>CP131461.1:19697500-25192500 GCA_030664755.1 Microcos paniculata
TTATCCTGCATTGATGTTCAATTAGTATTCAAATAACCATGTTGGATTTCCTGTTGATTATTTAGGTACAAGATCATACATGGATGAGAGAGAAAGAGAGTTCGACCTTAAGCATTCGAGGATTGATTCGGGAGTATATGAACATCCCTAACGAGTGAATGGCTTGGTTATAATGGTTATACCACTGAGGGTCTGTTGATTTCTAAATGTTTTGGGATATGGATAGACCACCCTTACACACGAGATTTATACAAAATGACTTGAGAGGTAGGACTTAAGAATTTACAAATTATTATTGATATTGCTATGTGAGATGAGAGATTAAGTATGGGGCTTGGTGCTTTGATGGGAAAGAGTGGATGAGCGGTGGATGCATCCATCTAAGTAACCACGGGTCGCCTTTTTGAGGGGCACGGTGATCAGGGAGCCTTAGGACTAAGAGGCACGGAGGGAAACTAGCTAGGGTCAGATATCGAAGATTAGATATCAAAGATATGTAGCTGTGTCGACCCAAAATGATTGGCAACATTAAAGGAACAACCTTAAGATTGACGGTGAATTTCATGATATGTAAATTAAAGCCCTTGATGGACTAGTAGGCCATCTAAATGCACCGGTGGACCTTTTGACATTTTTAGAGGCCAACCCATTTCTAAGATATTTTATTTGATTTGGTTTTAGGATTTTGTATATTTCTCTTTAACATACGATTTTGTTAAATTTTGTTTTGGTATTATTCATATCCATAGCCTAAGGTGATTGGTCACTATGACCAGGTCCCTCATTGGGTACATCTATTGTACTAACCATATTTCTTTCACCATTGTAGGTTATCCAGATTCTGAAACTAGGCGTCCTGACAAACCGTGATCATTGGTGTACCCAAGAGACTCATAATTTTTAAGTAGGTCCCACTTGCTTCCCTTGTGACTCGCTGACATTTGGAATACTATACTATATTATATATGGTAGCATATTATATTGCATTTTGCATCTAGTATTTCGTTGGACCCTTGTACCGTAAATATGCTTCACCTAGATATTTATAAGTATTATGTTTTAAGCTTCTTATATTATATTTTACATTTTATAATTGACATCTTATATTTTCTTAAATTGCTTTATTTACACCTTCTTTTATGCCTTGTGTCATCTCGGATAGCCTGCCTTTCATGACATGCATCTCGAGGTGGTACGACAGTTGTCACGTGATCAAGTCTTTGGGTCGGGGCATGACAATAATAAACTAAAAAAATGTAAAAAAAGGAAAAAGATACCAATAAGGGGCAAACAAATGCCCCCACAGCCTTTACCTCCCACAACCTTTTAGCTTATTAATTAATTAATAATACACTTTTCATGACAAATCCGGACCTAATTAAACTTTTCCATACCAATCGGAATAGTAGAAGACAGTGAATAGTTACGAACAATGTGTTGGTCCGGATGTGTCTGATAAAGAAGAGGTGTTAAGGTTAGACTAAAATGGAGTTGGAAGATGAGGTAACTTCCAATGTATGAAAAATAAATAAACGCCAATCAGACTTTTTTTTAATCCATAACCAATGGTTGTAGGGGCCACTGGTGTACGAGATCGAAGAATAGAGTCAAAGATCGAAAATCAGAAAAATTGGAAAGAAACGGAGAAGTTCGATGTGGGACCCAAATAGGTCCAGCACCAGACCTATTCTATAAATGGGGGAGGCCGAGCCTCTCCCTCCATTTCTCTTCTTGCCTTCTCTTTCTTCTCTTCTCTTTTCTCCAAATGAGGCATTTTGGAGTTTTGTCCAACCTGAACAATCCAACCTTCAAATCAAGGTGAGTCTCTGGTATGTTATTCTACTCACCTCAAGCTTTAGTTTGCCTACTTTCTTGCATAAATTCATGCCTTGGTTTGGGTGGAATCACAACTCAAAGTTATGTTTAGGTTTCTAGGTTAAATTAAGCTTAGATTTGAATTTTAAAGAGTTTGAGCTGATGATTCTAGTTTTTACTTGGTGAATCTGTTGTGGAAGTTGTAGAGAGTGTGTGTCTCCATTTATAGGTCAATCAATAAAGAAACGAGCTTGAAAAATGAAGAGAAAAAGCATTTCTAGGTTTTCTAGTTTGGGTCCAACGACGGACCCTACCTAGTCTCGCGTCGGACTTGTCTCGAGACACCTAAAAGCATTTTTGTTATTTAGTGTCAGGTTTTGACCCAAAACGTTTCTAGACACTTTCTTAACCCCCGAACCACTTCTGAACCTTAATTTTTAGCATATTAGAGCCTCGTAGGTGTATTTATAGATTTTATTATGAATACTAACGTGTACTTCCGTGTATTAAGGTTTTCGAGTGATCAAATATGGCGACGCTCCAAAAATTGATCTTCGTGGATTCTTGGGAGTATACGAACCTCCTAATATTGTAAATGCTTTTATTGTTTTATAAAATGTTTTCTATGTTTTGGGATTCAGGTATTCCCTTACATGTACACACACTTTGTTGCATGCAACACTTGGTGGGATGTTTTAAAGTATATTTAATTTATGAAAATGTATGTATATATATGTATGTGTGTGTGTGTGTGTATGTGTGTGTTTGTGTATGTGTGTGTGTGTGAGATATGAAATGTGTGGAGACCTGGCCTAACCTACGAGGTATTGTCCGCTTTGGCCCGAAGCCTCACGGTTTTGTCCCACTCAAAAGGCGCCTCATAGTATTGGGTTTGGGTCTCACTATATATATCACATTGAAATCCCATATCCTAACGATATGAGATTGGGGTATTACAATCACACCCCCTTAAAGGATTGACGTCCCCGGCAAGCCCAACACACACAGATCTAGGACCACACCAAGCGTTGGTATTCTAGAGGTGGCTCCCACCGCGCTCACGAGATGTAACACTTAGTTCCCAGCCCGCCTGGTGCCTGCTCTGATGCCAATTATGGAGACCCGGCCCAACCTACGAGGTATTGTCCACTTTGGCCGGAAGCCTCACGGTTTTATCCCACTCAAAAGGCGCCTCACAGTATTGGGTTTGGGTCTCACTATATATATCACATTGAAATCCCATATCCTAATGATGTGGGATTGGGGTATTACAAAATGAGTGTCCAACAGGGCATGATCATATAAGATGGGAGATGGCGTCTGAGAGAGGACAAGATGAGAATCAGTGCTTTACGAGAGAGCAAGTGGACCGAGAAGAGCATGCATCGATAGGTAGCCGTGGACTACCTTTTGAGGGGTACAGTGATTAGTGAGACCCTAGAATAGAAATGCACCGAGGGACATTTGTCAAGGCTATGATGTAGCTATGTTCCACCCCCAGTGAATGGCACCCTCTAAGGAACTGGCTTAGATATATATATATATATTATAAGTAAAAGATTTGAAGAAAAAGAGATAAGATAGCCCTCGACGACACGAGACCTTGACCTATGCATAAGGTCAAGCCTTGGTGTGCTTTCACGGGCAACCCATAGTTAGTCTTTTATTTTTATTATTATTATTGTTATTATTGATTTGAATTGAAAAAGGTTATGGGGAAAATGTTTTAGAAAGGTTTTTAAAAGATAAATATAAATGTTTTCTACTTCTTTTGGATCTACCTGACTCCCCAAATCCTATTTGACTTTATATTGAATTGAGACTACTCACTGAGTACACTAAGGTAAACTTACCAAATGCTTCTTCTTATGTTTTTTAGGTTAAACATTCGGAGGCTTTCTAAGAGATGTCGGTGGCTTAGAAGTTAGTAGATCCCGCTGTTTAGGTATTCTTCAAGTTAATCCAATGGTACACTAATTTAATTAAATTGTTTTATTAAACAATTTTTTATTATTATAATGTTTTCTAATTAAAATTTTAGTTTAATTGTTTTACAGCAATAGTATTCAATTCCTACCTTGCGGTACGTCGAGATGTGTGGGTGGACGACACGAACTTTAAGGTAGTGCAACAGTTGTCATGTTGCCTACCTTCGGGTCGAAGCATGACATTTCCTCTACTTCAAAAGTTATTATATTATTATTATTATTATTATTATTATAAGTGAAAAAAAAAAGGAGAAAGAGACCAATAGGGGGTTGACAAATGCCCCCCATCCTTTGCCTCCCCCAACCTTTTAGTTTACTTTAATAATTTAATAATTTAATATATAGTATAGATAGATATAGATATAGATATCCAATATATATTGTATTATACAAATTTCAGCTTCTCTTTTTCAAGTTTGCATATTCAAACCATACAATAATATATCTGAACCACCGAGTTTTAATAATTCAAGTATCCATTGTAGCGCGGAGCATTTTCTGGTACATATTAAAACTATGGAGAGGTGGCTACGTCACTCCCCTCTCTTCATTTTTTTTCTTTTTTTTTTAAATTTTTTTAAATTTTTTTTCTATGTGGCCCTATGATGATGGGTCTCACTTATTTTTTATTATTATAGACTTATTTTATTTATATATTAATGATATATATAATATACAAATAAAAATAATTAATGAATTAATTAAATTAAATTTTTTTACTTATTTATATCTTCTTTAAGGTTCTGTTTGACAAACTGAATTAATTAAGCATCGAAATTTAGTCTGAAATTTTTAAATATTAATTAAATTCATTGTGTAAAAACTGTTTGATAAGTTATGTTAAATTTTTTTTAGGAGAAATATGATTTTATGTGAAATAATGTATTAAAAATGGATAAAAAAGAAAGAATAATGGTTAAAAGGGAAGAGTATAACATTAAATGTAATTAAATAAGATTTTTTCCTTCAATGGAATTGTTGGATAGAATAAGCTACTCCCTCCATTCCTTATTATCTGACTCCAATAATCGAATATCTTCGATTAAGAAAGTTAGTTAAGTAACAAAATTCTATACAAATTTTATTTCATTTTCCAAATTTACCCTAAGTCTATTTCATTCTCTCTCCTCTTTACAAGTTAGTTGGCTTAATATATAACTACTATATTTAATGGTTCTTACAACTCCAAAGAAGGGTAAGTTTGAAAATGAATAATTAATGCTATATTGAAACTATAAAATGACAAATAAAAAGGAATATTAGGTTAGGATCAGATAACAAGAAACGGAGGGTACTTATTATTTTCAATGCTTTTTCATTGAAGATTTTCAATTAAGTGGTTTTTATATTTTCATTATCAAATACATTGAAAACAAATAAAAGCATTAAAAATTTTCATTTTCAACAGTTTATCAAACAGCTCTTAAGTAAAAAGATGACGTTCATTAGAGGAGTATGAGAGCATAATTGCCTACCCTCATTGGCTGAGTTTTTTTTTTTTTTTTTTCTTGTACTTTTAATTTGGGTTATCTTTTATGTTTGGTCTTAAAGTTGTTTTATATTTTACAACGTGAACCCAAAAAATAAAAGACTGATGGAACAATCCTATCATATTCTTAAAAAGTATAATTTAAATATTTTAAATTAAAAAAATCCCACGGCAAACCTGGGTTGTCATGCCTCGACTCGTAGGCTTGGGCACGAGATAGCCGTCGCACTGCCTCGAAGTATGTGTCTGTAACCACAATCCAAAGACAATGCAAGGCAGAGTAAACAAAGTATAAAATAAATATCAAATACTATTACATAAAAATAATATTTTAGTAATTAATATAACCCCTTTAAAATATAATATTATAATTTATGACAGAATCCCCCAAGATAGAAATATCAAAAACACCAAGTGTTAACAAAGGTATGGGGGTGTATAAAAATAAAGTGCAGTAGAATTTAAAATACACAAGTGGATCACCCAACACTAGGAAGTGGTACACTTACTAGGGTTGAAGGCATGTTTCACACCAACTATTTTATAGCCATTTCTCAATAAGCCTTAATTACTTGAAAAAGAATTAAACTATGGTGGTAAGTATAATAACTCAATGATGTGGTTTGGAAATAATGTAAAAGATAAAGAGGAAGGCGGATACAATTATACCAAAAACGTTAGTAGAGATCATCAATTTATTTCATAAAGATCATACAACCAATAAAATCATCATTTTAAATGATATATCATATAAGGCGACAATAAAATAATTGAGTTCCATTTGTCAATAGACTCGTACCGTTGGGAGCAATCATCTCATAATCATCCATAAAATAATATATATATATATATATATATGTATATAAATTAATTGCCCTCTCTCCCAACATTGTCATTCGTTGCGCCAAGCAACTACAAACCCCTTGATGAGTCACCCTATGTGCCTCTCTAACTCCAGGGCACATTCACCAGTGCCTTTCTCAATAGATGGCTTACAGGCTACTAAGTAGATAGCAAAAGCCCTCATCTTGCCCTGCAATGGACAATCTATCATGTCCTTCAAAGGATTGATAATAATTGCTTCGATCATGTAGTCCATATGGGAACCCTTATCACGCCACGATGAAGCTCATATCTAATACCTCAACTAGGTAGGCCACTCACAGATCCTCATCATGCCATGATTAAGTTTATATCAAATCATATAAAACATTTGTATGTATACTCATATGAAATTTGAAATGGAAGAAAACCAAATGTGAGATATTTCAAAGTGTGTGGGTGTATAGCCTATTATAGGCTTCCTGATTCTCAAAGAAATAAATTAGGATTGAGAGCCATTAAATCTATTTTTGTAGGCTATGCTCAAAATTCAAAAGCATATAGATTACTTGATTTAAATTCTAATGTTGCGATAGAATCCATACATGTTAAATTCTTTGAAAATGTCTTTGTTAATGTTAATGAGAAAACTGTGTATAATGGTAAACAAGTGCAAAATCAGTCTATATCTTTGGATTCAAATCCAAATGAAAGGAAAGAAATTAATGTACCATCCGAACCAAGAAGAAGTCAAAGAAAAAAAGTAGAGAAACACCTTGATTCTGATTTTGTTTCTCCGGATCACATTACTTTCTTAATTGAAGGAAGTAGAGAAAGAATTATTAGAAAGATCAAAATTACAAATATTGAGAATGATCCCAAATCCTTGGGGGAAGCTTGGCTTCTACAGATGCGGCCTTTTGGCTAGAAGCTGTCAATGACGAAATGGATCGACTCAATTATGGCAAATAATACTTGGGTTCTTATTGATTTGCCTCATGTTCGAAACCTATTAAGTGTAAGGGGGTTTTTAGAAACAAATTTAATTCCAATGGTACATTACAAACATATAAGGCAAGATTAGTTGCAAAAGGTTTCACTCAAAAGCATGGGATAGACTATTTTGATACTTATTCATCTATTGCTAGAACAACTTCAATTAGGGTTCTTTTTGCTTTAGCTTCTATTTATATCTTGCAAATTCATCAAATGGATGTTAATACTGCCTTTTTGAATGGAGATTTAAGGGAAGAAGTTTATACGGAACAACTCGAGGGGATTATTCTGCCCGGAAATGAGCAGAAAGTGTGTAAGCTCATAAAATCTTTATATGGTCTAAAGCAAGCTCCTAAACAATGGCATGAGAAGTTCGATTCAGCAATTTTGTCTTACGAATTTAGGCACAATACGGCTGATAAGTGCATTTATTCTAAGTTTACTAGTAATTATGGAGTAATTATATGTCTCTATGTAGATGACATGCTCATATTTGGTACTAACATGTTTGGTATCAATGAAACTAAGCTATTTCTTACATCTACATTTAAGATGAAAGATCTTAAAGAAGTAGACACAATTTTGGGAATTAAAGTTACCGAGCATGAGAATGGATACATGTTCAATCTCACTACATAGAAAAGCTTTTGGATAAATATAAATATCTAAAGAATATAATACTCCATTTGATTCTAGTGTTAAACTTGTAAAGAATGATGGTAGACCAATTGATCAATCAAAATATGCTAGTGTTAAAGGTAGCTTGATGTATGCCATGCATTGTACAAGACCCGACGTAGCATTTACCATAAGTAAATTGTCAAGGTTTGCAAGTAATCCTCGTATAGCTCATTGGAAGGCAATTGAAAAGGTACTTGGTTACCTTAAAGGAACTACAAAGTTAAAGTTATGTTATACTTACTTTCCAGATGTATTAGAAGGTTACTCCGATGCAAGTTGGATAACAAAAATTGGTGATAATATATCCACTTTAGGTTGGATATTTACATTAGCCGATTGGTGCTATAAGTTGGGCACCAAAGAAATAAACATGTATTGCTCACTCTACAATGGAAGCTAAATTCATAGCTTTGGGTTCTGCGAGCAAAGAGGCCAAATGGCTTAGAGATATACTTCTTGAAATTGATCTTTGGTCTCACTCAACCTATGCCACCAGTTACAACAAATTATGATTGTGAGGCTACAATGTCTAGTGCATTTAGTAATATTTACAATGGAAAATCTAGACATATTAGCTTACGCCATGATTATATAAGGCAATTGATATCTAATGGTATTATTATCATTACTTATGTAAAGTCTGCAGCAAATTTGGTGGATCCGCTTACAAAAGCATTGCTAAAAGACAAGATGTGGGAAACCACATGTAGTATGGGACTTAAGTATAACCCTTTAGACACCAATAATGGTAACCTTTCAAATAACCAAACCGGTTATTGATGAAGTTTAATGGGTGATAACAAGTTATTGAAGTGTCTATTAAAAGTACTAATCAAGTCTCATACAAATTTAGTCATTAGTACTAAATCGGTAAGGAAGGATGAGCCCTAGCTCTTAATGGAAGGTTGTCGAAATTAGAAGGACAACAAGAAAGTTCCACCTATATGAATATGAAGTGGTGCCACTTCAACAAGAGAGTAAAAGGGTTTACTCTTGTAAATATTCATAGAAATGGATTACTAACACATGGCCTTTATAGTGCTAGGAGCAAACGAGAAAATTTATGAAATTAAAATAAATATAATGTGTGTGATATTTTTTATCCTAATAAAAAGTCATGGTTTAATCTTAGAACACCATGTACTTCATTAGCATCCTAAAATATCTACACTAATTGAAGGTTTAATCTTTAAGACACATTCTTGTATGCATTATGTTTATTATAAATAGCGTTTAGCTTATGTTAACAAAGACAAACTAGTGGGGGAATGTTATGTAGTTTGTTAAACATAAAGAAACAAAGTCCCACATTGTTAAGAGAAGAGCTTGAAAAATACTTTATAAGAACCTATCTTTGTCTACAGGTATCTTAAGATACCACATGGATTAGGGCTCAACCCATTGATTAGCCTAATTTTATTATAAGTCAAAGATGGCACTTGGGTACTTGGGGCACTTGGGCCTTGGGCTACTTCAAAAAATGACTTAATTTTTTCTAAGTCTTGAGAAATAAGAGTTAGTTACCAATATAAATTAAGTTACAATTTTTAAGATTACATTAAATAGTTATCTTTTAAGTTAAACCGTTTTTTAACAATTATATCTTTTAAATTGGTAACTTTTCTTTTCTATATAAAGAGGACTTTGTTATACGATTGATATATTCCAATTCTATGAGGCTATTCAGTTTCATCGATTGTTCTCAAGAAGCTTCGTTGTATCCTTAGTGTAACATGTTTAAATTGCAAAGCAATCTTACACTAAAGAATGCCAATTACGCCCCAAAACTTTGTTTTGTTCTTTTAATCCGAAATTTTTCAACATATATATATGTCCTTGTAATGACTTAGATTATATATTAGAGAAAGATGTTGGTATTTGTGATAATACCCATAGTGTTGTTCTTTACAATCCTTCTGATCTTAAACAGCATATATAAGATTCTCCCTAAATCCAATCTTTTTCCTTCAAAAAACCTAAGAAATTACAAAAGTAATGTGTTTGGGGATGGTTATGATTCAATATATAATGATTATAAAGTATTGTTATATAAATTGGTTGCTTACGCGGGAGAGGAAGTTGTGTCAGGCTCTTGGTGCCTAACTGAAGTGTTTATTCTACCTAAAGAAAAAAAAAACTGAAGGGTTTACATTGGGAACGAATTCTTGGAGAAAAGTGGGATCTATTTTCAAGTGATGTCAGTTATCTACCCTAGGCGTCTTGTTTCTTCAATGGGGGCTATTCCTTGCTTGGGAAGTGAAAATTTCATCCATAGAGAGATTGTAAGTTTTGATGTCTGCAATGAAATTTTCCTTGTGTATTCTTGGTCAAATCTATCTATATCCCGCTTTTAAAGTTGTCATCAAAGGAAACTTATTAGGTGTCCATGTCATCATTTATTTTTTCTTAATTTGAGTATTGAATTTAATTATTTACTTTATTATTTATTTTCTATTTTTTAAAAAATTTGACATGAGTGACTATCTGTATCTTCTATCTCACTCCCTTTTTGAACCTAGCTGCCAAGAACAAATTCTCTTCTTCTGATTGCTTCTCTGTAGGAAGTGAAATCTCAAAAACAAACCCTTTATCTTCATAAGAATTGTTTTGGCAGAGAAAAATACTATAGACTGATACTTTTTGCATGTATGAGATTTTTTTAAAAAAACTATGTTTTACTGGGTTGTTTCATAGTCTTTGATTCTAAATGTAGTTGTTTTTTCTCTTTGGCTACTCAGTTGAAAGTTTATTGGAACTGGACGGAAGCTTGAAAATTGGAAAACTATAAATAAATGACTAAATAGGGGTCGAGTAGTGGAGACTTCAAAAATATAAGTGTTCACGGCGAAGAAATTTTCCTACCATTTGCATGTATCTTTCTCTAAGAATTTTCTCTTTATCTAAATCTACAATTATAAAAGTTGTTCTCCTTTGTTCAGTGATAGTCCCCTCATGGCCATTCTATAGCTTGACCCTTTATACCATTCTATACCAAATACAATTTGTTAACTTTAACAGCTTTCGGGGAAAAGGTAATGTAATAGTAGTATTCTTCTAGGGTTTTATGAGCCTTGAAAGGGAGGATAATAATGCAGTTACAAATATATTAATTAAAGACAATTTTATGCTTATGAGTGTCATCAAAAGACCCTGTAAATGATTTTCTTGTATAGGATAGATAGATGTTCAACTTTGAACTTGTAATATACTAATGCTATTGCATGAGAGAAACATATGGCTAAAGCTTAGAAAACACATATGAAGAAAATATCAGAGAAAGGTTGTGCTTAGAGGTGGCAAAATGAACCTGAAACCGAAAGCCTACCCGAGCCCACCCGACCCGAATCCGACAAAAACCGATTTGACCAAAAAAGTCAACGACCCGAATTCGCCCAAGCCCAAACCCGAAATTACCCGAACCCGAAGTTACTTGAACCTGAAATTACCTGAACCCGACAAGACCCGAGCTCGAACCCGACCTGAACCCGAGCCCAAGCCCAACCTGAACCTGAACTTAAATTTAATATTAAAAAAAAGTAATCTTATAATATTTTTTAATATTATTAATAGTAAATGTGTATTTACTGAACCTGCAACTCAATTGGCGAGAGGCGTGCGCATAGGAGCAACAAAACCTATGGTGGCCTGGGTTCAAGGAGTGCCGCACTCACGTTGGTACTCGAATTTATGAGGGCCAATAGACAATACTTTGAGTAGTGAAGACACTAGTGGTCAGGCCCAAAAGGGTAGCCGGACCAGTAACAGGCTCTGTGGACCCATCTCTCACACAACCACTAAACTTTTATTCTCAATTCTATCATTCTTTTTCTTTTATTACTATTACATTACTATACAAAATCCCAAAAATACTTACACACATGAAGGATAACAAAGTAATTTAACATAATTTAATCATTTTTTCTTAAACTTTGTAAAAGTTAAATGGGGACAAAATTTTAGGGACGAAGGGAGTATAATTTTATAGACGGTGCTGATTGAATTTTAATTTATTTCCCTAATAATGTGTGTGAGAGACACCCATTAGTGAGAAAGAGAAACAAGCAAGAGTGGCCCTGATCGGTGGATCCTGCCGTAGCAAGGCTTCTTTTTGGTTGGGCCTAAACAAGATTTTGCGATGCCCATTATGATGGTTGGTACCTTACCTGATTACGTATGGTCGTATGGGTCTTCTTGCAATCATAGTGGGTGGGCTTGAGCTTTTGACATAGTTGTGGGCATCACCTAAAGGAGCCATTGCTATGAGAGATATAAAAACCCTACTTGTAGTTAGCTGGGCTTGCTTATGCTGTTCTTGAAAGAAATATTTAAGAAAAACAAATTTATTTTTTGACCTTTTATTTCAATGTAAGTTTAAAATGTGCAAAAGACCGTGTAATAAAATATGAGAATAAAAATAATGTATTTCAGAATTTTAAAATAATGAATAATAATTATAAATTAGATAATCTCATAAATCAATTTAATTTTTAATACTTAATTCACGTATTAAAAAATTAAAATTTATAATTTGAAAATATTTATCCAATTATAAAGATTTTAAAATTAAATAATAGGAAATAATGAAAGGGAAAAAAACGAAAACCTCTTTTGATTCTGGAAATTATCACAATTTGAATCATAATCAGTAAAATTAAAACTTCAACAGTTTACCCACAAGCCAAAAAGAAGGGAAAGAAAAAAAAATAGAGATATTAATGTGGCAATTAGCCACGACAAAAGGAAAAAAAAAGGGTGGCAATTAGGCATGTTAAAAGTTCAATGCCTGACAATTCTAAGATGTTTTTCTTTTTGAATTCTTTTTCTTTTCTTTGTTTTCTCCCTTTCCCTTTTTTTAAAATTAATTAATTAATTAGATTGTTCAATATTTGAACTTGATGTTGTTGATTGTTTATAGATTTGGTCTTTTTGCATTTTTGCTTTTATTCGGATTTAAAATTTTGATATAATATCTTAGTATTGGTCCGCTATATAGGCCACATTTAATCGTTAACTAAAAAAAAAAATTAAGAACTACCCACTCAGGACGAAGTGCGGAGTTCAAAGTTAAAAGGAGAGGGATTATTATAAAGAAGAGTAAAAATTTGATTATGATTGTTTGTAAAAGATGGGTTTTACACCCTCTCATAATAATACGGCACTTCAAATTTTTAAATTATTAATTTTTACAAAAACTTATAGTATATTACAGTACACACTATTATTTGACTAAAAGAACTCTTTTTGACTTCTTGTTTTTACAAACTCCAAAATTTTCTTTAACAATTACTAAAATCGTACCTCAATAATATCCTAAATTTTAAATTTTATCTTACAAATCTTTATTTTTTTAACTTGGGGCTAAACTTTGAGCAAATTTTAACTTATTTGTGAATAATAGTGTACAATAAGTTCTATTATAAAATTTTGTAAAAATTTTAAAAAATTTAAGGTGACACAATATTATTGAAGGGTTTAAAATCTCTTGTTTACAAATAAAAATCTCTTGTCCCATCTCAGTGCCCCACTCTGCTCCATATATATCACAGCCTACCACGTGTCCGATTCACTTAACTCCTCTTATTCCTATTTGGTTTTAATAAAATAAACAAAGAGAAAAATCATTATTTTCTTCTTGATTTATACTAAAATCCTACCCAATAATATCATAAACGTAGAAACTTACTCTCAAGATTAAAATTTTCAATTTGGGGCTAAACTTTTATTATAGATGGCCCTTTTTTCCTCTCTAGAATAGTTTTAGAGATTTTTGTTTAAAAAAACCCTAAAACCAAACAAAAAATAATTAGAGTTAAATAAATAAGATACGTAGTGTGTTCTGTTGAATAGAGCATAAAATGATACACTAAAATGGGACAGATCCCCTTTTTACAAGCATTTTCTCTATTAAGAAAAGAGAAGAAAATTGGTCAAGTAGGCCTTTAGACCTAGTTTTCAGAAATATTGGGCTGCCAAAGAGAGTTTGAAAGAATTGGGCTCAATAAAGTTTATTTAGTTTTTTTTTTTTCTTCACAAAAACTATTGTCTTTTGCGCAAAGTTTATTTAGTTTTGAAGAGCGAGTTTCAAGCTACCGTTATTCGACGTAAGAGTAGGCATGTGGAACCTCAGAGAAAAACTGGAATTCAAAATAATTTTGGAATCTATTGATTGGTAGAAAGATGTCACAGTCCATCAATTCTCAACAACGAAAATTGTCATAGAAATTGGAATTGCGGGGACCTTTTGGGGGCCATAGACGAAAGATTGGTTTGGTTGCAAATGGATATTATAAAAACGTTAATTCAATTTTCTCTGGTAGTGAGAATTGAGAAATTCCGTATTGATGGGATTGCATATGACCTTTCGAAAGCCAATTTGGTTCTTGATCTCTGTACTGATTAATTTCACGTTTAATTTCATTATTAGTAAAAAAATTCTTTAACCTTTAGAAATCAGTAAGAATCTAATCAAATACCTAACCTCTTTTGAAGTTCCTTTATCATAAGTGTTGGCCCCTCTAACCCAAACTCCGTTATATCATAGTGAGAAGTGCATTACTTGTTTAAATTTTTAAATCAAAATAATTTTGTTATAGCTATAATTTTAAATTTTATAATAATATTCATGTTTGAAACTTTTATATTTAAATTAGTAAAATTGGTTTGTGCGTTGCATTTTATAGTTTATTCCAAAAATATTATCATGAATTTAATTATAAAAGGTAATAAGTATTTTTAATTTAATAAATATGAATATCACATAATGAAAAACTATGAATAGCAATTTATATTTTTTTATTACTATATAAATATGAAAAACTATAAAACTTAGGTCAATTGGTGCTTCGTTATATTGGAGATTTCTCGCTTGAGTTTTTCAAATGTTATACACTTTTTTTAAAAAAAAATTATTTTTATTCTACCACTTTAATCATACCTTTAATGGTCATTTTTTATTCTCATCTCACTGTAATCTCTATTTTTACCAAATACATTTTCTCACTCTTACACTACTAGAAAAAAGGTCCATAGAAACGGAAATAGGGACGGAATATGATGAAAAAATCCGTCCCTAAAGCTTTTCCAACAGATTTAGGGACGGATTTTTTTCCGTCCCTATAAGGGCGTCCCTAACATTTAGGGACGGATACTAAAATCCGTCCCTAAATAATTAGGGACGGAAAGTAAATCCGTCCCTAAATCCGGGGGAAGACACGAGACAAGGTAATGACATCTGAAACGGATTTTGCGACAGATAGGCAAGCATTGCAGCGGAATTAGGGACGGATATTGAAACGGAATTAGAAACGGTTTTGTCCGTACGAAAGTGTAATCGCTGAAAGTTTTATAAACTGTTGTTGGGAGGGATTTAGGGACGGATTTTCTGTAGGGAGGGATTTAGCGACGGATTTTCTTTTTTGGGACGGGTTTAGGGACGGATATTTATTGTTTTGTTTCTTAGGGACGGATTTAGGGACGGAATATGTAAAAAAATTAATTTTTTTAAAATAATATTTTATATATTTAGTGGTGGTTTATTATTAATTTTTTATGAAGCAGTAATAATAATAATAATAATAATAATAATAAAAATAAATAATAATATGATTATAATAATATTTAATAATAATATTATTATTATTATTAAATATTATTATAATAACAGTATTTAATCGTATTATTATTATTACTACTATATAAAATAATATTAAAATAGACCAAAATTAAAATTAAATTCTAATTTTATATATTTACTGTAAATGTTGTATACATGAAATGTACAAAAATAAATCTAAAAATCACCTAAATGGGAGGCAATCTCATCGAAATCTTCCCCGGCCTCGGCATCGCCCTCGCCCTGATGGGCCGCATGATGGACGTCCTGGGGCTGATGCTGTACCTGCGAGATGGACTCTCCGGTCCTAGCCTGAGCGTACGGAGGTGGCTCGTCTGTCGGATGAGGAGCTCCCGGAGGCAGAGGAAAACGGCCCATCATCTGCTGCATCTGCTGTAAGCGCTGCTCCCACACTCTATCTCTCTCTGCCACTTGTCGAGCAGTCTCCTGTGCAGCCTCCGCCAACAAGCGAGCAGACTCCTGTGCAGCCTCATCTAGCCTCCTCTCGACATCAGAGCGCAAGTCGGCCATCTGTTGTCGCAAGGAAATATTCTCTTGCGACTGAGATGGGATGGAAGAAGAGTCGGCCTGAAACTGGGGGTGGTGAACTAAGTCACCGTACCCTAGCATCCGACCGCACTCGCCACCCGCTACCCCCTGAAAGATCGTATACGGGTGGACCTCCGAGTCATCGGCAGCTCGTGCACGTGCCTCCACAATCGCTCTGTCATAATCCTCCTAAAAAAAGAATATAAATTAATTTATGCATGTGTGTGAAGTATAATATTAATAGAATATTCTTATTGTAAATTGAATAATTATATAACAATAAACTAAATAAACGTTACAATTCTATAAGTAATTACTTAAGATGATTATATATAATGAGTTATAATTACTTAAACTTTAACTTCAATAATTATATATTTAAGCACTTAAACTTACAGCAATGGTCTTGGCACGACCCTCGGGATAATCACCCGCCTTGGTCTTGTACAGCTTGCCGAATAATCTGGCAGGACCGGGATCACCACCCGCCTCCTTAACCTACAAAAGCGAAAAATGTGTTAAATAATTATAAGGAAAATATTTATGAATTAAAAAACTTAAGCGAAATAAAATATGGATTTAATTATTACCAAATCGGACCAGTGGAATGCAGTGCCCCTACTACCACCTCTATATACAATCGCCTGCTCAGTGCTGCGATTCTTCTTATTCACCTCGCTGTGTCACCTGAAAGTAGGGTCGGCATCCCACTGTGCACAGAGGCGGTCCCAGACATGGTCCGAAGTCCAAGTAGGCGCCCTACGTATGCTCCGAGCTCGGCTGAACTCATGCCTGATGAATTTGCCGGCTGTGACATCGAAGAAGGCCCGTGCCGCCTTACGCTCCTCGGCAGGGAACACGTAACGCCTCTGTAATGAAAAAGAAATAATGAAAGCGCGCAAATAATAATGTCATTATTCAATTAAACAAATTAAGCAATGGTAATAATAATTATTAAATAAAATAGTCAAATAATAATAATGTAATAATTAAATTATATGAATAAGTAAATAATTAATGTAGGTTATGACTTACCATCCATAAATCGAACATACGGGTGCGCGTCTCGTGCGGAACCTTCATCCAGGACAACCACGGCTCGATCCAATGTCCGTAGATGATATGCTTGATCTCTGTCTTCGCCCTCTTGTTTGTCTTCTCATCCCTTCAAAATTCCATTATCAAAGGTAGTTAGTAAGAAAAAAAAGTAAATATAATTAGGAATCATTATAAAATTAAAAAAAGTTAAGATTTTACTCGTAAATCTGGGCCACTGTCATCGGTGTCGGGGGATCCAGCTGAGATGGGCCGGAGACATCAGACTGAGATGGCTGGGCGGGCTGGGCTGGCTGGGGGGACTGGGAGGGCTGGGAGGGCTGGGAGGCAGGTGTAGGCATGAAAGACGACGGGGCAGTGTGGGAAGAGGAGGCTCGCTGGGAAGCAGGCGTCTGTGCTGGCGGCACAAGGCGGTATGTCAATCCGCCGACTGTCACCTCCTGAACTGGCGGTGGAGATGGAGATGGAGATGCACCAGAACTCTGTGCTGGAGGAGCATGGCTAGATGTAGGGATGGAGGAGTGTAGACCAATATCCGGAAGCAACGGAAGTGATGGGGAATGAGATCGAACCGCTGATCCAGACGTCGGCTAAGTACAAAATATTATAACAAACTTGTTAGTTTAATTAAGTATCTATAAGAACATTCATGACAGTTAATCAATTTTGGTGAATAAATATTGAAAAGCACCTGTGTATGCTGTGAAGCCGGAACAGGTGGGGATGGGAACGTCTCCTGAGGTAGAACGGTGGGTGGAGGTGGTGGTAATCGCGAAGCAGGATGACCGACTGAGGGAGATCCTGATCCGGAATGGTGTGACTGAGTCCCGGAGCCCCTTCGACCAAAACTGGCCGATCGACCTCGGCCTCGGCCTCGACCTAGACCTCGTCCTCGACCGGAACTCGAGGGATGATCATCGTGCTGTGAACTCTACAAAATTATGGGTTATCATTAATAATAAAGTAGTTTATTACAATTATGTATTAGTTTTAAAATTAACAAATTTTATAATTACAACTAAGTAAGTAATTTAATTAAATAAATTATTTAATTAAAATGATTATTGAATAGTATTATTAAGTAAATATAATTATATTTAGTTTATTCATTGATTTAGGGAAGTAATTAATATTATGATTTAAATATTTGTAATCTAATTCACCAAATATCCTTTTAAAGTGTTCTCAATTTATTAAAGTAATTTAACTAATTAAAAACTAACAAACTTATTAGACTTGAATATTTAATTATTAAACCGACTAAACTAATTACTAATGATTTAATATTTAAAGTAATTCGATTAAGTAGTATTTAATGGTTGACATTATTAAACTATTTACTAATTTGAGTAATTATTAAACTAATTAAAGAACCTATATGAATTTAATGGTTATATAATTATTAAACTATTTAGTAATGAACAACTACTTAAAGTAATTAAAGAAATTAGTATTTATTTTTTAAATAATTATTATACTATTAATGAAACTAATAATTTTATATTAGTATTTTATGTTTGACATTATTTAAGTAATTATACTCACTACACTAATTAACAAACTTATTAGATATATTAATTAATATTTAATATTTAAACTTATTAAATTAACAACTAATGAGTTAATATTTAAACTAATTTGACTAATTACACTAATTAGTATAATTAGTATTATTACTAATAGTATTACTAATAGTTAAAGCAAGTTAAGTAAATAGAGAAATTAATAGTATTACAAAGTATTATTTAGTTAAACTAATTAGAGCAATTAGTATTATTACTAATATTATATAAATAATTTATACAAATAATACTAATTAGAGTAATTTGTAATTATTATATATTCAAACTAATAATACTAATTAGAGTAATTAGTATTATTACTATTTATTATATATATAAAATAATAATACTAATTACCAAACTATGAAATTTCTAACTAATTAATAATACTAATTATTGTAATTAGTATTTTTAGTAATTAATATATATTTAAACTAATAATACTAATTAATCTTTAAAGTTATTGAACATGTTAACAAACACATTATTGATATCAAACACTGCATCAAACACCAAAACAAACTTTAATAATTAACAACAAGAAAACTAAATTAAAGAAATTAGTTGAATTTATACCGTCATTGTACGGAATGTGATCGGGCTTGAAGCGGGAGAGCGTCGCCGGCAATCAAAGGAGCAGAACCGCCGCCTGTGACAGAGCAGATGGCGGTCGGCGGTGGTCAGAGGGCGCTGCGAACGGCGGCTGGTGCGCAGGGTGGGGGAGGAGAATGAGAGAAGAAGAAGAAGAAGAAAGAAGAAAGAAGAAAGAAATGGGGGGGAAAGGGTCGAGCCCGGCTTTATTTAATGATTTGGAGCGATTTAGGGACGGATTTAGCTGCGGATTTTGCCAAATCCGTCCCTAAAGGATTTAAAAAACCTACATCCGTCCCTAAAATACAGCTGTCCACAAACAAAGACTGAACGGCCGTTGCACTTAGGGACGGAATTAGGGATGGACATCTAACTATCCGTCCCCGTTTCCGTGCCTAAATATGTAAAAATTAAAAATTCCGTCCCAAAATCCGTCCCTGACATACAGCTAGAATACAGAAAGCCGTTCAAAAACGGGTCAGTTTTGAGACGGATTTAGGGACGGACATTAACAAATCCGTCCCTAATTCCGTCCCTATACGTCTGATATTTAAAAATATTGAGGATAAAAGAGCTCCATTTGGGGACGATCTTTGGGACGGAATTTTAAATTTCAAAAATTCCGTCCCAAAGACCGTCCCTAGTGGAAAACCAAAATAATTGGCGGGAACAAACGCGCCAATTATTTTCGCTTTGGAACGGAATTAGGGACGAAAATTTACATTTCCGTCCCTAAGTCCGTCCCTATATTAAATATAAAAAGTTTGGCGGGTTAAATCACGCGCCATATTATTTCTTTTAGGAACGGTTTTAGGGACGGAAATGTAAATTTCCGTCCCTAATTCCGTTCCTACATGATTATTAATGACAGGCTGGGTTAGCGAATAGGGACGGAAATAGGAACGGATATTTCTGATAAGGATGGATATAGTGACGGTTTTGTCTATCCCTACTTTTAAAAATCGGTTTTTTTCACCGATTTCTAATTAAATGAAGAACGTAGTACACAATTACTTTCAATTATATATGCAATTTGGTCATGATAACCCACTACCTATGTGTAAACTTTAAACCACATCGGTTTTATATGAAATATATAAACGTATTTGTTAAATACTATAGTTATGTTACTAACACATCGAGTACTCTTCGTTCCAAACAAATTTAAAGTCTGTAGAGGCTTCCGATAAGTGATCAAACTTTCTGATACTCTCATCTACATACCTATGATATCTTATAGTTGGTGAATGGTAAATTGAAAGACGAATGAGCCGGTTTAGGCCTTCTATCGATATTATACGAGATTGATGAGTTGCAACGGTTATAGCAACGGAAATTGTGTTTGCAACGATTTTAGGGACGGATATCGTTGTTAAGGACGGTATACAATTAAACCGTAGGGTTTGACGTACCAAAAAGTCCTTAAACCCTAACATCAATAAATAGGGACGGAAATACTAATTTAGGGTTTCGGCTTAGGGTTTAAACCCTTTAGTTAGCGACGGATTTAGGGAGGGATGACACAATTTTTGTCCCTAAATCCGTTGGGAAAATTCAATGGCCGAACAAGTATTCCAACCGAATTAAGGACGGTTTTGTATTTCCGTTGCAAAAACCGTTGCTAAGCGTTATATGAAATGTCTTATGTGAGGGACGGTTTTGGGGACGGATTTTTTATTTTCCGTCCCTAATTAGTTTTTATGAAATCTTTGTAGAATTACCTCGAGGTGGGTATTAGTTTAGCTATAATTATAACTATATTTATTCCCTTCGCACTATATAATTATAATAACATCACTCCCAGATTGCATGAACTTGTACATAACTTAATATGTTGCTAATGCAGTTGGTGAAATACCTATAATGGCATCTGTTCATTATAATCCTGGTACAAAGCAAGTTAAAATTCATTTGTATTATATCCAGCATCATCATCAGTGTCATCGGAGCAACTTGTTGATTCTGTTGAATCGAACTCATCCTCCGAGTCGTCCAATTCGGCGATTGGTTGAAGCTCCCCTAAGTCAACAGCTAAGTTGATACCAGCCATGTCAAACAATTGTATTGCATCTGTATTTGTGGTAACAGCTGGGGTTTGCACGATCTCTTGATTTTGGTATGGAGCATCATCCTCAACTTCTTCAGTAACATTCTGAACAACTCTCCTCGATTTTGACTCACAGACGGCCAACCAATTAGCTCTGTCTCTGATAGCTCTCGGATAATCACAGAAGTAAACTTGAATGGCTTGTTGTGCTAAAACAAATGGATCATATTTCTGATACATCTTTTGCCGATGGACATCAACCAACTTGTAATCTTGATGAACCTTCATTCCGTTGATAGGGTCAAACCAATCACACTCGAACAAAACAACTATGGCCATGCTGTCTGAAGAATTATACTCAAGGACCAAAACATCTTTCAGGAGGCCATAATAACTGGTAGAAGGATCGTCTGTATTTGTGCCTCGAACACAAACACCCCAATTCATTGTGGCTTTGCCAGCTCCACGTTGAAGAGTGTGGAAGTTATACCCGTTTATAAACACACCGGGCCAAGAGGTTGCCTTCCTTGAAGGTGGCCAAGCAAGTAGCATAAGCACCGGCAAGTCATCAATATGCTTTGCTCGATTAACCGGTGCATCAAGCTGTATGTGATAACCCAAGAGTTAGAATAATCAAACTAATACCCTTAAATCTCTACAAAACTCTAAACAGTTTAATTATCAAAATCGAACTATACTAACATATCGCTTGAACCAATTGGCGAAATGGGCCTCAATCGAATCATCAATGGTACGCTGATCGAATCCATCATTTTGATAATATTGGACAAAGGAGCTGGGGTAAAAACAAATCGGCATAAGTGAAAAAAACAACATATAATGAAATAAACTTTTTACTTGGGAAAAATTGCTATTAACTTACTTAAGGATAGGTTGCACCTCCGGACAATTTCGCAAAACATACGTATGCGCTACACGTTGTTCTTTCTCACAAAGCCACTTCGTTTTCTCCTTACCCTGAAATCGGGTTGGATAGTTAAAAATAGAGAACGGTTTGAGAGACTCATTGGAAATCCTTCATCATTGCGCCTGGGTCGCTTCGTGTGACAATACACGTCACAATTAAAGTAATTTTGCGCGAAGTAGTTAAATTCCTGTGCAATGTAAGCTTCACAAATTGATCCTTCAAAGTGAGCCTTGTTACGAATTGTCTTCTTTAGTTGGTGAAGGAACCTATATGAATTCAATTAAACAAGCTTGTTGTTAGGATGCAAGTATACACATTGTTCAACGAAATTATGAACACTCAAATTATCAGGTGTCCTCAAAATAAAGAAGTTGTTAGTTTACCTTTCAAAGGGATACATCCATCGGAATTGAACCGGCCCTCCAACTAATGCTTCGTACGGCAAGTGAACAACCACGTGTTCCATTGAATCGAACATGGCTGGAGGGAAGACCTTCTCCAAGTTACAAAGAATGATTGGAACTTTCTCGTTCAAATCTCGAACCTTATTAATGTCCAGCATACTCGAACATATGCACCGAAAAAAGAGGCTAAGTTCGGTCACAGGGTTCCACACACTAGGAGGCAACATCTCTCTGAATGCGATTGGAAGCATTCTCTGCATAAAGACATGGCAATCGTGACTCTTCATGCCGGAAACCTTCTCCTCATTCATGTCAATACATCTCCCAATATTTGAGGCATACCCATCGGGAAACTTCAAATTCCTCAACCATCTCAGAATAGTTGTCTTCTGTGTTTTGGAAAAATTATAGACAGCTTTAGGTTTGGTGCGTTACTCACTTTCAAGATCAACTGCAATTGAACTTCGAAAGCATATAGCACTGATGTCTTTTCTGGCATTTAAAGTGTCCTTTGATTTGCCTTTCAAGTCCATGACAGTTCCGAACACTGCATCAAAAACATTCTTCTGAATATGCATAACATCAAGGTTATGGCGGATCAAGTTTGTTTTCCAATAAGGAAGATTCCAAAAAATACTCCTCTTAGTCCATTTGTGATGGGTGCCATAATATTCAGGCATATTAATTGGCTCATCCATAGCTGTGGGCAAATGCCAAACGTGTCCATATATTTCTTCCCCTGTCAACCTTGGTGGTGCAGCCATCCTCTCAACTCGACCACGGCGGAAAGACTTCTTATCCTTCCTATATGGATGATCCGAGTTAAAGAAGCACCTGTGGCAATCAAAATAAGTCGCCTTCCTACTATGTGGAAGCACGAATGCTCTGCTCTCCTGCATACATACAGGACATCCTAGTACTCCAGCGGTGCTCCACCCGGATAGCATGCCATAAGCGGGGAAGTCATTAATGGTCCACATAAGAGCAGCCCTCATGCGAAAATGCTCATTCCTCGAAGCATCGTATGTGGAGATCCCATCTTCCCACAATTGCTTCAATTCATCAATCAGAGGTTGCAAGAATACATCTATATTTTTCTTCGGGTTTTTTGGACCCGGACAGATCAATGTTAAGAACATGTAAGGGCTCTTCATGCACGTACCCGGAGGAAGGTTGTAAAGAGTTACAATAACTGGCCAGCAAGAATAGGTCCTTCCGAATTGCCCATGCGATGCAAAAACCATCTGCGCATAATCCCAATCTAACATTTCGAGCTTCTGAACCAAAATCAGGATATGTCCTGTCGAAATGCTTCCATGCCTCGGCATCGGATGGATGGCACATAACCCCATCTTGAGCTTAATGTGTAGCATGCCACGTCATTTGTTCAGCTATGCCTGCGGTATGGTACAACCGTTGCAACCGGGGAGTCAGTGGCAAGTATCTCAAAATGGCTGTGGAATTCTTTTACGAGTTCTATCCCCCACGTCGACTTGTGTCCTTGAATCTAGGTTCACCACAAAACCGACAACAATCAGAGTTTGAATCTTCCTTCCAGTACAACATGCACCAATTCTTGCACGCATGAATCTTTACCACAGGTAAACCTAATTCATTGATGGTTTTCCTATGTTGATAATAGTTTGGAGGAAAGTTATTTTCCTCCGGCAATACTTTCCTGATGGCATCACAAAAATAATTGAATGCACCTTCGGACAAGTTAAACTCCGACTTCCCATTTAACAAGGTGGAAGCAAAAGACAACTGTGACTCACTAGACCCCTCAAACAAAGGCCGATCCGCATTTTGCACGATGTCAAACCACTTGTCGTCCAACTGTGTCACAGGTTGCTCTGTGAATGGATCTTGCTCATATCCATACTGGTTTGCTGCTTCTCCACTGGGTCCGGGCTCGTCTTCATTATTTTGGGCAAAGCTCGATCGTGCAGCATCAAAAACCATACGCTGATCCCATGTCATGTGATCATAGCAACCCCAATGTGACATCTCATCCGGTAATGACACTTGTTCGTACTGCTGCTGCTCGTTATTTTCAATACTACACAATGGTTCTCCGTGACTAACCCAATTCCAATAATGCTCCTTAAATCCACGTAGTATTAAATGTTGTGCAACCCTCATCGGTAAAAAGAAGTGCATATTATTGCACTTAGTGCAGGGACAACGAATTTTTTCCCCATTTTTCCAAGACGCGTCTTGACTTGATGCCCAACTAATGAATTCTCCAACACCAGCTATAAACTCGTCGGTTACACCCTTCTTTCCTGGTTCCTTCCGATGATACATCCATTGTCGACTGCATATCAACTCTTCCATTTCTCCTGTCAAATATCCCACAAATTTAGTTCGATTACTATCCTCGAACCCTATTCGATACTGTTAACAACTGCAATGAAAATCTACAATGAATTATGAAATATATGAAGAAGTTCCTTTTACATTTCCCAACAGTTTAATTATATTTGGTCATTTTGAGCGAAATGAAAACTACATTGCACACAACATAAAACAAGATACTTAATGTAAGTTCTTGCAATTTAATAATACTCAACAAATGCAATAAAAGTAATTCCATTCAATCAAAGTTCTACAATTACAATAATCGAAATGTGAATCGTATTAATATCAAATACTAAGTTACAATTAATAAAAACAATTATACACAACGAAATAAATATTACACCTAAACCCAATCACAAATAAACTCACAATTATGTAATTCAATTTTAATTAGTTTATGTAACGTACATAATAAAATTAATAAGCATCACAATAAACCTAAACCCTCACTCAAAACATTCAAAGAAATCTAACAATTTTACAACCCTCATCAATTAACATTCAAAGAAATCTAACACTTTTACACTAACATATGGAAAAAATCACCAAAACTCAACATTCAAATTTAAAAATAATCATCAAAATCTGAATATTATCTAATTCCTTAATTTATAACATATGTTAATCATCAAAATAAAGTCATATACAAAGAGATTTGAAGATATTACCTTGATTTACACCAAATCAACACAAAACTTGACTTTTACTACTATTTTCTTATGGGAAAATTGAGAGAATGAAGAAGAAAGAAGTAAGAAGATGGGGAGGGAGGCGAAGGAAATGAGGGTTCTGCTAAGTGCAGAACCCTAAAAACATGGCCAGTCAAAACGCACCGTTTTGGCTGGCCAAATATAATTTTTTACGTGGCTGACATTTGGGACGGAATTAGCGACGGATTTTTATAATCCCTCCCTAAAACCGTCCCAAAAATAAGGCAGATATTCATCCATTTATCTCGCTCTATCCGTCGCTAAAACGGTTGCTAAAACCGTCCCAAAAACCGTCCTAAAGTTATTCCATTTTTTATGTCATATTTTCCGTCCCTAATTTTCCAACGGATTTTGGTACGGATTATTTTACCGTCCATATTTCTCCGTTCTATTCTTTAGGGACGGATTTAGGGACGGATTTTTTTAACCGTTGCAAATTCCATTTGTAAATTAGGGACGGAAAAATCCGTCCCAAATTTCCGTGGCTATTTGGCCTTTTTCTTGTAGTGTTAGTGTCATTCTCACAACTATTGTTTCAATCTTATAAGTACAACTAATCTCACTATTCCAATTTCACTATTGTACCAAATGGAGCTTATATAAACAACAAACCTAGACTTGTATAACACATAAAACGATTCACCTAAACTCATATAATATATAAAACGATTCACCTAAACTCATAGGATATATAAAATCAATGATCCATCTATAATTATGACATATAAAATAACCTATAAACACATATGTGAGATATACAATAGCCCACCTAAGCCCGTATAGAATATATAAAATGACTCACCTAAACTTGTAAAATGTATAAATCGAAATATCTATTCTATATCATAGGATATATAGCATAATGTTTAAAACGTAAAATTTAAATTATAGTAATATCTATCAAAATGTTGTTGATATTTATTATTTGAAGTCATTGTATTAATTCTATCAAATATTAATAATTTAGCTTACTTTTACAATGGCTTATAAATCACGAGTTCTCTCAATTCCAACAAATTGATGAGTTTGTATTAAAAATGCATTATCAATCATATAAAAGAAATAAGAAATTGTAAATACTTAAATTAAAACTTTCTAACCATCATTGATTGGAAACATTTTCATAATTACGATTGAGAAAAATAAATAAATTTTTATGAAAGATTGCTAATATACTCTAAAAACTAAAAAAAGAAAATATAAAAGATATTGAAAGTCATTTTTATTTCTTAAAGAAGGAAAATCAAAAGCCTTGAGTATATAATATAAAAACAAAAAAAATTGTTTATAAAAAAGAAAGAAATAAATAAAGAAAATCAATAAATAAAAAAAATGAAATGATTAAAAGAAGGAAATGGATCAAAACTATAATTAGGAAAGAAAATAAATAAAAATTAATCTTTCATTACCAAGCCACAACTAAAAAATTATATATTTTGTTATAAAAGTAAATACAATAAATACAATAAAATGAAAAATAAAAAGTATAAATAGTTTACTTGAATTGAAAAGAAGCATTTCTATTATGAACGAAATGATAACTTTATTCAATTGATATTCATCATTATTCTATAGTATAGCATGAATATAAAATTCTTATGAAACAAAATAAAATATAATAAAAGTGATCAAAATAAATAAAAAAACCAAAGCGTGAATGACTAAATTATTGTTTTTTTATAATTGAATGATGAAAACATAAACTTCCAAAAAAAATTAACATGTAGTTTTTTTTTTTTATTGGTCCAAATTAAAGCATGGTTTTTTTTAACATCCACGTAACCGATACATATAACACGAAAAGTTACCATGACTTGTTGGTACCTAACCCCTAGGCCCTAGGAGTAGATTGATGGAAACTCATTGACTGGCAAACGCAGACCTGTTGCTATGTTTTTCTCATTTTTATTGATAAGGTTCAAGGTACCTGCCTAGGTCATTGGTTGCTATGCTTTCCTTTTTTTCCCTCTTTTATATAGTTTTTATGTAGGGGTGTACATGATTCGGTTTGATTCGGATATTAAGGTTTTAATATCTGAACGTTTCAATTTCGGTTTGGTTCAAGTTTTTTGGCGGGTTTTCGGGTTATTAGAGTTCATTCAATTTTGAACTCTTATTCTTTTATAAAAACTCAAATAAGATTATAAAAACTTTAATTCATTCAATTTTAAACCAATAAAATCAATTTTAGACTTTTATTTTTTTATAAAAGCTCAAATAAGATTATAAAAACGTTGAATCATTCAATTTTGAGCCAATAAAATAAAACATTTTTTTAAAATTTTAGCTCATTTGGACAATTCGGTTCAATTCGATTTCCATTCGGTTAATTCGGTTTTTGTATGATCAGTCCAAAACTGTAATTGAATTATCGGTTTGATTCGATTATCGAATTTTTCGGTTCACTTGAATAGCCCTACTTTCATACATACAAGAAGTTAGTTTATATGTATGGAGTATGGTTGTCCACATTTGAGGTGTCTATATTAATTATGTATTTATTCAATTTAATTTGATTCTAAATTAATCGAGATCTGTATAATATAATTATTAGATATCATCAATTATTTAGTGAAATATTTTATTTGTCTCAAAATATATATAATTTTTAACTATTTCACAAGAGTAAGAAAAACAATTTTTTTAGTTAAATTTTATATATTTTTTACTTATTTATCAATTTTATCCCTAATTTAACTTTTCTCTCACTCAATAAAAAAAAGAGAATAGAGAGGAGATATGCATTAAATAATAATGGTAATTTTACAAAAATATATTAATATTACCTGGATTTTGTAAAAGTGGCAAAAATTTTGGGATAAAATTTTTTTTCAAAAATGACATGTAATTT
The DNA here is from genome assembly GCA_030664755.1 of Microcos paniculata. Lineage (NCBI taxonomy): Eukaryota > Viridiplantae > Streptophyta > Magnoliopsida > Malvales > Malvaceae > Microcos > Microcos paniculata. Next base: position 19,725,963 of record CP131461.1, read on the forward strand.
GGTAAAGAGAGAGTAATAATTTGGAGCTCCATAGGTTGAGTAGGATTTTAGATTGAATTCTGAGTTCAAGTTTGGTCTGATGGTCTTGGCCTTGTAAGGCAAGGTCACCCATAAAGGAAATTTAGTTAACTACTCATTTACATGTTGCAGCAGCTGCTTCGTGATCGGTAAGAAGTTTCTATCGGATCAAATCATTTTTCCTTGACTTTATTGTGTGAAACAAAAGTGATATATATGGATTATTTGTGCAGGTTATTCTACGTCCCAAAGCATACATGTTGCATGCTTAATTAATTTATATAGATGAAGTCAATTCTGTATTTGGTTACAATGCGAGATTCAGATAAAACAAAATCAAACCAAACACCAGAATAGAACATAGGAGCTAGCTGCTGCCTATGAGATTCGTGTGATTAGTATTTTCTTCGTACAAAAGATATTTCAAAATTATAAGCAAAAACATATTTGCGTTTTATTAGAATTGATCCAGTTCTTATCTTCTAGATGCCACGATGAAAACTTGAACTTCGAGACATTCTAATGCCTGTATTCTACGATCTTTATGTGCTATTGTTTTATTTTCAACATGTGGAAATTCCGCCGACTTTCCCAATCAGCTAGCTGTTAATTGACTTTTTCTTTTGGTATGAACAGCTGTTAATTTGACTATATTTCTGAGAATATTACGCGGAAATTGTCATCTAATTCAAATTAAGCTAAGCCTATCAAAGAAAAATGCATGCCATTTTCATATTATAGTGAAAATATAAGGATAACAACACAACAACAATTAATACTTTAATAACTCGTTATTAAAAAAACTTAAGAAACTTTAAAACAAACTTAAACTTCCTTTAATAAGTGAAACGTTTATATTTTTATTAAAATATCCCAACACTTCCCACATATTCTTCTCATGCTTAAACCTATCTAAAATCCTACTAACTTAAATATCAGAGTGGGATAAATCAACTACTGTCGACCCACTCTTTTCTTGTTTCAGTTTCTATCTTGGAAACGTCGCACAGTTAAAACTAAAACATCCCAGTCAAGGTCTATTCCAAAGAACCTCAACATGCTTCATACATTAATCACTAACGTTAGAGACTTAAGAAGAAGAGATTAAGATTTTGTCTTGAAGCATACTCTATGGGAAGAGAGATTTTGTGTGGATGTTTTGGTCAAGACGGGATACCATTTTGGATGAGGATATCAAAGTACTATGGAAACCACTTGATGAATATTTGGATGCTTTGGGAGTTAAATATATTATTAATAGTTTACTTTACTTTTTGTAAATAAAAAAAAATCACACCCAAGCTTCGCTTCAGTTGAAGTAGTAGGTACATCCTCTCTGTGACCTAAGATCTTATGTTCAAGCTCTACTATGTATAAACCATGTATAGGTTTTATCCAATTTAATATTGGTTTAGTTAGTTAGTTTAGTTTGTTTATTTATTTGACGATTTCTCAATAGATGTTTGTGAATTGTGCTTAAGGATATGTTTGCTAGGAAAGAAGAAAGTGGGTGAGAAAGCAAATTTACACATGTTAATAGTTGTGATTTATATTTATACATCATATTTTGTAGCTCAAATATTGAATTGGAAAAATTTTCTTCCTTACCAATTTCTTTTCTTCATGTCAAACGAATCCTAAGAGATTTATCTGATATAATGTGAATTCATTGAGTTATCTTCAAAAAAAAAATTCAAATCCTAATACTCTAGAGTCCCCTTCCCTGAGAGTATGTTCCTTTGATATATCAAAAAAAATAATTAGATAGTGAGTTATTACATACTCACCATTCATCTATCTTTGTCAAGGTCAAAAAGACTAGAATCAAATAGCATTTTCTTTCAAAAAAAAAAGGGGAAAGCATTTTCAATCTTTTCATGGGACAAGGTAGGATTAGCAAATTATGTACATGCGATTAAAGTCAAATTTGGGCCTAGGACACGATTGATTGATAGCTTAATGTTGTTATTATTGTCTTTTCTCTGGTACGTAATACTAATAGTATAATTATCGTCTCAATGTTATTAATTTATGACAAATCCCATTTGCATTTATATAAATTATGTTGATATGACTTTTGTGACCCACGACCCTATTTTAAAAGGTTAGAATTTAGAAGTTTAATTAATTTGAGTTTAAAATTTTCAAAAATTGTCAACAATTAAAAAGTAATTTTCAATTTTCACCTGTTAATAAATTAGGCGAATAATTTATCATACCGAAATAGTATCACCGTTTCACTTTACCTAAACGGAAAGTTGAAGAGTAAAAATTCTTAATTGGAGAAACTTGAAATTTTTTTTAAAATTTTGACAAATTTTAGAAACTTTAAATTTGATTTAATTAAACTTTTAATCTTATTGGTTATATTCTAGAAATGCTCAAGGTCAAGTTACCTATCCAAATCTAAAGGCCTACCCCAAAAAAAAAATATTTAGATAAAAAAATAAAACTCGAACTTTAAACCTTGGATAAGGTAGAAAGTCCATTTTCTAAATGTGTTGGATCTTGATCTTAAGTTTCGGAGTCTGAATCCAGCTTTCAATAATTAATTATGATAATAATATATTATGATTTTTTTATAGAATAATATATTATTATTATTATTATTATTTTAATTGTATATTCGAAATTTTAATTTTATTTAATAAACTTGATGCTCCATCATTATTTTATACTAATATGAATAGACCTTTCAAAGAAAAAGAACAGAAAAAATTCTGAAAAATGAAATGTATATAATTTTTAAGGAATATATAGTATAATTTTGAAGAAATTTTTTAAAAATTTTATTATCTTTTGTTATTTTTTGGGAGTTATAACGGGGAGGGATCAGCTGATTTTTTTTTTAATCAATATTTAAGGACTACCGCAAATTTAATCTAATACTATAAACCATGCAGTACCACAAAGCTTTGTACTTTTAATTAGAGTACTGTTCATTAAAAAATGTACTATAGTACAATTGTGTACTACCAATAAAACCAAAATTTATGCAACAATATAAATTAGTAGGGGCTGTGCTCTCTCTACCATTTTCCATAGTTTCCTTCTTCCTCCCCTAATCTCCGACTAATTACCTTCGTGAATTTCCTCTCCGAACAGCCTGTGATCATAGGGGAGTTGGCTGCAACGGACTTTCCCCTGGAATCTCTTGGCTTCTTCCTTTCTTTCTTCTTTTTTGATTCATTGGCTGGGTTAATCAGAATCAGGTCAAACTGAGGATGCATTTCCACCACAGATAAATTTCGTACCTATTTATATAATTAATTTGTTTGTTTCTTTATTGTTCGTATGCAGTTGGTCTTTCTAATTTTTTTTAAAAAAATTCATTCAAATCTTTTCTTTTTGGTTCAAACCTTAATTTATTTACTTTATTAAAAAGTGTGTCTGTATGTTCCATATAAAATTTCTACAAAGTTGATTGACGGTGTAAAAGATAAAGCTGAAAGCATTTATTCATTATTATATTATATATATATATATATATATAAATCATTCAAATATACAATTCTATGCAGTACAAAATAAAAAGTAATTAAGTAAATAATTAAACTTTTAGCCACATGAACAAGGTGGGTAAAAAAATGAAAAAGGCAATCATTTCGCACTGCAAAGTGCTAACTCAGCCAATGAATTTAAAACAGAAAAAAGAAACGAACAGATTTGTTTGTCGGCAGCTTTTTGTTTTGTCGTTACTGATGTTGTTTTCTTCTTTGAGCAGTAGCTATGGGTGAATGTGATACGCATGTTAAATTGTAGGCTGTTTTTTTATTTTTTTTATTTTAAATAACTGGATGCTAACGGGGATTGAATTGCGGTCATTGTTTTAGAATTAAAATAATATGTTTGAATACTTTCACCCAAATACAGCAACAAGTCAAGCCTTAATTTTTGCCTAGCATAGAAAATAAATCCCACCGAAAAATTGAAATGTAGTGCCTTTTTTTCTTTTTCCACCTTTTTTTTTGGGGTGGTAGGGGTTTAAGTTGGTAGGTGGAAATTTTATCTAATAATTTGAAAATTTTCCACACGTTTTAATGTGCCAATTATCTCAAGGACCCGGTGACAAAGAATATGTTGTCTAGACATTGTAAAATTATTATTGGCTTAAAATTTTTTTGTAGTTTAATTAAGAGTATTCTTGGACTTATCCTCAAAAAAAAAAAAAGTATTCTCGGATTTATTAATTTGAGGCTAATCTTTTGCCTAATCACAAATAGGTTTATGTAGAGCTATTAAAAGTTAACCTGAACCCGAAAAATCCATTCGACCCACCCGAATGCAAAACTAACTTAATATATCCAAAATTTGATAAATCTAAAACCTGATTGACTCGAGAGTTTAACTCGAAAAACCCAAGAACCTAACCTAAAAAACCCGACTAACTAATGAAATAATTTTATATACCTCATAAACTTTAAATTTAATAAATAAATTTGATAAAGAAAATAAAAAAATTTATTAAATTTTGATCAAAGTGAATTTAAAAAAAAATATTCTTTAACTAATTTCTAAGTAATTTTTTTTTGAAAACAATAAACATACATTAGCAATTTATTGTAGGGACAATATATTATCAATACTATCCAAAATAATTAAAATAAAATATCAATAATATGCAAATCAAACTCATTGTTAATCAATTCATAATACTTAATTTCTTCTAATGAATGAACGATTACATGAAATTATAGATATATATTATGCACTTACATTTATATGTACCAAAATTTAGCGACATACCATATTTTATAATTAATAATTTCATAATTTGGTATTTGGCTTATACCTTATAGTTGTAGACTTATATAATCACTAGTCACTAACACTATAGTATAGTGTATATGTAATAGTCTTTCAAAGAAAATGATCAAACAAAGTCACTAACACTAAGATAGTAAGATATTAAGATACTAAGATTAGATGGTGCATTGGTGGCTATGGCCACATGTCAGCATGGTCTATCGGTTATTGGTTATTGGCTATTCCTTTTCGGTTATCCTATTTACCAATCAAACAAAAATTTTAAAAAGTTTTAATACTATAAGTGGGAAATTAGTAAATTTTGTAATTGTATGTTAAAATTTTGATTATTTAGTTTGTGATTGTGTGGCAAGTAATTTTTGAGATACTCGTTATATCTTATAACAAAACTTTTTAATATTAATTACATATATATGATGTATAAATTATGATGAATTGATTATATATCAATTAGAATTTAAAATGAATTAGCAGATGATCAAAACATAAATGTTCATTTTGTTTAAAATTATAGATATAATTTATAGGAAAAATTTATAAATATTACTAATTTAATTAATACATTAATAACATTACAAATTTAATTAATTTAGTTACAATTTATAACAAATTTAATAATTAATACTTTTGATAAAATCTCTCTTTATTATTAATTTGTAAAATTAAAACTTTAATTCAATTTAAAATAATTGAGAATCCGAATGACTCGAGGGTCAAATCCGAAAAATCCAAATTTAAATGACCTGAAATCTAAAAGACTTGAAACTTGAAAAACCAGACGGCCAAATCCGAAAAATTTGAATCTGAATAACCTAAAATCCGACAAATCCGAATCTAAAAAAACCTGAAACCTAAACAACCCAAGACTTAAAAGATTTAAAATCCAAAAGACCTGAATTAAAATGACCTAAAAATTTTTTTTGACTCAAACTGATTGGATCCGATTAATCCAAACTCGAAACTAATATGACTCATTCAATTTAACACCTCTAGATTTGTGTCCCAAACGTCACGCTTCGCATTCATAAGATACGGGTAAAATGCTTCTTCCACGTTTCTACTTGTTTTCCTTTTTTTTTTTTTCTTTTCTTCTTTAATTATTGGTAGGAGGGATAAAGCTGGCCTTGGGCTAACGTTGTCTCAATTATCTTAATTGAGTCGTTACTGAAGATTGTAGGCCATTGCTTGTAGGTCACGCATAGTCATAAATGTGACAGATACATTAGATTCTGTTTATTTCTATCACTTTCTTCTTAGCTAGTTGTTCATGCCATCATGGCCTATCTGCCTATATATCTGAGTATGTTTTTTTTTCTTTGCTTTAAAGGTATAAAAATTGACCCTTAAGTTATAAAGAATATCATAAGCCATTAAATTATTCTCTATGTCAAATTAGTTCTTAAATTTTAATTATTATTAGAAGACGCTCCTAGACAGTTTTTAAAAATTTTTAAATATTATTATTAATTTTTGAATAAATTTTATATTTATATTTATATTTTTGTTTTAAATTTTAAAAATAAATTTCTTTTACTTTTTATTATATCTACACATGAATATGTGTAAATTTTTTTGAAATTATTTTTAATGTATAATATAAATGCGTAAATTTTAATCTTATAGGTTAATTTTTAAAATTTGAGAGAGAAAATAATTTTGGAATAAGAAAAAAAAGATTAAAAAAATAAAAATAATTTTACTTAATCTTCAAAACAACACATCAACATACGAGTAAATTAATATTATGAAAAAACACTTTAAAAATATAATCTATATATAACAAATATAATTAATATAATTAATAAAAGTTTTTTTTTATATTAAAAAAAGTGGAGGACTAATAAGAAGTACAAATATAAATATTAAATGATATGAATTTTTTAGAATTTTAAAATTTTAAACATTTAAGTTTTAACTCTTGTTTTAGGACAAGTTTTTTTAAAAAATGTTTGAAAGACATTTTCTTTAAAAATATAGGTGGTTATGAGATTTTTTTTATCAATTCTTTTTCTTAAAAAGAATTAAAAGGAATAATATTGTTGGAATTCTAAATATTGGAAAAAATCAATTCCTTTTTTTAAAAGGAATATTATTGAAATTCTAAGAATTAATTATTATATTAAAAAAGACATATAAAAACATTTTCTTTTAAAGTATAGGAATAATTAAAGGAATAATCTTGACAATTTATGAATAAAACTATAAGTATTTAAACCATTAGAAAAAATCTAAAAAGAACATAAACTTGTAACCATAATAATTAGTATGGGGTATTTTATATAATTACGTCAGGTATTGAAATTAGTATATATATTTATATATATATATATATATATATAGAGAGAGAGAGAGAGAGAGAGAGAGAGAGATTATTACAATCAAATTTGTATTAAAATGCGGCAAGACACGATATCGAGTTAACTAACCATTTGGCACGTTATTAGTTTAATCTAGAAATTTATATTTAAGTATTTTTTTACACTAATAAAATAATAAAAAATTAAAATACATCAAAATAAAAATAATTTCACCATAAAAATTCAAATAGTGACAACATTAATTTCGTTTTTTTTTTAATTTTAAATTGAAAGCTGCTGGAAATGTGGAAATGTGGCTTAGAAATTTCCACTCAGTCCTTTGGTTTTTTTTTTTGGGTATAAACTCAGTCCATTGGTTTGTTTCACGCAATGTTGGCTCACTGACTTTTTCATTGAATTTGATAAGTGCCGCCTCGACTCTGTGGAGTGTGGTCTAAGTTATTTGTTTAATATGCTAACTAGTATGGCTGCAAATGCGTCTAAAAGACTGAAACCAAGTATGACATTGAGAAGTTCACATGGAATAATAGCTTCCGTCCATAGCGCGTCAAGATGAGTTGATGGAAAAGACACCCTATCCTACTCTGTCTTTGTAGCGAATGTATCCAGCACTGCGCCTAGTTGGAAAGAAATACATGACAAAGTTGCTGATCAAACAACTTTACCTTAAGTAGCGACTCTACACCTTAAAAATGAAGGAAAGTACACCATATCCCAGCACCTTGATACTTTTATACGTACAATTATTAATTTATTGTTATGGATCTCAATAATATTGATGTCAAAGTCGATGGTAAGGAGCAAGCAACCATGTTTAGTGTTCTTTGTCACCTTCTTATGAGAATTTTATGCAGAATATGCTCTATTGTCGTGATGACATTTCTTTATATGAGGTGAAGACTACTTCGAGCTCAAAAGAGCTAAGAAATAAATTGATCAGTAAAGCAGCCAAAGTAGTCAGGATGAAGGCTTCGTTACGCAGAGGAGGTCTAAGACAAAAGGCGGAAATCCAGGCGATAAAGTCTCCTGATCATAGTCCAAAAAACGTAGTGTGTTATAATTGTAAGAAATACGAGCGAATAAGAAAAGATTGTTCAAAGAAAAAATAAAAAAAGCTAAACAAGAGCAATCCAAAGATGACGTGAATGTGCTTGTTGCTCAGTCTTTAGATGATGCCAGAATTGTTTTAGCAGTATTTGACTCACATGTAGTCAAGAGATAGATTTTTTATACAACTACCATGTCATGCCCACAGATCCGTGCTCCGACGATGTGGCAACCGTTGTGGCACCCCATAGTACGTGCATGTTGACACGCACCCCAAAAAACGTAAGACTTAAATGGAGTATCATCATTATAAAACAAATAATAGACTAAAACTTAATAAGAAATTTAAAATAATAAAAGAAAAAGTCATAATAATAGAAAAACCGTTTAATACAGTAACTGGAAATAAAATTGGATACCAGTGGATGTATGTATAGAATGACCTACATAGTAAAATTTGAAATAACTTTTAAGTCACCAACAACTCCTAATGAGTCTCCAGACTCATAACATCTAAATAATAATACAAATAAAAGTGTGATGAATGCACATTGTATACACAGTAAGTAACTATTGCTCAATGAAAAATCAAATAAGATTTGAAGAGTTTGGTATAATCCAAAACAAATATAAAACATAATTTATATATTTATTTTTCAAAACATTTCCCCAAAACCATTATATGTATAAAAATATAAAATCTCAAGTGGACTGGACATAAAACACTTTAAGACTCGACATTGCAGTGCTCGGTGGCCTATTCGTTGAAGGCTATCTCATTATATAATACACACACACACACCCCCACACACACCCACACACACCCACCCACCCACACACACACACACACACACACACAACATTGCAGTGCTCGGTGGCCTATTCGTTGAAGGTTATCTCATTATATAATACACACACACATACACACACACACACACACATACATGTGTGTGTAGAAAAATATCAATAAGCCCTTATCCCTTGACGGTGGCCATCACTGCGGGTGGACACAACTATTAATGCCCTAGCAAGTTCCGACCTCTTCACTCTGAGCTAGGGTGAAATCTGAATTACCATGCCTCCTTGATAGAGGTTCACAGCTACTGTCAGTTGGCATGCCCCTATGGTATGGATCATCGGGCCTTTCAAAAGGTGACATCGGCTACATCAGCCTTATATACAAATATATTATACATACATACATGCATACATACATAAAACATAATCATTGAATCAACCCTCCCATTAAATCGATGTAGCATAAAACATGGTGTGTGTTGTGACTACCTAAATATATCTCGAAACATATAAAAACATTTGATAAAATATTTAATATTTAAAACGATAAAAGCATTTAGCCCTAAATGGCTAATAAGCCACTCAATATAGTGGGAGGCTAGTATACTCACAAGAACTCCACAACGAATGATATCCGGAGCACCACCGCACACCTGATTGATTTAAAAACCAATTACACGGAACAAAGCATTAGGACTCTAGTTCAAATCTAAGAATGCACCTATGAGGCAGTATCATACTCTAAGATAAGGTTCAAGAGTGATTTGAGGTTCCGGGTCAAATTGGATCAATTTAAGGTTTTGAGTGTAAAATTACCAAAATACCCTTGGAGGCTATAACCGACATTAGACCACCAACCATTGTTGTTGGACCATGGTGGCAAAAAGCCACCCATAGCTTTGAATCTGACGCCGGTTCATTCCATATCTAGCACCGAATATGTTCTGGTTTTTTCCAAGAACCTCAATTTTCTCTTCTCTCTCCCGTTTATCATCAATCCAATCATAGATCAAGCTACAAATCGAGACACAACATTCTCACAACCCACACAACAAGCTCATGACTTCAAAAATTAGATCATTGGCTCAAAATCCATGAAAATCAAATCTGAACTCAATTTCACCTAAAAACCTTAACTTAAATTTTGAGTTAAAATTTCTCCTAAACCAATGCATGAATAAAGGTAAGAAAAAGGCAAATTGAAGCTTGAGATGAGTGGATAAACATACTAGAAACTCACCTCAATCCAATGGTTGGATTAAAAGATCCGAGAGTTTGAAGAAAATCCCTCCTTTAGGCTCCTTAGCTCCAATCCTTGGAATTCTTCGATTTTCTCCTTGGATTCTTGCTTCAAAAGGCTAGAGGATTATTTTAAAAGTTTACAGATGAGTTTAGAGGGAGTATGAGGAGATGGCTTGGGTGGAAAAGGAGGAAGAATAAGAGAAAAGAATGAAAGGGTCAGGTCCTATAAAGGCTCATATCTAATGTAGACACCATATTATTATTTTTATTATTAAAAAATAATAATAATAAAAAAATATAAAAAATAAAAAAAAAATAAAAAAACTGAAAACCATCAGCCTACGGGGACCCCCTCACATACACTCATCATTTCAACACCCACTCACATACACTCATCATTTCAACACCCACTCACATACACTCATCATTTCATCCACCCCATCTCCCACTACAAGATGCCCTGCAAAAAAAAAAGCCGAAGAAAAAGCAAAAACCATCAGATGAAAACAGATATAAGAAGGGGAGGAGAGACGGGACGAAAGAAAAAAAAACGGAGGGGGAGAAGATTGCTGGAGGAAATAATTTTTTTCTGGAGGAGAGAAGGTTTCAGAAGGAGTGGAGATTGCTGACGGAGAGGAAGATCTCTGGGGAAAGAAAAAAAAAACACAGGAAGATTTCTGAGAAGAAAAAAAATAAATACAGGGAGATCAACGGAGAAGGAGAGGAGATTTCGGGAGGAAGAAGAAGAAAAAAAACAGGGAGATTTCTGGGGGGCTGAGGAGGATCGTTCGTCGCCCTGAGGGTCCGCGTGCCAGCCCGACGCCGCGTGCCAGCCCGTCGCTCAGTGAACAGCACCATCGGCCTGCTCGTCGCCCTAAGGATTGCTCGTCACCCTGAGAATTGCTCGTCGCCCTGAGGATCCTCGTGCCAGCCCGACGCTCAGTGAACGAAACCATCGGTCTGCTCGTCGCCCTAAGAAACCGCGTGCCAGCCCGACGCTCAGTGAACGGAACCATCGGCCTGTTCGTCGCCCTGAGGATCCGTTCATCGCCCTGAGGATCCGCTCATTGCCCTGAAGATCTGCATGCCAGCCCGCTCTTCACTCTGAAAATGTGCATATCAGCCCGTCGCTCAGTGAACAGCACCATCGGCTTGCTCGTCGCCCTAAGGATCCTCGTGCCAGCCCGACGCTCAGTGAACGGAACCATCGGTCCGCTCGTCACCCTGAAGATTGCTCGTTGCCCTGAGAATCCGCGTGCCAGCCCGACGCTCAGTGAACGAAACCATCGGCCTGTTCGTCGCCCTGAGGATCCGTTCATCGCCCTGAGGATCCGCTCATCGCCCTGAAGATCTGCATGCTAGCCCGTTCGTCACTCTGAAAATCTGCATGCCAGCCCGCTCGTCACCCTGAGGATCCTCGTGCCAGACCGCTCATCGACCTGAAGATTCGCGTGCCTACCCGCTCGTCGCCCTAAAGATGTGCGTGCTAGCCCGTTCGTCGCCCTGAGGATCCTCGTGCCAGCCTGCTCATCGCCCTGAGGATCTGCTCATCACCCTGAAGATCTGCATGCCAGCCCACTCTTCACTCTGAAAATCTGCATACTAGCCCGCTCGTCGCCCTGAGGATCCTCGTGCCAGCCCCCTCATCTCCCTGAGGATCCGCTCATCGCCCTGAAGATCTGCATGCCAGCCCGCTCGTCACTCTGAAAATCTGCATGCCAGCCCGCTCGTCGCCCTGAGGATCCTCGTGCCAGCCCGCTCATCGCCCTGAGGATCCGCTCATCGCCCTGAAGTTCTGCATGCCAGCCCACTCTTCACTCTGAAAATCTGCATACCAGCCCGCTCGTCGCCCTGAGGATCCTCATGCCAGCCCGCTCATCACCCTGAGGATCCGCTCATCGCCCTGAAGATTCGCGTGCCAGCCCGCTCGTCGCCCTAAAGATCTGCGTGCTAGCCCGCTCGTCGCCCTGTTGACCCGCGTCTTGACCCAACCCGATCGCAGCAATCCGCTTTCCATTTTTTTTTTTCGGTATTTTCCTAAATTATTTTTAATTTAAGTTTTAGGTCCATTAACATTTTAATATGTCATTTACCTTAGGTTCGTTCACATTGTTTATGCCATTTTAGAAATTGAGTTCATGCATCTTTAATAATTCGTTTAATATATACTTAATATGTAGTTTTTGTGTTAATCCATGTACTTAGTTTATTTTATCACATCATCTCATGCATCTAAAAGCTAGTGCATCGTTTTCAAAAAAATCATGTGCATTGGAAATTCCGATGATAGGGGATCGGAGAGGACCTTGTGATTACGAGGGCTTCAATGGTTCTCTTAGGTGAGGGTTTTTCGAGATAACCTTATCGGGATTCCGATCGGGCCTCGGAAGGCTTCAATATAAATTTCCGTCTATTCTGAAAAGTAAAAAAATGATTTTATCCATTTTTTTGAAAGATCATTTGCATATCACATCATATTTATGATTTCCTTAAAATTCCAAAAGTTTTTCTACAAATTTCATTTCTTCAAGAAAATCCTGAAAATATTTTTGAAAGAAAATCCCCTTTATCAGCAAAAGGAATTTCAATTCCGACATAGTTTTAAAAATTTAACGATGTTTTTTTTTTTAGGAAAATCTCAAACTTAATCAATAGTTGAGGTTTTTCTTACAAAATTAAACCTTGGTTAATTTCTTTAATCATGGTTTTAAAAATGAGATCCAAAAATAAAAGGAATTTAATTATTCCGACATTGTTTTCAAAAATCAAAAAATATTTTTGAAGGATTTCAATTTGACCCCTACATTGAAATCTTTCTAATTAAACTTTTTTGTTCTCGAAACTTGCTTTTATTTAAAATTTACATATCAATAAAAGGAATTTGGTAATTCCGACATTAATTTCAAAACCCAAAAATATTTTCGAAAGATTTCAATTTAGTTCTTAACAATTGAGGTCTTTCCCAAATTTAACTCAGTCCTTTTCGAACTTATTTTTTCTTTAAATTAAAATTTATTTTTGGCAAATTATTTGTTTTAATATTTTGATTTTTAAAGTTTATTATCGAAAATTCTCAATTCGGTTATTCAACATTGGGAACTTTCTGACCAAGTTTCAATACGTATCTCATTAAATCGAATTTTCTTTAAAGGTGAATTAACCCATAGCAAAAGGAGTATTACTCCGACATTTTAACTTTTAGTTTCTAAATTATTCTCTTCTTCTTGAAAACATTTTGTCATTAACCCTAAAATTGATTTTCAAAAGACTTTTGTGGTACCGATTTTCGGGCGTTTCGGGGGATGCTAATCCTTCCTCGAACGTAACCGACTCCCGAACCCAAAATCTGTTTTCATAGACCAATACCTGTTTGACCTAAGGTAATCTTTGTAGATTATGTTAGGTTAAATGGAGTCAAAATAGGTGGCTAACCTACCTAAACCAAATGGTTAGTGGCGACTCCTTCTCTTATTTTCTCGTTTTCAAATCTTTCTCCATTTCGCCAAATTTCTCGTCGAACGGTTCTTCGGACGTTTCGACAGATTGGCGACTCTACTGGGGACTACTTAAGAGTCAAGCCAATTTTCAAAGTCTTGTTCTATTTTGGGGTTAATAATAAAATGTTTACACGACATCATGCTTTGCATTGCACCTCATGTCATTTATTGCATCCATTTTTTAAAAAATAAAAAATAAAAAAAAACTTTTTCGAATTGCATGATGCATCTACATCCTCTCATTATTTTCATTTTACATTTTATTCATTATATCCTGATGTGCATATTTATAAGTGTGAATCATGCTTGCTTTCCGTTTCTTTTACTTACTTTATTTATGGTTATTGTTTGAATTGGACTGATCGTTTGCTCAATCTTTGTTAGTGACTATGCTTTGTTCCCTCTTTATTTAGGCAACAATGAAAGTGGTTGATAAAGGTTTGTTGTTCCTCCCACACACACCATGTTAACTCACAAAAGTCCGGGATTCCGGATTCACCCTTTTGCACTGAGGCCCGGGATTCCGGTAGTCACCCTTTCTAGGAAAGTTAGGGGGATGCCTCACCTTATTTTGTTCCTTAAGAATAACTTGAGATCCCATGTGTCTTAGAACCACAGAGCCAGCACTAGCACCTTTGTGAGGATACCAAGCCTAGGTAGAGCCAAACCATCTTTCGAGAGAACCTTTTTAGGACACAAGGAAGAACGCTTTCTACCTTTGTCAATTCCTTTCATTTAGTATTGTATATATTATCGCTCGTTAGTTATCTTTCATTATTTCTTTCATAACCTCATACTGACGCGTTTCTTTTTGTCTTGTTTTGCTTTTTCTTTGTTTTCTCGCTCTCCGTGTTACATTCCATTTTGCATTTCTTGCCCGGTTCATCCATAACAAAGTTATTACTAAAGGAATTTGATCATGGCGGAAGAGGGAGAGATAGTAGAAGAGGGCGTAAAGGCCGTTCATATGGAGGTTGATCTGGAAGAGCCTGTTATTTTTGATCCTACCAATCCAAATCTGATGCAAGCACAACATTTACAAGAGCAGAAAGCCCGGGGAGATTGTCTTCAAGAAGGTTTTGAGTCTATGTTGCCGGAGGTGGTTGAGTACGATCTCGCACAGAATGACTTATCTGAGTTAAGTTATGGGGAAAGCTGGGTCCGCACGGTCGGGCATATTTTCGAGAATTATATGGTGACATAGCCTTATTACTGGATGTGACGGTGGAAGAAGAGGTGCTTAAAGCATCACTTTACTTTTGGGACCCTTCATACCGATGCTTTGTGTTTGGCAAGCATGACATGGTTCCAACTGTGGAAGAATATCAAGATCTGCTCATGTTGCGAAATGTGAAGAAGGACAAGGCGTTTTGGCCAAGGAAAGATCATCCTAGAGACATGGCGAAGTTCATAAATGTCGAAACAAAAGACGTCCGGGATTCCATGAAAGATGGACAAGTAGAGGCCAAATATCTCGTACAATTGGCATATCTGAATATCACCAACAAGACGGGAGCTGATCTTCTGGCTGTGTTAATTTATGGATTGGTGATTTTTCCTAGAACAGTGGGGTATGTACATCCGGCAGTGGCAACTTTCCTTAAAGAAGTTAAACATGGAGCTGATCCATCTGTAGCCATCCTAGCAGAAACCATCCGATCTTTGAACTACTGTAGAAGTCAGAATGGGAGGTTTCAGGGTAGTGCTCACCTGCTTACAGTCTGGTTTAAGAGTCATTTCGGATTTGTTAAAAAGGAGGGATTATGTTTTCTCCGGAGGGACCGAGAGCCGATAGCGGTGTACAACAAGAACAAATGGCCACCAAGGTAGCCTGAGGGAGCATGGATTGATTGGTTCAAGGATTTGAAAGATTCTCAGATCATGTGGAAGGCGAGGTGGATGCCGATGAAAGATACTCCCTATATCGGTGTTGAAATTCCTTGGATTCCATTAGTGGGCATTTAGGGAACAATTAGTTATTCTCCACTGTTGGTCCGAAGACAACTGGGATCAAAACAGTTCATCCCGTTCACTCATGGCCTTGACTCTGTAGACTTTCCTCATAAGATTGAAGGACAATTCAAAGAAGCGGAAAAGCATGGGAGTGACTACAAAAGAGCCCATAAGATGAGTCATGCTATATACACTGAAGATGTCATACCTGAGTATCCAGAATGGCACAGCAACAGGCTGAAAAATGTGAAGAGCCCACCAGTGCTAGAAAAAACCTACCGAACGGTTGATGAGCCAGTCGATGAGTTCGACAGGTTGAAGATTGAGAATCGAAGGTTAAGAGAAGGAGATGAGATAACTGAATTGACTCAACAGTGTCAACTGCTCAAACTGGATAATCATCGGTTACAAGATAAGCTGTCAAAGAGCAAGCTGAAGATAAAAAGTTGGATACGTGACTGGAGGAGTGAACGTACTATCAGGGGCCAGTTGAGATCCGAAGTCAAAGGATGGAGGGCCGAATCAGAAAAGGTCAGTAAGGAATCTGTGAAAAGAAGGAAATTGCTCTTGGATTGCACCCAAGATTGGAGGACAACCCTCACGCAGTACTGTTTGGTTCAAAATGAAAGGGACACCTTGAAAAAGGTGAAAGATGTCCAGACACGAATAGAGAAAGATTTGGTCGACAAATTGAGGAAGTCAAGATCAAATTGACCTATGCCGAAAAGGAGTGTGTTGAAACAAAGCTGCAGCTGGAACAACTCAAAAGAGAGCCAAGAGAATAGGAAATTGGGTTAAGAGTGAATTTGGAACATTAAGGCATTATAAATAATTATAGATTTCTATTTTGCTTAGATGAGATGATGTCTTATTTGATGATCTTGTGGATATTGAGCTTTCTTTTCCCACTTCTGAAATGATCGGATATCTTTGTGATAAATTTGTTATGGATGGGCCTCATTGTGCATGCATCATTTGAGTTATTCACGTATATGCATGCTCTTGTTTCGTAGCATATATCCATTTAATTGAACATTGATCATATTGATTGGTTATTCTTTCTATGTTTTCTTTCCATTATTCCATCCCATTTTCTGCATTTTATTTTAAGGTTTCATTCACAACAAAAAAAAAAGGGAAATTGATCATGGCCAGTGGACAAAGTCAGAAGGAGCAAGATAATATTTGGGGATGATGGATGATAGCCTCGTTTAATGGTCAATTTTGTTTTATGGTTTAACTGTTGCGAATAGATTTTTATCATTACATGCATTAATCAATTACATTATTTATTGCATCATCACCTCATTATTTTCATAATAAAATATCCTGATCCATGTTTGTAATAACTAAAGGTTTCAAGATAGCATCCCAAGCTCCCCGATACTACACTAGATTACAGGCACAGAAAATGGCAGAGCAGAATACAGAGTTGGAAAATCTGAAACGGACTAATGAGGATCTGAAGAAAAAGCTGAATGAGGCAATGGAAAGGATCAATGAGTTGAGTATGATGGTCAGAGAGAATACACCTGTTTATACTGGGATACCAATTCATGTTCCAAGGTATACGCCCGAGACAACCCAACAAAACCTACCAACACTCAACATTCCTATTCCACCGGCTGTGCCCGATATTCAAAATCAGTACCCACCTCCACTGCCATATGGGGCATATTCTTACCCACCTTCACCACCTACCGGACCTAATGCTAGTGGGTTTGTCTACACCACTTTACCCACTCAAACTACCTAGCCTACTCACGTTCCAATCATTAATGTGGGTGCAACTTCAGCAAATCCAGTGGTACTTGATCCAGAAATTTCTAAGGAGCCATCCTCGGATAGCAAAATGTTGAGCATGTTGGAGGAAAGGCTAAAGGCAATTGAAGGGGCACAGTATTATAGAGCTATGAATGCAGCTGACATTACCTTGGTTCCAGGCATTATGATACCCCCAAAATTTAAAGTCCCCGATTTTGAGAAATACAATGGAACCAGATGTCCTCAAGAACATCTCACCAGTTATGTAAGGAAAATGGCAGCCTATGCTTATGATGACAAGCTCCTGATTCATTTCTTCCAAGATAGTTTTTCTAGGGTAGCTTTGAGGTGGTATAATCAGCTCGACAGGGTTAAAGTTCAATCTTGGTCAGATTTGGTAAAAGCCTTTATTGCCCAGTATAAATATATGACTGATCTAGCTCTTGATCAATTGACCCTTCAAACCATGGAAAAGAAATCCAGTGAGTCCTTTAAGGAGTATGCCCAACGGTGGAGAGACGTGGTTGCTCAGGTTGACCCTCCATTGACAGAAAGAGAGTCGAACTATACTTTCATTGAAACTCTGAAAGGACCGCTATATGACCGGCTGGTTACTAGCATTTCGGGCTCATTTGCCGATATTGTGGTTACTGGAGAGTGTTTGGAAAAGGCAATCAAGAGTGGAAAGATAGACGGTGGAGACTTATCTGGAGGGAAAATGGTGCATAACCCCAAGAAGAAGGAAGGGGAGGTTCATACTACTGCTAGCTATTCATACCCATATACACATCAGCATCAAAACTACCACTACTCCAATCAAAAGCCTTCATATAATTGGCGCTCAGGTTCTTATAGGCCTCGAAGTTCATACCAATCACCCATTTCATACAAATCCGTTGTCCCATACCAACCAACAACCGCTAACTACATTGCTTCCGGATCAAGTTTCCATCCTGCCGCACAAACTTTCACACCCAGACCAAGCGCCGCCACAAATGCCGGAACCAATCCAAGGCCTGCTCGGACTTATACCAGAATTGATCCCATCCCATACACTTACACTGCTTTGCTTCCACAACTTTTACAACAAAAGCTGATTGAAAAATCACGCGTGACCAAAACTTACACACCACCATACCCAGATTGGTTTAAACCCAATGAACATTGTGACTATCACCACGGAGCAGCCGGTCATTCAACTGAAGACTGCTATGTCTTAAAGCTTAAAGTTTAAGATTTGGTAAGAGAAGGAAGGTTAAGTTTCTCCCAGAATGCATAACCTAATGTTGGGCATAATCCTTTGCCAAATCATGGGGGGGCAGCAGTAAATGTGATTGGTAATGGTGAATATGTGAAGAGATCTGTGAGTGAAGTGAAAACTTCCATGGCTACAGTTTTCGAGGCTCTAAAGAAGGCACAGATGATTCAGTGTGGGAAGAAGGTTGATGGTTTCCAGTATTGTGGTAAGATGGGACGTGGTGTACAGCATTGTAAGTATTTTCATGAATTGGTGCAAAGGATGATGGATTAGTCTTTAATTGAGTTTTATATAGAACGGATTGATGGTTCTGTAAATATGATAGGAGATGAAAAAAGAGCACAAAAACCATTTGTGGTGTACTATGATGAGCTACCCAAGACAAAGCCTTTTGTAGTTTACTATGACGCACCTCTAGCACAAAAACCATTTGTTCCTACCCCCACAGAGGCACCTAAGCCTTTTGTGATCTACTATGATGCACCAAAACTAACAGCACCAGTGGTTGTGAATCCTCCCTAACCATTTGAGTACAAAGATGATCACCAAGTTCCTTGGAAGTATGAATGCAGTTTTTCTACAACTGAAGGAGTTAAAGAGTCAAGATTTCCCCCGATATATGATGTTGGTGGAATTACCCGAAGTGGTAGGGTTTATTTTCCAGAAAATGGTGAATCTTCCAAAAGAAAGGCTAAGATGAATGATGAGCCTATGAATGTTCAAGAAATGATATCAGAGAAAGAGATTACCAGTGGTGCTTCTGTAAATGAACCCGAGGAGTTCCTTAAGATCATTAAGCAAAGTGAATACAGTGTGGTTGACCAATTGAATAAGACGCCGGCTCGTATTTCCTTACTTGCATTGTTGTTGAACTCTGAGTCCCACAGATAATCATTACTGAAGGCCCTAAGTCAGTCTTACGTGTCCAGAAACATTTCTGTTGTTGATATGGACCATATAGTTGGAAGCATCGGTGCAGTTAATTACATAACATTTACAGATAATGAGATACCTACCGGAATGAGGGGAATTCCCAAAGCACTTCATATTACTGCCAGATGCAAGGCCTACATAATGGCGAGGGTTCTAATCAACAATGGTTCAGCATTGAATGTCATGCCTCTCAGGTCTTTACAGAAGTTACCAGTGGATTTGTCCTACATACAGTCGAGTAACCTCATAGTCAGAGCTTTCGATGGAACCCAAAGGGAAGTGTATGGAACCATAGAGATACCTTTCCAAGTCGGTCCGGTTACATTTGAATTGGTTTTTCAAGTGATGGATATCAACCCATCTTACACTTGTCTCCTTGGTCGGCCATGGTTACATTTAGCCGAGGCAGTTCCATCAACTCTACATCAAAAGGTAAAGTTCCGGGTAGAAAGGACAATAGTGACAGTTGGAGGAAAAGAGGATATCATGGTGACACAATCTTCGAACTCCCCTTACATTGAAGCTGCCGAAGAAGCTTTGGACTACTCTTTTCAATCTTTTGAAATTGCGGAGGTTATGTTGGAAAAGAGTACAAGCCAAAGTTCTGAGGACTTGACTAGTCAGAAGAGACAGATGCGGGAATTGGGTTAGTCGGATGGAAAGGGTTTGGGAAAGAATCTGCAAGGGAATCCCGAATTGATAGACTGGCCTCACCAAGATAATACTTTTGGTCTGGGTTTCAAGCCATCGTGGAGAGACAAACAACAAATGAAGGAGAAGAAGAAGGTCCGGAGGTTGGCTAAGAAGGATGGGGTGAGCATGGAAGAGGAGAAAGGATTGAAGTTCCCACCGATCAGTCAAACCTTTTGTTGAGTACCAAAATAGACATATTTTCCTATGTTAATCTCTATGGATTTATGCATTTCATTATATAAACTAAGCTTACTTAGCTTTGTTTCACTTTGTAGGTATCAATTGAGGTAATTGAGTGAAAATGATGGAATTGAAGTGAAAAGGACCAAACACAAATCAAGTGGGAAGACAAGATGTAAAGAACTCAAAGTTGAAATCCTGACAGATTGGATAGATCATAAATATGGCTGATTTTATCTATATTCGAGACTTCAATTGTTTTTGTGATCTACATCAAAGTTATAGAGGACATCTTGGGCTTTCCGGAATGCTAAAGAACGTCGAAATCGGAGTTCGTTTGACCCTCCAAATGTCTATTTTACGAGAGACTATCAAACTAAGTCCGGGTCTGCCCAACCAATCCGTCGACGGGTAAGCATGTAGACGTCGACGGCTGCTCGAGAAATGGACACGAGATCACTTACACAAGCAGAGACGTCGACGGCCAACTCTAGACGTCGATGGCCAAATCTAGACGTCGACGGGTAGACTCTAGACGTCGACGGGTAGAAGTTTCTGACTTCGAACACTTAAAGATTGAACACTTAGACGTCGACGGGCAGGTATCTAGACGTCGACGGATCGATCGAGCTGGGAAAAATATGAAGAAAACAAGCAGAGACGTCGACGGGCAGACACTTAGACGTCGACGGCTAACAAAGTCAAAACGTCGACAGACCCATTTAAATGCTGTCATTCCACTATCAAACCCTTTAAAAACACATTCAGGAGATTCAGTGGAGAGGAGCCATAACTAAATCTCAGAGTTGTCTCCCTCTTTTCCTCAAATGGCTTCTACTTTAGCTTGTTTTATTCTTAAGATTCCTCATCTCAGATGGAAGGAATTATTGAGGAGCAGTGGACTATGGGCTGGCAGTGCTGGACGGCAGAAAGAAAGGGAGAAAGAGCAGCTTAAAAAGGGAGTTGAGTTCAGTTTTGAAGGGTGTATTTTTGCTGGGTTCTATTATTCTTCTTGTAATTTTCGTTTAGCAAAACTCTATAACTCCAATCTATTATAAGATTCAATCATTTTGATCTGCACTTGTGAGGTTCTTGTTCTTAATGCTTTCTTGTTCATTGATTGTTCTTCTATTTCTTGAGCTTTAAAGATGATAATCATGTTTATTATCTTGTCTTTTGGATTGCTGAGTTAATTAGTTGCAAATAATTGATTGAGTAGTTCATTAGCATGCTAATCTTTGAACTCCAAAGCTAGAGTTTGGTGATTTCTTAGAACTTGAGTAGCAAGAGGATGTTTTTACATTCAAAGAGATTTGAAGATGCAATTTGAATAATGAATGCTGGGTTTGTTATTGATTGTTGTTAGCTTTCATCTTTCACTAGCTTATTGCTCTTCTAGGCTTGAATTTGGATTGCTAGGATTCAAATTAGCCATAAGAGGAAGGATTAATAATGAACCTAGATTCATGGTTAATCAACATTAGGAAAGATTCATGGATTTGAAGCTGGTTTCTAATCCATGGGGTTAACCAATTAATGAGAAGAATGTTTGGTCAGTGAATCAATGATCAAGTGCTACCACTTTATCAGAAACTGAAAGACAACAGCTAATTGATTTGTTGAAAGAGTATTCAGATGTCTTTGCATGGTCTTATCAAGATATGCCGGGATTAGATCCAGAAATTGTAGTTCATAAGCTGCCGATTAAGCCAGAATGCAAGCCAGTTCAACAAAAGTTAAGACGGATGAAACCAGAGATTCTATTGAAGATAAAGGAAGAAGTAATGAAGCAGTTAGATGCAGGTTTTCTTGAAGTTGCAAAGTACCCAGAGTGGGTAGCCAACATAGTTCCGGTGCTGAAGAAAGATGGGAAGGTTCCAATGTGTGTAGACTATAGAGACCTCAACCGAGCCAGTCCCAAAGATAACTTTCCCTTACCTCACATTGATACCCTAGTTGACAATACTGCCCGCTTTTCCATATTCTCATTCATGGATGGTTTCTCGGGATATAATCAGATCAAAATGGCACCAGAAGATAAAGAGAAAACAACTTTCATCACTGTGTGGGGAACTTTTAACTACAAAGTGATGTCTTTTGGTTTGAAGAATGCCGGTGCTACCTATCAGCGAGCTATGGTGACTTTGTTTCATGATATGATGCACAGAGAGATTGCAGTGTATGTGGATGATATGATTGCTAAAGCTCGGACGACGGTGGAACATATTGTCAATTTGCAGAAGTTATTCAAAAGATTGAGGAAGTACAAGCTCAGATTGAATCCAACCAAGTGCACTTTTGGCGTGACCTCCGGAAAGCTCTTGGGTTTTGTAGTTAGTGAAAAGGGGATTGAGGTAGACCCAGATAAGATCAAAGCTATCCAGAATTTATCACCACCTAAAACCCCAAAAGAAGTCAGAGGTTTCCTTGGGAGATTGAATTACATTGCCAGGTTTACATCGCAATTGACTGCTAAATGCGATCCAATTTTCAAATTGCTTAAAAAGCGAGATCCAGGTGAATGGGATGATGACTGTCAAGTAGCTCTTGAAAAGATCAAGGAATATCTCACAAATCCTCCAGTGTTGGTACCTCCAGTACCCAGAAGACCTTTGATCTTATATCTCACAGTGTTTGAAAATTCCATGGGATGTGTATTGGGGCAACAAGACGATACTGGAAAGAAAGAGCATGCAGTGTACTATTTGAGTAAGAAGTTCACTGAATATGAAGCCAAGTATTCCCAATTAGAGAAGATGTGCTGTGCATTGGCTTGGGCTGCTCACCGACTAAAACAGTACATGTTACACCATACTACTTTATTGGTGGCCAAGTTAGACCCAATCAGATACATATTTGAGAAACCGGGCTTGTCAGGAAGAATTGCTCGGTGGCAAGTATTGTTGTCCGAGTATGATATTCGATATGTTTCTAAAAAAGCCATCAAAGGAAGTGTTGTTGCAGAGTTTTTAGCAGAAAGGGCTAGTGATGATTATGAGCCTATGGAGTTTGACTTTCCTAATGAAGATTTGATGGCAGTATTTCATGTTGATGGAGAATTAGATGATGATGAAACATGGACAATGTATTTTGACGGAGCATCAAATGCAATTGGACATGGCATTGGGGCAGTGCTGACATCCCTAGAAGGCAACTATTTCCCAGCCACTACAAGGTTGGACTTTAGGTGCACAAACAATATGGCAGAATATGAAGCATGTGTTCTCGGTATTCAAATGGCCATAGAAAGAAAAATTATTGAAAGGTGTATGGTGATTCTGCGCTTGTGATTTATCAGTTGAAAGGAGAATGGGAGACGAGAGATTCGAAGTTAGTCCTTTATCATGACTACATCAAAGATCTCGTAAAGAACTTCAGGGAAATCTCTTTTCATCATTTACCTCGAGAAGAGAATCAAGTTGCTGATGCCATGGCCACATTGGCCTCCATGTTCAAAGTTGATTCAGATACAGAGATTCCGTCGATCAAGATCGAGTTGAGAGGTGAACCGGCACATTATATGAATGTTGAAGAAGAAGAAGATGGCAAACCTTGGTACTATGATCTTGTACAGTTCCTAAAGTACCAGAAGTATCCCGATCATGCATCAGAAAACGATAAGAAGATAATTCGGAGATTGTCGATGAACTTTTATTTGGATGGGGAAATATTGTACAAGAAGACTCGGGATCAGGTCTTGTTAAGGTGTGTGGCAGCTAAAGAAGCTCAAATGATTATGAGTGAAGTGCATGAACGAGTCTGTGGAACTCATGCTAGTAGACACAAATTGGCTAGACAGATTATGAGATCCGACCATTACTGGTTAACCATGGAATTAGATTGCATCAATTACATAAGGAAATGTCATAAATGTCAGATATATGCGGATCAGATTCATGTTCCACCAAATCCACTACATGTTATGGCATCTAATTCGTTCGTTGCCCTGAGGGTCCACGTGCTAGCCCGACGCCGCATGCCAGCCCGTCGCTCAGTGAACAGCACCATCGGCCTGCTCGTCGCCCTAAGGATTGCTCGTCGCCCTGAGAATTGCTCGTCGCCTTGAGGATCCTCGTGCCAGCTCGACGCTCAGTGAACGGAACCATCGGTCTGCTCGTCGCCCTGAAGATTGCTCGTCGCCGTGAGAATCCGAGTGCCAGCCCGACGATCAGTGAACGGAACCATCGGCCTGTTCGTCGCCCTGAGGATCCGCTCATCGCCTTGAAGATCTGCATGCCAGCCCGCTCTTCACTCTGAAAATCTGCATATCAGCTCGTCGCTCAGTGAACAGCACCATCGGCCTGCTCGTCGCCCTAAGGATTGCTCATCGTCCTGAGAATTGCTCGTCGCCCTGAGGATCCTCGTGCCAGCCCGACGCTCAGTGAACGGAACCATCGGTCTGCTCATTGCCCTGAAGATTGCTCGTCTCCCTGAGAATCCGCCTGCCAGCCCGATGTTCAGTGAACGGAACCATCGGCCTGTTCGTCGCCCTGAGGATCCGTTCATCGCCCTGAGGATCCGCTCATCGCCCTGAAGATCTGCATGCCAGCCCGCTCTTCACTCTGAAAATCTGCATATCAGCTCGTCGTTCAGTGAACAGCACCATCGGCCTGCTCGTCGCCCTGAGGATCCTCGTGCCAGCCCGACGCTCAGTGAACGGAACCATCAGTCTGCTCGTCGCCCTGAAGATTGCTCGTCTCCCTGAGAATCGGCGTGCCAGCCCGACGCTCAGTGAACGGAACCATCGGCCTGTTCGTCGCCCTGAGGATCCGTTCATCGCCCTGAGGATCCATTCATCGCCCTGAGGATCCGCTCATCGCCCTGAAGATCTGCATGCCAGCCCGCTCGTCACTCTGAAAATCTGCATGCTAGCCTGCTAGTCGCCCTGAGGATCCTCGTGCCAGACCGCTCATCGCCTTGAGGATCCGCTTATCGCCCTGAAGATTCGCGTGCCAGACCGCTCGTCGCCCTAAAGATCTGCGTGCCAGCCCCCTCATCGCCCTGAGGATCCGCTCATCGCCCTGAAGATCTGCATGCCAGCCCGCTCGTCACTCTGAAAATCTGCATGCCAGCCCGCTTGTCGCCCTGAGGATCCTCATGCCAGCCCGCTCATCGCCCTGAAGTTCTGCATGCCAGCCCGCTCTTCACTCTGAAAATCTGCATACTAGCCCACTCGTCGCCTTGAGGATCCTCGTGCCAGCCCGCTCATCGCCCTGAGGATCCGCTCATCGCCCTGAAGATTCGCGTGCCAGCCCGCTCGTCGCCCTAAAGATCTGCGTGCTAGCCAGCTCGTCGCCCTGTTGACCCGCGTCTTGACCCAACTCGATCGCAGCAATCCGCTTTCCTTTTTTTTTCCGGTATTTTCCTAAATTATTTTTAATTTAAGTTTTAGGTCCATTAACATTTTAATATGTCATTTAGCTTAGGTTCGTTCACATTGTTTATGCCATTTTAGAAATTGAGTTCATGCATCTTTAATAATTCGTTTAATATATACTTAATATGTATTTTTTGTGTTAATCCATGTACTTAGTTTATTTTATCACATCATCTCATGCATCTAGAAGCTAGTGCATCGTTTTCAAAAAAATCATGTGCATTGGAAATTCCGATGATAGGGGATCGGAGAGGACCTCGTGATTACGAGGGCTTCAATGGTTCTCTTAGGTGAGGGTTTTTCGAGATAACCTTATCGGGATTCCGATCGGGCCTCGGAAGGCTTCAATATAAATTTTCATCTATTCTGAAAAGTAAAAAAATGATTTTATCCATTTTTTTGAAAGATCATTTGCATATCACATCATATTTATGATTTCCTTAAAATTCCAAAAGTTTTTCTACAAATTTCATTTCTTCAAGAAAATCCTGAAAATATTTTTGAAAGAAAATCCCCTTTATCAGCAAAAGGAATTTCAATTCCGACATAGTTTTAAAAATTTAACGATGTTTTTTTTTAGGAAAATCTCAAACTTAATTATTCCGACATTGTTTTCAAAAATCAAAAAATATTTTTGAAGGATTTCAATTTGACCCCTACATTAAAATCTTTCTAATTAAACTTTTTTTTTCTCGAAACTTGCTTTTATTTAAAATCTACATTTCAATAAAAGGAATGTGGTAATTCCGACATTAATTTCAAAACCCAAAAGTATTTTCGAAAGATTTCAATTTAGTTCTTAACAATTGAGGTCTTTCCCAAATTTAACTCAGTCCTTTTCGAACTTATTTTTTCTTTAAATTAAAATTTATTTTTGGCAAATTATTTGTTTTAATATTTTGATTTTTAAAGTTTATTATTGGAAATTCTCAATTCGGTTATTCAACATTGGGAACTTTCTGACCAAGTTTCAATACGGATCTCATTAAATCGAATTTTCTTTAAAGGTGAATTAACCCATAACAAAAGGAGTATTACTCCGACATTTTAACTTTTAGTTTCTAAATTATGCTCTTATTCTTGAAAACATTTTGTCATTAACCTTAAAATTGATTTTCAAAAGACTTTTGTGGTACTGATTTTCGGGCGTTTCGGGGGTGCTAATCCTTCATCGAACGTAACCGACTCCCGAACCCAAAATCTGTTTTCATAGACCAATACCTGTTTGACCTAAGGTAATCTTTGTAGATTATGTTAGGTTAAATGGAGTCAAAATAGGTGGCTAACCTACCTAAACCAATTGGTTAGTGGTGACTCATTCTCTTATTTTCTCGTTTTCAAATCTTTCTCTATTTCGTCAAATTTCCCGTCGGACGGTTCTTCGGACGTTTCGACATCTAGTACTGGATATGAAGTGTTCCGGTGTCATGCCCTAGACCACGTGTCAGCCGTCACGCACCCCGATGCTACAATGGCATGTATTGGATATCATTGTTACAAAACGATTTAAAATCAAAGTTAATTTGTAATAAATAAAATAATAAAACTAGAAAAAAATTTAATAAAATAAAACAAATTGATAATCAATTCAAGTACCATTGGACATAACTAAGGGAATAACCTATGTAATGGAAATAAAAGAACTCCTATGGACCACCAACCCATCTGGTAATCCTCGCACATGGAAGTTGTATCTAACAAGGTTGGTTATAGGGGAGTGACAAAGATTCAATGAGTTTCCGCTAGGGTTTGAGGAAATGAGTACAATCCAAAACAAGTTATAAAACATACAAATTTTATTTTGAAAATATTTTTCCCAAAACCTTTTTATTTTGTAATAATAATAATAATAACTCAAGTGGATTGGCCATAAAAACACTATGAGACTCGACCTTACCTAAAGATTAATAACCCCGTATCGTTAAGGGCAATCTCTTTCCTTTGGTTTAAAAATATTTTCATGATTATATATAAATACATATACACACACACGCGCGCATGCACACAAACACATACACGCACACACACACACACACACACGCACACGTGAACACACACACACACACACACACATACTGTCACACCCTGACCCGCTTGGGTTGGCCACGTGGCAACCGTCGCGTTGCCTCAAAATATGTGCTGATCAGTCACACACCTGAAGCACCGCAAGGCATGAAATGGATACTATCGCTTCAAAACAACTAAAACTTTGATTAAATATCTTTAATAAAATAATAATCTTTAAAAGTAATACCAATGGATTAATTTAAAAGAAATACCTACACAACGGAAACTACAAAGTTTAAACCATTGACGCCTCCTAGTGAGCCTCTGATCTATCAGTTGACCTCGTACGCGGATTTGCATCCATCCACATTGGATACTAGTGAGTGACAGAGGTTCAATGAATCTCTATTGGGGTTAGGGAAGACAAGGGAAATCTAAAACATAATAATAAAATAAATATTTTTCTTTTCAAAACCTCTTTCTAGTTCTCTAGCCGAGAACCTTCTTTTAAAACAATTCAAATAAATATATAAATATCTAAAATGGGTTGGCCATAAATCCAATGAAGGCCCGACCCATTGGTCGTATACCTTACTACACCGACGGCTATCTCTTTTCTATTTTTAAACATTTTTATAATTTCTCTTTCTTTAACCCATTCCCTCGGTGATGCCAATCGCTGCACGTGCAACATAGACAAAAAGAAAACGAGCCCTGGCAAGTCTTCCCCCGCGCCTCTCCCAGGGTCTCTCACGTATCGTGCCCCTCGATAAGTGGTCCACGGCTACATAGTCGCGTGCACGTCTCTCACTCGGCCTACACGCTCCCTCATATTGGAGCACTGAGGACACCTCTCAATCGCTTATCTCGCTTCCTATCCATATCAAATATAATATACATATATATCTTTAAAATACATAAACATAAACATAAATATAAACAAACACACATAAATCTTTATATTTCTTTTTTTTAAAACATCCCACTCTCTATGTGGGTATATTACCATGCACATGTGTGTGTGTGGAGTCTCCGTATCCCAAAACCTTTGAAAACATTTATGTTTTTAAAACTCTTTTAAAACCTTTTTTCCCAGTGGCTAAACAAAGACATCTAAGCCACTCACAGTATTTAGATGTTTGTATACTCCCAAACAATCCACGTAGCTTAATTTCTGGAGCATCGCCGCACTGGATCATTCGGAACCCTACTACATAAAAATACGTGTTAGCATTCATAATAAAACTTATGAATGCACCTATGAGGCTCTAGCATGACCTAAGATGGTGTTTGGATATGTTTCAGGGTTTAGAAAAGTGTCCGGGAGGTTTCGGGGTCAAAATCGGACACTTGAAGAAAAATTACCAAAATGCCCCTGAGGGCCCGTGGGCCCATCGCGTGCACAGGACCACTCCCGTGCAGGAATGAGGAGGCTTGAAAATTGTCCCTTCTGCTAGAGAGTGACTCGGCTCTTGCAGGGAGCTGACTATAAGCCTCGGGAACCGAGGCTTTTCCTCTGTTTTCGAGCCTTTCGGTCGGCCGTTCGACCTAAAAATTGAGACGGACAACCTTGCACCTCCCATGATGCGTTTACCAATGTAGAAACAAGAATCACAAGCTCAAAGTTCCTAGATCTCAAATCTAAGCTTAAAATCTAACTAAAAAGCTAAACTAACTTTGAGTTTGGATCTCTCCTAAACTGATGCATGGAAATGCATGAAAACTTAATAAAATGTAGATTAAGGTGAGTAGAATAACATACCAAGATCTCATCTTAATCTGTCAGTCAGATTGTCTGGATCTACCAAGAGTCCAAAATTGTTCCGAGAGAGCCAATGAGAGGAAAGGAAATGAGGGAGAAGAGAAATGAGAGAGAAAGAGTTCAACTCCCCCCATTTATAGGTAAGCTCGACACCGGGTCTACTAGAATCCCGGGCCAGACTTAATTCTCCCTTTTTTCACTTCTCATAATCTCAATCCTTGGCCTAATCCACTGACCAAATCACCAACGAATGTCCAATCCATTGGCTATGGACTTAAAGAAGTCCAAATTATGCTTCCATGCATGGTCACCTATCTCATCTTCCAACTACATCTTATCTTAAACTTAACTTCTCTTCTTAATTAGACACATCCGAACCGACGTATTTTCAAGTTAATACGCCGTCTTATACTATTTCGATTGTACAAAAAAGTCAAATTAGGTCCGGGTGTGTCACATACACACATACTTGTAAATCATCTCTCAAGCCCGTTCCCTCGACGGTGCAATTCGTTGTGGTGGAACAGAACTATATTTGAACCTTGAAGAGTTACCTTTCCCATCTCTCAATCCAAGGGTTAGTTCCCATTATTTTGCCCAGTTGCTAGATGATCCACGGCTACTTGTCAGATAGCATTCTCTATCTCGGTCCACACGTTCTTTAATAGAGCACGGAGCCCAACTGTCCTCAAAAGGACTCCGTATCCCGTTATATATAAATCTTGCCTTAAAAGGCGCTCTCCATAGACATATATTTATATGTATCTATACGTATACATTTTATAAATTAAATCATTAAAATCAACCTGCCTATTAAATCGATGTAATAACACAAATCAAATGTGAATGCAAGGACTACTCGAATCCTAAAACATTTAATATAAAAATGATTTAAAATAATTTAGCTCTAGTGGCTAAACAATAAAGTCTAAGCAACTCACAATACTAGGAGATTTGTACACTTCTAAGAGATCCTCCACGATCGGTTTCCATAGCATCGTTGTAGTTGATTGTTCAAAACCTTAACCACTAAGAAAAAATGTGATAGAAACTTAATTCAAATCTAAGATACACTTACAAGGCTCTAGGATGCCCTAGGATGAGGTTCAAAAATGATTTGGGGGTGTTTGGAAGTGACTCAGATCAATTCGGGGTAAATTAGGGTTTTAGAGTGTAAAATGAACATTTTACCCTTATAGGCAAGACCGACGCTAGTCTTAGAGTAGTATGGCATTAGACTGTCCAACAAAATGGCCATTGTTGCCAAGTAGACATTCGGCGTCGATTCACCATACATCTAGCATCGGTTCTACTCTAAGTTCCACCTAAGCGGAGTATTCTTTATTTCTCTCTCTCTTTCATTTCTCTTCAATAGAGCCATGGATTGAGCTAAAAATTCTTACACACCACATTTAAAACACCGACAATAACTTATAAAGCTAATTGGCTGAATTTACACAATTTTCTAACATATCTTCATTTAACACCTAAAAACTAAACCTAAACTTTGAGCTAATCTAACTTCCGATCTAGTGTATTGATTGATGTAAATAAATAGTCATTTTAAAGCTTGAAAAGTCTAGAATAACATATAAAAAATCTAGCTTGATCCATTGGTTAGATTGTGAAAACCCGTCAAATATTCCAAATGGTTTTAAAAGCTCTTTTTAGCTCATTTTTGGTGTTTTATTTGTTTTCTCTTTGATTTGAATAAGAGGTAGGCTTTTGATTTGATTTAGAAAGTTTAGAGAGGTGTTTAGAAGCACTTGAGGTAGCGGTTTTGTTCGAAGAGGTAGACAAGGAAGAAAGATGAGAGGAATGAGATGGCTCGAATCAACCATGACCATATAAAGAAGACTTCTAATGCCAGTTATGGAGTGTTTCTATGCCAGTTGTCTTCAAGATATATTTCTATCTCACTTTCTACATTTTTCTTAATCCTTTTCCCACCAGCACCAACTCTGACATAAGAGGCCCTTTTGCCTCAATTTGCTTCGTTTCGCCTCCGATTCAGTCCAATCATTTTTTTAGACTTCAATACGTTTCCTCTAATCCACTAATACGTCTGATTACTCATCTAATTGATGTTCAATTAGGTCACATACGATCTTGAAGAACATACGGATCCTATTAGGGTTTTGGTTCTTTAGACTCCTATTGATTATTCTATACATTATCTATTACCTTATCTTTCAACTCTATCTCATCATATCCTCAATATCTACTTTATTCTCCATATCTAGGTATAATTTGCCTCCAGACTAATACATTTTCTATACCAATTCAATCTTTTACTGTTCTGGTGGTATGAAAGATATGAAAAACGTTTCAGGTGTGTCATCTGACACCGGTTGTTACCTAATCACTCATTCCTTTCTTTTCTTGCTTCTTCTCAAATTTTCTCACCTCTTTAAGTCAATTACGATACTGGTTGACATGTCCTCTGGTATTTGAAGTCATTGTAGCCTTCGATTTCTGGAGAGTGTACAGACAAGATTAAGTACAAGCTGTGGATGGACACAGCTACATTCTAGCTCAGACGAGTTTCCCTCTATACCTTTCAGTCCCAAGGTCCCTTGATCACCATGTCCTTTAAAAGGTGGCCTACGACTACTTGGTTGGTGGCATGCCCCACTAAGTACACTCACTCTCATTAGAGTGCCGCTATCTCATATGTTGCAACCCTCATTAGGTAGTGACGGTTCATCGTCATTCTCATCGAACATACAAACATATATATATATATATATGTATATGTATAACATAAATATAAAACATACACACACTAACATTTATAATTTCTTAAAATAAACCTACCCACTACATCGATGTATCAAAAAATAAAAAGTGTGTATGAAGGATTACTCAAATTCCAAAATATTTATAAGATGTTTCATAAAAAAATCTATATTTAAAACATTTAACTCTAATTATTAAGCAATGAAATCTAAGCCACTCACAATACTAAGAGGTTCGTATACTCTTAAAGAGTCTTCCCCGATCAGTCTTTAAAGCATAATCATACTTGATGGCTAAGAAACCTGGTTATATCGAGAAACATGTTAGAAACTTGATTCAAATCTACGATGCCCCTAAAAGATTCTAAGATGACCTAAGGTAAGGTTCAGAAGTGATTTCTGTCGAAAATGTCTAGGGCTAGTCAAAGATCAAATTAAGGTTTTAAAAGGGAAAAAGGAAAATGTTCTGACAAAAGGTATAATCAGTACCTGTCTATACATGATCTAGCATCGAACCTCTTCAAAAAAGCCATAATTTGGCCAAACAACACATCTAGCATCGAATCTAGGTAGAACCAAGGTCAATTGCACGCTGGGTTTCTAACCTGAGTTCTCATCCTCTTCTGCTAGTTCAAAACCACCTCAAACCTCCATCGACTCCACCACAAATTCACACACACAACCTTCAAAACACCCAAAATAAACTCATAGCTTCAATTAACCAAAATACTAACGCCAAACTCATCAATTCTAACCCAACTCCATTAAAATTCCAAAAACTAAACCTAAATTTTGAAAAATCATAACTTTCTACCTAGTGATGAATTGATACAATTAAACATGCTTTGGAAAGCTTGAGGATTTTAGAATACCATATAAAAAATCTAGCTAAATCCATTAGCTAGATTGTGAGAACTAGTCAGGTCTTCTAAACGGCTCCAATGGTTCATCCAAGCATTGATATCTAACTTTTTTTTGTTTTCTCTTTGATTCTAAGCCTAGAGAGGTTAGGGATTTCCTTTAAGATTTTTAGGGGAGTGTTTAGAGGATAGTTAAGGCGGTGGTTTAGGTAGAAGTGATGAAGAGAATCGGAAAAGGAAAGAGGAAAAATGGAAAATGGAAAATGGAAAATGAAAAAGTGAGAAATAAGGGTCTCTACCAATTCTAGGCGTATATAAAGTCAATCTCGGCATCGATAGTTCCTTAAGTATATTTCTCCACTTTCGATCTCTCTTTTCTCAAACCTTCTTCCACCAACATCCAAGTCCGACGGTGGTTCGCTTTAATTTCGACATCGAAGATCTCTCTTACCTCTAATTAGTTCATTTCTCCTCTGGTTTGACTTAAACTATTTCATGAACTTTAATACACTTCTCCAACATCTTTTTTAGCTTAATTACTTAACCAATTGAAGTCTGATTAGGTCATGTACAAGTTCTATTACATATAAAATCTTAATTTGGCCAGGGTTTTTGTTTAGGGTTTTCTTGGTCAATCTATGCATTACCTAACGCCTCATCGTCCAACTCCGTCTGATTCTATCCTAATATTCTCTTCCATTACCTATACTAAGGTCTAATTACCTAATGACACACTCAGCTTTCGTACTCATTCACTATATTCCACTGTTTCGGTAAGTACAAAAGTTTTACCAGGTCCAAGTGTGTCAATTCTCCCTTCCTCTAAGAAGTTCATCCTCAAAATTCCAAAAGTTGACGTGAAGAGGGTTGACTTCTACTTCTGAGTCTTCTTTCAGCTCCAACTAGCACCGTTTTGCTTTTTGCCATCAATCGCTCTTAGTTTACTTTCATCCTTTCAAATTATTGATTCTTACAAACATCTTTCACATTTTTCCTTCTCTTCAAGTTTGAACTTCATCTCCTTCTTTGGGTTTCATACTTTAACGACTTATAGGTTAAGACCCACTACGCTTCAGCTGTGCTACTTTGATGTCCTTCCTTGGACATCTCCGACTTAGGCATATTTGGCCTCGTTGCCTCAAATGCCTCTCTTTTAAATTCCAGAATTAGAATGAAGTGTCATAGCTTTACTTCTCTTAATGTTTCCCCCTTCTGAGGTATCTGATGGTCAGACAAGTAGTGTGAGGCTCACTACTCATCAACTATTTAGATATTGTGTCTTCACTCTTCATCTTTCATCTAGCCATCCTCCATCATCCTTCTTTTGTCTCTTCTTATAGCGATCTCTCATGTTTCCTATTTAATATTTAGTAGTCAGTACTCTTTCCTTCTATTGACGGTAATTCCTTGTCCTTGGCTATTCCTCAATATGTCTTTTATCTCCTCGAGACTTATTGTATTCATCATTCTAGCCATAATGTCAGGAAGACTTCAAATTTAATCCCTCGCCTTTAAAGCAGAGGTGTGCGACAATTAAACTTGGCTTTCCCGTTGGCTACCCATTTCATTTATTAGCTTTGTTTCTTTATCTTGCTTCCTTTTTTCTCCATGACATATGAGTCGAGCTCCAATGCACACACTGGCCCACTCTTAGCCAAACCAAGTCAAAGGGATTCGAAAAATGATGCCATTTCAGCTCTCACAATCTAACTCACTTTCTGATCGACCATTGCTACCTCATCATGGCCCTCGACCAATATAATTTCTCTTTCTCATCGTTTTTCGAATAGAGAACACTAAGAGGCCTTATGCTCTCCTCACTATGTGCTCTGAATTGGTTCAATATAGTAGTTATCTCAACTATCCTCAAGATCTCAATCTTTAGTCCTCTTTTTCTGTGGGATGCCTCATATGGCTCCCAAATCTCCTATTTATAAGCCTCGACTATATGTCCTCTTCATACCACATCTTTTCTTTGACTACTTTGAGGTATTACTTGAAGCCTCATTCGTTGGAGGTGCCACATACCCCCCTCTCTCTCTCTCTCTCTCAGCTACTCTAACTTTTTCAATTCTTATCTTTCCTTATCACCACATGTTTTTAGTCTTCTTCTAATACTTTTATCTTGAGTCGGTCATTAGAATTTCCTTTCTTCCTTTATCAACCAAATACCTTTCATTCTCACATACTCTTATTCCGTTTAATTTTTTCTTTACTTTTCTTTCTTTCTCCATCTTGGTGAGTGTGCCTCATTTCCTTTGGCTAACTCCCATTCTCTTTCCTAGAAAATGTCACCTCTATGTGCTTACACTTGTACGCGTTCTCCAACTGTATCCTTTACTTTCTTTCTTTCATCCTATGCTAGCTTTGATTATAGAAATCCATAAGTACGACTAGTATTCTTTCCTATCCCCGTACTTTTTCTGTTAAGTATCCCGGGTTTACATCTATCACTTCTCACTTCTATCTTCAAGCTTAATCATTTCCAATTTCCTGGTGTTTCTCTTTTTTCTTGTTCAATGGATGGTCTAACTAATCCCTTACATCTCTTTCTTTAGTAATGCTTTTGTTGGAACCATCCACAACTCGATTAGATTCTTACTTTGCCTTATAATCATCTCATTTGATGATGCTCACTATGTGGTTAGGAAAGTACTTCCACGTAATTCACATCTCCTTTATCCTTTTTTCACTTATCTTCTACTGTGGAGGAGCTTTTTCATAAAGTTAGGCTACTCCCTCACCTAAATTTTTGACCTGTCTTTTCCATTCCTTTGGCCCTTTACTCTTAATTCCTTTTATTTACACTTTCTTCACTTGTTTTCCTTTTTGTCTTTTCCAATTCCAACGATCATCCTCGTTCACTTTCATTTACAATCTTTCTTTAATTTTAGTGGCTCAATTCCATCTCTCTTAGGGAGCCACTAAATTGTCACCAATACTCCTTCTTTATTGTCCAACATCTTTCTTTTACCTTACTGATGAGACCATATTTAGTGTATATTTAATGGTTGATTTGGTTTGTATTTTAGCACTTTTGTGGTCTAGATTTACATGAAATTCTTGATATTCTCTCATATTAAATTTATTGACTTGTAGGTTATGATTAAAGGTAATATGGCTTAATTTTAGAACTTCATGGAATCATGGAACTCTAAAATTGAAGGCTTGTACGTTGGAAGCCAAGAAGAATTATGGACTTGAGATAAAACATGAGAAAGTCAAAGCATGGGGTGGAACATCAAGAAATCTATTTCAGCCATGTGTTTTGCTACGTGGACTTGTGTTGGTGAGAAAGGACACCACGTGAAGACCAATGGAAGGCAAAAACAAGTGTCGGCTCATGAAGGCCAAAAGAAAGAAAGAAGAAGAATGACTCTCGCGCGGGAGACGTCACTCTCATGCCGAACAAACTTCAAGAAGGTGCTGGGCTTATGTGATGTGGTCAAAGAAGTCCTAGTTCAATTGGGATTAGTTCTATTTAATCTCCAAGTAGTCTTATGTAACCTAGCTACTACTAGTATAAATAGACACCTTAAGGTTCTTAAAAGAGGGTCTTGAATTTAGTTTTAGATCTTGTATATTAGATTTTATTATATTCTTTAATGTATTTATTTTTCTTTATTATATTTTCTTTTAGTAGTTAAATTCCTTGTTGGGGATTTGGGTAGATCTTCTAGGGATTTTAATTTAATTATTGTATGAATTGGTTTTCTCGGGGTTAAATCTGTTTTCTTTGTTCTTAATGCGTTATATGCCTGATCACCATATAATAGGTTTTTGGAATTGTATGAAGGACTGAGAGGTGAAGTATGATTCGTGCTCTAGGAAAATAGACACAATCTAATTGGATACGAGAGTAATTCAGATTATTGTGATAACCATAATTAAATTAGTTTCGGGTGAACCTGATTTAATTATTAATCCTAGGATCTTAATGTTCTTAGCTAATTAGTTTATGCACTGAGAGGTGGTAATCACTTAGTTAGGAAAGCTTAGGATGATCTGAGAGGGCTCCTAAGTAGATTAGTGATTGTTATTTTAGCCCTGTTAACTAAATTCATGCATAATTGAATTAAATACCTAGAAGAGAAACCTAAACCCTAACGCTTTTAATATTGTTCATCTTTTTATCATTGTTCTTTTGGTTAATTAGATTAGATTATAATTTCTCGATTTTATTCTTTGCCCTTGATAAATTAACTTTTCTCTTTTATTAAACTCTATTAGAATTAGGATTTAGCAATTCACAAGTCCTCGTGGGATCGACCTTGGAATACTCCAAGCTATATTACTTGATTTCGTACTCTTGCGAAAAATAACCGATCAAGTTGGCGCCGTTGCCAGGGACTTGATTTAATTGCTAATTTTTTTAGTTCTAGTAGTTTTAATTTTTCTGTTTTTATTTTATTTTATTTTATTTTATTTTGTTTAATTTTTCTGTTTTTAATTTTTACTTTTATTTTTCTTATGAATTTTTCTTAGCTTTTCTTTTCTTGATTTTAGGTAAATATGGAAGATCCTTATGCAACTTTGCTCAATAAGTTGGAGGTGTTGGAGAAGATATTGATGGATGATAGGAATGAAGATTATTCGGAGAATTTGAGCTACAAGGGTGTCTTCCGAGGACAACAAAATAGGTGGA
The DNA here is from genome assembly GCA_030664755.1 of Microcos paniculata. Classification (NCBI taxonomy): domain Eukaryota; kingdom Viridiplantae; phylum Streptophyta; class Magnoliopsida; order Malvales; family Malvaceae; genus Microcos; species Microcos paniculata. The sequence continues at coordinate 19,763,820 of CP131461.1, forward strand.
ATGGTTCTTTTGCACCCACCTATAATCATTGGAGAGGTAATTCGAATTTTTCTTGGTCTCATCATGGAGCTACTGCTAGATCCTCTAGTTTGCAAGGTTTTCAACAAAGACAACATCTTCAACCTCAACCATCCATTCAAGACAATGGTTATGAGGACAAGCTTCTAGCTTTCATGACTCAAGTCAATTAACAGCTTTCACAGCTGCAAAAGCTTGATAAAATAGACCAGTTGGAAAAAATTGTAGATTCTCATTCAATAGCCATTAAGAATCTTGAAGTCCAAATGAGTCAAATTGCACAATCCATTGCTGAGTGGGAGGAAGAAAATGAAGAGGAATGGTACAGTGAGGATCCGGCCCCGGAATATATCAGAAACGGCGCCGGAATTGCACGTGAAGAAATCATGGAATGGAGCGATGATGAAGCGACGCCGGATGATGACAAAAACGGCGCCGGTTCTGGAAATAAAAAATTTAATTACGCTTGTCGCAACGTTGCCGAAAACGACGAGTTTGAGACTTTACGAAATGTATGGAGTCGCCACTAACCATTTTTGTTTAGGTGCGGTTAGTCACCTATTAAGAATCTATCTAACTTAACATTGGCCGTTAAATGGCGTATTAAGTCAGATAGGTCCCGGTCTACGGAACAAACGGATCTGGGTTCGGGAGTACAGTTACGTGTGGGGAAGGATTAGCACCCCCACAACGCCCGCCAAACGACGGTACCGATTAGTTCAGTATTAATTAGGCCTTAATAAAAATTAATAATTAACCTTTTAATTTTCATCTTTGATTTTCGTGTTTCCAAATTTTTATGTTTTTCATTTAATTTTTCCTTTTTTCTTTTCATTTAAGTTTTATTTTATTTTTTTATTTTTATTATTTTAAAAAAAGGGTCCAATAGTTTATTGAAAATTTTTATTCCCGTTTGTATTATTTTTTATTTTGTGGATTTTTTTATTTTTGAATTTTCTTGATCAATTAATGATTATATGCTTAAAAGCCTCTTATAAATCCTCATCGCCACCACGATGAAGTTTAAAGAGACCATTAAACTCAGAGTACTTTCCGAAAGAATCGCCGCCACGACTCTTTGGGAAAATATCCTTTCACCATTATTAATTAGGAAAAATTAGTTTATTGTTGTTGTTATTATTATTATTTCTTCCCATCTTCTTTTTTTTTATTGTGTAACCTTTTCTTATTAATGACTATGTATCCGAAGATCTCTTATAAATTTTTATCGCCGCCACAATGAAATTTAAGGAGACCTTTAGATTCAGAGTACTTCTCGAAAGAGTCGCCGCCACGACTCCTGAGGAAAATATCCTTTCATAATCACAAAACAAAAAAACTTTGTTTTCTTCTTATTTATTATTTATTAGTCTCTTAAATTAATGACTATGGGTCCAAAAACCTCTTATAAACACTCAACGCCATCACGATGAAATTTAAGGAGGGCTTTTTAGATTTGAAGTAACTCCTGAAAGAATTGCCGTCACAACTCCTCAGGAAAGTATCCATTCATAATCACTAATTAATTAAAAAAATATTTACTTATAATTTAGAGATTTAGCCATTAAGTCTATTTTATTATATAGACTAATTAACAAATGAGTTTTATTTATTAATAATTATATCTATTTTTATTATATAAAAAAAAATTTATAAATCCTCATCGCCGCCACGATGGAATCTATAAATAGTTTTGGAAGATGTCCCGAGAAGCTCGCCACCACGATTCCCCGAGAACATACCATTTTCATAACCATTAATTTGAGAAAACTTTAAACTCATGAATTACTTATAAACCTTAGCCTTTAAACACATTTTAATTTATTAACTAAAAGATTTTTTATTATTTAATTTTATATCCGAAAATTAAATATAAACCCTCATTGCCACCACGATGGAATTTATAGGCCGTTTTAGAAGACTTCGAATTTATAGGCCGTTTTAGAGGACTTCGAATTTATAGGCCGTTTTAGAGGACTTCCTCGAGAGACTCGCCGCCACGATTACTTGAGAAAGTATCCTTTTGCTTATTATTATTAGTTTTATTTTTTTTTAAAAAAATATTATTTCCTTTGAAAGGTTGAATTTTCATTGATTAACTAATAATTTTTATATTATTTTCTTTACCCATTTTTATCATTTATTGGCTTGAAAATTACTTATAAATCTTCATCGCCGCCACGAGAAAATTTATAAGTAACTTTCGAAGAATTTTCCAAGAAACTCGCCGCCACGACTCCTTGAAAAATAATCCTTGGTTAATTGACTACTTAATTAAGCATGAAATTAATTAATAACACTAATAATATAAAGCAAATATCTCCAATCTATAATTACCCTTCTTTCTTGGGTCACTACCTATTTCCCTTTTTTTTATAATTATTTTCTATTTCTTTATTTTAAAGAAGCAAATCCTTTTCATGGATTTACTACTCTGATCTACGACTTATATCTATTAACATTCGAATAGTTGGTAGGCAAGCAAGCTGACATTAACAAATTAACAAAAACCATAACAAGACACATGAATGAAATAAAAATTTGACGAAATAGTATTTCAAACCAATTGAAGCTATTTCACTTTTCCTTTACTCCAATGAAAGCAACGATTTTTACCACCAAAATAAGAAAGCAACCATCTTTCTTTCATTCATATTATTCTATTCAAAGTCCCCACATGTGTTAGCATTTTCAACAACAATAAGACGAATCAACAGATATTATCAAGGCAAAAAAAAATCATATGCAAATAAAAGCACACAACGTAACTATTAGGACATATGCACACAAATGTCACCAAATCCTTAACCTTTTGACTTTTGTGACAAGAACATATGCTACCAACGTATGAACACAATAAAAGAAACAGCCTTTTGATTTTTCCTTTGATTAGTCAAAAAAGAAACCATCTTTCTTCCTTATCTACCCATTATTAGTTAAAAGAACCATACAGATGCAAGAGTATATGAACAGTAAACACAAGTAGGAATTTCCTTTTTATTTTATGGTAAGGATCAAAATATAAAGACCAAAAGAAACTCAAAACATCCAACTTTCATCGGAACCCAATAATATAATCCAATTGAAAGAGATTGAAAGTTCAAAGTTTAGAAATTTATACCCAAATAGTGTTTGAACCTAGTCTCTTATCCCTTTGCTCTTTCTTCTACAGGTTTCTTCTTCTTTCCCTAGGACTATTTTTTTTCTCCAAGGTCAACAATGGCTGCTACTTTTTGGTTCCCTATGTGTTACCTAGCCTTCTCCTTAGCTGCAAACTTTTTTTAAAAAAAAAAAAAACGAAAGCTTTCTCTTTTTCTCACTTTCTCCGTTTTCTTCTCTTCCTCAAAACCTTAAGTCTCCGCCACCTTCTCTTGCTGAAGGAAAAAAAATCCTTTTTATAGACCTTGTTGTCAAGGAGAAAAGTTGACAAGGAGAGAAGTTGGCTGAGGGAGTCACGTGGAGATGTTTGCTGATTAGAAATGACAAATGGGTCTTGTTATGCATTGATTGCATCATGGTCCCATATTTGAAAAAATTCATCAAACGAGGCCCCACAGAAAATATGATTAGCTGATTTATGCAAGAGAATCACGTGGGGGGTTTGCTATTTGAAATGACAAATGGGTCTTGTTACGCATTGATTGCATAATGGTCCCATATTTGAAAAATTCATCAAATGAGACCCCACAGAAAACATGATTAGCTGATTTATGCAAGAGAATCACGTGGGGAATTTTCTATTTGAAATAAAAAATGGGTCTTGTTATGCATTGATTGCATAATGGTCCCATATTTGAAAAATTCATCAAACGAGGCCCCACAGAAAACATGATTAGTTGATTTATGCAAGAGAATCACGTGGGGAGTTTGCTATTTGAAATGCAAAATGGGTCTTGTTATGCATTGATTGCATAATAGTCCCATATTTGAAAAATTCATCAAACGAGGCCCCACAGAAAACATGATTAGTTGATTTATGCAAGAGAATCACGTGGGGAGTTTGCTATTTGAAATGCAAAATGGGTCTTGTTATGCATTGATTGCATAATGGTCCCATATTTGAAAAATTCATCAAATGAGACCCCACAGAAAACATGATTAGCTGATTTATGCAAGAGAATCACGTGGGGAATTTGCTATTTGAAATAAAAAATGGGTCTTGTTATGCATTGATTGCATAATAGTCCCATATTTGAAAAATTCATCAAACGAGGCCCCACAGAAAACATGATTAGTTGATTTATGCAAGAGAATCACGTGGGGAGTTTGCTATTTGAAATGCAAAATGGGTCTTGTTATGCATTGATTGCATAATAGTCCCATATTTGAAAAATTCATCAAACGAGGCCCCACAGAAAACATGATTAGTTGATTTATGCAAGAGAATCACGGGGAGAGTTTGCTATTTAAAATGCAAAATGGGTCTTGTTATGCATTGATTGCATAATAGTCCCATATTTGAAAAATTCATCAAACGAGGCCCCACAGAAAACATGATTAGTTGATTTATGCAAGAGAATCACGTGGGGAGTTTGCTATTTGAAATGAAAAATGGGTCTTTTTATGCATTGATTGCATAATGGTCCCATATTTGAAAAATTCATCAAACGAGGCCCCACAGAAAACATGATTAGTTGATTTATGCAAGAGAATCACGTGGGGAGTTTGCTATTTGAAATGACAAATGGGTCTTGTTATGCATTGATTGCATAATGGTCCCATATTTGAAAAATTCATCAAACGAGGCCCCACAGAAAATATAATTAGGCATGCTGCAATTTCCAAATGGATGGCTAAAAAGTTGAGTAGCCCTTTTAAGAACTGATTTTAGAACAACAGATGCACCATCCCCAACAGGGCTTCCAAGGGGCCAAAGTGGTGGCTGCTTTGGTTTTAAAATTAAGGCGGTGATGATGGGATGTTGGGAGAGAAATATCAAGAGCATTTTGTCCATTTGTCAACACTGACACAGTCACGAAAACAATCTTTTACAAGATTAAAACTTAACATCTCTATTTCACATGCACCACAAAGTCATGCCCCCACCAAAATTGCCTTTTCCTTCAAACCAAATGAAAGGTTGTCGTTGGATTAAAGGTGAAAATTGCAAGAAGACAAAGCCTGACAAGACAAGGACGCTGGGTCCTTTGCAAATAATTCAATTACTAGCAACAATAAAAGCGGTGGAAATTGCAAGAAGACAAAGCCAACTCGACAAGGACGCTGGGGTCCTTTTGCAAATAATTCAATTAGCAGCAACAATAAATGCTGCTCCACTTTCGGCACCTACTGAGGCCATTAACCCAACAATTCTTCTGTTGCTGTTTAGATTTTGGCTCCATTCTGTTATCTTTGGAGGTATCCGGGAAGAAAAGCCGTGAGTAGAGAGAGAGGCCACTTAGAAAAACAAAACAGCCAATGGGTGGAAGAGACGTGCTCTCATCCCCAAATCCTAAATTTCTATTGTTTTCTTTTTTTTTTTTTCAAATTGCATTTTTTTTTTCGTTTGTTTTTTTTTTATTATATTTTTGTGAGATATTTATATTTATATATAAAAATGTTTGGGCCTTTGTAACTTTGTAACTTTGGTGAATTAGGCTTTATTATTGTAATCCCAAATTCCTTTTTTAAATAAAAATTGGACCCTTAATTCCAATTGATAAGTAGTCCAAAATTTAGCCAAGCAAACCTTAAGCACTCAGGACCCAATAAAGAGTAAAAAATGTAAACAGAATTGATAATAGAATTAAAAATAAGAATAATGAAAATATAAATATATAAAAAATAAGAATAAATATAAAATGAAATAATAAAGTAAAAATATAGTGTCTACAGTTGCCCCTCTTGGCATATTTCTTGATCATCTAGAAGTGCATGCTTCTAGAGAATCAAGAAATAAGCAAAGATGTAGACACCGCTTTTATTATTATAACAAAAAGTTTCTGCAAAGACCTCGTTGAGAGGGTATTAACGAAAAATAAAAAGTTTTGCAAAGACCTCGTTGAGAGGGCAACAATGCAATAAAAACAGTTTTGCAAGGACCTCGTGGAGAGGGCAACAATGCAAGATAAATCATTTTACAAGGACCTCGTTAAGAGGGTAACAATGCAAAATAAACAAATTTGCAAGGACCTCGTTGAGAGGGCAGCGTTGCAATGAAAAATAGTTTTGCAAATACCTCGTTGAGAGAGCAGCAATGCAAGATAAAAGATAGTTTTGCAAAGACCTCATTGAGAGGGCAACAATGCAATGAAAAGTAGTTTTGCAAAGACCTTATTGAAAAGGTCAACGATGCAATAAGAAATATTTTGCAGAGACTTCGTTGAGAGGGCAACAATGCAATGAAAAATATTTTGCAGAGACCTCGTTGAGAGGGCAACAATGCAATGAAAAATATTTTGCAGAGACCTCGTTGAGAGGACAACAATGCAAGACAAAAGATAGTTTTGCAAACAATGCAATGAAAAATATTTTTGCAAAGACCTCGTTGAGAGGGCAACAATGCATTGAAAAGTAGTTTCGCAAAGACCTCGTTGAGAGGGCAACAATGCAATGAAAAGTAGTTTTGCAAAGACCTCATTGAGAGGGCAACAATGCAATGAAAAATATTCTTGCAAAGACCTCGTTGAGAGGGCAATAATGCAAGATAAATAGATTTGCAAAGACCTCGTTAAGAGGGCAACAATGCAATATAAACATATTACTGCGAAAAGCCTATAAAGGAAACATTGCGTTGAGATATGGACTGCCGGACATTCCTTTGACCTGTAAAAGATGCTTATATCCCATCCTAATCAAATAAATGAATGAATGACAGGCATATTTGATGAAGATCTAATGCTATCATGTGATGATCATGTTATGATGTATGAAATGTTCAATGCTTGATGATAAGTTTTAATGTTTTCCTGATCCACATTCGTGGTAACATGAAATTCTTTGGTAAATTCAAACATCTCTTCATTTGCTCTGACTTGATAAATCTTAAGCGCATCAATGCTTTTATCAACCCAAAAGCTTTGATACTACTGCACATTACTAGTAATTTGGCTTTCAGTTTTCCTTTTGAGGACCTTCCCTCGAGATTTTGTTCGTCAAACCTAGCTCAATACCTTTGAATGAAAAATGAGCATTTTCATGCATGTTTTGTTTTCCACTTGTTTATACATATTTTGAAATTCATGAACAATCTTAATGCAAACATCGGATAAATCAAAAATTTCATTGCATAGTTAAGAAGTGAGACCAAAGTAACCAGTCAATCTATTTGATTCAAACTCAAACAAGATAGACAAGGTTTGTAAAGATTAGAGGAAGGATAATGGTACCTCCTGACAATGAATACTCAGAAACATGTGCATGTGGGATCTGAGTTCTTTTGATTGGCTAACAATACCAACGTCGTTGACAACTCAGCCTATTGAGTGATCTGATCTTGCCCTAATTAGACCCACTGAGAATTGATTTAACTCATTGAAATGCTGTGCTTATACCTTTCTCTTCCTTCAGCTTAAGCCGCCTTTTCAGGTTTTCAACTTAAGCGACCCCCAGTCGATCTAAGCTGCCCTTTCGGGTTTTCAACTTGGACCTCTTCTTTTCTTTCTTCCTTTTTTTTTATTTTTATTATTTTTTTTCACTTTTTAAATTTCTTCTTATTTCTTTTTCTCTTCAGGCATAATATTTCTTCACAGCATCGGCATTAATAGGGCTCGGAAGCTCCCTTCCATCCATTTCTTGTAAAATCAAAGCTCTACCAGAGAAGACCTTTTTGACAACATATGGGCCTTCCCAATTCGGTGCCCATTTGCCTCGAGTATCTCGTTGATTTGGGAGTATCTTTTTCAGCACTAATTCCCCTTCACTGAACTGTCTCGGTTTCACCTTCTTGTCATAAGCTCGCATCATTCTTTTCTGGAATAACTGGCCATGGCAAAGTGCGGCGAGACGCTTTTCTTCAATTAAGTTTAACTGATCATATCTTTCTTGGATCCAATCTGCCTCATCCAAGTTCACTTCCCTGAGTACCCTGAGAGATGGAATTTCCACTTCAATGGGCACCACTGCTTCCATTCCATATACCAGTGAAAAAGGAGTTGCCCCAGTAGATGTCCTTACTGCAGTGCGATGAGCAAGAAGAGCAAAAGGTAACTTTTCATGCCAATCTTTATAAGTTTCACTCATCTTAGCCACAATCTTCTTAATGTTCTTGTTGGCTGCCTCCACTGCCCCATTCATCTTAGGTCGATAAGGTGCAGAGTTACTGTGAGTAATTTTGAACTGAGAACACAATCCCTTCATCATTCCACTGTTCAAATTTTGAGCATTATCTAAGATAATTCGTTCCGAAAGGCCATACCTGCAAATGATTTCCTTTTTCAAAAACTTAGCGACCACTGACTGAGTGACACTGGCATATGAGGCTGTTTCAACCCACTTGGTAAAGTAGTCAATCATTACAAAGATATACTGGTGACCATTTGATGCTTTCGGAGTAATCGGGCCAATAACATCCATTCCCCACATCGAGAAAGGCCAAGAAGGTGCCATAACATGTAGCAGATTGGGGGGAACATAAATTTGATCCGCATAAATCTGACATTTGTGGCACTTTCTAGTGTAATTAATGCAATCCGATTCCATGGTCAACCAGTAATGGCCGGAACTCATAATCTGCCTAGCCAATTTGTGACCACTAGCATGAGTTCCACAAACTCCCTCATGTACTTCACCCATAATTCTCTGAGCTTCCTTAGCTGCCACACATCTTAACAAGACTTGATCTCGGGTTTTCTTGTATAAGATCTCTCCATCCAAGTAGAAGCTCGTTGATAATCTCCGAATGATCTTCTTGTCATTTCCTGAAGCATGATCGGGATACTTTTGATATTTAAGGAACTGAACAATATCACAATACCACGGTTGGCTATCTTCTTCCTCCTTAACATTCATGCAATGCGCCGGTTCACTTTTCCAGTCAATCCTGATCGACGGAATCTCTGTGTCTGTGCCAACTTTAAACATGGAGGCCAACGTAGCCAAAGCATCTGCGACTTGATTGTCTTCTCGAGGTAAATGATGGAAGGAAACCTCCTTGAAGTTCTTTATAAGATCCTGGATATAATCATGGTAAAGGACTAGCTTTGAATCTCTTGTCTCCCATTCTCCCTTTAACTGATATATCACAAGCGCAGAATCACCATACACTTTCAAAGTCTTCACTTTTCTTTCTATGGCCATTTGAATGCCTAAAACACATGCTTCATATTCTGACATATTATTGGTGCACCTGAAATCCAACCTTGCGGTAGCTGGGAAGTGATTACCCTCTGGGGATGTCAATACTGCCCCGATCCCATGGCCAATTGCATTTGATGCCCCATCAAAGCACATTGTCCATGTCTCATTGTCTTTTGATTCCTCACCGACTTGGAATATTGTCATTAAATCTTCATCAGGGAAATTAAACTCCATAGGTTCATAATCATCGTCAACCCTTTCTGCCAAGAATTCTGCCACAACACTTCCTTTGATGGCCTTTTGGGAGACATACTGTATATCATATTCCGATAACAATACCTGCCACCGAGCAATCCTTCCTGACAATCCTGGTTTCTCAAATATGTATCTAATGGGGTCCAACTTTGCTACCAATAAAGTGGTGTGGTACAACATGTATTGCCTCAATCGATGGGCGGCCCAAGCTAATGCACAACACATTTTCTCTAATGGAGAGTATTTGGCTTCATATTCTGTGAATTTCTTACTCAAATAGTACACTGCATGTTCTTTCTTTCCATTTTCATCTTGCTGCCCCAGTACACATCCCATGGAGTTTTCAAACACAGTGAGGTACAAAATCAATGGCCTTTCGGGTACCGGAGGCACCAGTACTGGTGGATTAGTAAGATAATCCTTGATTTTCTCAAAGGCATTCTGACATTCTTCGTCCCATTCACCCGGATCCCGCTTCTTAAGTAATTTGAAAATTGGGTCGCATTTAGCAGTCAACTGTGAAATGAATCTGGCAATGTAATTCAATCTCCCAAGAAAACCTCTGACTTCTTTCTGGGTTTTAGGTGGTGGTAAGTTTTGGATGGCTTTGATTTTATCCGGGTCTACTTCAATCCCTTTTTCACTAACCACAAACCCTAACAACTTTCCAGATGTTGCCCCAAATGTGCACTTGGCTGGGTTCAACCTAAGCTTGTATTTCCGCAACCTTTTGAACAACTTTCTCAAATTGGTTATATGCTCATCCACTGTTCGAGCTTTTGCAATCATATCATCTACGTACACTTCAATCTCCTTATGCATCATATCATGAAACAAAGTCACCATGGCTCTTTGGTAAGTAGCACCAGCATTTTTCAACCCAAATGACATGACATTGTAATTGAAAGTCCCCCACACAGTGATGAAGGTTGTTTTTTGCTTATCTTCAGGTGCCATCTTAATCTGATTATACCCAGAAAACCCATCCATAAATGAGAACATAGAATAACGGGCAGTATTATCGACCAAAGTGTCGATATGTGGCAGAGGAAAATTGTCCTTAGGACTGGCCTGATTCAAATCTCGATAATCTTCGCACATCCGCACTTTTCCATCCTTCTTTGGTACCGGAACTATATTAGCAACCCACTCTGGGTACTTTGCTACTTCAAGAAAACCGGCATCTAACTGCTTCATCACTTCTTCTTTTATTTTCAATAGCATCTCTGGTTTCATTCGCCTTAGCTTTTGCTGAACTGGCTTGCATTCTGGCTTGATCGGCAACTTATGCACTACAATTTCTGGATCTAGACCTGGCATGTCGTGATACGACCATGCGAAAACATCTGAATATTCTTTTAGCAAGTCAATCAACTGTTGCTTTTCTCCTTCTGATAAGGTGGTGCCTATTTTCACTTCTTTCTTATCCCCTTCTGTACCCAAATTTACCAACTCCGTGGTTTCCTTTTGAGGCAATATTTGTCTTTCCTCTCGCTCAACCAATCTTAGTAAGTCTTGGGGTAGATCAGAATCATCAATATCATCATTATCAACTTCCCCAGTATCAATCAACCTTTCAAAATCGAACTCAAGCCTACTGCTCATGTTATCTTCGCATTCATTGACTGTGGACCTGCAAAGGAAGGTTTGAAACGGATATATACAAAGAAATAGAATAGGGATACATAATAAATAAAGCAATGAATTATGAAAGAAAGTTAATAGGTAGCATTCAAGGGGAAAGTATAGGAATTAAAATTTTCAATGTAAACTTTGTTGCATCAAAATCTGAGCATGCATCAATTTGTCATTGAGTTCCAAATTATGTATAAACAAAAGGAAAGCCTTAAAACATCCATAAAAATACTTATCAACACTCTTAGGCATAAGTGTCGATTTGACAAACAGAAGTTCAAAGTGATTACATCTGCTCAAAAGAAAGTACAGTCGGAATTTCCATGACGGACCAATTGTCCAATTCGATAGTAGTGGAAGTCTCAAAGATCAAAGTGTCCAACTGATCTGACTCTTCTTCATCGATGACTTGGATGGCTACATCTTGCAGAGCTCTTTGTACTAACTGAACTGATGCCGTCATCAAACCATACCGACCTACATTAACCCATCCTGCTGAGACAAAAGATTGATTGATGTGAGGAAACTCCATCCATCCCCACTCCACATTTCTCCCTTCCAATCTAGCCAATCTCCGGTTCTTTTTCTTCTCCTTCATTTGCTGCTTCTCTTTCCAAGATGGCCTAAAACCTAAGCCAAATGTGTTATCTTGGCTGGGCCAATCTATTAAATCACATTTCCCTTGCAAATTCCTACCTAATCCTTTCCCATTTGACCAACCCTTCTCTTGCATCTGCTTCTTTTGGACAACTAAGTCAACTGGCTTTTGGCTCGCGCCTTTCTCAGACATGACTTCCGCAATCTCAAAGGATCGAAATGAGCATTCTAGAGCCTCTTCAGCTGCCTCAATATATGGAGAATCTGATGATTGAGCTACCATTATATCCTCTTCCCCCTCCACTGTCACAATAGTCCTTTCTACTCTGAACTTAACCTTCTGATGTAATGTTGAAGGAACTGCCCCGGCCAAATGGATCCACGGTCGGCCCAGCAAGCAGGTATAAGAAGGGTTGATATCCATAACTTGGAATACAAGCTCAAATGTGACCGGACCAACCTGGAAAGGAATTTCCATAGTGCCTAACACTTCTCTCCGAGTTCCATCGAATGCCCGGACGATTAAGTTACTTGACTGCATATGGGACATGTCAATCGGTAATTTTTGTAGAGAACGAAGAGGCATCACATTTAAGGCAGACCCATTATCTATAAGTACTCTGGCCATGGTATACCCTTTACAGCGGGTGGTAATGTGAAGGGCTTTAGGGATACCCCTACCTCCCGAAGGTATCTCATCATCTGTAAAAGTGATATAGTTGGATGTACCGATACTACCAACTATATAGTCCATGTCAACTATAGAAATATTCTTGGACACATAAGCTTGGCTCAAAGGTTTTAGTAATGATTCTCGGTGGGCTTCTGAATTTAACAGCAATGAGAGTAATGAGATACGAGCTGGAGTTTTGTTCAATTGATCCACCACACTGTATTCGCTCTGTTTTATTATCTTGAGGAATTCTTCGGGCTCATTAACATTGGCACCCCTAGCCATTTCCTTCTCCAACACCACATCTTGTGCAATTACAGGCCCTTCATCTACCTTGGCCTTTTCTTTCGAAGTTTCGGTATTATTAGAAGAATAGATCCTACCACTCCTAGTAATCCCATCAACATCAGACACTGGCGGGACCGCCGATTCACCAACTTTTTCCATAGTAGAAAAGCTACATTCATAATTCCATGGAACTTGATGCTCATCCTTGTAAGAGAAAGGTTGGGGAAGATTAACTACAAGTGGCGAAGCAGATGTGGGAGCTGGCTTCTCATCATAGTATACTACAAAAGGTTTAAGTTTTGGTGGCTCATCATAATATACCACAAAAGGCTTTGGTTGTGGATAAGTCTCTATGACAGGTGTAATAGGTGTGGGAACAAATGATTTTGACTTCAAGGGATCATCATAATGAACCATAAATGGTTTCGGCCTTGGAGGCTCATCATAATAGACCACAAACGGTTTCACTATTTCTCTTCCATCGCCCACTACATTCACATCTAAGTCCCCAGTCTCTACATAAAACTCTATCACAGATTGATCCATCATTCTCTGTACCATTTTACGAAAATGAGTACATCACTGTATGTCATGATTCGTCTCACCACAATAACAACAATCATCCTTAATTTCCAACTCTTTCCCTCGAATCATTTGTGCCTTGACCAAAGCCCTGAATATGACTACCATAGGGGTTGTGACCTCTTCAACTGACCTCTTGATGTATTCACCCCCACTGACCATGTTCACAGTTGCCCCTCCATGGTTAGGTAATGGATTTTGCCCTACATTAGGATGCTGATTCTTATTAAAACTGAGTTTTCCCTCCTTCACCAAGTCTTGAACTTTAAGCTTTAATGCATAGCAGTCTTCAGTAGAGTGGCCGGCTACACCATTGTGATAGTCACAATGCTCATTGGGTTTATACCAATTAGGATATGGAGGAGTATAGGTTCTAGTGACACGAGGCTTTTCCACTAAACCTTGTTGCAATAATTGAGGGAGTAAGGCAGTGTAAGTGTAAGGAATGGGATCAATGTGGGTTCTGGGTGGTCGATTTTGTCTTTGGATGTTTCCACTATTTGGGGTTAAAGTGTTTGGGGTAGGGAATGCTTGTGTGGTAGGCATAGGTTGGAAAGCTGGCCCAGAGGCAATATAATTGGTAGTAGGAGCTGGGTATTGGTATGGGGTTGGTGGACGGGTATATGAACCTTGAGGTTGTTGGTAGCCACTGGTCGGGTATCGATAATGCGCATACCCCTGATATGGATTCTGATATTGATACTGAGGTCTGGGTTGGTATCCTCCATGTCCAGTTGCATTTACTTCTCCCTCTTTCTTTTTAGGGTTTTGGTTCTTCTTAGTTGAACTAGACTCAGACCCTTCAATCTTGCCACTCTTTATGGCACTTTCTACCATTTCCCCGATCAACACCATGTTTGTAAAACTCTTTGTTGCCCCTGACAACAGATGGCTGTAGTATGGGCCTTTCAGCGTATTAACAAACATCCTAGTTGTCTCCTTTTCAGTTAAAGGGGGTTGAACTTGGGCAGCCATATCCCTCCACCGCTGGGCATATTCAGTGAAAGACTCAGTACTCTTCTTCTCCATGTTCTGCAAGGTTAACCTATCAGGTACCAAATCAGACATATGCTGGTATTGGCTGATAAAAGCCTGAGCCAAGTCATACCACGAATGAATGTTGCGCCTGTCAAGCCTATTATACCAACGGGTTGCTGACCCGGTAAGACTGTCCTGAAAGAAATGAATGAGCATCTTATCATCTTTGGAATAAGCCGCCATCTTTCGACAATACATAGTAATGTGGTCATGAGGACAACTTGTTCCACTATACTTTTCAAATTCTGGAACCTTAAATTTTGGTGGTATCACCAATCCATCCACCAAACTCAATTCACTAGCATTAATAGTACCATATGCCTTAGTTCCTTCCATAGCCCTAAGCCTCTCCTTAATCTGGCTTAGTACATGTTGATTTCCCCCTTCCCCTGTGGATACATCTTTTTCCAACTCGACCGTATGACCAACATCAGGAATGACCACTGGGTTGGTAAGGGTACGTTCGGGTACTGGAGGTGCCATGTTAAATGTAGGAGGTGAAGCATACTGAGCTGCAGATAGGGACCCGCCGTTAACAACGGTGGGTTGAGGTTGTGGGACAAAAGGATATCCACTAGGTGGTGGTGGTGGAAAATTGGGTATGGTTGGGCATGCAGGTGGTATAGGCGCATTCACATTTTGGGTTGGTTGAGGTAAAGACAAATTTGGCTCAAGGCCAAATGGGTGGGAGGAGGTGTTTTGAGATGATTGTCCTGTAGGGTTCCCACCCGTATTTGCCATGTATTGCTCCCTCATACTGCTCATCATTTCTGCCATTTGGTCTAATTTCAATTTCAGTTCTTCATTTGTCTTTCTCAAAGTTTCTATCTCGGCCGCTTGTTCTTCCATGATAATTCTGGTTTGCAATCTGGTAAGGTATCTCCTGGGTTGCCGCTCTATCTTGAAACCTTTGTTACCACAAACGTGAATTAGGATATTTGTTATTACTCTCTTTTTTTAATGCAGTAGATGAATAGATGCATGGATGCAGATGCAATGCAAAGGTACTTGTAGTTTGCCAATTGAAATTCAAAAGATTCTTCGATTCATTCCATTAAGGCCAAGCTCATTAAAAAACAATATTTGCCCACAACTTTTCATTCAGAATATGAGAACTAAATTTTACAATCTGATCACACTCCTCAACAATGTCCTCTAAAATGTAAACAGTCCCTTGTCCAAATGAACGTGTTGGCGGGATCTTCTGTAGCATCTCCTTACTTCTCTTTTTCAACTTTTCTGCAACAGGGATGATCTTCTTCATTTCTTGAAATAGTAGCTCAGTCTGGCGACTGTTCACATTATAACCCACCAAGCATTTATTATGACACGCTGTGGCCCTATAGAAAACCTTTTCGAAGTCGTCCAGAGTCTTCCTTGCTTGAAGTAAATCTTTAGTCGTGATGTTCACATTTGTTTCCAATTCTTTAACCTCTTGCTCCAAATTCCTAACTTGCTGGGTCAATCCTTCAATTTCTCTCATGGCATTCCAAAGTTGTTGCATTGCTATGTCTTTTTCTGTTTGCAGCTGAGCATTGTTCCTCATTTCATTCCTCAGACCCTCTTGTGCTTGATGCATTCCTCTTTCTAACTGGGCACATCTTTCTCTCTCACGGTTGTATGCAGATATTGCTTGGCCCTTCTCTACTTCCAATCGTTGATTCCTTCCTCTTTCTTGATCTCTCTCAATCTTTAATTGGTTTACCTGTTGAGTCAATGTTTCTATCCCTCCATGGTCAATAATTGAGTTGCGATTCTTTTCAAATTCCAGCTGTTCTTGGAGCATCTGGTGAGTTTCTTGTGCACTCAATAATTTCTTTTCTAACTCATCCCTTTGTCTTCTTACTTCAGCTTCTTTTTTCTTCATTTCCCCAAACTCTTTCTTCAAATTGTACCATTCTCCAACTAACTCAGCATTCTCCGTAGCCATCCTACCAACAGTATTTTCAGCATTGATGCGGTTCTCCATCTCGATGGTATAACTGGTTTCAGCATGGCTTTTGGCTTCCACTAACTTGAGTTTTTCTTCTTCCCATTGGCACTTCTCTTCGGCCCTCTTAAGTCTAATCTCATCTATTTGTTGTTGCAAGGCCATCATCTTATCCATTATCTCTGGCTTTGTGAATTGCTTCCCTTTTTCTTTCTGTAAGGATTGCTTATACTTCTCACTAGCTTCCTTAGCATGCTCACACTTGTCTTCCCACGCATCTTTCTCCTTTATCGCTTCGATAATCTCTATTTCTGCCCTTCCAAGTGCTTCTTCCACTGTCTTCTTACCATGGTTTGCCATATCCACGTCGGATTTTAGTTCCACCTCTTTCTTTTCAAACTCTTTCTTTTGGCTCTCTAACTCAGCTTGACATGCCGTCAACTGTCCCTTCAATTCATTCACCATCAATCCTTCCTTCATCCTTTTGTTTTCAAACAAGAGCTGAGCATATCTATCTTGGAAATGTGGGCCTAACTTGCGCTTTGCATCTTTTGTGAGGGGAGGCTTCAATCCTTGGATCCTGTCTTTATGCCATTCTAGATATTCTGGAGTACATCTTCCTTGCAAATTGGACACCGGTGTTCGAAGCACTTTCTTATTCCATCTTTCCCCAACTTTTCGGGCGTCCAAAATCTGCTGCAAAGTATCGTGAGGGATGTCAATGCTATCAAGACCGTGAGTAACAGGTATGAATTGTTCTGCACCCAACTGTCTCATAAACAGTAGAGAGGAAAAAGAAACCGTTCCCCAAAGTCCGACCAAAGGAATCCACGGGTCATTTTCACACGAGTAGACTACGCCTCTCCCACTCATCCATGCTGCTTTCCATAGAACATCCTTGCTTTCAAGTGTTTCGAACCAATCGACCCATTCTTGCTGAGACTTTTCTTCCCACTTGATGTTGAGATATTCATCGAGAGTGTTACGAACCTTAAAGTAGTACCACGTGAACTTCTTTACTGAACTTGGTAGATGACTCTTAAACCATACTGTCAGTAACTGAGCACATCCCTGAAACCGTCCTTTACCCATCTTTTTGCAAAACATCAATGAGCGAGCCGTTTCTGCCACAATAGCGTAAACTGGACTGTACCCATTCTGTATTTGGTAAACCAAGTCTAGAACAACCATATCTATTTCTCCCACAACTCTAGGGAATATGACCATCCCATAAATCAACACTGCCATGAATACATGTGCCTTTTCATTTCCTAAGTTGTCTTTCATTTTCTCCAGCCAGAATCTAGTTGGGTGATTCTTTGGGGCGACCTTTTCCTCGATCAAATCAGTGAACTTCTTCATGAAACGAGCTTCCTTTGGACTCCTCCAGTAAACCTTTTCTTCATTCTCTTGACTCTCTTGATTTATTTCAAGATTTTCATCACCCAATTTGATTAGTTGTTGGTACTCCTCAACAGTGGGGAACATCTCTACTTCATTGAACACGAAACACCTGTACGATGAATCGAAAAAATTGACCATCGCTATTAGCAACTCTTCATCCACACTGATAGAAAGCAAAGACCCGACTTTACCAAACTTCTGTTCAAACCCCTCTTTATCTGGTAACTTCTGCCACAACTCCTTAAGCTCGACAAGATCATTCTGTTTTACATCCATCTTTACTTTTTTCAATATTGCTAGTCGAGGGCAATCCCCATGTACTTCTCTTCTCTTCAAATTAAGAGCTGCCACCTCCGCAAACTTATCTCGATCTGTCTCAAAACTACCTTCTCCTCTTTCCATGGTGAAGGTCTTTTTTGAATCTCAATTGGAAACTTGCAAATACCTGGTAGATGCATGCAAAATGCAAATGGGATGCCCAAAGGAGAAACCAAACAAAGAAGAAAAACACAAAATTAGTAACAAAAACAAACAAAACAAGAGCTAACTCAACTGATTAATAACACAACATTCTAAAATAATTGCTCTCTCTCTTTTTTACTTTTTTAACATTTTCTTAGAGAGGGGACATTATTGCCAACAAGGCAGGTAGGTAAAATGCTTACCCACTTTACAGTTCCTTTACATAATCGAAATAGAGAAAGGTAAAGAGCGTTCCTTCATGTGTTCCTAGCATAGTAGTCACCTTACGGGTTTGGCCCTAGCTAGGGTCACTCATCATAACTACATGCTGGTGGGTCCCACAACCTAAAAGGTTTTCATATTGTCCTTACTGCCGGTCTAATCCTAGGCAAATAAGGCCCCCAATCCTCACCCATTATAGGCTCATTTGGAAAGGGTTCAACCTGAGTGAGGGTGTTTCGCTCAACCCATCCGGGGACAAGATTGTCCCTCGAAGGCCAGTTACTTTACCCCCCAATCTAAAGGTAATCTGACCGCCATCGGATATGCATGAATATGATAAGTGTCGTGTGTGGAAGGAACTGCAAACCTTTACCAATCATCGTAATACCCGTCTAATACCTCTTGCCAAACAAAAATCACAAAAATGACTAGTAATAAAGAAAAATATTTACACAATAAAGAAAATATAAACATGTAAAATATCAATATTCACATAATAATGAAAATCATCAACATCCATAAAGTAAAGAAAATCAATATCTACAAATGCAAAGAACACATCAATATCCACGAAGGAAAAACAAAAAAGATTAATTATTAATCTTTATTAAAAATCTAAATCTGTTAAGGCCTTTAATTAATACTAACATCTTCTCGGCTCGACTCTCTAACCGCTTCCCCAGTGGAGTCGCCAAGCTGTCGCAACGTTGCCGAAAACGACGAGTTTGAGACTTTACGAAATGTATGGAGTCGCCACTAACCATTTTTATTTAGGTGCGGTTAGTCACCTATTAAGAATCTATCTAACTTAACATTGGCCGTTAAATGGCGTATTAAGTCAGATAGGTCCCGGTCTACGGAACAAACGGATCTGGGTTCGGGAGTACAGTTACGTGTGGGGAAGGATTAGCACCCCCACAACGCCCGCCAAACGACGGTACCGATTAGTTCAGTATTAATTAGGCCTTAATAAAAATTAATAATTAACCTTTTAATTTTCATCTTTGATTTTCGTGTTTCCAAATTTTTATGTTTTTCAATTAATTTTTCCTTTTTTCTTTTCATTTAAGTTTTATTTTATTTTTTTATTTTTATTATTTTAAAAAAAGGGTCCAATAGTTTATTGAAAATTTTTATTCCCGTTTGTATTATTTTTTATTTTGTGGATTTTTTTATTTTTGAATTTTCTTGATCAATTAATGATTATATGCTTAAAAGCCTCTTATAAATCCTCATCGCCACCACGATGAAGTTTAAAGAGACCATTAAACTCAGAGTACTTTCCGAAAGAATCGCCGCCACGACTCTTTGGGAAAATATCCTTTCACCATTATTAATTAGGAAAAATTAGTTTATTGTTGTTGTTATTATTATTATTTCTTCCCATCTTCTTTTTTTTTTTATTGTGTAACCTTTTCTTATTAATGACTATGTATCCGAAGATCTCTTATAAATTTTTATCGCCGCCACGATGAAATTTAAGGAGACCTTTAGATTCAGAGTACTTCTCGAAAGAGTCGCCACCACGACTCCTGAGGAAAATATCCTTTCATAATCACAAAACAAAAAAACTTTGTTTTCTTCTTATTTATTATTTATTAGTCTCTTAAATTAATGACTATGGGTCCAAAAACCTCTTATAAACACTCAACGCCATCACGATGAAATTTAAGGAGGGTTTTTTAGATTTGAAGTAACTCCTGAAAGAATTGCCGCCACAACTCCTCAGGAAAGTATCCATTCATAATCACTAATTAATTAAAAAAATATTTACTTATAATTTAGAGATTTAGCCATTAAGTCTATTTTATTATATAGACTAATTAACAAATGAGTTTTATTTATTAATAATTATATCTATTTTTATTATATAAAAAAAAAGTTTATAAATCCTCATCGCCGCCACGATGGAATCTATAAATAGTTTTGGAAGATGTCCCGAGAAGCTCGCCACCACGATTCCCCGAGAACATACCATTTTCATAACCATTAATTTGAGAAAACTTTAAACTCATGAATTACTTATAAACCTTAGCCTTTAAACACATTTTAATTTATTAACTAAAAGATTTTTTATTATTTAATTTTATATCCGAAAATTAAATATAAACCCTCATTGCCACCACGATGGAATTTATAGGCCGTTTTAGAAGACTTCGAATTTATAGGCCGTTTTAGAGGACTTCGAATTTATAGGCTGTTTTAGAGGACTTCCTCGAGAGACTCGCCGCCACGATTACTTGAGAAAGTATCCTTTTGCTTATTATTATTAGTTTTATTTTTTAAAAAAAAATATTATTTCCTTTGAAAGGTTGAATTTTCATTGATTAACTAATAATTTTTATATTATTTTCTTTACCCATTTTTATCATTTATTGGCTTGAAAATTACTTATAAATCTTCATCGCCGCCACGAGAAAATTTATAAGTAACTTTCGAAGAATTTTCCAAGAAACTCGCCGCCACGACTCCTTGAAAAATAATCCTTGGTTAATTGACTATACTTAATTAAGCATGAAATTAATTAATAACACTAATAATATAAAGCAAATATCTCCAATCTATAATTATCCTTCTTTCTTGGGTCACTACCTATTTCCCTTTTTTTTTATAATTATTTTCTATTTCTTTATTTTAAAGAAGCAAATCCTTTTCATGGATTTACTACTCTGATCTACGACTTATATCTATTAACATTCGAATAGTTGGTAGGCAAGCAAGCTGACATTAACAAATTAACAAAAACCATAACAAGACACATGAATGAAATAAAAATTTGACGAAATAGTATTTCAAACCAATTGAAGCTATTTCACTTTTCCTTTACTCCAATGAAAGCAACGATTTTTACCACCAAAATAAGAAAGCAACCATCTTTCTTTCATTCATATTATTCTATTCAAAGTCCCCACATGTGTTAGCATTTTCAACAACAATAAGACGAATCAACAGATATTATCAAGGCAAAAAAAAATCATATGCAAATAAAAGCACACAACGTAACTATTAGGACATATGCACACAAATGTCACCAAATCCTTAACCTTTTGACTTTTGTGACAAGAACATATGCTACCAACGTATGAACAAAATAAAAGAAACAGCCTTTTGATTTTTCCTTTGATTAGTCAAAAAAGAAACCATCTTTCTTCCTTATCTACCCATTATTAGTTAAAAGAACCATACAGATGCAAGAGTATATGAACAGTAAACACAAGTAGGAATTTCCTTTTTATTTTATGGTAAGGATCAAAATATAAAGACCAAAAGAAACTCAAATTATCCAACTTTCATCGGAACCCAATAATATAATCCAATTGAAAGAGATTGAAAGTTCAAAGTTTAGAAATTTATACCCAAATAGTGTTTGAACCTAGTCTCTTATCCCTTTGCTCTTTCTTCTACACGTTTCTTCTTCTTTCCCTAGGACTATTTTTTTCTCCAAGGTCAACAATGGCTGCTACTTTTTGGTTCCCTATGTGTTACCTAGCCTTCTCCTTAGCTGCAAACTTTTTTTTAAAAAAAAAAAAACGAAAGCTTTCTCTTTTTCTCACTTTCTCCGTTTTCTTCTCTTCCTCAAAACCTTAAGTCTCCGCCACCTTCTCTTGCTGAAGGAAAAAAAATCCTTTTTATAGACCTTGTTGTCAAGGAGAAAAGTTGACAAGGAGAGAAGTTGGCTGAGGGAGTCACGTGGAGATGTTTGCTGATTAGAAATGACAAATGGGTCTTGTTATGCATTGATTGCATCATGGTCCCATATTTGAAAAAATTCATCAAACGAGGCCCCACAGAAAATATGATTAGCTGATTTATGCAAGAGAATCACGTGGGGGGTTTGCTATTTGAAATGACAAATGGGTCTTGTTACGCATTGATTGCATAATGGTCCCATATTTGAAAAATTCATCAAATGAGACCCCACAGAAAACATGATTAGCTGATTTATGCAAGAGAATCACGTGGGGAATTTTCTATTTGAAATAAAAAATGGGTCTTGTTATGCATTGATTGCATAATGGTCCCATATTTGAAAAATTCATCAAACGAGGCCCCACAGAAAACATGATTAGTTGATTTATGCAAGAGAATCACGTGGGGAGTTTGCTATTTGAAATGCAAAATGGGTCTTGTTATGCATTGATTGCATAATAGTCCCATATTTGAAAAATTCATCAAACGAGGCCCCACAGAAAACATGATTAGTTGATTTATGCAAGAGAATCACGTGGGGAGTTTGCTATTTGAAATGCAAAATGGGTCTTTTTATGCATTGATTGCATAATGGTCCCATATTTGAAAAATTCATCAAATGAGACCCCACAGAAAACATGATTAGCTGATTTATGCAAGAGAATCACGTGGGGAATTTGCTATTTGAAA
This sequence comes from Microcos paniculata, assembly GCA_030664755.1. NCBI lineage: Eukaryota > Viridiplantae > Streptophyta > Magnoliopsida > Malvales > Malvaceae > Microcos > Microcos paniculata. The sequence continues at coordinate 19,786,541 of CP131461.1, forward strand.
TAAAAAATGGGTCTTGTTATGCATTGATTGCATAATAGTCCCATATTTGAAAAATTCATCAAACGAGGCCCCACAGAAAACATGATTAGTTGATTTATGCAAGAGAATCACGTGGGGAGTTTGCTATTTGAAATGCAAAATGGGTCTTGTTATGCATTGATTGCATAATAGTCCCATATTTGAAAAATTCATCAAACGAGGCCCCACAGAAAACATGATTAGTTGATTTATGCAAGAGAATCACGGGGGGAGTTTGCTATTTAAAATGCAAAATGGGTCTTGTTATGCATTGATTGCATAATAGTCCCATATTTGAAAAATTCATCAAACGAGGCCCCACAGAAAACATGATTAGTTGATTTATGCAAGAGAATCACGTGGGGAGTTTGCTATTTGAAATGCAAAATGGGTCTTTTTATGCATTGATTGCATAATGGTCCCATATTTGAAAAATTCATCAAACGAGGCCCCACAGAAAACATGATTAGTTGATTTATGCAAGAGAATCACGTGGGGAGTTTGCTATTTGAAATGACAAATGGGTCTTGTTATGCATTGATTGCATAATGGTCCCATATTTGAAAAATTCATCAAACGAGGCCCCACAGAAAATATAATTAGGCATGCTGCAATTTCCAAATGGATGGCTAAAAAGTTGAGTAGCCCTTTTAAGAACTGATTTTAGAACAACAGATGCACCATCCCCAACAGGGCTTCCAAGGGGCCAAAGTGGTGGCTGCTTTGGTTTTAAAATTAAGGCGGTGATGATGGGATGTTGGGAGAGAAATATCAAGAGCATTTTGTCCATTTGTCAACACTGACACAGTCACGAAAACAATCTTTTACAAGATTAAAACTTAACATCTCTATTTCACATGCACCACAAAGTCATGCTCCCACCAAAATTGCCTTTTCCTTCAAACCAAATGAAAGGTTGTCGTTGGATTAAAGGTGAAAATTGCAAGAAGACAAAGCCTGACAAGACAAGGACGCTGGGTCCTTTGCAAATAATTCAATTACTAGCAACAATAAAAGCGGTGGAAATTGCAAGAAGACAAAGCCAACTCGACAAGGACGCTGGGGTCCTTTTGCAAATAATTCAATTAGCAGCAACAATAAATGCTGCTCCACTTTCGGCACCTATTGAGGCCATTAACCCAACAATTCTTCTGTTGCTGTTTAGATTTTGGCTCCATTCTGTTATCTTTGGAGGTATCCGGGAAGAAAAGCCGTGAGTAGAGAGAGAGGCCACTTAGAAAAACAAAACAGCCAATGGGTGGAAGAGACGTGCTCTCATCCCCAAATCCTAAATTTCTATTGTTTTCTTTTTTTTTTTCAAATTGCATTTTTTTTTCGTTTGTTTTTTTTTTATTATATTTTTGTGAGATATTTATATTTATATATAAAAATGTTTGGGCCTTTGTAACTTTGTAACTTTGGTGAATTAGGCTTTATTATTGTAATCCCAAATTCCTTTTTTAAATAAAAATTGGACCCTTAATTCCAATTGATAAGTAGTCCAAAATTTAGCCAAGCAAACCTTAAGCACTCAGGACCCAATAAAGAGTAAAAAATGTAAACAGAATTGATAATAGAATTAAAAATAAGAATAATGAAAATATAAATATATAAAAAATAAGAATAAATATAAAATGAAATAATAAAGTAAAAATATAGTGTCTACAACGCTTACGGCAATGAAGCGGCGCCGGAAGTCTACATAAGCGGCGCCGGAACTCCATTGAAGCCTGTTGCTATTCAAAACAAAGAAGAAACGATGCCGAGAGAGCATATAAGCTGGCCTGAACTTCCTTCAAAACATTATAGTGAGGTCAAGCCTTATGTTCCACCAATTCCATTCCCTCAAAGGTTGAAGCAAAGGAAGATGGAGCAAGAAATTCGCTTAGAATTGAAGGAAATTATAAGTCCCAGCCAGGAACTTGAAGCTAAGCCACCGAATGATATTCAAAATTCATCTTCCGAGTTGGACTCAATGATATCATTTACTGAACCCACTCCTCCTCTCAATTTGGACATGGAACCTTGTGTGTCACCCATTCTCCAACCTCAAAAGGACATAGCCACTAGTGAAGCATCCAATACTACATTGAAGATTGGCAAAGAAAGGGAAGTATTTCAAATTTTTAAACCTTTGTCAATCCAATTCTTTTATGGTGCTAATACACTTTTATTTGTGGTTTCTTTGCATAAGGATAATTTGAGAAATTCCAATGAGGATATTGCCAAGGCTATTCAAAGAGATGAAGTGTGGAACATATGGCAATATGATTTCACTGGAATTACGTGACCTCCTTTGGATGATAATGTCTAGCTATAGACATTAAATTTAGCGCTTTGTTGGGAGGCAACCCAACCCTCTAACTTTTATTTTATTTATTTATTTAGATTTTAGAATTTTCATTAATCTTAGTTTAATTTTCTTTTGTAGGTCATAGTCTTGGAATTTCATAAATTTTACCTCACAAAATTTATGTGGACAAAGGGAGACTTCTCTACCCTTTTATTTTGCTTAATTGTTCAAATTTATTATTTATGTTCATGTTTAAGAGTGGGGGTGAATTTTTGAAAGTCCAAATTTTTATTCTTGTTACTAACAATTTTTCTTGAGTTTATGTATTTGTAGGTGTCAATTTTGCATTTAGTTAATATTAATTCATGCATACATATTTTTATTTTTGAGCCAAGAAACATTGGGATAGGACTTGACCCTCAGCTGCAAAACGAACAGAAATTGACGTCTCCCGCGCAGGACCCAAATGAGACCCGCACGGGACCTAAACTTCAGTAGTGTTGATGTCCGAAAAAAACGTCTTCCGGACGGGAGACACATGACTCCCTCGCCGGACTGGAATCTCAGCCACACTTTTACTTACTTGTTCCTTAATTTCTTGCTTAGTACGTGGATTGTTTTGCTGAGATATATTTACTGTCCCGTTGCCTTGAGTTGCTTAATTATTGGGACATCCAAATTCTCGTCCTCTGTTTGTGAAATCAACGTGGTAGCCATGCATGAAGTTAAGAGGAGGAGAGAGTTTTAGAGATGTTTCAAACTACTATACACACTTTGCATGCGGAACTCCAAGAGCAGCAACTTTCTCATCCCAATGATTGGTTTCACTATCTTCATACTTGCATATTCACATTAATTTGGTTTAGTTTGCATTTAGATTAGTTATTTTAAATTTAGTTTATTTTTAGACTTTTCTTTATTTTTACTAATTTGGGGATATTTTGTATAGCTTGCAATTTAATTATTCTTGTACTTAATTTCACAATTTCATTTCTGCACTAATTTTTATTTAATTGTGCAGTTTAGTAGGATAATTGATCAATGCTCGAATCTCCTTCAATTTCTTCAATTTGCGTAAAATTTTCAGGGAGTTTTCGTATTTTCTTTTAATTCTATTTTCTGTACAATATTGGGGACAATATTGTTCTAAGTGTGGGGGGAGTGAAATTGATTTTTGAGTGAAATTGATTTTTGAATTACTTGATTGCTAGCTATATCTTAATTTTCTCTAAATTGATCAAAATTTTTCATTTTTTTTAAATTTTCTTTTTGAGTCTAGTTTTCATTGGTTAATTTTAGTTTGATAGCATGAGTTTATACATGATTTTGAGTTGAGATTAATTGTTAAAAATTAGGTTTATAATATGATTAGGCAGTTACTTTATAATTTAGGCTTTGTAAATACTTTGAAACCAATTTCATTAGGTGATGATACTTTGAATTGACTTGTGTTACCTCGTGAGAATTTGAGCCTTCATGCCTATTTTTCTTGGTTATATATCTTACATGATTTTGAGACTTCTAGAACTTGATATTCATCTTTTTGAGATTACATGTTTTTAATATATGTGCAAGCATTAAGATTAAGGTCTTTAGTATTTTCGTTTGAGCCAAAAAGCCTTCCTTTTATTCATTAATCCATTAGTGAGCCCATTTGAGCCTATTGATATATCTTTAGCTTTTTCTTTGTAGCCTATCCCAAAGAACCTTGAGCTTAAAATGAAAAACAAGTTTGGACCCTTTGAAATTCATAATTAGTAGAGAATTACTTGTTTTTATTTGTTGTTCTTTTGGGTTGATTGCAAAAGAATAAGTGTGGGGGAGACGGTGATGTATAAGAGGTGGTGATGAAAAAAAAAAAGAAAGAAGAGAATCCTTGCCAATTAAAAAAAAAAATCTGAAAGTGTTGAAATTAAAAAAAAAATTGTTGAAAATTGATTGGCATGTAATTCTTGAGCTTAAAAGAGTGAAGAAAAAAGGTGATGATTTTTGTAAAATATTAAGATGTTGGTTGGAGTGATTTTTGATCAAGATATTCCGGACATTCTTGATTTCCTTACTCTACTAATTTTGAAATATTTTGTTTTTCCCTTTATCCTTTTCTTCATGAACCTTTAATATTCCCTTTGGCCCCATTGCAACCTTGTATGAAGACCTTTTGATATTTGTTTGTATGTATATATTGGAGTAGTGGAGAATAGATGTTTTTCAAGCTTATGGTAAGTCCAATTTCATGAGAAGATGATAAGAGTAACTCATCGTAAAAATTTCTAAACACTTGAGAGATTGAGTGATCACCTGTGAGAGAATAGTCAATTTGAAGTGTTTGATCCTAGTGAATGAGGTTGAATAGTATTTGCATGTTTAGATTGTGAAGTAATTTACTTATGAAATATTATGTGTTTGATTTTTAGCAATTTAATTTGGTACTTTGAATTTTATATATCTTGTATTGTTAATTTGAAGCTAACCAATGCTTTTCAAACATGTTTGTGGGTATCGTCCTGGTAAACCCTCAGGAGACTATAACTCCTCCACTAGGGACACCTAGGGGTTTAAAGGCTTGTGGCATATGCTAAATGTCACCGTACACCTACGAAAGTGGAATCGTTTCCTTGTTTTAGTTTAGATTAGTTAGTTTAGGTTTACATATTGATTGCTTGAGGACAAGCAATAAGTCAAGTGTGAGGGAATTTGATGAGACCATATTTAGTGTATATTTAATGGTTGATTTGGTTTGTATTTTAGCACTTTTGTGGTCTAGATTTACATGAAATTCTTGATATTCTCTCATATTAAATTTATTGACTTGTAGGTTATGATTAAAGGTAATATGGCTTAATTTTAGAACTTCATGGAATCATGGAACTCTAAAATTGAAGGCTTGTACGTTGGAAGCCAAGAAGAATTATGGACTTGAGATAAAACATGAGAAAGTCAAAGCATGGGGTGGAACATCAAGAAATCTATTTCAGCCATGTGTTTTGCTACGTGGACTTGTGTTGGTGAGAAAGGACACCACGTGAAGACCAATGGAAGGCAAAAACAAGTGTCGGCTCATGAAGGCCAAAAGAAAGAAAGAAGAAGAATGACTCCCGCGCGAGACAAAATTACCGCGCGGGAGACGTCACTCTCATGCCGAACAAACTTCAAGAAGGTGCTGGGCTTATGTGATGTGGTCAAAGAAGTCCTAGTTCAATTGGGATTAGTTCTATTTAATCTCCAAGTAGTCTTATGTAACCTAGTTATTATTAGTATAAATAGACACCTTAAGGTTTTTAAAAGAGGGTCTTGAATTTAGTTTTAGATCTTGTATATTAGATTTTATTATATTCTTTAATGTATTTATTTTTCTTTATTATATTTTCTTTTAGTAGTTAAATTCCTTGTTGGGGATTTGGGTAGATCTTCTAGGGATTTTAATTTAATTATTGTATGAATTGGTTTTCTCGGGGTTAAATCTGTTTTCTTTGTTCTTAATGCGTTATATGCCTGATCACCATATAATAGGTTTTTGGAATTGTATGAAGGATTGAGAGGTGAAGTATGATTCGTGCTCTAGGAAAATAGACACAATCTAATTGGATACGAGAGTAATTCAGTTTATTGTGATAACCATAATTAAATTAGTTTCGGGTGAACCTGATTTAATTATTAATCCTAGGATCTTAATGTTCTTAACTAATTAGTTTATGCACTGAGAGGTGGTAATCACTTAGTTAGGAAAGCTTAGGATGATCTGAGAGGACTCCTAAGTAGATTAGTGATTGTTATTTTAGCCCTGTTAACTAAATTCATGCATAATTGAATTAAATACCTAGAAGAGAAACCTAAACCCTAACGCTTTTAATATTGTTCATCTTTTTATCATTGTTCTTTTGGTTAATTAGATTAGATTATAATTTCTTGATTTTATTCTTTGCCCTTGATAAATTAGCTTTTCTCTTTTATTAAACTCTATTAGAATTAGGATTTAGCAATTCACAAGTCCTCGTGGGATCGACCTTGGAATACTCCAAGCTATATTACTTGATTTCGTACTCTTGCGAAAAATAACCGATCACTTACCTTTAAGTGTCTTAATAATTTCCTTGTATCTCCAGTTAATATCTTTATCACCTAACATCTTCTACGTTTATTTACTCCTCTTATCTTTTGACATGTCCATTACTTCAATCTTCCCCGTTTAGTGTTCATATTTTACTTGTATCTCAAGGCTGGACAAGTAGTGAGGAGTCCACTACTCATCATCCTATTTAGATACATGTGTCTCTACCTATACCTATCATCATTCACTCATTATTTTATTTTTCTTCCCTCCATACCTAACTCCATTTCTCACTTTTTTTTTTAAAATTCCATCACTGACTCCTTTGATGGCTTTCATTTCCAAATTCTCTAAAAATTTTCTTTCTATCCATACTTTTCACCTTTTCTTATCTCTTAATTATCAAGGTTTTCCATTCCTTCACCCAAGTTAAGCCTTTAACTCTCTTTCTCTTGTGCCATGAGTTTTTACTTGTCCATAGCTACCTTTTCTCCCGTTTGTAAGTGGCATGATGTAGCGCTTTGGCCTATCTCAACTTTAAATTTATTTTTACTCAATTTCCTTAATTGATTTCGTTAATCCTAATGTCTTTTATTTACTTACCCTAAATTCATTTCTTTATTAACTACTTTGATTCCTACATCTTTTATTCATTATTCACTTTTCTATTCTTTAATTAACTACCTTAACTAACCCTAAATTCACAAATCTTATTCACTAAGTTTTCCTTATTATGGATTCCATTTTATCTTTTAGTAAATACAAATTTGTTATCCTAGTGTTATTAGCCTATGGTTTATTATGAGATTGAGATTATTATTAGGTTAAAGTTTTCTAGGAGATTAAGGATCCTAATATTTATTATATTCTCATCCTAAATTCTACTTCTAATTAGTCTAAAGTTTTGATTTTATTTCCTAGAACTAAATATGTTCTCTTTCTAATTTTCTTTACCCTCGTTTAACCTAGCATTTTTTTTTCCTTATGTTTTAAGTTTCTTATGGCTTTAGCTTTTAGTGCTACATCTTGGCACTTTTGAACATCGTGTTTTTGTTTCTAATCTACTTCGCACTTTCAAACATCATGTTTTTGTTTCTAATCTACTTCACCTTACTCCCATTCTCCTTTTCTTTTATCTCTATCATCCTTCCCTCATACTTCGTTTGCTTAATTAACATTGAACCCACCATGGTTCTATCTCTATTACTTTTTTGTGTCTCCCTTCTTATCCTTCACTTTACTTCTGACCATTGCCTCAGCAATCATTCCTTTGTGAACACTTTCCACAACATTTAGCTTGTACTTACTTCATCCTTGATTGTCTCGTCTACTTCTTGAATCCTTGACATCCTTTGTCCTCGACTTCCATTTACTTTATCTCCTCTTATCATTTTATTTCATTATCAGCAAATCCTTGATGGAAATGATGATTTGTTAATCAAATGACAACCTAAGTCGTCCCTTGATTTTGGTCACACCATAGGTGCTAACTTAAGTCCTTGCATCATACACGTTTTCTTTAGGTAGGGCGTATGGTCAACGGCTTAGTGTGCCTCGAAAACCATCCATGGCACAAACTCCCAAAACTTACACGTTTAGGAGTCTTAAGAATGGGATTAGTTCTCTTGTTCGAGTAAGGGTATAGGATCTATTTATCGATTCGCAAAGATGGGAAGGTTTAAAGGTTAGGGTTTCACTAGATTTCTCACTTCTATCTCCTCTCGCGCTTGACTCCTAGGTCTTGACTAGCTTCTCAAGTTCTGTGCCAAGTTGTTCCACTCTTCTTTCTTTATTTTTTGAAGTTTGTTTTTTATTGACGTGTTCCCCACTTGCACGATCGATGATGTACATACCTAACGATCTCTAAGATTTTGATTGGATCAATGTTTGAAATTGACACATAAAGAAGTAAAGGTTCAATTAGGACCTTACGAGATAACTTAATGCATCTCACAGAGAAAGAAGTAAAGGTTCACAATCTAACCTACTTGTTGAAGAGGAGTATTGGTAGTTCGGGATGGCTAAACTAATAGCTTATTTGAAAGGTTTCATACTTGAAGGATTCTAAGTGTATAGTGGTCTTAAGGACGATCCCTCTTGAGACCACACTGAATCACCCTATATGGTGGCATGGTTTACTAAGAAACGTTCCAAGGATAGGTTTGAAAATTTGTTTGATAAACTTTCACTAAGTCACCTGAACTTAGGAGTTTCCATCCTAAATCATCTAATGGTTTTGAAACCATTTAAAATCATTTGAAAACACTTTGAAAGTATTTTGAAAACCTTTAAAATAATTTACAAGCTCTTATACTAATAAAATTGTTACGCTCTGACCTAGAGCTCGGCCACATGGCAACCGTCTTGCACCTCGAAATATGTGTCTACAACCACACATCTTAAAGCACTACAAGGTATGAATTGAATATCATCACTATAGAACCATTTAAAACTTAACTTTAATTAGAAATAATATTTATAAGAGAAAACCATTTCATAAATATAATTTAATTTAAAATCAAGTACTAGTAGAATAGCTTAAAGGAATACTTAAGCAGTGGAAATAAAAGGACTTTTATAGGCCACCGACTCATCTAACAATCTTCACACACGGAACCTGTATCCAACAAAATTGGCTACAAGTGACAAAGGTTTAATGAATGTCCACTAAGGTTACGAAAATTACTGAAGTTCAAAGAAATTATAAACATTTATTTTGCTTTTAAAATCTTTTCTCCTAACATTTTTATAAATTAACAAAGAAATAACTAAACTAAATAAAATAAATCTCAAACAGGCTGGCCGCAAAACATTTAAGGCTCGACCTCACAATGATAGTATGCCTCACTACATCAAGGGCTATCTCTTTCACTTAAACATATATATATATATATATATATACTATTGTATATATCTTATATACTTCTCATTCTAGTTTTTTTCCTTCAACGGTGCCATTCGCTGTGAGTGGACATAGTTACTCTAAGCTTGGTGAGTTTCCCTATGTGCCTCTCAGTCCCAGGGTCCCTTGATCACCGTGCCCCTCAAAAGGCTGCCTACGGCTACTTGGCCAATGGCTTGCCCCACTTAATCCACTCGCTCTCATCAGAGCATCGAGTCTTTATCTCATCTACTGCACCCATCGTCAGGCGGTGATGGTTCATCGTCGTTCTCATCTCATATATATATATATATATATAACATAAATATAAAATATAGACATACTAATATTTATAATTTCTTAAAATAATCTCACCCATTATATTGGTATATCATAAAATAAAAAGTATGTATAGAGGATTATCCGAATCCCAAAACATTTATAAGACATTTTGTAAAACATTTAACCCTCATGGCTAAGCAATGAAATCTAAGCCACTTACAATACCGAGAGGTTCGTATACTCCCAAAGAGTCCTCATGGATTAGTCTCGAAGTGTCACTACACTTGATCGCTCAGAAACCTAATCATATTAAGAAACATATTAGAAACCTGATTCGAATCTATGACACACCTAAGGGGTTATAGGATGACCTACAATAAGGTTTGGAAGTGATTACTAATGTTCAAAAATGTCTAAAGCTAGTCAGAGATCATATTAGGGTTTTAGAGGGAAAACAGAAATCGTGCTCATAAAAGGCATAACCGGCCCCGATCCATGGATGGTTCGACACTGAACCTTATTGACATTGGCCATACTTTGTCCAGACAAGGTATCTGGTGTTAGGTCTAGGCACAACTGGTGCTGGTTGTATGTTGGATCTCCAACCCAAATTCTCTTCCTACTTTCCTAGATCAAAACCACGTCAAACCTCTATCAGCTCCACCAAAAATTCACACACACAACCTCCACAATACCCATAATAAACTCATAGCTTCAATTAACCAAAATACCAACTCCAAACTCATCAATTTCCAACGTAACTCCATTAACGCTCCAAAAACTAAACCTAAATTTTGAAAAATCATAACTTTATACCTAGTGCATGTATTGATGTAATTAAACATGTGTTGGAAACTTTGAGGAGTCTAGAATAAGATATAAAAAATCTAGCTTGATCTATCAACTAGACTATGAAAACCTGTCGAATTTTGCAAATGGCTCCAATGGTGCCTCCAAGCACCGATTTCTATTTTTTTTTGTTTTCTCTTCAATTTCGAGCCTAGGGAGCTTGGGGATTTGTTTTGGGATGTTTAGGGGAGTGTTTGGAGGGTGGTTAAAGTAGTGGTTTGGGTGGAAGTACGGAGAGAATTGGAGGAGGAATGAGGACGAAGGAAAACGAGAAATGGGGGTCTCAACCCATTCTCAAGATATTTAAAGTCAATTTCAGCACTAGTTATGGATAATTCTGGCATCGGTTGTTCCTGAAATACCTTCCTCCACTTTCCTTCTCTCTCTTCTTGAACCTTCTTTCCCCAGCATCCAAGTCCGACATCGGTTCATTTCAATTCTGGCATCGAATATCGCTTTTCCCTCCAATTGGTTCGTTTCCCCTTCGATTCGATTCAAACTCTGTTCCAAACTTCAATACACTTCTCCAACACCTTCCTTAGCTTGATTACCTAACCAATTGAAGTGTGATTAGATCATGCACAAGGTTCATTGTACGTACGAACTTAATTTGGCTAGGGTTTTCCTTAGGATTTTCTTGGTCAATCTATGCGCTACCTAATACCTTAACTTCCAACTCTATCTAATTCTATCCTAATATTCTCTTTCATTATCTATACTGAGGTTTAATTTAATTACCTAATGACACATCCGGCTTCCGTGCTAACTCTCTACATTCCATTGTTCCGATAAAATATGAAAAAGTTTAACTAGGTTTGAATGTGTCATTCTTTCTCTGAAGTGGATTCTAAAATACCTAGAGATTTCATTAATAACTTCTCCAACGTTAACTATATAATAATATTAATGTGATTTTATTTTTAGTTTAAATCTCTCGATATCCAATAGTTACATTAGACATCATGTTAAACACCGCGTTTAATATTACATTAAACTTACAACATATTAGTTATAGATGTTACCTCAATAAAAAGTTTTTTTAAAATCAATTAAATTACCCAGCGTAGTTAGAACATGTGTGATAAATTATTCTATCTAATAAGATATGATAAATTTGAAATAAATTGAAAAGGAGAAAAGAAAAAGTAAAAAAATTTATTATTATGATAAAAATATAATATTTTGAAAAGAGGATGCACTAATGATGCAATTTAATTAAAAAAAATGATGAGGAATTTACTAAAGGGAATTTGTATGTGTATAAAGTTGTTTGTAAGGGCCGTGCTCTCGGAGCACTATTCAGGTAAAATTGGACCTCGTCCATCAGGCCTACAAATAGTGTTAGACTTGACTCATACACCAAAAATATTGTCCCTTGATGTGAAATTCAAGTGCTCATGTCCTGCAGGACCACTCGAATCTACGGTTCCAAGCTATTTGTTGCTTTTAAGAACATGCTTCTTAACTATTTGAGTTGCAACTCTAATTAAAGTAAGAACTTATTTGATTGCAATAAAATTTTAAAAACTCAATTAATTATCTATACTGTTAAAGAAAATGAATGCCTTAGAAAGACCATAGAGAATTTCATATAGAACAAGATGCGAGAGAGGGAAAAATAATTATAGGTAATTTAATTTTTCTATTTTTAAGTGTATTACAAACTTTGTGTATGCTATTAATTGTATTAAATACATTTAACATATAATTTTTTATTTTTCACAAATTTTCTTTTTAAAATTTTCTTGGTTTTATGATCATGTTTGAATTTTTGACCTCAAATATTATTTAATTTATTATATTTTAAATTTCTTATATAATATAATCTAATTTTATATATTGTATTATGTTTATTTTTTAATCCAAAACGAAGGAGGTTTTTATCTAATTTAAAATTAAATTAGTGGCTTCTCTCTCTCTATATTTATATATATATATATATATTTATGTATAAAATATAATATAATATAAACCTAAAAAGGAAAAATAATTAAAAAGGCATGGGATCTGGAGTTTTTTTTCCCCTTTTTTTTGGCTTAATTAGATTGTATTTACCTTTTTTTTTTACTATAAATTTTTATATTGTGCAATATTGACCCACCATAATCAAGGTTACAGGAAATAAGGAAACTAACCATGATACTGTCCTCAAAAAAAAAAAAAAAAACATGATATATAAGAGCATGCAGTACAAAACCTTGTAGTACTTCAGTTTATGTACTACAAGAAGAGATCTTAACTATAAATTCATCAAGCACCTTGCAATAAAAAATAAAAAAATAAAAATTCGTCTAAGCTTTATCATCTCAGCGGCTCAGCCCCGGAATTCTCACCTGAGTTTTCCTTTTCCATCTCGCTCTGGTCTGCCAATTAAATTCGATTTTGTTTCTTGTTTCCTCTGTTTTCTGTTCTTCTCGCCAATATTGAATAAATATTTTTTATTTATTCTGTTTCATATTTCCCAATTATTATCTTTCTAATCTTTCCCCTATTGGCGCCTGTTCTTTTCCTTTTGCGTGACGAGATTGTCTGGCATTAAACTTTGATTATTGTATTTATCGGTAAAAGGATTTTGCTTTTTGAATTTTTAGACAAGTAACGACTTCCAGCTTTCAAACCCTTACATACAGAAACTAGAAGTTCAATAGCTTTTCCCTGAAAACGAAAGAACATCGTAGATATGATGAATTTCTTGCTCTTTTTTTTTTGGTCCGAATTTCTTGCTTATTTGTGGTCGAGAATCTGCACATCCTCAGTTGTTTTGGGGTTTTTATAACCAGATAATTGAAAGCTTTATCTGCTAACTTAAAAAAAGTATTTTCTGTTCCTTCGTCCAAAAAGAGATATAATTAAATATTTTTTTTTAAATTTTTATCTTAGCTATGGTCAAGATGATTGTTGGTTTTATTGTTAACTTGGACGAAATCAACTTTGTGCACACTATTCATGAACGTTGTGATTGGGGAAAGCTGTAATTTTCATATAATTTCAATATCAAGTGGTATATATATATTAATATATCGCCGATCTAAAATTTTGAAATTGAGGAGAGCATTAAAATCACTAGATCAAATCTGATTTGTTCATCCTAACTATTCTCTCTCTCTCTCTCTCTTTTTTGAATGTGATATACAGAAACCTAAATAAACCCAAAAAAATTGGTTAAGAAAATGATTAATAAAAAATAAAAAAGAGAAGGAATGTTAATTAATACAAACAAAATAAAAACCCTTTTTTTTAACCAAAAACATAGACCATGGAGATACAATGCCCTCTTCAACAGAATTCTTAACTTGTTATCTGTCATTGGTCATGTTTCTTTTGTTCATGTCTTTTAGGGAAACAAATTCTTTTGCTGACTCCCTTGCTAAACTTAGTGTTTCTAGAAGTAATAATCTGCTTGTCTGGTTTTAATTTATCTCTCTAATAAAATTTTAATTAAAAAAAAACCAAAATAAAAACCCTTTTTTATGGTTAAATATAAAAACCCATTTGGGTTCTAAGGTAACTCGACTTGGGATTCGCTAAATGATTCATCGATTGATTTTCTAATGAAAACCATGTCTTTTGTGCAGAATCCGGATGTAAGAGATAAGCTTCGTTCCTTTTCTTTTTGGAGGATGAAAGGGATCATGAACTGTTTCGGGTAAGGGATCATCTAAGATTTGATCTCCTTTTTGTCTTAACATTTAAATCCTTACCCCGAAACTGATCTTAGAAAGCCATTTGAAAGTGGTTGTTGCGTGATTTGACTAGATTAATCTGAAATACAATGCTTCTTTTTAATGGGTTGTTTAATCTTTCGATGATTTTTGGTGATGTTTCTTTACTCATGTCCTATATAGAGAAACTAGTACTATGTTAGATAAGAGAAAATTTTTTTATTTTTATTTTTAAAAAAATAAGAAAAAAAAATCATCATTTAAAAAATATTTTACGAATATCATTTAAAATATATTTAATGAAGAAAAATATATATTTTTGACCCAAAAAAAAGAAAAATATATATATTTTTTAAAAAATAAAAATAAAAATAGACATACTCGTATTTTCGGGTGATTCTTAGATTGTACCACAAGAGGTTAAGATCCTTATAAAAGTAGTCAAGTCATGAATTTAAAATGATCGACAGATTTGCCAGCGATTTTACTTCTGCCACATATAATAAAAGAGGTAAGTAATTGGAATTTAAAACTATTAGTACTTTATTATTTTTCTTTAACTAGGAGCCAAAATTATTTAATGTGATGTAAAACAACTTGACTTTTGTTTCAACAAATGGGAGCATTCCATATTGCCAATCAAAAAGAAAATAATTCAATTCTTTTTTTTTGGTACAATAGGGGGTCTTAGGACCCGGCGGAGGAGATGGTAGGGGTGAAACTTCTGTCTTGTGACCTCTCAAGCCTCTTGGTCACCAGGTCAAATAATTCAATTCTTTGCTGGTTTCTTTTTAATACTAGGAAGTGAGTCCGAACTAGGTTCCGAAAACCCTTTTAAGTTTTAAGTAGTTAGATTTTATTTTTTAACAATATCAGAGGATATGAATGAATAGTATTTTAAGATCAATTTATATAATTATATAATTATATATTGATATTATATATAAATTAAAATATAATATAAAATATTTATAAAAATTCATTTTGATATACATAGATAATATTAATTAATTAATAAATAAAACTACATATACAAAATATTATACATACATTGAAAATTTTGATTAATAATTAAATAAAAATATTTACCAACTCTTTGATATATAATAAATAAACTTTAATAACATATATAATGTACCAAAATGTGAAACAAATTTCTCAAACTTAACAAAATCTCCAAGCCAAAATTTGTTTTAGACTTATTAAGGGTGAAAAATTTCTTACAAAAAATATATATTCCCTCCATCGCTTTTTTTTATCCCCTTTGACTTTTCACAAATTTAAAAAAAAAAGTGGTTGAATTATATAAAATTACTTTGTTATCCTTGATGTGTGTAAGTATTTTTTGAGTTTTGTGTAATGATGTGATAGTAATAAAAGAAAAGAAATGGTAGAATTAAAAATGAAAGTTTAGTGGTTGTTTATTTATGATAAAAGACAAATAAATTAGGACATCAAAAAAAAGAAAGATAGAAAAAAAAAGGGACGGAGGGATTATAATTTTTCAAAAATAAAAGAAAGCACCAAGATTAAAAAAATAGGAGAAAAAACTAATGGGCTTTAGCCCAAAATATTAAAAAAAAAGAAGTTAATAAAGGGATGGCAATTACACCTCCCTCCTCTAATATGCTTAAAGTTTCTTATAAAGATTATAGATATAGATTATATGAACGAAATACAATATGTTGTAACTTTTCATTTCTTGGTTCTTTTGGCTTTGATACGTAGGTTTCAACTCGTTTTCATGTGCCTGTTTTAATCGTGGACCCAAGATATTTTTTATCAACTTTTTTTTGTTGTCCTTAATGATTAAGGGATTTTTTTCCAAAGTAGTGAAAAGTTTAAGATTTCAATAGTATAGACTCTGTTTCTTTATTAATTCCCGTTTTGGTCGTATAAAATCTTTTGCCTCCCTGATAATATGAAAAGAAAAAATATACTATTTATATATCGAGAATCATACTTAAATTGAGCAAGCATTGAAGAGTCCATAATTTGTTCCCTACTTTGTCGTGAGAATTATTGAATGAAGATTTCAGAGTCAATTAATTTCAAGGAATTTGGCAAAATAACTAATTCCTTTTTTATTTGGCAGGATAGTTTTTTCTTTGTGGTGAGAGACAGAATCTATTTATTTATATTTAACTTTATAAGGTAATAAATTTTTTATTTCCACCAAGAGTCATCTGGTTAAAATTTGAGATATAATTTATTTGAATTGCCATTATATTTTTTTTGGTACAGTTGAATTGCCTTTACATGATGGAAGTAAATTTCCTCGTTTCTTTTGTCTCATTCATACATTCTTTTTTTTTTGGTGTAATCATTTATACATTCTGTTTTTCATCTTTTTTCCCCCACTTTTTTTATTTGGTTATAAAGAAAATCATCATTTCCATTTTCTGGACCACCTAAAAACTCACATTACTTTTTATTTTTGGTCAAATTTTGTAACCAATCCCTATACTATATAAAAAATACAAATTTAATCCATCGACAACAATTTGATTAAATTAAATCATTCTACTATAATTTATAGTTAATTTTCCGTTAAATCACTAAAAATTTTAACTTTCAATGTTAATTATACCAATATGGTTTTACTACATGATGACATGTATTTTAAAAAAAAAAGTTACCGTAACTTTTATTTTTTTTTCCAAAATGACATATCTTTTGTGTTAGACAAGCCATTTTTTAAATATTTTCTTTCATGTTAATTTCATTTTTTTAGGGAGAATTCATTGTTACCATCAAAAGCACCTTTAAAAAAAACAACATAATTAATCTTTAATTTTTTAAAAAGTAAACTTCTTCAAGGTAAATACGATGTCAACATAATTAATGTCACATTAGTATAATTAACCACGAAAATTTAACATATTAGTGATTGGGCTTCGATTGACAATAAATAATGGTAGATGAACTTAAAAATTATCTAAAAAAATATTTTAGAGAGATTAAATCCACATTTGACTTGATCATGCTTAAAAGAAAAAAAAAATTCACAGTAAATATCATCCAACATGAAAATTAAGCTTCGTATTAAATGCATTAACGTCAAAAGTTTTTTTTCCTTAAACTCGGTGAAATTGGAAAACTTATTAACATACAAGATGGGACCGACGAAGCATCTATGACAAGTTCATATAGCAATGTGTGGGTTCATTGGTACTATATGTATTGTTACATTGGGGTTGTCGTGGCCATTGTGTTTTTGTTATTATTTTTATTGTTGTTGTTGGTGCTGTATGTACAGAGTCGGTCGTTGTCGTCATCCTTATTGTATGAAGAAGTTAACTTAGACATATGTACCATATATATAACAATTATAATGGAAACTTGTGAGCCGATGGGAGGAAATTCACACGTGAATATCACTTCATCAATTATAATGGAATCTTTTGTTGGACATCTTCTTTTTTTTTTAAAAAAAAAAAAGATAAGAATTCATCACATGGACATCTAATTCATCACGTGGCTATGATAGCTACTCCTGCACAACACGACACTTTGCAACTGCTCCTTTCATAATTACCATGAAAATGCTTTTGTTGAGTTCACCGATTCAATCCATATTGTTGGATGATAAGAATTCAAAGAGGAAATAAAATATTATTAATGGGTGAGTTATTCTTACTGATAGAGTTGTGCATGAAAGGAAAAGATGTCAAGAGAGAGAGATTGATTATTGTAATAATTTGATTATTTTCTCACCTGCTATCTTTAATAATTCAATATCATATCCATATGTTCTAAAACATTTATCATTTATTGACTTTTTTATCAATCAAACTTAATTTTGATTATTACGTTATGAAAAAATTATATAGAATTAAAATTTTAAAAATTATATTTTGAGAAGTTCATGATTTAAGATTTATAAATATTATTTTTAAAAATTTTTTGAGTTTATATTTTTGTAAAAAAGTAGCGATAAAGATGAGATTGTTTGACTAAAAAAATTAAAAAATAATAAATAATTTAAGATAAAGGGAGTAATAAATTATATAACTGCTTTACCTCTCAATTAATAAATGCGATTTTAGGAAATCGAAAATAAAATACTGATGCAGCAAGAGTCGGAAAAAAATATAAAATGTACGAAGGGTTTTGGCTGAAACTATCAAAGGACAACGGAAGAGATAAGATTTCACGAGAAGAAAGGACCACTGTTGAATTAAATAACAAAGGCAACCCTAATGAATGTGCCTATTAAATTTAGCAGATAAAAATGACCGCGTGATTGTTAATAACGTATGTGTATTACTAATAGTATGAAAGACGATGTTAAATATAAAAACAAAAAGTAAAAATAAAAAAAAGGAGCTCACCAAAAGGTAAATGAATAGAAAAAGATGTTTCATATTCTGGCATATTATGCCTACCGGCCTAATTAACCAAAGATGGTGAATTCATACGTGTTGACCTGTTGGGTAGGTCTCACTGCCTCCATCGCTATAAATGGCAACGAGTAAGGTACTTGTTAATTTTTAGGTACTTGTTAATTTTTAGGTATTTGAACTCAAATCCGAATCTGAATAATTTTCAAGATATTCGAACCCTATAACTATCCGATTATTTTGTAAAATGACTATCCGAACACTAATCCAAATAATATTAGAACTATCTGATAAATATCTGAATCTGATAAATATCCAAATAAATTTAATAAATTAATTAAAATTAAAATACTAAATTAAAATCAAGTCATAATAAAACTAAATCAAAGTTTAAAAAGATTATATTTTTAATAATTGACAAATTTTAATAATTATTATATTAATTCCGAGTAATATATACATAAGTAAAAGTATAATAGAAAATAAAAATTTAACATTAAAATAAATTAATATGTAACTAAGTTTTAGGTAGTGGGTGCCCTAAGACCATCACCTGAACTTATCACGGATACTAAAATAATTACCCAAACCCTATCCAAACTTGATTATACCCTAATCCTTTTTAATCGGGTCAGGTAATTCAAGTTATTCTATTATAAACTACTCATTGCCATTCCTATTCATCGCCTTTGAGGCTTCCATCTACTTCAATCCAATATCTAGAGGTGCTTATGGGCCAGGTCGAGGTATAAAATCAATATACCACTTGCTTGTCAGAGTCTGCCCCGACCCAATTATTCTAGTCTATACTTTTGTCTAGAGTCTGTCCATATTTTTAAATCAATAATTAAGACTAGCACAAACCCCTCTATATTTATTTTTTTTTGATAAAATAAAAATTAAATTTTGTTGTTTTTACAAAAATTTAAACTTTAAAACACAATTACACAAATAATTTAATAACTAATTAAATTTAAATGAATTTTAACCAAAAAAATTTAGATTGTATTATAATTTTACAAGTCTATATAAAGGTATACAAATAAAATTTTTAACTATATTCTAAACAATTATAAATGATAAATTGATTTGTTTTATTATTACATATTCATGCTGGGTAAGGCCCAGGTCTAAAATATTAAGACCAAGACCCAGCCCATATTTTTACGTCGAACCACCTAAGAACCAACGCCGATTATGGTCATAGGTGTATTTTGGTAATTTTATACCCTTTGACCTTATTGACCTAAAACACCTCTCGAAATCCCAAATTACTCCCCAATCTCATCATAAAGCATAGTAGAGCTTTGTAGTTACATCTATAGTTTCAAATTAAAATTCTAATGTGTTTTCCTGTGTAACTAGGTTTCGTATCGATTAAGTGTGATGACGCTCCGGAGACTGATCATTGTGAAATTCTCAGGAGTATACAAACCTTCAAGTACAATGAGTGGCTTAGTTTCAGTATTTAGCCATTTAGGGCTAAAAGTTTTATGTTTTAAATACTAAATGGTTTATATGTTTTAAGATTCGAGTACTCCATTGCATACACTTGATTTTATGTCTTATAGACTTAGTGGGTGGACTGATTTGATAATTATATATATATATATATATATATAGTATGAGATAAGCGGCTTACGGGGCAAGATTTTATATTGTGATGTGTGGTCCTTTCAGGACATGGCTCGGTGCTCTTTTGAGAGCAAGTGCACTGAGTGGGGGCATGCCGGCCGACTTGGGTATCGTGAGCCACCCAGCAGAAGGGCACAGTGACCCGGCTTACCTTGGAGTGAGAGGCTTATGTAGGGTAGCTTACAAAGGTGTTAGTAGCTTTGTTCACCCACAACAACGATCATCGTCAATGGAGCATGCTTATCAAGATTTGTTTTAAATAAATACATAAATATATCATTATATTATGATATGAGGAGATAGCCCTCGACTATTCAATGCCAACGACTATTACAAGGTCAATTATCGAGCCTCGGAGTGTTTTATGGTTAGCCCTCTTGAAATATCATTTTAAATAAATAAGAAGGTTTTGGAGAAATGTTTTGAAAAGTTATATATATATATATATATTGTTTTTATAACTTGTTTTAGATTTTAGATTATACCCGACTCTCAAAATTCTATTTGACTGTTCATTGAACTAGAGTCACTCTCTGGGTACACAATGTGCATTAACTACTTCTTTGTTCTATTTTTCAGGTAATATAAGTCCATAAGCTAATTAGGATTGTCAGTGGATTAGGAGTTATTTATCTTCTACTGCGTAGGTTATCCCTTTGCCGTATCCACTAGTTTTCGACTTTATTTTCAATTTGGTTTTATTAAATGGTTGTTATTATTATTATTTATTACTAATTAAGTTTTAATTTTAATTGTTTTACATAAATGATACCTAATATATGTCTTGTATTATTTTAGGACGCATGTCGATTATACGTATTTTGAGATAGCGTAATAGTTGCTACGTCGCCATATGCCAGGGTCGAGGCGTGACATCAGGTGGCAGATTGATCAAGTGCGGCAACATTGCGATGATCGAGTGCATTAGGATTCTTAAAGGTATATGAAACTTACAATACAATGAGTGGCATAAATTTTAGTTTAACCATTATGGCTAAATTGTTTTAATGTTTTAAATATTAATTGTTTAGAATTTTATGATTTGTTTATTATTTGTATATACATATATATATATATATATTTCTTCTTCTTCTTCACATTTTACTTCTCTTTCTAAGTCTACTCTCTCTCTAACTTCTCTCTACAATTTTTTTCCCAATTTCTCTATCGAATTAAACATGCAAGGAATGAAAACTCATCTACTCTCTAAGCTTTACATGCTTATGGAACTGATTCTTTAATTTGAAGTTTGTATTGGAAGAAATAAGCAAATTTGTTGGTGTAAGCTTTTGAGCTTAAACTTATGATAGAGCTAAAATCGGATTAAATCCTCTAGGCATGTTTTTATACTCCTTTCAAGCTATTCAATACATGTCTTCCATGTTAATTCATGGATTAATGTTGAAGATATTGTCATTTCAAATTCTTAGACATTTTTATAGAAATTGAGTTTGATTTTGATACAATTGGTAGATTGGTTGTTATTGAGTGAAAGAAATATTGATTTTAAGATGTTGAAAAGTTGTTTGAGCTAAAAATAGGAAAGAGAATTGATCTTTTAAGAGCTGAGCATGGCATAAATCGCCAAGCATACAACAGGAGGCGATTTAGTGCTAAGCAAAGGACGATTCTAGCATCGGATATACAACTGGAGGAGCGGAAGCTCCATCTGTCTTAAACCAGTGTCGGATAGGCCTAGAACCAATGCCATCATAGTTAGAAAGTTGGATTGGGCTTGAATAAGCCTCTTAGGCACCGGGTGGGCCTAGAACTGGCACCAGGTCAGTGTTGTCCAAAATTTGACTTTTCTCTTTCACTCAAAATTGATTCAAAACAATCCCGATTAAACCTAAAGCCTCTTTTAAACATGTTAGAATCACAATTAGGCTATTCCGAGCCATCATTCAATTTTTACATAATTTTGAATTTGATTTCTAATGATGTTTCGAATTGACTAGTAGCTTCGACAAAGAATCACAATAAGGCTTTTGTTGAGCATTTTGACTAGTTTGGAGTTTACGACTTTCCACTAGAGTGAGTGGTTTGACCTCAATATTTAGTGATATTGACGGTAATGCTTTTAAACTATGATTTGATGTAAATGTTTATGAAATTTGACTGAAATGTTTTGGGATATAGATGTCCACAAAATACACAATTTTGTTATTCATATGATTATGTAGTTGGGGAGATTGTATTTATATCTATACATGTATGATATGAGATACTTGTAATTGATTTTATATAATGATGTTGATGTGTTGTTGTATGTCTATTGGCTTGGGAAGTGTAGACCCAAGTTTTGTTCATGCTAGCATTGGTTTAAGAAGCATGTGGTTGGTCCTTTGGGAGACTCAGATGAGTGTGTTAAGTCACTTGTGGACCATCCTTTGAGAGGCATAGGTGAGTGGATACCTCTTGGACTGAAAGGTGCGTAGAGTAACTCAATAGAAGTTTAGTAATTGTGACCACCCACAATGAAGGACAACATCAAAGGTGAGCTAGATAATGTATACGTATTTGATGATAAAATGATCATCTCTCCCAACGGGTCGAATTCATCAACGAACAAGATTTGGTTTGTGATACCCGAACCTTTCTGTATCTTCCGTATTGATTAGAATAGGGAGATACAATTGACTGGTATGGAAGATATGAAATTCTTTGAAGGAAATTGAACCTTGAAGTCAAGAATGAAGTTAAATTACTAAATCGAAAGCTAAGACTATGCTTGGCATGCCGTTTCAGTACATTTGGAGCACTTTTTGCTCTAAACATGCCAAACGGCACACCAAATGAGCCCTCGATGCTTCTCAGTTGGCTTATGTGGCCAACTTAAAGCCAAATGCACCAGCGAATTTCCATTGGAGCTTTTTGCTCCGGTGGAGCAATTGGTTACTATTTTTTTTCTTTTCCTTTATAATACCCTTAAATTTTTTGAATTCTACCCTTTCAATTATACCACAATGGTCATTTTATATTTTCACCTCACTGCCGCTGCTGTTTTCACCAAACATATATTTTCTCACTACTGATTTTAATCTCACCACCACAATTTTAATCTCACATGTACAGTGATTAATCTCATCATTTCAATCTCACCGAAATCAATCTCACCACCCTTCCAAACATAGCCTAAGTTGAGGTTTTATACGAATGATGACAACTAAGGAATCGATCTAAAGTGTAATTGAGGGTTAAGTGTAATTAACAACCAAGTGAACTCGGGAGTCTCTTGGAACTTTAACAGATATTGAGGATATTACTAATAAGAGTTGGAAGATGAGATAATTGCGATGTGTGGATAATTGTAGAAGTCTAAGGAACTAAACCCTAATATGGTCCGTATACTATTGGAGGTTATATGTAACCTTTCTCTTGGTTGGTTAACCTGATCGGACCTTTAACGGAAGAGAAATCAAGCTTAAGGTGAAACTAGTGAAGTGTAGTGGAGTTCAAAGGAAAGATTGAATCAATTCGAAGTCGAATATCATGGAATTGAAGGCTCGAATGACTTTTGGTGCCAGAGAACTCATCAACTGGTGCCGTATTTAAAGAGATGAGGTAATAAGCTTCGAGAAGAAGCAAGAAATGAAGGTTATGGTTCAGACCATAACCATCATAGGATGACTCCATAATTGGCATCGGTTGTGAGCCTTTAAAGGCTCGGGATTGGCTTGAGCCCTTCATTAGTTCTTCTTCTTCTTCTTCTTCTTCTTCTTTGTTGTTTTAATTAAAGGCTAGGGAATTAGGTGTTGAACCTCAATTCTTAATGTTATATAATACACATTAAAGCTTTTTGACGTACATTCACCAACATTATCGATTCTTATGCTCTTGATTTGATAATCAGGAAATGTGCCCAGAGCTATATGACTTGTGCGGGCAAATGTGCAAATGTAATGTTGCACGTAGATAGTAGACAAACAAGGGGCCGTCTAGAAGATGCGTCCACTAGCACTATAAAATATCAGAACGGTCCACTTGCAAGCTATATTGGTCCATAGATATTACCTTGAATTTTCTACAGAAATGATAGTGATTAATAATCAACCTTTGTCATTAAAGATTTAATAATGAGCTTTTCTTGTGAACAAGATTCACAAATATAATCTTTGTACAACAAGACCTTTTAGTCTTTTACAAGATGCCCTTTAGTATTCTTGATAATTCTATGCATTATTGTAGCTTTCAGATGACCAAGGCGATCATGCCAAAATCCAAACATATCAAGGTTCATTAATTTCTAGGGCATAATAGCATAGGATAATAGCTCGTATGGGGATACAATACAATCCCATGTTAGAAGCTTTCAGCTTCTCATGGATGGTCTTCTGGCCCATCTTGTAAGAAGTAATGCAGTGAAAATCTTTGTTTTACTCATTTATTGTCTCAAGATGATATCCACTAAGACATACATCTTTGTAGCTAAATAGATTCCTCTTCGATCTACTGCTTAGTAATGCATCTTCAATATACAAAATTGTACCATTAGACAAAACTATTGTGACATTTTTATAGTCATCTATAAGTTTAACAGGATTAGATATGGGATGGGCATTTGCCTTGTACAATATCATAGTTGAGAAAAAGTGTTTACCAGACAACATGGTACATGTTGTAGTGCTGTCAAGTAAGCAAATTTTTTGCTTGTTCTCATTTTCCATTTGCATTTTGTTGACAACTGCTGGTGTTAAATGCTTTTGACTTATATTGATAGACATTTATATTGACAACTTCAAGTGTTAAATGTACTAAAAATTCTATTCATGTTATTTGCAACTTCTGGTGTCAAAGGCACATAAATTCATCCACGAGTAAATAGCTTGAAAACCAATATGATCAATTATAAAAATTACACCAGGTAAATTCTCAAGAAAGAATGGAGTGGTCACAAACGATCCCACTTAAGTTCCACACTCTTTAGGTAGAACTTTCCTAGACATGTAATTAATACCAAAATCATGACAGCTTCAGGTGTCAATAAGGTAGATTCTCAACAAGGGCACTAAAAATTACTTAAATCGGTATGACAACTTCAGACGTCAATAATAAAATAATTAGATCCAATTTGACTATTTTAGGTGTCAACAATTAACTTTCAATCAACTTTAGCAAGAATTTTTGAACACTTCAAGTGTCAATAAAAGAATTCGTACATCTTCAGGTTGTGATATGAAAGAAAAAGAAATTTAATATTTGCATGACAACTTTTGATGTCATTCAAGCTAAAAATTAAAAAGAAAAAAAAGTAACCCTTGAGACTGAAATCAATAGGGTCGAGGTGAATGGATGAACAACATAATTATATAAAAAAAATTGAATAAAAAAAGATCAAACATTAATCCTTGAGAGAGCCCCCTTATGTTAATAACGTGTTATGAAATATTGAAAATGAAAAAAAAATAAAGAAGAAAAAATAATAATATTGAAGAACAATAAAGAATAAGAAATAAGAGAAGAAGGGAAGAGAATTATATTACTGCAGAAAAGAGAGAATACAACTGTTAATGAGTTGTAGGGGATGATAATACAAAGAGTGTAGGAGCTCTCTATTTATAGTGAAGAACCTTTTTACAAATAATATAGGTTTAACCTAACTTGTAAGCCAAGTAATCCTCAATTATCTCGCTCCATGAATTCTCTTCAAACATGGTATTCTCTTCAAAATAAGATAAATGGATCATGGTGTGAAAGTCTATTATTTCATAACATATACAACATAATAAAACCTATATCGGCTCTTCATTTATTTCCTCTCAAAGCAAAGAATTAATAGATCGTCCCAACTAAATTGAATGTTTGTGAAGTTCAAATTTTAAAAATGGAGCTAAGATTCATGTGAAAAATCAAAAACTTCCTTATATTATTATCGGTTTTGCTAACTGGTGTATCCATGCATCTCTCAAAATTGGTTGACTTTTCATTACATAAAATTTTCTATATTTAGCACCTTAAACAGTATATGGCGCACCATTTAACTTTTTTCTATTACTATATAGTGTAATAATTCAAGACTCAATAAGTTTTCACATATAAGAAAAAAAATTAATTTGAGTTATAACTAGGTCTAGGGTTTCATCAACAACTAGAAGATCCGAAGAGAAGGTTATGTATATAGCAGTCATCACCTCACACAAAAGTGACTTAGAATAACAGAAAAATTGACTTGTAGGTAGGCAGCAGAGCAAGTCTCCTCCAACAACATCACACCTTATATTAAATATTAGAAGCAGCACTACCATTTCTTTATAGGCATTCTTCGAATGATCAGGAATTGCTTAAGTTTAACTTGTACGCCGAGCTACCTAGTTTGCGTGCATAATTTCATACCCTTATGTAACGTTTAATTGTTTTCTAAGCCCAGAAAGTCCATTGACTAGAAAGAAAATATACACCTATAGCACTAGAGACAAAGGAAAATAGTGACGTTAATTCCATAAACTTGGTTTCGTGGGAGTTGTTATAAAATTATAATAAGATAAGATTTATATCTTTTTCCTTACATATTTCATGTTAGTAATTATTAAAATCTTGTCAAGTGTCCATTCAAACCATTAACTAGTTAACTCATTTTTAACAATGTTAACTTTTTCTTGTTGTCTTTTTTTATTCCTCTTGTACTTTTTTTTCTAAAATTTTACCATAATATATTTATTTTAAAAACTCCAATCAATTTTTTTTTCTAAACCCTATCACTATATTTATTTTAATATTTAAAACTTACCATTAAATAGCTAACTTGTTTAAAAATTGGGACTAAACTTTGTGATACGTAATAAAATTTCTTTTTTTTTTAAAACTCTACCACAATATTTATTTTAAAATTAAAAACTTACCCTTAAATAGTTAATTTTTTTTTAAATTTGGGACTAATTTTGTGATACGTATTTTTTTCATAAAAAGAAAAAATAATAAAACAAATAAAAATTATTCTAGAATTATTTTTTTACTTCTAACGGTGTTAAATTAATGATTTGTAGTGTAAATAGACACTTGACAAAATTTTAATGACTATTAACATAAATAATACCTAAGGAAAATTATATAAGTTCTGTCTAATTATATATGTGATGATATAATTAAAATCACAGTATTCAAACTAAGACCCTACAATTATAAATAAAAATCATAAAATTTATGACTTTTCCTCTAAGTTTATATGTTTTTGTATATATAAGATAAGATAAAAGTTATAAATTTGAGGTTAAACCTTAAATAATTTTGGCCCCACGATAAATCTCATGATACATTGAATAAAAGAGATCGTAAACAGAAAAATGACTTGCCGATTAGTAACACGGTTTTAGAATTTGAAACTTCCAATTTCAAAGGCTCGAAACCGAAAACTTTGAGGTAATTAAGAGTTATTGTCTGTGTAGAACGAAATTTGAGTAATTCGTGTGGACTTTCCAGTGTAAAAAGGAAAAATAAAATGAAAATGAAATGAAATGAGTAATTGATGATCTACTTCGTTGGACCCTCCCTCTTTTTGACCTTTTGTTCTTCTATTCAATGTTTTTATGGGGTCCCAGTGTCGATCCAACTCGGTAAATTACTTCGAGAACAATAACTCGTATGGAAAACTAGGAACCATAACATTTTGCTTTTAGTTAGAACCAGCTGGTACGTTTTTATGTTTCTCATCACAAAAAACCAATGGAATGCGACGTTGCACAATGCCGATCTCATGTTCCATGAGATTATTTTTAAATTTATTTTTTTGAAAACTTATACTTATTAGTGGTTCCCTAATCCCAACTTTAAACAACCACAATAAGCATCAAGCAAAGTCGACCTTTTCCTATAAATAGCACATTAAGTAAGCTGGCGACCAACACAGCTTTTCATTGGTTCAACTGAGAGAAAGTTCTTGAAAAAATGGAACCCAAGGTGGATTTAATCTCAGCGGTTTTAGGCTTTATTTTTCTTTCTTGTATGCTTTTCAGCAAAGCTGAGGCTGCTACTCATAACTATACCTGGGTTGTAAGTATATAGCTCCTCGATTTGCTAGTACTTTATTTTTTCCTTTCATTATGTCAAAATCAAAGTCCTGGAAACAAATAAAAAGCTTGGTGGATTAATGTTTCGGCTAAATATTGATGCTTGCAGGTGAAGGAAACTAATTTCACAAAGCTGTGTAAAACTTCCACCGTTCTTACTGTAAACGACAGCTTTCCAGGGCCTGAGATTCATGCCCACAAAGGTGACACTGTTTTTGTCACTGTCCAGAATGATGGGCCATATGGGATCACTATTCACTGGTATATTCATACTTTCCCTGTATCAGTCTGTTGTGGAGACTCATTTCCAATGAAAAATTTCATCTTCGATTAAGAAAATATTATGATATCTGCAGGCATGGGGTTAGAATGCCGAGGAATCCATGGACGGATGGTCCAGAGTACATTACACAATGTCCGATTAAACCTGGAGGAAACTTCACTCAGGAGATCGATTTGTCTACCGAGGAAGGAACAATCTGGTGGCATGCTCACAGTGACTGGTCGCGTACCACGGTCCATGGTGCCATCAAAGTTTTTCCGGCCAACGGAACCACTTATCCGTACGATGAGCCTGACGCAGACCACACAATTGTATTCGGTAGGTGAACCATAAACAAATCAAAATAAAGCTTTTTCTTTATGAATTCTGTTTTTGAAATCTTGCTAGGTGGTTTATACTGTTAATCAACACCTTCAATTTTGTTGCTGCGGTAGCCTCATGGTACAAATCAAACGTGATGGATGTACTGAGAGAATCTCAGGCAACCGGCGGCGATCCAAACGTTTCGGATGCTTACACCATCAACGGTGAACCTGGAGACCTGTACGCGTGCTCAAATGGTACATAAATCAAAACCACCCAAATATGGAAAATTCATTCATACATGTTTCCTTTTCCTTTTATATATCCATAATTTTCAATCCTTGCAAATTAATATTAGCTTAACATGAAAAATAACGGTACTTTTTGTAAGCTAGCGAGGAATTCAGGAGGAACAGAGAGATAAATCTGTAAATCGAGGTGCTGAGCCTATATAAATCTGTAAACTGTAACTACCACAACTAGCTGGATGTATAATTTGGATCCATTTACTTTCAGAATCCACAAGTCTAGCTAGAAGTTAATTCGAGTTCATAAAGCATCTACCTAACATTCAAACTTGATGCAGGGGAAAGGTTCAAATTAATAATTTTACTAATACGGTTCATAAATGGCCGCAGAAACAATGTACAGTTTACTGGTTGAGACTGGCAAGACTTATCTCCTCCGTATTGTCAACTCCATCATGAATGAAGAAATGTTCTTCGCAATCGCCGGTCACAACGTGACTGTTGTTGGGTCGGATGGAGCATATCTCAAACCCTTTTCTACTTCTTATTTGTTCATAACACCAGGCCAAACAATGGACGTTTTGCTTAAGGCGGACCAGACACCTGGTTACTACTACATGGTTCTTACTCCTTTTCTTGATACCGACTCTTCATTTGACAACACAACCTCCAGGGCACTCATCAAATACAGTGGGAATTACACAACGCCCACCACGATTCCTACCCCAACATTTCCTAATATAAGTGACTCAATATCTGCACAGCTCTTCGTTGTTCGCTTGAAGAGTCTAGCAGATGCAGCTCACCCCATCAGTGTCCCCAAAAACATCTCCAAACAAATCTTCATGACAGTGTCTGTGAACCTTTTCGCTTGCGCGGAAAATGCAACAAATTGTACGGTTGATGGCAATAATAAGCTGGCAGCAAGCTTAAACAACTATAGCTTTGTGTCGCCATCAACCGCTCTTCTCCAACAATATTACGACAATAACTTTAACCTGAGCGGTATTGCTGGTGAGTTACCCAAGGTTCCACCTACTCCTTTTAACTACACAACAGTGGTCAACATGTCTGCATTTACAATGGAAGATAGAAAGGTGATAACATTCGAGTATGGCGAAGAAGTGGAAATTGTGTTCCAAGGGACAAATATCGGAGCCACGCAGAATCATCCCATGCATCTTCACGGCTACAGCTTTTACTTGGTTGGAACGGGGTCCGGAGATTTTGACAACGGCACAGAGTTTACCAGGTTTAATTTGGTCGATCCACCAGAAGTCAACACCATTGCGGTCCCTAGAAAAGGATGGAGTGCTATTAGATTCAAAGCTGATAATCCTGGTATATATTCATCTAGTCTCTTCCTAAGTATATACTTAAAATCATACTTATTTTGTGATATATTTTAAAATATTCATGCTTAATCTTTTCCTTTTGGCTTTTGCATCAGGGGTTTGGTTCATGCACTGCCATTTCGAGCGCCATACAACCTGGGGAATGAGCACCGTTGTTATAGTGAAGAATGGAAACACCACCGAGACAAGCATGCGTCCTCCGCCCTCTTATATGCCTCCTTGTTCTTAAATATTTCTTCAATTTAGTGTATCTATCAAGTTTGTTTGTCATCGAGCGTGTGGCTTGAAAATAAAGTCATTCTGAGACTATGCTTGGAAATCTATGTCGTCTGTGTGATCTCTCTATCATTTTCTCAATAATTATGAAGCTTATCAATTGTTCATTCATGGTTAAAATGACCATATACAGTTATGATCCAAAGACCTTTCCATTCTTTTTTTGTGAGATATTAAGAGGTTACGTGGTATATGAAAATATTTTCTATTTTTGTTTTTTAAAAAAATATAAAGAAATCATTATCTAAAATATTTATAGCTTATAGAAATATATGTATATTTTAAAAAATAAAAATAAAAATTTACTTAAAATTATTGGAACAACTTTTTTTAATTTTATTTCTAGGTCTATTTTCATTTTCTAAAACATGTATATATTTCTCCTCACAATATATATTTTAGATGATAATTTTTTTTTGTAATTTTTAAAGAATGAAAATAGAAAATATTTTTTCATATGAAACATAACCTAAATTTTTCACTGAATTGTGATAAATCTTACAAAGAGAAAACATGAGCACTGAAAATGTTAACTGTACAATTGATTGAAACTGCTATATATCGAGGTTGTTGTTTTTTTATTGGAGGCAAAGAATAATGATGGTGCTATATCTTTTGGTCCACTTTGGACTATACCTTGGCTGTGGATTAATCATTTTTGTTCTTTTCTAAAGTTCTATAGTACGAGGTCATGTTCATATATTGTCATATTTTTTTTGTTTTAAATTCAGAACGAAAAAAGTTAATTTCAATCTCAAATTTTGTAAAAAGGGAGTCATTTTATGATAATAATTGATCTATATGCTCATTATCAAGAATAATAAGAACCATTGTTTAACAAAATCCTCGGTGCCTCGAAGCCTTTTGAAATTTTTTTCCTTTTGTTTTTTTGTATAATTACATATATCTATATCAGTTTAAGGATTTATAACTAATTATATTCGAGTCGCATCGAGCCCTAAATGAGAGAAAACTCTCTCAAGCATAATTTTTTCTATTTATATGATTCGAACTCAAGATTTTACTTAAGGGACATTAAATTCTTTTCATTAAACTCAGCAAATATTAATATTTTCAAATAATTTTAAACAGACAAAGCCCATGATTATATCTAATTTCTTTTCCATATTAGTCTTTGAATGTTGCATAATGAACTTTTTGGGGCTTTTAAGAAAAGAGTAAAAACCCTTATCGTAACACATCATCTCATCAAGATCTCTAAACTCGAAAAGTACTCCGAATATCTTGTGGGTACAAGTCTCATGACGTATACGCCACACCTAAATGAAATTTCCAACTAGAGAGATTAAAATGATTGAAATCCCCCACTTGCTAGTAACTTTTGTTTCCAATTGGTACAACATAATATATGCTTTTAAGGAGTCATTGGGTGTTTTCATGATTTTTGAGTTCATGCACGCGGTTTCTTTTTAATCAGGACAGGCCCAAGAAAGTGCTAGAAAAGTTAGATTCCAAAATAATCGTAATGTAACAAACTTGATCTTCTTGTCGTTTTATGCTGCCTAAAGGAAACAAAGTGGCTAACTGCACTCGTTTTGTATTGATTTTCATGAGTTAATTACTGATTTAATATTGACTCGATTCTTTTTCTTGAAGGCCAATGGTACGTAGGAGATGGTTTGCTTTTGACGCAAGCTATATACCATAGGGTATGCTGATTTACTAGTTTTCAATTAGCACGTAAATCATGACATGAATCAGTAAAGATTAAAAATTTGAGAATAAATTTTTATTTTGGTCTATTTTTAATACAGAACTTGATCTTGTAGGGTTAGTATGAAATTGGAGTCGGTATACTACAACTCATGATGGTTGTCACTTCTTCTTTAATATTCGTATTGACAAAAAGGTAATAATTTAGTCTTATCCACTTTAGAAAAAGCGAGTGTATATATGCAATTCAATAATGAATTTGGATAGTTGATTTTGATTAAAAACTATACAATTAAATTGCAATTGAATGTGATCGTAATCACATGTCTTTTATGATTTAAAATAAAGTGTTTATAGTAGGCAAGAATTTTAGGCTATATTGATATGAAAAAAATATTTTTTGTTTTTATTCTTTAAAAAATACAAAGAAACTACCATTTAAGATATATGTTGTAAAGAGAAAATAATGTGTATATGTTTTAGAAAATGAAAATGGACCTATAAATGAGATTAAAAAAATTGTTCTCAATTTTAGGTCTATTTTTATTTTCATTTTATAAAACATGTACACATTTCTATAAATTACACACATCTTATATGGTGATTTCTTTGTATTTTTTAGAGAATGAAAACATAAAATATTTTCATGTACGAAACATAACCTTAATACTCTTTTTACCCCCCTTGACTTTCACAAAATTTAAGAAAAAATTGTTCGATTAGGTTGAATTACTTTGTTATCCTTTGTGTTTGTAAGTGTTATTTTTGGAGTTTTGTATAATGATGTGATAGTAATAAAAGAAAGGAAAAGGTAAAAATGAGAATTGAAGTTTAGTGGTTATTTATTTATGATACGAGACAAATAAATTAGGATTTCTAAAAAAAAAGATGAACAAACAAAATGGGATGAAGGGAGAAATATAGATTAATCCCTCTATTCCCAATTGGTTGTTCCTTTGACTTTCAAAAATTTAAGAAAAAAATGATTGAATTAGGTTGAATTACTTTGTTATTATTGATGTTCGTGAGTATTTTTGGAGTTTTGTGTAATGATGTGATAATAATAAAAGAAAATAAAGGGTACAATTGAGAATTAAAATTTATTTATTATTTATTTATATTAAAAGACAAATAAATTAAAACTTTTTTAAAAAAAGATTTGACAAAAAAAATAAGACCGAGGGAATATAACATAATTTCCAATCACAATATACCAAAAGTACAGTAATTAACGAACAGAAAGTGAAGTTTTGTGGCCCTTAGAGTTTTAGTGCAAAATTGTGACGTATTTGATTTCGACTTTTGAGAGATTTCACACTTTGTGATTTCAATTGTTAGACACATTTCACATTTACTCCGTTCCTAAATTTTGTTTTGCATTGATTTTCACAAATTTTAAAAAAAAAGAATGATTAAATTAAATTAAATTATTTTATTATCCTCAATATTTATGAGTATTTGTAGGGTTTTATATAATAATATTATAGTAATAAAAAAATGAAAAAGTAAAATTGAGAATTAAAATTTATTAATTATTTATTTATTATAAAGAACAAATAAATTAGAATTTTTTTTTTTAAAAAGATGGACAATAAAAAAATGAACGAATGAAATACCATGTATCTTTAATTGTAAACAGCCGTTAGGAATCTTCATTTTTGCACATTTGTTTTTTGTAAAAAATATTTAGGTGAGAGGAAACTGCCCCAGTCCAAAGTCAGGACATGTCACAAGTTTAGAGAGGGCTAACAGTGGTACTTACAGATCATCCACCAATGAGGACCATTGACACGACTTGAATCTTAAACCTTTTAAGCAGAGATCCAAAACCTTACTAATTCAATTAATCTCAATTGACACTGTTGATACCATAGTTACCGGAATCCCTCCACCCCCTTTAAAACCGCAATTTGGGATCTTCAATCCGAATCATGGTACTTTTGCGTTCCGGGATCCGTGGGTTCCCGATCCAGTTCCATGAAATTGGTATTCTGAATTTTTTTTATATAAAATTTAAAATTTTGAAGAAATTAAGATTAAAAAGGATGAATTTTAAAAAAATAAAACAAAAAACAACTTATTCGTTTAATTTTCTTACTAAATTTGATTTTGAATGTTTAATTTTTTTGTAGAAATAGTGGGTGAAATAGAGATGATGATTGTCATAAATAAAGAAAGGTAAAACTTACGAGTAAATTGTTTATTACTTGAATAAAGATTAGAATATAAGCCCTCTTCATAAGTGTTCTAACAATCAACCAATGAATAAAATTCTTAATTTATATATTTATGTACCAAAGTTTTTTAATGTTTTTGTTGTAATTGTTTTATATACTTTAATTGTTTATGAAGATTGATTTGTATTTATAAAAATTCTAATTGATATATACTATTAACGATTTAACATATTTTTTAAACGTATCACGATTCGAAATATTGTACCATTTAAATCTAACTCATTCGTATCACAAAATTTATAAGTTACGTATTACGATCTCGTATTTATATCACGTACAGAAATATATCTCGTTTTAGGTAACTATGATTAACACATTTCACACATTATATATATGTTTATTAAAATTATGGTATTTCTTTATTTGTAGGGAATCATACATCATATCATCATTGATTGATCGGCCTCCGAGGTTAGCCTAATAATTAAAGACTCCTCTCTGATCATTTCCTCCGCATTTCCATTTTTGGGGCTTGAGAAATACGAAAAGGACGAGAGAGGAAGAAATCAAGAGTGGAGAATGTGAGAGAAGGAAAAAGACAATAGAGACGTGGAAATAGAATAGTGGGTGGGAACAGAAAATTGTACTGAGAGCATTTAGATGAATTGATGATGACATCTTAAATACTACTCCCTCAGTCCCTATTTATCTGTCTTTTTTTGGGGTTTTTTTGTTCTTTTTTATCTGTCTCTAATTAACCTTGATTATTAAATTTCCAAACTTACCCTTTCAAACTCCTTCATCTCTCTCTTAAATTAATAGTTTCTTAAATATGAGTGAGAATCAAAGAGGAAGAGAGATAGGGATAAAATAGGAAAGTTAAGATAAATATTTATAAAATTTTGTGTCTTAACTATCACTACAACATTTAGAAGCTATGGTTACATATATTTAGCTGCACATGTAATTTTGCATCTATAAAATTTTTAGGTGCGCATAAAATTCAAGCTTTTGATGCACTTTTGATTTGCAGCTCCGGGAAGCCAAACCTTTCAATACTTTGTTTTGTTTTCTCTATTCTTTTTCTTTTTTTGTTTTAAATTCCCTATTAAAAAGGCAAAAGCTGGAAAAAAAAAAAACCAACACTGCTAGTCTTAATAGGACCAGCTAAAAATAAAAACCTTTTTCATAGTAATTAAAAATCTTTTCGCCCAAAAGAAATTCACCAACCAGCACTCCCCTCCTCACTCCCGCTCTGTCTCTCGATCGATCGATCGATCGAATACTAGTACTAGATAGAATTCATTCTTTCCTCTCTTGTCTTTCTGAGAAGGAAAATTTCGGTTTTTTTTTTCCTTCTTTTGAAAAGAATATTAGTTTGGGAATTGGGAAATTTTGGGAATTTAGGGTTAGAAATTGTAGTCAAAAAGAAAGATGGATTCCTTCTTGAGTTCGAACTCGCAAGGGAACTTCGATGAACAGAGTTCGCAGTGCAAGGTTGATTCGATGATTCCAGTCTCTTGTTCGCTAATGCCAATAAGCTCTGTTTCTCAATTTTTATTTCAGTCAACATTATATTTTTAAAGGACAAATTGGTTATTCTTGATTCATTTTTCATTTATCTCATTTATCTGTTACTCATCTCTGTTTGGACACTAAGAAAATAAAGAAAAATTGACTTTCAGTGATTTAAGTAACCTGTTTTCCATTTTCTTTGAGATTAATATATTTGTTTTCAGTTGTTAAACTTTTAATTTTCAAAATAGTTACTTCAAACCCTAATGTCTATATTTTCGATGATAGAATTTGGGCAAAAGATGAAGATGATTCCAAAATGGTGATATCTAGAATATTTGGGAATTTAAGAGTCGGAGAAGCCTTTGGGTAAGGTATAGTTTTATTCGTATTAGTCTTTCTTTTTATGGTTAGCAAAATGATTATATGAGTTTGAGTGTAATTTAATTTGTTGGATTACACTTATCAGAGACTTCAAGTCCTTGATGCTAACTTTCAATTTCACAACGTTGAAGTAAAGGTATAATTTAGTAATGCTGCACTTTCTTGTTTGTCCCCCCACATTGGCCCCTTTTTAAATAGTTTAGTTTGCATGCTCACAAACTTGGAGGAAACATGTATAATTTACATGTATAATTTATCGTGATATATTCTACTATTTATTTTCGTTAGTTGTTTAGGATTTGTTTCCTCTAAGTTATAATTTATTAAGATGCTTTCTACATGTTGTAATCTTCGATATTACGAATATGATTTGATTTTTCCTAATGAACAAGATACGCAACAATTTCTCCTCATTCTCTCTTATAATAGAGCATGTAACCATTGGATATTTAGCTGATGCTTTCACTTCTGCCCAGATGCTTAAGTTGGAGGAGCAACAATCTCTTTACAAGGCTAGTCATGCATTGTCATATCAAAACTTGTGGTGAATGGGATCTCTATTCTTGTATGTAAAACTGAAGTCTTAAAGAATGATCTCAATCCAATATGGAAGCCTGTGTTCCTGAATATTCAACAAGTTGGAAGCAAGGTATAGAAAGTTTTCTTTCCTAATTTAACAAGATTTACTTTTTCTTTAATTCTTTACATGGCAATGCAAGATTGTTCTAGTAATGGCCAGTAATTCCTTAATCATATTACTTTTCCTTCGAAGACCAATCATAGCAGGATTATGCTGTACACTTTGCCATGTTTCAGTTCTCTTTTCTTTAAATTATGGGCGATGAAGGGGAAAAAAAGGTCTACTTTATGCCCTTTGTATTAGAATTTGCTATTTGCAAATTGATGTTTAGGTGGATTATTCTTCCTTCTCCTGAATTGAATTTCAAACTTATTCCTCTCCTCCTTTCTTGGTGCAGCGATGATCTGCAAAGAAATTCAGGATGAAGCTGATAGAATAACTGGGAAGACCAAACAGATATCTCATGCTCCCATTCATCTTAGTATCTACCCTCCAAATGGTTTGTCGTCAAAATCCCAATAACACTACTTTTATTTTTCAGTCAGTGCCATTGTGCCAGAGTCTGGCTACTTGATTAAACTAATACAAATTTATTTTGTCTCACAGTTGTCAACTTAACCTTGATTGATTTGCGTGGTTTAACGAAAGTTGTTGTTGGTAAGTGCAGTATCATGTTAACTGATACTTATGAATTTAACTTATCCTTGATTTGGTTTTTGTATTCTAAAACTTTTTTTTCTTTCAGAGGGACAGCCAGAAAGTATTGTTCAAGACATTGAAACCATGGTTTAATCTTATGTCGAGAAGGTAAGCAGTATGTAGACCTTAACGTTGTTGATTAAAGGGATTCTGTTAGACTCTGTTGCATTTTTTGAGGTAACTGGCTTGCTTTGTTAATTATTGTGGTAATTCTCATGTTTGCTATTGGGGCTGCAACTTAGTTTGGCAAGTTCATTACTTTCTGATGCAAATTTTCATTTTTAATTTTAACTGTTATTGTGATTGTTTAGGCAACAAGCGTCTCTGGCCAGCAACAACTAACAAGCTTCTCCAGCCAACAACAGCTGTTGCAGCCCGTGTGCTGTTTGAAGATTAATTGCTACATTGTAGGCTGAGGGAACCCTTTTGAGGTAATCGTTTAGCTTGCCAGTGTCTAGTGTCTTCATAGTTGTACAATTTTTATTTATAAATCCAAACTTTGCTGCTAATATATTTTTTATTTTTGTAATTTCAGAGGATTGTTCGAAGTTAAATGACAGAGAATTGGCTTGCTAAACTCTACGATAGAGCTTCTGCCTATATATTGAAAATTTTGTACCTAAATCAGTTGAGGCTTGTATTTTGTTTAACAAACAATTTTATTTCTAGTTAAAATTCAATTTGTCTTTAATGATTTAGTGTGATTATTAATATTTATTTGTTTGAATTAATTTTTTTATTCTGATATTGGTATATATTTTTTGAAAATCAGTAGGAAATGATCTTGACATTCGAGCAATGACTGCATTTATTTTTGCAGTTAAAAGTCATATAATTGCAGCCACGGAGCTATGGCTGCAAATTTTTTTTGCAGTTAAAGCTTCTTAAGATTGCAGCTAAACTTTCTAATGCACCGGCTAAGGCTGCATAATCACAATTGCAGCCTTTAGTCAAGGGCTGCAGTTTTTTCTTTTATGGCTGCACTATATTTTGCAGTCATAGGCAAAGAATGTTGTAGTGTACTTTTCTTGCCCTGTGTGTAGCAGTTAATGGGGACAGATAAATAGGGACAGAGGGAGTATTATATTGCTAGCATGTTACTAGCTTAATTTATTAGGTATTCTGTCGGCAAGTGTTTTTAAGTTTATCTTAAGCTGAGAGCTCATAAGATGGAAACATTAATGTGCTATTTACTTATATTCCTTTTTTTTTTTGAAAAAATGAACAAAACATTCAAGTGATAAATCATGAATTTCCAAGTTGATCATAGTGATTATATCATTTGAGCTACGTACTACTCATAAGTATTTTTTTTTTTAGGTACTACTCATAAGTAATTAATTGTTAAATGATTAATCTTTAGCTACACAAAATTTTTACCAATGAAAATTCTCCTTTTCTTTTTTAAACGTATATAAATAAAGATTTATTAGAAAAAAAAATTAAACCAGGCCAAAAAATCCGAGTTCACAGACACACGTAATTTAATAAGCGAATCAGCAGAGGAAATCCTCCTGTATGTTATCCAAATGTTTTCTAAATAAAATCGAAATTCAAAGAGACATATAGCCCAGCGTACAATCATAAAAAACACAAGACTAAGAATATTATCTTATTTATCACTAAGTAAATATTAACAAAAATATTATTTGATCTAATATTTTTAGGACGTTTTTGTTACCTCGGATTAGATATTGGATAAGTGAAAAAATTATATGTAATTTGTAGTGTGACTTTATAGTATTTACATAGATTTGCATTGTACAGAGGATTATTTATAGGATGAGACAATCATCTTCATTTTTAGAGGATTAAGTCATCCTATGAATAATCTTCTTTACAATACAAATCTTTGTTAATATATCTCAATACTATAAAACCACATTACAAATTATATATAATTTTTCTCATCATCCTATCAAATCTAATCTAGTGTAATAAACATGTCCTTAACCTACTATTTTAACACACCTAATGTTATTTAAGTTTTTTTTTTGCAACATTATATAAGTTTAGTCACCATTTTTAAAAATAATTCATTTAAAGGGTTAAATTCTTAGTTTTATAACATTTCTTATGATAAAATTTTAATGGTTATAATTATGTCACGTCAATGATGGGACAAAAATGATGAGTCCAATAGCACAACTCTTAAATTAAATTATATGGAACTCTCCTTCAATATTATAATTACAATGCTCCCTATATATAATAAATGAATAATATAAAAGGCCGGATGTCATAGAAATTTCCAATAGGGGTGACCACGGTTCGATATCGGTTCTAGATTGACGGTTCCGACTCTTGAAACCTTGTAGCCGGAATCGTAACTATTATTTGGCGGCTCGGTTTTGGTCCTAAAGCACTTTCGATTCTGATTCGACTTCTTTTTTTAAAAATATATGTATATTTATATATATAATTTTTTAAAAAATATATAAAAAATCGAAATCGAGGTTTCGATTTTAATTTATTGAAACCATGGAATTAAATATCAGTATCAGTATCGGTATCGCACCCTCAAAATTACAAATATATTGATATCATAAAATAGTGGTAAAAGTTAATAAAAAATTATGGACATTCATAATAAATGTTGGAATTTTGAAATGAAATTTCAGTATGTTTATTTACATATTTTCATATATTTTAGAGTTATAATATCTTAATTAAAGTATATTTACATATAGAATTAATGTGTTGATAAATAGTCAAATCGGTGAAACTATATGAAATATAATAAAAATAAGACTATAAAGTATATCTATAAAATATTTATATCCAATAACATCAAATATTACAAAGTTTATTTGATTGACAGCATTTAATGCCACATTGAATTCCTTAAAGTCTCATAATTTACTTGACTTCAAACCCTAAGTTGAATTAAGATGCAACATTCATGCCAACTCATAAGATTTATACAATGATTCACATAATTTTGTATATGGGTATAATATTCAGTTGAACTATCTTGCAGAAGATATTTAAGGCGGGGGGAACTAATTATAATCCACATGTGGTTGTGTTGGTTAATCATCATGAAAAGGTTGTTGTTCAAAGGGATAATATGATAGATACTGACTAGATGAATATGGTGCTCCATGATTAATTTCTAGAATATGATTCCATTGATGCGTTATAACCCAACTGAACTTTGTTCTATAGTTATGCTCATAAAGTCAAAATCATCAATAAGATTACCCATAACTTTTTTCCCCCTTTTATCTCTAGTTCCATGCCTAGCTCTGCGAGAGTTTTGGCCCTTATCTTCTGTAACATGTATGAAAGTTGCTTCATATATAAATGGATTTAATGGTCTATAATAATCATTTTCTCTAGTATCATCATCATCTTAATTCATTAAATAACCTTCGAATATAGGTGGAGGATCGATGGTTTCATCCGATTAAGAATCTAAGCCTGTCTTTTTGGTGTAGACACTATTTTTTTTAAATATGCCTATAAAAAATAATAATAATATAAAATAAAAAAATAAAAAAATAAAAAAAATTGAAAATCATTTTTTCAACCACCCCACTCATCATTTTCAACTCACAAAATCATTTTTTTCAAACAAAATCATTTTTTCAACCACCCCACTCATTATTTTCAACTTACAAAATCATTTTTTCAAACAAAATCATTTTTTCAACCACCCCACTCATCATTTTCAACTTACAAAATCATTTTTTCAACCACCCCACTCATCATTTTCAACTTACAAAATCATTTTTTCAAATAAAATCATTTTTTCAACCACCCCACTTATCATTTTCAATTCACAAAATCATTTTTTCAACCACCCCACTCATCATTTTCAACTCACAAAATCATCATTTCAACCACCCCACTCATCATTTTCAACTCACAAAATCATTTTTTTCAACCACTCCACATAAATTCATCATCTATAAAAGGGGGGATTGCAAGAAAAGAATTTTTTTTTTGAGAAAAAAGAAAAAAAAAAGAAGAAAAGAAAAAAAATTTTTAAGAAGTTTTTTTTTGGTTAGTTTTTTTTTAAAATTTTTTTTGAAAGCTAGATCTGGATTTTTAGGTTTGAAATTTGACAAATCGGAGGTTGAATTTGTGTTTAAGGGGTTGAGGAGGATTCGTCTGAGAAGATTGTGGTTCATTTTATGGTTTAGATTTTAAAATCCGGAAAATGTTCTTCGAAGTTCTTCAATGTTCTTGGTGTTCATAATTTTTCTGGGTTTAAAAGAAAGTTTGATCCGTTTTTTTTTATAAAATTTCTGGGTTGATTGTGTTTGTAGAGAAAAAGAAAAAAAGAGAGAAAAAGCTAAAAAAAATGACAAAAAAAATTGACAAGGAGCTTTTGATTAATGGTGGGCAGAATCGGATTGAAGGGGAATCACGAAACATGAAAGAAGAGTTGATCTTGTGATTTTCACCGAGCGAAGCACATCAGTACAATTTTCAGGCCCACATACATCAAATCGTTTCAACAGCTTCAGTCAATTTTTTCGAGTAACTTTTCTTTAGTGCAAGATTTTTTTAAAAAATATTGATTCCAATAGCTTTTTCATTTGTGCGCAGATCTATGCCTAATTTATTAATGCTTATTTAATTCTCCTAACTTGTACTTTAATATTCATTGCTAATTTCTTGTTTGATGATCATGTTTGTGTAGCTTTTTACAAATTCTGTGTATATATTCAATTTTTGACTTTGGTCACTATGTATACTTGTCAAATGTGCTTTGGCCTTATAAAAATCATGCTTAAATTCCCATAACCATTCAGTACATGCATCGGGTTTCAATTTGAGCTTTAAATACTAACAACATCATGTCTAGATATGTACTTGTTTATGACCCCTTTAGATTAGGTTCATCCATTTAATATTTTTATGTCATTTTAGCATTTTAAATTATTTAATATTTTATGCCATCTTAATATCTTAGGTTTATTCAATGTTTTATGCCATTCTAGTATTTTAGGTTTATTTAATTTTTTATGCCATTTTTTTTAATTTAGGTCATTTTTATTTTATGTCACTTAATAAATTAGGTCATTTTGCATATTTTATGGCATTTAGAAAATTAGGTCATTTTACATATTTCATGCCATTTAGTGATTTAGGACATTTTCAAAATTTTTTTTTTTTGCCATTTAGTAATTTAGAGCATTTTTGCATTTATATGTCGTTTATTAATTTTAGGCCTATTTGCATTTTAGGATTAAGCCCATGTGCATTTTAGGATTATGCCCATTTCATATTTTATGACATTTAGTAATTAAGTCCATTTACACAATTAGCTTAGGCTTTTTTAACATTTTTAATGTGTCATTTAATTTAGCCCCATTAGCATTTTAATATGTCATTTAGCTTAGGCCCATTAACATTTTAATATGTCATCTAGCTTAGGCCCATTTACATCATTTTATGCCATTTTAGAAATTAAATTCATGCATCATTAATTTCTTGTTTAATATATATTTAATATATTTCTTGTGATAACCTATGTCCTTAGTTTATTTTGTCCCATCATTTCATGCATTTAGAAATTAGTGCATCGTTTTTTAAAAGAATCATGTGCATTGGAAATCCCGATGATAGGGGATCGGAGAGGACCTCGTGATTACGAGGATTTCAATGGTTCTCTTAGGTGAGGGTTTTTCGAGATAACCTTATCGGGATTCCGATCGGGCCTCGGAAGGCTTCAATATAGATTTCCGTCTATTTTAAAAAAAATAAATAAAAAATGATTTTATCCATTATTTTAAAAGGTCATTTGCATATCACATCATATTTTATGATTTCTTTAAAATTCCAAAAGTCTCTTCTACAAATATCATTTCTTCAAAAAAAAAAACCAAAAAAAATGTTTTCTTTCAAAATTCCCTTTATCAGCAAAAGGAATTTCAATTCCGACATAGTTTTAAAAGTTCAAAAAAAACTTTTTTTGGAAAATCTCAAACTTAATCAATAGTTGAGGTTTTTCATACAAAATCAAACTTTGGTTAATTTCTTTAATCAAGGTTTTAAAAATGAGATCCAAAAATAAAAGGAATTTAATTATTCCGATATTATTTTCAAAAACAAAAAAAAATGTTTTGAAAGATTTCAATTAGACATTTACATTGGAGTCTTTCTAATTTAACCCCTTTTTAAAAATCTTGCCTTTAATTAAAATCTACCAATAAAAGGAATTTGATAATTCCGACATTAATTTCAAAATCCAAAAAAAAATATTTTCGAAAGATTTCAATTTAGTTCTTAACAATTGAGGTCTTTCCAAATTTAACTCAGTCCTTTTCAAACTTTTTTTTAAATTAAAATTTATCTTTGGCAAATTATTTGTTTTAACATTTTGATTTTCAAAGTTTATTTTCGGAAGATCTCAATTCGATTATTCAACATTGGGAATTTTCTAACCAAATTTCAATACGGATCTCATTAAATCGGATTTTCTTCAAAGGGTGAAATAACCCATATCAAAAGGAGTTTTTACTCCAACATTCCTTTTTTTTACATGTTTTTTTTTATGTTGAAAGCATTTCGTTATTAACCCTAAAATTGATTTTCAAAAAGACTTTTGTGGTACCGATTTTCGGGCGTTTCGGGGGTGCTAATCCTTCCTCGAACGTAACCGACTCCCGAACTCAAAATCTGTTTTCATAGACCAATACCTGTTTGACCTAAGGTAATCTTTGTAGATTATGTTAGGTTAAATGGAGTCAAAATAGGTGGCTAACCTACCTAAACCAAATGGTTAGTGGTGACTCCTTTTCTTATTTTTTTTGAAATTTTCAAATCTTTTTATTCGCCAAATTTCCCATCGGACGGCTCTTTAGACGTTTCGA
The DNA here is from genome assembly GCA_030664755.1 of Microcos paniculata. Taxonomy (NCBI): domain Eukaryota; kingdom Viridiplantae; phylum Streptophyta; class Magnoliopsida; order Malvales; family Malvaceae; genus Microcos; species Microcos paniculata. The sequence goes on from CP131461.1 coordinate 19,830,876, forward strand.
CAGCTTGGCGACTCCACTGGGGACATAAGAGAGTCAAGCCAATTTTCAAAGTCTTGTTCTATTTTGGGGTTAATAATAAAATGTTTACACGACATCATGCATTGCATTGCACCTCATGTTCTTTATTGCATCCATTTTCCAAAAAAAAAAAACTTGCATATTATTTTCAAGTTTCCCAAAAAAAAAAAACTTTTCAAATTCCATGATACCTCCATATCCTTTCATTATTTTCGTATTTTGCATTTTATTCATTATTTTTTTTATGTGCATATTTGTGAATATGAATCATGCTTGTTTTCTGTCTCTTTTACTTATTTTATTCATTATGGTTATTGTTTGAATTGGACTGATCGTTTGCTCAATCTTTGTTAGTGATTATGCTCTGCTCTTTCATTATTTAGGCAACAATGAAAGTAGTTGATAAAGGTTTGTTGTTCCTCCCACACACCACATTAATTCACAAAAGTCCGGGATTCCGGATTCACCCTTTTGCACTGAGGCCCGGGATTCCGGTAGTCACCCCTTCTAGGAAAGTTAGGGGAATGCCTTACCTCATTTTGTTCCTTAAGAATAACTTGAGATCCCATGTGTCTTAGAACCACAGAGCCAGCACGTAGCACCTTTGTGAGGATACCGAGCCTAGGTAAAGCCAAACCATCTTTCGAGAGAACCTTTTTTAGGACACAAGGAGGAACGCTTTCTACCTTTGTCAAATTCTTTCATTTAGTATTGTATATATTATCGCTCGTTAGTTATCTTTCATTATTTCTTTCATAACCTCATACTGACGCTTTTCTTTTTTGTCTTGTTTTGCTTTTTCTTTGTTTTCTCGCTCTCCATGTTACATTCCATTTTGCATTTCATGCCCGGTTCATCCATAACAAAGTTATCACTAAAGGAATTTGATCATGGCGGAAGAGGGAGAGATAGCAGAAGAGGGGGTAAAGGCCGTTCATATGGAGTTTGAGCAGGAAGAGCCTGTTATTTTTGATTCTACCAATCCAAATCTGATACAAGCACAGCATTTACAAGAGCAGAAAGCCCGGGGGGATTGTCTTCAAGAAGGTTTTGAGTCTACGTTGCCGGAGGTAGTTGAGTGCGATCTCGCACAGAATGACCTGTCTGAGTTAAAAGAGTTATGGGGAAAACTGGGTCCGCACGGTCGAGCATATTTCTTAGAACTATATGGTGACATAGCCTTATTACTGGATGTGACGGTGGAAGAAGAGGTGCTTAAAGCATCACTTTACTTTTGGGACCCTTCATACCGATGCTTTGTGTTTGGCAAGCATGACATGGTTCCAACTGTGGAAGAATATCAAGATCTGCTCATGTTGCGAAATGTGAAGAAGGACAAGGCATTTTGGCCAAGGAAAGATCATCCTAGAGACATGGCGAAGTTCATAAATGTCGAAACAAAAGACGTCCGGGATTCCATGAAAGATGGACAAGTAGAGGCCAAATATCTCGTACAATTGGCAGATCTGAATATCACCAACAAAACGGGAGCTGATCTTCTGGCTGTGTTAATTTATGGATTGGTGATTTTTCCTAGAACAGTGGGGTATGTACATCTAGCAGTGGCAACTTTCCTTAAAGAAGTTAAACATGGAGCTGATCCATCTGTAGCCATCCTAGCAGAAACCATCCAATCTTTGAACTACTTTAGAAGTCAGAATGGGAGGTTTCAGGGTAGTGCTCACCTGCTTACAGTCTGGTTTAAGAGTCACTTCGGATTTTTCAAAAAGGAGGGATTATGTTTTCTCCGGAGGGACCGAGAGCCAATAGCGGTGTACAACAGGAACAAATGGCCACCAAGGCAGCCTGAGGGAGCATGGATTGATTGGTTCAAGGACTTGAAAGATTCTCAGATCATGTGGAAGGCGAGGTGGATGTCGATGAAAGATACTCCTTATATCAGTGTTGAAATTCCTTGGATTCCATTAGTGGGCATTTGGGGGACGATTAGTTATTCTCCACTGTTGGTCCGAAGACAACTGGGATCAAAATAGTTCATCCCGCTCACTCATGGCCTTGACTCTGTAGACTTTCCTCATAAGACTGAAGGACAATTCAAAGAAACGGCAAAGCATGGAAGTGACTACAAAGGAGCCCATAAGATGAGCCATGCTATATACACTGAAGATGTCATACCTGAGTATCCAGAATGGCACAGCAACAGGCTGAAAAATGTGAAGAGCCCACCAGTGCTAGAAAAAACCTACCGAACGATTGATGAGCCAGTGGATGAGTTCGACAGGTTAAAAATTGAGAATCGAAGGTTGAGAGAAGGAGATGAGATAATTGAATTGACTCAACAGTGTCAACAGCTCAAACTGGATAATCGTCGGTTGCAAGATAAGTTGTCAAAGAGCAAGCTGAAGATAAAGAGTTGGATGCGTGACTGGAGGAGTGAGCGTACTATCAGTGGCCAGTTAAGGTCCGAAGTCAAAGAATGGAGGGCCGAATCAGAAAAGGTCAGTAAGGAATCTGTGAAAAGAAGGAAGTTGCTCCTGGATTGCACCCAAGATTGGAGGACAGCCCTCACACAATACCGTTTGGTTCAAAATGAGAGGGACGCCTTGAAAAAGGTGAAGGATGTCCAGACACGAACGGAGAAGGATTTGGTGCGACAAGTTGAGGAACTCAAGATCAAATTGACCTGTGCCGAGAAGGAGTGTGTTGAAGCAAGGCTGCAGCTGGGACAACTCCAAGGAGAGCCAAGAGAATAGGAAATTGGGTTATGAGTGAATTTGGAACATTAAGGCATGGATTTCTATTTTGCTTAGCTGAGATGATGATTTTATGGATATTGAGCTTTCTTTCCCCGCTTTTGAAATGATCAGATATCTTTGTGGTAAATTTGTTATGGATGGGCCTCATTGTGCATACACCATTTGAGTTATTCATGAATATGCATGTTCTTGACTCGTAGCATATATACATTTAATTGAACATTGATCATGCTGATTGGTTATTCTTTTTGTGTTTTTGTTGGTTCCTCTCTCTTTTTCTATGTTTTCTCTTCTTTCCATTATTCCATCCCATTTTCTGCATTTTATTTTGAAGTTTCATTCACAACAAGCAAAAAAATAAAGGGAAATTGATCATGGCGAGTGAGCAAGGCAATCCATTAAATGAGTTGCAGACACAAGAAAGCGTGATAGACCAAGCTAACCAAGAGATGTCAAGAGCAGAAGAGCTCGAGGAAGAAGTCCAGATCTACCAAACGGCCGTTGATGAAAGTAATGGGAATCTCCAATTGAAGCAGTGTTTCAAGCAATTTGAGGATGATTCTAAGAATGTTGTTTTCCTTCTTTTCTTCTTCATATCGGATCGCTGTAGAACCTCTAAACAATTTATGTTCAATTGCTGGATAACTATAAAGCTTCTCAACAGTTTATTGGACGATAGGTGATTTTGCTTGCATGCAATGATCAATTATCTTTTAGGGTTTTACTTGTTGTGGATGGATTTTTATCATGCATCATTTTCTCATGTTTAAATTATTAAAGTATCATTTTTTTTCTTTTAATCACAATAATTGTCCTGATTCATGTTCATGGTAATTAAAGGTTTCAAGATAGCATCCCAAGCTCCCCGATACTACACTAGATTACAGGCACGGAAAATGGCGGAACAGAATACAGAGATGGAAAATCTAAAACGGACTAATGAGGATTTGACAAACAAGCTGAATGAGGCTATGGAAAAGATCAGTGAATTGAGTAGGATGGTCAGAGAGAATACACCCGTTCATACTGGGACACCGATTCATGCTCCGGATTACACTCCTGATACGACCCGCCAGGGTCCTCCAACACTCCATATACCGGTTCCACCAATGGATGCTCAAAATCAGTACTCATCTCTACCGCCACATGGGACATATCCTTACCCACCTCAACCACCTACCTGTGTGGATGCTAGTGGTTTCGTCTACACCACCTTACCCACTCAAACTACTCAACCTACCCATGTCCCAACCACTAATGTTGGCGCAACTTCAACAAACCCGGTAGTACTTGATCCGGAAAATTCGAAAGAAGCAGCTGTTGATATCAAGATGTTGAGTATGTTGGAGGAAAGACTGAAAGCAGTGGAAGGCGCGCAGCATTATCGAGCCATGAATCCAGTCGACATTACTCTGGTTCCCGGCATTGTGATTCCTCCTAAATTCAAGGTCCCCGATTTCGAAAAGTACAATGGGGCCAGGTGCCCCCAAGAGCATCTTACTAGCTATGTGAGAAAAATGGCAGCCTATGCACATGATGACAAGCTCTTGATACACTTCTTCCAAGATAGTCTTTCTGGAGCAGTATTAAGGTGGTATAATCAGCTTGATAGGGTTAAGGTCTAGTCTTGGTCAGATTTGGTGAAAGCTTTTGTCACTCAATACAAGCATATGACAGATCTAGCTCCTGATCGGTTAACACTTCAGACCATGGAGAAGAAGCCCACCGAGACTTTTAAAGAGTATGCTCAACGATGGAGAGATGTGGCTGCTCAAGTTGACCCTCCGTTGACCGAAAGGGAATCAAATTATACTTTTATTGAAACTTTGAAGGGTTCGTTATATGATCGGCTGGTTACTAGCATTTCTGGCTCGTTTGCCGATATTGTGGTTGCCGGAGAGTGCTTGGAAAAGGCAATCAAAAGTGAAAAGATAAGTGGTGGAGATTTCTCTGGGGAAAGAAGGGAGCGAAGCTTAAAGAAGAAGGAAGGAGAGGTACATGCCATGGGATATGGAGGACACCAATATCAATACCCACAGCAAAACTATAGACCATACAGATACCAACACCCGTCCACCAATTACACCCCATTCCAAAATACATACCGCTACCAATACCCTTCCAACAACTACACACCACCCCAAAATACATACCGACATCCATACCCTACCGCCAGTCATGCACAACCCCAAAATACCTATCAGTACCCAGTATCCAATGCCACCTATAGCACACTAAGACCTTCAACTTGGAGTCAAAGAAATACTGACCTCCCCAAGAAAAGAGACAATTCACTCATATCCCTATGACTTATACTGAACTGTATTCCAAGCTTCTACAAAGTCAGATGATTGAGCCGATCCCAAATTCAAAACCTCCACAGCCCCCTTATTCGGCATGGTTCGATGAGAATGCCACTTGCGCATATCATTCGGGGGCAAAAGGGCACAATTTGGAAAATTGTTATCAGTTGAAGCGGGTGGTACAAGGAATTATTGATGAGGGACGGTTGACTTTTGATACAGGGGCTCAACCAAATGTGGGAGTAAATCCGCTCCCTAATCATGGTGGAAACGGAGTGAATGTAATTAGTGAGGGGCATGTGTACGTCAAGAGAAAGGTAGAAGAAGTGACCACACCATTGGAGGTTGTACACCGGGCATTGTTGAAAGCCCAAATAATCACACCATTTCAATGTAAAGAGAACGGAATTTTAAGTCATAAGAAACTTCAGAAGCAACTTCAAGCTATGATGGATTCTGGCACAATAGAATTCTATGTTGAAGATGAGAAGGACACCGGGATCAACATGATGAATGATGGATATGGGGAATCACCCAAGCAAAAGCCAAGTCTGACAGTACCAATCTCAGCAACCCAAAAACCTAGCCTGATGATCCCAGTAACCAACAAACCGACCATGGCCATCCCAATACAGAAACCCAGCTTAACAGTGTCGGTTGCTCCAAAGCCGGTCCTTACTATTCCAGTTCAAAAATCCAAACTTCTGATCCATGTGCCATCGCCCTTTCCTTATCAAAGCAACAAGCGAGTGCCATGGAACTATGATAGCACAGTGCAGCAAGTAGGAGAGCAAGATGGTGATGCCAATTCAGTGAATATCACGGGGGTAGGAGGTATGACAAGAAGTGGGAGGTGTTATTCTCCCGAATTGGCCATTGCTACACAAAAAGGAAAAGAGAAGGCACAAGAAGAAGGTGTAAGGGTTGCAATACCGGTAAACCAAGAACCAATGAAACAAGCAGTGAAAGAGGTTGCCCAACCTGTGACTGAGAATGATGCTTTGGAGTTCTTGAAATTCATTAAACAAAGCGAGTATAGCGTGGTGGAGCAACTGAATAAAATGCCTGCTAAGATCTCTCTATTGGCTCTATTGCTTAATTCCGAAGCACATAGAAAAGCTTTGCTTCGCATCTTGAATCAGTCTTATGTATCCCAGAACATTACTGTGGCAAACTTGGAGCACATTGTTGGAGGTATAACTGTAGCTGACTATATTTCTTTTACTGATGAAGAAATTCCTCCAGGCGGTAGGGGTATCTATAAGGCCTTGCACATTACCACCCGATGCAAAGATCACATGGTCGCCAAAGTACTGATTGATAATGGTCTACTTTGAATGTGATGCCTCTCGGTACACTAACAAAATTGCCTGTGGATCGTTCAATGATGAAGGCTAGTCAGTTAATTGTGAGGGCATTTGATGGGACTAGGCGAGAGGTTGTAGGGGAGATGACAGTTCCAATAATTGTGGGCCCAGTTGAGTTTGAGATACTGTTTCAGGTCATGGACATTGCCCCCGCTTATAGCTATATTCTTGGGAGGCCTTGGATTCATATGGCTGGTGCCGTTCCTTCTTCTCTCCATCAGAAGGTGAAATTCAGGGTTGAGAACCAAATGATATCTGTATCAAGGGAAGAAGACATTATGGTTATGCAACCTCCTAATGCCCCCTATATTGAGGCCATGGAAGAAGCCGTTGGTTGTTCATTTAGATCATTTGAGATTGCGGAGGTTACTCAGGTTAAAGAGGGTGTTGAATTGCCAAAATCGCATTTCTCTGACTGTTTGAATATGCAAGTCAAAATGACTGTGGGAAAAGGTTGCCGGGCCGGTAAAGGAATGGGAAAGCATGGTCATGGTGTACACGAGCCTATAGTTCTTCCTAAAGCAGAACCAACTTTTGGCCTCGGATATAAGCCTTCATGGAGAGAAAAGAACGAGGCAAGAGAAGAGAAGAAGCGTAAGCGGATGGCTGCATTGAAGGGGAATGAGCTTGAGACCAAGAAGCTAAAGATTCCACCGTTGAAGGATAGTTTTGTTTTTGCAGGTGTGATGAACCCAAAAAGATCAGTTGATGCACTGGAAAGTTCATTAAAGGGATTGTCCATCAGTGTACTAGAGAAAGGGGAATCGGGCAATGGTAACACCGGGCCATGGATTCAGCAATTGGCGCCTGGGTCAGCTTTGAGCAATTGGGAAGCATTTGAAATGCCAGTCATGTTGGCAAACTTAGACATGTAATTCTTTTGAGCCTTGAACACTTATTTCGTCCCACACTTCTACCCAAGAGTGTTGGTGATTAATTTCGTCTATTAAGGGTTTTATTTCCTTACTTATTCATAGTTTGTGATTTTGATGACATGCATTTATGCAAACTATCCTCAGTATCTTTGTTTTTATATATCTCTTACTTTTCTTTTCGTGGATCCTGTATATGTCTGTATATATCTCTTTTTTGTTTTTCTTTCATCCCCAGGACTCTTGACAGTGAATGCAATGACAATGGAGATGGCCAACTCGAGCCTAACTTTGACCAATTCATTAACTCTGATTATCTCGATGATGTTGATGTTACTGAATATCCTCTTCCCCCTGACTTAATGAGATTGATTGAAAAAGAAGATAAGCAGATTTTACCGCACAAGGAGGCTACTGAGTTAGTCAATCTGGGTGATGATAATGAACCAAAAGAGGTCAAAATTGGAACTTCTTTATCAATCGGGCAGAAAGAAGAATTGGTGCAGTTGCTTCAGGAATATGCTGATGTGTTTGCTTGGTCTTATCAAGACATGCCGGGTTTGAATACTGAAATAGTGGTCCATAAGTTGCCAATTAAGCCAGAATGTGCCAGTACAACAAAAGTTAAGGAGGATGAGACAAGAGATGCTGTTAAAGATCAAAGAAGAAGTGAAGAAACAGCTGGATGCCGGGTTCTTAGAGGTTGCCACTTATCCGGAATGGGTAGCAAATGTGGTCCTAGTTCCGAAGAAAGACGGTAAAGTAAGGATGTGTGTAGATTATCGGGATCTAAACAGGGCAAGTCCAAAAGATAATTTCCCTTTGCCTCACATTGACACTCTGGTTGACAACACAGCTAAGTTTGCAACATTTTCCTTCATGGATGGGTTCTCAGGATATAATCAGATTAAAATGGCTCCGGAAGACAAAGATAAAACAGCTTTCATCACCATGTGGGGAACTTTCCGATACAATGTTATGTCTTTCGGTCTTAAAAATGCCGGGGCAACTTATCAAAGGGCCATGGTGACTCTCTTTCATGACATGATGCATAAGGAGATTGAAGTGTATGTTGATGATATGATTGCCAAAGGCCAAAATCCTGAAGATCATATGACCAATTTGAGAAGATTGTTCGAGAGATTGAGAAAATTCCAGTTGAAGTTGAACCCCGTCAAGTGCACTTTTGGTGTTACCTCGGGAAAATTACTAGGGTTTATTATTAGCCAGAGAGGCATTGAAGTAGATCCAGACAAAATAAAGGCTATCCAGAATTTACCACCTCCAAAGACTCAGAAAGAAGTTAGAGGTTTCTTGGGGAGATTGAACTACATTTCCCGATTCATTTCTCAACTGACAGCAAAATACGATCCGATTTTCAGACTCTTAAAGAAGCATGACCAAGGGGAGTGGGATGAAGATTGTCAAAGAGCTTTTGATAAAGTCAAAGAATACCTTTCCAATCCACCCGTATTAGTACCTCCCGTGTCAGGGAGACCTTTGATATTGTATCTAACAGTGTTGGAGAATTCAATGGGATGTGTACTGGGGCAACATGACGAGACTGGCAAGAAAGAGCAAGCAATTTATTATGTCAGCAAGAAATTCACTGGTTATGAAGCCAAGTATTCGCCAATAGAAAAAATGTGTTGTGCATTGGCATGGGCTGCTCAGAGATTAAGACAGTATATGTTGTATAACACCACTTGGTTGATAGCAAAGTTGGATCCGATCAGGTTTCTTTTTGAAAAACCCTCTTTATCAGGAAGATTGGCTCGGTGGCAGATCCTACTTTTAGAGTATGACATTCTGTATGTATCCCAAAAAGCAATCAAAGGCAGTGCCATTGCTGAATTCTTGGCCGATAGAGCGGTTGATGATTATGAACCAATGAAGTTTGAATTTCCTGATGAAGATCTCATGGCGGTCCTAAACACTGAAACAGAAAAAGAGAAGAGGTGGAGAATGAATTTCGACGGAGCATCAAATGCAGTGGGGCATGGAATAGGGGCTGTGCTAATATCCCCTAATGGTGATCAGTATCCAGCAACAGCGAAACTTGACTTCGACTGCACCAACAATATAGCAGAATATGAAGCTTGCATTCTGGGAATCCAAATGGCAATAGAGAGGAAGATAGATGTCTTGGATGTATATGGGGATTCTGCTCTGGTTATATATCAGTTGAAAGGTGAATGGGAAACTAGGGATTCGAAATTGATCTGTTACTACAAGTATATTATGGAGTTGGTTGAGCAGTTTGATGAAATCAATTTCCATCATTTCCCAAGAGAAGACAATCAGTTGGCCGATGCCTTGGCAACATTAGCTTCAATGTTCAAAGTCGACAAGGGGGCTGAAATCGAGGCAATTAAGTTGGATTTGAGAACCCATCCAGTGCATTGCATGAGTATTGAAGAGGAAACAGATGGCAAGCCTTGGTTCCATGATATTGTCCAGTACCTCAAGCACCAAAAGTACCCGGATCATGCTACTGAAAACGATAAAAGGGTCATCAGAAAAATGTCAATCGGGTTCTTTTTGAATGGAGGAATCCTTTACAAAAAGAGCCGTGATCAAGTGCTGCTGAGATGTGTCGAAACAGACGAAGCCAAGAAAATCTTAGAAGAAGTGCACAGCGGGATTTGTGGGACTCATTCTAGTGGTCATAGAATGGCAAGGCAAATCATGAGACTGGGGTACTATTGGTTGACAATGGAGACCGATTGTATTAGTCATGCCAGAAAATGTCACAAATGTCAGATTTATGCCGATCAGATTCATGTGCCGCCTAATCCTTTGCACGTCATCTCTTCTCCTTAGCCTTTCTCAATGTGGGGGATAGATGTGATTGGGGTAATCTCTCCAAAAGCTTCCAATGGGCATCAATTCATCCTAGTTGCCATTGACTACTTTACTAAATGGGTTGAAGCTGTTTCCTATGCAAACGTGACACAATCAGTAGTCACCAGGTTCATCAAGAAAGAAATCATTTGTCGGTATGGTCTGCTTGAAAGGATCATTATCGATAATGCGAAGAATCTGAACAACAAAATGTTGGCAGCAGTATGCTCTCAGTTCAAGATCAAGCATAGCAATTCCACTCCTTATCGCCCAAAAATGAATGGAGCGGTTGAGGCAGCCAATAAGAACATAAAGAAGATAGTCCAGAAAATGACAGTGACTTACAAAGATTGGCATGAGAAGCTTCCTTTTGCCTTGCATGCTTATCGTACCACTGCCAGAACATCCACTGGGGCTACTTCGTACTCTTTAGTTTATGGAATGGGAGCAGTTGTACCAATTGAAGTAGAAATCCCATCCTTAAGAGTATACAGAGAAGTAAAGCTCGAAGAATCAGATTGGGTGCAAGAAAGATTTGACCAGTTAAACTTGATTGAAGAAAAAAAGGCTTGGTGCTCTCTGTCATGGCCAACTATATCAGAGAAGAATGATGCGCGCGTATGATAAGAAAGTGCGTCCGCGTGAATTCAGAGAAGGAGAATTGGTATTGAAGAAGGTCCTACATATCCAACATGACTATCGGGGAAAGTGGATTCCGAATTGGGAAGGTCCCTATGTAGTGAAAAAAGCGGTCTCGGGAGGTGCCCTGATTTTGCAAGAAATGGATGGAGATGAATTGCCACATCCGATCAATGCTGATGCTGTGAAGAAGTATTATACTTAAAAAAAAAAGAGAAAGAAGAAAAAAAAAAGAAAAAAAAATCAATCAAATGAGTGGCTTAAGTTGAAAACCCGAAATGGCGGCTTGAGTCCGAAAAAGAGAAAAGAAAAGGTGGGGTCTGAGGCGAAAACCTGAAAGGGCGGTTCAGATCCAAATAGGTTAGTTTTCTAAGCTGAAAACCCGAAAGGGCGGTTTAGGAAAAGGTCACCAGATTTTCATGGTCTTGTTCGGTTATGAGGAGCCTGGTAATCAGAAGTGATCAGTATTAAATGAGTCATCGCAAGAATCATGAATTGGTCAAAGGAAGAATCTGAGATGGCGTGAGCTTTGTTGTCTGCATTATCATTGTCTTGAGGCCATGAATCCTTCACTTTTCTATATATCCACGTAATTGTCTAAGCTTAATACTCTATTTGTATACATAATCCTTTAGAACTCAATATTACTCCTTGTTATGAATGTCCATCTCTTGTCTTCTTTAAAGGGTAATTCATCTGTTTGTTTTAAATGTGAAATGCGTAACATTGTCATCATAAACTATGATCGAGTAAGTAAATGAATACTATAATACTTGACTTCAATCACCAAAACAAATGGTGAGGAAGTGTGAGGACGAAAGAAATGGTCATAAGTTGGCATTCGAAATGTATTTGCTCGATGGCATGATTGTAAAATGGTACCAACAGTTATGGGGGCATCCATTGGGGTCTGAATTAATCTGGTTCCGAAATCAATAATGAGGTGGTGCTTGTGTTCGACAACGTGCTGGGAGATTGGGTTAAGCGAAAATATTGTCAGAATTTAAGCTCAGAGTCTCAAAACCAAATTCAGTTCAAGCTTGGGTGCTATCTTGAACCTTGAAAGAAGGGAATGAATTTCTATCAAGACATGTTGCAATCCCATTTCATCATCATGAAATCATTTCATCATTATCATCACCATATCATTACTTTGTCATCACTCTATCATGATCCCATTGTCTTATTATTATTTCGACTCACTTCGTCGCTTCGTTAATATCGCTGTTATTTAACCTTTTGCCCTGTCCTGGGCCGTTATTTGATGTTTTGCCCTGTCCTGGGCCGTTATTCAAAGTTTCGCCCTGTCGTGGGCCGTTATTTAAGGTTTGCCCTGTCGTGGGCCGTTATTTAAAGGTTTGCCCTGTCCTGGGCTGTTATTTAATGTTTCGCCCTGTCCTGGGCCGTTATTTAAGGTTTGCCCTGTCCTGGGCCGTCATTTAAAGTTTTGCCCTGTCCTGGGCTGTTATTTAATGTTTCGTCCTGTCCTGGGCCGTCATTTAAGGTTTTGCCCTGTCCTGGGCCGTCATTTAATCATTTGCCCAGTCCTGGGCCGTTGTTTAATGTCTTGCGCAGTCCTGGGCTGTCTTTTAATTATTCACCCTGTCCTTGGCTGTCTTTTAATCATTTACTATATCCTGGGTCATCTTTTAATTATTTACCTTATCATCAGTTTTTATTTCGTCATTTTACCTTATCTTGGTTATCATCAGGTAAGTTCTTTTTATTCTAGATAGTTGTTCTATTTTGTTTATGTCCTTGTTCATTGTTTTATTTCAAATAGGTTAGTTTTGTCAAAGCTAGCAAAGTGTGTCTACGTCTTGACTCATTCCTTGATTATTGAGAAGTATACACTTCTAGATAATCAAGAAACGCGCCAATAGGGGCAACTGTAGACACTATTTTTTTTAAATATGCCTATAAAAAATAATAATAATATAAAATAAAAAAATAAAAAAATAAAAAAAATAAAAAAATTGAAAATCATTTTTTCAACTACCCCACTCATCATTTTCAACTCACAAAATCATTTTTTCAACCACCCCAATCATCATTTTCAACTTACAAAATCATTTTTTCAAACAAAATCATTTTTTCAACCACCCCACTTATCATTTTCAACTTACAAAATCATTTTTTCAAACAAAATCATTTTTTCAACCACCCCACTCATCATTTTCGACTTACAAAATCATTTTTTTCAACCACCCCACTCATCATTTTCAACTTACAAAATCATTTTTTCAAATAAAATCATTTTTTCAACCACCCCACTCATCATTTTCAATTCACAAAATCATTTTTTCAACCACCCCACTCATCATTTTCAACTCACAAAATCATCATTTCAACCACCCCACTCATCATTTTCAACTCACAAAATCATTTTTTTCAACCACTCCACATAAATTCATCATCTATAAAAGGGGGGATTGCAAGAAAAGAATTTTTTTTTTTGAGAAAAAAGAAAAAAAAAAGAAGAAAAGAAAAAAAATTTTAAAGAAGTTTTTTTTTTGTTAGTTTTTTTTAAAAAATTTTTTTTGAAAGCTAGATCTGGATTTTTAGGTTTGAAATTTGACAAATTGGAGGTTGAATTTGTGTTTAAGGGGTTGAGGAGGATTCGTCTGAGAAGATTGTGGTTCATTTTATGGTTTAGATTTTAAAATCCGGAAAAATGTTCTTCGAAGTTCTTCAATGTTCTTGGTGTTCATAATTTTTCTGGGTTTAAAAGAAAGTTTGATCCGTTTTTTTTATAAAATTTCTGGGTTGATTGTGTTTGTAGAGAAAAAGAAAAAAAAGAGAGAAAAAGCTAAAAAAAATGACAAAAAAATTGACAAGGAGCTTTTGATTAATGGTGGGCAGAATCGGATTGAAGGGGAATCACGAAACAGGAAAGAAGAGTTGATCTTGTGATTTTCACCGAGCGAAGCACATCAGTACAATTTTCAGACCCACATACATCAAATCGTTTCAACAGCTTCAGTCAATTTTTTCGAGTAACTTTTCTTTAGTGCAAGACTTTGTTTTAAAATATTGATTCCAATAGCTTGTTCATTTGTGCGCTGATCTATGCCTAATTTATTAATGCTTATTTAATTCTCCTAACTTGTACTTTAATATTCGTTGCTAATTTCTTATTTGATGATCATGTTTGTGTAGCTTTTTACAAATTCTGTGTATATATTCAATTTTTGACTTTGGTCACTATGTATACTTGTCAAATGTGCTTTGGCCTTATAAAAATCATGCTTAAATTCCCATAACCATTCAGTACATGCATCGGGTTTCAATTTGAGCTTTAAATACTAACAACATCATGTCTAGATATGTACTTGTTTATGACCCCTTTAGATTAGGTTCATCCATTTAATATTTTTATGTCATTTTAGCATTTTAAATTATTTAATATTTTATGCCATCTTAATATCTTAGGTTTATTCAATGTTTTATGCCATTCTAGTATTTTAGGTTTATTTAATTTTTTATGCCATTTTTTTTAATTTAGGTCATTTTTATTTTATGTCACTTAATAAATTAGGTCATTTTGCATATTTTATGGCATTTAGAAAATTAGGTCATTTTACATATTTCATGCCATTTAGTGATTTAGGACATTTTCAAAATTTTTTTTTTTGCCATTTAGTAATTTAGAGCATTTTTGCATTTATATGTCGTTTATTAATTTTAGGCCTATTTGCATTTTAGGATTAAGCCCATGTGTATTTTAGGATTATGCCCATTTCATATTTTATGACATTTAGTAATTAAGTCCTTTTACACAATTAGCTTAGGCTTTTTTAACATTTTTAATGTGTCATTTAGTTTAACCCCATTAGCATTTTAATATGTCATTTAGCTTAGGCTCATTAACATTTTAATATGTCATCTAGCTTAGGCCCATTTACATCATTTTATGCCATTTTAGAAATTAAATTCATGCATCATTAATTTCTTGTTTAATATATATTTAATATATTTCTTGTGATAACCTATGTCCTTAGTTTATTTTGTCCCATCATTTCATGCATTTAGAAATTAGTGCATCGTTTTTTAAAAGAATCATGTGCATTGGAAATCCCGATGATAGGGGATCGGAGAGGACCTCGTGATTACGAGGATTTCAATGGTTCTCTTAGGTGAGGGTTTTTCGAGATAACCTTATCGGGATTCCGATCGGGCCTCGGAAGGCTTCAATATAGATTTCCGTCTATTTTAAAAAAAATAAATAAATAATGATTTTATCCATTATTTTAAAAGGTCATTTGCATATCACATCATATTTTATGATTTCTTTAAAATTCCAAAAGTCTCTTCTACAAATATCATTTCTTCAAAAAAAAAACCAAAAAAAATGTTTTCTTTCAAAATTCCCCTTATTAGCAAAAGGAATTTCAATTCCGACATAGTTTTAAAAGTTCAAAAAATACTTTTTTTGGAAAATCTCAAACTTAATCAATAGTTGAGGTTTTTCATACAAAATCAAACTTTGGTTAATTTCTTTAATCAAGGTTTTAAAAATGAGATCCAAAAATAAAAGGAATTTAATTATTCCGATATTATTTTCAAAAACAAAAAAAAAATGTTTTGAAAGATTTCAATTAGACCTTTACATTGGAGTCTTTCTAATTTAACCCCTTTTTAAAAATCTTGCCTTTAATTAAAATCTACCAATAAAAGGAATTTGATAATTCCGACATTAATTTCAAATTCCAAAAAAAAATATTTTCGAAAGATTTCAATTTAGTTCTTAACAATTGAGGTCTTTCCAAATTTAACTCAGTCCTTTTCAAACTTTCTTTTAAATTAAAATTTATCTTTGGCAAATTATTTGTTTTAACATTTTGATTTTCAAAGTTTATTTTCGGAAGATCTCAATTCGATTATTCAACATTGGGAATTTTCTAACCAAATTTCAATACGGATCTCATTAAATCGGATTTTCTTCAAAGGGTGAAATAACCCATATCAAAAGGAGTTTTTACTCCAACATTCCTTTTTTTTACATGTTTTTTTTATGTTGAAAGCATTTCGTTATTAACCCTAAAATTGATTTTCAAAAAGACTTTTGTGGTACCGATTTTTGGGCGTTTCGGGGGTGCTAATCCTTCCTCGAACGTAACCGACTCCCGAACTCAAAATCTGTTTTCATAGACCAATACCTGTTTGACCTAAGGTAATCTTTGTAGATTATGTTAGGTTAAATGGAGTCAAAATAGGTGGCTAACCTACCCAAACCAAATGGTTAATGGTGACTCATTTTCTTATTTTTTTTGAAATTTTCAAATCTTTTTATTCGCCAAATTTCCCGTCGGACGGCTTTTTAGACGTTTCGACATTTGAACATGACTTTATCAACATCAATCCCAAATTCTTAAGCACGACTGCTAAATTCTAAATTAGGCTTCCTTTCACGACCATCTAAATGTACAAGCTTAATGTATTGAAAAATGGATATTCATCTTCATCACTAATTTCAACAGTAATATCAAAAAGACTCAAGAGGTATAGCACTGACGTCTTATCTTCTGCAATTATCATATCTCTAACTCGTCATCTCATATTGTAGTAACAATACACAAGATTTTGTAGAGTTTCATGAGCTTAACACACCCGAACCTTTTTCAAACTTTTTTGTATGATTAGAATGGTAAAAGAAGGTGAATTAGTACAAAAGATACGTGGTCGAGTGTGTCATGGTAAAGAAGATATTGAGGATACGACTAAGATGGAATTGGAAGTTTAGGTGATTGATAGTGCATGGATAGGTAAGGTAAAATCAATAACTTGAACCCTACTTAAGTCCAAAGAAGCGATCAAATGAGTTTGGGATCAATCCTTAGTAGAATGAAGGCTTTAACGACCTCCAGCATTAGGCTCGAACCTTAAAAATACGCACATGAGAAGAATCGAGAAAAAAGGAAAGAGAGAAGGTCTGACATTAGACCTACACGGGTCTTACCCTAGACCGGCCATTATAAAGGGGAAGGTTAAGCCTCTCCCCCTTGTGTTTTTCCTTTCCTCTTTTCATTTTTTCCTTTTCCTTCTTCCTCCATCTCTTCCATCCAAACCACCACCACAACCACCTTTTAAACACTTCCTAAATATCTCTAAAAAAATCTCAAGCCTCCATAAGTAAGGATTCAAGGAGAAAACAAGAAAATAGAAAAAGAGGAGCTAGACGAACCTTTAGAGCTGTTTTGGAGTTTTGGCTGGATCTCATAATCCAATCAATGGATCAAGGGTTTCCAAACAAACAAGTACAACAACATATCTGAGATTGATCATCGTGGATTCTTTAGAAGTATATATACAAACCTTCTAGTACTATTAGTGGCTTAGATTTCATTGTTTAGCCATTAGGGTCAAACATTTTCAAAATATTTTAAATATAAAATAATTTTCAAAGTGTTTTATAAATGTTTTGGGACTTGGGTAACCATCCACACACACTTTTATTTTGTGATACACTAATCTAGTAGGTGGAATGATTTCAAGAAATTATAAATATTTACATGTATGTATTTATATGTTTTATATTTCTGTTTTATATAATTATATTTGTATGAGACAAGTATGATGATGAGTAACGATCACTCAACGAAGGATGCGCTAGATGAGATAAAGACTCGGTGTTCTGATCAGAACGAGTGGATTGAGTAGGGCATACCACCGACCAAGTAGTCATGGGTCGTCTTTTGATAGGTGTAGACACCCTATTTTTATTATTTAATTTCTTTTCTTCCTACCTTTCTTGTTTTCTTTATTTATTTGATTTATTTGAATTTGAATTTGAATTTATTCTTATTTTAACTTCATTGTTTTTCTTTTCTTTTCTTTGGATTACTATTTGGAATGGAGTGAGCTTTGATATGAGACAATTGGATATGATGTTAGAATGAGCAACAGGCAGCACTCTCAATCAGCTCCGAGATTCCCTCAATACAGTCGGTGGTATGTCCCTCAAAAATATGGAAACTTGCACAGCACGGGCCCCATTGAGTCCCCAAATCCTTTGTTTTTTCCGTTCTCAGCCTTACAAAACCAAAAAGCACCATCAACAACTTTCACGATCGAAAAAAAATACAAAAAAGGGAAGAGACCCAAAGGAAAGATCACTCAGAGGATTCCTTTTCACGATCTGGCCTTTTCCACAACATCACCTTCCATTGCCTCAAATCCATCACTTCATCCGCCCCCACCTCCTGTTCCACCACCTAAACCTTCAGCTGCAAATTTAAAATTCAAAGAGGTTTAACACGCGAGGGCACTTTCAACAATTCCTGCTTAACAGCTGCCAACCAAAGAAAAAAAAGAGACAAAGGGGGGCCAACCAAAGAAAAACGTAGAGAGGGGGGCCAAGCAAAGAAAAAAAGAGACGAAGGGGGGCCAACCAAAGAAAAATATATAAAGAGCTGCCAACCAAAGAAAAAAAGAGACAAAGGGGAGCCAACCAAAGAAAAACGTAGAGAGGGGGGGCCAAGCAAAGAAAAATATATAAAGAGAGGCTAACCAAAGAAAAAAGAAAAAGGGGGGCCAAGCACAGCCGATCACAAGAGAAAAAAAAAGGGGAGGGCAGTTTTTTTGGTTCCAGAGTTTTTTGAAAAGAAGTTTTTTTTGCTTGTAATCTTTTCTTTGAAATCTGAAAGGTGAAAGTTACATGAGGATGAAAGGAACAACATACTAGCTTTTGGAGGAAATCCAACGGTGGTCTTTTCTAAATCAAACTCTCTATTTTCGGCTTTCTTTGGAGTAGATCTTGGAGTCTACTGTTTGTTTCGGAGAAAGCAAGCCTAGGATTCATATTAGAAACAGAGAGGGGAATGATTTGGAAGTTGAGAATTCTGGTATGGAGGTTCGTGGTGGAAGGTAGTCGCCTGAGAATTTGTCTAGAAGAAAGAAGCAGAGAAAGACAAACGAGAGGAAAAGCAAGTGGGGACGCAGGAATCACAAAGACTCAAACGGTGCCGTGCATTGCTAGTAGAGTTTTATTCAAATTTATCTTTAGTGCAGCTGCAGATCAAGTCAAATTGGGTTTGTCTTTTAGCTCCAAAGCCATCCATCGAGTTTGGTAAGTTGTCTTTCTCCTGGGCTTTCAAGTCATGTTGATTTACTTAGGGCCTTTAATTGTTTGTCAGCTGTATGAAGGACTTCATTAAAATAAAATGGGTTTAGAGGGGCGGTAAAAGGAGCACAAAGAATTGAAAAGAAGAACACAGATGTTTGGATTATTTGTATCATATTTAGTTTCTTGTTTGATTCGGAAAATGTCACTATTAAACAACAACGAAGAAACTATAAAAATAAAATAAGTATAAAAAAAATAATAAAGTTGATATTTTGTTCATAACACTTTTTGTTTTCTCATATTTCAAATGCCGTATCTTTTTTGTTAATAAAACATTTGAAAATTGATGAAATAAAATGAAATAAAGTGAATTAATAATTTTCAAAATTAATTGTTAGGAAGCCCATATCTTCATCTGCATACATTCTTTATTATCATATTATCATTGTCATACATGCGAGTAATGATATGCGGGTAGTGTGGATCCGATCATGGGATCCGGTTCGGGAAGGTGAAAATTCACACCCGGACCGGGTTCCTAGTTAAAAGACTCATTTTGAATTAGACCCAGAATTGGGCGAGATTCACGATGGGCCTTAACAAAATCCTTACTATTCTCATTTTAAAATTAATAAGTATCCAATAAAGATAACAACTTTTCACAAAAAAATAAAACAGAAATTGTTTTTTTTTTTTAAAATGGAGTAACGAAAATAAATTTTTGGAAGGAGAAATTATTCAATGGTTTTATTCTAAATGTCAGCACAAATGATTTTAGTTAAAAAAAATGATGAAATAAAAAATAAAAAAATGAAAGAATTTACTTTTTTTTAAAAAAAAGAATAATAAGAAAAAGAGAAAAGAAACTATTTTGAAATTTGTTTTCGTTTTAAATTTGCTCTAATAATAAAAATAATAAAAATATAAAATTACAAAAAACAAAAAAAACAAAACAACCAACCAAACAAAAAGGAAAATTATAAAGACATTTTTTAAGGCCTAAATATTATTAAATTAATCGGTACCGTCATCTTGACGGGCGTTGTGGGGGTGCTCATCCTTCTCTGCACGTAACCGTACTCTCGACTCCAGTTCTCCGTTTCGCAGACTGGGACCTACCTAGCTTAAGTACGCCATCTAACGGCCAATGCTAAGTCAGGTAGATTCTTAATAGGTGACTAACAGCACCTAAACAAAAATAGTTAGTGGTGACTCCGTAATTTTCTTAAGTCTCAACCCTCGTCGTCTCGAATAACGTTGCGACAATAGGCACGGTGATCAGGGGACCTTGAGACTAAGAGGCATGGAGGGAAACTCATCAGGGCTAGTATGTAGCTATGTTTGTCTACAGTGAATGGCACCATAGAGGGAATGGGCTAAAGAGAGAAAAGTATATAAAGATTTTATAAATGGTTTTAAGGTAAAAAGATAACTCTCGATGTAGTGAGGCATACGATCATCGTAAGATCAAGCCTTCAGTGTTTTGCAGCCAGCCCATTTGAGATTTATTTTATTTATTTAGTTTAGTTAATTTATTTAATTAACTATTAGTTGCATAAAAAGGTTTTGGGTGAAAGGTTTTAAAAATAAAATAAATTATTTTATAATTTTTTTTGGATAGTACCCAATTCCATAACCCCTTATGGACATTCATTGAACCTCTGTTACTCACTCGTAGCAAACTTTGTTGGACTCAGCTTTCATGTGCAAGGATCGTTAGATAAGTCGGTGACCGATAAGAGTTCTTTTATTTTCCCTACTTAAGTACTTTTTCAAGTTACTCCATTGATACTCGATTTTAGATTGAATTATTTTATAAAAATTATTTTTAATTAAAGTTAAGTTTTAAATTGTTTTGTAGCAATGTACTCAATTCATGGCTTGTGGTGCTTGGGGATGCATGGCTATAGACACATACTTCGAGTTAGTATGACAGTTGTCACGTGACCGGCCTCCAGGTCGAGGCATGATAATTTTATTGGTATTAGAGTTTATAAATGATTTTAGAAATTTTCAAAATGATTACACGTGTTTCAAATATTTCAAATGTTTTTAATCAGTGAATGACTTAAGATTAAAATTCTCGAGTTTGGGATTTTCGATATCCAAATGTGTCATTAATTCTCGAACCGTAGAATACCTTCTTAGTAAGTGGTGCCACCATATATGACATTCGAATGTAAGCCTTTTTTGGACCACCATTTACCTCTAAATTCCTGAAAGTGATATGATTTTAAGGAAAGTTACACACTTTGCCATCCAAACATTCTAAGATCTTCCTTATCAACCAAATACGAGTTCGACGCATTCCTAACCTAACGCAATCTTCGGGATACGAGATACATCAGATTATTTCATAAATCCTTTTAATTTCCCACTCCATTCTTATCCTTTCTGAAATTTGATTCGTTCGAAATTCCAAAGACTCCTAAGTAATTTACCCTTGTTAGTAAGCTTTAGGAAGCATGTGGAAAGACACAATCTTCGAGCACGATGAGAGAGGAAGTGTAGCATGGTATGAGACTCTAGGAGCTTGTCAAGATAAAGGAGTCAAGCATGAGAGGAGATAAAGCAAGAAATCTAAAACAAAACCCTAACTCTAAATCTTCCCATTTTCACTGATCGATAAATTAATCTGATACCCTTACCCGATCAAGACAACCAATCCTATTCCTAGTACTCCCTAACAAACAAGTTTTAAGAGTTTGTGCCACGAATGGTTTTTGAGGTAGACTAAGCCATTGAACCTACCCCCTTACTAAAGAAAACATGTCCGATATAAGGACTTAAGTTAGCTCCTTATGGTGTGATCGAATCAAGTGAGGAGGAGGAGTTAGGTTGTCACTTGATTAATGAATCGTCAATACCATCAAGGACTTAGTGGTAATGAAATGGAACAACAAAAATAGATGGAGTAAATAGAAGTCAAGGACGAAGGATGTCTAAAGATTTAAGAAGTGGACAAGACAATCAATGATAATTAAGTACAATCTAGGTTTTATGGAAAATGTCCATAAAGGAACAATTGTTGATGGAATGGTTAGGAGTTAACTAAAAGATTAGAAGAGAGGTACAAGAAAGTAATAGAGATGGAACTATTGTAGGTTCAAGTTAAGCATATTGGAAGAGTGAGAATAGGGTGGAGAAGATAAAGGAAACAATAATGGGAGCAAGGCGAAGGAAATCGGAAGTAAGAATAGGAAAAAATATATGTACCATGATGTAGCACAAAGGCTGAAATCATAAGAAACTCAAAACATAAACAAACCAGGATGCTGGGATAAATGGGAGTAAAGAAAATCAGAAGGAGAACATATTTAGTTCTAGGAAATAAACCCAAAACTTTAGGCTAATTAGATGTAGAATATAGGATGAGAACATAATAAGCATTATGATTCTTAATCCTTTAGAAAGCTTTAACCTAATAATAATAACCTTAATTCCATAATAAACCATAATAAACAATAAGCTAGTAATAATGGAATAACACATTAGACTAAGTAAAAGGGTAAAACCAAATACTAGCAAGGAAAACTTAATGAATAAGATTTATGGATATAGGGTTAGTCCAGATGGTTAATTAAAAGAACAAATATAAGAATAATGAATAAAAGATTTAAGAACTAAGATAGTTAACCAAGGGATAAATTCAAGGTAAAGTGAATGGAAGACCTTAGGACTAAAGAAACCAATTAAGGAAATTGATTAAAATCAATCGAAAATAGAGCTGGGCCAATGGGATGCATCATGCCACTTACATATAGAAGAAAATGATAGGTACGAACAAGTGAAGGCACAGGGCATAAAGAGAAAAAAAGTTAAAGGCATAACTTGGGTGAAAGAATGGAAGGCCTTGATGATCAAGAGATAAGAAAAAGTAAGAAGGTTGGATAGAAAGAAAAATTTGAGAGAATGCGAAAATAGAAACCATCGAAGGAGTTAATGATGGAATTTTAATAACAATTGAGAAACGGAGTTAGGTATAGTGTGAAGAAAAGCCAGGCAATGAAGGAAGGATGATAGGTATGGGTAAAGACATTTATATCTGTGTAGGGTAATGAGTAGCGGACTCCTCACTACTTATCAACCCTCTAGATACAAGTAAAAAGTGAATGTCAAATGAGGACGATGAAGTAATAGACGTGTAGGATAATGGGAGAAGTAAATGAAGGTGGAAGATGTTAGGTGATGAAGATAGTAACCAGAGATATAAGGAAATTGCTAAAATACTTAAGGATAAGAGTACAGAGAAAGATGTTGAACGATAAATAAGGAGCATTGGTGACAATTTAGTGGCTTCCTAGGAAAGAGGGAATTGAGCCATTAAGATTGAAGAAAGATGGTGAATGAAATTAAACGAGGATGATTGTTGAAACTAGAGAAGACAAAAATGGCAAACTAGATAAGCCAGAAATGGAAAACAAGTTTAGAAACCAAAGGAAAGAAAAAAAAATGGTTCGAAAGTTTAGAAGGAAGTGAACAGCCTAACCCTATAGGATTGCTTTTTCTTGAATAAGGATGAGTAAGAAAGGATAAAGGAAGCATGAATTAGGTGAAAGTACTTTCCCAACCATATAGTGGGCATCATCTAATATGACGATTTCAAAGGAAAATACATAACTAATTGAAATATGGATGATTTCAACAATAGTATAAGTGTGGTAAGTGGTGTAAATGACTTGTTGAAACATCATTGAATAAGAAGAAAAAGAGGAACCGAAAGGTTGAAATCGATTAAGAAGGAATAGAGAACGAATGGAAAAAGGATCTGAGGTAGAAGGAAACAAATAAAGTTACAAGATAAATGGAATGAAAACCACAAGCAAAGGATAAGAGATGCAGGAACTAAATAAAAGGACAAGGCAAGGGTATAGAAGTTAAAAAGAAAGGCATGACGACACGAAAAGTATTGGCTGACTTGTAGGCTTTTATAATCACAGCCAGTATGAAATAAGGAAAGGTAACGGAGGACAAAATTAGAGAATGTGCACCATTATAGGCATACGAAGATGCCATTTGCATGGAGAGAGAAAAGAAATTGGAAAGGAAAGGAATAAGGCATAACCACCAAGAAAGGAAAATCGAAGGGAAGAATAACATTTGAATGGAATAAGAGCAGAAGATAAAAAAAACACCTGGTGGACAAAAGAAGAAAGAAAATTCTAGTGACCTAATTAAAATAAAGGCATTAGAAGAAAAGTAAAGAAGGTAATGACAAGGAAACAAAAGAAGAAAGAAAAATTAGAGGATGACTAAGAATGACATGCCCGGACCTAGTCCGCACGTGTCAAGTCGTATATTTGTGTATAGTTGTATGGCCAAGAAACCAAATTTGATTTTCTATAGATGTTTTGAACTTCCTTTAGCTCAATTCCGAGCTTAAAAACTCAAAAATTGAAGTCCGGTGTTGTGGGGCCCACTTGCGTACGAATTCCAAGAAGTTTGGATAAAGTTTATCAGAGTCAACTTAATTTTTGTTGACTCTGGTGTCGGACCTGGTCGGGTCCGGCGCCGGACCCAACTTGTAAAAAGGGGTCTCGGCTCACCCGAGACCCCCATTTTCCTTATTTCTCTTGTTCTTCTTTTCTCCAAGCTTTCTTTTCAATTTTCTTCAAAATCGAACCTTCAATCTCTCTTCAAACACTCAATTAATTATCATCACCAGCTCCTCTTGCTTTCTAAAAGATCAAAACACCAAAATTTCCAAGAATTTCTCAAATCTCCAAAAACTATCATTTCGGCGAGGTGCAAGGTGAGACGAGACCCTGGGAGAGGCGCGAAGGGAAGCTCGCCAGGGCTCCAGTTGCTGTGTGCCACCATAGCAAGGCGAACGTCAAGGGAACGGGCCAATGAGTAATATAAAGGATTTGAGTTATGAGATAGCCTTTGACGGTCCAACGGGGTACCCAAGTGCACAAGTGTACCTTTGGGACAATTTTCAGAAGCCAGCCCAATTATGAATAATATATATTTGATATTTGTTTTAACATGGGATTTCATATGATTTTACTAAATGATTTATTAAATGAATTTTGGATTATTTCATATCCCCAGCCTGAGGTGATCGGTCATTATAACTGAGTCCCTCACTGGGTACATATATATTTTTACTCACACCATTCACTTTTGTTGTCAAGTCATCAGGCTTCGGATGACAGGCATCCACGTGGTCATGATCCCAGTACACCACTGCAGACACGATTTTGTAGGTGCCACCCTCCTTCCTTGTGAATCTTGGCTCGAAATAGTATTGTACATTATTATAAATATTATCTTTTTTCGCTGCATGTTTGCACCATAAAACATGCCACATACACTTATAAATATTCTAAATAATATTTTGTAAATTATTTTTAACATATTCTCATATATTGCTCATATACCCTTTATTTTATGCCTTGTGCCATCTTGGATTGCCCGCCTGACGAGGCACGCTTCTTGAGGTGGTATGGCGGTTGTCACGTGGCCGGGCCCGCGGGTCGGGACATGACAATTTGATTGATATCAGAGCAAATTTTAAAATATACATTATATCCATATTATACCGAGCCGAGGAGTTCACATAGTTTTGAGATTTTTTATTTTTGGGTTAAAATGAAGGGGTACGATTAGTATAGAGATATTTCATCTACTGACCTGATTTTATGTAGTGTTACGCCATGCCACCTAGAAGAAAGAACATTCCTGATCCTTCCGTAACTACCATTGATCCCCCGATACCTAGGCGGAGAGGCCAGCCACGTAGGCAGCCTGAGGTACAGCCTAGCGTAGACCCGGAGATAGCAGCAATTCTGGATGAACCTGTTCCACCCATTCCACCTGTTGATGAGACACATCATCAGGGTGTTCATACCGAGGTTCCACCTCCCCCACCTCCGATGATTGCCACGCCGGTGTAATAGACGCTCGCTAATTTCGAGCGGATGTTTGATAGTTGGGCCAACAGATTCTTTTCTTCACAAATGGCCACTGGTGCTTATCCACCTACCGGCACTACACCACTCGTACATCCGTCGCCGCCGATGCCGACACCGACACCGCTGTACTCTCAGCCGAGCGATGCAGCGAGTACTTCCGCTAGTGCCATTTCTTCAGAGAATCTCTTGGTGAGGTTGCTTCATATTATGAAGGGACTAGACACCCCAAAGCTCTCTGACACGTCAGTCGATGCAGCATGGGATTGGTTGCATTTCGTTCCCAGAAACACGGAGGGGCTAGGTATGATCTCTAAGAAGCGAGTGAGCGTGGTTACCCGATACCTCCAGGGGCAGCCACTGAGTTGTTGGACCAATCTTGAGAGCCGAACCACCGGACCAGTGACATGGAAACGTTTGTTACTGAGTTCCAACAGAGGTTTATATAGGAGGAGATGGAGATGAGGCAATATTGCTAGTTCCTCCGACTGCAGTAAGGCACTAGATCTTTTGAGTAGTTTGAGACGGAGTTACGGAGACTTTCACATCATCTTCCGTCCATCACCGAGGAGCCTTTTTGTCTTCAGTTTGTCAACGGCCTTCGGTGGGAGATTGGATAGCTCATGAAGCCTACTTCTAAAGCCACCTTTAAGCAGTGTCAACAGAATGTGTTGTGGGCTGAGGCTATGATTGCTCAACATCAGCAGGAGAGATCGAGTTCGAGTGGTCAACGATCTGCCTACGTACTGATGGATGTGGTGCCGAGACAGCCTCAGAGCACATATTCTGATGGTGGGATATCTAAGGGCAGTTCAGCCGAGTCCCCAGCACCACAGACGACATCTTCTTTGCCACCGCTTTCTTTTGGTGGTCGAGGAAAAGAAAAGATGGGATTTGGATCCATGGTTAGAGGATGGTTCGGAAAGAAGAGAGGAGAGTCTAGACTACGGTGTCCAAGTTGCAGACGCTATCATTTTGGCCCGTGCAAGCCTGAACCTCGATGTTATCAGTGTGGAGGTATGGGTCACATGGCATATGCGTGTCCATCTGCCACCTCTGCACCTCCTAGGCGAAGATTTGGTCAACCTTCGGCCAGACTGAGCTGTTATGGAGGTTTCCGTCCTTTCCAACTAGCGCGACATTCTTATGCCGCCCCCTCTTCTTCTCAGCAGCATTCGGGTGCTGGTAGCAGTTCCACACCCCCGAGATGACCCCACACCAGCAACAGTAGCAGCAGCATACTTAGGTTTATGCCATATCACAAGAGGACGCAGATGCCCGTCCTGATGTAGTCACCGATAAGTATATATTTAAATATTCATGGACAATTATTTTTCACGAATAAAGATATCATCGCTCTCTTAACTACTTGTCAAGCAAAAGTAACCCTTTAGAAAAATTGCGTGGTAGTTATTTTCGATCAATCGGCCTATGTGATTATGGACACTGGAGCTGCTTTGTCCTACATTAATACCAAGTTCGCTGTGCATACGGATCGATCGTTATTGCCCTTGGGGTA
Source organism: Microcos paniculata (assembly GCA_030664755.1). Taxonomy (NCBI): domain Eukaryota; kingdom Viridiplantae; phylum Streptophyta; class Magnoliopsida; order Malvales; family Malvaceae; genus Microcos; species Microcos paniculata. The sequence goes on from CP131461.1 coordinate 19,858,134, forward strand.
CGAGTTATTGGTGAACATACCTCTAGGTGAAAGGATGGTTTGGAATACGGTGTACAGAGGATGTGCAGTGAAGTTGAAAAATCTTACTTTCGAAGAGGACTTAATTCCACTTCAAATGTCCGACTTCGATGCCATCTTGGGGATGGATTGGCTTGGGAGACATCGCGCTCAGATTTACTGCGAACACCATTTGGTGAGGATTCCACGGCTTGACGGCAGCATGATTGATTTTTACAGCGAGCGCAAAGGCACACCGAATGTCATCTCCGCCATCAAAGCAAGTAAGCTACTACTTAAAGGGTGTAAAGCGGTGTTAGCCCATGTAGTAGACAATTCAGTGGAAGAGCCTAACATTGAAGATATTCCGATAGTTAATGAGTTTTCCGATGTCTTCCCCGATGAATTACCTGGTTTGCCTTCTGAGAGAGACTTTGACTTCCCGATCGAAGTTTATCCTGGTACAGACCCAATTTCTATGGCTCCATACCGAATGGCGCCCACTGAACTTGTTGAGTTGAAGAAACAACTCGCTGAATTGTTGGATAAAGGGTTCATTCGGTCGAGTACTTCACCTTGGGGAGCCCCAGTTTTGTTCGTGAGAAAGAAAGATGGTTCCATGCGACTCTGCATCGACTACCGCAAGCTGAATGCGGTGACTGTGAAGAATAGATACCCATTGCCTCGTATTGACGATCTGTTCGACCAGCTTTGAGGAGCCGGAGTATTCTCCAAGATTGACTTGTGATCAGGCTACCATCAGTTGAAGATACGAGAGGAAGATATCCACTAGTCTGCCTTTCGTACCAGATACGGACATTACGAGTTTTGTGTGATGTCATTCGGGCTTACCAACGTTCCAGCGGCATTCATGGACCTGATGAATCGTATATTCCATCTATATCTAGACCGATTTGTCATCGTCTTTATTGATGACATATTGGTTTATTCAAAAAACCGGCGAGAGCATACTAATCATATTCGTGTTGTGCTACAAACTCTTCAAGATCACCAGCTTTATGCTAAGCTCTCCAAGTGCCAGTTTTGGTTGCAGCAAGTTGGATTCCTTGGGCATGTTGTGTCTAGGGATGGCATATTTGTGGATTCCAACAAAATTGAGGCAATCACCAACTGGAAACGTCCCACAAATCCCACGGAGATTCGGAGTTTCTTGGGACTAGCTGGATATTATCAGAGATTCGTGGATGGATTCTCCGCGATTGCTGCACCATTGACTAAACTGACTCGTAAGAATACCAAGTTCTTTTGGTTTAACGAATGCGAATAGAGTTTCCAGAAGCTGAAGGACAAGTTTACGATGCACCTGTACTTGCCTTATCTGTAAACGGCAAGGAGTTCACTGTGTACACTGACGCATCGTACAATGGACTTGGATGCGTGTTGATGCAAGATAAACGGGTAATTGCGTACGCTTCCTGTCAATTGAAACTGAACTAGGTCAAGTATCCAGTACATGACTTGGAGCTTGCAGCTATAGTCTTCGTCTTGAAGATTTGGCGTCACCATTTATATGGTGAAACTTGTCGCATCTTCATCGATCACAAGAGCCTCAAGCACTTTATGAGCCAGCGTGATTTGAATATGCGGCAAAGGCGATGGCTAGATCTCATCAAGGATTACGATCTAGTAATCGACTATCATCCCGGCAAGGCGAACGTGGTTGCAAATGCTTTAAGCTGAAATGCAGTTACTTCATTGGCCACAGTCAGAGATGTTCATTTGCCGGAGTTGGTGAAACTAAGGTCGACTGGAGCCAGATTGGCCTACGATTATCACGATGGTACATTGATTGCTCAGATTCTAGTTAAGCCAGTGCTAGATGATCGGATTCGTGATCTCCAAACTTCTGATCCGAGATTGCAACAAGAGTTTCAGAAGTTATAGTTGGGCGAACCATCGAAGTTTTCAGTTCGCAGTGATGGAGTTCTACTATTTCGGAGTCGAATTTGCGTGCCACACGACCTCGACCTTAAAGGCACCATTCTACAACAAGCTCATTCTTCTCCATTAAGTGAAAGCGGAACGTCGAAAGCCTTTCGGGACACTTCAGCCTCTTCAGATTCCCGAATGGAAGTGGGAACACATCACCATGGATTTTGTGACTGGGTTTCCGCGTGTTAAACGTGGAATTGACACCGTATGGGTGATTGTCGACCGATTTACCAAGTCAGCACACTTTCTCTCAGTAGATATGAGATGGAGTGTAAACCAGTTGGTGCAGCTTTACATGGATGAAGTAGTTAGACTCCATGGTGTCCCAGCTTCCTTAGTTTCAGACCAAGATCCGAGGTTTACTACACAGTTTTGGAGCAGCTTTCAGTAAGCGATGGGAACTCAGCTTCGTTTCAGTACCACCTTTCATCCACAGACCGACGGTCAGTCGGAACGTACTATCCAAATATTGGAAGACATGCTGCGAGTATGTGCGCTTGAGTTTTCTGGTGGATGGGACGCATACCTTACCTCAGCGGAGTTTGCCTACAACAACAACTACCAATCTAGTATTGGTATGGCTCCGTACGAAGCCCTGTATGGAAAGAAGTGCAGAACCCTGTTGTATTGGGATGAAGTGGGCGAGAATAGAATTTTCGACAAGGCAGAGATTGAACTCACAACTAAAAAGGTGAAGTTCATCCGAGAACGACTTCAGGCAGCCCAGGATCGAGATAGAAAGTATTCGCAACGGAGGAGGACGCCTTTGGAATTCCAAGTGGGAGATCAAGTGTTCTTGAAGGTCTCTCCTTGGAAAGGCGTTATTTGATTCCACAAGGCGGGAAAGCTAAATCCGAGGTACATTGGTCCATTCCTTATCACAGAGCGGATTAGACCAGTGGCGTATCGCTTGGAGTTGCCACTTGACATGGCTCGGATACATGATGTCTTTCATGTATCTATGCTCCGAAAATATGTACCTGATCCATCGCACGTTCTTCAAACTCCACTTGTAAAACTAAAGAAAAGTTTAAGCTTCAGGGTTCGAACTGTAGCCATATTAGATCGAGAGGTTCGATCCCTGAGGAACAAATCGGTTCCTTTGGTGCGAGTTTTGTGGAAAAGCTCACAAATCGAGGAGCAAACCTGGGAGCTCGAGAATGATATGAGACGTGAGTTCCCCCATTTATTTAACGACTATTTTAATTGAATTTTGGGGACAAAATTTTTGTAAGGGGGGGAGAATTGACACGCCCGGACCTATTCCTCACGTGTCAAGTCGTACATTTGTGTATAGTTGTATGGCTAAGAAACCAAATTGGATTTTCTATAGATGTTTTGAACTTCCTTAACCTCAATTCCGAGCTTAAAAACCCAAAAATTGAAGTCCGGTGTTGTGGAGCCCACTTGGACAAGAATTCCAAGAAGTTTGGATAAAGTTGATCGGAGTCAAGTTAATTTTTGTTGACTCCAGCGGCGGACCTGGTCGGGTCCGGCGCCGGACCCAACTTGTTAAAAGGGGTCTCGGGTGAATTTTCCTTCTTTCTCTTGTTCTTCTTTCCTCTGAGCTTTCTCTTCAATTTTCTTCAAAATCAAACCTTCAATCTCTCTTCAAACACTCAATTAATCATCATCACCAACTCCTCTTGCTCTCTAAAAGATCAAAACACCAAATTTTCCAAGAATTTCTCAAATCTCCAAAAACTGTCATTTCGGTGACAGTTTATTCATCAGCTCATATCTTTCAATTCAATCGTGGGAATTGGCTGACAATTTGGTATGTTGTTCTAGACTCATCAACCTTTAATTTAACCTTTATATGCATGATTTCGTGGTCTGAGCTGAGAGAAATCATAGATTGAAGTTAGGAATTCTGTTTTGCTCAAGAACACATTAACCCTCAGTGTTTTGATTCAAAATTCGAGCATGCTTAGTGGTTTAATTCCGTTCTTGAAGCTGTGATTTCTTAGTTTAGGTGTTAAACTAGTTTTGTTTCAACTTTGGTGTGAATTGGTGAAGAATCAAGCTCAAATCGAGCTTGATTTGGTGTAAGGCCGAGCACGGCCTTGCACTGAAGACAACTCCCGCACAGGACCCATTGAGTCCCGCGTGGGAGCCAAGAAAATTTAGGATTTTCTCCCAAATTGGCTCACTCACGCCCGGGAGTGAGCCACTAGCAAGTTGAGGCACTGTAGCATGGGGGCATTTTGGTAATTTTACAGCCCTAGACCCCAATTAACTTTAATTAACTTCCGGACCTATCCAATTTAGCTTTTAGGCCTTGGAAACGTTAAATAGGTTTTGTTATGTGATTTAATTATTAGTCAAATACCTTTATTAATCAAATTAGATTTTAATTTGATCATTTTAGGAACGTGATCGTACGAGATTTGGACCAGTAGCAAATTGAGCTAAGGCATTCGTGGGATAATCGGGGAGTATACAACTCTCCTCACTTGTGACTGGCTTGGATTATAGTGGTTGACTATTGAGGGTCAACCATTTTCTAATTGCTTTATAAATCGCTTTATTAAATTGTTTATAATGTTTTTTGGTATGAAATGTCCACCCTCACACACAAAGTTTATAAAAGATTTAAAGGGGTGGGAATTTCAAAAGACTTTATAAATTGTTACCAATATGATTATTTGGGGTACGATGCCCTTGAGAGATGAGTGGATGAGTGAGCTCCTCGGGCTCCAATATGCGTGGGAGTGTGTACCGAGTTGGAGAAGCATGCATGATTCTCATCCGTGGACCACCTATCGAGGGGGCACGGTGAGACGAGAACCTGGGAGAGGCGCGAAGGGAAGCTCGCCAAGGCTCCAGTTGCTGTGTGCCACCACAGCAAGGCTAACGTCAAGGGAACATGCTAATGAGTAATATAAAGGATTTGAGTTATGAGATAGCCTTTGACGGTCTAGCGGGGTACCCAAGTGCACGGGTGTACCTTTAGGACAATTTTCAGAAGCCAGCCCAATTATGAATAATATGTATTTGATATTTGTTTTAACATGGGATTTCATATGATTTTACTAAATGATTTATTAAATGAATTTTAGATTATTTCATATCCCTAGCCTGAGGTGATCGGTCATTATAACCGAGTCCCTCACTGGGTACATATATATTTGTACTCACACCATTCACTTTTGTTGTCAGGTCATCAGGCTTCGGACGACAAGCGTCCAGGTGGTCAGTGATCCCAGTACACCACTACAGACACGATTTTGTAGGTGCCACCCTCATTCCTTATGAATCTTGGCTCGGAATAGTATTACACATTATTATAAATATTGTTTTTTCCGCTGCATGTTTGCATCGTAAAGCGTGCCACATACACTTATAAATATTCTAAATAATATTTTGTAAATTAATTTTCACATATTTTCATATATTGCTCATATACTCTTTATTTTATGCCTTGTGCCATCTTGGATTGCCCGCCTAACGAGGGACGCATCTCCAGGTGGTACGGCAGTTGTCACGTGGCCCGGGCCGCTGGTCGGGGCATGATAAAGAAGATAAATAATGAATAAGAGGTTAAAGAGATTGGATTAAGTAAGTATAGAATGAATGAAAGAGAAAGTGCGTGGCACCTACATGTAACTTGGGAGCCATGTGAAGTATTCCATATATAGAGGATCAGAGATCGAGATCTTGATGATCTCGGAAATGGCTACTCTTCTGGATCGACTCAGAGCATAGAATGAGGAGAACATGAGGCCTTCCAGAGTTCTCTATCCAAGAGAGGATGAGAGAGATGATGTTAAAATTGGTCGAGAGCCATAATTAAGTTAAAGACAGTTGGCTAGAGAGTGAGTAAGTGAATGAGAGCTACGAAGGTATGATTTTTGTTTTCCTCAGATCAAGTTGGTTGAGAGTGAGCCAATGTGTGCTGGAGCTTGACTTATATGTTAGGTGGTTAAAAATGAGAAAGGTTAAAAGAAAATAGCTAGGAGATGAAAAAGTAGCCAATGGGGAAGTAAAATTTAATTGTCGTTAGCTAGAAGGATGAACATAAGAAGTCTCTTGGTTATATAAGATATGTTGAGGGGTGGCCATGAATTAGATAACAATGTCAGTGAAGGGAGTAAGTGACAAGAGAAAAATCCATGAAAAGGAGAGAAGCAATGAAGTCTTGAGGAGTACAAACAAGTCATCTCATTGGAAGAGACTTTTAAAGAGCAATTAAGAAAGGATGTTCAAATATAATTAGGTGGAAAATAGAGAACAGAGATATAGTATCTGAATTGTTGACAAGTAGTGGATCATTTACTCTTTGTTTGACCATTAGATCCTTGAATGAAACGAATATTAGAGGAAATAAAGTTAAGATGCTTCACTCTACTTTTGGCAATAGAGAAGAATAGCCTACAAGCCCACGAAATCGAAGATACCTAGATCAGATATGTCAAAAAAGATACATTAAAATTGGTGCAGTGAGACCCACAGATCAATAAAGGATAAGCTCCATTAAAGATAAGATAAAGTTTAAACTCAATGAGAACAGCAAAGTGAAAGCTATTCTTCTTAATAGAAAATCTTTAGGATTGGAAGTATAATTGGAGCAATTGACAACGAAGAGTTGTATTAATGCTAGTTGAAGGTAATGAAAGACTTAGAAGAGAAGTCAACTCTCCCACGGTGACATTAGGAATTTTGAGGATGAAATTCTTAGAAAGAGGGGAGAGTTAACAACCCAGACCTTTTTCAAACTTTTTCGTACGATTAGAATAGTAGAAGAAGGTGAATTAGTACAAATGATACATGGACGGGTGTGTCATGATAAAGAAGATATTGACGATATGATTAAGATGGAGTTGGAAGTTTAAGTGATTGATAGTGCATGGATAGGCAAGGTAAAATCAAAATCCTAAACCTTAAATTCGAAAAAGTGATTAGACAAGTTAGGATCAATCCTTAGGGGAACAGAGACTTTAAGGCCTCTGGCGCCGAATTTGAACCTTGGAAAGTGTATACGTAAGAAGAATCGAGAAAAAAAGAAAGAGAGGAGGTCCGACGCTGGACCTACATAGGTTTCGTGTTGGACCTACCATTATAATGAGGTGGCCGAGCCTCTTCCCCATTATTTTTTTTCTTTCCTATTCTCTTTTCTCCCTCCTCCTTCCTCTTTTACCTTCCTCCAAACCACTACCACAACCACCTCTTAAACACTTCCTAAAGATCTCTAAACAAATCTCAAGCCTTATAAGTAGGGATTCAGGGAGGAAACAATAAAGTAGCCAAAGAGGAGGTAGATGAGCCTTTGGAGCTATTTATGTTTTGAAGTTTTGGCCAGATCTCATAATCCAACCAACAGATCAAGGGTTTTCGGGTGAGCAAGTGTAGTGATGCTTTGGAGATTGATTATCGTGGATTCTTTGAAAGTATACAAACCTTTTAGTACTGTGAGTGGCTTAGATTTTATTGGTTAGCCATTAGGGTTAAACGTTTTCAAAATGTTTTAAATATAAAATGGTTTTCAAAGTGTGGAGACCCGGCCCAACCTAAGAGGTATTGTCCGCTTTGGCCGAAGCCTCACGGTTTTGTCCCACTCAAAAGGTGCCTCACATTATTGGGCTTGGGTCTCACCATGTATATCACATTGAAATCCCATATCCTAACGATGTGGGATTGGGGTATTACAATCACACCCCCTTAAAGGCTTGACGTCGGCAAGCCCAACACACACAGATCCAGGACCACACCAAGCGTTGGGATTCTAAAGGGGCTTCCACCGCGCTCACGCGATGTAACATTTAGTTCCCAGCCCGTCTAGTGCCTGCTCTGATGCAATTGTGGAGACCTGGCCCAACTTGCATGATATTGTCCATTTTGGCCCGAAGCCTCACGGTTTTATCCCACTCAAAAGGCGCCTCACAGTATTGGGTTTGGGTCTCACATATATATCACATTGAAATCCCATATCCTAACGATGTGGGATTGGGGTATTATAATCACACCCCTTTAAAGGCTTGACGTCCCCGGCAAGCCTAACACATACAGATCCAGGACTACACCAAGCGTTGGGATTCTAAAAGTGGCTCCCACTGCGCTCAAGCGATGTAACACTTAGATCCCAGCCGCTTGGTGCTTGCTCTGATACCAATTGTGGAGACCCAGCCCAACCTGCGAGGTATTGTCCGTTTTGACCCGAAGCCTCACGATTTTGTCCCACTCAAAAGGCGCCTTACAGTATTGGGTTTGGGTCTCACCATATATATCACATTGAAATCCCATATCCTAACGATGTGGGATTGGGGTATTACACAAAGTGTTTTATAAATATTTTGGGAATAGGGTAATTCTCCACACACACTTTTATTTTTGTGATACACTAATCTAATGGGTGGAATGATTTTAAGAAATTATAAATATTTACATGTATGTATTTGTATGTTTTATACTTTTGTTTTATATAATTATATTTATACGAGACGAGTACAATGGTGAACCGTGACCACCAGACAAGAGATGTGGTATATGAGATAGAGTCTCGATGCTCTGATAAGACAAGTGGACCGAGTGGTGCATGCCACTAACCAAGTAGCCATGGGCTACCTTTTGAAGGGTACGGCTATCAGGGGACCCTAGGACTAAGAGGCATAGAAGGAAATTCATCATGACTAGTATACAGTTGTGTCCAACCACAGCAAATGGTATCATCAAAGAAATAGGCTAGAGAGAGAAAAGTATATGAAGATTTTATACATAGTTTTAACATAAAGAGATGGCCCTCGACGTAGTGAGGCATACGACCATCGCGAGGTCGAGCTTTCAATGTTTTACGGCCAATCCATTTGAGATTTATTTTATTTATTTAGTTTAGTTAATTTTTTTTTTTGGCCACAAGTTTAGTTAATTTATTTAATTAACTATTAGTTGCATAAAAAAAGGTTTTAGGTAAAAGGTTTTAAAAATAAAATAAATTATTTTATAATTTCTTTTGGATAGTACCTATTTCCATAACCTCTAGTGGATATTCTTTAAACCTTTATTATTCACCTATAACTAACTTTGCTGGATGTAACTTTTCCGTTTGAGGATCGTTAGATGGGTTGTTGGCCTATAAGAGTTATTCTATTTCCACTACTTAGATGCTTCTTTGAGTTATTCCACTAGCACTCAATTTTAGATTGAATTATTTTGTAAATATTATTTTTAGTTAAAGTTAAGTTTTAAATTGTTTTGCAATAATGATACTCAATTCATGCCTTACAGTGCTCCGGGATGTGTGGCTGCATACCCATACTTCGAGGTAGCACAGTGGTTGCCACGTGACCGACCTCCAGGTAGTCAGTGTATTTCCAATCGGTTTCGATGCTTTGTGTGGATTAAAGCAAATGTGCTCTAATTTTGTTTGAAAGCTGAAGATGAAGTAATTTGAGATAATATCAGTCAAGTTAATTTACGCAATAGTGGTGCACTTTCCCGATATAACTCCCAACAATCAACTACACCAAAAGAAAAGAACATTTTATTATTAGGCCCAAGCTTTTAACTTCTACCATAGATATCAAGCAATTCTCCATTGGGTCAAGCTCTTAAATATTTCAGATCTAGTCATAATACAAGTCAAATCACAAAAATTTAAGGTACAACAACAAATAAAATTATTGTAACGTATTGCTAATTTTCACATATATTTAAAATACTGTAACATATCACAGGTATATAAATATATCAATGAATATCTTGCGGGAAAAGAAAAAGACCGTGGATATATTATAATATCGGTATCTATATCAGATATATCAATGAATCGATGGATATATTCAATTTCATGATTGTAACCGAAGTGGAACCTTAAGTAAATTTGGTTCCAGTTTGGTTCTGAAATCGGATTACAGTTTCAAAGCCACGATATAGGTTCGATTCAGGATTTGATACCAAACCATAGTCATCTCTATTTTCCAAGTACTAAAATTACAATAATTATTGGAAAAAATAAGATAAAAACATGAAAATCAAAGCCTAAAATTTGTAATGGTACTACATCAATGCAATATTTCTGATAAAATGATCGATGCCTATTGAATTGAGTGAAAAAAACTCAATGTCCCTTACATGAGGTTTTGAATTTGAGTATTGTGAATGAAAAAAATGGATTTAGAAGAGTTTTCTCTCATTTGATATTTGACGCGACGCGAGTATGATTAATCGTAAATTATTAAAATAAATATAAATACCTGTAGTTATAAAAAAATTAAAAAATATTTCTACGAAAACATGAATGACTAAATTATTATTTTTTTATAATTGGATGATGAAAACATAAACTTAAAAAAAAAAAATCAACATGTAATTTATCATTTTTTTTATCTGTCCGAATTAAAGCATGTTTTTTTCTAACATGCAGGTAACCGATACATATAACACGAAAAGTTACCATGACTTGTTGGTACCTAGCCCCTAGGCCCTAGGAGTAGATTGATGGAAACTCATTGGCTGGCAAAAGCAGAAGGCCTGTTGCTATATTTTTTTTTCATTTTTTTGATAAGGTTCAAGGTACCTGCCTAGGTCATTGGTTGTCATGCTTTCCTTTTTTTTTTTTTCTTTTATACATACAAGAAGTTAATTTATACATATGGACTATGGTTGTCCGCATTTTGAGGTGTCTATATTAATTATGTATTTATTCAATTTAATTTGATTCTAAATTAATTGAGATCTAATATAATTATTAGATATTATCAATTATTTAGTTAAATATTTCATCTGTCTCAAAATATATGTCATTTTTAACTATTTCACATGATTAAAAAAATAATTTTTTTAGTTAATTTTATATATTTTTTACTTATTTACCTATTTTATTTATAATTTAACTTTTTTTCTCACTTAATCAAAAAAAGAGGATAGAGAGGAGACATGCATTAAATAATAAGGGTAATTTTACAAAAATACATTAATATTATCTTGATTTTGTAAAAGTAACAAAAATTTTGGGATAAAATTTTTTTTTTTCAAAAATGACATGTATTTTTGGTAAAGAGAGAGTAATAATTTGGAAGCTCCATTGGTTGAGTAGGATTTTAGATTGAATTCTGAGTTGAAGTTTGGTCTGATGGTCTTGGCCTTGTAGGGCAATGAGGTCACCATAAAGGAAATTTTGGGATCTGGTGGACCTAGTTAACTTACTCATTTGCACGTTGCAGTAGCTGCTTCGTGATTGGTAAGAAATTTCCATCGGATCAAATCATTTTTCTTTGACTTTATTGTGTGAAACAAAAGTGATATATATGGATTATTTGTGCAGGTTATTCTACGTCCCAAAGCATACATGTTGCATGCTTAATTTACGGATGAAGTCAATTTTGTATTTGGTTACAATGCGAGATTCAGATAAAACAAAATCAAACCAAACACCAGCATAGAACATAGGAGCTACCCATGAGATCCGTGTGATTATTATTTTCTTCGTGCAAAAGATCTTTCAAAATTATAAGCAAAAACATATTTGCATTTTATTAGAATTGATCCAGTTCTTATCTTCTAGATGCCACGATGAAAACTTTAACTTCGAGACATTCTAATGCTTGTATTCTACGATCTTTATGTGCTATTGTTTTATTTTCAACGTATGAAAATCCCTCCCACTTTCCTAATCAGCTAGCTATTAATTGACTTTTTCTTTTGGTATATACAGCTGTTAATTTGACTATATCTCTGAGAATATTACGTGGAAATTGTCATCTAATTCAATTAAGTTAAGCCTATCGAAGAAAAATGCATGCCATTTTCATTGATGAAGCTAATTAATTAGTTTCTGTACTTTAGAATTTTGTTTATTTTAGTTCATGTACTTTAATTTTGTTTAATTTGCTACTTAATTAGTTTCTGTACTTTAGAATTTTGTTTATTTTAGTTCATGTACTCTAATTTTGTTTAATTTGATCCATACTCTTGTAAAAAATGACAAATTAAAGACAATCAGTACATATTCTGTTAACTCTGTTGACATAGTGCTAAGATGACAATATATGAAGAACGTGACTAATAAAAAGTTGACACATGACCTCCATGTTTGTAATACGGATATAGATCTACAATTTTTGTGCTATATGTACCTAATTTACATATTGTCTTTTTTCTTTTAAAAAAGTCTTAGATTGAATTTTTTAAAAATATAATTCAATTTTTAAATCCTCATAGATGCTACTATTAACTTCTCATTAGAATACGTTATTGTTTATTGTCACATCAGTATCATGTCATTTGATTTAACTGAATAGATAAATGCAGTTAATGATTGTCTTTAATTTGTTACTTTTACAAGAGTATAGGGATAAAGTTAAACAAAATTGGAGTACAGAGACTAAAATGAACAAAACCCATGGTACAAGGACTAATTAAGTAATTTCACCCATTTTCATCTAAAGGCCGAAATTATTTAACAAGGTCTTTCCTTTTGGGGGGGGGGGGGGGTCTGCTTTTGCAGATTCAAAGGCCTTCACATGGGCTTTTAGGCTTTCTCCAAACTCAGAGTTGATCAAGGGTTCAGATTCCTTCTAACGTAGATCCAAGAGTTCGCTTTTATTGTTAATTTTATGTTCTCTACTTGCTTACCAAACTTGTGATGTGGAAATTATTGATGGATTCCAATTTGGCCTACTATGAGAATGTTACTGATTATTTGATGCTTGCAACTTACTTGGATTGTTTGATCATTTTAATTAGCCCTGTGCGTGTGTGTAACTTGTGTTGAGAAGTTAATGAATAAAAGTCGGACTGTTCCTTAAACCAGTTAGTCAATTTGTTAGTGATTCAACTGGTCCAATCGGTTTAATTGGTAGATTCAACTAGAAGGTTAGGCCATATGTAGAAGATGAAAAAGATTTAGTGCTTTTGGGCTTTGAGACTTTGGGCTTATCAATGATCTTTAAAAAAAGCCCACAAAAAAACCAGATTTAAGCTTTTGGGCTCTGGGACTTTGTGCTCCTCAAAATTTTAAAAAAAAAAAATCTAAATTTCCGATTTAACGATCTCCGATTCAAAATGGTTTAATAACGATTCAAAGAGAAAGCAATTTTATGATTCTTAAAGGACCGGACTAATGGTTGATTCATGGTTCAACCAGTTGAACTGATCGATTCGATTTGATATTTTGTTCATTAGCTAAAGTGTGTTTGAGTGTGTAAATTGTGAGCAGTCTGATGTGGTTTGTTCGATTAATTCTTGTCTGCCTAAATGAAACAAATCATTTTGCTATGGTGACAGTAGGAGGGGTACCGGTCCTTACGACTTGGTCCTCAAGTAGAGGTGTCAAATCAGGTAGGTCGGGTTAGTTTTGGGTTCGAGTCAATCAAGCTGGGTCAGCTTGGGTCAAAAGATATTTTTAGATTATTTCGGGTTTCGGGTCATTTGGGTTCAGGTCTTTTGAGTTTTGAGTCATTCGAGTCTCGTGTTGAGTTTAGATTTTTCAGGTTTTGTCCTCTAGTTTGTTGAGTTTAGCACTCGGGCCTTTTGGGTTTTAGGTTTTTTGGATTTGACCATCGAGTCATTCGAGTTCCGTTTATTTTAAATTGAATTAAAGTTTTGATTTTAGAAATTAATAATTAAGAGAGATTTTACCAAAAGCATTATTTATTAAATTTGTTATGAATTGGAACTAAATTAATTAAATTTGTAATGTTATAAATGTATTAATTAAATTAGTAATATTTATAAATTTTTTAAAAAATTATCTATAAATTATCTATAGTTTTAAACAAAATAAATATTTGACTAATAAGTATTCCTAAGAATGATATCAAACGTTATTAATTTTATTTATTAAATTTGAAATTTAAGAGATATATAAAATTATTTCATTAATCAGTCGGGTTTTTTCGGGCTAGCTTCTCTGGTTTATCGTGTTAGATTCTCGGGTTATCAAGTTTTGAGTTTATCGGATTTCGTTTCAATCGAGTTCCGGATTAATAGCGTTTTGGGTCCATCGGGTTTTATGTCGGTCGGGTTCGGGTCGTTTATCTTTTTTGGTCAAATCAGGTTGGGTTAGTTTCATGTACGGGTCGAGCGGGCGAGTTTTTTAGATTCAAGTCAACTTTTGACAGCTCTATCCCCAACCCTTCATAAGCTAAGTATCTTCGCTTTTGTTTTCTTTAATCTTCCATCTTAGCGTTGGTTAATCCTTTATTAATCCAAATTTGATTCCTGAAAGGGACTTGGGAAGCCTGCAAGTGTACCTAGCAGCAGACCTTAAAGCTGTTCAACTCATTCGAAATGGCAACTTCCCAATTGCAGTTTTTGCTTCAACATGTCCTACTATTGTAATTTCATCCATCATCACTTGTTGGGCCTTGTAATATATAATCCAGACTTGTAATAAGATCAGGTCTTCTGTTAGGAATGGGCTCCTAATTGGGCCATCATCTTTTAACTATTATAGCCTCAAAACTTAATTTTGTGCATGGCCTACTCCTAAGCCCAACATCCCAAGCATGATCTGGACCACAGGATTAATTTTAATTAGAGGTGTCAAATCGGGTTGATCGAATAGGTTTTGGGTTTGGGTCAATCAGTTCGAGTCAGTTTGGGTCAAAAGAGATTTTTGGGTCATTTCGGGCCTTTCGGGTTTTGGGTCATTTGGGTCTCGGGTTATTTGGGTTCGGGTTTTTCGGGTTATTTGGGTTCGGGTTTTTTGGGTTTTGTCCTCGGGTTTGTCGGGTTTCGGGTCATTCGGGTTTCGGTTCGGGTTTTTTGGGTTTGACCATCTGATTTTTCAGATTATAGGTTTTTTGAGTTTTATGTCATTTGGATTCGATTTTTTCGGATTTAACTCTCGATTCTCAAGTCATTCGGGTTCCCGATTATTTTAAATTGAATTAAAGTTTTGATTTTATAAATTAATACTTAAGAGAGATTTTATCAAAAATATTATTTATTAGATTTGTTATAAATTGTAATTAAATTAATTAAATTTGTAATGTTATAAATGTATTAATTAAATTAGTAATATTTATAATTTTTTTAAAAATTTTCCTATAAATTATCTATAGTTTTAAATAAAATAAATATTTAAGTTTTTATTATTTACTAATTCATTTCTAAATTCTAATTGATATATAATAAAATCATTAATATATAATTATGAATTGTCCGTCGTACAATTATAAACTAAGGAACCAGAATTTTGATATACAATTACAAACTAAGAAGTCAAAATTTTGGCATACAATTACAAAATTTACCAGTTTCCTCTTATTGAATTGAAAATTTAAAAGCTTTTATTTGGTCGATGAATAGGATAGCCGAAAAGGAATAACCAATAGCTAATAGGCTATCCGGACTGTCATACAACTATGGCCACCATGAACCACTAATCTTAGTATCTTATTATCTTAGTGCTAATAACTTTGTTTTGTTCTTCCCTTTCTAAGACTTGTATATAGACTATACTTTATAGTGATTAGTGATTACCATAACCCACTACTGTATAATAGAATAACTTGCACACACACTACATTCGGCATTCTCATTAAATTATTTGTTTTGGCGAGAATTAAATTATAAGGAGAAAATATATGACAACATATTGAAATTTTAATTTCAGATTTTCAATGTTTAGATGCTTTTTGTTGGATAGATAATTCACTAATTTGATATGAACATTAGTAATTTATTAATACTGCTATAATTTATAAATTTTCTTAGTTAGAATGGAAAATTGTCATTCACATGAAAAAGTTTATTTATTAATTTGATCAGTAATGATGAAATCAATATGGCCTTTTGTAAATTCTCAAAATTTCCTTAATAATTTTCATAATTAATATTATTAAATTTAAATAATAATATTCTATAAATTCATTAATTCAATCATAATAATAAAATTTAAAAAATTTAATTATGAAAAAATATTTTTTAAGTTCACTTTGATCAAAATTTTATCAAATATTTATTTTTATTTTCTTTATCAAATTTATTTATTAAATTTGAAGTTTAGGAGATATATAAAGATACTCAGTCTGTCCCTATTTGTTTATCATAATTAATCGTTTCATACTAGACAAAGAAAATAGTTATGGTACAAAATTTCATACATATTTACATTTACTTTCTTATTTTATCACTATCTCTCTTTTTCTTTAATTCTCTCTACTATTTAAGAAAAATATTAATTTAAGAGAGAAAGAAAGTAGTTTTAAAGGGTAATTCTGAAAAATTAATAATTAATGCTGGGATATGGACAAATAAGAATGGATAAATAAAGCTTCTAGAAACAAATAAAGCTTCTAGCAGAGAGCAGATAAATAGGGACAGAGGGAGTATTTCATTAGTTTGTCGGGTTCTCTCTGGTTAGATTCTCGGGTTTTTTGGGTTAGATTCTCGGGTCAGTCGGGTTTCGAATCAATCGAGTTTCAGGTTTATCGGGTTTAGGATCAATCGGGTTTCGAGTTTGTCGGGTTCGGGTCGTTTATTTTTTTTAGTCAAACCAGGTCGGGTAGGTTTCGATCGGGTTCGGGTTGGCTTTTGACAGCTCTAATTTTAATGGAAAGAAAGAAATGAAATGAAATAAAAGTTCCTTACAAAAAATGACATAAAAGTAAAATAAAAAGAAATAGAAACAGGCAAATAGCATAAGAGCATATACAACTTGAAAAATAAAGTAGTTGAAATAATAATGTTGATGATGATGATAAAAATAAAATATAAAATGTTTAAGAAAGAGAAACTAACGAATTGAGAATTAAAAAAAAAATGAGAATATGATGTCTACACATAGTTCTACTGGCTTATTAAAGTATGTTGGTGTGAGTGGTTACATGTTAATAGGTCTCCTATTTAACCTAAGCATAAAAGTCTTGTCATTTTCAACCAAAAAGGAAAATCTTGTTATAATAGTTGTGCCGTGAGTTTTACTAGTAAAAAACCAAAAGAAGCGTTGTAGCGTTGTTGATGAGCTGAGTTACGACTGTCTGGTTTATTTGATGAACTGATTATTTGGTTCATGGTAATTTAATTTGTTTCCATATTTTTATCACCTCAATGATATTCCCTTTGTTGTGTAACTACTTTTAAGTATTGAGCTGTTTATTTCACCAAGCGAAATAGAGAATCATATACGTACCATATATCTCCCTCAATAAGTTCCGTCTCTCCACTGTCCTCTTTGTAAACATATTACAGTAATATGGCGTATTTTATTATTATTTTATTATAGTATATACCATATACCACAAAAACCGAAAAGATATTCAATAATAATAATAATTCATTTATAGATACATTTCTGCTAGCCTGCAATGCAGTAATCAGATCATTTTGTTGTGCTCTGGTAAGTAAAGCCGTTAAAGCGTCCGTAAACATAAGAAACAAAGTGCTTTTGGAATTGGATTGATCATTGGGAAATGGAGGAGTGAAGTCCTAAGTGCTATTGCCTGGAAAGTTACAGAGGTCACGGACTCGTGGCGCATTAAATCCTTGGCAGCTCTAAAAGTTGTTGAATGTGCAAATGAAGTTGGTCTCGACAAAGTGATTTTGGAAGGGGATGCTTTCGGTGTTTTTAAAGCACTGCAAAAATCTGGAGAAAATTTTCTACCTTTCAGATTGATTGTGGAGGAAACCAAGTTGCTGATGGATGATTTTCTTTCTTTTCAACTACAGCATATCAGATGCAATGGCAACAAAGCCGCCGATGCCGTTGCCAATCTTGGTCTCTCTTTACAATCCGATATATTTTGGTTTGATGATTTTCCTGATTGTATCTCTTCTGTGATTGATAATGACTGTAATCCTATTATGGTTTAATGGCAATAGAAATCTCCTATATATATTTTCCCAAAAAAAATAACGTGTTGATGTGAGTGGAATTAATTAGTTACATTAATGGTATTTATTATCAAATGACAATGAGTACATTAAAATTGATAGTAAACCCAAGATTTTTGGGTTTACATTATTATCGTTATGTTTGTATTGCTTTTTTAGGGTTTTATGCAGTGATGTTGTCGCAACGTTATCCGAAACGACGATAAATTTAGGACTTAGAGAAAATTTTAAGGAGTCACCACTAACTATTTTTGTTTAGGTGCGGTTAGTTACCTATTAAGAATCTACCTAACTTAGCATTGGCCGTTAGATGGCGTACTTAAGCTGGGTAGGTCCCGGTCTGCGGAACGGAGAACTGGAGTCGGGAGTACGGTTACGTGCGAGGAAGGATGAGCACCCCCACAACGTCCGTCAAGATGACGGTACCGATTAATTTAATAATATTTAGGCCTCAAAAAAATGTTTTTATAATTTTCCTTTTTGTTTGGTTGGTTTTTTTGTTTTTTTTTTGTTTCTTTGTAATTTTCTATTATTTTTATTGGAGAAAACTTAAAAAAATAAAAGCAGGTTTCGAAATCTTTTTTTTTTATACTTATGAAAAGTTGAGAGAAAACCATATTCCAAAATATTTTTTTATATTATTTTTAAATGAGATCAAAATTCATTAAATGAATCAAGGTTTTTTATTATCATCTTAAATCAACATTTTAAAAAATATCAAGTGAATTCTTTCAACTTTTGATTTTTTGGGAAATTCATTTTTTATTCAAGAGAAGCAATTTTTTTTTTGAGAAATTGACATTTAGAATGAAACTATTGGATAGCCTTTTTTTCAAAAGTCCATTTTTATTACTCAATTCTTTTTCGAACAACTTTCATTTTTTTATTTTTTTATATTTTGGTTTTGAGATTTTTTAAAATTTACAATCTTTATTGAACATTTGAATGTTTGAGGAGTAAAATCTTATTTTTGCGAATAAAAAAAATGGTGAGGATTTTATCAAGGCCTACGATGAACCTCACCCAATTCTGGGTCCAATTCAAAGCGAGTCTCTGACTTAAGAATCTGGACTAGGTGTGAATTTTCGCCCTCCCAAACCGGATCTCATGATTTAATCCTCATCACTTAAACCACTTGTAAGGATTTTTTTATAGACATAGGTTATCATTCTTTTACTTTTATTTTTTTTTAACGTAAAATTTTATTGTCCTGATTGGCTTAGGAATTTATCATTATTGGTTTATTTATTTTCTAAAAACTAACATCTATAATTTATTTAGCTGCTTAAATGCATGGTATGTGGAATGTTATCTTACCAATTTTAAGTGAGAATAGTGACAATTTTATCAAGGCCCGCTGTGAACCTCGCCCAATTCTGGGTTTGATTCAAAATGGATCTCTTACCTAGGAGCTCATGTCGAGTGTGAATTTTCACCTTCTCGAACCGGATTCCATGATCGGACCGTCACTATCTCCACGTATCATTACTCGCATGGATGACAATAATAATATGACAATAGGGAATGTGTATGCATATTTTATAAGAAGTTTCAATTAAAAAATAATTCAACTTTATTTCGATTTCAAGAGTAGTACATCTTTTGCATAAGAAAACTTCATCACCCTTATTAACCCCTTTTTTTTTAAAAATAATATATATATATATATATATATATATAAACCAAAGGCATCATTTCTTTGTCACATTTACTACTGCACGTACCAACTTGATTTTCTAATTTGGCAGACTTGCCTTGTTGCCATTTTTATTTTACGAATCATCATCATCATTGCACCCAAAACCATCATTATCTAATCATTAAAATCAATGTTGCACCCAAAGGCCAAAACCGTATGGAATCAAGAAAGTATTAGTAGTCATTAAAATAAATGAATGATATCACCAGCATGATGGGTATTTAAGCAAATAAAATTAGAAGAAGAAATATACCAGAAATGAAAAAGGATATGCTGTCAAATGAGGCAGATGGCTCCAAATGAAAACACGCGGGTCACCACCAAGATCCAACTATCCAAGGACCCTTAACCAGGTAAAATTACACTAACACCCCTCTGAGATATAAAAGCAACAAGCTTCAGCGTGCTCTTTTCTTTTTGCTTCTTTTTGTTTTTTTTTTGTCTTCCTTCTTCACGCCTCAACTTCTCTGCTCGTCTCACCAGTCAAAATCCTCATACCACTAAACAGAGTTATATTCCTCCATGGTTCACTGTTCTAGAACTCCC
The DNA here is from genome assembly GCA_030664755.1 of Microcos paniculata. Lineage (NCBI taxonomy): Eukaryota > Viridiplantae > Streptophyta > Magnoliopsida > Malvales > Malvaceae > Microcos > Microcos paniculata. The sequence goes on from CP131461.1 coordinate 19,878,106, forward strand.
CATAAATCAATTAAACTCCCTACCTACTCTTCAATGCTCCTTCCCGAAAATCATTTGCTCTAAACACATATTAATCTTCTCAAATCTGCTTCTAAAGCTAATGACTTTCCAACCTAGATTTAGCCAAGACCCACCGTCAAAATTGCTACCAAATTTGAGTGTGTTGTTTTCCACACTTAAATATACGCCTTCACAGTTTAGGTTTCAAAGAAAAGACCACAAGTAAAAACACTTCTTTTCAAAAAAAACTTTGGGACTAAAAACTGCCCACCCCCTTTTTTTTCTCTTGATCGGCTGTGCTTGCCCCCCCTCTCTCTTTACGTTTTTTCTTCGGTTGGCAGCTCTTTATATATTTTTTTTTTGCTTGGCCCCCCTTCATCTCTTTTTTTCTTTGCTTGGCCCCCCTTTCTCTACGTTTTTTTCTTCGGTTGGCCCCCCCTCTCTACATTTTTCTTTACTTGGCCCCCCTTCTCTACATTTTTCTTTGCTTGGCCCCCCTTTGTCTCCTTTTTTTTTGGTTGGCAGCAATTATTTGGCGCCGTTTCAACATTGTTATGGGGCTACTTCAGCTTGACTTTTTTCTTTATTTTGTTTTACTTGAAGTTAAACTTCACGTGACTTATCCTTCATCAAGACTTTTGTGGCAGCAATTATTTTTGGCTTTTTATTTCTTACTTTGACCAATTGGCTTTGCTTAAAAATCAACTTTTTTGTCTTGTTCACACGTCACAAAGCCTTTAACCAATTTTCTTCCAATTTCCATAGGTTATGTACTATTCCACCAGTAAGAAGAAGATTAAATTGCTACAAAGGGGTCAGATCGCCCTAAGCAAAACACGCGGATCCCTGCTCTTAAGTTGGATACTAGGTCATAGAAATAAGAAATAAAGTGAGGCCAATGGAAAAATGAAACTGATTATAAAGTAAAATAAAGGCAAAGAAATAATTAAAAGTAACTAACGAAATGCAAAAGAAAAGATAAGTATGAAAAAATAAGATGTCTACAGATGTAATGGAAAAGAAAGATAAATTTAAAATTTTAAATGTATTTGTTGTTTACTTAAGATAAGGGACAAAAAATTTGGGATTCCCAAAAAAGAAAAAGTGGACAAATAGAAGGTGATGGAGGGACTATTACATTTACTTAGTTGTCATTTTCCTCATAAATATCATAAATAATATTAATTACAACTATTAATGAATCTCATTAATTTAGTACACTTTAATCGTGAAATTTTCAAAACAACCTTTTGATTATTTCTTTATGAGAAATATTCCTTGACACATCACAAGTCATCCCGCCAGATTACTGGTCTGACGTGTCACATCTATATCCTTTGATCTGTTTGTTTTATCAACTTTCAAGATTGTCTGAAAGGAAAGACAAGAACGGAGAGTAACTTTAGTTGATGTTAAGTGGGGCTATGCCATGTGGCACATCAGGTGGGCAGTTAGACGGGTTGTGTTTTGGCGGGCAATTGGGAGATTTAAACATTAATGGAATTGGGAGATATGAGCATGCAAATTTTTGGGTTTTTTGGTCGATTTGGAGAAATTGGGTTAGTTTTAAACTAAACCACCAAGATATGTTGTAAAGATTCTCAAAAGCTTTCATTAAATGCAATTGCACGTAGAATTAAGCAATTGCTGAATGAGTTGGTAAATTTTTAAAGCAAATAATCATTTTCAAATTTCTAGATTTGTATGCTTAAGACATATTCTATGCGAGCTAAATTTGGGTGAGTAAATGAGCTCCCTTTCGAGTGAACTTTATCTTGTTGGAAATTTTTTTTGAGTCTTCCATAGCTTTTCCAAAAATAGTTTTCCCTTAATTTTGACCGTAACATAGAGAAAAATGTTATTTTCTCAAGTGACGCCAAACTGCCTTGATTTCTATGACCTGACCTTGTGAATTAAATTGAAAATACTAGATGCTGATTCTATCTTTCTAGTGAACTAATAAATGTGAAGTACTCATCGAAATATCATGTGGCTTTTGAATCGAGTGAATTGGAGTTAGGATAAGAGAGTTGTGGCCTCCACAAGTTTCTGTTTAAAATAGGGGAAAGTCGTATGAGTGTAAGTGCAATTAGGGCTATTCATTATTCGGTTAAAACCGAATTAACCGACCGAATCAAATTAATTTGGTTAATCGATCAGTGATGGAATTAATTCACTTCGGTTATCGGTTTCAGTTTTTCATGAATTTCGATTTTTGGTTAATTCGGTTCGAAAGGTCAGTTTATTCGAATTAACCAAATAGTTAACCAAATTTTAAGGATTTATATATATTAGATATATATAAAATACGTAAATCCTTAATTTCAATTTCCAAATACAACCAATATTCCAATAAAAGAAAATAGTAAAAAAATAATAATAAAATAAAGGTTCAGATCTAATTAAACTAGCAAACCAAACCCTATCTCACAATTTCCCAAATCCAATTTTTTCTCTCTTTCTTCCGTCTTCACTCTTCACCACCGCCGCTTGCTTCCTAGTTTCTACCTACTTCCTTCAGTAATTTTTCATTTTCTCTTCACCAATCAATTACTCATCAAGGCTGCTTCTTTCAATCTTCCTTTAACTAGATGATGCAGATCTTCACTTTCTGTTCACTTCATCCACTACCTGAAAGCTAGCTTCTTTAGCTCTTTCTCACCATCTTCTTTCTTTGTTGCTACTGCTGCTGTTTCGTTTCATCATTTCGTAGCTTACCTTAGTCCTCCCAAGTTGACTTTCCCTTACTTCTTCCCAAGCTAACTCTCCCTTATTCCACGATAAGTTTGATAAATTTTAATTTTCTTTATTCTTTAATTTTTGCAATTTGTTTCACTCCCTTTGTCTCCTTTTTTTTTTTGGTTGGCAGCAATTATTTGGCGCCGTTTCAACATTGTTATGGGGCTACTTCAGCTTGACTTTTTTCTTTATTTTGTTTTGCTTCAAGTTAAATTTCACGTGACTTATCCTTCATCAAGACTTTTGTGGCAGCAATTATTTTTGGCTTTTTATTTCTTACTTTGACCAATTGGCTTTGCTTAAAAATCAACTTTTTTGTCTTGTTCACACGTCACAAAGCCTTTAACCAATTTCCTTCCAATTTCCATAGGTTATGTACTATTCCACCAGTAAGAAGAAGATTAAATTGCTACAAAGGGGTCAGATCGCCCTAAGCAAAACACGCGGATCCCTGCTCTTAAGTTGGATACTAGGTCATAGAAATAAGAAATAAAGTGAGGCCAATGGAAAAATGAAACTGATTATAAAGTAAAATAAAGGCAAAGAAATAATTAAAAGTAACTAACGAAATGCAAAAGAAAAGATAAGTATGAAAAAATAAGGTGTCTACAGATGTAATGGAAAAGAAAGATAAATTTAAAATTTTAAATGTCACGCCCCGACCCGCAGGCTCGGCCACGTGACAACCGCCGTACCACCTCGAGATGTGTGCCTCGTCAGGCGGGCAACCAAGATGATACAAGGCTTAAAAATAAAGGATATTCGAGCAATATATGAAAAACATATTAAATTATCATAAATAATACAGTTTCAAAATATTTAAAATATATATCACATCTTACAATATTCCATGCAGCGGAAAATATTATTTAAATCCACAAATGTATAGGTAAGATGTAATAATATCCCGAGCCAAGTAACACAAAGCAAAAGGGTGGCACCTACATAATCGTGTCCACAGAAACGAACTGGGATCACTGGCCACCAGGACGTCCGCCGTCCAAAGACTGATGATCTGAGAACAAAAGTGAATGGGGTGAGTACAAAATCTTGTACCCAGTGAGAGACTCGGTTATAAAGACCGATCACCTCAGGCTGGGGATATGAAATAATCCAAATATCAATTTAATAAATCATTTATTGAAATATAGTAAATCCCATACCAAATCAAATATCAAATATCAAATTCATAATAATATTTACATAAGGGCTGGCATCTGAAATTTGTCCCAATAAGGTATACCCATGCACTGGGGTATCCACTGGACCGTCAAGGGTTACTTTCTATTTTAAAACATTTACTTTATTCTCTGGCCCATTCCCTTGACGTTTGCCATACTGTGGTGGAACACAGCATCCGAAGTCCTGGCGAGTTTCCCTACGCGCCTCTCGCAACCAAGTGCGACTCACCGTGCCCCTCGATAGGCGGTCCACGGCTGAGTAACACGCATGCATCTCAACTCGGTCCACGCTCCCACATATTGGAGCCCCGAGGACAATACTCAATCTCTCATCTCTCAGGGGTATCATTCCCCAATAATAATCAATAATTATATTAATTTCTCAGGGGTATCGTTCCCCAAACCATAAACAATAATAATTTCAATATATCAAATTTATTGAAATTCCCACCCTTAAAATCATTTATAAACTCAGTGTATGAGGGTGGACAATTCATACCCCAAAACATATATAAACAATTTAGTAAAGCATTTATAAATAAATTTGCAAACGGTTAACCCTCAATGGTCAACCAATATAATCCGAGCCACTCACAAGTGAGGAGAGTTGTATACTCCCCGATTACCCACGTATGCCTTGGTTCAAATTGCTACCGGTCCAAATCTCGTACGATCACGTACCTAAATAATCAAATTAAATTCTAATTTGATTAATAAAATATTCAATCAATGTTCAAATCATAAATCAACACCAATTAAAGGTCTCGGACTAAAATTGATAAGTCCAGAAGTCAATTGGAGCTAATTGGAGTCAATTGGGGTCAAATGGGGTCTAGGGTTGCAAAATTACCAAAATACCCCTGGTGCTACAGTACCCTTGCCGACAGTGATGTTCCGGCGCCGGAACTAGTCAGAACCGGCGCCGGTTCTGTTCTGGAATTAAGGCCGAGTTTCAGCCATAATCTTTTTCAGCTCGATTTAAGTTCAATTCACAACCAATCCGCATCAAAATTGAAACACAGCATGATAAACACATGATCTATGGATTTACAGCTTCAAGAACGGAATCAAACAACCAATCATGCTCGAATTTTGAATTAAATCACTGAGAGTTGACTTATCTCGGACAAAACAGAAATATCAACTTCAATCAACGAAATCTCTTAGCTCAGACCATGAAATCAAGCGTATAAACTATCAAATTAAAGCTTGATGAGTCTAGAACAATATACCAAATTCTCAGCCAAGACGCACGGTTGAATCAAAAGATATGAGCTGATGAACAATCTGTCGCCAAATTTCCAGATTTCTAGATTTGAAAATTTTCTTGATAATCTTATTGTTTTGATCATCAAGAAGACAAGAGAAGTTGTTATTGATGTTTGATTAAGTGTTTGAAAGGAGATTGAGGTTTTAATTCAGAAGAATCGAGAGAGAGCTCGGAGAAAATTTGAAGAACAAAGAGAAGAAATGAAATTGGGGGTTCTCGGGTGAGCCGAGACCCAATTTAATCGACCAATTCCGGCGCCGGTATTGGTCAGTTCCGGCGCCGGAATCAACAGAGTCAAGTTGACTCCGGTCAACTCGGTCAAACATCCTTGGAATCCGTGCCCAAGTGGGACCCACATCTCGGAACTTCAATTTAAGGATTTTTAAGCTTGAAATTGAGCTATATGAAGTTCAAGACATTCATGGAAAGTCAAAATTGATATATTAACCAGACAACAATTCATAAATATTCAACTTGACACGTGGGGACTAGGTCCGGGCGTGTCAACTCTCCCCCCCTTACAAAAATTTCGTCCCCGAAATTTAAATAACTAATCAACAAACAAATGGGGGTAATCATGTCTCATGTCATTCTCGGGTTCCCAAGTCTGCTCCTCAATCTGCGAGCTTTTCCACAAAACTCGCACCAAAGGTACCGATTTATTTCTCAAGGATCTAACCTCTCGATCCAATATGGCTACAGGTCGAACTCTGAAGCCCAAACTTTTCTTCAGCTTCACAGGTGGTGCTTGAAGAACATGTGATGGATCAGGTACATATTTTCGGAGCATAGATATATGAAAGACATCATGTATCCGTGCCATATCAGGTGGCAACTCCAAACGATACGCTACCGGTCCAATTCGCTCAGTGATGAGAAATGGACCAATGTACCTCGGATTTAGCTTTCCAGCCTTACGGAAACGAATAACACCTTTCCAAGGTGAGACCTTCAAAAACACTTGATCTCCCACTTGGAACTCCAAAGGTGTTCTCCTTCTTTGAGCATATTTTCTATCTCGATCTTGTGCTGCCTGTAATCGTTCACGGATGAATTTCACCTTTTTAGTGGTGAGTTCAATCTCTGCTTTGTCGAAGATTCGGTTCTCACCCACTTCATCCCAATACAACAGGGTTCTACATTTCTTTCCATACAGAGCTTCATATGGAGCCATACCAATACTCGATTGGTAACTGTTGTTGTAAGCAAACTCCGCTGCTGCAAGATACGTGTCCCATCCACTAGAAAATTCAAGTGCACATGCTCGCAACATATCCTCCAATATCTGAATAGTACGCTCTGACTGTCCATCAGTCTGTGGATGAAAAGCAGTACTAAAACGAAGTTGAGTTCCCATCGCTTGTTGAAAGCTGTCCCAGAACTGTGAGGTAAACCTCGGATCTCTATCAGAAACAATAGAAGCTGGGACTCCATGAAGTCGAACTACTTCATTCATATAAAGTTGGGCTAACTGGTTCACACTCCATTTCATGTTTACAGGAAGAAAATGTGCTGACTTGGTAAGTCGGTCAACAATCACCCATACCGCATCAATTCCACGTCTAACACGCGGAAAGCCAGTCACAAAATCCATGGTGATGTGCTCCCATTTCCATTCAGGAATTTGAAGAGGTTGAAGTGTCCCGAAAGGCTTTCTACGTTCGGCTTTCACTTGCTGACACGTCAAGCATCTCGCTACAAATTCAGCAACTTCTCTTTTCATTCCAGGCCACCAATAATGATCTTTGATGGTTCGGTACATCTTGGTGCTACCTGGGTGCATAGCAAACGGAGAAGAATGAGCTTGTTGAAGAATAGTGTCTTTAAGATCAAGATCATGTGGCACACAGATCCGATTTCGGAATAGCAGAATTCCATCACTGCGAACTGAAAACTCAGATGGTTCTCCCAACTGTAACTTCTGAAGTTCATGCTGCAGCCTCAGATCGGTCTTTTGGAGATCATGAATCCGATCATCTAGCACTGGCTTAGCTAGAATTTGGGCAATTAGTGCACCATCATGAAAATCATAAGCCAATCTGGCTCCAGTTGATCTCAACTCCACCAACTCTGGCAAATGAACATCTCTAATCGTCGCCAAGGACGTAACTGTACTTCGGCTCAAAGCATCAGCAACAACATTTGCTTTGCCGGGATGATAATCGATTACGAGATCGTAATCCTTGATGAGATCTAACCATCTCCTTTGTCGCATATTCAATTCACGCTGAGTCATAAAGTGCTTGAGGCTCTTGTGATCAGTGTAGATACGACAAGTTTCACCATATAAATGATGACGCCAAATCTTCAAGGCGAAGACAATGGCAGCAAGCTCCAAGTCATGTATTGGGTAATTAACCTCATTTGGCTTCAACTGACGAGAAGCATAAGCAATTACTCGCTCGTCTTGCATCAACACACATCCAAGTCCGTTGCCTAATGCATCAGTGTACACAGTGAACTCCTTGCCGCTCACAGGTAAGGCAAGTACCGGTGCGGTCGTCAATTTATCCCTCAGCTTCTGGAAACTTTCTTCACATTCATCTGACCAAACAAACTTAGCGTTCTTGCGTGTCAGCTTGGTCAATGGTGCAGCTATCATGGAGAATCCATCCACAAATCTCCGATAATATCCAGCTAATCCCAAGAAACTTCGAATCTCCGTAGGAGTTGTGGGACGTTTCCAATTGGTGATTGCCTCAATCTTGCTGGAATCCACATATATACCATCCCTAGACACAACATGTCCAAGGAATCCAACTTGCTGCAACCAAAACTGACATTTGGAAAGCTTAGCATAAAGCTGATGATCTCGAAGAGTTTGCAATACAATGCGAAGATGATTTGCATGCTCCCGCTGATTCCTTGAATAAACCAATATGTCATCAATGAAGACGATGACAAATCGGTCTAAATACTGATGGAATATGCGGTTCATCAGATCCATAAATGCTGCTGGAGCGTTGGTAAGTCCAAACGACATCACACAGAACTCGTAATGTCCATATCTGGTACGAAAAGCGGACTTATGGATATCTTCTTCTCGGATCTTCAACTGATGGTAGCCTGATCGCAGGTCAATCTTAGAAAACACTCCGGCTCCTCGAAGTTGATCGAACAAATCATCAATGCGAGGTAATGGATATCTATTCTTCACGGTCACCGCATTCAGCTTGCGGTAGTCAATGCAGAGTCGCATGGAACCGTCTTTCTTTTTCACAAACAAAACTGGGGCTCCCCAAGGTGAAGTACTCGGCCGAATGAATCCTTTATCCTGCAATTCGGCGAGTTGTTTCTTCAGCTCAATCAATTCAGTAGGTGCCATTCGATATGGAGCCATAGAAATTGGATCCGTACCGGGATAAACTTCGATCGGAAAGTCAAAGTCTCTCTCTGGTGGCAAACCAGGTAATTCATCAGGAAAGACATCCGGAAATTCATTTACTACCGGAATATCATCAATGTTAGGTTCTTCCACGGACTTATCTACTACATGGGCTAACACAGCTTTACACCCTTTGAGTAGTAGCTTACTTGCTTTAACGGCAGAAATGACATTCGGTGTGCCTCTGCGCTCACTGTAAAAATCAATCATGCTGCCGTCAGGTCGTGGAATTCTCACCAAATGGTGCTCGCAAAAGATCTGAGCACGATGTCTCCCAAGCCAATCCATTCCCAAGATGGCATCGAAGTCAGACATTTGAAGTGGAATTAAATCTGCTTCGAAAGTCAGGTTTTCCAGCTTCACTGCACATCCTTTGTACACCGTATTTCGAACCATTCTCTCACCCAACGGTGTATTCACCAACAGCTCATACCCCAAGGGCGATAACTCTCGATCCGCATGCACAGCAAACTTTGTATTAACATAGGACAAAGCAGCTCCAGTGTCCATAATCACATATGCCGGTTGATCGAAAATAACTACAACGCCTAATGTTCAAAAATTTTCTAAAGCGGTTACTTTAACTCGGCAAGCAGTTACGAATACGATAACATCTTTATTCACAAAATATAACCATCCATGAATATTTAAATATTACTTACCGGTGACTACATCAGGACGTGCATCAGCGTCCTCCTGCGACATGGCATAAACTTGTGTATGTTGTCGCTGCTGCTGTTGCTGTGGGGGTCGTCTCGGAGTTGCAGAACTACTACCCATACCCGAATGCTGCTGAGATGTAGAAGGTGCGGCGAAAGAATGTCGTGCAGGTTGAAACGGACGATAACCTCCATAATTGCTCGGTCTAACTGGAGGCTGACTAAAATTCTGTCTAGGTGGCACAGAAGTAGTAGATGGACATGTACGTGCCACATGACCCATGCCTCCACACTGAAAACATCGAAGTCCAGCCCTACACTGGCCAGAATGAAAACGCCTACAGTGTGGACATCGAGGTCCAGACTCCACTCTTTTCTTCCCAAATCTTCCTTTACTCATGGAACCAAATCCAAGCTTCTCTTTTCCTCGACCACCTGATGGAAGTGGTGGCAGAGAAAGTGACATCTGTGGTACTGGAGACTCAACTGTACCGCCCCGTGATATTCCTCCATGGGAATATAAGCTCTGAGTCTGTTTCGGCTCCAGATTCATCGGTATGTCAGAAAATCGTGGACCACTTGAACTCGATCCACCTGGTCGACGTTGAGCAATCATGGCTTCAGCCCACAATGCATCCTGTCGACACTGCTCAAAAGTGGCTTTGGAAGTAGGCTTCATCATTTGAACAATCTCCCATCGAAGTCCATTAACAAACTGAAGACAAAGGGCATCCTCAGTGATGGATGAAAGATGGTGTGAAAGTCTCCGTAATTCTGTCTCAAACTGTTCAACTGAACTGTTACCTTGCTGCAATCGGAGAAATTCACCATATCGTCTCATTCCCATCTCCTCCGATATGTATCTCTCACGAAACTCAGTGACAAACGTTTCCCATGTCATTGGTACAGTGGCTCGGCTCTCAAGATTAGTCCACCAACTCAAGGGCTGTCCTTGGAGATATCGAGTAACCAAACTAACTCTCTCCTCTTAGGTCATACCCAGACCTTGTGTGTTCTTTGTGACAAAATGCAGCCAATCCCATGCTGCATCAGCAGAAGTGTCAGAGAGCTTTGGGGTGTCTAGTCCCTTCATAATACTAAGGAACCTCACCAAGCGATCCTCTGAAGAAATAGGACCAGCAGAAGTGCTCGCTGCACCGTTTGGCTGAAAGTGCGGCGGCATCGGTGTTGGCACAGGTGGCGATGGATGTACTGGTGGTGTAATACCGGTAGTCGGTGGTGCACCAGTAGCCATTTGTGACGAAAAGAATTTACTAGCCCAAGTATCAAACATGCGCTCAACATCAGCGGGCGTAAACAACACCGGCGTGGCAGTCGTCGGAGGTGGGGGTGGTGGAATTTCAGTGTGATCATCCTGATGATGCGTCTCATCAACAGGTGAAACAGGTGGAATAGGCTCATCCGGAATCTCAGTGGTCTCCGGATCTACAGTAGGCTGAATCTCAGGCTGCCTACGTGGTCGACCTCTCCTCCTCGATACAGAGGGATCAGGGGTAGTAACGGAAGGATTCGGAATACTCCTTCTAGGTGGCATGGTGTAACTATACATAAAATCAAAGTCAGAAGACGAAAATATTTAACCCCAAAATCATACTCTCTACATTTAATCCCAAAATCAAAAAAAAATTTAAAAAAAAAAATTATATAAACTGCTTGGCTCGGTATATCATAAATATATGTTATATTTTAAAATTTGCTCTGATACCAATTTAATTGTCACGCCCCGACCCGCAGGCTCGGCCACGTGACAACCGCCGTACCACCTCGAGATGCGTGCCTCGTCAGGCGGGCAACCAAGATGATACAAGGCTTAAAAATAAAGGATATTCGAGCAATATATGAAAAACATATTAAATTATCATAAATAATACAGTTTCAAAATATTTAAAATATATATCACATCTTACAATATTCCATGCAGCGGAAAATATTATTTAAATCCACAAATGTATAGGTAAGATGTAATAATATCCCGAGCCAAGTAACACAAAGCAAAAGGGTGGCACCTACATAATCGTGTCCACAGAAACGAACTGGGATCACTGGCCACCAGGACGTCCGCCGTCCAAAGACTGATGATCTGAGAACAAAAGTGAATGGGGTGAGTACAAAATCTTGTACCCAGTGAGAGACTCGGTTATAAAGACCGATCACCTCAGGCTGGGGATATGAAATAATCCAAATATCAATTTAATAAATCATTTACTGAAATATAGTAAATCCCATACCAAATCAAATATCAAATATCAAATTCATAATAATATTTACATAAGGGCTGGCATCTGAAATTTGTCCCAATAAGGTATACCCGTGCACTGGGGTATCCACTGGACCGTCAAGGGTTACTTTCTATTTTAAAACATTTACTTTATTCTCTGGCCCATTCCCTTGACGTTTGCCATACTGTGGTGGAACACAGCATCCGAAGTCCTGGCGAGTTTCCCTACGCGCCTCTCGCAACCAAGAGCGACTCACCGTGCCCCTCGATAGGCGGTCCACGGCTGAGTAACACGCATGCATCTCAACTCGGTCCACGCTCCCACATATTGGAGCCCCGAGGACAATACTCAATCTCTCATCTCTCAGGGGTATCATTCCCCAATAATAATCAATAATTATATTAATTTCTCAGGGGTATCGTTCCCCAAACCATAAACAATAATAATTTCAATATATCAAATTTATTGAAATTCCCACCCTTAAAATCATTTATAAACTCAGTGTATGAGGGTGGACAATTCATACCCCAAAACATATATAAACAATTTAGTAAAGCATTTATAAATAAATTTGCAAACGGTTAACCCTCAATGGTCAACCAATATAATCCGAGCCACTCACAAGTGAGGAGAGTTGTATACTCCCCGATTACCCACGTATGCCTTGGTTCAAATTGCTACCGGTCCAAATCTCGTACGATCACGTACCTAAATAATCAAATTAAATTCTAATTTGATTAATAAAATATTCAATCAATGTTCAAATCATAAATCAACACCAATTAAAGGTCTCGGACTAAAATTGATAAGTCCAGAAGTCAATTGGAGCTAATTGGAGTCAATTGGGGTCAAATGGGGTCTAGGGTTGCAAAATTACCAAAATACCCCTGGTGCTACAGTACCCTTGCCGACAGTGATGTTCCGGCGCCGGAACTAGTCAGAACCGGCGCCGGTTCTGTTCTGGAATTAAGACCGAGTTTCAGCCATAATCTTTTTCAGCTCGATTTAAGTTCAATTCACAACCAATCCGCATCAAAATTGAAACACAGCATGATAAACACATGATCTATGGATTTACAGCTTCAAGAACGGAATCAAACAACCAATCATGCTCGAATTTTGAATTAAATCACTGAGAGTTGACTTATCTCGGACAAAACAGAAATATCAACTTCAATCAACGAAATCTCTTAGCTCAGACCATGAAATCAAGCGTATAAACTATCAAATTAAAGCTTGATGAGTCTAGAACAATATACCAAATTCTCAGCCAAGACGCACGGTTGAATCAAAAGATATGAGCTGATGAACAATCTGTCGCCAAATTTCCAGATTTCTAGATTTGAAAATTTTCTTGATAATCTTATTGTTTTGATCATCAAGAAGACAAGAGAAGTTGTTATTGATGTTTGATTAAGTGTTTGAAAGGAGATTGAGGTTTTAATTCAGAAGAATCGAGAGAGAGCTCGGAGAAAATTTGAAGAACAAAGAGAAGAAATGAAATTGGGGGTTCTCGGGTGAGCCGAGACCCAATTTAATCGACCAATTCCGGCGCCGGTATTGGTCAGTTCCGGCGCCGGAATCAACAGAGTCAAGTTGACTCCGGTCAACTCGGTCAAACATCCTTGGAATCCGTGCCCAAGTGGGACCCACATCTCGGAACTTCAATTTAAGGATTTTTAAGCTTGAAATTGAGCTATATGAAGTTCAAGACATTCATGGAAAGTCAAAATTGATATATTAACCAGACAACAATTCATAAATATTCAACTTGACACGTGGGGACTAGGTCCGGGCGTGTCATTAAATGTATTTGTTGTTTACTTAAGATAAGGGACAAAAAATTTGGGATTCCCAAAAAAGAAAAAGTGGACAAATAGAAGGTGATGGAAGGACTATTACATTTACTTAGTTGTCATTTTCCTCATAAATATCATAAATAATATTAATTACAACTATTAATGAATCTCATTAATTTAGTACACTTTAATCGTGAAATTTTCAAAACAACCTTTTGATTATTTCTTTATGAGAAATATTCCTTGACACATCACAAGTCATCCCGCCAGATTACTGGTCTGACGTGTCACATCTATATCCTTTGATCTGTTTGTTTTATCAACTTTCAAGATTGTCTGAAAGGAAAGACAAGAACGGAGAGTAACTTTAGTTGATGTTAAGTGGGGCTATGCCATGTGGCACATCAGGTGGGCAGTTAGACGGGTTGTGTTTTGGCGGGCAATTGGGAGATTTAAACATTAATGGAATTGGGAGATATGAGCATGCAAATTTTTGGGTTTTTTGGTCGATTTGGAGAAATTGGGTTAGTTTTAAACTAAACCACCAAGATATGTTGTAAAGATTCTCAAAAGCTTTCATTAAATGCAATTGCACGTAGAATTAAGCAATTGCTGAATGAGTTGGTAAATTTTTAAAGCAAATAATCATTTTCAAATTTCTAGATTTGTATGCTTAAGACATATTCTATGCGAGCTAAATTTGGGTGAGTAAATGAGCTCCCTTTCGAGTGAACTTTATCTTGTTGGAAATTTTTTTTGAGTCTTCCATAGCTTTTCCAAAAATAGTTTTCCCTTAATTTTGACCGTAACATAGAGAAAAATGTTATTTTCTCAAGTGACGCCAAACTGCCTCGATTTTTATGACCTGACCTTGTGAATTAAATTGAAAATACTAGATGCTGATTCTATCTTTCTAGTGAACTAATAAATGTGAAGTACTCATCGAAATATCATGTGGCTTTTGAATCGAGTGAATTGGAGTTAGGATAAGAGAGTTGTGGCCTCCACAAGTTTCTGTTTAAAATAGGGGAAAGTCGTATGAGTGTAAGTGCAATTAGGACTATTCATTATTCGGTTAAAACCGAATTAACTGACCGAATCAAATTAATTTGGTTAATCGATCAGTGATGGAATTAATTCACTTCGGTTATCGGTTTCAGTTTTTCATGAATTTCGATTTTTGGTTAATTCGGTTCGAAAGGTCAGTTTATTCGAATTAACCAAATAGTTAACCAAATTTTAAGGATTTATATATATTAGATATATATAAAATACGTAAATCCTTAATTTCAATTTCCAAATACAACCAATATTCCAATAAAAGAAAATAGTAAAAAAATAATAATAAAATAAAGGTTCAGATCTAATTAAACTAGCAAACCAAACCCTATCTCACAATTTCCCAAATCCAATTTTTTCTCTCTTTCTTCCGTCTTCACTCTTCACCACCGCCGCTTGCTTCCTAGTTTCTACCTACTTCCTTCAGTAATTTTTCATTTTCTCTTCACCAATCAATTACTCATCAAGGCTGCTTCTTTCAATCTTCCTTTAACTAGATGATGCAGATCTTCACTTTCTGTTCACTTCATCCACTACCTGAAAGCTAGCTTCTTTAGCTCTTTCTCACCATCTTCTTTCTTTGTTGCTACTGCTGCTGTTTCGTTTCATCATTTCGTAGCTTACCTTAGTCCTCCCAAGTTGACTTTCCCTTACTTCTTCCCAAGCTAACTCTCCCTTATTCCACGATAAGTTTGATAAATTTTAATTTTCTTTATTCTTTAATTTTTGCAATTTGTTTCACTCCCTTTGTCTCCTTTTTTTTTTTGGTTGGCAGCAATTATTTGGCGCCGTTTCAACATTGTTATGGGGCTACTTCAGCTTGACTTTTTTCTTTATTTTGTTTTGCTTCAAGTTAAATTTCACGTGACTTATCCTTCATCAAGACTTTTGTGGCAGCAATTATTTTTGGCTTTTTATTTCTTACTTTGACCAATTGGCTTTGCTTAAAAATCAACTTTTTTGTCTTGTTCACACGTCACAAAGCCTTTAACCAATTTCCTTCCAATTTCCATAGGTTATGTACTATTCCACCAGTAAGAAGAAGATTAAATTGCTACAAAGGGGTCAGATCGCCCTAAGCAAAACACGCGGATCCCTGCTCTTAAGTTGGATACTAGGTCATAGAAATAAGAAATAAAGTGAGGCCAATGGAAAAATGAAACTGATTATAAAGTAAAATAAAGGCAAAGAAATAATTAAAAGTAACTAACGAAATGCAAAAGAAAAGATAAGTATGAAAAAATAAGGTGTCTACAGATGTAATGGAAAAGAAAGATAAATTTAAAATTTTAAATGTATTTGTTGTTTACTTAAGATAAGGGACAAAAAATTTGGGATTCCCAAAAAAGAAAAAGTGGACAAATAGAAGGTGATGGAAGGACTATTACATTTACTTAGTTGTCATTTTCCTCATAAATATCATAAATAATATTAATTACAACTATTAATGAATCTCATTAATTTAGTACACTTTAATCGTGAAATTTTCAAAACAACCTTTTGATTATTTCTTTATGAGAAATATTCCTTGACACATCACAAGTCATCCCGCCAGATTACTGGTCTGACGTGTCACATCTATATCCTTTGATCTGTTTGTTTTATCAACTTTCAAGATTGTCTGAAAGGAAAGACAAGAACGGAGAGTAACTTTAGTTGATGTTAAGTGGGGCTATGCCATGTGGCACATCAGGTGGGCAGTTAGACGGGTTGTGTTTTGGCGGGCAATTGGGAGATTTAAACATTAATGGAATTGGGAGATATGAGCATGCAAATTTTTGGGTTTTTTGGTCGATTTGGAGAAATTGGGTTAGTTTTAAACTAAACCACCAAGATATGTTGTAAAGATTCTCAAAAGCTTTCATTAAATGCAATTGCACGTAGAATTAAGCAATTGCTGAATGAGTTGGTAAATTTTTAAAGCAAATAATCATTTTCAAATTTCTAGATTTGTATGCTTAAGACATATTCTATGCGAGCTAAATTTGGGTGAGTAAATGAGCTCCCTTTCGAGTGAACTTTATCTTGTTGGAAATTTTTTTTGAGTCTTCCATAGCTTTTCCAAAAATAGTTTTCCCTTAATTTTGACCGTAACATAGAGAAAAATGTTATTTTCTCAAGTGACGCCAAACTGCCTCGATTTTTATGACCTGACCTTGTGAATTAAATTGAAAATACTAGATGCTGATTCTATCTTTCTAGTGAACTAATAAATGTGAAGTACTCATCGAAATATCATGTGGCTTTTGAATCGAGTGAATTGGAGTTAGGATAAGAGAGTTGTGGCCTCCACAAGTTTCTGTTTAAAATAGGGGAAAGTCGTATGAGTGTAAGTGCAATTAGGACTATTCATTATTCGGTTAAAACCGAATTAACTGACCGAATCAAATTAATTTGGTTAATCGATCAGTGATGGAATTAATTCACTTCGGTTATCGGTTTCAGTTTTTCATGAATTTCGATTTTTGGTTAATTCGGTTCGAAAGGTCAGTTTATTCGAATTAACCAAATAGTTAACCAAATTTTAAGGATTTATATATATTAGATATATATAAAATACGTAAATCCTTAATTTCAATTTCCAAATACAACCAATATTCCAATAAAAGAAAATAGTAAAAAAATAATAATAAAATAAAGGTTCAGATCTAATTAAACTAGCAAACCAAACCCTATCTCACAATTTCCCAAATCCAATTTTTTCTCTCTTTCTTCCGTCTTCACTCTTCACCACCGCCGCTTGCTTCCTAGTTTCTACCTACTTCCTTCAGTAATTTTTCATTTTCTCTTCACCAATCAATTACTCATCAAGGCTGCTTCTTTCAATCTTCCTTTAACTAGATGATGCAGATCTTCACTTTCTGTTCACTTCATCCACTACCTGAAAGCTAGCTTCTTTAGCTCTTTCTCACCATCTTCTTTCTTTGTTGCTACTGCTGCTGTTTCGTTTCATCATTTCGTAGCTTACCTTAGTCCTCCCAAGTTGACTTTCCCTTACTTCTTCCCAAGCTAACTCTCCCTTATTCCACGATAAGTTTGATAAATTTTAATTTTCTTTATTCTTTAATTTTTGCAATTTGTTTCACTCCCTTTGTCTCCTTTTTTTTTTTGGTTGGCAGCAATTATTTGGCGCCGTTTCAACATTGTTATGGGGCTACTTCAGCTTGACTTTTTTCTTTATTTTGTTTTGCTTCAAGTTAAATTTCACGTGACTTATCCTTCATCAAGACTTTTGTGGCAGCAATTATTTTTGGCTTTTTATTTCTTACTTTGACCAATTGGCTTTGCTTAAAAATCAACTTTTTTGTCTTGTTCACACGTCACAAAGCCTTTAACCAATTTCCTTCCAATTTCCATAGGTTATGTACTATTCCACCAGTAAGAAGAAGATTAAATTGCTACAAAGGGGTCAGATCGCCCTAAGCAAAACACGCGGATCCCTGCTCTTAAGTTGGATACTAGGTCATAGAAATAAGAAATAAAGTGAGGCCAATGGAAAAATGAAACTGATTATAAAGTAAAATAAAGGCAAAGAAATAATTAAAAGTAACTAACGAAATGCAAAAGAAAAGATAAGTATGAAAAAATAAGGTGTCTACAGATGTAATGGAAAAGAAAGATAAATTTAAAATTTTAAATGTATTTGTTGTTTACTTAAGATAAGGGACAAAAAATTTGGGATTCCCAAAAAAGAAAAAGTGGACAAATAGAAGGTGATGGAAGGACTATTACATTTACTTAGTTGTCATTTTCCTCATAAATATCATAAATAATATTAATTACAACTATTAATGAATCTCATTAATTTAGTACACTTTAATCGTGAAATTTTCAAAACAACCTTTTGATTATTTCTTTATGAGAAATATTCCTTGACACATCACAAGTCATCCCGCCAGATTACTGGTCTGACGTGTCACATCTATATCCTTTGATCTGTTTGTTTTATCAACTTTCAAGATTGTCTGAAAGGAAAGACAAGAACGGAGAGTAACTTTAGTTGATGTTAAGTGGGGCTATGCCATGTGGCACATCAGGTGGGCAGTTAGACGGGTTGTGTTTTGGCGGGCAATTGGGAGATTTAAACATTAATGGAATTGGGAGATATGAGCATGCAAATTTTTGGGTTTTTTGGTCGATTTGGAGAAATTGGGTTAGTTTTAAACTAAACCACCAAGATATGTTGTAAAGATTCTCAAAAGCTTTCATTAAATGCAATTGCACGTAGAATTAAGCAATTGCTGAATGAGTTGGTAAATTTTTAAAGCAAATAATCATTTTCAAATTTCTAGATTTGTATGCTTAAGACATATTCTATGCGAGCTAAATTTGGGTGAGTAAATGAGCTCCCTTTCGAGTGAACTTTATCTTGTTGGAAATTTTTTTTGAGTCTTCCATAGCTTTTCCAAAAATAGTTTTCCCTTAATTTTGACCGTAACATAGAGAAAAATGTTATTTTCTCAAGTGACGCCAAACTGCCTCGATTTTTATGACCTGACCTTGTGAATTAAATTGAAAATACTAGATGCTGATTCTATCTTTCTAGTGAACTAATAAATGTGAAGTACTCATCGAAATATCATGTGGCTTTTGAATCGAGTGAATTGGAGTTAGGATAAGAGAGTTGTGGCCTCCACAAGTTTCTGTTTAAAATAGGGGAAAGTCGTATGAGTGTAAGTGCAATTAGGACTATTCATTATTCGGTTAAAACCGAATTAACTGACCGAATCAAATTAATTTGGTTAATCGATCAGTGATGGAATTAATTCACTTCGGTTATCGGTTTCAGTTTTTCATGAATTTCGATTTTTGGTTAATTCGGTTCGAAAGGTCAGTTTATTCGAATTAACCAAATAGTTAACCAAATTTTAAGGATTTATATATATTAGATATATATAAAATACGTAAATCCTTAATTTCAATTTCCAAATACAACCAATATTCCAATAAAAGAAAATAGTAAAAAAATAATAATAAAATAAAGGTTCAGATCTAATTAAACTAGCAAACCAAACCCTATCTCACAATTTCCCAAATCCAATTTTTTCTCTCTTTCTTCCGTCTTCACTCTTCACCACCGCCGCTTGCTTCCTAGTTTCTACCTACTTCCTTCAGTAATTTTTCATTTTCTCTTCACCAATCAATTACTCATCAAGGCTGCTTCTTTCAATCTTCCTTTAACTAGATGATGCAGATCTTCACTTTCTGTTCACTTCATCCACTACCTGAAAGCTAGCTTCTTTAGCTCTTTCTCACCATCTTCTTTCTTTGTTGCTACTGCTGCTGTTTCGTTTCATCATTTCGTAGCTTACCTTAGTCCTCCCAAGTTGACTTTCCCTTACTTCTTCCCAAGCTAACTCTCCCTTATTCCACGATAAGTTTGATAAATTTTAATTTTCTTTATTCTTTAATTTTTGCAATTTGTTTCACTCCCTTTGTCTCCTTTTTTTTTTTGGTTGGCAGCAATTATTTGGCGCCGTTTCAACATTGTTATGGGGCTACTTCAGCTTGACTTTTTTCTTTATTTTGTTTTGCTTCAAGTTAAATTTCACGTGACTTATCCTTCATCAAGACTTTTGTGGCAGCAATTATTTTTGGCTTTTTATTTCTTACTTTGACCAATTGGCTTTGCTTAAAAATCAACTTTTTTGTCTTGTTCACACGTCACAAAGCCTTTAACCAATTTCCTTCCAATTTCCATAGGTTATGTACTATTCCACCAATAAGAAGAAGATTAAATTGCTACAAAGGGGTCAGATCGCCCTAAGCAAAACACGCGGATCCCTGCTCTTAAGTTGGATACTAGGTCATAGAAATAAGAAATAAAGTGAGGCCAATGGAAAAATGAAACTGATTATAAAGTAAAATAAAGGCAAAGAAATAATTAAAAGTAACTAACGAAATGCAAAAGAAAAGATAAGTATGAAAAAATAAGGTGTCTACAGATGTAATGGAAAAGAAAGATAAATTTAAAATTTTAAATGTATTTGTTGTTTACTTAAGATAAGGGACAAAAAATTTGGGATTCCCAAAAAAGAAAAAGTGGACAAATAGAAGGTGATGGAAGGACTATTACATTTACTTAGTTGTCATTTTCCTCATAAATATCATAAATAATATTAATTACAACTATTAATGAATCTCATTAATTTAGTACACTTTAATCGTGAAATTTTCAAAACAACCTTTTGATTATTTCTTTATGAGAAATATTCCTTGACACATCACAAGTCATCCCGCCAGATTACTGGTCTGACGTGTCACATCTATATCCTTTGATCTGTTTGTTTTATCAACTTTCAAGATTGTCTGAAAGGAAAGACAAGAACGGAGAGTAACTTTAGTTGATGTTAAGTGGGGCTATGCCATGTGGCACATCAGGTGGGCAGTTAGACGGGTTGTGTTTTGGCGGGCAATTGGGAGATTTAAACATTAATGGAATTGGGAGATATGAGCATGCAAATTTTTGGGTTTTTTGGTCGATTTGGAGAAATTGGGTTAGTTTTAAACTAAACCACCAAGATATGTTGTAAAGATTCTCAAAAGCTTTCATTAAATGCAATTGCACGTAGAATTAAGCAATTGCTGAATGAGTTGGTAAATTTTTAAAGCAAATAATCATTTTCAAATTTCTAGATTTGTATGCTTAAGACATATTCTATGCGAGCTAAATTTGGGTGAGTAAATGAGCTCCCTTTCGAGTGAACTTTATCTTGTTGGAAATTTTTTTTGAGTCTTCCATAGCTTTTCCAAAAATAGTTTTCCCTTAATTTTGACCGTAACATAGAGAAAAATGTTATTTTCTCAAGTGACGCCAAACTGCCTCGATTTTTATGACCTGACCTTGTGAATTAAATTGAAAATACTAGATGCTGATTCTATCTTTCTAGTGAACTAATAAATGTGAAGTACTCATCGAAATATCATGTGGCTTTTGAATCGAGTGAATTGGAGTTAGGATAAGAGAGTTGTGGCCTCCACAAGTTTCTGTTTAAAATAGGGGAAAGTCGTATGAGTGTAAGTGCAATTAGGACTATTCATTATTCGGTTAAAACCGAATTAACTGACCGAATCAAATTAATTTGGTTAATCGATCAGTGATGGAATTAATTCACTTCGGTTATCGGTTTCAGTTTTTCATGAATTTCGATTTTTGGTTAATTCGGTTCGAAAGGTCAGTTTATTCGAATTAACCAAATAGTTAACCAAATTTTAAGGATTTATATATATTAGATATATATAAAATACGTAAATCCTTAATTTCAATTTCCAAATACAACCAATATTCCAATAAAAGAAAATAGTAAAAAAATAATAATAAAATAAAGGTTCAGATCTAATTAAACTAGCAAACCAAACCCTATCTCACAATTTCCCAAATCCAATTTTTTCTCTCTTTCTTCCGTCTTCACTCTTCACCACCGCCGCTTGCTTCCTAGTTTCTACCTACTTCCTTCAGTAATTTTTCATTTTCTCTTCACCAATCAATTACTCATCAAGGCTGCTTCTTTCAATCTTCCTTTAACTAGATGATGCAGATCTTCACTTTCTGTTCACTTCATCCACTACCTGAAAGCTAGCTTCTTTAGCTCTTTCTCACCATCTTCTTTCTTTGTTGCTACTGCTGCTGTTTCGTTTCATCATTTCGTAGCTTACCTTAGTCCTCCCAAGTTGACTTTCCCTTACTTCTTCCCAAGCTAACTCTCCCTTATTCCACGATAAGTTTGATAAATTTTAATTTTCTTTATTCTTTAATTTTTGCAATTTGTTTCACTCCCTTTGTCTCCTTTTTTTTTTGGTTGGCAGCAATTATTTGGCGCCGTTTCAACATTGTTATGGGGCTACTTCAGCTTGACTTTTTTCTTTATTTTGTTTTGCTTCAAGTTAAATTTCACGTGACTTATCCTTCATCAAGACTTTTGTGGCAGCAATTATTTTTGGCTTTTTATTTCTTACTTTGACCAATTGGCTTTGCTTAAAAATCAACTTTTTTGTCTTGTTCACACGTCACAAAGCCTTTAACCAATTTCCTTCCAATTTTCATAGGTTATGTACTATTCCACCAGTAAGAAGAAGATTAAATTGCTACAAAGGGGTCAGATCGCCCTAAGCAAAACACGCGGATCCCTGCTCTTAAGTTGGATACTAGGTCATAGAAATAAGAAATAAAGTGAGGCCAATGGAAAAATGAAACTGATTATAAAGTAAAATAAAGGCAAAGAAATAATTAAAAGTAACTAACGAAATGCAAAAGAAAAGATAAGTATGAAAAAATAAGGTGTCTACAGATGTAATGGAAAAGAAAGATAAATTTAAAATTTTAAATGTATTTGTTGTTTACTTAAGATAAGGGACAAAAAATTTGGGATTCCCAAAAAAGAAAAAGTGGACAAATAGAAGGTGATGGAAGGACTATTACATTTACTTAGTTGTCATTTTCCTCATAAATATCATAAATAATATTAATTACAACTATTAATGAATCTCATTAATTTAGTACACTTTAATCGTGAAATTTTCAAAACAACCTTTTGATTATTTCTTTATGAGAAATATTCCTTGACACATCACAAGTCATCCCGCCAGATTACTGGTCTGACGTGTCACATCTATATCCTTTGATCTGTTTGTTTTATCAACTTTCAAGATTGTCTGAAAGGAAAGACAAGAACGGAGAGTAACTTTAGTTGATGTTAAGTGGGGCTATGCCATGTGGCACATCAGGTGGGCAGTTAGACGGGTTGTGTTTTGGCGGGCAATTGGGAGATTTAAACATTAATGGAATTGGGAGATATGAGCATGCAAATTTTTGGGTTTTTTGGTCGATTTGGAGAAATTGGGTTAGTTTTAAACTAAACCACCAAGATATGTTGTAAAGATTCTCAAAAGCTTTCATTAAATGCAATTGCACGTAGAATTAAGCAATTGCTGAATGAGTTGGTAAATTTTTAAAGCAAATAATCATTTTCAAATTTCTAGATTTGTATGCTTAAGACATATTCTATGCGAGCTAAATTTGGGTGAGTAAATGAGCTCCCTTTCGAGTGAACTTTATCTTGTTGGAAATTTTTTTTGAGTCTTCCATAGCTTTTCCAAAAATAGTTTTCCCTTAATTTTGACCGTAACATAGAGAAAAATGTTATTTTCTCAAGTGACGCCAAACTGCCTCGATTTTTATGACCTGACCTTGTGAATTAAATTGAAAATACTAGATGCTGATTCTATCTTTCTAGTGAACTAATAAATGTGAAGTACTCATCGAAATATCATGTGGCTTTTGAATCGAGTGAATTGGAGTTAGGATAAGAGAGTTGTGGCCTCCACAAGTTTCTGTTTAAAATAGGGGAAAGTCGTATGAGTGTAAGTGCAATTAGGACTATTCATTATTCGGTTAAAACCGAATTAACTGACCGAATCAAATTAATTTGGTTAATCGATCAGTGATGGAATTAATTCACTTCGGTTATCGGTTTCAGTTTTTCATGAATTTCGATTTTTGGTTAATTCGGTTCGAAAGGTCAGTTTATTCGAATTAACCAAATAGTTAACCAAATTTTAAGGATTTATATATATTAGATATATATAAAATACGTAAATCCTTAATTTCAATTTCCAAATACAACCAATATTCCAATAAAAGAAAATAGTAAAAAAATAATAATAAAATAAAGGTTCAGATCTAATTAAACTAGCAAACCAAACCCTATCTCACAATTTCCCAAATCCAATTTTTTCTCTCTTTCTTCCGTCTTCACTCTTCACCACCGCCGCTTGCTTCCTAGTTTCTACCTACTTCCTTCAGTAATTTTTCATTTTCTCTTCACCAATCAATTACTCATCAAGGCTGCTTCTTTCAATCTTCCTTTAACTAGATGATGCAGATCTTCACTTTCTGTTCACTTCATCCACTACCTGAAAGCTAGCTTCTTTAGCTCTTTCTCACCATCTTCTTTCTTTGTTGCTACTGCTGCTGTTTCGTTTCATCATTTCGTAGCTTACCTTAGTCCTCCCAAGTTGACTTTCCCTTACTTCTTCCCAAGCTAACTCTCCCTTATTCCACGATAAGTTTGATAAATTTTAATTTTCTTTATTCTTTAATTTTTGCAATTTGTTTCACTACTTGTGGGTTATTAGGTTTCTTTATAATTGTTCAATTATTGCAATGAGATTTTGTTTGCTGTAAATGCATAATGGAATGCATGTTTGCTGCAGATTTGGCTTGCAATTTGTTTTTTAATGTTTCTGATTTTCTAAAGCTGAAATATTTTGAGATTGAAATTAAGAAAGATGGTAAGGAGATTTTTAGGAAATTTACAAATTTCATTTGATTTTTTTTTGTCTAAATTAACCCAAAGAATTTCTAAATAATTGAATTCAAAGAATTTATAACAAAAATTTCAGAATTCCTAAATTTGAATTACACAACAAAAAGTCTTTAGAGGATTGTCGATGACTGCCAAGTGATATAAACTATTGTGAAGAAAATTGCTATTGGTTTTTTGAATAAAATTGCATCTTTGTTAATGAATATATTTTCTTCTTTCTTTCTTGTATATGTTGATGGAGAAGGACTTGTACACACAAATTTCAAGTCTGAAAATTAAGACAAAAAATTAAGTGAACAAATATTAATTTATTAAAGGAAAAATTAGTATAGGAATTTAACGGGTACAATCTCTGTGAAAAGAATCCTCTGATTCGATTTCTTTGATGACAAAATGTTTGAGGGCCTGAAGGCTTGATTCTGATGAAAGATTTTTAATTTCTCTGAACAGTTTTGATTTTTGACTTGTAGATCTTCAAAGAAAACTCGTGATTCTTTGTAGATCAAAGAGATTTGGTAGATCTTCAGCAAGACGATCAGAGACTTGTTGTCTTCGGAGACTTGTTGTCTTTCGGTTGATCGGTTCGATTTTGGAGACTTGTTGTCTTTCGGTTGATCGGTTGGATTTTGATTTTGATAAATCTTCAAAAAAATTGCTGCAGGCTTGTTGTTTCTACTTGATTTGACTTGGATTTGAATTTGGTAAAGAACTTGGATTTGATCACCTCTCTTGGAGACTTGAGAGTCTTGAAATGAATTTTGGAGACTTGGAGATTTCTGATGAGGCTAGGGCTTCTGCTTCCACTGCTTGGTTGTTATTTGAGAAGTGAAAACTTCTTTATATAGGAGTGGCCTAGGGTTTCGGTAACCCTAGATGTGTAGTATTGGGTTGGTAGTATTAGGCTTGTTTAACTACCATTCATTTAGGCTTGCATTAGACTTACTCCAAATTAACTTCAATGGATCACTAAGTCTAATGAATTTAATTTAACCAACTATTTTTTAACTGGTAAATTTTCATTGTCTGCAAATGCCCTCACTTCAAGGTTTGTATGTGTGCACACTTGTTGTGGAGTAAAGACAAGCCTTGAAATCCATTGAAAATTTTGACAATTGAACGAGTGTAAAATTTGGATCTTAACCTTGGAAAATGATCCAAATACTTGAAGATGGCAATCATAGGATCAAGAATTTTTTTTTTTGCTACTGAACCTAGGGTGAAGATTTTTCCGAAGCTGCCTACGTACCTCCTCAAAGAAGGATCAAGTGACATAGTTCACTTTTTTTTTTTTGTGTAGAGCTCATGCTTAGGAGCGTAACAACAATTGCTTCAAGAATTTCTTCCAACAGATTTTCTTTTCAAAACTCCACAATCTGAAGTTCTGTGAGCATTATTTTCAGGGAATTGGTTGACAAATGCTTGCCCCCTATCTTCAAAAGTGATCAAATCCTCTCTAACTTCATCTTGCATCAGCTGGCTTTCAGGAACATGTTCAAATGATCTTTTGCTCGGGTTTTCATTGACAAATGAATTTGTATGCACAACAACATGGCATTTCACTCTTAAAGGTCCATTTGTGTCAACTTCCAAAAATGAACATCGTTTCATTCGAGATGGGATACGACTACATAGTTGTTTGTCATCTTTCCAATCATTCTCAAATGATGCTTTTCGGGATACAAAGCTTAAAGGTCCCAATCTACCAAACACCGATTAGCGAGCTTGAACAATTTTCTTTGGCTTTGTTGGAACAACGCTTAACCTATCAAACACAAGCTTACGAGTGTCGAACCGTCTCAAAAGACCGCCCGACGGGAAATTTAAAGAAATAAAAGGATTTGAAAGGGTTTAAAAGGAGTCGTCACTAACCATTTGATTTAAGTAGGTTAGCCACCTGTTTTGACTTCGTTTGACCTAACATAATCTAGAAAGATTACCTTAGGTTAAACAAATGTTGGTCCATGAAAATAAGTTTTGGGTTCGGGAGTCGGTTACGCTCGAGGAAGGATTAGCACCCCCGAAGCGCCCGAAAATCGGTACCATAAAGCCTTGCGAAAATTCGTTTTAGGGTTAATAACAAAAAAAGTTTCTTTTAAATTGAAATAAAATAAAATAAACTAAAATAAAGAATCTACAAATGTCGGAGTGGAACTCCTTCTTATATGGGTTAGTTAACCCTTTAAGAAAATTCAATTTAATGAGATCCGTAAAAGAAAAGAAAAAGAAAAAAAAGAAAAAAAAAAAGGTCTCAACGTTGAATAACCGAATTGAGAACTTTCCAAAAACAAGCTTTAAAATCAAAGATTGAAAATTCATAATTTGTTAAAGAAAAATTTGAGTTTTAAACAAAATTGGATTGAATTTGGAAAGACTTCAATTGTTAATGACTGAATTGAAATCTTTCAAAAAAAAACATTTTTTTGATTTTTGAAATTAATGTCGGAATTATTAAATTCCTTTTATTGATAAGAAAACTTTTTTTAAATCAAAAGCGAAAATAAAATAAGAATAAAAAACTTAAGTTTAATTAGAAAGACTCCAATGTAGGGGCCTAATTGAAATCTTTCAAAACATTTTTGATTTTTGAAAATAATGTCGGAATAATTAAATTCCTTTTATTCTTGGATCTCATTTTTAAAACCTTGATTAAAGAAATTAACCAAAGTTTGATTTTGTAAGAAAACCTCAACTATTGATTAAGTTTGAGATTTTCCTAAAAACCATTTTTTAGATTTTTTAAAATTATGTCGGAATTGAAATTCCTTTTGCTGATAAGGGGAATTTTGAAAGAAAACATTTTTTTTGGGGTTTTGAAAATTGACATTAATTAAAGAAAAATCTTGAATATTTGATGAAAAAATAAACATGATATGCATGTGATTTTAATGAAATTGAATGAAGAAAATATATTTTTTGGTTTTTGAAGGGATAAAAATTCTCTTAAATCTCTACCGTACTTCCGGTGAGAAACTCAGAGAAATTTCTATCTTGGTAGATCCTTGAGCATCTCGTACTTTCGAGACACCCTTCGGCTTCCCATGCATATGAATTTTGTGAAAACGATGCTTTAATTTCTAAATGCATGAAATGATGGGACAAAATAAACCAAGAAGATGGGTTAGCACAAGAAATATATTTGGTACACAATTAAAAAAAATGCATGAGCCCTAATTTCTAAAATATCATAAATGATGTAAATGGGCCTAAACTAAATGACATATTAAAATGCTAATGGGCCTAAACTAAATGATGTAAATTAAAATGCTAATGGACCTAGCTATATGATATAAACTAAAATGCTAATGGACCTAAATAGAATGCAAATGGACCTATTTAACTAAATGACATTAATTAATGAGATGGACCTATACTAAAATGCAAATGGGCCTAGACTAAAATAGCATAAATTAAATGAGATGGACCTAGACTAAAAAATGTAAATGGCCTAAATTAAATGGCATAAAAATATTATCAAATGTCCTAAAATTCTAAATGGCATAAAAAATGGAATATGGCCCTGAAATAATTAAACAAGTAATTACGTAAAATGGCCTAACTGACATAGGAGAACGAATGGGCATGGGTGCTGAACTTAAGCACGCATGACAAAAGCTTAGCAGAGAAACCTACCATATATAAAGATTTAATCATGCATATGATTTGGTATGAGACTCACATGCCGTAAGTACAAGGACACATTTGACAATGGGCAAAGCAGTGGATTAACTTGAGTGGACACTATTAAATGTGCATAATCGTGATGATGTAGGAATATGGAACAAAGTTGGAGGCATCAGACTTAAATCTAAATGACATATGCATACTCACATGAAAATTGTAAAGGCATGGGCACGGGTCTCAATCACCATGGATCCCATTTATTTAGCAACAAATATGCATGAAAGGAAGACCACAAATTCAAAGTATCATGAATATGGAGAAAGGAACATGAACAAACAGCATGGGTCGACATGTTTTAATAATAATAAATCTGTAACATGCTTAGTAAGAATCCAAACAAAATAAACATGGCTCATCAGAATCATCAAGAATTCAAAAGTTAATAATGCTTTACCCGAATGACGATGGGTCCTAGTCATTGACATACGAAACCCTTAACTTTTCTTTTTCTTCTTGTTCCTTCACTTTGCTGTAGCCGTCCCCTTTTCTCTTCTGCTCTCGGTCTTTCGCTTCTTTTCCTTTCCAAGCGACAATCCTTTTTATGTGACTAAACGAAAGCTGCAGTCACCGCTTGCTTCCCTACTTCGTCAAATTGCAAACGGCTTTACAAATCTAAAAAGCAAATAGCAAAAACCGTCGCTTCGAGGAGCCCGATCACCACCATTCCACCGTTTTGATTTCAAAGAGAATACTCCAATAAAAAAGTTCTGGAACAAAAACTACACTTCCCCTTTCTTTTCTTTCTCTAGTGATCGGCTGTTCTTGGCCCTCCCTCTCTCTACATTTTTTCTTCGGTTGGCCCCCCCTCTATACATTTTTCCTTGCTTGGCCCCCCTTCTCTACATTTTTCTTTGCTTGCCCCCCTTTGTCTCCTTTTTTTGGTTGGCAGCAATTATTTGGCGCCGTTTCAACATTGTATGGGGTCACTTCAGCTCGACTTTTTTCTTTGTTTTGTTTTGCTTGAAGTTAAACTTCACGTGACTTATCCTTCATCAAGACTTTTGTGGCAGCAATTATTTTTTGCTTTAAATTCCTTGCTTTGACCAATTGGCTTTGCTTAAAAATCAACTTTCTTGTCTTGTTCACACGTCACAAAGCCTTTAACCAATTTCCTTCCAATTTCCATAGGTTATGTACTATTCCACCAGTAAGAAGAAGATTAAATTGCTGCAAAGGGGTCAGATCGCCCTAAGCAAAACATGCGGATCCCTGCTCTCAAGTTGGATTATCCAAGGATAATTGAATAGCTGAAATAACACTAGTACCCCTCTGAGATGCAAAAGCATCAAACTTTAGCGCAACTTTCTCTTTTGCTTACTTTTTGTTTTCGTCTTCTTTCTTCACATCTCTGCTTCTCTACTTCTCTCGCCTGACAAGTTCTCATACCACCAAGCGGCCACACTCTTCCCTGGACCACCTCCCCATAAGTTGATTGAATTCCAAACCTTTTTTTTAGTTCACAGAAAAGTTGGTTTTTTTTTATTTCAATTTGTCATTTCTTTCTTTTCTCTTTTTTTTTGAATCCTCCAAGTTGTTGATGGTGCTTTTTGTTTTAGTAAGGCTGAGAACGGAGAGCAACAAAGGATTTGGGGACTCAATGGGGCTCAATGGGGCCCGTGCTGTGCAAGTTTCCACATTTTTGAGGGACATACCTGTAGACACCTCATTTCAAATTATTCAATTTCTTTTATTACAAACTCCTTACTTTCTTTTAGCTAAGGCCCATCATTCCCTACAAAATAATAAAAAATAATAAAAAATAAAAATAAAAAAATAAAAAAAATCTTCTTTCAGGACAATCGGCCAGCTTGAGTAATCGGCCAACTTGAGTAATCGGCCAGCTTGAAGCAATCGGCCAACTTGGGACAATCGGCCAGCTCGAAGTCAATCGGCCAACTCCGAAACGATCATCGGCCAACTTCAAAAGTGATCGGCCAACTTCATGATGATAGTCGGTCAACTCTAAAAGTGATCAGCCAACTTCAAGAGACCGTCGGGCTACTTTAACAGTGGGTCGGCCTGACAAAATTATGATCGGCCTGCTTCATCTTCACTTCAACAGCTTGGCTGCAAGGAGATGCCACCGTTTCCACCTACACCGATTATATCATCTCATTAAATGTGTCACAAGGCACCTGATGGCTTTGTTAGGAAGAAGCTGCTGCCCCTGAGGCCGAATGGAAGAAGTTCGTCACTTGTCCTCTGCTTTTCAGCCAACCCATAATGCCAGCTGCGTCTGAGGCTGTCAGTCCAACCCATAACGCCAACTTGCACCATTTTGCTTTCCCACATGCTACTCTGCCCTTCCACCATTATTGTCTACCAACCCATCTTCAATCATGGCTCATGAAGGCTGGCAATCGCACAACATGGGAGCCATTTCAAAAATAGCACATGCTCACATTATTTTATCCGCCCATTTTTCTTTGTCTGGAATCAGCTTTTCATCGGCCCATCTTCCGTTAGCTGAAATCATCATCCGCCCATCTTCCTTTGTCTGAAATCATCATTTCATCTACCCCATCTCCCACTATAAAAAGGCTCTGGACAAGAACGAAAGGGAGGATTTTTTTGGGAGAGGATTTTTTTAGGAGAGGATATTTTTTCTGGAGGATATTTTTCTGGAGAAAAGAACAGGGAGGAAAAAAAAAAGGGAGGAAGGAGATTTCGGGGAGTAAAGGAGAGGATTTTTTTTTTTGAGGAGGAGATTTTTTTTCTGGAAAACAGAAGAGCGAAGGAAGAGCGGGGAAGAAAGAAAAGAAAAAAGAAGCAAAAAGGGGAAAAAGGAGGGGAACCAAAAAAAAAAAGAGAGGAAGACGGGTATAAAAAAAAAAGGGAAAGAAGAGGAAAATTTCTGGAGAAGGAAGATTTCTGGCCGAGGGAATCGCTGAACGAAAAAAAAAGGGAAAAGAGAGAGCTCTCTAGAAAAAAGAAAAAAAGGAGAAAAGAGAAAAGAAAATTTCCGAAAGAAGGGAGAAGAAAAAATAGGAAGATTTCGGAGGTAAAAAAAAAAACAAAGGAAGGAGATTCCTGGAAGAGAAAGAAAAAAAAAACGCACAGAAAAGGAGAGGAGATTTCAAAAAAAACAGGGAGATTTCTTGGTGTTGAGAAGGATCCATCGGCCTGCCTGTCGCCTTAAAGATTTTCTTGTCGCCCAGAGGATTCTCGTGCCCGCCCGACGCTCAGTGAACAGTACCATCGGCCCGCACAGTGAACAGTACCATCGGCTTGCCTGTCGACCTGAAGATTGCTTGTCGCCCAGAGGATTCTCGTGCCCGCCCGACGATCAGTGAACAGTACCATCGGCCTGCTCAGTGAACAGTACCATCGACCTGCCTATCGCCCTGAGGATCTTCTCATCGCCCTGAGGATCTGCTCATCGACCAAAAGATCTGCATGCCAGCCCGCTCATTGCACTAAAGATCTGCAAGTCAGCCCGCTCGTCGCCCTGTTGACCCTCGCCTTGACACAGTTCGATCGCAGCAATCCGCTTTCCATTTTTTGGTATTTTCCTAAATTATTTTTAATTTAAAAATTAATAAAAAGTTGCATTAATCAAGAAAGGAACATTTTAAAACATGCATTTTTATTTCATATGATCACCAGTTTTACTCTTGCCATCCACGCGAGTAATGGTATGTGAGGATAGTGAGAGTCCGATCATGGTGTCCGGTTCGGGAAGGTGAAAATTCACACCCGATCGGGTTCCTAGGTAAGAGATCCATTTTGAATCAGACCCAGAATTGGGCGAGATTCACGGTGGGTCTTGACAAAACCTTTGCTATTCTCATCTTAAAACTAGTAAATATCCAATAAAGATAACAACTTTCAAAAAATAAAAAAATGAAAGAATTTGTTTTTTTAAAATAATAAAAAAAAGAAAAGAGAATATTTCGAAATTTGTTTTCACTTTAAATTTGCTCTAATAATAGAAATAATAAATACAAAATAAAAAAAATAAAAAAATCAATCAAAAAATTATAAAAACATTTTTATTTAAGGCCTAAATATTATTAAATTAACCGGTACCGTCATCTTGACGGGCGTTGTGGGGGTGCTCATCCTTCCCCGCACGTAACTGTACTCCCGACTCCAGTTCTCTGTTCCGCAGACCGGGACCTATCCAGCTTAAGTACGCCATCTAACGGCCAATGCTAAGTTAGGTAGATTCTTATTAGGTGGCTAACCTACCTAAACAAAAATGGTTAGTGGCGACTCCGTAAAATTCTCTCAAGTCCCAACCGAATTCGTCGCCGTTTCGGGTAACGTTGCGACAGTTTGGCGACTCCACTGGGGACTGGTTAGAGAGTCAAGCCGGGAATTAATTTAATAATTATTTAGGCCTTAATTTTATTCTTTTTTATTTATTTATTTATTTTTTCTATTATTTATTATTTATTTTAAATCCTATTTTTACATTTTGATTTCATGATTTTGTATCTCATTTTGGTAAATGCAAGATAATAAATTGGATCCTAGTTTGCATGTTAGGAGTTTGATGCTTTATTTGCTCATGAATGTACATGATTTTTTGTTGCTACTAATCTCTTTGCCTTTTGTTGTGAATAGAAGTTTATTGCTTGTTGATTAATGTGGCATTTTTGGTATGTTAGTAAATTGAGAAGGTTTATATGTTCTTTCGCACACACTCACATTTGCATTACATGCATAAGTCCAGAATTGGATATCACCTATTTAGGAGGGGGCAAAGTAGCTTACTCGCGTGGGGCAACTCCTCATAGTGAGTTTCTAAGCGAAAAACCCCCACTCAGACTGAATCCTTTCCAATGAGCCTATAATGGGCTAGGATTGGAGGCCTTACTAGCCTATGATAGATGGCGAAATAAGGACAGTCTGGGCACCTTTAGATGGTACGACCATAACCATCATATAAGTCACCTGCGAGTAGCCAAATTTAGATAGGGCCAAATCCTTAATGAGCTCAGCCTTGAAATAGGACACATGAAGGGACAACTCCTATCCTTTTTAACTACTTGTGCCTTTGTAATGAGGACTGTAGAGTAGTCGAGCATTTTTGGCTATATTAGCATGACTACCTACCCCATACATATCTGCTGGACCCTTTTGGTTTTTCAATTAAATAGAATGGGGCATTCTGCAAAGTCTATTTATTATCTATGCTTTACTCATGGTTTTGTTACTAATTTAAATATTTTTCTTTTTCTTTGTCATATGTATTTCTGCATCTTCATGCATCAAAAGTAGGTATTTGCCGTGTATCAATTATCAAGCAAATGGATTTAAGTATGGCTTCTGAAGAGGTTTCGGTGTAAAATGGGGTGGAGATAGAGATCGACCCAGCACAATTCATTTGCCTCAGTAGTGAAGAAAAAGTGGGTGATCACCTACCGGAAAGCTCCAAGCCTAAATTGCCTACAGAGTTTCGGCTCAACCTAGAACACAATGATGTATCACAGTTGATCAAAATTTGGGGAAGTTGGAGTACCATGCGACAACAAAGGTTCCATGAGAAGTATAGGAATATAGCCTCTCTAATGAAGATTAAAGTCGATAAGGAGTTCATCCGAGCTATGGTTCATTTTTGGAATCCTCTTTATCGCTGTTTTGTCTTCAATAAAGTTGATTTGCTACCCACTCCGGAAGAGTATGCACAGTTGATTGATGTGCCCAAAGAACATAGAGGGAAGATCTATTGGAGGAGATTTAATAAAAGATCTCTGTCTAAGAAACTCAGTGGTATTATGGGAGTGACTCCAAAAGAAGCTGATGAATTAGTGAAAAGTAGCAAGACAGATGGTTATGAAGCCGAGTCTTTGTACAACTTTGTGGCACAACACCCCAATGATGATCAAGGCCTTAATGTGTTTGCTTTACTGATTTATGGTCTGGTTATATTCCCTAAGACGATCGGGTATGTGGATTATGAAATAGTGAGTATAGTAGAGCAGTTGCTGCACCAGGTAGATCCATCTACGACAATAGTGGCAGAAACTCTACGTGCTTTGAACTATTCCCGATATCGCAAAGAGTCTCGGCTCAAAACATGTCTGCAATTGTTGCAAGTTTGGGGAATAAGCCATCTGAAGTACTTCAATTGCAAATATTGGCATCAAGACTATCTCGAGCATGCCAGTAAGGTTCGATGGGAGAAAAAGACAAAGAAAGAATGGATCGAGATGCTAAAGGAATTAACCAGTGAAAAAGTGGTTTGGAAACCTATTTGGATGCCCAAAGCTAAGATAAGGTTCCAAACTGCAAGAGATCCATGGATGCCACTTATGGGGCTTTGGGGAGTTATCAGTTATTTGCCACTTTTGGCAAGGAGGCAATACGGATCGGAACAGTTCATTCCAGTAACCAACGGCTTGAACAGCGTTGAACTTGACTACCAAGGAGCCGATGACATCAAAAAAGGGTTGGATTATGTTGCAATTTGGAAAAAGAAGAACGTGGTAGGATGGGGTGAACCCTCAGAAGCTGCAACATTGGAATATGAGATATGGCATGAGCAAAGGATAAAGAATGGTAAACAACCTGAAGTGTTGGATCCCACTCACCCTGTGGGGAATGATGGAAGAAATATTGTGACTGAGTTAGCCATCGAAAATCAGATTCTCAAAGATGGTACCAAGGTAGCAGAATTGACCAAAAGACATGAACATGAAAAGAAAGAATGGAAAAAGCAGAAATTGACAATGGAAGGTGAAATCCAAACTTTGGGATTGCATGTCTCTTTGGAGAAACACAATGTGGAACACAAAGGAAAAAAGATCCAAGAATGGAAGGGAAAGTATACCCAGGAAAGCAATGAAGTGGCATCCTATTATGTTCAACTAGAAAGCCAAGCATCTGAAATCCAAAGGCTTAGAAAGAATTTAGAAGCCCAGCGGGCTCAGTGTAGTGACCTGGAACAAGAATTGAAAAGGAAGACGACCTCTACTTCATTCAAAGGTGTAGACTTACGAAGAATGACAGAGCTAGAAAAGGAAAACAACAATTTGAGGTCTACTGTGAAGGCAGAACAAATAATGAGGCAGAGTCTGGAAGTTGAGGTAACAAGGTTGAGTCAAGAACTGGAGCAAAGCGCCAATTTTATAGCACTTTTTGTGGAAGAGCAAACCAAGAGGCAAGGACTACAAAACGAAGTAGTAAGGCTGAATCACAAGGTGCAATCTCTACAGAAAACTCCATTATATCAACAATACCTTTAGCTACAGCAGCAAGTCCTTCAGCTACAACAGCAAGTGGATGGGATAATCCAACATCAAGATCAGCTTAATAAGGAACACCTTGCTTTGAAACAATTTGCAGAACGAAGGGATGGAGAATATGGGCGTAAATGTCTAGAATTGGGGTTCATGATACATCATATTAATAGTGGGAAGGTAGAGGCGGAAGGGATAAAAGCCAGAGCGATGCTTTTGGAGACAACCACAACACCACTAGACCTGAATGGCCAAGAATTGAGCGATCTTCTGCGAGACGTCATCAACAAAGCTAATCGTGTCCTGGATTTCAATGAATATGTGTTAGGAAGGTTTACTTAAAAGGGAATGTGGTTCGGAAGGCATTATGAGAGTTATGCTTTTGTACTGAACTCTTATTAGGAGGTTAAATAAATTCACTTGCTTCTAATTGATGTACGGCAAAATTTAAATTTTGCATTCATGCATCATTTTTTTTTTACTTAACAAACAAAAAAAAAGAAATGGATTTCATTAAGATAAATACCAAAGTCTAATTCATGTTTGTGGTAGCAAAGGTTTCAAGATAGATCGACAACCCGGAAGATACTTTACCACGTTGTAAGCTAGAATCATGGAGAATGAACAGGTGTTAGAAATTGAGAAACTGAAAAAGGCACACGAAGAGACAAATCAGAGGTTAGACGAGTTAATGGAAATGATGGGAGCTTTGATCAAGGAGAAGTCTGCGGAAGAAACATATGAAGGAAGAAATATTGGTAAAGAGACACCAATTCATGCCCCAGGCTTTGAATCTATGGGAAACACAGCTCAAGGTGTAGGAGGTAATACTACTAATGCGGCCATACCCCCGATGGTAGCTCCATCACACCCTACTCAACACCCCATTGGAGAGAATGCTTATCCTTCAATGTCTATGCCTGCACCAGCCTTTGGGCCTCCACCTGCTTTTGTGCCTGCATCCACCTTCGTACCACCACCAATCCCAAATGCCATCCCTCTATTCAATCGAGGGCATGATGCCACTAATCCAGTGGTTTTAGATGATGAGAAAAAAGATGATTCAATGCAAAGTAGCAAAATGTTCAGCTTGTTGGATGAACGTTTGAAGCTGATTGAAGGATTTAGCTACCGTAGGGCGATGAATGCCTCTGAAGCAACTTTGGTACCCGGGTTGGTTATTCCACATAAGTTCAAAGTACCAGAGTTCGAAAAATATAATGGCACGAAGTGCCCCCAAGATCATTTGTTAAGCTATGTCCGAAAAATGGCAGCACACACTTATGATGACAAGCTCATGATCCATTTTTTCCAGGATAGTTTAACTGGGGCGACTTCAAGGTGGTACAATCAGTTGGACAGTTCTAGAATTCGGACCTGGACTGATCTAGCAAAAGCATTCATTACCCAGTACAAACATATGACTGATTTGGCTCCTGACCGCCTGACTTTGCAAACCATGGCGATGAAATCCACTGAAAGCTTCAAAGAGTATGCACAGAGATGGAGAGATATGGCTGGCAAGTTACTCCTGCCCTTACTGACAAGGAAGCCAATTATATGTTTTTGGAGACGTTAAAAGCCCCATATTATGACCGGCTGATTGCCAGTGCTCCCAAGGATTTCTCGGATCTTATACTGTCTGGGGAGTTGCTAGAGAAGGCAATTAAGTCAGGAAGGTTAGATGTCGGTGAATCTAGTGCCAAAAAGGGCAATATAGCAAGAAAAAGGATGGGGAAGTCACTGCCATCGACAACTATTCACACCGATATGCCTCTCAACCAAATTATCGCTACCCTTACCAAAGACCTTCATATGATCGGCGCCCTACCTCATACCAACCCCCAGCTGCTAACTTTGTTGCTTCCGGGTCCACCTTCTACCCAATGACCCAAGCTTTTGCACCTAGACCAAACATCACAACTACCAACACTGAAAACAACCAAAGACCAACTCGGACCTACACCAGGATTGAGCCCATTCCGTATACCTACACTGCCTTACTTCCACAACTTTTACAACAGAAATTGGTTGAGAGACCCCGTGTGACCAAAACCTATGCACCACCATATCCGGACTGGTTTAAGCCCAATGAACATTGTGACTTCCACCATGGGGCAGCCGGCCACTCCACCGAAGACTGTTATATACTGAAGCTCAAAGTTCAAGATTTGGTAAGGGAAGGAAGGTTGAGTTTCTCTCCGAATGCACAACCTAATGTGGGACAGAATCCCTTACCGAAACATGGTGGGGCAGCGGTGAATGTAGTTGGTAGCAATGAATATGTGAAACGGTCTATCAAGGAAGTAAGAACCCCAATGGCTACAGTATTTGAAGCATTAATGAAAGCTCAGATGGTCTGCTCTGAAAAGAGAAATGAGGGTTGTCGGAATTGTGGGGACTTGAATCATGATATTCAGAAATGTACAGCTTTTCACCGGCAGGTCCAGAAGTTAATGGATCAGTCATTGATCGAATTCTATGTGGAAACAAATGATACAATGGTGAATATGGTGGAAAACGGCAAGGAGGTGGTCAAACCATTCGTAGTGTACTATGACGTACCACCAAAGCTGAAACCTTTTGTGGTGTACTATGACTCACCTCCAACACAAAAACCATTGGTTCCTACACCTGTGGAGGCACCACCCAAGCTTGAACCATTTGTGGTATATTATGATAAACCTCCACAATCCAAACCTGTTGCACCTATTGTAGTAGTTCCTTCACAGTCATTCCCTTACCAAAGCGATAATCAAGTTCCATGGAAATATGAGTGTAGTTTTTCCACTACTGAGAAAACCTGTGATTCAGTGGCCCTATCATTGTCTGATGTCGATGGAATTACCCGCAGTGGTAGAATTTATTATCCTGAGAATGCTGAATCTTCCAAGGGAAAAGTGAAGGCAGGTGAAGAACCGATGGCTGCACAAGAGATGATATCAGGAGAGGAGAATGCTCAGGGTACTTTTGTTAGTGAACCTGAGGAGTTTCTTAAAATCATTAAGCAAAGCGAATATAGTGTGATTGATCAATTGAGCAAAACACCAGCTCATATTTCTTTGCTTGCATTGCTGTTGAACTCCGAGGCTCACAGAGAATCGTTACTGAAAGCCCTAAG
The DNA here is from genome assembly GCA_030664755.1 of Microcos paniculata. Taxonomy (NCBI): domain Eukaryota; kingdom Viridiplantae; phylum Streptophyta; class Magnoliopsida; order Malvales; family Malvaceae; genus Microcos; species Microcos paniculata. The sequence goes on from CP131461.1 coordinate 19,916,752, forward strand.
TCAGTCATATGTGTCTCGTAATATTTCTGTTACTGATGTGGACTATATTGTTGGTAGTATTGGTGCGACAGATTACATTACCTTTACGGACGAAGAAATACCTACTGGAATGAGGGGAATACCCAAGGCCCTCCACGTCACTACTAGATGCAAAGGTTATACCATGGCTAAAGTTCTAATAGATAATGGCTCTGCGCTAAATGTTATGCCTCTTCGGTCCTTACAAAAGCTACCAATCGACATGTCTTATATGCAGTCCAGCAATTTGATAGTCCGGGCATTTGATGGTTCTCGAAGAGAGGTCTTGGGTAATATTGAGATTCCTTTTCAGGTGGGGCCAGTTACATTTGAGCTAGTGTTTCAAGTAATGGACATTAACCCTTCCTATACTTGCCTCCGTGGTCGACCATGGATCCATTTGGCTGGGGCAATCCCTTCAACTCTGCACCAAAAAGTCAAATTTCTAGTGGAAAGAACAATAGTGACAGTAAGGGGAGAAGAGGATATAATGGTGACTCAATCTTCAGACTCTCCATACATTGAAGCTGCTGAGGAGGCCTTGGAATGTTCATTTCGATCTTTTGAGATAGCGGAAGTTATGTCGGGAAAAGGTGTAAGCCAAAGCTCAGAGGGTTTAACAGTGCAGAAAAGGCAGATGCAAGAGCAAGGATGGTCTGACGGCAAAGGTTTAGGTAGGAACCTACAAGGGGATCCCAAATTGGTAGATTGGCCCCACCAAGACAATACTTTTGGTCTGGGTTTCAAGCCGTCATGGAAAGACAAGCAACAGATGAGGGAGAAGAGAAAAGTTCAGAGATTAGCCAGGAAAGAAGGGGCATGCATGGAAGAAGGGAAAGAGATGAAATTTCCACGGATCAGTCAAACCTTTGTATCAGCTGGTTGGGTTAACCTTAATCAGCATGGGCAAGCATCGATTCTAGTCCAGTTTGTTCAAAGAAGAATGCATAATTTGGCTGTCCATGCAATTGATGATGAGGCATCGGATCAGTTAGATAGTTTGATCTATGCGACTGAAGTGGGTACAGATTTAGACAGTTGGTCTGTTGTTGAAATACCGACTGTATTTTCATCTGCAGAAGAAATGTAATTACCTGAAACCTCTGTCTGTTAAACCAACACTTATGCCTAAGAGTGTTGATGAGCATTTTCATGAAATTGTTAATGGCTTTCTTTCTTGTTTATAGATAAGTTGAAAATTCAATGATAAATTGATGCATGTATGAATTTTTGACAAATAAAGTTACAGTGCAACATATTCGCCATATTTTTCTTCTATTGTTTCCCTACCTTTTTCCTAGCTTTTATTTAGCCTTCTTCTTCTTGTAACATGCTTCTATTCCATTACCTTGCATATATCCATTCCAAATTTTTCCTTGCAGGTCCACCATCAATGAATGCAAAGATAGCATAAACGACGGGCATGAGTTCAACTTTGATAAGTTGATTGATATTGATGAGGTTGATAACGACGATATTGATGATTCCGATCTGCCTCAAGACTTGTTGAGGTTAGTGGAGCAAGAAGAGAGACAGATAGTGCCCCACCAAGAAACTACGGAGTTGATAAATCTGGGCACAAAAGAAGACAGAAAAGAAATGAAGATAGGCACCACTTTATCAGAAACTGAAAGACAACAGCTAGTTGACTTGTTGAAAGAGTATTCAGATGTCTTTGCATGGTCTTATCAAGATATGCCTGGATTAGATCCAGAAATTGTGGTTCATAAGCTGCCAATCAAGCCAGAATGCAAGCCAGTTCAACAAAAGTTAAGACGGATGAAACCAGAGATGCTATTGAAGATAAGGGAGGAAGTAATGAAGCAGTTAGATGCAGGTTTTCTTGAAGTTGCAAAGTACCCAGAGTGGGTAGCCAACATAGTTCCCGTGCCGAAGAAAGATGGGAAGGTTCGAATGTGTGTAGACTACAGAGACCTCAACCGAGCTAGTCCCAAAGATAACTTTCCCTTACCTCACATTGATACCCTAGTTGACAATACTGCCCGCTTTTCCATATTCTCATTCATGGATGGTTTCTCGGGATATAATCAGATCAAAATGGCACCAGAAGATAAAGAGAAAACAACTTTCATCACCGTGTGGGGAACTTTTAACTACAAAGTGATGTCTTTTGGTTTGAAGAATGCCGGTGCTACCTATCAGCGAGCTATGGTGACTTTGTTCCATGATATGATGCACAGAGAGATTGAAGTGTATGTGGATGATATGATTGCTAAAGCTCGGACTAAGGAAGAACATATTGTCAATTTGCAGAAGCTGTTCAAAAGATTGAGAAAGTACAAGCTCAGATTAAATCCAACCAAGTGCACTTTTGGCGAGACCTCCAGAAAGCTCTTGGGTTTTGTAGTTAGTGAAAAGGGGATTGAGGTAGACCCAGATAAGATCAAAGCTATCCAGAATTTATCACCACCTAAAACTCCAAAAGAAGTCAGAGGTTTCCTTGGGAGATTGAATTACATTGCCAGGTTTATATCGCAATTGACTGCTAAATGCGATCCAATTTTCAAATTGCTTAAAAAGCGAGATCCAGGTGAATGGGATGATGACTGTCAGATAGCTTTTGAAAAGATCAAGGAATATCTCACAAATCCTCCAGTGTTGGTACCTCCAATACCCGGAAGACCTTTGATCTTATATCTCACAGTGTTTGAAAATTCCATGGGATGTGTATTGGGGCAACAAGATGACACTGGAAAGAAAGAGCATGCAGTGTACTATTTGAGTAAGAAGTTCACTGAATATGAAGCCAAGTATTCCTCATTGGAGAAGATGTGCTGTGCATTGGCTTGGGCCGCTCACCGACTAAGACAATACATGTTATACCGTACTACTTTATTGGTGGCTAAATTAGACCCAATTAGATACATATTTGAGAAACCCGGCTTGTCAGGAAGAATTGCTCGGTGGCAAGTGTTGTTGTCCGAGTATGATATTCAATATGTTTCTCAAAAAGCCATCAAAGGAAGTGTGGTGGCAGAGTTTTTAGCAGAAAGGGCTAATGATGATTATGAGCCTATGGAATTTGACTTTCCTGATGAAGATTTACTGGCAGTATTTCATGTTGATGGAGAAGTAGATGATGATGAAACATGGACAATGTATTTTGACGGAGCATCAAATGCAATTGGACATGGCATTGGGGCAGTACTCACATCCCCAAAAGGTAACTATTTCCCAGCCACTGCAAGGTTGGATTTCAGGTGCACGAACAATATGGCAGAATATGAAGCATGTGTTCTCGGTATTCAGATGGCCATAGAAAGAAAAATTGAAAATTTAAAGGTGTATGGTGATTCTGCACTTGTGATTTATCAGTTGAAGGGAGAATGGGAGACAAGAGATTCAAAGTTAGTCCTTTATCATGACTACATCAAAGATCTCATAAAGAACTTCAAGGAAATCTCTTTTCATCATTTACCTCGAGAAGAGAATCAAGTTGCTGATGCCCTGGCCACATTAGCCTCCATGTTCAAAATCAATTCAGATACAGAAACTCCGTCAATCAAGATCGAGTTGAGAGGTGAACCGGCACATTGCATGAATGTTGAGGAAAAAGAGGATGGCAAACCTTGGTACCATGATGTTGTACAGTTCCTAAAGTACCAAAAGTATCCTGATCATGCATCAGAGAATGATAAGAAGATTATCCGAAAATTGTCAATGAACTTTTACTTGGATGGGGAAATTTTGTACAAGAAAACCCGTGATCAAGTCTTGTTAAGGTGTATGGCAGCTAAAGAAGCTCAAATGATTATGAGTGAAGTGCACAAAGGAGTCTGTGGAACTCATGCTAGTGGACACAAATTGGCTAGGCAGATTATGAGATCCGGCCATTACTGGTTAACCATGGAATCAGATTGCATCAATTACACAAGGAAATGTCATAAATGTCAGATTTATGTAGATCAAATTCATGTTCCTCCGAATCCTCTTCATGTTATGGCGTCAACTTGGCCTTTCTCTATGTGGGGAATGGATGTTATCGGCCCAATTACTCCAAAAGCTTCAAATGGTCATCAATACATCTTTGTTATGATTGATTATTTCACCAAATGGGTGGAAGCAACCTCATATGCCAGTGTTACACAATCTGTAGTTGCTAAGTTTTTAAAGAAGGAGATCATCTGTAGATATGGCCTTCCGAAGAGAATCATTTCTGATAATGCTAAGAATTTGAATAGTAAAATGATAGAATCACTATGTTCTCGTTTCAAGATCATTCATAGCAACTCCACACCATATCGGCCAAAAATGAATAGAGCGGTGGATGCAGCTAACAAGAACATCAAGAAAATTGTGGCCAAGATGACTGAAACTTACAAAGATTGGCATGAGAAGCTGCCGTTTGCTCTTCTTGCTTACCGAACTGCAATCCGAACATCTACTGGGGCAACTCCGTTTTCGTTGGTATATGGGACAGAAGCAGTAGTGCCTATTGAAGTGGAAATTCCATCTCTCAGAGTGCTTAGAGAAGTGGACTTGGATGAAGCTGATTGGATCCAAGAATGACATGATCAATTGAATTTGATTGATGAGAAGCGTCTAGCCGCACTTTGTCAGGTCAGTTATACTAGAAACGAATGATGAGAGCTTATGATAAGAAAGTGAAGCCGAGGCAATTCAAAGAAGGAGAGTTGGTGTTAAAGAAAATACTCCCAAATCAACGTGACTCTCGGGGCAAATGGGCACCAAATTGGGAAGGCCCATATGTTGTCAAGAAGGTCTTTTTTGGTGCAGCTTTAATATTACAAGAGATGGATGGGGAAGAATTATCCAGTCCTATCAATGCTGATGCTGTAAAGAAATATTATGCCTGAAGTAAAAAATGAAAAAATGAAATGAAAATGAAATGAAAAAAATAAAAAAATAAAAAATGGAAAGAACGAAAAATGATGAAAAAGAAAAGGAGAGATCTAAGTTGAAAACCTGAAAGGGCAGTTTGGATCAATTGAGGGGTTGCTTAAGTTGAAAACCTGAAAAGGCGGCTTAAGCAGAAGGAAAAAGAAGGCATGAGCACAGCTATTGAATGAAGCATGATCAAATTCAGTGGGTCTAATTGGGGCAGATCAGACCACTTAATAGACCGAGTTGTCAAGTTCATTGGTATCATTAATTAATCAAAGGAAGAACTCAGGTTTCGCTCGCACATGTTTCTGAGTATTCATTGTTGGGAGGTGCCCCTTACCTTTTCTCTTGTATTGAATCAATGAACTTTCTCTCTCGTTTAGAAGAATCTGTTTTTGAAAGCAAATTGAAGTTTGAATTCCTTTCGTTTGTATCAATCTTGTTCTGAAATGCAAAAAAACTGAATCAAGTTGTTTTATCTCTTTGATTCTTTTCTTAATAATACAATGAATCTTATTGCTAATTGGTTTGTCACTTGTATTAAATTTTGTCATGAATTTCAAAATGTGAATAAACTTGCGAGAAACCATACAAGTATGAAAATGCTCATTTTCAAAGGCATAGGTTTGGTTCAAAAAAAAAAAGGGATTTCAACTAACCAACCACCCGTAAAGGAATTAGAAGTTGTTTGCGGCAAATCATCGGGAATACGCAATGGAAACAAGCAATTTGAATCAGAAGAGTACTGATACAGTTTGAAATTGTTAATCAGAATGAATGAGCAAGAAGATCGGGATTGAGCAAGAGGTTTCCATGTTATTACAAACAAGAATCAGGCTTAAGTACAAAAAGATACTAAATTTGTCATTGCAAATCAAGCATTGAGCATTGCATGCATCATGACATGATCATCACATCATTTTAGAGCACCAGATTTTCGAATAACTTGTCAGGTATTGGATACATCAACTCCAGATCAAGATGAGAGTCGCCTTTTCCAAGCATCCAGCAAATATGATTGTTCATCGAAAGAGACCAGGTTAAGACTCTTATTTTTCTTTTAAGCAATCAAGGTATGACATTTATTTCATTTTTGAGACTCAATTAAGGTTTTGAAACTCATTTCAATTAAGAGACCAAATCATGGCTCTTGTTTCATTTGTTTGAGGCCTATTTAGGTTCTCACAGTTTAGATTATTGGGAGACCGAATCACAGCTCTCGTTGCATTTAGTGACCGAATCACGGCACTTTTTCATTTAAGAGACCAAATCATGGCTCTTGTTTCATTTGTTTGAGACCTATTTTAGGTTCTCGAAGTCCAGTTTAATTTGTTCATTGGGAGACCGAATCACGGCTCTCGTTGCATTTAGTGACCGAATCACGGCACTCATTTTCATTTAAGAGACCAAATTATGGCTCTTATTTCATTTGTTTGAGACCTATTTTAGGTTCTCGAAGTCCAGTTTAATTTATTCATTGGGAGACCGAATCACGGCTCTCGTTGCATTTAGTGACCGAATCACGGCACTCATTTTCATTTAAGAGACCAAATCATGGCTCTTATTTCATTTGTTTGAGACCTATTTTAGGTTCTCGAAGTCCAGTTTAATTTTTTCATTGGGAGACCGAATTACGGCTCTCGTTGCATTTAGTGACCGAATCACGGCACTCATTTTCATTTAAGAGACCAAATCATGGCTCTTATTTCATTTGTTTGAGACATATTTTAGGTTCTCGAAGTCCAGTTTAATTTATTCATTGGGAGACCGAATCACGGCTCTCGTTTCATTTTAGTGACCGAATCACGGCACTCATTTTCATTTAAGAAACCAAATCATGGCTCTTATTTCATTTGTTTGAGACCTATTTTAGGTTCTCGAAGTCCAATTTAATTTGTTCATTGGGAGACCGAATCACGGCTCTCGTTGCAGTTAGTGACCGAATTACGGCACTCATTTTCATTTAAGAGACCAAATCATGGCTCTTGTTTCATTTGTTTGAGACCTATTTTAGGTTCTCGAAGTCCAGTTTAATTTGTTCATTGGGAGACCAAATCACGGCTTTCGTTGCATTTAGTGACCGAATCACGGCACTCATTTCAATTAAGAGACCAAATCATGGTTCTTGTTTCATTTTGAGACCTAATTTAGGTTCTCACAGTTTAATTTGTTTATTGAGAGACCGAATCACGGCTTTCGTTGTATTTAGTGACCGAATCACGACACTCATTTCAATTAAGAGACCAAATCATGGCTCTTGTTTCATTTTGAGACCTAATTCAGGTTCTCACAGTTTAATTTGTTTATTGGGAGACCGAATCACAGCTCTCGTCGCAATTAGTGACCGGATCACGGCACTTGTTTCATTTAAAAGACCGACTCTCGTTCTATTTAAAGACCAATTTATGGCATTTGATTCATTTGAAACCAAGTTTTGGCTCTTGAAAAGTTTTAAAAACACATGGTGTCTACGTCTTGGACCATTTCCTAATTATCTTGAAGCAAACTTCAAGGTTCTTAGAAAACGCTCCAAGAGGGGCAACTGTAGACACCTCATTTCAAATTATTCAATTTCTTTTATTACAAACTCCTTACTTTCTTTTAGCTAAGGCCCATCATTCCCTACAAAAAAATAAAAAAAATAAAAAAAATAAAAAATAAAAATAAAAAAATAAAAAAATAAAAAAAATCTTCTTTCAGGACAATCGGCCAGCTTGAGTAATCGGCCAACTTGAGTAATCGGCTAGCTTGAAGCAATTGGCCAACTTGGGACAATCGGCCAGCTCGAAGTCAATCGGCCAACTCCGAAACAATCATCGGTCAACTTCAAAAGTGATCGGCCAACTTCATGATGATAATCGGTCAACTCTAAAAGTGATCAGCCAACTTCAAGAGACCGTCGGGCTACTTTAACAGTGGGTCGGCCTGACAAAATTATGATCGACCTGCTTCATCTTCACTTCAACAGCTTGGCTGCAAGGAGATGCCACCGTTTCCACCTACACCGATTATATCATCTCATTAAATGTGTCACAAGGCACCTGATGGCTTTGTTAGGAAGAAGCTGCTGCCCCTGAGGCCGAATGGAAGAAGTTCGTCACTTGTCCTCTGCTTTTCAGCCAACCCATAATGCCAGCTGCGTCTGAGGCTGTCAGTCCAACCCATAACGCCAACTTGCACCATTTTGCTTTCCCACATGCTACTCTGCCCTTCCACCATTATTGTCTGCCAACCCATCTTCAATCATGGCTCATGAAGGTTGGCAATCGCACAACATGGGAGCGATTTCAAAAACAGCACATGCTCACATTATTTTATCCGCCCATTTTTCTTTTTCTGGAATCAGCTTTTCATCGGCCCATCTTCCGTTAGCTGAAATCATCATCCGCCCATCTTCCTTTGTCTGAAATCATCATTTCATCTACCCCATCTCCCACTATAAAAAGGCTCTGGACAAGAACGAAAGGGAGGATTTTTTTGGGAGAGGATTTTTTTTCTGGAGGATATTTTTCTGGAGGATATTTTTTCTGGAGAAAAGAACAGGGAGGAAAAAAAAATGGGAGGAAGGAGATTTCGGGGAGTAAAGGAGAGGATTTTTTTTTTTTGAGGAGGAGATTTTTTTTCTGGAAGAGAGAAGAGCGAAGGAAGAGCGGGGAAGAAAGAAAAGAAAAAAGAAGCAAAAAGGGGAAAAAGGAGGGGAACCAAAAAAAAAAAGAGGAAGACGGGTATAAAAAAAAAGGGAAAGAAGAGGAAAAATTCTGGAGAAGGAAGATTTCTGGCCGATGGAATCGCTGAACGAAAAAGAAAGGGAAAAGAGAGAGCTCTCTAGAAAAAAGAAAAAAGGAGAAAAGAGAAAAGAAAATTTCCGGAAGAAGGGAGAAGAAAAAATAGGAAGATTTTGGAGGTCAAAAAAAAAACAAGGGAAGGAGATTCCTGGAAGAGAAAGAAAAAAAAACGCACGGAAAAGGAGAGGACATTTCAAAAAAAACAGGGAGATTTCTTGGTGTTGAGAAGGATCCATCGGCCTGCCTGTCGCCTTAAAGATTTTCTTGTCGCCTAGAGGATTCTCGTGCCCGCCCGACGATCAGTGAACAGTACCATCGGCCTGCACAGTGAACAGTACCATCGGCCTGCCTGTCGCCCTGAAGATTGCTTTTCGCCTAGTGAACAGTACCATCGGCCTGCGCAGTGAACAGTACCATCGGCCTGCACAGTGAACAGTACCATCGGCTTGCCTGTCGCCCTGAAGATTGCTTTTCGCCCAGAAGATTCTCGTGCCATCCCGACGCTCAGTGAACAGTATCATCGGCCTGCTCAGTGAACAGTACCATCGACCTGCCTATCGCCCTGGGGATCTTCTCATCGCCCTGAGGATCTGCTCATCGACCAAAAGATCTGTATGCCAGCCCGCTCATTGCCCTAAAGATCTGCAAGTCAGCCCGCTCGTCGCCCTGTTGACCCTCGCCTTGACATAGTTCGATCGCAGCAATCCGCTTTCCATTTTTTGGTATTTTCCTAAATTATTTTTAATTTAAAAATTAATAAAAAGTTGCATTAATCAAGAAAGGAACATTTTAAAACATGCATTTTTATTTCATATGATCACCAGTTTTACTCTTGCCATCCACGCGAGTAATGGTATGTGAGGATAGTGAGAGTCCGATCATGGTGTCCGATTCGGGAAGGTGAAAATTCACACCCGATCGGGTTCCTAGGTAAGAGATCCATTTTGAATCAGACCCAGAATTAGGCGAAGTTCACGGTGGGTCTTGACAAAACCTTTGCTATTCTCATCTTAAAACTAGTAAATATCCAATAAAGATAACAACTTTCAAAAAATAAAAAAATGAAAGAATTTGTTTTTTTTAAATAATAAAAAAAGAAAAGAGAATATTTCGAAATTTGTTTTCACTTTAAATTTGCTCTAATAATAGAAATAATAAATACAAAATAAAAAAAATAAAAAAATCAATCAAAAAATTATAAAAACATTTTTATTTAAGGCCTAAATATTATTAAATTAACCGGTACCGTCATCTTGACGGGCGTTGTGGGGGTGCTCATCCTTCCCCGCACGTAACCGTACTCCCGACTCCAGTTCTCTGTTCCGCAGACCGGGACCTATCCAGCTTAAGTACGCCATCTAACGGCCAATGCTAAGTTAGGTAGATTCTTATTAGGTGGCTAACCTACCTAAACAAAAATGGTTAGTGGCGACTCCGTAAAATTCTCTCAAGTCCCAACCGAATTCGACGCCGTTTCGGGTAACGTTGCGACAACTCCGCTGATTGCATTGAGGGAATCTCGGAGCTGAGTGAGAGTGCTGCCTGTTGCTTATTCCAACATCATATCCAATTGCCTCATATCAAAGCCCACTCCATTCCAAATAGTAATCCAAAGAAAAGAAAAGAAAAACAATGAAGTTAAAATAAGAATAAAATCAAATTCAAATAAATCCAATAAATAAAGAAAAAAAGAAAGGTAGGAAGAAAAGAAATTAAATAATAAAAATAGGGTGTCTACAACGAGTATAAGGCTTTTCTAGACGATCAAATACTAAGACGCGATGCCTTTTTTCTTCTAATTCTTCTTCAACAAACACTGTATGAACACCAACAATGACTTGTTCTTCATTGAGGAATTTTTGAAGGAAGAATTCATTCAAAGTTACTGGTTTATGAGGACTTCGTCTTGATGCTCCAATGGGATTGACTTTTCCAACAAAATTATTCATTGAACTCTCCTTTTGAAATTGCACAAAGGCTGGTTCAAATGAGCCAAACTGAATGAGTTTGCCCATTGCCCCTAATTTGAGATTATTGCTTCTATTCAGCTTTGATGAAGTTGAAGTGAAAGTTGTATAGTTTGGTTTCACCATGTTATTTGCCTCAAATTCAATCTTCTGTTCATCTGCAAGCTTCATGATCAACTCCTTGAGGTCAATGCACTTTTTAGTAGGATGACTAATGATACCATGGTACTTGCAATACTTAGGATAGTGTGTTTTGTCTTTCTTCTCTGGGTGCTTTGACTCTGGCAATACAAGGAGTTTTTGCTGAAGAAGTTGTTCGTACATTTCAGGCACATCTGAATCTGGGAAGGGATATTGCTTCGCTTTTTTTTCATGAAGAGACACATGACTGCCTCTTTCAACATAGGAATAAGCTTTGTTCTTTCCCCTTATTTTTCTTATGGAAATGACCATGGATTCTTTGCCAAAACTATTTGAAGATTTTTCCACTTTATTGATGTCTTTCTTTTCGTACCTTAGATCGAAAACTGGAGGATTTCTATTGCCAGAGCTAGCAATGCTCAATTCCATATCATGAGCACGAGTGGCGAGTTCTTTAAAAGTGTGAGGCTTTATTCCTTGAAGGATGTAGAGCAATCCCCAATGCATGCCTTGAATGTGCATTTCAACAGCAGAGGTTTCGAACAATTTGTCTTTACAGTCAAGACTTAAGGCTCTCCACCTGTTGATGTAATCAACAACGGCTTCATCCTTCCTTTGCTTTGTGTTTGATAGCTCCACCATGCTCACTGTACGATGAGTGCTAAAGAAGCGATTAAGAAACTCTCTTTCTAGTTTTTCCCAACTGTCAATGGACTTAGATTCCAAGTCAGATTGTCAAGCAATTTGTACGGTAACTTAAAGGAAACGAGTGAGGCAATTGATGTAGTAGTTGAAGAAGCCAATTTTGGGTCTTCAATCTCTTGGACGGTTTTCATCTTTTCAGCAGCATCAGCATTTGACTTGTTTCTGGTGAGACTTTGAGACTCCAAATTATCATCTATCTCATTGTCTGGCTATTACGTCTCAAGTTGACTTTTGAGTCTCGTAATTTTAGCGTCTTTTTCTTGATTGGCCTTAATGAGATCGGCCATATTCCTCTCCATTTCAGCAAATTTTTCTTCCAAGGTAATTGCACTGGTGGTCACAAACTAATACAATTTCGAGAAGAGAAGAAACTGTCCTTGTGGGTTCAGAATTTATTCGAGTTTTGCAGCTTGGAAAAGCATATTTCATGGAAAGTGTCTCTCGATTCTCACTGAATGAAGAATTCAAAGATGTGCCCATAAATGTTGAGTCTTCTGGCAAAGCAGCAAATTTTAATGACAAAAATGAAGAAATTTGTCTTTCCGCTTGATTTTCAGTTTGTCTTTTCGCCAAGAAATCTAACGTAATTATTGGTTGATAGGGACTATTTTCATCAGATTTGGCAAGATTTGAATTCTGATAAACAAATCTGGAAAATTTTAAATCTTGAGTAGTGGATTTCGTCAAATCTAGGTCTTGAGCAACGGATTTGATTAGATCTGTATCCTAAGCAGCGAATTTGGTCAAATCTGGATCCTGAGCAGCAGAATTGATTTTCTAATTTGTTTGAATTTTTAGATCTTTTGTCGAAGACATAGATCCAAATAGGGTATTTGATTTTTGATTGTCAGAGAAAGAGATGAGAGGCAGAGAGTCCCACTGGACGTGCCAAAAATTTGTACACACAAATTTCATGTCTAAAAATTAAAACAGAAAATTAAGTGAACAAATATTCATTTATTAATGGGAAACTTAGTACATGAATTTAACGGGTACAATCTCTGTGAAAAGAATCCTCTGATTCGATCTCCTTGATGACAAAATGTTTGAGGGCCTGAAGACTTAATCCTGATTAAAGATTTTAGATTTCTCTGAACAGCTTTGATTTTTGACTTGTAGATCTTTAAAAAAAACTTGTGATTCTTTATAGATCAAAGAGATTTGGTAGATCTTCAGTAAGATGATCATAGACTTGTTGTCTTTCTGTTGATCGGTTGGATTTTCGAGACTTGTTGTCTTTCGATTGATCGGTTGGATTTTGATTTTGATAAATTTTCAAAGAAAGTGCTGCAGGCTTGTTGTTTCTTCTTGATTTGACTTGGATTTGGATTTAATGAAGAACTTGGATTTGATCACCTTTTTTAGAGACTTGTAGATTTCTGATGAGGCTAGGGCTTCTGCTTCCACTGCTTGGTTGTTATTTGAGAAGTGAAAACTTCTTTATATAAGAGTGGGCTAGACCCTAGATGTGTAGTATTGGGCTGGTAGGAGTGGTATTGTTTAATTGCCATTCATTTAGGCTTGCATCAGACTTAATCCAAATTAACTTTAATGGATCACTAAGTCTAATGAATTTAATTTTACCAACTATTTTTTAATTGGTAAATTTTCATTGTCTATAAGACTCTCTATCTGACACGCCCGGACCTAGTTCGTACGTGTCAAGTTGTGTATTTATGTATTGTTGTCTAGTCAATATACCAAATTTGACTTCCCACGGATGTTTTAAACTTCGTTTAGCTCGATTTCAAGCTTAAAAATCCTAAAATTGAAGTTCGGGGATGTGGGCCCCACTTGGAATCGAGACCCGAGGAAGTTGACCGAGTTGACCGGAGTCAACTTTGACTCTGTTGATTCCGGCACCGGAACTGGTCAAAACCGGCGTCGGAACTGACCGATTTTATATTGGGTCTCGGCTCACCCAAGAACCCCCAATTTCATTTCTCTCCTTGTTCTTCAATTTTTCTCCGAGCTCTCTCTCGATTCTTTCGAATCAAAACCTAAATCTCCTTTCAAACACTTAATCAAACATCAACACCAACTTCTTTTGTATCCTTGAAGATCAAAACACCAAAGTTTCCAAGAAAATCACCAAATCTAGAAATCTGGAATTTTGGCGACAGATTGTTCATCAGCTCATATCTTTTGATTCAACCGTGGGTTGAAGCTGGGATTTTGGTATGTTGTTCTAGACTCATCAAGCTTTAATTTGATAGTTTACATGCTTGATTTCATGGTCTGTGCTAAGAGAATTCGTTGATTAAAGTTGATATTTCTGTTTTGCCCGAGATATGTCAACTCTTAGTGTTTTGATTCAAAATTCGAGCATGTTTAATGGATTGATTCCGTTCTTGAAGCTGTAAATCCTTAGATCATGTGTTTAACTTGCTGTGTTTCAATTTTGGTGCGGATTGGTGTTGAATCGAACTTGAATCGAGCTGAAGAAGATTGAGGCCGAAAGTCGGCCTTATTTCCAGAACAGACCGGCGTCGGTTCTGGTATGAACCGGGGCTGGAACATGATCAACACTGTTGGGCAATTTTTGCCCCAAATCGGGTCCAGGGGCAAAATGGTCATTTTGCAAATCCTAAATCCCTTTTGATCCCATTTGACCCAATTGACTTTAATTTACTTCAATTGACCTCCGGACTTGCCCAATTTTATTCTGAGACCTTTGTTGGATTTTGATTTATGATTTAATCCTTGGTGGAATACTTTTATTAATCAAATTAGATTTTAATTTGATTATTTAGGTACGTGATTGTACGAGTATCGGACCAGTAGCAGTTTGAGCTAAGGCATTCGTGGGTAATCGGGGAGTATACAACTCTCCTCACTTGTGAGTGGCTTGGATTATATTGGTTGACCATTGAGGGTTAACCGTTTTCAAATTTATTTATAAATGCTTTAATAAATTGTTTATATATGTTTTGGGGTATGAATTGTCCACCCTCACACACTGAGTTTACAAATGATTTAAAGGGTGGGAATTTCATTAAATTTTATATATTGATATTATTGATTATTGTTTGGGGAACGATACCTCTAAGAGATGAGAAATTGAGTGTTGTCCTCGGGGCTCCAATATGTGGGAGCGTGGACCGAGTTGTAAGCATGCATGTTACTCAGCCGTGGACCACCTATCGAGGGGCACGGTGAGTCGCTCCTGGTTACGAGAGGCGCGTAGGGAAACTCGCCAGGACTTCGGATGCTGTGTTCCACCACAGCAAGGCAAACGTCAAGGGAATGGGCCAGAGAGTAAAGTAAAATGTTTTAAAAGTATAAAGTAACCCTTGACGGTCCAGTGGATACCCCAGTGCACGGGTATACCTTATTGGGACGATTTCAGATGCCAGCCCATTTGGATATATTATTATTGGTTTGATATTTGATTTGGTTTGGGACTTTATATATTTCAATAAATGGTTTAATAAATTGATATTTGGATTATTTCATATCCCCAGCCTGAGGTGATCGGTCTTTATAACCGAGTCTCTCACTGGGTACAAGTTTATGTACTCACCCCATTCACTTTTGTTCTCAGATCATCAGACTTTGGACGGCGGACGTCCTGGTGGCCAGTGATCCCAGTACGACACTGTGGACACGACCTTGTAGGTGCCACCCCTTTTGCTTGTGTATCTTGGCTCGGAATATTACTGCATCTTACATATATATTTATGTATTTATATAATACTTTTCGCTGCATGGAGCACCGTAAGATGTGACATTTTATTTTGAAATATTTTTGAACTATGATATTTATGATAATTTCGTATGTTTTCATATATTGCTCGAATATCCATTATTTTTTAAGCCTTGTATCATCTTGGTTACCCGCCTGACGAGGCACGCATCTCGAGGTGGTACGGCGGTTGTCGCATGGCCGAGTCTGCGGGTCGGGGGGTGACAATTTTACTGGTATCAGAGCAAAATTTAATATATATAGTATATTCATATTATACCGAGCCAAGCAATTCATATAATTTTGAAATTTCTAATTTTGGGGTTAAAAGTAGAGAGTATGATTGGCATAGAAATATTTTTCGTCTTCTGACTTAGATTTTATGTATAGTTACGCCATGCCACCTAGAAGGAGGAATATTCCGAATCTTTCTGTTCCTACCCCTGATCCCTCTGTACATAAGAGGAGAGGTCGACCACGTAGGCAGCCTGAGATTCAGCCTAGTGTAGACCCGGAGACCACTGCGATTCCGGACGAACCTATTCCATCTATTCCGCCTGTTGATGAGACGCATCATCAGGATACTCATACTGAGATTCCACCACCCCCACCTCCGACGACTGCTACGCCGGTGCAGTTTATGCCCGCTGATTTCGAGCGGATGTTTGACAGTTGGGCCAGTAGATTCTTTTCTTCGCAAATGGCTACTGGTGCATATCCGCCTACTGGTATTACACCACCAGTTCAATCATCGCCACCGATGCCGACACCGATGCCGCCGTACTTTCAACAGAGCGGTGCAGCGAGCACTTCTGCTGGTGTCATTTCTTCAGAGGATCGCATGGTGAGGTTCCTTAGCATCATGAAGGGACTAGACACCCTAAAGCTCTCCGACATGTCTGCTGATGCAGCGTGGGATTGGCTACATTTTGTCACGAAGAACACACAAGGTCTGGGTATGACCTCGGAGGAGCGAGTGAGTGTGGTTACTCGATATCTTCAGGGACAGCCACTGAGTTGGTGGACCAATTTCGAGAGCCGAGCCACTGGACCAATGACATGGGAGACATTTGTTACTGAGTTCCGAGAGAGATTCATATCGGAAGAGATTGGGATGAGACGATATGGTGAATTTCTCCGACTGCAGCAAGGTAACAGATCAGTTGAGCAATTTGAGACAGAGTTACGAAGACTTTCACATCACATTCCATCCATCACCGAGGACGCCCTTTGTCTTCAGTTTGTTAATGGTCTTCGGTGGGAGATTGTACAAATGATGAAGCCTACTTCTAAAGCCACCTTCGAGCAGTGTCGACGGGATGCGTTGTGGGCAGAAGCTATGATTGCTCAGCGCCAACCAGGAGGATCGAGTTTGAGTGGTCAACGATCTTCCGTCGTATCGATGAACCTAGAGCCGAAACAGACTCAGAGCTTATATTCCCATGGAGGAATATCTAGGGGCGGTTCAGTCGAGTCCCCAGTACCACAGATGTCACTTTCTCTGCCACCGCTTCCATCAGGTGGTCGAGGAAAAGAGAAGTCTGGATTTGGGACTATGGCCAAAGGAAGATTTGGGAAGAAGAGAGTGGAGTCTGGGCCTCGATGCCCACACTGTAGGCGTTTTCATTCTGGCCAGTGTAGGGCTGGACTTCGATGTTTTCAGTGCGGATGTATGGGCCACGTAGCACGTAGATGTCCATCTACTACTTCTGTACCACCCAGGCAGAGTTTTAGTCAGCCACCTGTCAAATCGAGCAACTATGGAGGTTTTCGTCCGTTTCAACCTACGCGACATTCACGCCCCGACCCGCAGGCTCGGCCATGCGACAACCGCCGTACCACCTCGAGATGCGTGCCTCATCAGGCGGGCAACCAAGATGATACAAGGCTTAAAAAATAATGGATATTCGAGCAATATATGAAAACATACGAAATTATCATAAATATCATAGTTCAAAAATATTTCAAAATAAAATGTCACATCTTACGGTGCTCCATGCAGCGGAAAGTATTATATAAATACATATATATATATATGTAAGATGCAGTAATATTCCGAGCCAAGATACACAAGCAAAAGGGGTGGCACCTACAAGGTCGTGTCCACAGTGTCGTACTGGGATCACTGGCCACCAGGACGTCCGCCGTCCAAAGTCTGATGATCTGAGAACAAAAGTGAATGGGGTGAGTACATAAACTTGTACCCAGTGAGAGACTCGGTTATAAAGACCGATCACCTCAGGCTGGGGATATGAAATAATCCAAATATCAATTTATTAAACCATTTATTGAAATATATAAAGTCCCAAACCAAATCAAATATCAAACCAATAATAATATATCCAAATGGGCTGGCATCTGAAATCGTCCCAATAAGGTATACCCGTGCACTGGGGTATCCACTGGACCGTCAAGGGTTACTTTATACTTTTAAAACATTTTACTTTACTCTCTGGCCCATTCCCTTGACGTTTGCCTTGCTGTGGTGGAACACAGCATCCGAAGTCCTGGCGAGTTTCCCTACGCGCCTCTCGCAACCAGGAGCGACTCACCGTGCCCCTCGATAGGTGGTCCACGGCTGAGTAACATGCATGCTTACAACTCGGTCCACGCTCCCACATATTGGAGCCCCGAGGACAACGCTCAATTTCTCATCTCTCAGGGGTATCGTTCCCCAAACAATAATCAATAATATCAATATATAAAATTTAATGAAATTCCCACCCTTTAAATCATTTGTAAACTCAGTGTGTGAGGGTGGACAATTCATACCCCAAAACATATATAAACAATTTATTAAAGCATTTATAAATAAATTTGAAAACGGTTAACCCTCAATGGTCAACCAATATAATCCAAGCCACTCACAAGTGAGGAGAGTTGTATACTCCCCGATTACCCACGAATGCCTTAGCTCAAACTGCTACTGGTCCGATACTCGTACAATCACGTACCTAAATAATCAAATTAAAATCTAATTTGATTAATAAAAGTATTCCACCAACGATTAAATCATAAATCAAAATCCAACAAAGGTCTCAGAATAAAATTGGGCAAGTCCGGAGGTCAATTGAAGTAAATTAAAGTCAATTGGGTCAAATGGGATCAAAAGGGATTTAGGATTTGCAAAATGACCATTTTGCCCCTGGACCCGATTTGGGGCAAAAATTGCCCAACAGTGTTGATCATGTTCCGGCCCCGGTTCATACCAGAACCGACGCCGGTTCTGTTCTGGAAATAAGGCCGACTTTCGGCCTCAATCTTCTTCAGCTCGATTCAAGTTCGATTCAACACCAATCCGCACCAAAATTGAAACACAGCAAGTTAAACACATGATCTAAGGATTTACAGCTTCAAGAACGGAATCAATCCATTAAACATGCTCGAATTTTGAATCAAAACACTAAGAGTTGACATATCTCGGGCAAAACAGAAATATCAACTTTAATCAACGAATTCTCTTAGTACAGACCATGAAATCAAGCATGTAAACTATCAAATTAAAGCTTGATGAGTCTAGAACAACATACCAAAATCCCAACTTCAACCCACGGTTGAATCAAAAGATATGAGCTGATGAACAATCTGTCGCCAAAATTCTAGATTTCTAGATTTGGTGATTTTCTTGGAAACTTTGGTGTTTTGATCTTCAAGGATACAAAAGAAGTTGGTGTTGATGTTTGATTAAGTGTTTGAAAGGAGATTTAGGTTTTGATTCGAAAGAATCGAGAGAGAGCTCGGAGAAAAATTGAAGAACAAGGAGAGAAATGAAATTGGGGGTTCTCGGGTGAGCCGAGACCCAATATAAAATCGGTCAGTTCCGGCGCCGGTTCTGACCAGTTCCGGTGCCGGAATCAACAGAGTCAAAGTTGAAATCGAGCTAAACGATTCCAAGTGGGGCCCACATCCCCGTACTTCAATTTTAGGATTTTTAAGCTTGAAATCGAGCTAAACGAAGTTTAAAACATCCATGGGAAGTCAAATTTGGTATATTGACTAGACAACAATACATAAATACACAACTTGACACGTGCGAACTAGGTCCGGGCGTGTCACTATCTCCCACTTGTAATCCAACTCCTAGTTCGGATAAAGATGGAACTTCACCAGGTGAGGCTTTAAGTCAACTTCATATTGGGCCATCTACAAAGAAAAGGAAATCAATGAAGCCAAGGTCAGAGGTTTGGTCTCACTTTGATAAACTTGTTATTTCTGATGGTGAGATAAAGAGTAGATGTGTTTATTATGGTAAGGAATATGCTTGTAATCCTAAGAAAAATGGCATTACATCCTTAAAATATCACATAAGTGCATGCAATCATAATCCTAAAAATGTTAAGAAGTCACAAGCTCAATTAGTTTTGCAAAGTTAAGGCAATAAAGGGGAAGGGAATATTACAACTTGGAGATTTGATCAAGAGTTAACTAGAAAGGCATTACATAATATGATTGTGATTAATAAATTGCCTTATAGGGTAGTAGAAAGCAAAGGCTTTAGGCCATTTTGTTCTATTGCATGTCCTAGATTTCATATTCCTTTTTGAACTACAATCACAAGGGATATTTATCAACTTTATTTAGATGAAAGGGTTAAGGTGAAGTAATTTATAAAGAATTCATGTGAAAGAGTTTGTCTAACTACCAATACATGAACATTGTCGAAACGTGCGGGTTCGGGAACCCTATCGTCCGACTTGTCAAAATTTTATGGAGTCGCCACTAATCTTTTTTCCTAGGTGTGATTAGTCACCTATGTGAACCTACCTATCCTAATGTAATTATGGGTACACTAAGCTTGGTAGGTTCTAGTCTACGAAATAAAGTTGAGTTCGGGAGTTCAGTTACGCATGGGGAAAGATCAGCACCCCCACAATGCCCGTCAAAAATGACGGTGTCATTTTAATCTAATCTAATCCTAGGTCTTATTGATGCAAGGTTGTGTTTTATTTTAAGTATAACCAAAAAAACTTCTTTATGCAATTCATTATTCATTTTTATTTTATTACCTTTTCTATTAAAAAAATTAAAAATATTAAACTTATACATGATGCATGTGATGCAAAATTATCCAATTTTTAATTAAAGGTGAAAATAGAATTTTAATAGAAATTCTCTTCAAACCGCTTCGGCTTACCCGATTAAGTTTAAAGAGAACCTCTCCCTAAGGGACCATCCCAAAAAGCGCCTACACGACTTCAAAGAATAATCACCCTCACTAGGTCCTTTTAATTAGACAATTTATATCTCGAATGCAATGACAAGTATAATATGATGTGCAAATGTAATAATTTAATTTTAATTAAGATAAATATTAAAAGAAGGTTTTTTTAATATTAGGGTCCCCTCCAAACCGCTTTGGCTTACCCGATTAAGTTTAAAAGAAACCCTACCCTAAAGGACCACTCCAAGAAGCGCCTACATAACATTAAGGAATAACCCCCTCATTGGGTCTTTTTAATTTTAAATTATAATTTATATACAAATATCACGACAAATAACAATAATGAAATGGATATGCGTCAAACTTAACAAATATATATATATATATATATATAATAATGAATAATAACAATTCAAATTTAAAGATTGCTACAAATGACTTGTTTTATATATATATATATATATATATATATTTAAAACACTAATGGCTTAATAGATCTAGGATGATCACAGTGAAAATATACAAACATGTGAAACAGTGGCTTGCTGTTTTGTCCACTTTAATGGACATCAATCACGTGTTTTCTTTTCCAAGGCAAACCATTCATTCAATTTTCCTTCCATCATGTTAAAGACGACGTGGGATCTCATGCACCATTAACAAAAAGATGTCAGACAATCAATGAGTAAATGTATAAAATTATATAGCAAAAGAATTTTAACAAAAGGGAATCCAAAAAAACACGAATTCTGAGGGAAAATATTACTTGATTCAAGCAAGATTGCATTCGGGTGTATTGCAGCAACTTCAAAATTCTTTTTGCCTTACTCTTCCTTTTCCAGACCGATTGCTTTCTCTCCCTCCGTCTCTCTTTCTACTTACTCTTCTTTTTTGTTTTTTTGAGAAAACCAAAAAGCACCGAAAATTTTTCTTTTCCAACCATCCCCTCTTTTCAACCCTAGGTACTCCTTATATACTACTCCAAGAATTAGGATTTCAATAGGTTTTCTTGCAAACTAAGCATTAAGGTTAAATCTTCAATTATTTCCTTTCCTTTTTTACCAAGATTTTCTCCTTGATTTTTATTCTAGAATATTCCATAATTTTTAAGCCCACTCATAAAGACCCAAAGCCCAAACATTTTCATTTTAAATTAAAGCCCAAATTTAATCTTATTTTCAAATTAAAGTCTAGCCCACAATTAATCTTAATTAGTTAAATTAAAATTTTATCTAATTAAAATTAGACTAGATTTAAAATTGAAAATAATACTAAAATTAAAACTTTAACTTCAACTGAAGAGAGGCTATTTTTCGTACAAAATGTGGTGTCTACAAACATCTTTGCAAAGAGTTAATTACATGTATCTCGCGGCTCACTTTATTAATAATACTTGGAAATTGAACAAAAAAATCATAAATTTTTGTCAAATTTCAAGTCATAAAGTGATGCCATTAATAATACTTGGAAATTGAACAAAAAAATCATAATTTTTTGTCAAATTTCAAGTCATAAAGGTGATGCCATTACTAAGTTGATTGAAAAATACTTACTTTCTTGGGGGATTGATAAATTGTTCACTATCACTCTTGATAGTGCAAGTACAAATGATATGGCTATTGGTGTATTAAAAAAAAAACTGGGAATCGCACCAATGGCATTTTAAATGGTAAACACGTGTATATGAGATGTGTCATACATATTGTTTTTTTTTTATTATGATGGCTTGAAATATTTCAATGAATAAGTTACTCATGTTAGAGGGTCAGTGAGTTATGTTAAGCAATCTCAATCTAGATTGCAAAAATTTAAGAAATGTGCTGAGGTTGAAAACATAGATAGCAAAAGTTTGTTGTGCCTACCTGTTAGTCCTAGATAGAACTCCACATATTTAATGTTAAACAGTGCTCAAAAATTTGAGAAAGCTTTCGAGAGATTTGAAGTCCAAGATGAGAATTTTAAGGCTGATCTTAAATTGGGGGATGGTTTTCCGATCAAAATTTATTGGAATATTGTTAGAGAGTTAGTGAAATTTTAGAGCACTTTTATCAACTTACTTTGAGAGTTTCGGGAACTTCCTATGTTAGCTCTAATTTTCTGTTTGATGAAAATTGTGAAATGGGTTTTCCTTTACGACAATCTCAACTTACTAGTGAGATTGATTTTGGTGTGATGGCCATAAGAATGAAAGATAAATTTGACAAGTATTGAGGTAACTTTGAGAAGTTAAATATGTTTGTCTTTGTTGCGGTTGTTCTTGATCCTAGGCACAAAATGAGGTATGTGGAATTTGCACTTAAAGATATGTTTAAGGATAAGAAAGGTGTGGAAATGGGGGAAAAAGTTAGGGAAGCTATCTATGAATTGTATAATGTCTATAGGCCCCCAAGTGCCATTAGTCGTTCAAGTTCAACAACGGCAGCATAAGTGAGGTAGAAGACTTACCAAATAGACTCAAAAAGCTATGCAAGAGAAGTATGCAACGCACATCCTTGAATCGGTAATGGTGGGGATCAAATGTTGGAGTTGGATAAATATCTCAATGAAGCTGCCAAGCCTATGGCTGATTATTTTGATATTTTATTGTGGTGGAAAGTCAACAACCCTAGATTTCCTTCCTTTTCATTGTTGGCTCGAGATGTGTTAGCTATTCCAATTTCCCCCACTATTCTGAGGCTGTATTTTGTACCGAAGGATGCGTTCTTGATTCATTTAGGAGTTCTTTAACTCCTAGGATGGCTCAAACTCTCATATGCTATCAAGATTGGATTCAGAATTCATCACATATAATTGACATTGAGGAAGAGTTCAACAATATTGAAGGTGTTGAAAATGGTATAAATATTTTCCTTATTTTGTTTATAAATGCATTTTTACCTTATAAATTGAAACTTCAATTTTTTTTTTTAACTTTTGGCTTTTAGATTTAGTATGGAATGCAAGGAGCCTACCTTGTGATTGATAATTCATAAGGTAAGGATAATAATACCTATAATGTATTTGTTATTTTTCATCTATTACTTTTTTTATTTATAGCTTATTCCATATTTATATTTTATAGGAAAAACGGATATTGTTGGAGGAATTCCTTGGATGTGGTTGTTGCTTGGATGAGAATTGTGGATAAAATAAGTTTTATAATCAATGATGGACACTTGTGTTACTATATATTTGCATTTATGTTTTCCATTTTCTATCTTTGGATTGGATATTCCTGTTATGTTTAAAGTTAAAATTTTCTTTGAATATTTGGATTATGTTTAAGAGTTCTTGATTTCTTTGGATATTAAGTTGTTTATTTTGAATTGTTTGTGTAGTTAATTAATGTATGTAATTTTTATGAAAATTTGTATGAGAATTAAGAACTCTAAAGAAGATAGAAACATTTCGGTTAAATTGGTTAATTGACCAAATTAACCAAAATATTTCGATTCGGTTAAAGGAAAAAATAACACGATTGGTTCAATTAATGGTTTCACCATTTAGAAATTCAGTTAATTCAGTTAATTGGAACTTTGATTCGAAATTAATTGAATCGACCAAATGAATAGCCATAAGTGCAATGCTTAAGTAGAATTCAATTAAAGCCGGCGCTAAATTTCTCTAGGACTGGTGCTGAAGTAGTGTTTGACTAGAGTTGACTTTAGGTTGACCAAGAGTTGACCTTGACCTGTTAACCCGAGTTGACTTTTTCCCATTTAACCAAATTGATCACGATTTAGTCTAGAGCCATTCCTAAGTATGTTAGAGGCCTGTTTATGCCATCTTGATTCATCATGAGTATTTTTATGCTTTGAAATTTGATTTTTAATGAAATTTCACAAAATTAGGAGCACCGATGAAAGATCACAGCGAGGGATCCAACTGTGCAATTGGGTTAGCACTGGAGTATACTACTTTCCAAATCCATGAATGGGTCAGCACTAGAGTAGACATTGATGACAATTGTTTTTAAATTGTTTTCAATAAATGTTTTAATTGTCTTGGGGCATAGTTAGCCACTGCACAGGCATACATGTTTTATGTGGACGGGCTCTATTATATGTATATATGAGCATATATACACATATATTTATGTTTTATATGATTTGATATAAACTTAATCGTGGCGTAATGAGGGTTCATGAGTAGCCTACCTGATTTAGGTATTGGATACGAGCTTGATTGTAACATGATAAGGGTCCTCATGTGGATTGCTTGATTGAAGCAATTATTATCGATCCTTTAAGGGACATGATAGATTGTCCTTTGAAGGGCAAGCCCATAAGGGCCTTTTGCTAGCAGACTTAGTAGCATGTTGTTTGTCTATTGAGAGAGGCACAAGTGAGTGTGTGGAAAGGCATGTAGGGTGACTCGCGAAGGGGTTTGTAGTTGCATGATGCAATAAATGGCAACCTTAGGAGAGTGGGCACAGTTATAGTATATTATTTTATGTAATGATCGTTTGATGATTGCTCCCAACAGTATGAGTCCATTGACCGATTGGACTCGGTCACTTTATTAATGCCCTAGTATATGGTTTATATAAATCAAATAATTTATTGGTGGGAATTATTTGATGAAAGAAATTGATAATTTCTAAGATTTGTTTTTGGTATAATTGTATCATCCATTATCTTTAGTCTTTAATATTGTTTCCAAACCGCATTACTGAGTCCGTGGACTCACCACCCATTGTTTAATATTTTTCAAGCTTCAGGCTATTAGGGGCCAATATTTCAACAGGCCCCTTGTTCACATTCCTTATGGGCTAGGCATTTTCCCATACCAAAAATCCTTTAAAAAAATTTCCACCCAATAACTATATATTAGGCCTTGTTTATTCTAACCCAAAATCAACCTAAGCCCAATAACATATGATTGTCATGGTCATTTCTCATTTTGGACCAATTTCCATAAAAGGTTCAAGAATCTCAATTTTTTACTGTTGCCATAAATCCAAACACTAGCCCAAGGCTACTTCTTCTCCTTCATCTAAACTCTAATTCCTACCAGAGAAATGAGTCACCTGTTAACAACTACCAAGCTCTATGGCAGCCTTTCATGGCCATTGCCAATGCAACAAACATCTCTACAAGCACCACAATGGGGATGGCTACCCTATCCTCTGGTCACCACATACGTGGTAATTCCACTGGCACCAGTACCTCTCTAGACAGTAACAAACAACTATGATCATCTTCACTATTTTCACATTCACTATTTTCACAGTCCAATAGTGAGGTATTGCTTCAAAGTGGTAAATCCCCCATGGTTCTCTTATCTACAAGCATGACATCAATGGCTAAGATAGTACCCATTGAGCCTAAACTCCATTCAAAGATGGTATGGCAATCACAATCGAGGTCTATTATTTTGTTAGCAACCTTCACTTGATTCCTACCATAAAGCTAGGACTAGCCCTCCTTGGCTCACAACGAACTCAACTCTTCAAACATAAAAGGAAACTATGTTATTCTCTTCTTTCCTAGTCTTGATCAATGCTTCAAGTATCGTTCATTGAAGCCCTTTATTTCATTGATAAAGAAGGCATCACGAAGCATGTTGAAGACATGAAGAACAATGCATGGCGGCTAATATTCTTAAGGAAGTAATGTTGCTTAGTATTTTGTATCTTTATTTAAACCTAGTTTATTTCTATGACTATACAATGAACACAACTAATGTTTCCTTTGATGCCTCAGGTTTTGACGTGCGGACTAAGCCCATGTAACGAGGGAATCAAATCAGAAATATGGCTTGGTTGGCCATGAAAGCTTTGGCTATGTTCTGGTTAGTTTCAAAATAGCACCTTAGTGACAAAGCTTGGAACTCTTTAAGTCTATTTGAAAACCGACCTAAAATAATGAAATTTGTTTGCTCAAACAGTTATCTCCTAATGATGGCGTTGGAGGAGCTACTGCTGCATCTCGATGTAAGAAGCTTCAACGACATTAAATACGATTAGAAATCTATATAGGCATGGCGGCGATGCACAGTGAGAGAATAGGATATTTTTTAACCAAGGAGAATGTTGATGTCAACTGCTAGCAATGGGCATCTGACGATGTACCTTAGCCAGTTGTCGAAAATTCATGCACTTAGAGAGAAATACACCAAAAAGAAGTACTGGATGCTCATATTACCCAGGTTTAGGAAAGGATTATTGACTGAGCACCTGCAAGTGACAACCGACATCCTATCATTGCTAGGGCAGCTCATTGGATTTCTCTTCATGTAACAATGGTTCTCTCCTCAAACCGGCATACAATGTTATTTGCACGGACAACTTGGGGTCTCAGAAATGCCTATAAATACCCTTCATCACAAGCTTAACAACAACAAGCAAAAAGAGAGGTGAACAACGTCTTTCTCATTTCAATAGAGATACCGTTTGAGCAAGTAAAGTTTCCTCCGAGAATATTTATTTCTTTCTTCTCTCAAAGCTTTTCCAATTTCTTTCCTAGTTGTCATCATTCTAAAATCCTTATCGATGAAAAGTTCTCCTTAAGTTTGCTTTTGTTTGCTTATTTGCCATCTTTGATCGTTGAAAGAAGAACAAGGTAGAACAAAGTGTTTGGCCTTGTTCATGCTAACTGTTGAAGTTGGCTGCTGGAGACTACTATTAAAGAAAGCCACAGGAGTCTCATGCACCAATGACAATTGCACCTCGAATCGGAAAAGGGGTTGGATTTTTGGTCCAATCTCGCAAGTTTCTTCAAAGGGCTTTGAATCCTTTCTTTTCAACTAGGGACTGGATCATTAGGGGTCCAAACCAGTCTCGTTCCCATTTTTTGCCAGGATATTATCTAGCTAGAAACTCCACCTTGTACGTGATTTGGCATCGCAATTCATATCTGTCAAGCCACATGTGCACAATCGAGAAAAGCCCCAACAGAGGCCCATTGAGGAGTGGCCACTTAGCTATTGTGGCTAACTTTCAGCCATAGTAGGTGTTTCTCTCCTAGTATTTGGGGATCCGTTGGTGTATTTTTACATCCACTATGTTTTGGATTTATTCTTTCCCGGTACACTTACTAACATTTAACCTTTTTGATATTTTATTTCAAGGAGCTTTCTTATATATTGTATTACATGTAAAGGTATTATTTTAATTACTAAAATTTTGTTTTTATTAAATAGCATTTGATATTTTTTTATACTTTGTATACTACGCCTTGTAATGTTGCTAGTTATGGTTGTACACATGTACTTTGAGATAGTACAATGATTGTCACGTAGCTGATTCGGCTGGTTGAGGTGTGACACCACTCTTCCAATGTTGCCATTCATTACTTCAAAGAAACTACAAACCCCTTGGCGAGTCATCCTATGTGTCTCTCCAACTCTAGGGGCTCACTCACTTGTGCCTCCATTAATAGACAGACTGTAGGCTACTAGCCTCTGTTAATAGACAGACTGTAGGCTACTAAGTTTGCTAGCACAGACTTTCAAAAAAATTGAAAATGAAAGACAAAAAATTTCTAAAATTAACAAAGGAAAAAAAAGTTGAAAATGAAAAAGCAAAAAACTTTGAAACTAAAAAACACAAAAAATTAAAATAAAAAATCAAACCAAGGAAAAACCACAAATTTAATAAAATGGTTTTAACAAACCATGAAAGCTCAAAAAAAAAAAAGAAAACATAAAAAGTCAAAAAATAGAAAAAGAAAAATTGGAAAAATTGAATAAAAGGTTTTAATAAACCATTGAAGATTGAAAAATTCAAAAAAAAAATGGTAAACGTTAAAAAACAAAAAAATTAAAAAAAATTAAAAAAACTTGTAAAATGGAAATCAACAAAGAATCAGAAAAAGAAAAGGGCAAAAAGCAAAAAGGTTTAATCTAAATTTGCTAAGGCTCAATTAATATTAAATTAATCGATATTGTTATTTGACAAGCGTTGTGGGGGTACCGATACTTCCTCTCATGTAACCGTACTTTTGACTCCAGTTCTCTGTTTCGTAGAATAGGACCTTTCTAGCTTAATAAGTCATTTAACTACCAATGTTGAGTTAGATATATTCTTAATAGGTGACTAACTATCACGCCCCGACCCGGAGGGTAGGCCACGTGGCAACCGCCGCACAACCTCGAAGTACGTATCGGCCGGTCACGCACCAGAAGCACCGCAAGGCATAGAAATGGATATTACCGCTACAAAACAATACTAAAATTTTAATTAGAAATCATTTAATAAAACAATTAACTAAAAAAATACACCAGTGGACTAATTCAAAAGAATACTTACGCAGCGGAAACTACAACTCTTAAGTTACCGACACGCCTCCTAGTGAGCCTCTGATCTATCTGCTACCCTCATACATGGATCTGCATCCATCCACATTAGATACAGGTAAGTGACAGAGGCTCAATGAATCTCCATCAAGGGCTAGGGAAACACGGATAATCCAAAACAAGATAATAAAATAAATAATTTTCTTTTCAAAAACTCTTTTCAAATTCTCCAAGTGAGAATTTGATTTAAAACCATTTAAATAAATACATAAATAAAGTGGGCTGGCCTCTATATACTGAAGGCTCGACCCCCCAGTCGCATGCCTTACTTCACTGAGGGCTATCTCTTTTCTTTCTAAAACATTTCTCTTTCTCTAGCCTATTCCCTCGATGGCACCGATCGCTGTATGTGGAACACAGCTACATCGAGCCTTGGCGAGTTACCCTAAGCGCCTCTTCCAGGGTCTTGCACTTACCATGCCCCTCGATAGGCGATCCACGTCTACTTGGTTGCATGCATGTCTCGCTCGGAGAGTGCGAGACCCTAGAAGCACCAAGATCCACTTAATCGCTCATCTCACTTCCATCCTCATCAAATATCATATATATATATATAACATATATATTTAAAACATATAAACATAAACATAAACACACACACATAAATCTTTATATTTCTTTAAAAACGTCCTACTCTCTACGTGGGTATATCACCAAATAGGTGTGTGTGTGTGTGTGTGTGTGGTGAATTCCCAGTGTCCCAAAACCTTTGAAAATCATTTTATATTTTAAAAACGTTTACCCTAGTGGCTAAGCGCTGAAATCTAAGCCACTCACAGTGCTGGGAGATTTGTATACTCCCAAAGGATCCACGTAGATCAACCTCCGGAGCATCGCCGCACTCGATCGTCCAAAGCCCTAATTACACAGAAATACGTGTTAACATTCATAATCAAACTATGAATGCACCTATGAGGCTCTAGCATGACCTAAGAGGATGGTCGGATGTGTTTCAGGGTTTAGAATAGTGTCCAGGAAGGTTTCGCGTCAATATCGGACACTTGATGAAAAATTACCAAAATGCCCCTAGGGTTAGGGGCTGTCCTGGGTGAACAAGACCACTCCCGCGCGGGATCTGAATGGCTCCCGCGCATGACTTGCATGGCTCCGGCGTGGGACACGAGCCAAAAGGCTCGAAAATTGAGCCTTTTGCCTCGGTTTTTATGTCGTTCGATCTCCAATCGATGCTTAAACTTGGACAGATGATTGTCACACCATCCACGACAGATTTACCGAAACAAAAACAAGAATCACAAGTTTAAAGTTCCTAGACCCCAAGTCTAAACTAAAATCTAGCTAAAAAGCTAAACCTAACTTTGAGCTTAGATGTTTCCTAGACCAATGCATGGAAATGCGTGAAAACTTAGAAAAACGTAGATTACGGTGAGTAGAATAACATACCAAGATCTCACCTTGATCCTTCGGTCGATTTGTCCAGATCGGCCAAAAGTTTAAAATTGCTCCAAGAGAGCAATTGTCACACCCCGATCCGAAGGTCAAGAATGTGACAACCGCCGCGTGCCACGAATTGTGAATAGCGCGCTTCACCCACAGTCTGAAGCTCGCAAGGCTCATAGCATCTTGAACCCATTTAATAAATCAATTTTAGCTTGGTGTGCAAAATGAAAAAAATAGAATTTGAAATATTTATACAGTCCAAAATTTAAATGAAAACAGTCCTTTAAGCTGAAAAATGTAGATAAATAAAAATTTGACCGTAGTCAAATTATGCCAGTGGATCCGGTAGTAAACACACATAAGTCATATAGACTTACTGTAGAAGGTCTAGAGTCGGGTCTTGACACTTTACGGTCTACCCTTTTCACGCGGTTAATTATTCAGAAAAATAAATTTTTAAGAAAAATGGGATGAGTATATTTTCTATATCTAGTGAGTGAGACAAGACCATAAAATTTAATATAAAACAAGCGATTTCACTATAAAATGAATTTTATGTAACTTAGGAGAAATCTAAGGAAAACTTTATGCACGAAATCTAGATTTCCATATTTTATAGAACTTTAATCAATGAATCAATTTGAGCATTTACAAGGCTCGCCAAAACACATTGCCCAAATCTCACCCGGCCAAGATGAGATTCAAGCCCGTCCAGGCAATTTTCTTTTATCTCTTTATTTAGAAAGCAAAAAGCCCTTTTCTCGGCATTGGCACGGGCCTTCACCACGGGTGGTGCGTGGCTATGTCCACAGTACTCCTACAAGGATCAAATAATCACATAACAGTGTGCACAATTAACCCCTGTCTCACTCCATCCCTTGTGGGAGTGAAAGCCTACTCACGCCGCCTCCATAAGGTCTGGTTGTGAGAGGCGCCACTGCAGTGACCAACATCTCATCCACCATAATTATAATGTAACCAATATAGTGTAATTGTATACCGTTTGGCCAACTGGCCTATCATTGAAATCAATTTGATCGTAACAATCTCAACCACATTTATCATACATATGAACATTTGATTTCAAATATCATAAAGCAAATTGATTCACCTCAAGATCATCAAAATTCAAGGTTTATAAATAGACATCAAATTTCATACTCAGATTTAATTTTTAGAAAATCGAGTCTTTTTATTTTTGAAAATAAATTTCAATTTGTAAAACAATCTCAATCTATATCAAGGCCATAGACAACCATCATAAATCCATTGGAGTTCGAGAAATCAAACCATTGCAATTAAAAATAACTTAAATAGTAAAACATTTATCTAGGTCTATAAAGTTCCACTCACAGGTTTGGGGAGGGTAAGCACTCCCACTATTTCCCATGCTACTTATCCTTGAAAAGAGGTTCACTATCTAAATATTTATTTTCAAACAACACGTCAGTATTTGACGATGGAAGTTAGCGTTGGCTAAGTGGACAAGAATGTATGTCTCACATGTAATGCGAGACTAATTTCTAAACCTTCTTGATTTCTCCTTTCTCACTAACAAATCTATATACTCTTCCTTCATCAATTTCCATTCAAATTCATAATTTGCCAATATCAATTACACCTCAAAAATTTCGGCCAACATCCCCAATTTCACCAAATTGATATTTATTCATCTCTACAATTTCCATTTCTATATTTACACCTAATTCACTCTAAAACACAATTAAACTAATTTGGTTTTGCAAAATCAATACCTTGCATTTTCTCTTGGAAATTTCGACACCCATACTTTCACATTGCCAATTCCTTATTCAAATACATCTAACAATCAAATTCTAATAATTCGATTATCCACATTTATACCCAAATTATTCCAAGAATAAAATCAAACTAATTAAATTCTTACAAAATTGAAATCTTGCATTTTTCTCCTAGGAATTTCAGCTTAACCATTCCATATTGCACCTTGCCCGTTTGGCACTCTTCAAGATCAATTTCTAGCAAATTCAAACCTCTCACATTATTCTAATTCAACTTATAAACTTTATTGCCAACTAAATTTCATGAATCTAAAATCCATAATATAAAAATTCCTTTCTTCCTTAATTTCATATACATAATTCACATTTCATGAAAAATTAACCCAATATCCATGATAAGCATGCTAAAATCTCTAATATAACTCAAAATTAAGTATACTTACCTTATAATTTTCCAACTCCAACATAAATCCTATTTCTCCTCCAAATTACTTCCAACCAAGCTCAAATTCTCTAAAATTGATAGAGGGTTATTGATGGGCTTGTTGAGAGCTTCAATTTGACTATAAACTTGTGGGGATTTGGTGGATTAAACTAGAAGAAATTAACGTAGGAAGAATTTTGGTGAAAAATGAAGAAAAATGGAGAAAATGGAAGAAAAATGGAGAACTTTCTTGATTTCTCTCCATGCTTGGCTGGCCATCATGCTATATATAGCACATGACAAGAAAAAAAAATCCTTTACCAAAATTACCATTTTGCCCCCATGGACAATTTTGCCCCCAAAAATTTAAAAATTTCCACTTATATCCTCAGCCAATCCCAAACCTTATCCACTGTCCCAAATTATTTTTCAAGCCCTGTTGAGTTATTCCACGTGTCACGGAATTTTCAAACTCCTTACCGTTTGTAAGTTATATTAGTTCGAACTTCTTAAGGGTAAAATGATAATTGCACTTTAGATTTTCATGTAGCAACTTGGCAGTTCTCAAGTACTAACAGTCTATAACAACTTGGTGTCCTCCCATACTATAAGAAAAATCATTTTCAGTGATTAAAAATCACTTTCCATTTATTTACGAAAATGCCATCGGTCGTTATGACATTTCCTTCTGCAATATTTTTCTCCGACAAGGGTATTCAGAAAAATGCCGTGATGGCTTCGAATATTCTAATGCACACTAAAGAAGATAACTGGGTAGTTTGAAACGTCATTTATGCCCTCAGTGAGGTATACGGAATATTTGAAAAGTAATACAAAAAGTTAACTTTTACTTTCTAGGTCAAAATTTATCTTAGATATTTGGAGGCCAAAATGGAAAAAATTTTATTAAGTAAAAGTTGCCCTTTTTGTTACTAAGAATACCTCCACATGCATACCAAGCTCCAACTTGGCCATTCTAGGACTGGGCAGCCTATTTAGATCCCGGACCAAACTTTATTCCCTCTTTTCCACCTCTCATAACTTCGATCATTGGCTTGATCCACCGACCAATTCACCAATGGATATCCAATCCATCGGCTATGGACTTAAAGAAGTGCAATTAGTACTTCCATGCATGGTCACTTATCTCATCTTCTAACTCCGCCTTATCCTAACTTTTAAGTCTCATCTAAATCAGACACATCCGAACCGACGTATTATTAACTTAATACGCCGTCTTATACTATTCCATTTGTACGAAAAAGTTAGATTAGGTCCGGGTGTGTCACTAACCACATCTAGATAAAAATGGTTAGTGGTGACTCTATATTTTTTTTGTTAAGTTCCAAACTGTAATATCCCAATTCCACATCGTCAAGATATGGGATTTCAATGTGATATATATAGTGAGACCCAAACCAATATTGTGAGGCACTTTTTGAGTGGGACAAACCCGTGAGGCTTCGGGTCAAAGCGGATAATACCTCGTAGGTTGGGCCGAGTCTCCACAATTGGTAACAGAGCAGGCACCAGGCGGGCTGGGAGCTAAGTGTTACATCGCGTGAGCAGCGGTGGGAGCCACCTCTAGAATCCCAACACTTGGTGTGGTCCTGGATCTGTGTGTGTTGGGCTTGCCGTTGGTGTGGTCCTGGATCTGTGTGTGTTGGGCTTGCCGGGGACGTCAAGCCTTTAAGGGGGTGCGATTGTAATACCCCAATCCCACATCGTCAGGATATGGGATTTCAATGTCATATATATAGTGAGACCCAAATCCAATACTGTGAGGCGCCTTTTGAGTGGGACAAAACCGTGAGGTTTCGGGTCAAAGCGAACAATACCTTCCAGGTTGGGCAGGTCTCCACACAAACTAATCGTTTTGATAACGTTGTGACAGTGGAAGCCTAATTATAACTTAGACTAGGTTTGGGATTCACACTTTTATTCTGAATTTTGATGTTTGTTGTCAATGGCTCACTCATCTCTTAGCTCCATTTAATTTGATACCACATTTTGTTTTTTTAGGCATCAATATATGAATTTTCTAGATTTCTACTTATCAAATTTCTTAATTAATCTTTTTTTTTCATCAATTCCTTAATTAATCTTTTCTTGGGCATTGTTCTGACATTTTACGGCCTATTACTTTCTTCCACTTTCCCCAATCCAACAGGGTTCCATTATTCCTTTTCATTGATCTAAATCTGTTTGTGATTTGTGATGAGTGGAAAAGCAAATTCACATCAATGACTATATCTTCTGAACAAGCATTTTATTAGAGAAGAATCCACTGCATTACTACAACTCTTAGAATATTAACATTTGATTCTTCATTTTGTGCTAACCGAATTCTTGTTGTTAGATAAGATTCAATCTCCTACTAATTCATCTACAAATCAAAAGTCATCAAAGATTTGTGATTTAGACATTTCACAACAAGAATGGATTATTTGTGGAAGGCTTTGATTTGTAATTAGTTTTAAATATTTAAACTTTGGAAATGTCCTGACTCGAAGGGTCAACCACGTGGTAACCATCATGCTATCTCGAAATACGTGTCGACCGCCATGTACCCCGAAGCACCCCAATGCATAAGTTTGATATCATTGCTACAAAATGATTTAAAACTTAACTCTGTTCAGAAATAATATTTATAATATAAAACCATTTAATAAAACAATTTAAATTTAAATAAAGCATTAGTGGAATAACCTAAACGAATACATAAGCAGCAAAAATTGAAGAACTCCTATAGGCCACTGAATCGTCTAACGATCCTCGCAAGCGAAAGCTACATCTAACAAAGTTGGCTACAAGTGAGTAACAAAGGTTCAATGGATGTCCACTAGGGGTTAGGGAAACGGGTAAAATCCAAAAGAAATTATAAGACAATTTTTTTTAATATCCTTTTCCCAAAACCTTTTTATAAAACTAATAATGAAATAAATAATTCAATTAATCTAAACAAAATAATTAAAAATAAATTTTAAAATGGCCTGGCCGCAAAACACTGAAAGCTTGACCTCGTGATGGTCGTAAGTCTCACTATGTCGAGGACACAGGGTTATCTTTTTTAACCTAAAACATTTATTTTTTCTCTCTCTAGCTCGTTCACTCGACGATGCCGTTCACTGTGGGTGGAGCAAAGCTACACATTGCCCTAGTGAGTTACCTTTCGTGCCTCTCAATCCCAAGGTTTCCCCACCCATTGTGCCCCTCAGAAGGCGGTGTA
The DNA here is from genome assembly GCA_030664755.1 of Microcos paniculata. Classification (NCBI taxonomy): domain Eukaryota; kingdom Viridiplantae; phylum Streptophyta; class Magnoliopsida; order Malvales; family Malvaceae; genus Microcos; species Microcos paniculata. The sequence continues at coordinate 19,952,168 of CP131461.1, forward strand.
CAGCTACTTGGTCGGTGGCATGGCCCGTTCGGCCCACTCGCTCTCTTCAAAGTTGTTCGCATCAGAGCACCGAGTCTCTATCTTATCTACCGCACCCATCGTCGGGTGGTGACGGTACATCGTTCTACTCATCTCATAAACAATGTAAATATATATATAACATAAATATAAAACATACACATAAACATTTATAATTTCTTAAAATCATCCCACCCATTAAAATTGTTGTATCACAAAGTAAAAGTGTGTGTGGAAGATTACCTGTATCTCAAAACGCTTAAAAAAATCTTTATAAACATTTATATTTAAAACATTTAGAAAATATTTAATCCTAATGGCTAAGCAATAAAATCTAAGCCATTCACAATACTGGGAGGCTCGTATACTTCTAAAAAATCCTCCACGATCGATCTTCGGAGCGTCGCCACACTTAATCACCCGGAAGGCTAATCATACAGAGGAACATGTTACAAACCTAATTCGAATCTAAGATATGTTTAAGAGGATTCTAAGATGCTCTAAGATGATGTTTGGAAATTATTCGAAAGGTTTGAAAGTGTTTTGGATCGATTTGGGTTCGATTAGGCCTTCGAGGTTAAACCTACCATTTTACCCCTAAAAGTCATAACGGGTGCGAGACCTAGGGTGAATTAATGTCGAACCTCTTTGATGGAAAGGCCACTTCGGCCTTTGGCATATTCGGTGCCTGTTCATGCCAGATTCGACGCTAGTTATGCCTCGGGTTTCCCCCGAAAGTTTTACTGTCCATTTCTCTCTCCCGTTTCTCATCAACCAAGCCATGGATGGAACTGCAAATTCGCACACATACACTTCAAAGCATCCACAACAAGGTCACTAAGCTCAATTTCAAGATTATTCATCCAAATTCCGCAATTTCTAACCTAACTCCAATTATGCACCTAAAACTAACACATAACTTTAACTTAGCATAACTTTTGATCTAGGTCATGGATCGATGCAAGGTTAGAGGGTTGGAAAGCCTATGAGTCTACTATGACATTTTAAAATCTCACCTTAATTAGCCGGTTAGATTGTGAGATATGGCCAGATCTTCCTGGCGGTGCCAGTGGCTCCTCCTTGCTCCATTTTGTGTTTTCCTTTCTCCTCTTTGATTTTGAGCCTAAGGGGGTTAAAGATTTGATTTAGCATGTCTAGGGGGTGTTTAGAGAGCCTTTGAAGTGGTGGTTTGGGAGGAAAAGGTGGAAGAGATCGGAAGAGGGAGGAAGAAGAGAGAAATGAGGGAAATGGGAGGTTTGAGTCCACCTTGGCCTATATAAAGGCCAGTTTTGGAGCCGAATATGGGCACTTTCAGTGCCGGCTCTGCTGAGATATTTTCTCTCTTCTTTTTCCCTTTTTCTTAAAACCTCCTCCACAAGTTTCAAGATCCGACAGATGTTTACTTAAGTTCCGGTGCTTGAGGTCTCTAACTCTCCATGGCCTCAAATTGGTTCGTTTCGTCTCCGATTCAATCCAATCTCTTTCTCGAACGTCAATGTCCTTCTTCAACTCCTTCCTAAGCTTCGTTACTTCTTTAATAGATGTCTGGTTGGGTCACATACGAGTTCCTTACTTGTACTAACTGAATTAGGGTTTAAGGTTCTTTAACTTATCCTAGGTCAATTCATACACATCTAAATACCTAATTTTCCAACTATATCTATGTCTATCTTAATTTTCTCTTCCATCATCTTTACTAAGGTTAAATTTCGAATTTGACACATCCGGCTTCAGTACTTACACGCCGTTTGCTACTATTCCGATCTTGTACAGAAAGCTTTGATTGGGTCTAGGTGTGTCATTATAAATTATTACTCAATTGATTTCAATCATTCTTTTTAATTCTAATTCTTACCTACAAACAATAATAAATAAAATATTGATTAAAAAACCTCTAACCATAATAAACCTATTAAAATTTGATTATGAACAAAATGTTGAATCACATGCATCGCATGTGACACTTATACTAGTTTATACCCTATTTTTAAAGTTATGCCTAAAAAAGCTTTCTCAAGGCCTTTACATAAGATATTAGAATTTTTTTTTTTAGTTGTATCAAAATCTATTTATAGTAAATGGTTTTTAAAATTTACTCAAAATTAATTAATAATAAACTTATTTATATAATTTTTTGGTTTTCTCATTTTTTGTTTTCCCAAAATATTAATTACTAAGTTCGCAAAAAAAAAAAGTATGCTAAATATAGTCTTTTTTTTTAAAATGATTGGATTGTTCAATGTTTTTACATATAAAATCATCTATGTTACATTATGTTGTTAGTTCATACATAATTTTTGTGACTTTATGTTTCTCAAACTATAACAAATTTATGGCTGCAAACTTTTAAAAATAAAAATAAGATTAATTAGTGACTAACAATTTCTACAAAGTATAACAAATTCCAAGGAATCCTTTCTTTCTAGACTCATAATTTTGAATTTTCTATTTAATAAGGGAGATAGATAATTTCTTTATTAAATTAGAATACAAATAAACATATAAAAAGAATTTATTTTTCTATTACAATCTACTTTATATTCAAAATATATGAAATACTATATTTAACATATTATAATTTTATATAGATCCGTGGCATTGGTAACGGAACTGAATTCCTTGTTCTTAATATATATTATATATATATATATATATATATATATATATGTGTGTGTGTGTGTGTGTGAGAGTGAGTGCGTGTGTGTGTGTGTGTGTGTGTTTTTGTGGGTTTGGTAGGATCTAGATTGAATTCTGAGCCCAACTCTGGTGGTCTTGGGCCTGGCAGGGTAATGAGCTCACCACAAAAGAAAATTAACGATTTGGTGGACTTGGTTAATTTACTCGTTTGCACATATAGGCCCAAGTCTGGTGCAGCTGCTTGAAGTGATTCTCGTGAGTCGTGATCAATAAATTTCTCGGATCAAATAATATTCTTTCATGAGATTATTGTGTAAAACAAAAGTGACTTATATGGAATCTTAGCGCCAATTATTCTACGTCCTAAAGCATATATAGGGCTCGAAATATGCTGTACTTGGTCAAATTTTCACTACTTTGCTTTCTATTCGTGTTATAATCACGTTGTTTTTACAGAAAAAGTCGTAGAGAAAGGAAACTTTATCTCTTCTTATTACAACGTGAAACGTAATCATGGGCGGCCAAAGAGCGGTGGCGCTGAAAGCTAATTATCAAAATCATATACTCTCCAATATGCATGTGCTGCTGCTTTAATTTCAATTTATGAAAATTCTTCCCACTTTCCCAATTAGCTTGCCTAACTAGCTGTTAAAGTGTTAATTGACTGCTCTTTTGCTTCATATAGAGCTGTTAATTTACTGTGTCTCGAAGAATGTCGCGTTGAAATTTCATCTTATTCAGATTGAGCCTACCGAAGGAATTTCATCTTATTCAAATTTACTTGGTTGAACTTGAAAGAGGTGCTTGGAATTTCAACAATGCAAATAGACCCAAAATTGTACATCTTGATTGATCTACCTGAAATCCCAACACCATTTTATTACCGCCCCTGGAAATGGGTGGTCTGTTATTAGGTTTAAAGCCAATAATTATAAGACTTAATATTTAAATTGGTCCATGAATTATACTAAAAAGGATATATTAGTTTCTGAATTTTTATTTGAAAAAGTTTAGCCCCTTAAATTTATTTTAAGACAGATGGATCCTAAAAAAAAAAAAACTTAAGAATCAATCTGTCCCAAAATAAAAGTTCAGGGACCAATCTATCCCAATCTGTCAAGTTTTTGGCTATTCAGTGACCAAATCTGTCTCAAAATAAAAATTCAAGATCAATCTGTCTCAAATAAAAATTTGAAGACCAATCTATCCTTTTTGATATAGTTCAGGGACTAATTTAAATATTAAGCCATAATTCTGATGTTTATACCTACGCACTCTTATCCGATTATTTTTGGTCCAAGCCAATTCAGTGGCAAAGCAACTAAGGTAAGCTCTGTTTGTTTCTTTCTTGGCTTAGATGTTTGGTTGATGCACCGCCATGAGCGTCTCACAACATGGGGAATGAGCACCGTTTTGATAGTCAAGAATTGATAAGTTCTGAGCTTATATGCCTTGCTTGACCTGCATCCTACTTTTAGATTTCCTACTTTTTATAGTAACTTCATAACATTTCAAGCATGTGGTTTGAATAAAGTAACTTTGCAAATATACGCTGTTGGACTTTATTTTTCAATATGGTGATCTCATATCGAAATTAAGCTTGGTTGAAGGAAAATCTTCAACATTAGAGAAAGAAAGTGAACTTAATTTTGATGGAACTCTTCCCATTTATATATCACTTGAAGGAATTTGGAAGTCTCAAACAAATCACATTATAGTCAATCAATGAAATAAACAAGAAAGTAAAAACAGCATTACAGCGTTAAGAACTCATTCAAAATACAATAAAACAACCAATCATAGGTACAAAGTATTCTTGAGCATCAAAAAGGACAAATTATTTCCAGGGCTAGCATAAAATTGTTCATATCAGGGCAGTGAATATAGGAGTTTTGCCCTATTGAATCTCTTATTTTTGGTAACAACAAACGACCTGTACCTTGTAACAACGATACATTTTAGTATTAAAATTAAATTAAGAACCAGTGGTGGTATATTGTATAATTCCGGTGGTAGTAAGTCTGCTGGATAAAGGTCGAGCAGTCATGTAATAATGGCCAAGGTTTTGGTCTGCGCAGAGCAGAACATCAATTGTGCGGCCTGGGGCTATCCTTAGGGAATTTGTAAAAGACCTCTTGGTGTAAGCCCCATCTTGTCCGACAATTGTGAATGTGTGGTATGCGATGTCAAACACCATTGTTTCATTCACGGCAGCATTTACAATGCGAAGTTGATAAACAGATTGGTAATCTACTTGTTTATGATATGTTGTATCTGCAGGCAAAAGGATGATAAAAATTCATGTTATCTATATTGAAGATTCACCATTTGATAAGCATAAGCAAGATTGCAATATATAGTACCGTTGCGGCATCCATATGTTTCTCCAGGATGGCCGTTGATTGTGTAACCATCTGCTCTGCCAGGAGCAATGGTTTCACTAGCTTCCGTCAGGTCTTGTTTAAACCATGATCCTGACAGGAAAATATATACGCCGACGAGGTTAAGATTCATAACCTTTAGAATATTATAAAATTAAAGTACGAAATGAATCAAAGAAATATAATCAGAAATAGAAGAATTATGAATATATGAACAGTACCAAGTATAATGGTTTGATCTGAATTAGGGGCTGGGAAAGGATAAGATTCACCGGCTGCAGGCGTGATGACGAGGGCTCCATGGACGGTAGCGCTGGCCCAGGCACTCTTGGCGTGCCACCAGAGAGTTCCTATTTCATCAGATAATTTGATCTCGTAGGTGAAGTTTCTCCCAGACTGAATCAAATCATCTGATCCTGAAATTGATTGCTTAACACCCACCCTACCAAAATTCGAAGAAAGAAAATTAATTGACCTCCCAAATAAATTCATCATCTCATCTTATACTGGTTATAGCTCAAAAATTGATCATGAGAGGAGTAAGTAAGTACCACTCCATGGAAACAGCATGGCTTCCTTGATTGTGGACATTCACAAACACTGTGTCCCCTTTGCGAACCCGAATATCTGGCCCTGGAAAACTGCCATTTGCTGTCAAGATGCTCTTTGTGCTACAGAGCTTTGTAAACTCGGCTTCTTGCAGCTGCAACCAGAGATTAGATTCATTAGAAACGACCCCAAAAATCAAAATTCAACACTCTACCTTACAGAAAAAAGAGGAAGCAACAATAAACTTACAAAAATTTCATAGGAAAGGACATCAGCTCTGGATAAGAGAAGGATATTAAGAAACAAAATCCCAGATAAACATAGGATAATTCGCTGTTTCTGTGAACCCATTTTTTTTAATCTGTGTTCTCCTTCTTCTTCAGGTCACCCCTGTCTACTTTTTTTGGTTTTTATCCATTTTCTTATTTATAAAAGCACCCTTTGTTATTGCTTCATACATATCTGCTTAAGTCATTGGCTTGGGAGGCCAGTAATTGACTTATCAAAGGAGAAAGTTCTGAAAGCACCGTAATTAATTAATTCAATCCACAAGAAAATTGTTTCGACAGAGCCTACATTCTAGACGAATAAACTGAGAGCCAAGTCATAGTCAAATATGATAAAATATTAACACACACTTAATGTCCTTGATGACCTTTGTTTCTCACCTAATTGGTCATCGTAAAGGACGTTTCATTTTGTAGTTAAAAAGGACAAGCTTAGGTGCCTAACAAGACTTTTCTTATATCCCTTTCAGATGGAGGAAACCAAATTGAGATGTAAATCATAAGTTTTATTTTAGTGTCTTATTTTATGTTTCATTCAAAAGAATACGTCATGTGTTTTAATAATTTAATTTTAGGATTTTTTTAAACAAAAATTTTTAAAACTATTTTAGAGAGAAAAAAGGATTTTTATAATAAAAGTTTAGTCTCAAATTAAATTTTTTTAATTTTAAAGATAAATTTCTACGTTTATGATATTATTAGAATATAATTTTAGTATAAATCAAGAAAAAAATAATGATTATTTCTTTATTTACTTTGTTAAAATCAAATAGAAAATAAAAAAATTTAAATGAATAGAATACATAATCTGTATGATGTATAGTAAGACACTGAACTGATATACGAGACTTTTATTCAGCAAATTGTCCTATGGCTATAAATGTTGTTTATCATATGCAAGCGAACAAGCAGGAAAAGGGACAAGGGAGTCTCTGGTAGCATCCCGGTAGATTTCTAGGATTCCAAGCTGATCAATTGGGACACAAATAAGATATGTACATTGTTATTCATGCTTCTTCTTTTGTTTTTAAAATGGCCCAAATTTAAACACGTGAAAGTTTGTAACAAGTGTACGTACAACTCTAAGTGAATACATATATATATATATATATATATATTAATTATTATATATTCTTTGACAGGTATGGCCTGGCAATTCCAGTCTTTATCACGCGTTTGGACTTATCTGCAAAATCGCCAACGTCAGAAATGGCTAGCGATTATGGTCCTTCACGTGACTGACAATTTTCTTTATTGGCGAAATTCAAAAGAGAGAGGCAGGTTTTGTGTTTAACTAAGAAACCTTGTGATTGTCAATGTCAATCTCTCAGAAAGCAACAAGAAAAGTCTTTGTTCTTTAATAGTAATTATCAATCAATCAATTATTATGTGCACCAAGTGGATGCTGCAGAAGAAAAAGAATACTTTTGGTCTATATACATCATTCAAAAGAGCAAAAATGAAGAAATTGTATGAAGAGTGAAGACATTTTAATGGCGGGTTCCTTTCTTTTCATGTTAGTTAAAGCAATAAATCCGGACTTAATTAAAGCTACAATTGTGGAGCTGCTCGTCAAGGTATAATTTACAAATAATGATTAAAATTATTGTAATCAAAGGGAGTACCCGTGCTTCGTAGCGATATTTTATTCAAAGTTTTATATTTGTTTCATTTTTATAATATTATACAATAATAAATCAATAACATTAATAATCAAAACAAATCAACAATAATTAAAAAAATATAAATTTTAAAACGAAACAATTGAAGAAGTGAAGAAATAATTACCTGCTAAATCACCTGATACAAAACTGGATGAGATTAGCATAAAGTAAAAAAATCGAGAGGGAGATAAACACATAAATTATCAATAACTTGGAAAAATTTAACAATTCAATTACAGCAAACAAAAATATTTTGAAAAAGATAATAGCATCTAAATAGAAAGAAAAAATTGCAAGCAATACTTACCTCTCTTATCGTATTTGAAAATTATGACAATAGATCACTTTATTATCTATAATATAGAACAAAGAACAAAAAAAAAATAGATATGGAGAAAAATGTAAAAAAAAAAAGGAGAAAAGGTAAGAAAAGTAGAGACTAAAATGAATTAGAAAAAAGAGGATGAAAAAAATGAGATGTTTTGTGAGAAGAAAAAAAGCTATTTACAGTATTAATATAAGTACACTGTCTACTCATTTCTCAAAAAAAAAGCATTAATTTTGATTTTTCTACGTAAATTGAAGAGTCTATTTAATTGTTGATAAAAGTTTGTTCTTTTCTATTTTGACTCCTAATTGAATTAATTTTTCTCAATATAATTATGTCTAATTAAAATAAGTAGAAAGCTATTTTTGAAAAAACAACACTTATCAGTTTATTGTTCTTAATTAAATTCATTTTTGGGGAAAACCAAAAGTCTTTTAGAAAAAATCACAATCTTTTTGTTTCTTAACCCATTAGTTTCCTACCTTATCCCTCATTTATTCAATGTAATACAAAAAACAATATCAATCATAAAAGAATATTAATGATAATACATGTATCTATATTACTAATCACAAAAATATCAAAAAAAAATACTAATCATTAAATAAATACTACTAATACTTTATCAATTTACATTTACACTTATAGTTAAAGGGGAAAAACTATAAATAAATAAAAAATCCTATGTGGCACCTCTCTTTGGCCTCTATTAAGCTCTTCTTTAAATGTATGTATGATGCATGTTGTATGATGTATGATGTGTGATGTTTGCCAAAAGAAAATTAAAATTATTATTGTGAGTGCCATAAAAGAAATGATCCTATGTAATTAATTTACTTAACTTGTTTAATCTTTTCCATGGTTCCAATTCTATGACATTGTTTCTTCCATTTTTTTTCTTCTTCGCAACTGAGATAATTAGCATTATATATTCAACACTTTATTAATATCCATTGCAACATTCTTTAATTAAGCCATGAGTTAAGGACGACAGGAAGTGAATCCTTATCACTAGAATTAAGAGTAAAAAATGATCATGTGAATGTTGACATATATTATGCAATCTACCCCTCTGGACGTATTAATTTCTTTTCCTAGACAAAGAGAAATAATTATGACATATAAATTAGGAGCTTACACAATACCCATATGTGGAGAAATTATTATATGGGTTCTTTCTATCACGTCATTCATGAGACCAACCAATGAAATCCGGTTAACTCAAAATAATTGCTAAGATTTAACTCATAATTTAGTAACAGGTTTAGCTTCCTAATTTCAAGAAATAAGATTTATATGGTAAGTCCTGAAATTAAGTACATTAATGGAGTACGTTTTAGTAATTGTAAATAAATTTCTAAGTTAGTAAAATTCTATTAATTGATCTCATAGCTGATATAATGAGACCATGTAATAATTTCTTCCATATGTAGTAACTCTGCATGGCATGTTTGTAGGGATCATCATTACTAATGCACATCTTCACCAGAAAAGGATGGAAAGAGCAAAATTATACGATTTGGTCTACAATTTTGTATACATTATGTTAATTAAACTCGACTGTTTTCAAAAATAATCAGCGAATAAGAGCCAACGGGGGAAAATGCTCATAACGTGAAAGTCAAAAAAATAAATCCATTTTCTAAGATTTGTTTACTATTTAAGACTTTTGATGGGGTAATTAATTAATGTTTTCAAACTTGTACTGAATATTTCAAATGTATTTTGCGCGGACGGAAGCTTGAATCCCTGTGGAGCATGTTTTGATTAGAAACGCGTTATGAGAAATGTCGGACCAAAATCATCGCCAAAATTGTTTTATTGATTGTAAACTTGAGTGTTATTTACAATATTTTTATACCTAATTTTTAGGTACATATATATGACATCAAACATTGGCACAACTTAGGTGCATTTTATGCAAGTGTCCAATAAAATATTGTCACATGTCCCTAAACTTTTAAAAACGATAAAATAGAATTAAATGCTTAGTGATGAAAATGGAAGCGAAAATTTCAATTTCAACTTTTAAAAAAAGCTAAAAGAGATGTAAATATTTGGTGTGCATTTCATTAATTACTTTAAAAGTCATATTTTTATTATTAGTTGGGTAAAATGACCTATATGATTTAATTGCAAAAGTATCATACACACACACACACACACACACATATGTGTGTGTGTGTGTATTGACTAGCCATTAATTGAGATTATGGCAATAATCAATTAGAGAAAATAATTATAGTAATAAATTTGAGAAAATAATAATTTTTGTATCAAAATTTGATTAAGATTAAATTATGGATGATAAAAGGATTAAACAGTTTGAATCAATTTTAATCATTGATTGACTTCAATATGCATTGATTACCTTTGAATTGGAGAAATTTTTAAATATGACCTGCTTATCCATAGGCTTACCAATGTGCAAGCTCAAAACATTTCCTAAAATTAAGGCACAAATTGACCATAAATTTAGTCCCATGTTATAAAGAGAAAGAATTTAAAGGGGAAGTCATCAAATTTAGAATGTAATTGTGGCCGGATATTAATAATTGTATCATAATTTTTGAGTTGATATAATTTTATTAGTTGGGCCTACAAATGATGTGGTAAGCCAGTCCTACCTAATAATATGGAGTAATGAATATTTCAACTGATTTCCAAGTAGTAGAATAATACTCTTCCAAAGAAATAAATGTATATTTCATGTAATGAGATGACTAATCAATTAAGGAAAAAATTAATCTTTTTTCTAAATGATTAATACAATAAAAATTCTAAACAAAATTTAATAAAATATAAAATTTAGTTTTATTAATCCTACCAACTAACATGCCTATGCATCACATGTTTAGTCACAAATTTTAAAAGCAACTACCATAAAGTGTAAGTTCTAAAGTTTAGATATATATTGTGGTGTGAGTTAATTCTGTCACGCTAAAAGGATCAATTAATGATATGAAATTTGGTAGGTCATGCATTACTACTTTATCAATATTAATCTAATTTGAATATTCACTTATTTAAATATTTACCACGTTGGCCTTACTCAGTTGCTAAATTATCATTTCTTATTTCCTACAAATTTCTTTAACTATGAATATGAACTTTTAGAAATCTTTAATTTATTTTACATATTTTTTAAAGCTTCCAATATTTTTCTTGGAAGTCAATTGTTTTATTTCATTTGTAGGTTTTTTAATTTAAAAGTTGATAAGGTTTTAGTTTGTACCTTATTTACTTCTGATCATATAAATTGTTGTATTTACTTTATTAAGTTAGAACTTTTAATGTTATTCCATATTTTTCTTGAATTATATTAGTTATCAAATTCAAATGTATTGTTAAGTCATTTCATTATCGATAAAAGAGATCATGCCTTAAGGTTGCGTAGAAAAATAAGAGTAATAGAAACAACTAAAAGGTAAAGAAGTGAAGCTTCTACGAGGAAATTCGTTGCTTATAATAATCCAATATTTTTTTGTATACAAAGTAAAGTAAGTGGTTAATTTGAAATAGTAAATTTAACACAATTGGTATTTAAAGAAAAGATTTTAAGCATATCGGTGTTTGGTCATAGGCAATTATACGTGGTTATTTCGAGGGTGACTTTTTAATAAAGTTTAAAGATATTGATTAAACGGTTAAAAAACAAATATGAAGGCCGGTACACAAAAATTTATTTATCATGAAATTTTGAACAAATTATAATGATATTATTAACAATATTAAGTCAAATATTTATATTATCGATTTCAATATTTTTATTATTATCTACAAACTATAATGATTGTTTAAAGTATTTGATATATATATATATATATATATAACTATAAGGTTTACTAAATTGTTTCAACTCATAATTCCTATATATAGTGCATTATTTTAAGTAATCAATTGTGTGTTCAGCTCTTATCATTTATCTAATAAGTGATGATAAATTTGCATCAAGTGGTCACTAGAATATTCTAGGGATTATTAAGAAGATAATAAAAATTATTTATTATTTTTTGAGAATTTCATTAGATCATACTAATTTTTTTTTAGATTTTATTTAATTTTCAAAATTTATCATTTTTATAAAAACAATAAAAAATTTTAAAATAAAAATTTTATGTATTAAACATTTTCGGCCTATGCAACGCACGGGTTCAAAACTAGTTTAGTAACAGGTTTAGCCCCTTAGTTTCAAGAAGTAAGATTTATTTGGTAAGTCCTGAAATTAAGTACATTAATGGGGTAGGTTTTAATAATTGTAAATAAATTTCTGAGTCGGTAAAATTCTATTGATTGATCCCATAACTGATATAATGAGACCATGTAATAATTTCTTCCATATGTAGTAACTCTGCATGGCATGTTTGTAGGGATCATCATTACTAATGCACATCTTCACCAGAAAAGGATGGAAAGAGCAAAATTATACAATTTTGTATACATTATGTTAATTAAACTCGATCGTTTTCAAAAATAATCAGCGAATAAGAGCCAACGGGGGAAAATGCTCATAACGTGAAAGTAAAAAAAAAATCCATTTTCTAAGGTTTGTTTACTATTTAAGACTTTTGATGGGGTAATTAATTAATGTTTTCAAACTTGTACTGAATATTTCAAATGTATTGTGCGCGGACGGAAGTTTGAATCCCTGTGGAGCATGTTTTGATTAGAAACGCGTTATGAGAAATGTCGGACCAAAATCATCGCCAAAATTGTTTTCTTTGCGTAAAAGAAAAAAAAAGAAAAAGAAGAAAAATAAGACCAGAGCATTCTAGATCGAATGTATGTCAATCACCGACAAACAAGAATCTGATTAAATTAAACTAAACTAAAGTCGTACATTATAAGTTAATCTGAAAGTAATATCAATAAGATAATCACGAATTTTTCTCAATTAATTAATTACTTCTTCCGTTTCATGGTAGGTCCTTTGAGGAAATTTTATCTGTTGTTTTAAAAATTCTATAAATTCTATGAAACATTAATTATTATTTTTTTTCTATTTTTTCCCTTGTTCCTCTAAGCTGGCTAAAAAAATGAAAAGAGAGTGAATTAATGAGATTAATAATTAGTTAGTAATCTACATAAAAAGATAAATATGTCATAATGATACTTTTTTGCTAGAATTTATAAGTTTTAATAGCATTCTTATATCCTTGTGGAAAATTTCTAAAAGGATACTTGATATATAAAATAGAGAAAATAATTAATTGAAGGCTTCTACACATCTTCTCTCTCTTTCTGTATCTCAATTGACAAAATGGGTAGGAAATTAGTGACTTAATTAAAAATATCATTAAAGAAATTGAAACTGTCAGATTGAGACAATTAATTCATTAGCCTTAAGACAAACGTTTTTCCACAATCATAAAACTTTAAGAAGTTATTTTAACATTAGAGGCCGACTTTTACATTATTTCAGATTTTAGATTTTGATATATGTACGTATAAGCCGATAGATGCTAAGGATAACATAAAATCTAATTTGCTCAGCCGAATATTTTATTGAAAAGCCTGTTTATAAAGAATACATCTCCGGTTTGACCACTATGTCTCCATTGATTAAGGTGCAATTAATACTCTTTCCATTCCTAAATAAGTGTAATTTTTTAGCTTGGTACATGGATTAAGAAATCATAAAATTTAAAACCAAATTTTTTGTTATGTCAATTTTACCTTTGTATTGGGATTCTTAACTCCTATTAAAACACACACTCTCTCTCTTATAAAGAAACTTCATTGGGTAAAATTGAAAAAGAAGTAATTAATGAAACATAAAATTCTTAAAACGACACTGTAGACACCATATTAAAAAAAATAATAAAAAAAATAATAAAATAAAAAAATAAAAAAATAAAAATAAAAAAATAAAAAAATTGAAAATCATTTTTTCAACCACCCCACTCATCATTTTCAACTCACAAAATCATTTTTTCAACCACCCCACTCATCATTTTCAACACCCACTCACAAAATCATTTTTTTCAACCATCCCACTCATCATTTTCAATTCACAAAATCATCATTTCAACCACCCCACTCATCATTTTCAACTCACAAAATCATTTTTTCAACCACCCCACATAAATTCATCATATATAAAAGGGGAGGCAAGAAGAGATTGCAAGGGGGAAGATTGGCAAAAAAAAAAGATTGTTGGAGAAAAGAATTTTTTTGAGAAAATAAAAAAAAAGAAGAAAAATTTTTTTTGGGAGGATTAGAAGTAAGGTTGGAGGGTTTTCAAAAAAAAAAGAAGAAAAAATTTTTGGGAGGATTAGAAGTAAGGTTGGAGGGTTTTCAAAAAAAAAAGAAGAAAAAAATTTTGGGAGGACTAAAAATAAGGTTGGAGGGTTTTCAAAAAAAGAAGTTTTTTTTTTTAGAAAAAAGAGAGGAGGGTAATCAGATGGTTGAGTTTCTGGCAACGGAAGTTTGCAATTCTTGATGTTTTGAAAGAGATTGGCAAGTTTTGGAGTTGAGATATTCGATATTGTAGTTTTAAATCGATGAAACCAGAGGGAGTGAAGCTGTTTTGGAATTGTTTGTTTCCTCGGTTCCAGTAATTTGCTGACAGCTGCGAAAGGTTTCATTTCGGGAAAAGCAGAGATCGATATCTAAGCAAAGAAGGGTGACTGTGACGGAAATCGAAGCAGAAAGGAAGAAGTAAGGTTGAAGGTTTAAAACGTACACTCCATTTGCGTTTCGGTAAATCCTTAACCTTGATTATTCTGGTTGATATTACTTGTTAGACTTACTATTTTAATTATTTGTTAAGTTGGCTGATTTTAGTTGATTATCGGGTTTGATGATTTAGTTCCGATGCTCAGACTTTGATGGCATGTTGGACTCTTTGTGGTTTGGGTCATTTTTTTTACAAGTTATTTTCTCACTTTATACATAATCGGATCCTAGCTCTGTTCATGTATTTGGATTCCAAATTTTTTTACATGGGTCACTTTTGCACTGATTAGATATCACTGTCCAAGTTTCTGTTGAAATTAGTATTGCATGCCTTTGATTTTCAAAATATCAATGTTGTTTGGACTTAGTGTTCTCATTTTGTTTATTGGGCTTATTGTTATACCGTCAATTTCTTGTTTTTTTTTATTAATACTGATGCTATAATTTGGCTGTCTTCATTATTTTGGATCTTGGTATTTTTGCTGATTGGGGCTGGTTGCTTTGTTTTTTTTGGACCTTAATCCATTGTTTTGTTTACGGCCGACATACAGTGGTTATTGGAGTTTAGTACTAAAGTTGTTTCTGCCTACAGGTTGTTTATATATTAGGGTACAGTTTATATGTTTGAAGTGGAGCCCTACTTTTATGATTATTAATTGATTAATCTTGTGATTATGGGCTATCACCCATGTGAGCTTATGCCACGTTAAGTTGGGACCCTTTTACTATTATTTTTATATATTCTATATTTCTATTTGCATTAATTATGTACTTGCATTATTATAATATAATATAATATATATATATGTATATATGAGTGTAAAAATGCATTTAGGCATCTAAATAAATATTGAGTATTAATTAAAAATAATAATAAATAAATAATCATTTAAAAAAAAAACAAAGATAATGTAATAATAATTAAGGTCAATGAAATCGGTAAATAATCTTTGAGCAAATATTTGTAAATGTGGTTTAAGTTACGTGGGAGAAATGAGGATGCGATCACGGAATTCGGTTTGGGAGGGTGAAGATTCACACCTAGTCCGGATTGCTTAAGTCAGAGACCCACTTTGAATCGGACCCAAAATTGGACGAGATTCATAGTGAGCCTTGATAAAGTCCTTGTTATTTTCGATTTTATCCTTGTTATTTTCAATTTTGAAATTGGCAAGATAACATTTTTACATGCCATGCATTTAGACAACTAATGAAATTATTATAAATAATTGAATATATGATTTAATTTAAACTAGTGTAGTTCTTTTAATAAAAATAAATAAAAATGACAATAATTAGGGTCAATAAAATTGATAAATAATCTTTAATCAAATCTTTGAAAATGAGTTAAAAATATGTGAGGATAGTGAAGGTCCAATCATGGGATCCGGCTTGGGAAAGTGAAAATTCATACCCAATCCGGGTTCCTAAGTAAAAGATATGTTTTGAATCGGATCCAGAATTGGGCGAGATTTACAATGGGTTTTGATAAAACCCTTGCTATCTTCATTTTAAAATTGGTAAGTATCTAATGAAGATGATGATTTTCAAAAATATAAAAATGAAACAAAATTTGTTTTAAAAAAACATAAAGTAATAAAAAACGATTTTTTTGAAAAGAAAGATTATCCAATGTTTTTAATAAAAATGTCAATTTCCCAAAAAAAAATGATTTTCTTGAATAAAATGAACCTTAGAACTCCCAAAAAAATAAAAAAAATGAAAATTTTCACTTTTTTTTAAAAAAAAAAAGAGGAAAGAAAATATTGGCTTAAGAATGATAGTAATAAACTTTGGTTTATAAATTTCGATTTCACTTAAAAAGAAGAGAAAATATTTTGAAATTTGCTTGTGTTTTCGCTTGAATAATAAAAATAGAAAATCCAAAAAAAAAAATCAATCAAAAGCAAAAGGAAAATTATAAAGACATGTTTTTTTAAATTAAGGCCTAAATACTATTAAATTAATCGGTACCGTCATCTTGACGGGCGTTGTGGGGGTGCTCATCCTTCCCCGCACGTAACCGTACTCCCGACTCCAGTTCTCTGTTCCGCAGGCCGGGACCTACCCAGCTTAAGTACGCCATCTAACGGCCAATGCTAAGTCAGGTAGATTCTTAATAGGTGACTAACCGCACCTAAACAAAAATGGTTAGTGGCGATTCCATAAAATTTTCTCTAAGTCCCAAATCCGTTGTCATCTCGGGTAACGTTGCGACAGACACTTATTGTGGAACAAAGAAAATCTTCAAAAACGACTCTTATTTAAGAATAGAGAGAGTATTGTTTAACGTTAGGCGTACATTTTGGAACATTTCTTTCCTTTCGCCGGTCACTGTAGTTTATTGCCTTCCAAGAAGAAGCTTAAGAAGCATAGTTTTCTTTCTATAAATGGTTGAATTTAGGACCCACAAATCTCAAAAGGGGCGAACTGTACCGACGGACACATAAGAGAAAACAGAAACCACTTTCACATACTGAGGGGAAAAAATGGCAATGGGTTTATGGAACCAAGGATTTGTCTCATGGTTGCTAGGGGTTTGGTCTCTAAGTACCCTGCTCCTGTGCAGGGCAGACGTCCATCACTATGAGCTTCTCGTAAGTGCATTTCTTTTTTTTTTCTTTCTTTTTTTTTACATAGTTACATTAAATATCAAAAAAATTAAAATTAAATCACATCGAACTAAATGTATTTCTTTTTATAGATGTGATTTTTAAAATATATATACTTATTCCATAAAATACTATTTGTTCATTCTAAGGTTCGAATTCGATATTTTTAATTTAAATAAAATGAACATTAAAAGGATAAGACATGCATAGTTGGTCTGTTAATTATAGTTATATACTACTTGCGTTGTCTCTTTTTATTTATCTATCTTTTTTTTTAAGTCTCAATTTATTTGTCTTTTATTATAAATAAATAATAAATAAACTTTAATTCTTAATTTTATCTATTATTTTCTTTTATTATTATCATATCATCATACAAAATCTAAAAATACTTACAAATATTAAGGATAATAAAGTAATTCTATTTAATTCAACTATTTTTTCTTAAATTTTGTAAAAATCAAAGGGAAGCAAACATTTGAGGACGGGGATGACGGGAGGATAATATACGGTGAGGTTTGATGATTTGGCTGTCGTTTTCGAGTGAGTGTAGGTGCGAGAGTCAAACTATACAAAGCTATGCAACACAACGACTATGCTGGTCGTAAATGACAGTTATCCTGGTCCTGAAATTCGAGTTCACAGAGGGGACACCGTCTATGTTAATGTCCACAACCAAGGAAACTATGGCTTTACCCTTCATTGGTAATTAATGAACTCATTCTATTCTATTTCACCAATTCTCTTAATTTCAAAATAATGAAGTAGAATCGAAAGGCATTTAAAATAAATTAATTTTGCAGGCACGGTGTGAAACAACCAAGAAACCCATGGTCAGATGGCCCCGAGTGGGTGACACAGTGCCCAATTCAACCAGGAACAAACTTCACCTATGAAGTTATATTATCTGATGAAATAGGAACTCTATGGTGGCATGCTCATAGCGATTGGACTCGGGGCTCCATCCAGGGTGCCTTCGTGATTTTACCAGCAGAGAATGAAACTTATCCGTTTCCCACACCTGATGCCGATCAAACAATTATACTTCGTAAGGATCTATTTTGACTGAATTATAAAAATATAACAAATGCTTGGGTTTGTCTTGTTTGATCTTATAATTTCATTTCTTTATTAACTTAACAGAATCATGGTATACTGGAGATTACAAGCAAATTATCGATCAGGCACTTGCAACGGGTATCCCCCCCCGCCAACCAAATGCTTATGCTATCAATGGACATTTAGGAGACACATATGGATGCCCTAGTGGTAGTTATATTATCCATTCAAAGTTTGTTTTCAGTGTTTTTTTTTTTTTTTTGCCCTTATCTAAAATGGTATACTGAGAAGTTAGGGGTTTGTGCCTTGAGGATAACCAGTCCTAACACTAACCACTAGGCCAAAGGGGGCCGGTTTTTTATTTACCTTTCATAATTAGTTGTTGTACTCACAATTTCTAATTACCCAATATTGCAGATACATTGTTCCACATGCAAGTTGATTATGAGAAGACCTACCTTCTTCGCATAATCAATGCTGCAATGAATGAACCCAAGTTCTTTGCTATCACAAACCACAGCCTCACAGTCGTTGCACAAGATACCGCCTACATCCGAAGGTTTACCACCGACTATATAATGATAAGCCCAGGACAAACCATGGACGTTTTGGTCAATGCAAACCAAAACATTGGCCAATATTACATGGCAACTAGGCCTTTTTCTGATGCCGCCGCAGTACCTGTCTACTTTATCACTAGAGGTGTTTTTCAATATGCAAACAGCGAGGGTGGATTGAATGCTTCCATGATATCATTGCCCCTAAGAAACGATTCAAATGCTGCAAATACCTCGTCAGCCGAATCAAGAACTCAAATGTCACACAAAATCCGCCACTGAATGTGCTTACAGATATCGATAGGCAAGTCTACATTGTGATCGCCACTAACAGCGTTCCATGCAGCTCCTCATCTTGCCTTGTGAATAACAGAATTATTGCAAGTTTGAACAATGTCAGCTTTGCTTTCCCACGTATTGACATTCTCCAAGCATACTACAACAGGTTACATTTAAATTTTCCACGTTAAATTTAAACCCTTTTACATTCGCCATGCATGCTTCAGGGTTACATTTTTGTCCTGTGACAGGAGTACCAATGGTGTTTTCACAAGCGACTTTCCCCAAAATCCACCTGTATTCTATGACTTCACCGGAAACTTAACCGGTTTCAATACGAATGCTGACATAGGGACAAGGGCCGTTGTTCTAGAGTACGGTGAAGCAGTTGAGATTGTACTCCAAGCAACTAATCTTGGTGCTGGTGGAAGTCATCCAATTCATTTGCACGGTTATAGTTTCTATTGGGTGGGGACTGGTGTAGGAAATTTTAACAATGTGACTGACCCAAGGTCTTACAACCTGGTCGATCCACCTCTAATTAACACCGTCCATGTTCCCGGAGGAGGATGGGTTGCCATTAGATTTTTTGCAACAAATCCTGGTAAGTTTTAATTAAATATTGACGGAACCAAATTTCTCTTCTTCCCCTTCTTTTCTTTGGTCAAAGAATCACTATTAATTAATTGACATACATTAATTTTTCCAGGGGTTTGGTTTATGCATTGTCATTTGGAGAGGCATAGCAGCTGGGGTATGGATACTGTATTCATTGTGAAGAACGGAACCACCGTAGACACTAGCATCCTTCCGCCGCCAGCCTCTGGCATGCCTCGTTGTCCGGGAACCTAGAAAGGAAGACAACTTGCTGTTGACTCTATATATTTTTAATTAACAAGCAGAGATACGGTCCTAGATAACAAATTTTATCTTAAAGATAGTCAATAACGATTGTTCATCATGTAATCTTTTCATGGAAGATTTTAATTTTTTTTTTCAGAGTATTGTTTGGATTCATCTTATCAATTGGAAATCTTGAGACAACTATGTATATCCATATCATCATCAAAAATTGTATTTTATCATTCTTTTGCCATTTATTAAATTATATTTATTGCTTTCTAATTTCTTGTGATTACGACGTGAAGATAAAGTTAATAGGGCAAAGACGAATTCATTGACAATTTCCTAGTGGGAAAGAGAATACAATTTGTGCATTACTACTCATGTAGTAAACTGCAAATCAGTTTTTTGGGCACTTATTGATACATATGGAAAATGAGCATATATGACAAATAACATGAAAAGTCGACATAAATCCTGTAACTTGAATTGACCTCTGTTGTATGTTTGAACTTTTCAATTTGATGAGACTATCGAAAAAGATAATAAAGTTTAAAGCTTTTAGAAATATTGGAGGTCAATTGCTTCTCCAATCATATTAAACTAGAAATTCAGCTGGGGCCAAGCCCGAATAATTTTTTTTAATTTTAAATATTGAAAAAAATTTCGAAAAATTGAAAAAAAATAATAGCACAAATAGCACCTTAAAATCAAAGATAGGATACAAAATAAATAATATATAAATATTATATAAAATTAAAAACAATATACAAAAAATATATAAAATATCATTTTGATATATAAAATTTCACATATCACATATAAATATAATATGATTATATAAAAAGATGGATTGACTTACTGAAAAAACTTACACTCAATATGCACAATTAATACGTTAACAGATTAACCAACCTTTGAATTTAAGTATTTTTTTCTAAATGATCAATAGTTGGATTAAAAAAAAGAACCATTAAGTGTAAAGAATCTTTACATTTATAGATTCATTAAATTTTCCTAAAAATTAATAAAAAATATAGTAAACAAAAATAAAAAGTTCAATGCCAGACAAAGAAACTAAAACCCTAAATAGCTAATTAAATAAAAAAAGTTAAAGTCTAATATAATAAATAAACCCTCAAAATTTGAACCCTATAATAACAAAAATAAAAATAAAAATAAAAATAATATTTGTGTATAAGAATAGGGTTCATATTGCCTAAAATATTGCTTTTCTTACCATACTATAATTGTAAGCCCCATAATTAGAAAAAAATAATTGGTTGATGAGACCCATAACTAAGGGTAAAAATTTAAATGAAAAAATAAAAAATTGAAAAAAAAATAGGGAAAGGGTGAAGATGAATTAAAAATGTAAAAATTTTAAAAAGAATTGAAAATGGAAAAAAAAAGGACAAAGTAGGGAGAAGCTGACGTGGCCCTTTTCCTTCCTTTTATAATATGAGCTTTCATTAGAGTTGGAAAAATCTGATGTGAGAATAGGTACTCAATCTAATTCATTTGAAACGGAATTTGACTCAATATGATTTGATTAAAAAGTCAAAAAATCTGAACTCGACCTAATTTAACTTGAATTTGGAATGATCTGAACTCAAAATGATTTGTAACCCGAAATGACCCGAACCGAAGTGATCCGAATCCGATTATAACCTGATAAATTAACCCGAAATTTTCCGAACTTAAAAGGAAGTGTATTTGAAAATTTTTCAAAATAGTAATTTATTTAAAAATAAAAATATTAGTTCAATTAAAAATAAAAATATAGTAGTATAAAATACCAATAGACAGCAGTTAACAAAATTTAATACTTTCAAATTATTCTTAGTTTTTTTACCAAATATTAAGTCAAGTATATGTATGTATCATGCATCAATATTTTGTTAGTATTGTATTGGCTAAAACTTAACTATTAATTATGATTAAGATTTAAGAACAATAAAAGAATTTATATTCATTGTTATAAGTAGAATTAGATTAAATTTTTATCTAACTATTTAAATATCTATACTTTAACATTTTATAGTTCATATAAAGAAAAATTAAATATCATATAATATTTTAATTAATATTAAATTTTTATAATTTAACTAATTTTATATTAACATTATGTAATATATAAATTAAAGAATATTAATCTATAGATCTAGTGACAAGTCAAGCAAATTAAATTAAATTTCAATTGAATAACCCTTAAAGATCATCTAGATGGAATTTGAATAAAAAAAATTGATATCTATAATAATATCGACTTATTTATTACTAAAAAAAAAGAAATTTAAAATTAATATGATTTTTAGGTTTTATTATGTCTCATTAATAATTAATAATTTTCATTTTCATTTGTACACGTTACAAATTGGAGGATTAAAATAAAGTCAATCACCAATTAGAAAATTTCATTTCAAATTGAATATTTGAATTTTTACCAATTTAGAATAAATTGTTAAAGACTATAAAAGTTAAAAATCTAGTAAGAATAATATTACTTTTAATGACTATAAAAGTTAAAAATCTAGGGGGCGGGTAGCACAACCGCCCTCATTCGTCACACCCTGGACCCATCGACCTGGCCACGTGACAAATGTCGTGACACTTCGAAATACATGTCAATCACTTATGCATCTCGAAGCACCGCAAGGTATAAATTAAGTATCTTTGCTGTAAAACAATTTACTAAAACTTTAATTAGAAAACATTTATAATAATTGAAAATCATTTAATAAAATAATTTAATTAAATTTGGGTACTAGTGGATAAACTTGAAAGGTTACCTACGCAGCAGAAACTACTAACTCTTAAGCGACCGATGTCTCCTAACGAGTCTCCGGACGCCTAACCTACAAAAATAATAAAAGGACGCAGGTAGAGTATACCTCGGTATACTCAGTGAGTAATCTCGATTCAATGTAAAGTCAAATAGGATTTGGGGAGTCGGATAAATCCAAAACACTTTAGAAAACATTTTATACTTAATCATTGAAAACCTTTTTAAAACGTTTCCCCAAAATCTTTTTAATTAAAACTATAACAACAACAACAACAACAACAACAAGAACAACAACAACAACATACTCTGGACTGGCCCTGAAAACACATCGAGGCTAGACCTTGTGCATTGGTCGAGGATCTCGTATCGTCGAGGTTATCCTTTCCATTCTTCTTTTAAAACCCTTTCTTATAAAAATCTTTCATTATAAAATACATATATATAAACATATATATATATATATATATATCTCATGCCTATTCCCACGACGGTGCCATTCGTTATGGGTGGAGCACAGCTACATCTGCCCTGGCTAGTGTCCCTCTGCACCTTTTACTCCAAGGTCTTCACACTCACCATGTCCCTCGAAAGGCGGTCCACAGCTACTTGTCTGATGCATGCTCCACTCGGTCCACTCGCTCTATCATAGAGCAGCTTGCATCTGAGCACTGAGTCTTATTTAGTCCTTTTCAGGACTCTGTCTCTCATCTCATATGATCATATCTTGTCGAGCACTCATCTCATACCTCACATATATATTTATACTTAAAATATAAGCATACGTGCATACATTTTATAAATTAAATTTACTTTTAAAACACTCTACCCATGTAGCATGCAATAACATGTGTACAAGTGTGAGGGAATACCCGAATCCCAAAATATTTAATTAAAGCATTTTTATAAAACAATAAAAGTGTTTAGCCCTAAATGGCCAAACACTGAAGCAAAGCTACTCACAGTGTTAGGAGGTTTGTATACTTCTAAGAATCCCATGAAGATCGAACTTCGGATCGTCACCGCACTCGATCATCCGGAACCCTAATTACATGGAAGTACACCTTAGCATTCATAATAAAATCATGAATGCACCTATGAGGCTCTACTATGACCTAAGATGATGTTCGGATATGATTCGGGGCTTAGAAAAGTGTCTAGGGAGGTTTTGAGTCAAAAACGGACACGATGTAAAATTACAAAATTGCCCCTATGTTTGGAATGAGTTCGACACCGGATTGGGTTGGATCCACAGGTCCAGTACCGGACCTAATCGGGTCCGCCATTGGATCTACTAGATAGATCTAGTGTCCATTTTGGGTGATGCCAGCGCTAAACTTAATCGGGTCCCACACTAGACCCGAAACAGAAACCTGAGAAATCGGGTTTCGCCTTTGTTTTTGAGCTTGTTTCTCCATGGATTAGCTTGCAAATTAAGACAGACATGCCCCACAATATCTACAACATCTTCACCGAAAGAAAAACTGGAATTCTCTCGGCTCAATTTCCTTAAATTTCAAATATAAGCTTAAATTTAACTAAAAACGTAAACCTAAACCTAAATTTGAGTTGTGATTTCTTCTAAACCAATGCATGGATTTACATGTATAGCTAGGCAAATTGAAGAGTGAGGTGAGTAGTATAACATACTAGGAACTCACATTGACCCGTCGGTTGGATTGTCTAGATCGACCAAAACTCAAAAATGCCTCTTTGAGAGAAAAATTGAGGAAGAGGGAAGAAGAGAATGGGGGAGAAGCTCAACCTCCCCCATTATATAGGAACAGGTCTGTCATCGGACCTCCTCCCTTTTTCCCTAATTTCCCCTTTTTCGACCCTTGACTTTATTCTCCAACCTTTTACACCAATGGGCTCCATAATTATTAGTTATGGACTTAGAGAAAGTCCAATTGGTATTTAGTTACTTTCCATGAATTGGAAATCACCTCATCTTCTAAGTCCATCTTACCCTAACTTTAACATTTCTTCTTTATCAGGCACACTCGGCCAATGTCTTGTCCTAAATTATTCATTATCTTATACTATTCCGTTTTGTACGGAAAGGTCTAATTGGGTCTAGGTGTGTCATCATTTCCTTTATTTCTCTTCTTTTTTTCTCCTTCCATCCGAACCTCATCCTTCCTTTTCCTAAAACCACCTTAAATATCTCTAAACACTTCTAAGCCTCTAATCAAGCAAGAATCAAGATCAAAATTAAAAAAAAAATGCAAGATTGGAACAAAATAGGCAAAAAGAGGTAATTTCTTCAAAAATTTATTTTAAGCAATCTGTCACGCCCCGACTTGCCGGTCCGGCCACGCGACAACCACTGTACCACCTCGAGATATATGCTATGAAAGGTGGGCTATCTGAGATGGCACAAGGCATAGAAAGAGTATCGTCACTGTAAAACCATTAAAAACTAAACTTTAGTTAGAAAATATTTATAATAATAAATATTAAAAAGAGCACCAGTAGATTTATTTAAGGGATAACCTACGTAGCGGAATCTACTAACTCCTAAGCCACCAACCACTCTTATGAGCCTCCGATCCATCTAGCGCACTCGCACATGGGAACTGCATCCAACAACATTGGATACAGGTGAATGACAGCGGTTGAATGCAAAGTCAAATAGGTTTGGGGAGTCGGGTAATTCTAAAACAATTTTAGAAGACATTACATGTTTCTTTTAATAACCTTTTTTCAAAATATTTACCCCCTAATCCTTTCTGAATAACAACAACAACAACATGTAACTATGGGCTAGCTGTGAAAACACAACGAGGCTCAACCTTGGCCATGATCAAGAATCTCATATCGTCGAAGGCTATTTCTTTTCTTTTCTCTTTTAAAACTTCCTTTAATAAGGAACTATTATCTTTTAAAATCTTTTCTTATGAAATATATATATATATATATAAATAGAAAGATATAGATATTCTCTCTAAGCCCGTTCTCTCGACGGTGCCATTCACTGTGTGGGTCCAGCTACATCGGCCCTGGTGAGTCTCCCTCGCGCCTCTCTACTCTAGGGTCCATACACTCACGATAACCCTTCAAAAATGCAGTCCACGGCTACCTTGCATGCATGCACCACCTCGGTCCACTCGCTTCACCACATGAAGCATCGAGTCTCATCGAGTCCTCTCTAGGACTCCGCCTCTCATATGTATGATCATGCCTCGTCGGGCACTCATATCATACCTTTCATATTTAAATATAAAAACATACATACATACATACATACATACATACATACATACATACATACATACATACATACATACATACATACATACATACATACATACATACATACATACATACATACATACATACATACATACATACATACATACATACATACATACATACATACATACATACATACATACATACATACATACATACATACATACATACATACATACATACATACATACATACATACATACATACATACATACATACATAACATCTTATAAATTTAATTTTCTCAAAAGCCTCGCCTATGTGGCATATAACGTGTATGGCGGTGTGAGGGAATACCCGAATCCTAAAACATTTAATTAAAACACTTTTATAATGATAAAAGAGTTTAGCCCTAAATGGCTAAACACTGAAACAAGGCCACTCACAGTGTTGGGAGGTTCGTATACTCACATTGTCCCACGTAGATTAATCTCCGGAATGTCACCGTACTCGATCGTCCGGAATCCTAGTTACACGGAAATACACTTTAGCATTCGTAATCAATCTTATGAATGCACCTATGAGGCTCTAGTATGATCTAAGATGATGTTTGGATATGTTTCGGGGCTTAGAAAAGTGTCTTGGAAGATTTCGGGTCAAAATTAGACACTTAGTGCAAAATTATGATTTTACCCTTAGAGAAAATGGACTCACGCACGGGATTAAACCAAGTCCCACGTGGGACTTGACAAAATTGGTCACTTCCACGCTGGATTGACTAGGGTCCCACGTGGGAGGCGAGCTGTGAGCTCGAATTCCGAGGCATTTCCTCGATTATTAGGCCCATTGCTCCACAGTTTGGCTCGAAAATCGAGATATGTAGTCCTCGCAACTCCCACGACACGTTTACTGAAACAAAAACAAGAATCATCGGCTCAAAGTTCTTAAATCTAAAATCTAAATCTAAATTTAGCTAAAAAGCTAAATTTAACTTTGAACCGAGATTTCTCCTAGACCTATGCATGGAAATACGTGCAAACTAGGTATAACATAAATCTAGGTGAGTAGAACAACATACTAGAAAACTCACCTTGATTTGTCGGTCGGTTTGTTCGGATCGGCCAAAAGTCCGAAGTGGCTTTGAAAGAGCAAAAGAGAGAAAAGAGAAATGAGAGAAAGAGAGAAAGAGAGAAAATGAGGGGGAGAGGCCTATCTATAGGGAAGCCCAACACCAGGCCTACTCGAACCCCGAGCCAGACTTTCTCTCATCTTTTCAACCTCTCCTAATCTCAATCATTGGCCTAATCCTCTGACTTTTACACCAATAGATATCCAATCCATTGGCTATGGATTTAAAGAAAGTCTAATTGGAGTTTAGTTGCTTCCATGCGTGGTCAATCACCTCATCTTCCAACTCCGTCTTATCCTAAGCTTGACTTTTTTTCATAATCAGACACATCTGGGCCGACGTATTATTCAAATTAATACGCCGTCTACACTGTTCCGTTGGTACGAAAAAGTTGGATTAGGTCCGGGTGTGTCACAATCTAATTATTGGATTGAGAAGGGTTTCTAGTATGTTAATTTAGTCATATCAAACTTAAAAAACGCACATATTTACTTGCATCAATCCATGTACTGCATTAAAAGATATCTTAACTCAAAGTTTAAACTTGGATAAACCCCCAAACTCACAGTTTGATTTGAATTTTGTGAATTTTTAACCAATATTCTAGTTTTTTGAGCCAATGATTCTACTTTTGAAACTATTATTATTATTATTATTATTATTATTATTATTATTTATTCCCTCTGTCCCAGAATATAAGTCCTTTTTAACTGTTTTATCAAAACTAATAAAAATAGTTTTATTTGTTAAATTTTATTCTCTTACCTATGTTACCCTTATTTAATTTTTTTGATTTCTCTCAAACATTGTTTGCCATTATCTCTCTCTCTTCTAAACAAACTTTGTTTCAAATAATAATCCCTTTCTTTTGTGGTCAAAGAGGAGAGAGAAGTAAAGAGGAGACATATATTAAAGAGAGAGGTTTTTAATCTGACAAGATAAGGGTAAAATAGAAAAAATATAAAATTATTTTCTTGGTTTTATAAAAAGGATAACTATTTTGGGATAAAATTTTTTCTCAAAACGGACTTATATTCTGAGACAAAGGGAGTAGATTTTAGTCGATTTTCACTACACACTTTCTCTCAAATGTGTCACTTTTCAAAAACTTTTTTTTTATTTGAATATTTATATTTTAAATACTTAGTGTATTAAATGTGTTTGTAATTATAATAATAATTATTATTATGTGTGTATATATATATATATATATGTGTGTGTGTGTGTGTGATTTTAGTTATGTTTTGCTCCAAGTGCGTATCTATAGCACCTATCTCGAAGTAGGACGATGATTATCATATAATCAGATCTATGTATCGAGGTGTGACAACTACTATCATAATGATTTTCTTCACAAGTCGTAACCATTTACCATTATCCATAACCGCTCCGCTATCCATTTACTAAGGCTCTGCCATCCATTTATTATGGGGATATCCATTAGAAAAATCGAATTCAAGTACGAATCCGAGTCAACTTATATATAAACATAAAGACTTCACAATTTTGACTTTTAACTTAATAACATAAAAGTTCATATGAGATGGGCTTATTTTAATTTTGTGTCTATAGGCTAGTAATAATTAATTTTAAATTTTTGTTTGCACTCAAAAAATTTTTTAATTTATGTTAAACGGTTTTTAAGTGAATAGTGGATATCCGCATAAAATTACCAACTAGTATCTCCAATAATTTAAGCTATGATACGGACATTGTTGATATTTACTATTACTTAAACAAATGAATGAAAAATTAATGACCGATTGAAAATTGCAAAAAATAAAAATGCCAATGAAGTTTATATCAACAAAGTCTAAAAAAATTGTAATCATAAAAAAGGGTAAAAAAACAACTCTCTAAAAAGAAATAGGGGTACACCTCAGCAAACCATATATCCTAGCATGAGAAGGATCCAAAAGATCACGGTTAGAGTTTGCGTGTCTAAAAGGAAGTCCACCCAAAAAGAACATTAATTGGATATATGAAGCCACGGTTGAATCAATTTCATCAAAGATTTCCGCCACGGTTGAAGATGATAATGAATTATACCCATGGCAACAGTATTATGAATCAGATTAAAACGAGATGAAATTTCTTCCCAGCCATGCATGCAGATATATGGAAAACATCACCAAAGGCAATCTTTGTCGGTCACTTTCTGCTACATTGGACTATCTAACTCGAATAGGACTGAAATATGAGCCAATAACAGAACTAGAAAAGTCCCTCAAGTCTCCTCCACCTTGCCAACCCGTGTTTTCCACGAGCTGAGGTTCACGCTTCCAGATTAGATTCTGCAAGTTCTCCTGAAAATTTCAAAGATACATGCTACAGTAAAAACTCTTGGTTCGGGTTATTTCGGTTTTGGCCAATTACATGTTCGCGTCTTTTCTCATTCTTATCCCTTTGAGTTTAGGATGGGTTTGCTTTTTGGCTAATTCATGTCACTTTTAGAATTTATGTAAAATATAATCATTTTATTATGTTTTTCCACGTTAGGATTGGCTAGACTTTGAATTTACTTCAGATTTTGTTTGTTTCCGGTTCAAGCTTTTCTGTGGATTTGGTTAGGTTCAAGCTTTTCTGTGGATTTGGTTAATTTTGAATTCAGATTTCGGCCTTTAACCTTCTTGGACAAATCGAGTCAGGGGGACTTGGAGGATAGTTCAAATGATATTGCCTACAAAAGAATAAATCATCAGTGGAGGTACATAAAAATTATTGTAATAGTCGAAATCAAAAGAATGGTGCCTAGTCTTTTATTGGTATATATTTTTGAGTTTTCAATACTTCTTTTACTTATTAGAATGAAGCACTTCACTTATAATTATATATATATATATAACCTGTGATTATACCCAAAAAATATATATATTTACAATCTTTCAATTATTTAATCACAATAAATAACTATAAAGTAAATTATAATAAAGTAATTAAATGTAAATGTAAGTGATCATATATATGTGAAAAATACTTGATGACTGCTTAAATTTATCCTACCTATGATCCTCGTGACGTTACTTCTCCTCATTTGTTCAACTTTTATGTGTTTTAGACCCATATTGTAAAAAGTTATCTTATTTAAAGGGTGAATATTGTCTTTTAAAAAATTATAGTGATATGTTTTAGAATAAAGAAAAGTGAGACTAGTTAATGAAGAGTCATGTCAGGCTGATTGTATCTGGGATATATTTTGGTAGATCATGTAGCAAAACTTTATATATTTCCAAATGATCAAAAGTGCTCAAATTTTTGGCAAAAACTATTATTGTGAGAGAATTTTACCCCTATAATGGGTCTATCCGGCTAAAGTAGGATTAATCATAGATAGTTAAACATATATAAATATGTATGATTCATAACAAAAAAAATTGTTCAAATTTCGTTGTTGTAACTTTTTCTTTGGTACATTAATCATAGACAGATAAACATACATGGATATATGTGATTCACAACAAAAAAAAATTGTTCAAATTTCATTCTTGTACCTTTTTTCTTGGTACATAAAAGTTTTGGAATAGATAATTTTATTCCAACTCCAAGATTAAGGCAAACTGTTAATCCTTTAAGGGTCGTTTTGTTGGGGGTAATATCATTTAACCTCGGTTGTATGGTCTTTGTTATCTTATATGTCTTTATTTAGTTTAAGATAATGAGATAATCAAGGTTATATCATATTACCGTCACATTAGCATATAACCTCAAAATAAGATAATGTGGTAACCTCTAAATTCTTAGGTAATGTGAGATTATCATATTATATTAAAATCTTTTCTACTTTGCCCTCAATATTTTACCTTTTGGACCACAATAACTCCATGTAATTGATAAATTATAACATTCTTTTTAACCATATTTTTTTTGTAAAAAGCATATTGTCATGCCCCGACCTGAAGGGGTTGGCCACGTGGCAACCGCCACGCTACCTTATAGTACGTGTCTACAGCCACGCATCCCGAAGCACCGCAAGGCATGAATTGAGTATCTTCATTGCAAATGATTACTAAAACTTTATTAATAATAATATAATAATAAATTATTTAATAAAAGATTTAAATAAAAATATGGAGTACCAGTGGATCAATCTAAGTGAGTACCTACGCAGTGGAAATAAATACTCCTATGGCATCGACCTCTCTTAATGAGCCTCTGATCTATCTGACGTCCTCGTATATGGATATGCATCCAAACACATTGGATACAGGTAAGTGACAGAGGTTCAATAAATTTTCACTAGGGGTTAAGGAAATAGGGATAATCCAAAGTAAATTTCATAAAGCAATATTTTTAATAACAATAATTTAAAAGAAAATAAACATCTGAAATGGGCTGGCAATCAAACCACTAAAGGCTCGACCCGTCGGCCGTATGCCTTACTGCACCGAAGGTTATCTCTTTTCTTTCTAAAACATTTTATAATTTTCTTTCTCTAGCCCATTCCCTCGGTGGTGCCAGTCGCTGTGGGTGGAGCACAGCTACAATGAGCCATAGCGATTTTCCCTACGCGCCTCTCCCAATGTCTCCACTCATCGTGCCCCTCGAGAGGCAGCCCACTACTACTTAGTCACATACGTGTCTCGCTCGGTCCACTTGCTCCCTCTCATCGGAGCACCGAGATCAACACAGTCGCTCATCTCGCCTCTCATCATCATCAAAGATATATATATATATATACACATATATGTAAAACATATAATATAAACACACACATATAAACCTTTATATTTTCTTTAAAAACCCTCCCACTCTCTACATTGGTATATAATAAGACAGGTGTGTGTATAGTGGATTTCTCGTATCCCAAAACATTTGAAAATCAATTTTATGTTTTGAAAACATTTTGAAAATATTTAACCCTAGTGGCTAAGTAATGAAATCTAAGTCACTCACAATGTTGGGAGGTTCGTATACTCCCAAAAGATCCACGTAGATCAACCTTCGGAACGTCATCGTACTTGATCGCCCGGAACCCTAATTACACGGTAAATCGCATTAGCATTCATAATTGAACTATGAATGCACCTATGAGGCTCTACCATAACTTAAGATGATGTTTGGATGTGTTTCGAGGCTTCAGAAAGTATCCGGAAAGGTTTCGGATCAAAATCGGACACTTTATGTAAAATTACCATTTTACCCCTAGGGTAAATGCTCACTCTCTCGCGGGACTGGACCCAGGACTTGGTTGGATGGCCAATTCGGCCATCCATGGTCACTCCCACGTGAGAGTGGCTTGTCTCCTGCGCGGGAGACGTGAAGAAAGTCTCTCCCGCGTGGGAGTGACTCAGCTCCCTCACGGGAGACGTTTCCAAGGCTCGGTTTCTGAGCCTTTTCCTTGGTTTTTGAGCCCCTCGCTCCATGGTTCGGCCCGAAAATTGAGACGAGCAATCTGCATGTCTCCCACGACACCTTTATCGAAGTAAAAACGAGAATCACAAGTTCAAAGTTCCTAAATCTCAAATCTAGTTAAAAAAACTAAACCTAACTTTGAGCTGAGATCTCTCTTAAACTCATGCATGGAAATGCGTGAAAATGTAATAAAATATAGATTAAGGTGAGTAGGATACATACCAAAATCTCACATTGATTCATCGATCGGTTTGTCCGGATCGGCCAAAAGTCCAAGATTGCTCCGAGACAGCAAAAGAGAGAAGAGGAAGAGAGGTAGAAGAGAAAAATGAGGGGGAGAGCTCGGCTTCCCCTATTTATAGGTAAGCCTGCCACCGGGCCTACTCAGACTACAGGCCAGACTTTCTTCCCTCTTTTTAACCTCTTCAATTCTCGATCCTTGGCCTAATCCATCGACTAATACACCAATAGATATCAAATTCATTGGCTATGGACTTAAAGAAAATCCATTTAGTGCTTTCATGCATGGTTACTTGTCTTATCTCCCAACTCTGTCTCTTATCCTAAGGTTAACATCTCTTCATAATCAACACATCCGGACCGACATATTATTCGAATTAATACACTATCTACACTATTTCGTTTGTATGGAAAAGTTGAACTAGGTCCGGGTGTATCACATATAATTAAACTTATATAAATATTAAACTATCTAAATATATTAGTTCAATTAAAGTAGAAGCATAATTTCTTTTTTGTCATAAGAATAATTAAACTTAGTTTATATAATCATTAAAATATTAATTATATAATATTTTATGTACATGACTTACCCAATTATTTTCTTCATAAGGTTCAAGTATATAATATCTATTTTTTTCTTATATAAACTAGGTATAATTTAATTTGATGAAACAAATAAATATTATTTTGTTAAGTTCTAAGAAAATAAACTTGTATTGTTAGTCATATATAATTGTTGGAATAAAAAGACTTGAAAAATATAGGATACATAGCATAACAAAGAAAAAAATTATAAGTCTTGAAACAATGGTATAACAATGGTATAACAATAAAATATCAATTTTAATAGAAAATATAACCATCAACCAAACAGATTAATCTAATATTGACCGATGTTGAATCAAACACAAAAATTAAGTTATGTGATTATTTTCATCGAGAGATATAATTTTTTTTTTGTTTTTAAATTTAAATATCGTCTACCATTAAAGATCTGCAAAAACTTATCAAACCGGGATACAAACTTTCCAGATAAACAATATCCCTATTTTATACATCAATTTACTTGCAATAAATCTTTTCTAGATATTCTACAAAGTCATATTCATAGGATCAGACACGCGGTTCAAGATATATAAGTTAATGTCATATCAATATCTACCTAAAAAGGAAGCTTCATTGCTTCAAAATTCAACCTAAAAAAATGGAAACAGCTTTCTCAAATTTAGATCAAAGTCTTGACAGAAAAAAAAATATATAATAAAAATAAAAGGAGAAGACTTTATAAAGCATTATTAAATGAATATATATATATATATATATATATATATGATCAATTAATCATTTGTTTATCGACAAACTAATTTGAAAATAGTTTGATAGTCGCACACGGTAGGCTTCGTAATCTTAAATTTTTTATTAATTATAACTTTTTTTTCAAATGTTGCTTATCGAAAATAAAAGATATTTATTATATTTTATAAATTATTAAAGTTTTTTAAATTTTTGTCCCTACCCTGCATCCCAAATTGAGATTTTTAAAAAATTGAAATCTGAAAAGTTTCAAAGGGTTATGAAAATCCTTCCTTTCTTTGGAGAAAATTTAAAAATTTTTATCCAAATAAGAAAAGGATTCTTTGACCTTCCTTAACTCTCAATTTTCCTTCCTTTCCCTCGTTTTCCCTTAATCTAAACACTATGTTAGTTTCTTTTTTTTTTTTGAATACTTATTATTCCGACGTTTTTCTCAGTTGTGTCGGTAAAATTCTTTCTAAATTAACGAACCAAACTTGATTTCCTTGCCATGCACCTAAATCAGTCTTGGAAGGTTGAAAGATTGGATCAATAAAAAATTAGAACTTATCACTTATGAATTAAAAATATATATATATATATATATATTGATTTCTTGATGACTTTTCGGTAAATTAATAAATGTGTAAGAAAATAAGAACCCATTTGTTGACTTTAAAAACTTGATAAACAAGTTAAAAAAGGAGTTCATTTTATATTTTCAAAAAATTGATGTTAAAAAATTCGTACATGAGAGACTTCATAGGTACCAACTCTCTGTTTGTCACTATCTTACTTGACGAAGCGTCTAGGAAATTAATAACTTTGAGATGGTCGTTTTAGGTGAATGATCCAATGGATGCTAAGGGGCTGCCGCTAGAGATTTACGAACATGAAATTATTAGTGTTAATTATAGCTACAACGACATGTGATTTTCATTCATTGACTGAAAACAAAAAAAAAAAAAGGGAAGAATATGTCGTGTTAAGAGGTTACGTATGTGGGCCTTGAACATTCTTTTGTCTAGTCAAATAACATATACTTTCCGTGGAGAAACTTCGCTCTCACGATTTCTTCTATATAAATTGTTGAAGCTATGACCCCAAAGATCACTGAAGAAAAATCAGGGGGTGACCTGAAAAACACAAAAATGAAGAAGCAAGGTTTTGCCACATGGTTGCTAGGGGTTTTGTTTCTCGGCACTTTGCTCCTTTGCAGGGCAGATGTCCATTACTATGACTTCTTCGTAAGTGCTTGTTTCCTTCTAATTAAGTTAATTCATTTCATTTTCTAATTAATTCATTATTTTGGAATGTTTCAAAATTTTTATATTGTCTTTTGTTTCTTTAACACCTATTTTTACTTATACTATTGTAAATTTATTTTTAGTTTAAAAATAAAAATAGGCCTCGAAATATTTCATGTATTCAAATAAGACTCACTATTTTTATTCTACTCAAACAAGTTATACCTAAATAAGCTCTTATCTTTTTGGTTTTTGCCTAATTAACCCTCCATTATTATTAATTTATGGTTTGTTCGATAGAAAGGAAGGAAATAGGTAAGGAAGAAAATTTACTCAATTTAATATATAATTGTGATTCATAAATAATACTACTTTATAGATCAATTATATATTGATTCAAAAATTTTCCTTCCTTCCTATCAAATAGGCCCGTAGCAGCCCTCCAACTTTTGGCTTTGTTTGAATTATAAATCATCAAAGGTTTAAGTTAATTAATTGCCTTCCCACCCACCAGAAAGGCGATATGATCCTTTGTGAATTCGTAGATTACTATATATTAGTATTTAATTCGTATTAATTGGTTGCACAGGTACGAGAGGCAAACTTTACAAAGCTGTGTAGCACAAAGTCAATGCTAGTGGTGAACGACAGTTATCCAGGGCCTGAGATTCGTGTTCACAGAGGGGACACTGTATATGTTAATGTTCACAATCAAGGAAACTATGGCTTTACCATTCACTGGTACAAACCTCTCTTTCAGTTTCTTTCTTTCGACCGATACGAACTGAAATACCAAAGGCCTTTATTTACAATAAATTTAATTTTACAGGCATGGTGTGAAACAACCAAGAAATCCATGGTCGGATGGCCCCGAGTTCATAACCCAGTGCCCGATTCAACCAGGAACAAACTTCACTTATGAAGTCATTTTATCTGATGAAATAGGAACTCTTTGGTGGCATGCTCATAGTGACTGGACTCGCGGCTCCGTCCAGGGTGCTTTCATCATTTTACCTGCTAAGAATGAAACTTATCCATTTCCCACTCCTGATGCAGACCAAACCATCATGCTTCGTATGGATATATATTTTCATTTTTTCTTTCATAATTGATTGAATTATGTATATCTATTGATATATATATATCCTAATTTCGTTTCTTTATTTTATTGACAGAATCATGGTATAGGAGAGATTTTCTAGAAATCATTACAACAGCTCTTTCAACCGGTCAGGCTCCACCCAATGCAGATGCTTATGCTATCAATGGGAATTTAGGAGACACATACGGATGCGCCAATGGTAAGTATAGTTACCGAACATAATAAGAAAAGTTCTAGATTCTAGCTTGAATCATGATGGAGTTTGTGAACTTTGTTTTTGGTTTCTAAATTTACCTTATATATAAGTGCTTGAAAGTTGTGCCCACGAGCCATTACTGCCTGTTGCAGATACGATATTCCGTATGCAAGTTGATTACCAGAAGATGTACCTTCTCCGTATAATCAATGCTGCAATGAACGAACAGAAATTCTTCTCAATCACAAACCACAGCCTCACAGTCGTTGCACAAGATGCTTCCTATGTTAAAAGGTTTACAAGCGATTATCTATTGATAAGCCCTGGACAGACCATGGATGTTTTGCTTTTTGCAAATCAAAACATGGGCCAATATTACATAGCAACTAGGCCTTTCTCTGATAGCGCTGCTACACCTAGTAACTTTATCACTACTGGTGTTCTTCAATACACAAACAGCGTGGGTAGACTCGATAATTCCACCATAACGCTACCTTTGATGAACGATACAAATGCTGCATATAACTTCACGGCCCGTATCAGGAACTCAAAAGTCAAACAAAATCCACCATTGAATGTGCCGAGCAATGTTGATAGGCGAGTCTTCATTACAATTGCCACAAACAGCGTTCCTTGCAACGAATCAACATGTGTTGGGCCTAGTAAATTCCTTGCAAGTTTGAATAATGTCAGTTTTGATTTCCCAACCATTGACATTCTCCAAGCATACTACGACAGGTATATACGCATAACTGCAGCCACTTTGATTAATTCAACCCATTATTTTCTATTGAAAATCTCTTTTCAACAATCATGAAGGAAACAAAGTTTGGTACCTTTAGAAAGTTCGACGTTCCATTGCAGAAGCTAATGGCTACAATTTTTCCTATGACAGGATCGGTGGTGTTTTCACAGAAGACTTTCCCCAAAATCCACCCGTTTTCTTTGACTTCACTGGCAACTTAACTGGTTTCAATACGGATACTACTCTGGGGACACGAGCTGTTGTGCTAAATTACGGTGAAGCGGTTGAGATTGTGCTCCAAGCAACTAGTCTTGGTGCCGGTGGAAGTCATCCCATTCATTTGCACGGTTTTAGCTTCTATTGGGTCGGAGGTGGTGTAGGGAATTT
Source organism: Microcos paniculata (assembly GCA_030664755.1). Classification (NCBI taxonomy): domain Eukaryota; kingdom Viridiplantae; phylum Streptophyta; class Magnoliopsida; order Malvales; family Malvaceae; genus Microcos; species Microcos paniculata. Next base: position 19,989,734 of record CP131461.1, read on the forward strand.
TAACAACGCGACTGATACAAGTTCTTATAACCTTGTTGATCCACCACTAATTAACACTGTCCATGTTCGCGGTGGAGGATGGGTTGCCCTCAGATTTTTCGCTACTAATCCTGGTAAGTTCGATTAATTAAATTAACTTATATACTTTCCTCAAAATTGTAACTCACTGAGTTATCAATTGATACCAACCTTTTTGTAATTTTAATTTCTTAGGGGTATGGTTTATGCACTGCCATTTCGAGAGGCATAGCAGTTGGGGTATGGACACAGTTTTCATTGTGAGAAATGGCACCACCACAAACACAAGCATTCGTCCACCGCCCGCCGCCGGCATGCCTCGTTGTCCTGGAACATAGAAGAAGGATATACATAACAGAAATTAATTTGTTTGAAAAGAAATTTTCTGTTGCAAATTTAAGCTTGTAGAACTTATACGATTCATGTAATCCTTTCAAGGAAGATTTAACTTTTACGAATAATACTTGTTTGAAATTCTTCTCAAACAGGCCTTGATCGATGTGTCATTTGGAAAGCAACCGGTAGTGCGAAACAAAATGCAAGTTGTACACTACTTATGCGATAAGCTCCAAATCATTATTTTATTCAAACTATTAGTTTCAACTTGATAAGAGAGTTTGTGGTATGCATCACATTCTCGAGTCTTTTTGTCTTATTTTCTTTTGGCACCACACATTCTCAAGTCTAGCAAGCCGTATCTTTTGCGGAAGCTTCCCTAGGCTCTTCGGCGGGGGCCTTATCAAAGCAGCAGCAGCCCAAGTTTAGAGAAAAGGAAATATAGAGAGAAAAAACACGTGAATTAAAGTCCAAAACTAGCTCGTTGGAGCTAATGAATAGACCTGCCGTAGGACCTTGAATACAGAGTCCCAGCTCGGCTGTATGAAAAAAGAGGCCGTCCAATCCAAAGCCCAAATCTTTAGTCAAAGACTCAAAAGTACAAACTAATTAATGAAAATGTTGCCAATATTGTTTCGTCAAAAAACAAATATTGAATCAGTAAACTTGGGTATAAGTATAACATTGGTTAAAAAAAAAATTCATCCAATACGTGTGCTGGTTAAGCTTCTTCCGGAACAAAAAAAAAAAATTAAAAGTGCACATAAGATACTAAGAAAAACAAAAACAAAAACAAATTTTATTTGAAACCACAATCAATAATATAATTCATGTAACCTTTCTTTTCAAAGAAGAGAATTGGGTTAATGTCGAAACGTCTGGTGAGCCGTCCGACGGGAAAATTTTGGCGAAATAGAGAAAGATTTGAAAACCAGAAAATAAGAAAAGGAGTCGCTACTAACAATTTGGTTTAGGTAGGTTAGCCACCTATTTTGACTCCATTTAACCTAACATAATCTACAAAGATTACCTTAGGTCAAACAGGTATTGGTATATGAAAACAGATTTTGGGTTCGGGAGTCGGTTACGTTCGAGGAAGGATTAGCATCCCCGAAACACCCGAAAATCAGTACCACAAAAGTCTTTTGAAAATCAATTTTAGGGTTAATGACAAAACGTTTTCAAGAAGAAGAGAATAATTTAGAAACTAAAAGTTAAAATGTCGGAGTAATACTCCTTTTGCTACGGGTTAATTCACCCTTAAAGAAAATTCGATTTAATGAGATCCGTATTGAAACTTGGTCAGAAAGTTCCCAATGTTGAATAATCGAATTGAGATTTTCCGAAAATAAACTTTGAAAATCAAAATGTTAAAACAAATAATTTGCCAAAGATAAATTTTGATTTAAAGAAAAATAAGTTTGAAAAGGACTGAGTTAAATTTGGAAAGACCTCAATTGTTAAGAACTAAATTGAAATCTTTCGAAAATATTTTTTTGGATTTTGAAATTAATGTTGGAATTATCAAATTCCTTTTATTGGTAGACAGATTTTGATTAAAGGCAAGATTTTTTTTAAAAAAGGGTTAAATTAGAAAGACTCTAATGTAAAGGTCTAATTGAAATCTTTCAAAACATTTTTTTGGTTTTTGAAAATAATGTCGGAATAATTAAATTCCTTTTATTTTTGGATCTCATTTTTAAAACCTTGATTAAAGAAATTAACCAAAGTTTGATTTTGTAAGAAAACCTCAACTATTAATTAAGTTTGAGATTTTCCTAAAAAAAACATCTTTAAAATTTTAAAACCATGTCGGAATTGAAATTCCTTTTGCTGATAAAGGGGATTTTCTTTCAAAAATATTTTCAGGATTTCTTGAAGAAATGAAATTTGTAGAAAACTTTTGGAATTTTAAGGAAATCATAAATATGATGTGATATGCAAATGATTTTTAAAAAAATGGATAAAATCATTTTTTACTTTTCAGAATAGACGGAAATTTATATTGAAGCCTTCCGAGGCTCGATCGGAATCCCGATAAGGTTATCTCAAAAAACCCTCACCTAAGAGAACCATTGAAGCCCTCGTAATCACGAGGTCCTCTCCGATCCCCTATCATCGGAATTTCCAATGCACATGATTTTTTTTTTGAAAACAATGCACTAGCTTCTAGATGCATAAGATGATGTGATAAAATAAACTAAGGACATGGGTTAGCACAAGAATACATATTAAATATATATTAAATGAATAATTAAAGATGCATGCACTTAATTTCTAAAAGGGCATAAACAATGTAAATGTGCCTAAGCTAAATGACATATTAAAATATCAATGGACCTAAGCTAAAATGACATAAAAATGCAAATAGGACTAAAGCTAAAATGCAAATGGGCTTAACCCTAAAATGCAAATAGGCATAATTACTATATAGTATAAATTAAATGAGATGGGCCTAGACTAAAAATGTGAATGGGCCTAATCCTAAAATGTAAATAGGCCTAAATAACAATGAGACAAATTAAATATGCATGACCTATATTAGAATGACCTAAAATAAATATGTATGGACTTAATTAAGACAAATTAAATATGCACGAATCTAAATTAAAATTAAATATGTATGGACCTAAATAACAATGAGACAAATTAAATATGCATGACCTATATTAGAATGATGGGGATTTAAATTAAATATGCATGGACGTAAACTAAATTAATATAAATTAAACTAAATTAAAATGATATAGATTAAATATGCATGAAGCTAAATTAAAGTGATGCAAATTAAATATGCATGGATCAAAATTTAAATGATATAAATTAAATATGCATAAGGCTTAATTAAAGTGATACAAATTAAATATGCATGGATTAAAATTAAAATGATATAAATTAAATATGCATGAGACTAAGTTTAAATGACATAAATATGTACATATCTAAATAAAATGACATGGATTTATAATAAATGGTTCTAATTTAAACGGGATGGCTTAAGAATACATGAATCTATAGTGCACTGTTTTTATTATATTATTAATTGATGACGAATGCTACTAGAAACATGCGTATGATTGAGACCGAAATGGGAATTTAATATTGCAACAAAAAGTGAAATTGGACAAAGTCATCATTAAAGCTTAAGAAAATATACCAAAATTTGGAAGTGGACTCTTACTTTTGAAATGAGCCGATTGGGAAAGCAAAGACGCGGGTCAGAGGAGTAGCACGCGGGGACATGCGGGCCAGAAGGCGGGGAGCGCGGGCTGAACGCGGGGGAGCGCGGGCTGGAGCTTTAATGAGCGCGAAAAGTCTGTTTTGCCCCTTTCACTATATATTCACCTTCAAAAGCTCCTTGTCAATTTTTTTTTTGTTATTTTTTTAGCCTTTTCTCTCTTTTTAACCGAATTTTGCTTTCTCTCTCTCTACAAACACAATCAACCCAGAAATTTTATAAAAAACGGATCAAACTCTCTTTTAAACCCAGAAAAATTATGAACACCAAGAACATTGAAGAACTTTGAAGAACATTTTTCCGGATTTTAAAATCTAAACCATGACATGAACCACAATCTTCTCAGACGAATCCTCCTCAATCCCTTAAACACAAATCCAACCTCCGATTTGTCAAATTTCAAACCTAAAAATCCAGATCTAGCTTTCAAATTTTTTTTTAAAAAAAAAAACCTAACCAAAAAAACTTCTTAAATTTTTTTTCTCTTTTCTTCTTTTTTCTCTTTTTTCTCAAAAAAAAAAAATTCTTTTCTCCAACAATCTTTTCTTGCAATCTCTTCTTGCCAATCTCCTCTTGCAATCTCCTTCCCTCCCCTTTTATTGATGATGAATTTATGTGAGTGGGGTGGTTGAAATGATGAGTGAGTGTATATGAGTGGGGTGGTTGAAATAATGAGTGAGTGTATGTGAGTGGGGTGGTTGAAATGATGAGTAAGTGTATATGAGTGGGGTGGTTGAAATGATGGTTTTAAATTTTTTTTTATTTTTTTATTTTTTTATTTTTTTATTTTTTTTTATTTTTTATTATTTATTATTATTATTATTATTTTAATATGGTGTCTACAGTTGCCCCTCTTGGAGCGTTTTCTAAGAACCTTGAAGTTTGCTTCAAGATAATTAGGAAATGGTCCAAGACGTAGACACCATGTGTTTTAGAACTTTTTAAAAAGCCAAAAATTGGTCTCCAAACGAGTCAAATGCCATTAATTGGTCTTTAAATGAAACGAGAGCTGTGACTCAGTCTCTCACTAAATTAAATGAATCTTCAGAACCTAAACCATGACATGATCTCTAAATGAAACGAGAGCCATGATTCGATTTTTTTTTAAAAAATGGAACAAGTGCCGTGATTCGGTCGCTAACTGCAACAAAAGCCGTGATGCGGTCTCCCAATAAACTAAATGATCCTCAAGAACCTAAAATAGGTCTCGGAATGAAACAAGAGCCATGACTTGGTCTCAAAAAATGTAATGAGTGCCGTGATTCGGTCACTAAAATGGAACAAGTGCCGTGATTCGGTCACTAACTGCAACGAGAACCGTGATTCGGTCTCCTAATGAACTAAATAAATCTCGAGAACCTAAAATAGGTCTCGGAATGAAACAAGAGCCATGACTTGGTCTCAAAAAATGTAATGAGTGCCGTGATTCGATCACTAAAATGGAACAAGTGCCGTGATTCGGTCACTAACTGCAACGAGAGCCGTGATTCGGTCTCCCAACAAACTAAATGAACTTCGAGAAACTACATTAGGTCTCGGAATGAGACAAGAGCCATGACTTGGTCTCAAAAAATGTAATGAGTGCCGTGATTCGGTCAATAAAATGGAACAAGTGCCGTGATTCGGTCACTAACTGCAACGAGAGCCGTGATTCGGTCTCCCAACAAACTAAATGAACTTCGAGAACCTACATTAGGTCTCGGAATGAGACAAGAGCCATGACTTGGTCTCAAAAAATGTAATGAATTTCAAAACCTTAATTGAGTCTAAAAAATGAAATGAATGTCATACCTTGGTTGCTTAAAGAAAAATAAGAGCCTTAACCTGGTTTCTTTCGATGAACAATCATATTTGCTGGATGCTTGAAAAAGAATACTTCCATCTTGATCTGGACTTGATGTATCAAATACCTGACATGTTATCTGAAAACCTGATGCTCTAAAATGATGCAATGATCATGTCATGATGCATGCAATGCTTAATGCTAAATTTGCAATGACAAATTTATTATCCTTTTGTACAAAGCCTAATTCTTGTTTGCAACAACATGGAAACCTTTTTACTCAATCCCAATCTTCTTGCTTATTTATTCGAATTAGCAATTTCAAACTGTATCAGTGCTTTTCCTGACTCAGATTGCTCGTTCTGTTGTTTCTGTACATTCTTGATGATTTGCCACAAATAACTTCCGTTTTCCTTCTGAGTGACTGATTAGTTGAAACCCTACCTCTTAAACTTAACTTATGCTTTTGAAAATCAAATGAGCATTTTCATACCTGTATGGTTTCTCGCATGTTTATTCACATTTTGAAATTCATGACAAAATTTAATACAAGCAACAAACCCATTAACAATAATATTTATCGCATCATTAGGAAAAGGATCAAAGAAATAAATCAACTTGATTCAGTTTTTTTTTTAGAACAAGATTCATACAAACGAAAGGAATTCAAACTTCAATTCTCATTCAAAAACAGATTCTTCTAAACGAGAGAGAAAGTTCATTGATTCAATACAAGAGAAAGGACAAGAGGTACTTCCCACCAATGAATACTCAGAAACATATGCAAACGAAACCTGAGTTCTTCCTTTGATCGATTGACGGTACCAATGAACTTGATAACTCAGCCTATTGAGTGATTTGATCTACCCCAATTAGACCCACTGAATTTGATCTTGCTTCATTCAATAACTGTGCTTATGCCTTCTTTTTCCTCCTACTTAAGCCGCCTTTTCAGGTTTTCAACTTAAGTAACCCCTCAATTGATCCAAGTTGCCCTTTCGGGTTTTCAAATTAGATCTCTCCTTTTTCTTCTCTTTTTTTTTTTATTTTTTCATTTTTTCATTTTTATTTTTTACTTCAGGCATAGTATTTCTTTACAGCATCAGCATTGATGGGACTGGAGAATTCTACCCCATCCATCTCTTGTACTATTAAAGCTCCACCAGAAAAAATCTTCTTGACAACATATGGGCCTTCCCAATTCGGTGCCCACTTGCCCCGAGAGTCACGTTGATTTGGGAGTATTTTCTTTAACACCAACTCCCCTTCTTTGAATTGCCTCGGCCTCACTTTCTTATCATAAGCTCTCATCATTCTTTTCTGGTATAACTGACCATGACAAAGTGCGGCAAGGCGCTTCTCATCAATCAAATTCAATTGATCATGTCGTTCTTGGATCCAATCAGCTTCTTCCAAGTTCACTTCTCTAAGCACTCTGAGAGATGGAATTTCCACTTCGATAGGCACTACTGCTTCTGTCCCATATACCAATGAAAAAGGAGTTGCCTCGGTGGAAGTTCTGATTGCAGTACGGTAAGCAAGGAGAGCAAACGGCAACTTCTCATGCCAATCTCTGTAAGTTTCAGTCATCTTGGCCACAATCTTCTTGATGTTCTTGTTAGCTGCTGCCACCGCTCCATTCATTTTTGGCCGATATGGTGTGGAGTTGCTATGAATGATCTTGAAACGAGAACATAGTGATTCTATCATTTTACTATTCAAATTCTGAGCATTATCGGAAATGATTCTCTCCAGAAGGCCATATCTACAGATAATTTCCTTCCTCAAAAACTTAGCAACTACAGATTGTGTAACACTGGCGTATGAGGTTGCTTCAACCCATTTGGTGAAATAATCAATCATAACAAAGATGTATTGATGACCATTTGAAGCTTTTGGAGTAATTGGGCCGATAACATCCATTCCCCACATGGAGAAAGGCCAAGTTGATGCCATAACATGTAGAGGATTCGGAGGAACATGAATTTGATCTGCATAAATCTGACATTTATGACATTTCCTTGTGTAGTTGATGCAATCCGATTCCATGGTTAACTAGTAATGGCCGGATCTCATAATTTGCCTAGCCAATTTGTGTCCACTAGCATGAGTTCCACATACTCCTTCATGCACTTCACTCATAATCATTTGAGCTTCTTTAGCTGCCACACACCTTAACAAGACTTGATCACGGGTTTTCTTATACAAAATTTCCCCATCCAAGTAAAAGTCCATCGACAATCTCCGAATAATCTTCTTATCGTTCTCTGATGCATAATCAGGATACTTTTGGTACATTAGGAACTGTACAACATCATGGTACCAAGGTTTGCCATCTTCTTCTTCCTCAACATTCATGCAATATGCCGGTTCACCTCTCAACTCGATCTTGATCGACGGAATCTCTGTATCTGAATTAACTTTGAACATGGAGGCCAATGTGGCCAGGGCATCAGCAACTTGATTCTCTTCTCGAGGTAAATGATGGAAAGAGATCTCCTTGAAGTTCTTTACGAGATTTTTGATGTAGTCATGATAAAGGACTAACTTCAAATCTCTCATCTCCCATTCTCCCTTCAACTGATAAATCACAAATGCAGAATCACCATACACCTTTAAATTTTCAATTTTTCTTTATGGCCATCTGAATACCGAGAACAAATGCTTCATATTCTACCATATTATTTGTGCACTTGAAATCCAACCTTGCAGTGGCTGGGAAATAGTTGCCTTCTGGGGATGTCAGTACTGCCCCAATGCCATGTCCAATTGCGTTTGATGCTCCGTCAAAATACATTGTCCATGTTTCATTATTATCTAATTCTCCATCAACATGAGATACTGCCATCAAATCTTCATCAGGAAAGTCATACTCCATAGGCTCATAATCATCACTAGCCCTTTCTGCTAAAAACTCTGTCATCGCACTTCCTTTGATGGCTTTTTGAGAAACATATTGAATATCATACTCGGACAACAATACTTGCCACCGAGCAATTCTCCCTGACAAGCCCGGTTTCTCAAATATGTATCTGATTAGGTCTAACTTTGCCACCAACAATGTAGTATGGTATAACATGTACTGTCTTAGTCGGTGAGCGGCCCAAGCCAATGCACAGCACATCTTCTCCATTGAGGAATACTTGGCTTCATATTCAGTGAACTTCTTACTCAAATAGTACACTGCATGCTCTTTCTTTCCAGTCTCATCTTGTTGCCCCAATACACATCCCATGGAATTTTCAAACACTGTGAGATATAAGATCAAAGGTCTTCCGGGTACTAGAGGTACCAACACTGGAGGATTTGTGAGATATTCCTTGATTTTTTCAAAAGCTACTTGACAGTCATCATCCCATTCACCTGGATATCGCTTTTTAAGCAATTTGAAAATTGGATCGCATTTAGCAGTCAATTGCGATATAAATTTGGCAATGTAATTCAATCTCCCAAGGAAACCTCTGACTTCTTTTGGGGTTTTAGGTGGTGATAAATTCTGGATAGCTTTGATCTTATCTGGGTCTACCTCAATCCCTGTTTCACTAACTACAAAACCCAATAGCTTTCCGGAGGTCACCCCAAAAGTGCACTTGGTTGGATTCAATCTGAGCTTGTACTTCCTCAGTCTTTTGAACAACTTCTGCAAATTGACAGTATGTTCTTCCGTAGTCCGAACTTTAGCAATCATATCATCCACATACACTTCAATCTCTCTGTGCATCATATCATGGAACAAAGTCACCATAGCTCGCTGATAGGTAGCACCGGCATTCTTCAAACCAAAAGACATCACTTTGTAGTTAAAAGTTCCCCACACGGTGATGAAAGTTGTTTTCTCTTTATCTTCTGGTGCCATTTTGATCTTATTATATCCCGAGAAACCATCCATGAATGATAATATGGAATAGCGGGCAGTATTGTCAACTAGGGTATCAATGTGAGGTAAGGGAAAGTTATCTTTGGGACTGGCTCGGTTGAGGTCTCTGTAGTCCACACATATTCGAACCTTCCCATCTTTCTTCGGCACCAGAACTATGTTGGCTACCCACTCTGGGTACTTCGCAACTTCAAGAAAACCTGCATCTAACTGCTTCAATACTTCTTCCTTTATCTTCAATAGCATCTCCGGTTTCATCCGTCTTAACTTTTGTTGAACTGGCTTGCATTTGGGCTTAATCGGCAGCTTATGAACTACAATTTATGGATCTAATCCCGGCATATCTTGATAAGACCATGCAAAGACATCTGAATACTCTTTCAACAAGTCAACTAGCTGTTGTCTTTCAGTTTCTGATAAAGTGGTGCCTATCTTCACTTCTCTTCTGTCTTCTTCTGTGCCCAGATTTATCAACTCTATAGTTTCTTTATAGGGCACTATCTGTCTCTCTTCTTGCTCAACTAACCTCAACAAGTCTTGAGGCAGATCAGAATCATCAATATCGTCATTATCAACCTCATAAGTATTAATCAACTTATCAAAGTTGAACTCAGGCCCGCTGTTTGTGCTATCTTCGCATTCATTGACGGTGGACCTGCAAAAGGGCAATTTGGAATGGATATATACAGAGTAATAGAATAGGTATGTATGGTAAGAGATAAATCAAAGAATAGCGAACTAGGAAACAATAGAAGAAAACATAGTGAATATATTGCAATGTAACCTCATTATGTCAAAAGTTTGTGCATGCATCAATTCATCATTAAAGTTCAAATTATGTATAAACAAGAAAGAAAGCCTTAACCAATTATGAAAATACTCATCAACAGTCTTAGGCATAAGCATTGATTTGATAAACAAGAGTTTCAGCTAATTACATTTGCTCAGAAGATGAAAACACAGCTGGTATCTCAACAACAGACCAATTGTCTAATTCCGTGTCTATTTCAGCCACATAGATTAACTCATCTAGCTGATCTGAAACTTCATCATCGACAGCACAAATAACCAAATTCTACAATCCCGACTGAACAAACTGGACTGAAATTGGTGCTTGCCCATACTGATTAAGGTTGACCCAACCAGCCGATACAAAGGTTAGACTAATCGGTGGGAATTTCAATCCTTTCTCCTCTTCCATGCACACCCTATTCTTCTTAGCCAACCTCCAGGCTTTCTTCTTCTCCTTCATCTGTTGCTTATCTTTCCATGACAGCTTGAAACCCAGACCAAAAGTATTGTCTTGGTGGGGCCAATCTACCAATTCGGGATCCCCTTGTAGGTTCTTACCTAAACCTTTACCGTCAAACCATCCTTGCTCGCGCATCTGTCTCTTTTGACTAATCAAACTCTCAGAACTTTGGCTTGCACCCTTTTCTGACATGACCTCCGCAATTTCAAAAGATCGAAAAGAGCAGTCCAAAGCTTCTTCGGTAGCTTCAATGTAAGGGGAGTCCGAAGATTGTGTCACCATGATATCCTCTTCTCCTCTAATTGTCACTATTGTCATTTCCACCCGAAACTTTACTTTTTGATGCAGGGTTGATGGAACTGCCCCAGCCAAATGTAACCATGGCCGACCAAGGAGACAAGTGTAAGATGGGTTGATATCCATCACTTGGAAAACCAACTCAAATGTAACCGGACCGACTTGGAAAGGTATCTCTATGGTTCCATACACTTCCCTTCGGGTTCCATCGAAAGCTCTGACTATGAGGTTACTCGATTGTATGTAGGACAGGTCTACTGGTAACTTCTGTAAAGACCTGAGAGGCATGACATTCAATGCTGAACCATTGTCGATTAGAACCCTCGCCATTGTGTAGCCCTTACATCTGGCAGTAATATGAAGTGCTTTGGGAATTCCCCTCATTCCTGTAGGTATCTCATCATCTGTAAATGTGATATAATTAACTGCACCGATGCTTCCAACTATATGGTCCATATTAACAACAGAAATATTTCTGGACACGTAAGACTGACTTAAGGCCTTCAGTAATGATTCTCTGTGGGACTTAGAGCTCAACAGTAATGCAAGTAAGGAAATACGAGCCGGCGTCTTATTCAATTGGTCAACCACACTGTATTCACTTTGCTTAATGATCTTAAGGAACTCCTCGGGTTCATTTACAGAAACACCATTGGTAATCTCTTTCTCTGATATCATATCTTGAACATTCATAGGCTCATCATTCATCTTAGCCTTTCTCTTGGAAGATTCACCATTTTCTGGACAATAAACCCTACCACTTCGGGTAATTCCACCAACATCAGACATCGGGGGAAATCTTGACTCTTTAACTCCTTCGGTTGCAAAAAAACTGCATTCATACTTCCAAGGAACTCGGTGATCATCTTTGTACTCAAATGGTTGGGGAGGATTCACAACCACTAGTGCTGTTGGTTTTGGTGCATCATAGTAGATCACAAAAGGCTTAGATGCCTCCGTGGGGGTAGGAACAAAAGGTTTTTGTGCTGGAGGTGCATCATAGTAAACTACAAAAGGCTTAGGCTTGGGTAGCTCATCATAGTACACCACAAATGGTTTCTGTGCTCCTTCTTCTCCTCCTACCATATTTATGGACTCATCAATCTGTTCTATATAAAACTGAATTAGAGACTGATCCATCATCCTTTGCACCAATTCACGAAAATAGTTACAATTCTGTACACCATGTCCCATCTCACCACAATACTGACAACCACCAACCTTCTTCTCACACTGAATCATCTGTGCCTTCTTTAGAGCTTCAAAAACTGTAGTCATTGAAGTTTTCACTTCACTCACACATCTCTTCACATATTCACCATTACCAATCACATTTACTGCTGCCCCCCCATGATTTGGCAAAGGATTCTGTCCAACATTAGGCTGCGTATTCTGAGAGAAGCTCAACCTTCCTTCTTTTACCAAATCCTGTACCTTAAGTTTTAGCACATAGCAGTCTTCGGTTGAATGACCGGCTGCCCCGTGGTGATAGTCACAATGTTCATTAGGTTTGAACCAATCTGGGTATGGTGGTGTGTAAGTTTTGGTCACGCGTGGTTTTTCAATCAATTTCTGTTGTAAAAGTTGTGGAAGCAAAGCAGTATAAGTGTATGGAATAGGATCAATTTTGGTATAGGTCCGGGCAGGCTTTGAATTGGTTCCGAGATTTGTGGTGGTGTTTGGTCTAGGTGTGAAAGTTTGTGCTGTGGGATGAAAAGTTGATCCGGAAGCAATGTAATTGGCGGCTGGTGGTTGGTATGGAACATGCGATTGGTAAGAAGTATGTGGTTGAGATGCACCCCGAGGCCTATAAGAACCTGAGCGCCAGTTGTGGGAAGGCCTTTGATTGGGGTAGTGGTAGTTTTGGTGCTGATAGGTATATGGGTATGAATAACTATCAGTAGCATGAACTTCCCCTTCCTTCTTTTTAGAATTCTGTACCTTTTTCCCTCCAAATGAATCTCCACTGTCTATTTTTCCGCTCTTGATTGCCTTTTCCAAACACTCTCCCGCAACCACAATATCGGCAAATGAGCCAGAAATGCTAGTAACCAGCCGGTCATACAGCGGTCCTTTCAGAGTTTCAATGAAAGTATAGTTCGACTCTCTTTCTGTCAATGGAGGGTCAACCTGAGCAGCCATGTCTCTCCATCGTTGGGCATACTCCTTAAAGGACTCACTGGACTTCTTTTCCATGGTTTGAAGGGTCAATTGATCAGGAGCTAGATCAGTCATATGTTTATACTGGGCAATAAAGGCTTTCACCAAATCTGACCAAGACTGAACTTTAACCCTGTCTAGCTGATTATACCACCTCAAAGCTACCCCAGAAAGACTATCTTGGAAGAAATGAATCAGGAGCTTGTCATCATGTGCATAGGCTGCCATTTTTCTCACATAGCTAGTAAGATGTTCTTGAGGGCACCTGGTTCCATTGTATTTCTCAAAATCGGGGACTTTAAATTTTGGGGGTATCACTGTAGACACCCCATTTCAAATTATCATCTGCCAACCCATTTTCAATCATCTGCCAACCCATCTTCAATCATGGCTCCAACCCATCTTCAATCATGGCTCATCAGCCTTCATAATTAAAAAAAATCATCAGTTGGATTCCATTTTTTTTTTCGGGGGGGGGGGGGGGATTTGAGGAAGGCAGCCACAAAAAAAATACACATAGAGAAAGTAACGCAGAGAAACATCAGAAAAAAAAAATCATAGAAGCTTTCGCATATCCGACCTTACCCTCTCTTCACTTCGATTTTCTTCGATTTCTTTCAAACCAAAAACCAAAAGAGCTAAAAAAAAAATACCTGCAATATGAGAAAGTGAGGAGGAGGAAGCCGAAAAAAAAAATTTCAAGAAATTAGAGTTAGTAGCTTGGTGATTTTCAAAAGTCAAGTGAAATTTGGGGAAGAAGTGGTTCGGAAGAATCAAATTGGGGTTCTAGCAAAAAGAAGAGGAAGCAAAGACTGTTTGGGATTTGAAGAGAGCCTTCGTTTGCTGGATATTGGTGGAACCAAGAATTGAACGGTAGAAGGATTTTGTTCTTGAGGAAGGGCGGCTGGGTTGAAGCAAACTGAAGAAAAAGAAAGACAAGGAAATAGGTCATCGCAGATCAAAGCGTAATTTGTCTTGCCGTTTTGGGTAAGTATTTGAACCATTCTTAAACTCTCCCATTCGGATTATATATATTAGTTTTGGCTTGTATGTTTGGGTTGTTATTGTTATGAGTTTCTGATCACTTATATGACTTATCTTGTTGGACCTCATGTTCATTAATTTTATTGCTTTGATTGGATCTTGCTTTCACTGTTTGGGCCTGCTATTGCATAGTTTCGGGTTTGGTGATTTACTGCATGACTTGCTTTACTCAATGGTGGACTTTACTTTTTGATTTGACTCATGGACATGTTAGATAGGCTTTGTTTATATATATGTATATACATATATTCTTTTTTTTTATTTGTGTTCATGCGTGAAAAGGTATGGCTTTGTACCATGTAGATATATTCAAGTTTATTGATTCCACTTAATCCCGTTGGGCTCCAAAAGTTTTTATTTTGGATTTCCTGTCATATTTTATGTCCATGAATATGTTTGATTGCACATGAAATTTTGGTTTTTACTTGTGTGGGCTACGGGGCATGCATGTGGGGTGGTCAATTGATATTTGTTTGCTGTATGGACTGGTACATGATGCCTGTTTGGCTTGCCTCCATCGTGTAAACTTGGACTGAAAAGCTATTATATGTATGGGCTCTACTTGTGTTTTAGGAGATTTAGTTATTAAGTTAGTAATTAGATTTGGTAAAATAAATAGTAAAAATTTATTTATTCAGTGTGTAGTTTAATAATTTACCATTTTATTTATTTATTTATTTCTATTTATCTCATATTCATGTCATTTAGTATTTTCTAGGTTCATTTTTTTTATGCCATTTAGTAATTTAGGATATTTTATATATTTTATGTCATTTAGAATTCTAGGTTCATTTTTTTTCATGCCATTTAGAATTTTAAGTCATTTTAATGTTTTAAACCATTTAGTAATTTAAGACATTTCATATTTTATGTCATTTAGTAATAGGCCCATCTTGTTTATATTAATGCCATTTAATTAATTAGATCCATTCTTATTTTAGTCTAGCCCATTTGCATTTTTTAGTCTAAGCTTATATCATTTAATTTATGTCATTTAGTTAATTAGATCCACTTGCATTTTAGTTAGGTCCATTAATATTTCAATCCATGTCATATAGCTAGGCCTATTAGCATTTTAATCTATGACATTTAGCTTAGGTCCATTAGCATTTTAATATGTCATTTAGCTTAGGTCAATTAGCATTTTAATGTGTCATTTTAGCTTAGGCCCATTTACATCATTTATGATATTTTTAGAAATTAGGGCTCATGCATTTTTTTTAATGTATACCTAATATATTTCTTGTGCTAACCCGTTTTCTTGGTTTATTTTGTCCTATCATTTCATGCATTTAGAAATTAGGGCATCGTTTTCACAAAATTCATGTGCATGGGAAGCCGGAGGGTGTCTCGGAAGTACGAGATGCTCAAGGGTCTACCAAGATAGAAATTTCTCTAAGTTTCTCACCGGAAGTACGGTGGAGATTTAAGAGAATTTTTATCCCTTCAAAAACCAAAAAATATATTTTCTTCATTCAATTTCATCAAAATCACATGCATATCATGTTTATTTTTCCATCAAATATTCAAGATTTTTCTTTAATTAATGTCAATTTTCAAAAACCCCAAAAAAGAAATGTTTTCTTTCAAAATTCCCTTTATCAGCAAAAGGAATTTCAATTCCGACATAATTTTAAAAAAATCTAAAAAAAAAGGGTTTTTAGGAAAATCTCAAACTTAATCAATAGTTGAGGTTTTCTTACAAAATCAAACTTTGGTTAATTTCTTTAATTAAGGTTTTAAAAATGAGATCCAAGAATAAAAGGAATTTAATTATTCCGACATTATTTTCAAAAATCAAAAAAATATTTTGAAAGATTTCAATTAGGTCCTTACATCGGAATCTTTCCAATTAAAATTAAACTCTTTTTAGAATCTTGTTTTTTTTTAATCAAAATTCATCATCAATAAAAGGAATTTGATTATTCCGACATTAATCTCAAAAATCCAAAAATATTTTCGAAAGATTTCAATTTAGTCCTTAACAATTGAGGTCTTTCTAAATTTAAACCCATCTTTTTCAAAACCCTTATTTTTTTTTCTTTAAATAAAAATTTATCTTTGAAAAAAATTATCTGTTTTAACATTTTGATTTTCAAGGTTTATTTTTGGAAGTTCTCAACTCGGTTATTCTACATTGGGAATTTTCTAACCAAATTTCAATACGGATCTCATTAAATTGAATTTTCTTAAAGGATGAACTAACCCATATCAAAAGGAGTTCTACTCCGACATTTGTAGATTCTTTATTTTAGTTTATTTTATTTTATTTTATTTCAGTTCAAAAGAAACATTTTTGTTGTTAACCCTAAAACGAATTTTCACGAGGCTTTGTGGTACCGATTTTCGGGCGCTTCGGGGGTGCTAATCCTTCCTCGAGCGTAACTGACTCCCGAACTCAAAACTTGTTTTTGTAGACCAACATTTGTTTGACCTAAGGTAATCTTTCTAGATTATGTTTGGTCAAACGGAGTCAAAACAGGTGGCTAACCTACCTAAACCAAATGGTTAGTGGCGACTCCTTTTCCTTATTTTCAAAATCCTTTTCATTTCTTTAAATTTCCTGTCGGACGGCTTTTTAGAAGTTTCGACAGATTGGCGACTCCACTGGGGACTTTTTTTAAGAGAGTCAAGCCATTTTTGAAAAAGTCTTGTTTTCGATTTAGGGTTAATTTTGAAATGTTTTCAAGGTGCGATGTCATTCATGCGCATTCATCTTTCATTCATCAACTTGACCAAATTCAAATCAGCTGTTTTTGCACCTTACATCTGCATCATAAAACTTTTCAAAATTGCACTTTGCATCTTAAATTACATCAATAAAACTTTTCAAATTTACATTTTCGACCTCATATTATTTGATTCATTGCACTATATTATATGTATATTATATCAGCATGATCTTGCTTTCCTTGTACATATTTGTATATCCTTTGTTTGATTTTCAATTTTCCTATGTTAATGTCTGGCATGCTTATTCTCTGTTCTTTGTATATATTGTGTACATCTTGTATGCCAATCTTTGCTTTTAATTGCCTGTATCTTGTATATGCTTCTTGCCTGTTTCCCTACATTTTATTTCTTGTATATATTCCATGTCTATTTTCTATTCTTTATTTTGTTTATATATTTATTCCTTTGAATTGGACTAACCGTTTATTTGATTATTGATAGTGTTTTCCTCTCTATCTTCATATTCTGTTGGGGCATCATGTGGTGAAAGGCGGTTGGTAAAGGTAAAGTTTCTCCCACACACAACACTAAACATATCATAAGAGCCTCCGGAAGTACGGACTCTTTTCCCTTTAGACGGAGCGCGAACGTATCGTCTCCACCCCATCTGGTTCGATGGATACCCATGTCTAGAGCCTTAAATCAGCATATAGAAACCTTGTGAGGAATTCCAGCCTAGTTAGAGCCAAACCTTTCAAACTTAAGTAGGGCCGAACCTCTCGAGAAAAACCGGTTTCCTAGGACACGAGGAGAAACGCCTACTAACCTTTATCAACTCCTTTCATTTCATACTATTATGGATATATTCTGTTATGATATACTAATTGTTTTCTTGTTTCTTTGTTTTGTCTTTTATGTTTTCCACTCGCATCACATGCATCTCATTTCGGGGGTCTATCTATGGTAAATTTATTATAAAGGAAACTAGTCATGGCAGAAGATAGAAAGGTAGTACCTGTGGAAGTGATAAAGGACCCTGATTTTAATTGGAAGAAAACTTTGAGTTTGCTCAAGTTTCCAGAGTTGAAAGATTGTATGCCCGAAGATCATCGTCCCCAATTGCCAAGTAGAGTTAACATGGACCTCACCCAGAATGATTTCACCAAGCTAAAGCAGTTATGGTCAAAGGTTGGTCCTAGTGGTCAAAGGCGTTTCAAGGAGCTTTATGGAGATATTGCTTTGTTACTTTATGTAAAGGTGGAAGAAAAGTTGATTAAAGGAGCATTGTATTTATGGGATCCATCATACCGGTGTTTCACTTTTGGAAGACATGAGGAAGATTCTACGGAGGGGAAGTATGATATGGTACCTACTGTTGAAGAATATGGGGACATGTTGATGATAAAAAAGAAGTTAGACAAAGTATTCTGGCCATGGGTACAACATCCGAAGATCCTAGCTAAAATGTTGGAGGTTGACTTGGAAGAGTTTCGACGACATATGGACAGAGATTATGTACAAGCCAATTTGCTAATGAACTTTGTGGATAAAAACTACCAGACGGAAAAGGGTTTTGACATTTTAGCCCTTTTGATTTATGGATTGGTTCTTTTTCCTAAACGGCTACAATATGTGCATCGTTCGGTGCTATCTCTTTTTATTAGCCTGAAACACCAAGTTGATCCGTCTACATCCATATTGGCAAAAACTATCCGAGCCCTAAATTCTTGTAGAAAGGGGGGAGGAAGATTTGAAGCATGTGCTCAATTACTCACTGTCTGGTTCAAGAGCCATTTTGGGTACAAGAAGAATCCAGGGATGTCGTTTAATGATGAAGATAATAAGAGGCCAATAGGGATCTATGGCATACTTCCATGGCCATCAGAACTGAAAGAAGAAAGAGAGTGGGTTGAATGGTTTAGAAATCTTGAGAATGATCAAATATCGTGGAAGGCGAGATGGATGCCTTCAAGAAATATTCCTTATCTACATGCCAAAGTACCTTGGGTTCCTTTGGTTGGATTGTGGGGAACCATCAGTTATTCACCCTTATTAGTCAGAAGGCAGTTTGGGTCCGAACAGACTATTCCGCTCATTTCTGGTTTAAACAAGTTAGATTTTCAACATGACAATTCGGAGCAATACAAGGAAGCCATCGAGTGGGGAGAACTTTACAAAAGGGTGCTCAAAGAAGATAAAGGTAGTTACACGGAAGATGTGGTACCCGAATATCCGGAATGGCATAAGAAACGGGTGAAAGACATTCTGATCCCACCATCATTTGACCCTGCTAATCCTGTAATGGAAGGGCCAGAAGATAAAATGGAAAGATTGGAGATTGAGAACAGAAGACTCAGAGAAGGGATGGCAATGACTGAATTAACGCAAGAATGTGAACAACTAAAGTGGGTAACCCATGCGTTAGAAGACAAGCTGAAAAAGAAGAGGGTGAAGAAAAGAGGGTGGCTTCATGCTATAGAGAAGGCACAAGAAGACAGTAGAGAGATGAAAAGAATAATGGATGGTTGGAAGGCAGAAGCAATTCGTAAAGGCAATAAGGCTTCAAAACTCAGGGACACCAAAGATGATGCTAACAAGCGTCTGACCGATGCTCGAGTCTAACATGCTGAAATTCAGTATGAGAGAAATGAGCTGAAAAGTGAAAGAGATGAGCTGAAGAGAAGAAGAAATCAACTAAAGAATGAAAGAGATGATCTGAAGAATGAGAACGATCAGTTGAAGAATGAAAGGGACGAGCTGAAGAATAAGGAAGTGGGAATGAAGAAAGCCGAGGAAGAGGAAAGTCGCATACAACGATTTTGGTGAAAAGAAATGAAGATTTAGAGCGTCAAGTCAGGGAGCTTACAGAGAAGTTGAACCAGTAACGGGTTAGGGAGCATTAGTGATACAAAGTTGATATAGAGACGAGATCTGCTGTGATTTGTAGATGCTTTAAATTGTAGTTGATGAAAATGGCACGGCGCTGTTATGGGATTGAAACTACTCTTTCCACTTTTGAAATGATTAGTTATCTTTAATAGTAAATTTATGGGTGGATCCCTATTGCATGCTCCATTGGCATTTCTTTTACCATTGTTGGTATGATTATATATTAACTCATTTACTTTTCCTTTCTTCTATCTCCACATCCCATTCTATACATTTCATTATAGGAATCTATCCACAAGAAAGAAATCATAAAATAGAATTGATCATGGCCGGTGGACGAAGTCAGAACGGGCGACAACTACAAGATAATATTTGGGGATGATGGATGATAGCCTCGTTTAATGGTCAATTTTGTTTTATGGTTTAATTGTTGCGGATAGATTTTTATCATTACATGCATGGAACATTTACATCATTTATTGCATCATAACCTCATTATTTTCATAATGAAATATCCTGATCCATGTTTGTAATAATTAAAGGTTTCAAGATAGCGTCCCAAGCTCCCCGATACTACACTAGATTTCAGGCAAAGAAAATGGCAGAGCAGAATACAGAGATAGAGAATCTGAAACGAACCAATGAGGATCTGACGAAAAAGCTGAATGAGGTAATGGAAAGGATCAATGAGTTGAGTATGATGGTCACAGAGAATACGCCTGTTCATACTGGGACACCAATTCATGCTCCAGGGTATACGCCAGAGACAACCCAGCAAAACCTACCAACACTCAACATTCCTATTCCACCGGCTATGCCAGATACTCAAAATCAGTACCCACCTCCACCTCCATATGGGGCATATCCTTACCCACCTCCACCACCTACCGGACCTAATGCTAGTGGGTTCACCACTTTACCCACTCAAACTACCCAACCTACTCATGTCCCAATCATTAATGCGGGTGCAACTTCAGCAAATCTAGTGGTACTTGATCCAGAAATTTCTAAGGAGGCACCCTCGGATAGCAAAATGTTAAGCATGTTGGAGGAAAGGCTAAAGGCAATTGAAGGGGCACAGTATTATAGAGCTATGAATGCAGCTGACATTACCTTGGTTCCGGGCATTGTGATACCCTCGAAATTTAAGGTCCCCGATTTTGAAAAGTATAATGGGACCAGGTGCCCCCAAGAACATCTCACTAGCTATGTGAGAAAGATGGCAGCTTCTGCTTATGATGACAAGCTCCTGATTCATTTTTTCCAAGATAGTCTTTCTAGGGCAGCTTTGAGGTGGTATAATAAGCTCGACAGGGTTAAAATTCAGTCTTGGTCAGATTTGGTAAAGGCCTTTATTGCCCAGTATAAACATATGACCGATCTAGCTCCTGATCGATTGACTCTTCAAACCATGGAAAAGAAGTCCAGTGAGTCCTTTAAGGAGTATACCCAACGGTGGAGAGACGTGGCTGCTCAGGTTGACCCTCCATTGACAGAAAGAGAGTCGAACTATACTTTCATTGAAACTCTGAAAGGACCACTATATGACCGGCTTGTTACTAGCATTTCCGGTTCATTTGCCGATATTGTGGTTGCCGGAGAGTGTTTGGAAAAAGGCAATCAAGAGTGGAAAGATAGACGGTGGAGACTTATTCGGAGGAAAAAGGGTGCATAACCCCAAGAAGAAAGAAGGGGAGGTTCATGCTACTGATAGCTATTCATACCCATATACACATCAGCATCAAAACTACCACTACCCCAATCAAAGGCCTTCACATAACTGGCGCTCAGGCTCTTATAGGCCTTGAGGTTCATACCAACCACCCATTTCATATCGACCCGCTGTCCCATACCAACCACCAGCCGATAATTACATTGCTTCCGGATCAACTTTCCATCCTACCGCACAAACTTTCACACCTAGACCAAACACCATCATAAATCTCGGAACCAACCCAAAGCCTGCCCGGACCTATACCAAAATTGATCCTATTCCATACACATATACTGCTTTGCTTCCATAACTTTTACAACAGAAATTGATTGAAAAACCACGCGTGACTAAAACTTACACACCACCATACCCAGACTGGTTCAAACCCAATGAACATTGTGACTATCACCACAGGGCAGCTGGTCATTCAACCGAAGACTGCTATGTGCTAAAACTTAAAGTGCAGGATTTGGTAAAAGGAGGAAGGTTGAGTTTCTCTCAGAATACGCAGCCTAATGTTGGACAGAATCCTTTGCCGAATCATGGGGGGGCAGTAGTAAATGTGATTGGTAATGGTGAATATGTGAAGAGATCTGTGAGTGAAGTGAAAACTTCAATGACTACAGTTTTTGAAGCTCTAAAGAAGGCACAGATGATTCAGTGTGGGAAGAAAATGGATGGTTGCCAGTGTTGTGGTGAAATGGGTCATGGTGTACAAAATTGTAAATACTTTCGTGAATTGGTGCAAAGGATGATGGATCAGTCCCTAATTGAGTTTTATATATAACGGATTGATGAGTCCGTAAATATGGTAGGAGATGAAGAGGGAGCACAGAAACCATTTGTGGTGTACTATGATGAGCTACCCAAGCCAAAACCTTTTGTAGTTTACTATGACGCACCTCCAGCACAAAAACCATTTGTTCTTACACCCATGGAAACACCTAAGCCTTTCGTAATTTACTATGATGC
Organism: Microcos paniculata; assembly: GCA_030664755.1. NCBI lineage: Eukaryota > Viridiplantae > Streptophyta > Magnoliopsida > Malvales > Malvaceae > Microcos > Microcos paniculata. The sequence goes on from CP131461.1 coordinate 20,011,987, forward strand.
ACCAAAACCAACAGCACCAGTGGTTGTGAATCCTCCTCAACCATTTGAGTACAAAGATGATCATCAAGTTCCTTGGAAGTATGAGTGCAGTTTTTCTACAACTGAAGGAGTTAAGGAGTCAGGATTTCCCTTGGTGTCTGATGTTGGTGTAATTACCCGAAGTGGTAGAGTTTATTGTCCTGAATCTTCCAAGGGAAAGGCTAAGATGAATGACAAGCCTATGAATGTTCAAGATATGATATCAGAGAAAGAGATTACCAATGGTGCTTTTGTAAATGAACCCGAGGAGTTCCTTAAGATCATTAAGCAAAGTGAATACAGTGTGGTTGACCAATTGAATAAGACGCCGGCTCGTATTTCCTTACTTGCATTGCTGTTGAACTCTGAGTCCCACAGAGAATCATTACTGAAAGCCCTGAGTCAGTCTTACGTGTCCAGAAATATTTCTGTTGTTGATATGGACCATATAGTTGGAAGCATCGGTGCAGTTAATTACATCACATTTACAGATGATGAGATACCTACGGGAATGAGGGGAATTCCCAAAGCACTTCATATTACTGCCAGATGCAAGGGCTACACAATGGCGAGGGTTCTAATCGACAATGGCTTAGCATTGAATGTCATGCCTCTCAGGTCTTTACAGAAGCTACCAGTGGACTTGTCCTACATGCAGTCGAGTAACCTCATAGTCAAAGCTTTCGATGGAACTCGAAGGGAAGTGTATGAAACCATAGAGATACCTTTCCAGGTCGGTCCGGTTACATTTGAATTGGTTTTCCAAGTGATGGATATCAACCCATCTTACACTTGTCTCCTTGGTCGGCCATGGTTACATTTGGTTGGGGCAGTTCCATCAACCCTGCGTCAAAAAGTAAAGTTTCGGGTGGAAAGGACAATAGTGACAGTTAGAGGAGAAGAGGATATCATGGTGACACAATCTTCGGACTCCCCTTACATTGAAGCTGCCGAAGAAGCTTTGGACTACTCTTTTCAATCTTTTGAAATTGCGGAGGTCATGTCGGAAAAAAGTGCAAGCCAAAGTTTTGAGGACTTGACTAGTCAGAAGAGACAGATGCGGGAATTGGGTTGGTCGGATGGAAAGGGTTTAGGAAAGAATCTGCAAGGGAATCCCGAATTGATAGACTGGCCTCACCAAGATAATACTTTTGGTCTGGGTTTCAAACCATCATGGAGAGACAAACGACAAATGAAGGAGAAGAAGAAAGCCCGGAGGTTGGCTAAGATGGATGGGGTGTGCATGGACGAGGAGAAAGGATTAAAGTTCCCACCGATCAGACAAACCTTTGTATCAGCTGGTTGGGTCAACCTTAATCAGTATGGGCAAGCACCAATTTTAGTCCAGTTTGTTCAGTCAGGATTGCAGAATTTGGTCATTTCTGCTGTTGATGATGAGGTCTCAGATCAGCTAGATGGGTTAATCTATATGGCTGAAATGGACACTGAATTAGACAATTGTTCTGTTGTTGAGATGCCTGCTGTGTTTTCGTCTTCTGAGCAAATGTAATTAGCTGAAACTCTTGTTTATTAAATCAACGCTTATGCCTAAGAGTGTTGATGAGTATTTTCATAATTGGTTAAGGCTTTCTTGCTTATTTATACAATAATTCGAACTTTAATGATGAATTGATGCACGCACAGACTTTTGACATAATGAGATTACATTGCAATATATTCACTATATTTTCTTCTATTGTTTCCCAGTTCGTAATTCTTTGATTTATCTTTACGATACATTCCTATTCTATTACTCTGTATATATCCATTCCAAATTGCCCTTTGCAGGTCCACCATCAATGAATGCGAAGAAAGCACAAACAGCGGGCCTGAGTTCAACTTTGATAAGTTGATTGACACTGGTGAGGTTGATAATGACGATATTGATGACTCTGATCTGCCTCAAGACTTGTTGAGGTTAGTTGAGCAAGAAGAGAGACAGATAGTGCCCTATAAAGAAACTACAGAGTTGATAAATCTGGGCACAAAAGAAGACAGAAGAGAAGTGAAGATAGGCACCACTTTATCAGAAACTGAAAGACAACAGCTAGTTGATTTGTTGAAAGAGTATTCAGATGTCTTTGCATGGTCTTATCAAGATATGCCGGGATTAGATCCAGAAATTGTAGTTCATAAGCTGCTGATTAAGCCAGAATGCAAGCCAGTTCAACAAAAGTTAAGACGGATGAAACCGGAGATGCTATTGAAGATAAGAGAAGAAGTAATGAAGCAGCTAGATGCAGGCTTTCTTGAAGTTGCAAAATATCCGGAGTGGGTAGCCAATATAGTTCCGGTGCCGAAGAAAGATGGGAAGGTCCGAATGTGTGTAGACTACAGAGATCTCAACCGAGCCAGTCCCAAAGATAATTTTCTCTTGCCTCACATTGATACCCTAGTTGACAATACTGCCCGCTATTCCATATTCTCATTCATGGATGGTTTCTCGGGATATAATCAGATCAAGATGGCACCAGAAGATAAAGAGAAAACAACCTTCATCACCGTGTGGGGGACTTTTAACTACAAAGTGATGTCTTTTGGTTTGAAGAATGCCGGTGCTACCTATCAGCGAGCTATGGTGACTTTGTTCCATGATATGATGCACATAGAGATTGAAGTGTATGTGGATGATATGATTGCTAAAGCTCGGACTATGGAAGAACATATTGTCAATTTGCAGAAGTTGTTCAAAAGACTGAGGATGTACAAGCTCAGATTGAATCCAACCAAGTGCACTTTTGGGGTGACCTCCGGAAAGCTATTGGGTTTTGTAGTTAATGAAAAGGGGATTGAGGTAGACCCAGATAAGATCAAAGCTATCCAAAATTTATCACCACCTAAAACCCCAAAAGAAGTCAGAGGTTTCCTTGGGAGATTGAATTACATTGCCAGATTTATATCGTAATTGACTGCTAAATGCAATCCAATTTTTAAATTGCTTAAAAAGTGAAATCCAGGTGAATGGGATGATGACTGTCTAGTAGCTTTTGAAAAGATCAAGGAATACCTCGCAAATCCACCAGTGCTGATACCTCCAGTACCTAGAAGACCTTTGATCTTATATCTCACAGTGTTTGAAAATTCCATGAGATGTGTATTGGGGCAACAAGATGAGACTGGAAAGAAAGAGCATGCAGTGTACTATTTGAGTAAGAAGTTCACTGAATATGAAGCAAAGTATTCCCCATTAGAGAAGATGTGTTGTGCATTGGCTTGGGCTGCTCACCGACTAAGATAGTACATGTTATACCATACTACCTTATTGGTGGCAAAGTTAGACCCGATCAGATACATATTTGAGAAACCGGGCTTGTCAGGAAGAATTGCTCGGTGGCAAGTATTGTTATCCGAGTATGATATTCAATATGTTTCTAAAAAAGCCATTAAAGGAAGTGCGATGGCAGAGTTTTTAGCAGAAAGGGCTAGTGATGATTATGAGCCTATGGAGTTTGACTTTCCTGATGAAGATTTGATGGCAGTATCTCATGTTGATGGAGAATTAGATGATGATGAAACATGGACAATGTATTTTGACGGAGCATCAAACGTAATTGGACATGGCATTGGGGCAGTACTGACATCCCCAAAAGGTAACTATTTCCCAGCCACTGCAAGGTTGGGTTTCAGGTGCACAAACAATATGGCAGAATATGAGGCATGTGTTCTCGGCATTCAGATGGCCATAGAAAGAAAAATTGAAAATTTGAAGGTGTATGGTGATTCTGCACTTGTGATTTATCAGTTGAAGGGAGAATGGGAGACGAGAGATTCGAAGTTAGTCCTTTATCATGACTACATCAAAAATCTCGTCAAGAACTTCAAGGAGATCTCTTTTCATCATTTACCTCGAGAAGAGAATCAAGTTACTGATGCCCTGGCCACATTGGCCTCCATGTTCAAAGTTAATTCAGATACAGAGATTCCGTCGATCAAGATCGAGTTGAGAGGTGAACCGGCACATTGCATGAATGTTAAGGAATGAGAAGATGGCAAACCTTGGTATCATGATGTTGTACAGTTCCTAATGTACCAAAAGTATTATGATTATGCATCAGAGAACGATAAGAAGATTATTCGAAGATTGTCAATGAACTTTTACTTGGACGGGGAAATTTTGTATAAGAAAACCCGTGATCAAGTCTTGTTAAGGTGTGTGGCAACTAAAGAAGCTCAAATGATTATGAGTGAAGTGCATGAAGGAGTATGTGGAACTCATGCTAGTGGACACAAATTGACTAGGCATATTATGAGATCCGGCCATTACTGGTTAACCATGGAATCGGATTGCATCAACTACACAAGGAAATGTCATAAATGTCAGATTTATGCAGATCAAATTCATGTTCCTCCGAATCCTCTACATGTTATGGCATCAACTTGGCCTTTCTCCATGTGGGGAATGGATGTTATCGGTCCAATTACTCCAAAAGCTTCAAATGGTCATCAATACATCTTTGTTATGATTGATTATTTCACCAAATGGGTTGAAGCAACCTCATATGCCAGTGTTACACAATCTGTAGTTGCTAAGTTTTTGAAGAAGGAGATCATCTATAGATATGGCCTTCCGGAGAGAATCATTTCCGATAATGCTCAGAATTTGAATAGTAAAATGATAGAATCACTATGTTCTCGTTTCAAGATCATTCATAGCAACTCCACACCATATCGGCAAAAAATGAATGGAGCGGTGGAAGCAGCTAACGAGAACATCAAGAAGATTGTGGCCAAGATGACTGAAAATTAAAGAGATTGGCATGAGAAGTTGCCGTTTGCTCTCCTTGCTTACCGTACTACAATCAGAACTTCCACCGGGGCAACTCCTTTTTCGTTGGTATATGGGACAGAAGTAATGGTGCCTATTGAAGTGGAAATCCCATCTCTCAGAGTGCTTAGAGAGGTGAACTTGGATGAAGCTGATTGGATCCAAGAACGACACGATCAGTTGAATTTGATTGATGAAAAACGCCTTGCCGCACTTTGTCATGGTCAGTTATACCAGAAAAGAATGATGAGAGCTTACGATAAGAAAGTGAAGCCGAGACAATTCAAAGAAGGGGAGTTAGTGTTAAAGAAAATACTCCCAAATCAACGTGACTCTCGGGGCAAGTGGGCACCGAATTGGGAAGGCCCATATGTTGTCAAGAAAGTCTTTTCTGGTGGAGCTTTAATATTACAAGAGATGGATGGGAAAGAATTCTCCAGTCCTATCAATGCTGATGCTATAAAGAAATACTATGCCTGAAGTAAAAAAATGAAAAAATGAGATGAAAATAAAAAGTAAAAAAATGAAAAAATGAAAAAAGGAAAAAATGAAAAGATTGAAAAATGATGAAAAAGAAAAAGAGAGATCTAAGTTGAAAATCTGAAAGGACAGTTTGGATCAATTGAGGGGTTGCTTAAGTTGAAAACCTAAAAAGGCGGCTTAAGCAGGAGGAAAAAGAAGGCATAAGCACAGCTATTGAATGAAGCAAGATCAAATTCAGTGGGTCTAATTGGGGCAGATCAGACCACTCAATAGACCGAGTTGTCAAGTTCATTGGTATCATCAATTAATCAACGGAAGAACTCAGGTTTCGTTCGCATATGTTTCTGAGTATTCATTGTTGGGAGGTATCCCTTACCTTTTCTCTTGTATTGAATCAATGAACTTGCTCTCTCGTTTGTATGAACCTATTTTTGAATGCGAATTGAAGTTTGAATTCCTTTCGTGTGTATGAATCTTGTTCTGAAATGCAAAAATTGAATCAAGTGGTTTTATCTCTTTGATTCTTTTCTCAATAATACGATGAATCTTATTGTTAATTGGTTTGTCACTTGTATTAAATTTTGTCATGAATTTCAAAATGTGAATAAAGATGCGAGAAACCATACAAGTATGAAAATGCTCATTTAATTTTCAAAGGCATAGGTTTGGTTTAAAAGAAGGGATTTCAACTAACCAGCCACCCGTAAGGAAAATGGAAGTTGTTTGCGGCAAGTCGTCGGGAATGTGCAAAAGCAATGGAAACGAGCAATTTGAATTAGAAGAGTACTGATACAGTTTGAAATTGGTAATCAGAATGAATGAGCAAGAAGATCGGGATTGAGCAAGAGGTTTCCATGTTATTACAAACAAGAATCAAGCTTTGTACAAAAAGATACTAAATTTGTCATCACAAGTCAAGCATTGAGCATTGCATGCATCATGACATGATCATTGCATCATTTTAGAGCATCAGATTTTCAAATAACTTATCAGGTATTGGATACATCAACTCCAGATCAAGATGGAAGTATCATTTTCCAAGATTCCAGCAAATATGATTGTTATTCAAAAGAAACCAGGTTACGTCTCTCTTTTTTTTTTTTCCTTTAAGCAACCAAGGTATGACATTCAATTCATTTTTTGAGACCCAGTTTATTCAGTTGGAAACCAAGTTTTGGCTCTTGATTCAATTGGACGCCAAGGTATGATCGCGGCTCTCGTTGCATTTAGTGATCGAATCACGGCACTTTTTTTCATTTAAGAGACCTAATCATGGCTCTTGTTTCATTTTGAGATCTAGTTTAGGTTCTCACAGTCTATTTAGTTCATTGGGAGACCGAATCACGGCTCTCGTTGCATTTAGTGACCGAATCACGGCACTTTTTCATTTAAGAGACCTAATCATGGCTCTTGTTTCATTTTGAGACCTAGTTTAGGTTCTCACGATTCATTTATTTCATTGGGGGACCGAATCACGGCTCTCATTGCAATTAGTGACCGGATCATGGCACTTGTTCCATTTTAGTGACCGAATCACGGCACTCATTTCATTTTTGAGACCAATTCATGGCTCTGAGAGCTAATGTAGGTTCTCGAAGTTCAGTTAGTTTATAGGGAGACCGAGTCACTCTCTCGTTTCATTTTAGCGACCGAATCACGGCACTCATTTCATTTTTTAGACCAAGTTTTGGCTCTTGAAAAGTTTTAAAAAAGACATGGTGTCTACTTCTTGAACCATTTCCTAATCATCTAGAAGCAAGCTTCATGATCATTAGAAAATACTCCAAGAGGGGCAACTGTAGACACCCCATTTCAAATTATCATCTGCCAACCCATCTTCAATCATCTGCCAACCCATCTTCAATCATGGCTCATCAGCCTTCATAATAAAAAAAAATCATCAGTTGGATTCCATTTTTTTTGGGGGGGGGGGGGATTTGAGGAAGGCAACCACAAAAAAAATACACATAGAGAAAGTAACGCAGAGAAACATCAGAAAAAAAAATCATAGAAGCTTTCGCATATCCGACCTTACCCTCTCTTCACTTCGATTTTCTTCAATTTCTTTCAAACCAAAAGAGCTAAAAAAAAATACCTGCAATATGAGAGAGTGAGGAGGAGGAAGCCGAAAAAAAAAATTTCAAGAAATTAGAGTTAGTAGCTTGGTGATTTTCAAAAGTCAAGTGAAATTTGGGGAAGAAGTCGTTCAGAAGAATCAAATTGGGGTTCTAGCAAAAAGAAGAGGAAGCAAAGACTGTTTGGGATTTGAAGAGAGCCTTCGTTTGCTGGATATTGGTGGAACCAAGAACTGAACGGTAGAAGGATTTTGTTCTTGAGGAAGGGCGGCTGGGTTGAAGCAAACTGAAGAAAAAGAAAGACAAGGAAATAGGTCATCGCAGATCAAAGCGTAATTTGTCTTGCCGTTTTGGGTAAGTATTTGAACCATTCTTAAACTCTCCCATTCGGATTATATATATTAGTTTTGGCTTGTATGTTTGGGTTGTTATTGTTATGAGTTTCTGATCACTTATATGACTTATCTTGTTGGACCTCATGTTCATTAATTTTATTGCTTTGATTGGATCTTGCTTTCACTGTTTGGGCCTGCTATTGCATAGTTTCGGGTTTGGTGATTTACTGCATGACTTGCTTTACTCAATGGTGGACTTTACTTTTTGATTTGACTCATGGACATGTTAGATAGGCTTTGTTTATATATATGTATATACATATATTCTTTTTTTTTATTTGTGTTCATGCGTGAAAAGGTATGGCTTTGTACCATGTAGATATATTCAAGTTTATTGATTCCACTTAATCCCGTTGGGCTCCAAAAGTTTTTATTTTGGATTTCCTGTCATATTTTATGTCCATGAATCTGTTTGATTGCATATGAAATTTTGGTTTTTACTTGTGTGGGCTACGGGGCATGCATGTGGGGTGGTCAATTGATATTTGTTTGCTGTATGGACTGGTACATGATGCCTGTTTGGCTTGCCTCCATCGTGTAAACTTGGACTGAAAAGCTATTATATGTATGGGCTCTACTTGTGTTTTAGGAGATTTAGTTATTAAGTTAGTAATTAGATTTGGTAAAATAAATAGTAAAAATTTATTTATTCAGTGTGTAGTTTAATAATTTACCATTTTATTTATTTATTTATTTCTATTTATCTCATATTCATGTCATTTAGTATTTTCTAGGTTCATTTTTTTTATGCCATTTAGTAATTTAGGATATTTTATATATTTTATGTCATTTAGAATTCTAGGTTCATTTTTTCATGCCATGTAGAATTTTAAGTCATTTTAATATTTTAAACCATTTAGTAATTTAAGACATTTCATATTTTATGTCATTTAGTAATAGACCCATTTGCATTTTAGTTAGGCCCATCTTGTTTATATTAATGCCATTTAATTAATTAGATCCATTCTTATTTTAGTCTAGCCCATTTGCATTTTTTAGTCTAAGCTTATATCATTTAATTTATGTCATTTAGTTAATTAGATCCACTTGCATTTTAGTTAGGTCCATTAATATTTCAATCCATGTCATATAGCTAGGCCTATTAGCATTTTAATCTATGACATTTAGCTTAGGTCCATTAGCATTTTAATATGTCATTTAGCTTGGGTCAATTAGCATTTTAATGTGTCATTTTAGTTTAGGCCCATTTACATCATTTATGATATTTTTAGAAATTAGGGCTCATGCATTTTTTTTAATGTATACCTAATATATTTCTTGTGCTAACCCGTTTTCTTGGTTTATTTTGTCCTATCATTTCATGCATTTAGAAATTAGGGCATCGTTTTCACAAAATTCATGTGCATGGGAAGCCGGAGGGTGTCTCGGAAGTACGAGATGCTCAAGGGTCTACCAAGATAGAAATTTCTCTAAGTTTCTCACCGGAAGTACGGTGGAGATTTAAGAGAATTTTTATCCCTTCAAAAACCAAAAAATATATTTTCTTCATTCAATTTCATCAAAATCACATGCATATCATGTTTATTTTTCCATCAAATATTCAAGATTTTTCTTTAATTAATGTCAATTTTCAAAAACCCCAAAAAAGAAATGTTTTCTTTCAAAATTCCCTTTATCAGCAAAAGGAATTTCAATTCCGACATAATTTTAAAAAAATCTAAAAAAAAAGGGTTTTTAGGAAAATCTCAAACTTAATCAATAGTTGAGGTTTTCTTACAAAATCAAACTTTGGTTAATTTCTTTAATTAAGGTTTTAAAAATGAGATCCAAGAATAAAAGGAATTTAATTATTCCGACATTATTTTCAAAAATAAAAAAAATGTTTTGAAAGATTTCAATTAGGTCCTTACATCGGAATCTTTCCAATTAAAATTAAACTCTTTTTAGAATCTTGTTTTTTTTTAATCAAAATTCATCATCAATAAAAGGAATTTGATTATTCCGACATTAATCTCAAAAATCCAAAAATATTTTCGAAAGATTTCAATTTAGTCCTTAACAATTGAGGTCTTTCTAAATTTAAACCCATCTTTTTCAAAACCCTTATTTTTTTTTTCTTTAAATAAAAATTTATCTTTGAAAAAAATTATCTGTTTTAACATTTTGATTTTCAAGGTTTATTTTTGGAAGTTCTCAACTCGGTTATTCTACATTGGGAATTTTCTAACCAAATTTCAATACGGATCTCATTAAATTGAATTTTCTTAAAGGATGAACTAACCCATATCAAAAGGAGTTCTACTCCGACATTTGTAGATTCTTTATTTTAGTTTATTTTATTTTATTTTATTTCAGTTCAAAAGAAACATTTTTGTTGTTAACCCTAAAACGAATTTTCACGAGGCTTTGTGGTACCGATTTTCGGGCGCTTCGGGGGTGCTAATCCTTCCTCGAACGTAACTGACTCCCGAACTCAAAACTTGTTTTTGTAGACCAACATTTGTTTGACCTAAGGTAATCTTTCTAGATTATGTTTGGTCAAACGGAGTCAAAACAGGTGGCTAACCTACCTAAATCAAATGGTTAGTGGCGACTCCTTTTCCTTATTTTCAAAATCCTTTTCATTTCTTTAAATTTTCCGTCGGACGGCTTTTTAGACGTTTCGACAATCACAATGCCTGGAACCAAGGTAATGTCAGCTGCATTCATAGCTCTATAATACTGTGCCCCTTCAATTGCCTTTAGCCTTTCCTCCAGCATGCTCAACATTTTGCTATCCGAGGATGCCTCCTTAGAAATTTCTGGATCAAGTACCACTGGATTTGCTGAAGTTGCACCCGCATTAATGATAGGAACGTGAGTAGGTTGGGTAGTTTGAGTAGGTAAAGTGGTGTAGACAAACCCACTAGCATTAGGTCCGGTAGGTGGTGGAGGTGGGTAAGGATACGTCCCATGTGGCGGTGGAGATGAGTACTGATTTTGAACATCCATTGGTGGAACCGGTATATGGAGTGTTGGGGGACCCTGGCGGGTCGTATCAGGAGTGTAACCCGGAGCATGAATCGGTGTCCCAGTATGAACGGGTGTATTCTCTCTGACCATCCTACTCAATTCACTGATCTTTTCCATAGCCTCATTCAGCTTGTTTGTCAGATCCTCATTAGTCCATTTCAGATTTTCCATCTCTGTATTCTGTTCTGCCATTTTTCGTGCCCGTAATCTAGTGTAGTATCGGGGAGCTTGGGATGCTATCTTGAAACCTTTAGTTATTACAAACATGGATCAGGATATTTTATTATGAAAATAATGAGGTGATGATGCAGCAAATGATGTAAATGATTAATGCATGTAATGATAAAAATCTATTCGCAACAATTAAACCATAAAACAAAATTGACCATTAAACGAGGCTATCATCCATCATCCCCAAATATTATCTTGCTCCTTCTGACTTTGTCCACTGGCCATGATCAATTTCCCTTTATATTTTTTTTTGTTTTTTTTTGTTTTTTTTTTTGAATGAAACCTTAAAATAAAATGCAGAAAATGGGAAAGAAAACACAGAAAGAATAACCAATCAGTATGATCAATGTTCAATTAAATGGATATATGCTACGAAACAAGAGCATGCATATACGTGAATAACTCAGATGATGCATGCATAATGAGGCCCATCCATAACAAATTTATCACAAAGATATCCGATCATTTCAGAAGTGGGAAAAGAAAGCTCAAGATCATCAAATAAGACATCATCTCATCTAAAAATAGAAATCTATAATTATTTATAATGCCTTAATGTTCCAAATTCACTCTTAACCCAATTTCCTATTCTCTTAGCTCTCCTTTGAGTTGTTCCAACTGCAGCTTTGTTTCAATACACTCCTTCTCGGCATAGGTCAATTTGATCTTGAGTTCCTCAATTTGTCGCACCAAATCTTTCTCTGTTCGTGTCTGGACATCTTTCATCTTTTTCAAGGTGTCCCTCTCATTTTGAACCAAACGGTACTGCGTGAGGGCTGTCCTCCAATCTTGGGTGCAATCCAAGAGCAACTTCCTTCTTTTCACAGATTCCTTACTGACCTTTTCTGATTCGGCCTTCCATCCTTTGACTTCGGATCTCAACTGGCCACTGATAGTACGTTCACTCCTCCAGTCACGTATCCAACTCTTTATCTTTAGCTTGCTCTTTAACTGTTGAGTTAATTCAGTTATCTCATCCCCTTCTCTCAACCTTCGATTCTCAATCTTTAACTTGTCGAACTCATCCACTGGCTCATCAACCGTTCGGTAGGTTTTTTCTAGCACTGGTGGGCTCTTCACATTTTTCAGCCTGTTGCTGTGCCATTCTGGATACTCATGTATGACATCTTCAGTGTATATAGCATGACTCATTTTATGGGCTCCTTTGTAGTCACTCCCATGCTTTGCCGCTTCTTTGAATTGTCCTTCAGTCTTATGAGGAAAGTCTACAGAGTCAAGGCCATGGGTGAGCGGGATGAACTGTTTTGATCCCAGTTGTCTTCGGACCAACAGTGGAGAATAACTAATCGTTCCCCAAATGCCCACTAATGGAATCCAAGGAATTTCAATACTGATATAAGGAGTGTCTTTCATCGGCATCCACCTCGCCTTCCACATGATCTGAGAATCTTTCAAATCCTTGAACTAATCAATCCATGCTCCCTCAGGCTGCCTTGGTGGCCATTTGTTCCTGTTGTACACTGCTATTGGCTCTCGGTCCCTCCGGAGAAAACATAATCCCTCCTTTTTGACAAATCCGAAGTGACTCTTAAACCAGACTTTAAGCAGGTGAGCACTACCCTGAAACCTCCCATTCTGACTTCTACAGTAGTTTAAAGATCGGATGGTTTCTGCTAGGATGGCTACAGATGGATCAGCTCCATGTTTAACTTCTTTAAGGAAAGTTGCCACTGCCGGATGTACATACCCCACTGTTCTAAGAAAATCACCAATCCATAAATTAACACAGCCAGAAGATCCGCTCCCGTTTTGTTGGTGATATTCAGATCTGCCAATTGTACGAGATATTTGGCCTCTACTTGTCCATCTTTCATGGAATCCCGGACGTCTTTTGTTTCAACATTTATGAACTTCGCCATGTCTCTAGGATGATCTTTCCTTGGCCAAAATGCCTTGTCCTTCTTCACATTTCGCAACATAAGAAGATCTTGATATTCTTCCACAGTTGGAACCATGTCATGCTTGCCAAACACAAAGCATCGATATGAAGGGTCCCAAAAGTAAAGTGATGCTTTAAGCACCTCTTCTTCCACCGTCACATCCAGTAATAAGGCTATGTCACCATATAATTCTCGGAAATATGCCCGACCGTGCGGACCTAGCTTTCCCCATAACTCTTTTAACTCAGATAAGTCATTCTGTGCGAGATCGCACTCAATTACCTCTGGCAACGTAGACTCAAAACCTTCTTGAAGACAATCCCCCTGGGCTTTCTACTCTTGTAAATGCTGTGCTTGTATCAGATTTGGATTGGTAGGATTAAAAATAACAGGCTCTTCCAGCTCAAACTCCATATGAACGGCCTTTACCCCCTCTTCTACTATCTCTCCCTCTTCCGCCATCATCAAATTCCTTTAGTGATAACTTTGTTATGGATGAACCGGGCAAGAAATGCAAAATGGAATGTAACATGGAGAGCGAGAAAACAAAGAAAAAGCAAAACAAGACAAAAAGAAAAGCGTCAGTATGAGGTTATGAAAGAAATAATGAAAGATAACTAACGAGCGATAATATATACAATACTAAATGAAAGAATTTGACAAAGGTAGAAAGCGTTCCTCCTTGTGTCCTAAAAAAGGTTCTCTCGAAAGATGGTTTGGCTCTACCTAGGCTCGGTATCCTCACAAAGGTGCTACGTGCTGGCTCTGTGGTTCTAAGACACATGGGATCTCAAGTTATTCTTAAGGAACAAAATGAGGTGAAGCATTCCCCTAACTTTCCTAGAAAGGGTGACTACCGGAATCCCAGGCCTCAGTGCAAAAGGGTGAATCCGGAATCCCGGACTTTTGTGAGTTAACGTGGTGTATGGGAGGAACAACAAATCTTTATCAACCACTTTCATTGTTGCCTAAATAAAGAGGGAACAAAGCATAGTCACTAACAAAGATTGAGCAAACGATCAGTCCAATTCAAACAATAACCATAAATAAAGTAAGTAAAAGAAACGGAAAGTAAGCATGATTCACACTCACAAATATGCATATCAGGATATAATGAATAAAATGTAAAAATGAAAATAATGAGAGGATGTAGATGCATCATACAATTCGAAAAAGTTTCTTTATTTTTTATTTTTTTATTTTTATTTTTTATTATTTTAAAAAAAATGGATGCAATAAATGACATGAGGTGTAATGCAATGCATGATGTAGTGTAAACATTTTATTGTTAACCCCAAAATAGAACAAGACTTTGAAAATTGGCTTGACTCTCAAGTGGTCCCCAGTGGAGTCGCCAATCTGTCGAAACGTCTGGCGAGTCGTCCGACGGAAAAATTTTGGCGAAATAGAGAAAGATTTGAAAACGAGAAAATAAGAAAAGGAGTCGCCACTAACCATTTGGTTTAGGTAGGTTAGCCACCTATTTTGACTCCATTTAACCTAACATAATCTACAAAGATTACCTTAGGTCAAACAGGTATTGGTCTATGAAAACAGATTTTGGGTTCGGGAGTCGGTTACGTTCGAGGAAGGATTAGCACCCCCGAAACGCCCAAAAATCGGTACCACAAAAGTCTTTTGAAAATCAATTTTAGGATTAATGACAAAACGTTTTCAAGAAGAAGAGAATAATTTAGAAACTAAAAGTTAAAATGTCAGAGTAATACTCCTTTTACTACGGGTTAATTCACCCTTAAAGAAAATTCGATTTAATGAGATCCGTATTGAAACTTGGTCAGAAAGTTCCCAATGTTGAATAATCGAATTAAATTTTCCGAAAATAAACTTTGAAAATCAAAATGTTAAAACAAATAATTTGCCAAAGATAAATTTTGATTTAAAGAAAAATAAGTTTGAAAAGGACTGAGTTAAATTTGGAAAGACCTCAATTGTTAAGAACTAAATTGAAATCTTTCGAAAATATTTTTTTGGATTTTGAAATTAATGTTGGAATTATCAAATTCCTTTTATTGGTAGACAGATTTTGATTAAAGGCAAGATTTTTTTTAAAAAAAGGGTTAAATTAGAAAGACTCCAATGTAAAGGTCTAATTGAAATCTTTCAAAACATTTTTTTGGTTTTTGAAAATAATGTCGGAATAATTAAATTCCTTTTATTTTTGGATCTCATTTTTAAAACCTTGATTAAAGAAATTAACCAAAGTTTGATTTTGTAAGAAAACCTCAACTATTAATTAAGTTTGAGATTTTCCTAAAAAAAACATCTTTAAATTTTTAAAACCATGTCGGAATTGAAATTCCTTTTGCTGATAAAGGGGATTTTCTTTCAAAAATATTTTCAGGATTTCTTGAAGAAATGAAATTTGTAGAAAACTTTTGGAATTTTAAGGAAATCATAAATATGATGTGATATGCAAATGATCTTTAAAAAAAATGGATAAAATCATTTTTTACTTTTCAGAATAGACGGAAATTTATATTGAAGCCTTCCGAGGTCCGATCGGAATCCCGATAAGGTTATCTCGAAAAACCCTCACCTAAGAGAACCATTGAAGCCCTCGTAATCACGAGGTCCTCTCCGATCCCCTATCATCGGAATTTCCAATGCACATGATTTTTTTTTTGAAAACGATGCACTAGCTTCTAGATGCATAAGATGATGTGATAAAATAAACTAAGGACATGGGTTAGCACAAGAATACATATTAAATATATATTAAATGAATAATTAAAGATGCATGCACTTAATTTCTAAAATGGTATAAACAATGTAAATGTGCCTAAGCTAAATGACATATTAAAATATCAATGGACCTAAGCTAAAATGACATAAAAATGCAAATGGGACTAAAGCTAAAATGCAAATGGGCTTAACCCTAAAATGCAAATAGGCATAATTACTATATAGTATAAATTAAATGAGATGGGCCTAGACTAAAAATGTGAATGGGCCTAATCCTAAAATGTAAATAGGCCTAAATAACAATGAGACAAATTAAATATGCATGACCTATATTAGAATGACCTAAAATAAATATGTATGGACTTAATTAAGAGAAATTAAATATGCACGAATCTAAATTAAAATTAAATATGTATGGACCTAAATAACAATGAGACAAATTAAATATGCATGACCTATATTAGAATGATGGGGATTTAAATTAAATATGCATGGACGTAAACTAAATTAATATAAATTAAACTAAATTAAAATGATATAGATTAAATATGCATGAAGCTAAATTAAAGTGATACAAATTAAATATGCATGGATCAAAATTTAAATGATATAAATTAAATATGCATAAGGCTTAATTAAAGTGATACAAATTAAATATGCATGGATTAAAATTAAAATGATATAAATTAAATATGCATGAGACTAAGTTTAAATGACATAAATATGTACATATCTAAATAAAATGACATGGATTTATAATAAATGGTTCTAATTTAAATGGGATGGCTTAAGAATACATGAACCTATAGTGCACTATTTTTATTATATTATTAATTGATGACGAATGCTACTAGAAACATGCGTATGATTGAGACCAAAATAGGAATTTAATATTGCAACAAAAAGTGAAATTGGACAAAGTCATCATTAAAGCTTAAGAAAATATACCAAAATTTGGAAGTGGACTCTTACTTTTGAATTGAGCCGATTGGGAAAGCAAAGACGCGGGTCAGAGGAGCAGCACGCGGGGACACGCAGGCCAGAAGGCGGGGAGCGCGGGCTGAACCCGGGGGAGCGTGGGCTGGAGCTTTAATGAGCGCGAAAAGTCTGTTTTGCCACTTTCACTATATATACATCTTCAAAAGCTCCTTGTCAATTTTTTTTTGTCATTTTTTTTAGCCTTTTCTCTCTTTTTAACCGAATTTTGCTTTCTCTCTCTCTACAAATACAATCAACCCAGAAATTTTATAAAAAATGGATCAAACTCTCTTTTAAACCCAGAAAAATTATGAACATCAAGAACATTGAAGAACTTCGAAGAACATTTTTCCGGATTTTAAAATCTAAACCATGAAATGAACCACAATCTTCTCAGACGAATCCTCCTCAATTTCTTAAACAAAAATCCAACCTCCGATTTGTCAAATTTCAAACCTAAAAATCCAGATCTAGCTTTCAAAATTTTTTTTTAAAAAAAAAAACCTAACCAAAAAAACTTCTTAAATTTTTTTTCTCTTTTCTTCTTTTTTCTCTTTTTTCTCAAAAAAAAAATTCTTTTTTCCAACAATCTTTTCTTGCAATCTCTTCTTGCCAATCTCCTCTTGCAATCTCCTTCCCTCCCCTTTTATTGATGATGAATTTATGTGAGTGGGGTGGTTGAAATGATGAGTGAGTGTATGTGAGTGGGGTAGTTGAAATGATGAGTGAGTGTATGTGAGTGGGTTGGTTGAAATGATGAGTGAGTGTATATGAGTGGGGTGGTTGAAATGATGGTTTTGAATTTTTTATTTTTATTTTTTTATTTTTTTTTTATTTATTATTATTTATTATTATTATTGTTATTTTAATATGGTGTCTACAGTTATATATATATATATATATATGTTTAGTTTCTAAGAACATGTCCATTTTTATTTCCTAAAAGATACAAAGAAATCATCATTTATACCTAATTAGGTTTAATTAAGAAACTAAATTATAATATGTTTAGTTAAGAAATTCAAAAAGGCGAGTATTCGTTTTGTGGTGGGGGGTGGGGGTGGGGAAGGGAAGAAGTCACTTAGTGGATGAGATCCTTCTTTTAGCTAGTTATTTCGACCATTGTCCCTTTTCTTATGTAAGGCGAGAGGCTAATAAGGTTGCTCATAATATGGCTAGACATGAGTGTCAGTTGGGTGATCGTTTGCTCTGGTCCGATCATTTACATACCAGACAGTATATGTAACCTTGATTATCCTATTTCCTAATGAAAGCTTAACGTCTTTTTTCTCAAAAAAATGAAAGTGAGTACATATTTTAGGAAATAAAAATAAAAATGAATCTTTCATATACTGGAAGGTTGCAAGCTTGCAGCTTATTCAATCAGTGATTTTTTTGTAATTTTTGGAGTCAAAGTGTTTATTCTCCCTCAATTTGTTGTTAAAAAAATTATACAAGTCTGCACTAGTTCTTTTGAAAAGGTGAGGGAGGGGAACGCAGGAGGAGCTAAGGTGTGTTGGTATCAATTTTGTCTTTCAAAGTCTGAAGGAGGATTGGGAGTTAAAGATTTTAGAATCTGCAACAGATGTTGTATTCTCAAAAGTATGTGATCATTATTTATGAAATCTAGATCATTATAGATGGCCTAGATAGAGGCTTATGTATTAAAGGAGAGGGATGTAAAACAAGTTCAAACTATACAGAGATTCAATTGGAACCTCAAGAAAATTTTGAAGCTCAGGAGCTTAATAGTATTTACAAACACTCTTGGGGGTTTTTTGGTGCAAAATACCAAGTGAGTAATGCGTACGATGAAATAAGGCACAAGAAATCAAAGTTTGCTAGCAGCGGATTATGTGGTTTAAGTTTCATGTTCAAAAGCATTCAATTATTTCACGGATATCTATGTTGGGGAGACTTTTAACCAAGGACAGGTTGCAAGCATGGGGGATGAACGTTGAAAGAAAAACTTGCTTGCCGTGTAATCATACTGCAAAATCTCAAGACCACTTATTCTTCACGTCTAAGTATTCTAAGGAGATAAGGCAAAAGTCTTGATCTACTTGCTTGCGGTTGGACAAGAGCAGTAGGAAATTGGGAGTCTGAGTTCAAATAGGCCATTAAAAAGTGCAAGTCAAAGGCTTTTATCTCTATTATTCTAAGACTGCATGGTGTGTCTTTTGTTATTTTGTTTGAAATAAGAGAAATAGCATATTCTTTGTAGGACAACATAGACCAGTTCAAGTAATTTTCAAATTCATTGGAGACATGTTGGATTGAGACTCTATACAATTTGGATATAATTGTTGAAGACTCTATCAATCTTCACCTTATTTCTAGTTAGAATCATTGTACATAGTGATTTGATTTTGTAGATCGCTATCTATACATAGTTCTGGTCTGATAAAAAACTTTGCTTATAAGAGCATTGTGATTTTGTATTACCTTGTAGTGGTTTTTATTATTTTTTGGAATGAAAATTTACATTTCATTCAAAAAAGAATGAAAATGGATCTAAAATTGAGAACAACTTTTTATTATTCTCAATTTTAAGTTTGTTCTCCTTTTCATTTTTAAAAATTGTAACTAAAAACATGCTGTAAACAGTGATTTCTTTGTATTTTATAAAGAATGAAAATGAAAAATATTTTTTGAAACCAAAATTTATAGCCTAAATTTCTTGAATTAGAGTCATATACTCATATTACTTGATTCAATTTGTCCCTCCATCTTTATCCTCCACATGTGGTGCAATAATTACGCAGAATTTTAATTTAAAACCCTATCATGTACAATAAAAGCCTCAAATTTAGGATTTACCCTTTAATTTAATTTATTTCAAACTATGACTAAACTTATATCATGTCAGAAGGGATGAGAATATGGAGGGACAAGAAATAGCATTTTTGATATATGCATCCAAACCGAATTATGCTATTTGATCAATTATTGTCAATCCACCACTTGTCTTCTCTAAAATCCTACCACAATAAATGTCCTAAAATTTATGATTTACCCTATAAAATAATTGCTTGTCAAATTTGTGAATAAACTTGTGCCACATTAGATGGGATAAAAGCGGTGAATCAAATGACGTTTTTCTTCCAAATTATTATTTTGTAATTTCAATTGACATTTTTCTTCCAATTAATTATTTTGTAATCTCACTGATATGAAATATTGAAGAAACAAGAATATTATTATTATTATTTTTGAAGAAACAAGAATATTATTATTATTATTTTTGAAGAAACAAGAATATTATTTTGTAATCTCACTATATGAATTTTTTTTTGGCCAAACACTGATATGAAATATTTGAACAGAAATAAAGGAAGAAAGGAAATAGCATGGAGAATTTTATTGGTGTAGAAAGAGAGAGAATATAATTATTTAAGAGTTATGGATGTATGTTACAAAGGAAGTAGGGCTCCATATTTATAGTAGAGAACTTTTTTACAAATAGTATAGGTTTAACTTAATTTACAAGTCATTGAGAACTCTTTTGTAAATAAAATAGATATAACCTAACTTACAAGCCAAATTTAATTACTTTCATGCCAAGTAAAATGATGATTTTTGAAATAAATTTCTCTTAATTTTCTCTCTTCATTAATTCTCTTCAAATATGAACTTATCTTCAACATAATTAAGATAGATGAACTTAAGATATGAAAGTTCAGATGTACCGAAAAAAAGATATGAAAGTTCATATATTCCATAACACAAGGCAATAATCGTTATTTTTCTTCTTTTGTCATTTATTAAGTAAAATTTATTGTTTCTTTGTTGTGATACAAAGACGTCAAGATAATAATCAACTGTGCAATGAATCATATTGAATTCATTCACAGTGGGAAAGAAAATACAATCTCAGTCTCAGTCTCTCTCTCTCTCTCTCTCTCTCTCTCTCTCTCTTTGTTGTTGTTACATGTTCATTGTATATATATGTACTATCATACAGTAGACTCCAATTCAGATTGCGGCACTTGATAAAGATGGATATGGATTAAATTGATCACAAGTAAACGACATCATCGCCCTCGGAAAAAATCCCACAGCATTAATTACAGACCATTCATCAAAGATAAAATAAATAAATAAATAAATAAATAAAGCTTTTAAAAAAGAAGAGTCGATTGCTTCACCAATGATATGAAATGGTGCACATCTAAAATGATGTGGAGGGTCAATTTTTACGACTAAAGGACTCGTTGCCCATTCAAAATACACATATAATTAAGGACCAAGACGCTACGTATCAACTTTATTGTACTAGCATATATGCACTTCTTTGCTTCTTAGAGTCCAAATGACTTAAGTAATTTATATATTTTTATATAAATTAATTAACAGTTCTTTTCTATTTTTATATATTAAGTCGCATACCTAATTATAAGAATAATAAATAATAATTGACTTAATAAGATGATAGGGACTGACGTCATAATAAATAACGTTATGTGTCACTCATATATATATATATATATATATATATATATATTTCTCTCTCATCTCACCCTACAAAAAACACATAAGTTAAACCAAAGCCTTGGCAATAAAAAATAAAAATAAAAAGGAAAAACATAACAAGAATTTAAGGTGCACTATTATTACGAAAATTATCTGATACACTATTAGTATAGTATTAAAATTTTACGAGCGAAATTAGTAAATTAACAAATTTCCTTTTATATATATATATATATATATATTTATATATATGCTTTGTATCGACAGTACCCTAATCTAGAGAAAGTTGACAAAGTCGGTAAACGGTGCAGACTTCTTTATCTAAAAGTAGCAGTAAAATTCATCAAATATTTATCCACTTTTCTTCGAACACTTTTTTTGATGTGCTCGTTTATAAAGATGTTAAATGGGTGGGTTGAACAGGTCACGAACTCAGATCAATCGAATCGGATCAATTTGATCTAAAGAATATTTTGGGTCAATCGAGTTTTAAGTTATTTTGGTTTGGATCATACGGGTTTCAGATCAATCGATTTTCGAGTTATTTGGACTCAGGTTTTTTGAGTTAGACTCTCGAGTCGTTTGGATTTTGAGTCATCTTGACTCAAGTTTTTTGGGTTTGACCCGTGGGTCATTTGATCTCGAGTATTTTGGATGTGTTCATTGGGTCATTTTAACACAAGTCATGAGTTCGGTGCGGATTTTCGCGTTAAGTCATTGATCATTTCCATTTGAATTTCTAATTATTTATTTTTAAAAAATTAAATTTATAAATTAACTCTTCAATAATAGAACAAGTAATCAGCTAATCCAATCAAACAATTATTTACCGTCATCTATCAACATCAGTATCCGTGCACATACCTTATATACCATTAAACTTGTAATTTATAAATCTTAATTCTTACGTAACAAACTAACAAACAGCTTTTCAATATTTAATACTTCATATTTTTTCTTTTCACTTTCTACTCCTATTTCTAATTCAACAATAGATTTTAATTTTATTAAATTGAATTAAAGTAAGTAAGTAATTTAAAAAAAAAATAAAATCGTGTATGCCTACTTTTTAATACTACCATTTATTTAATACTTTAATACATATATAAATGATAAATCAATTAAAGTATTAAATTTATAAATATAATAGGGTTATATCGACTAATCTCTTGAGTACAGATTTCGAGTCAAATAGGTTTCGAGTTAATCAGGTCTTAGGTTAGTCGGGTTTTGGGTCAATCGGGTTTCGGATCGGTCAGTTCGGGTCTCATTTGTTTTTTTGGTCAAACCGGGTTAGGACGGGTTACGGACTCGGATCAATTTGACCTAAAGAATATTTTGGGCCAATTGAGCTTTGAATTATTTGGGTTCGGGTCACACGGGTTTCAGGTCAATTGATTTTCGAGTTATTTGGGCTCAGGTTTTTTGAGTTAGGCTCTCTAGTCATTCGGATTTCGAGTCATCTTGACTCAGATTTTTTGGGTTTGACCCATGGGTCATTCGATCTCGAGTATTTTGGATTTGTTCATTGGGTCATTTTGACATAAGTCATGAGTTCGGTGTGGATTTTCGCGTTAGTTCATGGATCATTTCCATTTGAGTTTTTAATTATTTATTTTTTAAAAATTAAATTTATAAATTAACTCTTCAATAACATATCAATTAATCAACTAATCCAGTCAAACAATTATTTACCGTTATCTATCATCATCAGTATCCATGCACATACCTTATATATCATTAAACTTGTAATTTGTAAATATTAATTCTTAAGTAACAAACTAACAAATAGCTTTTCAATCTTTAATATTTCTTATTTGTTCTTTTCACTTACTACTTCCTATTTCTAATTCAACAATAGATTTTAATTTTATTAAGTTGAATTAAAGTAAGTAAGTAATTTAAAAAAATAAAATTGTGTATGCCTACTTTTTAATACTTCAATTTATACAATACTTTAATACATGTATAAATGATAAGTCAATTAAAGTATTAAATCTATAAATATAATGAGGTTATATCGACTTATGATTTATGGGATATATGACATATTTTATGCCATATGTCACACGTTACATGTGATAAGAATTAACAAGATTTCTTCAAATATAGACTATTTATCATTTTATCTCTTATTGAAAGTATAATATAATAGTAGATATATTAAAGTATAACTTATAGTTTATAAATTATAGAATAAAGATTAAAATTTAAGAATATGAAATATGTTTTTTCATTTCAATTTAATAAAAATTTAAATTTAATAAGATATTTATTTTTATTTTTTAAACAAATTTATTAAATAAATTTGATAAAATAAGAAAGTAAAATATTACTTAAATAGGTTTTCAGATTATTTCAGACTAACCTCTCGAGTACAGATTTCGGGTCAAATAGGTTTCGGGTTAATCAGATCTTAGGTTAGTCGGGTTTTGGGTCAATCGGGTTTCGGATCGGTCAGTTCGGGTCATTTATTATTATTATTTTTTGTCAAATCGGATTAGGTTAATTTCGGATTAGCTGTTGACATCTCTATTTGTTTTTCAATGGTTTGGGTAAAATTTTAGCTAATTATTATACCAAACTTATAATCTCGTAAATTCCCATGCATGCAGCTAGCTAATTAATTGATTATAGTGAAGAAAAATCAAACTAGTTTACAATATTCGATCCATCAAATCAAAAGGTTGAAGGGATGAAAAGGTTATTTCTTCAGATTTTTCCTTATAACTGCTAGAGACGAGAGTTGCGTGTGAAATTGAGGAAATTATTTAAATAGACTGACTTTACATGGTTTTAGGTGTAGAATATCCAGTTGATGCTATGGGCTGCTACCCCATATATTTACAAACACGAAATTACTCTTGGTTATTACAAAAACGACGTGTGAATTAAATATCTGTTGACTGAATCTCAATGTCTTGTGTTTTAAGGTTATTGCTATGTGTTTTTTAAAATTCGTCTTAAGTAAGTACTAGTCAATAACTTGGTCGACTTTGATTACTCTAGCTTTCTTCTATAAATTGTTCAAAATTATATGACCCCGAAGGTCACAAAGGAAACTAGTTAAGGCGGTGAAACTGAGTGAAACTTTAGAAAAATTAGTACTTGAGGGGGTGACCTGAAGAACGCAAATATGAATAGACAAGGTTTTGTCCCATGGTTGATTGGAGTCTTGTTTCTGGGTACTTTGCTCCTTTGCAAGGCAGATGTCCATTACTATGACTTCTTTGTAAGTGCATTCTTCTAGTTGAGTTAAATTCATTCCATTTTATGAACTCTTAATTAGATTGTTATTTTAATTCGTATTATTTTGTTGCAGGTCCGAGAGGCAAACTTTACAAAGCTGTGTAACACAAAGTCGATGTTAGTAGTAAACGACAGTTTTCCAGGACCTGAGATCCGGGTTCATAGAGGGGACACCGTGTACGTTAATGTCCACAATCAAGGAAACAATAGCTTTACCATTCACTGGTAAATAGCTCTTCTTTTACTTTCAACGGATCAATCATGAGTTATAATAAAACTCGAAAGGCCTTTAAAATAGAATTAATTTTGCAGGCACGGTGTGAAACAACCAAGAAATCCATGGTCAGATGGCCCCGAGTACATAACGCAGTGTCCGATTCAACCTGGAAAAAACTTCACTTACGAAGTTATTTTATCTGATGAAATAGGAACTCTTTGGTGGCATGCTCATAGTGACTGGACTCGTGGTTCCGTTCATGGAGCCTTCATCATTTTACCTGCTGAGAATGAAACTTATCCATTTCCTACTCCTGATGCGGACCAAACAATCATACTTCGTAAGGATATACTTATATTTTTTTTTCATAATTGATTGAATTATGAACATTTTACTTCCTTCAGTATCACTCAAATTTTATACAGAATCTTAGTTTCGTTTCTTTGTTGTATTGACAGAAACATGGTTTAATGGAGATTTGTTTGAAATTATTAACGAAACACTTTCAACCGGTCAGGGTCCGCCAGATGCAGATGCTTATGCCATCAATGGGCATTTAGGCGACACCTACGGATGCCCCAATGGTAAGCATAATTGTCAAACACAATAGAACACTTTGTGCTCATTTGGTGCATTGGATGACATTGAATAGATGCAAAGAGAAAATTTATATATATATATATATATGTTTTATAGTGTGGTTTTATAATATTTATATAATATTATATAGATTTGCATCAGTAGTGGAACCGGGAATTTGGGTTCAGTGGGGTCAATATAGAGTAGCAGTAGTATTTTTGTTTGTAAAAATTTTTTTTTAACCATTTGTAACAATTTTTTAAATATATATATATATGTTAAGAAAATACATTAAACTATAATATTAAATTACTGTTAAGTATTTTTAAAATATATATTGTTTTTAAATACTATGATGACAAACATATTGGAAATTGTTTTTCAAACTCAAGGTTAAACTTATTATACTTTACATTAAAAAAAATGAAAATTAAAGTAAAAATGTAAAATTAAAGATGAAAGTTAACTTTTTTGGCTCTTCTAAAATACTTAGGATAGCTTATTTTATTGAAATTAAAATATAAAGTCTAATTTAATTATTGAAATATATACAAAGCATTGATTTTCAAATATTGAGAAGTGTCAAATAGGTTTTTCTCCAATTGGAGTGGTGTTAATATAAGGAATAATACTAAATTTCTAGCTATCATAAACCTGTAACACATATTTTCCAAAGTTGGGTGGGGTCAAATGACCCCATTCAACATATAGTAACTCCGCCTGTGATCATTTGCATTGTGAGAAGAATTATTTATAAGATGAGTCATTTCTCTATATTATTAGAAAATTAAATCATTGATCAATCATCCTATGGATAATCCATTAAAAAATTCAGTCTTATAATCATACTCAATAATTAATTTTAGCACTTTCAACCCTTGTAGACTTTGTTTTTTTATTTTAAATTTACCTTCTATAAGGTCTTGAAAGATGTACCCACGAGCCAATATTACTTCCTGTTGCAGATACAATATTCCGTATGCAAGTTGATTACCAGAAGATGTACCTTCTCCGTATAATCAATGCTGGAATGAATGAACAGAAATTCTTCTCAATCACAAACCACAGTCTCACGGTCGTTGGACAAGATGCTTCCTATGTTCAAAACTTTACAAGCGATTATATACTGATAAGCCCCGGACAAACTATGGATGTTTTGCTTTTCGGAAATCAAAACATGGGTCAATATTACATGGCAACTAGGCCTTTCTCCGATAGCGCTGCCCCACCTGTAAACAATATCACTACTGGCATTCTTCAATATACAAACAGCGTGGGTGGACTTAATGCTTCCTTAATAATGCTGCCCTTGATGAACGATTCAGATGCTGCATATGACTTCATCGGCCAAATCAAGAATTCAAATGTCACACAAAATCCACCAATGGCTGTGCCGACAGATATTGATAGGCGAGTTTACATTGCAATCGGCACTAACAGAAATCCTTGCAACGACTGCGTTACTTTCAATACCAGATTTCGTGCGAGTATGAACAATGTCAGTTTTGACTTTCCAG
The DNA here is from genome assembly GCA_030664755.1 of Microcos paniculata. Taxonomy (NCBI): domain Eukaryota; kingdom Viridiplantae; phylum Streptophyta; class Magnoliopsida; order Malvales; family Malvaceae; genus Microcos; species Microcos paniculata. The sequence continues at coordinate 20,038,544 of CP131461.1, forward strand.
ATATTGACATTCTCCAAGCATACTACAACAGGTATATGCATAGCTGCACCCCACTTTGATTAAATTTACACAAATTTTCTAATTCTTGTTATCATGGTTTTTCCATTGAAAATGTCTTTTCAACAAATCTAAGAAAACAAATTCTTTTACCTCAATTAGAAAGTTAGTAGTTCCATTATAGAAGCTAATTAATTAATGGTTACAACTTACAATTTAATTTCTATATGACAGGATCAATGATGTTTACACCGAAGACTTTCCCCTTAATCCACCAGTCTTCTATAACTTCACTGGAGACTTAACTACTCTCAATCCGGGTACTAGTCTGGGGACAAAAGCTGTTGTGTTAAATTACGGTGAAGCGGTTGAGATTGTGCTCCAAGCAACTAAGCTTGGTGCTGGTGGAAGCCATCCAATTCACTTGCACGGATTTAGCTTCTATTGGGTGGGGACTGGTGAAGGAAATTTTAACAATGTGACTGATCCAAGGTCTTACAACCTGGTTGATCCACCACACATTAACACTGTCCACGTCCGTGATGGAGGATGGGCAGCCCTTAGATTTGTTGCGGATAATCCAGGTAAGTTTTTCAATTATTTAAACCAAAACAAATTGTTCTTCCGCCAATTTGAAACTCAAGAGAGTTACTAATTGATATCAATTATGTAAATAATTTTTCTGCAGGGGTCTGGTTCATGCATTGTCATTTTGAAATCCATACTAGTTGGGGTATGGACACTGTTTTCATTGTGAAGAATGGCACCACCACAGAGACTAGCATCCTTCCACCGCCTGCCTCCGGCATGCCTGCTTGTCCTGGAACATAAAAATATAGCTAGGGTCGATACAATAGCAGAAATTTATTTGAAATGTTGCCAATAAAGAGATTCCTTTTCTCTCGTTTGCAATTATAACCTTACAGTAGTTCTTATTTGTACGATTATATGTAATCCTTTCAAAGTTGAAGATTTGTAATTTTTAAGAATACTTGTTTGAAATTCTTCTAAAAATAATGGGCTTACGTAGATTAACAAAATACGTTTTTATTGACTTGAAATTTAAATAAATTTCTGATATGATATATTTGTAAAGCATAAATCATAATGCAAAGGCTAATTACTCAATTTAGAACTCAAACTTTTGGAATCTGCTCAAATAAGAAACCGAACAAATAATTGGCTTAATTAGGACTTAAACTTTCAAGATTTGCTCAAATAAGGACCCAAACAAATAATTGATTCAAATTAGGACCCGAATTTCAAAGATCTATTCAAATAAGGACTTCAACAAATATATAGTTGCAATAAATTAAAACTTAAACTTTGTAATTTGTGATATCCTCCCTAAATAAAAATCAGCAATTGTCATGTACGCATGTTAATTTTGACAGAAAAATAACATCATTATATTAATTAAAAATTAAACAATATTAATGAATCTAATAAGGAAAAGGCTAGCAGGTGCCATAGGACACATGTTAAGTAGAAAAATTGAGAAGAACTTTTCCTAAAAGATAATACAAACTATAACCATATGATTTTGATTTTTAATTAATATGACTAAAAATCTTTTTAACTAAGTTTAACCCAAAAAAATTTTTAATTTTAAGTGTAAGTTTTAAGATTTGAAAATATATTATTGTAGGGTTTTTTTTTTAAAAAAAAAACTCCACATATTTGTCAAAATTTAGCTTAAACACAATACTATATTAAAAAAAAAGCTTAATCACAAGATTTTATATAAGACTATGTGCATTACATTTACTGTATAATTATTAGATTAATTAATATTATTTAATTTTCAATTAATATAATGTGAAACACTCGGACTTAATCCGACTTTTCCGTACAACCGGAATAGTATAAGACGGTGTATTAACTCAATATATAATATGTCGTTCCAGATGTGTTAAGATGAAGAAGAGAAATGGAAATTAGGATAAGACGTAGTTGGAAGATGAGACAAGTGACCATGCATGGAAGCATAAATTGGACTTCTTCAAGTCCGTAGCCAATGAATTGGACATCCATTGGTGAGTTGGTCGGTGGATTAGGCCAATGATCGAGATTATGAGATGTGAAAAAGAGGAAATTAAGTCTGGCCTGAGATTCGAGTAGGCCCGTGTCGAGCTTATCTATAAATAGGGGGAGTTGAGCTCCCCCCCCCCCCCTCATTTTTCTTCTCCCTTACTTCCTCTCCTCCCATCTGCTCTCTCGGAGCAATTTTGGACTTTTGACAGATCCAGACGAATCGACCGAAGGATCAAGGTAAGATCTTGCTATGTTATTCTACTCACCTTAATCTACATTTTATTAAGTTTTCACGCATTTCCATATATTGGTTTAGGAGAGATCCAATCTCAAAGTTAGATTTAGCTTTTTAGCTAGATTCTAGTTTAGATTTGAGATCTAGGAACTTTGAGCTTGTGATTCTCGTTTTTCTTTCGGTAAACGTGTTTGGGTTAACTAAGTTTAACCCAAACAAATTTTTAATTTTAAGTGTAAGTTTTAGAATTTGAAAATATATTATTGTAGGGTTTTTTTTTTAAAAAAAAAACCTCCACATATTTGTCAAAATTTAGCTTAAACACAATACTATATTAAAAAAATAGCTTAATCACAAGATTTTATATCACACTATGTGTATTACATTTACTGTATAATTATTAGATTAATTAATATTATTTAGTTTTCAATTAATATAATGTGATACATCTGGACCTAATCCGACTTTTCCATACAACCGAAATAGTATAAGACTGCGTATTAACTCAATAATATGTCGGTCCAGATGTATTAAAGTGAAGAAGAGAAGTGGGAATTAGGATAAGACGTAGTTGGAAGATAAGACAAGTGACATAGAAGCATAAATTGGACTTCTTCAAGTCCGTAGCCAATGGATTGGACATCCATTGGTGAGTTGGTCGGTGGATTAGGCCAAGGATCGAGATTATGAGAGGTGAAAAAGAGGAAATTAAGTCTGGCCCGAGATTCGAGTAGGTCCGGTGTCGAGCTTATCTATAAATAGGGAGAGTTGAGCACTCATTCTCTCATTTTTCTTCTCCTTCACTTCCTCTCCTCTCATTTGCTCTCTCTGAGCAATTTTAGACTTTTAGTAGATCTAGATGAACCGACCGAAGGATCAAGGTGAGAGTTATTCTATTCACCTTAATCTACATTTTAGTAAGCTTTCACATATTTCCATGCATTGGTCTAGGAGAGATGCAAGCTCAGAGTTAGGTTTAGTTTTTTAGCTAGATTCTAGTTTAGATTTGAGATCTAGGAACTTTGAGCTTGCGATTCTTGTTTTTCTTTTAGTAAACATGTTGTGGACGGCGTAAGTGTGTGTGTGGTGGATTACCCCTGTCCCCAAAACCTTTTGTAAAACATTTGAAATCATTTTAAATTTTAAAATGTTTTGAAAACATTTGCCCTAGTGGTTAAGTAATGAAATCAAAGCCACTCCCAGTGTTAGGAGGTTCGAATACTCCCGAAGGATCCACATAGATAAATCTTTGAAGCATCGACGCACTCGATCGTCCAGAACCCTAATCACACGAAATTAGTGTTAGCATTCGTGATCAAACTATGAATACACCTATGAGGCTCTAGCATGACCTAAGATGATGTTTGGATGTGTTTCAGGGCTTAGGGAAGTGTTCGGGAAGGTTTTGGGTCAAAATCAGACATCTAGTGCAAAATTACCATTTTACCCCTAGGACAAATGGTGAATCCAGCGCGGTACTGGACCAAGTCCCGCACGGGACCTGGTTGGATGGCCAATTTGGCCATCCAAGGTCACTGCTGTGTGGGAGTGACTCATCTCCCGCATGGGAGTTGTAGACACTTATTTTTAATTTTAATCAATTAGTTAATTTTAATTAATTAATTAATTAATTGATTTGCCCTTTTTCAAAATTTTTATTCTGCTTATCCTTTTAGTTTGGTTTATTTATGCTCATTTATTATTATTATTGTTATTAACTCATTTTATTTTATTTTGATTTTAATTTTATTATCTTTCAGGAAATTTTGAACCAATACCTGAAAGCCAAGCTAGCCAACTTAGCTCCCAATGCAAAGCCAAGACAATGACCGATTTAATTTAGTTATCATGGAAAATTTATAGATATATAAACGTATATATATATATATATAATATGTAAATATGTGTATATATATATATTTATATGTATATATGTATATATATTTATATGTATGTATATATATACATTTATGTGTATATAAATATATATATATGCATATATATATATACAATTATATGTATATATATATATATATATATATATATGCAATTGGATGTAAAAGACATTTAGTTTTTGTTTTGTCACATGCAGATGTTCGTGGATGTGGAGTCACTGGGTCCCAATCAACAAAGTTCATTATTTGCCCTCTGTTATTGCAACCAGCTTTTTCTTTTATTCTTTGTCAGAAATTGATAAGAACGAAAAAAAAAACACACAGCCACGCAAAGAATAAAAATACTTTTAGAGAAGTAGAAGTTAGTGTTCATACTTGAAAATCAGGGCATTTCATTCGGGGACTGTGATGGCGAATCCGAACGGTGAAAGTGGGCAGCCTAACGTGGAAGGCAACATACTGTAATTTGATGTTGATTAGACGGCTAAATCTTCCAAATCAGGACCTTGAAGGTTTCGGTTTTGACACGCCCGGACCTAGTCCGCACGTGTCAAGTTGAGTATTTATGTATTATTGTCTAATCAATATACCAAATTTGACTTCCCATGAATGTTTTATACTTCATTTAGCTCAATTTCTAGCTTAAAAACCCTAAAATTGAAGTTTTGAGTTGCGGGGCCCACTTGGGCACGGATCCCAAGGAAGTTTGACCGGGTTGACCGGAGTCAAACTTGACTCTGTTGATTCCGGCGCCAGAACTGGTCAGAACCGGCGTCGGATCTGACCGAATTATATGGGGTCTCGGCCACCCAAGATCCCCATTTTCATCTTCTCTTCTTGTTCTTCATTCTCCGAGTTCTCTCTTTCAAATTCCTTCGAATCAAACCCTCAATCCCCTTTCAAACACTTAATCAAACATCAACACCAACTTCTCTTGTATCCTTGAAGATCAAAACACCAAAATTTCCAAGAAATCACCAAATCTACAAATCTGTCATTTCAGGCGACAGTTTGTTCTTCGAGCTATATCTTTCGATTCAACCGTGGGAAGTCGCTGGGAATTTGGTATGTTGTTCTAGACTCATCAAGCTTTAATTTGATAGTTTACATGCTTGATTTCATGGTCTGTGCTAAGAGAAATCGTTGATTGAAGTTGAGATTTCTGTTTTGCTCGAGATATGTTAATCCTTAGTGTTTTGATTCGAAATTTGAGCATGTTTAATGGTTTGATTTCCGTTCTTGAAGCTATGAATCCTTTGATCATGTGTTTAACTTGCTGTGTTTCAATTTTGGTGCGGATTGGTGTTGAATCGAACTTGAATCGAGCTGAAGAAGATTGGAGGCCGAAGCTCGGCCTTAAATGCAGAACAGAACCGGCGCCGGTTCTGGTATGAACCGGGGCCGGATCATCACTGTCCAGGGGCAAAATGGTCATTTTGCAACCCTAGATCCCTTTTGACCCCATTTGACCCAATTGACTTTAATTTACTTCAATTGACCTCCGGACTTGCCCAATTTTACGCCGTGATCTTAAATAGGTTTTGTTTTATGATTTAATTGTTGGTTGAATGCTTTTATTAATCAAATTAGATTTTAATTTGATTATTTAGGTACGTGATTGTACGAGTTTCAGACCGGTAGCAGTTTGAGCTAAGGCATTCGTGGGTAATCGGGGAGTATACAACTCTCCTCTCTTGTGAGTGGCTTGGATTATATTGGTTGACCATTAAGGGTTAACCGTTTTCAAATTTCTTTATAAATGCTTTATTAAGTTGTTTTATATGTTTTGGGGTATGAATTGTCCACTCTCACACACTAAGTTTATAAATGATTTAAAAGGTGGAAATTTCAAATATTTTATAAATTGATATTATTGATTATTGTTTGGGGAACGATACCCTTGAGAGATGAGAGATTGAGCGGGTTCCTCGAAGCTCCAATTTGCGGGAGCGTGGACCGAGTTTGAGAGTATGCATGATACTCAGCCGTGGACCACCTATCGAGGGGCACGGTGAGTCGAGCCTCGTTGGGAGAGGCGCGTAGGGAAACTCGCCAGGGCTCCAGATTGCTGTGTTCCACCACAGCAAGGCAAACGTCAAGGGAATGGGCCAGTGAGTAAAGAAAAGTGTTTTGAAATATTGAGTAACCCTTGACGGTCCAGCGGATACCCCAGCGCACGGGTATACCTTTTTGGGACAATTTCAGAAGCCAGCCCATTTGGAAATATTATTATTGATTTAATATTTGTTTTGGTGTGGGACTTCCTATATTTTAGTAAATGGTTTATTAAATTGATTTTTGGATTATTTCATATCCCCAGCCTGAGGTGATCGGTCATTATAACCGAGTCCCTCACTGGGTACAAGTATATTGTACTCACCCCATTCACTTTTGTTGTCAGATCATCAGATTTCGGATGGCGGACGTCCTGGTGGTCAATGATCCCAGTACGACACTGTGGACACGACGTTGTAGGTGCCACCTCTTTTTGCTCTCTGTTTCTTGGCTCGGAATATTAGTGCATCTTACATATACATTTATGTATTTATATATAATATTTTCCGCTGCATGGAGCACCGTAAGATGTGTTATTTTCTTTTAAAATACTTTTGAACTATATTATCTATAATAATTTCATATGTTTTCATATATTGCTCGAATATCCCTTATTTCTTTGCCTTGTGCCATCTTGGTTGCCCGCCTGACGAGGCACGCATCTCGAGGTGGTAAGGCGGTTGTCACGTGGCCGAGCCTGCTGGTCGGGGCATGACAGGTTTCTATGGAGATTTTGAGTGTTCAAAGCTGTTTTTTGAAGGAAAGGTTCAGTTTTGGGAAGAAAAGAAGGAAATGATCTTAAGTTTCGCCAATCACCTAGGACTTCTGGCCAGACTTGGATTGACGGTAACAAAAAGTCGAACAGGAGGGGCAGGGATTTTTACAGCAAAGGAAGAAGAAAGGCGTGAAAGGTTTTTGAACGAAAGAGTCAACTGAAGCAAAAAAGGAAACACTTTTTATTTCGGGTCGGGTCATCAGTTAACTTTTAGGCTCCTTCAGCTTGAGTTCAGCTCTTTTCTTGGGCTATCCAAGTGCATCAGCTTACCATTAATTTGGGTAACCTTCCTTCAGCCCAGCACTTGATTTTGTTTATTTGTTTTTATTTCAGTTTGTGTTCATTTATGTGCTAATTTACGCCTAATCTTGGTAATTTATTCAAGCTTGTTCATTTTCCTCTCTTGAATGTGTGTCAGACGCCTATTTTCATTCTTGTTATCAGTTTTCGAAGCTTTGTTAGTACCTATTTAACTCCTTGACTTGTGCTTGCATCTAATCATGTTTATTCATATGTGCTTTGTAAATATGCTCATACCCGTTATAATTTCCATGTATATATCATGATTACACCTTATGTCTTTTTGTAAATTCCACATGCTTTGATCTCGTTAATTTACATTCCATGTTTCAATTCATGTTCCAAGTATCCACACCACTATAGCCGTGCCTTTTGACTTGCTTATTTAGTATCATCCGTGCCTTGTGAAATGTATATATATATTTGGCGTGCATTCGACGATTCTTTTCAATGTTCAAATTTCTCTGCAAATATCCATGCTTAATGACCATAATACATATATGTATATGTATATGTATATGTATATGTATATGTATCCGTTTGTAAATATTTTTTGGCAAGTTCATCCATATAGTCAAATAGTCAATGTTTAAATCTACACCACCATGATCGTATATTCCATTTAGCTCATACCCATGTATAGTCGGTTGGTCATACACTATATCCATGTCTCCCATGTCTTATTTTTATATATTAATCATCCATACACTGTCATATGCTCATATGTTCATTTTATGAAAATGATCATTTCAAGTATGTCATGTGTAAATATCTAAGACACACAGGAGTTTAATCCAAATTAGTGCTCATATTGACTAATCAGATGTTAATATTTCTCTTTGTTAGTAAGTATTCATGATTAGATTTCAAGTCATCTGTGTTTACAATTTTAGGTTACATAATTATATTTTGCATGTAATATTTTTGTAAATATAATCCAGTGTGTTCATGCATACCAGTTTATATTCTACATGTAAATATCTATGTCCACGTATACATTATTATTGATTTTTATCACACCAAAATTTTATCCATATGCTTACTTATTGTTACATATTCTTGTTATTATCTATACTTATCCATGTCTATATGTTGTGATCCTGATCCAATCCTATCATGCATTTGATAATTAGAACATTAATTTTCAAACAATTCATATGCATGAGGGGACCGGAGGATGCCTCGGGAGTCCGAGGTTTCTGAAGGTTTTCCCCGATGAGAGATTTCCTCGGTGTCTAGTCGGGAGTCCGATCGGACCCGGGGGAATTTTTCATCCCTTCAAAATTAAAAAATATGTTTTTCTCATGTAATTTTCATAAAAAACATGCATCATGTTTATGATTTCTTTAATTTCCTAAAATTGGCAAATGAACTAAAAACTTTATTATTACCTTCTTTTACAAAAGGAATGTTTATTATAAAATCTTTTATTTTTACTTTTATGATTTATTTTTATTTATTTTAAGAAAATCTCTTGTTTAAGAGGCCCAATTAAATTAAAAGGAATATTTATTCTGACATTAATTTCAAAACATGTTTTAAAATTTTTTGAGAGATCTTAATTACCCAATTATAGTTAGGACCTCTCAAATTAATCTAAGTTTTATTAAAAAAAAAAAACATTTTCAAAATTTCTTTTCTTTTTTATTTTATTTCTATCCAATGAAAGGGAATATTTGTTTTCTTTTACCTTTTTTAATTTTTCTAAAGTACCTTTGTGAGAGAACTTTAGTGGGTTAAATTAATTAAGACCTTTCAAGTAAACTTCATTTTTATCAAAAGGCAGTTTTAGCTTCAATAAAAAGAATGTTTATTCTTTAAATCTTTAAAATTCTTTTTCAAAATCAGTTTTATTCGATAAAAAAGACATTCATTTTCTTAAAAGTTTTTTTTGAAAGGTCTTAGTTTATTAAATCTACTAAGGTTTTCCTATTAGACTAAATTTTTATCAAATTATTCCCTTCATTACATTAAAAGGAATATTTATTCCGACATTTAAAATTATGTTTTTCTTAAAATGATTTTAAACACATTTTATTATCATTTTCCAAGTAAAATATTTTTAAGACTTTTGTGGTACCGATTTCCGAGCGTCTTGGGGGTGCTAATCCTTCCCCAAGCGTAACCGACTCCCGAACCTAAAATCTTTTTCGTAGACCAGTTTCTTTCCTTAGCTTGATGTAATCTTTCTATATTTACGTTGGGTTAAACAAGTAGGTGACTAACCACGCCTATTCAAATAAAAGGTTAGTGGCGACTCCATTTGTTTTTAGACTGTTTAGTCCCAAATATTTTTCTTACGTCATTTCATTTATCGTCGGAGCGGTAAAACGTCTCGACAGCTTGGCGACTCCACTGGGGACTTTTTTTTAGAGAGTCAAGCCATTTTTTTTTAAATCTTATTTTACTTGGATTTGGTATTAAAATGTTTTAAATTTCATTTCATGCATTGCATCGTTCATTTTGATTAAAATTTTTTCCAATAATTGTTTCAAAATTTTTTCCAAAAAAAAAAGGACAGAAAAAAAGGAAGATTTTTACAAAATTAAGTTTATTAAAATTGCATCTTGCATATACATCACATTTAATTTATATGTATGTTTTTGTGCTTTGATTTTCTAGCATGCTTTGTGTGTTTAGTTAGTTGTATATATTTTGCATGTTTTAATCCTTTGCCTATACCTTGATCCTCTAGCATACCTTATGTCTTAATTGCTTGTATATATTTTGCATGTTTTACTTTCCTTTTTATATCTTGATTTGCTAGTATGCTTTTGTATTTACCATTTTGCCCTTTTAGTCACTTGTATGTATTTTTCATGTTTTAATTCCTTGTGTATGCCATGTATGCCTATCTTGTTAATCCTGTATGCTTATCTCTTATCATATTATTTTTTCCATAATTATTTATCCTATATTTTGAATTGGACTGATTGTGTGTTGACATGTGATAGTGAAATTTTTTCTGCTTCTTGTTTTTGCTCCTCCAAATGTTCGCTACCTCACCGAAAGGCAATTGGTAAAGGTACAAGTCCCTACCTCACACACAACACAAATTCATAACATAAAAGTTCAGGAGTCCGAACTTCACCTTTATTTAGGAGAGGGCGACGGGGTTGCCTCCACCCCATCTTGTCCGATGGGTACCCTTGTCTAGAGCTTTAAACCCAACATGTAGAAAAACCTAAATTCTAACCTAGATAGAGCCAAACCCGTTTGGAGAAAACCCGGTTTCTTAGGGCACAAAGGGGGAGCGGCTTTTTACCTTTATCAGTTCCTTTCACTTTATCTGGATATATATTTCATGATGGCATGCTGTTTGTCTGTTTTCTTTCACTTTATCTGTATATATGATTTTTTTTATGATGATATGCTGTTTGAATGAACTGTTTGTTTTCCTTTCATCTTATCTGTATGTATGATTATTTCATGATGATATGCCATTTGTATAATCTGTCTCCTTTCTTTCACTTTATTTGTATGTATGCTTATTTCATAATGATATGTTATTGATATAATCTATCTGTTTTGTTCCACTTTATCTGTATGTATACTTATTTTCATGATAATATGTCTCCCCACTTTATCTGTACATATTCATTTCATAATCTGTTTGTTTTTCTTTCACTTTATCTTATATATATGCTTATTCCATAGTGGTATGCTGTTTGTATAGTTTGCCTATATTCTTCCCCCACTTTATCCGTATATGTTTTTTCCATAATGGCATGCTGTTTGTATAATCTGTCTGTGCTCCTCCTCACTTTGTCTGTATATATGTTGTTTGTTTTCTTCCTCGCCTTATCCGTACATGTTTATGCTTTGCCTTATGATCTTCTTGTTTCCTTAAATATCCATGATTATTGCTCTTTATTGTCATCACCACATGACATGCATTCCATTGAAGAATCATTCGCAACAAGAGAACTGTAAAGGGAAATTAGTCATAGTTGATGAACAAGGTCAACCTTTGGGTCAACGGATATTTGGGCCCCCGGCCTTGTTTGGATGAAATGACTAATTATCTTTTATGGTTAAATTGTTGCGAGTCAAACATCTTTGCATCATTCATCTTAACATTATTATTTTATTCTGATATATTTCCTTTTACCTTTTTGCCATTTCTTTTTCTTCTTTATCTCTACATCACATTCTCGCATTCCATCCTTATCTATAATAGGTTTACTATAGAGAAAATTAGTTATGGCGAAAGAAAGTGAGGAAGTACCCATGGAGATAGATTCGATGGGAGAGTCTGAAAATTTCGATTCCGCCAGTCCGACTTTGAAACAAGCTCTGTACTGGCTAAGGCAGAAAGCTAGGGAGGCATCAGCAAAGGGTCCTCCACCCCAGTTACCTGCAAGAGCCAGATGTAGTTTCGTCCGAAATGATCTGACAAGACTGAAACAGTTATGGGAAGGCATCAGTGATAAGGGTCGATTCAAACAGTTGTATGGAGATATAGCATTGCTATTGGATGTAGAAGTGGAGGAGGAGCTTCTAAAAGCGGCTTTGTACTTTTGGGATCCCTCATACCGGTGCTTTACTTTCGGTAAACATGATGAATCTTCTATTGGAGAGTATGATATGGTGCCGATAGTAGAGGAATATCAAGATCTGTTGATGGTAAGGAGCAAGCCGGATAAAGTATTTTGGCCAACCGAGAATCATCCTAAGAAGCTAATGAAGTTGTTGGGGATGAAGATCGAAGAAATAAGGGGCTACATGGATGGCGACTTCCTTTCAATCAGTTTCATGATGGATATTGTGGAGAAGAATACCACCACTAGGAAAGGGATTGATGTTCTAGCCCTTTTGATTTATGGCCTAGTACTATTTCCTAGAAGTGAGGGATATGTGCATATGTCAGTAACAACTCTTTTTATGGAGATCAAGCATCAGTCTGATCCGGCTTTGACAATCTTGGCGGAAACCATTCGATCTCTCAATGCATGTAAAAAAGCCGGTGGTAAATTTGAGGCTTGTGGACGGTTATTGACAATATGGTTTAGAAGCCATTTCAGATACAAAAGGTTCGTAGGAATGGTCTTCAATAACAAAGGTGAAGAGACGATAGCCATTTATAATGCACATCCTTGGCCATCCAAATCAAGAACAGTGGTAGAATGGGTCGAGTGGTTCACGAATTTAAAGAACCAAGACATCACATGGACAGCAATGTGGACAACGACAAAAGATACTCCTTATTTGGATGCAAGCATACATTGGATCCCTCTTGTAGGCGTTTGGGGAACCATCAGTTACTCCCCATTGCTAGTAAGACGGCAATATGGGTCAGAACAGTCTATCCCTCTCACTTTTGGGCTCAATTTGTTAGATTTCCAGCATGACACCGAAAAGGGATTTGATGAGGCCAAATTTTGGGCAAACTTGTACAAAGGAGCGCAAAAGATGGATCGTGGCAATCATACTGACAATGCAATTCCTGAATACGTTGTATGGCATAGTAAACGGGCGAAACAAATTTCAGTTCCACCAGTTCTGGATCCTAATTACCCTTTGGTTGAGGCACTAGAAGACAAGTTAGAAAGGCTGGAAATTGAGAATCAGAGGTTCAGAAAAGGGGCTCAGCTAGTTGAATTGACCCAGAAATGTCAGCAGTTGGAGATACAGAATCGGAAACTACGAGACCAACTTGGAAATAGCCAGATAGAGATGCAAGGATGGGTTCAAGACTGGGTAAGAGAGAGTGCCAACAATGTCAAGCTGAAAGGGGAGGTGAAAGAATGGAGAGAAGAGGCCACGGAAATGAGCCGGTTGGCAGCAAGGACCGAAATCTTCAATCAAGAACATGCCCAAAGCTGGAGAATTGCCCAAAAACAATGCTTTCAAGTTCAGGAGGAGAAGAGCGAAGTGAAAAAAGCAAAGATTGAACTGAAAAGAGAATTGGCGGAGCAGAAACGCATAGTAGGGTGGTTAGTGCGAAGAAATAATGAGTTAGAGCAACAAGTTCACGATACTGCCAACAGATTGACTATTTCTGAAAAACAAAATGCTGAAATGAGGGCACAATTGGAGCAGTTCAGAAGACAAGCATAGTGATAGATTTGTTCCTAAAATATTATCGTCTTATACTTTGATTCGAATGGTGCTCTATTATGGGTTGTTAAACTCACTTTCCTATTTTCGTAATGCTAATTATCTTTATAGTAATCTTGTTATGGATGGGTTTCCACATTACATAATCATTCAAGCATATTCATACATACATTTCATTCATATTCATGGTAAGGGAATCTGATTCGTCCTTATGGTTAAATAGAGGTTTCAAGATAGCACCTCCAACGCACAGATATAACACTATACTACAATCCAGAATCGTCATGGAAGAGCAAGCTGCCGAGATTGAACAGCTAAGGAAGACAAATGAGGATCTACAGAAAAGATTGGATCAGATGGCGAAAATGGTGGCCAGTATGAGACAGCAAAACTTGGCAAATTCAGGCAACAATTCTAATGGGCAATCTTCTCAGAGTACACTCCCACATGGATTCCCCACAGCTCAGTCCACGAATGCCTCTCTCTCGCCTCTTACCCTCAACATACCTTTACAAGAAAATCAAACACAAATTCCTTAACCAACCACAAACACATTCACCTTCCCACCACCTCCACCCGGTGTGTACTCTTTTACACCATCAATGTTTACCACAAGCGGAGGAATCCCAACAACTCAACCAATTCCCCCTCCCACCTACATTATGCCGCCTCCTACCCTTGGGCACACCCCAAACAATCCCGTGTTTGTGCCTGATGAACAATTTGAAAGGGAGATTGGTGGAGCCGAAAGCCAAAGGGTATTGAGCCAGATAGAGGAGCGGCTCAAGGCCATGGAGGGCACTCATACTTATGGCATTACTGATGCCTATGAATTGAGCTTGGTGGATGGATTGGTGATCCCACCAAAATTCAAAGTGCCTGAATTCGAGAAGTACAAGGGGACCACATGCCCTAAAGACCACATTACTATGTATTGCCGGAAGATGGCCGCATACTCCAGAGATGATAAGCTGCTAATCCACTGTTTCCAAGACAGTCTTACTAGGTCTACAACACGGTGGTACAACAAGCTAGATAGGTTGGGCATTCACTCTTGGAATGATCTAGCCCGGGCTTTCATTGATCAATATAAGCACATGACTGATTTGGTGCTAGATAGATTGACTTTGCAAAATATGGAAAAGAAGTCTTTTGAGTCTTTCACCGAATATGCTCAGAGATGGAGAGATATAGCAGCTCAGATTCAGCCCCCCTTGACCGAGAAAGAAACCACAAGGTTGTTTGTTAATACCTTGAAAGCTCCATACTACAGCCACATGCTTGCCGGTGCTACTAAAAGCTTTACTGATATGGTTTTGGTTGGAGAGATGGTGGAGAATGCACTCAAAACTGGCAAATTGGAAGGAGGGGAATCTAGTGTGGCTAAGAAGAATCCCAAGAAGAAAGAAGGCAAAGTAAACACCGCCGGATATGGAGGATACCAACAATACCCCCAACACCAATACCGACCAAACCAATCCCAATATCAACCATACCAACCACAATACCAACCATATCAATCCCAATATCAACCCCAATATCGTCCCACCAACTACACACCACCTCAAAACACCTACCAGCATCCTCCTCCCAACTATGCTCAACCTCAAAACACTTACCAATATCCGGTATCCAATGCCAGTTATATTGCCCCCAGACCAAATACTCAAAATTGGAACCCAAAACCACCAAGAGAAAGGAAACAATTCACCCCTATTCCCATGACCTACATCGAACTTTATGCCAAACTCTTGAGCAACAAAATGATTGAACCAGTCCAATACTCAACCCCTTTACAGCCTCCATATCCGAGGTGGTTTGATGAAAACGCCACATGTGCCTATCACTCGGGGGCTAAGGGGCATAGTATTGAGAATTGTTTTCGGTTGAAGGAAGTGGTACAGGGTATAATCAACGAAGGTCGTCTGAATTTCGATACACCACCAAGTGTGGGCACAAATCCTCTCCCAAATTATGGTGGAAACACTTTGAATATGATTGATGATGGGGCAGTTCATGTCAAGAGAAAGGTTGAAGAGATTGTCACATCAATGAAGGACGTATATCAGGCTTTGCTAAAGGCCCAAATGATTACTCCTTTGAAGTGTGAAGGTCATGAGATCCAGTGTTGCACTGAATTCTGAAAAAAATTGCAAGCTATGATGGATGTCGGACTGATTGAGTTTTATGTGGAGAAAAACGAAGGTATCGACATCTGTATGGTGAATAGTGGAAACGAAAATTCTTCCCATTATAAACCAAGTTTGAAACTATCTGTGCTTCAAAAGCCCAGCCTCGCCATTCCCGTAACCTTACCAAAGCCAAGCCTGTCAATTCCAATGGCCCCTAAGCCGACATTGAATATCCCCGCATTGAAACCAAGCCTAAATTTGAATGTGCCAACACCATTCCCCTATCGGAGTGATAAGGAAGTACCTTGGAGGTACGAGAGTTCAGTGCAACAGATGAATGCCAATGTCCAGGAATCTGAATCAGTGAATATTTCTGGAGTAGGAGGCATGACTAGGAGTGGGAGATGCTATGCCCGAAATCCAACTACCACTTTACACAAAGAGAAAAAGAAGGGCATGGAGGAAAATGATGAAGTTGTTACACCATCTGTTAGAGGGCCGGAGAAAGAAATTGAAAAAGAAATAACCAAGACGGTGGATGAAAATGATGCTCGTGAATTTTTGAAATTCATCAAACAAAGTGAGTACAGTGTCATAGAACAACTGAATCGCTTGCCAGCTAAGATTTCTATGCTAGCTCTGCTTTTGAACTTCGAGGCACATCATAATACTCTCCTCCGAATCCTGAACCAATCTTATGTGTCCAAAAACATCACCGTGGCCAATTTGGAACATATTGCTGGAGGTATCACAGTGACTGATTACATCTATTTCACTGATGAAGAGATCCCTTTCAGAGGAAGAGGCAATTACAAGGCACTGCACATCACTGTTTGGTGCAAGGATCATATGGTGGCCAAAGTGTTGATTGATAATGGATCCGCCTTGAATGTGATGCCACTTCATACACTGATGAAATTGCCTATAGACCAATCTTTAATGAAAGCCAGTCAGTTAGTGGTTAGAGCATTTGATGGCACACGGAGAGAAGTTGTTGGGGAAATGACTATTCCAATAATTGTGGGGCCGATTGAATTTGAAATCCTTTTCCAGATTATGGATATTTCGCCAACCTATAGCTGTCTCCTGGGTCGCCCTTGGATCCATATGGCCGGTGCTGTTCCTTCTTCCCTTCATCAGAAAATCAAGTTCCGAGTTGAAAACAAGATAGTTCTGTGTCCGGGGAAGAAGATATCATGGTAATGCAACCTCCAAACACTCCTTACATTGAAGCTGTGGAGAAGGCAGTGGATTGCTCTTTTAGGTCATTTGAGGTGGCCGAGGTAACATGGGTAAGAGAAGGATCCAAGGTACCTAGTCAACATTTCTTTGGCTGCTTGAATATGCAAGTCAACATGACTGTCGGAAGAGGCTGTCGGGCAGGAAAAGGACTCGGAAAGTATGGCCAAGGAATCCGTGAGCCTATTGTTTTACCAAAGGCGGAGCCCACTTTTGGACTTGGATATAAGCCTTCTTGGAGAGAGAAGTCCGAAGCAAGGGAGGAGAAGAAGCGCAAGCGTGTGGCTACATTGAGAAGAGGGGAACTTGAACCCAAGAAACTGAAGATTCCACCGTTAAAAGATAGTTTTGTTTTTACTGGAACGATGAACCCAAAAAGATCAGTTGTTGAGCTTGAACAGTTATTAAAGGGATTGTCTATTAGCATGCTAGAGCACGGGGAATCAAGCAGTGGAACATTGGTTCAACGATTGGCACCAGGGACTGATTTGAATAATTGGGAGTCTTTCGAGATGCCGATGAACTTGTCAGATCTGAACATGTAATTAATTAAGCTTTGAGAACTCATTTTATCCTACACTTCTACCCAAGAGTGTGGACAGTTGACTTTCATATGTTATGGGTTTTATTTTCATGTTTGCTCCATCATCCATGATATTGATATTCATACTATTAAACTCTACACCGTGTATATATTTCATACCATAATTATACCATTGTGTTTTCCTCTATATGTTTATCCTTGTTATTCATTTCTTCTTTTATTCATGGATCAAATGCATATATATATACCCCTTTATTGTCTTTTGACCCCAGGACTTCAAACGATGAATGTAAAGACAACAAAGATGGTCTTTTTGAGCCCGACTTTGATCGTTTCATTAATGCGGATGACCTCGACAACGATGATGATGATGATTGCTCTCTTCCCCCTGATCTTATGAGACTGATTGAAAATGAAGACAAACAGATCTTGCCCCACAAAGAGGCCACTGAATTGATCAATTTGAGTGATGATGAGGAAAAGAGAGAAGTTAAAATTGGCACTTCCCTAACACCCGAACAAAAAAAGGAACTAGTGGCATTACTCAAGGAATATGCTGATGTCTTTGCTTGGTCCTACCAGGATATGCCAGGTTTAGATACTGAGATTGTGGTGCATAGAATGCCAATCAAGCCCGGATTCAAGCCAGTACAGCAAAAGTTGAAGAGAATGAGGCCTGCCATGTTATTAAAGATCAAAGAAGAAGTGAAGAAGCAACTGGACGCAGGATTTTTGGAAGTAGCTACTTATCCTGAGTGGGTCGCAAATGTAGTACCAGTCCCGAAGAAAGATGGCAAAGTTCGAATGTGTGTGGATTACCGAGATGTCAACAAAGCCAGTCCGAAAGACAATTTCCCACTACCTCATATTGACACTTTAGTCGACAACACAGCTAAACATGCAACATTTTCTTTCATGGATGGGTTTTCGGGGTACAACCAGATTAAAATGGCTTCAGAAGATAAGGAGAATACTGCTTTCACCACCATGTGGGGCACGTTCCAATACAACGTGATGTCCTTTGGTCTCAAGAATGCCGGGGCAACTTATCAGAGAGCTATGGTGATTCTTTTTCATGATATGATGCATAAAGAGATCGAGGTGTATGTGGATGATATGATTGCCAAAGGTAGGTGATAGGTGTATTTTATACCTATATTATGAGCTATTTTATGAGCATAATTGAATGATTTTATCAATATTATAGCTTAATTCTTTATCTTTACTCTCACTCTTGTCTTATTGAATGTAGGAGAGCTATATGGTGAAAATTGAGGAGAAATTGGAGAAATTTGGAGCTGGAAAGATTGAAAAAGATGATTAAAGTGAAGCTTGGATCGATAGAAGTTCGAAAAGTCAAGAAAAGTGGAAGAAAATAAGAAACGGGTAAGGTTTCATGCAAGAAACGGCGCCTGAAGAAGAAGAATTGAAGACTGGCTTGATCGAATAGAAACGGTGAGGGTTTCATGCAAGAAACGGCGCCGTATGATGTGAAGAAGCTTCAGTTCTTACGCAACAAAAAGCGGCGCCGGTTGACACTATAAGCGGTGCCGGTGCTGAGCATTTGAGTCCAATCCGACTTAGTCTCTTAATCTCCCGATTTTATGTAATCTCTCTAATATAAATACGAACATTTAGGGATTTTAGACGCACCTTTTGATACTTTTCAGAAGAGAGGAGCAGTAAAGTCTTCAATTTGGGGAAAAATTGTTCTATCTCTTTACTTTGCTTTTATTTAATGAATTTGTTTTCTTTTCAAATTATGAGTAGCTAATTCTCTTGTTGGGGATTTGGGTAGATCTTCAAGGGGTTTAATTCAATACTTGTATGAGTTGATTATCTTGTGATTAAATCTGTTTTCTTTATTCTTAATGCGTTTTATGTCTGGCCAACATAAAATAGATCTTTGGAATTGTATGAAGGACTGAGAGGTGAAATATAATTCGTGCTCTAGGAAAATAGACGCAATCTAATTGGATACAAGAGTAATTCAATTTATTGTGATAACCATAATTGAATTAGGGTCGTGAAGAAACTGATTTGATTATAATCCAATGTTCTTAATGTTCTTAGCTAATTAGTTTATGCACTGAGAGGTGGTAATCAATTAGTTAGGAAAGCTTAGGATGATCTGAGAGGGCTCCTAAGTAGATCAGTGATTGTTATTTTAATCTTGATAATTAGATTCATTCATAATTGAATTAAATACCTAGAAGAGAAGCCTAAACCCTCACATCCATTCTATTGATTTCTCTTAATTAATTTATCTTTTCTTTCTTAGTCAATTTCTACAATCCTCTTATCTTAATTTATTTGCAATCTGATTTCATTAAATTCAGTTAATTTCCTTACAAACTCAGCTAGAATTAGGTTGTTAGCTTTCTCAAGTCCTCGTGGGATCGATATCTTGGAATACTCCAAGCTTTACTACTTGATTTCGTACTCTTGCGAAAAATCCCGATCAGTAGGAATCCAGAAGAGCATATGACTAGTCTGAGGAAGTTGTTTGAGAGGCTGCGCAAGTATCGATTGAGGTTAAATCCGACCAAATGTACTTTCGGCGTTACTTCAGGGAAGCTATTGGGCTTTATTGTTAGTCAAAGGGGGATTGAGGTAGACCCAGATAAAATCAAAGCCATTCAAGATTTGCCACCTCCGAGAACTCAAAAGGAAGTAAGAGGTTTCTTTGGGCGATTAAACTATATCTCCCGCTTCATTTCCCAGTTGACTGCAAAATGTGACCCGATTTTCAAGCTTTTGAAGAAGAACAATACGGGATAATGGAATCAAAATTGTCAGAAAGCCTTTGATAAGGTCAAGGAGTATTTGTCGAACCCACCAGTGCTAGTACCTCCTATGCCTAATCGACTTGGAACACTCAATGGGCTGTGTTTTGGGGCAACATGATGAAACCGGCAAGAAAGAACAAGTAATCTACTATGTCAGTAAGAAGTTCACAGAGTATGAGGCCAAGTATTCTCAGATAGAAAAGATGTGTTGTGCATTGGCATGGGCAGCTCAGAGGTTAAGACAGTATATGCTGTATAATACCACATGGTTGATAGCAAGGCTAGATTCGATCAGATTCCTCTTTGAGAAACCTTCATTGTCAGGACGATTGGCTCAATGGCAAATACTACTGTCAGAATATGATATAGTTTATGTCTCCGAGAAAGCTATCAAAGGAAGTGCCATTGCTAAATTTCTAGCTGACAGAGCAGTTGATGACTATGAACCCATGAAGTTTGAGTTTCCTGATGAGGATTTGATGTCGATATTCAATACTGAGCTAGAGCAAGGAGGGAAATGGAGAATGTATTTTGATGGGGCATCAAATGCACTGGGGCATGAAGTAGGAGCTGTCCTAATATCCCCAAACGGTGATCAATACCCGGCAACAGCAAGACTTGACTTCGACTGCACAAACAATATGGTAGAATATGAAGCTTGCATTCTGGGGATCCAGATGGCAATGGAGAGAAAGATCGAGGCTTTGGAAGTGTATGGCGATTCTGCTTTGGTGATATATCAGCTGAGAGGTGAATGGGAAACACGAGACTCAAAGTTGGTCTGTTATCATAAGTACATCATGGAGTTGACTGAGCAATTTGAAGAAATCAGCTTTCATCATCTCCCTAGAGAAGACAATCAGTTGGCCGATGCATTGGCAACTTTAGCCTCGATGTTCAAAGTCGATAAAGGAGCTGAAATCGAAGCAATCAAGTTGGACATGAAGACTCATCCGGCACATTGCATGAGTGTTGAGGAGGAGGATGATGGCAAACCTTGGTTCTATGACATTGCCCAATACCTCAGATTTCAAAAGTATCCAGATCGTGCTGTTGAGAATGACAAGAAAGTTATCCGAAAAATGTCTGCAAACTTCTTCTTATATGGTGAAGTCCTTTACAAGAGAAGTAGGGATCAAGTAATGTTGAGATGTGTAGAGTTAGAGGATGCAAAGAAGATTCTAGAAGAAGTTCACGGCGGAATATGTGGAACTCATTCCAGTGGACATAGAATGGCTAAATAGATTATGAGGTTGGGATATTACTGGTTGACTATGGAGACCGATTGTATTAATCATGCTAGAAAATGCCATAAATGTCAGATTTATGCTGATCAGGTTCATATACCTGCTAATCCATTGCATGTCATCTCTTCCCCTTGGCCTTTCCCTGACACGCCCGGACCTAGTCCGCACGTGTCAAGTTGTATATTTATGTATTGATGTTTTGTTAATATATCAATTTTGACTTCCCATGAATGTTTTGAACTTCGTATAGCTCGATTTCAAGCTTAAAAACCCTAAAATTGAAGTCCCTAGATGTGGGCCCCACTTGAGCGCGGATTCCAAGGATGTTTGACCGAGTTGACCGAAGTCAACTTGACTATGTTGATTCCGGCGCCGGAACTGACCAATACCGGCGCCGGAATTGGTCGATTAAATTGGGTCTCAGCTCACCCGAGAACCCCCAATTTCATTTCTTCTCTTTGATTCTTCAAATCTTCTCCGAGCTCTCTCTCGATTCTTCTGAATCAAAATCTCAACCTCCTTTCAAACACTAAATCAATCATCAATTCCAACTTCTTTTGTATTCTTGAAGATCAAAACACCAAGATTTCCAAGAAAATCACCAAATCTAGAAATCTGGAATTTTGGCGACAGATTGTTCATCAGCTCATATCTTTTGATTCAACCGTGGGTTGTTGCTGGGTTTTTGGTATGTTGTTCTAGACTCATCAAGCTTTAATTTGATAGTTTACATGCTTGATTTCATGGTCTGTGCTAAGAGAATTTGATGATTGAAGTTGAGATTTCTGTTTTGCCCGAGATATGTCAACTCTTAATATTTTGATTCGAAATTCGAGCATGTTAAATGGTTTGATTCCGTTCTTGAAGATGTGAATTCATAGATCATGTGTTTAGCTTGCTGTGTTTCA
Source organism: Microcos paniculata (assembly GCA_030664755.1). Classification (NCBI taxonomy): domain Eukaryota; kingdom Viridiplantae; phylum Streptophyta; class Magnoliopsida; order Malvales; family Malvaceae; genus Microcos; species Microcos paniculata. Next base: position 20,060,754 of record CP131461.1, read on the forward strand.
ATTTTGATACGGATTGGTGTTGAATCGAACTTGAATCGGGCTGATGAAATTGAAGGCCGAAGCTCGGCCTTATTTCCATAACAGAACCGGCGCCGGTTCTGACTAGTTCCGGCGCCGGATCATCACTGTCTAGGGGCATTTTGGTAATTTTGCAGCCTAAGACCCCATTTGATCCCAATTGACTCAAATTAGCTTCAATTGAATTTCGGACTTACCCAATTTTATTTCGAGACCTTAAATGGATTTTGATTTGTGATTTAAAAATTGGTCGAATGCCTTTATTAATCAAATTAGACTTAATTTGATTATTAGGTACGTGATTGTACGAGGTTGGAACCGGTAGCAGTTTGAGCTAAGGCATTCGTGGGTAATCGGGGAGTATACAACTCTCCTCACTAGTGAGTGGCTTGGATTATATTGGTTGACCATTGAGGGTTAACCGTTTTCAAATTTATTTATAAATGCTTTATTAAATTGTTTATATATGTTTTGGGGTATGAATTGTCCACCCTCACACACTGAGTTTACAAATGATTTAAAGGGTGGGAATTTCAATAAATTTTATTTATTGATATTATTGAGTATTGATTGGGGAATGATACCTCTGAGAGATTGATTATTGATTGGGGAATGATACCCCTGAGAAATTGATTATTGATTGGGGAATGATACCCCTGAGAGATTGATTATTTATTTGGGGAATGATACCCCTGAGATATGAGATATTGAGCGTTGTCCTCGGGGCTCCAATATGTGGGAGCGTGGACCGAGTTGTGAGTATACGTGTTACTCAGTCGTGGACCGCCTATTGAGGGGCACGGTGAGTCGCTCCTGAGTGCGAGAGGCGTGTAGGGAAACTCGCCAGGACTTCTATATGCTGTGTTCCACCACAGCAAGGCAAACGTCAAGGGAATGGGCTAGAGAGTAAAGTAAAAGTATTTTTAAAAGTATAAAGTAACCCTTGACGGTCCAGTGGATACCCCAGTGCACGGGTATACCTTATTGGGACAGATTTCAGATGCCAGCCCTTATGTAAATATTATTATGGATTTGATATTTGATTTGGCTTGGGATTTACTATATTTTAGTAAATGATTTATTAAATTGATGTTTGGATTATTTCATATCCCCAGCCTGAGGTGATCGGTCTTTATAACCGAGTCTCTCACTGGGTACAAGTTTATGTACTCACCCCATTCACTCTTGTTTTCAGATCATCAGACTTTGGACGGCGAACGTCCTAGTGGCCAGTGATCCCAGTTCGTATCTGTGGACACGATTATGTAGGTGCCACCCTTTTGCTTTGTGTTACTTGGCTCGGGATATTATTACATCTTATTTATACAGTTGTGTTTATAAATAATATTTTTCCGCTGCATGGAATACAGTAAGATGTTATACTTTATTTTAAATATTTTCAAAATGTATTATCTATGATGATTTCGTATGTTTTCATATATTGCTGAATATCCTTTATTTTTAGCCTTGTGCCATCTTGGTTGCCCGCCTGACGAGGCACGCATCTCGAGGTGGTACGGCGGTTGTCACGTGGCCAAGCCTGCAGGTCGGGGCGTGACATTCTCAATGTGGGGCATAGATGTAATCGGGACAATCTCACCGAAGGCTTCTAATGGGCATCAGTTTATCTTAGTAGCCATCGATTACTTCACCAAATGGGTTGAAGCTGCTTCATATCCTAATGTAACACAGTTAGTGGTCACCAAGTTCGTGAAGAAAGAGATCATTTGTCGATATGGGCTACCAGAAATCACTAACAATGCTAAGAATTTAAACAACAAGATGATCGATACAATGTGCTCCCAATTCAGGATCAAGCACAGTAATTCAACCCCTTATCGGCCAAAGATGAATGGAGCGGTCGAAGCAGCAAACAAAAACATTAAGAAGATTGTCCAGAAAATGACAGTGACTTACAAAGATTGGCATGAGAAACTTCCTTTTGCTTTACATGCTTATCGCACTACTGTAAGAACTTCGACTGGTGCAACTCCATATTCTCTTGTCTATGAAATGGAAGCTGTGGTACCAGTTGAGGTAGAAATCCCATCTTTGAGAATATACAGAGAGTTGAAGCTCGAAGAGTCGGATTGGGTGCATGAGAGATTTGACCAATTGAATTTAATTGAAGAGAAGCGGCTTAAAGCACTTTGCCATGGTCAATTGTATCAGAAAAGAATGATGCGTGTATATGATAAGAAGGTACGTCCGCGCGAGTTTGCAGAAGGTGAATTGGTGCTGAAAAAAATTCTACCTGCTCAACATGATTCCCGAGGAAAGTGGACTCCAAATTGGGATGGTCCTTATGTGGTGAAGAAAGAATTCTCAAGAGGTGCCCTAATCTTGCAAGAAATGGATGGGGATGAATTGCCACATCCAATCAATGTCGATGCTGTGAAGAAGTACTACACCTGAAGAATTAAAAAAATGATGAAAAAAATGACAAAAAAAATGACAAATAAAAAATGAAAAAAAATGAAAAAATAAAAAAATGAAAAAAATGAAAGAATGAAAAAATGAAAAGAGTGTCTCAAGTTGAAAACCTGAAAAGGTGGCTTGAGTCCGAAAAAGAGAAGAAAAGGAGGGATCTGAGGCGAAAACCCGAAAGGGCGGTTCAGATCCAATTAGGATGGTTCCTAAGCTGAAAACCTGAAATGGCGGTTTATGAAGGTTGAGAAAGCACAACAAAAAAGGCACCTAACTTGTACAAGAGGTCTTGTTTGATTATGGGGATTGGGGTAATCAGAAATCATCAGACATTGTCAAACGTCACTCTAACAATGATGAGTCAATCAAATGCGGGGCGCGAGATGACCAGTTTTTGTTACTTATGCATTCATCGCTTTGAGGTCATGTGCCTTTCTTCTTCATTTTGCTACAAACTCATTTGTTATAGACTCTTTGTTATAAACTTGTAATGAGCTTGTTATAACTTTATCTGTTATATATAGATATGTCTTGCACACTTTCCTTTAAAAGATCCATGTGTTTCCTTTAAATATAAATGGCATAATTTTTCTTTGTCATGGAGGGATAAGAAAACAGGTAAGTAAATGTCATGACAATGGATGTCACTTTCAACACAAAAAGGGAAAGAAATGTAGGATTAAAATGAGTTCAATAGCTTATGGTTGATGCCAGAAATGTGATGACACATGAACAAAAATCATCTTGAACTAGGATGTTCAAGCAAGAGTGATTTGAAGAGAGGATCTGGGGCATGTTGATGCCAGAAAAGGTGTGATGAAAGGATGTTCTCCAATTTCAAGCTCAAAGAGTATAAGTTGGGCCAAAACAGAAGGCTATCTTGAAAACTTTGAGGCAAAGTAACAAAGCATTATCATTTAAGTATGAGCATGCAAAATGCATCATTCTAGCATCATTCTTCATGAACATCCATTATGCATCATGGTTCAAAGATTACAAGTTAAATCCAGTTCAAGATTGTGAGGTTAGTCTTGTACAAGAAGTTCCTCAGGTATGTCACGCCCCGACCCACAGGCTCGGCCACGCGACAACCGCCGTATCACCTCGAGATGCGTGCCTCGTCAGGCGGGCAACCAAGATGGCACAAGGCTAAGAAATAAAGGATATTCGAGCAATATATGAAAACATACGAAATCATTATAGATAATATAGTTCAGAAATATTTTAAAAGAAAATAACACATCTTACGGTGCTCCATGCAGCGGAAAGTATTATATATATAAATACATAAATGTATATGTAAGATGCACTAATATTCCGAGCCAAGATACACAAAGCAAAATGAGGTGGCACCTACAAAGTCGTGTCCACAGTGCCGTACTGGGATCACTGGCCACCAGGACGTCCGCCGTCCAAATGCTAATGATCTGACAACAAAAGTGAATGGGGTGAGTACAATATACTTGTACCCAATGAGAGACTCGGTTATAAAGACCGATCACCTCAGGCTGGGGATATGAAATAATCCAAAAAATCAATTTAATTAACCATTTACTGAAATATAGTAAGTCCCAAACCAAATCAAATATTAAATCAATAATAATATTTCCAAATGGGCTGGCATCTGAAATTGTCCCAATAAGGTATACCCGTGCACTGGGGTATCCGCTGGACCGTCAAGGGTTACTTTATACTTTTAAAACATTTTTCTTTACTCTCTGGCCCATTCCCTTGACGTTTGCCTTGCTGTGGTGGAACACAGCATCTGGAGCCCTAGCGAGTTTCCCTACGCGCCTCTCCCAACCAGGCTCGACTCACAGTGCCCCTCGATAGGCGGTACACGGCTGAGTATCACGCATGCTCTCAAACTCGGTCCACGCTCCCGCAAATCGGAGCCCCGAGGAACCCGCTCAATCTCTCATCTCTCAGGGGTATCGTTCCCCAAACAATAATCAATAATTTCAATTTATAAAATATTTGATATTCCCACACTTTAAATCATTTGTAAACTTGGTGTGTGAGGGTGGATAATTCATACCCCAAAACATATATAAACAATTTAATAAATCATTTATAAAGAAATTTGAAAACGGTTAACCCTCAATGGTCAACCAATATAATCCAAGCCACTCACAAGAGAGGAGAGTTGTATACTCCCCGATTACCCACGAATGCCTTAGCTCAAACTGCTACCGGTCCAAAAACTCGTACAATCACGTACCTAAATAATCAAATTAAAATCTAATTTGATTAATAAAGACATTCAACCAACAATTAAATCATAAATCAAAACCTATTTAAGGTCTCCAAGGTCCAAGAACTAAATTGGACAAGTCCGGAAGTTAATTGAAGCTAATTGGGGTCTAGGGCTGCAAAATTACCAAAATGCCCCTAATGCTACAGTGCCCAAGTCAACAGATGGCTCACTCTCGGGCGTGAGTGAGCCAAAATGGGAGAAAACTCCCAAAATTTAGTAGCTCCCGCGCTGGACTCATTGAGTCCGGCGTGGGAGTCGTCTCCAGTGCATGGCCGTGACCGGCCATGCACCAAATCGAGCTCGGTTTGAATTCGATTCACAACCAATCCGCACCAAAATTGAAACACAGCAAGTTAAACACATGATCTAAGGATTCACAACTTCAAGAATGGAATCAAACCATTTAACATGCTCGAATTTTGAATCAAAACACTAAGGGTTAACATATATCGGGCAAAACAGAAATCTCAACTTCAATCAACAAATGCTCTTAGCACAGACCATGAAATCAAGCGTGTAAACTATCAAATTAAAGTTTGATGAGTCTAGAACAACATACCAAATTCCCAGCCAATTCCCATGGTTGAATGGAAAGTTATGAGCTGATGAACAATCTGTCGCCAAAATTATAGATTTGGTGATTTTCTTGGAAATTTTGGTGTTTTGATCTTCAAAGAGGCAAAAGAAGTTGGTATTGATGTTTGATTGAGTGTTTGAAGAGGGATTCAAGGTTTGATTCTGAAGAGATCAAGAGAGATAGCTCGGAGAAAATGAAGAAGAAGAAGAGAAGAGAAAATGGGGGTCTCGGCTGCCATATAAAAATAACGGGTCCGGCGCCGGACCCGTCCATGTCCGGCACCGGAGTCAACGTTTTCAGAGTTGAATCCGGTCAACTCGGCCCAATTTCCTTGGGACTCGAATCCAAGTGGGGCCCACATCCTCGGACTTCAATTTTTGGGTTTTTAAGCTTAAAATAGAGCTAAATGAAGTTTAAAACATCTATGGGAATTCAAATTTGGTATATTGACTAGATAACAATACATAAATACTCAACTTGACACGTGCGGACTAGGTCCGGGCGTGTCAAGGTAACTCTCCAAAACTCCTTTAAAGTCTTTCCTTGCTTAAGGTAATTATCCGTGATTCAGTTCAGTCTAGCATGAATTATTTCTACAATTTCTTCAAAATTTAAAATCATTTCTGTTTAGGATGGTTTTCTAAAATTGTTTCTGTTTAGAACAATTTCTTCAAAATTTAAAATCATTTTGTTTAAGATGATTTTCTAAAATTGTCTCTGTTTAGAGCAATTTCTTCAAAATTTAAAATCATTTCTGTTTAGGATGGTTTTCTAAAATTGTTTCTGTTTAGAACAATTTCTTCAAAATTTAAAATCATTTTGTTTAAGATGATTTTCTAATATTGTTTCTGTTTAGAGCAATTTCTTCAAAATCTAAAAAATCATTTTGTTTAAGGTGGTTTTCTAAAATTGTTTCTGTTTAGAACAATTTCTTCAAAATTTAAAATCATTTATGTTCAGGATGGTTTTCTAAAAATTGTTTCTGTTTAGAACAATTTCTTCAAAATTTAAAATCATTTTGTTTAAGATGATTTTCTAAAATTGTTTCTGTTTAAAGCAATTTCTTCAAAATTTAAAATTATTTCTGTTTACGATGGTTTTCTAAAAATTGCTTCTATTTAGAACAATTTCTTCAAAATTTAAATTCATTTTGTTTAAGATGATTTTCTAAAATTGTTTCTGTTTAGAGCAATTTCTTCAAAATCTAAAAAATCATTTTGTTTAAGGTGATTTTCTAAAATTGTTTCTGTTTAGAGCAATTTCTTCAAAGTTAAAAATCATTCCTGTTTAGGATGGTTTTCTTAAAAGTGTTTCTTTTTTTAAAGCAATTTATTCAAAGTTTAAAATCATTCCTATTTAGGATGGTTTTCTCAAAAGTGTTTCTTTTTAAAGCAATTTCTTCAAATTTAAAATCATTTCTGTTTAGAATGATTTTCTCAAAATTAGCACAATTTCTTCAAATTGAAAATCACTTCTGTTTAGAATGGTTTTCGCAAAATTAGCACAATTTGTCCAAATTTAAAATCACTTCTGTTTAGGATAATTTCTTCAGATTTAAAATCACTTCTGTTTAGAATGGTTTTCTCAAAATTGTTTCTGTTTAGGGCAATTTCTTCAAAAGTTCAAAATCATTTCTGTTTAGAATGGTTTTCTTAAAATTGTTTCTGTTTAAAAAAATTTCCTCAAAAATCATTTCTGTTTAGAATGGTTTTCTCAAAATTGTTTATGTTTAGAATAATTTTCTCAAAAATCATTTCTGTTTAGAATGGTTTTATCAAAATTGTTTCTGTTTAGAACAATTTCCTTTAAAATCATTTCTGTTTAGAGTGGTTTTCTTAAAATTGTTTCTGTTTAGAACAATTTTTTCAAAAATCATTTCTGTTTAGGGTGATTTTCTAAAATTGTTTCTGTTTAGGGCAATTTCTTCAAAAATTTAAAATCATTTCTGTGTAGGGTGGTTTTCTAAAATTGTCTCTGTTTAGGGCAATTTCTTCAAAGTCTAAAATCATTTCTGTTTAGGATGGTTTTCTTAAAAGTGTTTCTTTTTTTAAAGCAATTTATTCAAAGTTCAAAATAATTTCTGTTTAGAGTAGTTTTCTAAAAATTGTCTCTGTTTAGAACAATTTCTTCAAAAATTTAAAATCATTTCTGTTTAGGGTGGTTTTCTAAAATTGTCTCTGTTTAGAACAATTTCTTCAAAGTCTAAAATCATTTCTGTTCAGGGTGATTTTCTTAAAGTTGTTTTTATTTAGGGCAATTTATTCAAAGTTCAAAATCATTTCTGTTTAGAGTGGTTTTCTCAAAATTGTTTCTGTTTAGGGCAACTTATTCAAGGTTTAAAAATCATTTCTGTTTAGGGTGGTTTTCTTAAAATTGTCTCTGTTTAGAACAATTTACTCGAAGTTTGAAATCATTTCTGTTTAGGATGGTTTTGTCAAAATTGTTTTTGTTTAGGACAATTTATTCAAATTTAAAGTGATTTCGGCTTAAAGTGACTTCTCAAAACGGGTTCTGCTTAGAACAACTTCCTAGATTTTGAAATCATTTCTGTTAAGAATGATCGTTTTTGGAATAGTTAGTATTGTTTAGTGCACATTGGAGTAAGGGGTGTCTACATCTTTGCTTATTTCCTAATTATCCATAAACTTACACTTCTAGATCATTAAGAAATAATCAAAGAGGGGCAACTGTAAACACTTATTTTTAATTTTAATCAATTAGTTAATTTTAATTAATTAATTAATTAATTGATTTGCCCTTTTTCAAAATTTTTATTCTGCTTATCCTTTTAGTTTGGTTTATTTATGCTCATTTATTATTATTATTATTATTACCTCATTTTATTTTATTTTGATTTTAATTTTATTATCTTGCAGGAAATTTTGAACCAATACCTGAAAGCCAAGCTAGCCAACTCAGCTCCCAATGCAAAGTCAAGACAATGACCAATTTAATTTAGTTATCATGGAAAATTTATAGATATATAAACGTATATATATATATATATATATAATATGTAAATATGTATATATATATATTTATATGTATATATGTATATATATTTATATGTATGTATATATATACATTTATGTGTATATAAATATATATATATATATGCATATATATATATATATACACTTATATGTATTATATATATATATATATATGCAATTGGATGTAAAAGACATTTAGCTTTTGTTTTGTCACATGCAGATGTTCGTGGATGTGGAGTCACTGAGTCCCAATCAACAAAGTTCATTATTTGCCCTCTGTTATTGCAACCAGCTTTTTCTTTTATTCTTTGTCAGAAATTGATAAGAAAGAAAAAAAAAACACATACAGCCGCGCAAAGAATAAAAATACTTTCAGAGAAGTAGAAGTTAGTGTTCATACTTGAAAATCAGGGCATTTCATTCGGGGACTGTGATGGTGAATCCGAACGGTGAAAGTGGGTAGCCTAACGTGGAAGGCAACATACTGTAATTTGATGTTGATTAGACGGCTAAATCTTCCAAATCAGGATCTTGAAAGTTTCGGTTTCTAGGGAGATTTTGAGTGTTCAAAGCTGTTTTTTGAAGGAAAGGTTCAGTTTTGGGAAGAAAAGAAGGAAACGATCTTAAGTTTCGCCAATCACCTAGGACTTCTGGCCAGACTTGGATTGACGGCAACAAAAAGTCGAACAGGAGGGGCAGGGATTTTTACAACAAAGGAAGAAGAAAGGCGTGAAAGGTTTTTGAACGAAAGAGTCAACTGAAGCAAAAAAGGAAACGCTTTTTATTTCGGGTCGGGTCATCAGTTAACTTTTGGGCTCCTTCAGCTTGAGTTCAGCTCTTTTCTTGGGCTATCCAAGTGCATAAGCTTACCATTAATTTGGGTAACCTTCCTTCAGCCCAGCACTTGATTTTGTTTATTTGTTTTTATTTCAATTTGTGTTCATTTATGTGCTAATTTACGCCTAATCTTGGTAATTTATTCAAGCTTGTTCATTTTCCTCTCTTGAATGTGTGTCAGACGCCTATTTTCATTCTTGTTATCAGTTTTCGAAGCTTTGTTAGTACCTGTTTAACTCCTTGACTTGTGCTTGCATCTAATCATGTTTATTCATATGTGCTTTGTAAATATGCTCATACCCGTTATAATTTCCATGTATATATCATGATTACACCTTATGTCTTTTTGTAAATTCCACATGCTTTGATCTCGTTAATTTACATTCCATGTTTCAATTCATGTTCCAAGTATCCACGCCACTATAGCCGTGCCTTTTGACTTGCTTATTTAGTATCATCCGTGCCTTGTGAAATGTATATATATATTTGGCGTGCATTCGACGATTCTTTTCAATGTTCAAATTTCTCTGCAAATATCCATGCTTAATGACCATAATACATATATGTATATGTATATGTATCCGTTTGTAAATATTTTTTGGCAAGTTCATCCATATAATCAAATAGTCAATGTTTAAATCTACACCACCATGATCGTATATTCCATTTAGCTCATACCCATGTATAGTCGGTTGGTCATACACTATATCCATGTCTCCCATGTCTTATTTTTATATATTAATTGTCCATACACTGTCATATGCTCATATGTTCATTTTATGAAAATGATCATTTCAAGTATGTCATGTGTAAATATCTAAGACACACAGGAGTTTAATCCAAATTAGTGCTCATATTGACTAATCAGATGTTAATATTTCTCTTTGTTAGTAAGTATTCATGATTAGATTTCAAGTCATCTGTGTTTACAATTTTAGGTTACATAATTATATTTTGCATGTAATATTTTTGTAAATATAATTCAGTGTGTTCATGCATACCAGTTTATATTCTACATGTAAATATCTATGTCCACGTATACATTATTATTGATTTTTATCACACCAAAATTTTATCCATATGCTTACTTATTGTTACATATTCTTGTTATTATCTATACTTATCCATGTCTATATTTTGTGATCCTGATCCAATCCTATCATGCATTTGATAATTAGAACATTAATTTTCAAAAAATTCATATGCATGAGGGGACCGGAGGGTGCCTCGGGAGTCCGAGGTTTCTGAAGGTTTTCTCCGATGAGAGATTTCCTCGGTGTCTAGTCGGGAGTCCGATCGGGCCCGGGGGAATTTTTCATCCCTTTAAAATTAAAAAATATATTTTTCTCATGTAATTTTCATAAAAAACATGCATCATGTTTATGATTTCTTTAATTTCCTAAAATTGGCAAATGAACTAAAAACTTTATTATTACCTTCGTTTACAAAAGGAATGTTTATTCTAAAATCTTTTATTTTTATTTTTATGATTTATTTTTATTTTATTTTAAGAAAATCTCTTGTTTAAGAGGCCCAATTAAATTAAAAGGAATATTTATTCTGACATTAATTTCAAAACATGTTTTAAAATTTTTTGAGAGATCTTAATTACCCAATTATAGTTAGGATCTCTCAAATTAATCTAAGTTTTATTAAAAAAACAAAAAAAAATATTTTCAAAATTTCTTTTCTTTTTTATTTTATTTCTATCCAATGAAAGGGAATATTTGTTTTCTTTTACCTATTTTAATTTTTCTAAAGTACCTTTGTGAGAGAACGTTAGTGGGTTTAATTAATTAAGACCTTTTAAGTAAACTTCATTTTTATCAAAAGACAGTTTTAGCTTCAATAAAAAGAATGTTTATTCTTTAAATCTTTAAAATTCTTTTTCAAAATCAGTTTTATTCGATAAAAAAGACATTCATTTTCTTAAAAGTTTTTTTTTGAAAGGTCTTAGTTTATTAAATCTACTAAGGTTTTCCTATTAGACTAAATTTTTGTCAAATTATTCCCTTCATTACATTAAAAAGAATATTTATTCCGACATTTAAAATTATGTTTTTCTTAAAATGATTTTAAACACATTTTATTATCATTTTCCAAGTAAAATATTTTTAAGACTTTTGTGGTACCGATTTCCGGGCATCTTGGGGGTGCTAATCCTTCCCCAAGCATAACCGACTCCCGAACCTAAAATCTTTTTCGTAGACCAGTTTCTTTCCTTAGCTTGATGTAATCTTTCTAGATTTACGTTGGGTTAAACAAGTAGGTGACTAACCACACCTATTCAAATAAAAGGTTAGTGGCGACTCCATTTGTTTTTAGACTGTTTAGTCCCGAACATTTTTCTTACGCCATTTCATTTATCGTCAGAGCGGTAAAACGTCTCGACAGGAGTGACTCGAATCCCGCGCGGGATACATTCCAAACGCTCGGAACCGAGCTTTTCCTCGGTTTTTAAGCCTGTTGCTCGCTGGTTTGGCCCAAAAAGCGAGACAAACAACCCGCACGTCTCCCACGACAGTTTAATTGAAGCAAAAATGAGAATCACAAGCTCAAAGTTCCTAGATCTCAGATCTAAACTAAAATTTAACTAAAAAGCTAAACCTAACTTTGAGCTGGGATCTCTCATAAACCGATGCATGGAAATGTGTGAAAATGAAGTAAAACGTTGATCAAGGTGAGTAGAATAGCATATTAAAACTCACCTTGATTTGTCTGTTGGTTTATTCCGATAGGCCAAAAGTCCAATTTAGCTCCAAGAGAGCAAAATAGATGAGAGGAAGAGAGAGAGAAGAGAGAAATGAGGGGGAGAGCTCGACTCCCCCTATTGTAGGCAAGCCCACAATAGGGCCTACTCAGGCCCTAGGCCAGACTTTCTCCCCTCTTTGTAACCTCCTACTCTCGATCTTTGGCCCAATCTACCGACCGATTGCACCAATGGCCTCAATCCATTTACTATGGACTTAGAGGAGGTCCAACTAGTGCCTAGTTGTTTCCATGCACAGTTAATTACCTCATCTTCCAACTCCGTCTTATCTTAATTTCCATTTCTCTTTATAATCAGATACATCTGGACGGATGTATTGTTCAAGTTAATACGCCATCTACACTATTCCGTTTGGACAGAAAAGTTGAATTAGGTCCGGGTGTGTCAGGAAAGTGGATCTCACATGGAGGTATAAGTAACCTAAAAATTTCAAATTTGAAGCCAATGGCTTCTCTTCTTCTTCTTCCTCTAGCCACTATCTTTCTAAGCCATCAAATAACCCTAAAACTTCTCTCTTCATTTTCATGGTCATTTCTTAACCAAATGGTGCATGCAAATACTCCATTCTATATAATTTTTTGAGCTCTACGTGATGGTTGTAAGGGTTCTTGCTGAAAGTTTTGGGTTTGAGCTCAGGAGGAAGGCAAGGGCTTAGGTTATTTTCGAGCTTCATGAAAAATGAGCTTGATTTAGCCCAAACTAAAAAGGTATGGTGTTAAGCCCTTCATTAGGTTTAGTTTGATGGCTTTGCATGTAACAATGAGGCTATGATGGCTGAGTAACCTTAGTTGTTGTTGTAAGAAAATTTTTGTGCTTTAGTCCATTTTTAGACATTCCGTTTTTGGACCTTTTGAATAGCCAAATGATCTCCATTTGAAATGAAATTTAATCTGGAGAATCTTTGATCTGTTTGCTACAACTTTTATTCACAACGTTTCTCCAAAAAATACTTGCATTAAAAGATATAAATTTTTGAAATTTCTATTGCCTGGAGTATACAAAATTGGTGACAGTAACTTTGATCCAAATTTCGACCTAGATAGAGTGAGAACTAGAATTTGGTGTAGAAGAATCTTTTAAAATAGTCTGTTAGGAATTTCCAAAGATGTATTACATGCTTTAATCTGATTTATAGATTTAAAGATATGAATTTTTGAAATATGGGTAAAAAATTTGCCAAAACATGAACTCGCCGAAATCTAAAAATTTCCAGATTCCAGCAACCCTCCAGCCATCGGTCTGGTAATGTTGACCCAGTGACCAGTTGAATGTTGACCTTGACCTATTGACCACTTGATCGTTGACTTTGACCAATTGACCCAAAATTTGACTTTGACCAGTTGACCCAAAATTTGACTTTTCTGATTTTAACCCAAATTGATCTCGGTTTAGCCTACAACCTTTCTTAGGGTCGAAAGAAGCCTGTTTAGGGGAATTGAGTCTATATTTCATATTTATTGAATTTTAAAATGATTTCTAATGTGAATTTAATCAAAATAGGAGCATCAGTGCAAGATCCGGCAAAGCTCTTGCTGTGTGGTCTGATTAGCGCGAAACTATACTACTTTCCTAATTCGTAAGTGGTTTGGCCTCAATGTTTGATGACATTGATGGAAATTGTTTTAAATAAATACTTTATATTGTTTTGGAATATAATTTGCCATTGTAAAAGCATACACTTTTTTTTTATTTTATGTGGCTGGATAATATATTATATATGTATATATATGAGATATAAATGTTTTAAATGATTTGACTGTGAACCTAATCGTGGTGTGATGAAGGTCCATACTGGCCTACCTGATCGAGATATTTGATTTTGGCCTTTTAAGGTGCTTCGCTAGCAAATAAGTAACCTATGTCTTAACTTGTTGCAAACAGCATAGTGGGTGGTAAGTAACCTATGGGTCGTCTATTAAGAGAGGCATAGATAAGTGGGTCTCTTAGCTGAGAGATGCGTAGGGTAGCTCACCAGGAGCGTTATGTATTTGCATGAGGCAATGAATGACCACGTTGGGAGAGCGGGTATTTATGATTATATTATTATTTTTTGTGATTACGTGATGATAGCTCCCAACAGTTTGAGTCCATCGACAGATGAGATTCAGTCTATTTATTGTCATCCTATTTATATTATATGATTTTAAATCAAAGAATTTATTGGTGGGAAATTATTTTATGAAATAGATGATGATTTATGATAAAGTTTTTGGTATAATTGTATCCCCACCATTTATGTCTTTTATATTGTTTTCAAATCTCATCACTGAGTCGGTTGGACTCATCCCTTAGTTGCTTAATGTTTTCAAGCAATTAGAACTCAAAGAAGAGCTACCTTCTAGTAGTATATGCGGGCTATTTCTTCTGCTGTTACTAGGTGAAGAATCTTTCTAGAGTCTAGTGATCCACGTGTGTATTTAAATTCCGCTGCACTTTATTTTTATCTTTACCATACAATTCAGAAATAATATGTTTTCATGTATTTTATGATATTGGGGGACATTTGCCTATATTATGATATTTCTACTACTTTCAGTACACTAATATATCTTTTGTGGTACTATAATGTTGATTTAAAATGATATTTGATATTTGATATTTGTATTTAGCCGTGAATATTGATTAATGGCTGGTACTATTTTCAAGACATTTTGTTGGTCAGTATATACTTCGAGGTAGTATGATGACTGACACATGGTCAAGCTTGTGGGTCGAGGGGTGACAGCTTGTCTATAAGATAAGATAGATGGACCTATGATGTGAAAGTTCATATATTCCATAACACTCACCAATAATTATTTTTTTCGTCTTTTGTCATTTATTAATTAAAATTAATTGTTTCTTTTATTCTTTTTTTTAGTTCAAAATTAATTGTTTCTTTTTTTTTCTTTTGAAAGGCCCATCAAGGGAAATTTATTCCATGCAAAAACCCAAAGCAGTACGATGAAGAATAAAACTTCATCACAAACAGAAAATACAAGAGAAAGACTCCAACTTAAAAACAAAACACTGAAAGGATGAAGACAAGAAATCAACCAACGCCAAAAACAAACCAGAGCACCAATGGATTCAATAAAAAATCTAGAGTAAATTCAACTCTCTTTCAATCCTTGTTTTCGCAAGATTATCCGCCACATCGTTAATCTCCCTTCGAATATGATTAATCTGCCATTTTCCAATGCCCCTTATAATTGCTTCAATTTGCAGCATGAAGTTATGCAACTGCCAAAGGAGAAGAGGACGGATTCTTGATCCAATTGACAGCATTTGCCGAATCACTTTCTAAGAGCAGTTTATGGGATCTTTCCATTTGGAAGCAATAAAGAAAACTAGAGCTTCTTTAACAGCCAAAACTTTCTGCTTTGTTAGAGTCGGCCTCACCAATAGACTTAGGGCTCTTGTTTGGTTCAAAGGTGGGGAAGGGAGGGGAGGGGAGGGGAGGGGAGGATTTTAAGGGAAGAGGGTCCTTTTTTCCTATTTGGTTGGAAGAGGAGTTAGGAGGAGTTTAATGTATATTTTTACCAAATTATCCTCATATGTAAAATCCTTATTACTATCATTATTAATATTAATATATTTTTTCTATATTGTCATGCCATGTAAAAAAAATCTTTGTCAAATAATCTTTATTAATTATTATTATTATTCTTGAATTAAAAAAATATAAAATATAAATCAAATATAAATTAAAATAAATAAAATATAAAAAAATGTAAGTAGTGAAGATTAAGAAAGAGAGGAAGCAAAAAACTAATAAAAATTTACAGACCATAAATAAATAATTAATTAAATAAAGCAATCAAAATTAAAACATGAAAATAAAAAAATAGAAAGAAAAATTAAATAAACATTAAAAAATTATTTGGTAAAATATATAATTTTAAAAAAATAAAAAAAAGAAATGAAACAAAAAGGGGAATTTGAGAGAGAGAGATAAATTATACAGTTAAGTTATAATAGAATTATCAATAATATTAAAAGGGGTAAATTTGTCAAAAACTTGCCACTCCTCCAAAAGACCTCAATTTGGAGGAGTGGAATATGAGGGGTTAGGAGGAGTTTTATCCTCCTCCCCTCATCCCCCCTCCTCCATACTTCTAACCAAACAAAACAAGTTCTTTCTGACATCTCTTAACTCCTCCTAAATACCCTAACCAAACAAAGGGTTAGAGAACCTAATTTTAACATCACCAAATTCATCTCTAAAACGCCTCCAATGCCAGCCATACCAGATTGACCACTTGAAGCCCCATCAACGTTGAATTTTAAAGAGCCAAGCGGAGGTGTAGTAAAATTAATTGTTTCTTTGTTTTGATATTAATTATGACGGAAAGATAAAAATCAACTGTGCAAAGAATAATATTGAATTCATTGACAATTTCATAGTGGGAAAGAAAATACAATCTCAATTTCTCTCTCCTTTTCTTGTTACATATTCATTGTATATGTAACATCATATGTAGTAGATGGATATGGATTAAAGTTGATCACAAGTAAACGGCATCAGCCTTGGAAAAATCCCACTTCATTAATTACAGACCATTCATCAAAGAAAAAAAATTTAATTAAAGCTTTTAGAAAAGTAAAGTTCATTGCTTCACCAATGAGACGAAGTTGTGTACATCTAGAATGATGTGGAGGGTCAATTTTTACAACCAATGGAATGGTTGACCATTCAAAATACACACACACACATATATATATATATATATATATAATATAATTAAGGACAAAGACGCTATGTATCAACTTTATTGTGAGTATATATATGCACTTCTTTGCTTTCTTAGAGTCCAAATTATGCTTAAGTAATTTATATATTTTTATATAAATTAATTAACAGTACTTTTCTATTCTTATATATTAATTATGTTATTAGCATACCTAATTATAATTATAATAATTAACTTTTTTTTAAAGGTAAAAAGTTTTATATTAGAGATATATAGGTATAGGATTTAAGATCTAATGTCACAATAAACAAGTGTATTTTTTTTTTTAAAATACATAAGATGCCAAACTAGTTGACTAAGTTCTCAAATAAGATGTCCATTGGGCGTCCTACTCGATCTAGCACTGCTACCAACTGTATCTCTCTCTCTATAATTAGACAAATAAGTTAAAACTTAAACCAAGTCTCGGCAATAAAAAAAAAAAAAAACAGAAGAAGAATTTTTTTTTTTGGAAGAAGAATTTAAGATGCATTATTATTACGAAAATTATCTATACACTATGTACCCAAAAAAAAAGAAAATTATCTATACACTATTAGTGTTATTTTTAAATTTTCCAAGTGAATAATTAGTAAATTAACAACAAATTTCCTCATATATATGCTTTGTATCTACAGTACCCCAATCTAGAAAAAGTTGACAAAGTCGGTAAACGGCGCAGGCTTCTTTATCTAAAAAGTAGTAGTAAAATTCATCAAATATTTATCGACTTTTCTCCGAACACTTTTTCTGATATGCTTGTTTTCAATGGTTTCGGTAAAATTTTGTCTAATTATACCAAACTTATAATCTCGTAAATTCCCATGCATGCAGCTAACTAATTAATAGATTATAGCGAAGAAAAATCAAACTAGTTTACAATATTCAATCCATCAAATCAAAACGTTGAATGGAAGAAAAGGTTATTTCTTCAGATTTTTCCATATAACTGCTAGAGACGAGAATTGCGTGTGAAATTGAGGAAATTATTTAACATATATAGACTGATCACTTTACATGGTTTTAGGTGTAGAATAACTTTAATTTACTAGGTGTATAATATCCAGTTGAGGAAATTATTTAACATATATAAACTGCACAGTTGTAAATATTATGACTTTACATTACAAATACTAAAGTAGTCTTAATTATTCAAAACCCGACATGTGAATTAATATTTTTATATGTTGACTGAATCTGAATTAATGTCTCCTGTTTTGAGGTTACTGCCATGTGTTTTTGAAAATTCGTCTTGAGCACTAGTCAATAACTTGGTCGACGTTAATTACTCTAGCTTTTCTTCTATAAATTTATCAAAATTATATGACCTTGAAGATCACAGAGGAAACTAGTTAAGGGGGTGAAACTTAGGCAAACTTTAGAAAAATTAGTATTTGAGGGGGTGACCTGAAGAACGCAAAAATGAATCAGCAATGTTTTGTCCCTTGGTTGCTGGTTTTTTTTTTTCTCGGCACTTTGCTCCTTTGCAAGGCAGATGTCCATTACTATGACTTCTTTGTAAGTGCTTGTTTTCCTTCTTAATTGAGTTAATTCATTCAATTTTATGAACTCTTAGATTGTTATTTAATTCGGTATTAATTGGTTGCAGGTCCGAGAGGCAAACTTTACGAAGCTGTGTAACACAAAGCCGATGTTGGTCGTAAACGACAGTTATCCAGGGCCTGAGATTCGGGTTCACAGAAATGACACTGTGTATGTTAATGTCCACAATCAAGGAAACTATAACTTTACCATTCACTGGTAAACAACTCTCTCTTTACTTTATTGCTTTCAATGGATACGAACTGAAAATAAACTCGATTAAAGTTCTTTAAAATAAAAATTAATTTTGCAGGCACGGTGTGAAACAACCAAGAAATCCATGGTCAGATGGCCCTGAGTTCGTAACGCAGTGTCCGATCCAACCAGGAACAAACTTCACTTACGAAGTTATTTTATCTGATGAAATAGGAACTCTTTGGTGGCATGCTCATAGTGATTGGACTCGTGGTTCCGTTCATGGTGCCTTCATCATTTTACCTGCTGAGAATGAAACTTATCCATTTCCTACTCCTGACGCGGACCAAACAATCATACTTGGTAAGGACAGATTTTTCATAGCTTATTGAATTAATATGAACATTTTACGTTCTTTAGTTTTACTCAATATGAAGAATAATCTTAATTTGTTTCTTTGTTGTATTGACAGAAACATGGTTCAATGGAGATTTACTTGAAATTATTCAAACAATACGCGCAACCGGTCAGGGTCCACCAGAAGCAGATGCTTATGCTATCAATGGGCATTTAGGCGACACATACGGCTGCCCCAATGGTACGTCTAATTGCCCAACACAACAACAGACTTTCAACCCTTTTGAACTTTGTTTTTCTTTTCTAAATTTACCTTCTATATAATTTCTTGAAAGTTGTACCCATGAGCCAATATTACAGGTAGTGTTGGGGATATAATATTCCGTATGCAAGTTGATTACCAGAAGATGTACCTTCTCCGCATAATCAATGCTGCAATGAATGAACAGAAATTCTTCTCAATCACAAACCACAGCCTCACAGTCGTTGGACAAGATGCTTCCTACGTTCAAAACTTTACAAGCGATTATTTATTGATAAGTCCCGGACAAACCATGGATGTTTTGCTTTTCGCAAATCAAAACATGGGTCAATATTACATGGCAACTAGGCCTTTCTCCGATAGCAGTTTTCAACCTAGAAACAATATCACTACTGGTATTCTTCAATATACAAACAGCGTGGGTGGACTCGATAATTCCACCATAACGCTACCTTTGATGAACGATTCATATGCTGCATATAACTTCATCGGCCGAATCAAGAACTCAAATGTCACTCAAAATCCACGAATGGAAGTGCCGACAGATATTGATAGGCGAGTCTACATCACAATCGCCACAAACACTAATCCTTGCAACGAATCAACATGTAGTAGTCCTAATACTAGATTCCTTGCTAGTTTGAACAATGTCAGCTTTGGCCTCCCAACTATTGACATCCTCCAAGCATACTACGACAGGTATATATGCATAGCTGCACCCACTTTGATTAAATTTACACAATTTTTATTTTTATTTTTTATCGAAAGCTTCTTTTCAACAAACCTAAGGAAGCACATTTAGAAAGTTGGTGACTCCATTATAGAAGCAAATTAATGGTTACAACTTACAATTTTTGTATGACAGGATCAATGGTGTTTACACAGAAGACTTTCCTCTTAATCCACCTGTTTTCTTCAACTTCACCGCAGAAATAGGTGGTAGTGTCGGTACGGCTACAACGATCGGGACAAGAGCCGTTGTGCTAAATTACGGTGAAGCGGTTGAGATTGTCCTCCAAGCAACTGAGCTTGGTGGTTCTGGAAGCCATCCAATTCACCTGCACGGTTTTAGCTTCTATTGGGTAGGGACTGGTGAAGGAAATTTTAACAATGTGACTGATCCAAGGTCTTACAACCTGGTTGATCCACCACTCATTAACACTGTCCACGTCCGTCGTGGAGGATGGGCTGCCATCAGGTTTTTTGCGAAAAATCCAGGTAAGTGTTTCAATTATTTAAACCAAAACAAATTGTTCTTCCCCAAATTTGATCAAACTCAAGAGAGTTACTAATTGATATCAATTATGTAAACAATTTTTGCGTAGGGGTCTGGTTCATGCACTGCCATTTTGAAACCCATAGTAGTTGGGGTATGGACACTGTTTTCATTGTGAAGAATGGCACCACCACAGAGACAAGCATCCTTCCACCGCCCGCCTCCGGCATGCCTCGTTGTCCTGGAACATAAAAGTAGGATCGATGCAATAGCAGAATTTGTTTGAAATATTGTCAATAAAGAGATTCTTTTCTCCCGTTTGTGATTGTAATCTTATAGTAGTTCGTATTTATACGATTTATATATGTAATCCTTGCAAAGATGAAGATTTGTATAACTTTTTTTTTGGTGTTAAGATTTGTAACTTTTAATTAATACTTGTTTGGAATTTCTTCTCAAATTTGCCTCATGTAGATTATCAAAAATATATTTCTTATTGACTTAAAAGTTAAATAAATTTATGATATATTTGTAAATCATAAATAAATCATAATTCAAACATGAAACTAAGAAATGCAATTCACCCCAAGCACTATCCGATAAAGACCTTAGGTCCTTAGGGGGCTAAACAATTTGTCAAGGAGAAAACTTAAGCAGCCCTCACTGAAAACGAAAACGAAAACAAAACAAAAAACGAAAACTTAGGCTATGTTTGGTATATGAAAACATTTTCTGTTTTCATTTTCTAAAAAATACAAAGAAATCACCATATAAGATATGTGTAGTTTATTGACATGTATGTATGTTTTAGAAAATAAAAATGAAAATAGACCTATCATTGAGAATAATTTTTTTTTAATCCCATTTCTAGATCCATTTTCATTTCCTAAAACATGTATACATTTCTCCTCACAACATATATCTTACATGATGGGTTCTTTGTATTTATTAGAGAATGAAAATAAAAAATGTTTTTTCATACCAAACATAGCCTTAAGCTGCGGCCCAATGGTATCATTTGACTACATAAGGCCTTTGCTAAAACTTTGGGTTGTGACGGAATATAACGAGTCTAATTAATAACTGCTAGTGAAACTAGGTAACTTCAATACAAAGTATATTAAAAAAAAGTCAAATGTTATAATTAGTCCCTCTGTTATACTGAAAGTGTAGATTTAGTCTATTTATTTCGATTTAATTAAATTGAGTCAGTCTACTTTTTTTGTTATTAATTTCAGTCCAATAACTAATAGTGTTAATTATTCACCATTAACTATATTGATATGGCATTGATTAATGATGGTATGTGCTTTTAAAAATATTAAAAATGTTTCATGTGACCTTTTTAACCATATGACTTATCTTTTGCCTTGGGTAGATTATTTTTCAAATTCTTTTTAAATGATTAATTTCATATTTTTTTGTAAAAGATTTCATAATCACGACTAAAAAGCATTTAATGTGACAAAAAAAGTCACAATTTTTTTTTATATTTTTTATAGGGATACGTCATTAAAGTTAATGTCACGTTAATATAGTTAATACCATATTAATATAATTAATGGTGAAATTAAACACTAGTAATTTGAACTAAAATTAACAATATATAAAAATAGAGGAACTCAATTTTGATCAAATCGAAGTAGATGGATTAAATACACACTTTTAGTATAATAGAGAGAGACTAATTATATAATTTGACAAAAAAAAGGAGGAAAATGGAAGAGTCAAAAGTGAAAAAACGGACTTAGAGATTAAAAGAGACATAAAATGGATGGTGAGACAGGTGAGTCTCGAAAAACGGAGAAAAAAACAGTGGATTTGGGGCCATAAAAGGAAAACCCTTTTGGATGTATTTTTTTTCCTTTCAACTTATTGTTTCAACTTTGAAGACTTGCTTTCTTTGTTTGTAATTGTAACTTTATTATTATACCTTAATGGGATTGAACCAAGAAAGCTGTGCTCCTTTCCTAAACTTACATTTTTCTAAATTCAAATGTGTATAAATGAGGATGAATTTTTAAGAATGAGGCCAAAATTGAACTTAATAAAGTGGAAATCTGGACTAAATTAAAAGAAGGATTGGAATTGGGATTTATTTGGAATCTTTTAAACTAGTGGAAGGACTTAGTAGTAATATTCCCAAAAGGAATAACAGTATATATGGAAAATGGGGGCGGGCCGCATGCAGCACCACCCCCTCCTCCCCCCCCTCCCCGGCGGGGGTTGGGTCTAGGGATGTCAATTGTCCCCCGATCCGATGGGGAACCACATTCCCCGTTTCCCGTTCCGAAGGGACGGGGATAAATTTGGGGATGGGGAATCTCTTTTATTGCTTGATGGGGACGGGAATACCCTTCCATCCTGTCCCCATCCCTTTTTTTTTTAGTTTTTTTTATATTATATGCATATATATTATCCTATAAAAGAATAGATATAATATGCAACATCAAATAAGATAATATATATTATGTTTATAAATATTGTATATATTATATATAATATATATCATGTTCCTTAATAATATATAAATCTAAAATAAGCATAATGTAATTTGATTAAAAAAAGACTAATTATTATGTTTATTATAATTATATAAACTTGTTATGAATTTTTTATGTAATAACTAGTAAGATATGTTTTTAATTATATAAATATATATTATATATATATATATAAATCAGGGACGGGGATTCCCTGATCCCATCAAATTCCCCACGGAGTCAGGGACAGGAAAAAATCCCTCCCCGAATTCAGGGTCTGGATCGAGGTCGGGGACGGGAATATACCCCTTGGATACTCCCCACCCCGTTGGCATCCCTAGTCGGGTCTTCTTCCTCCTTCCTTTTTCAATTTTCATATTTTCTTCTCACTAAAAGCTTCACCCACGAGCCAAACTTCTCTCTTAAATATATCTCTCAATACTAGACCAAATTAAGCTTATGAATAGTCTAAATTCAACTACTTTTCGTCCTCTATCACGATATAGCCTCCATTCTCAGAAATAGCAAAGGGAAAGAAAGTTATAGGCAATAGAAATTTCGGGTTTTGGTTAAAGATTTAGAGAAAATCTACCCAATTTTGATCCAAAAGGGTTTAGGTATGTTAATAAGTATTACAAGAGCTTTCAATACATACATTTGCATGTTAAAATCATGGGTTGATGAGGACTTTGTGAATTTTTGAAGAACAAAAGTTCATTCTCGGTTTAGTTAGATTATGTTCAAGTTGTTGAATTATAGAATTGTGATTGAGTTCTTGTTATTATTGGGGTCTTGGCATGTTGATTGATTGGAGAAAAGAGGTACCATACAGAAGAAGGCCATTGGGGCTATGCATGGATGTCGGCTAGGCATGCCAAGTGTCACAGACAAGCCTTGCACTCGATGTCTAACTTGGTCGTGCGGCACTTAAAAGGACTCTTTCGATCAAGTCAACCTAGAGTTGCTTGAATTCTACACAAGCACATAACATTGGTTAGCATCACTAGCCACAACGTTAGCCCGTAGTGCAATAGCAAGCAAGCACAGTGACCCCCGTCTACCCTCGGGGGAAGAATGTTTCTATTATTAATAGCATTGTATATTACATCAAGGCAACATGGCAACTAAGCAACCAAGAAATAAGACAACAAACAACCAAGCAACATGGCAACAAAGCAACCAACACAACAAGGCAACAAGCACACGAGCTAATGAAAAGGCAACATAGATTACACACAAAGCCACATGCATCACCACACTACTTATGGGCCAGGAAGGCAACCCTAGGTGATCGGTGGTGCATTCCTAAGCCAGGGAGCCAACCCAACCGTCGGGTCTACGGACTCCCCCCCCTCCTAAAGAGCTAACAGGATTTTCTAGCTATTCTATGAACAATCGTTGACATGTTCGAAATGGGGCCAGTTTTCCTAGATATAACGATCTACCCATCATCTAGCCCCTACCCGACCATGGACCTATACAAGGTTGGCCATGTCTTGGCCCTATACAAGAGGTGACCATGATATTCTCCCCAACTTAATCGGTCAATGCCCTCGTCGACTTGGTGGCTATGAATTCTTTAATCTTCTGCTGGAAGGCTTGTAGGTCATTGACTCTTTCCGAACTAACTTTTTCTAAACCTAATCCCTCCCATTTTACAAGGTACTCAAGAGTGGGTTTCCTCCTATGCCAAATGATCCTATTGGCTAGGATTTCTTCTACATGATGGCAGCTTGACACAAATTTGGGCTCTAGTAAATTGACCCCGACTCGGGTCGTCTGGATCAACATGGAAGGGCTTTAAGTTGCTAACATGGAATACCTGGTACACCTTCATCCAAGCAGGTGGTTCTATCTTGTAAGAAATGTTCCCCACTTTAGCCATAATGGGGATGGGACCCTCATATCTCCGCACAAGTCTGTGATCTCTCTTTCGAAGGAAGCGGAGCTGTTCAAGACTCAGCTTCACTAGTACCAAGTCTCCAACGTTGAACTGTCGAGACTTCTAACCTTTGTCTGCCCACTTCATCGTCCGTTTTGAAGCTTTCTCCATGTAAGCTCGAGCAATTTTTATATTTTGCTTCCACTCCTTAGCAAAGCTAAAGGCACAGGGACTCTTCTCTTGGTAGACCTCGACCATCATATGAGGCAACCGTGGTTATTGTCCTGTCACGATTTTAAAAGGAGTTTTATTAGTAGCTGAACTCTTTTGAGAGTTAAAACGCAATTAGGCTATATCAAGGAGAGGTGGCCAAATTCTCTGGTTGGCCTGCATAAAATGCCTTAAGTATTCCTCCAACAACCCATTGAATCGTTCAGTTTACCCATCGGTTTGTGGGTGATAACTTGAAGAGATGTTGAGGTCGACCCCCAATATCTTGAAAAGCTTTCTCCAAAAAGCTCCGGTGAACCTTGTGTCTCTATCACTGATGATGCTCTATGGAACACCCAATACTTCACAACATGTTTAAAGACCAATCGTGTTGTGTCCTCCGTATTGCAATGCTTTGGAGCCAGGATAAAGATAGTATACTTGGAAAAACGATCTATCACCACCAAAATAGCACTAAGGTCCCCCACTTTAGGTAGATTGGTTATGAAGTCTAACAAGATGCTTTCCCAATGCCTCACAGGAATAGACAATGGCTCTAGTAACCCAACTTGCTTCTGTTTCTTAATCTTGTCTTACTGGCAAATGAGGCAAGTCTTGGTGTAGTTCTTCACATCCTCCTGCATATGGGGCCAATAATAACTTTGATATAACAAGGCAAAGGTGCGCCTCCAGCTTGGGTGACCCGTGTTAGTTGCATTTTCGGTGATATTTTTAATGATAATTCTTATGATTATGTGCAACTAACTATTTAATTCTTGGCTAATTTACTTCTTTTATGTCTTAGGTGTCAATTAAGTGAAAATGATGAATTTGAAGTGAAAATAAGCAAAAACAAGTCAAGTGCAAAAGGTTCAAAGTTGAGAATCCTGGTAGTTTGGACAAATCTGAAAGATGCTTCATTTTCACCATCTTAGAGACTTCAATTGCTTTGTGGTTTTCATGAAAGTTGTAGAGGACATCTTGGACTTTCCTGAATTCTAAAGAATGTCAAAATCTGAGTCCATTTGACCCTCCAAATATCCATTTTACTGAAGACTATCAAAGCCAACCGATTCTGTATTTGGCTGGCTCCTGGCCATATTTTGGTTAGCCCCAGCCTGAAGATTGGCCTAGAAAATTGCTCTCTGTTTTTAGTTGGTCGGCTGACTAGAGCTTCAGCCAAGGCTGGTTGGACATGGGATCCCTCCAAACTTGCCCTAGTTCCATCTTCCGAGCCTTCAATGCCTGTTAGCCGCCCCTTGATGTTTCTTGGAGCTAAATTTTAGCTAATTTAGCTCTAAAACAAGGAATATTCAAGGAGAAGAATGAATAATTGATTGGGATAAAGAATTTCAAGATCAAAGCTGATTGGAAAAAGATTAAAGGAAAAAGAGTCAAGCATAAGGAAGAATCTTTTAGAGATTTATTAGGATTTAAACTTAGTTCTTATAAATACTCTTTTATTGGGGATAAACCCTAGTTTTTTACCTCTTAGCTTTTAAAGCTCATAGCTTTGGAGCCCCTAGCTTTGAGCTTATAGTTTATTTTCGGAATTATTTTTTATTGTTTTATGCAAGTTTAGTTCTTTTCTCCAATCTAGTGTTCTAGAGGATGCTCTTCAACTATTGTGAGGTTTCTTATGCTTAATCTAGTTTCTTTTATAATTGTTCTTTGGTTTCTCTGGTTTAAAGTAAATAATCTTGTTTGTTTGCTTGTATCTTGTATTTGCGTATGGTTAGTGGCCAATAATTACTTGTTTATGCAATAGACTTGCTAATCTATTTGAAGCCGTACTATTTGTGATTTAATTAGCTGTTAGTAGAAATTGAATAGGTTGCCTATTCAAGGGAATTCAAAGGGATTATTGAGAAGTTTATGCTGGGTAGATTTCTAATAATGGTTAACCTATATTAATCTTGCTCTTAGTGTTTTCTAATTCTTGAAACCAGGCTGCTGGGGTTTTGGTTTAAGTGTTAGATTGAATGCTATTTTGTGAAACACGAGTAACATCATATCTAGCCTTAGGATTAGTGGAATCATTGAGAATGTTGGGTTTTCTTTGATTGTTAATGCAATTATAATTTAAACATTATATTTTGGTATTCCAATGATCAATAGCTTGAAAGCATTCCTAAACACTAGGTTGGAGGTTTTTAATTATATAGTTTACTTAGTTTAATTCAATTTAGTTTCAATATTATTGCAAAATCCCCCTAATTTACTTTTTAGTTTTGAAGACAAAGATAACCAAATCTTTCCGTCGATACGATCCCTACTTACCTTACTATATAGTTAGTTCGTGAGAAGGTTAATTTGTGAAGCTCTACGACTGGCCTTGTCAACCTGCCCCAGGGGTGTGATGGCACTCTTGCATCAACCTCTATCTTAACTGCCCGGATCTAAGGACGTACATCCGCGGCCCCTTTGTCATAAGTAGCTCATCCTCCACCTAAAAGAATTTCGATTTACCCTCTTCCGCCAGTTTCATGATGGAGGTGGCTTAAAGGTCTGCCTTCAAATTCTCTTTGATCAACACTGGGGGTCTACCTTCAATTTCTCTTTGATCAACTCCCTAATGTCGGTGGTTACCCTACTAATAGCCATTGGGGTAATCAAATGAAGGCCAACTCCCCCTTTCGACTCACTACATCGACCACTTGATTAGTCTTCTCCGACTTGTGCTCAAAGGTGAAATCAAACTCTACTAAGAACTCTTGCCATCGGGCTTGCTTCACGGTGAGCTTAAGTTGGGTGAAGAAATGACCAACTGCCGTGTTATCCGTCTTCACCACAAATTTAGACCCCAACAAGTAGTGCCGCCACACTCTTAAACAATTAACCACTGCTAGGAGTTCCTTCTCTTGAGTAGTGTATCTCTTCTTGACTTCATTCAACTTTTTATTTTTAAAGGCCACGGGGTGGCCCTCTTGGAGCAAGACACCACCCAAGGCAAAATCTGAAGCATCAGTCTGTACTTTAAACATCTTCTTAATATTAGGCAATGATAACACCGAATCTTTCATCATGGCCTCTTTCAAGTCATCAAAGGCCTCTTGACACTTGTTGCTCCATTTCCACTCATGCCCTTTCTTTAACAACTCGGTTAGGGCTACCACTCTCCGAGAATATCCCTCGTTAAATCGCCTGTAGTAGTTGGCTAAGCCCAAGAAGGATCGAAGTTCACTGACATTCTTAGGAATAGCCCACTCCTTGATGGCTTTCACCTTGGCCATGTCCATCCGAATGCGGCCTTGCTCGACAAAATGGCCAAGGAATTGAATTCTAGTTTGGGCAAAGGCACACTTCTCCCGTTTCACATATAGTTGATTTGCCCACAATCTTTTGAACACTTGTCTCAAATGCTCTTGGTGCTCCTCTAATGTAAAACTATACATCATGATGTCATCTAGGTAGATGACAACAAACTTGTCCAAAAAACCATGGAACACCTGATTCATCAATGTACAAAAGCTGGCAGGAGTATTAGTTAAATCGAAAGGCATTGCAAGGAATTCATAGGCTTCATACTGAGTTGTATATGTAGACTTGGGCTCGTCTCCTTCGGTAATTCTAACTTGGTGGTACCCTGATTGCAAGTCTAACTTCAGAAAGTATCTGGCTCGGCTCAACTGGTCGAACAAGTTTGAGATGAGAGGAATGAGGTATTTGTTCCTCACCGTTACCTTGTTCAAGGCTTGATAGTCTACACATAGCCTCAGACTTCCATCTTGCTTCTTTGGAATAGCATTGGAGCTCCAAATGGTGCTTTGGAGGGCCTAATGAAGCCCACTTGTAATAACTCATCCAATTGCTTCCTCAATTTTGCTAACTCAGGGGGAGCCATTCTATAAGGTCACTTAGCCAGCGGCTTCACTTCGGGGAAAAGTTCAATGTCATGATTAATGGCTCTTCGTGAGGGTAGAACCTTGGGTAGTTGATCAGGCATCGTGTCCTCAAACTCCTTCAACACTGAGCATGTAAGGCACTAGTGAACCTTATAGATCCCATCCTAGCTGGTTCCTCTTCCATTTCCTCGCTAGCGGCCTCGGATGGGGGTGCTTCTAGAGGAGAAGTTTGTAGGGCATTAAAGGCCCTTCGTTGTGGACTATCCGCAATCTTGTGCTGACCATTGAACCGGAAACAAGCCAATGGTAGTCTTGGCCAAAAGTTGGAGGCCCCCATGCTCTTGGATTATGGGGACTCACGATTCATGGTTCTCTGTGGGGAGTCTCTGCTAAAGGTTTTTCTATCCACTCCCCAACTTGATGGGTTGCCAGTCCTAAGCATTTTTACCATACCACCACTAGAGCTACTCACATTAGAATGTGGATTCTTCTGTTTCTGGCCACCATTATTGTAGTCATTAAGGCGCTCTACAGCCATCATGGTTGTGGCCACATCTTAGACCTTTTGTCTATTGAGCCCATTCCTAGCCCACGACTTTAGACCCTCGAGAAAATAGAAGCTATTGTCTTTCTCGAACATTTCTCGAATATCTAGCATCAAGGTGGAGAACTCCCGCACATATTCTGGCATCGATCCGATTTAGCTCAAATCCCGTAACTTCTTA
This sequence comes from Microcos paniculata, assembly GCA_030664755.1. Lineage (NCBI taxonomy): Eukaryota > Viridiplantae > Streptophyta > Magnoliopsida > Malvales > Malvaceae > Microcos > Microcos paniculata. Next base: position 20,090,062 of record CP131461.1, read on the forward strand.
CGAGCCATGTATTCCACATTCTATGGGAAGAACTGGTTTTTCAGATCTTGCTTAAGCTTACCCTAAGTCTTGATAGGGCACACATTGTCCACAAACTTGGAGTGCCACCACAACTTGGCACTCCAGTTAGGTACATCGCGGCCATGGACACCTTGTCATCCTCCAACTCGGTGTGCACAACCCGAAAGTATTGTTCCATATCAAACAAGAAGTTCTCTAGCTCCTTAGCATCCCATGCCCCCTTAAACAGTTTCGGCTCGAGCACCTTGGCTCTTTTGGCTCTATCCGTCGAGCCAGACTTGGACCTACCCACGACCAAGGTCAACACATTCACTTTGGATTTGAGATCTTTGGGCTTGGTTTGCATCAGCTGCAAAGCCTCTCTGGTTTTCTTCCCCAGGTTAGCAACGCCCTCGGACAACTCATTCTTTGTTGTCTCGATGGCTTTTAATTGATCATGCGAGACCATCTGAGCCTTGATGGTGGCCATCGCGGCCTCAAGCTCTTCAAACCTCTTTTACTCATTTAGCCCGTCAGCTCTCATGATGATGATTGTATTGGAAACTAGCAACAACCGTGCTCTAATACTACGTATCACGGACAAGCCTTACACTCAATGACTAGCTTGGCCGTGCGGCACTTGAAAGGTCTCTCCCGATCAAGTCAGCCTAGAGTTGCTTGAATTCTGCACAAGCACACAACATTGGTTAGCATCACTAGCCACAATGTTAGCCCACAGGGCAATAGCAAGCAAGCACAGTGACCCCCGTCTACCCTTGAGCGGAGAATGTTTCTATTATTAATAGCATTGTGTATTACATCAAGGCAACATGGCAACTAAGCAACTAGGCAACAAGGCAACAAACAACCAAGCAACATGGCAACAAAGCAACCAACACAACAAGGCAACAAGCACACGAGCTAATGAAAAGGCAGTATAGATTACACACAAAGCCACATGCATCACCACACCACTTGCGGGCTAGGAGGGCAGCCTTAGGTGATCGGTGGTTCATTCCTAAGCCAATGAGCCAACCTACCTGTCGGGTCTCTGGACCCCCCCTCCGCCCCCCCCCCCACCCTAAAGAGCTAACGGGATTTGCTAGCTATTCTACGAACAACCGTTGACATGTTCAAAATGGGGTCGATTTTCCTAGATACAACGATCTACCCATCATCTAGCCTCTACTCGACCATGGCCTTATACAAGGTTGGCCATGGCTCGGCCCTATACAAGAGGTGGCCATGACACCAGGCATGTAACGGCACACCATGGGTGTGCTACTAGCTGTTGCTATGTAGCTAGCAAATGAGGAAGTTGAAGTTGGCCATATTGGGCTTTAGCTAACACTTGTATGAGCCTTACCTAAAGTATCATGTTTTTGGGCCATGGTTAATTAAGTTGTGAATGGACCTTATTTAGGTGGTTTAGGAAAAGGCTTTAAGGCCCTATAGAAAATATAATAAAGAAAAAAAGTGAAGCCCATACGATCCACCAAAAATTGTAAAACACATTGTGGGCCAATAGGGCCTTAATAAGAAGTGAGATTGAGCTAAATTCATAAAGAAGACTTAATTTGGGCAATAGGCCCTATATATATATGTGTGTGTGTGTGTATATATATATATTTACTATTTAAATTAGGATTTATTTAATTTAGCAGGTATTATTATTATTATTAATAATTTGTTAAATTTTCCCTTATAAGTAAAATACCCAATTTACCCTTTAAGGGTAAATTTTATGAAAATACCTTTACATAGTAAAATTACGATTTTACCCCTATAGGCTAAATGATCATTTCATCCTTAGGGTGTGAAATTACTTAAAAGTCCTTTTCTAAGTTCATTAGAAGCCTTTTAGGCTATCCAGTGTTAGTATGTGCATGATTTGATCTTAAAATGGATTTCTAATAAAATTTCAAGCAAATTAGGAGCATTGGCGAAGGATCGCAACGAGGGCTCCAGTGGTGCAGTAGGGATTGTTTTATTGAGTATATATTCTCCCAAACTGTGAGTGGTTTGGCCTCAATATTTTGTGACATTAATGGCAATCGCTTTTAATTATTTTAAATTAAATCTTTTATTGTTTTGGGATATGATGTACCACTGCACAAGCATTCAGAAATATTTTTATAAGGGCAAGATGCTTTACATTATATGTTATATATATATATTGACACGCTCGGACCTAGTCTGCATGTGTCAAGTTATGAAATTGTGTATAGTTATGAAGTTATGTGGTGAATTGGAACTTGTTATGGACATTTTGAACTTCCTTTAGCTCAATAACTAACTTAAAAACCTTGATTACGTGTGATGGATCTGACCCACTCCGGCACAGAGGTGGTTAGTTTAAATGGAAGGTCAGTTAACCGACCTCCCATTTGCTTCCATTTTCTTTTCTCTTTTATTCTCTCCGAACTCTCTTCACTTCCCCCCATTTTCATCTCTTCAAATCACCTTCAAATCCCTTAAACAACACCATAATCAACCTCCTTAGCTCCCTTGAAGATCAATAGCATCAAAATTATCAAAAATCTTCAAAGTTTCCAAAGAAATCAACTTGGAGCTCTTGTGTTCTTCAAGCCATATCTTTCAATTCAACTGTAGGCTTTGGCTAATTTCTTGGTATGTTGTTCTACACTCCTTGAGCTTCATTTTGACTACTTACTTGCTAAATTTCATGGATTGAGCTAGGAGATATCTTGAATTGAATATCAAAGTTCCATTTTGTTTAAAACCATTTGTACCCTTAGCTTTCCAATCCAAATTTCATGCACTCTTAGCCATTTAATTCAATTTTTGAAGCTATAGTCTCATAGTTTAGGTTTTGAAGTGTATGTGTTTCGAATTACATGTTGATTGGAGCTAAATTGAAGTTGCACCGAGCTTGGGAAGATGAGGGGATCTTGGCCTATGGCCAGAGACAAATCTGGGGCCGAATCAACTTGAGTCCGGTGACAGACTTCACATTTTGGGAAAAATTCTCCCAATTGGCCACTCCCAAGCAGGAGTGAGCCTAAGACCGTACCGGACCTATCCTATAGTAGGGGCAGTTTGGTCATTTCCATCCTTGGACCCTAATTGACTTCAATTAACTTTCAGACTTGTCCAAGTTAGTTCTAAGACCCTAGAAACCCTAATTAGGACATGCTTTGATATTCAATTGTTAGTCGAATGCCTATATTGACCGGATTAGAATTTAATTTGATTATTTAGGTACAAGATTGTATGGGATTGAGCAATAGAGTTCGAGCTAAGGCAATCGAGTGGTTTATTCGGGAGTATACAAACCTCCCTAACTTGTGAATGGCTTGGATTACAATGGTTGGCCACTGAGGGTCAACCATTTTCGATTTTCTTTACAATTTGGTTTATAACATGTTTATAATGTTTTGGGATATGGATTATCTACCCTCACACATGAGTTTACAAATGGATTTAAGGGTGGGTTTCAAAAGAAAATATGAAATTGTACTTATAAGTTTTATTGATGATTATGATCGATGGGAGATGAGTGATTGAGAGGTTGTCGGTGCTCCGTGAGAGAGAGCGAGTGGACTTAGCGAGGCATGCCATCAACCAAATAGTTGTGGACCATCTTTTAAAGGGCACGGTGAGTGTGAGACCCTAGGAGAGGAGCGAAGGAAAGCTTGCCAAGGCTCGTGTGTATTTGTGCTCCACCCACAATGATGGCAACGTCAAGGGAACGGGCCAAAGAATAAAGAATAATAATTTTGAGATATGAGTTGAAGCCCTTGATGGTCCAGCGAGGCACCCAAATGCACGGGTGTAACTTTGGGACGATTTCAGATGCCAGCCCACTTATAAGATATGATATTTGATTTGGTTTCGAGATTTCATCTATGATTTTACCAAATGGCTTTATTAAATAAGTTTTAGATTATTCGTATCCCTAGCCTGAGGTGATCGATCATTATAACCGGATCCCTCACTGGGTACATTTATTTGAACTCACCACATTCACTCATTTTTGTAGGTCACCTGGCAGTGGACAGCAGACATCCTGGTGGACAGTGGTCACTGGTGCCTTTACCAGGCAATTATGATTTTGTAGGCTCCACCTAGATCCTTGTGGCTCTTGGCTATTGGAATAGTATCATAAACTACTTTATCTTGTCCGTTGCACACCCGCATCGTGAAATGTGCCACTTTTATTACATAAATATCTTATGATATTTCCTATGACAATTTCATTATATATTTTCTAATATTGCTCGAGTACACCTTATTTTATACCTTGTGCCATCTCGAATAGCTCGGCTTTTATGGCACACATCTCTGGGTGGTAGGCGGTTGTCACATGGCCGAGCCCTCAAGTCGGTGTGTGACATATATGATTCATAAGTTTTAAAAGATTTTATGAAAACTTGATCGAGGCGTGATGAGAGTCCGTGGTGACTTGCCCGGTCGAAGTATATGTTTTTATATAAACCTAATCGTGGCATGATTACGGTCTGTGTGAAGCCTGCTCGAATAAGGTATGATATTAATCCATGAGGGACTGCCCTAGAGGGGCTTATTGCTAACTTAGTTATAGTGGCTTGTGGACCGTTCTCCATTGGGGAGACACAAGGACACTACCCTCAAGTTGAGAGACGCAGAGGGTGACTCGCCAAGTGGGTAGTGTAGTTGTTTTGAAGCAACTACGACAACATTGGGAGAAAAGGGCGTAGTATATATATATAATTATTTCATTATTATTATTATGTTTATATAAAGAAATAAATGATGAGAAATTCTCCTAACGGTTTGAACTCAGCGACGGATGAGGCTCAGTCTATTTCATCTGCCTTAACAAAATCATTTTTTTATGAAAATGATTTTATTGGTGGTATTAAGTTTTAAAAATAAAAGGATGATTTATAAAACGGATTTTAGTATTACTATCTCCCCCACCGTCTTTAGTCTTTTACATTGTTTCCAAACCACATCACTGAGTCTGCGAACTCAACTCGTGGTTATGATTTTCAGGTTTAAGGCTCATAGAGGAGCAGTTACCTCGTAAAGCGTGCAAATAGGCTTCTAGCTTGTGTAAGTATTTTATTCATAGCATTAGTGATCCACATGCATTTTAAATTCCGTTGTGCTATATTTTATGATTCACTCCGCACACTTGTAAACACAACTTGTTTTGATATTTTACTCATGGGGGACTTTATTTATTATACTTATATATTATTTAAAGATATATTTTGAATATTGAAATGTTTTTTTATAAATGGTATTTAGTATTTATATTTGTGCTTGATATTCGATGCCTTGTGTTGTTTTTGACGCGTGACCGGTGGGGACGTACTTCGAGACAGTACGACGGTAGCCATGTGATTGAGCCTGCGGGTCGAGGCATGAGAAATTTACTTTTTTCGTAAGAGCCGTGCCCTAAGCACTCTCCAGGCAAGCCAGGACCTCATCCATGACCTTGCCAACCTGTGAGCCTCGTCCACTAGGTTTACAAACAGTGGTGGGCCTAGCTCATCCACTAAAGGTATCCCTTGACCTTCATAAATTCGAATATCAACATGCCTAAAGGTTCAACTTGTCCCTTGTCCTCGCAGGCACGTTAGTACTTGAATTTACGAGACCCAAAGGACAATACATTTGGTGGGTGGATTAGGGCCACCACTGTTTGTAAGCCTGGTGGATGAGGCCCACAACTTGGCAAGGCCGTGGACGAGGTCCTAACTAGCCTGGAGAGCGTTTAAGGCACACCTCTTACAAAAACGATCATTTTTTAAATCTCTTATGGTCTAGTCCGAATTTATTATTTTAATAATTAAACACTCATGTTTAATCCAAATTAATCCTCCCAATAAGTCTTGAACATTTGTTTAAGCATGTTTAAAACATAGCTAGTCTTACTTTTTAGGAGGCTTTAATTACCTTTCATCTTATTGATCCGAAAAGAATTCTAGTTTTGACTTAACAGATCTGAGGAAACCTTTAGTTAAACAAAAAAAATATTTGGTGGGCGCCTTTAAACTTTGATGTTTAATCCAGTTTAATTTGTGGACAATTATATTCTATGGTGAAATAGTTCTATTAATGTCTTTTTAATGTAAAAAGGAAGAAAATAATGCTGGCTCCATTTCCCCTTTGCATGACAATCCCATAAATTAATCTCCTACAATTGATTAGTTACCGGTTGAAATGATAATAACAAATTGAATGGAAAATTATTACTGACTATATTTTCCATAAGGTGAAGGCTACAGTCAGCCCCCCCAATCCGCCCCCCTGATGTGAGCCGTCAGATACAATGGCTGTTTACCAGCCGTTAGATTTAGTTGTTGTTTTATTTAGGGTTTTGGGTGAAACTTGCAACCGGTCAAACATGTTGCTGGGTATTCCAAAGGGAAACTTTAGTTTGTTTCGTTTTTTGACTTATCAGTTTCCTTAATTTCAGTAATCACTCACACCCATAACTCTCGCTCGAAATTTTGATCAAACAGAATCGATTTTATTGTTTTTGATGTCAGTAGTAGGCAATTGTAAAAAATATAAAAACAAATGAAAGTTTCTGTAATCATTCATTCACTGATTTTTTAATTCACAATCTTTCTACTTCCATCTCTTTTTCTCTATCAATTTTTGACCCAATCCTGCTCGTCATCATCAGTCTGGACGAGCAATTGTCATTGTGGAGAGCCAATATATTCGTTTGATCGACTCGACAATTTAGATAGAAGGTGGGATTTAAAGCATGAATGTTTCAGATGACGACTTGGACTTGTTAGACGATGATGAAATAATAGGTGAATTTGATGACAACGGTATCAACGGGGAGAGTACATTCGAGCAATGCAATGATGAGAAGGAGATGAATTTTGTTCCCCACGAGTACTTCGAAGAGAAGGATTTTAGGAGTTCGGATATAGACGAAATTAAAAAGATAGAATTTAAGACATTAGCTGAAGCAGGGAGATTTTACTTGACATGTGCAAAAGGTATGGGTTTTAGTATAAGAAAAAACAGTTCGTGCAGTAGCAAGGTCAGGCCAATAATTAATGGAAAATTATGGGTATGTAGCAAAGAAGGTGTTAGAAGAGAACAATGGTTTAAGTATGAGGATCGGAAGCGACCCCCTAAGGACTTGAGCAAAGAACGTTGCAAGGCAACAATGCTAGTTCGTTTGAATTTTAATACAATGTTATGGAGAATCTCCACATTTTGTGTTGAGCACAATCACGAACTTGCTCCTCCAGCTCACAAGCCTTTTCTTCACTCTCACAGGCATGCATATTTATCTATTTTATTCTTTGAAATAGAATTTCAGTATTGTTACTGTAATTTTTCTTATGATTGTCTAATCAATTATGCATATTTAGAGTCGGAGTTGTAAAGCATTTTTTTTTGTATGGAGGCAAGTTTGGTTTTGTTACCCAGTGTTGACTCTGGACAAATAGTATCGATTCTGAGGATTTATTATCGAGTTTATTTATGATCAAGAATGGATGCTAATATGCGATCCGTATTCCATCGATCAAGTAACTTCTGTTTCATAGGGTCGACTCTGGCCATATAGCATCGATTCTAAATTATCGAGTTATGTTCTATTTTATCAGCTGTTATGTAGAATCGGTTTGTTTCACATGGAAATGGAAATCGATTCTATACTATATGTAGGTGTGTGCATCGTTTTCACTAATTTTAGCCAAATAGACTATGGATGTTTTGAATCGAGTTTTTTAAGAATTAAGGGTTTTTTTATTTACCTGGTTGTATTGTTATGTTTGACACTGAATTTGTATTTGATCCATAGGCACGTTGATAATGGATCACTGAAAGAAGCTATGGCAATGAAGGCAAGCGGTATGCAAGGTTGTGAGGCGATGAAACATTTGGCAAACAAGGTTGGTGGTGCGCACAAACTCAGGTTCATAAAGAAGGACCTCTACAATAGTATGAGAATGGTGTCAAAGTGTAGAATGATGGAAGGTGATGCAAATGCTGTGTTGCTATACTTGGAAAGACAGAAGATTTCAGATCCAAGCTTAGTGTATCGGGTTTCCAGTGATGAGGAAAATCGATTGGAGAAGCTATTTTTGACCGATGCTAAGGCAAAAATGGATTTTGGAGTTTTCAGCGATGTTATAGCATTCGACACCACGTACAAGAAGAATGCATACAACATGCCCTTGCTAAGTAATCGTAGGAGTGAACAATCACAGCCAAACCCTTGTTTTTGGTTTCGCTATGCTTTCAAATAATATAGTAGAATCATTTATATTGGTCTTGGAGGAGTTTGTCTCCGCCATGGGGAATAAGAGGCCACTGTCTGTAGTCACAAATGGTGATAAAGCAATGCAAAATGCCATTCAAGTCGTCCTCCCAGATGCTAGACATCGACTGTGTGTTTGGCATCTGGCTCGTAATGCCAGGTCAAACGTCCCTAATTCTAAGTTTGTGAAAGATTTCAGTCGGTGCATGTTACGTTGGTGTACCAAGGATGAGTTTGATGAGGCTTGGAGGGAAATGGTTAATAAATATGGACTGCATGATAGCGAGTGGGTAATTGAAAAGTGGAACACCAAGCACATGTGGGCACAAGCGTACTTGACTGGCCATTTTTTTGCAACAGTTAAGAGTACATCGAGGTGCGAGGGATTGAACTCATATATTAAAAGGTATACAAAGCACAGTGGAACATTGCTAGAATTCGTGGAACAGCTTAGTTTGCCCGTTAACAATATTCGTAGCCTTGAAGTAGAAGCGGATTTCAGGGTTTGTTACACAAGACCTGTGTTGATGATTGCTGGTCTAGAGTTAATTGAAGGACACGCAGCTAGGGTGTTCACACGGAGTGCTTTTAAGTGAGTACGTAAGGAGCTCGTCCGTCAACATTTATATAGTGTTGCCCCCAATGGATACAAGTGTTCCGAGGATGGTACCACCGTGTCATACACCGTTCAAAGGTACATGAACGCTGATAAGGTAACTACTATCATATATAACCATGACGAATAGAGGTTTTCATGTTCGTGTAAGAAGTTCGAGTCGGAAGGTATACCGTGCAGGCATGTGTTTCATGTTATGATCGTGCGTCACATTACCAACATCCCCGATTTTTTGATTAATCGAAGATTAATCATGTCAGAGAAGAATTCATGTCATGCTTGGAGCCTCAGTTTAGTGCGAACGAAGCTGAATTATTTAGGCGCACATCACTTCGTACTAGGTGGAACGGTGTTTTGGGGTTGGCTTCCAAAAGCAAGGAAGGGTATGATTTGGCAAACAAATGGATATCAGATCTTGCAACAAGAGTACATGTCGTGGCAAGGGGGGAGGGGCCAACAGACAAGAATGTTGTCTTGGAAGATAGTGTTGCTAACCCACAAAAGGTAAAATCGAAAGGCAGGTCTAAAAACAATTCTAGAGCAGAAGAGAACGTTAAAGGCAATAAAAAGGGTCGTTGCTGTAGAGGTTGAGGGGGGAATGGTCACAACATGCGAAACTGTCCTGGTAAAAATACAACTGGGAAGAAGAGGAGAACATCGCATCGAGATGGTGCTAATGTGTCCGACCATACCGATGACGAATTGACGGGAATCGATTTTAATTTGGCTAAGTTTGTGGTAGGCGACCTTCAATTAGTTACCCACATTGATTAATTGTTTGATAAAGATGATCACATCCAAGTATAACGTGTACTCGTTTTGGCATACTTTATCTTTTTATAGGTCGAGCACAACAGATATGATGCAGTGGACAATGGTATTAACAAAAGTTATGGTGAAGCAGCACCCGTAAGTGAAACTGAGTACGATTCATATGATGGAGAATTGTTTGGAGATGTTGGCGACTCTTCCGACTTCGAGGTAAAACTCATTACATTTGTATTTGTCCTTTGTAATTACGTAACATAATATTTTGGTTCTTTATTGTTCTCCCTACGGATGTCATTTAAAAAAAACAGATCATCCGACAATGGTCAACACCCATTGGGAGAAACAGATGGGGTACCCTCGATGCATGCTTATTATTCAGAAGATGATTTGTTTGACATAGATCCGTCGCCTGAGGTACGCGATCTGTAATGATGATCATCATATTCGCATTCATGGTGTTTTAACTTTGCAATTGTTTGTTTATTTTGGACAGAATGATGCCAATGATGCACACGGACATGATGGTGGGGTTTAGCCTGACTTGAATAAGCATGACTCGAACAATTCGCCTGGTCTAGTTGGTGGACCTTGGTTTGACTTGAACAAAGATCCTGATAGTGGAGATGAGAAATGAATTTTGGTTTAATTAATTGCATTATTGATCTTGATTCCCTGGAAGTTTGTATAGCATCGATTCAGCTTTAATGGAGACGATGCTGTATTACTTGGGCTTCAACTTAAAGAATGAAGTTAGTGCTTATAGCATAGATTATTCTTTTGAATCGATGTCTTTAAACTGATAGAATCAGATTTTTTAAATCATAATCGATTCTATCCCATTTTTTATTGATATTTTAATTCACAATCGATTCTATCCCATTTGTGATTATTTTTTCACAATATTTTCTAACAAACATGCATAACTAATTAAACATTTGTACTATATGTGTGATAGAATGAAGTTAGTGCTTATAGCATAGATTCTTCTTTAGCATAGATGTCTTTAAACTGTTAGAATCGATTTTTTACAATCATAATCGATTCTATCCCCTTTTTGATCCATTTTTTAAATCACAATCGATTCTAACAAACATGCATAACCAATTAAACATATGCACTATATACTTAAAAACTACTGTAACAAATCACCTGAGTATGTGTTTTTGTTAGTATCTCATAAAATACAGACCCAATATCTTACAGATGCGAATGTAGTCACAAAATTATGATGTTCGTTCCATACTTCATCATATACATTGGGATTTTACTGTTGAATATCTCTGGCAACGAAGGGGTGAATCTGTCTTTCGTTAATTGGACCAATACACGATGCCTATATCTCTTAGATGATTCCTGATGGGTAAATTCCAACATAAAAACCTACTATTAGGGGTATGTTTAGCATGGTCATTCAATTGAAGGGAAAAGGATATAGTGAGAATTCAAACCAGATCAAAGTCCGGTATGTCATTTGTTGCCGCCAATGATACAGTATACATGAGGCAGTACAATCCACATGTATCCCTGAAAAACAATGAACTTGTGCAGTAGGAATCGATATGTCTTTTATATCCCTAACTAGTGGTGCATCAAATTTATTGCATAAACTTATAGAAAATTAGTTTAGTTCATCTTACGAATTTTGGCCCTGGTTCGGAATATCCTTCATACGTTTTAATTGCCATCGATCAGAGTCAGCACACCTTAGTTGGTATTTGCAGATAGTTCTAAGACTGTCCTTCTGTCATTTAGCAAGAGATTAATTTTGAGTTTGATTATGAACTGCTTCTTTGTAAGGTTATATGTAAACAATTGAGGGGATCGGACTTAACATAATTAAATGTGACGTACCATTGACTTCTCATTTTTCTTATTTATTGCTGCGTCATTAGGATCGTACCATTTGTAGCATATTTCTACGTAGTCTGCTACGACCAGCATGTAGTGATTTTGGATGCTTGCAATGTAAAAAACCTACATAATTTACAAACATTGTTAATGATTTATTCACTTGATTTGTATCACTGCATAAATGAAAATGATCATCATTTTACCCTGTTGATGCCCTGGTACCAATGTGGTAGCAATTGTTCTATTTCCTTCCCTTTTGTTGTATTTCTTACATTCAACTGCATAAATATACATAGAGGTGTCAAATCGGGTTGATCGGGTAGGTTTCGGGTTTCGGTCAATCAGGTCGGGTCAGTTTGGGTCAAAAGAGATTTTCGGGTCATTTCGGGTTTCGGGTCATTCTGGTTCGGGTCATTTGGGTTTCGGATCATTCGGGTCTCGGGTCATTCGGATTCGGGTTTGTCGGGTTTCGGGTTCGGGTTTTTCGGGTTTGACCATTGGGTCTTTCAGGTTACAGGTTTTTTGAGTTTTATGTCATTTGGATTCGATTTTTTTTTATTTAACTCTCGAGTCATTCGGGTTGTCGATTATTTTAAATTGAATTAAAGTTTTGATTTTACAAATTAATACTTAAGAGAGATTTTATAAAAAAATATTATTTATTAGATTTGTTATAAATTGTAATTAAATTAATTAAATTTGTAATGTTATAAATGTATTAATTACATTAGTAATATTTATAACTTTTTTAAAAATTTTCCTATAAATTATCTATAGTTTTAAATAAAATAAATATTTAAATTTTTATTATTTACTAATTCATTTTTAAATTCTAATTGATATGTAATAAATTCATGATTCATAATATCATTAATATATAATCATGAATTGTCCGTAATACAATTACAAACTAAGGAACCAAAATTTTGATATATAATTACAAACTAAGGAGTTAAAATTTTGGCATACAACTACAAAATTTACTAGTTTTCTCTTATTGAATTGAAAATTTAAAAGCTTTTATTTGGTCAATGAATAGGATAGCCGAAAATGAATAGCCAATAGCTAATAAGCTATCCAAACTATCATATAGCTATGGCCACCATGAACTACTAATCTTAGTATCTTATTATCTTAGTGCTAATGACTTTGTTTTGTTTTTCCCTTTATAAGACTTGTATATAGACTATACTTTATAGTGATTAGTAATTAACATCACCTACTTCTGCATAATAGAATAACTTGCATACACACTACATTTGGCATTCTCATTAAATTATTAGTTTTGACGAAAACTAAATTATAAGGAGAAAATATATGATAACATATTGAAATTTTAATTTCAAATTTTTAATGTTTAGATGCTTTTTGTTGGATAGATAATTCACTAATTTGATATGAATATTAGTAATTTATTAATACAACTATAATTTATAAATTTTCTTAGTTAGAATGGAAAATTGTCATTCACATGAAAAAATTTATTTATTGATTTGATCAGTAATGATGAAATCAAAATGGCCTTTTGTAAATTCTCAAATTTTCCTTAATAATGTTCATAATTAATATTATTAAATTTAAGTAATAATATTCTATAAATTCATATAATTCAATCATAAATTCATAATAATAAAATTTAAAAAACATAATTATGAAAAACTATTTTTTTAAGTTCGCTTTGATCTAAATTTTATCAAATTTTTATTTTTATTTTCTTTATCAAATTTATTTATTAAATTTGAAGTTTATGAGGTATATAAAAATGTCATCTGTCCCTATTTGTCTGTTACAATTAATCGTTTCATATAGGGCAAAAAAAGTAGTTATGGTACAAAGTTTCATACATATTTATATTGACTTTCTTATTTTATCCGTATCTCTCTTCTTCTTTAATTCTCTCTCCTATTTAAGAAAAATATTTATTTAAGAGAAAAAAAAAGTAGTTTAAAAGGGTAATTTTGAAAAATTAATAATTAATGCTGGGATATAGACAGATAAAAAGGGATAAATAAAGCTTTTAGAAACAAATAAAGCTTTTAGAAACAAATAAAACTTCTAGTAGGAGGCAGATAAATAGGGACAGGGGGAGTATTTCATTAGTTTGTCGGGTTCTTTTGAGTTAGATTCTCGGGTTTCTCGGGTTAGATTCTAGGGTCAATCGAGTTTCGGGTTTATCAGGTTTCGGGTCAATCGGGTTTCGGGTCAATCGGGTTCGGGTCATTTACTTTTTTTAGTCAAACCAGGTCGGGTTAGTTTCTGGTTCGGGTCGGTCGGGTCGGGTTATCGGGTTCGGGTCAGCTTTTGACAGCTCTAAATATACACTTAGTGTTTGGTGTAGGATGTTATGTTGATCGCATAGTAAATAAACTAAAAATTTTGATACCTGAAAGTTTGGTGTGAGAAAATAATTGTTGTATGTATCGATGCATCATGTCAGGACCGACTGGTTTAAGGCATCCATAAATTGGGCAACCACCTACCAAATGATATGTTAAGGTTATAAAATGTTGCAAACTTGTATTTTATGAAGCAAATGAGGGTTATCACTTACACCATTTGTAAGCCAAACGTCAGTTTCAATTAGAGGTCTGACATCTATATATCGAAGAAGCTTGTTGTCGGGAATCCAAAATATACATCATCACGTGCAGTTCCTTCATTCGATGGTGATCTTTTCTCTTCATTTTGATTTTGTATAATCTCTTTCAGCAAATCCTCAATTCCCTATACCTGTGACTTTATTTCACGGGTCTCTGCTTTGAATTCTGATCTGATCCCTTCTAGATGTTCTCTACTCTTCTTTATTTTTGCAGAGTATGAAGCCTCAGTCCTTGCTTCTGCACCCTTGCATTCTTGTTTGTTTATGTAAATGCATTGCCTCTATAACGATATCTTCCTTCAGTTCTGCTTCCGATGGCAGTATCTTTTTGATTCCCTACAATATGCTATCACCTAGAAGCACCAATATGTTTAAACACATTAAGATTGATATGATGTCTTCGTCAAACCATTATATTTAATCTATGTAGTAAATAAATTGTACGCAGTCAATTTCACCTCATGAGGATTATCAAATGTACTTATTATGGTTTTAGGTAATAGTCGCCTGTGTTCCCATCTGAGGATCCTTGGGAAATTGATAACTGAAGGGGCCTTCATTGGGTCATATAATTTTATGTTCTCCGCAGCCCATACCTAGATGATCATGGTTGACATACAATTGTTCAAGGCAAGTAATGGTGTAATCATAATGCAAATTCTATTATATATAAGCTGATAATCAATGTTAGCTACCTGTAAAACCGCTATACATTCTTTGAACCATGAATCGGTCAAGTCATTCTTCGTCTTTAATTTTTCATTGAATTCTATTAGCGTGTTGACCAAATCGTCATACACGAGCTTCCTCCATGCGTATTTCCCTATCGCGCTCAAGTCGTCAAGCGTAGCTAGCACAGAGTTCCAGGGTAAATTATTACATGAAATGGGGAACAAAAAAATGCTAAAGCAGGTCATAATGTATATTCTTGCTTGGTCCTCAGGTCTCCCTACGATGTCTGCCGCTTTTAACAAGTCCATCAACATCAGTATGTGCGGTGTACTGCTTATCTGTTATGATTGCAACAGTTTAGCAATCTTCGAATCACCTTTAGAGACGATAAATTGGTTGATTGCATCCCCACCGACCCTCAATCCTAAGATCATTGCGACGTCCCTTGGACTGAATGGGCGCGACTTGCCTGCAATCTAAAATGATTTTTTTATGGAGACCACCAAATTATAAGCTGTTTTAATATGTGACCATCAACTTTAGTGTCCCTCAAATATAACATGTACTTGAAAGGGGACTTTGATATAACATCTCAGGCATCCTTGGTTAATTTACTGGTTGCCTGCGCGACCCTCCAGCGCAGCAACCATGCCGCAATATACAATGCTCCTGTGAAAGATAACGAAAACTTTACATTAAAAATGCTTTTTGCTTACACATGTCATTATACGTCTACTATACATTCATTTTGGCATATCATCGAACATCTAGTATGACCGATGGAATCATCTACCACTAATATACCATTATTGATATATATAATTTGTAATAAATCTCATCTTTTCTTTCTTGACGTGATGCTTATCACGTTGGCCCATTGGTGTTTTGTGTCCGCAGTTGCTCTTATCCCAATTATGTCCGTCAACCCTTATACCCAATCACTCTTTTAAAGATAAACGCCTGCAACATTTAATGGAATATGTATCTAATATTGGATTAAGAACAAACATAAAAAATATTAGTGAATCACAGATTATCATCTTGGAGAGAATAGTTACCTGTTCGCCGTGCGTTTAAGCCTCTTTGTTGAGTACAAATCCGACATGAACTTTTCGATTTGGCCCCAAATCCCTAAAATGTTGAATGATTATAATACAATATTGAGAAATCTATCAAGACAAGATAAGATCACCATGGATCGCTATTAAACATATGGGATACGAAATTGAAGTGTGAATTTGAAATTATTTCGAATTGGCCGTTTCCCCTTTCCCGCTTAAATAATCATCCAAAAAGATATAAAAGCAAAAATCGATTTTAAACAGTTTAAAATCGATTCAAAATAGATTTTAAACAGTTTAAAATCGATTCAAAATAGATTTCAAACAGTTTAAAATCGATTTTATAAAAGCGATTTTGGGTTTATATATTCCGAGTTGGGCCCGAAGACTCCAGTTTGGGCCTCTATAGTCCGATTGTATTTTTAAAATCGATTTGGTCCTCTTATTGTTAGAATCGGGTTACAAACGTTCAATCCACACTTTTTTTGACTAAATCTCCCAAAACCAGCAATCGTAATAAACCCCGTTTAGAATCGAGTTCTCCCTCCATTTCAGAAGTTTTCCAAATCTATGATTGGCAGTTGCTCTGTTTGCTTTCGAAAATTTTCTCTTAACCCACCCCAACGAAAACTACAATTTGAAAAGAATTATTTGAACTGCCCTATATCCATCCTGTTCATAAAAAATGGCACCAAAAAAAGCTTTGAAATCCGAACACGCATCCAACCGAAAATAGGGTCTTATGGTAGAAATCAACATCGGCGGCAATAAGAGATCCTGAACAACTCCAAGCACCATCGGTTTGGAGAAGTTACGAAAGACTACAAGAGGTCATCATATCCCTCAAATCCAACAGACGCAGATCCCTTCTCATCAAAACGATGACCAACAGAGCGACGATGAATTGAGTGGCACACCACGACTGGCGAACCCTACGATAGAACCACTTTGGGGTGAAGGTAACCCTTCAACCAATTATGGTTTCAAAACTCAATCACACCATAAGAATTTCATGCAGTGCCCCATAGATGTCTGCTTGCCTTTCAAATGGGAACAATTTGAGAAGAATGATAATATGATTAATGCTGTTAGGAGAATGTTTGAGATGATGGAGTGGTTGGATGTTAATTTGTTTAAACATAACGGTGTAAGTGAATCTTGTGTTAGAGAATTTTACAGTGGTATTTATACAAGTGAAGTAGATATGGATGATCGAAATTTATGGACCGTTGACGATCTTTGCATTAATATTAATGGTTGTGATAGAAGAATCACACTCGAGGAATGAGGCTCATTTTTCAAGATAAACTACACAACTGCAAAAGGTCCATACCCTAATGATTATAATGCTGTGTATTGGCAGGAACTCACCGGTAAAAAATATGGGCAGACAAACAAATCTGCATCCTCGATTCCAAGCCTGCACAATCGATTGTGTGTCCTGTTCATTGCTCCGACCATTGTTTGCAGGCTGCAATCAAAAAGTTCGGTAATGAAGAAGGACATTTGGATTTATGAGCATATTGTTAAAAACAAGCCATTCAATCTTGCTAGTTTTATGTTTCATAGGATGAAGAACATGAAGCCAAATCAGAGAGCAAGGTTGCCATATGGTAATTTGATTACTCACTTATGCCGACAGAATGGAAGTAGAGGTTTTTGGTGCGACAGATTTGAACAAGATCTGAAACAAAACTTTACATTACCTATTAGAAAGCAAAATATCAACTCAATGGGCTTAGAGTTCGATAAACTCACTGGTTCATGGAGGCCCAAGAAAAAGGATTCTCCTAAGCAAACGCAGACCGGTCATCGAGATCAGGACAATGAAGATGTTAATCCAAACGAAGGCCTTCATGAGGATTTAGGACAAACAAGTGCACCCATTCCACCGGCTTCTCAACCTTCAAGTGCAACAAAAAGGCGTCATACATCTGATAGGCCAACAGTACAACCATCAGTTAATACTGGATTAGTCTCATTGAACGCAGACCAATTGAAGAGTATAGTTGAAAAGGGTTGCAGAAATTTGATTGAAAGCATGAAGATGAGATTGATGGGACAGTTGAAGTCATTGGAAAGCCATGTGAAGGCCAGTGAAAACAGGCTTACATTTATGTACAACGCTGTACAAGCCATTCACAAAAAACTACAACTTGGGGACATGTCATCAGTTGAGATCCCACCATACTTTGGCCTATCTAGTCATGAACATGGTCATGATGATGAAACTGACGCAGGATCAGAGGTTGAAGGTGAAGATTCTCTAGACTTGGATAAAGAATGTGTGAAAATGACCAACAATATGATCATGACAGTTGTTTATGGAAAATCCACGCAAAATGATCAAATTGAAGGTCATTTTAATGTAAAAGAGATGGATGAGCATGCTGAAACATCTAATGCCAAGGATTCTAACCTTCATGACGAGGCAGCAAATGTTACAGGGGACAGAGGGGGATCCCTAGCACAAAAGAAATTGCATCCTACTGTAGAGGAAGGATATGCAGTTGAGCACGATGCTATTGCCGCACTACTGGAAGTGGGTTGCATAGTACACAAACAAAACCCATATGAAACCCCGCAGGCCACTCCCCTTTTAAAAGGGGAAAAACTCTTAATTCTGGACATCAATGGGGTTCTAGCGCACATTCAAACTCAGCATAGCAAATTGACTCTTATCTATACTTTATTCAGTTTTTCTCTTTCACCCTGTTTGAATGAGTACTTCTAATATGTTTATTGGTTTCCCATGTTCAGGTGTCAAAAAAAGACCTCACCTCAAGGAATTCCTCGACTTTTGTTTCAAGAAATTCACAGTTGCAATATGGTCATCAAAGAGAGAATGCGTTTAATAGGAAAATTGTAGTAATTCGAGATTATCAACTTATACTTTAATGGCTGTTATGTATGAATTGATGTTGTGGATTATGTAATGCAAGTATAACGTGAATAACGTAATTGATAAGATCATACCAGAAAATATGTGGACAACATTTCTTTTCATATGGGTAAGATATCAATTATTCATTTAATGTTATATGTTGTTTGCTGTTGTCATCTATGTGTTGTTTACATGCAGAGTCAGGACAAATGCACGAAAAGAGGCAGAACTTTATTTCTTAAGGACTTATCTATCGTGTGGGAACACTACAAACAATTTGACCGATCAAACACTGTGCTGGTTGATGACTCCAGGGAAAAAATGAGTCTTAATCCAGTAAGTGTTACAATTTATATTTAGACGGTCCATTTCATAATATATTATGTAACTTTATGCATAATCATTTGATTAGTTTGGATATTACAGGAACACAACTATATTTGCCCTCCAACCTATGATGGTGTAGACGAGCATGATCACGCATTAGGTAAAATCCAACATACTATTTATAAGCTGAAAACTACCAAACATGGATAAGTTTAATCCCCTCAAATCTGATAATTTTCTTTATTTGCTTGTTGAAATAGGGCAATGGGGAGCAATACGGAGATACTTGGCAGATATAGCTAAGTCAACCGACATTGAAGAATATATAAAGGGACATCCATTTCCTTGACATGCTTGGTCAGTTGTTTGCATAGTGGGACAGTTTTTCTCTCTTTTGTTTTAGTGAGACAAACAAATAGAAATTTTTCTATGTATTATACAACTGGTTCCTCATCCCTAGATATGTGTATGCTTATGCTTATAAATGACAGTTTAACACTCTCTCGAGTAATCGATTCCTCACATGTTAAACTCGATTCAGAATCTTAGTATCGAACTAATCTTAGTATCGGTTATCAACAGGAACTCGATTCTCATATGGTAAACTTGATTGCCACATGGTCAACTCGATTCAATAAACCATAAGCGAGTTAAATCACAATGAACATGATTTCTAAATGTAGAATCGATTTTCACATGAAAAACAACATTCATTCTCCCATAATCGAGTTATACAACTCCGAACATGATTCTAAATGTAAACTCGATTTGCACATGGCAAACTTGATTCAGTAATCCATAATCAATTTATGCATGGACAATACACTGATCCTAATCAGTAAACTCGATGCATCGTAGAGGAAACTCGATTCATTATCCCGTTGTCAAACTACTCAATTATTATCATGATACTAAACATAAACATAAACATGGATCCATGGATAGTCTCTAACATAAACTCAATTTTGACACCCTAAATTTGAATTAATATCCCATCATTACATTCGATAATTCTTGAACATGATTAACAACCAATCAAAATGAAAATTATGGAATCGCATTCCAAATTTTACAATGTTCACATGGCTTTATATACACCACTACTTAATCAACTTCATCATCGAAATTCAGCTCCCTATGGACATTCGTGCCAAATTCAGAATGTGTTGGATGTGGCTGATGTTCAGTGTTAATCGCATCAACCACTACCGCATCTTGTTTTTTATCCTAAATATGCAGTTTGGTGTCATTGTCATTTTTGCTCCTCCTTTCTAACACAGCCTGTTCTTCAAGATCTTCTTCCTCGTAATCACCCTCACTTGCTTCTTTTTCTTCATCACCCTCATTATTCGTATCATCATCTTCCCCATCATTATCGGCCTCACCTGTTTCTTCTTTAGCACCATCACCTTCCCCATCATCATCTTCCTTTGTTTCATCAATGTCTTTTTTTACGTTTGGTATTTTTTTGGTTAACTCATCTTCTGTGACATCAATTTTCTGCGCATCATTAATTACACATTCTATTATTGCTTCTGCATCTATTTCATCATCTGATTCTGATTGTGTTGCTGACCTTTTATGTGATTCTGCAAATGATCCCAAACTGGATGTTATGCCTAGTTTGATTTCTTTATTTGATTCTCCATTATTCTCCCATTTGACAGTCTTGATCTCACTTTCTTGAAGAACTGAATCCTCTTTTCCCTATTTGTTTCCCCCTTCTCCATTAAGCTCTGTATCTTCTTTATTTTGTTCCATTGCATCTTCACCATCAACAACTACCACATCTTTATTGTTACCATTAATATTTTGCAAGTCCTTTTCAGCATCGCCCAATTGTACACCTAAAGTATCATGAATAGGTTGCACACTCGGCTCAGGAATTGGTAAAACCCCAATTGCATCCGTAAATTATTTACGGCCTCAAGTATGATTGACTTCCGTTTATAGTCGTCAATGACGTACTCTTCAATCTTCCCTAGTCTATCATTAACCTTTGATTGGGTCTTAATGATGAAATTGAGTTTATCATCCACAGATAGCCTCTTTTGTTTCACGGGGTTAGCTGGGACATCTCCATTGCTTGTAGGGGCTTCATTTGAGCATTTACGTCAATGCACTGAGTCATCATTGGCATTCCCAACTTGATTTCCATCCTGATTCGAATTTGCTCTAGCCATTGTTGATACTAGAGTTCCATCTTTAGGAGGTTTTGGTACCCATTCTCCCATCGCTTTATCAAATTTGACATCCATAAGACGTAAATTTTTCTTCCCAAAAGGATGTCCTTTATTCTTTTGCAAGTCTGCCTCGAATGATTCATTCCAAAATCCCTTAATGCTATTTTGAAGGCAGAAGTGAGTGATAAGATTCCCATAAAGTATTTTTGAATTCTCACATCTGTTCCAACCCCTGATCCTGTCAAACATGTACTGCACTGTGTTTATTGTGTTCCCTTTCTTCATTTGTTCCAAAATCCATATGTCTGATGGCATTACGAAGCTTATTGGTTGACTCCTGCAAACAATGGACCTAGCAATAAAGAGTGCACAGATCCTGTCATGTAGATCATTCAAATTGGAAGCATACTTGCTTCTGAAACAAATTTTTATATTCCTCACTTGTTAGTTCCATCCAATATTCATCACAGCTGTACTTCTCTGGCTCTCTTTTCAATTCAGACTGAAAATTCAACCCAAAGCATTCACCCCAATCCTTGGGAGTTATGCACATGTCCTGACTGTTCATCAGAACACATAAACCATTCGAATCCCAAATTGATTTATCCTCCATTTGTTCTTTGTCGGTGTATATGTTTTGGTAAAATTCCACCAAACATGCCCTACTGACATGGGACAAATCTAACTCACTTAACTTTAGCCATTCCATTCTACTAAAAGTTTCCCTAACTCTGTCCATGACTCTATCATTGGAATTGAAAACCTTCCAATTCACCCCTTTAGTCAAAATGATTTCAGTGTTACCAAGATTTATGTATGCTTTCTCATGACTAAGATTTTTGAAGGTACTTGGGGGTTTCTTCCAAATGGATTGGGTACCTTATTTGACTGACGAACATCCCACCACTTGGCTCGTTGACAACCCCTTTTGCCCTTCGTTCTTTTGTGCCCCTAGATGTTGCCATGAATTTTTTTTGAGACTCTGATCCTTTTAGGATTCACATCCTGAGTGAAATCTTCTATTTACTTTCTCTTTGCCTCGGAGTGAGAAGCTTTTGTTTTTGATTTTCCACCCTTGCCTTTGAGTTTTGATCGTCCATCTTTAAGTTTAGGACCCATGATGAGTTGCAACAGGGTTGTAGCGTTTTGAGTTATCGAAATGATGAATTAACTAACCGGATGTTTAGGGTTTGGCCGTAGTAGGGATGTATGTGGAGGGAATTTTCACCGACTCTTAAACTCTAATTTTAAAATTTGAAAATTTTCCATATGTGCCACGTGTCGTTAAAAAAAAAGGCTTGGTATTTCCACTCGAGTTTAAGTTTAAAGAATTCGAGTTTTAGCAAATTAAACATTGGATTATCATCACTTTTCATTCACCAAATCGATTTGGCCCTGTCAAAGTCGATTAACAAAATCAAATGTCACAATTTGAATATTAATATCGTTTCCAATTGGTACAAGTATTTATGAAATCCATGAACAATGCAAATATCTTAAATTAGGACCATGTATTCCAATATAGCTCTACTTTAGTCTCGTTTCCAATTGAAAATGGGACGATCAAACCTTACATGTCATATATTATTTTTTAAATTACTACGATTGTTGGCTTCCGCATTTTTTTTCTCACTTTTTCATCTGTGTCTATTTAATTTTTGTTTTTTGAATTTCTTCTAAATGCTTTATTACAACTCCATAAAAAACATATGATAGAAAACAATGAAAAGATAGATTGAAAAAGTTAACTGTATGTGCCATGTGTCCTGAAAAATATTCCCTACGTTTTTTCATATTTAGTAAATACTATTAAAAACAAAATATCGCTTAAAAGGAGACTAGTTGCAGACCAAAATTAACAAGTCGGTAGTCGGAGGTCGAGTTAGGATGGAACTAGCAATTTAACTTTTCTGATATGTGCGAAATCGATTCTTTATCAACAGAGCTAGTTCTAATTTAACTTATAATACATAACCATATTCACTCAAATCAATGCTATATACCCAAAGTTGATTTACCACTTCAACTGGAGACAGGCTGTAATCCGTGTTTTTTGTCGCCATTTGCATTTCTACATTTTCCTATGTCAATCATAATTATGTTGCGCCTCATATTTTTTCAGGTTAATTTTCAACACCATTTAATGGACTCTCATAAACATCCCATCACATTACTATACAAACAACTTCTTTATCTGATCTTTATCCACTCTTATATTTAAACATTTCCCTTGTCCTCCTTCTGTCATCTTATTTTTATATTACATCTGCCCTTATCTAGTTTAGTATAACACTGATAGCTGTTCAAACATACGGTCATTTATTATAATACTGACGTGTGGTTGGGACCAATCAACATAAAATCTATTATCGAAACAAACACAAAGGGAAAACTCGAGTTATTGCAAAATACGTGGATGCCACATGACCGCCAATCAAAATCATATGATTTTGATTATTAATAAAAAAAATGAAACTAAAGATCAAACCGTTGTTGTGTTTTGCAAATTTTGTGAACTCAAATGGAACAATTTGGAGGTTAGGGATCAACGTGGATTTTAAAGATAAAAGGTCTGTAACTTCATATGAAATTTAATATTTAACACTTTATTTTTTGGAATCGGTAGCTTATAAACAGAACCAATTCTAATTCAAATATTTAAACAAAAATGGTCATGAATCCATACAATACAAAATTAAATCGATTATACATACGTAAACTCGATTTAAACCATGTAGTTCATGTTACCACTTGTAAAGATAGAGGAAATGACCATGACTCTAAACCTAAACATGGATAAGATCATTGATCTACACATAAATTCGATTTAACTACATTAACTACATTGAACAAAATTTACATTCTATCAGTTACGCATATGTGGCCAAAGAAAATAATAAAAATAAAAATTTGGAATCGGCACTTTGTCAATAGAACCGGTTCTAATTCAAATAATCGTACACAAACCATCATAATAGGACATTGCAGTTTAAGTGTGCTACTTTGACAAAAAAAAAGGTTTAAGTGTGCTGCAACCAAACTTTATTCACACTTTGCATTTTAATCGTTCTGGCGGTGGCGGAAGTTATATAAAGTAAATGAATTATCATGACTCTTTGCGTCCTGTCTTTTCGTATTCCGAAACATATCTGCACATTCCTATATCCTTACTTTTACAATACTTGGGCTATAAGTAGCCATTTTACTTGTTTCATCCAACTTTCTTCTTCCCAATCCTTCCTGATTAACTCTTCATATTTCCCCTTATATTCAAGCATTTCGGTCGCCACAATGTCCAACGCCGACTCTGCTGGACCATCCAAAAGGATTAAAATTTCATACCTAGGAAATTTTGATGTTTCGTCTGACTCTTCTTCTGACTCTTCCTCGGCGTCCGACAATGCAGAACCCGTAGAACCCCTTGTAAATTTTCATTTTTCCCCTGTTTACCCTTTTTGTTACTGCACTCTATTTTTTAATCTGTTTCTCCTTTTTGCATAAATATTTTCTTTATGTCATCATAATTTAATGTTAAATTTCCCATGTTTAAATTTTTTTGTTAATACACTCTGTTTTTTAATCTGTTTCTCCTTTCTGCATAAATATTTTCTTTATGTCATCATAATTTAATGTTAATTTTTTCCCTGTTTAAATTTTTTTTGTTACTACACTCTGTTTTTGTAATCTGTTTCTTCTTTCTGTTATCATATATTTTCTTTATGTTATCATATTTTACTGTTAATTTTTTTTAGTAACTACACTGTTTTTAAATATGTTTTTTCTTTCTGTTATCATATTTTAACACAAAAATTGATTAAATATGAAGAGCGCATTTGAAGCTTGCCAGAAGCAAATTGAAGTTCTTTTTGGGGGTACATTCTTCGCCTTATCGGAGATCCTAGCATGGGAAGAACCCCATGTCGATGCGTCAATGAACATCATTTCTGAATGCCTAGAAGATCCCACTGACCTTTCTCCAAACAATATCAGGCATGCCCTCAAGGCTACTTATCAGCTTTACGAATGCCTTGAACCATGTCACGAGCTTCTCAGGGTCATTTGGGTCTGCATTTTGATCTTATCCCAACATGTCGCAAGTTGAACGATCTAGATGCCAACATAGCAAGGGTTAAGTCAGAGTTGCGAACTCTAAAACTGCTGGAGATGGACCTCAGGATGCAATACCAGGATTCAGAATCTTTCCAACGAGCATTTAATGAAGGCCGCTTAAACTTTGAAATGCCTGAACCTTGGAGGTGTGAAGAACGCCTAATATTAACACATAAAGAATTTCTCGCATCCATTGATAGGAAGAAGGCACTTGATACTCAACTGACTGCCCTGTGTGATCAGAAGACCATTGTACATGCTAAACTCAAAAGGCACAAAGACATCCTGGTGAAGGCAATCAAAGGAGGGAAAAAAGACTAATTTTATTGTTTTTGTTTAAATAGTTGGTGATGCAAAACAATATTTTTTTTTTTAATTTTGAAACATATGATTTCCACCATTTGCTATTGTTTATAAGTTGCTATTTACTATTGTGTGTCTGCTTGCTGATTTATCTTTTGCAAAATCTCATTTTTATTTAACTATAATCGATTCTACCAAACCCATAAGCCATTTTCAATTAAACAGACTTGATTTTACCACATCTAAACTCGAGTGTCACCGCTTGTGCAAGCATAAGCCAGAGTTTCATCCCATCAAAATCGCTCAAAACAGGATGGTGGCTCCAAATCGATTTTCAATTTTAAAATTTCAAAAGTATATGACAAGTCCATAAACTCTGTAAAAATGTTTAACTAGGACCATGTACTTCAATCTCAATACTACTATGATTTAGTCACAGAAACCATTGTTCTATGTTACAATTTCCAATATTTTATAACTAGTCGAGTGCAATGGCACGGCAACAAAAAAACCCGTAAGCCATTTTCAATTAAACAGACTCGATTTTACCACATCTAAACTCTAGTGTCACCGCTTGTGCAAGCATAAGCCCGAGTTTCATCCCATGGTGGCTCCAAATCGATTTTCAATTTTAAAATTTCAAAAGTATATGTCAAGTCCATAAACTTTGTAAAATGTTTAACTAGGATCATGTACTTCAATCTCAATACTACTGTGATTTAGTCACGAAACCCATTGTTCTATATTACAATTTCTAATATTTCATAACTAGTCGAGTGCAATGGCAAGGCAATAAGAAAACCCGTAAGCCATTTTCAATTAAACAGACTCGATTTTACCACATCTAAACTCGAGTGTCACCGCTTGTGCAAGCATAAGCCCGAGTTTCATCCATTGGTGGCTCCAAATCGATTTTCAATTTTAAAATTTCAAGCGTATATGACAAGTCCATAAACTCTGTAAAAATGTTTAACTAGGACCATGTACTTCAATCTCAATACTACTGTGATTTAGTCACAAAACCTATTTGGAGCCCGAGTTTCATCCCATCAAAATTGAATTTCAATTTTAAAATGTTAAAAGTATTTACAATA
The DNA here is from genome assembly GCA_030664755.1 of Microcos paniculata. NCBI lineage: Eukaryota > Viridiplantae > Streptophyta > Magnoliopsida > Malvales > Malvaceae > Microcos > Microcos paniculata. The sequence continues at coordinate 20,116,778 of CP131461.1, forward strand.
AGTTAATTTCCAATAAGTCACTGCAACGATACTACCCAACACATCACAGTTGTGTGTACACTTCATACCCCCACAACGGCTATTTAAAACAATAAATATATTAATAAGACAAACCATAAACTATTATGAAAATAATGTGAATTACAATAAACTAAATTCCAATAAGCCACTGCAACTCTCTAATGGACTCTTTCAATGCAGTCAATTTACTCTTCATATTTAAATACCTATCTCGCCACCAATTCATCATGTCTAGGTTGAAGTCTTCCACTTCAAATCTCAAATCATATTGCATCGCACGTAGGGCTTCTCTCGCAGCAGCTTTTATAGATTGGTCAATTGAATCGCATATAACACCATCAATAGAGTATTGAATTCCTCCCATATGGTCCACGATGCGTATACTGATAGAGTAACCAGCACCACCATCAACTGCACGCCACATCATGTCCGCTCGCTAGAAACCATACCTTCGACAATCAGAATGTAACGTCTTTGTAAAAAAACTGGGACATCTGATGACAACCATTTATCTTTTCTTAATGACAACACTAGAGTTCTGTTAAAAACTTCGAAATGAATTCTTTAAAGGAAAATGCCACTTATATAGAATATCACACGCCTGATGCTGGATATCACGCCTCGACCCGCCAGGGTCGGCCACGTGGCAACCGCCGCGCTGCCTCGAAGTACATGCCGATCGCTCACTCACCTGAAGCACTGCAAGGCATATAAATTGATACCATCGCTGCAAAACCATTAAAACTTTGATTAAATCATTAAATAAATTAATAAAACTTAAGTAGTGCACTAGTAGATTAATTTAAAAGGGATACCTATGCAGCGGAAAACTACTAAGCCTAAGCTACCGACGTCTTCTAATGAGCCTCCTTTCTAAAGCCGACTCTGCACGCAAATCTGCATCCATCCACATTGGATACAGGTGAATGACAGAGATTCTAAGAATCTCCATCTGGGTTAGGGGAAAATAAGGGAAATCCAAAATAAAATAATAATAACATATATATTTTCCTTTTGAAAACTCTTTTAAAAACTCTTTAAAAAATATATATAAATCTCAAATGGGCTGGCATCTCTATCATACTGGAGGCACGACCCGTCGGTCGCCTTACGCCTTACTGCACCGAGGGCTATCACTTTTCTCATTTATAATTATTTTCTCTTTCTCTTTCTCTTTCTTTTTCTCTTTTTCTAGCCCGTTCCCTCGGTGGTGCCTCACTGTGGTGGAACACAGTGAACTGGAGCTCTGGCGAGTTTCCCTACGCACCTCTCCCAACCAGGCTCGACTCACCGTGCCCCTCGATAGGTAGTCCATGGCTGAGTATCATGCATGCTCTCAGACTCGGTCCACGCTCCCGCAAATTGGAGCCCCGGGGAACCCTCTCAATCACTCATCTCCCAAGGGCATCGTACCCTCAATAATCATAATAATAATCTTTCAAAAATTATATATATATATATATATACGTATAAACCTTTATATTTAAAATATATAAAGCACACACACATAAGTTTTATTTTTCTTTTTTCTAAATAAACATCCCACTCACTGTGTGGGTATATCACAAACAAGTGTGTGTGTGTGGATTTCCCATATCCCAAAACCTTTTTGAAAAACATTTATGTTTTAAAATCATTTTCAAAATCATTTTCCCCAGTGGCTAAACAAATAAATCTAAGCCACTCACAGTGATGGGAGATTCGTATACTCCCAAGCGCTCCATATAGCTTAACCTCCGTAGCATCGCCGCACTCGATTCAACCGGAGCCCTAATATATGAAAATACAAGTTAGCATTCATAATTAAATTTATGAATGCACTTATGAGGCTCTAACATGACCTAGGACGACGTTTGGAAGTGATTTAGGGCTTAGAAAAGTGTCTAGGAGGTTTCGGGGTGAAAATTGGACACTTGGTGAAAAATTACGAAAATGCCCTTAGGGACCCATGGGCCCCACACCAGGTTCTGGGCCAGGCAGGCCTGCCCCTGTAGCTGGGTCGAGCCTGGCCTGGTTCTAGGCCCAAAAGGCCCACCTTATGCGAGTTGGGCAGAGCCCAACTCGGTTTGGGTTGAAAATGGCCCAAACGCACGAATTGGGCTAAAAGGCCCACTCCGGTGCCGGATAGGCCAGGTCCCGCCCGGGACCTGGTCGGCACGTCTCTCCCGCGCGGGAGCCGTCCGGCCCCCTCAGGATCCGAGGTATTTCCTCGGTTCCCGAGCCCCTCGGTCCACCGATCGTCGTGAAAATCGAGATGGAGGTTTCTCTCACGTCCCACGACACGATTACAGGAGAAGAAACGAAAATTACAAGCTCAAAGTTCCTAGATCTCAAATCTAAACCTAAAATCTAACTAAAAGCTGAAACTAACTTTGTGCTTGGATTTCTCCTAGACCAATGCATGGATAAGCGTGAAAACTTAATGGAACGTAGTTTAAGGAGTTAAGAACAACTCACCAAGATCTCGCCTTGAACTTGCGGTCGGTTTGTCCGGATCGGCCAAAAGTCCAAAATTTCTATGAGAGAGCAAATGAGAGAAGAGAAGAGAGGGAGAAGAGAAAATGAGAGGGGGAGAGCTCATCTCCCTCTATTTATAGCAAGGCCCGACACCGGGTCTACTCGGGCCTCGGGCCAGACTTTTTCCCCTCTTTAAAACCTTTCATAATTTCGATCCTTGGCCCGATCCACCAACCAATTCACCAATGGATATCCAATCCATTGGCTATGGACTTGAAGAAGTCCACTTAGAGATTCCATGCATGGTCACCAATCTCATCTTCCAACTACGTCTTGTCTTAAGCTTATCTTCTCTTCAGATTTGAAACAGCCGAATCGACATATTGTTTAATTAGCGCGTCATCTTGTACTATTCCATTCGTATGAAAAAGGTCGTGCTAGGTCCGGGTGTGTCACTGGAGGGTTGTGCTCCCTCCATATGTGAAACTGGGGTCCGGCGAAAAGGTGTATTCAAATGGTCATTATCTAATATAATAACTATATGGTTAAAATGATATGTGTGGTATCTCAATGAATGTATGCAATTATTGACGAACATAGTGTCTCACTTGAGAAAATTTATCATTTTCAAAACCTTTAAAACAATATTCAAACTTTATACCTCAATCAAAGTATCTATAGGGTGGTTAGGTTAAACAAAATATGTACTCGAACAATTGTTCTTATCAAAACGATCGAAAGGTCAATCGAGGTCAGATTACAACCAAAACAATTCCAAACTTGATTCCAAAATTGATTAATTGAATGCATATAAGTTCAAACTCGAATAGGAGCTACATAAATCGATTTCATGCAATTTCAAACTCGATACAAAAAATAAAGAAAGTGGGGGAAGCTCAATAAATTGCAAGTCCATAAACGATTTCGATAATAAAAATGCAAGCCACGATTACATACTCGATTGGAATCTCTGAAAATCGAGTAAAATACTTATTCGGGTAGAACATTCATCGCAAATTCCGTTATACCGATATTTCCCAAAATTAAATTGTTTGGAGGGAAAATTTCAACAATTTTAATTTCAATCAATTTTGAATGAAAACCATAAAAACCATCATACTCCCTTTTGCCGCCTTCATTATTCATAATTTATTTTTTTTTCTAAATATCTATATAAAGCCACGACGAAAACTAGGGTTCTTTAACAAAAACAACGAAACAATTTCACCAGGGATTTCGTGGTTCCTCTTTGTTAAGGGAATCACCATCCGAAAATATCAAGGGTTTTGGTATCGTTATCTACGAACATATTGACTGAATCTGGAACACGGTTTGACCATTCCGTTGCTTGGATGAGGGTAAGCAAATCTAAATCTCTCATTATGGATCATTGTTTATTTCCTTTATTTTATATTTCTTGTTAATTTTATGAGATTTATGAATCACACCAAGGAATGGTTTGACGAACCACCAACTGGACTTTTTTTTTTTTTATATATCGTACGTTAAACCAATTAGGCCTCTACACTGCTTTGTCAGGGAAATCTTCTAGAGAATGGTATCGGGTGACACACCCGGACCTAGCACGACCTTTTCGTACGAACGGAATAGTGCAAGGTGACGTTGTGATCGAACACTAAGTCGGTATGGCTGTGTCAAGTCAGAAGAGAAGTTTAAATTAAGATAAGACGGAGATGGAAGATAAAATAATTAACCGTGCATGGAATTAGTAAATGCCAAGAAGACCTCCAATCTAGTCCCTAGAAATTTATTATGGGCCCTGTTGGCACAAGAAAGCAAAGGATTTAGCCAACGGGAGAAAATGAAAGAAAGTTAAAAAAGGGAAAAAAGTTTGACTCGGGGCCCGAGTAGACCCGGTGTCGGGCTCCTCTATAAATAGAGGAGAGCCGAAGCTTTTCCTCATTTCTCTTTTTCTTTTTCTTTCATTTTCTTTTCTTTTTCTCTCTGGAGCCAAATGGAGGCATTTTGGACAATTGGCGGATCCGGACAAACCAATCTCAAGTTCAAGGCGAGATCTTGGTGAGTTGTTCTTAACTCCTCGATCTACGTTTTTCTAAGTTTGTACGCCTTTCCATGCATTGGTTTAGGAGAGATCCAAGCTCAAAGTTAGTTTCAGCTTTTAGTTAGATTTTAAGTTTAAATTTGAGATCTAGGAACTTTGAGCTTGTGATTCTTGTTTTTCTTTTGGTAAACATGTCGTGGATGCATTAAGGCATATGCATATGAATTTGTAGCTTAATTGGTGGACGATTGCATCGGTTTTCGAGCTAAGAGAAAAATGGAAGAATTCTCGGGTTGGAAACCCAGAACAGAACCTGCACCGGATCTGTGCAGAACCAGCGCCGTTTCTGCATGTCGACGATCAACCTTGTGGTCGAAGAGAATCGGCGCCGGTTCACTCCAGTTCCGGCGCCAGTCTTGCCCTTTAGGGGCAAAATGGTCATTTCACACCTCGAAACCCTAATTGACCCCAAATCGATCCGAAACACGTCCGAGTCATCCAAACCACATTCAAACATCATCTTAGGTCATACTAGAGCCTCGTAGGTGCATTCATAAATGTAATTATGAATGCTAACGTATATTTCCGTGTACTAGGGCTCCGGATAATCGAGTGCGGCGATGCTCCAGAGGTTAAGCTACATGGAGCGCTTGGGAGTATACGAATCTCCCATCACTGTGAGTGGCCTAGACTTCTTTGTGTAGCCACTGGGGGAAAAGATTTTAAAAATGTTTTTAAAACATAAATGTTTTTTTTAAAAGGTTTTGGGATATGGGGAATCCACATACACACACTTGCTTGTGATATACCCACACAGTGAGTGGGATGTTTTAAAAAGAAATATAAAGACTTATGTGTGTGTGTTTATATATATTAAATATGAAATGTTATGTATATATATATATATATTTTAAGATTATTATTATGAGTATTAAGGGTACGATGCCCTTGGGAGATGAGTGATTGAGAGGGTTCCTCGGGGCTCCAATTTGCGGAAGCGTGGACCGAGTTTGAGAGCATGCAAGATACTCAGCCGTGGACCGCCTATCGAGGGGCACGGTGAGTCGAGCTTGGTTGGGAGAGGCGCGTAGGGGAACTCGCCAGAGCTCCAGTTCGCTGTGTTCCACCATAGCGAGGCACCACCGAGGGAAAGTGCTAGAGAGATAGAAAAGAGAAAGTAATTATATATGAGAAAAGAGATAGCCCTCGGTGCAGTGAGGCGTAAGGCGACGGACGAGTCGTGCCTCTAGTATGATAGAGATGCCAGCCCATTTTAAATTTATATATTTATTTATTTTAAGAGTTTTTGAAAGGAGTTTTCAAAAAGAAAAATTTATATTATATTTCATTATTACTTTATTTTGGATTTCCCTATTTCCCCTAACCCCAATGGAGGCTCTTAGAACCGCTATCACTCACCTGTATCCAATGTGGATGGATGCAGATTCATGTACGGAGTCAGCCATAGGAAGGAGGTTCACTAGGAGACGTCGGTGGCTTAGGTTTAATAGTTTTCCGCTGCCTCGGTATTTCTTTCAAATTAATCCACTGGTGCACGTTTTAAGTTTTATTATTTTATTAAATGATTTTTAATTAAAATTTTAGTTTTGTTTTGCAGCGATGATATCCATTTCAATGCCTTGCGGTGCTTCTGGTGTGTGACCGACCGGCACGTACTTCGAGGCAGCGCGGCGGTTGCCACATGGTCGACCCGGGCAGGTCGGGGCGTGACAACTTTAATGGTATCAGAGCCTTTAAAAGATTCTGATTGTTTTCAAAACCTATAAAATATTTTCAAAAGTGTTTTCAAAGTATTTTCAAATGTTTTCAGACGTTTTCAAAGCCAGTGGATTAAATAGGTTTAGAACTCTAGAGTTCGAGTATGTAATTACTCGAAAGCGTCATAAATAATCAAACCAACTCTTAGAATACATTATTTAGCAGCAAGCCACCATATAGAGTTCTCGAGCGTGGTCTTATGTGAGAAGACGTCACGACCACCTTTTTCCTCGAGATTCGTGCAAGCAAAGCATGTTTTCCAAGAAACCCCCAAACTCAAATTTTCAATTTTTAGTATTCCTTCTACTCGACAGCCAAATTGTGCAAGGGACGGTATTTCCCTTGAGATGACGAGATAGATGATGTCTCCTCCAGTCTTTTAAAGAAGCCTAGTTAGAGGCTTACCAGTGGTCAAACTGGCTCGATGCCCACAATCTTCGATGTTCAATCATTGAAGTTGTGACCATCGAGACTCGCTAGTAAAGCAGCGAGTTTAAGGCGTAAATTAGATGCGATTCCCCATTCTTTACACTAGTGACGTGTAAGACTTGGGAGGAAATGATACGATTAGAACGAGGCAAGGGGCCAAGGTGGGCATAACACGTGCGTGAACGCTAACCTCACTTCTCTCATTTCTACACCGTGGTGTGTAGCTTAGGAAAGAGAGTTGGGTTAGGATTGAAGAGATCAAGAAGTCAACCACGGAGGATGTGGTTGACCCAAAACCTTAGGATGTGAGATGAAGCATCCGAGCAACCAGATGAAGGATCGATGAGGACCTCACAAAGCATCAAATGGAAGGTGAAGTGACGCGATTCCTGAAGAGCCCACAAGTTGGCAAGTCTGGTGGGATAAGCCCATAGATTGCCTGGATGATTCTCCGAGGAGTGAGCATGAAGTGAGAGAAGTGGTAGCAAGGGTTAACTAACTTCGTTTATTACTACACGGTGGTGTGTAAGGGGTGAGACATGCCATTCAAAGGGAAGGATGAAGAATGGTGTGGATGTAAATGGAAAGGGCAACCCCCAAATTTATACTGAAGTCGAAGAGGAAATAGTGGAGATGTAGAAATTGCTGAAAGAGTGCTCTTGGAAGTGGGCAGAAGCCGAGATGAGTGCTATAAAGGCTAGCCGACTCCATTTGTTCTTACACTTTGGTGTGTAAGTGATGAAAGAAAGGGAGGTGTAGGTGGACAAAAGAGAGTCCATCCGAAGTCAACCGAGGAGAAACATCCAAGGAAATTAGAAGACAAAGAGTGAGCCCAAGATCTTAAGATGTGAGATATGGGAAGAATCGTTTGAGGATGAGGAAAGAAGGGAAAGAGATCACATCCAAATGGTCAACGCGTAGTACGTTCGTTACTACTTGTTTGACCATTGGATACCAATGTTAAAAAGGATAATGGACGAAAAAGAAAAGAAATGAAGATTGAGGAAATGGAATAAGGAGGAAGGTAAGTTATAAACCTCCATTTCTAAGTGGATTAAGGGTGATGAACCCCTTATTAATTGATGAGTAATGAGAGCAAGAGGAGAGGAGACCCCTAAAGGATAATAAGAAATGATCTTGGTAAAGACAATGGGAAGTAAGCAAGCGGAAAGAATGAGATGCACGGCAATGATGGGAATGCCTACGTGTGTGTAAGTGAAGAGTATGAAGAGAATATTCCTCAGAACTGAAAGGACATCACCAGAAGGAACTGGTGAGAAAGAAGAAGGAAAAGGAAAAGAATGCACGCCCTTAAACAAGGATAAAGGAATGACGTGATGTAGTGCGGAGGCTTTCTTAATGAAGAAAGAAAGCATGAAAACCCTAGGTAAAAGAAGATCCTAGGCTAATAAAAGAAGAACAAGGCCTAGAAGAAAGAAAGACTTAGTTCAGTTGATGAACTAAGTTTTGGTTAATTAGGAATAAAACCTTAAAAGAAGAAAAGCATAACACATCACTAGAAAACTATAACCTTAAATAGCTATAATTTCATAATCAACTATAGGTTAATAACTCCAAATGACTAACCAGGATTAGTAAAAGATTAAAACTAGGAAATTAAGGTTAGAGACAAAACCTAAGGATAGGTTAATGAAAGTGAATAAAATGGAATTTAAAAGAAACCTAGAAAGAGGATTAAGAAAGATCTAGTGAAAGAAAGTGCATAAAAGACTTAGAAACGGATGTTAGTTAAAGAGAGTCGAGCATAATAAACCCCGAACTCAAGTCAAGTCAAGGCACTACATCATAAAACGAATAAATCAAGGAAAGAAATGAGTAAACAAGGATTATCGGAGGCCAGAACCAAGAAAGAGAAAAAGGGGTCAAGGATATAAATTGGTGAAAGGAAGAAGAAAACCCCGATTATTTGATTTTGGAAGAAGATGACAGAAGGATTAAGAATGTGAATGGTGAAAAGAAGGGAAAGGAAAACCTTGATTAGTTAGATGATGAAAGGAGAGATAAAGAGGGTGGATAGAAAGAAAAATTGGAGAAAACATAAGAGAATGAGCACTCGTAGGAAATGAGTGGCTGGAGATGATTGTATTTTAATGAATGATGGGTAAGGATGATATCAGTAAAGAATGAATGGAGGAGAAAAAGATGAGAGAAATAAAGAAATAACGATATGTAAGGATGATGATGGGAACTTTAAGGATAATCAAACACAGAGAATGAGGAAAGTGGATCGACCTAGGTAAGAGTTGAAGAAAGAAGTAAGGATAAGACGAGAATGAATAAGATGATGATTAAAATTGGGAAGGACAAAAAGGGTGATTAAAGATAAACCAGAATAATGGTTGGAACCAAAAGAGATGAGAGAATGAGATCAAAGAAGTAAAGTGAGATAAAGGAATCGAGAGTAGGGAGTCAAGGAACATAAAGGATAAGTTGAAATCTTTTAGAAGGAGGGGAGTAAGCTAACTTTGAGGATAAACTCCTTGAAGAATGATAAGTGAAGAAAGGATGTGGGAGATGAAGTCGAACCAAGCTAAGATGGAGTTAGCTTGGCGAGGATGAGATTGTGAGGTAATAAAGAATAAAGAGAAGGTTGTCCCCGATAAATAAACCATGGTATCGAAAGACAAGGAAGAGATATCGATGGGTTAAGAGCCGAAGACGACTAAGGTAAAGGAAACCCACATGTGAAAGCAAGAGATAAGTGAACTGAGACAGAAAAGATAACAAGAAAGAATCCCCGTACTCTTATGAACAAGGAATAAGGAGAGGAATTGATTAAGCTCATAAACTTCTATGAGCACAGCCAGTATGAAGAGCAGAAAAGAAATTCTAACACCTAAGAGAATCAAGGTGTTAGAAGAAATGAGGAACAAAGATGAGAAAGATGAAGAAAGTCAGAGAAGAAAACAAAGAAAGGGAAGAATGAGGCCAAGGTAAAGGAAACCTTGGATACAACGTGAAAGGTCACGTGGATCAAGCGAAAAGGAGTCTGGATAAGAGAAAAGATATGGAGATGACCCTAAGGAAAAAGGGCACAAAGATGACAAGAGCTGCATGTGATGCCTAATGATGGCAAAAGACCAAAGAGAAGGTCAAGTTAAGTGAAGAACGAGATACTTTAAGAGAGAAGAATTCAAAAATAATGAAGCTACAGAGGATACCGCACGGGTTGACATGCGTGATTTGCCTAGTCTCGTTTGACGAGAAGGCAATATGATGAAAAGTGGACCTCACAATAGACGGGGGCAAATGGAAAGGAAGAGAAAGGATAGAGATGGGGATAAGGAGACCCCAGAAAATACTGTTGATGAAAAAAGGAAAAGAAATCAATCATTAGCGTTAGAGCTAATGTAAAGGAAAGAAGTTGAAGGAAGAGAAACACGCGACACCTCCAGAAATGAACACTCCGAGGGAGTGAAAAAAGAGAGGAGGCCTGAGAGGCCAAAAGACAAATGAAAGCCTAAGAGGCTAGAGAGATGGCATGGATGGGTATGAGGTCGAGGCTCAAGTGTGAATGATTTGGGAGCCATATGTGGTGTCCCTAGGTGAGAAAGGATCAGAGGTCGAGATCTTGAGGATCTCTGTGATGACCACTCATGAGGACCGGCCCAGTGTGTGATTGGGGTGTGCATGAGGCCACCCAGAGTTCTCCATCCCTGAGGGGATGAGAGATGAGATGTGACGGGCCATGGGCCCTGTATATGATGTGATGGGCCGAGGGCCCTATTTGTGATCTTGATGGGCGGTCAGACAGTGGGTCAATGTGAGAGCCGAGAGGGCATGATCTCTGATTCCTAGTTATGATGTGGCCGAGTGTGGGCCAGTGTGTACAAGAGCTCGATTCATACCCCATGAAATCTGAATGGAAGAAAATCAGAGAAGGAAGAAAATGAAGTATGAGACGAAACGAGAAACGAAACCAAGAAAGGGGGAAGGATAATTAACTCACCGCATCCTCGCCGTGGGGGGCGAGAGAGTTAAGCAAACGTCCTTCCCCATAGCTTGGTTGCACGATGAGTACAAGACCACGAAACGACAAGGAATGCGCTAGAGAATAGCCTCAAAGTGAGGGGCAGTGGCGATGACAAAGGAGAAGGACTCCTAAGAAGAGTAAGAGGTATGGAACCTCAAAAGAAACAAAAGGATAGTCTTGTCAAGAGAGACTTGGAGGATGAGACAAGGACAGGACGAAAGAAATCAAGTTAGCGCAGTGGAAGCGAAGTGAGCCTAACCCACTAAAGGGTAAGAAGAGGCTATATTAAGGGAAATGATGAGGTTCAAATTCAAGAACAGAAGAGAGGTGGAACTGTTCTTGAACAAACATGATCGGAAGAGATTATACGCAAATTTGATGAGTGTCAGCGACGAATAGTGATGCGAACACTATTCGAAAATAGAAAAAGAACTTCGAATGGAAGCCAAATCTCCCCAAGCTACCTTATTTAATTTCGAGGACGAAATTTTTAGAAGAAGGGGAGAGTTGACACACCCGGACCTAGCACGACCTTTTCGTACGAACGGAATAGTGCAAGGTGACGTTATGATCGAACACTAAGTCGGTCTGACTGTGTCAAGTCAGAAGAGAAGTTTAAATTAAGATAAGATGGAGATGGAAGATAAAATAATTAACCGTGCATGGAATTAGTAAATGCCAAGAAGACCTCCAATCTAGTCCCTAGAAATTTATTATAGGCCCTGTTGGCACAAGAAAGCAAAGGATTTAGCCAACAGGAGAAAATGAAAGAAAGTTGAAAAAGGGAAAAAAGTTTGACTCGGGGCCCGAGTAGACCTGGTGTCGGGCTCCTCTATAAATAGAGGAGAGCCGAAGATTTTCCTCATTTCTCTTTTTCTTTTTCTTTCATTTTCTTTTCTTTTTCTCTCTGGAGCAAAAAAGAGGCATTTTGGACAATTGGCGGATCCGGACAAACCGACCGCAAGTTCAAGGCGAGATCTTGGTGAGTTGTTCTTAACTCCTCAATCTACGTTTTTCTAAGTTTGCACGCCTTTCCATGTATTTGTTTAGGAGAGATCCGAGCTCAAAGTTAGTTTCAGCTTTTAGTTAGATTTTAAGTTTAAATTTGAGATATAGGAACTTTGAGCTTGTGATTCTCGTTTTTCTTTCGGTAACCGTGTCGTGGATGCATTAAGGCATATGCATCTGAATTTGTAGCTTAATTGGTGGACGATTGCATCGGTTTTCGAGCTAAGAGAAAAATGGAAGAATTCTCAGGTTGGAAACCCAGAACCCGGTTCTGTGCAGAACCGGTGCCGGATCTGTGCAGAACCAGCGCCGTTTCTACATGTCGGCGACCGACCTTGTGGTCGAAGAGAATCAGCGTCGGTTCACTCCAATTCCGGCGCCAGTCTTGCCCTTTAGGGCAAAATGGTCATTTCACACCTCGAAACCCTAATTCACCCCAAATCGATCCAAAACATGTCCGAGTCTTCCAAACCAAATTCAAACATCATCTTAGGTCATACTAGAGCCTCGTAGGTGCATTCATAAATGTAATTATGAATGCTAACGTATATTTCCGTGTACTAGGGCTCTGGATAATCGAGTGCGGCGATGCTCCGGAGGTTAAGCTACATGGAGCGCTTGGGAGTATACGAATCTCCCATCACTATGAGTGGCCTAGACTTCTTTGTGTAGCCACTGGGGGAAAAGATTTTAAAAATATTTTTAAAACATAAATGTTTTTTTTAAAAGGTTTTGGGATATGGGGAATCCATATACACACACTTGCTTGTGATATACCCACACAGTGAGTGGGATGTTTTAAAAAGAAATATAAAGACTTATGTGTGTGTGTTTATATATATTAAACATGAAATGTTATGTATATATATATTTTAAGATTATTATTATGAGTATTAAGGGTACGATGCCCTTGGGAGATGAGTGATTGAGAGGGTTCCTCGGGGCTCCAATTTGCGGGAGCGAGGACCGAGTTTGAGAGCATGCAAGATACTCAGCCGTGGACCACCTATCGAGGGGCACGGTGAGTCGAGCCTGGTTGGGAGAGGCGCGTAGGGGAACTCGCCAGAGCTCCAGTTCGCTGTGTTCCACCACAGCGAGGCACCACCGAGGGAAAGGGCTAGAGAGATAGAAAAGAGAAAGTAATTACAAATGAGAAAAGAGATAGCCCTCGGTGCAGTGAGGCGTAAGGCGACCGACGGGTCGTGCCTCCATTATGATAGAGATGCCAGCCCATTTTAGATTTATATATTTATTTATTTTAAGAATTTTTAAAATGAGTTTTCAAAAAGAAAAATTTATATTTCATTATTACTTTATTTTGGATTTCCCTATTTCCCCTAACCCCAATGGAGGCTCTTAGAACCTCTGTCAATCACCTGCATCCAATGTGGATGGATGCAGATTCGGGTACGGAGTCAGCCATAGGAAGGAGGCTCACTAGGAGACGGTGGCTTAGGTTTAGTAGTTTTTCGCTGCCTCGGTATTTCTTTCAAATTAATCCACTGGTGCACGTTTTAAGTTTTATTATTTTATTAAATGATTTTTAATTAAAATTTTAGTTTTGTTTTGCAGTGATGATATCCATTTCAATGCCTTGCGGTGCTTCTGGTGCGTGACCGACCAACACGTACTTCGAGGCAGCGCGGCGGTTGCCACATGGCCGACCCCGGCAGGTCGTGGCATGACATCGGGCACCCTCGGAAGCAGCATACAAATGATGGGTTAACAACCCCATGCGTCACAGAGGTTGTGCATGAGTTGTTTGAGATTTCATCAAACTTGAAGTCTATCGACTCAGGATGAGTCACCAAAGTTTTGCATCTGTTAGATGAACTCACATACGTTGGCGTTGGGACCAAGCCATTGGAGTTTTTGCTCAACAAAATCGATGCGGTTAGGCAAGATATTATCACACTGCCGCCACGAATTAAAATGCTGATGGCCCAGCACATGTACGTAACCGCACAACTAACACATCTTCAAGTCCTTGAATCTAAGATAACGATGATCTATAGCAGACAAGAAAATAAATCAAATGGAGATCATGGTGACAAATCATCATCTTCTCATGAATACAACCTGCTTCAATCCATACTGAATTTCAAGGTAGCAGAATTCAATGAACTCAATACACATGAAGCAGAACTACTCGACATGCAAAGAGATTATATGGTCCATATGTTGGAACTTGAGAATGAATGATTGAAGACCATAAGTGTTTTTATCATTTTCTTAACAACCGATTAGTTGTTTGCTTTCCCATATTTGTGAACAAACTTTATATTAAATCAAAAAACTTTGTCCTTCATTTTTAATATCGATCATAATGTTAACGTACATCGATTTGGGGCACTGTAACCCCAATTTTGAGACCATTGTTTTGCCTGTTTTACTGAAATTTGCCACCGTATAACTTCATGACATAATCGCGTGAACGATTTAATCTGCTATCACACAGTATACTAGCAAGGAGATACCTCTCTGAATCTGAAACTTTCTGCAACACAATTGAATATCACACATGTCCCTAAACATCATCCCATACACATCAAAGTTTATTCAAACTCAATTGGACATACCAGCTTATAATGTTCCTTCTTGTGCATCATCCGCATCCAAAAAATAACAAACAACCCGCAATCATTCCTAACAAAACAAAAAGCATAAACACATTTCACCCAATATCAGTTAATATCAATCTATGTGTATTGAATGACACAGACTGCAATCATATTGAATTAAACATGTACAGATATATTCAATAAAAGTACCCGTTTGATTGTCTTGGGACATTTGGAGTAACAACAATTTTCCAGTCATGCAAATGATCTAATCTGTCATTTCTACCCATCTTCGACTTCCGAAGTAGTTTGGAACAGAATCTTACTTGAGAGTTTACCGATCATTACTTAAATTCAACAATCAGATATGCTACAAATTATACAAAATGATATAAATACAAAATAATCACTCAGTACATTTTTAACATCTTCATATCTCTTATCAACAACACCAGGGAAACTGTCAAACACTTGAACCTCCTTTTTAACCAAGTCCAACACCATCAAGTACCAGTGCATGTTCTTATTGTTCATGGGACTGAAAATCTGTCACACCAACCATCCAGCACAAATAATAAAAATTAATCTCTACAGACGATTATAACGCATCACTAAATCAACATCTCATCTACTCACAGCATGAGATGTCGCCCACTAGTGACAAATCCCTATCCTTTAACTCCTTTAATACACCATTCATGACTATATCATATCGTTCCATACATCCGTTAGTTAACATCAACTCAATGCTCCTCTGTTAGATTCAATATATAAAACAACTTACTTTACAAAATATGATATAATTCGATGATTACAAAATTATACACATTAATATAATAAAGTTTAGACTCACACTAAAATGACATGGAAAATACCATCGTCTCATTGATGGGATCCCATTTTTGCTAGTTACGGTCATCAAATAAAAATTCAAATCTATAACCTGTTAACGTTTTACGTTGTCACAACCATACAGTCATATTATACATATATACTAAAACCAGATACACAGACGTAAACTTACAGCACTGTCAATCCATTCACCAGGTTTCAACCGACATATACTTTCCTGACTTCCGTATACATCATCGGTTAAGTCCATGAGTTTTGAAGACCTTCTGGGAAATAACATCAAAAAAAGAAAAAAAGAAAAACACAAACACGGTTAACTTAACTAAAAAAATCTTATTTACATATTAATTATAAACTGTGATTGAAAAATTCATAGAATATTAACCTATTTATGTTTTGTCAACCAAAAAATAAAAAAAAACCATAAATTCATATTATAGAATCGATTCTGATTATTCTAGCATCAATCCTATATAACATATCTGATTTTGAAGTAGTACTACACACGACCTAATACCATAGGTGCGATTCTATCTTAGATACGAAATAGTTTGACAGAGAACAATAAATCAATAAAATGCCCGTAACACTTTATCCCTTCCAAAACTGAATGATAAATAATCACAAACAATTTTAGTGAATTCTATAGGAAACACACACAAAAAATAGCATTTTAGAATCGAGTTCTGAACAATTAAATTGATTCCATATTAATACCCTACATACAATAGATATAAAAAGATCATAATCTATTTCATTATCTTCTTCTGCACGGACAAATAAACAAGATATGATGCATAGAAATCGATTTCAGTTGAGATAAAATGGATTCTGACTAGTCAATTATAACACATAACTCAACCTTATACTTTAGAATCGACGCTATATAACCAGGTCCAATTCTACAATACAAGCCATAAAGCATGCTACCTGTATAATTACAATGCTAACCTGCAACCCAAATCATTATGCAATATATACCGACCAATGTCACTTAGCCTTTTACGCTTTCTCTCGAGTATTTTGGATTTCGGGACTACTGTCTCTTTTCCATGATATATTTTACTGAGTCCTTTATTGTATTCCGCACCACAATTATCCCCCACTCCAGTCGCACGTTTGGGTTTACTACCACAAACATCATCTTTGTTATAACCATGATCACATCCTTTCACAGATCCAAATGTCTCAGAATCAGAATCATCAATTTTTATGGCGTTATCTTTATTATGCGATTCTGAAGAAATCCTAAACCTCTTCGCATACAAATTCCTTTTGACATTACTCGGAATCCTCATCCCATATGCTACACGCTTTCCACTGTATGCCGAACCAGGAACATCAACCAGAATTGTCTCCAACACATCCAACCCAGCCGTGTTGTCTCTCGAAGGGGTTTCGAAAATATAATTCTTATCAAGCTTTTCCTGCTGTTCTTTTTTGCATTCATCTCTGTCCCCACCAGAAACATCATGCTTGTTATAACCATTAAAATCGTTCACATATCTACGGGTCTGACAATTAGAATTGTCCATTGTCGAAACATTATCTTTACTAGGTGATTCTAGATCAATTCTAAACCTCTTCGCATAAAGATTGCTTTTAACCTTACTAGAAACCCCCATCCCATTCGCTGCATCCTTTGTACTATTTGCTGAACCAGGAACATGAACTAGTGGGGTCTCGAACTCCTCCAACCCAGTCGTGTTTGATTTCGAAGGTGTTCCAAGTATATTATTCTTATCAACCTCTTGCTATCGTTCTTTTTTTCCTTCATCCCTATCCCTAATGAGCTGATTAAGATGCCCCAGTATGAGGTCCAATGTTTTATCAAATTTGGCCTCCAAAGCATCAATCCGCTCAAATAGACTATAAATACCCTAGAGCTATTCAAAATGAAACACCAATTATTAATCTAAAAATCGAAAACCTTATAATCGTACTCCATTAATAATATGTTATGGTTTAGAATATTACAAACCTTATAATCTTCACGCTTCACAGAATTCAATGGAGATTCGTAAGTTTTTTCTTGGCAATCCATCTCGGTTCCAAATTATTTCTGTAAACCCTAACTCTTATTTTTTATAATTTTAGAATTTGATTTAGAATTAACAGGTAAATAATTTAAAAATTTTAGAATCTGTTTGCACATATTTATCTCCAAAATTTTAGGAGATTTACTTTCCAAAATTAAGGATTGAATTGAATAGAGTTTTAATTGCAGCCAAATTAGTTTAAATATTAACCGGTAACCTTTATAACAAATTCTTTACAACAACACTGTGAAAGACAAACACTAAATCCAACGGCTGATAAATAGCCATTATATCTGACGGCTCAAATGAGGGGGGCGGATTGGGGGACTGACCTTACGGAGCTGACTAAAGGTTGTACCTTTCCATAAATCATTATTTTAATTCTTTTAAAAAGAAATTTCCTCTCCAGGAGTTACTTGGATTTGAATTAAATATTTATTCATGGAAACCCGATAAAGAGATTTTTCTAACCAGATTATATATAGTCTGAAAGTCATATTCTTCTAGATTGGTAGATCCAATACTTTACATCCGTGGGAAAATATTGAAAACTACGTTTAGCCAAATCTTTTTCCCGAATGCTTGCCGATAACTTCCATTCCATGAGATCAATTATTCTTCGTAAGCTAAAATATGGCTTCTTTTATGACAAAATTACCGTATACGAAGGCTTCAATAAATTTCGCTAGGCCTAGGTTAAACCAGTTATTCTTTTATATCAGTCCTGCATTAACGTCAAGTTTATTCCATTGTTGATTTACTATGCTTACTCTTTACTATTCAACTTGACAAATACTTTTTTCCTAAAAATATTAATGTAGTAAACAAAAAAAAAATGTAATTCGTCTTCCCATGAATGTATACGTTAAATTCAATCAAAACCGAGTTAATATACCAACGTGGAGTTGGAGTGGCAAACGGCTTGTTCCAGTTTAAGCAGGTCTCGATTTAGAAACCTTGCGTATGCAGCTGTCCCCGTTGGGAGACTCACCCACCATATCTAGGTACGCGATGCGGGTCGAACTCGGCTTAATCAGAGGATACTAGGTGGGAAACCAAAAAAAAAAACCGAATTAATATGAGAAAGGAATAGGGAAGTTTTTGGTTTACTCCTAAAATAACTCATCTAGACTATCCATATCATTATTTCATTTCAATTTATTTAAATCTTTATATTTTAATCTATTTTAACTCTTCATTCTTCAGTTTTCTCGAAAAATACTGTTCCTCTTCCTAAAAAAATATAATCTCCTATTAAAGTTATCTCCTAAAAAAGCTCATTTAAGCTATCCACATCGTCATTTTTTTTAAAGGATTTTTATGTTTTATGTTTTATGTTTTTGACTTTTCACTCTTCATTTTTCTTAAAAAATATTTTTTTCTAAAAAATTAATGCAATTCTTTTTTTAAATTAATTTAATTTTTCTTTCAATGATCATATACATTAATTTCAATCAGAATCTAATTAATATGAGAAAAGAATATGAAAGCTTTTGATTTATCCCTAAAAAAGGAACTCATTTTGATTATTCACATCATCTTTTCATTTCTTTTTTTTTAATCTTTATATTTTATGTATTTAACTCTTCACTCTTCAATTTCCTTAAAAAATATTTTTCCTCTTCGTAAAAAAATTAATATAATTCTTTTTTTGTTAACAAAATTAATTTAATTTTTATTAAAATCATAAAAATATATATTAAATAATATTTTAAATTAATAAAAACGTCACTAAAATACTATAAAGTTAAATTAAGTAGTTTTTAGAAAACAAAGGAAAAGAAAATTGAATTGATAAATATCAACAATTAAAAAGTAAACACATCATTAAAACATTATAAATTTTAATTGAATAGGTTTTTTTTTTGTTTGAGGTAAAAAAGTTGGGATTTTATTAGCTCAACAATGTAAGCATCACTCAACAAAGCATCAGAAAGCCAACTTGGCCCTTCCTTAGCTGATACATAAATGTATGAATAATTTTCAAAAATAACAGAAGAAGCAAAGTTTATTAATTTTAAACTCATATATAAATGTATGAAATGAGTCTATGAAACTTAATTTAAAAAATAAAACAGAAATTTTGAAAATATGGCATGGCACAACCTATGAAGCCCATTGGAGATAACTTTTATATATTACTAGCTCAATTTTGACCCGCGCTAACATCACGGGATTATCGAATATATAAAATTATAATATATTATTTGTTAAAACATATATAGAAAAATTATGTTAGAGTTGTGCTAATGCATGGATTATATAGATACCATATATTTATATGAAATTGTAAAAAATTCTTTATATTTTTTAAAATTTATACTTTTTTAACAATATTATTATAAAGAAAGAAGACTATATCACCAATACAATAGAAAAAAATCAATTGAAATAGTCTATTAATACATTTCTTAAAAAAAAAAGTCACTTACTGCCTATTTCTTTTTTTATATAATTTTAAATCGTGTGCATTTTCCTTTTTTTAAGGATTGTATAATCTATTTTTTGTATAAGGATAGTATAATTTTAATGGAGTTTTTAATTAGTGTGTATTTCTTTTTTTTTTAACAAATAGTATGGATTTAATGGGTTCTTTTATAAGTATTGAATTTTTTTTAAGAATCTAAATGGAAATTTTAATGGTGTTAACTTTAATATATTTAATTACTAGATATTAAAAAAGACAAATTAACACACCTACTTTAAAAATATATGCTCTTAATGGTTTTTTTTATTTTAAATTATGCATATTTCTCTTTTTTAAAGGATTATATAATCTATTTTTTAATAAAGATAATATAATTTTAATTGAATTTTTACTTCATGTGTATTTCCTTTTTTTTAAATAGCATGGTCTTAATGGGTTTTTTTTTATAAGTATAGAATTTTTTTAAAGAATTTAAATAGAATTTCTAATGGTGTTAACTTTAATATATTTAATAAATAGATATTAAAAAAGATAAATTAACACATTAAAAGTTTAAGAATAATTAAAAAGTTATTTATGTCACAACAACAATTAAAATTATTACTATAAAAAGACCAAAAGGGACATTAAACTTAAGTCTACAGTAATTAATATGGGATTATTAATTAAATGTTATTTTATAAATTTTATATATTCTTAGGAAATAGCCAAAAAGATATTTAAGTTGACACCATATGAAATGCCAAAGGGTTCTTTTGGGGTTTTCATATGGTGTTAACTTTAATATATATATATATATATTATAAATTATAAATATCAAAATTGTCCTGTTTGAAATAATCACTACGTACAATTATATTCACATTTCATATTTCAATAATTAATTTTGTAGGTATATTCGCTGCATTAACATGGACATTTCTTCCGGTTAAAGTAAAGAAATGCCTTATAAAGATTATAGGAAGTATCATATAGGATCAGAGGAGAGAGAAAAATAATTATAGTTAATTTAAAATTTAGTTTTATTTTTAAAGTGTACTAAATAGTGTGTGAGTTATTTATTGCATTTGTAAGATAGAGAGAGAAAAATGATTATATTTAATTTAAAAATAGTTTTTACTTTTTTATAAAGATAATTATTATTTTGATAAAAAAATCAGAAAATATGGAGTAATTTTTTTATATTGGTGTGTTATTAATTGAATGCTTTTAAATTATTATAATTATTGAATTTCACAAGAAGTTAAGTACATTTAAACTATAATTTTTTATTTTCCACAAATTTTCTTTTGAAAAATTTCTTGGTTTTATGATTATGTTTAAATGTTTTACCAATATTTTTTTGGGTGAAAAACCAATATTTATTGAATTTATCATACATTTGAATTTCTTATATAATATAGTCTAATTTTATCTATTGTGTTACATTTATTTTTGTAATCCGATGTAAAGTGAGTTTACTCTCACAATTACTGCTTTATGTACAGTGAAAAAACAAATTAGTCAAAATTTGTTTATTATATTTTTAAAATTTTATAACCCAAAAACGAAGTAATGCGGTTCTCATCTAGTGTCTTATTTAATGTTTCCAAATTTTTCCTTTTCTCATGACATGCCTAAAGTAAAATGAAAATGATACTGAACTTCGGACCTAGTACAAGATTTTTGGGGATAACGACTTCCAAGGATAATCAAGACAGTTTAAATATTATTGAGGGTAGCTAAACTTTAATCGAAGAGACCTAACTTCAGCTGAGAAGTCCATTATCTTGGAAGTGGGATAATTGTATTTATAAGTTAAATTAATGATACACGATTGCTAAAGTAATTATACTCTATATCAACTACTTGTAAAATAACAATTCAAGAGGCCTGTTTAGTTTAGGTTTATTTTTTTATTATTATTAAGGGTATCCCTAAGCCTATTTACCTGATATTAATCATTTTCAGATCAAAAGGATGAAAGGTAAATCTTTCTAAACAAGTATGCTCCCAAGAGGTGTGAATATTGTTTTGTTACCACATCAACCAACGTAAATGTTGGTTGACTTATTAATTAATAGTTCCATGGGAAGATGAAGATATAAAGTTTGAATCTCAGCTTTCTTTTGTAGCTGCGATATGTACCAAAAACAAAAAGGAACAAAGTATTTCAATTAATGTAAACCTCGAACCTTCTTATACCAATTTGGACCTCGAAGTTGGTTTGACTTGGTTTGTGACACACCCGGACTTAGCACGACCTTTTCGTATGAACGAAATAGTGCAAGATGACGTTGTAATTGAACACTAAGTCGGTCCGTCTGTGTCAAGTCAGAAGAGAAGTTAAGCTTAAGATAAGGCGGAGTTGAATGATGAAATGGTGACCATGCATGGAAACGCTAAAGTGGACTTCTTTAAGTCCATAGCCAATGGATTGGACGTCCATTGGTGAATTGGTTGGTGGATCAGGCCAAGAATTAAAGTTTTGAAAGGTTTAAAAGAGAAGAGAAAGTCTAGCCCGAGGCCCGAGTAGACCCAGTGCCGGGCTCCCCTATAAATAGGGGGAGGCCGAGCCTCTCCCTTCATTTTCTCTCTTTTCTCTCTTCTCTCCTTTCTCTTTTCTCTCAATTGCTCCTTTGGAGCAATTTTGGACTTTTGGCCGATCCGGACAAACCGACTGCAAGTTCAAGGCGAGATCTTGGTGAGTTGTTCTTAACTCCTTGATCTTCATTTTTTTAAGTTTGCACGTTTATCCATGCATTGGTCTAGGAGAAATCCAAGCTAAATTTAGTTTCAGCTTTTAGTTAGATTTTAAGTTTAGATTTGAGATCTAGGAACTTTGAGCTTGTAATTCTCATTTTTGCTCCGGTAAACATGTCGTGGGAGGTGAGAGGAACCTCCATATCGAATTTTACACGAAACGGTGGACCGAGGGGCTCGGGAACCGAGGAAATGCCTCGGATCCCTAGAGGGTCGGATGGCTCCCGCGCACGAAAGAGCTGCAGGCCAGTTCCCGCGCGGGACCTGGGCTGTCCGGCACCGGACTGGGCCCTTTTGGGCCCAAAATGCGTGGGCTTCGGCCCATCAGCAAAGGGGGGCCTTTTTGGGCCCAGAAACAAGTCAGGTCCGACCCAGCTATAGGGGCAGGCCTGCCTGGCCCAGCCCGAGTGTGGGGCCCACGGGTCCCCAGGGGCATTTTCATAATTTTTCTCCAAGTGTCCAATTTTCACCCCGGATCCTCCCGGACACTTTTCTAAGCCTCGAATCACTTCCAAACAACGTCATAGATCAAATTAGAGCCTCATAGGTGCATTCATAAATTTAATTATAAATGCTAACTTATTCTTCCGTGTACTAGGGCTCCGGGTGAATCGAATGCGCCGATGCTCCGGAGGTTGAGTTACATGGAATGCTTGGGAGTATACGAATCTCCCATCACTGTGAGTGGCCTAGACTTCTTTGTGTAGCCACTGGGGGAAAAGGTTTTAAAAATGTTTTTAAAACATAAATGTTTTTCAAAAAGATTTTGGGATATGGGAAATCCACACACACATACGATTGTTTGTGATATACCCACACAGTGAGTGGGATGTTTTAAAAAGGAATATAAAACTTATGTGTGTGTGATTATATGTTTTAAATATAAATGTTTTATGTGAGTATATATATATATATATTTGAATTATTATTATTATTATTATTGAGGGTACGATGCCCTTGGGAGATGAGTGATTGAGAGGGTTCCTCGGGGCTCCAATTTACGGGAGCGTGGACCGAGTTTGAGAGCATGCATGATACTCAGCCATGGACAGCCTATCGAGGGGCACGGTGAGTCGACCCTAGTTAGGAGAGGGGCATAGGGAAACTTGCCAGGGCTCCAGTTCACTGTGTTCCACCACAGTGAGGCACCACCGAGGGAAAGGGCTAGAGAAAGAGAAAGAGAAAATATTTTAGGAAGAAAAGAGATAGCCCTCGGTGCAGTGAGGCATAAGACGACCGACGGGTCGGA
The DNA here is from genome assembly GCA_030664755.1 of Microcos paniculata. Lineage (NCBI taxonomy): Eukaryota > Viridiplantae > Streptophyta > Magnoliopsida > Malvales > Malvaceae > Microcos > Microcos paniculata. The sequence goes on from CP131461.1 coordinate 20,140,360, forward strand.
CCTCCAGTATGATAAAGATGCCAGCCCATTTTATGTATATATATTTATTTATTTATTTATTTAAAGTGGTTTTAGAAGAGGGTTCTCGGCAGGAGAACCAGAAAAGAATTTTTTAAAAGAAAAATATTTGTTTTATTATTATTTTATTTTATTTTGGATTTCCCTTATCCGCTCTAACCCAGATGGAGTTTCTTAGAACCTCTATCACTCACCTGTATCCAATGTGGATGGATACAGATCCGCGATCGGAGTCAGCTAGAGAAAGGAGGTTCACTAGGAGGCGTCGGTGGCTTAGGCTTCGAAGTTTCTGCTGTGTAGGTATTCTCTCAATTAGTCCACTGGCATTACTTTTAAAGTTAATTATTTTATTAAATATTTTCTAATTAAAGTTTTAGTTTTATTTGACAGCGATGATGCCCATTTATGCCTTGCGGTGCCTCAGGTGTGTGACTGGCCAGCACGTACTTCAAGGCAACGCGGCGGTTGCCACATGGCCAACCCGGGGCGGGTCGGGGCGTGACAATTTGTGTGTTATAAAAATTTCTGAAATAATTTGAACCTTAAAATGATAAATATGAAACTTCGAAGTAATGTAGAAGTTAACTAAAATCAATTATGCGAACTCTTGGAAGAGGTTGTCCGATTGAGTATTTCATCAAACAAACAGTTGAGGCTTAATTCAATTATAATTCAAATGAACTTGGGAGTCTATTAGATTAATAATTATAGTGGAAACAAATATTCATTTTTTCTAAAGACAAACATTATTCAGGAAAGTGTTACAACCAAGCAACTAAGTTTGATGATCTAGAGACACCAAGCTTAACTAAAGAATTTGCAAAAAAAAAAACTAGCTTCTATAAAATATGAACAAAGGAAGCATCTCCAATGATAGCTAATGAATTCATCAGCCTATTAAAAAGTAAGTTAAACTTCCATGGTCTAATAGCTGGGCTAGAAATCCATGAGATGACTATCTTCGAATCACTCTCCAGGAGAAGTTTCAAGGAAGGAAAAGCAACAGCTTCAACAATAACAGATAAGGCTTCAATGATAACGAGATGTTTAGTGTGGTGAGAATCAACAACACCAATGTTTTTAGAGGAATGCAGGAAGACCTCCCTTGTTGAGTACTGAATAAGACCACTGATATCAGCTAGACCAGGTTTACTAAGTGAAGAGCCATCAACATTGATCTTTCAGAAATTAGTAGAAGGCAACTCCCAAGAGACATGTCTAATGCTAAATACAAGTTGTGGATTTAATGGTAATGGAATAGGAATAAGTAAATTACAATACTTTAAGGTGTTAAAAGGATATTCACATGGGACAATGTAGAGAGTTTAATGAGATTAATTGAGGTTGAATCTAATGAAATCAAGTACAGAGTTCACATGAACGAATGGATGATTAAGGATGGAAAAAAGACTCAAGACAGCCAAGGCAAATTAAGTAAAGGGGACTAGTTGCTAGATTTCCTAAATTGACTACTGATTGTCATGCCAAAAGGTGCAGGCATGGGAAGGCCATTGAAATATGACAATCGCCGCATACTAAGAATTTCGAATGGCACGCTCACTCGAAACTCCAAGTACGCAAGGCTTACGGTTCTCACAACCCATTTGCAATTAAATAGAATTTATCAAATATAAAAGTTTCATATTAAATTACATTGGAAGATAAAATATTACATAGTGATGAAATAAAGCCCCTTTTACAAAAAAAAATACTAAATATGAGAGAAATATTTCATTAAGTATTTAAATACATTAAAAATTAGTAGTAACAAAATAGAGCCAGTGGATCCATAACTAATTTACAAAGAACTTGACCACATACTTGGTAAAAATATCGGCTCTAGTCGAGCTGCTCCTCTAGATAGTCTACTCTCTATCTAATACTACTGACCTAAAAAAAAATTTTATGAGGAAAGCGGGATGAGTATATTTTCTATACCCAGTGAGTGAGACAAGACCATAAAATTCAACACAAATATGCAATCTCATCATAAAATAATTTTTAGGTAAATTATGAGAAATTTAAGTAAAATTTTCAGTATAAAGGTTAGACTATGATGTTTTATGAGATTCCAATTAGTAATTTAAATTTGAGAGTTTAAAGGGTTCGTCAAAACACATTGCTCAAACCTCACCCGGCCAAGATGAGATTTAAGCCCACCGAATTTGACACACCCGGACCTAATCTGACTTTTCCGTACAACTGGAATAGTGTAAGATGGCGTACTAACTCAATAATACGTTGCTCCGAATGTGTCTAAGTAAGAAGAGAAGTTAAGCTTAAGATAAGACGGAGTTGGAGGATGAGACAAGTGACCATGGATGGAAGCATGGATTGGGCTTCTTTAAGTCCATAGCCAATGGATTGGACGTCCATTGGTGAATTAGTCGGTGGATCAGGCTAAGGATCGAGATTATGAGAGGTGAAAAAGATGGAATTAAGTCTGCCCCGAGATTCGAGTAGGCCCGGTGTCGAGCTTACCTATAAATCGGGGGAGTTGAGCTCTCCCCCTCTCATTTCTCTTCTCCTACATTTCCTCTCCTCTCATCGGCTCTTTCGAAGCAATTTTGGACTCCTAGAGGATCCGAAAAATCTGAATGAAGGATCAATATGAGATCTTGGTATGTTATTTTACTCACCTTAGTCCACATTCTATCAAGTTTTCACGCATTTCCATGCATTGGTCTAGGAGAGATCTAAGTTAAAAGTTAGGTTTTGCTTTTCGTTAAATTTTAAGCTTAGATTTGAGATCTAGGAACTTTAAGTTTGTGATTCTCATTTTTGCTTCGGTAAACGCGTCATGGGAGGTATGAGGAATGTTCGTCTCAATTTTCGGGTCGAACGGTGGGACGAGAGGCTCAAAAATCGAGGAAAAGCCTCGGTTCCCGAGGCCAGAAGATAGCTCCCACATGGAAGCCAAGTCACTCCCACGTAGGAGTGATTGTTTTGGCCAAGTCCTGTGTGGGAGTGGTCTTCACCCTAGGGGTAAAATGGTAATTTGCCCCTAACGCCTGATTTTGACCCCGAAACCTCCCAGACACTTTTCTAAGCCCCGAAGCACATCCAAACATCATCTTAGGTCATGCTAGAGCCTCATAGATGCATTCATAGTTTGATCATGAATGCTAACAAGTATTTCCGTGTATTAGGGTTCTGGATGATCGAGTGTGGCGATGCTCTGGAGACTTGTCTACATGGATCATTTAGGAGTATACGAACCTCCCGACATTGTGAATGGCTTAGATTTCATTGCTTAGCCACTAGGGTAAGCGTTTTTAAAACATAAAAAGATTTTCAAAGGTTTTGGGACGCGGGGAATCCACCACCACACAAACACTTATTTGGTGATATACCCACGTAGAGAGTGGGATGTTTTAAAAGGAAATATAAGGATTTATATGTGTGTGTTTATATTTATGTTTATGTTTATGTGTTTAAATATATATGTTATATATATATATATATGATATTTGATGCGGATGGGAAGCGAGATGAGCGATTGATAGGTGTCCTCGGTGCTCCAATTTGAGGGAGCGTGGACCGAGTGAGAGGTGATAGATGTATTTTATACCTATATTGTGAGCTATTTACAAGTTTAATTGGATGATCTTTGCTAATATTATAGCTCATTCTATATCTATTATTCTCACTTTTATCTTATTGTTTGTAGGAAAGCTTTATGGTGAAAATTTAAGAAAACAAAGGAGATTTGGGATGAAAAGACCAAAAAGGGTGAATAGATTGAAGTTTGGTTCAAGAGAAGCTCATAGAATGAAGAAACATTGATGCAGACCTGAAACGAGTGGCGTATCATATATGAAACGGCCCTGTTTCATACCTGAAACAGGTGGGGTATTATATATGAAACGGGGCCGTTTCTGAGCCGAAAAGTCTGATAGTGTGTGACATGGAACGGCACCGGAATTCTATAGAAATGGCGCCGGTTCTATGTTTTTGAGTCCAACTCGATTTAATCTCCTAATTTTATGTAATCTCTCCAATATAAATAACATATTTTAGGGTTTTTAGATGGGAGGTGATATACTTTTCAGAAGAGAGGAGTAGTCAAGTCTTCAATTTGGGAAAATTTGTTCTATCTCTTTACTTTTGATTTTTCTTTTATTTAATGAATATGCTTTCTTTTCAAATTATGAGTAGCTAATTCTCTTGTTGGGGATTTGGGTAGATCTTTTAGGGATTTTAATTTAATTATTGTATGAATTGATTTTCTGGGGTTAAATTTATTTTCTTTGTTCTTAATGTGTTTTATGTCTGGCCAACATAGAATAGATCTTTGGAATTGTATGAAGCACTGAGAGGTGAAATATAATTCGTGCTCTAGGAAAATAGACACAATCTAATTGGATACGAGAGTAATTCAGTTTATTGTGATAACCATAATTGAATTAAGGTCATCAGAAACTGATTTGATTATAATCCAAGGTTCTTAATGTTCTTAGCTAATTAGTTTATACACTGAGAGGTGGTAATCAATTAGTTAGGAAAGCTTAGGATGACCTAAGAGGGCTCCTAAGTAGATTAGTGATTGTTATTTTAATCTTAATAGTTAGATTCACACATGTTTGAATTAAATACCTAGAAGAGAAGCCTAAACCCTCACATCCATTCTGTTGATTTCTCTTAATTATTTAATCTTTACTTTCTTAGTTAATTTCTACAACCATCTTCTCTTTAATTGTTTGCAATTTGATTTTATTAAATTCAGTTTTCTTTACAAGCTTTATTAGAATTAGTTTGTTAGCTTTCTCAAGTCCTCGTGGGATCGATACCTTGGAATACTCCAAGCTTTACTACTTGATTTTTGTTCTCTTGTAGAAAAATCTAGATCAAGAGGCATGTATGGAAGCAGTCGTGGACTGCCTATTGAGAGGCACGATGAGCGAAGACCATGGAAGAGGCGCGTAAGGAAGCTCGCCAGGGCTCGATGTAGCCGTGTTTCACCACAGCGTCTGGCACCATTGAGGGAATGGGCTAGAGAAAAATAAATGTTTTAGAAAGAAAAAAGATAGCCCTCGGTGCAGTAAGGCATACGATCGGGAGGTTGAGCCTTTAGTATGATAGAGGCCAGCCCATTTTTTTTATATATTTATTTAAATGATTTCAAAGCAAATTCTCACTTGGAGAATTTGAAAAGAGATTTTGAAAAGAAAAATATTTATTTTATTGTTGTTATGCTTTGGATTATCCCTGTTTCCCTAACCCCTGATGGAGATTCATTAAACCTGTGTCACTCACCTGTATCCAATGCGAATGGATACAGATCCGCGTATGAGGATAGCAGATAGATCGGAGGCTCACTAGAAGGCATCGGTGGCTTAGGTGTAGTAGTGTCTGCTGCATAGGTATTCCTTTAAGTTAGTCCACTGGTGTATTACTTTTAAAAGTTATTTATTTTATTATATGATTTCTAATAAAATTTTAGTAGTATTTTGTAGCGACAATATCCATTTCTATGCCTTGCGGTGCTTCAGATGTGTGACTGGCCAGCACGTACTTCGACGCAGCACGATGGTTGCCACGTAGCCGACCCTCCGAGTCGAGGCTTGACAATTTGATTGTTATTAGAGCGTTAAATGATCCTAAACATTTTCAAATGTTATAACGTGTTTTAAAAGTGTTTTCAAAGTATTTTCACACGCTTTCAAATGTTTTCGAAGCCAGTGGATTACCTAAGTTTAAAACTTAAGAGTTCGAGTATGTGGTTACTTGAACGCGTCATAAATGTCTAAACCTACTCTTAGAATACCTTCCTTACCAGCAAGCCACCATATAGAGTTCTCGAGCGTGGCCTATAGGTGAGATGACACCACGACCACCTTTTCTCGAGATTCATGAAAGCGAGGAAGCTTTCCAATAAATTCTCCAAAATCAATTCTTCAGCCTCTAATGTCGTTCCTACTCGATAACCAAACTGAGCAAGGGACAGCAAGTCCCTCGAGATGACGAGATAGGCGATATCTCCTCCAACCCTCTAAGATAGCCTAATCAGAGGCTCACCAGTGAAGAAAATTGGTTTGATGCCTAACCTTGAGTCGTGGACATCAAGACTTGCGAGTAAAAAAGCGAGTTTAACTTTTAAACCCAAACCCAATACGATTTGCCTCATTCCTTACACTAGTAATGTGTAAGATTTGGGAGGAAGTGAAGCTGCTAGAACAAGGCAATGAGCCAATATGGACCTGACGTGCATGAAGACTAACTCCACTTCTCTTGCTTCTACACCATTGGCGTGTAGTCTTTTAGAGAGAGTTAGGTTAGGATGAAAGAAATCGAAGAGATCGATCACAGAGGATGAGGTTAACCAAAACCTCAGAACATGAGATAAAGCATATGAGCAAAAAGATGAGGGATTGAGGAAGACCTCACAAACCAACAAATAGAATTATGAAAAAGTGAAGCCAAGGAAGAGCTAACCAAGTGTCGAGGTCAAGAAAGGAGCTGCATGATGTAAATTAACTTCCCTTACTGTCTGCACTATTGATGTGCAGACGTTGAAATGAAGTTCAGAGAGGAAAGGTGATTGGAAGGTGAAGTGAAGAGATCGCCAAGAAGCCCACATGGGAGCAACAAAACCCTTGGCGACTAGGGTTCGAGGAGTGATGCAGTGCACTGGCACTCAAACGCCTGGGCCTTGGGGTAGCATATGAGGTGGTTAGGCTCGACCCAACACCGTGGTAAGCCTGGAGGGATGAGCCCATAGGTTGGCAAGTCTGGAGGGATGAGCCCACAGATTGCCTGGATAATGCTCATGGGAGTGGTTGGAGGTGAGAGAGACTGCAGCAAAGGCCAGCCGACTTCTCTCATTCCTACACCATTTGTGAACAAATGGTGAAAGAAAAGGGGTATAGGTGGACGAAAGAGAGTCCACTTATAGTCAATCGAGGAGAGGCATCCAAGGAAATTGGAGGAGATTGAGTGAACCCAAGATCACGATAGGTGAAATAAGGGAAAGTCACTCGAGGATGTGGTAAGGATTGATAAAAGAAAACCCTAAAGGATTTAAGGTTGGTAAAAAGGAAGAGTAATGAAAGAGGAACAACAGAGAAGCCATTCTTGGGAAACGATGAGGAGGAATAAGGATAACAAGACAGAGAATGAGGAATAGAAAGAGACCTCATATCCGTATGATGGAGGCATAGTGGATCCCTCACTGTATGCTTAGCTTTAGGACCCCAGTGCTAAGGGAATTCAAAGAGAGGAATGAGAAGAGATCACATCCATACGGTCAGCGAGTAGTAGGTCCATTACTACTTGCCTGACCATTGGATACCAATGTTAAGAGAGGATATCGAAGAAAGAAGAGAAAGGAAGTGGAGATGGAGGAAATGGAATAAAAAGAGAGATAAGCTAGAAAACCCCACATTCAAGGGGTTAGTAAATGATAAACCCCTTATCATTGGTTAATAATAAGAGTAAGAATGAGGAGACCTTCAAGGGATAATAATAAATGACCTTGACAAAGTCAATGGGAAGTAAGCAAGCGAAGAGAGCTGAATGCACAGCAATGATGGAAATGCCTGCATGCATGCAAATGAAGGGCACGGAGAGAACTCTCTCCTGAGTTGTGAAGACACCATAAGAGAGAGGACTAGTGGGAAAGAAAAGTAGAAAAGAAGGGAGCAGCAAACCCTTAAACAAAGGATAAGAAGATGTCGTGATGTAGTATGGAAGCTTTCTTAATAAAGAAAGAAAACATAAAACTCTAGGTAATGAAAATCCTAGGTTAATCAGAGATGGATGAGGTCTGGGAAGAAGAGAAACTTAGTTTAATTGATGGACTAAGTTTTGGTTAACTAGGAGTAGAGCCTTAAAAAGGGAAAGGAAAAGCATAACACACCCTAGAAAACCTTAACCTTAACTAGCAATAATTTCATAACGGATCATAGGTTAATAACCCCAAAACAACTAGGTAGAACAAGTGATAGTAAGGCTAAGAAGCTAGGTTTTGAAACAAAACCTAGGCAGATAACCTAGGGATAGGTTAAAGAAAGCGAATAAAAAGGGGATTAAAAAGGCCTAGAAAGAGGATTAAGACCTAGTGATGCAAATCGAATAAAAGACTTAGAAACGGATATTACCTAAAGAAAGTCGAGCATAATGAAGCCCAAATTCGAGTCAAGCCAAGGCACTACATCATACTATGAATAGGTCAAAGAAAAGAAAGAATAAACAAGGATGATTAGAGGCCAGAACTACAGAGAAAAGGGGTTAAGAGTGTGAATTGGCTAAAGGAAGAGAAAACCCCTAACTACTTAAGTTATAAAGAAGAGATAAGAAGGTTGGACGAAAGAAAAAAATTGAAAAAGAGAAAGGAAGAAAGATAAAGGGAATTATAAGGAAAATCAAAGTATGAAAAGGAAACAAGGGTGAAAGGATGAGGAAGATAATGATGATGATAATGGAAATTTTAAGAATAATCAAACACAGAGGAAGAGGAAAATGGATCAACTTAGGTAAGAGTCGAAGAAAGAGTGAGGATAAATAAAATGATAATTGAAACTGGAGAAGACAAAAAGGTGAAATCATGGTAAAAGAGTAGGATAGAATGAATTAAGAGTAAGGAGTTAAGGAATATCAATGATAAGATGAAAATCGTGAAGGAGGGGAGTAAGCTGACTTTAAGGATAGCCTCCCCGAAAAATAATAAGTGCAGAAATGATATGGGGAATGAAGTTAAACCAAGCTAAAATGGAAATAGATAAGCACGGACAAGATTGCAAACAATGGATAGTAGAGAAAGGTGTTGTTCGCAATAAATAAACCATGATGTGGACAACAAAGAAAAGATATCAAGGAATCAAGAGCCAAGGACTGCTAAGATAAAAGAAGACCCCACATACAAAAAAAGCAAGAGATGCGGGAATAAGACAGAAAAGATGACAATAGAGAACCCCGTGTACTCAATAGAAGGAGTACAGGGATAAGGAAAGGAACTGGATAAGCTCATAAAGTTCTATGAGCACAGCCAATATAAGGAGAAGAAAGGAAATTCTAACTCCTAAGAGAAGCAAAGGTGTTTGAAAGAAAAGAAAAATAAGCATGAGGATGATGAAGAAAGCCAATGAAGAAAGCAAAGAAAAGAAAAAATGAAGCCAAGGTAAAAGAAACCTTGGATAAGACGTGAAGGATCACGTAAACCAAGGTGAAAGAGAGCCAGCAGCGAGCCCAAGGCCCTAAGGAAAAGGATATGGAGATGATAAGAGCTGCAGAATGATGCCAAGGGATGGTAATGGACCCAAGATAAGGGCAAATTAAGTGAAGGGACAAAAAACCCTAAGAGAGAGAAATACGAAGATGAAGAAGCTACAAAGGATGCCGCACTAGTATAAGGTGCGTGATTTACCTTGCCCCGTATTGATGGAAAAGCAAGAGAAAGGTGGGCCTCATAGTAAACCGTAGGTGAGTGAAAAGAAAGAAAATGATAAAGAAGGGGATAAAGGAACCCTCGGATAGAATTGTTGATGAAAAGAGGAAAAGAAATCAACCATTAGCAAAGAAGATAATGTGAAAAAAGGAGGCTGGTGGAAAGAGAAACACGTAACACCTTCTAAAGTGAACATCCCAAGGGAGAGAAAGACAAAAGAAAGCCTAAGTGGCTAGAGAAACGGCATAGATGGGTATGAAGTTGAGGCTCAAGTATGAGTGACTTGGGAGCCATGTGAGGCAACCCCATGAGAAGAAAGATCAGAGATCAAGATTTTGAGGATCTTTGTGACGACCACTTGAGAGGACCAACCCAGAGTGTGACTGGGGAGTGCATGAGACCACCCAGAGTTCGCCATCCCAGAGAAGATGAAAGACGTTATGAGATGGGCCAGGGGCCCTATTTGAGATAGAGATGGGCAGTCAGAGAGTGAGTCAGAGTGTGAGAGCCTAGAGAGTATGATCTCTAATTCCTCTGGTATGATATGGCCGAGTGTAGGCCAGTGTGTATAGAAGCCCGACACATATGCCATGAGACTGGAACGGAAGAATGTCAAAAAGAAAGAGAATAGAAGTAAGAAATGAAATGGAAGAGGAAGACCAAGAAAAGGGAAAGACAACTAACTCACCGCATACCTTGCCGTAGAGGCGAGGGAGTTAACCTAAGGTCTTCCCCAATATCTTGGTTACAAAGACGAGTACAAGACCACAAAACAACAAGGAATGCGACGAAGAATGGCCTTAAAGTGAGAGGCAGTGACAAAGAAAAGGAGAAGAGACTCCTAAAAAGAGTGAGAGGTATGGAACCTCAGAAGTACTAAGAGGGTAGTCTCATCAGGAAAGACTTTAAAGAAAGGACGATGGCAAGGCGAGAGTATCGAGTAGGCACAACAAAAGTGGAAGAGGAACCTCCAAGTGGCACAATTGAAGTAAAGTGAGCCTAATCCACGAATGGGTAAGGGTAGGCTATGTTAAGGAAAAGATGAGGTTCAAACTCAAGCATAGAAGAGCGAAGAAGCTGCTCTTAAAAGATAATGATCGGAAGAGATTAAGACGTAAATTGATGAGCGTCAGCAGCGAAGCGAGGGAGTGTAGCAGTGAATAGTGGTGCGAAAACTATTCGAAAATAAGATAAAAGCTTGGAATAGAAGCTAGATCTCCCCAAAACTACCTGAATAATTTCGAGGACAAAATTTTTAGAAGGAGGGGAGAGTTGACACACCCGGACCTAATCTGACTTTTTCGTACAGCCGAAATAGTGCAAGATGGTGTATTAACTCAATAATACGTCGCTCCGAATATGTCTAAGTAAGAAGAGAAGTTAAGCTTATGATAAAATGGAGTTGGAGGATGAGACAAGTGACCCTGCATGGAAGCATAGATTGGGCTTTTTTAAGTCCATAGCCAATAGATTGGACGTCCATTGGTGAATTGGTTGGTGGACCAGGCCAAGGATCGAGATTATGAGAGGTGAAAAAGAGGGAATTAAGTCTACCCCGGGATTCAAGTAGGCCCGGTGTCGGGCATACTTATAAATGGGGGGAGTTGAGTTCTCCCCCTCTCATTTCTCTTTTCCCTCATTTCCTCTCCTCTCATTGGCTCTCTCAGAGTAATTTTGGACTCTTGGCAGATCCGGACAATCCGACAGAAGGATCAAGGTGAGATCTTAGTATGTTATTATACTCACCTTAATCTACATTCTATTAAGTTTGCACCCATTTCCATGCATTGGTCTATGAGAGATCTAAGCTCAAATTTGGGTTTAGCTTTTTTAAAAATTTTAAGATTAGATTTGAGATCTAGGAACTTTGAGCTTGTGATTCTCATTTTTGCTTCGGTAAACACGTCGTGGGAGGTGTGAGGAATGTCCGTCTCGATTTTCAGGTTGAACGATGGTATGAGGGGCTCAAAAATAGAGGAAAAGCCTCAGTTCCCTAGGCCAGAGGACGGCTCCCACGTGAGAGCCAAGTCACTCCCACGCAGGAGTGACTATTTTGGCGAACTCCCACGCGAGAGTGGCTGTAACCCTAAGGGCAAAATCATAATTTTACCCCTAATGCCCGATTTTGACCTCAAAACCTCCCGAACACTTTTCTAAGCCTCGAAACACATCCAAACATCATCTTAGGTCATGCTAGAGCCTCATAGGTGCATTCATAGTTCGATTATGAATGCTAACACATATTTTCATGTATAAGGGTTCTGGATGATCGAGTGCAACGATGCTCTAGAGACTTGTTTACGTGGATCATTTGGGAGTATACGAACCTCCCGGCACTATGAGTGGCTTAGATTTCATTCCTTAGCGAGTAGGATAAACGTTTTTAAAATATAAAATGATTTTCAAAGGTTTTGGGACACAGGGAATCCACCATCACACACACACACACACACACACACTAATTTGGTGATATACCTACGTAGAGCGTGGGATGTTCTAAAAGGAAATATAAGGATTTATGTGTGTGTGTGTTTATGTTTATGTTTATATGTTTAAATACATATGTTATATATATATATATGATATTTGATGCGAATGGTAAGCAAGATGAGCGATTGAGAGGTGTCATCGGTGCTCCGATTTGAGGGGTGTGGACCGAGTGAGAGGCATGCATGGATGTAGCCGTGGACCACCCATCGAAGGGCACGGTGAGTGGAGACCCTGGGAGAGGCGTGTAGCGAAGCTCGCTAGAGCTCGATGTAGCTGTGTTCCACCACAACGTTTGGCACCACCGAGGGAACGGGTTAGAGAAAGAGAAATGTTTTAGAAGGGAAAGAGATAGCCCTTGGTGCAGTAAGGTATAGACCGGCGGGTCGAGCCTTCAGTATGATAGAGGCCAACCCATTTTATTTATATATTTATTTAAATAATTTCAAAGCAAATTCTCACTTGGAGAATTTGAAAAAATATTTTGAAAAGAAAAATATTTATTTTATTGTTGTTGTGCTTTGGATTATCTCTGTTTCCCTAACCTCTGATGGAGATTCATTAAACTTCTGTCACTCGCCTATATCCAATGTAGATGTAGATCCGCGAACGAGGATAGCAGATAGATCGGAGGCTCACTAGAAGGCGTTGGTGGCTTAGGTGTAGTAGTGTCCGCTGCGTAGATATTCCTTTAAGTTAGTCCACTGGTGTATTACTTTTAAAAGTTATTTATTTTATTATATGATTTCTAATAAAATTTTAGTACTGTTTTACAGCGACGATATCCATTTCTATGCCTTGGGGTGCTTCAGGTGCATGACTGGCTGGAACATACTTCGAGGTAGCTCGGTGGTTGCCACGTGGCCGACCTTCTGGGTCGAGGCATGACAGAGGTTGTTGAGTACCAAAATAAACATATTTTCCTATGTTAATCTCTATGGATTTATGTATTTCATTGTATAAACTAAGCTTACTTAGCTTTGTTTCACTTTGCAGGTGTCAATTGAGGTAATTGAGTGAAAATGATGGAATTGAAGTGAAAAGGACCAAACACAAATCAAGTGGGAAGACAAGATGTAAAGAACTCAAAGTTGAAATCCTGACAGATTGGATAGATCATAAATATGGCTGATTTTCTCTATGTTCAAGACTTCAATTGTTTTTGTGATCTACATCAAAGTTATAGAGGACATCTTGGGCTTTCCGGAATGCTAAAGAACGTCGAAATCGGAGTTCGTTTGACCCTCCAAATGTCTGTTTTACGAGAGACTATCAAACTAAGGCCGGGTTTGCCCGACCAATCCGTCGACGGGTAACCATGTAGACGTCGACGGCTGCTCGAGAAATGGACACGAGATCACTTACACAAGCAGAGACGTTGACGGCCAACTCTAGACGTCAACGGCCAACTTTAGACGTCGACGGGTAGACTCTAGACGTCGACGGGTAGAAGTTTCTGACTTCGAACACTTAAAGATTGAATACTTAGACGTCGACGGGCATGTATCTAGACGTCGACGGATCGATCGAGCTGGGAAAAATATGAAGAAAACAAGCAGAGACGTCGACGGGCAGACACTTGGACGTCGACGACTAACAAAGTCAAAACGCCGACAGACCCACTTAAATGCTGTCGTTCCACCATCAAACCCATTAAAAATACATTCCGGATATTCAGCACAGAGGAGCCATAACTAAACCTCAGAGTTGTCCCCCTCTTTTCCTCAATGGCTCCTACTTTAGCTTATTTTATTCTTTAGATTCCTCACCTCAGATGGGCAGAGTATGGAGGAGCAGTGGATGATGGGCAGAGTATGGAAGAGCAGGGGAGTGTGGGTTGGCAGCTGGAGACAGAGATCCGAAAATGTGAAGAAACAGCTGGAAAGTGGAGTTGATTCAGTCTTTAAATTTGCATCTTTTGCTGGGTTTGACAAGAACTTATCATCTTGTAATTTTCGTTTAAGCAAAACTCTATAACTCCAATCTATTATAAGATTCAATCACTTTGATCTGCATTTGTGAGATTCTTGTTCTTAATGCTTTCTTGTTCATTGATTGTTCTTCTATCTCTTGAGCTTTAAAGATGATTATCATGTTTATTATCTTGTCTTTTGGATTGCTGAGTTAATTAGTTGCAAATAATTGATTGAGTAGTTCATTAGCATGCTAATCTTTGAACTCCAAAGCTAGAGTTTGGTGATTTCTTAGAACTTGAGTAGCAAGAGGATGTTTTTACATTCAAAGAGATTTGAAGATGCAATTTGAATAATGAATGCTGGGTTTGTTATTGATTGTTGTTAGCTTTCATCTTTCACTAGCTTATTGCTCTTCTAGGCTTGAATTTGGATTGCTGGGATTCAAATTAGCCATAAGAGGAAGGATTAATAGTGAACCTAGATTCATGGTTAATCAACATTAGGAAAGATCCATGGATTTGAAGCTGGTTTCTAATCCATGGGGTTAACCAATTAATGAGAAGAATGTTTGGCCAGTGAATCAATGATCAAGTGCTAGGTTGAAAGATTGATCATATAATAGATTGGAGGTTTTATTTTATCATACATTGCATTATTATTACCATACTTGGTAACTCCTTATATCTTATTTCCAACACCAATACAAAAACCCCCTCTTTAAATTCTTGTTTAGTTTGATTTATGCTTTGTGAAAGTAATGATAAATTGGATAGCTCCTTGTGGGATCGACCCTTGCTTCCCTAACTACATGTTAGAGTAGTGAGGTTATTTTTGGTGCTTTGCGACACGCATCAAATTTTGGCGCCGTTGCCGGGGAGCTACGGCATTTATCACTACTTTCTTTTCATTTTCATTTGTTTCCCCTGTTCCCTTGTGATTTTTCCCTGTTTTTCTTTAGATTAGAACTTGTTTAATTATTTGCTTAGTTTACTTTCATTTCAGCTTTTGTACTTGTTGTTTTCTTGTTTCGCTTTTGTTCGCTTTGATTCTCTTGTTGTTTTTTTTGTTTCATTTTTTAGGATTTTGTACACACCAACTTGAGCCACCCACCCTCTCCACTTGAGCTAAAAATTGGTGTCTTATTCCTCAACGGGCATATGTTGAGACATTGACGGATGGGGTTTGAACAAGATAAGTCAGAAACATTTAGACGTCGACGGTTATTTACTTGGACGTCGACGGATGGGTCAGAGCAAGACAAATCGTGAAGTCAGATTTACTTAGACGTCGACGGATCAAACTCTAGACGTCGACGGATGACACGGGCATGAGCAAGATATGAATTTGAGCTTTTAGACGTTGACGTATAAACACATAGCCGTTGACGGGTACTCACCTTAATCCGTCCAAGCAATGGTAAATGAGCCCTTTTTAAAGGAATATATCTTAAGACCCACCCACCCACCCTTATTCTTTCTCACGTTCTTTCTTTATGTTGTGATTCTAGTTTGAGCACTTACATTTTCAGCCTACAAGGTATGCGGTCTTCCAACCTCAACTCATATATTTCGACTCTTGAAAATGCATTCCTTGATCGCACCAAGTATATTGCATTTTCTTTATGCTTACCCTTTTTATACTTGCTTGTATTTGTTCTTGTGGACTACATGATGTTCCAACATTGAGGACAATGTTTGATTTAAGTGTGGGGGGGATTTGCAATTGCATTGCTTGATAATTGGGGGTAGTAGTTTAGTTACATGATAGTTAACTTTCAAATGGAATGATGAGTTATTCATGATATGAGTGTTAGCCTAGTTAGGAATGAAAGATGCATGATGTTGATTGAATAAAATGCTTTGCTTCTTGATTTCTAAGTATCATGTTAGTTGATTTCTTTAAGTCAAATATGTTTGAGTAGGGTAATGCATTAACAACCTTGCGAGGATTTGAGCTTTATAGATTGCACTTCAATCTCTTTTCATTCTTGAGTGTAACTTATGTCTCCTATGGTTGTATGCTTCTAGAACTTGCTTGATACCTTGTTGAGATTACATTTATTGCATTCATGTTTGAAAGATGATTAAGGTTTAGGACTAAGTTTGAGCCAAATTGACCAACCGTTGTAAAACCAATGTAGATAACCCCTTGAGCTTGACATGATTTTAGCCATGTTCTTTGTTGTTAAACCTTATTATCCCAAAAAGGACCTTAAGCTTTAAAAGAAAAACAAGTTTACTCACCTTGTCTCTTTGACTTAGTGAAATAATTGCCTTGTTTTACATTTATGTTCTTGGAAAAAGGTTGGCAACAAGAATAAGTGTGGGGGGAAAAACCACCTTGAGTTGGTCAATTGAGAAAAAGGTTGTATGAGTGAGATGTCCAAAGTATTTAAAGTAAAATAAAATGTGCCTTAAGAAAGCAAAATCTAGAAAGAAAGGCACTATAAAAGAACTTGGCATCTCCTAGGTTCAAATGAAAAGAAAAAAAAAAGAAAGAAAAGAGTGAAAAGAAGTTGATTAAAAGATGGAGAGATTAGTGAATTGTTGACCAAACCAAAATTTGGGCTATTAAAAGTAAAATCTGCCCATAATTTCAATTAGTTAATACTTCATTAATCTTAAAGAGGCCTTTGATTGAATTCCTTTACTCATTTCTTTCTTTCGTAACTTTCTCAACCAAGGCCCCATTACAACCTTACTTTAAAACCTTTTCATTCATTCATTCATGACATGTAAGATGGAGTAGTGGAGATGAGGTAGACTAGCAAGCATATGGTAAGTATATTTTCATAGAAAGACTCTTGAGGGCACCATTATCAAACACTTGAGTGAATGAGAGATGACTAGTGAGGAATTGCCCTATTCAAGCATGTTTGGTTGAAGTTTGATGCTTGCATTGTTATTTATTAATCTTGTTTGCTTAGTTTTCTTATTCATGATTTGTTATGTTTTCTTTAGCTCTTATCCATGCTTTTACTCGTCACATGTGTTTCTCTTGAGTTCGATTTGAACTTTAACTACCATAATAATGTTGTGGCTATTGTTGGTACACTTTTAGGAGACCATACCTCCTCCTACTAGGGACACCTAGGGGTTTAATATGGACTTGTAGTTTAGGCTAAAAGCTACCGTGTTCTCCTACGAAAATGGACAATAAAGTTAGGTTAGGTTTAGTGTAGATAATAACTCTCCTTAGGCTTGCTCGAGGACGAGCAAAGGTTTAAGTGTGGGGGAATTTGTTGAGTACCAAAATAAACATATTTTCCTATGTTAATCTCTATGGATTTATGTATTTCATTGTATAAACTAAGCTTACTTAGCTTTGTTTCACTTTGCAGGTGTCAATTGAGGTAATTGAGTGAAAATGATGGAATTGAAGTGAAAAGGACCAAACACAAATCAAGTGGGAAGACAAGATGTAAAGAACTCAAAGTTGAAATCCTGACAGATTGGATAGATCATAAATATGGCTGATTTTCTCTATGTTCAAGACTTCAATTGTTTTTGTGATCTACATCAAAGTTATAGAGGACATCTTGGGCTTTCCGGAATGCTAAAGAACGTCGAAATCGGAGTTCGTTTGACCCTCCAAATGTCTGTTTTAGGAGAGACTATCAAACTAAGGCCGGGTCTGCCCGACCAATCCGTCGACGGGTAACCATGTAGACGTCGACGGCTGCTCGAGAAATAGACACGAGATCACTTACACAAGCAGAGACGTTGACGGCCAACTCTAGACGTCGACGGCCAACTTTAGACGTCGACGGGTAGACTCTAGACGTCGACGGGTAGAAGTTTCTGACTTCGAACACTTAAAGATTGAATACTTAGACGTCGACGGGCATGTATCTAGACGTCGACGGATCGATCGAGCTGGGAAAAATATGAAGAAAACAAGCAGAGACGTCGACGGGCAGACACTTGGACGTCGACGGCTAACAAAGTCAAAACGCCGACAGACCCACTTAAATGCTGTCGTTCCACCATCAAACCCATTAAAAATACATTCCGGATATTCAGCACAGAGGAGCCATAACTAAACCTCAGAGTTGTCCCCCTCTTTTCCTCAATGGCTCCTACTTTAGCTTATTTTATTCTTTAGATTCCTCACCTCAGATGGGCAGAGTATGGAGGAGCAGTGGATGATGGGCAGAGTATGGAAGAGCAGGGGAGTGTGGGTTGGCAGCTGGAGACAGAGATCCGAAAATGTGAAGAAACAGCTGGAAAGTGGAGTTGATTCAGTCTTTAAATTTGCATCTTTTGCTGGGTTTGACAAGAACTTATCATCTTGTAATTTTCGTTTAAGCAAAACTCTATAACTCCAATCTATTATAAGATTCAATCACTTTGATCTGCATTTGTGAGATTCTTGTTCTTAATGCTTTCTTGTTCATTGATTGTTCTTCTATCTCTTGAGCTTTAAAGATGATTATCATGTTTATTATCTTGTCTTTTGGATTGCTGAGTTAATTAGTTGCAAATAATTGATTGAGTAGTTCATTAGCATGCTAATCTTTGAACTCCAAAGCTAGAGTTTGGTGATTTCTTAGAACTTGAGTAGCAAGAGGATGTTTTTACATTCAAAGAGATTTGAAGATGCAATTTGAATAATGAATGCTGGGTTTGTTATTGATTGTTGTTAGCTTTCATCTTTCACTAGCTTATTGCTCTTCTAGGCTTGAATTTGGATTGCTGGGATTCAAATTAGCCATAAGAGGAAGGATTAATAGTGAACCTAGATTCATGGTTAATCAACATTAGGAAAGATCCATGGATTTGAAGCTGGTTTCTAATCCATGGGGTTAACCAATTAATGAGAAGAATGTTTGGCCAGTGAATCAATGATCAAGTGCTAGGTTGAAAGATTGATCATATAATAGATTGGAGGTTTTATTTTATCATACATTGCATTATTATTACCATACTTGGTAACTCCTTATATCTTATTTCCAACACCAATACAAAAACCCCCTCTTTAAATTCTTGTTTAGTTTGATTTATGCTTTGTGAAAGTAATGATAAATTGGATAGCTCCTTGTGGGATCGACCCTTGCTTCCCTAACTACATGTTAGAGTAGTGAGGTTATTTTTGGTGCTTTGCGACACGCATCAGAGGTAGTTTTCTTTTATTTCTTTATTCAGGAAACAAAAAGAAGCCTCTACTCGGAGTTGGTATGGACTTTCACCACGGGTAGTACTTGGCTATGTCCATAGTACCCCACTGGGGTCACATAATCACTATCTCAGTGCGCACAAAAACCCATGTACCATCCACCCCAAGTAGGAGTGAAAGCCTACTCACGCTGCCTCAACAAGGTTGGACCGTGAGAGGCGCCATTGCAGTGACTAATATCTCATTCACCCAAAATAAGAATAGCGTAATAGCAATAATATTTTCACTTTGTAGTTTGGTCAAATGGCCATTTATATGATTTAAGGCAATATTGGAATTTCTCATTTCAATATAAACACATAACTAGGCATCAAATTACTAAAATTTCAAAATAATTCCATTCAATGAAAAATCATGTAAATTTTCACATTTATAACAAGATTTCATTTTCCAATATTCATAAAACATGAAATTGTTGCATTTAAAAATCATGGCAAGCAAAAAGTAGTAAAATTGAAAAAGTCAACTTTAGGTCAAAACAAGTCTCATTCACTAGTGTAGGGAGGGTGTGCACTCCCTTCAATCCTCTCCTTCCCCTTTCTTGGGAGAAGTTTCACCACCTATAAAATTATTTACTCAAAGTGTTAACACTAGCTATGGTAGGAAAATGGCAATTTAAACTAGTCATTTAACTAGTTTGCCAATTTGGGTACTTGGTGCCTAAACTGAGTTCTAGTGATTTAAATGGCGTGGTTAAGGTATGAGCAAGTTTGTTTCGATAAATAGTGACACACCTGGACCTAATCCAATTTTTTCGTTCAAACGAAATAGTACAAGACAACGTATTAACTCAATAATACGTCGGTCTAGATGTGTCTGATTATAAAGAGAAGTGGAAATTAGGATGAGATGGAGTTGGAAGATGAGATAAATGACCATGCATGGAAGCACTAATTAGACTTCTTTAAGTCCATAGCCAATGGATTGGATATCCATTGGTGTGGAGGTCGATGGATTAGGCCAAGGATCGAGATTAGGAGAGGTTGAAAAGAGGGGAGAAAGTCTGGCCCGAGGTCCAAGTAGGCCTGGTGTCGGGCTTGCCTATAAATAGAGGGGAGTTGAGCTTTCTCCCTTATGTCTCTCTTCTCCCTCTCTTCCACTCCTCTCTTTTCCTCTCTCGGAGCAATTTCGGACTTTTGGTCTATCTAGACAAACTGACCATCAAATGAAGGTGAGATCTCAGTATGTTATCCTACTCCCCTTAATCTATGCTTTTCTTCATTTTCAATCATTTCCATGCATCGGTCTAAGAGAGATCTCAGCTCAAAGTTAGGATTAGCTTTTTAGCTAGATTTCAGTCTAGATTTGAGATTTAGAAACTTTGAGCCGATGATTTCGATTTTTCTTTTGATGAATCCGTTGCAAAGGTCTCGAGGATCATCCAACTAAGTTTGTCGATCATTTGGCTGTCGAAAGGGCATGAAAATCAAGGAAAATGCTCACTTGTCGAGCCTTACATCTCGGCTCCCATGTGGGAGTGGCTAGACCAAGTCCCACGCGGGAGTGACCCCTAACCCTAGGGGTAAAATCGTAATTTTTTGTTAAGTGTCTGATTTTGAACCCGAAACTTCCTGGACACTTTTCTAAGCCCCGAAACACATCCAAACACCGTCTTAGGTCATGCTAGAGCCTCATAGGTGCATTCATAGTTTGATTATGAATGCTAACATGAATTTTCGTGTATTAGGGTTCTGGACGATCGAGTGCGGCGATGCTCCGGAGGCTAAGCTACGTGGATCCTTTAGAAGTATACGAACCTCCCAACACTGTGAGTGGCTTAGATTTCTTTACTTAGCCACTAGGGTTAAATGTTTTCAAAACATAAAATGATATTTCAAATGTTTTGAGATACGGGAAATCCACCATACACACGTCTGTTTATGATCAACCCACGTAGAGAGTGGGAGGGTTTTTAAAGAAAATATAAAGGTTTATTTTGTGTGTGTTTATAATATATGTTTTTACATACGTATGTATATATATATATATATATATCTCTTTGATCATGATGAGAGGTGAGATGAGCGACTGAGTGGATCTCGGTGCTCTGATGAGAGGGAACGAGTGGACCGAGTAAGACATGCATGCGACTAAGTAGCCGTGGACAGCCTATCGAGGGGCACAGTGAGTGGAGACCCTGGGAGAGGTGCGTAGGGAAACTCTCCAAGGCTCGATGTAGCTGTGTTCCACCCCAGGAGACTGGCACTACCGAGGGAACGGGCTAGAGAAAGAAAAGTATGAAAAATGTTTTAAAAAGACAAGAGATAGCCCTTGGTACAGTAAGGCATACGACCAAGGGGTCGAGCCTTCAGTGGTTTGATTGCCAGCTCATTTCATATATTTATTTTATATTATTCTTGTTAAAAATATTGTTTATAAAATTTATTTTGGATTATCCCTATTTCCCTAGTGGAAATTTATTGAACCTCTGTCACTCGCTTGTATCCAATGTGGTTGAATGCATATCCACGTTCGAGGATAGCAGATAGATTGGAGGCTCACTAAAAGGCACTGGTGGCTTAAGAGTAGTAGTTTTCGCTGCGTAAATTTTCCTTTAAATAGATCCACTAGTACTTCTTTTAAGTAAATTATTTTAATAAATAAGTTATTATTATTATTATTATTTTCTAATTAAAGTTTAATTTTAATGATTTTGCAGCGAAGATACTTAATTCATGCCTTGCGGTGCTTCGGGGTGCATGAGCGGTCAGCATGTACTTCGAGGCAGTGCAGCGATTGCCACGTGGCAGAGCTCTCGGGTCTTGGCGTGACAAACAGTGCTTGTAGGAATTTCGCATTTTGCCTAGAAGTTTAAAACAAAAAAGTTGGATGATTTTGCCCCCACATGAGGTGATATCTGGCCTATGAACTTAATATGTGGAAGATTTAGCCAATTCAGTTTCTTTAAGGTTTAGGCATGTTATTAAAGCATGATGACTACAAGGAAGCTAAATTTATGGGCTTAGATTAAGGTTTAAAATTTAAAGTAAAACATTTAAATTTTTCCATAAGCTTAGAATGGTCATTTTCCTCCATAAATTTTCCATAGTTAAACTAACCACTCATATAAATTTCTCACTACATTTATAATTTGTATAGGCTTTGAATAACATCCAATTAAATCTTTATACTATATTTGTCCAAGAAGACTACATTATAACATAAACTTTTTATAAATATGAAACTAAATTTCTTTCCATCTCTTTTCTTAATTTATATTTCTTTGTAATCTTATTAAATTATTATTTATAAAATAGTATATTAGTGCTCTTTGGTAAAATACTATACTTTCTCTAGGATGGTAATTTACTACATAAATTCATCTAACTAGGTTATGGTCTAGCTATGGATTTTTTTCATTAAATTAGCTATTTCAAATTTCAAATAAACATCTAAGAATACAATTTACTAACTAACATCTTAACTTCATTAGATAAAATATTCTAGGATTTTTGGAGTCATAAATTATATTAATATGCATGAATAAAATTTACAAAAATAAAAGCTTTTAAGGAGAATTTGTGTCAAGCCCCGACCCGCGGGCCCGGCCACGTGACAACCGCCGTACATCTCGAGATGTGTGCCTCGTCAGGCGGGCAACCAAGATGGCACAAGGCATAAAATAAAAGGGTATACGAGCAATATATGAAAACATACGAGAAATATTATATAAAAAATATAATTTAAAAGTATTTATAAAGAAAGTGGCACGTTTTACGGTACACCATGCAGCGGAAAGTAATATATATATACATACATATATATAACATGCAGTAATATCCCAAGCCAAGATTCACAGAGTAAAAAGGGGTGGCACCTACAAAATCGTGTCCTCAGTGAGGTACTGGGATCACTGACCACCGGGACGTCCGTCGTCCGAAGCCTGATGACCTGAGAACAAAAGTGAATGGAGTGAGTACAATATACTTGTACCCAGTGAGGGACTCGGTTATAGTAACCGATCACCTCAGGCTGGGGATATAAAATAATCCAAAATGCATTTAAGAAATCATTTAGTAAAAATCATTTGAAATCCCATGATAAAACAAATCTCAAATATACATTAATCTCAAATGCGCTGGCTTCTGAAAATGTTCCAAAGGTACACCCGTGCACTTGGGTGCCCCATAGGACCGTCAAGGGGTTACTTTATAATTCAAATTTTGTCACGCCCCGACCCGTCCTGGCCGACCAAGTGGCAACCGCCGCACTACCTCGAAGTACGTATCTGCAGCCACGCACCTGAGACACCGCAAGGCATTGAAATGGATATCATCGCTGCGAAACATAACTAAAATTTTAATTAGAAATCATTTAATAAAATATTTAAACTTAAAAGATGTACCAGTGGATTAATTTAAAAGAATACCTACACAGCGGAAACTACTAAACCTAAGCCACCGACGCCTCCTAGTGAGCCTCCATTCTATTTGCTGACTCCATTTGCGGATCTGCATCCATCCACATTGGATACAGGTGAATGACAGAGGTTCTAAGAATCTCCATCTGGGTTGGGGGATTAAGGGAAATCCAAAATAAAATAAAATAAAATAATAATAAATATTTTTCTTTGAAAACTCTTTTAAAAACTCTTTAATAAATAAATATATAAATCTCAAATGGGCTGGCATCTCTATCATACTGAAGGCACGACCCGTCGGTCGCCTTGCGCCTCACTGCACCGAGGGCTATCACTTTTCTCATTTATAATTATTTTCTCTTTCTCTTTCTTTTTCTCTTTCTCTAGCCCGTTCCCTCTGTAGTGCCTCACTATGGTGGAACACAGTGAACTGGAGCTTTGGCGAGTTTCCCTACGCGCCTCTCCCAACCAGGCTCGACTCACCGTGCCCCTCGATAGGCGGTCCACGGCTGAGTATCATGCATACTCTCAAACTCGGTCCACGCTCCCATAAATTGGAGCCCCGAGGAACCCTCTCAATCATTCATCTCCCAAGGGCATCGTACCCTCAATAATCATAATAATAATCTTTCAAAATTTACATATATACGTACAAAACATTTGTATTTAGAATATAAATCACACACACATAAGTTTTATATTTCTTTTTAAAACATCCCACTCACCGTGTGGGTATATCACAAACAAGCGTGTGTGAATGGGTTTCCCGTATCCCAAAACCTTTTGAAAACATTTATGTTTCGGAAACCGTTTTAAAAACCTTTTTCCCCAGTGGCTAAACAAAGAAGTCTAGGTCACTCACAGTGATGGGAGATTCGTATACTCTAAAGCGCTCCATATAGCTCAGCCTCCGGAGCATTACCGCATTCGATTCAACCGGAGCCCTATTACACGGAAATATACGTTAGCATTCATAATTAAATTTATGAATGCACCTATGAGACTCTAATATGACCTATGACTGGGTTTCGATGTGATTCGGGGCTTAGAAAAGTGTCCGGGAGGTTTCGGGGTAAAAATCGGACACTTGGTGAAAAATTACGAAAATACCCCTAGGGACCCGTGGCCTGGGCCAGGCAGGCCCCCCACGTGATTGGGTCGGGCCTGGCCTGTATCAGGGCCCAAAAGGCCCCTCCTTTGCTGGTTGGGCCGAGCCCAACCCCACTTGGGCCCAACCGCACGAACTGGGCCAAAAGGCCCAGTCCGGCTTAGGACTGGCCCAGGTCCCGCGCGGGACCTGGGTCGCGGGTCTCTCCCGCGTGGGAGCCGTTGCTTGGCCTCGGGATCCGAGGCATTTCCTCTGTTCCCGAACCCCTCAGTCCACCAATTCGAGTGAAATTCGAAATGGAGGTTCCTCTCACCTCCCCCGACACGTTTACCGGAGCAAAAACGAGAATTACAAGCTCAAAGTTCCTAAATCTCAAATCTAAACTTAAAATCTAACTATCTAACTAAAAGCTGAAACTAACTTTGAGCTTGGATTTCTCCTAGACCAATGCATGGATAAGCGTACAAACTCAGAAAAACGAAGATCAAGGAGTTAAGAATAGCTCACCAAGATCTTGCCTTGAACTTGCGGTTGGTTTTTCCGGATCGGCCAAAAGTCCAAAATTGCTCCGAGAGAGCAAATGAGAGGAGAGAAGTAGGGAGAAGAGAAAATGAGAGAGGAAGAGCTCATCTCCCCCTATTTATAGCAAGGCCCGGCACCGGGTCTACTAGGGCCCCGGGCTAGACTTTTTCCCCTCTTTGAAACCTTTCATAATTTTGATCCGTGGCACAATCCATCGACCAATTCACCAATGGAGTTCTAATCCATTGGCTATGGACTTAAAGAAGTCCACTTTAGTGATTCCATGCATGGTCACCAATCTCATCTTCCAACTATGTCTTGTCTTAAGCTTATCTTCTCTTCAAACTTGACACAGCCGGACCGACTTAGCGTTCAATTTCAACGTCATCTTGCACTATTCCATTCGTACGAAAAGTCGTGCTAGGTCCGGGTGTGTCAAATTACTTTCCTTTACTCATTGGCCCATTCCCTTGACATTTGCCTGGCGAGCTTCCCCCGATAGGCAGTCCACGGTCGAGAATCTTGCATGCTTCTCCAACTCGGTCCACGCTCCCGTGTATATTAGAGCACCGAGGAACCCGCTCGATCTCTCATCTCTGAGGGGTATCATACCCCAAACAATTATTAATAATAACAATTCATAAAGTCTTTTGAAATTCCCACCCTTTAAATCTTTTGTAAACTTTGTGTGTGAGGGTGGACATCTCATACCCCAAAACGTATAAAAAAAATTTAATAAAAATAATTTATAAAACAATTAGAAAACGATTGACCCTCAATGGTCAACCACTATAATCCAAGCCACTCACAAGTAAGGGCGGTTTGTATACTCCCAATAAATTCCCACGAACGCCTAAGCTCAAATCTCTACCGGTCCCAACCTCGTACAATTACGTACCTAAATAATCAAATTAAAAATCTAATTTGATTAATGAAGGCAATTGACTAAAAAATTAAACACCTAGGTAAAATCTAATTAGAGTTTCTAAGGTCTTGGAGTGAAATTTGGCAAGTCCGTAAATTAATTGAAGCTAACATAAGTTAATTGGGACCTAGGGCTGCGAAATGACAATTTTGCACCTTAGGACCCAAATTGGGAATAATCCCATCAGCTGGGTCCAACCCGGATCCAAATGGATCCGGGTTGCACGTTTCTTCAGCAACCAGAAAAATCTGGTTGCACCATTCCTAAATTCAATTCTCTTTCAATTCTCCACCAAATTGCATGAGAATTGAAACAAGTAATCTTAGATACATAATCTTTGAACCCATAGCAAAAAAAAACGGAATTAAACAATGAATTCAGCAAGAAATTCGAAGCAAAACAGCAAGGTGTGCAGATTTTCTGGGCAGCAGCGAAATTCAAATTCAAATTAGCATAACTTTCAGCTCAGACCACGAAATCATGCATATAAGCTATAAAATTAAAGCTTGATGAGTCTAGAACAACATACCAAAAAATCAGCCAATTCCCAAGGTTGAATTGAAAGTTATGAGCTGATGAACAATCTGTCGCCAGTTTGACATATTTCTGGATTTCGAAAATTCTTCATGAATTTGATGTTTTTGATTCTCAAATAAGCTAAAGGAGTTGTTTGTGATGATCAAAGAAGTGTTTGATGAGAGGCTAAAGGTTGGAAATTTGAGGGAAATTAAAAGAGATTGAAGAGAAGAACGGAGAAGAGAAAAGAAGAAATGAAGAAGAAATAAGTAAATGTGGTGGTAAGCTAGCCGACCACCACTTTTGTAATAGTTGGGTTGACTTTGGTCAACCCATCTGGTTTGACCATTGGTCAATCGACCATGGGTTGACTTTTAGTCAACTCGGCCTTCATGCCTCGATCTTCGTGCCCAAGGACTCCACCAACTTCGAATAAAATTTTAGGCTCTTAAACTCGAAATTGAGCTAAAGGAAGTTCAAAACGTCTATGAAAAATCTAATTTGGTTTCTTGGCTAAATAATTTACATAAATATAATACTTGACACGTGCGGACTAGGTCCGGGCGTGTCAATTTGCATACCTAGTTGGAAAGAAGAGGAAAAGAGAAGAAAATTTCTTGAAACTTTTAAAGAAATGATCTTGAAATTGTTTGAAGAAACTTGAAAGCTAACCCTCGAAAGTCTTGGTTAAGGTGTTTAATTTGTAGGTTTAATAGAGGTTTTACTTGATTAGAAAAGCTTGATGGAGGATTTTTGGAGAGATGGTGGATTTGGAAGTTAAAGAAATGGGTATGAATTTGGAGTTAGGAGAAAGAAAATGATAAGAGGAAATGGAGACGGAGAATTCAACAAGCATGGAGAAAAAGGAAGAAAAGTGAAAAAAAAATCCTTGCCTTGAAAAGTCTTGTTTTCTCTAGAAGAATCAAGACACCCTTAAAATGAAAAAAATACCCTCCATCAATTTTATAAATTCTGATTATGCCGCATGAAAGAAATTAGCAAGTTAGGAATTTTATGAAATTAACTAGAAACTAGGTTACTCCATAAAAGTAAGGTCAATTAGTCAAAATAGCTATCACATTTGAGTATCTAAGATAATTTGCTCTAGGAAACTAAAATACATCGTTAAGTTTTCCAAAGGTAAAATGATAATTATACCTTAGATTTTTACACAGCACCTAGGCAGTTCTCAAGTAATAACAGTGTATAACAATGTGGAGTCCTCCAATACCGTGGGAAAAATCATTTTCAATGAAGAAAATGCCATTGAGTTTTATGACATTCTTTTCTGTTAATTTGTTTCTCCAACTTAGGATGTTCAGAAAAATAGTGAGATAACTTCGAATATTCTTAGACATACTTAAAAAGATAACTGGATGGTTGGAGAGGTCATTTATACTCTCGATGAGATATATAGAATTTTTGAAAAATAATATAAAAGGTTAACTTTTACCTCTTAAATCAAAATTTGTCTTAGATGTTTTGAAGCCTAATTTTTTTTCAAAATGAGAAAAGTTTTACTAGGTAAAAGTTGTTCTTATTCTTACTAAGAATACCTCTACATATATACTAAGTATGAAAACTCTCATTAACTAAGTCTACGGCTCCAAATTAGGTCATTCTAGGACTAGGTAATACAGCCACCCTATCTTTGGACTGCCCTAATTGACAACCTATATGGCTTGATATTAGGCCAAACCGGCCATCCTCCTCTTCATTTCTTCATTTTCCTCTCCTCTCTTTTTTCCTCCCAAAACCGAATCCCAACCTACTTAATACCTCAAATTCATCTTCCAAACTATCAATTCTTCAAACTAGAAGCTTAAATCCATCATCCCAACATCTTTAAACATAAATCCATCCTTCAAATAGAAAGAAAAACAAAAGAAATTAAGAAATCAAGTTTAAAGAGCCGAATTGGAAAATTGGGCATTTGAAGGAGTTGAGCCATTGGTTGGCATTGGCCCTAAGGTATGTTTTTCGTCTCCTTATAAGCTTCATTTTGCATATTAGCTCAATTTAATTGGTTAATCCTAGACAAATTTAGGTTAGTTTGAAAATTGAGCTAGAAAACCTAGAAGGCATATTTAATCTTCCAAGAAATGTGGTTAATCTTGGAGCAAATTGAGCTAATGGGTTGAATTTGAAGCTAATGGGGAATGCTTGACTGTATTTGTCACGCTCTGACTAGTGGGCTCGGCCACGTGACAACCGTCGTACTATCTCAAGATGCGTGCCATGGAAGGCTGACTATCCGAGATGGCACAAGGCATAAAATAAGGTGTACTCGAGCAATATTAGAAAATATATAATGAGAAAGTTATAGAAAATATCGTAAGTTATTGATATAATTAAAGTGGCACATTTTACGATGCGAGTGTGCGACAGATAAAGATATAATATAATACAATACTATTCCAAATGCTAGGGCCATAAGGGATCTAGGTGGAACCTACTCGTGGTTGTATGGTAGAGACACCAGTGATCACTGTCCACCAGGACGTCTGTTATCCACTGCCGAGTGACCTACAAAAATAAGTGAATGTGGTGAGTACAAATAAATGTACCCAGTGAGAGACCTGGTTATAATGACCTATCACCTCAGACTGGGGATACGAGTAATCCAAAAACTTATTCAATAAAACCATTTAGTAAAATCATAGATGAAATCCCGAAACCAAATCAAATATCATATCTCATAAGTGGGCTGGCATCTGAAACCGTCCCAAGGGTACACCAATGCACTTGGGTGCCCGCTAGACCGTTAAGGGCTTCAACTCATATCTTAAAATTATTATTCTTTATTCTTTAGCCCGTTCCCTTGACATTGTCATCGTTGTGGGTGGAGCACAGCTACAGACGAGCCCTGGTGAGCTTCCTTTTGTGCCTCTCTCAGGGTCTCACACTTACCGTGACCCTCAAAAGGCGGTCCACGACTACTTGGTCAGTGGCATGCCTCGCTCATCCACTTGCTTCCTCTCATTGGAGCATCGAGAATCCACTCATCCTCTTATCTCTCATCACCCATGATCAATAATAAAACTTGTAATACAGTTTCATAATCTCTTTTGAAACCCACCCTTACATCCATTTATAACTCATGTGTAAGGGTCGACAATCCATATCCCAAAACAGTATAAACATTTTATGAATCAGATTGGAAAACAATTTGAAAACGGTTGACCTTCAGTGGTCAACCACTATAATCCAAGCCACTCACAAGTTAGGGAGGTTTGTATACTCTCGAATAAACCCCTTGAATGCCTTAGCTCGAACTCTACTGCTCGATCACATACAATCTCGTACCTAAATAATCAAATTGAATTCTAATTTGATCAATAAAGCATTCAACTAACAATTGAATATCAACATGTCTTAATTAGGGTTTATAGGATCTTAAAACTAAATTGGATAAGTCCGGAAGTAAATTAATGTCAATTGGGGGTTTAGGATCTGAAATGACCAAAATACCCCTATTACAGTATAGCTCGGTGCAGGTTTGGGCTCACTCTCGCACAGGAGTGGCAAAATTAGGAGAATTCTCCCAATTATATTGAGTCCGGTGCTGAACTCAAGTAGATCCGACGCTGGATCTGTTTTTGGCCTTAGGCTGAGACAAGTTTCTTCACTCTCCCAAGCTCCGTGCAACTTCAATTCAACTCCAATCAACCCACAATTCGAAACACATGCACCTCAACACCTAAACTAAGAGACTATAGCTTCAAAAACTGAATTAAATGGCTAAGAATGCATGAAATTCGGATTGGAAGGCTAAGGGTTGAAGTTGAGTTTGAAAAAAATAAACTTTGATTTTCAATTTAAGATATCTCCTAGCTCAATCTACGAAATTCAACAAATAAGCAGTCAAAATAAAGCTCAAAGAGTGTAGAACAACATACCAGGAAATTAGCCAAAGCCTATGGTTAAATTGAGAGATATAACTTAAAGAACACAATGGCTCCAAGTTGGTTTCTTAGAAGATATTAGAGATTTTTGATGATTTTGGTGTTGTTGATTTTCAAGGGACCTAAGGAAGTTGATAGTGGTGATATTTAAGATATATGAAGGTGATTTGAAGTGAGGAAAATGGTGGGAAGTGGAGGAGTTTCAGAGAAAATTGAAGGAGAATATAAATGAAGGAAATGGGAGGTCGATTACTGACCTCTCATTTAAAATGTCCACACCGGCGCCGGAGTGCATCAGGTCCGGCGCTGGAATCAACCTGAAAAGGTTGACTCTTACTCACCCTTATCCAATCACCTCAGTTTTCGAACCCCCAGTGTACCTAGTTGACTTCGGACAACAAATTAGGGTTTCTAAGCTAATTATTGAGCTAAAGGAAGTTCAAAATGTTCATAACAAGTTCCAATTCACTACATAACCTTATAACTTTATACAAATTCATAACTTGACACGTGCGGACCAAGTTCGGACGTGTCAGTATTTTCATGCTTGATGGTTGAGAGTTAGGTTAAAATTGGAGATTTGATCGAATACGTGGTAAGAGGAGAGTGTGCATTGCTACTGATAACCAATCGCTGATCAGCTCATACTGACCACCAGTCACAAAAGCCAAAAGAGGTTTGGCCTTGAGCCAATAACCGATTGTCGGTTACTGGCAACTTCACCATATGGAAACTCTTTCCTCGTTTTATGTGCCATCGGATCACTTAACTTACAAAACCTTTTTCCAAAACCCTAGAACTTCCAAAAACCACATCTTACGCCTCATAGAGCCTCCTAGGTGATATCAATTTCAAATACAAGTTCTAATCCATGTTTTTGGTAGTTGAAATAGAATCGTCAAATTTCGACAAGGCTGATATTAAGTCCATGGATTTGAATCAAGAGTATACAACCCTCCCACTACTGTGAATAGTTTGGACTTGGTATTTAACCATTTAGGGTTAAATTTTTTTCAAATTGTATTATTAAATTGTTTTACAAAATATTTTATTTTTTTCATGATATAGATAGTTTGCAGAACAATGATTTCTATAAGTCATTGGTTTTGGTAGGCGAGATACATACACACATATGTATATATAAATATGTTTTATGTTTTATGTATGGGGCCCATGATGATATACAGGATTTTCTTACCACGAGGTGTTCTATGGTACATGTCGAAACGTCTAAAAAGCCGTCCGACGGAAATTTTAAAGAGATAAAAAGATTTTGAAAACAAGAAAATGAGTCGCCACTGACCATTTGGTTTAGGTAGGTTAGCCACCTATTTTGACTCTGTTTGACCAAACATAATCTAGAAAGATTACTTCAGGTCAAACAAATATTGGTCTACGAAAACAAGTTTTGAGTTCGGGAGTCGATTACGCTCGAGGAAGGATTAGTAACCCCGAAGCGCCCGAAAACAGGTACCACAAAGCTTTGTGAAAATTCGTTTTAGGGTTAATAACAAAAATGTTTCTCTTAAACTGAAATAAAATAAAATAAAATAAACTAAAATAAAGAATCTACAAATGTCGGAGTAGAACTCCTTTTTATATGGGTTAGTTCACACTTTAAAAAATTCAATTTAATGAGATCCGTGAAAAAAAACAAAATAAAAAAGTCTCAACGTTGAATAACCGAATTAAGAACTTTCCAAAAACAAGCTTTAAAATTAAAGGTTGAAAATTCATAATTTGTTAAAGAAAATTTTGACTTTTAAATAAAATGGGATTGAATTTAGAAAGACTCCAATTGTTAATGACTGAATTGAAATATTTCAAAAAATATTTTTGGATTTTTGAAATTAATGTCGGAATTATTAAATTCCTTTTATTGATAAACGGATTTTGATTAAAGGCAAGAATTTTTTTAAAAAAAAAATTAATTAGAAAGACTCCAATGTAAGGGTCTAACTGAAATCTTTCAAAACATTTTTTTTTGTTTTTGAAAATAATATTGGAATAATTAAATTCCTTTCATTTTTGGATCTTATTTTTAAAACTTTGATTAAAGAAATTAACCAAAGTTTAATTTTGCAAGAAAACCTCAACTATTGATTAAGTTTGAGATTTTCCTAAAAACTCATTTTTAGATTTTTAAAATTATGTCAGAATTGAAATTCATTTTGCTGATAAAGGGTATTTCTCTTTTTTTTAAAAATAAATTTTTTAGGGTTTTCTTAAAGAAACGAAATTTGAAGAAAAAAAGTTTTGGAAATTTGAAAAAAGAAAAAAAAAATTATGAACATGGTATGCTAATGCCATTTTTGAAATATGATTAAAATCATTCTTTTTGTATTTTTTTGAGATTGGGGTGGAAATTGGTTTATTGGAAATTTCCTAGGCCCAATCGGAATTCCGAAAAAGTGAACTAGAAAGACCCCTCACCCTAAGGAAGCCGTTGAGAATCTCGTAATTACGTAATCCCCTCGGACTCCCCATTATCGGGATTTCCATGCACATGTAATTTTTGAAAACAATGATTTAACTACTAAATACATGAAATGATGGGACAAAATAAACCAAGAAAATGGATTAGCACAAGAAATATATTAGGTATATATAAAAAATTGCATGAGCCCTAATTCCTAAAATATCATAAATGATGTAAATGGGCCTAAGCTAAATGGCATATTAAAATGCTAATGGGCCTAATCTAAAATGCAAATGGACTTAAATTACTAAATGACATATTATATAATTATGATATATAAAAATATGCAAATTAACCTAAATTCCTAAGATGACATAAAAATATATATATATATATATATATATCTAGTTTACTAAATAACATAAAATATTTTTATGAAAAAAAGAAAAAAAAAACCTAATATAATATAAGACATAAAATATGATATTGACATAAAATGTGAAAATGACCTAAAATCTAATATGGTATATAATGTTAAAATGAAAAGAAAAAGGAAAAGAAAAAAAAATAAATGACGTAAATGAATGACATGAATCACATATAATAATATAATAGTATGATAATGTAAGTTTCTATCTATATTATTACTATTCATGAATTAAGCTAAAATCGATGCAGTGCAAAATGCAGAGGGCCAATAGTCAAAGAATAATAAATTAAATAGTAACCACCGAATATTACAAAGCATTCTAAAAAAAACAAATAAATCAGGTGGTTCAAACTTGCATTTAAACTCTAGTCCAGAATATTTGAAACATAGAAAGTCAGTAAACAGTCCAATGCCCATAATCGGAGACAGCCTAGCAATGAACAACACATGTGCACTAACACAGCCTAAGGAAACTAAACCCGAAATTAACATCACATGAACAACGCTCATTACTCCAACATAAACAAATAAAATCAATTTACCCAATCAAACTTAAAGCCCATCATAGAAATGACTCGGACTAAAGGAAATCAATGACAAAATCCACACACGCAAAAATAAAAACAAGTTTAAGAATTGTACCCCATCCAAAACGCAATATGGTTCGGTGTTTTAATCTGATTGCCTTCTTTTCTTCTTTCAGTAGCTGTCAAATGCTTCTTCTCCGATCGGTACCCTGACTCCACTGTTTCCAATGCACTAGCAGAAGAAGAAATCACCGCTCCCTTTTACTTCAAACGATCCCCTTTTCTCTCTTTTCTCACTAATTTCAGAAAAAAAATTCTCCAAAATTTCTGAATCCTAGCTGAAGATGAACCCTAATTTTTTATTAGGATTTTTCCGGCCTCCCTACTGTACAAAACAATGGTATTTAAATGAGCCAGGAAATTGATCCAAGGGTAGATGTTGTATTTCTTAACCTAAAACCAACGATGGGGATGGCTTTTTATTTATTTTTTGGCCTGTTTTGCAAGGATTTTGGGATATTAAGATTTGGGCTTCAATTTGCAATTTTTTTAACCCATGTATGTCCAAGTCCAACACTTTCTCCAATTATCAAAGCCCCATCCATCCTAATAGCAAATCAAAATTAAAATATGAGCCATAATAAAATATAAAAATCAAATAATTAAACAAACAAAAGTTATGCAAAAAGAAATTAAATGATATATAAAAAATAAAAAAATAATAATAAAAAATGGTGTCTACAGTTGCCCCTATTGGAGCGTTTTCTAATGATCATGAAGCTTGCTTCTAGATAATTAGGAAATGGTCCAAGACGTAGACACCATGTCTTTTTAGAACTTTTCAAGAGCCAAAACTTGGTCTCCAAATGAATCAAATGCCATAAATTGGCCTTTAAATGAAACGAGAGCCGTGACTCGGTCTCTCAATGAATCTTTAGAACCCAAACTAAGTCTCCAATTGAATTAAAAGCCATGACTTGGTCTTAAAATGAAATAAGTGCCGTGATTCCGTCACTAACTGCTACGAGAGCCGTGATTTGGTCTCCCAATGAACAAATTAAATTGTGAGAACCTAAATTAGGTCTCAAAATGAAACAAGAGCCATGATTTGGTCCCTTTAAATGAAACAAGCGTCGTGATTCAGTCACTAACTGCAACGAGAGCCGTGATTCGGTCTCCCAATGAACTAAATAGACCATGAGAACCTAAACTAGGTCTCAAAATGAAACAAGAGTCATGATTTAGTCTCTAAAATGAAACAAGTGTCGTGATTCGGTCACTAACTGCAGTGAGAGCCGTGATTCCGTCTCCCAGTGAACAAATTAAACTGTGAGAACCTAAATTAGGTCTCAAAATGAAATAAGAGCCATGATTTGGTCTCTAAAATGAAATAAGTGCCGTGATTCGGTCACTAACTGCAACGAGAACCGTAATTTGATCTCCCAACGAACTAAATAAACTGTGAGAACCTAAATTAGGTCTCAAAATGAAACAAGAACCATGATTTGGTCTCTTAAGTGAAACAAGTGAATCTCAAAACCTTAATTGAGTCTTAAAAATGAATTGAATGTCATACTTTGGTTGCTTAAAGAAAAATAAGAGCCGTAACCTGGTCTCTTTTGATGAACAATCATATTTGCTGGATTCTTGGAAAAGGATACTTCCATCTTGATCTGGAGTCGATGTATCAAATACCTGACATGTTATCTGAAAATATGATGCTCTAGAATGATGCAATGATCATGTCATGATGCATGCAATGCTTAATGCTAGATTTGCAATGACAAATTTATTATCCTTTTGTACAAAGCCTGATTCTTGTTTGTAACAACATGGAAACCTCTTACTCAATCCCAATCTTCTTACTCATTCATTCTGATTAACAATTTCAGACTGTATCAGTGCTTTTCCTAACTCAGATTGCTTGTTTCTGTTATTTCTAGACATTATTGATGATTTGCCACAAACAGCTTCCACTTTCCTTCTGAGTGACTGATTAGTTGAAACCTTGTCTCTTAAACCTAACCTATGCCTTTGACAATTAAATGAGCATTTTCATACCTGTATGGTTTCTCGCATGTTTATTCACATTTTGAAATTCATGACAAAATTTAATACAAGCAACAAACCAATTGACAGTAAGATTCATCGCATTATTAAGAAAAGGATCAAAGAAATAAATCAACTTGATTCAATTTTTGCATTTCAGAACAAGATTCATACAAACGAAAGGAATTCAAACTTCAATTCACATTCAAAAATAGGTTCATACAAACGAGAGAGAAAGTTCATTGATTCAATACAAGAGAAAGGATAAGGGGTACCTCCCAACAATGAATACTCAGAAACATGTGCGAACGAAACCTGAGTTCTTCCTTTGATCGATTGACGATACCAACGAACTTGACAACTCGGTCTATTGAGTGATCTGATCTGTCCCAATTAGACCCACTGAATTTGATCTTGCTTCATTCAATAACTGTGCTTATGCCTTTTTTCCTCCTGCTTAAGCCTCCTTTTCAGGTTTTCAACTTAAGTAACCCCTCAATTGATCAAGCTGCCCTTTCAGGTTTTTAACTTGGATCTCTCCTTTTTCTTTTTCATCATTTTTTTCATTCTTTTCATTTTTTTCCATTTTTTCATTTTTTCATTTTTCCATTTTTCGTTTTTTTATTTTTTTCATTTTCATTTCATTTTTTCATCATTTTTTTTTACTTCAGGCATAGTATTTCTTTACAGCATCAGCATTGATAGGACTGGAGAATTCTTTCCCATCCATCTCTTGTAATATTAAAGCTCCACTAGAAAAGACCTTCTTGACAACATATAGGCCTTCCCAATTTGGTGCCCACTTGCCCCAAGAGTCACGTTGGTTCGAGAGTATTTTCTTTAACACCAACTCCCCTTCTTTGAACTGCCTCGGCTTCACTTTCTTATCATAAGCTCTCATCATTCTTTTCTGGTATAGCTGACCATGACAAAGTGCGTCAAGGAGCTTCTCATCAATCAAATTCAACTGATCATGTTGTTCTTGGATCCAAGCAGCTTCATCCAAGTTCACTTCTCTAAGCACTCTGAGAGATGGAATTTCCACTTCGATAGGCACCACTACTTCTGTCCCATATACCAACGAAAAAGGAGTTGCCCCAGTAGATGTTCGGACTGCAGTTCGGTAAGCAAAAAGAGCAAATGGCAACTTCTCATGCCAATGCTTATAAGTTTTAGTCATCTTTGCTACAATCTTCTTGACATTCTTGTTAGCTGCTTCCACTGCTCCATTCATTTTTGGCCAATATGGTGTGGAGTTACTATGAATGATCTTGAACCGAGAACATAGTGATTCTATCATTTTACTATTCAGATTCTGAGCGTTATCAGAAATGATTCTCTCCGGGAAGCCATATCTACAGATAATCTCCTTCTTCAAAAACTTAGCAACCACAGACTCTGTAACATTGGCATACGAGGCTGCTTTAACCCATTTGATGAAATAATCAATCATAACAAAGATGTACTGATGACCATTTGAAGCTTTCGGAGTAATTGGGCCAATAACATCCATTCCCCATATAGAGAAAGGCCAAGTTGATGCCATAACATGAAGAGGATTCGAAGGAACATGAATTTAATCTGCATAAATCTGACATTTATGACATTTCCTTGTGTAATTGATGCAATCTGATTCCATGGTTAACCAGTAATGGCCAGATCTCATAATCTGCCTAGCCAATTTGTGTCCACTAGCATGAGTTCCACAGACTCCTTCATGCACTTCACTCATAATCATTTGAGCTTCTTTATCTGCCACACACCTTAACAAGACTTGATCACGGGTTTTCTTGTACAAAATTTCCCCATCCAAATAAAAGTTCATCGACAACCTCCGGATAATCTTCTTATCATTCTCTGATGCATGATTGGAATATTTTTGGCACTTTAGGAACTGTACAACATCATAGTACCAAGGTTTGCCATCTTCTTCTTCCTCAACATTCATACAGTATGCCGGTTCACCTCTCAACTCTATCTTGATCGACGAAATCTCTGTATCTGAATCAACTTTAAACATGGAGGCCAATGTGGCCAGGGCGTCAGCCACTTGATTCTCTTCTCGAGGTAAATGATGAAAAGAGATCTCCTTGAAGTTCTTTACTAGATCTTTTATGTAGTCATGATAAAGGACTAACTTCGAATCTCTCGTCCCCCATTCTCCTTTCAATTGATAAATCACAAGCGCAGAATCACCATACACCTTTAAATTTTCAATTTTTCTTTCTATGGCCATCTGAATACCGAGAACACATGCTTTATACTTTGCCATATTGTTTGTGCATCGAAAATCTAACCTTGTAGTGGCTGGGAAATAGTTGCCTTCTGGGGATGTCAGCACCGCCCCAATGCCATGTCCAATTGCATTTGATGCTCCGTCAAAATACATTGTCCATGTTTCATCATCATCTAATTCTCCATCAACATGAAATACTGCCATCAAATCTTCATCAGGAAAGTCAAACTCCATAGGCTCATAATCATCACTAACCCTTTCTGCTAAAAACTCTGCGACAACACTTCCTTTGATGGCTTTTTGAGAAACATATTGAATATCATACTCGGACAACAATACTTGCCACCGAGCAATTCTTCCTGACAAGCCCTGCTTCTCAAATATGTATCTAATTGGGTCTAACTTGGCCACCAATAAAGTAGTATAGTATAACATGTACTGTCTTAGTCGGTGAGCGGTCTAAGCTAATGCACAGCACATCTTCTCTAATGGGGAATACTTGGCTTCATATTTAGTGAACTTCTTACTTAAATAGTACACTGCATGCTCTTTCTTCCCAGTCTCGTCTTGTTGCCCCAATACACATCCCATGGAATTTTCAAACACTGTAAGATATAAGATCAAAGGTCTTCCGGGTACTGAGGTACCAACACTGGAGGATTTGTGAGATATTCCTTGATCTTTTCAAAAGCTACTTGACAGTCATCATCCCATTCACCTGGATCTCGCTTTTTAAGCAATTTGAAAATTGGATCGCATTTAGCAGTCAATTGCAATATAAACCTGGCAATGTAATTCAATCTCCCAAGGAAACCTCTAACTTCTTTTGGGGTTTTAGGTGGTGATAAATTCTGGATAGCTTTGATCTTATCTGGGTCTACCTCAATCCCCTTTTCACTAACTACAAAACCCAATAGCTTTCCGGAAGTCACCCCAAAAGTGCACTTGGTTGGATTCAATCTGAGCTTGTACTTCCTCAGTCTTTTGAACAACTTCTGCAAATTGACAATATGTTCTTCCGTAGTCCGAGCTTTAGCAATCATATCATCAACATACACTTCAATCTCTCTGTGCATCATATCATGGAACAAAGTCACCATTGCTCGCTGATAGGTAGCACCGGCATTCTTTAAACCAAAAGACATCACTTTGTAATTAAAAGTTCC
Organism: Microcos paniculata; assembly: GCA_030664755.1. Lineage (NCBI taxonomy): Eukaryota > Viridiplantae > Streptophyta > Magnoliopsida > Malvales > Malvaceae > Microcos > Microcos paniculata. The sequence goes on from CP131461.1 coordinate 20,179,504, forward strand.
CCACACGGTGATGAAAGTTGTTTTCTCTTTATCTTCTGGTGCCATCTTGATCTGATTATATCCCAAGAAACCATCCATGAATGAGAATATGGAATAACAGGCAGTATTGTCAACTAGGGTATCAATGTGAGGTAAGGGAAAGTTATCTTTGGGACTGGCTCGGTTGAGGTCTCTGTAGTCTACACACATTCGGACCTTCCATCTTTCTTTGGCACCGGAACTATGTTGGCTACCCATTCCGGGTACTTTGCAACTTCAAGAAAACCTGCATCTAACTGCTTCATTACTTCTTCCCTTATCTTCAATAGCATCTCTGGTTTCATCCGTCTTAACTTTTGTTGAACTGGCTTACATTCTGGCTTAATCGGCAACTTATGAACTACAATTTTTGGATCTAATCCCGGCATATCTTGATAAGACCATGCAAAGACATCTGAATACTCTTTCAACAAATCAACTAGCTGTTGTCTTTCAGTTTCTGATAAAGTGGTGCCTATCTTCACTTCTCTTCTGTCTTCTTCTATGCCTAGATTTATCAACTCTGTAGTTTCTTTATGGGGCACTATCTGTCTCTCTTCTTGCTCAACTAACCTCAGCAAGTCTTGGGGCAGATCAGAATCATCAATATCGTCATTATCAACCTCATCAGTATCAATCAACTTATCAAAGTTGAACTCAGGCCCGCTGTTTGTGCTATCTTCGCATTCATTGACGGTGGACCGGCAAAGGGCAATTTGGAATGGATATATACAGAGTAATAGAATAGGAATGTATGGTAAGAGATAAATCAAAGAATAGCGAACTGGGAAACAATAGAAGAAAATATAGTGAATATATTGCAATGTAATCTCATCGTGTCAAAAGTCTGTGCATGCATCAATTCATCATTAAAGTTCAAATTATGTATAAACAAGAAAGAAAGCCTTAACCAATTATGAAAATACTCATCAACACTCTTAGGCATAAGCATTGATTTAATAAACAAAGAGTTTCAGCTAATTACATCTGCTCAGAAGATGAAAACACAGTCGGTATCTCAACAATAGACCAATTGTCTAATTCAGTGCCCACTTCAGTTGCATAAATCAAGCTATCTGATTGGTCTGATTCCTCATCATCAATTGCATTCACTGTTGCCCCACTATGATTTGGCAATGGATTCTGCCCCACATTTGGCTGTGCATTCTAGGAGAAGCTTAACCTTCCTTCCCTCACCAAATCTTGAACTTTAAGCTTTAAGACATAACAGTCTTCAGTTGAATGACCGGCTCCCCCATGATGGTACTCACAATGTTCATTGGGTTTATACCAGTCTGGGTATGGTGGCGCATAGGTCTTGGCCACATGAGGTTTTTCAATTAGCTTCTATTGTAACAATTGTGGGAGCAAAGCAGTATAGGTGTATGGGATAGGATCAATCTTGGTATAGGTTCTGGTAGGTTTTTGATTGGTTTTGGCATTTGTGGTGGTGTTTGGTCTAGGTGTGAAAGTTTGTGTGGTGGGATGGAAAGTTGATCCGGAAGAGATGTAATTGGCGGTTGGTACGGGACAGCGGATTGGTATGAACTGGGTGGTTGGTATGGAACATGCGACTGGTAGGAAGTATGTGGTTGATATGCACCTCGAGGCCTATAAGAACCTGAGCGCCAATTGTGTGAAGGCCTTTGATTGGGGTAGTGGTAGTTTTGATGCTAATAGGTATATGGGTATGAATAGCTATCAGTAGCATGAACCTCCCCTTTTTTCTTTTTAGGATTCTGCACCTTTTTCCCTCCAGATAAGTCTCCACCGTCTATCTTTTCACTCTTGATTGCCTTTTCCAAACACTCTCCGGCAACCAAAATATCGGCACATGAGCTAGAAATGCTAGTAACAAGCCGGTCATATAGTGGTCCTTTCAAAGTTTCAATGAAGGTATAGTTTAACTCTCTTTCTGTCAATGGAAGGTCAACTTGTGCAGCCACGTCTCTCCACCGTTGGGCATACTCCTTAAAGGACTCATTAGACTTCTTTTCCATGGTTTGAAGTGTCAATCGATCAGGTGCTAGATCTGTCATATGTTTGTACTGGGCAATAAAGGCCTTCACCAAATCTGACCAAAACTGAACCTTAACCATGTCAAGCTGATTATATAACCTCAAAGCTGCCCCAGAAAGATTGTCTTGGAAAAAGTGAATCAGGAGCTTGTCATCATAAGCATAAGCTGCCATCTTTCTTACATAGCTAGTGAGATGCTCTTGGGGGCAACTAGTTCCATTATACTTTTCAAAATCGGGGACCTTAAATTTCGGAGGTATCGCAATACCTGAAACTAAGGTAATGTCAGCTGCATTCATAGCCCTATAATACTGTGCCCCTTCAACTGCCTTTAGCCTTTCCTCCAACATGCTCAGCATTTTGCTATCCGAGGATGCTTCCTTAGACGTTTCTGGATCCAGTACCACCGGATTTGTTGAAGTTGTATCCACATTGATGATTGGGACATGGGTAGGTTGGGTAGTTTGAGCGGGTAGAGTGGTGTAGACAAACCCACTAGTATTAGGTCCAGTAGGTGGTAGAGGTGGGTACTGATTTTGAGTATCTGGCACAACCGGTGGAATAGGAATGTTGAGTGTTGGTAGGTTTTGCTGGGTTGTATCGGGCGTGTACCCTAGAGCATCAATTGGTGTTCCATTATGAACAGGTGTATTCTCTTTGACCATTCTAGTCAACTCAATGATCTTTCCTATTGCTTCATTCAGCTTATTTGTCAGATCCTCGTTTGCCCATTTCAGATTCTCCATCTCTATATTCTGCTCTGCCATTTTCTTTGCCTGTAATCTAGTATAGTATAGGGGAGCTTGGGACGCTATCTTGAAACCTTTAATTATTACAAACATAGATCAAGATATTTTATTATGAAAATAATGAGATTATGATGCAATAAATGATGTAAATGATCAATGCATGTAATGATAAAAATCTATCAGCAACAATTAAACCATAAAACAAAATTGACCATTAAACGAGGCTATCATCCATCATCCCCAAATATTATCTTGTAGTTGTTGCTCATTCTGACTTTGTCCACCGGCCATGATCAATTCTGTTTTATGGTTTCCTTCTTGTGGATAGATTCCCATAATTAAATGTATAGAATGGGATGCGGAGATAGAGGAAAGGAAAGCAAAAAGACAAAATAAATGAGTTAATATATAATCATAATGACAACAGTAAAAGAAATGAAAATGGAGTATGCAATAGGGATCCATCCATAAAAAATTTACTGTTAAAGATAACTAATCATTTCAAAAGTGGAAAGAGTAGTTTCAATTCCACAACAACATTGTGCCATTTCCATCAACCATAGACTGTTTACAAATCTAAACAAACCCCCTCTATACATCAATTTCCCATCTCAGGTGATTATCCCTAACTTGTTCCAAGTAAATCTTCATGCTGATGTTTCCTTCCTCCGCCTTGGTTGCTTTGTCCACGACAACTATCCTTCCTTCTTCTGCCATGATTGGTTTCCTTTAGCAGTAAATTCACTATGGATGGACCCCGGATGAGATGCATGATGTATGTACATAAAAGAGAAGCATAAATCAAGACAAGAAAGAAAGAACATTAGTACTTCATTATGAAATAAAGAAGGCAAGGTAATAGATAATGATATATATAAGGGAATATAAAAGGAATTGATAAAGGTTTAGAAGGCGTCCCTCCTTTGTGTCCTAAGAAAATCGGTTTCTCTCAAAAAAGGTTTAGCTCTACCTAGGTTTAGGGTTTGGCTCTACTTAGGCTGGCATTCCTCACAGGTATTCTATATGCAGGGTTCGAAGTTCTAAACAAGGTACCCATCACGGACACGACAAGGTGGAAGGATACAAGCACCTTCCTTCTAATTTGGAGAAAGACCCGGAATTCCGGATATTTATGTTATGAATTGTGTAGTGTGTGGGAGGGACTACCTACCTTTACCAATTGCCTTTCATCACATGATGCCCCAACGTAACAGGAGGATAGAGAGGAAAATACTATCAACAATCAAATAAATGGTTAGTCCAATTTAAAGGAATAAATATATAAATAAAATAAAGAACAGAAAGTAGACATGCAATATACACAGGAAATAAAGGCAGGAAAATAGGCAAGAAGCATACATGATAAAAGCAATTAGAAGCAAAGATAAGCATACAAGACGTGCACAATATACACATGAACAAAGACCAGAGAATAAGCATGCGAGATACATATATAGGAAAATAGATAATCAATCAAAGTGTATACAAATATGCACAAGGCAAGCAAGGTCAAGCCGAGATATATACAAATAATACAATGAGATGTATCAAATAATATGAGGTGCAAAAATGCAATTTTTGAAAAAAAATTTTTATTTGATGCAATTTAAGGTGCAATATGTAATTTTGAAAAAGTTTTATTGATGCAAATGTAAAATGCAAAAAGAAAGTTTATTTACATTTTTGTCCGAATCAATGAATGAAAATAATGAATGTTAATGAATGAAATCGAACTTTAAAACATTTCAAACTTAACCCTAAATAGAAAACAAGACTTTTTCGAAAAATGGCTCGACTCTCTAAATAGTCCCCAGTGGAGTCGCCAATCTGTCGAAACGTCTAACAAGCCGTCCGACGGGAATTTTAAAGAGATAAAAAGATTTTGAAAACAAGAAAAGGAGTCGCCACTGACCATTTGGTTTAGGTAGGTTAGCCACCTATTTTGACTCCGTTTGACCAAACATAATCTAGAGAGATTACTTCAGGTCAAACAAATGTTGGTCTACGAAAACAAGTTTTGAGTTCGGGAGTCGGTTACGCTCGAGGAAGGATTAGCAACCCCGAAGCGCCCGAAAATCGGTACCACAAAGCCTTGTGAAAATTCGTTTTAGGGTTAATAACAAAAATGTTTCTTTTGAACTGAAATAAAATAAAATAAAATAAAGAATTTACAAATGTCGGAGTACAACTCCTTTTGATATGGGTTAGTTCACCCTTTAAAAAATTCAATTTAATGAGATCCGTGAAAAAAAACAAAATAAAAAAGTCTCAACGTTGAATAACAGAATTGAGAACTTTCCAAAAACAAGCTTTAAAATTAAAGGTTGAAAATTCATAATTTGTTAAAGAAAATTTTGAGTTTTAAATAAAATGGGATTGAATTTGGAAAGACTCCAATTGTTAATGACTGAATTGAAATCTTTCAAAAAATATTTTTGGATTTTTGAAATTAATGTCGGAATTATTAAATTCCTTTTATTGATAAACGGATTTTGATTAATGGCAAGAATTTTTTAAAAAAAAAAAAATTAATTAGAAAGACTCCAATGTAAGGGTCTAACTGAAATCTTTCAAAATATTTTTTTTTGTTTTTGAAAATAATATTGGAATAATTAAATTCCTTTCATTTTTGGATCTCATTTTTAAAACTTTGATTAAAGAAATTAACCAATGTTTAATTTTGCAAGAAAACCTCAACTATTGATTAAGTTTGAGATTTTCCTAAAAACTCATTTTTAGATTTTTAAAATTATGTCGGAATTGAAATTCCTTTTGCTGATAAAGGGTTTTTCCCTTTTTTAAAAAAAGAAATTTTTTAGGGTTTTCTTAAAGAAACGAAATTTGAAGAAAAAAAGTTTTGGAAATTTGAAAAAAGAAAAAAAAATTATGAACATGGTATGCTAATGCCATTTTTGAAATATGATTAAAACCATTCTTTTTGTATTTTTTTGAGATTGTGGTGGAGATTGGTTTATTGGAAACTTCCTAGGCCCAATCGGAATTCTGAAAAAGTGAACTAGAAAGACCCCTCACCCTAAGGAAGCCTTTGAGAATCTCGTAATTACGTGATCCCCTTGGACTCCCCATTATCGGGATTTCCATGCACATGCGATTTTTGAAAACAATGATTTAACTACTAAATGTATGAAATGATGGGACAAAATAAACCAAGAAAATGGATTAGCACAAGAAATATATTAGGTATATATAAAAAATTGCATCAGCCCTAATTCCTAAAATATCATAAATGATGTAAATGGGCCTAAGCTAAATGCCATATTAAAATGCTAATTGGCCTAATCTAAAATGCAAATGAACTTAAATTATTAAATGACATATTATATAATTATGATATATAAAAATATGCAAATTAACCTAAATTCCTAAGATGACATAAAATATATAATATATATCTAATTTACTAAATAACATAAAATATTTTTATGAAAAAAAGAAAAAAAAACCTAATATAATATAAGACATAAAATATGATATTGACGTAAAATGTGAAAATGACCTAAAATCTAATATGGTATATAATGTTAAAATGAAAAGGAAAAGGAAAAGAAAAAAAATAAATGACGTAAATGAATGACGTGAATCACATATAATAATATAATAGTATGATAATGTAAGTTTCTATCTATTTTATTACTATTCATGAATTAAGCTAAAATCGATGCAGTGCAAAATGCAGAGGGCCAATAGTCAAAGAATAATAAATTAAATATTAACCACCGAATATTACAAAGCATTCTAAAAAAAACAAATAAATCAGGTGGTTCAAACTTGCATTTAAACTCTAGTCCAGAATATTTGAAACATAGAAAGTCAATAAACAGTCAAATGCCCATAATCGAAGACAGCCTAGCAATGAACAACACATGTGCACTAACACAACCTAAGGAAACTAAACCCGAAATTAACATCACATGAACAACGCTCATTACTCCAACATAAACAAATAAAATCAATTTACCCAATCAGACTTAAAGCCCATCATAGAAATGACTCGGACTAAAAGAAATCAATGACAAAATCCACACACACAAAAATAAAAACAAGTTTAAGATTTGTACCCCCTCCAAAACGCAATATGGTTCGGTGTTTTAATCTGATTGCCTTCTTTTCTTCTTTCAATAGCTGTCAAATGCTTCTTCTCCTATTGGTACCCTGACTCCACTGTTTCCAATGCACTAGCAGAAGAAGAAATCACCGCTCCCTTTTACTTCAAACAATCCCCTTTTCTCTCTTTTCTCACTAATTTCAGAAAAAGATTCTCCAAAATTTCTGAATCCTAGGTGAAGATGAACCCTAATTTTTTATTAGGATTTTTCCGGCCTCCCTACTGTACAAAACAGTGGTATTTAAATGAACCAGGAAATTGATCCAAGGGTAGATGTTGTATTTCTTAACCTAAAATCAACGATGGGGATGGCTTTTTATTTTTTTTTTTTGGCCTGTTTTGCAGGGATTTTGGGATATTAAGATTTGAGCTTCAATTTGCAATTTTTTTAACCCATGTATGTCCAAGTCCAACACTTTCTCCAATTATCAAAGCCTGATCCATCCTAATAGCAAATCAAAATTAAAATATGAGGCATAATAATATATAAAAATTAAACAATTAAACAAACAAAAGTTATACAAAAAGAAATTAAATGATATATAAAAAATAAAAAAATAAAAAAAATGGTGTCTACAGTACATTTGAAAATGACCAGATGATTTGTGATAAATTAGAGATTAGTGCTAACACTATTGTTCTCGTGGTAGTGAGTTGGACCCTTGGGTTGGAGGTGCGTAAGGGAGCCCACCGAAGTTCTCGTAGCTGTAACCATCCACAAAGAAAACAACCCCAAAGGATCAGCCGTGTGGATTATATATAAATGATTATTTTCGATTACGAGTATGAGGATTCTTCCGACGGATTTTCTGCCTACCCTAGAGTATATATATATATATATATATATATATGATTTTATTAAAAAATGGTTTTACTTTGGTATTGGTTTTTAAAAGTAAAATATATTGATTTTACATTGTTTTGAATCACCATTTCCCAAACCCTACTAATTAAACATTGAGCTTATTGTGCTACTTACTGAGTACATTCCCATGTACTTCACTCCTTTTTTCTCTCTTCTGTCATCATTGCATAGAATTTGGTTACGAGGTGCACTAGGAGTGTAGTCAATGGCTTAGGTGTTCTTTTTTTCCTTTTGCTGCATAGGTATTCCATTTCTTGGATCCACTGATACCAATTTTCATTCCAGTTACTTTTCTTGAAATTTGTGTTTTCCAATTTGTTTAATTATTTTATTTTTTTTAAATTACCAATAAAGTTTTGAGTTTTCTATTATTTTTGTAGCGATGGTATTTAATAATGCATTTTGGTGTTTTGGGATACATGATAGTATACACACAATGATCATCACATCGCCAAGTAGGTTACGCCATGACACTTACAAAGCTTAAATTTCGTGGTTGCTGAAGACACGATAAAGGTTTTCGAGATTGACATTAAGATTAGAACATAATATCTTAATTAGCCCACAATTTCGGGTGAAATATGCTCTTCTTTGGCCATGGGTCATCCTTATCAAAGAGCAGTAAGGTATCTATGTTCTAGTATTTCCCAAATTGGCCATAATGATGTTGATTATGATCAATAAATTTATAGCACGTTCCTTCTAGGTTAGGCTAAAATACAACTTTCAGAGCTAGAAACAATGTTTGTCTTCACAGTTGAAGCAACATACATATATAACATATGGCGATCTTTGGGTGTGTTACCCCTGTTGGTAAATACAGTCTCATTGAATTACAATCAATGATAATTTTGTAATATAAAATCATTAATTTCAATTTAAATATCACAATAGGTTTTAAGATTTTTTTTCTTACAGAAATAAGAAGGTAGAAGGGGGTTAGCATTCAAATCTTGAATTGTGATGCTCTTGAAAATGGTATTGATTTTTTAATTATTCCAAATTTGATGAAAAGAAAAAAGAAATTTACAGAAATAAACAATGTTGGTTGTGCAATCAATGCGTATATTTCAAGTGTTCAAAATAAACCTTACCTAATGATAGCTTATACTTAATACAATTTCTTGGAAAAAGTAAAGGACATTGATCAATCAATTAACCATAGAGATATATATGCCCCGATTTTTCTCGAGTATATAGAAAATATTATAGTCAAAGGACACAGCTTACATCCTTTTTCTTACATCCTTTTTATGTTAATATCTAATAAAATTTTACCACGTGTCCTCTCACATGGCTCAGCATTTAACACCTTTTTCTCCGTTATGCTCTAACGTTAACTCTGTTCTTTTTTGTTTCTGTTGGCAACCTTTTTTCACCAAACTTCTTCTTTGACCAACCAAATTTCCCCTTTGACTGATCTAACGCTTGCCTTCTTTCTATTGGAAAAAAGTCTGCTAACAACCAGGATTGCCTCAGGCCAGACCTTCTTCTTTTTTCGATCGCCTTCCTCCCTATCACAGCCCTCCTCTGTTTTCAGCCTTTCTCCTTCCGCTACTCCTTTCTTTGTTTTGTCTTTTCTCTCCAAGACAACAACCAGGCAATCGCATCGGATAACGGCAAAGGTTTCTTCCCTGCTTCATCTCTGCTCTTCCCTTCCTTTTTCTCATGACTGCTTCCTCTTCTTTGCCTAATTCATCTACTCTATTTTGCTTTCTCTTTCTCAATCGACCCCGAGCCCAAACAGAGCACCCAAAGAACAAAAGGAAGGTTTAAAAAGTAAAAAGAAAAGAACTAAACGGAAGAGTACAGTACATATTAGGGGTATGAAGTTAGGGTGATACACGAAACAAACAAAAAACAAAAGGACAGAAATAAGTTTTCTTTTCTTCTAATGGAAGAGTTAACTGAGAAAAAAAGAGTTAATTAGTTAGTGAGATGATGGATAGGTCATTAAATATTGGGTATTGACATGAACTGAATATAAGAAAAAGGATATAAGTCGTGTTCATAGTCAAATATCTATAATTTTTTACTTAAATTCTTCGTATGTTGGGGCATAACTAAAGTGGTTAGAACCAGGAATGAAGAAATAAGAATGAATAGAGATTTTAGATTGGAATCATAAATTTCCTCTTTTAAAAAATTTAATAAAAAAAAAAGAAAAGAAAGAAAAAGCTTTGTTGTCGATATTTCTTGGAGAATTGGTTTTATAATTAGTTTCTAAGTTAGTTATGTAATGCCTCCGACATGTGCAAGCCTTTTTTAGCTTTTACTTTAATGCATGAGCACATTTTTTTTTTTTTGAAGGTGAAGCTTCATTAGTCAAGAGAATCTGGATTACAAACATATGCCGGTAGATGACCCACCCATAGTCTCTGCTCACCCTCATTACAAACCAATTTAGCCAGAGCATGAGCTAAACCATTAGCTTCCCTGTTAATAAAAGAAAAGGAACAATGATCAAACAAGTCCCCTAGGGCAACGATCTCATCAATTAAGTATCCCCCCTCCCACAAAGAAATCTCACTTCGATGAAGCTCATTAATAACCAATAAAGCATCAGATTCAACAGAAAAAGCTGTAAAGCCTTGTTCCCAAGCAATCTCAAGGCCAAAAATAATAGCCTGAGCTTCAGCATGCATAGCACTCCTAATTCCACTAAGCCGAGAAACACCACAAAAAACAATCTCGCCCATAGCATTTCTCATAACAACCCCCAACGATGCTTCCCCCGAGGTAGAAAGGAATGCTGCATCAACATTAAGTTTCAGAGTACCAGGCTGAGGAGGCTGCCATCTTGGGTTAACCACAGCGTCCCGCTTAACCCGTTGTTCGTCATACAGTGAACTCATACTCTCATCATAATCATGCACCAAAGTTGTTGCACGAGATACAATCTGGTTTGGCAAACAGCAACTACCCTCATGCAAACATTTATTTCTATTATACCATATACACCAGAAAGCAACCAGAACTATTTCCAAGCAATTTTGTTTCCCAGCTTTGAGGAAAAGTTGTAGTCAAAAATCCTCCGAATCTGCCCATTCATCCAGAAAAGCCTCCATCCAGGGCCCCAATGAAAACCATACATCTCTAGCAATTTTGCATTCAAAAAACAAATGGAACACAGACTCGCCCTCATCAGCACAAACACAGCACACATCCTCCACTTCAATATGACGCCCCTTTAGAAGACTCCTGACCAGTAAAATACTATGCAACAGACGCCAACCAAAATACTTGACTTTAGGTGCTACTTTAGCTGTCCACAACAACTTCCAGACCGGGTTCCTCTGTTGTGATTGTCCTACCTCCCTGCCAATCACCTTTCTAGCAACATGATAAGCCGACTTAACCGAGAACCTTCCTGAAACAGAGCCAATCCAGCACAGCACATCTTCTTTTGGAACTGGTCCAAGAGGGAGGGCTAGAATTCTCACGGCATCATTTTGGTCAAAACTCGCTTGAATAAGGTCTACTCTCCAGGTTCTAGCCTCATGGTCAATAAGCTCAGCCACCCAGTCAGTGGCCAATAGATCGGTATTAACAACCATAGGATGAGAAGGCACACCATCTAACCACCTATGCTTCCTTATATCCACCTTGGAACCATCTCCTACTCTCCACCGCGTCCCTTCAATCTAATGCATGAGCACATTAATTAATCATATCACAGGTTCAAAATATCAAAACCTATAGTTTAGGTCAATCTGACCCTAACACCTATAAAGAACAGAACTTCCAAAAGGATTTAAGGCAAAGATGTACTCAATCGGATCCTTAACGTAACTGGCAATATATTAAGCATGAAAAGGAAATTAATATTATAATTTATTCTCATTTCAACTCTATCATGATTGTTCATGAATAACATATAGGATTTTCAATCTGTGAAACCAATCTAAGAAGGGTATGTGGGAACTGATTAGATGCAGGGTCATGTTGAGTTCATTTGATACAAGTAAATTTCAAGTAATTGAACATAAAAAGGTTAAATGCTAAAGGAAAATAGTCGTAATCGAGGTCTGAAAAATGTATGCAAAATATGGGTGACTTTTTTTTTTCTTTTATCCTTCTTGGCGGTGTCATTTGAGCAATCTAGCATACCAAACTTTTTGGACGGACATTAAAGTCTATCAATTTCAGTAATTAATGCCCTTCCCCTCACTAGGATCTATATAAAATCCTTAAGAAATTCTCTTGTTAAAAGTATGGTGGAAGAAGGGCTCATGCCAAAGTTTGCCATTGTACAAAAAATTATGGTTTTTCCTAAGAAAAGCTTTCTTTTCCAAATTCTTTGGTTCCTACTCTTTCATGATGACCAACATTGCTCCCTTGCCACAGATGAGTATGAATTTGTGGTAAGTGCCTGGGCTACCAATTCAAGCCATGTAAATTCTGTATTATTGTTATTTCACTTTCTGCAACTTAGTTCTTGACACGTGTTTAAATATATTTCTTGTGAGTTCCTTTGCCGGTGTATTAGCCTGTTTTGACTTGGTTGTTCTCGACACTTGGAATCCTCAATCAGATTGTCTGTCTTTTGTGTTTTTGACAGATAAAAGAAGCTTCATACACAAGACTGTGCAGCACAAAGAAGATTTTAACGGTAAATGGACAATTTCCAGGACCAACTTTACAAGTTCAGAATGGAGAAACAATCTATGTCAACATTAATAACCAAGGGAAACACAACATCACCATTCACTGGTATGTCTAGTCAAGATTTGATCACGAGTTAAGCTGGAAGTTTAAGGCCTAATAAGAATAGCTATAATTTTCAAATCTAATTTCTAACATGTCCTTCCCGAATTCGAATTTGCTGGTTCGAACCTCAACGAATAGAGAAGAACCCATTGTTTGATTTCGAAATCTTCTGTTGTTTAAGTATTCTTTGACCTATATCTTTTATAATTACAATTCTTCTGGCAAAATCATTATGGTCATTTTGAAATTCCTTTGCAGGCATGGAGTTCAACAGCCTAGGTATCCATGGGCAGATGGTCCGGAATACATCACACAATGTCCGATCCAACCCGGACAAAGGTTTAGGCAAAGAGTTATATTCACCAATGTGGAAGGGACCCTGTGGTGGCATGCTCACAGTGAATGGTCGAGGGCTACTGTTTATGGGGCAATTTTCATCTACCCAAAGACTGGAACTAGGTACCCTTTTCCCAAGCCGGATGCAGATATTCCCATTATACTAGGTACTATGAAATTGTTTGTGATAGCTGGGAAATGGAAAATGGATGGAAGTCAATTTCCTTCATATAGTAGCTTATAATTCTAGTGTTACTTGTTGATCATATATAGGTGAATGGTGGAAGGAAGATGTAAGACAGGTTCTCCAGGGACTGTATGAGACAGGAGGGGACCCCAATGTCTCTGATGCCTTAACCATCAATGGTCAGCCTGGTGACCTCTATCCATGCTCTAAACAAGGTAACTATTTCTGAACCAACAATTCTGACATTACCTGTTGATCTTATATAGCCAGGTACACATGGACTTGTTTTTATGTACAAAATTTTCCTTCAGCTTATGGCATTTCTTACTAAATTACATGCAGGTACATTCAAGCTAACTGTGGATCGAGGCAGAACTTATCTACTGCGCTTGATAAATGCTGCTATGAACCTAATTCTTTTCTTCGCCATCAAGAAGCATGCTCTCGCTGTTGTGGGAGTTTATGGTAGCTATGTAAAGCCATTCAGCACAGAATTTATTACAATTACTCCTGGACAGACCGTAGATGCCTTGTTATATGCCAACCAAAAGCCGGACCGCTATTACATGGCCGCCAGGGCTTATTCTAGTGGTCGTAATGTACCTTTTGATAACACGACCACCACAGCGATACTTCAATACAGAGGACATTACAGTAATCCAACTTCATTTCCTTTCCTGCCTTCTCTTCCCTATTACAATGACACAAAAGCGGCCTTTTCCTTTTTCAATTCTCTCAAGAGCTTAGCTGATAAAAACCATCCCATCGATGTCCCATTAAACATTCAAACTCAAATAGTAATCACAGTTTCTGTTAACTCTTTCCCCTGCCATGGTAATAATCACTCTTGTGCCGGTCCGAATGGAACAAGATTTGCTGCTAGCATGAACAACATAAGCTTTATTGATCCATCAACTGCTCTACTCCAAGCTTACTACCAACATCGCTCTAATGGCGTGTATGAAGATCGTTTTCCAACTATGCCACCATTTATATTCAATTTCACAGCAAAATATCTTCCACTCAGCTTGGAAACTCCAAAACTAGGAACCAAGGTGATGTTTTTGGACTATAACACCTCGGTGGAAATTGTTCTTCAGGGGGGACGAACGTGGTTGCTGGGATTGATCATCCCATTCATCTGCATGGTTACAGCTTTTATATTGTTTCATTTGGGTCCGGAAATTTCGACATTTACAAGGATCCTTTGAAGTATAATCTCAAAGACCCCCCACTTCGGAACTCAGCCACCGTGCCCGTCAATGGCTGGAGCACCGTTAGATTCAAGGCAAACAACCCTGGTAGGTGGATTGAGTACTAAAACTAAAGTCTAGCACTCAACCAACAAATAACGTTATATTCATTTTCCTTAAAAAAAAAAAAAACCTTTATATTCATGATCAAAATTTATAATTTTGGTATTATTGATGTTACTAATCTCTTTCTATAAACGGTGCATTGTAGGAGTTTGGTTATTGAATTGCCATATAGAGCGACACATGACGTGGGGGATGAAGACTGTTTTCATTGTAAAAGATGGAGACCGCCCCGACGAGATGTTATTGCCCCCACCACCGGACATGCCACCGTGCTAATACTAAAGCTCTGTTCAAATTTCTCTTTTCTGTTGTATATATTTTTTTTTAGGGGGGCTAATTAGGTCATAGTTTTGAATCCAGAAAATGTTGTTTAAACTATGGTCAATGTATTCTAGAACCTAAATAAATAATCTAGTATTTATGCCATGGATGGGGCTCTCAAACAGTTCATATGTGCACGATCTTTCGGGGGGTCGACGGTGGTGGGGGGGAAATGCGTTCCCCTTTGTTCTGTTATTAAATAAATTGTCGTGATAACAGATTAAAATCAACAAAATGTTCGCTTCAAATCTTACTTTATGATTTGGTGGTATGATGTAAACACCAAATCCTCTATACCAATTTGGGCCTTGAAGATCTTTTAGTTTGGTACGTGTGGCATGAAATTTTTTAAAGAAGTTGAACTATGGAGAATAAATTGAAGTTTGATGGTAGTGGAGAAGTAAATAAGAAATGATTTTGAGAATTTTGTTTTTTTTTGTGTGTGAATTTTGAGAATATTTTGAATAAAGTATTAATTGAGAGGATTTCGTCTAACGAGCAAATTAAGAGGTTTAAGTTTAAATAAAATTCAAGTGAATGGAATCCATTAGATCAATGGTGTAATTGGTAACGAGTTGCTGGAATAAATGTAGGTGAAGCTAAGTGGTTAAGAATAACTGAATCTTTTGAGGTTCTAAAATACTTTGGACATAAAATAATGAGGTAACCCGCGCCGAACTCAACTGATAATTTTGTCATGAAGTAGGTTAGTTCATCGTATAGCATGTAAAAATTTTTGAACTCCAAATTTTGAGCGTTGTGCAAATTAGGATGTTGATATAAAGTTATCTGGGGTTCTTTTTTGGCTTAATATTTAAATTGGTCTCTGAATTATACAAAAAAAATAGATTGATCCCTAAATTTCTATTTGAGACAGATTAATCCATCAACTTTTATTTTAGGATAGATTAATCCCTGAATTATACAAAAAATGACAGATTAGTCTCTCAACTTTTATTTTAGGACAGATTAATCCTGAACTTTTATTTGGGATAGATTGATCCTTGAGTTTTCTTTGATTTTTTCTCATTCAGGACTTATCTGTCTCAAAATAAAAGTTTAGGGACTAATCTATTTTAAATAAAAGTTCATGGACCAATCTGTCATTTTTATATAATTTAAAAACCAATTTTGATATTAAACGGTTCTTTTTTGTTTCAAGAAGATAGTTCTCATTAATCCTTTAGGATGGTCATTTGGGTTGATTAATGTTTTTCAAGAATAGGATTTGGATTTGATCTATCTTGTATTTGGAGTAGTGTTCTGATCCAAATGAATAATAACTGGAATGAATTACGTAACCTTTTCCATTTCTTTATAAAAAAAAAAAAAACGCAAATTCTTTCATTTTCGAGTCATAAATTCGCAAGACAAGGTCAATCATTTGCAAATTAATTTTGGGCCTATGGCCTGCATGCTTAGATCCTTTGGGCCTAAACCAACAAGGGAGAAAAGTTCCACGCATTTTAAATAATGGTCTGACTTTTCACCTATGCAAAATACATGAATGGTTCAAGGTTTGTATATCATGTCATGTGATAGTTTTCTTCAATTGTATCTAACATACATAAGAAGTTAAAGACATAGCCTCGTATGCAGACACACAATTGGTGGTATAAAAGGATAATATGTAAGGGTATTTTTGTCATTATGGATAAAAAGTTGTTTCAATTAGTGAGCCACCTCTTAAAGTCCATTAGATTAGCCCAACTTTTATATTCTTAATATTGAGTTTAGTTGGATTATAATTGGTCTTTGGGCTTCATGAAATGATTAAATTACATTTAATTATTATTTGTTCATTGATTTTTTTAATCCATTTTTTTGTTTTTCTATTTTATTTAATTTCATAAAAAAATTTCTTTTAAGAAAAATGTTAACAATTTTTTTTGTTTAATTAAGGGTATCCTTAGGTCTTTAACCTAAGATTAATCACTTTCGAGTCGAATTAACTTACTATAAGGGTAAAACTCTTACAATAATGATTATCTTCATTCATATGATTCGAATTCGAGACTTTATTTAGAGGGAATAAGTGTCAAATTACTTAAATCAATCAATTGTTAATATTAACAAAATAATTTAACTTATAAATAAACCCAACAATTCTACTAATAAATAAATTTTTTTATTTTTTATTTCATCAAAGAGTGACATGTCTTAACCAGGATATAGAAGGAATTTATCTCTTTGTCAAGGATATTTTTAAGATTTTGTAAGTAAATTTTATTATGAATTTTGAGATAATTTTGTATACTCTCAAAAACACCTTGATTCGATAATTTATTATCATCAACACCTTTTATTAGCTATACTTATGGTTAATTGAAGTCAAATAAAATTATGTAAAAACAAGATAGGAGAAAAATTGAAGCCACAAATTTTTACTTAATAAATGGCTTGAATCGTTATATTAATATATTATTAATTATTAATTAATTAATAGATGATAAGTCCGCTGCGAAGCTGAGCGCCTGAGCCTGTATTTTTCTACAACTGGAGAAGGAGATATTAAAATATAGAAGAAATACCCTTAGTCCCAGCACAGCGGTGTGTGAAACAATCGTCACCAAAGAAGGAAGTACGACCATAAGGAGGGCCACTGACACCTGGCAGTGGAAGTACTACGTAGTATTTCTATAGAACATGTGGCAATATTTTTTCTAATATAACTAAGTTGGTGACTCGCGCTTTGCTGTCGACAGGGATGGCAAATCCCAAATCGACTCGGGGTTTGTGCATCTATTCCTTTCGAATGGGACGGTTTTTTTTTTTGTTTGAAAAGCAGAGACGGGACGGGACGGGGTAGATTTTTACTGTTAGATAGGTGGGGCTAGGCTAGGCTAGGCTAGGCGGGACGGGGCAAATGTGGTATATAGTCACCTTCGTCCCTTGCTATCTCGTATATAATATTATTAATATTTTTTAACTAAATATATATATTTTTGTTATATTTAAATAATTAAATAAAAGTATTTATATTGAATTTGAAAATTTAAAACCTAATCAATAATTAAGATCATTATTATTATATTATTACATAAATATTTTGAAAAAATTATAAAAAATTAATGAAATAAGGATATATATTATAAAATTACGAGGTAGGATGGGAAATTTTAAATATCCACAGAGGCGGGTATTGAAAGTTTAGAATTTTTGGCGTAGCGGGGCGGGGCGAAGGCGGATGAGGCAGTCCTCGCCCCTAGCCTACCCCATTGCCATCCCTACCTGTGGGTCTCGAGTAAGTTTCACTTCTTTTATAATTATTTAAGGAAATATAATACTAATTTATCGTTAATTATAGTATATATATATATTAATATATATATTTATAATATATATATAAAAGTGTGACTTGGATAAGTGCTTTATACATATTAAATATCTTTTTTTCTTTGATATATTTTAAAAATGCCATTAGATTGGCTTTACCTTTTATGTTGGGCTTTTAAAAATAAATAATTAAACATTAAGATTTTCAATGACTTTTAGTTATTGGTGTTCAAAAATACCATTGATTTAGATTGGGTTTTGCATAATTAAAAAATACAAAATGCCATGAGTCATTATAATTTAATTTAAGTATCATTCTTATATACATTATTTTACATACTAAAAACAAAATAACTTAATTTAAATATTACTCTTATATAAATTGTTGTAATCAAATATATTTGGAAAAATAAATATAAAAATAAATAAATTAGATGAGATTTTTTAATAACTATGTCTATATAATTTTAAATAACGTGTTGTATAACGTGCGATGCACATAACACAGAAACTAATATATAACCTACAAAAAGATAACTTGAGTATAAATCAAATAAGGTAGATAGATTTATAGGTAAAGTTTTAACATACAAAATATATCACCTGTTCCATTGTAATGGGAAACGAACACATCTTTTCATCTTGTGTTTGACTTCCATTACAAATATTTGGGATACGTATGTCTTTCAAAGCAGTAAACAAAGAAAAATCCCTGAACAGATAAGGCTAATTAAGATAGATCCATCACAAATGAAGATAAAAAGTACACATAAAGAACATCATTAGTTGATAGATATTAAAAGGAAATGAATATCTCCTATGAGGTAACAAATTTTCGGTGCAATGCTAAATTAAGAATCCTAAACATATAAGTAATATCGAACATTGGGTGGATGATGACAACTCTGCAAATACATTATAAAGACCATGAACAAATGTAATTGACTTTTTAACATTCAACCTAGGGCAAGGTTTAAACATAAAAATTTCCTATGCTTAACTAATTGAAAGAGACATTTATCTTCATTGAGGTTGTTGTCTCTAGGCTCTAGCAAGTTTATCTTGCAGGAAAAATTTTGTTTAGACCAATATAATATTTAAGTAGCTAATAAGGAATGCACTCATAGGCGCATAAAGAAATATATCAGCAAATACTAACCTTTATGAAAAATGCCTAACTTTTTATGGCATCAATATATTTACCTTAAGGTAACCATGTTCTCTGATCCCGTCCTAATTAATCTCGCCATTCCAACATTAAAGGGTCCTCTTTACATCATAAAAAGGAAGCCCTGATCTGATGCAATCACTACATCTTTCACTTCTTTAACTGCTTGAGGTCACTTGAAGTAGAAACAAATTGAAATCTGAACAGCAAAATATTCAATAAACCAAAAAACCATTACCGTAAATCATCAAAAATAAACATTTGAACGACGTACAAAACTAATAATACATTTAGCTAGTTAACAATACTGACTTATGTCACAAGTAGTGGCACTGTTTTGACAGTATATATCTTTCCTTAGATCTATTTCTCCTTTTAGTTGCTCATATTCGAACAAATGGTAGAAAATGGTAATATCACAAATCTTAACCTAAATCTTTTACTAAGCCTAATTAGTCATTCTGGGGTTATTAACCTATAGTTTATTATGGAAGTATTACTATTTAAAAGTTTAGGTTTTCTATATCCTAAAGTTTGTTAAGTTTTCGTTTTAAGGCTCTCCTCTTAGATAGCCTAGATTCTAGTTTGTTTTCTAGTGCATGCGTGTCTTCGTCCTAGCTTTTGCTCACTTTTAATTAGCCTAGTGGTTCGATTTACCTAGAGTTTTATGCTTTCTTCATTAATAAAGCCTCCACACTACATCATTGCGTCTTGTGTACTCTTGTTTAGGCATTCTTCTTTCACTTGCCCCTTCGCTTTGTCTTTCTCACTATCCGTCATGGCGACTCTCCTTGATGGTAGGGGAAAAGGTTTCTCTCCGTGCTCCTTACATGCACGCATGTAGGTGCTTCCAATGTTGTCGTCCATTCCTCACACTTCGCTTGCTTATTTCCCATTCATCTTATCATGGTTCTTTTCTTATTACTTCCAAAGGTCTCCTCTTTACTTCACATGTTGGTTGATCCAGTGATGAGGCGTCCATCATTAGTCAATCGTTCGGGTTTGGAGATCTCTCACCTATCTTTCTCCTTATCTCATTCCTTTCATCACGAATCTTTTTCCAATTTTACTCTGCCATTTCCTCTTAGTGTCGGTGTCCAATGGTTAGACAAATAGTAAGGGATTCACTACTTGTCACCATATGGATATGAGATCTCCTTCCTATTCTCCTTTCACCATTTTTGCCTTCTTCATTCTTGTCATTTCTCAAGAATGGCCTTTCTCCTGATCACTTTTCTTATCATTCCATTTTTTCCATTCTCAAGTCTTCTAGGCTTCTTCTCATCGGGTCGCCTTACATCCTTGGGCGCCTCTCAATTCTGGTATCCAATGGCTGGATAAGTAGTGAGGAATCCACTACTCGTCCGCCATATAGAAATGAGGTCTCCTTCTGTTCATTGTCCTTCATTCATCGTCCTTGCTTTCTTCCTTCTCATCATCTAACTTCCTTCTCGTTACTCGTTCCCATGCTTCTTCTAGCTCATCTCTCTCGATCTCGAGTCCGTTCGGTCATTTCCACATCCTTAAGTGATTCTCTCCCAAATTATACACATGGGTAGCGTAGAAAGTGGGAGAAGTCGGTTGATTCATTGAGGGATCGGGTAACTTCTTTCTCCAAAGTTTTCTGCTTCTTTTGCCAATCTCTGTGGTCATTCATCTTATGTCTTGGAGTCCTTGAGCACTAATCCCTTGGTTTTCAAGCGTTCTTCCTTTCAACTACTCTCTCTAAACTCTCTTTCAAAGTGTACACACGGTTGGTGTATAGAACAAAAGAGAGGAGTTGTGTTCTTGCACAGAAAGGAGTTGGGTCACCTTCCATCCACTTTCACCGCACTTCTTTCAAAGTCTACACACATGTGGCATAAAGAATGAGAGGAGTGGGTTCGCCTTGTGTCTTAAGACCTTTGAGTGTTGGTCTTTCTTCCGTCTATTTTTGTTGAATTCTATCTCAAAATTTACACATAGATGGTATAGAGAATAAGAGAGGTCTTAGTCTTTCCGTTCACCTATCTTCACCGAACTTCCTCTCCAGTATTCTACCTGAGTTCTCTCTCTTCCTCTCTCTTAAAGTCTACACACGGGTGGTGTTGAGAATGAGAGAGATATTGGGTTGCTTTGCATTGGTTCTCTTGTCGATCTCTTCACCTTACTTTACGATCCTTCGACTTCACCTTTTTATCCCCCCTCCCTCCGCCTGCCGATTGTTGTTACGCCGCAATCTTCCTCGTTCCTTCGCTCTCATCCTTGGATGGCTTATCTTGTCTTTTGCAATTCCTCAAACTCTTGCCTTTTATGATCTTGAACTATCTTAACTTTCATCTTCTTAGCCCAACTCTCTCTCATAACCTACATACATTAGTGTAGGAGTTAAGAGAGATTAGGCTGGTTTTCTTAAACATCTGGTTCGTCTTTCCGTCTTGCCTCGATTATGCTACCTAGATTTCCTCCCTCATCTTCTACACATTGGAAGTGTAGAGAATGGGAAAGGTTGATTCGTTTTGTGTTAACAAGGAATGGGGGCATTGGAAATCAAAGGGGTTGATTTCGTAGGCTTTCTCGAAAAGCTCTCTTGCTTTCACGAGTCTCGAAATTAATAGCGATCTGGGTGTCACATCACCTAAGGGCCACACTCAAATATTTTATATGGTGGCAAACTACTAATAAAGGCGTTCTAAGGGTAGGCTTGAGTATTTACGATAGTTCGAGTAAATTCATACTCGAACATAGGAGATTTAGACCTAAGTAATCCACTGGCCTTAGAAAACATTTGAAAAATAATTGAAAATACGTTGAAAACACCTTATATCTTTTGAAAACATTTAAAATATTTTATAAGCTTTGACACCAATCAAATTGTCATGCCTTAAACCCACCCGGCCTGACCATGTGACAACCGCCGTGACACCTCGAAGTACGTGTTGATCGGTCACGCACCCCGAAGCACCGCAAGGCATAGAATGAGTATCTTTGTTGCAAAACAGTTAATAAAACTTAAATTAGAAAACATTTATAATAATTAAAAATCGTTTAATAAAACTTAGGGTACTAGTGGATTAACTGGAAGGGTTACCTACGCAGCGGAAACTACTAACTCCTAAGCCACCGACCTCTTCTGGTGAACCTCCAAACATCTAACCTGCAAATCATAAACGAGGACGTGGGGGTAAGTACACCTCAGTGTACTTAGTGAGCAGCCTCGGTTCAATGCAAAGTCAAATAGGGTTGGGGGAGTGGGTAATTCTAAAATAGTTAGAAAACATTTTATGTTTATCTTTTGAAAACCTTTATAAAACATTTCCAAAACCTTCTTCTTTAAAACAATAACAATAATAATTAACTATGGACTGGCCACGAAAATACAACGAGGCTCGACCTTGCGTATTGGTCAAGGGGCTTGTATTGTCGAGGGCTATCATTTTTTTCATTTCATTTCTTTTCTTTTAAAACCTTTCTTAAAAACCTTTTCTTGTAAAACATAAATAAATATATATATATATATATATTTATATGTATCCAACTCATTCCCTTGACGATGGCATTCACTATGTATGGAGCACAGCTACAATAACTATGTCGAGTGTCCCTTTGCACCTCTAGCTACTCCAGGGTTTCCACTCACCGTGTCCCTCTGAAGGTTGTCCATGACTACTTAGTCGGATGCATGCTCTGCATGGTTTACACGCTCCACTAAGAGCACCGAAAACTACTCAAACACTCATTTCACCATATTGCCCCATCGGGCCTTATCATAAATATAATTTTATAAAACATACATACCTTTTTATAAATCAAGCTTTACTTTAGCACACCCCGCCCATGTGGCATGCAATAATATGTGTGCTAGTGTGAGGGAATATTCGAATCCCAAAACATACAATTAAAACATTTTGTAAAACATTAATAGCGTTTAGCCCTAAATGGCTAAACACTAAAACAAAGCTACTCACCATACTGGGAGGTTCGTATACTCCCAAGAATCCTATGAAGATCGAACCCCGAAGCGTCGCCACACTCAATCGTCCAAAACCCTAATTACATGAAAGTACACGTTAGCATTCATAATTAAATCATGAATGCACCTATGAGGCTCTACATGGTAAAAACTAAGGTATGGTAGTGGTCCGAGGGTTAATAAAGTGTCCGGGGAGGTTTCGGGTCAAAATCAGATACTTAAGGCAAAATTACAAAAATGCCCCTAAGAGGGCCGAGTGACTCCCGAGCGGGAGACGAAATAGAAAGCCCGTCTTGAGCTTTTTCCTTGATTTTTTAGCCCGTTTCTCCATGGATTGTCCTTCAAATTTAGACAAACAATCCACACAATATCTACAATAACTTCACCAAAAGGAAAATCGAAATCATCGGCTCAAATTTCCTAAAATTCAAATCTAAGCTTAAATTTAACTAAAAATCTAAACATAACTTTGAGCCGTGATTTTTCCTAAACCAATGCATGGATTTACGTGCTACACTAGGGGAAATGAAGAGTAAAGTGAGTAGTACAATATACTAGAAACTCAAATTGATCAGTAGGTCGGATTGTCTGAATCTACTAAAACACCAAAATGCCTTCTTGAAGAGAAAAAAAGAGAAGAGAAAGAGAGGGGGAGAAGAGAATGAGGAGGGAGAGCTTGGCCTCCCCCTTATATAGGCGCCGGTCTAGTGTTGGGCCTACTTGGAGCCCGGGTCAGACTTCTTCCCTTTTCTTCAATTTCTTCGATGTTTGAGCCTTGGCTCATTTTCCGACCTATTACACCAATAGACTCCATAACTATTAGTTATGAACTTAAAGAAAGTCCAATTGGTGTTTAGTTGTTTTTCAAGCATTGAGATTACCTCATCTTCCAACTCTGTCTTATCCTAATCTTAACATCTCTTCTCTTTCTGACACATCCGAGCCCACGTATTATTCGTACTAATACATCATTTTTTACTATTCTGCTTGGTATGGAAAAAGTTAGATTAGGTATGGGTGTTTCAAGATAAATGTTCCTGTAGAACATCTTGACATAGATCTAAATGGCCCATGCCTGAAGTATGGTAGATCAATGGGATAAAAAGATAATAATCCTCGAAAAAGAAGAAGGAGGAATTTAGAATCTCAAATCTACTCCAGATGAGCATATTAGTCTTTCTCGAGGAAAACAACTTGTTTTTTAAGTGGCAAAACATAATACATAAAAAAAGAATATTGCCCCCGAAATGGCACAAATCCATGAGCACTTTGCCCTTGAAGTGGCAAAATCCCATTAAAAAATACTAACCCCGGCAATACTAAAATTTCCCTAAATTATTATAATGAGATATGAGATCAAAATAAAGTTATCAGCAATGATGCATTTGCTCTCTCAGTTGCTCATGAAATTATTAATGATGATTATGAATATCGGTTAATAATCGGATGTCAACAAAGACACGATTGGTCTAAATGGGAAGAAGCGATCTAGGCAGAATTGAATTCCATTGCCAAACATGAGGTATTTGGACCTATTGTTAAAACCCCTGAAAATGTAAAACCCGTTGCATACAAATGGGTCTTTGTCCGAGAACAAAATATGAAAAACAAGGTTGTGAGGTATAAAGCTTGACGCGTAGCCTAGGGATTCCCTGAGAGACCTGGAATAGATTATGATGAAACGTATTCACCTATGATGGATACGGTTACTTTTCATTTCCTTATAAATTGGGTGGTCCAAGAAAATTTAGAGATGTATATTATGGATATTGTGATGACTTATCTATATGGTTCCATGGTTCAATAGATTCCGACATTTATATAAAAATCCCAGAAGGTTATAAAATGCCTAAAGCATACACTCCTCACAACTTATTCTTGAAAAAGTTACAAAGATCTTTGTACCGATTGAAGCAATTGGACCGCATGTGGTATAAACGTTTAAATGAGTACCTAATTAATAAAAGGTATATAAATGATGCCATCTACCCATACGTGTTCATTAAGAAATCTAAAAATGGATTTACAATGATAGCAGTTTAATTATGTCTACGATATGAATTTGATTGGAACTCCTGAAGAGTTATCTAAAACTACTGAATATTTGAAAAAAGATTTTGAGGTTAAAGATTTAGGTAAAACCAAATTACGCCTTAGTCTAATGCTTGAGCATAAATAAAATGGAATACTTGTCCATCAATCAACATGTACAGAGAGATTACTTAGACGTTTTAACATGAACAAGACTCACCCATTGAGCACCCTTGTGGTTGTAAGGTCTCTAGATCCACAAACAGATTATTTTAAAGACCCTCATGAGAATATTCTTGGTTCTAAAGTACCATACCTTAATGGTATCGGAGGATTGATGTACTTGGCACAGTTCACGAGAATAGATATGTAATACTTGCTTTGTGAATTTTATTTTTATCATATGAGGTCATGCATTTTATAATGTAGAGTAGGGAGAATATTATAGTGAAATGGGTAGTCATGAATTTCGGTGAAAAATACGGAAGAAGTACGAACGAGCATAATTTACAAACGGTAAAGAATTTGAAAATTTCATGGCACGCAAAATAACTTGACAGGGGTTGAAAGATAATTTGGGACACTGTATAAGGTTTGGGACTGAATAAGGACATAAATAAAATTTTTAAATTTTTCGGGGGTAAAATTGTTCATAGGGCAAAATGATCATTTTGCTATAAGATTATTTTTGGTCATGTGCAATGGCCATATAAAAAAGGCCATATGGCTGGCCATTCTTGAAATTTCAAGAACATTTCACAATTATTTTCATTTTTCCTTTTCTAATCCAATTTTCCTTCCACCTTGAATTTTCCTAGTGTAATCCATAAAAAACCCCACAAGTTTATACTCAAATTGAAGCTCTCAACAGACCCATCAATAACCCTCTATCAATTTTGAAATTTGAGATTGTTTAGGAGTAATTTGGAGTGGAAGAATTTGGCTTTACATTGAAGTTGAAATATCATAAGGTAAGCATGCTTAATTTTGACCTATATGTTAGATTTTGGGATGCTTATTATAGGAATTGGGTTAAATTGGCATGAAATATGAATTTTATGTTGAAATTTAGGGAGAAAAGAATGGTCCTATTATGGATTTTAAATTCATGAAGTATATGTGCCAAAAGAGTTTATAAATATAAGATGAAGTAGATTAATGTAGGAGAATTGAACTACTAAAATTTGATTTTTGAATGTATTGAAAAAGGAATTGGCAATCTGAAGGTGCTGAAATTTTCAAGAGAAAATACAAGGTTTTCATTTTGCAAAACCTAATTAGTTTAATTGTATTCTTGGAGTAAATTGGATGTAAATATGGAAATAAAAATTTTGGAGATGAACAAATATGAATTTGGTGAAATTGGGGATATTGACCGAAAATTTTGATGTGCAATTGGTATTGGAAGTTTATGAATTTGAATAGAAATTATTGAAGGAAAAATATATAAGTTGATTAAGGAGAAAGGAGGAATCAAGGAAATTTAGGAATGAGCTTTGCATTTCATGCATTACATGCATATAGGTTAGAGTAGAAACTTTGCAATGTGTAGTAATTTATGTTTAAATATTGAAATGTGTCCAACCTTCGATGTTTATATAAGAACTATACAAGCTAAAGAGAAGGAAATCGCAGACGAAAATCAAGAGTAGATCCCTCGCAAAGAACAGTAAGTGGATAAATAACTAAATTTTATGTTTATACCATATTCGAAGTTTTTGGATTTAATATTTTGAAGTATTGAGTTTTTGAAATAAATTTAACTATAAGTTGGCCTATGAGATGACAACCTTGATGGCTAAATTTAAATATGTCACGTGTTATAATATTTTATGAAACCTTACTACATTGCTATGAAACTTTTTCTTGAATTTATAAATTTGAGAAAAGAATAAATATGTTGCAAAATGTTGATGATACTACTTTATGTGATGAAATGCTATTATGTCAAGCCATCTTCGTCATTAGCCTGTTACTCGCGATAGCTGTCGCAACGTTTCCAAGAACGACGGGATTGAGAAGAAAATAAAATAGGAGTCGCCACTAACCTCTTTTGTTTAGGTGGGTTAGCCACCCTTTTAGGAATCTATCTAATCCGACATTGGCCGTGAAATGGCGTATCAGGCTAGATAGGTCTCGGTCTGCAGAACAAGAGATTGGGCTCAGGAGTACGGTTACGTATGGGGAAGGATTAGCACCCCCACAACGCCCGTCAAAAGACGGTACCGATTAATTAAACATTAATTAGGCCTTAATAATGGGTTTTCGATCTTTTTAAACATTAAAAAATAATTTTTTAGAAGAAATTACCATCACAACTTTTTTAGCAATTATATTTATTGATGATTAAACTCAAAAAGCACACATATTTTTTTTATTTTTGACTTTGAGCGGATAATTAAAAAGACACATTTTTTTATCTTTTGACCATATTTTTAGAATTACCCTTGAATAATTATTAAGGAGAATTGCCATCACAATTTCGTTAATGATTACTCATTAATTATTAATCCATTTTCTTTAAGATTTCCTTTCAGCCATATTTTAAAATTACTATTGAATAATTATTAAGGAGAATTGCCATCACAATTTCCTTAACAAATACTCAGTAATTATTAATCCATTTTTTTATTTTCCTTTAACCATGTTTTAACATTACCCTTGAATAATTATTAAGAAAAATTGTCATCACAATTTTCTTAATAATCATTCTTTATTTAATTAATCATTTTTTCTTAACCATATTTAGCAATTACCCTTGAATAATTATTAAGGAAATTGCCATCACAATTCCCATAATAATCATCCATTATTTAATTAACCATTTTTTTGGATTTTTCTTTTGATCACATTTTAAAATTACCCTTGAATAATTATTAAAGAAATTGCCATCACAATTTCAATAATAATCACTCATTATTTAGTTAATCATTTTTTTGGGATTTTTCTTTTAATCACATTTTAAAATTACCATTGAATAATTATTAAAGAAATTTCCATCACAATTTCAATAATAATTACTCATTATTTAATTATCATTTTTGGATTTTTTTATACATTAGCATAAATTAAAAAAATGGGTCTAAATCTAAAATGACATAAAATATAACTGGGTCTAAAAATCTAAAATACAAATTTTCCTAAAATCACTAAATGACATAAAATATGAATTGGGCCTAACCTAGATGCAAATGAGCCTAATCCCTAAATGGCATAAGTTAATGGAATGAGCCTAATCTAATATGCAAATGGACTTAATCCTAAAATGGCATAATATAATGAAATGAGCATATAATTAAATGAAAATGGACATAATTTATTAAATGAAATAAAATATTAAATGACCTAAAATGCCAAAATGACATGAAATATTAAATAAACTTAAAAATACTAAAATGACATAAATATTAAATGAACCTAATATACTAAAATGGCATAAAATGTTAAATGGACTTAAAATACTAAAATGGCATGATATTAAATAGAAATAACCTAAATCTAAAATTAGAAGAAAATGTCCCAATTAATGTTTTGGCCTTAAAAGTACGACCCTTATTTTAGTATTATAAAGATATATGGCAAGAGCATTAAACCCACATGGAGAATACATAATAACCCGCGAATACAATGCCAAGAAAAATGTCCATTTCCATATGTTGATTATATGTATAACATATATATATATATATATATATATATATATATACACATGAAGGTATATAAAAGCCGAATAAGAATCAGGTCATGAACTATGTCCAAATTGTTTAAAAATATCTGACAAGCGAAATCGACATAAAACCCGAGGCATACATCGTGATCCAAGTAAAAAGGATGAGATTAAAAAAAACATAACTAACCAATAGCCTAAGACAGCGAACAAGGCTCTGACCCTCAAAATATGCAAATTGGATGATCCAAAATCAATTAAGGAAAACAGCCCAAACTAAAGAGCAGAGTGATCGGGAATTTTCGCAAGAGTACGAAATCAAGTAATATAGCTTGGAGTATTCCAAGGTCGATCCCACGAGGACTTGTGAATTGCTAAATCCTAATTCTAATAGAATTTAAATAAGAGAAAAACTGATTTTAATAAAAGTAAAGAATAAAAGCAAGAAATTATAATCTAATCTAATTAACAAAAGAACAATAACAACTAATTAAAGAGAAAATCAATATTAAAAGCGTTAGGGTTTAGGCTTCTCTTCTAGGTATTTAATTCAATTATGCATGAATTTAGTTAACAGGGTTAAAATAACAATCACTAATCTACTTAGGAGCCCTCTTAGATCATCCTAAGCTTTCCTAACTAAGTGATTACCACCTCTCAGTGCATAAACTAATTAGCTAAGAACATTAAGATCCTAGGATTAATAATTAAATCAGGTTCACTCGAAACTAATTTAATTATGGTTATCACAATAAACTGAATTACTCTCGTATCCAATTAGATTGTGTCTATTTTCCTAGAGCACGAATCATACTTCACCTCTCAGTCCTTCATACAATTCCAAAAACCTATTATATGGTGATCAAGCATATAACGCATTAAGAACAAAGAAAACAGATTTAACCCCAAGAAAACCAATTCATACAATAATTAAATTAAAATCCCTAGAAGATCTACCCAAATCCCTAACAAGAGATTTAACTACTAAAGATAAAGAAAATAAAAAAAATAAATAAATACATTAAAGAAGAAAATAAAGATAAGAAAATCTCCCAAAGAAGACAAAGTCTGCTCCCTTGAGCTCTTGCTCTCCAAAATCTTCCTCCCAAAAAGGAGTCTCCAAGAGTTCTCCTCTGAGTTCTAAAATAAAGTATTTATACTAGCTAACTAGGGTATTTACATGACTTAAGGATTTAGAATTCTAATGCTAGTTGGACTTTTAATTAAAATAAAACACATGAGTTCAAAGCCCAACTGCTTGGTCCAATATTCGGCGTGTAAAAGCTTAATAAGCAGACAAGAAACGGCGCCGCTTCATACTAAATCCGGCACCGTTATTGCACGATTATTTTCCTTCCTTTGTTTCTTCCAAGTGCAGCTCAAAAGGAACGTCATTACGTCAAAGGAACGGCGCCGCTTATACCAAAGAATGGGGCCGGATCATGGCTGGGTATTTTCTTCTTTCTTGGCTCTCTTTTGCTCCCAATTGAATTTGTTTCACGTGACTTAAATTGGGCATGACATAGTTGACTTCAATTTTATCTTCACTTCAAGCTTACTCACATGTCATCACTCATCACTTGCTCTTTTATTTGGTTGGCTATCTTTTCCATGTTACACAGCCACCAATCCTCATCCATTTTCCTTTTATGTAGCCAATTAGAACTCCTTTTTTTATAAATCTCCTCATAATTATTCCAAATTGCCTATAAGACAACCAATAAACCAAAGTGAGATAAAATTATATAATATGAACCATAAAATATAAATAAAATATATCAAAAGCATTCTAATATAGTCCATAATATAGGTATAAATTGCACCTATCACAGAGTTTCAAATGCAATCATCCCAAAACAATGAAGTAATCTCAATCCACAAGCCTATTTATATTTACACAATCAGACGAATGAAAAGCCCAGATGAATTAAAGCATTTACCGAAACGACGAGGTCTTGGGCGTTTCAATTTCGAAGTCTATTTCTTCTGCTACTTTATCTTTCTTTCATTTGTTCCTTCAGCCGCCTTCCCCCTCTCTTTCGAACAGACCAAGGTTTGGTTCACCGTTGAGTATCCTTTGCTTCACCAAATCTCAAAGCATGTAACCTCCTTTCAACTCCAACCAACCTTCTCCTTCCTCTTCGTTCCCAGTTGAAACTCAAACCTTCAAAAGCCGTTTTGAAACTGAGGAAAATACCCTATCTTTTTAGGAAGAAAACTTTTTGAAACCCCAAAGTTTTTTTTTGTAAGAACACCGGTTAAAAGGGACCCGAAAATCAAATTTCTCGGTCTCTTTTCTTTAGTGTTCTGATTTGTG
This sequence comes from Microcos paniculata, assembly GCA_030664755.1. Taxonomy (NCBI): domain Eukaryota; kingdom Viridiplantae; phylum Streptophyta; class Magnoliopsida; order Malvales; family Malvaceae; genus Microcos; species Microcos paniculata. The sequence continues at coordinate 20,210,565 of CP131461.1, forward strand.
AAAACCTTTTCTCTCTTCTTTTCTTTTTTACAAAAAAAAATTTCTTAAAACTCTTTGAAAACAGGGACCCTAAAATTTTTTTCTAAAAATGGGATTCGGCCCCCCTCTTTAAGTGTTCTTGGGTTCAGGATATAGAATGCAACTAATAACTTTTGTGATTGTGAAAGCTGATGAGCAATGATTGAAGATGGGTTGGCGGACAACAATGGTGGAAGAGAAGAATAGTGTGAAGTAAAGCTTGACTTGAAGAGAAATGGTAAGTTTTCTCTTTTGGCTTTTTTTCTTTTTGATCATGCTAACTGTCCTCTTTATCATGCTATAATTCTCTCATGGCCTTGATTAATCCCTATGTGCTTTGTCCGCTTGTATCACAATGCTGAGGAGAGCGTGTATGTGCACTGAAAGGGTTTTTTTACTGCCTGGCAATAGATGGCAGAGTTTGCAACAGCTAGGAGACTAAGAGCAAGAATCTCGGAAGCTGCAACTGTAAGGAGAGATGAATGGGTGACAGCAAATGGAGTGGGGACCAAATGATCAGTCAATTTGCCAAATTCATCATTAAGCTGAGTTCTTTTCTTTGTGCTTGCTTAATTGTCCTGCATTATCTCTGTTTAAGTTGCTAATTCTGTCTGCTCCTCTATTTTGCAGCTAATCTGGTGTGGATAAGGTTCAAATTACCAGCTGTTCTGCCGAATTAGCAACTTTCTTTTTCTGTTGGCTGCTCAGATTGCTCATCTTTGTTGATGTTTTGCTGAATTTAGAAACTATTTTAGCATGGCATCGTTTTGGTGCCTTTTTGCTTTTGAGGCCAAACTGTTTGGGCCGAAATTTTGGGGCCTGTTTTGTGTGAATGTAGCTGGCGTAAGAAGGTTCAAGGTCTTGGCTAACTGATGGGTGTAGAGGGCTTTGGGGCTTTTGGAAAATTGGGTTGGTTAATTGGACCTTTGGGTTTCCAATTGTGCTCTTTTAGATAAAAGTTGGATTTGAATCCACTGCAATGCACTTTCAAGATCCAGTCCACTTCATCAGCAAACTAAAGGAAGTTAAAACAAAAGAAACCATATGGAATATGAGAAATAAATAAAATAGGAGAACCAAATAAATAAAGGAGAAAACCTAAATAAATAAAACACAAAGTAAATGGAAGAATTTGAGAGGTGTCTACAGTTGCCCCTCTTGGAGCGTTTTCTAACTATTTTGAAGTTTTGCTTCAAGATAATTAAGAAATGATCCAAGACCTAGACACCATATTTTATTAAAACTCCTCATGAATCATAACTTGGTCTCCGAGTAAATCAGAAGCCATGACTTGGTTTCTAAATAAAATAAGTGCCATGATTCGGCCATTAACTGAAATGAGAGCCGTGATTCAGTCTCCCAATGAACTAAATAAACTGTGAGAAGCTAAACTAATTCTCAAAATGAAACAAAAGCCATGATTGGGTCCCTTAAATGGAATAAGTGCCGTGATTCGATCACTAATTGCAACGAGAGCCATGATTCGGTCTCCCAATGAACTAAACAAACCGTGAGAACCTAAACTAGGTTTCAAAATTAAACAAGAGCCATGATTTGGTCTCTTAAATGGAACAAGTGCCATGATTCGGTCACTAACTGCAACGAGAGCCGTGATTCGGTCTCCCAATGAACTAAATGAATCATACCTTGGTTTCAATTAAATAAAATGAATTTCAAAACCTTAACTGGGTCTCAAAAAAATTGAATGTCATACCTTGGTTGCTTAAAGAAAAATAAGAGCCGTAACCTGGTATCTTTTGATGAACAATCATATTTGCTGGATTCTTGGAAAAGGATACTTCCATCTTGATCTGGAGTTGATGTATCAAGTACCTGACATGTTATCTGAAAATCTGATGCTCTAAAATGATGCAATGATCATGTCATGATGCATGCAATGCTTAATGCTTGATTTGCAATGACAAATTTAGTATCTTTTTGTACAAAGCCTGATTCTTGTTTGTAACAACATGGAAACCTCTTAATCAATCCCAATCTTCTTGCTCATTCATTCTGATTAACAATTTCAAACTGTATCAGTGCTTTTCCGATTCAAATTGCTCGTTTCCATTATTTTTTGCGCATTCCTGACGATTTGCCGCAAATAACTTCCATTTTCCTTCCTGGTGACTGGTTAATTGAAACCCTGTCTTTTAAACCAAACCTATGCCTTTGAAAATTAAACGAGTATTTTCATACCTGTATGGTTTCTCTCATGTTTATTCGCATTTTGAAATTCATAACAAAATTTAATACAAGTGACAAACCAATTAACAATAAGATTCATCGTATTATTAAGAAAAGAATCAAAGAAATAAATCAACTTGATTCAGTTTTTGCATTTCAGGACAAGATTCATACAAGCGAAAGGAATTCAAACTTCAATTTGCATTCAAAAATAGGTTCATACGAACGAGAGAGCAAGTTCATTGATTCAATACAAGAGAAAGAAGAAGGGGTACCTCCCACCAATGAATACTCAGAAACATGTGTGAACAAAACCTGAGTTCTCCTTTTAATCAATTGATGATACCAATGAACTTGACAACTCGGCCTATTGAGTGATCTGATCTGCCCCAATTAGACCCATTGAATTTGATCTTGCTTCATTCAATAGCTGTGCCTATGCCTTCTTTTTCCTCCTACTTAAGTCGCCTTTTCAGGTTTTCAACTTAAGCAACCCCACAATTGATCCAAGCCGCCCTTTCGGGTTTTCAACTTGGATCTCTCCTTTTTCTTTTTCATCATTTTTTTATTCTTTTCATTTTTTCATTTTTCCATCTTTTCATTTTTTTTTCATTTTTCATTTTTTCATTTTCATTTCATTTTTTCATTTTTTACTTCAGGCATAGTATTTCTTTATAGCATCAGCATTGATAAGACTGGAGAATTCTTTCCCATCCATCTCTTGTAATATTAAAGCTCCACCAGAAAAGACCTTTTTGACAACATATGGGCCTTCCCAATTCGGTGCCCACTTGCCCCGAAAGTCACGTTGATTTGGGAGTATTTTCTTTAGCACCAACTCCCCTTCTTTGAATTGCCTCGGCTTCACTTTCTTATCATAAGCTCTCATCATTCTTTTCTGGTATAATTGACCATGACAAAGTGCGGCGAGGCGCTTTTCATCAATCAAATTCAACTGATCATGTCGTTCTTGGATCCAATCAGCTTCTTCCAAGTCCACTTCTATAAGCACTCTGAGGGATGGAATTTCCACCTTGATAGGCACCACTGCTTCTGTCCCATATACCAATGAAAACGGAGTTGCCCCAGTAGATGTTCGGATTGCAGTTCGGTAAGCAAGAAGAGCGAATGGCAACTTCTCATGCCAATCTTTATAAGTTTCAGTCATCTTTGCTACAATTTTCTTGATGTTCTTGTTAGCTGCTTCCACTGCCCCATTCATCTTTGGCCGATATGGTGCGGAGTTGCTATGAGTAATCTTGAACCGAGAACATAGTGATTCTATCATTTTACTATTCAAATTTTGAGCATTATTGGAAATGATTCTCTCCGGAAGGCCATATCTACAGATGATCTCTTTCTTCAAAAACTTAGCAACTACAGATTGTGTAACACTGGCATATGAGGCTGCTTCAACCCATTTGGTGAAATAATCAATCATAACAAAGATGTACTGATGACCATTTGAAGCTTTTGGGGTAATAGGGCCGATAACATCCATGCCCCACATAGAGAAAGGCCAAGATAATGCCATAACATGAAGAGGATTTGGAGGAACATGTATTTGATCTGCATAAATCTGACATTTGTGACATTTCCTTGTGTAATTGATGCAATCTGATTCCATGGTTAACCAGTAATGGCCGGATCTCATAATCTGCCTAGCCAATTTGTGTCCACTAGCATGAGTTCCACAGACTCCTTCATGCACTTCACTCATAATCGTTTGAGCTTCTTTAGCTGCCACACACCTTAACAAGACTTGATCACGGGTTTTCTTGTACAAAATTTCTCCATCCAAATAAAAGTTTGTCGACAATCTCCGGATAATCTTCTTATCATTATCTGATGCATGATCAGGATACTTCTGGTACTTTCGGAACTGTACAATATCATAGTACCAAGGTTTGCCATCTTCTACTTCCTCAACATTCATACAGTGTGTTGGTTTACTCCTCGACTCGATCCTAATCGGTGGAATCTCTGCATCTGAGTCAACTTTAAACATGGAGGCCAATGTGGCTAGGGCATCAGCAACTTGATTCTCTTCTCGAGGTAAATGATGAAAAGAGATCTCTTTGAAGTTCTTTACAAGATCTTTGATGTAGTCATGATAACGGACTAACTTTGAATCTCTCGTCTCCCATTCCCCCTTCAACTGATAAATCACAAGTGCAGAATCTCCATACACCTTTAAATTTTCAACTTTTCTTTTTATGGCCATCTGAATACCGAGGACACAAGCTTCATATTCCGCCATAATGTTTGTACACCTGAAATCCAACCTTGCAGTGGCTGGGAAATAGTTACCTTCTGGGGATGTCAGTACTGCCCCAATGCCATGTCCAATTGCATTTGATGCTCCGTCAAAATACATTGTCCATGTTTCATCATCATCTAGTGCTCCATCAACATGAAATACTACCATCAAATCTTCATCAGGAAAGTCAAACTCCATAGGCTCATAATCATCACTAGCTCTTTCTGCTAAAAACTCTGCCATAGCACTTCCTTTGATGGCTTTTTGAGAAACATATTGAATATCATATTCGGACAACAATACTTGCCACCGAGCAATTCTTCCTGACAAGCCCGGTTTCTCAAATATGTATCTTATTGGGTTTAACTTTGCCACCAATAAGGTAGTGTGGTATAACATGTACTATCTTAGTCGGTGAGCAGCCCAAGCCAATGCACAACACATCTTCTCTAATGGGGAATACTTTGCTTCATATTCAGTGAACTTCTTACTCAAATAGTACACTGCATGTTCTTTCTTTCCAGTCTCATCTTGTTGCCCCAATACACATCCCATGGAATTTTCAAACACTGTGAGATATAAGATCAAAGGTCTTCCGAGTACTGGAGGTATCAGCACTAGAGGATTTGTGAGATATTCCTTGATCTTTTCAAAAGCTACTTGACAATCATCATCCCATTCACCTGGATCTCGCTTTTTAAGCAATTTGAAAATTGGATTGCATTTAGCAGTCAATTGCGATATAAATCTGGCAATGTAATTCAATCTCCCAAGAAAACCTCTGACTTCTTTCGGGGTTTTAGGCGGTGATAAATTCTGGATAGCTTTGATTTTATCTGGGTCTACCTCAATCCCCTTTTCGCTAACTACAAAACTTAATAGCTTTCCGGAGGTTGCCCCAAAAGTGCACTTGGTTGGATTCAATCTGAGCTTGTACTTCCTCAGTCTTCTGAACAACTTCTGCAAATTGACAATATGCTCTTCCACAGTCCGAGCTTTAGCAATCATATCATCGACATACACTTCAATTTCCTTGTGCATCATATCATATAACAAAGTCACCATAGCTCGCTGATAGGTAGCACCGGCATTCTTCAAACCAAAAGACATCACTCTGTAGTTAAAAGTTCCCCACACGGTGATGAAAGTTGTTTTCTCTTTATCTTCTGGTGCCATCTTGATCTAATTATATCCCGAGAAACCATCCATGAATGTGAATATGGAAAAGCGGGCAGTATTGTTAACTAGAGTATCAATGTGAGGTAAGGGAAAGTTATCTTTGGCACTGGCTCGGTTGAGGTCTCTGTAGTCTACACACATTCGAACCTTCCCATCTTTCTTCGGCACCGGAACTATATTGGCTACCCACTCCGAGTACTTTGCAACTTCAAGAAAACTTGCATCTAACTGCTTCATTACTTCTTCCCTTATCTTCAATAGCATCTCCGGTTTCATCCGTCTTAACTTTTGTTGAACTGGCTTGCATTCTGGCTTAATCGGCAGCTTATGAACTACAATTTCTAGATCTAATCCCGGCATATCTTGATAAGACCATGCAAAGATATCTGAATACTCTTTCAACAAATCAACTAGCTGTTGTTTTTCAGTTTCTGATATAGTGGTGCCTATCTTCACTTCTCTTCTGTCTTCTTCTGTGCCCAGATTTATCAACTCTGTAGTCTCTTTATGGGGCACTATCTGTCTCTCTTCTTGCTCAACTAACCTCAACAAGTCTTGAGGCAGATCAGAATCATCAATATCGTCGTTATCAACCTCATCAGTATCAATCAACTTATCAAAGTTGAACTCAGGCCCGCTGTTTGTGCTATCTTCGCATTCATTGACGATGGACCTGCAAAAGGGCAATTTGGAATGGATATATACAGAGTAATAGAATAGGAATGTATGGTAAGAGAACAGAAATGAATTAAAGGTTTGGAGAAGAAAATTTGAGAATCAATAGAAGAAAACATAATGAATATATATTGCAATGTAATCTCATTGTGTTAAAAGTCAACACATGCATCAATTCATCATTTAAGTTTAAATTATGTATAAACAAGAAAGAAAGCCTTAACAAATTATGAAAATACTCATCAATACACTTAGGCATAAGCATTGACTTAATAAACAAGAGTTTCAACTAATTACATTTACTCAGAAGACGAAAACACAGCTGGCATCTCAACAACAGACCAATTGTCTAATTCAGTGTCCATTTCAGCCATATAGATTAACCCATCTAGCTGATTTGAGACCTCATCATCAACAGCACAAATGACCAAATTCTGCAATCCTGACTGAACAAACTGGACTGAAATTGGTGCTTGCCCATACTGATTAAGGTTGACCCAACCAGCTGATACAAAAGTTTGTCTGATCGGTGGAAACTTCAATCCTTTCTCCTCGTCCATGCACACCCTATCCATCTTAGCCAACCTCCGGGCTTTCTTCTTCTCCTTCATTTGTTGTTTGTCTCTCCATGATGGTTTGAAACCTAGACCAAAAGTATTATCTTGGTGAGGCCAGTCTATCAATTCGGGATTTCCTTGTAGATTCTTTCCCAAACCCTTTCCATCCGACCAACCCAATTCTCGCATCTGTCTCTTCTGACTAGTCAAGCCCTCAGAACTTTGGCTTGCACTCTTTTCCGACATGATCTCTGCAATTTCAAAAGATCGAAAAAAGCAGTCCAAAGCTTCTTCGGCAACTTCAATGTAAGGGGAGTCCGAAGATTGTGTCACCATGATATCCTCTTCTCCTCTAACTGTCACTATTGTCCTTTCCACCCGAAACTTTACTTTTTGATGCAGGGTTGATGGAACTGCCCCAGCCAAATGTAACCATGGCCGACCAAGGAGACAAGTGTAAGATGGGTTGATATCCATCACTTGGAAAACCAATTCAAATGTAACCGGACCGACCTGGAAAGGTATCTCTATGGTTCCATACACTTCCTTTCGAGTTCCATCGAAAGCTTTGACTATGAGGTTACTCGACTGCATGTAGGACAAGTCCACTGGTAGCTTCTGTAAAGACCTGAGAGGCATAACATTCAATGCTGAACCATTGTCAATCAAGACCCTAGCCATTGTGTAGCCCTTACATCTGGCAGTAATGTGAAGTGCCTTGGGAATTCCTCTCATCCCCGTAGGTATCTCATCATCCGTAAATGTGATGTAATTAGCTGCACCAATACTTCCAACTATATGGTCCATATCAACAACAGAAATATTTCTGGACACGTAAGACTGACTCAGGGCCTTCAGTAATGATTCTCTGTGGGACTCAGAGCTCAACAGTAGTGCAAGTAAGGAAATACGAGCTGGCGTTTTATTCAATAGATCAACCACGCTGTATTCACTTTGTTTAATGATCCTAAGGAACTCCTCGGGTTCATTAAAAGCACCGTTGGTAATCTCTTTCCCTGATATCATATCTCGAACATTCATAGGCTCATCATTCATCTTAGCTTTTCCCTTGGAAGACTCACCATTTTCAGGACAATAAACCCTACCACTTCGAGTAATTCCACCAACATCAGACACCGGGGGAAATCCTGACTCCATAACTCCTTCGATTGTAGAAAAACTACATTCATACTTCCAAGGAACTTGGTGATCATTTTTGTACTCAAATGGTTGGGGAGGATTCACAACTACTGGTGCTATTGGTTTTGGTGCATCATAGTAGATTACAAAAGGCTTAGGTGCTTCCGTGGGTGTAGGAACAAATGGTTTTTGTGCTGGAGGCGTTTTATAGCAAACTACAAAAGGCTTTGGCTTGGGTAGCTCATCATAGTACACCACAAATGGTTTATGTGCTCCCTCTTCACCATCTACCATATTTACGGACTCATCAATTCGTTCTATATAAAACTTAATTAGGGACTGATCCATCATCCTTTGCACCAATTCACGAAAAGACTTACAATTTTGTACATCATGACCCACTTTACCACAATACCGACAACCGTCATCTTTTTTCTCACACTGAATCATTTGTGTCTTCTTCAATGCTTTAAAAACTGTAGCCATTGAAGTTTGCACCTCATTCACAGATCTCTTCACATGTTCCCCATTACCAACCACATTTACTGCTGCTCCCCCATGATTCGGCAAAGGGTTCTGCCCAACATTAGGTTGCGTATTCTGAGAGAAACTCAACCTTCCTCCTTTTACCAAATCCTGTACTTTAAGTTTAGCACATAGCAGCCTTCAATTGAATGACCAGCTGCCCCGTGGTGATAGTCACCATGTTCATTGGGTTTAAACCAGTCTGGGTATGGTGGTGTGTAAGTTTTGGTCACGCGTGGTTTTTCAATCAGCTTTTGTTGTAAAAGTTGTGGGAGCAAAGCAGTATAAGTGTATGGGATGGGATCAATTCTGGTATAAGTTCGAGCAGGCCTTGGATTGGTTCTGGCATTTATGGTGGTGTTTGGTCTGGGTGTGAAAGTTTGTGTGGCAGGATGGAAACTTGATCTCGAGGCAATATAATTAGAGGCTGGTGGTTGGTATAGAACTGTGAGTCGGTATGAAGTGGGTGGTTGGTATGGAGTAGGCGATTGGTATAGTCCACGTGACTGATATGAGCCCCGTGGTCGATAAGAACCTGGATTCCAATTATATGAAGGCCTTTGGGTGGGGTAGTGGTAGTTTTGATGCGGATAAGTATATGGGTATGAATGGCTATCTGTAGCATGAACCTCCCCTTCTTTTTTTTTAGAATTCTGTACCTTTTTTCCTCCGGATGAATCTCCACCGTTTATCTTTCCACTCTTGATTGCCTTTTCCAAACACTCTCTGACAACCACAATATCGGCAAATGAGCCAGAAATGCTAGTAACAAGCCGGTCATATAGCGGTCCTTTTAGAGTTTCAATGAAAGTATAGTTTGACTCTCTTTCTGTCAATGGAGGGTCAACCTGAGCAGCCACGTCTCTCCACCGTTGGGCATACTCCTTAAAGGACTCACTGGACTTCTTTTCCATGGTTTGAAGGGTCAATCGATCAGGAGCTAGATCAGTCATATGTTTATACTGGGCAATAAAGGCCTTTACCAAATCTGACCAAAACTGAAATTTAACCTTGTCGAACTAATTATACCACCTCAAAGCTGCCCCAGAAAGACTATCTTGGAAAAAATGAATCAAGAGCTTGTCATAAGCTGCCATCTTTCTCACATAGCTAGTGAGATGTTCTTGGGGGCACCTGGTTCCATTATACTTTTCAAAATCGGGGACCTTAAATTTCGGGGGTATCACAATGCTTGGAACCAAGGTAATGTCAGCTGCATTCATAGCTTTATAATACTGTGCCCCTTCAACTGCTTTTAACCTCTCCTCCAACATGCTCAACATTTTGTTATCCGAGGATGCCTCCTTAGAAAGTTCTAGATTAAGTACCACTGGATTTGCTGAAGTTGTACCTGTATTAATGATTAGGATATGAGTGGGTTGAGTAGTTTGAGTGGGTAAAGTGGTGTAGACAAACCCACTAGCATTAGGTCCGGTAGGTGGTGGAGGTGGGTAAGGATATGCCCCATATGGCGGTGGAGGTGGGTACTGATTTTAAGTATCTGGCACAGCCGGTGGAATAGGAATGTTGAGTGTTGGTAGGTTTTGCTGGGTTGTCTCGGGCGTATACCCTGGAGCATGAATTGGTGTCCCAGTATGAACGGGCGTATTCTCTCTGACCATCCTACTCAATTCACCGATCTTTTCCATAGCCTCATTCATCTTGTTTGTCAGATCCTCATTAGTCCGTTTCAAATTTTCCATCTCTGTATTCTGCTCTGTCATTTTCCTTGCCTGTAACCTAGTGTAGTATCGAGGAGCTTGGGATGCTACCTTGAAACCTTTAATTACCATGAACATAAATAAGGAGAATTATTGTGATTAAAAGAAAATAATGATGCTTTAATAATTTAAGCATGAGAAAATGATGCATGATAAGAATCCATCCACAACAAGTAAAACCATAAAAGATAACTGATCATTTTATTCTCACAAGGTCATAACTTGATCATCCAGATCATTGATTACAGTCGAACAAGCTTTCCATCATCAATTCTAAAAGAAAGAAAGTAACAAACATCCTCGCACTTCAATCTTTAAAACATCACTATTCGATGAAGATGGAGTCAGGTGGGGGTTGGCAAGTCTCAACGGCCCATCCTTGGTACTCAGATAAATACTCGGAGAATTGCTCCACTTGTCGTAGGAAATGAGAGATCTCACGAGTCGGGCCTATCGCAGAAAGTGGTATCTCTGAAAGAAGTTCTATTGCCGTGTTCTTCAAAGAAGCAGCACTGGCAACATGTTCACCCAACTTTCCCAATATGTTGTCCACATGCCCTCTATTTATCTGATTCTTGGTTTCCCACATGGATGCCTTTTCTTCAATCATTCTTGCAGTATATTCCAACCCATCAAACTCTTCCTGGATTTTCTCCAACTGAGCTGCGAGCTCTTTCACCTCCTTTTCTAGTCTGACATACTCTTCTTGCTGAGGGCATTGAATTTCATCAAAGTCTACAAGAACATTTTCGGCTTAACCGTGCAGTAGCTCAAATGCTTTTTCCAGCTTCACTCTAAGATTCCTTTTCAAATCGAGATCTTGTCTCAGCTTTCTCTTGGCCAGCATTTGGACATACTTGGTTTTTCTCATCCCGCTTCTTTGACTCTTAGCTTGTTGGCATTGGCTTTGAACACAATGTAGCTTCCTGGCATGTTCGAGAAACATCTCATCCTTCTCCGATCGTACTCTTTCCAGCTCAACTTTCAGATTGACATTCTCGTCTTGAGTCTTCTCATATTCCTTTTTCAATTCTTCATTTTCCAGTTCTAATTGTTGACATCTCTTGATCAATTGCTCTATTACCCCTTCTTGCAACTGTTGTGTCTTCAACAGCTTAACCACTTGCCCTTGTTCGGATGCTGTGATCAGTTTCCTTTTACCGTTTCCTTGTTGTGAATAAATTTCCTATAGTGAAATGCAAAGAAAATGATGCATATGCAAAAAGAGGGGGAAATGAAATCATTAGTGCGCAATTAATAAATCTAAGTAAGCACCAAAAAAAAAACTATAGCAATAATAATGAATGCGATATGAAAACCAAGATATTTGCCCATTGCTAAATAGGAATACTAGAATGCTTTGATTCATTACAGACATCCTTTTCGACTAATAAATTGTGCTCAAACTGTTTGTAAACTAAATCATCATCACTGGCTAATTATTTACAAATCATTAAAATAAATTGTAGATCATTGGGAACCCCCAGTCATGTTTCTAAGCTTTTCTGCCAATTCATCCCTTTCCTTCTTCACCTCACACCAATCCTCCACCAGCTTGGCATTTTCTACAGTCAATTTGTTGATGGTGTTCTCGGCCTTAATGCGCAAGTTCGTCTGAACGCTACAGTTCAACACGGCTTGGCTTTTAAGATGCTCCAACTTGCGCTTCTCTTCCTCCCATTGACATCTTTCTTCGGCCCTTCCAATCTTTATCTCTGCCAATTGTTGTTGCAAAGCCTCTATCATGCTGATTACCTCAGACTCCATCAGTTGTTTCCCTCTTTCTTATTGCAGAGAATGTCGATATATGCCAATAGCTTCACCAGCCTGCTCACATTTATCTTCTAATGCATCATTCTCCTTTATCACTTCAAAAATCTCTGTTTCAGCTTTCTCAAGAGCTTCTTCTGCTGTCTTTTTCCCATGCTGAGCCATTTCTGTATCAAACAGGAACTTTCGCCCTTGCTCATCAAACTCCATCTTCTGCTTCTTCAACATAGCCTGGCTTTCAACCAACTTCTCTTCTAAGTCATGCACCTATAGTCCCTCTCGCATCAACTTGTTCTCATATTCAAGTATGGCAAACATGTTTTCAGAGCGCGACTCCAGTTTGAATTTCATGCCCTCCTTTGGCGGTAGAGTCTCATTTTTCACTCTATCTCTTTGCCACTCCACATATTCAAGGGTACACAACCCCAATTCATTTTCTGGTGGCATTCTTTCCATGTTGAGCCTTCCTTCCTCTTCCATCTTTCTGGCTTTCCCTATCTCCTCGTCATTGTCATACGAGATATCAATGCTATCTAGCCCATGTGTAGCAGGAACAAATTGGCATATTCCTAACTGCCTTAGAAACAACAGTGGGGAGAAAGAAATTGCACTCCAAGGTCCAATCAAAATCACCCATGGTTTACCTCCATAACTATATACCGCACCTTTTGGTCCTATCCATTCGACTTTCCAAAGGACATCTTTGCTTGCCATGGTCTTAAGCCAGTCGACCCATCCTTGTTCGTCCTTTGTCTTCCATCTAATTCTCGAATACTCTTCCAGAATATCACGCCCTTCAATAAAAGGCCCCTTAAACTTCCGGAGAGAACATGGCTGGTGACTTCTGAACCACACCATGAGCAACTGAGCACAACCTCGAAAACGGCCTTTCCCATTCTTTCGGCAATGCATCAAAGATTGAATTGTTTTCGCTAAAATTGCATGGACAAGACTACATCCTTGGTTAATTTGGGAAACCAACTCCACAATCAAATAATTTATCTTTCCCACAACTTTTGGGAAGATAACCATGCCGTATATCAAGATAGCCATAAACACATGTGCATGCTCCGTTGTCAATTTGGTTTCCATCATGTTCAACCAAGTGTCGGTCGACCGGTTCACCGATGCTTCCACATGACCAAGAGCCTTTTTGAATCTCCTAAAAGGGCGGATTAAACACACTTCCCTCAAATAAATCCGGTCTATTGGGTCAGAGTTTGGCTTCAACAATTCTTGGTACTCTTCCACAGTTGGGAACATATCTGCGTTATTAATCACAAAACACCTATAATTCGGATCAAAGAAATAGACCAAAGCACCTAGCAACTCATGATCTACATCAATCTTCAACAGCGATCCTATGCAACCAAACTTCTTCACAAACTCTGGCTTCCCCGGCATCTCATCCCATAACTTCTTGAGTTTGGTAAGGTCATTCTGCTGAAGGTCCATCTCCATTTTTTCAGGCAACTTATGTCGAGGCTGACAGGCTGAACAATCACCTTGTGTCTGACTCTCTTGTATGTTCATGGCTACTACCTCATTGACTTCCACTGCATTATCCTTATCCATCTCCATGACTCAAAGATGTCTATATTCCAATTGGCAATAGGCAAATACTCTGGGAATGCATGCAAAGATGCAAAATATGATGCCAAACAAAAGAAAGAAAAAAGCAATTCAATTAGTAATCAATCAAGAGTAAAGGAAAACGAACAAAGGTGATAAACAATTGTTAAAACAAACAAATTTGCCCCTTTTTATATCCATCACACACGCACACGCATGCAATCTTTGATTTAGGACATTGATGTCCTTGGGGCCGGTAGTCTTTCTACTGTGGATAAAATTTTACCCACACTACGGTCATAGGTCATTAATGAAAACAGAGAAAGATAAAGGAGTGTTCCTTCATGTGTACCTAGTATTGTAGTCACCTTATGGGTTCGGCTCTAACTAGGTTCTCTCACCAAAACTAGATGCTGGTTGGACTTTGATCCTATGGAAAGGTTCTCAAATTGCCCCTACTAGCGGTTCGCTGTCCTATGCTAGCAAGTACAATCCGAGTGAGAGTGTTCGCTCAACCCCCGGGGACAGAGTCCCTTGGAAGCCTATTACTATGCTCTCTTTTAAAAGGTGATCCGACCATCATCGGATTATGCATGAATGCAAGAAGTGATGCGTGTGGAAGGAACTTACAAACCTTTACCGATCACTGTGATATACCAAACATTACCAAACTCATTCATCTTTCTCTTTGCACAAGGAAAACAAATACAACAAGTCAACAACAAACCAGTAAGATAATATAACAAGCATAACAAATAAACGCACATAAGCATAACAAGCAAACAGATAAATCAATAGGGCAACAAGATGTTTTAAAAAATCTAAAGGCGATTCCTAAAACTAAACTCCCTATAGGACTTGAATTTTTTTTCTTCTCTTTTTTTGTTTTATGTTTTTTTTTGTTTTGTTTTGTTGTGTTTTTTTTAGAAAACCCAATTTATTAAGGCCCAATTAAAATCAATTTCATCTCGGCTCGACTCTCAGACTCTCTCCCCAGTGGAGTCGCCAAACTGTCGAAACGTTTCCGAAGACCAACCCGATGGGAAATTTAGGCGAATAAAAAGATTTAAAAAAGAATAAGAATAAGAAAAAGGAGTCGCCACTAACCTCTTTTGTTTAGGTGGGTTAGACACCCTTTTAGGAATTTATCTAATCCAACTTTGGCCGTGAAATGGCGTATCAGGCTAGATAGGTCCCGGTCTGCGGAACAAGAGATTGGGCTCGGGAGTACGGTTACGTATGGGGAAGGATTAGCACCCCCACAACGCCCGTCAAAAGACGGTACCGATCAAGTTTTCGATCTTTTTAAACATTAAAAAATAATTTTTTAGAAGAAATTACCATCACAATTTTTTTAGCAATTATATTTATTGATGATTAAACTCAAAAAGCACACATATTTTTTTTATTTTTGACTTTGAGCAGATAATTAAAAAGACACATTTTTTTATCTTTTGACCATATTTTTAGAATTACCCTTGAATAATTATTAAGGAGAATTGCCATCACAATTTCGTTAACGATTACTCATTAATTATTAATCCATTTTCTTTAAGATTTCCGTTCAGCCATATTTTAAAATTACCATTGAATAATTATTAAGGAGAATTGCCATCACAATTTCCTTAACAAATACTCAGTAATTATTAATCCATTTTTTTATTTTCCTTTAACCATGTTTTAACATTACCCTTGAATAATTATTAAGAAAAATTGCCATCACAATTTTCTTAATAATCATTCTTTATTTAATTAATCATTTTTTCTTAACCATATTTAGCAATTACCCTTGAATAATTATTAAGGAAATTGCCATCACAATTCCCATAATAATCATCCATTATTTAATTAACCATTTTTTTGGATTTTTCTTTTGATCACATTTTAAAATTACCATTGAATAATTATTAAAGAAATTGCCATCACAATTTCAATAATAATCACTCATTATTTAATTAACCTTTTTTTTATTTTCTTTTTTTTAACCATATTTTGAAATTACCATGGAATAATTATTAAAGAAATTGCCATCACAATTTCAATAATAATCACTCATTATTTAGTTAATCATTTTTTTGGGATTTTTCTTTTAATCACATTTTAAAATTACCATTGAATAATTATTAAAGAAATTGCCATCACAATTTCAATAATAATTACTCATTATTTAATTAATCATTTTTGGATTTTTTTATACATTAGCATAAATTAAAAAAATGGGTCTAAATCTAAAATGACATAAAATATAACTGGGTCTGAAAATCTAAAATACAAATTTGCCTAAAATCACTAAATGACATAAAATATGAATTGGGCCTAACCTAGATGCAAATGAGCCTAATCCCTAAATGGCATAAGTTAATGGAATGGGCCTAATCTAATATGCAAATGGACTTAATCCTAAAATGGCATAATATAATGAAATGAGCATATAATTAAATGAAAATGGACATAATTTATTAAATGAAATAAAATATTAAATGACCTAAAATGCCAAAATGACATGAAATATTAAATAAACTTAAAAATACTAAAATGACATAAATATTAAATGAACCTAATATACTAAAATGGCATAAAATGTTAAATGGACTTAAAATACTAAAATGGCATGATATTAAATAAAAATAACCTAAATCTAAAATTAGAAGAAAATGTCCCAATTAATGTTTTGGCCTTAAAAGTACGACCCTTATTTTAGTATTATAAAGATATATGGCAAGAGTATTAAACCCACATGGAGAATACATAATAACCCACGAATACAATGCCAAGAAAAATGTCCATTTCCATATGTTGATTATATGTATAACATATATATATATATATATATATATACATGAAGATATATAAAAGCCGAATAAGAATCAGGTCATGAAATATGTCCAAATTGTTTAAAAATACCTGACAAGCGAAATCGACATAAAACCCGAGGCATCCATCGTGATCCAAGTAAAAAGGATGAGATTAAAAAAAACATAACTAACCAATAGCCTAAGACAACGAACAAGGCTCTGACCCTCAAAATATGCAAATTGGATTATCCAAAATCAATTAAGGAAAACAGCCCAAACTAAAGAGCAGAGTTTCAAATGCAATCATCCCAAAACAATGCAGTAATCTCAATCCACACGCCTATTTATATTTACACAATCAGACGAATGAAAAGCCCAGATGAATTAAAGCATTTACCGAAACGACTAGGTCTTGGGCATTTCAATTTCGAAGTCTATTTCTTCTGCTACTTTATCTTTCTTTCATTTGTTCCTTCAGCCGCCTTCCCCCTCTCTTTCGAACAGACCAAGGTTTGGTTCACCGTTGAGTATCCTTTGCTTCACCAAATCTCAAAGCATTTAACCTCCTTTCAACTCCAACCAACCTTCTCCTTCCTCTTCGTTCCCAGTTGAAACTCAAACCTTCAAAAGCCGTTTTGAAACTGAGGAAAATACCCTATCTTTTTAGGAAGAAAACTTTTTGAAACCCCAAAGTTTTTTTTTTGTAAGAACACCGGTTAAAAGGGACCCGAAAATCAAATTTCTCGGTCTCTTTTCTTTAGTGTTCTGATTTGTGAAAACCTTTTCTCTCTTCTTTTCTTTTTTACAAAAAAAATTTCTTAAAACTCTTTGAAAACAGGGACCCTAAAAATTTTTTCTGAAAATGGGATTCGGCCCCCCTCTTTGAGTGTTCTTGGGTTCAGGATATAGAATGCAACTGATAACTTTTTTGATTGTGAAAGCTGATGAGCAATGATTGAAGATGGGTTGGCGGACAACAATGGTGGAAGAGAAGAATAGTGTGAAGTAAAGCTTGACTTGAAGAGAAATGGTAAGTTTTCTCTTTTGGCTTTTTTTCTTTTTGATCATGCTAACTGTCCTCTTTATCATGCTATAATTCTCTCATGGCCTTGATTACTCCCTATGTGCTTTGTCTGCTTGTATCACAATGCTGAGGAGAGCGTGTATGTGCACTGAAAGGGTTTTTTTACTGCCTGGCAATAGATGGCAGAGTCTGCAACAACTAGCTAGGAGACCAAGAGCAGGAATCTCGGAAGCTGCAACTGTAAGGAGAGATGAATGGGTGACAGCAAATGGAGTGGGGACCAAATGATCAGTCAATTTGCCAAATTCATCATTAAGCTGAGTTCTTTTCTTTGTGCTTACTTAATTGTCCTGCATTATCTCTGTTTAAGTTGCTAATTCTGTCTGTTCCTCTATTTTGCAGCTAATCTGGTGTAGATAAGGTTCAAATTACCTGCTGTTCTACCGAATTAGCAACTTTCTTTTTCTGTTGGCTGCTCAGATTGCTCATCTTTGTTGATGTTTTGCTGAATTTAGCAACTATTTTAGCACGGCATCGTTTTGGTGCCTTTTTGCTTTTGAGGCCAAACTGTTTGGGCCGAAATTTTGGGGCCTGTTTTGTGTGAATGTAGCTAGCGTAAGAAGGTTCAAGGTCTTGGCTAACTGATGGGTGTAGAGGGCTTTGGGGCTTTTGGAAAATTGGGTTGGTTAATTGGACCTTTGGGTTTCCAATTGTGCTCTTTTAGATAAAAGTTGGATTTGAATCCACTGCAATGCACTTTCAAGACCCAGTCCACTTCATCAGCAAACTAAAGGAAGTTAAAACAAAAGAAACCATATGGAATATGAGAAATAAATAAAATAGGAGAACCAAATAAATAAAGGAGAAAACCTAAATAAATAAAACACAAAGTAAATGGAAGAATTTGAGAGGTGTCTACAGTAGCCCTATGAGGGAAATTTATTGTTACTGCAGTGACTAAGTAGCTCGTGGACTGCCTTTAGAGGGGCGCGAGTGAGTGTGGTTTTTGCCTTGATGGGAGGTGCAGAGGGAAACCCACAAGGTAACTGTGGGTTCGTTCTGCAACACTGTTGGGCAGAATAGAATTCATTTACCCAATCTCGACCTCGGCCAAGGTGACAGCTTGGGTAGAGGATTTGACGAACAATATTTATGACCTCATGTGCCTATTTTCTTTAAATATTTGTTCGTAACTGTTCATTTATATTACTATGTTTTCTGGAATATTTGAACTATTAAAATACTTGAACTTATTCTTGGTTTTGGTAAATTTCGATATTTCTATTAATATTTACACTGGTTATCCACTCACTGAGTAATTATTTCTTATTCATATTTTATTATAAATCTATTTTCAAGCCGTAGACATCCTCCACGTTGTTAGGAAAGGTTGCAGTGGCCAAAATTTCAATCCTAAGAAAAAGTTGGACCAAGGAGGTAAAAAGTCAACGTTTTGTAATATTTTTCAAAAATTCACATAGGTCTCACCGAGGGTATATATAACTTTTCAAACTACCCAGTTATCTTCTTTAGTATGTCTAAGAATATTTAAAACTATTGTTGTATTTTTTTTGGTACTATAAACTTGAGAAAATATTATCAAAAAATATGTCGCAAAACTCAATTGCATTTCTGTAAATATATTCAAGTTTGCTACTTGAATTTTTATTTCACTAATTATTATTATATTTTTGCATCGAATGGTATTACTTTTCTATAAACTGTTGAAACGTGAGAACTATGTGATTGCTTCATGAAAATAAAATGTGAAATTACCATTTTAGCCTTATGAAACTTTGGGGTGCATTTTAACGCAATAGAATACATTTCAAGGATTCGCGACGGTTGTTACGTGTTTGATCACCATGTCGAGGCATGACAAGATATCTCTTTTTCCATAAATTTATTGGTACAATTTAGTTTGAAGCCAATCCAAAGACAATTGAATGGAATTAAACATATCTTTTGTTATCTCCGAGGGATTATAGATTTGGAATTATTTTATTCTAAGAAAGCCATTAACTCTGAATTAGTAAGATATACTGATGCGAGATATAAATATGATCCACACAAGGCTCGTTATCAAACCGATTATTTCTTTTATTGAAATGATATAGCCATTTCTTAACGTTCCACTAAGCAAAGCAAAATCTGGTAGCTACATCTTCCAATCACTCAAATTATTTCCCTCTATGAGGTCAGAAAAGAGTGTATTTGATTAATATTTGTGATATCACATATTCATTATAATGCTAGTTGATTGAAATCCGTCTTTTAGATTCCCGCATTATAGTTTATGAAGATAGTGCTACTTATATTGCATAAGTAAAAGGAGGATATATCAAAAGTGATAAGACCAAGCACACTCACCTAAATTTTCTATACTCATGAACTCTAGAAAAGTGGACTAGCTCATGTTAAACAGATTCGCTCCACCAACAATCTTACAGATTTTTTTACCAAGTCATTATGAACATCAATGTTTGAGAAACTGGTCTATGACAATGGTATGCGGCTAGTCAACAGGATGCAAGATTAAAACCCCTAGAAGTGGCAATACCTAGAGGCCCAGGCAGTGGCAATAGATAGATGCCCAAGCAGTGATTATTTGAGGAGGAGTGGATTATAGACATAGTGCACTATACTTTTTTTTCCCTTTTATCCGATTTTTGTCCCATATGATTTTCCTTTCTAAAAGTTTTTAATGAGACAGTAATAGCACATCTAGTTGCCCTGAAGAAAAACTCATACTTGTCTTGAAGACAAACTCATACCTGTCTTGAAGGCATATTGGATACTTTTTCCCTTATGGTCAATTTTTATCCCATTGAGTTTTTCCGACTTAAGGTTTTTAACGAGGTAGTGGTAGCATGCCCAAACTTTAGCCATCAGTATGATGTTCTGTCCAATGAGGAGTGTTGTGGAAAATGAACTTTTCCCATCATTATCTAGTTTGCATTTATCCAAGTAATAATGGGAGAGATTATCTGAAGAATTATCCAACTAAAGAGAAGATATTATCAGAGCTATTATCCAGGGGATAATCTGGATTATGTAGGTGATAAATATACATTTGTAGATTTATCTTATAGATATAAGGTATCACTATATATGGGGTTTAGTTATAAATAGCCATCCCCAATTTAGTTGTAAACATCTCACAGCTCATCAATAGTTATCTCTTCTCTCTCATTTCTTTAGTAATAAAATTCTTTCTAATTCTCTCCTCTCATATTTCATTGTTTCACAACAAAATTACATTTTTTGTGAATTACTTAAAAAGAAAAAAGAAAAAGTCAATATTCAATTAAGTTTTTAATGATGTCATAGAATAAAAGAATTATAGCCGAAATAGGTTGCACTTTTTTATTGATATAACCTCCACTTGGAAAGTTATGCAATATTTTGCCAAAGTGTAAGTGCATAAAATAACAATTAGGAAGTAATTATGAGGAATCTAATGGGAAAATAAGAATAAAAATCCAATTAGAAGTGGTGAGAGATTGAATTGGCACATGGAATTGGAAAGAGATTCACGGTGTCATATTGAATCTTATACCATTAACCAAGAACAAAGAATTACTATGTACCAAATCTGGTTATCAAGTCAAAAAGTATTTATGGGGATATCTAATTTTGTAACTAGCAATGAACAATCAAAGTGTTGCTTGTAAGATTCAAACCCTTTCTGGTTAACGTTTTAAAAATCTTACTATGAAAGTTTTACCGATCTCCTTAATTATTAGATTTGTAATGTTCTTCTTAAATTATCAACAAAAAAGAAAAAAGAATAAGTTCTTCATGTCAAAGATGGTTTGGCACTATTTATTGAAACAATTTTGACCCTGAAAATTGGGAAACTTATTTTCAAAGAAGCATGAAAAAACAATAAAAACTTCACAAAAAATTTTAAAAAAAAGATTTAAAGGATAGGAATCTTTTCTTCTTCTTCTTTTTTTTTTTTTTTTGTCATAGGAATCCTATATTTTATATATATATATATATATATATATCTCTCTCTCTCTCTCTCTCTCTCTCTCGAAAGAATGCTTTTCAAATGTGGTCATTTCATTGTTAAACAATCCTGATAGTATATCTTAGAATTCAATTTTTTGTTCAATAGACTCTCCAATTTTTGTCAATCTTAGGACAGGTTACATTGAGAAATTTGTTGCCACACGGCACACGCAAGGCATTATCATTGAATCTACACAAGAATTCCGAATTAAGGTGCATTTCCTCCTAACCTTGGGGTTCCAGCTAGATATGGAGTTGAAGAAAAGGAAAAGCATGCAAATCGTCTAACTCTAAAATGTCGTTATCATACAGAAAAATACATCCATAGAAATCATGTGATAGAGCTATTATGTCTAAAAAAAACCCCCCCAAAAAAGCAAATAAGCTAATTTTTTTTTACATACAAAAAAGCTAATATTATTATTAACTAATTAATAACAATATATATCTAATATATGTATTAATAATTTCTTTTTATGCAGTATCAAAAATAAATTCCAATTTTGAGCTGTATCAATAATTAAGGAAGTTACGGCAGCTCACTCTACATATATATAGCTAACCTGTTAGATATAATTTCTGTAATTATCCACTTAAGTTAAAGGAAAAAAAATCCAATTTTCATACCATATTAAAATTAATTGTATTTCCTTAGAAATTTTTTTTTGAAAGGTAGTTTAATTAAATTTTATTAAAAGCAACAAATAACAGCCACAATTTTTTTAAAAAAAAGAACAACATAAATAATCTAGAGAAAGTTCTGCATAATGAACGAAGACAATTCAATACAAGCCAACAAAAGTAGAGCCACACAAACTCCAAAAAAACAACAAAACCTCAAAAACATACACTAACATCAGGTTTAGTGCATATTGAAAAGCAATAATTCTTGACTGTTTTCTTTAATTGGTGCAAGTCATAACGGAACTAAAGGGATGGACGAAGGGAGGGAGTATAATACATTTATAACACACTAAAATTCAATTAATTAAGTATAATCCTGAATGATTAGCTAGTGATCCTGCAAATTAGTTGGGAATGGGAGCCTATTAGATTGATACATAGTAGAGTGCAAAAATCAAATTGAAAACCAAAAGGCTGACTAGAAAAGTCAATGCAACAAGATTAACTAATTAGACTATGACATGCGCATAGGGAAAATGTTAAGAAATTGTCCAATTTGACCAAACACACAACAAAAGTCATATTTCTGGTCATTTCGCAAATTCCAAAACCAAATTGTAGTGGTAAAATGGAAGACTATTATAAAAGTTGGGGCAGCAAACAAATATCTTAAACCAGACGACTAGCCACGTACCTTCCATCGCCAGCCACGGTTTCTATAAATAGCCTCATTATTGTTCTTATTATGTATATGAATCGCTAGTTATATAGTATTAATCAAGTCTCTCATTGTCATTACCCACGAAACGTTTCGTACGACGTCCACCGTGATGAAGTTCTTTAGCTTCCAAATTATCTTCGTCGTTCTCCTATTTCTTAGTGTTTATCATTGCGAAGCAATAGCTCGTTATAAGTTCATGGTAACTATATATGTTTATCTTCACTAATTAGCTGATCAATCATTCATGTACGTAGTACGCTATACATAATTGACAAAGGGGAATTATTAATTTATTGTTGCAGGTGCAAGAAACTCCATACACAAGATTATGCAGCACAAAGAAGATATTGACAGTAAATGGACAATTCCCTGGCCCTACTTTGCATGTCCACAGAGGGGAAACGATCATTGTTGACGTTTACAACAGAGGCAACGAAAACATCACTATTCACTGGTAAACTTAATTTTATACACGTAGGTCAAACGGGTCGTTTGTAGAATGTTGAACTGTTAGTTATAATAATCAGAATTCAATTCCAGATAACTTGGAAATATAAAAATAAAAAATAAATTATGAGGTTGCAGGCAAAAGACTAAATGAGAAATAATTAAAATCGTGATTTAATTTGCAGGCATGGAGTGGAACAAAGAAGAAATCCATGGTCAGATGGACCTGAATTCATCACACAATGTCCTATCAAACCGGGGGGAAAATTTAGCCAAAAGGTCATATTCTCTGAGGAAGAAGGGACTGTATGGTGGCATGCTCATAGCGACTGGTCACGAGCGACTGTTCATGGCGCTATAATTGTATATCCTAAGATTGGAACTACTTATCCTTTCCCTAAACCTTACGCAGAACAGACCCTCATTTTAGGTATATTGCTTACTGGAACTTGAAAGCTTTCCATTAGTTCTTGAAGCTGCCAATTGCTAACAAAGATTTGGAATGGTTGAAATCAATGACAATACAGGGGAATGGTGGAAGGAAGATTTAGCAGAGTTATACAGGGGGCTGCTTCGTTCAGGAGCAGATCCAAACACTTCTGATGCTAACACCATTAATGGCCAACCTGGAGACCGTTATGCCTGCTCTAAACCAGGTCAATACTTAGTTATTGTACTAATTAATTTCCTAGATTACTTTTCTTCATCACACAATGCAAATTTATTGTACTAATTAATTACGGTTGATCTTTAAGTTTAATTAGGCTGGGTCTAGCGAAATATTTTCATAAATTTGTTCCAATTGCTTCCCTTAATATTCTCTTATTTTTTGGGTATTTATTTCTTGTTTGGTTATTATCGATAGAAACACACAAACTAATGGTTGATTACGGTAAGACTTATCTCCTCCGCATAATCAATGCCGCCATGCAAGACCTCTTCTTCTTCTCCATTGCCAACCACAACTTCACGGTGGTTGGATCAGATGCAAGTTACACGAAGCCATTCACCAGCGACATTATGGCAATCTCCCCCGGTCAGACCATCGATGTCCTACTAACCGCTAACCAAAAACCTGATCATTATTACATGGCTGCTAGAATATACGCGGGTTCAACTGGAGCAGGTGAGAACAACTCGACTACGACAGCAATTCTTCAATACAATGGAAACTACAGTGCCTCTTCACCACCATTGCCTCCCGAGCTTCCCCAGGTTAAAGATACAAATGCAGCATTTAACTTCATTGGGAAATTTAGGAGCTTGGCAGATAAAGATCACCCCATTGATGTCCCATTGAAAATTAACAAACATCTATATTACACACTATCTATGAACACTCTTCCATGTGCTGCGAATGAGACATGTACAGGGCCAGATGGTCAAAGACTAGCAGCCAGCATGAACAACATAAGCTTTCAGAGTCCGAGAATGGACATTTTAGAAGCTTACTTCTTTCATGCCAAAGGGGTATTTCGGAAGAATTTTCCCAGTTTCCCACCTCTTTTTTTCAATTTTACAGCTAGCGATTTGCCAACGATTCTAAAGACACCGAAACAGGCCACTGAGGTGAAGGTGTTGGACTATAACACCACGGTGGAACTTGTACTCCAGGGAACAAACTTGGTTAGGGGAACTGATCATCCTATTCACCTTCATGGATTTAGTTTCTACGTTGTGGGATGGGGTCGTGGGAACTTTGATAAGGAGAAGGACCCTTTGAATTATAACCTTGTGGATCCTCCTTTGCAAAACACCATTGCTGTCCCTGTGAACGGCTGGACCGCTATTAGGTTCAAGGCAAACAATCCCGGTATGCGACGTTAATTAACTCATTAAAAATAATCATTTATATAGTAGTATTTTGATAAATTGTTAATCATTTCTTATCTTTCTTTGATCTTAAACAGGGGTATGGTACATGCACTGTCATTTCGAACGTCATTCCATATGGGGAATGGATACGGTGTTCATAGTTAAAAATGGTAGAAGAAGCGAAGAGCGAATGCTGCCACGACCCTCGGACATGCCTCCATGTTAGAAGAAATTGCCGGATTAAATCCATATTTGTTTGTAATTGTTGTGGTTCAATATAATTCTTTCATAAAGATTAATTTGTTGTAGCATGTAAAAGCTTTTCTTGTGTATGAAATAACTCATGATCATGTGAGAAATTGTATATGATTTTACTTGAATAAATTAATATTTTAAATTTAATTGGTTTTCATATATACATAAAGTACAACCCGCAGATGTAAACTTTTGGGCAACCTTTTTCTTCTTCATCGTTTTCCTTCTTGTTGAAAGTTGAAACCATATGTAGGTAGGCTTCTACAAAGTGGCCCATTGGTTTTAGCTATTTCAGCCTTTAGAGCCTTTCTTTCTATGGGCTTTTTGGCTCATAAAGCCCACTGGTACAATACATTTTTTGCTTTAAACTTGGGCCCTAAACCAGCCCAACTCAAAAGGAGGTGCCAATTTTCATAATATATAATTATACGTATTTCAATAGAAACCTGACAAAAAGAAGGAAAAAAAAGAGAGAGAACTAAATAGTTTAATCATTACATTAATTTAAAAGTGTTGTGAAAAGTATGTTAATTAAAATTGATTAAGCAAGAACAAGAAATAAGAATAGGAGAAATTGAGAATTAAAGGAACAAGAGAAAGAGAGAGAGAGAGAGAGAGATGGAAGTGGAAATAAGATTGAAGGAATTGTAAATATCATTGGGGAGAATGAATCCCAATTTATAGGCATCAAATGGTAGGCTATACAAGTTGGCAATTTGCACATATTAACCCCATTATTATCATCACAATAATCATAATTTGGACAAATTGTACAACTTGCATTTGTCCACTTTCATAACCTAATTTGCATTTGTCCACTTTCATAATAATTTGCACAACTTGCATTTGTCCACTTTCATAATAAAAAGTGCATTATAAAAAGAAACTATCATCAATAAAAAATTAATTTTTTTAAAGAATAGGATAAGGTTAATGTAATATTTTTTTTTTGGTTCTAACAATTCTTATGCATTAGCAAAAGATACATATATAATTTATTACTATTAACGCACTAAGTGCTAGAATAATTTATAAGCTTATAACACACTAAAATTCTATTAAATATCGTTCTGAATTAATTAGTTGGTGATTAGAAAAGTTTGGAGCATATCATATTCGTAGGTAGTAGAGTGCAAAATCAAATTGAAAACCAAAAGTGCAAGAGAAAATGCTTTGTTTCAGACGACGGCAGTTCAGTAAAAAGTCAATATTGTAGCTAGATCATTAACTTAGAAGCCAACAAAATTTCATTCAAAAGCACCTAATTTATAAGCTTATAACACACTAAAATTCTATTAAATATCGTTTTGAATTAATTAGTTGGTGATTAGAAAAGTTTGGAGCATATCACATTCCTAGGTAGTAGAGTGCAAAATCAAATTGAAAACCAAACGTGCAAGAGAAAATGCTTTCTTTCATACGACGGCATTTCAGTAAAGATTCAATATTGTAGCTAGATTATTAACTTAGAAGCCAACAAAATTTAATTCAGAAGCACCATGGAGTTTTTTTTTTTTTTTGGAAAAAAAGTTTAGAAGCAGGGTAGATTATCCCACCTCTAAGATCAGGGCAAGCCGCTAATCTCTTTAAGGGTTTACTGACTCCAATTTTATGAAGTTTTTTAAACTTATAGATAGCCTACCAAGGGTGTCGCGCCCCGACACGCAGTCGAGCACGTAACAATCGCCGCAACTCTTGAAATGCATTCTATTAGGTTAGAATACACTCCAAGGGTCGTAAAGCTAAAACAGTCATTTTACACATTTTTTTCATCATACAGTTTTAATCGTACCAAGTAGTTAAAACACTTAACTATCATTCGAACAAATCAAAATAGATAAAACATCAAACTGCCGTAACATAAAAATTCATTTATATATAAGATATCCAAACTTCAAAATATTTACGAAAATGCCATTAAGTGTTTCAACATATTTTTGTAGAATTTATTTGCGGACTTCCAGAATTCAGAAAAATATCACGTCAGTTTTGAAAAGTCTTAGACTCATTAAAGAAAAGAACTGGCTATTTAAAACGATATTTACATACTCGGTGGGACCTACACGAATATTAAAAAATAATACAAAAAAGTTAACTTTTTCACCTCTGGTCAAATTGGTGTAAAGTGTCAAATATTTTCCCACCACAAGTACCCTAGTAGCGCGGTTGATATCTATAGCCTGAAAATATTTTTAGTAAAAACATGAATAAGTAACAATATTACTCAGTGAGTGGATAACATATTTAAAACAATAGTATAGTAAAAATCCTTAAATTTAAAATAAATAAAGAAAACTTAATAACATAAACAAAGTAAGAATTTCTAAACCTTGGCCCACGAATCATCTATTTTATTCCGTCAATTCTTCACTCGAGTTGTTGCCTTGGCCGAGGCCGAAAACTGAGTGTTGAGTTCCATCCTGAACGGTGGTGCCACTGGATGAACTCAAAGTACCTTGCAGGTTTTCCTCCGCGCCTCTCGTCAAGGTATGTCTACTATCGCCACGCCCCTCAAAAGACAGTCTGCGGCTACTTGGCTACTGCAGTAACTTAATATCCTCCCATGGAGGCCGCCGTATAATTACATCTCTTGGAATTGTGATGGCTTGCAAATCTCCTTTTTATTTATTTCAACTAGAACAATGCTTTTGAAAAATCCTTTGAAAAATCATATAACAACCTTTCAATATTTCAAAACTAATAGTACTAATTTATTTCAAAACCATTTTTCATATCCATGTCTCAAAATCTAAATCTTCCAATTTAGCCATTACATTGCATGGGCCATTCACAATTATTCTCAATCATCATTTAGCACCTTTCAACTAAATCATTTCACAAAATAACATTTAACAAAATAACAAAACTGTAATTTGAACATTGTCATCCACTCACAGTGAGGTCCGAGTTTTACTTGGTCCTCCTCGACCGATTCCTTTGTCGTTGGTGACGTTCGAACTCCTAATTTACACACATTGGTTTAGTTTCCAATGTCATTTGAAATATTTAGACTAAAACCTAGGCTACGTGCAATGTTATGCATGTCATGCAATAATGTAACAATCTAACATAAATTTTCTCTTTTTCTCTAGCATTTCCATATCCATTCACTTCCAATTCAACTACATTTCCATCAAATCAACCAACTAGTCCAATGTCATTCTTTCTTGGTGAATTCGGCACTATAAGCTAAGATTTCCAATTTTTCTTTTCAAGCTAGTTCAATAACATTTTCTTGTTCATTGGACTTCCACAAACCACATATTTCAATCCTAATTTTCCTTGAATCCAAATTTGACCTAAATCTCAAATTCAAGAAATTTCCCATAACTTTTCTAATTTTCTAGATTCATAAACATACAAGCAATTTCAAACTAAATTGACTTGATATTCATGTTTAGCATGCCAAAACCTACAATCTAACATTGAATTTAGGCATGCTTACCTTTGGATTTTGGTTTTCCACCAACAACCCTAATCCTTCAAATCTAAATTCCTCCTCACCTAGCTTGAATTTCTTGAAATTGATTTGGGAATATTAATGGGCTAAGCTAGAGCTTTAATATGGTTGGAAATTTAAGGATACTCTTGTTTGGAGAATTTAGGACTTGTGTTTATGGGTGGAAAGTTTCAAGTGTTTAACAATGGAGTTTTGTTCTTCCAAGCTAAAGGTTGAAGACAACAATGGTGATTTCAAGAATCTTCTAGCTTTTTAATTATGCATGGCCGGATTTTTTGGTGTTATAAGACAAGGAAATTTGGCTAAATCGTTTCTAAAGTTTTACCACTTGTCATCATGTGATTAAATCCATAAAAGTAAATTTTACTCTTAGTTACCATTTTACCTTTCAAGAATTACCAAAATTCAACCTATATCCCAAGCCAGTAGAATAAATTTTTCAGTGTCTAGTTTCATGCTTCAAACCGTTTTCTTTTTATCCATTGGCAGCGAAATTTTCAAATTCCCTATCATTTGTTAATAATTTCAGTCTAAATTTCTAACCTTACTACTAATTCTTAACTAATCACTTAGTCCCATCCATGTCATTTTCATAACTTAAGTGAGGCTTTACCACATTCTCTTACTAACTAACGCATGCTCTAATTGATGAAAAGAAACAGGTATTTGGTATGGGTATTACAAAGGGGGCTTGTGGGAGCTCGAACCCGAGTGTCTTACATCACTAACTTAAGCTCTTATCACTTTGACCAATCTCCATTAGCAAGCACCATAGAGTTTTATATGCACTTTCAAACGGGCTAATTTAGGAAGTAGGATAGGTATACAAGCTTTATTGTGGGAATAAATTGTATCACATATTTTTTATGTTTTAAACTAAAAAAGAATTAATCTTGGGTCAATTATAGATAGAGCTGGTAAAACCTGACCCGAGAATAGGTACTTGACCCAATCCGTTTGAAACCAAACTCGACCCAACCCGATCCAACTCGAACCTGAAAATGACCCGAAACCAGAATAACTCAAACTCGAAATTGACCTGAACCCGAAGTGACCCAAACTTGAAGTGAGGCGAACTCGATTAATTTGAGAAGTTAACCTAAAATGACTTGTGCTTAAAAGAAAGTGTATTTGAAAATTTTTTAAAATAGCAATTCAATTAAAAATAAAAAGTATAATAAAATAAAATACTAGCATATAGTAATTAATAAAATTTAATACCTTTAAATTGATTTTAGTTTTTTACCGAATATTAAGTGAAGTATATGTATGTATCATACATAAATATTTTGTTAGTATTTTTTTGACCGAAACTTAATTATTAATTATGATTAAGATTTAAGAACAATAAAAGAATTTATTTTCATTGTTATAAGTAGAATTAGATTAAATTTTTATGTAACTATTTAAATATCTATACTTTAATATTTTATAGTTAATATAAAGAAATATCAAATATCATATAATACTTTAATTAATATTAAATATTTATAATTTAACTAATTTTATGTTAATATTATATCATGTTTAAAAATATTAACCTATAGAATTAGTGACAACCCAAGCAAATTAAATTAGATTTCAATTGAATGTTTTTTAAATATCGATTATGTGGAATTTGAGGAAAAAGAAATTGATGTCTACAATAATATCGATTTGCTTATTGCTAAAAAAAAAAAAGAAATTCAAACTTAATATAATTTTTAGATCTTATTATCTCTCATATAAAATTAAGAATTAAGAATTATAATTTTCATTTGTACATATTGCAAATTAGAGGATTAAAACTAACTTCAATCACCAATTAGAAAATTTCGTTTAAAATTAAATATTTGAATTTTTACCTAATTAGAACAAATTGCTAAAGACTAAAAGCTATAAATCCCGTAAATAGTAATATTATTTTTTCAATAAAGCCTAAATCTATGAAAAAAAAAAGTTAATATCCTATAATAAAATCCAAAGTGATACAAAATAGAAATTGAGGTGTCAAATATGAAAAAAAAAATAAACTCAAATAATCCATGTTGAATTTGAAATAGCTTAAACCCAAAAATCCAAATTAATATGACCCGAACTCGAAACGACCCGAACCTGAAAACCCAAGTGTGAACCAAAAGTCAAATGACCTGGACTCGAATCCAACCCGAATATGAACCCGAAATTATCCAAATTTCTCTTGACCCGAAACTGACCCAGTCCGAATTACCCGAACCCAACCCAACTTACTCATATGCCATCTCTAAATTTTTTATAGATCCACCGTAGGGATGAAACTTAGCATAGGAGCTTAAAAAATTCTGCAGAGAAAGTATTAATAAAGTGCAATTATTTGACGATTATACTACTCAAATAGTCCTTGTATTATAGGTTTTATTTATTTTAGTCTCTGTACCCTAATTTTATTTAACTTAGTCCCTATACTATTCTAAAAGTAACAAATTAAGGATAATCACTAACTGTATCAATCTGTTCTGTTAAATTGGATGATATGGCATTAAGATAGTAGCATAAAATAACATGTTTTACTGAAAAGTTGACAGTGACATCAATGAGAATTTAACAAATGAATTAATTTTTTTAAAAAATATTAATCTAAGATTTTTTTAGTAAAAAAAGACAGTACATAAGAACACGTACTGCACAAAAAGGTTGGAGATTTCTACCGATACTACACAGGTAGATGTCATGTGTCAAGTTCTCACTTGCCACACCTTTAAAATATTGCCACCTAAGTGCTATGTCATCAGATTTAATAGAATAGATATTGACTGTCATTAATTTGTCACTTTTACAAGAGTATAGGGATTAAATTGCATAAAATTAGAGTACAAGACTAAAATGAACAAAATCATATAATATAGGGACTAAATAAGAGTTTCACCATTATTTAAGCAATACACGAAAAGTCATCTTTGTGGTCATTTGCAAATTTCTCAATCATAATAGCAAAATATTGGAAATATTCAAAGTTTTAGGCGTATGCTACCAAACAAAATTAAGAGCCCATTACTTTTCACATCAAACATAAAGTCAGATAATTTTTAATTTCAGTCAAAAGTTGGTTGGGGAAACAAAAGTCAGTTGGGAAGTAAAAGTTCACTCAGCCTAAAAAGTTATTTTAGATGTACTTTTTTGTTAAAAAAATTACGTTTGATGTAAAGTTATTTTAATTGTCCCTTATTTCTTGCATTTAAAATGATTTATTCTTTTATTTTTAAATATGTACTTTTTAGACATTTTTTATTCTACATAATACCTTTTCACAATAATTCTCAAAAGTATTTTTTAAAAGCACTTTTAAACTTTTCACAATCATAGGTGTAAAGCCAAACTAGGCTTAAGTCATCTTCAATTCCTGATTGCAGTACAACTAATTTTGCCTTAATTCACCATACAGCCAAACCAAATAATTAAAGACTATACATATATATATATATATATAGAGAGAGAGAGAGAGAGAGAACATGTGGGAGTTATTTAAAATTGATGAACCGAACTTCAAACAATTAACAGCTATTTAATTAAACATTAATTTTTTTGGCCGAATAATTAAACATTAATTCAAAATGGAAAAATCAAATGTATATGTATATATAATTGCAGAATCAATCCTATCTAAAGAAAGATATGTATTCCATCTGAATTTGATTCTATATACAATTAAGAATGCGAGTCACTTCCGAGAATTTGATTTAATATGTTTGTGTATGATTCTCCATCGAACTAAAAAGTATAAAATCCCATTTTTTTCAAATAAGAAATTTTTTAAAAAAATATATACTTTGTTTCTTTGTGGTTGGTGGTGATGGAACGTCAATGATAATACCTCCAACGGTTCTGTTCAAAGGCCAGTTATCAGCATCTTGGTCCAAATACTTGAATATATTAATAGGTATTTTTTCTTTCAAAATCAATATGCCTTAGTAAAATTTGGATCCTCATTAATTAAGAAATGCAGCGTACTATGAAGTTCTTTAGCCTGCAACTCTTACTGTTCCTTCTGTTTGTTATTTTCTGCCATTGTTATTTTCTGCCATTGCCAAGCTTTAGATCATTACAAGTCTGTGGTACGAGTGTTGGTTGATCATACTTAGTCGATAATCATATATATCAGTTGTTATTATTACAAGATAGGCCTTACTTGGTAGAAGAGAAAAGTGGAGAGATGAAAAAGTTAGGAGGAAAAAGTAGAGAGAAAATAAATTTTAAAGTGATTGGTTGGAGAGAAATTTCAGAGATAAGAAAATTGGAAAGATGAATGTTTTATATCATACTTCATATTCAAAATCTCTTCAAATTTCGAAAGAAAAGTGGAGTGAAAACAATGTGAGTCTAATTAATTAAGGTAAAAGTACTTACATATCCTTCATTACCAAAAACATTTTAACACATAATACTACTACTCATTAGCATACTAAATAAGGGGTATAATTGTAAAAGTATATTAAATTGATTTTTTTCTAATTATTTTTCTCTTCTACCAACCAATAAAAGGGAAGAAAATTAATTTTTCCTCTTTTTTTCCATCTTTTCTACCAAGCATACTAAAGGAAAATTAATTTTATTTCCATCTTCATACTTTCTCCTCTTATTTTCTTTCTTTCTAATTTTCCTTCTTTCCTACCAAGTAAAGCCTAAATGATTCAACAACTAACAACTTACATACATGAGATTATGTAGTAGCAAGAAAATGTTAACTGTTAATGGGCAATTTTCGGGGCCAACTTTATATGTTCACAAGGGAGAGACAATTGTTGTGGATGTTTTCCATAAGGGCAACTATAACATCACTCTTCACTGGTATATACATAGTGTTGATTCTGGTTTTATATATTTTTAACTCAGAGAATAAGTTTGCTCTAAAGTTTATATATACTGATATGATAGCAAGATTTTTGCAGGCATGGGTGAAACAGCCCAGAAATTAGTGGTCCGATGGTCCTAACTACATCACACAGTGTCCAATCCAACCAGGAGCAAGATTCAGATAGAAAATCATATTCAGTACCGAAGAAGGGATATTATGGTGGCACGCTCATAGCGATTGGTCACGAGCAACTATCCATGATGCTGTAATTATTTATCCCAAGTTTGGATTTGGCTATCCTTTTCTCCAAACCACATGAAGAAGTTCCCATCATTTTAGGTATATTTGACAGCTTGTCTTG
This sequence comes from Microcos paniculata, assembly GCA_030664755.1. Classification (NCBI taxonomy): domain Eukaryota; kingdom Viridiplantae; phylum Streptophyta; class Magnoliopsida; order Malvales; family Malvaceae; genus Microcos; species Microcos paniculata. The sequence continues at coordinate 20,244,498 of CP131461.1, forward strand.
GCTTTTATGAAAGTTATTTGAAACTAATAATCAAGAAATGTAAATGTTGTGTCTTGTTGAAAATGAGGAATGGTGGAAAGCAGAGATAATGGCGATATACAAAGCATGCATTTCTTCGTTCAGGTTTAGATGTAAATGTTTCCGAAGCTAACATCTTTAATGGACAACCTGGTGATCTTTATCCATGCTCTAAACCAGGTCAAAGTTTATTAATTAGTATCACTTCTTTTGCATCAGCTTCTAAGTACTATTTACTTGAACTTTATTTCTGAAGTTACCCTCCCCAGACATGTTCAAATTGAAGGTTGAGCATGGAAAGACTTATCTGTTCTATCTAATCAACGTTGGGCTGCAAGACATTTTCTTCTTCTCCATTGCCAAGCATAACTTCACGGTTGTTGCATCCGATGAAAGCTACACCAAGCCATTCACCTGAGACCTCATGGCTATATTCCCTGGTCAAATCATCGATATTTTGTTAAATGCTAACCAGAAACTTGATCACAACTATATGGCTGTTAAAGTATACAGTAGTGCAAGCAAGGCGGCCTTCGACAACACCACCACAACCGCAATTCTTCAATACAATGGCAACTACTCCCCATCTTCACCTCCATTGTTCCCCAATCTTCCTGACTATAATGATGCAAATGCAGCATATAGCTTTAGCGGTAGCTTTAGAAGCCTGGCAGATAAAGCCCATCCTATTAACGTGCCGTTAGAAATTGATGAAAAGCTATTTTCCACATTATCTATCAACACAATTCCCTATCCTAACAATTCATGGGCAGGACCAAACGGGACCAGATTTGCAGCAAGTGTGAATAGCATAAGCTTTTTCAGCCCTGCAATTGACATACTAGAAGCTTATTGCTACCTTAGAAATGGAATTCTTAGTGCGAAATTTCTGAAATTTTCACCCTATGTTTTCAACATTACAGGCGATAATCTGCCACAATACTTACAGTCACCAGAGAGAGTGAAAGAGGTAAAGATTTTGGACTATAACTCGACGGTGGAAATTGTTTTCCAGGGGAAGAACTTACTTGGTGGAGCTGAACACCCAATCCATCTTCATGGATTTAGTTTCTATGTTGTGGGATTGGGTAGAGGAAATTTCGATGAGAAGAATGACCCGAGCTATAATTAGGTTGACCCTCTGCGCGGCGACATGATACGATAGAACATGGACACGGTGACTGTCACGCCCCGACCCAGAGGGTCGGCCACATGGTAACTGTCTCGCTACCTCAAAGTACGTATCGACTGGTCACGCACCTGAATCACCGTAGGACATAGAAATGGATATCATCCCTATAAAACACAACTAAAACTTTAATTAGAAATCATTTAATAAAATAATTAACTATTAAAGAAGTACCAGTGGATTTATTTAAAAGAAAACCTACACAATGGAAACTACTACTCCTACGCTACCAACGTCTTTTAGTGAGCCTTTGATCTATATGCTATCCTCATACGCAGATCTAGATCCATCCACATTAGATACAGGTGAGTGACAGAGGTTCAATGAATCTCCATCAAGGGTTATGGAAACAGGGAAATCCAAAATATAATAATAAAATAAATATTTTCTTTTCAAAATCACTTTTCAAATTCTCCAAACGAGAGTTTGATTTAGAAATCATTTAAATAAATATATAAATATAGTGGGCTGAACTCAAACATACTGAAGGCTCGACCCACTGGTCGTATACCTTACTGCATCGAGGGCTATCTCTTTTCTTTCTAAAACATTTTTCTTTCTCTAGTTCATTCCCTCGGTGGTGCTAATTGCTGTGGGTGGAACACAGCTATATCGAACCCTGGCGAGTTTCCCTACGCGCCTCTCCCAGGGTCTCACACTCACCGTGCCCCTCGATAGGTGGTCCATGGTTACTTGGTTGCATGCATGTCTCACTCGATCCACTCACTCCCTCTCAATGGAGCACCGAGATCCACTCAATCACTCATCTCGCTCCCATCCTTAGCAAATATCATATATATATATGTATAAAACATATATATTTAAAACATATAAAGATAAACATAAACACAGACATATAAATCTTTATATTTTCTTTGAAAATGTCTCACTTTCTATGTGGGTATATTACCAAATAAGTGTGTGCGTATGTATGATGGATTCCCCGTATCCCAAAACCTTTGAAAATCATTTTATATTTTAAAAACATTTTACCCTAGTGGCTAAACAATGAAATCTAACCCACTCACAGTGTTGGGAGGTTCGTATACTCTCAAATGATCCATGTAGATCAAACTCCGGAGCATCGCCGTACTCGATCATCCGGAATCCTAATACATGAAAATACGTGTTAGCATTCATAATCAAACTATGAAAGCACCTATGAGGCTTTAGCATGACCTAAGACGGTGTTTGGATGTGTTTCATGGCTTAGAAAAATGTCTAGGAAGGTTCGGGGTATCAAAATCGGACACTTGACAAATTTCATGAAAAAGCCCCTAAAGGCAATTGGCTCTTGCGCGGACTGGGCTGAGTCCCGTGAGGGATTGGGCCCAATTGCAAGTGGGACTTACGCTGCAGTCCACTTTCACGCGGGACTTTAGCTGTAGCCCACTCCCTCGCTGGACTTGGGCTGCAGCCCACTCCTGCGTAACCTTATTTTGACGTGCAAACTTGGACAAGCGACCCTTACGTCGTCCATAATAGATTCACCAGAAGAAAAAACAGAATCACAAGCTTAAAGTTCCTAGATCTCGAATCTAAACCAAAATCTAGCTAAAAAGTTAAACCTAACTTTGAGCTTAGATATCTCCTAGACCAATGCAAATGAGAGGAGAAGAAGAGAGGGAGAAGAGAAATGAGAGGGGGAGAGCTCAACTCCCTCTATTTATAGGCAAGCCTGACACCGGGCCTAGTCGGACCTCGGGCCAGACTTTCTTCCCTCTTTTCAACCTCTCATAATCTCAATCCTTGGCCTAATCTATCGACTGCTACACCAATGGATATCCAATCCATTGGTTATGGACTTAAAGAAGTCTAATTAATGATTCCATGCATGATTACTTATCTCATCTTCCAACTCCATCTTATCCTAATTTTCACTTCTCTTCTTAATCAGACACATCCAGACGGATGTATTATTGAGTTAATACGCCGTCTTATACTATTTCGTTTGTACGAAAAAGTTGGATTAGGTTCGAATGTGTCGACTCTCACCTTCTTTAAAAATTTTCATCCTCGAAAATATCGAGGTAGTTATGGGGAGGTTTCGCTTCTATTCCAAGCTTTTCTCTTTTTTCGAATAGTGTTCACACCAGTATTCATTGCTGAACTTCCTCATTTCACTGCTAACGCTAACCAAATTGCATCTTAATCTCTTCCGATCATTTTCTCTCAAGAACGGCTCCATCGCTCTTCTGTTCTTGAGTTTGAACTTCATTTTTTCCTTAGCCTTATCTATTCATGGGTTAGGCTTGCTTCACTTCAATTGTGCCACTTGGAGGTTCTTTCTCTGCTTAGCTGTGCTTACTCGATCCTCTCGTTTTGTCCCCATCCCTTCTTTAAAGTTTCTCCTATCGAGACTATCTACTTATTACTTCTGAGGTTCAACACCTCTTATTCTCTTTAGGAGTCTCTTCTCCTTTCCTTAATATTGCTTCATTCTCCGAGGCCATTCATTGATGTGATCCACGTTGTTTCATTGTCTTGTACTAGTCTTTGTAACCAATATATAGGGGAAGACCTTAGGTTAACTCCCTCGCCTCCAAAGCAAGGTGTGTGGTGAGTTAGTTATCTTTCCCTTACCTTGGTCTTGCTTCTCTAATTCGTTTCTTGGTTCTATTCTCTTTCTTTCTGATCTTCTTCTATTCCAATCTCACATTAGCCCATTATCGGCCATATCACATCAGAGGAATCTTATAGCATGCCCTCTCGACTCTCACAATCTGACTCACTCTCTGACTGCCCATTTCTATCTCAAATAAGGCCCTTGGAACATCTCATAACATCTCTTCTCCTCTCCGGGTTTGAGAACTCTAGGTGGCCTTATGCTCTTCTCGGTCACGTTCTGGGTCGGTCCTCTCGAGTGGTCATGATAGAGATCCTTAAGCTCTCGATCTTTGATCTTATCTCACATGGGGACGCCTCACATGGCTCAAAAATCATCCGTACTTAAGCCTCGACAACATATTCATCCATGCCGTTTTCTTTGGCCTATTAGGGCTTTCTTTTGTCTTTCACTCCCTTAGAATGTTTACCTTAAGAGGTGCCACGCATTTCTTTTTCATATGATATTATTTCTTCATATTAGCTTCTTTGCTAATGGTCGATTCCCTTTCCTCCTTTCATCAACAGTTCTTTCTGGGGGTCTCCTTATCCCCTTTTCTATCTTTTTCTTTCTTTTCATTCACCCACAATCCATTGTGGGATCTACTTTTCTCTTACCTTTTCGTCTCTATGGGACTAGGTATATCATTCATGTTATAATCGTGCGGTTTCATTTTTAACTTTCTCCATTTCCATATTCCCTTCTCTTAGGGTTTCTTATCCTCTCACCTGGTTTGCCCTTCTCTCGGTCTGTTGCCATCCTTAGGCATCGTCTGCAGCTTCATCATCTCTATACCCATTCCCTTAAGGTTTTGTGCTCGCTGCTAGTTCTCTTCCACCTTGATTTACGTGATCTTTCACGTCTTATCCATGATTTCCTTTACCCAAGCTTCATTTCTTTCTTCCCTTGCTTTCTTTATCGTCCTTATTCTTATTTCTCTTATCTTCTAACACATTTACTCCATTTAGGTGTTAGAATTTCTTTCTTCTTATTATATTGGCTATGCTCATAGAAGCTTATGAGCTTGACCAGTTACTTTTCTTATCCCCATACTCTTTCCATTGAGTACTCGGGTTATTCTTGTCATCTTTTTTGTCTTAGCTCCTGTATCAGTTGCTTCTTACATGTGGGTCTTCTTTACCTTAGCCGTCCTTGGCTCTTGATTTCCTGATATCTCTTTTTTATCCTCCATATCAAGGTTTATTCATCGCGGATAACACCTTTTTCTACCATCCATCGTCTTACAATCTTATCCGTGCTTAGCTATTTCTATTGTACCTTAACTTAGACTGCATCTCCCGTATGCTTTCTTCACTTATCATTCTTCAGGGAGACTACCTTTAGTGTTAAGCTATTCCCCTCCATCTGGGTTTTCACTTATCTCTGACATTCTTTTGCTCATTACTCTTAATTCCTTCTATCTCACTCTTTTATCATGCTTTCACCTTTTGTCTTCTCCAATTCTAACTATCATCCTTATTTTATCCTCACTCTTTCTTTGACTCTTACCTAAGTCGATCAACTTTCCTTCTTAACTAGGTTCGAAATCTCCTTATTGTTTCCATCATTATCATCTTCGTCCTCATCATCCTTTTACTTTTGTTTACTTTACCATACCTTGGTACCTTTATTCCTTTATTTCTCTTTTCTTTTTTTCTATTTATTCTTTAATTGTATCTAAAGGGTAGATAAGTAATGAAAAACTTACAACCCGTCATCCTTTAGGATACAAGTATCTCCATTCACTCGTTTCCTTCGAGTGCTTTCTCATTTTTCTTCTTCTCTAATTTTTTTTCTTTCTATCCAACCTTCTTATCTCTTCTTTATAACTTACATAGTCGAGGGTCTTATTTCCTTTCACACTCTTAACCCCTTTTTATCACAGAAGTTCTGGCCTCCAATCATCCTTGTTTATTCTTTCCTTTTTTTTAACCTATTCATAGTATGATGTAGTGCCTTGGCTCGACTCGAGTTTGGGGTTCATTATGCTCAACTTTCTTTAACTAATATCTGTTTCTAAGTCTTTTATTCGATTCGTCTTGCTAGAATTTTTTAATCCTCTTTCTAAGCTTTTAAAGCCCTTTTTTATTCGCTTTCTTTAACCTATCCCTAGGTTATCTGCCTAGGTTTTTGCCTCACATTCTAATTTCCTACACCTTACTCTTTATTAGCTCTTCCTAGTCATTCAATTTTATTAACCTATGGTTCGTTATGAAATTATTGCTAATAAAGGTTAAAGTTTGCTAATGGTTTATGAAACCTATAGTGTGTTATGCTTTTATTTTCTCTTTTTTTAAGGCTCTACTTCTAATTAGCCTAAACTTAGTTCATCAATTGAACTAAGTTTTTCTTTTTCCTAGGACTTATTCATCTCTAATTAGCCCAAAATTTTCATTTATCTAGAGTTTTATGCTTTCTTCATTATTAAGAAAGCTTCCGCACTACATCACGACATCTCTTATATCTTTTGTTTAAGGGTTTGCTTTTTCCCTTCTCTTCCACTTCTTTTTTCTCACTCGTTCCTTCTGGTGATGTCCTTTTCCAACTCTAGGGAAAATTCTCTTCGTGCTCTTCATTTGCATGCATGCAGGCATTTCCATCATCACCGTGCATTCCACTTTCTCCGCTTGTTTACTTCCTATTGACCTTGTCATGGTCCTTCATTATCATCTTTTGGGGGTCTCCTCCTTCTTACTCTTATTGTTTACCAAGTGATAAGGGATTCATTACGTTTAACCCCTTCAGAGTGGAGGTTTCTAACTTATCTCTTTCTTTATTCCATGTCCTCTATCTTCACTTCTTCTCTCTTCTTTTTCCACTATCTTCTTTTGACATTGGTATCCAATGGTTAGATAAGTAGTAATAAGTCTTCTATTCGTCTACCATATGGATGTGACCTCTTTTCATTCTTTTCATTATCATTCTCTTCCATTCTGCTCCTTAAATCTTTTTTATAGGGATCCCAACACACAGTGAAGGGTCCACTATCCATCCCTCACACAGATATGAGGTCTTTTTCCATTCTTCATTGTTCGTCTTGCCATCTTTGCCTTGTTCATCCTTATCGTTTCTCAAGAATGGCTTCATTCTTACTTTTCCTTGTTGCTATTCTTTTACTATTCTCAAGTCTTCTTAGGGTTTCCTTTTATCAATCCTCTTTACATCCTCTCGTGATTTTCCCTTAACTCACTTCTCGTGATCTTGAGTTCACTCGATCTCTTCCGATTTCCTTGGATGATCCTCCTCGATTGACTTTCTCCCAAACTCCACACATAAACAGTGTGGAAGGTGGAAGGTGCCAAGTTGGTTCGTTGGAGAGGTTCAAGCTGTTCTCTTCTTGAAGTTCTCCACCTTCATCATCCCCTTCTGTGATCATTTGTCTCCCATCTCGAAATCCTATAGCACAATCCTCTTGACTCCGAGTGGTCTCTCTTTCATCCACCTCTATCCCCTTTTCTTTCACCATTTACACATAAATGGTGTAAGAATGAGAGAAGTTAGCTTGCCATTTCTGCAGTCTCTCTCAATTTCTATTCACTCCCATGAGCATTCTTCAGGCAATTTGTGGGCTCATCCCTCTAGACTTTCCAACCCATGGGCTCATCCCTCCAGGTTTACCATGGTGTTAGGTCGAGCCCAACCACCTCAGGTATTGCCTCAAGGCCTAAACGTTTGAGTACCAGTGTGCTACAACACTCTTCGAACCCTAGCCACTAAGGGTTTGTTGCCCCCAGAAGCACACCTCTCTCCAACTAAGCTGAGAGGGGGTTAAGTTGTCCCACGTAGATCCTTCGTCAACCTCTCCATTTCATCTTTTCTGTCACCTTTTCTCTCTAAACTTCCTTTCAAAATCTACACATGATTAATGCAGAGAATGAGAGGGGTTAGATTTGCATCGTATAGGTCCCTCATTAACCTCTACGCTTGGTTAGCACTTCATTGGCTCCACTTTTCATCCTTCCATTTGTCGCTCGATGGAGTCTTTGCTGTTTTTTCATCCTTTTGCTCGGATGCTTTATCTCACGTTTGAGGTTTTGTTAGCCTCGTCCTCCATGATCTCATATCTATTTGGCTTTTTTCCTTCTAACCAACTCTCTATCCAACTCAACACAGTAATGGTGTAAAGAGTGAAAGAAGTTGGTTTACTGTTTGTGCACATCAAGGCCATCGTGGCTCCTTGAAATGCTCTTGCTACCTCACTTCCTCCCAAATCCTACACATTACAAGTGTGGTGAATAAGGGAAGTTTCATTTGGGTTGGGTTAGGTGTCAAACTCACTTCTTCACTGGTGAGTCTCGATGTCCACTACCTCAAAGGTTGGGCATCGAAGCAGTTTTCTTCACTGGTATGCATCTGAATAGGCTGTCTTAGAGGATTAGACGAGATATCACATATCTATCATCTCAAGGGACTTACCATCCCTTATTTGGTTTGGCTATCGAGTAGGAGGGACATTAGAAAATAAAGTGTTGATCTTGGGGGATTTCTCAGAAAGCTTATTTTACTTTCACGAATCTCGAGGAAAAGACGGTCGTGGTGTCATTTCACCTAAAGACCACTCTTGAATACTTTATATGGTGGTATGCTCCTAAAGAAGGTATTCTAAGAGTAGGTTTAGGTATTCACAATTCGTTCGAGTAATCACATACTCGAACTCTAGAGTTTTAAACCTAAGTAATCTACTGGTTTTGAAAATGTTTGAAAATACTTTGAAAATGCTTTATAACTTTTGAAAACGTTTAGAATCTTTTAAACACTTTGATACCAATCAAATTGTCACGCCCCGACCTAGAGGATAGGCCACGTGGCAACCGCTATGCTACCTCGAAGTACTTGTCGATCGGTCACACACCTAAAGCACTGCAAGGCATAAAAATGGATATCATCGCTACAGCATAAAACTAAAACTTTAATTAGAAATCATTTAATAAAATAATTAACTATAAAAGAAGTACCAGTGGATTTATTTAAAAGAAAATCTATGCAGCGAAAACTACTACTCTTGCGTCACCGACGCCTCCTAGTGAGCCTCTGATCTATCTGATGTCCTCGTACGCTGATTTGCATCCATCCACATTGGATATAGGAGAGTGACAGAGGTTCAATGAATCTCCATCAGGGGTTAGAAAAGTAGGAAAATCCAAAATATAATAATAAATTAAAATATTTTTCTTTTCAAAATCTCTTTTCAAATTCTCCAGACGAGAATTTGATTTAGAAACCATTTCAATAAATATATAAATAAAGTGGGCTGGCCTCAAACACTGAAGGCTCGACCAGCTGGTCATATGCCTTACTGCACCGAGAGCTATTGCTTTTCTTTCTAAAACATTTTTCTTTCTCTAGCATGTTCCCTTTGTGGTGCCAATCGCTGTGGGTGGAACACAGCTACATCGAGCCCTAGCAACATATATATTTAAAACATATAAACATAAACATAAACACACACACACACACACACACGCACACACACACACACACATCAATCTTTATATTTTCTTTGAAAATGTCCCACTCTCTATGTGGGTATATCACCAAATAAGTGTGTGTACGTATGGTGCATTCCCCGTATCCTAAGACCTTTAAAAATCATTTTATATTTTAAAAATTTTACCCTAGTGGCTAATCAATGAAATCTAACCCACTCACAGTGTTAGGGGGTTTGTATACTCCCAAATGATCCACGTAGATCAAACTCCGGAGCATCACCGCACTCGATCGTCTGGAATCTTGAGACACGAAAATATGTGTCAGCATTCATAATCAAACTATGAATGTACCTATAAGGCTTTAGCATGACCTAAGAAGGTGTTTGGATGTGTTTCGAGGCTTAGAAAAGTGTCCGAGAAGGTTCGAGGTCAAAATCGGACACTTGACAAAAATTTACCAAAATGCCCCTAAAGGCAATTGGGCTCTCGCGTGGGAGTGGCTCGGGTATCGAGCCTTGGTCTCGATTTTCATGCCGTTTGACCTCCTTTCGACGTGCAACCTTGGTCAGGCGACCCTCACACCGTCCACAATGGATTCACCTGAAGAAAAACGAGAATAACAAACTCAAAGTTTCTAGATCTCGAATCTAAACTAAAATCTAGCTAAAAAGCTAAATCTAACTTTGAGCTTAGATCTTTCCTAGACCAATGCATGGAAATGTGTGAAAATAGAGTAAAATGTAGATTAAGGTGAGTAGGATAACATATTAGAAACTCACATTGATTTGACGATTGGTTTGTCCGAATCTACCAAAAGTCCAAGATTGCTCCGAGAGAGGAAATGAGAGGAGAGGAAAAGAAGGAGAAGAAAAATGAGATGGGGAGGGAGAGCTCAACAAGCCCGACACCGGGCTACTAGGACCCCGAGCCAGACTTTCTTCCATCTTTTTAGCCCCTCATAATCTTGATCCTTGTCCTAATCCACCGACCACTACACCAACGGATATCCAATCCATTGGTTATGGACTTAAAGAAGTCCAATTAATGCTTCCATGCATGTTACTTATCTCATCTTCCAACTCCGTCTTATCCTAATTTTCACTTTTCTTCTTAATCAGACACATTCGGACCGACTTATTATTGAGTTAATATGCCATCTTATACTATTCTGTTTGTACGAAAAAGTTGGATTAGGTCCGGGTGTGTCAGTGATACTATAATTTTTTAAAATTAAGGACAGAACACCATAAAAATATTTTTTATGTAAATTGTTCACAGTAAAAATATATTTTATCTATATATATATATTAGGAAAAATTCATGTTAGAACCAATAATTTAGGAATTTTTAAGGGTCTTTATAAATATATAAATATGACCAAGAAAATAATTTCTTTTTTATCCTAAATTATTGAAAATTTTATGGCCCAATTAATATCATAATACAATTATATTAGAAAAGGAACCCAAAAATAAGCCCACCACTTCAGCTAAATCACCAAACCCTACCCCAAGCTCAGGCAGAATATATAAAATATATTAAAAACAAAATCACATTTGCTCTCGTCTCTTTTCACTCTTCTTTGCCAAAGAATAGCAACACCACCGCCCATCGAATAACTAGTTTTTCTTACTTGAAAATGAAAAAAATCTTGCTAGAAAATGAAAATGAAAACCCTCGTCAAAGTGTTCGGTCCTATCTTGACCGTGTCCTCTCCGTTCTTGTTTTTCCTTTTGTCGTGTCAAAGAATGCCGGACACCGTGTCCCACCATGTCCGTGTGAGCTTATTGTTGTGTTCGTGTTTCTCTGCCCTCTGCTCAAGCACACCATCGTTGTTCTTGTAAATGATTGAGCTACCATTAAATTCAAGGCTAATAATCCTGGTACGTACGTGATTTCCAAATTTTCGCATGATTAATAATATAATTATAAAAAAATAAGATGACTATAGTTATTTTTAAAATGAAATTTTCTTTTTTGGGAGGAAATCTATACCTTTATATCTATATATTAATTCCATCCTCGATAAAAGTCCTTTCTGCCTCTCCAATTTGATATGTAGTGGTTTACTTGCTTAGTTATATGGTAATTTCTTGCTTATGAAATTAATATTGTGTAGAAATGGTCTTTTTGTCCTCTTAGTTGGAAACTGATAATTTTAAGTGCGATTAGTTGATAATTTTATTCAAAAATAAAACTAAAGCTTTATAATTAATGTGTTTAGTAACTTTTTTTCCCTTTTCTTTTTTATTTCATTAAATATTTTCTATTTATGATACTATTTATTAGTATTATGACCTTGAATCTGAAAAAATATATCAAAAGATTTTTTGAGAAAATAAATCGATAGTGTATTAAGAACTTAATTAATTGGACGCTTATTATTCCTAATTCATCTCATCATCTATTACATTTTTCCACTTTTTCTTATGCATTGTAGTGGTCTAAGGGAAGAGAAGGCGTAAATTTGGGTCGCCTCTTGCCCTTAATGATTGCTCTCCCCACCACTAACGTTAGCTTTTTTTTCCTTCATATTTTCTTCCTCCTTTTGTATCTGTTGTGCCTTAATCCTCTTCTATTACTTATAATTTTTTGTTTTGAAGAAATTAGGAGCTTGTGATTGAGCCGACTCGGATTGGACCCATGGCTTGACTCGAGTTTGGGGTCCATTATGCTCGAGTTCCTTTAACTAACATCCGTTTCTAAGTCTTTTATACACTTTCTTTACTAGATCTTTCTTAATCCCCCTTTCTTGGCTTCTTTTAGTCCCATTTTTATTCCTTTTCTTTAACCTATCCCTAGGTTATCTATCTAGGTTTTGTTTCTAACCCTAATTTCCTAATCTTAATCTTTTACTAATCCTAGTCAGCCATTTGGAGTTATTAACCTATGATTCATTATGAAATTATTGCTAATTAAAGTTAAAGTTTTCTAGTGATATGTTATACTTTTCTTCTTATAAGGCTCTATTCCTAATTAGCCTATACTTAGTTCATCAACTGAACTAAGCTTGTCTTTCTTCTTAGGCCTTATTCTTCTTTTAGTAGCCTAGGATCTTTTTTTACCTAGGGTTTTATGCTTTCTTTCCTTTATTAATAAAGCCTCCGCACTACATCATGACATTTCTTTATCCTTTGATTAAGGGCGTGCTTTTCTTTTCCTTTTCCCTTCTTATTTCTCACCAGTTCCTTCTGGTGATGTCTTTACAGCTCTAGAGAAAATTCTCTTCGTGCCTTCCATTAGCACGCATGCAGGCATTCTCATCATTGCCGTGTATTACACTCTTTCCCCGCTTGCTGACTTCATAGATCTTGACCATGACAAGGTCCTTTCCCATAATCCTTTAAGGATCTCCTCCTTCATACTCTCAATATCACCAAGTATTAAGGGGGTGCATGACTTTTAACCCCTTAAGAATGGAAATTTTTAGCCTATCTTTTCCTTATTCCATTTTATCGATATTCATTTCCTTTCTTTTCTTTCTCCTATATTCTCTTTTAACATTGGTATCCAATGGTCAGACAAGTAGTAATTGACGTACTACTCGTTAACCATCTGGATGTGATCACTTTTCATTCTCTCTTCATTATCCGTCTTGTCATTCTTGCCTTATTCCTCCTCATCATTTCCCAAGAATGGCTTCTCTCCTGTTTTCTTTCCTTATTCTTCCTTTTTGCCATCCTCGAGTCTTTTAGGGTTTTTTCTTATCAATCTTTGCTACATCTTCAAGTGGTTCTCCATTATCTCATCCCTCATGATTTTGGGCTTATTCAATCTCTTCTAATTTCTTTGGATGCTTCTTTTCAATTTGCTTCAAGTGGTCCTCATTCGTCCACCATATCCCCTTTCTTTCACCACTTACACACTAAAGTGTAAGCATAAAAGAAGTTAGCTAATCCTTGCTGCAACTCCTCTCTCACCTCTTGCCCACTCCTCGGAGCATTATCCAGGCAATCTGTGGGCTTATCCCACCAGACTTGCCAACCTGTGGGCTCTTCGGCAATCGCTTCACTTCACCTCTCATTTGATGCTTTGTGAGGTCCTCCTTGATCCTTCATCTGGTTACTCGGATGCTTCATCTCGCGTCCTGAGGTTTTTGGTCAACCACGTCCTCTGTGATCAACTTATTCGATTCCTTTCATTCTAACCCAACTCTCTCTCTCCTAGGCTACACACTACTGGTGTAGAGGGCGAGAGTAGTGGGGTTAGCGTTCACGCACATTAGGCCCCATCTTGGCCTCTTACTTCTTTCTAGCCGCTTCACTGCCTCCCAACTCTTACACGTCAATAGTGTAAAGAATGGGGGAATGCATCACTAGCAAGTCTCGATTCCCACAACCTCAAAGGTTAGGCATCAAACCAATTATTCACTGGCAAGCCTCTGACTAGGCTATCAAGGAGGATTGGAGGAGATATCATTTATCTTGTCACCTTAAGGGAAATACCATCCCTTGCATAGTTTAGCTATCGAGTAGGAAGGAACATTAAAAGTTGAAAATTTAGGTTTGGGGAGTTTCTTGGATAGCGTGCCTTGCTTGCATGAATCTCGAGGAAGAAGGTGGTCGTGGTGTCATTTCACCTAAAGACCACGCTCGAGAACTCTATTTAGTGGCTTACTACTAAAGAAAGTATTCTAAGAATATGATTGATCATTTATGATGCTTTTGAGTAACTATATACTCGAACTCTGGAGTTCTAAACCTATCTAATCCACTGGCTTCAAAAACGTTTGAAAATGTTTGAGAATACTTTGAAAACACTTTGTAGTTTTTGAAAACAGTTAGAATCGTTTAAATACTCTGATACCATTAAAGTTGTCACGCCCTGACTCGCCTGGGTCTGCCATGTGGCAACCGCCGCGCTACCTCAAAGTACGTGCCGACCGGTCACGCACCAGAAGCACCGTAAGGCATTGAAATGATACCATAGCTGCAAAACAACTAAAACTTTAATTAAAAATCTTTTAATAAAATAATAAACTTAAAACTAATACCAATGGATTAAATTAAAGGAATACCTACGCAACAGAAACTGGTAAGCCTAAGCCACCGACGCCTCCTGGTGAGCCTCCTTTCTACTTGCTGACCCCGTATGCAAATATGCATCCATCCACATTGGATACAAGTGAGTGGCAGAGATTCAATGAATCTCCATCGGTGTTAGGGAAAATAGGGGTAATCCAAAATAAAACAATAATAAAATAAATAAATTTGTTTTCAAAATCTCTTTTATGATTCTCTAAATAAGAATTTGATTTAAAACCTTTAAAATAAATAGATACTAAACGGGCTGGCATCTAATACCCTGAAGGCACGACTGGCCGGTCGTATGCCTTACTACACCCAGGGCTATCTCTTTTCTCTTTAAATACACTTTTTCAATTTCTCTTTCTCTAGGCCGTTCCCTCGGTGGTGCCCATCGCTGTGGTGGAACACAGCTACCTCTGACTTGGCGAGTCTCCCTTCGCGCCTCTCTACTCCAGGCCATCATATTCTCCGTACCCATTCAAAAAGACGGTCCATGTGAACCTCACCGGCATGCCTCTCACTCGGTCCACACTCCCGCATATTGGAGCATCGAGGGACCCACTCAGTCACTCATCTCCCAAGGGTATCGTACCATCAATAATCATAATAATAATATTTCTTATATATATATATTTAAAACACGTAAACACACACAAGCTTTTATATTTTTAAAATCATCCCACCCTCTAAATGGGTGTATCACAAAATAAAAAGTGTGTCGTGGATTACCCTTATTCCAAAACAGTTCTAAAACCTTTTAAAACAATTTATATATATATATTTTAAAAACATTTAAAAATGTTTGTCCCTAGTAGCTAAGCACTGAAAACAAAGCCACTCACAGTATTGGGAGGTTCGTATACTCACAAGCACTCCATGCAGCTTAACCTCCGGCGCATCACCGCATTCGATTCACCCGGAGCCCTAATACATAGAAATACGTTAGCATTTATAATTAAACTATGAATGCACTTATGAGGCTCTAACATGACCTAAGACTGGGCTTGAATGTGATTCGGGGCTTAGAAAAGTGTCCGAGAGGTTCCGGGAAAAAAATTGGACACTTGAAGAAAAATTACGAAAATATCCCTGGGACCCATGGGCCGCCCACTCGGGCTGAGCTAGGCACTTAGAAAAGTGTCCGGGAGGTTTCAGGGCTAAAATCGGACTCTAGACGAAAAATTACTAAAATACCCCCTGTGCCCATGGACCCCACGCTAGTTAGGCCAAGTTCTACTCGAAATTGGGCCCAAAATACCCTCCCACGAGATATTTATATATTATAATGATATAATATATAAATATATATTAATATAATATATAAAGATCTTAAATATAATAATATAATATAAAAATATCTAAACACGGACTCGGTCTCTCCCCCTGTTTTCGCACTCGTTTCTCCTCCCTTCAACGTACAAACTTAGACAGGCGATCCTTATGGCATCCATGACGGATATGCCTAGGCAGAAACGAGAAACACCGGTCTAATTTCCGTAAAATCGAGATTTAGCCTAAATTGACTAAATCTCCAATTTACTCTCACCCGGTGCACAGAAATGCGTGAGAACGGAATATGACGTAGATTAAGGTGAGTACTATAACATACTAAAAACTCACCTTATTTCACTGGCTTGATATCCGTAGATTTGAGTTTTAAAATTAAATCGGTCAAAAGCTGAAAACTAAGATCTACGCTAAACCGATGCATGAAAATGCATGCAAACTTAATATAACGTAGATCCAGGTGAGTAGAATAAAATATTAGAAACTCACCTTGTTTTGCCGGCCGGTTTGTCCGGATCTGCCAATTTTTCAAAATGCTTCCGTTTGACTCCAGAGAGAAAAAGAGAAAAAGAAAGAAAAAGAGAAATGAAGAAAAAGCTTCGGTCCTCCCCTATTTATAGAGGAGCCCAACACCGGGTCAAACTTTTTCCCCTTTTTCAACTTTCTTTCACTTTTACCCATTAGCTAAATCCTTTGATTTTTTGTGCCAATGGGGCCGATAATAAATTTCTAGGGACTTAATTGGAGGTCTTTTTGGCATTTACTAATTTCCATGCATGGTTAATTACTTTATCTTCAAAATCCGTCTTATCCTAATTTTAACTTCTCTTCTTGATTAGACATATCCGGACCGACGTATTGTTCACTTAATACGCTATCTTACACTATTCCATTTGTACTAAAAAGTTGTATTAGGTCTGAGTGTGTCAGAAACAAAGCACCTAAACATAAGAACCATAGACAAGGTAGCATAGACTCATCATAAAAAGACTTGAACCAATCATGATATGGTGAATGGCGTGAAAAATGTTCGGCACTAAACAGTCTAAAAAAACAAATGGAGTCGCCACTAACCTTTTATTTGATTAGGTGTGGTTAGTCACCTAAACGTCTTACTGCTCCGACGATAAAGATATGGCGAATGGCGTGAAAAATGTTCGGGACTAAACAGTCTAAAAAAACAAATGGAGTCGCCACTAACCTTTATTTGATTAGGTGTGGTTAGTCATCTACTTGTTTAACTTGACATACATCTAGAAAGATTATGTCAAGTTAAGGAAATAAACTGGTCTACGAATAAAAGATTTTAGATTCGGGAGTCGGTTATGCTTGAGGAAGGATTAGCACCCCCAAGACGCCCAGAAATCGGTACCACAAAAGTCTTAAAAAAACTAAATTCGAAATTTAAAGACTTAATATCGGAATGAACATTCCTTTTAATGTGAAAATCCATAGCCCAATTTTGAATTTGAGGAAATTTCCTACTTAGAATGTAGATCCAATTTCTAAATAGGAAAAAATATTCTTCTAAAATCAAAGTCAAATTTTAAAAAAAATGAGGATAAATATCCTTTTACGAAAAACAAAAGTTTAATTTTAATTTCACAAAGTCTCAATCATGAGAATATTAATTGAAATCTTCTAGAAAATATTTTATAAAAAAGTTGGGATAAACATCCTCAAATTCATATTTTGAAATTTACTTTAAGAGACTTTAATTATGATTACTTAAATTAAAATCTCTTGGAAAGATTTAATTTTAAAACAATATTGGAATAAATATTCCTTTTAGTTTAATAAAGGGAATAATTTGTCAAAAAATTGGTTTAGTTGGAAGACTTTAATTGACTTCATAAACTAAGACTTTTCAAAAAAAAAACCTAAAAAAAAGTAATATAGGAAAATAGATATATCTCTTTTTATTGGATAAAATCAGTTTTGAAAAAGAAATTTTGAAAATTTAAGGAATAAATATTCATTTTTATTAAAGCTTTTTAAAAAATGGATTTTAATAGAATTAAGTTTAATTGAAGAACCTTAATTAATTTAACACTTTTTGTGAGACGAAATCAATTTTGAAAACTTAAAGAATAAATATTCCTTTTATTGGAGTTAAAAATGTCTTTTAATAAAAATTAAGCTTACTTAAAAGGTCTTAATTGACTTAACCTACTAAAGTCTTCCCAAGAAAAATATTTTGAAAAATTAAAAAAAGGATAAAGAAAAAAATAAAATAAAATAAATATTCCCTTTCATTGGAAAGAAATAAAAAGAAACAAAATAAGAAAAGAAATTTTGAAAGTAGTTTTTTAATGAAACTTGGATTGATTTGAAAGGCCTTAACTATAATTGAGTCGTTAAAATTTCTCAAAAACTTTTAAAACATGTTTTGAAATTAATGTTGGAATAAATATTCTTTTTAATTTAATTGGGCCTCTTAAACAAGAGATTTTCTTAAAATAAAATGAAAATAAAACATAAAAGTAAAAATAAAATAAATAAAAATAAAAATAAAAGATTTTGGAATTAACATTCCTTTTTGTAAAAAGATATTTTTTGTGGGGTTCATTTTCAAATTTTAAGAAATTAAAGAAACATAAACATGATGTATGCTTTTTATGAAAATTAAATAAGAAAAATATATTTTTCATTTTTGAAGAGATAAACAATTTCTACAGGCCCGATCGGACTCCCGATTAGAACCGAGAAAACTATTCATGAGGGAAAACCTTCGGAACCCTCGGACTCCCGAGGCACCCTCCGGTTCCCTCATGCATATGAATTTTTTGAAAATTGATGTTCTAAACTTAATTATGCATGAACGGGACAAAAAAACATAGGTTAGTACATATAAACACAATTAATCACACAATATAATATGATAAACAAATAGAGCATGGAAATTTAAATTAACTTTACAAGCTTAGATTGCATGGCAACTAATTTAACACATAAGCAAGCTTAATCTAAACAAGCATATATACAAGGTCAAAAATGTAATTTTCATATACAAAATTCAATTTTTAATTAAGTAAGCATATTTACAAGGGTAAAAATATAATTTAATACAAGATTCAATTGCTAACTAAACAAACATGCACATAAAGGCAAAAAGGTAATTTTACATGCAAGGTTCAAATTTTAATTAAGCTAGCATACATAAAAGGGTAAAAAGGTAATTTTACATATAAGATTAAACTTTTAATTAATCAAACATACATACAAGGGCAAAAAGGGTAATTTAATGCAAGATACAATTTCTAATTAAACAAAAATACATGCAAGGGCAAAAGGGTAATTTTACATGCTAATTATGCAAACATACATAAAAGGGTAAAAAAGTAATTTTACATACAAGATTAAATTCTTAATTAAGCAAAACACAATGAGCAAAAAAGTAATTTTACATACATGATTTAATTTTTAATTAAACAAAAATACATACAAGGGTAAAAAGGTATTTTTTACATGGAAGATTAAAATTTTAAATTAAACAAAAATACATGTAAGGGTAAATGTGATTTTATGGTCAAAATTAAATATTAAACTAAATATGTATTTATACAAGGTTAAAAATAGAATTTTTTATAAGCAAGACTTATTTTTTATTTAAATGAATGAAAAAAAAAAGCTTAAATATGCAATTTTTATTAATCAAAAGTTTATTTTTAATCAAGAAAAAATATACACAAATCTAAAGATGCAATCTTTTTAGCCTAGGTTTGATCTTTAACTAAACAAACAAGTTTACTAATTTAAAGTCACAATTTTTCATAGTCAAGATTAGACTTTTAACTAAATAAGCACATAAAATATACCAATCAAGCTCAGGAAATAACAAATATTGACACAAGACAAAGAAAGTTATCAGCTTTTTTACATAAGCAAACTAACAATAAAAGTTAACCATATATTAATATAGATAACATAAAAAAGACACAATCTTTAACATGTTTAAACCATATTTTAAACTAATCAAGTAGCTTAACAAGGTTTAAGGACTTCATAAATTGCAAACATTAATATAAAAAGCAAAAAGCTAATATTTTTATGCATAAGCTAAACATAATAAAGCAAGGATATTAAAATTACAAAGATAAAGTTTCCCGAAGAAAGATGAGATTGGTCTCTAAAAGAAAAGTTAAGACCTTTTACAAGTGGTGGCTAAGGCTATTTATATATGGAGGAGTCAAAAGCCCCAAACTTAACTTGCAAGAAAAGAAAAACCTAATTCTAGAAAAATACTAACTAGGTTAAAGTGTTTACAAAGGAATTAACTAAGTATAAAAGATAATTTAATGGACTTGGATAATTGGGCTTCAATCTTATGAAGAATAAGGCTTAAATAAAGCCTTTTTCAGCAGCTAGAAATCCTTCTTTAAGTAGGAGAAAATATAGCACAAGCCACATGCCATGCACATGCTTCATTGAAGGGTTTTCCTACTCCAATTAGGACTTCTCTTCAAGGGCTGATCCACATCTTTCTAGAACTTGGGCTAACCTTAAATATCTTCAATAACATGTCTAGAATCATGGCCAAGCAAGCCAAGACGTGCTCAAGTCCATCTCCAACCTAAAATTGCTCCAAAACCCAAAATAGAAATTAATCTCGGATTTTCGCAGGGATTCTGGACCTCTCTGTATTTTTACCTTTTGACTGCCCAAACGAACTCCGATTTTTGCGATCTTTAGCATTCTGGAAAGCTTAAGATGTCCTCTACAACTTTGATGAGAAGTTGAACTCATAAAAGGACTTCAATGATGTCAAATCTGGCCATCTTTACAAACTATCTGCACAGGAAAAATCTCAAATTTCCAGATTTAAACACATTTTATTCCAAAGCTTCCTTTTAGCTTCCTAAGACATAAAATCACTCAAAAATAACTTAGTTAGAGATAATAAACACTTAAATCATCAAAAGATAAGCAACAAAATATAAGAGAAATAAGTGCCTATCAGATATAATATTAAAAATAAAAAGCATTAGTCTTTCATAAAAGAGAGAACTTTACAAAAAAAATGAAATCTTTAATTAATGAAATCCACTCAACAATAACAAAAAAATGGCTATGTTTAGGAGAAAGAGTGGCTTAAATTGACAAACCAATAAGTTCTCATTTCTCTAATATCCTTTTAACCAACTTTCTCTTACAACAAAAACAAAAAGAAGAAGAAGGGAAAAGAAAAGAAATTTCGGACCAGTCTCTTTTTGAAAACCAGAAATGCTCTGTTTTTGTTTTGAAATATTTTTTTTTTGTGGAAAAATGAACTCTGCTCTCCCGATTTGCTGTAGAAACTACACTTTTATATCCCCTTCTTTTTCTTTTTGATCCAATGGTTCCCCTTTCTTTTTCCTTTCTCATCTGATGGCCCAAGTCTTTTTGATATGTCAACCCCATTTTAACCTTTCTTCCTCTGTTGCCCATTGGCCGCTTTTATTGTTGACTCTACTTTTGTTGTCCACGCAGGGGTATCCAGTTGGTAAGGGGAGTGCAGCTGCGAAGAAGTCACGTGTTGGCTTCGTGGAGATGCATGCTGAAGTTCAAGCTGATTGAACTTTGCTGAAGCGTTTGGAGCTGTTGTTGTGGTCACTCCACAGGCGCTTTCCTAATTCACATAAGACGACTCTGTTGTTGTCAACTCTCTCGGAACAAGGCAGAAGAGGATCATTTATCTGTCACTCCCATAACCGAAAAACCACTCTAAATCACTGCATGAGTCTGAAACAGAGCATCTCTCTTTCTTTTTTTTCTTCTTCTTTTTTTCTTTGGTGAACACTTAGCTCGAGTTTCCACTGCGTCAAAGCCTCCCTGTATTTCTTCTCAAAATACCAACCATGAAGCAGTGTTTGTGTAAATGACCATAATAATGTCATGCCCAGTTTATTTAAACAAGCTCTCCACAATCTCGAATTTCCAAAGCCTAAAGTAAACCTTCATGATGGCTATACAGTCCTGCAGACTTAAATCCAAATCAACCCTTTCTCTGAGATCATTCAGTAAGTCTTCTACAAGCATGTGTTTATTTGGATTCTTTCCAAGCTCCAATATTAACTTTGCATAAATGCTTGGGTCCAGCATTCTTTTACTTTCCTTGGCAACTGAGACAAGATTCGAAGCAAGGTTCAAGTCCCCACCCTTGAGGAAATGACGCCTCATTCTCAATCTACTTTGTGTCGATCGCCCCCAGGTATGCTTCATTCTCTGTGAAGAACTACAGAAATAAACACTATTCCACCTCTTTGATCCTTGCCTTTGCTTCTGCTTCATGTGTAAACTTGGTCCTGAACCCTTTCCTCGACAAAACATAAGGTGGTGGCGGCGACATTCTCTCAGCGCTAG
Organism: Microcos paniculata; assembly: GCA_030664755.1. Taxonomy (NCBI): domain Eukaryota; kingdom Viridiplantae; phylum Streptophyta; class Magnoliopsida; order Malvales; family Malvaceae; genus Microcos; species Microcos paniculata. The sequence goes on from CP131461.1 coordinate 20,266,395, forward strand.
ACTGGGACACATTAATATCCTCACATGAAGACTTGGTCTCTTCTAGAGCTATGCCCATGGCGGCCAACACGGTGACAAGAGTGTGGTTCTTGATTCTGGTGCAAAGGAAGAAACTTTTTGGCCTCGATGTTTGCTTTGAAATTTTACAAACCAGATTTCGTTGACTGCCGTGTCGAGGATAAACGGTTTTGAGTTTGATGATTGTCAACTCTGTTCTCTCATGGCAGTATGCTTGTTGCTCATGGCTTCTCTGCTTGGTTCACCTTCAACAATCTTCCTTGCGACCCACTGAAAAGGATAAGGTATCTTTATCCATGGAGCAGAAATGAGGTTGGCCTTGTTAGTTTGTGATTGATATAAGGAGAGCGAACCGCTCCGGTTTGGCGGTTGTTTTGCCAAAAATTCTTCAAGTACTGGGAGAAAGCTAGAAATAAACATCGGCATGCCAATTTCCCCGCAGCGACCAACCATAGGGAAGCCTATGTCAAACAACCCAAAGCCCACCAGTGCAATAATGGGAACCATTTCGAGGGCACTGAAGAACCTTGGATAGCTTTCCTAGTTTTTACAAATCTCACGTGTTTGTCTTCGGGAAGTGGTTGAACCTGTTCAGTACCTTTATGCTTTGAGGAAAAAACCTCACGCTTCCACGCCGTTTTATCCCCACAATCACAGCAACTACCATCCGTATATATATATATATATCTAATAGAGTAGTCATGGTTTTTACGATTCCCATTATGGAAACAAGGAACAAAGATAGCACAAGTCAGGTCATGCTCACAATGTCTGGCACCTATATGTAATGTCAATTGATCCCCAGAAAACTGTTGAAGTGTCGATCTCAGCTCTGACCCCACCATAATCCATTCCCACAATGAAGAACGTATATCCACTCATGATAGCTATGCACCTTGGTGTTATTTTTTTGCATAATGGTGTGGCGTGGCTTTTGGTGTATTTTATATATATTGTGGGGAAGTGAATAATGGAAGGCTTTTTAATTTGGTAGACATATATATATATATATATACACACACACACACACACATATATATATATACATATAAATATACATATACATATACATATAAATACATATTTATACATATATATATAAATATATATATATAAATATATATATATATATACATATATAAAAATATACATATACATATACAAATAAATATATATACATATATTTATATATTTTTTTGCATGATAATCAAGTTGACTCGGTTGGTCTCTGGCTTGCTTGGCTTTGCATGGAAGCCGAGTTGGCTAGCTTGGCTTTCGCATGGCTTTGCATGGCCATGTTGACTCAGTTGGTCTTTCCGGACCATGTTCAAAATCAGCTGCAAGGTAATAAGATAAAATTAGTAAAATAAAGTAGTAATAATAATAAAAACTAAATTAAACTTGAAAAGACAATGAGATAAAAATTTGAAAATGACCAACCAATTAACCAATCAATTTAAATTAAATTAAAAATAAGTGTCTACAAGTTTTGAAGACAAAGGTAACCTAATCTCTCAGTGGATTCGATCCCCACTACATAGTTAGCTTGTGAGAAGGTTAATTTGCGAAGCTCTAAGACAAGCCTCGTCAACTCTACCTATATATAATGAAACACTTCCTCTTCACGGTGGCTTTATCCAAAGAGACAACCTCACCCCATAAGCTGCCGACCGAATAGAAAAAATTATTATTCCTCGCATGAAGCGAAATTTCAGTCAAATTCAACCACACTAAGTTTGAATGACAAAATATTGCTTGGCTTCCAAGGATTAACGTCGACAAACCAATTCAGCAACCATTCACGATCAAAGTTAAGTGCCATAAGCATCTCTTTCTTGCTATCAAAAGTAATAAGAATCATATTCCCTCCTATGATGGTCACAGAGACTTTGGAGGAAAGTCCATCAAAAAGAAGTTGGCAATCAATACCTTTAATGGTGTATGGGAATCTGACAATACCAACAGCACTTTTCATCAATCTATCAAGATCATATTGTTCTAGAGAATAACTGATACTAGCTGATTTTTTTTTTGTTTATTCCTCTAGCCTTGACTTTTTGCTTCTGATTGTTAACCCCCAGTTAATTCACACTATAATTTTCAACATTCAAATCTTTAACTCCATCGAACCCTTAAAGATTTTTTGTTCTAAAACTTCCTCCTTGTGAACATGAAGCTTCCTGCAACTTTTCCACTTTTTGCTCCTTGTTTGAGCGTACGTCATCAGTTTTACTTTCTTCTTTATGAGCATGATGCAAACCAGGTTTGCTCCAAAAAACATTCATAGTGTTGTGAATATGAGAGTTTATTCCAACCCAACTTTTTGCTTCGAAACATCTGATTTTGTGGTTGTCAATGTAATACCCGTATCAAACACCTGTTTCTTTTCGCCAACTAGAGTGTGCATCAGTTAGCAAGAGAGTGGTAAAGCCTTACTTAAGGACATGGATGGGATTAAGTGATTAGTTAGGAATTAGTAGTAAGGTTAAAAATTTTGACTGAAATTGTTAACAAATGACAGGGAATTTGAAAATTTCGCTGCCAATGGAATAAAAGGAAATTGTCTGAAGAATGAAAATAGACACTGAAAATTTTATCACACTGGCTTAGGATATAGATGACATTTTGATGATTGTTGGAGGATAAAATGGGAACTCAGAACAAAATTTTCTTCTATGAAGTTAATCACCTAATGACAAGTGTCAAAGGAGTAAAAATGGAAGGCTAGGATTGAGCCAAATTTCATCTCCCTTGTCTTCCGAAAATCCGGCCATCAAGCTTAGAGAAGTCTAGAAAATCCAACAAGTTTCATGTTGTCTTCAACCTTGAGAAAAGATGAGCAAAAACCTCCATTGTTGAAACCTTGAAAAGCTCACTCCATAAACACAAGTCCAAACTTTGCCAAACAAGTCTATCAAATTTTCTAACCAACTTGAAGCTCTTGGCTTGCTCATTAATATTCCCAAATCAATTTCAAGAAATTCAAACTAGTGTAGGAGAAATTGCAAGTGGAAAGTTTAGGATTATGGTGGGAAATTGAAATTCCAAGGTAAGCATACTTAAATTCAATGCTATATGTTAGTTCTTGATATGCAAATCATGAATATCAAGCTAATTTAGCATGAATTTCATTGTATGCTTATGAATCTAGAAAATTAGAAATGTTATGGAGAATTCTTAAATTTGAGATTTAGGCAAATTTTGGATTCAAAGAGGCTTGAGGTTGGAACATGAGGTTTATGAAAGCTTATTACACTAGAAAAGGTGATTAAATTACATGAGAGAAGAAACCCTCAATTATGTAATGTAGTGCTGAATTTCTAAGGAAGAATGGTCTTTGGTTAGTTGAATAATTTAATGGAAAGGTAGTTGATTTGGTAGTTAAATTGGTATCCACGCCCAACTACCCGTCGACGGGTAAAGGGTTATACGTCGACGGTAGGCAAATAACCTCGTGGCACTGGAAGTCAGAAACTTTTACCCGTCGACGGGTACATACTTAGACGTCTACGGATGTGGGAATAATTTAATTTCACTGAAGTCAGAAATTTCCATCCGTCGACAGTTAGGTAGGGAGGCGTCGATGTCTAATATTAGGCGTACCCTGGAAATGTTAGCCGTGGACATCCACCCTCATATCCGTGGATGGATAGTCTGGATTTAAAAGTAGTAGTCATCGAATAGCTTGCCCGTCGACGGCTAAGAGTCTACACATCGACGTGTATGTGTATGAATTCTGTTCCCATTTTAACTTGTTGGTAGACTGTAAATAGGACGTAAACAATCAAAGAGGAGTAAACTCAATCGGAGCCTACATTCCTTCAGAGTAGCGGGGTATCTTTCGAGGAATATGAGCGTGTGATAAAGTGGGAGTGTATACCCTCCCCAAACCAGTGAGTGGGACTTTACTGACCTAAATGAATATTTTATTTTTGCTATTTAAATTATTTTTATAAATGCAATAGTTTAATTTCTTTGAATTCCAATTGGTTTATAATAGTTGTTTATGATCTTGATATGAATTGACTTGTCTTATTATTTTTGGAATCAAGTATTTGGATTTTCGATGAAATTGATTGGGATTGATGTTATTGGGACTGACTTTGATAATGGGCTAGTTGGTCAAATGATGTTCGATTTGAATTGATGTTGTTACATTATGATTTTGGTGGACACGATGTTAGTCACTGCAGTGACGCCTATCACGGTCCGAGCTTGTGGAGCCGGCGTGAGTAGGCTTTTCACTCCCATTTAGGGTGGATGGTACAGGGGTATTGTGCACACTGTTATGTGATTATGCGACCCCAATGGAAGTACAGCGGACATAGCCACGTACCACCCGTGGTGAAGGCCTGTGCCAACGCCGAGTAAAGGGCTTTTTGTTTCATAAATAAAGAAATTAAGGAAAAAAAACCTCGGCGGGCTTAGATCTCATCTTGGCCGAGTGAGGTTTAAGCAAAGTGCTTTGGCGAGCCCTAAAGTGTTTTCTTATGGTTGATTACTCACTTTAACTACCGTTGTGTTATGGAGATTCTTAAATGTTAATTCGAAGTCTTCTCACGCTATGTTAAGTAAATTCTTGATCGATAATAAGGTGACCAATCAAATATTTTCGAAACATTATAGACTTTCGATTCAAGATTATACAAAGTGCATGTTTATATTTTCTTATTTAAAATTTCATTGGTGGTCTTGTCTCACTCACTGAGTATAGAAAAATATACTCACCCCATTTTTCTTAAAATTTATTTTTCAAGAAAATTAATCGTACGAAAAGGGTAGACCGCTAAGTATCAAAACTCGACTCCGGACACCTCACAGTAAGTCTACATGACTTATGTATGTTTATTACTGGATCCACTGGTATAATTTGATTCAATTGAAGTGTTATTTATCTATGCTTATTTATTTAAAAAGGGGTGTTTTCTTTAAAATTTTGAACTGCAGAAATGTTTTTCTTTAAACCCTATTTTTGTTTTACATGATAAGTTTAAATTGATTTATTAAATGGGTTCAGGATACTGTAAGCCTTGCGAGCCTCGAGTTGTGGGTAAAGCGCGCCATTCACAATTCGTGGCACGCGGCGGTTGTCATATTCTCGACCTTCGGATCGGGGTGTGACAATCAATCCAGATTTGATTAAGAAAATATATAATTCTTTCAACATCAGCACAATTCAAAAACCTTACGAATCCAAATTTCTGTCCTTTAGCGTTTCTTTTAATAGGGATAAAAACATCACAAATCTCACCATAAGGATAAAAAAAATCCCAAAAGTGCCAGGCTTTCCATGTCTTAGGGAAATTAGTAAAGTAAAAAAAAACTCCATTAACTACAAACTCACCTGACTGTTGATGCACAATGCCTAGGAGGATTACTTGTTTTCCAGTCATTCATAGCTTTTTGACAAGCTAGGAGAAAACAACCGATCATCTACAGTTTATTTTGAACAAAGATTTTCTTCCTACGTGAAATATATTGTAATACTATTCTCTTTTCCATTATTTTTTTTCCATAAGATGCAACTATAATGCAAGTTGACTGTGTTACTGTAACCTCTTCAATCTTTATTTCCTTTGACTATCCTCAACAGTGAAAAGATCTTTCTGCTCTTAGGGTGCAATTGCTGCCTGAGATACCTCTAAATAACATTGTTTTCACTTTGATTATCAATGAGATTATTATTAACATCACGTTCCAACTTTCTTTTTTTTCTTTTTTTTTTCCTGATGAAACTCAGAGTTGACCTTTTTGGAAATGTGCTTTGTAGTTGATATGAACAAGAAACTTGTGATAGAATGATTACATTATCATTATTGCTTTATTAACATGTTCATTGTTGATGTCATGGAGTAAAACAAGGCCTTGATCACAATTGCACCAAAACCATGGACCATCTAAAGTTGGTATGATATTCTTTGAATGTTTTCAGATATTGGTCCATAAAACCTTAAATACTTTTGTCCCAAGTGTTGACCTGGTTTTGACGCTGCTTAAATGTAGTGCATCTTTCCACATTATCCATTGAAATATATCAAAACTTCATTTATTGTCTTAAATTCTACTTATGACAGAGTTTAACTAAATTTTCAATCCTTTCCTTTAACTATCAAGTCATTACTTTGGAATTTGAAGTGTACTAAAGTTGTAGTGACATAACTTAAGCAAAATGGGGTTTTTGAAAGCATGACTGCCAGTATGCAAGGTAGACCATATAGCTATACTGGGGGTTTGGTTATTCTCCTTTATTTTTAGGTAAGTAAGTCTCTTATTAATGTTATTATTGTAAGTCTCTTATTAGTGTTATTATTGTGCTCAGATAATCATTCCTTATCTACTCAATTGATTTACTTATTCTTTTGGGTGGGGGGTGGTGGGGGGCTGTTGATAGTGTTTGCAGTTTTCTTGGTAGCAAGAAATCATGTCCTTGATTGTTCCTGGCCAAAAATGAAAAATTGAATGAAATTCACTTAGTTATAAGAATTTTAATTAGTTGGTTAATATACCATCAGACAAATTCCATTAACAATTGTAGGTTTTTTAGGTCAAGTTTCAGGTATGGCATGCTTAAGGCATTGAATTTTTTCCTTAAAATTCTGGAAAGTGAGCACACATGCATAAAATTCATGCTTTGCCCGTTACCAAAGTGATGCAAAAAATCATGATTTGCAATTGCTCCCTGAGAATATATAGTAAAGCAACTATTTGCCCATCTCTTGTATTTTCTGTCATCTATAAGATCATTCACAATCCAACATTCTAATTTCTGGTTCAATAATGGTAATATATATGCTATTATTTGGTGTGATTGTAGTAGCTTGAAATTTGATATTGAATAATCTTTATAACTTTTAAATAGTTCTTTTGAAATAAATACTTGAAGGTCGAGTTGGGCTTCTAGCAGTATTGCACCTTCCTCCTATGCTAATTCATAGATACTATACCTACTGAAATTGAGGTAAGTTATAACTTTCAAATATGTATTTAAAATGTCATATACGACCTTCTTGTATCTAGTTTCAAATCTTATATCCACTGACAGTAAGTTTTTTATTACAAACTACACAGAAAGATGAGGAATAAAAGAAAACCTACCAGTGGACAGATTGCTACTAGTGAAAGCCAATAATGAAGCATCAAATGAGGCAAAGTTGAATGAAGATTACCTCTTTGAAAATCAAAACTATATGTCCATGAGAATTTGTTTTAGAACATATGGTCTACCTAAGTATTTGATGGAAGTTTGTAAGCATCTACTACTAGAAAAGACATTGATTAAGAACCTTTATAATTAGATAAACAAGTGCTCGAAATATATCAATAGTGATTGTTAATTTTGCTTCCTTTTTAAATGTAATTTTTCTCAAAATTAATTGTAGTAATTTTTTTCCCTCTTGGTGGATTCGTGATTATCTTGGTGCACTAAATAACTTTATATTCTCACTTCATTTGCATATGAGATAAATATATATAATTAAATTGACAAAAACCCGTGGCACAAGCATGGGCAATTTTCTTAGTTTCATTTTAACACAATATAATTCCCTATTAAAACTATCTCTAAAATGAGCTCATTTAGGTATCCATATCATCATTTCTTTTCTATTATTTTCTTTTTAAATATTTATATTTTATATTTTTGACTATTCATTTTGCTTAAAAAATACTTTTTCCCAACAAAGTTAATGTGATTCTTTTTTTTTAACAAAATTAATTTAATTATTCCTCCAATGAATATATATATTGATTTCGTCAGAACTGAATTAATATGAAAAAAGAATAAGAAAAATTTTAGTTTTTTCCTAAAGAACCTTATTCACATAATCATATCTTTTCTTTTCTTTTCGTTTTAAATCTTTATATTTTATATTTTTGGCGCTTTACTTTTCAGTTTCCTAGAAAAATACTTTTCCTCTTCCTAAAAAACTTAATATAATTTTTTTTTGTTAACAAAATTAATATAATTTTGATTCCAATTAATGTATACCACTGCAAGAAAAAGGCTAAATAGCCACGGAAAATAGGAACGGATTTTTCTGTCCCTAATTTAACGACGGATTTTGCAACGGAAATGAAAATCCATCGCTAAATCCGTCGCTAAAGAGTAGAACGGAGAAATATGGACGATTAAATAATCCGTACCAAAATCCGTTGCAAAATTAGGGATGGATTTAGGGACGGAATAAATTAGGGACGGAATTAGGGACGAAAATTAGGGCAAAAAAATGGAATAATTTAGGGACGGTTTTAGGGACGGTTTTAGAGACGGATAAATGGATGAATATTTTGGGACGGTTTTAGGGACGGATTTTAAAATCCATCCCTAATTCCGTCCCAAATGTTAGATACGAAAAAAAAATATATGGCCAGCCAAAAAAATATTTGACCTTTGAATACTAGGGGCGGATTTAGGGACGGATTTGGTCCATCCCTCCCTAAATCCGTCCCTAAATAAAGGGTTTAAACCCTAAATCTGAAACCCTGAATTAGAATTTCCGTCCCTAATTCCGTCCCTATTTATTGATCTTAGGGTTTAAGGACTTTTTGGCACCTCAAACCCTACGGTTTAATTGTATACCGTCCCTAACAACGATTTCCGTCCCTAAATCCATTGCTAACGCAATTTCCGTTGCTATAACCGTTGCAACTCATCAATCTCGTATAAAATCGATAGGACTAAACCGGCTCATTCGTCTTTCAATTTACCATTCATCAACTATAAGCTATCAGAGGATTAGAAAGTTGGATCGCTTATCGGAATCCTCTACAGGCTTTAAATTTGTTTGGAACGAAGAGTACTCGATGTGTTGGTAACATAACTATAGTACTTAACAAATACGTTTGTATATTTCATATAAAACCTATGTAGTTTAAAGTTTACACATAGGTAGTGGGTTATTTCGACCAAATTGCATATATAATTGAAAGTAATTGTCCCCGTTCTTCATTTAATTCGAAATCGGCCAAAAAAACCGATTTTTAATACTTGGGACGGATAAAACCGTCACTATATCCGTCTTTATATTGTCCACCCCTCCCTAAATCCGCCCCTATCCGACAATTTATCATTTTATTTATAACCTAATAGGGATGGAATTAGGGACGGAATTTTTGAAATCCGTCCCTAAAACCGTCCCTATAATAAATAATATGGCGCGTGATTTAACCTGCCAATTTTTTTTACTTAGTTTAGGGACGGATTTTGGGACGGATTTCAAAAATTCCATCCCTAATTCCGTCCCTACCCAAAAATAATTGGCGCGTTTGTTCCCGCCAATAATTTTGGCTTTTCATTAGGGACGGAATTTGGGACGGAATTTTTGAAATTTAAAATTCCGTCCCAAAATCCGTCCCTAACTTGAGCAGATTTTCGAATTAATTTTTTTAAATATCGGTCGTTTAGGGACGGAATTAAGGACGGAATTCCTAAATCCGTCGCAATACTCAATCACTTTTGGACGGCTCTCTGGATTCCAGCTGTACTTTAGGGACGGATTTAGGAATTTTCATTAATTTAGGGACGGATTTAGGGACGGATATAGCAATTCCGTCCCTAAATCCGTCCCTAAATCCGCTCCAATTCATTAAATATATTCGGGTCTAGCCCTTTCCCCCCCATTTCTTTCTTCTTCTTCTTTCTTTCTTCTTCCCTTCTCCTCCCCCCCCCCCCCCCACCCCACCCCCCACCCCGCGAGCCAGCAACCGTGCGCAGCCCCCGTTCTTCACTGCCGGCCGCCTTCTGCTCCGTCACCAGTGGCGGTTCTGTTCCTCTGATCGCCGACGACCCTATCCCGGTTGAATCCCTCCCTAATTCCGTACAATGACGGTACAAATTCAACCTTTCTTTTGAAATTTAGTTTTCTCTTTGATACGTTTAAAGTGTATGTTGGTGTTTGTTAATTTGTTTGATATGTTTAGGGTTATATAATGTCAATAATGTGTTTGTTAAAATGTTGAATAACTTTAAATATTGATTAGTGTTATTAGTTTTAATATATATTAATTAGTAAAAATACTCATTACTCTAATTAGTATTATTAGTTAAAATATTTCATAGTTTGGTAATTAGTATTATTAGTTTATAAATATAATAAATAGTAATAATTAATACTAATTACTCTAATTAGTATTATTAGTTTGAATATATAATAATTCTTAATTACTCTAATTAGTATTATTTGTATAAATATCTAATAATTAGTAATCATACTAATTACTCTAATTAGTTTAATTAGTTTAAGTAAATAATACTTTGTAATACTAATAATTACTCTAATTACTTAAATTAGTTTAACTAATGTCATAATTTGTAATGTTACTAATTACTCTAATTAGTACCATTAATTTATAGATATAATACTTAGTAATTATACTAATTAGTCTAATTACTCAAATAAGTTTAAATATTAACTCATTAGTAGTTAATTTAATAAGTTTAAATATTAAATATTAATTAAAATATAATTACTTTGTTAATTACTGTAGTTAGTATAATTACTTAAATAATGTCAAACATAAAATAGTAATATATCTAATTAGTTTCAATATTACCTCATTAGAACAACGTTTAACTATAGTAATGCGTTAATAGTATAATAATTATTTAAAAATTAAATACTAATTTCTTTAATTACTTTAACTTGTTGTTCATTACTAAATAGTTTAATAAATATATAACCATTAAATACTAATTTCTTTAATTAGTTTAACAATATGTATTTAATTAGTAAACAGTTTAAGGGTTTAATACTACTTACTTGAATCACTTTAAATATTAAATCATAAGTAATTCGTTTACTCGGTTTAAATATTAAGTATTCAAGTCTAATAAGTTTGTTAGTTTTTAATTAATTTACTTACTTTAATAAGTTGAATAAGTTTAAAAGGATATTTGGTGAATTAGATTACAAATATTTAAATTGTAATATTAATTAATTTATTAAATCAATGAATAAACTAAATATCATTATATTTAATTAATTATACTACAGTACAATCATTTTAAAACCCTAATTTATTTAATTCATTTAGTTACTTACTTGTAATTATAAAATTTGTTAATTTTAAAATTAATACATAATTGTAATAAATTAGTTTATTATTAGTGATAAGTCACAATTTTGTAGAGTTCACAGCACGACGATCATCCGTCGAGTTCTGGTCGAGGACGAGGTCGAGGTCGAGGCTGAGGCCGAGGTCGATCGGCCAATTCTGGTCGAGGGGCCTCCGGGAGTCAGTCACACCATTCAACATCTGGATCTCCCTCAGTCGGTCATCCTGCTTCGCGATTACCACCACCTCCACCCCCTATTCTACCTCAGGAGACGTTCCCATCCCCACCTGTTCCGGCTTCGCAGCATACACAGGTGCTTTTCAATATTTATTAATCAAAATTGATTAACTGTCATGAATGTTCTTATATATAATTAATTAAACTAACAATTTTGTTATAATATTCCGTACTTAGCCGACGTCTGGATCAGCAGATGCAGCAGATGATAGGCCGTTTTCCTCCGCCTCCGGGAGCTTCGCATCCGACAGACGAGCCACCTCCGTACGCTCAGGCTAGGACCGGAGAGTCCATCTCGCATGTACAGCATCAGCCCCAGGACGTCCATCATGCGGCCGATCAGGGCGAGGCCGAGGCCCAAGGCGAGGGCGAGGGCGATGTCGAGGCCGAGTATGACTTCGATGAGATTGCCTCTCATTTAGGTGATTTTTAGATTTATTTTTGTACATTTCATGTATACAACATTTACAGTAAATATATAAAATTAGAATTTGTTATTCATTTTCGTCTATTTTAATATTATTTTATATAGTAATAATAATAATATTACTAAATATTAATAATAATAATAATACGATTAAATGTTATTATCATAATAATATTATTAAATATAATAATAATAATAATATTTATTATTATTATTACAACTAATTCATAAAAAATTACTAATAAACCATAACTAAATATATAAAACATTATTTTAAAAATTTTAATTTTTTTTACATTTTCCGTCCCTAAAACCGTCCCTAAAGGATAAAAATAAACCCTAAACCCTAAATCCGTCCCTAAGTATAAAATCCGTCCCTAAAACCGTCCCTATGTACAAAATCCGTCCCTAAATCCCTCCCCCAAACAAATCCCTCCCTAAATCCCTCCCAAAATCAGTTTTTAAAAACCTTTCAGCTATTACAGTTTCGTACGGAAAAAACCGTTGCAAATTTCGTTGCTATTTCCGTCCCTAATTCCGTTGCAGTAGTTGCCTTTCCGTCGCCAAATCCGTTGCAAATGTGACTACCTTGTCTCGTGTGTTCCACCAAATTTAGGGACGGATTTGGTGTCCGTCCCTAAATATTTAGGGACGGATTTTATTATCCGTCCCTAAATATTAGGGACGCGCGTATAGGGACGGAAATAAATCCGTCCCTAAATCCGTTGGAAAAGCTTTTAGGGACGGATTTTTCATCAAATTCCGTCCCTAGTTCCGTTGCTATGGACTGTTTTTCTAGTAGTGTACATTAATTTTAAGATCCTTTCTTTTTGATATTATTAATAATTTATATGAATTGTGATAAAAATATTGTATTTTTTATTGTTAATTTGGAAATGACAATTGAGATTTTCTTATAAATGAATTATACTAATGAAACATGTGCAAATCACAAGTATATTTGCTGATAAAGTGCAGAAACTCAGCATGTTTTCCTACAAAGATTTAACAACTTTATGAAGTAAAAGTTTATAACAATGAGGAAAAAAAATCTCTTTCTTCATATATTAATATTTATTTATAAATATCTTCTCAAAAACTTTTTAAAAATATTTATATATAAATATTACTTCATATAAATCGCAGCATTAGCGCATAAATAACTTCTAGTAATAATAATAGCAATATTTTTTTGAATAATTAAAAATTAAATTAGTTGTAATTTATATATAATAGAAATGTTTATAACATTTAGGAAAAGGGAGGAATATATTTAAAACCAACTTAATTTCTTTTACATATATTTTTTGGGTGCATTCTTTCACATAATTTGACTTATTAACGTTGCCTTTTTATTTTAAACAGGAGCGTGGTTTATGTTTAAAAAAACTTAAGAAACAAAAAAATAAATAGAAGACTTTGAGGCTTAAAAGATTTTCTTGAATACAATATTACTTAATGATCTAAATAATTTGTATTAGGATACAACAAAGCCTTTTAAAAACCATACTAAATGAAAGTAGATTTGTTGATTATTACACAAAAGAAAAATCACTTAATTTATAATAATCGAAGAGATATCAATTATTAGATATAATTGTTCAGAGCTATCCCAATTTAAATAAATGTCTATTCAAATTTAATTTTAAAAATAAACAGTAAAATAGTTTCAATAGGTTTCTTGTCATAAGACTTAGAAAAAATTTTAAGTTGTTTTCAAATATACCCAAGTTTTCAAGTGTCCAAGTGCCATTATCTTTGGCTATTGACATTAGTCTAGTAATAATATTGGCTAGACTTCTACTCCAATGGGCTTCCAATACACTAGGACCATATCACAAGATAACCTTTAACGAGATCAAGTCTTTATAAGGCACTCTTCTAACTTTTCACTAACCAATGTGGGCTTTTGTTGCCACTAGAATGATCAAACTATATATAACATTTTATGCAATGCCACTTTGACTGTCACATGAGTTGGGGCATGGATACAGTGTTCATAGTGAATAATGGTATATCTTCAGAAGAACAAATGTTGCCGCTACCATCCAACGTCCCTCCGTGCTAGACTTGATGATCTTGGTTTTATAAAGACAGCATCATATACTTGGAAGGAATTATCGGTGGAGTTCATTATAGCTCCAATTATATTTAAAATGATAAATTTATTCATTATATATATATATATTCTTAAACACAGAATTCTTATGTTCCTTGAATTTTTATATTTACAAAAATTCAATTATCTTGTTATTTCAATAAAAATTTCTACATAATTATCTCATGCTGTTTATCATTCTTGATTTAGTTATAAGTTTTTTTTCATTCTTACGATGTTAATGTAATATAGTAAATTAACTTCATAATTTAGAGATTTGATTAAGCACAATTTGTGTATTTGACTCTATAATTTAGGGATTTGATTAGGCACAATTTGCGAATGTTACTTTGTATAGCTCTTAAATTCCTGTATAAATATTGTAGAAACTTTGTACAGAATACATAATTCAATACAATTCATTCTTCCATTCTCTCTTTTTCTTTTTCTTTTTTTCCACTAAGCCTTCTAACATGGTATTAGAGTTCAGGCTCGTTTCCATGGTCCCCTTTCTAGTTGTCTATGTTTATGTCACGCCCCGACCCGCCCGGGCCGGTCACATGACAACCGCCGCTCTGTCTCGAAGTACGCGCTGGCCAGTCACGCACCTGAAGCACTGCAAGGCATAGAAATGGATACCATCGCTGTAAAACAACTAAAATTTTAATTAGAAATCATTTAATAAAATAATTAACTTTAAAAGTAATACCAATGGACTAATTTAGAAAAAACCTATGCAGCGGAAACTACTAAGCCTAAGCCATCGACGTCTACTAGTGAGCCTCTGAGCTATCAGCTAACCTTGTACGCAGATTTGCATCGATTCACATTAGATACAGGTGAGTGACAAAGGTTCAATGAATCTCCATCGGGGTTAGGGAAAATAAGGAAAATCCAAAACATAATAATAAAACAAATATTTTTCTTTTAAAAATCTTTTTCTAGTTCTCTAGCCGAGAACCTTCTTTTAAAACAACTTAATTAAATACATATATCTAAATGGGCTGGCCTCTAACATACTGAATGCTCGACCCGTCGGTCGTATGCCTCACTACACCGAGAGCTATCTCTTTTCTTTTTAAAACATTTCAATTTTCTCTTTCTCTAGCCCGTTCCCTCAGTGGTGCCAATTGCTATGGTGGAACACAGCTACCTTGAGCCCTGACGAGCTTTCTACGTGCCTCTCCAAGGGTCTCCACTCACCGTGCCCCTCAACAGGCGGTCCATGGCTATTTCATGGCATGCCTCCCTCAACTCGGTCCATGCTCCCTCAAATCGAAGCCCCGAGGAATCCTCTCAGTCGCTCATCTCGCATCACATCCATATATATATATATATAACATATAAACATACACATGAGCACACACACGTAAATCTTTATTCTTTTCTTTGAAATCACTCCACTCTCTACATGGGTATACCACCATACAAATGTGTGTATGTATTTCCCGTATCCTAAAACCTTTGAAAACATTTATGTTTTTAAAACCCTTTTTAAAACCTTTGTTCCCAGTGACTAAACAAGGAAATCTAAGCCACTCACAGTGTTGGGAGGTTCGTATGCTCCCAAACGATCCACGTAACTTAATCTCCGGAGCATCGCTGCACTCGATCATCTAGAGCCCTAATCACACAGAAGAATGTGTTAGCAATCATAATCAACTATGAATGCACCTATGAGGGTGTTTGCAAGTGTTTCGGGGCTTAAAAAAATTCCGGGAGGTTTTGGGTCAAAATCGGGCACTAGGGACAAAATCGTAGGGTTTGGGGCCATTCCCCCGCGGGAGCCAGTCTTTTGCCTCGGGAACAGAGGTCTCTCCTAGGTTTTCGATCCCCTCTGTCACGCTCTGACCCGCTCGGGCTGGCCACATGGCAACCGCCGTGTTGCCTCGAAGTACGTGCTAGCTAGTTATGCACCTGAAGCACTGTAAGGCATAAAAATGGATACCATCGCTGTAAAATAACAAAAACTTTAATTAGCAATTATTTAATAAAATAATTAACTTTTAAAAGTAATACACCAGTGGACTAACCTAAAGAAATACCTACGTAGCGAAAACTGCTAAGCCTATGCCACCGACACCTTCTAGTAAGCCTCCGATCTATCTGTTAACCTCGTACGCGGCTCTGCATCCATCCACATTGGATACAGGTGAGTGAAAGAGGTTTAATGAATCTCTATCGGGGTTAGGCAAAACAGGGGAAATCCAATACATAATAATAAAATAAAAGTTTTTCTTTTTAAAAACTCTTTTCTAGTTCTCTAACTGAGAACCCTCTTTTAAAACCCTTTAAATAAATATGTACATATCTAAAATGGGCTGGCCTCTAACATACTGAAGGCACGACCCATCGGTCGTCTTATGCCTCACTGCGTCGAAGGCTATCTCTTTTCTTTTTAAAACGTTTTCACATTTTCTCTTTCTCTAGCCCGTTCCCTCGGTGGTGCCATTCGCTGTGGTGGAACACAGCTACCTTGAGCCCTGGAGAGTTATCCCCCTCTCCTTTCCCAGGGTCTCCACTCACCGTGCCCCTCGATAGGCAGTCCACCGCTGCGTCTCATTGATGTTCTCAAACTCGATCCACACTCCCGTATATTAGAGCACCGATGAACCCTCTCAATCACTCATCTCGCATCCCATCCATATATATACGTATATAAAACATATATATTTATATATATATATATATTTAAAACATAAAAATATAAATACAATCACACACACATAGGTCTTTGTTCATTTCTTTGAAACATCCCACTCTCTACGTGGGTATATCACCAAGCATTGTGTGCGTGTGTGGATTTTCGTATCCCAAAACCTTTGAAAAACATTTATGTTTTTAAAATCGTTTTAAAAACCTTTATGCCCAGTGGCTAAACAAAGAAAACTAAGCCACTCATAGTATTGGGAGGTTCATATACTCCCAAGCGTTCCATGTAGCTTAACCTCCGGAGCATCGCCGCATTCGATCATCCGGAGCCCAAAATCTCGCATTGATCTTTTGGTCGGATTGTTCGGATCGGCCAAAAGTTCAAAATTGCTCCCAGAGAGCAAATGAGAGGAGAGGAAAAGAGGGAGAAGAAAAAAATGAGAAGGAGAGAGGTAATGTCACCCTATTTATAGATAAGCTCGACATCGAGTTTACTCAAATCCCGGGCCAGACTTAATTTCCTCTTTTCCACCTCTCATAATCTTGATCCTTAGCCCGATCCACTAACTAATTCACCAATGGATATCCAATCTATTAGCTATGGACTTAAATAAGTCCAATTTATGTTTCCATCCATGGTCACTTGTCTCATCTTCTAACTCCATCTTATCTTAAGAATAACTTCTCTTTTTAATTAGACACATCCGAACCGACATATTATTGAGTTAATACGCCGTCTTACACTATTCCTTTTATACGAAAAGGTCGAATTAGGTCCAGATGTGTCAACTCTCCCCTCTTTCTAAAAATTTCGTCGTCGAAATTAATGAGGTAACTTAGGGAGATTTGGCTTCTATTCCAAGCCCTTCTCTTGTTTTCGAATAGTGTTTGAATCACTATTCGCTGTTGAAGTCCACCACACTTCCACTACGTACTCTGATCATTCTCTTTCTCAAGAGTGACTTCATCGCTCTTCTACTCTTGAGTTTAAACCTCATCTTTTCCTTAACATAGCCTACCCTTACCCATTTGTGGGTTAGGCTCACTTCACTTCCACTACGCATACTCGATCCTTTCGCCTTGTCTTTTTCCTTTCTTAAAGTCTCTCTTAACGAGACTATCCTCTTGTTATTTTTGAGGCTCCATACCTCTTACTCTTCTTAGGAGCCTCTTCTTCTTTTCTCGATGTCACTACCTCTCACTTTGAGGCCATTCTCCGAAGTGTTCCTCGTCATTTCGTGGTTTTATACTAATCTTTGTAACCAAGCTATTAGGAAAGACCTTAGCTTAACTCCCTCGTCTTCGCGGTGAGGATGTGGTGAGTTAATTGTCTTTCCCCCTACCTTGATTTTCCTTACTTCCATTCTCTCTTTTTCTAATCTTCTTCCATTCAAATCTCATGGCATATGAGTCGGGCTCTTGTACACACTGGCCCACACTCGGCCACATCATACTAGAGGAATCAGAGATCATGCCCTCTCGGCTCTCACAATCTAACTTATTCTCTGACCGCCTATCACTATCTCAAATAGGGTCCCTGGCCCAACTCATCTCTCATCCTCTCTAGGATGGAGAACTCTGGGTAGCCTCATGCACTCCCCAGTCACACACTGGGTGGGTCCTCTTGAATGGTCATCACAGAGATCTTTAAGATCTCGATCTCTGATCTCTCCTCTCATGGCGACGGCCTCACATGGCTCCCAAGTCACTCATACCTGAGCCTCAACTTCATACCCATCCATGCCATTTCTCTAGCCTCTAAGGCTTTCATTTGTCTCTCATTCCCTTGGAGCACCCACTTCAAGAGGTGTCATGTGTTTCTCTTTCTTTTGACCTCATGTCTTTACATTAGCTTCTTTGCTAATGGTCAATTTCTTTTCCTCCTTTCATCAATAGTTTTACCGGGGAGTTTCCTTATCCTTATCTTTATCTTTTTTCTTTCGCCTCATCCATCCGCCCACGTCCCTTGTGGGGTCCATCTTTTTCTTGCCTTCCCTTCAACGCGGAACAACGTAATTTATGCACGTCACACTTTGTAGCTTCTTCATCTTCGCATTCCTCTCTCTTGAGGTATCTCGTTGTCCACTTAACTTCACATTCTCTCTGGTCCATTGCCATCTTTAGGTATCATCTGCAACTCTTATAATCTCTATACCTTTTTCCTTAGGGCCATCTCCATATCTTTTCTCTTCTCCAAACTCCTTTTCCTTGATTTACATGATCTTTCATGTCTTACCTAAGGTTTCCTTTACCCTGGGCTTCATTCTTTCTTCTCTTTGCTTTCTTCGTCAACTCTCTTTGTCGTCCTCGTCTTTATTTCTATCTTCTTCTAGTACCTTTGCTTCTCTTAGGTGTTAGAATTTCCTTTCTGCTCCTTAGACTAAATGCTCATAGAAGTTTATGAGCTTAATCAATTCCTTTCCTTATCCCCGTACTCCTTCAATCGAGTACCCGGGTTCTCTCTTGTCATCTTTTCTGTTTCAGTTCCCACATCTCTTAGTTTTCACATATGGGTTTCCTTTATTTTAGCCATCTTCAGCTCTTAATTCCTTGATATCTCCTCTTTGTCTTTAATACCATCGTTTATTTATCGCAGACAACACCTTTCTTAATCATCCATCGCCTCCCAATTTTGTCCACGCCAAGCTAACTCCATTTTAGCTTGGTTTAATTCCATCTCTTATATCCTTTCTTCACTTATCATCTTCGGAGAGGTTATCCTCAAAGTTAGCATGCTCCCCTCCTTCATGATCTCCAACTTATCTTCAATATTCCTTAACTTCTTACTCTTAATTCCTTCTATCTCACTCTTTTACCATGCTTTCACCTTTTTGTCTTCTCCAGTTTTAATTATCATCTTATTTATCCTTGTTTTGTCCTCACTCCTTTCTTCAACCTTTATCTAGGTCGATCCACTTTCCTCTATCACTGTGCATGATTATTCTTAAAAATTCCATCACCACATTATCATCGTCTTCATCATCCTTTCACCTTTGTTTACTCCGCCATACTTTGATATCTTCATTCCTTCATTTGTCTTTTTCATCTTCCTTCCTTTCTTTACTTGTATTTTCATTCCTTTCATTACTTGTATAATCTCCATTCACTTGTTTCCTACGAGTACTCCTTCTCTTATGTTTTCTCCAATTCACATTCTCAATCCTCCGGTTCAATTCTTCCAAAATCAAGTAGTCGGGGGTTCCCTCTTCATTTCACCTATTTATATCCTTGACCACTTTTTGCTCCTCAGTTCTAGCCTTCAATAATCCTTGTTTATTCATTCTCTTCTTTGAGTTTTTCGTTTTATGATGTAGTGCCTTGGCTTTGACTCGAATATGGGGTTTATTATGCTCGACTTTTCTTTAGCTAACATCCGTTTCTAAGTCTTTTATTCACTTTCTTTTACTAGGTCTTTTCTTAGTCCTCTTTCTAGGCCTTTGAATCCCCTTTTTATTCATTTTCTTTAACCTATCCCTAGGTTATCTACCTAGTCATCTCGGCCTTATTAACCTAAGGTTCATTATGGCATTATTGCTATTTAAGGTTAAAGTTTTTCTAGTGATATGTTATGCCTTTCTCCTTTTAAGGCTCTACTCCTAATTAACCTATACTTAGTTTATTAACTAAACTAAGTCTTTCTTTCATCTAGGCCTTATTCAACCCTTATTCGCCTAGGATTTTCCTTTTACCTAGAGTTTTATGCTTTCTTTCTTTATTAAGAAAGTTTCCTTACCACATCACTACATCTCTTTTATCCTTTGTTTAAAGGTTTTCCTTTCACTTCTTTTCTACTTTTCTTTCCCATTGGTCCTCTCTCTAGTGACAACTTCCCAACTCAAGGAAAAGTTCTTTCCGTGCTCTCCATTCGCACGCATACAGGCATTTCCATCATTGCCGTGCATCTCATTCTTTCCACTTGTTTACTTTCCATTGATCTTGACCATGACAGGGTCCTTTCCCATCATCCTTTAAAGGTCTCTTTCTTCTTACTCTTATTATCCACCAAGTGATGAGGGGTTTATCACCTTTAACCCCTTCAAAGCGAAAGTTTTCAGCCTATCTTTCTCCTTATTCCATTTTCTCCATCTTCATTTCCTTTCTTTTCTTTCTCCAATATCCTTTCTTAGCATTGGTATTCAATGGTCAAACAAATAGTAACGGACGTACTACTTATTGACCATATAGATGTGATCTCTTTTCATTCTTTTCTCATTCTCTATTTCGACATCTTTGCCTTACACCTTCTCATCATTTCCCAAAAATTGCTTCTCTCTTATTCCTCTTTCCTTACTATCCTTTGTGTCATCCTCGAGTCTTGTAGGGTTTTCTCTTAACAATCCCTTTTCACATCCTCGAGTAACTCTCCCTTACCTCACCTCTAGTGATCTTGGGCTCACCGGATCTTTTCCAATTTCCCTGGATGCCTCTTCTCAACTGACTCTAGATGAACTCTCTTTCATCCGCCAATACCTCATTTCTTTCACCACTTACACACTACGGTGTAAGAACAAGAGAAGTCAGCATGCCCTTGCTGCAACTTCTCTCACTTCCTGCTCACTCCCTGGAGCATTATTCAGGTAATCTGTGGGCTTATCCCTACAGATTTTCCAACCTGCGGGTTATGGCTAGAGGTGTCAAATCGGGTAGGTTAGGTAGGTTTCGGGTTTGGGTCAATCAGGTCGGGTCAGTTTGGGTTGAAAGAGATTTTCGGGTCATTTGGGTTTAGGGTCATTCAGGTTCAGGTCTCGAGTCACTCGAGTTCGGGTTTTCTGGGTTTTGTCATTGAGTTTGTTGGGTTTCGGGTCATTTCGGTTTTGGGTTTGACCCTCGGGTTTTTCGGATTTCAGGTTTTCTAATATTGACAATATATTGTTTGTTCATACAATGAATTGTTTATATATGTTTAATATTAAAAAAATTGCTTAGAAATTGATTAATGAATATAATAAGGTAACCTTTATGTAACATTCATTAATAATTGATTTTTTTATCAATATTATATAAAATCACCTTAAGTAACTATTAACTAATAAGCATTCCTAAGAGTGATATCAAATATGCTAAATCTATTTATTAAATTTGAAATTTAAGAGATATATAAAATGATTTCATTAGTTTGTAGAGTTTTTTCGGGTTAGATTCTCTAGTTTATCAGGTTAGATTCTCGGGTTTAGCGGGTAGATTCTCGGATCAATCAGGTTTCGGGTCAATCAGGTTTCTGGTCAGTTGGGTTCGGATCGTTTACCTTTTTTGGTCAAATCCGATCGGCTTAGTTTCGGGTTCGGGTCCGTCGGGCGGGTATTTCGAGTTCAGGTAAGCTTTTGACAGCTCTAGTTATGGCCCACCAGGCTTACCACAGTGTTAGGTCTGGCCCAACCACTTCACATACTACCCCAAGGCCTAGGCGTTCGACTGCCCGTGCACTGCAACACTCCTCGAACCCTAACTGCCAAGGGTTTTATTGCTCCCATGTGGACTCCTCGATGATCGCGTCACTTCGCCTACCATTTGTTGCTTTGTGAAGTCCTCCTCGATTCTTTATCCATTTGCTCGGATGCTTCACCTCACGTGAGGTCTTCGTCAGCCTCATCCTTCGTGATCATTCTCTTCGAATTTTTTCGTCCTAACCTAACTCTCTCTCCAAAACTACACATTAATGGTGTAGAAAACAAGAAAAATGGGGTTAGCCATCACCCACGTTAGGTCCATCTTGCTTTATCGCCTTGCTCTAGCCCGCTTCACTTCCTCCCAAGTCTCACACGTCACTAGTGTAAAGAATGGGGGAAACACATCTAATTTAGGGTTAAAAGTCAAACTCACTTCTTCATAGTGAGTCTCGATGCCCACAACCTCAAAGGTTGGACATCGAACCAGTTTTCTTCACTGGTATGCCTCTGATTAGGCTATCTTGGAGGATTGGACGAGATATCACCTATTTCATCATCTCAAAGGAATTACCATCCCTTGTTTAGTTTGGTTATCAAGTATGAGGGACATTAAAAGCTAAGAATTAGTTTTAAGAAGTTTCTCGAAAAAGTGCTTTGCTTTCACGAATCTCGAGAAAGAAGGTGGTCGTGGTGTCATCTCATCAAAAACCACACGCAAGAACTCTATTTGGTGGCTTGTCACTAAGAAAGGTATTCTAAGAGTAGGTTTAGATGTTCATGACGCGTTCGAGTAATCACGTACTCGAACTCTGAAATTTTACACCTATCTAATCCACTGGCTTCGAAAACGTTTGTAATCACTTTGAAAATACTTTATAACTTTTGAAAACAATTAGAATCTTTCAAATGCTCTGATACCATTAAAGTTGTCATATCCCTACCCACCCAGGCCGGCCACGTGGCAACCGCCGCATTGCCTCGAAGTACATGCTGGCCAGTCACGCACCTGAAGCACCGCAAGGCATAAAAATGGATACCATCGCTGCAAAACAACTAAAACTTTAATTAGAAATTATTTAATAAAATAATTAGTAATACACCAGTGGACTAACTTAAAGGAATACCTACGCAGCGAAAACTATTAAGCCTATGCCACCGACGCCTCCTAGTGAGCCTCCGATCTATCTACTAACCTCGTATGTGGATCTACATCCATCCACATTGGATACAGGTGAGTGACAAAGGTTCAATGAATATTCATCGGGGTTAGGGAAAACAAAGGGAAATCCAATACATAATAATAAAATAAAAGTTTTTCTTTTTAAAAACTCTTTTCTAGTTCTCTAACCGAGAACCCTCTTTTAAAACCCTTTAAATAAATATATAGATATCTAAAATGGGCTGGCCTCTAATATATTGAAGGCACGACCTGTCGGTCGTCTTATACCTCATTACACCGAGGGCTATCTCATTTCTTTTTAAAACATTTTCACATTTTCTCTTTCTCTAGCCCGTTCCCTCGGTGGTGCCATTCGCTGTGGTTGAACAACAGCTACCTCGAGTCTTGGAGAGTTATCCCCCACGCCTCTCCCAGGGTCACCGCTCACCGTGCCCCTTGATAGGCGGTCCACGGCTGCATCTCATGCATGCTCTCAAACTCAGCCCACACTCTCGCATATTGGAGCATCGAGGAACCCTCTCAATCACTCATCTCGCATTCCATCCATAGATATACGTATATAAAACATATATATATATATATATTTAAAGCATACAAATATAAATATAAACACACACACATAGGTTTTTGTTCTTTTCTTTGAAAACATCCCACTCTCTACGTGGGTATATCACCAAGCAATGTGTGCATGTGGATTCCCTGTATCCCAAAACCTTTGAAAAACATTTATGTTTTTAAAAACCTTTTTAAAACCTTTATGCCGAGTGGCTAAACAAAGAAAACGAAGCCACTCACAGTATTGGGAGGTTCGTATGCTCCCAAGCATTCTACGTAGCTTAACCCTTGGAGCATCGCCGCATTTGATTATCCGGAGCCCAAGATCTAGCCTTGATCCTTCGGTCAAATTGTCCAGATCGACCAAAAGTCCAAAATTGTTCCCAGAGAGTAAATGAGAGGAGAGGAAGAGAGGAAGAAGAAAAAAAAATGAGAGGGAGAGAAGTAATCTTCCCTATTTATAGATTTGCTCGACACCAGATCTACTCGAATCCCGAGCTAGACTTAATTTCCTCTTTTCCACCTCTCATAATCTCGAGCCTTGGCCCGATCCCCCAACCAATTCACCAATGGATATCCAATCCATTGGCTATAGACTTAAAGAAGTCCAATATATGTTTCCATGCGTGGTCACTTGTCTCATCTTCTAACTCTATCTT
This sequence comes from Microcos paniculata, assembly GCA_030664755.1. Taxonomy (NCBI): domain Eukaryota; kingdom Viridiplantae; phylum Streptophyta; class Magnoliopsida; order Malvales; family Malvaceae; genus Microcos; species Microcos paniculata. The sequence goes on from CP131461.1 coordinate 20,290,661, forward strand.
ATCTTAAGCTTAACTTCTCTTCTTAATTAGACACATCTGGACCGACGTATTATTGAGTTAATACGCCGTCTTACTCTATTCCATTTGTACGGAAATGTCGGATTAGGTCCGGGTGTGTCACCCTTGGTCCACCGTTTGACCCAAAAATCGAGACGGACAATCCTTGCAGCGCCCACGACGCGTTTACTGAAGTAGAAACGAGAATCACACTCTCAAAGTTCCTAGATCTTAAATCTAAGCTTAAAATTTAACTAAAAAGCTAAACTAAATTTGAGCTTGGATCTCTCCTAGACTGATGCATGGAAATGCGTGAAAACTTAATAAAATGTAGATTAAGGTGAGTAGAATAACATATTAAAAACTCACCTTAATTCGTCGGTCGAATTGTCTGGATTTGCCAAGAGTCCAAAATTGCTCCGAGAGAGCCAATGAGAGGAGAGGAAATGAGGAAAAAGAGAAATGAAAAGGGGAGAGCTTATCTCCCCCTATTTATAGATAAGCTTGACACCGGATGTACTCGATTCCCGGACCAGACTTAATTTCCTCTTTTCCACCTCTCATAATCTCGATCCTTAGCCTAATCCACTGACCAATTCACCAATGGATATCCAATCCATTGGCTATGGACTTAAAGAAGTTCCATACATGGTCACCTGTCTCATCTTCCAACTACGTCTTATCTTAATTTTAACTTCTCTTCTTAATTAGACACATCCGGACCGACGTATTGCTGAGTTAATACGCCTTTTTACACTATTCTGTTAGTACAAAAAAGTCGAATTAGGTTCGGGTGTGTCAGTTTAGGCTCGTCTGTTTTCGTTGTTTCTTTCAGATTACATGTGAGAAGAAGTGTTAAAGTGATTTTATCCTACATCTATTAAATTTGACCTATTTGAGGCTCTTATATTCAAGTAAGGCCTCTCCACATATTGTCAATTGAATTTGGATTGGATGCTTAACTAAGATAGGGGCAAGACTAAAGGCTAAGCAAGATGACAAGGTGATGAAGCAAATTAAAAAAAAAAATTAGACCTAAACTATGATACCATGTTAAGCACCAATCTAAAATTAATTAACAATAGATGAAGATGCCCAACTTCAATATAAGGATCTCAGGTAGATCATATTTAACTCATGTAAAATAAAACCACTTTAACATACATTTCATATAATTGTTGAAAAATAGAGAATTCAAATTTAACTCTTCAAATACAGAAGATTAATTCAACATTCAATAGTAACACACGATGCAAATTTATGGCTTTATAATAAGTTGACCACCATGGTGATACAGAAATAATAATTTTTTAATAATAAAATGCAACAATGCATACAATTTTCTAAGTACCACAACACTTAATTAGGCATTAGACGTACAATTCATTAATTAATTCATTAATAAAGAAGTTTACAAGGCAACACATGGAGGAAACATGTGTGTAACATAATATTAATTAAAAGCATTAAAGACAATTCTTCAAAAAAAAAACCATTAAAGACAAAGATATATAGAGGACCAATTGATTATCATGTCCCTTAATTAGTTTTATTTATTTATTTTAACCCTCTAAACACAATCTCTTGGAACAGCCACGGCGTGAAGAGGATTCTTCATCTCACATGACAGCTTAAGCACCTCGGTCAAGTCCACTGGGTTAGCCACATTTTGAACCCATTCAAAATGTTGAACCAACTTAGCCACCCAGAGGCCCACGGTCACCAGCCCTAGGTTTTTGCCAAGGCAGACCCTTCGCCCAGCCCCAAACGGTGCCAGCCTTAGGTCACCACCTCTGACATCCACCTCTGCTCCACCTAGAGCTTTGACAAACCTCTCTGCCTTGAAAACAAGTGGGTCCTCCCAGACATTTGGATCATGGGTTATGGCCCACATGTTGACTATGGCTGTCGTGTCGGCTGGGACCACCATGCCATTACTGAGGTGGACATCTGACGTGGACAACCTGGCCCATGAAAGGAGGGGCCCAGGTGGGTGCACCCTCAAGGTTTCCTTGACCACTACTTGAAGGTAGGGTAATTTAGCCACGTCAGCATCTGTCACGGTCTTGTCTCCTACGACATCAACAAGCTATTGGAGAAGCTTGGCTTGAATATCAGGGTTCAATGTCAACTCGGCCATGATCCATTTAGTTAAAAGAGCAGTTGTATCAGTACCCCTAAAGATCATTTCCTACAACCAACAAAACAAAAGATCATTTCCTCCAAGAAAGAAATCTGAAAGGAAATATAGGTCAAAATTTTAAATTTGTGCTGCCCGGAGATAAATTTATAAAATGAAATGTATATACTAACCCACAGGATGGCTACCATGTCCTCCTCGTTGAGCTTCTCGTCGCCATCTAAAGATAGCAAAACATTAACGAAGTCGGAGCGATCGGCTAAATTTCTTGACTGATTGAAACGGTGTTCTTCAATGATTTGGTTAACAAGTTTTTTGACTCGAGGAACATTCAATGATTTGGTTAACAAGTTTTTTGACTCGAGGAACAAAGATTGAACAGCGTTCATTGATTCGAAAAGGGTCATAAAAGTAGCTCAGCCAAGGCAGATAGTCGAACCAATTAAAAGCACCCAATATGCCAAAACCTTCTCGGACGATCGCTTGCAACTCTTTAGCTTCATCATTATTTGCTCTCAAGTCATATCTTTTCCCGAACACTGTCCCCATTATATTGTTAAGAGCTGCAGCTTGAAGATGTTTACGTAAGACAACAATGCCATTAGAGGATTGTTCCTTAGCAATGGAACATAACATGGCGGCGCAGTCTAGTTGTCGACCGCTTTCATGGGCTGCAATGCGCTTCTGAGCAAAGAGGTGAGTCGATGAAATCCTTCTAAGAAGCCGCCAGTAAGTACAATTTGGAGAAACCCAATGGCGCGGCTAAACATCAGCTTCCTAGCTGATGTCTTAATAGGACGGTTGGCAAAATGAGGAGAGGTCAAGATTTCACGAGCAATTTGAGGATCGGATGTGATGACAGCAGGAGTTGATCCAAGGCTAAAAGCCATGAGCTTGGTAGCGGCGTGTCTCAAAGCCATGCAAGAAAGAGTTCGATGTGCCAAGCCTTGGCTTAGGCTGAACAAGCTGCCAAAGAAAGGGAGACCTCGAGGTCCAGGGATTGGGACCTGACCTATTTGGTTCCTGCCATTTTTCCAGGCTAAACCTCCAGGGGATAAAGCCCAAGTTAAAATCACAGCCAACAAAACTCCCATGAAAATGATAAACAAAATGAAACCATCAAGCAAGTTGTGTGTTTCTAGAACAGCCGGGAGTGTTCAGACCCACCAGGTTTTGTCAATAGAAATTGGAGCGGACCCCATAGTTCAGAAATTAAAGAATGAGGAATACTGCAAGCTAACTAGGGAGAGGTTGGATATATATATCAGCAAAGCAAGACACTTTGGTTGGGGCTTGTCTGGTGAGAGAGGGCACACTGCCTTAAGTAGGCATTTGTATGTGAAATGAGAGATATTTTAAGGGTTGGCAAAGTGAAAGATATAAGAGAATATTCATCAAAGAATACAATCTAATTAATTAGTGATTGTGTGCGTGTATGTTTGCTGATTAAGCTATAATAATTTGATGCTAAAGAAAAAGGCTAATAATTATTACCAGGCCGGAAGGGGTAAGCTTGTTTGGGTTATATAAATGTCTTAACAATTATTTAGGTGTGCGCTGTACATGTGTATGAGAAAGGAAATGATCTTCTTTCTTCTTCAGTAGTTCCCACTAGTCAGAGGTCTAATAGGGTCAACCACAGCCATTTAAACTCGTAAAAATTAATTAATTCCTATTCCTTGGCACTGAGAATTACGTATAAAACTTGTTTTGAACCAAAAAAAAAAAACTGATTCCATTTAATTAGGTACATAATTCGTCATATGTTGCATAATGAGCTATTATTGGAATCCCATCCAATTAGGTACTTTAGTGATCATGTTGTGAAATGAACTATCATTGGAACCCGATACATTTTTTTTCTGAAAGGCCAAAAGAGGTAAATATATTATTGATTCCTACTGGCCAAAGAGAACCCGATACTTAGTCCAAACAATTCATCATCCACATCTCTTGTAGGAGGTAGAATTCTTGCAACCCTTCACCAAATAATATAACTCCCCAAATGTATGAAATGAGCCATTATTGTTGTGGTTCATTGGCAATTATACGATCGGATCACCTTATCACTCAACTTTAATTTTTTTATGAATACTAAAATCATGTAAATTAATTTTTAATCAAACTGTTTATACAATATAAAAAATAAATTACACAGAAAGTGTACACCTGTTATATCTTATCCATTTCACAGATCAAAATATTAGTTGAGATATGAGTATATAAAACCATAACTCTCTATTTGTTTCACTCAATAACTTACGTACACCAATTATGTGTTAAGATTTTGACACCAAGATTTTGAAACTCTAAATAGTTATAAGATTTGGTTATTGACTTATTGGAATTTGAATAAGCAAAACTATTCATAGTACCTTTATGATCACCATTTAGCCAAACTCCAAAGCTTTCTTTTCTCGGATGATTTTGTTTTTCCTATAATTTATTTGTCAACCCCAAAACAACTTTACACTTTTAACTTTTATCATCACAAATTTTGTCAAAAAACTTTAATCATTACAATAATTAAGATATATTAATTATTTTGGGTGTTCAAATTATAAAAATTATTTTGATGTATATACATACAAAAATGTCTACCTAGGCAAGGATTAATAGAACACCAATTTAATCCCCCAAAGTCGCATAAGAGAACTTACACTAGCTCGTAATTCAAAAGTGATTAGTTTTGAGCCAATAAAAGTTGAAAATACCCTTATTAAACCAAAATATATGCTTGGTCAAAAAGAAAGGGAGAACTACAAATAAGGGCGGTATATCGAAAATTATTATTACTTGATATCATAGCAAATTATAATTATTAAGACGTAAATGAAAACTTTCAAAATTATTAAAAAAGAAATTGAAGTACCATTGTTATCCTTAATAAACTCAAATACCATCAAATTACTCAACTCAACTCCTACGTATAAAAAATACAACAAAACAAATAGAAGTTAAAAAAAATAATCAGAAAACGATGAAAAAAGAAATATTGAAATATTTAAGCAAGTCGTGATTTAGCTTGCCTTCTTTTCTTTTTTTCTTTTTCAATGAGAAATAGCACTGTTGATTGTGGACAATTTCAAGAAGTTTCAATTTTTTGTGGATTCCATGCATGCTTGCGTCATTAGTTTCAAGTCGTGAAGAACTGCAAAGAAAGGAGAGAAGTGATAGAGGTCATTTAGGGGCTTGTTGATAAGAAAACTTCTAGATTTACAAGATTGGGAGAGTTTAGGAGGATTTGAAACCCGAAATGAGGGAAGAGCAAGGGATGTGAAAATTTCTTAAACTTTTAAGCTCCATTGATATCGATCTTGTGGTGTTAATATCTGAGCATTACGATAGTCGATTGGGCTTGTTTTTTGACTGTTGGGATTTCTTGGTTAAACCTAAAGAGAGAGAAGATGTGATTGGGTTGGTGAAAGTTTAAAATTTAGGTTGATATAAGGGGTAAAAATAACACTTCAATATCATTTTTAATAATTTTAAAACTTTTCGTTTACTTCCTAGTAATTATAATTTGGTATGGTATCAAGTAATAATAATTATTAGTGCATCACCCTTATTTGTAATTTTCCCCAAAAAAAAAAACCAAAATATATGCATTGGTTAATCCCAAATGAACTTGGGACGTGAAAATGCATTGAAAGAAAGAAATCACTGACCTCTTCCAAAACCTTCGGATAATTCACAAATCACAAGCTTTACAAATTAATTACTAGGAAATTTTACATGAATCCCAAGATGGGGCATTTGTGCCCACGAATGTCGGATCCTCGGCTGCAAACTACGAAAACGAGCTGCTTAATTAATACATCTCATTATTGGGTGGTTTAACTTTTAAAGTGGACACGAATGGAGCGTGTGTTAGGGCGGGAAGCGTGGTGGAGGTGGTGCACCGTGGCGTGTAGTTCTAGGGTTTTCAGTTTCAAGGCTCCTTCGTATCCATATTCAATTCGTGCCTTTTTCTCCACCTTTATTTTGCTTTTGCAGCCATGAAAAAATGGGTTTTGTACGTTCACGAGGTTTCTCAGCTCACGTGCAATCCCATGGTTGCTTGTTTGACATTCAAGTCGAATCTTAGAGCAGTTAGCTATAGCCATCGTAGAGATATAGGCATATAGCTAGCGGTTCGTCTCTTCATGTTTAAACTTATACAATAATTGGTCACTCAACTTAACACGGCAATTATCAAAGGAACCGGTAGCACTGCATCTGATTCTAAAATATATTTGTTCACATTGCTTATTAAGCTGTGCAATGCTTCTTTAATCCTTTTTCATCAGCTTATAGCTTTATACATATCTTCGAGTACTTGAGTTCGTGTTAAATATATTAATCTCTTTCATCCAGCTTGCATGTACGGAGGTCATGACATGAGTTATTGTATACTATTTGTTATTATAACTTAAATATAATGGCCGGATTCTTTCCTATAAGCTTAACTTTTAGGACAATCAATCAGTTGGCTTAGCTGTTCCTTTAATATGTTTTGATTTTGCTTAATTAACTCAATCAATGGTGTCCCATAATTAATGATGATATGATGGCAAAGTAATTAGTTACAACCGGTCCAACTAGGTTCAGTTTTGACAAGAAGAATTTTTTGATGTAAGCCTCATTGGACCTCCGACTAATAAAAAATCTAGCAACTATAGATCTCAAGTAAGAAAAAGTTCTTCCAAACATATTTTTTTCATTCACATGACTCGAATGGACATTGAACTTTTTTCATTCAATACAACAGACGTAAATGATACCACATCCATATCCCACTCTTCTCCAAGTTAATTACCCTAACAAATTAGACAATGTGCATGATATAGTATTTGAAATTTTCAAAACTTAAGATACAAAAAGTTGCATGTTTAGCCTTAATATTGTAAATGATGAACTAAAATATTTGCCAAACCTAGGAATTAGGAGCTCTAACATTTAATTTTCTTGCAAATTAAGTTATTTTTTTGCGGAAATTTATCTACTTAACTTGTTCTTGATTAATGTGCATTAACAATGTGCTCCGTCCTAGAAGAATGTCAGCCTAGTGATAGGTGTATTTTACACATATATTTGGGACTATTTTAGAACACTTTTATGAGTTTTTAATTATGTTTTTAGTCCATATTTATTAATTTCTTCTCACTTTAGTTATTTGTTTGTTTTGTAGGAATTCTAATATATTTTAAAGGATTTCTGATGGAATTGGAGCTTTACTAGAAGTCAAGGCCCATGCAAACATAAATTCAAGACAATTTCCAATTATGGGCCAGTTATCACAATTGAAGAATTAAAGTTCAAGCCCAAGTCCATTGTAATCTTTTAGGTTATTAGGGTTTTAGTCCTCTAGTATAAATACAATAGTTATTATTTTTTTAAGAACTTTTTGCTTAAGATGAGAGCTAGAAGCGAGTTTTGGAGTTTTCTTCTACTTTGTTCCTACACTCTTTCTTTATGCTTAATTCAATTGTTTTTAGTTTTTACCCAATTATGTGTAACTAAATCCCTAGTTAGAGTTAGGGATTAGCTTTTGTTGGATTATTTAATTATGAATGCATGATTTGATTATTGCTTTGGTTGAATTTATTCTCTTTGATCTTAATTTTGGATTTGTGTCTGATCAACATAGATTCATTCTTAGGGATTATATGAAGAACTGAAAGGAGAAGTATAATCTGTGCACTAGGAGAATAAACATCATAGAGTTAGAGATAGAGATATCCTAAACTAGGGTGATAACTTATGATTACTTGATCTTAATGAATTTGAATAAGTTAAATTGCGCATCGAGAGATGGTAATTGCTTAATCGAATATACCTTTGTACCTTGAGAGATGACATAGATATCTTAGTGTAATCGTTATTTCAACCGTAATAATCAATCTTGTTTAGTAATTGAATATCCACTTAAGTGAATCCCGAAGCCCTAACACTTCTCATAATTTGATTTTAATCCTTCTTTTATTCAGCTTAATTTTAGAATTTAGTCTTTAATTTGATTCATTTATTATCTTCCTCAATTATTTTTAAACCTGCTTGAACTAGAATTAGTTTAAATAACAAATTTTAATCTCAATGGAACGACCTTGAATACTCCTCTATCTGTGCTATATCGATTATGTTCACTTGCAGATTTAGGCGATCACCTAGCTATTCGGAAGCTACAATTTCTTCTTTTCCCCATGAATACTTCATATTCCTCGCCCCCTTAGTAATTAGTACTTCCTCTGTTCTTATTTATTTATCACAAATTCATGTTTCTTTTTACTTGTCATTTTAGCAAATAAAAAAAGTAGTTATTGACTTTGTTATCATTTTACCCTTCTTTAAATATGTGAAAGAGACATAAATAGTAGAAAAATGAGAGAGACAAATACATTAAATATAGAGATATAGAAGTAGAAAAAATAAGGATAATTTTAGAAGAACATCTAAAAGTTTTATTGATTTTTGAAAACTAACTACTTTCTTAATTCAAAAGAATTGATTATCCATGATAAATAAATAGGAACAGAAAGAGCAGTTAATAGCACCAAGCTTCACTATTAACTATATAGTTTAATTTCATCTATCAAAATTCAGTTTTTGAGATTGAATTATCAACATGTTTTCGGTAAACGGTTAGATTTTATATGTTAAAAACCCTAAATTATCTAACTTTAATTTTTTTTTTTCATGGGGTATATATGTTTGTAAAGTACTTTTTCACGTGACACGTATTCTTCAATCAATGAGAAAACATTGCCTTTAGTTCTTTTTTTTTTGGTCAGAACTCAGAACCTTGCCTTTAGGTTAACATTTATGCATTATTCTTATTCTTCAAAAAAATGCAGTATTCTTATTTTATTGGAACAAGCTGGAAGAAGCTTCCCCTATATTTTCTTGTCTTCTTACGGCCGCACAATAAATATATAAAACATTAAAAAAAAACCGTCTTTTCTTTTATTAATTCACCTTTTTAGAAGTTGTTTTCAAATTAGAACCTAAACTTTTGGATCCTACCCTCATGATACCAAAAATAATTATAATAAATTAAAACTCATACTTAGTAATTCATGACAAATTATGTCCTCTTTGGATGAAAATTGACGCTTGTCATATTTGTGTTAAATTTGATGAAAAAATAGCATCACCATATTAATTTAAAATAATTATAATAAAAATAATCCAATAATTACAAATTAAAGGAAAAATTACAAATAAGTGTGGTGCACTAAAAATTGTTATTACTTGATACCATACCAAATTATAATTACTAGGAGTAAACGAAAACTTTTAAAATTATTAAAATGGATATTGAAGTGTCATTTTTACCTTTTATATCAAGTTAAATTTTAAACTTTCACCAAACCCAATCACATCTTCTCTCTCTTTAGATTTAACCAAGAAACCCCAACAGCCAAACAACAAGCCCAATTGACTGTTGTAATGCTCAGACATTGACACCACAAGATCCGACATCAGTTTCACATCCCTCCCTCTTTCCAAATTTCAGGTTCCAAATCCTCCTAAACTCTCCCAATCTTGTAAATCTAAAAGTTTTCTTATCAACGATTCAAGTCTCTAAATGGCCTCTATCACTTCCTCTCCTTTCTTTGCAGTTCTTCACGACTTGAAACTAACAAAGAAAGCGTGCATAGAATCCCCAAAAAATGAAAACTCCTTGAAATTGTCCACAATCAGCAATGCTATTTCTCTTTGAAAAAAAAAAGAAGGCAAAAGCTAAATCACAACTTGCTTAAATATTTCAATATTTCTTTTTTTCATTGTTTTCTGATTTTTTTAACTTCTATTTGTTTTGTTGTATTTTTTATATGTAGGAGTTGAGTTGAGTAATTTGATGGTATCTGAGTTTATTAAGGATAAAAATGGTACTTTAATTTACTTTTTAATAATTTTGAAAGTTTTGATTTACTTCTTAATTAATAATTATAATTTGCTATGATATCAAGTAATAATAATTTTCAGTACACCGTGTGCCCCTATTATTCTCCCTAAATTTAAATTAAACATCACATATTTTTAAATTTATGTATATACCATGCACTTAAATTAGCTAACAGAGAACAGGTCTCTCTCATTTCCTCCTATTTATTTCCTTAGTTGTATTTCCATCTTACAAAACAAAGTAAAGATTTATTTTCTTTTCACCTTGTTTCTTCTTCCTTTCTTTCCTCACTATTTGTAAGTTAATCCTCTAAATGAAAAGGTGCACGCTCCTTAAAAAGGGTATTTACCTAGAGAGATGATAACACACGCCTCTTGAGGTTAATGCCTTTCATATATGAAGAGTTTCACGGTGTATTTTACTAAATTCCCACCCCAAGTGAAAGTCAGAGAGAGTTGGTGGATGTTGAGGAGGATATTGAGGAAGAATGGTTTAGCAATTTGTTGGAAAAAAATAAGAAACGTAGCAAGAAAGCCAGCAAGAAAATCAAGAACCAGAAATCTAATCATCAAAGGGGGACAACAAAGCAGCAAAAGGGGTATGTAGCCAACAATTCATTGTCTGATGGCGACTTTCAAAACAGGAATCGGATTTTGATGGAGGAAGCACGGGAAACATGGGAGATTGGGAAAATGCTAGGCATTTCTATTAACTGTGACGAAGGCTTGATTTTGGAGAAATTCAGAGATATGATAGAAGAGGAGAATATTTCATAACAAGGTTTCTTCCTTTTTGTTTTGTTTCTTCATGATTCTTGGCCCTTTTAAGTTTGAATCTGCGAGTTCAGTTCCAGACTGTGTTTGTTTTGTTTCTATGATCCTGGCTTTCTCTTCATTCTTCATCTATGACTTCCTATCCATGTTCTATTTAGGTTGGGTTCATGTTGAATGCCTCTTGTGAATTTGTCTTTTCACGTGGTTAGATTGGTGTATATGCTATTAGGCATCCATTTCCCTTTTGCCCGAGGACTCTCTTTACGCCGCCCGGTTGTCAAGTTGATTCTAGCTATGAATATTGGCCTTTTTTGTGATGGCTCTTCAAGGAGATTTTTTTTTTGTTATGGTGGAAGTGGGGATGGTTTGTAAGTGGCTTCTGATTGTGTTATGTGTTTTCTTCTCCTCTTTTGTCTTTCGGTTAAGGGGTTTGGTCTTTGGAGTGATCGGGTTTATTTGGGTCTTTTGAGATGTCTCTATGTTCGGTTGTATGTGGATGGTTTTGGTGTCCTGCCTTTTATTAAGGTTTTAATAATATCATTGCCTTTCAAAAAAAAAAAAACAAATAACGAGTGTATTCAGGAAGCCAATTGTCCTTATACAACATCATCAAGCAATTTGTCAAGAAATATGATAGAAACCAATTATCAAATCACTTGATGATAGAAATAACCCAACATCATCAAGTAAAATTTGTCAAGAAATATGATAGAAATATCATCAAGATATATCTCCATCTCTGATATTCAAAGTTATTATTACCATTATCCTTATACAACATCATCAGGAAGCCAATTGTCATCGAGATACAGGGGATGATAAAGAAAGTTCTTTTATCTCATCAAGCAATTTACTGGTAGCCCAAGCAAGGAATTAACAGGCATGCACGAGGCCGCCCATGGCACTTTCACCACTCGAGTTTGCCTTCTGAGTTCTTATTCTAACATGCATGATTAGTTAATTTGTAGCCAAGCAAGGATCAAACACATTAACGTACCCACCATGTCAACAGGTTGATAGCCGTTCTCAATGGATACCTTGACCGCCTCCACAATAAATTGTGTCTTCCTACTTATGGTAGGCCACTTTTTGTTAGGTCGCGCACCATTTTTTTTAATATTTTGAACCGAGCTAGCAAACTCTCTCACCATGCAGACTTCCTGAGGTAGACTTGAGGGGACAATGCGTTCAGTTGGAGGTGTCATGTACCCTTTTACAAATTCATTAAGTCCAGGTTTGGGAAATGTAGTATAAGAGGCCTCGTGTTCTCGATAAGGAACGATAAAATCCCCCAGATGCAAAGTTCCATATGTTCCTATAACAGTGAGAGTCGTCAAATTTGATAAGAAAGATCAATGAAAGGCTGCAACTCTGCCATCTTCCTAGAGTAGTGGTGAAGCCCACAAGCTAGTATTACCCCTACTTAATTCTGAACAGCACCTTGCAACGTGCTGTAGCAGTCTTGGGCAGCTTATAGTCAGATGCCCACAGGATGGATCTGATGCCATGCCACCCCGCATCACTAAGAGCACCAAGACCATCAAGATCTGGCTTCTTACGGATGTCACTATTGAGAAAATTTTCATCACCAAGAAATGTGAAATAGCATTTCACCTAAGGAAGCCGAAGATTATTATTAATCAATATTGACATCTTGTGTTTAAAAATACGTAATTTAAGAAGGTGAGAAGGTCATTGTTGAAGTCAGCCGAGATCATGGTTGAGCAGCAGCAAAGAGCACTTTTGAAGTTGGCCGATCACTTTTGAAGTTGGCCGATTGTCGTCTTGGGGTTGGCCGATCACTTTTGAAGTTGGCCGATTGTCGTCTTAGAGTTGGCCGATGCTTTTGAAGTTGGCCGATGATTGTTTGGAGATGGTTTGGAGTTGGCCGATTGCTTTGGAGCCAATTCTAACCGTTATAAGTTTTTAGAATTTTTTGAATTTTTTATAGTTGATATGATTTGTACTTTTTGTGATGATGACTTTTTTGGCTATAGTTGATTCAAATTTTGAATTTATAGCTGTTATAATAAGCTTATAAATAAGCTAAATGAGAAAGAAAAAGGATGTTTTTGGCCGTTTGGCAAACTCCCCAAGCCTTTTGGTCCAGGATGTTTTTGGCCGTTTGGCAAACTCCCCAGCCTTTTGGCCCCGAGCTTTTTGGCCGTTTGGCAAAGCACCTGAGCCTTTTGGCCCCGAGCTTTTTGGCCGTTTGGCAAAGCACCTGAGCTTTTTGGCCATTTGGCAAAGCACCTTGGCTTTTGGCCGTTTGGCAAAGCCCCTCAGCTCTCAAATTCTCTATTTTCTTTCTTTTTGCGTAGCCTTCCACAGCTTCCGCACAATTTTTTCTCCCCATTTTCATCTTAGTTTTCTGCTCTTTGATTCTTGCTTTAGCAGAAACTAAGTTTCGGTTTGGCTCTCAGCCTCCAAAAGCCAACAGTCATCTAAAAAACATATTGTTTTCGCCATGATCTCTCACAGCCCTCACCTTATAATTAATATGGTAACAGTCAAATGAATACATAAATAACCAGAAAACCAAAGACTAGAGCAAAAATTTGATAAACATTCTGCAAAATTTTATGTTTATTAATATATCAAAGGCATTTTACCAAATGCTTATGGCCCATTCTAGCATATTTGCATAAATGTATATATCAATGTTTTGGAGCAACATCAAAAGCATAGGAGGGATTGAATTAGATGGATCACTGCAAGCTTATACATGGAACATGTATGCCTTAACTCTGAACTAGTTCATTCCACAGTCTAGCTTTAGAGAGCCACAAATATTCAGAATCCGAATCATATATAGTAAAATTTATAAATCCATATAATCAATAATTCATTACAAACACTAGCAACCTATCTTGCAAAAGGTGATATTAATAGTAAAGAATGTTAAATGATTGGAGAAAGAGAACTTGCGATTTTGAGGCAATCCTCCACTATCATCCTACAAATTAAACCTCGGTCAAGTTTCTAATTTGCAACTTAACGACTAAAATACATCTTTGTCAAACAAGCTAAAGACCAACAAGTACCAGGTTCTAATTCATTAAGCACAAATCCCTTATGAATTAACAATAAACAAGCCATAAAAGTATTGGTAGAAAAGGTTCAGAACAAAAATATTCCGTCGCCAAACAGTAACACAGACGCCCAAAGCAGTCAAAGGTAAAGGGTATTAAATATATAATGCTTGAGTGAAGCAAGGTAAAATAAGAACATTGAAAATACAGCCGAAACCCAATAAAATATTTACCGATTTAAGCTGAGTAAAATGCTCCTGATCATTTAAAAACTCCTCCATCTTTTGGGTCCTAGGATAATGCATCCAGCCATCCACATGGTCCCATCCATAATCGGAACCCCATTTTCCTCACAGGCCTTCACAATGTCCTTGAACTCAGCCACGTTCGAAGCTACGGATTTCTCCATTAGCAAGTGCTTTTTTTTTTCTAAGCCATTAAAATAGCCCATTCAAGGTGGAGGCCAGTGGTGGGTAAAGGTAAATAAATGGCGTCGATTTCAGAGTCGTCCAAGACTCATAGGAATCAGGGACGGAACTAGGGTTATTTTTTATGGGTTAAGTAAAATTTCATATATATAATTATTAAAACATATTTGATGTTACAGTAAGCAATATAATATTATATTACGAATTTAATTAGTTTATTGTAATTGCATTATAAATTTTTAGACTTATTAATTATAATTTTAAAATATTATAGTTAAAATTTAAACTTACCAAATAAATTGTTAACATTATATGATACATATATTTAATCGGGGCTTTTTAATTTTTTTTGGGCTATTCTCCAATATATATAGATTTCAAATGAAAGTAAATTTTTCTTCAAAAAAATGGAAGTTGTTATGAAATATTTCAATATTTCATAACACATTATCAGCACGATAAAGCTCTCTTAAGGTTTGATTCTATGGTGGAAGGTCAGATCTCTCCATACTTATTCTTATTCAAATTATTTCGTTTTGATTCCTTTTTTCCATTATACTAACTATGTAATTCTTTTTGACAAGTTAAACCCTATTGATTTTAATTTCAAGGGTTACGATTTATTTTATATTGGATGTCACACCCCGACCCACCCGGGTCGGCCACGTGGCAACCGCCGCGCTGCCTCGAAGTATGTGTCTGTCGGTCACGAGCCAGAAGCACCGCAAGGCATTGAAATGGATATCATCGCTGCAAAACAAAACTAAAATTTTAATTAGAAAACATTTAATAAAATATTTAATTTATAAGCAATACCAGTGGACTAATTTAAAAGAATACCTACACAGCGGAAACCACTAAACCTAAGCCACCAACGTCTCCTAGTGAGCCTCCTTTCTATAGCTGACTCCGTATGCCAATCTGCATCCATCCACATTGGATACAGGTGAGTGACAGAGGTTCTAAGAATCTCCATCTTGGGTTAGGGGAAATAAAGGAAATCCAAAATAAAATAAAATAAAATAAAATAGAATAATAATAAATATTTTTCTTTTAAAACTCTTTTCTGGTTCTCCTGCTGAGAACCCTCTTTTTAAAACACTTTAAATAAATAAATAAATAAATAAATAAATATACATAAAATGGACTGGCATCTCTATCATATTGGAGGCATGACCCGTCGGTCGTCTTATGCCTCACTGCACCGAGGGCTATCTCTTTTCTTTCTAAAAATATTTTCTCTTTCTCTGTCTTTAACCCTTTCCCTCGATGGTGCCTCACTGTGGTGGAACACAGTGAACTGGAGCCCAAGCGAGTTTCCCTACGCGCCTCTCCCAACCAGGCTCGACTCATTGTGCCCCTCGATAGGCGGTCCACGGCTGAGTATCATGCATGCTCTCAAACTCGGTCCACGCTCCCGCAAATTGAAGCTCCGAGGAACTCTCTCAAACACTCATCTTCCAAGGGCATCGCACCCTCAATAATAATAATAGTATTTCAAAAATATATATATATATATGCACATAAAACATTTATATTTAAAACATATAATCACACACACATAAGTTTTATATTCCTTTTTAAAACATCCCACTCACTGTATGGGTATATCACAAACAAGTGTGTGTGTGTGTGTGTGTGTATTTCCCATATCCCAAAACCTTGTTGAAAAACATTTATGTTTTAAAATCCTTTCCCCCAGTGGCTACACAAAGAAGTCTAGGCCACTCACAGTGATGGGAGAATTGTATATTCCCAAGCGCTCCATGTAGCTCAACCTCCGGAGCATCGCCGCACTTGATTCAACCGGAGCCCTAGTACACAGAAATATAAGTTAGCATTCATAATTACAATTTATGAATGCACCTATGAGGCTCTAATATGACCTATGACTGGGCTTGAATGTGATTTGGGGCTTAGAAAAGTGTCCAGGAGGTTCCGGGGTAAAAATTGGACACTTGAAGAAAAATTACGAAAATGCCTCAGGGACCCGTGGGCCCCACACTCATGCTGGGCCCGTAGGGCCCAGTCCGGCTAGGTTCTGGGCCAGGCAGGCCTGCCCCTGTAGCTGGGTCGGGCCTGGCCTGTTCTGGGCCCAAAAGGCCCTTCCTTTGTGAGTTGGGTAGGGCCCAACACGTCATTTTGGGCCAAAATGGCCCAGTCCGGCGGGGACAGGCCCAGTCCCACACTTGACCTGGGCGGCGGGTCTCTCCCGTGCGGGAGCCATCCGCAGGCCTCGGGTTCCGAGGCCTTTCCTCGATTCCCGAGCCCCTCGGTCCACAGATTCACTTGAAATTCGAAATGGAGGTTCCTCTCACCTCCCACGACACGTTTACCGGAGCAGAAACGAGAATCACAAGCTCAAAGTTCCTAAATCTCAAATCTAAACTAGAAATCTAACTAAAAAGCTGAAACTAACTTTGAGCTTGGATCTCTCCTAGACCAATGCATGGATAAGCGTAAAAACTTAAATAAACGTAGTTCAAGGAGTTAAAAACAACTCACCAAGATCTCGCCTTGAACTTGCGGTCAGTTTGTCCGGATAGGCCAAAAGTCCAAAATTCCTCCAAAGGAGCAGTTGAGAGAAAAGAGAAAGGAGAGAAGAGAGAAAAGAGAGAAAATGAGGGGGAGAGCTCATCTCCCCCCTATTTATAGGGGAGCCCGGCACCGGGTCTACTCGGGCCCCGGGTCAGACTTTCTTTTCTCTTTTAAACCTATCAAAACTTTGATTATTGGCCCGATCCACTGACCAATTCACCAATAGTCTTCCAATCCATTGGCTATGGACTTAAAGAAGTCCACTTAGAGATTCCATGCGTGGTCACCAATCTCATCTCCCAACAACGTCTTGTCTTAAGTTATCTTCTCTTCAGACTTGACACAGCCGGACCGACAAATTGTTTAATTATTACGTCATCTTGTACTATTCCGTTCATACGAAAAGGTCGTGCTAGGTCCGGGTGTGTCATTGGATAACACTAAAAGCTGTCATACTAAAATATGTGGAATATTTTCCTCTATGTCACAACCCGAAGTTGTACAATATTTTCATATCACAACCTGAAGTTATGTAAAATCCTCTGCTTACACTTGAAGTGTGCAAATTTCTCTATATTACAACACGATGTTGTACAAATTTCTTTGCATACAACAAAAGTGGCAAAATTTCTTATTAAAGTCTCCTATATTAAAAGGATATAGAAACGAGGATGAGAAACTAGACACTTGAAGTTGTCTAAGTTTTAATCAAATATTAAACACCAGAAGTGTTCGAGGTTTTAATCAAATATTAGACAACAAAAGTGTTGTCTAGATTTTAATTAAAGAAACGAGACACTAGAAGTTGTCGAGTTTTAAACAAAGATTAGACACTCGAAGTTGTCACCCAAAGTTGTTTGAGTTTAAATGAAAGATTAGACACTGAAGTCATCTAGACAAGACTTTCTTCAAAGGAGAAGAAAATCCTAAAGATGAACAATCTTCAAGGTCATTCTCGATAAAACTTTTGACACCTGAAGTTGTCATACAAAATATTAGAATTATTTTTCCTTTAATATCACAACCTGAAGTTATGTAAATTCTTTATTTACACCTGAAGTGTTCATAAAGTTGATTGGAAATTAATTATTGACACCCGAAGTGTTCAAAACTGTACTAATTTTGATAATTGAAAATTAATTTCTTGTTGACACTTGAAGTTATCATATTGGTTCTGGTTATTTGACACCTGAAGTTGTCATTATTAATCACTAATTTTGGAACCATCTTTTATAGAGTTATGGCCAAAGTTGAGTAATCCAAATTGTAGATCTTGGATACTTATAGCCATCGTTGAAAAGACCAAGTTCCAGATTTTCGATATAAGTAGAAATAACTATTTTTTTTGGTGATTTTTATTATAAATTGACACCAGAAGTTGTCATAAGTTTGGCGATTTTTTGTGTTATAAACTGACACCGGAAGTTGTCATAGTAATTTTTAGTGCTTTTGTTGGGTAAACCTATTGACACCTGAAGTTGTCATAATTTTGATATTAATTATTGTCTAGGAAAATTCTGTCTAAGGAATGTGGAACTTAAGTGGGACCGTTTGTGACCTCTCCATTCTTTCCTAGGAATTTACTTGGTGTAATTTCTATTGATGTTGAGGTTATTTACCCGTAAATGAATTTTATGTGCTTTTGACAGCAGAAGTTGTCCATATCATGGATATTTATTTTGAGGCTATTTACCTGTAGATTAATTTTTTGTGCATTTGACACTTGAAGTTGTCAATATAAGTGCCTATAAAGTGCTTACTAATATAAGTGACAAGCATTTGATGCCAGAAGTTGTCAACAAAATGTAAATGGACAAAGAGAAAAAGTGAATAATTTACTTACTTGATTGTGCTACAACACATACCGTATTGTGTAATAAAGACTTTTTCTCAACTATGACATTGCGCAAGGCAAATGTCCATACCATATCTAGTCCTGTTAAAATTATAGATGGCTATGGCAACACCACAATTGTTTTGCCTAATGGTACCTTCTTGCATTTAGAAGATGCATTACTGAGCGGTAGATCAAAGAGGAATCTACTTAGCTACAAAGATGTATGCCTAAATAGGTATCATCTTGAAATAAAAAATGACCAAAACAAAGATTTTCTTTGCATTACTTCTTACAAGATGGGCCAGACGATCATCCATGAGAAGCTAGAAGCTTCTAACAAGTGATTATATTGTTTCCCCATATAAGCTATAGAATCACATGCTATTATGCCCTGGAAATTAATGAACCCTGATGTGTTTGGACTTTGGCATGATTGCCTTGGTCATTCAGGAGCTACGATGATGCGTAGAATCATCAAGACTACTAAAAGACATCCTTTAAAAAACTCAAAGGTCCTATTATCAAAAACTTATATTTGTGAATCTTGTTCACAAAGAAAGCTCATTACTAAACCTTTAATTACAAAGGTTGATCATGAATCACCATTATTTTTGTAGAGAATTCAAGATGATATTTGTGAACCAATATAGCCCACAAGTGGACTATTTTGATATTTTATAGTGTTAGTGGACACATCCTGTATATGGTCCATTGTTTTGCCTTCTATCCTTGCGCAACATCGCATTTACACATTTGCTTATGCAGATTATTAAAGCTCTAGGCATATTTTCCTAATTATTAAATCAAGAGCATAAGAATGGATAATGCTGATGAAATTACATCAAAAAGCTTTGATGTGTATAGTACAGCATTAGGAATTAAGGCTGAGCACCTGGTTCCACATTCATACTCAAAATGGATTGGCAGAATCCTTGATTAAACGGATTCAAATAATTACCAGAACTTTGTTGATGAGAACAAAACTTCATTCTTCAGTATGGGGCTATGCAGTTTTGCACGCTATAACACTAATTAGATTACGCCCTACTGCTTCTCATTCAGATCGCCTCTTTCAGTTAGTATTGGGCCAGAAGCTCAATATTTCACAGCTCTACCTTTGGATATGCTGTGCAAGTGCCTGTAGCACCATCTCAAAGAACTAAAATGGGTCCCCAACGTTGTTTGGGTATCTATGTTGGGTTTGACTCATCGTCAATTATTAGGTTTATTGAACTGTTGAAAGGAGATTTATTTACCGCTAGATTTGTGGATTGCCACTTCGAGTAGACAATATTCCCATCAATTGGGACACCAAAGGCTTTCACAAATGACAAGAAGAAAAATGATGAAATTTTCTCATAAAATGAGAAAAATTTGTCTCATTTAGACCCAAGAACTCATGAATGTGAAAATCAGGTGCAAAGATTGATCCATTTACAAATTGTGGCTAATAGATTGCCTAATGCATTTAATAAGACTGATAAAGTTACAAAGTATCATATTCCGACCATAAATGTTCTAACTAAGATAAAGGTTCCTGTAGAACCATCAGAAATGAATCTAAATGTCCTGCACCTAAAGTGTGGTAGATCAATGGGATCAAAATATACAGTTCCTCGAAAATGAAGGGGGAGAAACTCCGAATCTGTTTCAAATGAGCATATTGATCTCTGTCGAGGAAAGCAAATTGCCCCTAAAGTGGCACAACATAATACTGAAAGAGAGCATATAGCCCCTGAAGCGGCATAAAATCATGAGGCCATTGTCCCTAAAGTGACACAAACCCATGAAAAGATCACTAACTTTAGGAATATTGTAATTTTCATAAATTATTGTAATGAGATATGGGATCGGAATGAGGTTATCATCAATAATGCATTTGCTCTCATAATTGCTCACGAAATTATGAATGATGATTATGAACATCGGTCTTTAACCGAATGTCATAAAAGACGCGATTGGCCTAAATAGGAAGAAATAATCCAGGCTGAATTGAATTCCCTTACCATAATGTTTTTGGATTTATCGTTAAAACCTTTGACAATGTAAAACCCGTTGGATACAAATGGGTCTTTGCCCGGAAACGAAATGAGAAAAACGAGATCATGAGATATAAAGCCTGACTCGTAGCCCAAGGATTCTATCAAAGACTTAGGATAGATTATGATGGGACTTATTCACTTGTAATGGATATAGTTACCTTTCGTTCACTCATAAGTTGGGTTGTCCAAGAAAAATTAGACATGCATCTTATGGATGTTGTAACGGCATAATTGTATGGTTCATTAGATTCCGGCATTTATATAAAAATTCCCGAGGAATTAAAAATGCCTGAAGCATACACTCCCCACAACTTATTATCGATGAAATTGCAAAGATCTTTATATGAGTTGAAGCAATCCGACCGCATGTGGTATAAACATTTAAGTGATTATCTTATTAAGAAATGGTACAAAAATGATCCCATCTGCCCATGTGTATTTATTAAGCAATCTCAAATCGGATTTGCTATAATAGCAGTTTATGTCGACGATACAAATTTGATTGGAACTCTTGAAGAGTTATCTAAAATTGCTGAATATTTGGAAAAGGAGTTTAAGATTTGGATAAAACCAAATTATACCTTGGTCTAGAGCTTGAGCATAAATCAAATGGAATATTTGTCTATTAGTCAGCATACATTGATAGATTGCTTAAACATTTTGTCATAGACAAGGCTCACCATTGAGCACCCCTATGGTTGTAAAGTCTCTCGATCCCTAAACGGATCCGTTTCATCCTAAAAAACCTCATGAGGATACATTTGGTCCTGAAGTGCCATATCTTAATGCTATCGAGGGATTGAAGTACTTAGCATAGTACATGAGACTGGATATTGCTTTTGTGGTAAATTTATTGGCATATCTTAGTTTTGAGCCAATTTGGAGACATTAGAATGGAATTAAACATATTTTTCGCTATCTCCAAGGAACCATAGATTTGGGATTATTTTACTCTAAGAAAACCACTAATTTTGGATTAGTGGATATGCTAATGCGAGATATAAATTTGATGCGTACAAGGCTCGCTCTCAAACTGGTTATCTGTTTTGTTATAATAACACAGTCATATCTTGGCGTTCCACTAAGCAAACACTTATAGCTACATCCTCCAACCACTCTGAAATTATTTCCCTCTATGAGGTTGAAAGAGAGTGTGTTTGGTTAAGATCTGTGATATCACATATTTTGAATGCTAGTGGATTGAAACCGGTTATAGATTCCCCTACTATAGTTTATGCAGATAATGCTGCTTGTATTGCACAAGTAAGGGGAAGGATATATTAAAGGTGATAAGACCAAATATATCTCGCCAAATTTTTTTTATACTCATGAACTCTAGAAAAGTCGACAAGTTGATGTTAGACAAATTCACTCCAACAATAATCTTGATTATTTATTTACCAAATTATTGCCAACATTAACATTCGAAAAACTAGTCTATGACATTGGTATGTGGTTAGTCAATAAGATGCCACTACAAAAAAATTGCCATATACTAACGGACAAAATTTCATTAGTAAAACCCAAATTTCCGTCAGTATAGCCCATTTTAGCCTATACTGACGGCTAAAGTATCTATTGCAACGGGAAAATATCCATCAAGTTATCCTTCGATGGTATAGACTTATATTGACAAAAAATTTTACCGATGCAATATCTTTTTAAACTATACTGACGGAAATTAAGCTGTAGGTATTGTATATACTGACAGAGCCTCCGTTGCTATATCCTGTTTCCAAAATCTATTTTCAAATGTTTTATCAACAACTTAATCTGTCGATGTATCTATAATGACGGTCAAGCAGTAAGTATAGGTCCTTTTTTATTATATTTTTTTTTAAAAAATATTTTTAATATATTTATTTCACCTTAAGATTAAAATCTACAACTATAAATAAAAAAGCTTTGAAAGAAAATGTAGAATTTAATTAATGAAAGAAAATTGTACTTACAATTAATTAAGAATGTATTTCACACAATACATAGTAACCAAGAAAAATAGTACAATACAATATGTTCTAACGATGAAACATCATATGCTCAGAGTGAAACATCATCTTCATCACTCATTTCCTGTCAAAAATAGTATAAGAGTATTAGGCTATGTTTGGTGTGAGAAAGCATTTTCTGTTTTCATTCTCTAAAAAATATAAAGAAACTACCATGTAAGATATGTATTGTGAGGGGAAATGTATATATGTTATAGAAAATGAAAATGGATTTAGAAATGAGATTAAAAAAAATTTGTTCTTAATGTTAAGTCCATTTTCATTTTCATTTTCTAAAACATACATACATTTCTATAAACTACATATATCTTATATGGTGATTTCTTTATATTTTTTAGAGAATGAAAACAGAAAATGTTTTCATGTACCAAACAAAACCTTAATCTTTGCAAGATAGAAGTATAACAACGAGTAAATGTAAAGTTCAACAAATGAAACAACTAAATCAAAGTTGGTCCAATAGCAGCAAACTCAAAAAATCGAAGTGATCAAATATGAATCACAAACAAACTAAATGCATCAACTACAAGGCATAGACTTTAATCAAAATGTAATATTATACAAGTGAATTTTTATTTTTCTATCAATATCAAAATAATCCTAGTGTTCTAAGCTAAATTTAACATACAAGATCCAGCTTCTAATATCCCAGAGTAATAAGCAGATCAATAGTAGCAAGGTAACACAAAACAGAGTTTTTCTTCTCACAAGGATCACATCTTTTTTTCTTCTCACAGCTTGATTAAATAACAAGTATAAAATATAAGGTGCATTCACCCAATTTGCTTAAAAGCTGGACTTAGATTCAAAAGAAGTCTAAAGTTTAAACTTAATTAACCACTTTCATTTTAATATTTGAACTTTGATGCTCTATACTTATACTTAGCAATCAGCTAAAAAGTAGATTGCATTTGAAAAAAGTCATACAACAAATAGACTAATTACCTTGCTCATTGTCAGGATAAAGACTTGAATTTGATGAATGGTGTTTATTTAGGGAGTTACTTGGTCCACTATTGGCATGAGAAGCCTGTTGAAAAGACACAATAAAATATTACTAATTAAATGAACATAAATAATACCAGAAACAAACAACTATAACAATCTGCAAGTTAACTAATAAAAATTTAAAAAACTTAACAGCTAAAAGAGTTCTTACCTCATCCTTTGGTTTTCCTTCAGGTGAAGCATCCATAATAGACTCAGATAATTGGGGAGGATCATCAAAACGATCATCTAATATATATCTGTGCTTGATTCTGTTCAATGTTTAATAGAGATAACTAATAATTATCCAAATAAATTCAAACGAACACACACCTGAGAACAAGTCATATGGATTTTAACCCACACATTGCTAAAACAATATGTGCAAAGGAACATCACTTACCAGATATTTTTATATAGTCTGTACTTTTTGTCTACATAAGTTTCATTTATCCTAGTCAAAGTTTCAAACACTTTGGCAACCTCCCCAAAGACCTGCAATGATACTCTCGCTTAGGAAATTCAGGATGCTACCAAACAAAGCATTGAATGTATAATTTCATAGAAGAAGCTCTACCAAATAAATTGCTCAGAAACATGCATGGATATCCTTGGCCTACATGCATGGGTGTCCCTGGCCTGTGTCCAGCACATTCAATTTTTCTCTAAGTTTTTCATTATTCTTGGGAGGGCCAAGACCACATATTCAGGTCCAATTTCAAGCACTGGATGGGCGTGCCTTAAGAAAAATGAGGGGTAAAAGCAACATAGAAAATGACCACTGCAAAAGGAACCACCGGCAACACATAGAAATTCAAAAAGGTCCTCAATAGTCAAATCTCGAAATATCTAAGTGGAACACTTAGAAACACAAATATGGGCCATATGAGGGACTACTCTAACTTAAAACCCCAAAATATTCTTGTTGCATGCTGCTAAAGCGAATGACTATTGTCATATTCTTCTGGTTACCTTATAAGTACCATATTTAAGTTTTTAATAAATAAATATCTTCTCTGACCAACACAGAACCCAATCAACAAACTCAGCAAGAGAAGAAAGCACTTTATGTTGCAATTACCAAGAGTTTTCATATTTCATAATGAACTACTATAAGTGAACCAGGGAGGACATGATATCTACGAAGTCATAATTGCTTTGTTTCACAATATATTAAAAAAAAACAGGTAGATGGATTAAGAAACTTACGGTATGCTTCTCATCAAGATAGTCTAGATCATCAAGAAGTGTGAAATAAAACTGAAAAAAGGCAAACCAGTTGAATAAGCAGAAACATCATTTTTTTCATTCCATAATGCCTAGAGTTACTAAACACCTACAACTCGTCTTACCTAAGCCTTATTATTTCTAGAACATTAATAAACATCTTATCAGAATAACATTAAAATAAACGACATTTTGAGTAAAAACGAATCAAGCCAAAGAACCTTACAGGGAAGCATCAAGATTATCCCAGCACTAGCCATTGCAATATTGCCTGACTTAGAATGCTTTAAATCAAGATGAATCTCATCAGTAAAAACCCAAAACCAAGAATTGTTTGCTCTTCCTACAGAAACGAATGTCCATTGTTAGATCTGACACAGGCATGGACATGACAATATGAAGCAATTAAAACTGAATAATGAGGAATTTTGTAAAGAATATAGAATACAAGACCATATGAAGCTATTATCAGCGGTCATTTTTTCAAAAGCTGTATCATTTTTTTTGGGCATCCCTTCAAAGACGAAGACGCAAAAGTGCGTTTCTTTTGAAGAAAAAGAAGAAGATGAAAGAAAGCAAAACACACTTACAAGGAGTTTTCTCTGAAAAGCAAACTGTGTTCCTCGCCAAACTTCAAAAGGATTCCAAGCAGAAGAGGAGGCAAAACACCTTATTATTTGTAAATCTGTTAGAGGAAGAAGAAGATGAAAGAAAAGAAAATACACTTACAGATCTAGAGCGATTCGGATTTAGAGCCATGAACCATGTTCCACGTCGAACTTCAAACGGTTTTAGAGCAAGAACTCTGTTGTTGAATTACAACTATGAAAGGAGTCGAAGAGAGAACCCCCCAGAATTTAGGAATTGGGGTTTTGCAATTTGGGGATTTTCTTTTTACTAGAAGACTCGGGCCATGTCTTATGCTTCGGAAATACCAACAGGCTTTTCTATTAAGCCCCTTGGTAATTCATCTAGAAAAAATAAATAAAATTATTTAATAACGCAAAAGGATAAAATGGCATGTCTTAGAGGTAACCCAAAGAAAATGGCGCGTTAATTTTAACCTGTACTGACACCTAAAACACAAGGCGTTGGTCTATTGTACTTCTATATTGACAGCTTTTAATAGGTGATCAGAAAATGATCTGTCTATACTGACGGGTATGATATCTGTTGTTATATGTCTCCTTTACTTTCGAAAATAAACCGTCAGTATACCTATGCGTCAGTAAATGGAACTTTTTTTGTAGTGAGCAAGATTAAAAACCTCAGAAGAGGTTATATATATAGATCTTAGAAGTGGCAATACTTAGAGGCCCCAGAAGAGGCAATAGATAGAAGTCCTACAAGTGGCAATAAATAGATATCCCAACTATGATTGTTTGAAGGGGAGCGAATTATAGACATAGTGCATTGTACTCTTTTTTTCCTTATGTTCGGTTTTTGTCCCATAGAGTTTTTCTGGCTAAAGGTTTTTAATGAGGCAATGATAGCACATATGAATGTCCTGAAGACATATCCTAAAGACACATTAGACGAATTTAATTGCGCTATACTCTTTTTCCCTTATGATCAATTTTTGGCCCACTGGGTTTTTTCGACTTAAGATTTTTAACGAGGCGGTAGCTATACATCTAATAAGGCGGTTTAGAGTGGTGTTCAGTCCAAGGGGGAAGTGTTATGGAATAATGGACTTTTACACCTCTAGCTCATTTACCTTGTCTAGAAGACAAGCCCATATTGAAAAGAATTAATGAAGAGAGAAAATCAAGGAGAATATATCTAGGGGGTGTTTGGTTCAAGGTATCTCAGATTACCTAAGTTATGTGATTACCAGGTTATATATTTCCAGAATGTGCACAATTTCTATTTGGTTGAGATTATCGGAATATAAGATTAACCTGTTTGGTTAGAGGGTATATTTTCTGTTAAAATGAATAGTTTACTATAATGCCCTCGTACAACACTTAAGCTTATTTCTTATTTGTTCAATGTTTTGTACAATTGTTGTAATTTTGTTAAGTTTGATAATTAAACATGACTAACATAAAAATTATTTAAGCAATAAACTTAGTAAAATATTATATAATTTAATTAATTTAATGATTATATAAGTTAAGTTTAATTACACTTTTAACAAAAAAGAAATTATGCTTTTAGTTTAATTGAACTAACATATAATTATTAATTTAATAATTATATAAGTTAACTTTAATTATATTTCTTAATCAAAATAAATTATGCTTAAAAAAAACATGTAATTTATCAATTACATGAGGTTATTAGGGTCCAAAATGGCAAAATACTAAGGGTAAAGTAGGAAAACATTTTAACATAACCTGGTAATCTCACATTACCTAAAAATTTGGAAGTTATGAAATTCCTGGTAATGTGTACCAAAAGCTGACATGACAGTAATCTTACATGACCTCGATAATGTGATTACCACAAACCAAATAAAATAATGTTACATTCCAATGTGCACATTACTGGGGTTATGTAAGATAACCCCGAACCAAACGTCCCCTAGGGTTTTTAGGAATTGCTGTTTTACTTGGCTTGGAAGTAAACTTGGCTTTCAAGTTATGTTAAACCTATGTTATTTGTAAAAAGGGTTCTCCAATATAAATAGGGAGCCCCTCCACCTTTGTATTCATCTCATCTTATACAAAAATATCTCTAAATAATATTCTCTTTATTCTCTCTATCTCTTATTTCTTGTTCTTGTTTGTTCTTTAATATTTCATAACAGAAATAAATTTATAGAATGTTTAGACTAATAGAATTGATTAATTGAATATTAAAGAGTCAAGAGGGAAGTTTAGGGGTATAACTTGTGAAATATTGTTATTAATTTATCATTAGGGTTTAGTTGGGCTTACAATAAGTTATACTAGTATAAGTGATATTATCTTTCAAAAAACAGTATATGTGAAATTAAAAACTAGAAAAATGGAGAGAGATAGGGTAGTATTATTAATTAATAAGCATTACATAAGAAAATCAAAAGTAGAAATCCCACTTAGCCTTATCACAAAAAAAAAAATAAAAGTAAAGAATTCATTGATCTAATAACTTTTAAGTCCTAAGACTATTCAAGAAAGTTTGAAAAATTAAGGGGAGGCCGTACATATAATTTTATTGAAAGCTACCTAACTCTATTAACTTTTTACAGTATATACATTAAAATATAAAAAGCTAGGGGGCAATGGCCCCTTTCCTCCCACCCGTAGGGTGACTGCGTTTCGATTTCGGTTTCGAACTGCTAATTTCGATTTTAGGTTTTTGGAATCAGAATCAAAATCTTAGGTGACGGTTCAGGTTCAGGTTCAAAATCGGAACCTTAGCTTTTTTTTTTCAATTTTTTTCAATTTTTTTCTTTCTTTTTGACATATTCAATTTCTTTTCTAAGTTTAAGTTAATATATTAGTTAAGTAATATATATTAATATATTAAAGTAAGTAATTTAATTAAAAATATATATGAATTAAGTATCTAATTATTTAAAAAATTATTAAATAAAAGTAATTCTTTATGTAGTTAATAATATAATATATTTATAATGTATTATTTGCATAATCATGATATAAATATAAGTATAAAATATATCTTAATACATATATATTATATCTCATTATACTAAATAAACTATATTATAAATAATATTATTTGTAAAAAATAATGAAAAATTAAAAAATAAACTGAAATCGAAACCATGTCCGGTTCTGTTTTGATTCCAATTCTAGAACCTTATTTAAGGTTCGGCTACGATTCCAAAGGATACGGTTATGGTTAAATTTCAAGGTTCGAACCGAACCGTGATTACCTCTACCCACCCTCCTTATTAGCGCTGTCCTTTGTAGGAATCGTAAATCTTGGCTTCATCGAGAAACCCGTTTTCCTTGGCGAAGTTAGTGGCCTTTTCGGCGGAGTGACTGGCTACGCCAGCAATTAGAGCAAGTTGGATGGCTTCGGAGACACTGCGAGCTATCCAGGTGCAGCCAATGATTTCGATTTTGATGGGAAGATCTTCCATATTTATCGGAGTTTTGTTACTTAACTTGTCTATAAACTATCACGTATCTAACTCACCTGACATAACTCTTTATTAGTTAATTTCATTTATTTTTTTATTTTAAAACCTTATCGTTATAATTTTTTTAAAAAAATATTTGTTAACCCGTCTATATTTAACTTACCTATAATCCTCCAGAGATGATTTCTCATTATTTCTCAAACTTTTATGAATATCACAAAAGTCTGGCCTTATATTTAAAAAGTTTTCTTATTTATAAGGTATGTTTCATTTTTTAACAATTATAATGATATGATTTTAAAAAGAAAAAAAAAGTTAAGTCTATTATATCAGACGAATTATAAGTAAAATGAATTATAAGTAGGTCATATAACAAAATTTTTTGAAAAAGAGAAAATTTACCTATAAATAAAAGTAATTTATTAAATATATGACTAAACTTTTGTGATATATATTAAAGTTAGATTAATTAAAAAAGACACGTTAAACAAACTATAGATGAGTATAATTTTAGACGGTTCAATAAGTATTTCCTGGGCGCGAGAGAATTAGAGGAAAGAGCACATATATATGACAGAGAATATAGAGACTGTTGAAAAGTCAACAGTGACAGTCTATCAAAGTTGTGCCCTAAATCCTGAATGTTATTTTATAGTTTTCTTTCTTCTAAATGCAATAATGCTGAAATGCACTAATAATTTAATTTATGTTGTGGAAAATATGTTAATTAAAATTGGAACAAGAAGTAAGTATGAACAAAGGAAAGAAAGAGAGGGAGAGAAAGAGAAAAATGAAGAAATTTTCAGAAGAGAAATCTGATTCTTTTCTCTTCATTCATTCTTCAATTTATAGATGAAATAATTACTATGCAAATTTTGAAATTTTGTACATGTGGGCCCCACGGTTTGAAATTTTCACATGTGGGCCCCATGCACTATTCATCAATAGTGATATGCACTATTCATCCTGCAGATTTTCACATCTTAGACAATTTGCACAACTTGCATTTGTCCACTTTCATAACACTCCCCCTTGGACAAATGCCACTATTAAAATTTGGACGTATACTGCCTCGTTAAAAACCTTAAGTCGGAAAAACCCAGTGGGAAAAAACCGAACATAAGGGAAAAAGAGTACAATACAATTAAGTCCGTCTAATATGTCTTCAGGACAATATGTGCTTGTTTTCAAGACAATCTATTTGTCTTCAAGACAATATAGGTAGGCCTACTTCAGTGGCCTGATTGGACGTGCTATTACTGCCTCATTAAAAACCTTAAGCCGGAAAAACCCAGTGGGACAAAAACCGGACAGAAGGAAAAAAAAAGAGTACAGTGCACTTATGTCCATAATCGCTCCCCCTGAAATAAAACAAATTGCTACTTCTTGAGCATCTAAACCTTTCCACTTCTGGGGAATTCAATCTTGCATTTTACTGACTCGCCGCATACCAATGCCATAAACTAATTTCTCAAATGTTGATGTTGGCAAAGATTTGGTAAATAAATCTGCAAGATTATCGATGGAGCGAATCTGTTTAACATCAACTTGTCGACTTTCTTGGAGTTCATGAGTATAGAAAAATTTCGGTGAGATGTGCTTGGTCCTATCACCTTTAATATATCCTCCCCTGACTTGTGCAACACAAGCAGCATTATCTTCATAAATTATAGCGGGAGAATCTATCACCGGTTTGAATCCACTAGCATTATATTGTCTTCAGGACAATATATCATAGATCTTAACCAAACACACTCTCTTTCGGCCTCATAGAGGGAAATAATTTCAGAGTGGTTGGAAGATGTTGTAACAAGTGTTTGCTTAGTGGAACGCCAAGAAATGGTCGTATCATTATAGCAAAATAGATAACCGGTTTGGGAGCGAGCTCTATGCGGATCAGATTTATATCCTGCATCAGCATAACCTACTAAACTAGAGTTAGTAGTATTCTTAGAATAGAATAACCCCATATCAAAGGTTCCTCGGAGATAACGGAAGATATGTTTAATCCCATTCCAATGTCTCTGGGTTGGCTCAGAACTAAAATGTGCCAACAAATTTACCGCAAAAGCAATATCTGGTGTCGTGCACTGTGCCAAGTACATCAGAGCCCCGATTGCATTGAGGTATGGTACTTCAGGACCAAGTATATCCTCACTAGATTCTTTAGGACGAAACGGGTCCTTTTGGGGGTCAAGAAACCTTACAACCATAGGGGTGCTCAATGGGTGAGCCTTGTCCATGTTAAAACGTCTAAGCAATCTCTTAGTGTATGCTGACTGATGGACAAGTATTCCATTCTTTTTATGCTCAAGCTCTAGACCAAGGCATAGTTTGGTTTTACCCAAATCTTTAACCTCAAACTCCTTTTTCAAATATTCAGCAGTTTCAGATAACTCTTCAGGAGTTCCAATTAAATTCATGTCGTCGACATAAACTGCTATAATAGCAAATCCGGTTTCAGATCTTTTAATAAACACGCATGGGCAGATGGGATCATTTATGTACCCTTCCTTAGTCAGGTATTCACTTAAACGTTGGTACCACATGCGGCCGGATTGCTTTAACCCATATAAAGATCTTTGCAACTTTATTGAGAATAGGTGGCAGGGAGTGCATGCTTCAGGCATTTTGAAACCTTCGGGAATTTTCATATAGATATTGGAATCTAATGAACCATATAAGTATGCCATCACAACGTCCATAAGACGCATTTCAAAATTTTCTTGGGCAACCAAACTTATAAGGAAACGAAAGGTAACTATATCCACTACTGGTGAATATGTTTCATCATAATCTATCCCAGGCCTTTGCAGGAAACCTTGGGCTACGAGTCGGGCTTTATACCTCACGATCTCGTTTTTCTCATTTCGTTTTCGGACAAAGATCCATTTGTATCCAACAGGTTTTACATTGTCGGGGGTTTTAGTAATAGGCCCAAAAACATTACGTTTGGCAAGGGAAGTCAATTCAGCTTGGATTGCTTCCTCCCATTTAGGCCAATCTTGCCTATGACGGCATTCGGTTATAGACCGAGGTTCATAATCATCATTCATAATCTCATGAGCAACTGAGAGAGCAAATGCATCATCGATGATTATCTCATTTTGATCCCATATCTCATTATAATAACTGATGGAAATTTCGGTATTCCTAAGGTTGGTGATCTTTTCATGGGTTTGTACCACTTCAGGGGCAATATGCTCATGAACTTGTGCCACTTTAAGGGCAATATGCTCTCTTTGAATATTATGTTGTGCCACTTCAGGTGCAATTTGCTTTCCTCGAGAAAGATTAATGTGCTCATCTGGAGCAGAATTATACTTATCTGGAGCAGAATTATGCTCATCTGGAGCAGATTCTAAATTCCTCCCCCTTCTTTTTCGAGGAATAGTGTCCTTTGATCCCATCGGTCTACCACGCTTCAGGTACGGGACATTTAGATCCATTTCGAGTGGTTCTTCAGGAACATCTATCCTAGCTGGAACATTCGCAGCTGGGATATGAGACTTTGTAACTTTAGCAGTCTCATTAAATGCATCAGGCATTTGATTTGCAATAGCTTGTAAATGGATCAATCGTTGCACCTCATTTTCACATTCAGGTGTTCTTGGGTCTAAATGAGACAAACTTTTCTCATTCCATGAGAAAATCTCGACATTTTTCTGCTTTCCATATGTGGAAGCTTTTGGTATCCTAAGTGATGGGAATACTGTCTCATCAAAATGACAATCCGCAAATCTAGCGGTAAATAAATCACCCGTCAATGGTTCAAGGAACCGAATAATAGACGGTGAATCAAACCCAACATAAATGCCCAAACGGCGTTGGGGACCCATTTTGGTCCTTTGCGGTGGTGCTACAGGCACTTGTACCACGCAACCAAAGGTGCGAAGATATGAAATGTCTGGCTCTTGGCCCAAGACTAACTGAAGGGGGGAATATAAATGAGAAGTAGTGGGGCGCAATTTAATTAAAGATGCAACATGTAAAAGAGCATGACCCCACGCTGAGGATGGGAGCTTTGTCCTCATCAACAAAGTTCACATTGCGCGTTGATAATAGGCAAACATGGGACCATCTGCAGGATGCATCCACTAGTACCATGAAATATCTAAATGGTCCACTTGCAGGTTAAATCGGCCCACAGATATCACCCTGGATTCTATGCAAGAATGAAGGGGATTCATAATCAACCTTTGTCATGAAAGGTTTAGTAATGAGCTTTCCTTGTGAACAAGATTCACAAATGTAATCTTTGGACAACAACACCTTTGTATCTTTTAAAGGGTGTCCATGAGTATATTTAAGGATTCTTTGCATCATTGTAGCTCCTGGATGACCAAGGCGATCATGCCAAAGTCTGAACACATCATGGTTCATTAGTTTCCAGGGCATCGTAGCATATGATTCTATAACTTGTATTGGGACATAATATAATCCCATACTAGAAGCTTCTAGCTTCTCATGGATGGTCTTCTGGCCTATCCAGTAGGAAGTGATGCAAAGAAATTCCTTATTTTGCTCATTAATTGTTTCTAGATGGTACCCATTACGGCGTACATCTTTGTAGCTAAGTAGATTTCTTTTTGATCTACCGCTCAACAATGCATCTTCAAGATACAATGTTGTGCCATTTGGCAAAATAACTGTGGCAGTCCCATAGCCATCTATAATATTAACAGGACCAGATATTGTTTGAACATTTGCCTTGCGCAATGTCACATTTGAGAAAAAGTGTTTGCCACAAAGTATAGTATGCGTTGTGGCACTATCAAGCAAACATATATCTTCCTTTTTCTCAATGTATCCCATTTGCATTTATCTTGACAACTTCAGGTGTCAAGTTTCATAAAATTTAACAAATTAATAATATGATGCAAAATATAAACCAACTGTTATAATATAAACCAACTGTTATTAATAATGCAAAATATAAACCAACTGTTGTAACAAATTATGTGTTATAAACAGCTTGTGGATATTGTCCGCTTTGGTACTTCAGGACCTCACGGATTTAAAACGCGTCTACAAGTAAAGGCCTCAGGCCCTACTTATAAGCACGCACACAATCCCGTGTGCGAGCGATGTGGGAACTTCAGGTTCACAACAATGATTTTATTGACGACCATATTTATTTAATATCTTCCTTGGTAACATAATTATCCAAAGGTATGTCAAAACATAGATGAAAACCCTCAGGATCTATTTCTGGGGACTTATTATTTTCATCAACATTATCAAAAGAAATCAGAAACCTCAAAAGGTTTTTCATTGCCAAGAATATGATAGTTTTCATTGACCAAAACCTTATTGACTTCAGCATCAGTCTCAGTTAGGTCAATGGCATGGGTCTCAACATGCTTGCCTTTATCCTTCTGGGATGCTTGGTATAGATCAACCAAATGTCTGGCCGTACGACAGGTACGTGACCAATGACCAGTCATTCCACAACGATGACAGGTACTATCACCATGCTTCTTCATGGGCTTTTTACCTTTAGGGTTGTGTGGGGAGTTATTTATATTACGGTTAAATCTCCCACCACCTTTACGGAAAAAATTCCCATGCCTGCGCTCACGGCCTCTAGGACGGCCAACATTCTTACTTGAGCCGGCATTTGCTTCAGGAAATGCCTTAGAGCCAGCAGGTCTTAAATCATGATTTTTAAGCAGCAACTCATTTGTTTGTTCTGTAGTCAACAGGACTGAGATCAATTCAGAATATGTTTTAAATGGCGCTGCCGGTATTGCTGTTGCAATACAATATTCGAAGCATGAAATGTGGAGAATGTTTTCTCTAAAAGCTCAGCCTCAATAAGCTTAACACCACAAAGTTCAAGCCGTGATACAATATCATACAATGCCGAATTATAATCAGACACGGACTTGAAATCCTACAACCTCAGATGTTGCCAATCATATTGTGCTTGAGGGAGGATGACAGTTTTGGTGTGATCATACCGCTCTTTCAATCTTGTCCATAAGATCAAGGGATCTCGAACAGATAGATATTCAAACTTTTAGGCTATCACTTAGATGCCGACGGATAAAAATCAAAGCATTTGCCTTATCTTTATCATTAGCATTTCCATTTTCACCAATGGTAGCTGCAAGACATTGGCCTTAGAGATGCAGTTCAATATCGAGACACCATGACAAATAGTTATTGCCACTTACATCCAAAATTTGGAATTTGGACTTTTCAATATTTGCCATAATTCTGAAACGAATGGTCTCAATTAGGTTGACAACTTCTGGTGTCAAAATTAGGTTGACAACTTCTGGTGTAAAAAATGTTTAGAAGTAAATCTTTACACAATAAAAATTCAAATTATTTAGTGTAAAGAAAAGATTAAATAAAATAAATTTTTTGTATGGAATCAAATCTTCAGAACTTACCAAGCTTTAAATTTGCTTCACTTTAGAACATTCGTGCTAATAACGTGTTGTGGAAAGTATGTTAATTAAAATTGGAACAAGAAGCAAGTATGAACAAAGGAGAGAAAAAGAGAGAGAGAGAAAGAGAAAAATGAAGAAATTTTCAGAAGAGAAATATGATTCTTTTCTCTTCATTCGTTCTTCAATTTATAGACGAAATAATTACTATACAAACTTTGAAATTTTGTACATGTGGGCCCTACGGTTTGAAATTTTCATATGTGGGCCCCATGCACTATTTATCAATAGTGATATGCACTATTCATCCTGCAGATTTGATATGCACTATTCATCCTACAGATTTTCACATCTTAAACAATTTACACAACTTACATTTGTCCACTTTCATAACAATTTAAACTTTATTTTTCTTATCTTTTGTGAATAAACAAAAGCTCCCTAAGTATTTTACTACTATTTCGGTTCTACTTTATTCTTTTAATTTAATGCAAGAATTATTTTATTTGAATTCTTAACCTTTCAAAACGATCTGTTTTGATCCTTTCCTTTCCTTAAATATTTATTTACTATTTATTTATGTAAACAATTTTTTAGGTGGAACTATTTATGATAACATTGGAATTTCATGTGGACTTTTGCAGTTAAAACTAGTTTTTATACAACAAAAAGTCGTTTGGTACTGTATTAGAGATGAAAATTATAGTAATAACTTTTTTACACCCAAATACAATATCAAACCCAATGTCAAAGGGGTTCTAATTCTTGGCCGAACTTGAATATGAACTTTATGAATGGTACTACAAAATTGAAGGAAAATTATTAACTTAAAGTATCAAGGACTCATTTTGTACAACAAATATGATGATAAGACAAGAAGTAAAATTATACTTCATTTGTTCCATATCGAATGTTCATCTTACTATTTTAAAATGTTTCAAAATAATATCCACTCTCCTAAATTGAAACGTACTTTTACAACCTTATTCTTCATTTAAACACTTACTTTCAATAAGAAGCACCACTTCCTCTATTTTCAAAGGATAAAATTAAAAAATAACTATCAAAATACCCATTTCCCTAAAACTTTGCATCATTTACCGATTTATGATATTAGTTTGTAAATGAAGAGGATTACTTTCTTTCCTAATTGGCAGTATTAGTCAATATACTTGGTTTCCTTTCCCGCCAGACGATATCATTAATGGCAGCAAATGGGTATTCAAAGCCAAAACAAACTCTAATGATTCTTTGGAACGGTTGGAAGCAAGACTTACGTTGCTAAAGTCTATACTTAATTCCAAGTAACGACTTTTATGAGACCCTTTCTCCTGTGATAAAACCAGCAACGATTCACATTATCCTTGCAATGGCTTTTGCTCATGCTTTACAACTCCAAAAGAGGGAGGTCTCGACACTGCACCTAAAAGTACTTGTTGTAAAACCAGCAACCTCTTTGCTTCTTGCTTCTTTTCATCTTCCCAAAGATGGTGTGAAGTTGGGAATCAGCGAAAACAGCAGCCATATACCAGGAGAATTGGTTAGTAGATGAAAATGAGGCGTCGCCAAAGAAGACGAACAATTTTGTCACAAAAGACTAAAAAACCAGAACGGCAAGTCTCGTTTACCAGTCAACTTTGTTTGGTAAAGCAGGTCACGGGATTTCTGCCTAAATAGGAATATCTACTAAAACATAAAAAAAATATGTGAATTTATAAAAATACCCATTTTATCTCAAATTTCCTTTTTTCTCTATTTGTTATTATGGCCTTTTAGTCATTTTACATTTTATTTTTTTAATCTATATTCTTAAAATGGTGAGACCCACACACATACACAATCATTATTATATTGTAATATATAAATACTATTATATATTATAAATGCTACTAACAATATATACAAACACATAAATACATACAATATACACACACACACATATATATATACATACATATAATACTACTAATTTTAAGAATAAGTTTGTATATTTATACCATTTAGAATGAATAGAGATATTGAGAATTCAAAATAAATAGGAAAATAGGAATATTGTTGATAACATCTTTTGTCAATCCTTTAAACATGATAGAATTGAACTCATTTTATTTTACTTAATTATACTTTGGAAAATTATCTCATAGTATAGTTTTTTAACTCCACAGGTGGGGTTAGAGGATTGACATGTATTTTTATAGGGTATATTTTTATATATTTTTTAATTAATTAATTAAATAGTAAAGTATGTGTCATTTGCCTAACACTGCATGTGGAGTTAAAAAACTCCATTGTTAGTGTATGAAAGCTAAACTCTTATACTTTACACTATTATTATGACTTATAATCTTAATATGATTGTTAAGGTATTAATGTAAATTTAATACAAATTAAAATAAATTAAATTAATTTTAATTACATTTGTATTTTTATTCTTATATCGATTTTTATATTTAATTATCTTAAATAAAATTAAATAAGTAAGAGTACAAAACCCGCTGCGAAGCGTGGGTACATGGCTAGTATTCAAAATGATGGCAACGAAATAAGCAATTTGGAGTAACCAACTAATAAATGTTCAGATTTGATACCGGAAAGCACTGCACAATAGACAATCTCACAATTCAATGTCCAAGCGATTTGGGAGGCCATAAAAATAAAATACACCAATATGTTTCTAACATGCATATTTATTTCCTACCCTCAGTAATGATCAAACATATTAACTCACAATCTCAACAGGTTCAAAGCCTCTCTCGATGGATGTCTTGACAGCATCCAGAACTAATTGTGTCTTCCTGCTTATTGTTGGCCACTTTTTATCTGGCTGTACACCATTCTCTTTTATATTTTGAACCAAGCTAGCAAACTCTCTCACCATGCAGGCTTCCTGAGGTAGACTTACTGTGATAGTGTGTTCACTTGGAGGTGACACCCATCCGGTTACAAGTTCATTAAATGCAGGCTTTGCGGATGTAGTATAAGAGGCCTCATGCTCTTGGTAAGGAATGATGAAATCTGTGAGATGCAAAGTTCCAGATGTTCCTATAGCAGTGATATTCATTGTCAAATTTGATAAGAAAGAGCAATGGAAAGTTCCAACTCTGCCATCTTCCCAGTGCAGTGAAGCCCCACAAGCTAGTATCACCCCTGCTTCATTTAGAACAGGACCATGCAAGGCTATAACAGTCTTGGGCAGCTCATAATCAGCGGCCCACAGGATTGACCTGATACCATACCATCCGGCATCACCAAGAGCACCGAGACCATCAAGATCTGGCTTCACACGAATGTCATTCTTGAGAAAATCCGGATCAACAGAAAATGTGAAGCAACTGTTTACCTAAGGAAACCAAAGGATATTAATCAATACTATCATTCTGTGTTGAAAAATATATAACTTGAGAGGGAGAGGGCAACCTGCCGCCTAATTAACATATTTTATCATAATATCTTGCCATAACCCTCAGCATGCCATTTATATGGTAACAATCATTTTAAGCTTGCATCTTAGCAGAAAAGCATAGACTGTGGCAAAAGAGAATTAGATAACATTCTGAACAAAATTTAAGCTTCTTAAAAATCAGAGGCATCCCTCCACCTCTCTCTCTCTTATACTAGCACCTGATATGGCATTTTACCCAATATTATTGCCTCATACAGGCATAGTTTGCGGAAGTCAATCAATCTGTGGAGCAACATCAATAGCATATGAGGGATTGACTGCAAGTTTATCTGAAACATGCTTTAACCACAACTTAGTTCCTTCCACATTCTATCTGAAACAGCAGTCTCTTATCTTACAAAAGGTGATTAACATAAAGGATGTTAATTGATAAGTTTCCAAGGTTGATTGTGCGATTGCTTTGCAAAAAATTCCAAAACATGCAAACAGGAAGCACACACAGAATGCATAAATGTAAGGCTTTACAGAAGTCCATAGAAACCATCTCTTGGGGATTTTCGAAAGCTTTGGGCCACTATTTTAAGCTCTGTTTTAGATCAAAATATCACTCCCACCAATTTGCTATATCCCTTAGAAACCTTTCTAGAAACCTCACCACCCATAGTTTAGCGCAATCCTCCACAAGCATCCTACATTAGCCCATAAGGTTCAAGAAAGCTCATCCAAAATCATTGCCGCACTAGTGAAATAATCATGGTTCAACAAGGTGCTGAATTCTAACCCATCAAGCACCAATGCCATCGTGTTTTAACTAAACAAGCCATAAGTATGGGCAGAAGAGGTTGAGAAAAGCAACAGATTCTGGAATACAGGACACCACAGAGACTCGACGAGACAAAATTCTCCACAATAATAACTAAGTTGACAGCATTCCATTGCCTAATTAATTACAAGATCAGGCATTAGAAAATTTTCCTTATCAAACTCTAGCTTTAAATGAATTTTATAAGAATAAAGAAAAATAAAAATAAAAATAAGAATCAATATCATCACCTAGTTCTAACATTTCTCTGAAAGGAAAAAGCTTGAAATTCAGCTGAAACCAAATAAAAGATTTACCGACTTAAGCTGACCAAAAAACTCCTTATCGTTCAAAAACTCTTTCATCTTCTGGGTTCTAGGATTATGCACCCACATTGTCCCATCCATAATCTGAACCCCATTTTCTTCACAAGCTTCGACAATCTCATCAAACTGAGCCACGTTCAAGGCCACGGGCTTCTCCATTAGCAGATGCTTCTTTTTCTGAGCCGTCAAAATAGCCCATTTGAGGTGGAGGCTAGTAGGTAAGGGTAAATAAACCGCGTCGATGTCCGGGTCATCTAAAAGGGACTCGTAGGAGCCATATATCTTGGCCTCAGGTGGGAACCCGTTTGCCTTGGCGAAATTGGCAGCTTTGTCGATGGAGCGGCTGGCAACGCCGGAGAGAGTGGCGTTGGGAGCGAGTTGGATGGCTCGGGAGACTTTGCGGGCTATCTCGGCGCAGCCGATGATTCCGATTCTGATGGGAAGATCAGCCATAGTTTATGGTGCAAGAAAGAGAGATAGATAGGAATTGATCAGTATGATTACTTTTGGTTGGTTTGAGAAAAGTTTAGAACAGAGAAACAGCTATGGAAGGAAATGACAACCTTGAAAAGTTAGTGTTCTCTATATACCAACACTCAGGTGTAATGATATGTAGAATGTTCATGAGTTAGCTTACTGGGGTTGATTTTTGTACATAGTGGATGTTGGATGAGTCATAATTAGAGGTGGCCAAATGAATTCGAACCAAAAATTTTGTTTGAGTTTGTCTGAATTCGAACCCGATCAAATCCTATTTGATCAAAAGAAATTAACGACCCAAACCCGTTCTAATCCAAACCCGAAATAGTTTGAATCTGAAATTACCCAAACCCGACAAGGCCCGAGCCCGAACCCGAGCTTGAGCCCAACCTAAACCCGAACTCGAATTTAATATTAAAAAAAGTAATCTTATAATATTTTTTTACAATATTTTCTATAAGATCAAAAATTTAATTTTAATGTTAATAATTACTTAAAATAATGTATTCCTTTTTTTTTCCTTTCTTAATATTATTGCTAGTTATGTGTCATATCTTATAAGTTATTAAACTAGTATTTTCTTTAAGATAATATAAAGTAATAAGTTAATTATGATAAAGGTAAAATTGAATAATTAATATTAATTACATTTCTAAAATATGTCAATTAGTTAACTATCATTCTCATTTAATAAATAAAATATAAAAATATTTAATTAAAAATAATAAAGAGTTTTAATTTAATTCAACAATAACAATGATATTTTTGAAATATATTTGAAAAACAATGGTATTTTAGATGATTGAAAAGTTTTGTAATATTCATATTTTTATATTATATATATAAGGATATTAAATTAATAAATAATTTTAATATTTAATAATTAAATTAATCATACTAAAAATCATTAATTAATTATTAATGTGAATTAGTAAATAAGTTATTAATTATTAATAATTTTTTATCTTCTAATACTCAATAATAAAATAATTACTCCTTCTATTTCTAAATAATAGTCGTTTGAAGTTGTTATATAAAGATTAAAAAAGTTAATGAATTTCCTAAAATCTTTACAATGACTATGTGATTAAACTACCACTTTTTTAAGATTGTGAATTATTTAAAAAATAATTAAAGTAACTTGAAAATAATATAAAGGAAGAATGGTAAAATTGAAAAAAAAGAAACAATAAATACTTTCTTGATTTTATAAAATGACAAGTAATTTGGAACAAAAAAATTTCTAAAACGATTATTATTTAGGAAGGGATGGAGTAATAATTTTCCAATTCCCTTTTACCTAAACCCGTATTAATCATTAGATAATAAATACTTTTTAATATTATCCAAGAAATACTCTCTCTCTATTCTTGAATAATAGTCGTTTAAGGTTGTTAAATACTCTTTCCATCGCAAAATATATGTCACTTTTAACTACTTCCTTTGTCTGTATATAGATGTCATAGTTAACTGAATCACACTTACTAAAAAAATCAGTTAAAAGTAGTTATTATCATTGATTTAGTCCAAATTTATCATAATTTTCTAATATTACCCTCTACTTTAATTTACCTAATTTCTCTCTCCAACTTTAATATATTTAATTTCTTTCCACTAATTACTCTCCCCAAATTTCAATATATGTATGTTTTCAAAAAAAATATTCCCTCATTCTTTTGTTTTGCAATTTAAAATTTTGTTTGAATTAAAATTTTCAATTCTATCTCCCTCCAATTTTTTTTCCTAAATTTTTTCAGAAGTTTTTCCCACCAAAATTTGTTTTAGAATCTAAAACAGTCACGACTTAAATATTGGTTCTTATTTACTCATCAAACAAGAACTTACTAGCATTCTTTAAACATGACTTTAGGGAGCGACATCAAATGCCATTCCTTAAAATAGATTTATATGTAATTTTGATGCCTTCAAATATTGATGATGAAGGTAGTCAACAAGCTGTTTCAATAGAATCACAAAATCATCAATTGCCAGATCTTAACATTGTTATAGAAGAAAGTTTTCTTATTGACCTCCACTTCAGTCCGAATTCTTAAGTAAATGAGTCATCAAATCAATTTCTTTGAAAACGTATGCAGTAATCTTTTATTTGGATCCAAATTTATAAGAAAACTTAACAAAGAGTAACAGCTATGATCATTAATCTTTCATTGGGAACAAAAAGAAATTGAACAATCTTCTTCATTGCCCAATTCTATCTGCAATATTTAATTTGAGTAGTTGATAATATTCTTTATTTTATTAGGGTAAAATAGGGAAAAAACTAATTAATGCTTTAATAATTTTCTAAAGTAACAGATAAAAAGGGATAAGGAATCTTTCTAGATTATGATATCTATATAGGGACAGAGGGAGTATTTTATAAGACTAGGAAAAATAATTTTTTTAAAAATTTTTGTATTTTTCACTTATTTACCTATTTTACTCCTAATTTAACTTTTCTATCATTAATTGAAGAGAGGAGACATGAATTAAAATAGGTTTTTAACCTTACAAGGATAATTTTTAAAAAATACAATAATATTACCTTGGTATTATAAAAGTGACAAATATTTTAAGACAAAAATTTTTTTCTCAAAGTGACATATATTTGAAATGCAGTGAGTAAGGATTAAGAAAATTAATAAATCTCCTAAATTTTAGAAAAAAATTAGCTATGTGACTAAACTATCATTTTCTTGAGATTTTAAATTACTTAAAAATGCATTAAAATAACTTGAAAATAGTGTTGAGAAAAAATGATAAAATTGATAAAAAGGTAATAAATTCTTTCTTGATTTTATAAAATTACAATTAATTTGAACTAAAAACAATTTGTTAAAATGCTTATTATTTAGGAATGGAGGGAATACTTCTAAAACAAATAAAAAACGAAAAGTAATAAAATAAAATTCGACTTATAAAACAAAAAAAATTATTTTTTATTAAAAAAGTCGAAACCCGAACTTAATCTAGCCTAAGTTCAAATCTGATCGAACCTGAACCTGAACCCGACTTGAACTCGAGCCCAAGCCAAACCGAACCTGAACCTGAAAGTACCCGAACCAAAAAATACCTGAACCCGAAGTCTCCTGAACTGGAAGCTGCCCAAACCCAAAGCTACCTGAACTCGAAGTCGCCCGAACTCGAAGTGACCGAGCCCGAACCCAACCACCTCTAGTCATAATATTGACACGACTTTGTTTGTGCTGTTTATGACACACCCGGACCTAGCACGATTTTCGGTATGAATAGAATAGTGCAAGATGACGTAGTAATTAAACAATATGTCGGTCCGGCTGTGTCAAGTCTGAAGAGAAGATAAGCTTAAGATAAGACGGAGTTGGATGATGAGATGGTGACCATGCATGGAATCACTAAAGTGGACTTCTTTAAGTCCATAGCTAATGGATTGGACGTCCATTGGTGAATTGGTCGGTGAATCGGGCCAAGGATCGAAATTATGAGAGGTTTCAAAGAGAAGAGAAAGTCTGGCTCGGGGCCCGAGTAGACTCGGTGTCGGGCTCCCTATAAATAGGCCTCTCCCCCTCATTTTCTCTCTTTTTCTCTTCTCTCAATTCTATTTTCTCTCAACTGCTCCTTTGGAGCAATTTTGGACTTTTGGCCGATCAGGACAAACCGACCGTAGGATCAAGGCGAGTTCTTAGTAAGTTATTCCTAACTCCTTGATCTACGTTTTATTAAGTTTTCACGCATCTCCATGCATCGGTCTAGGAGAGATCCAAGCTTAAAGTTAGGTTTAGTTTTTTAGTTAGATTTCTAGCTTAGATTTGCGATATAGGAACTTTGAGCTTATGGTTCTCGTTTCTGCTTCGGTAAATGCGTCGTGAGAGGTGAGAGGAACCTCCATCTCAAATTTCACGTCGAACGGTGGACAGAGGGGCTCAGGAACCAAGGAAAGCCTCTGATCCCAAGGATCCCGAACGGCTCCCTCGCAGGAGCCGAGTCTCTCCCGCGCGGGAGAGACCCGCGACCCAGGTCCAGCGCGAGACCTGGGCCAGTCCCTCGCCGGACTGAGCCTTTTGGCCAAACCGAGCGGTTGGGCCTTGTTCGGCCCAATCCGAGTTGGGCTCGGCCCAACTCACATGGGAACGGGCCTTCCGGCCCAGAATCAGGCCAGGCCTGACCTAGCCACGTGGGGGGCCTGCCCAAGTGTGGGGCCCACGGGTCCCTAGGGGCATTTTCGTAATTTTTCACCAAGTGTCCGATTTTTACCCTGGAACCTCCCGAACACTTTTCTATGCCCGAGTCACATTCAAGCCCAGTCGTAGGTCATATTAGAGCCTCATAAGTGCATTCATAAATTTAGGTATGAATGCTAACATATATTTCCGTGTGCTAGGGCTCCGGGTGAATCGAGTGCGGCGATGCTCCGAAGGTTTAGCTACATGGAGCGCTTGGCAGTATA
The DNA here is from genome assembly GCA_030664755.1 of Microcos paniculata. NCBI lineage: Eukaryota > Viridiplantae > Streptophyta > Magnoliopsida > Malvales > Malvaceae > Microcos > Microcos paniculata. Next base: position 20,335,430 of record CP131461.1, read on the forward strand.
CGAATCTCCCAATACTGTGAGTGACCTAGAATTCTTTGTTTAGCCACTGGGGAAAAAGGTTTTAAAAATGGTTTTTAAAAACATAAATGTTTTCAAAAGGTTTTTGGGATACGGGAAATCCACACACACACACACACACACAGCTGTTTGTGATATACCCACATAGAGAGTGGGATATTTTCAAAAAGAAATATAAATACTTATGTGTGTGTGATTATATATTTTAAAAAATTATGTTTTATACATATATATATAATTATAATTATGAAATATTATTATTATGAGTTTTAAGGGTGCGATACCCTTGCGAGATGAGTGATTGAGAGGGATACTCCTCGGGCTCCAATATGCGGGAGCGTGGACGAGTTGGAGAAAGCATGCTAGATTCTCAGCCGTGGACCGCCTATTGAGGGGCACGGTGAGATTAGCCTGGTTTGGAGAGGTGCGTAAGGAAACTCGCCAGAGCTCCAGGTCGCTGTGTTCCACCATAGCGAAGGGCACCACCGAGGGAACGGGCTAGAGAAAGAGAAATGAGAAAATATTTTAGAAAGAAAAGAGATAGCCCTCGGTGCAGTGAGGCATACGACCGACGGGTCAAACCTCCAGTATGATAGAGATGCCAGCCCATTTTATGTATATATAGATATATATATATATAAATATATATAATTATTTAAAGTACTTTTAAAAGAGATTTTCAAAGGAAAAATATTTATTTTTAATATTATTATTTTATTTTGGATTTCCCTTATTTGCCCTAACCCAGATGGAGATTCTTAGAACCTCTTTCACTCACCTGTATCCAATGTGGATAGATGCAGATTCACGTACGGGGTCAACCAATAGAGTGGAGGCTCACTAGGAGACGTCGGTGGCTTAGGTTTAGCAGTTTCCGTTGCGTAGGTATTCTTTTAAATTAATCCACTGGTGTTGCTTATAAATTTAATATTTTATTAAATGATTTTTAATTAAAATTTTAAAGGTTTTGCAGTGATGATATCCATTTATTTGCCTTGCGGTGCTTCGAGTGCGTGAGCAGCTGGCATGTACTTCGAGGCAGCGCGGCAGTTGTCACGTGGCCGATCTAGGCGGGTCGGGGCGTGACAGTTTATGCTATTCCAAGCCTTCTTGGCCCAAAATTAATCTATTTCGAGTTAACCCTATCATGGGATGTACTGAAGAATTTAATTGAAATGCTCAAATTAAGAGGCTATCACGTCCCGGGCCTAAAGGCCTAATCGCCTGGCAACTGTCGTATCACCTAGAGATCCGTGCCATCAGACACACACTCGAAATGATACAAGGTATAAATCACGTGTATACAGAGAAATACAATGAAAATATAATATAAAATATTTTAATAAGTAGTTAAGTTACAAAATATTCAAATAAAATAAATATTTGAAAGGTGACACGTTTTACGATAGAAGTGTGCAGTGAAAATATTCGAATAAAATCTGAAATACAAAATAAATATAGATAGTACAAAATGCTAGTAGAGTCACAAGAGACACAAAAATCGTACTGAGCAAAATATGGTCATCAAAGCTCCACAAGGAGTCACAAATCGCTAAGGACGCCAAGCATCAGATATCGGATTCTTTGTAAAAGTGAAAAGAAGGTAGTGAGTACAATAATTGTACCCATTGAGTGATTCAATCATAATGATCAATCACTTCAGGCTAGAGATATGAATACATATGAAATAAATATTATAATAAAACATTTTAATTTAAATAAAAATACACAAAATCCCGAAACAATCTTTAATTAAAAAAATCTTTCAAAGTGGGTTGGCATCTAAAAAATATCCAAAGACCCATCTGTGCACATAGGTGGCCTACTGGATCATCGAGGACCTCACTCAATCATAAAATTGAATAATCCATTCCAAGCCTATTCTCTCAACGTTGCCCTCACTGTAGGTGGACGTAGATACACTTATATGGGTGAATTACCCTAAACGCCTCTCACCATAAGGTTGGTTAGGTCACTGTGCCCCTTTAATAGGTGGCTCATGATAACCTACTAGGCTAGCATGCCTCTCTCGGTCCACACGCTCCTCAAGAGCATCGAATTATGTCCTCGTGGGACCACTTATCACATAATAGTAACAATAAAATAATAAAATCAATTTTATAAATCATTTAATTTTACCAATTAAAACAGTGTCATAAAATTATAAGTGTATGATGGTAGATTATCCATATCTAAAAATATTTATAAAACATTTTATAAAATTTTTTTTAATAAAAAGTAATTTGGAAATCGATTGACTCGCGGTGGTCAACCACTATAACCAAGCCACTCATAGTATAGGGAGGGTAGTATACTCCCGAGACCAACTCCTAAGTTTAAGGTCGGACGTTCACTTGCCCTCGTTCGAGTTCACACTTAAACAATTACCAGAGAATTCGATTAATTAGATTTATTACTTAAAATATTAATTTGATGCCTAAGAATACTCAATTTAAGGGTTTCGAGGGTCTTAGGAAAGAATAAAAAAAGTCCAGGATCAAATCGGGTCTTTTCGGGTCAAAGTTTGTAAAATGACCAAATTACGCTTATACAATGCAAGTCCGGTGCTGGACTTGTAGTGGTTAGGTGCCGAACCACCATTTAAAGGAGCAAAACCCATTTTCTTGAAGTCCATCACCAGACTCGAGTTTGGATAAGAGTCTGAAACTCTCTTTCCATTCTAGCTCGTTTCCCCTCAAATCTCAAACCAATTAAACTACAAGTCAATTTACATAACCTTAAACCCTTAAACAATAAGATTATAACTTCAAAAAGTAAAATCTATGTTAAGATTTCATAAGTTTTAGTTTGAAGGTTGAATTGAGAATGGGTTTTGATCTTTAAGCTATGATTTCTCTTAATCTAAGAACAAATTGAGGCAAGTACATAGGTAATTTAAAGCTTGAAGATTGTAGATTAATATACCTTAAAATTAAGTCAATCCAATGGTTAGATTGGAAGTTATAGCTTGAAGAACAAAAGCTCCCTTTTATGCCTCTTTGTTAGATTCTTGGATTTTCTTAGAATTTCTTAGTGTTTTTGGATGTTTGATCTTTAGGAAGCTAGAGAATTGATTTATAGGGTTTATAGAGGTGTTTGGAGTGGTTTTGGGAAGTTAAAATGGAAGAGAAAGGAAGGAAAATCCAAGGAATGAACAAGGAAGAAAAGAATAGGAGAAATAATGGGTGTTCGGACTACCCACCCTATTTATTCAACAGGTCCGACACTGAACTTGCTCAGGTCTGGTGCTAGACCTTCCCTTTTTCTTCTCCAATTCCTTTCATTTGAATGGTGTGGTCTCACTTTCTAATTTCCCTCACAATTTGATTTCTCTGAGAAGTGGATTAGGGTTATTAGCAATGTAGTTAAAGCCAAAATGAGGTTTAAAATATATTTCATTAATATTTGGGAGCTTAATATATATGTTTGGACACTATTCACGTATGGATTAGGTCCAGACGTGACAGAGGTAGTTAGGAAACCCCTTCCCAACCTTCCTTTAAAGAGAGTGTGACGTCACTTTCCCCTCAACGCTTCTAATATTAACCAAACTCATTCACCATTAACTCTACTCATTAAAACGCTCCTTATCCCACGTTCCACTCACACTCCATCATCATACATTCTATTCACACTGATTATTTCACACCCCCACTAAACCACATTCTTTTTAGATAACGTGGACTAATTTCCCAAAGGTAATCATCTTTACCTATAAATACTACCTCCTACCTATGATACCAGGATTAATGAAATTATTCCTAGAACCCACACATCAGATATCAAAAGCTCTTAAAGCTAAAACCTATCACAAATTCTAAATCACTTGTCTAAAAAGCTCAATCTACCACTTGTCATCAAACACTCATCTCTCAGGCTGTGTTTCGACCATTCTTTCTGCCGCTTCCTATACATATCTTATTTGTCTATGGCATCTCCTTACTCCATAACCAAGAACATAGTCTACAAATGTTATATTAAATATTAATACTTTAAACTTTATTTTCCTTTTAATTTTATTTATGAAAATATAAAATGGATTTTTATGAAAATTTTAACATGTGTAGCTGGAGTTAATCTTAGTCCATGTTTTGTACAGATAGGGCAGGGAGGGAAGTTAAGAGGAGAGGAAAATAGAGGTTTAAAACGAACATTATATTTGGTTAGAAGGGTGAGTAAGGAGGAGTTTTTAGGCTTTCTTTAGTAACTTTAGTACTTTTGGTAGTGGCGGTGAGATTGTCCATTACACCCTCCCCACTAGTTGTCCATTGTAGTTTTCTCTAATCCATATAGAACAAACACAACTCACCATGACTAACACTTAAGGCTATTTTATGTGATGGTACAAGCGTTAAAAACTCAAAATTCTCACCACACAAAGTTACTAAAGGAAGCTTTAATCCTCAAATAGTGTCACCCATTTAAAAGATCTCGATTTGTATGAGCGAATTAGGACGAGTTTACCAAACAAACCTGGAATCTTCCTCACCCTTCCATTATCCTCTTAAAACCCCCATCCAAATAAGGGTTAATATGATTATTTATTGGGTATATTTAGCAACACTTACAAATGTTACATTAAAATTATACGAAGAATGTTAATTTAATATAATGACACTAAACGACACACTTGAACCTATTTAAACTTTTTCGTACTAATTGGAATAGTAGAAGTTGGTGAATTGGTATGAGCAATGTGTTGATCTGGGTGTGCATGATAAAGAAGATGTTGAGGATATAAAAAGGCAAAGTTGGAAGATATGTTAATTGCCAATGCATGATAAATTAAATGATCAAGAATTATAGGGCAAAATGGCGTAAGAGATTAAAAAATTAAGCTAGAGGGCAAGAAGTTAAGAAGAATTGAAAAAGAGAAGGAGGTCTGACGTGGGACTCGAGCAGGTCTGGCTCTGGACCTATCCTTATATAGGGGGAGGCTAAGCCTTTCCCCCATCATTTTCCTTTTTCCTACATTGCTTTTTCCTCTCTTCTCTGCCACCACAACCACATAAACTACCATTATAAATCATCTTTAAACTCACACCTAAATGTTCCTAAACAATCCTCTGATCCCTTTAAGCAAAGATTTAAAGAGAAAATCAAGAAATCTCAAGGGCTAGAGCAAAGAATCACAAGCAGGCATCTTAGGGTTTTGATCGATTCAAATAATCTGACTGTCAGATCAATGTGAGTTTCTAATACTTCAAGCTTTAATTTGCCTATTCGAATGCAAAAATCCATATATTAGTTTGGGAAAAATCATGGCTCAAAGTTAAGTTGGGATTTTTAGGGTCAAATTAAGATTATATTTGATTTTTAAGAATTTTAAGCTATTGGTTTTGGGATTTGTCTCGGTAATCTTGTTTGTGGATGTTGTATTTCAATTTATAACTCAATCCATGGAGAAACGGAGGAGAAACGAGCTCGAAAAATGGTAATGAGACCTAAAAATGGGTCTTTGGTTCATCTCTAGCGTGGGACATGACCCAGACCCACACGGGAGTCAAGTTTCAAGGCCAATATGGCCTTCTTGACTAGGTTCCGTGCAGAACCTACTCACTCCCATGCAAGAGCCACCGGGTCCATCGAGGGCATTTTCATAATTTTACAGAAAATGTTTATTTTTGACCTGAAACTTCCCTGGACACTTTTCTAACCCTCGAACCATTTATGAACCTTAGTTTTGAGCATATTAGAGCCTTGAAATCATTCAGAAAAGTTCAAATTATATTTCTAATGAGTTTTACGTGTAATTAGAGTTTCCCGACGATCAAGCGTGACGACGTTCTGGAGATCGATCGTCGTAGAATTCTTGGGAGTATACGAACCTTCCAATATTGTGAGTGGCTTTATTTTAGCATTTATCCTTTTAGGGCTAAACACTTTATTGCATAGTTATTGGGATCCGTCCGCCCCCCTTGGAACCGCAATCCGGCATCTTCGATACGAATTGTGGTACTTTTACGTTCTGGGATCTCTGGGTTCCTGATTCAGTTCCATGAAATTGGTGTTCTAAATTTTTCTATATAAAATTCAAAAATTTGAAAAAATTAAGATTAAAAAGGATGAATTTTAAATAACTAAAACAAAAAAGAACTTATTGACTTAACTTTCTTACTAAATTTGATTTTGAATGTTTAATTTTTTTGTAGAAACAGGGGGTGAAATGGAGATGATAAGTGTCATGAATAGAGAAAGATAAAACTTACGGGTAAATTGTTTATTACTTGTGTAGACACCCTATTTTTATTATTTAATTTCTTTTCTTCCAACCTTTCTTGTTTTCTTTATTTATGTGATTTATTTGAATTTGATTTTATTCTTATTTTAACTTCATTGTTTTTCTTTTCTTTTCTTTGGATTACTATTTGGAATGGAGTGGGCTTTGATATGAGATAATTGGATATGATGTTGGAATGAGCAATAGACAGCACTCTCACTCAGCTCTGAGATTCCCTCAATGCAGTCGGCGGTATGTCCCTCAAAAAAATGAAAACTTGCACAGCACGAGCAACATGGAAAAGTTACAATACATCGCACACATTTACCTCATCAAGCAGACAAATACACAAGGTCAATCAGAGCTATTCACAGCAGCTCAAAGTACAGTTGTCAAGATCATAAGGGCATCGAGTATCAGATAATAGATATAGGCAGTGCAATTCATGAGGAAAGATAACCATTTGGCTCTCATTAGCCCCACCATGAGACATGATGCTAATAACCAAGATTGCTATGTTTTGGGACATAAGACTCTTAACACTCATGACCTTTCCACTCTCTCTCCTCCCACCTTCCCTTTGCCTCAAATCCATCACTTCATTCGCCCCCACCTCCTGTTCCACCACCTAAACCTTCAGCTGCAAATTTAAAATTCAAAGAGGTTTAACACTCAAGGGCCCTTTCAACAATTCCTGCTTAACAACTGTCAACCAAAGAAAAAAAAGAGACAAAGGGGGGCCAACCAAAGAAAAACGTAGAGAGGGGGGCCAAGCAAAGAAAAAAAGAGGCGAAGGGGGGCCAACCAAAGGAAAAACGTAAAAAAAAGAAGGACCAAACCAATCAATGTCATTCAACTTTTTTTTTATATAAATCCTTTCCTCTTTCGTTTCTTCTCCTTTCTTTAACGGTTGCTTGGCTTTATTATCACCCTTTATTGGCAAACATCAAGTATGGTGGACCATCCTAGATTATCAATCCGCTAAATATTGTCAAAAGGGATTATTGTCAACTTGCATTAACCTGCATTAAATAAAAAGGAAAAGGCAATGAATCAGCCAAGTTGGGATTAAAAAAATGACACTTATATTGCAGAAATAACGGAAATCACAGGTAGCCTACATTGGAAATAAAAAGCTAAAAATAATTGCTGCCACAAAAGTCTTGATGAAGGATAAGTCACGTGAAATTTAACTTCAAGTAAAACAAAGCAAAGAAAAAGTCGAGCTGAAGCAGCCCCAGAACAATGTTGAAACGGCACCACTTCTTATCTACTCACGAGCTTTTACACACCAAATAATTGATTTTTGGACTCATGTGTTTTATTTTAATTAACAGTCCTGTAAATACTCTAGTTAGCTAGTATAAATACTTAGTTTTATTTTTAGATGGGGAGGTATTGGAGATGTTTAAAAGGAGAAGATTTTAGAGAGCAAGGATTCAAAGGGAGAATTTCTTTTTTTTTTTTTTAAAAAAGTTGGCATGGCCATCTTTCAATTCCATTGCAAACCCAAAGAAGGAAACCAAAAAAAAAAACACCTTACCTTCCTCTTTTAAAAGGCCATCGTTTTCCATTCATTGGGGGGATTTTAGCACTACTTCCCACCGAGAGACCCCATTGAGGTCCCCAAACCCTTTGTTGCTCTTCCTCTCAACCTCTCCTCAATAAATAAAATAAAAGCATTATCAATAACTTTCAGCCCTTCAAATAAACCAAAAACACAAAAAAAAAGGTTTGGAATTCAATCAACTTATGGGGAAGTGGTCCAGGGAGGAGTGTGGTCGCTTAGTGGTATGAAAACTTGTCGGACGGGAGAAGCAGAGAAGCAGAGACGTGAAGAAAGAAGACAAAAATAAAAAGTAAGCAAAAGAGACAATTGCGCTAAAGTTTGATGCTTTTACATCTCAGAGAGGTACTAGTGTTATTTCAGTTGTTCAATTATCCCTGGATAATCCAACTTGAGAGCAGGGATCCGCGTGTTTTGCTTAGGGCGATCTGACCCCTTTGCAGCAATTTAATCTTCTTCTTACTGGTGGTTTCCTTTTCCCCTTCATTTATTTTATTTAATTGTGATTTATCTTATATTGGTTCCTATTATTTTTTTATTCCTGAATTGTATTTGTGAACTAATCCAACGTTTACCCGGGGTCAGATTTCATAACGTCATGGTTAGATTGGTTTCACAAAAATATTATTAAAAAAGAGAAAGTCAGTAATGAGACAAACAAAAGGAGATTGGTAATAAGATAGAGCCAAGTGGATCTTTTTAATAATGATTATATTTACATTATTGTTTGGGTAGTTTTTTTTTTTAATATATATATGGGTACTTTTGCAACCATGAGATCATTAATAATAAAAGTGAACGTGATAAAAAAAATAGGAATGAAGATTTTGGATTAAAAAATGAGCTTTTTTTTGGAGCAAAAAGAATAAAACAAACAAAATAATATGAAATTAAAAATTCCTTCAAGACATGCATTCTCATTTTTTTTTTATATTATTGCCCCTTTTTTTACTTTTGCCATCCATGCGAGTAATGGTATGTGGGGATAGTGAGGGTCCGATCATGGTGTCCGGTTCGGAAAGGTGAAAATTCACATCCGACCTGGGTTCCTAGGTAAGAGATTCATTTTGAATCAGACCCAGAATTGGGCGAGATTCACGGTGGTTCTTGATAAAATCCTTACTATACTTTTTTAAAAAAAAAAATTAGTAAGATAATATTTCACATGCCATGCATTTAGGCATCTAAATAAATTATGGGGTATTAATTTTAAGAAAATAATAAATAATAATCATTTTTTAAAACTAAAAAAGATAATGTAATAATAATCAAGGTCAATGAAATCAATAAATAATCTTTGGGTAAATATTTGTAAATATGGTTTAAGCTATGTAGGAGAAATGAGGATGCTATCACGGGATCCGATTTGGGACAGTGAAAATTCACACCTAGTACGGATTTCTAGACAAGTGGCTATTTTTGAATTGGACCCAGAATTGGGCGAGATTCATAGCAGGTCTTGATAAAAGTTGTTCTCATTTTAAAATTAGTAAGTATCCAATAAAAATAACAACTTTCAAAAAAATATATAAAAAAATGAAACAAAATTTGTTTTAAAAAATGGAGTAATGAAACTAAATTTTTGAAAGGAGAAATTATTCAATGATTCTATTCTACATATCAGTATAAATGTTTTAATATAAAAATGAAATGATGAAATAAAAAAATAAAAAAATGAAAGAATTTTTTTTAAATAATAAAAAAGGAAAAGAAAATATTTTGAAATTTACTTTCGTTTTAAATTTGCTCTAATAATAGAAATAATAAAAATATAAAATTACCGAAATAAAAAAAATCAATCAAAAGAAAAGGAAAATTATAAAATACATGTTTTTTTTAATTAAGGCCTAAGTATTATTAAATTAATCGGTATCGTCATCTTGACGGGCGTTGTGGGGGTACTCATCCTTCCCCGCACGTAACCGTACTCCCGACTCCAGTTCTCCGTTCCGCAGACAGGGACCTACCCATCTTAAGTACGCCATCTAACGGCCAATGCTAAGTTAGGTAGATTCTTAATAGGTGACTAACCGCACCTAAACAAAAATGGTTAGTGGCGACTCCGTAAAATTCTCTTAAGTCCTAAATCCCTCATTGTTTTGGATAACGTTGCGACAACTTGAATAAATATTAGAATATAAGCCATCTTTATAAATGTTCTAATAATCAACTAATGAGTAAAATTCTTAATTCATATATTTATGTACCAAAGTTTTTTTATGTTTTGGTTGCAATTGTTTTATATACTTTAATTGTTTATATTTGTCTTTATAAAAATTCCACATGATATATACTATTAATGATCCAATGAATTTTTTTAAACGTATCACGACCCAAAATATTGTACCATCTAAACGTATCCCCTTCGTACTACAAAATTTAGAAGTTACGTACCACCATTCCGTATTCGTATCATGTACCAGAATGTATCCCGTTCCAGATAACTATGTTTTATTATTTTATAAAATGTTTTAATTATATATTTTGAGATTCAGGTGACTCCCTTTCACGTACACACATTTTAGTCGCATGCCACTATGGGCTGGATGTTTTAAAATAAATGTAAGTTATGGAGATGTATGTATGTATATGTTTGTTTCTATGTTTATACATATACTTATATATATACATATACAAGAGACAAGTGCTTGACGGAATAAGATTATATGAGATGAAAGACAGAGTTTCAAAGAGAATAAGATTGGACTCGACATTCTAAGAGAGAGAGCAAATAGACTGAGACGGAGCATGCATTCGACAAGTAGCTGTGGATCGCCTTTTGAGGGGCACAGTGATCAGGAAAACCCTCGGACTAAAAGGCACGGAGGAACACTCGCCAAGGCAAAGATGTAGTTGTGTTCTACCACAACAAATGGCACCGTTGAGGGAACGAGCTTGAGAGAAGTATGATATAAGGGTGTGTGTGTGTGTGTGTACATATATATCATATAAAAGTTTAAAATAATAATAAAATAGCCCTTGATGATATGGGGATATCGACTTATGTGCAAGGTCGAATCTCTGTTTATTTTCATGGTCAACCCATACATAGTTTAGTGTTATTATCAAATTAGAAAGGTTTTGGAGAAACGATTTTAAAAAGGTTTTCAAATTAAATTTTAAAAATATTTTCTAACTTCTTTTGGATATACTTGACTCTCCAAATCCTAAGTGACTTTGCATTGAACCGAAGTAACTCACTGAGTACATAATTGTACTCACGACATGTTACTTCTTTATTTTTCAGGTTAGTTATCCGACAGCTCACTAAGAGATGTCAGTGGTTTAGGAGTTATTAGATTTCTACTTCCTAGGTATTTCCGTCAAGTTAATCCACTGGTACTCAGTTCTTGTTAAATTATTTTATTAAATAATTTTTGATTATTATTTTTCTAATTAAAATTTTAGTTAAATTGTTTTGTATCAATGATATATAATTCATGCCTTGTGTTGTATCAGGATGCATAACTACAGACATGTACTTCGGGGTAGTGCAGCAATTGCCACGTAGCCGACCTGCAGTTCAGGACGTGACACTAAAGAAATGTCGCTATAATAATTCTGAAGCGATGTTTTAATAATGTTAGAATATCATCTCTTGACCAATGCATACAAATGTTGCATTAAATCTATATGAAAAAGTTCATTTTATATTATGACATTTAGGAAATATGATATAGGAATCTATAGTGACATTTAAAAAATATTACAATAAAATATTTTTAACGATGCTTACAAATGTTACAATATATTTAAACTAACTATGGTTAATATCTTATACAAACAGTTGTAAAAGTTACATTAAATCATTTATAAGTGTCATGGTCTCAATATGGAAAATGTCGAAATAGTATTGTATATTGTGACTATTTATAAATGTAGGAAAAAATGATATTGTTACATTTATAAATGTCATAATAAATAAACTAAATATTAGTAAAAATTTGCACCGACCATTGTTTAAAACATCTTAAGAACCCTAAACAACAGTGCAAGTTATGACATATAAACAACATTTGAAATAAATGTCAAAACAAGTTTTTGGTCACATTTTTTAGACATTTTTCGACAAATGACAAACGTCGGAAAAAAAAGTTTTTGTTGTGGTGTTAATATATTAAAATTAATGGAGTATTTTTAATTTTCAATTATTGTAATTTATAATACAAAAATAATATAATAGTTTAATTAATTTTAGAAATTATTCTTTTATATATAGCGGAAGCAAAACAAATTATATGATTCTAGATCAAACTTTTCTACAGCATAGAAACATTGAAGCAATATCTTATGGAGGCTCCTGGAAAATTTGGATTTATAGATACCAACTACATGATCAGCCTATATATTCATCTCACCTCCTATCTCGTCTAACATGTCCCATAACATCATCTATCAATTTCAATTAGTTTTTTTTTTTAAATTCTACCACAATAATTATTTTAAAATTCAAAATTATCTTGTAAAGTACCAACTTGTTTGAAATTTAAGACTACACTTTATCAAATGTGTAAAAGTTGATTATTGACGTGATGGAGACACGTCAAGCACGACGAGAAGCGAGATGAATATAGACATGTCATCTATCATTTTTCATTTACAAATTCATATTGTAAGAGATGTGCTCATAGAGCACTCTCCAGGTAAGTATGGAACTCGTTAATAGCTTTGCTAACCCAGTTCAAATGTTTAAGAGGCATGCTCTTAGAAGTAATAAATACCTTGGGGCCGTGGGTTCGAGTGGCCCTGCAGGTTGTGAGCACTTGAATTTTCACACTAAGGAACAATACCTTGGTGAGTGGGCTGGAGGCCCAACACTGTTTGTAGGCCTAGTAGGTGAGGCCCACAGGTTGGCAAGGTCGTGGACGAGGTACAGGCTTGCTTGAATAGGGCTTTAGAAGCACGTCTTTTATAAAAAAAAGTGCATTTTTTATAAGAGCAGAGCTCTAATAGCACTCTTTAGGCAAGCTTGGGCCTCGCCTACGGCCTTGTCAACATGTGAACCTTGCCCACTAGGCTTACAAACGATGTTGGGCCTCACCTGCACACCTAAGGTATTGTCCTTTGGCCTACGAAAATTCGAGTACCAACGTGAGTGCAGCACTTCTCAAACCTTGGCCCCAAGGGTTTTGTTGCTATTTAGAGCACGCCTTTTAACCATTTGGGCTGCGCCTATTTTGGTAAAAGCTGTGCTCCTAAGGCACTCTCTAGACAAGCCTAGACCTCGGCTATGGCCTTACCAACCTATGGTCCTCGCCCACTAAGCTTACAAACAATGCTAGGTCTCACCCACCCATCTAAGGTATTATTCCTTGGCCTACGAAAATTCGAGTATCAACGTGCCTACAGTACTCCTCGAACCCTAGCCCCAAGAGGCGTGCTCTAAGTAGTGACAAAACCCTTGGGGCCAGCGTTCGAGGAGTGCTGCAGGTATGTTAGTACTCGAATTTTCGTGAGTCAAGGGACAATACCTTAGGTGGATGGGTGAAACCCAGTATCATTTGTAAGCCGGGTGGGTGAGGACCATAGATTGGCAAGGCTGTGGACGAGGTCCAAGCCTGCCTAGAGAGTGTTCTAGGAGCACAACTTTTACTCATATCATTAAAATGGGTTGGGTTGTCAGTAGGGCTGTCCAAGAGCCGAACTACCCATCCAAGTCTTATATATAGGCCCACTTAATATTTGAGAGGGTTTGGATAATATTCTTAATTTCAAGGGCGAGACTTGGACAAAATTTAGAAGCTAGTTTATAAAATGGGTTGGACTTGGTCATAACTGAAAAAACCAAGGCTCGGCCTAAATTTTTATTAATTTAATATACATATATTTTTATATAATTATTTTATTTGTTAATGTGATTTTTTTTATATATGATATTGATGTTTTCAAATATTATTAGTATTTAGATTTTGTTAACTTTGTAAAAATTATCTTAGATGATAATTTCTTAAATGTGTTAATTTAGTTTTATTCATATTATAAATTGATATAATTTAATTTTCAAAATTAGTGTATAAAAAAATTAAAGAGGGTTTTTGGATATAGGCCTCTGGCTTATATAAATATTTTAGAGCCGAACTTGAACAAAAAGAGAGACCCAATTAACATGGCCGAGCCGGGCTTAGGCAAACATATTGCTTGTGAATTCTTGTCTAGGCCCGTCCCAACCCATGGACACCTCTAGTTATCATCCAATTAGTAACACATGTTGTTTTCGCTTATCGATACATATGTACCATTGAGCAGCTCTATTCTCTAGCAGCATATGATATCGGTTTGTTTCCAACTTATAATAAGTTAAATATCATTTCAGCGAATATAATTCATCTTGATATTTATTTATTAATTAGATTAACTCTATGTACTTAAGAAACAAAATACTATTAATAACTTTAAAATATGATTAACTTTTGCAGCAAATATATATGATTAAACTTGATTTTCCATATAATAAAATGTTATGGTATTTGATCTTTATGTCATCCCAAACACGTAATCTTCATTCCGTGAATTGTACCAAACTTGTTGATTTTAAATCTTCGAAAGTATTGAGCGATGATCCCACATAATCTGTTTTGTATAAATTACCACAAGAACTATGAGGTGGAATAGTTATAGCTACATATTTAAACTAAAACTTACCACGATAAGTGTCATTAATTTTTTTATTAAAAAAACTATTACTTGGAATTAAATTTTTTAAATTTATGATTAAACTTGATGTCACATTTTAGTTCCACGAAATCATTTCTCTATTATCATAATATATCACCATTGTGATTTTGAATAGAAAATCATGTACGAACTAAAGCTTCCTATGGACCCGCTTTCTGTTAGACTTGTGAACCCCCGATCATTTGGTGCAACTAATATGATTAAATATGAGTAGAGGTGGCAAAAGCTGACCCGACCCGAGAAACCCGCCCAATCCGTCCGAATCCGAAACTAACCCAATCCGATTTGACCAAAAAAAGTAAACGACCCGAACCCGACCGATCCGAAACCCGATTAACCCGAAACCTGTTTGATCCGAAACCCGTTTAACCCGAGAGGCTAACCCGAAATAACCCGAAAACCTAATTAAGTAATATATTACCTTCTTATTCTTAGATATTATTAAATTTATTTAATAAATTTGTTAAAAAATAAAAATAAAAATAAATGTCTTATTAAATTGAAATAAAAGACATATTTCATATTCTTAAATTTTAATCTTTGTCCTACAATTTATAAATTATAAGTTATACTTTAATATATCTCTTATTATATTATACTTCTAATAAGAGATAGAATGATAGATAGTTTATATTTGAAAAAATCTATTTAATTCTTATCATATGTAACGTGTGACATGTTACATGAGACATCTCTCATAAATTATAAGTTGATATAATCCCAATATATTTATAGATTTCATACTTTAATTTGATTTTATCATTTATATATGTGTTAATATGTTGTATAAATAGTATTAAAAAGCAGTAATGCATAATTTTATTTGTTTTACTTATTTACTTATTTTGATTACTTACTTATTTTGATTCAACTTAATAAAATTAAAGTTTACTGTTGAATTAGAAATAGAAAGTGGAGAGTGGAAAGAAAAAACATAAAGAATTGAAGATTGAAGAGTTACTTATTAATTTGTTACTTAATAATTAAGATTTATAAATTACAAGTTTAATGGTATGTAATTTATGTGCATGAAGACTCGTGCTAGCAGATGACAATAAATAATTGCTTGATTTCGATTAGTTGATTACTTGATATATTATTGAAAAGTTAACTTATAAATTTAATTTTTTTAAATAAATAATTGGAAACTCAAATGAAAATAATTTATGAATTAACCTAAAAACCCGAACTACACCCATGACTCATATCAAAATGAATCAATGAACAAATTTGAAAAACCCAAAATCAAATGACCCATGGGTCAAACCCGAAAAACCCGGGTTTGAACGACCCGAAACCCGAATGACCCGAGGTCCAAACCCGAAAAACCCGAGCTCAAATAACCCGAAACCCGTGTGACCCGAACCCAAATGACCCGAAACCCGTGTGACCCGAAATTTTCTTTGGGTCAAATTAACCCGATCCGATTGACCCGAACCCGTAACCCGCCCAACCCGTCCATTTGACACCTCTAAATATGAGATAAGAAGAAATCATTTATAGTTTATGATTTATGATATGTTTAATTTGTAAAATTTTTGAATCGTCTAAAATATTTTTTTTAATATATTTCAAAAATACCATTAATATTATTGAGTTGAATTAAAACTCTTATTTATCTTTTACTAAATATTTTTTATATATTTATTAAATGATGATAATAATTAACTAATTTTATTTTTGTCATAATTAACTCTTTTTGTTAATTTCATTATAAGTAACTGCTATATTATCTTTAAGAAAATAGTTTAATTATTATCTAATTTTATATAATTTAATTTAAAGTTTACTCTATAGTTTAATGATCATCAACTTTAATGTAATTTATTTTTGTAAATTTTTTATTTTATTAATAACGAGTTATATCACTAGTAGGATACGTGACTAATAAAGATTAAATATATGGAGATAATAAAACTCATCCTATATGAATAATCATATCAACAATACCAATCTTTGTAAATGATACAAACCATGCTACAAAACATATATAATTTTCCTACCTAATTATCTTAATTGTTTTATCTTATCCGTTATACCGTACTC
This sequence comes from Microcos paniculata, assembly GCA_030664755.1. Classification (NCBI taxonomy): domain Eukaryota; kingdom Viridiplantae; phylum Streptophyta; class Magnoliopsida; order Malvales; family Malvaceae; genus Microcos; species Microcos paniculata. Next base: position 20,351,956 of record CP131461.1, read on the forward strand.
AACCACAAGTATTAAATAAGATTTTCGTCCACCAGACCACCATGGCTGGCAGATCTTCAACTGTCATACTCTTAAGTTTGTCATCTAATTAAGTTCTTTTATTCAAACTGAAAAAAATAATCAGCATATGGAGTAAAACCCACTTAAAATGTTCAGATTTGATCCTACAATTAAAGCAGTAGAAAACAGGCAGGGTCTCACGGGCACATGTCCAAGCAACGCGAGACTGAGAGGCCATAGAAAAATGGATTACTCGAACTCAGGCAGGGATCTCAAACGCATTAATTCACAATTTCAACAGGTTCAAAACCTTTCTCGATGGAAAGCTTCACTCCGTCCACGACCAATTGTGTCTTCCTGCTCATGGTCGGCCACTTTTTATCAGGCTGCGCACCATTTTTCTAGATATTTTGAACCAAGCTAGCAAACTCTTTGACCATGTAGGCTTCCTGAGGCAAACCGAAGGTGACAGTGTGTTCAGTTGGAGCTGACAACATTGCTCCTGTTATAAGTTCATTAAAACCAGCTTTTGTCGATGTAGTGTAACAGGCCTCAAGCTCTTGGTAAGGGACGATGAAATCTGTGAGACGCAAAGTTCCAGATGTGCCAATAGCAGTGATATCCATAGCCAAATTTGATAAGAAAGAGCAATGGAAGGTTGCAAATTTGTCTTCTTCCCAGTATAGCGAAGCCCCACAAGCCAGTATTACCCCTGCCTCATTCTGAACAGCACCTTTCAAGGCTGTAACAGTCTTGGGCAGCTCATAGTCAGCTGCCCAAAGGATGGCCCTTATGCCATACCACCCTGCATCTCCAAGAGCACCGAGACCATCAAGATCTGGCTTCACACGAATGTCATTCTTGAGAAAATCCGAAGGGGTAAAATATGAGAAGCAGCTGTACACCTGATGAGAGGTTATAATCAATATTATCATTCTATATTTCAAACTAATTAACTTACAAACAACAGAAATAAACCTTCCACTATATAGGTGAAAAAAACCAGTAAGATTTTTACCGATTTAAGCTGACCAAAAAGGTCCTTATCGGTAAGAAACTCCTTCATCTTTTGGGTTCTAGGATGATGCATCCACATAGTTCCATCCATAATCTGAACCCCGTTTTCTTCACAAGCCTTCACGATGTCATCAAACTCAGCCACGTTCAAAGCCACGGGCTTCTCTAGTAACAGGTGCTTCTTTTTCTGAGCTGTCAAAACAGCCCATTTGCGGTGGAGGCTAGTGGGTAAAGGTAAATAAACGGCATCGACGTCGGCGTCGTCTAAAAGGGACTCATAGGAGCCGTAAATCTTAGCCTCAGGGGGGAAGCCATTTTCCTTGGCGAAATTGGCAGCTTTGTCAACAGAGCGGCTGGCAACGGCAAAGAGAGTGGCGTTGGGAACGAGTTGGATGGCTTTGGAGACTTTGCGGGCTATCCCAGCGCAGCCAAGGATTCCGATTCTGACTGGAACATCAGATTCAGACATTTTTCTTTTCGTTTATGCTATGGAAGAGGAGAGGAAGAGATGATGACAGACTGAGTCTAACGTGTTACTTTGCTTCTGGCTTTCCGCTCCTAAGATGCGTAATATAATATTATATTAATTAATTAATTAATTAATATAATAAAACCCGAATATAATAGTATATTAATATAACGTTGTGATGGTCCTCCCGCTTTTGGCTTTTCTTGCTCTCTGTTTGTTCCCCGTTTCTCTTGGTAGTAGCCAGTAGCCACTAGCCAGCTAGCTCAACTTGCCTTAATAAAATCTTTTGCTCTTCACAAATTAAAGATTAAAACGTGCAATGTTAAAATTTAAAAATAAAAAATACCCCCTTAAATTAAGATCAATGTTGTGGAAGTGTATTAATAATAATTGGAACAAGAAGCAAGTAATAGTAGAAAAAGAAAAAAGAGAGAGAGAGGAAGAGAGAAAAAGAAACGAAAGAGAAAGAAATTTTCTCTTCGCATTTCATCAGCGCTTCGGCGCTTTTTATAAACGAAAAAGGTTACTGTGCAAAGTTTGAAAATTTTGCACGTGGACCCTACGGTTTGAATATTTTATACATGAATAGTAATATGCACTATTCATCGATAGTGATATTTACTATTCATCAATAATTCATCCGACAGAATTAATATATGAATAGTAATATGCACTATTCATCGATAGTGATATGTACTATTCATACTGTAGTAATAATTTCAAAACTTCAATTGTGGCGTTTGAAGTCCACTTTCATAACACTCCCCCTTGGACAAAATGCCACTATGAAAAAATTGGACGTGTACTGCCTCGTTAAAAACCTTAAGTCGGAAAAACCCAGTGGGAAAAAACCGAACATAAGGGAAAAAGAGTACAATACAATTAAGTCCGTCTAATATGTCTTCAGGACAACATGTGCTTGTCTTCAGGACAATCTATTTGTCTTCAAGACAAAATAGGTAGGCCTACTTTAATGGCCTAATTGGACGTGCTATTACTGCCTCATTAAAAACCTTAAACCGGAAAAACCCAGTGGGACAAAAACCGGACAGAAGGAAAAAAGAGTACAGTGCACTTATGTCCATAATCGCTCCCCCTGAAATAAAACAAATTGCTACTTCTGGAGCATCTAAACATTTCCACTTCTGGAGAATTCAATCTTGCATTTTACTGACTCGCCGCATACCAATGCCATAAACTAATTTCTCAATTGTTGATGTTGGCAAAGATTTGGTAAATAAATCTGCAAGATTATCGGCGGAGCGAATCTATTTAACATCAACTTGTCGACTTTCCTGGAGTTCATGAGTATTTCGGCGAGATGTGCTTGGTCTTATCACCTTTAATATATCCTCCCCTGACTTGTGCAACACAAGCAGCATTATCATCATAAATTATAGTGGGAGAATCTATCACCGGTTTGAATCCACTAGCATTATACTGTCTTCAGGACAATATATCATAGATCTTAACCAAACACACTCTCTTCCGGCCTCATAGAGGGAAATAATTTCAGAGTAGTTGGAAGATGTTGCAACAAGTGTTTGCTTAGTGGAACGCCAAGAAATGGCCGTATCATTATAGCAAAATAGATAACCGGTTTGTGAGCGAGCTCTGTGCGGATCAGATTTATATCCTGCATCAGCATAACCTACTAAACCAGAGTTAGTAGTATTCTTAGAATAGAATAACCCCAAATCAATGGTTCCTCGGAGATAACGGAAGATATGTTTAATCCCATTCCAATGTCTCCGGGTTGGCTCAGAACTGAAACGTGCCAACAAATTTACCGCAAAAGCGATATCTGGTCTCGTGCACTGTGCCAAGTACATCAAAGCCCCGATTGCATTGAGGTATGGTACTTCAGGACCAAGTATATCCTCACCAGATTCTTTAGGACGAAAACGGGTCCTTTTGGGGTTCAAGAGACCTTACAACCATAGGGGTGCTCAATGGGTGAGCCTTGTCCATGTTAAAACGTCTAAGCAATCTTTTAGTGTATGCTGACTGATGGACAAGTATTCCATTCTTTTTGTGCTCAAGCTCTAGACCAAGGCATAATTTGGTTTTACCCAAATCTTTAACCTCAAACTCCTTTTTCAAATATTCAGCAGTTTCAGATAACTCTTCAGGAGTCCCAATTAAATTCATGTCGTCGACATAAACTGCTATAATAGCAAATCCGATTTCAGATCTTTTAATAAACACGCATGGGCAGATGGGATCATTTATATACCCTTCCTTTGTCAGGTATTCACTCAAACGTTGATACCACATGCGGCCGGATTGCTTTAACCCATATAAAGATCTTTGCAACTTTATTGAGAATAAGTTGCGGGGAGTGTATGCTTCAGGCATTTTTAAACCTTCGGGAATTTTCATATAGATATTGGAATCTAATGAACCATATAAATATGCCGTCACAACGTCCATAAGACGTATTTCAAAATTTTTTTGGGCAACCCAACTTATAAGGAAACGAAAAGTAACTATATCCACTACTGGTGAATATGTTTCATCATAATCTATCCCAGGCCTCTGCAGGAAACCTTGGGCTACGAGTCGGGCTTTATACCTAACGATCTCGTTTTTTTCATTTCGTTTCCGGACAAAGACCCATTTATATCCAACAGGTTTTATATTGTCGGAGGTTTTAATAATAGGCCCAAAAACATTACGTTTGGCAAGGGAAGTCAATTCAGCATGGATTGCTTCCTCCCATTTAGGCCAATCTTGCCTATGACGACATTCGGTTATAGACCGAGGTTCATAATCATCATTCATAATCTCATGAGCAACTGAGAGAGCAAATGCATCATTGATGATTATCTCATTTCGATCCCATATCTCATTATGATAACTGATGGAAATTTCAGTATTCCCAAGGTTAGTGATCTTTTCATGGGTTTGTACCACTTCAGGGGCAATATGCTCATGAACTTGTGCCACTTCAGGGGCAATATGCTCTCTTTGAATATTATGTTGTGGCACTTCAGGTGCAATTTACTTTCCTCGAGAAAGATTAATGTGCTCATCTGGAGCAGAATTATACTCATCTGGAGTAGAATTATGCTCTTTTGGAGCAGATTCTAAATTCCTCCCCCTTCTTTTTCGAGGAACAGTGTCTTTTGATCCCATCGGTCTACCACGCTTCAGGCGCGGGACATTTAGATCCATTTCGGGTGGTTCTACAGGAACATCTATCCTAGCTGGAACATTCGCAGCTGGGATATGAGACTTTGTAACTTTAGCAGTCTCATTAAATGCATCAGGCATTTGATTTGCAATAGCTTGTAAATGGATCAATCGTTGCACCTCATTTTCACATTCAGGTGTTCTTGGGTCTAAATGAGACAAACTTTTCTCATTCCCTGAGAAAAACTCGAAATTTTTCTGCTTTCCATTTGTGGAAGCATTAGGTATTCCAAGTGATGGGAATACTGTCTCATCAAAATGACAATCCGCAAATCTAGCGGTAAATAAATCACCTGTCAATGGTTCAAGGAACCGAATAATAGACGGTGAATCAAACCCAACATAAATGCCCAAACGGCGTTGGGGACCCATTTTGGTCCTTTGCGGTGGTGCTACAGGCACTTATACCGCGCAACCAAAGGTGCGAAGATATGAAATGTCTGGCTTCTGGCCCAAGACTAACTGAAGGGGGGGATACAAATGAGAAGTAGTAGGGTGCAATTTAATTAAAGATGCAGCATGTAAAATAGCATGACCCCACGCTAAGGATGGGAGCTTTGTTCTCATCAGCAAAGTTCACATTGCGCATTGATAATAGGCAAACATGGGACCATCTGCAGGATGTGTCCACTAGTACCATGAAATATCTAAATGGTCTACTTGCAGGCTGAATCGGCCCACAGATATCACCCTGGATTCTTTGCAAGAATGAAGGGGATTCATAATCAACCTTTGTCATGAAAGGTTTAGTAATGAGCTTTCCTTGTGAACAAGATTCACAAATGTAATCTCTGGACAACAACACCTTTGTATCTTTTAAAGGGTGTCCACGAACATTTTTAAGGATTCTTCGCATCATTGTAGCTCCTGGATGACCAAGGCGATCATGCCAAAGTCCGAACACATCAGGGTTCATTAGTTTCCAGGGCATCGTAGCATATGATTCTATAGCTCGTATTGGGACATAATATAATCCCATACTAGAAGCTTCCAGCTTCTCATGGATGGTCTTCTGGCCCATCTTGTAGGAAGTGATGCAAAGTAATTCCTTATTTTGCTCATTAATTGTTTCTAGATGGTACCCATTACGGCGTACATCTTTGAAGCTAAGTAGATTTCTTTTTGATCTACCGCTCAACAATGCATCTTCAAGATACAATGTTGTGCCTTTTGACAAAATAACTGTGGCAGTCCCATAGCCATTTATAATATTAACAGGACCAGATATTGTCTGAACATTTGCCTTACGCAATGTTACATTTGAGAAAAAGTGTTTGCCACAAAGTATAGTATGCGTTGTAGCACTATCAAGCAAACATATATCTTCCTTTTTCTCAATGTGTCCCATTTGCATTTATCTTGACAACTTCAGGTGTCAAGTTCCATAAAATTTAACAAATTAATAATATGATGCAAAATATAAATCAACAAGTATGGAATAAAACATAAATCAATAATATGATGCAAAATATAAACCAACAAGTATGAATAAAACACAAGATAACGTGTTATAAACAGCTTATGGATATTGTCCGCTTTGGTACTTCAAGACCTCACGGTTTTAAAACATCCACAAGTAAAGGCTTCAGGCCCTGTTTATAAGCACGCACACAATCCCGTGTGCGAGTGATGTAGGAACTTTAGGTTCACAACAATGATTTTATTGAAGACCATATTTATTTAATATCTTCCTTGGTAACATAATTATCCAAGGGTATGGCAAAACATAGATGAAAACCCTCAGGATCTATTTCTGAGGACTTATTATTTTCATCAACATTATCAAATGAAATCAAAAACCTCAAAAGGTTTTTCATTGCCAAGAATATGACAGTTTTCATTGACCAAAACCTTATTGACTTCAGCATCAGTCACAGTTAGGTCAATGGCATGGGTCTCAACGTGCTTGCCTTTATCCTTCAGGGATGCTTGGTATAGATCAACCAAATATTTGGCCGTACGACAGGTACGTGACCAATGACCAGTCATTCTACAACGATGACAGGTACTATCATCATGCTTCTTCATAGGCTTTTTACCTTTAGGGTTGTGTGGGAGTTATTTATATTACTGTTAAATCTCCCACTACCCTTACGGAAAAAATTCTCATGCCTGCGCTCACGGCCTCTAGGACGGCCAACATTCTTACTTGAGCTGGCATTTGCTTCAGGAAATGCCTTAGAGCCAGCAGGTCTTAAATCATGATTTTTAAGCAGCAACTCATTTGTTTGTTCTGCAGTCAACAGGACTGAGATCAATTCAGAGTATGTTTTAAACTGGCGCTGCCGGTATTGCTGTTGCAATACAATATTCGAAGCATGAAAGGTGGAGAATGTTTTCTCTAAAAGCTCAACCTCAGTAAGCTTAACACCACAAAGTTCAAGCCGTGACACCATGACAAGTAGTTATTGCCACTTACATCCAAAATTTGGAATTTGGGCTTTTCAATATTTGCCATAATTCTGAAATAAATGGTCTCAATTAGGTTGACAACTTCTGGTGTCAAAATAAAATAACCAGATCCAATTTGACAACTTCAGGTTGTAATATGAAATTTTGCACAACTTCCGGTTGTGATATAAAGGAAAATATTCCCAATATTAGTATAATGGAAATAAGGAATCGAAACAAAATAATTTGAATAAAAATAAGTATGGAGAGATCTGACCTTCCACCATAGAATCAAACCTCAAGAGAGCTTCCTCGTGCTGATAGAGCCTCGTGCTGATAACGTGTTGTGGAAGTGTATTAATAATAATTGGAACAAGAAGCAAGTAATAGTAGAAAAAGAAAAAAGAGAGAGAGAGGAAGAGAGAAAAAGAAACGAAAGAGAAAGAAATTTTCTCTTCGCATTTCATCAGCGCTTCGGCGCTTTTTATAAACGAAAAAGGTTACTGTGCAAAGTTTGAAAATTTTGCACGTGGACCCTACGGTTTGAATATTTTATACATGAATAGTAATATGCACTATTCATCGATAGTGATATTTACTATTCATCAATAATTCATCCGACAGAATTAATATATGAATAGTAATATGCACTATTCATCGATAGTGATATGTACTATTCATACTGTAGTAATAATTTCAAAACTTCAATTGTGGCGTTTGAAGTCCACTTTCATAACAATCAACATGTTGTGGAATTCTTTAATTCTTTTTTCGCTCAACCATGCTGCAATCTTCCGCTCTTGTTGCAAAGTATCTCTTGGATTAGCTTTCATATTTTGGCATTTATAATTAGCTATTGGTTTGCTTTGCTCTGTACCATGACCTTTGGATGCATTAGATAAGAATAAAAATCTTCGGTCTCATTTCAATATCCTATTTTATATTTTATATATTACAATATGTTATATGTTTCATTCATTTAATGAACTTATTCTTTATTTGATTTTAATAAAATAAATTAAAAAAATTATTTTTTTATTTTAAATTAAAACCTTATCCCCAGTAATATCAAATATAAAAACTTATCATGAAAATTAAAAAATTTTATTTTTGAGGTTAAACTTTTGCTATAAAATATCAACTTTTTATCTCTGAAATAGACTTAGAAATTTTTGTTAAAACAATCTCTAAACTAAATAAGAAATAAATATAATTAAATAAATAAGACACATGATGTATTTTGATATACTCCCTCTATTTTAAAATAATTATCATTTTTAACTGTTTCACAAGACCAAGAAAAATAAATTTTTTGGTTAAGTTTTATGTATTTTTCATTTACTTTCCTACATTACCCTTTATTTAATTTTTTCTCTCATTTATGATCAAAGGAAGAAAATAGAGGAAACATGTATTTAATGACAAGAATAATTTTAGAAAATTATTATAATATTATATTAATTTTTTAAATATAATAAATATTTTAAGATAAGAAAAACTTTAAAAAATGATAATTATTTAAAAAAAAAGGAAGTATAAAATTTAAAATATGACACTAAAATGGGCGGGGAATTTCCATCCATCAGTTAAATGATTTTCTAATGTGCATACAATAATGCCACGTGGATTCAGGTTGAAGTAAATAATAGTAGTAAACAAACTAGTACAATAGTCAATAGGTAAGCATTCAGCGGCACGAACATAAAGAAAAAACACATGCAAGCTCATCGAAGCAAGGGATTCCACTTACCGGGCAGTGGGCACCAAACGCTTGACTGGAATGTTCCCCGATGAAGACCTCCACCTCTTGCCCTAGTGGTCAAAAAGACTAAAGAGTCATCAAGGTAGGGGTTCGACCTCTGTCATCCCCTTTCCCCCTCGGTAAAATTAGATATGGTAATTTTAGATACAACACAAGATGATACAAAGTTAATGTTTAATCTTAATGTCACGCCCCGACCCGCCCGGGTCGGCCACGTGGCAACCGCCGCGCTGCCTCGAAGTACGTGCCGGCCGGTCACGCACCAAAGCACCGCAAGGCATTGAAATGGATACCATCGCTGCAAAACAAAACTAAAATTTTAATTAGAAAATATTTAATAAAATAATTAACTTATAAACAATACCAGTGGACTAATTTAAAGGAGTACCTACACAGCGGAAACCACTAAACCTAAGCCACCGACGCCTTCTAGTGAGCCTCCTTTCTAATGGCTGACTCCGTACGCGAAGCTGCATCCACCACAATGGAATACAGGTGAGTGACAGAGATTCAATGGGTCTCCATCAGGGTTAGGGAAACAGGGTAATCGAAAATACCTTAAAACAAATAAAATAATTTAAATTAAAAACTTTGTTTTCAACACTTCCTGTATCAAATTCTACAGGAGTGAATGTAATAAATTTTGTTTTCAAAATCTCTTTTAAAATCCTTCCAAGGAGTATTAAATTTAAAGCCTTTAAAAATAATTATAATCTAGTGGGCTGGCACCTAATACACTGAAGGCACGACTGGCCGGTCGTATGCCTTACTGCACTGAGGGCTATTTCTTTTCTCTTCATATTCATTTTCTCTTTATCTCATACACTAGCCCGTTCCCTCGGTGGTGCCTCACTGTGGTGGAACACAGTGAACTGGAGCTCTGGCGAGTTTCCCTACGCGCCTCTCCCAACCAGGCTCGACTCACCGTGCCCCTCGATAGGCGGTCCACGGCTGAGTATCGTGCATGCATCTCAGACTCGGTCCACGCTCCCGCAAATTGGAGCACCGAGGAATCCCACTCAATCACTCATCTTCCAGGGGCATCGTACCCCGATAATCATAATAATAATAATAATAAAATTCTTTATATAATTATTAAAACATGTAAACACACACAAGCTTTTGTATTTTTAAAATCATCCCACCCCCATAAGTGGGCGTATCACAAAATAAAAGTGTGTGTCGTGGATTACCCTTATCCCAAAACCGTTGTAAAACCTTTTTAAAACAATTTATATTTTTAAAACATTTTTCCCTAGTGGCTAAGCACTGAAAACTAAGCCACTCACAGTATTGGGAGATTCGTATACTCCCAAGCACTCCATGTAGCTTTAACCTCCGGTGCATCGCCGCATTCGATTATCCGGAGCCCTAATACATGGAAATATACATTAGCATTCATAATTACAATTTATGAATGCACCTATGAGGCTCTAATATGACCTATGACTGGGTTTGGATGTGATTCGGGGCTTAGAAAAGTGTCCAGGAGGTTCCGGGGTAAAAATTGGACACTTGGTGAAAAATTACGAAAATACCCCTGGGGGTCCATGGGCCACTCGGGCCAGGCCCGACACTTAGAAAAGTGTCCGGGAGGTTTCGGGGCTAAAATCGGACTCTCGGTGAAAAATTACCAAAATGCCCCCGGGGGCCGGTGGGCCCCACACCCGGACTAGGCTGGACCCCACACGGGTTGGGCCAAATTCTACTCGAAATCGGGCTCAAAAAGCCCACCTATGAGATATTTATACATTATAATGATATAATATATAAATATCTAAGATATAATAATATTATATATAAATATCTAAATATATTAATATAATATATAAATATCTTTTAATATAATAATAATATATTCAAAATATCTAAACAGGGACTCGATCAGCCAGTTCTTCGGCCGGTCTTTTCCCCGGTTTTCGCACTCGTTTCTCCTCCTTTCAACGTACAAACTTAGAGAGGCGATCCTCATGGCATCCACAACGGATATGCCGAGGCAGAAACAAGAAACACCGGTCCAATTTTCCCGTAGACCGAGATTTAGCCCGAATTGACTAAATCTCCGATTTACTCACACCCGGTGCACAAAAATGCGTAAAAACGGAATGGGACGTAGAATAAGGTGAATACTATAACCCACTAAAAACTCACCTTATTCCACCGGCCCGAAATCCACTTATTTGAGTTTAAAGTTTTAATCCGGTCAAAAGCTGAAAACTTGGATCTAGGCTAAACCGATGTATGGAAATGCGTGCAAACTTAACAAAACGTAGATCGAGGTGAGAAGAACAACATACTGAAAACTCACCTTGATCTGATAGCCGGACATGTCCCACTTTGCCAATTGTCCAAAATGCCTCCGGTCGGCTCCAGAGAGAAAAGAAGAAAAAGAAAGAAAAAGAAAAAGAAAAAGAAAGAAAAAGAAAAGAAAAATGAAAGAAAACCGTCGGCCCTCCCCTATTTATAGGGGAGCCCGACACCGGGTCCACTCGGGTCCCGGGTCAAACTTTTTCCCCTTTTTCAACTTTCTTCCATTTTTACCCGTTGGCTAAATCCTTTGATTTCTTGTGCCAATGGGGCCCATAATAAATTTCTAGGGACTTATTTGGAGGTCTTTTTGGTATTTACTAATTTCCATGCACGGTTAATTACTTTATCTTCAAACTCCGTCTTATCCTAATTTTAACTTCTCTTCTGACTTGACACAGCCGGACCAACCCATTGTTTAATTAATACGTCGTCTTGTACTATTTCATTCGTACAGAAAAGTCGTGCTAGGTCCGGGTGTGTCACTTAACGTGTTTCATGTTTTGATTGTGTCAACACGATTAAAATCAACGTATTTCGTGTCTTAAGTGTGTCAAATACAATTAAAACCCATAAAGCATGTTAAACACTGTTAATTAATTGGGTTTATGTGTTACACATTTAACTGTTTACATGACATGTTAAACACGATAAATTAACTATTAAAATACCTTTTTAACCTTTGATATATTAAAAATATATTGAATTTTAATTAAATTTTTATATATTATAGGGTTAATATAGTAATATTATATAATCTTATTTTTAAATTAAGTTTAAAAATCGTGTAATCGTATCGTGTCATGTCATAACATGTTAATCGTATTAACCGTGTTAATCGTGTCGTGTCGTGTTATATGCTAATTAAATAGTTTTGTATACGTGTTTCATACCCTTGACATGATTAGTTCTTCGTGTCGTGTTCGTGTATAGCTAAATGTATGTTAATGGCACACGAAACATGAATTGCCACCTCTAGGTAGAATTCTCCCCTGCCCATTTGCAGAAAATATATATTTATATATATATATATATAATTCCCGGGTCAAAAGGTTAGCGAAAATGCAAATTGTGAATTTAAAAGAAAAAGAAAAGCAGAACATTAAACATAAGCACAATATGTTAATGTAAGAGCCGTTTAGCAATGCTTTTTGGTGTAATCAATGGTATCACTAAATCTTTGATCCAAAATTAATCTCTTTCGAATCGGGTTGGCCCACTATGGGAGTAAAACTCTTTCAACAATGGTTTTTCATTCACAAGATTCAAACTCGAGACATTATTTAAGGAGAAAAAGTGTCAAACCAATTGAACCAACCAGTTGTTGGTCGTTTTAGCAATGCTTTGAGTGCCAAAAAATTGCTCTTCACGTCGAAAGTGATAACAATATAGGCAGGCTGGGCTGGCATGACCCATAATAAAGTTGCCCATATAATATGGACCGGGTCGTGTTGGCTTATCAAAAAATATGGATCATACCATATCGGTCAATTTATTTTAAAGATTAAGCCCAACACAACCTATAATACATGACATATATGGATTGTGTCATGCCCACACATGAGTCAATAATGGATTAGATCAAGTAAACACAAGGACCAATGATTTTTATTAAAAAAACTAATTTTGTTGGTCCTTTTTGTTTTATTTCATTTAATATTTTTAATATTAATTACTAAATTGGAATAAGAATGAAAATACCTAACAAAAATAATAATTTTATAATATAATTTGATAAAAAAATAAACTTGAATTTAATAATTTGTACGACTTTTTTTGTTTAATTTTATAACCATAATTTTAATTTTGTTCATTTAAAATTAAAAATTGATAATTATAAAATTGATATATTAATATGATTATAAATTTACATTAAATATGACTCAACTTAAATATAAGGGAGGTCGTGTTGTATTATGTCCTTTTTTGGGCCATATCATACTAACCCTTATGCCAACAAAAGACTACTCAACCCATCCATGACTATTGGGTTGTGTTGACATAGTCTATTAAAAAAGTAATGTGGTCATGCGGCATAGCTCGTATTGGGCTAGGTCATGTTAGATTTTGTGCCACTGACCCATTTTACCATCTTTATCTCAAATGCAATATTAAACTATCTTTTGTTTGTGTAAAAAATTAGCTTTGACATTAAAAATTCACCTAATCTAAAAAGCTTATATTTAGATGCTAAAAAATATACTTTTGAGAAATATGCCAAATTGTACTTAAAAAGTAATCTTAAGCGTATTTTTCTATTGTAATTTTAAAAAATATTTTCAAATTGAACTTTATTGAACCATAATTGCAATACCAAACTAACCCTATGTAACAGTGACCATGGTTCAATTCTGATTTTAGACTTTAGAACCAGAACTATTACTTAGTAGTTTGGTTTCGATTGCAAACGGCTTTAGTTCCAAGTTGACTGCATTTTTTTTAAATATATAAAATTTTACATATAAAAATTTAATAACATATATAAAAAACGGAAACAAAAATTACTGATTTCAATTCCAATTTATTGGAGCCAAATCGGAACTTTTCAATAGGTCCGATTCTAATTTCTGAACCAAAATATTAAAAAAGTTTCAATTATAGTTATAAAAATCATGATTCGGTTCGGTTCCATGTTTAAGAACCGAACTAAGTAACCTTTAGCCCTAAGACTAGAAATTGTAGAAGCACAATCTGATGTGAAACATGGCCTTATGGAAAAATCCGAATTAAAGTAGAACCAGAAAAGGATCTTCCTCCTAATGAGCAGCGGAGGTATCCAATGACTGGATCAGGTTTGGATTAAGTTCAATTTCCTTTTAAACTAGCAAAGGACTCGTGATTTGCTACCAAAATTGGTATGTTAATTATGTATAAGAATTATATATTTTTTGTATATATATATATCATAAGTAAATTAATGAAAGTTGAAACATATTGTAAAAAAAAAAATGTTGGTATATATATAATCTATGTGGTTTAATATTAAAAGATCCCAAAACTATACAAAATCTAAGAAAACAACTAATACTCATAAAGTATAAAAAGTCCAAAAAAAATAAAGCTCATAAAGTTAACCCAAGAAAATATCTTACACTAATTAAGCATATAACTCAAGAGAAAGTTAAAACCTATTAATTCTTTCAACTCACTAGCATATGTTGAAATGTTCAATAAATTGCTACCCAACCCATCAAAAAATATGACTTGAAATGGCATGAAATTTGAGAAAATGTGGTGGACATTCTAGTAATTTCAATGTCAATTTTATATGTATTAATAATTAATAATAATTAAAATTAAAATTAAAATATTTAAAAAAAGAAAAGAGAGTGAGAAATATATATAAATTATAAATATATATGTAAATAAATTATAAATTATAAATTATAAATATATATAATATATAATGATATTAATAAGATGGGTCCTATAATTTTTTTGTTAGTGGATTTGGGACCCATAATTTAAAAGAAAAATAAAATTAAAAAATGAAGAGTGAAGTAACCAAATTACCCTCAGTCTTTTAAAATAAAATTGATAAAATTGAGAAAATAATAGATATTTTTATAATTTTACTATCAAATTTATATGTATTGTGATAGATGTTATAGATGTTATAGATTGTTATAGTCTTATAGATGTCTTGTCCAAGAGTGGCGCTTAGCTCTTTTAACAAAGCATACTATTTAGGTTCCTTTAATATAATTGTTGTATTAAAGTAATAAAAATTAATTTAATATTAATATTTTAATATTTAAAAATTATATTTTATTAGCAAAATTACTAAATTGATGGGCCATGCCGAGCTTGGGCTTGGAAATTTCTATTTGGGTCTTGATCTGAGAACAACTTACTAACGAGAACAGGCGATTTGCTCAGTGATCTCTCCCCATAACACCCAAACCCACTCGACGATAATTAATTGAAAATCTGAATAACTTTATTTTTGTTTTAGTTTTATTTAAATAAATAAAACATCTCTTATTGTCTTATGGGTATTTAGCTCAACTTTTTGAAAGATTTCTCTACTCTAGAAGTTGAATTATTCAGATTCATCTAATCTTTAAATTACTTCACTTCAATTCAGTTCCTTTAAAATGGTTATGTGTTAATCTTTCCATCAAATCTTTTCGTGGATATATATAAACTATTTTTAAACCCTTTTCTCATTGCAATCATACAAGTTAATGAATTATATATATATATATATATATATATAATAGAAATAGGGAAATGAACTGACTTAGAGAGATCTGTTGGAATTTAATCTCCTTAAAGCCAGAATCAGTTCATACTAAGTCATCAAGTATCAATTAAATAGAAGCGGAAGCATACCTGAATTCTCCATTGGAAAATCTCTTTGGAGTCTTGTGGTTTGTCTTCCAAATTAGAACTTAGCCCTAATTTTCTTTCTGATGATGGGATGTCAAAAGAATAAGCGTACGTTTAATTTGGTGACCATAACCACTTATATAGGGTGAAACCTTAAGTTAATAATTTCTAGTTTGGCCCATCATTAAACTAGAAATTATAGTCCGGTCTCTACACATATGAGGCCCATACTTAAATTAGATGCATTAAGCCCAAATACCTTAAATCATATTAGATCACTTTAATTAATTGGGCTCAACCTTATATGATAACCTTTATACACAATTATACACATATAAGCCCACATGGAATATTTAAAATTCCCAACAATCTCCCACTTGGGCTATATGTGTTATCTTACAATTGTGTTTTAACCTTATGTGTACACAGAATTTTACTATCATTACCAAATGGATCCCTAAACAATCCGGCCCATCAATCATACCAACATAGGATCAAAGCGACTTTCGCTACATTCAATCGTAACTAAGCCTATCAATGGTCACAATGCTGATATAACCAAATGACATGGATCAAGCATGGAATTACAAGCAGTGTGATCTTAGAATGCTTATTTCCAACTGGTCCTACCTTATGCCTTAGTGAGATCAGTTTTAAACAAGTTCAGAGATAAAATAAACCAAACACTTTATAACTGAAAATAATCTCAAATGAATTGACTGAAAACTGTATCCAAAATGACAGTAAAATATGTCTAATATGAAAAGATCTAAAATACAAACTCCCATTGAAGCTAAATATCCTCAATAAATGCAACAACCATATGAGCAGTGTGCTCATGAAAGACCTTGGGTGGCACTCCCTTAGTAAGCGGATCCGTGATCATGGAGTTTGTCCCAATGTGCTGAATAGACAACTGTCCACTCTGAACTCTCTCTTTAACAATTAGGAACTTGATATCTATATGCTTTGACTTTATCGAGCTCCTATTGTTATTGGAATATAACACTGCTGAGTTATTGTCACAAAATAACTTAAGTGGTCTTTCAATAGTATCCATAATGCGCAGCCCCATGACAAAGTGTCGCAGCCATATTCCATGGTTGGATGCCTCAAAACATGCTACAAACTCCGCTGCCATGGTGGAAGAAGCTATGCGTGTCTGCTTAGCACTCTTCCAGGAAATAGCTCCTCCAGCAAGTAGGTAAATGTAGCCCGAAGTGGATCTCCTACTATCTTGGCATCCGGCAAAATCAGAATCAAAATAACCAATGATCTCTAACTAATCCAATTTCCTGTATGTGAGCATATAATCTTTTGTTCTCTATAAGTACCGCATGACCCATTTGGCTGCTTTCCAATGATCCAATCCTGGGTTACTTAAGTATCTCCCTAACATTCCAACAATGTACGCAATATCCAGACGTGTACAAACCTGAGCATACATCAGACTCCCTACAGCCGAGGCATAAGGAATCTTCTGCATTTCCTTAGTTTCAAAGTCATTCTTGGGGCATTGACTTAAACTAAACTTATCTCCTTTAGATACAGGGGTATCACCTGGTTTACAATCCTGCATGCCAAACCTTTTAAGTACCTTATCGATATAGCTCTTTTGTGATAATCCAAGAATAACTTGAGAGCGATCTCGGTGTATCTGAATCCCCAAAACAAAAGAGGCATCACTAAGGTCTTTCATTTCAAATTTCTTTGTTAGAAATCTCTTGGTTTCATGTAATAAACCTATATCATTTGTGGCAAGCAGTATGTCATCGACATATAAAACCAGAAAAATGAACTTACTCCCACTAAACTTATGGTATATACAATCATCCACCAAGTTCATCTCAAAACCAAACGAGATGACAACTTGGTGGAATTTGTAATACCATTGACGAGATGCTTGCTTGAGTCCATAGATGGATTTCTTTAGTTTGCAAACCATTTGCTTTGCATCTCCAGACACAAAATTTTCTGGTTGCACCATATAAATCGTCTCATCAATGTCACCATTGAGAAACGCTGTCTTAACATCCATCTGATGTAACTCAAGGTCAAAATGTGCCACTAATGCCATGATTATCCTAAAAGAGTCTTTCGAAGAAACCAGAGAGAAAGTCTCTTTACAATCAATACCTTCTTTCTGTTTAAAGCCCTTTGCAACAAGACGAGCTGTGTACCTTTCTATATTACCTTTCGAATCCCTCTTGGTCTTAAATATCCATTTGCAACCAATGGGTTTCGTACTTTTAGGCAATGGTACAAGATCCCAAACATCATTGTTCTTCATGGACTTTATCTCTTCATTCATGGCATCAATCCACTTTTGAGAGTTAGAACTTTCCATGGCTTGACGGAAGTTGATTAGATCATCTTCCACCATACCAATGTCAACCTCATGTTCTTGAAAAAATACAACATAATAATCTGAAATTGCATTTCTCCTCTCTCTAGTGGATCGCCTTAATGGCATAGGTTCTTGAGGTTGTAGAGTTTGTTCTTATGGAACAACTTATTGAACTTGAGTAGGAGTATCTATGACATTGTCTTGATCCGGAATTGCTTCTTGAACAATGTCAGGAATAGTAGCCTGACCCTGATCATTGTCAATAGCAATTAGAGGAATTTCAACATTTCCCTCTTCAAAGACAAAGTCATTAATCCTTTCTCCCCCCATAAACTCTACATCCTCAAAGAACCGGGCATTTCCCATCTCAAAAATTGCCTTAGTAGTGGGATCATAAAATTTGTAACCCGTAGATCTTTTAGAATATCCAATAAAGTAACAACTGACAGTCCTTGCGTCCAGTTTCTTTTCATTTGGCCTATAAGGCCTTGCCTCAGCTGGACATCCCCAAATGTGCAAGTGCTTCAAACTTACTTGTCCAAATCTCATAAAGGGTTTTGTTAGTCGTTTTAGTTGGAACTCTGTTGAGTATATACACTGCGGTCTTTAATGCTTCATTCCAGAGTGATTTCAGTAAGGTAGAATGACTAATCATACTACTTACCATATCCTTAGGTGTTCTATTTCGTCCTTTACCAACACCATTCATGCTAGGTGAACCAGGCATAGTGTACTGAGGGATGATACCGCATTCCTCTAGGAATTTAGCAAAAGGTTCTGGACGTTGTTCACCTGATCCATCATATCTACCATAGTATTCACCACCACGGTCATATCTGACGGTTTTGATCCTTTTGTTGAATTGGTTCTCAACTTCAGCTTTATAGTTTTTGAACACATCCAAAGACTGTGATTTTTCATGAATGAGATAAAGGTAGCCATATCGTGAGAAATCGTCTATGAACGTTATAAAATACGTTTGACCATTCCAAGAAGTTGTAGGGAATGGCCACAAATATCCCTATGTATAAGTTCTAAGACATCTTAAGTCCTATTGGCACCAAATCTCCTAATGTTTGTTCATTTCCCCTTGATACAATTAACACAAGTATCAAAATCCATAAAATCAAGGGGATCGAAAATTCCATCAGACACAAGTCTCCTGGTTCTCCTTTTGGAGATGTGACCTAATCTCTTGTGCCATAATGAGGCAGACTTCTCGCCGACCAAACCAAACTAAGAAGTATACCTATCCTTGCATGCCATGCGTGATAATTGCCACAATGCTTCTTTTCATAACCTTTAAATTCACAAAAGTAATAGCCATTTGGATTTTCTCCGTTTTGCTATTTTTTTTGTGTTTCTATAACCGCAGCTTCTTTAATTTTCTTTCTTTTGTTCCTTTTGTCCTTAGATGTTGTGGCTATGTGAGCACTTTCTGTCTTATCATGCTTCAACCTTTCCTCTTCTTGGACACAGTGTGATATGAGCTCATTAAGAGACCGTATCTCCTTTTGACAATTATAGCTCACTTTAAATTAACTGTATTGTGTCAAAAGAGATACCAAAACCAAATGCACTAGCAAGTCCTTGGATAAATCCAACTTGAGTGCTTTCAATTTGAAGCAATGTGAGACATTTCTATAATGTACTCCCTTATGTTTCTTTTTCCTGTATACCTCATTGAGACAAGCTTTGCCAAAAGTGTACTTGTTGCAACTTTCCGCTTTTAGCAAATCGTTTCTCAAGATCCTCAAGGAAACTCTTAGCCGTAGTAATCTTATCAGACATAGTGCCCCGAAAAGCTTCTGGAATGACACGCTTCATGATCATCAAGCTCATACGGTTTGACCTTTCCCACTTGTCTCTCCTCTTTTGATCAGAGGTACTCTCACTCGTAAGTGGAACAGGTTGGTCAACCCATAAAGCAAGATCCAAGTCCATGACCCCGAGAACAATTAAAACATTGTCCTTTCATGACTTGAAATTAGTGCCATTTCGTATTGGAATTGAATTAATGCTAGCAGAGATATTTATAGTAGAACCAAAAACTTAACAGAGAACATACCAAATAAAATCGGATTGCTCACATATTTAATACTATAATATGCAAAATTAATTCATTAATTTCAGACAATGGTAGGGTCCCATCACAAGATACCTAGCACAACATTAATATTTAATCTTTGGACAGAAATATTAACTTGTAAGTGGCACCTTGGTGTAGTAATCAAACACTGACAATAAGACATGTCAAACATTAAACCTTTCTTTGGACCGATTTAATGTTCACATGTTATACCGAATAATCGCCACATGTTTACCACCACAGGTATATATGCAATTCGGCCAAACATTAACCTTCCTTTGGGCCGATTAATGTTTGCATGAATAGCATACACACAAAACCTTTTAACATCCAAAGTTAAATTAATTTCCACAATAGAGGTTGATTTGGCAACTTATTGTTTTAATTAATTTAATTTCAAATATTATATATCTTTAATTACCCAAATCTGAAATACCCAAATTTTGCATCCAAATTGAGAGTTGGGTCAATTTACAAATCAAACCAGAAATTGTAAATTGAATCCCTAAATCTCTTCCTTATTACCTTAATCCTTATCATACATATATGCAATATATATATATATATATATATCAATCATGATAATCAAGACCAAATCAAAACCACATATATCCGAATAGACATGTATAATTCATGCATTCCAATATAAAAAACCGAATACTATACAATTACCATATATATTCAAATATAATAATACTTTAAAAAACTTTAACAACTAAAGCTGCCTTATATTATTCTAAGGCTTTCAAAAATAAAAGCCACTGCCTATTAACAAGTAAAGCCGTAAGCCTAATGAAACTATTACAAGGCACCATATGTCTTTAACATGCAAAGCCGAAAACCAATTGTCTTTTACCTTATAATATATTATATTCTAAGCTTTTAATAAAAACTAAAAAGCTTATGCACAAGCAGATTCCATATATAATATTATGCCGTACCAGAATGTAAAAAAAAAAAAAGACAGGGCTTTCAAATAGCATGCATGTTCGGCTTTTATAAATCCATAAGAGAAAGTATAGTAATTAAGGCTTTTAAAAGCCTAAGCTGAAACCTAATTAACCTTTACCAAAACCGAAACATATATTTTTATACTTTATGTCTTGATAATTATAATCCAACATGAGAACCTAAAACTTAAGGCAAAAGCCTTAAATTTAAAATACCGAATCCATACAATAATTTCATGGAAGACAAAAAATAGCTATTCTTGATGACCTAATCATGAACAAAGGCTCTGATACCACTTGTTGGAATTTAATCCCCTTAAAGCCAGAATCAGTTCATACTAAGTCATCAAGTATCAATTAAATAGAAGCGGAAGCATACCTGAATTCTCCATTGGAAAATCTCTTTGGAGTCTTGTGGTTTGTCTTCCAAATTAGAACGTAGCCCTAATTTTCTCTCTGATGATGGGATGTCAAAAGAATAAGCGTACGTTTAATTTGGGGACCATAACCATTTATATAGGGTGAAACTCTAAGTTAATAATTTCTAGTTTGGCCCATCATTAAACTAGAAATTATAGTCCGGTCTCTACACATATGAGGCCCATACTTAAATTAGATGCATTAAGCCCAAATACCTTAAACCATATTAGATCACTTTAATTAATTGGGCTCAACCTTATATGATAACCTTTATACACAATTATACACATATAAGCTTACATGAAATATTTAAAATTCCCAACAAGATCTACCTAGAGAAAGAGAGATTTCGAATCAAAAACTTCTTATATGAATTCTTCAACTTCTAATCAACTCTGCTGGAGGGAAAATTTAGCAAAGTTGTAAATACCGTACCGGACAACGTTTCGGTTTTTCATAAAAAAATGGTATACACCGGTTTCGGTTGTTTCAGTATTCCATTTCGGATTTTTTGGATCGGTAAAAAAAATTACAATATACATAGATATTTAAAAATATTAGGATACATACTATGAAAATTAACATTATAATATATTTAAAATTGTAATAGTTTTAAATACATTAATTCAACTTAAAACTTTAACAATATATGGTCCTCTAAATAAAATAAAGATAGAAATCACTCATTTTCATCATCTCCTAGGCCAACCCAATCCCATTGACTTTCATTTGGTGGTATAATCATTTCATCATCTTCATCGAAAGCAACTTCTTCATCAATAGCGTTCACAGATACTGGTTCCTCTACTTTTTCCCAATCCAAATCCAAATCATCTTTATCAATAAAGGAAGCTTCCTCGGCAATCCAGTCTTCCATGATGTCAATGTTTTCAAGACTAATAGGGTCCAATGCTTATTTCCCCCTTCGGATAATCCTATAATTATGATACGATTGTTAAAAGTAAAATTGGTGTCAACATTCAACCAAATTTATAAAATAAGATATAATAAATCAAATGAAACTTATTACCTTTCTCGAAGTTTTAGGTTGTAGCGAACAAAAATCAAGTCATTTAATCTTTTATGCTCTAATCTATTTCGCCTTTTTGAATGAATGAACTCAAAGGTATTCCAATTCCTCTCACATCCAGTTGCACTTGTACATTGACTAAGTACTCGGATTGCAAAACTTTGTAATTCCGGTGTAATATTGCCAAAATTCTCCCACCAAGCAACTATGAATAATTAAAATTAAGTCAACATAATATTAGCAAATTTAATTTATGTACCAACCAAAAGATAACAACTAAGCTAATAATTAGCTTGATAATTGCAATGAAAAGAATGGCATACCTGGATTTGACTTTTCCCTTAGGTGAATAGCTAGAGTTAGTCCAAAATCACCAGTAGAGTTCTTTTATTGTTCAAGTTGTTCACTAACTTTAATTTGTAAGTCATCAGGAACTAATCTCATTAAAGCCAACATGAAGCCTCTAGTCACCTCCTTTTGTTTTGTAAATGAAGGTCTAAAATAGATACCAGGATTTAGTAGACAACCAGCTGCATGTAAAAGAGAACCTAATTGCTTATCCCATCTACTATCAATAACTCTGATGTAAGGTAGATACTGAGATACTCTGTTCTTAAGCCTTTCCTTTATTGTCTCCTTTGCCTTATCCATGGCTTCAAACAAATAACCCATACTTGGCTTCTCTTCACCATTAACAAGACGAAGAACTCTTACAAGTGGTTCACTTACTTTGACTATATGTTGACATTGACACCAAAAATCTCTATCTTGAAGGATGATTTCTGCAACTTCTTTTCCAACATTAGTTTTTACATAACGTGAACCAGTCCATTTGTCACAAGTAAACATTTTTCGAAGCTCTTTCTTGTACTTCATTAAGCACTGAATGCTTAAGAAGTGAGTTGCAAATCTAGTGACTGTAGGCCAACACAAATCTCTACCATTGGTATATTCTTTTCTCATCAAAGCAAGCACACAAGCATGATTATAAATAAATTTGGTAACTTTTCTAGCCTTATGTATTGTTGCATCTATGATGGGAAAATACCTGGGATCTGCAAAATTCTCCAACATCAAATCTATGCAATGAGCTGCACAAGGTGTCCAATAAAAGGTGTCATACTTCAGTTGCAACTTTTTTCCAGCAGTTTTGTAAGAGGCATCATTGTCAGTTATGAATTGAACAATATTTTGTGTTCCCACATCCTGAACAACTTCATCAAACAATCCAAACAATGTCTCTGAATCCTTAGTAAGGCCAGATGTATCAATAGATTTCAAAAATATTGTCCCTTTTGGTGTAAATGCAAGAAAATTGATAATAGGTTGTTGCCTCTGATTAGTCCATCCATCTACCATAAGAGAGCAACCATGAGTCTTCCATGAAGCCTTGACATCAGTAAGGTAACTTTCAATTTCATTCACACACTCCTTTAAAAGATTTCCCCTCAACTCATAATAACTTGGTCTTTTAAAACCGGATCCCATAGCTGTAATAGCATCAATCATTGGTTGATAATAACTTGACTTTGAAGCATTGAATGGTACGTTTGCATCAAACCACCATCTTGCCACAGTCATCTTTGCTTTTAGAACAGATTCTTTCGTTTGAAGTGCACTTTTGATGGTAGGTTGGGCACCATCAATTGTCCTTGGAGCAAAGAAGTTTTGAAGTCCCTTGCCTTTTTGAACTCTGTTGCCTTTTCTTGAACTACCACCAACCAAAGCTTCTTTATTTGTAGACTTTTCAAGTTCAACAGTGTCATCTTCATCACTAAGAGAGCAATCTCCATTAGCATTTCCAATTTCATCACGAACCCTCTTTCTTCTATGCTGTTCTTTGCTCAGTTCCTCAAGTAATTGCTTCATTTCTCATTGCACTTCTGGAGGAGCTTTGGTACAGGTTCCAACATTTCCTGAGACTCCTGCTAAATGTTGCTTTAGTCTAGTTATACCCCTACCTTGTATATGCTTGTTACAATAGAGACAAATAGTTTGATTTCTTTTTCCAGGCACTTTTCTTCCATGGGCCTATGTGGGGTCATCAGATTTTGAAGGAACAGATTCAATTAATGTTGCAGGATTTTCAGCCATGAGATAACCTTTAAAAAAGAAAACTTCTAAAGTTAAATACTAACTAAAACAAAAAAGAAACCCATGTTAATCATATTTTAATACCATTGACTTGTCATGTCAATATAAATACAAGACATATAGCTTTAAAAAAAGTATTATATGGTATGTTTTATTCAATATATCTAAATTACCAAACGGAGAATCTCCACCTAAAAGAGATTCATGTTCTAAACATACATTGCTAATATCTATTGGACAATAATCTCTACTCTCTAGTGCTTACAAGAACTACACGAGGTAATGGGTATTCTTTTTGAAGCAATTTAAAAATAAATTTATATAATATAAAAATAAAAGAATAGAAAGTTACCTTTGATTGTGACATAAAGTCAAAAAATTGCCAAATAAAATGTTAAAACTCGGAAAGAACTCAGTTGCAATTGTTGAATGCTTGAGTCTGAATTTGAACTTTGAAGTCTCTGAACTCTGACGGCTGATGGTAGACCTCAATTTGGAAGGAAAAAATAAAGAAAACAAGACAACAGTAAAAAAGTAGACAAAGAGGCAATAGAATAGGGTTTTATTTTTGTACTTATCTGAATCTTTCATTTATTACTTAATTTATTATTTTTAAAATTGAAAAAGAAAAAACAAATTGAAAGAAACAGACTGAATCATTGAATAAGCTTTATGCCTGTTGTTGTACCGCCCATCCCGCCCTATTTCGCCGAAAAATACCGAAACTCACCGAAGTATCCGGAACAGACCCGAAAAATCCGATACCACAGCCGAAACGAAACATTAGCCTTAAGTGTACCGGATATTGTCCGGCGCGGTGCATACCGGCCGAAACGGCCGGTACCGGTACGGTATTTACAACTTTGAAATATAGTTAAATAGTGGTATGCTATATAATTAAATTTTCTCTTAATTGACTTTGATTTATATCTAACAACAATCCTGATACATCTAAAATTGGTCACTTGATATACGTCCTAATAGACTTCAACGACTATCCAATGTGGAATCTAATAAATTTTTATCGTATTCAAACATAAGTGGTTTAATTAGAATCATAATTAAATAGTTTATATATAAAAAAAAATATGAGAAGTTTAATCGATTATATTAAATAAATAAATTCTATGACTTATTTTATGTTTAATCCATTTTATTGAGATAGTATAGTCTATACTCATTACATTAAAATTTTTTTCTGGCCAAGTAAAATATATTTCATTCATTATAAGAAAAATTATATAGCATTACATAAAAGTTTAGAAAATAGTATTTAGTTTGCAAAAACCACTAACCATTAGTATTTTGCATTTGATTCTAGTACACTACTGCACACCTCCTAAAGAGAGAAAAATGGTAGCAGTCTACAGTCTACACTATGTATTCGGTGGCTTCTTTAGTGTGCAGCTATACAGATGCACAGGTAATGAGCATAAATTCTTGTTGGCCGTTGGATTAAAGAAGATTTAATATGAACCGTTAGATTAGATTGAAGGGGAGGTAAATGATAGGTAAAGGGGAAGTAATTTTGTCCGTCTAAACTGATAACCGGATGAGCAAGTAAAAGCCTTGAAACTTAAAAAACTGACATTGCCATACCTTGAAACTTGAAACCTGAAAACCTGACATTGCCATATCTTGATTTGCATTTTGGTTAACTTAAATGTCCATGAAACACAAGTAATTAAGGTCTACGTGGATGGAAGCAGCAAGGCTTTCTTCCACTTTTTTAATTTTTTTACTTGGTGCTCAGTCACTGGTGTGTAGTGTACAAAATCAGGTAGAGTAGAAAAGCAGAAAAGCGAAAACCAGAGGATTGAAGAGATAAAACATTTGAAGATTGATTCTTTATTATTGTTATATTTAGAATGCGCCAAAATTTTTGGCACCAAGGAGGGAGCTAAAATTTTGATTTTAGCTTGTGACCAAAAAGTCGGTTGAAAATTCGATAAAACTAAAAGATGATAGATTTCCTTTTTTAGTCAGTCATGTGCATTCTCCAAACTTCAATTGCTAAGGTCACTAATTTCTCTTCAATTTTTTAATACATTTCTTTTTTTTGGTAGAAAACAGGATGCATTACTTAATTAGCTAGAAAGGTTCGAAACAAAGTGCAGCCATTCTCATCCCAAAGGAGAAGGTGCATAATACAAGTAGGAAGCTCCAGGAAAAGTTTGTATGCCTCATTTAAATTACAACACAAAAAGTTACTCCCATATTTTACAAGTGCATCTGTACATTGATTTGCTTCTAGGAAAACATGTTTAACGATTTTGTGGGGAATATCATCCAATAAGTACCTGCAATCATCAAAGATGGGTTGCAAAGAGGAGTTAGCTAAACAGTTATGAGCTTTTGAAATAGCTGCAATAACGGCCGTGCTATCTAATTCAACTTCTAGGTGGGTGATTCCTAGACTTTTAGCTAGACCAAGTCCATCCCTCAAAGCCCATGCCTTAGCTATAAAATTATTGTTATGACCAAGATGCCTATTGCAACCAATAATCCATTGCCCAAAGTCATCTCTGACAATGGCACCAGCTCCTAACTTTCCTGGATTGCCAAAAGATGAACCATCTATATTAAGTTTGTACCAACCCTTAGTCGGTTTTTGCCAACTAATAGGGACGAAAGTAGCGTTGAGTAGAATTTGACTTTCCCATTGATCATAAAATATTCAGCAGCCTTAATAAGAGCATAAGGGATGACTGACTCGGGGTCTTTTTTATTGCCAAAGCACCAATGATTTCTTAGTAACCAGATCTCCCAAAGGATGTGGGTGGCAACCAAACCAAGAGGTATTTTTGGATTGTGAAAAAAAGCCTTATTTGTGACAATCTTTGTAATGCAATCTGATAAATTGGAAATTGTGCAAAGTGTAATTCCAATTTTTTCCATATTGCATTTGAGATAGGGCAATCTTTGAAGATATGCTGTAGGCTTTCATCTGCATGCAAACAAAAAGGACAAAAGGCTAGAACATCAATTCCTCTTTTTCTAAAGAAGTCAGCAAAAGGGAGAATTTTATGAAGACATTGCCAAATAAAAAATTAAGGTTTTGGGAGCACATTCATCTTCCAAAACCAAGTCCACTGCTCCTTATTCGAAGAAGGGTGAACTTGTTTAAGCATATCATATGCTGATTTTGTTTTATAGAGACTATCATGGGAGTGTTTCCAAGTAAGAGAGTCCTCGCCAGTGCCGTAAACTTGAGTTGGAATAGCAAGAATAGCATTAAGAATTTCGGGTGGAAGGTTGAAACTTAAGAAGGATGAGGAGTCCAAAAAGGATTTGACAGATAGAGATTTCATTTTTAAGAAGAGATCTTTGAATTAAACCTCTTAGAATCCTTCTTCTAATGCAATTTTCCAACCAAAAGTTAGCTTCAGCACCACTTCGAATAGATTTTCTACATCCCTTATCGACCAAAAGACCTGTCCATTTTAGAGCTTTCCACGTCAGTGAACCTCATTTTTTTGAAGATAGATCTTCTCTGTATTTAGCACTGAGCATCTGGACCCAAAGTGAGTTCTTGTTTGTGTAGAAGTTCCAGAAAAGTTCCCTAAGCAGTACTTGATTATGCAATCTTCCCTTTCGAAGCCTTAACCCTCTATCTTTCTTAGGTAATGTGACAGTATCCCAGTTAATAAGGTGTAAATTTTTCCTGTCTTCTGTATCACCCCAGATGAAATTCCTACAGATAGTGTCAATTTTGTTACAAATGCTGAGAGATAGAGTTCGACATTGCATTACGTATAATGGAATTGTTTCTAGAGTTAACTTAGCAAGGAAGAGTCTCCTGGCCTTTGATAGAGTTTAGGTTTCCATCCTGCCAACTTTCCTCTCAATTTATCTATGATGAAATGGTAGTCTTCTTTCCTGGCCCTTTTGTTCAGCAGTGGAAGTCCCAGATACCTCCCTGGTTCATTGGTTTCTCCAATTTGCATGATGTTCTTAACCAAAACCTTTGATTTTCTAAAGTATTGGGAGAAAAATAAATCTTAGATTTATAGAGATTGATCCATTGACCAGATTCATAGCAGAAATCTTCCAAAGTTTGCTTCATTGAAGCAACCGTGATTGCATCAGTTCTTCCAATAAGAAAAATATCGTTAGCAAATAACATATAGGAGAAGCAAAGGCCATTTCTGGATGCTCTGACAGGTGTCCAAGAATGAAAATATAGGGTGATAGAGGTTCTCCTTTTCTGATTCCTCTGGAAGGAAAGAATTTTTCTGTTAAGACTCCATTAACTAGAATAGAGACACTTGAGCTAGAAATGCAACTCATAATTAAACTGATCCATTTATCAGGAAAGTTGAAAAAGGTAAGCACTTTCTGGATAAATTTGTCACACCCCGATCCCGAGGGGTCTAAATGTGACAATCCCCGCGTATTAAAGATTTCGGACGGCGCGCTTCGCCCAAAATCTTAAACACGCAAGGCTAATGATACTCGAGCTATTGAACACAAAACACCATCAATAAACATATGAAATATACTTTGTTTTATATTAAACTGGTCCTTGGCATAAGGTGGAAGTTCTACAATTTGTGGAAAATACTAATAGTTTTAACAGTTCCCACACTTTTCCTCTTATCTATGCGCAGGAAATATTTTATAGTGTTTGCAACACATCAAAAAGAAACTTGTAGGAAAACGCAGCCGGTGGACCCCCGATGGTGGTATACAAAAGCTTATTTACATACTTGTAGAAAACGTCGGCTCCGGTCGGGTTGACTTCTCGTCGAATTCCTACCTTTTATCTACAATCTTTCAACCTGAAAATAGATTTAGAAGAAACGAGGGTGAGCATATGATTAAATGCTCAGTGAATGAGACAAGACTATAAAAATTTATTTGCGGGTTTCAAAGTAAACCGATGAAAATACAGATGAAAATATAAGGAGAAATCACATGCATGCCCGTCGACGTATAAGCCCTTAGCTGTCGACGGGTAAGAGATTTGGTGACTGTTGTTTTCGAAAAACCAAGACATTCGTTCACGGGTAAAGGGGCAGACGTCCACGACTAGAATTTCCAGAGTGCAATTAATCCTAGACGTCGACATCTCCAAGCTTAACCGTTGACGGAAAGAAGTTTCTGACTTCGGGGGAATTCACATATTTGTTCACCCGTCGACGTCTTACCCTCTACACGTCGACGGATAAAAGTTTCTAACTTCAGTGAAATTCAAGTACTTGTACAGCCATTGACGTCTAACCCTCTACACGTTGACAGGTAAAAGTTTCTGACTTCAAGTAAATTCAGGTCATTCAGTCATCCGGCGACGGGCAAGGGTGCACACGTCGATAGGTAACTTGGGCCAATATTTGAATTAGGAGGATAAGCAGAGACGTCGACGGGCAGTCTTTTAGCAGTCGACGGACAAAAGTTTCTGACTTCCGATAAAATCAAGTTAACTGCCTACCCGTCGACGGGTAAGTACATGCACGTCGACGGGTAGAAGTCTCTGTTTACCAAATCAGGGGAATCTTCAATAAAAGGAAATCTTTCAAGGTTTATAATTAGAAAAAGTTAAAGAGTTCCAAAGGGGCTTGCCAAAACACATTGTTCAAACCCCACCCGGCCAATATGGAGTTTGAACCCGCCGAGATGATTTTTCCTCCCTTTTTCATAAGAAAGCCCATTTCTCGACGTTGGCATGATCCTTCACTACGGGTGGTACGTAGCTATGTTCATAGTACTCCCACAGGGGTCATACATTACCATCACTGTGCGCACGAAAATCCCCTGTACCATCCACCCCTTGTGGGAGTGATAAGCCTACTCACGCCGGCTCCATAAGCTCGGCTTGTGAGAGGCGCCACTGCAGTGACTTCTGATCATCCACCAACATCCACACTCGATAAAACATTCATTTCATAAAGGTACATTTTTAATCATCCAAGAAACTATATCATTTGCATATAAAGATTTCAAACAAGATTAAAATGCAGGGAAAAGCAAGAAAGACACATTTAAGTCTATTAAGTCTCACTCACAAGCTTAGGGAGGGTGTGCACTCCCACTAATCCTCCTTTTCTTGATCCTTAGTAGAGGATTCACCACCTATATGATTGACCAAATAATGGATTAAAGCAACTAGACTGCCATTTGAGCTATTCTTGTCAAAATTAACTAGTTATGGACTAAATGCATCAATTTAGGTCTAAGGGTCTAAATCAAGTTCTAGTGATCCTATGGACGTTCTAACAATGTGAGCAAGTTTGTTTCGCCAAACGGCACCTGTACGTACTTTTCGTTCAGGCTAACTCCTCATAACGAAAAAGTTGGACGATTTTGCCCCTAGAGTAGGTGAATTTCGACCTGGGCAAGTTAGAGACATGGGAATTTCATGATTCCAATTCATACAGTTTAAGCACGTCGTAGGGGTGCTGTACACCAAAAATGGTCGTATTTTAACACCTACATGGTGTTTTGGAGGGAAAAATGCATCTTTTCCCCACACTTGAGGGGTCATAATTAAATGTGGTGTTTGCTTAAGGGTGTTGACCTCCTACATTTGTTTCTGCACCTATTTATGACTTGTGCCACCCTTGAATGGCATCATATGAATCCCCTATGCGGTACCTGCCCAAGGTGGCCACTATTAGGCCAAAATATAGGTTTACTCCACAGCTACACTAATCATCATTCTTTCTTTCAATCTCTCAATTCACAACACTTTCTAACATCGCAAAACTACCCTTTATGGAGTAAAATTCTATAGCTATGACCAAAAGTATAGGTCTTCCTCTAGGATGACATAATGTTAATTTCATGGAACTTATTCATTGGCTTAATAGCCTTAGTTTTTCTTCACTCAACTACGTTTTTTCTACATCCAAGGAACTACCTAAATCCTTTGCTTCTCTATTTGCACCTTAGTCTTATGGGCATACATATTATGAGGTTTTTGGAGCCATAAACCAATCGTAAATTAGAGGATTTGCCAAATATTTATGTATAAAGCTCAAAATCATCATTTTGTAGTTAGGATTGCAAAGAAGATAAAAGGAATTGAAAACAAACCTTTAGCTTTTAATGAAGGTTGAAAGCATGTAAGTTTGCTGAAATTCTTTAAAGCTCTTCTTGAAATTCTCTTGATATAAGTGTTGCTTGGAGGGTACAGTGGTGAATTTTCTTAAAAACTATGGTGAGATTTCAGAGAGAGAGTGTTTGGGTGAGGAGATTTTAAAGCTTGAAGGCAAGGAAAATGGAGGGAAAGCTACAAGGGTATCCGGCCATGCAAAGGGAAAAGGAAGAAGAGAACTTAAAAATTGTGGTCTTGAAATTTCTAGATACTTTTGTGTCAATTTACGAAAATGCCCTTACTAAACTTTAAAAATTCCCTTTGCGTCCTAAAGAGCAACTATGTAAATTGGGATAAAATAAAAGAAATTTAAAACTAGAACCAATTGGCTATATTTTATAAAAATAAGGTAAGTTTATCAAAATATTTAAAACATTAACCTATTGGGAAAAATTTCTCATTTTAGCATTTAAACTTGTGCAGGGGTAAAATGGTCTATTTATTAGCATATGGCTCGAATGAAATTTGGTGTAGAACTAGGCATCACAAAATTCCTATTCGAGTTTATCAAAGGCTTTTTCCAGATCCAGCTTAATTGCCATGCAACTAGTAATCCCTTTCTTTCTCCTAAAAGAATCCAAAATTTCCTGAACAATAATAGTACTTTCACAGCCAGACCTACCCGAAACGAAACTAGATTAGAAAGGTGAAATAAGTTTTCCCAAGAGTGGCCTGAGGCGTTGAACCATGATTTTTGTGATGACTTTGTATAGTAGGTTGCAAAGGCTGATAGGGTGAAATTGCTCTATTTTACAGGGTTGTGTATCTTAGGAATGAGTGGGATAAGAGTGTCATACTAATAAGAAGGCATGACTGCCGAATTAAAGATAGAAAAGATTTCATTGCAGAGTTTTTCCTTAACTAAAGGCCAACAACGATGGTAAAAAAAATGGTGGAGACCATTTAGGCTAGGGACTTTGAATGGTTTAAAAGACCATACAACATTTTGGATTACAATGGTAGAAACAAGTTGCAAAAGACGTGATTTCTCCACTTTAAAAATTTGAACCAATTTTTGAGGACCACCCTTGAAAAATCTTGGTTCAAAGGAATGAGTAGAAGTGAAGAGATGGTTAAAATAATCTATGATATGAGACTTTATATCTTCTTGGTTGCAAATCCATTCATCATGAGAGTTTTTGAGCCTTAGAATTTTATTACGGGATCTATGAATGATGGTTGACACTAGAAAAAATCTAGTGTCTTTTTCCCCGTCTAATAGCAGTTAACTCTTGATTTAAGTGCCCAAAGATCTTCTTCACACTTTAAGATGATTTTGTAATCCTTTTTTGCAGGTCCATGAGATATTGACAAGGGTCAGACTGTAGAGCTCTCTCAATTCTGGCAAACCTGGCTAGAATTCTTTTCTTGTTCTTGAAAACATTCCCAAAGGATTTTTTTTTGTTCCATTTGATCATATCATTCTTAAGAGTATTCATAGATTGAACGAAGCTTGAAGAAGGTTTCCTCTAGCTATGTTCAATAAAATCAAGAAAATCTGGGTGATTAAACCACATCTTTTGCATTCTGAAGGGCTTAAGGCCATTAGATTGCTCATCTAAGGAGAGGGAAATTAAGACTGGGCAATGATCAGAATGTAAACGGGTTATTTGCTGTAGATTTGCGCTAGGGTAAAGAATTCTCTAGCTTGGATTGGCGAAGGCTAAGTCAAATCTTTCCTGAATAAGCTCACTTATTTGCCTATTGTTTGACCAGGTAAATCTAGGACCACTATACCCTAGGTTCGACAGATTACATCCATTCAAGCAATCTTGGAAAGCTCTGGTTCTACTCAAGAATGGCATGCTGCCACCTTTTTTGTCCAAGTTAGAAAAGACGTCATTAAAATCACCACAAACCAACTAAAGTGTGTTATGGTTTTCTGAAACATGTAAAAGATTGTCCCATAGTAGCTTTTTCTGAGATTCTAGGACTAGCATATAAAGTAGAAAATAACCAAAAATGATTTAAATAATTTACCTTGACAAAGGCATGGATTTTTGTTCTGCTAAGCCCTCTTCCTCAATGTGAATTGCATTGGTCTTCCAAAATAGCCATATGCCTCCACGGTAGCCAATAGTTTCAGTATCTAAGCATTTGTTAAAGTTGAGTCGTTCGACAATATGTATAGCATTTGATATTCTCACTCTTGTTTTAGTAATGACTGTCATGTCAAGCTTGTGGAGCCTGATGAGGTCTCCAACGGTGTTAAGAAATCTGGGTGTTTAGCACCTAGGTAGTTCTATAGGAGCACTGACATCACAATTGATGGTAAGATTAGTGAGCTCTCTCCGAGTTTTCGTGGTTCTTAGCTTGTACACCAGTCCCCTGTTGGAATGAACTTCTTTGTTCGAACCAATATCTTATGAAAAAGGTGCTCCTCCTTGTGTTCATACAAGAACTTTGCGCATACGCTGAGATGTTTCACTTCTGGGTTGAGTGTTAACCTTGCTGCCACCAGCTAACTTGCTTTGAATTGGTATTCTAGGGGACTACAAGTGAGGTAGTGGGTGTCTAGTGCTAACATCTAGAGAGGTGGGTGCCACATTTGGGGTGCCCAAAACTGTCTGAGATATTTTACAAAGCTGAATTCTAGAGATATTTGAACCAGCAGTGGAGTGATCAGTGATGGAGGTGGAGACCTCAACTAGTTCTCGTCCTCGTGTTTGAGTTGAAGCTCCCAAATCAATGCATTGTGTGGATAGGTTGATGATCTTTGGGCTCTGAAGATAAAGATTTGTTGAGCTTGGTTGATGGATGCTGACGGTGAGACTGGACTGTAGACACCTTATTTTTCTATACTTATCTTTTCTTTTGCATTTCGTTAGTTACTTTTAATTATTTCTTTGCCTTTATTTTACTTTATAATCAGTTTCTTTTTTCCATTGGCCTCACCATATTTCTATGACCTAGTATCCAAGTTGAGAGCAGGGATCAGCGTGTTTTGCTTAGGGCGATCTGACCCCTTTTGCAGCAATTTAATCTTCCTCTTATTGGTGGAATAGTACACAACCTATGGAAATTGGAAGGAAATTGGTTAAAGGCTTTGTGACGTGTGAACAAAAAGTTGACTTTAAGCAAAGCCGATTGGTCAAAGCAAGAAACGGTGCCAAATAATTACTGCCAACCAAAAAGGAGACAAAGGGAGACCCTAAAAGCTAGAAAATGATGGCTGCCAACCAAAAAGGGGGGAGGGGGGCCGAAAAAAAAACAAAAAGAAAAAAAAAGTCAAAAAAAGGAGGCAAAAACAAAATGGCCGAAAGCCAAAAGAAAAAAAGAGACGAGTGATTTCAAAAAGGAGATCTTCTTTTTTGGTGGCTTGGTTGGCAAATGAAGGGGCCCAAAAAGAAAAAAAAGACGAGGGATTTCAAAAAGGAGATTCCTTTTCTTGGTGGCTGGGTTGGCAAATCCAGGGGGGTTAAAGAAGGCAAAAATCCTCAGAATAAAAGGAGAAGAAAGGAGAGCTCTGCAAGAGGAAGAGGGGAGAAGAGCGAAAAAAAAAAAGAAAAGAAATGGGAGAGCTCTGTGAGGAAGGGAAGGGATTTTGAAGAAGATTTTGAAGAAGAGATTGCAAGAAGAGATTGCAAGAAAAGATTGCTGGAGAAAAGAGTTTTTTTTTTTGAAAAAAAAAGAAAAAAAAAGAAAGAAGAGGAGAAAAAAAAGAAAAAAAAAGAAATCTTTTTGTTAAAAATCAGAACACAAAAGAAAGGGAACCAAGAAATTTGATTTTTAGGTTCTCTTCAACAGTTGTTCTTCAAAAAAACAAATACTTTGGGGTTTCAAAATGTTTTCTTCTTAAAATATAGGATATTTTGCTCGATTTCAAAACAGCTTTCGAAAGTTTGAGTCCCAACTAGAAACGGAGAGGAAGAAGAAGTTTGAAAGGAGGTCATCGCGGTTTGATTTACGTGAGGAAAAGGAGGTTGACGGCAGCTAGGGTTTGTTGGGAGAAGAGGTGCAGCGTTCAGCTAAGGGAAGCGTGGAGGAAGAAGAGGAAAAAGACGAGAAATAGGAGAAGCCATCAAAACACAAGGGTTTCCATCGTTGTAGGTAATTTTATTCTCCCTTGGACTTTGTTTTCGTTTGGGCTTGAACTTGTTTATATCAAAATCAATTTTTGGTTAGTTAGTTGGACTACGTGTTTAGTTGGGTATAGGTTATTTTGTTAATGGTGTTTGGGTCATGTTTATATTGTTTTGGGCTTTTAAAGTTTAAATTGATATTTGGGCTGATGCTAGTTATGTGTTTTTGTAGTGTTGTGTGGGCTATATGTTTTTTTTAAAAAAAACAGATGGGTTTAAAATTGTGCCATGGTATTTGGGCCTGGACAATTTAGTTTTTTTTTTTTTGGGTTAGGATTAGTATTTGGGCTGTAGTCTTGTTTTAATTTTGGGCTTATGAATATTATGTGTTTGTTAGTAAAAGAAACTAAAAAAATGATTAATTAATTAATGAGTGATTATTATTGAGATTGTGATGGCAATTTCTTTAATAATTATTCAAGAGTAATTTTAACATATGATTAAAAGAAAATCCAAAAAGAGATTGATTAAATAATGAGTAATTATTATTGAAATTGTGATGGCAATTTCTTTAATAATTATTCAATGGTAATTTTAAAATATGGTTAAGTGAAAATCAAAAAGAATGGTTGGTTAAATAAGGATGATTGTTAAGAAAATTGTGATGGCAATTTTTCTTAATAATTATTCATTGGTAATCTCTAAAATCAAATCAAGAAAACTAAAAAAATGGTTGGTTAAATGAGGATAATTATTAAGAAAATTGTGATGGCAATTTTCCTTAGTAATTATTCTAGGGTAATTTTGAATTGAATTTAAAAATCAAAGAAAAAGGGGAAAAATGATTAAGCGAATAAAAAATGGTTACTAGGAAATTGTGATGGCAATTATTCCTAATAATTATTCATTGGTAATTCAAGAATGTTTGAGAAACAAGAAAGATAATTAAAAAAATGTGTTCAAGAAAATAAAAAAAATGTGTCTTTTAATTATCCCTTCAAAGTCAAAAATAAAAAAATGTGTGTGCTTTGTTTTAAGTTTAATCATCAATAAATATAATTGCTAAAAGAGTTGTGATGATAATTTCTTTTAGTAATTATTCTTCTTAAAAGACTAAAAAAAAATTAAATTTCAATGTTTAAAACGATCGAAAACCCATTATTAAGGCTTAATTATTGTTTAATTGATCGGTACCGTCTTTTGACGGGCATTGTGGGGGTGCTAATCCTTCCTCATACGTAACCGTACTCCCGAACCCAATCTTCTGTTCCGCAAACCGGGAGCTATCTAGTTTGACACGCCATTTCACGGCCAATGTCAAATTAGTTAGATTCCTTAAAGGGTGGCTAACCCACCTAAACAAAAGAGGTTAGTGGCGACTCCCGTTTTATTTCGTCCCAATCACGTCGTCCTCGGAAACGTTGCGACAGATTGGCGACTCCACTGGGGACAGAGTCCGAGAGTCGAGCCGAGATGAAATTGATTTTAATTGGGCCTGAATAAATTTTTTTAAAGAGAAGAACACAACAAAACAAAACAAAAAAAAACATAAAAAAGGAAAAAGAGAAGAAAAGAAAAAAATTCAAGTCCTATGGGGAGTTTAGTTTTAGGAATCGCCTTTAGATTTTTTTAAAAAAAACATCTTGTCGCCCTATTGATTTATCTGTTTGCTTGTTATGCTTATGTGCGCTTATTTGTTATGCTTGTTATATTATCTTATTGGTTTGTTGCTGACTTGTTGTATTTGTTTTCCTTATGCAAAGAGAAAGGTGAATGAGTTTGGTAATGTTTGGTATATCACAGTGATCGGTAAAGGTTTGTAAGTTCCTTCCACACACATCACTTCTTGCATTCATGCATAATCCGATGATGGTCGGATCACCTTTTAGAAGAGAGCATAGTAATAGGCTTCCAAGGGACTCTGTCCCTGGGGGTTGAGCGAACACTCTCACTCGGATTGTACTTGCTAGCATAGATAGCAAACCGCTAGTAGGGCAATTCGAGAACCTTTCCATAGGATCAAAGTCCAACCAGCATCTAGTTTTGGTGAGATAACCTAGTTAGAGCCGAATCCGTGAGCTGACTACAATACTAGGTACACATGAAGGAACACTCCTTTATCTTTCTCTGTTTTTATCAATGAGCTATGACCGTAGTGTGGGTAAAATTTTTATCCACAGTAGAAAGACTACCGGCCCCAAGGACATCAATGTCCTAAATCAAAGATTGCATGCGTGTGCGTGTGTGATGGATATAAAAAGGGGCAAATTTGTTTGTTTTAACAGTTGTTTACTACCTTTGTTCGTTTTCCTTTACTCTTGATTGATTGAATTCCTTTTTTCTTTCTTTTGTTTTTCTTTGGCATCATATTTTGCATCTTTGCATGCATTCCCATAGTATTTGCCTATTGCCAATTGGAATCTAGACGTCTTTGAGTCATGGAGATGGATAAAGATAACGCAGTGGAAGTCAATAAGGTAGTAGCCATGGACATACAAGAGAGTCAGACGCAAGGTGATTGTTCTGCCTGTCAGCCTCGACATAAGTTGCCTGAAAAAGTGTAGATGGACCTTCAGCAGAATGACCTTACCAAACTCAAGAAGTTATGGGATGAGATGCCGTGGAAGCCAGAGTTTGTGAAGAAGTTTGGTTGCATAGGATCGCTGTTGAAGATTGATGTAGATCAGGAGTTGCTAGGTGCTTTGGTCTATTTCTTTGATCCGGATTATAGGTGTTTTATGATTAATGACGCGGATATGTTCCCAACCGTGGAAGAGTACCAAGAATTGTTGAAGCCAAACTCTGACCCAATAGACCGGATTTATTTGAGGGAAGCGTGTTTAATCCGCCCTTTTAGGAGATTCAAAAAGGCTCTTGGTCATGTGGAAGCACCGGTGAACCGGTCGACCGACACTTGCTTGAACATGATGGAAACCAAATTGACAACGGAGCATGCACATGTGTTTATGGCTATCTTGATATACGGCATGGTCATCTTCCCAAAAGTTGTGGGAGAGATAAATTATCTGATTGTGGAGTTGGTTTCCCAAATTAACCAAGGATGTAGTCCTATCCATGCAATTTTAACGGAAACAATTCAATCTTTGATGCATTGTCGAAAGAATGGGAAAGGCCGTTTTCGAGGTTGCGCTCAGTTGCTCATGGTGTGGTTCAGAAGTCACCAGCCATGTTCTCTCTGGAAGTTTAAGGGGCCTTTTATTGAAGGGCGTGATATTCTGGAAGAGTATTCGAGAATTAGATGAAAGATAAAGGACGAACAAGGATGGGTCGACTGGCTCAAGACCATGACAAGCAAAGATGTCCTTTGGAAAGTCGAATGGATGGGACCAAAAGGTGCGATATATAGTTATGGAGGTAAACCATGGGTGATTCTGATTGGGCCGTGGAGTGCAATTTCTTTCTCCCCGCTGTTGTTTCTAAGGCAGTTAGGAATATGTCAATTTGTTCCTGCTACACATGGGCTAGATAGCATTGAGATCTCGTATGACAATGATGAGGAGATAGGGAAAGTCAAAAAGATGGGAGAGGAAGGAAGGCTCAACATGGAAAGAATGCCGCCAGAAACTGAATTGGGGTTGTGTACCCTTGAATATGTGGAGTGGCGAAGAGATAGAGTGAAAAATGAGACTCTACCGCCAAAGGAGGGCGTGAAATTCAAACTGGGGTCATGCTCTGAAGACATGTTTGCCAGACTTGAATATGAGAACAAGTTGATGCGAGAGGGACTAAAGGTGAATGACTTAGAAGAGAAGTTGGTTGAAAGCCAGACTATGTTGAAGAAGCAGAAGACGGAGTTTGATGAGCAAGGGCGAAAGCTCCTGTTTGATACAGAAATGGCTCGGCATGGGAAAAAGATAGCAGAAGAAGCTCTTAAGAAAGCTGAAACAGAGATTTTTGAAGTGATAAAGGAGAAGGATGCATTAGAAGATAAATGCGAGCAGGCTGGTGAAGCTATCGGCATATATCGACATTCTCTACGAGAAGAAAGAGGGAAACAGCTAATGGAGTCTGAGGTAATCAGCATGATAGAGGCTTTGCAACAGTAATTGGCAGAGATAAAGATTGGAAGGGCCGAAGAAAGATGTCAATGGGAGGAAGAGAAGCGCAAGTTAGAGCATCTTAAAAGCCAAGCCGTGTTGAACTGTAGCATTCAGACGAACTTGCGCATTAAGGCCGAGAACACCATCAACAAATTGACTGCAGAAAATGCCAAGCTGGTGGAGGGTTGGTGTGAGGTGAAGAAGGAAAGGGATGAATTGGCAGAAAAGCTTAGAAACATGATTGGGGGTTCCCAATGATCTACAGTTTATTTTAATGATTTGTAAATATTTAGCCAGTGATGATGATTTAGTTTACAAACAGTTTGAGCACAGTTTATTAGTCGAAAAGGATGTCTGTAATGAATCAAAGCATTCTGGTATTCCTATTTAGCAATGGGCAAATATTTTGGTTTTCATATCGCATTCATTATTATTGCTATAGTTTTTTTTTTCTTTACATCATTCCATCCCATTTTCTGCATTTCATCATAGGAAATTTGTTCACAACAAGAAAAAGTAAAAGGAAATTGATCATGGCAAGTGAGCAAGGCAGAACAAGTTGAAGGATTTGGCAGAACAAGTTGCTCAAAGGATACCAGCATCTACAAGCAGAAATATGGGGAATACTTGTAGGCTTTTGCATTTGGTTACAGAGTTTAACGAATCAATATCTGAGTATCATGAATGGGCCCGTGTGGTATTCCGGCTCCCCGCATGAGAGTCGGTCCGATTGAAGCAATGTTTCAAGTAATTTGAGGAGGATTTTAAGAATGTTGTTATTTTCTTTTACATTGGATGACCGTAAAACCTCTAAGCGGTTTATGTTCATTAGCTGTAAAACTTCTCAACAGTTTATTTCTATTTCGTCGGATGACTGTAATCAAGTATTTTGGATGATGGGTGATTTTGCTTACATGCAATGATCAGTTATCTTTTATGGTTTTACTTGTTGTGGATGGATTCTTATCATGCATCATTTTCTCATGCTTAAATTATTAAAGCATCATTATTTTCTTTTAATCACAATAATTCTCCTAATTTATGTTCATGGTAATCAAAGGTTTCAAGATAGCATCCCAAGCTCCCCAATACTACACTAGGTTACAGGCAAGGAAAATGACAGAGCAGAATACAGAGATGGAAAATTTGAAACGGACTAATGAGGATCTGACGAAAAAGCTGAATGAGGCAATGGAAAGAATCAATGAGTTGAGTATGATGGTCAGAGAGAATACACCTGTTCATACTGGGACGCCAAATTATGCTCCAGGGTATACGCCCGAGACAACCCAACAAAACCTACCAACACTCAACATTCCTATTCCACCGGCTGTGCCAGATACTAAAAATCAGTACCCACCTCCACCGCCATATGGGGCATATCCTTACCTACTTCCACCACATACCGGACCTAATGCTAGTGGGTTTGTCTACACTACTTTACCCACTCAAACTACCCAACTCACTCATGTCCCAATCATTAATGCGGGTACAACTTCAGCAAATCCAGTGGTACTTGATCCAGAAATTTCTAAGGAGGCATCCTTAGATAACAAAATGTTGAGCATGTTGGAGGAGAGGCTAAAAGCAGTTGAAGGGGCACAGTATTATAGAGCTATGAATGCAGCTGACATTACCTTGGTTCCAGGCATTGTGATACCCCCGAAATTTAAGGTCCCCGATTTTGAAAAGTATAATGGAACCAGGTGCCCCCAAGAACATCTCACTAGCTATGTGAGAAAGATGGCAGCTTATGCTTATGATGACAAGCTCCTGATTCATTTTTTCCAAGATAGTCTTTCTAGGGCAGCTTTGAGGTGGTATAATCAGCTCGACAGGGTTAAAGTTCAGTCTTGGTCAGATTTGGTAAAGGCCTTTATTGCCCAATGTAAACATATGACTGATCTAGCTCCTGATCGATTGACCCTTCAAACCATGGAAAAGAAGTCCAGTCAATCCTTTAAGGAATATGCCCAACGGTGGAGAGACGTGGCTGCTCAAGTTGACCCTCCGTTGACAGAAAGAGAGTCGAACTATACTTTCATTGAAACTCTGAAAGGACCGCTATATGACCGGCTGGTTACTAGCATTTCGGGTTCATTTGCCGATATTGTGGTCGCTGGAGAGTGTTTGGAAAAAGCAATCAAGAGTGGAAAGATAGACGGTGGAGACTTATCTGGAGGGAAAAGGGTGCATAACCCCAAGAAGAAGGAAGGGGAGGTTCATGCTACTGATAGCTATTCATACCCATATACCTATCAGCACCAAAACTACCACTACCCCAATCAAAGGCCTTCCCACAACTGGCGCTCAGGTTCTTATAGGCCTCGGGGTGCATATCAACCACATACTTCTTACCAATCGCATGCTCCATACCAACCACCAGCCGCTAACTACATTGCTTCCGGATCAACTTTCCATCCTACCGCACAAGCTTTCACACCCAGACCAAGCACCGCCACAAATGCCGGAACCAATCCAAGGCTTGTTCGGACTTATACCAGAATTGATCCCATCCCATACACTTATACTGCTTTACTTCCACAACTTTTACAACAAAAGCTAATTGAATAACCACGCGTGAGCAAAACTTTCACACCACCATACCCAGATTGGTTTAAACCCAATGAACATTGCGACTATCACCACAGAGCAGCCGGTCATTCAACTGAAGACTGCTATGTGCTAAAACTTAAGGTACAGGATTTGGTAAAAGAAGGAAGGTTGAGTTTCTCTCAGAATACGCAACCTAATGTTGGGCAGAATCCTTTGCCGAATCATGGGGGGGCAACAGTAAATGTGATTGGTAATGGTGAATATGTGAAGAGATCTGTGAGTGAAGTGAAAACTTCCATGGCTACAGTTTTTGAGGCTCTAAAGAATGCACAGATGATTCAATGTGGGAAAAAGGTTGATGGTTGCTAGTATTGTGGTAGGATGGGACATGGTGTACAGCATTGTAAGTATTTTTGTGAATTGGTGCAAAGGATGATGGATCAGTCTTTAATTGAGTTTTATATAGAACGGATTAATGGTTCCGTAAATATGATAGGAGATGAAAAAGGAGCACAGAAACCATTTGTGGTGTACTATGATGAGCTACCCAAGCCAAAGCCTTTTGTAGTTTACTATGATGCACCTCCAGCACAAAAGCCATTCGTTCCTACCCCCACGGAGGCACCTAAGCCTTTTGTGATCCACTATGATGCACCAAAACCAACAGCACCAGTGGTTGTGAATTCTCCCCAACCATTTGGGTACAAAGATGATCACCGAGTTCCTTGGAAGTATGAATGCAATTTTTCTACAACTGAAGGAGTTAAAGAGTCAGGATTTCCCCCAATGTCTGATGTTGGTGGAATTACCCGAAGTGGTAGGGTTTATTGTCCAGAAAATGGTGAATCTTCCAAGAGAAAGGCTAAGATGAATGATGAGCCTATGAATGTTCAAGATATGATATCAGAGAAAGAGATTACCAATGGTGCTTCTGTAAATGAACCCGAGGAGTTCCTTAAGATCATTAAGCAAAGTGAATACAGTGTGGTGGACCAATTGAATAAGACGCCGGCTCGTATTTCCTTACTTGCATTGCTGTTGAGCTCTGAGTCCCACAGAGAATCATTACTGAAGACCCTGAGTCAGTCTTACGTGTCCAGAAATATTTCTGTTGTTGATATGGACCATATAGTCGGAAGCATCGGTGCAGTTATTTACATCACATTTACAGATGATGAGATACCTACAGGAATGAGGGGGATTCCCAAAGCACTTCATATTACTGCCAGATGTAAGGGCTACACAATGGCGAGGGTTCTAATCGACAATGGTTCAGCATTGAATGTCATGCCTCTCAGGTCTTTACAAAAGTTACCAGTGGACCTATCCTACATACAGTCGAGTAACCTCATAGTCAGAGCTTTCGATGGAACTCGAAGGGAAGTGTATGGAACCATAGAGATACCTTTCCAGGTCGGCCCGGTTACATTTGAGTTGGTTTTCCAAGTGATGGATATCAACCCATCTTACACTTGTCTCCTTGGTCGGCCATGGTTACATTTGGCTGGGGCCGTCCCCTCAACTCTACACCAGAAGGTAAAATTCTGAGTGGAAAGAACAATAGTGATAGTAAGGGGAGAATAGGATATAATGGTGGCTCAATCTTCAGACTCTCCATACATTGAAGCTGTCGAGGAGGCCTTGGAATGTTCATTTCGATCTTTTGAGATAGCGGAAGTTATGTCAGAAAAGGGTGTAAGCCAAAGCTTAGAGGGTTTAACAATGCAAAAAAGGAAAATGCGAGAGCAAGGATGGTTTGATGGCAAAGGTTTAGGTAAGAACCTACAAGGGGATCCCGAATTGGTAGATTGACCCTACCAAGACAATACTTTTGGTCTGGGTTTCAAGCCGTCATGGAAAGATAAGCAACAGATGAAGGAAAAGAAGAAAACCCGAAGATTAGCTAGGAAAGAAGGGACATGCATGAAAGAGGGGAAAGAGTTGAAATTTCCACCAATCAGTCAAACCTTTGTATCAGTTGGTTGGGTTAACGTCAGTCGACATGAGCAAGCACCGGTTCCAGTCCAGTTTGTTCAGTCGGGAGTGCAGAATTTGGTTATTTGTGCTGTCGATGATGAAGTTTTAGATCAGCTAGATGAGTTAATCTATATGGCCGAAATGGACAATGAATTAGACAATTGGTCTGTTGTTGAGATACCAGCTGTGTTTTCGTCTTCTGAGCAAATGTAATTAGCTGAAACTCTTTGTTTATTAAATCAACGCTTATGCCTAAGAGTGTTGATGAGTATTTTCATAATTGGTTAAGGCTTTCCTTCTTGTTTATACATAATTTGAATTTTAATGATGAATTGATGCATGCACAGACTTTTGACATAATGAGGTTACTTTGCAATATATTCACTATATTTTCTTCTATTGTTTCCCAATTCATTATTCTTTGATTTATCTCTTACAATATATTCCTATTCTATTACTCTGTACATATCCATTCCAAATTGCCCTTTGCAGGTCCACCGTCGATGAATACGAAGATAGCATAAGTAGTGAGCTTGAGTTCAACTTTGATAAGTTGATTGATACTAATGAGGTAGATACCGACGATATTGATGATTCTGATCTGCCCCAAGACTTGTTGAGGTTAGTTGAGTAAGAAGAGAGACAGATAGTGCCCCATAAAGAAACTACAGAGTTGATAAATCTGGGCACAGAAGAAGACAGAAGAGAAGTGAAGATAGGTACCACTTTATCAGAAACTGAAAGACAACAGCTAATTGATTTGTTGAAAGAGTATTCAGATGTCTTTGCATGGTTTTATCAAGATATGCCGGGATTAGATCCAAAAATTGTAGTTCATAAGCTGTCGATTAAGCTGGAATGCAAGCCAGTTCAACAAAAG
Source organism: Microcos paniculata (assembly GCA_030664755.1). Taxonomy (NCBI): domain Eukaryota; kingdom Viridiplantae; phylum Streptophyta; class Magnoliopsida; order Malvales; family Malvaceae; genus Microcos; species Microcos paniculata. The sequence continues at coordinate 20,396,951 of CP131461.1, forward strand.
TTAAGACGGATGAAACCAGAGATGCTATTGAAGATAAAGGAAGAAGTAATGAAGCAGTTAGATGCAGGTTTTCTTGAAGTTGCAAAGTACCCGGAGTGGGTAGCCAACATAGTTCTGGTACCGAAGAAAGATGGGAAGGTATGAATGTGTGTAGACTACAGAGACCTCAACCGAGCCAGTCCCAAAGATAACTTTCCCTTACCTCACATTGATACCCTAGTTGACAATACTGCCCGCTTTTCCATATTCTCATTCATGGATGGTTTCTCGGGATATAATCAGATCAAGATGGCACTAGAAGATAAAGAGAAAACAACTTTCATCACCGTGTGGGGAACTTTTAACTACAAAGTGATGTCTTTTGGTTTGAAGAATGCCGGTGCTACCTATCAACGAGCTATGGTGACTTTGTTCCATGATATGATGCATAGAGAGATTGAAGTGTATGTGGATGATATGATTGCTAAAGCTCGGACGACGGTGGAACATATTATCAATTTGCAGAAGTTGTTTAAAAGACTGAGGAAGTACAAGCTCAGATTGAATCCAACCAAGTGCACTTTTGGGGTGACTTCCGGAAAACTATTGGGTTTTGTAGTTAGTGAAAAGGGGATTGAGGTAGACCTAGATAAGATCAAAGCTATCCAGAATTTATCACCACCTAAAACCCCGAAAGAAGTCAGAGGTTTCCTTGGGAGATTGAATTACATTGCCAGATTTATATCGTAATTGACTGCTAAATGCGATCCAATTTTCAAATTGCTTAAAAAGCGAGATCCAGGTGAATGGGATGATGACTGTCAAGAAGCTTTTGAAAAGATCAAGGAATATCTCACAAATCCTCCAGTGTTGGTACCTCTAGTACCCGGAAGACCTTTGATCTTATATCTCACAGTGTTTGAAAATTCCATGGGATGTGTATTGGGGCAACAAGATGACACTGGAAAGAAAGAGCATGCAGTGTACTATTTGAGTAAGAAGTTCACTGAATATGAAGCCAAGTATTCCTCATTGGAGAAGATGTGTTGTGCATTGGCTTGGGCCGCTCACCGACTAAGACAGTACATGTTACACCATACTACTTTATTGGTGGCTAAGTTAGACCCAATTAGATACATATTTGAGAAACCCGGCTTGTCAGGAAGAATTGCTCGGTGCAAGTATTGTTGTCCGAGTATGATATTCGATATGTTTCTCAAAAAGCCATCAAAGGAAGTGTTGTCGCAGAGTTTTTAGCAGAAAGGGCTAGCGATGATTATGAGCCTATAGAGTTTGACTTTCCTGATGAAGATTTGATGGCAGTATTTCATGTTGATGGAGAATTAGATGAGGATTAAACATGGACAATGTATTTTGACAGAGCATCAAACGCAATAGGACATGGCATTGGGGCAGTGCTGACATCTCCAGACGGTAACTATTTCCCAGCCACTGCAAGATTAGATTTTCGATGCACAAACAATATGGCAGAGTATGAAGCATGTGTTCTCGGTATTCAGATGGCCATAGAAAGAAAATTTGAAAATTTAAAGGTGTATGGTGATTCTGCACTTGTGATTTATCAGTTGAAGGGAGAATGGGAGACGAGAGATTTGAAGTTAGTCCTTTATCATGACTATATCAAAGATCTCGTAAAGAACTTCAAGGAGATCTCTTTCCATCATTTACCTCGAGAAGAGAATCAAGTTGCTGATGCCCTGGCCACATTGGCCTCCATGTTCAAAGTTAATTCAGATACAGAGATTCCGTCGATCAAGATCGAGTTGAGAGGTGAACCGGCACATTGCATGAATGTTGAGGAAGAAGAATATGGCAAACCTTGGTACCATGATGTTGTACAGTTCCTAAAGTACCAAAAATATCCTGATCATGCATCAGAGAACGACAATAAGATTATTCGGAGATTGTCGATGAACTTTTATTTGGATGGGGAAATTTTGTACAAGAAAACCCGTGATCAGGTCTCGTTAAGGTGTGTGGCATCTAAGGAAGCTCAAATGATTATGAGTGAAGTGCATGAAGGAGTCTGTGGAACTCATGCTAGTGGACACAAATTGGCTAGGCAGATTATGAGATCCGGCCATTACTGGTTAACCATGGAATCGGATTGCATCAATTACACAAGGAAATGTCATAAATGTGAGATATATGCGGATCAGATTCATGTTCCACCAAATCCGCTACATGTTATGGCGTCTACTTGGCCTTTCTCCATGTGGGGAATGGATGTTATCGGCCCAATTACTCCAAAAGCTTCAAATGGTCATCAATACATCTTTGTTATGATTGATTATTTTACCAAATGGGTTGAAGCAACCTCATATGCCAGTGTTACACAATCTGTAGTTGCTAAGTTTTTGAAGAAGGAGATTATCTATAGATATGGCCTTCCGAAGAGAATCATTTCCGATAATGCTCAGAATTTGAATAGTAAAATGATAGAATCACCATGTTCTCGTTTCAAGATCATTCATAGCAACTCCACACCATATCGGCCAAAAATGAATGGAGCGGTGGAAGCAGCTAACAAGAACATCAAGAAGATTGTGGCCAAGATGACTGAAACTTACAGAGATTGGCATGAGAAGTTGCCGTTTGCTCTTCTTGCTTACCGAACTGCAGTCCGAACATCTACTGGGGCAACTCCTTTTTCGTTGGTATATGGGACAAAAGCAGTGGTGCCTATCGAGGTGGAAATTCCATCTCTCAGAGTGCTTAGAGAAGTGAACTTGGATGAAGCTGATTGGATCCAAGAACGACATGATCAGTTGAATTTGATTGATGAAAAGCGCCTTGCCGCACTTTGTCATGGTCAGCTATACTAGAAAAGAATGATGAGAGCTTATGATAAGAAAGTGAAGCCGAGGCAATTCAAAGAAGGGGAGTTGGTGTTAAAGAAAATACTCCCGAACCAACGTGACTCTCGGGGCAAGTGGGCACCAAATTGGGAAGGCCCATATGTTGTCAAGAAGGTCTTTTCTGGTGGAGCTTTAATATTACAAGAGATGGATGGGAAAGAATTCTCCAGTCCTATCAATGCTGATGCTGTAAAGAAATACTATGCCTGAAGAAAAAAAATGATGAAAAAATGAAATGAAAATGAAAAAATAAAAAAAAACGAAAAATGAAAAAATGAAAAAAATGAAAAAATGAAAAAAAAATGAAAAGAATGAAAAATGATGAAAAAGAAAAAGGAAAGATCCAAGTTGAAAACCCGAAAGAGCAGCTTGATCAATTGAGGGGTTACTTAAGTTGAAAACCTGAAAAGGCGGCTTAAGTAGAAGGAAAAAGGCATAAGCACCGCTATTGAATGAAGCAAGATCAAATGCAGTGGTCTAATTGGGGCAGATCAGATCACTCAATAGACCGAGTGGTCAAATTCGTTGGTATCGTTAATTGATCAAAGGAAGAACTCAGGTTTCATTTGCACATGTTTCTGAGTATTCATTGTTGGGAGGTACCTCTTATCCTTTCTCTTGTATTGAATCAATGAACTTACTCTCTCATTTTTTTTAAGCCTATTTTTTAATGTGAATTAAAGTTTGAATTCCTTTCGTTGTATGAATCTTGTTTCTGAAATGCAAAAGTTGAATCAAGCTGATTTCTTTCTTTGATCTTTTTTTTAAAAATGCAATGAATCTTATTGTTAATTGGTTTGTTGCTTGTATTAAATTTCAAAATGTGAATAAACATGCGAGAAACCATACAGGTATGAAAATGCTCATTTAGTTTTCAAAGGCATAGGTTAGGTTTAAGAGACAGGGTTTCAACTAACCAGTCGCCTGGAAGGAAAATGGAAGTTGTTTGCGGCAAATCATCGGGAATGTGTAAAAATAATGGAAACGAGCAATTTGAATCGGAAGAGCACTGATACATTTTGAAATTGTTAATCAGAATGAATGAGCAAGAAGATGGGGATTGAGCAAGAGGTTTCCATGTTATTACAAACAAGAATCAGGCTTTGTACAAAAAAATACTAAATTTGTCATTGCAAATCAAGCATTGAGCATTGCATGCATCATGACATGATCATTGCATCATTTTAGAGCATCAGATTTTCAGATAACATGTCAGGTATTTGATACATCGACTCCAAATCAAGATGGAAGTATCCATTTCCAAGAATCCAGCAACTGTGATTGTTTATCGAAAGAGACCAGGTTACGGCTCTTATTTTTCTTTAAGCAACCAAAGGTATGACATTCAATTCTTTTTTGAGACCCAGTTAAGGTTTTGAAATTCATTTTATTCAATTTAGTTCAATTTGACATTCAACCAAGGTGTGATTCATTTAGTTCTTTGGGAGACCGAATCACGGATCTCGTTGCTTTTAGTGACCGAATCACGGCACTTATTTCATTTTAGAGACCAAATCATGGCTCTTGTTTCATTTTGAGACCTAATTTAGATTCTCTCAGCTTAATTTGTCCAGTGGGAGACCGAATCACGGCTCTCGTTTCATCTAGAGACCAATTCATGGCTCTTGTTTCACCTTGAGGCCTAGCTTAGGTTTTCAAAATTCATTTAGATCATTGGGAGACCGAATCAAGGCTCTCGTTTCATTTTAGTGACCGAATCACGGCACTTGTTCCATTTAAAAAAAAAAGATCGAATCATGGTTCTCGTTTCATTTAGAGATCATGTCATGGTTCTTGATTTAGTTGGAGACTTAGTTTAGGTTCTGAAGATTCATTTAGTTTAGCGAGAGACCGAGTCACGGCTCTCGTTTCATTTAAAGACCAATTGATGGCATTTGATTCGTTTGGAGACCAAGTTTTGGCTTTTGAAAAGTTCTAAAAACACATGGTGTCTACGTCTTGGACCGTTTCCTAATTATCTTGAAGCAAACTTCAATGTTCTTAGAAAAAGCTCCAAAAGGGGCAATTGTAGACACCTTATTTTTCCATACTTATCTTTTCTTTTGCATTTCGTTAGTTACTTTTAATTATTTCTTTGCCTTTATTTTACTTTATAATCAGTTTCTTTTTTCCATTGGCCTCACTTTATTTCTATGACCTAGTATCCAAGTTGAAAGCAGGGATCAGCGTGTTTTGCTTAGGGCGATCTAACCCCTTTTGCAGCAATTTAATCTTCCTCTTATTGGTGGAATAGTACACAACCTATGGAAATTGGAAGGAAATTGGTTAAAGGCTTTGTGACGTGTGAACAAAAAGTTGATTTTAAGCAAAGCCGATTGGTCAAAGCAAGAAACGGTGCCAAATAATTACTGCCAACCAAAAATGGGGGAGGGGGGCCGAAAAAAAAACAAAAAGAAAAAAAAAGTCAAAAAAAGGAGGCAAAAACAAAATGGCCGAAAGCCAAAAGAAAAAAAGAGACGAGTGATTTCAAAAAGGAGATCTTCTTTTTTGGTGGCTTGGTTGGCAAATGAAGGGGCCCAAAAAGAAAAAAAAAAAGACAAGGGATTTCAAAAAGGAGATTCCTTTTCTTGGTGGCTGGGTTGGCAAATCCAGGGGGGTTAAAGAAGGCAAAAATCCTCAGAATAAAAGGAGAAGAAAGGAGAGCTCTGCAAGAGGAGGAGGGGAGAAGAGCGAAAAAAAAAAGAAAAGAAATGGGAGAGCTCTGTGAGAAGGGAAGGGATTTTGAAGAAGATTTTGAAGAAGAGATTGCAAGAAAAGATTGCTGGAGAAAAGAATTTTTTTTTGAAAAAAAAAGAAAAAAAAGAAAGAAGAGGAGAAAAAAAAGAAAAAAAAAGAAATTTTTTTGTTAAAAATCAGAACACAAAAGAAAGGGAACCAAGAAATTTGATTTTTAGGTTCTCTTCAACAGTTGTTCTTCAAAAAAACAAATACTTTGAGGTTTCAAAACATTTTCTTCTTAAAAGATAGGATATTTTGCTCGGTTTCAAAACAGCTTTCGAAAGTTTGAGTCCCAACTGGAAACGGAGAGGAAGAAGAAGTTTGAAAGGAGGTCATCGCGGTTTGATTTACGTGAGGAAAAGGAGGTTGACGGCAGCTAGGGTTTGTTGGGAGAAGAGGTGCAGCGTTCAGCTAAGGGAAGCGTGGAGGAAGAAGAGGAAAAAGACGAGAAATAGGAGAAGCCATCAAAACACAAGGGTTTCCATCATTGTGGGTAATTTTATTCTCCCTTGGACTTTGTTTTTGTTTGGGCTTGGACTTGTTTATATCAAAATCAATTTTTGGTTAGTTAGTTGGACTACGTGTTTAGTTGGGTATAGGTTATTTTGTTAATGGTGTTTGGGTCATGTTTATATTGTTTTGGGCTTTTAAAGTTTAAATTGATATTTGGGCTGATGCTAGTTATGTGTTTTTGTAGTGTTGTGTGGGCTATATGTTTTTTTTAAAAAAAACAGATGAGTTTAAAATTGTGCCATGGTATTTGGGCCTGGACAATTTAGTTTTTTTTTTTTTTTTTGGGTTAGGATTAGTATTTGGGCTGTAGTCTTGTTTTAATTTTGGGCTTGTGAATATTATGTGTTTGTTAGTAAAAGAAACTAAAAAAATGATTAATTAATTAATGAGTGATTATTATTGAGATTGTGATGGCAATTTCTTTAATAATTATTCAAGGGTAATTTTAACATATGATTAAAAGAAAATCCAAAAAGAGATTGATTAAATAATGAGTAATTATTATTGAAATTGTGATGGCAATTTCTTTAATAATTATTCAATGGTAATTTTAAAATATGGTTAATTGAAAATCAAAAAGAATGGTTGGTTAAATAAGGATGATTGTTAAGAAAATTGTGATGGCAATTTTTCTTAATAATTATTCATTGGTAATCTCTAAAATCAAATCAAGAAAACTAAAAAAATGGTTGGTTAAATGAGGATAATTATTAAGAAAATTGTGATGGCAATTTTCCTTAGTAATTATTCTAGGGTAATTTTGAATTGAATTTAAAAATCAAAGAAAAAGGGGAAAAATGATTAAGCGAATAAAGAATGGTTACTAGGAAATTGTGATGGCAATTATTCCTAATAATTATTCATTGGTAATTCAAGAATGTTTGAGAAACAAGAAAGATAATTAAAAAAATGTGTTCAAGAAAATAAAAAAAAATGTGTCTTTTAATTATCCCTTCAAAGTCAAAAATCAAAAAATGTGTGTACTTTTTTTAAGTTTAATCATCAATAAATATAATTGCTAAAAGAGTTGTGATGATAATTTCTTTTAGTAATTATTCTTCTTAAAAGACTAAAAAAAATAAATTTCAATGTTTAAAACGATCGAAAACCCATTATTAAGGTTTAATTAATGTTTAATTGATTGGTACCGTCTTTTGACGGACGTTGTGGGGGTGCTAATCCTTCCTCATAGGTAACCGTACTCCCGAACCCAATCTTCTGTTCCGCAAACCGGGACCTATCAGTTTGACATGCGATTTCACGGCCAATGTCAAATTAGGTAGATTCCTTAAAGGGTGGCTAACCCACCTAAACAAAAGAGGTTAGTGGCGACTCCCGTTTTATTTCGTCCCAATCACGTCGTCCTCGGAAACGTTGCGACATGGACGATGAAGAATGTTTCTTGGTGGTGTCAGTTGAGACACTGAGAGTTCCCTTAGTTGGGCTGAAAGTTGAAGAGCTTGGTTGCTTCCTTTTGTAATGGTCCTTCTTTGAGCTAGTCAAAAATCCATTCTTGGTCTCAATAGTCGACGATTTTTTCGGTCGTGAAGAGTTCGATTCATGGTTATGGTTATAAAAACTTAAAGATTTTTCAGAGATGGTTTTTGTCGAATCTTCTGTAGTGAAGGGAACATTACCATCTCTCTTGCTTGTAGGTGAGTCGCTGGTACTCTTTCCAAGCTGGTTTTGCAGATTTGGCATAGAAAGGGAATTGGCCAAATTACAAGCTAAAGTAGAGATAGCAAGCACTCTAGAAATGGAAGTTCCCGTTTGGAAACCTGCATCCCTGTTTGATATCTCATTTTGACTTGGGTGGATAGTTGACCTTGTATTTGGAAATGCATGGGAAGGTTTTGGTATTTTGAGTTTGCTTTTTGCTTTTTTTTGCCAAATATATCTGGTTTGGTATAATCATCGGCAAATGGAATCGAAGCTTTAGAATGCTCAGAGATTTTGGCAGTCTTGAGTCTCGAGTTATGACTTTGGAGGTCACGTGATTATGTAGTTGTGGTACAATTTGAAATTTTCCCTCCAGTTATTGTAGGGTTAGCAGGCTCCATGGGTATTTTGTCTTTGCCCAGTTTTTCTTGTGGGTAACTAGGCTCCATGGGCCGAAACCATCATTAACCATTGGCTGAGGCTCTAGAACGATTTAAGTAGCAATGTTATCATTTGATTTGATAGTTTGTAGAATGTCTGGGCATCTATCTTCTTTATGTTCGAGTAGCCCGTAATGGAAATAGAGTGAAGTAATGCTTTCATAAATAACTTGCTATTTCATTCCCTCAATATTAATGGAGCTGACCAATGGTTTATTAATATCAATATGGACACATATCCTAGCATATCGTCATCTTTCCCTTGCCAGAGTTCTGTTGTCAACTTTAAGAAGGGAACTCAATCTGCTGCCAATCTTACAGAGTACTTGAAAGTCAAAGTACTCTACAGGGAGTTCTGGAAGCCTCAACCAAATAGCAACAGAAGAATGACTAGCAGCTAATGCTTTGAAATTTGGGTTCCATTTCCTGATGCAGAGAAAATGTCCATTTATGAACTAATGACCTTTTCTGATCACAAAGTTGTAGTCCTCATTATTGTAAAACCAGATTAGGAAAAAATCATTACCAAGGTCCACGACAGTAGGCTCTGAATGTGTTTTCCATAGCTTCTTAAGCTTTTACATGAGATAATTGTACCCTATTCTTTTGCCAAATAGCTTGAAAATAAGTGACAAAACCCATTTCTTTCTAATTCGTTTCTTATCATCTAATGATAGGGAGATATTCAGATTACACTATCCTTGACGACCCCTTCATTTATAGTGTCTTCAGAGAGGCTATCATCATGAATTAGATCATTCAATAGCTCAAATGCACCAACAATACCACCTCCGTTAGAAAGGAAAGAATCCTTATAAGACAGGCATTGGTTGTGAACTTGAGTATCAACAATGGGTGTAGGGAGACTAGTGGAAAAGATAGGTAGGACAGAAGGTAGGCCATAGGAGAAAGAGGTTTAAAGCATATAGGGTGGGAAGAGAGACAAAAGTAGAAGTTAAAACATGTAGGGTGGGTATGAGAGGAGGATAAGTTATGGCTGAAGAGAAGTAGAAGTTATGACAGAGAGAGGGTTGATCGGAAGACGACTTTTATTGTTCCCAATAATATCTCCATTTGAATTGACTTGACTTGACTTGTTTTTAATACATTTTTTGTCACCATTACTTGATTACCAATTGAAATATAATTTCATTTTTATTGGGGTAGTTAGTCAAAAACTAAAAAACACGATCACAAATTAACAATATAAAATTGTGTTTATTTTAACCAGCAAGAAATATGATCACAATTATGGTTGTAAATTTTTGTAACCAATAGTTATCATAAAAATGGTCATAAATTTGCAACTAAATGTAATGGCCGTAAAATTAGTGATTGTTTAATGCAAATTGCGACCATCTTAGAAATGCCAAAGGACAGTAAAATCTTGCTTCAAAATTTGCGACCGTTATTGCAACCAAGCTTTTATTTCTTTCTTTTGGGACCATCTTTGTGACATTTTGGGACCACTGGTTGCAAATGAGTCAAAACTTAGATTGCAATTTTCTGACTATTTTGTCGATTGTAAATCTATGGTTTTCTTTGACATGCCCGGACCTAGTCCCACGTGTCATGTTTTATGTTAATTTTATTCTATGTGTTGTATGATGAATTGGAGACTTTAGATAATAATTTTTGAATTTCCGTTAACTCAATTACCCTTTTAGAATCCCTAATTATCGTTCGGAGTCATTTAAGTGCATTAGGGATCAGAAACCTAGGCGATTGAAAGATGAATAAACTAAGAGCATAGTTTAGGAGTTAACTTCGGTGCTGGACCCGAGCCACTTTGGTGCCGGAATGATCATTTTTAATGGGAGGGTCGGTAACCCGACCCCTTATTTCTCCATTTTCTCTTTTCCTCTATTTTTCTCCGATCCTCATCCTTCCTCCACCATTTCCTCTGCCCAAAACCACCTTCAAACACCTCAACCAACACTCCAAACAACTTTCCTAGCTTCTTCAAAGATCAAACACATTGAAACGAACAAAAAATCATCAAAATCTCCAAAGAAGCCAACTTGGTGTCATTGTGTTATTCAAGCCGGATCTTTCAACCCAACTATTAGATTTGGCTGAGTTCTTGGTATGTTAATCTATACTCCTTAAGCTTTATTTTGGCTAGTTAGTTGCTTGACTTCATTGATTGTGCTAGAAGATATCTTGAATTGATCAAATTTCATTTTGTTCAAAAACTTTTTCAAGCCCTAACTTTTTAGTCCAAAAATCTTACATTCCTAACCATTTAATTTGATTCTTAAAGCTATTATCTTGTAGTATTAAACTATGTGGGATTCAATTTATGTGTTGATTGGTGTTGAATTGAGGAAGAACCGAGCTTGAGAAGTGAAGAAAGGAAGCCTCAGCCATTGAAGGATTATTTCGAGAGTATACGAATCTCCCTAACTAGTGAGTTGTTGGATTATAGTGATTGATCACTGAAAGTCAATCGTTTCCTAAATTGTTTTTAGTAAATTGTTTTATTAACGGTTGTATAATGTTTTGGGATATGAATAGTCCACCCTCACACACTGATTTATAAATGGATTTAAAGGGTGAGATTTAAAAAAAAAGAATGAGATTTAATACTGGTTATTTATATTTATATTTATATTGTTGATGGTGATGACATGAGAGATGAAAAACTGAGTGGTTCTCAGTGCTTGGATAGTATTGGATAATTATAACACTTTAATTCGCTACACACTTACATCATAAAACGTGCTATCCTTATACTTTTGCTTATTATTTTTAATATTTTATTTTATTATCTATTATCTTTATATTATATTATTATTATGCTTTGCAACACAAAGTAGTTTCATTCCTGGTTGTGGCATAACAGATAATATTGTGGTGGTTCAAGAAGTTATACACTCATTTGACAAAAAATCTAGTAAAAAAGGGGGTATTATCATGAAAATTGACTTAGAAAAAGCATATGATAGAATTAACTGGGACTTCTTATGATGGTAATTGGGACTTCTTACGATGGGTACTTATGGATCTCAGTTTGCCCTCTACTTTGATTTCTTTGATCATGTTGTGTACCACTTCGACTACAATGGATTTTTTGTGGAATGGTGAAGTCACTGATGATTTTACCCCAACCAAAGGATTACGCTAAGACGGTCCCCTCTCTCCATATCTCCTTATATTATGTCTTCAAAAGTTGTCTCAAATGATTGGCATAGCTATTGATAGTGGAGCTTGTAAACCAATTAAAGCTTCATGGAACGGTCCATCACTATCTCACTTGTTTTTTGCTGATGACCTTATCCTATTTGGGGAAGCTTCAACATCCCAGTGTGATAGCATGATGGAGTGTATTAATACTTTTTGTGCCTTCTCAAGTCAAAGAGTCAATTTTCATAAATCTAAATTTTATGCCTCTGCCAATGTTGATAGTACAACTATCGCTGACATTGAAAGACTAACAGAAAAGTAAAGTTGTGATGATCTAGGCAGCTATCTTGGAGTTCCTTTGATTTCAAAAAAAGTTAGCAAGCATACGTATGCTCACCTTTTTGAAGAAGTTAAGAAGAAGCTGGCATCTTGGAAAGCAAAGTAGTTGTTTTTGGCCGGAAGTGTCACGCCCCGACCCGTCGGGTTGGCCACGTGGCAATTGTCGTACCATTTAGGGATGCATGCCATGAAAGTAGAGCTATCCGAGATGGCACAAGGCATGAATTGAGTATCTTCGCTGCAAAACAATACTAAAATTTTTTTAGAAATCATTTAATAAAATATTTAACTTTAAAAGATGTATTAGTGGACTAATTTAAAAGAATACCTACACAGTGAAAACTACTACTCCTAAGCCACCGACGCCTCCTAGTGAGCCTCTAATCTATTTGATATCCTCATACGCGGATCTGCATCCATCCATATTGGATACAGGTGAGTGACAAAGGTTCAATGGATCTCCATCAGGGGTTAGAGAAAACATGGGAAATCCAAAACATAAAAATAAAATAAATATTTTTCTTTTCAAAAGCTCTTTTCAAATTCTCAAAATGAGAATTTGCTTTAAAACTATTTAAATAAATATATGAAGAAATGGGCTGGCCTCTAACATACTGAAGGCTCGACTTGTCGGTCGTATGCGTCACTGCACTGAGGGCTAACTCTTTTCATTTCTAAAACATTTTCTTTTTCTAGCCCATTCCCTCGGTGGTGCCAATCGCTGTGGTGGAACACAGCTACATCGAGCCCTGGCGAGTTACCCTACGCTCGTCTCCCAAAGTCTTACACTAACCGTGCCCCTCGAAAGGCGGTCCACGGCTACTTGGTCTCTGGCATGCCTCTCACTCGGTCCATTCGCTCCCTCATATTGGAATATCGAGGACCTCTCAATCCCTCGTCTTGCTCCCATCCACATCAAATATCATATATATATATAACATATATATTTAAAACATATAAACATAAATATAAGCATACACACATAAATCTTTGTACTTTTATTTGAAAACGTCCCACTCTCTACGTGGGTATATCACCAAGCAAGCATGTGTACATGTGGATTTCCCGTAACCCAAAACGTTTGAAGATCATTTATATTTTTAAAACCTTTTTAAAAACCTTTGGCCCCAGTGGCTAAGCAAAGAAATCTAAGCTACTCACACTGCTGGGAGGTTCGTGTGCTCTCAAATGATCCATGTAGCTATGTCTCTAGAACATCACCACACTCGATTGTTCGGAACCCTAGTACACGAAAATTCGTGTTAGCATTTATAATCAAACCATGAATGCACCTATGAGGCTCTAGCATGACCTAAGAGGGTGTTTGGATGTGTTTCGGGGCTTAAAAAAGTGCCCGGGAGGTTTAGGGTCAAAATCAGGCACTAGGGTAAAAATTACGATTTTGCCCCTATGGTTAAGGGCCACTCCCGCAAGGGAGTGACTCAGCTCCCATGCGGGATCCATCACCAAGCCTCGGGAACTGAGACTTTTCCTCAGTTTTTGAGCCCCTCGTCCCACAGTTCGACTTGAAAATCGAGATGAACATTCCCACGTCTCCCACGACACATTTACCGAAAGAAAAACGAGAATCACAAGCTCAAAGTTCCTAGATCTCAAATCTAAACAAGAATCTAGCTAAAAAGCTAAACCTAACTTTAAGCTTGGATCTCTCTTAGGCCAATGCATGAAAATGCGTGAAAACTTAATGAAATGTAGATTAAAGTGAGTAGAACAACATATTAGAAACTCACCTTGATCCTTCGGTCGGTTTGTTCGGATTGGCCAAAAGTCCAAAATTGCTCCGAGAGAGCCAATGAGAGGAAAGGAAGAGAGGGAGAAGAAAAATGAGAGGAAAGGAAGAGAGGGAGAAGAAAAATGAGAGGGGGAGAGCTTAACTCCCTCCATTTATAAGTAAGCCCGACACCAGGTCTACTCGTCCCGAGACAGACTTTATTCCCTCTTTTTCACCTCTCATAATCTCGATCCTTAGCCTGATCCGTCAACCAATTCACCAATGGATATCCAATCCATTGGCTATGGACTAAAAAAAGTCCAGTTAGTGCTTCCATGCATGGTCACTCATCTCATCTTCCAACTTGTCTCATTCTAATTTCCACTTCTCTTCTTTATCTAACACATCCGAACTGACATATTATTAAGTTAATACGCCGTCTTACACTATTTCGTTTGTATGAAAAAAGTTGTATTAGGTCCAGATGTGTCAGGGAGAGCCACTTTGGTGTAGGCGGCAACTAGCACCATTGCTACACATATAATGTAGTTAACAAAATTACCATTCTCCATCACCAAAACTTTTGACTCTTTGAATAGGGAATTCTTATGGGGTTCTACCGAAACCAAAAAAAAAAAAGCCTCTGGTTAAATGAGAAGCTATTTGTAAGCCAAAACACTTAGGCGGTTTGGGATGGAGGAAAACCAATAATATGAATAGGGCTCTACTTGCTAAACTGGGTTGGAAACTTGAGAAAAGGGATTTAGGACTTTGGGCTAGTGTCCTTAAGTCTAAATACATGAAAGATTCATCCTTCTTGAATTCTACCATCAAACCCTTGGCATTTCATGTATGGATAAGCATATCGTCAGCTAAAGCCATTGTAAAGCAAGGTTGTCAGAAACGCATTGGTAATGGCAAGGCTACATCATTCTGGTATGATAAATGGGTGGGAAAAGAAAGTTCAAATTGTAAAGCTCAATGTCCCTTTTCATTTACAAGGTGCAACCATAAGTGACTTTTTATAGGGTGGTGCTTGGAACCGAAACCAACTTACTAATTTTCCAAGAGAAACACGGGAAAATATTGAGCCTGTGCTACCTTTTCCAGAAAAGGAAGATAAACTCATATGGTCAGCTTCATCTAATAGAGAGTTCTAGCATATATACTATGTATTATAAATATGAAGATGCACTTCAAACTTTGCTTCAAAACGGTGGGGGAAGTGACAAATTAAAGGCAAGAGCAGGAGGGGAGCAAGGTGTAGGAAATTTTAAGTTGAACTTGGAAATGGGTTCGTCCTGGCTAGGAGGAAGAGGAAGACTAGGGTAGGAAGATCCATCGTTTAGTTCACCTTCTCCTCTGACATGTGGGATCCAACTAGCTTTCACAACAACTAGCTCAGTGGTGAAGACCGTCATTACACTAATGTTATCGCTCGTGCTCACGTCGACTGGCGTGAGACTCCCAATGCTCATATCTTTCGAGCTGATCTCCTTGGTTGGCTCTTTCACTTTCCCTTCTCTATACTATACCAATTTTCAACAGAATATTATCCAAGCTAGTAATTAATGTTTGATATAAATGGATGGAGGGCTGAGGAAAGAGGAGGACGGTAACATACTCCAAATTAGCGGGGAGAGAAACAAGGAAGAAGAGGACAAGAATGACAGGTGGCATTATATAGAGAGGCATCTTAGTAGCTTCGTTAGGCGGTTTCAATTGCCAGAGAATGCTAACATGGACGACATCAAGTGTTCACTTGAGAATGATGTCTTAACCGTGGCTGTCTCAAAGAACAATGCAAAGTCGGCTCCACAAAATGTTAGGTGTATTGACGTAGCTTAGGCTTTTAGTTTGGCTTAATATACAAATTCGCCCCTGAACTTTGGCCAAAAAAGCAAATAAGCCCTCGAACTTTTAATTTGGTCAATTTCACATCTGAACTATCAATTTTGGTCAATTTCGCCCTCAATTGGATGGAAAATGCTGACAAGGCTAACGGGACCGTCTACCCTGCCATGCCATCACATTTATTCTGACGTGGAATTTTTTTTTCCACGTGTATGTGGGCCCCATTAAACAGTAACATGCGATTTTTTTCCTGCTGCTCCTTTTTTTTTGCTAAAAAAATAAAATAAAAGTTACAAAAATTTTTGAAAGGGACGTTTCAAAGCAGACTCTTCTCCCTCACGAGTCCTCTTGGCTCTCTGTTTCCATATGAAAACGAAAGCAAAAAGGAAGAAGAAGGCTGGATTGATTGGAGCGAATCAAGGACAATCAGGGTACGAAAAGATCAGTTCTTTTTTCATGATAAAGTTTTCGACATTTGGGTTGTAGGGATTCGGGGGTTTTGGGTTAATCAGTGTTTAGGGTATTATTTAGGGATAAGAAATAAAATTTTTTGGTGTTAGTGATGCTTTACGGTTTAATCTACTTTTGTTAAAAAAAATGCAAGGGTTACAGTTCATAATCTTTTATTTAGGGGACTTAATCACTGTTATAAGGGTTTATTGTCGGGTATTGTGTTTCTAGATTGAGCTTTTTTGGTTTGATGTCATTGGGTTTAGGTATTGTTCCCATAAAAACCAATTTAGTGGTCCCTTATGTCTGCCATTGACTAAACAAGTGTTGTTGCCCAAGCTCCCTAGGTCCATTATGTCACTTTCTATGGAAAATTATTGTACAGTGTGTGCCTTTTACACTGAATATTATATGAACATACTTTAACATGTTATAAACTGTCATGATTTTAATATTGTAATATTTATGCATGCATAGATGAACAATGGTGACTCTGACTCTGACGATGGTGAAAGCACATATATGGTTGTTCATGCTGGAGGCAGATTTGTTCGAGATCCTAATTTGAGATATGTTGGTGGGGTGAGGATTAGGGGTCGTGAGGACCCAGAAACAATGTCACTCTTTAAGCTCCAAGGTATAGTTAATAGAACTTTAAAGTTCCATAGCTTCTCTAGGATATACTTTTATGATCCTGATTGTGGTAGTTTTGATGATGGTATTAGACTGGTATGGAATGATGAAACTACCATAGACATGTTGGATGTGTGGTTAAAGCATAGAGAAATCAGTGTGTATGTTGAGCATGATGTTGACAGCCCTGACATGCAAGAGCCCGCACCATCTTTAATGAATGTGCAGCCTAGTGTAGAACCAATTATAAATGATAGCAGAAGTAATGGTCAACCAGCAACAGATGAGGAAAATCTTGCTATTGGCAGTACGGTGTCCAATATGGATGGTGTTGCCTTAAAGGAATTTAATGTGGATGAAGGATTTGGTGAAGCAGTAAATGAAGGTTTGAATAGTACAGATTTAACTAAGGCATTTAGGGATGTATTAAATGTTGGTGGTTTAGCTGGTAGTAGTTTAGAGTTACCAGAAGAGTTAGATGATGAAATACAAGATAAGGATGCTGAAGAAAATGATGGTGATGTTGGAGCAACTGATGAAAATAGTGCTGATCAAGAAAATGTTGAGAAGAAAGATAAGTGTGCAAAAGAGCCAGATTGTGACGAGCGAAATGGTAAAGATGTCTACCTAGTGGATGTTAGGTATTTGAGCGATGGAGAGGCTGATGAAGAACTTCAAGAAGGTCGAGAGAAGTTGAGACAGTTTCTGGGAAAGGGGAGAAAAGCAAAGCATCAATCCCGCCAACAAACTGTTCATGTTGAAGGGGTAAGTGATGATGAAGAATACCCTTTAACTGATATTTTCAAGGAAAAACCAGCAACTGCCAGTGGCGAAGCGGTTGACAAGGGATATGACTCTGAATATTATGACTCTACTGACTTTGGCAGTTTGGTAGACAGTGATGAAGATGAAGAGCATGACGATGCTGAAAGGAGGAAGAGCAGGTTCCCAAAGTTTAAAAACAGCAATGCAAATCCTCATTTCTCTATTGGGATGGTCTTTGTAGATGGCAAGGAGTTCAAAAAAGCAATCAAAAATTATTCAAAGCTTGTTAGAAGGGAGCTAAAATTTGTGAAAAATGAACCTCATAGGGTTCAAGTGAGGTGCAATGCTGGTTCTCATTGTCCATGGAGGATATATGCAAGTTATAGCAAACAAGCAAGGGGATTGCAAGTCAAGAGTTTTCAAGAGGAACACACATGTTGTATGAGTTTCAAAAATAGTTTGATATCTATAGATGTCATTGCTACACACTTTGTTGATGCAATTAGGGAAAACCCAAGAATGAGAATTAGAGAAATGCAGAAAAGGGTCGGGCATGAGTTGAAAGTTAATGTCAGTCTTAGTAAATGTGTAAGGGCAAGAAAGAAAGCTATGGATACGATTTATGGGAATTATAAGGATGAGTTCAGTTCATTATGGGATTATGCTAACGAGCTTATGGTGAAGAATCCAGGTAGTACAGTTAAAGTGGGAGTTTATAGAGTTACACCTGAGTCACCCCCACAATTTAAAAGATTTTATTGTTGCTTTCATGCATTGAAGATCGGATGGAAAGAAGGATGTAGGAGGATTCTAGGTGTTGATGGTTGCTTTTTAAAGGGTCATTTTAGTGGAGAACTATTGTCAGCGGTTGGGAAAGATGGAAATGACCAGATGTACCCAGTTGCATGGGCAATTGTGGAAGCTGAGAATCGGGAAACTTGGGCCTGGTTTATTGATCTTTTAAAGAATGATTTGGCGCTGGATGATGGCTTTGAATTCAACATCATCAGTGACCAACAAAAGGTATTACATCATTTTTGTTAATTACTTTTATATTTACTTGATTACTGGATTTCTAATTATCTTTTGTACAGCACATTGATATTTATATTAATTACATCAATTATTATTATTAATTTTTTTTAGGGACTTAGTAGGGCAATAAAAGATGAACTCCCAAGAGCTGAACATAGAAACTGCGCAAGACATGTTTATGCAAATTGGTCTAGTAGAAGGAAGGACAAATCTTTTGAATATGATTTTTGGAACCTTGTGAAGGCAACAACCGAGAGGCAATGGAAGGATAGGGTCGAAGCCTTGGTGAAGAAAGATGAAGACTGTGCAAAAGAGCTGATGGACAAACAAAAAAATCCAAAACAGTGGACCAAGGCTTTTTTTTCAGAAAGTACCAAATGCGACATTGTTGATAATAACGGCTGCGAGGCATTCAACTCCATTATAGCATTATAGTAGAAGCAAGGGAGAAAAGCATAATTACAATGTTAGAAGAAATCAGGGAGCAGACAATGACAAGGATAGTTAAGAAAAGGCAGTTTGCTGCTTCATGGAAACAGAATTATGGTCCACTTATTAAAGAAAAATTTGATGAGCAGAAGAATAAAGCAGTTGAGTGGCTCATGGTATGGAATGGTGATGATGGTTGTGAAATTAAAAAGGGGAAACAACAGTTTGTAGTAGACTTGGATAAAAGAATTTGTAGTTGCAGATATTGGCAAATTTCTGGTATCCCTTGTCTACATGCCTGCTGTGCAATAATGACCAAAGGTGGAAACCCTGATGAATACCTTCATACTTGTTACAGTAAACAAACTTACATGAAGGCATATCAGTACAGTTTGCAGCCTATTAATAGAGCTGATGAATGGACAAAAACAGGATATGAGCCTATTCTTCCACCAACAACTACTACAAGGAAGCGTGGACGACCTAAGAAAAATAGGAGGAAGCGGAAAGATGAACCAAAAAAGAAAGTTGTTGCCATTGGGAGGAAAGCCAGCGTTATGACTTGTTCAATATGTGGTGTACAAGGCCATAATAAGCGACGGTGTCCTAGTAAGGGTTGTATGGCTAATGATGTAAGTTAATTGCATTCTAACTAGTTACTTGTACTGACTTGTTGTCATTAGTATTTAATGCTTTTTCTTGTTTGTGATGATGTGTGTCAAGGATAAAACTACTCCAGTTACTTCAAGTAAGTTCAATGCCTCAAGAGCTTCAATTTTTTCTAAGTCAAAGACCACTGGAGCTATTTCTGCTTGCCAGACCATCGAAGTTGATTTAGTCTCTAAAACCCATGCAGCTTCAAAACAGCAACCAACTAAAAATGGTCTGGGTATAATGGAGAAGGGTTCAACTTCAAAGGAGAATGGTTCATCTTCAAAAGGGACAGTTTCAGCTTCAAACAGTAATACAAAAATTGGAGAGGATGGCCAGGATAAAGGTAACATGACTGCAGCAGGGACCAGACCTGTTAGGTTTAGGAAACCTTCAATCAAAGGTTATGGCTTGTACACCAACCTAAAAACTAGCAAGCAGAATTTTTATGTAAGCAACTAAAGTCAACTGATCAAGATAGTGAATTTCAACATCATGAAGAAATTCAACTAATTTCTGACTTTTCTTTCTTTCTTTCTTTTTTCAGTCAGGGTTCAAAGGAAAACAAACTAAACAACTAAGCAATTCAACTTCAGGAGGACAATCTTCTCTTACGCTGGCTTCAAACAAAAGGAAACGAAAGGTTGAAGAAAATCCAATCAGCACACAAGAATCTGTCAAGATGAAAAAATGACTTTAATCTTTATTTGTATATTCTAGCCTGAGATGTTAGAACAGAGTTGGAACTTTTTGGTTTTAGTGAATAGCCTTTGAGGCATCTAGCTGGAACTTTTTGGCATGCAGGTGCTCACTTAGTACAAAATTGGAACTTTTTGGTTTTAGTACAGGTGGCCAGATTGTGAAGTCATAAATTTTTTTTGCACATTTTGGAAGTATATATTGTAAAGACAGATTACAATTATGATGAATGACAGATTCAATTATATTTTTTGAATGTTTGATCAATTTTTTTTATTTTATTCCAGGTTATATTATGAATACTTAAACCATCTAATAACAATTAGGTACATAGTTTCATTTTCATATAAACCAGATAATGAAGCTAAATCTGTGAACAACATAACATAAACTTATATAATATAGTATAGTTAATCGAAAATTGGTCTATGGCAAAGATAAAAGACCAATGCCATTAGAGCTTGTCTTAGAATTTAAAAAAACAAAAACAAAAACACACACTAGAACCATAACTAACATCCACTTATATATCTGCTTTGACTTTTTGTAATAAGATGACGTATGCTTCAATTTCTGGTTTTTACTTCTCAACTTTTCCATTTCATATGTCATCTCTATCAAATGCTGAAGCATCTCATCATTTTCAACCTCTGTGCTTGGTGTCTGCTCGTGAATAGTACTCTGTAAGCTTGCAATTTCACCAGCGCTTTCTTTGTTGCTTTTCCCTGTTGAACCAACATCATCAACTCTCAAACCCAAACTTAAAATCTGCCTTCTAAGCTTTTCATTTTCTTTTGCTAAACTTTCATTCTCTTGCCAGAGGCTTCTCTCACTGTTTCAAAAAGCCACCAATAGCTGCTTAGCTCTTTTAGACATGGCTCTGTCATACCACTTGAAAAAATTGCAGCCTCCACCCTTCAAATCCATATGATCAAACAATGGTCACAAAAAAATAAACAAATAGATTTAACAAAATTCTAAAAATATCTCAAACAACCTACCTTGAAATTAACACACCCATAGAATCTCCTTCCAGGGTTTTCATCTGTCCATGCCGTTTCCCTTGGAGCCAATTTGTTACACTTGCAACAAATTTCTTCATCGTCATAGCTGAACTCAGTTTGGGAGAAGCTGACAAGAGAATTTCTTCCTCTACTACACATTGAATAGAGCCAGAGATGGACTTCAACAATGCTGACTGGGGAAGAAAATGGATGAAAAAGGCAAAGGGAGGGTTGGGGCAGCCAACAGAGAGAGCCAGTTTATAAAGGCTATAAAGAAGATTTCTTTATTTTATTTTTTTAGCAAAAAATAAAAAAAGGAGCAGCGGGAAAAATTCCGCCTGTTACTGTTTAATGGGGCCCACATACACGTGGAAATTCCACGTGAAAAAAAAAATTCCACGTCAGAAAAAATGTGATGACATGGCAGGGTAGACGGTCCCGTTAGCCTTGTCAGCGTTTTCCATCCAATTGAGAGCGAAATTGACCAAAATTGATAGTTCAGATGTGAAATTTACCAAATTAAAAGTTCGAGGACTTATTTACTTTTTTGGCCAAAGTTCAGGGGCGAATTTGTATATTAAGCCCTTTTAGTTTTAGGTTAGCGAAAGAACATACGGGGTCGTTTTATTTCCGAGTTTGAGTTTTAGGAGTACGAGGATTTTGTAACATAAAATGGACCATATATATATATATATATATGTATATTTAAAAACTTTTGATAGAAAACATGTTTGAAAATTTAGAACACTCAAATCTTGATTTAAGAAAAATATTTACTTGATTTGTCAGATATATCTAGTAAACTAGGAAAAACCTCCAAAACAAGAAAAGCTGAACTTGTTTGGTTTTTTTCTCTCTCGCTGATGTTGGCCTTCTAGTCTATAATCTATTTTTGTATGTAAAAATTACCTCAGATGGTTTCACAGGCAATTTTATTTATAGACTAGACTAGGGACCCATATCTGATAGAATCACTTATTGTGCCTACCATCAAAGAACCCTTATCAGCTATGATTCTTATCAATTACCCTGATAATAACTCTTGCCAGTTACTTGTAGATAAGAGATAAGAGATAATTATGGACAGTTAATTATCTAAAGTAGTTAAATTCAAATGGATTTTTCAAAAAATAATTCACCTAATTTAATTATTTATCTTGTTAAATCATGTGGGCCATAAATATTCTAACATATATATGCTAATAAATTGATGTTTTGAATTGTTGTTTTCTCTTTTTATCGAATCATATTACACTAATGAGTATGCTCGATCAAGTTCAAGTCAGTCAAGCTAGTTTGAACTCAAGTAAGCTCAATTGAAACTTACGTCAAACTTTGATCAAATTGCATTTCCATAACTTGAGTTTGGCTTGCAATATAAATTGAGCTTATGCAATTAAGTTTGCTAACCAATAATCTATAATCTATAATCTATAATCTATAATCTATAATCTATAATTTATATCTATAATATATATAAAAGTGTGACTTGAGTAAATGCTTTATAAATATTAAATATCCTCTATTCTTTAACATATTTCAGAAATGCCATTGAATTTGGATTCTACCTTTTATATTGGGCCTTTAAAAATAAATAATAAACATTGAGATTTTAAGATTTTCCATTGGTTTAAATTGAGTTTTGTATAATTAAAAAATATAAAATATCATAGGCCATTGTAATTTAATTTAATTATTCTACCTTTTATATTGGGCTTTTAAAAAGTAAATAATTAAACATTAAGATTTTAAGGCTTTCCATTGGTTTAAATTGAGTTTTGTATAATTAAAAAATACAAAATATCATGGGTCATTGTAATTTAATTTAATTATCATTCTTATACACATTCTTACAATGCTAGAAATAAAATAATTTAATTTAAATAATACTCTTATATAAATTATTGTATTATCTTTAATCAAATGTATTTGAAAATAAATATAATAATAAATAAATTAAAATGAGATTCTTAAAAAATATATTATTAATAACGCGTTCTATTACGTGCAATACATATAACACATACATAATATAATATATATAAATATGCGAGTCGGGTAAGAGATTTGTTTCACTTTAAATATCCATTTTTCTTTAACATATTTCAATAATACAATTGGATTTTGGTTTAATTAAAAAATACAAAATATCATGGGTCATTGCAATTTGATATAATTATCATTCTTATACACATTGTCTTACAATGTTAAAAATAAAATAATTTAATTTAAATATTACTCTTATATAAATTATTGTATTATCTTTAATCAAATGTATTTGAAAAATAAATATAATAATAAATAAATTAAATAAGATTCTTAAAAAAATGTATTATTAATAACGCGTTCTATTACGTGCGATACACATAATACATACATAATATAATATATATAAAAGTGCGAGTCGGGTAAGAGATTTGTTTCACTTTAAATATCTATTTTTCTTTAACATATTTCAATAATACAATTGGATTTTGGTTTTATCTTTTACATTAGGTTTTTAAAAGATAAATAATTAAAATTAATATTTTAAAGGACTTTTACTCATTAATGTCTAAGAATGCCATTAGTTTAAATTAGATTTAAACATTAGGATTTTAAAGGGCTTTTACTCATTGGTACTAAAGAATGTCATCAATTTAAATTAGGTTTTACACAATTAAAAAATACAAAATTAAGAATTAGAGGTGTAAAATAGACTGGTTAGGTAGGTTATAGATTCGGCTCAAATGGCCCAAAGAAATTTTTGGACCATTCAAATTTTGGGTCATTCAGGTTCAAGTTTTCAGGTCAATCGGTTTTGGATTTTTCTAATTTGACTTGCAAGTCTTTCGAGTTTGGTCCTTAGTTTTTCGAGTCATTTAGGTTCGAGTTTTTGTTTTCAATTATTTAAATTAGCGTGTCGAGTTATTTGGATCGATTGGGTTTTGAGTCATTTGGTTCTCGGATTAATCCGGTTTTAGATCAATCGGGTTTAGGTTATTTATTTCTTTCAAATATCAAATCGGGCTAGATTCATTTAGGGTTCGGGTCGACTGGAAGAATTTCTTGAGTTAGTATAACGTGTTGTATCACATGCGATGCACGTAATACTGAAACTAGTAAAATAAAAAGCTGTGCTTCACCATTCTTTATTTTTTGACAAGCTTGTTAACTAATAAATAGGCTAAATGCTCAATAAGGGCCTTAACTTTCAAAATTAACTCAAATAAGGACCCAAAAACACAATTCGAACAAATTACAATCCATACTTAGTAAATTATGACAAATTAAATCCTCCGTATATGAAAATCATTGCTTGTTATATACATGCATTAATTTTGATAGAAAAAAGATGTTGTCAAATTAATTAAAAATTAAACGATATCAATCAAAATAAATTTAATACATGTAGCATAATATAAAATATTCACGTACTTTTCAATTTATATATATATATATTACACACTAGCATTAATTAATAATGAGTCCAATTTGTCACAATTTATTAAAAATGGGTTCTAATTTGTTAGAATTATGTTTTGGGACCCTTATTTAAGTTAATTTTAAAAGTTCAGGCCATTAATTAAGCATTTAGCCTAATAAATAAGAAAAGCTAACTTTCACCATATTCAATTTTTTTTTTTAAATTTGATTTACCACTCAAACTCTATTCGGGAGGGTTAAAATTGTAAATTCTTAATAATTAAAATAATAAAAACTATATAAAAGTGAAAATATTCCTTTAGAAGCACTTGAGCCAGGTATAAGTATAATGATATTTGAGATTTCTTATTGAAGGTCATGAGTTCGAATGCTCTTTTTATTTGAGATTTTGAGTTCAAAATATATTAGGATAGATGAAGTTAGATTTATTAGTTAAGAAAATGTTATATTCTATTTATACAACCCATCATCTTATTCAAAAAAAAATCCTCCAACGCTTATTCTTCTATATATAATGGCAAGCCTATTTGGTAGCCTATCATCCTATATATATTAAGATATATTATATATACAATAAGAGAACATTGCCTTCTATTGTATACCCCTTGTCAATTTTTCTATCATGTAGCCTATCATCCTATGTGAGATTTATGGAATATTTACCTTCTATAATTATCTATTATATACCACTATAATTTCTTCTATCATGGTGGAACCATTAAGTAACCTAGCTACTATCTTTTTTAAAGGAAATGTAACCGATTATCCTATATATGAGATTTAAAGAAAATAAGAAAGCTATCTCTTATTGTGTACCTCTTATATTATGCAGAAAAAATATCATGAGGCAAATCTGTTTCTCCTATCACAACTTTTTGTGGCTATTCTTTTGGGTAACGTACAAACTTTTTTCATAAAACTTCTTTTAAATTAAAAAGTCAAAAAGTTTAAAAAGAGGTAAAATTATCTCTCAAGTATGAATATGTTCAATTTATTTTATGTACTCCAACTGGGATTAATTTACTTCATATATACTATGTAGAGTTTTATTAAATTTGGAGTTTTGAATAAAATAAATTACTTATCCTATTTTAGTATTTTTTGGGTAAGATAAATTTTTAAGTAATTACCCACCCATTATCTGATAAATGGCCCATATCTTTTTCCATGAATTATATATCTCACGTCAATTTTGGTTTTAAAAAAGAGTCCTTGATGGTAGGACTACTGCAAATATAAATAACCACTTGGGCCCCTAGTCTCAACAGATGAACAAAATTTCTTGATACCATCTAAAGATTTTCTAAAGCTTTTGTGAGAGATTAGAAGTATCCAAGCAAAAGGAAAGCTGCTTTTCAATGGCTGAAGATATGATTTTTTATTCTTAATTTTCCGCATCAGTTTTTAAATAAAGATGTTAGATTTTTCTGCGTGAATTTGTTCATATAGTTTTTAAAAAAATCTCTAACAATTGGTATCAGAGCAATTTAATCTCTGTCTTGATTGGCTTTTCTTCTTTGATTTTTTCTTTATTAATGAGATTCAAAAAAGATTCTGTTTTAAACTCAAATTGAAAAGAGAAACAATTTTTTGTTTTAATGATTTTGAGTAAACGGATTTTGAAAAATCTTAAAATTTTAAAATTATGATTTAGCCAGTTTTGATCGGGTTAAAATCTGATCTCTTGACCCGTATGAAAATAAAACAAATTATGAGGCGGGTCGAACCCGGATTACTCAGAGCGAAGTATGGACCTTTTAAAATCTCTTATAACACACATAATGATAAGTGGTCAATTAATAAACTTCTGACCATGTGTGTACAAGAGGAAGGAAGGTTGACTATGGAAATGGGAGAAAGTGCACATATGGTAACACAAGGGAAGAACAAGGGGAAAGCCAAACAAAATAGAAAGGGTAAGATACCTGTTCAGACTGACATCAAAAAGGAATTCAAATGCTTTTTCTGTAAAAAAAAAGGGGCATATGAAGAAGGATTGTGTCAAATACAAGGCTTGGCTTGAGAAGAAAGGTACCCCAATCTCACTTGTTTGTTAGAAAAGGAAGCTAGTGGGAAGTGAGTAGTACATCTATTCAGGGAACAAGATGTCATCACTTGTGGAAGTAGGAGGAACTTGCCAATTAATTTTAAGTTATGGTTTTGCTTTAAATTTGGAAAGAACATTTTATGTACCAAGTTTTTCTAGGAATTTGATTTCAGTTGCAAGACTTACACCTTTGAGTTATTCGTTTAGTATGGATATTTTTTGAAATTATATTTTAAATCTGAACTTATTGGAACTGGTACAATTGTTGATGGGCTTTATCAAATCAATTTGCAAAATAATGTTTTTCAAAATGTGTTGCATGTTCATAGTGGTGTTAAAAGATGTTCTATGAATGAGGAATCCTCTATGTTGTGGCACCGTAGATTATGCCATATATCCATTGAAAGGATTAAAAGATTAGTGAATGATAGAGTACTTAGTACTCTAGACTACACTGATTTTGACACTTATGTAGACTGCATAAACGGAAAGCAGGCTAACAAGTCAAAGAAAGGTGCCAAAAGGAGTTCAGACATATTAGAGATCATGCATGCAGATATTTGTAGTCCAGATATGGAATCATATGGTCAAAAATACTTCATCTCTTTTATAGATGATTATTCACGATTCATGTATCTCTACTTGCTTCATAATAAAAATGAGGCATTGGATGCTTTAAAGGTGTTCAAAGCAGAAGTAGAGAAACAATGCAGAAACTAGATTAAGATCATGAGATCATATAGGGGTGGAGAATACTATAGTAGATACACTGAGGATGGACAAGCACTTGGTCTATTTGCGAAATTTCTTCAAGAGCATGGGATAGTTGCCCAATACACCATGCTGGTCTCCAGACCAAAATGGTGTAGTCGAAAGATGAAATCGAACATTAATGGACATGGTGCGGAGTATGCTTAGTAGTTCTAAGCTTCCTAAATCCTTGTGGATTGAAGCTCGTAAAACGGCTGCGTATATATTAAACCGAGTTCCAACTAAGGCTGTCCCCAAAACGCAATTTGAATTATGGAAAGGTTGGAAACTGAGTTTGCAGCATATACACGTTTGGGGATGCCCGCTGAAATGAGAGTTTATAACCCACAAGAAAAGAAACTGGACCCAAGGACTATAAGTGGGAATTTCATTGGATATGCTGAAAAGTCCAAAGGTTACAAATTTTATTGTCTATCTCACAGCACTAGGATTGTGGAATCAAGAAATGCAAAATTTCTTGAAAATGACTTGATTAGTGGGAGTAATCAATATCAAAACTTCATTTCCAAAAAGGATTATTATGATGCTCAAACTTCCACTTCGAGTGACGAATTGGTTGTCGTTCATAATACCCCTCAAGTTCAATTGGGTGTTGAACAACCAACTATTGAAAATCCACAAATTATTGATAATCCAGTTGATCCAATTGTTCAAGAAGTACCTCAAATTGTTGAACAACCAGTTATACAACCTGCACCTGAGCAGGAAGATGATACAACATTAAGAAGATTGGCAAGAGAAAGGAAATCAGCAATACCTAGTGATTATGTTGTGTATCTATAAGAAGCTAACTATAATGTTAGAGCCGAAAATGATCCTGAATGTTTTCACAAGCCATGAGTTACAAAGAATCTGATTTGTGGCATAATGCTATGATAGATGAGATGAATTCCATGGCATCTAATAGAGTCTGGGATCTTTTCAAGTTGCCTGATGCTACAAAAACTATTAGATGTAAGTGGGTCTTTAAGACAAAAAGAGACTCAAAAGGCAACATTGAAAGATATAAAGCTAGACTTGTTGCTGAAGGATTCACTCAACAAGAAGGAATTGATTACACGGAGACATTTTCTCCTGTATCTAAGAAAGATTCTCTTCGTATCATTTTGGCATTAGTTGCACACTTTGATTTAGAATTGCAACAAATGGATGTGAAAACGGTGTTCCTCAATGGAGACCTAGAGGATGAGATTTATATGAAACAACCAGAAGGATTCTCCTCTAATGATGGTGAGCATTTAGCATGCAAGCTCAAGAAATCCATATATGGATTGAAACAAGCCTCCCGTTAGTGGTACTTGAAATTTCATGATGTAATCTCTTCATTTGGTTTTGAAGAAAACATCGTGGATCAATGCATATACCAAAAGGTTAGTGGCATTTATTCTACATGTGGATAATATTTTGTTAGCAACAAATGATAAAGGGTTGCTATATGAGGTGAAACAGTTTCTCTCTAAGAGTTTTGATATGAAAGATATGGGTGAGGCGTCTTATGTCATTGGCATTAAGATCCATAGAGATAGATCTAGAGGCGTTTTAGGTCTATCTCAAGAAACCTATATCAATAAGGTGTTAGAGAGATTACGTATGAAAGACTGTTCACCAAGTATAGCACCTATTGTGAAGAGTGATAGATTCAATTTGAATTAGTGCCCGAAAAATGAGCTTGAAAGGGAATAAATGAAAAACATTCCATATGCTTCTGTTGTCGGAAGCCTAACATATGCTCAGGTTTGTACAAGACCTGACATTGCTTTTGCTGTTGGAATGTTGGGAAGATATCAGAGTAGTCCAGGTTTGGACAATTGGAGAGTTGCTAAAAAGGTGCTAAGGTACCTTAAAAGGACCAAAGACTATATGCTTATGTATAGGAGAACTGACAATTTGGAGATAGTTGGTTACTCGGATTCGGACTTTGTTGGATGTGTTGATTCACGAAAATCAACAAAAATCAACATCAGGATATGTGTTTATGCTTGCTGGATGAGCCGTTTCTTGGAGGAGTGCAAAGCAGACATTGACTGCCACTTCTACCATGGAGGCTGAGTTCGTTTCTTATTTTAAGGCTACCTCACATGGTGTATGGCTAAAGAGTTTCATATCTGGGTTTCGAATTGTGGATTCTATTTCTAGGCCATTACAGATGTATTGCGACAATTCAGCTACTGTTTTCTTGGCTAAGAACAACAAAACAACAAAAGTGGTAGTCGAAGTAAACATATCGACATCAAGTATTTAGCCATAAGGGAACGCATCAAAGAAAACAAAGTGGTCATTGAGCACATTAGCACTAAATTGATGGTAGCTGATCCTTTAATAAAAGGCATGCCACCAATGGGTTTTAAGGATCTTGTAATGCAATTAGGACTTGGTTTCATTTTATGATATAAGTCCTAATTTTCTATGTTGAAACTCATTTGTTTCGTTGTTTTCTCATTATGGTGTACACATTTGGTTTGAAAGACAACAATTATGGTTGGACCTTGAAATAAACATAAGGTTTATTCATAAAGTTGACTGACATTGGAGTGACAAAATGCATAGTGATACTTGGAAGATAATACTCACTATTAGGGGACTTGTCGCCATGATCCATGTATTTCGTTTATTTCTTGAGTATAAAATATTCATGGATTTTGTATAAAATATATGGGCCAAGTGGGAGAATGTAGAGTTTTATTCAATTTAGAGTCTTGAATAAAATAAACTACTTATCCTATTTTAGTATTTTTTGGGTAAGATAAATTTTTAAGTAATTACCCATCCATTATCTGATAAATGACCCATATCTTTTCCCATGAATTATCTCATGTCAATTTTAGTTTTGAAAAAGAGTCCTTGATGACAGGACTATTGCAAATATAAATAACCACTTGGGTTCCTAGTCTCAACAGACGAACAAAATTTCTTGACACTATCTAAAGATTTTCTAAAGCTTTTGTGAGAGACTAGAAGTATCCAAGCAAAAGGAAAGCTGCTTTTCAATGACTGGAGGTATGATTTTTTATTCTTAATTTTCCACATCAGTTTTTAAACAAAAATGTTAAATTTTTCTGTGTGAATTTGTTTATACAATTTAAAGAAAATCTCTAACATACTATTGAAAATTTAACAATTAATAATTCTTCCATTTCATAGAATCAAATTTTGTCATCAAGATTGCTGTGGAATTAGTTTCTCCCTTTAAATTATTAACATGACATGACATAACCAGTTAAATCATCAAATAACATGCTTGGCACTGATATGCCACTAACAAATTTGTCTATGATTTAACTTGTCATTGCCATGGAAATGTCGTTCTAACATTTTACTAATCTATTAGTGGACATTAGTACCCATTATGGTAATTTAATATTAACTACATGTCATATCCATATCATTGCCATGTCAACTATTATAATGATAGAAATTGAATATGTAACAATTAATTACTTAATTATTTGATTTTTATTCGGGATTAAATTAATTCAAATTAAAGTACATGGGTCCAATTGAAATAGGGATGGTAACGGCTCAGGTTCAAAGCGATTTTTGCTCGCCCCGAACCTGACCTTATTATATACATCATTTACCTAAACCCGCTCCTCCTTGATCTCAGGTTTTGCTTTTTAATATTCAACCCCAACCTTAGAAAACCCAAATTCAAACCAACCCGACCCTGGAAATATGTTTTTATTATATATTTTAATTATTTTCTTAAAAATTCTATATGAATTATATGAAATAATTTGAATTTTTACTATAAATTACATTATCATTATATTTAATTATGAAATTAGTATCTCAAATTAATATCAATGTAATAAATTATCAATATAGTATATAAATTTATCAATACAATAATAATATATAAATAATATAATATATATTTTTATATATTTCCGAGGCCGGAGAACTAAAACGCGCATCTGCCCCACCCCAACCTTTTAATAAAAAACCCCTGATCCACCTACTACCTGATCCTCAAATTTCAAACATCATTATCAATTTGGGCGAATCAGAATCCGTCCGAAACGAGTGTTTTTGCCTTCCCTAAATTGAACATAGATGTACAGTAAAAGGACTTAGGGTACATTTTTACCTAGAAAAGAAGTAGCAAAATGATATGACTCTTTCAAAAAAATGAAATTTTGACCAAAACATGTAGTGGACAAATTGAGATGCGAAAATTTGATAAAACCAAGATTAGAAATCAAAATAAATAAATATATCTATACTATCTATACTACCATATTACTATATTAATAAAAAGTAAATTTACCATAACACCCATTTTATTTGAAAAAAACTCTTAAATTGACAATGGATCCATTAGTTTTTTTGTCATTTCATACATTAATTTTGCTTTTACCTTAGTTATCGCTTTTTCTCTTTTGTGGGTCCCACTTAGCTTTTGTTTTTTTATACGAGAATGAAGGTTAAAATATAAACAATATTTGTGGTAAGGGAAATTTGATTATTTATATATATATATTAAATTAAATTTTAAATTTGATTTGATTAACTAAAGGATTAATTTAAGGGTATAATGGGACATTTGACATCTTTAGGTTGGTGGATAAGAAAATAAATATATAATATAAAGCTATTATATTGATATTTACCTTAAAGAAAATTTAGTTAATTTTTCATATATTAAATTCGATTAAAGGATTATTTTTAATTTTCAAATAAGAGAAAGAGAAGGGAGAAAATGAAAGACTAGAGAAGAAGCAACTTTGATATAAGGTATGCTTGTCTATGGTATTCGACATAAATAGAGATAGTTGAACTCAAGATAAATAGTAGAAATATTATTAACAACATTTCTTTGTAATATACTCTAGTCATGGTAGAATTAAAAATATTTTATTTTGTTTAATAATATTTTACATTATTATTATGACTCAACATCTTAATATGATTATTAAAATATTAATATGAATTTCACATGTACATTTAATTTAAATTAGAATAAATGAAATTAATTTTATTTATATTTATATTTAATTATTTTAGAAAAATATAAGAATAAAAAAACTCATTGTGAAACGCGGGTACGCGGCTAGTAAATAAAGGAAAAGGAGTGGATAAAATACAAAAGGACCACAACTCAACAAGGGGGACGGTCCCTTGTATACTTCCTTCTCTTCCCATTTCCACAAATTCTAACTGAAGCTTGTTCCGTTTATAGACACTTCCTCCATCATATCGTATACAACGTTTCTCCAATTCTATCCCATCCATTTTCACGAGAAATTAATCAATTATAACTCAAAAAACAGAATAAAATTCCTCAACTTCACGGAAAAATAATAAATGCTTCTACTCCGTCCATCGTCTCCACCAATCCACTCCTTTCCCGCCACTCCGAAACATAACTTCCGTTCAAAACATTCTCCACCACGCGCCACCACACGCGCCACCCGCCGG
Organism: Microcos paniculata; assembly: GCA_030664755.1. Taxonomy (NCBI): domain Eukaryota; kingdom Viridiplantae; phylum Streptophyta; class Magnoliopsida; order Malvales; family Malvaceae; genus Microcos; species Microcos paniculata. Next base: position 20,429,539 of record CP131461.1, read on the forward strand.
CCCGACCTTGATGCTTTCACGAAGAAATCAGGTTACGTTTTCGAGCTCAGTGCCCTGGATGCTGAGTCGTTAATAGATTACAGGCCGGCAAGAATTGCCGCTATCTATCGAAGAAAGCCTCTTGTTTTGTTACGGCGGCTTATTCAAATTGGAACTACTTTTGGAAAATGGTTCGGTGACCGGTACGTTGATAGTCTCATGGAACGATCCGATCAAATGTTCAAGGTTACCATTAAGGATACTCATTTAAATTATTTCATATATAAGAAAAATTACGTATTTTTATTCGCAGAAAGTTAAAATTCTAACTTTTGATTACTTAATATTAAAAAATTAGTAGTTTTGTTTTACTTAGAATATCCAGTTTCCGCTGAGTTGCAGGTTAGAGCTGCGGAGCTTCGGAGAATTTTGGTGGAACTTGGACCGGTAATTTACTTTCAGCGTTGGTTTATTTGTACATTGATTCTATTATATAGTGTTTGTCTTGCATGTGAAAGTGAAACTCGGAAAATTTTAAATTTGTCCAATTTTCTGTACTAACTGGTTCTTTTTATAGGACTATTGGCTACTGAGTAGTTATGTATCCATTAATAGCTGCTTTAGGTTCATCGATACTAATGAAAATTAGAATTTTGTTCTACTCAATAATACATCATCATCTGTAAGTACTTGAACAACTTTAATGTCTGCAAAATATTTGTGGAAAAATAGCAGAAAGGGCTTACTTCTTTTTAGACAGTGGGCAAGGCCCCTCATTTTTATTTTCAGTTAAACATCATGAGAATAATGGGAAAAATGAAGGAAAGAAAAGGGATAGACAGCAGGAAATAAATGCTTTTCCTCATTACATGACAGCTGAAAATCTTGAGGATAATTATAAAATGTGATATAAACTTTAACATCCATGTTTAACCAACAGGAGAAGCTTATGCTGGTATTCAATTTTTTTTTTTTTTTTTGCTGCTATTCTGAAATTGTGGAGGTCAGACTAGGATTCTATTTATAAAAAATAAGTAGTTCCCTGTTGTAATGCTTTCAAATATAATGGTCTAGTTTTATTTTGGGTGCTTTTATTATTGTTATTATTACTACTATAAAAGGTGTCAAGGACACTGCTATTCAAATGATTTCTAGGTCTGTCTTGAATGTATTTAGAAAAATTGTCCATTAAAAAGTTATTTTCTTGCAGAGAATTTCTTTTATGGGGCTTTCTGTTATACTGTCTTTTTAATTTTATCTTCTCTCTACTGGTAGAAAAAACATTGGAAATTCTTGTCTTGGACCTAAATTGCTATTCACTTAGTCACCTGTGGTTTTATTTAGATTATGAACTTATAAAATAAAATAAATGTTTTTCTTTATTTCTGCTCTGTAGGCCTACGTCAAGATTGCTCAAGCTGTTTCATCTCGACCTGTAAGTTTTTGTATCATTAGGCATTAGGTGTCATGTGCTAAAACAGATTTCCTTGCTTTTCCCTTTTTTTCTTTCCTTTACAATTATCTTGCACAATGCGTTCTTGGTCTACTTCGTTAGTAGTTTATGATGCTTGATTTTGGCCATCAGCCCTGTTATTTGATATGCTTTCGGACTGTAGGGGCTTTTCTACTGTAATGAATTTTATGACACTAAACCTCATTCTTTGGCTTTTGGTTGTCCTGTGAACAGTACAAAAGCTTCAGTGTCTTAATGCTGCCTGTTTACACCCTTTGGCCAGAAAAACTCAGAATCTTATAATTAAGCTGCTTAACTAGATTTTACTAGCAATTTCTAAAATGGACAATGGGTCTTATGTATTGTCCGAGTACTTTTTTTTGGGTAGGAGACATTTTTCTTGTTTTGTTTTTAAAATTTTAGTGGGGACTAAATGTGAAAGAGTAATTTGATTTTTACTTCTTTTGTTACAAACTAAATATGGTTAATGAAAATTCTATATTCCTGGGCTTGGTGTCTCAGGGGCAAAATTACTGGGTTGCAGGATTGAGAGGCAGCTAATTTAGGACCTACATTTTGAAGGAATCTTCTATCCTTGAGTTGAAGACATAATTTAATTAATACAGATACCAAATTCTGAAGTTTCTAAACAGTGAAAGAGAAAAAAGAGAATTGATTTGATGAATCCACTTGCCACATTGTACTTGAAATAACTTCTACAACCGTTTAATTTAATGTTCTATTCCCGAGTAGATCATGCATGCCAAATTTCAAGTTAATCGAAAATACCTAACCATTTGTTTGAAACAAAACATCTTTCACCATTAAATATATATTGAAAACATTGAAAAAATTAGATTCTCGATCGAGGTGATAAAGATATCGGATTGACTCAAACCTTTACATGCATGATACATTCAAGTAGATTGTTAAATCCAACTATTGTTTTGTCAAATATTAATTGAACATGTATGCATGCATGCATGTATGGTTATTTAAAACCGTATCTCTCATCTCCTCTACTATTTCAAATATCACTTAGGACGAGATGGCTTTATTGATATCTGTAGGGTTCTGAAAATGTTGTTTGATTTCCCATTAAGTTCATATTTAGTTTCCTCAGACATCTACTATTCTACTTCAACTTTAACTCTGGCCTCATATTGTACTTCTAGCAGCTCTTGTCACATTAAGTGATGGATTGGTAGATGAACATGGGTCTGATTTTTTTATTTTTTCTCTTGTAGTAATATGTTTGAGCACCATTTCATACTATCTAACCTTGCTTTTCATTATCTTCTTGTTGTTTGTATCACCTTTATTTTAGGTTTCTGTAGGCGCTAGACTAATGGATAAGGTGTCCTAAAGTTTGTGTCCTTGGTCATACCAAGCAAAAGGTCATTCTACAGAAACATCAAACTTCCAGAATCAGTTGTGCTGGTGTCTGGCTAGGCCTTATGCTTGAAAAGTGGACTTCACAACACTTTTTGTGAGATCTGACTGGGCTAGCACTCATTTACAAACCTTTTCAAGACTTTCCTCCAACCTCCTGAATTTAACTGGCATGCAATATCGGGGACTTCCTTAATGTTCTAACCGCTTTGCATCATCAGTTGCGTATACTATTTGTATGCTGTGTTCATTCTGATATGAGAACTTCTGGAGATGCATTTTATGCAGGATTTGATACCTCCAGCATATGTGGATGAACTCTCATTGTTGCAAGACCGAATAACTCCGTTTTCTACTGAAGTTGCTCTTGATACAATTGAAAAAGAGTTAGGGTTACAAATTGATGAGCTTTTCTCTGAGATTTCACCAGAACCAGTTGCCGCAGCATCGCTTGGACAGGTTTGTGCCCATTTAGTTTCTAACTGGTTTCTTTTCGTAGGGTTTTTGAAATTTATCTTAGAAAACCAAACTCCATCTTCTCTCTTTCTGTGTAAAGTAGGTATATCAAGCTAGGCTTCGTCATAGTGGACGGGTTGTTGCTGTCAAAGTGCAGAGACCTGGCGTTCAGGCTGCAATTTCCTTAGACATATTAATCTTGCGCTTTCTGGCTGGGGTGGTTAAGAAAGCTGGTAAATTTAATACTGATCTTCAGGTAATTTTGGAATGTATTGTTGGGTATGAATTGCTCTGCAGTTGAGTTGGGTTAATTACACATTTGGTATTCTAATTATAATCAAATTCTCGATTTGGCACCTAAAGTTTGAAAAAGTTAGGTATTTTTCCATTGCTTTTGTCTATTGGTTTGCACTCGAGACTAATACCTTTAGTCAAATAGTAGACATGTCCAAAACATCCAAAAAAGTTGCAACACATTACACGTTAGTATGGCGTTTTGAGACGCTTGGCATGCTCTTTCTTTTTTACTATAATTCATGTACCAACTGAGCAATTAACCCATTCTATTCCTTGTAAATATGGTTTTGAATCAAGCCTATGTATTTTAACTCAGGATTTCTGCATGTTATATATTGACCTATATTAACCAAGAACCATGTCCTATATTCAGGCAGTCGTTGATGAATGGGCATCAAGTCTTTTCCGGGTATGTTTTCATTTGCCTCTCCTTAAGCATGCTTTAAATCTAATACCATGTTGTTAAACGCACACATAGCAATCTAACCTTCTTTTATGTAATTGAGAACACTCTTGTATTATGGCTTGTAAGTTGCAACAAAAATGCTTACATCTTGCTTTGAACAGGCACATGTCAAAATATTAGATAGTTAAATGTTTAAGCATTTTTAATGAATGTTCATGCTTTAAAGCATAAGCATTCTTGAATTATTGGAATCACAGCTGTTTGAAAGGCTGGGTTCAAATAGTTTTCTTCTCTACATGCAGCTTCAGGAGAGCAACTATGCTGCTTGAAACTTCTCTCAACTTATTAACTCATAACTGTGAGGGGGAAGAAATGCATAAAAGAAATACCTATAGTAGATGCTAGGACCGTAAATCTCATGAAGAAAGTTGTAGAAGCCAAGACTCATCCCTGTAGAGTTATTTTGAGTTTAAAGGTCATTGCATGAATAGATGTTCTGTAGACTTATTATAACGTAGCTTTCCTTGTTGAGAACCTGAATGGTATTAGGAAATGATTCTAAAAGTTGTCAGAAAGATAACTGTACTAGAACAAATTAAATTAAGTGGTGCTAACCTTCGTTGGTTTCTTTGGGGTTGGTTATAAATTGGTTTTAAGTTGGATGTCTTGACAAATTAAACTTAAGTAGTTTTATCGTTTCAAGTCAGACCATCTTGATTGGATATGTCTGCTATAAGCATTCTTCAGAGAACTTAATTATAACTGAACCAAACATAAACATAATAATATTACTTATTTTTATGGAATTGAAGTCATTGTTATAATGGTTAATTTCTTATAAGATAAAATCTATTGTATTTAAAACTGTACAGGGGAATATTTGTAGTTCAACTTCTGAAATTCTCATAGTGTACGTTAAGAAGTAGCATGTGCAAAATCTTTGTTAGCTTTCAGTGAACATTGTTTTAGCTTCAATAATACATTTTATATTCCTTCTTTATTGCCTTTTTCATATTATAGGTCTTGCCATTTTCTCTAAAAAACTTAATATATTACTGAACTATCTTTGTGGTAGGTGTTGATTTTATTGTTTTAAAATTTGACCATCTACTCAACTCAACTAAGCCTTTATCACAAACTTGTTAAGGTGTTATTCTTTTTCTTAGTTGAGGAATACGCTTAGAACTTCATATTGAATACAGGTGAATCACATTGAATGCAGGAGATGGACTATAGGAAAGAAGCAAATAATGGAATCAAGTTTAGGTAAGAGCTCCATCAAAGGTGCCTCATCACATGGAAGTTTTCCTCCTTAAGGCTCCAGTTTGTGGAGAAAAAAGAAAGGGGTAAGGCAGGAAATTTTTCAATCCAAAGGTTGAGCTACAATGTAGTGTATGTGATTAATCACAGCCATTAGATTGAATAATTTTTCCTTCTTTACACCTTTCCTTTCTTCCTACCAAATGGGGCCTTAATGTCTGACAGTTTATCCCCTTGGTTTGCTCGGTTGTCTGCTTTCTTAGTTGACTTTTACTTGACAAGGTTTTGGTAGCTAATTTTATGTGAATTAAACTTGGTTGGATATTATTTATTGGCTTCTTATTTTATCTTTAGATCAATTGCATGCAGACAGTCAGTCTTTTTTGTTTTGTCAACTGCTCTTGCTGCATCTTTCTTATATTTATGTGGACACTGAAAAACCTAGTGACTATTACAAGAACATAATAGGTCAGGCTAAAATCATTAGCCTGCAACCTTGAGTGTTGATGAAAAATGTGAATCTTCACTGAGATCCTTTGTCCTCGTGGTACTTGATATACATCAATTATTACTTTATCGAGGTGGAGGATTGCAATCCATTAGATGGTGGTTCATCTGCATGGCCAATTATTATGTCATATACCACAACATAATACTTGCATACAGTGTTGCCCCACTGCCTTTGGTTCTCTCTTCTCAGCAATGTACAACCATGTTTTCACCTCAGCATGTTCAACAATGTCTTGAATGCCTTATTATGCAATCTAATGTCTTCTTACTGCTCCCATCTTGTTAAACTTTCGTGACAAGCCATGTCTCTGATTGAATTGGTCATTTCGCTTATTATGGGTATGCATATGTGCATTTGCATTAATACTTTATTCCTCTAGGCTTTCTTCTGATCTACTGGACTGAATTACTGTAAAAGCATGGTTCAAAAGAAGGTGATAGACAATGGGTGATGCTGATAATATTCTTCAAAAAATGATTCTATGGTTAAAGTTCAACGTATCTTTGATCTTCGGGTCAAGAATTTTACTCTTATCTATTTATCTCTCATTTGTTCATATCCAGTTTTTGCTTTATCTTTTTTTATTATTAAGGTGTCTCTAGTGCTCTAACCATATTTGCTGTTTGCTTAAACAGTCGTCTATACAGTGGTATAAAAGATGTTTTTGTTCCAAACATGTATTTGGAGCACACAACTAGTAGGGTCCTTGTTATGGAGTGGGTGGAGGTAATTTCTGTATTGTTCATTGTTTTTCTATATATATTTATATATGTATATAAGGACGGTGTATGTATATACATATATACATTATTGGATAATTGAACATTTCAAATATATGCTTGCTGTTTTGCTAATTTTTCTCCTTTATGTATATTTTAGGGACAAAAGTTGTCTGAAGTGAAGGATCTTTACCTGGTTGAGGTCATTGTTAAAACTATTTGCTGATATTTTGTTATTAAACAATTGATGTGTGTGACCTTTACTATTTGTCTCAGTAGCTTAGTGACTGAGAAGATGATTGTTTCCTTGTGCTGAATAGGTAGGAGTGTACTGCTCATTCAATCAACTTTTGGAGAATGGCTTCTATCATGCTGATCCTCACCCAGGAAACCTTTTTCGTACATGCGATGGAAAACTTGCCTACATAGGTATTGCTTTTGAATATGAATAAGTTAGCCTGTAAACTAAGGCACTAAGGCACTAAGGCACTAAGGCATTTTTCTGTTGATTAATTTTATACTTAAACCAAGGTTTCTGTTTTTGTTTTTCTATTTTTTTGTGCTTGACATTGAGTTTAGCATTCCTTCTTTTTATTAAAATTTGCTGATTCAAATTGAGACTGGTTTTGTTGTATATTGATTGTCTTATTGTCTCTTTATTGATCTCCTGATAATGAATATCTGCTGGGTAGAAACAGATATGGAAACTGTTGAAGGTTGATAGTTTCTTGTAAGTTGTGCAACATTTGATCAATTATTTAGAATTCACTTATTCCATATACTTTCATTAAAATGCTAGTAATCTGTGAATGATTTATCAAATTGATGGTATCTGTCCCCCTTGCTACATTTAGTTATCTAAGATCTTAGTTTTTTTTTCTTTTTTTTAAATTGTTCTGAAATTACCGATTAGTTGTAGATTTTCACCTATATAGCTAGCAATTGAACAATTATCATTTACTAATAGTAAGTATAAAGGCTAACCTTTAATATGTTTTATGGCCAGATTTTGGTATGATGGGTGAATTTAAACAAGAATTCAGAGACGGATTTATTGAAGCTTGTCTCCATCTTGTAAACCGTGATTTTGATGCCTTGTCAAAGGACTTCGTCACTCTCGGGTACTACAAGTTCCAGCTTCCCCAGAAATAACAGAGAGCATAATTTATATTGATGCAGCATTTTGAAAGCTGGATTAGTTGTTAATTTACAGTACTTATCCACAAAAAATTATGGTTTAGTTGTTAAGTTACAGTACTTAACCGCAAAAAAAATGGTTAACTTGTAGGCTTCTTCCACCAACTGCGGAGAAAGAGGCCGTTACAAAAGCATTAACAGGTTTCCTCTTTATAGCTCTAAAGATTTTTACATTTAGAAATCAACCGCTTCCCTGGTCATATAAATTAACTAATTAGTAATTATTCCTCTCTCTCCTGTATCCTGTGTCTTTAGGCGTCTTCCAAGATGCGGTCGCCAAAGGAGTCCGAAATATAAGCTTTGGAGACCTTTTAGGAGATTTGGGTACTACCATGTAAGAAGTTCATCTTTCACTTTTATAAGCAAGATCTATGCATTCAAATTATGTTCATACACTTGCTCCAATATCTTCCCTTGGGTTTGGGGTAATAAATTTGTAAAAATGTGTGCTAAATCTTTGTTTCCTGCTTAGAAAGTTGTTTGTCAATTCATGTATGAAATAAAATTTTTGTTGAAGAAATTGAGACTCTGTTGAAAGCACTAAGAACAAACTAGAGATGTCTACTAGAGTATGGAAATGTAAATAGAAAGGAATGAATCCCACAAATGACACATATTCCCATAGTGAAGAAAGCTCACAAATAAACAATGCCCTGCCGCTAGAAGATTAAGCATAATAACATGTTTAGTTCTGATAAAGGACCAAAAACTGCCTAGTTTCAGTATTAGTTGGCTACTGAAGATTCAAAGGCTCTGGAAATGCTCTCAGCTTGTCTACTGCACATATATCCAGTCTTTTTGGAACAGCACTACTTTTGTGACAAAAAAACTGTAAATGCTTATCTGGATCTCTAGTAGTTGTTCTGTGTCTTTTGGACAGCACAGACTTGCATGACAAACACATTGTAACTGTAAATGCTTATCTGAATCTTAATAATTTTTCCCTCATTAGCACGAGTATCAACTGATAATTATAGGCTCCCTTTGGTGGAGCAGTTCAGTGCGTTGAGGGGCTAAATGCGCTGAACTGCTTCAAAAGAAGCCTTAAGTGTAATGTCAGCGTGATGGGGTTTGCCTGGCAAGCCCCAACCTCCAGTTATTCCACCGGAGCAAAATGTTCTGGTGGAGCAATCTCACTTCTTTTTTTTATTGTTTTCTTTTATTACCCTTTAGTTTTTATTTATTTTTTCTATCCTATCTCTATGATAATATCTATAATAATAGTAATTTCCCATTCCTGTCTCACCGTCACCGTTGTTTTCGCCAAACACATATTTTCTCACCACTGATTTTATTCTCACCACTACAAATTAATCTCACTTCTACAGTAACTAATCTCACAATTTTAATCTTATGGGGCTCAATCTCACCGCTCTACCAAAGGGAGCCATAGTCATTAATGAACTGCTTTTAGTGGGGTTTGGAATCTTTATATAATAGAGCAGAAACAAAAGCTTTTATCTTTTCTTGATCAGAAAAACAAAGGCTTATTTGTGTGTGGGAAAGAAAAGGAAAAGTGGGTTAGGATGAGGAGAATAGTCATCTCAATTAAGTTTTGAATGATATGGTATTATTTGATCTTCTTCAGTTAACCCTGAAGTTATTCTTGAATCTGTTTCTAATACTGATGGTTTCTTCTGTTTTGCAGGTACAAGTTCAAATTTCGTATACCTTCATATTTTTCTCTTGTTATTCGTAGGTAATGCTTTACCCTGTAATTTGATGCACCTTCCATATAGCTTCATGCTGTCTGTTTCAGAAGTGAAGAACCTACTGTATTTATATTTTATTTATTAGTTTATTGACATTACTTATCCTTTTCTAGTCTTGCTGTATTGGAGGGAATTGCAATAAATGCTAACCCAAATTACAAAGTGTTGGGTAGTACATATCCATGGATTGCTAAAAAAGTGTTGACTGACAGTTCACCTCAACTGAAGTCTTCTTTGCAAACTCTTCTTTATAAGGTATATCTATACCAATCTTGGCTCTTCTTTACTTAAATATAACAGTCCTCTATTTTGTAAATTCACGTCATGGACATAGCATATTCAATTTCTGATTATGAGGTTATAATCTGTTAGGATGGTGTTTTCAGAATTGATCGTCTGGAATCTCTATTGACAGAGGTGCGATTTTCCATATTTTTTGCATACTCTCACCCTTTTTCTCTTTATCCCCTTTCCATACAGGGTACAGTATGTGGCCTCCATTTTGTATAAATTGAAAAAAAACCTGATGCATTTCCACTTTATCTTGGGTCCAGTTGTTGTTGTTATTTCTTATTTTTTTATTTTATTTACCTTATTCATATAAAACAATGGTTATTAAAGTCCTGAATTTTTAAACGGTCCCTAAGAGTTGAAGTACTTCTTCTCATTAGTTTTAAACAATCAGTTGCATATATATATTGTATCGACATCCTTCACTAAAATCAGTGAAATCTTCTAAAGCTTTAGTCCTTTTCCTTTTCGAGCCATAGTGCCATATCCTTTGGTAATGGCAAGCAACATCATGGATATATCCTCCTAATAACAATTCCCAATCTATTTCTTGTCATTTTGTTTCATTTATGTATATTCCAGCACCATCCTCAGTTTTTTGAAGTCCTTAAATGATTTCTATGGCAGTCCCTTCGTGCTCGAACTGAGAAGGCCTTGGTTGAGAAGCAGAAAGAAGAAGCAAAATCCAGGGAGGGTTTTAAGGAAATTCTTTCTTTCACGTTAACTGAAAAGGTATCTGCAACTTGCATCTCTATTTAGTATGCTTTGAATGACCCAAGTGAAATTTATATTGTTTGTTTTCACTTCTTTTGGCAGGGCACTTTTGTCAGGGAAATACTTATTGAAGAGTTCGCTAAGGTATGTTTTGGGGGGCTAGGTCTCATACATGCTCTTAGAAATTACCAACAGAAGAGGTAGATCAAAAGTATTTGTCAAGTGCATCAAATGCTGTGATCTGCCTGGCAAAATTTTTTTTACGTTCTACTTAAGTGTCTTCTCTAGAACCTTGCAAGTTATATACACAAACAAGTAAAGCTTGATGAAGAGTTGTGAAGATTATGTGGAAAGGAGTCGCACTCTATTTTGTGGTTATGTCTATGGTCTTTAAGCTTGCATGCATGTAATCATTATGAAAGATTGCAAAACTTTTATTTTTGGCCATCTTAGCTTATAAATCCACAAATATGATCCACATGCTTTAGCTGTACTGGCATCATAAGTTCCTTGATAATTTGATCTGGCTGTCATGCTTTTCTATGGTCTCAATTGCTTTCTGAAAACTGGTACAGGGTTTGGACGCACTAGGTTTAGCAACTCTTGATTCATTCACTTCTGTGGCTACAACCAGCATACCCTTTACCAGTGCCCTCTCATCTTCTTTGATGACCAAGGAAGATATGGTCAACTTGAGAACGTTACGCCGACTCATGGTTTTGTTGTCAGGCTTTGAAAGCAACAAAAAACCTTTGAAGGTGAGAGTTTAAGAATTTGGTATTTCACGCTACAATATAATGAAGTGTTGACAAAAGATGTTCTGAATGGAGAATTTACTTGTGTTTGATCCAAGTGCATTTGTTTATGTTAAATGAAGATATTGTGGCCTTATAGTTTTAGATTTTCTATATTCAAAGGTGATGGAGCCACACGAGGTTACAATTAAGGATATTTGAGATATGAAACTTTCATGAAACTTTTAGGTGATGTTTAAGTGCAACCTCTTTAGAAGCCCTAAACCCAATGGATCTTTAAACAGCAAATAAGTCCTCCTCTGAAAAACGAAAGTTCTTGGTATTTAGTGGATTCTCAGTCAAATAAGTAACGAATAATTGAATATTTTGATCTTTTTTGTTCTACCAGAAAGAGAATCCTTAGTATGTAAGACTTTTATGTGGTCTCTGAATTTAATCATCTTAAGAGTCTCGGCTGAATCAGGATTATATAGTTTTTTAGTCTTGCTAGATTCTATTTACGCTTTAAATTTTCACTTACTAAGGTTGATTTTAATGGAGATATATGTTATGTCCTATTGAAGAGTTATTGGGGAACTGCTATTAACTAATTGTTGTTTTCTGTGTTTCCTTTTTCTTTTTCTTTTCCTTTTTCTTTTTCTTTTTCTTTTTCTTTATGTGCAATAATGTGTGTTACCATGAACATCAACCAAAAGATTACTTGTCATAACTTTAATAAATTCTTTCTTGCATAAGTTCTCAGTGAATCTTTTATTCTAGTTCTATGTTTTATAGCCACAGGTCATTGAACTCCAAATTTCTCCTAGCTTGGAACACTGCAATAAATTAAAAATATCACTCTTCGTTTCTTGTCTATTTTGAAGGAACTTTTGAGAGAGAGTGTATAACGAGTATAGCCTATTAAGAAGATCACTTTCAAAATCAATAATCTATTTATAGTGTGGTTAAAAATTAAATTGAATATCTAGTACTGGGCTTATTCTTTGTTCGGAAACAAGTCAACTTATACTTGTATAAGTTTATTTTATTGATTTGTTCATGAACACAAGTAGGTTCACACTTTCATAGGTTATAAGTTGTGATATTATTAACTTAATATTAAGTGGTCGGATCCGACATACTACCCGGAAAGTTGAGCGGCTAATAGAAGAACCAAATTACTGCAATATCTATCTAATAAAACATGAAATGAGTGTGGAATTTCTTATGCTGCCTATATTGTAGTGATGCTAGGGCAGTGAATTTTTGTCTTGTAGGATAAACTGACTTCAAATTTGCATGTTTTAGGAAGTTAATGGAGTCGGTAGCTCAAACAATAATCAAAGGGCATACGTAGAGGAAGCATCACTGATTCCCTATCGGCCTGCATCAGTTTCAGAAATTCTGACAGTTCTTTCTATTATTCCAGAGGTAAGCATTAAGAGTAGACATGTTTTAACAACTATATCTTGCACCAATTAAGTGATTGTTTTCTGTTTTTTATAATCCTCAATAACTGTTAGCGTGAAAAGCCTAAGCGTCTGCTCCATTAAACAGTGTGCTTTCAACCCGAAATCTCAAATCTCGAACATTAATCTTTTTTCCTTTGGCCGTTGTTCACAGCAATTGCTCGTCTCCTAGCACTTGCCTTTCCTTTTTCCTCTGCAAAACCCAAAGCATTCTTATTTAAACTATTCCCAACTGTTTTATAATACAACATAAGGATTTTACTATAAGGATTTTACCTTTTCCTGCAACACGATTAAGTTGCTGCTCATGAAATTTATTGGAATTAGCATTCTTATGATGATAAATTGATTTATGACAACAGAATTCTTTTAAGTAGATGCCCCCCGGCATTGAAATTTAAACTATAGGAATTACATTTATTTTCTTGAGCATCTATGGATATATCTTATTGTTACTCTAAATACGTTGCAGCTACCGCCAGAATTGCAACAGCAGTTGCTTCGCTTGCCAGCTGATCTGGCTGGAAGGTTGATTTCCCGGGCTTCTGCAAGGACTATCCAGAGGATCTTTTTATGATGGTGAGTTGGGTTTCAGAACAAGCACAAGCGAGAGCCGAGAGCCTTTCATGATTTGGCTCAACTGGATGGAAATTTGCACCTCATAAGGGGGTTCGTGAAGCGCGATTCACTTATGTTAGGTTGAATATCTATATCAATTCACCCCTGCAAATTTGTTTCAGAACGAGGAGATTTTCAGTTGCATTAAAAAATATATATAAAATCTTTTATTTAGCATCTCTTCCCATAGATAAGTTAAAAAAAAGTACAAGTCTCAAGGATTCCCTGGTAGATAATGAAACCAACATCGATGTAAATTTAAACACTGAAAATTTTTGTAAATCCACCAGCATTCATTCTACAATTAGCCCCTTGTTTTTTATATTTGAAAGTTACTAATATATTAGGTGTTTTTCACACCAACACTTTGTGTGGTAAGTGCACAATTGCTTTAAATGCAAGTCTTCGGCACAATCCCAAACTTGACCTGCCATTTGAAAATTGAGTTTCATAATTCCAGCATATATTGAACGATAAATCAAGCAAGGCTGGTATGCTTTTCACTTGGCTTCATTTTGTTACTCTATGAAATTGAGCTCCGAAACAAATATATATTGTAATTGATGGACTTTTATATAACTCTTTATTTTGATTTGACTGCCACGGTAGAATTGCGATATCTACACTTATAATTTACTCTTTTTGTCTCAAAATATATATCACTTTTAATTATTTTTACAAAATCAGGAAAAATAATTTTTTTTGTGTTAAATTTTACGTACTCATTTACTTACCTATTTTATCTATGATTTGACTTGTCTCTCATTTAATAGTATAGAAATGATTCTTCAAAAAAAATAGTATAGAAATGAGACATGCATTAAATATTAAGTTTTTATTCTGATAAGGGTAATTTCAGAAAAAAAAATACAATAATATTACCTTAGTTTTGTAAAAGTGACAAATATTTTGAGATAAATTTTTCAAAAATGACATTTTGGGACAGATGGAGTATAGTTTTATACTCCATCCGTTTCTTACTATGTAACTCATACTTGGTGTTTCATTTTATTTGTCCTTTTACATTTTCAATGAAACATTAATTATCTTTTTTCAAATTTGTCCTTCCATTTTTTTTTGGGAAGAAGAGACATGTATTTAATACTACTAGTAAGAGATAAAAGGAGAGTGAGAATGACTATGGGTAAATTTGAAAAATAAAGTAAAACTTGTAGAGAATTTTGAAAATTAACTATTTTTCTTAATCTACAATATTCGGTTAAATAAGTCACAGAATAAGGAACGGATAAAGAATTAAGGGGGCATTTGGTTCGGGTCATGTTACATTCCCTATGAGAATGTACACTATGTCAAGTTATATGTCCTCATTTGGTTGCTCTGACAATAATGTCAAAGGACATGTGATTACCACAGAGGTGGTAATATAGGTGGGAATGTAAATACCACCCCCCTCTTAGGTTATATTACATGTCCTACCCTTTTGGCTCCAATATTCCTATTTTACCCTCACTTATTTCTTATTATGCCAACAAACAATGATATTCTTTTTTAGTTTGACAGTATTTATATTTAAACCAAAAATAATTGGTAATTTTAATTGAAGGAATTTTAGATTATTTGTATCTTTATATATTTGTCAATTATAAATCTTATTTATCAAATTATTATTTTTATTGTTAATTTTGTTAATATTTACTTTTTGTTATTGAATTTATTTAATAGTTTCAAAATGTGTTAATTTAGTTAGAATATTAATTTAATTAGAATATAAGTTTAAAAAGTTTTTTATATAAGTGAGGGCAAACTAGTAAAATAGTCATTCATATATGTCATATTCCCACATCAACCAAACATAATAATCTAAGATGTCCATCTTTCCAACCACACACAAAATGCACACATTATCAGGACATCACATTACTAGGTAATGCAGTGGTAATCTTATGTCCACAGGTAATGTAACATTACCCCAACCAAATACACCCTAAAAAGAAGCTCTTCGAGGAGTTTTGAGGAATTGGTTGGGAAGGACATGCATTTGGCACCCTATTAGCATTTAGCATTAGTATTGGTTGAGTTTTTCTTTTTTGATTTTAGTTTTTTTTTGTATTTTCTTTTCTTTTTTTCTTTTACTTCATTTTCTCTTTTCTTTTCCTTTTTTTATGTGACCAAGGGGATTCCAGGCCTTTGACCCAAGGCTAATCCATTTTAAGCTGAGTTGCCCCATTATGAAAGTAAAGTTCTTTCAACAATGATTTTATCTATTTACAAGACTTGAACTTGAGACATTGTCTTTTTTTTTTTTAATTTTTTTATTTTTAATTATTTCAAACTTATTTATATTTTAATGGCACATAGACTATTGGAAAAGAAAAATAAAAAATTATTTTCAATTATAAGAAAAAAATTTTGGCAAAAAAAATCAAAATATCATATGATTGAATTAACACTTTTATAAAATTTAATTAAAACAAATAAAATATCAATTAATATAATAATTAAATTTGATTAATAACTATAATCTATAATCTATATAATTTATACTATATCAAGTATAATATTTAATATATAAAGTTTAATTATTGATAAATTAATTTAAAATAAAATATAAATTCTAATTTACTAAATTATGATATGTTGTACTAATTCACCAAAGTATGGTTAGTTTTTTCAGATTATCTATATGAAGAATGAAAAGAAATCTTTTACCGTTTTTTAATATTTAAAACTAGATGAAGATAGAGTGAAATGAGGAAATTTCTTAAATACCCACACGAATAATTAAAAGCCAGTTTCATATGCATATAGAATTTTACCAATAGCTACTGAATCTGAATTTTAATATTCCTTCAATTTTATGCGAATTCCTCCACATTTTTCATTAGTTTCTTTGATGACGCCTATTGAAATTTATTAGCAAAATGCATTTTTAATTTTTTTTTATTATATATAGGCCATGGTGGTTAATGATGTTAATTGTCCCTGGAAGGAAAAACTTAGAAAAGATTGAATAGCAATGACAATTATTAGCCACCTTCAACTAAGTTTGACGAGTCATTCTAATAATTAAATTGAAAATGTTCACATTGTTTGCTTATTGATGATGATGAGAATAATAATAATAATAATAATAATAATAATATGTTTAAATTTAGTTTTTAATTTTGTTCAAATTTCTCCAATAATAAGTTATTTTTTCTTCTCTTGATGAGATTTTAAAATTATTTAATTGTATATTTTATTCATCATGACTTTTGTTCTATTGTTGTTGCAGGTTTCACTTTATTATATACCAAAAAGAGTAGTTTTATTAGGAGTTATCATATTTCGATTTCTTTTTTGTCATATTTTGTATGGAGTGCCGTCATAAATGATCATGAAATTTTATTTGTTAATGAACATAATTAAATATCATCTACATTTTCCTTGGAATTTTGAATATATATATATATATATATATATATTCGTTTTATTGCAAATAATCTATCTGATTATTTGCATTGAGATTTGATATGAAAATTATACTTCAAAAATTTATTAGGATGTCAAACATTATGTACCTGTATATATGTTACAAATTACATGTTATCACTATTTTGACAATTGTGAATTCACTTTACTATAAAACAATCAGAAAAATTTTTAAGGCTCAAGTATTAAAACAAAAAAAAAGAAGAAGTCATTGACCAAATTTTGAAAAAGTCAATTAAGCCCCCTGAATTTTTATTGTGATCAAATAAGCGCCTAAACTTTTGTTCAAAGTCGAATAAGCCTTAAACTTTTTGTTATAATTAAATAAACCCTTGAACTTTTATTTACACCTAATTAAAACTCTTGATATAACTAAAATTAATTATGTGATCTTTATCGATTTATGGACTAACAATTGTTAAATGCGAAATTTAACAAATTTTAATCATGTCAAGAGTCTAATTAGATGTTAATTGAAATTTAACATGAAATCTTATGAATTTTAATCATGTTAATGGCTTAATTGAGTATTAATCAAAGTTCGAGGGCTTATTTGATTAAAATAAAAATTCAAGAGCTTAATTGATTTTTTAAAATAAGTTCAAGGATTTTTTTTTTTCCTATACATATAAACTAAGAATAAAATACCCTGCCTATTTAATATAGAGTGACCAAGAGTTAGCCATATCCACCCAGTCAACAACAAGAATCGGAACCCCGTTACGTACCGAAAAGTATCAGTATCTATTATAGTTAAAAACAGTGCTGGTCCTGTTGGATGATAAACACTAAATGTAACTGTTTATTATTCTAACATTTTCTTGTTGAATGAAGAGATGCGGACAGTGGATTTGGCATTTTTCAAAAGATACAGTTGTTTGATTGCATATGGTTAATATTACTCCATGTAATCAAACCAAATTATGTGTTGAGTTAATTTCCAATCATGAGGACTAAGTGACTTTTGTATGTGTAAATGACTTCATAAGAAAAAAATTGCATGAAAATTTTTCTTAAAACAAAAAAACTTGCAAATCAAAGAAGTTAGTTACAATCAAAATGCATGAAAAACTCATAAATTTCATCCCAACTCTAAAAATAAATATCTTATTTTTCTTGTTTATATCATTTTAATATCTCTTTTCCATGAATATATAAATATATAGCATATTCTTTTATAATATATATATATATATATATATGTGTGTGTGTGTGGAGATTTGTACAGTCTTCGGGAGTCTTATAATATGTAAATTAATTAATAAAATAACTCTATTTAATCCTGTAAATTTTATCTACTATACTTTTTTGATGTTTGATCGTTTCTATTATATATATATTTTTTTATCTAATCAATACTATCACATGAATTTTACCGAATCAAGACTAATTCCTTTCAAACGAAAAACATTAAAAATAAAATCCTCCCTAAATTTCATAGATCCATGAAAAGAAAGTAACCCCAAAGGCTAGTCCAACGCTGCCAACCATGGGCCAATGAGACGGAAGAAAATGTTGAATCATTTGACAGAAACCGACCCAAAACTAGTTAAATATATATATATATATATATATATATATATTAAATAAGAAAGAAACCAATTAGATATAGTTTTCTCTTTGGCGGAAACAGTTAGATATAATTTATTTACATATAATAAATTTGTCATCAATAAATATTTTATTTTTGTTATTAAAGTGGATAAATATAAGTTGTGCAAATTGTCTAAGATGTGAAATTCGTGCAGGATGAATAGTACATATCACATCTGCAGGATGAATAGTATATGTCACTATTGATGAATAGTACATATCACTATTCATATTTAATATTTTAAATCGTGGAATCCACATGTATAATTTTTCAAAGTTTATACATTAATTCTTTCGTTTATAAAAGCGCTGAAGCTGATGAATAATAATAAGATGAAGAATCTTTTCTTCTTATCTTTTCTTCTGATAATTTCTCTCTCTCTTTTTTCTTTTTCTACTATTACTTGCTTCTTGTTCCAATTATTATTAATACACTTTCACAACACGTTATTAGCACGGGGAAACTCTCTTAAGGTTTGATTCTATGGTGGAAGGTCAGATCTCTCCATACTTATTTTTATTCAAATTATTTTGTTTCGATTCCTTATTTCCATTATACTAATATATGTTATTCTTGACAAGTTAAACCCTATTGATTTTAATCTCAAGGGTTACGATTTATTTTATGCTGGGTGACACCAGAAGCTGTCATACTAATATTGGGAATATTTTCTTTTATATCACAACCGGAAGTTGTGCAAAATTTCATATCACAACCTGAAGTTGTCAAATTGGATCTGGTTATTTTATTTTTGACACCAGAAGTTGTCAACCTAATTTTGACACCAGAAGTTGTCAACCTAATTGAGACCATTCATTTTAGAATTATGGCAAATATTGAAAAGCCCAAATTCCAAATTTTGGATATAAGTGGCAATAACTATTTGTCATGGTATCTCGATATTGAACTGCATCTCCAAGGCCAAGGTCTTGCAGCTACCTTTGGCGAGAATGGAAATGCTAATGATAAAGATAAGCCAAATGCTTTGATTTTTATCCGACGGCATCTAAGTGATAGCCTAAAAGTTCAATATCTATATGTCCAAGATCCCTTGATCTTATGGACAAGATTGAAAGAGCGGTATGATCATACCAAAACTGTCATCCTCCCTCAAGCACAATATGATTGGCAACATCTGAGGTTGCAGGATTTCAAGTCCGTGTCCGATTATAATTCGGCATTGTATGATATTGTATCACGGCTTGAACTTTGTGGTGTTAAGCTTACTGAGGTTGAGCTTTTAGAGAAAACATTCTCCACCTTTCATGCTTCGAATATTGTATTGCAACAGCAATACCGGCAGCGCCAGTTTAAAACATATTCTGAATTGATCTTAGTCCTGTTGACTACAGAACAAACAAATGAGTTGCTGCTTAAAAATCATGATTTAAGACCTGCTGGCTCTAAGGCATTTCCTGAAGCAAATGCCGACTCAAGTAAGAACGTTGGCCGTCCTAGAGGCCGTGAGCGCAGGCATGGGAATTTTTTCCGTAAGGGTAGTGGGAGATATAACCGTAATATAAATAACTCCCCACACAACCCTAAAGGTAAAAAGCCTATGAAGAAGCATGATGATAGTACCTGTCATCGTTGTGGAATGATTGGTCACTGGTCACGTACCTGTCGTACGGCCAAACATTTGGTTGATCTATACCAAGCATCCCAGAAGGATAAAAGCAAGCATGTTGAGACCCATGCCATTGACCTAACTGTGACTGATGCTGAAATCAATAAGGTTTTGGTCAATGAAAACTGTTATATTCTTGGCAATGAAAAACCTTTTGAGGTTTCTGATTTCATTTGATAATGTTGATGAAAATAATAAGTCCCCAGAAATAGATCATGAGGGTTTTCATCTATGGTTTACCATACCCTTGGATAATTATGTTACCAAGGAAGATATTAAATAAATATGGCCGTCAATAAAATCATTGTTGTGAACCTGAAGTTCCCACATCGCTCGCACACGGGATTGTGTGCGTGCTTATAAGCAGGGCCTGAAGCCTTTACTTGTGGACTCGTTTTAAATCCGTGAGGTCCTGAAGTACCAAAGCGGACAATATCCACAAGTTGTTTATAACACGTTATCATGTGTTTTATTCCATACTTGTTGGTTTATATTTTGCATCATATTATTGATTTGTTAAATTTTATGAAACTTGGCACCTGAAGTTGTCAAGATAAATGCAAATGGGACACATTGAGAAAAAGGAAGATATATATTTGCTTGATAGTGCTACAACGCATACTATACTTTGTGGCAAACATTTTTTCTCAAATATGACATTGCGCAAGGCAAATGTTCAGACAATATCTGGTCCTGTTAATATTATAGATGGCTATGGGACTGCCACAGTTATTTTACCAAATGGCACAACATTGTATCTTGAAGATGCATTGTTGAGCGGTAGATCAAAAAGAAATCTACTTAGCTACAAAGATGTACGCTGTAATGGGTACCATCTAGGAACAATTAATGAGCAAAATAAGGAATTTCTTTGCATCACTTCCTACAGGATAGGCCAGAAGACCATCCATGAGAAGCTAGAAGCTTCTAGTATGGGACTATATTTTATCCCAATACGAGCTATAGAATCATATGCTACGATGCCCTGGAAACTAATGAACCCTGATGTGTTCGGACTTTGGCATGATCGCCTTGGTCATCCAGGAGCTACAATGATGCAAAGAATCCTTAAAAATACTCGTGGACACCCTTTAAAAGATACAAAGGTGTTGTTGTCCAAAGAGTACATTTGTGAATCTTGTTCACAAGGAAAGCTCATTACTAAACCTTTCATGACAAAGGTTGATTATGAATCCCTTTCATTCTTACAAAGAATCCAGGGTGATATCTGTGGGCCGATTCAGCCTGCAAGTGGACCATTTAGATATTTCATGGTATTAGTGGATGCATCCTGCAGATGGTCCCATGTTTGCCTATTATCAACGCGCAACGTCGCCTTTGCACGTTTGCTTGCACACATAAGTGCGCGTGGGGTCATGCTGTTTTACATGCTGTATCTTTAATTAGATTGCGCCCCACTACTTCTCATTTATATTCCCCCCTTCAGTTAGTCTTGGGCCAGGAGCCAGACATTTCATATCTACGCACCTTTGGTTGCGTGGTACAAGTGCCTGTAGCACCACCGCAAAGGACCAAAATGGGTCCTCAACGCCGTTTGGGCATTTATGTTGGGTTTGATTCACCGTCTATTATTCGATTCCTTGAGCAATTGACGGGTGATTTATTTACCGCTAGATTTGCGGATTGTCATTTTGATGAGACAGTATTCCCATCACTTGGGATACCTAATGCTTCCACAAATGGAAAGCAGAAAAAGGTCGAGATTTTCTCATGGAATGAGAAAAGTTTGTCTCATTTAGACCCAAGAACACCTGAATGTGAAAATGAGGTGCAACGATTGATCCATTTACAAGCTATTGCAAACCAAATGCCTGATGCATTTAATGAGACTGCTAAAGTTACAAAGTCTCATATCCCAGCTGCGAATGTTCCAGCTAGGATAGATGTTCCTGAAGAACAACCGGAAATGGATCTAAATGTCCCGCGCTTGAAGCGTGGTAGACCGATGGGATCAAAAGACATTATTTGTCGAAAAAGAAGGGGGAGGAATTTAGAATCTGCTCCAGATGAGCATAAATCTGCTCCAGATGAGCACATTAATCTTTCTCGAGGAAAGCAAATTGCACCTGAAGTGGCACAACATAATATTCAAAGAGAGCATATTGCCCCTGAAGTGGCACAAGTTCATGAGTATATTACCCCTAAAGTGGTACAAACCCATGAAAAGATCACCAACCTTGGGAATACTGAAATTTTCATCAGTTATTGTAATGAGATATGGGATCGAAATGAGATAATCATCGATGATGCATTTGCTCTCTCAGTTGCTCATGAGATTATGAATGATGATTATGAACCTCGGTCTATAACCGAATTCCGTCATAGGCAAGATTGGCCTAAATGGGAGGAAGCAATCCAAGCTAAATTGACTTCCCTTGCCAAACGTAATGTTTTTGGGCCTATTACTAAAACCCCCGACAATGTAAAACCTGTTGGATACAAATGGATCTTTGTCCAGAAACGAAATGAGAAAAACGAGATCGTGAGGTATAAAGCCCGACTCGTAGCCCAAGGTTTCCTGCAGAGGCCTGGGATAGATTATGATGAAACATATTCACCAGTAGTGGATATAGTTACCTTTCATTTCCTTATAAGTTGGGTTGCCCAAGAAAATTTTAAAATGCGTCTTATGGACGTTGTGACGGCATATTTATATGGTTCATTAGATTCCAATATCTATATGAAAATTCTCGAAGGTTTCAAAATGCCTGAAGCATGCACTCCCCGCAACCTATTCTCAATAAAGTTGCAAAGATCTTTATATGGGTTAAAGCAATCTGGCCGCATGTGGTACCAACGTTTAAGTGAATACCTGACTAAGGAAGGGTACATAAATGATCCCATCTGCCCATGCATGTTTATTAAAAGATCTGAAACCGGATTTGCTATTATAGCAGTTTATGTCGACGACATGAATTTAATTAGGACTCCTGAAGAGTTATTTGAAACTGCTGAATATTTGAAAAAGGAGTTTGAGGTTAAAGATTTGGGTAAAACCAAACTATGCCTTGGTCTAGAGCTTGAGCACAAAAAGAATGGAATACTTGTCCATCAGTCAACATACACTGAGAGTTGCTTAGACGTTTTAACATGGACAAGGCTCACCCATTGAGCACCCCTATGGTTGTAAGGTCTCTTGATGTCACGTCCCGACCCACAGGCTCGGCCACGTGACAACCGCCGTACCACCTCGAGATGCGTACCTCGTCAGGCGGGCAACCAAGATGGCACAAGGCTTAAAAATAAAGGATATTCGAGCAATATATGAAAACATACGAAATTATCATAAATAATATAGTTCAAAAATATTTAAAAATAAAGTGTCACATCTTACGGTGTTCCATGCAGCGGAAAATATTATATAAATACATAAATGTATATGTAAGATGCAATAATATTCCGAGCCAAGATACACAAAGCAAAAGGGGTGGCACCTACAAAGTCGTGTCCACAGTGACGTACTGGGATCATGGACCACCGGGACGTCCGCCATCCAAAGTCTGATGATCTGACAACAAAAGTGAATAGGGTGAGTACAATATACTTGTACCCAGTGAGAGACTCGGTTATAAAGACCGATCACCTCAGGCTGGGGATATGAAATAATCCAAATATCAATTTAATAAACCATTTATTGAAATATAAGAAGTCCCAAACCAAATCAAAGATTAAATCAATGATAATATTTCCAAATGGGCTGGCATCTGAAATCGTCCCAATAAGGCATACCCGTGCACTGGGTATCCACTGGACCGTCAAGGGTTACTTTATACTTTAAAAACATTTTTCTTACTCTCTGGCCCATTCCCTTGACGTTTGCCTTGCTGTGGTGGAACACAACATTTGGAGTCCTGGCGAGTTTCCCTACGCGCCTCTCCCAACCAGGCTCTACTCACCGTGCCCCTCGATAGGCGGTCCACGGCTGAGTATCACGCATGCTCTCAAACTCAGTCCACGCTCCCGTAAATCGGAGCTTCGAGGAAACCCACTCAATCTCTCATCTCTCAGGGGTATCGTTCCCCAAACAATAATCAATAATATCAATATATAAAATATTTGATATTCCCACCTTTTAAATCATTTATAAACATGGTGTGTGAGGGTGGACAATTCATACCCCAAAACATATATAAACAATTTAATAAAGCATTTATAAATAAATTTGAAAACGGTTAACCCTCAATGGTCAACCAATATAATCCAAGCCACTCACAAGTGAGGAGAGTTGTATACTCCCCGATTACCCACGAATGCCTTAGCTCAAATTGTTACCGATTCCAACCTTGTACAATCACGTACCTAAATAATCAAATTAAAATCTAATTTGATTAATAAAGGCATTCAACCAACAATTAAATCACAAATCAAAATCCATTTAAGGTCTCGGAATAAAATTGAGTAAGTCCGAAATTCAATTGAAGCTAATTTGAGTCAATTGGGGTCTAGGGCAGTAAAATTACCAAAATGCCCCTAATGCTACAGTGCCAAGTCAACTGATGGCTCACTCCCGGGTGTGAGTGAGCCAAATCGGGAGAAATCTCCCAAAATTTGGCAGCTCCGGCGCGGGACTCACCAGGTCCGGCGCCGGACCTGATTCCAGAACATGGCCGTGATCGGCCATGCACCAAATCGAGCTCGGTTCGAGTTCGATTCATCACCAATCCACACCTAAATTGAAACACAGCAAGTTAAACACATGATCTATGGATTCACAGCTTCAAGAACGGAATCAATCCATTAAACATGCTCGAATTTTGAATCAAAACACTAAGAGTTGACATATCTCGGGCAAAACAGAAATATCAACTTCAATCAACGAATTCTCTTAGCTAAGACCATGAAATCAAGCATATAAACTATCAAATTAAAGCTTGATGAGTCTAGAACAACATACCAAATTCTCAGCCACAACCCACAGTTGAATCAAAAGATATGAGCTGATGAACAATCTGTCGCCAAAATTCCATATTTCTAGATTTGGTGATTTTCTTGGAAACTTTGGTGTTTTGATCTTCAAGGAGGCAAAAGAAATTGGTATTGATGATTGATGAAGTGTTTGAAGAGAGATTCAAGGTTTGATTTCAAAGGAATTGGAAGAGATCTCGGAGAAAAATGAAGAACAAGGGAGGAGAAAAATGAAGAACAAGGGAGGAGACCCCTTATAGAATTCACGAGTCCGGCGCCGAGACCCCTTATAGAATTCACGGGTCCGGCGCCGGACCCCTTATAGAATTCACGGGTCCGGCGCCGGACCCACCCTTGTCCGGCGCCGGAGTCAACCTTTTCCGAGTTGACTCCGGTCAACTCAGCCCAATTTCCTCGGGTCTCGATTCCAAGTGGGGCCCACATCCCCGTACTTCAATTTTAGGATTTTTAAGCTTGAAATTGAGCTAAATGAAGTTTAAAACATCCATGGAAAGTCAAATTTGGTATATTGACAAGACAACAATACATAATTGTACAACTTGACACGTGCGGACTAGGTCCGGGCGTGTCACTTAACCCCCAAAACGACCCGTTTCGTCCTAAAGAATCTGATAAGGATATACTTGGTCCTGAAGTACCATACCTCAATACAATCGGGGCTTTGATGTACTTGGCACAGTGCACGAGACCAGATATCGCTTTTGCGGTAAATTTGTTGGCACGTTTCAGTTCTGAGCCAACCCGGAGACATTGGAATGGGATTAAACATATCTTCCGTTATCTCCGAGGAACCATTGATTTGGGGTTATTCTATTCTAAGAATACTACTAACTCTGGTTTAGTAAGGTTATGCTGATGCAGGATATAAATTTGATCCGCACAGAGCTCGCTCCCAAACCGGTTATCTATTTTGTTATAATGATACGGCCATTTCTTGGCGTTCCACTAAGCAAACACTTGTTGCAACATCTTCCAACCACTCTGAAATTATTTCCCTCTATGAGGCCGGAAGAGAGTGTGTTTGGTTAAGATCTATGATATATTGTCCTGAAGACAGTATAATGCTAGTGGATTCAAACCGGTGATAAATTCTCCCACTATAATTTATGAGGATAACGCTGCTTGTGTTGCACAAGTCAAGGGAGGATATATTAAAAGTGATAAGACCAAGCACATCTCGCCGAAATTTTTCTATACTCATGAACTCCAGGAAAGTCGACAAGTTGATGTTAAACAGATTCGCTCCGTCGATAATCTTGCAGATTTATTTACCAAATCTTTGCCAAACATCAACATTTGAGAAATTAGTTTATGACATTGGTATGCGGCGAGTCAGTAAAATGCAAGATTGAATTCCCCAGAAGTGGAAATGTTTAGATGCTCCAGAAGTAGCAATTTGTTTTATTTCAGGGGGAGCGATTATGGACATAAGTGCACTGTACTCTTTTTTCCTTCTGTCCGGTTTTTGTCCCACTGGGTTTTTCCGACTTAAGGTTTTTAATGAGGCAGTAATAGCACGTCCAATCAGGCCATTGAAGTAGGCCTACCTATATTGTCCTGAAGACAAATAGATTGTCCTGAAGACAAGCACATATTGTTCTGAAGAAATATTAGACGGACTTAATTGTATTGTACTCTTTTTCCCTTATGTTCGATTTTTTCCCATTGGGTTTTTCCGACTTAAGGTTTTTAATGAGGCAGTACATGTCCAATTTTAATAATGGCATTTGTCCAAGGGGGAGTGTTATAAAAGTGGACAAATGCAAGTTTATGCAAATTGTCTAAGATGTAAAATTCATGCAGGATGAATAGTGCATATCACATCTGCAAGATGAATAGTATATGTCACTATTGATGAATAGTGCATATCACTATTCATGTTTAATAATTTAAACCGTGGGGCCCACATGTATAATTTTTCAAAGTTTGCACAGTAATTCTTTCGTTTATAAAAGCGCTGAAGCTGATGAATAATAATAAGATGAAGAATCGTTTCTTCTGATAATTTCTTTCTCTCTTTTTTCTTTTTCTACTATTACTTGCTTCTTGTTCCAATTATTATTAATACACTTTCACAACAATTTTGATAATATATAAGCAAATTAAGCTAAAGAACAAGAGATTTGAATTGCTTCTTCTTCTTTTGACTTTTTTTTTGCGGTTTCTTACGTTTGAATTTATTTATTTCTTTGTTGGGGTTTCTTTAAATTATTGAGAGTGACTCATTTCATTCAATAAATTTTATTTTCCACTATATCTAACCAATATTGTAAAACTCAACCAGTCAACCTGGACCATGACCTGTTGGGATCTTTGGGCTATGAGTCAATAAGCCGAGTCAACTTTACTGACATCATCATTCATCTCTCATATAAAGCTCTTTTCATTTTTTGTTTTTCTTCTTGTTGCTTCTTTTCTTTGCCTAGCAAAAGAATGTCAGTTTGAACTAGAGATGATAAAATGAACTCGAACACAAAAACTCGTCCTAACCTATCCGAATCTAAAATCGATCAAATTCGATTTGATCAAAAGAGTCAACGACACGAACACGTCCAAGCCCGAACCCGAAATTACCTAAACCCGACAAGGCCCAAGCCCGAGCCCGATCTGAACCCGAACTTGAATTTAATATTAGAAAAAAATAATCTTATAATATGTTTTACAATATTTTCTATAAGATCAAAATTTTAATTTTAATAATCATAATTGTTTAAAATAATGTATTCTCTTTTTTTCTTTCTTAATATTAATTATTAATTATTGGTAAATGTCTCATACCTATTACATATGATTATATTTGTTAATATAAAAATACTAGTTATTTAATTAATTTTACTTCAATATATAAATAATAGTTAAATTAGTTAACAACATATTCCATAAAACATATAAATAATATTAATTTTTTCTAATTTAAAACTAATCTTTAATTAAATATACATTTATAAAAAGAAAACATAAATTTTAATTATGATGAAAATAAAATTGTTTAACCAATATCATTTAACAAATATGGATATTTCAAAAAAAAATTTAAAAGTAAATAAACAATGTTAAGGATGATCTTTTTGAAATATGTTGGCCAAAAATGATATTTTAGGTATTTTAAAGTTTTACACATCTCACATTTATATAATTACTAGTCACTCGATTATTTATATGTAATACAATGCATTATTAATAATTAATACTAATACTAATAATAATAATAATAAATAATAAGAAAATAAAAAGGTAAAAGATTTAATTCGGAAGTATTTGTCTTATTAGTTATTAAAATACTATTTTCTTTAAGATAATATATAATAGTAAATTAATTATGGTGAAAGTAAAATTAATTAATTAATTATATCAATTATATTTCTGAAATATACCAATTGGTTAATTATTATCATCATTAATATGTATAAATGAATTTAATTAAAGATATTAAAGAGTTTTAAATTAATCCTATTAAAAATAATTAATTATTAATAATTTTTTATCTTTTAATAGTCAATGATTATATAATTACTCTTTTTATTCCTAAATAATAATTGTTTAAGTTTATTGCATAAGGATTAAGAAAGTTAATGAATCTCCTAAAATCTATACAAAAAATTAGTTGTGACTAACTACCACTTTCTTAAGATGGTAAAACTTAAAAATTCATTAAAATAACTCGAAAGCAATATAAAGAGAAAATGATAAAATTGGTAAAAAAGTAATAAATACTTTCTTGATTTTGTAAAAGGACATGTAATTTGGAATAATTTTTTTTTCTAAAATTATTATTATTTAGGAATGGAGAGAGTAATAATTTTTTAATTTCTTTTTACCTAAACTCATATTAATATGGATAATAAATATTTTTTAAAAATTATCTAAGAAAAAATGAAATAATATTTCCTCCATTCATGAATAATAATTGTTTAAGATAGTTACACAAATATTAAGAAAGCTAATAAATCTCCTAAAATTTAGACAAAAAATTAGCTATATGACTAAATTATCTTTTTTGAAATTTCAAATTACTTAAAAACTTACTATTAAAGTAACTTAAAAATAGTTTAGAGAAATGAGAGTAAAATTGATAAAAAAAAGTAATAAATGCTTTATTGGTTTTGTAAAACGACAACTAATTTAAGTAAAAATAATTTGTTAAAACGACTACTATTTAAGAATGGAGGAAATACTTAAACAATTAAAAACGGAAAGTAGTAAAATAAAATTTGACCTATAAAACAAAAATAATAATTTTCAATTGAAAAAGTCGAAATCCGGACTCAATTCAACCTAAACCCAAACTCAACCCGACCTAAACCCGAATCTGACTGAAACTGAATTCGAACATAACCCAAGTCCTAGCCCGAACCCAACCCGAGCCCGAACCCGAAAATATCCAAACCCGAACAGACTCAAACTTGAAAATACACAAACTCAAAAGTATCCAAACCCGAAATAACCCGAACCCAAATCCGAAGTAATCGAATCCAACCGAACCGTTCATCTGTTATCTCTAATTTCAACACCCGCTAAAATATCTTAAAATCCCTTTTCTTTTTCACGTTCTTATCCCCTCTCTCCCCCTCTCTAAAATAGGCCAGCTCTCCTCCCCTTTTAAGCTTTCAATGCATGCCGGCTTCCCCCACTTGGTGCCATCCAAAAAGTCCCAAAAATAAACAAGCTCCTCTCCTCTTCCTCTTTATATTTTTGTAACTCACTCTCCTCCAAAACTTCTCTCCTTATTTTTTTTTTTTTCCTCAAAATACCAACAATTCCCTAAGCCTACTAAAATCCGATTCATGAAATGAAATGCTAAATTATATACCAAAAATGGTTGTTGAACAGTAGCAACATCGTTTTTGAAGTTGTTTGTTTTTTCGCCTTCTTTTATTGTCTTGGTAGTAGATTGCTTGCTTTACAAGTTAGCGATAAATTGTATATATATTTAGCAGACACTTTTGACTTTTAATACAATTTTCGTAATTTCTTATTAGTTGTATCAAAAAGTTTTCATTTTCTCGTCTTACAATCTGCTCTCTCTTGTAGTTTAATTTGAGGAGTTTAAGAGCGAATACATTTTTTTTTTCTTTTAATTCTAACCCGATCATTCAAAAATGCATGAACCTACCAATGGCCTGATGGCTAAGATTGTTAAGGTTTCGAATCAAACCTTCTCGGCTTGTCACACCTCCTTATCGGCTTTCCTAAGTAAGATTTCAATAGTTATTCTGCAAGGCTAAACAAAAAGGTTCTTGAACTTGATAGTTAATTTCCACCAATACCGCATTTGTTTTTGAGCAAAAAGGAATTATAAAAACGAATTTTTATAAACTTAAAATAAGAATAAAACAAACCACGTAAAATCTTTTTATTTGTTTCAATCATGAGAAGTAAATGATTGTGTATGTGAATAAGTTCATGATAATAAAAATGTAACATGAGAAATTTTACTCTCTTTTTTTTTTTCCTCATTTCAAAGAATTTGTTAGTTATAACGAAAAAGAATGAAAAACTCATAAATTTCATTTCTACTTAAATATAAATATCTTATTTTCTTTTTTATGTCATTTTAATATCTCTCTTTCCTATGGATATATATATATATATTTATATTTGTATATGTATATATATATATATATTCGATAATACTATAAAATATAAATAAATTAAGAAAATAACTCTTCCATTGTCATAACTCATAAATTTTGTTTTCTACTATATTTAACATGAATAAAAAAATCCATAAAGGAAAAATTAGCCCAAAAGACTGTTACTCCAAAGCCAGTAATAGGGTCTACGGGGCCCAGAGTTCAGCGCATTAAAGATAATCCAAAAATGAAAATTTGAACTCAAAATGTCATTAGCTAATCATTGCTGGGAATTAAGTATAACCAGGTAAACCACAGAGACCAAGCTGAACGCAAGGCGAATGGTCCGAGTAACGAGGGACAACAAGTCAGAGAACGAGAAGACGAGGCGTGACAAAATTTTCTTTGTTTTCCTATTTCACTCACTGATTTCTCTTTCACATATTTTCTCACATCAAGCTTTATGAACGTTACAAATTAAAGGTACATGCTTTCGCTTATCAAATCTAGAAGTGTTATCTTCTGTGAAGAATAGTGATAATTTTACAAGCATTCAAATTTGGAATGAATCGACGGCGGAGCGCTGCTCTAAAAAATGATGGAAGGCCACAGTTGACAATAGCCGTATGAAGTCAATGTCTGAATTTCAAGTCTTCCAGCTATGACGGCTGCATCTGATCTTGCCGAAGTCGGTTTTGGAGTTCAATGACCTGTTGGCGTTGTTCAGGTGGCAATGAACTAAGTTGTTCTGGTGTTAGGCTTAGCACTTGCTGCAGTAAGGCGGTCTCAATCTCGGGTGCAAGCTGAGGCTGACAGAGAAACAATGGTGTGAGATTGTGTGAAACCACCATATCTGGGGTGGGTGAAAAATGAGTTTGTGATTATTATCAACTCAACCCTTTTGAAGTGTAAATTGCATAAAATCATCTAAAATTTCCAAAAAAGATGCCCATGTCCATGTGACTGTTCTCCTACAGATACGCAAAGCATTTCTTCCATATTGCCAAACTGTTCAAAGCATAAATTATATTGGCAAACTGTTGCAGCATTTCCACAATCCCACAATAGATGAACCCTCCATTGTTTTTCTTAACCTACTTCTAGACCTCCCATCAAGTAGAGAGATTTAGAGTTAAAAGGAACTGAGAATAAACGATGCAAAACAGACCAAGACTTGTACTTACATTGACAGTAAGTACTTCAAAAACAAGACCATAGAAAACAAGTTGAACTTCTACATGCTTCACTAACCCATCCATCATGAAATAAATGGAACGGCACATATTCAAGTCTTTAGAACAAAACGATCATACAGAATCATCTATTGGAACAATAAGATCAATTAGAATAGTTTAAAGTAGGACCACATCCAAATTGTAACCCTAGCTGTTTTTATGCACATCATTTGCAAGATGATAGTCACTGTCTAATCAAGTTGTCTAGGATGTGTAATTTTTCAGTCGCTGCTTCATATTTATAATTGTGCATTTAGCCTAAATGATTAAATAGACATCAGGAAGAATACAGACACCTAGCCCTAACAACGAAAATCAAGGAAAGTTATGAATTAAGGGATTAGTCTCTTCCATAAAACCTATTCAATCCCCTCTCAATGACCATACAAGAATTACCTTCTGCCATTTGAGGCTGAATCAACGATATAAAAGAAGAAGAAGAAGAAGAAGAAGAAGAAGAAAGAACTCACAGATAATAAAGTATCTACGGTTGTAAAATAGTCATGTATATTACCATGTATGACATATTACCTGAGAAATCTGATTTTCAGCGTATTGCACCTCTTCTGCTCTAGGTACTAAATTAACAGGGGTTGAATCAACAGCAAATGTCTGTGATGTTCTCGAACCACTGACCCTAGACATATTCAAACCCCCTGATAAGGAAGAAGTGCTCCTTCCATCATCTAATTTCATCATTTTCGATGGCCGACTTATTGCTTCCAATGGATGGTGACCCATGTTTGATTTTTCCGCAAAGCCTGGTGTCCTTGAGGGACCAGGCTGTTATTAATAAAAAAGAAAAAGAAGTTAGTATGAAATTACAGGATATTAAGTGCAATAAAAACCAGAAACTTACAGTCTAGTTGTTCACAGTCAAGAAAATCACAATTCAGTATCTCTCATTAGGATTTGGACTAAACGAATTGCAAAACAATGGGACTAACTAATCCTGATTAAATATTCAAAATATGCTATCCTAAAAACTAACATCTTATGAATCATGGGACAATAAATTCCTAAAATTTTAAATCTACCAATTTTGTGATCTCTCTCAAGATAACATTGACTAAATTTTAAGTACCAAATCAGAACTCATTCCATTCACGCATGTTAGTATAACTAAAGCCCATTACTCAAACTTCTTTATTGGCAGGTACTAGCTCAAGTAGATGAAAAACGCATTTGCACCTGGAGGCCAGCATCTGATAAGGGAGGATGAGGCAAAGGGGCTGATTGCATAACTGCATTTGGCAGAACCATCTGAGTGCCATGACTTAAATTTGCAGTTGCAAGCTGTCCTGAGTGTGGCAAGGACACCTGAACCTGCTGGTTCAAAGATGATGAACTTGCCACCTGAATTTGAGGTCTAACAGAGGGGTTTATGGCAGGAAGTGTGGGAACCACAGAATTTGCAGAAGCTGGTGGTAGAACATGATTGCCTGAATGCTGTGGAAGCTGCATTTGGGGCTGCAAAGTTGATTGTAGGGTTGCAGAAAATTGGTTGTGAGTTGGTGGCACAGAAGACATATGACCTTGTACTTTAGGTATCAAGCCAGTCTGAACCTTCTGAGGAAAAGTTTGTGCTGTTGGCTGCTGATTATGCTGACCATCCGGTAATGAAATCTGCGCTGGTTGACTTGGAGGCTGTCGAATGTTTGACATCTGCAACTTCAATGAAAGAAAACAACCTTTATGTGACACAATATCAAAGCACTGAAAAACCAACTAACAAAATTCTTTGAGACAATGAAACAAACCACTTGCCGGGTGACCATTCCTAGCATTATCTGCGCCTGAAGGCAAAGGTAAAGATGTAAGACCAAATCTATATCTTTAATATATGATTAAAGTATCTTAAAGGATGCAAAACTTCTGTAAAGACAAAGAACATCCTTCTTATTTTGATTAAACTTCTAACATATGGGATTTTATTATTGTTATAGAAATAGCTTCCAATTCCTTAATTAATAGAGTAGCCCTTAATCTACTACAAAACTAAAACCTAATAAATGACATAATTCAAAAAAAAAAAATGTGATGAACGAGCAATAGTATCAAATTTTTTATAGATTAATTATTCTATTTTCTTAAAAAAAAAAAAATCTTTTATTTACTAGCATCTACATTTAATAATTCAAATAAACTTCGAGTCAACAATAGTCTGCAAAAAATCTAACTAAAATTGATCAAAAGTCACATGCACAAATTTAACTCTTTTTTTTTTTTTGGCCAGACACAAATGTAACTCATTTTAATACCATTTTAGGTGCAAAACACACGTCTGAGAACTAATTGCAGTAAATATATTGCTTCTTGAATTATAGAAGAAATAAGTAAGATATCCTTGCAAAACACATTTTATTCATACACTTCCAATGACACAGGCCTTTTATAAAAGAAAACAAGTAAAATAAATAATAAGTCCAGATCGAGACTGAAAAGAAGCACTCTACTATTCATAGTATTTTCACCTTGAAAAATTACATAATAACAAAAAATTTTTACACAGGCAACGAAGATAAATCAGAGGATTGTTTGTGGAGATGAAAAAAATAAAAATCTGAATGAGACAAGCCATTTATTTTGATTATAGAACATGCAGCTCTCTTTTCTCTCAAAGAGAGAGAGAGAGAGCAATGTCCAAATTCCTCCCCAGACTTAAACTTATGATAAATTTGAGACATTGTAGCTAAAATAAATACAAAGTTTGGACTAGTAAAAAGTAACCTCATCTAGTGGTTTGTTGAACAGCTTTTAAACAAAAGAGATGCTTGATTTCATTGAGATGAATTGATTTCTTTTCTGAATTTAGAGAACTAAGGATATTCTAAACTAAGGGACTATGGGTGAAAATATATGAGATGGAAATTTAAACATATATCTACGATAAATATTACTTCTAAGAATTTTCTTTCAAAGAAGCACCAAACAATGAAATTTACCAGAAAAATAGCTTTCAGCAACTGAGGTTTTGCAAGCAATAGCTCGCGGGCTAGTTCCTTATTTTGTGTGGCCATTTTCTGTTAAGAAAAGATTAAAAATATATCATTAGCTAAAGGAACCAAGCAACGCTCTATCAACTGCAGTTGCTGCTGAAAACAAACCTTCAGCTCAGACATAATTTCATTCAGCTGGTTCCTAGACATTTTGGCAAGATGGAGAGTTAAGGGGTCACTGGCCGCTGCTGGCTGACTTGGTAAGGTATTTTGATTAGCCTGCAGACCAGCCTGTACACCACCAAGGGCTCCAGACATGACATTTGCAGCAGTTATAGCTAAATGGAGACCAATAGGCTGCTGTTGAGCAGATTCACCGTGGGACGCTGGGCCTCCTACTTGTTTTTGAGCTTCTGTGGTGTCAGTTAAGGTAAAAAAAAAAAAAGGTTACATTCTTGCCAAAAAAATATAGCTCCAGAGAAACATAAAATACTAACCAATATTGGCTGCCAGTCCAGGTCCACCACGACCCTGCAACAGAATGAAATTCATTTATTTAAGCTTATTACTGAAAAATAACACTCAAAAGATAAGAAAATCATAAACAAACCCAAGCAACAAAATTACTCTACTGCAGAAGCAGCCATGCAGAGAAGTAGCATAATGCATGCAGACGTGCTTTTGTTGAAATGAAATAAGCATCAAGAGCAACCCAGGTTATAAAACAGATAGTTATATTTTTGTTACCACGAAGACTGACAGTAGGTTATCCTCCAATTGAATGGTTAGAACCAAATGATAAAGTTTCACAGTTTCACTAGCCCAGCAGTGACAATAATATTTAGCAAACAAATCCATAACTGTAATCTCAACTATACACATACACGTAAATAGCTTTACCACAATTTTCAAATTCCTCTGCTTTTGCATCAACAGTCTAAAGTAGAAGGTTCCCTACATATAATGATTTAATTTCTCCTTCCTTGAGAAGGAATTGATGTAGGGGCATTGTATCAAGTCCGTTGTAGATTTTGTTGGCTGATAAGTGCAAATGTTAATAGCTTGTTTAAGAATCAAATTTATTCCCATTAAAGTAATAATTATACAAGAAATTTAAAATCAAAAACACAATAATTGTAACATGAACTGTATCAAACAATAGAAAGGCAAAAGCAAGCATCCTTTTATATTATGCCGCTGGTTTAAGTGACTTTCGTGCATCAGAAGCTAGGTCCCAGCATAAAAAACTCCCATAAAACATCTATAGGCACCAATCTCATATATACATACATCGCATTGGAAACATAGTCGGCCAAGATACCTAGAATTAGTGGATAAAGTACAGAAAAACTGGCCGGAAGGAGGAAATTTGGGTATTTGTAGGGTTAAGATAAATCAATCAATAATGAAATACTCCATATTGAATAACAAAAAACCATACTAAATAGCTATCTAAATGGCCTTAGTGTCATCACAACCCATTCCCAGTGTTCATCTAATCAAGTAAAGAACAACCATTGCAAGAAAGGAACCAACAACAGTGCCAATTTATGATTTTGACCAAAAAAGTTAAAGATGCAGAGACTAAAAAAAGAGGCTTCAGGGCTAGTTCACCTGCTCTCGATTCCGGTCAGAACCTTTATCATTTTCAGCGAAATCAACTCGTAATTGCCGGCCATTGATCTCATAACCTTGAAGATTCCGTCGAGCACTTAAAGCTGTCTCCTCATCCTTGTATTCGCAGAACCCGTAACCTTTTGGTTTACCAGTTTCTCTATCAATAACGAGTCTGAAATGGAGGGAAATTAAAAATCAAGTTATGCAACGAAAGTATATAAAGACACGGGAAAATTTCTTTGCTACCGGATCACAAATACTTCTTCAAACCAATTTTGTGTGGGAAATCTGAGATTCTTTGTTGATTTATTGATAACAGTAAGGAACTTAGGATAAATCTAACATGCAGTTTTCAATTCATGAATCAGAAACAAGCATAAATGAAATTTTTTTGCAATTCATTTGACAAGGCTTAAGGGCAACTGGCCAATTCAACGTTGTAAAAACAAAGCATATGATTATAAGATGAGCTTGGCAAAAAAAAATACTAATTAGTGAGTTCAGAACAACTCAGTAAAATTGGCTTGCACTAGATTTTCTAAACAAGCATAACCTGAAGTTTATCTCAGATCCTACAGTTAACATGCTGTCATAACCCATGCCATTTTTATAATCCTCTTTGATTTTAAGTGTTTCCAAAGGATTCTAAACTATCAATGTTTCCGCATAGTATAGCAACCCTAAGTTCCTAACCCTAACATATAGTCAAGAGCAGCATTTAATCCAAGTGGTTTAAGAAGCAATTGTATCTAGTGTCAAATTATCTTCATCAAGTTTAGAACTTCCAAATAGCATCTCAAATTAACTACATCAAGTTTGGAATTTCCAAATTGCAATCTCAACTCAAATAAGTAAATAAAAATCCTTAATGAATATATTGCCAAGTTAATGCACCCAAATTATTTTACAAGGGGAGTTTGTGTGTAGTACCATGATGTTTACGTAATCAGTGTGAGCATTATTCCATGTTCTTCATTAACTTAAATCACATCATATTCTCAAGGTGTTAAAAGGTTTTAACTTTTCAACAACACATATAGTCATAATTTTGTAATTACAATCCTGTCCCAACAATCCCTATCAGGTATGAAACCAAGCAACAAGAGCTGTTAAACGAATTATGCAACTCAGTGTGGTTAAAAAGCTTTGAATTCGGTATCAACTCTTGCTTCCCGCAACAACAACTAAAAGGTGAAAACTTTGTTCATTTATCTCAAATACTTGACGTTGAATCATACCAAGCAAACTGAATTACAAAATCAGATCTCCGAACTAATAAAACAGAAAAGTTGCAATATTAAAAGAAAAATAAAGAATACAAACCTGAAAGAAACAACAGGGCCAACCTCCCTGCAGATTTCCATAAGCTGTTCCTCAGTAGCATCATACGGTATATTCCCCACTGCCATAAGAAAAAAAAGGGCAAATAAAAATCAGAAACTTCATTAATTTAAGCAGAGTGAAATATTATCAATTAAACAAATTAAGGAATGAAAACAAGAATTCAAATCCTATGAATAATTCTTGACTAATTCATTAATATTTCGCCAGCAATTCAAAAAAAAGAAAAGAAAATCACAGACAGAGAGATACCGAAAACGCAGCGATGCTGAGAAGAGGCGGCCATGAAAGACGGAGAAAATCAATAGAGGAAGAAGGTGAAGCGGCGCTGCGGCTTCATCTTCTTCTTCCACCACATCGCTCTTTCTCTTCTTTCTTCTGCGTGAAGATTTTGGCTTCGCGTATTTTTTGAATTCAATAGCTTTGGAGCGCCAAATTCAATGATTTTCTTCACTTCTCTCTCTCTCTCTCTCTCTCTCTCTCTCTCTCTCTCTCTCTCTCTGAGTGTTGTTTGAGACTTTGAGGTAAGGGAAATAGAGAATATAAAGAAAAGAAAGATTTGCTTCGCTTTGCCTTGTTCTGCCCTGCCTTCTCTCTCTCTCTCACTCTGTCTCTCTAAAATCTTTGAGAGAAATTCAACCCAGTTTTGTGTTATACTAATTTATAAATGAACTCTAATTAATCTAGTCACCAATTCTACTAATTTTTTCAACTTCGGGGCTTCGCTTTTTTGTTATTTTCATTTGGGTCCAAAATACGTTACTAACTACACTATTTTTCTTTTTGGGTACATAGATAATAAAAAAAAGGAGTCCACCGAGGAAAGAGATGTTTTGAGAATCCGATACCTCTTATATGTATTTTTCAATATCTATTCAACTCAACTAGAGGAAAAATTTCTAATTATACTATTATTTATTACTATTTCCTTTTAATATAGTCCTAATAGAGTAGAATTGTTTTTTTTTTTACTTCTTAACAAAAATTAAACATTTAATAATGATTTTTATTTTTCACACCACAACTCTTTGTTACTTATAAGATATTGATGAATCATGATACAAAACAAAAATTGATGCAAAAGAAATTATTTCATTTTTTTTGGAAAAAGTAATTTCATAAATATTTTTAAAATTTTACAGTTAGACTAAATTTATTTTTTATAGTTTTAAGTTTTATTATTTAATTTTTACACATGTATGTGTGTGTGTTTATATCTATACTTATATCTTATTTTTGTCCCATAATAAATCCTTTTTCAAAATAAGTATAAGATAACTTACTTACTTGACTGAATTGTAATTTTGTATTAAATAAATTAATGTTGCATAAAAATCTCCTTTTTGATCCTACGTTGACAATTGGTAGTTTTATAAGTGAATTATTTTGTAATTTTATCCAAAAAAGCTTCTTTTTTTAATACTTTTTACATTTATTGAAAATACTTGAATGTGAAAATTTAACCTTTTTTTTCTAATTCAATGTCTTAAAATTTTTGTTGATATTTATTCTTTCTTTTTTGACTTTCTAATTTCCTTTTATTTTCTGTCATATATAAGTTTATTAATTTTTTAAATTTTATTTATTGTTATTTGCAGAGTCATATATGAATATCATATTAATATTTTTTTGTTTCTTTCTTAACAAATTGATCAAATCAAATTTCACATATACCCGCAGCGTTAGCGAAAAAAAAATTACTAGTGTGTGTGTGTGTGTGTATGTGTGTGTGTGTATATATATATATATATAAAAGAATTTAATGGATTGGAAAAGTCAAGTTTTGTATGGATATTTATTAAAAAAGATTAATGAATATATAAAAATAAACTAAAATTGGTGTGACTTCCTTAAAAAAAAAAGAAAAATATTTTTTTGGCCAAAAAACAAGGCCAAGATTAATATGAGACAAAATATTTATACTTTTTTGGTTATAACAAAATATTTATCTTTTTACAATATTGAAGCACTCAAAATATAAAAATATGAGGACGAAGCTAAGTCCGCGCTTCGCTACGAGAATCTTAGAAATAGACACATAGAATGTTATACAAAGCTGAAAATAAGGTGTCGTTTGGTATTGTTTCTTTTTTTTGTTTTATTTTTGTTTTGTTGTCAGTTTATTAAAAACAGAAAACATGTTTGGATACATAATTTTATTGAATATTTTAAAAAACAGAAAACATGTTTGGTTGACAGAAAATGGTTATAAAATTTTTTTATTGTCAATTTTTTTCTCAAATTTCTATTTTCATTATTTTTATCAAAATTCTATTTTTTATATCAAAGTGCATTAATAAAAAAAATTGTATGAAATTCACACTCTATTTCATAAAAGAAATTTCATAATAAGAAAAAAAGTTCTAAAACACTCAAATTGGATAATTTGAAAGTACAAAAAATTTATACATTTTGATAATTTTCCCATAACTAAGTTGCAATTTCATCTCTAACATGAGCCATTTGTTGGAGCTGACTTTATGTGACATTAACTTCCACATGATTTTGTGATGTTGATGCTCCTGAAGTTTCATCCTCATTATCAATTATAAGATTCTCCCTTCCAAATTCTTCAAACATCAAATCTCTTATTCTATGTGACCTAATAAAATTGTGCACTGTGCAACAAGCAATGACAATACAGCGTTGCATGCGTAAGTTATATGGCGGCATAGCTTTTAAAATTGCGAATCGAGCCTTTAGAACTCCAAAATACCTCTCGATATAGTTACGTAAAGATGAGTGCCTATAGTTAAAAATCTCTTCTGGACCAGTTGGTTGCCGCCCTCTGCCTCTATAATCCCTCAAACGATATCTCTCTCCAAGATATGGTGATAAAAAATCAGGCATATTTGTGTATCCAGAATCAACAAGATAATATTTTCCTATAACATGATAAAATTCAAATTTAGCTTCAATGATTAAAATATTGCCATCTTTGCAATAAAATAAGAGTTAAAAATTACCTATTGGAGGCATAGGGAAATGATTTTCTGGATTAGATACGCATTCAAGAAAAACTCACGAATCATGAGCTGTACCTTCCCATCCCGCCATCATATATGTGAACCGCATATCAAATGAACATGCACATATAACGTTTTGTGTTGGCTTTATTTTTTTCCCACGATAAGGTATTTGTTGGTTAGCTGGAACTCGTGCATTAATGTGCGTTCCATCTATCGCACCAACACATTTCTACTCACGATCAATGGAAAATAGTATTAGAAATATATAAAAAAAAACTTTAGTATTATTAAATATAAAATTTTACCAATTAGAATTTAGAAAATCACCTCAAAGTATGGATAATATCTATGGTCATGTTGGATTTGGGGATGAATGGTATCAAAAGAAGAGGGGCATATGATCTCTTTTCCCAAACGACATACTGCTTTTATTACCCTCCTCAAATGACGAGAAATTGTTTCTCCAGAGTGTTGAAATCGTTCAGCACTAAGACAATTTCTCTGGTTATGTACTACTGTGAATAGAAAAATTGCAACTTGTTCTTCAACTGTAATAAATTTAGAATTTTAAAGTAACCCCCTTTCTTTCAAAGCATTGCAAAAGTCAATGAACACATTTGGTTCCATTCTCAGTTGATCATAACATCTACTCTCATGTTCATAAAGAATTTCTTGAATGAATGCATGTCTAGATAATTGAGATGTTCTACAAGGTTGCTTGCACATAAATCGACTATAATACTCTTGAAGAGTTAATATCATTAAAAGCTCCCCCATGTCGTCTTCCTCATCATCAAGTGCATCCATACATGAAACTAATTGGAGGAGATCTCGATCCATATAATCTGTAAAATCAACTAGTTGCAAACAAATAAATACCATAATTTATACCAATAATAATAGATAATTATTATAAGCAAGTCCTAAATAATAATTTCATCCATATAAGTAAGTCCCAAATAATTATTTCATCAATCCACATAAGCAAAGTTACCATGAAGTAATCCGTACAAATCAAGTCACAGAATATCATCCATGCAAATAAAATACAACAAATCCAATAAGTCTGAAAACATTATTTAAGGTTAAGCACCCAATTTTTCTTCCTATCATCTGGAAATTGCAAGAAAATTTCTCTCCATAATTCATCATCATGAAACTTTTTTACAGCCTTTGCATAAGATGCCCCATCAATCCCATCAAGTATGTCCAATGCTTCGAGACTTTCCTTTAAAATCTCCTTCTAGGTGACCGAGATTCAAAAACAACTTCACATGTGACATCTTGATTGGATGTTCTTGAAATAGATGAACTTTCAAGAAGTTTCTCCCATACCTCAATTTTTCTTTTGGTGTTCTCATTATAAGACTCAAGAATAGTTGTAAAAGCATCAGACATTTTTGTTTTTTTCCTTGTGTTGTTGTTTGATGAACTGAAAGGACAAACATGACCTTGAGAAGTATTTGGAACATCACCACTAATGCCATGATCTTCATCACTTAATGGTTGGCTTGGATCTTCCTCCCTCATAAGAGGATCTCCCACATTTTCTTCACTATCAAAGGGGCTATATGTCGAAGGTCTTGCATTAGATCCACTTGCCGTCGTATCTCCATAATGACACATAATTTCTCAAACAATGGACATCCTTGCTTTCGAAATTTTTTAGCCAGCTTATTAACCTATTAAGCAAACACACATACATTTCAGTAATAATAAAATTTTGATAGTAATTTACCTAATACTTGTGTACAAGAAAATTACCCCATACAAGCGCTGCCAAGTTTCCTCTGAAGCTGTAATTTGTTCAGTTGCAGCAGTATACCCAACACTGGTTTCCTTTAACAACTTGCTAAAGTTGGTATGACGAGATCTGAGTTGATTAAACTTGTTTCTTCACTGATGTTCAGTATAAGGAAACTTAGCCCTCTTACTAAGTTCACTTCTAATGGTTTTTCAAGCTTCTTTGGTGAATGTCGTTGTAGGTCTATTTCCTTTTTTAACCTCTTCTTCCATAAGCACAATAAATACTTTTTCTTTCTCAAATGTCCAAATCTTGCTGTCATCTTTGGGATCCACTTGAACTTCATTATCTTCACATTCACACTCGGTTGGATTCATATTCACCCCCTCATTTGCCATTTAGAAAACTTAAAAGACAAAAACATGTAAAATTTTACTCCATATTTAAAAAAACAGCAACAACAAAGAAATCATTCTCTTAAACTTAAAAGGTTCCAACATATTAGATGAATAAACAAATATAATTGACTTAAAGAGCACCTAATAATTAGATCCATAAAGTCTAGTTAGATCTTACTAGATGCATCAATAAATCAATCAGAAAAATGAAAAAAAAAATACTACAATAAATTGATCAAATAATCTTGCAAAAAATTACTCATTGCTAATATTGGGTCTTAGTTCACGTCTTCACTCTATTCACCAATCACTCAAAGCCAACCAAGATAAGTCTAAAAGTGTCGTGAGTCACTGCCTACAATGCAAACAAAAATATGGATCTAACATGAGCTTCGTTCTATTATATCTATCTAATAAAAATACTAATTTTGTATCTTGCAAAATAGAAAACCATGTGCATCAGTTTTGATCTATTTTGAACACATAGATCTAGTAAATGCTACCTAGAGTTCTGCAATCATTAAGGAATTACTTTAGCAGCATTTCACTTAACAGACATACAACATACAAAATTAAACATTGCCACTAGGTGGCCAATCTTGAACCAAACTCATAACCATTATTCATCATATTGACCCAAAATTGAAGAAAGTTCTTGAATTGTAAAGACTTTTGGAGATAGATATTAAACTAGAACAAATCCCCTTTTCTATTGATATATATAAATATATAGATATATTAAACTAGACTTTTGTATAGATATAGATTGTAAAAAATGTATATATAAATATATATATATATATATATATTGCTATCAAACATGTACTTCACATGCCATAGCACTTTCCCAACTTTTTCATAAAGAATTTTTGTAAGCTTTTCACTTAAAACATATCATACTTGAATCTAATATTTATGACAATAAATTCAATTATATTTTATTTTATTAATGAAATGATATTTTAATGTAAAAGTAGACAGATGATTTGAAGTTTGGTAAACAATGTGAAAGTAGGAGGAAAACTTCTATTTTTTTGACTCCATTTTCATGGTGGGTTGGTGGGATTTACCAATGCAATAGCACTCTGTTTTTAAATTTTGTGGAGGCCCAAAAGAAATACTGACGAGGATGAAGATCTTGGAAGGAACTACTTTTAGGAAACTAGAAAATTGTAACAAAAAGATAATGATATTGTTAATTTCTTTTTTATCTAAAAATGGCATCTTTTTCATATGGAGATGCTTGAGGACTTGAATGTTCCTCTTTTACTGCACTATCTTTTGATAACTAACTTGAATATTCATCTTTTGCAGAATATGAATATAAGCAGAGAAGTTGAGTTACATACCTGTTTGGACAACAAATTCCAACATTGGAACCTGAAGCAGAGGAGTCTGTTGAGAGAAGAGAATGCAGAGAAAATAGCTTAAGCCTCAAAGTTGAAGATCCTAATCTGAAGAGTGATGAGAGTTTTAAAGAAAAGGGGAAAAAATCCCTAATTCGATCTAGAGAGGGATAAGAGATTTGAAGCATGGGGAGATGGGAGATATGCCTTAGAGAGAACATATCGTGATATTGATGAAAGGGAAAATGGAAAA
Organism: Microcos paniculata; assembly: GCA_030664755.1. Classification (NCBI taxonomy): domain Eukaryota; kingdom Viridiplantae; phylum Streptophyta; class Magnoliopsida; order Malvales; family Malvaceae; genus Microcos; species Microcos paniculata. The sequence continues at coordinate 20,473,762 of CP131461.1, forward strand.
CAGAAGAAAAACCATGATTTTTGCTTTAGTTATGAATCGAATGGTGGCCTCATTAAAAAAACTACTGTTCACGCGTGTTTTGGTGTTGTGAGTGTGTTTTGGAAACATTTGAAAACACAAAAATTTTACTTCCATTATTTTCCAAAACAAGGTTGTTGTTGCCATAATTTTTTGAAAACAAAAACACCTTATCAAACATGTTTTCATGTGTTTTGTTTCCAAAATTTGAAAATGAAAACAAAAAAAAAATGAAATGGCAATAATGCCAAACGACACCTAAGTTTTATAATTCCATCCTACAACAACAACATATTATAGTTATGAAAACATATTGAACCTCTAGCTACACATTCATGTTTAGCCTTGAAATGGCAGTAGATATCATTCGCTATGCTAACACCATCTCAACTCACTTTAAATTTCCTATTAACATTTTCAATAATTCAATATAATCGATTCTTCGTAAAATCAATAACCACTAGGTTTTCCTAATTTTGAATATCTGTAATAAAAAAAATACTACAAAAAGAAAAAAAAGGGAAAAGATAGTAAGATCAAGCATTGTTGCTTGTTAAAATATGAAAGCAACAAAAGCAAAGTGAGTAAAATTTCCAAAGTAACTTAAAATTCCAAAGTAATTCATAGCTACTTAGTCGAATGCATGCTTCGCTTGATCCACACGCTCTCTCATGGAGCATCGAGAACTATTCAGTCTCTCATCTCGCCTTTCATCATCATTAAATATATATAAAAACATATACAAAATAAATTTAATAAACATTTATAATTTTCTAAAATCATCCCACCCACTAAATTAGTGTATCATAAAATAAAAGTGTGTGAGGTGGATTACCTGTATCCCAAATCATTTATAAAAAATTTGAAAATTGTTTTATATTTTAAAACCTTTTGAAAATGTTTAACCCTAATGGCTAAGCAATGAAATATAAGTCACTCACAGTACTGGAAGATTCATATACGGATGTGATTCGGGACTTAGAAAAGTGTCCAGAAAGGTTTTGCGTCAAAATCATACACTTAGGGTAAATTACAAAATTACCCCCAAAGGGCCATCTAACTCCTGCGCAGGACTTGGTCAAGATGGCCTAGCCATTTGAGCTAACTTCCGTGTAGGATTTGACTAAGTCCTGACCAAGACTTAGTCGGGATGGCCAAATGGCCATCCGAACTCTCCCATGCGGGAATGGCTCATCTCTCGCACTAAAGATGAGACAGAGAACATTTTTCCTCGATTTTTGAGCTCATTGCTCCATGGATCACCCTATAAATTGAGACAAGCAATCTCTAAAACATCTACTACAATTTTACCAAAAGAAAAACCGAAATCATCGGCTCAAAGTTCCTAAAATTCAAATCTAAACCTAAATTTAACAAAAAAACTAAACCTAAATTTGAGCCGTGATTTCTCTAAACCAATGCATGGATTTACGTGCTACGCTAGGCAAAATAAAGATGGAGGTGAGTACTATAGCATACTAGAAACTCACCTTGATTCGTTGGTCGGATTGTCCGAATCAACCAAAACTCCAAATTTCCTCCGTGAGGGAAAATGAGAGAGAGAGAGAGAGAGAGAGAGAGAGAGAGAGAGAGAGAGAGAGAGAGGGAAAAGAATGAGGGAGAGAGACTTGCCTCCCCTCTAAGCCGGGTCTCACAAACAAGCCTTGCACTCGTTTCTAGCTTGGCTGTGCGACACTTGAACGGGCTCTCCCAATCAAGTCAGCTAAGAGTTGCTTGAATCAACACAAGCACACAACCTGGTTAGCATCACTAGCCACAAAGATAACTCGTTGGGTATAACCAAACTAGCACAGTGACCCTTGCTTAGCCAAGGGGAGCAATTATTTATGGACATTAAACATTACAACAAGGCAACATAGCAACACAACAACATGGCAACAAAGCAATGAATTATCATGGAAACAAGCAAGCAACAAGGCATCATGGAAACAAGCAAGTAACAAGGCAACATCAATTACACTAGGCCACATGGTTCACTACACCACTTAAAGGCCAAGAGGGTAGCCCTAGGTGGTTAGTGATGCATTCCTAAACCAAGGAGCTAACCCACATGTCGAGTCTCCGGCTCCCCACCTACGCCTTAAAGACCTAACGAGATTTTATAGCTTCTTTATGGACAACCGTTGACATGTTTGAAATGGGGACATTTTTCCTAGATTAGAAAAGACTACCCATCATCTAGCTTATACCCAACGACGACCCTATACAAGGTTGGTCATGGCTTGGCCCTATACATGGTGTGGCCGTGACACTGGGCCTGCTCAGCTTCGGGTTGGACTTTCTCTCATTTTCTCTAATCTCTCCGTTTCTCGAGCCTTGGCTCTATTATCCGACCTTTTTCACCAATTGGCTCTATAACCACTATTTATGGATTTAGATGATGTCCAATTGGTGTTTAGTTGTTCTCCATGCATTGGAGTTACCTCATCTTTTAACTTCGTCTTATCCTATCTTTAACATCTCTTCATTATCTGACACATCCGGACCGATGTATTATTCGTACTAATATGCCGTCTTTCACTATTTTGCTTAGTACGAAAAAGTCCGATTAGGTCCCGGTGTGTCATTATTTGATACAGATTGATCCTTAAACTTTTATTTAGGGTAGATTGGTCCCTGAATTGTTAAAAACTTAATAGATTGGGACAGATTGTCCCTAAACTTTTATTTTGGGACAAATTGGGCTCTAATTTTGTTTTTGTTTTCTTTCATTCAGGACCTATCTATCTCACTATAAAAGTTCATGGACTAATCTGTCTCAAATAAAGTTCAGGGACCGATCTGTCCTTTTTTGTATAATTTAGGGACAAAATTAGGTATTAAGCTAAATAAGATTTGGGTCGAACCTTAGAGACTATTGGTGCCATTTACCCAAATAAAAAAAACCTAGAAAATACTTACAATGTATTGTCAATAAATACTTACAATGTAGAAAATACTTACAATGTAAACTGTAAACAAGGATTAATAAACAAGAATGAGATTAGATTTAATTGAATTTAAAATCATATGTAATTTCAATTGAAATTTAATCTTAAGTAATCTTCTTGAAGGCCAAAACGATGACCTTTTTGTTAGAAAACAAAAAATAATGTCATTCTAGCGATTGTATAAGCGTTGCTGATTCTTGACTTTTGACCAGCAAGAAAATTAATCTATTCGGCCTGATAGGGTTTTGGGCTCTCTCAAGTTTGCCGTGACTTGTGAGCTCATGAACCAATCAATGTTATAACTATTTCTCATTTCATGGATTCAAAATCTTACCTAAGATCTATGGAATGGAAGCATATTTTTTAGGAGCATTTTAGTCTCGGATTAATAGGTCAAGAAATACTTTCGATTAAACTAAAAAGGAATATTGTATATAATATTCTCATAAGTATACTTGTTAAGAAGGTTTTAATCTCATATTAATAGTTGTGGAGATTGTTACGAGCCTATAGCAGAATGATCCAAGAGACCCGAAAGCTTATGGCCAAAAAGGAGACCAATAGGACCAAGGACTTCTTATGGGATATTGTGGTAAATAAATACTCTTGTTATGTAAGATCCAGCCCAAGAGTGTCCTGTAATCAAGGATACATACGTAGCAAACAAAGAAATGAAAATTAATCAGAAAAGTATTCTCTTGCTCAACTCTCTCTGCTCTCTCCCTCAACTTCTCTGCCTCTAATTCACTTCTCTGTTTCTTCTCTCCTTCAATCTCTCCTTCTTATTTTGTTCTAATCTCCCTTCTTCTCTAATCTACCTATCTTAAGGAATCAGTATCCTACCATTGGTGCTCTCGTTTCTTCTCAATGCCTCCCCCGAAAACCACCCTCGAGGAAGCCATCCATCAACTTACTGCATCCATTCATGAATTCCGAGCCTCTCAACAAGAGCTCAACTCCAAAATTGATTCCTTCAACCAATCTTTTTCCACCTCTATCCGTGATCTCCAAGTTCGAGTGGCCAAATTGGAGCAATCCTCAGCCTCCTTTCCCTCTCCACTATTACCGTCTCTCTATTCGATCGATGACAAATTAGACAGCAACTCAAAAGATCCATTTGATCGATGCTTCTCCGGTATACAGCTGGATTTACAAGAGTTCGATGAGGATTATCTCGCCATGGAAGAAGATGAAAATGAATAGGCCGATAGTGAAAAGACCGAAGATATTGAACTTCCTGTTGATAATGGTTTTACCACCGTGGAAGCCAACGTTGATGCCTCTGTTCTTGGTCATCGCCTTCATCACCAGCCTCGGTTAACTCTAGCTTCTTCAAAAGTGTCACTCATTCAACTTCTTGATGAGTTCCAATTTGAAGACTCCAAGCTCAAATCCAACCGGGACGTGGAAACTTATTTCCAAATTGAAGAAACATTCCAGAACTTAAAGGATGGCTTGGCACCGAAAGGAAATGAGTTCTCTGTGGCAAGGGGTAGCAAGCTGAAACAAGAGGTCATTTTGGCACTTCCTCTCGAAGTCTTCATCGGGTTTCGACCAGGAGGACCCCTTGTTTACAAGGAAACTGATGCCAAACAATGTGCACTCAATGTGTTCGATAAAAGTCCTACACCAGGTATCCTTTCAAAATCATTGTTGGTTTCCACTTCTTTCTTTCTAGTTGTGGAGACACTAGTTATGGGACAATTTCTATTTTCAATATGTGTTGTAGTTTTTAAGACATTTGATACCCTGTGTTTGCTAGAAAATATTCGACTGGGAAATTATGAATATGGTTTTGAAAAGCACTATGTAATTCAGCAAGGCGAAATTGTTTCCTTAGGCAACAAACTTTATGCGATTCAACATGCTTAATGGAGGAAAAGTAAGACTGTAATAATTGGTTTGGGAATTCTACCACAACTTGATTTGAATTGGGTGGAATACCAAACCTTGGTATTGACATTCACTAGGGAGCTATCTCAACAGATGACATTCATTAGGGAGCTATCTCAACAGATTGAAAAGGTTATAAAAGCACTGGAAGTCTATTGTCCCTATACAGTTCACAATTATCTTGTTGGCATTCTTGGTAGTGATTTTAATATGATGCAGAACATGTGGATGTTCATTAAGGCTATTGAAATATGGTCAAAAGGGTACAAGGTTCAAATTTATGAGGACTTCCAGCTTTTATTAACAACAGTGCAGGTTCAGCAATTGTGTGTCATTGTGGAGTCACAGGCAATCCAACTAACTGAAAATATTGCAAATGTTGATGATGAGGGGTTGATGATCTTGATTGCCATGTTTTGGTCAAACCGGTTGCATTCAGGTGCTAGGACGGGCAATTGGAATTGAAGTTCTTGACGATTAATGAAGCCCTTATTCAACAACTAGTAGAATGCTCTACAATCAACCAGAACTCTAAGGCAACCTTCCTGGAGGTAACTTTACTGATGGTCTGTCACAACAACTGACAAGGTTGGTGTCAAGGGGCAGGTAATGTTACAAGCCTATAGCAGAATGATCCAAGAGACCCGAGAGCTTATGGCCAACAAGGAGACCAATAGGACCAAGGACTTCTTATGGGATATTGTAATAAATAAATACTCTTGTTGTGTAAGCTCCAGCCCAAGAGTGGCCTGTAATCAAGGATACATATGTAGCAAACAAAGAAATGAAAATTAATCAAAAAAGTATTCTCTTGCTCAACTCTCTCTGCTCTCTCCCTCAACTTCTCTGCCTCTAATTCACTTCTCTGTTTCTTCTCTCCCTCAATCTCTCCTTCTTATTCTGTTCTAATCTCCCTTCCTCTCTAATCTGTCTATCTTAAGGAATTAGTATCCTACCAGAGATACTTTTGGTTAAGCTATATATATATATTGTACCTAATGTCCCCGGAAGCCTACTTGCACCACAAGAAATGTTTTCTACTTCTTTAACCAACATGTTCTGATATTGTTGGATATGGTTCAATTCCATTTGATTTTCGAACAAAAGTTTCGGATTAATTTTTTATATTTTAATTTGGATTTTAGAAACCCTACCAAACATATTTCTTAAACCGACTTGAATAGAATTTCACCGTCCTCATCTATTCCATTTATCATTCTTAAAATTTTGAAACTTTTTTAATCAATTTAGAATCTAGATCTATATATAAAAATAAATAAATAAATAAATCTCGACTTTTTTTTTTTTTTTTGATATCGTCCTGGAAGATCTTTTGTTGGAATATAAATTGTCAAACGGGAATATGGGAGCTTGAGACCGCTATTTCCCGCATGTACCATGTAGCTAGCATATGCTACCCACAGTTAATGCAGAACAAGCAAGTGGAACTGGAAATGTTGAATGTTTGAGCAAATTTAAGGCTATGTTTGGTATATGAAAGCGTTTTCTGTTTTCATTCTTTAAAATATACAAAGAAATCACCACGTAAGATATGTGTAGTTTATAGAAATATATGCATGTTTTAGAAAATAAAAATGAAAATAGTAAATCAAGACTTTACTCCTTTCGTGAAGCAAAAATAGGGGAATTTATACTGGCAATGAAAGCTACAACTCTTCAATCATATATTATCCTATGAAAAATTTCCTTTGCTTTCAATGTTGATACACATGCATATTTAATTGAATGGAAAGCAACATGGACTCTTGAACACTCTAATATTACTCTCAATTTTGAAACTAAAATGCACCCAAAAGAGGCCCTCTTAAGGTTCATATTTCATGGCAGCAAGTCAGCAATAACTCTCAAACCAAAGATACATGCCAGGAGGAACAGACTGAGCAAATTACGGTAACCATGGAGACTATTCTTGACAACCATTTTGAGTTACCTTCTATGCCGATTCTCAAAATTATGAGGTCAATCCTACATTCTCATTGCTATGAGGTCGATCATTTCGCTTCATGGATCATAATAATGATACCATACTCCTGTAATTAGGACCCATGACAAGCCTCCTGAATAGAAACAGGGGGATCAGAGAAGGAGCCATTAAGAATGCAATTTGCAGCCCACGAGTTGGCCGCCTCAGTGAAGTGTAAGCCGTCCCAACTAATGTGCCTTGATGGATGATCACACGAACTACCATAAACTGTTCCATTAACTTTCTTCCCACAATCAAAATGGTGCCCATGAGATCCATAGCTGCCACAGCAAAAATTTGATGGATCAACGAATCCTGCAAATCACCAAAACCATGACAGTTAGAAACCATCTAATTTCCCACATCAGTTTAATTGGTACGTAATATGCTTTGGACAGTTAATTACCTTGATTTTTCGCATCGCTAATTAGTGCATACTTGGCTGAATAGACATCCACATAAATAAAAGAAGCAGAAGGAAGTTGTGTCCTAAGCTGAGATACTTTGTGCTTAAGCTGTTTATTGAACTCCTTAGCCATCTCATTTTGACGCTTAACACACCCATTTTGATCCAGATTATGAGCCTTTGGCTGATACAGCATGACACTGAATGGCAAGCACCCCAACGGGTCCATGTTATGTATCCAAAATACCCTAGCCCCTTCATTGTACAACAGCTGAAACATGGAAAATAATGTATCAGTAACAGTAAAATTATGCATTTTTATCATGCTCGAGGAAGTACTTTTTCTTACATGGACTGCTTCGGAAAACCGACGAAGAATATCAGGAATTGAAGCTCGAATTTTTTCCTCAGCTGTATGCCTAAGATAACCATAAGCTAGGTCATTGTGTCCGATATCCATTGTGTATATAGCTTTTGAGAAGTCATCGGGTCTTGGAAGATCAATTTTTTGCGGTGGTATTTTTCCTGCATACCGGGGTTGACAAAATCAATTATAATTGCCATCCACTAATATAGAAGATATAGAAAGTATGATGCTAATAACTTTCACATGGAAAACTGTTTGATACAGAACAATCTTTTATGCTGCACAGAAGGGGAAAAACTCACTGTTGAGCCAAAGCTGGTTGTAAAGAGCAGTTGTGCGAGCTTTGAAGCGTATAAACTGAGAAATTTGCTTTGCAAGGTTGAATGGGCTGTAACCACAAGCAGGTTGAATGCACGAACCTCCAGTTGCAAAGTTAGCACCGTGCCTGAAATTTGTCCCGATTGAGTCCAGGTAGGCACTCAGGTATGGTAAACCCAGACTCTCAGCCGCATAATGAAATGATTGGAAAATGCCATTTATAAGTTTACTAATGCTATGGTAAGCACTAGCACCTATCAACTCAGGGACCTGACTTCATGTTAATGTTTTCAATTCACCAAGATCCTACTGGGAATGGTATTTGCAATCTCTATGCTATAGCAGTGTTATTCATATACCATACATAGTATTAAGCAATAACAGCAGGAAAACCTATAAAATCTATGATTAGACGACCATCAGAAGCCCGTCCTGAAGGTTGTTTGAAGAAAGTTTCACCATATGGTGATGGTATCTCTGCCATTGCCGCGTTACATCCCCCGGTGTCCGAGTTTGAGTCCCCAAAGTTATATGTCGCCGGAAACCTGCAGCTCTGCAAACCGCTGCTGCGACCACTTACCAGCGTCCTTTGAACCAAGAGTGTCAAAACCAAAAGCCCAGACACAGAAAGTAACTTCATAGATCCCATAGTTTGCTTGCGTTGCCTTCCCCACTACTCTTAGTAGTTAGTACTCTGTATAGTGTAAAGCAGGAGAGTGCGTTGCACAATTCCCTTGGTTACATTACATAGGCTCTACATATTTAAGACAAAGACTCAGAGATATCCTTGAGAATTACGAAAGCATTAAAATGTGAGTATGGCCAGAGCCATGAGCCATGAGCACATGACTGATATGTCAAAGCCCATTTTTATTTGTTTGATCGTTTGATTTGTTTGATTATTTAACTGTCCAGAGACCCTGTAAGACATCATGACCATATGTTACTTCTTTAGTCGTACTTCTTTAGTCGTAGCGTCAGAGTATCTGTTGGTTATCTAGCCATGGAACTATCAATGGTTAAAACTTTGGCTCAAGCAAGTAAAAACTATTTTACATTCCGGGATCTAAAGTAGAAGGCCATATACTTTTATGGTTGCCTGAGACTAACTGGGATGTCTCAACTCTCAACCACTAATTTGACAGGCAGAGACCAAGTCAGTTTGGTAAGCGGACCAGTTTGACAAATCTCCAAACGTCCAGGTCCAGACGGACTAATTTGCTTCATTTGTTAGAAGGTTGTAAAGTATGGAGTTCATAAAACCTGAACATTAGATAAAAAACCTTTTTAAAAATTTAAGCGAAATTTCACCATAGAGCATTATAATAACGGGTCAAATTAAAGCAGAGGATTAACCATAAGAGTAAACATTATACTGGAATATATGACACATAGGGTAGCCTACTTTAAAAAATTGAAGATAACTTTTACCCTGCTAAGCTCAGGTTAACACTTCTTCCTTTACATTAATGTGAGACATTTAAACTATTTCTTGTCCAATGTAGTACTACGCAATAATTTCAGTAACCACCCAGCAGAACATGATCAACAAAACTTCCCATTTACATATATCTTCAGGCTGAGATAAATCTCCCTAGGACCCTCATGGTTCCTATCAAGAACCATAAAATAGCAAATATAGCACCTAAAATAGATAAGAAAAAGAATCCCCTATTCCTGCCTGTCCTCCTTGCAGCAGGAGCATCGTTAATTGCAGAGACATCAGCATATCTAGCATTTAATCTCAACCTACTGAAGCTAGACATTCGCTCGAAAGCCCGATTTACCAAAGGACTCTCAGCTGCAGAAGCAGGAGTCGTAGGTATCGACTCCACGAATGACCACAAAGCCGAAGAAAACCGGCTTGCACCATCAGCATTGTTGTCACCTTGCTCTTGATTAATACCATTTAATACCAGACCTAAACATTACCAAAAACAACCATACATAAGCAAAATTTTACAGTTTAGCACTATTTCTCAAAGTTGCTTTTCTCATGACACTAACAAGTAGAATATTAGCATTTTAATCACTTATAGTAACTATAAATGAAATACTTGTATCAGAAGAGCTCTTGAAGCAGGCTTAAATTCCCTTTTTTACAAAGGCTTTTTGCCATGTGGACTTTGGCATGTCTACCAAACCACCCATCTGATCAAGAGCTCTGAGAGGATGGGCTAAGACAGCAACTTTGTCCAAAACAAAAGCATAGCTCAGTGAGTGCAAGATAAGTTCACAAATAAAGTTATATCGATATCCACAGTTGTTCTACCTGAAATTGGGGAGGCATTCCCAAGATCTGATCCTGGAGTAAAGACATCACTGCTCTGATCATGTGTCCAAAGCGGACCATTAATCTGATCCATTTGGAGCTGTTGATTCAGCTCATTTCCAACAGGGTGGAACTCCAACTGGTAATCCTCCTGGTTCACAGATAAAAGGGATATAAGGTGCTGATGCCTCAGGTTAATATTTGAACCAGATAGAGGTTGATAACCCACCTGATTTAACATATCATCCCCAAAGGCATTCGATTGAGACTGCAACTGCTGATTCCCAAATGCATTCAATTGAGGCTGCAACTGCAGATTATCCCCGAAGGCATTCAATTGAGGCATGACCTGCTGATCCATCAAATTTATATTAGATTGGGATTGCAGCTGCTGATCCATCAGGCTCATATTTGATTGGGATCCCAAATGGTAATTGACCTGATTTATCGTACTATCTGCATATGTGAATGGCACTGCTCCTTGATCAACAGGCCCCATGTCCTGTAGAAACATGGCAGCATCATGGAACAGGTCAAATTCACTCAGCCCATCCAACTCACCGAATGGGATGTTCTCCACAGATTTGGAAGGTGTAGGACCAATGAGATCATCCATTTCCAAGAAATCCTCCCCACACATGTGTGGTACCTGTTCAAAGTGGTCAGCAACAGAAGTAACCTCAGGTGCCTCAGGTGACTGCAATTGAGAAGTAGGTGATTGGGAGAATTCAAAGCTTGCTTGGTCATTGAAAACCCTATTTGACTTGGGAAAGAGAACATCCCTCGGGGATGGATCCAGCAAAGTACTTTGTGTCTCTTCTTCACCAACAACCTGAGGCAATACATGGCCAAGTTGAGGTTGTGGCTGTGGGAGTGCAGGCTCATCATCTAATTGTCTCATAAACTCCTCAATATCATTTAATTGAGACTGAACTGGACCATTTGCTTCTACATTATTGTCATGAATGCCTTCATTAAGCAGCTTTGGAGGGGTGATGGTAACAAGTTTACTGACATAATCCTCATCCCAGTCTTCTTCTTTAAATGGTGCTCCATACTGCTCACCATTTTTAGGGCCAGGTCCACTTTTTTTGTACACTTTATAGAGAGCATAATAGTCCTGAAATCCAAAGGAGAAACCTAGAGTCAATAAACAGCACATCTACAAGAGAAAGAATTTCTCAAGGAACTACAGCAGTACATACCTTTATGTTCTGGCATCTCTTGAGTTCCTCTTCGTCAAGAGTATATTCGTGCATCACCCAATCAGTTCGCTCACCATTAGGTGCACGCCCTCTGTAGAAAACTAAAGTTTTCTTCACTCCAACTGACCGAGAACCACAGGTAACAGCGCGATCCTTCCCTGTTGCCTTCCAATAACCATGTCTGGTTGCCCTGTTTGACCTTGCTCCATTAGGGTATTTCCTGTCTCTTGGACTGAAAAAGAACCACTGCCTATCCCCAGTCTTCAATATCGATTGTGCTGCACATAAATTTTTTGTTCATCAGGAAACTGGTAATGGAACCAAATTAAACAAAATAAAGAAAACCAGAAACCAACAAAAGTTATCTACTGCTGAAAATATTCAAATGAACAATTCATCTGAAACGCAGACATCAAGAACCACAAATGGAAACCAAAACAAACCATTCTTTGTTCTACGGAATCATTGGGATATTTGAAAACTTCATCACTGATCACCCTACACCAATTTCTCATAGACCATATTAATCAAAGGTTAAAAAGCAGACACTAGCCCTCAATGAAACAAAAGTTCCAATGCGTTAGATATCTAAACAAATGTAATAGACTTAAAATCGTAAACAAGTGAACATACCAACTGCACACAGCAAAATATTAATAACCAACATAAATATAAAACAAGTCCAGATTGAATCAAATAAACAAATAGAAACACGGTGTAAAATAGAGTCATAGGCTGCCATACCGAACCAAACAAACAAATCCAAATAAAAACCCACCAATCGAACCTATAAACCACAAGCGTTAAATGAAAGGATGGACCTGAATAAATCATACACGAGAGATTTATCACCCCTCAATGCCCTCCCATCAATTTTTCCACTTCCGATTTCCATCAAAATCAACAAATAACCAACCCAAAAAACAAAGAAACCAAACAGTCCAATTACTGTGGAAACACCAAAGTCAACGCTGCCCAAGGACATTCTAAAACGAATTAAGGAAAAAATATATACTAATAAAAAAGCAATTTGAGAATAGAAACACATAGGGAAGCAAATGAACAACAGATCAAATCAAAATAAACCTCCAAAAATATTGCTATTCAGTCAAAGTGAAAGAAAAGTCAACGCGCCAAAACAATACCCTTATACTTGCATGTTAAAAAAACAAAGCCGCCTGATCAGAATACTATTAGTTAAACCAACGGAATTAAAAACACGTAGCCAAATAACCCAAATCAACAATCCATAATTAACCAAAAAAATCGAAGCCAAAAAACAACAACCGAAAATTTCAGGGTCGGAAACAAAAAAAGAAAGAAAATTTACCAGGCAACTCCTCAGGATCCCACTTGTAAACATCAGTTTCCCCTATGATATCAAGCTTGAGCCTCTTTCTACAGATCTTCCTCTTTAAATAATAAAGAACCAGCTCCTCATCAGTAGGGTGAAACCGAAACCCCGGTGGCCAAACTTGATCGTCAGCCAAACACGAATCAGCCGTCGTAGCCGCCACAGTCGTAGTCACTGTCATCTTTGTCGATAAAGACAATTCTTTTTTTTTTCTCACTAATAAATAGCAGGGAAACCCAGAAAACTTTCTGATCAAGTAAGAAAGAAACAAAAATGAACGTGAAAACAGGAAATCTTGTTTACATAATACTGAATAGGAAAACTAAAATTAGGGCAAGAACCCTAAGAGAATTTGGGTTTTTTTTTCTTTTTTGGGTTTTTGGATTTTTTTTTTTTTTTTTTTTTTTGGAGAAGAAGAAAGAGAGAATTTCAGTCAAAGATGAAAAATTGGGGGAGAAGTAAAGTGGCAGAGAGTGGGTGGACTGGGGATTTTTATAATAAGAAGATATGGGGTTTTTCATAAACCGAAGTGGTTCGGACCGGTGTTCCAAATCCCGGTCCAGCTGATCTCATAGCCTTTTAACCTTTTTCTTCTACAAAATCTTAAATCCCTCAAAAAGTGAAGTTACCGGGAAATTTCCTTCCATTGAAAATTATGCACTTTCAAATTGGACTGCTTGCCTTTTATATTTTGTTTATTTAAATAAATACAATATTTTTATGAGGAAAGCATTGTTTTTGGTACGTTATGAGGAAATTATTTTAATGTCATAAATAATATTTCCAAAAGTTACACGTAGAAGGAGTGACCAAACCTCTACATTAGGAAACTAAGGAAAGAATAATCGATGTACACGTTGAAAAAAGGGTTTAAATGTTAAAAGGCCTCCATTTATTTTTTTTTGGTGATAATGCCTCCATTTATTTAAAATAATCAATTAAGTCGCTAAATTTTTATTGCAATCAAATAAACCCCTAAATTTTAATTAAAACCTAATTAGACCCCTAACTGGATTAAAATTCGAAAGATTTCTTGCTAATTTTCAATTTACATCCAATTAGACTTTCAATATTACTAAAATTTGTTAGATTTCTTACTCGAACAATCTTTAAAATCCATAAAATCATAAGGATCATATAAATAATCTGAATCATATTGAAGGCCTTTGTCAAAAAAATATCATATTGAGGGCCTAATTTGGTGTAAATCAAAGGTTTGAGGTTGTTTAATAGCAATAAAAAAGTTTAGAAGGCTTATTTGATCATAAATAAAAGTTCATAGACCTATTTTATTATAATAAAAGTTTAAGGACGTTTTGTTACACTTGTGAGCCTATGAAAATAAGACTAATTATTCAAATCAAGACTAAATATTTTAGGATTTACTCATTTAAGGACTAAATCTTTTAATTATAACAAATCAGGATCTAACTTATACAATTTAGGACTTCCGTTAATAGTCCTTTGCACATGTAATACAAACTCCCAGTAAAACACGTGAATTAATAAGATCATGAAATGTGGCATAATTGGGTCCGAAATGCAAGTTAATTTAAAACAATGCTGTTTCCCTTATTATTTCTTTTCTTTTCTTTCTTACCTTCCCCTCTTTCCTTTCCGTTTTCACGCCTTTCTCTCTCCCCAATCCCTTCTTCCGGCATTGATCTTGATTTCCCAAGGTCTCAATTAAACTCGATTTTAACCTCTGACCCTTCCTTCTTCTGCCTCGACTTGGTGGCCACTTGACAACGCATCAACATCTCTCTCGATGTAGGGTTTGAAAGTGGGTCTCTAACTCTGAAATTCTGTCGCATCAAATAGCAATATTTGATCATAGTTGGTTGTTGGAAAAGTGTGGGTTTTGCGTTAATTTCGTGTGGAAAAGTGTGAGTGTTGTGGCATTTTCAAGATTTTGGAGTTTGAAGATTGTTTCGCTGTAAGAAAGCGTCGATTTTGGGTTGATTCATAATAAAATTTTCAGGGCTTAGAGTTTTAGATATTGTTAGGTTTCTAGGAAACAACTATGATGGCTTGTGTTTTATCTTTTAAAAGACCTTGTTTTTTTGTCTTTAACATAACTGAAATTTTTCCAAGTTTGTCTTAAAAAAGACATAGATTTGATATTTCTTTAACGCCATTTTTTTTTAAAGTTTTGGAAGATTATGTGGTTTTATATTTAAAGTGAATAAAAAACAGATTCATAAAATTTTGATTCTAAGCTTTGAATATCAATTTTCCGATGAGAAAAAGCTAGTGATTATATTTTGGATATTTATAGATCTTCGAACTTCAAGGAAGTCTTGGAGAAAAATAACCAAAAAAGTAGAAAGATGAGGGGGGAAAGATCTTTTCTAGAAGTTTCAGGCTCCATCTAACACCAGTGAGTGGCGATGGTCGACGACGAACAGCAAGTCTGTTACCATATTCTAGCTTTCTGGGTAAAGGGAGACCAGAAAATTCAACGACAAAGGGGTTTGGGTTTAGAGGGAGAAAGAAGAACAATTCGATTAAAAGAGAGAAAGAAAACATTTATTACTTTATTTGCTCAAAATATATGTAAATTACAAAAAGAAAATAGACAAATCATAGGTTGACACATCATTACTCCGTTAAGTTTAATAGAGCATGTATTTGACACAATAATTTTGTCAATCGAAGTCCTTAATTATTATAAGACGTGTAGGTTATATTTTTATTTGTACAATTAAAAGGTTTGGTCTTTAAATAAGTAAACTTCTAAACATTTAATTCTGATTTGAGCATTTAGTCTAAAAATAATTACTAAAAATTTATATATAGTAGTAGCATTTTTTAGGTAATATTACATAGGTTGTAATAATACAATATAATTAGTTTTCATTTCCCATGCTATGCAGCTAGAATTGTATTCTTTTTCTCAAAAGTGAAGGCCAATTGTCAAAATTTCATGATTAGTGTTTTATTCAAATCCCTATAAATTATAAATTGTCTAAAAAATATGCTAAAAGGAGAGAATTATAAAGAAAGGAAAACATGGTATAAAAATTATTTTTAATTTTTTGTTTATTTTATCTTATTTATTTAAAGACCTTATTCATTCTCACTCTTATTTAAAGACCTAACATATTTTAAAAATAATAAAATTTTTAAATTGAGTATTATTTTTTATTAAATTGTTCTCTTTTTATTAAGGATTATTATTATCTCATCTATTGTCAGCGTAAAATTTTACTCCATAAGTAAGTTTAAATAATTGGCTATTGACATGTGCATTCCATTTATAAATATTAATTAATTAATTATCTGGTATTATGACACTTTTTTTTAAAGGTAGGTAATATGATATTTAACAGTCATGTAACTCCATTTGTGGAATTAAAATTTTACATTAAGTGTATATGAGATAATTTTCCTTTTATTAATTATCTCATTATATATGTGTATTTGATATGTGTATATGAGATATTTTATTATTGATCAATTCTTTGAATTTTTTTTATGAGTAAAACGAAGTCACTTTAGTTGTTTGAAACTAACTAATTCATCATCATATATAAATCTTCTCATTTTGCATACTTATAACAAATATATTTTCCACTTATAATAAAAAACAAAAACTATCATGTTCAAAACATTGCTATTTGAACGTTGTCATTCTTCCATCAATATTTTTGTTTTTTATATGAAAGTAAAATGTTGAGGGTCTATCTATGAGGGAATAGGAAGTTTTGAACGAGACTTTGGTTTGGTTTGACATACTAGTGACATTAAAAACAATGATTGTAGTGAATTAAGTTAATGTAGTAGAGATATTATGATTTAATTTAGTATATCGATGAGATTGATTCTGGTAAAATTAGTTATTATAGTGGTAAAATTGAAATTATAATATAGTGAGATAAAATTAAAAAAGTATTTAGTAAAACCATGGTAATGGACTAACGGTAAGATAAAAATGAGAAAGTATCAAGAATGAAATATATTTAAATTATTGATACAAATTATTTCATAATAAAATAATAATTATGATTTTAGGCACTAAATTCAATTGTAAAAATACTTTAAACAATTTCTTAAAAATTAATATCTTTATAATAATTTAAATATTATCCAATAAAACAATACATAAACATAGGAAATATAAAATATACTATAAAAAATAAACAAATTTAAGTATGAAAGTAATTTATTTATTCATTAATTATTATATAATCTATTTGTTATTTTAAGTAATTAATAAAGAAAACTTCTAATAAAAAGTAAGAAAAACACACATCCACCCCCCTCCCCCCCCCCCCCCCCCAACACCAAAACGAAAAAGGAAAGAAAGAAAGGGTGTAAAATGAAAAGGGAAAAGTATTCTTAAGGTCTTATACTATATAAATATGTTCAATTTAATCTATATACGTACTTTAATTTGGATCAATTTAGTCTATATACTGTTGAAAATCCAATAATTAAGTTCTTACATGTCATAGAATTAAATATGTTGTTTAAAATTACTGACATAACAATTCTATAAACATGATGTAGAGTCATTTAAAACATCGACTAACATCAACATGCTAACACTAAAAAATCAATGAAATGTTAGAACAATGTCTATATAACGATGATAAGTCAGACTATATCTATAAACTTGACATGTTAATGCCACATCAGCACTAAACATGCCATTTTGTAGCTTTATTGGCTTCATCATTGCTATGTTATTAATCCTAAAGATAGAAATTGATCTCATGCCAATAATTCTAAGATAGTAATTCATCCCGTAACATTTAACGACTTGATTATTTGATTTCCAATAGACAAAAATTAAATATGATCCACCCAATGCAAAAATATATGCCAAAGAGTCACGTGAATTATTTTAAATATTTTTTTAAAGATGTATGTCATCATGATCAACGCTATATTAGTATAATTAACAGAGCAAATTTAACAGTATTGATAATTAGATTAAAATTAATGATAAATAATAATAATAGAGTGCCTCGATTTGATCAAATTGTTATAAATTGACTAAATTTACACTTTTCGTGTAATACAGGGATTAATTATACAATTTGACCAACATAAATAAAACTCGACTAAATGCTCAATCTGAGACCGAATCTTTTCTGATTCTTAACTTTTTAAGTGGGTCAAGTTGAAAGTCTTGATTTCTCGTTTGACTTAAATGAAACACTTATTTTTCATTGAAAAGTGATTTTGGTGTTGTCAAAATTCTTTAAAAATTGGAAAGATCATGTTCGATTATTAACTTCTCATCTCGAACTTTCCATTCCTCTGATTTAATTGTCTATTTCTAACCCATTATCTTCCAAAAAGCAAGCCCCAAAACCACCCATTCCAACCTAAAAACAAACAACTAGAGTCCGCCAGCCACCTTTCAAAATAATTACCCCAAAAACCATCATGTGAGTTACTTTGGCAGCCAATTATTTCATCTTTGAATTTTTATTTTAGCTAGGAGCCTATGCATGAGATTTACCAACTCATCTGTTGGAATAGAAAGTGGCTTCCGAGCAGTCAAAGACGGCATCCATGCCGTGGTGGGGGATGAGGAAGAAGTCACAGAGGAAACGAAAGGGCAGAGGAAGAAGGTGAGGAAGAAAAAGAAGTAAAACTTGGAAGTTAAAATCGAATTTGATAAAAGAAAAATAAGATATTTTTGAAACTAAAATTTTGTTTTCGGGAGGAGATTGAGGCTTTGTTGTTATAAAGCTCTAAATTGATTCAAATATAATAAATTTAAGGTATGTTTGTTACATCAGATTATATTAGACAGGATGAAGAGAAAAATTATATGTAATTTGTAGTGTGATTTTATAGTAATGACATATAATTACATTGTGAGGAGCATTATTTATAGAATGAGTTAATTATCTAATTTCTAGAGAATTAAGTTATTCTATTAAAAATATTTTTTTTTAAAAAAAAGGTCATCCTATTAATAATCCTTATTACAAAACAAATCTATGTCAATACTATAAAACTACATTATAGATTACAGTTATATTTAATTTTTTTTCTCATCCTATCCAATCTAATCATGTGTAACAAACATGCCCTAGTACGAGTTAGGGATTTCCCCAAAAAAGAATTCAACAAGAAATTAAGGAGGGTGAAAATTCCTCTCTCCTCTTTTCCAGATTTCTTATTTAACAAATACTAATAATTTAATTTATTTATTACATAATTACCATGTGAT
This sequence comes from Microcos paniculata, assembly GCA_030664755.1. Taxonomy (NCBI): domain Eukaryota; kingdom Viridiplantae; phylum Streptophyta; class Magnoliopsida; order Malvales; family Malvaceae; genus Microcos; species Microcos paniculata. The sequence goes on from CP131461.1 coordinate 20,492,723, forward strand.
TGCTTACATGGCATTTTCATTGGACCACTAAAAATACGTGTGTCATTCATTTAGAGCCTCAAACGCAATAAATTAACGCGTGGATGACATATACAAGCTTTTCTGTTTAGGCCTTAATTGTTCGATTTTAAAGGTTTAACTCTTATTTGTAATTTACTCTAAAGATTTAATCCTAAATTAGATATTTAACCCTCAATTAATCAAATTAAAAAATTTGGCCTCAAATTAGACAATTTTAAAAAGGTTTAAACTCAAAATTTAGCATTTAGCCATAATAACTCACTCGTTTGGCAATTCTCCACTTCCAAGCATTCAAGGCGTACGACAGGATTGCGTACTTTGCGTACATTTAACATTTCCATGAAAATAACATCTAAAAGGAGAAGAAAAGAGAAAGAAAAGAAAAGAAAAGAAAATAAGCACCAATCATTTTCTTGTCTCCCAAACAAACCCAGAGGCCAAACCTCCCTTAGCCCTTATTCTGATCGACCCTTTAAAATTTTTTCTTTTGAATCAACTTTGTCAAGAGAATGGTTATACATTACAAGTACTAGATCTGAATGCGTCATCAGCTTCTTTGGTATTTTCAACATTTTGTAATCAATCTCGATTCCATGTAAGCCAAACCATTTGTTTGTCTCACTTCAACATTTTGATCTTTTTAAAATTTTCTGCCAAAGTTTTGAGTTTCACTCTCTCTCAATTTTTTTTTTCTTTCAAATTTCAGTGTCAATGCTAAGTAGTCACCACTTGGTATGGTGCTTAACTCCTTTTTCTTATTCTTTTTTAATTTTTTTAATGCGAAATTGACTGAAGGAAAATTTGCGCTAAAAAAAAAAAGTTTTGATCTTTCCAAATTTGCTAAATTTTGTGTTAAAGATTCCTTAAATATATTTTTTTTGTCCATTTCAGGGTTGAAACGGTGAATGCAGCCTCAACTTGGTAAAACTTGAAGTGGGTTTTAGGCCAACAAGAAAAAGGGAAAAATAGAAATATTGTTGATCCAGAATTTGTATGCTTTGGTGGACTGGGTATTAGAAAGAGAGAAAGAAGGAAAAAAAGGGAAATGGTATTTTGGGAAGGATATGTTAGTGATGAAGCAATGGGGACATTTGCTCCAATTGTAGTATATTGGTTGTATGCTGGATTTTATCAGCTGTTACCTCCTTTGGATAAGTACCGTTTACATACTAGAAAAGAGGAGGAAGAGAAGAACTCTGTGCCCCTGGCTTCGGTTGTTAAGGGTGTTTTGCTCCAACAGCTCGTTCAAGCAACAGTTGCTCAATTGCTCTTTATGGTTAGTTGTCAAATCTTGCTGTATCTTTTTTTGTTTACTTTACTTTCTAATCTTTATTGTAAGGGTGTCAACTATGTTTAGCTTTATGAGACTACTTGCTTGGCTTCTTTTATCTGGTAGATATTGCGCTTAGGTTTGTATTACAGTAAACATCCGTACTTGGGGTTACGGTTTAGGTGCTTTTGTTTCGGTGTAGTAGGAGTTTTTTCTTTTATCTTGGTACTTGAGGAATATGCTGGAAATTGTTGCTAGTAACTCTAGAGCAATAGGTCAGAGTACAATTCCGATTTAACAATGGATATAACACCTTAAAATACAAAGGAAACTGAGTTAGTTAGTTACTGAATATGACTTCCAAAAGGGAAAAAAGGAGTATAAAGTTATATTGATTATTATAAAGATTGATTTGTTAAACATCTTTGTATTAAATTAAGTTAAATCATAAGCCTACATTTGCAAAATATCTAATGACAAGTAAACTACATCTTGGCAGTTGTGAATTTAAATTGATTTAAGATACCTCTGCACTAAAATAGAAGTAAAAGCAAATTCATTATTAGAGAAATAGGTTTTCAAAAATCTCTATGGCTTTCTTAGAGATGAGGCTAAGAATAACAAGGAAAATTTCACTGATTTTGGCATTTAATGTCGTGGTTCAAATGGAATTGAGCATGGGTATGGTGTGTTATTCAATTGTAGCTTCAGCAAATCAGAGTGAGTTGTGTGAAAATAGCAATGGTTCATACTAGGTTTGATATGTTCCTTGCTCCTTGTAGTTTATGGACTCAGTCTACTCCTTTTCCCCCCTTTTCTGACATCTCGGAGAATAGAGTAAATATCGATTAGGTTTTAATTTTTGAACCAAGTTTGATAACTTCTTTAGTTGCTTTTGTTACAAATAATTTGGAGGCATGATCAATGTTGGCAAGTGATAACTGATGCAACAGGGCAAAATTGGATAGGATCATGACCTTGGACTTAATCAGCATTAGTGAATAGATTGGTACATTGTTCTTCAGGCAGTAAAGAAAGACAAAAATGAGGCTACTTGGGTTTTTAGTGGGATGACTTGATTTTATAAACCTTTAATATTGGTAAGCTAGTTGTAGTTGCATTATCTTATCTAAGTTTGGTTAGAACCATTCCGAAAGACCATTGAAAAAAGATGCAGAATGTTATTGTTGCTGTCATAACCCCCACTGTGCTTTGTATGTTTATTGATTGATCTAGATTGCCCAACCCCCAACATACCCACCTTTTTGGCGAAGCACATGCAAGGATTGTTGTGTTTTTATTTGTTTTGAGGAAGTAAAAATTTTATCTGATGGGCTTGGCTTGGCAGCTGATTTATACTTTTTATTCAGGGTTGATTCACAAATGTTCCCATTGCCGTGCTTTTCTATTATATTTTTCTCCCTACCCTTCACACTTCTATAAAAGATACTGGTGGGACTGATACTGATTTTTTTGGATATTTAGACTTCTAACTTTATTCTATTATTATAGTTTGAAATCTCCCATTTGTCAAGAGATATTAAAGCCCTGTTGGATGTAATTACTTTTTGATGACACGTTATTGCACTTTTTCGGTTGAAACTTGAACATTTCAAGTAAAAATTTGTGTGTCATGATGCCATTTCCCAAATTTGATTCTTCGCTTGCAGTGGCCATGACAGTAAGATGTCCACTAAGTATTTAGTTTCATTATGTTTTTCCTCACGCTATTGCTGGCATTCTTCTTTGAGTTTAGAATACAGTGGAGTTCATATTTTTTGGAGAATGCCTCACAACTTGACTATTTCCTCTTCCATTTGGTCCTATTTGCTAAATCTAAGCAACAAAGCATCATCAAGAATATCATATCTTGCAGGCCATCAAGTGTGTTAAAATTTTTTAAATAGATTTCAATGCACTTATGTAATCTCACTTATTTGTTAAAATTTGTTAATTGGGTGAAGAAAACAGAAACCCTATTGGCTCCCTTCCTGTTAACCTTCCACAGTTACCTCTTTCTTTGTTGTCCTCACTTATACTTGCCATATATGTTGTCATTTATAGTATTCAACAGTTCTTAGTGATAGCCCGGAATCATCTTTTGTCCTTGTATATTCAGCTGCCTTGGTCTTTTCTCCAGTCATCCAACTAGGCCAAGCTGAAATAGCCAATTGTTGATGTACTCAGTGTTATCTTGTGGTTCTAATCATAGAAGTGGAACCTGGAGACTTTATGTTCTTCCAAGTGCCTGAAAAGTCAGATAGGTGGCATGTATTTGGATTCTTTTGTTTAGTAAGTTTGTTCTTTATGCGTTATCGTGTCCGTAATTTGTTTAGAGTAAGTGCCAGATTGTGCTTGTGTTCCTAGAAACTGGTTTGGAGACCGTGACTGATACCATATGGGCTCACAGTTTTTGATCTAACCTGAGGTTTTAAATGAAAAATGTCGGTTATCACCATATATTCCATTTCTTGTACAAGTCTCCATAATATTCCAAATCACATTTTCTCAACCCAATCACATTGTCAAAGTAAGCTTTAATTTTCTTCGTAATAGGGAAAACGTGGTTTCTTTCCTTGTCTTGAATGTATTACTTCTGTTCTTTATGTGGTTTATTGGTATTAGCTGCGGAGGAAGTCTCTCTGTGTGTCATACGTTGGGAACCAAATTCTAAATTTTTTTGTTGCTTTGTTGTTGAGATGGAAATCGAGATCATTACATCATTGGACTACAATGTGATCATACATGCTTTTCTTCTCTTGTATTGGCCAAAAGCTTCATATTACTTTACAGCATCTTCAAAACATAAATTCAGTTGAACACTTACTGGTTTAGTAGCTTTAGTGTCTAGTTACTGTCTGCTGAGATTGATTTTGAACTGCTAACTTAGATGATAGAGGTTTCAATTAGATAATAAGCCCATGGCTCATATTTGAACCTTGAGATCTGGAACTTTTATAGGTTGAAGTGCACTTTTTGGCCTAATTAATAATATTCTTGTTTGCTTGCTGTAGATGACATCAACAGCTGATGCATCTGGAACTACAGTTCAGCCATCAATTCTTGCTCAACTTGTGCAAATTTTTGTTGCAATGCTCGTCATGGATACATGGCAGTATTTTGTGCATCGTTACATGCATCAAAATAAATTTTTGTACCGTCATGTCCACTCCCAGCATCATAGGCTGGTTGTCCCCTATGCTATTGGGGCCCTTTACAATCATCCACTTGAGGGTCTGTTGCTTGATACTTTTGGTGGTGCTATCTCTTTCCTTGTCTCAGGAATGACTGCACGTACAGCAGTAATTTTCTTCTGCTTCGCTGTGATTAAAACTGTAGATGATCATTGTGGGCTATGGTTGCCTGGCAATATCTTCCACATTTTCTTCCAGAATAACTCTGCTTATCATGACATCCATCATCAGCTTCAAGGCACAAAGTACAACTACTCTCAGCCATTCTTCCCTGTTTGGGATAAGCTACTTGGAACTCACATGCCTTATGTTCTTTTACAGCGACCAGAAGGAGGTTTTGAGGCTAGGTTAAAGACAGATTAGTTGAATTCTGTTGATTTGTCTTGTGTAATACTAGGGTTCTCACTTCACACAGGAACAATTTTTTGATGAGTTTGTGCCATTCTTGGGAAGTTGAATTAGAATTGGTTTCTTTGAGGCTTTAAGTTCTAGGGGTTCTTGCAGGAGGTCATTAGGTTACTTGTTTCTATTTGCTTGACAATGTTTGGTGTGTAGTTATGGTTATATCCCCAACTGTGAGTTGTTAGTTATGCCATTCTGGGCTGTCTGTTTTGTAGCATATTTGTTTTATGTTACTCGGATCTAGATCTTTATGTTTGGGACAAGTTGATGAGCTTATTTCAAGAGGGCTAGGATTGGTCTACAAGATTATCATATGTAAATCTATGATGCTTAACTACTGATTTCGGGTTGTTATTATGCTTCATTGTGCATTAGTGTCTAATTTTGATTTCTTGCTTCTCTGTTTTTCCCATCTTCTTCAACCCCCTCAGAAGTAAATTAGTCCTTCCAAAATGCCACTACTGAAGGGAAATTAAAAATTTGGGGTTCTTGGGTTAAGTGGGTGTTTAACATGGATGGGGTTTTTCTTTTGTTCATTTTTGGCCCTAATATGGATGGTTAATTAGCCTCGAAAGGGAAGGTTTTTTTTTTTTTTTTTTTTTTTTCATATTGTCGAAAAAGAAGAAGTAAATTTGTTAAAGGATTCCATTAATAACACTTCTTTTCCTGTAACTGGAACTTATTTTCATGATCATCTTGAGGTAAAAAATCAAGGTCACCAGTAATCTCTACAAGAACAAGATCCACCTTTAAATCTATGAAACCGAACTCGATCCCTCACAATAATTTCTCGTTCATATATCTTCGATATAAGCTTAATTACAACATGACAATCTCCACATATTCTTAGATTCTTAATCACTTGAAGTGGCATTCCTTCACTTGTACTAATTAAACCAAAGGCCACTGCCAACTTCTCACTATGATAACACAGCTGATTCTCTTTCTCTTCCTCCCCTATGTCATGATAAACAAAACTAGTTTCAGCCACATAGCCTAGCTCTTTTATCTTGAATCTAATCTCATCCAATTTCGAATATATCTCTTTCCATTTGACATTGCTCTTATCATCAGTGAAAAACTTGTGTCTCATACCATCCACCTCAATGTAGCTAAAACCAGGCACCTTCTTCACATCCCTGTTCTTCATGGCATCCCTCACCTTACCAACATCATTCCACCTCTTGTGCGCTGCATAAACATTAGATAACAACACAAAATCCCCACAATTGTTAGACCCCATCTCCACCAGCTTCCTCGAAGCAATCTCTGCCATCTCTACATCCTTGTAAATCTGGCAAGCTCCAAGCAAACTCTGCCAAAGCACCACATCAGGCACCACTTGCATAGAATTGATAATATCATAAGCCTCTTTAAGCCTCCCGCCTCGACCTAACAAATCAACCACACTCCCATAATGCTTCACATTAGGCTTTACTCCATGCCTCTCCATTGTGTTAAACAATCTCACACCCTCATCCACCAGGCCAGCATGATTACAAGCACATAGCACAGCTAAGTAAGTTACAGCGTCGGGCTGCACCCCAGCCCCATGCATTTGCTTGAAAAGCTCAAGCGCTTTACATCCATCTCCATTCATTGCAAAGGCCATTATCATAGTATTCCACGTTACAAGACCTCTTCTACAACCCATGTTATCAAATACACCATAGGCCTTATCCACAAATCCACAATTTGCATACATATCAATAACAGCATTACAAACTTGCACATTGACATCCAACTTTTCATTCCTTATAAACCCGTGAATCCTTTCGCCTTCTTTGAAATCACCCATGTGCGAGCAAGCAGAAAGAGCACCAAGAACGGTAACCTCATTAGGCTTCAACCCTTCAGCTTCCATTCTCTCAAACAAACCTAACGCTTCACTCGCTTGATCCCCTTGAGCCAACCCAAAAATCAAGGAATTCCATGAGGCGATGTCCCTTTGCGGCATTTCATCAAACAATTTCCTGGCGTTACCCAGATCGCCAACTTTCGCGTACACATCTACCAAAGTAGTTCCTAATAAAACATCCGCCATGAACCCATATCGCACAATGTTTGCATGAAGCTGAAGAGCTTCAGTAACAGCCAACACACGTGCACAAGCTTTGAGAGTGAAAGAGCAGGTGAGGGCATCCACTCTAAAAGACCCACGTTGCATGGTTCTGTACCACGTGAATGCGGCCGACGGTTCGGGGCTTTTGATCAGGCCGCGGATGATGGCATTGAAATCATTGGTAAAAGGGGTTCGGAGTTGGCAGAAAATGGCGATGGCAAAGGAGAGAGAGCCAAAGGGAGCGATGGCGCAAAGGTCGAGGAGTTTGGAGCGGGTGCGGCATGATTGGAAGTTGCCGCTGGTAATGAAGAAAGCCTGGAGTTGCTTTATGTGGGAGAAGGAGGTGCATTTCTGTATCAGTGGCTCAAGATTGGCCATTCCATGGATTTGGCTTTTTGCCACTCCTCCAGAGAGAGAGCGCAAGTTTGAACCATATATTCCTTTGGAAGGTCGTTCCTTATGCTTAGACAACGCTCATATCTATATTTTGTGCTGGCAAGACTGCGCCTTTGGGAAAAATTCGGTTTTTTTTTTTTTGGTTAAACGGAAAAATTCGGTTTGATATATACTCCCACCGTCCTTAATGTTTATCCCCTATTCACTCACTTTTATAAAGTTTTAAAAAAAGTAATTGATTTATATTAACAAAAAATGAACAAACAAAATGAGACGTAAAGAAGTATTATATATAAAGAAAAACGTTTGAAAAATGTGTTTTATAACATTATTATAAAAAATACGGTTAAGATTTTTAGATGTTTCGCATTATTGTGAAAAATTATAATTGTAATTTAAAAATACTTTTGAAATGTAAAGTATATATTTGTTTCTCGAGTTGGATGGTTTTTATTGTCAAAATTAAATTTTGGTACAAATAAAAAATCATTAGATATTGTATTAGAGATGAAAAACAGCTTTTATAGTCAAACATTATGTCAAATAGGCTTTTAGATTTATCATTTCATAAATGATTTGGTTAAGGTGATAATATACAAGTTTAAAGCTTCGAAACCGATTTGTTAGAAAGACTTTTTCTTTGGCACTATAAGAAGAACAAAGGTTATGAGATGAATATACAAAGTATTATTCCTTCTGTTCTAGAATATAAGTTACTTTTAATTGTTTTATAAAATCAAGAAAAATAGTTTTATTTGTTAAATTTTATGTAATTACCTATTTTACCTCTATTTCTACTATTATTTCTCTTTCTTTTTTGATAGAGACGAGATATGAATTAAAGAAGAGGTTTTTAATTTGACAAAGGGTAAATTTGAAAAAATATAAAAATATTATCTTGATTTTATAAAAATGACAAATATTGTGGGACAAAATTTTTTCTCAAAAGTGATTTATATTCTATGCCAAATTGAATAAAAATTAATTTGGCTTTACAGTTGCGATTCAATTTTAAAAAAAGATTTTTAAGTGTTGAAAAATTGTTGTAAAAAAATACAGGTGAAATTTTTAAGTATTATTATGAAAAAAGTGTGTTTTTAACTCGAGAACACTTTTCAAACATAAAACCACCTAAATATCAACTTTTAAGGTTGAGTGTGCTTTTGTTGTTAAAATTAACTTTTAACACAAGCTAAAAATCATTTAGTGTTGTATCTGAGGTGACAAATATATTTTTGACCCCAAATGCAATGCCAAATAGACTAGATGAAACATAGAATGACTATCAAAATGGAGTTTTTAAACTCTACAAAGTAGTATTAGAAAATGATATATATTCACTGCTAAATTAATTAATTAAATAAGAATATTTATCCATCCTCTAATCCTATTTGTAGCTTAGAAAAATGATATATATCTATAGTTAATTAATTATTAATTAAATAAAGATATTTGTTAATTCTCTAATCCCGTTTTATAGATTAAAAAAATGATATATATATATATATATATATATCTACTACTTAGTTAATTATTCATTAAATAAAAACATTTGTTAATCCTCTAATGACATTTGTAAAACCCACAAATTTCATTGAAATTAGTTGAGATACTTTTTCTTAAACTTAATATATTTAATTATTTCGTCCTCGTAGATGCGTAACAAATTTGAACACTTCACTTCACTGGACAATAATAAAAAGTAGGATTATCTAATCCTAATCCGTCATGAAGGTTCAAATTAAGCAATTTTAACAATTTGTGTTTTTTTTTTTTTTTATGTTTGGTAAAAGATATCGGTAATAGAAGTCCATGATCAAGTTACCATTCCATTGGAGGACCCTGGCCTAACCATTCAAGGCTCTAGAAAATAATACTAATAATAACCACAAATTTGTCTAACACAACCGAAAATAGACAATCTTCATTCTACAGAAAATCTTTATTGGCAAAACTAACTTTTTATTTATTTATTTATTTAATTCATTTTGGAATTTACTTTCAGAGGACTTATCTAGAGAGTAGAGCCTGGAGGTAATTTTCAATTTTTACCGCTGGTAAGGGGTAACTTGTAACAATTTTTTTTTTACGGTTTTACCAAAAGACCCTATAAATAGAGCTCCAAAGCTGCCTACACTTCTTACACTGTGCAAACTCTCTGTTTTTGTGACAAATTCTCTGAGCGAAGCAAACTGATAGAAGTACGCTAAGAATCGCCAAAGATGAGGTTTTTCTTGTACCTTTTTCGTATTTTTTATTTATTTTTATAAAATCTTCTTTTTTTATTTTCATTGTGCATTTTTGTTTGGTTGCTTAGAAAATGGAGGAAAATGAAAGAAAAAGAATACAATTAAACATGGACTTTCATTGCTGCTATTTGTTTGTCTGTTTGCTTTGTTTTTTATGTTTTTTTTTTTCTGTGTTTTTTTGGGTACCCTGATTTTTTATATTTTAATTCTGCTGCCATGATAGAGCGTGAACCGACTAGGCTTCTACCATTTTTCTTTATGTTTTTCTTTCTCTTTTTTGGTGTAGATTTAGGGGTGAATTTACTTTTTTAATTTGTTAAAAAAAAATAAAACGGAAAAGAAAAGAAAGTGAAAATTTGAAGGTTTTCTTACCTTTTCTCAATATCTAAGCAGAAGATTTGGTTTTAAGTGTAAATAAAAGTATGATCTTCTAAGGGTTTCCTTTGGGCATCTTCCCGGTAGTTATTATTGGATTAATTGCTTTTTTTTTTTGGTTTTAATTTTGAATAAAAGTATGATATTGCGGTAGCTGGTAAATTTGGAAACTTTACCTCTATAAATGCTGAAAATTGCAAATGAAAGACTAAAGCTTTATGAGAAACAGAAACCCTTTTGTTAGATTTGGCTGGAACAGTAAATTGATAGTCTCCTTCTCATACCCACTGTTTTGGGGCCTTTCATCTTTGTGATGTTCAAAGTTCAACCATTGTTAGATTGTAGCCTAGTTGTGGTCTCTTGGCTATAAGATGTTTATGTCGGATATTCCTTGTTCTGGAATATATAGGTTCTAGAAAAATGGAGGGTGAGATGTGTGCTGTGTGTTGAATGAGTGATGCATTGGGATGCCTGTAGTCCTTTGTTGGAAGTTTAAGGAAATTCCCTCGTTTCTTATTTTATTTTATTTTTTTAAACTTTGATACGAGGGTATGACATTTTTGTTTAGATGTGTTGGGCACCTGTACAATTCTTATAACAGAGATTAATAATCTAAAAATCTTGTTAAGGTTTGGCATTTCTAATCAAGAAACTTGTTTATATATGTGTGTAAAGATTGCATTTGTTTTTTGTACTAACCCTCTATAAAATTTAATGAGGATTAAACACATTTAAATTGTGCAAATGTGTGTATAGACTTGTCATGTCTATTGAATTTTGGATGTTGCTGCGATGGATGCATTTTATTGTCTTCAATTATGGTGCCATCTTGGTGTCTACTCATTGTATTGTTTACAACTTGACATGTCTTTAATATCAGCTATGTTGCCTCGTTTGTTTTAAGTGATCAACTTTCAATAAACACATGTAACAGTAGATTTCCAAGCTTATGCCGGACCACTATGCAGATTCTGTTTTCCATACATGGTAGTACTTCTGTTATCATTTGACTTGGAAGTAATGTTACCTTGACTAGTCTTTAGTCTATAAAGTTGTTTCATAATAATCATGGAACAACAATGTTATGGTTTCTGAACTATGACGCAAAGATATAAGTCCTCTAATATTTGCTTCAAGGATTGGTTACCTTGTTATAAGTAAAAAGTACATTCTTAGAAAGATTAATAAGACTGTTTTTGTTTCCAACTTGTTTCTAAGTTTCATGTGGATATTTCCTATTGCAGCCGACATCCTACAGTGAAATGGGCCCAGAGGTCAGATGTAGTCTTCATTACTATTGAGCTTCCTGATGCACAGGATGTGAAGCTTAAATTGGAGCCTGAAGGAAAATTTTTCTTCTCTGCTACTAGTGGAGTGGATAAGATTCCCTATGAAGTTGACATTGATCTGCATGACAAAGTTGATGTTGCTGTAGGTCCACATCTAAAATCTAATTTTTTAGGATAAACCTTTACTACATACTACCTATATGGTTATATTTATAATTGCGATGCTTGCAGGAAAGCAAAGCTAGTGTTGGCAAGAGAAATATCTGTTACCTTGTGAAAAAGGCTGAGAATAAGTGGTGGAGCAGATTGCTGAAACAGGAAGGGAAACCTCCTGTGTTTTTAAAAGTTGATTGGGATAAATGGGTTGATGAAGATGAAGAGGATCAGGACAATAAGAGTGAGTCTTATTCCCCAATGTTTTTTATGGTTTGTTTAACAGCCAAGTTTTCATGGTGAAGGTTTCATATATTAGTTCAACTCACTAAGGTTTTTTTTTTTTTTCCCTTCCAGTTGCACCTGATATGGACTTTGGTGACTTTGACTTCTCTGTAAGTGGCAATGCATCACCTAATATTTAATGATTTTAGTGCATCTAAATTGGAATTGACATTATCTGCGTCCTTTTCTTTGTTATTACAGAAGCTGAACATGGGTGGTGGAGAAGGCTTTGGTGGGGCTGGAGCTGAGGATGGTAAGTTTCATGATTCATTCAGCATCATTTAGAGTTTGTCCCAATTTGCTATCTGAATCTTTAGTCGGAAGCATGTTTCCAAAGAGCTAAGTTCTCTTAATTAAATTAACTAATCGCAGCACTTTCTTCTTGCAGATGATGAAAGTGATACAGAAGAGGAAAACATGGAAGAAGTATCACCTCTGCAGAAAGATGCCTCGTCAGCTTCCGGTGAACCTGAAGTGAAAAAAGATTAGACCCATATCTTGGCTCCCACGTTCGTATCTAGAATGAGCTGAGTGTTTTTACATACAAATATTATGAATGTTTTACTTGTTGAGCCCCCGTTTTAGTTGAAACCTCTGGTCATTATGAGAATTTTAGATCGAGAGTGGATCATTGTCTCTATCAAATATCAGCTATTGATAGTATAATCTTGCTAGTGCTAGTATTGCAGTATAAATATATGGGCTATGCCTCAAAACTTCAATTTTATGGTCTTACTCTTTTAACTTATTTTAGGACGCAACCTTTTCTGGATCAGATAAGGATATATTTTTCTGTGGGAGCGGAGGAGGGATTTGAATCTTCGGCGAGCTCATTGGTCTCAAAGTGTATGCACTTATCGTCAGATCAAAAACCCAAAATGAGCTAATGTTATGCAATTTTGGCATGTTACCCAAAATGGTGAGCATTTGCAGAGAATGTGATATCGTGAGCTAATTTCATATGATGATGTGTTTGTCGTTCTGAGAATTTGGACCCTAGAAACAGCCGTGTTTTTGTTCCCACAGTGGCCTGTCGTTTGACACACCCATCAACATCAACCCTCTTCCGGCATCATCCTTTGCTCTCTGCTTTTGCCAATTTCACAATCAAAATGTTGTGATGTCTGATGATGAACCAATCGTACATAGCTGATAGCACATGCTAATTTTGATTTAGCCCGTAGGGGGACTGGGGGAGAAACCACAACATTGAAGGCCTTCTCTAAAAATCGGCAACACATCTAATCATGTTTATTACCAAATATGGTAGTGCATTGGATTTTGTTGCTAATGATTGGTAAACCAAATACCGACTTCTACGGCAAGCATGGCTTCCTGTCTTGGCGAATTGTCATAAGCATGAAGATGTCCTATACAATTTGTTTTCACCTTTACGTTCAGAAAATAGAAAAGCTATCAATTTCATTTTTCATATAAAAGAGATTTGATGGAAATGGTATTGAGCAAAATTCATCAGGAAGATATCTTGTTTGTAACAGTAGATCCGGGGAAAAAAAATGTCAACCATAAGAGTCATTAGTATGGACCTGAATACTTAATACAGAAAGCATACGACACGGCTACTCACTCTACAAGTTCAAATATGAAACAATCTTCAATTTCAAGTCATAAGAAGCCACATCAGCTGTCAGGCAATCTCATCTGTGCCACTTCAGAAGGCGGTCGCAAAGTGCAAACCATCTCTCTTGTTTTTCCAAAGTAGACCTGCAATACGTAGATATTCCAACTTATAGCACTATCCACTGAATTAACAATAATGCAACAGCCAAAGGCAATTGAAATACAGACCGTAGTTAACATACCTGATCCAGTGAGTTCCGAAGCTTACCCTCCATCTCTTCTATCATCTTTCCCATGTTACAGAGATGACCATCAGCAACTGGGAGGTTCATATTCATCTATGACGGAAGAAAGTTTTAAGGTGGAAAAAGGAGTTTAGACCCAACATCCGAACTTAAAAGATGTGTGATAAACACAGTATGGGTGGTCAATAACCATTAAGCTAACACTATTATATTTTAATTATAGAAGAATCTAAGCTCCATTCATGACATGTTATCAGTATCAACGTATCATCATGAAACAGATGATAGGCTAAGACTTATTACGTTTTAGGGGGGAGAGGAAACCGAAAGTAAAGTCCTCTTACTAGGCATGAGAAAAGGAATTTAAATTCAGCTTGCCTCTTTTTCTACTCTGGGATCATACTTTACAAGTAAATTTTAATAAATATATAGACTGATGACCTAAATAACTACAAGCATATTTAAGTGTTTTTCCTAATGCAATGCCCAAGCAATTTTTATCTAAAGTTTCTCCTGTAGTATTCTCCCTCTTGTTTATACCACAGAGGCCTTGTTCTTTTCTTGGGTTTTTCAAGTAGTGGGTAGCGTATGTGGGGCTGTGGTGAAGCTGTTGCCTTTACCCCACAACAAATTGTCAATGCACATCAAGATATGAATTAAAGGAGGAGCACATGTGAAATTCAATCATTAACAAAACATCTGCACTAATAAGGCTACGTAGCCTTTTCAATGATGATTCAAATTATGCCATCCTACTAGTCCGTGGAAGCAACTTCTCTTAAAATAGGATAACTGGAAAAAAATGTAAGGACAAGTACAGGATTTTAGACAGCCATCAGTTCATCACTAGTTGTGAACTGTTTTCTAACGGATCAGATCCAGACAATCATTGGCTCTGATGTCAAAGTTCATTTATTCATTGACACTCGGTGGTCAAGAAACTCCAGAATCAGTTCCTAGATTTTCCAAAATGAGTGGATGGCAGTACAATCTTCATTTCAGACTACTATGATTACCAAAATGTAGATAAGTATCTATGAAGTATGCAACACTCCAACAAACACAATATGTATTCTCTACAATTTACTATAGGGAAAAATTTAACTCTTCAGTTTATAATAAAACCCCAGTACCAATTACCTGTCGCCTGATAGATCCCGACAAACTGAAAGTGCCTGACGACTCATCATCTGTTGTCAGCGAAAGCATGACTGTACTGGTCAAGCAATATCGTGTTGTACCTTCTTCCTCTGGTCCTACCTAGATGAAATGTATTCAGAAACTTATAAAAGGTAGCATTGCAGCATGAGTGAGAGAATGCAATAAGAGACTTACTGTCCATAGAGGAATAAATGGCTAAACATAACAGAAAGGTTTAAGGTAAGAATAGAAGATTTAATCCTCAATTGTATCAAGGCATTAAGTTCACCTCTATAACATGTATAGCATCCCAGGCTCCCTCCTCTAAATAACCTCTCCTCCCTTGTGCAGTCTTTGAGCCATCTTTCTCCAAAAATAGACAGCATATTAGTAGAAGTAAGAAAGTATTGCGTTATTGGCTTTATTTAGATTTAAAAAAAAAAAAAAAACTGATTACCTTTCTTTATCAAAAAGCAGGCTACAAAACCTTCATTCTCATCTTCCCACATATAGACTGATGAAATTCCTCCTTCATAATACCTAGTTTTTATTGGTTAAATAAACATATGCACAATATATGAAGCAAATATTGCATGGAATAATTGCACCAAAAATCTGATAATATCAATTTATGCCTTAAAATGCCTTGTCCAACAGAGATAAGAAAACAGTAACACAAGAAGACATTTGAAATCAGTTTCAATCAAACCCATGATAAAAGCAAATGACAATGGACCAACTGTAGTACGAGGTAAGTAAGAACCTCACTGGTCACGATAGATTGAAAAAATATCGTTAGCTTCAATCTCAAGTTTCCTCAATTCTGAAGATGGATAAGGTGCGTCTTCCAACAGTGGATGGTACTTATTTGACCAAGGTGATCTACAAAGATAAATTGCACAGAACAGAGTCACGAATTACAGGTTACCTACAAAGATAAGTTTTAATAGATCACAAGCCATTCAGCAAGTAAAAACAACCCAATCATGTAACTCAAAAGATGCCCTTGAAGTAGCCTATGAGTATGAAGGTGAAAAGTGCCACTTGAAGCGAGATCGATTAGTGGCTGACATGGTTCACTAATAGAGCAAACAGAGAGAGCACCGACTTCAAATAAAAAGCTCTGATTATGGAGCTAGTGTCTGTGTTTGAATTGGAAGATATCATCTTTACATGTTTCTTTCATATGGATAATGAACATGCTAAAAGATAAAATACACATAGAGAAAGAGAGAAAAATAGAGAGATAACCATTGCATAATTCTAATATTCTATAATTATTATATAAAAAACAGGCATCATGGTGGAAAGCACATGGCTTAAAACTCAGGTATAGGTGTAAGCTTCTTCCATGATAAAACTTTACAACTGTTTTTCTATGTTTGGGGGGAAATGCCCCAAGAGTTGCCAACATCTATAATTGCCCCATTCGGATCTGGGAATTAAGAGGCCAAAAGAAAAAAAAAAAACTCCTGAAGATTGTTTAGCATAGACATAATTATTTAGGCAAGATCGTGGTGGTACTTTTGTAGGGGAACCTCCCTTTTGTTATTAACATAAAATCGGAACAGAGATAGAAAACAGTTGAGGATGTGAAAACAGCTTAGGGAGGGTTAGGCTAAGAAACGAGAGAGCAAATTAGGTTCATTGTATGACTTATATATAGATACATTAATTTGACATGAAAAGTTACCTATAAGAATCAGCATCTCTGTTGTATTCACACAAAATGAACTCCTTCCCATTTTCCACATCACATAAAACCTGTTGCACGAGAAAATACAAGAAGCTAATTATTTATTCATCCATATACGGGAATGACATTTCATGTTAATATGTTTCATATCATGTGAAAATGTCTCTGGCAATAAAAATTATGTTACATTAAAATTCTAATTGACAAGTTGGCAGGAGTACGCCATATACCCAACTGCCGAAAAAGGGAAATTCAAAAATTCCAGTAAACAGCAAGCTACATAAAGATAATTAGAAGAAAGAAAGAAAAAAACTGCCAAAACAGCAATAATTTTTTTTTTTTGTGGGTTAATTGATTGGAAAAGAGTGCATAACAGAAAGAGAACAGCTCCATAGAAAAATGAAAAGCTCAAAGTGAAATTTATTGCTAATGGTTGCACTCAACGCTCAAATGTTCAATGGAAGAGTTTTACTCTCACATCATAATATCACATCACACCCAATTTTGGGGAGATAAGATTCTATTTGAGATGCAGACAGACAGGTATAATCTCATTAATGAAGGAGATGTATATATGCAGAAGCTAGGACAGATTGAAAAAACAAATGGACTTTAAGGGACAAAAGACTGACGTAAAGTATGGCATCTATAACATGACAACTTTTATGAACAATGCAAAAGACATTCAACATGGAAGTCACCGTTTTCGTAAATTGTGTATGTAAGTTGATGCCACTGCAACGAGCTTATAAAGGGAATTATCAAGCCGGAGAATATCTTGGTAAACAATTAAGCTCATGCATTGGTGAAAAAAAGAATGAGGAAGAAGAGAAAGATACTCAATTCCAGCATCTGAATGACTGAATGTCACATCAAGGTCCTAAAAAGCTAAAATCCAATTCAACTACACCCTAATCCCATTATTTGGGCAAGTTGCTCAGTTCCTCTCAGTATATGAGACCAGTAAAACTGAATTCTTCTCAGCTGAAGTCTAACACAATAATTTGAAGGCAATGGCTAAACGCATTTCTTTCACAGCTTTGAGGAATGAAGTATCCAAAAGAAAATGGTGAAATCGCCGGTTTGAAAAGTTTGAAACCACTACAATCACTTGGAATTAGCACAAAAGGTAGATTGTAAATAGACGATTTTATAAAAATTAATGAAACAATAGTTTTCCAACCCTTTTTCGCTTTAAAACTCGAATTCACCGAATCCTAAACAAAACAAAATTCTAACATAATAGCTTCACATAAAAATAAATCATGCATTCTGATGTGCAAACAAAGCTAGACTTAAAAACTTTTACCATTGCTTTTTGTTCCCAAAGGCACTTTTTGCAGACAATGCCTAACCTAAACTTACGTTCGCTTAAATCTGAAACTTCATTATGATATTTTTTACAACTACATTCTCCTCAATCGGATTTCCAGAGTACACTCTCTTACAAATGAACCCTGAAACGACTAATATATTAAACTTTTACTCCATTTCCTTATCAACCAAACACATTATTAAGTAATTTTCAAAAAGAAAAAAGACGAAGAAATAGCAAATCCTCGATTTGAGCATGACTAAAAAGCGAAACCTCCAAAAATGTAGAGAGAGAGAGAGAGAGAGACCTGGAGAGGGAGATCGACTTGGGAGAGGAGATCGGAGGAGTGCTGAGGCAAAAGGCTTAACAGAGCGGAGAGAGCTGTCTCGGAGTGGCGTGGCGGCATTCTTCTCATTAGTCCCATCGCTGCCTCCATCTTTCCTTCCTGTTTCCTCTCCCCAACTCAACTCTCACAAACAACAACCAACACTTTATTATTTGCACAAACCAAACAAGGAAATCGAAAGGAAACGGAAAGGAAAGGAAAGGAGAAGAAAGGAAAAGAAAAAAAAAATTATCCTTAGTTTTTTCTTTGGTTAGAATTTGAGGAGAAAGAGATAGAAAGAAAAAGGGCAAAAGAAACTAATTAAAACGGAAAGATTAGCCTTGTTTGTTTGATCCGAGTTTCCCTCGCGGGAACCACCTCTTTCTAGTGTTTTATTTTTTTGCAAAAAAGAGAATCTTCTTTTTCATTATTTATTTTTCAAAAAAAACAAGTTTCCTTTATACCCAAATGAAAATATGGGATTATTTTCCCTCGTATTATAATTTTTTTTATTTTAGGATTTTACTACACTTTTTAAAATTATTAATAATAATTAATTATCGAATTTATTACATGAATAATGTTATCTATACATCTATACATACATTTAAAGTTATCCCCAAAGAAGTTTTCCTAAATTATCCACATCATTAATTTCTTTCTTTTTAATTTTTTTTAATTTATTAAATATATGAATTTTTTTATTCTTCACAAAATTAAATATTTTTCTTTTATTTTCTCTAACCGTTCACTCTTCTGTCTCTCTTTATTCTTCATAGCAGAACCCAAAGAAGAAACGTGTATGATAGGAGAGATGGGTTTCCTCTCTCCTTTCTTTGTTGAGTTTTTTTTCTTTTCAATTGAAGAAATTGTTTTTTTTATTGTCATTGGATTTCAGGAGTGAAAAAATGAAAGAATTGAGAAGGAATGAACAAAAGAAAGAGAGGGGAAACTAGGTGAGCAAATAACAGCAACATTTTCAATATGCCAGCTACTAAAATAGGTGAGGAAGAAAAAGAAAAAAAATTAGTTCTCATAATTTTTTTTTAATTTCGTTTATGATCTTCTCAAAAATTCACCTACATTGATAATCTAGGAAAATACATATCAAACAAACTTTTATATATACCTGCAGTGTTAGCACGGGCAACCACACTAGTATGTAGTATATTAATTACTAATCTTAAAAAAATACTTTTAAATTATTACTATTTTTTAAATTATCAACAAAACCCTTTATAGTAATAATTAATAAAAAATCTTTTATCCAAAATAAAGCAAAATATTAATAATTCAGTAGTTAAGCTTTGTGCTAGTATTTTTTTTTCAAAATAAAAAATATTTTTGTTTCTTCTTACATGGAGTTAAACAAATTAAACCTCATGTAGACAGCAAATTTTTAATTAATCCCAAATTTGATGGCAAAACTTTTTAAACATATGATGCTCAAATAAATGATGGAGTAATAACCATCTATATATGTTAGTATTTAAAATTTCCCAAGATATTTAAGTGATTATTGTGTCATCATTTTGTTACTTAACTTGAATGAAATCAATCAAATCATGAATGGATGATCATATTATGAGGAAATTTTAATGACCATCCATGAATTTACTCCTTGGTCTCCACTAGAAAGAGTTTGTGACATGACCAAAGTAATTTCATGTGCCAAACTTGTAAGTAATCATTCCCTAACCTATATAAAAATGCAAAGAAAGAAAGATATGTAGGTATGAACCACTTTAGCTTAGCTTAGGTAGAAAACAGCTCATGATACTAATGCCTATTGATTCGAATGAAAAGGTTTAATAATCTTGAATAAGATCTTAAATTCGAGTGTTATGAATGAAAAAATAGATTTGAAAGAACTTTTACACATTTAAAGTATAATAATACGATTACACATCCAAATTAATCAGTGTCTATCATGAATGTTAAAAAGAGAGGACTCTACCAGAGTCCAAATAAAGAAAATAACCAGTGATCTTCCAACCTTAGCTAGCAATCCCAAAAAAAAAAAAGGTTTGATTATGACCCCGGCCCATGCTTGATTTTAGGATATCAAGTCTCAACCCTAATAATATTTTTTTGTTCTTACAACAGAAATTTGAACATGGTTGGGTGGTAATTTTGATAGACAAAGATATTATTCACAAAAATGTTGGCCCCACCATTTTTATGCTTATCCAAGAAAAAGAGGATTAGGTGTTTTGGCCCTTGGGTGAAGTGAACTTTTTTTTTTTTTTCCATTTTTGGTTCCACTTTTTGATAGAGTTAGCCATGATGGGGTTGGGATATGAGAAGTCGATTGGAAGACACTTAAGCATGCATAGCCAAGCAAAGATTTGGGAGAAAAATGAAGAAAGTTTTTGTATGTGTAGGCTGGTAGGATGAGTAACATGAGTTGAGACCCACGAGAAGCCTCCCCCACCCCAAATATGATTAACACCACCGGCTAGCTAGGCTAGAATAGAGGTTATTTACTTTTGAACCGTCACTCGGTCGAAGAACAAACTTGTTCTATCAAACTTTAGACAATGCAGTGCAAAACATTTGTTTAATGATAAATGCATGCGTTTTATATTCAAAAGTTAAGTTTGGATCTCACTCACTCAAATGTAAAATCCTTTTAAAAAGGACAGATTACACTCAATATACATACAAATGACTTCTTGAATCTTTTCCATTACCTTTATTATGCATTGATGCTTCGTTTGGGAGGGTGTTTTAGTGCATTTACACCCCTAAACACACTAAACGATCTCACTGAAGCCTGACTCACTAGCGTGACTCAGTAGCGGTGGAAATTTTTATGGGAAAAATTTTTTCCACTTTTTTTACCTCTACTTTTCCATTTTTCTTTTTTTTGCTTTTATATTAAAAATTAAAAACATTTTATTAATTCACATCATTTTCTATTATTTCTCATTTTTATCTCACCTCGCCACTCTTTTTGTCAAACATATTTTTTGTTCTCACTTTACCATTATAGTTTCAATCTTACTACAGTAATCAATTACACCATTACCATTATTTTTAATTTCACGAAAATTAATCTCACCATTTTGTCAAATTAAGGGTTAGTTTGACATTACTGTTACAATTGGAAAAAATTTGACTTAAACAAAAAAGTGTGTTTGAAAAGTGTTTCATAAAATTGTTATGAAAAAATGATGCTGAGATTTTTAAATTTTGAAATGTAAAAGCAACTTAATGATAGCTTATAGGTCGAGTGGATTTCTTCTGTCAAAATTAACTTTTAATACAAACCAAAATAATTTTATATTACGTTTGATGTGAAAAGTAGATTTTTGACATCTAAACACAATGTCAAATTGGATCTAAGCCTTAGACAATGATGGATAAAATTGTACTCAAAACTTATTCACTAATTCCACACATTAGTTTACGGCCAAGAACAAGGTGGTTTAGTTAAAAAAAGTATGTAACAATTCATAAAATTGTTCTGGGTGAGATCAGTATGTTCTTGGAATAAGTGGGAGACTTATAACAAGATAAATAAGAATGGGATGTCATTTGGTACGCCATTTTAAATTGGAGTTGTTGGAATTAATCGTCCATAATGGGTGGTTGGTTATTCCATCATTGAATTATTTTAAGTTAGTAATAACCTCCACAAGGAAATTACCAAAAAGTGAAAAACCAGCAAGGCAGTTTTCTTTTGTAGAAAATTAAAGGGGAAATAAACAGAAAGAAATAGATAGGGGTGTGAATGAACATTCTGTTCGGTGAACGGCTCGTGAACAGGCTCGGTTAAGGTTCGTTTATGTTCGTTTAATAAGGTAAACGAATGAGTTTAAATAAAAATTTAGTGTTCATTTAATAAACGAGTGAAGCTTGAACAATGTGTGTTCAGTTCATTTATGTTCAGAACAGGCTTGTTTCATGTTTGTTTATTATGTTTATTATTTATTAAGATATTATATATAATAATATAATGTAAAAAGTTATATTCATATTTATAATTTAATTAGTTTTATTTTCTTTTACATATTTAAAATATTTGCTTACAAAAAAATAATTACAAATATTTTTATAATTATATTAAATTAAGTTTTATTAAATAATTAAATTTAATAATTTATTGTTAATATTTGTCTAAATGAACACATTCACGAACAAGATAAACGAACATATTCATGAACTGTTCGCGAACAAGATAAATGAATACGAACATAAGCTCGAACACAAAGTGAGTGTTCATTTACATAAACGAACCAAGTTCAAACAGGCATTTTGTTCATAAACACGCCTGATTTCGTGTTCAAACTCGTTTATATTCGTTTATTTATACCCCTAGAAATAGATAAGAAATCATTAGAAGAAAAAATTGGAACTCTCACTTACTAAAATTTTTTTCTAAAAGAACAAGAATGATTTAGGTGTTGAACAGAACAATTTTCCAGTGATTTTGTTCGGACTAAATTGGTGAATCAAG
Source organism: Microcos paniculata (assembly GCA_030664755.1). Lineage (NCBI taxonomy): Eukaryota > Viridiplantae > Streptophyta > Magnoliopsida > Malvales > Malvaceae > Microcos > Microcos paniculata. Next base: position 20,515,183 of record CP131461.1, read on the forward strand.
CATCGATCCTGTAAATTTTTTATGAATTTTATTTTGTATATTCTCCAACAGGAGTTATAATATTCTCATGGATAAAAAAAAAATTGTTAAAGGTGTCCACGAATACCTCTTAAGAAGTATTAGTTACTATTGTAACAAAAATCTCCTTGGCCGACTGGCTGAAAGGTGTTCTAGTTGTTTTGTAACAAAAACAACAAAAATGTAGAAAAGCGTAGGTCCTTATTCAAAGTCACATTTTACGATTGCGATTGAAGAATATTCTTACTAGAAGAAACTTCTATTAAATTTGGGGCTAAGCTTCGCCGATTGGCAAGATAGTAGAAAACAAACAATCAAATGATTGAATTCAGGGAGAAATAACTATAACAACATTAAAAGGAAACTTGGGCTAAAGCAAGAAAAGGAAAATTGATCAAGAAATAACAAGGTGTGAATCCATGTTTGATCGAGAGTTGTCTAAGTTGAGTGTAGAGTGTTGATGTCCATGATCCTTAAGGTTAGGAGTATTTTAGAGCCATGCTTAGGTAGACATTAAGGTCGTATAATTTTGTCGCCTTTAATTCAAATAATCTTGCTTTAAAACTTCCCTTGATCTCTGGCAGAACTCTGCTCAATCTTTCATCCCCATGATTGCCACAGCTTTAATATCAATTAAAGTCACTGACTTTGAGATAGTCGATTTCTTTCTCCTTGGCCGATCTGGCTTAATGCACAGCCCATTAATATATATTTGTAGCCCATTTGCCATTCTAGCCCTTTAGCCCTATTTGTAAATTAAGGTATAAACAATCACTTTCTATTTAAAGAAATTATTTTGAATTTAATATAATATTTTTTAATTTAAGAAAAATAAAAATATTAATAAGAAATTTTTTTTATATAACATAAGAAATTATCACACGGAATCAGTTTCGTGGAAGTTACCATGAAACTAAAATATAACATCAAGTTTAGTCATTAATTTAATTTAAAAAAGATATAGTCGATTTCGTAGGATCATCACTCATATAGCACCTTAATAGACAATAAGTATCTATAGGTATTCATAAAACTTTTTATATCAAAATACTAAGGTATCTTGAACCATCCTCATTTGGAGATAATTTAAGAATGCAATCTTCGTATAGAAAGTCATGAAGACGAAATCCAGATATAAGTTTTAATATTGAGAAAATGTTTGATTAGGACTGCCTGTAAAAAAGGATTTTACTTCCTCCAATAACAAGGGGCCATGTAAGATTTTTTAAAGTTTTTAAAAAAATTTAAATACACTACAACACACACAATTATTTAAGTAAAAAACTTTTACCTTTTTTTTTCCACAATCGAAGATTCTTTTATAATTACTAAAATCTTACCTCAATAATACCTTAAATTTTTAGAACTTATAATATAAATCTTTTTTTTAACTTGAAACTAAACTTTGATCAAATATAGGCTTCTTAGTGAAATAGTTATGAATAATAAGGTTTATTATAAAGTTTTGTAAAACTTTAAAAAAATATGATATGACGTGTTGTTATTGGAGGATATAAAATCCCTTTTTACAAGCAGTCTTGATCAAATTATTACTCTTTACTATTATTTCTTTTAGGAGGAAAAATATTATTTTTGTTATGAAATATTGAAAATATTGAAAAACAATGAAGAACAAGAAAGAAAAGAAGAAGAGAATAAAAAGAATATTATTGAGATATATTTCTGTATGAGAAGATTCTACAAAAGGTGAAGGGGCTCCCTATTTATATTAGAGAACCCCTTTACAAATAATATGGATATAACCTAACTTGCAAACCAAGTTTACTTCCAGGTCAAGTAAAGCAGCAATTCCTAAAATCCTAGATATATTCTTCTTGATTTTCTCTCTCCATTAATTCTCTTCAATATGGACTTATCTTTAGAAAAAGGTAAATGGGCTTGAGGTATGAAAGTTCATTATTCTATAACACTCTCCCTTGAACTGAACACTATTCTAAACGGCATTATTAAACGTATAGCCACTGCCTCGTTAAAAACCTTAAGTTGCAAAAATCCAATGGGACAAAAATCGATCATAAGGGAAAAAGAGTACAGATTAATTAAATTCGTCTAATGTGTCTTCAAGACATGTCTTTATGAAATTTAGATGTGTTATTATTGTCTTATTAAAAACCTTTAGCCAGGAAAATCCTATGGGACAAAAGCCAGAAAAAGGAAAAAAGAGTACAATGCACTATGTCTATAATTCGTTCCTCATTAAGCAATCACTATTGGGATATCTATTTATTGTCATTTCTAGGGCTTCTATCTATTGCCATTTCTGGGGCCTTAGGTTTGTCACTTTTAAGATCTATATGTGTAACCTCTTTTGGAGCTTTTAATCTTGTATCTTATTGACTCGTCGCATACCAATGCCATAGATTAGTTTCTTGAATGTTGATGTTGGCAATGATTTGGTAAATAAATAACCAAGATTATTGTTGGAACAAATTTATCTAACATCAACTTGTCGACTTTTCTGGAGTTCATGAATGTAAAAAAATTTCGATGAGATATACTTGGTCTTATCACCTTTAATATACCCCTTTACTTGTGCAATATAAGCAGCATTATCTTCATAAATTGTATTGGAGGAATCTATAATCGATTTCAATCCACTACATTTTGAATATGTGATATCACAGCTTTTAACCAAACACACTCTCTTTCGACCTCATGGAGAGAAATAATTTTAGAGTGGTTGGAGAATGTAGCTACAAGTATTTACTTAGTGGAACACCAAGAAATTGCTATATCATTATAATAAAATAAATAATCAATTTGAAAGCTAGTTTTGTACGGATTAGATTTATATCCCACATCAGTATATCCTACTAATCTAGAGTCAGTGGTTTTTCTAAAGTAAAATAACCCCAAATCTATGGTTCCGCGGAGATAGTAAAAAATATGTTTAATTTCATTCCAATATCTTCGAGTTGGCTCAAAACTAAAACATGCCAATAAATTTATTGCAAAAGCAATATTTAGTCTTCAATCTCTCGATAGCATTAAGATAGGATACTTTAGGATCAAGCATATCCTTATAAGGTTTTTTAGGATGAAATGGATCTGTTTGGGGATCATAAGACCTTACAACCATAGGAATGCTCAATGAGTTAGCCTTGTCCATGTTAAAATATTTAAGTAATCTCTCTATCTATACTGACTGATGGATAAGTATTCCATTTGATTTATGCTTAAGCTTTAGACCAAGGTATAATTTGATTTTACCTAAATCTTTAACCTCAAACCCCTTTTTCAAAACTTCAGCATTTAGATAACTCTTCAAGTGTTCTCATCAAATTCATATCGTCAACATAAACTACTATTATAGCAAATCTGATTTGAGATTACTTATTAAACACGTGCAGATGAGATCATTTTTGTATCTTTTCTCAATTAGATAATCACTCAAACCTTTATACCACATGCGGATGGATTGCTTCAACCTATTCAAAGATCTTTGCAACTTTATCGAGAATAAGTTGTGAGAAGTGTATGCTTTAGGCATTTTTAATCCCTTGGAATTTTCATATAAATGTCGGAATCTAATGAACCATATAAGTATGCTGTCACAATATCCATAAGACTGATTTCTAATTTTTCTTGGACAACCCAACTTATGAGAAAACAAAAGGTAACAATATCCATCATAGGTGAATAGATCTCATCATAATCTATCCTAGGTCTTTGAGAAAATCCTTGAACTATGAGTTAGGCTTTATATCTCATGATCTCGTTTTTCTCATTTTATTTCCAGACAAGGACCCATTTACATCTAACAGGTTTTACATTGTTGGGTTTTAACAATAGGTCCAAAAACGTCACGTTTGACAAGGGAATTCAATTTAGCTTGGGTTGCTTTTTCCCATTTAGGCCAACTGTGTCTTTGACGACATTCGGTTATAAACCGAGGTTCATAATCATCATTCATAATTTTATGAGCAATTGTGAGAGCAAAAACATCATTGATGATATCCTCATTTTAATCCCATATCTCATTACAATAATTTATGAAAATTTCAATATTCTCGAAGTTGGTAATCTTTTCATGGGTTTGTGTCACTTCAAGGATAATGTGCTCATGATTTTGTGCAGCTTCACAGGAAATGTTATCTCTCCGAGTATTATGTTATGCCGCTTTAGGGGCAACTTGCTTTCCTCGAGAAAAACTAACATGCTCATCCGGAGCAGATTTTGGATTCTTCCCCTTTTTTTTTTCGAGGAACTGTGTCTTTTGATACTATCGATCTACCACCCTTCAGGCGCGAGACATTTAGATCCATTTATGATGGTTCTATAGGAACCTCTATCCTAGCTGGAACATTCGCAGCTAGTATATATGATTTTCTAACTTTTAACAGTTTCATTAAATGCAGCAAGCAATCTATTAGCAACAACTTGTAAATGGATCAATCTTTGCACCAATTTTCACATTTAGATGTTCTTGGGTCTAAATGAGACGAATTTTTTCTCATTCCATGAGAAAATCTTATCATTTTTCTGCTTTCCATTTATGAAAGCCTTTGGTGTCCTAATTGATGGGAATACTGTCTCATCGAAATGGCAATCCGTAAATCTAGCGATAAATAAATTTCTCGTCAATATTTCAATAAACCTAATAATGGAAGGTGAATCAAATCCAATGTAGATGCGTAAACGACATTGGGGCCCATTTTAGTTTTTTGAGGTGGTGCTATAAGCACTTACACAGCACATCCAAAAGTATGAAAATGTGGAATATTGGGCTCCTAGCTGAATACTAACTGAAGGAGGAATATAAATGAGAACTAATGGGGTGTAATCTAATTAGTGCTGCAACATGCAAAACTGCATGACCCCATGCTGAAGGAGGAAGTTTTTGTTTTCATTAACAAAATTCTGGCAATTATTTAAATTCGTTTAATCAAGGATTCTGCCAATATACTTTAAGTATGAACATGTGAAACTGGATGTTGAACTTTAATTTCTAATGCTGCACAATACAAATCAAAGCTTTTTGATGTAAATTCACTAGCATTATCTATTCTTATGCTTTTGATTAGGTGATCAAGAAAATGTGCCCGAAGCTTTATGATTTGTGCAAGCAAACGTGAAAATGCGACGTTACGAGAAGATAGTAGGCAAACATGGGGCCATCTGCAGGATGTGTTCACTAACACCATAAGATATCGGAATGGTCCACTTGCAAGTTGTATTGGCTCATATATATCACCTTGAATTCTCTGCAAAAATGATAATGATTCATAATCAACCTTTGTAATTGAAGGTTTAGTAATGAGCTTTTCTTGTGAACAAGATTTAAAAATATAATCTTTAGACAACAAGACCTTCAAGTCTTTTAAGGGATGTTCTTTAGTATTCTTAATTATCCAATGCATCATTGTAGCTTCTGGACGACCAAGGCAGTCATGCTAAATTCCAAACGTATCAGGGTTCGCTAATTTCCAGGGCATAATAGCATTTGATTCTAGAGCTCGTATGGGGAAACAATATACTCCCGTGTTAGAAGCTTCCAACTTCTTATGGATGGTCTTTTAGCCCATCTTGTAAGAAGTAACGCAGAGAAAATCTTTGTTTTACTCATTCATTGTCTCAAGATGATACCCATTAAAGCTAAGTAGATTCCTTTTTGATCTACCGATTAGTAATGCATCTTCTATATGCAAGATAGTTCATTAGGAAAAATAATTGTGGCATTTCCATAGCAATCTATAATTTTAATAGGACCAAATATAGTATGGACATTTGCTTTGCTCAATGTCATAGTTGAGAAAAAGTCTTTATTACACAATACGATATGTGTTGGAGCACTATCAAGTAATCAAATTATTTGCTTTTTTTTTCTTTGTCCTTTTTTATTTTGTTGACGACTTCTGGCTTCAAATGTTTGTCGTTTATATTAGTAGGCACTTGATAGGCACTTATATTGACAATTTTAAATGTCAAATGCACAAAAAATTCATCCATGGGTAAATAGCCTCAAAATCATTATCCATGCTATGGAAAACTTTTGGTGTCGAAAGCACATAAAATTCATCTACGAGTAAATAACCTCAAAATCAATATGAACAATAATAAAAATTACACCAGGTAAATTCCCACGAAAGAATGGAGGGATCGCAAACAGTCCCACTTAAGTTTCATACTCCTTAGACAGAATTTTTCTAGACATATAATGAATATCAAAATCACTATGACAACTTTCGGTGTCAGTTTATAACACAAAATCATCAAAACAAATAGTTATTTCTACTAACATCTAAAATCTGAAACTTTGGCTCTTCATCGTTGGCTATAACTATCCAAGATCTATAATTTGGGTTTGTCAACATTGGCTATAACTTTTAAAAGATGGTTCCAAAAATTTGTCACACTCCGACTCGAAGGTCGAGAATATGACAACCGTTGCGTGCTACGAATTGTGAGTGAAGCATGCCGTTCATAATTCGGAGCTCGTAAGGCTCATAGTATTTCAGACCCAATTTATTCGAAAATCATAAATTTTAATGTGATGAGTAAGATAGTTTCAAAACATAAATACAGTACCAAATCTAAATAATATCAGTTAGTTTATGAAACTTATACCTTTATTATTCTACATGCTCGTTTATACCAAGATAAGTAATATTAATAAGTTAAATTTTTACAAAACATAAGTGATAATTACACAAATTATAATAGTTTCAAAAGACTCAAAATGTGGCCGGTGGATCCGTGTTTTAGTAGTAAATAAGTTGGGCTGACTTACTTTCTACTATCCGGTATAGAGTCATGACCTCTAGTGCTTTGTTTCTTACGAAAGCCCTACTGATCTAGAAACAATTTTAAAAGAAGAAAAAGGGTGATTATATAGATTATACTCAGTGAGTGAAACTAGACCAACATTAAAATTTTAAATAGGAAAAAATGTAAATACAAAGGTCGTAACAAGTCGTAAAATCTAAGATAAACATTCAAAATTTTTATTATGCAATAGTGACTAAAATAAGCAATCAAGATGTGGAGAAACATATCTTTCAGGCTCGCCAAAGCTAAACTCAAATTCACATCCGATCAAGACGGAATTTGAGTCCGTCGAGGGATTATAAATATCATTTAGGTTTATCAAAATACCCTAGCCTCATCGTTGGCACGACCCTTCACCACAAGTGGTACGTGGCTATGTCCGCTGTACTCCCACAGGGATTAAATAGTCACATAATAGTGCGCACAATTAATCACTTGTATCACTCCGTCCCATGTGGGAGTTAATCGCTTGCTCACGCATCCTCCACAAGGTCGAACTGTGAGAAGCGCCACTGCAGTGACTAACATCTCATCCACCATAATCGTGTCGTAAATTGACACAGTTTAATCATACAATATTTGGTCAATTGGTTTATCATCGAAATCCAGTTCCATAGCATCAATTTTCACAAATTTCATCACATGTCTAAACATTTAAATTGCAAAAATCATAGATTACTTTAAAAATCATGAATGGGATTAATTATCATATTAAAATCATAAATTTTCAAGATTTATAATGAGTAGTAATCATCTTAACTCAATTTAAATTAAAAGTCAAACCATTGTATTTAAAAACAACTTAAATAGTGAAACATTTATTTAGGTCCGTAAAATCTCACACACAAGTTTGGAAAGGGTTTACACTCTCATTATTCACATAACCCTTGTCTTTAGAGAAAGATTCACCACCTATAAGTTATTTTTGAACAATGTGTCAACACATGACAATGGAAAAAGTACTATTAGGTAAACATGTAAAAATGCATATTTTTCTAATTATTAATTTAGGTTTGAATAATGGAGTTAGGGCATAAGCAAATTTATTTCATCTAGCAAAACTTATTTGTTAACTTAATTTGGCATAATTACGTATATTAAAATTTTTAGACAATTTTACCCTTATAAGTGAAATATTCGGCCTATGAGTTTGGTGTGGAGAAAAGTTTGGTCATTTTAGTTCATCCACAATTCGGAGCTCGCAAGGCTCATGGTCATATTTTCGACCTTCGGGTAGGTGTGTGACAAAGTTAGTGATTAATAATGACAACTTCAAGTGTCTACAAGAATACAAAAATTAATTTAAAATGATAAGAACCAATATCACAACTTCGAGTGTCAATAAGAGAAATTAGTTTTCAATTATCAAAATCAATACAATAAATTTAACAAGAATTTTGAACACTTCAGGTGTCAATATATAATTAATTTTCAATCAACATTAACAAGAATTTTTGAATACTTCAAGTGTAAATAAAGAATTTACACAATTAAAGAATTTTCATAACTTCAGGTTGTGATATAAAAGAAAAATAATTCTAATATTTTATATGACAACTTTAGGTGTCAAATTTTATCGAGAATTTCCCTGAAAGATTGTTTATCTTTAAAATTTTCTTCTCCTTTGAAGAAAACCTTGTCTAGATGACTTTACATATCTAATCTTTTAATTAAAATCCAGACAACTTTGGGTGACAAATTTTTAAAATTTTCTTCTCCTTTGAAGAAAGTCTTGTCTAGATGACTCTACGTATCTAATCTTTTAATTAAAATCCAGAAAACTTTGGGTGATAATTTTGAGTGTGTAAACTTGGACAACTTTGGGTGTCTAGTTTCTTGGCTTAAAACTCACAACTTCGGGTGTCTCGTTTCTTTGATTAAAATTTAGATTAATACCAAGAACACTTCTGGTGTTTAATATTTGACTAAACCTTAGACAACATCGGGTCTCTCGTTTATCCTCCTCGTTTTTTATCCTTTTAATATAGAAGACCTTAACAAAAAATTTTACAACTTCGGATTGTGATATAGAGAAATTTTACACACTTCAAGTGAAAGTATAGAATTTTGCACAACTTTGGATTGTGATATGAAAGAAAATATTTTCCATATTTTATATAACAATTGTATAACTTCGGGTTGTGATACGAAGGAAAAGTATTCCCAATATTTTATATGACAACTAGTGTCATTCAAGCTAAAAATCAATATAAATAAGTATAGTAACCATTGAAATTAAAATCAATAGGGTTTAACTTTGTCAAAAAAAATAACAAAGTTAGTATAATGAAAACAAGAAATTAAAAACGAAGTAATTTGAATCATAAAAATAAGTAATATGACCTTTCACTATAAAATCAAACTTTAAGAGAGTTTCTTCGTACTAATAACGTGTTATAAAATATTGAAAATATTGAAAAACAATGAAGAACAATAAAAATATTGAAAATATTGAAAAACAATGAAGAACAATAAAAATATTGAAAATATTGAAAAACAATGAAGAACAATAAATAAGAGAAGAAGAAAATAGAGAAAATGTTATTAAGAGATATTTATGAGATTATCTTACAAATGATGGAGGGGCTCCCCATTTATATTGGAGAATTTCTTTACAAATAACATAATTTAACCTAATTTGCAAGCCAAATTTACTTTCACGTAAAGTAAAACAGCAATTCATAAAGTTCTAGATATATTCTTCTTAATTTCCTCTCCATTAATTCTCTTTAATATAAGCTTATGTTCAAGACAAGGTAAATAGACCTGAAATGTGAAAGTCCATTATTCCATAATAATTTTTTTAAACTTATAAATTAATTAGTACTATAAATTATTCATGAAAATAGTGCTTTCCAAAGCTTTTAAGCCGGATTATCTTGAAAAAATTATGATGATGTTTAAGTTTAACGAGGGTTTCCAAAACCCCAACGGCTAGTAAATATAAAACGGCTACTTCTCTTCTTTTTCCTCCTCCTTTGCTACTTTTCTCCTTCACCGTCTCTCAAAACGAATCATCAATTATAATCGCTCCTTTTCTCTTTCAATTTTCTCTCAGTTTCTCATAGTTTCCAGGAATCTTCATTTTTTATCGAAGTGCAAAAGTGGGTTTCTGCTTCTCACCACACAGAGAGAATTTAATTAAGAGATTCAAGGAGCCTGGTCGAAGTAAAGACTACTCTGATTTGCTTTTATTTAGAGTAAGAAAAAGAGCCTTTTCCACTGATAAGAAACGCTTTCTTGGAAATTCTGGAAAAGGGTTTAGAGATTTTCCTGAGAAAAAGATGGAAGCAACGTGGTCAAACGACAAACACTTCGCGTGGAGGGGTTTCTTGACCCCGCAGCCACCTGCATGGAAGAATACGAAGACGCCCGTCTTGCCAATGTCAGAGAGGAAAAGGCTTTCACCTGCCAATCAGGGCAATTGCTTTCATGTTATTCATAAAGTGCCCGCTTCTGATTCTCCTTATGGAAGAGCAAAGCATGTCCAGGTTCAAACTTCTCTTCAAAAATATCACCTAATTTTCTGGCTTATATGTGTTCTAACACTGTTATCTTGAATGGGTTGTCTTTGGGTTTTGGTCTCCTTTTTCTCTTCTTTCTTTGTGAACATTCTTCTTTTCACAGTTTCCTTGGTTAATTTCTTGATTACTCCTATGTATACTAATATATGCATCCTTATGATCTTTTCTTGTTGGTATCTAAAATGACCCCAATATTCTTTAATTCTTATTTTCTTGTTCTTTGTCCACATTTGTCTTAAATTTCTTGTGAACTTACATTATTTTGCAACAAAACAGAACCTTTAGTGAATTCTGTGATTGTCCTTTCTCTAGTTTTTATAGCCTTAATTGAGCTTTCCCATTATATATTTTGGTGAATGGATGCTTTCCAATAGAATGATTGGTAAAGATCAAAAGTTACCATTTTTACTTCTTTAGGCTTTAGAGTTCTATGGTGAGCTTACATTGCATTTGTTATGTTTCCATGTTGGTGTTTTGTTTGTATTTACTAACGTTTTCTTGTGGACAATAGTTGATAGACAAGGATCCCAGTAAGGCCATTTCCCTGTTCTGGGCAGCAATTAATGCTGGAGATCGCGTCGATAGTGCATTGAAAGACATGGCTGTTGTGATGAAGCAATTGAACAGATCTGATGAGGCAATTGAGGCAATCAAATCTTTCCGTCATCTTTGTCATTCTGATGCTCAAGAGTCTCTTGATAATGTCCTTGTTGAGCTCTACAAGGTACAACTGCAATCTGTATTCTGCACAATCTTATCTTCAAAATGTCTATTTGTTACTGTCATGAGTAGTTTTTCATTGCTCCCACTTCCATCATGACATTGATTGTTAGTATCAACTTGAGTTGACAAGAATGAGTCTAATACATGAAGCTTGGGGGCTGATGATGATGTTTTTGATGGACTAAAATATATTCCTTAGCATCTCTGTTATGCATACTTTTCAGCCAAATTAGCCTCCCTTCTATGTTCATTGCAGACCTATAAAAATGTGTACTCCACGTGCAAAAGCCAAAACTGTACTGCATTTCCTTTCTGTAAACCTATATAGAATCTAGTCCGTGTCTGTCGTGTATGTTTAACACGTCCATTTATGCTGGAGAATTCTATCAAGCATCCTCGATATAGTTGAAAAGCTGGCTCCATTTGTATTTTGTGATGATATACTGTTAGGTTTATAGTCTTCATGTGGGGGGACTCAGGGCATGTTTGTTTTGTGCAATTGTTTGCTTTTGTAGAGATCAGGAAGGGTTGAAGAAGAGATTGAAATGCTTCAAAACAAACTGAGGAACATTGAGGAAGGAACAATTTTTGGGGGAAAGAGGACAAAGATAGCAAGATCTCAAGGGAAGAAGATTCAGATAACTGTTGAACAAGAGAAATCAAGGTGGATGTTGCACTCATACTCTTATATTGTTCATATTCTTTCTAATTGTATTCTCTGCCAATTTATCTATGCTCGATCCCTTGCTGTAATGGTTCAGGATACTAGGGAATTTGGCCTGGGCTCATCTCCAGCAACATAATTATGGAATTGCTGAGCAACATTACAGGTAGAAAGATATAAATCCATTAAACTTTTTTTCAAGAAAAATATTTGTACCTGTATTTTACATTGAGTTTGTATCATCACAGAAAAGCTCTATCTCTGGAGCCAGATAACAATAAGCAATGCAACCTGGCAATATGCTTGATGCACATGAACAGGATCAGTGAAGCAAAATCAGTGCTTCAGGATGTGAAAGCTTCATCTGGAAATGAGCAGATGGATGAATCCTACTCTAAATCTTATGAACGTGCTTTTGAAATGCTGATCAAAGTAGAATCACAACCACTTTTAGAGCCAGTGACACAGGAGCCAGATAAGGGGAGGAATATCGGAAGATCCTTGGCATCGTTTGGGGATAGAAGTTTGAAAGAAGCTAGCATGTTGCTTCCTAAAAATGAGGATAACATTTCTGGGTTTATGGACTGCAGAAATGTGCCATATGCATGCTGGGAAGGGAAGATGCTACCAGATGAGCAAAATAGTAAATCTTACCATAGAAATTACCTTGAGAAGAATGATAACTTCTCTGGATTTGATGACAGAAGCTCCATATGCACACCAATTGGAGTCAAAGGTAATGTGCACTCTTCTCCACAAACCAGATTCACTGAGAAGTGGGGGAAAGGTTCATGTTTGGAAAGTCCTTGTGAAGGGTCAGTTTATTCCAGCAAGCTAAGGGAAAAGTGGGGGTGCACAGGACAAGATGTAGGTTCTGCACACAAGAAAATATATCCTCCCTCGGCAGCTGGTAGAAAGAACTCAGAAGCTTTATTTACCCAACCAAGACGATGTTCATGGGGGTTCAATAATGCAGATCAGAGGAAAGGAGGAAGGTGGGGAGAAGATACAGTTCGAAATTCAATTCGAAAGCTATGTTTTGAGCAAACTCTAACCAGTGAAAGTGTGCCTTCACATTCAGTCCAGAATCTTAACTTAGACTCACAAACTCCAAGTAATGGGAAGTCAGAAAATCTTGCAACTGGCCAAGCAGAAGGGGAAGTTCAAGAGAGCTTATCTGGAGTTCTATTAACACAGCCTAGAAACTCTTTGTTTTGGCTAAACAATAGGGATCAAAGAAGGGGAAGATGGGCTGAAGAATCATCTATTGGCAATTCATCTCGGAAGCTATCATTTGAGAAGATTACAACTGTTCTGAATTCACATTCAGCAAAGAATCCTAATGGAGAACCCTTGGTTTCACCTAAAGATGAATCGGAAATGGTACTGGAAAAGCCAATAAATACACCAAATAAGAAAAGCTGGGCTGACATGGTTGAAGAAGAAGAGGAAAAGGAAGAACTGCAAAGTGGAAAAAAACATCTAGGCAATAGCTATGCCTTTAACAGGGAAGAGCAGGAGTTCAATGATGAAAATCTGAATTCCAACATAATTTATCCTGATTCTAAGGACCATATTGAGAATATAACGCAACAGCCTCAATCACTTGATCTGAAAACTGGAAACAATGCCTCAGTGAACACCGTTTCATCGAGGAGAAACCGGCTGCAGGTTTTCCAAGACATAACCAGTCCATGAAGAACCAATGTCATCTAAGACTGTTAATAGCTTTAGTTTCATGTTTTAGTTTGTTAATTCTCTTTAAACAGCCTTTGTGAGCCAGCTTCACTGCCACAGCTCCCTATTCTTGCATATCTTCATCTTCTATTCTTTTTGGTACTTTTCATCTTCTATTCTTTGTACATTGTAAAGAAAGATATTGTAATTGAAATGCATATATGATATTATCCAATGTGGTTGAAGAAATTATGATTTAAGATTAAGTATTGCCATCTCTTTCAGCATAACTTATAAGGAATTATCTGCAAAAACTTCAAAATACAGGCTTATTTTAGGTGCAATAAAAAGATAAAGGCCTTCTTTGAAAAATAGGAACAATTCAAGGATTAACTTAAAAAGAAATAGTAGTACAGTAAGAAAAAAGAATCATTTTTCGTTTGGCAACGGCCAGGGCTGACTTGTGTGGTTCCATCGCCCCGCGCTCTCACTTCTGTTTCCCTGTGCCACACGCTGTGACTTTAGTGAACAGCGGCAGCTCTCGCCGGTCGCCGCCCGTCCGTTACCCACCTGGTAATCTTATCAAACAACTTCTTCTTTGATCATAAATTTCATTTTTTTTATTTTTAAAATTCTGAAAATACTTTTACATAATTCGTTGATATCCATAGATTAATCTGAGTTGAAGGTGGTTATGGATTCTCAGCTTCTACTACGATTGAACCGCACCAATCTTTCTCTTAAACCCTTTCGCTCTCCTCATTTTAATTCCTTTACTTCCCCTAACTTCCTCCCCCTTTCATCGCTTTCTCTTCCTAGAGGTACTTAACTTTTCCTTCCTGCATCTCTCAAAATGCTAGCAATTTTCTTGTTGATTGATATGATGTGAAAATGATTAATTCAAAACATGTATGTTAATTACAGGATTGGGTTGTAAGAGAATAAGGTGTGCAATGAAGTCTTATAAGTTATCAGAACTTAGTCATGGTGAGGTAGAGAGCTTGAAGGCTCGTCCCCGCATAGATTTTTCTTCCATTTTTGGAATGGTGGGTCTATCTCTTCTTTCCCGTGCTACCCATTGCTTTGTTCCACCCTTCCTAGCTTTTAATGTGCATATATGGTATGCTTCTTCAGGTCCAGCCAATAGTTGATGATGTTCGCAGCAGAGGCGATTCTGCAGTTAAAGCGTCGGTGCTGCTTTCATTCTTCACATATGTCCTTCTTCTTTTTTTTTTTTTGAGCATTTTCAGTAATCTGGTTGCTTAGAAATACATTTTTTTAATGCAGTTATACTGAAAAGTTTGATAAAGTTAAGCTTGAGAAAATTGTTGAAAATGTGGTGGATCTTCCTTATCCTGAGGTACTATTTATGGAAACATATTCTACTAGAAATCTCATTGGACTTCTAATTTCTATATTGAGATTATTTTGTGTCCCTTTCTCTTTCTATGCTGCCATGTCTCAGCTTGACCCAACTATTAAAGAGGCCTTTGATGTTGCATACGACAACATATATGCATTTCATCTTGCTCAAAAGTCATCAGAGAAAAGCATCGAGAACATGAAAGTAAGTTAATGTTTCTGCTACTATTGCATCTTACATTTTTAATGCACATATTAAACACCAAAGTACTCTGAGCAGGGTGTTAATTGCAAAAGGGTGGCTAGGAGTATTGGTTCTGTTGGTCTTTATGTGCCAGGGGGAACTGCTGTTTTGCCTTCAACTGCTCTAATGCTTTCTGTTGTAAGTTGATAAAAAAAATTATATCTTTAGTTCTCTGTTTATTTAACCATTGATCTATGTTGATTTTTTGGTTTATTCCTTACTGCAGCCTGCACAGATTGCTGGATGTAAAACTGTTGTTCTAGCAACCCCCCCGGGCCAAGATGGCAGCATATGTAAGGTACTTTTGTTTCTTTCTTATATTGAAATAACATATAAAGAGATTACTTCCTGAGAGCTGATCAATTATTTCCCTATTAGGAGGTACTCTATTGTGCCAAGAAGGCCGGTGTGACTCACATTCTTAAAGCTGGTGGAGCTCAGGTCAGAAAGCGTGAAAGATACGCTAAAACATTTTGCATTAGAAGTACTACTTTTTTCACTTCTCTTTTTATCATGTCATGACTTTTTTTTTTTCTTTTTAAACTGAACTCTGTAGGCCATTTCTGCCATGGCATGGGGCACAGAATCTTGCCCTAAGGTAATTTTTTCTCATAAACATTTTCTCGGTTGTTGAGTTTTAATACTGGTAGCTATGTATGGCATTTTGAGAAGACCTACGAGTAGCAATATTCCTTGTGTTTCCTATCTGTAACTTATTAATTGAAAACCAGTTTCTGAGTGATAATTTAATTAATCCTAGACAAATGCAGATCCTCATAAACACTCATCATGCACAGTGAAGTCCACTTTCAAACCTTCCTCTTGTTCTCTCTCTCTCTCTCTCTCTGTCTCTCTGTCCCTCTGAGGATAATAGCATGTGAATGTTAATAAGGTAGCTTATTATGATGATACTGATTTCAACTGAAGGGTGCTGAATGTCATCGCTCTAGAAAGTAATACCGATGATCAGAAAGCTATGTAAATAACTTGTATAAGATGAAAAATCTGTACATGATATTTTGTGGTCCATTTATATACCATTGGAGCATGTATACCAGACTAAGAGGTGTCCTTTGTTCCCATGTCAAAGTAATTACTTGACGGTTGATGAGTTGTCCAATACTTCAAATATGATTAGTTGTTGAAGACATAAAAACTCAGACAAGATTGTATCTTTTTCAAGGGACAAAGATAAGATTTGATTTATCATGCGGGACTTTTACAGCTTTTTGTCTTTGTTAAAGATTTTTCCTTCATTGCAGGTTGAGAAAATTTTTGGACCTGGAAATCAGTATGTCACAGCTGCCAAAATGATACTCCAAGTAAGTTCAGTTTACTTGCTTTAGGATTTGCATTTAAATATTATCCAATTAAAGAAGTATAGAAATGCATTTTCCCGCTATTTTATTTAATTACAACTTCTATTCCTATTTCCTTCGCAGAATAGTGAGGCTATGATTTCAATTGACATGCCGGCTGGCCCTTCAGAAGTTTTGGTTATTGCTGACAAACATGCCAGTCCTGTGCATATAGCTGCAGATTTGCTATCCCAGGTTTTCACTTGTCTTCTTTTTGGTTCTAGTAGGCTACTTTTTTTCTCTTCAATATTATCTTAAGGTGTTTGTCATCATTCGTTTTTACTGCTTCATCAAGTTATACATAAGGAGAGCAAAGCCTTTCAATATTGCATGATTCCTAAAGCAAAATGAGGTTAATGGCTTTAAAGATTAATAAGATTTTCTTTTGGCCTTTATTGTGAAGTTTTCGATTTCACGAGTTTGAGTTTTCATTTTTAAAATGGAGGATTATTTCTGAACACAACAGCTTGTGAAGTAGGGTATTCAATCCCTCATCTTGTGGCACCTGTGGCTAGAAACATGCTCTGCTTTTGTTTCATTTTTGTTAAAATATAGTAAACGCGTTGGAAAATAAATCTTTCTTTTGTTAAGAGTAGCCTACTAGAACCAGTGGATATGTCATTTGTTAAATTTGGGATTTCCAGTTTGCAAATTGCAACTGTCAAGTTTGAACCTGGAAAGGAGGGTAGGGATTATGGGGAATGGAACAGGGTTTGTGGCCATCTGTAGATTCTGTACAAAACATAAAAACTATTTCCTTCTTTAATGGGACTCATATATATGGTGATAAAACTTGTTATTTCAGGCTGAGCATGGCCCTGATAGCCAGGTTGTTCTTGTAATAGCTGGTGGCGGTGTGGATCTTAAAGCTATTGAGGAGGAAATTAGTAAACAGTGCCAAAGCCTTCCAAGGGGAGATTTTGCCTCAAAAGCATTGAGCCACAGTTTCATTGTGTTTGCTCATGATATGGTTGAGGTTAGTGTTAATTTTCATGTGCCAGTGTTTTTAGCTCAAACAAATCCGCTTTTATTAACTTGTATGTAATAAATTTTTGATCCAGCTTGTATGCAATAACTTTAGACAAGTGAATATCTTTCAAGCATTTGCTAACAAGCCCATTGCATCCAGCTTGGCTATGCAAAAAGTTCTGCCTTCCTCATAATATATAATTGCCAGAAGTTCTAATTTGGTTCTTCCAATCATACAATTCAAGCATATAAATATAATTGTATTGAGTTTTATGGAATTTCTCACAATCATTGTCTTTTAGGCAATCTCCTTCTCAAATTTATATGCACCAGAGCACCTGATCATCAATGTGAGGGACGCAGAAAAATGGGAGGGTTTTGTTGAGAATGCTGGTAATTTTCTAAACTGCATCTCTTGGCTCTTATATTGGTTTGTTGCTCCTATATCATTTTTCTCTCTCCCTTTCTCTTTCTTCTGCCCTTTTCTTTTTTATATGAATGTGTACTACATATGCTCAGCTGGTTTCTTATTTGCATCTTTAGAATTTCGCTATTTCCTGTTATATTTATGCTTTTTGTGATTGGTTTTAGATCCAAGTGACTACATGCAGTACATGTGTTCTCGTGCTTGATCAGGATGAATGAATTTTATTGAATTGTTGCAAAGCTGTTGATAGCAGTTATGCAATATGCCTGTATTTATTATTATGCACATAGCTCCTTGGCACATTGCCTCAAGCCAAAAAGGGTAACAATATACTAGAATTGACCCGTAAACATACAGGTGTGCCACTTATCGTCAATTTGATAGTTAGCATTGTTTGAAGCTCTTGTATGCTGACATTAATCTTTCATATGCTACAACCTAATTTGTTGGGTCTGAAACTAACGTAGTTTCATCCGTTGGGTTTTCAAGTAATGTAGCCTATATAACAAACTTTATTGTGCCAAATGATATTTGTTGACCTTGATGGTCAGTTTTTGGTGAAACACTTA
This sequence comes from Microcos paniculata, assembly GCA_030664755.1. NCBI lineage: Eukaryota > Viridiplantae > Streptophyta > Magnoliopsida > Malvales > Malvaceae > Microcos > Microcos paniculata. The sequence goes on from CP131461.1 coordinate 20,533,507, forward strand.
CTCTTTGTTCCTGCAGGTTCAGTGTTCCTAGGGCAGTGGACGCCGGAGAGTGTGGGAGACTATGCAAGTGGGACAAACCATGTTCTTCCAACTTATGGCTATGCAAGGATGTATGGTGGGGTGTCTCTTGACTCTTTCCTCAAGTACATGACAGTACAATCTCTGACAGAGGAAGGCCTAAGAAACCTTGGCCCATTTGTGGCCACCATGGCTGAAGTTGAGGGGCTGGATGCACACAAGCGAGCTGTGATGCTGAGGTTGCAAGACATTGAGGCCAAGCACGCTTCTACTGTGAGATGATGTATGTCAAACAAACCAGGTGCTGTTTTACCTTGTTAGATGGATCAAAAGTTTGCTCTTGCTGCAAAGTTTTGATTGCTGTACTGTAACATATACACCCATAGCATGGCTAAGCAGGTCGTTTAGAGATATAGATTTAGTCTGATTTTCCATTTCGTTGAATTATACCGGGAAACTCATACATGGACGCCATATGTTCTGATCAAGTATTAGCTTTGAACTGAAATTATCGAGGAAAACAAGAATGACGTTTAGACCTTTTGATACCATGGAGTTTCTTGGGGAAGAATATTGCTGGTAAGTCTCAATATTACTGACTTCAATTGTTTCAATGCTTTAATCACGTACATTGCACTTAATTGAATCCAGTATGTTTCAAATTTTATGGTCGCTGGAATTGTTTGGTAGTACCACATCAGATCGTGCAGATTCCAGCCTTGGAGACCCGACCCTAGAGCAGGAGCCCCGGTATCCTAAAATCCACCACTTGAACACGTAAGCATGAGCTTGCACAAAAAAACACCCGACCCAAACACTAATCCACATCATATCTTTATAATTTTGTTTAACTTTGCTCCCAATGACCAATGTGCCCAACAAGAAAATGGTACGTCGCAAAAGCAATATGGTAAAACCATATGAATTTAAACTTTCCTTTCTCATAATGATCAAAATTCATCACATATCACGAACAAGTGTTAATTGAAGTAGTAACAGTCTCTACCCCGCAAGGTGAGAAGCCAAATTTGATCTCCCGAAATTGCACTTGCTGGAAGAGTTTTACCTTTAATTAATGCTCACTGCCCGAAAGGAAATAGTCCTTGGTTAAACACCCCCCCCCCCCCCCCCCCACCACCAAAAAAAAAAAAAAGAAATTCACCATATATCGAATTGCTATTCCCTGGCATGGTTAAAAGGTACAAACAACTCGATTGGTCAATTCTGTACTGATTCTATAGTACAAAAAAAACTCACAGGAGAAGGATAACTAGAAATGTTGTACGGCTTCAACTCTATATGACTAACCAAATGCTTTCCATTTTCATCTTCTTGAATTCAATTTGGCGCGTCGTTCCTCATACGATGCTGGGAGTGACAAGTTAAGGTACAAGAGAAAAAAACAAAGGTAATAAGTTGGGTTTAGGCCATGTCAATTGGAAAAAATTCAAGAAAAACAAACAGAATTCCTGCTGCATTCCACATATAGTTAAAAGGAAATCCTACAATTCTACACATATCATGCAGAAAACCTACAGAACAGACTAGGCAGAAATCTTTCCAAAACACATGGGATTTATCAGTTGCTCAGAGAAAGCTTTACCCCAAAAGGTTCAATACATTTTACTATTAGACAAAAGAAAGATAGTTGTCAAGGTCTAGGTTGATGTTCTGGAGTTTGCCACAACACAACTACCATAGAAAACTCAGATAATTAAGCATCCAGTTTTTGTATCCTATTCCTTATTTCAAAACTGCTCATTATGCATCTATCTGCAGATGTCAACAAAGATTATGGGTAAATAAAAAATAAAGGAGGGCTGGCAGCACTTTCAAACAAGAGACATGTCTATCAAGGTTATACAGACTTGTACATCAGAAGCATTTGATTTCTTCCAAACCAGACATTTCCTTAATGCGTAACAAGTATGCCACAATGCTGCCAAGGAAGTAAAATGTTGGTCAATTTTTTTTTTTTTTTTATGAAACCATTTTCATCATGAGAAGCACACAAATATGAGGTCTGATCTGAAATGTCTTGTCCACAAGTAAACCTTTGATAGTCCTAGATAACCTTTTGGCCTTGGTGGTAATAAATGCATTTACTGACATCTTTGTGTATCCACATGAATATGAACAACAGCAAGCTAACATCATCTATCAATGATAAGCATTTAAAGCCCAAAATTTAATGAATACCCAAATGTGTAGCACCACTTACGTTCAGTTGGCCGGGACAAGAGAGGAACATGGGAGGCCACCTTCTTGATTGTTTCCTCATTCAGTAAGCTTTGGTCTGAAAAAGGTTAAGGCTCTGTCAGTAATACTGATCAATACAGACAAACAGAAAGGTAAGACTTTGATAGAAATGATATGGTAGAAACTTAGTTTCTGCACCATTTGCTAAAGGCAAGCTCATAACAGCCTCATGGAAAATCGCAGATTGAAGCTGGTATGCTCGGTATTCATTTTCCAAGTGTACATGCAATGCTTGCGCAGAATCTACACATAAAACCACCGGATAATTCACATATTTCAGGTGTAAATGGTTGCCATTTGCCAAGTTGGCAATGTTAGTAATATATGGATGCATATTGTAATCTTTCTTCTTTTTCTCTTAGAGAAAATAGTAGAGGCAATGATACGAAGTCCATTCTCGTGTATCAAGTACCTGATGAACAAATAAACTTGACATCTTCAAATTCACAGGATTGAAGAACCAATGGTATCTCTGGAGCCATGGCATACTGAGGTTTTCTTGGTGTCTTCTCAGTGTCCAGTAATGCATCTATCACCTACACAAAATTGATCGGTTGATCATTTGACATGAATGAACTTATACCAAGGAAAAAGGATGCATGAAAAACACTGTAGAAATGGGGTCCAAAGATTTAAGCATCTTTTAATCAAGTTACCATGATGAAAATCATTTTAAAGCTACATACCATTCCTACAGGATCCCAGGAATTTTTTCCATAACCATCATGCCTAGAGTTCTATCTAAAAGTGGTTGTGCCCATTTTATTCGTGATTTTAGGACTAGTTATATTGAGTTAGGGAAAAACAATTACTAAGATTAAGAATCTGAATTGAAGGATCTACAGAATGCTCTTCTTCATCAAGTATATTGATTCTCATGTTTGTTGAATTCCACTTCTAACCTAGCAAGATAAATTAACAAAAACTGGAAACAAAAAAGTAATGATAACTGTCACGCACATCAACTGATTCGAGACCTTGGCCAATCATAAATAGTATAGCAACCATGCACCGCACCTGGTGCCACAGGAAAGCACTACCTTTAACTCTAATTTCACAAAGCTCATTGCCTTCAAACCTGCAAGTAACAGTTGAAGATTGTCCACCATTTTAATACATTCTAACTAGGCAAATCATGTAAGTTTTTGTTGATTATCCAACCAAAATTGGAACCCTATAGGATTAAATTCGTGATACACTACATAAAGGTCATAGAATTCATGTCAGCCACCAAAAATACAAATAATAAAAGCATAAGTTCACTGGGTAATTTAGGTGACATTCAAGAAAAATAAATAATAATCACGACGCCATACCGAAAAGCTATTATACTTTACATGAAAATATTAATACCTAAGTTTATGTATTATTTTAAAGTATCATGAGAATGCATGATCCAAAACATATCCCGCTTTTGTGTATATATGTGTGTGTGTGTGTGTCACATACATTGACCAGAACAGACAGATAATACCTCATATTAGAAGAGAAAATTTCAAACATTGTAACACGCCGCCTATAGTTGTGTACATTTGCTGCATCCATCTTACAAAAGTTTCTGAAGTCATGTTCTCCGATAAATTTCTTTCCTGCATTCTCCATGGCCTGGTTATGGATAATAATAAAAAATTGGAATTACATTATTATCACTCTTATAGTTGTGAAACCGTAAAGTAGGTTTGAAAGATGGTCAGAACTCAGAATCCAGGCAAAAAGATTGCTTACTGGGAGATTCAAATTTCCTCTCCAAAAGAAATATTTATATTCTCTAGTCAAACAACTAAACCTGCACTCACAGACAGTATTCATCGTCACAACCCCTAAATTTTCACGCACTGAGCCAATAATTATGGCTACTATAGATGTAATAAGGATGAATCAACTTTAAATATCCTCAGTAAACTAAAACCATACAACCACCTTAAAAATCTAAAAAATAAATGAAATTTTTTAAATTTTAGAAAGACCTTGCACTGAAATCAACTGAAACAGGACTCCATCCTAAAATTCGAATATCGTTTGGAAGGACTCGGTTCAGTACTCTCACATAATCAATTTCTCCTTCTGACAAAGATTCAAAAATAACAATGCTGTGAGTTAAGATCTCAGACATATTTTTTGCCTTTCAATTTCATTGTCAAAGTATTCAAATAATTTTTGAAACAAGCTGAAGATAATGCATAGCTAAAGTTATTTAAAAACTGCATACCATTTTACATAATACCTATTTGATTTTTCTCGCAAAGACCAAACTCAAATTCCTCCCAACTTTGAAGGTTGAAAAATTTTCTATTAAGACAAAGCAAGATCTCATAATTTCCTCCTCTGATGTGGCATCCATATTTGACAATAATTCACCAATAAAGTATAATGATGTGATGGTTATGACAAACAGAATTAATGAATTATTTAAATTTTAATTAGTTTCAATCCTATGTGAAAATTATTTTCCTAAAACTTGTGAATTCTATGCTAGTGTGCCCTTATCATGCATGTGCATCATGTCCTACTTTGCCCTTCCATACTTGAAAAGATTACAGCATTGCTCAGGAGTTTAACTTGACAGAACAAGTGAGAACATCAAAATCATGTGAGGTACATGAAAAATTACAGCATCAGGGTTTGATTACTCCACAATCTATTTTTCTCATTTACCTAAAACATTTCACATAAAAGGGTTCGAACCATCTCAGCACTACTTTGTACCCCACATATATTGTTTTAGTTTCTACAATGGTACAATCAGTTGTCTCAATGAACGAGTAAGCCAGACTGGTTAACCAACTTGGCAACAAACTATTGAATTCAAAGCTCTTTAAACCTTTATTAACCTCAAACCAAAATTGTCCTTAAACTCTATTTGTTGCTAGCCTTTATTACTTAATACTTAAGTCTTTCGTATTCAATCGCAAAAGGACCCAGCAAATGATACTTAATTTGGGTATCTGGAACACGAAAAGGCCATGAATCACCAACATCAGATGATAGCAAAAGACAAAGCATTTACTCTATGTTAGAATCTTCAGGGTAGAGTAACTCACCTGTTTTTGTCTCTGGAATTAATTCTCCTGAAATTTTGTTGTTTGCATCAGTTTCTTTGAGGCTTGACCTTAAAAATAATGCAACCACCTGCATCAAACATTTTTCATGTTCTTAACATTCACATATATGGGTAAAGCATGGTTCAAAATTACAGTCAGATTACATGGTAAAGCAGAAAAATCTGGATGCAAGTGTAAAGATTAAATATGGGAATAATGAGGAATGTGATCAATTATTCTATTATTTTTTCCAATTTGAGGCAGAACAGATGGTGTCTCTATAATTCAATGTAAGGTAGGGCCATCTGTCAAAGATATGCACCAAACTGAAAAGTTGCTTTTAAGACCATTCTGTTTGGCACTTAGATAAGAATCTACTGTGTCTTTCTTATAACTATAAAACTGCTTTTGAGGATTACAATGCTTGACTATTTGCTGATAATGGTACCAGATGCCACCATTAAATATGAGAGGTGGTACGACCTTGTTTGGTCTATTCTGTTGCCTCAGAGCATAGATTGAATCTTCTTCTTACATTATCTTTTCTAATTATCATCATATGTCCTATCATTGTCAGGAAGTACACCATGCAATAGACAAGCACTAGTTCTTTAGCAAAAATCAACGTCAATTCACTCTGGTAAATTAATAAATGCCACATGTATGCTACTTGAGCAGAAAAACATAGGGCGATTATCCAATATGTTCAACCTAGAGGAATCCAAGAAGGGAAACCAAAAAACCAATATCGCAATAACATAATACATGTTATCCAATTCAGATGACCAGGTTTTATAAATATCAAATTTCTTCTGGCAGGTCCGAACGTATTTCTATCAAGGTAGGCCTTGCGCATTGATGTTTTGCATCTTATTAGAGATGCGCACAACTACTTTGCGAAGGCTTCATTGTGACATTTACCTTATCTCAAGCAATAGTACAAATACTGTTAGTAAGCCTAAAAGCAATTGTTCAAGAAAAACTCGTTGTCAAAGCTTTTATAACTGAAATTATATAATTTCACAGGTTTCATGTTTCATCTGAAATTAAAAAGTTCTGAATCATGAAATTAGGTCTTGTTGGTCACGCCAAACAAATAACATATGCAGATGTCTTAATCTTTCTGTCTTAAATAGTGCCTTTTTTAAGGTGGAAAAATGAGAGCAGAATTTCAAACTAATTAAATATCTGCCAAAATAGCACAAGGACACTGCATATAACACTATGATCAAAGACAATTATATGATGCTTAAAACATGTATTATCATAACGAAGGGTCTCATAAAGACAATAAACTAAATTACTACAATTGTCAATGTCATTCTAAAGTTCTATAAGTTAGAATTGTCTATTTTGTTTAAGAAAGCTTCAAGAAAAGATAAAACAAGTCTATTTCAATTCAAAATGAAATAGATTCAATCACGTACATTACATAAAGGGTGCACTCAATCTCAAACCAAAAATATCTTAAAGCACCAAATATGACATCTTGTTAATTTATGGGTTTTATAGAAACAGAAATTCACATACGGAAAAGGAAGGGCTTGCTTTTTCCCAAATATCAAAACTATCAGAAATACCTACCCAGATGCTTGCAGATTGCTCCAATTTGCAAAATATCAAAACTGTAAGGGTGAATATATTAAAGGAGGTTCTTCTAGTGATCAACTTACTTGGCCGACAGAGGAGACTCCTTTATCCGTTCTGCCACATCTCGAGTAAAGTGATGCCTTCTTGTCACCTACCAAAAGCCTCGTTTTTTCAAGAGCTTTGAAAATTTCAGACTGCATGGACACTGGAATTAGAAAAATATATTCAAGAATGAAACTGACAGAATCATTCAATAAAAATAATTGTATAAGTTCATATCTGATATTAGTTCAAGTATATACCAAGTTAATTCATCCTTTTCTCAAAAAGAAATTGTTTAAAGATTCAAACAAGTCTTGCATTTATCATTCCCCCTCAGCAGTTAATTTCCAAGAGACATTTAAGCACCATACCTCAATAGTAGGATCCATTTGTGCTTCTGAAGCAAAACCATAAAACCTGTCATAAAGAACATGAGTTTACAATGCTTGTGTTGTCTTCTACAGTCATTACAATATATAAATTTAATTTCTTTTTCAAGAAAGAAAAATATTATGGGTTCGATGATCAAATGATAAAAATGGGAAATAAAGTAAATAATTACATAGTGGTAGCCATGGACCAGATTAAGGTAAAGAAAAGAGAGACCCTACTGAATTAAAGAATAAGCCTCACTTACACTATGTTTGGTAGGAGGGAAAGAAGGAAAGAAAGAGAACATGAAACTATTTTCTTTGCCTCATTTCCTTCATTTGTTAGGAGGGAAAAAGGATAAGGGAAGGAATTTTGGTGGTTTTACTCCTTTCCCTTCTCTCAAAATCCAATTCCTGACAGAAAAACATGTTTTCTACTTAAATTAATCATTTTATTTCCAATTTTAGCCTTAATCTTTATCTTTCACTCTATTTTCCATCCTTCATACCAATCACAACGAAGGAACAATTACTTTCCTTCCTCTCCTTACTTTTTTTCTTTCCTCACCTATTTCCCGTCCTTCTGTTTTCTTTTCTTCCTACCAAACATAGTGTTACCCTACCAAGACTATGCATTAGAAGGGCTCAATCCTGTGATTGTCTCAAATTAAGTTTTGGTTCGTATTAATAAGCATCTCACATGATAAGCTGAGAAAAAAGCCCATTCTCATGTTTGATACTAAAAGAAATTCACTCCAAGATTCAAAGTCTCAATCTTTTCAAAATGCCAGCAAATGATGAAAACATGTAGCAATACTTACTAAAGGATCCACCCTAGTCTACATCTTGCGACTTTTCTACAAGGAACACTATCCCAGCCAGAGGGAAAAACAGAAATGATTGATGGATGTAGTTCGCCTGTCAGGGTAGAATGAAGGCTAAACCAAGCTATATGAAATTGAACAGTTCCAACTAGTTCTTCTACCATGAATATCCAGATATTTTCTATTCTTTTTTCTTCCCCCTTGACTTGTTAAGGCATAAATTGTTTAGAGAAATTTGGAACAGAAGAGGAATTATGCTACTGCTGCCAATGTGAAGAGCAATTATGCTACTGGTGCTAATGATGGCATTGATATCACAATATATTGTAATTACATTGCTTACCTCTGACCAAAATACATGACTTTTAGAGCAACATATCTCTTGGAATGGTGAGTCATGATTTCCAAATTATAACCTGTTTTGAAAGATAGATGATGAAATTTGATACAAAAGAATTAAGAATATGTCTGGTTGCAAAAGTAAATGACTGCAGGGAGTTTACACATAGACTCCATCCTTTCATGCTATATCATATTTCATTTATTGGAACACTAAATTTCACAACTGCCACAGTGCCCACTTAAGGAGTACTTAAAGTAGGCAACTACAGAAGGGCTAAAGGTGCCAACTAACTTGACTAATAAGCTAGTTACATGGTTTTACCAAGAATCCAACATTGGATCTCGCATTCACCAGGAATACAGGTATGTGTAACGGAGGACATCCATTTGACGACCACAAAGAAAATTTATTATTAGAAGCTCACTATCTTTATTTTTGAGATTTATACAAATTTAGGGTATTTTTCTGTTACTTGAATATGTTTATGTTACATAAAAGAAGCAACAACTGAGATTAAGTAGCAACCGAAGACAAGGACATTGTATGTTTACTCAAGCCATATTATGCAATCCATAGAGAAAATTCCCCTGGTTTCAACAAACTAATGATTTCAAAGATCAGCAAATAGACAAAGAATAGGAAAGAAACCTGGAATTCTTTCTATTGCTTTCTTTTTTCCGGTCTTACCACCTCCCATGTTTGCGGTCTGACTTGCCACATCCAAATTTAGACATTCTACACTAGAACTTTTCAGCATCTCCTCTGTCTGCATCATACCGAAACTTTAGTGTCATAGGTAACTGATTACAAGTATTATCACCAAAAACAACTTCTGCCTCTTTTGATCAACTCTAGAATAAGAAATAGGCACAACAAAGGAAATGGAAACAAAAAGCCAAACAAGACCTATATCTCATCCACGCCCCAAGGCCTAGGAAATTTTAGCAACCATATTAAAGACAACTTAACTGTAAATTACTGCTCCATCATTAGTTCTTACATTAGTTTTGTTAGTACTTTCTTTTTTTAATTCCAAAAGAAAGTGATTTTGATCAAGAAAACAAAATAATATTTCGAAAATGAAAATAAAAAACACAAGTTTCCAGGACAAAAGATGCACGATTATACCTTTTAACGTAACAACTAACAACTAGGTTGTAAATTTATGGTAATTCAATATAACCACTTTCATCATTTCACTAAGAAAAAAAAATAAACACAACAAGCATAAATAACTACCAAACAGAGCCTTAACTAAAAATTAAAAACTGTTGCAAATATGCCATTTCTTTTGCTAGTTCTTCAACACACTGATACAAACATAATGTCAACAAATTCAAAGTCAGCAAGAAACCTTATGGCAACAACATTTGGCGAGTTGAGATGATAACTTTGAATTCTCAGCCTCTAATTCCTGATTCACAAATTACACAAACAAAAATAAATTAAATTAATGATTTACAGAAGAGACGAAAAGCAATCGAAAGTAAGAAACAGGCAAAAGGCAACAAGTACCTTCACTCTATTTTGGAGAGACTGCAGCTGGGATTGCCAGCTACCCACCTCATCTCCATTAAAATCGCTTACTTCGTTCGACATCTTCGACAACTCTTCTTTTTTTTTTCTTTTTTGACTTCTAACGGTAATACTCAGAATAGCGGCGAATTGCTGGTAAAACAACCGCTGTTCGGCTCACTGTGAGTCGCTGTGCTCTCGCGTGATCTCGAAAGGGGGACTTCGTTCGGAGTGAGTTACATATGCAGCACAATTAAACTACGTCGTTTGAATCTTGAGCTTTTCAAGAGAAGCAAATAATTGGAATATATAATTGAAAAAACAAAAAAAAAAAATTGTGTTCTTACTTCTTAGGATTATTATCTGAGGCCTTAGTTTCGCACAACATTGATTGTTGTGAGAGATTGAAAACAAACAACGGTGGGGAGGATTAAAATTGTAATGGTGAGATGAGAATGAAAGATGTATTTGGTAAAAAAGATGAGGTGAAATGAGAATGAGAAATAATTAAAAAGGGCATTAGGGATGGGGTAGTGTTGAAATCTCGTTGAGCATATTCCTCCCTTGACACATAGTTATCGGATATAAGATACGTTTATGAGTATAAAAACGTAATACGTAACTTAAAACCTTTGTAGTATAAAGAGTGTAGATTTAGTTGAAATGATGTCTCAAATCATGATATATTTAATAAAAATTTTCAATTCATCAATGGTAAGCTCTTTTTTGTTTTATTTGTTGCAAATATAGCCTTTTCTAATCTTAATTCCTTCAAAAAATTTTATTTTATATTAAAAAATTCAAAAACATCATTTTCATCTAATCATATCAAAACCCAATAATCTCATAACATAAAAATACCATAATCTTGGTCACCAATCCAAATTTGATTCCAAAGGGGGGGAGAAGGAACCTAGTAACCATGTCTAACGCACCAGCGCACTTGTGTAAGCAAACCGAACTAGTGTAACCCTAGTCCTACATTAAATTGCATTGGAGCCATATGCTAATAAATTGACCATTTTACCCCTGTACAAGTTTTAAATGTCAAAATGGGAAATTGCTCCCAATAGGTTAATGCTTTAAATACTCTGATAAACTTACCTTAATTTTTATAAAATATGGCCAATTGGTTTTAGTTTTAAATTTCTTTTGTTTTATCCCAATTTACATAATTGTTCTTTAAGACACAAAGGGAATTTTCAAAGTTTAGGAAGGGCATTTTTGTAAATTGACACAAAAAGGTCTAGAAATTTCAAGACAATTTTTTTTGGGTGTCTTCTTCTCCTTTTTCCCTTGCATGGCCGGACACCACCTTATGACTTCTCCACCATTTTTCTTGCTTCCAAACTCCAAATTCGTCTCATTTAAACACTCTCTCTCCGAACTTTCATCATAATTTTTAAGGAAATTCACTGCTTTACCCTCCAAGCAACACCTATATCAAGAGAATTTCAAGAAGAACTTTAAAGAATTTCAGCAAACTTACAAGCCTTCAACTTTCATCAAAGACTAAAGGTGTGTTTTCAATTCCTTTTATCTCCTTTGCAATCTTAACCATAAAATGATAACTTTTCAGCTTCATACATAAAGAATTTGTAAATTCTCTAATTTATTATTAGTTTATGGCTCCAAAAACCTCATAATATGCATGCCCATAAGACAAGGTGCAAATAGAGAATAGAAGAATTTAGGTAACCCTTTGAATGTAGGAAAACTAAGTTGAATGAAGAAAAACTAAGGCCATTAAGCCAATGACTAAGTTTCATGAAAATAACATTATGCCACCCTAGAAGAAGTCCTATACTTTTGGTTATAACTATGGAATTTTACTTCATAAAGGGTAGTTTTGCAATGTTAGAAAGTGTTGTGAACTGAGAGATTGGAAGAAAGAAGGATGCATAGTGTAGTTGTAGAGTAAACCCACATTTTGGCCTAATAGTGGTCACCTTGGGCAGGTACCACTTGGGGGATTCGTATGATGCCATCCAGGGGTGGTACAAATCATAAATAGGTGCAGAAATAGATGTAGGGGGGTCAACACCCTTAAGTAAACACCACATTTAGTTATGACCCCTTCAAGTGTAGGGAAAAAATGCATTTTTCCCTCCAAAACACCATGTAGGTGTCAAAATGTAACCATTTTTTTTGTACAGTATCCCTACGACATACTTAAACTGTAGGAATTGAAATCACGGAACTCCCATATCTCTAACTTGCCCAGCTCAAAATTCACCTATTCTAGGGGCAAAATCATCCAACTTTTTCGTTATAAGGAGTTAGCCCGAACGGAAAGTACGTACAAGTACCGTTTGGCAAAACAAACTTGCTCATACGGTCATACCTTAAGAATGCTTATAGGATCACTAGAATTTGATTTGGATCCCTAAGCTCCAAATTGATGCATTTAGTCCATACCAAGTCAATTTTGGCAAAATAGCCCCAAATGGTATTCTAGCTAGCCTTAATCCATTGTTTGACCAATTATATAGGTGGTGAACCTTCTACTAAGGACCAAGAAAAGGAGGATTAGTGGGAGTGCGCACCCTCCCTAAACTTGTGAGTGAGACTTGATAGACTAAGATAAGTTTTTTTTTGGTTTTCTTGCATACTTAACCCTGATCTATATTTCTATGCATAAGTGAAATGTTTTCTTAAAGAAAGGGTCATGCATTCTTGTGAAATGATTGTTTTATCAATTATGAATGTTGGTGGATGGTTAGAAGTCACTGCAGTGGCACCTCTCACAGTCTGAGCTGTTGGAACCGGCGTGAGTAGGCTTATCACTTCCATAAGAGGTGGATGGTACAGGGGATAGATGTGTGCACTGTGATTGTGATTTGTGGCCCCTGTGGGAGTACTATGGACATAGCTACGTACCACCCGTAGTGAAGGTTCATGCCAACGTCGAGAAATGGGTTTTTTCTTACAACATAACAACAGAAAACCACCTCGACGGGTTCGAATCCCATCTTGGCCGGGTGGGATTTGAACAATGCATTTTGGCAGGCCCCTCTTTGAATCTATTTGACTTGTTTATTTATGAACTTTAAAGGAGTTTCTTTTGTCGTAAAATTCTCTGCCTCGCTAGACAATATAGTCTCAGAGCCCAGTGATCCGTCGACGGGAAAAGGCTTGTACGTCGACGGCTGGGCGAATAACTTGTCCCATTCAAAGTCAGAAATTTTTGTCCGTCGATTGCCAAAGGACTGCCCGTCGACGTCTTTGCTTACTTTCTCAGTTTGAGTACTGGCCCAAGTTACCCGTCGACGTGCACGCCCTTGACCGTCGACGGATGACATACCTGGACCTAGCACAACCTTTTCGTACGAACGGAATAGTGCAAGATGACGTTGTAATTGAACACTAAGTCGGTCCGGCTGTGTCAAGTCAGAAGAGAAGATAAGCTTAAGACAAGACGTAGTTGGAAGATGAGATTGGTGACCATGCATGGAAACACTGAAGTGGACTTCTTTAAGTCCATAGCCAATGGATTGGAAGTCCATTTGGTGAATTGGTCAGTGGATCGGGCCTAGGATTAAAGTTTTGAGAGGTTTAAAAGAGAAGAGAAAGTCTGGCCCGGGGCACGAGTAGACCCGGTGTCAGGCTCCCCTATAAATAGGGGGAGGCCGAGCCTCTCCCCCTCATTTTCTCTCTTTCTCTCTTCTCTCCTTTCTCTTTTCTCTCAACTGCTCTTTTGGAGCAATTTCGGACTTTTGGCCGATCCGGACAAACCGACCGCAAGTTCAATGCGAGATCTTGGTGAGTTGTTCTTAACTCCTTGAACTACGTTTTATTAAGTTTTCATGCTTATCCATGCATTGGTTTAGGAGAGATCCAAGCTCAAAGTTAGGTTCAGCTTTTTAGTTAGATTTCTAGCTTAGATTTGAGATCTAGGAACTTTGAGCTTGTAATTCTCGTTTTTGCTCCGGTAAACGCGTCGTGGGAGGTGAGAGGAACCTTCATTTCGAATTTCACGACAATCGGTGGACAGAAGGGCTCGGGAACAGAGGAAAAGCCTCGGAACTCGAGGCCTGCGGACGGCTCCTGCGCGGGAGCCTAGTCTCTCCCACGCGGGAGAGACCTGCCGCCCAGGTCCCGGGCGAGACTGGGCCTGTCCCTCGCCGGACTGGGCCATTTTGGCCCAAAATGGCCGATTGGGCCTAGTTTGGCCCAATCCGAGTTGGGCTCGGCCCAACTCTCATGGGATGGGCCTTTTGGGCCCAGAAACAGGCCAGGCCCGACCCATCTATAGGGGGCAGGTCTGCCTGGCCCAGAACCGGGCCGGGCTGGGCCCAGCCCATGTGTCCCCAGGGGTATTTTCATAATTTTTCACAAAGTGTCCAATTTTTACCCCGGAACCTTCCGAACACTTTTCTAAGCCCCGAATCACATCCAAGCCCAATCTTAGATCATGTTAGAGTCTTATAGGTGCATTCATAAATGTAATTATGAATGCTAATGTATATTTCCATGTATTAAGGCTCCGGATAATCGAATGCGGCGATGCACCGGAGGTTAAAGCTATCTGGAGCGCTTGGGAGTATACGAATCTCCCAATACTGTGAGTGACCCTGTTTTCAGTGTTTAGCCACTAGGAACAAAATGTTTTCAAAATGTTTTCAAAATATAAATTGTTTTAAAAAGGTTTTACAACTGTTTTGGGATAAGGGTAATCCACGACACACACTTTTTATCTTGTGATACGTCCACTTAAAGGATGGGATGATTTTTAAAATCTAAAGACTTGTGTGTGTTTAAATGTTTTAAACTTTTATGTGTTGAAATTATTTATATATATATGATGAATATACGAGAGAGATATGAGATGAATAATTGAGTGGCTCATCGGGCTCCAATATATGTGGGAGCGTGGACCGAGTTGGAGAAAGCATGCTAGATTCTCAGTCGTGGACCACCTGTCGATGGGCACGGTGAGACGAGACCCTGGGAGAGGCACGAAGGGAAGCTCGCCAGGGCTCCAGAGCTGTGTGCCACCACAGCTGGCTACCACCGAGGGAATGGGCTAGAGAAAGAGAAATTATGAAAGTGATTTTTAAGAGAAAAGAGATAGCCCTCGGTGCAGTAAGGCATACGACCGGCCAGTCATACCTTCAGTGTATTAAGTGCCAGCCCATGTAGTATATATATTTATTTATTTTAAAAGGTTTTAAATTAAATCCTCATTGGAGGATTTCAAAAGAGATTTTGAAAACAAAATTATTTTATTTACTTATTTATTTTATTTTGTTCTATTTTGGATTATCCTTGTTATCCCTAACCCTGATGGAGATTCATTGAACCTCTGTCACTCACCTGTATCCAATGTGGATGGATGCAGATCCGCGTACGGGGTCAGCTAATAGAATGGAGGCTCACTAGGAGACGTCGGTGGCTTAGGCTTAGTAGTTTCCGTTGTATAGGTATTCTCTAAATTAGTCCACTGGTACTACCTTAAAGATTATTATTTTATTAAAAGATTTTTAATTAAAGTTTTAGTTGTTTTGCAGTGATGGTATCCATTTCAATGCCTTGCGGTGCTTCTGGTGTGTGACCGGCCGGCACGTACTTCGAGACAGCGCGGCGGTTGCCACTTGGCCCACCCGGGCGGGTCAGGGCGTGACAACGGATGCATGAATGATCCGATTTTGCTCGAAGTCAGAAACTTTTACCCGTCGACGTATTCATGTTTAGACGTCGACGGATGTATGGATAATTTAATTTCACCGAAGTCTGAAACTTTTACCCGTCGACGTATACATGTTTAGACGTCAACGGATGTATGGATAATTTGATTTCACCGAAGTTAGAAACTTCTCTCCGTCAACGGTTAAGCTGGGAGACGTCGACGTCTAGGATTAATTGCACCCTGGAAATTCTAGCCATGGACGACCGCCCCTCAACCCGTGGACGGATGGCTGGGTTTTTGAAAATAGCACTCATTGAACCTCTTACCCGTCGACGGCTAAAGGTTTACACGTCGACGGGCATGCGCGTGAATCCCACTCATATTTTAACTCATGTACTCATTAGTTTCCTTTTCATAGTCTTGTCTCACTCACTGAGCATTTAATTATATGCTCACTCTAGTTTTCTCTCAAACCCTTTTCAGGTTGAAAGATTGTAGATAGAAGATAGTAAGTCAACGAGAAGCAAACCAGACCGGAGTCGACACTTTCTACAAGTATGTAAATAAGCTTTTGTATACCACCATTAGGGGTCCACCGGCTGCGTTTCCTACAAGTTCCCTTTTGATGTGTTGTAAATACTATAAAATATTTCCCGTATATAGATAAAATGAAGAGTTTTGGGACCGTTGAAGTTGTTAGTATTTTAACAAATTATGAAATTTCCATGTTATACCAAAGACCAGTTTTAATGTAAATAAAGTGTATTTCATCTACCTATCGACTGTGTTTCATGTTCAATAGCTCGAGTATCATTAGCCTTGCGTGTTCTAGGTTTTGGGCGAAGTGCGCCGTCCAAGATCTTTTACACACGGCGATTGTCACATTTCGACCCCTAGGGATTGGGGTGTGACAGTATAGGAATCTAAAATAAATTAATTAATCTTATGTTTAATTAATACAATCACCTTAACTCATCAAAATAAGAGGTAAAGAAAGCATAAAAAAATTAAAATGAGAAATGATATCGTCATAAACAATAAACTAATAAATAAAAAGAGAGAATATCAACATTTTATACAAAATGTAAAATAATAGATACAAACACAAAACAATTAACAATATATAAAAATAAAAATAAAAATAAACTAATCTCAATATTAGTTTAATCACCTTAACAGCTTAATACATGAAAATAAGATTAAAAAATGTGATTAATATAGTTTTTACCTACAAAACAACATATAAAAAAATTGTTAAATTAATACACTAAACTTTTCAATACTTAAAACAATCAATTTATATTTTTGTCAGCAAAATCATTTTTGTACTACTATGCTTCTTGATTTTATAATTATAAACATCTTATAATCAATAAACACAAACCTTAATTATCCAATCATCATTTTCAAAAGACAACTTATGAATCGTTATGTGTTTTAATTGCTTACTTAATATAATCGAATTGTAAAATAATTTACAAATTAAAAGTTAAAAACACCACAATTCATATTTTTTAGTTGAGAGAGAGGAAAAAGAGATTAAAAAAATCAAATGTGAAAAATAAACTAAGAAACCTCATGTATGCCCTGTAAAGAAATAAACCTATACAAAGACACAAAAACTCACTATTACATAAAAAAATAGGAAATTAGAATTGAAAATTAATATTTTACAAACTACATATTTTTCCAAAAAAAATATTTAGTTTTGTAAAATCACATAATTAATAGTTAATTGTCTAAAAAATAAGGAAAAAAACCTGGTAAACATTTGTTGAACGCTTGTTAAAATCAACGTAGTCTGCTAGCTCAAAGACATATTGGAATGCTGATTTCTTCAAAAAAATCTCTTTCATAATGGTATTAGCATGAAAATGAACCATATTTCCATTATCAGAAATTACTCAAAAATTATCTCTGTCTTTTAGAATAGAAAATTTTTAATATAATATAGACTTCCTTCAAAAATAGCATTCTTCAATTGATATGAATCATTACTCCATAGCATCACATAAATATAAAATTTGTATGAAAAAAAATAAATCAAAACAAATAGAAATAATAGCAAATAGGAAGACAAAATAACAAAATTCTAAACATATTATTTACCATTAATCCACCAGAATCATTTCCATATTAACATGCTTTTTGGTTTTATAATTATAAATATCACATAATTATTGTAGACGAATTTTGATTCTCCAATCATTCATTTGAAAAGATAATTAATCTATGCTACGAATTCTAATTATTTATTTTGTATAATCAAATTGTAATACAATTAAAAAGAAAAAGAGCTACAAACATTACAATTCATATCTTTTTGTTGAGAGAGAAGTGAAAAGAGATTTAAAAATATCTATACTCAAATGTGAAAAAATTAACTAACAAACCTCATAGATAATATTATGCCCTAATGAAATTAACCTACAAAAGAAAATAAAAAACACCAAAAAATCATCATTACATGAAAATGAAAGAATTAAAATTAAAAAATAAAAAATTCAATTGTACTCTTTTGTGAAAAAAAATTTTAGTTCGCAAACTCTCTATTTATAGTGATGTTGAAATGCTTTGATAACTTAAAGATTTTTTCTTTAAATGACTTTTCATTTTCCTCGTTATTGGAAAATTAAGATTAGGAGCTCCAAAGTTTTTTTTTTAATTACATAATTAGAATTAGTAGCTTAAAGGTTTTTTTTTTTAAATTTTAGAATTAAGATTGGTAACTCAAAAGTCATCTTATTATTAGTAGTGCTATTAAAATAATTTGATAACTCAAAATTTTTTTTAAATGACTTTTTATTTTCCTCATTATTACAAAATTAAGATTAGGAGCTTCAAGGTTTTTTTTAATTGTATAATTAGGATTGGTAGTTTAAAGGTTTTTTTTTAATTGTAAAATTAATATTGGTAACTCAAAAGTCATCTCATTATTACTAGGGTAAAACTTAGTTATGTGATTTAATTACAAAAGTAGGATTATATATATATATATATATATTGATATATGGCTTTTTAGCAAAATTTCATCTTCATCCACAATCTATAAATCATAATGTTCTCATCTACAACCTTTTAGGTTGTGTCACGCCCCGACCCGCTCCGGGCCGGTCACGTGGCAACCGCCGCTCTGCCTTGAAGTACGTACTGGCCAGTCACGCATCTAAGGCACCGCAAGGCATAAATGGGCATCATCGCTGTCAAATAAAACTAAAACTTTAATTAGAAAATATTTAATAAAATAATTAACTTTAAAAGTAATGCCAGTGGACTAATTGAGTAAATACCTACGCAGCGGAAACTTCTAAGCCTAAGCCACCGACGCCTTCTAGTGAGCCTCCTTTCTAAAGCCGACTTCGTATGCGAATCTGCATCCATCCATATTGGATACAGGTGAGTGACAGAGGTTCTGAGAATCTCCATCTTGGTTAGGGCAGATAAGGGAAATCCAGAATAAAATAAAATAAAATAATAATAAACACTTTAGATAAATAAATAAATAAATATACATAAAATGGGCTGGCATCTCTATCATACTGGAGGTGCGACCCGCCGGTCGTCTTATGCCTCACTGCACCGAGGGCTATCTCTTTTCTTTCTAGAAATGTTTTCTTTTTCTCTTTCTCTTTCTCTAGCCCTTTCCCTCGGTGGTGCCTCACTGTGGTGGAACACAGTGAACTGGAGCTCTGGCGAGTTTCCCTACGCGCCTCTCCCAACCAGGCTCGACTCACCGTGCCCCTCGATAGGCGGTCCACGGCTGAGTATCATGCATGCTTTCAAACTCGGTCCACGCTCCCGTAAATCGGAGCCTCGAGGAACCCTCTCAAGCACTCATCTCCCAAGGGCATCGTACCCTCAATAATCATAATAATAATATTTCATAAATTATATATATATGCATAAAACATTTATATTTAAAACACATAGTCACACACACGTAAGTCTTTATATTTCTTTTTAAAACATCCCACTCACTATGTGGGTATATCGCAACCAAGTGTGTGTGTGTGTGGATTTCCCATATCCCAAAACCTTTTTCAAAAACATTTATGTTTTAAAATCACTTTTAAAATCCTTTCCCCCAGTGGCTACACAAAGAAGTCTAGGCCACTCACAGTATTGGGAGATTCGTATACTCCCAAGCGCTCCATGTAGCTCAACCTCCGGAGCATCGCCGCATTCGATTCACCCGGTACACGGAAATACGTTAGCATTCATAATTAAATTTATGAATGCACCTACGAGGCTCTAACATGACCTAAGATTGGGCTTGAATGTGATTTGGGGCTTGGAAAAGTGTCCAGGAGGTTCCGGGGTAAAAATTGGACACTTGGTGAAAAATTACTAAAATGCCCCTGGGGGTCCATGGGCCACTCGGGCTGGGCCCGACACTTAGAAAAGTGTCCGGGAGGTTTTGGGGCTAAAATCGGACTCTCAACGAAAAATTACCAAAATGCCCCCCGGGGCCCGTGGGCCCCACACCTGGACTAGGCTGGGCCCCACACGAGTTGGGCCAAATTCTACTCGAAATCGGGCTCAAAAAGCCCACCTATGAGATATTTATACATTATAATGATATAATATATAAATATCTAAGATATAATAATATTATATATAAATATCTAAATTATATTAATATAATATATAAATATCTTTTAATATAATAATAATATATTGAAAATATCTAAACAGGGACTCGATCGGCCAGTTCTTCGGCCAGTCTCTTCCCCGGTTTTCGCACTCGTTTCTCCTCCTTTCGACGTACAAACTTAGAGAGGCGATCCTCATGGCATCCACAACGGATATGCCGAGGCAGAAACGAGAAACACAGGTCCAATTTTTCCGTAGACCGAGATTTAGCCCAAATTGACTAAATCTCCGATTTACTCACACCCGGTGCACAAAAATGTGTAAAAACGGAATGGGACGTAGAATAAGGTGAATACTATAACCCATTAAAAACTCACCTTATTCCACCGGCCCAAAATCCACTTATTTGAGTTTAAAGATCTAATCCGGTCAAAAGCTGAAAACTTGGATCTAGGCTAAACCGATGAATGGATGCGCGTGCAAACTTAACATAACGTAGATCGAGGTGAGAAGAACAACATACTGGAAACTCACCTTGATCTGATAGCCGGGCATGTCCCACTTTGCCAATTGTCCAAAATGCCTCCAGTCAGCTCCAGAGAGAAAAGAAGAAAAAGAAAAGAAAAAATGAAAGAAAAGGTTCGGCCCCCTCCACTATTTATAGGGGAGCCCGACGTCGGGTCCACTCGGGCCCCGGGTCAACTTTTTTCCATTTTTCAACTTTCTTCCATTTTTACCCGTTGGCTAAATCCTTTGATTTCTTGTGTCAATGGGGCCCATAATAAATTTCTAGGGACTTATTTGGAGGTCTTTTTGGCATTTACTAATTTCCATACACGGTTAATTACTTTATCTTCAAACTCCGTCTTATCCTAATTTTAACTTCTCTTCTGACTTGACACAGTCGGACCAACCCATTGTTTAATTAATACGTCGTCTTGTACTATTTCATTCGTACAGAAAAGTCGTGTTAGGTCCGGGTGTGTCAGGTTGATTCTAAATTCATCAATCCATTGACATATCATGAAAAAATTAAATGAAATTCATTATGTATATGTCCATCGGAGTGTCATGTAAAAAATTTCATTCATAACATATATAAATATATAAAAACAATCTCCATTCAAGAAAAAGAAACAAATTAAATATACATGGTCTAAAATCCTAACAAGTGTTCTAGGTTTATGAATGTTACGTGTCCCCATATTTCTGAAAATTCAAATATAAAAAATTTAATTTGAAGAAAATTGATTCTAATTACTATCAAATCTTAAATTTGAAGAAAATTAATACTAATTACTATCATATCATTAATTAGGATAATTTGGAATAAATTTAAAATCTGAAAATTTCACATCATAAATATTAACTTATTAATTACAAATTTTTTTACCGTAAACGTAACTTATAACCAGTATAAATATTACAATATTTTTTACCTCTAAATCATAAACTTTTTTAAACGACTCTTCTTTTGGAGGTAATATTATTTTTTACATTATGCTTATATTTATGTTCATTTCATATTAGTTTTCTTATTTGTTTAATTTCTCTTTTTTTTTTGCTTAAATCTTTTATCTAAATATATTTTGTCTTATTAGATAAATTACTTATTAACTTTATTTTACTTTTTATGTGTTGGAAGTCCAATAAAATTGTCAAGAAAAACAATTGATTTGCTAGGATTCCATGTAAAAAATGGTGAGTGATGAGATTTCAAATAAAAAATCATATAATGTATATAAATATATAAAAACAATCTCCTTTCAAAAAAAAGAAACAAATTAAATGCACATGGTCTAGAATCCTAACAAGTGTTCTAGGTCTATGAGTATCACGTGTCCCCCTATTTCTCAAAATTCAAATATAAAAAATTTATCTTCATAATTTTGGAGAAAATTGATTCTGATTACTATCAAATCTTAAATTTGGAGAAAATTAATACTAATTACTATCATATCATTAATTAGGATAATTTGGGATAAATTTTGAAATCTTAAAATTTCAAATCACAAATATTAACTTATTAATTACAAATTTTTTTTTCTGTAAATGTAACTTATAACCAGTATAAATATTACAATATTTTTTAACTTTAAGTCACAAACTTTTTAAACGACTCTTCGTTTTTACATTCAGCCTATATTTTGTGTTCATTTCATATTAGGTTTCTTATCTGTTTAATTTCTCTTTTTTTGTTTAAATTTTTTATCTAAATATATTTTGTCTTATTTGTTAGTATATTATAGATAAATTACTAATTAACTTTATTTTGATTTTTATGTGTTGGAAGTCCAATAAAATTGTCAAGAAAAACAATTGATTTGCCAAGATTTCACCTAAAAAATGGTGAGTGAGGAGATTTCAAATAAAAAAAATGAGATGAATAATATATATATATATATATATATATATATATTCAAGTGAAGTGAATGATGATATTTTTGGTTCATTCATTTTCTATTTGATTCATTACTTTTCTATAATGTATTAGTCAAGATGTAGAATGAATTTTTTAGACAATTTCCTGATTTTTTTGGCAAAAAAAGAGGTCAATTTCTTAATTTTCTCTTTAATCTTTTTGTCAATAAAGAGAAATCTTGCTTCATTTGACTGCTACTTGATTTATTATTATATTTAGTTTCATCATATTTCATTCTTTTTTTCATAAAAAAAATATCTTTGATCTAATGAAAAAAAAATTTTTGCCATGAAAAAATGAAAGTTATAGTCTCACCTCAAATTAAAAAATAGTAACTCAAAGGTTTTTTTTTTATTACATAATTAGGATTGATAGCTTAAAGGTTTTCTTTTTTTGGCAATATTAAAATTGGTAACTCAAAAGCCTTTCTCATTATTGGTTAAGTAAAATTGAGTTATGTGATTTAATTGTAAAGATATAGAAAAGAAAAAAATAATATGACCATTAGTTAAAAAATCATGTCATCTAAAAAATTAAAATAGGTTTTGTTTAATTTAGAAATCATTCAATTCAAAACTCAAATTGTACTTAAATTAGGAAAGGAACAAATTTAAAATAGTGAAATATATTAAAATATTATAATTATTTCTTAATATAAAAGAACAATAAAAACTCCCAAAGAAATAGATGAAATTTGACAATCCTAAAAAGAGTAGAAATAAAATATTAAAGTAAATCTAACACCACTTTATTTTCATCATTCAAATCTATATTATACAATAAAATCCATATGAAACAAAACAAAATATATAAAATTAATCAAAACAAGTAAAAACAACAACAAATGGAAAGACAACATAATAAAATTCTAAACATTTACCTTTCAACCACCAAAATAATTCCGTGTTAACATACTTTTTGGTTCTCTAATCATTCTTTTGAGAAGATAATTTATTAATTGTCATGTATTTTAATTCGTTTATTCGGCATAATCGAACTATAATATAATTTGAAAAAAAATCAAAAGTTACAAATACTACAATATTCAAATGTGAAAATTCAACTAACAAATCTCATGGCGAATATTATGCTCCAATGAAATAAACCTACAAAAACAAAATCAAAAGTATAAAAAAATTACCATTGCATGAAAAATGAAAGAAATTAAAATTAAAAATTAAGATTTTTCAAACTTACTCTTTTGTAAATTGTTGTTCTTTAGTTTGCAAACTCTCTATTTATAGTTATATCAAAATGCTTTGGTAATTCAAAAGGTTTTTTTTAATGATTTTTTATTTTCCTCATTATTACAAAATAGTATTAACTCAAAGGTTTTTTTTTTTAATTTTATAATTAAGCTTGGTAGCTTAAAGGTTTTCTTTTTATTGCAATATTAAAATTAATAATTCAAAAGTCATCCTTATTACTGGTTAAGTAATATTGAATTATGTGATTTAATTGTAAAAGCAGAGTTTTATATATATATATATATATTGATTTGACTTATAAGAGATATGTTCATAAATTGTTAAAAATCATGCGACAAATTACACAATGTTAATTCATAATTGTTCTTTTACGAATAAATATTTATGACGTAGCATGGAAAGGCATTGATGTTTGACTCGGGGTGAAAGAAAAAACCAAAAGGAGCAAATTGACCCACGAGTTTCCCGGGCAATTTATCCCGTTTCAAATGGCACAATGCAAGATTCTCTCAGCCGTTGGATCCCAAACCTCCTTTTCGATCTTCGTCCAACCATAACCGAATTCCAACGACTACTCTGCAACTTACCTTCTTCTTTTTGAACTCAGAACTGAAACCTTCATCAATTGCTAATTAATTCAAAAACACCCAAAAAAATTCCAAAAAAGGAAAACACTAAACTTCCCCCTCCCCCCCCCCCCCCCCCCCACCCCACCCACCAAAATAAAAAAAAACATAATCGGTACGCCGGTGTGACTACATCGCTCCGGCGAACGGTACTTTTCAATGCTTTCCTTTTGGGTTTGGATTGGATTTTGATTTCATTTTCCTTTTCAAATTCCAACTATCTGTTTCTATTATTTGACGATGACTTTGTTTTGTTTTTCTGTGATTGAGTTGCACAATAAGTCTTATGAATGTTCGAATTTGTTACAACAATTTTATGGGTTTTTTTTTTTTTTTTAAGTTCTGATTTTATGGCATCTGAAATGAATGTAACATTTGAATTTTCCTCCTTGAAGGAATGTTGACAAATTGTTTGTTATAATTTTCTATCTTTCTTTATTTCCCTTCACTGAAGTAAACTGAGATCTGTGCAGAACTTGATGAAGTGGATCGAGACATCAATGGTGATGTACATGGAAATATCGTTGCCGTAGAAGGTGGATGGATGGTACCTATAAAGGTGTGATATAGGCGGCGGCAAACAGAGATCCTAGCAGCCAGATTTTTCAACTTCGTTTGCTCGAGCTAGGCGGTTTAATGTTAGCACGTTATTGTTCCTATACTTGGAAGGAACAAGTGGAAAGTGGTGAGTAGAATATCTGATAAAAATGGACTTCACAGATGGTTTTGTATCTGATCAACACCGGGAGCTTGCCCGATCTGCTTCAGAGAGTGCAGATCCATTATCTGCCTCCCCAGTGCAAATCCCCATTTCTTCAAACTCTCCAAGGTCCCAAAAGTCTCCAAGGTCACCCAAGGTCCATGGAAAAGGAAGTCCAGTTAATCATAATAGGCATTCACATTCCCCAAGAGATGGTCGACCTAAGAAAGGTAACACTATCATTCGAAAATCCTGTTATTAGACAATAGGATATTGATCAGTAGGGACACTTCTCAGTGGAGAGAATGAAAGCTGATGCCATTGTGATTAACAAGGTGCCATACTTTACTATTTTGTCTTAGCCCCGTAGAACTATTCTGTAAGATGGAGGCATTCCTTGTAGATTATGGTGATGCGCCAATGTTCAAAATCTAATCATGTAATCGGTTTTAGTTCCTTATTTGATCTTTGTTGAGTAATTTCATTATGCAGGTGGTTGTGGTGGTAAAGGTACTTGGGGAGGATTACTTGATACTGATTATAGTTATTGCCTTGACCCGCATGACCCAAACTATGATAGCACTGAGGTAGTTATTCCACCGTTATCCCTCTACTTTCTCCGGGCTTTTCTTCTTGTTTTTTCTTTCTTGTTATTTCAAATTACCAATGAATATTAACATCTTTTTCAGAATTGAAAGCTCAGTTTGATAAAAAAAAAATTTGTTTGATGCAGGAATATGGACATATTAATGCAAGAATATCAGCATGTGATTTCGATGCATACAAAAAGAAGGCAACAATAATAGTGGAGGAATACTTTGCCACTAATGATGTTATCTCAGCTACCAGTGAATTAAGAGAACTTGCAATGCCCAGCTATAACTATTACTTTGTAAAAAAGCTTGTATCTATGGCTATGGATAGGCATGACCAAGAAAAAGAAATGGCTGCTGTTCTATTATCTGCACTCTATGCTGATATAATTGATGCTCCACAGGTATACAGAGGCTTTGCTAAACTGGTGGAATCTGCAGATGACTTGATTGTAGATATACCAGATACAGTTGATGTTCTTGCAGTGTTTATAGCTCGAGCTGTGGTTGATGATATACTCCCACCTGCTTTCCTTAAAAAACAAATGGCTTTCTTACCTAATGATTCAAAAGGGGTGGAAGTTTTGAAAAGAGCTGAGAAAGGATATCTAGCAGCTCCTTTGCATGCAGAAACTATTGAGCGCCGATGGGGAGGTAGCAAGACAAAAACAGTTGAGGATGTGAAAGCTAGGATAAACAACTTGTTGATAGAGTACGTAGTGAGTGGTGACAAGAAAGAGGCCTTTAGATGCATCAAAGATTTGAAAGTTTCTTTCTTTCACCATGAAATAGTTAAACGAGCTCTTATTATGGCAATGGAGAAGCGCCAAGCTGAAGATAGACTACTGGATCTGCTGAGGGAATCAGCTGAAGAAGGCCTGATTAACTCAAGTCAAATCACAAAGGGATTTGATAGGATGATTGACACAGTTGAGGATTTGTCCCTTGACATACCAAATGCACAAAGCATATTGAAGTCTTTAATTTCTAAAGCAGCGTCTGAAGGTTGGTTGTGTGCTTCATCTCTGAAGTCATTTTCATTGGAGCCCAAAAGGAAATTACTAGAAGACAGTTTTACTAGATCTTTCAAGATGAAATGTCAATCAATTATTCAAGAGTATTTCCTGTCAGGTGATACCTCAGAGGTATGCAGTTGTCTTGAAGCCGAGAACAAAACTTCATCAGGTGAACTGAATGCTATATTTATTAAAAAGTTGATAACTTTGGCAATGGATCGGAAGAATAGGGAGAAAGAGATGGCATCTGTTTTGCTGTCGTCGCTATGTTTTCCTGCAGATGATGTTGTAAATGGTTTTGTGATGTTGATAGATTCTGCAGCTGACACTGCTCTAGATAATCCGGTTGTTGTTGAGGATCTTGCTATGTTTTTGGCAAGAGCAGTAGTGGATGAAGTGTTAGCTCCACAACAGCTGGAAGAGGTTGAGAGCCAATTTTCGGGGACAGACTCTATTGGGAGCAGAGTACTTCAAATGGCAAAGTCATTGTTAAAAGCTAGACTTTCTGGGGAGCGCATCTTAAGGTGTTGGGGTGGTGGTAGCACTACGCCAGGGTGGGCTTTTGAGGATGTCAAAGACAAAATTGGAAAGCTGTTAGAGGAATATGAATCCGGAGGAGACGTTAGGGAAGCTTGTCGCTGCATAAAGGAATTAGGCATGCCATTTTTCCACCATGAGATTGTAAAGAAAGCACTGGTGATAGTTATGGAGAAAAAGAATGAAAGGCTATGGGGGCTGCTAAGACATTGTTTTGGCACTGGGCTCATAACCATGAATCAGATGACAAAGGGTTTCGTAAGGGTAGCAGAATCTCTTGACGACTTGGCTCTTGATGTGCCTGATGCCCAAAGCCAATTTGTGAACTATGTTGAAAGAGCAAAGACTAAAGGATGGTTGGATTCATCATTTTCTTGTACCAATTCCATACATACAAAAGAGAATGGCACCTGCCTATAACATGGGGTAAGTAAGCTTTGTCATCCTTTGCTATGTCTTCACAGTTATAAGACAACAAATATACCGATATGGCTGAAATTACTGCTCTAATTCATTGAGTCATTAAACTTGATTAACTTTGTCAATATAGATGATTATCCTCTTATAGATTTCAGGGATGTGAAGTTTTTTCCTGTTGGTATTGCAGAGAATAAGTTAACCATTAATTCACATGCTTTTCAACTTCCGCCTTATAAGGACATTGGATTCTGTTGAAGCAAGCATGTTTTTGCCATTACAACTTCTGTTCTTGGTACTTAAGTTTCAACTCAACTCCAAAATCTAACATAGCCAAATATGTTGCGCAGATCCTATTTTTGTTGCATAAGCGCATTGAAGAACTCCCATCCCATTTCCATTACAAAGCTTGTAGGGGAGAACAGTAACTCGGGAATTTGGACTTACAACATTCATTCTTTCATGATTTTGTTGTCTTAGAATGTTAGTCTTATTTATTCAGCTACGGTATAGTTTTCAATTTATATATGAAAGAACTGTGAACAATATTGAAATGTGTAATTCTCATAATCTTTAATTTATTGTATTAACAGCCAGTAGTCTTTTGAATTTGTATGTACTTTATTAAGGTTGTTTTTTAATAAATGCTTACCTTTGAAAAAAGCATTAAGCTAAGCTACGTAACACTCAGGTATATCAGAAAATATTTTTTTTAGGTGGGTGTGGGGGGGGTGGGGGGGCGCAAAAATATAGATTATTTATAAATAAATCAGGTTGGAAGCACCAAACTTGAGGACAACATGTTAGCTTAATTAAAATGACTATGTTATTTAGGGCAGCTCACGCTATGACAGGGGTTCGATTCAAACCCTGATGATAGGGGTTGGATTCGAACCCCTGACTTATATTAGATATAAATTGGATAAATATCCACTTAGGCTAATGACTATGGTAGATTGGATGATTGTTAAAAACCATGCCAAACCGTCAATATTCATTTTTCTATTTTGAATTTTGACTATAAACATTTGCTCATAATTTGTAGGTGGATTTTGGTGCCTTTCCATCAGAAACATTCCAGAAATGCTGATTGATGGAACGGTGAGTGATGAATTTAAATCCTAGTAAAGAAAAATTGCAGCCTTTGACAAACAAAGGGTACAAAGGAAAGTGTTAGATTAAAGTTCATGGAGGGTCATGTTGCAACCAATGTTGTAAAACACGGTTTGATGAATGAAGCATTCAGGTAACCGGTTCAATTGAATCAAACCGAAATGGTTACTTAGGTGTAAAAATATATGAAT
Organism: Microcos paniculata; assembly: GCA_030664755.1. Classification (NCBI taxonomy): domain Eukaryota; kingdom Viridiplantae; phylum Streptophyta; class Magnoliopsida; order Malvales; family Malvaceae; genus Microcos; species Microcos paniculata. The sequence goes on from CP131461.1 coordinate 20,562,555, forward strand.
TTTGATAATTTTAATTTAACATATATGATAAAACATAAATTTCTAATAAGAAATTTAGTTTAACATAATGGTTAAGAAGTCAAGGTTCTATTCTTATCACCCTGTCTCTAGACCGGATGACCCTCCAGATCCCAGTTGAATCGGTCTGATCGATCGGGTCGGGCCGAGCCGGTTCTTACAACACTGGTTGCAACGTTTGATTAAGTAGCACTCTACTTATGTTTTGCCAATTGCCATCCATGTCCTATGAAGCAAAAATCATTTTTAGTGTAAAATAAAATGATTCAATATATTTTCATTACCAACACGTCATAACTAAATGCTCCCCTATTTCTATGAGCGCCTTCTCAAACTTATATGGAATCTAACTTTTAACCTAAATTGAACAAGCGATATTATAAGGGTACCATGTGTCTATCATTGCAAAGTGCCTGAATTCTATTGAAATATCCAGTAGATTAAAGCAAATAAACTTGCATTTTACTTGATCATAACTGATACAGGTATGAGCTCGTTGAAGATTGATTGCTGGGAGTAATGAGACAGTTTCTTTCTTAGTTGGTAGAGATGGTTTATCTTCTATTCAATGTATTTCAGATGATCGGCATAGCATAACTTGAATTGTGTCAAAGAATGTGGCAGAAAAGCAGAATTGTAAAGTCAACCCAAATTAGATTTCCTATGCTTAAAGGCAGCTCCTGCTTTAATGGTTATGCTAGTCCGTTCAACGGTTAAAAGTGACTATACAAGTATGGCTATTTGTATTGCTTTCTATCATAAGAACGAACTGAATCACTCTGTCACTAGATTCTTCTAGTGGATCACACCGTTTTGCTTGCTTTTCAATACTCTATCTATCTCTATTTATCTGTCCCAATTAACCGTTTCATGAAGGGCAAAAAAAGTAATTATGGTGCAAAATTCTATATATTTACCTTAACTTTCTTATTTTATCTCTATCTCTCTCCTTCTTTGATTTTCTCTCCTATTTAAGAAAAATATTCATTTAAGAGAGAGAGAGAGGAGGTTAAAAGTTTAATTTTGGAATATTAAAAATTACTGATGGATATAAACAAATAAAAAGGAACAACCAAAATTCTAGAAAAGGACAGATGGAGAATTGATTAGTAGAAAATTGCACATTTTCTGTTGTCATTCCACTAAGCAAAGGATGCTAAACAGTTAATAATGAGTAATTTAGCACATAATAATCCCACTGCATTGGGGAAAAGCAACAACTGAGCTGAGTTATGTTTCCCTCCAATTCCTACCTTGGAAACCAGCGAAACCAATAAGCATAATGACTCATTGTTTTCGGAGTAGCTATTTGCCTTGGCCTAATAGACCTTCAATGGCTCCTAAGGAAAATTTAACAATCAGCAATGACTCTTGGAATTATATCGACATTGTTTGTATAGACTTTATTTGATGGTTATAAAAGGAGTTTATCTTACTTTTTTATTGGCTAAGTATCCAAGTTGTCCTCTAAATTATATCTCTTTGGATATATTAGTCCTTAAACTATTATTTTGGGACAATTAATCCTTCAAACTATTATTTTGGGATAATTAACCCCCCTCAATGATTACTTTGGGACAATATAACCCTTAATTGAATAGAATGGTTACATTAATCCCTTGAAATTTTTGTCCTTTAAGAGTTACATTGTCCCTAAACAAAGTTTGAGGGGTTAATTATCCCAAAATAATAGTTTAAGAGGTCAATTATCTCAAATAAAAGTTTAGGGGTTAATTGTCCATTTTGGTATAAATTGAAGGCTGATTTAGTTATCAAGCCATTCCTTATTTATGTTTTTCCCTTTCTATAAGTATATATACTTCAATTCAGTGGCTACAAAGAAGAAGAGCAAAGGTCCTAAGGAAAAAAGAAACGAATCGTCTTAGCAACTTTGGCAGACAGTTTAATCCATCGTATTTTTTTGTTTGTTGAAACCCAAATTGCAGTCCAACCAAGTGTGTTGTCAAAAAGATGGCTCTCTCTGTGGACAAGTCTACCCATCCTTAATTTTGATAATAACTCCTTCTAGAACCATGATATCTTCAATAAATTCGTGGACCCTCTAGTCTCATTGGCCTAAAGTTCCATAGCAGGTGGATCAACGAATCCGTTTTAGACAGAGTCCTTTACCATGCAGTGTCCCATTCTATGCAAGAAATCGATCTGCTTTCTTTTCTTCCTATAGACAACGGGCTCATCTCTTGCATATCACTAAGAACTCTCTACCCTTGAAGAAGTGACATATATCCTCAACTCTTTTCAAGATGCACCAATTTGGAAACTCCGATCTTAGACGAATGTTGTCTGCATGAGGAGGGCGAAAGAATAATTAAAATTTCTAATATTATAACAACTTCTATATCTCCTGATTATTATTACTATTATGATTTTAAAGAGGTGGTGGTTTCTTTTCCAAGATTGTCCTGCTTTGAATACGAAGGTCTATGTCTTTTAGTGATGTCTATAAATGGAGGTCCAATTCTTGACAGGGTCGACATTCGCACCTATCTCAACTAATATTCTGTGAAGAGCAAGAGTTGGACTTCCCTTCATGCCTGAGAAATTTATTGCAGGAGTTGATATTACGTGTTAAATTACTTGTTCTCTGGAATAACAGATTGATGGTATGTATATATCCAATCAAATACTCTTTTCCTACCCTATAAAGTGCCTCTTATGGTTAATGAAAGGGTAAGTAGCAATTTTTTTGTAATCCATTGTTAATTGGTTACAGCTGAAAAGCATATACTAAGCAATGATGATGCGCGCGCTATAATCTTCAATGCAGGTTTGAGGATCAAATAAGTAGTGATGGATGAGAGATTTCTTTACTAATTAAGTTTCTAGCAAAGGTGTATGCTTTCTTATTTTATGGGCTTAATATATAAAATAGCCATTGAACTTGTACAAAATTATCATTTTAGCTTTTCAATTTTTATTTTGAAATTTTTAGCCATCGAACTTTTATTTTATGCACAATGTAGCCCTTGATACTGACGTGACCTAACCATATATTGACACGTGGAATTTTCTCATTGGGCCACGTCAGCACCAAGTGTTATATTTTACACAAAATAAAAGTTCGAGGGTCACAAATTCTAAAATAAAAGTTGAAGGGCCAAAATGACATTTTTACACAAGTTCGAGGGCTATTTTGTGTATTAAACCCTTATTTTTATGTATTTTGGCTTTGTAGTTAAAGTCATTGGTTTCAAGGTGGTTGATGAAAAAAGAAGAGGTCATATAATTGATTGTTTCTTTAAACTTGATGGTTAATGCAACTTGGCAGCCTTGAAACCTTTTAGTATAATTTAGTTATTAATACAAGCTAGTATGCTGTAATCGGTACAAGCTTGTAAAAGCTATATATGTTGCAAAATCTTGCATAAATTTCACCTTCCATACGTTCCCTCCTTCCCCTGATGATAAATCTTTACATGTGCTTTTTGCATTGACAAATGTTTGTAGGTTGATTTTTTTTTTTGGTTTGAAAAGCAATAGCTAGCCAAGTTGATTTGATAATGCATATATAAATTGAATCATACTGCACATATAAACAGAGATGGAGAAGAAATCAAATAAACTTCCTTTGGTTCCTTTATCTATTTCAACAATCTCATGCATGTTCCAGCACAAAACTTCATACCCTCCAGTCCTTTTTTCATTAATCTTTTGGATTTTGGATGTCTCTCAGTTCATTACAATTTTGTTCATATGTTTTTGCTTATATCTAGCTAGGTTATCTACTATACTCTCATTCTCTCACCCATCATGATTCTCTTTTGTTTTCTTCTCTCTAGATCTCTCTCTCTCTGATACAAGGTAATTAATGGAAAGAACTAATCAGGTCGCTGAAGAAATGAAGAATCAGCAACGAGATTCGGTTCAAGAGTATACAAAGATAAAAGAGAGAGATAGGAATAGGAAGCTAAGGTAGTTTATTGAATTCTCAAGATGATTTACAAGAATAGCTGTCTCGGCAATATATACAATGGCTAAGGAAGAATACAAGAATCAAAGAATCAAGCATACAAAGAATTGGCTGAATAGATTGTGACTATTAACTGCCAGTAACTAACTCAGCAATTCTTGTGCCTTTCTAGCAATTGACAGAACTATCTCCAGCAACTACCTCAACTGCCTTTTGCACTATTTGTCACGTATCAATACCTCCTCCCTTAAGAGTAGCCTTGTCCTCAAGGCTGGAATTTGGGAAAACGCTGCTGGACGTCGAACAAGACTCCAAAGTGGCATCTTCTAGAAAAGAGTCTTTCCAATGAATTAAGACTTGAGTGCAGCCTTGTTGTTTCTTTTGACGATGCTTCTGTCCAGTATAGTCAACAGTTCCAAGGTAGCGGTTGCTACTGGTATAGGAAGCTGAATACCTTGCAGAATGGTTGGCCCCACCATTTTCTTAGGTTGTGACACGTGGAATAATGGGTGAAGTTGAGCCGAATTGGGGAGCTCTAGTCTGTAAGCAACTTATCCTACCTTATCCAGCACCTTGTAAGGACCAAAGTGTCTAGGAGTCAACTTGTGAAACTGTCTATCCGCGAGAGAATTCTGACAGTAAGGTGGCAGCTTGAGGTAGACCATATCACGAATGGCAAACTGTCTGTTTGAGCGTTGCTTATTAGCTTGCTGTTTCATAGCCTTCTGAGCTCTCTCCAAGTGGTACTTAAAGAGTTGATTCATCTCTTCTCTGTGTTGTAACATGTCATCAACTGCCTTGTGAACCACCAGGATCATACGGTAAATGTATGGGAAGTGGATACCCATATAAAGCTTCAATTGGAGTAGTATGGATAGTCAAGTGATAGCTTCTTTTATACTGCCATTCTGCCATGAAAAGCCATTTACTCCAAGCTTTAGGTTGATCTCCAGTAATGTATCACAGATAAATTTGGAGTGTCCTCTTAATCACCTCAGTCAATCCAAACGGCATAACAAGGAAATCGTAATGACCATTATGAGTCTTGAAAGTTATTTTGTAGATATCTGGAGGGTGCATCCTTATTTGGTGATAACTTGACCTCAGGTCTATTTTTGAGAAAAATGCAGCACCATGCAGCTCATCCAGTAGCCCTTCAATGACAGGTAGAGGGTACTAATCCTTAATGGTACTCCTGTTGAGTTCTCTACATTGGATGAGACATGCTTGAAACCCTTCTTCCACCCTTTGCTCTATGACATCTTTCTGCAAATTTGCATGCTTGTATGGTCTCGCATTTATTGCTGATGTACATTCCTTTAGTGGTATCTTATGGTCATATGTTAGGCAAGGAGGAAGGCTAGCAGGGTCCTTGAACAACTTGGCATACTTATCAAGTAGCTGCTCTACTGGTTTCGGTGTAGGTTCCACTTCTTTTTCTTTATTCTGTCACTCCCCGACCCGCAGGCTCGGCCACGTGACAACCGCCGTACCACCTCGAGATGCGTGCCTCGTCAGGCGGGCAACCAAGATGGCACAAGGCTAAGAAATAAAAGATATTCGAGCAATATATGAAAACATATGAAATTATTATAGATAATATAGTTCAAAAGTATTTTAAAAGAAAATAACACATCTTACGGTGCTCCATGCAGCGGAAAATATTATATATAAATACATAAATGTATATGTAAGATGCACTAATATTCCGAGCCAAGATACACTGAGTAAAATGAGGTGGCACCTACAAAGTCGTGTCCACAGTGACGCACTGGGATCACTGGCCACCAGGACGTCCGCCGTCCAAAGCCTGATGATCTGACAACAAAAGTGAATGGGGTGAGTACAATATATTTGTACCCAGTGAGAGACTCGGTTATAAAGACCCATCACCTCAGGCTGGGGATATGAAATAATCCAAATTCAATTTAATAAACCATTTACTGAAATCATAGGAAGTCCCAAACCAAATCAAATATTAAATCATAATAATATTTCCAAATGGGCTGGCATCTGAAATTGTCCCAATAAGGTATACCTGTGCACTGGGGTATCCACTGGACCGTCAAGGGTTACTTTATACTTTTTAAAACATTTTTCTTTACTCTCTGGCCCATTCCCTTGACGTTTGCCTTGCTGTGGTGGAACACAGCACTCTGGAGTCCTGGCGAGTTTCCCTACGCGCCTCTCCCAACCAGGCTCGACTCACCGTGCCCCTCGATAGGCTGTCCACGGCTGAGTATCACGCATGCTCTCAAACTCGGTCCACGCTCCCGCAAATCGGAGCCCCGAGGAATCCCACTCAATCTCTCATCTCTCAGGGGTATCTTTCCCCAATCAATAATCAATAATATCAATTTATAAATTATTTGAAATTCTCACCCTTTAAATCATTTATAATCATGGTGTGTGAGGGTGGACAATTCATACCCCAAAACATATATAAACAATTTAATAAAGCATTTATAAAGAAATTTGAAAACGGTTAACCCTCAATGGTCAACCAATATAATTCAAGCCACTCACAAGAGAGGAGAGTTGTATACTCCCCGATTACCCACGAATGCCTTAGCTCAAACTGCTACCGGTCTGAAACTCGTACAATCACGTACCTAAATAATCAAATTAAAATCTAATTTGATTAATAAAGGCATTCAACCAACAATTAAATCACAAAACAAAATCCATTTAAGGTCTCCAAGGTCCAAGAACAAAATTGGACAAGTCCGGAAGTTAATTGAAGCTAATTGGGGTCTAGGGCTGCAAAATTACCAAAATGCCCCTAATGCTACAGTGCCAAGTCAACTGATGGCTCACTCCCGGGCGTGAGTGAGCCAAATAGGGAGAGAACTCCCAAAATTTGGTAGCTCCTGCGCGGGACTCGCCAGGTCCGGCGCGGGAGTTGTCTCCAGTGCATGGCCATGGCCGGCCATGCACCAAATCGAGCTCGGTTTGAGTTCGATTCACCACCAATCCGCACCAAAATTGAAACACAGCAATTTAAGCACATGATCTAAGGATTCACAGCTTCAAGAACGGAATCAAACCATTAAACATGCTCGAATTTTGAATCAAAACACTAAGGGTTGACATATCTCGGGCAAAACAGAAATCTCAACTTCAATCAACAAATTCTCTTAGCACAGACCATGAAATCAAGCATGTAAACTATCAAATTAAAGCTTGATGAGTCTAGAACAACATACCAAATTCCCAGCCACTTCCTACCGTTGAATCAAAAGATATAGCTCGAAGAACAAACTGTCACTGAAATTCCAAATTTGTAGATTTGGTGATTTTCTTGGAAACTTTGGTGTTTTGATCTTCAAGGAGGCAAAAGAAGTTGATATTGATGTTTGATTGAGTGTTTGAAGAGGGATTCAAGGTTTGATTTCAAGGGAATTGGAAGAGAGAGCTCGGTGAAAATGAAGAACAAGAGGAGAAATGAAAATGGGGGTCTCGGCTGCATATAAAAACAACGGGTCCAGCGCCGGACCCGTCCCTGTCCGGCGCCGGAGTCAACATTTTTTGAGTTGACTCCGGTCAACTCGGCCCAATTTCCTTGGGACTCGAATCCAAGTGGGGCCCACATCATCGAACTTCAATTTTAAGGTTTTTAAGCTTGAAATAGAGCTAAATGAAGTTTAAAACATCCATGGGAAGTTAAATTTGGTATATTGACTAGACAACTATACATAAATACTCAACTTGACACGTGCGGACTAGGTCCGGGCGTGTCATATTCTCTGTCATATTAGTCTTGCAAAAATTCCTTGTTTGTGTTCTTGCTTGTGTGATAGGTACGGGGAGGAGTGGAACCTGTTTCCTATTACCCCAATCTTGTTGGGTAGATTCTTGCAGCTTGGTTAATGCTAGTGCGTGGTGAAGGGTCTTAGGCAAGAACATTTTAACTGACTTATGGATGCTAGTTCTAAGGCCATTAATAAAGAAATTGACTGCGTAGGCTTCATTCAAATTAAACCCACCATCAGATACTCAAACTTATCATGGTATTCAGAAACGATACCTGTTTGTCGCAGGGCCAATAGCTTCACCATGGGATCTCCGTAAATCTTGTCACCAAATTGGTCTTCCAAGGCCTCTAACATATTCTTCCCAGTTCACATTGCCTTTATGATCCTTATAGCGCACCCAATTTTGGTGCCACTGCAGCGCTCTACCTTCCAGACTGGTAGATGCCAATTTCACCTTTAGCTTGTCTGGTGTTCGATCTACATCAAAGAATTGGTTGCACTGGTAAATCCAACCATTTAAGTCATCCCTAGAAAAATGTGGGAAATCAATTCTCGACTGCCGCTTCAAAAAGTGCCGAATTCTGCCACCATCATACTGACCGTCACCGTCTTGGGTTGTCAAAAGATTGTCAAGGTTCTGTAACTGTGCCATTATCTGCTTCTGTTGAAGGTTTAGGGTCAAAATATCATTGCGAAGGGAAGCAATATTCTGGGTTTGCAATTGTTCTTGCCCTTGCAATTTTGCTAGAACCTCCTTCAAAGTGTCATCCAATCTCCTAATGTCCTGCGCTTGTGTCTCTGCCATGGTCAGGAAGGAGCTCTGATACCACTTTGATACAAGGTAATTAATGGAAAGAACTAATTAGGTTGCTGAAGAAATGAAGAATCAGCAACGAGATCCGGTTCAAGAGTATACAAAGATAAAAGAGAGAGATAGGAATAGGAAGCTAAGGTAGTTATTGAATTCTCATGATGATTTACAAGAATAGCTGTCTCGGCAATATATACAATGGCCAAGGAAGAATACAAGAATCAAAGAATCAAGCATACAAAGAATTGGCTAAATAGATTGTGACTGTTAATTGCCAGTAACTAACTCAGCAATTCTTGTGCCTTTCCAGCAATTGACAGAACTATCTCCAGCAACTACCTCAATTGCCTTTTGCATTATTTGTCACGTATCACTCTCTCTTTCGCCTCTTCATTCTTTTCTCTTTCACCTTTCACGATGGCCCCGTTTTTCTCCTCTTATTCTCTCTCCTTTTTCACAGTTGAAGACGGTTATATCAAACTCTTGAAGATTAATTTGACAAGGCAGCCAATGACAACTTTGCCACGTTGAATTAACTCAATTAAGAAGTTCAAAAAGACATAATTACCCGTACTTAGCTTTGTAACTATAATTAAGCCTAGGATAGATTAGTAATTTGAGGATTTTAGTTGAGTACCTATAAATAGGAACTCCTCCTTCTATTTAGTAACTTTTACATTCCAGAATTGTATCTTTTTTTAGAAGCTTAGTTCTCTCTAGAAGATTAAGGTAGTTTCCAAGATTTCTATGGAGGTTACTTCAATTTTTATGAGTCGCTAGCTACCTTTTTTCTAATTTAACATTGAAACTGTAATTTTCTCGTGATTAATGGTAAGATCCTTTGCTTAATGCTTTCAATTCAGTTGTATTCTTCAATTTTTTGCACGAATTAATCATGAATCTTGTTCTTGATCAAGTGATTTTATGGAAATTGGGCAATAGTACGGCCAATGTTGCTCGGGTTCTTTGAAATTACTAGTCATTCTAAGTTAATTGCTATTCGTAATTGTAGGATTTGTTTAGAGCTTAGTGGCAATCGAATCTTTGATTAAATTTGGGGAAATTAAAGCTAAGAGTTAAATGTATAACACTGCTTGCTGGCGAGCATTGCTCTTGTTAACTAATATCTCTCTAGAGTTCAAAGCTTCTCTTTGATTTAAACTTGATGCTGTTAAGGGTTTGAGTTGATTATGAAAAATAGGGGTTAGATGAAGCTGTTGTAGTCTAATTCCTAGGCTTAAGGAGTAGATCAGACCGTAGGTGAAGTTTTAGTAGCCTAGGTTATATAACTCTAGCTGGATTGGAAGATCGGTTGGAAGAAGTTGAGAGCTTGAGAGAATTTGCAATTCTTTGTTACTTTGGAGCTCACTCTATCTGAATTTCTAGTTAGTTATTCTTTCTCCCTCTAGCTTCCCTGCCTCCCGATTCTCTAGAGAGGGGAATAAATATATATATATATATATATATAATTTAAAAGAGATGTATTTGCTAAAAAGGAAACTTAATAAATGTAAAAGGATTAGCATCGCAACATGTGATTGTTTTTTAATGTCACGTGTTCCTCTTAAATTTGGATTTACTCTTTAACTAAGGAAAAAATTTAAAATAATAAATTCCATATAATTAATTATATCATATATATGATTGCTATAAACAGACATTGAACTTACTCTCTAATTAAAGAGAAATTTCAAAATAATCAATATAAATAATTAATTATATCAAATTCGTTACCGTAAATATATGTTACTACCACTATAAATACTGAACCATTTTACAAACCCTATACTAGGTTTTTTTTTTTCTTAACAACTCTTTATTTCCATTTTTTGTTTGTTTGAGGTTAATTGTAATATTTGTTTATAATCTTTTTTCACTTAAATTATTTTTTAAAATTCATTTGTTTTGAAGGTAATCGCTTTCTGGCGGATAGTTTGTAATAGGATGCCTTAAACTATCCTACCCAATTAAATAGGATTAGGGTACCCTCGGGTTCGAGTACGTAGTAGTCTTAGGGTACCCACTACCCAAATCTAGTTACAAATTAATTTCTTTTAATGTTAAATTTTCATTTTTTGATTATACTTTTATTTATAAATTACTCATAATTAATATAAGAATTATATAATACTTATTAAAATTTGTCAATTATTAAAAATATGATTTTTTTAACTTTGATTTATTATTATGGCATAATTTTAATTGATTTATTAAATTTATTCTATATTTATTGAGTTTGGGTATTTATGAAGTAGTTCTAATATCATTCGGGTTATGATTCAAGTAGTGATTTTGTAAAATAACCAAATAGCAAATAGTTATACGGTTTAGGTATCTTGAAAAATATTTGGGTTCAGCTCGTTCGGGTACATCAAAATTAGCGAGTACCCTACTCATTACTATCCCTAAGATTCTCTATCTGTGTTTTTTTTTTTTTTCAAACCCAATATAAAATACAACTACATTTTGAATTTTTGGGAAAGAAAAGCAAAATTCAAAAGAAAAACCCAATAGGGGGATGCCATATGTACCCTACCTCCTTGCCCCAAAACCCTCAAAAAGCTTGTCTATTCTCTTAATATTTGTTATTTCTCTATTCTTAATTATCTGACCCATTTAACCGAATATCTTAAATTAAAAAAAGTAGTTGATTTTCATAATTCTAAACAAATTTTACTTTATTTTCTAAAATTACCCTTAGTATATCTTTTTCTCTCTCTCCTCTTGTCTCTAACTATTGCATTTAAGGTTTTAACAATTTCAACTAAAAGAGTTGAAAGAGAAAGGAGGTAAATTTAAAAAAAAAAATTAATGCTTTATTGAAACCACAAAAAAATTAATAAAAAGAAATATTATGTATGAATCAGATAAATAGGAATGGAAGGGGAGTAATAGATATTGTCTATATGACCTAGTAAGAAAACATGTTTTAACAATTAAGTATTAACTTGATTATAGACTTGAGCTTTTGTTGGGTGAAAGAGTTTTTGGACTTTTTTTTCTCTAGTTTAAGTTGATTATTTACCGATTTTATAAATAAAAGGTTAAGAGTTTAAATTAAATCCTATCTTAAGGTGAGTTATCATAACTCTCTTACTGTTAGATTAAGTACGGTTGTTTGAGTTTTTAGACCTTATAATGTCCCACAAGACCTTTTGAAAATTTGTCCATTGTCCTTTTTTTTTAATCAATATTTTCTTTTTTATTTAAATGTTTAAGAAAAATATTTCTAAGATAATAGTGTGTAATGTAGTTATTATAAAATTTTGTAAAAATATAAAAAAAATTGATATATCATTTGTTATTGGAAAGTGTAAAATCCTTACTTTACGAATCTCATAAAATGTAAGAGATTATATGAAATTTATTTGATTGTAATGAGATTTTTAATACTAATAGAGATGACTTACGGTGTACAAAATAACAATCCAATAAATAAATTCATTTTCATTTTTATCTTTGAATACGACAGCAAATTTTACACGTGGCAAAATCACATTCATCACCTAAAACTAATTAGACACCAGCTTACCGCAGTGGAATAAAACAGACCCCCCTTTCCATTTTCCTCGTAAAGTATAAATAACAACAACTGCCAGTGAGACGAGCGGCCGGCTTTTGATACAAAAATGGAAACAGAAAACCCTAAAGAAACTGGAGAGATCGAAGCATCGACCGAAAACCAAACAGATGAGCCTAAATCCGACCTGGTTTCCAACCCGAATAAAAAAACCGTGAAGACGAAAGTGCCGGAAGTGGAGATCCGATTGTATCGACGAGGTAAGGGTCCAATCGACGTGTTCAAGTCGAGCTTGGGAGGGTGGGAGCAGGACCAGCTGGAGGTCCGAGAAATACTGGAGAAATACGGGTTCAAATCGATTTACGCTTTCAATACCCAGTCGGGTCGGGGTGTCCCGATTCGATTCCATAGAAACGGAAGGTCAATTCTTACTTACAAGGATGGATCGGTGATTCACGTCGACGGAGAACCGAAGGTTATTTTCAAACTATATTTATCTGATTATTTCGCTGTTTCTTTTGATAAATGAATTTCTGAATTATATGTGAATTTCTTTTATCATAATTTTCAATTTAATCAATAATGTCTTGAGCTGGAGTTTAATTTGAAGTTTTTTTAAACTACATATGAGATATGCTTCACATAATCAAGAATCATATTTGGGTATAAGAACAAATAATAGATTTTTTAAAATTTGAAGTTGAATTTGAAGTTTTTTCAATGAACAAACTGTATGCTTTACTTTTATATAGATAATTATATTAATATCGGTGTTACATTTTATTCATTTAGTCATCTTTAAGCAATTATGATTTTGCTTTCTACCATTTTCTTTCGCTTTATGGCAATTTTTTAGCTGGCAGATGTCAACAGAAATATAACTAAATAGTGCCTTAGGAAGCTTTAGCTAATTATTATCGAGATTGAATACTGTTTTGTCTTGCCTGTTTTGCAACCTGAAGTAATTTGAATCCTAGGAAAGGAGAAATTTTGCATAATGAATTGAAAATTTAGCAGTGAATGCTGGGGGGGAGGGAGTTTTTACGCTGATCTATCATTTCACCAGCTTGAGATTGGCTTTTAGTTTATCATAGTAATGAATTAGTAAAATTGGATGCCCAGTGCTCTCTAGATATCACCTACCAACCTTGGATCATCAGAGACCAAACACCATTTAAAGTATCGAATCTAGATTTTTTGTTGTTTTCATCTTTTCATACTTTCTATGGTTGAAAGACATGGTTGTTTTGAAATTTAAAAGCATGATAATTCAACCTGTCTTAAGCATTGTGTTTACAGATCCTCAGGTCATTAGTGTTTAATTGCTAGGGCTTTTGGTTGAACTTCTTTTACATAAAAGATATAATAGGAAGAAAGGGTATGATAAAGACCGGGCTACGAATAGTATTTAAGTTAAAAATTAGGGATACACTTACTAAGTTAAACACAATGCTTAAGAAAGGTCTGTATTTACCTAAATTCTACTAGACTACCACATATTTTAATGAAATTAATAGAAGTGGAAGTATGCTTAAATATTGTTCTTATGACAGTTGTTAGCAAATAAGGATAATAGAATGCTTTGAAGTAGTTGTACCTGCTTTAAGAACCTAGGTTTAACCTCGTGGTAAGCATGTGACACACTTCTAGTGTCTGATAAGATTTTTTATTATTAATCCCAACCCCACTAAGTTACTTAACTGCCTAATGCAGATTGTAGAAGGACTAAATCAATCTTAGACCTTCAATCTTTTTATGCTTCGTATTATCTTGTTTTAGTCTCTCTGAAGTTGGTAGTTAAAAAGGTGGAAACAATTATATGCCTGCATGCTTGCGGATACTAAGTGGGTGGCTTTGTTGGCAATTAATCATGGCATGGAGCATGGATTGCTTCAAGTGTTGCATTCTTCTTGGCTTTTCTGCTTCTTAATTTGGTTCATGGCCATATGCTTAAGTCATGATCTGTATGCTATGACTGCTGTATAAAACTGATATGCTGTGTTTCTTTTTGTTTTGTTGTTGGTTTAGGATTCTTTGATCAAACCTATAACCAAGATCTTGGTGGGAATAGCACTTACAACACTTTTGATAGTTCTGGTAGTGAAGGATACTCCACAATGGATCAAAAAATTAAGCATTTCTGGTGGAGACTTTCCTCCTTGGGTCCTTGCTTGTGTTGTTATTGTTTTTACACGGATGAGGAAGAGAACTAGGGATTTCTTGAAGAAGCTTGGTTGGTGACTCAACATTTTCGTAGGCAAGATAAGATACCGATCAGCCTTTTTTTGCTCAGGAAATCTGTTTCGTCTGTGTGAAAGACTTCCGTAATAATTATACAATAATAGTTCCAGAAAATGTGGTAAACTCTAATTGAACTCATTTTTCCTCTAATGTGCAATATTTGAAGTGAAGGGAATGTAGTGACGGAGATTTGTGTTTTCTATCTGGATATACATCTCTTATCATTCTTATTAATACAGTGTATGATTCAGGATACCACCATTGTTATGCTAAATGCTTGGAAAGAAATATCTTCAAAAGGATTTATATGTGTACCATACTTCGGTCGGCTTCTGCCGGAATTCTTTCATATGATCTTCCAGGTTGATGGTGAAACTTTGAGATGGCAGGTATTTATTTTTGTCCATCTTATATTAAAGATGTTTGTGCTGAATGTTGTGAATGGAAGGTATTGGGCTTGGACCACAATAACGCAACTGGGTATGGGTTGATGAGAACATTCAACCAATAATGACCTCCACAATCTTCAAATCCCCAAATTAGTGGAGGTCAATTTGTTGTATGAACAATTTAATAAAGACCAGACCGTGGGTGCAATCCTTAATCCCTTGGATTGGAAAGTCATTTTTGTCGTTTATTAGTGTTGCTAATAATTAATACAGTAAAAAGAATGGTAGCGTCATGCATGATGTCATCTGAATGTTGTGTCATTGGTGATCTGGTTTGGTGATGATGCCAGTACAATGCCGACGACTGAACACTTTGTCTCCTTGCTTACGCCCAACGAATTTTACTCGTTTTGTCTTGGTGGAGTTCTGTCTCAAACACGAGATTCCGCGGTAGATAAAAATCAGTTCCATTTTTGTCTTTTGATTTTGATGTATTTCTTCGACTTTGAAAAATCTCTACTCAAATTGTAATTTCATTCTATTTAGTGAAAGCAACAAATTCTCACTACAATATCCGAGATGGTTAGAGATTAAAATTCATATTGAAAAGGTCTCAAACTCGAGACTGCTATCTTCCCAAGAAAAATGATCCCAATGACTTAGTTTTATCACGGAGTCAAGACACCAACAAATCTAAAAGGTTTAACCCTAAACAAAAAAAAAAATTGAATTTTGGGGTAAGTTTGAAATTTTAATTTATATATGTAGAGTTTGAGTTAAGGATGCCGCCTCCATCACTATTACAAAGGCTAGAAGCAGACCATGCAAGGAGTGTTCTTTTCGCTCGTGGTTGCAAAGGGTGCTGAGTTTAGTATTACTGAACGTCTCTGGCAAGAAAGAAAAAAAAATAATACTAACACTTTATTGTAGTAAGGTTTTAGTTTTAAAATGTGACTAGAATTATGTTATCTCGTGATTTTCTCCTATAGAGTCGAATGCATAAGATCATCACTTCACCTAGCCTTGGTAGGCCCCTTTTCTCAGTGTATATACCATGCAACTAATTTTGAACGTGGGCTGAATAATCTACAAGCAAAAGCATTTTGAACGCAGCTACTATATACTATACAACTAATTTTGAAGACAAACTTTTGACCTCCAGAAAATGCAAATTTTATTACATTTTGAAGCTAATATTCTCTTTTATAGTATTTTTTTCCCTTTTTCTTTTAATTTTGAAAAATGAAATTTTTTTAAAAGAAGGTTGTTACAGCCATACCACCATATGTCATTAATTGTCTCTGTTGACTCCTAATTTGATACAGGAGTTGGCAAAGTTGGCTTTTTCCCTGTCGGTATGTATGAACAGAAGGAAACATCTCAACAATACATACATAATTGACAATACGATAGGGATACAGACAATTAATTAAAAGGGCCACGACTATACTTGCACTTGCATGGGGGACTAGAGACCATTTGGAGAGTCACTTTCAAGAACATGTTTTGGAGAGACAACGCTTCAATAACACAGTATAAGAAGTACTTCAGCCAATCAGCACAATTAATTTGAATCAGCAATTTCCAAAACTTTTTAAGAATCTTCTTATATTTGCTACTTCTTTTTCTTTCTTTTGTTTCTTCCCTATTTGCTTTTTTACCTCAATATAAGGAAATGTTCCAAATTGGTAGGCTTTTTTTTTTATTGTTTTTTTGGGAGAATCCAAATTAAGTGGTACTTATTGACAGATATAATTATCATGGTCCTCAAAAGGGAAAAAAAAAGTATCATGGTGTTAATTATTTTCATCATCTATATGTATCATATTCCTCGACACTAAGAAAAAAAAGTATTAACATTCTCAGAAAAATGTAATAAGAAATAAAAATATTAACAAAATTAAGTTTTGCTGCTCGTCCTAATTAATATAAAGCTGACAATATTTAATCTACTATAACGGCGAATTAAGCCTAAAAATCTATAAAAACTTGTAATAAACTCAAATATTGTTCAAAACAAACCCATATATAAGATCTCTATAGATCTTGGGAATTCATTCTAAAAAAAGAAAAGAAATAGGAAAACTGAAAACAGGTTCCGATGACGATAACTACTTAATTATTCATAATAAAGTACTATCATGTTCATATAATAATAATTTAAAATGAAACCGTCATTCATTTAAGATTAAAATTATTAGATGGAAAAAATCAATAATTAGTTGATTCAAGTAGTTTGACACTTGTTCCTTTCTTAAGTAAGATCTCGAGTGATCGAGTCTTATGAATGGCGAAAATCATTATCGAGAGAGTTTATGGCCATAGTGGACTAATCCACCTTGAAAGGGAATAATTTTGGACTAAAAGCCTGAAAATATCCTTGATCAATTCAAAATTAGATGGAAAAAACTCAGCCAGCCCCTCTCCCTGTCCCTTCGGCTTCCCCATTTTTTCGTCTTCCACTTTTACTTTTCCTCTCTCTCTCTCTCTCTATATATATATATATATATATATATATATGTATGTATGTATATAGGAAAAGAAAACTAGAACAAACTGTATAAGTCTCTGGGCCAAGTTATTCCCATAGCATCAGCTAGTGGCCTAGTAGAAGTGAAGAAAAGCCTTGGCAAGGTTCTTCAAAGACATAAAGGTCCAAGTCAAGAGTATCAAAATAATTTGCCATCCAATATGTATTTGCCTCTTTATGAACAAGGAATACAATAAATATTCATGGGAGAGGATCCATACAGTAATATATAATTTTATTTGTACAAATAGACTCATCTATCATTTATAATATTCTTTCTTTTTGTCATTACTAATTAGTCCTTACCCCTTACATATTGTTTCCCCAACTTGATGATTAAGAGAAAAGAGAGCAATAGGTAGTAGCTAAATGCTTCCATTAAAGCATTAGGTTGCATTAACTTATGGAAAAAGTTAGATAAACATCCCCCCAATCCCCCACTTATATAAGTCTATATACAGATTTGTGTCTTGGATGGATGGGGATGTGTATATAACATTTTCCTAATAATTAACTTAATTAGCAGAAACTAAGAGATTGAAGCAAGCTAAGTCTTTCAAATTTCATCAAGCTAGCAGGCTAGGGTTGCTGATCATTGGGATGATGAAGAAGCTGAAGCTTGTGAGGAGTGCATGCGTTAATAGCAGGATTTATGGCATTGTTGTGGGAAATGCCAGAGCTTGCACCGGGGCTTTCGTGGTTGTGCTTCCCCTCGTAAGTTGTTATCACAAACCTCGGATCTTCTCTTTCCCTTTGCACTCTTTTTTTCACATTGCATCCGCCAGTTGTGCACCGGTAATAGTTCCTGTTATCCATAATATTCATGTAATTTATATGTCAAACTTAAGAAATATTAAGCAATAAAATCAATTAACTAATATATATACCTCATGAATTTGACAAAATGAAAGAATAATCAAGTACCTTTATGTAAGACTGAAAGAGGAAAGGACATGGAAAGATTTCAATTTAATATATGGTTGGGATTTATGACCACAGGCGTTTACTAGATTTTGCAGCTCAACCTCAACTTTTTGAAGTGAAACTTTTATTTCGGCTTTCCTTTCTATTTTCCCATCAAATGGAGGAGATTTTGTCTATTTGTTAACTAGGCTTTGCGGACACCTTTTTTTTCTTCTTGTGTTACAAGGGAATTAAGGGACAAAAGCAGCTAAAAGGAAAACATAAATAGCTAGCTCTCTCGATCAAGCTATCATAACACAGCTCCATCCAAATGTCATCCGCAGGGTTATCAAAGGAATGGAAACTCAGAATATAAATCACCAAAGTAAGAGAGACGCCATGCATCCCCTTCTAGGCTGCTACTCTTGTTTGCCTCTCTCTACGAACATGCTTCATCATGGGTACTTTAGGTTTACCAAACTTGAAACCAATGGCCAGCAAGTATGCAACAGCTTGTCTAACTACTGCAAGGGGAGAGAGATGTGTATATGATCCACTATTACATGTAATATTTCAATCTAGAGCCATGAAAGTAGTTGAAGGCTGAGGGGAGGATAGCAGGCAGCTAACCGGCAATAAGACCAGCCATATGCAAGATCCTATAAGAGGAGGTTAGTCAATTTCCTTACTTGCTGGCTTGATTTATTTTCATAAATCACTTGTATGCTCTTCATGTAATTATAATCCCTTTCTGATCGATCATATGTATATGTATATTTGGATTTCCAAAGAAGGAAGTTGAGAATAAATAGGATCTTTCTAGCACAGCATACACAGATGATGAGAGAATTTTATTGAACCCTTTGTTTCTTATATATAACCATAGAGGTTCTTTTATTCCAGTGACTCTATGGTTGTAAGAGACTGAGCATCAACCATAAACTCTCAAATTAACTTTAAATTTTTGAAACTGGGTATATCGATTATTTACAAGAATCCTAACCCTAAATAAAGAGGTTTACATTCGCATCTGTGTTTTTTTATAGCAGTACTTATGTAGATGTGAGCCCGTGACTTCTGTCATGACCAAACGAGTTGAGTCTTCATTTCTTCAATAATCAAAGTTAAAGGAGACTCAACAACCAAAATCAGGTTATAGTTAATTAACCTTACCTTGGATTAGGGGTATTCTTAACCTTCTTCTTCCCATATTTTCTCCATCTGAAACCATCATCCATTACGTCGAGATCAGACTTGGTTCGGAAAGCAATTTTAAACCCCACCCCTTGGCCATCCGCCTCCATCAAAGTCTTTTCTTCATAAACCTCACTACCATCAATTCTACACAATAAAGAGAAAACGTAGCAAAGAATTAGATCAAAAGTATATTGCATATATTATATAATACTAATTAAGTAGGTAGGGAAAGGAAGCTAGCAAGGAAGCTGATAATAAAAGTTACGGTAGCATATCATCCACACATGAGCTGCTGCTTCCAGGAACCTCCCAGCTGCAGCCGCTGTTGACTACAGAGCTGCTAGCAGCTGTCAATGTCATGATGCTCTCATGATCATTTGATGAAATGAAAGGAGGATTTTGATGATGATCATTATGATGAGGAGTTTTTTCTTGATCATCAGCAGGAAAATTAGTTAACAATAGAAGAGAGTCTTCATCAAAGTCTAGTTGATAATCACTTTTATGAGCATCCATCGATTGTGTAACTACAGGTAGCTGCTGATAAGTGCAAAGGGTTTGAGCTTTGTGATTTTTGTTGCTGCTGTGAAGTTGCAGGTTGGAGGGGGTGATGATGATGTTGGAGATGGAAATTATTATATATACAAGGGAATGGGGATTGGATTGAGAGAGGGTGTGAGTGGAAAATCCTTCAAACAAAGAAAAGTGAAGGAAATTTCTTTGATTTTTTGTTGATTCACTTTTATAAGAGACTATGAGAGGCAACGGCAGCGTAATTGGGCAAGTTACATGAGGGAGTTTTCAAGGGAACTTCCTGGCGGAAGACGTAATCCGTCCACACGTGCCTTAGACTTTTCCATTAACTGGCTCTGGCCCGACTCGCCTGAATATTTGTATTATATAACTTGATAATTAATTAATAAATGAAAAATCGATAAATTATGCATATTATTATGTTACTTTTCAATTTAAACCGTAATCTATCTATACCTATATATTATTTCTATCCATATCTGTATATTATTTTTATCCATAATTAAATTTCCTTTCTATCCCTCTAATTTGACTTACTTATCAAATTATATATATAGTAATTTTATGGGAAAAGAGTTATTGTTATGTGAAAATATCCTTTTTACCCTTTCAATTAGAAATTATTGGTTTTGTGTTTGGATTAATTCATAATTTTATCCAAAAATTTCTTTTTTAATACTTTTTACATTTATTGAAAATAATTAAATGTAAGAGTTTAATTTTTTTTTCTGTTTCAATGTCTTAAAAATTATCCTGACATTTATTCTTTCTTTTTTTGTCTTTCTAATTTCCTTTTTATTTTCTCCCATATATAAGTTTATTAATTTTTAAATTTTTTTAATTGTTATTTGTAGAATTATAGATGAACATCACATCAATTAATATTTTTTGTTTCTCTCTCAACAAATTACTCAAACCAAATTTTATATATACTCACAGCATTAGCGCGAGATAAATTGCTAGTATAATTTTAAAGTTATTATTTTTTCTCAAAAAAACACACAAACAAAATCATTTTAACAAATTTTTTATGGTTTGGAAATTTAGTGACACATCATAAATTATAATTAATTTTTCTTTTGACCTCTATTCTTATTTAAATGTCTCATTCTTTTTTTTTTATTTGTCCTTTTATTACATCAAATAGCATTTATTAACTTTTTTCCAAATATACCCTTCTTTAAATGGGAGAGAGATAGATACATTAAATATAAAGAAATATAGGTTGGTGTTTGCTTAAGTGTAATTTTGAAATAAAAATTATTATTGAATTCTGGAAACTAATTGTTTTTCTTAATTTACAGTTATTGACAACAAGGAATAAAAGGAACAATTGGAGAGATGTACGTGAAATATTAAATTCATTAATAATTAATATTTTGTAGTAATATATATATACGTAAGTACACACATGTAGTAGTATTTTGGCTCCAGGCCCACTTGGGGTCTTTGATCCCAATTTGCTCTACCTCTCGGTTTTACCACAATTAATCCTCAATTTACAGCCATGCAATCCTCAAAACATCAACAACAAACCCATGACAGCAATTCTTCAATTCAATAACTATGTCTGTCCTCATATTTCAAATCTAAGAACATGATTTTCTAAGTCAAATGCTCATATTCTCTTTGAACTAAGATAACTTTCTTTGAAGGGGCATGAATTGATGCATGGTTAGAGTCATTTTGAAACTTAAGTTGAGTGGAATAGCATACCTCCAATATATAGTTATATCTATCTAGCCAAGCAAAACTCCTACTTGTATCATTTTAGCTCCAAATCCCCTTTTTAGTTTGGACATCCTTTGAGAGATTGGAGGCTAGATTTTTGTTTCGTGAAGCTAAAAGGAAGGGTTTGAATGTTTCAAAGGTGAGTTTTTTGTGGTGGTTTTGCCTGGAATGGGTTTAGTCTAGTGAGATGAAGACTCCAGAGGAGAAAGTAGAGGAGGAAAAATAGAGGGAGAGAGGCTGATGCTCAGCCTTAATAGCCAAGAGTTCATCACTGGTTATTCACTGACTTGGCGCATTTCGTTTTTCTTCCTATTCCTTGCTGCAATTAGATACACCCGACGCTTCATTAATTTTTATTTTCTATTATTGTAAAACTAATTAATATAGTGTTGGACTCTCCATTAGCTCTATCTGCCTGTCGGCGGCCGGGTAGGTAGGGATCGATTCTTGACAACATGCTAAAAATAAAATAACATAAATTTGTTGAATTTTATATTTGACAAGGGTGAGAACATCATCATTTTAGCATTACCCAAAAGTAGACCAAAAAAACTAAAGGAAAAACAAAACAAAACAAAACAAAAGAGAATGTCTTCATTCCTTGAACATGGCAAAATTTAAGTAGTTTAATGCTAACCTCGTATACATATATATGTTAATGTCCTCATTCCCTCTCTACTGGAGATAGGTAACAGCAGCCATGCATGTATGTCAACGGGGGAGGACTTTAACTATCTTTAGTCATTGGATTTAGGTAAATTGACAACTATCTAACTAATAAATTAATGAACAATAAACGTGTTAAATGTGTGTTAATTGATTAAAATTCATGCATCGAAGAAGTTGACAAAAATCAACTAACTTGGAATAAACATTAATTTCTTTTTCAACAAATTATATTATTGTATTATATTATTGCCCGACATATATAATATATAGCTACTTATGTGCCGAATGAATCAGTTCTATATATCTCAAATCTAATTAAACAATTGAAATTTCATGGCAACTTTATTTGATATATATATGAATTTAAAGTAATAAAATAATTAAAAAACTTATCAGATAATGGTTGATTGGTCATAATGTTCAAAATAAATTAAGGTATATATATATATATATATATGTGTGTGTGTGTGTGTGTGTGTGTGTGTGAGAGAGAGAGATGTAATTTATAAAAGAAAAATTAGGTCATAATGTGAATATATGAACAGCCGCAAATTTTAATTGGGAGAAATTCAGAAGGGTTTAGACTTTTGAGGGCATATATATATAGACTCTTTGCATGCTTTGGCAGTCGCTTTTGCTTCTGATCTGTGGCGCAACACCCAATTAGGCAGACAAAGGTTTTATCAATTTTGGAGGAAGACTTTGTGCTTGGAGAAGTCAAGTTTGATGTATATGTGTCTGTATTGCTTAAGAAATTTCTTGTGGCCTCTCCTTTGACGTACAAGTAGTAGTAGTAGTAGTAATTAAAACCTTTCAATTTAGTCTTCAGGTTCATTCCAATTACTGATTAGAGATGTCCCATGGCCATAGGGGGTTTGGGCCGGGTTTCCAGCTGGTTATCTTTGAAACCTCTTGATTAAGGTCCAGCCCCACTCGCTCACTAAATCCTGTTTAAATTCATTTATTTAAAATTAAAATTTAATAGTAAAATAATGAAAGATAATATATGTTTCATTAATTTTTTATTATTTAAGAAATATATTTTTCATATTAAAATTACATAAAAGCATACAATTTTATTAATTAGATATATAGTTAAATGGCAACCCCAGCCTCAACTTCAAAAATCCTATTCATGATTTGATTGATTAGGAGCCTGACCCGTTGGTCTTGATACATATAAACCGATTAGTGAACTACAGGTCTAATTCCAATTGACACCTTTTAATATTTGTTCCAAGCTCCGCTGGCCTAACTTTACATTGAATGATTGCTATGGATTAAAATTAAATTATTATTTCATAATAAAATTTTAACGCTTTAGGGTCAATAAAGACTCCAAGGCAAACTATAATTGACTCGAGGGTTAACCAATTGTTATTGTGTTATTGGTATATATATGATAGACTTTATTACTAAAGGATTACAACACGTAAGACTAATCAAAATACAATTATCTACACTAATAATAAGGAGTCTTTAGTTGACTTGATGCCGTGGAGGAGGAGTTGATCTTGTTGGAAACCAAAGTTCATATTCTGGATTTGGCATCGGATTGCAAGAATTAGCACCATCAGTTGTGAAAGTAATGAAGCAGGAGGAGCAAGCTTTCGTACCATCTTTGTAACCAACAAGTTTGTGACAAAACAACGTAGAATTGAATTGAGCCCTCTAGGAGGGATAATTTTGTTTGGTTAATTTTACAGGAAGCTAGGCGGCAAATTGATGGTGATTAGAGGTGAGCATGCGGTAGTATGTTGTGAGATTTGTGTGGTCATATATACATGACTGGGAGGGGTTTGAGAGGTGAAGCTATTAGAAGAATCAGACATGACGAGAAATTCAGGAAAGAGATTTTTTTTTTTTTTAAGCACTAGCTCTATCGGTGGAAAAAAAAATTGTTGTTAAGCAAAGGCTTTGATTACCATAAATAATCTAAGGCAAACTATAATTGAGGCGGGTTAACCGATTGTTATTGTATTACTAGTACATATATATATATATATATATATATATATATGTAGGAGTGTATATTTGATAAACTTACAACTAAAGGATTACAACAGGTAAGGCTAATCAAATACAATTATCTACACTGATAAAAAGTCTTGGTTTTATCATCATCTATAACCAACGTAGCGGGTGTTTGGCCTAGTTTTTTGAAAGGCTTTTTTATTCTAGAAGTTGAAGTTATGTGTTTGGATGTATGGTTTTTGAATTTTTGTACTAGTAAAAATGATTGATAGTTGGTATCTCTCGTATGCCTTACTAGTGTTTTGACTTGACGCTGTTGTGATATTGTACTGTGTTTGTTTGAGGAATGAGAAATCAAATGTTTGTCTATCAAAAAAAAAAATCGCTTATAGAACAGCTCTATTGAAATGACACTTTTGCTATAAGCTCTAGCTGGGTCAAATAGACCCTTAATTTGATTTTGAAAGTTTCCTCCTTTAGTTAAGACTAGTCACCTTGTCACATGCATTGCACATGATATAATGCGTTATAAATAATAAATAATAAAAAAATTAGAAAAATAAATTATATTAAAGTTGATGATAATTAAACTATAAAGTAAGCTTTAAATTAAATTATATGAAATTGGATGATAATTAAACTATTTTCTTTAATATAATATAATAATAAGTTAATTATGATGAAAGTAAAATTGTTGATTACTATCATCATTTAATAAATATATAAAAAAATAGTATAAGATAAATAAAGAGCTTTAATTTGATGCAACAATATCAATGACATTTCTAAAATATGTAAAAAAAAATGATATTTTAGGCGATTTAAAAATTTTACAATGTTCATATTTATATATATATATATTTATATATATATTATAGATTATAAATTATATCATATAGATATATATAGATTATAGACATATATGCTGGTTTGTCTGAATTCCTAATTGATAAAATTCTAATATGGGGTTATTGCCCCAGCCAATATCCATGCATAACACACATAAACTTTTGACCAACGAATATAAAGCAGGAAATTCTAACGAAGAAAGATGAAACGAATTTCATGAACCTTTTTGCAATTTGCCTGCCACGCATGCAAAGATGAATTCGGTATTAAAAAAAAAATGCAAAGATAAATTATGTACATTGAATAGACTCACCTTATAGCAACAACCACTCGCATGATGAAAATGCCACCCAATTTCGCATAGCTTTTAAGCTACCAAATTTACATTATTTGCTTGAATTAAAGTGACTTACAGCTTATCTTCCTTCCAAAAAGCCAAAACAGGTTTATTGCTTTGCTCATGATTTGGCATCAATAATTTTGCAATAAAAAAGGAAAAGTAGAAATAAATCAAATTAGCTTGCAACCAATATATAAAATAATGATAGTTTTGGACTTTTGGTTAGATGTGTCAAATTGGAAAGTTGGGCGGGTTTTGGTTCGGTTAATTTGATTTAAAGAAATTTTCGGTTTATTCGAACTCTACTTTTTCGGATTTGATTTTTAAGATTTTTTAGGTTTCTAATTATTTAAATTAGTACTTGAATTCAAGTGCATCTCTTGAAATTTTATGAGTTTATCTCTTAATTTTTAGATTTTTGGTTAATTAGATTTTTTTTTGTCAAATTTAATTGGATTAGTTTCAATTTAAACAGATTTGATAGATTTTTCGACTCAAATTAACTTTGGACACCTTTACTTTTCATTTACTTTTAATATTAAAAGTAAAAAAAAAAAATCATCAAATCATCACAAAGGAAATAAAATCTTCATATTAGCTGTCTACAATAACAAAGGAACTTAAGTTACCAAACTACCCTTGCATCAATTTTATTTTTTATTTTTCTTCTCACCTCCCCTCTCTCTGGTCTTTTCTCTCCTTGGTCCGTTTCTAATTAGCAAAACACTAACAGTGTTGCCTATTGCACTTGCTTGTATAGGACAGTCCGGCGTTCTATCCCGATCGTGGATGCCTAGTCGCTACCCACTACCAGCAATCTCTCTCCAATAACTTTTCCGCTAATTCGTTTGAGGGTAAATTTGTTATTACATTTCCCCCATAAATAATTAACCAAAAATTTCGTTCATTTCTTTTTTTTTTTTTTGAGGAGGAATTTCGTTCATTTCTAGTTTTCATATATTCTCCTATTCCTACAGTGGCGATTAGTTTTTCCCTATTACCCTGATTTCTAATTGGCGCAGAAAAATAGAGGCCATTGCCTCCCCAGTCAAGATTCTCCGGGCCCCATTTTTAACAAAATTTCGTACCAAAATCTTCGCTGTGTATTGATTTGCAACGAAGAAAGTTTTGAATTTTCGTCAAAGTGGCTCTTTGTTAAAAGAAAAGGACGATTTTCTAAAGGAAAAAAAATGAACTATTAAATTTTTTAGCATTATGTTTATTAAGTCGTGGGGATAGCCTAATGGAATCATCTGCCAATCTGTAAGACCCTTTTTCTCGTTTTTACATTTGTTAAGCTGTTTGCATTTGAACTTGTTAAGAGCTAAAGCGATGGGATTAATTTTGATGAGATTGAAATGATGAGATTAATTATTATATAGTTGAGGTTAAAACTGTAACGATGAGAATAAAATTAACGTCAAAAAATATGTTTTTGATAAAACAATAATGACAATGAGGTGAGACAAAAATAAAAAATGATTATTGACTATTGTGAATATATAATTAAAGGAATAGATTAAAAGTAAAAAAAAAAAAAAACTAAGGACAATATAAGGAAAAGAAAAAAGCTACCATTTGGCTCACGGGAGCAAAATGACTTGCTATGTTAGCAAATCCTATCTGTCATTGGAGGCATTAGGTCTCAAGCACACCATTCGGTACACCAAAGATAGCTTAGGGCCGTTTGGTCATGATCAAGTTATATAATCTTAGTTATGTGATATTTGTTATTTTATATGCTTTTATTTGATTCAAGATAATAAGATAATTAAGGTTATATCTGTGGATTCCGACCCTAATTAAACTTGGTATAAGTCTATTTACAATTTAATTGGATAGTGGAGTTTAGGAGGTGAAATTGAATTAGAAGAGTAATTGGGGACTAAATCAAAAATTTTATACAGTTATGAGGTAGTTATTGAATTTTGAAAAGTGAAAGGGCTAACTTGTAGTTTTCCCAAAAGGGAAGACTATATAAGGCAAAGAAAGGGGCGGAGCCTGCGGGCAGCACACCCACCCCCATCGTCCTCATCTTCCTCCATGGTTCAAAAACACCATTTTTGCACCGTGTTAAGATCCAAAACTTCTGCCTCAATTATCTTTACCATTTCTCCACCAAATTAAACAAACAAATACTCTAAATCGAATAACTTTTCAAGTTCTACAAGATGGTGGTGTTTGTTTGCGGAGAAAATGGATGAATGGAGCTCAAGAAAGGAGCAAAATTTCGGGTTAAGTGAATTTTTGGAGAAAAGTTGACTAACTTCGGGCTAAGCTTTTGGGGTAAGTTGAGGTACTCTTCAAAAGCTTTAAATTTATGCAATTGCATATCAATTTCATTAAACAATGGTGGAGATATTTGGTTTTGAATGATTTTGAGTTTTGTTAGACGTTTAGAATATATTTGAATCTTTCTTGATGAATTGCTAATGGTAATTATAATAACAATGACAAAATGTGAGCTTAAGATTTTATTATACATTGGGCCTAATCATTTATAACATGTAGTGTTTATTGTGCCTATTCCCATAATATATTCTTTATGGATTATTCTTCTTTAATTGGGCCTTATGATCCAACCTCATCCTTTTAGTGAATCAAGGCCCAGACGGGCCGAGCATGCTGCACACAGCAGTGGCCAACACGTAAAAGCGTGCTGGTTTGCATGCTTTGCAACCGACCAGCAAGACCAGCACGCGATGGTGTTGTGGACGGCACTAGGTGTCAATAAAGAATTCACACAATTTAAGATGAATTCTGCGCCTCTCCTTCAAAGGATCGACCAGCAAGTCCAATTTGAAAACTTCAAGTGTCAAAAAAGAATTCACACAATTTTAGATTGAGATATGAAATTTTACACAACTTCGAGTTGTGATATAGAGGAAAATATTCTCAATATTTAGTATGACAACTTCTAATGTCATTCAACATAAAATAAATCATAACCCTTGAGATTAAAATTAATAGGGTTTAACTTGTCAAAAAGAATAACATGGTTAGTATAATGGAAATAAAGAATCAAAATGAAATAATTGAAATTTTATACAACTTCAAGCTGTGATATAAAGGAAAATATTCTCAATATTTAGTATAACAGCTTCTAGTGTCATTCAACATAAAATAAATCGTAACCCTTTATATTAAAATTAATAGGGTTTAAGTTGTCAAAAAGAATAACATAGTTAGTATAATGGAAATAAAGAATCAAAATGAAATAATTTGAATAAAAATAAGTATGGAGAGATCTGACATTCTACCATAGAATCAAACCTTAAGAGAGCTTTCTCGTACTGATAACGTGTTATGAAGTATTGAAATATTGAAGAACAAATAAGAACAAGAAATAAGAGGTGCAGAGAATAAAGAGAATATTATTGAGAGAGATTTTTGTATGAGATGAGATAAATACAGAGGGTGGAAGGACTCCCTATTTATATTGGAGAACCCTTTTACAAATAACATAGGTTTAACCTAATTTGCAAGCCAAGTTTACTTCCAAACCAAGTAAAACGGTAATTCCTAAAACCCTAGATATATTCTCTTTGATTTTCTCTCTCCATTAATTCTCTTCAATATGAACCTGTCTTCTGGACAAGATAAATGGGCCAGAGATGTAAAAGTCCATTATTCCATAACATTTCCACATATATTACATAATAATCTCTTTTTAAAATAAATAATTAGAAACTCAAACAAAAACTATCCTGGGTCAATTAGAAAATCTGAACTTATATAATCTTAATTAGAGCTGTCCAAGGGCCGGGCTACCCGTTCAAGCTCTTAGGCCCGCCCAATATTTGGAAGGGTTTGGACAACATTTTTAATTTCGATGGCCGGGCTTGGACAAGTTTTAAAAGCTCGTCTAATAAACGGGCCGGGCTTGGTCATAGGCAAAAAAACCAAGGCCCGGCCCGAATTACTATTGATTTAATATAAATATATTTTTATATATTTATTTTATTTGTTAATGTGGTGTTTTCTTTATTTTTTTTTCTGTATATGATATTGATATTTTCAAATATTATTAGTATTTAGACTTTATTAATTTTGCAAAAATTATTTTAGATGATATTTTCTTAAATGTTTTGATTTATTTTTATTTATATTATAAATTAATATAATTTAATTTTTAAAATTAGTGTACCAAAAAAAATTAAAAACAGGCTTTTGGACGGGCCTCGGGCTTATATAAATATTTTAGGACCGGATTTGAACAAAGAAGAGGCCCGATTAATCGAACCGGACCGGGCTTGGACAAGAAAATCTCTTACAAATTCTTGCTTGAGCCCGGCCCAGCCCGGCTGACACACCCGGACCTAATGCGACTCTTCCGTATAAACAGAATAGTGTAAGACGGCATATTAAGTCGATAATACATCGGTCTGGATGTGTCTAATTAAGAAGAGAAGCTAAGCTTAAGATAAGACGGAGTTGGAAGATGAGATTGGTGACCATGCATGGAATCACTAATGTAGACTTCTTTAAGTCCATAGCCAATGGATTGGACGTCCATTGGTGAATTGGTCGGTGGATCGGGCCAAGGATCAAAGTTTTGAGAGGTTTAAAAGAGAAGAAAAAGTCTGGCCCGGGGCTCGAGTAGACCCGGTGTCAGGCTCCCCTATAAATAGGGGGAGGTCGAGCCCTCGACCTCCCCCCCTCATTTTCTCTCTTTCTCTCTTCTCTCCTTTCTCTTTTCTCTCAACTGGTCTTTTGGAGCAATTTTGGACTTTTGGCCGATCCGGACAAACCGACTGGAGGATCAAGGTGAGATCTTGGTATGTTGTTCTTAACTCCTTGATCTACGTTTTCTAAGTTTTCACGCATCTCCATGCATTGGTCTAGGAGAGATCCAAGTTCAAAGTTAGGTTTAGCTTTTTAGTTAGATTTTAAGTTTAGATTTGAGATATAGGAACTTTGAGCTTGTGATTCTCGTTTCTGCTCCGGTAAAGGCAATGTGGGAGGTACGAGGAACGTATGTCTCGATTTTTATGTCGAACGGTGGACCGAGGGGCTCGAAAATCGAGGAGGAGCCTCGGATCCGGAGGCTCCAGACCGGCTCCAGCGTGGGAGCCGAGCCTCTCCCGCACGGGACATGGCCATTTGGCCCAAACCCCCCAGGTGGGCCTTGTTGGGCCTAAACCGAGTGGGGCTCGGCCCAACCCACAATGAAGGGGCCTTTTGGGCCCAAAAACAGGCCGGGCCTGACCCAGCCACATGGGAGGGCCTGTCTGGCCCAGATCCGGGGGCCCAGCCCGAGTTGGAGGCCCATGGACCCCCAGGGGCATTTTCGTAATTTTCCTTCGAGTGTCCAATTTTTACCCCGAATACTTCCGGACACTTTTCTAAGCCTCGAATCACATCTAAGCCCAAATTTAGGTCATGTTAGAGCCTCGTAGGTGCATTCATAAATTTAATTATGAATGCTAACGTATATTTCGGTGTATTAGGACTCCGGGTGAATCGAGTGCGGCCATACTCCAGAGATTAAGCTACATGGAGCGCTTGGGAGTATACGAATCTCCCAATATTGTGAGTGGCCTAGACTTCTTTGTTTAGCCACTGGAACAAAAGGTTTTTAAAAGTTTTAAAAACATAAATGTTTTCAAAAGGTTTTGGGATAAGGGGAATCCACACACACACACCTGCTTGGTGATATACCCACATAGAGAGTGGGATGTTTTCAAAAGGAATATAAAAACCTATGTGTCTGTGTTTATAATTATGTTTGTATGTTTGAAAAATATTTATATTTTATATATATGAAATATTTTTATTATTATGATTTATAAGGGTACGATGCCCTGGTAGATGAGTGATTGAGTGGGCTAGTGGTGGTGGTGGACTGCGGTACAATAGCCAACAGCTAGCAAAGACTCCTAGGGCTCCAATATATGTGGGAGCGTGGACGAGTTGGAGAAGCATGCTTGGTTCTCAGCCGTGGACCGCCTATTGAGGGGTACGGTGAGAAGAGACCCTGGGAGAGGCGCGTAGGGAAGCTCGCCAGGGCTCGAAGTAGCTGTGTTCCACCACAGCGATGGGCACCACCGAGGGAACGGGCTAGAGAAAGAGAAAATGTGAAATGTTTTAGAAAGAAAAGAGATAGCCCTCGGTACAGTGAAGCATACGACCGATGGGTCGAGCCTCCAGTATAAAAGAGATGCCAGCCCATTTGAGATATATATATTTATTTATTTATTTTAAGAGATTTAAAAGAGGGTTCTCAGCTAGAGAACCAGAAGATAGTTTTTGAAAAGAAAAACATTTATTTTATTTTTACTTTACTTTATTATACTTTGGATTTCCCCTGTTTTCTCTAATCCCGATGGAGATTCTTGGAACCTTTGTCACTCACCTGTATCCAATGTGGATGGATGCAAATCCGCGTACGGAGTAAGCAATTAGAATGGAAGCTCACTAGGAGGCGTCGGTGGCTTAGGTTTAGAAGTTTCCGTTGTGTAGGTATTCTCTCAATTAGTCCACTGGCATTACTTGTAATGTCAATTATTTTATTAAATGATTTTAATTAAAGTTTTAGTTGTTTTGCAGCGATGGTATCCATTCTATGCCTTACGGTGT
The DNA here is from genome assembly GCA_030664755.1 of Microcos paniculata. Classification (NCBI taxonomy): domain Eukaryota; kingdom Viridiplantae; phylum Streptophyta; class Magnoliopsida; order Malvales; family Malvaceae; genus Microcos; species Microcos paniculata. The sequence goes on from CP131461.1 coordinate 20,594,526, forward strand.
TTCAAGTTCGTGACTCGCCAGCAAGTACTTCGAGGCAGTGCGACGGTTGCCAAGTGGCCGACTCAGGGCGGGCGTGACACCGACCCAGTCCATGGACACCTCTAATCCTAACCCAAAAGATTAGAAGTTAAACCTGAAAAATCCGAGTTTAATTGACCTGAAACCCGAACAAAACTATATTGACCTTAATTGGATTAACCAAAAATCCAATGGATCAAACCTTGTAAACCCAAATTCGATTAACTCGATGTCTTTTTCGGGTCAAATTAATCTAACCCATCTTACTCGAGTTCGTAATCTGCTCAATGTGACGATTTGATATCTCTTTTGTATTTTTTTTTGGTAATAAAACGGGGCCAAGGCCCAATTACAACGACATCAACCAACGGTGGCGAACCCCCATGGCATTAGCTAGAAGAACATAACCAAGGCCCTTGGGGGGTTGACTAAGAAGGGTGAGACCCCTTACCTGTTTGCAACCCCATTTGGCGAGCCAATCCGCAGACATATTCCTCTCACGAGGAATATATTTTATCGACCAGCTCCATGTCTCATTAAGCATCTCTCTAATAGTTTGTACAAGAGGATACAAAGGGTGGCACTGGTGCACGCCGATCTCCACAGCCAGCACCGAGTTCTTCGAGTCAGATTCAATCTCAACGTAGTTAAGGTTAAGTTGCATGGCATATTTTATCCCCTGGTATAGGCCCCAAAATTCAGCAAGATCAATGGAACAATCACCAATATGGTAGCCAAATCCTCCCAGCCAATTCCCTCCCTCATCTCTAAAGATACCCCCTACTGTAGCTCTCTCTCTACCTTGATCCCAACTTCCATCAGTATTAAGCTTTATCCACCCTGGTTTTGGCTGCTCCCAAGCAAGCTCAACCATCACTTTCTTTCTTATCTCCTTGACGTCTCCCCAGATATCTCTCAATTCCCTCATAACCTGTCCAACGGCCTCCATTTTTTGAGTAGTGGGTAGTTCTTTGTTCTTAAAAACCCATCTGTTTCTCCATTTTCAAAGAAGCCAGCAAACATTAGCAAAAAGACAGGGCCAATTCCATTCTCCGACAGTCACATCTTCACATTCAACAATGTTAAATCTGAACCAGTCATCCAAAGGACTATTCCATTTAGCTTTAATCTTATTCTCCAAAATTAGCGTCTCCCAGATTATCTTCGCTTCAGTACAACCTCTCAGAACATGGGTAACTGATTCACTAGCATCCTGGCATTTTGTGCAATTGGCATTTTCACAAAGTTTCCTCAACTTTCTATTCTCGTTGACCAGTATCCTGTTTTGAGCTGCCAACCAAATGAATGTCTGGATTTTCGGCTGAACATCCAATTTCCAGATAAACTTGGTCCAAGCATTCTGGTTCTGAGAATCTTCTGTTAAACACTGGTAAGCAGACTTAGTAGAAAACTGCCCCGTAGATGTTTTACTCTAAATGATTTTATCAGAGCAATTGGAGAGGAGCTTAATAGGGATACAATTAACCTTTTCTACCAGTTCTCTCGGAATAAATTCCTCAAGCTTTTCAATCATCCATCCTTCATTGTTGATGAAGTTCCTAACAAGAACCTGCTCCATGTCTCTATCGGGGGTGATATGAAGCTGTTCGGCCAGAGATTGATCATTGAGCCATCTGCCAAACCAGAAGCTAATTTTATCACCATTCCCCACCCTCTATTTTAGGCATTTGTCAAGAATAGGGAAGCCCTCGTTAATACTTTTCCATGTGTGTGATCTATTCTTACATTTGGCTTCTTCTCCAACTTCTCTATTCAAGTATTTATTCCGTAGGACTTGCTGCCACAGGCCATCCTCATTAGTCAGGAGTCTCCAACCCATTTTGGCTAATAAAGAACTCATTTCTCTAGTTCTTTTAAGACCTATTCCTCCGTCTTGCTGGCAAACCTTGTTCCAGTTCATCAAATGAATTCTTCTTTTTTGACTGATATTGCCCCAAAGAAAGCCTTTATTCAGCTTGTCTATCTCATCACAAACACCAAGTGGGATCTTGGCTGTTTGCATGGTATAGATAGGGATAAGGGCCGAAGCTGCTTGTATGAGTGCAGCTCTTCCTGCTAGAGACAATTGGTTGATTTTCCAACTAGCGAGCCTTGCTTGAACTTTTTCAACTAAACCCCAATAGGTCTTTTTGGTGACTTTCTCATGGAGCAAAGGAACACCGAGGTATCGTCCTAGGTTATTAGTTCTAGGAATGCCACTCAACCTCGTCACATTGGTAGCTATTTTTTTTTGTGTTCCTAGTAATATAGATCTTAGATTTCGAGAAGCTGACTGTTTGGCCAGACCAACCATTAAACTGTTGAAGCGTTTGCTTCACCACCTCAGCTTGGATTACAGATGCTTGCGAGAAGAGGACCAAATCATCAGTGAAGAAAATATGAGAAACACAAGGACCACCTCTAGAGGCTTTGACTAGTTTCCATTGCTGCGAGATCACCTTATTCTGAATTAGATGAGATAATTTTTCCATCCCGACTACAAAGAGGTAGGGGGAAAGGGGGTCGCCCTGTCAAAGTCCCTAGTTGGCCTAAACTGCTCAGTCTTTTCCCCATTGTATAGAATTTGGAAGGATGAAGAAGAGATACATTCCATAATAAGCTCTAATAGCCAGCCTCCAACTCCAATCTCCATGACAACTTCTTTCAGGAATTGCCAGTTCATTTTAACGTAGGCTTTCTCTAAATCAATTTTCCAGATAGTCGCCCCTGATTTACCTTTCTTCTTCTTTAAGGAGTGAATCATTTCCTGGGCAATCACAATGTTATCAACAATTTGGCATCCTGGAACGAAACTACTTTGGGTAGGGGAAACCAGATCCAGCAACAAAGGTCTTAAGCGATTGACTAAAATCTTAGTAATGACTTTGTAGTTGACATTACATAAGCTAATAGGCTGAAGATGAGACATAGAGGTAGGCTTGCTAATTTTCGGAATGACTGTGATCAGGGTGTTATTCACCCCCTGGGGTAGCTTTCCGGAACTGCATGCTTTGAGCACAATTTGAGTGATCTCTTCTTTTGTTACCTCCCAGTTCTTATGGAAGAAGCAAGCTTGAAAGCCATCTGGCCCAGGGGCCTTAAAAGCTCCAATTGAAAACTGATCGCCTGAATCTGCAAGTGAACAGAATCGATATAGTACAGATAAAGGAGTATTCAAGGTCATTCCCACTGAGATTAAAATTTGTTATCTAAACTAATTCTAGTTCAAGCAGGTTTAAAAATAATTGAGGAAGATAATAAGTGAATCAAATTAAAGACTAAATTCTAAAATTAAGCTGAATAAAAGAAGGAGTAAAATCAAATTATGAGAAGTGTTAAGGCTTCGGGATTCACTTAAGTGGATATTCAATTACTAAACATGATTAATTATTACAGTTGAAATAACGATTACTCTGAGGTATCTATGTCCTCTCCCAAGGTACACAGGTATATTCAATTAAGTGATTATCATCTCCCGATGCATAACCTAATTAATCAAATTCATTAAGAACAAGTAATCTATTGGTTATCACCCTAGTTTAGGATATCCCTATCTCTAACTCTAAGATGTTTATTCTCCTAGTGCACGGATCATACTTCACCTCCCAGTTCTTCATACAATCCTTAAGAATGAATCTATGTTGATCAGGCACAAATCCAAAATTAAGATCCTAGAGAATAAATTCAACCAAAGCAATAATTAAATCATGCATTCATAATTAAATAATCCAACAAAAGCTAATCCCTAACCCTAACTAGGGATTTAGTTACACATAATTGGGTAAAAACTAAAAACAATTGATTTAAGCATAAAGAAAGAGTGTAGGAACAAAGTAGAAGAAAACTCCAAAACTTGCTTCTAGCTCCCCTCTTTAGCAAAAAGTTCTAAAAAGAATAAAGATTATTGTATTTATACTAGATAACTAAAACCCTAATAACTTAAAAGATTATAATGGTCTTGGGCTTGAACTTCAATTCTTCACTTGTGGTAACTGGCCCATAATTGGAAATTGTCTTGAATTAATGTTTGCATTGGGCCTTGACTCCCTTTGACCATGAAGACCATATTTTTTTGCTTTTGACTCCAAGTTTGACTTTTCGCCTTGATTTTTGTTAAAGCTCCAATTCCATCAAAAATCCTTTAAAGATATTAGAATTCCTACAAAATAAACAAATAACTAATAGTGAGAAGAAATTAATAAATATGGACTAAAAACATAATTAAAAACCCATAAAAGTGTTCTAAAATAGTCCCAAATATAGGTGTAAAATACACCTATAAAAAACATAGCCTGTTGCACTTCTTCAGGGGAAACAGACCTATGGAGAATGTCAAGTTGTCTTTACTTAAGCTGTGGAAACGTAATAAAGCAGCTTGGGATGGCGGGAGTAAACTCAGGGCAAGTGAAAAGGTCCCTAATGTATGACATTGCATGATTTTTCAGCTGCTCTTTATCAGAAATCCAACCGCCATTATCATCTTTCAAGGTGACTACCCTATTCTTGGCCCTACAAATTAAAGCCATAATATGGAAGTAGTTCGTGTTTCTATCTCCTGACTTAATCCATCTAGTTCTGGACTTCTGAAACCATAATATTTCCTCTCTCTTTAGGATATTATCATATTCTCGTTGTAGCTGCAGTTCAAGTCTATAGAGAAAAGGATTAGGATTAGACTCCAGAGCTTTTTGTATGCCAGCCAGTCTATTTTGAATATTCCTCTTCTGCTTGGTTACGTGACTAAAGACTTCTTTATTCCACGCCAGTAGTTCCTTACCTACTCTTTCCAGCTTCTCAGCAATGTTTGATTTAGGATTGCCTCAGCTCTACTTCAGGAAATCAGGGAAAGATTCATGCTTTTGCCATGCTGTCTCAAATTTTAATGGCCTTAGAACCCTCTGTTGATGTTGGGGTCCTTGACAGTCCAGCAACAATAGGCAATGATCAGATTTCATCCTGGGAAGGTAGAGCACAATAGCCTCCTGGAAGTCCATTCTCTTTGCCATGTTACAAAAAACTCTATCGATCCTTTCCCAGATTGTTCGGATGCCTTGTCTTGATCTTCTCCAAGTATATTTCTGGCCATTGAATCCCATATCGATTAAACTACACTGTGAAATAACTTCTTGGAATTTCCTACACCTGCTGACGTCTAAATTTGAAAAATTAGACTTGTCATCTGAAGATGCAATGGAGTTGAAATCACCACCAATGACTCGAGGTTTCTCCATGCATTCACTTTTGTCACGTAGATATTGCCATAGATCCTCTTTTTTTACTGGGGCTGGACTACCGTAAACTACCGTTAGCATCCACTCATTGTTATCTTTTTTCACAGATACAGTAATGGCTTGAAACATAGAGTCTTGCACTGTGGCATTCACCTCTTTATCATTCCATAGAAGCCATATTCCTCCTCCACATCCCTCGACAATCTGCCATTTTGGAAATCCTAACTTCTTTATTACTACCTCTGCATTTGGTTTCTGCACCCTTGTTTCCATGATTCCCACAATGTTTGGTTTGTGATGTCTAACTAAATCTTTCATTACCCTTATGAAATCCTTACTTCCTGCACCTTTCATATTCCAAAAGATAATCTTCATGGAAATTATGACAGGGGAGATTTAATCCTGGGACCCATTAATCCCTTCCATAGCCTTCGGACGCTCTTTCTGGTCACTTTCCTCTTCCATTTCATCTCTGGCTGGCTCCCCAAGAGACGAAAGGGATTTTGCATCTGGTTGTACCTCGGATAGTTTTTCTGCTAGTTGATCACCACTACTATCTTCACCACCTTTATCAATCATCCTACAATCTATAGGCATGTCCGACCCAGGCAAAATGTCCTTTTGGGGAGGGACTAAAGGACCAGATGACGCGGAAGAATTGATTTGGGTCGGGGCTAGGGTGGAAGACAATGTGGTTTGTTTAGAAGTGGGAGGGGAAAAGTGTTTAATTGTGAAGGGATTTGGGAAGTCTGTCTTAGTGGAAAAGAGGGTTGATGAGGTGGATGGTTTAGAGAGTGATAGGTTTGGTTTTTGTTTTCTGGGTATAGCCTTCGGTATAGGTTTCTGATATTCAGACCCATGCCCAGCCTTGAAAGTTCTAGCAGCAGAGAACAAAGTTTTAGGGTCCTGCTTTAGGGTAGCATTTTAGAGAGGTTTATATTCCTTAAGTGTATTGGAGATGTCCTCTAGGATTCGTCCTTCTGAACTTGCCTTTCCATAGCCCACTGTAGATTGCTTAGGCCTTTTCACCTTTGAGCTATGAGACATGGGTGATCTTGGCCTTGGCCTTCCTATTGGGGTTGCATGCTTCTCAGGCTCCTGGTTACTGCCCTCCTTAGATTCTAGTAGAGCAAATCTCGACCCACTGGACTTGTCTACATTTCTCTCTATTCCCTTCCCTGGGCTTTGTTTTTTGGGCTACTACCTTTTCTCTTTTACACTACCATCCATGGTCCCACAGGGGCGATTCTAGAAGATTTTGAAACCTCTGCAGACTTTGCGGGTTACTGTTCCACAACTTCCTCTAATCCTATCTGCACTTCCTCCTGCTTCTGAGCTTTCAGCTGTTGGGGCAGAGGTCTGAGCCTTTCCAATGACCGTAGCTACCACACTCAAAGCATATATTCTCTAAACCTTCATATTCCACCTTTTGAAATATTGGACCAACAATAACACCACCAACCCAAGGGTTTTTAAGGTTTATCTCAACACATACACGGGCATAACGTCCCCTGACCGAGATTTCAGTAGTCGAATCAATTTTGATTGTTTTTCCAATGAGATTTCCGATGCCCATGAGGAGTTGGCTGTCAAAAAACTCAATAGGGAGGCCTGGTAATCTCACCCATACCGCAGTGGTTTCAATAGTTTCTTCGAAAGGCTTAAAAAGAGGTTTCCACTTGTTAACCGTCAGGTAGTGACCACCCACCATCCAAGGGCCATCATTAACAATTCTCAAATAGTCATCTGGATTCCCAACCTTCACCAAGTAGAAATCATTTCCTATATCTACCAGAGCAAAATCCTTTTTCAGCTGTCATAGCTGGCTTAGTTTGTTTCTCAAGAAAGTGAAACCAACAGTTTTACCAAGAATTTTGACAACGAGAGTTTTTCGCCATGGTTCGCATACCTTTTGGTATAGGTTCTCTGGAACCGGAAGGCTTGGGCATACGTTCTTTCCAAAGTCTTCATGAGTAAGTTCCATGTTCAACATTTTCATATCGCCTAAGACTTCCTCCCAGGTAACATGATGAGCTTCTTCCATGTTAAGTACTGTTTCTTTAAAAGAACGACCTTTGCCTTTCGATGGAGCCATGGCCTCTTGGGACAACTCATCCACATTGTCTTCCAAAACCATCATCTCAGACTCCTCAGTCCTCGACCTTTTTAACGCTGGAGTTCGACGAGGAAAAGGCCTTCCGGCGACATCGCCGTTGGGATTTTCCATGGGTTTGGGGAAAGCTATCATGCGCTTGGAAGGGGGGGCTTATCGTGCGCCTAGGGGTGAGCATTAGTCGGTTCAAACCGATTTAACCTACCGAATTGATCAAATTTGGTCCAAACGGTTCGGTCAAAACGGTTTTCGGTTTTGGTCGGTTAAAATTTTCGGTTAATTCGGTTAGTACGGTCGGTTTTCGGTTTTTAAGATTCTCCAACCGAACCGACCGAACAACTGATAATATATACTAATATTTTTATTATAATTTTTAATATAATATATATAATATAATTCATTTTTATTTGAATATATATATAATATAATTTGTTAATACTAAAATTTAAATAAAATGAAAATAAAAAATTATTATTCTTTCCTAAAAACTTAAAAATACTAACATTATGTATGTTTGGTTTTATTATTTTGACAAGTTTTAAGTTTTTTTTTTAATTTAATACTTTGAATCTAAATAAACTTATATGTATTTGTATTGAGATGTTTTATTAGTTTTAATTTGATTTTTTGGGGAAAAATTGGAAAAAGAAAAACAAAAAAATATATTAAAACCGATCAAAACCGATCGAACCGACTAATATAGTTCGGTTATTCGGTTTGGAGTATTATTCGGTCGGTTTAGGTCAAAATTTTTAAAGAGTTCGATTGATTCGATTTTAAGATATTTTCGATCGAACCGACCAAATCGACCGTTTGCTCACCCTTGCATGCGCCTGCAGAGAACGTAACCTTCGATACTGCTTATCTCCTTTGTATTTATGACATGAAAAAAAATGAAAAGAAGTTATTTATGGGCTGGGCCCTGGCAAATATTTATAAAATATTAATGCCTTGTTCAGGCCCGGGCCATTTCGCAAGTCCAAAACAAATTTAAACGGGAGAATCAGCATTCTAAAACAACAAAATCCCTAATTTATAAAACGAAAGAAGAAAAAATCGCTTTTCAACAAAATCCCTAACCTCAGGACCTCCTCCTACGTCTGTTACTGACGGCGGATCCTCCTCTAAATCATCCTGCTCAGGCGCTAAAGCCACTGCTTCTGGCGCCTCCGCCTCACCGAAGGCTGATAGTCCCTGCCTCTCCCACATGTCTAAATCCACTGTCCCAACGAGGAAGGGTCGTACCGCCTACCGTTCCCCCAGACCTTCCACTGCAGCTTCCCTCTTATCTTCAGCTCAATCTACCGTCCCAGCCCCTAAATCCGATACTGTCCCAGCCTCCCGCAAGGCTCGTAGCCCCTGCCTCTCCCACATGTCTAAACCGACTCTGCAAACCAGTCATACCGACCGCCAATCCATCAAACCTTCCACCGCGGCGTCCCCTTCACCTTCCGTTGGAGACCCTAAAGCCAATACCACCCGCACAAAATCCATAATCTCAGGATCTCCTCTTCCGTCAGTCATTGAAGGCGGATCCTCCACTAAATCATCTGGCTCAGGCTCTAAAGCCACTACTTCTCACGCCTGTGCCTCACTGAAGGCCGCTAGTCCCCGCCTCTCCCACATGTCTAAATCCACTGTACCAACCAGGAACGGTCGTACCGCCTGCCATTCCTGCAAACTTTCCACTCCAGCCTCACTCTTATCTTCAGCACAATCTACCGTCCCATCCCCTAAATCCGATACCCTCACAGCCTCCCGCAAGGCTCGTAGCCCCTGCCTCTCCCACATGTCTAAACCGACCGTGCCAACCAGTCATACCGCCAGCCAATCCATAGGACCTTCTACCGCAGCCTCCGCCACATCTGCCGTTGGAGATCCTAAAGCCAGTACCTCCTGCACCTCTGGTAGAATAGTCGCTTCCACTGCTGTCCCTACCCGTGCGGCTTCTAAAGTGTCCTTCGGCTCCTCCTACCCCAAGTCTCCTGAACGGGTCACATCCCTCAAGGCCGCTCCTGAGATCACCAAGTCCGATAGTTCATTGCCAACAGAGCCGGATGGGCGTCAGGGTGATCATGAGAAAGAGCGTGTTTACCTTCTTTATGACCGGTACCGATCTGAACCTTTTTGTCTAAAGTGGCGTACTTTCAATCTTAAAGAACGCGAAGCAACCACTTTGGAAATCAGTCCCTCGTCGGACACACAGCAGTCACTGGAAATTAATGCTAATGCATCTGCCGTCGCCTTGGGATCACTCATCTACATCCTTGGAGGCAGTTGCCGCTCTCTGGGGAGCTGCTATGAAGGTATAAGGGCTGCTCACGCTCATACCAATGTCTATTATTTCGATACACGTAGACCGAATGATGGGTGGAATCAAGCTGCTCCTATGAACTTCGCCCGCATCCTACCAGCCGTTGTGGCGGTTGACGGTAAGATTTTCGTGATTGGTGGTGTTTTTCCTTCATGGTCTACGACTGTGCCAGGAGCTGAAGTTTACGATCCAAAAACCAACCTGTGGGAACCCTTGCCAGGATCTCCTTATCTCAAGGAACCACCTCGATATAACATGCGAGCTGCTGTACAAATTATTGATCCTAATGACAAAAATAAGAGAAGAATTCTTTTCCAGCCTGACTTCAATAGCCTCCATTCATTCAATTTATCTGATAACAGTTGGAGCGTCATCGATGAAAATTTTGATTACTGGGATAACGCAGCTTCAGTTGTGGATAACATTCTCTACTTTTTCTCCCGCAAAAGCAAACTACTTCAGGGATATGATTTGATTAACAACACTTGGTTGCCTGTGGAGTTCCGGGAACTTGCTGATTTGAAAATTAAAACTGCAGCTGTGCATAATGTGGGAAACGGTAAGTTGTGTTTGTTATGCCATGGTTATGAACCCGTTAGAGGCTTGCAGATTGTATGTGTGACATTCAAGGTAAAAAAGGAAATGTATGGAGATAAACCCATGCAGCTAACTGCTATTGAAGTGTCTCGCTCCTCCTTTGATATAAGTTCTCAGTTCTTCAGGAATCTCCTCGTTTTTTAGGTGAGTATTTACTTCTAATTTATAGCATATTATATATATATATATATATATTTGGTGTGTCTGCATTCTTGTTAGACCATTTTGGTGTTCATCATCATTCTTCTTCTATTGTTTGGCTAATTAACAATAAGATCAACAGTGATTCCTTTATTAACACATGTTTCTAACAACTTGGGGAAACATTTCCCATGAAGTTATTGCTGGATTTATGAGCTGTCAATTATTTCCAACAATTATTATTATTGGCTGGTGGAAGCTTGAGCAATATCGAGAATAGTGCTCTAGGAGTGCATAAGATGATAGTTAGGGTTGGGATATCTTTTGCCATTAACAACATATGGGAGGATGGACGACAACGTGAAGGATCCTATGTAAAACAAGATTAATAGGATGTGTTAGCCAAACTTAGAGGTAACGCTGCTCTTTTAAATGATATGAATCATGAATCATCCTATATATATTGTGAGAGTTAATTAATTTATGAATCATTCTATCTTCCCAAGAAGATTGAATGCCAGAAATATGATGGATTTTGTCTCGTGTCCAACCATCCTCTTCATTGCTGATGCTCTCTGATTATTAGTTTTCATACGTGGGGATGACTGACTGTCCGTTGTAGTTCCTGGCAGGATTAGTTAGTAGTTCTACGCTTACAATTTTTTTTAAATTTCTGTTTTCTAATTTCCAATTTAATATTTTGTATGCAACCAACAACCCTATATGCATATTGTCCAAAAGAAAAACAACCTTACATGCTGCATTTCTCTGCATTTATGCATGCACTACAAAGCCCCAGAGCTGAAAAAATTGGTTTTGGTTTCTTTCAACGGAAAGGAACGTGATCTGAATTTAGTTGGCTTGGGATATTGACTCCTCTATTAAAAGCTGAGGCAGTGAATTTTGAATTTTGACCTACTTATGGTTATCAGCTTTATGGGAAGTGAGCTGTTTAATCTTCTAATAATATCCTCTTAATGATTCTTATATTTATAGGATATTTGGGATGCCCCATTGAAGTGGAAAACTCTTGCTGCTGCTAGCTGCTACCTAGTATCTGTCAGATACTTGGGATGTGCTATTGAAGATTGAGAACACTTGCTGCTGCTAGCAATTACATAAGAGTCCATCTTTTTTGAAGTTTATAGTGGTGTTTAACTTTTTGTTAAATTTAAAAGGTTCGCTATGTGTCAAATTCTCGTATTGTTTATAGTGGATTATCTTAACATGGGAAGACAATTAAATTATCTTGGATGTGGTTATTATTAAAGTTTCTCAGAGTTGTATCGTACAGCTTATATCACCTTTCTTCTTTTCTTAGAAGTTCTGTTTGTTCTGCGTGGCATTATTTTTATGACCAGAAGTTAGTTTCACATGAAGCATGCATTCTGAGGAAGAATCAGGTCCACGAAAATGATGGATGCCTGAATATGTATGTTACACTCAAATTGAAAATGACGAGACGTAAGTAAGGGAAGCACGTTGCTAACCCTTTTTCTTTTTTCTTTTTGTTTTTTCAATGGTAACCATGCTTTGTGTGTTTACGTACTAATTAAACTTAAGAAGAAACATTGTTGAGATATTATATGATATAAATAAATGACCCAACCTGGTAACATATGGTATATTATACTTTTATTAAGACTTAAAATATCACATACTTGTGTTTTCTTTCTACTGGTTCTCCCTGATTTCCCCTTCTCCTCCTTTGCCTCGATACATTTTCTCATTCAATATTTCATCCGGGTAAATTGTGTATATGATTTTATTCGTGGTTTAATTTCACCAATTTCTAAAGCAACTGAAATCTTAGGTAGTGATTTTCATTTGAATTCGTAGGTCACATTTTAAACCGAAACCTTGTCATTATTTTCAGTGGTTGTTGCTAAAGTTTGGGATTTTCTCTTTACACAGTTTGAGTTTTATATATATGACTAGTTCTTTACTGGTTCTTGTTCTTCTCGGGGCAGGTCTACTTACCTTTTCTTTCTAGGCCTTGGCCTTTCATAGTAGTTCAATGACTACAAAGAAGAGAAGAGAAACGTTGCAAAGGAAAACAAAATGGACTGGCTCAGCGACTTGCCAGGCAGTTTGATCCATTACAAATTCCTTCTTTTGTGGATACGAAACGAAGATTGCAGTCCAGACATGTGTGTTATCAAAGAGATGACTGTGTCTCTTTACTTGGTCTAATCATTCAGGACTAGTGCTTTCTTCAATAAATTTGTTAGCTCTGTCCTCTATGGAAGACGTGCATGCAAGCTTGAAGTTCCTTAGCAACTCGAAGGATAAATTAGGTTTAGACCGTGTCATCAGCTGTGCGAGAAGCGAGAAATCTACATGGATCATAGACCTAGACTTTCGGCTCTACCATGGCTTCTCTCTTGCCCATCGCTGAGAAGTCTCCACCTTAAAAGACGATGTGAAATATCTTATGATATCTTTCTGAGATGTATGAATCTGGAAGCTCTGATCCTAAACAGATGTTAGCTATGGTAACATTAAGCATAAGGAAGCCTACTCCTTCTGTTCCGATTTAATTGTTACTTTTTGATCAACTTATCACAACTTTAATCATTAATTATAAAAAATATATATAATTAAATTTTCAAAAAATATATTTTGAAAAGTTTAAAATATTTCCAAATTTTATCTTCAAAAAATTTACAACTTTATAATTTTATAACAAATAATGGTCAAAATTATGATAAATTGACAAAAAAAAATAGTTAAATACAGACAAAAGGAGTAATTAATAGAATCATGCACGTCAGATATTGGGTTCTCCAAGATCGTCCACTTTTTTGCTATGAGGGTAAATGTCCCTCGGTGTCTCGTCTATGGATGGATGTCCAGTTCTTGATACAGTTGACAGGATCTTATGAACAAAAGCAGGGTATGGATTTCTTGAAAAATCTCTTGCAAGAGGCGATCTTACATACTAAATCACTTGTGATGTTAAAGGAAGGATTGATGGTATCTATATTCCATACACAATCAAAGACTCTAATCCTACTCTTTTAGTTTCATGAACAAAAGAGCCCTATGAAACTCTAATAACCATATCAATAGAGTACTAATAAATAGCGTAACCACGTAACATAATCCAGCATAAAAATAAATACCAGAATTTAAAACATAGCTAAAAGTATCCAATTTAACACAAAGTGACTTGTTTCTTACTAAAAACTACTGCTTTAAGACGGACAGACTCGTAGATAGCTGAAACCTTCTAATTAAACAGAAAAACAACTTGTTTCTTACTAAAAACTACTATAAAACAGATGGGAGTAGCTAGCAGCAACAAGAATTCCCTATTGTTCAATATGCCAGAAATTGAAACATTGCTGAAGCTTTCTAATTTAACAGAAAAGCAACTTGTTTCTTACTAAAAACTAACACTTTAAAACAGGACTCGTAGGTGTTTCTTACTAGCAGCAGACTTCTCTCCATCTTCAATACAGCATCCACATAAAACTATAAATATATGAATCATAAGGAGGATGTTAAGATTAAACAATGTGGCTCATTTCCCATAAAGTAGATAATTATTAAAAGTAAAAAAAAAAAAAACATATTCAAAGCAAACAGCCTAAGAAAATAAGAATTAAAGTTATCAACTTTGCAAATTCAAAATCATCAATTAGTGTCCTTTTAAAATCCACATACCATAAAAAATAAAATAATAACTCTTTACCTTACTCAAGTAGATGATCGCAATCCATATGAGAACATTGATCACAAACCCCCTACAAAAACAAACACAGAACTTAGATCTTTTAAGATCTACAAGTTTAAGTTTAAAATAAAAATATATAAGCTACCCTTGCAAAAGCACTTGGTAAAAGTTTCCTTCGTGCCTCACTGAAAATGAGAAAAATGTATCAGTCTTAGTCTTTGAATAATTACAAGGTAACAAAGATCAATGCAACATATATTACATAAAAAACAAACCTGTCATTCCAACTATTGTCGAACTCAATCATAATCAGAGCATAAAACAACTCCGCATAGGTGGTAGAAGCTCTTTGTCTAAAAGCCCATTCAATTTCCACATCTTGCAATAACTAAGTGAAAACAACATAAAACAAAATTAAGATAAAATGAACTAAATTTAAACAAAATTAAGATAAGAAAAAAAAAGTAAATACTAAAACCTTTGTTCGATGCTGAGAATGAGAATCATCATTATAATGCCTCAACGCATTGGTGAAATATCTCACAACATCAAATGGCGTCGCATATTTGCTTGCTTTAGTTTGCTTAAATTGGAAGATATCACCAAATACGGTAACATGATCGGTATCAAATATTTTCACCCAATCAGCTTGAAGATACGTATTCATAGGATGGAAATTAGTGGCCTTGTCACCAAGTTTCGTCAACTTCCACAGTTCCAAAAGCGCACACATGAAATCAATCCTTTCTCCTTTCGTCCAAATGAATGGGTGATCAATTAGATATGCGAATTCCGTAGTGGATCTAGGACAAAACCCATAACACAATACAATGTTAAGATTAATAAAATTATTGATAAAATCAACACTAACAAAGGAAAAACAAAGTGAAAGGAAGCTCACAAGTAATCCTCGTTAAGAATCTCAATCCACTTAACAAATTCAGCATCCAAACAAAACTCCTGCTGCTGAGACTCTACAAGAGTAAAAATATCACCATCGATGTCAACCTTGCCGAAAGGAGACATAAGCACGCCATAAAGGGCATGTCCCAGTTCAAACACATCACATGCATTTGCAGCCTGTCCTTCCGGCTGCAGTTCAGAATGGTAACAAGCCATAATTCTCCCATGATTATCATTGGTGACAAAAACCCCAACAGAACTCTTTAATCCTAAACAAGACAAGCCTTGTTTGTTTAAGATTGACAAACCTCTGACTACATCACTACAAAAATCAAATAAATTTGATATTCAGCCTTAACTACATTGCTGCAAAATCAAATAAATTTAATATATATATTAAAACAATATTGCAATTAAATGAATAAAATATGACATAAGAATCATACCGAAAAATTCTCTTCAGATGCATTCTAATGTGCTTCCACCAAAGTTCTTTGGGCGAAACATCACCCACCTCTGCTTCTAATTTACGATTAAATTCATCAATTTGTTGGTCTAGCCATGTTTTGAATGGAGTGGAATGTTCTATTAGAACATTATATACACCTAAATCTTCCCTCTCGTCCAAGTGATAAGCCTTCAAAATTGGAAAGCTTTCATGAGGGTGATTTAACTTCATTCCCATCATCCATTCAAATTCTTGCATAGCCTTAACTTTATCGTCATATTGTATGATTCCAACATCTATAGACTTCTGAAACCCACCAAAACAGAAATGATGGGCTTTAGCAAAGTGACAATCTGCCCCATGTGCCCCATTCTGAATAGTATGGGGCAAAATCTTATACTTAAGGGTGGATTCAACCTATACAAGCAAAAATACACAATTAATAAATTATAAATAAATTATAAGCCATTAAGGCATATAAATAAGGAAAATTAACACTTACTAGGCCTTCCTTATATAGGAATCTATTTGAAGCAATTTCTTCAATATCATCAATCTCACTGTCTTCCTTTTGTTGTTGTTGCTGCAAGATGCAAGAAAACAAGTTTACATGAAAAGAAGCAAAGCAAATCAACAAATTAACATAATATATTGTATGAAAATTTAACATTATATATGGCGTGTAACACAAAAATGATAAAACTTTATTGGTAGTATAAAACCATAGCTGACAGCCTATAATAAACTTCCAAATCTTGTTCTACTTACAGTTGGTTGCTCTTGCCCCTTTGATGTTTGCTCAATCACTTTAGGCTCAGCTTCTCCCACCTGTACGTTAGCTTCCAGGGTGGAAGACCCTATTCCAGAGGCTGGAGGAGAAGTATCCTCTGCAGTAGTAACCCTCATTGGGTGGCTGTCCTCTAGCATCACAGGAGGCTGCTTATCGAGTACTTTTGCTAAACTGCAGTATAAAGATTTAAACTGAATTGAGTGTTTTTGGATAAAAGAACAGTCAATTATGAATGATTTTCTTTTATTAGTAAAACCTTATAAAAGCTCATAAAATTGTTACTGTAGATGCAAGAGGCATGGTTAAGATTTTGGAAAAAGCAAATTTAAAAGGGGAAATTATGGCAATTCCTAAAACCAAGTTGGAAGTGATAGAAGAAATTTGATAGTTGTACTACGGTTTAGCATCTTAGCCACCAACTTTGGCAAGATCCAAGAATCAGTAATGGCAAGGAAAAAAAAAAAGGTAAAAAATGAGATCTAAAGTTCCAACATCTTAGAGGAGCTATTAAGTAATATTTATCACATTCTTTGCTCGTATTGACAAATAGAACAACAATTTACAGAATATATTTTTCTCTTTAATCTTTAGACAAGCATCTACTGTACAATGACTTCATTAAATCCAAAAATCTACAAAGCAGCCACCAAGTCAAACTCAACCCAGCATTTTTGCCACAATTCGTACAATCCCAAGCACAATTCTTGTGATAAAATTGCTCATGCCATAGAAGAAAGTATGACAAAGCTAAGAATGAATTCACTTCATAAACGCTAATGGAGAAACTATCTTGGGATAGAGACAATTAAAAATATTGAAGGAAGCATTTTAATCCAAAGAATTATAGATAAACCCATCACTTTTTTATGCTTGCTACAATCACACTATACATAGTATAAATCCCAATCACTAATCCAATGAGATTCAGTATAGACATTGAAAATCAGAAATTAGAGCTATCACTCCAACCTCAGCAGCAACAATTTTATTCTGACAATTTTTGTTTTAAATCTTTGTTCAGCAAATGGCGCTCAAAACTGTAGAAACTGACTTTGAAGTTGGCAATACCAAAAATACCTATTCTGCAGGCCGTCAGCAATGGTTCCAGCTTTTACACTTTCGAAATAACATTTATTTTTAGCATAAATAATCTTGAACTTCTCAACTGAGCATCGAAAGATTTAAGTAATCTCCTGAATTAACTAGTCCCTGACACTACACCTTTTTCTTGGAAAACACTTCAAAAATACAAACCTAGAACACGTGGTGCACATAACAACTAGCAGTAGCCTAATATCTAAGTTGAAATGCAGAGAAGTATAATATATTCCCCATAAGCAAATTTGTAGTTATTTAGCAGAGGCCTGGTCTTCCAACAATTTTCTGTTCATACACAAATATGGAGCAAGTACATATTTATGGTATGGAAAGTCGCAACTGGCAACTTATATCCTATTCAATTTATGCTCAGTGATAATTATGCAGCAGATATTTGGTCTTTGAAAACATCCGTTCATCCAGAAGCAAGATGTAAAAATATTGGAATGCAACACAATCATTACACAGTGCATATAAACTTTGTTAACTCAGAATCATTATCCTGGTTCAGACATGATCTAAACATCCATGATCAATACATAGAACAAGACATATAATACCATAATCACCACATAAATATTGAGATCAATTGATTGAACAGTGAATATAACATCATAAGCAACTTACAATGAGACATTGTGGTACAAACGATCATAAGATTTTCGCAGCTGTTCATTCCAAGATGCATTTTCTTCACTGAGCTCTACTTTAGCATTTAGAATCTTGGCATTCTCACGCTCCATTTGGCGAAGTGACTAAAGAAGAATTTAATAACAATTAAAAAGGAAACAAGAAACTACTTGTTGGGGCAAGGAAAGCAAAGAAAAGGAAAAGGAACGAAATTACTCATTACAACTAATTATTTGTGGAACAAAGGGAACAATAGAAAACCAATAAAGGACCTTAGGGTTCATTGCCCCTAAAAGATAGTTGCAAAAGCTTACCGCATGCTCAGATTGAAGAATTTCAGTGACAGCATCATAATATGCATCAAATGCCTTCCTAAAAGTTTTCTTCTGATCCGCTGTGATATTGAGGGCCTTAGAGAACTGCAGTGAATTGTCATCACAGAAGTATACGCTAATTTTAGCAAGGAATAGCATAATAACAAGGCTCAACAAAGAATAAAATGTTTACGCTACAAAACTGCAGCTACTAAAGCATGAGAAAATCATCTATTATTTAAAAAAAATAGGGTCATAACTTTGCCTATATCCTCCAGCCACCCTACACAACCTGCGCGTAGTGTAATTTTTTTAATCCGTTGAGTTACAAATGGTTTTGAATTCGAAAGGGGAAGGAGTGGGCAATCACATGACTCCCAAAACCCCTTCCCCGCCCCACCCACCCCAACCCCCACCCCGCCGCCGCCGCCGCCGCCGCAACCCCCTCTTCCCCTGCAGTGACAACTTCACTGTTCTTCCTTCGTATCACCATAAACATCACTTCTCTCACTGATGAGTTTAGCTAGGCTAAAAAAAAACCACCAGATAAACATCATCATATGCTCCTAGAAGTCATTGAGGATTTATTTCGCTAGCATGGCTGAGTCACCACTAACTGATTATCTCAATGCAGTTGCTTCACTGAGTAAGAGCTCACCATGTTGAGCTTCTAGTGGGAGCAACAAAGGCAATGGCAACCTTGTCAACCTCTTGCCATAACATTTTGAAGTCATTTCACGCTACCAACTGATACTACGGTGGTCCATTGTTCTTTGTTTTCTTCCTTTTTTGCAACTCTTTTATAATTTTACACAAGATTTCGATGTACTGTACTTAAGAAATTACGAAATGGTTTGGTCATCTTTGTGTTTCTTAACAGCAAAATGCCTTGTTTGTCAAATTAATTTATTTATTTCTTTTACCTTTTTAATTTTTTGACAAACTATCAGATGTATTTAGTTTAAAGCATCTGGAATATTTTGATAATTTCAAGCTGCAAAGATATGGATCCTGGTTCTTATTGGGGAGCAGGGCGAGCAATAATCATGATATATAGCATCAGAAAACCGATGTTGAACAAAAACCGATGCTCAATCAGAAATCATGATATCTCCAAAATCTTGATCTACTTACAGTTGGTTGCTCTTGCCCCCTTGATGCTTGCTCAATCATTTTGGCTTCAGCTTCTCCCGATAGTACTACTGGTAGAAATGATCTGAGAAGAACATTTATAGAATACTATTAATGGGAAGCAAAGACATCCGTTACTTCTAAAAAGACCATCAAGAAAAGACGTCATTAATTGAAAAAACATCTTAACCTAACAATGGCCACACCTGAGATCTGGTAAGCCTTCATATAAGACTTTAATGTCTTCGTCATCCAGTATAGCTTCAGGGGTTGAAGACTCTTCTCGAGTGGCAGGAGGTGAAGCACCTTCTCCAGTAGTAACCCTTGTTATGTGGCTGTCATCTGGCATCACTGGGGACAGCCTATAAATTGCTTCTGCTAAACTGCAGTATAAGGATTTAAATTGATTGAGTTTTTTTGGATAAAAGAACAGTCAGTTATGAATGGATTTCTTTTGCAAGTAACAAAAGCTCGTATAAAAGTTACTCTAGATACAACAGGCAAGCTTGAGTTTCGGGCAAAAGCAACTTTCGAAGGGAAAATATGAAAATTCCTAGAAGCAAGATGGAAGTCATGGAAGAAATTTGACAACGGTTTAGCATCTTAGCCACCAAATTTGGCAAGAGTCGGGAGTCAGTAAATGGCGAAAGAATAGAGATATAAAGTTCCTACATCGTGTAGGTGCTATTAAGTATTATTTATCAAATAATTAACAAATTCTTCACCAATCTTCACAAATAGAACAACAAATCACTCAAAGTTTTTTCTCTTTAATCTTTATATAAACATCTACTAAAGCGATTTCATTAAATCCAAAAATCTACAAACGAGGCCACCAACTTAAACTAAACCAGCATTTCTCCCACAATTCATACATCCCAAGCACAATTCTTGTGATCAAATTGCTTATGCAATGGAAGAAAGTATGACGATGCTCGTAGTAGATTCACTTAACAGGCTCTAATAGAAAAGCTATCTTGGGATAGGCACAATTAAAAAAGTCTAAGGAAGCAAATTTATGACCCAAAGTAATTATAGAAAAATCAATTACTTTATTATGCTGCTACCAATCACATTGCATGGTATAAATCCCAATTGTTAATACAATGATACTCAGTATAGATATTGAAATTCAGCAACCAGAGTTATCATTCCAACCTCAGCAGCAACAATTTTATTTACAAAATTCTTAGCTAAGCAGATTTTGCTTAAAACTACAGCAATATCAATATACTTATTTTGGAGGCTCTCAGCAATGGTTGCATCTTTTACACTTCAGAAATAATAGTTATTTTTAGCAAAAAAAATCTCAAACTTCTTGATTGAGCATCTGAAGATTAAGCAATTTCCTAAATTAACTAGTCTCAGAAATTACAGATTTCTAGAAAAACACTTCAAAAATACGAATCTTAAACATATGTAGTTATTTAGTAGAGCCTAGGTCTTCAACAATTTCTGTTCATACACACAGATATGGAGCAAATACATAAAAATGGTATGGAAAGTGGCAACTTATTTTTGATTCCATTTATGCTGATGCTGATTGATAGGTATGTAGCAGGTTTTTCATCTTTGAAAATATCCGTTCATGCAGAAACAAGAGTTAAGACATTCGAATGCAACACCATAATTACCCAATGCATATAAACTTGTTAATTCAAAATCATTATTATCCTTCATGCATGATCTAGAAATAAACAACTATGGTCAATTTATAGTATAAGTAATATAATAGCATAACCACATAGATATTAAAGATCAATAGATTGACCCTGTAGTCTAGTTGCCACAAAATAAAGAACCGTGAATATAACGTCATAAGCAACTTACGATAGAACACCGCGGTACAGATTATCGTAAGATTTTCGCAGCTCTTCATACAAAGATGCATTTTCTTCACTGATCTCTCCTTTAGCATCTAGAATCTTGGCATTCTCATGCTCCATTTGGCGAAGCAACTACAGAAGAATAAGCAGACACAAGAAAATTCTCATTACGGCAAGAATAGAAAAGAAAAGAGAAAAAGAATGAAATTATGCATTACAACTAATTATTAATGGAACAAAAGGATTAACAGAAGTCCAACTAAGGAGCTTATGATTCATTGCCCCTAAAAGATATTTGCAAAAGCTTACCGCATGCTCAGACTGAAGAAGTTTGGTGACAGCAGCATAATATGCATCAAATGCCTTCCAAAAAGTTTCCTTCCGATGTGCTGTGATATTGAGACCCTTAAAGATCTGCAGTGAATTGTCATCACAGGAGCATAAGCTAACTTCAGCAAAGAATGGCATAATAACAAGGCTCAACAAAGAATAAAATGTTTACGCCACAAAACTATAGCCACTAAAGCATGAAAGAATCATCTAACATGTACAATAAATAGGGGTGATAATTATGCTTAAAACAAATAGGGGTGAGAATTGTTCCCATATCCTACAGCCACCATACACAACTTGCCGGCAGAGTAATTTATTTAATATGTTGGGTTACAAATGGATTAGTGTTTAAGAGGGGAAGGAGTGGGTAATTACATGACTCCCCAAAACCCCTTCCCCCCATAACAACTTTTGCATTCTTCATATCGCCATAAACATCACTTCTCCCGCTGCTGGGTTTAGGCCGTTGCCACATCCAAAGAGACGCATCAGAGGCTCAACGGCACCACCATAATAACATTATCCTATGGTCCTTGAAGTCACTGAGATCTATTTCACCAGCATGGCTGCCTCACCACAACTGATCATCTCAGTCCAGTTGGATCACTGAGTAAGGCTTTATCATGTTGAGCTCCTAATGGGAGCAACAAAGGAAATGGCAACCTTTTGGCATAAAACTTTAACGATGTTTCAAGCTAACAACAAATCCCACAGTGATCCAATGTTCTTTGTTTACTTCTTTTTTTGCAACTTTGTTTTTTGGTAACTTAACCTAAGCCTTAGTTGACAGTATAGGAATTGAACACATATTTCTCAACAGCAGAATATATCCAATCAGTTGGAAGCTTTAGGCATTTTAAAGATTAAAAAAGATGTACCTCATCCTGAATTTCTGGACCAGAAAGTGGAAGCCCTAGAAACACTCGCCCTTGTTGAGCAAAATTAGCAAGAAGAGTCAAATTATACCGAGTAGCATCTCGGTCTTTCATGTGCTCCGTGCTAGTAAGATCCATAATGATATTGAAAAAAATTCCAATGTCTTCTATAACTCCAACAAAGTAAAGCTCCAGAAGAAGTTTCAAAGTGCTAAGCTTTTTCATTGTCTTCAAGTCGGCATCCAAATCATCTCCAGATTTTCCAGGAAAGAACACTTTCAGGAGTTCTTGTGTTAGACTTGGTGAGAAATCGTTGTAACTATGGTGAAGCAAATCGCAGATCTGTGACAGATAGAAAACAGTAAGTATTACATCATAGGTAGAGAACATGAAACTATCAACAAACAAAAACTGCTAAGCTCTTGTAAATGCTCATAAGGGCTACCTGAACTACAGCTTGTATATCTGAACTTTCAAGCTTGGCGTCACAAATAGCAGTCACAGCTTCACTAACAAATTTGCTTAGATCGATACTCTGTAGCTCCTTCATCAATCCATCTTTCTGCTCGTCATTTATTTGCTTTAATTTTTTAATGACAGCAGCAATGCGCTCATTCTCCACCTTCTCCTTCTTCAGCTGCCTTTTCGCTTTCTTTTCAGCGTTCTTTGCAGCTCTCTTTTGTGCATTTTCCAGTGCATTCACGAAGACACCTAGATCGTCTTTCAAGGTATTTTCACATGACTTAACAGCTTCCAAAGCTTTTTCATAATTTCTCTCAGCAAGTGCTAAAGCCCTGTACACAACGACAAGATAAATGAATAAATGAAAAAAGCTGATAAATGAATAAATGAAAAAAATTTCAAAAGGAACGAAACCATACCACAATAAACATCCAACTTGGAAAGAGTAAATCTTATGTTTATCCAACCACGACTTTGCCAATCTTGCAGCATCAAAGGCCAGTTTTAAATTTCCGTTTCGGAAATTTTGAACGGCGATATTGAATTTATAACCGGCGAGGCTAGAAGCACGATCCTTCAACTTTGCCTTTAATGTGTCAGAGTCCCGCATAAACGTGTGTACCATGAGTTGATACGTCTCATAAGAAGACACAGTGGATGCATATTCTCTCTCATCTGCAATAGTGGTAGCTACGTGTGGAAAATGAAACATCATAGTATTTACGATTCCATCCACTTGCTGGAGAGAAAAATTCAAAAAGGAATTTCGCAGTGTTTCTAAGAAGTTGGGATCAGGCTGTCTAGATATATCCATCTGAAAAAGAAAAAAAAAACAGATTATTATTCTAAAAAACGAAAGAAGAAATAAAAAAAAAAACAACAACAACAACAGAAGCGACTGAGGTGAGAATGAGAGAAAGCTTACTCAGCCGATAGTGATGAGAAGAAAAGCGGCCTTCAAGGTCCCAAGGTTGCTAAAGTCACGAGGTTGTGATAGCTAAAGTCACCCGGAACAAGAGTGAGAGAAAGCGGCGTAGAACGACTAAGTTGCGGTTTTGGCTTTCGGGTAAGTTGCCTGAGTTTAGCTGACTGTTTGTGTTTGTTCTCTTCACCCGCCGGTGAGAAGAAGTCGATGTGAAGAAGGTGAGAAGAAGTCGACTATGGTACCCAAGCACAGTTTACTGTCGTCCTTTTTTGCCCCTTTTGGCAAAAAGGTACAGTTCACTGTTCATTGCGTGAAAGGTTACCAGTATAGGGTTGGTTTGTTTTTAAAGAATTTATTTTTCCAAGAAAAACAAAAGGCGAAACTTGTCGCGCAAGCTAATTTATTTTCCTGGTTATAAAGCTAATAAAAGTATTAAGAGGGGGTTTGATTTAGACTATATTTGGTATATAGAAAATTTGAAGAAAAGGAAAATATTTAGGAAAATTTAAAAGAAATGAAAATGAATAGAGAAAATTTAAAATCCTTATCTTGTTTGGTGTCAAGGAAAATATTAAGGAAAATAATAAGAAAAATATTTTCTCATGTATGTTTGGTTCATAAAAAATTATTGGGGAAAGGAAAATATGAGGAAATCTAAACAAAATTGTTTTCAATTTTTATAAGCTATTACAAGAACAAAAGAAATCCTCCTGATCAACACCATAATCAACAACGTCTAACCTAAATTGCATATTGTTTTTTGAGCTTACCTCTATATTACATATGACCATGTCTAGGCATATTTAATATTCCTGTTTTTTTCAAGTACATTACGCATAAACTTAGTTTACATAAAGATTATACTAAGTTCTAATGTCACTTGTTGACTTTGAGGCTTCCTCCAGCTTTCTTGAAAAGATCATGATGCTTTACATCCAGCTTCAGCCTTATTTCTTCATGATCTGCCATTGTTATTGGATAAGTCTCTTTGATAAAGTAGCGTACTTTGTATGTAACTAATGCAAGAAATAAAGCAAACCCTGTAATAATACACCAATCAAGCTTTAATATCAAAGTGCCTGTCATTCCAGTAAGATGAAAACAGGGCTACTTTGAAACTTTAAATTTTATATAGTACAATGGTGAAATGTTCATGTAAAAATCAAAGGAGGGTAGCGAGATTTCTAATAGCTATGCTATACCTATATGATGCAAAAGGCCCAAACTACAAGATGGGACAAAACTGGTTGTAACTGAAAGTTATCCTTTTTATATACCTTGTCAAAAACTACTAGATTTCGGTGAACTGGCAGTGGCAGTGGCTGTCAACACTCGACACTCCCTCACTTAAAACTATAGTTGAAAATGGACAAAGGTCGGAGTTGAAAGACAATGTGGATAACATAACGAACACACGAGAGAGAAAGACATAAAAAGGAAAAGGGGCAGAAGAATTAAAAAAAAAAAGGCTGTAAGGAATGTCCAGAAATAACATTCTAATTAACAAAACCCTGTGATTCTCCTTGTTACTAAATGACTTGGGCAGTTACATTTATGTATAATTCTTGGCTCAACAAATTGGAACTTTTTTTGGCTTTTTATTGTCTTTTCCTTTCTTAAATCTTATAAATGGCAAATGCAAAGTTAGATGAAGCAAAGGCCATGGCTTAATTTACCTTCTCCTCATTTCTGAGTTTATTTACATTGAAAAAAAAATTCACTTACATTGAACTTATCACACTTCATGCCTGGAATTCATATCTTCTTGGGTTCAATGCATGCATTTATTAATCACTTTTCTTAGTTATGAAAGAAGGAAACGGCATGCTACTTAATCACTTTCTATCCTAACCTTTCAATTTTCAGGATGGATAGCTAACAAGAATCAAATAGATAAGAATCCCAATATTCCTGACATTTCATAGACATTGAAAATGGTATTTAAGATGTGTTAATTCAGCATCATTGATGGTTGAAAAGAACAAAAAAAGCCCATCTCACCTACATATATAGTGATGAGAATTGATTTGGACTCTTACCAGTATTCTAATTACCTAAACAAATAGTTCAATGAATATCAGCAGCTTAAGGAACCCATCAATATTTCACAAACTTTGGCAGAATTACCTGTTTTTTTATCTTCTTGACCAAGCTTCAAGATATGCGAGAACCATATATAATCAATGTTGTGTCATGTCTGTTACAAAAGGCAAATGTGAATATCAAAGTAATTTGTCTCCTGCCCTGAAAGTGACGGTGATAATTGCTTTGGGATTACGTGTTGGCATTTGATTTTCTTATCAAAATCGGGGTGAAATTTTGGATGAACAAACTTAAATAATTCTAAATATCTCTAAGTTAGCTATACATACGAGCATCATTAAAAAAAGAACAATAACAAAGTTCATACATAATGGAATTAATTTTTATTTCCTAAAAAATAAAAGTGAAAATCAAAATAGTAAAGCAGCTATAAGAGAAAGAATTTACCTTCATGAAGAAATAACCCAATGTGGCTGTGCTGCCAAAGTTGTGTTGGCAGTAGCAAACAAATAGCGTTGGTCCTACAGATAGCCTTACAAGGGAAAGGAAAATAAAGACGTTAGTTAGTAGCAAAAGTGAGAAGAAGAGAGCAATATTGTAGGAGTAAGGAAGGTAACTAAACAAAAACAAAAAGGCCTGCTGTGCGAAGAACACATCTTGGTAAAGGCCAAAAGGAAGGTAACTAAATAAAAACAAGCAATAGACGCCCGAGGCAGAGGGATTTGCTTATGGGAGCTGAGTAAGGCTTCGGTTTGAAGTGCTTTAGCTTTGAAGGAGGGCGGAGGGTTTAATTCGAGGTTAGGTACCAGGAGAACTGGAGAAGGGCGGCACGGCAATGGCCACCAAAGAGACCAAGAGACTCACGAGTGACAACTTGGCTGTCAGCTGAGAAAGAAAAGAAAGGTGAAAAAATTTTAGGTTTAGAAACATAAAAGGGTTAAAAATACATATCTGCCCTTTATTGTGAAAAAAGAAAAAATATTCAAATTTAAATTTTAGGGATAAAATAGTAATTTTATAATATAATATATTACTACTCGATTAGGCTCGCGAGCACTCGAGTCAAGTAGTAAAATACTCGAACTCGACTCGCTCGACTACTCGAGTAGCTCGAGCTCGAGCTTGGCTCGACTATGTTCGAGTCGAATTCGCGTTTTCGTCGAGTCGAGCCCGAGTAGCTTGCGAGTAGTGGTGTATCGCTTACGCCCCTAGTGTTACCCATTGATATTAGAGAAAAATTTTCATTTGTGCAACTCCTACATGATGAGCCATATAGGAATTTTTGGCAAGCCTCAGTGGATGGCAATTTTTCTGTTTCTTTTGCTTATAAGTTACTTACTGTTGGAGATCATTCTAATGGCATATGGACTAAGTTATGGAAGCTTAACATCCCCCCTCGAGTTAAGTTTTTTCTTTGGTTATTAGTTCACAATCGGTTAGTAACTCAAGCTACATGTGTACATAGTAATATTTTGAATAGTGCAGTTTGTCCTCGGTGCAGTACATTGGAGGAAAATACTCTTCATGCCCTCCGAGATTGTAGTTCTTCCCAAGCTATATGGTCTGCTTATCTTCATGGTGCAAAATTACTGGAATTCAATAAGGCTAGTTTGGAGGTTTGGCTATGGAATAATATTTCTCGACATAATTTTCTAATTAATGATACGGTTCCCTGGCCTATTTTCTTTTGCTTCGCTTGTTGGCATAATTGGCGGTGGCGGAATCGTGCTGTATTTAAAACGGAGTTTTCATGGCTTAATGATGCTTTGTTTCACATAGCTACTTCAATTGGAGAGTTTCGAAATCATATGGCACAGTATCGAATACCCCAAAGGAAAGTTGGGATATTTATTGCATGGACTCCACCTCCTGTTGGTTTTGTTAAGCTGAATGCTGATGCAACGACTACAACAAATCCTGGTGATTTAGCAGCAGGTGGTTTAATTTGAAATGAAAGTGGAGGATGGTTATTTGGCTTCACTTGTCGGGTGGGATATGGTCATATAATGTAGGCTGAGCTTGTTGCTATTCTTCAAGGCTTGAAATTAGCTTGGGAACGTGGCTTTCGTAAAGTTATTATTGAGTCTGACTCCTTGTTAGCTATAAACAAGGTTCTTCAAGAAGTGTGGCATCGTGATCCTTTATTCCAGATAATTAAACAATGCCAAGATTTGTTAAGACAGAATTGGGAGTGTGAGTTACGCCATATGTACAAAGAAGCTAATATGTGTGTTGATTTCCTTGCCTCATGGGCTTTTTAAGAATCTTTTGGAATGGTTGTTTTTACCAATCCACCAGGAAATTTATATCAGTTGATTGATGAAGACATTTTTGGTGTTGCTAGGCCTCTTGCTATAGTTAGTTAATGCGGTTTTAAACCACTCCAATGTACTAAAAAAAAAGTATTAAAAGTATGTTTGGGAGGCCGTTTCAATCTGTTTAGACCCTTAAATGCATTGAATAGCAACACTAGAGTCTTATGTGTATTTTCGCTGGGGTTAGAGGTGTTAAATGTGTGGGTTAGATGGGTTACGGGTGGGTTCGGATCAATCCGATCGGGTTAATTTGATTCAAAGAATATTTTGGTTCAATCGAGTTTCGGATCATTTAGGTTCGAGTCACATGGGTTTCAGGTTAATCGAGTTTCGGATCATTTGGGTTCGGATTTTTGGATTTGGCCTTTGGGTCATTCTGGCTCAGGTTCTTCGAGTTTGACCTATGGGTCATTTGATCTCGGGTGTTCATCGGATTATTTTGACACTAATCATGAGTTCAATTCAAGTATTCAAGTTAATCCATGGATAATTTCCATTTAAGTTTCCAATTATTTATTTAAAAAAGTTAAATTTATAAGTTAACTCTTCAATAACAGATCAAGTAATGAACTAATCAAGTCAAGTAATTATTTACAATTATATGTTAGTATGAGTTTCCATGCAGATACATTGCTTATCATTAAATTTGTAATTCATAAATCGCAATTCTTAAATACCAAACTAGCAAGTAACTTTTCAATCTTCAATTTTTCATGTTTGTTCTTTCCATTTTCCATTTCCTATTTCTAATTCAATAGCAAATTTTAATTTTCTTAAGTTGAATCAAAATAAGTAAGTAATTAAAAAAATAAAATTATGCGTGCTTACAGTTTAATACTAACACACCCGGACCTAGCATGACTTTTCGGTACAAACGGGATAGTGCAAGATGACGTAATAATTAAACAATATGTCAGTCCGACTGTGTCAAGTCAGAAGAGAAGATAAGCTTAAGACAAGACGTGGTTGGAAGATGAGATTGGTGACCATCCATGGAATCACTAAAGTGGACTTCTTTAAGTCCATAGCCAATAGATTGAACGTCCATTGGTGAATTTGATCGGTGGATCGGGCCAAGGATCAAAGTTTTGAGAGATTAAAAAGAGAGGAGAAAGTTTGGCCCGGGGCCCGAGTAGACCCGGTGTCGGACTCCCCTATAAATAGGGGGAGGCCGAGCCTCTCCCCTTCATTTTCTCTCTTCCTCTCTTCTCTCATTTCTCTTTTCTCTCAACTGCTCCTTTGGAGCAATTTTGGACTTTTGGCCGATCCAGACAAACCGACTGAAGGATCAAGGCAAGATCTTGGTATGTTGTTCTTAACTCCTTGATCTACGTTTTTCTAAGTTTTCATGCATCTCTATGCATTAGTATAGGAGAGATCCAAGCTCAAAGTTAGGTTCAGCTTTTAGTTAGATTTTAAGTTTAGATTCGAGATCTAGGAACTTTGAGCTTGTGATTCTCGTTTCTGCTCTGGTAAACGCGTCGTGGGAGGTGAGAGGAACCTCCATCTTGAATTTCAGGACGATCGGTGGACCGAGGGGCTCGGAAATCGAGAGAAAGCCTTAGGTCCCGAGGGGGCCGAGCGGCTCCCGCGCAGGAGTTGAGTCTCTCCCACGCGGGAGAGACCTGCAGCCCAGGTCCCGAACGGGGCTTGGGCCAGTCCGGCACCAGACTGGGCCTTTTGGCCCAAACCGAGCGGCTGGGCCTTGTTGGGCCCAAGTCGGGTTGGGCCTCAAGGAAGGGGCCTTTTAGGCCTAGAAACAGGCCAAGCTTGACCCAGCCACAGGGGGAGGCCTGCCTGGCTTAGACCCGGGCCAGGGCCCAGCAAGAGTTGGCGGCCTATGGACCCCAGGGAATTTTCGTAATTTTGCACCAAGTGTCCAATTTTTACCCCGGAACCTCCCAGACACTTTTCTAAGCCCCGAAACACTTTCAAACATCGTCATAGGTCATGTTAGAGTCTCGTAGGTGCATTCATAAATTTAATTATGAATGCTAACGTATGTATTTCCATGTATTAAGGCTTCGGGTGAATAGAGTGCGGCGATGCTCCGGAGGTTAAGCTACATGGAGCGCTTGAGAGTATACGAATCTCCTAATACTGTGAGTGGCCTAGACTTCTTTGTATAGCCACTGGGCACAAAGGTTTTAAAAAGGTTTTAAAAACATAAATGTTTTCAAAAGTTTTGGGATACGGGAAATCCACACACACACACACACATTTGCATGGTGATATACCCACACAGTGAGTGGGATGTTTTAAAAAGGAATATAAAAACTTATGTGTGTGTGATTAAATATTTTAAATATAAATGTTTTATACATATACATATAATAATGAAATATTATTATTATAATTGTTAAGGGTGCCATACCCTTGCGAGATGACTGATTGAGCGGGATACTCCTCGGGCTCCATTATATGCGGGAGCATGGACGAGTTGGAGAAAGCATACTAGATTCTCAGCCGTGGACCGCTTATTGAGGGGCACGGTGAGACGGGACCTTGGGATAGGTGCGTAGGGAAGCTCGCCAGGGCTCCAGTTTGTTGTGTTCCACCACAGCGAGGCACCACAGAGGGAAAGGGCTAGAGAGATAGAAAAGAGAAAATGTTTTAGAAAGAAAAGAGATAGCCCTTGGTGTAGTAAGGCATAAGACGACCGACGGGTCGCGCCTTTAGTATGATAAAGATGCCAGCCCACTTTATGTATATATATATTTATTTATTTAATGTGTTTTAAAAGAGAGTTCTCGGCTAGATAACTAGAAAGAGATTTCAAAAGAAAAATATTTATCTTATTATTATTTTATTTTATGTTGGATTTCCCTTATTTGCCCTAACCCAGATGGAGATTCATAGAACCTCTGTCACTCACTTATATCCAATGTGGATGGATGCAGATCCGCGTACGGGGTCAGCAATTAGAATGGAGGCTCACTAGGAAGCGTCGGTGGCTTAGGCTTAGCAGTTTCCGTTACGTAGGTATTCCTTTAAAATTAATCCACTGGTATTACCTTAAAGTTTATTATTTTATTAAAAGATTTTAATTAAAGTTTTAGTTGTTTTGCAGCGATGGTATCTATTTCAATGCCTTGCGGTGCTTCTAGTGCGTGACCGGTCGGCACGTACTTCGAGACAGCGCGACGGTTGTCACATGGCCTACCCGGGCAGGTCGGGGTGTGACAAATACCATTTATACAACACAATAACACATAAATAAATGATAAATCAAACTAAAGTATTAAATCAATAAATAAGATGGGATTATATCAACTTATATTTTATAGAACATGTGACATGTCTCATATGACGTGATAATGATTTAGGAGATTTCTTCAAATATAGACTATCTATTTTCTATATCTTATTAAAAGTATAATATAATAGGGGATATATTGAAGTATAACTTATAGTTTATAAATTATAGAATAAAGATTAAAATTTAGGAATATGAAATTTTTTTTATTTCAATTTAATAAAAATTTAAATTTAATAAGATATTTATTTTTACTTTTAACAAATTTATTAAATAAATTTGATAATATTTAAGAATGAAAATGTAAAATATTAATAAAATTGATAATATTTAAGAATGAAAATGTAAAATATTACTTAAATAGGTTTTCAGATTATTTCAGGTTAGCCTCTCCTGTTAAACGGGTTTCAGATCAATCGGGGTTTCGGATCGGTCGAGTCGTTTACTTTTTTTTTGTCAAATCGGATTGTGTTAGTTTTAGATTCGGGCAGGTTGGGTAGATTTCTCAGGTTCGGTTAGCTTTTGACACCTCTACTGGGGGTTGATGTCTTACATGACACCAGTGGCATTGAAAAATTTGACTAGTGCAAAAAGGTCATCATTTCAATCGTATCAGAACCAATTTCTCCGTCCTTCCAAATATAGACTAAGTGGGTGTTTGGTTTCGGTTTTTAAAAACTTTTCTACTCTAAAAGTTGAAGTTAATATATATATATATATATCTAATCTATATAATATATATATATATAAGTATGAATGATGTAAAATTTTTGAATCGCCTAAAATACCTTTTTTTTAAAAAAAAAATTAGAATTATCATTGATATTGTTGATTTAAATTGAAACTCTTTATTTATCTTTTACTAAATATTTTTTATATATTTATTAAATAATGTTAGTAATTAACTAATTTTATTTTCATCATAATTAAATTACTACTATATTATATTGAAGAAAATAGTTTTATTATTATTCAATTTTATATAGTTTAATTTGAAACTTACCAATCTATAGTTTAATTATTACTTCATTTTAATGTAGTTTTTTTTACATTTATTACTAATTTTTATTTTTTGTTATTATTAATAACATATTGTATCACGTGCAACGCACGTGACAGTTAATGACTAGTACATATAAGAGTACGAATGTTATGAAACTTTTGAATTACCTAAATTATCATTTTTTTCTATATATTTTAGAAATGTCATTGATATTGTTGAGTCAAATTAAAACGCTTCATTTATCTTTTACTAAATATTTTTTATATATTTATTAAATGATGATAGTAATTAACAATTTTATATTCATCTTTTCAAAAAACTATTTTTATCATAATTAACTTATTACTATATTATATACCCTTTTCTTTCTAACATATTTTAGAAGTACTATTGATATTATTAGTTAAATTAAAACTCTTTATTTATCTTTTACTAAATACTTTATATATTTATATATAGATATATATATATTTATTTATTTTCTGGTGTTAATTTTTTATATATTTATTAAATGATGATAGCAATTAATCCATTATACTTTCATCACAATTAACTTAATACTATTTTATTTTGAAGAAAATAGTTTGATTATCATCCAATTTCATATAGTTTAGTTTAAAACTTACTTTATAGTTTAATTATCATCCATTTTAATATAGTTTATTTTTTTTCTATTTTTTTATTTTTTTTATTTTTTATAACTGACACACCCTAACATAATCCAACTTTTTCGTACAAACAGAATAGTATAAGACGGTGTATTAACACAATAATACGTTGGTCCGGATGTGTCTAATTAAGAAGAGAAGTGAAAATTAGGATAAGATGGAGTTAGAAGATGAGATAAGTAACCATGCATGGAAGCACTAATTGGACTTCTTTAAGTCCATAGCTAATGGATTGGATATCCATTGGTGAATTAGTCGATGGATTAGGCTAAGGATCGAGAATTTGAGAGGTTGAAAAGAGGGAAAAAAGTCTGACCAGGGATCCGAGTAAGCCCGGTGTAGGGCTTGCCTATAAATAGGGGGAGTTGAGCTCTCCCCCTTTTTATTTCTCTTCTCCCTATCTTCCTCTCCTCTCATTTGCTATCTCAGAGTAATTTTGGACTTTTGGCTGATCCGGACAAATCGACCGACAAATCAAGGTGAGTTTCTAATATGTTATTTAACTCACCTTAATTTGCATTTTACTTCGTTTTCACGCATTTCCATGCATTGGTCTAAGAGAGATCTAAAATCAAAGTTAGGTTTAGCTTCTTGGCTAGATTCTAGTTTAGATTTGAGATCTAAGAACTTTGAGCTTGTGATTCTCGTTTTCTTTTGGTAAACATGTCGTGGATGACTTGAGGATCGCCTGTCCAAGTTTACGTGTCTAAAAGAGGTTCAACGGCATGAATATCGAGGACCGCGTGGTAACCCATTTTACCCTTTGGGACATTTTTGTAATTTTTCGTCAAGTGTTCGATTTTGATCTAAAACCTTCCCGGACACTTTTTTAAGCCCTGAAACACATCCAACCACCGTTTTAGGTTATGTTAGAGCCTCATAGGTGCTGTAGACACTTATTTTTAATTTTAATCAATTAGTTAATTTTAGTTAATAAAGTAATTAATTGATTTGCCCTTTTTCAAAGTTTTTATTCTGTTTAGTTTATTTATGTTCACTATTATTACTTTATTTTTCTTCTGACTTTGTTTTGTTACCTTGTAGGCAATTTTGAGCCAAGATCGAAAAACCAACCAAGTCAACCCGGTGATCATGCAAAATATATATATATATATATATGTATACGTGTATATATACATGTGTATATGTATATAGGTATGTAAGTATATATATATTTATATGTATGTGTGTATATATTTGTAATTATATGTATACATATATATTTATGTGCATACATATGAATACTTATATATATTCGTACATATATTTATGTGTATATATATATCTAAATATATATATATTATATATATATATATATGAATATTATATATATATATAAGCCCGGAAGTCATGGCTCCATTATTTTCTTCTTTCCTTTAATATAACCATGCAAATATCTGATCCAAACTCCATTACATGCGCGATATTATCCTTCGTTACTCCCCTAAAGGTGAACGTACTTGCGTTCAAAGGCATCGAGAATATAGGCAAAAGATTATATCACATTATCAACCTCTGCACAGAGAGTTGTATGCCATGCATGCCTCAAACTTCTTTGTCCCCTCATTTCTTAAAGCAATTACTGAGAATAAAGAGGAAAGCTTTCGAAACATATTGGCAGAGCCTACTCTTGGGGTTTTTACATTTAAAATGTTTCAGCCCCGTTTCTGCGAATCGTTGTTATCTGAGGTAGAAGACTTTGAGAAGTGGGTCAATAAGACAAAATTCAGAATCATGCGACCCAACACAATGAACAAGTTTGGTACTGCTTTAGATGACTTTGGTCTGGAGACCATGCTTGATAAGTTGATGGAGGACTTTATTCGACCTATATCCAGAGTTTTCTTTCCTGATGTTTCCATGTGGATGATTCAGAAGTGACCTTAAATGTTTGCTTGGGTAAACAATTTTCTGGCGGAGACTTGTTCTTTCGAGGTGTTCGTTGTGATAAACATGTCAATACGGAAACACAGTCAGATGAAATTTTGGATTATTCCCATGTTCCAAGACGTGCAGTTCTTCATCGTGGGCGTCATAGGCATGGTGCAAGAGCCACAACATAGGGTCAACTTACTTTTGTGGTGCAGAAGTTTGGTCTTCCGTGAGCTGAGGAAATATCAGAAAGATTTCTCAAGCTGGCAATTTTGAACCTGAAACCGGGAAGCCAAAGCGCCAAATCAATTCAGTCATCATGCAAAGAGGAAGCCATGTAAAAATCGACCGAGTCAACTCGAGTATAATGTAATATATATATATATATTTAAATATTACATATATATATATACGTATATATACATATAATACAATTCAAAAGCCATGCAAGGCCGAAAGACCACCACCATGCGACGCCGTCTGCCACTAACAGCCATGACCGATAGCCACGGCACCAACAAAGCAGCAACTGCAGCTCGCCACCGTCCCATAACCAGCAAAGCATTCCACGACCATTCCCCATGCATTACCAAGAGCCAAGGTAGCCACGCCACCGCTGCTCCACCGCCATCGCAGCTCCACCAGCCATTTCATAGCCATCCAACATCGGGTCCACTCGCTGCTGCACCAAATCCACCTGCCATCCGTCCAAAGGTGCGAGCTAGACGAGGACATGGCAACAAATCTCCACAGTATTGCTGAGCGGTTACATAGAGAAAGAATCACTGAAAGAATGAAAGCTTTGCAGGAGTTGGTTCCCAGCTGCAACAAGACGGATAGGGCAGCCATGCTTGATGAAATTGTAGATTACGTGAAGTTTCTGAGGCTTCAAGTCAAGGTTTTGAGCATGAGCAGACTTGGTGCCACCGATGCCGTGGCTCAGCTTGTAGCCGATGTACCCATTTCCGTTGAGGGAGATGGCGTAGAAGGTGGAAGCGAGCCAGCTTGAGAGAAATGGTCACATGATGGAACCGCACAGCAAGTGGCAAAGCTGATGGAAGAAGACATTGGAGCTGCGATGCGGTTTCTTCAGTCCAAGGCCCTCACTTACAGCCAACCACGGTTGCAGCAACAAGCAACCAGTCACGGCACATCCATGCCTCCATGCAGTTCCAACAGCCGTCGCGACAATCGAGCTCAAAGACGAGGAGCTCCCTTCTGCATAGGCTCCAACCTTCCTTAGCTTAACGTCTCCATCTCCAATGGGATGGCTTGTGCAAGAAAATGCTCAAGCCAAAGATTGCAACAGCCATAGACACAGCAGCCTTCACCCTCGACCACGACTCCAACCATTTCCCCCCATGCAATTCGTCACTCTCTATTCTTGTTTAGTTTACCAGAGAAAGTGACACAAAGAGAACAAAAAGAGAATGCTTCACTTCATACTCAGCACTGCAGTTGTCATTTTACTTCCTTTTCTCTCTCAGCTCTTTCTTTACCTTACCATCTTCATACAATAAAGGAGCACATGGTCGATGAAACCCCAAACCCAGCTGCCCCTGTAGCTCCACAAGCACCACCGCTCCATAGCAGCCACCACGGCAACATCAACAGCATCTTACACAGTTGCAGCAAAGCCAACAAGGTCATCAGAATACAAACATGTCCAGTAGTTCATCATCCTCGGACTGCAACATCGCAGTAGTAGCCTCTTCTCAAGCGCATGGCGGTCAACGCCTATTATTTCATTACAATGGCTGGTGTCGCCGTTGAGGGATTGCGATGACAGCAATAACAACAATAATAGTGAAGGCGAAAGAGCTCAGTATGCCTGCCTCCGGTGAGAGAGAAGATGTTTCCCAGCCATGCAAGAGGTTCCAATTGAGACAGGGGAAGAGAATGAGAAAGTAGTATTCTTTCCAAACTCTGTGCTCTTTGAATTCATGGATTGAAGTTGAGCTCTGAGCGTAGGCGATGGCAAGATAGCTGTGATGTCAAAGTTGAAGCAAGTTGAAGCCCATGCTACTGCCAAGCTCCAGGAGTCTCTCTAGGAAACCGAGCAGGCCATCTGTTTCCAACTTTGACGCCATGTTTCTTCACGTGAACTACACAACCCCACGCCAGCTGCACTTCTTGGATGCTATCAATAACGCCAGCTATATGCCTTGGATGCTGTTAACGCAATCAACAACCCCAGATGCACCCCTCGGATGCTGCTACAAGGACAGAAGATTTAAAATCAATGATAACCAACGGATAATGGAAGACAAGAAAGGAAAAGTATGGTCAAAAGAAATTAATAGTCATCAAAAAAAAGGAGAAAAGCCAACAGATGAAAGGAGGGAGGAATCAGTATAAAAGGGTCATTTTTTAGCAATAGAAAGGGAGGAGGTCAGTCATATTTTTTGCTCCTTCCTTCTTCTGTTTTGAAGAGCAAAGAAAATTTTTTGGGGGGGAATCTTTCATCTTTTTTTATGTTTTGAAGAGCAGCGAAATTTTTTTTGAGGGGAAATCTTTCGTTTTTTTAAAGGAGGAAAGCTGTAATATTTTTTTTTCTTTTCTTTTCTTTTTGTCAAACAGATACTTCAACGTTTTTTTTTTCTTTCTTTCTTTCATTTTTTTTATTTCAAGAACAAAACACAAAAAAAGGGAGAGGAGAAGAGAGAAGAAGAGTCCGACAAGGACAAGAAATTTTATTTTCTTCTTCTTAATTTATTTTTAAACGGTTTGGCTAGAGAAAAATAGAGAAAAGGCATATTGTGTATCAATTTTTAGCCATTCTCTTCTCCACAAAGCCATCGTTTTTAATTTTGATATAAAAGTCCATCCTTTCTTTAGGTAAAGTTCTTACTTTTATTTGTGTAAAAATTATTTCTTCGTGCTTTAAATGTAATGTTCTTGTATTATTATGATAATCTTGTGCACAAAAATATTATGATTTATGAAGCATATGTATATTGCAAAGTGATTTATTATGTTTAATATATGTTTTAATATGTTCAATATGAGGCCTTTCTATTTGTTTGTCTATTTTGTTCTATTAATATGTCATTTTTTTAAATATTTACATGATTATACAAAAAGTTCCTAACTTTCTTGTTTTATACTCTTGTTTATTATTTTTAAAGCTTGCTTATATGTTCAATATGCTTGTTTAATGTGAAATTTTAATTTTGATTAAAAGATTATATTTTTTTAGCTTATACTCATCTTTGACGGATTAAAAATCTAATCTTGGTTATAAAGGTCATAATTTTAAGATAATAAATTTGTTTGCTTAATTAAAGGTTAACTCTTGGATTAAAAATTGCACCTTTTTGCTTATGGGTATTTTTGCTTGATTAAAAATGAGAGTTTAGTTAATAAAAATTGAATCTTTAAGTTTATTTTATTTTTTTGTTATCTTCTAGCATTTTTTATTTAAATAAAAATAATGTTTGATTTTAAAAATTGAAACTTAAAATTTTAAACTTGTATAAATGCATGTTTAATTTAATATTTAATTTTTATTACTTTCTGCTCTTGAATATGTGTTTTGTTTAATAAAAAATTTATGTTTGTATGTAAAATTACCTCTTTGTCCTTATGGATATGTTAGCTTAATTAGTAATTATATCATGTGTTAAATTACTGTTTTGCCCTTTTATATATACTTTCTTAATTAAAAATTTAACCTTGTATGTAAAATTACCCTTTTTTACCTTTGCATGTATTTTTGCTTAAGTAGAAATTATATCTTGCATTAAGTTACCTTTTTGCCCTCATATGTATGTTTAATTAAAATTCAGTCTTGATTGTAAAATTACCTTTTTACCCTTATATATACGTTTATTCAATTATGAATTAAATTTTGCATGATATTATACCTTTGGCCATGAATATGTATTTGTTTAAGTTAGATTTGCTTGTATGTGTTAAATTAGTTGCTATGCAATTTGATCTTATAAAATTGATTTTAAATTCCCATGTCCTATTTATTTACCATTTTATATTGTATGATTAATTGTGTATATATATATACTGACCCATGTTTCCTTGTCTCATTCATGCATAATTAAAATTAGAACATCGGTTTTTAAAAATTCATATGCATGGGGTAACCGAAAGATGCCTCAGGAGTCTGAGGTTTCTAAAAGGTTTTCTCCGATGAGATGTTTTCTTGGTGTCTAATCGGGAG
Organism: Microcos paniculata; assembly: GCA_030664755.1. Classification (NCBI taxonomy): domain Eukaryota; kingdom Viridiplantae; phylum Streptophyta; class Magnoliopsida; order Malvales; family Malvaceae; genus Microcos; species Microcos paniculata. The sequence continues at coordinate 20,633,688 of CP131461.1, forward strand.
TCCGATCGGCCCCGGGAGAATTTCTCATCCCTTCAAAATTAAAAAATGTTTTTCATGTAATTTTCATAAAAAGCATTCATCATGTTTATGATCGTCTTTAATTTCTTAAAATTCACGAATGAACCCCAAAGATTTTCTTTTTACAAAAAGGAATGTTAATTCCAAAATCTTTTTTATTTATTTATTTTATTTTTACTTTTATGTTTTATTTTTACTTCATTTTAAGAAAATCTCTTGTCTAAGAGGCCCAATTAAATTAAAAGAAATATTTATTCCAACATTAATTTCAAAACATGTTTTAAAGGTTTTTGGAGAGATCTTAATTTTTCAACTATAATTAAGGCCTCTCAAATTAATCCAAATTTTACGAAAAAATCACTTTCAAAATCTCTTTTCTTATTTTTATTTCTTTTTATTTCTTTTTCAATAAAAGGGAATATTTCTTTTCTTTTATCCTTTTTTTAATTTTTCAAAATATTTTCTTATCAAACTAAATTTTTGTCAAACTATTCCCTTCATCAAATTAAAAGGAATATTTATTCCGACATTGTTTTAAAATTAAATCTTTCTAAGAGATTTTAATTTGAGAAATCATAATTAAAGTCTCTTAATGTAAATTTCAAAGCATGAATTTGAGGATGTTTATCCCAACTTTTTTGTAAAATGTTTTCTAGAAGGTTTCAATTAATATTCTCATAATTGAAACTTTCTAAAATTAAAATTAAACCTTTGTTTTTCAAAAGGATATTTATCCTCATTTTTAAATTTGACTTTGATTTTTTTGAAGAATATTTGTTCCTAGTTAGAAATTGAATCTCCATTCTAAGTAGGAAATTTCTTCAAATTCGAAATTGGGCTATGGATTTTCACATTAAAAGGGATGTTCATTCCGACATTAAGTTTTTTTTTTTAATTTTTGGATTTAACTTTCAATGGGATTTTTGTCCCACATTAAAAGGAATATTTATTCCGACATGTAAAATTATGTTTTTCTTAAAATGATTTTAAACACATTTTATTATTATTTACCAAGTAAAATATTTTTAAGACTTTTGTGGTACCGATTTCCGGGCGTCTTGGGGGTGCTAATCCTTCCCCAAGCGTAACCGACTCACGAACCTAAAATCTCTTTTGTAGACTAGTTTCTTTCCTTAACTTGACGTAATCTTTCTAGATTTATGTTGGGTTAAACAAGTAGGTGACTAACCACACCTATTAAAAATAAAAGGTTAGTGGCGACTCCATTTGTTTTCAGACTGTTTAGTCCCAAATATTTTTCACGCCATGTCATTTATCGTCGGAGCGGTAAAACGTCTCGACAGCTTGGCGACTCCACTGGGGATACATTTTTTTAGAGTCAAGCCACTTTTTAAGTCTTATTTTACTTGGGTTTGATAATAAAATGTTTTAAGTCTCATTTCATGCATTGCATCATTCATTTGCATTAAAATTTTTCCAATAATTGTTTCAAAATTTTTCAAAAAAAGAAAAAGGAAAAGAAGACAAAAAAAAAAGGAAGATTTTTCAAAAAAATAAGTTTATTAAAATTGCATCTTGCATTCATATCACATTCAATTTATATGTATGTTTTTATGTTTTGATCTTCTAGTATGCTTTGTGTGTTTAATTACTCGTCTATATTTTGCATGATTTAATTCTTAACCTATGCCTTGATCCTCTAGTATGCCCTATGTCTTAATTACTTGTATGTATTTTGCATGTTCCAATTTCCTTTGTATGTCTTGATTTGCTAGTATGCTTTTTGTATTTACCATTTTGCCCTTTTAGTCACTTGTACGTATTTTTCTTGTTTCAATTCCTTGTGTATGCCATGAATGCCTACCTTGTTTACCATGTGTGTTTATCTCATCATATTAATTATTTATCCTATATTTTGAATTGGACTGATCGTGTGTTGACATGTGATAGTGAAATTTTTTCTGCTTCCTGCTTCTGCTTCTCCGAATGTTCACTACTTCACCGAAAGGCAATTGGTAAAGGTATAAGTCCCTCCCTCACACACGACACAATTCATAACATAAAAGTTCGGGAGTCCGAACTTCACCTTTATTTAGGAGGGGGCGACGGGGTTGCCTCCACCCCATCTTGTCCGATGGGTACCCTTGTCTAGAGCTTTAAACCCAGCATGTAGAAAAAAAAACCCAAAATCTAACCTAGATAGAGCCAAACCCGTTGGAGAAAACTCGGTTTCTTAGGACACAAAGGGGGGACGGCTTCTTACCTTTATCAATCCCTTTCGTTTTATCTGCTTATTTCATAATAGCATGCTGTTTGTCTGATTATTTCGTGATGACACGCTGTTTGTATAAACTGTCTATTTTTATGATAGCACGTTGTTTGTATAAACTGTTTGTTTTCTTTCACCTTATCTGTATATATATGCTTATTCCATATTGGTATGCTACTTGTATAATTTTTCCTATTCTCTTCTTCACTTCGTCTGTATATATGTTGTCTGCTTATCGTATGCTTTGAGTATCTATGATTATTTCTTTTATTTGCCATCATCACATGACATGCATTTCATTGTAGAATTATTCGTAATAAGAGAACTGTAAAGGGAAATTAGTCATGGCTGATGAACAAGGTCAACCTTTGGGTCAACAGATATTTGGGTCCCCAGCCTTGTTTGGATGAAATGACTAATTATCTTTTATGGTTAAATTGTTGCGAGCCAAACATCTTTGCATCATTCATCTTAACATTATTATTTTATTCTGATACGTTTCCTTTTACCCTTTTGTCATTTCTTTTTCTCTGCATCCCATTCTCACATTTCATCCCCATCTATAATAGGTTTACTATAGAGAAAATTATTTATGGCGAAAGAAAATGAGGAAATACCCATGGAGATAGATTCGATGGGGGAGTCTGAAAATTTTGATTCCGCCAATCCGACTTTGAAACGAGCTCTGTACTTGCTAAGGCAGAAAGCTACGAAGGTGTCAACAAAGGGTCCTGCACCCCAGTTACCTGCAAGACTCAACTGTAGTTTCATCCGAAATGATCTGACAAGACTGAAACAGTTATGGGAAGGCATCAGTGATAAGGGTCAATTCAAACAGTTGTATGGAGACATAGCATTGCTGTTAGATGTGGAAGTGGAGGAGGAACTTCTAAAAGCGGCTTTGTACTTTTGGGATCCCTCATACCGGTGTTTTACTTTCGGTAAACATGATGAATCTTCTATGGGAGAGTATGATATGGTGCCGACAGTGGAAGAGTATCAAGATCTGTTGATGGTAGGGAGCAAGCCGGATAAAGTATTTTGGCCAACCGAGAATCATCCTAGGAAGCTAGTGAAGTTGTTCGGGATGAAGACCGAAGAGATAAGGAGCTACATTGATGGTGAATTCCTTTCAACCCGTTTCATGATGGATATTGTGGAAAAGAATACCACCATTAGAAAAGGGATTGATGTTCTAGCCCTTTTGATTTATGGCCTAGTACTATTTCCTAGAAGGGAAGAATATGTACATATGTCAGTAACAACTCTTTTTATGGAGATCAAGCATCAATCTGATCCGGCTTTGACAATTTTGGCAGAAACCATTCGATCTCTCAATGCATGTAGAAAAGCCGGCGGTAAATTTGAGGCTTGTGGACAGTTATTGACAATATGGTTTAAAAGCCATTTCGGATACAAAAAGTTTGTAGGAATGGTCTTCAATAACAAAGGTGAAGAGACGATAGCCATTTATAATGCACATCCTTGGCCATCCCAACCAAGAACAGTGGTAGAATGGGTCGAGTGGTTCACGAATTTGAAGAATCAAGACATCACATGGAGAGCAATGTGGACAACGACAAGAGATACTCCTTATTTGGATGCAAGCATACCGTGGATCCCTCTTGTAGGCATTTGGGGAACCATCAGTTACTCCCCATTGCTAGTAAGACGGCAATATGGGTCAGAACAGTCTATCCCTCTTACTTTTGGGCTCAACTTGTTGGACTTCCGGCATGACACCGAAAAGGGATTTGATGAGGCCAAATTTTGGGCAAACTTGTACAAAGAAGCACAGAAGATGGATCGTGGCGATCATACTGACGATGCAATTCCTGAATACATTGTGTGGCACAGTAGAAGGGCGAAACAGATTTCAGTTCCGCCAGTCCTAGATCCTAATTACCCTTTGTTTGAGGCACCGGAGGACAAGTTAGAAAGGCTAGAAATTGAGAATCAAAGATTCAGAAAAGGGGCTCAGTTAGTAGAATTGACCCAAAAATGTCAGCAGTTGGAACTACAGAATCGACAACTACGCGACCAGCTTGGAAATAGCCAGATAGAGATGCAAGGATGGGTTCAAGACTGGGTAAGAGAGAGCGCCAACAACGTCAAGCTGAAAGGGGAGGTGAAAGAATGGAGAGAAGAAGCCACGGAAATGAGTCGGTTGGCAGCAAGGACCAAAATCTTCAATCAAGAACATGCCCAAAGCTGGAGAATTGCCCAAAAACAATGCTTTATAGTTCAGGAGGAGAAGAGCGAAGTAGAAAAAGCAAAGATTGAACTGAAAAGAGAATTGGCGGAGCAGAAACGTATGGTAGGGTGGTTAGTCCGAAGAAACAATGAGTTAGAGCAACAAGTTCACGATGCTGCCAACAGATTGACTATTTCTGAAAAACAAAATGCTGAGATGAGGGCCCAATTGGAGCAGTTCAGGAGACAAGCAGAGTGACAGATTTGTTGTAAAATATTATCATCTTATGTTTTGAATCGGATGGTATTCTATTATGGGTTATTAAACTCATTTTCCTATTTTCGTAATGCTAATTATCTCTATAGTAATCTTGTTATGGATGGGTTTCCACATTACATAATCATTCAAGCATATTCATACATACATTCATATTCATGGTAGGAGAATCTGATTCGTCCTTATGGTTAAATAAAGGTTTCAAGATAGCACCTCCAACGCACAGATTTAACACTAGATTACAATCTAGAATCGTCATGGAAGAGCAAGCTGCCGAGATTGAACAATTAAGGAAGGCAAATGAAGAATTGCAGAAAAAACTGGATCAGATGGCAGAAATGATGGTCAGTATGAGACAGCAAAACATAGCAAATTCAGGCAACAATTCCAATGGGCAATCTTCCCCGAGTACACTCCCGCATGGACTCCCCACAGCTCAGAATGCCTCTCTCTCACCCCCCGTACTCAATATACCTTTGCAAGAAAACCAAACACAAATTTCTCAACCAACCACAAACACATTCACCTTCCCACCACCTCCACCTGGTGTATACCCTTTTACACCCTCAATGTTTACCACAAGTGGAGGAATCCCAACAACTCAACCAATTCCCCCTCCCACCTACACTATGCCACCTCCTGCCTCTGGACACACCCCAAACAATCCCGTGTTTGTGCCTGACGAACAATTTGAGAGAGAGATCGGCGGAGCCGAAAGTCAAAGGGTATTGAGCCAGATAGAGGAGCGGCTCAAAGCCATGGAGGGCACTCATGCTTACGGCATTACTGATGCTTATGAATTGAGCTTGGTGGATGGGTTGGTGATCCCGCCAAAGTTCAAAGTGCCTGAATTTGAGAAGTACAAGGGGACCACATGCCCTAAAGACCACATCACTATGTATTGCCGGAAGATGGCCGCATACTCCAGAGATGATAAGTTGCTAATTCACTGTTTCCAAGACAGCCTTACCAGGTCTGCAACGCGGTGGTACAACAAGTTAGATAGACGGGGCATTCACTCCTGGAATGATCTAGCCCGGGCTTTCATTGATCAGTATAAACACATGACTGATTTGGTGCCTGATAGACTGACTTTGCAGAATATGGAAAAGAAGTCTTCTGAATCTTTCACCGAATATGCCCAAAGATGGAGGGATATAGCAGCTCAGATTCAACCTCCTTTAACTGAGAAAGAGACCACAAGGTTATTTGTTAATACCTTGAAAGCTCCATACTACAGCCATATGCTGGCCGGTGCCACCAAAAGCTTTACCGACATGGTCCTAGTTGGAGAGATGGTGGAAAATGCACTCAAAACTGGCAAATTGGAAGGAGGGGAGTCTAGTGCGGCTAGGAAAAATCCAAAGAAGAAAGAAGGCGAGGTGAACACCGCCGGATATGGAGGATACCAACAATACCCCCAACAGCAATATCGACCAAACCAATCCCAATATCGACCATACCAATCACAATACCGACCCTACCAATCCCAATACCAATCCCAATATCGTCCCACCAACTACACACCCCTTCAAAACACTTACCAACATCCTCATTCCAACTATGCTCAACCTCAAAACACTTATCAATATCCGATATCCAATACCAGTTACACTGCCTCCAGACCAAACACTCAAAATTGGAACCCAAGACCACCAAGAGAAAGGAAACAATTCACCCCTATTCCCATAACCTACACCGAACTTTATGCCAAACTTTTAAGCAACAAAATGATTGAACCAGTCCAATACTTAACCCCTTTGCAGCCTCCCTATCCGAGGTGGTTCGATGAAAACGCCACCTGTGCTTATCACTCGGGGGCTAAGGGACATAGCATTGAGAACTGTATTCGGTTGAAGGAAGTGGTGCAAGGCATAATCAATGAGGGTCGTTTGACTTTCAATGCACCGCCAAGTGTGGGCACAAATCCTCTTCCAAATCATGGTGGAAACACTGTGAATATGATTGATGATGGGGCAGTTCATGTTAAAAGAAGGGTTGAAGAAATTATCACACCAATGAAGGTCGTATATCAGGCTTTGCTAAAGGCCCAAATGATTACTCCTTTGAAGTGTGAGGGTCATGAGATCCAGTGTTGCCCTAAATTCCGAGGAAAGTTGCAAGCTATGATGGATACCGGTCTAATTGAATTTTATGTGGAGAGAAACAAAAGTACCGACATCTGTATGGTGAATAATGGAGATGAAGATTCTTCCCATTATAAACCAAGTTTGAAACTATCTGCGATTCAAAAGCCCAGCCTCGCTATTCCCATAGCCTCACCAAAACCAAATCTATCAATTCCGATGACCCCTAGGCCGATATTGAATATCCCCGTATTGAAACCGAGCTTGAATCTGAATGTGCCAACACCATTCCCCTATCAAAGTGATAAGGAGGTACCTTGGAGGTATGAGAGTTCAGTGCAACAGATGAATGCCAATGTCCAGGAATCTGAATCAGTGAATATTTCTGGAGTAGGAGGCATGACTAGGAGTGGGAGGTGCTATGCCCCAAATCCAACTGTCACTCTACAAAAAGAGAAAGGCAACGAGAAAAATGATGAAGTTGTTACACCATCTGTTGGAGAGCCGGAGAAAGAAATTGAAAAAGAAGTAACCAAGACGGTGGATGAAAATGACGCTCGTGAATTCTTGAAATTCATCAAACAAAGTGAGTACAACGTCATAGAACAATTGAATCGCTTGCCAGCCAAGATCTCTCTGTTAGCTCTGCTTTTGAACTCCGAGGCCCATCGTAATGCTCTCCTCTGAATCCTGAACCAATCTTATGTGTCTAAAAACATCACTGTAGCCAATTTGGAACATATTGCTGGGGGTATCACAGTGACTGATTACATCTACTTCACTGATGAAGAGATCCCTTCCGAAGGAAGAGGCAATTACAAGGCGCTGCACATCACCGTTCGGTGCAAGGATCATATGGTCGCCAAGGTATTGATTGACAATGGATATGCTTTGAACGTGATGCCACTTCACACATTGATGAAATTGCCTATAGACCAATCTTTATTGAAAGCCAGTCAGCTAGTGGTTAGGGCATTTGATGGCACACGGAGGGAAGTTATTGGAGAGATGACCGTTCCGATTATTGTAGGGCCGGTTGAATTTGAGATCCTTTTCCAGATTATGGATATTTCGCCAACTTATAGCTGTCTCCTGGGTCGCCCCTGGATCCATATGGCCGGTGCTGTTCCTTCTTCCCTTCACCAAAAAATCAAGTTCCGAGTTGAAAATAAGATAGTTTCTGTGTCCGGAGAAGAGGACATCATGGTAATGCAACCTCCAAACACTCCTTACATTGAAGTTGCAGAAGAGGCAATGGATTGCTCTTTCCGGTCATTTGAAGTAGCCGAAGTAACATGGGTAAGGGAAGGATCCGAGGTACCTAGTCCTCGTTTCTCTGGCTGCTTGAATATGCAAGTTAACATGACTGTCGGAAGAGGCTGTCGGGCCGAAAAAGGACTCGGAAAATATGGCCAAGGAATCCGTGAGCCTATTGTCTTACCAAAGGCGGAGCCCACTTTTGGACTTGGATATAAGCCTACTTGGAGAGAAAAGTCCGAAGCAAGGGAGGAGAAGAAGCGCAAGCGTGTAGCTGCATTGAGAGGAGGGGAACTTGAACCCAAGAAATTGAAGATTCCACCGTTGAAAGATAGTTTTGTTTTTGCTGGAACGATGAACCCAAAAAGATTAGTTGTTGAGCTTGAACAGTTATTAAAGGGATTGTCTATCGGCATGCTAGAGCACGGGGAATCAAGTAGTGGAACATTGGTTCAACGAATGGCACCGGGGACTGATTTGAATAATTGGGAGTCTTTCGAGATGCCAGTGAATTTGTCAGATATGAACATGTAATCAATTAAACTTTGAGAACTCATTTTATCCTGCACTTCTGCCTGAGAGTGTGGACAGTTGACTTTCATATGTTATGGGTTTTATTTTCATGTTTGCTCCATCATTCATGATATTGATATTCACACTATTAAACTCTACATCGTGTATATATACCGTTGTGTTTACCTCTATATGCTTATCCTTGTTATTCATTTCTCTTTTCATTCATGGATCAAATGCATATATATATATACCTCTTTATTGTCTTTTGACCCCAGGACTTCAAACGATGAATGTAAAGACAACAAAGATGGTCTTTTTGAACCCAACTTTGATCGTTTCGTTAATGCGGATGACTTCGACAACGATGATGATGATGATTACTCTCTTCCCCCTGAACTTATGAGACTGATTGAAAAGGAAGACAAACAGATCTTGCCCCACAAAGAAGCCACCGAACTGATCAATTTGAGTGATGATGAGGAAAAGAGAGAAGTTAAAATTGGCACTTCCCTAACACCTGAACAGAAGGAGGAACTAGTGGGATTACTCAAGGAATATGCTGATGTCTTTGCTTGGTCCTACCAGGATATGCCAGGTCTGGATACTGAGATTGTGGTGCATAGAATGCCAATCAAGCCCGGATTCAAGCCAATACAGCAAAAGTTGAGGAGAATGAGGCCTGCCATGTTATTAAAGATCAAAGAAGAAGTGAAGAAGCAACTGGACGCAGGATTCCTAGAAGTAGCTACTTATCTTGAGTGGGTTGCAAATGTAGTACCAGTCCCGAAAAAAGATGGCAAAGTTCGAATGTGTGTGGATTACCGAGATGTCAACAAAGCCAGTCCGAAAGATAATTTCCCATTACCCCACATTGATACTTTAGTCTACAACACGGCTAAACATGCAACATTTTCTTTCATGGATGGGTTTTCGGGGTACAACCAGATTAAAATGGCTTCAGAAGATAAGGAGAAGACTGCTTTCACCACCATGTGGGGCACGTTCCAATACAACGTGATGTCCTTTGGTCTCAAGAATGCCGGGGCAACTTATCAGAGAGCTATGGTGACCCTTTTTCATGATATGATGCATAAAGAGATTGAGGTGTATGTGGATGATATGATTCCCAAAGGTCGGAATCCAGAAGAGCATATGACTAGCCTGAATAAGTTGTTTGAGAGGCTGCGCAAGTATCGGTTGAGGTTGAATCCGGCCAAATGTACTTTCGGCGTTACTTCAGGGAAATTGTTGGGCTTTATTGTTAGTCAAAGGGGCATCGAGGTAGACCCAGATAAAATCAAAGCCATTCAGAATTTGCCACCTCCAAGAACTCAAAAAGAAGTAAGAGGTTTCTTTGGGCGATTAAACTATATCTCCCGCTTCATATCCTAATTGACTGCAAAATGTGACCCGATTTTCAAGCTTTTGAAGAAGAACAATACGGGAGAATGGAATCAAGATTGTCAGAAAGCCTTTGATAAGGTCAAAGAGTATTTGTCGAACCCACCAGTGCTAGTACCTCCTGTGCCTGATCGACCACTAATCTTGTATCTGACAGTGTTGGAACACTCCATGGGCTGTGTTTTGGGGCAACATGATGAAACCGGCAAGAAAGAACAAGCAATCTACTATGTCAGCAAGAAGTTCACAGAATATGAGGCCAAGTATTCTCAGATAGAAAAGATGTGCTGTGCATTGGTGTGGGCAGCTCAGAGGTTAAGACAGTATATGCTGTATAATACCACATGGTTGATAGCAAAGTTAGATCCAATCAGATTCCTCTTTGAGAAACCTTCATTGTCAGGACGATTGGCTCGATGGCAAGTACTATTATCAGAATATGATATAGTTTATGTCTCCCAGAAAGCTATCAAAGGAAGTGCCATTGCTGAATTTCTAGCTGACAGAGCAGTTGATGACTATGAACCCATGAAGTTTGAGTTTCCTGATGAGGATTTGATATCGATATTCAATACTGAGCTAGAACAAGGAGAGAAATGGAGAATGTATTTTGATGGGGCATCAAATGCACTGGGGCATGGAGTAGGAGCTGTCCTAATATCCCCAAACGGTGATCAATACCCGGCAACAGCAAGACTTGACTTCGACTGCACAAACAATATGGCAGAATATGAAGCTTGCATTCTGGGGATCCAGATGGCAATGGAGAAAAAGATCGAGACTTTGGAAGTGTATGGCGATTCTGCTTTGGTGATATATCAGCTGAAAGGTGAATGGGAAACACGAGACTCAAAGTTGGTCCGTTATCACAAGTACATTATGGAATTGATTGAGCAATTTGAAGAAATCAGCTTTCATCATCTCCCTAGAGAAGACAATCAGTTGGCCGATGCATTGGCAACTTTAGCCTCGATGTTCAAAGTCAATAAAGGAGCTGAAATCGAAGCAATCAAGTTGGACATGAAGACTCACCCGGCACATTGCATGAGTGTTGAAGAGGAGGATGATGGTAAACCTTGGTTCTATGACATTGTCCAATACCTCAGATTTCAAAAGTATCCAGATCGTGCTGTTGAAAATGACAAGAAAGTTATCCGAAAAATGTCGGCAAACTTCTTCTTAGACGGTGAAGTCCTTTACAAGAGAAGTAGGGATCAAGTAATGTTGAGATGTCTAGAGTCAGAGGAAGCAAAGAAGATTCTAGAAGAAGTTCATGGCGGAGTTTGTGGAACTCATTCCAGTGGGCATAGAATGGCTAAACAGATTATGAGGTTGGGATATTACTGGTTGACTATGGAGACTGATTGTATTAATCATGCAAGAAAATGCCATAAATGTCAGATCTATGCTGATCAAATTCATGTACCTCCTAATCCATTGCATGTCATCTCGTCCCCTTGGCCTTTCTCAATGTGGGGCATAGACATAATCGGGGCAATCTCACCGAAGGCTTCTAATGGTCACCAGTTCATCTTAGTAGCCATCGATTATTTCACCAAATGGGTTGAAGCTGCTTCATATGCCAATGTAACTCAGTCAGTGGTCACCAAGTTCGTAAAGAAGGAGATCGTTTGTCGGTACGGGCTACCAGAAAGAATCATTACTGACAATGCTAAGAATTTGAACAACAAGATGATCGATGCAGTGTGCTCCCAATGCAAGATCAAACACAGCAATTCAACTCCTTACCGGCCAAAAATGAATGGAGCGGTCGAAGCAGCAAACAAAAACATTAAGAAGATTGTCCAGAAAATGACAGTGACTTACAAAGATTGGCATGAGAAACTTCCTTTTGCTTTACATGCTTATCGCACTACTGTAAGAACATCGACTGGGGCAACTCCATATTCTCTAGTATATGGAATGGAAGCTGTGGTACCAGTTGAGATAGAAATCCCATCTTTGAGAATATACAGAGAGTTGAAGCTCGAAGAGTCAGATTGGGTGCAAGAGAGATTTGACCAATTGAACTTGATTGAAGAGAAGCGGCTCAAAGCGCTTTGCCATGGTCAATTGTATCAGAAAAGAATGATGCGTGCATATGATAAGAAGGTGCGTCCGCGCGAATTTACGGAAGGAGAATTAGTGCTGAAAAAGATTCTGCCTACTCAACATGATCCCTGAGGAAAGTGGACTCCAAATTGGGATGGTCCTTATGTGGTGAAGAAAGCATTCTCGGGAGGTGCCCTGATCTTGCAAGAAATGGACGGGGATGAATTGCCACATCCAATCAATGCCGATGCTGTGAAGAAGTACTACACCTGAAAAAAGAAATGATAAAAAAAATGAATAAAAAAATGAAAAAATGAAAAGAGCGTCTCAAGTTGAAAACCTGAAAAGGCGGCTTGAATCCGAAAAAGAGAAGAAAAGGAGGGATCTGAGGCGAAAGCTCGAAAGGGCGATTCAGATCTAATTAAGATGGTTCCTAAGCTGAAAACCTGAAAAGGCGGTTTAGGAAGGTTGAGAAAGCACAATAAAAAAGGCACCTAATTTGTACAAGAGGTTTTGTTTGATTATGGGGATTGGGGTAATCAGAAATCATCAGACGTTGTCAAACGTCACTCTAGCAATGATGAGTCGATCAAAGGCAGGGTAAGAGATGACCAGTTTTTGTTACTTATGCATTCATCGCTTTGAGGTCATGTGCCTTTCTTCTTTATTTTGCTACAAACTCATTTGTTATAGACTCTTTGTTATAAACTTGTAATGAGCTTGTTATAAGTTTATCTGTTATATATAGATACGTCTTGCGCACTTTCCTTTAAAAGATCAATGTGTTTCCTTTAAATATAAATGGCATAATTTTTCTTTCTCATGGAGGGATAAGCAAACAGGTAAGTAAATACCATGACATTGGATGTCACTTTCAACACAAAAAAGGGAAAGAAATGTAGGATTAAAATGAGTTCAATAGCTTGTGGTTGATACCAGAAATCTGATGACACATGAGCTAAAATCATCTTGAACTAGGATTTTCAAGCGAGAGTGATTTGAAGAGAAGGCCTAGAGCATGCTGATGCCAGAAAAGGTGTGATGAAAAAGATATTCTCCAATTTCGAGCTCAAAGAGTATGAGTTGGTCCAAAACAAAAAGCTATCTTGAAAACTTTGAGACAAAATAACAAAACATTATCATTTGAGCATGAGCATGCAAAATGCATCATTCTAGCATCATTCTTCATGAACATCCATTATGCATCATGGCTTAAAGATTACAGGTTAAACTCAATTCGAGATTGTGAGGTTAGTCTTGTACAAGAAGATCCTCAGGTAATTCTCCAAAACTCCTTTAAGATCTTTCCATGCTTAAGGTAATTATCTGTGATTCAGTTCAACCTAGCATGAATTATTCCTATAATTTCTTCAAAATTTAAAATCATTTTGTTTAAGATGGTTTTCTTAAAATTGTTTCTGTTTAGAGCAATTTCTTCAAAGTTTAAGATCATTTTGTTTAAATATGATTTTCTAAAATTGTTTCTGTTTAGAGCAATTTCTTCAAAATTTAAAATCATTTTGTTTAAGATGGTTTTCTCAAAATTGTTTCTGTTTAGAGCAATTTCTTCAAAGTTTAAGATCATTTTGTTTAAAGATGATTTTCAAAGATTGTTTCTGTTTAGAGAAATCTCCTCAAAGTTTAAAATCATTTTGTTTAAGGTGATTTTCCAAAATTGTTTCTATTTAGAGCAATTTCTTCAAAGTTTGAGGTCATTTTGTTTAAAGATGATTTTCTAAAATTGTTTCTGTTTAGAACAATTTCTTCAAAATTTAAAATCATTTTGTTTAAGATGATTTTCTAAAATTGTTTCTGTTTAGGGCAATTTCTTCAAAATTTAAAATCATTTTGTTTAAGATGATTTTCTAAAATTGTTTCTGTTTAGGGCAATTTCTTCAAAATTTAAAATCATTTTGTTTAAGATAATTTTCTAAAATTGTTTCCGTTTAGGGCAATTTCTTCAAAGTTTTAAAGGCATTCCTGTTTAGGACGATTTTCTCAAAAGTGTTTCTTTTTTTTAAAGCAATTTCTTCAAATTCAAAATCATTTCTGTTTAGAATGGTTTTCTCAAAATTTAGTACAGTTTCTCCAGATCTAAAATCTTTACTGTTTAGGACGGTTTTCGCAAAATTAGCACAATTTGTTTAGATATAAAATTATTTCTGCTTAGGATGATTTTCTCAAAATTAGCACAATTTCTTCAAATTTAAAATCATTTCTGTTTAGGGTGGTTTCCCAAAATTATTCCTGTTTGTAGTTTAAAATTATTTCTGTTTAGAAAAGTTTCCTAAAAAATAGTTCCTGTTTAGGATAATTCCTTTGATCTCAAAATCATTTTTGCTAAAAGTAATTTTTCTCGAAACCTCAGTACTGTTTAGTACGCGTTTGAGCGAAGAGTGTCTACGTCTTTACTTATTTCTTAATTAGCCAGAAGCTCACGCTTCAAAATCATTAAAAAAATAATCAAAGAGGGGCAACTGTAGACACTTATTTTTAATTTTAATCAATTAGTTAATTTTAGTTAATAAAGTAATTAATTGATTTGCCCTTTTTCAAAGTTTTTATTCTATTTAGTTTATTTATGTTCACTATTATTACTTTATTTTTCTTCTGACTTTGTTTTGTTACCTTGTAGGCAATTTTGAGCCAAGATCGAAAAACCAACCAAGTCAACCCGGTGATCATGCAAAATATATATATATATGTATACGTATATATATACATGTGTATATGTATATAGGTATGTAAGTATATATATATTTATATGTATGTGTGTATATATTTGTAATTATATGTATACATATATATTTATGTGCATACATATGAATACTTATATATATTCGTACATATATTTATGTGTATATATATATATATATCTAAATATATATATATTATATATATATATATGAATATTATATATATATATATATAAGCCCGGAAGTCATGGCTCCATTATTTTCTTCTTTCCTTTAATATAACCATGCAAATATCTGATCCAAACTCCATTACATGCACGATATTATCCTTCGTTACTCCCCTAAAGGTGAACGTACTTGCGTTCAAAGGCATCGAGAATATAGGCAAAAGATTATATCACATTATCAACCTCTGCACAGAGAGTTGTATGCCATGCATGCCTCAAACTTCTTTGTCCCCTCATTTCTTAAAGCAATTACTGAGAATAAAGAGGAAAGCTTTCGAAACATATTGGCAGAGCCTACTCTTGGGGTTTTTACATTTAAAATGTTTCAGCCCCGTTTCTGCGAATCGTTGTTATCTGAGGTAGAAGACTTTGAGAAGTGGGTCAATAAGACAAAATTCAGAATCATGCGACCCAACACAATGAACAAGTTTGGTACTGCTTTAGATGACTTTGGTCTGGAAACCATGCTTGATAAGTTGATGGAGGACTTTATTCGACCTATATCCAGAGTTTTCTTTCCTGATGTTTCCATGTGGATGATTCAGAAGTGACCTTAAATGTTTGCTTGGGTAAACAATTTTCTGGCGGAGACTTGTTCTTTCGAGGTGTTCGTTGTGATAAACATGTCAATACGGAAACACAGTCAGATGAAATTTTGGATTATTCCCATGTTCCAAGACGTGCAGTTCTTCATCGTGGGCGTCATAGGCATGGTGCAAGAGCCACAACATAGGGTCAACTTACTTTTGTGGTGCAGAAGTTTGGTCTTCCGTGAGCTGAGGAAATATCAGAAAGATTTCTCAAGCTGGCAATTTTGAACCTGAAACCGGGAAGCCAAAGCGCCAAATCAATTCAGTCATCATGCAAAGAGGAAGCCATGTAAAAATCGACCGAGTCAACTCGAGTATAATGTAATATATATATATATATATATATATTTAAATATTACATATATATATATACACGTATATATACATATAATACAATTCAAAAGCCATGCAAGGCCGAAAGACCACCACCATGCGACGCCGTCTGCCACTAACAGCCATGACCGACAGCCACGGCACCAACAAAGCAGCAACTGCAGCTCGCCACCGTCCCATAACCAGCAAAGCATTCCACGACCATTCCCCATGCATTACCAAGAGCCAAGGCAGCCACGCCACCGCTGCTCCACCGCCATCGCAGCTCCACCAGCCATTTCATAGCCATCCAACATCGGGTCCACTCGCTGCTGCACCAAATCCACCTGCCATCCGTCCAAAGGTGCGAGCTAGACGAGGACATGGCAACAAATCTCCACAGTATTGCTGAGCGGTTACATAGAGAAAGAATCACTGAAAGAATGAAAGCTTTGCAGGAGTTGGTTCCCAGCTGCAACAAGACGGATAGGGCAGCCATGCTTGATGAAATTGTAGATTACGTGAAGTTTCTGAGGCTTCAAGTCAAGGTTTTGAGCATGAGCAGACTTGGTGCCACCGATGCCGTGGCTCAGCTTGTAGCCGATGTACCCATTTTCGTTGAGGGAGATGGCGTAGAAGGTGGAAGCGAGCCAGCTTGAGAGAAATGGTCACATGATGGAACCGCACAGCAAGTGGCAAAGCTGATGGAAGAAGACATTGGAGCTGCGATGCGGTTTCTTCAGTCCAAGGCCCTCACTTACAGCCAACCACGGTTGCAGCAACAAGCAACCAGTCACGGCACATCCATGCCTCCATGCAGTTCCAACAGCCGTCGCGACAATCGAGCTCAAAGACGAGGAGCTCCCTTCTGCATAGGCTCCAACCTTCCTTAGCTTAACGTCTCCATCTCCAATGGGATGGCTTGTGCAAGAAAATGCTCAAGCCAAAGATTGCAACAGCCATAGACACAGCAGCCTTCACCCTCGACCACGACTCCAACCATTTCCCCCCATGCAATTCGTCACTCTCTATTCTTGTTTAGTTTACCAGAGAAAGTGACACAAAGAGAACAAAAAGAGAATGCTTCACTTCATACTCAGCACTGCAGTTGTCATTTTACTTCCTTTTCTCTCTCAGCTCTTTCTTTACCTTACCATCTTCATACAATAAAGGAGCACATGGTCGATGAAACCCCAAACCCAGCTGCCCCTGTAGCTCCACAAGCACCACCGCTCCATAGCAGCCACCACGGCAACATCAACAGCATCTTACACAGTTGCAGCAAAGCCAACAAGGTCATCAGAATACAAACATGTCCAATAGTTCATCATCCTCGGACTGCAACATCGCAGTAGTAGCCTCTTCTCAAGCGCATGGCGGTCAACGCCTATTATTTCATTACAATGGCTGGTGTCGCCGTTGAGGGATTGCGATGACAGCAACAACAACAATAATAGTGAAGGCGAAAGAGCTCAGTATGCCTGCCTCCGGTGAGAGAGAAGATGTTTCCCAGCCATGCAAGAGGTTCCAATTGAGACAGGGGAAGAGAATGAGAAAGTAGTATTCTTTTCAAACTCTGTGCTCTTTGAATTCATGGATTGAAGTTGAGCTCTGAGCGTAGGCGATGGCAAGATAGCTGTGATGTCAAAGTTGAAGCAAGTTGAAGCCCATGCTACTGCCAAGCTCCAGGAGTCTCTCTAGGAAACCGAGCAGGCCATCTGTTTCCAACTTTGACGCCATGTTTCTTCACGTGAACTACACAACCCCACGCCAGCTGCACTTCTTGGATGCTATCAATAACGCCAGCTATATGCGTTGGATGCTGTTAACGCAATCAACAACCCCAGATGCACCCCTCGGATGCTGCTACAAGGACAGAAGATTTAAAATCAATGATAACCAACGGATAATGGAAGACAAGAAAGGAAAAGTATGGTCAAAAGAAATTAATAGTCATCAAAAAAAAGGAGAAAAGCCAACAGATGAAAGGAGGGAGGAATCAGTATAAAAGGGTCATTTTTTAGCAATAGAAAGGGAGGAGGTCAGTCATATTTTTTGCTCCTTCCTTCTTCTGTTTTGAAGAGCAGAGAAAATTTTTTTGGGGGGAATCTTTCATCTTTTTTTATGTTTTGAAGAGCAGCGAAATTTTTTTTTGAGGGGAAATCTTTCGTTTTTTTAAAGGAGGAAAGCTGTAATATTTTTTCTTCTTTTCTTTTTGTCAAACAGATACTTCAACGTTTTTTTTTTCTTTCTTTCTTTCATTTTTTTTTATTTCAAGAACAAAACACAAAAAAAGGGAGAGGAGAAGAGAGAAGAAGAGTCCGACAAGGACAAGAAATTTTATTTTCTTCTTCTTAATTTATTTTTAAACGGTTTGGCTAGAGAAAAATAGAGAAAAGGCATATTGTGTATCAATTTTTAGCCATTCTCTTCTCCACAAAGCCATCGTTTTTAATTTTGATATAAAAGTCCATCCTTTCTTTAGGTAAAGTTCTTACTTTTATTTGTGTAAAAATTATTTCTTCGTGCTTTAAATGTAATGTTCTTGTATTATTATGATAATCTTGTGCACAAAAATATTATGATTTATGAAGCATATGTATATTGCAAAGTGATTTATTATGTTTAATATATGTTTTAATATGTTCAATATGAGGCCTTTCTATTTGTTTGTCTATTTTGTTCTATTAATATGTCATTTTTTTAAATATTTACATGATTATACAAAAAGTTCCTAACTTTCTTGTTTTATACTCTTGTTTATTATTTTTAAAGCTTCCTTATATGTTCAATATGCTTGTTTAATGTGAAATTTTAATTTTGATTAAAAGATTATATTTTTTTAGCTTATACTCATCTTTGACGGATTAAAAATCTAATCTTGGTTATAAAGGTCATAATTTTAAGATAATAAATTTGTTTGCTTAATTAAAGGTTAACTCTTGGATTAAAAATTGCACCTTTTTGCTTATGGGTATTTTTTCTTGATTAAAAATGAGAGTTTAGTTAATAAAAATTGAATCTTTAAGTTTATTTTATTTTTTTGTTATCTTCTAGCATTTTTTATTTAAATAAAAATAATGTTTGATTTTAAAAATTGAAACTTAAAATTTTAAACTTGTATAAATGCATGTTTAGTTTAATATTTAATTTTTATTACTTTCTGCTCTTGAATATGTGTTTTGTTTAATAAAAAATTTATGTTTGTATGTAAAATTACCTCTTTGTCCTTATGGATATGTTAGCTTAATTAGTAATTATATCATGTGTTAAATTACTGTTTTGCCCTTTTATATATACTTTCTTAATTAAAAATTTAACCTTGTATGTAAAATTACCCTTTTTTACCTTTGCATGTATTTTTGCTTAAGTAGAAATTATATCTTGCATTAAGTTACCTTTTTGCCCTCATATGTATGTTTAATTAAAATTCAGTCTTGATTGTAAAATTACCTTTTTACCCTTATATATACGTTTATTCAATTATGAATTAAATTTTGCATGATATTATACCTTTGGCCATGAATATGTATTTGTTTAAGTTAGATTTGCTTGTATGTGTTAAATTAGTTGCTATGCAATTTGATCTTATAAAATTGATTTTAAATTCCCATGTCCTATTTATTTGCCATTTTATATTGTATGATTAATTGTGTATATATATATACTGACCCATGTTTCCTTGTCTCATTCATGCATAATTAAAATTAGAACATCGGTTTTTAAAAATTCATATGCATGGGGTAACCGAAAGATGCCTCAGGAGTCTGAGGTTTCTAAAAGGTTTTCTCCGATGAGATGTTTTCTTGGTGTCTAATCGGGAGTCCGATCGGCCCCGGGAGAATTTCTCATCCCTTCAAAATTAAAAAATGTTTTTCATGTAATTTTTATAAAAAGCATTCATCATGTTTATGATCGTCTTTAATTTCTTAAAATTCACGAATGAACCCCAAAGATTTTCTTTTTACAAAAAGGAATGTTAATTCCAAAATCTTTTTTATTTATTTATTTTATTTTTACTTCATTTTAAGAAAATCTCTTGTCTAAGAGGCCCAATTAAATTAAAAGGAATATTTATTCCAACATTAATTTCAAAACATGTTTTAAAGGTTTTTGGAGAGATCTTAATTTTTCAACTATAATTAAGGCCTCTCAAATTAATCCAAATTTTACGAAAAAATCACTTTCAAAATCTCTTTTCTTATTTTTATTTCTTTTTATTTCTTTTTCAATAAAAGGGAATATTTCTTTTCTTTTATCCTTTTTTTAATTTTTCAAAATATTTTCTTATCAAACTAAATTTTTGTCAAACTATTCCCTTCATCAAATTAAAAGGAATATTTATTCCGACATTGTTTTAAAATTAAATCTTTCTAAGAGATTTTAATTTGAGAAATCATAATTAAAGTCTCTTAATGTAAATTTCAAAGCATGAATTTGAGGATGTTTATCCCAACTTTTTTGTAAAATGTTTTCTAGAAGGTTTCAATTAATATTCTCATAATTGAAACTTTCTAAAATTAAAATTAAACCTTTGTTTTTCAAAAGGATATTTATCCTCATTTTTAAATTTGACTTTGATTTTTTTGAAGAATATTTGTTCCTAGTTAGAAATTGAATCTCCATTCTAAGTAGGAAATTTCTTCAAATTCGAAATTGGGCTATGGATTTTCACATTAAAAGGGATGTTCATTCCGACATTAAGTTTTTTTTTAATTTTTGGATTTAACTTTCAATGGGATTTTTGTCCCACATTAAAAGGAATATTTATTCCGACATGTAAAATTATGTTTTTCTTAAAATGATTTTAAACACATTTTATTATTATTTACCAAGTAAAATATTTTTAAGACTTTTGTGGTACCGATTTCCGGGCGTCTTGGGGGTGCTAATCCTTCCCCAAGCGTAACCGACTCACGAACCTAAAATCTCTTTCGTAGACTAGTTTCTTTCCTTAACTTGACGTAATCTTTCTAGGTTTATGTTGGGTTAAACAAGTAGGTGACTAACCACACCTATTAAAAATAAAAGGTTAGTGGCGACTCCATTTGTTTTCAGACTGTTTAGTCTCAAATATTTTTCACGCCATGTCATTTATTGTCGGAGCGGTAAAACGTCTCGACAGGTGCATTCATAGTTTGATCATGAATGCTTACATGAATTTTCGTGTGATTAGGGATTCGGATGATCGAGTGCGACGATGCTCTGATGTATCTACATCGATCTTTGGGAGTATACGAACATCCCAACACTATGAGTGGCTTAGATTTCATTACTTAGCCACTAGGGACAAACGTTTTCAAAATGTTTTAAAAACATAAATTGATTCTCAAAGGTTTTATAAATGTTTTAGGGTAAGGGTAATCCACCACACACATATTTATTTTATGATATACCCACTTAGCGGGTAGGGTGATTTTAAAGAAAATATAAGGCTTATGTGTATATGTTTACATGTTATATATATATATATACATATATATATATATACGATATTTGATGATGATGAGAGGCGAGATAAGTGATTGTGTGGATCTCGGTGCTCCAATGAGAGGGAGCAAGTAGACCGAGTGAGACATGCATGCAACGAAATAGCTGTGGATCACCTATCAAGGGGCATGGTGAGTGTGAGACTCTGGGAGAGGCGCATAGGGAAACTCGCTAGGGTTCGATGTAGCTGTGTTCCACCCACAGTGACTGGCACCACCGAGGGAACGGGTTAGAGAAAGAAAATTATGAAAATGTTTTAGAAAGAAAGGAGATAGCCCTTGATGCAATAAGGCATACGACCGGCGGGTCGAGCCTTCAATATGTTTAAGGCCAGTCCACTTTATTTATATATTTATTTAAATGGTTTTAAATCAAATTCTTACTTGGAGAATTTGAAAAGAGATTTCAAAAACAAAAATATTTATTTTATTATTATGTTTTTGGATTACCCTGTTTTCCC
This sequence comes from Microcos paniculata, assembly GCA_030664755.1. NCBI lineage: Eukaryota > Viridiplantae > Streptophyta > Magnoliopsida > Malvales > Malvaceae > Microcos > Microcos paniculata. The sequence goes on from CP131461.1 coordinate 20,655,494, forward strand.
CAACCCGCGATGGATATTCATTGAACCTCTGTCACTCAACTGTATCCAATGTGGTTGGATGCAGATCCACATTTGAGGATAGTAGACAGATCAGAGGCTCACAAGGAGACGTCGGTGGCTTAAGAGTAGTAGTTCCGCTGCATAGGTATTCTTATAAATAAATCTATTAGTACTTCTTTTATAGTTAATTATTTTATTAAATGATTTCTAATTAAAATTTTAGTTTTGTTTGCAGCAATGATATCCATTTCTATGCCTTGCGATGCTTCAGTGCGTGACCGGTCGGGCACGTACTTCGAGGTAGAGCGGCGGTTGCCACATAGCTGACCCTTCTGGTCGGGGCGTGACAATAACTCGTTATATCACGTGTAACGCACTAACATGGTGACTAGTCTATAATATATATAAAAGTGTGACTTGGGTAAGATGTTTATACTGACGCACCTGGACCTAATCTGACTTTTCCGAACAAACGGAATAATGTAAGATGGCTTATTAAGTCAGCAATACATCGGTCCGGATGTGTCTAATTAAGAAAAGAAATCAAACTTAAGATAAGACGGAGGTGGAAGATGAGACAGGAGACTATGCATGGAAACACCAAAGTGGACTTCTTTAAGTCCATAGCCAATGGATTAGATATCCATTGGTGAATTGGTCGGTGGATCGGGCCAATGATCAAAATTATGAGAGGTTTCAAAGAGGGAAAAAAGTCTGGCCCGGGGTCCGAGTAGACCCGGTGTGGGCTTGCCTATAAATAGGAGGAGATGAGCTCTCCCTCTCTCATTTTCTCTTCTCCCTCTCTTCTCTCCTTTCATTTGCTCACTCGGAGCAATTTTGGACTTTTGGCCGATCCGGACAATCTGATCGAAGGATCAAGGTGATTTTCTAATAGGATGTTCTACTCACCTTAATCTACATTCCATTAAGTTTTCACGCATTTCCATGCATTGGTCTAGGAGAGATCCAAGCTCAAAGTTAGTTTAGCTTTTTAGTTAGATTTTAAGTTTAGATTTAAGATCTAGGAACTTTGAACTTGTGATTCTTGTTTCTGCCTCGATAAACGTGTCATGGGAGGTGAGAGGAGCGTCCGTCTCAATTTTTGACCCAAACCATGGACCAAGGGGCTCGAGAACCGAGGAAAAGCCTCGGATCCTGGCGTGTCATTAAAAGCCAATTAAAACAAAGTTACTACTAGAGTCTAGTGGTAAACAAAGGTCGTTCCCACCAAGGATTGATTTTTGAACTTCTTCAATTCTTAACTAGCTAAACAAAATAAGTCAAGCGAAAATTCAGATTTTGAAGAGAGAGTAGCTTGGAAAATAAGGAGATAGCAAATCAAATAAAGAGAATTCAATAAGATAAAGTTCAGTTTAAAGCAATCCTCACCCTTGGATTAAGTGAATTGATCATTGGTTTTGATTCACTTACCTTAACATGCAATTGACGTAGATTAGCAATACTACAATGCTTCTCACTAATCCCTATCTTTCCTTAGTCCTAGTTTAATAAGTACTATAAAGCTTCCCTATTAAACCCTTTTTACCTACTCAATCTATAAACTAGCATCATAGATTTAAAGAAGGTAAAAGCATGAAAACACTAGAAAGATCTTAGTCCATAATGAACAGTCTAGGAACTAGCACCATAGATTTAATTCACAACTAACACCCCCTTAGATAAGAAACTAGCATGTATGAGATCCTAATTCTATCTAATTTACCACTTATGAGAAGGTTTAGTTATTTTACAATTCCGGATAAATAAATCTAGTTCTAGCAATTAATTAACATTAAATCTTAACTAGTATGCATCCTAGATGAGAAATCAAGCAATTATAAACCAGAAAAACAGAGGATGAAAGAATACATGTAAGATAAGAGCATTAAGCATAAAATTAAACCTTACAACCAACTTTACCAAGGGCTTAGAATAGCCTTACGCTGATTTGGGAGTTTAGCAACTCATAGTAATTGAGAAAACACAAAGAAGAAGAAAATAAAATTACTAAGACTTGTATGTTTCTACAATGGGTGGCTGACTCTTTATATATAGGAGAGTCTAGTAGCCCTAAACTTAACTTGCAAGAAAACCTAATTCTAAAAGAATATAAGGGACTAGGGCTTAATTTATGGGTTTAGACATATGGGCTCAAATACAAGAGAGAATAAAGCTTAAATAAAGCCTTTTTCAGCAGTTAGCAATCCTTCTTCAAGTAGGAGAAAAGATAGCACACTCCACATGCCTTGCACATGTTTCATTAAAAAGTTTTCCTACTTCAATTAGGACTTCTCTCTAAGGGCTGATCCACATCCTTCTAGGACTTGGGCCAAGCTTAAATATCTTCAATAATATGTCTAGAGTCAAGGCCAATTAAGCAAAAACGTGCTCAAGTCCATCTCTAATCCAAAATTGCTCCAAAACCCAAATTAAGAAACTTTCTCTTATTTCCATAGAATCTCTGGACTTCTCTGTATTTTAGCCTTTTGATAGCCCAAACAAACTCCGATTTGTGCGATCTTTAGCATTATGGAAAGCTTGAGATGTGCTCTACAACTTTGATGAGAACTCAAACTTAAATAAGGACTCTAAGGATGTCAAATCTGGTCATCTTTTCAAACTATCTGCACAGGAAAATCTCAAATTTTTAGATTTAAACACCTTTTATTCCAAAGCTTCCTTTTAGCTTCCTATTACACAAAATCACTCAAAATAACTTAGTTAGAGGTAATAAACTCTTAAATCATTAAAGATAAGCATTTAAATCATTAAAGATAAGCAATAAAACATAGTAGAAATAAGTGCCTATCATATCCCGAGACTGGCATACGGCTCCTGCGCGGAAGGGGCAATTTCAAGGCCTTCCGCGCGGGAGTGCCCTGCTGGCCGAGTCCACGCAGCACTTGGGCCAGGTGCGGCCCAGTCCGTGTGGGAGGGCTTGCCTGGCCCAGACTGGGGTCGGGCTGGGCTGGCGACATGGGCTGCCCATGGGCCCCAAGGGGGCATTTTAGTAATTTGTCTTCAAGTGTCCAATTTTTACCCGAAACCTCCCGGACACTTTTCTAAGCCCTGAACCACTTCTAAACACCTTGTAGGTCATGCTAGAGCCTCGTAGGTGTATTCATGATTGTTTATGAATGCTAACACGCTTTTCCGTGTATTAGGGCTCTGGTTGAATCGAGTGCGGCGATGCTCCGGAGGTTAAACTGCATGGAGCGCTTGGGAGTATACGAATCTCCCAACACTATGAGTGGCTTAGTTTTCAGTGCCTAGCCACTAGGGTAAAATGTTTTCAAAAGATAAACTGTTTTCCAAAGACTTTACAAAGGTTTTGGGATAAGGGTAATCCACCATACACTTTTATTTTGTGATACACCCAATTAGAGGGTGGGATGATTTTTAAAGAAATATAAAGGTTTGTGTGTGTGTTTACATGTTTTAAATATATATTTTTTGTATACATATATATATGATAAATATATGGATGGGATGCGAGAGAGAGACTGAGTGGTTTCCTCGGGGCTTCGATATAAGGAAGTGTGGACCGAGTCTGAGTAGCATGCAGATAAGTAGTCGTGGACCGCCTATCGAAGGGCACGGTGAATGGAAACCCTGGGAGGGGTGTGTAGGGAAACTCGCCAGGGCTCAAGGTAGCTGTGTTCGACCACAGCGATGGGCACCAGCGAGGGAACGGGTTAAAGAAAGAGAAGAATAGAAAATGGATTTAAAGAGAAAAGAGATAGCCCTCGGTGCAGTAAGGCATACAACGGGTTAGTCGTGGCTTCAGTGTATTAGATGCCAGCTGACACACCCAGACCTAGTCCGTATGTGTCAAGTCTTATATTTATGTGTAGTTGTGTCGCCAAAAGATGAAATTGGACCTCCCATAGATGTTTTGAACTTCCTTTAGCTCAATTACGAGCTTAAAAACCCTAAAATTGAAGTCCAAAGTTGTAGGGCCCACTTGGGCATGTTTTCCAAGAAGTTTGAACTAAGTTGACCGGAGTCAACTTAATTTCTATTGACTCTGAAGCCGGACTTGATCGGGTCCGGCACCAGACCCAACTAGAATAAAGGGGTCTCGGCTTACCCAAGACCCCCATTTTTCCTCCCTTCTCTTGTTCTTCATTTTCTCTGAGCTCTCTCTTTATTTTCTTTCGAAATCAACCCTTCAATCTCTCTTCAAATCCTAAATTAATCATCATCACTAGCTCTTCTTGCTCTCTAGAAGATCAAAACACCAAATTTTCCAAAAATCTCTCAAATCTCCAAAAATTGTTATTTCGGTGACAGTTTGTTCTTCAAGCCATAACTTTCAATTCAATAGTGGGAATTGTCTGAGATTTTGGTATGTTGTTCTAGACTCATCAAGCTTTAATTTGATAGCTTATATGCATGATTTCGTGGTCTGAGCTGAAAGTTATGCTCAATTGAATTTGCATTTTTGTTGCTGCCAGGAATTTCTGCAACCTTAGTGTTTTGATTCAAAATTCTTGCATGATTGGTTGTTTAAATTAGTTCTTGAAGCTATAGGATCTTAGTTCAAGTATTGATGAGTATGTGTTTCGAATTTCGTGTTGATTGGAGTTGAAATGGGCTCAATTTGAGCTGAAGGAGAAAGGAGGCCGAAATTTGGCCTTAGTGCAATGAAGGTCCGGGGCCAGATCATCCCTGCTGGAAAAATCTCTAATTCGGGTCTAGGGGCAAAATGGTCATTTTGTAGCCCTAGACCCCCTTTGACTCCTATTGACTCCAAATGACTTTCGTTGACCTCCAGACTTGTCCAATTCTATTCCAAGACCTTAGAAACTCTAATTAGATCTTGCCTAGGAGTTTAATTGTTAGCCAATTGCCTTTATTAATGAAATTAGATTTTTAATTTGATTATTCAGGTATGTGATTGTACGAGGTTGGGCACTAGCATATGAGCTTAGACATTCGTGGGGATTTAATTGGGAGTATACAACTCTCCCTCATTTGTGAGTGGCTTGGATTATAGTGGTTGACCATTGAGGGTCAACCATTTTCTAATTGCTTTATAAGTTGCTTTATTAAACTGTTTATAACGTTTTGGGGTATGAAATGTCCACCCTCACACACAAAGTTTATAAAGGATTTAAAGGGGTGGGAATTTCAAAAGATTTTATGAATTGTTATTATTATGATTATTAGGGGTACGATGCCCCTGGGAGATGAGTGATTGAGTGGGTTCCTCGGTGCTCCAATTATGCGGGAGCGTAGACCGAGTTTGAGAGCATGTATGATTCTCAGCCGTGGACCGCCTATCGAGGGGTACAGTGAGACGAGACCCTGGGAGAGGCGGGAAGGGAAGCTCGCTAGGGCTCCAGTTTGCTGTGTTCCACCACGGCAAGGCTAATGTCAAGGGAACGGGCCAATTAGTAAAGATAAAGGATTTGAATTATGAGATAGCCCTTGACGAACCAGCGGGGCACCCAAGTGCACGGGTGTACCTTTGGGATGATTTCAGAAGCCAGCCCATTTATGAATAATATACTTGATATTTGTTTTAATATGGGATTTCATATGATTTTATTAAATGATTTATTAAATGAATTTTGGATTATTTCATATCCCCAGCCTGAGGTGATCGGTCATTATAACCGGGTCCCTCACTAGGTACATATATATATATATATATTTGTACTCACACCATTCACTTTTGTTGTCAGGTCATCAGGCTACGGACGACATGCGTCCAGGTGGTCAGTGATCCCAGTATATCACTGAGGACACGATTTTGTAGGTGCCACCCTTTTTCCTTGTGAATCTTGGCTCGGAATAGTAGTGCACATTATTATATATATTATCTTTTCCCGCTGCAAGTTTGCACCGTAAACGTGCCACTTACACTTTATAAATATTTTAAATAATATTTTGTAAATTATTTCTCATATGTTTTCATATATTACTCATATACCCTTTATTATATGCCTTGTGCCATCTTGGATTGCCCGCCTGATGAGGCACGTATCTCAAGGTGGTACAGCGGTTGTCACGTGGTCGAACCCAGGGTCGGGGCGTGACACTAGCCCGTTTAGTATATATTTATTTTAAAGGTTTTAAATCAAATACTTGTTTGGAGAATTATAAAAGAGATTTTGAAAACAAATTTATTTATTATTATTATGATTTGGATTACCCCCTATTTTCCTTAACCCCGATAGAGATTCATTGAACCTCTATCACTCACCTATATCCAATGTGGGTGGATGCAGATCCGCGTACGGGGTCAACAGATAGATCAGAGGCTCACTAGGAGATGTCGGTGGCATAGGCTTAGTAGTTTTCGTTATGTAAGTATTCCTTTAACTTAATCTAGAGGTATTACTTTTAAGTTTATTATTTTATTAAAAGATTTTTAATTAAAATTTTAGTTGTTTTGCAGCAACGATGTCCATTTCTATGCCTTGTGGTGCTTCGGTGCGTGACCGGTCTGCATGTACTTCGAGGCAACGCGACGGTTGCCATGTGATTGGCCCGGACTAGTCGGGGTGTGACATTTACCCGTTAAATATCCCTTATTCTTTTATATATTTTAAAAATGCCATTGGATTTAGATTCTATCTTTTTATATTGGGCTTTTAAAAAATATGGATTTGAGTTTTGCTTTTCACAATAGGCTTTTAAAAAATTTTTCTTTAATATATTTAAAAAATGTTATTGAATTTGGACTCTATCTTTTCTATTGGGCTTTTAAAAAATATGGATTTGGGTTCTTCTTTTTACATTAGGCTTTTATGTCACGCCCCGGCCCGCCCCGGGTTGGCCACGTGGCAACCGTCGCGTTACCTCGAAATACGTGTCTACAGCCACGCATCCGAGGCACTGCAAGGCTTGAAATAGATATCATCGCTGCAAAACAAAACTAAAATTTTTAATTAGAAATCATTTAATAAAGTATTTAATTTATAAGTGACACCAGTGGATTAATTTAAAGAATACCTACACAGCGGAAACTGCTAAGCCTAAACCACCGACGTCTCCTAGTGAGCCTCCATTCTATTAGCTGACCCCGTACGCGGATCTGCATCCATCCACATTGGATACAGGTGAGTGACAGAGGTTCAATGAATCTCCATCAGGGTTAGGGAAAACAGGGTAATCGAAAATATAATAAAATAAAATAAATAAAGTAAAAAGAATAAATTTTGTTTTCCAAATCTCTTTTGAAATTCTCCAACAAGAATTTGATTTCAAAACCTTTAAAATGAATATATATATATATATATACACTACATGGGCTGGCTCTTAATACACTGAAGGCACGACTGGCCGGTCGTATGCCTTACTGCACCGAGGGCTATCTCTTTTCTCTTAAAATATACTTCCATAATTTCTCTTTCTCTAGCCCGTTCCCTCGGTGGTAGCCAGCTGTGGTGGAACACAGCTCTGGAGCCCTGACGAGCTTCCCTACGAGCCTCTCCCAGGGCTTCGTCTCACCGTGCCCCTCGACAGGCGGTCCACAGCTGAGAATCTAGCATGCTTTCTCCAACTCGGCCCACGCTCCCGCATATATTGGAGCCCGAGGAGCCACTCAATGATTCATCTCATATCTCTCTCATATATTCATTATATATATTTAATTAAATTCAAAACATAAAAGTTTAAAACATTTAAACACACGCAAGTCTTTAGATTTTAAAATCATCCCACCCTCTAAGTGGGTGTATCACAAAATAAAAAGTGTGTGTCGTGAATTACCCTTATCCCAAAACAGTTGTAAAACCTTTTTAAAACAATTTATATTTTGAAAACATTTTAAAAACATTTTGTCCCTAGTGGCTAAACGCTGAAAACAGGGTCACTCACAGTATTGGGAGATTCGTATACTCCCAAAGGCTCCATGTAGCTTAACCTCCGGAGCATCGTTGCACTCGATTCACCCGGAGTCCTAGTATACGGAAATATACGTTAGCATTCATAATTAAATTTATGAATGCACCTATGAGGCTTTAACATGACCTAAGATTGGGCTTAAATGTGATTCGGGGTTTAGCAAAGTGTCCGGGAGGTTCCGGGGTAAAAATTGGACACTTGGTGAAAAATTACGAAAATGCCCATGGGGACCCATGGGCCCCACACTCTGGCCCAGCCTGACTTGGTTCTGGGCCAGGCAGGCCCCCCCGTGATTGGGTCAGGGCTGGCCTGAAATTTGGGCTGGAAGGCCCATCCCATGCGAGTTGGGCCGAGCCCAACTCGGCTTGGGCCCAACAAGGCCCAAGCGCACGGATTGGGCCAAAAGGCCCAGTCCGGCGCGGGAGAGACTCGGCTCCCACGCTGGAGCCGTCCGGTCACCTCGGGATCCGAGGCATTTCCTCGGTTCTCGAACCCCTCGGTCCTCCGTTTGACGTAAAATTCGAGATGAAGGTTCCTCTCACCTCCCACGACACGTTTACCGGAGCAGAAATGAGAATCACAAGCTCAAAGTTCCTAAATCTCAAATCTAAGCTAGAAATCTAACTAAAAAGCTGAACCTAACTTTGAGCTTGGATCTCTCCTAGACCAATGCATGGATAAGCGTGAAAACTTAATGAAACGTAGTTCAAGGAGTTAAGAACAACTCACCAAGATCTCGCCTTAAACTTGCGGTCGGTTTGTCCGGATTGGCCAAAAGTCCAAAATTGCTTCGAGAGAGCAAATGAGAGGAGAGAAGAGAGGGAGAAGAGAAAATGAGAGGGGGAGAGCTCATCTCCCCCTATTTATAGCAAGGCCCGACACCGGGTCTACTCGGGCCTCGGGCCCAGGGCCCAGGGCCAGACTTTTTCCCCTCTTTAAAACCTCTTATAATTTCGATCCTTGGCCCGATCCACCGACCAATTCACCAGTGGACGTCCAATCCATTGGCTATGGACTTAAAGAAGTCCACTTTAGTGTTTCCATGCATGGTCACCAATCTCATCTTCCAACTACATCTTGTCTTAATCTGATCTTCTCTTCTGACTTGACACAGCCGGACCGACTTATTGTTCAATTATTACGTCATCTTACACTATTCCGTTCGTATGAAAAGGTCGTGCTAGGTCCGGGTGTGTCATTTTAAAATTTTTTTTAATATATTTCTAAAATGTCATTATATTTGGACTGTATCTTTATATTAGGCTTTTAAAAAAATATGGATTTGAGTTTTACTTTTTTACATTAGGCTTTTAAAAAATAAATAATTAGACATTAAAATTTTACTCATTAATGTCTAATAATTCCATTGGTTTAAATTGAATTTAAACATTAAGATTTTAAAGGGTTTTTATTCATTGATGTTCAAGAATAGCATCAATTTAAATTTGATTTTATACAATAAAAAAGTACAAAATTAAGAATTAGAGGTGTGAAATGGACGGGTTAGGTACGTTACAGGATCGGGTCAGATTGGTTAAAAGAAATTTTTGGGCCATTTAAATTTCAAGTAATTCAGGTTTGAGTTTTTGGGCCATTTAGTTTTAGGTTTTCAGGTCAATTGGTGTCTGAGTTGACTCTTAAGTCTTTCGAGTTTGGCCTTTCAGTTTTTCAAGTCGTTCTGGTTTAAGTTTTTGGGTTTTCAGTTATTTAAATTAGCATGTCGAGTTCTTTCAGATTAGTTTATCGGGTTTTTTAGGTTAAACTCTTAGGTTAATTAGGTTCCGGGTTATTTTGTTTTCAATTAATCAGATTTCAGATTAGTTGGGTTTACGTTGTTTATTTCTTTTAAAAAACAATTCCGATTACGTTAGTTTCGGATGGGTTCGATTGAACGGATTTCTCGAATTAGCATAACGTGTTGTATCACATGTGATGCACGTAACACTGAGACTAATATATATAAAAGTACGAATGTTGTAAAACTTTTGAATGACCTAAAATATCATTTTATTTCTACATATTTTAGAAACGACATTGATATTATTGAGTCAAACTAAAACTCTCATTTATCTTTTCCTAACTATTTTTTATATATTTATTAAATGATGATAGTAATTATAGTAATTAACAATTTTATTTTCATCATAACTAACTTATTGCTATATGATATTGATAAAAATAGTTTAATTATCACCCAATTTCATGTAGTTTAATTTAAAACTTACTTTATATGTTAATTACTATTCATTTTAATATAATTTATTTTTCTAAATTTATTATTATTTATATCATATTGTATCATGTGCAGCGCATGTGACATAGCGACTAGTATATATAAAAATACGAATACTGTAAAACTTTTGAATGTCTAAAATACCTTTTTATTTCTAAATATTTTAGAAGTGCCTTTGATATTGTTTAGTTAAATTAAAACTCTTTATTTAATATTTTAGAAATGTTATTAATATTATTGAGTTAAATTAAAACACTTTATTTATCTTTTACTAAATATTTTTATATATTTATTAAATGATGTTAGTAATTAATAGAGCTGTCAAAAGCTGACTCGAACCCGAAAACTCGATCCGATCGACCCGAACTCGAAACTTACCAGACCTGGTTTGACTAAGAAAAGTAAACGACCCGAACTCGACCGACCTGAAACCCGATTGACCCGAACCCGATAAACCCGAAACCTGATTGACCCGAGAATCTAACCCCAAAAAACCCGAGAATCTAACCCGAGAGAACCCGACAAACTAGTGAAATACTCCCTCTGTCCCTATTTATCTGTCCCTGCTAGAAGCTTTATTTGTTTCTAGAAGTTTTATTTATCCTTTCTTATTTGTCTATATCCCAGCATTAATTATTAATTTTTCAGAATTACCCCTTAAAACTACTTTCTTTCTCTCTTAAATGAATATTTTTCTTAAATAGGAGAGAGAATTAAAGAAGAAGAGAGATAGTGATAAAATAAGAAAGTCAATGTAAATATGTATGAAATTTTGTACCATAACTTTTTTTGTCTAGTATGAAACGATTAATTATGGCAAATAAATAGGGACAGACGGAGTATCTTTATATATCTCCAAAACTTCAAATTTAATAAAAAAATTTGATAAAGAAAATAAAAATAAATATTTGATAAAATTTTGATCAAAGTGAACTTAAAAATTTTTTTTTTCATAATTAAATTTTTTAAATTTTATTATTATGATTGAATTATATGAATTTATAGAATATTATTATTTAAATTTAATAATATTAATTATGAAAATTATTAAGGAAAATTTGAGAATTTACAAAGGCCATGTTGATTTCATTATTACTGATCAAATTAAGAAATAAACTTTTTCATGTGAATGACAATTTTCCATTCTAACTAAGAAAATTTATAAAGTATAGCTGTGTTAATAAATTACTAATGTTCATATCAAATTACTGAATTATCTATCCAACAAAAAGTATCTAAACATTGAAAATTTGAAATTAAAATTTTAATATGTTGTTATATATTTTCTCCTTATAATTTAGTTCTCGCCAAAACAAATAATTTAATGAGAATGCCGAATGTAGTGTGTGTGCAAGTTGTTTTATTACACAGAAGTGGGTGATGGTAATCACTAATCACTATAAAGTATATTCTATATACAAGTCTTAGAAAGGAAAGAACAAAACAAACTCATTAGCACTAAGATAATAAGATACTAAGATTAGTGGTTCATGGTGGCCATAGTTGTATGACAGTCCAGATAGCCTATTGGCTATTGGTTATTCCTTTTCGGCTATCCTATTCATCGACCAAATAAAAGCTTTTAAATTTTCAATTCAATAAGAGGAAATAGATAAATTTTGTAATTATAGGCCAAAATTTTAACTCCTTAGTTTGTAATTGTATATCAAAATTCTAATTCCTTAGTTTGTAATTGTACGACGGATAATTCATATTATATTAATGATATTATTAATCATGAATTTATTATATATCAATTAGAATTTTGAAATGAATTAGTAAATAATAAAAACTTAAATATTTATTTTATTTAAAACTATAGATAATTTATAGAAAATTTTTTTAAAAAATTATAAATATTACTAATTTAATTAATACATTTATAACATTACAAATTTAATTAATTTAATTACAATTTATAACAAATCTAATAAATAATATTTTTGATAAAATCTCTCTTAAGTATTAATCTATAGAATCAAAACTTTAATTCAATTTAAAATAATCAGGAACCCGAATGACTCGAGAGTTAAATCCGAAAAAATCGAATCCAAATAACATAAAACTCAAAAAACCTATAATCCGAAAGACCAGATGGTCAAACCCGAAAAACCCGAGCCCGAAACTCGAATGACCCGAAACCCGACAAACCCGAGGACAAAACCCGAAAAACCTGAACCCAAATGACCCGAGACCCGAATGACCCGAGACCCGAAAGACCTGAACCCGAATGACCCGAAATCCGAAATGACCCGAAAATCTCTTTTGACCCAAACTGACCCGACTTGATTGACCCGAATCCGAAACCTACCCGATCAACCCAATTTGACACCTCTAGTAATTAACCAATTTTACTTTCATCATAATTAACTTATTATTATATTATCTTGAAAAAATAGATTAATCATCATTTAATTTCATGCAATTTAATTTAAAACTTACTGATCTACAATTTAATTATCATTCACTCCAAAATATATATATTTTAATTTTAATTATTTTTAATTTTTTGTTATTATTAATAACATATTGTATCATATGCAGCACACGTGACAGAGGTGGCTAGTATGACTTTCAAATTTTTTAACTTATGAAGGAAACAGATTTTTAGCTTTAAGTCAAAACTACATTTTGAAACTTTCTTTAAAATTACTTTTTAGGACTTATGCGGGCAGCTGACTTTTTTAAATGAAACTTTTTTATATAACTTAAATATCTGTTATATATATATATATATTACTTTTGAAGGGTACTATTATATATTTTTTTTTAATTTTTAAGATAAAAAAACAACTCTACTATTCACTTTTTATTTTTTTTCTTCATGTATAATTTGAATTTTTATTTTTATTATATTTTATTTGATTATATCCTAAAATTTATCTATTCATAAGTTCTATTTGTAATAAATGTGTAGATAAACGAATTTTAATTGGTTGAAAATTTATACATAAATTATTTTGAAAATTATTTGAAAATAATCTCTAGATAAAACATTTTTATCATTTTTATTATTATATAATTTATATGAATAATATATATAATAGTTAACATGTGAAAAGTAATACATTTTTCAAATATTTATACCAAAAAAACCTTTTTGGTAATTTAAACATTTCATGGCAGTTGCACAATATTATTGTCAAATAACTTTCTACATCTTCAATCACTTTTGTGTTAAATAACACTTATAGAACAATTCTACTAGAACATCACTTCTAATAAAAACTCTAATCGGGCTATACAAGCTCTAATACATTCAACAAGGGTCTCTTTTGGACTAAAAGTTTGGGTTAAAAAAGTCTATTTGAATCATCTCATACTAGTAATTTTAAAATTGGAAATGGCTAGTAAATAAAGACATTCATATCTAGGCTTTCCAATATCTACTAGAAATTGACCCCAGCTAAACCTCGGGATTTTCTCAATTTTAATATTTTAATATTATTTTTTAAAAACATGTAAGCATTAATATGGACAAGAGTACCTTAAGATAAAACAAATGAAACATATTGACACACCCGAACCTAATCGGATTTTTTCCAAACTAATCGGAATAGTAAAAGACGGCACATTAGTACAGATAATACTTCGGTCTGGATGTATCAGATAATGAAGAGATGTTAAAATTAGGATAAGACGGAGTTGGAAGATAAGATAACCCCAATGCATGAAAAACAACTAAACACCAATTGGACATCCTCTAAGTCCATAACTATAACTAATAGTTATGGAGCCAACTGGTCAAAAATGTCAAAAATTAAAGCCAAGGCTTGAGAAATGGAGAAATTGGAGAAAAGGAGAGAAAGTCCAACCCAGGGAAGCCTCTCCCCCTCATTTCTCTTCTCTCCCTCTCTCTCTCTCTCTTCTTTCTTTTCTCTTAAAGGAGGCATTTTGGAGTTTCGGTCGATCCGGACAAACCGATCTGCGAAACAATATGAGTTTCTAGTATGTTATACTAATCACCTCATTCTTCACTTTGCCTAACGTAGCACGTAAATCCATGCATTAGTTTAGGAGAAATCACAGCTTAAAGTTTAGTTTAGCTTTTTAGTCAAATTTTAGCTTAGATTTGAAATCTATGAACTTTAAGTTGATGATTTCAATTTCTGCTTCGGTTAAGTTGTCGTAGAAGTCGAGGAGATCGTCTGTCTTAATTTGCACGATGATCCAAGGACCAACGGGCTTGAAAATCAAGAAAAAGCTCGAAACAAGCTCTTTCTTCGTCTTCCGTGCGGGAGTGCGCTCGGATGGCCAATTGGCCATCTCGACCAAGTCCCACACTGGAGTTAGCGCGGATAGCCATTTTGGCCATCCTAACCAAGTCTGGTGCGAGACTTGCTTCTATCCCGCAAGGGAGCCGCCACCAACCCAAGCCCCGTACGGCTAAGTCTTGCGCAGGAGTTAGCTTGGCCCTTAAGGGCTGACACAGCCGGACCTAATCCAACTTTTTCGTATAAACGGAATTGTGTAAGACGGTGTATTAACTCAACAATACGTTAGTTCGGATGTGTCTAATTAAGAGGAGAAGTTAAGCTTAAGATAAGACGGAGTTGGAATATGAGACAAGTGACCATCCATAGAAGCATTATTTGGACTTCTTTAAGTCCATAGCCAATGGATTGGATGTCCATTGGTGAATTGGTCCACCATAGGCCAAGGATCGAAATTATGAGAGGTTATAAAGAGGGGAAAAATTCTGGCTAGGGTTCAAGTAGAACCGGTGTCAGGCTTATCTATAAATAGGGGGAGTCTCATTTTTCTTGTCCCTCTCTTCCTCTCCTTTCATTTGCTCTCTCGGAGCAATTTTAGATTTCTGGCAAATCCAGACAATCTGACCGAAGGATCAAGGTGAGATCTTGGTATGTTATTCTACTGGCCTTAATCTACGTTTTATTAAGTTTTTACGCATTTTCATGCATCGGTCTATGAGAGATCCAAGCTCAAAGTTAGGTTTAGCTTTTTAGCTAGATTTTGTTTCGGTAAATGCTTCGTGAGAGGTGTGGGAACGTCCATATCGAATTTCAGGTCAAACGGCTGATCGATGGGCTTTGAAACCGAGGAAAAGCTTCGGTTCTGGAGGCAAAAGACTGGCTCCCAGGCGGGAGCAGAGTCACTCCTGAGCGGAAGTGGCTGTTGACACACCTGGACCTAGCACGACTTTTCTGTACGAGCAAAATAGTACAAGATGACTTATTAATTAAACAATGGGTCGGTCCGGCTGTGTCAAGTCAGAAGAGAAGTTAAAATTAGGATAAGACCGAGTTTGAAGATAAAGTAATTAACCGTGCATGGAAATTAGTAAATACCAAAAAGACCTCCAAATAAGTCCCTAGAAATTTATTATGGGCCCCGTTGGCACAAGAAAGCAAAGGATTTAGCCAACGGGTAAAAATGAAAGAAAGTTGAAAAAGGGGAAAAAGTTTGACCTGGGGCCCGAGTGGACCCGGCGTCGGGCTCCCCTATAAATAGGGGAAGGGCCGAACCTTTCTTTCACTTTTTTCTTTTCTTTTTCTTTCTTTTCTTCTTCTTTTCTCTGGAGTCGACCGAAAGCATTTTGGACAATTGGTAAATCGGGATAGTCCGGCCATCAGATCAAGGTGAGTTTCCAGTATGTTGTTCTTCTCACCTCGATCTACGTTATGTTAAGTTTGCACGCACATCCATGCATCGGTTTAGCCTAGATCGCAGTTTTCAGCTTTTAACCGAATTAGAACTTTAAACTCAAATAAGTGGATTTCGGGTCGATGGATTAAGGTGAGTTTTTATTAGGTTATAGTACTCACCTTAATCTACGTCATATTCCATTTTTACGTATTTCTGTGCATCGGGTGTGAGTAAATCGGAGATTTAGTCAATTTGGGCTAAATCTCGGTCTACGGGAAAATTGGACCGGTGTTTTTCGTTTCTGCCTCGGCGTATCCGCCATGGATGCCATAAGAATCGCCTCTCTAAGTTTGTAAGTCGAAAGGAGGAGAAACGAATGCGAAAATCGGAGGAGAGACCGACCGAGACACAGGCCGATCGGATCCCTGTTTAGATATTTTTATATAATATTATTATATTAAAAGATATTTATATATTATATTAATATATTTTAGATATTGATATATAATATTATTATATCTTATATATTTATATATTATATCATTATAATATATAAATATCTCATAGGTGGGCTTTTTGAGCCTGATTTAGAGTAGAATTTGGTCCAGCCCTGGTGGGGCCCATCCCAATCCGGGTGTGGGGCCAATGGGCCCTCGGGGGCATTTTGGTAATTTTTCGTCTATAATCCGATTTTAGCCCTGAAACCTCCTTGGTACTTTTCTAAGTGCCGGGCCCAGCCCGAGTGGCCCATGGAACCCCGGGGGTATTTTCGTAATTTTTCACCAAGTGTCCAATTTTTACCCTGAAACCTCTTGGACACTTTTCTAAGCCCAAAATCACATTCAAGCCCAGTCTTAGGTCATGTTAGAGCCTCATAGGTGCATTCATAAATTTAATTATGAATGCTAATGTATTTCCGTGTGCTAGGGCTCCGGGTGAATCGAATGCGGCGATGCTCCGGAGGTTGAACTACATGGAGCGCTTGGGAGTATACGAATCTCCCAATACTGTGAGTGGCCTAGAATTCTTTGTTTAGCCACTGGGAACAAAGGTTTTAAAAATGTTTTAAAAACATAATTGTTTTCAAAGGTTTTGGGATGTGGGAAATTCACACACACACAATTGTTTGTGATATACCCACACAGTGAGTGGGATGTTTTGAAAAGGAATATAAAAACTCATGTGTGTGTGATTATATGTTTTAAGTATAAATGTTTTATACATATATATAGATAATTATGAAATATTATTATTATAATTATTGAGGGTACGATGCCCTTGGGAGATGAGTGATTGAGAGGGTTCCTCGGGGCTCCAATTTGCGGGAGCGTGGACCGAGTTTGAGAGCATGCATGATACTCAGCCGTGGACCGCCTATCGAGGGGCACGGTGAGTCGAGCCTGGTTGGGAGAGGCGCGTAGGGAAACTCGCCAGATCACTGTGTTCCACCACAGTGAGGCACCACCGAGGGAACGGGCTAGAGAAAGAGAAATGAGAATATGTTTTAGAAAGAAAAGAGATAGCCCTCGGTGCAGTAAGGCATAAGACGACCGATGGGTCGCGCCTTCAGTATGATAGAGGTGCCAGCCCATTTGAGATATATACATATATATATATATATATTTGTTTAAAGAGATTTAAAA
This sequence comes from Microcos paniculata, assembly GCA_030664755.1. Lineage (NCBI taxonomy): Eukaryota > Viridiplantae > Streptophyta > Magnoliopsida > Malvales > Malvaceae > Microcos > Microcos paniculata. Next base: position 20,672,834 of record CP131461.1, read on the forward strand.
GAGGGTTCTCGGCTGGAGAACCAGAAAAGAGTTTTGAAAAGAAAAATATTTATTTTATTATTATTTTAATTTGGATTTCCCTTATTTTCCCTAACCCCAATGGAAATTCTTAGAACCTTTGTCACTCACCTGTATCCAATGTGGATGGATGCAGATTTGCGTACGGAGTCAGCAAATAGAATGGAGGCTCACTAGGAGGCGTCGGTGGCTTAGGCTTAGTAGTTTCCGCTGTGTAGGTATTCTCTCAATTAGTCCACTGGCATTACTTTTAAAGTTAATTATTTTATTAAATATTTTCTAATTAAAGTTTTAGTTTTATTTGACAGCGATGATGCCCATTTATGCCTTGCGGTGCCTCAGGTGCGTGACTGGACAGCGCGGCGGTTGCCACGTGGCTGACCCGGGGTGGGTCGGGGCGTGACAGCTGTTTTGGCCAAGTCCGGTGCGGGAGTGACCTTTTCATATGGTGGGCCCACGCCCCCTTAGGGGCATTTTAGTAATTTTTCACCTAGTGTCCGATTTTGACCCCGAAACCTCCCGAACACTTTTCTAAGCCCCGAAACTCATCCAAACACACTCTTATTTCATACTAGACCCTCATAGGTGCATTCATAGTTATTTATGAATGCTAACACGTATTTCCGTGTATTAGGGCTCTGGATGATCGAGTGGGAGTATACAAACCTCCCAATACTGTGAGTGGCTCAGATTTCTTTGCTTAACCACTGGGTACAAAGGTTTTAAAAAGGCTTTAAAAACATAAATGAATTTCAAAGGTTTTGGGATACGGGAAATACACACACACACATTTGCATGGTGATATACCCACATAGAGAATGTGATGTTTTAAAAGGAAATATAAAGAATTACGTGTGTGTGTGTGTTTATATGTTTTATATATTTATATATGTTTTGCATACAGATATATATATATATATGATATGTATATGGATGGGATACGAGATGAGCGACTGAGTGGGTTCCTCGGGGCTCTGATATAAAGGAACATGGACCGAGTCTGAGAGGCATGCATAAGACATAGTCGTGGACCTCCTATCGAGGGGCATGGCAAGCGGAGACACTGGGAGAGGAATGGGGGATAACTCGCCAGGGCTCGAGGTAGCTGTGTTCCACCACAACGAATGGCACCATCGAGGGAACATGCTAGAGAAATAGAAAATATGAAAATGTTTAATAAGAAAAGAGATCGCCCTCGGTGCAGTAAGGCATAAGACGATCGACGGGTCATGCCTTCAGTATGATAGAGGCCACCACATTTGAGATATATATATATATACTTTTTATTAAATGGTTTTAAAACAAATTCTCAGTGGAGAATTTGAAAAGATATTTTAAAAGAAAAATATTTGGATTTTCCATAACACCGATGGAGATTCATCGAACCTCTATCACTCACCTGTATCCAATGTGGATGGATGCAGATCCACATACGAGGACAGCAGATAGATCAGAGGCTCACTAGGAGACGTCAGTGGCCTAGGGTTAATAGTTTCCGCTGTGTAGGTATTCTTTCAAATTAATCTACTGGTACATCTTTTAAAGTAATTATTTTATTATATGATTTCTAATAAAATTTGAGTATTGTTTTGCAGCGATGGTATCTATTCATGCCTTGCTGTGCCTTAGATGCATGGCTGCAGACATGTACTTCAAGGTAGCACGGCGGTTGCCACGTGGCCATCCCAGGGCGGGTCGGGCGTGGCAACTTTAATGGTATCAAAACGTTTAAAAGATTCGAATTGTTTTGAAAAGCTATAAAGTGATTTCAAAGTGTATTGAGACGTTTTCAAACGTTTTCAAACGTTTTCAAAGCCAGTGGATTAGATAGGTGTAAAATTCTAGAGTTCGAGTATATGATTACTCGAAAGCGTCATAAATACCTAAACCTACTATTAGAAAACCTTATTTAGCAGCGAGCCACCATATCGAGTTCTTGAGCGTGGTCCTTAAGTGAAAAGAAATCACGACCACCTTTTCTCGAGATTCATGAAAGCAAAGCATGTTTTCCAAGAAAATCCCCAAAACTAATTCTCTAGCTTTTTATGTTCTTTCTACTCGACAACTAAACTGTTCAAGGAATGGTAAGTTCCTTAAGATGATGAGATAGATGATATCTCGTCCAACCCCCCCCAAAGATAGCTTAATCAGCGGCTTACCAGTAAAGAAAACTGGTTCGATGCCAACCTTCGAGGTTGTGGGCATCGAGACTTGCTAGTAAATAAGCGAGTTTAACTTTTAAACCTAAACCAAATGTGGTATCCCCCATTCTTTACACTAGTGACGTGTAAGACTTAGGAGGAAGTGAAGTGGTTAAAGCGAGGCAAGGAGCCAAGATGGACCCGACGTACATGATGACTAACCTCACTTCTCTCGCTTTCTACACCATTGGTGTGTAGCTTAGGAGAGATAGTTCGGTTAGGATGAATGGAAAGTTCGGTTAGGATGAAAGGAAATCGAAAAGATCGATCACGAAGGGCGAGGTTGACCAAAACTTCAGGACGTGAGATAAGGCATCCGAGCAAACGGATTAAGGATCGAGGAGGAGCCACAAGGAGCAACAAAATCTTTGGTGACTAGGGTTCGAGGAGTGCTGCAGTGCACTAGCATTTGAACACCTAGGCCTTGAGGTAGCATATGAGGTGGGTGATTGGGCTCCACCCAACACCATGGTAAGCCAGGTGGAATGAGTCCACAGGTTGGCAAGTCTGGTGGAATAAGCCCACAGATTGCAAGAGATGCTCCTATGAGTGAGCATGAAGTAAGAGAAAATACAGCAAAGGTTAGCCGACTTCTCTCATTCCTACGCTGTGGTGTGTAAGTGGTGAAAGAAAGGGGGGGTAATGGTGGACAAATGAGAGCCCACCTGGAGTCAATTGAGAAGAGACGTCCAAGGAAATTGGAAAAGGACGAGTGAGCTCAAAGTCAAGAGAGGTGAGATAAGGGAGAGTCACTTGAGAATACAGCAAGGATTGATGAAAGAAAACCCTAAAGGACTCAAGGATGGCAAAAAAGGATAATAAGGGAAGAGGAACAAAGAGAAGCCATTCTTGGGAAACCATGAGGAGGAATAAGGCAAGGATGACATGGTGGAGAATGAGGAAAGGAATGAAAAGAGATCACATCCATATGGTCAATAAGTAGCACGTCCGCTACTGCTTACTTGGATAACAATGTTAAGAAAGGATATTGGAGAAAAAAGAGAAAGGAAATGAGATGGAGGAAATGGAATAAGGAGAGAGATAAGCTAGAAACCTCCACTCTTAAGGGGTTAAAAGTGATGTACCCCTTGTTACTTGGTTGATGATGAGAGTAAGAAAGAGGAGACCTCCAAAGGATGATACGAAAAGACCTTGACAAAGTCAAAGGGAAGTGAGCAAGTGGAGAGTGTAGAAATATACGACAATGGTAGAAGTACCTACATGCGTGAAAATAATGAGTACAAACGGAATGTTCCTCAGAATTGAAAGGACATCACCAAAAGGAGCTGGTGAGAAAGAAGAATGAAAAATGGAAAAGAGAAGAAAGGCAAACCCTCAAACAAAGGATAAAGAGATGTCGTGATGTAATACGGAAGCTTTCTTAATAAAGGAAGGAAGCATAAAACTTTAAGTAAAAAAAAGATTCTAGGCTAATCAAAGATGAATAAGGCTTAAGAAGGTAGAGAGACTTAGTTCAGTTTATGAACTAAGTATCAATTGAATAAGTATAAGCTAACTAGGAGTAGAGCCTTAAAAGAAGAAAAGCATAACCTATCACTAGAAAATTTTAACTTTAATTAGCGATAATTTCATAATGAATCATAGGTTAATAACTCCAAATGACTGACTAGGACTAGCAAAAGAGTAAGATTAAGAAATTAGGTTTTGAGACAAAACCTAGGTAGATAATCTAAAGATAGGTAAAAGAAAGTGAATAAAATGGGATTAAAAAGGCCTAGAAAGAGGATTAAGAAAAATCTAGTGAAAGGAAGTGAATAAAAGACTTAAAGCTAAAGAAAGTCGTGCATAATGAACCTTAAATTCGAGTCAAGCCAAGGCACTACATCATACTACGAATAGGTTAAAAAGGAGAGAGAATAAACAAGGATTATTGGAGGCCAGATCCACTAAGCAAAAAAGGGGTTAAGGGTATAAATTGGTGAAAGGAAAAGAAAACCCCCGACTACTTGATTTTGGAAGAAGAGAATAGGAGAATTAAAAGTGTGAATTGGTGAAGAGAGAGGAAAGGAAGGCCCTAATAATTGAGGTCATAAAAAGAAGAGTAGAAGGTTGGATAGAAAGAAAAATTGGAGACAGCATAAGAGAATGAGCACTCATAGGAAACGAGTGAATGGAAATGACATATTCTGAAGAATGATCGGAAGAAAAGAAAAGAGAAATAAAGAAGTAAGGATACCAAAGCATGTTGGAGTAAACGAGGTGAAAAGATGAAGAGGACGAGAATAATGGTGATGATGGAAATTGAAGAATAATCAAACACAATGATAGAGGAAAATGGATCGACTTAGGTAAGAGTAGGAGAAAGAATGAGGATAAATGAAATGATAATTGAAACTGAAGAAGACAAAAAGGTGAAAGCATGGTAAAAGAGTGGAATAGAAGGAATTAAGAGTAAGGAGTTAAGGGAATATGGAGGATAAGTTGGAGATTATGAAGGAGGGGAGTAGGCTAACTTTGAGGATAACCTCTTCGAAGAATAATAAGTGAAGAAATGATGTGGGAAATGGAGTTAAACCAAGCTAAAATGGAGTTAGCTTGGCTCGGGCAAGATTGTGAGGCAATGGAGGATTGAGAAAAGTGTTGTCCTCGATAAATAAACCATGTTGAAGACAAGGAAATATATCAAGGGATTAAAAGCCGAGGATGGCTAAGATAAAAGGAGACCGACATGGGAAAAGCAAGAGATACGGGAACTGAGACAGAGAAGATGACAAGAAAGAACCCCGAGTACTCAATTGAAGGAGTACGGGGATAAGGAAAAAAATGGATCAAGCTCATCAACTTTTATGAACACAGCCAGTGTAAAAAGAAGCAAGGAAATTCTAACACCCAAAAAGAGCAAAGGTATTACAAGAAAAGAGAAATAAGGATAAGGATGATGAGGAAAACCAGAGAAGAAAGCAAGAAAAGAAAGAATGAAACTAAGGTAAAGGAAACCTTGGGTAAAATGTGAAAGATCACGTAGATTAGGGTAAAGGAGTGTGAAGAAGAGAAAGGATATGGAGATAACCCTAAGGAAAAAGGGTATGGAGATGACAAAATCTGCAGAATAATGCCAACGGATGGCAATGAACCCAAGATAAAGGTAAATCGAGTGAAGGGATAAGAAACCCTAAGAGAAGGGAGTACGATGATGAAGAACCTTTGAAGGATGCTACACGAGTGTGACGTAATTGAATTACGCTGTCCCGTGTTGACGAAAAGGCAAAAGAAAAGTGGACCCCATAATGAATTATGGGTGAATGAAAGGAAAGAAAGGGTTAGAGAAAAGGATAAGGACACCCCTAGATAGCATTGTTAAGGAAAAGAGGAAAATAAATCAACCATTAGCAAGGGAGCTAAAGCAGAGAAAGGGGGTCATATGAAAGAGAAACATGCAACACCTCCTAAAGTGAACACTCCAAGGGAGTGGAAGACGAAAGAAAGTCTAAGAGGCCAGAGAAATGGCGTGGATGGGTATGAGGTCGAGGCTCAAGTATGAGTGACTTGGGAGCCATGTGAGGCGTCCCTATGAGAGGATGGGTCAAAGATTGAGATCTTAAGGATCTATGTGATTACCACTCAAGAAGACCGACCCAGAGTGTGACTAGGGAGTGCATAAGGCCACCCAGAGTTCTCCATCCCAGAGAAGATGAGAGATGATATGAGATGGGCCAGAGGTCCTATTTAAGACAGAGATGGGCGATTAGAGAGTGAGTCAGAGTGTGAGAGCTGAGAGGGCATGATCTTTGATTCCTTGGATATGATGTGGCCAAGTGTGGGCCAGTGTGGACAGGAGCTCGATTCATACATCACAAGATTTAAGAAGAAGAAGATCAGAAAAGAAAGATAATGGAACCAAGGAACGGATTAGAAAAGCAAGACCAAGATAAGGTAGAGACATTTAACTCACTGCATCTTCGTTGAGAAGGCGAGGGAGTTAACCTACGGTCTTCCCCGACATCTTGGTTACAAAGATGAGCACAAGACTACGAAACAACGAGAGATGTGTCGAAGAATGGCCTCGAAGTGAGAGGCAATGGTAAAGAGAAAGGAGAAGAAACTCCTAAGAAGAGTAAGAGGTATGGAACCTCAGAAGTAACAAGAGGATAATCTCGTTAAGAGAGACTTTAAGAAAAGGCAAGGACAAAGCGAGAGGCTCGTGTAAGCACAACTAAGTCGAAGGAAGAACCTCCAAGTGACACAATTAGAGTGAAGAAAGCCTAACCCGTATTTGGATAAGGAAAAGATGAAGTTCAAACTCAAAAGCAGAAGGGCGATGAAGCCACTCTTGAGAAAGAGAATGATCAAAGTGCGCCGCGGAAGCGTGATGGACTTCAGCAGCGAATAGTGATGCGAATACTATTGGAAAACAAGATGAGGGCTTGGAATAAAAGCCAAACTTCCCCAAGTTACCTCAGTTAATTTTGAGGACGAAATTTTTATAAAGAGGGGAGAGTTGACACACCCGGACCTAATCTGACTTTTTCGTACAAACGGAATTGTGTAAGACGGCGTATTAACTCAACAATACATTGGTCCGGATGTGTCTAATTAAAAAGAGAAGTTAAGCTAAGATAAGACGGAGTTGGAAGATGAGACAAGTGACTATGCATGGAAGCATTATTTGGACTTCTTTAAGTCCATAGCCAATGGATTGGATGTCTATTGGTAAATTGGTAGGTGGATTAGGCCAAGGATCAAAATTATGAGAGGTTACAAAGAGGGAAAATAGGCTGGCCCAGGGTTCAAGTAGCCCCGGTGTCGAGCTTATCTATAAATGTGGGAGATTACCTCTATCCCTCTCATTTTTCTTGTCCTTTTCTTCCTCTCCTCTCATTTGCTCTATCGGAGCAATTTTGGACTCCTGGTAGATCCGGATAATCCGACCAAAGGATCAAGGCAAGATCTTGGTATGTTGTTCTACTTGCCTTAATCTACGTTTTACTAAGTTCTCATGCATTTCCATACATCGATCTAGGAGAGAACCGATCTCAAAGTTAGGTTTAGCTTTTTAGCTAGATTTTAGCTTAGATTTGAGATCTAGAACTTTGAGCTTGCGATTCTCGTTTCTTCTTCTGTAAACACATCGTGAGAGGTGTGAGGAATGTCCATCTCGAATTTCAAGTCAAGCGACGAATCGAGGGACTCAAAAACTGACGAAAAGCCTCGGTTCCCAAGGCAAGAGACCTGCTCCAGCGCGGGAGTCGAGTCACTCCCGCTCTAAAGTGGTTGTTTTGGCCAAGTCCCATACGGGACTGACCAAGTCCCATGTGGGAGTGGCCCTTTTCATACAGTGGGCCCAAGGGCCCATAGGGGCATTTTGGTAATTTTTTACATAGTGTCCGATTTTGACCCGGAAGCTTCCCGGACACTTTTCTAAACCCCGAAACTTATCCGAACACCCTTTTAGGTCATACTAGAGTCTCATAAGTGCATTCATAGTTATTTATGAATGCTAACATGTATTTCCGTGTATTAAGATTCCGAATGATTGAGTGCGGCGATGCTCCGGAGGTTAAGTTACGCGGATCTCTTGGGAGTATACAAACCTCCCAATACTGTGAGTGGCTTAGATTTCTTTGTTTAGCCACTGGGCACAAAGGTTTTAAAAAGGCTTTAAAACATAAATGAATTTCAAAGGTTTTAGGATACGGAAAATCCACACACACACATTTGCATGGTGATATACCTACGTAGAGAGTCGGATGTTTTAAAAGGAAATATAAAGAATTACGTGTGTGTCTATTTATATGTTTTAAATATATATATGTTTTGTATACATATATATATATATATGATATATATATATGTATGGGATGCGAGATGAGCGGCTAAGTGGGTTCCTCGGGGCTCCGATATAAGGAAGCGTGGACTGAGTCTGAGAGGAATACATAGGACACAACCGTAGACTGCCTATCGAGGGGCACGGCTAGCGGAGACCCTGGAAGAGGCGCGGGGGATAACTCGCCAGGGCTCGAGGTAGCTGTGTTCCACCACAGCGAATGGCACTACCTAGGGAATGGGCTAGAGAAATAGAAAATGTGAAAATGTTTTAATAAGAAAAGAGATAGCCCTCGGCGCAATGAGGCATAAGACAACCGACAAGTCGCGCCTTCAGTATGATTGAGGCCAGCCCATTTGAGAGAGAGATATATATATATATTTATTAAATGGTTTTAAAATAAATTCTCAGTGGAGAATTTGAAAAGAGATTTTAAAAGAAAAATATTTATTTTATTATTATGTTTAGATTTCCCCTGTTTTCCCTGACCCCAATGGAGATTCATCGAACCTCTATCACTCACCTGTATCTAATGTGGATGGATGCAAATCTACATATGAGGACAGCAGATAGATCAGAGGCTTACTAGGAGATGTCTGATAGGTGCAATTTACACCTATATTATGGATTAATTTAGAGCCTAATTTATACAATTTATGTGTAATTTATGGTATATGTTAGATTATTCCCTTTCACTTTGGTTTAATATTTCTTTTGCAGGTGAATTAATTTAAATTTGAGAAAATAAAGCAAAATAGCACATGAGAAACTAAAGTCAGGTTGAAGCAAAGTTTTGTAATGGGCTAATGATTACGCTTTAAGTTAATGGGGAAAAAGAAGTCAAAGTGGACTTGAAGACAACTAAGCATTGGAGCACTTATGAAACGTGGTCAAGCATGAAGCAAGTCAACTTTAGCCCATGACCAAGACTTGTCAGTTACGGGGCAGCACTCTACATGAAGCGGTCTTGGATGCTAGTCGCATGTTACATCTCAAATTAAAATCGAGAAGAAACGGCCCCATATCATGAGAGAAACGGAGCCGCTTCTTATTTTACCAAAATTTACAGTTTCGCTTCGGATTTGATACGGGCCCGGAACAATTTTAAAACGGAGCCGTTTCTTGCCTGATTACCAAGCTTTTACACGCCGAATGTTGGACCAAGCAATTGGGCTTTGGACTCATGTGTTTTATTTTAATTAAAAGTCCAGCTAGCATTAGAATTCTTAATCCTTAAATCATGTAAATACCCTAGTTAGCTAGTATAAATACATTATTTAGAGGAGATATACTTTTCAGAAGAGAGGAGCAGTCAAGTCTTCAATTTGGGAAAAATTGTTCTATCTCTTTACTTTTGATTTTTCTTTTGTTTAATGAATATGTTTTCTTTTCAATTTATGAGTAGCTAATTCTCTTGTTGGGGATTTGGGTAGATCTTCTAGGGATTTTAATTTAATTATTGTATGAATTGATTTTGTAGGGTTAAATTTATTTTCTTTGTTCTTAATGCGTTTTATGTCTGGCCAACATAGAATAGATCTTTGGAATTGTATGAAGGACTGAGAGGTGAAATATAATTCGTGCTCTAGGAAAATAGACACAATCTAATTGGATACGAGAGTAATTCAGTTTATTGTGATAACCATAATCAAATAGTTTCGGGAGAACCTGATTTAATTATTAATCCTAGGATCTTAATGTTCTTAGCTAATTAGTTTATGCACCGAGAGGTGGTAATCACTTAGTTAGGAAAGCTTAGGATGGACCGAGAGGACTCCTAAGTAGATTAGTGATTGTTATTTTAACCCTGATAATTAAATTCATATATAATTGGATTAAATACCTAGAAGAGAAGCCTAAACCCTCACATCAATTCTATTGATTTCTCTTAATTATTTAATCTTTGTTTCCTTAGTTAATTTCTACAATCATCTTCTCTTTAATTGTTTGCAATTTGATTTCATTAAATTCAGTTTTCTTCACAAGCTTTGCTAGAATTAGTTTGTTAGCTTTCTCAAGTCGTCGTGGGATCGATATCTTGGAATACTCTAAACTTTATTACTTGATTCTGTTCTCTTGCAGAAAAACCCCAATCAATGTCGATGCCTAAGCTTAGTAGTTTCCGCTGTATAAGTATTCTTTCAAATTAATCCACTGGTACATCTTTTAAAGTAATTATTTTATTATATGATTTCTAATAAAATTTTAGTATCGTTTTACAGTGATGGTATCCATTCATGCCTTGCGGTGCCTCGGATGTGTGGCTGCAGACACGTACTTCAAGGCAGCACGACGGTTGCCACGTGGCTGGCCCAGGGCAGGTCAGGGCATGATAGGGGCAATTTTGTGATTTTTTCAAAGTGTCTGATTTTTACCCAAAACCTCTCCGGATACTTTTTTAAGCCTGGAGTCACATCCAAACATCTACTACTACTACTACTACTACTGTCACGCCCTGACCCGCCCGGGTAGGCCACCTGGCAACCGCCGCGCTGCCTCGAAGTACGTGCCGATCGGTCACGCACCAGAAGCATTGCAAGGCATTGAAATGGATACCATCGCTGCAAAACAACTAAAACTTTAATTAAAAATCTTTTTAATAAAATAATAATCGTTAGGGTAGTACCAGTGGATTAATTTGGAGAATACCTATACAGCGGAAACTACTAAGCCTAAGCCACCGACGTCTCCTAGTGAGCCTCCATTCTATTAGCTGACCATGTTCGCGGATCTGCATCCATCTACATTAGACACAGGTGAGTGACATAGGTTCAATGAATGTCCATCAGGGTTAGGGAAAACAGGGTAATCGAAAATATAATAAAATAAAATAAAATAAAATAAAATAAAATAAATAAAGTAAAAAAATAAATTTTGATTTCCAAAATCTCTTTTGAAATTCTCCAACGAGAATTTGATTTAAAAACTTTTAAAACGAATATATATATATACTACATGGGCTGGCTCTTAATACACTGAAGGCACGACTGGCCGGTCGAATGCCTTACTGCACCGAGGGCTATCTCTTTTCTCTTAAAATATACTTTCATAATTTCTCTTTCTCTAGCCGTTCCCTCGGTGGTAGCCAGCTGTGGTGGAACACAGCTCTGGAGCCCTGGCAAGCTTCCCTACGCGCCTCTCCCAGGGTCTCGTCTCACTGTGCCCCTCGACAAGCGGTCCACGGCTAAGAATCTAGCATGCTTTCTCCAACTCGGTCCATGCTCCCGCATATATTGGAGCCCGAAGAGCCACTCAATTACTTATCTCTCGACTCGCATCCCGTCCATATATTCATCATATATATATAAATATATATTCACAACATATATGTTTAAAACATTTAAACACACACAAGCTTTGTATTTTTAAAATCATCCCACGCTCTAAATGGGTGTATCACAAAATAAAAAGTGTGTGTCGTGGATTACCCTTATCCCAAAACAGTTGTAAAACCTTTTTAAATAATTTATATTTTGAAAACATTTTTAAACACATTTTGTCCCTAGTGGCTAAGCACTGAAAACAAAGTCACTCACAATACTGGGAGAATCGTACACTCCCAAGCGCTCCATGTAGCTTTAACCTCCGGTGCATCGCCGCATTCGATTATCCGGAGTCCTAATACATGGAAATGTAAGTTAGCATTCATAATTAAATTTATGAATGCACCTACGAGGCTCTAATATGACCTATGACTGAATTTGAATGTGATTCGGGGCTTAGAAAAGTGTCCGGGAGGTTTCGAGGTAAAAATTGGGCACTTGGTGAAAAATTACGAAAATGTCCCTGGGATCTCGTGGGCTAGGCAGGTCCCCCATGTGGCTGGGTCGGGCCTGGCCTGTTTTTGGGCCCAAAAGGGCCTTCCCTTGTGAGTTGGGTTGAGCCCAACTCGGTTTGGGCCCAACAGGGCCTAACCGGCCGTTTTGGGCCAAAAAGGCCTAGTCCGGCCCGGGACAAGCCCAGTCCTGCGCGGGACCTGGGCGGCGGGTCTCTCCCGCGCGGGAGAGACTCGGCTCCCAAGTGGGAGCCATCCACAGGCCTCGGGTTCCGAGGCTTTTCCTCGGTTCCTGAGCCCCTCGGTCCACCGATTCACGAGAAATTCAAATGGAGGTTCCTCTCACCTCCCACGACACATTTACCAAAGCAGAAACGAGAATCACAAGCTCAAAGTTCCTAGATATCAAATCTAAGTTAGAAATCTAACTAAAAAGCTGAACCTAACTTTGAGCTTGGATCTCTCCTAGACCAATGCATGGATAAGCGTGAAAACTTAATAAAACGTAGTTCAAGGAGTTAAGAACAACTCACCAAGATCTCGCTTTAAACTTGAGGTCGGTTTGTCCGGGTCGGTCAAAAGTCCAAAATTGCTCCGAGAGAGCAAACGAGAGGAGAGAAGAGAGGGAGAAGAGAAAATGAGAGGGGGAGAGATCATCTCCCCCTATTTATAGTAAGGCCCGACACCGGGTCTACTCGGGCTTCGGGCCAGACTTTTTCCCCTCTTTGAAACCTCTCATAATTTCGATCCTTGGCCCGATCCACCGACCAATTCACCAATGGACTTCCAATCCATTGGCTATGGACTTAGAGAAGTCCACTTTAGTGTTTCCATGCATGGTCACCAATCTCATCTTCTAACTCCATCTTGTCTTAAGCTTATCTTCTCTTCTGACTTGACATAGCCGGACCGACTTAGTGTTCAATTACTACATCATCTTGTACTATTCCGTTCGTACGAAAAGGTCGTGCTAGGTCCGGATGTGTCAACTACTACTACCTTAAAATATTAATGAAAGCCCGAGGCCCGTCCAAAAGCCCATTTTTATTTTTTTCGTACACTAATTTTAAAAATTAATTTATATTATAAATAAAAGTAAATCAATATATTTAAGAAATTATTATCTAAGACAATTTTTATCACGCCCCGACCCCCATGCTCGGCCACGCGACAACCGCCGTACCACCTCGAGATGCGTGCCTCATCAGGCGGGCAACCAAGATGGCACAAGGTTTAAAAATAAAGGATATTCGAGCAATATATGAAAACATATAAAATTATCATAAATAATATAGTTCAAAAATATTTCAAAATAAAATGTCACATCTTACGGTTCTCCATGCAGCGGAAAGTATTATTTATAAATATACAAATGTATATGTAAGATGTAATAATATTCCGAGCCAAGATACATAAAGCAAAAGGGGTGGCACCTACAATATAGTGTCCACAGAGACGAATTGGGATCACTGGCCACCAGGACGTCCGCCGTCCAAAGTCTGATGATCTGAGAACAAAAGTGAATGGGGTGAGTACATAAACTTGTACCCAGTGAGAGACTCGGTTATAAAGATCGATCACCTCAGGCTGGGGATATGAAATAATCCAAACATCAATTTAATAAACCAATTTTCTGAAATATAGTAAATCCCATACCAAATCAAATATCAAATCTATAATAATATTTACATAAGGGGTGGCATCTGAAATCGTCCCAATAAGGTATACCCGTGCACTGGGTATCCACTGGACCGTCAAGGGTTACTTTATACTTTTAAAACATTTTTAATTTTACTCTCTGGCCCATTCCCTTGACGTTTGCCTTGCTGTGGTGGAATACAGCACTCTGGAGTCCTGGCGAGTTTCCCTACGCGCCTCTCGCAAACAGGCCCGACTCACCGTGCCCCTCGATAGGCGGTCCACGGCTGAGTAATAACGCATGCTCTCAAACTCGGTCCACGCTCCCGCATATCGGAGCCCCGAGGAATTCCACTCAATCTCTCATCTCTCAGGGGTACCGTTCCCCAATAATAATCAATAATATCAATATATCAAAATTTATTGAAATTCCCACCCTTTAAATCATTTGTAAACTCAGTGTGTGAGGGTGGACAATTCATACCCCAAAACATATATAAACAATTTAATAAAGCATTTATAAATAAATTTGAAAACGGTTAACCCTCAATGGTCAACCAATATAATCCAAGCCACTCACAAGTGAGGAGAGTTATATACTCCCCGATTACCCACGAATGCTTTAGCTCAAATTGCTACCGGTCCAAATCTCGTACAATCACGTACCAAAATAATGAAATTAAAATCTAATTTGATTAATAAAAATATTCAACCAACAATCAAATCATAAAATAACACCAATTAAAGGTCTTGGAATAAAATTGGTAAGTCCGGAAGTCAATTGAAGCTAATTGGAGTCAATTGGGGTCAAATGGGGTCTAGGGCTGCAAAATTACCAAAATGCCCCTAGTGCTACAGTACCATTGTCGGCAGGTGGCTCACTCCCGGGCGGGAGTGAGCCAAAATGGCAACTCCGGCGCGGGACATAGCAGGTCCGGCGCCGGACCTGACTCCAGAACATGGCCGTGATCGGCCATGTATCAAATCGAGCTCGGTTCGAGTTCGATTCATCACCAATCCACACCAAAATTGGAACACAGCAAGTTAAACACATGATCTATGAATTCACAGCTTCAAGAACGGAATCAAACAATAAATCATGCTCGAATTTTGAATCAAAACACTAAGGATGAACATATCTCGGGCAAAACAGAAATCTCAACTTCAATAATCAAATTCTCTTAGCACAGACCATGAAATCAAGCGTGTAAACTATCAAATTAAAGCTTGATGAGTCTAGAACAACATACCAAATTCCCAGCCAAAACGCACGGTTGAATCAAAAGATATGAGCTGATGAACAAACTGTCGCCAAAATTCCAGATTTCTAGATTTGGTGATTTTCTTGGAAATCTTGGTGTTTTGATCTTCAAGGAGGCAAAATAAATTGATATTGATGATTGATGAAGTGTTTGAAGAGGGATTACAAGGTTGATTCAGAGAGAATTGGAAGAGGAGGCTCGGAGAATCGAAGAACTTGAAGAGAATGAAAAATGGGGGTCTCGACAGCCGAGACCCCTTATATCAACAACGGGTCCGGCGCCGGACCCGACCCTGTCCGGCGCCGGAGTCAACCTTTTTCCGAGTTGACTCCGATCAACTCAGCCCAATTTCCTCGGGTCTCGATTTCGAGTGGGGCCCACATCCCCGGACTTCAATTTTAGGGTTATTAAGCTTGAAATGGAGCTAAATGAATTTTAAAACATCCATGGGAAATCAAATTTGGTATTTTGACTAGACAACAATACATAAATATTCAACTTGACACGTGAGGATTAGGTCCGGGCGTGTCAATTTTTACAAAGTTAACAAAGTCTAAATACTAATAATATTTGAAAATATTAATATTTTATACAAAAAAAAAAAGAAAAACAACACATTAACAAATAAAATAAATATCTAAAAATATATTTATATTAAATCAATAGTAAAATGGGCCGGACCGGGCCGAATTCAGGCTTTTATACCTATGAGCAAGCCTGGCCCGTTTTCTAAAAGGGCCTATAAATTTTGTCCAAGCCCGGTTCTTAAATTTAAAAGTATTGTCCAAACCCTCTCAAATATCGAGCGGGCTTACGGGCTCGAATGGGTAGCCCGGCTCTTAAACAGCTTTAATTTCAACCAACTAATAATGAGTATAACTTTGAGTTATCGATTCATCAATTTGCAATTAAAAAAAACCCTTTAAAATACTAATTCTAATTATGCAATTTTTTTAAAAATAATCCTTCAGCTACTAAACCCTTTAGAATACTAATCCTAATTATGCAATTTTTTTTTAAATAATCCTTCAGCTACTAATCTTAATTTTGCAATAATGAGGATAATGAAAAGTCATTTTAAAAAAAAAACTTTGGAGTTACCAAAGTATTTCAATACCACTATAAATAGAGAGTTTTCTGAACTAAAAAAAAAAATTCACAAAAGAATAATTTTGAAAGCCTTTCAATATCATTATAAGTAGAGGTTTCCAAATTTAAAAAAAATTGTAAAAAAGTAAGTAATTTGAAAATCTTTATTTTCAATTTTAATTTCTTTCATTTTGCATGTCATGCTGATTATTTTTTGTGCTTTTAATTTTCTTTTATGGGGTGCTTTTTTTCAGTGGGGAATAATATTGGTCATCAAGTTTGTTAGTTAATTTTTTATATTTGAATATTTGAATATTGATGTTTTTAAATTTCTCTCCCGTATAGCTTTTAAATTTTTTTCTAAACTATATTGCAATTCGATCATGCCAAATAAGCAATTAGACTACGTAACAATTGATAAATTTTCTTCTCAAAGGAATGATTGGAGAATCAAGGTTCATGTTTACCGTTTATGCATATTTATAATTATAAAACCAAGAAGACTGTTAGCACAGAAATAGTTCTTGTGGACGAAAAGATAAATAATATTTTTAGAATTTTCCTTTTTTGTCTTTCTATTTGTTGTTATTTTTTTGTTTTCATTAATTTAATATGTTTTGTTTTGTTTTGTTTTATAGGGATTTTATATTCATGCGATATTATGGAGCAATGATGCATATCGGTTAAAGAATGCTATTTTTGAAGTTTATATTGTATTAAAAAAATTTCTATTCTAATAAACATAGATAATTATCAAGTAATTTCAGCTAATGAAAATACTATTCAGTTTCATGCTAATACCATTATGAATAAGATTTTTGTTTAAAAAATCAACATTCCAACTCATGTCTTTGAGCTGGTAGACTATAATGATTTTAATGGTCATTCAACTAAGTGTTAAACAGGGTTTTTTCCCCTTATTTTTAGATAATTAGCTATTAATTATGTTGTTTATTCCTTTTTAAAAAGAAAATTTCTATTATATAAATATTATTATTGTTGTAAAAGAAAAATTGTATCATATTTGACAATATTGTTGTTGTTATTATTATAATTTAGATATTATCAAAATTGTTGTTAACTTGGGTTTGTCTCGACATCAATCTGTTGGTGAGAAATCTATGAATTGTATGGTGTTACGCCTACAAGATTTAAGGTATAGTTTTTAATCTAATATATACTCATTATGGACTCCGACCCTAATTAAACTTGGTATAAGTCTAAAGTTTACAATTTAATTGGATAGTGGAGTTTAAGAGGTGAAATTGAAGAAATTATAAGAGTAATTGGGGACTAAATTAAAAAAAATGCAACTTTTTTGTGAGAAACGAGCCCACAGAGTCTTTTACTGGTCCGGCCACCCACTCTGGATGTCACACCCCGACCCGCCCCCGGGTAGGCCACGTGGCAACGGCCGCGCTGCCTCAAAGTACGTGCTGGCCAGTCATGCACCTGAGGCACCGCAAGGCATAAATGGGCATCATCGCTGTCAAATAAAACTAAAACTTTAATTAGAAAATATTTAATAAGATAATTAACTTTAAAAGTAATGCCAGTGGACTAATTGAGAGAATACCTACACAGCGGAAACTTCTAAGCCTAAACCACCGATGCCTCCTAGTGAGCCTCATTTCTTTAGCTGACTCCGATCGCGAATCTGCATCCATCCACATTGGATATAGGTGAGTGACAGAGGTTCTAAGAATCTCCATCTAGGTTAGAGCAGATAAGGGAAATCCAAAAATAAAATAAAATAAAATAATAATAAAACAAATATTTTTCTTTTAAAAATTCTTTTCTGATTCTCCTGTTGAGAACCCTCTTTTAAAAGCACTTTAAATAAATAAATAAATATATATATACTTAAAATGGGCTGGCATCTCTATCATACTGGAGGCACGACCCGTCGGTCGTCTTATGCCTCACTGCACCGAGGGCTATCTCTTTTCTTTCTAGAAATATTTTCTCATTCTTTAGCCCTTTCCCTCGATGGTGCCTCACTGTGGTGGAACACAGTGAACTGGAGCCCTGGCGAGTTTCCCTACGCACCTCTCCCAACCAGGGTCGACTCACCGTGCCCCTCAATAGGTGGTCCACGGTTGAGTATCATGCATGCTCTCAAAATCGGTCCATGCTCCTGTAAATTGGAGCTCCGAGGAACCCTCTCAAACACTCGTCTCCCAAGGGCATCGCACCCTCAATAATCATAATAATAATATCTAATAAATTATATATATATATATATACGTATAGACATTTATATTTAAAACATATAAATCACACACACATAAGTTTTATATTTCTTTTTAAAACATCCCACTCACTGTGTGGGTATATCGCAAACGAGTGTGTGTGTGTAGATTTCCCATATCCCAAAACCTTTTTGAAAAACGTTTATGTTTTGAAATCATTTTTAGAATCCTTTCCCCCAGTGACTACACAAAGAAGTCTAGGTCACTCACAGTGATGGGAGAATCGTATACTCACAAGCGCTCCATGTAGCTTAACCTCCGGAGCATCGCCGCACTCGATTCAACCGGAGCCCTAGTACACGGAAATAAAAATTAGCATTCATAATTAAATTTATGAATGCACCTAAGAGGCTCTAATATGACCTAAGATGATGTTTGAGTAGGATTCGGAAGGCTCGGGAGTGTTTCGGATCGATTTGGGGTCAATTAGGGTTTCGGGATGTAAAATGACCATTTCGCCCCTAAAGGGCAAGAACGGCACTGGATCTGGAGTGAACCGACATCGGTTTTCTTCGACCTGAAGGTCGGGGACCGACAAGCAGAAACGGTGCCGTTTCTGGACAGAACCGGCGCCGGTTCTGTTCTGGGTTTCAACCCGAGAATTTCTTCAATTTTTCAAAATTTGAAAACCGATGCAATCATCCACCAATTTAGCTACAATTTCATATGCATGTACCTTAATGTATCCACTACACGTTTACCGAAAGAAAAACGAGAATCACAAGCTCAAGGTTCCTATATCTGAAATCTAAACTAAAAATCTAACTAAAAGCTGAACCTAACTTTGAACTTGGATCTCTCCTAGACCAATGCATGGATAAGCGTGAAAACTTAATGGAATGTAGTTCAAGGAGTTAAGAACAACTCACCAAGATCTCGCCTTGAACTTGAGGTCGGTTTGTCCGGATCGGCCAAAAGTCCAAAATTGCTCCAAAGGAGCAGTTGAGAGAAAAGAGAAAGGAGAGAAGAGAGAAAAGAGAGAAAATGAGGGGGAGAGCTCATCTCCCCCCTATTTATAGCGGAGCCCGGCACCGGGTCTACTCGGGCCCCGGGCCAAACTTTCTCTTCTCTTTTAAACCTCTCAAAACTTTAATCCTTGGCCCGATCCACCGACCAATTCACCAATGGATGTCCAATCCATTGGCTATGGACTTAAGAAGTCCACTTTTCTATTTCCATGCATGGTCACCAGTCTCATCTTCCAACTACGTCTTATTTTAAGCCTATCTTCTCTTCTGACTTGACACATCCGGACGACATATTGTTTACTTTATACATTATCTTGCACTATTCCGCTCGTACAAAAAAGGTCGTGCTAGGTCCGGGTGTGTCAACTCTCCCCTCCTTCTAAAACTTTCGTCCTCGAAATTAAATAAGGTAGCTTGGGGAGTTTCGGCTTCCATTGAAGTCCTCACTTCGTTTTCGAATAGTGTTCACCTCACTATTCGCCGTTGAAGTTTATTGCGCTTTTGCTGCGCACTCTGATCATTCTCTCTCTCAAGAGTGGCTTCATCGCCCTTCTACTATTGAGTTTGAACCTCATCTTTTCCTTAACTTAGCCTACCTTTACCTATTCATAGGTTAGGCTCTCTTTACTTTAATTATGACCTTCAGAGGTTCTTCCTTTGCCGTAGTTGTGCTTGCTTGATCCTCTCATTTCGTCCTTATCTCATCCTTCAAGTCTTTCTCGATGAGACTATCCTTTTGTTTCTTTTGAGGTTCCATACCTCTTACTCTTCTTAGGAGTTCTTCCTCCTCTCCATTGCTATTGCCTCTCACCTCGAGGCTATCCTTCGACGCGTCCTTCGTCGTTTCGTGGTCTTGTATTCATCTTTGTAACCAAGCTATTGGGAAAGACCTTCGCTAAACTCCCTCACCTCCACGGCGAGGATACGGTGAGTTAATTGTCTTTCCCCCCTACCTTAGTCTTGCTTATTCGTTTTGTCTCTTACTCCCGTTCTCTTCTTTCTCTAATCTTCTTCCATCCAGATCTCATGGCGTATGAGTCGAGCTCTTATACATCCTGGCCCACACTTGGCCACATCATAACAGAGGAATCAGAGACCATGCCCTCTCGACTCTCATAATCTGACCCACTCTCTAACCGCCCATCATAATCACAAATAGGGCCCTCGGCCCATTATATCACATACAGGGCCCATGGCCCATTATATCACATACAGGGCCCATGGCCCATCAAATCTCATCTCTCCTCCTCACACGGATGGAGAACTCTGAGAGGTCTCACACTCTCCCCAATCTCATACTGGGTCGGTCCTCTCGAGTGGTCATCACAGAGATCCTCAAGATCTCGATCTCTGATCCTTTCTCTTATAGGGACGCCTCACACATGGCTCCCAATCCATCACATTTGAGCCTCGACCTTATACCCATCTATGCCATTTTTCTTACCTCTTAGGCTTTCCTTAACCTTTATTTGCTTGAGGTACCCACTTCAGGAGGTACCGTGTATTTATCTTCCTTTTGACCTATTTCCTTCACATTAGCTTCCTTGCTAATGGTTGATCTCTTTTCCTCCTTTCATCAACAGTATTATTTGGGGTTTCCTTATCCCCATCTCTTTTCCTTTTCTTCTTTTCTATCCACCCACATCCATTGTGGGGTCCACATTTCTCTTGCCTTCTCGTCAACGCGGAACAGCGTAATCCACGCTCGTCACACTCACGCTGCATTCATTGTAGCTTCTTCATCTTTGTACTTATTCTTCTTAGAATTTCTCGTCCCTTTACTCGATTCTGCCCTTTTCTTGGGTCGGTTGCCATTTCTTGGCATCGTTTGCAGTTCTTGAGATCTCCATATCCTTTATCCTTAAGGTCATTTCCATATCTTTTCTCTTTCCATATCCTTTTACCTCGATTTGCGTGATTTCTCACATCTTACTCAAGGTTTCCTTTACCTTAGCTTCATCCTTCCCTTTCTTTGTTCTCTTCTCTGACTTTCTTCATCGTCCTCATCCTTATTCCTCTTTTCTTCTAACACCTTTGATTCTCTTGGGCGTTAGAATTCTCTTTTCTGCTCTTCATACTGGCTGTGCTCATAGAAGTTCATGAGCTTAATCAATTTCTTTCTTTATTCCCGTAATCCTTCCATTGAGTACTCGGGGTTCTTTCTTGTCATCTTTTCTGTTTCAATTTCCTCATCTCTTGCTTTTCTAATGTGGGTTTCCTTTATCTTAGCCATCTTCGGCTCTTAATCCATTGATATCTCTTCTTTGTCTTTCGATGTCATGGTTTATTTATCGTAGGCAACACCTTTCGCTATCCTCCATTACCTCTCTATCTTGCCCACGCCAAGCTGACTCCATTTTAGCTTGGTTTGAATTCATCTCCCACATCTTTTCTTCACTTATCATTCTTCGGGGAGTTTATCCTCAAGGTTAGCTTACTCCCCTCATTCTAAAAGATTTAACTTATCCTTCGTATTCCTTGACTTCTTACTCTTACTTCCTTCTATTTCATTCCTTTGCCATACCTTCACCTTTTTGTCTTCTCCAGTTTTAATAATCATCTATTCATCCTTGTTTTGTCCTCACTCTTTCTTCGACTCTTACTAAGGTTGATCCACTTTTCTCCATCAATTGGTTTTGAAGTCTCCTTATTATTCCCTTCATCATCATTATTCTCATCCTTCGTTCACTCTTGTTTGTATTACCATACCTTGGTATCCTCACTTCTTATTTCTCTTTTCGTTTCTTTCGTTTACCTTTCATTGATATCATCTTTTAGGATATCATCACCTTCATTCACTCGTTTCCTACGAGTGCTTCTTCTCTTATGTTTTCTCCAATTTTTCTTTCTATCCACCCTCTTTATCTCTTCTTTTATCATCTACTAATCAGGGTTTTCCTTTCCCTTCTTTTCACCATTCACTGTCTTAATCCTTCTGTCATCTTCTTCCAAAATCAAATAGTCAGGGTTTTCTTCTTCCTTTCACCAATTTATATCCTTGACCCCTTTTTCTCTTTCTTGGTTCTGGCCTTCGATAATCCTTGTTTATTCTTTTCTTTCCTTGATTTGTTCGTTGTATGATGTAGTGCCTTGACTTGACTCGAGTTCGGGGTTTATTATGCTCGACTCTCTTTAACTAATATCTGTTTCTAAGTCTTTATCCGGTTCCTTTCACTAGATCTTTCTTAATCCTCTTTCTATGCTTCTTTTTAATCCCATTTTTATACTCTTCTTTAATCTATCTCTAAATTACCTATCTAGGTTTTGTCTTTAACCCTAGTTTCTTAGCCTTATTCTTATACTAATCCTGGTCAGTCATTTGGAGCTATTAACCTATGGTTCATTATGACATTATCGCTAATTAAGGTTAAAGTTTTCTAATGACGTGTTATGCTTTTCTTCTTTTAAGGCTCTATTCCTAATTAGCCTATACTTAGTTCATCAATTGAACTAAGCTTCTCTTTCTTCTTAAACCTTATTCTTCTTTTATTAGCCTAGGATCTTCTTTTACCTAGGGTTTTCATACTTTCTTTCTTCATTAAGAAAGCCTCCGCACTACATCACGACATTTCTTAATCCTTTGTTTAAGGGTTCCCTTTCTTCTCCTTTCCTCTTCTTCTTTTTCACCAGTTCCCTTTGGTGATGTCTTCACAATATTGGAGGAAATGCTCCTCGTGCCTTCCATTGGCACACATGCAGGCATTCTCATCGTTGTCGTACATCTCATTTTTTCCGCTTACTTACTTCCCATCATCCTCTCCAAAGTCCTTTCATATCATCCTTTGGAGGTCTCTTCCTCTTATCTTTCCTTATCCATCAATTAACAGGGGTTCATTACCCTTAATTCACTTAGAAATAGAGGTTTACGTCTTATCTTTCTCTTATTTCCATTTCCTTCATCTTCATTTCCTTTCTCTTTTGTTCCTTATCATTCTCATCATTGGTATCCAATGGTCACATAGTAACTGACATACTACTCGTTGACCACTTGGATGTAATTTTTTTTCGTTCTCTCCTTATTATCCATCTTATTATACTTGCCTTATTCCTCCTCATCGTTTCCCAAGGATGACTTTCCTCTTGTTTCTCTTTCTTTACTTTTCCTTTTTTCCATCCTTGAATCCTTTAGGGTTTCTCTTATCAATCCTTTTCTTATCCTCAAGTGATTCTCCCACATCTCACATCTTGGGATCTTGGGCTCTCTCTTTCTCTTCCAATTTCCTTGGATGCTTCTCCTCAATTGTCTTCAAATGGACTCTCTTTCGTCCACCTATGCCTCCCTTTCTTTCTCCACTTACACACCAAAGTGTAAGAACAAGTGGAGTCGGCTAGCCTTTATTGCACTTATCTCGGCTTCTGCCCACTTCCAGGAGCACTTTTTCAGCAATTTCTGCATCTCCACTATTTCCTCTTCGACTTCAGTATAAATTTGGGGATTGCCTTTTCCATTAACATCCACACCACTCTTTGTCCTTTCCTTTGAATGGTACGTCTCACCCCTTACACACCACAGTGTAAGAGTAAACGAAGTTAACTAGCCCTTGCTGCCATTTCTCTCTTTTCATGCTCACTCCCTGGAGCATCATCCAGGCAATCTGTGGGCTTATCCCACCAGACTTGCCAATCTGTGGACTCTTCGATCGTCGCTTCACTTCATCTCTATTTGATGCTTTATGATGTCTTCCTCGATCCTTCATCTGGTTGCTCGAATGCTTCATCTCACGTCCTGAGGTTTTTGGTCAACCATATCTTCCGTGATTGACTCCTCTGATTTCTTTCATTCTAACCTAACTCTCTCTCCTAGGCTACACACACCGGTGTAAAGAACGAGAGAAGTGAGGTTAGCGTTTACGCACGTTATGTCCACCTCGGCCCCTTGCCTCGTTCTAATCGCATCACTTCCTCCCAAGTCTTACACATCACTAGTGTAAGGAATTGGGCAACGCATCTAATTTACGCTTGACACTCGCTGCTTTACTAGCGAGTCTCGATGTTCACAACTTCAAAGATTGAATATCGAAGGTTGTGGGCATCGAACCAGTTTCCACTGGTAAGCCTCTAACTAGGCTTCGTTGAAAGACTGGACGAGACATCATCTATCTCGTCACCTCAAGGGAAATACCATCCCTTGCACAAGTTTAGCTATCGAGTAGGAAGGAACATTGAAAATTGAAAATTTGTGTTTGGGGAGTTTCTTGCACAAGTTTAGCTATCCCTTGCACAAGCTTGCACAAATCTCGAGGAAGAAGGTGGTCGTGATGTTTTCTCACTTAAGACCACACTTGAGAACACTATTTGGTAGCTCGCTGCTAATGAAGGTATTCTAAGAGTAGGTTTGATCATTCATGACGCTTTCGAGTAGCTACATACTCGAACTCTTGAGTTCTAAACCTATTTAATCCACTGGCTTTGAAAACACTTTGAAAACATTTGAAAACACTTTGAAAATATTTTTATAGTTTTGAAAATAATCAGAATCTTTTAAACGCTCTGATACCAATCAAATTGTCATGCCCCGACCCGCCCCCGGGTCGGCCACGTGGCAACCGCTGCGCTGCCTCGAAGTACGTGCTGGCCAGTCAAGCACCTGAGGCACCGCAAGGCATAAATGGGCATCATCGCTGTCAAATAAAACTAAAACTTTAATTAGAAAATATTTAATAAAATAATTAACTTTAAAAGTAATGCCAGTGGACTAATTGAGAGAATACCTACACAGTGGAAACTTCTAAGCCTAAACCACCGACGCCTCCTAGTGAGCCTTATTTCTTTAGCTGACTCCGATCACGAATCTGCATCCATCCACATTGGATACAGGTGAGTGACAAAGGTTCTAAAAATCTCCATCTACGTTAGAGCAGATAAGGGAAATCCAAAAATAAAATAAAATAAAATAATAATAAAACAAATATTTTTCTTTTAAAAATTCTTTTCTGATTCTCCTGTTGAGAACCCTCTTTTAAAAACACTTTAAATAAATAAATAAATATATATACTTAAAATGGGCTGGCATCTCTATCATACTGGAGGCGCGACCCGTCGGTCGTCTTATGCCTCACTGCACCGAGGGCTATCTCTTTTCTTTCTAGAAATATTTTCTCATTCTTTAGCCCTTTCCCTCGATGGTGCCTCACTGTGGTGGAACACAGTGAACTGGAGCCCTGGCGAGTTTCCCTACGTGCCTCTCCCAACCAGGTTCAACTCACCGTGCCCCTCGATAGGCTGTCCACGGTTGAGTATCATGCATGCTTTCAAACTCGGTCCACGCTCCCGCAAATTGGAGCTCCGAGGAACCCTCTCAAACACTCGTCTCCTAAGGGCATCGCACCCTCAATAATCATAATAATAATATCTCATAAATTATATATATATATACGTATAGACATTTATATTTAAAACATATAAATCACACACACATAAGTTTTATATTTCTTTTTAAAACATCCCACTCACTGTGTGGGTATATTGCAAACGAGTGTGTGTGTGTGGATTTCCCATATCCCAAAACCTTTTTGAAAAATATTTATGTTTTCAAATCATTTTTAAAATCCTTTCCCCCAGTGGCTACACAAAGAAGTCTAGGCCACTCACAGTGATGGGAGAATCGTATACTCCCAAGTGCTCCATATAGCTTAACCTCCGGAGCATCACCGCACTCGATTCAACCGGAGCCCTAGTACACGGAAATAAAAATTAGCATTCATAATTAAATTTATGAATGCACCTAAAAGGCTCTAATATGACCTAAGATGATGTTTGAGTAGGATTCGGAAGGCTCGGGAGTGTTTCGGATCGATTTGGGGTCAATTAGGGTTTCGGGATGTAAAATGACTATTTCGCCACTAAAGGGCAAGAACGGCGCCGGATCTGGAGTGAACCAGCGCCGGTTCTCTTCGACCCGAAGGTCGGCGACCGACAAGCAGAAATGATGCCGTTTCTGGATAGAACTGGCGCCGGTTCTGTTCTGGGTTTCAACCCAAAAATTTCTTCAATTTTTCAAAATTTGAAAACCGATGTAATCGTCCACCAATTTAGCTACAATTTCAGATGCATGTACCTTAATGCATCCACTACATGTTTACCGAAAGAAAAACGAGAATCACAAGCTCAAGGTTCCTAGATCTGAAATCTAAACTAAAAATCTAACTAAAAGCTGAACCTAACTTTGAACTTGGATCTCTCCTAGACCAATGCATGGATAAGCGTGAAAACTTAATGGAATGTAGTTTAAGGAGTTAAGAACAACTCACCAAGATCTCGCCTTGAACTTGCGGTCGGTTTGTCCGGATCAGCCAAAAGTCCAAAATTGCTCCAAAGGAGCAGTTGAGAGAAAAGAGAAAGGAGAGAAAAGAGAAAAGAGAGAAAATGAGAGGGAGAGCTCATCTCCCCCTATTTATAGGGGAGCCCGGCACCGGGTCTACTCGGGCCCCTGGCCAAACTTTCTCTTCTCTTTTAAACCTCTCAAAACTTTAATCCTTAGCCCGATCCACCGACCAATTCACCAATGGATGTCCAATCCATTGGCTATGGACTTAAGAAGTCCACTTTACTATTTCCATGCATGGTCACCAGTCTCATCTTCCAACTACGTCTTATTTTAAGTCTATCTTCTCTTCTGACTTGACACATCCGGACAGACATATTGTTTACTTTATACATTATCTTGCACTATTCCGCTCGTACGAAAAAGGTCGTGCTAGGTCCGGGTGAAGTCACTTAAAAGTATTTTCTAAGTGTGTTAAAAGCCTGTATAGGCTATTTTGAGTCTACATTTTCATGTAATTTTTTTGAAAAGGTTTCCTAATAATTTCACATGAAATAGGAGCACTGGCGAAGGATCGCGATAAGGGGTCCTACTGCGCAGTTGGGTAGAGCGGGAGTATACTACTCTCCCAATCCATGAGTGGTTTGGCCTCAATGTTTAGTGACATTGATGGCAAATATTTTATTTGTTTTAAATTAAACGTTTTACTGATTTGAAGTATAGTATGCCACTGCACAAGTATACATCTTTTTATGGGTGAGTTATATATATATATAAATGATGATATGAAATATTAAAAAAAATGATTTTATACAAACCCAATCGTGGTGTGATGAGAGTCCGTACGTGACTTACTCGATCGAGGTATATGTTGTTATATAAACCTAATCATAGCATGATTATTGACATGCCCGGACCTAGTCCGCACGTGTCAAGTTGAATATTTACGTATTGTTGTCATGTCAATTTACCCAAATTTGATTCCCATGGATGTTTCAAACTTTGTTTAGCTTAATTTCAAGCTTAAAAACCCTAAAATTGAAGTCCGGGGATGTGGGCCCCACTTGGGAATCGAGAACCGGGGCAATTGGGCTGAGTTGACCGGGGTCAACAATTTTAATGTTGACTCCGGCGCCGGACATGGTCGGGTCCGGCGCCGGACCCGTGATTGTATGAGGGGTCTCGGCTGGCCGAGACCCCCCATTTTTCATTTTCTCCTCTTCTTCATCTTCTCCGATCTCTCTCTTCCAATTCTCTCTGAACCAAGCCTTCATTCCCTCTTCAAACACTTCATTAATCATCAATATCAACTTCTTTTGCCATCTCAAAGATCAAAACATCAAGATTTCTAAGGAAAACATCAAATCTTGAAATCTGGAATTTTGGCGACAGTTTGTTCTTCAGCCGATATCTTTTGATTCAACAGTGCGTTTTGGCTGAGAATTTGGTATGTTGTTCTAGACTCATCAAGCTTTAATTTAATAGCTTACACGCTTGATTTCATGATCTGAGCTAAGAGAATTTGATGATTGAAGTTGAGATTTCTGTTTTGTCCGAGTAAAGTCAACTCTTGATGTTTTGATCCAAAATTCGAGCATGATTTGTTGTTTAATTCAGTTCTTGAAGCTGTGAATTCATAGATCATGTGTTTAACTTGCTGTGTTTCAATTTTGGTGCGGATTGGTGTTGAATCGAACTCAAACCGAGCTTGTTTTCATGATTGGCCGAATTCGGCCATTTTCTGGCAGCAGGTCCGGCGCCGGACCTGGCAGGTCCCGTGCCGGAGCTGCCTAAAATTGGCACTTGCTCCCGATTTGGCTCACTCCCGCCCGGGAGTGAGCCACCTGCCGACAATGGCACTGTAGCACCAGGGGCAATTTGGTAATTTTGCAGCCCTAGACCCCATTTGACCACAATTAACTCCAATTAGCTACAATTGACTTCTGGACTTGCCAATTTTACTCCGAGACCTTTAATTAGTGTTGTGTTATGATTTGAACATTGGTTGAATATTTATATTAATCAAATTAGATTTTAATTTGATTATTTAAGGTACGTGATCGTACGAGTTTTGGACCGGTTGCATTTTGAGCTAAGGCATTCGTGGGTAATCGGGGAGTATACAACTCTCCTCACTTGTGAGTGGCTTGGATTATATTGGTTGACCATTGAGGGTTAACCGTTTTCAAATTCATTTATAAATGCTTTATTAAATTGTTTATATATGTTTTGGGGTATGAATTGTCCACCCTCACACACTGAGTTTATAAATGATTTAAAGGGTGGGAATTTCAATAAATTTTATATAATGATATTATTATTGATTATTATATGGGGAAACGATATCCCTGAGAGATGATGAGATTGATTATTTTACTCGGGGCTCCAATATGAGGGAGCGTGGACCGAGTATATGAGCATGCGTGATATTCAGCCGTGGACCGCCTATTGAGGGGCACGGGAGTGACTCAGCCGTGGACCGCCTATTAAGGGGCACGGGAGTCGTACCTGGTTGTGAGAGGCACGTAGGGAAACCCGCCAGGACTGCTGTGTTCCACCACAGCGAGGCAAACGTCAAGGGAATGGGTCAAAGAGTAAAGTAAAATGTTTTAAAAGTATAAAGTAACCCTTGACGGTCCAGTGGATACCCAGTGCACGGGTATGCCTTATTGGGACGATTTCAGATGCCAGCCCATTTGGATATATGTATTATTATTGATTTGATATTTGATTTGGTTGGGATTTTATATATTTCAGTAAATGATTTATTAAATTAATATTTGGATTATTTCATATCCCCAGCCTGAGGTGATCGGTCTTTATAACCGAGTCTCTCACTGGGTACATGTTTATGTACTCACCCCATTCACTTTTGTTCTCAGATCATCAGTCTTTGGACGGCGGACGTCCTGGTGGCCAGTGATCCCAGTACGGCACTGTGGACACGATTATGTAGGTGCCACCTCATTTTGTTTTGTGTATCTTGGCTCGGAATATTATTGCATCTTACATATACATTTATGTACTTATAAATAATATTTTTCCGCTGCATGGAACACAGTAAGATGTGATATTTTATTATTAAATATTTTGAATTATATTATCTATGATATTTCATATGATTTCATATATATTGCTCGAGTATCCTTTATTTTTAAGCCTTGTATCATCTTGGTTGCCCGCCTGACGAGGCACGCATCTCGAGGTGGTACGGCGGTTGTCACGTGGCCGAGCCTGCGGGTCGGGGCGTGACAATTAAATTGATATCAGAGCAAATTTTAAAATATATTATATGTCTATATTATACCGAGCCAAGGAGTCCATATGATTTTGAGATTTCCGATTTTTGGGATTAGAATTTGAGGTATGGTTGGTATAGATGTATTTTTGTCTTCTGACATAGATTTTGTATATAGTTACGCCATGCCACCTAGAAGAAGAAATATTCCGAATTCTTCTGTTCCTACCCCTGATCCCTCTGTACCTAGGAGGAGAGGTCGACTATGTAGGCAGCCTGAGATTCAGCCTACTGTAGATCCGGAGACCACTGAGATTCCGGAAGAACCTGTTCCACCTATTCCACCTGTTGATGAGACGCATCATCAGGATACTCATACTGATATACCACCACCCCCACCTCCAACGACTGTCACGCTGGTGCAGTTTACGCCCGCTGATTTCGAGCGTATGTTTGATATTTGGGCCAGTAGATTCTTTTCATCACTGATGGCCGCTGGCGTACATCCGACTACTAGTATTACACCACCAATACATCCATCGCCATCGATGCCGACACCGATACCACCGCTTCCATCAGGTGGCCGAGGAAAAGAGAAGTGTGGAATTGAGCCCAAGGCCAAAGGAAAGATCGGGAAGAAGAAAGTGGAGTCTGGACATCGATGCCCAAACTGTAGGCGTTTTCATTTTGGCCCGTGTAGGGCTGAACCTCGATGTTTTCGGTGTGGAGGCATGGGTCACGTAGCACGTGCATGTCCATCTACTGTTTCTTTACCACCCAGACGGAGTTTTAATCAGCCTCCAGTCAGACCGAGCAACTATGGAGGTTCCCGTCCGTTTCAACCTGCGCGACATCCTTTTACCGCACCTTCTACCTCTCAGCAGCATTCGGGTATTGGCAGTAGTTCTGCAACCCCGAGACGACCTCCACCGCAGCAGCAGCAGCGACAACATACTCAGGTTTATGCTATGTCGCAGGAGGACGTTGATGCACATCCTGATGTAGTCACCGGTAAGTAAATATTTAAATATTCATGGACAGTTATTTTTCACGAATAAAGATATCATCGTACTTGTAACTGCTTGCCGAGTAAAAGTAACCGTTAAAGAAAATTTTTTGAACGTTAGGTGTAGTAGTTAATTTCGATCAATCGGCATATGTGATTATGGACACTGGAGCTGCTTTGTCCTATGTTAATACCAAGTTTGCCGTGCATGTGGATCGAGCGTTATCACCTTTGGGGTGCGATCTGTTGGTGAATACACCGTTGGGTGAGAAAATGGTTCGAAATACGGTGTATAAGGAATGTGTAGTGAAGCTGGAAAATCTGACTTTCGAAGTAGACTTAATTCCACTTCAAATGTCTGACTTTGATGCCATCTTGGGAATGGATTGGCATGGGAGACATCGTGCTCAGATCTTTTGCGAGCACCATTTGGTGAGAATTCCACGACCTGACGGCAGCATGATTGATTTTTACAGTGAGCGCAGAGGCACACCGAATGTTATCTCCGCCATCAAAGCAAGTAAGCTACTACTTAAAGGGTGTAAAGCTGTGTTAGCCCATGTAGTAGATAATTCTGTGGAGGAGCCTAACATTGAAGATATTCCGGTAAATAATGAGTTTCCGGATGTCTTTCCCAATGAATTATCTGATTTGCCATCCGAGAGAGACTTCGACTTTCCGATCGAAGTTTATCCTGGTACGGATCCAATTTCTATGACTCCATACCTAATGGCACCCACTGAACTAATTGAGCTGAAGAAACAACTCGCCGAATTGCTGGATAAAGGATTCATTCGGCCGAGTACATCACCTTGGGGAGCCCCAGTTTTGTTAGTGAAAAAGAAAGACGGTTCTATGCGATTCTGCATTGACTGCCGCAAGCTGAATGAGATGACTGTAAAGAATAGATACCCACTACCTCGTATCGACGATTTGTTCGATCAACTTCGAGGAGCCGGAGTGTTTTCCAAGATTGACCTACGGTCAGGCTATCATCAGTTGAAGATCAGAGAAGAAGATATCCATAAATCTGCTTTTCGTATTTGATACGGACATTATGAGTTCTGTGTGATGTCGTTTGGATTTACCAACGCTCCAGCAGAATTTATGGATCTGATGAATCGTATATTCCATCAGTATTTAGACCGATTTGATATTGTCTTCATTGATGACATATTGGTTTATTCAAGGAACCAGCGAGAGCATGCTAATCATCTTCGCATTGTGTTGCAAACTCTTCGAGATCATCAGCTTTACGCTAAGCTCTCCAAATGCCAGTTTTGGTTGCAGCAAGTAGGATTCCTTGGACATGTTGTGTCTAGGGACGGTATATATATGTGGATTCCAGCAAGATTGAGGCAATCACCAGTTGGAAACGTCCCACAACTCCCACAGAGATTCAAGTTTCTTGGGATTGGCTGGATATTACCCGAGATTTGTGGATGGATTCTCCACGATTGCTGCACCATTGATTAAGTTGACCCGCAAGAACGCTAAGTTTGTTTGGTCAAAGGAATGTGAAGAGAGTTTCCAGAAACTAAAGGATAAATTGACGACAGTACCGGTACTTGCCTTACCTGTGAGCGGCAAGGAGTTCACTGTGTATACCGACGCATTAGGCAACGGACTTGGATGTGTGTTAATGCAAGATGAGAGGGTAATTGCATATGATTCACGTCAATTGAAGCTGAACGAGATCAATTATCCAGTACATGATTTGAAGCTTACTGCCATTGTCTTCGCTTTGAAGATTTGGCGCCACCATTTATATGGTGAAACCTATTGTATCTACATCGATCATAAGAGTCTCAAACATTTCATGACTCAGCGTGAGTTGAACATGCGGCAAAGGAGATGGCTAAATCTCATCGAAAGACAAAGAAGAGATATTGATGGATAATAGCCGAAGATGACTAAGGTAAAGGAAACCCCGAGTACTCAAGGGAAGGAGTACAGGAATAAGGAAAGGAATCGATCAAACTCATAAGAGAATCAGTATAAAAAAAAACAGAAAGGAAGTTCTAACACATAAGAGAATCAGAGGTGTTAGAAGAAAAGTGAAATAAGAATGAGAAAGATAAAGAAGGTCAGAGAAGAGAGTAAAGAGGGAAGAATGAGGTCAAGGCAAAGGAAACCCTGGATAAGAAGAGGAAGATCATGTAAATCATGATAAAAGAAATATAAAGAAAAGAAATGACACGGAGATAATCCTAAGGAAAACGGCATAAGGATGACAAGAATTACAAGTGATGCCTAAAGATGGCAATGGACCATAAGAAAGATCAAGTGAAAAGAATGGAGATGAAACCTCAAGAGAAGTGTGAAGAGAAAGAAACTACCAAGAATGCAACATGTGTGTGACAAGCGTGAATTACGCTATTCCACAATGGACGAGAAGACAAGAGGAAAGTGGACCCCACAATAGACGTGGGCGGAACAGAAAATGAAAAAGGAAAAGGAAATGGGGATATGGAGACCTCAGAAAATATTATTGATGAGAAGAAAGGAAAAGAGATTGACCTTTAGCAAGGAAGCTAGTGTGAAGTAATGAGGTCAGAATGATAAGACACACGTGACACCCCCTGAATTGAATACCTCAAGAAAATAAAATTTAAGCAATGCCTCGAGGCAAGAGAAATGATATGGATGGGTATATAGTCAAGCTCAAGTGTGATTAATTTGGGAGCCATATGAGGCGTCCCTATGAGAGAAAAGATCAGAGATCGAGATCTTGAGGATCTCTGTGATGACCACTCGAGAGGACCGGCCTAGTGTGTGATTTGGGGTGTGCATGAGGCCACCCAGAGTTTTCCATCCCTGAGAGGATGTGAGATGAGATTTGATGGGCCATGGGCCTGTATGTGACATGATGGGCCGAGGGCTCTATTTGTGATTTTGATGGGCGGTCAGAGAGTGGGTCAGATTATGAGAGCCGAGAGGGCATGGTCTCTGATTCCTCTATTATGATATGGCCAAGTGTGGGCCAATATGTATTGGAGCTTGACTCATACGCTATGAGATTTGAATGGAGGATGTGCAAAAGAGGAAGACTGAAGTAATAGATGAAATGAGAAACGAAACCAAGAAAGGGGAAAAGATATTTAACTCTTTGCATCCTCACTATGAAGGCGAGGGAGTTAAGTGATGGTTTTTCCCGATAAATTGGCTACAAGGATGAGTACGAGACCACGAAACAGCCAGAAACGCGTCAGAGAATGGCCTCGAAGTGAGAGGCAATGGCAATGAAAAAGGAGAAGGAACTCCTAAGAAAAGTAAGAGGTGTGGAACCTCAGAAGAAACAAAAATATAGTCTTGCCAAGAGAGATTTGAAAGATGAGACAAGAACAAAGCGAGAGCATCAAGCAAGCATAACTACAGCAAAGGAAGAACCTCTAAAGGCCATATTTAAATAAATAAGACCTAAACCATAAATAGGTAAGGGTAGGCTATGTTAAGGAAAGGATAAGGTTCAAACTCAAGAATAGAAGAGCAATTTTAAATTCATCCGAAAACGATTGCAGGCAGCCCAAGATCAAGAGAGAAATTTGCACAGCGAAGGAATACACCTTTGGAGTTCCAAGTGGGAGATCAAGTGTTTTTGAAAGTTTCTCCTTGGAAAGGTGTTATTCGTTTCTGCAAAGCGGGAAAACTAAATCCGAGGTACATTGGTTCATTCTTCGTCACTGAACGAAATGGACCGGTGGCATATCGTTTGGAGTTGCCACCTGACTGCCACCTGACATGTCTCGGATACATGATGTCTTTCATATATTTAAGCTCCGAAAATATATACCTGATCCATCACATGTTCTTCAAGCACCACTTGTGATGCTAAAGAAAAGTTTGGGCTTCAGAGTTCGACCTGTAGCCATTTTGGATCGAGAGATTCGATCGTTGAGGAATAAATCGGTACCTTTGGTGCGAGTTTTATGGAAAAAGCTCGCAGATTGAGGAGCAGACTTGGGAACCCGAGAATGAATTGAGACGTAACTTTCCCATTTGTTGTTGTTTAGTTTGTTTAAATTTCGGGGACGAAATTTTTGTAAGGAGGGGAGAGTTGACACGCCCGGACCTAGTCCGCACGTGTCAAGTTGAATA
The DNA here is from genome assembly GCA_030664755.1 of Microcos paniculata. Lineage (NCBI taxonomy): Eukaryota > Viridiplantae > Streptophyta > Magnoliopsida > Malvales > Malvaceae > Microcos > Microcos paniculata. Next base: position 20,707,428 of record CP131461.1, read on the forward strand.
TTTACGAATTGTTGTCATGTCAATTTACCCAAATTTGATTCCCATGGATGTTTCAAACTTTGTTTAGCTTAATTTCAAGCTTAAAAACCCTAAAATTGAAGTCCGGGGATGTGGGCCCCACTTGGGAATCGAGAACCGAGGCAATTGGGCTGAGTTGACCGGGGTCAACAATTTTAATGTTGACTCCGGCGCCGGACATGGTCGGGTCCGGCGCCGGACCCGTGATTATATGAGGCCGAGACCCCCCATTTTTCATTTTCTCCTCTTCTTCATCTTCTTCGATCTCTCTCTTCCAATTCTCTCTGAACCAAGCCTTCATTCCCTCTTCAAACACTTCATTAATCATCAATATCAACTTCTTTTGCCATCTCAAAGATCAAAACATCAAGATTTCTAAGGAAAACATCAAATCTTGAAATCTGGAATTTTGGCGACAGTTTGTTCTTCAGCCGATATCTTTTGATTCAACAGTGCGTTTTGGCTGAGAATTTGGTATGTTGTTCTAGACTCATCAAGCTTTAATTTGATAGCTTACACGCTTGATTTCATGGTCTAAGCTAAGAGAATTTGATGATTGAAGTTGAGATTTCTGTTTTGTCCGAGTAAAGTCAACTCTTGATGTTTTGATCCAAAATTCGAGCATGATTTGTTGTTTAATTCAGTTCTTGAAGCTGTGAATTCATAGATCATGTGTTTAACTTGCTGTGTTTCAATTTTGGTGCGGATTGGTGTTGAATCGAACTCAAACCGAGCTTGTTTTCATGATTGGCCGAATTCGGCCATTTTCTGGCAGCAGGTCCGGCGCCGGACCTGGCAGGTCCCGCACTTGCTCCCGATTTGGCTCACTCCCGCCCGAGAGTGAGCCACCTGCCGACAATGGCACTGTAGCACCAGGGGCAATTTGGTAATTTTGCAACCCTAGACCCCATTTGACCACAATTAACTCCAATTAGCTACAATTGACTTCTGGACTTGCCAATTTTACTCCGAGACCTTTAATTAGTGTTGTGTTATGATTTGAACATTGGTTGAATATTTATATTAATCAAATTAGATTTTAATTTGATTATTTAAGGTACGTGATCGTACGAGTTTTGGACCGGTTGCATTTTGAGCTAAGGCATTCGTGGGTAATCGGGGAGTATACAACTCTCCTCACTTGTGAGTGGCTTGGATTATATTGGTTGACCATTGAGGGTTAACCGTTTTCAAATTCATTTATAAATGCTTTATTAAATTGTTTATATATGTTTTGGGGTATGAATTGTCCACCCTCACACACTGAGTTTATAAATGATTTAAAGGGTGGGAATTTCAATAAATTTTATATAATGATATTATTATTGATTATTATATGGGGAAACGATATCCCTGAGAGATGATGAGATTGATTATTTTACTCGGGGCTCCAATATGAGGGAGCGTGGACCGAGTATATGAGCATGCGTGATATTCAGCCGTGGACCGCCTATTGAGGGGCACGGGAGTGACTCAGCCGTGGACCGCCTATTGAGGGGCACGGGAGTCGTACCTGGTTGTGAGAGGCGCGTAGGGAAACCCGCCAGGACTGCTGTGTTCCACCACAGCGAGGCAAACGTCAAGGGAATGGGTCAAAGAGTAAAGTAAAATGTTTTAAAAGTATAAAGTAACCCTTGACGGTCCAGTGGATACCCAGTGCACGGGTATGCCTTATTGGGACGATTTCAGATGCCAGCCCATTTGGATATATGTATTATTATTGATTTGATATTTGATTTGGTTGGGATTTTATATATTTCAGTAAATGATTTATTAAATTAATATTTGGATTATTTCATATCCCCAGCCTGAGGTGATCGGTCTTTATAACCGAGTCTCTCACTGGGTACATGTTTATGTACTCACCCCATTCACTTTTGTTCTTAGATCATCAGTCTTTGGACGGCGGACGTCCTGGTGGCCAGTGATCCCAGTACGGCACTGTGGACACGATTATGTAGGCGCCACCTCATTTTGTTTTGTGTATCTTGGCTCGGAATATTATTGCATCTTACATATACATTTATGTACTTATAAATAATATTTTTCCGCTGCATGGAACACAGTAAGATGTGATATTTTATTATTAAATATTTTGAATTATATTATCTATGATATTTCATATGATTTCATATATATTGCTCAAGTATCCTTTATTTTTAAGCCTTGTATCATCTTGGTTGCCCGCCTGACGAGGCACGCATCTCGAGGTGGTACGGCGGTTGTCACGTGGCCGAGCCTGCGGGTCGGGGCGTGACAATTACGGTCCGTGTGAGACCTGCTCGATTAAGGTATAATATTAGTCCATGAAGGACTGGCCATGAGGGGCTATTTGCTAGCTATTGTATAGCTTGTGGACCGTCTATTTAAGAGATGCACCTAGAGTTGAGAGGCGCGTAGGGTGACTTGACACACCCAGACCTAATACGACTTTTTGTACAAATGGAATAGTGTAAGACGGCGTATTAAGTGAACAATACGTCAGTCCGGATGTGTCTAATTAATAAGAGAAGTTCAAATTAGGATAAGACGGTGTTAAAAGATAAAGTAATTAACTGTGCATGGAAATTAATAAATGCCAAAGAGACCTCGAATTAAGTCCCTAGAAATTTATTATGGGCCCCGTTGGCACAAGAAATCAAAGGATTTAGCTAACGGGTGAAAAAATGAAAGAAAGATGAAAAAAGGAAAAAAGTTTGACCCGGGGCCCGATAGACCCGATGTCGGGCTCCTTTATAAATAGAGGAAAGCCGAAGCTTTTCCTTATTTCTGTTTTTCTTTTTCTTTCATTTTCTCTCTGGAGCCAAACGGAGGCATTTTGGACAATTGGCAGATTCGGACAAATCGGCCTGCAAAACAAGGTGAGTTTCTAATATGTTATTCTACTCACCTCGATCTACGTTATATTAAGTTTGCACGTATTTCCATGCATCGGTTTAGAGTAGATCTCAGTTTTCAGCTTTTGACCGGTTTATTTTTTTAAACTCAAATCAGCGAATATTGGGACGGTGAAATAGGGTAAGTTTTTAGTATGTTATAGTACTCACCTTAATCTACGTCATATTCCGTTTTCACGTATTTCTATGCACCGGATGAGAGTAAATTGGAGATTTAGTCAATTTAGGCTAAATCTTTGTTTTACGGAAATTGGACCAGTGTTTCTCGTTTCTGCTCTGCGTATCGTTCATGGATGCCATGAGGATCGCCTGTCTAACTTTGTACGTCGAAAGGAGGAGAAACGAGTGCGAAAATCGGGGAAGAGACCGGCCGAGAAACAGGCCGATCGAGTCCATGTTTAGATATTTTTATATTATATTATTATATTAAGATATTTATATATTATATTAATATATCTTAGATATTTATATATTATACCATTATAATATATAAATATCTCGTAGGAGGGCTTTTTGAGCCCAATTTCGAGTAGAACTTGACCCAACCCGTGTGGGGCCCAGCCTAATCCTAGTGTGGGGCCCACGGGCCCCTGGGGGTATTTTGATAATTTTTTGTCTAGAGTCCGATTTTAGCCCCGAAACCTCCCGGACACTTTTTTAAGCCCTAAATCACATTCAAGCCTAGTCTTAGGTCATGTTAGAGCCTCGTAGGTGCATTCATAGTTTAATTATGAATGCTAACGTATTTCCGTGTACTAGGGCTTCGGGTGAATCGAATGCGGCGATGCTCCGGAGGTTGAGTTACATGGAGCGCTTGGGAGTGTACTAATCTCCCAATACTATGAGTGGCTTAGATTTCAGTGCCTAGCCACTAGGGCAAAACGTTTTCAAAAGATAAATTGTTTTTAAAGGTTTTACAAATGTTTTGGAATAAGGGTAATCAACGACACACTTTTTATTTTGTGATACACTCATTTAGAGGGTGGGATAGTTTTAAAAATACAAAAGTTTGTGTGTATTTACATGTTTTAAATATATAAGATATATTATTATTATGATTATTGAGGGTACGATACCCTTGGGAGATGAATGACTAAGAGATACCCTCGGTGCTCCGATATGCGGGAGCGTGTGGACCGAGTGAGAGGCATGCCGGTGAGGTTTCCATGGACCGCCTTTTTGAAGGGGCACGGAGAATATGATGGCCTGGAGTAGAGAGGCGTGAAGGGAGACTCGCCAGGTCAGAGGTAGCTGTGTTCCACCACAGTGACGGGCACCACCGAGGGAATGGGCTAGAGAAAGAGAAAATGAGAAAATGAATTTGAAGTGAAAGAAGATAGCCCTCGGTGCAGTAAGGCATACGACCGGCCAGTCGTGCCTTCAGTGTATTAAAGAGATGCCAGCCCATTCCTAATAAATATATTTATTTATTTAAAGAGTTTTAAAAGATGGTTCTCGGCTAGAGAACCAGAAGAGAGTTTTTGAAAAGGAGAATATTTGTCACGCCCCGACCCGTCCGGGCCGGCCACATGGCAACCGCCGCGCTATCTCGAAGTACGTGTCTGCAGCCACGCATCTGAGGCACCTCAAGGCATTGAAATGGATATCATCGCTGCAAAACAAAACTAAAATTTTAATTAGAAATCATTTAATAAAATATTTAACTTTAAAAGTAATGCCAGTGGACTAATTAAGAGAATACTTACACAGCGGAAACTTCTAAGCCTAAGTCACCGACGCCTCCTAGTGAGCCTCCATTCTATTTGCTGACTCCGTACGCGGATCCGCATTCATCCACATTAGATACAGGTGAGTGACAGAGGTTTTATGAATCTCCATCGAGGGTTAGGGAAAATACGGAAAATCCGAAATAAAATAAAATAAAATAAAATAAATATTTTTCTTTTGAAAACTCTTTTTTGGTTCTCCTGCTGAGAACCCTCTTTTAAAACACTTTAAGTAAATAAATATATATATATATACATAAAATGGGCTGGCATCTCTATCATATTGGAGGCGCGACCCGTCGGTCGTCTTATGCCTCATTGCATTGAGGGCTATCTCTTTTCTTTCTAAAAAAAAATTCTCTTTATCTTTCTCATTCTCTTTCTCTAGCCCGTTCCCTCGGTGGTGCCTCACTGCAGTGGAACATAGTGAACTGGAGCCCTGGCGAGTTTCCCTACGCGCCTCTCCCAACCAGGCTTGACTCACCGTACCCTTCGATAGGCGGTCCATGGCTAAGAATCATGCATCCTCTCAACTCGGTCCACGCTCCCACAAATTGGAGCTCCGAGGAACCCTCTCAAACACTCATCTCCCAAGGGCATCGTACCCTCAATAATCATAATAATAATATTTCGAAAATTATATATATATATACATATAAAACATTTATATTTAAAACATATAAATCACACACACGTAAGTTTTATATTTTTTTTTAAAACATCCCACTCACTGTGTGGGTATATCATAAACAAGTGTGTGTGTGGATTTCCCGTATCCCAAAACCTTTTTGAAAACATTTATGTTTTTAAAAAAATTTTAAAAAAAAAAAACCTTTTTCCCCAGTGGCTAAACAAAGAAGTCTAGGTCACTCACAGTATTGGGAGATTCGTACACTCCCAAGCGCTCCATGTAGCTTAACTTCCGGCGCATTGCCGCATTCGATTCACCCGGAGCCCTAGCACACGGAAATATACGTTAGCATTCATAATTAAATTTAGGAATGCACCTACAAGGCTCTAATATGACCTACAACTGGGCTTGAATGTGATTCAGGGCTTAGAAAAATGTCCGGAGGTTCTGGGGTAAAAATTGGACACTTGAAGAAAAATTATGAAAATGCCCCTGGAGGTCTATGGGCCGCCAACTCGGGCTGGGCCCTTCGGGTCTGGCCAGGCAGGCCTCCCCCTGTAGCTGGGTCAGGCCCAGCCAGAATCTGGGCCAAAAGCCCCGGCCTCTCAGTTTTGGGCCAAAAATGGCCCACCTGCGCGGTTGGGCCAAAATGGCCATGTCCCGCGCGGGAGAGACACGGCTCCCATGCTGGAGCTGCACACCAGCCTCGAGATCCGAGGCTTTTCCTTGATTCCCGAGCCCCTCGGTCCACCGATCGTCGTGAAATTCAAGATGGAGGTTCCTCTCACCTCCCACGACGCGTTTACCGGAGCAGAAACGAGAATCACAAACTCAAAGTTCCTAGATCTCAAATCTAAACTTAAAATCTAACTAAAAAGCTAAACCTAACTTTGAGCTTGGATCTCTCCTAGACCAATGCATGGAAATGCGTACAAACTTAGAATAACGTAGATCAAGGAGTTAGGAATAACATACCAAGAACTCGTCTTGATCCTTTGGTTGGTTTGTCCGGACCGGCCAAAAGTCCAAAATTGCTTCAAAAGAACAATTGAGAGAAAAGAGAAATGAGAGAAGAGAGAAAGAGAGAAAATGAAAGGAGAGGCTCGGCCTCCCCTTATTTATAGGGGAGCCCGGCACCGGGTCTACTCGGGCCTCAGGCGAGACTTTCTCTTCTCTTTTTAAACCTTTCAAAACTTTAATCCTTGGCCCGATCCACTGACCAATTCACCAATGGACATCCAATCCATTAACTATGGACTTAAAGAAGTCCACATTAGTGATTCCATGCATGGTCACCAATCTCATCTTCCTACTTCGGCTTACCTTAAGCTTATCTTCTCTTCTGACTTAACACAGCCGGACCGACCTATTGTTTAATTAATACATCTTCTGCACTGTTTCATTCGTACGAAAAAGTCGTGCTAGGTCCGGGTGTGTCAATATTTATTTATTTATTATTTTATTTTGGATTACCCCTGTTTTCTTTAACCTCGATGGAGATCCATTGAACCTTTGTCACTCACCTGTATCCAATGTGGATGGATGCAGATTCGCGTACGGGGTCAGCAAATAGAATGGAGGCTCACTAGGAGATGTCGGTGGCCTAGGCTTAGCGGTTTCCGTTGCGTATTTATTCTTTTAATTTAATCCACTGGTATTACTTTTAAGCTAATTATTTTATTAAAAGATTTTTAATTAAAGTTTTAGTTGTTTTGCAGTAATGGTATCCATTTCAATGCCTTGTGGTGCTTCTGGTGCGTGACCTGCTGGCACGTACTTCGAGGCAGTGCGGCGGTCGCCATGCGGCCGACCCAAATGGTTCGGAACGAAACCAGGCGTGACATGACTCGCCAGGAGGGTAGTGTACCTGCTTGATGCAATGTACGACAACATTGGGAGAAAAAGGGCATAGCATTGAGATGCATATTATTATTTTTATATAAAGAAATAAATGACGAGAATTCTCCCAATGGTTTGAGTTTATCGACGGATGAGGCTCAATTCTATTTCAGCTACCCTAAGAAAAGCATTTTTATGAAAATGATTTTTATTGGTGGGATCAAATTTTGGAAATAAATGATGGTTTATAAAAAGGTTTTGGTATTATTATATCCCCTACCATCTTTGGTCTTTTACATTGTTTCCAAACCACATTACTGAGTCCGTTGACTCACCCAGTGCTTATTTATATTTTTCAGAATTTGTGGTTCATTGAGGTGCAATTTTCTCGTAAAGCGTGTGGATAGGCTTCTAGCTTGTGTAGGTATTCTATTCATAGTATTAGTGATCCACATGTATTTTAAATTAGGCTGCGATGTGTTTTATGGCTTCACTCCGCACACGTGTAAAGTACAGTTGTTTTGATATTTTATTCATGGGGGCCTTTATCTATTATATTTATATATTGCTTAAAGGCATATTTTCAATATTAAAATAATGTTTTATAAATGGTATTTGATATTTTTATTATGCTTGATATTCAAAGCCTTGTGCACGTACTTCGAGATAGTACTGCGGCTGCCACATGGTTGAGCATGCGGGTCGGGACGTGACAATATCATATTACTGTCACATCAGCATATAACCTCAAAATCAAGTTTTGTGATAATCTCCAAATTCTTAGGTAATGTGAAATAACCAGATTATGTTAAAATTTTTCCCAGTTTCTCGTCACTATTTTACTCATTTGGACCACAATAACCCCATATAATTGGTAAATTACAATATTCTTTTTAAGCTTTTTTTTTGTAAGAAACATATTATTAAGCTTAACTTATATAATTATTAAGCTTAACTTATATAATTATTAAACAATTAAATATATGTTAGTTCAATTAAACTAAAAGCATAATTCTTTTTTGTCATAAGTGTAATTAAATTTAGCTTATATAATCATTAAAATATTAATTATATACTAAAATTTTGTGTGTATAACTTACCCAATTATTTTCTTTACAAGACTCAAGTAGTACCTATTTTTTCCTTATGTAAATTAGGCATAATTTAATTTGGTGAAATAAATAAATATTATTTTCTTAAATTTTATAAAAATAAATTTGTTTTGTTAGTGATATATAATTATTGAAATAAAAAGACTTGAAAAATATAATGCACATAGCACAACAAAGAAATAAATTATAAGTCGTTAAATGAGGGTATAACAGTAAAATATCAATTTTGACATAAAATATAACCCCCCAACCAAACAGATTAATCTAACATTGACATATGTTGAACCAAACACAATTCAATGATTTTTCAGGTTATGTGCATTAAGTTATCTTTGATGGAGCTAATCACCTAACCTAAGTTATCTCATATTATTCGAACCAAATGCCCTCAAAGTAATAAAAGTTTACCTTTAGGGGGCGTTTTGTTCAAGGTATCTTAGATTACCAGAGTTATGTGATTACTAGGTTATAACATAACCTAGTGTATATTCCCGGAATGTGCACAATTTCTGTTTGGTTGAGATTCTCAGAATATAAGATTAACTTGTTTGGTTGAATGATATATTTTCTATTAAAATGGATAGTTTACTATAATACCCACAATACAACACTTAAGCTTATTTCTTATTTGTTCAATGTTTTGTACAATTGTTGTAATTTTGTTAAGTTTGATAATTAAACATGACTAGCATAAAAATTATTTAAGTAATAAACTTAGTAAAATATTATATAATTAATTTGATGATTATAGAAGTTATTATATAATTAATTTGATGATTATATAAGTTAAGTTTAATCATGCATTTAGTTTAATTGAACTAACATATAATTAATAATTATATAAGCTAAGTTTAATTATGTTTCTTAATCAAAATGAATTATTCTTAAAATTGTAATTTATCGATTATATAAGGTTATTAGGGTTCAAAAGGGCAAAATAACAAGGTAAAGTAGGAAAAATTTTAACATAATTTGGTAATCTCACATTACCTAAGAATTTGGAGATTATAAGATTTCTGATAATATACACCAAAAGCTGACATGTTAGTAATCTTACATTATCTCAGTAATGTGATTACCACAAACCAAATGAAGTAGTATTACATTATAACGCGTACATTACTGAGGTTATGTATTGTAAGATAATCCCGAACCAAACACGTTCTTAGCCCAAAAGGGTTTAGTATTAGATTAAAGATTCAGGGATACCTTTAATTAAACCTAAAAAAAGTAGTAAAAGTTTGGATTAATGATCAAAATTATGTAGATTTGAGCTTCCATAGATTTCTATTTATAAACAATTTTAGTTTGAAAAGTTTCACAAAGAAAGAGTCTGTAAATTCTAAAAAGATTAAGGTGGGATAACATCAGTACATCACCTACTTTTAGACTTTTAACACAAAAAAAAAAGAAAAAGTTGTTAAGGTTCAAACCCCTTGATTATTGGAACTAAGGATCAATCATGGCAGAATAATTTAAGGTGGATTTGTGTTTATAACTAATTTAAAATTAATTCACCTTAAATTATTCTGAATTGGACTCGGCTTACAAATTCAAATTTCAATAGTGGAGATTTTGGACTCATCAATGTACTTCTTTTTTTTTTTTTTTTTAGGAAGATTCATCAATGTACTTTTAAATTCAAGACCATTGTAAAGTAATGTAATTTTATATACTAACTAGTAAAATTGGCTCGCGTGTTGCTGTCAAGCCCCTACCCGCGGGCCCGGCCATGTGACAACCGTCGTATCACCTCGAGATGTGTGCCTCGTCAGGCGGGCAATCCAAGATGGCACAAGGCATAAAATAAAGGGTATATGAGCAATATATGAAAATATATGAGAAATAATATACAAAATATTATTTAAAATATTTATAAGTGTAAGTGGCACGTTTTATGGTGCAAACTTGCAGCGGAAAAGATAAATATAAGTATATCAACATGCACTACTATTCCGAGCCAAGATTCACAGGGGAACAGGGTGGCACTTACAAAATCGTGTCCGCAATGAGATACCGGGATCACTGACCACCTGGACGCCTGTCGTCCAAAGCTTGATGACCTGACAACAAAAGTGAATGGTGTGAGTACAATATATATGTACCCAGTGAGGGACTCAGTTATAATGACCGATCACCTCAGGCTGGGGATATGAAATAATCCAAAATTCATTTATTAAACCATTTATTAAAAATTATATGAAATCCCATACCAAAACAAATATCAAAATAATAATGATAATAATAATTGGGCTGGTTTCTGAAATTATCCCAAAAAGGTGCACCCGTGCACTGGGGTACCCGCTGGACCGTCAAGGATTACTTTATATTTCAAATTACTTTTCTTTACTCATTGGCCCATTCCCTTGACGTTTGCCTTGCTGTGGTGGAACACAGCAAACTGGAGCCCTGGCAAGCTTCCCTTCGCGCCTCTCCCAGGGTCTCGTCTCACCGTGCCCCTCGATAGGCGGTCCACGGTTGAGAATCTTGCATGCTTCTCCAACTTGGTCCACGCTCCCTCGTCTATTGGAGCCCGAGGAGCCCTCTCAATCACTTATCTCTCAGGGGCATCGTACCCCTAATAATCATAATAATAACAATTTATAAAGTCTTTTGAAATTCCCACCCTTTAAATCTTTTGTAACTTGTGTGTGAGGGTAGACATTTCATACCCTAAAAAGTATAAAAACAATTTAATAAAGTAATTTATAAAACAATTAGAAAACGGGTGACCCTCAATGGTCAACCACTATAATCCAAGTCACTCACAAATAAGGGAGGTTTGTATACTCCCGATTAAATTCCACGAATGCCTTAACTCAAATTGCTACTAGTCCAAATCTCGTACAATCACGTACCTAAATAATCAAATTAAAATCTAATTTGATTAATAAAGGTAATTGGTTAACAATTAAATACTAAGGCAAGATCTAAATAGAGTTTCTAAGGTCTCAGAATAAAATTGGATAAATCCGGAAGTCAATTGAAGTAAATTAAAGTCAATTGGGGTCAAATGGGGTCTAGGGCTGTAAAATGACAATTTCACCCCTAGACCCGAATTGGGGATTTCCCAAAAACAGGGAGGATCCGGCCCAGGGACACTGCTGTCCCTGGCCCGGACCTTTGCTGCACCAAGGCAGCAGCAAGGCCGAACTCGGCCTCCTTCCTTCTTCAGCTCGGTTTGAGCTCAAATCAACTCCAATCAATGTGAAATTCGAAATACATACTCTTCAACACTTAAACTAAGATCCCACAGCATCAAAAACTGATTTAAACAACCAATCATGCACGAAATTTGAATCAAAACTCTAAGATTGCAGAAATTCCTGGCAGCAACGAAAATGCAGATTCAATTGAGCATAACTTTCAGCTCAGACCACGAAATGATGCGTATAAATTATCAAATTAAAGCTTGATGAGTCTAGAACAACATATCAAAAACTCAGCCAATTCCCACAGCTGGCCAGAAAGTTATGGCTCGAAGAACAATCTGTCGCCAATTTGACAGATTTTCTGATTCCAAAATTTCTTGATAAATTTGGTGGTTTTGATCTTCAAGGAAGCTAAAGGAGTTGTTTGTGATGATTAATAAGGTGTTTGATGAGGGATTGAAGGCTGGAAATTTAAAGGAAATTGAAACGATTTGAAGAAAGCAAGAAACGAAGAGAAGAAGATGAAAAGAAGATGAAAAGAAAAAGAAAGGAAGAAATGGCACCAAAAGGGGGTCGGGTAACCAACCTCCTTTTTGGTCAGCTGAGCTGGAGTCAACCCTTTTGGGTTGACTTCAGCCAACATGGCCCCAAATCACCTCGATCCACTTGCCCAAATACTCCCAATTCCATTCCGGACTTAATTTTAAACTTCTAGGCTCGGAATTGAAATAAAGGAAGTTCAAAACATCTATGAAAAATCTAAATTGGTTTCTTGACCAAATAATTTACATAAATATAAGACTTCACACGTGCGGACTAGGTCCGGGCGTGTCAGTTGCGCTTTATAATTTATTTTAAAAATATCATTATATATTTAATTATAAAAGGTAATAAGTGAATTTTAATTTGATAAATATGAATATATGGATGTCAATTGGATGGAAAATATGCGGGAGTTACATTTCCCGCCCCCTACCTCAACGCTCTTTACTCGTCCCTATTCTCGATCCTGTCCCCGAAACAAATACAGTAAACACAAAAAATAGAAAATGAAAAATATAAATAGTTTTCTAGGGATGAATAATACTTCTCTATATTGTGAATAAAATGATATAGTATTTCAGAAATTTTACATTATTAATTTGACATTTAAATAAATATATATATATATATATTACAAAGAAAATTCATTATAAATAATTAAATAATCGATGTAAAAAGATAATATCAACATTTTTATACAAAATGTAAATGGTTTACAAACAAAAAATAATTAATAGTATATGAAATCTTAAATAAACCAATCCCATATTTAATTAGTACAATCACCTTAACTCATCAGAATAAGATATAAAAAATCATAATAATCAAAATACATATTAAGAAAATTGAAATCATCATAAACAATTAAATAATAAATGAAAAACAAGAGAACATCAACATTTTTACACAAAATGTAAAATGGTAGATACAAACACAAAACAATTAACAATATAGGAAAATTAAAATAAACTAATGTCATGGTTAGTTTAATTACCTTAAGTCATTAAAATAAGATGTAAAGAAAATATAATTAATATTTTTTTACCTACAAAACAACATATAAGAATTGTTGAAATTAATAAACTAAACCTTTCAACTCTTACAACAATTAATTTATCTTTCCATCAATCAAAATCATTTTTGTGATATTATGCTTCTTGGTTTTATAATTATAAACATCTCATATAAACATCAATATTCAAATGTAAAAAACAACTAACAAAGCTTATATCTAATATTATGTTCCAATGAAATAAACCTATAAAAGAAAATCAAAAGTATAAAAAACCACCATTATATGAAAAATGAAAGAAATTAAAATTGAAAACTAAGATTATTTAAATGTACTCATTTGAAAAAAAAAACTTTTTAGTTTGCAAACTCACTATTTATAGTTGTCCCGTCCTGGGCCGGCCACGTGGCAATCGTCGCACTACCTCGAAGTACATGTCTACAGCCACGCATCCGAGGCATCGCAAAGCATGAATCGAGTATTATCGCTGCAAACAAAACTAAAATTTTAATTAGAAATCATTTAATAAAATATTTAACTTGACACACCCGGACCTAGCACGACTTTTCGCTACGAACGGAATAGTGCAAGATGACGTATTAATTAAACAATATGTCGGTACGGCTGTATCAAGTCAGAAGACAAGTCAAGCTTAAGATAAGACGGAGTTGGATGATGAGATGGTGACCATGCATGGAAACACTAAAGTGGACTTCTTTTAAGTTCATAACCAATGGATTGGACGTCCATTGGTGAATTGGTTGGTGGATCAGGACGAGGATTAAAGTTTTGAGAGGTCTAAAAGAGAAGAGAAAGTCTGGCCTAGACTCGGTGTCGGGCTCCCCTATAAATAGGGGGAGGCCGAGCCTCTCCCCCTCATTTTCTCTCTTTCTCTTTTCTCTCATTTCTCTTTTCTCTCAACTACTCCTTTGGAGCAATTTTGGACTTTTGGCCGATTCGGACAAACCGACAGAAGGATCAAGGCGAGATCATGGTATGTTGTTCTTAACTCATTGATCTATGTTTGTCTAAGTTTTCACGCATCTCCATGCATTGGTCTAGGGGAGATCCAAGCTCAAAGTTAGGTTCAGCTTTTAATTAGATTTTAAGTTTAGATTTGAGATTTAGGAACTTTGAGCTTGTGATTCTCGTTTATGCTCCGATAAACGCGTCGTGGGAGGTAGAGGAACCTCTATCTCGAATTTCACGACGATCGGTGGCCCGAGGGGCTCGAAAATCGAGGAAAATCCTCGGATCCCGAGGCTACCGCATGGCCCCTAGCGGGAGAGACCCGCAGTCCAGGTCCCGAGCGGGACTTGGGCCTGTCCCACGCCGGACAGGGCCTTTTGGCCCAAACCGAGTGGTTGGGCCTTGTTAGGCCCAAACCGAGTTGGGCTCGGCCCAACTCACATAGGAAGGGCTTTTGGGCCCAGAAACAGGCCGGGCCTAACCCAGCCATATGGGGGGCCTGCCTGGCCCAAACCCGACCCATGAGCCCCCAGAGGCATTTTTGAAATTTTCTTCAAGTGTCCTATTTTTACCCCGGAACCTCCCGGATACTTTTCTAATCCCCGAATCACATCCAAACCCAATCTTAGATCATATTAAAGCCTCGTAGATACATTCATAAATTTAATTATGAATGCTAACGTATATTTCCATGTATTAGGGCTTCGGATAATCGAATGCGGCGATGCACCGGAGGGTAAAGCTACATGGAGCGCTTGGGAGTATACGAATCTCCCAATACTGTGAGTAGCCTAGATTTCTTTGTTTAGCCACTGGGAACAAAGGTTTTAAAAAATGTTTTTAAAACATAAATGTTTTCAAAAGTTTTGGGATACGGGAAATCCACACACACATATTTGCATGGTGATATACCTATACAGTGAGTGGGATGTTTTAAAAAGGAATATAAAAACTTATGTGTGTGTGAATATATGTTTTAAATATAAATGTTTTATACATATATATAGATAATTATGAAATATTATTATTATGATTATTAAGGGTGCGATACCCTTGCGAGATGAGTGATTAAGAGGGATACTCCTCGAGCTCCAATATATGCGGAAGCGTGGACGAGTTGGAGAAAGCATGCTAGATTCTCAATCGTGGACCACCTATTGAGGGGCATGGTGAGACGAACCTGGTTTGGAGAGGCGCGTAGGGAAGCACGTCAAGGCTCCAGTTCGCTGTATTCCACCACAGCAAGGCACCACCGAGTGAAAGGGCTAAAGAAAGAGAAAAGAGAAAATGTTTTAGAAAGAAAAGAGATAGCCCTCGGTGCAGTAAGGCATAAGACAACCGAAGGGTCACGCCTTCAGTATGATAGAGATGCTAGCCTATTTTATATATATATTTATTATTTAAACTGTTTTTAAACGAGTTTTCAAAAGAAAAATTTATATTTTATTATTATTTTATTTTAGATTTTCCTATTTTCCCCTAACCCCAATGGAGACTCTTAAAACCTTTGTCATTCACCTGTATCCAATGTGGATGGATGCAGATTCGCATTCGGGGTCAGCAAATAGAATGGAGGCTCACTAGGAGGCGTCGGTGGCATAAGTTTAGTAGTTTCCGTTGTGTAGGTATTTCTTCTAAATTAATCCACTGGTATTGTTTATAAAGTTGATTGTTTTTATTAAATGATTTTTAATTAAAGTTTTAAAGGTTTTGTAGTGATGGTATCCATTTATTTGCCTTGCGCTACTTCAGGTGCGTGAGCGGCCGGCACGTACTTCGAGGCAACGCGGCGATTGCCACGTGGCCGACCCGGGCGGGTCGAGGCATGACATAACTATAAAAGAGATACCAGTGGTGTCACGCCCCGACCCGCCTAGATCAGCCACGTGGCATCCACCGCGTTGCCTCGAAGTACGTGCTGGCCAGTCACGCACCTGAAGCACCGCAAGGCGTAGAAATGGATACCGTCGCTGCAAAACAACTAAAAATTTAATTAAAATCATTTAATAAAATAAATAACTTTACAAGTAATACCAATGGACTAATTTAGAGAATACCTACACAGCGGAAACTTCTAAGCCTAAGCCACGACGCCTCCTAGTGAGCCTCCATTCTATTTGCTGACTCCGTACGCGAATCTGCATCCATCCACATTGGATACAGGTGAGTGACAAAGGTTCTAAGAATCTCCATTGGGGTTAGGGAAAATAAGGGAAATCCAAAATAAAATAATAATAATATAAATATTTTTCTTTTTAAAACTATTTTTCTTGTTCTTCTGCTGAGAACCCTCTTTTAAAAATTCTTAAATAAATAAAACATATAAATCTCAAATGGGCTGGCATCTCTCTTTTATACTGGAGGCTCGACCCGTCGGTCGTCTCATGCCTCACTGCACCGAGGGCTATCTCTTTTCTTTCTAAAATATTTTCACATTTTCTCTTTCTCTGTCTCTCTAGCCCGTTCCCTCGGTGGTGCCTCACTGCGGTGGAACACAGTGAACTGGAACCCCGGCGAGTTTCCCTACGCACCTCTCCCAACCAGGCTCGACTCATCGTGCCCCTCGATAGGCGGTCCACGGCTGAGTGTCATGCTTGCTCTCAAACTCGGTCCACGCTCCCGCAAATTGGAGCCCCGAGGAACCCTCTCAATCACTCATCTCCCAAAGGCATCGTACCCTCAATAATCATAATAATAATATTTCAAAAATATAAATATATACACATAAAACATTTATATTTAAAACATATAATCACACACACATAAGTTTTATATTCTTTTTTAAAACATCCCACTCACTGTGTGGGTATATCACAAACAATTGTGTGGTGTGGATTTTCCATATCTCAAAACCTTTTTGAAAACATTTATGTTTTTAAAATCATTTTTAAAACCTTTGTTCCCAGTGGCTAAACAAAGAATTCTAAGCCACTCACAGTATTGGGAGATTCGTATACTCCCAAGCGCTCCATGTAGCTCAACCTCCGGAGCATCGCCGCATTCGATTCACCCGGAGCCCTAGCACACGGAAATATACGTTAGCAGCCCGATTTTGAGTAGAACTTGGCCGAACCCGTGTGGGGCCCTGACACGCCCGGACCTAGTCCGTACGTGTCAAGTTGAGTATTTATGTATTGTTGTCTAGTCAATATACCAAATTAGATTTCCCATGGATGTTTTAAACTTCATTTAGCTCAATTTCAAGCTTAAAAACCCTAAAATTGAAGTCCGGGGTTGTGGACCCCACTTGAAAACGAGTCCCAAGGAAATTGGGCCGAGGTGATCGGAGTCAACTCCGAAAATGTTGACTCCGGCGCCGGACCCGTAACAATTATATGGGGTCTCGGGCAGCCGAGACCCCCATTTTCTCTTCCTCTTCCTTGTTCTTCATTCTCCAAGCCCTCTCTTCCAATTTCCTTGAAATCAAACCTTGAATCCCTCTTAAAACACTCAATTAAACATCTACACCAACTTCTCTTGCCTCCTTGAAGATCAAAACATCAAAATTTCCAAGAAATCACCAAATCTACAAATCTGTAATTTTGGCGACAGATTGTTCATCAGCTTATATCTTTCGATTTAACCATGGGAATTGGCTGGGAATTTGGTATGTTGTTCTAGACTCATCAAGATTTAATTTGATGGTTTACATGCTTGATTTCATGGTCTGTGCTAAGAGAAATCGTTGATTGAAGTTGAGATTTCTGTTTTGCCCGAGACATGTTAACCCTTAGTGTTTTGATTCAAAATTCGAGCATGTTTAATGGTTTGATTCCTTTCTTGAAGCTGTGAATCCTTAGATCATGTGTTTAACTTGCTATGTTTCAATTTTGTTGCGGATTGGTTGTGAATCGAACTCAAACTGAGCTCGATTTGGTGCATGGCCGGCGACGGCCATGCACTGGGAATGACTCCCGCGCCGGACTCAACGAGTCCCGCGCGGGAGCTACTAAATTTTGGGAGTTTTCTCCCATTTTGGCTCACTCACACCCGGGAGTGAGCCACCAGCAAGATAGGGTACTGTAGCTTAGGGGCATTTTGGTAATTTTACAGCCCTAGACCCCAATTAGCTTCAATTAACTTCCGGACTTATCCAATTTAGTTCTTGGACCTTGGAGACCTTAAATAGGTTTTGTTTTATGATTTAATTGTTGGTTGAATGTCTTTATTAATCAAATTAGATTTTAATTTGATTATTTAGGTACGTGATTGTACGAGTTTCGGACCGGTAGCAGTTTGAGCTAAGGCATTCGTGGGTAATCGGGGAGTATACAACTCTCCTCTCTAGTGAGTGGCTTGGATTATATTGGTTGACCATTAAGGGTTAACCGTTTCCAAATTTCTTTATAAATGCTTTATTAAATTGTTTTATATGTTTTGGGGTATGAATTGTCCACCCTCACACACCAAGTTTACAAATGATTTAAAGGGTGGGAATTTCAAATATTTTATAAATTGATATTATTGATTATTGTTTGGGGAACGATACCCCTGAGAGATGAGAGATTGAGCGGGTTCCTCGAGGCTCCGATTTGCGGGAGCGTGGACCGAGTTTGAGAGCATGCATGATACTCAGCCGTGGACCGTCTATGGAAGGGCACGGTGAGTCGAGCCTGGTTGGGAGAGGCGCGTAGGGAAACTCGCCAGGGCTCCAGATTGCTGTGTTCCACCACAGCAAGGCAAACGTCAAGGGAATGGGCCAGAGAGTAAAGTAAAGTATTTTAAAAGTATAAAGTAACCCTTGACGGTCCAGTGGATACCCTAGCGAACGGGTATACCTTTTTGGGACAATTTCAGAAGCCAGCCCATTTGGAAATATTATTGATTGATTTATTATTTGTTTTGGTATGGGACTTACTATAATTTTAGTAAATGGTTTAGTAAATTGATTTTTGGATTATTTCATATCCCCAGCCTGAGGTGATCGGTCATTATAACCGAGTCCCTCACTGGGTACAAGTATATTGTACTCATTCCATTCACTTTTGTTGTCAGGCCATCAGGCTTCGGACGGCGGACGTCCCGGTCGTCAGTGATCCCAGTACGACATTGTGGACACGACTTTGTAGGTGCCACCCCTTTTGCTTTGTGTATCTTGGCTCGGAATATTAGTACATTTGACATATATATTTATGTATATTCATAATATTTTCTGCTGCATGGAGCACCGTAAAACGTGTCACTTTCTTTTGAAATATTTTTGAACTATATTAATTATGATAATTTCGTACGTTTTCATATATTACTCGAATATCCTTTATTTTTATGCCTTGTGCCATCTTGGTTGCCCGCCTGACGAGGCACGCATCTCGAGGTGGTACGGCGGTTGTCACGTGGCCGAGCCTGCGGGTCGGGGCGTGACAGGCCCAGCCTAGTCTGGGTGTGGGGCCCACGAGCCCCCAGGGGCATTTTGGTAATTTTTCGTCTAGAGTCCGATTTTAACCCTGAAACCTCTCGAACACTTTTCTAAGTGCCGGGCCCAGCCCAAGTGGCCCATGGACCCCCAGGGGTATTTTCTTAATTTTTCACCAATTGTCCAATTTTTATCCCGGAACCTCCTGTACACTTTTCCAAGCCCCAAATCACATTCAAGCTCAGTCGTAGGTCATGTTAGAGCCTCGTAGGTGCATTCATAAATTTAATTATGAATGCTAACGTATATTTCTATGTGCTAGGGCTCCGGGTGAATCGAATGCGGCGATGCTCCGGAGGTTGAGCTACATGGAGCGCTTAGGAGTATACGAATCTCCCAATACTGTGAGTGACTTAGAATTCTTTTTTTAGCCACTGGGAACAAAGGTTTTAAAAATGATTTTAAAAACATAAATGTTTTCAAAAAGGTTTTGGGATATGGGAAATCCACACACACACAATTGTTTGTGATATACCCACACAGTGAGCGAGATGTTTAAAAAGAAATATAAAACTTATGTGTGTGTGATTATATGTTTTAAATATAAATGTTTTATGTGTATATATTTATATTTTTGAAATATTATTATTATGATTATTGAGGGTACGATGCCCTTGGGAGATGAGTGATTGAGAGGGTTCCTCGGGGCTCCAATTTGCGGGAGCGTGGACCGAGTTTGAGAGCAAGCATGACACTCAGCCGTGGACCGCCTATCGAGGGGCACGATGAGTCGAGCCTGGTTGGGAGAGGTGCGTAGGGAAACTCGCCGGGGTTCCAGTTCACTGTGTTCCACCGCAGTGAAGCACCACCGAGGGAACGGGCTAGAGAGACAGAGAAAGAAAAAATGTGAAAATATTTTAGAAAGAAAAGAGATAGCCCTCGGTGCAGTGAGGCATGAGACGACCGACGGGTCGAGCCTCCAGTATAAAAGAGAAATGCCAGCCTATTTGAGATTTATATGTTTTATTTATTTAAGAATTTTTAAAAGAGGGTTCTCAGCAGAAGAACCAGAAAAGAGTTTTAAAAAGAAAAATATTTATATTATTATTATTTTATTTTGGATTTCCCTTATTTTCCCTAACCCCAATGGAGATTCTTAGAACCTTTGTCACTCACCTGTATCCAATGTGGATGGATGCAGATTCGCGTACGGAGTCAGCAAATAGAATGGAGGCTCACTAGGAGGCGTCGGTGGCTTAGGCTTAGAAGTTTCCGCTGTGTAGGTATTCTCTAAATTAGTCCACTGGTATTACTTGTAAAATTATTTATTTTATTAAATGATTTTAATTAAATTTTTAGTTGTTTTGCAGCGATGGTATCCATTTCTACGCCTTGCGGTGCTTCAGGTGCGTGACTGGCCAGCACGTACTTTGAGGCAACGCGGTGGTTGCCACGTGGCTGACCCAGACGGGTCGGGGCATGACAACTTTAATGGTATCAGAGCATTTAAAAGATTCTGACTGTTTTCAAAACCTATAAAATATTTTCAAAATGTTTTCAAACGTTTTTGAAGCCAGTGGATTAAATAGGTTTAGAACTCAAGAGTTCGAGTATGTAGCTACTCGAAAGCGTCATGAATGATCAAACCTACTCATAGAATACCTTTTTTAGCAGCACGCCACCATATAGAGGTCTCGAGTGTGGTCTTAAGTGAGAAGATATCACGACCATCTTTTTCCTCGAGATTCGTGTAAACAAGGCACGCTTTCCAAAAAACTCCCCAAACTCAAATTTTCAACTTTTAATATTCCTTCTACTCGATAGCTAAGCCATGCAAGGGACGGTATTTCCCTTGAGATGACGAGATAGGTGATATCTCATCTAATCCTCCAAGGAAGCCTAGTTAGAGGCTTATCAGTGGAAAACTGGCTCGATGCCCACAACCTTCGATGTTCAATATTTGAAGTTGTGAGCATCGAGACTCGCTAGTAAAGCAGCGAGTTTAAAGCATAAACTAGATGCGTTGCCCCAATTCTTTACACTAGTGACGTGTAAAACTTGGGAGGAAATGAAGCGGCTAGAACGAGGCAAGGGGCCAAGGTGGGTATAACGTGCGTGAACGCTAACCTCACTTCTCTCATTTTCTACACCGTTGGTGTGTAGCCTAGAAGAGAAAGTTGGGTTAGGATGAAAGAAATCATAAGGAGTCAATCACGGAAGATGCGGTTGACCAAAAAACCTCAGGACGTGAGATGAAGCATCCGAGCAATCAGATGAAGGATCGAGGAGGACCTCACAAAGCATCAAATGGAGATGAAGAGAAGCGATTGCCGAAGAGCCTACAGGTTGACAAGTCCGGTGGGATAAGCCCACAGATTACCGAGATGATGCTCCTAGAAGTGGGTAAGAGGTGAGAGAGGAGTTGCAGCAAGGACAAGCTGACTTCTTTTGTACTTACACAGTGGTGTGTAAATGGTGAAAGAAAGGGGGTATTGGCGAACGAAAGAGAATTCATCTGAAGTTGATCGAGGAGAGACACCCAAGGAAATTGGAAGAGAAAGAGTGAGCCCAAGATCTCAAGAAGTGAGATATGGGAAGATTACTTGAGGATGTGAAAGGATTGATAAAAGAAAATCCTAAAGGATTCAAGGATGGCAAAAAGGAAGAGTAAGGAAAAAGGAATAAGAAAGAAGCCATTCTTGGGAAATGATGAGGAGGAATAAGGCAAGAATGATAAAATGGAGAATGAGGAAAGAAGGAAAAGAGATCACATCCAAGTGGTCAACGAGTAGTACATCCGTTACTACTTGTTTGACCATTGGATACCAATGTTAAGAAGGGTAATGGACAAAAGAGAAAGGAAATGAAGATGAAGGAAATGGAATAAAAGAAAGATAAGTTGTAAACCTCCACTCCTAAGGGGATTAAAGGTGATGTACCCTTTATTATTTGGTGATAAAGAGAGTAAGATGGAGGAGATCTTCAAAGGATGATATGAAATAACTTTGGTGAATATAATGGGAAGTAAGCAAGCAGAAAGAATGGAATGCACGACAATGATGGAAATGAATACAAACGTGCTAATGGAGGGCACGAAGAGAAGTTTCTCTAGAACTATGCAGACATCACCAGAAGGAACTGGTGAGAAAGAAATGGGGGAAATGAGAAGAAAAGCACGCCTTTAAACAGAGGATAAAGAGATGTCGTGATGTAGTGCGGAGGTTTTCTTAATGAAGAAAGAAAGCATAAAAACCCTAGGTAAAAGAAGATCTTAGGCTAATAAAAGAAGAACGAGGCCTAGAAGAAAGAGAGACTTAGTTCAGTTGGTGAACTAAGTATAGGCTAATTAGGAATAGAGCCCTAAAAGAAGAAAAGTATAAACTATCACTAGAAAACTATAACCTTAATTAGTAATAATTCCATAATGAACCATAGGTTAATAGCTCCAAATGACTGACCAGGATTAGTAAAAGAATAGGACTAGGAAATTAGGGTTATAGACGAAACTTAGATAGATAACCTAGAAACAGGTTAAAGAAATAGAAATAAAAAGGAGATTAAAAAGAAGCCTAGAAAGAAGACTAAGAAAAACTTAGCGAATGAAAGTGTATAAAAGACTTAGAAACGGATGTTAGCTAAAGAGAGTCGAGCATAATGAACCCCAAATGTGAGTCAAGCCAAGGCACTACATCATCCTACGAATAAGTCAAAGGAAAGAAATGAATAAACAAGGATTATTGGAGGTCAGAACTGAGGAGCAAAAAGGGGTTAAGGATATAAATTGGTTAAAGGAAGAGGAAACCCCCGAGTACTTGAATGTGGAAGAAGAGAACAAAAGGGTTAAATGTGTGAATTGGTGAAAAAGAAAGGAAAGGAAAACCCCTGATTAGTTAGATGACAAAAGAAGAGATAAAGAAGTTGGATAAAAAGAAAAATTGAAGAAAACATAAGAAAAGAAACACCCGTAGGAAACGAGTGAATGAGGTAATTATATTCTAATGGATGATATCAGTAAAGAGTGAATGGAAAAGGAGAAAAGAGAAATAAAGAAGTTAGGATACCAAAGCATGATGGAGTAAACAAAGGTGAAAAGGATGATGAGGATAAGGATAATGATGATGATGTAAGCTTTAAGGATAATCGAACACAGTGATAAGGAAAGTGCATCAACCTAAGTAAGAGTCGAAGAAAGAAGCAAGGATAAGACGAGAATGAATAAGATAATGATCAAAACTGGAGAAGACAAAAAGGTGATCAAGCATGAATCAGAATAATTGTTGGAACCGAGAAAGATGAAAGGATGAAAACGAAAAAGTAAAGTGAGATAAAGGAGATCGAGGTTAAGGAGCCAAGAAACAAAAAAGATAAGTTAAATCTTTTAGCAGGAGGGGAGTAAGCTAACTTTGAGGAAAACCTCCCCGAAGAACGATAAATAAAGAAGGGATGTGGGACATGAAGTCGAACCAAGCTAAGATGGAGTCAGCTTGGTGTGGGCAAGATAGAGAGGTAATGGAGGATAGAGAAAGGTGTTGCCCACGATAAATAAACCATGGTATCGAAAGACAAGGAAGAGATATCGATGGATTAAGAGCCGAAGATGGCTAAGATAAAGAAAACCCATATGTGGAAAGCAAAAGATGAGGGAATTGAGACAGAAAAGTGTGACAAGAGAGAACCCCGAGTACTCAATGGAAGGAGTACAGGAATAAGGAAATAACTTGATCAAGCTCACGAACGTCTATGAGCACAGCCAGTATGAAGAGCAGAAAGGAAATTCTAACATCCGAGAGAATCAAAGGTGTTAGAAGAAAAGAGGAATAAGGATAAGAATGATGAAGAAAGTCAGAAAAGAAAGCAAAGACAAGAAAGAATGAAGCCAGCCTAAAAGGAAACCTTGGGTAAGACGTGAAAAATCACGTAAATCAAGGTAAAAAAGATATGGAAAGGGAAAAGGAATACGGAGATAACCCTAAGGAAAAGAGTATGGAGATGATAAGAGCAACAGAATGATGCCAAAGAATGGCAATGGACCCAAGATAAGGGTAAGCCGAGTGAAGAACGGAATACCTCAAGAGAGAAGTATAAGGGTGAAGAAGCTACAAAGGGTACAACACGGGTTTGACGTGCGCGATTTGCCTAGTCACATATCGACGGGAAGGCAAGAGAATGGTGGACCCCGCAATGGACATGGGTGGATGGAAAGAAAGAAAAGGTTGGAGATGGGGATATGGAAACCCCAGAAAATACTGTTGATGAAAGGAGGAAAAGAGATCGACCGTTGGCAAGGAAGCTAATGTGAAGGAAAGAAGTCGAAAGAAAGAGAAACGTGCGGCACCTCCTGAAGTGAACACTTCAAGGGAGTGACAGATGAAAGAGAGAGCCTAAGAGGCTAGAGAAATGATATGGATGGGTATGAGGTCGAGGCTCAAGTGTGATTGATTTGGGAACCATGTGTGGCTTCCCTATATGAGGAAGGGTCAGAGATCGAGATCTTGATGATCTCTGTGATGACCACTCGAGAGGACTGGCCCAGTGTGTGATTGGGGAAAGCATGAGGCCTCCTAGAGTTCTCCATCCCAGAGAGGATGAGATATGAGACGGGCCATGGGCCCTATATGTGATGTGATGGGCCGAGGGCCCTATATGTGATTGTGATGGGTAGTCAGAGAGTGGGTCAAATTGTGAGAGCTGAGAGGGCATGATCTCTGATTCCTCTGTTGTGATGTGGCCAAGTGTGGGCCAATGTGTATTAGAGCTCGACTCATATGCCATGAAATTTGAATGGAAGAAGAGTAAAGGAAAGAGAATGGAAGTAAGGAACGAAACAGAGAACTAAAACTAAGATAGGGTGGGAAAGACAATTAACTCACCGCATCCTCGCCGTGGAGGCGAGGGAGTTAAGCGAAAATCTTTCCTAATAGATTGGTTACAAAGACAAGTACAAGACCACGAATGACGAGTAACGCGTTGAAGGATGGTCTCAAGCTGAGAGGCAGTGGCAAAGAAAGGAGAAGGAACTCCAAAGAAGAGCAAGAAGTATGGAACCTCAAAGGTAACAAAAGGATAGTTTCGTCAAGAGAGACTTGGAGGATGAGACAAGAACAAAGCGAGAAGATCGAGTAAACACGAATGGAGTGAAGAAAGCCTAACCCATGAATAGGTAAGGGTAGGCTATGTTGAGGAAAAGATGAGGTTCAAACTCAAGAGTGGAAGAGTGATGAAACCACTCTTGAGGAAGAGAATGATCAGAGTGCACAGCGGAAGCGTGGTGAACTTCAACGGCGAATAGTGAAGGGAACACTATTCGAAAATGGAAAGAAGGCTTCGAATGGAAGCCAAACCTCCTCAAGCTACCTTGTTTAATTTCAAGGACGAAATTTTTAGAAGGAGGGGAGAGTTGACACACCCAGACCTAGCACGACTTTTTCGTACAAACGGAATAACGTAAGATGAAGTATTAATTAAACAATGTGTCGGTCCGGATGTGTCTAATTAAGAAGAGAAGTTTAAATTAGGATAAGACGAGTTGGAAGATAAAGTAATTAACCGTGCATGGAAATTAGTAAATGCCAAAAAGACCTCCAATTAAGTCCCTAGAAATTTATTATGGGCCCCATTGGCACAAGAAATCAAAGGATTTAGCCAACGGGTAAAAATGGAAGAAAGTTGAAAAAGGGGAAAAAGTTTGACCCTTTGCCCGAGTGGACCCGGCGTCGGGCTCCCCTATAAATAGGGGAGGGGACCGAACCTTTCTTTCATTTTTTTTCTTTTCTTTTTCTTTCTTTTTCTTCTTCTTTTCTCTAGAGCCGACCGGAGGTATTTTGGACAATTGGCAAATCGGGACAGTCCGACCGTCAGATCAAGGTGAGTTTCCAGTATATTGTTCTTCTCACCTCGATCTACATTATGTTAAGTTTGCACGCACATCCATGCATCGATTTAGCCTAGATCTCAGTTTTCAGCTTTTAACTGGATTAAAACTTTAAACTCAAATAAGTGGATTTCGGGCCGGTGGAATAAGGTGAGTTTTTAGTGTGTTATAGTACTCACCTTATTCTACATCCCATTCCGTTTTTACGCATTTCTGTGCACCGGGTGTGAGTAAATCGGAGATTTAGTCAATTTGGGCTAAATATCGATCTACGGGAAAATTGGACCTGTGTTTCTTGTTTCTGCCTCGGCAGATCCGTCATGGATGCCATGAGGATCGCCTCTCTAAGTTTGTAAGTCGAAAGGAGGAGAAACGAGTGCGAAAACTGGGGGAGAGACCGACCGAGAAACAGGCCGATCGAGTCCCTGTTTAGATATTTTTATTTAATATTATTATATTAAAAGATATTTATATATTATAATTTTATATCTTTTAATATAATAATATTAAATAAAAATATCTAAACAGGGACTCGATCGGCCTGTTTCTCATCCGGTCTCTCCCCCGGTTTTCACACTCGTTTCTCCTCCTTTCGACTTACAAACTTAGAAAGGCGATCCTTATGGCATCCATGATGGATCTGCAGAGGCAAAAACGAGAAACACAGGTCCAATTTTCCCGTAGACCGAGATTTAGCCCAAATTGACTAAATCTCTGATTTACTCACACCTGGTGCATAGAAATGCGTAAAAACGGAATGGGACGTAGAATAAGGTGAGTACTATAACACAATAAAAACTCACCTTATTCCACCGGCCCGAAATCCACTTATTTGAGTTTAAAGTTCTAATCCGATTAAAAGCTGAAAACTGAGATCTAGGCTAAACCAATGCATGGATGTGCGTGCAAACTTAACATAACGTAGATCGAGGTGAGAATAACAACATACTGGAAACTCACCTTGATCTGACGGTCGGACTGTCCCGATTTGCCAATTGTCCAAAATACCTCCGGTCAGCTCCAGAGAAAAGAAAAAGAAAAAGAAAGAAAAAGAAAAGAAAAAATGAAAGAAAGGTTCGGCCCCCTCCCATATTTATAGGGGAGCCCGACGCCGGGTCCACTCGGGCCCCGGGTCAAACTTTTTCCCCTTTTTCAACTTTCTTCCATTTTTACCCGTTGGCTAAATCCTTTGATTTCTTGTGCCAATGGGGCCCATAATAAATTTCTAGGGACTTAATTGGAGGTCTTTTTGGCATTTACTAATTTCCATGCACGGTTAATTCCTTTATCTTCCAACTCCGTCTTATCCTAATTTAAACTTCTCTTCTTAATTAGACACATCCGGACTGACATATTCTTTAATTAATACGTCATCTTACGTTATTCCGTTTGTATGAAAAAATCGTGTTAGGTCCGGGTGTGTCAAGTGGATTTAATTAAAAGGAAACCTACGCAGCGAAAACTGCTAAGCCTAGGCCACCGACGCCTCCTAATGAGCCTTCAATCTATCTACTAACCTCGTATGCAGATCTGCATCCATCCACATTGGATACAGGTGAGTGATAGAGGTTCAATGAATCTTCATTGGGGTTAGGGAAAACAGGGATAATCCAAAATATAATAATTAAAATAAATAAATACTTTTCATTTCAAAATCTCTTTTCAAATTCTCCAATTGAGAATTTATTTTTAAAACCATTTAAATAAATATATAGATAAAATGGGCTGGCCTCTATCATACTGAAGGCTCGACCCGCCGATCATATGCCTTACTGCACCGAGGGCTATCTCTTTACTTTCTAAAAACATTTTCTTTTTCTCTAGCTCGTTCCCTTGGTGGTGCCAATCGCTATGGTGAAACACAACTACCTCGAGCCTTGGCTAGTTATCCCCCACAACTCTCCCAGGGTCTCCGCTCACCGTGCCCCTTGATAGGCGGTCCACGGCTGCGTCTCATGCATGCCTCTCAAACTAGGTCCACACTCCCTTATATCGAAGCCCCGAGGAACCCACTCAGTCGCTCTCCTCGCATCCCATCCATATATATATCATAAATATATTTATATTTATAAAACACATAATCATACACACATACAAGCCTTTATATTTTCTTTAAAACCATCCCACCCTCTAAGTGGGTGTATCATAAAATAAAAGTGTGTGTGGTGGATTACCCTTATCCCAAAATAATTGTAAAACCTTTAAAACAATTTATATTTTTAAAACGTTTGAAAACGTCCTTAATGGCTAGGCACTGAAATCTAAGCTATTCACAATGTTGGGAGGTTCGTATACTCTTAAGCATTCCACGTAGCTTAACCTCCGGAGCATCGCCGCACTCGATCATCCAGAGCCCTAGTACACGGAAAAACGTGTTAGCATTCATAAATAACTATGAATGCATTTACGAGGCCCTAGCATGACCTAAGAGAGTGTTTGGAAGTGTTTCGAGGCTTAGAAAAGTGTTTGGGAGGTTTCGGGGTCAAAATCATACACTTGATGAAAAATTACTAAAATGCCCTTTAGTGCCGCTGGGCCCCTCATGTGGGCTGGGCCCGGCCCGGCACTGTTTTGTGACCAAAAGACACACTCTCACGTGGACTGGGCCGAGTCTCGCATGGACTGGCCGAAGTCCCAAGTCGGTCTTAGGCTACCACCCACTCCCGCGCGAGAGCCGCATGCTGGCCTTAGGAACCAAGGCTTTACCTTGGTTTTCAAGCCCTTCGGTCCATGGCTCGGCATAAAATTTGAGATGGAAATTCCTCACACCTCTCACGATGTGTTTACCGAAGCAGAAACAAGAATCACAAGCTCAAAGCTCCTAGATCTCGAATCTAAACTTAAAATCTAACTAAAAAGGTAAACTAACTTTGAGCTTGGATCTCTCCTAGACCGATGCATGAAAATACATGAAAACTTAATAAAATATAGATCAAGGCGTTAAGAATAGCATATTTGAATCTTACCTTGATCCTTCGGTCGGATTGTCCGGATCGGCCAAAAGTTCAAAATTGCTCCAAGAGAGCAAATGAGAGGGGAGGAAGAGAAGAAATGAGAGGGAGAAAGTTCAACTTCCCCTATTTATAGGTAAGTCCAATACCGGGCCTACTCGAATCCCGGAACGGACTCAATTCCCTCTTTTCCACCTCTCATAATCTTGATCCTTGGCCAAATTCACCGGCCAATTCACCAATAGATCTCCAATCCATTGGCTATTGACTTAAAGAAGTCCAATAAGAGCTTCCATGCATGGTCACTTGTTTCATCTTCCAACTCCGTCTTATCTTAGGCTTAACTTCTCTTCTTAATTAGATACATCCGAACCGACGTATTGTCAAGTTAATACGCCGTCTTACACAATTCCGTTTGTACGGAAAAGTCGGATTAGGTCCGGGTGTGTCAATAGTGATATTAACATACTTTGTAACTCATAGGTTTTTTTTAATGACTTTTCCTTTTTCTAATTATTATAATATTAAGATTAGTAAGTCAAAGGTTTTTTTCTTTTGAATTATATAATTAGGATTGGTACTTTAAAGTTTTTTTTTTATTTACAAAATTAAGATTAGTAACTTAAAAGTCATCTTCATTATTAATTAAATAAAATTGAGTTATATGATTTAATTGAAAAGTAGGTCTCTCTCAACTTGTCCTCGTAACCGACCCTATCCCTAGAACAAATACAGTAAATACAAAAAGTAGAAAACAAAAAACATAAGTAGCTTACTTGGAAAAAAGAATGATTCTCTTTCTTGTGAATAGAATGATATGGTATTTTAAAAAATTTTACACTTAATTTAACATAAAATGAAAATATATATTACAAAGAAAAGTTATTATAAACAATTGAATAATCAATGCAAAAAGAGAATATCAACATTTTTATATAAAATGTAAAATGGTTTACAAACACAAAATAATTAACAGTATATGAAATATAAAATAAACTAATCTCATATTTAATTAGTACAATTACGTTAACTCATCAAAATAGGATATAAAAAAGATAACAATCAAAATACATATTAAAAAAAGAAATGAAATCATCATAAACAATTAACTAGTAAATGAAAAAAAAAAGAAAATGTTAACATTTTTACATAAAATGTAAAATGGTAGATTCAAATACAAAACAATTAACAATATAGGGAAGTTAAAATAAACTAGTTTCATAGTTAATGTAATTATCTTAAAGAATCAAAATAAGATGTAAAGAAAATGTAATTAATATTTTTATCTACAAAACAACATATAAAAATTATTAAAATTAATAAACTAAACCTTTCAACTCGTACAATAATCAATTTACACATTCATCAATTAAAATCATTTTTATGGTAACATGCTTTTTAATTTTATAATTATAAATATCTCATAATTAACAAACGCGAATCTTGATTCTTCAATAATCCCTTTTAAAAGACAACTCCAATCATCTTTTTGAAAAGATAACTTATCAAATTGTTATGTATTCTAATTGTTTATTCAGTATGATCGAACTGCATTATAATTTAAAAAAAATCAAAAGCTATAAACACTACAATTCATTTCTTTTTTTTAAGAGAGAAGAAAAGAGAGACTTAAAAACATTAATATTCAAATGTAAAAAGTTAACTAATAAAAACCTCATGCCTAATATTATTTCCCAATAAAATAAACCTACAAAGAAAAATCAAAAGCATAAAAAATCACCATTATATGAAAAATAAAAGAAATAAAAATTGAAAATTAAGATTTTTCACACTTACTTCTTATCAAAAGTATAAAAGATCACCATTATATGAAAAATGAAAGAAATTAAAATTAAAAATTAAGATTTTTCAAACTTACATTTTTGCCAAAAGAATTTCTAGTTCTCAAACTCTATTTATAGTGATATTAAAATACTTTGGTAGTCCAAAAGTTTTTTTAATGACTTTTCATTTTCCTCATTATTATAAAATTAAGATTAGTACCTCAATTTTTTTTAATTGCATAATTAGGATTGGTATGTAGCTTAAAGGTTTCTTTTTTAATTGTAAAATTAAAATTGGTAACTCAAAAGTTATTATCATTATTAGTTTGGTGAAATTGAGTTATGTGATTTAACTATAAAAGTAGAATTGTATACATATATATTGATTTTAAAAATATTATTATGAATTTAATGATAAAATGTAATAAGTAATTTTTAATTTGATAACTATGAATATCACATAAAATATGAATATAGCAATTTATATTTCTCAATTACTATATAAAAATGAAAAATTATAAAAATTTATGTCAATTGGTGGTCAATCCTACCGGAGATTTTCCACTTGAGTTTTTTAAATGTTACTCACATTGTTTAAAATCTTTTAGTTTTATTATACCCCTTTAATTGTACTCTTAATAGTAATTTTCTATTTCCATCTCACTGTTATTGTTGTTTATACCAAATATATATTTTTTCACTGTTGGTTTTATTCTTATAATTGCAATTTTAATTTCACCATTAAAATTAATCCCCTTGTTTCAATGTCATCGATGTACCAAACATAACTTATATAAATGACTAACCTAGACTTGTATAATATAAAACAATTCACCTGGATTCATAAGACATATAAAATCAATTATCCATATATACCCTTATGATATATCATATAATGACCTATAAATCCCTATATCCCTATATGATATATAAAATGATACACCAAACCTGTATAGAATATATAAAACTATCCATATCAATTGGCTATAATTTAATTGTAAAACTATTTAATGAAGTTTTATTTAACTGCAAAATTAAGATTATTAATTCAATGGATTTTTTTTAATTGCAAAATTAAAATTAATAGCTCAAAAAAATTTTTAATGGCAAAATTAACATTAGTAGCTGAAAATTTTTTTTAATAAAAAATTTAAGATTAATAGAATAAAAATCATCCACATTATTAGAACTTTATGTGATTCAATTATAAAAGAATTTATATCAAATTTGATTTAATAATTATAAGAATGTTAGGTGAAAAGTTATATCCCAAGATTAACAATTTTTTAATTATAAAATATCCATTGATTGTAAGTTTTATGAATTAACTAAAATTAAATAATCAAAGAGAATTCAAAAGTTTTATTAATAACATATACAATTATCTCTAAAATTTAAAATTGAATATCAATAAAAAGTCATATGACCTTTAATTCAAAAGTAATAGTCTAATGACTATGTATACTTAAAAAAGTTAAAATAGGTTTTGTTTAATTTAAGAACCACTATAGAGAAAAAAAATAATATGACTATTAATTCAAAAATCATATCCTCGGAGAAATTAAAATATGTTTTGTTTAATGTAGAGTGATGAAAGCACTCCACTGAGACAAACTGATATTGATATATGAAAGTTAGGGAAGCGAATAGCATTAGATACTCCAATAGTCTTCCCCGTATTGTAGGTGAAGTGACATTATAATTTTTTTTAACTATAAATTATCCTTTGATTATAAGTTTTGTAAATTAAATTAAAATTAAAAATCAAAAGAAATTCAAAAGTTTATAGTATTTTAATAATATGTACAATTGTCTCTAAAACTTATTAATGAATACTCATAAAAATCATATGATCTCTGAATTATTGTAATAGTCTTATGACTATGTATATTCAAAGATATAAAGAAGAAAAAATAATATAACTATTAGTTTAAAAATGATATCTAAGAAATTAAAATAGGTTTTGTTTAATTTAGAAATCAGTCAATTCAAAACTCAAATCTTACTTGACTTAGGTAAAAAAATAAATTTAGAATAGTGAAACATATTAAAATATTATAACTATTCTGAAATGTAAAAGAATAATAAAACCTCTAAAAGAAAGAGACAAAACTTGACGATCTTAAATAGAACAGAAATAAAATATCAAAGTAAATCTAACACATTTTTATATTCATCATTTAAATCTGCATTATGCAATAAAATTCTCATGAAACAAAACAAAATATAAAAGAATTAATCAAAACGAATAAGAACAACAACAAAAAGAAAAATAAAATAACAAATTTCTAAACATATTATTTACCTTTTCATCTACCAAAATCATTTCCGCGCTAACATGCTTCTTAGTTTTATAATTGTAAATATCACATAATCGATAAACATGAATCTTAACTCTCCAATCATTCATTTAAGAAAATAACTTATCAATTATCGTGTATTCTAATTGTTTGTTAGGCATAATCCAAATGTAATATAATTTGGAAAAAGAAAATTAAAAGCTACAAACACTATAATATTCAAATATGAAAATTCAACTAACAAACCTCATGGCTAATATTATACTTCATTAAAATAAACCTACAAAATGAAAATCAAAAGCACAAAAAATTGCTATTACATGAAAAATGAAAGAAATTAAAATTGAAAATTAAGAATTTTCAAACTTACTCTTTTGGAAAAATTTTTGTTAGTTTACAGATACTCTATTTATAGTGATATTAAAATGCTTTGGTAACTGAAAGGTTTTTTTCTAATGACTTTTCAATTTCTTCATTATTACAAAATAATAACTCAAACGTTTTTTTAAAATTTTATAATTAGGATTGATAACTTAACTATTTTTTTAAACTGTATTAAGATTGGTAATTCAAAAGCCATCCTCATTATTAGTTAGGTAAAACTTACTTATAGGATTTAATTACAAAAGTAGGATTATGTATATATATATATATATATATATTGATTGGGCTTAATTTGAGCTATAAGTTAGAACTAGATTGGATTTAGTGGGCCGCTTTGGGCCTGAAAATTTGGAATTGAACGAGAAAGTAAATCCAAACTCGACCTGATTATTTGGAAAAAGACATTTTATTCCCCCATGGTTGAAGTAGATAATACGAAAACTAAATAGATTATATGTTGGTTCTTGTTTCTTCTGACGAAGTTTCTACTTCTGCCTCTTGTATATCTTTTTCGGAAATGATTTTAACACAGTTTGCACTACTTGGCTTGGTTGAGACTTGATCATTTTTATTATCTTCTCATAACCCTGACTCTCATACTCTGCAAATGCACCCTGCTGCAAAGTAGAGGTAGCTCTCGTAACCGAACCGTAACCGTACCCTTTCAAACCGTAACCGAACCTTAACCGTACCCTTTAAAATTGTAACCGAACCTTAAATAAGGTTCTGGAGTCGGAACCGGATAGGGTTTCGGTTTCAGTTTCAGTTTCAGTTTAGTTCCAATTTACGTCGGTTTCGGTTTCCCTTTTTTTATTTTTTAATTATTTTTTATAAATAATATTACTTATAATATAGTTTATTTAATATAATGAGATGTAACATATATGTTATGTACTAAGATATATTTTATGCTTATATTTATATCATGATTATGCAAAATAACACATTATAAATTTATTATATTATTAATTACTTAAAGGATTACTTTTATTTAATAAGTTTTTAAATAAATAGATACTTAATTCATATTTATTTGTAATTAAATTACTTACTTTAATATATTAATATGTATTACTTAACTAATATTAAATAAAACTTAGAAAAGAAATTGAAAAAATTTGCAAAAAAATAAAAGCTAAGGTTCCGGTTTGGAACCGGAACCAAACCGCGGCCACCACTACTAGTGAGTGCAAGGAGCAACCTGGAATCTGTCAGAGAAATGTTGTGCGGCTCATGAAGAGAAGCCACAGCAGATGCAAATAGGACTAGGTCGACAAACCTCAATATCCAGGATTTTGTAGAGCTTGTTCACCTTTCCAACAGACGCTTTTGTCTTCGTTTCCATAACTTTCCTGGATATGAAACAAATATAAGCGTGGAGCAAGTCTAGAAGAGTTGTATATATAGAACAACAGAATAATGTACCAGCAGGTGTGAGTTCCTGCTCACATATAACAGTTCCCTTTGGTCCTCATTGGCACGTTCCAGAGCTTTTACAACCAACCAAGAGCACTTTAATTCTTCAATATCAGTCCTAGCCTAATGCAGAAGATCAGACGAGGAGCTATTAATTAATTAAAGCCTTCAAAGAATATATCGTATAGTCAAATTTAAACCCAATACTGCCATATTTGCACAGCCTCAAAAACTAATTACCTTGCCAATTACATTAGGATCACCAAAACAATCTAGAAAATCATCCTACAAGATTAACACATTCATCAGGCGAAAAGCAGGAAAGAAAGATATGTTTGCTTATCCAATAGCTGACGCCCCAGGATATTTCACCAACAAAAAGAAAGAGAAGTTTACGTTTCAGGTTTTAAGTTTTTGCTTTCTGTAATTTTGATAACATCTCAGCTTGAAAATTAACAAACAGGAAAGCCAGTCTTGCGGTTAACGGTCACCTGGACTGGGAAGTATATTCCTATCTCAACAACGACATTCTTCGCATCAATAAGATTTTCAAGATTCTCTCCTGCCATAAGCAAAGCGCATGCAACCTGGTTGCATTGAGACATAAAAAGCAATGAATATAATAATGAAATGACAGCAAATGTCTTAAGTCTAACGGCCTATATATATATGCCGGAAGCAAGCCCGAATGATCAATGACAACACTATAAATTGCTTGATAATTTGGGGAATAGTGGGATTGCAAATCTTACAAAATATGACTCGCAACATAGAAAGTTACTCACTGGAAGGTAAAATGAGTAATAAACCGTCTTGTATTGAACATATAATGCAAAAAGAGAATAGTACCAACTTGCACTCAAGTTGTTACATTAATTGCAACCATTTTTTAGGAGAGAACCATCAAGTCACAAGAGGAACGTGACTATGTCAAAAGCAAGCAATCATCTTTGATCTGTAGCTAGCATGTGCAACAACAAACTCACCTCATTGAACAAATCTAGGAGATGAACCCCGCCACTTGGCCGAGTGGCAACAAGCAAGTTAGAGTGTTCATCAGGGTAGGGGTTCGACCCCTGTCATCCCCCTCCCCAAAGAACCCCCCTTCAAAAAAAAAAAAAAACAAATCTACGAGATCCAAGTAATAAGGGTTTCCTCTGAAGTGCTTGTTGAGAATTCTGAAAATATGATTGCGTAGAATTGAGCCATCGTTGACAGCTATCGTACCAACCTATACGATGAAACTCTCAAGTTTGTAACTCCCTTGACAGGTTCAGTCCAGGAATGGGGAATCATTGTCATTACTTCGTATTCGTACCTTTGGGAGCCTGAACCAGCAGCGTGGTTTACCTCTGCGACTGTGAGATTTATCCATGATATCATCCAGAACCAGAAAATATGCTTGGAACTGCACAATCAATGTTAAAAAAATCAATTCTAAAATACCTCAAGAATAAAACAACGTACTGTTGCAATTATTGATACAAATGAGGATTACTTGAAAAGATATTATTATGTATCGTTCAGCCACACCACACCCATTCAATGCACCAGCCGAGGGCACACGCAAGAAAAAAATTTTCCATCTTTCAACAACTCGTGGCTGTCAATGACACACAACCCTCGGTTGTGCTTTCCTGCCAACACAATAGATCAAATCAATCGGTAAGCACCCTTAAATAGCGAACCCCAAAGCCTATCAAACGCAATTCAGGCTTGAGAATTGTAATCAACCTACACCTCCAAGAACATTGTAATCCAACATATCTGCAACAACAAAAGGCAGAAAATAGACTATCATGATATAATTTATAAGATATCAAATAAGAGAGAGGGTACTGACTCGACAAGTCTTGAGACACAGAAACTAGTTCGACCCTATAAGATCAAACAATCTAGTCCCACAGATAAATAAGTACAAAATAGACAAATTGTTGATGCAACAACTCAATCCCTTGGGCCAGGTCCGTTGTTTGTGAGTTCATTTGGTACAACTACTACTACTACATGCAGAGTTTAATAGAAAACTATCCATATTCACTAACCAAAACAAAAGAAAAAGAGATCAGAAAGGTGAATTACAGAGTCCCCACTGGAGAGAATCATCAGTGAATTCAAAAGCAAGGTCCTTAAGAAGCTCTGACTTGAGTACATAGTAGGCCACCTTAAACTTGGCTGTGAACTTAACTCACCCATTTCTTGGCTCTAGCCTTTCCGTTAATTCGAACGAAGGAAATACAGATACCAGAATTGAAGTGAGAGAGACACAGATCAGAAGGATATTATTCTACGAACGAATAGTGTTGAGGTATGGAAATCCGAGACCTTGACGAGAGCCTGAGCTAGCCGATAGCGACCTGAAGAGAGGAAAAACAATGAAGAGGGTGACCGGCAGGTGGCCGGTTGATCCCACTCCGATGCTTAAATCAGCTAGGGTTTAAGAAAGGTTCTAGGAGAATGGAGCTGGAAGAAGGAATCTCATACCTGGTTGCATGGTACTGTGCGTATATATAGGGTTTACATGTGAGCTTTGCCTAAGCATGGAGTCTGGAGATTGGGCCTTTCTCATTGGGCTGTCTCCTTAGTGGGATAGTGGCTGGCTCTGCCGAGTCATGGTCTGGGCCAAATGGTCATGAGGCCTAGGCCGAATGGTCATGAGGCCTAGGCCGAGTGCTTTGGAATGGCACTGTTGGGCTTTTACTCAACAAGTGCCCCCCAGACGTGGAGACGAGTACAAAGTGGTCGACTGCACGGCTAGAGTAAAGAGTCTCGTATCGGTGTCGCCTGTCGGATGGTGAAATGTGGGTCGTCTGGGTGGCTAAAGTACGGTCTGGTATTGTTGTCGGGTGGTGGAGTGTGTGTCGTCTGCTCGGACCAGTTGTAGCAGATGGACTTGTCTGTTGCGGTTCGAAAGGCGGTGAAGGGAGTCGTCTGCTCAAGGCTTTTGTGGAGGACGGGTGGGTGGGAGACAGCTGGAGTCTCATGGCACGGGGTGCGTGCGGGCATGGAAATTTTGATTTTTAAGAACCGTGTTTTGAGAGGGAAATTGGAGGTTTTATGGATTTTGGGTGCCACGTGTTGCCTCAGGGCTAAAATCGATGGAGGTATAAATGCCTTTCTCTCTCTTGGTCTTTTCATTTTCAACTTTGCTAAAGATTTTTGCGACTCTTTGTTTCCTTTTCTCTCTTTTCTCTTCGAGTTTCTGGGTTTTGCTTTCGGTTTCTTGAAGTTTCTGTCACGATTTCGGTGTTGTGGTTAAGGTCGAAGATTCAGTTCACCGCGTCGAGGGATTCTTCTACAGCGTTCGGTGTCGGTTGTGTTCGTGGCTAAGAGTTTCAGTTGTTAACGACCATTCGAAGACGAACAGTTTCTTGGTAAGTTTGTGTTTTTCTTTTTGGGGTTTTCTTTTGGGTTGAAGCATGAGTAGCGAGGGTGAGAGTAGTTTTATGGGAGTCAGTGGCGCTTGAATGGGGGAGGAAGACGCCGTTTGTAGCAGTAGCCGGTCAGTTTCTAGGCACAGTATCGCCGGGGAAACGGCGGAGGTAGCTGAGGAGATGGTGGCTACTAGGCCCGTGATTCGTGATGGTGGGCCCACTGCTTCCGTTTCTGGCCATGTGGATTCTGGCCCGAGCCCTAAGAAAAGAAAGGTTTCCGCTGGAAAGGGCAAGGGAAAAGCACAGGCCACAGAGGAGCCGGCAGATAAAGATGCGGCTGACCACCCGTCCGTGTACACGGGGGATGATTTGGGTGACGAGTACCGGGCTCGGTTACAGAACATCCCTTCTTTCTTTGCCATGGGTGGCTACCAGTTCAAGGCTGGTCCCGTTGGTCTAAGGCCAGGGTACGTAGGAGACGGCGAGAATGCAGCCGTCTTCTATGAGGACTTATTCTTCGCGGGTTTCCGGCTGCCGCTTAATGCATTCTTCACCGAGGTGGTAAAGTACTACCAGATTGTACCGAGTCAGCTGATTTTAAACTCCTGGCGGATGGTGATCTCTTACCACTTGCTGTGCGCCTACAAGGACTGGGAGCCATCCTTGAATGTGCTGCAGGAGCTACTCAGTGTGAAACGGGCAGGTAGTTTCCTTGCCTTATATGCCAGAAAAGGGGTGAAGTCTCCCTTTAACTTTCCTGACACCAACAGAGATTGGAAGAATAAGTATATGGTGGTCAGGAAACCAGACGACGCGGAATGGGGCTGCTCTATGGAGTGGGTGGCTCACTCGGAGGAGTCCATAGGAGTCTTAGCCACCCAGCCAGCTATGTTGACGGATGCTGAGCGGGTCCAGTGTGAATACTTAACCGTAAAAGA
Organism: Microcos paniculata; assembly: GCA_030664755.1. Classification (NCBI taxonomy): domain Eukaryota; kingdom Viridiplantae; phylum Streptophyta; class Magnoliopsida; order Malvales; family Malvaceae; genus Microcos; species Microcos paniculata. Next base: position 20,746,699 of record CP131461.1, read on the forward strand.
TCGTCTAATAAGGTGTGCAGACTACGCGCATTGCAACCGCTTATACTCCACCGGGTTGAGTGGGTATGGGAACCACCACAAGTACAGGGAGAATAAAATTCCTCTAAGTGTGGGAACGGAGACACTGGAGAGGATAGTGAGGATTTTTGACCTGGAGAGGGCTGCAACCAGAGGTGAACAGCCTCTGTTTTCATCTTCGGGGGAGCAGGGTGGTTCCCATCAGCCAGTCGTCGAGGCTGATCAACCTGCCGCGACTGCTGCAGCCCAGCTTGCCGCGAGCCAGGGGCCTACTTCCTTGGGCCAAAAGAAGAAAACGGGTGGAAAGAAGACTATGGCAAGGAAGTCTGTGGCCCCCATGCCAAGTGGTGTTGAGGCAGCTCCCAGCGCTGTGCTGGGTGCTACGAGTCAGGGGTTGCTGGCTGCTCCCATGCCTACCTTTACTCCTCCGACAGTTTCCGATGTTGAGCCGGTAGTTCCCACTGCTCAAGCAGGTAGTAGTGGAGTTGAAGTTTTTTGTGTAGGTTGTCCGTAGGTTGGTGAGGAGGTGGGACTTGGGTTTATAGTGGTGTGCGTTTATTAATTCCTTGGTCTACGTGTGGGTAATTGTCGATAACTTTGCTTTTTACTTGCAGTCACCATGCCGAGGACTGGGCTCAATTTCTCCAGTGCGGACATTCTCAATACTGTCAGGGGTGCTACAGGCCAGGGGTCTGGGGGCCAGAAGAGGAAATCGGGTGATAACAGCACCCAGGCTCCCGCTACTAAGAGGGCTACCACCAGTGCTGTCCCCGTGCGGGACATTCCATGGCCACAGTAGCCTCCCGGGGGGTGGGGAGTCACTCCAACGTTCGTATCCACAGTTTCGAGAGGCATTCGGCTCCTCACCCAGCCCACGTGTCTTCCACAACAAGTGTGGGGGCCAGCTGGCACACTGCTCAGACACAGGGCCAACAGCAGCCTCGTACCAGCCATGTTTCTGCTGCGGCGACGGGTGGGGTTAGCTCCAGTGCCCAGGTGGGTCCTTCAGCACGCCAGGAGACACCTGCTGCAGCTGCTACAACCTCTACGCCTGCTCCTACCGCCACCCCAGTCTCAGCCCCTGGTGCTTCTAACTCTCCCGAACAGCCTGAGGACGAGTATGTGCTAGCAGATGGAGGGCGGGTGTTCCCATTTGCCGTGGATGGGCGCCTGGAGGGCCAGCGGAGTATCTTCACCAATCCCCTCTATGCGGCTCAGGAGGCACTCATCTTCAGAAGCCCTGTTGACAGAAACTACGTCGGAGGGAGCCTGGATGCTGCCGACTGCCTAATTTCCATGGCTGCCTTCTTTGAGCAGGTTTGTCTTCATGCCTTCTTCGGTATTAATAGTGTTGTATTGTGAATTCTAACAATGTTGTTGTTGGCAGGGACGGGTGATGCTGGCCGCAGGCGTAGGGCATCACGAGGTGGCCTGCTGGGAAGCGCAGAACAGGATCAGGGAGCTAGAGGAGAGGGTGAAGCTCGCGGAGGACAACTACGCACATCTGCATGAGCGTCGGTATTTTGACCTCATGAAAGTGGCGCAGGCGGAGGCGGCTGAGTTGAGGGCGGCGAATGAAGGGCTGAAACAGAAGCTACGAGTGGCTCAAGGTGCTGTGGAAACTACTAAGGGTGAGTCTGCCAAAAAGGATCAACGCATTGAGAATTTGAGGAAAGCCTTGGACAGGGTTCGCGCTGAGAAGAATGGGCTGAAGGATGAAGTTGCTGCCAAAGATAAAGACAAAAATGTGGTGGCGGAGTCCTTGGCCACTGTGCAGGAGCAGTACGTGAACCTTCAAAAGGATTACGTGGCACTGGAGCAGCAGCAGGCGGACTACGTCTTGCAGCATTCAGCCTTGGAGAGGGACCACACGGCATTGAAGGGAGAGCATTCGGTGCTACAGGTATGTGACATCCCTTCGTCTTGGTAAATACATGATTTTGCTGTTTCTCACGGTGTGGTGTTTTGTAGGCGGCACAAGACTTGCTGCGGGCCACTCATGCATCGCTGGCGGATGACATGCGTGCCTAGTTGGAGGCCACAGTGGCTAGCGTTGGAGGTGTGGTGATGGAGCATGTGCTTAGCCGTCTGGCTATTCTGCATCCGAACCTGCAATTCACTGTTGCCAGCCTGCTTAAGCCTGTGGAGGCGCCGTTGGCAGGCGAGGATGTTGGGTGCTCTGCCTTGGAGGCTATCCCCGAGGGGGATGAGGCAGAGACAGAAAGTAAAACTATTGATGACTCCGCTGCTGTGCCCACTACTGGGGTGGGTGCTGATGCGATGACTGAAGTGGTGGGGGAGGATGTGATTCATGAGGAGGGTAAGCAAATTGGTCCGACTGAGGATGTGCAGCCTCACTCAACCAATGAGGCTGCTGTGGCAGATCAGACGGCATTACCTTGTAATTGGCTGTGCCAAGCGACGCTCCTCCCGTGGAAGTTGTGCCCCTTGGGAATGAAGTCTCGTTGCCGAGTGATGATCCTGCTGTGGAAGTTATACCAGTCGCAGAGCAGGTTCTTCCGCCGAGTGAGCCACCTTCAGCAGACGGTGGTGCGGCCCAAGGTGGGGATGGTGTGATCGTCATAGAGTAGGCTGCTTAGAATTTTAATTTTATACCTTGTTGTGGGTGATGTGGCCCATTCGAACAAATACCTTGTAATTAATTACTGGAAATGGAGGCATTCCTTGAGGATATTTTTGTGGTAATACAATTGTGTCTATTTCTCTTTATCCACTTTATGGGAATATAGATAGTTGTTGTTGATTGCAGTTTTGCCCGTTTTTGTAGTGATTGCGTGTTGAGTTATATTTGCCTGTGTATTGTAGACTTGCAATATTCGTATCTTGGGTCTGAAGTGTTTGGTAAGGATGAGTCATCAGTCGTGCTTCTTTCTTGAGAGCACGGTCGTCCGCGTGGGAGGCCTGGCGATTGGTTCGGCATTGGGTGCCTACCCGTCGAATACCTCATTTATCATAGAGGGATAAGTCGTCGATCGTGTCTCTTTCTTGAGAGCACGCTCATCCATGTAGGAGGCCTGGCGACTGGTTCGGCATTGGGTGCCTACCCGTCGGATACCTCGTTTATCGTAGAGGGATGAGTCGTCGATCGTGTCTCTTTCCTGAGAGCACGCTCATCCGTGTCCCGTGTGTTGTATCTTATATGTCGTTCGAGTACATGTAGCTTGTAAATGGAAAAATTTTGGGGAAGGGAGACATGTAGAAACATCATCAACGTATCCTTGTATTACTTTGTCTTTGAAATTGCAGTGTAAAGTTATGTTGTTCATAACAGAATGAAAAATTGCTGTCTTAGTAGACTGTACAATTGGAAGATGAAAATATACTAACAAGAGAACAATAATTCATGTAATATGGACAAGACAGCTAAAAGTAAAATTTCTTCAAATGGACAGCATTCCAAGTTCAAGGGATGGGCTTCCCTGCAAGATCCTGTAGCTTGTAGGCTCCATTGCCAATAACTTTGTCTACCCGGTAAGGTCCTTCCCAGTTAGATGACAGCTTTTTCCTTTCTCCAACGGGCCGATTGGCTTCACAACTTCGTAGTACAAAATCGCCTACTTGGAATTGGCGATTGTGCACTCTTGTGTTGAAGTATCGAGCAACTTGTTGGGACCTGTTTGCCGCCTGGATCTGTGAGCTGAGCCTGACTTCTTCCAGTAAATCGAGATTCAGGCGGAGCTCCTCCCCATTCGTCAATTCGTTAAAGTTGGATACTCTGAAGGTGGGGAGGCCTATCTCGGCAGGTATCACTGCCTCATATCCATATACCAGGTTGAAGGGGGTCTCGCCTGTGGTGGTACTGGCCGTAGTTCTAATGGCCCACAGTACTTCCGGAAGCTATTCTACCCATGCCCCTTTTACGTCATTAAGCTTCTGCTCCAAGGATTTTACTATATTTCCATTCATGGCTTCAACTTGCCCATTCGCCTGTGGGTGGGCAACTGAGGCTGCCCTAAGATTGATGTGGAAATTGTCGCAGAGTTCTTTGACCTGTTTTCCTTGAAGTTGAGTGCCATTATCAGTGATTATGGCGTGTGGGATTCCAAACTAGCAGAAGATGTTCTACCAAATGAACTTTTCTACCACCTTCTGAGTGATGGCTGCGACTGCCTCGACTTCCACCCATTTGGTAAAGTAGTTGCAGGCCACTATCAAGAATTTTTTGCCTCCTACTGCGATTGGAAAAGGACCCACAATATCTATGCCCCATTGGGCAAAAGGCCATGCTGACTTTACTGGATTCAGCTCCTCTGCCGGTTGTCTGTGGATCTTGGCGAATTTCTGGCATTTCTCGCATTTCTTGACCAGCTCAGCAGCGTCGCTCCTCATTGTTGGCCAATAGAAACCCTGCCGCATGGCTTTCTGTGCCAGTGACCGACTGCCCTGGTGGTTTCCACAGACTCCTTCATGGATTTCCCTCAGCACATACTCGGCATTGTCCGGGCTGACACATCTGAGAAGGGGAGCATTGAATGACTTCTTATAGAGTATGCCATCTGTCAAGGTATATCTGGCAGCCCTTTTTTGCATGGTTGATGCCTCTGTTCGGGATTACGGGATGTCCCCTTGCAAGAAACGGATGATGGGAGTCATCCAACAATTCTGCTCAGTGTTCAGCTCGTGGACGTCTGATGACCCTTACCTGGTCGGGTGCTCGACGTATTCGAGAGTCGTCTTGCCTCTGATGGTGGAGCTTGCGGACGCTATTTTGGATAGCGCATCAGCTCGAGCGTTCTCTTCTCTGGGAATCTGGTGGAGGGATATTTTTTCAAACCTGGCCCAGAGGTTTTGGACTGACTGATGATAATCGGCCAAGTTGGGTTCTCGAACCTCATACTCCCCCAACACCTGCTTGGCCACCAGTTGGGAGTCCGTGTTAATTTGGACATGTTTTACTCCCATTTTCACCGCCAAATTTAGCCCGGCAATCAAGGCCTCGTACTCAGCGGCGTTGTTGGAGAGTGGGAAGCCAAACGTCAGACCATACTGGTACTCTTCTCCTTCAGGGCTTGTTAATAGTAAGCCAGCGCCACCGCCTTCCTTAGTGGCTGAGTCATCCACAAATAGTGTCCATAATGTGTCGAATGGTGTCGGTGCTGGGTTGGGGGGTTCCGTCTGGCTGGGGACAGAGGCATTCGGTGAATTAGTCAAGGGAAGATCGGGGAGGACCGTGGGCTCCTTGAAAGTGCATTCAGCCACGAAGTCGGCAAGGGCTTGCGCTTTGATGGCTTTTCTGTTCTTGAACTCAATGCCAAATTCACTCAGTTCAACGCTCCACTTGACAAGCCTGCCCGATATATCTACCTTGCTCAGGATTTCCTTGATCGGCTGATCAGTTAGAACTGTCACCTTGTGAGACTGGAAATATTGCCTGAGTTTGCGAGCCGCTATCACAAGGGCGTAAGCCAATTTTTCTGGACGGGTGTAATTACACTCTCCCCCTTGGAGGGCGCGGCTTACATAGTAGACGGGGCAGTCTTCGTTGTCCCTTCTCTTGATGAGGACGGCGGCAACAGTCTCGTCCTATGTGGCTAAGTACATGAACAGCTCGTCCCCGGTCTCTGGCCTGCTCAAGAAAGGTGGGGAGCAAAGGTACTACTTTAGCTGTCCGAATGCTTCTTGACACTCAGCCGTCCATTGGAATGGTGTCCGGGTGGTTCGGGTGGCCTTGGATCTAATGACTTTAAAAAATAGGAGGCACTTTTCAGCAGACTTCGAGACGAATCGGTTGAGAGTTGCTACCCTGCCGGTCAGCACCTGGACCTCTCTCATGATTCTTAAGGGAGGCATGTCGATGATGGCCTTTATCTTTTCTGGATTGGCCTCAATTCCCCTCTCGGATATCATGAATCCCATAAATTTTCCGGCCTCAACACCGAAAGTGCACTTAGTTGGGTTTAACTTCATCCCATACTTTCGCAATGTGCCGAAGGCCTGGGCCAGGTCATCAAGATGCTGCTCGAAACTAATGCTCTTGACCAGCATGTCGTCTACATATACCTCAATGGAACTGCCAATCTGCTCCTTGAAGATTCTATTCACCAGGCGTTGATAAGTGGCTCCTGCATTCTTCAGTCCGAAAACTACAACATCGTAACAATACAGGCCGTCTTCCATGATGAAAGAGGTTTTTTCTTGGTCTTCTTTGGCTAGTGGGATCTGGTGATAGCTCGAAAAGGCGTCCATGAAGCTTAGATACCTGTTCCCTGACGAGGAGTCGACCAACCTGTCTATCGAGGGAAGCGGGAAACTGTCTTTTGGGCAGGCTCTGTTGAGGTCGGTGAAGTCAACATAGATTCTCCATTTGTTGTTTGATTTCTTCACCAAGACCACATTAGCAACCCATTCGGGGTAATGGACTTCCCTGATGAAACCAGCCTTCAAAAGTTTGTCGACTTCCTCACGGATGGCCTTTATCCTCTCTGGAGCGAATTTTCTCTTTTTCTGTTTTATCGGCTTGGCTTTGCTGCTGACGTTGAGTTTATGTTCCATTACAGACGGATAGATCCCAGGCATGTCGGTTGGTGTCCAGGCGAACACGTCAGCGTTCTCTTGCAAGAATGTCATCATAACTTCTTGTTCTTGCGGAGTCAGTTTGGACCCTATCTTGGTTGTTTTGGAGGACTCTCCTCTCCGGAGGCATATATCCAGAGTTTCCTCGACTGGCTGTGCTTTACTCAGCATTTCTTCGTCCCTGGTATCCAGGACGTCTAGTGGCAGCCAAGTCGGGCTTGCAGTGCTGCTTCCGATGCCACTCGTCGATCCCACTTCCCAATTCAGCGTGTTGATTTCCATTGGTTGGCAGGAGTCTTGCCTCCCAGTGTGAATTGTGGTTCTTGAGGTTTGCCCCCCGGTGTGGGGTTGAGTGGGCAAGGCTAACATCTCATCTCTGGCATCGGCAGCCTTCTTCGCCATGACTAGGGATAATAGGTGGCACTGGCGGGCTTGGTGTTGATTCGACTGCATGTAGCCAACCCCGCTTGGAGTGGGGAACTTGACTTTTAAGCAGTAGACGGCGTCAACCATTCTGACTCTCTTCATCATGGGGTGTCCAATTATGGCATTGTAGGCTGACGACTGGTCTACTACAACAAATGTGTTCATGATGTTGAGCACATGTTTTCCGTCGCCTAAGCAAATGGGCAGTCTTATCATCCCTTTGACCGGTATTTCGTTGTTCCCAAATCAGTAGATTGGTCCCGTCGGTAACAGTTGGTCATCCGTTAGCCCCATATCTTTGTAGGTCTTATACATAATGGCGTCGACTGCGCTGCCATTGTCAACCAGAATTTTGTTCACCTCAAAGTTGCCGATGATGGCCTTGACCACAATGGGGTCATTCCCTAGGTCTTGGAACAAGTCGGTTTCGTTTCTGGAGAAAGTGATGGACCAGTCTTTTTCCTCATGTTCTGTCCGGGGGTTTGGGGCTTGTAAGCCAATGTGGCATACACTGCGCAAATGAGCTTTTCTCTTGGATTAGGATCCTGCCCAGTCTTCTAGGGCCCCAACAATAGTGTTGATTACGCGGGCGTTCCGCCTGCTGGTTGGTATCTTGGGCTGGCTGGGCATTCTCTCTTTGGACGAAATTTCGAAAATATCCTCTTCGAATCATATCTTCGATTTCGTTTTTTAGATCCCAACATTCTTCTATAGTATGGCCTCCGTCGTCATGGAATCTGCAGTATTTGTCAGAGTTCTTCCCGCCTTTCCTGGGATTTCTCAACCTCGGAGGCCATTTCATTTTGTTCGCCATGTCTCCATTGGAGATGTTATGAAGAATCTCCGTGCGGGAGGCATTGAGTGGAGTGTACTCGGCTGCTAGGCGTGGAGGAGGCCGGTCTCCTCTCTCTTGATCAGGCCGAGGGGCCTCAGACCGTAGGCTCTTGCTCTCACCTTGTCGATTGCCTAGGTCTCTTCGTCAAAAGTCCCTGTCGCTTCTCTGCTGTCGGCCTTCGCCTTGGCGACCGTCTTCTTGTCGGGTACGCTCCTTGGCCATGTTTTGGCTCTTTCGATAAAGTCTATCAGTTTGAATTTGGTTTTCTTCAACATCAGCGTATCTTTGTGCTTTGTCGAATAGCTGATGTAGATGGTGAGGTTTATCCTCAGAGAGTGCGTATTTGAGGTGTTCGTTACGCACCCCCGCTACAAAAGCTGTTGTAGCAAAGTCAACTATTAATTCCTCAATCTCTGTGGTGGTCTTTTGAAACCTTTCCACGTAAGATTTGAGCGACTCCTCAGGTCCTTGTCGAATCGCCATGAAGGCCACTGTTGTCTTCCTCTTCTTTCTCAGGGCAGAAAAGTTGCTCAGGAAATAGATACTCAACTGGGTAAAGTTCACAATGGAACCTGCCTTCTGTCTATAGTACCAGTCTCTTGCCGTTTTCTCCAGGGTGCATACAAACACCAGGCACTTCAATGCGTCGCTGGCTCTCTTGAGGTCCATGAGGTTGTTGTAGGACGTAATGTGGTCCTTTGGATCACTCGTCCCATCATACTTGAGCTTTGGAATCTTGAAGCCGTCTGGGACGTCTTCTTGCTGGATGGCAAGAGAGAGAGGGCTGTCGTCTGTGCTTAACCATTCCAAATGGTCCTTTTTGCTCTTTTGGAGATTGGTCTCCAAGGCCTCGGCAAATTTGTTTTCTAGTTCTACTTTAAGGCCATCCAGTCTTTCCTCCAATTGCCTCTCAGTGTAGAGGGAGGTGCCACCTGATCTTGCCGTGTGGTCCGGCCCCTCTTCCCGCCGCCTCTTTTCACCCAATATTGTTACACTGTGGGTCGACTCTTCGAGGGCAGGTGGGATCGGGCTTGTTGCACGTATTCTTTGTCTCCTAACGGATCTGTCCTCTTGTGGAAAACGTGCGCGCCCTGGCGAAGATCGTGCATGTCCTTGTGGGCCCCAGTCTCTGCGTTCTCGTTCACCCCTCGGAGCATCATCGTCCGGTTCCTGGGTTCGTGGAGGCCTTTATGTGAGGTTGGCCACCACTGAGCGTAGCTCGGCTAGCTCCTTCTCCATCCGATCATTTTTCTGTTGGAGCTGAGTCACATATAACATAAAGTCATCATCTTTGGGGGGTTTTGTGGCTTCTACGGCCATCTGGGCTTACCCTTTGGAGGTAAGCTGGTTGGGAGGATGAGGGGGTCGTATTATGAGTGTCAGGGAGGAATGAAGAGAAGGAAAGGTGGCATCTTACCACAGGATCGGACCCAGAAGGGTCGTTGTTTTCTAGGGAAAGACAAGATTCTTGGGCGAAAAGGTTTGTGGTAGGGGGACTCCACATATCTTGGCTCGTGTTCCTCCTAGAAGGCAACCCGCTTGTTTCTTCAGGCGTGGACATGGCTTTCTCTAGATTCCCACAGACGGCGCCAATGTTGAGGTATGGAAATCCGAGACCTCGACGGGAGCCTGAGCTAGCCGATAGCGACCTGAAGAGAGAAAAAACAATGAAGAGGGTGACCGGCAGGTGGCCGGTTGATCCCACTCCAATGCTTAAGTCAACTAGGGTTTAAGAGAGGTTCTAGGAGAATGGAGCTGGAAGAAGGAATCTCATACCTGGTTGCATGGTACTGTGCGTATATATAGGGTTTACATGTGGGCTTTGCCTAAGCATGGAGTCTGGAGATTGGGCCTTTCTCATTGGGCTGTCTCCTTAGTGGGATAGTGGCTGGCTCTGCCGAGTCATGGTCTGGGCCGAATGGTCATGAGGCCTAGGCCGAGTGCTTTGGAATGGCACTGTTGGACTTTTACTCAACAAATAGAGAGGAGCAAAGCAAAGAAGGGGTAATATATATATAGATAGCAGTAGTAGTGTAACACTGTTAACGGTTGGTGATGGAACTTTGAACAGAGGTTGTCGTTTTCTAATTCTAAGGTAGGCAGCAGCCAGCAGGTAGTAGGCAGTTAAGTTACGTTACGTTACCTTACCTTACCTTACCTTACCTTACCTTACCTTAACTACAGTGTTCTCCCAATGAACTTGGGCAAAGTCCAATTCCACAGTAATTGTGGACCCAAATTATTAATTTAATTTATACTTGAATACACAGTCTTTAATATATTAGTAGTCTTTTTTACTTAGCAAAAAGTCTTGTTAATACTCCTTTGTAATTTAATTTTTAAATATTACTATTAATTTTTTATTCTTTATTTTAAATTTAAAAATAAACTTCTTTTCTTTTTTATTATATTCGTACATGAATAAGTGTAATTTTTTTAAATTATTTTAATGTATGATGTAAATTATAAATTTTGATCTTATAGGTTAACTTTTAAAATTAGAAAGCGAGAATAATTTTGGAATAAGGGATAAAAGATTAAAAAAAAAAGTAATTTTACTCAATCTTCAAAACAACATATAATGTTATAGAAAAATACTTTAAAAAAAGTAATCTATATATAACAAATATAATTAATATAATTAATAAAAGTTTTATTTTAAATTGAAAAAAAGTGGAGGACTAATAAGAGATGATAAATAGTACTGTAAAAATTTGTTTAATCAACTTTTAAGAAGTACAAATATAAATATTAATTGATATTAATTTTTTAGAATTTTAAACATTTAAGTCTTGTTTTAGAAAAAATTAAAAAAAAAAAAGAGGACTAAAATGAGAATGACAAATGATCTAACATTCTTGAAGTAAAGGATTATTAATGAATTTTTTTAAATAAATTTTTTAGGAAGTTTAGAAATGAATTAAGACAAAATTTAAAGAAAAAGAATAATAGCATTCTTATAATTTTATCTCAAGTAAAACTAAAAAAATTTGAAAGCCATCCTTTTTTAAAAGTCAAAGTGATTTAAGATATAAATAAACTACTAAAATATAAATAAATTACTAAAATACATAAAAGAGAAATGATTTTTTGTTCCCAATTTGTATGAAAAGAGGAAGAAATTCTTTAAAAAAAATTAAGATAAAATTTAAAGAAGAAGAATGATGAAATTATTGTGATTTTATCTCAAGTAAAATTAAAAGAATTTAAAAGACACTTCCTTTAAAAAAAATGGCTATAGGATTTTTTTTGTTAATTCGTTTTCTTAAAAGGAATAATACTGCTAGTAGGTGCCGTTTCGTAGAGCGATTAGCATCTGTGCGGTTCGATTAAAAACCCAACACATCACCACTACTGTTTACCAAACAAATTTTGTTCATCTGTGCAATAATTACTCTCACAACTTTATCATTTGTAAAGTCACTTTTTTATTTGTACAGTATTTTTTCAAAATTTCAATCTCCCAGGACCAATCTCACCGCTCTCCCAAACGGGCCTAAATATTGAAAAAAATCAATTCTTTTTTTTAAAAGGAATATTGTTAGAATTCTAATAATTATTATATTAGAAAAAACAAATAAAAACATTTCCTTTTAAAATATAATAATAACTAAATGAATAGTTTTGACAATTTATATATAAATATTTAAACCATTAGAAAAAGTTCAAAAAAGACATTAAGCTTGTAATCACAACAATTAACATAGGGTTCATTATGTAATTATGTTAGGTGTTGAAATTAATATAATATATATATAAATAATACTAGGGCTGTTCGAGCTAATCGAAAAAACCGATAACCGAACCGAATCGACAATTCATTTAGGATTTTGAATTGTTCATATGAAAACCGATGTTAATTCCAAAATTGATTAAAAGAATAAAAGTCCAAAATTGATTTTATTGGCTCAAAATTAAATGACTCAAAATTTTCATAATCTTATTTGAGCTTTTGTAAAGAATAAAAGTCCAAAATTGAATGAATTCTAACTACCCGAAAACCCGCAAAAATATTTGAACCAAATCGAACCGAAGGTATGGATATTAAAACCTTAATATCCGAACCGAACCGAACCGTTTACAACCCTAGATAATACTAAATTAGTTTTTTTTTTTCAATAGTCCAATTAAACATCATTAATGTAGCATATGATATTTGAAATGGGACTAGAGGGAAACCTTGTGTTTTAATGAAGGAAGGGTAGAGAGAAGGAGAGAGGAAGAAGAAGATAATGAAGAGAGAAGAGAAAAGGAAGGGGGTATAATTGGGTCATATCTGGTGCCGGTTGACACCAATTTCAACATCGAAGTGTGTTGGACCCCATCCCATTGGCCAATTTGGTCCAGTTCTAGGCTCCCTTTGTCCATCCCATTGGCCAATTTGGTCTAGTTCTAGGCTCCCTTTGTTAACTTGGTGAGGCGAGAGTGTTGGGAATTTTATGTTTTCAAAGGTTATACAATCCAACAAAATGGCCTTAAGGGTGTGTTTGGTATGAAGGAAATAGAGAGGAAAGAAAGTGAGTGAGGAAATATAACTTTCCTTTATTTGGTAGGAAAGAAATGCTCTTAAGGAAAGAAATATGAGGGAAATGAGAGAGTCAATTTCCTTAGAAATCATTTCCGTCCAAATTGGGCGAAAATAAGAGGGAAAGAAAGTTGTTATTGAGTGTAATATATAGAAATAATTATTATACCCTTAAAAATTTTGCCTAATTACAAAATTTACCATTACAAATAAAAGATATTGTAATAAATTTTCAACTAAAAAGCAAATAATGGTAAAATTGTCATATTAATTAAAATAAATTTTCTTTCTTTTCTATTTCTTAGTTATACCAAATAAAGGAAATAATTAAAATTTTCCTTTCCTTTTTATTTCTTTCCTTGCTATCAAATATTAATGAGGAAATATAAATTTCTTTCTTTTCCTTACTTATTTCTTTTCCCTACCAATTTCGTTTTCTTACTATTTCTTTCCTTTCTACCAAACATAGGCTAAGTCTAAGTTGCTGTGAGACATATTTGTCTTACGTCTATTAGAAAAAGAAGTGGTGGACAACTGGAAGGAAGGGGTTACGACGAACAATCTCATCGCCATTGCTAAAAGCTGTAGAACTACCAAAAGGAGCCATAATCTTTCCTAGAAATGATTTAAAACAAGCCTTAAATATCATACTCAATTCATATCTTCACATATTTCAACCCATCTCCTTGAATTATACTTTCTTAGGAGTAATTGTAACGCATTCACGCAAAATTTTCCTTGGTCCTAGAGGTTTACATAAGGGGGTGTTTGGTTGGCAGTTATGTAGTTTAACTTTGATTATGTGCTTTGGCATATTATATGGCCTTATTCAGTTCTAAGGTAATCAAATAACTAAGGTTATATCATATTAATGTCATGTTAGGATTTGAGACTAAATTTCGGGAACTCCAAGCTTTTAGGTATTATGAGATTATTAAGTTATGTTAATTTTTTTTCCTACTTTACCCTCAATACTTTATGCCTTTGGATCACAATCGCATCATGTAATTGGTAACTTACAATATTTTTTTTGAAGCATATCTTTTTTTTTTGTAAGAAGCATAATTATACCTATATAATTATTAAACTATTAATTATATGTTAGTTTAATTAGACTAGAATTATAATTTCTTTTTCATTAGAAGCTTAATTAAACTTAACTTATATATACCATAAAATTAAAGAAGTAACTTATGGAGATTTTAGAGAGTGCCAAGTAGGATAATAGGTATTATAGTATTTAATTAAAAATAATTTTAAGGAAATATTGATTTATTTAAGTATTGTTAAATAAATTATGGCAAAAAACTGTTAATTAAATGCTTTTTCATGTGAAAATGGCTATTTAGCCCTCTCGATTGGAATTATTGGTTTTGGATATGGATTAATTTATAGTAATTTTTTTGAGAAATAATTACAGCTCACAAGAGAAAATTTATGTATATGATAAATTTTTCCTCTTTTCTTTTTCCTTTTCTTTTATACGTAAGACACTCATACTTTTCAGTGAAAATTCTATTTTTAAAAATTTTTTAAATTAAAGAAGTGACTGACGAAGATTTTAGAAGTGCCAAGTAGGATAATAGGTATTATAATATTTAATTGAAAACAATTTTTAAGTGAATATTGATTTATTTAAGTATTATTAAATAAATTATGGCAAAAAACTGTTAATTAAATGCTTTTTTGGCAATTTAGCCCTCTCAATTGGAATTATTGGTTTTGGATGTCGATTAATTTGTAATTTTTTCAAGAAATTATTACAGCTCACAAGAGAAAATTTATGTATTTAATATTTTTTCCCTTTTTTTTTTCTTTTATACCGAAGGACACCCATACTTTCTAATGAAAATTCTATTTTTAAAAATATTTTAAATTAAAGAAGTGACTTATGGAGATTTTAGAGAGTGTCAAGTAGGATAATAGGTATTATAATATTTAATTAAAAATAATTTTTAAGGAAATATTGATTTATTTAAGTATTGTTAAATAAATTATGGCAAAAAACTATTAATTAAATGCCTTTTTGTGTGGAAATGGCCATTTAGCCCTCTCAATTGGAATTATTGATTTTAGATGTGGATTAATTTGTAATTTTTTCAAGAAATTATTACAGAAAATTTATGTATTTGATACTTTTTTCCTCTTTTCTTTTTCTTTTATACGTAAGACATTCATACTTTTCCAATGAAAATTCTAATTTTTAAAAGTTTTTTCAGATAATTATGTTATTTTGTAGTAAATGTTTTAAAAGAGTTTTATATTTAGAGTCAAATACCCTTTTAAAAAATTTGAAAATTTTTTGTACTAAATTATAAAACAAAAAATTAAAAAAATTCAACTTATAAATTTTACGTGAAAGAAATTCTTTTTGGAGGATGAATAGGCGATTTGTGTTGAACTTAAACAATTGACTTTTGATTCCCAAGATTTATCCAAGTTTTCCCCTTAAATAGTTTTGTTGCAGCCTTGCCGGCTTGGAGAAGAGAGAGAGCAAAGATGGCTCCCTTTTTATTCTTCCTCACACGTTTTTTTTTCATTTTCACTGTTCATGTTCTCGCCCCTTTTTTTTTCTTTCTTCTTTTATTCTATTCTTCTTAAGGCTTTTTTGCTACTTTATTATTAAGAAATCAATAGTTAAAAAATTTTAATTCATTCATGTTGATTTCTTTTGTAGGTATGATTTTTGAATAAAGACATCTTCTATATTGGTGAATTTTCATACAATCTTTTTCTTACTATAAGAAATTTTTTCTACTTTTACCTAACCTAATACTGATTCTTGCTATGCTTTTACTATTTCATTCTACTCTATATTTATTTGGTCAAATCAAACAATTTCATGAAGTCCATAGCATTAGCGCGGGAGTTCCATTGCTAGTATAATCATTAAACTATTAATTGTTAGAAGTTTGTTAAATTTATTACTTAAATAATTTTATATTAGTCATGTTTAATTATTAAACTTAACAAACTTGCAACAATTATACATGACATCAAATAAATAAAATAAGATTAAGTGTTGCATTTTGCCAAAAAAAAAATATTAAGTGTTGCATTAAGGGTATTATAGTAAAATATTTATTTTAACCAAAAAAAATATAACCCCAACGGAATAGGTCAATTTTATATTCTCATAATCTCATCAAACATAAATTGAGCACATTTTCAAAAATGTGCATTAGATTATGTTTCAAGCAGTAATCATATAACCTAAGATAATCTGAAATTTTTTAACCAAACGTCTTCTATTAGTTAAAATTGACTTCATCTATTACAAGAATATAATTGTCTAATTTCCAATAATACATGAATTAAATTGATAAAAATTTGAGTAGAAAATACTTTTACCAATTCAGAAGCCACAACTAATCCTTTATATACTTAAGTGCAATTTGCATCTAATTGAATTGAGATTTTAACCTTGCCATGATCACAAAACAAATTTGAGTTGGGAAATACTCCCTCGTTTCTATTTACATTTCACAAATCCATATTAATTTTTGCTTGTTATTTTAGTAAATTAATAAAATAGTTATTGACTATATTACCATTTTATCATTCTTTAAATATGCGAGAGAGACATAAATTGAGAAATAAAAGAGACAAAAACATTAAATATAAATAGAGATGAGAGTAGAAAAAGTAAGAATAATTTTTGAAGAACATATAAAAATTTTATTAATATTTAAAAACTAACTACTTTATTAATCTAAAAGAATGAGTAGTTATCAATGACCAATAAATTAAAACAGAGGGAGTACCACTGTGCACAAAATTTATATCAATGCCTTCCAAATTCCAATACCAATCCAAAAGACGATACCAAGGAATCCCGCCTTATTTGCCGATTGTACGAAGTCACAAAGCCTAGTGTCCAAAATTCCGGAGCTGCCTACCAAGCTTCCTTCATGCAATTCCTAATCTTAATTTACCGGCGGCTCCCTTATCTTTTTCCCAAAAAGGTAATCTTTTTCTTTACTTATCTTTTTCATTTACCTGTATTCTCATTAAAAAAAGAAAAGAAAAATGCACTTTATTTAACTAATACCAATAAAAAAGCAATAATAATAATAATAATAATAGTGGGAAAAAGAAGATCGAATTGTATTGGCGCTTCTTTCTCTTTCTCTTTCTCTAAAGAAAAACACCTTTTTCGTCAGATTTTAAAAGGACAGTACAGATTGACAAAAGAAAGAGAAAAGAAAGGAAAAAGAATTTCTTTTCCTCAATTTCCCAAATATATGCTAATATATCTACATCTACAGTACTACTATAGGAAAAGCACCCAAAAATTAAAATTTTCCGGCAAAAAAAAAAGGAAGGATAGAAGAAGGTTGTCATAATTATTATTTTTTTTGGGAAAAAAGTAAATCAATCTATCAATTAATCGAAACCAAACTTTTGCCGTTAATTTTAGCGCCATGTCAATGCGAAGACGAACGTTGCTCAAGGTCATTGTTCTCGGCGATAGCGGGTATGTTCGTTTTCGGTTTCAATTTCTAGGGATTCCTTTTTTTTTTCTTTTAATAATTTAAAGAATATTAGAGAATTTTTATTTTATCTGTGTTATTAGTGGTTATTGTTAATGTCAGGGTGGGCAAGACGTCGTTGATGAATCAGTATCCTTTCAACAGTAGTTGAATTTTGAATCTTCTTGTTTAATTTTTGTGTAAATTTTTGGTGGTTATTTTTTGTAGATCTTAAATTTTTGTCTATTGGGTTAAATTGATTGTGAAGCTGTTAATTTTCGTCTGAATTTAGATATGTTAGAATTAACTGCTTGAATTTAGATATGTTCATAAGAAGTTTAGTCAGCAATATAAAGCAACAATCGGTGCTGATTTTGTCACTAAGGAACTCCAGATTGACGACCGCCTTGTCACTCTGCAAGTAGGGTTTTTTAAATTTTAAATTTTTGGGTGTTTCTATGTTCTTCATAGCTTAATTTTGAAGTTGTCGTGGAGGGTATGCTTATGCATTTTTTGGGGGCACTGCATTGGATAGATATGGGATACTGCAGGGCAGGAGCGGTTTCAGAGTCTGGGAGTTGCCTTCTATAGGGGTGCAGATTGCTGTGTGCTAGTTTATGATGTTAATGTGATGAAGTCATTTGACACCCTTGATAATTGGCATGAGGAGTTTCTTAAACAGGTTTCTCTTTACACCTTTCTCTACTCTTTCGTTTTACTTTTCTTGTTGGTTTTAGTTCTTTAATGTTTTTTATGTTGTAATGAGTTCTTTGTCTCTTCCGATCTCTAATCATGTTTGAGATGATTTTGAGTCTGATTTGATTCATTTGTTTTATGGGCATAAATTCTTCAGTTTAATGTGCTAATATTATCCGTTGCCTGATATAAGTGGTTTACTTAGACTGGTCTAACGCTGAAATTTGAGATGATTGCTGCTATTTAGTCATATATACTTGAGAGTCTAGAAAAATGTAGAATACAAGACATTTATCCTTATTTTGATCTATAGTTTCTTTATGGCTTTAGGCTTGTGCAGACAGTCATGGCTTGTTAATACACCCCCTTTACTGAACTTTCCCAAGGACATTTTTTCTAACTATTCCGTTATAAACTAGGAAAGTTTTTTGATAATTTATTTCTGAGAAAAATAGTGGTTACTGATTGGAAGACACGCCTGACTTGAAGTAAATTTTCTTTCAAGTAGGTGTTATAGTAATTGACCTTGAACAAAGGTTTTTTTCCTCTCCCTGCCAAGTGGATGAAGAAACACCATGGGATATTTCTACTTAGGACTGTATGCTTCAAATTCTTATTGATATTGGAGTCACTAATGGTTGCACAAATTCAACTACGGTATCCAACTTAGTTTTGTCTTGATCACGTAGAACCTAGTTTTGTCAGTTTGTAATTTGGCTCATAAATTCTTTTCGGTCACTTTCTTCTATCTATTGTTTTGGCCTCACTGGTGTTGTCATAACTGGTTTTGTCTTTGCCTTTTCAATTCATCTTCGTATTGGTTTGCTTAGGGTTTACTAATTTTTATACTTTGTGTACAGAAAAGAAACACAGAATTTGTAGTTTCTTACCCAATCTTTTGTATGACAATTGCATTTGGCCACTAGAGTGAGTACTATAAAGTCAGGCGTACAATACCGCTTTTCTGATTTGATCTTGTTCTGTTAACATTCTGCTGTTATTTTGGCCATCAATTTTTGTTTTGCCAACATTCCTTTTCTTTGTTAACTGGTGAGAGCTGGTTTATATAAGTAGCATAGTGTATATGTTTAAGTTAACAGATCAAAGGGGATTTAATAAATAATAATAAAAAAGAGAGTATGCGGGTAAGTATGTAACAGCACCTGTTAATTTTCATGGGAATTCGAGTGAAAATATGTGTTTGATGCTTTTGATGCCTAGGTGCATGATTTGAAAACTCATCTTGTTGGAAATTGGATTAATATCCGGTTGATGAGTATAGAATTTAATGCTTGGCATGACCGGCTGATCTTGTGATGTGTGTCATCTTATGTAGTTGCCAATATAATTTCCGAGATTGCTTACTCTTTTATATTCTCATGCCAGGCGAATCCAACTAACCCAAGGACGTTTCCATTTATATTGCTTGGAAACAAGATAGATATAGATGGTGGGAATAGTCGAGTGGTAAGGATATATAGTTGCTATGCTTCTTAATTGGTTACCTCATACCTCATTCTAACAGGTGGTGCCTTGAACCACGTAGGTATCTGAGAAGAAAGCAAAAGACTGGTGTGCTTCAAAAGGAAACATACCTTACTTTGAGACATCAGCAAAAGAAGATATCAATGTTGATGCTGCATTCCTCTGTATTGCCAAAACTGCTCTAGCAAATGAGCGTGAACAGGACATGTAAGTTAACCTTGAAGCCATTCCCTGTTTGGAGTAGATTTTGGCAAATACATCAGTTTTGTTTTAACATGGTTTCATTGGCTCAGAAAGTAGCTTGGTTTCGTCTTCTCTTGCATTTTTACTGCTTTGCTGTGATAATCTTTTTGCATATGCTTTTGGGACACTAAATAATTCATAGACAGGAAAAGGGACGATATTCTAAGGGGTATGGTCTTTAATGTTTCTATCTGATGATATTTTGGACCACATCAAGGTGTGAAGTTATACTGTCACCTTGAAAACAATATAGAAAGCATATCATGTCAAGATTTCTTATCTTCACTGAGCTGCTCACTCAGACAATGGTTCAAAAATATATAAAGTGGAAATATACTTCTATAATCCTTACTCTTGAGTAGACGAAGAACATTTATGTGAATGATTAGGAAAGATGTAGTAGAATATGCAATTAAAGGATAAGCTGCTTCTTAACATATGAACAGGGTATGCTGAAATTTGAAACCATTCTAAGTGCCAAGTGGCAATGATAAGAAAGAAAATTTCTTGGCCAAAAGAGAGAGAGAGAGAGAAGAGAGAATTCAAAACCAAATAGTTGCCTGATAAAAATGTCATTTTAGACTTTCTTTGGAGTATGGTCAAGGTTAAAACTTATGATGTTGATTCAGAGAAACGTGCATCTTCTACCATATAACTAATTTCTTTATTTCCAAAAGCTTCTCCTATTTCATTAGAAATTGTTTCTTGGTAAAACCATGTGATCATATAATGATGATCATAATGCGTGCTTGCAACTTACATCTTGGATTCTTTTCTGTTACTCTATCTTTCTATTATGCATGGAAACTTTTGTTTTAATTGTTTTTAATCAATGTTGCAACAATGCTAGTTCACTTTCAAAGTTACTGTAATAAACTATTTCTTCTTCCACTTTTGCCATAAAATGTTGGGTGTGTGTGCGTGCACATGCACTTAGTCCTTGCATAGAAATTTTTAAACTTTTAAGATAGTTCAGGCTATGCAGTTATAGTATATATTTTCCTATACCAATATCCCTTTTCGTTGTGATTGCAGATATTTCCAGGGCATCCCGGAGGCTGTGCCTGAGACTGAGCAAAGAAGTGGTTGTGCATGCTGATTACAGGGCAAACTCTTATATTCTTGGTTGCTGGAAGCTTCATTTTTTTTTTCCTTTTCCAGTTCCTTTGATTCCTATCCATTTTTTGTATACGTTGTATTCCAAACTCTCCCTTGATTGAGCCATGTTTGCCATTTTTTTTTTCAATTTATTTTGGTAGAGATGGAGTTTAAAGAATTGAAATTTGTAGAATTGTTTCCACGGAAGTCTGCTTTTTGAGATTTAATTAGGTATCGATGTTAGTTTCTGAATGAGCTTTCATCCAAGAAACGATTGTTCATGCTTCTATGGACTTTGATTTGTTTAGGTCATGGAATATCTTCATTGATGAATAGCCATAAGAACTCTTTTTTTTTTTGGTACAATGGGGGTACAAAGACCCAGGGGTAGGGGGATGGCAGGGGTCGAACCCCTCCCTGGGTGACCTCCCTAACCTTTTGGCCGCCAGGCCAAGAGGTGGAGGTCATAGCCATAAGCACTCTAGCTTCACATTTTGCTGATATTTGGTTCCTGAAGTTGGATATTCCAACTGGGCTCTCTTTATTAGGATAGAAGCAATTGTAAATTGCAGATATAAAGCCATCATTTGTCATTCCTATCTATGCTTCTGTGTCTCCTGGTTTCTCCTCACTAAATACGAGGATTTCTTGACAAATCAAGCTGAGGATATATGGATTTCTCCTGAACCCTTGCAATATTTATTTATATAACTTAAAAGGAAATTAAGAAAAGGAGACATATTATAACTTTATCAACATTGTGATAACTTTGAGATTTCATAGTCTAAGGGAGGGAGTGGAAAATTTGAACATTAATTCTATTTGTATTAAAGCCTATGCCCTCACTAAAAGTGGTCCAATCAAATTGGATTTGACAAAAAAAGTCAATTATCTAAACTGATCCAACCCGAACTTGAAATTGTCTGAATTTGAAAATGGTCGAACCTTATAAGACTAATGCCTGAACTCAACTCGAGCTTGAGTCAAAACCCGACCTGAATTGGAGATCAAGTCCGATCAAACCCGAACTTACATTTAATAATAGAAAAAAGTGATCTTATGATATATTTTATAAAATATAAAATTTAAATTTAGTGACCATATTTATTTAAAATAATATTTTTTTTCTTACTATAATAAATCCAAAATGAAATTAATTAACTTTAGTTTATTAATATTACATATTTTCTTTTTTAGGAAGTATTGTAATATTAATATTATATATTTTCTTTTGAATTTAGTAAAGAAGTAATATAAATTAAATGATTTATTCATCATTTAATTATTAAAATTGATTAATTAATCATTTACAAGAGCATATCTAAATTGATATATGTATTTCATAATTTATTGATAGAATATAATAAAATAATAATAAGTTAATTTTTATTAAAAAAATAATATATACAGTAAACAATTTTCTAAACCTACAAATAAAGGTGTAATTAATTTAATTATATGAATCATTTGTAGTTAAATTTCTTCTATTTCTATATTTTAAGTTATTTAGATTGGTCATTATATTTATTGATAATTATATTAATTATTATAATATTAACTATTAATTTGTACCTATCGCAATCTGACTATTTCAAATAGTAAAAAATAATATTTAATTTATAAAATGAAGACTTAAATTGACACAAATCCGAATTCAATCCAACTCAAATCTGAACTCAACTCGACTTAAACTCGAACAGGACCCGAATTCGTATCTGAGCCCAACCGACTCAAACCTAAACCAACTCAAGTCTGAACTCGAAAATACCTGATCCCAAACTCCACTAAAACCATCCGTTTGTTATCTCCAGTTAACACTTATTTTGCATACTTCTATTCTTTTATTTATAACTAGATCCTGTCATATTTGTGCTCTGCAGTGAATATTTTTTATTATTTAAAATATATAAATATTACTTAAACTTAATTATTATAAAACTTTTAAAAATAAAGATAAAGAATGTTAGTTGTATAAAATTTTAAATTAAAATCTTAGTTTATATATATATATATATATACATACATACATACACTTACAAATAAAATTTTTTAAAAAATACTCTCAAATAAGAATAAAAATTATTAATTAAATTATAAAGGAATGTTAGTTATCCTATAAAATAAAATATAATATAAACACAAATAAAGTGAAAAATAACATGATTGAACTTTTGGAAAAATTGTTTTTCTAAATTCTCTTAGAAAAGAACTTTTTGAAATTTAAATTCTAACTTATATAATTAATTTTATACAATAAATAATTATATAAATTCTATAATAGATAAATAGATAATATATATATATATATATGAATTGAATATATAATATTATTATATTATATTATATTATAAATTTAATAATTAATAATATCTAATTCAATATAAAATATATTTATTTAAATATGTTGTTTGTAGGCCATTCATTTTGCATTGGGGTCTAAAATTTATTTCAAATTTATTTCAATTAGTGGACTAAGCTTGAATGAAAAACCCACTCATTCAAATGTTTTTAGACCCATTAATATATCTAAGACATAAATATCCATAGTGCTATCAATTTATACCATCAATGAGATGTTTCAATATTAGGTTATGTGTCTAACTCTTCATGGTAGGATAGATTTTCTTTTGTTTTGGTTACATTTTATTTATAATTTTCTAGTACTATTATATTAAAATACAAATTCTATATTGAAATTTTACATTATGCTAAGAATGGGATGTTCCATAAGTTCTTAGCGTAAAAAAATCTCTTTCAAAAAAATCATGAAAATTTAATTTAAAACATAAAAAATGAAAGATAGTGTTAAATAAGATAAAAAATTAGAATATTAATAATAATTTATTATTATAGTATTTAAAAACACTGAGGGTGGAGTTCCAACAGCAGTGTTAGAAAAATTACATATACTCAAATACGTAATTAATTTATTAAATAGTATCATTTAATAATATACCCTATACTTACCAAGATCTCTCCATCTCATTTTGGAACCGTGATCCGGGATCCTCGATCCGGATCTTCCGGGATCTCTGGATTTCCGATCCAGTTTCATGAAATTGACGTTCTAAATTTTTCTATATAAAATTTAAAATTTTGAACAAATTAAGATTAAAAATGATAAATTTTAAATAAATAAAACAAAAAAGAACTTATTCACTTAATTTTATTACTAAATTTGATTTTGAATGTTTAATTTTTTTTATAGAAATAGTGGGTGAAATGGAGATGATGAGTGTCATGAATAGAGAAAGATAAAACTTACCGGTAAATTACTTATTACTTGAATAAAGATTAGAACATAAACTCTCTTCATAAATATTCTAACAATCAACTAATGGGTAAAATTCTTAATTCATATATTTATGTATCAAAGTTTTTTTATGTTTTGGTTACAATTATTTTATATATTTTAATTGTTTATGAAGATTGATTTGTATTTATAAAATTCTATTTGATATATACTATTAACGATCCAACAAATTTTTTAAATGCATCACGACCTGAAATATCGTACCATCTAAGTCTACCCGATTCGTACCACAAAATTTATAAATTACGTACCACAATCCTGTATTCGTACCACATACCAAAACATATCTCGTTCCTAGTAACTATGGTAGGAGTCAATCATTTTTTTATATATTTTATATTTCTATATATAATATTATATAATATATATTTTTTAAAAAAATTTAAAACCAAATCGGAATCTGAATTAAAATGTCATTTTAACGGTTCCATTTCACTTCCAATATTTTAAAAACTAAAATGTCAATTTTCGGAATTAAAACTGAACCACAATTTGGTCTACTCATTAGAACACTTGTCAAGACTCAAGCCGCTACACCTACTTGTAAAAATCCAAAAGAGTGAAGATAATTTTCCAAAGAACATATGAATAAGCTTAATTTATTTAAATTGAAATAAGTAAAATACTAATATTATTAATTAATTAATTAAAGAATACTTGAAAATTAAGAAAGTTTGTAGGCTTTTGCTTCTTAGCGGACCGTGGTCCCTAAGTCGTTGATGACGTGCTGTCTTCCCCGCCATATCTTCTGTTCTTCTTCCTTTGGGACTTCTGGTTCTAACTTATTGCTTCATCCTTGCTTTTCAAATATTGAAAACAGAATCCTTATTGAACAATTTTGATGTGAAAAAAGGCAAAGCCAATAAATAACAATGGGGGGTTCTCTGTTAGTGAATGGCTTGAAAAGCCTCTTCTTAGTACTCTGCTGTTTGATGGTAGCCACTCTCATTTACACTATCTCCATTGATGGGCTTCCTTTTCGAATGGAGCTTCTTACTCCGTACACACACTCGCTCTCTGTCGCTTTAAAATGCATGTATTTGAGGATTTCTTGCTTTTTATCGTCATGAAAGTTTAACGGGGTCTTTTATAAATTGATGATCTTTTAGGTGGATGGCTGCAACTTTGGTTGATTTTTACATCAATGTCGTGCCTTTCGCGGTATGTTGACTGTCTTGTCCACTTGAAGTTTTTTTTATAACTTAGAACACTTTTTCAGTTGAATTTTCGTTTTAATCTTTTAAGCTGAGGTTTGCTGTTTATTGCTTAGAAACTCTTTGTTCCTTTTTTGGTAAACAAAACTGCGAAGGCAAATTCATGGCTCTACATTTGCTTTTGTTTGTTTGGGGTGGAATGATCACTTAATGATGATGGTAAAACAAAAGAAGGAAAAAAATTTTGCAATTTTGTAACGTTCAGAAAGAAATTCGGTTTGCTTAATGGAATTTTATAATGCACCAGGTTTGGATCTCCTATAAAGAATCAAGTAGGATCAGTGGAACACTTTGGGTAATTCTGCTTATATGTTTTGGCAGGTATGAACTCTGTCTCTCTCTCTCTCTCTAAACGGCATTCTAAACTGCAGTGCATATTGTTTCACAAAACTGGTTGATTCAGTGACCGTTATATTTGTTCTGACCTTGGTCTATTGGATATTGATTCAATGAGAATATTAAAATTCTCTAGCAGTCCATATGTTTCACTACTTTATTTCAAGCATTTGCCTTTTCCCCAGTGTCACATCATCCGGCTACCTCTTTTTGCAATTTCTCAAGCTGTCTCCTCAAGAATCTTTGCAAGATCCCATTTATCATGTTCTATTGCACCATACAAACAAGTAAGTATCCAGAACTCCGATTATGATAGTAGAAAATGATCTATCAAGTCTGTAATAACATTTTGATGTACTCTTTGAACTTAGTATATTATAGAGGCTGACTGTTTGCATTGGCTCTTAAATTAACTTATTCATATAACTGATCTATACAAGGTTGGAAAGGGTTTTTCTGGCTCCTGGATTAACACCTTTGGCATGTCTGCTTCCGTTAGCTCTTAAAATAACCTGTACTACTGATCTGTACTAGGTTGGAATGGATTTTGTTATTTCTGGATTAACACCTTTGGCATGGTCTGAAGGCGCAATATGAGGCTATTTATGCTTCTACAAAATTGTATAAATGTTGGAAACCTGTTTGTCATCTCATCACGTTTCATGTAATGGCAATCTTCAGATGATGGCCACAAACATGATGAATAGGAATGGCATGTCACTTCTATCTTAATAATGACACTTCTCAGTTACTTTGTACAGAATTCAATAATTAAGAAAGGAGGGAATTTGTGTACATTGCAACTTTTTTATTGTTAGCTAGAAATAGAAGCGTGAAGTGTTATACTACTAATTGTGGATTGCATAATTCTATTTTCAACTCATTTAAAGAAACTTTCATGTTCACTGAATGTAAGAGGAAAATGGTGGTAAAGTTTGGAAGATAGGAAGTTTTCTTGGTGCAGCCTGCTATATGCTATTTCCTGTCCATCTATCTACCTTATTTCTAGATTGAAAATCCTTTTTCTCTAGGGATGGTACAAAACCAAAAGGGAAGCATTCCCCTGTTGTGATTGCTAGAATCCTCTTCAGTGTTTTGGGGTGCTTGTTCTTGGGAACTTTGATCTACACTCTCTTAACTGATGGTTCACCTTTCCGCAAAGATGTCCTAACACCGTAAGTTTATTTATTTTTCTTCTGTCTAACAATTTTACTCCTTGCAGTTTGAAGTAAAATATCATTGTTGTGATTGAAATACAGTCATATTCATTCCACAGACTAGATGGTCCAATCCTTATGCTTTCATCACGTAGATGCTAAATTCTTCCTAGCTTTTGCAATGCCATCTTTTAAAATTGATTTCTTGAATGATATGAATAATTGAGACTTGTAAGGGCTAGCTAATCAATGCCTTGTTCCTTTGTGTTATCTTTTTCTTAATTTTCCCGTACGTTTCATTTCTGTAGATTGACATTCTTTCCACAGAGTGAAGGTCCTGTATATAAAAAGTGTAGTCAATAGGAGTTCTTCTCATTTTAGTACAGATCCAACAGCATTTATAATATGAATTGCTTTTCCCTTTATACCAGTTTCTGTTAAGTAAGGAAAGTATAACAAATTGAAAGATTCTTTGCAGGTGGATGACAGCTACACTGATCGATTTCTATATAAATGTTGTGGCTCTGTCGGTATGTTTAAAATGCTTCCATATGAACTTACATCTTTGTAGTTTACTTCAAATTGATGCTACATTAAATTTGAGAATGCAATCATTTCTATAGTAGAAAATGGAAAAAGAAAATTATGTTTCATAATAACTTCTTATCATATATATAAATTAGACAAACTATGTATCTGATGTGTGGAAAAAGAATATTCTTCTCCACATTCTAGACTTCATCTTTGCTTTTCTCAGTAAGAATAGAAGGAATCCAATTGAGGTTTTTATTAGTAACTTGTAGTCTTGACCACAGTATATCATGGTAATATTTATTAAAGAAGTTGGGAATTTTGTGTTCCATTAACAAACTGTACTTCATTTGACTTGGTCATAATGTTAATTTCTTTTGGTAAGTATATTTCAGGTCTGGGTTGCCTACAAAGAATCAAGTTGGATTAGTGCATTCTTTTGGATAGTCCTACTGATATGTTTTGGCAGGTATACTTACTCTTTCCTACCTTTCATTACAAGCTAAAACTGTTTTAATGCTTTAGTTTTGTAGGATTTACTTATTCTCTACATGTTATCATCTATTCAGCTCAGAGCGAAAGCTGTTATTTGGCAACATTATCTTCCAAATTTGTACTGAAGTTTTTTCATTTTCTTTTCACCGAATACTAATGTTTCTTTTTTCCAACTTTTCAGCATAACAACATGTGCTTACATTGTCAAGGAGCTCTTCCAGCTCACTTCGCAAGATCCACTCTACCTTGTTTTAATATGACATGACAACAGGCAAGTATATGATGCTTTTTTTTTTTTTATAACTTTATTATCTGTCTCTACCTGGAAGTGATTTCAGGTTCAGGAAATAGAAATTCCTATATTGCCTGTTATCTCATGTCTTTGATTGGGCAAAGAATTCTTTACATTTAATATGGAGGAAATTGAATCTTCACTTCTGCTTTATTGAAGTTCAAGTAGCTTGTACATCAAGATGCAGAGATTGAGCAAGGCATCTCCATAGTTGATAGTTACCCCGTTGCTGCTAGCTAATTTAGCTATTAAATTAGATTTTTATTTTCATTTATTTATTTACGTTTTTATTTAAATCATTTATTTGTTTTCGTATGAGAATATAAGACCTGTGCTATTACTTGTGATAGGGCAGAAAACAGGTATGAGAGCACATCATGGTAAACAGTTGGATAAAGAAGTTGACATGCAGAAGATTTCTCACTGGTTTAACATCATTTTCTAACTGCAACATGGAATGGGAACTTACTGTACTTTAGATGAATAAATGTTCAATTTAAACACTGCATGTATTTTATTGTAAATCATTTGGATTCTCAAAACATTGTATACTAAAGGTCTTAATGTCAAACTTTTACTTCTCAATAAGATATGACAGTAATGTTGGGTGTCGGGTTGGACGTCCGTTTTTATCTTTTAATATTTATCCTAACTGTATACTTCAGTCACATTTGTTGGCATGACTGCAGTTGGCTAGAGCCATTGGTTACGTAAGAAACTGCAACTATAACATCTGATATTAACCATTACAAGACTGGAAAGAGTGGTAATAACTTAACTTTTAATTCTCCCAGGAATCAGGTAAAGGTAATCTACACCTCTTTTTTGAGGATCTCTGTTCTGTCAACAGCTTTGTGTTTCTTCTCAGCAACTACACACTGGAAATCACCATGATTTAGAGATATCACTTACATCGTTCTCTGTGTCTATAACAATTTGTCTGCGAAGTAAAAATTGTACAGCATTTAGGATTTACCCTTTATTTAGCTGCTCAGAACATATGATTTATTTTCCTGGCAAAGAGAGCATAAAGTTCAAATTAAGGTGCTGCACCAAATCTTGTTGTAATGGAGTAGAAAATTTCATGCACAAGACTACTTTATTCTCCTTATTTAGCTGAAGCATCTAAAGCTCTGAGAAAAGAAGGAACACCTTCACAAGAAGGCATGTTTGATGGGGGACTTTGTATGCTTGTTTCAAGATTGCTGCCATTCTTCACTATCATAACAGTGTTCATTCCCCAGCTCAAATGTCTGCCTTCCTGGCAGTGCATTGCCCATACTCCTGGTGACATAGTAGAGTAAGAAAAATCATATTGTAGTATCAGCATAAATAGCATGTTCAAGACTGGCAATTCAAACGGGAAAGTGAACTGAAAGCCAAAATTATAGAAAGTACCAGGATTATTAGCTTTAAATCTGATAGTTAACCATCCATTCACAGGAAGCGAAGCTGTACTCAGACAAGGTGGATCAACAAGATTATATGTCTCCGGGTCTTTTGTACCATCGAAATTTCCATAACCTTCACCGAGTACGTAAAATTTATGCCCATGTAGATACATAGAATGTTCATCTGATGCATTGAGCAGGTTTGTTGACTGAAACACTATCTCAACTTCTGCACCAAATTCCAATAACTTCACCTTGGTACCCTGCAATGGATGTGTACTGTTATCTCTCAAATCTGCTGTAAAGTCAAAGTAATAGGGAGGCTCATCTGGAAAATCAGAAGTGTAAAATCCACTCAAGTTCCTGTAATGAAAGTTTATGATATTATTTACTTCCAATCACTGTGTATAAACTCTTTTTTGAGTTAGCAGCAAGTTATATAATCCATGTTACCTGTAGTAAGCTTGAAGCACATCAGTTGAAGGGTTTATCCAGCTTATATTGTTTAAGCTTGAAGCAAGAGCATAGCCTAAATCTTTAGAGATGTTATCAATTTTATCCATAGAAGCTGTTATATACATTCTAGTAGTTATGTTCCTCGGTACATCTATAGGGTGCTCTTGGCTAGCTAGGCTTTTGAGGCGCTTCCTGAATCGTGTTGCAGAATCATAATCTGTATAGGAAGGAAGTGTTTCAGGAAAGAAAGGTGATGATGCTTGGTTGCATTTCCCTCTATACTCAAGAATTGCTGAAACATTTGTTTTATCATATCCAGTAAAAACTAGATTATCAGTGTAATACTGTCTGCCAGCCATGTAGTACTGACTAGGTGATTGATTTGCTGTGACTAAAACATCCATTGTCTGGCCTGTTGCTATCATTACATATGTTGTGGTAAAAGGTTTCAGGTAGCTTCCATCCACTCCAACAACTGTAAGGTTGTGTCCAGCTATTGCAAAGAAGAACTCTTCATTCATCAACGCATTGACTAAGCGAATCAGATAGGTCTTGCCATGATCAACTTGCCATCGGTATGTTGTCTCTGCCACACAAGAATACAGAATAACCACTGATCTTTCTGAACCTGAACAATTTTGACAGCACTGCTCTCTGGAACATTATAGAGTTATTAGCTTTGTGAAACAGTAGGTACCTTTAGAGCAAGCACAGAAATCTCCTGGCTGGCCATTTATAGTATAAGCATCAGATATAGGAACATCTCTTCCGGCTCTCAGGATCTCTCTTATTAACAAGTTCACATCATAAGTAAACCAACTTCCTGCTTGCACATACAGAATAGGCAACTTACCAAGTGTTCCTTTAGGTCTAAATGAAGAACTTACAAAGAAGAAAGTACTGATCTGCAGATCTAAGATGAATTCATATATATTCAAACTAAATATCCAATTAACCAAACTAATTAGTAATAGTTACCGAATATGAGAATTTCTTCTCCATCAGGGGTGGGATAAGGGAAGGAAGATCCTTTAGGAGGGTCAATGACAATGGCACCAT
Organism: Microcos paniculata; assembly: GCA_030664755.1. NCBI lineage: Eukaryota > Viridiplantae > Streptophyta > Magnoliopsida > Malvales > Malvaceae > Microcos > Microcos paniculata. The sequence goes on from CP131461.1 coordinate 20,777,275, forward strand.
GAACAGTGTTCCGAGTCCAATCACTGTTAGCATGCCACCAGAGAGTTCCTTCCTCCTCAGAAAATATAACTTGATATGTGAAATTTTTGCCAGCTTCGATCGGACATTGGGTGATGTATGCTGTACCATCTGACCAAGGATTTCTTGGTTGCTTTACTCCATGCCTGGAATTGAACATCATAAGATCTTTGATACATTCACATGTAGTAGTACTACATATAGATTAAGAGATGGAATTAAGTTAGAGCAAGAAAATAATTACCAGTGAATTGTGACACCATAATCCCCATAATTATGAACATTAACAAACACTGTATCACCTTTATGAACATAAATTGTCGGCCCCGGAAAGTGGTCATTAACAACCAGCATACTCTTTGTCTCACACAGCCTTGTGAAGTTCTTCTCAGCCAGCTACAGTTTAGATATGAAGATTATCACAGCGCATAAAACATAGTATTTCCTTGAGAAAAGAACAAAAATTGTCAAAAGTACTCACAACAAAGTCATAATAGTGGACTTCCGCTTGAACCACCAAAAAGGAAATGGAAATCCCACTGAGAAACAAAAGTAAAATAGGAAATGTTAAGACAGTCATCTTTGAAGGAAGAGGATCAGAATCCTATCTGTGTATGTTCTTACTGAATACTGAGAAACAAATATAGCAGAGGAAATGCTGAGACGGTCATGTTTGTGTCGTGTAAGAAACAGGAAATGGTGAAGGAAAAATAAGAGATGAGAATGATTCAGTGAGAACCATATGTCAAATAATTGATAAATTCTGTCATTTCAATTAGTATGATAACTTTATACGGCAGGGCAAGTGATCTCAATTGGCAAAGTCTTTCTCTTAGGTCTTATGAAAGTGGTGACTGGTGACACTAAATTCAGACCTCATGGATGACTTTTCTTGACAGTGTTGATATAAAGGAGGAAATTTCAACATCTATATTTTAATTTGGGTTGGGGCGTCGGGCATGATCTGTCTCAAATTTCATTCCTCACCAAAAGGAAAATTGTTGAGATAAATTTGGAGCCACAATTCCCAGAAACTTTCCTAAGGTGGGATACAAGTACTGTGTATTAAATTATGGATGATTGGAGGGACCAATGGTAGATTGAAGAGTTGTCAATTTCATCGTTCCCTACTGTTACTAAAAAAGTGACATTTTGACACTTAAATCGGTGTATCAGATATTTGTTTCCTATGTCCAATGATACATTAGTGGAAGAAAATAAGCTACTACTACTAACTTACTGTTTATTATGTTTGGAATATGTAACCACTAACCACACGAGTAGAAGGAGTTCAATGTATTATAACTAAGGTATCAGATTTGCATCATATTAATGAAGTAAACAAATTTAGAAGAATTTCTCTCTATTTAAAATTTAAAAGAGTCTTATGAATGAAACAAATAAATTTGAAAGAAAATTTATTTTCATTTAAGATGCGACGATACTCCTCCTAATCATAGGGCGAGGAGGAGGGAACAAGAGGGAAAGAAAATCACTTTGATTAGTTCCGCTTGTAAGGGTACAGTACGATAAAACCAGTTAAAAAACATTACAATTTGGCATATAAACTACATTAAAAAGGGTAATTTGACTTTCTTTTTTTTTTTCTGGTGAAAGTAATTTAACTTTACATTTCGGTGTGGGATAATTTGACCACAAACTTTGATATTATTTGGACAACACAGTGTCATGTCAAGGCCAACGTGCAACACTTTATTAAAACATTAGTCATGTAACCAAATTCTATCAAATTTGGACCAAATTGTTCAAAACTCAAAATTTGAGCACCAAATCATCCCAAATTAAGTTTAAGAGTCCAATTAATTTTTTGGTATATCTATAGGTATTCGTTTAACGGTCTATAACTAATCCTGTTTGAACTACGTCGGATTCTAAATTGGGGGAAACTCTCTCAAACTTAGACTATGTTTAGTACATGAAAATATTTTCTATTTTCATTTTGTAAAGAATACAAAGAAATCACCATCCAAGCTATATGTAATTAGTAAAAATGTATTCATGTTTTAGAAAATAAAAATGAAAATGGACATGAAATTGAGAATAATTTTTTTCTAATCTCATTTCTTGGTTCATTTTCTAAAATATGTATATATTTTCCCACACAAAACACACCTTAGATGATAGTTTATTTGTATTTTTTAGAAAATGAAAATAGAAAATACTTTCTCATACAAAACATTAAACATAATCTTACTTTATCTATTCACAAAACTCGAACACGAGACCTTACTTTAGGGATATTGAACTCCTTCCACTTAACTCAACAAGTATCGAGACAATTGAAAGGCCCAAATTATACATTAAACAGTAAAAAATTAGATTTTGAGGCATAAATTTGATAATAATCTCTCTTATGCATTCAGCAAATGAGTTACTGAAATACACAAACTTAAACAAGGCCAGTCGCACTGAACAAGTTCCCGAATGGGCTTTAAGCCTATAATTAAGAACTTAGTTGGGCCAATTGCAATATGGTAATAATTAGTTTAAAGCAAATGTTATTTGAAAAAAAAAGAAAAGAAAAGAAAGGTTTTTGAAAATTACCAGCTTGTTAAATTCTATCAGATAATCAAAGATATTGTTGCATTATGCCAAATTTTCATTAAATTAAAACTTTCGCATGGCCAGAGGATTAAGTAACTGCCTTTTGTGAGCAATTTTGACTTCTTACAGTTTACAAATTGTGAAACTATATATATCCTTATAAATTAAAGAAATGTTTTCCATTTTAATATAGTTTTTTCTTGTTTCAATTTTTCAAGGTATATATATGAAACATAAGAAAAAGGATTACAAAACTTAAACACTGTAATGGGACCCTTTTTCTCCCTTAGAAATTTGAAAAGCTTAAGTACATATGGATTACAATTTATAGTTAATGATGATGATGATTATTATTATTATTATTATAGACAAACTTGATAAAGGAATATGATGTAGGAAAATTAGTTACATAGGTAAACATTTATTAAAAATAAATTGTAATAATAATTTCAATATATCATCTGGTAAGGTTTGACAAAATGACAACTTTCTTCCAAGATTTTTATTATTGTTATTATTTTATAATAAAAAGGAACCAAAAAAAATTAAATAAGATAATAGTCTAAAAGAATTTGGGATCCCCCATTGAACATGGGGATGTAGCTCAGATGGTAGAGCGCTCGCTTAGCATGCGAGAGGTACGGGGATCGATACCCCGCATCTCCACCAGTCGTTTTTGTTTTAAACATTCTCAGGACCTGGCACAACTTGTCTAATTTTATAGTCACAGACTTGACTATTGGGCGAAGAAACTCGAAGTATTTTGATTCTTAGTCTACCGGCAGATCTAGCAACTTGTTTTGGGGGTTGTTGTTGATGAAGACCATCATCATATACAAAATATAAGAAGAAGAGGAAAGAAGTGGCAGAAACCGCAAGAGCAAAGACGAAAACTGCTGCGAGAGGGTGAATAAAGGTGGAGAATTGATAAGCAAAGCCAAACAAGATCACAGTGGTTAAAACCCAGACGACAGATTTCAAGAAATCTTTCCTGGGTGAACTTTCCAGAGGAGGTAAAGCTTGCAGCTGCTTCGTGCAATACATGAGACAGAAATACCCAATGTAAACAAAAACAATGAAAGCTACCATGGAGAAGTCGCCATGGGTGTAGGCCTGGTAGATTGTGGAGATGGTGTTGAATGTGAGGTAGAAGTAAGCTATGGCTGGAAGAAGTACGGGAACTTCAGGAATATTATTGTCGGTGGTGGATGGAATTGTGTTTTGGTTTTGATCAGTACCGTTGTTGATCTTGGTTGGCAGCATTCCTTTTGGTGAATTGGACATTGGAAATGGCTCTGGAATTTGGAGATCCTGCTGAAATTGTTATATGTACTTACTGTTTAGGTAAGATTGAAGTCTGGAGGCTGAGAGTGTTTGGAGTTTTGAAATGGTTTTGGAGTTCAGAGCAGGCACAGCTATATATATATATATATATACACACACACAAAGTGATTTAGTTTGTGAAAGTACAGAGAAACCGCACGGAAAGTATTTGGAAGTTGACTTCATTTACCAAGAAAAGGCGCAAATTGTGTATCACTTTACTTGATGTTTCTCAGAAATTGGCTTTTTGTTTTGTTTTTTTTTTTTGGAAGAAAGAAATTGGCTTTTTCTTTTGTGATGAAGGGGACTTTCAAGGAAATTGGCTTTCATGGACCTTTATGAGGAAAAAAGCAATGACTATATATGTCACACGATGTTTCCAGGAATGAAGAGCATAACTTCATCATGGAAGTATAAATTCATAGAAACTATATGGTATACTTTAGAACAAAATTTTATTGGTTATGCCTGCTTGATTTTCATGAATTTCTTGTCATTTACTAATGCAAAATTAAATAATACAATTAAAAAATTGTTTTGCAAAAATTAATCTATATCTATATTATTACTATAATAAAGTTATACCGAATAGAGATTGGAGAAGGTGCGTCACGTAGGGTTTTTTTGTTATTTTTTTAAGTTTTTTTAATATTTTTTATATATTTCAAATGGTATTTATTTAATTATTATGGATAAAGAGTAAATGACTTTTGAAATTATATTTGTGTAATTAATTATAGTATTCAATATTTTCAATATCATTAAAATAATCTTGAAAAGAGTTATGGATTTTTCTTTTTTTTGTATAAAAACGATTAATCATCAAAATAATAATTAAAAGATGGTCAAAGCAACACCGACTCGCGGTGATAAGAACACCGAGCCTCGGTGTTACATAGGTTTGTTTGGAAAATTTGGTTATGCCAAGTCCGACCTAGGTGTACTAGTTCACCGGGGGCCATAGTAGTGTAGCCCCAAGTTCGACCCAGGTGTACTAGTACACTGAGGCTAGAGTAGTGCAATTTAGCTTAGCTAATATGTGATCTTAATCTTCCAAAAATAGATCCAGGACAACTTCTAGTTTATTCTTAAAGCTGTGGAATACCAATGCAAACTTAGAACTAAATTAATTCAATTTCTTAGACATCAATTGCATAGCATGGCATTTTTGCATAGAGTTTGAACATTTTCTAATATAATTGCTTGGAAATGTTTATACATTCGCTAGGCGACAAAGAACCAAGTACAACTAAGGGAGCGAAGTCGGATATTTGAAAGTATATGAACCTTCCAACTAGTGAGTGATGGATTTTGTGTTTGTAATTAGGAAATTGTTTCTATTTGTTTTATGAAATGATTTTCAAATGGTTTAATGTATGTTTTGAGTGAGGAGGTATGTCTCTAAATCAAAGAATTGTTTTAATTTAAAGTATGTAGACTCGAGATATGTTTTGCATAAGCATGTCTCATGTACTTGTTATGTGATCATTATTATATGTTTTATCTCTCTGATAAATGATGCAAGTTATGAAAAGTTTTCTTTACTAGTAGCATGTTTGATGATTATACGATTTTGGTAAGAGGCCTAGGGCTCGGATTTACAATCTTGGTTGTCAACTCACAGACTAGCTGAGGTAGAGTCGCGTGAGTTGTCGTTATACATATGTACTTTTTGGTTATGGATGGGTTGATGGGGAGGGATACCCATTTTTGACTCGGAACATGGATTCACGTGTTTCACCACCATGTCGAATCCACAGCTAACTCCAAGGGAAGAGGAAAAAGCTTGTTAGAGGCCAATATTTCAATGGGCCTGTTGTTCACATTCCTTATGGGCTAGGCATTTCCCAACACCAAAAATCCTTTAAAAATTTCACCCAATAACTATATCTTGGGCCTTGTTGATTTTGACCTAAAAATCAACCTAAGCCCAGCAACATATGATTTCCATGGCCATTTCTCGTTATGGACCAATTTTCCATAAAAAAGGCTTGAGAATCTCAATTTTTATACAGTTGCCATAAACCTAAACATTGGCCCAAGGTCACCTTCTTCTCATTCGTCTAAACTCTAATTCCTACTAAAGAAACAGGTTGCCTGTTAACGACTACCAAGCTCTATCAGCAGCCTTTCATGGCCATTGCCAAGGCAACAAACATCTTTACAAGCACCATGATGGGGATGGCTACCATATCCTTTAGTCACCAATGTGCGTGGAATTCCACTGGCACCAACACCTTCCTTGACAGTAACATCCAACTATGATCATCTTCACTATTTCTCCCAGTCCAGTAACGAGGTATTGCCTTCAAAATGGTAAATCCCCTATGGTTCTCTTATCTACAAGCATAACATCAATGGTTATGCTGTCAGAGTCGTGTCCCTCAGGACCACGAAACCCTATGGGCAAGCGGGGACACACCACCGATCATGCCCAACCTGTGCAGCTCAGATGGTGAGAGGCGTGTCCTTTGGGACAACAAAACCCTTGATGGCCAAGGTTCGAGGGGTGGGTGCTGCAGCACCGACGAACCTGAATGCCTGGAAATTGGGACAATACCTAGAGTGGGCCTGTGGCATGATCGGTGGTGTGTCCCTGCTTGCCCATAGGGTTTCGTGGTCCTGAGGGGCACAGCTCTGACATATGCGATTGGTTTGACCCTAAGATGGCACCCACAAAGCCTAAACTCCACTCAAAGATGGTATGGCAATCACAGTCAGAGTGCACGATTTTGTTAGCAATCTTTGTTTGATTCCTACCATAAAGCTAAAACTAGCCCTCATCGGCTCACAATGAACTCATCTTTTTAAACATAAAAGGAAACGATGTTATTCTCTCTTCTTCCCCAATCTTGATTAATGCTTTAAGAATCATTCATCGAAGCCCTTTATTTCATAGACCAAGAAGGCATTATGAAGTATGTTGAAGATATGAAGAACAATGCATGGCGGCTGACGTTCTCAGGGAAGTAACGTTGCTTAGTATTTTGTCTCTTTACTTAAACCTAGTTTATTTCTATGGCTATACAATAAACACGACTAACATTTCCTTTGATGCCTCAAGCTCTGACGCGTGGACCAAGTCCATGTAATGGGGAAACCCAATCGGAAATGTAGTTTGGTTGGGCATGAAAGGTTTGGCTCGTTTCTGGTAGGTTTCAAAATAGCACCTTAGTGATAAAGTTTGGAACAATCTGGCCTATTTGAGAACTGACTGGAAAAAAGGAAATTTGCTTATTCAAACATGTTATCTCTTACAAATGGTGTTGGAGGAGCTACTGTTGCATGCTGGCAGAAGAAGCTTTAGGGAAATTAAATACGTTTAGAAATCTATATGGTCGCAATGGCGATGTATAGCGAAAGAAGAGGATATCAGTTGGATAAAGATAGCGTGTAATACTTTAAATCAAGGAAAATGTTGATGTCAGCTGCTGGCGATGAACACTTGATAATGTGCCTTAGCCAACTGTCGAAAATTTATGCACTTAGAGAGAAATACACCGGACAAAAGTGCCAAACACTTATACTGCCTAAGGTTAGGAAAGGATTATCAAACAGAGCACCTGCAAGTTACCAGTAAGTAACAACCGGCATCCTATCGCTTCCAGGGCAGCTTATTGGGTTCCTCTTCATGCAACAGTGGTTTTCTCCTCAAACCGGCATGCAACGATATTGCTTGGACAACTTAAGGTCTTCGAAGTGCCTATAAATACCACTTCATCACAAACTTAAAACAAACCAGCATAATGAGAGATGAACAGTGTCTTTCTCATTTTAGTAGAGATACCATTTGAATGTGTAAAGTTTCCTCCAAGCCTTTCCTTGCTCCTCTCCAAGCCTTTTTAATTTCTTTCCCTAGTCATCATTATTCAAAAATCTTCACTGGTGAAAAGTTCTCGCTCAAGTTTGCTTTTGTTCGCTTATTTGCTGTTTTTGGTCGTTGGAAAAAAGAACAGGGTAAACAGAGTGTTTGGCCTTGTTCATGCTAACTACTAAAGTTGGCTGCTATAGTCTACTATTAAAGGAGCCACAAGAGTCTTTTGCACCAACGACAATCGCGCCTCGAATCAGAAAAAGGACTGGATTTTTGGCCCAATCTCACAGGTTTCTTTCGAGGGCTTTGAATCTTTTCTTTTCGACTAAGGCCCGGATCATTAGGGGTCTAGATCAGTCTCGTTCCCATTTTTTACTGAGACGTTGTAATACCCGTACCAAATACCTGTTTCTTCCCGCCAACTAGAGCATGTATTAGTTAGTAAGAGAGAATGATAAAGCCTTACTTAAGTGGTGAAAAGGACATGGATGGGATTAAGTGATTAGTTAGGAATTAGTAGTAAGGTTAGAAATTTAGACTGAAATTGTTAACAAATGACATGGAATTTGAAAATTTCACTGCAAATGGTTCAGAAGTAGACAGCCTAAAGAATAGAATTCTACACTGAAAATTTTATTACACTGACTTAGGATACAGATGGAATTTTAGTGATTGTTGGAGGACAAAATGGGAACAAAGAACAAAATTTTCTTTTATGGACTTAACCATCTAATGAAAAGTGGCAAAGCCTTAGAAATCAATGGCTAAGATGAAAGCAAATTTCATCATCTTTTTGCTTAGTGAAATCCGGCCATGGTGGAGAAAAATCTAGAAATTTCATGCAATTTATGTAGTTGTCTTCAACCTTGAGAAAGGAAGAACACTTTCACCATTGTTGAACCTTGCAATCTTCCTCCATAAAATATAAGTCCTAAATTCTCCAAACAAGCCCACTAAAATTCCCTATCAAATTAAACCTCTTGATTAGTCTATTAACATTCCCAAATCAATTTCAATAAATTCAAGCTAAGTGAGGAGGAATTGCAATTGGAAAGTCTAGGATTCTTGGTGGGATATTGCAATCCCAAGGTAAGCATACTTGAATTCAATGCTATATGTTAGTTCTCGATATGCTAATCATGAATATCAAGCTAATTTAGCATGAATTTCATTGTATGCTTATGAATCCAGAAAATTAGAAATGTTATGGAGAATTCTTGAATGTGAGATTTAGGCCAAATTTGGATTAAAAGAAGCTTGAGGTTGGAATATGAGATTCATGAAAGCTTACTACACTAGAAATAGTGACTGAATTACATGGAAGAAGAAACCTTCAATTGTGTAATATAGTGCTGAAATCACTAAAGAAGAATGGCATTTGATTAGTTGGTAATTTGGCTGACTTAATGGAAAGGTAGTTGAATTGGAAATGAATTAATGTGGAGAATTGAATTACTAGAATCTATCTGACCTATTTATTCATAAGCTGTAGAAGATCTTCCTTTTATTGGAAACTTCCCAGATTTGGTAGCCAAAATTGTCCCAACACCTAGTTATCCGTCAACGGGTGAAGGGCTATATGTCGACGGGTAGCTAAATAACCTCGTGGCACTGGAAGTCAGAAACTTTTACCCGTCGACGGGTACATACTTAGACATCGACGGATATATGGATAATTTGGTTCACCGAAGTCAGAAATTTCCATTCGTCGATGGTTAGGTTGGGAGGCGTCGACGTCTACTACTAAGTATACCCTGGAAATGTTAGCCGTGGGCGTCCACCCTCAGATCCGTGGACGGATGGTTTAGATTTAAAAGTAGTAGTTATCGAATAGCTTACCCGTCGACGGCTAGGGTTCTGCACGTAGACGGGTATGTGTGTGATTTTCGTTCTTAGTTTAACTTGCTGGTAGATTGTAGATAGGAGATAGACAATCAAGGAGGAGCAAACCCGACCGGAGCCAACATTCCTTTTGAATGGCGAGTCCTCTTTTAAGGAAAATTTGCGTGTGGTATAGTGGGAGTGTATATGTGGTATAGTGGGAGTGTATACCCTCCCCAAACCTGTGAGTGGGATTTTACCGACCTAAATAAATATGTTTCTATTTAAATGGTTTCCTAAATGCAATAGTTTGTTTTCCTTGGATTTCAATTGGTTTATAATGGTTGTTTATGATCTTGGTATGAATTGACTTGTTTTATTATTTTTCAATTAAGTATTTGGATTTTGTGATAAAGTTGATTGGAATTGATGTTATTAAGACTAACTTCGATAATGGACTAGTTGGTCAAATGATATTCAATAGAACTGTGATGTTTACATTACGATTTTGGTGGATGAGATGTTAGTCACTGTAGTGACGCCTCTCACGGTCCGAGCTTGTGGAGCCGACGCGAGTAGGCTTTTCACTCCTACTTGGGGTGGATGGTACAGGGGTTTGGTGCACACTGTTATGTGATTATGCAACCCCAGTGGAAGTACTGCGGACATAGCCATGTACCACCCGTGGTGAAGGCCCGTGCCAACGCCGAGTAGAGGGCTTTATTTGATAAATAAAGTAACTAAAGAAAAACCTCGGCGGGCTTGGATCTCATCTTGGCCGGGTGAGGTTTAAGCAATGCGTTTTGGCGAGCCCTGAAATGTTTTCTTAAAGATGATTGCTTATTTCGATTACTGTTGTGTTATGAAAATCCTTAAAGGTTAACTTGAAGTTCCCATATGCTGTGGTAAATAAATTCTTGATTGTTAATAAGGCGACTAATAAATATTTTCGAAATATTATAATATTTCAATTCAAACTTATACAAAGCGCACGTTTATATTATTTTTATTTATTTAAAATTTGATTGATGATCTTGTCACACTCACTGAGTATGGAAACCATACTCACCCCATTTTCTTGAAATCTTATTTTTTTCAGGATAATTAACCGCACAAAAAGGGTAGACCGCTAAGTGTCAAGACTCGACTCCGGATACCTCACAATAAGTCTATATGACTTATGTGTGTTTATTACTGGATCCACTGGTATAATTTGATTTCGGTTGAAGTATTACTTACCTATGTTGATCGATTTAAAGGGTCGCTTTCTTTCAAATTTTGAATTGCCTAAATGTTTTTAAAGACCTATTTTTCCGTTTTGCATGACAAGTTTAAATGGATTTGTTAAATGGGTTCAAGATGCTGTAAGCCTTGCAAGCTTCGGATTGTGGGTGAAGCGCGCCATTCACAATTCGTGGCACGCGGCGGTTGTCATATTCTCGACCTTCGGATCGGGGTGTGACAGACGTTATCCAACTAGCGACTCCACCCTGTACATGATTTAGCATCGCAATTCGCATCTGTCAAGCCACATGTGCACAACTAAAAAAATGCCTCCAACAAAGTTTATTTTTATTGAAGTTGATTCATTCAAGAAAAATCCTTGGTGGCTCTCACTAATGTCTTGGCCAAGGCATATGGGTGAGAGAGCTTGTTTTCGGCCTCCTCGTGAATGAAAAAATCGTAACTATTGTTTGATCTTGATTATTTGAATATAGTTGATTTTGAACGAATTTTTTATGAATGATTTTCTTGACATGAATTACTTTAATGAGTTTTATGAATGACTAATGGATTGTTTAAAGCCTATAATTTATGTTTTACATTTATTTTGAAACACACACTCAGTCCTCCTCTTTGTAGATACAATTTTCATTATCTCACTGAGTATATTTAATATATTCATCACCCTTTCTCTGACATATTTTCAGGTGTGATTTATAACTGAGGTCATGACTTGTGGAGCTCGTAATTTCGGATTTGTCATTCGCTCAGTCTTGAAGCTCACTTTGAGTATGTCCTCTAAAGGTGCATATACTTGGATTGTAGAAGGATCCATGGGGCAATATTGATTGAATTTGACAAAATAGTAGGTTCACTCTTATTATCTTCAAACCACTTGGTTCTAGAGAGATTTTAATAAAACATTGTCTTGAGATCATTTTCTAAAGTACGTGAAGCAAATTTCCATCACTTGTAAATGATTTCTTTTATTTTATTAATAAACGTGCATTATCTTTTATAATAAATGTATAAATGTATAAAACATAAATATAAAACATACACACATAACATTTATAATTTCTTAAAATAATCCCACCTACTAAACTGGTGTATCATAAAATAAAAAGTGTGTGTGGAGAATTACCCGAATCCCAAAACATCTATAAAATATTTTGTAAAACATTGTAAAATATTTAACCCTAATAGATAAGTAATGAAATCTAAGCCATTCACAGTATTGTGAGGTTCGTATACTCCAAAGAAATCCGCGATGATCAATCTCCGGAGCGTTGTTGCACTTGATCACTTGAAAACCCCAATACATGAAGAATTACGTTAGAAACATAATTCAAACTTACCTAAATGTTTTTGGTGCTCAAAGATGCTTAAAATTGGGGTTTTGGAAGTGATCTAGGGGTTAGCAAAGGTTTCGGGTAGAAAACAGGCTTTTCGAGAAAAATTATCAAAACACCCCCGAAGACCTTAGTGGGTCCCACAAGGGACAGACGAAGTCCCGTGCCAGACCTAGTAGGGAAGTCCATATTGGCCTCGAGACTTGACTCCCGCATGGGGGATGAAGGGAGAAACTTAAAAATATGGGTTTCCTCATCACTTTTCGACCTCGTTTCTTATTTGTTTCTCCATGAATCGAGTTATAAATCGAAACACAATACCCTTGCAACACCTAAAACAAGATTACAAAAACAAACATCAAAATCATTGACTCACAATCCACAAATCTCTATGCTATGCTCATTTAATACCTAAAAACTAACACCTAACTTTGAAAGCTTATAACTTTTGATCTAGTACACGGACTAATGCAAGGCTAAGGGTGTTCTAAAGCTTAAGGAGTCTACAACAACATATTAAGATCTCACTTTGATCTGTCAGCCGGATTGTGAGATATGGCCAGATCTTTCTGGCCGTGCCTAAGGCTCTTCCCTCGGTTTATTTTTGCATTTTCTTTTCTTTTCTTTTTTTTTGAATTTCAGCCTAAGGGAGTTAGGGATTTGTTTTGGGAAGTCTATGGGAGAGTTCAAGAGGTGGATGAGTAAGGACGATGAAAAAAGAGAAGAGAAACGAATAAAATGAGGGGGAAGGGCTCGACCCTTCCCTCATATACAATAGGTTTGACACAAAACCCATGCATGTCCGGTGTCATACCTCTTTTTCTTCTTCTTTTCTCTTTCTTCTTGAGTCTTCTCTCTACCAACATTCATGTCATGCCCCGATCGCAGGCTTGGTCGCTTGGTCACTTGTCAACTGCCATATTGCCTTGAAGTACGTACTAGCCAGCAAAACGTCTTGAAGACAGTATAAGGCATTTATTAGATCTATCGCCAAAAACAAATATCAAAGACAATTCTAATCAAATTTCAATTATCAAATATAATAATATATCTCATAGATATAAAAATTGGTATATTGAAATACTCATACTTGCCATAACATTGGCAAAAATCCCTAAAATGTAGAAATACATGAAAACAGAATATTTATCAGAGTGATGTAAAAATAAAACAAGTACAGCAGAAAGAAAAATACATACATGGATCACTAACTCTAAGAGAGATTATTCACCTAACAACAGCATAAGAATAGCCCGTACATGATACTAGAAGACAGCTCCTCTCTGATCTCTAATTGCCTAAAAAAATTGAACAACTGAGGGGTGCGTCTAATCGACTCAGTGATGCAGTTTGGGAACAATGTAAAAGAGATAAATGGTGGGGATATAGTTATACCAAAATCAATTCATAAATTATCAATTTATCATTTAAAATATTAACCCACCAATTAAATCATATAGTTTGAAATGATAATATAACTAGTATGGTGACAATAAATAGACTAAGGGGTTGTTTGATTAACCATTGAAATTTTTCAAACCATTGAAAATGAAAATTTTCAATGTTTTCATTTTTTCAATGTGTTTGATAATAAAAATTAAGAAACCACTTAATGGGATATTTTCAATGAAAAAACATTGAAAATAATAAGTAGCTTTTAGGCTACTTATTTTATTCAACAATTCCATTTAAGGAAAAAAATCTTATTTAATTACATTTAATGTTGTATTCTTTACTTTTAACCATTATTCTTTCCTTTTTATTAATTGTCAAAGCATTTATTTTTCATAAAATCACATTTCTTTTAAAATAGATTAAAAATAAATTTGTTTAAACATAATAGCTTATCAAACAGTTTTTACACAATTAATTCAGTATTTAAAATTTTCAGAATAAATTTTCAGCACTTAATTTTTAGTGCTTAATTATTTTAGTTTTATCAAACAACACCTAAGTCCCATCCATCGAAGGACTTAAACTATTGAGAGAGATCATCATATCCTCAAATAAAATATTAATATAGAGTCATCATGCCCACTCTTCCAACGTTGCCATTTGTTGCCTCAAAGCAACTACAAACCCCATAGCGAGTCACCCTACGCGCCTCTCCAACTCCAGGGGCATACTCACATATGCCACTCTCAATATATGGACCACAGGCTACTAAGTCAGCTAGCTAAAGCACCTTAAAAGGGCAAACTATCACATCCGTCCCTCAAAGGACTGATATTAGTAGTTTTGATTAGGCAATCCTCTCGGGGACTCGCATCTCACCATGATCAAGCTTATCTAATACCTCAATTGGGCAGGTCACTCACGGACCATTATCATGCCATGATTAGATTTATAGCAAATCATACAAAGTAGTTTCATGTATGTATATATATCATATTTAATATATATCCCACTCTCTTAAAATGTGTAGGCTTGTGCAGTGACTAGCTGTACCCAAAACATATAAAACATTTTATTACAAATAATAAAAATAAATATGTCATCAATGTCACTAAACATTGAGGCCAAACAACTCACAGATTGGAAGAGTAGTATACTTCTGTGCTAATTCGATTACACAGCAGGAGCTTTGCTATCACACCCTGACTCGCAAGCTCGGCCACGTGTCAGTCGCCGTACTGCCTTAAAGAATGTGTTGGCCAGCAAAACGTCTCAAAGGCAGCACCACGCATTTATTAGATCCATTGCCAAAAACAAATATCAAATAAAGAATTTAATTCCATCCCATATATATATATAAATATATATCTCAAAATATGCTTTCAAAGAATTTACCAATTAAAGTAATTATAAGCCATCACATAGGCTAAATATCCCCGAGTATCAATTGGTTAAAATACATGAAAAGTCAGACTACTTAGAAAATGTGCGAAAGCAATTGCAAAACAAATACAGCAAAAGCTGAAAACCACAATTTGGATCACCAAACTAAAGAATGAGAGATCACTTACTAGTTGGAAATTCGTAGCTCGCACTAGCTACAGCTAAGTTGCTCCTTTCGAGCCTTAATCACCTGAACACAATTAATCCATGGTGGTGAATATAACAACTCAGTGATGTAGTTTGGAAATAATGTAAAAGATAAAAATGGTTGGAGATATAATAATAACAAATCATCTTTCTAAATCATCTTTTCATTTAACTAAATTACCCACCAATGAAATCATTTTCATCAAAATGATTAAGTTAAGGTGATGAAAATTGAACGAGTCTCATCCGTCAATGAGCTCGAACCGCTGGGAGAAATTCTCATCAATCATTATTTATGTAATAAAAATATATAGTCATACTATGCCCTTTTCTCCCAACGTTGCCATTCGTTGTCTCAAAATAACTACAATATCCCCTGGCGATTCACCTTTTACGCCTCTCAGTACCAGGGATAGTGCACCTGTGCCTCCCTTATGGAGTGTCCATAAGTCACTAACAAGCTAGCACAATTGCCCTTTTAGGCCAATAGTAATCAAAACCATTTCATAAAATTTTTTTCTCATACATAAGCATTTATCATATAATTCCGCACCCACATAAAACAAGTGTTGGCTTGTACGGTGGCATACCATATCCCAAAATATATAAAAATATTTAAATAAAACAATTAAAAAATTAGTGGCCATCAATGTCACTTAACATTGAGGCCAAACCACTCATAGTTTGGGATAGTAGTATACTCCCGCACTAATCCAATTGCATCGCTGGAGCCTCACCGCGATCCGGTGCTACCAGTGCTCCCAAATTACATTCAAATCATTTACAACACAAAAATATGCTTATGTAGACTCTCTATGGCCTAAACAGGCTTCTATCGGGCTTAAGAAAGATTCAGACCTAACTTAGGATCGAAAACGGCTAAAATCATAAAGTTAATTGAAAGTCAACTGAAGTCAAAGATTGTCAACAACATGATCAGTCCACGGATCATGCCCCATCCATCGATAGGTTGGCATGAATCACAATTCAAGGGCCCCTGCCACAATCAATTGTCTACAGACTGCAACTCCAGGCCTGATTTTCCTTTGCCCAGGCCCATCTATCAACGGGTTGGATCCCATCTATATATAGATGCATCGCGAACACCACGTAAGGCGACTGTTTGGCAGCCCTCAGCTGCACCTAACTCAATTTTCTCACTTATAACTTCCTAAGTCCCAATTACTCAACATACTTTCTCCGCAACATCACACAATAACAATTTAACTCATAAATACCTATTTTTCTTCAAATTGAATATCTCTACATTCAACCAACCAAATTGCATGAAACTTGATTCATTTAAGAGTCAAAAGAGAGTAGATTAACATACCTACTTAGCTCAAACAATGGTTGGCTAAATCTCTTCAACTTCCCAAAAATGCTCCGAAAATAAATATCGAAGATGAGCTCAATTCACATTAAAATTAAACCAAAAATAACTTCTTATCACTAAAATAGTGATTAGGCTAGGGTTTTATCATCTTTTACCAATGTTGGTTGGGTCGAGTGGAACGAACTCGATACTTTTTAAATAAGATCTTTGGTTCAAGTGTTATACATGGAAAAAATTGACTTTTTCCTTTTGTTTTAGGTCTGACGTAACTCAACTTTAAATTAGTCAAAGCCTAATATGTTTAATGGATATCGGTGAATTTATATAAAAAAAAAGTTGATTACGTCCAGGCCTTAAAATCATGGAGAGTCAAGCATGATTTGAGCCATGCCTATGATAGATCGAATAAAATATAAAATCTCCCTCAAATTACTCTAAAAGGGCACTTTGGTCCATTTTATTTTAAAATGTACCTTTAGGCCATTTAACCGTTAAGAGAGTTAGTCAAAAATTGAATAAAATAAGGACATGTGTTAGTCAAAAATTGAATAAAAGGAGATATGTTTGGTAAACAAATATTTTTAAGACTAAAACGTCTTTTTTACTCATCTTTTTAATTTTGTTGAGAATTAAGATGAGGATGGGACCACCAACAGCTTAATTTTTTTATGAAATTGGTTAAGTTGGATTCTAGGTAGAATAAAGCATACGATATGCAAATATAAATTCAAAATTTTTTTTGACAGAAATCCAAATTTAATTATAGATTAGATTAATTTCACCAATAATATATAAAAAAAAATCAATTCTCATTAAACTTATTACTAGATAAACTTTCGCCTTAAAGAGTGAAGTTTTAGTATGTAAACGTAGAAAATGTTTGAAAATCTTTAAACTATAATCAACATTGATAATTTTTTAATCGACAAAAGAAAGGTGTTCTTGTGTCCGTTATTGGAAGCACAACTTCGTCTTAGTTTTTAGAAGTAGAAGTTTCTAAAATAGCAACAAATTGATAATAGAGGACATATATACATAGAAATTTGCACCTTTAAGTTTTAGTGGAGAGTGAGAAAAAAGGGCATTTCAGTTATGAAATGTTTATTTACCAAACATGTCCTTATTTTATTTAACTTTTAACTAACTTTATTAATAGTTAAAGGGTCAAAAGGTGTATTTTGAAATAAGATAGGTCAAAGTGTCCTTTTAGGGTGATTTAGAATTGTTTTTGAATTTTACTCCATTTTAATTTTAAAATATTTATTTTTCAAATATGTCCTTATTTTATTCAATTTTTTATTAACTCTTTTAACAATTAAAGGGTTAAAAAGTGTACTTTAAAATAAGAGGAGGTCAAAGTATTCTTTTACCCCTTATTTGGTTGGGGTATTTAGGGGGAGTTAGAGGGATTTTGTTTTGTTTAATTGGAAGGGTGAAGGAGGAGGAGGGGTAAAAGGAGGAGGATAAAACTCCTCCTAACTCCTCATATTTCACTTTTTCAAATTGGGGTCTTTTGAGGGAGTAATAATTTTTTGACAAATTTGTCCTTTTAATATTATTGATAATTTCATCATATCTTAATTATATAATTTATCTCTCTCTTTCTTTTTTCTCTTTCAAAATCCCTTTTTTGTTTCATTCCTTTTTTTTAATTATATATTTTACCAAATAATTTTCTAATGTTTATTTAATTTTTCTTTTTTATTTATTTTTTTCATTTTCATGTTTCAATTTTAATTGCTTTATTTAATTATTTATTTATGGTCTAAAAATTTTTAGCAGTTTTTTGTTTCCTTTCTTTCTTAATCTTCACCACCTACATTTTTTAAATTTTTTATTTTAATTTATATTTGATTTATATTTGATATTTGATATTTGATATTTTTATATTCAAGAATAATAATAATTAATAAAGATTATTTGACAAAAATTATTTTTTACATGACATAACAATATAGAAAAAAATATATTAATATTAATAATGATAGTAATAAAGATTTTACATATGAAGATGATTTAGTAAAAATATACATTAAACTCCTCTTAACTTCTCTTCCAACCAAATAGGAAAAAAAGAACCCTCTTCCTTTAAAATCCTCCCCTCCCCTCCCGTCCTTCCCTCACCCCTCCCCTCCCCCCCTTTTGAACCAAACAAGCGCGTTTGGTTCGGGATTATCTTACATAACACTAGTAATGTGCACATTAGAATGCAACATTACTTCATTTGGTTTGTGGTAATCACCTTACTGAGGTAATGTAAGATTATTGACACGTTAACTTTTGGTGCACATTATCAGGAATCTCATAACCTCCAAATTCTTATGTAATGTGAGATTACAAGGTTATGTTAAAATTTTTTCCTACTTTACCCTTAATATTTTGCCATTTTGGACCCTAATAACCTTATGTAATTGATAAATTACAATTTTTTAAGCATAATTTATTTTGATTAAGAAACATAATTAAACTTAACTTATATAATTGCTAAATTAATAATTATATGTTAGTTCAATTAAACTAAAAGCATAATTTCTTTTTTGTTAAAAGCATAATTAAACTTAACTTATATAATCATTAAATTAATTATATAATATTTTACTAAGTTTATTACCTAAATAATTTTTATATTAGTCATGTTTAATTATCAAACTTAACAAAATTACAACAATTATACAAAATATTGAACAAATAAGAAATAAGTTTAAGTGTTGTATTGAGGGTATTATAGTAAACTACCCATTTTAACAGAACATATACCCTCCAACCAAACAGGTTAATCTTATATTCCGGGAATCTCAACCAAACAAAAATTGTGTACATTCTGGGAATATGCACTAGATTATGAACCTGGTAATCACATAACTCTGATAATCTAAGATACTTTGAACTAAACACCCCCTAAGAGTAATTTAAGGGGGATTTTTTAATTTTATCTTAAATTTGAGCCTTTAAGTTTAAGTGAAAAGTGGGAAAAAGTTTCATTTTAGTTCTGAAATGTTTATTTGTCAAACATGTTTTTATTTTATTTAACCTTTGACTAATTCTATTAATAGTCAAAGGGTCAAAATGTGCATTTTGAAATAAGAGAGGTCAAAGTGCCCTTTTAGGGCAATTTGAAGGGGGTTTTTGGATTTTACCCATGATAGATCTATCTTAAAATATTCTCGTATTTATTTTGAAGTTAATGAGAGTTATTTTATTTGATGTTGTCAAATTGGTTTATGTATAAATGGGGAATTTTTAAATTATTCAAAAATCTAAATTTTAATTTAATTTTGATTTCTAGAGCATTTAAAATTATTTTTTAAAAAATTAATAAAAAACCTATTTTTTCAATTGCCTATTTTTCAAATCTATACCATTATATTAAAGGAATGTGTTATGAAAGCCATAGGTAGTGTCATGTAGGATAAGAGGAAAGAAAAAGATAATTATAAATAATTTTAAAATGATTTTTATATTTTAAGTGTATTAAATATTTTGTGTAAACTATTTATTATATTTTTGGAATAGAGAGAGAAAAATGATTATATTTAGTTTGAAAATAGATTTTATTTTTTTTTACAAAAATTTTATTTATATTGGTGTGTTATTAATTGGAATGCTCTAAATTATAAATATTGAATTTCACAAGAAATTACAATACATTTAACCTATGATTTTTCATTTTTCACAAATTTTTTTAAAAAAATTTATTACTTTTATATTATGTTTAAAATTTTTACCTCAAATGTTTACTGAATTTATCATACATACATTTATATTTCTTATATAAAATAGTCAAATTTTATATGTTGTATTATGTTTATTTTTTTACCCTCTCTACCAGTCGATATTGTTTAAGTTTACCTCTTACCATTGTTATTCTATGCATAGCAAGAAAGAAATTAATACTATTTCGTCTATTGTATTATGTTTATTTTTGTAACTTGAAGTGAAGCGAATTTGCTTTAACAATTGTTGCTCCATGTCTAATAAAAAATAAATTAATCCCAAAGCTACGCGAGGGAATGTTTTCTACTTTTAAATTAAATTTAAGAGTAATCTAGGAAATTCACCATAAAATATATAAATCAAATCAAATTATGAAGAAAAAATTTAACCTCAGTGCTTTAAGTTATACATATGAAAAGTTTCATATAATTAATTCTTAATTCTTTCTTGAATTTAAAAAAGTTAACGTAATAAATAAAAAATATTTTTTAAATGAAAGTCAACTAACCTTGAGTGTACCAGTTAACAAAACCTAATCTATTCCATACCACTTAATAATTGTTATCTCTAAAGGACTCTCATGGTTATGCCACGTAGGATTTGAGAAATTTATTAATTTTGATGAAAAATAAAAATTCTCCTGTATTAAATTAGGGGAATTAAACATATTTATTACCTACCTTTAAATTTGGAAAAGGTTTTGAAACTGATTCGTTATTTTAGCAGCTCGAAAAATGGAGAGGCTTCAAATTCAATTTTGTTTCTTTGTGTATAGTGGCTTTTGGGTTTAGGATTACTTTCACACTTTGTTTTATTTTTCCTTTTGTTTTTGTTGCCTATATACGACTGGCAATTCTGCTATAGGTGAGACACTTTTTTTTTTTTTTGGTTTTTTTCATTCAATTGAATTTTTTACTGACCAATTGTGCTTTTGCTTGTTTTGATATATTTTTTGTTTTTCTTTCTGTTTTGACGAGGAATCTTCTTCAAATGGCTAATGTAATTTGAATCCCTTTTTTGTGGTAAATAAAACAGTCTGTTACTATTAATTTCTTACTTCTTACTAAATTTGTTTTTGCTATGTATCTGTTAAATGTTGTCTTATTATCTTTTATTTGATTTTGAGCTTCTATGCTTGCTGTCTGGTTTACTTAATTTGTAATATTTGATTTGCTTCCTTTGCTTTGCAATCGAGTTATATTGGAGGTAGTGGCAATTAGAGGAGTTTAAGACGAAGGAAAAAGAAAATCTTTTTCATTTGCATATTTTTTTTTTCCTTTCTTAAATTTTGTAAAGCATCAAAGGGAGATGAAGTTACGTAAGAAAGGAGAAATAGAGAAAGAAATTAAAAGAAAGAGTGAAAGTGAGGTTTGGATATAAAACCTATGAAAACCGAAATAAACCCATCCAACCCTTTGAAGAGATTAGTATTGTTTATAAAACTTTATATATCTCAATATTTGTTTCTTTAATTGCTTCGAATTGTTTTGTTTCATGTATTGATTAGTTTTATGCCAAATCATTTTAAAAGTAAAAAAATTAACATAGAAAATCATAATGTTAGAGTGGGTCAAATATTTATGTATCTTAGGGTACTCGTGACATAAGTGAGGACAACATATATAGTTATAAAAGGGTTTAGAGATATTTGCTTCCCATAATTATGAGACATACACGAAATGCATATATCCATCATTCAAAAAATAGAAAATCTTTTCTCCATAAATTTCTTTTCAAACCTCTCACTTTTACATCTCAAATCACAAATGACATTTGCATTTAATTAGCCTTTTTTTTCTTAGTTTTATTACTCTCTTACACTAAACATGATGAGAGGAAAATAAATAATATTGACATATTGTTAATAGAAATTTTATTTATTTTCACATTAAATATAAATAAAAATAAAAATAAAATCCTAAACGTCGCCTTCTTTGCTGGTTTTGCTACGGTTGAACCATTCCGATTCGCTTACTGTATCTGAGCGAAAAAGACACGCCCCCAAAGCACGTGTCAAAAATGGTTAAAACACACCGGTCAAAAACAAGCATTAAAAAAATTCAGGATACAAAGTCAACAAAGGCACTTGTCTCCATCCTGTCACTGCCACGTCATACACGACCACTCTGAAATTCTCGCTCTTTTTTATTTTCTTCTACCTGTACTTCTACTTCTTCTCGGAGTACGCTAAAACAACCAAACAAACAACAACAGAGAGACGACATAAAAAGACAAGAACATGGGCCCCCAGATCCCTAGAATGCCACGTCATCGCCCACACGTGAAAAGGCACCGGTTCGCTCACTATAAAGCCATCGTCCCCTACTCTGCCTTCTTTCTCTTCAGCTCTGCGCTTCCGAGTCCCAAAAAAAAAATCCAAAATCTAAAAAAAATAAAAATAAAAAAGAAAAAAAAAAGGCCATTAATAATAGTAATTACTTTCCGTTTATAGATTAATCAATAGGACCCGAAATAAAACCCTAGTAGTTATATTGATTTATTTATATTAACTTTGATTCTGCTATTCTTTGTCTCCAAAATTTTGGAACTTCTGTTTGTTGAGAGAGAGACAGAGGCAGAGATGGCGACAATGACAACAGCGGCGATGGCGGTTGCTGCTGCGGTGGCACCGGCAGCGGTAGCGGCGGGAGGTATGGCTGTAGGAGGAAGTTTTGGGAATGTGTCGCTGTACGTGGGGGATCTAGAGGAGAACGTGGTGGAAGGGCAATTGTATGATCTGTTTAGCCAAGCTGGAACGGTGGCTTCCATTAGGGTTTGCCGTGATCTGAACAAACGATCTTCTCTCGGTTATGCTTATGTCAATTACAGCAATCACCAAGAAGGTATAAAGTTTTCGCTTTTCAATGAATGAATTCTTATTTTTATTGGTATCTTATCTCTCTCCCTCTCTGTTTCTGTTTTATACGATGATCACGGTGATCTTCATGGGTCTTTTTTATTATGTTTATTGTTTTTGTTTTCTTAATTTTGATGTGTTTGGTTTCTGTTCTTGTTTTGTCTTGTGAGTTGATCAGTTGCACTGTTCTTTTGTCTCTGTGTGTGTGGTTAATTAGACTCTGAATTCTGGTGATTGTTTTCCTTTCAAATATGATGGTTGACAATTTATGAATGTGACTGGAAACTTCATGAATGGGGAAACTTTTGGTGTGGTTTTCTGCTGAGGATTTGAAAAACAGGGAAGAGGAAACTGCGGAAATTTGTTAAGGCTCTATCCTGTCCTGTTTAATTTTCATGCAACTATAATGTTTCGTAAGAACTATTGATGTGTTTATGTTTTGATGATAACTAGACATTAAAGGCACTTTTCACTTTAAATCTTTAATTCGGTTTCACTCTTTTGCTAGGGTGGGTGAAGATCAGTGGTGTGATTTTTTTTTATATCCTTTTTTTTCCCGAGACTTTGGCCTTTTTTTCGGTGTTGATTTTATTACTAGGAAGTGTCAAATTTCATATTGAACTATTTTTTTGACCACATTCCCTGTGTGTAAGTTGCAGCTGCTTGTGCCAAGGAGGCTTTAAACTTCACTCCTATTAATGGGAAGCCTATCAGGATCATGTATTGTCATAGGGATCCTAGTAATCGGAAGACAGGATATGCCAATGTTTTTATTAAGAACCTGGACCCAGCTATTGATAACAAGGCGTTGTACGACACTTTTGCCGCCTTTGGGACTATACTTTCTTGCAAGGTGGCTACTGATAGAAATGGGCAATCCAAAAAGTTCGGATATGTGCAGTTTGAACATGAGGAAGCTGCAAAAAATGCGATCTATAAGTTGAATGGTATGCTGATTAATGATAAAAAAGTTTTTGTTGGACCACATGTTCGACGCCAAGAACGAGTGCCTCCCAATGTGACACCAAAGTTCAGTAATGTTTATGTGAAAAATTTGTCAGAAACAACGACTGATGAGGACCTTAAGAAAGTTTTTGGAACTTATGGTACCATCACCAGTGCAGTTGTCATGGCTGACCAGAATGGAAAATCCAGATGTTTCGGTTTTGTGAACTTTCAGAGCCCAGATGCAGCTGTTGCCGCTGTTGAGAATCTAAATGGAATAAAAAAGGATGATAAGGTGTGGTTTGTGGCAAGGGCTCAAAGGAAAGCAGAGAGGGAGGCAGAGTTGAAAGCCAAATTTGAGCAGGAGAGAATTAGTAGATATGAAAAACTACAAGCTGCAAATTTGTATCTAAAAAACCTTGATGACAGCGTAGATACTGGAAAACTGAAGGAGTTATTTTCTGAGTTTGGAACCATTACCTCATGCAAGGTAGAGCATTTTTAGCTGGGTAGCCTTCTACTTTCTTCCCAGTCTTTTCATTAAGTTCTAGTTTCCTCTCTCTCTCTCTCTCTCTCTCTTGGGGTGCTGTTGATTATAGTAATCCTTGAAAGCTTTTTATTCATTATTGTTTTAGATTATGCTTGATCCACAAGGAGTGAGCAAGGGCTCTGGTTTTGTTGCCTTTTCTACGCCCGAAGAAGCTTCAAATGCTGTAAGTTTTAATTGTTCGATTCATTCATAATGTTATGCAAATCTGCTGGAGTCTTTTCAATCAACTGCATTCATCATTTGTTCCTTTTCTCATTTGTCCAGTTGAATGAAATGAATGGGAAGATGGTTGGAAAGAAGCCTCTGTATGTTGCTGTGGCACAACGCAAAGAAGATAGGAAAGCTCGATTACAGGTGATTTATTTCACTTTTTTTCCCTATTATGCAGGAACTTTGATACATATTTTCTTTGTTTTAAGTGTTCAAATTATTTGTGGACTTGATACTCAAATAGAAAAGCATTGTTCAAGTCAGAAGCAATTATCTTTGTTAAGTTAATACATGGTTGAGCTCTGTGATCTAGCTGTAGCATCTTTGATAGGGTTTTGAGTTAAATCTATGGCATTGTTTCTATAGCTTGTTTCTGGATTTGTGCCTTCCCAGTTTTGCATGCTATGCCTGAACTCAAATGCTCCTATTCCCTATTTCTCCCCTTCCTTCTCCTTTGGCCTGCCAGAATATGGATGAGTTGGATTTAAGTTTAAATTTATGTTATATGCACAGTAATTCGTTGAAATTTTAATATTCATCTCAATGTTTTTTCACGCCTAAATAATTTTGTTTCCAGGCACATTTTGCTCAACTTCGTACACATGGTTCAATGACGCCTTTGGCTTCTGGGATTCCTGGATTTCATCCTGCTGCACATAGGCTTGGTCAGCAGGTTTATTATGGTCAAGGTGGTCCTGGTCTTCTACAGCCTCAGCCTGCAGGGTATGGTTTCCAGCAGCAGCTCATGCCTGGAATACGTCCTGGTCTCGCCCAAAATTATATTATCCCATACAACCTTCAAAGACAAGGACAACCTGGTCAGAGGATGGGTGCTCGTCGAGGTGGAAACTCCCACCAGATGCAGCAGCAACAGGTAGCACGTTTTTATCCATTCTAGTCATTTTTACAGGGCACAAAATATTATTATTATATGAACTTACTGCTATCATTTACATTATGTTGAATAATTCTTGAATGTCAAGCCTTGAACTTGTTTTCACTTACATTATGTTGAATAATTCTTGAATGTCAAGCATTGAATTGTTTGTTGGCTTTTTCCTATTTTCCGCTAATGCTTTATGGTTACACAGGGAAGTAGAATCCCGTTTATGAGAAAGTTGCTTTTGAAGTAGCATAGTCTATCTGTTTTATAAACTGTCAATCTTTTTAATACCACTACTTCTTCCATTTTCAGATGGTGCACCGTAATACCAATCAAGGACTCAGATACATGGGTAATGCGAGAGATGGTGTGGACCCTTCTGCAAGTCCTCAAGGCATTGTAGGCCCTATCATGCCATTGCCATTTGAGGTTTCGAGGATGCCTGTAAACCCTATCGATACCCAACAACCTAATGCAATGCCTATGTCAGTCCTCACATCTGCTTTAGCTTCTGCTTCTCCCAAAAAACGTGAAAAGGCATGTAGTCCCTCCTATTGTATTTGAAAATTGAGTGAATCTTTTTCTTCTTTTATCTTACTTTATATATATATGTAAATGCAGATGTTAGGAGAGCAACTTTATCCCCTGGTGCAGCGTTTTGAGCCTAAACATTGGTCGAAGGTGACTGGGATGTTGCTGGAGATGGACCAAACAGAGGTCCTCCATCTCCTTGAGTCTCCAGAAGCTTTGAAGGAGAAGGTGGCTGAGGCAATGGCTGTTCTCCGGAATTCTGCGGCAGGAGAGTCTGATGTCAGTAAGGAATTGGGAGCCATGGAAACTGACTGAAGGAAGTTCTACCATTTTTTTCATTTGATGAATACAGTACGTTACAGGTGCTGCAGTTGTCAGCCATTTTTTAGAGGACTCAACTGTCTTCACTGGGTTCTCTCCAAAACTAATTTTTTTTAGGAACTGATTTCTTTGGCTGGTATTTTTTTTTTCTAGTATTTTAAGATGTTTAATAGATTTGAAACTTTAGAACCATTCACTATTATTAGACCGTTATCATCACTTATTATTTGAATTGGGATTTTTAGAACTTATTTCTCTCTCGTTTTTTTCCTTTTAGATGTTGGCATTTACTTGTATGCTTTGTGTGCATATGCTTGCTACTCTTTCTGCCTGCTTTATGATATCTTGCCTTTGTTATTTCAATTTGGCTTCACTGCAGCATTTGTGGCACATGCAGTATAGTGTGGAAAGGCAGTCTCACGACCTCTTTAGTTGCCTTCCTAACTTGCTCATTCAGAGTTACTACTATCCGATTTGCATTTTTTATTGCAGTTTTTCCGATTCTCTATTTTTCAAAATTTGTTATCTCTTCTACTTTCGGTTTCAGATTTTACTAATGGAAGAATGGAACAATCTCACTGCTAATTTGAGAGTTGGTCATGCATTTATGCTTATATTTTGTACTCATGTTAGTGATGATCAGAAAACCCTTGGTTCACTTTCTTTACAATAGGTCATGACTGAAATGAAATCGGAACCCCTGCGACAATGTAAAGTAGGGACAGCTAGAACTACATTCACATGAAATCAGGGTGGATATCATCTTCTACCCTTTGATATTTTGCTTCAGTCTCCAAAACAGCATCACCCCGCTTGCTCGTATGATCCTGAATGTTTCTTCTTCGGCTAACTCCAAAATCACCATCATCATCATCTTGAGTTATGTAATCCTTCCACTTTGAATTTCCTTTAGCTGTTGCTGACTTACAATTCCTCATGGACTCATCCTCACACATTCCTGTTGTGATGTTGCTGCATTGTGAAGCACTTCTGCCCATGGCACCCCTTGCTGTGTGCTGCCGCATTGCCTCCTCATCTGCAATTGAAACACAAAACTTAGGGCACTGAAAAGAAAGAGATAAAAGAAAGAATTATAATATTAGTTAGTGTTTACCTTGTGAAGTGAGCATATCATTTCTGTTATTTCTCTTTGAGAAAACTGGTTTATAAAGTTGACGATCACCATCTTTCCCACTCTCATAGTTCCTCAATTTCGGCCTCTTGAACTTTGCCTTTGGCCGCGACTCTGTCACAATCTTTGGTTCTAAATCGTCCCCTGCACCGTAAGCAAAAAGCAAATAAATAGGGTAGAAGAATAGGAGTATAATTCTTCTTCCAAACAAATAAAACCTTGCTTCTCTTCCTGTGAAACTACTCTATCGTCACGATGATCCTCCGGATCGAGATACTCGGTCCAATCGTTGCGCCTCTTCCTCTGATTCTCTCGATCACCACCATTGTCGTCTTCAAAATTAATGTCATACTCCAATGTAGGATCAAAGGGTTGGTTCTCGTCGGCAAGCTTGCGGGACATATTGAAGGATTGGACGAACTTGCGGAGGTCTTTAGCCATTGGACCCTGAGCAAAGACTTTGAGCACCGATTGCTTCTGATTGCAAACCACGCATGTCCACTTGTTGCTGCTTTTCTTCCTTTGCTTCACCTGCAAATGCATTTAATTTTGTATTCGATTCAACCAAAAAAAAAATCTAAACAGAAAGGAGGAGAAAATTTTGCCTGCATTGTGGAGCATTGGCAGCATTGAAGGGCGAAGAAAATGGTGGATGACATTCTTGTAGGTTTTCGGTTTTCTTCTCTATGACTCTATTTCTGTTTAAGATTTCTTTTTCTTTTTAATTTTTTCCCATTAGATTGAGGGAAATTTGGGAATGGGCGGGAAATTACATATTTTGAGCCCGCAACTTTTGGCGCGAAAACTGTTGAGGCAAAGTTTCGTGTGGGCCTCCAATGGCCCAGAAATTAGTGGGAAGTGGGAACAGATTTCTTGTATTCAAATGGGCTTTATGGCTACCAGAGCTAAT
Organism: Microcos paniculata; assembly: GCA_030664755.1. NCBI lineage: Eukaryota > Viridiplantae > Streptophyta > Magnoliopsida > Malvales > Malvaceae > Microcos > Microcos paniculata. The sequence continues at coordinate 20,805,766 of CP131461.1, forward strand.
TGATTAGTTTCTCTCTAAATACGTGGAAAGATAGTGAAACCAAAGCAAGATATAATTTCAGGTCCATGGATCCTTGGGAATTAGGAACATGAAAGGGAAAGTAAAACTCTTTTAACGAATTCCATATCTTTAGTTCGAGTTGGTTAGAAGTTAAAAAATTTATATTATATAAAAGGTTTTGAATTCAAAACATTTCATTTCTTAAGTATGCCACTTTTTTCTACCTCAAACAAAAAAAAAGACTAAACCTATGAGTGTAAATGATATATCTATACTCGTAAACTATTTAGGTTCGACTCAGAAAAACTTGAATTGGACTTAATTATTGTTGAATCGAATACAAGCTTGAATTCAAGTTTGAGTAACTCTAGTAGTTGAGTGAGTCAAATATCCCAATACCTAATAGAACTGCTCGTCGAGTTTAATCGACTATTTGTGTATATGTATTTTTAATTATTTTAATTATAAATTTACTATTTTAAATATTTGTCAAACTTAAGTTGAGCTCGAGTATAGTGAAACATTAACATTTTTAATTTTTTTTATCAATTATCAAATTTAATTGAATCGAGTTCAAGTAGTTCAATTTGTGTAACAAGTCAAACTCGAACATCCCACTATTGGACTCAAACTCAATCAATTACACTTTTAACTAGATCACCACTAGTCAACCATCTCAACAAAAACTATATTACAACTTATTTTTTGCGGTACCATATTACAACTTATTTATAATATGTATGATGTATTTTTTTTCCTTGGATACTCGAAAGGTTGTCCAAATTTCAATACTCCATCGGTAGGTCGGCCTTGGCTTTTGCTTGCTGCCATCAGCAGTTCAAAATCTAATTTAATTTTAAAGTAAACATAGAAATAAAGAAAACAAAATAAAAAAGGAAGTCAGAAGCAAAGAGAATCCCGCCTTTCCTTATCTCCAAAACCACCAACCAACCCTCTAAAACCCTAACGAAGATAAGAGAAAGGAAAGAATACCAGAAACATCCATCCATGATGTCCCTAGACGCTCACATAGAGAGGGTCCTTTGGACCCAAGATCAGATTCAGGAGCGAGTGGCTCAAATGGCTTCTCAAATAACCCAAGATTTTAAGGCAGCTCCCCACCCTCCGCTCATTGTAGGAGTCGCCACCGGAGCTTTCTTGTTCTTGGCCGATCTCGTCCGCAGAATCCAGCTCCCCGTCTCGGTTGACTTGGCTCGAGCTCAATCTTACGGCTCCGGTACCCTCTCTAATGGCGCTCCCGCCATTTCCCTTGACTTGAAGCTTGATGTTAAGGGCAAACATGTCATTTTGGTAATCTTTTTTTTTTTTTGGGCTGCTCCTTTATATGTCTTCCCTTTTGGAATTATAACTTCTTTTTTCTGTTGGAATTAATGTAGTAGTATCGTTTATTTGTTGCTTTGCAATGCAAAAGGCTAAATGGGTGTTTGAATGAAAAGCAGATAATTTCATTGAAGAATTGTGAGACTTAAATATGTTGGCCTTTTTTCGGTTGATTTATTTTGTTTTCCATTAATTACTACGTAAGCAATTTTTTATCATGTCAAAGGCAACAACAGAATTGAGTTTAGGGTACCATTTGGTTGTTACTTTTGCTGTTTACCTCTTCTTTCTATTAATGAAATGCACAAGAAGTGGGTTTATCTATTTACCTTTTCTTCAATTTTGTATACCATAAACTATGTTATGCCTACTTCTTGCATTTTACTTTTTTTTTTTTTGAATTAATTGTTTCCGTTGCCTTTTAGCCACTTCGAGGAAGTGCAATCTGACTACTGCAGAAAAGCTAAGTAGCATAAGCAATAAACAAAGTCCGAATCATTGTTATAATTAGAGTACCACTAACATTTAATACCACAATTCGCTAATATATGGAATGTGGTCCATGGTTTGTCTTAGCTGATGATATATTATTGTCGATACAGGATGCACTTCATCCTGTCTCATTGCCATTCACTGATACGAAGTCCATGTTATTGTTTTAGGTTGAGGATATTGTCGACACAGGATGCACTTTATCCTGTCTCATTGCACATTTGGAATCAAAAGGAGCATCCTCTGTTTCAGTTTGCGCCTTTCTTGATAAACCAGCTAGACGGAAGGTTCATGTTGAGTTAGTTGGTGATGGAAAGTTCTACAGGGGATTTGAGGTAAGACATGGCCAATTTCTCTATGCACAGATTTGGGTGAATCAATGTTACTTTTGCATCTTATTAGTTGCTTTTAATATAAATGTGTTTGCAATTATGAATATCATACTTTCAATTTTTACAGAACAAATGAGAGTTTCTGTTTCGGAATTAACATCCCAATTTGTTAAATTTCAAAGCATTTGTCATTTGAATAATCACGCTGTGCTGAAAAAATATTCCCTTTTGTTCTGGCGTTTGTTTTCTTGATGTTTTTTCATCTAGGTTCCCCTGGTCACAAGGTTATTTTAGCCAGTATGCTTAAGCTTCTTTCTTAATGTTCGCTGCATTGTGCATTTTATTTTGTTAATTATATTTTCACTTACCATTTCATTCCCGGTAACACTACCAATCATATGTAATGTTTTCGTTTTCATGTTCTGTTTTTGGCAGTGTCCAGATTATTTTGTCGTAGGTTATGGAATGGACTTTGCAGAACTGTATAGGAACTTGCCATACGTTGGTGTCTTGAAGCCTGAACACTACAAGTGATTCGATTTGTCTCTAAGCATTTTGAGAAAATGTAGAAAAATTCAGGTCAGGCGATCCAAGAAACAAGAAGCAGCTCCCTAATAATTGCAACCAAAGGTGATTTACAGGAAGAACCAAAAAAGGCCAAAGTGATTTATAGGAAGAACAGAGTGTACCTGTTCTTGCACATTAACTTATATAATGTTCTGCCAATTTATTTCTTGATTCCTATACGAAATATAATATACCTGGCTGGCTTTGCAAAATTTGCACTCTCATTGGGATGATGCGGATTCTGAATTTGATTCATAGAGAAAATCTTCATAGATGATTAGCTAAAATAACCGTGGAAATGTCATCCTCCTTGCAACGCAGCCTATGCAGGGATAAATTGGAGAGAGAAAGGTTTTGCTTTGCCTTGTGTGTTAATATAGTATGGTATGAGTTTAACTTAATACATTGAAAGGTTGAGTTACTTATGGAGGTTCGAAGTGTCTTGGCAAAGTGAATGCTACTATTTGGCGTGAAAATGGATTGGGAATGTGGTCCTCTACTTCTATCGGCTGAGGAAAGGGAACACAAAGGATGGAAGTAGGTAAAGAGCCTATAATGTAATGCTCAGTCACTGTTAGAAGATTCAGTAGAGGTGAAGATAGAATCATCACTATTAAGCCATGCTAAACAACATAAAAATGATTGCAATCCAGGGTGAATCCATGCAGAGACCGTAAATCAGTCATCCAACTTGTATGTATAAGTTATTGCAGTCTAATATCCATGTCTTGGAACCAGGATGAACGTATCAAACCAGTCATGCAACTGCCATTTCTCATTTTAATCGAAGTTAATAACCCAAAAAGATAAAAAGGCAAATGAAAGAATGTCTTTTTAATGTAAATCGATAGTGCGCTTCCGGCGTTCAGCCCAAACGGGCCTAATCATCGGCACTTCTGCACTACAATATAAAGCTCCCCCACCCCAGTAACTCCATCAGTCGAAAACCGACTCTGCTCTCCGGCCCAGCCCTTCCTCCTTAGAGACTCTTCTGCCGCTTTGTTAAGGTAAAGGCGTAAAGCCGACACCCCAGAATAATCAGTATTTAATTTGGGCCTTGGCCCCGTTTTCCTACCGAAAAAAAAAGGTACAGGCGTAAAGCCGAACAAAAGTGACGCAGAATTGGAAACCAAAAAGACAGAACGCGAGCAGGCAGCAAAAGACCATGAAAAGGGGCAAGTCACTTGCCCTTGCCAGTCTTGCTCTCCCCTCTAAACTCCTTTCATCGACCAAACCAGGAACACCCAGTAAGCCCTTTTCTATTGTTAGGCCTTTATCTTCCTCCACCTCGAAGGGTACCACAAAAGCAGAAAAAGAGCAAGAACAATCTTTTTCACCAAAATCTAAGAGAGACTCATTCATTCTTGAGCAGTTTAGACAAAGGCAGCTTAAAGGTTCACTGAAAAGCAACTCAGAGTCCAAAACAAAACAGCAACATAAACTATCAACACCAGAATCTACTTCTACCGTTGTTCAAGAGGCAAGAGAAAGTGAAAGAGTTGGTTTTGAGGATGGCAAAAGTGGTGCTACAAAGTTTGTTTCTAGTTTCCGAGAACTGGGTTTGAAAACTGAGATAATTGAGGCTTTGAGTGAGATGGGAATATGGGTTCCTTCTGAAATTCAGTGTGTTGCAATCCCAGCATTATTGGATGGGAAAAGTGTGGTCTTGAGTTCTGAGTCTGGTTCTGGAAGGACTTTGGCTCATTTGTTACCTCTTATTCAGGTAATTTTTTTTCTTTCGTATATTTATTGTCTTGTAATCTATTAATATGTGCTTCTTTTTTGTTGAAGTTAAAAAAAAAAAAAGGAAGCATGTCTTTGATTTGCTTTTGCTTTGTGGAAATTGTTGAGCTTTTAGAATGTGATGTTTGCTTTGGGTGCTAGGAATTTAATTTTGTTATCATACTGAGCTGATGGTTTTGTTTGTCACTACTAAAATTTAGTTATGAAATGCTATTCTTCCTCCACTTTTTTCTATTTTTCAATTGATTTAAACAAAACACTAACTTTTGTCCATGCAGTGTGTAATGAGGATTGCTGACTCTGGTATATCTAAACTGTTCTGATTTAGTGATTTGCATCTGTTGCATTCATGAAATATGCTTGGTTGTATGTCTGTCTGGATACCTCCTCCATGAATTAAGCATCATGTGAATTCAAAAAATTGATTCCAATTATTTTTATCATTTTACAACTGCATAATATAAATATTAATCTACTTATGTTGAGATAAGAACAGCCAAATGTTTGCAATAAACTGTTAAGAGGAAATACTTACATTTTGTTGAACAGCTTCTGAGACAGGACGAGGCATTGCTAAGCGTGAAGCCAAAGCATCCCCGAGCTATTGTATTATGTGCTTCAGAGGAACTATGCGACCAGGTTCTTCACACTTCTTTGTATGTGTTTTAATATAATCATTTCATCAACATAAATCCCCTTTTTTTTTTGCTTCAAGTCTCTTCTTATCGTTCTTGGTGGAATTAAGATTCCACTATTTTGAGATATGCCATTCATTTTGTTGGAAAATGGAGATTGAATGAAAATTTTTTGAATTCAATCCTTCTTATCTGCACTAGAACCAATTTTGTACTTTGCTTCACGTATATAAAGCTATTTTTGTGTCTGCTTTGATCTTTATACTATTTTGTACACCAGTTATGAAAGAACATCCAAGTAAGATTTGCAGCTCATTCCAATCACTTATTTCTCACCAATGAGGATTGCAATTAACTCAAGATGATCATGCAGGGTTTTCAAGTAGCAAGGTTCATCAGCCATCAAGCCAAGTTGAAGTCTCCCATGGAAAGTGCATCTGGCAAGACAAAGGCATCGGAGAATAAGCCAAGTGATTCAATTGGCATGCTTGTTGCAACTCCTCTTGAAACTATTCAATACATTGAGGAGGGAAGTGTCTTTCCTGATGACATCAAGTACTTGGTAAGTATCCTGAATTTAAATTTTACATGTGCTAATTTTTAAATACATAATGGCACAAGAATAAATTCCGATGCTGTAATTTTATATATTCCTAATGTAGTAGGATATCTGGTTGTTTATGATATTGTCATCTTTAGTGACGGCAAAGTCTCTGGATAGGTATTGGATGAGATGGACACTATATTCGATCATGGCTTCGGTTCTGAAATTCATAAGATCCTCATTTCATTAAGGAATCGTGCATCAAAAGCCAAACAATTTGCACTTCAAACTGTTTTAGTCACTTCACCAGTGACAAAGGTAGGATGATCTGCTCTGTGTTCTATAGTTTTAGATCATGCATTAAATGTTGGAATCATCAATGTTGTTGAGCTGCACCTCTACTCTGAATATTATGTTGCCCAAATTACAGATGTTGGCAAAACAGTTGTCTCCTCTTATGGAGCATCTTGAACAAAATAATTCTGGAAAGGTGGCTGCAATGTTGCTGGAGATGGATCAAGAAGAAGTATTTGACCTCACAAAGTCTCTAGATTCTTTGAAGATAAAAATTGCTGAAGCAATGGATTCCCTTCATTCATCTTGATTATCGTCACTGTTTATAAGCCTTGCAAGCCTTGAAGGAGCATTCTGATCTTCCATATTCACAGCTGTTAGCTGATCTTTGATTGGCCTCGTAGAATATATTTCTTAATCTCTCTTTTCTTTAATGACGGCAAGTTTGTTCTGTATGTTTGAGGATAGTGCTGAGCAACTTGATTCTTGCAGTTTTGTCTCTAGGTCGAGGTAGAGTGAGTTCATACCTTACCATGGTCTTTTGCATCATTATCTTTCTTCTTTTTTCTTCCTTTTTCCTTCTTTCTTTTTGGAGAAAGGGATTTCAAATCCTTTCTTTGAAAGAGAAAATACATGGACCTACTGTTGAGCCAAATGTTTAGGTGCGGAATCATTGTAATTAATCTTTTTTCCAGTTGGTTTAGACCAGTACTTTTCTATCATTGTAAAAAATATCAGCAATGAGGGGTGTAATTAGGCATATGATCATGAACGCTTATGTTTTTCTGTTGTTACACTCGTGCTATTTGGAATTGGATGGTGCGGACCTATGCTGTTCAACCTGAACCGAGAAATGGTGGCTGCTCCATAAAGGCCTTGTTCTTGGTTGAGGCTATGCTCAGGCCTCAGGCTGCAGAAGTTACTACTTCGTGCACAAATTTTAAACATTTTTTTGGGTACATTGGCGAGTTATGCTTTTGGGGAGGGGAATGTGGCAGTTGAGACTCGAATCTAAGACGTCTGGAAAATCTAACTCCTAAAAGAGGTGATGAACCATCTAGGCTAGCCTTGGGTTCAAATGTATATAACTGTTTGTATGGGCTAATAGTTGCCTACTTGCCTATGCTTTGAGAAGGTTCAAACTTGCAAAGTTACCGCTAATCTGGTCTATCTAGCTTGGGACCTTGGGTTACCCTGGGGAGGTGATTTGCCTGCCTTGCTTAACGCATGTTTGTCTTCGGACTAACAATTAGTCCACTCTTGACAGCTTCTTACAAACCTACAGCAAAATCCCTTTGCTTTCTTGATAAGATGTTTATGTAAGCATGGTGCATACTTGTTTCAAGTACTTCAACTCTTAAGATTCATGAAAAGAATTTTGATGGACAAATAATAGGCTATCCTGGTGAGAGATCAGATGTTCAAGACAAAAAGGATATGGAATTTGGTTTAATACTCAACATTCTCTTGTAGATAAAAAGGAAAAAAAAACACTGTTTCATGATTTTATCAAGCTCTGATCCACTTGGGCTTCTGCCATCCTTTATAATTTTTTCCCCAAACCGAAAAGGATATAGCTTATACGTACATCATCCCATCGTCTGTCGCCTCATCTTGCTGCTGTTTTTTTTTTTGGTAGAATCTCTCGCTGCTGTTTGTTTAGTACTTCGCCAAAGCTAATCCTGCAAACGAAAACAAGAAATAAACAAAACCACAGAACAGAACTATGATGGAGAAAGCTATGATGGGAGGAACATCAACAACTCTCCTTTCCATCTCTCTTCTCTCTTCAACCAAGCACTTTTCTCACTACCCATTTCTCAACCTCCCTAAACCCTCTAGGGTTTTACCAGGGCTTAAGCCTTTATGCACTGCCACTACCCCTGTCCAGAGCCTCACCCCAACCCCCATTACCATCGAGCCTGACCGCTTGAGACATGCCATGTTACTTGAGAGGCTTAGAATGAGACACCTCCCCCTAAACCTCAAGAACCTCAAGAAATTGGACTTGATAATGAAAGCAATAGAACTGGATTTAAATTGAAATGTCATTCAATAACAATGTATCCAAATTTGATGCCAACAACATGTGATTGCAGGCATTATATCACAATTTTTTGACCAACAATTAAAACAAAAGGGGTAGAAAAAAGACGTAATTAAATTATGAAGAGATTGTTTGCTGATCAGTGTAAAGTATAAACTGCCTACAAAGTGGAGATACTCTAGAAGCTTCAAGAGTTTGTTCATCATGCTTTCCCTCTGGGCAAAGCAACTCTGGACTTTGCCCCGAGAAGATACATGGCTACCAGCAAAGGATACACCAAATACAGTACTTTAAACGAGAACTGCATCTTTATTGATCTTTACTAAATGTTGATGTGGTGTAAAGATCAAAACTGTGTAAAGATCAGAACTGAATGTTGTTCTTTCCCAATTCCAAGCAAGGAGGTACCAGCAATCACTCCTTTGTGAAATTGAGAATCCTATAGGACCATTGCCGTTTACATGTCTTTTGACTTTATTGTAGGTATCGCCAGGATGAATTGGAAGTTCCATGCAAAGTCCAAGGGAAAATGGGGTCCCCACTCCACGAGGAAACCAACTACTCCAATCCAATGTACCTTTGATAAACATTTTGCCATTGTGGTGATCTGTTAAAGAAGTAAATTAGCGTTTTGTTAAAAAGGAAAACAGAACATTGGCTACACCTACACATTAATTGTTTTAATCACTCTATTAACTTATTGAACCAGATAAGATTTCTACACCTGCTTGATCTGCTGACAGTGTACCGGGGCACTTCTTTTCAAAATCCTCAACATGGCATGTTGAACTTACTGAATTTCAAATTGCATTGAACTGAGCAGCATGAAAATACCTGCATTTGAGTGCTTTATGTTATATGTACAGTCCATACCATCATATAAATAAAATAAAATCCTCAAAAGGTGTTGCAGATTTCTAATTGAATAAATCTCAGATGGTACTTAACAAGCAACTTGTAGTTTGCAACAACCACTGCCTGAAAATGATCAGAAAGCAGCAAGGGCATGCTTAATTGGTTTCATGAGGTTGCCATTCAAGTAAACAAGGTGAAGCAAAGATAAAGCTCACGAATATTTCAGAGGACGAGTCTTATTAGAAAGTATTATGTGTAGAAAGGATGATTAAGACTTAAAAGAATTATATCATTCACTTAGAACAAAGATGAAAAAGCAATCAAAATCACCTTAAGTCGTTGCCAGCCCAATGATATAATTGTTCTCCCCATTGACAGAGTACCAACATCTCTGGAAAGCCATATAGAGCAGTGACTTCTGAATTTTAAGGCCACGTCTTGCAGCATATCCGTCTTGGATTTTGCTCTTGGAAATTATGAAAAGCCCATTGGTCAGCTCAGCAGTAGAGTAATAATAAAGAAATTTGCAAGAGATTTGAAAAGTTGAGAGCACACATACATGTCTAATCTGTTGTTGTTCAATGCAGCGACAAGGAGAGAAAACTGATGCTTGAGATTAAGTTGTTAAAGAGTGGACTCTGAAAGATGGCATGATCAGACATCTCCTCTTCAGGTAATGCTTTCTGCTTTTCCTTTCAAGCTTTGATTTGGACCGTTGGGATGTGTGAGATGGACGGCCAGTCATCCCCTGTTTCCTTATTAAAACGCCCAAAAAGAACAAGGCTTCTCTCGATATCCAGTTGTTGGAGAGCTGTACTTTGAAGAAGGTAACATGGCAGCTTCTTTAACCCCGGGCAATCAGATATGGATAGGCGTTGTAGTTTTGGCATAATTGTAATATTTGAAGAAGAAGAGTCGTCTCCTCCACTGCTTCTCAATACCGTCTCATATTCCCACTCTTCCCATCCATTCATACCTTGAAATGTCAATCGTTTCAAATTGGGGAAAGCAATATTGTGGTTAATCGAAGATGTTTCAACTCCCACAAATTCTTCTCCCACTTTTTGCAGCTTCGTCATACGCAATATTATTAGGGATTCAAGGGACGGCAACTTCCCCATCGGAGGCAAGCTTTCCCAGTTGTCACAATTGAATAACGTAACACTTTTGAGCGATGTCAATGACGTCATCCAACTAGGAAACGGGAACTCAGGACCTTTACAAAACCCTATCCGTAAACTCTGGAGGTGTTGAGGTGGATGTAAGGCTTCCAGAACAAATGCTTCATCCTCTATTCTTGTCTGCCCATCTCCTCTAAAATTGAGAGCCAATGTACGGAGTCCAGCCTTGGTTGAAATTCGCGCTTCCCTTGCCTCACTTACTTCTCCCACATTTCCCAACTTTCCTATAAATAGTTCCCCCTGCAGATGGATCAACTTTCCCAAATCTGCAAGACTAAATGATGTTTCACTTTCAATACCTCCTCCTTTCTTCACTACTTCAAATTCTTCCAATGTCTGTAGACATGTTAATCTCTGCATTCCTTTCGACATTAATAATTCAGGTGTTCCTCCATTTTGAAGATGTCTCAAGTTGATTAACTTTTCCATCCCACGTGGCAATTCTCGAAGCTTACCACACCACCTGATGTTTAGAGTTTGCAAGTTACATAAATCACAAAGTGCCTCCGGCAGTTTATTCAATTCATTATTTCCCTCTAAACCGAGATATCTCAAATGTATCAGTTTCCCTATTTCTTTTGGGAACTCTGGTCGACAACGGAGTCTTAACATCCTTAGACTAATTAGTTGATGAAATAATTTCGACAAAGTTGATGCATCATTAATTCCCACAGATGGCATGATTAGGAGGCTACGTAACTTTTTCATGGGATCTAAAATTGGGACATGGTCGTCACTGTGAAGACGACTTAATGTCAAATGCCGGACATTTTCATGAGAGGACTCGACTCGTGTTTGCACTTGAACACCATCACTTGCTAATAACAAACATTCTGTTTTTGTCAAAATTTGAGCAAAATCATGCACTATATCATGCATTTTGCATTGAATTATACTACCATCAATTTCGTCCTTTTCAAACTCTTGAAAGAACCCACGTATTGCCAAGCTATCAAAACACTCTTCACCGAAGATCTCCAAGCCATTTCCTTCCCGTGCCTCTCCAAGAAAACCCTGAGCCATCCATAACTTGATCAACTCATCTCTTTTTATCCAATGATCTTTGGGGAAAATAGCACAATAACGAAAGCACTGCTTTAATGACATTGGCAAATCATAATAACTCAACAGTAGGGGAGCATAAAGGTTTTTTAAAATCTCTTCTTCGAGTTTCCACATCTCACTGTCCAAGATTCTTTGCCATTGTTCTTTGGTTCTTTTGAAACGCAAGAGACTAGCAAGGGTTTTTATCGCGAGTGGTAGGCCTGCACATTTCTCTACAAACTTTCTACCAATGCTTTCTAATTTCTGACAATCTCCATTGCTCCTTCCAAAGAATGCAATCTTACTGAACAAGGACCAACATGCATCTTCATTAGATAAAACTCCCAACGAGATCATTGCTCCAGCACAACCCAAGATATTTGCAGCTTTCTCCTTACGGGTAGTCACTAAGATTTTGCTTTCTTGGGAACCCGAACTAAGAGAGAGTTTCAAGGGTTTCCAGCTTTTCTCATCCTCAGTCCACACATCATCGAGGACAAGAAGGAACTTCTTCCCCTTAATATTTTGACGTATTTCCTGTAACAAATTTTCCAGCTCCTTAGATTGGGAACGAGCTCCTAGAGCTTCAAGAATTGATTTTGCAACCCTAAACTCATCAAAAGGATCGGAGACACACACCCATATTCTTAGAGGGAAATGATCCTTCACCTCATCATTGTTGTAAGCTAATTGGGCTAAAGTTGTTTTCCCGAGTCCTCCCATCCCAACTATAGCGATTAAAGGGATGCCTTTGCCACTTCCTCCACCGTTGTTATCCCTCAGCAACAAGCGAATCAGCTCATCCTTTTCATCATCTCGACCATATATCTCAGACTCATCAATCAATGATGTTGTTTTTGGTCGTTCAATGTTTAAATCAATGTTGCCAGTTAGACCAACAACAAAAGAAAAACCATCTTTCTCTCTGGCAATGGCTTGAAGTTTGGCATTTAGCTCTTCAATCTTGAAAGCAATATCATGGCACAGAGCAACTCCACCAAAACAAGAACATGGGGAGGGGATAAAAGAGCATACCTTGCCTGGAAGAAATGAAGCTGAAGAGCTCTGAGCTTGATCTCTCTCAATTCTGGATCTGAGAATAGCAGTCTTCCACTGGTCCAACACATCGTCAATGTCGTAGGATATGTGTTTAAGCTTATCCAGCCAAACTTTAACAGCTTCATCCTTCAGCTGTTTGCTCTCTGCATCTACCAGCACAGCTTGGATCGTCCGGAAAGTGTTTTTCATCTGTTCAACTTCTTGTTCAACTCCTACAACACGCCTCACCTCTTGCTCGACTTCTCGATCAATTATTGTTAACAGTTGCTGTAAGACCGCAGAAACAATTGCATCAGCCATAGTTGAAGAGAAAATTCTTGAGATCAAGACCTGGAAAGACAGAAGTTGAGGAGATGGCTCTATAGCAAAATACTAAAGGACAGAAAATGAGGAGACGACGGCCATACAGTAAACTAGTAGTACTAATATAATACTTAGTGGTTGCTAGCTGGAAGGTTTGAAGCACTTTAAAATAAAAGAAGTGAAATGTAACGTAGTAAACTAGTAATAATGGCCTAAGGGGTAGGTTTTTTTTATGGTCTGACAGTAATGGGGTAGTTGAGTTGAGGACTGATCATCACATTGCTTTTCATCGCTTTAGCTCATGGCTTACACTTTTGACTTTTCCAACCACGTGAAACATGACCGGACTTGGTCGGTCTTGGTTTGGAGGTATGCAAATTTCCTTTTTTTTTTTATTGGGCTTGTAAGATTAATGCAAAATATCTATTCATCAGCTTAACCAAAAACAAAAACCAAGCTGTAAAAAGATGTTGCCAATTTTTCTTTCTTAAAATGTACTGCCTAGTCAAGCTTCACATTTGCACATCCAATGTTCCATCAAAACATTTCAGTCACAATCAACCACTTTTGGCAAGGTATGAGAGATTTATAAACATACAAAATTAGACCAAGCAACGAAACACCTCGATTTAACTCTGCCAGGTTTTGTGGTTTTCATATAGGGGCAAGCAAGGAAGAACGAAATCAAAGGAGGAGCAGCAAGGATGATCAGTTTTAGATTTTACATCAAGCATAAGAGTTTTGAAACAAGCATTTGCGTTGTTGAACTGGACCTCTGTTCTGAATATTGTTTCTTACCAGACTACAGATGATGGCAAAACAGTTATGGAGCATCTTGAGCAAAATAATTCTGGAAAGGTGGCTGCAATGTTGCTGGTGATGGACCAAGAAGAAGTATTCTACTTCAACCTCACAGAGTCTCTAGATGCTATGAAGATAAAAGTTGCTGATCAATCGATGGACTCCCTTCATTAGTCTTTACTCATGATTATTGTCATTGGTTATAAACCTTGCAATCTGATCTTCCATACGCACAGCGGTTAATTGATCTTTGATTGGGCTTGTAAAATTCCTATATTTCTTAATCTCCTTTCATGTTTAATGATGGAAAAGTTTGTTTTGTAATATAATATATGAGGATGGTGCCGGGCTACCACTGAGCCAAATGCTTAGGTACTGAATCATTGTAAGTGTAAAATTTTAGTATTGGATATCGAAGTACATTCATCTTTCCTTTGGTTTGGACTAGAGGTGTCAAATGGGCGGGTTGGGCGGGTTACGGGTTCGGGTCAATCGGATCGGGTTAATTTGACCCAAAGAAAATTTCGGGTCACACGGGTTTCGGGTCATTTGGGTTCGGGTCACACGGGTTTCGGGTTATTTGAGCTCGGGTTTTTCGGGTTTGGACCTCGGGTCATTCGGGTTTCGGGTCGTTCAAACCCGGGTTTTTCGGGTTTGACCCATGGGTCATTTGATTTTGGGTTTTTCAAATTTGTTCATTGATTCATTTTGATATGAGTCATGGGTGTAGTTCGGGTTTTTAGGTTAATTCATAAATTATTTTCATTTGAGTTTCCAATTATTTATTTAAAAAAAATTAAATTTATAAGTTAACTTTTCAATAATATATCAAGTAATCAACTAATCGAAATCAAGCAATTATTTATTGTCATCTGCTAGCACGAGTCTTCATGCACATAAATTACATACCATTAAACTTGTAATTTATAAATCTTAATTATTAAGTAACAAATTAATAAGTAACTCTTCAATCTTCAATTCTTTATGTTTTTTCTTTCCACTCTCCACTTTCTATTTCTAATTCACCAGTAAACTTTAATTTTATTAAGTTGAATCAAAATAAGTAAGTAATCAAAATAAGTAAATAATTAAAACAAATAAAATTATGCATTACTGCTTTTTAATACTATTTATACAACATATTAACACATATATAAATAATAAAATCAAATTAAAGTATGAAATCTATAAATATATTGGGATTATATCAACTTATAATTTATGATAGATGTCTCATGTAACATGTCACACGTTACATATGATAAGAATTAAATAGATTTTTTCAAATATAAACTATCTATCATTCTATCTCTTATTAGAAGTATAATATAATAAGAGATATATTAAAGTATAACTTATAATTTATAAATTGTAGGACAAAGATTAAAATTTAAGAATATGAAATATGTCTTTTATTTCAATTTAATAAGACATTTATTTTTATTTTTATTTTTTAACAAATTTATTAAATAAATTTAATAATATCTAAGAATGAGAAGGTAATATATTACTTAATTAGGTTTTCGGGTTATTTCGGGTTAGCCTCTCGGGTTAAACGGGTTTCGGATCAAACAGGTTTCGGGTTAATCGGGTTTCGGGTCAATCGGGTTTCGGATCGGTCGGGTTCGGGTCGTTTACTTTTTTTGGTCAAATCGGGTTGGGTTAGTTTCGGATTCGGGCGGGTTGGGCGGGTTTCTCGGGTCGGGTCAACTTTTGCCACCTCTAGTTTGGACCAATACTTTTCTTCCTAGTTATATAACCGATAGTGCTGGACAGCAATCTATGTTGTTGGACCCTCAACCCAACAGTGGAGCTCTAATAATTGTGCGTCAAAAAATTATCTGCAATGAGGGGCGTAGTTAGGCATGATCATGAATGCTTCTGCTTTTCTGTTGTTACACTTTTGTTATCCTGGTGCTGGTGGGAAATGGGATGCTGCCCTACGCTTCGTCAAACCTTTGTTCTTTTTCTCTTTGGTTTTCAGGGGATGCTCAGGCTGAAGAAGTCACACTCATCAGCTACTACTTTGTGCGCAAATTTATAACTTGTTGTGTGGGGTAATAATTGCCTATGGTATGAGAAGGTTCAAGACTTGTAAAGCTACTGCCTGTCTGATCTATCCAGCTTGGTTTAATTTGTAGACCTGATTTGCCCGCCTTGCCTAATGCATATTTCTCTTTGGACTTACAATTACCACCCTCCCCACAGCTGATTACAAAGAAAAATTCCTTGTGCTGTTGTGCATCTACAGAAAAATTCCTTTGCTTTCTTGATAAGATGCTTATTTAAGCGTAGTGCATACTTCAACTCTTAATTGTTCATCTCAGTGAGAGATATGATGTTCGTCAGAAAATACATGGAATTTTGATTAATACTCAACATTTACTTGTAAATAAAAAGAAAAAACTGTTTTTCAAGCTGATAGAGGTGTGGGCTATATAAATAATGGGCTAAAAGCCCTGATCCATACATTTTTGCCCAAACCGAAAAGGATATAGCATATACGGACATAATCTCATCATCTGTCGCCTCATCTCGCTGTTTGTTTACTACTCAAAAGTTAATGCTGCAAACAGAAACTGAAGACCTGATAAAACCCCACAAGAAATAAGCAGAACCCACGGAACAGAACTATGATGCAGAAAGCTATGATGGGAGGAACATCTAGAACTCTCCTTTCTATCTCACTTTTCTCTTCAACCAAGCTCTTTTCTCACTACCCATTTCTCAAACTCCCTAAACCCTCTAGGGTTTTACTAGGGTTTAAGCCTTTATGCACTGGCACTACCCCTGTCCAGAGCCCCACCCCAACCCCCATTGCCATCGAGCCTGACCAGTTGAGACATTCCATGCTACTTGACAGGCTTAGAATGAGGCACCTCAAAGACTCTGCTAAAGCCCCATCACCCGCTAAACCTCTAGAAAAAATGGCTGCCCTTGGTAAAGAGGGTGAGGTTTCTGATAAAGGGAAGAAGAAGAAGAAAGGAATGGCTGGTAGTTTTGAGGAGTTGGGTTTGAGTGAAGAAGTGATGGGTGCTGTTAGGGAGATGGGGATTGAAGTTCCTACTGAGATTCAGTGTATTGGGATTCCTTCCGTTTTGGATGAGAAAAGTGTGGTTTTGGGTTCTCATACTGGCTCTGGCAAGACTCTTGCTTACATGTTGCCACTTGTTCAGGTCCCCTCTTCTCTTTCTTCTTCTTCTTTTTTTTTCCCCCTTTTGGTGGATCAATTATCCATTTCTGGATGTTTTGTATAGGTCGCTCCCCCACCACCATTTTATTCTTGGGTTTTTGGGATTGAAAGTTACATTCTTTTTACATTTTTCCTTTTGGTGCAATTGAATTTTGAGGTGTTTTGGTGCTTGCATGATTTGATTAGGTTTGGGATATTTATCTCATTATGCCATAGCAATGAAATTGTGATTGTGAATACTATACTGTCCAATTCTTACTTCTATCAGTTCAAATCCATCTTAGTTTGTGCTGGATTGGAAACTGTCAAGTTTCAAGTTATGACCAGTAAAGATAGCTTTTATTTATAGTTTCTTACATGCTAAGAAGCATTATTATCGATTTCATGTGGTTTATGTTGGTACTGGGAGTTCTATTAATTTAAAGGCAATTTGCTTTTATACGTTGGTCTCACAGTTGCTAAGGCGGGATGAGGCAATGTTAGGTATGCTAGCAAAGGGTAGGCGTCCTCGAGCAGTTGTTCTTTGCCCCACAAGGGAGCTGTCTGAGCAGGTTTTGAGTACTTCTTCTGCTATTTGGACTTCAGAATGTGTTCCGTTTTTTTAAAGTTTTCCTTCATTAACATTAGTGTGCTTCTTTTTTTTTTTTTTTAAGGTTTTTCGTGTGGCAAAGTCGATTAGCCATCATGCAAGATTTAGGTCTACTATGGTGAGTGGTGGAGGTCGGCTGAGACCGCAAGAGGATTCTCTGAATAACCCAATTGACATGGTAGTGGGGACCCCTGGCAGGGTTCTTCAACATATTCAGGATGGGAACATGGTTTATGGTGACATCAGATATTTAGTAAGTGGCCTAACATGTCAGTTTGAATTTAGTTATTCTATAGATTTGTGTCCAGACTCCAGTATCCTACCCCAAGCAGCCACATGACTTCCTAGGTGCATGATTTACACACTGGTTTATTTTGCTAATTGTTTTGTAGGTTTTGGATGAAGCAGACACCATGTTTGACCGTGGCTTTGGTCCTGACATTCGCAAGTTTCTTGGTCCATTAAAAAATCGTGCACTAAAACCCAACGGCCAGGGATTTCAAACTATTTTAGTCACTGCAACGATGACAAAGGTTTGCCGGCTCATCTGATCCTTCTGCTGGATATTCTTATTTTGCTATTTTGGCTCACAAAATGTTATCATTTATTCTTATTTAGTTAGATTTAATCCATATACTTTTCTGGTATCTAGGATTGGGTGATATTTGAATGTTGAACAAGGAAAAAGTCCTTTATTACTTGGGCTCTTATTTTAGATGTGATTTATATGCTTCTGGCTCTGTACAGTGCATTAGATTTTGGAGGTAAATTGTGATATTGCTGCTTGAGATCAAGCAACCTATAAGAAATTTATTGTCAGTGCTACATAGAAGGCAAATTATTAGTTGCAACATTTCAAGAGATCTGCAGTTGGAACTTTGATTTTATTATGTTTTAGGTGGCTTTAAGAGGATGCCAAAGCTATATCTTGCTGCAGGCTGTTGCAGAAGTAATAAACTGTCCACAGATTTTAAGGGTGTACTAATTATGTTCCAACTTTTATATGAATACTTTGAGAGAAAATTTAGGTGCATAGTTACTACTTAGGTATTTTGGTCCATGGTAACTTGCTTTTTAGTGGTATCCTTTGGTTTAATGAGATTTTCAGATATTAATATTTGTGAGATTTTTCAGGCAGTGCAAAAGCTGATTGATGAGGAATTTCAAGGAATAGAACATCTACGTACATCAACACTGCACAAGAAAATAGCTTCTGCTCGGCATGATTTCATCAAACTTTCAGGTTCTGAAAACAAGCTGGAAGCATTGTTGCAGGTCTAGTTCTATGGTTTTTTGTCATTTACTATCAGTTTGCAATTTTTGAGGTTAACAGAGTACTGTTTTTGTCAAAGTCTTGTAAAATTTCACACAGAAAATCTCTAGAAGAGCATATAATAGTCAAAATAAGAGGACCATACTATAGTACTTTTAAGTTCTCTAGTTAATACACGTAAAAAGGCGTCTCTTAGGTAATGTGGTGCATTGGGTTGAACCTCAACTTATATTTTTTTAAGCGATGATTTCTCAAAAGTTAGGAGTAGTTTCAAGCAAATACTTTTCATTATGATCCTTTTTACAATTCCTCTAATTTTGTTTCAAACAAAACTATTTTGAAAATTTTCCAACTTAATTCAGTTTTGACATCAAGGAAGAGTTCCCTAGGTTAACAACTATGTTAAAAATCCTTGAATAGGAATGTTAAGTTTCGTGATAGCCTGCATCAGTTTTCTTTGTAGTTTGTAGTGACCTTCAGGTTTGGTTTTTCCAATTATTCCTTATTGGTTTTAACTTTTATGTTTCACAAAAACTCAATTGTTTGTTGCGCTGTTTTATCCGGTTGCATGATAGGCCTGTTTTTCTCAGTTCTTGGCCAACACCATGAGCTGTGTTAATTACTGCTATCCTGTATTGCTTAGATTTATAGTTTTCCAGTGGCCTTACATTCAGCTTGGACCTCTTGATCTAGTGCACAGTGGGTTTAGATTGGATGGCCATGCTTTAAGAAATGTTATCATACAAGCATGTACTCGTCCCTAATATGAATGTGCTAGAAAATTAGATTAGCTTATACAAGCTTCGGGTAGAAGAAGACGATGCCACTGCAGAGGATCTGTTCACTCAGATGGCCAGTACCCTAGAATTTCGAAACATGTCACCTAGAAGTAATTGGACCTGTCCACCTTTTGATTGTATTGTAAATCTTTGGCCAACCTACATTCTGGTTGTTAAATTCATGAAAGCTTCTCCATTTCTTTTTCACTGGCCAAGATCTTAGGACATGAGGTTAACAAGTCAGCTGGATATTCTCTGAAAATAGTTTGATTAAGAATTTTGAAAGAAATTAATGAATTATTTTCTTAAACAAACTTTAATTTTGTAAGGAAATTTTGACATGTCAAATTGATTGTAAGTTTAACAAATTGTTCTAGTTCTGTAAGATGAGCATTCTGATGAAGTATGGTAACTTAAATTGGTTTAGTTTCAATTGCTATGACAGGTTCTCGAGCCAAGTTTAGCTAAGGGGAACAGGGTGATGGTGTTTTGTAACACATTAAACTCAAGCCGTGCTGTAGATCATTTTCTTAGTGAAAATCAGATCTCTACTGTCAATTACCATGGTGAGGTACCAGCAGAGCAAAGGTGGGATATTCTAAGATTTACATAGTATATCTAATGCAGGAGTAAAATGTATCTATGCATGTATGTTTGTCTGAAGTAATGGTTTCCTTGTAAAAACAGAGTTGAAAACCTGAATAAGTTCAAGAGTGACGATGGAGACTGTCCCACATTAGTTTGCACAGACTTGGCTGCTAGAGGACTAGACTTAGATGTGGATCATGTTATCATGTTTGATTTCCCCTTAAATTCTGTAAGCATCATATTTTTGGTTATATTGTTAAAGGATTTAAGCTTTTTATTCTTTCTTATCTCGAATGTTTACTCCTACTCATTTCTTTCTAATTTTCTATATATTCTTATCTTACTTTCCTTTGCCTCTTAGATCGACTACCTTCATCGCACAGGTAGAACTGCACGTATGGGTGCAAAAGGTCTGTGATCGCTTGATTTCAAGTCTATCCATCATCACTTTTATTTTCCATTCACTAAAACAAAGAAAGTGTTATTTTCCTTCTAACTTTGTTAAAGAATGCATCATTGGTGTGAGTTCATTCTGCACATTGAAAATCCCTAATGGTTTGTTCTTCTATCATCTTCACCATTCTTAATATTACTTCTTTCAACCAAAAGTGAGATGCACAGGTCATTATCCTTAAAAAAAAAAAAAAAGTCTTTCTCAGAGAAATTTAAATCACAATCTTTTCTTTGTCAGGGAAAGTAACAAGTCTGGTGGCCAAGAAGGACTCATTGTTGGCTGAAAGGGTTGATGAGGCAATAAGAAAGAATGAGAGTTTGGAATCTCTTACAGTTGATAATGTCCGAAGGGATATTGCAAGGGCTCGGATAACTGAGCAGAAGGGGAAGAGTGCTAAACTGATAAAGGTGTCAAATCAGAAAAACAAGATTAAATCTGTATCTGGCCATACGTCAGGGAAAAAATCCTCAATTGCGAAATCCGTAAAATCACCTACCCCAGCAAAACCTTCAAAGAAAATAGTTAAGGTGTCAAAAAATTTCAAGACTGCAAAAGCATCTCCTGTTGGAAAGAAAAGCAGGTCCAGTGGAGTGAATTCTACAGCCAAGAAACTGAATGTTGTTGGGTTTAGGGGGCGATCTTCCTCTGGCAAAAAAGAATCATTTAGGCCTAGTTGATTGTGGTAAAATTTTCTGGATTTTGTGAATTGCTTTTAACATGTAAGCATCAGTAATTGAAAAAAAAAATCTTGTTAGTTTTAGATCTCTCTGTCTTACCACTTAGAACTGGTTTTAATGCATCTAGAATGCATTTTCAGTTCACTGTGCACCCTTAAAGGGTTAGCTGAGGATGCATATAGCCATGTTGCAAGTACTTGCAAGTCGGAGTTATATTAGCATGCTGTGCAGAAAATTCATGCATGAGGATGGAGTGGAATCATTTTTTGTATAGGCATAGAATTTTTCATGTACTATGAACCAGTGCTATAGTTTGTAATATTTGAAGTACATGTACACCTATATCTAGTGCAATGTACAGGATTCACTTCAGTATTGCATTGGCTGAAACATTCCACGAGTCTTGTTTTACAGGATATTCTGATGATTTTAGTTTATAAAGCTAGGTTTGAAACAAGAGTAGCACTGTTCAAGGTTCCGGTGGACACTTCTTCATGAACTTCACATCATCTTTTACTTCCAGGTGAGTAGAGGGTGAGGAGTTTTGGAAGGAGTAACGATGTTGCCTTCAGAATCATATATTATGACCCCAGAAAAATCCGGCAGCTGACATTTCCCTCCCATCAATATGTTCTTCTGCCAAACTGGTTGTTCTCGGCTGAACATGCTCACGTCGACATCTTCAGGTTGATATCCATCAACTCCAGCGGTAATAACTTGATGATTTATTTCAATGACAGGGTCAGGATCTTCATCGAAAAATTCATAGCAAGCTCTCCATTGATGGCGCAGTTTACGCTTGTGGGAAGCACACTTGATGATCAATACAAAAGCGCATAGAAGAAATGTTACTGCAGCAAATCCTACTTGAGATGCATTAAGTGGTGACGCTGGCGTGAAGAGAAGCTGGCGGGCCATGATAGAAAGCTGAGAGTTAAGAGTGAGTTTTCAGGAAATAGAGAGAGTTTATATAGCCTTTTGTTATCCTATAAGAATGGGGTCGTTGAAGTTGTTGGATTTGTTAGAATTTGACTTGTAATGTGGTTCAGGTGAACGTTGACCTTACTTGTTTCATCTACTTTCATGTTTATGTGTCTGTGCAAAGCTTGATGAATTTTCAGCTTTGCTTTTGCCTGAAAAGGGAGTTGATGGTTTAGTTCAGAGCGATCGGCTTCTTCCTAGTGAGAACAGCTGAACCTATACCAATGAGAACAGTTGAACCTATAGTTGTCAAAAACTGACCCGAACTCGAGAAACCCGCTTGGCTGAACTGAATCCGACATTAACCCAACCTGATTTGGCAAAAAAAAAAAAATAAATGACCCGAACCCTGACCTGAAATCCGATAGACTCGAAACTCGATAAACTTAAAACCTGATTGACCCGATAGCCTAATCCGATAAACCTGAGAATCTAACCCGAAAAAATTCGATAGATTAATTAAATAATTTTATATACCTTCTAGATCAAATTATTTTTCATTAAAAATATAATATAAGTATACAACTTTTCAAACTTTCAATAAATTTCTTACTAAAAGTATAAATTTAACATCTCTATTTGGTAATTTACTAATTTTAATTTAGCATTATGATATCACCTTTAGGAATATTTTGTTAGTTAGTAGTTATTTAAGGTGATTTTATATAATATAGACCAGAAATTTATTAATTATTAATAGATGTTATGTTAAGTGCTCTTATTATATTCATTAATCAATTTCTAAGCAATACTATGTTAGTGATTTTATATCGTTTGTTCCTACAATGAATTGCTTAGAAATTGATTAATGAATATAATAAAGTCACTAATATATATAGTATATACGATAGTTTTACAAAGGAAATGATAAAATTAAGGCACTAATAGTAAGATAATAAAATACTAAAATTAGTAGCCTATGAGTGGCTATAGTTGCATGACAGCATAGCCTATTAGTAGGAAACTGACAAATTTCGTTTTCGGTTATCCTATTCACCAACAAAACAAAACCTTTTAAATTTTTAATACTATAAGTGGAAAATTAACAAATTTTGTAATTGTATGTCAAAATTTTGATTTTTTGGTTTGTGATTATATAATAGACAATTTTTTGGGTTATCAATTACAACTTATAACAAAACTTTTTAATATTAATTACATATATATGAATTATAATGAATTGATTATTTACCAATTAGAATTTAGAAATGAATTAGTAAATGATAAAAACACAAATATTTATTTCGTTTTAAAACTATAGATAAATTTATAGGAAAAATTTTAAAAAATTGTAAATATTACTAATTTAATTAATACATTAATAACATTATAAATTTAAGTAATTTAATTACAATTTATAACAAATTAAATAAATAATACTTTGATAAAACCTCTCTTAATTATTAATTTGTAAAATTAAAACTTTAATTCAATTTAAAATAATCGAGAACCAGAATGACTCGAGGCTTAAATCTGAAAAATCTGAATTCAAATGACCTAAAACCCAAAAGGCTTGAAACCAGAAAGACCCGAGACCTGAAACCAAAAAAATCAGATCCTGAATGACCCGAAAATCTCTTTTAATCCATATTAACCCAACCTGATTGATCAAAATCCGAAACTAACCTGACCTAACTGATTTGACACCTGTAGTTGAACCTATTACCCATCCCTGATGAAGGTCTGAAAGTCGGAAGTTTGAGGCCCATTTAACATTCGTATATGGGCTTAAGGTCCAATGAAACAAGACTTGCTTACTTATATTTGGCCACAATTGCTCATCCTCTTGCGCGGCTCCCAACCCATTGGGGATCATTCGGTTCGTTGCTTCCTTTCTTATTCTGCTTCAGCCTTCAGCGCTTCGAGTCCCCTTTCTGTTGAATTAAAATTGAATATAAGAAATCCAAAAATGCTTAATCGTTCACAAATTTCCCTATACAAATTCATTTTGAGACACCCTTTTCGATCATCTTCGAAACCCACATCTCCATTTCCCATTAACTATCTTTCACTGGCTCCAACACAACTCGTTGGCAACTCAGTCCCATCCGGGAAACTCATTTTTTTCCACTCAAAATCCAACCTTTCACAATACCCAACCTTCCAACCCTCGCAAGTTCAGCAGGTAATTCTCCAAAACCTGAGAAAATATAGTACTGAGTCGGCATCCGAGTTGGACGTGAACAAGGAAGTGGACTCGATCAACCTCAAGTTTGCAGAGGCCAGAGAGGAGATAGAGATGGCAATGGAGTCGAAGGATACTGTTTACTTCAATGAAGAAGCGGAGTGTGCTCGTGCTGCTGTTAAAGAAGTTTTGGAAATGTTTGAAGGGCTTTCGGAGAAGCTACCGGAGTCGGAAAAGGCGGCTTTGCAGCGTTCAATGGGGCTTAAGATTGAGCAGCTGAAAGCTGAGCTGCAACAGTTAGATGATTGATGAGGTTGGTTCTTTTTTTTTCCCCCTTTGCTTCATTTTGTCACACTTGAAAGAGATGAGGGTTTAGAGGTTTTAGTGATGACATTTGATTGGGTTGAAAAAGATGCCATTTTGAATAAGGCTTTGTCTGTTTTACTTTACATGATTATGATTATGATTTTGATGATGATGATAAAGGAAAATCTGTACTCTTTAGAGGAACTATTTAGAATTTTATTTTAAACTTGTAACCATCTTTAATCAGATGATAATAAACATCCTTTTCTTACTTATGGATCAGTTGTTAGTTATTCTACAGTTGTCATTGGCTTCTTTGGCAGTAGTTCCAAATTAAGTAGGTTCTTGATGTTGTTGCTTGTAAGAAGTGTTATTTTTGCTATCTATAAAATGTATTATTTGAATTGCATGAGAATGCAAACATAAAACTGCTAAATCCTGGCCCCCCAAAAAAAAAACTGCAGAATAGGTAAAGTAAAACAATCTCTCCACACAATATGAAGACCAATAAATTGGAGTGTTAAAGTTAAATACAATAAGGTAAAATCCAATGAGCAGTTTGGCAAAAAGATAGTCTGTTATCTGGAGAGCAATGCAAGACACAACGACATGCTGATAGACCTGGTTCAGATGGGCAGGCTTCTCTTTTAAAATTTGACTCAACAATGGTTTCATTGCTTTACCCACTTTTGGATTCATTGTTTGATGTTTGAGCAATAATATTGTCCCTGGTGGAAAATGGTACATGTCTCCATCTACAACACTCTCTGGCACGTAAGTGTAGCAAACCTATTCAAACCACAATCCTCCATGATGTAAGAGGATATCAAATGTCAAGTTTAAGTTATAAGTGGAGTTCAGCAGCTGGATAATGCTATCTGTTCAGCCAGGAGAATGAAGAAGAAATGATTATAAACTCTGATATGATTAAATGTTTGATACACTAGCGAAAGCTGCCAATGCATCTTAGAAAGTCACTAAGGGTTTTACTTGTTATCAAATCTAAAACATTTCCATATTATAAAGTTTGAAGTTTGTACAGTGCTACCTTATTGTAGGCTTCTTTTCCTGCAATAGCTGGAGACACATAGGCTTAACTAGTTCAGAGCTTGACATGCACAATTTGAGAATATGACGTTCTCATTAGTAATAAATGAATGATGAAACCAACACCATTTGATGGTTCAGAGATTAGTCATTTTTATCACTCTCCTCCTTAAGTCTAGAGTGGGGCATCATAATCATGTTATACCTTTTTCATTGTGCAATTTTGTCCAGACTTTTTCTATTTGCTCATCATTATGCAAAAGGGAAATCCTCGTAAGAACTATGCTTGCGTTTGGATGAAATTTTTGGTGCCTAGCATATCTTAATCTTTTAGGTAAGCCTTTCCTTTTCCATATATAACTTTGCTGTTGGTATTGCAGAAGAAACTCAAGAAGGAAAACTTTTACCTTTTTTTTTCATTTTTTATTTTTTATTTATTTAAAGAGAGAAGTAGAAGGTATATGAACAAAGTAAAAGATATTGTCAATGATAGTTGTGTACTTTGGCTGTGAGGTTGTGCCAATTTGTTCTCAAGTTATGAATAGTGTTGTACTTCTAAACTCATTTTAAATTTTATACGAACTGCACTTTTAATTTTAGTTTAAACTTAAAACTATGTTATACAAATATGTTTAACAAAAAAGGTTAACTTCTTTCTCACCGGTATAGAGTAGCTTGAGTTCTTTGATTTGATTTGCAAGCGATTTTTACATTATTTCAATCCTTGCTAAATGTAGTTTCATATTCATATTCCTTCTAACCATGAGACCTTAAAGGTTTATATATTACTCAAGTACAAATCCACCCTTATTTTAACTTTTAAGGTGCTTCAGAAATAGGATCTTTGCATTTTCTTTGTCTCAGTTTCTAAGCACCCAGTTTAATCATACGTTAGTATATAATCCAAATATTTGGAGGTAAAAGAATCTATGGCTGATGCTAGAATGCCTGCAGAATTTTCTGTTTCTCAATTACTAATTTTCGAGCTTGCCATTTGTACCTGTGCATTAATTTTGTGCTCCTCTCTTATTTTTCTCATGAGCCAGCAAATTGTTTCATTTTCTGATGGTTTGAGAAATAATCCTGAAACAAATCTGCTACTGTAAAGACGTTACCTTAACATGAGTGAAATTGGTATATGATTTATGAATGACGCTCAGTATAATTACTTTGAAGTATTAGTTTGCTTGGTAACTTTTCCTTGTTTGTCAAATTACAAGCCTTATGCTACGGTGGAAATCAGTATGGAGAACTCCATAGTTTGCATTGTGATTGTATGTGTCTGATACAGGTTCTTCCTGGCACATGAGCTAATGTAAAATTGCCCTAATAGAGCATAATGCCTGCTAGGATTTTTGACTTATGGATGTCCTCTTGAGAAGTTATAAAACTAGAGCCCTTAAAGGATGTAACAGCTACTGTTGGATTACCGTATAAGTTCTTTTCCTTTAATCATTGGTTAGAACCTTTGCTTTAAAAGTTTTATGATCCCTCATACCACACATCTAGAGTTCATCTAGCGGAAAGGTTTACCAGGGATTTTGAATTTAAACACTTCTGTTGCTCTCTCACTTCAATAATTCCTTCATCGGAGCGTAGTTTAGTGAAATAGAAAAACATTGAAATTCTCAAAGTACAGTTTGTTTTGCTGGTTGATAGATAATAGTTAAACTAGGGTGGCAGGAGAAGATTATAGAAGTATATTGTAAAGTAAGCGATCAGTTTCTGTTGTGGAATCTGGAAATCCAGGTTTTGGAGCTTGCGCAGTCTGCAATATACCATACCACTTGATTTTTTCAGCCAATTGATTCGAGTCACTTGTGAACCTTTGATCAGTCACCATAGGCTAACCAATGGTTTTAAATAAAAACAGTTTTATGATTTAATTAGGTTCACTTCAATAGAACCTAATTTTCAGCTCAATTAGAAGGTATATGAGGTGTCATACTGGCTTCAAGGACATATCTTTGTCTCAAAAAGATGACCTGAGACTAAAACTGGAGAGTGGAGGATGGTCATGACAGGCTTCCTGAGGTGGGATTTTCATTGTGATTTCAAGGTTCTCGGCAATAGTAATAACAGGGCTCTTTGGTAGTACCCTTGTGCGGTACCTTGCTCCACCTTTAAACAGGATTTGTTTGTTGGCCTGGGATTCATAGAAAAGTATCATGTAGATTTTTTGTTGGCCTTGGGATAGCAAGTCTCCAAGTCTACTTGTCAAACAACACGTTATAATTCCTAAGTGGTGGTAAGCCAGTTACAAAAGTTGATGCCAATTTGAGCTGTGAACTTGCATTTGCTTTTGTTAATCTCTGGTCGTCTTTGGTAGAAATTAATTGGATCTTTTACAAGCTCATGAAATTGATCTTGGTTTATGTTGAGGGGTGATTAAGATTGATTTTCCAATTGATTAGCCATAGGCTCCATAGCTGCTCATGAATTCAGATTGTTTCATTCCTCCAAAACCACCTAGCTCTGTTTAGCTGCCAATGAAGTTGCCTTTATATCTGACAAATCTGGATGTTTGAATGTTCATGGAGTTTGAAATGGTGTTTTACCGACATAACATGTAGGTTTATCCGAACATGCACATTGAAACAACAATGTAGGCAACTTGAAGCGGAAAACCATAATAAAGAGACTACAAAGCATTTATCCCATTGCTGATAGAACGTGGGGAAAAGAGATTGTTTTAAAGTCTTTTTCCATTACCAAGTGTTGGTTCCTGCCATTTGTAATAAAATACCAAATGCTGTTCCAGAATTCCATGTTCCTCTGCTGGAATAATATCAGAAACAGGTTGAAAAGAGAAAACGTGTGGGGATGAAAGCCCATTAGATGAGAGGGTGTATGTACATGGCTTTCATTTTTCATGGATGACTGAGTTGATAAAAAAGAAAAGGCTGCAAAGTATACACATATTCAGTTTTCCTGAATGGTGTCTTTGGCCATTTTGCTTGAGGATGTCCTGAAAGTAAACCCCACGGCAATCAGGGCAACTTGCGTTACTTGTATCGAAAGTTACAAAAACCAGACATATCTTGAGCAAGAAATTGACTGACCAAGACTGGAGCAAGACACTGGCTTGAATAAGATTGTGAAGGACAGAAGGAGAAGGTGTGTTGTTGACAAACAGGGCCATGGTTTCTCATGTGGGAGGGACCAACGAGCCGTTTGGAGGCACAAAATCCAGGATGAATTTCCTCAATCTCTTCCCCATCTCTCTTTTGGACTTTTATTGAAACTGTTATTAAATCTATATTGACCTCAACACAAAGAAACAAAAAAAGGAAAGAAGAAAGAAAGAAACTTATTGAACTCATGAGATACTAACATATTGAATTTGTCAGTGTCAGGCTTAGTCCAGACAGCACTTGAACTGTTGAACTGCTTTGTTTTTTTATTAGAAAGGGGATGTAAAAGAGAAAAGAAGAGGGAGAGGGCTTGTGATGGGGATGTTGTCGTAATGAGCTGATTATTGGGTATCTTATTAGCAGATCTTCTTTTTTGACCAAAAGCACCAGAAATTTTTTTAAAAAAAGTAATGAACAAAAGGGAAGAAGACTAACAAGATTATTACAAGGTGAAGGGGGAGACATCAGACAAGTCTAGTGTCTGCTTAGGCATGTGGGATAGAGAGGGAGGGAAGCATGGCTTGTTTCTGCCCTGTCTGCTTTTTCTGCTGCATCATTGGGCCTACTTCCAATATCTGCATGGAGCCTTTGCTTTCCACTTTGACATTAAAGGCTACTCATAACTGCATCACTTGCCCCACGTTTTCAGGTTTATATTCATCTGCATCTGCAGTCTGCACATAAGGTTGATAATTTAACTCTCTTTGTCTCTTCCTCTCTGTTTCCCCACCTTTTCCCCCTTTTTTCCTGCTTGTTTACTGGAGGTGATAAAATGAACTTGAACCCGAAAATTCGTCCGAACCCGCCCTAATCTGAACCCGATCAAACCTGATTTGACCAAAAAAGTCAACAACCCGAACCCGCCTGAGCCTGAACCCGAAGAAACCTGAAACCGAAATTACCCGAACCCGAAGTAATCCGAACCTGAAATTACCCGAACCCGACAAGGCGAGCTCGAACCCGACCTGAACCCGAGCCCGAGCCCGATCTGAACCCGAACTTTAATTTAATATTAAAAAAAATAATCTTATAATATTTTTTTATAATATTTTCTATAAGTTCAAAATTTTAGTTTTAATGTTAATAATTATTTAAAATAATGTATTCTTTTTTTTCTTTTCTTAATATTATTACTAGTTATGTGTCATATCTTATAAGTTATTAAACTATTATTTTCTTTAAGATAATATATAGTAATAAGTTAATTATGATAAAAGTAAAATTGATTAATTACATTTCTAAAATATGTCAATTTGTTAATTATCATCCTCATTTAATAAATAAAATGTAAAAATATTTAATTAAAAATAATAAAGAGTTTTAATTTAATTCAACAATAACAATTATATTTTTGAAATATATTTGAAAAACAATGGTATTTTAGATAATTGAAAAGTTTTGTAATATTCATACTTTTATATTATATATATAAGGATATTAAATTAATAAATAATTTTAATATTTAACAATTAAAATTAATCTGACAAAAAATCATTAATTATTAATGTGAATTAGTACATAAGTTATTAATTATTAATAATTTTTTATCTTCTAATACTCAATAATAAAATAATCACTCATATTTCTGAATAATAATCGTTTGAAGTTGTTATATAAAGATTAAGAAAGTTAATGAATTTCCTAAAATCTTTACAAAAAATTGACTATGTGATTAAACTACCACTTTTTTTAGATTATGAATTATTTAAAACTTCATTAAAGTAACTTGAAAATAATATAAAGGAAGAATGGTAAATTTGATAAAAAAATAATTATTTTCTTGATTTTGTAAAATGACAAGTAATTTGGAACAAAAAAAATTTTAAAATGATTATTATTTAGGAATGGAGGGAGTAATAATTTTCCAATTCCCTTTAAACTCATATTAATCATTAGATAATAAATATTTTTAATATTATCCAAAAAATACTCTTTCTCTATTCTTGAATAATAGTCATTTAAGGTTGTTACATACTCTTTCCATCCCAAAATATATGTCACTTTTAACTACTCCATCTATCTGTATATAGATGTCATAGTTAACTGAATCACACTTATTAAGAAAATCAGTTAAAATAGTTATTATTATTGATTTAGTCTAAATTTATCATAATTTTTCAATATTACCCTTTATTTTAATTTACCTAATTTTTGTCTCTAACTTCAATATATTTAATCTCTTCTCACTAATTACTCTCCCCAAATTTAGTATATGTATGTTTCCAAAGAAAATATTCCCTCATTCTTTTGTTTTGCAATTTGAAATTTTGTTTGAATTAAAATTTTTAATTCTATCTCCCTCCAATTTTTTTCTTTAAATTTTTTTAGAAGTTTTTCTCGCCAAAATTTGTTTTAGAATCTAAAACATTCACGACTTAAATATTGGTTCTTATTTATTCATCAAACAAGAACTTACTAACATTCTTTAATCATGACTTCAGGGGAGATACATCAAATGCCATTCCTTAAAATAGATTTACATGTAATTTTGATGCCTTCAAATATTGATGATGAAGGTAGCGAACAAGCTGTTTCAATGGAATCATAAAATCATCAATTACCAAATCTTAACATTACTATAGAAGAAAGTTTTCTTGCTGACCTCCACTTCAGTCCGAGTTCTTAAGTAACTGAGTCATCAAATCAATTTCTTTGAAAATGTATGCAGTAATGTTTTATTTAGATCCAAATTTATAAGAAAACTTAACAAATAGCAACAGTTATAGTCATTAATCCTTCATTGGGAACAAAAAGAAATTGAATAGGCTTCTTCGTTACCAAATACTATCTGTAATATTTAATTTGAGTAATTGACAATATTCTTCATTTTATTAGGGGTAAAATAGGAAAAAAACTAATTAATGCTTTAATAATTTTCTAAAGTAACGGATAAAAGGGGATAAGAAATATTTCTAAAATATGACATATATATAGGGACAAAGAGAGTATTTTATAAGACCAAGAAAAACAGTTTTTTTTTTTAAATTTTTTTATTTTTCACTTATTTATCTATTTCATCTCTAATTTAACTTTTCTATCATTCATTGAAGAGATGAGACATGAATTAAATATAGGATTTTTAACCTTACAAGGATAATTTTAAAAAAATACAATAATATTACCTTGGTTTTGTAAAAATGGCAAATCTTTTAATACAAAATTTTTTTTCTTAAAGTGACATCTATTTTGAAATGCAGAGAGTAAGGATTAAGAAAATTAATAAATCTCTTAAAGTTTAGACAAAAAATTAGCTATGTGACTAAATTATCATTTTTTTGAGATTTTAAATTACTTAAAAACTCATTAAAATAACTTGAAAATAATGTTGAAAAAAAATAATAAAATTGATAAAAATGTAATAAATGCTTTCTTGATTTTGTGAAATTACAATTAATTTGAATTAAAAACAATTTGTTAAAACGATTATTATTTAGGAATGGAGGGAATGCTTCTAAAACAAATAAAAAACAAAAAGTAGTAAAATATAATTCGACTTATAAAACAAAAAAATAATTTTTAATTAAAAAGTAGAAACCCGAATTTAACCCAATCTAAGTTCAAATCTGACCAAACCTGAACCCGACTTAAACCCGAGCCCGACCGAACCCGAACCCAAAAATGCCCAAACCTAAAAGAGCCCAAACCCGAAAATACCCGAACCCAAAATCGCCCGAACCCGAAGCTGCCCGAACCCGAATCCGACCGAACCCGCCCATTTGCCACCTCTATTATTTACATATGGATGATGCCTAGTCTTCATTACAGAAAAAAGACTTTTATGGACTGATTTTATATAGATAATACATACATTACCTCAAATGATTTAAAGTATCTCTTGAATCTAAATTGATTGGAAATTGAACTTAGGATTTGCGAAGTTTTTTGTTTTTGGTATAAACTTCTCAGTGACATTAGACCTGACTAATTTGGAGTCGACCCACACAGGACCCAAATAGGGAAAAGCTCTCCCAAATCCGAGACCTTACTTAGGATTTGCAAAGTTATGTTTCATTCTAACGTTTTTGTTCTATGTCAATGTCCTGATACTATTGTGCCAATATTGTTGAATACAATGTATTTGAGGCTGTCCATGACTAAACCTTATAGGATCTATCAACAGAGATTACACGACTATCGGCTTGTTGAATACGATGTACTTAATCCACTATGCGATGACAAAATTGAAAACAAATTTACCTTGACTCAGGCATAATGGTACCAAATTTAAAACCTTCTACATTCTCTTATTATGATCTTACTTTTATATTCAAATACTGACAAGTGAACCCAAACTCAGGCAGAAATTAGGGAACCTTCCAAAGGATGGATATAAAATATAAATGTTGAATTGTTCAAATAGATGTTGATAGAAGAACCTAAGAATTTAAGGACTAGGCTCAAAGATTTGGTGAGTGTTGGGTACAACAGGAAACTTGTAACATGTTGATCAGCATGATCCATTAGAAAATGAAAGAAAACAAAAGAAAAGATGTAAGAAAGCAAATCAACAACATTGATGTTTCTAAAACTGTACAAGCAATCCCCACGACCATCATCCAAATCCAACGGTATCTCCATCCTCTCTCTTTCCCAATAATGGCACCACTCTTTTTCTTTATCTTGGGATAGGAAAAGAAAATCTATCTATGATGTTCTTGGAATTAAAAAAGAGAGCAAAAAAGAACAGGATTAACTTTGAGTTGAGGACTGCTTTATTAGAGGTTGAGAAGTCTTTCCCCATTCCTCAGGTGGACTCTTTACCTCCATTAGTAATGCCACCACTTCCTTCATGGTTGGCCTTTCTGCTGGTGAAGAGTTCACACAGAACATTGCAATTCCAAGTGTTTGAAGCATTTCTTGAACCATTTGATCTGGCAATCCTTGAAGCTTTATGTCTAGAATCGATGCGGCAGGTTCAAAGCTGCCCATTTTCTTTTTCACCCACTCAACAATGTGCATTCCATCACCAACCTGAGATTCAACTGCGCTACGCCCACTTAGTATCTCCAGCAGAACCACTCCATAACTATAGACATCGCTCTTCTCAGTTATGTTCATTGTGTAACCATATTCTGCATTGAGAACAGAGATTTGTCAGATTTGAAATGAACACTTGCAAAGGCAAGACATCAACTAGTTATGCTAAAGATATTGGAGACTATTTGTTCCTACATGACTAGCATAAATTGGAGCAAAATGGACGCGACGTTAGAACTAATGTATGAACATTTAGGCATGAATTCCCCAACTAATCATACTAAATCTGATGCAATCAGCAGATAACAATTATAGTTTGCGGATTTAAGTTAGGTGAAAAGTAAGGTAGCTTGCCTGGGGCAATATAACCGTACGAGCCAGCTATTTTGGACATCTGGTGGTGATAGTTCGTAGAGTTCATCAGTTTTGCCAAACCAAAATCTGCAAGATAAGCCTCATACTTGGAGTCTAGAAGTATGTTATTGCACTTTACATCTCTGTGAAGAATTGTTGGTACACAATCATGATGAAGATAAGCTAAACCTTGAGCTGATCCAACTGCTATCTTGTACCTGGTTTCCCAATCCAAGTTTCTATTCCCTCTCAAAAGCTGTTGCAGATTACCATTTGGAATGTAGTTGTATAATAGGAGCTTAACACTTTTATTGGAACAATAACCTAAGAGTCTGACAATATTCCTATGTCGAATGTGTCCCAGAATCTGAATTTCTGCTGCAAAAGAGTCCACTGCAGGCTCTTCGTCTCGTTTTGTTCTCCACAGCTTTTTTACTGCAACCAAGTCCCCACTGGGCATCTCTGCTTTGTAAACAACTCCTGAACATCCTTTTCCAATCACATTCTCATCCTTAAGGCTTTCCAAGATGTTATCAATTGTAAAATTAAGCTTCTGAAATGGAATAAAGGTCCATGGATAAGAGAAATCTTCAGCTCCTGGTGAAGAGGATGAAGCCCCTGCAGATTTCTCTACCATGTACCTATGATTCCTTGTAACTAGAAACCATGAAGCAAGGACAGCTATAGTAACAGATGCCAGAATCACAGAGATCAAAGCAACAGTTTTGGCTGATCTTAATCCACTCTTTCTAAGAAAACGTGAGGAACAAGTAGAACCATCAAGAGACACACATAAATTCGGGTTGTGAAGATACGAATTAAAAGAAAGAGTCCTAAAGAAAGGTGTTACAGGAATAGGGCCTGAGAAATTATTAAAAGAGATGTTCAAAGAAGTAAGACTAGTAAGGGAACCTAACACCTTAATTCTTCCGCGTAGCATATTATGAGACATATCAAGTGACTGTAACTGTGTCAGACTAGACACTGATTCTGGTATTTCACCCGTAAATGAATTGGAGCTCAAATCTAAACTGATTGTTAAGCTTGTCACATTACCAATTTCCGGTGGAATTTCACCAGAGAGACTGTTGTAGCTCAAATCAAGCAGAGTAAGTTTCTGCAAATTTCGAAAGGATTTCGGGATAGACCCTGTCAGCAAATTGTTATTGAGAATGAGCTTGTTCAAGTAACTAAAATTACCAAAACTGGGTGGAATTTCTCCGCTGAAGCTGTTTCGACTGAGATCAAGCTGCTCTAAATTCACAAGCTCCCCAAGCTGAGATGGGATTTCTCCTGCAATGTAGTTATTGTGCACATCCAATAGCTCAAGAACTGTGATGTTCGCAATCTCAGAAGGAAGGCCACCAGAGAAATGATTCATGTATAAGTCGAGGAAGACTAAGTTCTGCAGCTGGCCAATCTCCTTCGGTATCTGCCCTGAAAGCTGGTTCTCTCCAAGCCTTAATCTCACCAATGACTGACAGTTTGCAACACTTCTTGGCAACCCTCCTGATAAGGAATTTCCCAGAAGCAGAAGCTTGCTCAGCTTTTTCAAACTGAAAATCTCTTCTGGTATGGAACCAGTAAGCTTGTTCCTTGAAAGGTCAAGAGCATAAAGTTCTGAGCAGTTCCCAAAAGAAGCTGGTATTGTTCCAGAAACTGAATTGCCCCACAAGAAGAAACTCTGCAAGTACTTCAAGTTACCTACCTGCCATGGGATTGTACCGGATAGTTGGTTCTTGTCAAGTTGAAGGGCAGTCAAACTCGAGCAGTTGCTTAACTGCCAAGGGATCAACCCGGTTAGAGAATTATCAGACAAGTGAAGTTGCTCAAGAACCACTAGCTTTCCAATGTCACCAGGTATTTCACCAGAAAGATCATTAGCAGAAGCATCAAGCACAACAAGTGATGAACAATTGGAAAGCTCAGCTGGAATTGAACCTGACAATGCATTACCCCAGAAAAGCAAGCTAGTAAGCTTTTGCAGCTTACCCAATTGAGGAGGAATGGTACCAGTGAGCTTGTTCATGTGCAAATACAGATTCCTCAACTCTGAGCACAGCCCCAGTTCTGGTGGTATGGAACCAAATACCTCTGTATCATAAAGGGCCAGAGTCTGCAAGTTGATTAAGTTGCCAAATGTTGGTGGTATTACTCCAGAAAGCCCGGTGGCCGCAGCACCAAATGTGGTAAGATTGGTAAGTAGTCCTAACTGTGAAGGAATTTCCCCTGTTAGATAAGGATTGCCTCCTACTCTAAACTGTTGGAGAGAAACCAAAGAACCCAGCTGAGAAGGGATTGAGCCATTAAGGAGATTGTCTTGTAGACAAAGAACTTGTAACGAAGTGAGGTTAGCTAGTTGTTGAGGAATCCTACCAGTCAATCTATTTGAATTCAAGAAAAGGAACTGAAGTAAGGAAAGCTGGCCCAGCTGTGGAGGAATGGGACCTGACATAGAGTTAGAGGAGAGGTCTAAAAGGCGGAGATGAGTAAGCTGACCGAAGGAAGGAGGGATTGTTCCTGAAATATTAGTAGAAGAGAGGTTGAGAAGTTGCAAGGAAGAAAGAGAGGAAAGTTTGGGAGGAAGAGAAGAGAGATTGAGGAATGTGTTAGGCAGAGAAAGGGAGATAACTCTATCTTGTGGAGAACACGTTATGCCTTGCCAGGAACATGGGGTTAGGGTTTTGGGGTTCCATGAGGAGAGGATTGATGAAGATGCTTTTGCAGATGGGTCGGCAGCTGATAAAAGAGAGAGAAGAGCTTCTCCATCAGGTGAAAGGGAGGTGACAAAAAGAGTTATAGTCATGGAACCTATGCAAAAAAAGAACGGAAAGAAGAAGAAGAAATAGGTTCTTACAAAATGGGTAGGCCTTGCCATTTGAGCTAATAGAAAAAACGGGTTGGGAGGTGGTGAAAACTAAGAAACAATGGTGGGCTTAAGAGAAGTTGTCTTGGTGTTGGTGGAGGTGACTGTGATGAGAAGTGAAAGTCCACTTCTAGGAGGAGACAACATGCATGTGAAAGAGGTTTCTTTGGACGTGAGGCTTGCTTACATTTTACACCAACTGTTGAACAAAACACGTTTGGTGATGAAACCATGCATGTGAATATCAAGGGGAAAAAAGGTAAGTGCCATTAAAATCTCTACTACAAAAGCTTGTTTTGAACATCAACCCAAAGCACTTATGGAGAAGAAAACCATAAAACCCCAACAAAGAAAAGAAAAAGAGGTCCCTCCTCCAGGTGGCTGCAGTGGCTTCAAAGACAAAGAAAATACCATATATGACAGGTGGTGAGAAACCTTCTAAGGCCAAGGCAGTCAAAAGCATACAGCTTGAGTGGTGGTGGACATGGTGATGGTGGCGGTGGTTGTGGTGGCGGAGCTGATAATTAGGCTTTGAGTTTTTGAACGAGTGTTTCTGCTTGTGTTGTGGGTTTGCTTGTTACCCAGAGTCTTATTAACTTTGAAAGAGCATTTTTCCTCCGGCATTTAAATGCTAAATGCATATTTTAATGTAGCGATTTGGGCGCCACAACTGTATTATAATCGGCCCTTATTAGGGCTATTCAAATAACCCAAAAAAATCGATAATCGAACCGAATCGATAACTAGATTAGGATTTTAGAATGTTCATATAAAAATCGAATGAACCGAATGAAACCCGAATGAATCGAATAAGCTAAAATTTTAAAAAATATTAGATTTTATTAGCCTAAAATTAAAAGACCCAAAATTTTTATAATCTTATTTGAGCTTTTATAAAAGAAAAAAGTTCAAAATTTAATGGATTTTAACTACCCGAAAACCCGTAAAAAAACCCTAATCGAACCGAATCAAAGCGTTAGGATATTAAAATCTTAATATCTAAACCGAACCGAACCGTTTATACTCCTAGCCCTTATTGGCCCCCACAATTATCTATTCAACAGTAACTATATGAAGCTATTATGTTCCAACTGGGGGGCAACAAGCACTGTGTCTGTGTTGACCTCTTTGTTGTAATGGTGACCAAATCTGTAAGCATCCTTTGTTTCTTTCCTTCATCCCTAGCCCTACACGTGTCATTATTTTGTGATAATCCCCCATTTAGCTGGGTTCCATCAGGTTGGCCTGGCTGAAAAATGAGTGGCCGAATCCAATGGTTCAACCTAAAATGCTACTAACATAATATCCTTTTTTTTTTTTTTTGCAATTTGCATTATGTAAGATGTTAGTAATATTCGCTAACTCAAGTAATGCTAATAATTGCGGGATCTTTTAGTAAATTGTTGAATTTTGAACTCTTAATCCTAAATAAGATTCAATTCTTGATAATCTCAAATGTCAAAAAAAAAAATATGTTTCCGATAATTTGATGTTAAAATAATAAACGGTCGACATTGATGAACCTTGAAAATAATCTAAAACTATTTTTCACTTCATGGCAAGTACCCATCTCCATATCCATGCTTGAGTAAATTTCAACAAGGGTTAAAAGGGGTAATCTAGTTTGCTCATAGTAGGGTAAAATGGGGTAATATGGAAAAGAGAGAGATAGAATCAAGAGTTTGAGGGTCCATATCCCTTGGGTGGGGAGGAGAGGGAGAGGGAGAGGGAGAGGGAGAAGGGGGTGGAGGAGCTGAGAATTGAGATGAGGTTGGGGCAGAAAGAATGCCTAGGGAATACAAGACTTTGATGACAATAGGAGTGAGGCAGCTTAGGGGAATGTGAAAGGCAAAAGGGTTAACAACAAGCAAACCAACTTCAATGTCTTTTTCTCACTTAAACTATATACTACTATTACTATTTGTAATTAAACTATGTGTCCTTCAACATGAGCTGTGTACTTATTTTAACAGGTCTTAGGGCTCAAGGGGTTGTGGCTTGGCGTGCTAATAGAGGAAACTCCATTGGAGAGAATCTGGCTAAGGCTCTCTAAGAAGGAAAACAAAAATTTTGGTTAAGCAATAAAATAAAAAAAGGGGATTTTTATTTTATTACTGTGTGGTGAAATTAAGTAAGGTAAGGTTGATTTGATTTCCGAGGAAAGGGTGGTGGGTTTGTTTTGGGAGTGGGGAAAAAAGAAAAAATAAATAAATGGTAAATAAAAGGGTCACATGAGAAAGAGAAATGGGGATTTTGTTGAATAAATTAGGGCACTAGTTTCAATTAAGGGTTTTTATTAGGGTTTTTGACTGTATTCTAGCATGTCAATTTTCAGCCGCACGAGACATAATCCCACATTAATGTCATAAAAGTGTTTTTTGAAGATTTTGAAGCAGATAATAGGTTAATTTTGGTGTGTAATTACCTTTTTATACCCTTGTGAAGTTAAACTTTCATGGGTATTTTTGGAATTAGTGTTATTTTAATAGTAATTTTCGTGCATTGAATGCTCCATCAAATTTAGTAAATCACCATGACAGGCAGAGGCCAAGTTACTGTACTTGCTGTTGGGTCCTCGAAGTCAAAAACACATAATAATTGGGCTCGAAAATCCATCACAAGCCCAATTCACAACCCTGAGTTCCCTCTCAATACGCCATTCAATATTATATTCATGTGTATTAAAATTTCTCTACTCTTTTTTTCTTTTTCTCATGCCTAGGTTTGTCTTCTCCTCTCAACTATAACGTGAATCAGTGAATGGTTAGAGTTCTGAATAATGAATGCTTTATGAATGTTGAAAACTATTGAAACTAAAAATGATGGATGACTTCTCATTAAACGCATCAAATAAGTAAGTTCAGGGTTTATTTCTTGGATTCGAGCTCTTTCAAGTTTGAATGTAGAGGTTATAGTTCAGATAGGTTTTACCTCATTTTTTTTTTATACATGGTTTTACTTCATTGAACATCGATCAATGAACTCAATACCTATTTAGTTTCAAATTTGATCATTTTTATTTTAGTATTAAATTCAAGTGTTTTTTTAGTTTAAATTAATTAATTAGTCTCGTGTCCAAGCAATTTGTCATATGGAATTTCGGGTTTAGGTATTTCAAGATTCAATTGAGGACATCCCGACGAAAACTGAAAATAAAGTCAATTTCAACCAAATTTTTTGAGTGATTATCGTTTTATAATTACATATATGGAGGCATTATTATTCTATTGCTTAAAGTTGACGTATAATTAATCCATGCATTGATAATCCAAAATTTTTCTTACTTAGCCATGCAAGTGAAAGATATTATGTATCTAATTAAAGCAGATCAAATAATAGATTAGATTTGTATCTTGCGTAATGTGGACTAGTTCATAAATAATAATTTGTTATCGCTTCCAAGAAATCTTAATGATTCGAATGATAAATTAATTATTAATCAACACAATTACATTCGTATAAGAAATGATTATTTGAACTAAGTTTTCACTTTTGAAAAAAAAAATTAATTATATTTATACAGAGTAGAATATTGTGGAGCAGGTCCAGCTAGTTCCCCATAAAACCTGCAATATCCATGCCATGGAGTATGGACAAGGTTCAAAATTATATGTTAATGCGCCGCTCATTTCATAACCTAATTTTTTTCTAAACTATTAGTAGTATTTTCAGGTCTATATATTAATCTGATAATACTCCCTTTCAAATTGGGAAGTTAAAAGGTAGTAAAACTTTTTAAACAAATACGTTTTTTTTTTTTTGGTTATAAAATAAATACGTTTCCAGCTGACGATCGAAAAGTAATTAATGATAATATTTTCTTTTGAGCAAAATGATTGTAATGAAAAAAAAAATTGGGAGGAAATGATTGAACTGAATTTGATTATGATTAAAATTTAAAATATATATGAAGGTAGTTAGCAGTGAGTCCAGTAAGATACAAAAGAGGTGGACTTAAGCCTACCAACATGGGACTTGGGTCTGCACATAGGGAACCTGCAATCTTATTATAAACCTAATTATAATAAGTTCTTTTCCTTTACTAGTTTTGAACCCGTGCGTTGCACGGCCCGGGAATGTTTTATAAATAAAATAATTATTTTAAAATTTTTATTTTTTAAAAAATAGTAAATTAAGAAATTTAAATAAAATATTGAAAGAAAATTTAGTATGAAATATTCAAAAAAAAAATTTTGTTGTCTAATTAATAATCTATAATATTCTATTTACCTCTTGATGTAAATTCTTTATCGCTTATTAGATAAAATATATGGACTAAATATTCCATGATTACTTAAAATAACGTACTAATTATTAATTATTTGAAACAATTGGTTAAATTTTAGGTATATATCAAATACTTTAAAAAGATAATTATAGCTTGTTCCATAAAAAAAATCATTATAGCTTGTTAAGATAATGATAAAAATAAATCAATAATATAAATAATTTACTTAATAATATCAATAATATCATTACAATTTGTTTAAAATTTCATGATAAATAATGCTTATTATGTATCTTTTATATTTGTTTTTAACCGTTTGACCAATATATTCAAAAATTATTTTTCTCTGATTTATTGCCACGACTATTTTCTCTGATTTTGTAGCATAATTTCAATTAATGACTAATTTAATAATGGATTAAATGGAAAGTAATTGAACAAATGATAGATTTTTTTTATATATACATGTTATTTGTAGTTAGTAGTCTGTAATTTTTGGCATTCTTTATATGTATTGGATAAATATATGGAATCAAAGTCACAATTAATTAACTGATTACAAATATTACAATAAAACTACCTTTTTATATTGTACTAAATTTTTTTAGATTTTTTTGTGTTTACCAATTACAAAAAAGATTGATTTTTTCATTAATTAATCATATTACATCATATATACATTTATTCTTTGAAAGAGTATCATTTCTACTACTTGAAAATTAGTTGACATATACATTATTGGATATTATTGTGTATAAGACTGGTTTACCATGTTATCTATAGGTCCTGCTAATAAAATTGTGCCAACTCTGAAATTATACTACAATTACTAAAAGGCTAAAGGCTCAATTAAGGCCCTAAACTTTCAAGATTTTGTCAAATAAGGCCCTAAAAACACAATTTCAATAAATTAGAGCCCATACTTAGAAAATTATGACAAATTGGACTTGTTGTTACTTAATTCTAGTGTGTGAGGTATATATAAATTGAAAGTACCTAAAAATTTTATATCATGCTACGTATATTAAATTTATTTAGATTAATATTCTTTGATTTTTAATTAATATGTTGACAGCATTTTTCTCTCAAAATTAATGTCCATGCATGACATGCATTGGTTTTCATATAGAGAAGATCTAATTTGTCACAATTTGTTAAGTATGGACTTTAATTTGTTCAAATTGTGTTTTTAGGGCCTTATTTGACAAAATCTTGTAAGTTTAGGGCCTTAATTGAGCCTTTAGCCTTACTAAAATCCTATTATAATTATTAGCTAATTAAATTTTAAAACATACCCTTTAAATTATTTCTTCCATAACATAGGGTTAAACTTGTAGTCAAGTTTATGTATTAATTTTAAGAAATGTTTTCAATTGGCACAAATTCATTAATAGAGCCTATGGATGATGGGATAAGTCGATCGTATTTAAAAATTTTGTCAATTCAAGGGTAATCAATGTATATTAAAGTCAATCAATGATTAAAATTGATTCAAACTGTTTCGTTAAAATTGATTCAAGCCGTTTAACCATTTTATCATCCATAATTAACTCAATGAAATTTTGATAAAAATTATTATTTTCTTTGATTTATTACCATAATTGGTTTCTCTGATTTATTGTCATAATCTCAATAAATGGTCAATTTAATGATAATTTAATACCTTTCTACATCACCTCTTTTGGCTTGCTTTTGTGAGGTATAATATATTTCAATATTTGATTAACATATTAGTTTAATGACTGATTGGAGGAGTCACTAATTAAGTAATTATTTATTTAATGAAAATTTAATTGTAAAAACATAATACAACAAATTGGTAAGCTAATTTTGTTTTTTTTTTTACTAAAATAAGGCCCTTTTATGTTGAATTTAATGTTATTTTATTAAATTTTCATTATTTTTTTGATCTACTATTTGTAGCAAAACAAAAGCTTTCATTTTTGCAAATATTAATTTTCATCTTAATACAAAATCATCTAATGGTGATATCAGTTCAATGACTAATTTGAAGAAAATGGAGGAAATACTAAGAAAATGAAGAAAATGAAAACAAAATCATCTAATAAAGGAACAAATACTAAGTAATCATTTATTTTATGCAACTTAATTATGGAATAATACTATATCAAACTATAATGCTTTTTTTTTTCTTTGCATTTTGAAAAAATATGGAACTTTCACATGTTTGCCCATTAGAAAGTGTTTAAATTAATTTTCATGTGTTAATTAATATATTTTATGGTGTTTTAACAATTTGCTATAATTTGAATTCCTTGATTTCTGAATTTTGTCTCTATTATTTTATTGACTTATATTGATTTTTCTATTAGAATAAATTGAATTCCTTAATTTGTAAAATTTGTCCTTAATATAAAGCATGTCAACTTTTTTAATTATGAATTTTCA
Organism: Microcos paniculata; assembly: GCA_030664755.1. Lineage (NCBI taxonomy): Eukaryota > Viridiplantae > Streptophyta > Magnoliopsida > Malvales > Malvaceae > Microcos > Microcos paniculata. The sequence goes on from CP131461.1 coordinate 20,848,984, forward strand.
ATATACAAAGTTGAAAACAACAATCTCCTTGATTTTCTCTAGGAGTTATTCGTTTTGATTTACAATAAATGTATCATACTATATGCATGAAATCAATTAACTTTTTTATGATAAAAAAGGATTTTATAGTATTAATTTGATTTTTTTTTTGCTTTTAACCAATTTTTTATGGCAAAAAAAGTTAAAATAAAAAATAGGCATTCATTTTTTTCACTTTTAACCCATTTGACAGAAAGATAGTCATCTAAGAAAATTAAATTCGAACATAGGCATTCATAAAGATAGGTATCAATAAAAATTAAAATCAAACTTTTAATATTACATTAAAAAATTGCTAGAAAATTTCTTCAAAAAAAAAATTGCTAGAAAATATTTCAAGAGAATAGTAAATTATTTTAACTTTTCAAATTCTTAAAATATTTTCTTTTTAGATTCATCTCCATCATCTACAAATTCTAAAATGAACTTTATATTCATCATTAGATTTTTATTGTTTATATTCAGCCTTTTCATTTCACAAACAACATATACATCATTTTCAAAAAATCTTAGCAAATCAATCGTTCTCCTCAAAAATTTCATTGAGCTTATAACACAGAAAATAAAATAAAGTTAAACAATTTCATAAATATATCAACAAAAGAAAAGCATAGAAAACAATACTATTTTTAAAGATATATATTTGGAATGATAATTTAAGAAAAAAGATAAATTAAACAAATAAAAAAACTAATCTCAAATGAATGAAAGATGGAGGTCGGCGGAGGAAAAAACTACCTTCAGAATAAGAATTGTTCAAAAAATTTGTGTTTTCTGATTTTAGAGTTTGTAAATTGGGTCAGTATTTATAGTGGTAGTAAGGTATGTTTATGGTAACGAATTTGATACAATTAATTAATTGATATTGATTATTTTGAATTTTCTCCTTAATTAAAGGGTGAAATAATTTTAAAATTTCTCATCAATTAAAGGGTTAATTCAAGGTCTATTTGTGGTAATCATAAATGATATAATTAATTATTCAGTATTGATTACTTTGAATTTTTTCCTTAGTTATAATTTTGTCCTAAATCAAATTTCAAATCATAAATATTAACTCATTAATTTTCAAATTTCAAAATTTATCCCAAATTACCATAATTAATGATGTTATGGCAATTAATATCAATTTTCTTCAAATTTAAGATTTGATAGTAATCCAAATCAATTTTCTCCAAATTTATGGTTAACAGGTTTTTTATATTTGAAATTTGAAATTTCATATTTGAAGTTTGGAAAATAGGGAGACATGTGGCGTTCATGACCTAGGACACTTAATAGGATTGGGTGAATTATTTTGAATTTTATCCTTAATTATAGGGTAAATTATTTTGAAATTTCTCCTCAATTAAAGGGTAAATTCAAGTTCTGTTATGGTAATTATAGATGACATAATTAATTATTCGGCATTGATTACTTTGAATTTTCTCCTCAATCAAATTTCAAATCATAAATATTAACTCATTAATTGTCAAATTTAAAAATTTATCCCAAATTGCCCTAATTAATGATATAATAGTAATTAATATCAATTTTCTTCAAATTTAAGATTTGATAGCAATCAGAATCAATTTTCTTTCAATTTATGGTTAATAGATTTCTTATATTTGAAATTTGAAATTTTATATTCGAATTTTGGAAAATAGGGGGACACGTGGCATCCATAGACCTAGGGCACTTGTCAAGATTTTAAACCACCTACATTTAATTTATTTCCATTTCTTAAAAGGGGATTGTTTATATATATATATATATATATATATAAGATGTGATATGAACATATGCATAGAATTTAAATTTTCTAATTACTACTAATCTAGTTCATTTATTTGGCACTTTTTCATATTGTCAAAAGATCAAAGATTATCCAATTACTTAAATATGTGATATAAATATTTGAATAGAATTAGAATAAATATATCCTTTAATTTAAATTAATTGATATCAATTTTTTTTAACAAAAATAAACCAAATTCTAGACACATGACGATTAACCCATGCTTTACACGGGGCTTCTACTTCTATATTAAAAATAATATGTTTTATTTGAATAATTGTATGAAGTTTCTAATTTGAGTTTGTTAAATTTTAAAAAGTTAAAAAAACTAATTGGAATATCCCATCTCATGGTAAGAGCCTAAGAGATAAAATTAAAAGATAAAAAAAAGAAGAAAGAAACTTTAAATTTTAGAATTCACTTGAAACAATGGATTATCTAAAATATATTTTCAAAATAATTGATTGCTTTGAGCAAAAGAAAAAACTACTAAACTCAGAACCATTTATCCCGTATCTCATAAAACTTAGCTAATTAACTCATAAATTTTCTAATTAATTGTAATAAATAGGCATTGCTTCAAAATGTCGGATTGTAAATCTTGGAAGAAGAATTAAGTTATGAAGTATGAGAAAGAAAAAAAAATGGAAGAAGAATAAAACAAATATACAAAGAAAATAAATAATAAAAAACAAAATTAATATACTAAGATAGGCTTAAATTACAAATCTTGGAATCTTATAGCTTAAGTATTTTACAATAAGTCGCATGGATGCTTTCTTTTTCAACAGAATATTTCCTTTAACTTTTCTTTCATATTAATGTACTTTATGTTATAGTTTCCTTTAATTTTTATTTTCAAAACAGTGGAGGCCATTTTCATATTAAATTTGAGAGGTTAACAAACATGAAATTTGATAGGTTTAGCAATCTTTAAAATTATACTTGCAGCCAAAGGATATAAGGAAAAAAGGACTTGTATTTGAGGAATGCAATTGCAATATTTGTTATACTTTGGTAGTTTTGCATTACACATTGAATTTTATAAATCTCATAAGAATTGGAGCTTTTTACTCCGTTTTGAACTTCTCCTTTAAATAAAATTCACCAACATTTATTTCATCCAAAAAAAATTCAACAACATTAAAAAAACAAAGAATAAGAACGAAAAAGAATATGAAGATATACTCCATTTAGCCAATCCTATACATAATAAGGACTACAACTTTTGCAAACTCCATATAACAATAGGAATAATTAACAATCCAATATCGATCAACAAAAGAATATCCACTTCTGGTTGGTCTTCTGATACGGCTTTTTGGTGTTGAACTCTTTCGAAAAATCCTTAATATAATGAGTTGCATTCATCACACACTAATTTGTTCCCATCATTGACATGTCACAAAAATAAAATTCTTGACTTTTGCAAAATGATGAGATAGTCTATGAAAGAATAAAGAAATTGAAGAAAGCCTCAACAAAAATTGAGGAAAAAACACATAAAAATTATAGAATAATTTTGAAATAGGGAACAACTAATGCAAACCTTTGAGAAAAGATGACAAATAGAACTAAAGAAGATGAACAAACAAATAGAACTGAAGAAGATGAACAAAAGAATTTTACAGTGGAGCTGGGATTGGAGAAGCTTTCCCTTTCTTCTGGATGTAGAAGTAATTATTTCTTCTCTTGTCTTTTCCTTGTCTTCTTCTCTAGCAAGGCTTCTCGATCCTGCTTAATTAATCCAACAGATCTAATTTGAAAATTTCTCTTCTTAAAAGGAATATATCAACAAATAAAACAAAAGAATTAAGGAAAAAAAAGAGAAATTACACAAAATAGAGACCACAAACAAAAACAATATTACCTTCAAAAGAAAATTCGTCTCAAAAAAATTTATGATTTAGGGTTAAAAGAAGATGAAGAGTCTAAAAAAAAAGTTTATAGTTTAGGGTAAGAAGAAGATGTAGTATTTATAATGGTTAATAAGTCAGTATTTATGATTAAAATTTTTAAAATCTTTAATTTATCTAAATTAAAGGGTCATTTATATTTATGATTGGAATTTTTAAAATTAATTTTCCTAAATTAAAGGTAATTAATATTTATGATTAAAGATTTCAAAATCTTTAATTTTCCTAAATTAAAGGCTAATTTATTTTGAAATTTAATAGTGCAATATTTTGAAATTTTAAAAATTGAATTTGAAATTTGAATGTACATGTGGTAAGTGAATAGATATGCCACTTGTCGAAATTATAAACCATATGCATTTAATTCCTTTCCTTTTATGAAAAGGGGATTGTTTTTATATATATATATAAGATTAATTTCTTTACCAATATCATTGACTCGCTGCTGTTAATATTGTGCCTTTGAGCACAAGCATTAGCCCCTAATTATGGCATTTTAGTGGCACATTCATAGCTTGGGATACTATTTTGTATTTTTCTTTCCTTTTTTTTTTGTTTTTCAAATTTAGGCATCTAGGTATTGATAAATTATCTAACAAATATCATTACTTTATCTATATATATATATATATATAAGTAATGATATGTGCCAAATTTTTTTTATTCGAGATGTCAACAATGATCGAAATCCGACCGCCGTTTTACCAACTGATTACACGACTGTTGAAGACTTGGAGTTGCATGTTCTGGTTATGCAACAGCACAAATATCCATCATTATTTATATAAGAGATATTTATTGCAATTTGCAACATCCTCAATATAATTGATTGATGATATATATCTTATCATGTGTACATGACACATATTTGAAATTATTGGTAGGGTGCTTGTCTCTTAATTCTAGTGATTAGGGTCTCTAATAATCTCATCATAGTATAAAAGAGATTGGTATAATAATTTTCCAAAATTAATATATCAATATTTAAATATTCAAACCTTGAAGAGGATCTAGTTATATCAATATATATATATATATAAAGATTTATAGGAAAATATTAACAAACATATATGCAATGGCACTAGCCAAAAAACAAACATATATATGTACTTTATATGTTGTCTTTTTTCATCATATTTAACCAATAAAAAAAACTCTCTCTCTCTCTCTCTCTCTCTCTCTCTCTCTCTCTCTCTCTCTCTATATATATATATATATATTATGACACCATCAGTGGCAGATAAAACTGAGACTAAAGAGTAAAGAATCCCATTTTTGTGGGTTCTTTTCTGTCTTCAAATTTATGGAGCCCCAAAAACCCTATCTAATTAGGGCATGTCAACAACTTGTTCACTTAGAATCTACATACTGATCAACACTATATTTTTTATATACAAATACTAAGCGGCAGAAGCAAACATGAAGAAGACAAAAAGAGGGTACCTCTCAAAAATGAGGGGTCTAATTATAGCTTACTTAGCTCCATAATCAAATGTTTAAGATTTAATAAGAATTGATTAATTTTAATTAAAGATAACCCTTTAGGCTTAGACATATATGTAGGGTTGGTAAAGGGTTTATATATAATTATAAGCTTTTATTAATATTGTAAAGCAAATGCTGTTTGATCAGCTGAAAGTTGAGAATGAGCTTCAAAGACATATTTCTGAAATCCCGGTTCCATGGTGTAGACTTTTCCCAAACTAACAATGGTGTCAGAAAAATTAAATGAGCAATGTACTGATAAACATAGGAATGCATGCAATTTTTTAGCATAAATTGTACTGTTTCATGGGATTTTTCTATTGTTTTATTTGTCCTTTGTGATGTTTACCACATTGCACACTTGTAGGCAAATGATTGGTAATCATGCTTTTTCATTTTATTTTTCTCAATTTTTTTCTTTTCTTTTATTAAATTAAATAAGAAAAAAGATAACTCAAAATCTTTCAATTTCAAGAATTATTTATCGTCTCTGCCGAAACGAAACAAACAAGAGAACTTCAGTATATCTGCCAAATCTCATTAAAAAATTTTGGTTACAAATTAAAAATTTATGTAATTAGAGTGAGCAGCAAACCAAAGACTAAGATAAAATATAGTAGTAGTATACTGGCAAGTTTAGGTTTTTTTCTTTTTTTTTGGCCAAAGTATGAGCTAGTAGTGTATCATGTGGGTGACTAATTTTTCCTTGTAACAAGGCTGCTACTCAACCTCGTTACATGTGGGTGAAGGTCATTCCTTCCTTCAATTCGTCACAATTTGCTAAGTTTTAATTTTTTGAAGCTTCATTTGACAAAATCTCGAAAGTTCATACCTTTAATCGAATCTTTAGCCTTAAAAAAAGGTAAAAGCCAAAGTATGCCTTCAAAATTTTCATGAATATGAAAGTGAGCATGTATTTCTTTCCTCATGAAGTGGGGGAGGCACTTTAAGGCACTTAAATCATAAACAAAATAACTTGTTATCTTTAATCAAATGCCACTTGAAACTAAAATTCCATTCCTTCACAGTTTTTGCCAAGCTTCCCTCAGTCCCCAAAAAGAAACAAAAATTACAGATTACAATATCAACTTCAAAAAGGAAAATCATGATACAAATTTGTGTACATCATTTTAACAATTAAGATCATGTTGATACAGGGAATCATGTATGCTTCTATTTCAACTTCCTTTCAAGTGGATTAATATGCACTGGTGATCTGAACCAGAAGACAGACCAGAAAAGATTTCAGTGGTTCAGCCAAAGATTTTACAAGGGCGAACATCATGTAGATTTTACAAGGGTCGGGCCAGCAAAGACTCGAATCCTAACCTTTACAAGCTCATATTCTGGCAGTGCAACCTTTAAAATCAACTTGATTCATTCTTCTATCTTTCAAACCTGAACCACTTCAAATTTGCAAACAGACTTTCTTCATTGTCAAAAGATAAAGCATCAGCCGGAGGAGGTTCTACGTTACGAGGACCTGGAACAGCGGGTAAATTTTGCCTGTACTTCCTTGCGATCTCTTCAGCCTCAGAAAATACTCTCTGTGATAACATATATAAATTATCAATTACTGTCACTAACTATAACCAAACTAGACATTCCTTGTGACAAATGGCACAGATCATAGAATGGTACCTCTTTATTTGATACAAATAGGCCAGGCTCACTTTCAAGCTCAGCGGTACTGCAAGATGAATGAGCAAGGTTACATCAATTACCACTCAAAACATCCCTGACAGATTAGTTTACATATGCATGCCAAATATACTGCCTTCATTTACCCCCTTCCACTTGCTCAAAGTTCCGAACATCGAACAACATTTTCGTGTGCTGCACTAAATAATTTTGAACTTCTGATATGTTGGAGAGGCAGCCAACGGTAACAACATGAAAATTCAAACAACTAAACCACCTTCAAGTAAGATACTATTTACAAAAAACATTCTCCAGAGGACATTGAAATCTGCTTAGAATAAATGATGATGCCTAAATATGCCAAAATATGACCAGAACACTTTATTTCATTGTTATTACTGCACTTGAAGGAAACATGGTAACAAGCCATTGTAAGTGCATATATATTTGTTTGTGTATGCACAGATCACCAGATGAGCCAATTTGCATGCAATTTTCTATCAAGGAGACCAGAACACTTTATTTTATTGTTTTTACTGCACTTGAAGGAAACATGGTAACAAGCCATCGTAAGTACATACATATTTGTTTGTGTAGGCACAGATCACCAGATGTGCCAATTTGCATAAAATTTTCTATCAAGGAGTTTCAGAAATCCTTATAACTTTTTCAGATAAAGTCTCGAGGAAGAGAGACTGTAATAGTTAAGATAACTTCTAAAGAGAAAAAATTCAGAAGTTAGAATGGTGCCAGAAGCACTTGGAATTGCAAAGATCAACAGGGTCCTCAATTACCTCAGAGATATTTTGTCAGGAAAGAGAGACTTCACAACCAGAACCTTGATCTTCTCTCCCTCTTTCAGCAATTCAGCAATAGAAGTAATTCGTGTTTTACTCACATTTGAGATATGGAGCAACCCACTGCAACATTGTCAAAAATTCAGCATAATTTATGACCGTGGCACAAGAAAATTGTTAAAACTTAGTTAAATTAAACAAATTAATTCACAGACGACTTGTGTAAACCAAGAAGCATATCAAATAAAATTGAAAACGAAAGTGCTTTATCAAATGAGAAGGATCTTTAATCAAAACATTATCTATCATTACTTCTTATAAGAAAGCTCTCACACTATATTTTATTACTTATTACTTACTATGATGATAACAAAATTATCTTCAGAAGGTGGGATAAATGTCACAAACCATATTCATTTGTATTAAACTTGACATTAGAATAAAAAGGATGAGAAGTTTTGCACTGACCTTCTATTGGAGTTCCCTATTCTTACTTGGGCTCCATATGGCAATATTTTCACAACAATTCCTTCTAAAAGTGTCCCATCTCGAAGGTGCAGCATTTCCTGTAACATTTAAGTAACATCAGCAGGTGCCTAGTTTCTAAAATACAGGGGTAGAAAAAATCCAATGACATCCTCACTAGGAAAAAACAGAGAAGCACAGAGCCGATAGTGACTAACCCAAGCTTCCCTTTCACTCAATATTAAGTCATTGTTACCCTCATTTATTCGAGTAATCTTCACATACATTTTGCGGCCAACCTACAACATAAATGAACCAAAAATGTCTTTAGAAGTGTAGAATCACTGAAAGAAAGTATGTAGATAGAACAGCAGTATATCCAGTTGATGTTTTTTATTCAAGCACTATTTCAAAGGCCGAAATTCCACTTCTGTTTTAGTTTCCAGCTCGTAAGTTTCTAATAAATTCCTTCATAAGTCATAAATCTTTATCGACTCAAATCATTCCTTCAAAGCTGTTTTTAGATAGAGCATAAATTCAGGAATGCTACTTATGTAACTATGTGGTTTACTTCATGTCAGGGGAACTATAAGAGGGAAGGAAGCGAAAACGAACGTGATGGGGATAGGGGGAGGGGGGAGGTGGTGGGAGAAAATGCATTTGATGAAGAGTAGGCAAATCATTGGTCATGCATTAAGAAGGATTTTATGATAAATGCAAAAATTCTTCCACCTTCACCTAGAACAAAATCATGCACTGATTCGTGTCTATACCAACAGTCTAGCACCAGAACTTTGAAGGTTCAATTGCCTAGACACATCAATCAAAATAAACTACATGGGGGTTTGAAAGATCCTCATTTCAAACCCCTGTTCCCAAAAACTCCTAAATACAGTCATACCAACAAAATTTCTGTGATATTAAAGGTAACCATAACTGGAAGCACTACCGAAATGCATAAAGTTCTCCTATAACTCTCACTTATTAAGTCCAGATAATATTGTCACTAGGTCTATCAATAGATGGTTTTATACTTCGGAAATGCTGTTTTACTGAAGTTAGGCCAAATGGCAAATTGATGCACGAAGGTAAGGCATTACCCAAAACAGAAACATAACCCAATAGCTCAAATTTTCATGACAAGAAACTTACATATTCTTTCAAGTCAGAGAAGTTGTTTACTCTCTTCATCAACTCAGCCTTTGGTAGGAAAGCTCGCAACCCCTGCAAGACCATGTCTGGAAAGTGTTGGACATCAATACAGACCAAGATGTGCATAATGGAATTAGTACACACAAACCTCAATTCTTGTCAGCAGACCTCCTGTATTCCACTCTGTAAATTTAACCTCTATTGGCTCATTGAGTTGCTTTATCTGCACAAAGTTCAGATTATATCATTAGTTAAGTTCAAAAACTAGATACTATTTAGCATTATATAGATGCTAATTCTATGAGGTTACAATTACAAGTGGAAATTTCAATTACAATCAAATAACTTTCATATACAAATCACATATTAAACCCATAGAAGAAATTAACAGCCAGATAAAACAATTAAACAAACCAACATAAAATTAGGCTAAACCCACATATTGTGGGACTTGAACCTGGGAACTAAAGGTTCCAAGGCCTCCTCTCCTTGCATGTGAGAAGGCCTCATTGGCATCTAGATAGTAATCGTTTGTAGCAAACAATTTGAAAGAACAAGTAGATTAGTTATCAAGAGATGTTCTTTGTCTGTAAGAGCTATATTGTCAGAACTTCAACAATACAAAATAAAAGGGCAAATATGTTTTCGTCAAACAACTACAAAGTCATCAAGCATGTCAAAGTATAGACATGAACAGAATTTACAACGAAGAAAAGGGAAAAAAGAAAGTGAGAAAAGAACCTGCCTCACTCGATGCCAAGCAAGCCTCCTGAAGAGCCGCCTAGTTGAGAGCAAAGGCCGCCCACTAAGGGTCCTTCCAAGAACTTCAGCAAACAGCACAGTTCCAGTCTCAACCACTGGCCTTCCAGGCTCTACACCCCCATTCATTGCATCATCATCCTTAACAATTCCCATCTTCCCATAAACCATAAACTCCTCAGCATCTTTTTTCAAATCACATGACAAATATTCCATCTCTTTATCATACAAAGGCAGCACCTCTTTAGTCAACATTGTACCCAATATGTCAGCTCCAACATTGACATCAAGCTTGTTCTCATTACCAGAAACAACAACACCAACCACTAGGTCACCGGGTTTTGGGTCATAGTACTCTACACCAACCTTTGTAGCTTCATCACTTTTCTCCTCAGAAACTCCTATTTCACCTTCTTCTTCTCCCTCTTCCACCTCAAATGATTCACTAGGCCTAAAGAATTTCAAAAAAGGCTCTAAAGCGTCATCTTTGTCAGGTTCTTCAGACTCTTTCTCAGCATCCGAGGCAAAGCCATTATTCACAGGTACCGGACTAGGTTTATTAAGCAGTTCAAGCTCCTCATTCTCTAGAATTTCACCATCATTTTCAAGCCTTTCAGGCGACCGGGTACTTGAAAATTCATCAAAACTATCATTTTGAGAGCAAAATACAATCTGGGAACTTCTCGAAAACGCAAATTTCCTCGAAAAAGACAAAGCTTTTGGAGTGCCACTAGTAGTAAACGAGTAACAAGACTGAGTTCTTTTAACAGAACATTGGTATTTTGTGGCGCCATTAAAAGCGAAGTATTGACTTGAAGAGTTGAGAAACCAGAAAGACTTGTAGGGTTGAAGCAGGGTTTGCATCTTCCTTATCCTGCTTGGCGCTTCCACCTCATGAGTTCTCTCCCTTTTAGTCTTTTTCTTTTTTTTTTTTGGACTCCGGAGTTAGATTGTTCTTTTCTTTTTTCTGGCTTTCAGTCTTCAGTCTTAGGCTTCAGGCTTCAGAAGAGTTGGAATTTGCCCGGTTGTTTAGCAGGTCCACCGCCAAGTCTACTCCAGAGTCCAGAGTCCAGTCCCCATACTTCACTTTTTCAAGCCTATTTTGGACCCAATTTTTGCTACTTTGGACATTCATTTTTGGCCCATTTCGAGTCTTTTTCTTGAAATTAAAATAAGATCTTATGTAATCATAATCCCTTATCTTAATTTTTATTAAAGACAAATATAACTTTAATACATTCAAATGAAATTATATTTATATCGATTATACTAAAAATACTAAAAATTATAGGAAATTCAAAAGTGTTTTCCTCCTTCCATTTCGTTTATCCGAATTGTTTTATCGATCATTTGGATTTCGAATTTTTTTCATGAATCTTTAGCAAGAACATTAATATATTTTTCCAAAACGAAGGCTTTCATACAAGGACCTCCTTGACTGATCTCTAAATCATAAAGCAAAATCATAAGATTAACAATATTCAATCTATTGCTATGTGCTAACTAAGACAAACAAACTGACTCAATAAAGCTAACTAGACTCGAGCACTAAAATTTAAATCCAAAAAATCTAAAGATTTGAGGCTTTATTCCAGACAAAGAAAAAGCAAAGGGAAAAGAAGTTAAAAATTAGACTCCTCTTCCCCTTGCCCATAATAGCCAAGAAGGAGGAGGAGTAGAAATTGATGAAAAATAAAACTAAGACTGGGAAGAAGAGAAAGGAGAGAAAAGGCGGCTTCCCTATCTTAAATCTTAATTAACAAAGAAGATGTTATTTAAAGACTGAAGAATATCAATCTCAATAAACCAAATGTGTGAGACACAAAGTCTTTATTTTAAAATTTAAATAATTTAGTCCCAATTAATTATATTATCATAAGATAAGATTGTAACTGACTAATTAAAGTCACACGGACTAAGCTGGTTTAATTAACAACATTTCTTTAAATTGTACCCTTATGTTTAGGACTTGACAAATAAATTTGTTTTTTGGCAACTAGGACTTTATAAATCAAAGCAATTAATAATTAAGCCTTAATTACTTACCCAACACACCCTAATATTGCTCCAACCATGAGACTCTTGTCTCTAACTATAACCATGGCTGCCAAGAAATTCAGGATAAGATAGCTTTCTGGCACATGTTTTTGATGTTAGAAGTCTAGACTTGGAATTAAGGAGAAGATTATATTAGAGTTCAAAATTTGAAGAATGTTACAGTACTCAAGTATGTTACATTTATTCTGTGTCTACACTATTTGTCTTAATTACTATTTCTTTGACTATAATAACTGATTCTCTTAGATTACGAAAAGTAGTTAATTTCAAAATTCTATACAAACTTTACTTTATTTTCCAAATTTACCTTTGTCATTTTCTTAATTATTGCATTTAAGTCTTTTATAATTCAACTAAGAGAGAATTGAAAGTGTAAGGGTAACCTTGAAAAAAAAATTAATGCTTTATTGAAATTATAAATGGACAAATAAAAATAAACATATGAAATGGTCAAAGAAATAGGAACAAAAGGAGTAATTTGATACAAAAAATAATAATATTACCTATTAATTAATGATGGTTTAGAGGGTTCGTTGCTATATCTACACCAACATGTACAATATCATATATAGATATATATAGAAAATTATAATATGTTTATGTTTCTAAATTAACAGTGACATCATAAGATATATATATATATATATATTTATATAGTTGAAATAGTCAAAACTAAGTAAACAAATTACAGATTGGAACTTACATGATGTAATCCACGTGTTAGCAGGAATTTAGGATATTACTGCCCCTGGCTTGGATATATGTAAGCAACATTGTTCTTTTCTTAAAACAAAGAAAGAGATTAATTGGCCTCGATATGTGTAAGCATTAAGCAACATTGTTCTTTTCTAAAAAGGGAAAGAGCTTAATTGAACCTTAAATCTTACTGTATAGTATATCATTTTAAGGAGGGGTGATATATAAAACTCTTACGCCAACCTTCAATTATCAAACAAGAGATTAATTTATTCCTTGAATTATAATTAAGTTACTATAATAATACACATTTACTAATTATATATATATATATATATATATTTTTATTTGACATTTTTTTGCTTTATCATCATGTACCATGATGATGTTAGCTAACCAACTTTATTTTTTAGTAAGTTTAGGAGTCTATGAGATTATTCCATCTCTAAGGTTAGAGTAAACCATCAACCATTTGTGAGATTTATGGATTAATTAAATTTTTAATTATGAATTCTTCAGATTTTTTATGACAAAACAAATATTTTGATCATTATAGGCTTTAAACCCAGAAAATATTTTAAACCTACAATATACACCTAATAATTAATGTAGCCAATAGATGAAATCATACATAGTCAAAATTTTTAAATAATTCAAAAACATTAACAAATTATATATATTACCAAATGTGATAGAAAATTAATTGAAAGCTAAAAATGGATGGTGCCGCTTGTCCACTAGAAATTCAAGATGCTTATGTTTGATTACATGCTAGTTTGCTTGCAGAGAAGACAAAACAAAACCAGCTTTTTCCAGCTTTTCAAAAATTAATTATAACAATAATGGCCTAAGACAAGCTGCACCTTTCTGATGATAATTTATTCTACATGGTTTTTGAGATAGTTGGACATCTCAAAGCATGGGTTGTTTAGTTTAATTAATCATGCCCTAAATTTGGTTTAATTAATCTAGCTAACATGAGAATATGATAGCTGCCAGGACAGAATAGGGACAGTATTTATTGCAACATGCATGGATAGGTGGCATGAAATTGGAGGTGATAGATTGTGTTTTATCTATTGTTATGTTATTAAAAAGTTTAAATCATTGAAAGAAACACAAACTATATTCTAAGATTGTTTTCACCAGTAAATTATCCCGATGTTCATTTCCCATCAACCACAATACCCTTTTACCATCTTGATGATGTTCTTTATAATTTAATACGAGACATATATATGGTTTAATTTCAACTCGATATATACTCTTAAATAAAAATTTCAGTCTGTAATCATCTCGGTTACATAAAACTTATGATATTTTATTATTAGTCAAGTCAAACTCAAATTTAACCATTTAAGATAAAGAAAAAGATAATTAATTTCAAAGATATTTGTGAATCGGCCAATAGTTAATTACTTTCAGCTCAACTTGATAACACTTTGATCTTTAATTTAGTTTCACCTCAACTTATTGCTTCCCCTTTTAAATTGACAATTGACAAATGTTAAAAAGGTGACTTTGAGAGGTTGATAATGACTTCAACCATAACTAAATAATAACAAAAACCTTTTAATATTTAACATATTGACACCTTCCATCAATCGTGAGTGATTAAAATATCCTCGAAATTTAAATACCAAAAAGACCTATTGCATCCACCTTTTGACAGTTATGTTAGTAATGATAAGTTATAAGAGTCTTGTTAATTAACCGATACTTATAGACCCTCTTCAAACTTTATTAAAATAAAATCGGTTTTGTTAACGATGTACCCATATATATATATATATATATCCTTTAAGGATGGTTGATTTTTTATTTAAGGAAATTATTTTTTATTTAATACAGTAATTTTTTTTATTTTCAATAATTCAACGAAAAGTAAAATATTAATTATATAAAATTTTCTATATTTAATACTTTTTTTTATACATTTCTATATTTAGTACTTTAAATGATCCATCCATACACTATTTAACATTTTCCAAAATAAAATTGATGAGAATATCCCATTGCATATGTTATTTTCTTGATAAAGTCTTGGATCTGAAAAAAGAGGAAAAAAAAGGCATAGAAAAGGAAAGAATAGATCAGAGGACAAATGAAGAGATGTTTACGCTCATAATAACAATGTGCAATTCTCTATCTCTCCTCCATGCGCCTCTAATTAATTGGACCACAGTCCTTTTGTGGCAATCAAAATAAGTTGAAGGAACCAAAAAATAATCCAAAAAGTCAACAAAATGGGTGTTGGTTCATTCTTTTGGCTTTGCCTTCTCTCAAACTTCAATAGTTTCTCTTCTTCTAATTTTGGCTGTAAAATGTTAATGTCTTGTAGGACCACGTACTCCATGTCAATGGCCACCCCCACCCATTATTAATCCTTTGAATTTTCACATGGCATTTCCGAAATTTTAAGGAAAGCCTAGGACCACCTTTTGCAACCTTCTGAGTGATCATGTTATGTGTGTACTCTCTTTTCTAGCTTTGAAATTTGATTCGTGAAGAAATAAATTATTGTTGAAAATACAATCTCACCGCTTCCCCCTCTAATTTGATGACACAGAGGTTGTATAAGTCATATAAAGCTTTGGGTTCAAATTCTCCTCTCATCCTTGTAAATTAAAAAAAAGAAGAAAGAAAATATATAATCTTAAAGAACTTAATTAAGGTAAAGGTAAAAAAAATCCCTTCTTTATAGTTTTTTGTTTTGGGGTTAAAGTTTCCTTTCAGTTATTTACTGATCTCTAATTGTTGGTACAATGCCCTTGTTCTCGCTCCAATAAAAGTTGTTTTAATATATATCAGTTCGATAACCATTATATATATTAGCCGGTAGCTTTTAAAGCAGACCACGATTTAAAAAACTATATGCAATAATATTGAGCCTAACTTTAATTAGGAGTCAAAGATATATATAGAAGGCTCTAGAGTTTCTATTTTTGCATAGTGAAAAAATAATAAGAATGAGAGGTGTTATGGGGCTTTTAAAATTAAGATGTGGGTTCCAAAAAGTTTCCAACCTCTCCTTAGAAGACGAAAATTTAAAACGATTTCCACAATGTTAAAATGCATGTGATAATTAATTAAATATATTCTTTTTTTGGTACAATAGGGGGGTCCTAAGACCCGGGGGAGGGGATGGCACGGGTCAAACCCCTGCCTTGTGACCTCTCAATATCCGGATGCTAAGCGGATGTAAAAAAAGATTAATGAAAAAGACTTATGCACAAGGATCCCAGAGATATAATTCATCGAACATGCTAGAAAGGCATGTATGAATATGATCATGTGTTTTTACCCAAAAAGAGAAAAATGAAAGAAAAAAGAAAAGAAAAGAAAAAAGACAAGGTATGTGGAAATAACACTTAATTATGATGCAAAATGCAAACAAGAAATTATCAATTGAGCTAGAAAACTACCAAAAGCTAGAAAAAAAAAATTACTACCAAAAACTTAATTGTCCAGCAAGATCTGGTGAATATTTATATTTATTTTAAAAAAAGATATGAAAGTAAGTATTAAAACTCAATTAATTTTACACTGATAATAATACTACTACTATTTTTAGATGACATTAAAATTCATAAGCTTAACAGGACTCAAAGGAAAAGATAAAGGGATAAAAATCCCAGTGGTGCATTAAGGTAATGATTAGATAAATAGGGTAAAATGACAGAAAAAACCAGAGGAAGCAGCTCTAGGTAGAAAGGGACATGTCTCTGCAATAATATTATATATATGTAGATGCCAAATAAAGAAGAACCAAACATCTCTAATTTCTCCCTTTCCAACAAACCAAAAACCCAACAACCTGAGAAAATTAAAGCTTTGTTGGTGCAGAGAGGAATACAAAATCCTCTCTTTTCAACCAGGCAGAGGAGCAGAGCCTATCAGGTATCAGCCTCGCCTTCCACTTTCTTTTTGGGGCAAAGAAGAAGAAAAGAAGCTGAAAGTTTTAACTTCTCTTTTCTACAAGAATTGCTAAATAAAGCTAGCTGATCGGCTGGAGGAGTTGAAGCCATAGCAGGAAAAGGTAAGTATGACCTCTATATTCACATTCTTCTTTCTGGGCATTTGTCTGTTATGCAATTCAGTACTACTTTTCCATGAAGATCTTGCTCAAGGTTACTGCTACTTATTGTTGAGTTCCCTATCATCAGCTGCCATGAGATGGAACTAAAATCAAAACTTTTTCTTCACAGAACTTTGATCATCTCCTTCATCAAGTCATTATCTCACTGGAAACTATATATACCTGTGTATTTAACGGATTCTTCCATATTTTTGTGCCGGTAATTCGAAGACAAATTGAAAAGTACAATAAGCTAAACTAATGGACTAGAAATTGGTATATATATAAATATATTTATATATATATTTATATTTATATTTATATTTATATTGATCAGTGCTTATAATTTCCTTTGGGTTTTTTTTAGATTGATAATGATCAGAATTGGGATTTAAATGAGTATTACAAGTTTCAATATAATTTAATTAATTTGCCGACGAATAAAACCAATAATAATTAAGAGATAAAGATCAGCTCTTATTGGTTCAAGTGAAAGAAACTTAGTATCACTTAAATAAGATTTCGAGTTTAAATTATATATATAAATGGAGAAATCAGATTTGAAAGAATTCTCCGGATTTGGAAAATAATGTAACTACCCAATACTAAGGGTTAACCTAATACCAAAAGAAAATAAGATGGGAGAAAAATTAAAATGATGATAGGGGTTTAATTATTTTTTTAGATATCTGTTTTGCAAAGAGTTAATATAGGAGGGAAGCTCGGTATAGCTAGTAGACACATTGAGCTTGATATATATATATATATATATATATATATATATATATATTTATGTATGTATGTATCTATATATCCACATGCAGAAACCAGAAAGATACAAAAGGCCGACGAAAAGGTGCTTTTTAGGACTTGACACAAAAGCCAGTTTTTTTTTTTTTTTTGAAAGCCAAAAAGCTAGCTAATCTTTCCATAAAGAAACCCTAAATATACATTTTTTTTAAAAAAATTTCATTACATGAAAAATAAATTAACAAATTGTCCTTTGAAAAAAAAAATAAAAACCCTTTCCAAGTTCCAATTAAAGAATAATAATCCCATTGACCCAAAAAAAAAAAGAAGAAAAAAATAGTACTGTCTACCACTTCTCTAAAAGACTATAAAATTTTTTGCTATCTAAAAGAATTATAAATTTTATTAACATTAGAGCATTTGCTCAATTTACTCGAACTTTTAGAATCTGCTTAAATACAGATTCAAACAAATAATTAACCCAAATTATGACGTGAATTTTTGAAATATGCTTAATTAAAGATCCAAACAAATAATTGACTCAAATTAAGATTTGAACTTTGAAAAATACATATGCTCAAATAAGGACCTCAAAAAACAATTGTAATAAATTAAAACTTAAACTGAACAATTTATGATAAATTAAGTCTTTTATAAATGAAAAATTAGCATTTGTCATGTACACGTATATTAATTTTAATAGAAAATTAAACAATATTAATTAATCTAATGAGAAAAAGGCTAATAGGTGCCATTAAAGAAAAATTGAGAAGAACTTTTCTTAAGAAGATAATATAAATAATAATCATGTGGTTATGATTTTTTATTATGATTGAAAATCCTTTAAAAAAAGTTTAGCCTCATATAAAAAATATTAACTTTAAGTAAGTTTTAAAAATATAAAATATATATAAGTAGGGTTTTAGAAAAAAAAATCTCAACCAATTTGTCAAAATTTAGAAGAAATACAGTACTATATTTAAAAATAAATTAATTTAATCACAAGATTTTATATCATGCCACGTGTATTGCATTTATTGTATAAATATTAGATTTATATATGGTTTAATTTTTAATTAATATAATAAAGATAACATCATTTTTTGTCAAAATTAATGCGTATGCATGACAAACACTATTGTTTTCATCTAGAGAAACCTAATTTGTCAAAAATAGTTTAGTGTATGTTAAATTAATTTATTATAGTTGATTTTTAAGGTCTTTATTTGAGTATATTTTGAAAGTTCATAATCTAATTTGAGTCAATTATTTATTTGAATTTTTATTTGAGCAGATCTTGGAAGTTTAGATTCTAATTTAAACCAATTATTTGTTTGAATTTTTATTTGAATAGATCTCAAAAACTTGAATCATAAATTGAACAATTAGCCTTAACATTATTTTGTAATTGTGAGTAAATGTAACGTGAAATTCACTCTTGTCTTGATGGGCTCCAGATAGAGAACTCAAAATCTCGTGTTCCTCGTTTCGGGAAAAGACGCGAATATCATGATTACCATTAATTAATTAGTAAAATATTCCATATCATTAGATTAATTAAAGACTCAAAAGTTTGAGTTACGAATTTTTTTTATATTAAGATATAACTAAGTCAAGAAACATTTAATTACCAATAAGAATCTTTCTTTTTTATGATTATTTTTCAAATTTAGGGTCCATCTAAATAGTGCATTTAAATAGTTGGGCCAAAAATAATAATAATAAATCATAAATGATAGTGCAAATAGTTTCGTCCATGTATAGTATAAGTTATCATGGCGTTATTGATCAATAATTGGGAATATTTCAAAGAATAATACTATTTTTCATGTGAAACGAGACCATTTTATTTTTCCCAAATCGATTCCATGTTGTGAACAATATTTGAAGAAGACCATGTGAATTTTGACATTATAGGTCTTGTCTGTCTAATTTGACACTGTTAATTAGTATTTTATATCTGTACATATATTTACAAACAATTTGTTACTTTTTTCCCACTAAAATATATCTTGGGCATCTTTTTAATTATATATATATATATATAATTTTCCTATATAGATTTATCAATTGAACATTAAAAATTGGACAAAGTCTGATCTTTACCTAATTTTACTACTATAGGTTTCTTTTTTTATTTGGTTATAATTATACTACCTGGGTTTGTGATTTTGGTCTCTCTACTCTAATTTTAATTAATCTGATGATTCTTCGATTAAAGGTTGATTGCAGGATAATCGGCAATAGTATAAATTAAACTTCTACAGTTAAATTCAATTTTGTGTGTTTTTTTTTTATTTTTTTGGTTATGAATTTCGTGGTTTATAATTTGTTGATAAGGTCATATGCTAGCATTTTGACCTTATATGACACGCACATGGGGGACAAAAGAAGTTTATATTTTTTTTAATATTAGAAAGTACTAAAAATTATTTTTTTAATTTTGAAAAGCATAATTATTTATTATTTTAATTAAGCAAAATATAATATCTATGATAGATTTTGATGAAACATATATCCTGCTACATATATATACTAGAATTGCTAGCCCACATATAATTTGTAATATGACTACTGAGTTCTTAGATCATATATATTCCCACAAAAATTTCAGGTCCCCAACACCTTTTTAAAAGAAAGAAAAAAGAAAATTTAGGGCCCCAACTCCCAGTATTGTATTGTCCGTGTGAAGCTAGGGTTAAGTAAGTGAAAAAAATATAAAATAAATTAATTTTGTTGAGGACATTATTATGTATTAAATTGGCCGACCAACATGCAGGGGCCATTAATTAATTGGATAAATAGCGACAATACATGAATGTTAATTAACTTTCACCTTCAAAAGCGAAAGATTATGTATATTATTTCAAAACTTTCAACCTATATCTATATAAATAGGTAGGCAATAGAAAAGACATTAAAGTCGTCGAGACTATAATTTCCTTTCTCTCACATTGAAATTGAAATATAATCAAGGGCCGGTGAAAATGATAGTTCGTCGGTAAAGGTCTTTACGGTCCACGAAAACGATCGATGCCATGTCCTTGAGCCTTGGTAATAGATATATATAGGGTCTCTATAGACAGAAATAGTCGAACTTAATTCTATGTTGCCAAAAATGGAAAAGTAAACAATTCTATGAAAATGCCGTTAATATATCCATGTATATAAATATAAACAGCAAAATTTTTCTAAGAGTTATGTCCGTATTATAGTGAAAGAGTTATCAAAATCTTGTTCTTTAATAAGGATATCCAAAATTTAGGGTTAACGTTTGACTTGTGCATGGAATTATGTCCATATTTTGATGATTTCTATTCTATTACGCTTTACACGATATATATATATATATGCTTAGTTTATTTCCCCTATATATAGCTTTGGCTTCGATATTGAAGTTTCATATGCTAATTGAAATTCACGTAGGTATTATTTCATTAATCCGGGTCTTTCGGCATCTTATGTATCGAAAAATATATATTTTTTGCTTAAGTGTAATCAATTCGAAATCATAATGAATATATATTTCCTACGTCGAGCGAGTGAAATCGAAAATAATTAGTTTAATTATATATATATATAATTTTCATTCTATGTGTATATTATTATTATTATTATTATTATTATTATTATTATTATTATTATTATTATTATGGTTTTTTTCCCAGGGTGAGAAATCTGATGAGTTTCATTTATTAATTTAGTTTAATAATATTAATCCAAAGGCAAAGGCTGAATTTTGAGTTAATTAATTAAGTTTGGGCTTTCAGTTATTATATATAGATTATATAGAGGTAGAAAATTATGTGCATGATAGTATAATAAGAAAAATAGAAAATATAGATTGATGTTAGAACATACGGGGACATTACATACCTGCCTCTCATCATTGACCTCCTATCCATGTGATCCGATATGGGAGAAAAAAGGCCTTTAGAATTTTTTTTTTCTTTTTCTTCCTGTTAGAAAAAGGTCTTTAAGTTAATACTAGTTATTAATATGGTACGTGAAGGACAAAGTTGAGAAGCCATCATGATTCATGATCCTACAAAGAAATCTGCAACAGTATTCGGCGGTGCAACTGTCCCACCCACCTCTAACCATTTTCATTTAATGTTTACTAATAAGAAAATTACTAATTCATTTAACATATAATAATAATAGAAAAGTTATTCCGTATACTCTTAATGTAAATTTTTAACTTCATAAACGAAACTGAAACTGAATGGTTAACAAATCTATACATATTTTTAAATCTATCCCCAAAAAAGTTTTCCTAGGTTGTCCACATCAGCTTTTTTTTATTAAAATTTATTATTTCTATTTCTATTTTTATTTTTTAAATGCATACACTTTATATATTAATTCTATCTCTAAGTAAATCTCCTTTTTATCCCTTAAATATGGTATATAGTGACTTATTTGTTAGATTAAATGATAATTTCAAGCCAATGAAGTTAATATTGTGCAAAGATAACTTTTTTACACTTTAGTTAGCAATTGGTAATTGTAAATGTGGATTATTTCATAATTTTATCCAATGATATTGCTAACAAAGTAATTTTATTTTATAATAATAATTCATTTTTTTAATAAAAAATTATACCTCTCTTTCTTTGTGTCTCTCTATTCTTCTCTCCTTTATATATTAATTTTCCAAAACCTAACGATCCTCTTTCCATTGTCAATTCAATGTATTTTAGCTGCGCCTCTTCCAATCTTTAACGATTTTTTCTCATATATCTATTGTCGATCTTTCTTTTCATTTTGGCATTTTTTCTACCGTTCCATCCTTCTTTCTTTCCCATCCATGTCTCTGCCTTCACTTCTTCTTGATTTTTCTCCCTTCTCCCTTTCTAATGTTTCTCTTTTTTGGAGGCTTTTTTTGCTAAAGGTTTATAGAACAGAAATGATAAATAAATAGATCATATATAACTTAATTTATACCCCTATAATTCGGCATTCCAAAATATAAAATTTTCACTGAAAATCTATGGTCCCTAAAATTGTGTATTTCATTTGTTGAGGTTAGTCTCTATTGTCTGATTTTTTTTTGCAAAGAATACATTATAATTTATATGAAAACCTAAGGAAATATGACAACTTTCCTAAGCTTTAGGGTAATATATTATTGTCTTATTAATAAAATTTGGAATAGATAAAAGAAAGGTAAAAAAGATGTTCCTGAATTATTTTAAAATGGATTATATTATAGTTCATACATCTTTAACTGTTTTTTTTATTTCATTTACTTCTTAAAAATTTACAAATTAAAAATTAAAAAAAACATAAATTATCGGTATATCCGCGACGTTAGTGCGGGCTGCATTCCTAGTACTCTTTTATAAATACTAGTAATTATTAATATGGGTTTGATGGGTTTTCGAACATAATTATGAGATTGATCTCCAGAATTCTTTTTTTATCAAGAGGGAAAAACAAGCAAAGCCTGGAGAAGACGTTTATATTTGTTCTGGCCTAACCATTTTTATTAGAAGCATGAAATTACTTGCATTAAGGCTAAACATTGATGTTGAATTGTCTTGCTCCACCGACACTGCTTTAAAATAGACAAGGCTTGGGATTGGAACCTTTAGGATCAAAGTCGGATAAGATTCTGTTGAATCTTGTCGAGGATTGAACTTCAACCTCAAATTTTTGGGATTGAACTCAATATCTCGTGCCACAACTATCTCAGGTCCTATTTAACCGTCATTTGTTGATCAAATCATCTTAATTTTGATCATGAATTATATATAAAATTAAATTTTCAAAAAACATTAAAATTTATATTTTTCAAATTTTATTTTTAAAAAATTTATAATTTTATTACAAATAATAATAAAAATTAGAATTGATTTGATAAAATATGACAATTAAATACTCCCAAAGAGTTGGTTTGGTGCATATGATAGGTAGGATGGATGATAATTATATATAATACATAAAATAACAGTCCCCCCTTTCTTTTTCCTTCATTTTCTTCCTTTCAATAGGATTAATGCTAAAATGACCAATCTTTTCCGTTTATAAGGGACTGGGTAATAAAATTTTATATCATTTTTATGGGATGATATTGATAATACAGCATAAAGTTGTCCAATGATAAAGCCTTCGTTTTCTTGTCTTCTCGTTGAATCTGGTTTTTCTGTTGGTTCCACTTTTTAGGACAGAAGTGGGTCTAGGACTTTTGCTTCTGCAGAAAGAAAAACAAAGACATGCTGACACAATAGAGGGATCATACTCGAATGGGGGAAAATAACAAATCAGGGAGTTGCTCCGGCAACCCATCTGACTTCTTGACATGAAATCCATTATATCCATGGTCAGGGTTTCAACTTGGAACTGTGTACCTTAAAGTAAGAAAATATTATGAATTAATAATAATCGGTTAACAAGTTAGAATCCAAGAATAATAAAAAATGATAGAAAAAGTATATATGTGGCTAAGATTGTGCCATTTGGAACGTAACAAGAGGTCTCTTCTGGAGGAGACCAGCTCACGACAATTGGTCCAACTAGGACTTCCATTTCAGGCCTTTTTTTATTTTGGTTTTTGGCTTGCCGCTCCCTCCAATGCTTGCTGCCCTCTCTGGACCGGCTTCGTATCATCCATCCTTGTCAAAATGCCAAATTTATTAGAATCCCATCCCAATCTCCATCTCTCTCCTTTTTCTTTCGGAACTATTTGGTTCACACAATTTGGTCAAACTTGTGTAATTTCTTCGATCTTTCGTAGGACTTGTATTTTGAATTGGTATCCAATAAGGAACACGCCGAAACAAAAATATCCGAACATTTGGTTTAATGAATAATAATAGTGTCTGTTTTTCTCTTCAAAAGGGCCATTATTAATGCAATTTAAGAAAAGGGTTGCGAGAGGTTCGAGGATGAAATTACAACCTAATTAAAAATTTTGAGTGGGTGTCGGTTCGATATAAACTTAACATTTCATTAAGATTCCTTGAACATTAAGCAAACCTTTCTCCATCTATTTTGTTGCTTATTTTGAGCAGAGATTTCTCATGATTGACTTTCATTTTTAAGGTGAAAACTTTGATCATTGGTTGATTATTTAACTTTCAAATCAAACAAGAAAAAGAAGATAGACAACAAACATACATGATACAATTGAAAATGTTATGACAGAGAACATAGAGTTAGATTATATGCAAAAACCAAATCAAATTGGCCCCAATTTCCATTATTCATTCATTATTCACCCTACAAATCTTGCAAAATTCAATGAATCCACCAAACAGTCACTCCAGCCCCATGAACTATATAAACATGAAGACTGAAACTTAGCTTTAGACTCACAAAAACTGTACAATTCCAAAAGAAAAAGAAGAGAAATCAAAGGAGATTTGATATTAATCATAGTTAATTGATCATCATCATTCAATTTGTTAATTTCCTTGTGTTACTGAGTAATGGGTAGCCACTAATTCCTTAATTAACTCTACTAATCAATGTATATGATTTTAATTTAAGAGTCAAAATCAAGCATTAAGTGGTACTAATTATTATAAGTTGAACGCCGCCCAGCCCACTACCGTTATTTTTCCTGCCAAAGGTAGTTACTGCTGACCTTCTTTCCCTGCAACTGCCTGCTTTGATCTTTCCTTCCATCTCTCTATCTCCCTCCAAGAACTTTTCTTTGCTTTCATTCTGTTTCTGCTTTTGCTCTCTGTTTCCTTCTCCATTTCTTTACATTTTTGTATGCACAGCCATGAAGCAAGGCTCAAAGCACCAGCCTCAGGTACTTTCTTCTTCTCTGAGACTCCATCTCTTCCTTTCGTTTTTTGTTTTTGTTTTCTGGGTCTTGGGTTTTATTTATGGGATAACATAAAGGGAACTTGCAGAGAAGTTGGGCTGAAATCTGCTGTTTTGGTTGCTCCTGCCTACAGCTCTTTTGGCCTCGAGTTTTCATGCGGAAATTGCTTAACATCTCTGCCAAAGACTCCGATTACAGTGCCGATACCGACGATGAAAACGACATTGATTCTGACACTGAAACTGAAGGTGACTTCAGCATTTTACCTCAAACTTTGAAAATTTTTTTCTTAAGTTTTGTTTTAGGTGATTTGAGAATATTGGTGGTTTTTATGTGTTCTAGAGTTGTTTGCAGCGTTTCATCTTTGGTTCTGGCAGTACCCTTCTGGTTTTGAGTCTTAATGTAAAATGGGTTTTGCAGAATTCTTTGATTGGGGCAGAGAATCAAGATTCAAATTCAAAGGGAACAGAGAAGAGGAACCTAAGCCTGATCTAAATGGTAAGTTTGAAGCCCTTAATAAAGCTGATGTTCCGATATTGCTATAGCATTTTTGTTATCGAATTAGTTATCTTCTAATCTGATGACACCTATGCTAGCATCACTTTTTCATTTTAGTTGTAAACTTTGGACATTGAAGTTACAATAGAAAGAAATTTTTTGTACATGAGGATCGTCTGGTCTAAACAATTTGGGTTCTTGATGCTCGCATTGGGGTTTGGTGGACTTCAAAGTTAAGTTTTATTGTCAGGCTTTTTGTAAAGCAGCCAAATGGAAATCCTTGTGCTATTGCTATTGAGATTTCTTTTCAACCTTAGAAAGTTGATGATTCAGCTCTTATGCTATATAATTAGTTCCTTCTGCTGATAGCTGGTGGTGCATCTCCTGAAACATGGTTGATGAGGCTGGCTAGATTAAGTCAATGGAATTAGGTATGAAGGAAATTCTTTTGTTAAATTATTATTAGGATAGTGGATGACTTGATCAAAATGATAGGAAACTTTTATTGATGGATTTTCTATTGGTTGCCTTACTTTTAAGTGGATGTTATCCATGCGGATGCACACTTCAAGTAATACTTAAAAGGCAACTGAGTCACATAAAAATGGAGTTATCCTCTTGTAAAAAAATGGAGTTATCCTCTTGTAAAAAAATGGAGTTATCCTATGGTATCTGACTTATGCCAGTTCTCAAAAGTGTTCAGTGTTTTATTGTTTACACCTCATAACCACATTATTTGCAACCAAATTACCATTTTTTCCTGCTATTTTGATGCAAGGGAAACAAAGCTAAATTAACAAAGACGAGGCCATAATATTTTGATCACTCTTGTTATGTTTTAATCAGATATGAATGTCCGTCTTGTTAAGTTTCATGAGACTTTGGAACTCTAAATGTAATAATCTTTTGTGGCTTGTGTGAATCTCCAATCCAGGGTAAAGGTGAATTGCTCGTTTAGCTCTTTTCCCTTTGCATACTTAAAATTTTTCCCTCTTTTCGCTTCAGATGGTCTTCCAAGGTTAAGGAGACGAAAGTCAGAGACTTTTAGGGCACAATACATAAACACAAAGGAGTTAAGGTCTGTTGCATTGCCCTTTTTACTGCTTTGATGCAAATTTTAAATTACTTGCATTATGTTGTCGACCGGAAGGAGTTTGGCTGTTATATTGTCACTGAAACCTTTTCTTCTCCTTTTTAATTAACAGAATATGTGTTGGCACATGGAATGTTGGTGGAAAGGTTCCACCTGATGACCTAGATATTGATGATTGGATAGATATCAATGAGCCTGCTGACATCTATGTGCTTGGGTAAGCATTTCCTCATACACTAAGCATTCATCATACACTTTTTGAACTTTCTCCATTTTGTGTTTTTACATTTAAAGCTGGTTCTCTTTCCTCGTCTTACATTAATTGCTGGCAATTCCTTACATCATGAATTTGTTGAAATGACATTCAGCTTGTTTATATATGATTGGGTTAAAAACACCTGCATTTGTACACGTCAATACAGAATTTTGATGCATCTGCATTTAAGAAATTATTCCTGAATATTTATTTTTGTGTTAGTCATGTTCATGAGAGTTCATCTTAAAATATAAATGCTTATGTTTACAGTCTTCAGGAAATAGTACCATTAAATGCTGGGAATATTTTTGGTGCTGAAGATAGCCGCCCAGTTCCAATGTGGGAAAACATCATTCGTGGAACGCTCAATAGAATTCGACCGGCAACCACGAAAGTAAAATGCTATAGTGATCCCCCATCTCCATCAAAGTTTAAGCCATTTGACGACTTACCGAACCTAGAAGAGGAAATAATTCTTGAAAGTGATAGTGATATTGGTGAAGAAATTTATCCTCTGGATGAAGAACCCAATGGTTTTGATGAAGTCAATAACTCAACTGAAAATAAAAGTGTGTTCACCAATTCTGACATTTCAGACTGTAATGATGGTGCTAAACATGATGTGCCAGTAGAACAGGACTTACAGAGGCAATTTTCCTCTCCAAAGAGGTTAGATAGATTAAATTGCTTGCGGATGGAGGATGCTGCTGACAATATAGAAGGCCCAGTTAATCAACAAAATGGAAAATTCATCAGAATGCTTAGTGGGATTGAACAAAATGGAAAATTAACAAGAAAGCTTAGTGGGACTGAAAGGATTGGTTTGAGCTGGCCAGAGCCTCCACTAAACTTGCTATCTCAGCATGTTTTGGAGAGACCAAGTTCTTTCAAAGCAACCAAATCTTTAAGAGCAGCCAAGTCTTTTCAAACATATAGTTCTTTCAATTACACCACTGACCTGGCATCAGGGCTAGCTTTGCTTGCAGAGCTTGACCTTGAGTCACTCATGAAGCGGAAAAGAAGATCATCATATGTAAGAATAGTAAGTAAGCAGATGGTAGGAATTTTCCTCACTATATGGGTTCGTAGGAGTTTGCGCAGGCATATTCAGAATGTGAAGGTATCTACTGTTGGTGTTGGTGTTATGGGCTACATTGGTAACAAGGTCTGTTCCTTCTACTAATGTTAGTTTCTTGTATGCCATTTTTCTTAGGTTGATAGTTTGATTTTTCTTTTCTTATGTTAGCCCTACCTGGAATCATTTAATGCTGTAATTCATGTATAGGTTAGATTGAACATATTTAGGCTCTTTTATGGTTTGTAGCCAAGCTTGAGTGTGCCTTACATTGAGCCTTGAGCCTTAGATTCCGAGGACAAACTCAAATGATCCATCTTGGACCTCTTTATTCTTTTACATCAAATTGACTTCTCAAAATCCCATTCTCTCAACCTTCTCCCAATCTAGTCAGTTAGATGTCATTAAAGTCAATTATAATTTTGATCCTTGTCAAGACTGATCTTATTTCTTGATACTGATGATTGGTATAGGTATTTTGAAGTGGATGACATTTGATGTTGAGCCATAACTTTCTTTCTAACTTAGCATAGGATAGGTGACAATGCTCGTCCATTCTTTGCAGAAATCAGTGATGAATAGGAAGGATGTAGTAATTTGATAGGTTCTCCCTCCTCCTTCCCTCTCTCTCTCTCTCTGTCTCTCTGTCCCCCTGAAGAATGATCACATTGTTTTTGTTGATAATTTTGGAGAGTTTTTTAGTCAGGAAAGAGATAGTGCTTCGACTGAGTCCTGTAGATAGAACTAGTTAGTAAGGTAGAGAGGTGGTCTGGACAGCCCCTGGGGCACTTGACTTGCCCATTTCTGGTAGTTAATTGAAGTTAATGGGAGTGGCGGAGGTTTAGTAGGAGTGTAGTAAGTAGCATGGCTGAAGATAAGGCACAGTAGAAGTTTGTAAACAAGATATGGACCTTGTTGGGGGTGGGGGTGGGGGGGGGGGGGGGGTGGGTGGGGGGTGTGGTGGTGGTCTCTGGAAGGTAGTAACAGGAAAGGTGATGATGGTGGAATAAGGCTAAGCCTAGTACGTAAACTCTATTGTTTAAGTTGCCATTCTCCTCCAAATGATGTTAAACAGGCCATACACTATAGACTGAAGATGGTGTAACTGATGTGGCAATGCAGTGGTAATGATTTTTAATTGAAGAGGAACAAGTTATAGATAGGATGACTTCTTGTTACATCTAGCCTCTTCACAAATGGTGTAGGTGATCTCGATGTATCAACAAATGACTCAGTGTGGATAGTCAGACATTCCAAAGAGGTCAACTGGAGAAAGCATTAATTAGTCCCATTTTGATGCCCACCAAACCAAAATGCTCTATGACTTCTCAAAAATCTTAGAGAACACAATGGTCTCTTCCACTAATAGCGGGGTTTCTCTCACAAATAGCTCGTCTATAATTCACTTGTAATACCTGCAAGAAGTAGCAAAAGACAAGTTCAAGACTGAGATACTATACTTACAATAAAATCCCAAAATATGCATCTGGAATATCGTGCTGAACTTTTGCTTCTCATTTTTTTGTAAGATGGAATTCTCCTAAGGGTGGTACTTTTCTAAGCAATTTATTGCGGTCAGAGCTTAGTATATATTTTCGTTAAATTTCTGCTGCTTTTCGTACTTGTTACTATTCAATTTTTCTGTCTTTATCTAATAATGTGGTCATTCATTGTTCTTCCAGGGTTCTATATCAGTCAGCATGTCCATATATCAAACACTTTTCTGTTTTATATGTGCTCACCTGACCTCAGGTGAAAAAGATGGAGATGAACTTAAAAGAAATGCAGATGTGAATGAAATACTTAGAAGAACTCATTTTCATTCTCTTTCTGCCATCGGACTTCCCAAAAGTATTCATGATCACGAGTAAGTATACAATATACTTGCAGTGTGAATTGAAAGTGTGATGTCCTGTCTACTATTTGAATGTTGATATTGTTAGATTCTGATTATGCATAATTTAAATTAGAGTTTATGATTATTTTTGCTCATCTTATTCTTGAAGATGTAAGTCTTGTTCAGTAAATTAGAAAATGCCAAGCATTAGTCACATATGTTCGCTTATCCTACTCATATATGATTGACCTGATTATCTATGTTTAACAGATGATACCTATTTTCTCTTGCAGTAAAATAATTTGGTTGGGTGATCTAAATTATCGTATCAACCTGTCATATGAGAAAGCACGTAATCTCATCTCCAAGAAGGAGTGGGCCAAGTTGATTGAGAGTGACCAGGTAGTTTAGTCTTCCTACATAGAATCTGGATCATTTCAGTTTTCTTATCCAATATAAATTTGTAGGCCTTAGATAGGATGCTGGTGTAGTTACTAAATATATTGATATCTAATCATGACAGCTTGTGCGAGAGCTGCGAAAAGGTCATACATTTGATGGATGGTCCGAGGGAACTTTAAATTTTGCACCAACGTACAAATATGAGTTAAATTCGGAGAAATACTATGGAGAAGATCCCAAGTTTGGGAGGCGCACTCCTGCATGGTACGGTTAAACAAGATAATTAAATCTATTCTTTGTTGGTTGTTTGTCAGCTTGTTAATTTTTCTAATATGCCTCATCTTTCAGGTGTGACCGCATCCTCTCATTTGGTAAAGGAATGAGACAACCAAGTTATAGAAGAACTGAGCTTAAACTTTCTGATCATCGCCCTGTTACTGCCGTTTATATGGCTGAGGTTGAAGTATTTTGTCCTAAGAAACTACAGCGTGCTCTGACCTATACTGATGCTGAAATCGAAAATGAGGAAGTTACAGCAGAGGGGATTGAATACTGATAAATGAGTCCCTTGAGTTAGATCAGGTGAGTGTCTTTCTATGTTTTCCTTTAAACGTTATTAGGTTCTTTCGGCACAAGTCATTTGCAGTCATGAGATGTTCTCGGAAATAAACAAATGCTGGCTGGAGAGAATTATTTGTACAAGAAGGATGTAGGATAGGAGAGGAATGGTTGAAGTTGAGAAGATCAAGGGAATAAGGTAGAAAAAAGAAAACTAAAACATCTTTAGAGAGAAACAGTCCAGGTTGTGTTAGTGAGAGTCTGTTTCAGACTGAGGAATGGATGGTATATATAGGCTGAATGGTGGTTAATATTTCTATTTAGAATTTGAGCCTCATCTGGTGGTATTTCCTTATTTTCCTGATGTAATGGGGTACACTTAATGGTTGCAAAACATCTTCTCTAGTGCATGCATCAAAGATGATATATGAAAGGTAATAGGAACTATTTTGTACCATAGATGAAATTGATGCCAGTTGAAAACCACAAAGCCAGATCTGTGTTTCTTCTATGTCTGTTGTCACCATTGGGAAACTTGTTTCCCCATTTTACATTTCTCGAATGAAATTTCATTCTGTCTTGTTGTGGTAGATGGTAGATCCTATCCTAACATTAACATTAGGTATTTTCTACAAGGGAAAAGTCAGAAAGAACTATATCTCTTCTTTTGTGATCTTTACCACATACTGGGAAGTGAAACCAAATATATGAAATGGGTTCAGAACATGACTGCTTACAAGCTATTACATGTTATGTTCGGATCATTTTGAAAATGTTTTGGTTTTGTCATCATTATTATATCGAAACTAGGTAAGTTTTGGGTCAAGGGTCACTTCAGCATTCTGCATAAGCAATTAACTATAGGGAGTCTAGTACTTGGAAAAAATATCTAGTGACTAGTTAAAGTCGAGTATGCTTTCGTGTCCCTCTAAGTAAAAGGTTTGCCTTGTGATGCAGGATAGTTTTGCTGGCAGCTGATCATCAAGGGAGAATAATTTATTCCTAAGCCTTTGAGGCTGGGGGTGAGAGCTCCTACGACTCTTGATACAATCTAGACCTTAGATCCATTCATTTCATTTTTTTGTTCTATTATGACATTGTATATTCCAATCCTTGTGTAAATGCATTAGCTCTGAGGGTATTCACTAAATAGGCTTTGGAACAATGCAGATGAAAACTATAGTTGGGTCTGCATGTATGCATACAGCATTGGCGTTTGTAAATTTCATGAAGTATGCCCTTCTACCAGCAGGTTTCTCTAGCTGATAGAAAGTTGATAATGTAAAGATATAGTCTATGCATGTGTCTTGGTGGAGTTGTTATTTTTGTTGTATGCCTATTGGTTACATTCTTCTGTAATATTTGCGGACTACCTCTTTCTCCCTCTCCCTCTCTGATGTGATTCAATTTCCCATCTTCGGCGATCTTTCTACAGTGACATCAAAGAGAAATATATAGGTTTAGCATAAAAAGTATAATCGTATTTAATCTCGAGACTGGGGAAAAGCAGCATTAATAAGCTTTAAAGGACAGCAACTTTCAACTAAAGTTTCTGGAATTACTTGTGATGGATTCTGGCTACATCAGTTATCCCAAAGGATGCTATTGATTGTTCTTTCTATGTTTGATTTAAGAGTAAATAATATCGCACGGTCTTATTCTTATATTAGGACACCTGTTGTATGGCACAAGACAAATTATGGAAGGTCAATTTGGTATTTAAAAAACAAATGGCTTTTAAGAGTAAAAACAAAAACAGAGACAAGAAAGAAACAATAAGGGAAGCAGGATTTACGTGGTTCGGTCAATTGACCTACGTCCGCGGCAGAGATGGCGGCAGCAGTATATATCCACTGGAAAAATTGAAGTAGATTACAGCTCTTTATGGCAACCATAGCCCCCAATTTCACCCAAAATTCACCACAATATCTACTCTTCAACTGTTCAGCTGTTCAACATCATAAGCACAGCAGCATTCCATCCTCAAATAGGAAAACAAACTCAAATTGGCTTCACCATCACCATTCTACTGCTTATATATCCTCAACAGTTTCAAATTCGAGGCATACTCCAACATCAGAACCAGGGCGTTTTATATGAAAATAAACTGAAATTTGCTTCAGATGACGACGACGGGCTGTCTGGATGTAGAAACGGATGACTCAGCAGCATCTCAGCACTCCACCTATCAGCAGGATTCCTTGCAAAACACTTCATCAGGAAATCTACCCCTTCCCTTGACATGCCTTGAGGAATTTTTGGTGTCCTCCAACTTATGAGCATGATCGCCAAATCATTCAGGTCTTCATATTCCCATGGCAGCTTTCCGGTTATCATCTGAAGAACAATGCATCCCAGCGACCATATATCTATCGAAGGATCGATTTTTGTAGCATTAACAGATTCCGGTGGCATGTAAACTGGTGTGCCTGGAAAGTTAAGCTTCAGCACACAACACAACCCTTCTGATTCATCTGGCTCATCTAGGAGGAATTCTCCACGTCGCCTGGCCAGGCCGAAATCAGCAATCTTGAGATTGTCAACCTCACCATAGTGATGCTTGGAAGGATAAACAAGGATATTTGCAGGCTTGAGATCACAATGGACATAGTCTCTGGCGTGAATGTCTCGAAGACCTTTAGCCAGCATTCTTGCGTAGCGCCTTGCATGGGGTTCAGGAATCTTGCCACCGTACTTATTGATTATCAAATCCAAAAGAGTACCGCCAGCAGCAAATTCAAGAAAGAGGTTGTAAACCCTCTGGCCATGCTCAACGCTCAACATATCACCAAAGCATTGAACAACAGTAGGGCAACCAATAAATTCTTTAAGGATTTGTAATTCCTTTTGAAGTGAAGAGGAAAATCGGTAACGACAGGATTTAACAGCATAAACCTCATAATCGGTGTTCAAAGGTTTCACCATGTTGACCACTCCATAAGTGCCCGCTCCTAGGGCCTTCAGCTTGAACCACTTCATGGTCCAACCATTCCTCGCAACTCCTTCTACCACATGATCATCTTGGTCACCAGAATCCATAGCAGTCTAATGGAAAGAAGCCAAAGAAACCAAAGCAGAAGAAGGAAAGAAAGTATTTTGATGGAAATCTTGAAGAACAAGTCTCTTTGATTGAAACAACCAAAGAAGCCAACGCTGTGGAAGGAAGGAAGGAAATTAATTTGTGGGAAAATCATGAAAAGCCCTACTTTTACGAGGGATATATATACCTTTTGGTAGTAGCAACTAGCAAGTAGGGTTTTCGCGTCACTTTCTCCTGATCCTACTTAGATGCGCAGTACTTATGTTTGAGTTGTCAACCTGTGATTCGTCAGGTAGATTGCAATTTGCATGCTAAATAAATACTTAGTAATTTTTATAGTAATGCCATTGATGCATTTTTCTTATAGCTAAAGTTAAAATTTTTAAGTTTTTTATCCTTCAAATATATTGCTTAAAAAACAAGAAATAAGTAGCAGCGAAAGTAACGACCAAGACAAAACTTGGAAGAATTTTGACTTCGTTTAAAACACCAACGTCTATTGGACTAGACTAATGGATCTGTACTGGACGTTAGCAATATTGGAAGGATAAGTGTTGAACATCCTACTCGTGCAGTAGATAATAAATTAAACTAAATGCAAAGCCAAAGCCTGATCTTTTCTTATAAAAATATTGGCTCTGTGAGCATTACTCTTGGTCTTGGTACAAACAAGAAACAGTTTAATGCACACGTTTAAACTAGTTTGGACTCTGGAGAAATAGGAGGCTGCCATGCCAACAAGTGCAGGCAATAGTTTGCGGCGCTGAAAAATTAGCACTATGGAAAGAAAAACTAGAACCGATATGTTAGAGCTAGAAAGGACTTTTGCTAACTGGTGGATAACATATTATTCCAACAAGAGGCTGATCCACACCCACGGTTGTGGTTCCATGCAGAACAGGAAAATACTGGCTATCCCAAAAGGAGATGAGGCCCAAACATTCTTCACGCCGTCACTTCTGTCTTACTCTTAGCTTCTTTCCCTCTGCCTTTTCTTGATTGGTTGTTGCCTTGTTCTTGATCCTCAGCCTTCTTTTGAGCTCGAATTAAGGCTCTTCTGGCACGAGGCCTCATTTCTCGTACTCTTCGGGGAGGCATCACATATGGTTCAAGGGGCCGATCACCGAAGGGGTGCTCACTATCAGCAAATATCCTCAATTTTCGATCCCTATCCTAGATTCATAAGAAGGAATAATCTAAGAAAATTAACTTCCCAAGTGTATGCACAAATTTAAAATGAAGAATAGAGAAAACGGCTAAATACCCAAATTGGCCCTCAAACTATACCAAAATGGACAAATTGGCCCCTAAACTTTTATTTGGGACAATTGACCCCTCAAACGTTCATTTTGGGACAATTAACCCCTCAAACTTTATTTTCAAAGGATATTTCTATTGAATTAAGGGCTACTTTGTCCCTAAAAAATAATTTTGAGGGTTTAATTGTCCCAAAATAATAATTTAGAGGGTTTAATTGTCCCAAAATAATAGTTTTGGGGGTTAATTGTCTCAAAATAATAGTTTAAGGGGGTAATTGTCCCAAAATAATAGTTTGAGGGGTCAATTGTCCCAAATAAAAGTTTAGGGGCCAATTTATCCATTTTGGTATAGTTTGAGGGCCAATTTGGGTATTTAGCCAATAGAAAACAAGTATGGGTGGATTACGTCAATTAACATGCAGAGAATTTGCATGTCAGAAACCAACAGTCAAAACACATTGCAAGGATCTTTCCAGCTGAGCAAGATGAATCGGACAGGGAAAGATTTGAAAAAGGGCAAGAACAAACTAAGCAGGTGATAGACACATACAAAAGCACAAGACATGGTTTAACTTTAGTAATGTTTAAATACACTTACATCACGTAGTTTGTTTCTAGGAAGCATTCGTAGGACTGCTTTGCGTATGACTTCTGTAGGATCCTTTGCCATCTGGTCCTTTAAACTTCTTTCCTTGAGGTTCCCCACATAGCTGAAGGAGAAGTAGGATTCATCAATATAAGGAAGTATATTAGATCCTCACTAACTGAAGCATCAAATCTCAAGAACCAAATAATTAGAACTCAAGAAAATGACTATTTTGATCTCTATAAAACATAATCACAAACTCAAACTCTTAAAATTGGGCATCATTTTGAGTTTCAATAAATAATCAAATCTTCAAATCAAAGTACCGGTTGCAACTTTACCGGTAAAACACAATTGATTATTAATTTCCTTGATATTTCAAAAGTACGCAACTAACTTCAATTTAAACATAAAACAGATAAAAATAGTATTACTTGCCCTGTATGCCAGTAATAAAACTTATCCGTAAGTTTTCTTCCCGTAACACATACATCCTTCGCATTAATCACAATGCACATATCCCCATCATCACGATTTGGAGCGTAAGTAGGCTTATCCTTTCCTTGAATCACAGTAGAAATTTGAGATGCTAATCTCCCAAGGACCTGTTAAAAAATACATGCAAGTTATCGTTGCTGCCTTCAACCTCAGACAGGAAGAAGATGTTAAAATATGTAATTCAACTTTACAATAAAACAAGTAGAGAAACCAGATCCTGCAGCAAACCATAAAATCCACCTCTGTTATCATATTATCACTTCTCAGAACCAGAGGTTCAGGAGTTAACTCTAGATTCATAACACAAGGTTCAGAAAATAAGTTCTACAGCTTGCAATACAAAAGAAGACCTAGTTCAATAATCTTAGAAAGAATTTCTAGAAAAGGATAAAGATACCTGGCCTTTGGCATCAAAGACTCTCCAACGCAGGCCTTCCAGATTAATTCGCCTCAGACCAGCAAGTGCTTTCTGCATAAGTTAAAAACAGCTGTTTAAAAAAATAAACAAAAACATAAGAGCAAAGTTTTTGTATTTAACAGTATTAATTTCACTGCAACCAGTAATCCTTATCTACACTATAGAAGGATAAGAATTTGCAAAGTCTCTATGGCATCTTTGTCATATAATGCCTGATTACTACACCACACTCCAGCGATGAAGAGAGGGGCTAACCAAAAACCTGAAGTGAGAGCATCCCCATAATTGCAAACCACTCATTCAACTAGAACCTCTTGGATAGTTAAAATATCAACAAAAATACGTGAGCAAACAAATCAATGCAATACGACCACTGCAAACTCAGAGAAAATCAGAAAACATTCTTCCATGTTCTTTCTGCAGCGGATTTACTCATCTAAGCACTCCCCCATTTCTTATTTCAAACATCAATCAAGTAGAAGAAGAAGAAGAAGAAGAAGAAGAAGAAGAAGAAGAAATGCAACAACAAAAAAGAATACAGCAAAAATTTCCTCTGTTTCAATCATCACCTAAAACCCACAACACTTAACTTTAACAATCAAAATAAAGTCAAAATTTCATTACGCTGTAGCATAAAGAACCACTAGCGTCATTGAAAATTGCCAAAAGTTAACAATAATATAGTCAGTAAATGTTACAAACAGTTAGTGTGCTTTACAATAAGGGACGATTCTCGCTTAAAACGCCAATCAAAATGATAGGTTGTTCGATTTATTATGAACGATTAACCAAGACGAGAAATGGGTAATTTTAAAAAGAAAAAGAAAAAAAAGAACTTGCCTTTAAGTTTCCACTGAAAGTGGCAGCTGCTGCTTGCGTTGCCATTTCTACGTGAACTTTACTGTTTTTTTATTCACAGGAAACGTCAATTTAAAGAGAAGATCTTGTTTGTTACAATTAACTTAGTTGTCTATGAACGATCAGGAGGGAACTTTTAATTAAAAAAATTAAAAGGAAAAAAATGTCTTTAAGCTTAAACCCTCAATGTAGGGTTCGCCTGGAGACTGTTGAAGATGAAACAGGAATGCAACCTTCCATATGCACTAAATTGGGCTTGGTGCCCAAAAAGAGCTCATAATTGGGGTTGGAGCCGAAAAAAAACTCATAAATTGGGCTATTGGGTTTGAATTGGGCTTTGTACTGAGCCCAATTATATACCGTAAGTCATATTATTCACTAAGCATTAGCTAATATTTTCAACCAGTGTTGGATGAGGTAATACTGACTTCTATCTT
The DNA here is from genome assembly GCA_030664755.1 of Microcos paniculata. Lineage (NCBI taxonomy): Eukaryota > Viridiplantae > Streptophyta > Magnoliopsida > Malvales > Malvaceae > Microcos > Microcos paniculata. The sequence goes on from CP131461.1 coordinate 20,887,189, forward strand.
GATAAACTTGAGAGTACAAGTTCGACTCCAAGCACACTTGTTGAGAGGGTTTTTATTTTTTATCACTCTCAAAACTGAAAGGAATTATTCACACCCTAATAAGGTTGGGATAACCTTGGGTTTAGGAGAGTTTAGTCATTTCAATATTAAACCATTCCTTTTTTTTTTCTTTTTTCACATAAGAGGTGGGAAAAAGGCCCACCACGAGGGTATTTGTTTTGATTAAAAAGTTCTTTCTTGTTTTCACAATATTTGTCGTTTTAAGGTTTTACATAAAAATTAAGGTTATCATTAAAAACTCTCAGAATCTAGATAAATTATTATAAAAGGGTAATTTTTCCTTTTTATTGGGATAATTTATTCTCATAAATACTCTCTTTTTAGTAATAAATGCTTTGTATGATTAATTCAAAAAGATAAGGATAAAGTTAAAAAAAGTATAATTAATGCTTTATAGAATTCTTGAACTGACACATAATTTAAAACAAAAAATTCTCTCAAAAGCAATAGATAATGTGAAAATGAGGGAGTATGAAAGGCTTTCTAAAGTTTGGTATGACACTTTTCGAATGAAAGTTATGGACCTATTAGAATTACTTGCCAGAGGGAAAGTGATTCCCACGGAGCGGGTGAGGGAGGAATTCAATGAACCATTCAATTTAACAAAAACAAATAAACATATTGATCTTAATGTGAATTGAAACCTAACTACTATGTAGAATGTCAAATTCATGGGTTGCATCTCTATTACTTTCTTATCCGTTAATTTCCAATACATTCATGGGTGGATTTACGGTGAAGACAGTAGGGGCAGCTGCCCCCATTGAAATCCTACAATTGCTTAAATATATATACAAAAATTAGTTCACAATTTTTTATTCTTTATATTTGTCCACAGTAAATAGAGAAATTACAAAAAGATATATAATATTTGGTGTAAATCTATACATCTATACATCCATACATATTTTTAAAGTAATTGTAAAATCTGATTCTACGAAACTCCAAAGCAAAATTTTGTTTTTTTAGTATTTTTTGAATTAAATAATTATAAAAGAAAGCATTTTTTGTACTTAATGCATTGTTATTATCGGTTTATAACAAAAAGATTATTACTATATATCCTATCTTCATAGACTTTTTATTTTTTTCAAAAAGATTTTAATTAAGGTTGATAATAATAAATTAATAAAATATATTCTATTCTCATAGGCTTTTTTCCCTCAAAAACATTTAATTTAAGGTTGATAGTAATATATTAATACTAGAAAAATTGCCCGCACTTGCCTTACGGGCTTTTGCAAATTAATTATATTTATTTATCTTACATGTAAACACAGTAAAAGTATAAAGTTATAAGAAATTAAGAATTTAATTATATATTCTAATCATTATAAAAAATGCGTTGTGATACATAATTAGAAAGAACAGTAATCATTTCTATAACTATATATGAAAGTCATAATAATAGTATAAAGTATAAACTTATAGCTTATAGCATATAAATATCATAAAATCATTAAAAGGTTCATGATTTTTTTAAAAAAAAATTATAATTCATTTTGATTTCATTGAGAAGGAATAAATAAGAAAGGACAAGAGAAGAACAGTCGATAAAAAAAAGCTTTCCTTTTGATAAAGAAAAAACAAATATTGATAGACCTTTAATTTTTTTTCCCAACAGAAAAAAATGGAAATAGTTAGGTTATATAGGGAGAAGTCCAAAACAACCACTTTCAACTCATTTATGTTTTTCTTTAATTAACACATTTAATAAATTGAAAAAAAAAACAAAGAGAGAGAAAAAAAATACTGATCAACTAAAATAAAAAAGGAATGTAGAAAGTAAAAAAAACAAAAAAGTTTAAATGTTAGCACAAATTTTAAAACATTAAATTAATAAAATGTATTAAACTCTCATATTCAATGAATTTCAATAAATATTCTAAAAAAAATTAAAAAATATATATAACATTTATTACTATAAAATAAGAAAATATTTTTTGATAAAATTACAAAATAGCCCATTTCTAAAACTATCAATTTCCAACTAAGAGGGTAAAAAAGGTATTTTATACAATATTAATTTCTTTAGTACAAAATTACCAAATAATCTAGCAGGTAAATAACTTCATGTCAATTTAGAGGGTTAGAAAGGAGATTTATTAGGGGATAGAATTAATATATAAGCATAGAAGTGTTACAGAAAAGAAAAATTAATGATAAATTTATAGGACAAAGAGGGAACTAATAACAAAAAAGAAAAATAGTAAGGAAAAAGAAGAGTAGGGGTCTTCAATTTCAATTTCATGACTTTGCTTATTTAATCTCTTTAATCTTCTTTTTTTTTTAATTCCTTTTTACTTAATTTCTTCATATTTTATCTCTCTAAAACCTTGTCAGAAGGTCTTTCTAGAAGCTCTTTTCAATTTACCCTCTCCTCTTCTTATTCTTTTTTTCTTTTAAATCTTTTACTTTTTCATTTTGACTAAAAATAGAGAGGAGGTATGGAGAGGCACAGGTCGAGTCTATCCAGCTACAGAAGAGGGGGAAGTAGGAGGACATGAATAAGTTAGATTGATGATCCATCATTTGGTAGCCATAACAAAACATAAGGAAAATAAAGCGACAAAAATGTTAGATTGGTTTGAATTTCAGAATTCCTATTATATTCCTTAGGCCTACCCTTGTCCTTTTCATGTTTATTTTTTTATTTTTTTTTCGGTTCTTATTTATATGAATGTAACTTTATTTTTCTCGATATGTTTTGTTTGAATATAAGTTTTAATGTCTTATTCACAAAAAAACTTTCTAATGCCTTTAATTTATTCAATGATAGTTGACACGTCCGGGCCTACCCCGCACGTATCAAGTTATGGAAATTGTGTAAGATTACTAAGTTGTGTGATGAATTAGAATTAGTTATGAATATTTTGAACTTTAGCTCAATCACACGTGTAGAAAACTTAATTGGTCGTATGGAGTCACTTAAGTGCATAAGGGTTCGGAAACCGGGGCCAATGGGATGAAATTGGCCTAATTTCAAATTGAAAAACTTGAGTTTGGTGCGGGACCCCAATGAGTCTGGCGCTAGACTCACTTGTTTATATTAGGAGGTCGGCTACCCAACACCCCCTCCAATTTGCATCACTTCAAATTACCTTTAAACACTTTATTAAACACCATCATCAACCTCCTTAGCTTCCATGAAGATCAAAAATACCAAAATCATCAAGAATCTCCAAAATCTTCAAAGTTTCCAAAAAAGCCAACTTGGAGCTTTTGTGATGTTCAAGCCATATATCTTAATTCAACCATAGACTTTGGCTGATTTCTTAATATGTTGTTCTACACTCTTTGAGCTTCATTTTGACTTCTTACTTGCTGAATTTCGTTGATCATGCTAGGATATATCTTGAACTAAAGATCAAAGTTCATTTTGTTCAAACTCATCTTCAAACCCTAGCCTTCCAATTTGAATTTCATGCACTCCTAACCATTTAAATTAGTTTTTGAGGCTGTATTCTTGTAGTTTAGGTGTTGAAATATGTATGTTTCGGTTTGTGTGTTGATTGAAGTTGCACCAAGCTAAGAAGTTAAGAAAGCATGCTTCGACCAAGGGCCTGAGGCAGATCTGGCACCGGATATGCTCGAATCCAGTGCCGGACTGAACACAATATGGGAGAATTCATCCCAATTGGCCACTTCTGCGTGGGAGTGAGCCCAAAGTCGCACCGGACTTGTTCTATAACGGGGGCAAAATGGTCATTTTGCCTCTATAGACCCCTAATGACCTAAATTGACTTCCGGACTTACACAATTGAGTTTCGAAACGCTAGAAACCTATTTAAAGCATTCCTTGATGTTTAATTGCTAGTCGAATGCCTATATTGATCAAATTGGAATTCGATTTGATTATTTAGGTACAAGATCGTATGTGATCAAGGGGTAGAGTTCGAGCTAAGGCATTCGAGGGACTAATTCGGGAGTATACAAACCTCCCTAATTAGTGAGTGGCTTGGTTATAGTGGTTGACCACCGAAGGTCAACCGTTTTCTAAATTGTTTTACTAACTTGTTTATAAAATGTTTATAACGTTTTTGGGATATGGATCGTCTACCCTCACACACTAGATTTATAAATAGATCCACTCATTCTCTAAATTTATAAACAGATTTATATGTTTTATTATTGATGATTATTGATGGGAGATGAGAGAATAAGTGGATCTCGGTGCTCCAATGAGAGGGAGCGAGTGGACCGAGCGGAGCATGCATTCGACGAAGTAGTCGTGGACTGCCTTTTGAGGGGCACAGTGAGTGTGAGACCCTAGGAAAGGCACTAAGGGAAGCTTGCCAGGACTCTTGTGTAGCTGTGTTCCACCCATAGTGATGGCAATGTCAAGGAAACGGGCCAAAGAATAAAGAACGATTTATGAGATATGAGTTGAAGCCCTTGACGGTCCAGTAGGCCACCCAAGTACACGGGTGTAGTCTTGGGATAATTTCATATGCCAGCTCACTTATGATATATTATATCTGTTTTGGTTCCAGGATTTCATCTATTGTTTTACTATATGATTTTATTAAAGTAATCCCTCATTGGGTACATCTATCATACTCACCACATTCACTCACTTTTGTAGGTCACTCGGCATTGGATGATAGACGTCCTGGTGGACAGTGATCCCTAGTGCCTTTACTAGATGATCACGATTTTGTAGGTTTTACCTAGATCCTTGTGCCTCTTGGCATTCGGAATAGTATTGTATTTTATTAAATCTTTATCCGTTGCACACTCGCACTGTAAAACGTATTACTTTTATTATATAAATATCTTATACTATTTCTTATATCATTTTTTATTATATATTTTCTAATATCGCTCGGGTACACCTTATTTATGTCTTGTACCATCTCAGATATCCCGCCTTCCATGACACGCATCTCGAGATAATACGACGTTTGTCATGTGGTCGAGTCCTTAGGCTGGGGCATGACAATAATTGTCCAGTGGTTTTCAAAATATAATACTAATTATATTACTTTTATTATATAAATATCTTATACTATTTCTTATATCATTTTTTATTATATATTTTCTAATATCGCTCGGGTACACCTTATTTATGTCTTGTACCATCTCAGATATCCCGCCTTCCATGACACGCATCTCGAGATAATACGACGTTTGTCATGTGGTCGAGTCCTTAGGCTGGGGCATGACAATAATTGTCCAGTGGTTTTCAAAATATAATACTAATTAGGTAATTTAGATAGCTTTGTCTTCTTTTACATTTTAATGCCATGTGTTTTGAGTTTCTATTCTAATAGTAATTATTTTGTTGCATACTCATATCTATTGTAATATTAAAATTTGGTACTTTGTTCTCTCCATATTTCTCTTATTTTTGCTTTTTCTGTTAAATTCTTTATAGTTGTAGAAAGCCAGCAAGTGCAAGTTCAACAAGGGGGGTATAATTTGCTTTCCAATATTTTTGGATTTTATTATACTATTAGCTTAAATATTAACCTTGTAATTGAATTTTTAGACAAATCTAAACTGTTTTTGGATTTGAAAATAATGAGTAAATTTTCTCCCTTATTAACATCTAAAACAAAAGGTTTTAGGTTCAAATAAATTTTAAATGATTAGTTGATTACAAAAACTTCTAGTACTACTACAATAATGATTAAATTGTTATGATATCCAAGCGGAGCTAGAGTTTAAGTTTAAACGTAATTTAAGTAATAAAAGAAGGCAAAGAAGAGAAAATACAATTTCTTTTAATAATTTTTCTCTCTTTGGGTCCCACACCCACCATCTTTTTTTTTTTTTTTTTTTTTTACTTTTTCTCTTTCATTGGGCGCCACCTCTTTTCTTCTTCTTTTTTTTTTTCATTTTTATTATTTTGTGCATTCCTTTTATTATTTATCTAATTCCACGAGTCTTACTTCAAGATGGCAAATAGACGGGTTTAGTCAGGCTGGAACTTGAGCTCAGTCAATTCAAGTTTGGGTTATTTTGAGTTCAAATTGTTTGGGGTTTGGATATTTTCAAGTTTGGATACTTTCAAGTTTGGATACTTTTAGGTTCGGACCTCGATTGGGTTAGGGCTCGAGTCATGTTCAAATTTAGGTCAGGTTGAATTCGGGTTTGTAACATTCCAACCACACATCATGAGGATGTGGTAATTGTATATGCTATATAAGTTGAGACTCAAATCCAATACTGTGAGATACCTTTCGAATGGGAAAAAACCATGAGGTTTTCGGGTAAAAACGGAAAATACCTTGCAGGTTGGGCCGGGTCTTTAAAGTTGGTATCAAAGCCGGCAATGGGAAAGCTAAGACCTAAGTGCTACATTGCGTGAGTGCAGTGGGAGCAACCTTTAAGGGGATGTGATTGTAACACCCAAATCACACATCATGAGGATATGTGAATTGTGTGCTATATAGGCTGAGACTTAAACCCAATATTGTGAGATAGCTTTTGAGTGGGACAAAACCATAAGGCTTTCGGGCCAAAGTGAACAATACCTCGCACGTTGGATCGAGTCTCCACAGGGTTTGTATCGATTTGAGTTTTGGCATAAATCAAATCATAATTGAATTTTTTATTTTTCATTTTATAAGTTAAAGCTTGTTTTTTATTATTTGAGATTGTCAGGTTGACATATTTACAAATTAATACTCAATATTATAATAATTAATATAATTATCAACGAATATAATGACTATAGTTACCTGGAACGAGATATGTTCCGGTATGTGGTACGAATGCAGGAACGTGATATGTAACTTATAAATTTTGTGATACGAAAGATGTAAATGTAAATAATACGATGTTTCGGGTCGTGATACGTTTAAAAGAACTTTTGATTCGTTCGTTAATAGTATATATCGTGTAAAATCTTTATAAATACAAATCAATCTTTATAAACAATTAAAATATATAGAACAATTGTAGCAAAAAAAAAGGGGGTCATAAATATATGAATCAGGAATGTTTGCTCATTGATTGATTGTTAGAACACTTATGAAGAGGGTTTAGGTTTTAATCTTTATTCAAGTAATCAGATTACCTGTGAACTTTGTCTTTCTCTCTTTATAACACTTATCATTTCCATTTTATCCATCAATTCTACCAAAAAATACAACATTCAAAACTAAATTTAACTAGAAAATTAGGTGAACAACTTCTTTTTTATTTTATTTATTTCAAATTCATCATTTTTGTCTTAATTTCTTTAAATTTTATATAGAAAAATCTAGAATGTCATTTTTATGGAACCGAATTGGGAGCCAAGGGATCCCAAAATGTAGAAGTACAATGATTTGAATTCGATGATCATGATCACAATCCTAAGGAAGGTGGAGGAACCTAGTAACTATGATAATGACTAATTTGAATAACTTAAAATATAGAAATGGAGGACACTCAAATACAAATGATTCATGTACTTAAATTAATTGCACCTTTATTTATAAGTTTATAAAATTGATTACTCTATATATGATTTTTTTTAATAAAAATGAACTTATTATTTCATTATATTTTATCAATAAATTATGAAATAAATATATCAATTTATACAAGCTATTGTGTATGATTAATTAATCAATTTTAATGATTAAATGATGAATAAATCATTTAATTTATATTGCCTCTTTACTAAATTTAAAAGAAAATATGTAATATTAATAAACTAAATTTAATTAATTTCAATATCCTGAATTTTTAAATATAAATTTTAATAATTCTTTTTTTATTTATTATATTAAGAAAGAAAAAATATATTATTTTAGATAAATATGATCACTAAATTTAAAATTTATATTTTATAAAAATATTATAAGATAACTTTTTTTTTGTATTAATTTCGAGTTCAGGTTTAATTGGGCTCAGTTTCGTGTTCTGGTCAGGTCAGGTTCGGGCTTGAGCCTTGTTGGGTTCAAGCATTTTCGGGTTCGAGCTTGGATGAGGTCAGGTAATTGACTTTTTTGATCAAATCGAGTTTGGTAGGGCTTAGGTTTGGGTGGACGTAGGCGGGTTTTCGGGTTTGGGTTTATTTTGTCATCTCTAGTCTTCTATCTTTTTCTTTCCTTGCTTATCTCCTAAATGGGTGACTGCTAAGGTAAGGCCAATTATGGTGAGGCCATATTGAGGTTACTTTTAATATGGACCAGTAGATATCAGTTGGGATATAAGGACTGTCCGATGCAATAAATAGAAATTGGCTTGAAACCGTGACCTACTAACACCGGTTGCGAAAGTAAGAGAGAGAAAAATTACCAATCTTTTTGCAGGCTGAGAAGCCGCTGGCCTCTGACACTGTGGAAATCGTGCGAAGCAATAGTCTGTCTCAACTTTCAATGGTTTGAATGCAAAACTTAACGTTTTTGCATAAAAACCAAAAGTTTGGTTGAATTAAGAGTTGAAACAATTTGAAGGTGAAATAGGTAATTGTCAGAGATTGTCACGAGTAAATCGATGGTTCTGGAAATAGGATTACTTGAGGATGAAATGAAGGAATATATTGTAGTAGTAGTAGTAGATGTAAAGTCCAGGCGCAAAGATTTGAATTCATGTAAGTTCAAAGGTTCAAAGTGCAGAAAAGAAAAAGAAACAGAGGATTTCATATTTGGAAAAACAGACATTGTAAGAACACTGCTGCATCGGATAAGGTACGCTGTTTGGTTTGTTTATTCAATTTATTTTTGTTACGGGAATTTAAGATGAGCAAAGTGTAATAGTACATATCATACGCAGGATGGATGAAGAAAGTTTGAAAGAATGTAGAGGGATCTTTTTTGACTTAAATGAGGAACCATTGGGGGTGGATGGTTGTGAAATACAAGATGAGTACTGCAGAAGATTAGAAACAGGGTATGTAGGATTTGAAGAGGTGGAAACCATAGAAGCTCGTGCTGAAGGTGAAAGTCAAGCAGTTGAAAAAAGGGAAGAATCAGCAGATGGCAACTTTGAGGCAATGGAAACAACGCAACATCTCACGATGAGGATAATGTAGAAAGCATCAGAAGAAAGGAGGATTCAGGGGATGTTTATTTGGAGCCAGTCCAGGTGAATCAGATAACAGTGAAGGAATTGAAGAAAATCCACCAGTTCAAAAAGAGGGCATCGAAACATTGGAAGCGGGGGCCGATGGCGATTCAGAAGAAAAGGAAAGTGGTGTAGGTAACTTGCAGCCTGACGAGTGTGATGCAGCAGGATGGCACCCATATTTCATGGACAAAGATCCATTTAAAGTGGACAGGTCTGATATAGAGGGGTTGGAGTTCAATTCATTGGCTAAAGCATATGAATTCTATTTAACGTATGCCCATATTATTGGATTCAGTATGCGGAAGGGGAGTTCTCGGTGTGACAATAAAACAAACCAGGTTGTTATGAAGGAGTTCTATTGTAATAAATCCAGATTGAGGATGGAGAAGCATAACAATCGTGAAAATCGAGTTCAGGAACCGAAACGAAAAACAAGAACAGGATGTAGAGCACACTTGCACGTTACAATGAACAAAAGATGTGGGAAGTGGAGGATATCATGGTTTGAAAGACAACACAACCATGATATGGTAAAGCCGTCCCAAAGGTTTATGATAAAGTCCAATAGGAAGGTTCCACCCGGTGCCTTTCAATTCGCCAGAGCAATGAAGAGAGGTGGAAGTCGGCAATGCCAAATAATGAGTTACTTAGCTCAAGAGGTAGGTGGGTTCCGTTATGTGGGATTTACCAAGAAAGATCTTGGTAACAGATTATATGTTGATTCAAGGAAGATGGTGGCAGATGGCAATATTAATACTGCCATAACTTACTTGGAGACTAAGGTCCTGTCAGATCCGAGGTTCTATGTGAGATATGAAGTTGATGGGGAAAATCAGTTCAAGAGAGCAGATTATTATTGTTTGGGTGATGTTATTGCTTTTGATACGACATACAGGAAGAATGGTTTGAACCTCCCCTTATTGGTTTTTGTTGGAGTTAATCAGCACCACCAAACAACTGTCTTTGGATTTGCATTGGTACGTGAAGAAAATTAAGAAACTTTCGTGTGGGTTTTGGAGGAGTTTCTGAAATGCATGAGCAACAAGAGACCCACATCTGTGGTTACCGACGGGGACCTAGCAAGGCAAATGCCATCAGAATAGTCCTTCTGGAAGTAAATCACAGGTTATGTGTTTGGCACATCCATGGAAATGCAAGGCGGTACTTACCTCATGGTGAAGCACTGAAAAGATTTGTAAGGTGCATGATGTCATGGTGGAAGGAGGAAGAATTTGAGCGCGTTTGGAAGGATCTCGTTGAAAGTGAGGGACTGCGAAGTAATACATGGGTTATCCAAAAATATAGGACGAAGCACATTTGGGCACAAGCTTACATAACGGGAAAATTCTTTGGGACACTTAAAACAACATCCCGCTGTGAAGGATGCAACTCATACCTAAAGAGATTTGTTAATAGGGATGCACCGATGCTTCAATTCCTTTATTCCATAGAGAATGCCATGTGAAGCATGCGTGAACTTGAAATTGAGGAAGACTTCTACAGTCCCCAATCAAAGCCAGCTATATCCAGTGAGCTGAAGGAAATTGAGCATCATGTGGGGAAGGTCTTCACAAAGAAAAGCTTCGTGAGGTTTATGAAGGAGCTTCGACACGAGGGAGCATATTTCTGCAAGGGTGGAGTTGTCTAGGTTTTCAACCATGTAAGAGTTTATACATTGTCAAGGTATTTGCATTCAGATAAAGAAACAAAGGTCACTTTCAACGAGGCTGATGAAACTATAACATGTGAATGCCGTATGTTCGAGTCTGAAGGCTTGATTTGTCGACATGCAATTCACATCATGAAAGTGGAGAACCTATCTTGGATTCCAGAGTCATTGATATCGAAGAGATGGACCACAAACGCTAAGATTGAAAGTAACGACGTAGACGAAGGGAGTACGGTCGATGACGAAGTGATTAAGGGTTTGAGGAAGTCATCTCTGATGATCATATACAATCGACTATGCTTCATGGCCTCCAGATCCAGGGAAGCATTTTAAGAGACAAGGAACACATTGGTGAAATTAAGCCAAATATTGGAGGAAGGTCAAAGCGTTGTAAATTTCATAAGGTACGAGGAAGTGATTAACAAAGACAAAGAGGATCATAGGATGCAGATTAATGAGGTTGATGCTGAGGAATGTACGCGTCGAAAATATAAATGCAGCATTTGCTGGGAACCAGGACATCGAAAAACAACATGTCCGAAAGCAACAGAACCTAAAGATATGGACATTGGACCATGCGACAGGGGAAGTGTGGATAAGAGCGACTCGGAATTTAACACATCAGATGAGGAACTTTGCCACAGCGGGAAGGCATGGGCAGAAACATAATATAAATTTGTAAGCATATGATCCGGTTTTATTATCAATACAACAGTAGCAATGTCAAAGAATTGTTTTGGACTAATATTTAGTAAAATCGAATTCATAAATTTCATAACTAACATCATCATCATTCTAAGGAATCCTGATATCATTAACATATTGTGAAGTTGTATGGTAGGTTGTTACAATGGCAGCTTAAGGCAAAGTACTTTAAACACGTAGTATGAAGGCATTACGTTCTACAAATTAACTCATAAAATAAATAGCACGCTGGAAATGAACTCCCAAATAAATTTCAGTCACCAGGCTGAAACAGAGGTAGTAGAAGTTCAAAACAAAAAGATCAGAAGCATGTTTAATAGTTTAAAGCTTAACATCCTTTGAAACTTACATTGTCAACAGTACTATTGTGATAGAGAGTTAACAATTATACCTTCATTAGCGTTGCTAGATGGGTTATGCTTTGAATTAGGCCATATAATTCATTTCATCAAGGCTTGAAAATATGAACACGCATTTCTAGAGCTTTTGTTAGTTCAAAAACACAACCGTCATGAAGTTTAATTTCGTTAGCTTCTGCAAACTTTCCCCAGCCTACAGAGAAAGCAACATTCTTTGGATTGTTTATGCATGTCACCTTCCACCTGAGTCCTTCTGAATTGTACAAAGTGAGTTCCGATGGCCCTTGAGGGAGATGCGCTGCAAACTGCCTCGGGATCGTCTGAATGAAAACAGTGATGCTAACAAAACATTAGAGTTGAATCACTTTGCAAAGATGGGTACAGTTGTTAACAGGTAAAAACAACCATGGACTAGAATTACGGGGTAATGAAATTACCATTAAGAATGGAAGGCCCACACATGACTTGTTCATGCGTTTCTTGAATTGGGGATTGCTAGACTCAAAATCTGTAAATGATATACCCAGGCTTCCATCCGGACTTTCAGCACTTTCATCATGAAGATGAGGAATTTCTTGATGCCTCCTGCCGGTTGAGAAATCGTCCATCTCCAGACCACATGGGCAGTAAGCATTTACAGTGAATCGCATGTTGCCATCGTAGCCAAACGTGAGCAAGTCCTTACGTTGCAATCCGTGGGCAATGAGAAATTGGCCCCAACCCTGTGCTGTGATCTTGACCATGTTCCCAACTGTTTGAACTTTAACAGTTTATGAATTTCCATTGGTATCGACGACTGCCGTCTTCGGAATAGGTCGTGGTAGATGCATCTCAACAATTTCAGGGGGAATTTCTTGCATGTGAGCGTAAACGTTCCTTAAAAAATGAATGATTTATCCGCATTTGAGAGTGCGCTGATCTCAATTTAAAGTTAAAGCAAAGTAAAAAGCTATAATATTCACCGCGCTGTTGTCCTCTTCATCATGATTGAGTAAACTGATGATGATGAAGAAGTCGAGCCCTGAGCCCCTGTGAGAATTGCTGGCGATACCCAATCGATTCCTCTGAATCATTACTAAGCGTGTTACATTCTGAACATTGTAATGCAATGCAATGTGATAAAAATGAATATCATAATAAACATTGAGGACCTTACCGGACAGGGTACCATGGCTGTCGGGTTTGGGCACCTGTCTATCGTTCTGTAAAAGGAGTTGTTGTATGGGTTACGAACCAGCCGAATTCAGGCGTAGGTAGATTCCATCAGATGTAATAGCAAAAGATGCATGTTAGTGAGCGGATGCCGTCGAAATGTGGGTATTTTGTAAAGCAGCGGTGACCTACCCTTGTTATCGGGGATTGTAACTTTTCAGAAATTGGTAAAGTGATGGCCTGGTGTAATGATATTGTTAGGCGTTGCTGGCAGCCCGGCCCAATGACATTAATATAACAAGTTTTCTTGGTTAGACTTCATATACGACAGGGGCTTCAGTAACCCTGTTAGCATTTGGCCTTAATAAACTCTTCATCGAGGCCCATTATTTTGAATGAATTTTGTCATTCCATATCTTTTACTTACAAACGAAGACATCCTCCAGTAAAAAACTACATTTCGGGCTTCGGCCCCTTTTGCCTCTATACAAAAAAGATAATTACAAATTGAGAGATCTCTTATATCTATAAGAAGGCCATGGTGCTTCGGTAAAGTTAGGTGGAGAAGTCATCACCGGCGATGGTAAGTGCAAGGAACAGATAGGCACAGCAATTGGTGTACGATCTATGGAAATAATATTTCAGGCACCGGTTGCGAAATATATCGTTTTTTTTCTTATATATTCGTGCTCAATCACCATTGTCAAGTTTAACTATCATCGAATATGAGTTCTTCAAGTTTGCATTCAATTTCAAGGTATGATTTCTGTGACTGTCTTGTTAGAATGCGTTAAAATATTTCATCACTAATTAAACCATCTTTTCTCTCTTTTACTGCCTGTATTTGACAGTAAAAGGAAAGGCACTGTTAACATCGAATCTTGGAAGTTAATCAGTCAGAGTTACCTCATCGAGAGGGATTACGAAGGCGATCTGATATACTGTTTCTGTAATATGAAGGAACGTCGGTGATGTTCATGGACGGACAGGAATCCTAGAAGAATAATTTATGGGTGTAGCCAATATCCTAAGAGAAGTTGCGAGTTTCTCTCCTAGCATGATCCAGTGGCACCACAGCAGGCCAACGAGATAATTAATGAGTTGAAGATAAGAGAACAGTTCCTATATGAAGAAATGAAAGCAGCGAAGACCGACGTAGCTCGCTTGAAGGATAACGCTGTTGAGGTTGTCGAAGCAGAAATCATTGAGGAAAACATGTTCCTACGAAGTTAGGTCTCTGTTCTGACGCAAAATCTTGCTGACGTTACATGTCGTAATGATAATGGTGCAAATCGTCATGCTTTATGGTGGGTCATAAAAGTTTGTTTCAGCGTTTTAGTTCTTCTTGTTGTATTGTTTTATGTTTGGAGGCAGATGACATCTCTGCGAACAATGCCTTAGCTATTCCGACCTATGTTACTGGTTTATGCGACCTTTGTGATTGAGCGGCATTTTTTTTTCTTTATAAACCTTGAAGTCCTTATATATCTAAGCACATTAGTTAGAGTTGCTGCGTTGTAAAAAAACTTGTATCTTAAGCTTCGTCCCCAGAAGTGAAGAACATCATTAATGTTGTTAGTTCGATGGGAACGTTTACGATTTCCATATTAAAATTAAGTGTTGTGAATTGTTTTCACTTTTTTTAACTGTTCGGGTTGGTGGAAGTCTATTATGGTAATGGCATAAATGGAATCCATCGAAACACTTATTTATTGCATGATAAAGTGTTAGTATTAAAAGAAAAGGTTAACCTTACTCCGCACAAACTTAAATTCCCTGTTCATTTCGCCGGTGGAAAATTTTTTGGTAATGGTTTAGTGCTACGCATGCTTCCCCCTCCCAACCTATATATTTTTAAGACGCATCATTTTAATTACTAACATTAGCACATTGGGCATAAACTTGCCTTATAGCATACATCAACCCAGATAATGAATGAGAATATTATCCCACTTAAATGCATAAAAGTATTAAAATCAAACTGAAAATGGTCAGACTTTATGAAACAGAAAATGTCCGCATAAATTAAAACTACCTAAAATGTTCATGGGTTATACAATAAAATGGTTGAAATTGTTAAACGTCGGTAGAATAATGATAATGTCATAGGTAGAGCAGTCGTTTCCATAGTCCCATCTTTCATCATCGGCAAGTGTTCATGGACCTTCTAGCCGTTGAAATCTGTGACAAGAGAAATGCATGTTTAGGCATATATACGATGTTGTTTTGACATTCAATAGAAATACCATAATTGATGGAATTGTCACTGGAAAGTCACCTTAACAACACATTTAACTGCAATAGCGAATGAACAAGATAGGAGGACATCTGCCTGGTTCCACATTATGAATGACCCACCATGACCCATGAATGGATCAACAATGAAGTGGTTGGTTAATGGTAAGGTTTCAATTATTGAACGCGCTTCGGCAGAAACCACTTTTTTGTTTGTCAGAACCATAACATATGGTTCATATCGGTCTACCAGCTCTTTTACTCCATGTTGAAACATAGAGTTCATTGCCCCGTTACCATTCCATACAATGACATGAAAGTGTCTGGATATTCGCTTCCCTCTCCTGAACTTTTTCTTGATTCCACTTGACGGTACTTTGTCCCTGCATTCGGAGCAACTGCTCACTTCCTCCCTGCCGGTACTTGATGTGCTCTGTTCGGATATTCCAGACGAAACTTTAAATTTGTAAGCAATAGAACCGCAACCTTTTAAAATTTTAACTTTCAAACTCATTGTTATTCCAACAAAACCCACCGGATCGAACTGCGCCCTGAAAATCTTGTTTTCACTGAACGGAATAATAGCGTCAAAGTCTATAATACCAGGTTCGAAATCATGTACTGGCTGATTCAATGGAGACTCCTCCCAGCATGCACGGACTGTATGAGGATTGATGGTGCATGTCAAAATAGTTGATTGCAGTTCCAAAAGTCATCTGATTACAACATAAATTGGTTGGAGCATCATCACAGGCCCCATTCCATCCATCACGGGTATATTGATAAGTGCACTGTTACCTGCCTCGGTGAGCAGGAATTTCAATGGCAAATGTTCTCCACCCCAATCAACCAACCTCAGCCAACATATTAATTTGAAGGAGATCAAAAAGTCATTCTCCTCCGTCAGTCTGGTTTTCATTAGGCCATACCGCTAGAGCACGATTTCCATTGCGAGGTACTCTAAACAAAGTTTTCAGAAGTGTCATGCATCCAATACTTTCGAATAGGTTACTAATGGAAGCACATCCCTAATGGCCTGTTGCAAGCTCTGTAAACATGAAACCTCGTTCATGAACCTCGCATGTTCCCCGTCGGTCATAGCTGCTGCCTTTGCCTTGATAATTGGGTGCAATGCTTCTATTACCTTATGTTCATTCAGTTGTTTTCTCAGTCTTGATTAACAACAAAAATTGCCGATACTGTGTATATATTACTTTAGGGTTTTCTCATATCGAACCTCAGCATATTCAGAGGTCACGTGATGTACGGTCGTAATATGAATAAATAATCATAAATTTGTCAAACTTCCTTCTGGACAGCTTTATTATTGACCCTCTTCCTTTTGAGGTCACTGTCCGGACTTTGGGGTTTTAATACGACTGCACAAGAAATTTTGTTTATGCGTAAGTTTAGCTTCTGCATTATTGCAACCCATAACCGAGGTTTTCACATTGTCATGCGCTGTCAATTTCAGTCATCAATTACTGATACCTTTTTTATTTTTTGTCGAAACTGTGTTTGAATAGAAGTGGACATCTGTATGCCTGTATGAGATAGGGTAAGGGGGGATTCCATGCCTTGATGTCGTATACGAAAAAAATTAATCCATTCGAATTTTCGAATATCATTAATACAACTCTGTTTGTTTAAAAATAAGCATAGCAGATAAATGACAACATTGCCGCTATGTTAGAAAATAAGCAGCGTATATATTATACAATATTGTTACAAAACGTCAAGATGGAGGAGCTACTTAGCTTCTTTGTTAATTTGGTACAATACCGGATACTAGAAGTGTAGGACCCCGGGTAGGGGGGAAGGCATGGGTCGAATCGATGAGTTGTGACATCGCAAGGCTATTAGCCACAACGCCACCAGGGCACGAGGTAGATGTCAAAGGGATGAGCTACTTCAAAACCCAGCTACGATGATGGCCTTTAACTCTCAGTTAGGCTGGTACATGGTACCGCTCTTTTCAACAGGCCCTGTTAACGGTTACTTAACATGGGTCCATTGCAACTTCAAAGGGTGAGGACGTCCATGACTTCAACCCGTGTTGAAGCAACCGGGTTGTGGATGCGAGATAAAGATAAATGGCAACGGGTTGGACATACAATTAATTATATAACAGTAACTAATTAGTCAGAAGACAAAATATTAGCTACATCTTGTTGAAATTAATGCGTTAATTTAATTACTTTAAAATTTAAAAATGCTGGAGAAACGTTTATACAATAAAAACAAACAAAAGAGGGAAAATGCGTCCAGATTAATCCGCTTCCTGGTCACCTTCCTCTTAATGTGTCCCTTATTGATGCAGCCATTCCTTAATCGATCGCTCGAGTTCCTCAAGTCAACGCACCATAGCGGCCTGCTCCACCTTTAAGTCATCCAGTTTAGCCTTGAGTACTTCCTTTTCAGCTGAGGAAGAAAGAAAATCCGTGTAGGCAACCACTATCTGATCTTCCCTTTCTCGAGGAGGGATAGCGAGGAAAGTACTGGAAGATGAGTCAAAAAGGCTCCCAAACGAGTAAGATAACGAGAACTGGAAACGAAGGTCAACCTCGGAGAGTTCCAGTTCCTGTAAGGTGATCCTATTCTGTGTAATGTCCCTGTTGACACGAATGAGGGACCAACATAGGGGAAGGAATGAGAAATCGAATTCCCATGATAGAAGAGAACACAGGGTTTTCCGGCTCTAGTTCGTCCACCATCTTGGCAAGAGCATTGAGAGCCTTTTGGATTTTGCTGGATGATATGGCAGGAAGCCTCTTAAAGCAGTCATTAAACGCGTTGACTGTTTCCTTGGGGTTTGCATATTCTAATTCCTGACACAGAACTAAATAAGGTGGACCATAACGCTCTTGGAGATCATCCCGACAAGACTTAAACTCGGTCTGCAACAATTAACGGAACAATTAATATAAGGATGTTAGTTTTGCAATGAAAACACTGTTAGATGATATGAAAATGAACAGAAATTGGACCGAATCTTATGTGGCGGATTACTATGGGTACGAACTCTGGTATCACCTGGACAGTTAATAGACGCTTCAGATCGTCCTAGAGCAATGACTTTTCGTCTTTTTGATGGACCATCTACCGCATGAAGTTTATTCATTGCTATTAATATAATTTTCACAGACGGAGAGAAGCTGTATGGATTACAAGAAAAGGTAATACAAGGCAGAGTGAACTGATAAGATTACAGTTGCGAAAATGTCAGAAGACTTGCAACATTCGAATGCAAAATAAAGCAGAAGATGTGTGCATATATATATATATATATATATGCAAGAAGGGGTGTTTTGTTTTATATCTGCATTTAATGTTAAATTCTTGTTGATGGATATTTTGTATGTATCGACTTTTAAGTGTCTTGCTCGTGCAGTGTAACTGCTACATCCGCCTGAATATCGGAAGTTGTAGAGTTGAAATAGACTCCGGTTCAGCATGATGTCAAATACATGCACCTGGCAGTTTGACCGTGCGTGTTTGTTTTGTTGTGGAGAAAAGTATGTAGGTAGGAAAATAAGTTGCAGACTTGCAGATAAGCGATACCATTTGGACTATGAAACGATTCCATTTAACGAGCAAAGGGTTAGCGCATTTAATTATTCATCAACTGAATCCATAACTTATTAGGACGCATTAAGTTCAACCACTCAGGAAATTTAAATCAGTGACACTATAAATTTTCTTGGCATGTTACCATCGAGGGATTATCGATTAAGAATAATAATTATATTTTACTAATAGGGTGCCCCACGCTAACGTTGCGGGTGTATTTGGGACTTAGTTGAATATGTTGGTTGCCTCTAATAATAGATGTAGGTCTATTATAATAATGGAGTTAATATTGTCTTAAAATATAGTTATCTTCACTTTACTACGCTTGAATCTATGCATAATAGGATTCTTTTCTGAAAATTATCATAACAATTCCCTTCTTTTCTTATTAATTAATTATTACGTGTTACTTTAAACCTTTGGTTTTCCCCTGCAATTACACAAGAAATAGAGTAGTAAACTAAATCAAATCGGATTCAAAGTTTACAATTTTAGATTTTGAAAAAGTTAGTATATAAATAAACAGGTTCGAATAAAAAAAATTTGAAGTTTAGTTCTTCTCAAAATAATTCATGGCCATTTATAGTTTTTCACTCATGAATTATTGCAACAAATATTACAAAAAATCATATGGGAGAAACATTTCACAACAATCTGAAAGGATCGAAAAAGAGTGATCATTAGAAGTGAAATGAAATCGGATCGAAAAAGAGTGATAAATAACAGCGTAATATAGTAAGTGTTCATTTTCGGATGATAATTAACATTTAATCAATCAGACAGGCAATGACTATAAATATATAATTTTCTTTCAACATTCAAGATGATAAATTAACATGTCCTAATTCCTCGTCTGAAGTTCTTAGGGAGATTAGAGCTATTGTTAATTGAATTGTATTACCTAAGTTCATAATAAATGTCTTTTGAAATGTTTTAGTAAAAATTGCCTCGCAGTTAACATTGTTTATTGTCTTCTTAATATACACTTCAAGATTACAATTCATTATTTTTGAAAGATATACTCAAATAGAATACATCAATTTTCATATTTAACCATAAATATAATACATTATTTTCAAATATAACCACAAATAATTGTTGTTACATCCATAGCGTTACTAACAGATAACCTATACTTTTAAATTGATATTTTGTTCGTACTATACTTATATATGAACATTATATCATTTTATATTAATTTTGTTTCTCTTTCAAAAAATTCTTCACATCAAAATTCCACTAATATGAACATTATATCAGTTAATGCGGCACAACTTCCAGTTCAATTCAAATTATGCAATGATTTAGAATATAAATTTAATTCAATCATCACAACGTTACTTTTCTTCACAACCACGAATTTCATACCTATTTTCCCATTTCATTTCCAATTAGAGCTTAATAACGGTATATGATGCATATACTACAGGGCGTTGGGGTTAGGGTTTGAGGGGGTTTGGAGTTTAGTTTTTGAGGGTTTCATAGGTTGAAGGTTTTGCATTAGGGAGCACATCCAGTGGCTGAAGTTTATTTATTTGGGCCCCTAATTAGAGTCCTCACTGAATGCTTATTGACAGAAACGATCGAGCTGGGTCCATTTCAATATTACTTGATGAAAATGTTTGCAAGAAAGGAAAAATTAATCTGTTGTCCTCACTAAGAAAAAAAAATTAATCTGTTATGCACTTTGTTTCCCGCCACGCAACAGTGACGTTTGAATCCTATATTGGTCCAAATAGGGTGGGCACTTCACATGCGCATCATCAGTGCTATGTCACGTAGTATCGGCGCACCTGAAACCCGAGAATGTGAAATACTCCTACATGTTTCAATTTTCTAATGAGTTTTATGCAACCTTGATCAGTGAACCCATGGTCACAGCTTTACGAAATTTCCTTCATCGCGATTAGGAAAGCCCTTTCGCTTTGGTCGCTTGCGTTATTTGCTGTCTTCGTGAATTTATCTGTAGGCCAATATTCTGATGCTCTATTCGATGATGATAGGTAACTCTTATTAGGTTAGATACTCCTCTGTATTTCCTGTTGCCCCTTCGTAGACTGTAAACTATTACTCTTACTACCCGAACCATTGTTTTGTTAATCTCCAAATGCCCTGCCGATACTTCCTAATTTGTGATCATTAGTCATAGGGTACAGACGCATGGCGGAAAATTCATGGGCCTTTCATTTTATCTATACACCTTTACCCCAACACGCTCTTCCCCATCCTAACCCCAACCTCCAATCCCTTCATACCATGTGAACAACATCAAACAACCCAGTACAAAATATAATATAACACTATATGTTGTGCATTCAGACGGAACAATCATCTTTGATAGCTACGTTAATGTTGCCTTGCCTCATAAAAAACAAGATACTGCTGCGTGGTAAGCTCGATTGTATTATTCCATGCAATGAATAAAAAATCGGACCGGTTGTCGAACCGGTTGGTCATCCGGTCACCGGTTCAACCGATCTAACCGGTTCAACCGGTCCGATTAAATAAATAATTTAATTTTATTATTTTTAAAAAAAATATTCAAAAAAATTTAAAAAAATAGAAAAAATTCAAAATATTTCTTAAAAAAATAAGAAAAAATAAAAATATCAATTTAAAAAATTAAAATTCGGATTGAACCGGTTCAACCGGTTCAACCGCGGTTTAATGAAAATTCTATTTTATGACCCAGACCGGACCAGACTTGTGACCGGTTCCCGGTTCAACCGGTTGAACCGGCCGATCCGGTCCGGTTTTTTATTCCATGATTCCATGCCCCGTTCAAGAGGAATTAATCGGCTGCCATCGACATTCAACCAAAACGTTAATGGTGGTCCTCGTATCTTAAGAAATATACGTCTCAGAACAAATTCAACACCTCCTGCGCACCGTTCACGCACTGAACGGTATTATAGCGAGCATGTCATTAGATGTCATTCGGGGATAACATGCGTTAATATTGGGGATCAGAATAATTTAGACTTATGGTGGGTAACCATCCATCGAGTCTACATTGCAAGGGTGCTATTGGAGCATGATGCTATGAGTTAAAGCTCCAGCTGGATTAAGTTTGAGACCACTCCGGCATTCCCGAGCATGTTGCTGTTGCCCTTCTGTCCTGTAATGGAAACGGGGCTGATAGGTCTCTACAATGATGATCTGAGCAGTGGAGAGGGTGCGAGTTACATTCATGATACAATTGCTATTCGACCTTCACTTACAGACAACTACGTCAGAAGTTTGCCACTAGATGAGAATGGTATGCGTATATGTTTGCCCAATATCGATGATCAATGGAGGCGGACGATAGTCACGGTTTCTGAGAACTTTTCATCAGTCCAGTGTTATGCCATATTGGCTCCTCGTATTGGATACAATCATCCGACCCCAGCGATTGAGCTCCTCCCACTAAAACCTTCGCACCATGCATCAATGGAAGACCTCGGTTTTCTGTCTGAAACCAAAGACCTTGACTTCATTGGAGATGGTTGCAGGGAAACGCAACAACGGATGTCATCCGCATTCAATATCGAGGTGTATCAGTTAGTACTGTTTGACGACAAAGTTAAAAACATCTTTCTTTCTAATGCAAATGAACTTAATGTCAACGCCGCTATGATGATTCTATGCTGCGATACACATGTAACACAGGAAATTGCTGCGTTTGCCGATTCTCTTCAAGATTGGGAGTTGATCGTTGTTGGAAGCTCCGGTTTGTCCAATGGTATGATTGTTACTTTCAGGAGATCAATTTTCAGGATTGTCAAACTCTCAGTTGTGGATACCCATTGTCAGTTACTTATTAATAGGGAGCATCACATGTCTCTTTGAAAAAATTGGATGTTGTTCTGGTGCACCGATGCTTCAATATTTTGTTTTCGTTTCTTCAATTTAGATATATTACTGATGTATTCCTTCATTTTGAAATTTAGCCTTTGTAATGCACTTACATCTATTTCGCTCATTAAGTATCGATTTCGAGCCTTACTTTACTTCATCAATGTCTCAGTACATTGTTGCACATTTGACGAAATCACTAAAAGAATAAAAAACCTATGGTGTCGCTCTTTGATCCAATATTACAAGGTTCTCGTTAATAATTGTAATCATAGACAATCGATGCAATTTTCCAGAGCTACTATAAGCACAAATTAAAATTTAAATAGTTCAAAAAGTATAGTCCAGTGTGACGAACATATTAAAGGCTTAGTACAATTTTCATGTCCGGCCAAACCATGTTCAACCTTGCAAATTAAATCATTGTTAGGTTAAAACAAGCTGGATGAGATTTCAGTAATCAATGCATCCTCAAATAACATCAGAAAGGCCCGTCACCATTGCTTGAATCTCCTGGTACATGGAACCTATGTTCTCAATTTCAACTTTTACAGAGCGCCACAATATCCATATCCCTCCTCGCAACTGAGCCATAGTTGTCTCCATCCACCGTCAAAAGGCAATCCCCGCATTATTTCACTTTTATCATTCAACGGTGCCCTTGTTTTAGTGATCACCATGAGGTCCGGGTCATGCAAACGAACTAAATCTTTAACTGAAGAACTGAATTCCGGATCGAATGTCAGGGCCCTACAGTTCCAGACGATCATGGTCATTGAAACTATCTGTGTGAATGTTTGCCTTGTCCGATTCGGATCGTTATGTTCAAACATGGAAACTATATTACCTCTGTTCTGAATTGGCGGTTGGATGTCCGGATACAAATCCACGTTGTGCCAAAGCTCATCTTCTGCAATGATACTTAAGGACCTAGCGCAAAGTCGGAAACGGTTGGCCATGGGATGGATGGAAATTTTGCCAACTGCCATGCTTGAACCTTTAAGCATGTACTAGAACAGCTGACTCGTCAGGTAATTTTCCTGAATTGCCAGTGTCCACAGAGGTGGATTCCAGTTAGGTTGACCCCAGCTTCTTGCAATACTGCGAGTTGAGCCGACCTTTATCTCAAGTGGGATTTCTTTCAGATATATCAGAATGGGGAGTTCCTACTCCTTTGCAAAACTCCTATGGTGTCGTTCTGCTACACTCGCACGATGCTCGTCATCTCACTGTGTAGAAAACACAAACACCTGGTTCATTGCAGCCGATGGTGAAAATCTGAGATTAATAACATGTGATCGGTTCGATATTTGCATTTCCATTAGTTGATTGCTCAGCAACTGTGACTGTCCATGCATCTCGAGGTCGGTGTTCATACTGGATCCACCCATCCGGAACCGTCTTTGTCGAGTGGCCGCCTTTCCTGTTAGGTTGCATCTGAAACCCCTCCTCATCCAAAAATTTTGATTGTGCAAATTAATCACACGGGTGTAAGTCTTCGTTTCCATTAACCCAACTGACATTTCAATCCTTGGAAATGTGTAATTGTTGACAATTGCATGAAATAGGTAAAACGTGTACAACATAATCATAATATTGTCAGGAGCTAAACCCAATTTGTTACCATCACTCTGTCCCATGTATCGTGATCTATCACTTCATATCAGGACCCATTGGTTACTTTATTTTAGCACCATGTGACGCGGTGAGCAAATGGTTGCTATGAAAAAAATACAATAAAATAAACCTTTATAACTTACTAGCGTTGGTGTTATTCGAAAAATATACATGCTCTAAATATATCATCGTCTTGACCTCTTCATATAATATTTGAACGTCTATATTGATAATTTTGGTTATTCATTCAATATGGATTCAACGTTCATATAATCTTAAGATGTGCATCTCGGTTATTAAATTTCCCAGTTATAAAGGCTGTAACTATAATTAACACATTATCTGCCGAAATTACATTAACACTTAAGGGATGACCTCCACCTATTTGCCGGTAACCAGGAAGGCGAAAGGAGGTCACCAGCAGCTCTTCCACGTACCCCTGCGATCCCCCTTCCCCTTAGGTTGAATTGTCCCCTCCCCAGCCGTTTGTACCCAACAAACAACAAAAGACAGTTCCTAAGATACTGAACAACATGAACAGCAAAATACAAAAATCATTAATACAGTTAGATCATTCCATGGATCCATTACAAGACCTTCATCACATCTGGATGAATGGAATGGGCGTTGTAGATACCTGGACAAACAAAAACAATATGTCATGAGTCATGGCTTACTCTCGCTTGTTAATTGTGAACGAACGAATTTACTTTGGTACCTAGACAACAATACAAAGGATACAAGATGACTGCCACACCATTTAAACATTCCCATGCGCACTAACCTCAGCACGACATTGAATTCTATTTGGCTTCGAGCATGAAATGAGAGCATTATCGATATTCCACAAAAGATAGGCGCCCCCAGCACCCATGAAAGGTTCCAAAATGCAAATGCGCTTGAAGGACAAATTTGACAGAATTGATACAGAATGAGCAGAACCAAGTTGGGTGTTGGTTATAATAAGCAGAGATGGAACGTAACGTTCATATAGCTTATTGACCCCTTCACAAAATAGATGATGTGACGCACCTATTCCATTCCACAGCGTCACGGTCGTTTGGCACCTCTTTCGATCTGTCTGAACAGTAGCATCAAAATCGGTTCTATTAAGCTCTGTTGCGATGACCTCTGTTCGTTCCTCCAAGTTGCAAAACATGTCGTTAACCTGGGGTCTCGGTGACACTTTTAGCTTGAATACAACTGATCCAGGCACTTTCAGAATTTTCGTTGTCAGCGATAATGAAATTCTATTATCATTATCTTGGTCGAAAGATATACGTATTACTTTGAACTCGCTGCATGGGAACACAATCTTCATTTTCCTTCCTCTGAAATCCAACTGATGCAGTTGGGTATTCAATGGTGATGCATCCCATAAAGCGCGCACTTGCCATGGATTTACGGAACATAACATAATATCTGCTTGCATTTGAAGTAGTTTGTCAATAATCATATGGATAGGTAGGATTCGCATCACAAGATATGAACCCATGCTCACGGGTATATTAATCAGGGTAAGTTGATCCCCTCCAATAACAATAAATCTTACGTGTATCGTCTCACCTTTAGGCCAAATTAATCGGATTCCACATTTACTCTCTAACATTGAAATGAAATCATCATCATCTGGATTATGTGGCTTGAATATACCGACCTCCATCAGAACTCGTTCCTTCGCACAGAACTCTTCGCACATTTCATTGAACTGCCTCGACGCCAATATCGTTCCATCTGAAATTAAGCTGATGAGATAGCGAATACACAATCTGACTTTGTTTATGCAATTTATCTCATGAAACAGCATATCTCTTTGTCCTCTAGATAGTGAACATGTTTTCTCTCTGATATGGGGGTGTATCGTTTCCATTGTATGAGTAGAGGCTTTCTGTGAAATTCTCGGATTCTGATTCAGGTCGGTGTATTGTTTGATGATTTGTGGAATGGATCCAACTTCAAATGGATAACCTAGGCGGTTTAAAAAACAAGGATCATATTCACCATACGCAAGACTAAGTCTGACACTCGGAAATAAAGATTGTGTCCTTACACTGACAATGAAAAACTATAATCACCGTAAAATCTAAACAGCCTTTCATTCGCTGCAGTCGAGGATTTCTACTTTCAGATTTCATATATTTTTCATGTTGATAACCAATAAAATTATGAAAATATTTCAAAACATGCGCACACTTATTTGCTGCATCGAGAAATGTTTGATTTAAAGATAATTTAGGTGCCATCTCACATTTTATATTTTTCTTCGAATGAATCAAGCCAGATTTAGGCATGTGCTCACCCTTGATATATATCGTTAACGTGGATGTGAAATATTAGTGTCAATTATTCAAACCATGTTAAATTACATTATAATATAAATCTTAGAAATCGATTCCACCAAAGAACGAATTAGAACTTAATTATGGTTGCTGAGTTACATGCAATGGGATTTGGTTTATTGGTGGCATGCGAGCTTGGTTATAATAAGTTATTTGTGAGTTTGATGCCTTACTTATCCCCTAACCTGTAAACTCTGTAGATGTTAATTACATAATATTGCAGAGATTCTTCAAGGATAGACAGCTGGATTATCTTCCACCATTTGATATGGTTCGAATTCGATTATTGTAAGTAGCTAGTTATACCGATTTGTTACGATTAATACTTATGTATCCCCGACAAGGTGGAGGGACTTGCAAGCATTCATTATCAATTGTTTAATTTTATGCATGACTTGATCAAGCACATTATGAGTTATTATGCATAATTTAGATTAATTATTACATACTATATTGAGGAATATGGTTTGAGGAAATGAGGTACTACAATAATTATGCAACTTTACAATTTTTAACTGAAACATGACAGAGTTCATTAAGAATCACATTAATGTGCATATGTAATCTTATTGAAAACATTGAGAACGAATGTGCGGTATACATCATCGATGGACTTACATATAGTATGCATCAATGTTGTTATGTACAAGTCTCAATATGAGGAAGTGAATGGCGATGAATAGAGATAGTATTACATAATATGTTAATTACATCACGTCATCACTTGCCAATTGAAATCTATATACTAATGTTTTAAAAGCAATATACGGCTATAGTTGTGATTTATGTGGTACATCACATACCTGTACTCTCTATACTCATATAACTTACGAAACTTTAACCAGATTGACAACATCTATTAACAAAATTATTCTCGCTTTATATTTTGTCGAATATCCTAGGGTTTAAGGTGGTTTAGGGTATATTCAGGGTTTCAACCTCTAATACTGTTCATATTCTTTTATCAATAATTTAAAGGCCCAGCTCGCGTTAACATAATTGCTTCACCTAATTGAAGTTATCAGCCTTCAGCCCATATAAATGACAGATAGTGCTTCAGCCCATTAAACTAACACAAGGGCATTGTGACTCCATTGTATTACTAACTATTTTTCCTATTCCTGACATTAATGAATGGATTGATCGATTGCCCACGACATCGTCATCTGAAATTTTTTTTTCTCTCCTCTATTATTTGTTTTTTCCACCAAACCGCCATGGCTTCTCCACGGTTCAGAACTTTACCATGGGATTCCGCCAACTACACGAGTCTTCATTCTAAATTGGAAACCATAGGCAATGGTTTGAATAATGGGAGTATGCCATTAATGTATTTAACTCCAAAGGGCCCCATTCTCGGGCCGTCTCTCTCATCACCGAAACATTTTCCCACCAATCTTCCGATTCTAGTGGGCTATACGTTGCTTTTACAAGAATTTCATCATCAACTGCCCGTAATGCCGAAGGGGATTCTCCAATCCCATCTTGGTTTGTCGTGGACGATGTCTTCAAATCTTGGTACGAGTGCCTACTCCCAACCTATGAATCAATATGGCGACACGCTGGGATTCTTCATATGTTGGGGTTATGCCTGAATATACCACCTATGGACCGGTCAATCATGACCACGTTGCCGCTCTTCTAGTCTCTAGCATACAATGTCTTTCTTTTCAAATCTGGGTATATGACGATGACGATGACCGACCTATCAACAATAACCCTCTTGCCGAGTGTGTATGGTGATGAAACTGAGGAATGTCGTCCTCCCCTTGAATATTGTTCATTGCCCATTAATCAAGCGAGCCATGGCTTCGATGAGTTCATCGACCAGTTCAAAGGTTTCAGGAACGTCCGGCCAACTGAAAGGGAGCATATAGCTTTTTTGCTATACTGGCTGTGCAAATTCGTCGTATGTGAACCAGGTAAACGGGTTAAGAAAGGATATCTCCCTTTGGCAGTTGCTCTATCGCAGGGGGTAAGGGTCAATCTAATTTCATTCGTGCTTTCATTTCTGTACATGGGCATGTTAGACATTGCTTGTTCTATCAATGCGAAATATACGCCTGCAAGGAATTTTGGTCCCGTGTGGTTGTTCCAGTTTTGGTTCAACCTGTACTTTTCCTCTCTTCATAATGAATTCACAAGTCCACGGTCCGTTCGTTTTGTACATAACCTTGGGCCTTATCTGTCAACCGCATCTCCTATACCCTTCCGTCCTGAGATACTGGTCCTGAAACTTAGAACAATTATCCCAGATTTGACTACCCTGTTCAGACCGTACATCCATCTCTGTAAAACCACCGAGCCTTGGTTCCTCAAACTCGAAGATGGTGCATATTGGCAATCCACCATTCAAGCAAAAATGGTGGAAGTGTGGAAATCTTTTCTTTGCACCCGAGACCTAATAGCCGAGGTCAGTCTTATGCCCCCCAATTCACGAGTGTGCTCTGTTCTCTATTGCCCTTATTTTTGTGCCAGGCAATTTGGTTTGGTCCAGAATATTCCGGTCCCTACATTTTTCACATCCAATCATAAATTCGTTCCATTCACAACCCTCACAGAAGAATCAGAGCTGAAGGTTGTCAAAGACATCCAAACAACGATGTTAGCATTTTTTGGTCGTGACTTCACATACTTTGTCCATAGCCCAGATGTTACAGATGAGTTTCATACATGGTGGGTAGACGTTGCTTCGACGTTGTTTGACCAATTGCCCGACTTCCATCTGATAATTGGATCCCTTACTGGAAATTTACATCTTAGGTCAAACGCTTATATTTTTGCTAACTAATGTAAATGCAGATACCACCAACTGTATCGGGATCGATGTATTCGGTTAAAGGATCAAACAGCATTGGCGCACGCCATATCGACGATGAAGCTTCATCGAGTTGACACCATACGTGGCATTCTCCTTAAGGCTGGCATAATTACCAATTCATAATTTTGGCTTTTTTTAATAGGAAGTATTAGGATGTAACAATGTTTGGTAGTTATATATATGCTCTAAATAGAATGACGTTGTCAATATATTTGATATTTTATATTTTGTCATTGCAATTTTTTTATCTTTATCATAATTAAATTATTAGTAGATGATGTTGAAGACTATATTTTAAATTAGCAACATATTTAATGTTGTTTTCAGTAAACTTTACTTTCTACTTTAATTATCTGCATATATATTTTAAGTAATGCTTTTAAAAAATTAATCTGTTTTCCTTTTTTTTTATTATCTAACGCATTATATCACGTACGAGGGATGATACGTGGTTAGTATTATATGTAAAAGTGTTAATTGGAGTCGACGTTTACGCAAATTATATGTGCTATTTTCTTTAACATTTGCTGAACTATTCATTCAACTATAACTTTACCAATTATATTTGACTATTCCTTAAAAAATTATTCCTGAAACATTTTGCTTTTAAGGTAATTTTAGTCATTTATGATATTAAAAGCTCATTTCTATGCTATACAAAAAATATTAATTTATATACATATTGGGTGAAACATGACATAACATGTCAAATCGAAGAGGATAAGACTTTATAAAGATCCAATCAAATATCAACCCCAATTGCATAATATTTGACACTAATTGTGTGAACTTTCAATCTTTGATTATAATTGTAAACATTAAATATTATAGATATTAACTTATATTACGAGGATATAGAAAGTGACTTTTTATGTATCCAATATTTATATAACACTTCATTTTTTGTAAAATATATTACATTTATAAATATATATTCATCATCATCAAATAATTTTTCTCCAAATAGTCAATTGGATTTCCAGTACATGGGTATAAAATTATATCTTATACGCCTATTAAAAAATATGAGATGTCTACATATTATTAGATGCCTAAAACATCATTTTTATGTATAATCATGATGTAAGTTATGCTCATTATTAAAAGGTGCATGATTTAAAATACAATCCTCTACCCATAGTTTTTTATTAATTTAATATATTTTAAAGTACAACCCTTTAATATATTTATTAATATATTTTCAGCCTTTAATTTTATGATTTAGTGCTTACGGTTACTGTTCTTCAACTACAATGCTAATGGGTTGTGAACCCGACTACATGTTTTCTCATGCATGGTTTGGAAGGACACGACTGATAGAAGTGGACATAACTTTCTAAATGAAATCTGTCTATCTGATCTAAAAGGACGTGAGAACTCCTTGAACGTTTCATCTTCCTGCCTTTTGTTCAATTTTTTTCCTCACCACTGAGAACATTAATTGCCGCCTGACAGGTTGTCTTCTCACCCTATCGGAATAAAGATTTTTTCCAACTGATAAATCTTTAGTGAGTCATATATTCTGCCCATTTTCCCATTAATAGTTTTCTTCCCATCAAAATATTATTTCTCCACCATCCCTTTTGCTTTCTTAGCCTAATTTCCCACCTTCCGGACGGTGCCAATGTCTTCACCATACTTCACAAATGCTACATATAGGCTACGACAATGGGTCCAACATTCGCCGATGGATCAGTGGACTTTATGTATTGGAGTGAACAGGGCCTAACCCTTAGGCCATCGGTGCCGTTTGCCACCAGACTCCCCCTTCCCTCCGCCAATCGCCTGCTACTTCATGATTTTGCTGATCAAATTCCGAATGTCTTTGACGATGAGTCTCAGATTCCCTGTTGGCCTGTTGTAGATGACGCCTTCAAGTTATGGTACCAGCGAATGCGATGATCGTTCGAGCAAGAGTGGCGAGTAACAGGGATACTTCAACTGATTGATTTGTGCATTAATGTACCACCCATGGACAGATCCATCATGACTACTTTGCTGCTCTTTTGGTCTTCCGCATATAATGTCTTTGTCTTCAGGTTTGGTTATATGACCGTGACACGCCCGGACCTAGTCTGCACGTGTCAAGTTGAGTATTTATGTATTTTTTTTGTCTAGTCAATATACCAAATTTGACTTCCCATGGATGTTTTAAACTTCATTTAGCTCAATTTCATGCTTAAAAAACCTAAACTTGAAGTTTCGAGATGTGGGCCCCACTTGGACACGATCCCAAGGAAGTTTGACAGAGTTGACAGGAGTCAACTTTGACTCTGTTGATTCCGGCGCCGGAACTGGTCAGAACCGGTGCCGGATCTGACCGAATTATATGGGGTCTCGGCTACCCGAGATCTCTATTTTCTCTTCTCTTCTCAATTCGTCATTCTCCGAGCTCTCTCTTAGATCTATTCAAAATCAACCTTGTAATCTCCTTTCAAACACTCAATTAAACATCAACACCAACTTCTCTTGCCTTCTTAAAGATCAAAACACCAAAATTTCCAAGAAATCACCAAATCACCAAATCTGTCATTTCAGGCAACAGTTTGTTCTTCGAGCTATATCTTTCAATTCAATCGTGGGAATTGGCTGGGTATTTGGTATGTTGTTCTAGACTCATCAAGCTTTAATTTGATAGTTTACATGCTTGATTCCATGGTCTGTGCTAAGAGAAATCGTTGATTGAAGTTGAGATTTCTGTTTTGCCCGAGATATGTTAACCCTTAGTGTTTTGATTCAAAATTCAAGCATGTTTAATGGTTTAATTCCGTTCTTGAAGCTGTGAATCCTTAGATCATGTGTTTAACTTGCTGTGTTTCAATTTTGATGCAGATTGGTTGTGAATCGAACTTGAATCGAGCTGAAGAAGATTGGAGGCTGAAGCTCGGCCTTAAGTGAACACAGAACCGACGCCGGTTCTGGTATGAACCGGGGTCGGTTCATCTCTGCTGGGCAATTTTGTCCCAATTTGATTCCA
Organism: Microcos paniculata; assembly: GCA_030664755.1. Taxonomy (NCBI): domain Eukaryota; kingdom Viridiplantae; phylum Streptophyta; class Magnoliopsida; order Malvales; family Malvaceae; genus Microcos; species Microcos paniculata. Next base: position 20,919,536 of record CP131461.1, read on the forward strand.
GGGGCAAAATGGTCATTTTGCAATCCTAGATCCCTTTTTACTCCATTTGACCCAATTGACTTTAATTTACTTCAATTGACCTCCGGACTTGCCCAATTTTACTCCGTGACCTTAAATAGGTTTTGTTTTATGATTTAATTGTTGGTTGAATGCTTTTATTAATCAAATTAGATTTTAATTTGATTATTTAGGTACGTGATTGTACGAGGTCGGAACCGGTAGCAGTTTGAGCTAAGGCATTCGTGGGATAATCGGGGAGTATACAACTCTCTTCTCTTGTGAGTGGCTTGGATTATATTGGTTGACCATTAAGGGTTAACCGTTTTCAAATTCTTTATAAATGCTTTATTAAATTGTTTATATATGTTTTGGGGTATGAATTGTCCACCCTCACACACCAAGTTTACAAATGATTTAAAGGGTGGGAATATCAAATATTATTTTTATAAATTGATATTATTGATTATTGTTTGGGGAACGATACCCCTGAGAGATGAGAGATTGAGTGGGTTCCTTGGGGCTCCGATTTGCGGGAGCGTGGACCGAGTTTGAGAGCATGCGTGATACTCAGCCGTGGACCGCCTATCAAGGGGCACGGTGAGTCGAGCCTGGTTGGGAGAGGCGCGTAGGGAAACTCGCCAGGGCTCCAGATTGCTGTGTTCCACCACAGCAAGGCAAACGTCAAGTGAATGGGCTAGAGAGTAAAGAAAAGTGTTTTAAAAGTATAAAGTAACCCTTAACGGTCCAGTGGATACCCCAGCACACGGGTATACCTTTTTGAGACAGTTTCAGATGCCAGCCCATTTGGAAATAATATTATTGATTTAATATTTGTTTTGGTGTGGGACTTCTTATAATTTATTAAAAGGTTTATTGAATTGATTTTTGGATTATTTCATATCCCCAGCCTGAGGTGATCGGTCTTTATAACTGAGTCCCTCACTGGGTACAAGTATATTGTACTCACCCCATTCACTTTTGTTGTCAAATCATCAGATTTCGGACGGCGGACGTCCCGGTGGTCAGTGATCCCAGTACGGCACTGTGGACACGACTTTTTAGGTGCCACCCCTTTTGCTTTGTGTATCTTGGCTCGGAATATTAGTGCATTTGACATATACATTTATGTATTTATTTATATTATTTTTCACTGCATGGAGCACCGTAAAACGTGTCACTTTCTTTTGAAATATTTTTGAACTATATTATCGATGATAATTTCGTATGTTTTCATATATTGCTCAAATACCCTTTATTTTTAAGCCTTGTGCCATCTTGGTTGCCCGCCTGACGAGGCACGCATCTCGAGGTGGTACGGCGGTTGTCACATGGCCGAACCTGCGGGTCGGGGCGTGACAGACCGTCACTCTCTAGGACCTGTCAGCCATCACCGGCCTACCCAATGAAATGGGGGATGACATGGAGAACTGCATTCCTATCCCCGACTCTCCATCTTTCACAGTCCCAAGGGCGTTCCGTGGGTTCGATAAGTTCATCAAAACTTACGGTGAGAACATTCCTGGCCGTTCTTGAGAGAGAGAGCATATCCTTTTCTTGCTTCTTTGGCTATGCAAATTCATTATTTGCACATCGGGCCAACGGGTTCACAAAGCATATATCCCTCTCGCCATTCTACTGTCACGGGGGACCAGACTTAATCTTATAACATTTCTGCTATCCAGTATGTACATTGGAATGTCAGATCTGGCATCCATAATCAGAGATGCTCGCCCTGTATGGTTGTTCTAGTTGTGGTTCAACCTATAGTTCTGGCGTCTTCAACCAGATTTCATCGGCTCTCACAAAGTGGCTTATATAGAGAACCTTGGTCGTCATCTGGTAGCGGCGCCAATTTCCCAAACCCCTGCTTCTGTTCTGGTCCGTTCGTTGAGAACATATATTCCAAATTTTATGTCCCTGTTCACCCAATATTACCACCTGTGTGAAGCCACTGAACCTTTGTTCTTGAAACAAGCACCGAATGCGTTTGGTGTTGATTCACGAAGACAGAGTCTACTGTGTCGTGCTTGGACTTCATTCCTCTGCACCCGTGATATAACAGTCGGTCTAATTGTTAGCAGTGACACTTCATGTGTGAGGGCGGTAACTTATTGTCCGCACTTTTGTGCTCGACAATTTGGGTTGGTGTAGAGCATTCCTCTCCCGCTGTTCTTTACCTCCAACCACAATTTTGTCAGCTACACATACCTGAAAGATGAATCGTAATTAAAAGTTTTAAGAATGATCGAGTCCAACCTCTTTCACTTACTCCGATGTAAGTTCAAGTACTTTCGCCGCCCAAATCCTGGCATAACGGATGCCTTCCCAAATTGGTGGCTTGATGTTGGCTTCCTATTATTTGAGCAAAAGAAAATTGTCCCTCTGGTAAGTCGTTTTCGTCAAGGAATTATATCAAAACATAGGCATGATTTTAACTATCGATAAAATCCTTCATTATACCAGATTCCACCACCTATTTTCGAACCTACCAAATCGCATCAAGGATCCACAGCAAGCAGCGACGTCAAACGACGACGCTTGGATGCATATGTCTCATCAGCTTCATCACAAATGCGTCCTCCTTAATAGCACTGTCCAACACCAAATTAAGATGGTATATTAAACCATTCTCTATGCATCTTTTTAATGTTTGCAATGACATTTGGGTTCTACTTATACTATAATAGTAGTAGCATTTTTGTATGAACCCACTACAGTCGACTGGAATTTTAATTCGCAACTGACGATGCTGAATTATATTTGCATTATTCTATCGTGAATTGTAAAGCTCAATTCACTATTCTCATATATTTTTAACATTTTACTATCATGTTGTTCTTCCAATTAAATTATGATCAATATGATGTACATGCCTGGATTTGTCATTGCAGGAACTTGCTGCGGGTTAATTGATGCCTGCAACTATTTTTGTTTCTTTTGAAGAAGGCCATGCCCTTTTTGAATTTTATCGTCTACAATATTTAGATTGACGGGATAATTGTCATCTGCCTATGAGAACTTTATGTCATGTACGATTTATGCAATTTTCACATCCTGCGTGGTGGTCAGTTTTATGAACAATTTACACCCATATTTTTGTTCATCCTTTGTTATTTACATGGACGGCCCTTGCACTTGATGCATCGGGCCTTTTTATATTACTACTATATATTGAGTAACATTAGTTCAGCTTAATTTTACCTTGCATTCGAAGATTACATGATATTTCATCCTAATTATTACTTAGGCCGATTAAAACAGATCCAATGGCTCTCGGTTTCATTACCCATCATCACCACTGAAGATAGGCTTCCATATCATTCTTACTGGCGGGCCAAACGCAAATTAATATAAAGGAATGATAAAATCAACAACTAATGAATTCGAGAAGCGAAACATTGGACTTTTTTATATGCTTTCTTTCAAAACAGTTTGTCGATGACATTTTCAATCTTCATAACTATAGCAGATATTCCATCACGGCTCCACCACTAACTCTGCCTCTGGTCAATGCCCTTATCAAGGTTATTGCCTCATCCCTCTGGATGTTCTCATTGTGACATATTAACTATCTTGCTAATCGAGAACGGCACCATGCATGGCATTCCTTCATGGAAGAAAATTTATTCAAATCAGCACCACCCTCAGTTTGTGTTAATCATTAGCTCACATTAATTTAAATGTTTACCACTAAGGTGTATGAAAACAAGTGGATCTCCATCATGAATTTCACTGTGAACATTCCACAATCAAACCTATACAATTCACAACAAGATTAGGGTGTTGCATACTTAACACCCTGCATGTCAACATTTAGATATTCCTACAGTACATCGACTCTAAATAAATCTTACATGTTTTGCTGCCTTGGAACCATTTCGGGAACAACAATTGGCCACTGCTTTATGTTCCCCATGTTACAGCTCCTTCCCCGAACAGGGGATCTGAGATTAGCTCATGCAGTCCACCAACCTGGTCAAACATAGGTATTTCGCACATCTCATTCATAAACGATTATTCGTATTAATTTAAATTCATTCAATCATTAATTTCAAGTTCAATACGTACCACTTTTCTGATTTGCTCATATCGTTTGTCACGGATTACCCGTGCATCAGATGGTAAGCTATCATAGACAACCACATTCCTTACTTTTACGTCAACTACGATTAAATACCAGTGCATGCCAATGTCATTCATCAGTATGAATATCTGCATATCACAATAACATAATCATATTCTATATAATGCAGGAAAACATAACAGTGAACCTCATATTTGTATTGCACTTTACCTGGTCACAGGATTCCACATTGCTCAGTTCTTTATCCCCACGTCGGTATTCCCTAACCATACCAGATATGGTATAACAACCAACAAGGATCCATTGCTATTTATTCATCATTAGAGGATTTTAATCCAATGATTACTGGAATTCATCCAAATTTACAACTATCACTATATACGTTGTAAATAGAGTTTATTCTTCATCCATTCTGAATTATCTTCCATTCTTCTAACAACATCATTCAATGAACTTACATCAAATTTTGTTGGCATGTAGCATCTTGCCATCGATGGGGTTTCAGCCCATGCAGCTTCGTTGCACACTTTTGCCACTATGTCGATAACCTGTTTGTACCAAACGATATCTTTTCATCAGCTCATGGCTCATGTCACTCCTTTTAACAGCAATTTCAAAAATTTATGGATAATTCCGTGATTTCACATTAATACCATTTCATTTAGCCATCCACCTGCCTTCAAGCACCTCATTTCTCTTCTTGTTGCGTACTTGCCTAATATGTCAACGATAATAAACTCTTCCCTGTATTAACAAAACAACAAATTGAATCAAATCAATCAAACCATTTCATGATTGGAACCTATGATTTATCCACATTACCTACTCAATATGGTTTGCTCCTATTTTAATATACTGATATTAAATATATAAAATCAACTCACTCAGCCTCGTTTTACGGCTTTATCTGTAAGAATTGATGAACAATTCCCTCGAGGTCATCATATTCCCTATCTTTTTTTGTACAATGCTTCACAGTCTTCCTTAGTGTGTTATGCGGAACCTCTGGATCCTTGATCATCTGTTTCAGGTTCAAAAAGAATGTTAAAAAACCTACATACACATATATATCATTATAACTTTACATAGTTTCTCTGGTATGTATTTTTACCTCCCGCCATTTCCCAACTCCTTCAAATAACCCTTTCATAGTGCGGTGTTGGAAATGTTTTTCATTTGCCTTATTCCCCTCTTTCACCATCGATGCTTCACTTCCCTCTTTCACCAACCAGCCACATTCATCCTTATTATAAGCTGCAGCATGATCCAGCCATTTGCTTGCCATGTCATCATAGTACTGATCCGAAACACATTGTTTCCCGGTCCTATTGACATCTTTCATGCAATGGGCTCGTGTCACAATTGACAATTCCTTACGCCTCTTCTCAGTCAAATTAATCTCTTCCTCTACGACCTTTCTGACTCGATTCAATTTTTTTACGGGCATATCCATTGACCATGTACTGTCCTTCCTATATGGGGCACTATAGTCAAATATATCATCTAGGCTTGATTCTCCTACATCCGACTTATGTCGCGTCATCATAGCCCTCATGGAATGATAAGCATGTATATCAGACCAAACCAACGACGACTCTGTTGAATTGCTGTTACTCGGATCAAGATTTTGCCCTTCATCATTCTTTTCAAGCCTCTCCACACAACTTTGCAACTTATCTATAACATCTGCGACCATTCTCTCCCTAATGTCTAAATCACTTTCAAACATGTCCATGTTTTTTGTTTCCTTCTTGGACGTAACACACTGTATATAATTATGATCATTCTAATTATCTGATAGGTCTTTACCTTCACCTTCAAAACCTTTCTCCTCGATTCTTGTCTCAATTTCTTTTAGTCCATTCATTAAACCAGTATTTCGCCTCTTCCTGGTTACAGCAACAGGGTTTATAACTATTTCTTCCCCGGAATATTTGCTGATCCAGTCACCCACTAACAATTCCTTGGTGCTTTCATGTTCACCTTCATCCCTTTCACCAAACAAACCATTGCCTCTTCTTTTCTTCATTATTCTTGACTCAATTTCTTCGGCAACTTCAACTTCAAACTTCCCATTCGGTGCTTCATTTAAATCAACCACTCCTTTCGTACGGTTTTTATACAACTCTGCCACATCACCCAGCCAACTATTTCTTTCCAAGTTTCCATTCTCAACTTCACACCTGTATTGACTCTTCACCAATAGTGTAGCCTTTCGCTCGTTCATTCCTCTATCACTCTCTCCATCTTCGTACCCACTGCATTCATCATCTCTTTCATTCCACATACCTCGTTCCATTTTCCATTCCTCCTTGACTTCACCGCATCTTCCTCTGCTTGTTATATCATTTGCAAGCCTTCTCACTCTGACTAATTCCTCTACTGCTAACTGTAAGAATTCCTGCAGTCTATCCGCGCATTCCTGAAACTCTACCTGCATTCAATAGTTTAATTTTTGTCAACCTCGTTTCTGTTTTTTTTTTGTCAAAACTTCATGTCATTTCTTCCTTAACATGCACTTCCATTATAAATGTCACATATCAACGCGTTCATGCATGGATGTTATTATGACAAACTACACATGCTCAACCAACACTCCTGACTGCATCTAACAATACCTTGTATATTTCCATCACACTATCCCCTGTCCTCGACATTCTTCCACTTCCTGACTGCTTTCTTCCACCTGCGTTTATTACTATTTGTTAGTATTAGTAATAATTTTCAAACAGAAATTGAAAAATTCATGTCAAATCAAATTTCTTTTCAACTTCTGTGTACCTTATGCCTTCACCCAAATTAATGCTACTTCCGCATTAATTTCCGATCTCCACTCCTTTGTTTTCACTCTCTGTGGATGTAATCACTTTCAATTTGTTAGAGACGATACAGCAAAAACTCGAATTTACTTAACCATACAATTTCATCTCAGGAATATGCACTGACCTATTTGTTTTCTCCAATTCGTTCTTGCCTTCCACCGCCGAAAGCCCTTTTTTCCAGTTTCTAGCCTTCTGCTTCTCCTTCCCTTCCAATTCTTGATTCTATGCACACCAAGCATATTTTCCTCCTTGTATATTTACCGAGAGCTTTTGCATCAAAATGGAAACATTGGATTTCAAAATAAGCTTCGTCTACCTTCTGCCACACATCATTTTTGTAAATCTCAGTTGCAACATCTCTGATAATGAAACGGGGGTTGTCAATGTATGCCATTTTCCTAATTATGACTATTTTTCTATATACCACCCTCTACCCCAGCTATGGATTTTGCCAAACCCTTACAATTCTCGGAATCACCTCACCTGGCCGGCCATTAATTTCCAATCTCTCTCTTTCAACCTCTCTTGCTTCTCTTTCTCGGAGACAATTTTTTTAAACATTTTGTATAAACCCTGAGAATATTGCATTTATTACCTGACGGCCTTTCTCGCTCTTTCTATGCACACACTCTATACCTCGTTTGTCTACAAGCTTTTGTCAGACATACCCCACTAACTTTTTCAACTTTTACCTTCACTTTCTTTTTCACTCGGTCAGTTTTTGGACTTCTTCTTCAACCGGTAGCCATTCTTTCTACTCAATATGTATTATTTGCATCTAACAATCCACATTCTTTTGACCCTATCCAACGGTCATAATATATAACCTTTCCTGACCTTACCACAAATGACCTCATTGAAGTCATCACCCCTAAATGAACATTTCTTGCCAATCTTCATATCTATATATACATTTAAAGTAAGAGGCACTTGTTTGTTTTGTTGCTATCTGGCAACATTCTATTGTTGAGGGGGGGGGGGTGCGGTAAGTTTTTTTTTCTTTTTATTTATTTATTTTCTTTTCTTTTTTTATTATCTTTTTTATTCTTTCATTTATTTTTTTACTTTTGTAATTATCCAACTTATTATTTTTCATAATTATAAATTTTTTTTTATAAAAATTATGAATTAACTTTATTTTATAGCAACTTTTCTTATATTTATAAGAAAAATAATTTCTTAACTTTTTCTCTTACTAAGTTAGGAATTGTTAGAGGCTGATGATTTTATTGCTTGATTGTAAACTCTTCCTCTTTTAATAAAATATTTCATATTAAAAAAAAAGTTTACATTATAACGATTAACAAACAAAAAAAAAGGATATAAATTTCCAAAGATAATAGGGGTCAATGTTTAAAGATTCATATATCTACATAATGGGGGTCAATATTTAAGGATTTATATATGTGAAAATTTTAACCCGAGACATAAAGTTTCAAGTATGATGCATCTACTACTTAAACTTATAAAATTAGGATACAATATATAAGTAAACTATTATAAAAATAGTTAAATTTTAAAAGTTATTTTTTAATTTTATATATATAATGTGTATCCAATTGGTTATATTGAGAGATTTTCAAGATTTTGACATTTTTTTTCATGAGGTTATTAACAGAATAAAGATGTTGACATAATGTTTTTTTGTTAAAGTTTGAAATTTTGACAATATGATTAGGTATTAAAGTATAAGATTATTGTAATATTAATAAATTTTACAATTGTTATATAATCTACTAATTATTTATTGCCATACATTATGGTGATAAAAATATTTGACAGTTACACTGTCACCTTAGAACTTTCTTTAATTTGTAAAATTTTATTTTGACAGTCGCATTATCAGTTTAGAATATTTTTTACTTTGCTAAATTTTATCTTAATTTATATATGCATATATAATTTTTTTTTAAAAATACTTACAACCTATTATGTGTTTCATTTATAATTAATATGTCTATATATAAAAAATTGATCAAATCTGATCGAACTCCTGTGAAGCGGGGGTCAATTGCTAGTACATTTAAAGTAAAAGGCACTTGTTTGTTTTGTTGCCATCCGGCAACATTCTATTGGAGGAGGAGGAGGAGGAGGAGGAGGAGGAGGGGGGGGGGGGGGGGGGGGGTTGCGGCAATTTTTTTTTCTTTTTTTTTATTTATTTTCATTTTCATTTTTTTCTATTATCTTTTTTATTCTTTCATTTATTTTTTTACTTTTGTAATTATCCAACTTATTATTTTTCATAATTGTACATTTTTTTAATAAAAATTATGAATTAACTTTATTTTATAGTAACTTTTCTTATATTTATAGGAAAAATAATTTCTTAACTTTTTCTCTTACTAAATTAGGAATTGTTAGAGGATGATGATTTTATTGCTTGATTGTAAACTCTTCCTCTTTTAATAAAATATTTCATATTAAAAAAAAGTTTACATTATAACAATTAACAAACAAAAAAAAAGGGATATAAATTCCTAAGGATAATGAGGGTCAATGTTTAAGATATCTGCATAATGGGGATCAATATTTAAGAATTTATATATATGAAAATTTTAACCTGAGACATAAAGTTTCAAGTATGATGTATCTATTGATTAAACTTATAAAATTAGGTTACAAGATATAAGTAAGCTATTATAGAAATAGTTAACTTTTAAAAATTATTTTTTAATTTTATATATATAATGTGTATCCAATTGGTTATTTTGAGAGATTTTGAAGATTTTTACAATTTTTTTTCATGAGGTTATTAGCGGAATAAAGATGTTGACATAATGTTTTTTTATTAAAGTTTGAAATTTTGACAATATGATTAGGTATTAAAGTATAAGATTATTGTAATATTAATAAATTTTACAATTGTTATATAATCTACTAATTGTTTATTGCCATATACTATGGTGATAAAAAAATTTGACAATTGTACTGTCACCTTAGAACTTTCTTTAATTTATAAAATTTTATTTTGACGGTTGCATTGTCATTTTAGAATTTTGTTACTTTACTAAATTTTATCTTAATTTATATATGCATATATAATTTTTTTTTTAAAGATACTTACAACCTATTATGTGTTTCATTTATAATTATATGTCTACATATAGAAAATTCATCAAATCTGATCGAACCCTGCAGAGTGGGGGGTCAATCGCTAGTATTTACAATAGAGAGAAAGAATTAAAGTCAATAAAAATTACATCAAAGTAGACCATTTTCTCATAAGTATTTTGTAAGTGTGATTTTCTTGAATTAGTTTACTACAATTTTTACAATTTCTTAATTAATGTGATGAAATATTTTTATTGTTTGACGTTTTTTGAACATTACTTTTATATTTTTATTAATTAGGAATTTAAGTTAAAATGAGATCAAAGTTCGAAAATTTTGATCCTAAAAAAGTTAATAGGTGACAATTTTACTCGGAAGAAAATAATATTGGTTTGCCCCCACTTGTTAAAATTCTTGAATCCGCCCCTCAATACATTACATTCATCGTCACCATTACCTAATGAATTCATGATGTTGGGGAAAAAGGACATAATGAATTCATGAAGTTGGGGAAAAATACATAATGAATTTACGTGTATGGAGATATAGTGATTAAGAGATTCTCTTTCTTTTTTTTCCTTTTTTTGTTTTTATGTTGTATGATTGGTTAGTTCATTCATAAGACAACTAGTGAAATCATGCATTACAAGCTGCGCAGCCTGCAGCATCAACCAATTAATAAGTGAAGAATGATATGCTAAAGAAACAATAAAAAGGGTTGAAGTGATTCTTCTTATTCTCTCTCATTGTGTTTGTCTCTAAGCACAAACTCACCTAAGTACAAACTGTATATATTACTAGTAATATTATGCCAAATCAAAAGATAAAGCAGATATCAGGCAATATTTCATATAAAGGGGATCATTAAGGTTCGTAACTGATCACAATCTCAGATGTCTTCTGCAACTTCAATTTCAGGTTCCTTCTTTTTTAAGTACCTGTTGCATCCATCACAAACATTTCTTCAGTATCTTGGATCAAATATAGTTGCAGATGGTAGGATTACTGTATTACTTTGATTCTGAGGCACTTAAATTTATCTTAATAAACCTTTGTCAAGCAATAAAATTTGGTCATAATTAAGTCGTTATCTTTTATATGAGTCCCAAGTTGAAATCATAAGCAAAATCTAAACCAGAATCAAATGGAAATGACAGGTTTATTTCGTTGTTGCTTGATTACCCTTGAGCCCTTAGCCAACGAGAAAGCTGATAAAGCTGCACGGTCTCGTTTGAAGCATGGACTACAAGAAGGAGAGGGTTCCATGGCCGAACCATCCATGCAAACCTCATGTACAACAAAGAATACACGCACATAGCTGCAATATATGGTCCAATCAATCAGATTTTCCTCTCAAGCTGTAACCCTGCTGTAGCTATATATACGCACCGCATGAAGAAAAGAAGAAATGAAAATGTTTATGGAGATTAAACAATTTAATCAGAAACCTGCTGTCATGTTGCCAGATATCATTTCTGGAGGTTTCTTTGTGTCCAAGTATGCCTGCAATATATACATAAGTTATTAATTAATGTCAGAAAAGAACAGTAAATTATGTGTGTTTAAATTTCCTACGAAGAAATGACATAGCTTAAGTTAATAGCATACAGCGAAAGGGATGCCCCAGTTGGTAACAGGACCCCAAAAATGAGTTGTTTTCGGACCGATGGGGCTGTTCCAGAAACCTCGTAAGACATTCATTCTCGGCTTCTGCAAATTGTTAACGTTCAACCAAAAATCAAAAACTGTTGAATGCAATATGCAACATCTGGATTTTTTTGTCAAAGAGTAAAGTAAAGAAGTCTTACCAAGATATAATGATCTCAAGATCCTGGTTAGAACTTAGAACAGAATACCTTGCCTTTTTTGAGTTATAAAGACATCAGAGAACAAGAAACATATCCACAGAATGTGAAGTTTCAAGAGAATTCCAACTCTTCCACAAAGTCAAAGGATGAATTGTGCAGGAAGCATCCTTGACATTTCATTTTATTTATTTATTTTCTATTTACTATTTGTTTACTTATCATGAAGTCATTCTATTTTATGTATATAATTACAACAATCTTACATACTTATAGTGACATTCGATTATAGTATTATACAATTTGCTCATTTCTGTTTTTTATTCAATGTAACCAATACTTTCCCTACACCATATCCCTCCTCCCAGAATAGTCAAAGTTTCGTATTGTTGAATAAAATGACATAGAACCATTAATTTAGAAACCATAGCCCGCACAGAAATTTCCGGGTAAGTTTATCAAATTACTAAGACAAGCTGTCAATACAAGATCCTATCTGAAAAAGAGTAAAAGATACTAGAAGAATGATGAGGAAGGGTTAAGTTATATATCCTCTTGTACTCTTTTAATGAGAAACTGTAATTCTCCCATCAGTTAAGATCAGATCACTGTAACATTTACAGAACTACTACTTAGTTTACAAAGGGACTACCACTATGACTCATTTACATGGGTTAAGATTATAAGACTACTTCTATCTCTTGCAATTAGCAAATAGATCCTCATTCGTCTGGCAGTTGTACTCCCCTCCGGTTCTGTAAGTTCTGTCCCATTGACGAGCTTTCATAACAAGAATGTCACCGAAAGCAGTGTCTTGCCTGACATTCACAAGTCCTTTAGTATTCAACACCTGCAAAATTTATATACGTACACGCCATTATAAATTTCACATCAAATATTCATACTTATCTGCCAGTAAACATCATTGTGGGAAAGTTTTTAAGCCTCAAGATTCAAACGTAGAGCAACGAGTTCACTAGTGTAAAAAATTATTCACAAGGTTGGTCATTTAAACCTACCAGAACCTCATAAAAGAGCCTTGCACTTGCTTTCTTTGTTCTTCCTTCCAAAAGCTGTGACAACTTCACCTTTTCTTCCTCTCCTCTTTCCCTTTGACTCAGAAATCTTTTCTGCAAATACTTCGTCACCATTCTGCACATCAAAGTTTTAACTAATTGGAAGGAAGTTTAGCTAGCAAGCAAAAAGGATTGATTCTAACTGTTTGCATCAAAAAAGAACATAGTAAAGGCTGTATTTTTCGTACCTGGTTCTCATTGACCAACCATCTGCAAGTGACAAAAATCTGGTAAGAATACCACATGTAACAAAAACAAGCCATCTAAAAAGAACCTACCAACCAAATCAAAGTTTAAGCTAAAGCAACCTCTGGAACAGCTCTTACCTCCCTGTCCCGGTTTGTCATCTTCATTTGAATGTATATCCTGACCAAGATATTAATTAACTAATTAAGAAATAGATGATGAATTGACACTTCAAATAGGGAAGACAACAAACAGCTATCATGTGAATTGATACTGTTAGACAAGCAGGTAGAAGTATCTAAACCATCTAGCATTATGAGACCAGATGCGACCACCGCTTATATACATTTTGGTGTAGGTTCGATGCCTAACCTTATCCTGCCTAGATAATTTAAAGCATAGCATGTCAAATATAATAACTGAATCAGTTGATGCAATGCACAGTTAAGTTTGTAGCCTAATGCCTCTGAAATGCAGATCAATATAAAAACACTTCCAGATGCTTATCTTCTATCACATTGTGGCAGCTATCTGCAATCATCCTTTCCCCTCACTCACCAGATTGAGATCCAGGTCTTCATCATTGCTCAGGGAAGGCTCTTTTTCTACACTTCCAATCAGAGAGAGACTCTCTGTACTTTCACTAGGATCCACATTCGAAGGTCCTAAATCACCCAAGTCATCACATTTGCGGTACTCAGCAATCAGAGAGAGACTCTCTATACCCTCTCTAGGATCCACATTCATAGGTCCTAAATCATCCAAGTCATCACATTTGCGGTTCTCAGGGCTCTCAAATGGTCTCACTGATTTTGACAGCAGAACAGGTGTTTGTGGAGCAATTTCTGTTTGTTCTGCCCCAGCAAGTGGAGGAGGCGAATGCCGAACAGGTGTTTGCGGAGCAATTCCTGCCTGGTCTGATGATATATCAAAAAGAGGACGTTCTGAGAGGTTTAAGTTATCAGGAGGATCCTTGATTTCAACAGCCTCTGGAGCAATTTCTGCTTGCACAAAGGATTGTCCCACGGGAGGAGGTGGTTTTGTCACGTCTGTGTTTTCTAGAGGTTTCATGATTTTAACAGATTCAAGAACTCTCAATCTCTTTCCACAGTAGAGAGATTTAAGCTCGGAAGTACCTGCCAAGAATATGATTAGTGAAGAGCGGTCACTAGAGAAAAACAATATAGAAATAGGATAGTGGAATTACAAGGAACTGAAGCCTCTGAGAAACTCTGGGGAAGGTTGAAAATCCAAGGGGTCTTGCTTGCAGCCTGAGCAATACGGCCACCTTTTCCGCGCTTTGAGACCAAATCACTTGCATCTTTTATCCATTGCCTCATTATGCTGAAAACATTGAACATATTATATAGTTATTGGCTGTCCACTTCAGTTATCTGTATTCCTAACTTTTTATACCAACCACTGATATCCAAAGTAAAAGGTAACATTTCATCATCTCCCACAGAAAGGTAGCCCAGCTATTAAATCACTTACAAAAGGACAGCATGTGCTGGGCATGTTGAAATCCAGAAAAGGAAAATTCAAATTGAAATTAAATTATTCCAAGCAATAGCCTAATCAACTATAGAGGACTGACTGTATGAGAGAATGTGTAAATGCTACCTTGAAACTACAACCTAAGCCCTACAGCAAACTGAGATTTACCCTTTATTACCTTGGTCATGCTGCAGCTGTAAGATGGACATGCCATATGAGGCACGACCACCAAATTACAGCACCTATTGATTTAAGATCAGACCTAATATCATCCATTTCAAAACTTGGCACAGCTCTTCACAGGCCACCTTATTACCAATTTCATCATAAAAACCAATTCAATGCTGTTTCATAGTGCAAAAATACAATTATTGTTGTCATATGTGATAATCATGCCAACAAATACAATTTCAAGAATGTCTACCTAGAGTTAATGTAAACTAACAATGTAAAACGCTAAAAGTACTAAAACAAAAACTGAAAAACATAATGAGAGAAACTTTAAGAAAACCATAAGTTACTTGTTAGGAAAAACTATCATCTCATCGCAGAAACATTTTCTCTTCCTGGAAAACCGAGCACGCTCCTTAGTGGCAGGTGTTCGGATAGGCGTAAAACGCGGTGTAGCGGCACCTGCATCAAAGGAGAATTATGCACTGGACAAATGTTTAAATAAGAAACACGATTTAAGACCTAAAAGGAAGTTTCAATCAAATTCTGCAAAGCATAGAGCAAAATGGAAAAATTGCAATTGTCAAATCAAAACAACAAGAATCATGTTAATAGCCCAATTCATTAATAAAAAAGCTTGGAAGGACGTATTCTAAGGAGCTTGTAGAGATATGATATTACTGTTCCCTTATACCTGAAGCATTTCGCGATTTGGTTTGAGGAGTTGTGTCCAATGTAACTGACAAAGGATGGTCTTTAGCAGAGAGCGGACTTTTTCCATCCTCTGAAGTCATTGTTGCTCGCAAATTAACCTGCTCTGCACCAGTTTGAATGTTATCACCAAGTGGGAAAGATTTCTCGGGGACCATATTTGAGAATCCGTCAGGCCGAAGCTTTTCTATACTTACTTCCAAGTTAAAATCTTCCTCCAACACCTGCTGCACTTCATTTTGTGAAAGCACCAAATCAGAACCCTTCACATTCTCTGTGTTAGTTTGTTCTTCACGAGAAGGTTCAATGAGACCTGGAAATTTCTTCTCAACCTCAGCTAAAGTGTTCAAATATTCTTCTTGAGAGACTTTTCCATTATACTTCTCCCTGCTGGCATCTGTTCCTATATGATTTTCTGAGCCTGCAATGTCTGGAACCTCCACACTTTCTTCCAAAATGCTTACATGATCTTCCTCCATAACCTCCTGTACTTCATTTTCTGGTTGCAGCAGACCTAGTCCCTTCATCACACTTTCTACCAAAATGCTTACATGATCTTCCTCCATAAACTGCTCTACTTCATTTTCTGGTTGCTGCAGATCTAGTCCCTTCATCACTTCACTATTACCTTGATCTTCACCAAACAGTTTAACAGGGCTTAGACATTCCTCCTCAGCCTCACTATGATGGTTCAACCCTTCTTCTGAAAAGAACCTATCATTGCATTTCTCCCGGCTTGCTTCGGTTTCCATATGGCTTTCTGAGTCCACAACATCTGGAACCTCTGCAAGTGCTTCCAGAATGTTTACTTGATCTTCCCCCATAGCCTGGTGCATTTCATTTACTGATTGTGATATATCTGGGCCCTTCATCTCTTCTCTATCAACATGATCTTCAGTAAGTGGTCTAAGAGAAACCAGAGGATCCTCCTCAGCGTCACTATGATGATTCTTACCTTCTTCTGAAAAGACCCTATCATTGCATTTCTCCCTGCTTGCTTCTTGGTCCATATGTTTCTCCAGAACTGTCATGTCAGGAACCTCAGCTTGCCCTCTATCGATTTTTTCAGAAACTTTTACAGTTTCTGATGGTTCTTCCTCAACCATACAAACTGTTTCGAGATGTATAACCTCTTCATTGAAGGACTCATCACATCGACACTTTTCCATACTTGCTTCCAAGTTCCATACACAATGCGATGTTCCTGCTTCTGTCTCAAAGTCCATCAGGTGACATGGAAGACTGCCAGGAAAAGAATATGATTAAAAGAAATGCATTCAAAAGTTTAAGCTTCTCCCAAAATGAATAAAAAAAAACATGTGCAAGCATATATGATTTTCAAGAACCTAACAATTGAGATTTGTATGCATACTCTTCCGTTGGAGCGTAATCAGTCAAGAACTTATCATCCAAGGCTGCAAGCTGCTCAGAATGAAAGAGTCAATTTGAGCAAATCAGATTTTCTAGAGTAAGTGGTTAATCAACAAACCAATCTTAGCATGAAAACCACTATTGTTAATTTCTGACAATCTTTAAAAACCATTCAAGTATCTATATGTATATATAGGTCACACATGATTAACACCGAGAATCTTCCACAACGAAAAGTCCCCCCCCCCCCCCCCCCACACAGCCCAAAAGCAGAGAAAATTGATGTCAAATATAAATCAAATTTTCATCCATACTTGGTTTATTCCAATAACTATTGTAAGTCATTTCTTTACAATATTAGCTGAGTGAGTTTTGAACAAAATTATAGAAAACCTATTAAGCTTTTCAATTACAATTTCTAAACATTATTTCTGTGTCTTGTACAACTAAACTACAGTTGATAAATCCTGTGGTAGAAAGGGTTCAACATAGATAATTCCAAGTAGTTTGGATAATATTCTGGAATATTTGTCTCAAGACTTGCATTTAATCCTTGAGAATTTCATCCTAACTAAAAACTGAAAGCAAATTATACGCATGATTTTGTACAAGAAATTCAGCACAAAGACACAAACCATGCTTTTCATAAAGAACATATGGCTTAACAGTCTAATACTGGCAGGAATTACAAAAACTAGAAGGATGTCACGACAAATTAAAAGAAAAGAAAGATATGAGAGCCTCTTAGAACAACCTCAATCCGAAAGACTGATATAGAAATGTCAAACTCAACAAAATTTCACTAAGCTACCATTTACATGGTATGACCAGAGGATACATACCCTGCCTAGAGAATAGTGCCTTATTCCAGTATTTTTCCAAGCTACATCTGTTTCAACAATGATCAATTAATAAGGAAAACACAAAAATAATGAGGTCAAAGAAACCTTTCTTAAAGCAAATTCAATACCTTTAAGGGTTATCTCTTCAAGAGGTACCACATTGTCTCTGAAAGAGGAAACCATGTTATTGAGCAAGATTACAAGAAATTAAAGTAACATAAAGTTTGTAATTAAACCGGATTACTAGATTAGCCTACCTACTAGTATCTTCAAGAACCTCCAGATCAAAAGCATCTAAGTCAAACGATACGGGTCGAGTAATAGAGAAACAACTTGCGCGGAGTGCCTCCTTCTCTGCTCTACTTTTTTCTCTAACCACAAATTCCTTTATCTTAATCAGCACCTCTTGGCAGTCATCGAAAAGATAATCAACCTTTTTGGAGTATATTCTGACAACACCAAGAAGAAGGTAGGCCAATACTCTGTAAGCTAGGATCTCAAGCTGGTCTTGCAAAATATCATCTGCATGACAAAAAAGAAAAACAAAAAACAAACATGAGCACTAGGAAATTCATATTGGCTCAAAAAAGATGAATACAGCTGCCATTTTTGGCTTAATCTTGTATATACAGAAGGAAAATAAAATCTTAACATAATGTCTTAACTGAGAAAGAACTCAATCAAATAGCTAACTAAAACTTCACACTGAAGGATAGGCATTTAGCAAACTGTTAAAATTTAAAAGCCCAAATTACCTAATTTCTACTAACAACCTATAATACCCAATTGTTTGCCTCTCAACTTGAAGCAAAATTCCTTGACTTATAATAGGCTCAAGTTTTTATTTTCTTTAATTTACTTTGAAGACAATAGGATTGAAATGAGGCTCATAGAATCTAGGCAAGAGTAAACTGTACTTTCAAACAATAAACAGAACAGTCAAGGAATGACAAATCAGCAACACCTACAAGGCTTTAAGCTTATCTTTGGCATTGCGGCACAGATATAGGATGGGAAAAACAAAAACAAAAGCGCCCTTTTACAGCAAATTATCATACCATTCCCATTCACCACCTAAAACAGCATACTTTTCTTCTTTGACAATTCATTTTATATATTTAATATCTCAAATACCAAAATAATAAAAATGAAAACAAACCAACAGGACAGGGGAAAAAAATGCAATAGTAACCGTTTGCTTACTTCATATGTATATAAAACCAAAAACTGTGAGAAAACCAACAAAAAAAAGAAGAAACTTGGGCCGGAAAATTTGTCACATTGTCAAAGCCCCTCCTCTCCTTCGAATTTTAACTTAGACAGAGAAGAGAGCAAAAATAGAAAAGATAGGAATAATGGGTATTAGAAAAGGAGAAGAAAAAGGGAAACTAACCAACAGAAGAGGAGATATTAGTCTCAAAAATTTGAGATTTCTTGAGCTTTTTGAAGAAATAAGCAGCCACCCATATGGCGCCTAAAGGTCCTTTCTTTGAAACAAGGCACTTCGAAGAAAACATGGCTTTTTCTCTTTTTCTCTCTTTCTCTCGTTCGCTCTATCTTCTCTGTTTTCTGGGTTTTGATTTTTATAAACATAAACATAATAATACAGAAATTTGGAGGCTTTGAGGACTCTGCAGCACCCTGCTCTGCAGCAGCAGAATAAGAAGAAGAAGAGCACAACTTAAAGGGTACTAGAGAAGAAAACGGTCGAGTTGTGTGCCGAGTAAGCCTCTCACTTAGAATTTTCTCTTAATTTATAGTACTAGTATTTAACTTTTAAATGAATTTTAATTTAATTAAAGGGGGAAAATTAAATGAGACAGAGATCCTAGGGGGGTAGGGGGTTTTTTTTATTTAATTTTTTTAAGGTTGTTTTTATATTTAGTATTCTGTTTGTTTTTGTTTTTACTTGCTGTCAGTGAACACTAAATTACAATAATAACCTTGCCTTATTTGACCCTTTTTCCTTGCAGTGGTAAAACTAAAAGAGAGTATATTTTCGGCAAACTGTTGCTTTGCTTACCCATTTTGCAATTTGAAATCTTTACTACATTTGTCCTACTATTTTCCTCTTTCTTGCCATTTAAAAATCTTATGTATGTACCTCAAAAATGTATTAAATCTTGCATATGGAGATATTCTTATCAAAAACTTTTAAATTTAGATTTGTAAACAATAGAGGGATGATTCTATGTATAGTACTACATATTTGATCTTATACGTAGAGTGATGTTGCAATGATTATTTGATGTTAAGTCAAATATCAAAATCTTAAGATGATGAATAATGTGCAGTCCGCATCTATTAGGACCTATATGTGTTGATATTTGAGAGAGGCAAAGGATCTTTTAGGTCCAATTTTTAGGTATTACTTGTCAAATGATCTGTGACAAATCATATCAACGTTTCACATTTTTATCATTGAAAAAGTTTTATTTTTTTTCAATTATTAATATTGTGGGTCACACGTAAAGAAACTTATCTCTAAAACGGTATTTGTTATCCCAAAAAATTATCCACAAATCTAAAAACTTGAAAAATAAGAGGGATGTGGTACAGATCTAAACTATCATTTGCATTTTACTGAAATTAGTTAATCTTTATATATTTATTTCTGTTAAAACAAATATAGATACATGTGGAAAGATAATGAATATTATATATATATATATAATATATATTCACATACTTAGATGTATCTAAATCTACAGAGGGAGTGATTGTAAAATTGTAATCATGTATTTTTTTTTTCCATTTGGGTTATAGAATCGAACTCATATTTTTTTTTTCCATTTGAGTTATAGAATCGAACTCATATTCCTTGAGGTAAAGAAAACATGTACCAACTATTTAAGTCAAATGTTCGGGTGCTCACTGCCCAATCATTCATTTCATGAAGCAAGCAAGTGATGAAGAGAAAATTAAAACAGGTAAGTGTATGCATTGATTTATTAGCTTGAGGTTTTAATTCAAGAGTTTAACTTAATTTAATGATCTTTCTTTAATCTCACTATCATGTCTAAAATATATTAATTCCTATGTAATATACATGTTTACATTCTTAATATGTAAATTTGTCATTGATTATAGCCATTGCATTGTTGGAGGTGACTTTTTCTGTTTTGCTAATAATCATAGCTCGATGAGTTTTAATCTTGGACAACTTCAAGTATAAAAAATAACTATGTTATGTTTTTCAAAATCTTTCCATAAATTAAATGAAGGTACATTTTTAAAATTTGGGTAAAAAAATGAAAAATAGAGATTGACAAGTACTATTATATTATGTTGTGAATGTGAGAGTGAGGAGATCTGTAACTTAGCTCAATCATGATTTGATTAACTAGGCTTATATATTAATTATCATCGTCATCAGGAAGGAAGAAATTTACAGACCCAACAAGAAAATGTAATAATCTTTTTTACCGAGGGGTGAATTTGTAAACTTGGAAGATGAAAAAGGGTTCAGGTTTTGTTTGTTTCGCCAACAGGATAGAGACAGAAAAAATAACGGAAATGCTACTGCCTACTGCTATCTTGGACTTGGAGAACCAAAAGTTGATTACTGTGTAAAGTCACCGACTGTAGTTTTTCTTATTTTTTACTACTAACTTGCATGTGTGTTAGTTGAGATTAGACACGATATACTGACAAGTGTAAACAACTAACCAACGTGTCACTGTTTCATGGGTTTTGACGAAATCACCGAACATATCCAGAAATCTCTTCAATTTTCACCACAAAAGATAACATTTTTATGATTGTTGCCAACGTGACAGGTTCCCCCCATTGGACAACATTTCATATCATTCGGTATACTATAAGATTAATCATTGTAGTATTATTTATCTGCATAGTGGTCAACCTGCTTCGTAAACCGTAAATTTGATAGGAATTTGTGTATTTTTTTATATTATTTACTCTTTCTGTTTCAAAATAATTGTCATTTTTAAGAATTTACAAGATCAAAAAAAAAGTAAGTGTTTTTTGTTAAATTTTATGCATTTTTCATTTACTTTCCTATAATACTACATTTTATTTAGCTTTTCTCACACTTATGATTAAAGGAATAAAATAAAGAAGTTATGCATTTAATGACAAAGGTAATTTTAGAAAATTACAATAATAGTACATTGATTTTATAAAAATGATAAATATTTTGGAACAAAAAAACTCTCAAAAGTAACAATAATTTTGGGATAGAGGGAGTATAATATTATATCTGATCGAATTCGAACAAAATTAAATGTAAACAATTAAATAGAAACAAATATATGTAATTTACACACAAAAAAAAACTATTTACAACAGTATATAAAGTTTTCTTCAAAGGATCTAAAGTTGGTTTGGCATTATGTATTATAGGTGTCAAAAAGTTCATTTTCATCTCTAACACAATACCAAATAATTTTGGGTTTGTACAAAAAGTTCATTTTGACAACTAAAAGCATCCAATATGAGAAACTAGAATTTTGGTGTTTTTGTGTTTAGAAAAAGTAATTTTAAGATAAAATTACTTAAATTGCTTCTAAATTATTATTTTTGTATAATGATTATATCTTTTACTATTTTCAAACACACCTTTTTAGATCTTTTTAATTCCACACAATAATTTTTTACAATAATACCAAACATTTAAAAAAATTACTTAAATTGCTTCTAAATTATTATTTTTGTATAATGATTATATCTTTTACTATTTTCAAACACACCTTTTTAGATCTTTTTAATTCCACACAATAATTTTTTACAATAATACCAAACATTTAAAAATTTTAACTGTAAAATTTTACATTAATTTTAAAATGGAGAATTATCAAGGGATGTAGTAGTGGACTAATCATGCCCCAATGATGTAATGGACTATCATGACAAGTGTAATGTCTAACTTAACTTAATTTCTTATAAGTGTAGTGTAGTTGACATGACATATTCATTTTACCCTTTTTAAACTTTTCCTTCTAACAACCTACCATTTCTTTTTTCAATGAGTTATTAACTTTTTTGACCATTATATTAAATTTCTTTCTTTAAAAAATAATTTGTAATTGCTTTAAATATATTATTCTTTTTATAAATATTTTTAAAGTATATTATCTTTTGAGATAAAAATTTTATTTTTAGTTTCTTTCATTACAAGAAATTATAATTGGTAATTTTTTACTTTAAATTTTTTAAAATTAATTTTAATTCATCAATTAAAAAAACTCAAACACATTGAACATTCTAAAAAGAAATTTCTTATAAGGGTGTTTGATTGGAGAGAACTGAAAATTCTTTTGGTAATTGATCGTTGATAATATTATATTACCATGTTTGGTTGTCTTTACTTTGGGAATTTATATTACCTTGGTAATTTCATATTACCATATAAAGAAGTAAATTGGTCATTAGAGTGGAAATTCAATTACCAAGTATTTTTTTAATATTTTGAAATTATCAAGGTCATTTGACTTTTCTATCTTTTATGGCCTCGTGAAATCAAATTTTTGGGCGATAATACCCTTTATCTTTGTATTATTTACAAAATTCTATAAAATGGATGAAAGTTTATGCATATTTTTATCTCTTTATACTTGTATTATTTGAAAAAAAATATTAGTTTTGTCACAAAAAAATATATTAGTTAGGAATAATTAATTATTTTTTAATTTATTAATTTATTTCAATTGAAATTATTTTGTGTTAACATTGATAAATGTGTTAAATTATAATAAAATATTATCATATAATCAAAACCTAAGAGAATGATAATTTAATAAAGAAACATATTTTGAAATATCAAATCCCCTCAAACCAAATAAAATCATTTAAAATTTTCATTGTGACAACTAAATAAAAAATATACTAATTTTCAATCATTTTATATTACTAGTCATTAAGATGATAATAAAATTTCTAAGATAATTACAAATTACTCTTTAATCAAACGCCTCGTTAGTATGTTCTGTTTTGCCGTTAAATTTTATTGGTTGATTCTAGGATTGATGTGAGGGAAGGGTCCATGCAATAATTTCTCCGAGGGTTGGCTTCTCGCTCAAGGTATCTGTGACCATGGAACTGAATATCCATGGATACATTGATATATCCATCGATATATCCGATATCGATATTGTGATATATCTATGATAATCTTTTTTTAACCGAATATCCGTCGATATATTCATATATCTGTAATTTAATTGCGATATTTTATTTATTCGTAAAAATCAATAGTACATTACAAAAAAAATTTTTGTTGTTGTTGTGCCTTGAATTTTTGCAATCCGGCTCTAATAGTGATTTAATCCAAAATATTTTGGATCTTGACCCGAATGGAAAATTACTTGAGATCTATGGTAGAAGTAGAAGGCTCGAGCTTAAAATTCAAATTTAATCACTATATTACATTCATGAACTCTTTAAGTCAAATTTAATATTGATATCCTAAAGATTAAAAAAATAGGTTTTGGAACCCATCTTTATTGCATTGGCTATTTGCCTGACTTGCAATTACGTAACAGCAGATTTTAGTAAATGTAGCATTAAATCTGAATAGTAACTTTGAGTTAAGAGAAAAATAGAGTACTTTATAAACTATTTTATATGTTTCTTTCTTATACTAATATCTTTTTTAGGATTAGTTTAAAGAATAATTGTAGACTTCAACCCCAATCTAATATAGTTTTGAACTCCAATAAATAAATGTCTGGTGAAATTAAATTTTTTCTAAGTATGGTTTGGAGAGATTAATCAATGTTTAAATTAAACCTATGGTAAGAATTACAATTTGAGAAAATAAAGAAGGGTAAAATTGATATTTTTGTCAAGTAGTATAAATAGGTCAAATAGTGCATGGAAGAATAATTTCTTCTTCATTCTTCATTTCCTTTCCCGATTCTTTCTTCTTCATCCTCTATTAAACTTCAAATTTCATTTCTCCTTTAATTCTTGATGGATCAGAGCAAATAAATACTCTATCTTGGATAACTTTTCGAGATCTTTTCAATGTTGGTGGCTATTGGCGTTGAAACTTGGCGAATTGAGCTTAATGTCAAGCTAAAGGTTTGGACTTCCCTTGGAAATTTGGAGAAATGTTGGCAACAACCTCTTGAGCTAAATAAGTATGTTGTTTTACTCCTCCTTAGCTCTCAATTAAAGTAAATTGCATGGATTCGTGTATTTGACGGCTATGTATTATGGCCACACCATGTTAGGGCCACGCCATGGCCAACCTTGTATAAGGCCATGGTCGGGTAGAAGCTAGATGATGGGTAGATTGTTGTAATTTAGGAAAATCGACCCCCATTTCGAACATTTCAATGGTTGTTCGCGATATAACTATAAAATCCCGTTAGCTCTTTAGGGGGGAATCCGGAGACCCGATAGGTGGGTTGGCTCCATGGCTTAGGAATGCGCCACCGATCACCTAGGGCTGCCCTCCTGGCCCGCAAGTGGTGTGGTGATGCATGGGGCTCGGTTAGTCGATATGGCTTGTTTGTAATCGTTGTTGCCTTGTTGTGTTGGTTGCTTTGTTGCCATATTGCTTGGTTGCTTGTTTCCTTATTGCTTGGCAGCTTAGTTGCCATGTTGCTTTGATGTAATGCTTGAAGTTATTAATAAGGGACAAAGTCACACCCCGATGCTAGATGGGGGTCACTGTGCTAGTTTTCTATGCCCTACAGGCTATCTTTATGGCTAGAGATGCTAACCACTTGTGTTGTGCTTTTGCAGAATCAAGCAACTCTAAGCTGACTTGATCGAGGAGTCGAGTCAAGTGCCGCACGGTCAAGCTAAATATTGAGAGCAAGGCTTATCCGTGACACGTGGTATCATAGCACGATTGATCGTTGCTAGTTTTCAACACAACCATCATCATGAGGACCAAAGGGCCACATGAACATGAGAAGACCGAAGGGTCAGACGAATAAGAGAGGACCAGAGGGTCCAATGAACCAGAGAGGGCCAGAGGGTCCAACGAGAAAAGGAGGCTTGAAGAGCTTAAGGTCGCGGTGGCCGCCATCAAGGCTCGGATGGTCTCACATGATCGATTGAGAGCAATCGAGACGACCTAGAATGAGTTGTCTGAGGCTGTTGCCAACCTGGGGAAGGAAACCAAGAAGGCTTTGCAGTTAATGCAATCCGAGCTTAAAGAGCTAGAGAACTTTTTGTTTGATATGGAATAATACTTTTGGGCCATGCACACCAAGTTAAAGGATGATAAGGTGTCCATAGCCACGATGTATTTGTCGGGAGATGCCAAGCTGTGGTGGCGCTCCAAGTTTGTGGACGGTGTGTGCCCTATCAAGACTTGGGCCCAACTTAAGCAAGAATTGAAGAATCAATTCTTCTCGAAGAATGTGGAGTACATGGCTCCCGAGAAGTTGCGGGAATTGAACCGAACCGGATCGATGTGGGACTACATGCAGGAGTTCTCCACCTTGATGCTAGACATTCGGAACATGTCCGAGAAAGACAAGATTTTCTACTTTTTCAAGGGTTTGAAGCCATGGGCTAGAAATGAGGTCAATAGACAAAAGGTCTAAGATGTGGCCACAGCCATGACGGCTGCAAAGTGCCTCAATGATTATAATAGTGATGGTGGTCAGAAACGGAAAAACCCACATCCCAATGTTAGTAGCTCTAGTGGTGATATGGGTAAAACACCTAGGATGGGCGACACCTCAAGTGAGCGAGAAGATAGAAGAATCTTTAGTAGAGAGCCCCTGTAGAGAACCACGAGCAGAGAGTCCCCATATTCTAGGAGCATGGAAACCTCTAACTTAAGACCAAGAATTCCATTGTCTTGTTTCAAGTGTAACGGTCCATACAAGTTTGCAAACTGTACACAACGAGGGGCCTTGAATGCCCTACAAACTTCTCCTCCAGAGGCACCCCCATCTAAGGCCGTTAGCGAGGAAACGAAGGAGGAACCAGCTAGGATGGGATCTATAAGGTTCCTTAGTGCCCTACATGCTCAGTTGACCCAAGCTCAGAAAGAACCAACTAGGTGCCTTATGTATGTAAAATTGACGTTGAATGGAAAGGCCACCAGGGCCATGATAGACACGGGAGCAACTGATACGTTCATCACCCCGAAGGAGGCCAAGAGATGTGGTCTTAAGGTTAACAGAGAGTGTAGGGAGATGAAAACGATTAACTCGGCGACCTCGTCTATCCATGGGAATGCCAAGAATGTAGCAACCAAACTTGGGTCGTGGGAAGGAGGCGTGGATTTCGCCGTTTCCCCTATGGATGACTTTGATGTTGTCATAGGCTTGGATTTCATGACATTAGCCCGAGTCGTTCCGATTCCAGCTGCCAACTACATATTGTTCTTGGGAGACCAACTTTGTGTGTTGCCAAGAAGTACTCTTCCGAAAAGTGGGAAGAAGCTACTTTTCGCTTTGCAATTTAAAAAGGGGATCAAGAGGGAAGAGCCATCCTACATAGCCGTGCCCATCCATAAAGGGCGAGATGAGCATGAGGCAATCCCCATGGGTGTAAAATGCGTGCTAAAGGAGTTCGAAGATACGATGCTCGACCAGTTGCCGAAGACATTGTCACCACGAAGGGCCGTCGATCATGAGATTGAGCTTCTCCCGGGAGTCAAACCACCGGCTAAAGGGCCGTATAGAATAGCTCCTCCTGAGTTAGCCAAATTGAGAAAGCAATTGGATGAGCTATTGCAAACAGGTTTTATTAGACCATCGAAAACACCATTTGAAACCCCGGTGCTATTTTAGAAGAAACAAGACGGAAGTCTAAGGTTGTGTCTGGACTATCGGGCTTTGAATAAGGTGACCGTGAGGAACAAGTATCACATTCCTCTCCTCTCCGACTTGTTTGATCAGTTGAGCCAGGCCAAGTATTTTTTGAAGTTGGATTTGAGATCGGGATTAGGGATGTCAAAGTGACCTGGCCCGGATGGGGAACCCGATCCTCTGCCCCGACGGGGACAGGGATTTTTTTTGGGGAATGGGGTCGGGGATGGGGAGGAGTTTGGATTCCCCGTCGGGGACAGGGTTGGGGATGAGGAATACCCTCCCCACCCCGGACCCGACCCCGAAATATTAGTATTACTTATATAATTTAATTTCACATGCATCCTACATATATTAACTAAAGTCCAAATCCTAATATATTAACTAAAGCCCAATAAGATAGTGAAGCCCATATATTAACTAAAGCCTAATAAGATATAAGTCCATGTAAATTAATGAAAAAAAATTTCAGCCTTCATCTAAAGGGAAAATCCCTAGGCACAAAGCATAACCCTAACTTCCTTTTCAACGGAACACCACCAGCGCAGCGCCTCTTCCTTTTCTTCCCAGCAGCTTTGCTCTTCGGTTTTCCTTTTTGGCTCCACAAAGTCCCTTTCTTCAAAACCCAAAAGCATTGACCAAAGTCTATCCCTTCGGTTTTGCTCTCTGATTCTGAATTGCTCTTAGATCTTGGCACTTAGGCTAAGGTAATTTTATTCTCATAAATTCTTCTACTATTTGCATTATTTGTTTAAATTAATTGTAATTTTTACTTTCAACTTTCAGCTTACTTGTATTTTGTTTTGTTTAAATTCATTATAACTTCTGCTGGTTACCCTTTTGTACTTGGCTTGCTCTGCATTTTTTCCTTTTAAAAATTTTTTTTGATAATTTTAAGTCGATTTGGATAGGGTTGATTATTTTTAATACAAATGATAGATTTGATATTTATTTTCAATTTATTTCAAAATTTTTTCAGGTTGCCGAATCATGGTCTTTGAGAAGGAAGAAGTGGAAGATGTGATTAATTGTATTTTATTTTATTATTGTGGTTTTCATTTGGATAGGTTTTGTAATTTGCATTTATATTGTTGTATTTGAATGTGGTATTTTACTCTACTTTTTAATAATGGAACTTTTTAGGGAATTAAATTGTCAAATATATGAAATGTATGAATCGGGGATAGGGAATCCCCGTTCCCCGAATATTCCCCATGGGGATGGGGATGGGGAAAACTCTATCCCCGAACGCTGGGACGAGGTCGGGGAGAAGTCTCATAAATTGGGGTCGGGGACGGGGAACATGTCCCCCTCATATTCCCCGCCCCGTTGACATCCCTAATCGGGATACCATCAAGTTCAAGTGGCCGAGGGCGATGAGCCCAAAACTACTTGTATAACTCAGTATGGAGCATTTGAGTTTCTTGTAATGCCTTTCTATTTAACTAACGCTCCCGCTACCTTTTGTACCTTGATGAACCAGGTATTCTACGATTTCCTGGATAGATTTGTGGTCATCTACTTAGATGACATTGTGGTGTATAGCTCGACCTTGGTGGAACACCAAGAGCATCTGAGGCAAGTATTTGAGAGACTTCGTGCCAACCAGTTGTATGTGAAGCGGGAGAAGTGTGCTTTTACTCAAACCCGAATTTAATTTCTCGGTTGCATAGTGGAGCAAGGCCACATTAGAATGGATATGGAGAAGGTGAAAGCAATTAGAGAGTGGGCGATCCCTAAAAACGTGAGAGAGCTACGTTCCTTCTTGGGGCTAGCTAACTATTATAGACGATTCATCAAGGGATATTCGAGACGGGTGCTGGCCCTCATTGAATTGTTGAAGAAGGGACATATGTATAAGTGGAGTGAAGAGTGTCAAGAGGCCTTTGAAGACCTGAAAGAGGCCATGATGAAAGATCCTGTGCTAGCATTGCCCCGACATTGAAAAGCCTTTTGAGGTGCAAACTGATGCTTTAGATTTTGCCTTGGGTGGTGTCTTACTCCAAGAGGGCCATCTTGTGGCCTTTGAAAGCAGAAAATTGAATGAAGCTGAGAGGAGATACACGGCTTAAGAGAAGGAACTTCTAGCGGTGGTCCATTATTTAAGAGTGTGGCGGCACTACTTACTGGGCTCTAAGTTTGTGGTGAAGACGGATAACACGGCAGTTAGTCATTTCTTCACCCAACCTAAGCTCACCGCGAAGCAAGCCCGATGGTAGGAGCTTCTAGCATAGTTCGATTTCACGTTTGAGCACAAATGGGGGAAGACCAATCAAGTGGCTGATGCATTGAGTCGAAAGGTGGAGTTAGCCGCTCTTCGGTTGATCGCCCCTATAGCGGTTAGTAAAGTGGCCACCAACATCAAAGATTTGATAAGGGAAAATTTGAAGGCAGACCCTCAAGCCACCTCCATCATGAAACTGGCGGAAAAGGGTAAATCGAAGTTCTTTTGGGTCGAGGACAAGCTACTTATGACAAAGGGGCCGCAGATATACGTTCTTAGATCCGAACAGTTAAGACAGAAGTTGATGCGAGAATGCCATGACACCCCTTGGGCGGGTCACCCTGGTTGGAGGCACAGATTTGGCTTGTTATATCAAAGTTACTATTGGTCCTATATGAGGGAGGATGTGAGAGACTACACCAAGACGTGCCTTATTTGCTAGCAAGACAAGATTGAGAAACAGAAACAAGCTGGGTTGTTGGAGCCGTTGGCCATTCCTGTGAGACCTTGGGAAAGTATCTCGATGGATTTCATCACCAATCTCCCCAAAGTAGGGGACCTTGGTGCTATTTTGATGGTGATAGATCGCTTTTCCAAGTATGCTACATTTATCCCCGCTCCAAAGCATTGTAATGCGGAGGACACTGCACGATTGATCTTTAAACATGTTGTGAAATATTAGGGTGTTTCGTAGAGCATCATAAATGACAAAGACACATGGTTCACAGGAGCCTTTTGGAGAGAACTTTTCAAGATATTGGCGTTGGAGCTCAACATCTCTTCAAGCTATCACTCACAACCGATGGGCAGACTGAACGGTTCAATGGGTTGTTGAAGGAGTACTTGAGACACTTTGTGCAGGCCAATCAGAGAAATTGGCCACCTCTCCTTGATATAGCCCAATTGTGTTTTAACTCTCAAAAGAGTTCATATACTAATAAGACTCCTTTTGAAATCGTGACAAAACAACAACCCCGATTGCCCCATACGATGGTGGAGGTCTACCAAGGGAAAAGCCCACGTGCCTTTAGCTTTGCCAAGGAGTGGAAACAAAGCACAGAAATTGCTCGAGCTTACTTGGAGAAAGCTTCAAAACGAATGAAGAGATGGGCAAACAAAGGTCGGAGGGCCCGACAGTTCAATGTTGGAGACTTGGTGCTAGTGAAGCTGAGCCTCGAACAGCCTCGTTTCCTTCGAAAGAGAGATCGCAGACTTGTGAGGAGGTACGAGGGTTCCGTTCCCATTGTGGCTGTAGTAACCATTTTTGGCATGGCCTAATGTTTCAAAATTTGATTAATTAGGCTTAAATAGTGTTATTTTTATTTAGGATTTAGATTTTAGTTTATTAGTTGGGCTATTTAAGTAATTAGGCCATTTATTTTGAGTATTGAGTTTTATTAGTGGGTCAATGTGATTTTAGATTTGAGAATTAAAATAAATTGGACAAATGACTCAATTAGGGTCCAATTTTCCATTGAATTGGAATTTCATTTCAGAAAAAGAAAATATAAAAAAAAGAGTAAAAATACAAAATAAAAAAATACCAAAATATGAAAAATAGAACAAATGAAAAAAGTTGCCAAATTCCAACTAGACAAAGTGCACGTCTTTCTTCCCTAATTGGCCAAGCTTCACCAACTTCACAAGATGCCAACACTGCTGCAAATTTCCTCTGCTCTGCTCTGAAAATCAAAACAACATACTGACAAGAGACAAAGGCAGAAACTTGAAGACAAACACAATGAAATTTTGGGTTGTATTTCATTCTCAATCTCAGATGTCAAGATGAAATTAAAACAAGCAGTGAAATTTTTGAAACTTACTGCACAAGAGCGACAAACATAATTAGAGAAGTACCCCTCTGCTGAAATCTCTACTTGCCTCTGATTGGTTCATCAGAGCACTCCCACAAACAAACAGAAGACAAATAAAGCGTGAGTGTTGCAGCTAGCACGTCTGCAGCCTGATCAACTCTTTTGTTTGAAGCTTGAAGTACTGTGGTTGGTAACCCCTGCGCAAAAGACAACAGAAAATGGGAATTAACAGATTTTTGAAATTGCAAAACAAATCGAAAAAAACCTCAAGCCATTGATTGGGAGAGAGGTCAGTAAAATTGCAACCGTTAGATTCAAAGTGAAGGGAGTATAAAAAGAACAGTGAAAAAGAGAAAAAAGGGGGCCAGAACATTTTTAGAGAGAAAGGGCTGGGAAGTGTTTTTGGAAAAGGAACAGAGAGGGATTTAGAGAAAACAGAGAAGGTAATATAGAGTTTTAGAAAAAGGGGTTCGGTCTATAAGCAAAACAAAAGGAGAAGGTTTTTTTTTTCCCCAAGGAAGAAGGGTGTTTCTGTAGAGAGGAAGAAAGTAGTGGGAAGCGAGTTCGAGGGGAAAGAGAACTTGGTTTCAGATTCGTGACTGGTTGCTGTTACTCGCTCATTGCAAAAGAGAAAAGAGCAGTGAGTGTGGTGGAGCAAAGAAGCGGATAAGGAGGGGAAGCCGTAGAAGAAAGGTTCACAACTCCCCCATCAATTAGAGTTGTCCTGTTCGCTTGGCCCATCGTAAATCTGAGTAGCTTGGGGTTCTTAAGCTCTTTGGGTATAATCTCTTACTCTAGCACTTGGCTTTTTAATATGTTGATATGTGGATTAAAATATATTGATATGTTGATTAAACGGGCTGTCTAGGATAATGGAGTCAACATTCTACGTTAAGCCCACTTTTGTTTTTGCTTTGGATTTTAGTTTGGGTTTCATGTAGTGCTTTAAGGAATGTATCAAGTATGTCCATACCATTGTTAAGAAGTTGTTGTGGTCCAAAGATTAGCAGGATAAGAGTTAATCAAAAAAAAAAAAAAACTTGCTTGCATGCAAGGTCGTGGCTTTTCATTTGTTTAGTTATTGTTGTTCATGCTTCCATTTAAGGAAAATAAAAAATCCAATAAGGTAAGAAGAAAGGAGCAAGGTTGCGTCTTTGTTTATGCTAGGATCATTTTCATCAAATAAAAATAAGGGGAAGAGGAAGAGAAAAATAAGTTAATATGCATAACACTAGCATTCAAGCGTTGTTGAGTATTCATGCATCATCTTGTATCTATGTCATTGTTGCATTCTATTTACATTATATCTTGTTCATATCACAAATTACCATGCTCATGCATCTCATATTTATGTCATCTACCCTTTTTGGTGTTCATGTATTTTTGTAATTTCCTCTAGCATTAGTGTTTATGATTTGTAGTTCAAAGATATATGCTTTAAGAATATGTCCCTAAAAAATCAATACATTAATAAATAGTAGTTTCCAAGGGAATTGTGACGGTAATCTCCCTTAGGAATTACCCATTTTCCAAAAAAATGTTAAAACGTGTTTTCAAGGAGATATTAAAAAAAGGATAGTCTCTAAGAGAATTGTGATGGCAATCTCTCTTAGAAACTACTCACTTTTTTTTATATAAAATATAAAAAAATGTTTTTTAAGGAAAAACTAAATTATTAATAAATGGTGATTTTTAAGAGAATTGTGATGGCAATCTCTCTTAGAGATCACCCGTGTTTCCACAAAAAATATTAAAAATATGTTTTTTTAGAGGGATTGAATTATTAATAAAGGATAGTTTTCTAAGAGAATTGTGATGGCAATATCTCTTGGGAATTATCTATTTTTCATAAAAATACAAGAAAAAAAGAAAGTTGTCTTCCAAGATCATTTTAAATTAATTGATGTCGGGTAATTTTCTAAGGGAATTGTGATGGCAATCTCTCTTAGAAATTATTCATTTTCTTTTTACAAAGATATTAAAGATGTTATTTTTAGAGACTGAGTTATTAATAAAAGATAGTTTATAAGAGAATTGTGATGGCAATCTCTCTTAGAAACTACTCACTTTTTTAAAATACAAAAAAATATGTTTTTAAGGAAAATTAAATTAATTAATGAAAGACTAATTTCTAGGAGAATTGTGATGGTAATTTCTCTTAGTAATTATTCGTTTTTCACAAAAATCCCCAAAAAAATGTGTTTAAAGAAAAGTCAAAAGAATAAATAAAAGATGATTGTTAAGAGAATTGTGATGGCAATCTCTCTTAATAATTATTCATTTTCACAAAGAATAAATAAAGGATGATTGTTAAGAGAATTGTGATGGCAATTTCTCTTAATAATTTTTCGTTTTTACATATGTGAAAATTTTCAAAAAAATGCTTAAGGAAAAAAATTAAATCTTGAATAAAGCTAATTGCTAAGAGAATTGTGATGGCAATTTCTCTTAGTAATTATTGATTTTTCATTAAAAAGAAAGGGTTCTTTCAAAATATAAGTTTAAGAAAAATCAAAGGAATTAAATCATGGTTATTAAGGGAATTGTGACGGCAATCTCTTTTAATAATTATTCATTTTTTTAAATAGTTCTAAAATATTTTTTTTAAAAAGGGGATGATAATCAAGTAGTTTCTAGGGGAATTGTGATGGCAGTCTCCTTTAGAAATTATTCACTTTTTTTTCATAAGAATATTCAAAGTATGTTTTCCAAGAGGATACCTAATTAATAAATAGTTTCTAAGAGGATTGTGATGGCAATTTCTCTTAATAATTATTCAATTTCTTAAACAAAAAAAAGAAAAAAGAAGGAAGAAAAGAAAAATTTTGAAATGGAAGGTATTTGAATTAAAAGTTACTAAGTATCAATTCCTAAGGGAATTATGATGGCAATTTCCCTTAGGAATTATCTATCTTTCTAAATAAAAAAAATCTTAATAAAGGAAATTTCAAGAAAATTGTAATGGCAGTTTTCTTGAAGATTCTGATTTCATGAAAAAGGAAAACCGCTAAAATCAAGAATTAGCAATTAAAAAATACAAACCTAAGTCATTGTTAAGGCCTAATTAATGTTAAATTAATCGGTACCATCATTTGATGGGTGCTGTGGGGGTACTAATCCTTCCCCACGTGTAACCGTACTCCCGAACCTATTTTTTTTTGTTTCGTAGATCGGTACCTATCTAGCTTGGTACACCGTGGTGAGGTCCAAGTTAGATAGATTCATAATAGGTGAGCTAACCGCACCTAAGAAAATAAAAGGTTAGTGGCGACTCCCGTTTTCAAAACTTTTTCAATGGTCCCAAGCCTCGTCGTTGCGATAAAACGTTTCGACAGTGGCTAAAGTGGGGAACGTGTCTTACAAGATAGAACCACCTGCTTAGATGAAGGTGCACTCGGTATTCCATGTTAGCAACTTGAAGCCCTTTCATGTCGATCCAAGCGACCCGAGTCGAAGTCAATCTACTAGAGCCCAGATTTGTTTCAAGCCGCCATCCAACAGACGTGTAGAAGAAATTCTAATCGATAGGACCATCTGGCATAGGAGGAAACCCACTATTGAATACCTTGTAAAATGGGAGGGATTAGGTTCTGAAGAAGTCAGTTGGGAAAAAGTCACCGACCTACAAGCCTTCCAGCAGAAGATTGAAGAGTTCATAGCCACCAAGTCGACGAAGGCGTCGATCGATTAGGTGGGGGAGAATGTTATGGCCACACCATGGCCAACCTTGTATAGGGCCATAGTCGGGTAGAAGCTAGATGATGGGTAGATTGTTGTAATCTAGGAAAATCGGCCCCCATTTTGAACATGTCAATGGTTGTTCACGATATAACTATAAAATCCCGTAAGCTCTTTAGAGGGGGGGAGTCCGGAGACCTGAGAAGTGGGTTGGCTCCCTGGCTTAGAAATGCACCACGGATCACCTAGGGCTGCCCTCTTGGCCCACAAGTGGTGTGGTGATGCATGGGGCTCGGTTAGTCGATATGGCTTGTTTGTAATCGTTGTTGCCTTGTTGTGTTGGTTGCTTTGTTGCCATGTTGCTTGGTAGCTTAGTTGCCATGTTGCTTTGATGTAATGCTTGATGCTATTAATAAGGGATAAAGTCACACCCCGACGCTAGATAGGGGTCACTGTGTTAGTTTGTCTATGCCCTGCGGGCTATCTTTGTGGCTAGAGATGCTAACCCCTTGTGTTGTACTTGTGCAGAATCAAGCAACTCTAGGCTGACTTGATCGGGGAGCCAAGTTAAGTGCTGCACGGTCAAGCTAAATATTGAGAGCAAGGCTTGTCCGTGACACTATGTAACCTTAGCTTCAGTCAGTTATAACACACATGTGGACTCATATTCTGAAAATTGGTCTGATGGTAGATATGAGAAATATTATCATGGGGCACCATATTCATTTAGTTAGTATCCATCATATTATTCCCTTGAACAACAACCTTCTTATGATTGTCAACTAGCACAGTCACTGGTGGATTATAGTCAATTCCCCCTTCAATATCTTTTGCACGCTAGTTCAACTGAATATTTTATTCATGTGCAAAATTTTATGAATAATTATACAAAACTTATGAGTTGGCTTAAATACTGCGCTTTTAAGTCAATCTATGGTTGAGAATCAAGTTAATTATGAACCTCCAAGAAATTCAATGTAGTATTAAATATTGTCAATTTAATAAACTTTGTAACATTTGATGTTGTTAAATATATATATTTTATAAGTATAATTGATAGTCTTATTTTTATTATATTTCATATATTTTACTGATTTGAATATTTATCAATACATTAATTCTACATTTAAATATACTTTAATTAAAATATTTTAACTCTAAAATATAAAAAAAAAATATAAATCAACATATACTAAAATTTCATATTAAAATTTTAACTTTTATTATAAATATCCATAATTTTTTATTATTTTTTACCACTTTTTTACTATACCATGTATCCATGAATATATATATGAATATATATATGTGGATATATCTAATTTTGAGGATATCCATATTTAATCTCATGTCCGTGACTAACAGATTAGCATTCCAAATTGACGCAGCAATGCCCAAACCTCCATGGCTATGCCGAGCCCCAACTTAACCCCACCATCCAGCAGCACCGTGAAGCCCCTCGTCGTTTTCACCACCCCACCAAACTACGCCGCCAGGCTCTCCCACCTCCTCACTCTCAAAGGCCACACTCCTCTCTGGTGCCCCACCATCAGCACTCATCCAACTCCGCAATCTCTCTCCACGCACCTTCGGCCGCATTCCATCTCTCTCCTCTCTGCCATCGCCTTCCCTTCTCGTGCCTCCATCACCTCATTTTCCCTTGCCGCTCTCTCCCTCCCCAAACCCCTTCTCCCCTCTAGTGGCCCCACTTTCATTCTTGCCGCATTGGGCAAAGATTCGGAGTTAATTAACACCCTCTTTATCTCTCAAATTTGCTCCAATTCACAAAGGATTAAAGTTTTGGTCCCTCCGACTGCTACTCCCAACAGCTTAGCGTTGTCGCTTGGGGAAGGATATGGTCGGAAAGTGTTGTGTCCAGTTCCAAAAGTTGTCGGACTGAATGAGCCGCCAGTGGTTCCAGATTTTCTTAAGGATTTGGAGGGTGGTGGATGGATCCCAATTCGTGTAGACGCATACGAGACGAGGTGGATAGGTTCCAAATGCGCGGAGGAGGTGGTGAGAAAGGCGGAGCAGAGTGAAGGGAAAGTGGATGCGGTTGTTTTTACGAGTAGTGGCGAAGTGGAGGGGTTTTTGAAGAGTCTAAGGGAGTTCAGATGGGATTGGAGGATGGTCAGAAGGAGGTGGCCACGGTTAGTTGTTGCTGCTCATGGGCCTGTCACGGCGGCGGGAGCGGCGAGATTAGGAGTGGATGTTGATCTTGTGAGTTCGAATTTTGGTAGTTTTCAAGGTGTTGTTGACGCACTCGATGCGCGTTTGAGGATTTTGGCACAGGAATAAAGATTGCATGTAAATAAATAACTTGTTTGAAATCTACTGATTTATTAGTCAGCAAATCAATTTTTTTTCTCTTTTCGGTAAATAAAAGGATTTATTCATAGCATAAATATTGAACAGAGATCAGCCAAAATGAAAACAAGAGTTCATATCACGGGTGCCTAGTCCCAAATGAATATTTCCCGTGAGTATAATCATTGCCTCAAACTTTGAAACTTTTTAGGAAACTTTCAGCCACCTTTCTTTCTGCAAGTTTGTACAGGTTAAACCGGCCCCGAGGATGTTGAGTCAATATGAAAATTGAAACATAAAACTAAAAGGTACACAAGGAAGTTATATTTAGAAAAAGAGACGTCATATGTTTTTGCTATAAACCCACTGGTAATCCACCCATAATCGGTAAATCACATTGAACTTCAATTAATCCGAAGTCGAGTAAGACCTAAATGGGAAAACTCTTCCAAACTTATTTTCTCTATTATAAAACTTGAATCCAAAACCTTAATTAAATTATATCTAACTCTTTCTACTCGACCCAACAGGCATTCATAAAATGTTCTCTCTTACATAAGTCTCATGGCTAGATTGGAGTAAAGCAATTCTTGGCAGCAAAGAATATATATGTATAGCAGATAATGATTCACAGAGAACAACAGCAAACCTTTTGAATACCACATGGAAAGTAAAAATGGCTCCCTTGTAACATTGTCTCAACACTTTAAAATGTCATTACATCAAGAGAGCATTACAAGAATTGGAATGAACTCAGAACATGCAATGCAACTCCGACACAGTTAAATTTCCATTCTGTGGGAGGGAAAAAATGTATACCCACCACCACAAAGGCAATTTAAAACAAGTTGGGGTTAATGGAAAAAGGTAAAGACTACAAATGACACCTGAATCTTGAATGCTTCTCCATTCTTTCGACACACCATGGGGTGAACATCAAAAGGTCGTTCCCATATTCTGCAATTATAACATTGAGTTGCATCTGAACTTGGAAATGGTATGTTATGTATGAAGTCTGTCAGAAGCACTTTGTTTTCCCTATGTCCAGATCATTTTCCCCATCATAACGTTCATCAGAAATTGACGTTTTAACATAAACTTCATTCTTGAAATGTCATCAGACAGGGTCATGACACTTTCTACCATGAATCACTTAACTTGCTGCTTCTCCATTTTCTTCTTTAAAGCCTTTTCAAAGTCACGACTTGACAGTGATAAGAGCTGGTTCAGAAGTAATTTCACACTGGACTCCTTCATAATTGCGAATCGTGGTTTAATCCTCTCATTCAAGCTGTAGCCAAAATATTGCGGGAATTTAACCAGCTCTGACTTTGAATAATCCATGGTCAAAAAGAAATCCCATTTTGGCATCAAATTATCTACCAAGCTAAAAGTATATAATGCACCATATCTTGAAATCATAATGCCAACTTCCTCCACAGTATATCCTTTATCAAGAAAAAATTCTGTTACAGGCTTCAAATGTGCCTCAATGCTAAGACCAAATGTCTGTGGACATCGTAGTAAAAGAGCAGCAATATCAACACCCAATGAGTGGAAGTAGTTACCTGTAGGTCGTAGCTTGGCCTCCACATTATAACTTATTATGTTTGGACAGCGTGTTAGAATCTTACCAACATTCTCTGATGAAAGGCCCATTTCATATAGGAAGTCTACCGTCGTCTCAACCTTTTGCCTGCTGTAAGTAAGAAGTGCAGGAAACCGGTATATAACTTTTGCCCACTGTTTCTTGTCCACTCCCAACTCTTCTAAGAATGTCATGGTGGGTATAAGATTTTCAGAGAGACTAATTCCACATAATTGAGGCCTTTTACCGAGAATGATGGGAATATGAGACTTTGCTACACCAAGTTCAAGAAGGAACTCAACAACAGGTTTGATCTTCCCCTCCAGACTGTAGTAGGCAAAAGATGGGAATCTGCGTGTAATTACCTTGATCTTCTCAAGATCCATGCCAAGCTCCATGAGGTACAGAATTTGAGGGCGGAGGTTCCCTGCTGGGCCTGTCTCACTAACACGTGAGATAGCTTTTAACTTCTTGGAGTCAATGCCTGAATCTGGAGGAGATACCTGTGTTACAGGCTTATCTTTAACTGGTGGGTCAGGAAAATTTTCAACCACATCTACCAGTATATTTCCATGCTCGTCAAGGAGAGATTCAAGGTAAGGAATAAGAGCATCCCTGATCTCAAGAGTTGTGAGCTCTCGTCCTGAAATGTCAAGTAGAATTCATCGGTAGTTTACCAAGTTGAATAAGAATGCAGATGCTAATGTAGTGAAACAGAGAGTATAACATTGCAATCGAACCTACGAGATACCGAGATTTATGAACAACATGAAGCCTTGAGACAAGGTGGTCGATAAAGAGGTCAGATTTGTTAATGACTCTTGCAGCAACCGCATTGCTCAGACCCTGCTTCTTCAAAAACAAGGTTAAGACAGCCTTAGCTTCTTCCTTTTCTGCTGCTATCAGGGTCTGGGGCACCACTCTTAAACTAAAAGATCCATCTACCTCAGAATCACCTGTCATTATAGATAAGTCAGAGTTTTGTAAAGAAAAAAAAGTGGATAAAAATGGTAACTTCTTTTAGTTACAGTTGGAACTCTCCAAAGAAATAGCTTACCAAACTTTGCCCTGCAGAAAAAGAGTTTCTCAGGGAAAGGCAGTCGAGTCCTGTAAGAAAAATACAGTAAATTATCTCTTTAGTATGCCGTCTTAGCTAAGCAATCCAAATACCAATTTAGCCAAGCATTCAGGAGGCATCACAAATTCACTGCAGAATCACTAATTGTAACTTGGGAACACTTTTCAATTTTGAGATACGTTATTCTAGTAAAGAATCTATTGACTGACTACTTTTAGCAACTTGCTACAGCTGTGAGGTTTGCATGGTTAGGAACAGGAGATCTCTGCTCTTTTTTCCCCATACCTCACTAAATATCCAAGTCTACCATTTACACCTCCATTGAGGTTCAGCCTCAAATTGCAAATCAAATCAAATATTTGATACAGAAAGCAGCTATAACATCCATATCTCAATAGGAGACTAACACCCCATACGAAATAATAGTCTACAATAGCTGTTCCTCTCTCCTCGCCTCTAATAACTCCATCCCCTCTTACTAGACTTATAAAGATACAATATTTACAATGTGAAAAGTTCTACACTTAGAAAAATCAATAGGCATGTTATGTAAATAAGTACAATTGATTGCTATTGGGAATTCAAAAGGCTCCCAAAGTCATATGTGAATAGTTCAATTTTTTCCCACAAAGCAGATTTTGTCTACAGTTATCCAACTAAATAAGTTGAAAAAATTGCTCATTTTAACACAATATCAAAAACCCGGAAGCCGTCCTAAGTTTCAGCAACAAAGATACCAATAGTTCACTTCTTCAACTCATTTTCTTCCAGTAAAGCAAAGAGCCAAATGAGTTTTTTTTTTTTTTCCATTTCATGATTCTCTTGTTAAAATTATTCTTCTAAATTTTCACTTCATTTCTTAAAGAGCATCTAAATTTCTAAATAACCTTTTGTCAACATTACAAATAGAGAAAAATAGATATACTATCATCTAGAAAACGATGGAAGGAAAATGGGGGAGAGTGTCACAAGAAAAACGGAGACGGTGAAGAGAATGAAGAGGTAAAGCAAGCACCTGATAACGGGGAAGGGTCCTCTTGAAAGAGAAAAGAGATCCAATGGCTGTCGGATTGCACAAAAAGCTCTCATTTTTAGCTTCCAAGGTAGATATTCAGAGTTTTTTCAAGTTTTAGGATATGTAAAAAAATTAACAAGAAAAATGAAGAAAAGGCAAAGACAAAGACAAAGATTTCTGCCAAATATCCGGCTCGTAAAATCCCTGCCACAACTCTCCGACTTTATAATGGAACGCCGTCGTTTCTCTTTTTTCTTTTTTTATTCTTGTTAATTAGTAGTTTCTTAGTAGTACTTAATATACATAAATTTAAAATTTTCTTATAAATTAAAAATAAAAGTGAAAAAAAAAAAAAACCAAAACCCTAGAGAGGTTGGTCAAGTTTGGAGAATTAACAAAGCTAAAACCCTACACCAGAAAGTAATAAATAATAAAAGTAAAACGGAGACGAAAGTATAGAGAGGGACACAGAGAGAGAGAGAGGCAATGGCGTTGTATCTAAGACGAGCGATTACATTAAGAAACAGAACCACACTGCTACTTAGAAGCTCAAAGATCCAAACTTCCAATATTTCTCATCTTCTCTTTTCTCAAAACCATAAGACTTGCCTTTCCCAAAAGCCCACTCCTTTGCCTTCCTTTGATTTCCTCACAGATTCTCCTCGAGGTTTCGCCAAAGGCAAGAAATCAAGTAATTGTTCTAACTCTCTCTCTCTCTCTCTCATTTTTTGTTAAGCTGGGATTTTGAATAACAAAATGTTAAAAGTTTCTGATCTTTTCACTGTTGCTGGTAATGTGTTGTTGATTTCTTTGGCTGAATATTGCCTTTCTCTTAATGGAATCCGTGAAAATTACTCAATTGGG
Organism: Microcos paniculata; assembly: GCA_030664755.1. Lineage (NCBI taxonomy): Eukaryota > Viridiplantae > Streptophyta > Magnoliopsida > Malvales > Malvaceae > Microcos > Microcos paniculata. The sequence goes on from CP131461.1 coordinate 20,961,463, forward strand.
TTTTCTTCAGCTTATGAATTGTTTATAGAAGAGATGGGTGTTTTTGTTATTAACTATCTGTTTCTTCGTTTTATTCCTTTGTGGAAATTTTGTGATCTTCTCATTGTTTGTGTTGATGGGTTGTTAATTCTTGAGCTAAAAAGAGCTTTTTTTTTTTTTTTTTCAAAGGAATGTGTAAGAAAAATGATTTTCCCATGAAAACATATCAAATTGGATTCTTTTCTTATCTTGGTTTGAAATATTTTATTAATACTAGAGAAAAGTTGTGGTGTTCTTTTAATGATTTCCTCTTAATTTGCATTGTCAGAGGATGATTATGGTGAGAGCACAATGGAACTTGCGCCAGATATTGGACCTACTGTTAAAGCAACTGCTACATCACAGATGGATGCAGCAATAGTTGCCTTATCGCGAGAGTTAGCCAAATTGAGAACAGGAAGGGCATCTGCAGGTATGTCTTTTCTGGTTGCATTGAGTTGCTTCAGATCTTTTTATTATCAGAAGGTGATGGTTTTTTATTGTTTGACTTTGAGACTTTTGATGTGTTTTTACAGGAATGCTAGACCATATTATCGTAGAAACTGGTGGTGTAAAGATGCAACTGAACCACTTAGCTCTTGTTTCTGTCATAGATTCAAAAACCTTGTCAGTGAATCCATATGATCCAAATGTAATATCAAGCCTCTTCTGTTCCAGTTTTGCATATTATAGAGAACCCTTTTTGGCTTAGAATATTAGTATTAAAAGACATGAGCTACTCACTAATAAATGTGTTAGTTTATTGTAATGGTGTAAAGAAGTTTTAATTCTTAAAAAGAACTGAATTTGAAGTTTTTTATCTAACTTTTTATTTTCTGTACTTGTTCATCCCTCTTTTTGAGCAAAATGCTGAAATAAACATTGTAGCCTTTGTAAATTATTTTGTCTAGCATGTCAATTATGATAAGTTACATCCCAAATTGGAGAAGTATCCCTGAGTAACTTTTTCTCTTTTGCAGACTATAAAAGAGTTAGAGAAAGCCATTGTTTCATCTCCATTAGGCTTAAATCCGAAGGTGGAGGGTGAACGCTTAATTGCAGCAATTCCACCGTAAGTATTTACTTTGTTTGAATGATTTCCATTTAGATACTGTTTTCTATTCAACAGCTGATAAATTGAGGAGTCTGGTTTTATCACTAGAATAAGCTTATCTGCAACTACCGACTAGTAACTTGTAATCTTTTGACTTTATAATTAGATTCTGTGTTATATATATATATATATATATATATATATATAATTTCCATGCTTGATTGTTGTCCATTCTAAATCTATTTTACTTTTTGATCCCTCAACTGATGTACTTATTCTGTGTTTTGCAATGCCCAGCTTAACGAAAGAGCATATGCAGGTGAGATTTTCTTCACCATTTTTCCATTGCTCATTTCATACTTTCATCTATGCTATTGATGCTAATATATTGTTGTATTACTGGACAATTTTATCAGGCTATGTGCAAAGTCGTTGCCAAGTCTTCCGAAGATGTTAAACAAAGCATAAGAAGGGCTCGACAAAAGGTACTGAGTAATGGATCTTATCTCAATAAAACTTTTTTGCTGCAAAGCTATTCTCAATTTTCCTTTAACTGTAAGTTGAATGTGACAAAAGTATTGCTGACATACTAGAGGATGAAGCTTCTAAATTTGAAATGTCCTGTTTTGAGTGTGCATATCCTTTTTCTTGTGTAAGAAGGTTATTCTAGCTATGGTCCAGATGTTCATATATTGGTAATTTTACGCCTATTTTCCGCTTTCACTTTTTAGCAGTATACTATAGTTAAGATATTTATTCCTTTATTTCTTAATAGTAACCTTACAGCATGTGAAATTTAACACCAGCATCACTAAGCAAAAATGTTACCGTGCCTGTAGCTTAAAGAATGAAAATTAGGAGTACCTTGATGACTTAGAAGCGGTAGATTTTTATGCTGGACTAAGCGGTGCTACCATGTTTGTCTAAGCAAAATTTTGCTTGCATTACAGGCATTGGATACAATAAAGAAAGCAGGTTCAGGTTTTCCCAAGGATGAGGCAAAGAGATTGGAGAAAGAAGTGAGTTAGTTTCTCTGCTGTTACAGAACTTATGTTCTTCATTCATTTGACTGTCTGCTGATGTTGAATTTTTCCACAGATTGACGAGTTGACTAAAAAGTTTGTCAAGTCAGCTGAAGATTTGTGCAAGGCAAAGGAGAAGGATATTACCCAAGGCTGAGCAGCAATGTTATGGTGTACCTCGAATTGAACAAAATTTATATCCATTGGAAAGCACAATGCCTAGATGTCAAGTTTTGTACCCTGATATACATGTAGTAAACATTACTGTAGATTTTGATGGATAGCGGTAGCGGCCATTGATTAACTGATGGAAGTAAGATTACCCTTTTACCCGGAAGGTTGAAGAGATCCTAGATTGATAGTTCCATTCAGCTGATAATGATTTTTTGAGGGCAGATATGAATGACTTTTAGTGGATAGTTTCATCCAAATTCTTTGAGATGGTTAGCTTAGCCTTAGCTCTACTCCTACTCATGCTCAATTGCAAGTTAACTTTCCATATAAATGCAAACTCAAATGGGTAATATATTATGCCAAAATAGGGGTTTACATCTACCAGGGATAGTATACCTGACAAGGGAGATGCAGCTGTTTAAATTGAATCTCCTATTTTCTTTTTTCATTTTTTTTTTCCATTTTTCGATTAGAAGAAGGGATTTGAGTCTCCTTGGATGTACTCTTGGGGAAATTGGCCCAATATGATATGATGATAGATATATATAATGTGGATATACCGAGAACAAGTCCTTTGGACTTATCCCTCTTTGTCAATCGCGGGGAAATTAGTGCAATATGTCACCATTAGGGTCGAAATTTGAATATAGGTGTGTGTATATATATAATGGGAGTCTAGCGAGAACAAGGTCCTTTGGACTCATACCTCCTTATCAAATAGGGTTAAAAATTTCAATGTGGGTGTGTATATATAATGAGGATTGGGAAGATTAGTCCAACATGTCACCATTAGGGGTTGGAAATTGAATATGGATGTGTGTATATGAGAACAAGGTTCTTTGAACTCATCCTTCCTTGTTAACTCCAGGGAAATTAACCCAATACGTCACCATCAAGGTTGGAATTTGACGTGTGTGTATATATATCGGGGATTTGACATGAATTGGGTCCTTTGGACTCACTCCTCCTTGTCAACTCAGAGAAAATTAGTCCAATATATTGCTTTTGTTTCAAATCTGGATATATTTTGGAGTTGAATTGAAGGTAGTTTGATATGCAAAAAAAAAAAAAAACACACACAACTCAGCTTTAACAAAACTCATGAAACCAAATTGCAATGCGTGAGTAGAAATATTGAATCACATTTAGTAAGTCAAAACTATGAGTGTAACAATGTCAATGTTAACTACATAGTTTTGAAAGCATTAAAGAACTGGATGCCTTGTGTTTTCTAGTACTTTGGATTTAAGTTTTCCTTTTTCCCAAATTGAAAAAAAAAAAAAAAAGGCAAAATGCAAAAGGCAAAAAAGTTCGTAGTAGAGTTTCGTTGGGCGTTGTAAGTAGGAGTGTAAGACGAGACCAGAGTATGCCTGTTTCCGAAAAACTACGAAGTACGAACTAGTGGCATTGTCACAGCCACGTGGCACAACCACCAGACGGCACGACACACAAGACAAACACAACAAGTTTTTGCCTCCCACTCCCGCTCGTTGACTCTTGGGTTGGGTTGACGTCTCCTAACCTATAAAAATGTGTATAAACAAATGAAAGATGCAACATTGCGCATTGAAGTTAGCTTATCCATAGCAGCACTGGCCATGTTCCTTCTCAAGGTTGTCACTTTTTTCATTTTTCATTTTTTTTTCCCTGCTTTTTTCGCGCTTTTGATATTCTTCTTTTCATTGCAATTCTCTCTCTCTCTCTCTCTCTTTTCATTTTCCACACAGGCATGGAGAGCAACTGCATTTGGAGTTTATGGGTACTTGAATTTCACCAGGAGCGCCTTCTTGTAAGTTTCTTTTTTGCTCATTCCATCAAAAGTTTATTCTTTTTCTTTAATTTTATATAAAGTTTGTGCTGCTTTATTTTGCATATGTTGTTGTATACTTGGAAGCATGTCGTCATAAGGAATTTAGCAGATAGAGGGGCAAAATGATTGTATATATGGGTCAAAATTATGTTCAATTTTACCCTTTGGGCTGATGAAATAGTGTTTTTTCTTATAAGAGAACCAATTGAGAAATTAAGAGCTGGGTTTTGAGTATCAGTATAGAATGAATAAAAATTTATACTTTCTTGGTTCTAATATGTTAAAGAGCTTGGAGATGAGAACTATGCATGACCCTTCTGTTTCACTGACAGAATTAAAGGTCATTGTTTAATTTATATCTTCTGTACTTCTTGACCTGTGTTGGTTTTATAATAGTGATCATAGAAGCCTATATTGTGCTAAGCAAAGCTTCAATACTAGGAACTGAATTTTAAGATTTTCTTTGATTTTCAGGGAACACTCCAAGAAATTTCAGCCTGAAGATATGCAAATATCAGTAGAGGGGAAGAACTGCATAGTCACAGGAGCCAATTCTGGCATTGGTTTTGCAGCTGCTGAGGGTCTTGCATCACGGTGCTGATCATTGTCTGGCTTTTTCTTATTGTTTAATTTATTAAATATAAGCCTTATTTTGGATGGAAATGCATTTTTAATTTGGTATTATTTTCATTTTTTGGTTCATGTTATGGTGATATTTTGCCAGTGGGGCAAATGTCTATATGGTGTGCCGTAACAAGGAGAGAGGAGAAGCTGCTGTTTCAAAAATTCAGTCTTCAACAGGCAATCCTAATGTTCATTTGGAGGTACTTATCATCCTTCCCTTGCTTGTTTGTTGATTTCCTTGACAGACTCTGAAGAGCTTATTTCTTCTGATTTTAGTAAATTAAGCCCTCACCTGTTTGGAGTTTTTTGGTGATAATTGATCTACAGAATATCTTCACTTTTTCAATCTTAAATTGCTTATTAAATTTAGCTTGCAGATTTGTGATCTGTCATCTATCAGCGAGATCAAGTCCTTCACATCTAGATTCTCTTCAAAGGATGTTCCACTCCATGTTCTTGTAATCTCTTCTTCTTTGCTTATTATAAGTTAAAGTTGCCTCCAAGAAATAGCAATTTTTTTTACTACCAGTATCATCCTGCCTTATGTACATATTTGGTTACCATCCCTTGGGATGTGCAAGTGTCTTCCATTCTGAAACAATTGTCTTTGTTTAGTTGAAACTTGAAAACTTGGTATAGACAGGTACCTTTGCATTTCCTCTTCCAGTTTTTATAATGAGATACCATCCTTTTTAAGTATGGCCTGCATTTCTGAACAGCCATTGCATCATGTAAGAGCTGATGAAAAAATTTCTATCCTGATATGCTTTATTGTCTTTAGGTCAATAATGCTGGATTGCTAGAGCAAAAACGAGTCACCACATCTGAAGGGTGCGTTTGTCACTTGATAAGGGGAAAACCTTTTAGATGCATTATGTATTCTGATTTCGGATAACAATGAGAACAATACATGATGTCTGGTCTTTCTCATTCTCATGTGCCTCCAGATTTGAGTTGAATTTTGCTATAAATGTATTGGGCACTTATGCCACTACGGAGCTAATGTTGCCTTTGCTGGAGAAAGCTTCACCTGATGCTCGAGTCATCACAGTTTCATCTGGTGGAATGTATACTGCTTCCTTGACCAGTGATCTGCAGGTTGTCTTTTGTTTCGCATTATCTACCCTTTGCTAAACCTCTTGACACTGCATTTCTTCAATACATGGATGCCCATTATAATTCCCCATAAATTGTATAACTACAGTTTACTGATGGAAATTTTGATGGGGTAGCACAATATGCTAGGAACAAGCGAGTTCAGGTCAGTTAAGTTCTTAGCTTTTTTTACTGCAGGAATTTATTGAGAAATTTAGTCTTTTTTTCCCTGATATATATTTTACATATTACATTAGTATTGGTAATATTCTGCCAGTTAGTTGAACTAAATCAGATTTTTACAGTCAATTAATCAAAGCAAAACGTTAGGAGTCGCAAGATATTAGATGGCATACATTCTGACTTATCTACATTCAACCTGTAACATAGTTATACACTCATAGTATCTGTAAGGCATTTTGTAAATGTCAGTGATGTAGTATGATTTTAGTTCTCTAGCATTAATGCAAACACGTGTCCGTGTTTGTTAAGATGATGGTATTGTTTTCAATATATGCTTTAAACTAGGACCCTAATTTTGTTCCCTTGTATCTGAGATTGAGGTGCCCTGGAGTTCCTGGTTGATTTCGTTTTCTATTCGGAGAGAAATCTGAATAGAAGCAAAATTATTTGTTTAAAATGATTTATAAATCCCTTAACCGAGTTTCTCTCTGATCCACTCATCTCAAAAGTGATAGCCTGAGAAAGCCAATTGTGTTTGTTGTGAGCATCTATGGTTTGACAGGGAAGGAATGTCTAGGCCTTGATGCTATCATTTCTATCATTTCTTAGGTGGCACTAACGGAAAAATGGGCTGACATGTACAAGAGCAAAGGAATTGGGTTCTATTCAATGCACCCAGGTTGGGCTGAGACACCTGGAGTAGCTAAAAGTTTACCTGATTTTAACAAAAGGTGAGTCATTTTCTCTTTAAAGCAACAGTTGAAAAAGTTCTACTCATCTTTGTCCAATTCATGGCAATGACTCCTCTCCCTCCATCCTGCTTCTTTCGTAAACACATTGCAGGCTTTCGGGAAAGCTCAGAACTAGTGAAGAGGGTGCAGATACAGTTATATGGTTGGCTTTACAGCCTAAAGAGAAGTTGGTATCTGGTGGTTTCTACTTTGATAGGGCAGAAGCTCCCAAACACCTGAAGTTTGCAGCGACTAGCCAGTCGCATACGTTAATAGACTCAATTTTTGACACTCTCCGTTCCATGTTAGTCTCCTCTAGTCAATCATGATCCTAAATATAGCTCCCTTTTTAGTCTCCTCAAAATTTAATGAATCATGATCCTTAATATAGCTCCCCGCAAAGCAAGTGACCCTGAAATTGTTCCAGGGGTATTCCCTTGCCGCCTCTAGTTGCTGCATTATGTTGTTATACACTTCGTTATTTTATCATATATTAGTAATTTTTAGATGGACAAGCAGTTTTTATGTTATAATACGTCACATATTATGTTGTGATATTGAGACTATTTGAAAGGAACTACTATATTTTATGTAAATAGGTAAATAGAAAATCAGAGGAAGGAATGTTGGTTGAGTTATCAATTGCAGTTCCGAGAATCAAGATTCAGAATCTACATGCATTTCAAACAAGATTCATCTAAACTTTTGAGAAGTTTTTAACTCTTGAGAATTTGAATTTAAAAAGAAAAAAAAAAAAAAAAAAAACCCTCCAACATTGAAAAATGACTTGCTATTGAACGTGTGGATATCCTAAGCCATCCTCAACGCTTTATGTTATTTACATATGCTTTTTACCGTATTTTATAAGCAGCATCAACAGGCTGCATTTATACTACATAAACTTCATAAAATTTCAGCTGCAGTTAAGGCTACATTGTAAACATGGACAATGCCTCCAGTCAGGAACCCAAAAGCAAGGGCTTTCTCAACCAGTACTGCTGAAACCTCTGCCTTGCATACTCCATGTAGTCAAAGTCTATCTTGTTTACATGACCCTGTAAACACAAACCAGAGAAAATTAGCCTACGAAAACTTCTGTGGAACACCTACGGCTAAGCAATGAAAGATATTGCCGAAAGAAACACCTACCGAGATAATTCCCCATAAGCCCCAGAAGAGATGATTAGCAAGAGTGTATTTCTCTGCATCATTAAGTAGCTGCTCCACTTCAGCATCACTGGGTTCATTACCTGCATGCAATCGACCGATTCAGTTGCCTTTAAAACTAGAAGGCGCTAGTTCACTCTAGTAATCAGACTTCCATTTTAACAATAACGTACTTCACTTTAGTACTCAGACCTCTTTTTACGCAAAATACTCTTCTACAAAATTACATAGAATGATAACTAACCTGAAGATATCAGATATGCACAGATGAATCTTCGGCGCTCCTCCACATCTGTTGTCCGAATGTGAAAAGGAAAGGGCATGATTAGACCCAAAAATTGCAGGATGGTTTTGAAACCAATGCACATGGGATGCTTCCATATTACAACAATTACTCACCAGGGTACATCTTGTAGTCCAAAATATGGGGTGTCTCAGAATGATAATTTGCTGCCATCTCACAGAAGTGATTTGCAATATCATAAGCTACAGGATTGTAACTTGAATACTCATAATCCTGTAAAAGGGAACAGAAAATCCCTTAGAATGTGGCATCGGCACAAAATTTGATTTATCTATTATGCAGATACCTTGTTTAATCACATATGGAAATGAGGAACAGATGTATGCTAAAATGGGATGAAATGTTCGCGGCAAAGACCATGTCTCAAGCAAAGCAAAAGAAAAAGAATCAGAAAATAAGTCTGAGAGAACGCAAAAATCTCAAGGAAACAGGGAAGGTCATCAAACAATAATATCTCAGGTTGCATTCACAATTCCAGAAGACATATAACATATTTGTGGTTTCTAGAACATAAGTAAAGCTGTGAAAACAAAACATGCCCCATTAACGACTGACAGACTCAAGGGCAAAGCCTCAGATTTTTGAAATCCTTATCTAATAAATAGTCTTATTAAAAGATAAATAGGAACCTCGGGAAAGAGGCTGACCCAGTCCCTTGGCTTCTCATCTTTTGCTTTTCTTTTTGTTTCATATACTCAGTGCAGTTGAAGCTTCAGCTGCAGTTCTTATAAATGCTGTCACCATGCAGACCACATCTGCAATTTCAGTTTACAAAAATCTAGAAATAAAGAAGATTCTAAATATATACATATATATATATATATTACCCTGTTATCTTAAATAATAATAATAACAATAATACTACTACATTACTGTAAAACATGAGGTTAATGAAGCAGGGTAACAACTCAAATTGACTTGTCCGACTTGGCCATCTCTAGTGTATTCTAAGAGCAGTCCACAGATGAAACAGTTATGCCATGAAATCAAGCAGAAAAATTGCCACAAGAATGCACATACATACCAAGTAATTTTCATTTATTTCCGTTTTCTACCAGAAGAGTAAAACAGCAGAAATTCAGATTTTGAGATGCTGACTACTAAATAATGCAAGCATTTTAGCTTGGAAAAAAGTTGCAAAGGCAAGTTTAACTAATTATTTAGAGGGAAAAGTGTTATAACTTCAATTCAAGCGCACATTTAGCAGCCTCTCATTTCAGATCCCAATTGAAGAAACATCAAGAAAGTTGATTGAAAAAAAATGCTGTAGTAACTTCTAGAACCGAAACCACGGTGCATAAGCCATGTTTGTAACTAATCATTACAGAACAAAAAACTTACAATTAGGGTAATTGCTTTTGTCTCTTCATCCATCATTATGTTACCATATTGCAAATCATTGTGGCAAAAACCAATCTCTTGATAGCCCTGTGTTAACTCTTTCTCTAGCATGCTGATTTCCTCTCCTAGAATATCCAAGCCAAATTCTTTGGCAGCTTCCTCGGAACAGAGTTTCTTCGCCAGACTAAGCCAGGTTCTGGGAAGAAGCAAGATTGGATGAGTTACTTCAACAGAAAAATAAATAAAAGCACTACATCAGATATGCATATCAGTACCTCAATCGCTTCCAGAGAAGTACATCTTTGTGACCAGGCATGTCAAGATTGTGGAACTCTCTCAATTTAGCTGCTACAAGAGCAGATACTTCACGGTCGCGGAGGTCATCAGCTGAGAGTGTCTGGTAAGTCAAAACAAAAGGTAAGATTAGGTGAGAGGCAGAAGCATTTGTAACTAAGATAACAATATATTAAGGTACTTGGCTTCATGTTCTATATAAGCCTCGGCTTGGTTAAGCAAGAGCAGCCCATGTAACTCAATACTTGAATATAGTTGTGGTTGCCTATTAAAATAGATTATTATAGCCAACCAAGTATGCATGAATAAACAATTGCAGATCATTTAGCGATTGAACAAGAAGCAGACCTTTTATTAAGTAAGCAGTAGGGGCCAACAAAAATAAATTATGGGCTATGCCATAAAGTATGTTCAGAGTCATGAAAAAGAAACTAAGGATATCTGCCCAGTAAATCAGGCGGTTTTCTAGTGGTTCTAAAACGATGCCAACCATGAACCAACTTTTCAAGAGAATTAGGCAACGAAAATATCAACTAGTAATAGAAAAACTGTAACTAAGATGTTATTCATAAAGATAAAAGATAAGTTTGATGGGAAATTTAACATACCCTGGCATGAATGAACTCTTCAATCCTTCCATCAGCAAACCGCCCAAGAAGCCTAGGTCCCTGACCATGCTTTGACATGCACTCAAAGGTCCTAATCTCATCATCCCTATCGAAGAACAGTTCCACACCCGCACCATAAATCCGGACTAACACTTTGTGATGAAGATCACCATGCTTTGTTGGCCAGTTTATCTGAAAAATCTCGTTAGTCATAGCCCCCTTCAATGGAATTACATGAAATTCTTCCATATCTTGTATCATATCTCTCCATTCGGATGCCACTGCTTTCAAAACTTTCTTCAGTTCTTCTGGTGCAGAACTTGGAATGAACCCGGTTTTCTTGACAGCCATATTTCTGTAAATATCAGTTGCTAGAATTCAAGATTGAGAAATCTTAACCTGTAAGCAAAGACCCCAGAAAAGATTACACCCTTGAGAGAAACCTTCATAAAATTGAGATAACAAACAATTCTATTCTTTCACAGAAATAAAACAATTCAACCAGGATTGAAGCAGTGAAGAACTCACCAGAGAAAAGAGTAAACAAAAGCTAAGGACTAAACCTCTCAAAAGGTTCTACTTTGATCAATTTCAAATCTATCTTAATCAAATGAGCTGTAAAAGCAGAAACAGTCAAAAACCAAAGAACCCATTTGAGGACAACCTTAGAGAACCAGCAATTCAACCATACAAGAAGACAGAATTCACCAAGAAAGAAACAAAACTCAAAAGAAAACAAAGAAAAAGTGTAAATGAAAGCTACAGGCTACAAGGATCGAAGCATATAAAAAACAAATCTTTAAATGTCTTGAGAAAGACAAGTTCTTTACAATCAAAACCATGCATGTAACAAAACTTCAAAAATACAAGAACCCATGTCAGAAAAGCGTTGAAAATATTCGAGAAAAGAAGCAAAGAACACAGAATTCACCCAGGAAGAAACATAAAAAGAAACTCACCAGAGGACTATATCCAAGAAAGTTGCAAGCAGAGACAGACACGCCAAAATTGTTAAGTCTTAAGTCCAAGAATCTCTGAAGAACACAGAGCTGAAGAGTTTTCTTTTTTCAAAGAGAGAAAGAATATGAAACTTGTGATTAAATTGTAAGCTCTATTTATAGAGGCCAAGAACCGGAAAAAGTCGTTTCCTTTTTTCATTCGCTGACAAAACGAGCTCTCCCGCGTAATCTCTCATTCATACTGCCTGTCACGCTCTTGAAGTGCGTGACATTCTGACGAACCAATTACCGGAAGACACCGTGGAAACTAAACCCAGCTGGACTCTTCTTTTGTGCGTTGCAGATTTGGAATCACTATCAGCGACTTCCGCGGTTGCGCCCCCAACTGGAATTTCGTTTTTTGCATCACAGAATCTATTTTTTAAACCCGGAAAGATTGCAGGTTAAGTCAAAGTATTCCAGCCAATGAAAACTCGACACCTGTTTTTGTCAAGTTTTGGATAACGCCCTTTTCTGCGCTATCTTCCGGTAAAACCCAAAATAAATAAATAATTAGATTCTCCTCCCTAATTTGTAGGATTTATTAAAGTTACTCCCTAATTTTTCGTTCAAATCGTATCCGTGTTTGAAAATATATACTACATTACACGTGGGTATTTTATTACAAGTAAGAATTCAGTACTGTCTCTACTTATCTTAAGCGTTCGGAAATAAATTTATGTCCAGTTAAAATATATTAAATCGTTTTTATAATATATTAATTAAATATGATTAATTGATTATCAATATTGTTGATAAAGTTAAAAAACTCCATCAACTATATGAAATGAAATATAATTATTATCAAATATGCTTTTTCTTTCATAATCTTTTTATACAAAAGATTTGAATTGGTTGAATAAGGCATAATGTATTAATCACAACCCAAATATTGGGCCACATGAAAAGGGATAAGTTTGCCAGACAAACAACAAATCTTTTGATTTTTTTTTTTTTTTCAAAAGGGGGTTAGTCTACTTTGATAATTAAAAAAAAATGAAATGGAATGCACGAGAAGAGGGTGGTTTTCATTCAATGTTATAAATTTCATGTTCACACATTAAATTTGGGTTGAAAATGTGTGGTCGGTTAAAGAGAGCATCGTCATCATTGTCGGCAATTTCCAAAGATGCTATATATTATATCAAAATAGTAGTATGAATTAAATATAATTTACATTTCATAGTGTCTCAATCTTCACGGCACTTTGATTAATTAATTTAAAATTTGTTTAAATCCCAAATGATTAGGTAATAAAACTTCCATTGATCTCCAAGCGACCGATCCACTTTCAATGGCTAAATAAAATAAAATAAAATAAAATAAAATTTCCTTCATGTTAGTGGGTTTTCAATAATTCAGGCAATCTCCGAATTTAATCATTTAGACTTAATCTTTATAAAATAAATAATAATAATAATAATAATAATTAAAAATTATATTAAAAAAATCATATTCTTTTGTAAGGTTTGGGACTTGGCTCTTCGTTAATAACAAGACAATGTTGTCCTTTTGCTTGATGAAATAAAATATTATCAGGCTTTAAATAATTTGCGGATCAAAAAAAAAAATGTTTATAGATATGATCACCAAGTCCAAAGCTAATGAGGCAGTGCTAGATTTTTATTTATTAAACCACACTAATCTCACATTTCCACCTTCTTATTATCATTTTTAGATTAATTGTTGCTTATTAATTAGATATTAGTAGGGATTTTCTTTTTCTTTAGGATAATAGTCCTTCAGTTCAGACTTTGGTTAATAAGGGTTTTGGGTACTAGGGACCTGCTTTCTTTGAGTAGGCCTCTTGATTTTTGACCCTCTAGCCCAAAAGACAGTACATCTTCATGAAGCATTTTTTATGTGTTCAACAAGAATAATTCACGAGTTCCGTTTCAACTGAGACGGTTAGAAATTAAAATTTATCAGATGAGGATTTAAATGCGTAATTTCTTGATAAATTTTATTTTTCTCATAGAATGTAAGATTAAGAATTCAAATCCGTCACCTTAGATGATAGAATACCTTTTTGATTATCTATTGATAGAATTTTGAATTATTCATTTCGAATATCGACTTACCGTGACAATCTCAAATATAAAAACAACGAGACGTATCGAAATTTTAGTATGAGAGAGGAGATGTGTAACGATCTTTAAAAAGGAAGGAGAGGAGGAGCATTCGATTACAAGTCACTTTTTATGAATTCGTTAGAGGCCCGAAACCAAAACCAAAAGGCAAATAGATTCCATTCCACTTTCGACGGCTGAACAAAGTTTGATGGCAGTGGCTTACCAATAATCAGTTCAAAAAGCTCAAGATATTTTAGCATCGTAAAATCCAGTCTTTGGTATTCTCCTTGTAAATTCTGGGATTGGCTTAGGGCTCTCGATCGGTGACCAGCAAAAGGATTGTTGTCTTTTGCTTTCTCGCAGAGTTTATCTTAAAATATATCTGGCTTTAAATCAAGCAGAATGGTCTCCAGATTAATACTATCAGGATTGATGATTGATGATTGATTGATTGATTATATTTCTCCTTAACAACACAGTCGGTAAAACAGGAGAAAAAACAGTGGACATTTAATTTCATATTTATCCAAATTATTATGGCTATAATCTCTTGCTTATTGTCGAATTAAATAATTAAGTTGATGAAACTTCAAATTAAGACACAAATTATGTTCATTACAATGATCTCTCTATCTTATATGATTTTTTTTTTTTTTTCATTTTAGGTACTTGACATTATCAAGAAATGACCTTACTTAATTCCGGAAATGGCTTAAACACTTTTTATCAGCATTCCTTACGTATCCAAATTCCCAATTAGTCTTATCTTGCACAAACATGAAGAACAAACCAGGTTGTTGAGATAGTAGTAGCATAGCATCTCTACTAAGACAAAAGTATTACTTTTCATGCGCGCGGTTCAAAAAGAGAGAAAAGTTTTAAATCAATAGACCTGACGACACCTTAGTTAAACCAAAAGAAAGAACAAAGCATAAATATTAGGAATCTGGATACGGTCCAAAGCTTATAAAAAGATAATAGTAATTGGAGATGATGACCACTTTCGATATTTGATTTGATTATAAGTACTCAAAAGAACTTTATTAGTGGAATAACATAACAAGGAACGTTGGAAAAACTAAAAAAGTGATTAATTTCCACCGCAGACTTTTTTTTTTTTTTTGCAAAGTTTCATCCTTTCTTTTCATCTTGGTGCTGCACCTTTTGGCCTTTGCCGCTTAGAATTTATTCAAGTCTCTGTTCCTCGATATTATTATATACACCATACATAAGTTTATTTAATTAATTTATAATGGTGCACGATGCCAACAAAAACATTCCAAATCCAAATCCATTCCTAACAATCTCATCCATTCACAAGAAAATATCTTATTTTTGGTCATTGATCGATACCTGCTATGGGTCTCACGTGAAAATGTTCATCCAAAGCAAGTTAATATGCTCACAGCTCACTATCAGTACTGCAGAATACATATTTACAAGATGAGGAAAACACCCATACGCAAAAAAGACATGGTTGTCCCTTTAAATTAAGCATTGCCACAGAAATTAGTCTAAATAATCAATTACTGTAACCGGAAGATCAAGGGGGAAACTGACCAGTCACTTTCGCAAAATGTTCATTGCATAATTTCGCCTCCATAACCATGAACACCGCTATTCCCTTTCAAAGGACAGGTTAATAAAACTCAAAAATGCTTTCCATTGCGATGTTTCCTCTAAGAACTGCCTAAAACTCAGCGTCTCCTTGCAAGAGAATTATAGTGCATTTTTAACAAATCATCTAGTGAGACCAGGGACCACCCATCCTCCCTTTGGGCATAAACCTTCTGGTTAAGAGAATCAACTATTACACTTATGTTACCAAAGCCATATATCTGTAGACCATTATGCATCCTGCCAGGCTTGGGCTTGAACAGTAATTCATGTTGCTGTGCATAAGCCTCTACTACTTCCTTCAAACTCATATCAGGAACACCATCTGTCTGTGCTGCACTACCCAGGCCAGCTGCAGATGGCTGTGCATGTGTGGCTGCTCTCTGCTGAGCTTCAAACTGCCTTTGTTCACGCACCTTAAGATATGTAACATTCTCCCTCACACCAGGCTGCACTACAGGTACATTGTCAGCAGCCTGAACCATCATCTCAAGACCATGGTTAAGCTGATTACGGATACTTTCATTAGCCAAAAGCTCCTGCGGCAGAAGCGCCTTCCAACCCATGTACCAATCTTTGATCTCCTCAAAGTCAGGTTTTGAACACAACCATAGATACAAAACCTGCAGCCACTTTACAAAGAAGAATTTCTCCATTAAATCAACCATGAGATGAATAGGAATTGCAGAGGACCAAGCCATAACCCAATAAAACTGATCAAGCTTCTGATCCGCAGGATTAATCTGGAACTCCTGTAGAGCACTCTGCAACTTTGGGACTATATATTGACGCATAAGTTGTTCCCAGCTCAATGAATCAAACACAGTCCTCCAAGGTGATAGTATAGCATAAGCAGACGGATCACTTGGGTGCCAAGCATCCAGAACATTACTCAACTTCATACGGATGGTCTGATACAAACCCTCCAGTTTTTGTCCCAACAATGGCAGCCATGGATGCACCCAAACATGGATTGGAACAGTTTCCTTACGTGGGTTCCATGAGTCAACTGCTCTTGATAATTTTGGCATTACAACAGTATCCAATATGGTGTGTACAATAGAAGACGGCAGCAACTTTTCCCATGATTCCAAAAATCCAAGCATTGGTTCAGGGTTCCTAGGCTCCCATGTGTTGATGCCAGATATTCTGACAGCTGGCAAAACAACTTCTGAAACCAACTGAGCATAAGGTGTCGCTATATCCTCCCAAATGTCGTGACTATCCTCTCTCTGTAATACATCCCTCCATGCTGATATCACTTCCATGCCGTAAGACGGATTTTGAAGAGGATCCCAACCCTGAAACATCCTTATAAATAAAGGCAAAGCAAATGAACATGCAACGCAGGACAAGTTACACAGTTTGTAATCATCAGCACAATTCCTCTGCAAATCCCTAAAACTCTTCGCAAGAGACTCCAAGGTCAACTTGCCAGATGAGTTCTCTTCCTCAATCTGGTCTAGCACACTAACAATTTGCTCCATATTGGCCAATTGTTGCTTCTGATGTGAAGCCTCAATCTCCAACTGTTCCTTTTCCTTCTGCAAGCTCAATGCTGTCTCTTTCTCATTCCTTAAATCCCTATCAATCTTCTGTATATCAAGCTCTGCCAAGTCAACAATTAACTTCAAGTTATGCTGCAACTCAGGCATTGGAACATCATTCTCTCTTGCCTTCTCTTCTGCATCCAGATTCTCCAAGTTTGTCAAGACTCTAACCTGCGGCCCCCTCATATCAATCACCTTCTGAACAACTTCAACACCCTCTTCTTGCTTCTTTGCTAACAACTCTTCCACTGTGACATATACCTCCTTCTTTCTCCCCTTTGCATTTTTTGACCAAAGCCTTTCCCTGGCTCTCCCAACTGGCTGCTGACTCACACTCTTCTTCTCTTCCAACTGCTGCACTTCTGGCAACTTAGCCTCTTTAAAATCATTAAACCCCATGCCCATACCCTTTGGCCTCATCTTTGCCTCAACAGGAGCAACAATCCCCTGCTCATTCTTCCCTAGACCACCTCCTTTATAACCCATTTTCTCAAGTAACTTCAGCCCAATCCCCTTAGTATGCTTCTCAAAAGCCCCAACATCCCCATTCCCACCACCAGCCTCCCTTCTCCCTCCTGAGATTTTCTTCTCCATCCTCAGCCTCTCCCTCTCTTTCTCTCTCCTTTGTGCCCCTTCCTTTATCTTCCTCCCAAAAGCCGTGGGCAAAAACTTATCTTCATTATCCTCATTCCCACCATCATTGTCATCACTTTTCTGCAAATTATCACTTCCACCAAATCCTAAACCTACGCCAGACCCCAATCCAAGCCCGCTAGAATTCTCATTATCATCATTCTCTACCTTAGAATTCTCATCAATTTCTTGGTTAGGCATTACAGTACCTGTAGAGACAAAGTTGACAGGCTTCGTCAAGTCAGCCTTTTTCCCGAATTCCTTCCTTCTCTTCCTTGATGAAGAAGAATTATCATCTTCAGAGTCAGAATCAGCTGCAAAAACACCATAGAGGATATCGTCCTTTGTCTGAGTCCGCTTTTCTTTGCGCTTTTTGTAGTAGAATTCGCCATTTATCCATTGCCCATCTTCATAATCATTCTCCATCCCAAACCTCTCCATCTCTTGATATTCATCCATCTTTGATTAGAGCCCACTTTTTCTTATTCTTCACTCTATCAAAATCTAAACTGAAAAAGAGCAAAAGAAAATATATTTAACCAAGAATTTATAGAAGAAAAAGGGGGAAAGACCCAAATCAAGGAAATTGGTAGAATTTCATGTAAAAATACGAAATTAAAGTAAGATATAGAATAAAAAAAGATGAGATTTCTTGCACCTAGAAATATAATAGTAAACGAAGGAATATCAATTAAAGGAAAGGGAAAATTTTAAGAGAAGCCACCTTCTTTTGAAAGACAATTAGAAATTACAGAAAATAAAAGAATAATCACTGCATATGTAAGTTCTTACTATGTTGGTGTAATCTCTTTCCTAGTTGTTCAATTAGGAACTTCTCTTTGTACATCAAGCGAGGTGGACCAAGGCGTTCACTTCATAGTAACTGCAACAGCCCTAAAAAAAAAAAAAGGAAGGCAAAAACCATTAGATATAGACTTATAAATGTCAGCATTTATCTAAATAATCAGAGAATAATAACTGCTACTATCATTTTAGTTTTGTCAATCTTATTCTAATCAAAACTTTATATAATCTGTATTACATATAGTAATGGCTCAACCACACACCTCCTATAACAAACCGATTTAACTATAAAGATATTAATCTAAAAAAAAAAAGAATTAAGCCACATTTTCATTCTAACAAAAAAGATTAAGTAATCAACTGAAGCAAGGCTTAATTTCATTTTGAAAGGCAATAAAATAGAAACTACTTTATAGTTATGAAGATGTAAACTCAAATCACTTGCACTTTGGTAACAGTGGCGTCGGTTTGACAGGATATTTCTTAGGAGAAGCAGTAATCACTCGAAAATCTCAATTGTATCATCTCTAAATTAACAAGAAAGTGGCCAAAAAAATTTTAAAAAAGAAAAAAGAAAAGGCTTTATGTCATTTGAAACCAAAGCAAGTGGCTAACAAATTGAGCAAAAATGGATAGATGTAAGAAGGCCTGCATTAAAGTAAAACTATAACATAATAAATACTAACTTTGCAATTTTCTATATCACCATCTTCTACCTTTAGCATTGCATATATTACCCCAAAAGAATGACTCTTCTCTCCCACAATCTCTTATCAGTGGAATTGAAAAGGGAAACGTATACAAAGATGCCTGCAAAAGGAAAAATATGTTAACGGTGAAATCCTAAATACCCATGGTTCAATGGGTTTTTACAAAATTTTATTTATTAAATCACTAAAAGAGAAAAAGAAAAAAAAAAAACCCTTACCGCTATTACCAAAGCTTTCTTCCTTTGCAGCCCCTTTCTTTCTCTGTTAAATTGAGATGGTCACTGGTTGGTTTTCTTTGTTTTGGTGAAAGAGTGCGAGCCAATCTGGCATTCGGCGGTGGGACGAGCTCGGCTTCCCCCTGTTTGTTTGATTTTGGGGCTTTGGGCCTCTTGGGGTCAGTGAAATTTTTCCGATGCTCATTCCCTAATGTGATTATTGTTAATGGGCTTTTTGTTTTGTGCGGCTAAGTAATTATTACTAATGGGCCTGGAAAATGAATCTTTTGTTTTCCTTTCTTACTAGTTTGAGAATATGAGACGAGACGAGAGCTAGCTCTTTTTTTCTTTTCTATATTTGAAATTGAGTCGCATTGGTTTAAGAGCCTCTCAAATATGTTGTTTTCATTAATAACTAGGGAGCTGCCCGCGCTTATGCGGGTGATTCTATTTTGAAAAATATTTTAATGGAGGAAGCTTATAAAATATTTTATAAAGTTAAGAAAAATAATTAAATATAAATGGGAACTGTTGAAATATATTTTCATGGATGAAGCTTATAAAATACATATGAGAGAATTCACATTACATTTTTGTCATATATTCCTTTAAAGAAAGATAATATAATCCATTAGTCAATTCTATAAAGTCCAAGAAAGATAATTCAATATAAATGGAAATTGTTCAAAGTCTAATGTGAAACGTAGCTGAAGAAAATGTCTTTTAACAGTGAGCTCGCTGATGGTCTGCTATTGTGTCTGTATTCGTTTGTTGCATGGGAGCCTTCTTTTTCTCTGGTTCTGCATAGAAGGGCCAAGGATGAGCTATTTTTTTTTTAAGAAAAAAAGATTTTGTTGATTAGATTATTCCTATATTTGAGATATAATAATGAGATGCTTACTAATTCTTAGCCTTTTTTGCTGTTGGTGTATGAGACACGTAGTCATCTTCTTCTTTAGAACTTGTTTCTATATTCTTTGTCAAATCTGTTATCTTCTGTATTTCTTTTCCTTTGGTAGAGATACTTAGCATTTTTTCATTTTCAGGCAAAGGCTCAGTGTCGGAGTTTGGTCGCTTGTGGCTACCTGATGTTGCTTCCATGAAGGGTTCACTGTCATAGATCTTGTAAACCATGAGCTGTTCAGTGATACCTTTTTGGGTCAATCCTATTGTAAAATTGAACTACTTCATCTTGATATCCAACACCTCCTTGGGTAGCTCAAATCTTGATATTGGCTGATTTGCTATCATTTTTTTGATTGAAATTCCAGTAAGCTTCTCTGCCTGCCTGTCAAAAACTACCAATGCCATTTCGTCTGTGTTGTCTTCAATGCTAATGTTCAGCCGCATTCTATAATACGTTTGGAGGGGTTAATAATACTTTTTATTTTCTCTAAAGAAGAATATGAGATAATGTTATTCGAACTTACATCATTTGAGGAATTTTGATCCCATGTTGAGAGCAGCGCATCTCATCATGTTCTTCATCCAGTTTTGCGTAGCATTCATTGCATCCATAATAGTACCATCCAGTTTGAGGGTTGACATCTTTTATTGTTGCTTTGCAGCTGAATTTCCTATGCTGTTATCAGAAGAGGACTTTTATTTTATATTAGTTATATAAGTTGAGTGTAAGAAATTTAATGAAGAGATGAGATTGTTACCATAATTGTGCTTGGCTCAAAGCTCAGCAACTCCATGATTGTGGCTGGCATCATAGGTGCAACTGCCTGCTCTGGTTGTTGTTGAGGAAGAATTTCTATATGACCATGGTCTTGTTCATATCTATTGTAGGATATATGATTAATAAGTTAACGCTTATATCTGTTCAGGAAACAAAAAAAGTATAATATGCATACTAACCTTTTCTGCAGTTCAAAAACAGCTGGCACTTCCAAATTGATAAACACCTTAGTTGCTGTGGAGGTGTTTAGGTATGTGATTCCTATAATTTATGATGTGTGTGAAAATTAGGTTATTCTGCAATAAGGTCAGATACAGGCTATGTTAATTAAAGTAGTGTTTAAGATTGAATTTACCTTGGAATTTTTTCACCATCATGTTAGTGAAAATCATTATAGGTCTAGGCTGAATCTGTTGCAAGGCTGGAATATTTATTTGATCAAAGCAATTCTCCCAGACGGTGATTCGTTGCTGCTGTCCACTGTGTGATGGTCATCAACTTGAGTTCTTTAAATGATCAACATGTTGCCTTATGAACGAACAATGTAGCTCTAATGTGTAAGATATTATGTTACCTAAGTTTTTGGATGACAATTTCTCGCATCTGTGAATGAGTCTGGTGTTTGGCAACATAAACAGTTCCAATTGGGCCAATAGATATAATCATGCCAATAGTATCTGCATAATTTTTTCGAAGGGAGAAGTCAAATAAACTGAATAGGTTTTGCTTACTATCTGTTAATGTAATTTGTTTGTCATCTCACCTATGACATATTTTGTACCATTTGCAATTTTCTCCAGAACATCATCATTAACAAAACTAAAGAAATGTCTCGGAAAGAGTTTTGGATCATGTGTCACCTCTGTGGCTTTTGAGAATTGTGTGAGAAAAATTGACAACTCCTTGTACACTGAAATGTGTGTCATCCTTGGCTTCACAACTTGTAATGAGGTGAAGAGGTAAACAGTTCCTTCTTTCAATTTTCCTCTGAATCGTTTTGCTTCTGCATCTCTCAAATGCACATGGATTCCAGCTCCCTATTCACTCAGATTGTAATAAAGAAATAATACTTAGATATAATCATAATATTAGAATTTGAAGTGTGTTTTCAGGTTCTATTTAGTAGTTAATTTCAAAGAACAATATAGATTATATAATCAATTTTATACCTCTGAATCAGTTGCTACAAATGATATTCCAATGACCTCTTTTGTATCAGGTATGATGCAGTCCCACATGCGAGCAATCATTAATTTTGCTGACTGGTTGTATACGCCTTCAATTAGTTCATCAATTGTCTTTGGGGCCATCTTTGATCTATAAATGCAAGATATATATGAAAGCAGTCACTGAACTTTGGAAATAATGTGTTAGTATGTAGAGAATATTATCTTCAAATTAATGTAAAATCATTAACATATCATAGTAATTAATAAGTACCTGCTTGGTTCTTTCATTAAGCTGTTAAATTTATATCATGAGCAGGTAGTAAGATCATATAAAAAACATATAGTTGAGCAAATATCTTACCAGGTCATAGAATTTTCTCTAAAACTTCTCTGTACACTACATTTCGAGCTGTTTTCTGAGGGTGTGCATTTTGATCTAAACTTAAGATTCTTAATCCATTTCTAGAAGTTACTCTAGATAAGGCTACATATAATTGTCCATGTGTAAAAACAGGACGTGGTAAATATACCCCTACAAACTCTAATGTTTGTCCTTGGCTCTTATTTATTGTCATGGCATATGAAATCCTAATTAGGAACTGTTTTCTGTTGATAGTAAAAGGCCATTGTGGATTTTTCATAGTCATGACAATCCTCGGAATGAAGAATTTTTTCCTATATTGGTTCCTGAAATAACTCTACCTTCAATGACATGAGGACAAACTTGTGTAACTATTAATCTTGTGCCATTGCAAAGACCATTTAATTGACTAATGTTACGTAGAAGCATTATGACACACCCTACTTTTACCCTAAGTTTATGGTTCGGAATACCTGGAAGGTTGAAAACATTTAAAACTTCAGTAGGATATAAAAGATCATCATTGGCTGATGCTGATTCCTTTCCTAGAGTATCAAGACTTAAGTAGATCTTTTCTTCACCTGGTATTTGGTCTAGGATTTTATCATTCAATTCAAGCATTGTATCATTAAATGGAGTGATGACTGCTCTCTGCCTTAGATAGTTCTCTTCAGCAAAGTTTTCAGAGAAATTGGGGTAGATGGTGCTAAGGATTTTTTCCCTTGGATCTTCAAAGTCAGTGATCAGTAAATCATCTGGGATAGTTATCCACTCCCCTTCTTCATCATCAGAATTAGAAACAGACTTAGCTCTACCATCTCCAACCTCAAGTAACCATTGACCAAACTGCTCCATTTCAATCCTTGAATCCTGATTTAACTGTGGCTGTCGAAGACGCATATTGGTGGATAGAGTTGACACTGTGCAATAATTCCATAGTTGTGAGTTACAAATAGTTGCATTTAAAATGTGACTCTTTGATCCTGAAGGTATGATAGGCAATATTTGCCTAAAGTCGCCACCCAATACCATGACCTTTCCTCCAAAAGGCTTTCTATTAGGCTTATCTGCAGACACTGATAATAAATCTTGCATAGTTTTGTTCAACGCCTCCATGCAGTTTCTGTGAATCATAGGTGCCTCATCCCATACGATCAAACTTGTATTCTATATGAGTCTAGCAAGCTGCGTTCCTTTGGAGATTGGACATGTCGACCATTCATCTATAGATAAAGGAATTTTGAAGCGTGAATGGGCTATACGTCCTCCTGGTAGAAGCAAAGAAGCTATCCTGAATGAGGCCACTGCCAAGACTATTTTACCGGTTGCACGTATGCCAGATATTAGAGTATTCCAAAGATATGTCTTGCCAGTTCCTCCATAGCCATGAATAAAAAAAAGACCGCCTTGATTGTTGTTAACTGCTACTTTTATTTGCTGGAATATTGCTAATTGTTCTTCATTTAGATTCCCAAGTAACTGAAGATGTAAAGTTCAGACAAATTGTAATTCATTTCTTCATGGATTAGCTTGTCAGCATCAAGGTTGGCAGTAAGACACCGAGGATTTGGCAAATGTTGTTCTTCTAATGATGAGCAATGCTCGTTGAAAATATCTTCTAAAGCAATGAGCAAATAATTCTGTAGATCACAATCTGGCACTTTATATGTTGCCATATTGATGGCTTGTTTAATTCTATGCTCAATGTCTTCGCACATGTATTTCCATGTTTGTTCAAATAGGGCTGCATGATTTGCTACCTGGATCATTCAGATATAAAGCACATTAACAAAATGAACATTAATATATGATTGCCAACTAAATGCATTTTCAATGTTCAATAGCAGCTAATATTAAACAATCATACTCATACTTCAAAAGGAGTTCTGTTTTTGCAATGTCTGCTTGTTCATATTCTGAGGCTGCTTATCTCTGATTTCTTTATAGCTTACAATTGTTTAAATGCTCTTGTATTAGGAAAACAATTTGTGTCTGTCAGGAAACAAAGTCAAATATTAACAAAGGAAATAGCAGATATTCATTTAAATTATAGAAATTATAAAGAGATTTGCATGTTTTTTACCTGGCAAAACAAAATCATTGTGACAAATAACTGCCTTAACTCAGCAGCAGTGGCCCATTGAGAAGCTTCAATAATTGCATCCTTCCATTCCCTGTCATCACCAAGCAAGCCTATAACACGGCATGCATCTTTGAATGATGGATAAATGATGCCGTCAACCATTCGAATTTCTTCAAAATTGCGTGGTCCACGAATGACATTCAACATTAATCGCATATAGTACAGTTCACCAGCTGCTGGATGTACATACATGATTCTGGGTAAAATCCAAAAAGCCCCCTGAAACAACACCATAAAGACATTTAGGCCCCTCTAATTTGAAAATACAATATTTCCCCCTTTGACCATCCATTGTCGTTAGTCAATCCGTTAGTAAAAGTTAAAATCCTAAACTGCCCTCCATCTCTTTCCCTTCTCCCCATAGAAGTACTTTACAGATTTTCTTTCTCTTCAATTCTTCTGACTACTGGTTCGTTTTCTCTTCAGTTTTAAAAGGTTTCCCATCTTCCCTTTCAGCATTTTTGCTCGGATAAAATAGCTTGGACTCCAAAAGTAATCTAACCAAACGTGGTGGCTCTTATAGCAATTATCGTTTGTCGTTAGTGGGATTGATTCCCTTCGTTAGCTTCCAATCTGTTAGAGTAGTGGCTGACTTCAGACTCTTGGCATGAACAGTTCCTTGGGATCGAATTAACCAAATGAGAAAAAATACTGACTTCAGTCATAATTGATCTGATTTAGGTCAGGCTTTTGAGAAATAGGTTTTTAATTCTGAGTATTGTATGGGGAATATTGTAAGTTTTGAGTTAGTGTTTCTTGAAAATCTTGGCTTTGTAATTTTTACAGTTGCTGTGGTTGGAAATTCGCTTATGATGATTCTGGTGTTGGCAACGATGATGGTGGATAGTTTGATTGCAATTTGCAGGCAGATCGTTTATACTTGGACATTTCACTGAAAAAATCCATCATGTGTGAAAGGTGAATGAAAAGAGAAAAGAGAAAAGAGAAAAGAAAATTACTACATAAATTTTACTAATTAATTCTTT
Source organism: Microcos paniculata (assembly GCA_030664755.1). Lineage (NCBI taxonomy): Eukaryota > Viridiplantae > Streptophyta > Magnoliopsida > Malvales > Malvaceae > Microcos > Microcos paniculata. The sequence continues at coordinate 20,986,830 of CP131461.1, forward strand.
TTTGATACAGTATATGGTTTCATATGATATATTGATGATGATACTATTTCTTCCGGAAATAATAAGGTTTTAAAATTGTAAAAACGTTATTGATATAAAATATTCTTTTTTTTTGTTATTGTTTCTATTTCTTTATTTATTTTTTTGATTGGATATTTCTTTAGTTATGAATTGATAAACATTTAACATAAATTATTTATTATGGTTAGATCAAAATTAAACAAAATTTTAGATAATTATTTGCCATTGATAAATCTTTAATCCAATAAACAAGATTTAATAAAAATTATTTTCAGTGTCTTCTTTTGGTCAAATACTATTGTTTCCTTAGATTAATCATTTTGATTTTATCATATATAAAAAATAAGGGTAATAAAATCATTTTACATTTATAGCTAAAAGTTGACTAACGGGAGTGGATGGTCAAAAGGGGAATTATTGCATTTTCAAACTAGAGGGGTCTAAGTGTCTTTAAAGTATTGTTTCAGGGAGCTTTTTGGATTTTACCCCATGATTCTTCCGACTGATTTTGAGCCATCTCTTTTTCTCCATTCTTTCTCTGCCATATGCCAAGTAAATTTAGTTGGGAAATCAGAATAAAGAAGTTGTCTAGCTTCATCATTAACACGATTCATTTGCATCCATTCAGTAAACATTGTTCGATCAATATTAGGACGATTTGCTATAGCTGGAATACTCTCTTTGTCTGAAAAGAAAACCATCTGTTGATTTGGTAGATGTATCAACAATCTTTGGACAGCAGGCTTCCGATAATGAATGTCAAACTGAAATAAACGCCAGCATGCTTCATATGGTGATAGGTAACGACAATTAAGAAAAGTCTTTATTTCATCTTTCGGATTTTCCTGTTTCTGTTTAACAACAACTCGTGTCCTATCAGCACCCTTATTTATATACTTAAATAGATATTTGATTGCTCGGCTCTGACTACATATTTCCACATTTATATGAGCTTCATACCTAACTACCAGATCAACATTATGAGCTACTATATACCTGTTGTCCAAGTCTACTCCTTTAACTCGACATACAGCAGAATTGTCTCTTCGTTTGTAAGTTGGAAAGCCTTCCTCATCAAGACTTGTATGAGCCTGGAAATTCTTTGGATATCTCTTCTTACACTTGCCATCAAGCATGCATGGTGCTTTGCTGTTTGCAAGACCACACGGTCCATGAAACATGAAGCTTGTAACAGCTCTATGACCAATAGGATTAGAATCCTTGTCTAGAATCTCAGCTGAGATGACACGATCTATGTCTTGAGGCTGTGTAAATGCATTCCTATTTTCAAGCCAGAGTAAAATATGCACATGGGGTAAGCCACGCTTTTGAAATTCAACAGTATATGTCACTGCAATATTCAAACAGTATATCAAATTTCATATTAATGAAAATAGCAGATTCTAAATACTTCAAATTTGCAACTTCAGAGAACAATGTCTATAGAATTTTGAATAAGAAGCAAAGAAATTTGCTCTCCACGGCAAAAGTAAATATCACATGTCTTGTACATTTTTTTTTTTTACATTTAGAGAAATATGTTTCCCAGCTGCGAACAATCTTACATTAACAGATTTATTGATAGCATATTTTTTGATAATCATATGTTATTATAAGTAATTAAAATTTGCAAATTCAGAAAACAATGTCAATAGAATATTGAGTAGGAAGAAAACAAAGTTACAGTCCATGGAAACACAGAATTTCACATGTCTTGTACATTTTTTTATTTGACATTAAGAGAAATATGTTTGATAGTTAAAATCAATCTTACATGAAGAGATCTAATGCTAGCATATTTTAGCATACTCATGTGTTATTCTATTGTTTTTAATATATAATTTGTTGTTTCTCTTACATTTTCATATTAACAGTACCATGTTCATGTAATTTTCAATACAAAGGCAGTATATCAACAAATATGTTTAATAATTCATAGAAATTCTACATCAATAACTGTAACGCTAGCATATTTTCAAACAGTCATTAGGTAATCTACAATATTCAATCAAGAATGCCACAACTCATTAACTGCGAAGTACATTTAGCAATCAACTACAATTGCCTAAACAAAACAGCAAATTTATAACCTGTATGGTATCTACAGAGGAAACAAAGTAGATTACCTGCAATAGTCTTTCCAAAATGATCATTTTTCATTAGATCATTAATTAGACGACGTAATTTCATTCTGAAAACACGAACCACTAAATCTGGTCTGTCTTCAGGACGTTGACCTTTGATTGGCTTCAAAGCATCCTTTATTTCTTGCCAATTTGCATTACATGTAAATGTGATGAAAAGATTTGGATATCCGAAATTCCTGAAAGTAGAAATTGTTTTAAACTTTTATAGATTGTTTTATATATTGTTAGGAAGTTTAAGAAATTTTCAAACTAAAAGAATTTGCTAACTTACCTACAAATCGCCATAGCATCTTGATAATTCTGAAACATATACCGTGGACCACCTGTGAAACTTGCAGGGAGCACAACTCTCTTGCCAATTGCAGCTGCTTCTATATCATCTGTTGCCATAGCATCCCATATGTTCTTATACATTTCTGTGCCCCAAGATTTTTGGTTCTGCCTAATGTATCGAAGTCTTGTTTCTTCGATTATAGAATATGCGTCAACTAAGTACTGCTGAAATAGTTTTCCACCTTTGAGCAATGTATTTGAGATCACATCACGCTGTTGAATGACATAAGCATAGTATTCACGCATTGTTAGGAAGCCACTATCTATTTTTTCTTTCAACGGTGATTTCACATATGGTATCTCTAAATGGTAACCATCATCCCCATAAGGGAAGAGCAGTGGATACTGCATTGCCATGAATAAGGGATGCAAATCATCTAACCTCATCAGTCCTACAGCCCTATGTTGTACAATAACATCACGACCAATATCACTTTCACCGAGGTCACCTACAATTAATGCAGCAATCTCTGATGCAGTTGGTGCACTATAAATTGAACTATCAGTAGGACATTTGGCTATTAACCTAATCCTAACATCAACACCTGGAAACTCAATTTGTCTATCTCGAGCCATTCTAAAAGCTTTCACAATTTCATTATTTGCATCCAACATTGATTTTAATTGATCTACAATTTCTCTATCAGCTTCTTTCTCATCTGCTGTGTGAGCAATAGCCGATATTCTATTCCCAGATTCATTCTGTGTGTCATAAATATACAATTGCAGAAATCTAGGTCGCTGTCCAAGAGCAGGTAGCAGAGAGCCAATCCTATGGTAATTCTGACCACTCATTCTAAAGACATAAGGACCACTCACAGCATTAATGGAGCCATCAACCTTACCACCTATGGAAGTAAATTGGAAGAGAGCATTGTAGAATCTAATTCTATCTCTGAATTTTTTTCCTATCCGACCACTGTCATGACTAAGCAAATAATTAAGGAATTCAGGAGCTTGCCTCTGAATAGGTAGTCTAATAGAGCCTTGCTTACAGCATAAATTACACGTTGGTGAAGATGTTGATGTCGAAATTCGAACTCTTTCATCATACCACATAGCAGCTCTGCAAAAAGGACAGAGATAATTTAATCCTCCACAGTAATCTGCCGTAAAACATAGGCCTGCATCAAAACAATCTATATCAATAATCTGCAAAAAATTTGTTAAGCACATATTGAGATGCTTTCCACATCGCAGCATCATAACGTTTCTTTGTTACAGTGCACTTACGTTGATGACTTGAATTACTCGTTGCAATGCGATGGGAAACTCTTCCAGCTGTACAGGTTGAATCAAATATCAAATTCATATTTTGCAATTACAAATGAAACATCAAAAAGCGAGCTAATCACAATGAAACAGCACCTCAATAGTTAGTTCTTTTTTTTTAAACTGAGTCTCAAACATATTATTCTATAACAGTTATGCTGATACTTACAATATCATTTGAACGAATCATTCGTTGCATATACAATACTATTTCTATTCAAACTAACATGTTTTTTTTTTCAATTCAGAGCACTATGTTAATGTCATTTTCCATAGGTAATATCTTTTAGAATTCACGTGCTAAATTTCAAGCTGTGTTGCTTACATACGACTAATTAAAATGAGATGGCCAACTGCTCTAAATAGACACATTAAGGAAATGATGCATAGTAAATTTGCCTATCATAGACAAAGCATATAAAGGAATAAAACCAAAGAAAACAGAATGTAAGCAATCTTTTTTAACCTTAGCAAATTTCTTTTACATATGAAATGCTATGTGACTAAGTTCACAAAAGGCCTACATTTCAACGTGTAGTGCACACATACCAGTCATTAGAATGAGATGCCCAACTACTCTAAACAGAACATTAACGAAATCATGCATGGTAAATTTGTCTACCATTGAGAAAGCATACAAAAGGAATCACACAAAAACAGCAACAACCGCTAACCAATTTTTTTACCCTTTTCTTGCGACTCCAAATTAATAGCATAGTATCAGTTGCAGAATTTCTTTAACATATATGTCATTTGTCTTTCTCATATATATATATATATATATATCAAAATATCATATCTATATATATTTATTTTCAAGAAATCTGCATTTTCCTTTCTTCTAAACCATAATATGGAGTAGATGTAAAACAGTCAGATACATTCATCAGCAACACTATGAAAGTTTTTTGATATATTATAACATACCACCACCACCAGCATAGTCAGTAGACGTGACAACAGCAGTATTATTTTGTGCCATTACAGCAGCATCTTCCTCACTTGTAACAGTTTCAAGCATAGCAATATCCTCTTTTCTGGTAACAGTTGTGAGAACACCATCTTCATGAACACGTGAGTGTGAAACATATTGGACACTAACCTGATTGATCTGAAGCAATCCACTATTTTTTCGGACACCTACATTTCCAAATTCATTGGTGAAACCCAATGTTGCAGTAGTTCTCATCTGGGTGGCTGAAAATGAACCATCCAAAGCACTGTTTTGAATACCATTCATCCTCATTCCTTCTACAGCAAAGAGCAGAACACCACTCCTTCCTTTTTTCTTTATCCTAATCACATTAAGCCTAAACATTCTATTAACCTTAGCTTGCTCCCTATCAGGAACCTCTACAACGGGAATAACACGACCCCTACGGTTTCTCCTATGATTTCTATTCGAAATTCTATCACCTACAACCATAGTGGTAAGAAAGCTAGGAAAATCGCCTTCACAGAACAACAAAGACTGTACAGAACATATAAAAAGAATCTAAAGAGTATAGACATAGGAACATAACAAACCTTGAAATGGAAATTCAGGAAATCGGAACAGTAGACAAAAACAAAAGATATATACAATGAAAGGAAAAAAAGAGAAGGAAAAGCAAACAAAGGAACTTTAAAATTAATAATATAATTTCGAGAATCGAACAATCACCAAACACCAGATAATACCCATCTCTTTGGCTCCCAATATCCATTAAAAGTTCAATTGCAAATGCCAAATTAAACGTAAAACTGACCGGATACATCGCTTCTATCATATATTGTTTTGAAAATCGAACAGCCATGAAGGAGCAGATATTCCCTTCGAATTCCATTCCTTAACCTCTTGCAATGAATTCGTAATCCTTACCATCTCCTCAGCTCCCAATATAAATGAAAATTTCAATTGTAGCTGCCAAATAAAAGGGAAAACTGACCCGATACATTGCCTCTGTTAGCCCTTGAAACCTTTGATTCAATCGATTTCTGACCATCGATTGCATTCCATAAAAAAATCTCATTATCCTTCTACTACTAACCATAAATGATTCCCACCGACAGCATTCAATAAACAGCTGCAACTCTTTGACTTATCTTGTAAAAGCCTTTTCATTTTTTTTACTGGTTGTTAGAAACAATACACTATCAAGAAAAACAGTACCTTCATTAATGGTCTTTTACCATATCTGTTATTGAAAATAAATACATAAGAAAGAATATGAGGGAGGAAATTTAAAAAAAAAAAAATTCACATATCCTACGTGGAGGCCTTCTCTAACCTCTATTATGCACTCCTTTAATAGTATGTATGATGATATTTAAATTTAAATTCGAAACTTAATTTAAAGAGTACTGAATCTCCTACTCAATTCATCATGTATTGATGATTATTCTTTTTTCTATTACATAAGAATATCAATATTTTAATCTTGATCACTGAAATTAAAAAATTTAGTATATTATTTAAAATTAAGTAACTCTTTTTTCTTTTTATATTTAAAATTGAATCACATTAGATCTTAAACGAATAATCTCTCATATATATTATTTTTGTTGATAATATTTAAATTTAAATTTGAAACTTGATTTAAAGAGTATTATCTCCTACTCAAGTTATCGTGCATTGATGATTATTCTTTTTTTTAATTACATAAGAATATCAATTTAATACTTTAACATGTCACACAATTGTCTACTAGTGTACACTGTTATGAATGGTTAACATACGACCAATGATCATTCAAAGGTAAAAAACAATCTTTTGATTTTCTAAATATTCATTTTTCAATTTACACAATTGCCTTTGCAATAGAGGTGTTCATGGGTCGGGTTTGAGCAAAAATTTACAAAAACTTTGTTTGTCAAAGTCCGGTTCGGCCGAACAATTCGAGCCTATTCTTTTGTTCAAGCCCTGCCCTACAATATTTATGAAAGCCCGAGGCTTATTCAAAAGCCCGTTTTTAATTTTTTTCGTACACTAATTTTAAAAATTAAATTATACTAATTTATATTATAAATAAAAATAAATCAATACATTTAAGAAATTATTATCTAATACAATTTTTACAAAGTTAATAAAGTCTAAATACTAATAATATTTGAAAATATCAATATCATATAAAAAAAAGAAAAACAATACATTAACAAATAAAATAAATATATAAAATTATATTTATATTATATCAATAGTAAAAAATGTGTCAGGCCAGGTTCGGACTTTTATATCTATGACCAAGCTCGACTCGTTTTCTAAACGGGTCTATGAATTTTGTTCAAACCTGACTCTTAAATTTAAAATTATTATCCAAACCCTCTAAATATCGAGCAGTCTTACGGGTTCGGACGGATAACCGGCCCTTGGACGGCTCTACTTTACAGTTCTTATACATATATGTGGTAGTATTAGAGGGTGGTCCCGTAAATTCACTGCTTTTGAAAAACCCAGTAACAACCCGTTGATCAGTCTGCTGACTTTGCTTCCGTTTCTCTCTGGTGGACACTCGGAGGACGAAAGCACCCGCAAGTACCCTCCATTATTGCCTCTGCTATTCAAGTTGTAAGATTCAAACAATTGAAGCTGATGGATCCTCATACGGTCTCGTCCAATGTATCAACTGCCCACACAATCTCACCAGGTTGGTCTTTCCTTTTAACCATCTTCCAGTTATTAACTGTGCACTTTCATTTTTGATTTTCTTCCTTTTGATCCTAATAGAATATATATAATTTTTAATCCTTTTGGGCTACCCAAATCTGAAATTTTTGTTTTTCTCTTTTAAATTATCTCATTTTTCATGGTGGGCAAGTCTAGCATTTCGTTTGGTTTTTTATGTTTATTTTGAAGCTAATTGTTAATTTTACATTTTTTTTTTGTTTTGTAAACAATGCTGTTGTTGCTACAGATGGATTGAGATATAAGAAATGTGATCCTCATAAGGGAGAAAACAAGTTGTCAACTTTGGTTCGTGTAGGAGAGGAAAATGCATTTGATTTTTTCCGTGTATTTTATGGTAATTCAATCTATAATTTTCTTTGTAATTTTCTACTATTTATTTCTCTGAGCTTATATTTGATGTGCTATGGTGTAAATTGTCAGTAATCAATGGTTTAACGGCATCATAAAAATTTGAAAAATTTTTAACAACAAATGTTATTATGAACCACAATGATATAGGAAACTTCTTTCTTATCAAGTATAAACTTCTTTTCATTCTTGCTCATCTATTGCTTGAACTTCACCTGTTTACTTTATATACTATTTGAGCCAGCATCTTAAATTGAACGATAATTGGTGAGTTTCAGACATTAGAATGAGAAAAGTAATGAAAAAGCTGTTCAAAAGTTTCGGTTTGAAAGCTGAAATATGAAATGATGGAATGTAATTTGGCTTTTGGCTCATTCGAACAAGTTATACATGATTGCATTTTTTAAACCTTTCTTTTGACTGATGAGGATAGATAAATTGGTTAGACCCACTTGAATTTAGTGCAGATGTATCTAAAAAACTTAAACGAAATTTGAATTTAAATGCTAATAAGATAGGGTAGTTTGCTTATTTCACATAAAATGCATCTTTCTAGTAGCTTCTTATTGCTAAAGTGGCTGAACTGTTTCCACGAGGATATATTTGTTTAAAGAAATTATTTACAAATTGTCTTTTGGTTTCAATGGAAAAGTTGAGCGTGTATTATTTACTGGAGCATGCTTTTCCTGAATTTGTTCACGATTTTGTTTTATGCTTTTAAAATTCACTTCTTGCTTCCTGTACATCTGAGGAAGTATCCTGATTTCTATTCCTTCCTTGAAATTGAATCTGGCACCTACATTGCCAGTTTTCCCCAAGGTTCCTGTCAAGGTCTGGTAAATATTCTTATTAATTTTCTAGTAAATGTTATCTTTTGAACTTTAGCATTGTTGGAAGCTGCTCCCTCTAAGGATCTCTTATGCATCATGCAGAGAGTGTCATAGCTGGAGCTACTGCTGGTGTTGTTGTGGAAGCAGCTTTATACCCAATTGATACAATAAAAACTCGACTCCAGGTAAGTTGACTTAATCATTTTTTATTTAATCGTTGCCAGCTCTTTATGCCAACCAAATCCTCCACCATATTTTCAAATAAGCTACAAGTTTTAGAAAAAGAAATTACATGTTAACACTTTTTTTGAGGTTGGTCCTAATGGAACATACAATATTTTATGTTCATTAAGTTTATAGACATGTCACATTATTCTGTTGATTATCAAATTACTGAAATAGTAGTTCTGCCACTAACTATTACCATCTGTCTCTGGGTTATCATATGAACTATTCTATGACACCATAATATATCCAAAAAGTCTTTATAGTGTTATTGGCTTATTGCTTTGCTGTTAAAATATATGTCTTACTTGATTGTAGAATGTTGAAGCACCATTTCACTCATATTAAAAGTGCTTTAATGCATAAAGTTGTTTTGTTTAACTTACTATTGCAATGAATCAAACTTTTACCTTTCCGTAATTGTTTTTCCCTGGAAAGAGGTTAAATAGAAAAGAAATTAAGGGCAGAAGAGAAAAGGTTGTTCTTATTTAGGGACTGTTCTCATATAGTGTTTTTAACCTTAATCTCCTCTCTGCCTACCTCCAGTATGCTCTTTTAACTTTTGACGTAAGCATTTAATGATCTACTCACAAGACCTGTTGCTTCTTTAAATATCTGATTATTTGTGATTAATTGTCTATAATCCACTGATCTCATGGTAGGCTGCACGTGGTGGAGGAAAAGTTGTTTTAAAGGGTCTTTATTCTGGATTGGGTGGTAACCTTGCTGGTGTTTTACCGTAAGTATATTCAGTTGCATAGATGAAAAAGAACATTCATGTCATTTCATATACTGAACATTCTTTTAATTTAAGTGTTCCAAGCTTTTTCTTGTGATGTTAACTAAAATTTTATGCCAGGTACCTTCAACTGGATAACCCTTATATTTCAGTTCCAGAAATCCGAATTTTCCTACTTCATTCATTTCTTTTGCACCCCCAGTTTTGCAAATCTTCTGATGGTTCTCAGGGATTTATTTCTGGTTAACTAGAATATGGACTGATGGATCTTTTTATCAACAGGGCTTCAGCTATATTTCTTGGTGTATATGAACCTGCAAAGCAGAAATTATTAAAGGCCTTCCCTGAAAAGCTGAGTGCTTTTGCTCATTTGGTAGGTATTAGATTAACAAGCACAAAATGCCGGATGACTTCTAATCGGATTTGCTTCATTGACTTCACTGTTCTAAATTGTTTAAATTCACTCTCAGCTGATATTTCTTTTAGCATCTAGATTTCTGACGATAAAAATAATATATCATTCTATTAAATTATTCTTTGTTTTCAGAGTTTTCTTCTCTAAATCCCTTTTATTTCACATTATAAATAATCTTATGTGAGTTTGTGTATTCCTGAGTGGGGTCTGTCATTTGTCTGAACTCAGGTGCTGGTGTGATGCTGTCAGACACTTTTTAAGCTAACCTTCATGAATTGTTTTTCCTAGGACCAATGTATTCTATCTAGTTGCTTACTTATGGTGGTATGGAATGTGACAAGCTATATTTAAGATAGCTAGTATGGTGCCTTTCTTTGTACAAATTGGTTTTAAGAGCTTATTCAGACTGCAGGTGCTCTAGGAGGTGCTGCTTCTTCCCTTGTTCGAGTGCCAACAGAGGTAATTTTTCCAAGCAGTTACTTCTCTTGCATCTTCGCTCTTGCTCCTACTCAGTGGACATTTTCCAGGTTGTTAAGCAAAGGATGCAAACTGGGCAATTTGCTTCTGCTCCTGCTGCTGTGCGCCTTATTGTTGCTAAGGAGGGGTTTAAAGGTCTATATGCGGTATGAAAGCTTGCTTCTCATTATTCATTCTTGAGTTGTAGGCCAAAATGTCAGTCTTATAATTTCTGCTATGTAATCTTGTGTTGGTGAAAAGAGAAGGCTCTGACATTGCATAACTATCATGAAGAGCATATTGAAATATCTTTCTGTCTTGGGTTATGAATCATTATAGTCATCAGTTCCCTGAGTCATTGGATATTTTATGCAAGCGGTGTCTGATCTTTAGTATCCAGTTGTCAATAATCTTGGTATATGTCTCTCTGGAATTGTAGGGGTATGGATCCTTCTTATTGAGAGATTTGCCCTTTGATGCCATTCAGTTTTGCATCTACGAACAACTCCGAATAGGATATAAGCTGGCAGTAAGCACTATCTTTCTTGCTCTTTGACATTTACATAGACAATTTTTACTTCTCAATTTCACTCAGTATAAATAGAATAGATTAAAATGTTTGCAATAGCAGCCCATATAATTTAATTCCTTTATTCTAAAACCAAGGACTATAGTTTCTTTGCAAAGCAGGGGTAAGGGTGCTTAGATCTGATTTCTACTTGAGGTTGTCCTCAAGAACCGGATGGTCCCTTTATTTTGTAAATGAGAAATTCCGATGATGCTTGTTGAGTTAGGAAAAACTGAAATTTTACTTTAAGAGCTTCAGCAACTCATTTTACTTATTTATGCTTTGTTTTCAATTCACCTGTTGCTGATCAGCATTGACTAGTTCATATCATATGTATAGAATACACAAATAAGGATCCTCAGTTCAATTTTTTTCATTTGTGACAAACTGCGAAACTACTTTAAAATAAATGTTTTTCCCCTTTTATACAGGCACGAAGAGACCTGAATGATCCTGAAAATGCAATACTTGGTGCTTTTGCTGGTAAAATAGTCTAGCTAGCAGTCTTAGATATCCCGCATATCTTAAACTTTGTCTTACAATTTCTCACTTATTTTGATATGCTACTACTGTTTTGAGCTTAGTAGATTTTGATTCCACAAAACCCATTCTTATTTTCTTATCAAAATAATTACAATGCAAAAGGGATGATGAAATCTTTTAATATCTTGCAAAACAGATAAGGGGGTAGCCATTGAGGGGGAGTGTTAAACATCATTCTCTCTGCTCTTTCATTCTAGGATTTTCTGCATTGTTCTTAAGATGGTCTTGTGAAATTTTGTTCTGTTAAGTCTCTTGGTAATCAAGTAAGCTACTTGGTTTGCGGTCTTCATTACTTTTTTCAACTTCTCCTCAAAGTACCTTTTCATGCACAAATTGAATTTGTATCTCTATGGATTTGGTTCTTGTGAGAAAAACTGGATTCTTGGTCAAGTTATTGCTGGCTGATTATTGCAGTGGAGCTGTACTGGAGAGTCAATTGGTTGATGCAAATCCTTTAATTATGGTACCTACCACATACTTTCTTAGGCTGCCATAGCCGCTGCTCAATATTCTGCTTCCATAGTTGACAGGGAAACAGTAATTTGCCCATTTACTACAGGAAGAGATTATGCCAGATCCAAGACTGAACATGAAACAAGTTGTTGATCGTCTTGTACCATGATCTCCTACGGAATCAACATCAAAATATCCTATAACTTGGCATGTAACTCCCTTCTTCTAGAGAAGTCCACAGCCAATAGCTCCCTTTACATACCTTAACATTTCTAATTTCACATCAAAGTGAGGTTTCCTTGGCTTCTGCATGAATCAGCTAGGCACTTCAAGTGCAAATGAAATATTGGGTCTTGATAATGGGTTAAGACAGGTCATCTTTGTATTTTACCTAAAGTGTTTTGTCTCTATTCTTGTAAAATTGAATGAGAAACCTGCTCTTTCCCTAGAAAGGCATTGGACAAGTTTTTAGTGGGAGTAACTTCCTTTGCTCTATTTAGGAAATTGCTTCTTCTTCTTCTTTTTTTTTTTTTGTCCCAGGGAAAAGCAGTGCTTAACATGTCAATCGAGAACCCCTTTTGTGGTGCTTCTGTATAGGGCACAGATTACTAAGAGTCATAGGAGTCAATGCTTTTGGAATGGTTCCTATAAAGTACATTGTGATTGATATGTTGTCTGTGCAACATGTACTGTACATACACACAATATGCTGTCTGGTTCTGCAATAATCCACTAAGTCTAAATTCATATGCAGGTGCCATAACTGGAGCTGTAACAACTCCTCTTGATGTGATAAAAACTCGATTAATGGTTCAGGTCAGATAAGTATTTCCTTACAATTTTGTGAAATGCGTTAGAGTTTCTTGTTTCATATTGAGATAAGCTTTCTTATTATACTTTGCAGGGATCAGCAAAGCAGTACAAAGGGATTTTTGACTGTGTGAGGACTATAATGAAAGAAGAAGGAACCCATGCTTTTTTGAAGGTTTGAAATTTTATCTATTCTTTGCTTGTTGAATGTGATTTTAAATTGTTTATATTTAATTATACATTTCCCATTCCAGCTGAGGTTTATGAAACTTTTGACCCTTTTAAAATAGCACCTTTTGCTTACAAATGTAAAAGTTATGGTCAGATTGTTGACCAAGTCCTTGCTAATCTGAAATGTGAGCCGATAGGTTATGTTAGAATTATAAATATAATAATCTAGCTTGGCATGGAAATTATGGATGTACTGTGTACATAAAGATGTTTGCTGCAGATTCACCTTAAATCTTTTCTCCCATTGTTTGTTGCAGGGTATCGGACCAAGAGTACTGTGGATAGGTATTGGTGGTTCAATATTTTTTGGTGTCCTGGAAAAGACGAAGCAGCTGCTTTCCCAAAAGCGCCCAGAGAATCAGAAGTCATATTCTCTGAAGCAAAACTAAATTTTACTGCCAGACTTAAATATCTTTTTTTTCCTTTTTCCTTTCCATCTTCTTTCGGCTTAGATGACTATTGACTCCTGATTTTGGCCAAAAGAAGGAAAAAAAAAAAAAAAGATGACTCCTGATCTGTTATTTTCATTAGTATTGGTAGTTAATTTTCTTCAAGTGCTATCCAATAGTTCTATATTTTCCATTTTTGGCTATTCCTTAAACATCTTTGTTCGAGGGGGAGCTCTCTGTTGCTTTTTCAAAAACAAAGCAAGCCTTTTGCGTTATAGTTTCAGATGAGATTTTTCTTTGGACTAAGAACTTCAGTATGATTGTCACAATATTCTCCCACTGTGTTTTAGAAGAACTATCAAATACGTTGATGGAAAAGTTTAACCTGTAGATGCTTGTCATACCATTGCGGCAACCTTCCATGTTCTATTTTTCTTGCGAGATCAAGCATAATTAGCACATTGGATAAACAGTTTTAATCCCAAACCATCTTACTGGGGCTCTATCTTGCCTCAATACAGTTGTGATTGGATTTTATGCTGAAACCATGCACATTTATCTTTCTTTTGATTACTCTAGATTAGGTCTCAATGTCTATTTCTCATCATTTCAAAACTACGCACTTCCAGCTTAATTAGACATGCCAGATCCCAAAATTCAGACGGCTAATGCGAAAAACCAATTGTTCATTAGTAATGTTAACTGTTAAGCAAATGTTTGTTACCTAGTAGTAACAAAAAATCAACAAATTAAAGAATGATGTCTACCTAAGTTTGGGCTCATCTCCTATTCGGCTATTCTCCTACCCATTCACTAATTGCAAGTTGCAACCCAATCTAAATTCCCTGGTTTGCCAAAATGTATATATTTGCCTGCTGCTGCTACAAATAGGCTGCCATGGTTGCTTCATCCAATAGATGCCTTGCCAGTTCTTCAAGCTCGTCTTTCCTGCTACCCTGGTCACAGTTATAGCTAGCATTCAACCTTGGAGATGCCACACTTCCAATTGTTTCATTCTGTGGTATGATTTTGGTATTATCAGTATTTTCTTGAGCTACTATCATTTGCAGCCTTCTCAGCAGCAAATCGAAGACATCTTCACTCTTCACCAGGCTGAGCGGCACATATCTGCTTTCAGAACCGAACAAGCTACCATCACGTCCGGTCACATTCACAAAGTTGAGCACCGCGTTGCAATCCTTGTCTTCTTCTCTTTCACACTTTAGCCATGCAAAAGCTGGAGAAGGTGCTCTTACTTTTTGGTGGAAAGAGCAACGTTCAGGCTCAAGTTCCTGAAGCGAAAATCGTTTGGACATTGACATAGTTTTGCTCAATTGTCTCCAGCGGTTCCTCATTGTTTTGTATCCGAAGTCAAACATTTCTCTGCCTTCTCCCTTTTCGACGGTTACTTTTAGAAGCTTCAAAACTCTTAGCTGAGTCTCTCTAGGAACCCCATAGGTGGTCTGATAGAAACTTACTTCTATCAGATAGAAATATTAGAGAGAGGTAGAAATAGAACAGAACAGGGTAGAGAAGGGAAAGAGAAGAGCCAAGAGTAAGAGGGGAGAGAGAGCTAGAGAGTTAAGAGAGAAAATCATTCTGCTTCTATTCCTCCTTCAGGCGTACAGTATATATATGACAAGACTAACAAATTATTCTCTGGAATCACTAGCCAATCACTGGCGTTATTCCCCATACTAACTAATTGGCTATTCTTATCAACCCTTGACCCGTGTACACCCTATCCCATAACCAAGTCATCAGTCCACTTGGGTCTATGGTCCATCCGTAACATTGCCTTCCCCTCGACACCAACCTTGTCCTCAAGGTTGAAGCAAGAGAAAACAGACGTTGTGAACATCATTTTCTGAACCATGCAGTGATGTGCATCATGTTGCTCTTTGTAAAGCTTTTTACTCGTGGCCCAATGAGTGCACCATTAGTTTGTGAGAACCTTAATGCCAGATGTCCCTTCCAAGTAGGTGAATGCAGCCAGCTTAACCAAAACATGGCAGTTAAGATCCCTTGTTGAGCTCGTAGGAGGCAATATTGCAATAGTTGAAGAGCTGTCTGTTCCTTATCTTTGAACTTTACAACCTTTGCAGTACTGCCATGGGAAGTACACAAGGCATGATTCACAAAAAATTGCCTTGTCAACACCTTTAAGCCCCATAGGTCTGGATCACTTGGCTTAAGCCATTGCACTCTTAAGACCAATTGACTCAATCTGAGTACAAGCCCCATGAAACCAACAAGTCTATGAGCTTTCCTTATATCAAGTCGTCCCATATCAAGTCTAAAATCTTCATGTATTGCTCCCCATAGTTTGAACAGTTTGAATTCATGCATAAAGCAAACAAATTCTAGCAGAGCATATTCAGCCTTAAAGAACACAGACATCTGAATATGGTTAGTAGAAGGTAACTGGTTCTGTAGCATATCAAAATCATGACAAAAATTGCTAACAAGACAACAATCTTCCACTACTTGTATAACCTTGTCAATCTGTTGAAATATCTCACTATTGAGTGGCAATATCAAGGTTTGCCAAACCACCCAATTATAATCAAGTTGAGGTAGAATTCCCGAAGCAAGCATTGCAATCTTTCCATTCGTAGATTCAGACGCCAGAAACACGTTGAGTCCATTGCACAAGGGAGCAATTCCTAACTTAACGGCATAATGTTTTGCAAAACCATAGGCATAAATTCCCATGAGAATATTTTGTTGTAGACCCAGGGCGTCCAAAGTCTCGAAACTTTCAGCACATACTATGAAGATTCGTTGTCCATCAACTTGTGGCTTAATAACTAGAAAGAAAGAATTCGAAACCAACAATGCTTTTGAAGCGATACCTTGCTTAGGAATTTGATCAAACACGTTGAGCGTGCAATTGTTGGCAGCAAATTCTTTGGAAATAAGAAGTCCCCCGGGTCGGAATCCGATGAAGACTTCAAGAGGAAGGTCCAACGTGACCTCCTGCTGCAGCGCACTAAACGTTCCCATGAAATCGTCATATCCGGTCGATGCCCAGCCATGCTTCATGTATTGGATTGTTGCATCAATTTGAAAGGATTGTTCCACTGTCAAGTTGATCTTGAACTTCGAGTCTTCTAATTTGAAGACTTCCAGAGGTTCGGTTAGTGGAAACGTTGAAGGATTCAGAGTTGAATGAGGCTTGCGAGGAATGAGAACTGAGGCATCAACTTTGGTTGCCGTTGCGGCTAGGAAGCCATCATCCATTGGAAACGCGCCACTCTCGGTCTGTTCAGAGTCATCTTCTTCCATGGGAAAGTAAGCATCATAAAACTCTTGTGAAGCCGGCTTTATACCAGAGAGGCATCGATCAAATGAGTCCTCCGATTGGCCATTTAATGTGTCAGCGAGCAAATCTGGAGGCGGTGATAGTGGGGATGGAAAAGAGGCTGAGGACTGCTCCCGGGCCACTCGAATTTGGAGATCACGGATAGAGGTTTGTTGATCGGTAAGCCTATGTTTGGTAGGAGGGAAAGAAATAATAAGGAAAGGAAATAGGTAAGGAAAGGAAATAGGTAAGGAAAGAAAAGAAACATATATTTCTTTCATCATGTTTGGTAGCAAAGAAAGAAATAAGAAGGAAAGAAATAAATTGATTCTTTTCATTGTTTGGTATAAGAAAGAAATATAAAAGAAAGGAAACTTATTTTAATTACTATGACAATTTTACCCTTATTCATTTTTTTTGTTAAAAATTCACTTTAAATATCATTTATTAATAAGGTAAATATTTTCATTTACTTTTTTATTAATATTTATAACCTTGTATACCTTTTAATTAAAATTATTAATTAAATTTTTGTAAATTTTATTAATATTTCCCAATATTATTATTATTATTATTATTATTATTATTATTATTATTATAATAATAAATTTTACGATTAAAAAAAAACCCTTATTTCCTCAATCCTAAAACCTTGCACGGCAATAACTAATATTGATAATGTAAAGAAAAATATTTACTTCAAATAGCATTTATTAATAATGTAAATTTTTATATATAAATTCAATTATATATAAAATTGTGTAGTAAATAAATTTAATTTTTTTATATAAATTCAATGATATATAAAAATGGAAAGAAGCTGCAGGAACAATCATGAATCAAAAGTGACTAGAAAACTATGAACACAATAAAAGAACACTGGGAGATTTGAACTCAAACCAAAAGTGACAGAAAACTATGGGACTAATAATATAACATAATCTATGAGCATAAAGAAAAAATTTACAACAAAAACTATGCAGCAGAATTGTAACTTTGAAGTACTTCCAAACAATAGAGTATTGTATTCTCTACCAAAAAAAGACCACTTAAAATGACTAGGTAATCACATAATCATACCACATAGTGGCTGCTATAGTATCTCTAATTAACGCCCCCTTCCTAGTATCTTCATCTCTATTAGAGGTAGCACAAACATCTTCCATTTCTATTCTATCTCTCAACTCTTTATCCACTTCAGCAATTAATTTCTCATCAGGATCCATGCCCATCAAGAAGTTGTGCACAATACAACAGGCTAATATAATCTCTATGTGTGTGGCAACAGGATAATTAGGTTCTGTTCCACTTGCAATAATAGAAAACCGCTTCTTTAGTACCCCAAAAGTTCTTTCAATGACATTACGAAGTGAGGCATGTCGCAGGTTAAAGAGTTCTTGTGCAGTCTGTGGGGCATGTCTTGAATACTCCTTTAGATGATATCTAACACCTCTATATGGTGCAATAAGCCCACTCTTTAACATGAATCCAGCATCTACTAAGTAGTATTTCCCTAGCAAAACAAATTATTGACAATAAGTTTCAAAATTTTAGTTTGAAGACATTGAAATTTTCTATCAGATATTTATTTACCTTGAGGAATTATTAGCTTATCTTCTCTGGTAAGAGCATTTTTCAGTATTCTAGAGTCTGATGCACTGCCCTCCCATCCGGGCAGAACATAAGAGAATCTCATATCAAAAGTACAAGCTGCCAAGACATTTGTTGTTGGCCAGTCTTTCCTTCCTCTATATCTTGGTGCATCATCCCTATGTACTTTTACACGAATATGAGTCCCATCTATAGCGCCCACACAATCCTGAAATTTATATAGATGCAAAGATTAAGAACATAATAATTGTTAATTGTAAACTTAAAATGTGTTATAACTGTCGCAACGTTACTCGAGACGACGACGGATTTGGGACTTAAAAGAATTTTACGGAGTCGCCACTAACCATTTTTGTTTAGGTGCGGTTAGTCACCTATTAAAATCTACCTAACTTAGCATTGGCCGTTAGATGGCGTACTTAAGCTGGGTAGGTCCTGGTCTGCGGGACGGAGAACTGGAGTCGGGAGTACGGTTACGTGCGGGGAAGGATGAGCACCCCCACGACGCCCGTCAAGATGACGGTACCGATTAATTTAATAATATTTAGGCCTTAAAATGTCTTTATAATTTTCCTTTTTTTGTTTGATTTTTTGTTCTTTTGTATTAAGAGTTTTTTTATTTTTATTATTCAGGCGAACAAAAACAAATTTCAGGATATTTTCTTTTTTATTTTTTTTTTGTCATTAGTGAAAAGTTAAAAGAAAGTTATGTTTCAAAACATTTCTTTTTATTTGGAAGATTTTAAAAAAAAGGCAATTTCCAAAACAATTTTTTCTTTTCTTTTATTTTTTTTAACTTTTTGGAAAGAAATGAATTTCGAAACACCTTTTTGATTTCTTTTTTTGTAAATATATGTTCTTGAACAAAGACAAAATTTATTGGTTTTGTTGCTGTCATTTTCAAATTAATATTTTAAAAAGAATGTCAGGTAATTTCTTTTGATTTTTTATCTCTTTTTTTTTTAAATTCCAAAGTTCATTTTATTCAGACAAGAAAAGCCTTTTACTTCTTTTAGGAAGTTACATTTTTATTAAAGCCAACAAGTAATGCTTTATTTTCAAAAATACATTTCACCACCCTTTCCTTTTTTTTAATATTTTCCTTTTCATTTTTGCCCTTTTTTAGGATTTTTCGAAATCATTATCTTTATTAGATATTTAAATGTTTGAAGTGCAAAGTGTTACCTTATCAATCTAATGAAAAAAAAGCGGTGAGGATTTATCGAGACCTATTATGAATTTCGCCCAATTCTGGGTCCGATTCAAAGTGGGTCTCTTACTTAAAGATCCGGACTAGGTGCGAATTTTCACCCTCCCAAACCGGATCCCATGATTAAATCTTCATAATTTAAACCACTTGTAAGGATTTTGCTAGACATAGATGATCACTCTTTTATTTTTATTATTTAACGTAAAGGTTTTATTGTCCTTATTGGCTTAAGAATTTATCATTATTGGTTTATTTATTATTTTTATTTTTATTTTTTTTAAAAAAAGAAAACTAACACCTATAATTTATTTAGATGCCTAAATGCATGGCATATGAAATGTTATCTCATCAATTTTAAAAATAAGGATAGTAAGGATTTTGTCAAGACCCACCGTGAACCTCGCCCAATTCTGGGTCCGATTCAAAATGGATCTCTTACCTAGGAACCCAGGTCGGATGTGAATTTTCACCTTTCCGAACCGGACGCCATGATCGGACCCTCACTATCCCCACATATCATTACTCGCATGGATGACAATAATATGACAATAAAGTATGAGCATGTATATAACTAAATTAATATGGCATGGATTAAATAAGCGTAAAGCTAAACTAAAATGATATAGGTTGAGTATGAATGAGACTAGATTAAAATGTCATAAATTAAATATGGATGGATCTAAATTAATATGAGAACAATATATTTAAATAAATTAGATATGCATGAACTAAATTAAATATTTATTAAATTGAAATGGGTCCAAATTAAGCATGTAAAAAAAAAAAAAAGAAAAAAAAATTAAATTAAATTAATTTCAGAAAATACCAGAAAAATGGAAGGCGGATCACTGCGATCGGGTCGGGTCAGAGGCGCGGACACTGTAGCGGGTACTGTAGCGGGCACTGTAGCGGGTACTGTAGCGTAGTATAAAAACCAAAATTTTACTTCATTTTTAAAATTTTGCCATTTTTTCTCTTCTCTTTCTCTCTCTACCCGAATTCTTTCCCTCTCTCTCTCTACAAACACAATTAAACCCAGAAAATCACCCCAAACGGATCAAAACCCTTCTTTTTACATGAACTTCTGAAGAACACCAAGAACACCAAGAACAATATTTCTCCACAAACACAATTAAACCCAGAAAATCATCCCAAACGGATCAAAACCCTTCTTTTTACATGAACTTCTGAAGAACACCAAGAACACCAAGAACAATATTTCTCCACAAACACAATTAAACCCAGAAAATCAACCCCAAACGGATCAAAACCAA
The DNA here is from genome assembly GCA_030664755.1 of Microcos paniculata. Classification (NCBI taxonomy): domain Eukaryota; kingdom Viridiplantae; phylum Streptophyta; class Magnoliopsida; order Malvales; family Malvaceae; genus Microcos; species Microcos paniculata. Next base: position 21,007,676 of record CP131461.1, read on the forward strand.
CTATTTCACATGAACTTTTGATGAACACCAAGAACACTGAAGAACACCAAGAACATTTTTCCGGATTTTGTCTCCTAAGCCACGAAATTAAACACCATCTTCCTAAACAAACTCCTCTCAGATCACTGAACACAAAATCATACACCGATTTACCAAACTCCAAACCAAAAACCCTAGATCTAGATTTCAAATTCCTAAAAAAAAAACTTTAAATCCGAGCTCTTTTTTTTTATTTCAGTGAACCTTAGACGGAATTCAAACCTAAAACTCACCAATTACTAACCTATAACAAGCTCGAAATCCCTCCAAGTTGTTTTCTATTTTCTATTTTCTTTTTTTAATTTTTTTTTAACAAAACCCCAAGCCTCAAAAAAAAAATTTTTTGCCAGAAAAATCCTTCCTCCCCCTCTCTAAAAAAAAAATCTCTTCCTCTTTCCCTCTGCCTTCTTATCCCCCTTTTCATCTGAGGATTTTTTTTTGCTTTTTCTTGTTCTTTTTTCTTGTATGGCATCTTTTAGTGGGAGATGGGGTGGATGAAAATAATGAGTGTATGTGGGTGGATGAAATGATGAGTGTATGTGAGTGGATGAAATGATGAGTGTATGTGAGTGGGTGTTGAAATGATGATTTTCAGTTTTTATTTTTATTATTATTATTATTATTTTTGTTATTATCATTATTATTTATTATTTTTTTGGAAGAAAAGAAATTTAAAAAAAAAAAGGGTGTCTACAATAACTATACTATATATTAATTTACCTTGAAGTAAGGATAGAACCTATTATTTGCAAGTATTTGTGGAGGAACCTCTGCTCCATTTGGTTGCTTTAAAAACTGATCTTCTAAACTGATGATTGCTCTCAAGACATCATGGAAATGACGGCTTATAGTCTCAATAGATCTCCGAAAGAAGAAAGAAATTTTGCGAGTTGTGGCACCATGTGCTATCACATGTAAAAATATAGCCACTTGTTCTTCCACTGAAGCATTTTTGGTATTTTTCAAATGACCTGTCCCTCTAAGTAGATCACAAAAGCTCATAAATGCCTTCGGTCCCATCCGAATGATCGCTCGACAATCTTCACTAGACTGAACTCTTTTCATTAATTCTTGTCGCACATACTCTCTTTCACCAACATCATCTACAATTGTTCTACATATACGTGATGAGAGTTGCATTTTTATCCAATAAACTTGCTGCACTACTAGACACAAAAGCTGGACCCCGGTCATTCTTCGTTTTCGTTCCCAATCCTCTATCCATATCTCCAAGAATCTCTCAGCCGATTCATTTCCCCCAAAAGTTTCTTTAAAATAGCTTTCCCTATCACCTTGATTCATTTCCTTGATTCTGTAAAAGTGGCCAAGCCTGATCGACAGCAACAATGAGCTAGGCTTGACTTCTTGATGGAATCTGGGGATTTCCTCAGCAGCCTTGACCCTTGGTCTGTCTCATGCTCTAGGTATGGGTAAACCTGAATACAAAACCAGGGACACAACATCACATATCTATATCTCAAAATGCATGCTATCTATATCTGAATACAAAATTAACAAATAGAGCAAGAATTAGCGCAGGCTCTGAATGCTAATGCAAAACTATAGATATAAATACTAAAAATTAATAGGCTTTGAATTAGAAATCTTCTAGTCTTACAAAACGCTAGAGCTACCCTTGTCTATGGAGAAATCACTGATGCCACTTAAGAATGGTCCCCTGTTTTATCTATCCCAAAATAAATATATATATAAAAGACTCGATGACAGGGAGTTACCATTTTGAACGTGACATCTTATTTATTGTAAAAATCACCTTACTCAAAGAACTATGTACACAAATTCGATAAAAAATGAAGCAAAAATAAAAGACAAAACATCTTTTGGGTTATCAAAACCAGCAACTCAATATGAATTAGGTATAAAAATTCAGTCCAGCAAATAATGTTCATGGAAAAGTTAACAAGAACTATCAAAATAGTTACATACCTTGTGAAAATTAAAAACCAAGTCAAGCTCACAAACACTGTTGAAAAAATGGTCCAATATCTCCACAAATAAATGGATGCATTCCTAAGTAACCAAATGAAGCATAAGGAAATCCTCACAAAAATGGAAAGAAAGTTTATAAACAGATTTAAAACGAGAATGGGGGAATTCACCTACCTCAACGAAATTAGTGAATTTTGGATCTTTGTTAACCACCAAGCGATGAACCTGCAAATGAACAATCAAGAACCCTAGCTCAGAAATTCACCCAATTTCCAGAAATAGCCAGCAAATCAGAAAAATCAGTATAAAGGGGAAAAAAAAAGGAAAGCCAGTAATACCTCGTATTCAACCTCGTATTCAATCAGTATGAAACAATGAATGAATTTAAACCAAATTGAACCCAGAAAAAGGAATCGAAGCCTAAACTATTTTAAGAGAAATCCGCAAAATCAAGGAGAAAAAGCTTACCTCGTTCACGTATTTAAGCACGATTGCTGCAAATTGAAATCAGATCCAGAAGAAAAAAGAAGTTAGAAGAAAAATTTAATCGATGAAGAGAACATAAATTGATAAATTATAAATGAAAAAATTTCGGTTAAATTTAAAAAACTGGTGTAAAAAATCTGAAAAGATGGAAAAAGCTTGAACAAAGAACGAAATGAAGAAAGAAGCTTTAGATGGAACGGAAGAGCGAGAGCGAGAGCAGGAACAAGCGAGAGAGAGAGAGAATCAATGGTACCTTATGTGCTATCAGATTTTAGATAATCCTAGTTCATCTTCCTTTGAATTTTCTTGGTTTGATAGGAGAAGAAAGCCATGGAAAACGATGAACAAGAGAGGATCGTTGCTTTCGTGGGAAAGAGAGAGTCTGATGAGATTGGTAAACTTTGTAATTTGAAACAAATATGAAGGGTATAGTAGTCTTTTCTATGTTTTAGTATCCTCAACCGTTTTCTTTCCTTGCTCTTTCCGCCCGATTTGGGTGGAACTTATTTCTAAGGAAATAGTATCTTTTATTTCCTTCCTATTTCTTTTCTTAGGTATATTTCTCTCTTACCAAACAAAAGAAATTTATATTTTCCACTCACTTTCTTTCCATACTCTTTCTTTCCTCACTATTTCCTTCATACCAAACACAGTGTAAGAGTTGAAGAAAGCCGATCTTGGGAGGCTTTGAGCTCTGCTATGGATTCCGAGAGAGTGGCGATGACGTCATGAAGGGCGGTGTTTTGTTTGTTGGGCATGGTGGCCGACTCTCAACGAGAGCACCAATGATAGAAACTTACTTCTATCAGATAGAAATATTAGAGAGAGGTAGAAATAGAACAGAACAGGGTAGAGAAGGGAAAGAGAAGAGCCAAGAGTAAGAGGGGAGAGAGAGCTAGAGAGTTAAGAGAGAAAATCATTCTGCTTCTATTCCTCCTTCAGGCGTACAGTATATATATGACAAGACTAACAAATTATTCTCTGGAATCACTAGCCAATCACTGGCGTTATTCCCCATACTAACTAATTGGCTATTCTTAATCAACCCTTGACCCGTGTACACCCTATCCCATAACCAAGTCATCAGTCCACTTGGGTCTATGGTCCATCCGTAACATGGTCAGACTCATATATGTTAACATCCTCTGGTAAACAGCCTCGTCTTTTATTATTGCCCATCTGCATATATAATCAAACCCATATTAGTCATTTGTCAAGTTATAATTAAGGCAGACTTTACGAGCAAATGAAACTTTTGATGTCTGCAATCATGAAAATGGTAGGAAAGATCCTTACCCAAATCTGCTTCCGCCATGTCCAGTGAGCTTGGAGAGAGTGAACAACATGAGGTCTTCATCAGCAAGAGCAGGGATAGGTGTATAATGTGGCCAATAGTAAGCAAAATCATGGATTGTTTTCACAGATGGGCCTTGAAGAACTGCTTTCTTCAACTGGCCATCGGGATTGTTTGGTGAAGTCACAATTTCGATGATATTCCCTAGAGAATCTCCATTGTTATTAATCTTATACAATGAAGTATCTCCTTTGAATTATAATCCTCGGAGTTGAAGAATTCAGTTTGTTCCCTGAATGAAATACAATTTTCCAATTAAAATCGCCTAGTTGATAACAATTTAGAGAATCTATGAAATTTAAAGTATAAAGTATAGATTAATAAGGTCTTCAAACCTACCGGATAGTATGGGGCTGAGGCTACGACTCTTGAAGATGAAGATGCGTCATTAGCGCTGGAGAGGTGTTGGCTTGGTAGCAAGCAAAGGCATTAAACAGAAACTTAGTTTCTGCAGAAACAAGAAAGAAGTTGCAGAAAAGCTAAGAAAATTGAGAGAACAATGTGAAAATTGAAGTTATGAAAGGCTGAAAAATCAACTTCATTATTTTCAATTCAGAACATATACAACCATTGCTTGTTCAAATGACTAAAGGAACATCAATCTTGTCATCATAACATTACAAAATAGAGTTTGGTAGCTGTTGACAAACTAACCCTACTCAATCTTGTCATCACAATAGCTGTTGACAAACTAACCTTACTCAATCTTGTCATCACAACATTACAAAATGGAGTTTGGTAGCTGTTACAATCAAATGACTAAAATAAGCTTAAAAAAACTATGAGAATTGGCTCTAAAAATATTCAGCAAGTTAACCAATTCACGTCTTCATGGTTCAAGCAAGGTGCCTTCAAGTCTTCCAAAAGGTTCATTAAACTGTAGCAGGTTGGTCTTGACAGAAAAATGAGAACCTTGCTGCTCCTCAACCATGGTTCCAGCAAGCTTCAACACTCCTCCTTGGTTGAGTAGCAGTAAACTCCAAGTTGTTCTCTCAGAAACTCAAACCTTTGTTTAGGTAGAGCTTTGGTCATAATATCAGCAAGCTGCAGTTCAGATTGACAATAAACAACATGAATGTAACCAAGTTTTTCAGCTTCCCGGATGGCATGAAATTTAACATTGATATGCTTGGTCCTTCCATGCTGAACCGGATTCCTTGTAATGGCTATAGCTGACTTGTTGTCAACTAGGATATCAGTAGCTTCAAGTTGAGGCTGTTCCAAATCAGCCAAGATTTTTCTAAGCCAAATGGCTTGGTTTGCTGCTGCTGCAGCAGAAATATACTCTGTTTCAGCTGAGGACTGAGCCACAACTTCTTGCTTCTTTGAATTCCAGGAGAAAGCTGCACTGCCAAATGAAAAAACATATCCTGAAGTGCTTTTAGAGTCATCCACATTGCCAGCCCAGTCACTATCAGAAAATCCAACCAAAGCATCACTCTCAGCCTTCAAATATAGCAAACCATAATCAACTGTACCCCTGATATACCTCAAGACCCTTTTTGCAGCTCCAAAGTGAATCTGAGAGGGTTTTTGCATGAATCTAGAGAGTAAGCTAGCTGAATACATGAGATCAGGCCTAGTAGCACATAAGTACAGCAAACTCCCAATCAAACTTCTGTACATAGAGGCATCAACAGAAGCATCATCATTTTTGCTTAACTTTTCATTAACAACCAGTGGAGTGGAAACTGGTTTGCACTTCTCCATGTTGAACTTCTTCAACATCTCCAGAGCATACTTTCTTTGTGAAATGAAGATACCAGAATCAAACTGAGTAATCTCCATCCCGAGAAAATACTTCATCTCACCTAGATCAGACATTTCAAACTCCTCCTGCATACAGACCTTAAAGTGCTTCACAGTGTGCTCATTGCCACCAGTTACAAGCAAATCATCAACATATAAAGACACAATGAGCTGAACCTCATCATTAACTTTTTTTACATACAAGGTAGCTTCACTTTCACTCCTTTTGAAACTTTGTTGCTGCAAAAAAGTATCAATTCGACTATACCAGGCCCTTGGTGCCTGTTTCAAGCCATAAAGTGCTTTGTGAAGCTTAAACACCTTGTCTTTGCTAGCTGCTCTTTCAAAACCTTCAGGCTGCTCGACATAGATGTCCTCCTCAAGCAATCCATTTAGAAAAGCAGATTTTACATCAAGATGAAAAATTTTCCAACCAAGTTTAGCAGCTAAAGCAGCAATCAACCTAATTGTGTCATGTCTGGCCACAGGAGCAAAAGTATCAGAATAATCCACTCCTTGTTGTTGAGCATAGCCTTTCACTACAAGTCTGGCTTTAAGCTTATTTATAGAACCATCAGAGTTCAATTTGGTTCTAAACATCCATTTCACACCAATCACTTTAGCATCACTCGGCTTGTCCACTAACTGCCAAGTTTCATTCTTTTCGATCATGTGTAGCTCTTCCTCCATTGCTTTTCTCCAACCTGAAACCTTCACTGCCTCATTGAAGTTTACAGGTTCCAACAAAGCAACATGGCAGGACTGATAAATATCAATAAGTGATCTGGTGCCTCTAACAGGCATGTCATCTACATTGTCAAATTCAAAGCCATTACCAGATTGTTTCAGCTCAATTTGAGCTGACTTTTGGAACTGAACTTCATGTTTTTCCCAATTCCATTCTGTAGATTCATCAAACACCACATCTCTGCTGATAAAAATCTTATTAGAGACAGGATTATAGACCCTATAACCCTTAGAAACAGTGCTGTAGCCAATTAGCACTCCTGGTTCACTTTTTCTGTCCAGCTTGTCTCTCTTAACACTTGGGATCAATGAGTAGCAAATACAACCAAATACTTTGATGTGATTCACGGCTGGTTTTGCATCAAACCAGACTTCATATGGTGTTTTGTTTTTGACAGCCTTAGTGACCATTCTGTTTAACAAGTAAACAGCTGTGTTAACAGCCTCGGCCCAAAACTTTCTTGGCATATTTTTTTCAAATAGTAAGCATCTAGCCATCTCCATTACAGTCCTATTTTTCCTCTCACAGACTCCATTCTGTTGAGGGGAGTAAACAACAGTCAACTGGTGCTCGATGCCTGCATCAGTACAAAACTTCTCAAACTGAGTTGAAGTATATTCAGTACCATTATCTGTTCTGATAGCCTTCAACTTGCAGTTGCTTTGATTTTCAACCAAAGCCTTAAACTTCCAAAAGATTGCTGCTACCTCTGACTTTTGTTTCATAAAGTAAACCCAAGTCATTCTAGACAGATCATCTATGAATAGAAGAAAATATCTACTGCCATTAAGTGACAGAGTTTTTTGAGGACCACATACATCAGAGTGCACAAGCTGGAGTTTTTCTGAAGCTCTCCAGGCTTGTCCAAAGGGAAAAGGCAATCTACTTTGCTTGCCAAGTTGACACACTTTACAAGTTCTCTGCTTTGTGTTAATAACAGGTAATGTTCTAACCATATCATTTTTCTGTAAGTGATCCAAAGATTGGAAATTTACATGACCAAGCCTCTTATGCCATAAAACTGAACCATCATCATCATGAACATAAGCAAATTCAGTTTTAGGACTTAAATAGAAACCTCTATTCACCATAGGCAAAGTTAAAAGCAATATACCAGCAGGATCATAAATGGTGCATTTCTTATCTTTGAAAACCAAAGCATAATCTTTTTCAAGTAGTTGTCCAACACTGAGAAGATTCTGAGTAACATCAGGTACTAACAACACATCAGAGATAAATTTAGTACCTGAAGTAGTTTGGACAGCTACATCACCCTTGCCAAGTGCATCAAGAAACCAACCATTGCCAATTTTGACTCTGGAATAGTGTGACTTGTCAAGGAATCTGAACACACCTTCATCTGAGGTCATGTGGTGTGTACAGCCACTATCAATGAGCCAATCATGCTTGTTGACATTGGAAATTGCATAGCATGTAGCTACAAAGAGCTGTTCATCTGATTGCTGGTTGTTTTCAACTACCTGTGCTTGTGTATTTTGAGTATTTTGGTGCTGCTGAGGTTGATTCTTGTTCTTGCAAACCCTTTCAACATGTCCTTTTTGGTTGCAAGCATTGCAATGAGCATCAGGTCTCCACCAGCAAAACTTTTCAGTATGTGTTGTCTTTTTGCAGTGAGTGCAAGGAGAAAACTTCTTTTTACCTCCTGCCTTGTTTGTCTCACCACTTTTCTTTTCTTTTTCCTTTTTATCACCTTGAGCTTTCCTATTTTTACCTCCAAACTGATTTTTTTGATTGCTTTTGGCCAGCAAAGCACCTTCAACAGCCTGCTGCTGTCTGCTTGCTCTTCTCTGTTCAACAGCATACAAGGCATTAGTGAGCTCAGAAAGTGAGATCTCAGTGATATCTTTTGAACTCTCAATTGATGAGATTGTTGGATCATATTTTTCTGGAAGAGTATTCACAATTTTCTCAACAACTCTCTTATCAGAATAAGTCGTATCACCAAGAATCTTGATTTTGTTTACAACTTCATTGACCCTATCTGAGTACTGCTTCACTGACTCTTCTTCTTTCATCCTCAGGTTCTCAAACTCCCTTCTAAGATTGACAAGCTGTTGTTTTCTTGTCATTTCAGAACCTTGGAACTCTTCCTTGAGTAATTCCCAGGCTGCTTTTGGAGTTTCACAAGTCATAATTCTTGTGAAGATGGCATCCGAGACACTATTTTGAAGAATGGCCATGGCTTTGTACCTTTTTGCCACTTCATCAGCATGTTGTTTCATTTGAGCTATTGTTGGATTAGCTCTGAGAGGTGCAGGTTCTCTACCTGTCTCAACAACCTCCCAAAGGTCATGAGCTTGTAGATGTGTCTTCATCTTCACAGACCATATGTGGTAGTTCTCACCGGTAAAAGTTTGTGGCAGAGGAACTACACTGCTAGAGGATGACATTTTTGGGTTTTTAACAGGTAATGCTTGGTGATTATGAAAGGATTTTGTGCCTCACAAACTCTCTGGTTTTCTCTCTCGGTGACAGGCCCCTTAAAGACCAATGAAAGCTCTTGATACCATTTGTTGGTTTGGTAGCAAGCAAAGGCATAAAACAGAAACTTAGTTTATGCAGAAACAAGAAAGAAGTTGCAGAAAAGCTAAGAAAATTGAGAGAACAATGTGAAAATTGAAGTTATGAAAGGCTGAAAAATCAACTTCATTATTTTCAATTCAGAACATATACAACCATTGCTTGTTCAAATGACTAAAGGAACATCAATCTTGTCATCATAACATTACAAAATAGAGTTTGGTAGCTGTTGACAAACTAACCCTACTCAATCTTGTCATCACAATAGCTGTTGACAAACTAACCTTACTCAATCTTGTCATCACAACATTACAAAATGGAGTTTGGTAGCTGTTACAATCAAATGACTAAAATAAGCTTAAAAAAACTATGAGAATTGGCTCTAAAAATATTCAGCAAGTTAACCAATTCACGTCTTCATGGTTCAAGCAAGGTGCCTTCAAGTCTTCCAAAAGGTTCATTAAACTGTAGCAGGTTGGTCTTGACAGAAAAATGAGAACCTTGCTGCTCCTCAACCATGGTTCCAGCAAGCTTCAACAAGAGGGCATGCACTGCGGCATGAAGAAGTTGAGTAGACCCAACACCAAAAATGATGAACCTTCCTTCAGTGACTGCATTTCCAATCACCGAATGGAGTTTCCGACTTTGGGTGTCGAGCTGTTTTGAGGTGAGAGAACCGTCATTGTATTCATAGCTCATCCGATGCCATCCAGGAACAACGATTGTGCTACTTGCCGCATGCTTCACCCAAAAGGGCTCTAAAAACATAGGATCTCCACTGCAGAATTGAGTTAAGGACAACGTTAATATCATTAATATCATTCTCCACTGCAGAACTGGGTTAACTGAAATTTTATTGATAGCTTCTAGTTGATCCGCAATTCAAGGAGAGTCAATTAATTACCTATCTGCATCACCAAGACATTCTGGTAAAAATTCAGAGCAGTCGGGGCCTCCGTAGCAGGCATTGCACTCACAAGCAGGTATTCCATCGAGAAATGATCCTTCCAGGGAAGCTCTTCCATGTCCTGAACATGTGATGGATGCCACAGCTTCAGCTTCCGCAACAGCAGTTTTAGTCCAACTTTGCTCCCAACCACCATGGAGGTACAGGATACCAAATAACAGATTAAGTATGATGGAGCAACTTAGAAAAATTGTCCACTTGAAGCTTGTAATCTTTGCCATCTTTCTGCCTTTTCCTTATGCTTTCCTGTCTTGTCACTTCTACAAGTGTTAAACTGATCTCTGTGCTATGGGCATGGCGACTAGCTGCTGCTTTATATAGGAATTAGGAAATGCTGCTGCTTCTGATTAAGATCACGTTTAAAATGGGAAATCAAACATTGATTGTTATTATTATAATCAATTAACATCATCCTGAGACGTTCAAACGCGGTTACATCGTTCGTTGGAAACAAGACAAAGACGAAATGTAAAAATAAAAAATACACTGATGACTCCTGAAAGGAAAACATTTGCTGCTGTACATATAATGTAGATGGTAGTTTAAAATCTATTTACACCCACGGATTCTTACTTCCACCAACCATGACGATTTCAACAATTGTGGCTTGTCAACAATTATGGCTTGTCAACAATTGTGGCTTGTCAAATTTTGTAGGCTTAAATTTGCCTATAAAAGGCCTTGCTTCCATCGGCCAAAGACACTACAAGCAAGCAATGCAACACAATTGAAGTTGATTGCAATTGTGAGAGAGTTTTGGGAGAGAGTTTTAGTGTGAGAATAAAAGAGTAAGCTAAGTGGGTAATATAAATATCCCACGGTTAGCTAGTGTTTGGAGAAAATTAGGAAATTTAATTTTCTCTGGTAATGCTCTCGGGTCTTGAGGTCTTAAGCTTAGCATTTAAGCTTGTATTATCTCCTTGATTATAGTGGAATATTTTCTCGTCATCTTTGCCCGTGGACGTAGGCTTTAAGCTGAACCACGTAAATCCTGTGTCTCTTATTGATTTTATTCTTTGCATTTTATTTCTTGTGCGTGTCCAAATTTATTTCCTGTGCATTATTTGCCGGCATATTGACTACTTCGGACCCACCTACTCCAACATATAAGATAATCGATTTTTAAATAACTACATACTTCGTATTTTAATACTGTATCTGCTGGGAGGGACCATCTATGGTCGTCAGACATGTGTATCAATTTAAACAAATGGAGGAAACTTTGTTAATTCCGAAAGCTTCTGGGAAAGTTGCTTGAGAATTTAATAAGTTAGCCAATCAATCAAGTACCAAAATTAGACAAGTTATCCAATCCGGCCTAAAGAACCCTCGTAGCAATACTGGGAAAACACCTCTCTTAGATTAATTAGCTCATAGAAAAAGTGAAATACAAGCAGAGATCATACTTGGATAATATAAGGGATATGATGCCTGCAGCTTCTAGCTAGGAAATAAATTATATATAAGTTGGAGTCCAATTTTGTTTGTTTAAATGACTCCCCTTCTTTTATTTTGTCTGAACTCCTTGCTGATCATGTGGGAATAACTTTTTCCAGAATTTGTAATATGAGGGAGCATATCCAAACAATGTAAGGCCCTAATATTGCTTTTTGAGTAATATATTATTTCTCTTTCCGACCAAAAAGAATTTATATATAAACCCTCTAATGAAAAATTCATTAATTGTTCTTTCAATCCCGAAATTCGGAAAATAATTATATAGGAGGATTGCTGAGCAGAGCTTCCATAATATAGGAAATAAACCCAGATGAAGTACATGCACATGTATGATCATGCAAACCATAATGAAGAAAATGCATCAATTCCAAGTTTCAATGAACGTATATATAGTTATTTAAATTTTTAATATGAACATGCATGTTGATCTGGTAGCAACTAATGCGCATGCAAGTCACGTGCTTATTTGTATTTGCTAAAAATAAAGGAATTGAAGGGCCTTTTTGCCCGGCTAAATGCTTAATTTGGCATTTAATGTATTCAAATCTATCTAATTTGGGGTCAAACTTTTTAATTTGATTGATTGAGGGCCAACGTTTTAAAATCGACTCAATTTGGGGCTTGCTATCAATTGAGAGAAGCATGCGAATTACACGTGCAGTTAGACTTAATGGTTTTCTGACGTCTATTAGAAAGTTAGGCCCTTATTTAAAAACATGAAAAGATTAGGCTCTTATTTGAAAAACACGAAAAGGTTAGACAATTTTTTGTTAAAGACGAAAATTTTTACTATCTCTCTAACATACCACATCCTCTCTTCTTTCTCTAACTTAAAAAAACCCAACAAACAAAAAATATCCCAGATTTCAATGAAGTCTTCATCCTTGTCCACCGTTGACGTACTTCAATGAAACCCAAAATTTGTAAATAGCCTCTTTTGGACGTTGAATATGAATCTAGTCTTAGATTTGTTAAAATCAACTTGCAACTTTCCCAAAATTCTGATAAAGATCGTAGTTTTCTAAGTTCTGATTTGACTATTTCTATTGTTGGATGAAGTTAATTCTTTGATATATTATTCTACAGTCCAAGATCTTCCTTCTCATCGTTGGGATCGTGATAAATCCAACCGAAACTTCACGACTGAAAACTTTAAGAAAAAGCTAAACTTTTTTTTTTTATTTTTCAAAGAAGGCCCAATCTTTTAAAGTCACGCCCCTAATTGGCACGTATAATTCACATGTCCCTCCAATTCGACAGCAGGCCCCTAATTGAGCTGATTTTGAAACGTTAGGCCCCTCTAATCGATCAAATTAAAAGGTCTATCCCCAAATTAAGCAAATTTGAAAACATTAGACCCTAAATTGAGCATTTAGTCTTTTAATTTAAATATACAACTATAATTATGCCATGAATCCATGATAACTCTTATAAAACCAATTTCTTGAGATTATCACTCTATTAGATAAACGTTCAAGTTATTAGGAAAAAACTAAAGATAATAGATTTTGTTATATGAACTAGATAACGTAACATGATATATTGCCAATATATTAGTATCTTTACCTAAATTTTCTTTTTTTTTAATCTAGGTTATTACAAGTCTTTAGCTCAAGATTCTTTTATATTTATCCACACCCATGCACATTCACACAGCACATCCAAAAAGAAAATAGAAGGGTAAAGCCATAAATTAAGGACAGGGGAAAAGACCGAGAAAAGCTTATGATTGAAACAAGTGCATTAGTTTTATGATTAACGAGATCATATGCCTGCACTAATATTGCGAGATAAGATATAAATTGGAAGGTAAATATAATCTTTTTTTTCTCCACATTTCCTTTACGAAAATGTCAATTTAAAAAAAAAAGAGATAAAAATTTTACTCATTAATAAAAGATTATATCAATTTTCTCTCTTTCTTCCATAATACAATAAATAATCTATACAAATTATTAACACACTTAAAAGAAATAAAAATTGTTTTTAAATTCTATTATAATTATTTTTCTCTTTCCTCTTATCTTACATGGTAATTCTATGATTTTCATAAGGCATTCCTTTTTTTTAATGGTATAAATATAGATTAATCATTGATTAATTAACTAATTAAACTGTCAAACCAGCCAACACTACTAAAAAAATGCTATATAGGCACGGAAATAGGCATGGAAAATTAAAGAAAATCCGTGCCAAAAAAAAAAGGGAAATGGACACGAAAGAAAAAGCGTGACAGTAAGCGCATCCTTAATTTCATCAATTTAACCTTATTTCTCAACCTAAAATATTAATTTCATCAAATTAACCCAATTACTCAACTCAAAATATTAAATTCATCAACATTTCATAAAATTAACTTATTTTATCAAACCAACATATTAATCAATTTCAAAACTTCATCAAATTAACCCAATTACATTGAAATATTAATTTCATCTACATTTTCATCAAATTATTCTAATTTGTCAACTTAAAATTTTAATTTCATCAAATTTTTCTAAGTACTCAACGTAAACTATACATTTCAACCCAATTACTCAACCTAAAATATTAAATTCATCAAAATTTAATCAAATTATTCTAATTACTCAACTTAAAATATTAATTTCATCAAAATTTCATCAAATTAGCCGAATAACTCAACCTAAAATTTTAAATTCATTAAAATTTCATCAAATTATCACAATTACTCAACCCAAAACATTAATTTCATCAAAATTGCATCACATTAACACAATTTCTAAAACAATTTAATTAATATTAACCCTATAATATTAATTAACAAACAATTTATAAAGTAAAAAACAATTTAATTAACAAACAATTTAATTAATATCAACCTTATAATATTAATTAACAAAGAATTTATAAACTAATCAACAAATTCAAACAACAAACACAATTTTGATCAAAATTAACTAAAACCCATAAACAATAAATTCAAGATATAGAGAATAAGAAACAACCGTCATATTCGGTGGTTGATTGTCACCGGAATTTGGTCGGCCGGCGATGGTTTTTTGTTGGGTGGAAGGAAAGGAAAGGAGAAAGCAAGGAGGAGAGTGGAGAAGAGAAAGGAAAGGGGAGGAAGATTGAAAAACGTCCGAGATTTGGCCGGGAACAATTGGTTTGCCGCTTGGAGGGCTGTCGGACGTGGGGCATGGTGGGTTGCAGAGGGAGGAAGGGAAAAAGGAAGAAGAGAAAAGAAAAAGATAGGGAGGGAGGAAGGGTTTCTAGCATGCATATATGGCTTACCTATGCACGGAATTAGGAGTGGATTTTATCCGTGCCTACATTCAAAAGCAGCGCCTAATTCCTAGCCACATTAAAAAATACTTGCGGACACAGGCACGAATTCCGTTCCAACATAACGAGTGGGAACAATGGGCGGTAAATGAAATTTCCTATAGGCGCGGAATATACATTCCGTGCCTATTACAGTTCCAAATTTAGATGGGCGGGAAGTTTTGACGATCCATTGAAATATTTAGGCACGGATTTGGGTGCGGTAGTTTGATATTCCGTGCCTATTACTGTTCCAAATTAAAATGGCGGGAAATTTGACGGTCCGTTTAATTTTGATTTAGGCACGGGTTTTAAATAATTAGGCGTGGATTTTGTCATGCCTAACTTTAACAAATTGTAACAAAAGGAATTTCTATTACCATTTTTAACTAATTGAATATTAATCTATTCCTAAACAAATATTTCCAATTTTTAAAAGCATAATTATAAGAAATTAATATATTTAAGTTTAATATTTGTTTTATAATAGATATTATGACATATCTATTATAAATGATAAAATTTGGGCGGGAAGTTTTGACGATCCATTGAAATATTTAGGCACGGATTTGGGTGCGGTAGTTTGATATTCCGTGCCTATTACTGTTCCAAATTAAAATGGCGGGAAGTTTGACGGTCCGTTTAATTTTGATTTAGGCACGGGTTTTAAATAATTAGGCGTGGATTTTGTCATGCCTAACTTTAACAAATTGTAACAAAAGGAATTTCTATTACCATTTTTAACTAATTGAATATTAATCTATTCCTAAACAAATATTTCCAATTTTTAAAAGTATAATTATAAGAAATTAATATATTTAAGTTTAATATTTGTTTTATAATAGATATTATGACATATCTATTATAAATTATATACGCAAAATTGTATTCATTTCATATAATTCCCAACGTACAATTTTTGAATGGGAGAATTCCTACTTATTATTCCATATTGTAGATTGATTGGATTAAAATTGATAATGTATATTGAGATGTAATCAAAACCTTATATATTACATTTATATTAACTCTCTATTAACTCCCCATGTCAACCAACGTCCTTGAATCTAGGTTCACTACAAAACTTGCACCAATCGTCTCCTAAATGTTCCTTCCAATACAACATGCATCCATTCGTGGTGCAAGCGTTGATCTTTTGTATTGGTAAACCCAAATCGCTGATGGTTTTTCTAAGTTGGTAATAATTCGAAGGCAAATTATTTGGCTCCGACAAGACTTCCTTGATTGCATCGGTGAAATAGTTAAGTGCACCTATAGATAGGTTATACTCTGACTTCCCATTCAACAATCACGCAACATAGGACAACTGTGAGTGCTTACAACCATTATATAGAGGACGATCAACATTTTCAACAATGTCAAACCACTATTCATCTAGCTCAGTACGTTGTTGCCCATCAAAAGGATCTTCCTCATTTGCATTGTCATCTACTGCTCCACTTGCTCCGGCTTCATATTCTTCATGTTGACCAAAACTTGAACGTATTGCATCAAATACCATACGTTGATCCCATGCCATCTCTTCATATTGACCCCAATGTGCCTTATCCTCCGGTAATGACACTTGTTGTTACTGGTGATCATTATTTTCAACCCTCCATAGTGCTTCACCATGACCAACCCAATTAAATAATTCTCCATAAATCCACAACGAATCAAATCATGTGCCACTTTAACGGTATATAAAATCGCATATTATTGCAAGTAACGCATGGACAACGAATTTTATCACCGTCCTTCCACTCAGCATCCTGACTTGATGCAAATTAAATGAATTCATTAATACCGGTTAAAACTCATCCGTCACACCTTTCTTTTTTTTTTGGTCAAACATCCGTCACACCTTTCACTCCATGTTCTTTCCTATTATACGTCCACTTTCAAATTTTAGTATACTCAACATCCATTTTTCCTGTAATATAAATGACAGAATATCATCTCGATCGTAATATTATAATGTTTCGAATATTAATAAAAAATACAAGCAACAAAATTAACAAAATAAATGTCAACCTCAAAATAAATGATGCTAAATCTAAATATTATATATATATGCTAATTAATTTCATTTAATTTGTATTTTTCATAAAAAATATAAAATTCACCAAAATTAACATCCAAATTTCTACAAAATTACAAACACCCAAAAATTATGTGATTAACATTTATCCAGATATTAAAAAATAATAATAAAGCCTCAACTTACTTCACCAAAACAAACATTGTACACTTTCATGGATTTATTATCATCTGAATAATATTATTACGTTGATAATAATAAAGATTAATCAACAAAATGATCAAAATAAAAATAAAAATCCATATCA
Organism: Microcos paniculata; assembly: GCA_030664755.1. Classification (NCBI taxonomy): domain Eukaryota; kingdom Viridiplantae; phylum Streptophyta; class Magnoliopsida; order Malvales; family Malvaceae; genus Microcos; species Microcos paniculata. The sequence continues at coordinate 21,024,601 of CP131461.1, forward strand.
ATTACAAATAACCCAGATATTATGCCATATATTTCTATTTCATTGATAATTTCATAAAAAAAATCACAAATTGCCCCATAAATAATACTACAAATGCAACTAAATTATACAATAACCCAAACATTTTCTCTTAAATATAGTTATTTAATATATCAAAAAATAAACTACAAATCACTAAAATTAACATTATAGCCCTATAAATAATACTAAAAATCCAAGTAAATTATACAAGAACCCAAACATTATATCTTAAATACATTTATTTTATATTAATAAAAAAATTAAACTTCAGAATCACTAAAATAGAGACATTATAACCCTATAAAATCATAATACAAAAATATTATGTAATTGTTAAAAGTTTAACATTTATATAAATCATTAAAATGAAACCATATACAAAGAGTTTAGAAGATATTACCTTGATTTTAACCAAAATCCACAAATGATATAACTTTTTTAGTGTTTTTTTTTTTTTTTTTGCAAAATGGAGAATGAAGAAGAAAATGGGAGAAAGGAGGGAGGCAGAAATGAGAAGTTCTACGACAATGTCTTGACTGGGCAATTAAATTATTTTGCTGTCAGAGATTAGGCACGGATTTAGGAACGGAAACCGTTCCTAATACCGTTCCAAAAAAGCATACATGACATAGGAACAGAAATAGGCGCGGTCCACACGTAAATCCGTTCCTAATTTATACCGTGCCAAATTCCGCTCCTATTTAGGAGCGGAATTTGGCACGGAAACTTTTTCTGGCCTCGTTCGATGTGTGCTTCATAGGTTGGAGCAGATTTTGGCACGGATTATATTTTCCCTTCCTAAATCCAGGCCAAATCTAGAACAGATAATTTCCGTGCCTATTTGCCGTGCCTATATAGTGTTTTTCTTGTAGTGCAAGCAACCTGTCCTTAAAGGGACCCAAATCGTCTACCTGATTCCTACCCCTATCTGTGCCCCAGGAGAAATTATTAGATGAGATCATCCCATCATGTCAATTATGTGACCAGCCAATAGAATTTTGTCAATTCATAAACTTTCCTATAATTACTAAAACCCTACTCCATTGAGATCATAAATCATCTTTGGAACTCAAGAAAAATTTAACGTTTCATAATTCAAATTGGATTTTTCTTTCCATTTCTTTTAAAATTAATTTTCGATGGATCTTCGGAATTTGTTCAGAACAATTGTAGTCATCTCAAATTGAAGAAGTTTCTTTTAAATTATTTTCATTTGTTCAAAAAATAGTAATTAATTGCATAATATTCATAATTAGTTAACGTTATGGAACATTATTAGTAACAAAAAATCAACAAATTAGAGAATAACATCTACTTAATTTGGGACTAGCTCATCTCCCTTTCTCCCCCCAATTTACTAATTGCTACTACCCATTCCAAGTTCCCTGGTTTGCCAACTGCTACCATAAATAGGCTGCCATGGTTGCTTCGTCCAGAAGATGGGTTGCCAGTTCTTCAAGCTGGTGTTTTCTACTACCCTGATCCCAGATATAGCATGCATTCAACCTTGGTGATGCCACACTTCCAATTATTTCATTTTGTGTCATGATTTTGATATTATCAGTGTTTTCTTGAGCTACTAACATTTGCAGCCTTCTCAGCAGCAAATCGAAGTCATCTTCACTCTTCACCAGGCTGAGTCGCACATATCTGCTTTCAGAACCGAACAAGCTACCATCACGTCCGGTCACATTCACAGAGTTGAGCACCGCGTTGCAATTTTTGTCTTCTTCTCTTTCACACTTTAGCCATGCAAAAGCTGGAGAAGTTGCTTTTACTTTTTGGTGGAAAGAGCAGCGTTCAGGCTCAAGTTCCTGAAGCGAAAATCGTTTGGACATTGACATAGTTTTGCTCAATTGTCTCCAGCGGTTCCTCAATGTTTTGTATCCGAAGTCAAACATTTCTCTGCCTTCTCCCTTTTCGACGGCTACTTTTAGAAGCTTCAAAACTCTTAGCTGAGTCTCTCTAGGAACCCCATAGGTGGTCAGACTCATATATGTTAACATCCTCTGGTAAACAGCCTCGTCTTTTACGATTGCCCATCTGCATATATAATCAAACCCATATTAGTCATTTGTCAAGTTACAATTAAGGCAGACTTTACGAGCAAATGAAACTTTTGATGTCTACAATCATGAGAAAGGTAGAAAAGATCCTTACCCAAATCTGCTTCCGCCATGTCCAGTGAGCTTGGAGAGAGTGAACAACATGAGGTCTTCATCAGCAGGAGCAGGGATAGGTGTATAATGTGGCCAATAGTAAGCAAAATCATGAATTGTCTTCACAGATGGGCCTTGAAGAACTGCTTTCTTCAACTGGCCATCGGGATTGTTTGGTGAAGTCACAATTTCGATGATATTCCCTAGAGAATCTCCATTGTTATTAATCTTATACAATGAAGTATCTCCTTTGAATTTATAATCCTCAGAGTTGAAGAATTCAGTTTGTTCCCTGTAAACCTGTAACATGAAATACAATTTTCCAATTAAAATCGCCTAGTTGATAACAATTTAGAGAATCTATGAAATTTAAAGTACAGATAATAAGGTCTTCAAACCTACCGGATAGTATGGGGCTGAGGCTACGACTCGTGAAGATGAAGATGCGTCATTAGCGCTGGAGAGGGCATGCACTGCGGCATGAAGAAGTTGAGTAGACCCAACACCAAAAATGATGAACCTTCCTTCAGTGACTGCATTTCCAATCACTGAATGGAGTTTCCGAATTTGGGTGTCGAGCTGTTTTGAGATGAGAGAACCGTCATTGTATTCATAGCTCATCCGATGCCATCCAGGAACAACGATGGTGCTACTTGCCGCATGCTTCACCCAAAAGGGCTCTAAAAACATAGGATCTCCACTGCAGAATTGAGTTAAGGACAACGCTAATATCATTAATATCATTCTCCACTGCAGAATTAAGTTAACAGAAATTTTAGTAATAGCTTCAAGTTGATCTGCAATTCAAGGAGAGTCAATTACCTATCTGCATCAGCAAGACATTCTGGTAAAAATTCAGAGCAGTCGGAGCCTCCGTAGCAGGCATTGCACTCACAAACAGGTATTCCATCAAGAAATGATCCTTCCAGGGAAGCCCTTCCATGTCCTGAACATGTGATGGATGCCACAGCTTCAGCTTCTGCAGCTGCCGTTTTAGTCCAACTTTGCTCCCAACCGCCATGGAGGTATAAGCAACCAATTAAAAACAGGTTAAAAATCAAGGAACAACTCAGAAAAATTGTGTAGTTGAAGCTTGTAATCTTAGCCATCTTTTTCCTTCTCTTCTTCTTTTGCTAGCTAGTTAGTCAGTTTGGTCACTTCTATAAGCGTTAAACTGATGTCTGTGTGATTGATGAGCAAGAAGGCTGCTAGCTGCAGCTTTATATAGGAATTACGAAATGCTGCTGCTGTTTCTGATTAAGATCACGTTTAAAATGGGAAATCAAACCTTAATTGTTATGATTATAATCAATTGACATCATCCTATGACGTTCAAACGCGTTACATCGTTGGAAACAAGACAAAAACGAAAAAAAAAAAAATTCACTGGCGACTCCAAATAGGAAAAACACTTGCAAGTGTATGCTATAAAATAATCGATTTTAACTACCTATACTTTGTATTATTAATACTGGATTTGGATCCTGGAACCATAGTTATCAACACGTACTTTAAACAAATGAATAAAACGTTGTTAATTTCCGAAAGCTTCTGGGAAAGCCGCTTCAGAATTTAATTAATTTATCTAATCAATCAAATCCCAAAAGCCAAGTTATCCAACCCAGAAAGAAACCTTGTATTGATCGAATGCCTTATACTTTTTAGTTATGGCAATTTGAGATTTAATAAGTTATAATTAAAGTTGTAACAACTCGAAGTCCTACCGCGTACGTATTTTTTTCAACTTAAACGTGGTTGTGAAAATTCCTTCAAACTCGATCAACTCAAGCTAGTGGTAATAATAATTTACTTGTGTCTTTTTAAAAGTTATACGTAATTACACTTACAAATCACAATCACCATACTTGTATGTATATATGCTCTGCCATTTGTATCAATCTGCGTGCCCAGGCCTAACAACTTTTCTTTTTTCTTTTTGCGTAAAGATAACAACTTAATTTTTTAAAACAACATGGGTCCTTCTGAAGTTTTCGAATAAATTTTAATATAATTAATTAAATTACATTGACTCTTATGTCTTAATTGGGTCGTCGGTAAATGTGAAAGAATTGCTTATATGGGTTGTTGAGGTGATACTGATACATACATTGTACCATTGAAGAAAAGACCTCTCCCTGCGAATCCAATGAGCTCTCTCTTTTCATTTAAGGTTTTTTTTTTTTTTCAAAAAAAAATTTTAAAAGGGTAAAACGATTTGTTTCTCATTTCTTTCATAATACAAACATTGATTCATTTTATCAAGAAGACAATTAATCATAAGTTAATTAAGGAAACGTATTTAGAAAAAGAACAATATAAAAAACATGAAAAATATGAGAGAAAAAAAAAACAAAAATAAAGTAATAATTTTTAAGACATATATTTTCCAAGGACATAAACTATGAAATGTAGCAAAAGTTCCAAAATAATATTAATCTCACTGAGATTTCATTTTTTTGAATTGACATTTCAGATAATAATTATAATGTTTACTCTCTTTTGGTTTATTTCATATAGTAGTTCTTTTGGTTTACTCTATTTTCTTTCCCTTTTTTGTATTCACCGAATTATTTAAAAAAAGAACTTGAAAATTTTAGCCCAACCAATTTTGATAGATGATTCGAGCTCTGATGAGATCAAAAAGGAAAATTTCTTCTTTACCAAGTTGAAGAGGAACTTCTCTATAAATTAAATTAGCGAGAGTAACTTTAGATTTTAAAACATATAATGCATACGCAAATTTATTTTAAGGAAACAAGCACGTGACTTGCATACGTGTGAGTTGTTACTTGAACATGCTTGTTCATATTAAACATTTAAATTTAGTTGACCAAACTTTATATGTTTTCTAGATACATCGAATCTAATAATTATTGTTATAATAAGTACTCTACGGCCAGTTCATTGGTAGATAGAAAGCATGTTTTAGACACTCACTAGATTTCTTCCCCCAAACGACAAAAGTTTACCCATTTCTGCTGCCTAAGGGCAGCCTAAGAATCTTCCAAGTTGCAACCAAGTTTTAGAATAATTTTCTCAATAATGTACCCTCTTACCATATTACTATATATAAATTGTGACTACCAATTGCGGTGTAAAGGAGATTAAGGTAAAAATGATTGATTAATAGTCCATTTCCAAGGAGTTGGTGATTTCTCGACAAATGGCTGATTCAAAATTTTGAGCTGTCTCTTACCATTCTCAGAAATCTCAAAGTGTACATCAAAAAATTAGACTGATATACAAGACATGTCGATCGGGTTCAAACAATTTATTTTTCTTTTTAAAGTTGAATTTGATTAAAGCTAAGCAAAAAGCTTGGAAAAGCAAAATGTACAAGAACAACTTAAAGCCAGGCAATCAAATCATTATGCCTAGAGACCCCCAGTTTTGCTAAAGAATCAGGCATGAAATTAGCCTCCCTAAAAATATGAATGAAGACAACTTTGCCAACAACCTTTAGAATATTGTGTAACATGTTGAATAATCCATTATACTTTTATGGTCTATTAACCTAATTATTGAGCCACGAGATAACTGTCTTTGGAGTCACTTTCAATGATAAAATTAGGAGAGGGAATTGCAGCAACCTCAACAATGATCAAAAGAACCTCAACAGCAGTAAGAAGTTCTGCATAATACGAATTAGCAATGCCTATATTTTTAGAAAAAAAAAAAAGAAGAATTACCTCACCAGTTGAATTTTGAATGACTCTCCCAATGCCAACAGCCAGGCTTTCCAATCGCCAAGCCATGACGTACGTTTATCTTCCAAGTGTTTTTAGGTGGTGGTTCTCAACTTACATATTTCTGTTTGCATACGGAACCTTTGTCAGAAGTGAAGAATCTTATCATTACGGGCAAGCCATATTGACGATAAAATAACGTAAAAGAGAGTTTCCAGATGACTTTTTGACCAACATTAATTAGAATTCCAGGAATTCCCTAAAATGAAAACAGATTGAAGAGACCTTGGCATTGTCCATGCTATATTCTACCATTCTGCACAAGAATCCCATATGCTCCAAGCAAGGGAACAATCACAAAGTAAATCGTAGACAGATTCCATATGGTCATAAAAAGCACACTTGTTGTCAATGTTTAGCAAGCATCTTCTATCTTGGAGCAAATTGATAAGTGATAATAAGGGATTTTTCCAATTATAGCTTTCCAGCAGAAAATTTCAACTTTTGGTGGTGCAATGCCCTTCCAAATAGTGCTTTGGATTAGGACGATCATTGACTTTTCTCTAAAGCTTTTAAGGAGTAGGGGTGTGTAAGCCATTAGTGGAATGAGCCCAAATAATTCTATCATGACTAGCTTGTGCGAGATCCATAGAATTGGTAACAGACAAAAAGAGTTTTGCCAAATGTCAACCTCCCAATCAAAGAGCCTTCTTCTAAGTCTAACATCCCAAAGCCACTTGCCTTCAAACCAATAATCGAAATCATTAATATACCCATCCTTGTTAATAGCGAGAGAGAGTATATTCCTGGGAAGGAATTTTTAAAACAGTTCCATGAATCCACGAGTTGGGTAGACCCGAGTTTGGTTTGTATTAAGACTTTGGGTTAGTTTAAGCTATTTTTTTAATTTTATTTAAGATATATATCTATATATATGTAATCTCATAGCATACTTTAAAATTTAAAGGTGACCTTTCACTAAAATTTTGGTGTTTTCAAGTTTGAGTTCCAATATTTCTAAGAAGTTTTTTTTTTTCTTTTATAATTATTAACCACATGTATATATCTATTTTAATAATTTAGGGCTAATCATATTCGAGCTACGTTGAATTACAAATGGAGGAAGCTATTCCAAGCCTAGTTTTTCTATTTATAAGACTTGAATCCAAAATCTTTTTTAAAGGATATTGAGCTCCTTCCACTTAATTCAATAGGTGTTGGTTTTATAAAATAAAATTAAAACAAGAAGTCTGCTAATCTATAATCTATATATATATATATATATATGTATACAAATATATAAATATATATAAGTACGAATGTTGTAAAACTTTTGAATCGCCTAAAATATCATTTTTTAAACATATTTTAGAAATATTATTGATATTGTTTTTTTTTTGAAGATCAAGGAATTTTATTAAATAAGGATCCCACTTGAAAAAGAAGTCCAAGTAGGAACCAAGCAACAGCAACAGAAAGCCGAACAAAGCACCAAGAACAATCGATCATCAAAAACAAAAAGCTTGGCCGAAAAAAAAAAACAGAATAGACAACCAAGCAGCAATCACAAGGCCAAAAGACATACACGGCAGAAGTTCACCAGGAACATGAACAGCAAACCACAAACCTTCACAGAACTCATCCATTAGGAAAGCAAAAGAAAGCCAAACAAAAACCAGCTAAAACATTTCCAAGAGCTGGTCTTCTCTTCCAACCCCTTTTTTTGCAAGTGTATCAGCAGTTTCATTACATTCTCTAGGAACTTTCACAATACTCCAATCAGAAACTTTCTTCTTCAGAGCCTCAATTTTTAAGATACAACTCCTTAACCTCCAGGGGGTAGAATCCGGTTCAAGAGTCCACTTTTGAGCATTAGTCGAGTCAGTTTTAATGATAAGACTATCGGTGGAAGCCCATCTTGAAGCCCCGTAAACAATAAAAGCCTCCTTAATAGCCACGAGTTCAGCCTCATTAGAATCAGCCAACCCAATGTTGCTTTTAGAAAACTTAGCCATGGTCCTACCTTCATGGTTTCTCAGAACCCCTCCAATACCCACTTGGCCAAGCTTTCCTCTGGAAGAACCATCAACATTAAACTTAAGAGCCCCTGCAGTAGGTGGCAACCAAAAGAAATGCTCCCTTCCCAGGCACAACATTGGACATAGCAAACATAGGACTTCAAAACAAGTCCTCAAAGGACTGTAGCTGGTTTGGCCACTTAGCCATTATCCACCAGACCAATCTAACCTTAATAAGGTCAATCAACTGCATAATATCAACTTGCTTGCCATTGAAGGCAATATCATTCCTAAGCAACCAAATAGACCACATAACCACAAAGAAAAGCATTCTCCAGACATCAACATTATTATTCAAACAACACAGATTTTGCCAAGCATATATGAAAGAAGCAGCGTCACCAGGAATCACCCAAACTATTCCCCACATAGCATAGCAGTGAGTCCAGACAATCCACGGAACATGGCAAATAAAAAATAAGTGACTCACGGAGTCCTCCTCCTTGTGATAGGAAACACAAGAAAGTCGTATTCCATTACAACAGGCACCTTCTAGCAAGTTTAACTTTAACAGGAGCTCTGCCTTTCATAATTTGCCACACCAAAGCCTCCACCTTAGGAAGAGCAAGGCCTTTCTAAACAAGATTCCGGTGGCAAGACCTTTTAGCTAAGTTACCCCCCACAGCAGTGCAGAATAAACTAGCCTTATAGTTGCCTCCGGGAGTGTATTTCCAAATCAACTTATCGGCAAGATTGCTGCCTGGGATGAACTCATTAATAACCTTCAGTAAATTATGCCACTGCTCCTTTTCCCAGCCAAAGAGAGGCATTCTAAGCTCAATCACCCACTCCCATTCATTCTCATTCTATAATCCGTAATCACAAATCCTTCTATCTTTGTTGACAGCAAGAGCGTAAATACAGGGGAATTCTTCTCTCAAAATAGCATTACCACTCCAATTATCACTCCAAAACTTTAAGTTTTCTCCGTTGCCCATACTTATACCAATACCGGAAGACACAACATCAAAAAACTTATTTCTAGTATACAAAGGTTTCAGAACCGATTTCCATAAGGAAGAACACTTCCTCAAATCATTCAGGTTAGGCAGGAGATCACATGAGTCCCATCTGTTTTTTTCAATCAACACCATCCTCCAAAGAGAGTCCTGCTCGTTAACAAATCTCTAAATCCACTTGTTGAGTAAAGCTCTATTTTTGGTTTCTAGATTGACAAAACCCAGCCCTCCTTGATCCTTAGGTTTGTAGATAGAACCCCCGTCCACATAATGAATCTTCCTTCCCTCAGCTCCACCACACCAAAGAAATTTCCTTTGGATTTTATCCAGTTCATCTTTCACCATGCGAGGAATAGGGAACAGGGACATGAAATAAGTAGGCAGGGAGGACTGGACAGATTTAATCAATGTGATTCTCCCTCCTATGGACATGGTTTTAAAAACATAAATGCTTTCAAAAGATTTTGGGATACGGAAATCCACACACACACGGTTGTTTGTGATATACCCACATAGAGAGTGGGATGTTTTCAAAAAAAATATAAATACTTATATGTGTGTGTTTATATATTTTAAAAATGTATGTTTTATACATACATATATATATATAATATCATAAAATATTATTATTATGAGTTTTAAGGGTGAGATACCCTTGAGAGATGAGTGATTGAGAGGGATGCTTCTCGTGCTCCAATATATGCGAGAGCATGGACGAATTAGAGAAAGGATGTTAGATACTCAGCCTTGGACCGCCTATTGAGGGGCACGGTGAGTCGAGACCTGATTAGGAGAGGCGCGTAGGGAAGCTCGCTAGGCTCCAGTTCGCTGTGTTCCACCACAGCGAGGCACCACCGAGGGAAAGGGCTAGAGAGATAGAAAATAGAAAATATTTTGATAGCCCTCGGTGCAGTGAGGCATAAGACGACCGACGGGTCGAGCCTCTAGTATAAAAGAGATGCCAGCCCATTTGAGATTTATATATTTATTTATTTAAGAGTTTTTAAAAGAGGGTTCTTAGTAGAAGAACCAGAAAAGAGTTTTCAAAAGAAATATATATATTTTATTATTATTTTATTTTGGATTTTCCTGTCTTCCCTAACCCTAATGGAGATTCTTAGAACTTTTGTCACTCACCTGTATCCAATGTGGATGAATGCAGATTCTCGTACGGGGTCAGCAAATAGAATAGAGGTTTACTAGGAGACGTTGGTGACATAGGTTTAGTGGTTTCCGTTGTGTAGGTATTTCCTTTAAATTAATCCACTGGCGTGATTTATAAAGTTAATTATTTTATTAAATGATTTATAATTAAAGTTTTAATTGACAGCGATGGTATCCATTTGTTTGCCTTGTGGTGCTTCGGGTGCGTGAGCGATCGGCACGTGCTTCGAGGTAGCACGGCGGTTGCCACGTGACCAACCCGGGCAGGTCGGGGCGTGACAACTTTAATGGTATCAAAGCGTTTAAAAGATTCTGACTGTTTTCAAAAGCTATAAAATATTTTCAAAAGTGTTTTTAAACGTTTTCAAAAATTTTTGAAGCCAGTGGATTAAATAGGTTTAGAACTCCAGAGTTCGAGTATGTAGTTACTCGAAAGTGTCATAAATGATCAAACCTACTCTTAGAGTACCTTCTTTAGCAGTAAGCCACCAAATAGTGTTCTCGAGTGTGGTCTTAAGTGAGAAGACATCACGACCACCTTTTTGCTCAAGATTCGTGCAAACAAGGCATGCTATCCAAGAAACTCCCCAAACCCAAATCTTCAGCTTTTAATGTTCTTTCTACTCGACAGCTAAACTGTGCAAGGGACGGTATTTCCCTTGAGGTGACGAGATAGATGATATCTCGTCTAATCCTCCTTGATAGCCTAGTCAGAGGCTTACTAGTGAAGAACTGATTTGATGCCCGACCTTTCAGGTTGTGGGAATCGAGACTCGCTAGTAAAGCAGCGAGTTTGAAGGGTAAATTAGATGCGTTCCCCCATTCTTTACACTAGTGACGTGTGACATTTGGGAGGAAATGATGCGACTAGAATTAGGCAAGGGCCAAGGTTGGCTTAACATGCGTGAACACTAACTTCACTTCTCTCACTCTCTACACTATTGGTGTGTAGATTAGAAGAGATAGTTGGGTTACAACGAGAGAAACAAAGAGATACGAGGTCACGAACGACGAAGTCTGAAGAACTTCAAGGGGTGAGACATACCATTTTAAAGAAAGGACAAAAAAATGGTGTGGACTTCAATGGAAAGGGCAATCCCCAAATTTATACCGAAGTCGAAGAGGAAATAGTGGAGATGCAGAAATTGCTGGAAGAGTGCTCTTGGGATTGGGCAGAAGTTGAGATGAGTGCAATAAAGGCTAGCCGACTCCACTTGTTCTTACACCGTGGTGTATAGGTGGTGAAAGAAAAGGGGGTATTGGTGAACGAAAGAGAGTTCGTCTGAAGTTAATCGAGGAGAAGCATCCAAGGAAATTGGAAGAGAAAGAGTGAGCCTAAGATCCCAATAAGTGAGATATGGGAAGATCACTTGAGGATGTAAAAGGATTGAAAAGAGAACACCCCAAAGGATTCAAGAATGGCAAAAAGGAAGAATGAGGAAAAAGGAATAAGAGAGAAACCATTCTTGGGAAATGATGAGGAGGAATAAGGCATGGAGAACAAAATGGAGAATGAGGAAAGAAGAAAAAGAGATCACATCCAAGTGGTCAATGAGTAGTACGTCAGTTACTACTTGTTTGACCATTGGATACCAATGTCAAGAGAGGATATTGGAGAAAGAAGAGAAAGGAAATGAAGATGGAGGAAATGGAATAAGGAGAAAGATAGGTTGGAACCTCCATTTCTAAGTGGATTAAGAGTGATGAACCTTTAGTAATTGATGGTCAATGAGAGTAAGAAGGAGGAGATCTCCAAAGGATAATGAGAAATGATCTTGATGAAGACAATGGGAAGTAAGCAAGCGGAAAGAATGGGATGCATGGCAATGATAGGAATGCCCGCATACGTGCTAATGGAAGGCACGAAGAGAATTTCCTCCAATATCATGAAGACATCACCAGGAGGAACTGGTGAGAAAGAAGAAGGGGAAAAGAAAAGAAAGCAAGCCCTTAAAGAAAGGATAAAGGAATGTCGTGATGTAGTACGGAGACTTTCTTAATGAAGAAAGAAAGCGTAAAACTCTAGATAAAGAAAATTCTAGGCTAATCAAAGACAAAAGGGGTCTGGGAAAAAGAGGGACTTAGTTCAGTTGATGGACTAAGTTCTGTTTAACTAGGAATAGAGTTTTAAAAGAAGAAAAGTATAACACATCACTAGAAAACTATAACCTTAAATAGCGATAATTTCAGAATCAACCATAGGTCAATAACTCCAAATGGCTGACCAGGATTAGTAAAAGAATAAGACTAGGAAATTAGGGTTAGAGACAAAACCTAGGTAGGTAACTTAGAGATAGATTAAAGAAGAGTATAAAAAAGAGATTAAAAGAAGCATAGAAAGAGGACTAAGAAAGATCTAGTGAAAGAAAGTGTATAAAAGACTTAGAAACGAATGTTAGCTAAGGAAAGTCGAGCATAATGAACCCCAAATTGAGTCAAGCCAAGGCAGTACATCATAAAACGAATAAGTCAAAGGAAAGAAAGAATAAATAAGAATGATCGGAGGCCAGAACCGAGAGACAGAAAAGGGGTCAAGGAGATAAACTGGTGAAAGGAAGAGGAAACGCCGACTCCTTGAATGGGGAATAAGAGAACAAAAGGGTTAAATGTGGGAATTGGTAGAAAGAAAGGAAAGAAACACCCCTGATTATTTAAGTGATAGAAGAAGAGAGAAATAAAGAAGTAATGATATGTAAGGATATGAAATCATGATGGAGTAAACAAAGGTGCAAGGATGATAATAAGGAGGACAATGATAATGATAATAATGGTAATGATAATGATAATGGAGATTTGAAGAATAATCAAACCCAGTAATAAGGAAAGTGTATCGACCTAAGTTTGAGTTAAAGAAAGAGTGAGGATAAACCAGAATGATGGTTGAAATGGGAGAAGACAAAAAGGGTGATTAAGGATAAACCAGAATAATGGTTGGAACCAAAAGATAGGAGAGGAACAAAAAGGATAAGTTAAAATTTTTAGAAGGAGGGGAGTAGACCAACTTTGAGGATAACCTCCCTGAAGAATTAGGTGAAGAAAGGATATGGGAGATAAAGTCAAACTAAGCTAAAATGAAGTCAGCTTGGCGTGGACAAGATTGTGAGGCAATGGAGAATAGAGAAAGGTGTTGTCCGCGATAAATAAACCATGGTATTGAAAGACAAAGAAGAGATATCAAGATATTAAGAGCCAAAGACGGCTAAGGTAAAAGAAACCCACATGTGGAAAGCAAGAGATGAGGGAACTGAAACAGAAAAGATGACAAGAGAGAACCCCCAAGTACTCAATGGAAGGAGTACGAGAATAAGGAAAGGAATTGATCAAACTCACAAACTTTTACAAGCACGACCAGTGTAAGGAGCAGAAAGGAAATTCTAACACCTAAGAATAATCAAAGGTGTTAGAAGAAAAGAGGAATAAGGATAGGAACGATGAAGAAAGTCAGAGAAGAAAGCAAAGAAAGGGAAGAATGAAGTCAAGGTAAAGGAAACCTTGGGTAAGACGTGAGAGATCATGCAAGTCGTGGTAAAAAGGTTATGAAAAAGAGAAAGGATACGGAGATGACCCTAAGGAAAAGGGTATGAAGATGATAAGAGCAGCAGAATGACGCCAAGGATTGGCAGTTGACCTAAGATAAAGGTAAATTGAGTGAAGAGATAAGAAATCTCAAGAGAGAAGAATGTGAAGATGAAGAAGTTATAAGGGATGTCGCATGAGAGTGATGAGCGTGAATTACGCTGTTCCGCGTTGACGAGAAGGCAAGAGAAATGTGACCCCACTATGGACGTAGGCGGATGTTAAGGAAGAAAAGGTTAAAGAAGGGGATAAGGAACCCCAGATAACACTGTTGATGGAAGTAGGAAAAGAGATCGACCATTAGCAAGGAAGCTAATGTGAAGAAAGGCGATTATATGAAAGAGAATCACGCGGCACCTCCTGAAGTGGACACTCAAAGGGAGTGAAAGATGAGAGAAAACCTAAAAGGCTACAGAAATGGCATGGATGGGTATGAAGTCGAGGCTCAAGTGTGATTGACTTGGGAGCCATGAGAGGCATCCCTATGAGAGGCAGGGTCAGAGATCGAGATCTTGAGGATCTTTGTGATGACCACAGGAGAGGACCGGCCCAGTATGTGATTGGGGAGAGTATGAGACCTCCCAGAGTTCTCTATCCCAGAGAGGATGAGAGATGAGATGTGATGGGCCGTGGGCCCTGTATGTGATGTGATGGGCCAAGGGCCTTATGTGTAATTGTGATGGGCGGTCAGAGAGTGGGTCAAATTGTGAAAGCTGAAAGGGCATGATCTCTGATTCCTCTGTTGTGATATAGCCGAGAGTGGGCCAGTGTGTACAAGAGCTCGACTCATACACCATGAAAAGAGAGAATGAAAGTAAGGGACGAAATGGAGAAACAAAACCAAGGTAGGGGGAAAGACATTTAACGCACTGCATCCTCGCTGTAAAGGCAAGGGAGTTAAGCTAAGGTCTTTCCCGATAGCTTGGTTACAAAGACGAGTACAAGACCACGAAACGACGAGGAACACGTCGGATGATGGCCTCGAAGTGAGAGGCAATGGTAATGAAAAGGAGAAGGAACTCCTGAAAAGAGTAAGAGGTATGGAACCCCAGAAGTAACAAGAGAGTAGTCTCGTCGAGAGAGACTTTAAGAAAGAACAAGGACAAGGTGGAAGAATCAAGTAAGCACAACCCAAGCAAAGAAAGAACCTCTGAGTGACGAAACTGGATTGAAGAAAGCCTAACCCATAAATAGGTAAGGGTAGGCTATGTTAAGGAAAATATGAGGTTCAAACTCAAGAGTAAAAGGGCGATGACGCCACTCTTGAGAAAGCAAACGATCAGAGTGCGCAGTGGAAGCGCGATAAACTTCAGCAGCGAGTAGTGATGCGAACACTATTTGAAAACGAAATGAAGGTTTCAAATGGAAGCCAAATCTCCCTAAGCTAACTTATTTAATTTCGAGGATGAAATTTTTACAAGGAGGGGAGAGTTGATACACCCGGACCTTGCATGACTTTTTCGGTACGAATGGAATAGTGCAAAATGACGTATTAATTAAACAATATGTCGGTCCGGTTGTGTCAAGTCAGAAGAGAAGATAAGCTTAAGACAAGACGTAGTTGGAGGATGAGATTGGTGACCATGCATGGGAACATTAAAGTGGACTTCTTTAAGTCCATAGCTAATGGATTGGAAGTCCATTGGTCAATTGGTCAGTGGATCAGGCCAAGGATCAAAGTTTGAGAGTTTAAAAGAGAAGAGAAAGTCTGGCCCGGGGCCCGAGTAGACCCAGTTTCGGGCTTCCCTATAAATAGGGGGAGGCCGAGCCTCTCCCCTTTATTTTCTCTCTTTCTCTCTTCTCTCATTTCTCTTTTCTCTCAACTGCTCTTTTGGAGCAATTTTGGACTTTTGCCCGATCCAGACAAACCGACCGAAGGTTCAAGGCGAGATCTTGGTGTGCTATTCTTAACTCCTTGATTTACGCATTTCTAAGTTTTTACGCATTTCCATGCATTAGTCTAGGAGAGATCCAAGCTCAAAGTTAGGTTCAGCTTTTAGTTAGATTTTAAGCTTAGATTCGAGATCTAGGAACTTTGAGCTTGTGATTCTCATTTCTGCTCCGATAAACATGTCGTGGAAGGTGAGAGGAACCTCTATCTCGAATTTCATGCCAAACGGTGGACCGAGGGGCTCGGGAACCGAGGAAAAGCCTCAGATCCCTAGGCTGAAAGACAGCTCCCGCGCAGGAGCCAAGTGTCTCCCGCGCGGGAGAGACCCGCAACCCAGGTCCTGCGTCGGACTTGGGCTAGTCTCGCGCCAGACTGGGCCTTTTGCCCCAAAATGGGCGATTGGGCCCTGTTGGGCCCAAGCCGAGTTAGTCTCGACCCAACTTACATGGGAGGGCCCTTTTGGGCCTAGAAACAGGCCGGGCTTGACCCAGCCACATGGGGGGCCTGCTTGGCCCAGACCTTAGCCCATGGACCCCTAGGGGCATTTTCATAATTTTTCTTCAAGTGTCCAATTTTTACACCGGAACCTCCCGAACACTTTTCTAAGCCCCGAATCACATCCAAGCCCAGTCGTAGGTCATGTTATAGCCTCATAGATGCATTCATTAATTTAATTATGAATGCTAACGTATATTTCCATGTATTAGAGCTCTGGATAATCGAATGCGGCGATGCACTGGAGGTTAAAGCTACATGGAGAGCTTGGGAGTATACGAATCTCCCAATACTATGAGTGACCTAGACTTCTTTGTTTAGCCACTGGGGAAAAAGGTTTCAAAAACATAAATGTTTTCAAAAGGTTTTGGGATACGGGAAATTCACACACACACAGTTGTTTGTGATATACCCACATAGAGAGTGGGATGTTTTCAAAAGAAATATAAATACTTATGCGTATGTGTTTATATATTTTAAAAATGTATGTTTTATACATATATATATATATATAATCATGAAATATTATTATTATGAGATTTAAGGGTGCGATACCCTTGAGAGATGAGTGGTTGAGAGGGATGCTCCTCAGGCTCCAATATATGCGGGAGCATGGACGAGTTGGAGAAAGCATGCTAGATACTCAGTCGTGAACCGCCTATTGAAGGGTACGGTGAGTCGAGACCTGGTTAGGAGAGGCGCGTAGGGAAGCTCGCCAGGCTCCAGTTTGCTGTGTTCCACCACAGCGAGGCACCACCGAGGGAAAGGGCTAGAGAAATAGAAAAGAGAAAATATTTTTGAATGAGAAAAGAGATAGCCCTCGGTGCAGTGAGGCATTAGATGACCGACGGGTCGAGCCTTCAGTATAAAAGAGATGCCAGCCCATTTGAGATTTATATATTTATTTATTTAAGAGTTTTTAAAAGAGGGTTCTCAGCAAGAGAACCAGAAAAGAGTTTTCAAAAGAAATATATATTATTATTATTTTATTTTGGATTTTCCTGTCTTCCCTAACCCTAATGGAGATTCTTAGAACCTTTGTCACTCACCTGTATCCAATGTGGATGGATACAGATTCACGTACAAGGTCAGCAAATAAAATGGAGGCTCACTAGGAGACGTCGGTGGCATAGGTTTAGTAGTTTCCGTTACGTAGGTATTTCTTTTAAATTAATCCACTGGCGTGATTTATAAAGTTAATTATTTTATTAAATGATTTATAATTAAAGTTTTAGTTGATTTACAGCGATGATATCCATTTCTTTGCCTTGCGGTGCTTCAGGTGCGTGAGTGGTCGGTACGTACTTCGAGGAAGCGAGGTGGTTGCCACGTGGCTGACCCGGGCAGGTCGAGGCGTGACAGATACATGCCTTTCCATGATTCAAGTCTACTCTTAAAACACTCGATAATAGGTCTCCAAATCGAGATAGTGTTGAATCTTGCCCCAAAAAGAAGACCCAAATACTTACAAAGCAAGTATTTAACTTTACACTTCATTAAGGCAGCCCATTCTTCAAGATGTTCTCTTTCAACCCCAATACCACATAATCTGCTCTTATAAAAATTGATTTTTAGTCTAGAAACTAATTGGAAGGCCTTAAGGACTCTTTTCACATTAAGAATCTGATCCAAACAAGCCTCACAGAAGATAATAGTGTCATCAGCGTACTGAATATGGGAGACAGTAAGATCATTATCCCAAACTAAGATCCCCTTAAAGAGATTCAGACTAACGGCCTTGTCCACCATAGAGCTAAGCATCTGCCCAACCAAACAAAACAGGAACGGAGATAAGGGGCAACCTTGCCTCAGGCCTCTATTAATCTTGAATTATCTCGTCTGAGCTTCATTAACCAACACCGAGATGGAGGCAGTAGAAACACAACACATGATCCGCTGAATCCACTTAATTCCAAAACCCATCTTCTCCATTACAAAGTTTAAGAAATCCCAATTGATGCTATCATAAGCCTTCTCAAAATCAACTTTCAACAGCAGGCCTTCTTTTCTCTTTTTCCTCACCTCATCAATAACTTCATTAGCCACTAGAGAACAATCAAGAATCTGCCTACGTCTTATAAAAGCAAATTGACTCTTCCCCATAACCTGATCAATGACTCTTGACAGTCTGCCAGCCAGAACTTTGGCAAGAATCTTATAAATACTACCCACTAAACTTATAGGCTAGTATTCATTAAGTTGGGAGAGCAAAGCACACTTTGGCACCAGAGTAAGAAAAGAAGCATTAATTTTATCATCAAAAGAGGTGGATTCATAGAATTCTTCAAAGAAATACATGAGATCAAGCCTCAACAACTTCCATTGACTTTTGAAAAAATTCATGTTAATCCCATCAGGCCCAGGAGCCTTATTCCCATCGCAATTATTAATGGCTTCCAAGATTTCCTCCTCAAAGAAAGGACTTTCCAACCAGTTTCTGCACTGATCAGATAAGACATTGCAGTCGACCTCCAATCTTTAGAGCTTGAAAGCCAACTTTTTGCTGAAATGTTCCTAAAAAAACTAGCAACATCCTTTTTGACATCATTAGGATTAGTAATAGTCCTGCCTTGAATAAACAACTCCTCAATTCTATTGGCCCTTTTCCTCGCAAAAGCCATGAGATGAAATAACTTTGAATTTCTATCACCATCTTGCAGCCACTTGATGCTAGATTTTTGCATCCAAAAAAGTTTTTCAACTCTGTACAACCTCCATAATTCACTTCTGAGCTTAAGCAACTCATTTTTCCTCTCCCTATTTCCACCATCCTTTTGACATATCAACTCAAGTTGCTGGATATCCTCTTCAGTTTTCTTAATCAGATCACCCCCTTTTCCAAAATTGGTCTTATACCAATCTTTAATGGACGGCTTGATGCCCCTTAACTTTTGCCACAAATCCAGCCTCCCATTATTAACATCGAGACATTCTGCCAATACACATTGATGACATGCTGGAAGCCCTTCTCTTCAAGCCAATAATTAAAGAACCTAAACGGTTTAGGACCGCAATCTTTAGTCTTAGAAGAAATAAGAACTAGGTTATGATTCGACAATGACCGAGGAAAAGCTCTCTGGAAAATCATGGGAAAATAATCAAGAAGGTTAATAGAAAGCAGAAATCTATCTAACCTACTAAAGGAATGACTCTCTCTATTATTACACTAAGTGAATTTGTCTCATATCATAGGGAGATCAGCCACACCAAGATCAATAATAAATCAGCAAACACACTCATAGCTTCAAAATTAACAGAGACTCTAATTTTTTCCTCCACCGATCTAATAACATTAAAATCTCCCCCCAAGCAGGGCGGCATACCAAGAGAAGTAAGCGCATCAGTAACATCCTGAAAAAAGATCCTTCTTTCTTCATCATCATTAGGGGCATACAGATTAACAAAGCAACATGTCAGATTACAGCTTCTTATAACACCAATAAGAAGAATAAATTTGTCTTTGACCACAATGGATTCAACTGAAAAGAATTCATCCCTCCAAATAGAAATAAGACCCCCAACAAACCCTGAGCATTTGAACAAGTAGCTTTATGCTGTCCTTTTCCCCATAAGACCTTAAAGACCTTCCTATCCGTATTCTGCAACTTGGTTTCTTGGATATGAAACATATCCACACTTTTTTTAGCCACCAACCTCCGAACTACTCTTCTTTTTTCTTTTCTATCCAGCCCTCTGACATTCCATGACATAATAATCATAAAAAGAAACAACTCAGAGAAAGAGGGAGCATACTTACAATCAAGTGTTCTCTTGAGCATTCTCCTCCATTTCAACTAACGCCTGAATAATCTAATCTTTCTCAACCTCAAAGACCACTCCAAGCTTCTCACAAATCTCCAAGGTTTTGAAAGCTTCCTTCCTATTAATAACATTTCTGTAGGCTATGTCTGCGTCTGAGATAGATACATTAGACCCAAGTTCATTGTCACATCCTTTTCTGCCCAAAAGCTCAGAGACCACCTTTTTATAATGTTTACTCCTTTTACCCTTCCTATCTGTTACGAAACTCTTACTCGGGCCATTGTTCACAACTTTCCAGCTCGTATTCTGCTCATTCGGATTTGAGCCCACCTCTTGCAAACCAGCACTAATCCTATCCTTGTTTCTATAATGGGTTAACACCAAAAATGCATTACTCGGGCCATCAACACTATGGGCTTGACTAACAATCCTCGTACTGGGCCCATGACTTTGAATAAGAGGGAGGCTCGTCCAGAAACAACATCGTCCTCATGAGCCTAATCGAACCTTTCAAAGATATTCCTCATCAAAGCCAACTGTCCCACATTATCACTATCAATGTCGCCTCCTACATGCTCTTCTTCCGAAATAGTTGTTCCCCTTTCAAAAAGTTGACGGTTCATCTCTCTATGACAATCAACCCCGACAGCTATCAAAGCTGGGTCATTAAGTCCTCTCCTGGTTTGTTTGCCTATCCTCGTGATCCAAACCATGAGCCTTCTCAATGACGAACACCAGTGACTCTATTGTCGGCTCTTCCGAGCTACTACCCGTATCAAAATCTGGAATAACTCAAGGAACACAATTTTCATTCACCACCGAAACCAAAATTTTGAACTTATAACCATTAGCCTTTCCATCAATCAACGATGGAATAACAGATTTGTTAGCCACCTTCACTTTCACCCATGCTGCTTCAAAGGACTTCTTGAGTTTAGTGACCTCAGCAATGGACACCAAACTGCCCCAGGGATTATAAATTGCTATGAAAAAATTGTCATGCCACAGGACCAATGGAACATTCTCAAACTTAATCCAGACATGAGAAGCTCTATCTTCTTCAACACTTTCCCATGGTTTTAAGAAGTCAAACCTTGTAACAAACATACTAGAATAATCATCAATATAAGTCAACATCTCCTCTTTTGACACAAATGAAAACAGGACATTGATATCACTAAGAGGAGTCAGAGTAACCCTGATACCTAGCTGAGAAAACCTATCCTGTATCAATCAAACGGATACAGGACTCCTTAATTTACCAATAGCACTTCTATATAACCATTCCATATCCTCAGGCGAAATCTGGATTTCTAGATGAACATGATCCGACACCTGAGCATCAGAAGAAGATGTTGAACCAGTGATGGGAGAAATGCCCTGACTAACCATCTGTTCCTTCTACTTGATAACCGAAAAGTTGACAAGAAGGGACCCTCTATGCTGCCTGTCCTCTAAAGCCTTAGAATTTTCAACCCTGGTACCCGCAACCACATCCCTATACTTCATGCCCTCAACGACAAAACACTCCTTTTGATGTCTGTCACCTTTGCTCCTCTGCCCAGCACTTGATGTCCCTTTAGCACCACTATTCCCATTCTGACAATGGTTAGCTTTCTTAACAATTATAGGGTGGTTGTCAAGACACACCCCATTCCCTGCAAAAATTGCCTTGTCAGCTTCCTCCAGCCTTCTGTATCGAACAAATGCGAATTTGACCCCAGCAGAAAATTTTTTCTCGCCTCTAGATGGCGGGATGTATGCATCCACAACAATGCCAAACTGACTAAAATGATTCCATAAAACCCCCAGTGTCATTTTCTAGTGAAGATTCCCTACAAAAACTGAATGGAACCGTGATCTCTAATCTACATTACTCTTCTTTTTGATCCTTTAGTCATATCTTTGAGCTTCTTGATGACCGTCACCAAAGACTTGTCTTCTCCGCCTTTGGAATATACTCGTCCGGTTCATTCTATTTTCCTTGACCCAAATTAAGGTTACAGTGGCCATCATTGATATTGTTGAGTTAAGTTAAAACTCTTTATTTATCTTTTATTAAATAATTTTTTTTATATTTATTAAATAATGTTAGTATATATAATTAGCCAATTTTACTTTCATCATAATTAGCTTACTATTATATTATCTTGAAGAAAATAATTTAATTATCATTCACTTTAATGTAGTTTGTTTTTCTAAATTTTTATTTTTTATTATTATTAATAATGCATGTACATATCATGCAGCACATATGACAGAGAGTGACTAGTTACCAAATAAATAGGGCAATATATGTAATAATCATGTTGAAGATTAAAAGGAAAAACAAAAGAAAAGGGATCTTCCAACTTGTATGATGAAAATTTAATTAATTAAGAAATTTAGTACCAATGCTATCTATCTATCTATATATATATATATATATTGATGAATAGAAAAATTTCAAATTGTTAAGAGAAAGCTCAAAATAAAAAGAAAACAGAAGGAGAAAAGGGAAGGAAAGCTGATAACCTCATATTAAAGTTTATTATTAGTTTTGAGATTAATTAATTGATTAATAACTGATTAAACTAGCAAACCAATACAAGCAACCTTGGAAGCCTTCCCTAGTTAACAATCTTTTGTAATGGCTGACACTACGTACGCAGGAGAGGTTTTCATATAATATTGTTGAGTAAAAGCCCAACAGTGCCATTCTAAAGCACCCGGCTCAGGCCTCACTACCACTCGGCTGGGCCTCGCAACCATCCGGCCTAGGCCTCATGACCATTCGGCTCAGACCAGGACTCGGCAGAGCCAGTCACTAACCCACTAAGGAGACGGCCCAATGAGAAAGGCCCAATCTCCAGACTCCATGCTTAGGCAAAGCTCACATGTAAACTCTATATATATGAACAGTACCATGCAACCAGGTATGGGATTCCTTCTTCCAGCTCTATTCTCTTAGAACCTCTCTAAAACCCTAGCTGACTTAAGCATCGGAGTGTGATCAACCGGCTAACTGCCGGTCATCCTCTTCACTGTTTTTTCCCTCTTCAGGTCGCTATCGGCTAGCTCAAGCTCCCGTCGAGGTCTCGGATTTCTATACCTCAACAAATATACATGCCAATTGCCAAGTATATCTAATTAACTTGTAATATTCTTTTGTCTTATAATTGGAAGAGTTGGACCGCGTTTAATGGTGTCGTTAGATAATTATAATAATAATAATCAGAGTTCCGTTTTCCCATTTTAAAACGTGATATATTCAATTAATCTTATCCTCGGCATCAGCTTGCTACTCTCCTATTTATAGCGATCAGCAGCAGCGAGCCTTTCTGCCCATCACACAGACATTAGTTCAACGTTTATAGAAAAAGTGACTAAACAAACTCTAGCTAGCTAAAGAAGAAGAGAAGGCAATAGATGGTTAAGATTACAAGCTTCAACTACACAATTTTTCTGGGTTGTTCCTTGATTTTTAATCTGTTTTTAATTGGTAGCTTATACCTCCATGGCTGTTGGGAGCAAGGCTCACTAAGACTGCTTCTGCGAAAGCTGAGTGTGTGTCATCCATCACATGTTCAGGACATGGAAGAGCTTCCCTGGAAGGATCAATTCTTCGTGGAAAACCTGTTTGTGAGTGCAGTGCATGCTACGGAGGCCCTGACTGCTCTCAATTCTTACCACAATGCATTGCTGACGCGGAGAGGTAATTGACTGCAGTTTAATTTCAATTGCAGCTTAATATTATCCAATTTGAGCTTGGTTTAACCAATTAATGTTATTAACGTTGTTGTCAACTCATTTTCCACAGTGGGATCCTATGTTCTTAGAGCCCTTTTGGGTGAAGCATGCAGCAATCAGCACCATCGTGGTTCCTGGATGGCATCGCATGAGCATGAATACAACGATGGTTCTCTCATCTAAGAGAGCTCGACACTCAAATTCGGAAACTTCATTCAGTAATCGGAAATGCAGTCACTGAAGGAAGGTTCATCATTTTTGGTGTTGGATCTACTCAACTTCTTCATGCGGCGGTCCATGCCCTCTCTACGACAAATGATGCATCTTCTCCTTCGAGAGTTGTAGCATCAGCCCCGTACTATCCTGTAGGTTTGACCCCCTTTAAAATAACATAGCTTGTCTAAATCGTCATTGATTTAGGCTTACGGATGATTAATGTTAGTGACGATTATATTTCATGTCACAGGTTTACAGGGAACAAACCGAGTTCTTCAACTTCGAGGATTTTAAGTTCAAAGGAGATACTTCGTTGTACAAGATTAACAATAGAGATTCGCAAGGGAAGGTCATAGAAATTGTGACTTCACCATTCAATCCTGATGGCCAATTAAAGAAGGCAGTTCTTCAAGGCCCATCTCTGAAGACAATCCATTATTTTGCTTACTATTGGCCACATTATACACCTATCCCTGCTCCAGCTGATGAAGATCTCATGTTGTTAACTCTCTCCAAGCTTACTGGACATGGCGGCAGCAGATTTGGGTAAGTTTCTTTTCTACCATTCTCATGATTGTAGACATCAAAATATATTGAATTGATTCCAATCAAAGCCTTTCGGGGTGCAATGAGTTACCTAATATGCTAATTAAATTGCTAATATTTGGACTGGCTATGCAGGTGGGCAATTATTAAAGATGAGGCTGTTTATAAAAGGATGTTAACATATATGAGTCTGACCACCTATGGTGTTCCACGAGAGACTAAGCTAAGAGTTCTGAAGCTGCTAAAAGTAGCCGTCGAAAAAGGAGAAGGAAAAGAAATGTTTGACTTCGGATACAAAACAATGAGGAACCACTGGGGAAAATTAAGCAGAACTGTGTCAACGTCCAAAAGATTTTCAATCCAGGAACTTGAGCCTCAACTTTGCTCTTTCCACCAAAAAGTAAGAGCACCTTCTCCAGCTTTTGCATGGGTCAGGTGTGAAAGAGAAGAAGATAAAGATTGCAACGCAGTGCTCAACTCTGTGAACGTCACAGGACTTGATGGTAGCCTGTTCGGTTCTGAAAGCAGATATGTGCGCCTTAGCCTGGTGAAGAGTGAAGATGACTTCGATTTGCTGCTGAAAAGGTTGCAAATGTTAGTAGCTCAAGAAAATACTGATAATACCAAAGTCATGCTACAAAATGAAACTACTGGAAGCTTGCCACCACCTAGCTATATTGAAGAACTGGCAACACAGGCAACCATGCCTTCCTATTTATGGTAGCAGCTGGAAAGCTAGGGAACTTCGAATACGTACTAGTTGTTAGTAAATTGGGTGGGAGATATGGGAGATGACTTCCAACTTAAGTAGATATCATTTTTAAGTTGTTGATTATTGTTACTATAGGTGAGGCTAACTAATATGGATATTATATGTACTTAATTAGCATTTTATACTATGTAGCTTGGAAAATGTGTTTTAAATTCTAAGTTCTTTATAATAGAACAAAAGTTGCTCTTCAAATACTAATTAATTGATAGGGCTGTAAAAGAATCGAGCATTTGGTGAATAGCTTGTATTCGAGTTCAAGACTTATTTATGTTAGTTTGACAAGGTAAACAAGTGATTCTGAATAAAATATAGTGTTTATTTAATAAACGAGTCAAGCTTGAATAATATAGTATGTTTAGTTTGTTTACATTCACGAAAATGCTAGTTTAATGTTTATTATGAGCTCGTAATTGTTCATTTCAAAGATTGTTTAAACTTGTTTATATTCGTTAAGATTAAAATAATAGGTAATTTATATTTTTTATTTTTAATAATTTTCATTTTATTTTATTTCCTTTTTTTCATTTATCATTTATATTTTAATTTTAAACTTGTATGAATGACTAGATAATCAAATATAAGTATTTCAACGAAAATTTATAATTAAAAATAATAAATATAATTATATAATTTATATAATCTTATATGAATAAATTAATGTTTATTAATGAATGCATTCAATTAGTATTTATGAACATGTTCATTTGTTGATCATTAACAAATTCATCTAACTGATAAATATAAACGAATACAATAAATATCTTATTAATAAACGAATATGAGTGCAAAACAAATGTAGAACATTCTTAATGAACACGAGTTGAGTTCGAACAAGTAAAAAATAAACGAACACGTCTTATTTTATTCGAGCTTGGCTCTTTACAGTTTGGTTGGACTAATATTTTCAAGTTTTTTTTTATTTGGTGACTACAAAAAAATGAGAAAAAAAAGGGAATAAACTAGAAGCGAATGGAAATTAATTAAAAATTAGATAAATTTCCGAATTGTCAATGGTAAAAAAAAAAAGAAAGAAAAGAAATGGGATTAGAGAGATCGAAGAGTTTGAAAATGTTGAACTAGAAAAGAATTGAGAAAATTCTTTTAAGAATGAAATTAAAAGAACTGCGTAGAAGAAATCGGGGGCAAAGAAAATATATGGAGATGAGTGGTTTGGTCATCAAGTTCTATTATGGCTATTAATAATTGATTTGGCATGGTTTTGGTTAATTTTATAATGTTACAGCTTAACCGCTATCGTCGCTGTTTAAAAATGCAAAATGCAGTCTATTTCTATAATTAATTTTTGTTTTGGCTCTTTTAATTTAAATTTCGTATCATATAATATAATTCTAATTAAGATCAACTTATTGGTAGAAAGAAAGGCTGTTTCACACTCCTTAATCCCTGCCTCCCTAAGGGTGGCCAGTGGCCTTAGCATCTTTGCAGGTCGCAGCCAAATCTTAATATAATAATTTAAGTTAATAATTTTTCCTCTTACTGTAAAATTTGACTATCAATGCATGGCACAAAAGAATAACCAAGGCTTAAGGAAACAGAAAACTATCATGTGCAGCAAGCAGAAGAGAAATTTGCAGACTATTATTCCGAGCACATCTATCTACCCACGCTAGCACATTCATAAATTTTTATGGGAAGAATTGAAGACCTGCAGCAGCTCCTACACCAATCCAGAATCTCCCTTTAAGCTCCAGTGTTGCTCAGATTACCAGAGGACCTTTGCACCTTGCCCAATCTTAGTTGCCTTTACTTTCTGAAGAATCAACTGCAGTTGGATCTTCAAGCTCAATTTCATCCACAATGACTCTTGGCAACTTTTTCAGTAGTCGTTGCTGTTCAGAGGAGTTCTTAAGCATTTCTCTTTCATACAAAGCTTCATCTAACATATATCTTCGCCCCTTCTCATGTGCAAAATCAATTTTTCTCTGCAATCTGATCAATGCTCTTTGAATCCAATTCTTTGTTATATCTTCATGCAGACTTTTGGCCTTCTGTTCAAGCTCCACCACTGTAGGTTTTCTAAGAAGACCAACCTTCATCCTCATTCTCAGATCCGCACACTCTTCCTCGGAGATGTCATCATCATCAAGCATGCGAATAGGGATAGCATTTGACATGCAAGAACACTCAAGGAGAAACCCACTATTGATCTCGGCATTCAATGCTTTCTTTACACCGGTGACTTGCAGAAGACGAAAGGGAGTCTTCTCTGAAGCGTTCCCAGACTTTGTTTTTACCCTGACAAAACTTCCCACAACTTTGTTTTCAAAATTATCAGGATCCATCAACATCTCCTCCACTAAGCTTCTCCTTAAGTACACAAGTTTGATATTTTCAGCAATCATTGATGCATAAGAACTCTTTTGGACTTCATAGTCTACCTTTTCCTTAGGAGGGTCATCATCAGGGCTCGGCCTCAATCTTCTGCGCCTTTTTGGTTCTGCCATGATCTGTTCAACTTCATTCCCTGAACAAGTTCTGTTATCATCCTCATTTTCAACTGAGTTTGCTTGTCCTGGCGCGTCAAATAAATGCTGATCCAAAAGATTAATCATCTCATCTCGGTGCACTACTTTCTTCTGGAAGAGAGAATATAACTTTCCATCACAAAAGACTATAATCTTCTTCTTTTCCTCACGAAAAAGGTTCTTCTCTAGAATGTACTTTGAGATTGTTATATCTACCTCCAATTTTGATAACTTCTTGGTCACATCTTTACCAACAGATTTCAGAAAATTAATGAGAGGCTTTGAACCCCATTCAACAGAGTCTCTAACTTCAGGCTTACTTGTTTCCCCATGAGAATTATCCGTTGCAGCAAAATCTGTATTGCAAACCTCAGATTTCTTTCTTTTGCTATAAGAATTATCTATAGCAACAGAATCTTTATTGCTGCCATCATCTGAAATTGAAATTACGGGTCCAGCATCTTTACCCTCAATCTTATCAGCATCTGATCTACTTCCATGGTTCCTCCTCTTCAACTGTGCACAATGCAAATCATCAAATGTCAAGCCTTCTTGCTTCATTTTTATCTCCAAATACCCTTTAAACATTAACTCATCTCTTTCTGAATCTTCAAAATCTATCTCGACCACTTCATGGTCAAATTTTGCATTTTGTCCTACATCTAATGCAATATTCAAACAATCTTTGCATAGTCCCTTTCCCCACTTAACACACACAAACTCAGCTACTTTCACACAGAGGTCACAGACAGCATCAGGGCAGCAAAGGCAATAAACCTGAGGGGTAGCTCCGCATTCAGAACAATTATGCCTTCTGCAGGTCCATCGACCTTCAGACTTCAAAACTGAATTTTTTAAACCCACACATCCAGGATGATAAGCTTTTCCACAACCCTTGTGATCACAAATAAGCAACCTCCCACCATCTTTGCAAACAAAACACCAGTCCTCAGCTTCATCTTCCACTTGTTTCTTCTCTTTCTTTCTGCCCCTTGCCGACGAAATCAACTTATTCTTCTTCATCTTCCGCTTCTGCTTCTTCTTACGTAAAAACTTGCAACTTGAAAAGACAGTACCGCAAGAGTGTTAAAAAGGTCTTTTGCCTTTAAGAAAGCAAAGGTAAATTTGCATACTATTTTATCATTATTTTATAAAGATTCAATCCATGATCATAAAGCAGAGAATAAAAAGAGGCAATTTATTTTTTTACCACACCTTAAAATCTCGAATTTGAGAGCCGTATTAACCTTGCAAAAAGTGAGAACAGCCAAATAAATAAGTGAAGTACAATTATGGGTGTGTGAAATTGCGATATTAACAGTGAGAAGTTTTTGACTCTGTAGCGGAAAGAAGAAAACATTGTACCTTCTTCTTGGCTAATTTTGTAGGAAGGTTCATAAACCAAAAGATACAATCCCTGGAAACAATCAACAAATAATATAAATAACATAAAAAATCAATATATATCAAAGAAAGAGTGCAAAACCATCTGAAATCTTCAAAAGAAAATAACTTAAAGGCAATAGAGAATCACTGACACCATTAAAGGGTTTATATTATAAAACATCACACCTGTAAAAACAATTTTAAAGGATTTTAAAAATTAGATAAAGTCCGATACGATTAGATTCTGGATTAATCAAGTTCGCTGTGACTATGGAACTGCTTAAAAAAGAATGAGTAAAGTGGGTTCAAAACTTGAGCAAAAACATATCCCAAAATATAGGATTAAAAGAATGGAAGAAATTAAAGAAAAAATCAAAGGGAAAAGAAAGAGAGAGAGAAAGGAGGAAAGAAAAATAGTAAACCCTAATCATTCATTAATGCTTATATGTTTTACTCCGTTTACCCCTTTTAAATATTTTTCTTTTCTTCTTTGACTATTCTTATATTTTTTTTAAATGGATTTTTGGCTATTTAACTATCCATCCATACCACATTTTTATAAAGTTATGCTTAAAGGAGTTTTCTTAAGGCCTCTGCATAGAATATTAAGAAAAATTTTTATCTTTTAAATTTTTCTCCAAATCTAAATATTTATAGTAAATGCCTTTTAAAAGTTATTCATAATAATTAATTAATTATAAACTTATTTATATCTTTTTTTTTGTTTTCTCAAAATATTAATTAGTACTATGTTTACAAAAAATGTATGCTAAATATAGTCCTTTTTTAAAAAAATTATTGGATCGCTTAATGATTTTACATATGAAATAATCTATGCTACATTATGTTATTAGTTCATTTATAGTTTTTACAACTTAATGTTTCTCAAACCGAAATAAATTTATGATTGCAAACTTTTAAATATAAAGATAAGATTGATCAGTAACTTAATGTATTCCGTAGAATCTCCTTTCTTTCTAGTTCATAATTTTCTATTTAATAAGGGAGATAGCTAATTTCTTGGTTAAATTAGAATACTCATGAACATATAAGAAGAGTTTATATTTCATTATAATTTACTTTATGTTCAAAATATATGAAATACTATATTTAACATATTACAATTATACATAGATTCGCAGTATTAGCACCGAATTAATTTCTTGTTATACTGAATTTTAAAAACTTAATTTGTAATAACTTCAAATATATACAAGGAATTTAGTTCCGCGTTAATGTTGCGGATCTCTGTAAGGTTGTAATATATTTAATATAGTATTTTATATATTTTGAACATAAAGTAGATAATAATGAAGTATATATTTTATTTGTATTCTAATTTAATCAAGAATTTTCTCTATCTCCCTTATTAAATAGAAAATTATGAGCGTAGAAACAAAGAGGATTCCTTGGAATCTATTATATTTTGTAGAAATTATTAGTCGATGATCAATCTTATCTTTGTTTCTAAAAGTTTGTTATCATATATAAATTTGTTACGGGTTGAGAAACATAAAGCCACATAAATTATGTATGAACAAAAACATAATGTAGTAAATCCATTGGTACAATCATCCACAAAATTAAAGTCTATAAATGTTTAAAGATTTTGATAACTTACCCTAACTTTGGAGGTAGGGTAACCTCCCCTACTTCTAAATTTTTATGTACAGAAAAAAACATAATGTAGTATATATAATTTCATATGTAAAACTATTGACTAATCTAATATCTGAATATATATATATATATATATTATCATGCCTCGACCTACAGGCTCAGTCACATGATAGTCGTCGCACTATCTCGAAGTATATGCTACAAGCATTGAATTTCAAGTATAAAACAAATATTAAAATTCAAATATCATTTTATAAAACAATATTTTAGTAATCAAAGTAATGCTTTTAAATATAATATAATATATAAGAAAATCCCTTGAGGATTTAAATATCAAAATATAAAGTATTTATAAATATGCGGAGTGAAATCGAAATATAAATACAGCGGAATTAAAAGTAACAATGGATCAGTAAATATATTAGGATAGAAAAACCCATTTCAGCTTATAGCTAATCTATACGTTTTACAAGACAGTATCTCTTCAATGAGCCTCAAGCCTAAAAAACAATTAAACCACATGGATGAGTCCACAGACTTAGTGATATGATTTAAAAATAATGTGAAAAACAAACATGATGGGAGGTACAATTATACTAAAACCAATTTACAAATCATCATTTCTTTTATTAAATAATTTCCACCAATAAATCTTTTCTTTTAAAAAATATATACTATATACTAAGGTGGCAAAAAGGGATCGAGTTCATTCGTCGATAAACTCGTATAGTTAGGAGCAACTCTCATTAAATCATCATATAAAATAATATATACAAGTATTACCCGCTCTTCCAACGTTGCTATTCATTGCCCCAAAACAACTACAATACCTTCTGGTGAGTCACCATCTGCGTCTCTCAATCCTAAAAGTAGTGCACTTGTGCCTCGTCTATGAACGGACAAGTGACTAACAAGCTAGCAAATATCTCTCGTGGGCAAGCCCCTCATGGACCAATATAAATATCTCTCATGGATAGATATCATACCTCAATCGGACATGTCACATATGAATCTAATCATGCCATGATTAGGTTTGTATAAAATCATTAAAACATTTTATATCATATATATAGCATATAATATAATATAATATATTTCGTCCTCATAAAATACTTGTGGGTGCTTGTGCATTGATACATCATTCCCAAAAACATATAAAATATTTAATTTAAAATAATTGAAACACTTTTCCATCAATGTCACTAAACATTGAGGCCAAATCATTCATAGTGACCGAAGGTTCTTATACTTCTGGATACCATCAACTGCATAGCTAGAACTTTCACCGTAATTTATTGCTGGTGCTCCTAATTCGTATTTAAAATTCATTAAAAATCAATTCCGAAATGAAAATAGGCTCATGCAGACCCAAACTAACCTGAATAGACATTATCGGATTTAGGAAGGGTTTAGACTTAATTCGGGATCGAAAACGAACAAATCGAAAAAGTCAACTTTTGGATCCACCAATCAACTTGTCAAGGGTCAAAGTCAATGATCAACCAAAAAAGTCAACCTCAAGTCCGGGAAAGGTCCTACACTAACTCGGGTTTGATTGGTGTCGTTTTCGGGTCAAAATGACAAAGGTCAAATTTGATCAACTCGAGTCAAAGTCAACCTCCAGTCAAAATCAACAAAAGAATCAACTTTGGTCATGTTCATATTTTGATAGTTTTTCTATCCAAATTTTAGTTAGCCATAACTTTTACTCTACAATTCAAAACAAGACATATGATACCTCGATGGAAAGCTCTAATTCACTTTAAAAGGTTTTTCTGAACCAAACTCTAATTTTTGCTCTAATAAGGTCAAAATTTCGATCAAACCTATTGTCATCAGTTTCACACATTCACATCGGTAGAAAGTTTGAAAAATCATAACTCATTCGATCCCCAACTAATTAACTTCATTCTTGAACTAAATGAAATCTCATTGAGTCTACTAAAATTTCTTAGTTGATCGCTAAATCCAAATTTGCCTTGAACTAATTCAAATTTGTCACAAACCAATGTCCCTTGAAAACTGACAGTTTAGCGACATTGGAGAAAACTATATTTTTCTCTATGCTAACGTCAGAATTAGAGGAAAGCCATTTCTGGCAATAATGTAGAGAACTAAAAAATGTTTCTAAATAGACAAGACTTATCTAAAGAGGAGCTTATTTTCCTACCTAAATCTAGATCAGAATTAGAGGAAAGCCATTTCTGGCAATAATGTAGAGAACTAAAAAATGTTTCTAAATAGACAAGACTTATCTAAAGAGGAGCTTATTTTCCTACCTAAATCTAGATCAAATAGAGGCTGTCAAAAAGTGCAAAAACCCAGAAATTATCACATAAACATTTTCTTCTAAAATTCAAAACTAAAACTGTAGCCACCCTTTTCAACATGAAAATGCACGAATATAAATCTTAAAATGGGTACTATCACGTACCTTAACTGTTTCATTTGGAACCAAGCCAATCTCTCTCTTTCTTTTTAAGATCCAAATTCTCTCTCCTCTTCCCAAGTCCAAACAAGCCATTATTTCCGTAAATGAACACTGCTGTCATGTAGCTTTCGAAAAATTAAGTGAAATAGGCTATTTACATCTTTAATTCTATGGAGAGGTGAGAGGGGAAAGTAAGAGAGAAGTTCTTTTCTATCTGGGAGAGAAAGAGCTTCATTTTGCATGAAATGGAGTTTTTGGCTGACGGGGGAGGGCTGCTGGTTCGGCCCGAGCCCTGTACTAGCCATTTTATAATTTTCCTTTTTGGAAATATTACAACTTAGCCCATGAACTTTGTAAAATTTCATTCTTATCTCATAACTTTTAGTTCTTTTAATTTAGTCCTCTATCTCAATTAAATAAATTTTCAATTTCACCCTTAATTCACCCAACAACCTCTTCATACAAGAATTTTAATTATTTCAGCCCCTGTTCATTAGGGTTAGAATTCACATATATGAAGAGAAATTAGTCAGTACTATATTTAGCATATATGTTTTTTATAAACATATTTACATAGTAATTAATATTTTGAGAAAATAAAAAAAACTATAAATAAGTTAATAAAAATTAATTATGAGTACAATAGATATAATATTTTAAAATAATTTATTATAAATAAATTTTGAGAAAATTAAAAAAAATAAAAAATTTCTTGATATCCTATACAAAGGGCTTGAGAGAGCTCTTTTGAAGATAACTTTAAAAGTGAGGTATAGATATTTAAATTTTTTTATCAATAATTTGTAGGTATATTATCTTTTAAACTAAAGCTTAGAATTTTATTGTCTTCCATCGGAAGAAATTATAATAGGTGATCGTTTACTTTGAATTGTTAGGCTGATTTTAAATCATCAATTGAAAATAAACCCAATGCATGTTGAATATTCTAAAAAAAAATTAAGAAATTTTAAGAATAAAAAATAATCTAAAACTTTAAGGATATTTAAGCTATAAAATATTAGAAAAAAGGTACAATGGGTAAAACTTGTAAAATACAGTATACACTAGCCATGAATTAAGTCGAACATTATTCTACGTATGAAAAAATGCCGGTTTTTTACATCATTGGGCATATTTTGCCCACCATTACACACAATTACTGATAATTCTTTTCTTTTTTGTTAAAAATTGATAGAATAAAATCTTTTTAAATAGATTCTCAACAGACATGCTCAAGAACTACCCATCCAAAACCACAAGTTGAATCCGAATGTGTTAGGCGTTGAGTACGAATTTTAGGGTTTGAGCCGATCTTGGGGATGCCAATTGACCTGTACTTAATGTGACGTTCGATTTCCTGCTCCAACGAGGATGGAGCTAATTTCATGATTAGTATATGAACAAAATATATTCTCTTTGTTTTTTATTATCTAACTCCTACTTAACATTTATTTTTAATTGTCTTTATGCTTTCAATAAAATATTAATTATTTATTTTTAAACTGATCATTCTTTGTAAGAACCATTAAATACAGAAATTATAATATTAAGCCAACTAACTTGTAAGAGGAAGGAGAATGAAATAGAGTTAGGATAAATTTGAAAAGGGAAAGAGAATGAAATACATTTAAGATAAATTTGAAAAAGAAAGTAAAATTTATATAGAATTTTGTTACTCAACTAACTTTCTTAATCGAAGAGAGATTTAATTTCTCGATTACTGGGATCAGATATATAAAAACGAAAGGAGTATATCTCTATTGAAAATTATTAAAATATTAATATTATAAAAATTTTATTTTATTGTAATAATAAATTAAAAATGAATAAACCCAAAACGAATCATGAATAGAATAGAAATATTTTTATATAAAACGGACCCAATCCACTCCACCCATGATCCTAGTTTGTTGCACAGCACACTCCTCCTAAATATCTACCCTTGGAATGGCAACGGGAGAGGTGAGGGACTGCCTTAATCGCCTTCTTCCAGTCACATCACGGAGTTTTAGTTTTTACTACCATCCACGCCTCTGTTGGATTATTTTAATTTCCAGTCCCACTCCGTTCCTTCCCATTAATATATACTTTTATTTCATAAAAAAATTTAATGAAATAAAACTATATAATATATACTTAATTTTTTGAAAGTATAAAAAAATTTGATATAATTTTTAAAATATTTATATAATAAAATATTAATCTTAATATTAGGTTCCATTTTTTCAAATTTAATACAAATATTTTTTATTTAATTATTTAAAAATCATAAAAATATATATCTGGATAAAAAATACTAATAATTATATATATATATATATATATGTGATGGTCCAGGACGAGAATCACAGGACGGTTGCAATCATATAGGTTTTCAAACAAAAAAAAAATCCTATTCAAGACGGATTGGTGTAAAATCTATGGGATGACTCGGGATTTGCCATCCCTAATCTGCCAGCAGCCCGCAGGCTGTTGCGGCTAAGCACAGGTCTGCTCTTTCGCACAACTAACTTTCGATTTCATATATCTTGCTTGGGCTGGGCTTATATTGTTGTTACCTTTTCTTTTTCCTTTTTCGGCCGAAGATCGTTGTTTCCTTTTCATGGGATGCCTTTATTCATGTTTCTTTCTCCTTTTCCTTTGGGTTGGGGAGGTGGTGCTGGGAGGGAAATTCCTTAACCACAAAAATGGAATTGTAAAGTTGTTGTTGGCCCAGAAAGTCTACGTCGAATCGTCAATCCCATTGTGGACTGTCACAGTCTGCAGTCCCCATTGGACATCATGGCTCACATACCACCAAAAACAGAAAAAATGTTCAAAGTCATTAAAAATATCTTGATGAATATATTATGCACAATATTTTATCTTCTTCCATTAACTTCAACCGATTAGAGATGAACACATTTAAACTAATTTCTGCATATTCCTGCTCCATCTAAATTTTTTTTGTCAAAAAATTTTAAGAGTAAGATAGATAGGTTATCACACTTTTAAAATCAAAATAAACCATCAACTTTTTTAAAGATTTACAAACTCTAAATTTGTAAAATTTTTCAGACATACAATTACTTATCAAAGATAGACGGTGAAAACTCGAACTCAAATACTTACATCATCAATTCACACTTTTATCATTTTGACCAACCCTTATTTTCCATCTAAATTTTTGGGTGCATATGAAAGATAGAGAATGGAATTTATATATGAAAGACAGAGAATGGAATTTATCTGAAGGCGAGAGACCTTTACCAAATGAATTCCAAAAGGACCATCTCATAGGGGAATTGCCAGACGCCCAGACCCCATTGCTATTTCTTGATCCGTTGATCGTGGCGTTCCCATATCCAATCAGACAAAGACCTGCTATATTATTTTACCATTTTATTATTTTACAAGATTTTGACCATAGTTATCAGGGGAACGTCGTACGTTCTGGTGCGAGGTATAAGTACAGGAACATGATATAATATTTAGAAAATTTTTTATACGAAAGAGGTAGGTTTAATTGGTACGATTTGAAAAAAAAAAATTATTTGTTAAGAGTATATGTTATATAAAAGCTTTTTATATGTATATAAATCATCCTAATAATTTGGATTCATGGTAATAAATAAAATAAGATATGATTTACTAATAATATTAATTAACTAAACATCACTTAAATAAAGTGATAAAAAAAAATCACGTCAATTTTTATCGCCTTTTAACATCCCACACAGAATAGGAGCAAGGCCAGCTTCTACACCAAAAGCTATACTCCCTAAACTCTTCATTCCTACCCGCATTCGCATATCAATATCATCCCACTCGTGTAAGTAGTGCAAGAAGTAAACACTCTTTTCCTATAAATATCCATACTCTTTATTTATTTGTTTGGATAACTGATTATTTACATTGTTATCATCACATTGACGAAGTAATTCTTATATTCTCTAAAAAAAAATGTAATTCTTATAAACCAATAAGGTATTTTAATATTAAAATAGTATATATATATATATATATACTATTAAATATATATTTGACCATGTCTAGAGATATGTAAATATTTAATGTGACGCATAAAATTCGACATTAGACATATATATCCCTCATCAAAAGGCCATTTTTTTAACCTAAATTTTGGCCTAAACAGTTCATCCATTTTCTTTTAGAATTGAATTTCACGTAAGCCTAACCTTCGATCCCTACATTCCCCTTCATAAGGGTATATATAGCTCTCCAATTTATCAAAAATATATATAAAAAAAAGGCCATTGTTTTTTAAATGGAAAAGCTTCTTAAATTCACAAATTTCATCGGATTGACTGACTTGTGGCACAAATTTAGAAACAAATTTTAAAAGTAATTGAATTACAGGATAAGTCATAAATTTTCGACATTCATTGTGATAGGGTTTAGTTAATATAATTGTATCATGTTAAGACTCCCTTTGACAATTACACTGCTTTTGGTGGTGATTGTGAGATTATTGACAATGATAGTAAAATTACCCACTACCACTCATCTCTACCAGTTATCCACCGCAACTTTTTGTAATTCATGTAAGATATTTTATCGTAACTTACACTTAAAGTCATTTTATATAAGAGTGCAACCATTGAAAATTCAAAATTCTTACTAGTCTTAGGCTATGTTTGTTTGGGTGTTTTAGTCCATTTGAGCACTCAAACAGGCTAAACGGCCAAACAGGGTGCTTAAATGTTGCACCAGTGAGGTGCCAATTGATGAGCTGGCATTATGCCAACTGCACCGGAGGGGCAAATTTCCATTGGGGCTTAGAGCACCAATAGACCTTAATGGGTAGAGGTGTCAAATCGGGTTGATAGAGTAGGTTTCGGGTTCGGGTCAATCAGGTCGGGTCAGTTTGGGTCAAAAGAGACTTTCGGGTCATTCGGGTTTCGGGTCTTTCGGATCTCGGGTTTTTCGGGTTTTGTCCTCGAGTTTCGGGTTCGGATTTTTCGGGTTTGACCATCGGGTCTTTCAGATTATAGGTTTTTTGGGTTTTATATCATTTGGATTCGATTTTTTTGGATTTAACTCTCGAGTTATTTGGGTTGTCGATTATTTTAAATTGAATTAAAGTTTTTATTTTACAAATTAATACTTAAGAGAGATTTTATCAAAAATATTATTTATTAGATTTGTTATAAATTGTAATTAAATTAATTAATTTTGTAATGTTATAAATGTATTAATTACATTAGTAATATTTATAACTTTTTTAAAAATTTTCCTATAAATTATCTATAGCTTTAAATAAAATAAATATTTAAAATTTTATTTTTTTCTAATTCATTTCTAAATTCTAATTGATATATAATAAATTCATGATTCATAATATCATTAATATATAATCATGAATTGTCCGTAGTACAATTACAAACTAAGGAACCAGAATTTTGATATATAATTATAAACTAAGGAGCCAAAATTTTGGCATGCAACTACAAAATTTACCAGTTTCCTCTTATTGAATTGAAAATTTAAAAGCTTTTATTTGGTCGATGAATAGGATAGTCGAAAAGGAATAGCCAATAGTTAATAGGCTATCCGAACTGTCACACAGCTATGGCCACCATGAACCACTAATCTTAGTATCTTATTATCTTAGTGCTAATGACTTTGTTTTATTTTTTCTTTTCTAAGACTTGTATATGGACTATACTTTATAGTGATTAGTGATTAACATCACCTACTTCTGTATAATAGAATAACTTACACACACACTACATTCGGTATTCTTATTAAATTATTTATTTTGGCGAGAACTAAATTATAAGGAGAAAATATATGACAACATATTGAAATTAATTTTTAATGTTTAGATGCTTTTTGTTAGATAGATAATTCACTAATTTGATATGAATATTAGTAATTTATTAATACTACTATAATTTATAAATTTTCTTAGTTAGAATGGAAAATTGTCATTCACATGAAAAAATTTATTTATTGATTTGATCAGTAATGATGAAATCAACATGGCCTTTTGTAAATTCTCAAATTTTCTTTAATAATGTTCATAATTAATATTATTAAATTTAAGTAATAATATTCTATAAATTCATAATAATAAAATTTAAAAAACATAATTATGAAAAAATATTTTTTTAAGTTCACTTTGATCAAAATTTTATCAAATATTTATTTTTATTTTCTTTATCAAATTTATTTATTAAATTTGAAGTTTATGAGGTATATAAAAATACTTCATCTGTCCCTATTTGTCTGTTACAATTAATCGTTTCATACAAGGCAAAAAAAGTAGTTATGGTACAAAATTTCATACATATTTACATTGACATTTTTATTTTATCATTATCTCTCTTCTTCTTTAATTCTCTCTCCTATTTAAGAAAAATATTTATTTAAGAGAGAAAAAAAGTAGTTTAAAAGGGTAATTTTAAAAAATTAATAATTAATGCTGGGATATAGATAGATAAAAAGAGATAAATAAAGCTTCTAGAAATAAATAAAGCTTCTAGCAGGAGACAGATAAATAGGGATAGAGGGAGTATTTCATTAGTTTGTAGGGTTCTTTCGGGTTAGATTCTCGGGTTTTTCGGGTTAGATTCTCGAGTCAATCGGGTTTCAGGTTTATCGGGTTTCGAGTCAATCGGGTTCCGGGTCAATCGGGTTTCGGGTTGGTCGAGTTTGGGTCTTTTTACTTTTTTTAGTCAAACCAGGTCGGGTTAGTTTCGAGTTCGGATCGATTGGGTCTGGTTATCGGGTTCGGGTAAGCTTTTGACAGCTCTACTAATGGGATAACTTTTCCCAAAAAATCCCCTTTTTTTTTGTTTAAAGAATCAGTTTTATTAATTAATATCCATTTTGGTTATTTCTTGTTCTCATCTGACCGCATCGCTGTTTTCGCAAAATACCTATTTTCTCATCGTTGATTTTAATCTCACCATCATAATAACAATCTCACATATATAGTACTAATCTCATCATTTTAATCACACCGAAACTAATTATACTGTTCTCCCAAACATAGCCTTAACATTAGTATATAGAGTTGCCGAAGGAGACCTAAGTGGGTTACAACTTACAACTTACAATAGTGAGTCAAAAGTGATAGATCATGTAGTACATCTCTTTGAAAATTTGATGACATCATGCATATGTGTATGTGTTTAAGTTGAAGTACATTTACATTTATTATAGAAATTGGCTTCAGATCTTGCAATCGCTATTCAAATTAATTGTAAAGCAAGGCACTGCAATTTTCTTTTTTTTTCTTTTTTTGCTTTTTGTACATTATATATAGGCGCTGCATTTAACTTTCAATTCAACAATATTAACAAATGCTTGTGTATATAGTAGTACGTAGTCTTCCAAACTTTTGCAACCATTCAAATTTAATATATCGTACGTAAAGTATTTCGGTTTTTTTTCCTTCAATTTTTAACATAATCACGTACCTAACAAAGAAACCATCAAAATTGAAAAATAAACTCAATGCATGTTGAATATTCTAAACAAAGAAAATTGTTAGAAGAAATGTCGTTCAAGTAATTACTACCCCTTAATTAGTATTGATAATAGTTATACTTTTCTCGATATTTGAAATAATCGCTCACAAAGGTTGAAAACAATAACAATTAGGGAAAAGAAAAATCATACACAAGAGAAAGCCGGAAAGTTTATATCCAACATATATATAAGCCAAATGCATGATATCTATCGAGGATGTTGTATATATAGTTGCATCGGTCGAGTTTGAGATGTAACAGACTCATCGAGCAAATAACTAATAAGGCGGGAGAGATAAGAGAAATTTAGGACTTAAAAGAAAAAAAAAAAAAGACCATATCCAACATAAAAATATCTAGGCTATTGGTCAATAATAATAATATTGTTATTATCTCATCTTTATTTCTCTTCTTTTCTTTTTCACCAAACAAAAATTACCAGAAAATTTTCCGGTCAAACGAACTAATCGGTTCTGCGCAAGTCAGATAATTATTAAATCAACTTCACTAACTTTATTAAGAATATTCTAAGGCAAGACTTCTAACCTTTTTAATTTTCTCACCAGATTAAGAAAGTTAATTAGCATGGACTTTTTAAGTTTTGACAATAAACCATACACATTCCTTGACGAGTACGTTTGGTATGATGGAAAATTAAAACTTCTCATAGATTTTAAAATGATGAAAAGACTTTTTTTTTATGTTTTGATATATTTTAAAAAGCAGAGAAAGTGGTGGTCCTATGAGAATTATGATCCTTATTTAAGGAAAGTAATTCTAGGAGGGGGTTGAGAGGGTGAAAATCTAGATTCCTAGTTCAATGTTCAAGGGAAAGTATAAAAATTTTTTTTTTCAAAAATGCCCATAAAGTGTTGTTTCTAAAAAAAAAAATTCAATAAGGGCAAGGATATATTAGAGATTAAATAAAATTTGTCATGAAAAATTTCAACCAATCAAATACTTCAAATTACTTTCCATGAAATTTATTTGTAATTTTTTAGAATCATACAAATGTGTCAAATTATTTTTCTAAGAAAATTATTCCTTGAAAACACTGTAAAATCACTTTCCTTAAAAAAAAAATGTATAGGAAAGCACCAAACGGTCTCGAAAAATATTTGTTTGCATTTATCGAGCTATCCAATCATGCATGTTTCACACTTTCCTCATTTTCCATTGAATTGTCTCCGTCGGCATTTCTAGACTTGACCAAAAATATAACACATCATAACTAAATGAAAATTCAAAATTCCGCAATACAACAGAGCCTGCAACTGCAACAGTTATAACACTGATCACCGTGTTTTCTTTTCACTTTATATAAAACGAGGTTCTGTCTCTGACATGGTTGAGTGAGGCCTCTAAAAGGAGAAACCAAAACATGGTCAAGAGTGGATTTGGCTCCAAGTATGTTGCATGCCTGCTGGTTACTTCTGTAATTCTCAATCTGTTCTTTGTTTTCAATATTTATGTGGGTGGTAAATGGAATCTGAGTTGGAGCTCAAGAGCTGCAGTAGAAGCTGAAGCTGTGGCGGCTGAATTCTGCTCAGGCCATGGAAGAGCTTACTTGGATGGCTTGGTTGTTGGTGGGAGCTCTGAACCAGTTTGTGAATGCAACATTTGCTATTCAGGCCCTGACTGCTCTAAGTTTATACCTGACTGCATAGCAGATGCTAATAGGTAACTACTTTCTGCAACACTTTATATCAGAAAATCGTTCCAGCTTTATGGCAATTATCAGTCAAGTTTAAGCTTTCTCATGATTAACATTTGATTTCTAGATGACCAGGCAAAAAGAGTAATTACATAACGGCTTTGATTGTTTCTGGTTTTTTATATCTGATGGATTTCATAAATTAATTATGGTTAATTCAGATCTTTTGTTTTGTTTATTCTTTATGATTATCATATTTCTATGTTCAGAACTCAGAAGTAGGCAAGTTAGTCTATCAGGAGAGATTTTATTGGTGGATGTTGACGTGTTATTCTCTATGATGAATTTGCCACTATTTAATGGCCGAAAAGTGGAATACCAATTATAAAACTCCCCAGTCCCCACCACATATGGATTATGTTATATTTGTTCGATAAGATATTCAAGAACTCATCAAAAGCATTATTTTAATAATAATATATGATTATTTTGGTTTACCGTCTCATTCAACATTAA
This sequence comes from Microcos paniculata, assembly GCA_030664755.1. NCBI lineage: Eukaryota > Viridiplantae > Streptophyta > Magnoliopsida > Malvales > Malvaceae > Microcos > Microcos paniculata. The sequence continues at coordinate 21,067,226 of CP131461.1, forward strand.
AGAAAAATCTTAAACCGTCTGTTTGAAGTGGAGTATGGAGTCATTACTCACTAGAGATCACTAGAATCTAACTCGGCTGGAAAAAGACAATCTTAATGCTATTTGAGGAACTTTTGTTTTACTTCACATTCACTTTGGATCCGCTTCAAACAAAATTCGTTTTATTATCTCACATGTTTCATCTGTTCCCTGGCCTCAACAAACTCTTCCCTTTTCTTTTTCTTTTTTGCCATTATGAAAGAAACCCTCCTGCTATGGTAAATTTTCAACTCAAGACCCTGCTCTTTTCTTTGTGTCAATAGACCCCCCTTCTCAACCTGTTCTTTGGTGTCAAATGAACCCATTTTGGACTAACTATCCAGTCTTTTCTGGCTGGTGGATTGACTATCCAGTTAACTCGGATGTTTTGAAGGGTTGTAACTTGTAAGTCCAAATTGGGTTCATTTGACATCCAATTATAGGTTGAGGCATCGACTGGTACAAATAAATAAGTAGGGCCTTCGGTGAGCATTTTATCATAGTTTGAGGGTTATGTCACTGAGACGTCCTTTTGGGACCATTCAATGTTAACTCTATGGGAGGTAGTTGTGTTCTGAGATAATCATCAGATTGGATGAAGTAATCAATAGATAGTTCTAACCCGTGAGACAAACTAGCAACATTCATGCAGAAATAATTGAAGTCATAGATCAATAGGGGTTCAGCTATCAGACATAACTTGGTAGGCAGGGCTTTTGCCTGAATGCAGAATGTGCATACCATGTAAGGAAAGGACAAGTTCAGGACGGATTTTGGTAGTTGCATTTAGCTCTTGTATGATTCATTGCTCACCATTCATTGTTAAAAGGTCATATTAAGGGAACTTCTTCAGCATATGCATAGCTCCCGGGTTCACACATTAATCAATTCTGGTTTCCAGCAGAGACTTCCTAATTTATTTAGATTTATCATCTCTATGGTATTGCTGTTTTATTGTTTAAATTCATTATTTGCAACAAATTTCCTCTACATTTTCCTGCAAAACATATATCTCTATCTGCTTTGGATGTTAACCATCTTCCAGCTAGCATTCCATTGGAACTCCTCTTGCTGTATTAAAATTGTAATCTACAGTTGCACAAAATTTACTATGTATACTAATCTTTGCTTGCTCTGGCACAGTGGGGATCCTTTATTTTTGGAACCTTTCTGGATTCAGCATGCAGCTAGTAGTGCAGTGGTTGTAGCAGGGTGGCACCGAATGAGCTATAGTTTTGACGATGACAGTAACATCTCAAAAGAGCTAGAAAAACTCATCCGCAAACTACACGCCATTGCAGGGAATGCAGTTACAGAAAAAAGATATATTATTTTTGGGGCAGGTTCAACCCAAGTCCTTAATGCTGCAGCTTATGCGTTATCCCTTGATAATGCCTCCTCACCTGCAGGAGTTGTAGCTTCAGTCCCTTACTATGCGGTCTGTTCCGGTACCTATATCTCATAATGTTTGCTCAAGCCTGTAAATGAAATGTTCTAGTCATTGATTTGATACCAAATTGAACTTTTACAGCTCTATCAACAACAAGTGGATTACTTTAATTCAGCAAAGTTCAAGTATTTAGGAGATGCTTATACATGGAGCAACAAATCAGATACTAGTAGATATATGATTGAGTTTGTAACTGCACCAAACAATCCTGACGGACGATTAAACAAAGCAGTTCTTCAGGGTCCTAACGTCAAAACTATTTATGATCGCGCATATTACTGGCCCCATTTTACACCAATTCCAGCTCCTGCAGATGAAGATCTGATGGTATTCACACTTTCCAAGCTTACTGGTCATGCTGGCACCAGATTTGGGTAAAAAGTCTGACCACAATTCTCCAACAAATTTACCACTCTGATTCATTAGTGTTATAGGCATATACTATAACTAGCTTAGCGACTAAATGACAAGCAGTTTCAATTCTACTGAGCAGAATTAAAGCTAACTTTTTACCCTTGGGTGTGTTTTACACAGGTGGGCTGTGGTAAAAAATGAAACTGTGTTTAACAGAATGATGTTGCACATGAACCTAAATTCCATGGGTGTTTCTAGAGATACACAGTTAAGAGCTTTTAAGCTTTTAAAAGCGGCACTAGGAGGAGAAGGAAAGGAACTATTTGACTTTGGCTACCAGACAATGAAGACCAGGTGGGAGAGATTGAGCAGCACCATGTCCTTGTCGAACCGCTTCTCTCTCCAGAAAATCAGTCCTCAATACTGCACTTTTTACAATAAAGTCAGAGACTTTTCACCTGGTAAATTCTTTCCAACCTTGCTTTAGGCCTAAAATTATGATCTCCAGTGTTGCATACATGTTGTTTAATGTTTAGCTGACCATTCAGTAATACTATTAGTTGCAATAAAATCAAAGGCATTGTTGTTGGCATTGGATTTTGGAAGTAAAGACATGATAAAAGAAATCTGATAGAACAACAAACCATCAAAGCATCAATTCATTAGCTGCAGATCTGGAAACTTATTTCTGTTGTTTCAAGATTCTACAACTCTTAGCTGGTTAGCTTTGTCAAAGTAAAGCAGAACATATTTATTACCTATAGGAGTTAACAGTTTCAATAATGAATGAGATGCGACTTTAGGACAATGCCAGCAGCATTTTACCTATTTATACAACTTTTATCCCTTCTCCTGGTGGAATGGGATGCTTAAACAGGTAGTTAGTCCATTATTTACATTGAAAATTTCCTTTAACAAGCTTTCTTCTTGCCCAAGCATCCATCTTCATTTGCAACTCTCATTTGATCAATCAAATTCTAAACAATAAATCTTGCAAATGTATATTAGTTTTATGCTCTCAAGTCATAAAAAATCAGCTTTACATAACCAGGTATTCTCGACAGGTATAAGCATGTAATCACTTCTATAATAATTGCTATCTTTACAGCATCTCTTTTCCTGCCATTGCTCTGCCTCTGCAGCCATAGAGAGGTACATGATTTTAACAACCTTATGATGATGACAGCATATGCATGGGTGAAATGTGAGAGAGAAGAAGATAAAGATTGCTATGCCGTTCTTGAGGCAGCTAAAATAATCGGGCGCGAAGGAAGTAGGTTTGGTGCAGAAGATCGCTATGTTCGACTCAGCCTGGTCCGACACCAAGATGATTTCGATACATTAATCGAGCGTTTGAACAAATTAGTGTCAGAGGAAGGTGTTGCCAAAGTAATGTGAAGAATAAGATCAACATTCAGCAGTAGCTGATCAAAAGCTTCACCTTTTATTATTCAAACTTGTACCATAGAAACACAAAGATGGAGAGAGGTCACCTCCACTGAGTTGACCTTCTTTATCAGTCTCATAAGATGGGGAGAAAGGTTCATGGCTGTTGACCTTTTAGCCTCTGTGTGTTTAGAAAAAGGGTCAATTATTCAAACTTGTGAATATTTGCCATAATTTAAGTATATCACTAGATTATAAATCATAGTGAAGTTTTAAGCAATGTTATTTTGAACAGTTGATTGGGGATCCTATGCCCATCTAACAAAACTAACATGTTTCCTTTTGTAATCTGACTAGGAAATGAGCAAAAGAAAGACAGCAAGAAATTTGCTCCTATATGTGCTCTCACAGAAAGGTTTCAGTTTACAGACACTGTTTATAGTAGGGGTTTACCAAAAATTAAGTTGGCAGCTGATAAACAAATTCTCTGGTTCACAACAAAGAGAAATCTTCCAAAGGAAAACTATGAGTTAAGTGTTTCATTCTGATCTTTGAACATCAGGCATAGTCTCATAAATTGTTCTCAACCATTCTGCCTTACGTCTCCTTTCTTTCTTTGTTTCTTTCTCTCCTACCCGGATCATTAAGCATCATGCTTTCTTCTTGCCTAAGCAATTTATCTTCATATTTAATGCCCATTTGATTTATTTAGATTGTAGCAGACGTCCTAACATGGCAAATCTTCTTGTTAGTTATTATTCAACATGGATGGAAATCGTCTACCCCATTTTAGTGTCACGCTTTGTGTTCTTTGAGTCAAGTCCAAGTAGCTTGGAGTAGTCTTATATCACTTACACCCTGCCCCCATCCAATAAATTTAAACAATTCTTGTCCTTTTCATTGACGGTGACCTACCCAAAGCCTGCTATATTTTATAAATAGAAGGAAGGACCACGAGTTTTTTTTTTTTTGGCAACAAGGACGACGAGTTTAGTAAGTATATTTTAATAACTGATTTATTTACATTAACAAATTGTTGAATTTATTCTTTTTGTTGGCACATATTGATGAAATTATTCTTATAAGCGAGTAAGGGTTCAATATTTAACTCGAATGGGTCTATTAATATTAACATTTGACCATCTACAGATCGAGATTTATTGTGACCTGAGAGTGGAGATGGCAAATATATACGGTTTGGGTTAGGTCATTTGGGGTTCGGATATGTATCGGGTTTGAATCATTCTAGATCAAGACTCAAGATGTTTTCATGCACTAATCTTATCAAATTTGAACCAAGTTTCGTTCTTTCAAAGTTTCTATGAGTCGATCTTGGGTTTGGGTAGGTTTCAAGTCGTTGCATCGACTTCAAACTTTGCAAACGCTATTCAAAATAATGTAATGTAAGGCACTGCATTGAACTTTGAACTCAAGTAAATTATCAATTAGGTTGCTTGTATAGTCGTATTTTAAACTTTTGTGTTTTCCTAATTCCGAATTAATACCATAGTATATAAGGTATTTTATTTATGATTTTGACTTAATCAGTAAGGTAAGACCCCATAGCCAATGAATAAAAAACCGGACCGGTTGTCGAACCGGTTGGTCATCCGGTCACCGGTTTAACCGGTCCAACCGGTTCAACCGGTTCGATTAAATAAATAATTTAATTTTATTATTTTTTTAAAAAATATTCAAAAAAATTAAAAAAATAGAAAATATTCAAAATATTCCTTAAAAAATAAGAAAAAAATAAAAATATCAATTAAAATTTTTTAAAAAATTAAAATTCGGATTGAACCGGTTCAACCGGTTCAAAAACGATTTAATAAAAATCTTATTTTATGACCCGGACCAGACCGGATTTGTGATCGGTTCCCGATTCAACCGGTTGAACCGGTCGGTCCGGTCCGATTTTTTATTCCATGCCCATAGCCCACAATCAAAGAAAATGATTTAATACTTAATTTAATCCCCGAATTATACCAAAAATGATAGATTAATTTCTAAACTTTTATTTTGAAATATATAAATCTTTTAATGATTGGAAACTTAATATAAATCGTTTGATAACTTATCTAGCATTGATATAACTTTTTCACGTCAAGTTTTTAATTTAAGAATATAAATCAAGCATTGATATAACTTTTTTACGTTAAGTTTTTAATTTAAAAATATAAGTCACGGTTCTTAATTTTTTATGGTTTCCGTTAAGTGTTCTTCATCCAAAAGCTTATATGACTAAAAATAAAAGTTTAGGAACCAATTTATCTCAAATAAAAGTTTAAAGACTAATCTATTCTTTTTTGTATAGTTCAGAGGCTAAGTTAGATATTAAACCCAAAAAAAATTAAAGAAGTGTCATCAGAAGAAAAATTATTCTACAATCACCTTTTAATTGGTACTAATATTTTCCTCAATATTTGAAATCTCAACCACGTACCACTATCAATACATTGAGTAGTACTTTGTGGTTGCTAAAAGGAGTGCATTTCAAAAATGAAAATGATTGTAAAATTAAAAAAAAAAAAAGTTAACAAAGATTACTATGCATATATACTTTTTACATACTCACCTTGTCAAAATTTGAATTCTGATTACTGAATTAAAGTTTAGCACTATAGGTCATGCACTATTCCCAATGATTATGCATATTTCTTTTTTTTTTTTGGTTAAACAGGATAGCATTCAACAGATAGGAAACTTAGAAATGGAGCTTGGCTCCTACATCAGAGTTCTGGAGTATAGCCCCATTAACCGAAGAGTGGGCAACAGTCCTACTAGTATTAGCAGAATTAACAGAACTGGGCTCATTATGCTGAGGCCTAATACAAACAAGTCTTTGGTGTTTAACACCATAGGCATCAGCTAGTAATTGGAGTTCCAGCCATTCCGGTACAGTAGAGAAAATACAAAAGCTGTCATCCTGCAAGTAGCTTGATTTAGCGATTATGCATATTTCTATACTTTGGGTTTTCAAGTTCTAACTAATTATATGTGTTTAATATATTATATTATTTAGCTAATAATATTATTATTATTATTATCTCATTTTTCCTTTTTTTTATTACAAATCTTTCGATATCCGATAATCACATTAAATTTTAATTAATCTAAAATCGAATTGCGTCGAATCCTAAACGGGAGAAAACTCGTCCAAATCTGTTTACTTCTTTTACAAATTACAAAATTAAAATTAGAAACTTTACTTAAAAGGTCATTAAACCCCTTAAAATTAAACAAACAAAAAGGGGGTGAGAGAGTGAATTTGTTCAAACAGGCTTCAAATTATACGAATTGTTATAACTCATTCGGTGTCTTATCTTTTCATTACCAAACAAAAACACAACCAAATTCTCCGATGCACATTTATTTGTTTGGAAAACGACATGGTAGTGCCAGAAATGGTTCTGCAAGTCACATCTTTACGAAATCATTAGTACTAATATTTAAGTTAAGCATGTGGGATATATTATATTAATTAGGTAGCAAAACAAGACATCTAGCCTTTTTAATTTCTTACCTTGCCTAGTTTTGACCAAAAAAAATTTCCTAGAATAAGTAAGCTATTTGTTTGAATTGATTTAGTCACTGGTGTTCCATTTTTTCCCATTCAATTGTTATTATCTGCATCTGTCCAGATTCAACCTTAGAATATAAACTTTTTATTAAATAAAATATATAACAGAAAAGTCCACCTTGTGATTGCCTGTAACTACAAGTCACTTTTAATTGTGAAAGGAGGTCGTCTCACATAATTGGGAGCCTCAGAAGCTAAAAAGGGAGAAAGTAAAACATGATCAAGAGTAGATTTGGCTCCAAGTATGCGGCATGCCTGGTTTCTTCTGTGATTCTCAATCTGTTGTTTGTCATCAATATTTATTTGGGTGGTCAATGGAACCTGAGTTGGAGCTCAAGAGCTGCAGCAGAAGCTGAGACCGTGGCAGCTGTATTCTGTTCAGGCCATGGAAGAGCTTACTTGGATGGATTGGTTGTTGATGGAAATACTGAACCAGTTTGTGAATGCAACTCATGCTATTCAGGCCCTGATTGCTCTCAGTTTTTGACGGACTGCTCAGCAAATGCTGATGGGTACCTCTCTGCAACACTTGTATCAAAAAGTCTTTCCAGCTTGTTAAGTCAAGTTTAAGCTTTGATGATTCATATTTGATTCCTAGATACTTTTCTTAAAAACTAAAAAGAATAATTAACTGATTAATTATGAGTTTTTATAGTTTTAATTCATTGTTTCTTTTCTACTACTGAAAACTAAAAGTCTTCACATATAATATATTAATCAATCTTGATTTGCAGCAGACTTGCTAATCTGTCTAGATTTACCTTCTCTATGGTATTGTTGTTTCATTGATAAATTCCCTGTTCATTACTAATCTTTACATACACTGACACAGGGGGGATCCATTATTTTTGGAACCTTTCTGGATTCAGCATGCAGCTAGTAGTGCACTGGTAGTAGCAGGGTGGCACCGAATGAGGTATCGTTATAACGATGGAACTTTAATCTCAAAAGAGCTAGAGAGGCTCATCCGTGAGCTACACGCCCTTGTAGGGAATGCAGTAACAGAAAACAGATATATTGCTTATGGGGCAGGCTCAACCCAACTCCTTAATGCTGCAGCTTATGCAATCTCCCCTGAAAACATTTCCTCACCTGCAGGAATTGTAGCTTCAGTCCCTTACTACGGGGTCTGTTCCAGTTCCTGCCTTGTGATTTTCCCTGAAGTCTATAATTTAATTGTTGTAGTTATTGATTTCACGCCAATTTCAATTTTAACAGCTCTACCAACTACAACCAGAATATTTTAATTCAGCAAAATTCAAGTTTCTAGGAGATGCTTATACATGGAGCAACAAATCAGATACCAGTAGACATATGATTGAGTTTGTAACTGCACCAAACAATCCTGACGGAAGACTAAACGAAGCACTTCTTCAGGGCCCTAATGTCAAAACTATTTATGATCGCGCATATTACTGGCCCCATTTTACACCAATTCCAGCTCCTGCAGATGAAGATCTGATGGTATTTACACTTTCCAAGCTTACTGGTCATGCTGGCACCAGATTTGGGTAAAATTTCTGACTACTATTCCCCAGTAAATTTACCATTCTAATTCATTAGGCTATAGCCTATATCTGCTTTGTTAACTAGCATGATGAAAGGTGACAATCTCTCCATGGTTGTTGTCTTGTTGAACTACAGCCTCTCAAAAGAATATAACTAGCTTAGCAACTAAATTAGAACAGCTCCAATTCCATTGAGCAGAGTTAAAGCAAACTTGTAACCTTTGTCTGACAGGTGGGCTGTGGTAAAAGACGAAGCTGTGTTTAAAAAAATGATGGTACACATGGAGATAAATTCTCTGGGGATTTCTCAAGATAGTCAGTTAAGAGCTTTTAAGCTTTTAAAAGCAGCCTTAAAAGGAGAAGGAAGGGAATTATTTGACTTTGCATACCAGACAATGAAGACCAGGTGGGATAGATTAAGCAGCACCATATCCTTGTCAAAACGCTTCTCTCTCCAGCAAATCAATCCTCAGTACTGCACTTTTTACAATAAAGTCAGAGAATTTTCACCAGGTAAATCCTTTCAAACCTCACTTTAGGCCTAAGACTATGGTCCCCCGTGTTTTGTACAATGTCTAGCTGATCATTCGGTAAAGCCAATTGAATTAGTTTTACAATCAAAACAGAGGCATTATTGGCATTAGATTTTGAAAGTAAGGCCATGAAAATAGAAATCTGATAGAACAAGAAACCATCAAGGCTTCAATTCACTTCTTTAGAACTTGATTTTCTTATTAGCTCCGGATCTTGAAACTTAATTCTGTTGTTTTATGCTGCCACAACATTTAGCTTTGTACTATTGAACCTGCCCATATTTGTTACCTAGAAGAGTTCCAGTTTCAATAAGGATTGAGATGCCACCATACGAAAATGGCTATAATGTAATACTACATCTCTGGCTTACTACCAGCACAAACCTTATTTTGCACATGATTATTAAACCTCCTAAAGAGAAACTATCAGCTAAATGTTTCATTCTGTTCTCTGAATTTCCAACATAGATGTCGAAGTAGTTCTTAAGCTTTGCCTGCCTTTCTATCGTTGTTGCCTATATCTTCATTCCAGCAGCATTTAACTGTTCATACACTTTTATCTTTGTTATCCTGGGGAAATCAGATGCTTAAGCAGAGAGTTCATCCGTTATTTAGTTCAACATCTTTTAACATGCTTTCTTCCTGCCCAAGCAATTATCTTCATTTCTAACTCTCATTTTATTAATCAAAACATTAAACCTTCACAAGATAAACCTTGCAAGATTATATTAGTTCTATGCTCTCAAGTCAATAAAATTCAGCTTTAGAAAACCAGGTATTCTTGACAGGTCTAAGCATGTAATAACTTCTATAAATGCTAGTATCTTTTATACATCACTTTTCTTAGCATTGCTCTGCAACCATACAGAGCAGAATGTCTTTAAATAGAAAGATGCATGATTTTAACAACCTTATGATTATGGCAGCATATGCATGGGTGAAATGTGAGAGAAAAGAAGATAAAGATTGTAACGCTGTTCTTAAGTCAGCCAAAATCATTGGCCGTGAAGGAAATATATATGGTGCTGACGATCGCTATGTTCGACTCAGCCTGATCCGAAGCCAAGATGATTTTGATATGTTAATAGACCGTCTGAACAAATTAGTGTCAGAGGAAGATGGTGCCAAAGTAATGTGAGCAGATCAATAATTGTTGATTAAAAGCTTTGCCTGTTATTATTACTTGTACCATAGAAACACAAAGATGGAGAGAGGTCATCTAGTCCATTGACCTTCTTTATCAGTCTCATAAGATAAGGGGAAAGGTTCATGTTTATTGATCTTTCACACTTTTATGTCTATTTTTCATTTTATCTTTTCCTGCAAAACTTTTCATCCTTACCTGTATGAATCTTACCAAATTACTAAGCTAAGCACATTTATATATTCTTTTTCTGTGAATATTTCAACTGTTCACTTTGGATCCTATACCCATCTAACAAAGCTAATATGTTTCCTGTTATGGACATCATTAGTGCGGGTCCATCTGTTCTAATCTGTCAAGGAAAAGAGCAAAAGATAAGAAAACAAGAAATTTTTCTCCCATGCTCCTCACCACATGAAGTAGAGATTTGTTGAAGAGATTCAGAAAACCAATCAACACATTCTTTGAATGTATTAAATTTGGTCACTATCTCAAAGAAAGAATAGTTTAGAGACTGTTGAAAATAGGAAATTCAGTTAGAGAAATGGCAGAACTTGAGTTGGCAGCTTATGAACTTCCTCTCTGGTTCTCTACAGTAAGGAAAACTATCTGTAGAGTAGAGTTATTTCTGGTGTTTGAACATCAATCATAAACTTAAAAAGTTTTCTTCAAGAGTCACAAGTCCAAAAAATAAACAACAATAACAGAAGACAGCCCCATAGATATAAAGTTCAACAGCAGCGGAGCAATAGAAAAAACCCAAAAGCAGAAGCTGCTAAGACAAAAAGATAAACGCAACAAAGACCAAATCTGCCACGCAAGAGAGCAATTAAAAAACAGATGACCCACAGTTTCCACTTCTTTGCAACAGAAACAACGAAGTGCAGGATCCAAGCCAAGAAGGTTTCTTTTGACAAGCTCATCTTTCACAGCAACCCTGCCACGAAGAACTTGCCAACAGAAAATTCCCACTTTTGGCGGAGCAGCTCCTGCCCAAACAAGAGACCAATCGAAGGATGGCTGACTAGAGTTGCATTGAATAAGTTGGCAGAAGGAATTAAAGCTATAGATTCCAGAAGATGAGAATTTCCAAATAACTTTGTAATAACATTTCCAAATATCTCTTAATTTACATTCAAAACCCACTCAGGCCCTTTCAGTGCTTGTCATCATAGCACACCACTTAACATATAAACAGTTTCCCCATTCTTCAAATCTTTGAAGCATCATTAAGTTATTTTCCTTCACTTTACATAAAGAAGGAAGGAAGATCTACTTATTAATTATAAGAAGCCTTAAGAATGGGCAAGATATGTAGCTCCTAAGATAATCTATTTCTTAATGGAAACATTTTAGAAAACATCAGTGAGAAGTAATCAATGATGGTGTGATAGACAACTTCAATGGAACAGGAAACAAGTAAGATGAACATGAACAGCCCTGGCTGCCAAATATTTCCATGATGAGATTTCAGCAATAAACTCAAATACTTTTCTTAAAGTCACCTCTCAGTTTGGTTGTACTGTGGCTAATTGTGCTTAGGCATTTGCCTTTCGTCATTAAGACACTTCATCTGAAGAACAATTTTCAATGCTTGCTGAGCAGACGTTCAGTCTAAAATCTAAACATATATGCCTCATCTAATGCCTCTGCATTGGCAACTCTTCTCATGAAATACTTCTTTCTTCATCTATCTTCAAAAAGTTATCATCAAAAAGTCCATAACGATCCCATCACGACAGCTAATTTTTCAAACAGTAACGTATATTGGCAGGGGCGATCCACTATTTTTGGAACCTTTCTGGATGCAGCATGCAGCCAGTAGTGCACTGGTAATAGCAGGGTGGCATCAAATGAGCTATAAATTTAATGATCAAACTTTTATCCCCACAAGAGCTTGATAGGCTCATCCGCAGGCTAAATGATATCGCAGGAAATGCAATTACAGACAACAGATTCATAGTTTTTGGTGCTGGCTCAACCCAAATCTTCAGTTCAGCTATTCATGCACTTCATCCCCATAAGGGTTTTCACTTCAATCCCTTACTATCCGGTTTGCTCTACTACCTTCATTGTGCTTTCACTTGGACTATAAATTGTTATCACATTGTTGCACCAAAAATCTCTTTGAGCGATCGGTAAGGCCGATGACCTGGTTGCCGGGTGTTTCAGTTAATTTTGTAATAAAAAACAACAAATGATTAGAAAGGAATGCATGTTCTTACTCAAAGTCACAGTCAAACTGTTTAAATCATTGAACAAAAAGAGAATTTCTTTAATAAGAAAAGCGGGAAACACTGCCTGATTGAACGTTTACAAATAAATTAAACAAACGAAACTGGCCGATGGAAGGCTTAACAAGAATTTAAAAGCTGTAAACAAATGAAAGAGTGTTTGTATCAAAGAGAATAAAAAGAAAAGAATCGGACTAGAACAAGAATAAAATGGAAGTGTCTCTGGTTGACAGAGCAAAAGGGAAGAAAGTCGTGCCAAATTCGAACAAAGTTTGGTCTGATTTGTCTGAAGAAGTCTTGCTCCCCTGTTATTTCAGATTCCCCTTTTATAGCTGTCCTTAAGCTAAAATCTAATTTATGTGATTGTGACATCTTCAATTTCAAATATTCTAGCATAATCCTTGGCCGATCGATGAAAGTACGTAATTGGTCCCCCTATAATATGAAAATGTTCAATTTAGTCCATCTACTTTAATTTTTGTCAATTTAATCCCTCTACTCTCAGAATTGAACTTTATTAGTCTCTCTCCGTCAAATTACCGTCAATTTGCTGAAGTGGATTTAACGTCTGCCACGTTGCTGACGTGGCACCTACGTGTCATTTGCCACGTCAGCTGATCATTTGCCACGTCAGCTGACACGTGGCCGTCCCTTTATTAATTATCTTTAATAAGTAGGGGGACTAAATTGCCTAAAAAATTAGTGTATGAGGACTAAATTGAATATTTCACTATAGTTAAGGGACCGATTTTAATTATTTTCTTAAAAATTTAATATGAATTATATGAAATAATTTGATTTTTTATATAAACTAAATTATCATTATATTTAATTATGAAATTAATGTCTTGAATTAATATATTATGTAATAAATTATCAATATAATAATATATAAATAATACAATATATATTTTTATATATATCTAGGGCGAGGCAACTAAAACCTGGCCACACTTGGCCTACCACGCTTTGACCATTCAATAAAAAACCCTGACCATACCCGACCCGATGCTCGAATCTCAAATAAAAAAATATGCCTCTATCAGTTTGAGGCAAGTCGGAACCCATCTAGGATGGATATTTTTGCCTTCTCTAGAATCCATTGTAGCATATAAGTAGAGATCTAATGGAAAACTTGGAATGCACCTTTTGTACGGGATAAAACCGTGAGGTCTTCAAGTCAAAATGGATAATACCTTGTAGGTTGGCCATGTCTCCATAGTTTCACCCATTAAATAAAAGCTCAAATATTTATTGTTCAATAAGATTATATGCAAAATAATTTTCTATTTCTAAAATTTTTCCTTTTCTTTTAGTTTCAATTTACTTATTTATTTTTATACTTATGTTATTCATTTATTTTAATTTTTAACTTAAATCAATAAATATAAATTGTAAAAAAAAAAAATTATACTTATTTTATTCATTATATTGTAGAAAAATATAATTACATATCTTTATAATATTATGAATAATATTACAGAATTTTCAATTGGAAAAATAAGTATAACATCATATTTTTCATAATATTATAAAGATATGTAATTATATTTTGAAGATATGTAATTATTTTTTTCTACAATATAATGAATAAAATAAGTATAACAATAATATTATATAAATATGTAATTATATTTTTTTACAATTTATATTTATTGATTTAAGTTAAAATTAAAACAAATGAATAAAATAACTATAAAAATAAATAAGTAAATTGAAACTAAAAGAAAAGAGAAAATTTTAGAAATAGAAAATTATATTGCATATAATCTTATCAAACAATAAATATTTGAGCTTTTAATTAATGGATGAAACCATAGAGACAAAGCCAACCTACGAGTTATTATCTACTTTGATTTGAAGGTCTCACGGATTTATCCTATACAAAAAGTGTATTGCAAGTATTACATTACATCTAAACTTATATACTACAATGGATTCTAGAGAAGGCAAAAATATCCGTCATTGATGAATTCTGACTTGTCTCAAACCGATAAAGACGTATTTTTTTATTTGAAATTAGAATATCGGGTCGGGTATGGTCAAGGCTTTTTTATTGAATGGTCAAAGTATGGTAGGACGGGTGTGGGTTTTAGTTGTCCCGCCCTAGATGTATATAAAAATATATATTATATTATTTATATATTATTATATTGATAATTTATTACATAATATATTAATTCAAGACATTAATTTCATAATTAAATATAACGATAATGTAGTTTATATAAAAAATCAAATTATTTCATATAATTCATATTAAATTTTTAAGAAAATAATTAAAATCGGTCCCTTAACTATAGTGAAATATTCAATTTATTCCTCATACACTAATTTTTTAGGCAATTTAGTCCCTCTACTTATTAAAGATAATTAATAAAGGGACGGCCACGTGTCAACTGACGTGGCAAATGGCACGTAGGTGCCACGTCAGCAACGTGGCAGACGTTAAATCCACGTCAGCAAATTGACGGTAATTTAACGGAGAGGGATTAATAAAGTTCAATTCTGAGAGTAGAGGGACTAAATTGACGAAAATTAAAGTAGAGGGACTAAATTGAACATTTTGGTATTGTAAGGGGACCAATTACGTACTTTCACCTGGCCGATCATATGCTCGCTTCTTTTTCTCCATGATTATTGCGGCCATTTAACTCACAATTAAAGACTGCTTGATTTTGTGATAACTATTTCTCTCAACTAAATCTATAATAAAACCCCCATTATCCTTTTCTTAATCTATTTGGCCCAAATTTGTAAATTAGTTTCTCCTCTGGCCCATTAGTCCAATTTTACAAATTAGGATACAAACTCACGTACATAATGTTGAAGATCAAATATTTTACAGTTATATAAAGAACAAACAGAGTTGTTTGCGTCGGTGAATTTCAAGTTTGAAGGAGATACATCCCTACGGAAGAACATTTCAGATACTGGCACAAATATGATCGAGTTCGCGACGTCACCAAACAATCCCGATGGACAACTAAAAAGGGCAGTCCTTCACGGTCCATTTGCTAAAGCAATTTACGGTCGCGTATATTACTGGTCACATTTTACACCAATTCCGGCTCCTGCAGATGAAGATACTATGATATTTACACTTTCTAAGCTTACAGGTCATGCCGGCAGCAGACTGGGGTAACAGTGAAACCACCATCCTCCTGTGAACTTTAATCATTTCTCATACTTCATCCATATTTTATAGCTGCTTTTATTTCACAGAATTTGTTTGCCTTGTATAGGTGGGCAGTGATAAAAGATGAGGCTGTTTTTGAAAGAATGACAAGACATATAGGCGTAACTTCCATAGGAGTTTCTCGAGATAGTCAGTTTAAGAGCTTTGAATCTTCTGAAAGTAGTCCTTGAAGGGGAAGGAAGAGAAATATTTGAATTCGGATACGAGACAATGAAAATAAGGTGGCAAAAACTGGTCAAGGCCTTAGCATTGTCAAAGCGTTTCTCTCTCCAGAAAATTGAACCTCAATACTGGACTTTTTTTTTCCATGAACACACAACTTTCGCCAGGTAATTCTAGCAAACCTCACTCAAAGTCTGAAAGTTAAAAAGTTCAGGCAATTCAGAAACCCTTTACTATTTATCTGAATCATTCACAGTATCCAGAAGCAATAGTTGTATTATGGAAAATTGCAACCATGGAGCTTCAGCTATTGTAGGTTTCTAAATCATTCTACTTCTCATATCATTCATTTCCGCTTCTCATAAAGCTAAGATTAGATATATTTATACCAGAGGACCGGTGTACAAAATCGTAGTAAGTTTGTTATCAATGGTAGCTTATGCATGGTTGAAATGTGAGAGAGACGACGAAAAAGATTGCTATGCAGTCCTCAAGGCAGTAAACATTATTGGCCACTAAGGTAGCGTGATTGGTTCTGAAGATGGCTATGTCCACCTCAGCATGATCGGAAGCCAAGATGATTTTGATCTACCGATAGACCATCTGAACAAATTAGTTTCAGAAGAAGCCGGTACCAAAACCATGTGAAGAATGCAATCGTTATCCATTGATCGAAAGTTCCGCGCAAAATTTCAGTACTCAGAGATATAGAAATACTAAGACATACTATTTACCTTGTTATTATAAATACATATATATATATATATATAGAGAGAGAGAGAGAGAGAGAGAGAGAGAGAGAGAGAGAGAGAAATCATGCTTAGTGACCTGAAATATTGGTAGATGCCTAATGTAATGCCTTATTGTTCAAACCTGTAGAAAATATTGACACTGGCAATTCATAGTGATGGCCACAGTTGCGGTTCTGAAGTGGTAGCAGATCCGGTTCTGGTTTGGATGTGAATCAATGCATTATAACATCGATCAAGTCTCAAGTACAGAATGCAGAAATTACACACTAAACACCATAGAAGACAAAAACATAAACAATAATTGTCAGGCATTTGAGTAGCTGCATAGATGACCAAAAATATATTCTGTTTCCCTTACCAAACATAATTTACATGAGTATCGATACAAGTTTTTTTTTGAGTTACAATGAAAGGTTATGCAGAAACTGACCTTTTAGGTGACTCTCTGTGTTTTAACAGGCTAAATTTTGTTCTCCTCCTCAGTAAAAAGAATAGAAATGCTAGGACTACAATCAAGACTAAATAAACTTCAAAGTGAATTCCCCAAAAGTACTCTATTATATGTAGCCTGCTCTTGTCGCCGCAATTGCAATCACAAATACTTCGCAGTAAAGTCCCCTCAGAAATGACTTCTGGATCAAGAACAAAGTCTACAGTTGTGGCTTCTTCTCCCAACCAGATATTTGTGGTCTTTGATTTATACCCAGGCACAGCAGCATTAACTACAAGGATATTAGTTCACATCATACAGGCTCTGATTGCTTGATTGAATGGTATATTGCAACACTTGTAAACCAAGGTAACAGTTTATTAGCCACTAATAAAAGTCACTTGTATTATGCTTATATTTCCCCATCTTACCATTTTAATGCCTTCCTTTTGGGGTCTGTCTGTGTCTTACCTTACTAACAATCCCCAAAAAGAACCCATAGATAACACTAAAAAACATTTTATACCTTCATATCTTTCTGTGGGAACAAGTAAGCGATGATAATCAGCAAATGCCCTGCCAGCTTTAACCTGTAATGGTCAAGGCAACAAACAAACAAGTTATTACATGAAAGCAACAAGTCAAGACAACCAGTTCATTAAACAGTTCCAAATTTTATAAAAGCAGCCACAATAGTAGTAATTACAAGAGTAATTTTATAAAACCAACGAGCACAAGCAGCTTGGATACTGCAGTAAAGAATTACCCAAAAAAGTGCTAAGAATGACAACCACCAATTTTGCTTTCCCTTATAGTTTTGGTTTTATATGTGAAGAATCAAAAGCAATTGCTGCATTGCATGGATATGGATGATTAAAAGAGTCTCAAAACAATTACTTGGATCTTAGAGTATGGTAAACCATGTTTTATCTTTTCCTAAAGTGATTGTTGGAGAGTAATAAGTTATGTCCTAACCAAAAAGAGTTGGTAAACAAGGGAGGAAAATATGATGAGTAGCCTTCAAGGTAAACTGAGGTTCTTAAAGTTTCATCAGAAAATATACATCAAAAAATTGCAAAGAAGAGAACGTCACAAATTCCAAAAATACTTTTGTCCCCCCAATTAGAGGTAGGAGCAAAAACTTTTGACATTAGAAACCATAATAACGTCCTGTGCAAAGGGGAAAGAAAAACAAGAAAACCATAATTATGTAATAAAATTTATATTTTCCATTTTAAGGAGAAATAATTGATCATTGATGATCATAGTCTATTTCACAAAGAACTGACTTTGTTAAACAAAGACAAGAGAACCAACTAGCAAAAGATTGAGATTGATACATTTCAAATCAGAATCCTTAAACTATGATTAGTGGAAAAATGATTGGGAGAATAAGGACATATCATGTGTCATCACTATGTAAAGCGATGAATGTACCGTGTAATTTATTCCCTTAATCGTGATCAATCCAGGCAACGGTCTTCCACTGTCTGATGAAAAGACCCTTCCATGAACTCCTGTCTAGAAATGTAAGTGACAGAGATCAATGATTCATAGTCAACAAACTATGAAAATATCTAACTTTTTTGAATGTTTAAGATTGTAATCAACAAATTCATCAAGAAAAAAAAAAAAAAAGATTGTTACCCACAATGTCTCCAAATGATTTTATACAACAATATTCTTTCTGTACAACCATGATGCAGAAAGAAAATGAAATCTGTTTCATTTTTCAACAGAAGACAGGTTTAAAACCAAAACGCAGTGTACCTTCACAAGGCTCGCAACAAGATTTAGCATGCTCATTTTGTTGTACTGCCAAATGGTAGGAAGCTGCACATTCAATTAGAAAAGAGCATGGATGAAGGCAACAGGATGATGGTAAAAACAACAATGAACTTAATTAACAGCTCAAGCCAGGCAGAAAGGAAAAAACAATCAAACTAAAATACCACCACCAAAACCCAGGGACAAACTAATTGAAGATGTTAATCTAACAAGGAAACTATTTTTTTTCTGTCATACATTTAAGGAAAGAAAATTAAAATTGAAGAACGACCTGTATATGCAATAACATTTGTTTACTTACACAGCATAAAGCTAACCTTAATTGCTATAAGTGTTCCACTTCATTTTCATAGTTATGTTAAGCAATTCAAGACGTTGATCTTGCAACTTGACTCTCACCATTAATATTACAAGCACAATGATCTACTAAGTTTCTTAATGATTGAAAGCAGTCAGAAAAGATACAAGAACAAAACAGGCACAGAGGAGAGACATTGACAAGACAGTGCAAAGACCAAAACCTCTAGCTTAATTTCCTTAAAGCTGGGCAAAATAATTTCTGATATACTTCAGCAGTAACATAAAAGCAATTTAAAAGACCATAAGGCACCAAAATCAAAGAAAAAACGTAATATAAAGTACAAGGCCATCATACTGAATTTGCCATAATTAAGACAAACTTGTAAAACATGAAAAAGCTTCGAAACATTGTTTGCCACGTACAAAATTAGGCTGCCTCCTAATTGCATCAAACACACCTTCAAAAGAATTACTAACTGCGGCCAAGAGAACCAGGGCAGAAAGTCAAAGTGAGGATTCCATCATTCCTTAAAATTCCAGTTATATTAAATTACATGATACAAAGTGAGAATTCAAACTTTATCCCAAAATAAAAAAACACTTCTTTTCTCCAAAAATAAGAAAGGTTCTTCCAGAACTTGTTAAGAATATATTGACACTATGATCTAAATCTTAATCCAAGTGGGAACCTACTAATCTCATTAAGAAAAAGACGGCTCGGACAGAATTCTAACCTCCTTAGCATTAGGCCATTTGTTATCGCTAATCTCCAAGGTTAACTCAAAACAACCACCATATATGTAGTTCCAATCTTGCATGCCCCCATATATTGGGTACCTACATTAAGTTGAATAAATTTCTGTACAGTAAATAACTGGAAAAGGTAATGAAAGAGGACTCCCATACAGACTCTGGAAACTACGTAAAAATGAAGAAAGAGTTAAACAGTTTGCATGGTAATCGATTCCTCTAGTCATAAACAAGCTGCTTACCAGGATGCTCCATTCGTAATTCCTCCTTTAAATTCTTTACTCAAAGACATGTTATAGTGAGATTTGCTATATACAGTTGCCAGATATTGGAATGTTCCATCATCAGGACAAGCATAATAATTCCTCCTGATATACATAAACATGAACATGAGAAATTATGTCCAGCATTTTATTCAAAAGATGTATTGCATTAATGTAATCAAAGACTTGATGGATCACAAACACCATCTTTTACATTGTTCATAAGATGGAAATTTAAAAGAGTCACACTGCTGTATAGCAACATTTTGAAAAGTGAACCTCATTATTATTATTATTATTATTATTATTTTGGCCAGAAACCTCATTATTAAGTTTGCCATTATTAACAGTAGAAAAGGTATAGGGACCGTAATCATTCAGTATTGAGAAATGGTAATGGAGAAATCAACAGCACCTATTAAGATTGAATTACTGGCCAAAATGTAATTGAATCAAATATACACTGAGCACAAAATAGAAACAAGAAAAAATTTTTAAAGAAAACAAATGCCTGAAAACCACATATGCAAATATGTAATCTATGATATCATAACAGATGAAACTTCAAATTTATGAACATCTAATAACCAAATCAAGGAAATTAAATCGCTTGATTGAAACACAACCAAAACTGATCCGAATAAACCAGCAACAAAAGCCGGAAGCTGGAGTGTCCAGATATGAAAGTTGATAGGCCAATGTGCCAATAAAGGATCTTTGAATTCAAAAGACATGCAAGCTACAAGGAACTTATATGATTGAGAAGGTGCAGAGTTGCAATTTTAAAGCTGATAATGAATGAAGAATAATAACCTTTTATCCTGGGTGCCATCCCATGGATAATTTGCAACAAGTGCACCCTGTGAACAACAAAATGTTATTAGGCACTCCTCTCCTTGTGTTTCTTGAAAATAATTTCTAAGCAAGATAAAGGGATAATCTCATTCTATCAACTCCATTGTCAGATCATGAGACAGAATTTCATATTATCATTTCCACAGTGGTGATTCCACAACTTTTGAAAATTAAAGCATGTTAGGACTCGATGGACAAATATGCTGACCGTATGTATAGGCACCTATTCAGTGATACGCCAAGTTAGATCGAAAGTTTGAAAAGCTATTCTGAGATTCCCGCAAGGTAAGAACAAGCAAGCACATTGTATATTTCATTTTTAAAAAAATTATTATCTATATATTTGTTTCATTTTTGCCCCTTTTATTTGTTTTCTTGAAACAGAATTTAAGAATTTGATTTTGTAAGACTAGCTTATCTGGGTGGACAATCTTACTATTTGGTAAATCTCAGGAAAGTACTGAAACTCTCAGAAACCTTACAATAAGTCCATTCATGATAACGATGCATACAATCTTTTGCCCATAAAATTATGGTCAATGTAGTCTTCTTACTTTAAGAACATTGGAACATTACAGTCCTATGCAGATACAAGATATAAATCACTTCTATCAATTCAATCAGTATCAAATTCCATTTGTTTGTATAATGAGTTTCACATGCACATGAAGGTCTCTTTCCATATTTTTAAATGTTTACACAATCTTCTATCCTTTGATCTTATATACGTCTCCAAACTTTGAACTAATAGAGGCCATTCAACCAACATTTAGCAGACACTCTTCCAATGACATACTACATAATCAAAAGTTGTTGACATTCAAATTCCTACATATTTGTCAGGATAAATAATCACATACATTGCATGCAAAAGTATTATGACAAGCAGAATGGAGTCCTTAACCATTAGCCTCTAGTCTAGCAGTCAATTTATCTCACAAACTGCTTACAACTTTTGTGGGGGCCTTGTAAGTAAAACAAGTCATATAACTTCAGTGGGGTAGAGGTGGAAATCAGTGGATTCAGGCTCCGCCATTTCAAGTTTGGGTATTTCAGATTCGGTCTGTTTCAGGCTCTACTGTTTTGGTTCAGGCCATTCCAAATCCAGATCTTTCAGTTTAGCGATGGGCTCAAGCTCAGGCTAGTGCAATTTATTTTAGATTTTCAAGATATAACCATTTCAGTATGCCTTTTGGGTTCATGTTTGGGCCTCTTAGATTTTGATTATTTTGGGCTCAGATAGTTTTATATTCAGGTTATTCCAGGTTTGGGCCATTTTTTATACAAGTTTACTCTGTTTCAGGCCTAAACCTTTCTGAGTCAAATCGGGTTCGGGTTTAGGCTTTTCGTATGGGTTTTCGGGCTCTTTTACCACCACTTTTGTTCGGTGATCAATCTTTCGTGTTTCAAATTAAAGAAAAAGCAAAAGCTGTTCCAGGACAGGGGAACGGAGAAGGAAAGCTTCTCCTTTCTATCATTGATGATTTAACTCTTCTATGCCTATCATGCTTATCTTCAAATGCAGTCCTGTACCAATTTTTTGCTAGGAATTTAAAGCAACCTATAAAATTCAACACAAAAACTTGAAGCAACCGCTGTATCTATATCCAATAAGAATAGTTCTCTGAATGTTATTTACCCCATGCAAACTTGCAGATGCTGTGAAATGTATCTCTCTCAACCAACTCATGATGGCTTTTGTTTCAGGTTGTCGTACATCTTCATCATCATTCCAAGGAAAGAACTGACAGATTTGATTAGTCATGGTTATTTAATCATGAAGAAAAAAAAGGAGCAAATTAAAATAAAATATAAGAATAAAAAGCAACCTATAGAGTGAGTGGCACAAAGGTATTATCAAACTACCAGAAGAGTGAAAATATGAACATCAGGATCCGTTTGACCCAAAAAACAAAAAAATAAGCCCTTGGATGGAAAATTTCAATAATTTGGATGAAAACTACAAGTACCAAAGATATCCCTTTCCAAAGTTATAACAAATGAGAAATATGATGGTAACATTCACATCATCCATGATTTTATGAAAATGATAAAAGGTAAACACTGATTCAAAAATGCCTGGTTCCCATCCTGGTTCATAAGATAAAAGTAAAAAGATCAAAATATTGCTCTCATGCTGTTTATAGTTAACGAGAATGCCTGGTTCAAAAATGTTTTATTAAATTCTGCAAATCATAGATTCAGCACAGAAAAAAAACCCATCTACAAATATGGATGTGGAAGGATTTTCCATATTTAAACAAAAGTGATAATAATCATAATCAAAAGAATAATATATATATGATAAAGATCGCAAGGAGCAAGATGGATCAATATCGATTGCATCCTTAGAAGCAAATCCTATGTGTCATATATTATTTTACATTTCTAGCATTTTACTTGCCATTGCATGGCTTTCTTAACTTCAGGCATTTTACATACCCCTTTCAGGCATGATGTTACGAAAACTATGATAAATCATACAATTTAGAATATGAATCCTCATTTGAAAAGAGCATAATCCTTGACACTCACATCATTCAATCTGAGTTTCTTATAGAACAGTAAAATATATCTTTCAACTTAGATATATCCTAATATTAGAAGATTCAATGTGTTTGTGGTTTAAGGTTCAACTTAGATTCAATCACCTCAAAATAAAACCAACAATGTAAAACAGTTACCTGATCCGGAAAATCTCGATTTAGATCAATACCATTTGCATTACCACGACTCCTAAGAGAAAACCCATCAGGATTCATTGATGGAAGTATGTGAAGGTGAACATTTTCAACAATCAATTTAACCTGTACTATCAACAAATATTATAGGTTAGACAATTTGCTTAATATTCAAATAAGTTGACACAATAAAAAAAATTCTAAAGTCATTAATCCTGAAAGATGAACATCACACATGCATGCATAACCAGAAAATAGTAAACAAAAAGCTCTCTTTTTGTGTGTGTGTGTGTGTGTGTGTGGGTAGGTGGGTGGGGGGTTTTTGCAACAAGAAACATAAAGCAGATTTAATTAACAGAAAATCAGGTAAAAAAGGACAACCTTATCAAAATTGCATATGAAAGTTGAGGAAGACAAAAATAGATAAATAGATCCATATTCCTGTGGCAGTTACTACTTCCATGGCCATTTTGGCCAGGAATGATTGCATCTGTATTTGATCTGTACATATGGTACACAAACACATCCTTTTTGATGTAGCGCAACATAATTAGGTTCAGGGTTCTAAAACCTCTCAAAACCTTATTTCTGAACATAATAAATTCCATCGGCTAATACTCTAAAAAGATTATTTATACTAGTTAAAAGATAAAATCTAACCCTAATAAGAAAACTTAACCAACAAGAACTCTTAAAAGACTTAAAAACCAAGAAAGCTAAATAAGGAAACTAATTAAACAAATATAAAATTGGGCTGGGCTAATGCGCTGTATTACTTGTCAGCATAAATTGCCCAATACAAATAAAAAATATTTCATAACCGTTCAGATGTATATTTCAGTTCCCAAGCAGACTAATTTTAAAATGACCATCGGCAGAGTCAATTTAGTTAAAAAGCATGCTAGCGAAGCACTAACATGAAGCACAACTGCAACCCCCAACCCCAGCCCCACCACCCCCCACCCCCCAAAAGAGAGAAAAAGAACTCAGAGATATGTTCCAGAAACAACATGAATATAGACAAGTATTTTAAAATAGCACCTAACTTCAGCAAATCACCCAAGAACAAAGTGTAAGATAACCACAGTGCATAAGACCAGGAATTAACATGATAGAACAACAATGAAAAATGCACACAAATCTTGTCCACAGCATTGTTCAAGAAAACAAATAAATACTCTAAAATGAATAGAAAAATACCAATGGCTCGCTCATATAGTGGTCGCATATCCAATTTGCAAGACGTAGGAGAAGCTCACGACCAACAGGTTCATCACCATGCACATTACCGACAAACTGTAAATCCAGCAAATCGAGCATTGTGTTAAGCCACAAAACAAACGAATATATTTAATTAAAACTACATTTGCAACAAAAATTGACCATGATGATGCAATAGAAGGGAAAACGAACTCTAATCACCAGGTATACAAAACACAAAGAAACCATCATGTTAACAGAATAGGAAATGAAATTTCATAAACACACAATCACATGCTTTATTCACTCAGCTTGCTATATAGTTTGAAATATAAAGGAAAGTATTAGATCATAGCACCTTTTATCTTCAGTTGCAAACTTCACAGGGGATATTATCTGGAAGAAAAGTCTAGAAAATAAAATAAAAAAAGCCCTATAAAACAAGGATCTTACCACAAGATTACAAGCATAAATGTGGTAGCAGGCTTATAGTACCTTATACAGCAAGTTGGGGGGGGGGGGGGGGGGGGGGGAACTCAAATTTCAGGGTGCCAGGTAGGAAGACACCCCAAGGTTTAATAGTACTAGTACTTGATAACGGACATAGTACATTTAAGAAAAGAAGCAGACAAAGTCGGTGAAGAACTGAAAGGGCAAGGCTTTTAACAAAAAATGGAATGGGTTAAAAGAAATTTCGAAATTCTCGGTGGTCATTTTCAGTGCTTTTATGATTGAATTTTCTTTCAATGTAAGTCCACTTCCATTTACGTTCCAGCATTGCTGTTCCCAATGTTTTTCCCATGGAAGACAGCATAATTCTGAGAAGATTTACTACAATTGGGTAAATTTCTACTGATGCTAATACTTTGATTCTTTTCCAATTTCTCTTAGTAACTAGCAGGTTGTGGTTGCCTCTCAATCAGTTAAACTAGCAGGTTGCCACTAAATCAGTTAACTTATAGCAGAAAGACATATACATTTGTGTTTTCCCTCATACAAGCTTGCAATGTTTAAGATTTTTAAAATTTTCTTTCGTCTTCCCTTTCACTTCTATATATTTCTTTAATGCAATTTCCAAGTTCCTATCCATGTTGAAAGGAAATCTTTTATAAACTGGTACGTGACACAAGCATAAATCTTCTCACCAAACCCGACCTTAGAAATATAGATTCAATTGCTAATTGAATCTATGTCGATCCATGCATTTCTATAAATATCAGAGCACTAGATCATGTACCTTGAATGCAGGTTCAGGCTCTTCCTCACCTGGTTTGTCAGAAATCTCTATCACCCACTACATAAAAGAATCAGTAAACACTTAATTAAACATGAAATAAAGCCTCTTTAAAACAAATGACTTGAAGCCCTGTAAAAAAGGTGAAATCACAAGGAAATATTTGTCAACTTATATGAAGAGAAAATCGAGCAAGCTCAAACGAAATGATTACCAGTGGAACACCATTCACACTCTTTCCAATACTGATACCGAAATCCAAAACGCCCTCGAAGAGAGTAATAAGGGACCAATCAGTATATAACCTCCATAAACTAAATTACTCCATTCAACCCACAAAACTACCAATTTTTTAGTTAAATAACCATATTCCTACTAAATTTCATCATAGTGGGCAAGATTCCAAGCAAGAAGAGCAAATGAACATAAATAACCACCTGTATATCCTAGAAAGGTGACTACATCTTTGCCCAAATTCCTTCACCGCCTTCTCCAGTTCCTCATTAGTCATGTAGCCATGAGCAATATCGATTCTGTAGTAAAAAAAAAATTCCTTGCATCCTTCAGAAAACACTACAATTTAAGCAAAATTCTTTCTTTCTTATTATTTTTTTTAAAAAAAAGTCACCTTGACTGAGACTGGCTTTCCTCAAACAAGCGTCTCGCATAAGCCGTATAACTGTCCTTCCCAAAACCTAAACGTGCCAGAGACGAAGAAACAAAATCGCGAAAAAGCTTTAAATAACAAAAATAAATGATTCGTAAAATTAAAGGCCTAGTAGCAATAAATTCGGGTCAACACATACAAAAAAAGTCAAAGATCATTATTCGTCAGCTTCTTTTTTCTTAATAAACGTAAATTTATTTATTTATTTGTAACGGATGGATCAAATCATCAAAACGAAGAGAAAATTACAGATCTCAACAGAAGCAAATGATTAATACTACTACAATCAATTAAGGTTTAGCGAGAAAGAGAGAGGACCTGGAGAGAGAGAGGTGCAGCTGCGTTGGCCGCCTCTGGCGGTGACTTGGCGAAGAAAGAAGGAGAAGAGGAGACAAGTTACGAGATTCATTCTTTATTCCAAACTAAAGATTGCGAGCTTTAGACTTCAGCTCAAGCTTCGTTCAGGTGGTGGATCGATGAAGAGAAGAGAAGACTGGGAACGCACGTGGAGGGAGGCGTGAATCACGTGTTAAAGCCCAAATGTGGATTTGTGTCAATAGACTATTGGAATTATTAAAGTGGAATATGATATGATATGATTTCAATTGGAATTTCATCTTCTTTCCGAAGGTCACATAACTATTAAAATAAGTAAATTTATTTCATTAATCATTTCTTTTCTTCCTAAAAACGAACCTTTAAAATTTAAAATAATTTTTATTGGATCTTAAGTTGTAAAGACAGTAAGAGCATGTTTAGTGCTTTCTTTAAAAAATTATTTTAGAGAGAGTGATTTCATAAAAAGTGATTTTAAAGAATCATTTTTTAGGGAATCATTTTTCATTCCGCTCCCCTAAGATCACTTTTCTTTATACGAGGGAGAGTGATTCCAAGAGAAGCACAATCTTCTCTGATTCTAAAATATACCAAACCAAAAAAAATGTTTTCATTCTTTTAAAATCAATGGTTTAAAATATACCAAACAATAAAAAAAATTTTCACATTTTTAAAATCCATGGAAAGTTAAAACTTTCCATCAAAATAAATGTGCTCTAAGTGATTAACTTTTATTTTATGCAAGTGAAGAAACAAAAAAAAATTATTATTAGAGTTAAAACCAGTGAATAAAAAATCAGACCAGACCAGCCAGTTGAACCGAGAACCAGCCATAAGTTCGATCCAATAAGGGTGATGAAATCTGTTTTTAATGAACCATTTTGAACTGTTGAACCAGTTGAACTGGTTGGACCGGTTGGACAGGTTGAGTCGAAAATTCAATGTTTTTTAAATTTTTAAGCTATTTTTAATTGACAAATCCAAGTTCAAAAGAAGTCCAAGTTAATAAAAAGCACAAATTTTAATTTCTTTATTATATTTAGATTTTTTATTTTGAATTTTTGAGTTTAAATTTTTTATTTTATTTATTCTAATGTATTCTCATAATAAAAATTTGATTTATGATGTAAAATAATTTGTAATATTTATTTACATTATGCAATATATTAATATTTTATACTTGTTCTTTTTTTTAGGAATTTAAAAAAATTGAATTGAAAATTGAAAATTTAAATATTTTAAGATATTAATAAAATTAAAATATTCATTCTACTGGTCCAAACTGTTCAATCGGTTGAACCATTGAACCGATAGCCTTGTTGGTTCAATAACCGGTTCGATTTTTTATTCATTGGTTAAAACAATAAATAGATACCAACAAGTTTTACTCGAGATTGTAGCACTCTTTGACACGGCAAGAGTAAGAATATAAGTTTGAATCCTTGAACGCCCATTTGTTTAGAGTGATTTTACTTAATTTTCACATTCCTAATCAAAAGGAAATTAGTTTTGAATCCATAAAACTAAAAATAAATAAGAAATGGGTAATTCTAAGTGGAGAAAGTGTAAAGAACATATCTATTAATATATATATATTTTTTATGAAACACGTTAATCTTAATGCATATAGAAATCAATTTATAATAAAAATTGATAAATTGTCTTTAAATTAGTTTTCAATTATTAATTTAATATCAATTTATATTATGCTAGAGATTTTTTTTTCTCTTTTTGATGGTTGCTAATTGCTATAAAATTATTCTAACATTTATTAGTCACCCTTTAGTTAATTAGTTAATTCCTTCTCAATAGTTTCTTGTGGTTGAAACTATACTAATGAAGCAAACAAAAAATAATTCTTTCTTTAAGTTTGTGAACAATCTGTATCCGGCTCATGATCATGAATTCGATATGGCTTGAACTTTAATAATAGGACCCATCGCTAGACCTAACCATGGCTCGGATTGAATAGTGGAACCGAACTAAAATTGTGATAAAAAAAAACTGGAATCGAAACCTTAAAAAAGGTTCTAATTGTAGAACAGAACCGTAATATATTCGGCCTCAGTTCGGTTCCAATTATATAGGAACCGAAACCGGATTTTGGTTTCTTTTTTTTTTTTAAGATTTTGATTTTTAAAAGTTTAGTTAATTCTTTAAACTAATTTAACTTTTATACATCATATATAATATGATATTAGAATATAACTTTTTTATATATTATTATATATAATATGATATAATTTTATATACATTATTGTATTATAATTTTTATACTAATATGATATATTTAAACTTATAAAATAATTTCTTTGCATGCATACATTTAATTTATTTTCTTTACTTTCTTACAAAAATAAATTCTTGTTCTTATTATTATCTTATATGAAAATATTTTACTTTTACACTTGATTTAGTTTTATATTAATTTTTTAAATAATTTTTTATTTTAAATACTGAAATCAAACCTTAATGGAACCGTAATCGAATCGTTTTGGAATCGAAATCGGAACCGCAACATTAAGGTTAAGGTTCTGGTTCCAACTTCCACAAAACTAAAACCGTCAGTTCGGAACCGAAACCAAATCGGGATCACTTCTATCCATTGTGCATTCCTAATAATAATTATTTTTTTCCTCCTTTATTATGTCATGTCTTTTTTTTTTAGAATGATAGTCAAGGAGGAGTAATTACAAAATTAAAAAAAGAAAATTAGAGAACGGAGGAGGAGAAGAGAGAGAGAATAGGAGAGTGTGGTAGGGCTGCAAACGAACCAAGTGTTCACCGAACAACTTGTACTCGACTTTGATTAAGGCTCATTTATATTCGTTCAACACAGTAAAAGAATGAAATAAAACATGTTTTTTTGTTTAATTAATAAACGAGTCAAATTTAAACAATACGTGTTCAGTTCAATTATATTCACAAATAAACTTGTATATTGTTCATTGATAAGCTAGTTTTTTAATTTTTCAAATGAGCTCTTAAATTTAATATTTTTTGAATATATTTTATTATTCTCATTGATTTTATAAATACTAGAATTTGCACCCGGGGTCAATTTTTTAAAATTTTAAATTACAATTAAAAAATTTTAAAGGTATATTTAGAAATTTTCTAAATTTTTATATTGTACATCATATCTAAATTTTAAAATTTAAAATAGTAAATCTTAAAATCTAACATGATAAAAAGTTTAACTAAAAAAATTTATGATTTAATTTCATGTAAAAAAACTATAAAAATATTGTTAATTAACTAATAAATAAAATTGTATATATATCCAATATATATAATTTAAAATACTGATTAACCAATAAATAAAATTATATATTAAATAATAAATTCTTTAATAATAAATAAATTTTAATAAGATATATAATATAAAACAATATAAAAGAATTTTCTTAAAGTTAAAAAAAGAACCCATTTTTGTAGACCCATTAAGGAGGAAAAAATCAATTAAAAATAAAGATATATATAAAAAATTAAAAAGAAAAAGAAAAATAAAAAGTAAATTGAAAACATAAAAAATCATAAAATAAAAAAAATTAGTGGCGGCAATCAATGGGGGTGACATTTGTCCCCTTGCTAATTTTTTCTTTAAAATAAAGAAAAATATAAAAAATTAAACAAAATAAAAAAGGGAAAAAAGTAAATTAAAAATATTAAAAATCATCAAAGTAAAAAAAAAAAAAAGTAGGGGAGGGGGGCAACCAATGGGGGTGGCATTACCTCTCATGCTATTTTTTCCGTTAGTTTTAAGTAGTAGTATAGAAGTATAGATATAGATATAGATATATATAGCATTTAATATATAAATATATGACATATATAATACATAATACTATTTACATCATTGGTTTATATTATTCACGAATAGATTTTTTTGTTTATGAACGTGTTTGTTTATTGTTCACGAATATATTCGTTTAATCGAATTGAACATAAACGATCTTGAATATTCATTTTCTTAACCGAGCCAAGATTGAACAAACTTTACAAAAGTTAAACATGTTTAGGTTGAGTTTGAATACCTCAAAAACATGATTATGTTCGAACTCGTTTAAGCTCGGCTCGATTGCAGCCCTAGAACAGCTAGAATTTTATTATGTCATATTTTCTTCTTTCTTGTTTCCCATTCATAATCATAATTCATTTGATTATTTGATTGTTTCTTTCTTTCTAAATCCTAGACACACAATCCAAATTCCAAACTCATTTGTCATATTGATTTGCAAAATTAGGTGATTATGTGGTAAAGAATCACATCCACAATTGGCCAATGAAAAATGTAGCAGGCTTTTGAGTTTTTGCTTTCTAGGGCTTTGAGTTTGACCCAGGTCCCTGGCACACAGGCAAACTTATCAAGAACTTCTACTTTTGGCCGAATAATACAACGCTGAACCAAAAACAAAACATTCCTCCAAGCTCCCCAATCAAAGAAAGAAATGAACAAAGAACAATCAATTAATTTCACGGCAAAATGCCATTCAATTTTTATTGTAAAGTTGTATGGATGCTATAATTATTTCAACAATAAAACTAATTAACTAAATATCTTTTTTTTTTAGAAAATATCTTTTTCATTAATATGATGAATATGATATACGTGTTCGAAAATAAAATACACACATTCAAATTTCTTCACTTTCCTTAAACAATTTCCTATATTTTTAATTGAATTATTGACCTTCTAAGACCAAGTTCCTATACCCAATCAAGTATTGCAATTCTGATCAATGGAAGCATGATGGATCGATTCTCACCATCAAGAGGAATTAGACAAGGTGACCCATTTTCACCGTATATCTTTATCCTTTGCCTTGAATTCCTAAGCCTGAAAATCCTTGACAAGTGCAACCATAAAAGTTGGGAAACGATCAAAGTCTCAAGAAATGGACCAAGCTTCTCACATATCCTCTTTGCATATGAAATTTACCTTTTTGGCAAAGCTTCTATCAAAACGATAGAAACAATGAAGTAAGTCATGGTAGAATTTTGCTTTGAATCAGGACAAAGAATTAGCATCCGTAATCAAAAGTCCACTTTTCCAACTCTTCACAGAAGCAACTCCTATCCAACATGTGGGTAAAAAAAGATGGTAATGATGTGGGTCAAAGAATTGCAATACTTATGGGTCAAAACTTTATGTGCAAAATATGGAAATGATCCCTCGAAAAGCATATGAAATTTCTCTCTAACTAGAGAATGATGCATGAAACACACATGCTTGTCTCCAAAGAGTAGGAATAATTATCAGGAATAGTGAAGCAACAAACTTTTGGTTTGATAACTGGACTGGGAAAGGAACCATCAGACAGAAAATCCACGGCCTTCTACCACAAGGAGAGGAAACCATCTCTGTCAAACAATTCTTATATCAGCACTCGATGGTTTTATTCACCCTATCCCAAGAAACTTGGAATGCAATCCTTGTAACTCCTACACAACTGATTGAAAGTAGAGAAGACTCTACTTATTAGATTGACTCTAAAGATGGATCCTACTCTATCAAGTCTGCCCACCAACTAGCAAAGAACACCTCTTCCTCAGTCAATAACAGATGTTGGACTTGGATTTGGAAGCTAAACATCCTTCCCAAACTCAAATTTTTTATCTAGTAGTGTATCCACGAAATCCTTCCAACAAAAGCCTTCCTAGCAAATCGAGGATGCAAATTCCCCACGAATTGCATCCAGTGCAACACTGAAGCTGAAGACGTCACCACTTTCTTAGATACTGCCTTTTTGCTCTCACATTAAAGACCTCTTTCCACTTCCTTTTGAAATCTTCATTAACCTTCTCTAACTAGGTTAAGGATGTCATCTCTAATAAAACTTTCCTTTTTGATCACATGTTGCCCCGTGGTCCCATTGCACCCTATATCCTGTGCGAAATATGGCTGCAACGTAACAACTACCAATTCAATGGGAAATAACCCACTGCCTCTGTTAAAAACTCCATTCGTGGTAAAGCAACTGAATTCTATGCCATCAATGGAAAAGTTAACAGAGTGCCTCTCCCTACCTTCATTCCAGTTACTTGGCAAAAACCAAAATTTGGTTGGTTCAAATTGAACACAGATCGATCCTCGTTTGGCAACCTCGGAAAGTCTGGAGCAGGATCAGTCATTAGAAATGAACATGGGGAATGGATCATAGGCTCATCTAGATATCTAGGACATACCTCCAATTTTACTACAGAATGTTGGGCACTTAGAGATGGGCTAACTCTTGTAATCCAGCTAGGCATTTCTAAACTAGAAAGAGAATTGGATAGCACTGCTACTATTTTGCTATTCATAGGAGCTTGAATGGTACCTTTGCTAACAATCATATTTAACAATCATGGCTAATTACTGGTACTTACTGGATGAAAGTCAAGACAAGCATATTGAACATGAGTTGTTCAGAGAAGGAAACTTATGTACTGATCGTTTGGCCAAGCATGGTAGCCATATTTTGTGTAGTAATTTCAATAAGGCCTTTGAACTCTTTGATGAGCCTCTCGACTTTATTTTGAACAGACTTCACCTTAATGAAGCTAGGGTTGTAATATTTAGAACATTTGTTTCTATTTAAGTAATGCAGCTCGTTATTCCAGCAAAAAAATATTTTTAATTAAATTCAAACAAGTCCTCATGCTTTAATTAATGGTCAAACTACTCAATTAGTCCCTATACTATAGGGTATTCTTCATTGTAGTCCATATACTCCAATATTATTTAATTTGGTTCCTATGCTCTTCTAAAAGTGACAAATTAAAGACAATCGCAATTATGTCAATCTATTCTGTTCAATCAGACGACATGATGCTAAGCTGACAACATACAATGACATGTTATAATGAAAAGTTGATAATGGTATCCATGAGGATTTAAATTTTCAATTACTTTTTTAAAATATTAATCTAAGATTTTTTTAGAAGAAAACGAACAGTCTGTAAGGACACGTACTGTACAAAAAGTTAGAGATTTATGCCCGTACTACATACATGGATGTCATGTGTCAACTGTTTATTGTCCACGTCTTTATATACTCCCACTGCAGTGGTATGTTATCAGATTTAATAGAATAAATACTAATTTTCCTTAATATGTCATTTTTACAAGAGTATAGAGACCAAATTAAACAAAATTGGAGTATAAGGACTAAAATGAACAAAACCCTATAATACAAGGACTAAATAAGTATTTTCACCTTAATTAATTTGTATAAGAATAAACCTTTTTTTTTAATCCATATCACCTAAAATTATTTTTCCTATAATCTTGTAATTGTCCAATTATAATAAATAATTATGTAAGCGTCCATCATAGAGTCCATGCTCATAAGTGATGGACTCTGACATAATTCTTGATTGTGATTGGACAATTGTAGGATTGTTGAAAAAATAATTATAGGTGATATGCTTTTCTTTTCTTTTTTGTTTATGAGGGAACACTACTAGAAAAATGGTCAATAGGAACAGATTCAGGGATAAAGAATCCAAGAAAATCTATCCCAAAAACAAATAGGGACAATATTTAGGACAAAAAAAATCATCGCAATAAGCTCATCCCAAAGCTTTAGGAACGAATTTAAGTTTCCTCTCCAAATCTTTTAGGTACAAAAAATAATCCGTCCCAAAAATCGTTGAAACCCACGAGATAAAAAATTCATGCCAGAGATGGTTTGAAACGGAATTTGGGACAGATTTTTTAATTTGAGATGGAATTTGGGATGGATAATTTTTTTTAAGGATAGAATTTGGGACGAATAGTTTTTTTGGAGACAAAATTAGGGACGGATAGGTTTTTTTAGAGACGGAATTAGGGACAGAATCTCATATTTTTGTAACGGAAATAGAGATGGAATTTTAAAAAATCTAAAAAATAAAAAATTTATAATTTTATAATTTTATACTTATTATTGTTGTTGTTGTTGTTGTTGTTGTTATTATTATTATTATTATTATAATAAAAAATATACCAAATAAATTAAACAAACTTGAATTTAATTAAATAAAATTGAAATTAATTTTATTTTATATATGCATAAAATTATTTAAAATAATTTACAAATAATTGATAACAAATCTTTAATTTAAATTTAATATCCATAGTTATTCCCTAATATAGATCTAAGGATGCTCTAAATCGGGATCAAAATCATTCCTGAACTCATTATTGACCCTCGAGAGTCACCAGCTATATCACGAAACAATGCATATTGGTTGACTTGTGATACGTCGTCGGCTTGCAGTGACTTTCGCAAGTGTGGCCTCAAAACGATCCTAATAAAATGAAAGGAACTTTTATAAGTATGTAAGTTTATACATAATTGTAAAATTATATTACAATGGAAGGAAATTGTTAAAAATAAACTTACAATAGTGGTCTTGGCATGCCCCTCAGACAAATCACCATTTTTCCTTCAGTAAAGGCTCCAGAAAAGTGGTAAAGGACTGAAATCACCACTCGCCTCCTAAACCAACAAAAGGAAAAATATAAAATGAAGATTAAAATATTATTACGTTAAAATTAAAAAAATTAAATTAATTAAAGTAAACATCTTAAATACTAAATTAACATACCAAATGATCAATTTAATCCATCTAAAAATCAAATTAATACATCCATTTATCAATTTCATCAAATCAACCTAAAAATAAAATTAACTCACCAATTCATCAAATTAATTAAATTAAACACTCTAAACACAACATTAACGCACCAAATCATCAATTTAATCAAATTAGTCAACCTAAAAACTTAATCAACATACCAAATCATCAACTTCTTAATCAACACAGCAAATCATCAACTTAATCAAATTAAACATACTAAACACTAAATTAACAAACAAAATCATCAAATTAATTAAATTAAACACCCTAAACACTAAAGTAACATACCAAATCATCAATTTAATCTAATTAACACACCAATTCATCAATTTCATCAAATTAATCAACATAAATGTCACACCCCTGACCCGCCGGCCAGGTTGTGCGACAACCGCCATGACACCTCGAAATACGTGTCTGTAGCCACACATTCCGAAGTACCATAAGGCATTGAATAAGTATCATCGCTGCAAAATAATTTACTAAAAATTTTATTAGAAAAACATTTATAAGAATAAATCATTTAATAAAATAATTTAGTTAAAATTTGGTACCGGTGGATTAGCTTGAGGGAATACCTATGCAGCAAAAACTACTACTCATAAGCCACTAACACCTCCTAGTGAGCCTCCGGTCTGCCTATGATCCTTGCACACGAAGCTGCATCCAACAAAGTTGACTACAAGTGAGTGACAGAGATTCAGTGGGCTTCCATTAGAGGTTAGGGAAACGGAGATAATCCAAAACAAATTTATAAAATAAACATTTTGTTTTGAAACCCTTTTTCCCCAAAATCAATTTATAAACTAAATATATTAATTAAATTTAAATAAAATAAACTTCAAATGGGCTGGCAACCAAAATACTGAAGGCTCGACCCATCGATCGAATGCCTTACTGCACCGAGGGCTATTTCTTATCTCTCTAAACATTTTTCCTACTTTCTTTTTCTAGCTTGTCCCCTCGGCGGTGCCTTCGCTATATGTGGAGCATAGCTACAATAAACTCGACGAGTGTCCCTTTGTGCCTCTCTCTACTCTAGGGGTTCTTACCCACAGTGCCCCTCGATAGGCAATCAACGGCTACTTGGTCAAACGTATGTTCTGCTCGGTCCATACACTCTCTCATAGAGCACCGAGAACCACTCATTCACTCATCTCGCCTCTCATCTCATCAAATATATATAAAAGAATAATTAAAATAATTAAATAAACATTTATAATTTCTAAAATCATTCCCCCCACTAAATCATGTATCATAAATAAAAAGTGTGTGTGGTGGATTACCCATATCCCAAATCATTTATAAAACATTTGAAAATCATTTTATATTTCAAAACCTTTTTAAAAAGTTTAAACCTAGTGGCTAAGCAATGAAATCAAAGTCACTCACTGTACTGGGAGATTCGTATACTCCCAGAGGATCCACGTAGAAGTTCTCTGGAGTGTCTCGCACTTGATCGTCCGAAAAATCTAATTACACAGAAGTCCGTGTTATCATTCATAATAAAATCTATGAACGCACCTATGAGACTCTACTATGACCTAAGATGATGTTTATATGTGATTTAGGGCTTAGAAAAATGTCTGGGAAGGTTTCGGGTCAAAATCGGATACTTAGGAAAAATTACAATTTTACCCCTTAAAGAATATCAAGCCTGGCACAGGACCTACTCGGGTCCGATGTCAAATCTACTAGTTCAGTGCTAAATCTACCCTCCAGATCCAGTACCCAAAAATGGGCAGTCTCTCGCGGGACATGAAACAAAAAGCCCGTTTTTAGGTTTTCTCCTTAGATTTAGTGCCTGTTTGTCCATGGATCATCCTACAAATTTAGACAGACCATCCCTACGACTCCCATTACAACTTAACTGAAAGAAAAATCAAAATCATTGGCTTAAAGTTCCTAAATCCTAAATCTAATCCAAAATTTAGCCAAAAACTGAAACTAATTTTGAGTCGAGATTTCTCCTAAACTAATACATGGATCTACGTGCTACGCTAGGCAAAATGAAGATAGAGATGAGTACTACAAAATATTAGAAACTCACCTTGATTCGTTAGTCGGATTGTCCGAATCGGCCAAAACTCCAAAATGCCTTTGTGAGGGAAAATGAGAGCAAAGAGGAAAAGGGAAGAGAAATGAAGGGGAAAGCTTGGCCTCCCCTTTTATATAAAAACCGGCCCAACACCAGGCCTACTTGACCCCAAGTTGGGCTTTCTCTTTTTTTTCCCAATCTCTCCGATATTCGAGCCTTAACTCAAATCTCTGACTTTTTTCACCAATGGGCCCCATAACAATTTGTTATGGACTTAGAGGAAGCCCAATCGGTGTTTAGTTGTTCTCCATGTATTGGGGTTACCTTATCTTCCAACTCCATCTTATCCTAATTTAACATCTCTTCAAAATCTAACACATCCGGACCATGTCTTATCCTTGTTTATTCACCGTCTTCCTCTATTCTGATTTGTACAGAAAGGTCCAATTAGGTCTGGGTGTGTCATTTCTCCACTTTTTCAAAAATTTCGTCCTCGAAATTCTAAAGCTTCTTTGAGGAGATCCACTTCTACTCTTGAGTTTAAGCTCCAAAGTTGTTCTTGTGCCGAGCTTACCCTCGTCCTCTATTAGGGTTTGCCTCACTCCAGCTATGGTACCTTGATGCCTTGTTTCATCCTTGATCTCTTTTTGAAAGTCTTTCCTAACGAGACTATCTCCTTATTACCTTCAAGGTTCCTCTTCTCATCTATTTCTTGGAAGTTTCTTCCCTTTCCTTAACTTTCCTTTTGCATTTACCATCGTCGTATTCTTTATCTTCGCGTTATCCTTTGTACTCATCCTTGTAACCAAGATATTGGAGAGGGTCTAATCTAACTCCCTTACCTATAAAGCAAGGTGTGCGGCAAGTTAGTTGTCTTTTCTTAACCTTGGCTCTTCTTTCCCATTTCGTTTCTTGGTGTTCTTTTTTGTCTCTATCTCTTTCCTATTCATTTGGCATATGAGTCAAGCTCTAGTACACACTGCCCCACTCTCGGTCAAACCATATCAAAGGGATCAGAAAGCTTGCCGTGATGGCTCCCTTTTGTAGACTCACTTACTCACTGACCGCCCACCTCTATTTCATACAGGGCCCTCAGGTCATCTCATCTCATCTCTCATCCTCTCTCAGATGTAAAACTCTAGGAGGCTCTCGCTCTCCCTACTTCATACTCTGGGTCAGTTTAGTCGAGTAGTCACTTAAGAGATCCTCAAAATCTCGATCTCTGACTCTCTTTCTTGGTAAGATGCTTTACTTAGCTCTCAGGTCATTCGTATTTAAGCGTCGACTATATGTTTTTCTCTGTCATTTCTTTTGATCTTTTTATTCTCCTTTACATCTCTTAGTCTCTTTGCTGCTAGTTGATCTCTTTTCCTCCTTTCATCAACAGTTTTTTCTAAGGTCTCCTCCACTCTTATCCCCTTCTTCACAGGATGTAGCCTTTCTCGTAATTTGTAACCATCTGACTT
This sequence comes from Microcos paniculata, assembly GCA_030664755.1. Lineage (NCBI taxonomy): Eukaryota > Viridiplantae > Streptophyta > Magnoliopsida > Malvales > Malvaceae > Microcos > Microcos paniculata. The sequence continues at coordinate 21,106,164 of CP131461.1, forward strand.
CGCCTATCATTTCCTCATCCTCGAGCTCCTTTCATCAAGCCTTGTGTCCACTGTTGTCCTTGTCGTGCCTTATCTATTGTACCCTTACTCCTTATCCATGATTTTCTTCTGCTTATCCTTCATCTTTACTTCCTGTCTCGATTTGTCCATACCTTTAACCTTGTCTTCTTCTCTTACTTCCCTTGTTGTCACCTTCTTCACTTTTCTTTTAACACCCTACTTCACCTGAGTGTTAGAATTTCGTTTTTATCGTTACTTATATTGGCTGTGCTAATAAGAGTTCATGAGCTTAACCAGCTTTCTTCCTTGTTCCTTTACTTCTTCCATTAAATAATCGGGGTTTATCCTTTTCACTCTTTCGTCTTAGTTCCTTTATCTTTTGCTTCTCTTATTTGGTTCTTCTTTATGTCTTTATTTCCGTAGATGTTTTGACTAACTCTTTTGTATTACTGCTTTCGTGATCCTTAGTCTTGACGTATAATCATTGATACATTATAAGATCCTTTACTCCTCTCCACGCGTAACTACTTTAACTCTTCATTGACTTAAACTTCATCCTCGTCATTTCTTTACTTATCTTTCTTTGAGCATGAGCTATACCATAAGATTGAGCTACTCATCTCTTTCTAAGTTTCACAACTTATCCTTTCCATTCCTTGGCTTCTTACTATTAATTCCTTTTATCTCACTTCTTCATCCTTTCTTATCCTTTTTGTCTTCTCTAGTTCCAACCATTATTCTTGTTCATCTTCACTCTTTCTTCGACTCTTATCCAACTCATATCACTTCCATCTTTATTAGTATTCATAATTTCCTTCCAACTCCAATTGTCGTCTTCTTCCTCATTCTTCCTTCTTTGTTTGTTTTTTCTTTCTCTTTGTTATGCCTATCATTTCGTCTTCTTCTTCTTCTTCTTCTTGTTCTAAGTTGTCTCCTTACTTGTATCCGGATGATAGATAAGTAGTAAAGGGTCTACTACTCGTTATATTCTCGGATACAAGCATCATTATCCTTTTGTTTCCTTTTTTACTTGTATTTGGAGGGTAGATAAGTAATGAGGAGTCCATTACTCGTCACCCTTTTCAGATACAAATATCTATGCCCTTTCTTCCCTTCATGCACCTTATTTTCCTTCTCTTCTCAAACCATCCAACCTTCTAATCTCTCTTCTTCTCTTAGTTGTTAGGGTCGTCTTTTCCTTCGACCAATCCTCATCCTTAGCCCTTTTTATCTCCGTACTTATGTCTTCAATTGTTTGTGTTGTTCCATTCCGTATACGTGGCATGATGTAGTACCTTAGCCGAGTTCATGTTCTCGTTTGTTTTATTTTGTTTTCTTCTCGCTAGTTTTCTAGTCTTTAACGCTTCTATGGGTTTTCCTTTACTATCTTTCTTAGCCCTAAGGTCTTTTATGATTTATCTTTATACTAGGTTTTCTTCTAAGCTATGCTTTTATTCTAATTTCCTAAGTCCTAAGTAATTATTTTAGGGTTATTAACCTATGGTTTATTATGAAATTATTTCTAATTAAGGGTTTAGCTTTTCTAGATCATAAGGTTTGTTATGCGTTTCTCTTTTAAGGCTCTGCTCCTAGATACCTAGATTCTAGTTTGGTTTCTAATCTAATTGTATCCTCATCCTAGGTTTTGCTCGTTTTTTATTAGCGTAGAATTTTTTATTTACCTAGAGTTTTATGCTTTCTTTATTAAAGCCTCCGCACTACATCACGACATCTTGTCCATCCTTGTTTAGGCTTTATCCTTTCTTTTTCATCTTTGCTTTTTCTTTCTTAGCACTCCTTCTGGAGACATATCTTCGCTTCTTTGGCATGCACACATGTCAATGCCCGCAACATTGTTCTTCATTCCCCTTACTTTGCTTGCTTATTTCCCATTTACCTTCTTATGATTCTTTTCTTATTGCTTCTAGGGGCCTCCTCCTTACCACCCTTGTTGATTGATCCAATGATAAGGACTTCGTCACTAGTCAACTATTCAGGTTCGTAGATCTCCCACCCATCTTTCTCATTACCTCCTTTCCTTCCATCATGAATCTCTTTCATATTCCTTCTCCGATACTTTCTTTTAACGTGGATATCTAATGGATGAGTAAGTAGTAAGGGATCTACTACTCGCTAACCACTTGGACGTGAGATCTCCTTCCTTTCCTTCTTCTGGGTTTTTCTAAGCATAGGTATCCAATGGCTAGATAAGTAGTGAAGGTTCCACTACTCATCCCCTACATGGATACGCATTTTCTTATGTTCTATACTCATTTTCCTCCATCATTGCCTTCTTTCTCTTTATCGTTTCTTAAGAATGGCTTCTCTCCGACTCTCCTTTTTTATCATCCTCTTTTTTCCATTCCTGAGTCTTCTGGCCTCGTCTCATAGGGTCGTCTTACATCTTTGGACGTTTCCTAATATTGATATGCAATTGCTGGATAAGTAGTAAAGGTTCCACTACTCATCTGCCATATGGATGTGAGGTCTTCCGCTCTTCTTGCACGTTTTCCTTGATTGTCATTTGGTGACCTGGAGTCTTCGAGTATGGATCCGTGGTGAAGCTTGTCGTGGCACTTCCAAAATAAACCTTACTAAACTAACATATAGCTAGGGAATCAAGGATCGATCCTACAGGGAGCTCGTTATACTTCTCTTCACTCTTATTCACTACAATCGAACAACAAACAAAGGAACAATGGCTCATAAAACAGAAACTAGAAATCAACTAAACAAACTGAGATGTAAACTAGAATTAAAAGGTAGAGTGGTTTGGAATTCAATCTCGAAACTAAGAAACTAAACTAATAACAAGATCTACAACAAGTAAACAAAAGCAAACTAGAGTAATTGAGCTCCAATCTAGCAAGTAATCGTAATCAACTACAACTAATGGATCATTGATCCTTGATCTCCAATCTAATCATCCAATCCTATTATAGTTAGCGTAGCTTAAGGTACTCCAGTTTCGCCTAAGCCCGATCACTCCTTAATCGTTGAAGTTAGCAAGCTCGGTCACTCAATCTAACTCTCTTCCCTCGTAATCAACCTATTCCTTAGCGGCTATAAGTTTAAATCACAAGAGAGCATTACGATCTAGAGCAATATTAGCTAACTAGAGCCATGTGAGCTCAGCGCATCTCCATTTAACTCTCCCCTTCAATTTCCCCAAATCTAATCTAAGATTTGGTTGCTACTCGATTCTAAGCAAAATCTACAATTACGGATAGCAAATTGCCTAGAATAGCTAGTGAATTGAAGAAGCCCAAGCAATGCGGCCGTCATTACTCATGAATTCCCCAAAATCACTTAATCTCTATCACCTCCAAGATCAATTAGCTCAGGAAATTAAAGAATACAATAGAATTGAAAGCATTAAGTTCAAGATCTTACCATTAATTGGAGAAGAATTACAATTACAAGCTAAATTGGATTAGAAGTACTTAGCTTCTCATGGAAGATGAAGAAACCTCCATGAAAGTTGAGAGAATTCTTCAAAATCTTTAGAGAACCAAGCTTTTCACGTTTTTAACAAACTCAAAAACTGCTCTTCTAAGAAGAGCTAAGCCTATTTATAGTCTAACTAATAATTGTCAATTTCCTAATCTACCCTTTCCTAAAACATGATTACAAAGTTAAGTGAGGGTAAAAATGTCTTTTCCCAGCTCCTTAGCCTAGCTAATTGGCAACTCGAACGATTTTCATGGCTTTGAACGATTCAAATTCGAATTTGAATTTTCTGTTGCAACTAATCCAGCAAAATCGCATCTGACAGCAGCACGATAGAACTCGGCCACTGAGAAGCTCTTGCGTAGCCTCTAAATGGCTAGGTTTTTCTGCTCCCTGACTCTTGAACTCGCGAACAGCCATTGAGAGGCTCTCTCGTAGCCTCCAAGTGGCTCGAACTTTCTTCTTTATTTTAATCCCAAAATGGACTATTTTAACATGTATTTGCATTTTCTCCATTATTTCACCTATAATTGGAAAACACCTCAATCAGTGATTAATTAAAGTACTTAGGTGTCTAATTCATCCAAATTATAATGCAAATACATGAACAAATTAAGCTCTAACAATCCGCTATGATTTTGTATGGTTTTCACTTCGTCCACCTTCCCCGCACCTTTTATCGAAGTTTACACACAGGTGGTGTAGAGAATGAGAGAAGTGAGTCTGCTTGATATCCTAGGGCCCTTGAGTGTTGCTCCACTTCGGTTCTGTGTTATCTTCCTTTTGCCTGCCCTCACAAATTTTCTCTCTCAAACTCTACACCCGAGTGGTGTAGAGAATGGGAGAGGTCTTGGTTTACCTTCTGTTCGCCTATCTTTACCAAACTTCTTCTCTGATGTTCTCACTGAGCTCTCACTCTTCTTCTCTCTCTCAAAGTCTACACACAGGTGTCATAGAGAATGAGAGAGATAGGTGGGGTTGTTTTATGTTAGCCTTTTCATTTTTTTGTCGACCGCTTCACCTTGCCAGTCTCTCCTTCCTTTTCACTCCATCTATAAATCATGGCGTTTCATGGAGTTCTTCATACTTTCGTCCTTCATGATCTCGAGCTGTCTCAACTCGCTCTCCCCTTGACCTAACTTTCTCTCATGGTTTACACACATTGGTGTAGACATAAAAGAGTTTAGCTTGATCTTCTTAGCCATCTGGTTCATTTTTTTCACCTTGACTCGTTTCACGCCATTTCATTATCCTCCCTTATCTTCTACATATTGGAAGTGTAGAGAATAGGGAAGATCGGTTTGGTTTGGGTTGGCTAACAAGGAAGGAGAGTGTTGGGATTCGAAGGAGGTTTATCTTTAGGCTTTCTCAGAAAGCGCCATTACTTTTACGAGTTTCAAGGTTAATAGTGGTTTGGGTATCACTTCACCTAAAGACCATACTAAAATATCCTATATGGTGGCATACTACTAAGGAAGGTGTCCTAAGAATAGGTTTAGGTATTTACGGTGCTTTTAAGTAATATACCAATTCGAACCTAAGAGATTTGAATCTAAGTAAACCACTGGGTTTGAAAGCATTTTGAAAACTTTTGAAAACACTTTGAAAACAATTTATATCTTTTGAAAACATTTAAAATAATTAACTTGCTTTGATACCACTCAAATTGTCACACCCCTGACCCGCTGGCCAGGCTGTGTGACAACTGCCATGACACCTCGAAGTATGAATTTGCAGCCACGCACCCTGAAACAGCGTAAAGCATTGAATAAGTATCATCGCTGCAAAACAATTTACTAAAAACTTTATTAGAAAAACATTTATAATAATAAATCATTTAATAAAATAATTTAGTTAAAATTTGGTATCAGTGGATTAGCTTGAGGGAATACCTACACAACGGAAACTACTACTTCTAAGCCACCGACACCGCCTAGTGAGCCTTTAGTCTGCCTATGATCCTCGCGCACAAAGCTACATCCAACAAAATTGGCTATAGGTGAATGACAGAAGTTTAATGGGTCTCTATTAGGGGTTAGGGAAACGGGGATAATCCAAAACAAATTTATAAAATATATATTTTGTTTTCAAAACCTTTTTACCCAAAATCATTTTATAAACTATTTATATATATTAATTAAATTTAAATAAAATAAACTTCAAATGGGCTTGCAACCAAAATACTGAAGGCTCGACTCGTCGATTGAATGCCTTACTGCACCGAGGGCTATTTCTTATCTCTCTAAACATTTTCCTACTTTGTCTTTCTAGCCCGTCCCCTAGATGGTGCCTTTGTTGTGTGCGGAGCACAACTACAATAACCCTATCGAGTGTCCTTACACGCCTCTCTCTACTCTAGGGGTTCTCACTCATCGTGCCCCTCGATAGGCGGTCCACGGCTACTTGGTAGAACGCATGCCCCGTTCGGTCCACACGCTCTCTCATAGAGCATCGAGAATCACTCATTCACTCATCTCGCCTCTCATCTCATCAAATATATATAAAAGAATAATTAAAATAATTAAATAAACATTTATAATTTCTAAAATCATTCCCTCTACTCAATCGTGTATCATAAATAAAAAGTGTGCATGATGGATTACCCGTATCCCAAATCATTTATAAAACATTTGAAAATCATTTTATATTTTAAAACCTTTTTAAAACGTTTAACCTTAGTGGCTAAGCAATGAAACCTAAGTCACTCACTATATTGGGAGATTCGTATACTCTCAGAGGATCCAGTAGAAGTTCTCTAGAGTATCGTCGCACTCGATCGTTTGAAAACCCTAATTACACGGAAGTACGTGTTAACATTCATAATTAAATCTATAAATGTACCTATGAGGCTTTACTATGACCTAAGATAATATTTGGATGTGATTTGGGGCTTAGAAAAGTGTCTGGGAAGGTTTCGGGTCAAAATCAGACACTTAGGGCAAACTTATAATTTTACCCCTTGAAGAATATCAACTCCAACGCCAGACCTCGTCGGGTCCTGCGCTTGATCTGCCTTTCAGATCCAGCGCCCAAAAATGGGCAGTCCCGCGCCGAACTCAATAGAGTCCCGCACGAATACAAAATAGAAAGCCTGAATTTCTCCTTGGATTTCGTGCCCATTTGTCCATGGATCGTCCTATAAATTTAGATAGACGATCCCCACGACTCGCATTACAAATTTACTGAAAGAAAAATAGAAATCATCATCTTAAAGTTCCTAAATTTAACCTAAAAACTACAACTAATTTTGAGCAAAGATTTCTCCTAAACCAATGCATGGATCTATGTGCTACACTAGGCAAAATGAAAATAGAGGTGAGTACTATAACATATAAGAAACTCACTTTGATCCGTCGGTCGGATTGTCCAAATTGGCCAAAACTCCAAAATGCCTCCGTAAAGGAAAATGAGAGAAGAGAAAGAGAGGAAGAGAAGAGAAATGAGGGGAAGAGCTTGGCCTCCCCTTATATAGGGGCCGGCCTGGCGCCGAGCCTATTTGGCCCTAAGTTGGACTTTCTCTCCTTTTTTCTAAAATTTCTGATATTCGAGCCTTAGCTCAAATCTCCGACCTTTTTCACCAATGGGCCCCATAACTATTTGTTATGGACTTAGAGGAAGCCCAATCGGTGTTTAGTTGTTCTCCATGCATTGGGATTACCTCATTTTCCAACTCCGTCTTATCCTAATTTTAACATCTCTTCAAAATCTTACACATCCGGACCATGTCTTATCCTTGTTTATTCGCCGTCTTCCTCTATTCTGATTTGTACGGAAAGATCCGATTAGGTCTGGGTGTGTCATTAAAAATCAAATTAACACACCATATCATCCGATTTATTAAATTAAACACCCTAAACACTAAATTAACATACCCAATCATCAACTTAATCAAATTAATCAACCTAAAAATCAAATTAACACACCAACTGTAGACACCAATTTTTGGCTTAAAATACCAAAGTCTAACTTCTTTTTTTAGTCCAATTTTGTTCTAACTTCTAATTCAATTGGAAGCTAATCGATGTTGATTTTTTTAAGTTGAGAATGAAATTGAATTAGACAGTAATTATAGGAAAGGAAATTGTTTTTATTTATGTTCTCATAAAAATACAAAATACAAAAAAAATTACAAAGTTAAAAATACAAAAAAAATCTGAAAATTAAAACCACAAAAATAGATAGGAGAATGAAATATGGTGGTTTCTATTCTCCTCAAATTTTGCCTTACTCTTCTCGTTCTCACACTCTCACTTGTTCTCTTTGTGCTTCCAATTTAATCATCACGTGTTGCTCATTCTTCCACCTTATTTGCATCATGGCAAAACATCAAACAGCCAAAAAAAAAAAGAAAGAAAATCAAAAAAGGAGGCAAAGAAAGTCAAAAAAGAAGGCAAAGAAAGTCAAAAAAGGAAGCAAAGAAAAAAGAGACGAAAGGGGGCCAACCAAAGAAAAAATGTAGAAGGGTGGACCCTAGGAGCTAGTTGAAGAAAAAAATGCCGGCAATATGAGAGAGTGAGGAGTAAGGAGCCGACATCCTAATAAAAAAAACTAGGGTTCACATTCAAACTTGGTTTTTTTAATTTGGGAGTCTCTTTGAGGGGAAAGGAGATGGAAAAGGGACTCGAAGTCAATGGAGAAAAAAAAACAAAAGGAGACAAAGGGGGCCAACCAAAGAAAAAAATGTAAAAGGAAAAAGGGGCATTCATCAAAAAGAGGATAAAAGAGGAGACCATTTGTCCATTAGCCACCGTCAGGGTCTCATCATCCAGTCATCCGAAAGTTTAGTATCCACTCCATCCCTCTCTACCATAAGACCATTTGTCCATTAGCCACCGTCAGGGTCTCATCCTCCAGTCATCCACTCCAAGTTTAGTATCCATTCCATCCCTCTCTACCATAAGACCATTTGTCCATTAGCCACCGTCAGGGTCTCATCCTCCAGTCATCCACTCCATCAACTCCACCATAAGGCCTGGTCCCAGGAACAATAAAAAAATCCAACTTTTCTGTGAACTAAAAAAAACTTTGCTGAACCATTCTTTCGAAACCACAGACTAACTTTTCCCATTTTCGGCCAAGCATCATCATAAGGGGGCCAAGCAAAGAAAAAACGTAAAGAAGGGGACGGCTGAAGAAAAGAAAAGGGATCAGGGGTTTGAAACGTAGAACTTTACATCATTTGGGATGAAGAGAAGACAAGAGTGGTTGGAAAAAAAAAGTAGAGAAAGAGACCATTCGGAGGATGAAGATAAGAGTGGTTGAAAAAAAAATAGAGAAAGAGACCATTCGAAGGATGAAGACAAGAGTGGTTGAAAAAAAAAAGTAGAGAAAGAGAACATTCGAAGGATGAAGACAAGAGTGGTTAAAAAAAATTAGAGAAAGAGACCATTCGGAAGAGAAGACAAGAGTGGTTGAAAAAAAAAAGTAGAAGAGGAGACCATTGGGAGGGTTACTAAGGATTTTAGAGAGAAGTTTTGAGTGCTGCAAAGGTTTATTTTTAGCTACATTTTTATAGAGAGAGAGCAGTGATAAATACTCAGAAATATACATAGAAAGGCAATAGATAGTGAGGAAAAATAGAAAGAAAAAAAGTCCCCTTCCATTCTTCCATATCCAGTTTCAATTTCTTAACCCTTTCATATTCAAAATCCATCATTTTCTTTAAAAACAACAGAATGAAATAAAAAAAGAAGAGCTCACCCTCCCTCTTCTTTGATCAAACAGCCACTACCAAGGTTAAAATATCGTTGTTCATCACATACCAAAGGCCCAACAATCACAGCTTTCCTTACCATCACCCATCATCATTTTCATTTCCAGTTTCTATTTCCTGAGCCCATTTGGTTTTCAAAAAACTGTTCTTTTTCTCCAAATTAAATAAAAAAAACAAAAACAACACAAAATCAAGAGCTGTGTCCCTTTGAAAAGCACAAAGAAAAATTACATTTGTCTTTGTTGTCTGCCTTCTTCGCCGTCAATTCCTCTGGCCATCTTCAAAACCGCTTCCCCTTTTCCATCACCTCCTCTGAAAGCAAACAAGAAATCAGTGAATATCTCTAATCACTTCCCAAGCGAGAAAAGCACAGGAGAAGCTTTTGGGTTTTAAGGAGGAAAAGAGAAGGAAAAACGGTTGAAGTTGAAAAAAGTGACTGTTAATTCCTCAGTTCTGGCAAGGTGGAAGTAAAGATATTGGCTCAGGTTTTCACAAGAGGAAGAAGCACAGTGGCGGCTATGGAAAGTATACAAGGAAGAAGACGAAATAGGGTAAAAAGGAACTAAAAGTCCAAACTCATTATTATTGGTGCCGTTTTGAGGTAGTAATTTTTTTTTACAGAAACGGTTTGTGTTAAATTACTTGTTGTTGGACCAAGTTTCGTTGGACCATGAAATGTTTCTTTGTTATTGGATTGTTGTTTCCATTGGGTTATCTCGTATGAATGTATATAAATCTTGATATTGGGTTGTTTTGTTTTGGGTTTTGGTTATTGTTGAATAGTTTGTTTGGGTTTGCATGCTGATGGGCTATATTATTTGTGGGCTGGGTGATCATTTTTGGACTATAATAGTTGCTTGATTCATAAATCCTTTCACCATCATTTTTACTTGGACCGTGGAATACAGAATTAAGTTTGGTCATCATTTAGGCTTTTTGTTTCATGATAAAAGTGATTAGAAAATCACATGATTTGGTCGTGGATTCATTTTTTTTTAAATTATTTTATTGTTTCTAGGTGTGATATTTATTTAGATTTTTAGGTCCAATTATTTTTTATGTCATCTTAGATTTAGGCCCATTTGCATTATTTATACCTATGCATCATTTAATTTATGCTCATGAAAATCCTAAAAAAAAATATTAATTAAATAATGGATAGTTATTATGGAGATTGTGATGGCAATTTCTTTAATAATTATTCAATGGTAACTTTAAAATATGATTAAGAGAAAAATCCAAAAAAAGATTAATTAAATAAAGAATGGTTATTAGGAAATTGTGATGGCAATTATTCCAAATAATTATTCATTGGTAAGTCAAAAAAATGTTTCAGAATCAAGAAAATCCAAAAAATGTGTCTTTTAATTATCCCCTCAATGTAAAAAATAAAAAATGTGTGTGCCTTTTTTAGTTTAATTATCAATAAATATAATTGCTAAAAGAGTTGTGATGGCAATTTCTTTTGGTAATTATTCTAAAAAAAATTTAATATCAATGGTTAAAAGACTTAAAAAAATTGAAAACCCATTATTAAGGCCTAATTAATGTTTAATTGATCGGTACTGTCTTTTGACGAGCGTTGTGGGGGTGTTAATCCTTCTCCATACGTAACCGTACTCCCGAACCCAATCTTCTGTTCCGCAGACCGGGACCTATCTAACTTGATACGCCATTTCACGGCCAATATCGGGTTAGATAGATTCCTAAAAGGGTGGCTAACCCACCTAAACAAAGAGGTTAGTGGCGACTCCTATTTTTATTTCGTTCCAATCACGTCGTCCTCGGAAACGTTGCGACACCAACTAATCAAATTAATTAAATTAAACACCCTAAACACTAAATTAACACACCAAATCATCAATTTAATCAAATTAATCTACCTAAAATCCTAATTAACACACCAAACCATCAACTTAATCAAATTAAATGCCCTAAACACTAAATCAATAAACTAAATCATCAAATTAATTAAAATAAACACCTTAAACACTAAATTAACACACCAAATCATCAATTTAATGAAATTAATCAACTTAAAAATCAAATTAACTCACCAATTCATCAATTTCATGAAAGTAACACACCAATTCATCAAATTACAAACCTAAACACTAAATTAACACACTAATCAATCAAATTAATCACATTAATCAACCTAAACAACCTAAACACAACAAACACCCAAACGTAACAAAAAAAATTCACAAAACCTATAATACCCCAATCCCACATCGTCAGGATGTGGGATTTCAATGTGATATATAGTGAGACTCAAACCCAATACTGTGAGATGCCTTTTGAGTGGGACAAAATCATGAGGCTTCGGGTCAAAGCGGACAATACCTCGCAGGTTGGGCCAGGTCTCCACAATTGGCATCAGAGCAGGCACCAGGCAGGCTGAGAACTAAGTGTTACATCACATAACCGTGGTGGGAGCCATCTCTAAAATCCCAACGCTTGGTGTGGTCTTGGATCTGTGTGTGTTAGGCTTGCCGGGGACGTCAAGCCTTTAAGGGGGTGTGATTGTAATACCCCAATCCCACATCGTCAGGATGTTGGATTTCAATGTGATATATATAGTGAGACCCAAACCCAATACTGTGAGGCACCTTTTGAGTGGGATAAAACCGTGAGGCTTCGGGTCAAAGCGAACAATACCTCACAGGTTGGGCCGGGTCTCCACAAAACCCATAATAAAACCATACTTAATTTTGTTTAAAATAAATTGGTTTAGGGTATAAATAAACCGTCATATTTGGATGAGAAAATCACCAGTGTGATGCCAGAAATGGTTTTAGAAAGTGCTTACCGACGTTGGGTTTTGATGGAAAGAAAATGAGGAAGAAAGGAGGAGAGGAGAATAAGGAATAGAAAGAAGAGAAAATGAGGCTGGAAATAGGCCAGAAATTAACGAGGCATGGTATGGGTGCACTACTATAGTGGGCGGTCGGAAACTTGTGGAGGGAAGAAGGAAAAAAAAAAAGAAAAAGAAGAAGGGAAAATGGTGGAAGAAGGATTGCTGGTTTGAAATTATATCAAGATTTAGGAACGAATTTTGGGATGGAAATAATATGTCTCTAAATTAAAAAATCCGTCCCTAAATTAAAAATTTGTCTCTAAATCTGTCCTAAATTTTATTTGTCCGTTCCAAATTCCGTCCCTAGTAAACTGAGCAGGAATTTAACGCGCTCAGAGAAAATTTCAGTATACGCAGAATTAGGAATGGATTTTGGAAAATCCGAACCTATTATATTTACTAAAAATTTTTGGTTAAATTTAGTCAGCACTTTTATATTAAACAATTACCATATCCATTACTGACACGTATATGTTATTATTGGTCTAAATACATTAATAGAACTCCAATTCATCAAATTATATCAATGTTATATAAGTTATATTTTCAAATTAGTAAAATGCTATTGTTTGTTTATTAGCATATTCAATGCTCTTACTCATTATTATGTTTTAACTTAATTGAAGTGTCGGATGAGAGATCCAACAGTTAGATATTTGTCTTAACGTTCATATTAATGTTTAGGGTTGTTTTAAAAATAATTAAAGATCACTTGAGCTGGTTTTAATGGGGTTTTTGCTCGTGTAAGAATATTACCTTTTGGGACAGATTTAAGAACGGAATTGGTGTTAGCGACGGTTTTAGAATTAAATAGAAACGATTTTAAATTATGACATAGGGTTTGGGATCATATTGGGTCGGTTTTAGGAACGAAATATATAATTTGTGATGGATTTAGGTACTGCTTAATGGTACCATAAACCCTACGCCTATCTTTTCTATCCCTAATTGGTGTCATAATCATTAAGTCATCTTAGAAATTTAGTTGAATAAATTATCCATATTATCTGCGGAAAAATCCATAAATTAAAAATCCGTCCTGAATCCATTCCAACTTTTCTGTCTCAAATTCCGTCCCTAATTAGTGTCATAATCATTAAGTCATCTCAAGAATTTAGTTGAATAAATAATCTATATTTTCTGTGCTAAAATCCATCCCTAAATATGTCCGTGTCAAAATTCGTTCCAAATTTGGCACTGAAATAGGAACGAAAAATATTTATGTCCTCCCTGTATGGGTGCTCTTGTCTAGGAACGATGTTAGGAACGGATTTAGTTTTTTGTCCCAAATTCTGTTCCAAAATTGGGGACTGAAAAAATCCGTTCCCTATATCGCATTTTTCTAATTTAGTTGAATAAATAATCTATATTTTCTGCGCTAAAATATGTCCATAAATATTTCCATGCCAAAATCTATTTCAAATTTGACAAGGAATTAGGAACAAAAAATATTTTCATCCTCCTTGTATGGGTGCTCTTGTCTAGGAACGGTTTTTAGGAACAGATTTAGTTTTTTGTCCCAAATTCCGTTCCAAAATTCGGGACGAAAAAAATAAGTTCTTAATCTCCGTACCTATATTGCGTTTTTCTAATTTAATTGAATAAATAATTTATATTTTTCGCTATAAAATCCGTCCCTAAATATGTCCGTACCAAAATCCGTTTAAAATTTGGCACAGAATTAAAAACGAAAAATACTTCTGTCCTCCATATATAGGTGCTCTTGTCTATGAACGGTTTTAGGAACGTAGTTTTCCATCCCAAAATGAAGGATGGAAAAAATCCGTTCCTAGTCTCCGTATGTATATCACGTTTTCCTAGTAGTGGAAGAGAGAGACTAGATTTGAACCTACATTCTTATATAACTTACCCAACATCTCAGCCACCATGCCATGAGGGGAAGTAAAAAACCTTTATATTTTAATTTGTACTCAAACAAACTCTTACACTTTAAGTTATATATTTAAATTTAAATATCTTTTCATTAATTAGTTCGATGAACATGATAATATGTGAACTATTTGGTATCGTCTTTTTTTTTTTGCCTAAAAGATTCGCCTTTAGTTGTTAGCTGATGCTATTCTTCTTTTTTTTGCGTAGGTGGCTTGAGTTCCGTCCATCCCGTTTCTATTTCACCAAAAAATTTATTTCATATATATAATATAATTTAAGGTTGTAGAGTTTGTTTGGTGCGTTGAACTAAATCTTTTAAAATTAGAGAGAATTTATTCATGTTACATCAATAAGATAACTTATAATTTTCTTTATAACTCAAATATAGATTATACAAAACATATATAATTTTTCTCTATATATTATCTCCTTTTAACACACACAAAATTGTAAAAATATTAATCGATTTCCTTTGGCCTGATGATCAAAGTACAGGATTAATTACTTTGATGATAGGGGTTTTACTTAAATCCTTAATTTTGTTGTAGATGTTAGTTATAAATATTACTTAGATTAGGAGAAGAAAAACAAAAAGGGATTGTGAAAATATTCTACGTAACTCATCTCCTGTGGAATACATATTACTCCCCCTAAGTTTCAAACCGTCACAATGTTCTAGTACTATTCTATAGAATGGACTTATGGAAATTCTTACAAATAAGAAATAAAATATTGCATGATGCATGTCGCTATCACCAGCCGTCCAATCTTTTGTCAAAGACATGATCAAACTCCTTGGGTCCCACTGACAAATTTTTAGGACACGTGGACGATGAAATCAAGGAACACCTTGACTCTTTTGACTTTTTAGTCTTTTAGCTCATGATTTAAAGCTCTAAGCATCATTTAATTTTTTTTTAATTTTTAATTTTTAATTTAAAAGAGAGAAGGGTCTTGGTATGATTATTTACTTTTTTCTTTATTAATAAGATGAGATAAGAATATTATGGTCTCGTTAGAAGTTACCGTCACGCTTTTGATTGCATTAGAGAATATAAATTATTAACTTAATTTGGCCCATATTACCGACCAAAACATTTTATTGGTGATTTTATTCTTTTCGTAGTGTTTTTTTATTACAAGTGCAACCGACATTCAACCCTTTTTGTCATTTACGTTCTTGTCTTTCTAGATAGTTCTAATTCCTCGATTAAGACTCAATTAACCTACTTAAGCAATAATTCTTTCGTTTAAATAATAAATATAATAAAAATATTATAAAATTTTCGATTAATTTTGCTATTTAATTTTAGCTGATAGAAAACCATAATGTGTTAATTATTAGTACATAATTAAAATTTGTGAATTAATTTTTACACCCGAGTTTTAGTATAAATTATGTGAGTTTTATCTAATTATATATTGATTTTATCTAATGTGAATTAATGAAATTTTATTGTATTTTCTGAAAAAAATTATGCACACATTCTTCTCAATATCCAATAGTCAAATTAAATTTTAATTAATTTAAAGTTGAACTATATTGTACCTCAAATGAGAGAAGTTATTCTAATTGTCGAGCTCATTAGACCTCAAATTAAAAGAAACTCTCAAGTTTATTGTTTCATTTACAATACTGAAGCTTCAAATTTACATAAAAGATATTGAATTCCATCTACTTCATTCGATCCAATAGGCATTCGTAAAGATGTACTTGTATATTTTATGAATTTCTTTTTCTTTTTTTTTGTGTGAGTTCTTTTCCTTTTTTTTTTGGGATAAAATGTAAACTCGAAAATTTCAAATGTGGATCTCATACAATCTTGTTATTCAATTATTACATATACTCCATGTTTTGCTACAATATAATTAAGGGAATGTGACCACGATGAAAAAAGTTTCTAATTATGCAAGTGGCTTTAAAAAGTTTTGCTGAGTGGTTTTGTAATTATCTAATTTCCAATTCCATTGAGCTACTGGTTTTGAAAAGGGTTTAATGTTTCCTTCTAAAAAAAAAAAAAGGAAAAGGGTTTAATGTGAAAACAAACGAAATTACCAGAAGGAGTTTTTGCTTGAATTGGAACATCTCTTTTCATCACATTTTGTGCACATATTATTGCCAAATCTAGCTGCAACAGGAAGTTGGATTTCTGAGTGTTACGTCCGGCTACTGGGATTCCTCTGATCTCCACGGGCAGTTTGTTGATGTTTTGGGGTTGAGTTTCCTAGAGGATACAATAAATAATAATAATTCATAGTTCTCATCTTTGTTAAAAAAATGGATATAATCAGAAAATAATCAATATAATAAGAAAATAACATGGCTTAGTCCAAGTGCTCCGTGTTATCTTTTCCTTAAGGTGATTCCCCAAACACTAGAAAAAATCAACATATCGAATTAGATTTATTGAAGAATTTAAATTCATTATTACAAAAAAAGTCTAAAGAAGTGCTCAGATATCTATAAGTTACAGTACAATAGAGATAAGGTATCCTTTAAGACAATATATATATATATATATATATTGTGAAAAATACGTTAATTAAAATTGAGGAAGCAAGAACAAGAAATAAGGATAGGAGAATATGAGCAAGAATATGAGCAAATGAGAATTAAAGGAACAAGAGAGAAAGAGAAAGAGAAAGAAATTGAATGAAGGAATTGTAAGTGTATCTCATTAGGGAGAATGAATCCTAATTTATAGGCATCAAATGATATGCTATACAAGTTGGCAACTTGCATATATGAGCCCCATTATTGCCATCACAATAATCACAATTTGGACAATTTGCACAACTTGCATTTGTCCACTTTCATAACATAATTTGCACAACTCGCATTTGTCCACTTTCATAATAATTTGTACAACTTGCATTTGTCCACTTTCATAATAATTCGCACAACTTGCATTTGTCCACATTCATAATACTCCCCCTTGGACAAATGCCACTATTAAAATTGGACGTGTACTGCCTCGTTAAAAACCTTAAGTCGGAAAAATCCAGTGGGAACAAAAACCGAACATAAGGGAAAAAGAGTACAATACAATTAAGTCCGTCTAATATGTCTTCAAGACAACATGTGCTTGTCTTCAGGACAATATAGGTGGGCCTACTTCAGTGGCCTGATTGGACGTGCTATTACTGCCTCATTAAAAACCTTAAGCCGGAAAAACCCAGTGGTACAAAAACCGGACAGAAGGAAAAAAGAGTATAGTACACTTATGTCCATAATAGCTCCCCCTGAGATAAAACAAACAGCTACTTCTGGAGCATCTAAACATTTCCACTTCTGGGGAATTCAATCTTGCAT
The DNA here is from genome assembly GCA_030664755.1 of Microcos paniculata. Lineage (NCBI taxonomy): Eukaryota > Viridiplantae > Streptophyta > Magnoliopsida > Malvales > Malvaceae > Microcos > Microcos paniculata. The sequence goes on from CP131461.1 coordinate 21,123,393, forward strand.
TTTACTAACTCGCCGCATACCAATGCCATAAACTAATTTCTCAAATGTTGATGTTGGCAAAGATTTGGTAAATAAATCTGCAAGATTATCGACGGAGCGAATCTGTTTAACATCAACTTGTCGACTTTCCTGGAGTTCATGAGTATAGAAAAATTTCGGCGAGATGTGCTTGGTCTTATCACCTTTAATATATCCTCCCCTGACTTGTGCAACACAAGCATCATTATCCTCATAAATTATAGTGGGAGAATCTATCACCGATTGGAATCCACTAGCATTATGAATGTGTGATATCATTGATTTTAACCAGACACACTCACTTCTGGCCTCATAGAGGGAAATAATTTCAGTGTGGTTGGAAGATGTTGCAACAAGTGTTTGCTTAGTGGAACGCCAAGAAATGGCTGTATCATTATAGCAAAATAGATAACCGGTTTGGGAGCGAGCTCTGTGCGGATCAGATTTATATGCTGCATCAGCATAACCTACTAAACCATAGTTAGTAGTTTTCTTAGAATAAAATAACTCCAAATCAATGGTTCCTCGGAGATAACGGAAGATATGTTTAATCCCATTCCAATGTCTCCGGGTTGGCTCAGAACTGAAACATGCCAACAAATTTACCGCAAAAGCGATATCTGGTCTGGTGCACTGTGCCAAGTACATCAAAGCCCCGATTACATTGAGGTATGGTACTTCATGACCAAGTATATCCTCACCAGATTCTTTAGGACGAAACGGGTCCTTTTGGGGGTCAAGAGACCTTACAATCATAGGGGTGCTCAATGGGTGAGCCTTGTCCAGGTTAAAACGTCTAAGCAATCTTTCAGTGTATGCTGACTGATGGACAAGTATTCCATTCTTTTTGTGCTCAAGCTCTAGACCAAGGCATAGTTTGGTTTTACCCAAATCTTTAACCTCAAACTCCTTTTTCAAATATTCAGCAGTTTCAGATAACTCTTCAGGAGTCCCAATTAAATTCATGTCATCGACATAAACTGCTATAATAGCAAATCCGGTTTCAGATCTTTTAATAAACACGCATGGGCAGATGGGATTATTTATGTACCCTTCCTTAGTCAGGTATTCACTTAAACGTTGGTACCACATGCGGCCGGATTGCTTTAACCCATATAAAGATCTTTGCAACTTTATTGAGAATAAGTTGCGGGGAGTGAATGCTTCAGGCATTTTGAAACCTTCAGGAATTTTCATATAGATATTGGAATCTAATGAACCATATAAGTATGCCGTCACAACGTCCATAAGACGCATTTCAAAATTTTCTTGGGCAACCCAACTTATAAGGAAACGAAAGGTAACTATATCCATTACTGATGAATATGTTTCATCATAATCTATCCCAGGCCTCTGTAGGAAACCTTGGGCTACGAGTCAGGTTTTATACCTCACGATCTCGTTTTTCTCATTTCGTTTCCGGACAAAGACCCATTTGTATCCAACAGATTTTACATTGTCGAGGGTTTTAGTAATAGGCCCAAAAACATTACGTTTGGCAAGGGAAGTCAATTCAGCTTGGATTGCTTCCTCCCATTTAGGCCAATCTTGCCTATGACGACATTCGGTTATAGACCGAGGTTCATAATCATCATTCATAATCTCATGAGCAACTGAGAGAGCAAATGCATCATCGATGATTATCTCATTTCGATCCCATATCTCATTACAATAACTGATGGAAATTTCAGTATTCCCAAGGTTGGTGATCTTTTCATGGGTCTGTACCACTTCAGGGGCAATATGCTCATGAACTTATGCCACTTCAGGGGCAATATGCTCTCTTTGAATATTATGTTGTGGCACTTCAGGTGCAATTTGCTTTCCTAGAGAAAGATTAATGTGCTCATCTGAAGCAAGATTAATATGCTCATCTAGAGCAGATTCTAAATTCCTCCCCCTTCTTTTTCGAGGAATAGTGTTTTTTGATCCCATCGGTCTACCACGCTTCAGGCGCAGGACATTTAGATCCATTTCGGGTGGTTCTACAGGAACATCTATCATAGCTGGAACATTCGCAGCTGGGATATGAGACTTTGTAACTTTAGCAGTCTCATTAAATGTATCAGGCATTTGATTTGCAATAGCTTGTAAATGGATCAATCGTTGCACCTCATTTTCACATTCAGGTGTTCTTGGGTCTTAATGAGACAAACTTTTTTCATTCCATGAGAAAATCTCGATATTTTTCTGCTTTTCATATGTGGAAGCTTTTGGTATCCCAAGTGATAGGAATACTGTCTCATCAAAATGACAATCCGCAAATCTAGCGGTAAATAAATCACCAGTCAATGGTTCAAGGAATCGAATAATAGACGGTGAATCAAACCCAACATAAATGCCCAAACGGCGTTGGGGACCCATTTTGGTCCTTTGCGATGGTGCTACAGGCACTTGTACCGCCCAACCAAAGGTGCGAAGATATGAAATGTCTGGCTCCTGGCCCAAGACTAACTGAAGAGGGGAATATAAATGAGAAGTAGTGGGGCGCAATCTAATTAAAGATGCAGCATGTAAAACAACATGACCCCACGTTGAGGATGGGAGCTTTGTCCTCATCAATAAAGTTCGAGCAATAATCTGAATGCGCTTAATCATGGATTCTGCTAATCCATTTTGAGTATGAACATGTGGGACAGGATGTTCAACTTCAATTCCTAATGAAGCGCAATAAGCATCAAAATTCTTTGATGTGAACTCACCAGCATTATCCATTCTTATGCTTTTAATTTGATAATCTGGGAAATGAGCTCGAAGCTTTATTATCTGTGTAAGCAAAAGTGCAAAGGCGACGTTGCGCGTTGATAATAGGCAAACATGGGACCATCTGCAGGATGCGTCCACTAGTACCATGAAATATCTAAATGGTCCACTTGCAGGCTGAATCGGCCTACAGATATCACCCTGGATTCTCTGCAAGAATGAAGGGGATTCATAATCAACCTTTGTCATGAAAGGTTTAGTAATGAGCTTTCCTTGTGAATAAGATTCACAAATGTAATCTTTGAACAACAACACCTTTGTATCTTTTAAAGGGTGTCCACGAGTATTTTTAAGGATTCTTCGCATCATTGTAGCTCCTGGATGACCAACGCGATCATGCCAAAGTCCGAACACAACAGGGTTCACTAGTTTCCAGGGCATCGTAGCATATGATTCTATAGCTCGTATTGGGACACAATATAATCCCATACTAGAAGCTTCAAGCTTCTCATAGATGGTCTTCTGGCCCATCTTGTAGGAAGTGATACAAAGAAATTCCTTTTTTTGCTCATTAACTGTTTCTAGATGGTAACCATTGCGGCGTACATCTTTGTAGCTAAGTAGATTTCTTTTTGATCTACTGCTCAACAATGCATCTTCAAGATACAATATTGTGCCATTTGGCAGAATAACTGTGGCAGTCCCATAGCCATCTATAATATTAACAGGACCAGATATTGTCTGAACATTTGCCTTGCGCAATGTCACATTTGAGAAAAAGTGTTTGCCACAAAGTATAGTATGCGTTGTGGCACTATCAAGCAAGCATATATCTTCTTTTTTCTCAATGTGTCTCATTTGCATTTATATTGACAACTTCTGGTGTCAAGTTCCATAATATTTAACAAATTAATAATATGATGCAAAATATAAACCAACAAATATGGAATAAAACTGCTGATAACGTGTTGTGAATTTACGTTAATTAAAATTGAGGAAGCAAGAACAAGAAATAAGGATATGAGAATATGAGCAAATGAGAATTAAAGGAACAAGAGAAAAAGAGAAAGAAATTGAATGAAGGAATTGTAAGTGTATCTCATTAGGGAGAATGAATCCCAATTTATAGGCATCAAATGGTAGGCTATACAAGTTGGCAACTTGCACATATGAGCTCCATTATTGCCATCACAATAATCACAATTTGGACAATTTGCACAACTTGCATTTGTCCACTTTCATAACATAATTTGCACAACTTGTATTTGTCCACTTTCATAATAATTTGTACAACTTACATTTGTCCACTTTCATAATAATTTGCACAACTTGCATTTGTCCACATTCATAATAATATATATATTATATAGAAAGAAATATGAAATTAATGCATTATTTTTTAATTATTTTAATTAAATGATAGTGTATGAAATATAGCAATTTTCCTCAAATCATACCAATCATACCAAGTGAGATAATAATTACCCGAATTTTTCAGAGAAAAAAAAATACTTAGGATAAATTCGTCACATAGGCAAAATATAAGGGTAAGGATTCTCTTAACTGTCTACTACTCTCTACTGTTTTCTTTAAGGGTGAGAATTTTTTCTACTATCAAGAAGTGATATTTTAATCATAGATTAAAAGTTCAAAAAATCAATGGAGAATAATAGATACTAAAAAAAGATAATCGCTCAAAAACATAAATACAGTTTCCACACGATAACACGAATTATTGAGGTTGAGAGTGGTCAACGGTAACGTGTTAGCCCAGAAGCAATTGAAAAAAAGCAGCCAATTTAATATGGACACGTATATGAAAAGAAAAAGCTAAAATTAAACACCTTCACCGAAAGTCTTATCCATGCATGACCATGATGCGCATGCACATCCATCGCATCCCCATAACAGAGAAGAAATAAAAAAAAGCATACATAACATGTGGGGGACCCAACAGATCAAGGGGGATGAACAAGTGGGTAAAGACGCCTGAGATCAGAACGAGATATATTCCTCGCATGTCATTGTTCCACGTGTCCTCTACCCCGTATATATCTATAGCTACTCCCTGATTGGCTGTTTGGCTCGAGGGGGAGGGGAAAATATCTAAACGGGATGCTTAGTTAGTGGTGCGCCTAACGCCAGATATTTTAGGAGCTGCCCGTACAAAGCTGCCCTTCAATTCTCGGCCACTGAACCTTCCACCTGGCTTTCGTGTAATGGTGCGATGCTTCCGGGCAGAGATCAGCCCCACGTGGATGGAATCTAACGCATCTGATGCTTTGCGTGATCTCGTCCACGACGGTTTTATTTTAGACCCCATAATTTAACTCGCTTACTCGGCTCCTTCACTCAGTTCAACCCGGTTGCTTCCATTTTTTATTTTCCCGGACGAATTCGGAACAACCTTCTTTTTTTAATTTAATTAATTAATTAGCAATGGAAATTTCTCTGTCACGTAAAATTAACTCAAACAAGAAAATTTATTCACTTAAAATCGTCGAATACCAAAGACTCCAGCTAGAAAGGTTCATGGACATTCAGAGTAGGGCTCCAAGGAATGTGACTCCGATTTTGGTAACACAAGGTACTTTAATAAGTTTATATTCTCTTTGTTATTGTTGAATATTCTTGAATTTGTATTGGCCTAAACATCGAAGAGTCCTTCGGACTAAATTCGGCTCTCTTTCTCTTAGCATCATTCATTACTTTGATGGGTCTCTTGAAGCAATTTCTATCAATAGAGAGAAAAAAAAAGAATTCTTATACATGTTCTTTTACCAAGGGAATATGCATATTTAGATATGAACTAGATTCTTAAACCCCTGTTTTCGATACAAATTGACATATTGAGTGAAGCTCAAATTGGCAGGTCATGGACAAAACTGTTGTAAACTCAAACTAAAAGAATCCAATTAGTTCCTAACCCTATTTCTTGAATATGTATTTTAAGTGAATTTTGAACGTAAAGTTATGCTTTTAGTATTATTATATCACTTTCTTTAATCTGATATATTAATTTATTTTAACATCATCTAGCAACTTTAGCCTACATAAATAGTTTTCTTTTAAGATTCAAATTGGAGATTTATAAATTATTAAAGTTGTAAATTAATTCTAATTATTGGGGTAATTCTTTTAAAATTATATATATGACTAATTTTTTTATTCACGTGGAACCATTGGTTTTTATTTTTAGAAAAGGAATTTTCTTTATTTCATTCACCTGTCAAGAATTTTCATTAAGTTTTATCATCTTATCATAATGTAATGTCATTGATCCCATATTAAAAGGACGTAAGATTTCAATGTAGTATATATAAAAATATCTAACACAACAATTATGAGACACTTTTTATGTAGGATAAATCAGTATAAAACATTCAAATTAAAATAAAATAATACTTAACAAATTTGACTAGATCTTTACGCATAAAATTCGAATTTGAAATTTTTAAAATGACATGTTTAATCAGAATCATGAAATACGTTTTCAATCATGATTAAGAAAAATAAAGTATTAATCTATTATTAGACTAATTATAATCCGAAAATCGTGTGGTATCCACTTGCAAAAGTGGGGTGATCGTTTTCTCCAAGTGTTGTTTAGCACTATAATAAGAAGTCAACTGCCACTAACAAAGTAATTAGTCAGCGTCGTGGATAGAAGAGTCGGTGGTTCCTTTAGCACTCATAAAGTTCCGAACTTGGGGCAACCATTTGATTTAATTCGATCCACCTTTTCCCTATCCTTCAAAGTCAGAAGATGTTAAAACTATCTTAAGTGCTCTCTCTTGCCACCACTACCGAATTTTATATATGGGCGTACAGTTAAAGATTTTGCCACGAATTTAATTTGGATTTGCTACTAATTAATGCCGAAATAAGGTGATTGTTTTGCTTTGTATAATACTCTATAATATTTATTATTTTTATGAATAATAATAATAATAATTAGTTTAAGAGAGAAGAACACATGATACTCAATGATTAACCCCATAATAAAATAATTACTTTAAACCATTTAGGAGAAAAATCTTTCAAAAGAGATTTCAAGTACCCATAGAAGAAAGGACCCGTGGCTTAATCTATATGCGATTTAGATTACAGGTTAAGGGGAAAAAAATCATAAAAAGAAATTAGTGAAATTTAGTGATTTGGACAAAAAGATATTACTAAATTTATATTTTCCAAAATTTATTGATTGTAATAAGTAAAAACTTCTATCATAATATTTAAATGTTTTTAAATATATTTTAATCAATGAATAAAAAACCGGATCGGTGCTTGAACTGGTGAGGTTTAAGGTTCGATGGTTCAACCTGTTGAACCGTTTAAACCGGTTATTTGAATATTTTAGTTTTATTAATTTCTTAAAATATTTAAATTTCAAAGTTTCAATTAAAATTTTTTTAAAAAATTAATAAAAAATAAGAAAAAGTATAAAATATTAGTGCATCACATAATATAAATAAATAATACAAATGATTTTACATCACAAATTAAATTTTTTTTATATGAGTACATTGGAATAAAAAATAAAAAATTCAAAATCAAAAGTTCAAACATAAAAAAAAAAAAATAAAATTTGGACTTCTCATTAATTTGGACTTTTTTTGGATTTGAGTTAGTTAATTAAAAATAACTTAAAAAATAAAAAATTAATTTTTCTACTAAATCGGTCCAACCAGTTTAACCGGTTCATCGATTCAACCAATTCAAAAACGGTTTAAATAGTAACCGATTTTATAACCCTTAAAGAATCGGACTGATGGCCAGTTGGTGGTTAAACTAGTTGAACCGGCCGATCCGATATGATTTTTTCTTCATTGATTTTAATATTAATATTAACATTATATAAAAATTAAAATCTTAATAATATAATATTATTATGAATTACATTGAACTAAATCAATAAAATCGATACCCAAAAGTCGATCCGTGAAGGTATATATAGTCGTGAAGTAATTTCAAATTTAATAAGAGAAATTAATAAGTATTGATTGAGATTAAAAGAATTTTTATTTTAATAAGAGTGAAGATATAAGTTTAATTTTTAAAAATATATACCACTTGTCATGAATGGTTTTACCTTTCATGTTATTGTTTTTGGCCAGATAAGGACACCTTTAATTAGATTATTATTATTATTATTAGTAGTAAGAGAAAATAGAGAGGATCAGAATTCAAAAGCTTGAGCCAAAACAAAAGAAACAGCCTCCTCCACTCAAAAATAGATGAATGAATAACTATTGAAGGAAACAAATTCCAATCATAAGGTAGACGTACTCCACAACATGACACCTGACGAAACTCCCCTCCCAAAATATCTTCCGACAAAACCAATTAAAAATTCCCCAAAATATAAACAATTCAAAGTTGGACTTGGACAACACCATCATCATTATTTTATTTTTTTATTACAAGCCTGTACATTTTTAGCAATAATTTTCAATCTCCAACACGTTTATGGCCAAAACAGTAAACAGCTTAATTCGCAAAACCCAACCCAAGTGCCTTGTGCCCTTGTCGTCTTTTCTTGTAAACTTTTTTGACTTGCGTGTTCTTGTATAGTACTATAAAAAATAAATAAATGTAACTGGACGGCTGGATGCATGTATGTATGTCCATGGTATGTCATGGGATGGTCATGCATGCGGGTTTGATATGACGGGACATAAGAGCCTGCGAGGCGAGAGGAAAATATCATTGCCACGTCACCAGCAATCTAAGCGAACAGCCCATCTAAAGATCTCTTCTTTCTCTCTCACCAAGAACTCTACCACCTCATAAAAATTTCCAAAAGCTAAAACGGAAAGATAATTTTTATTTCCTTCTGTTTCCTTTTTCTTATAACACTCATCACATTGCTTAGAAGACAGAGTTAATTCTTAATTAAATCAGCAAAATATAAGCAGCTGATACCAAAGCCCAGGTACTTAGTTTCCAACTTCTGCTTCCCTCTTTTCTTTTTCTTCTTTTTTCTGTTTTTAATTTTAATGTGGAAAATTTCTTCCGTTTATATGATTCTTTTAAAGTATTTGAAATCTGGGTTATGGGATTTGATATTTTTTTGTTGGTTTGATGATTTATGGTGTTTTTGTTTATTTTTTCATATGATAATTGGTTATTTGCTTTTATATACGTGGACTCTCATTTGTAAAGTTTGAAGATTTGTTCAGTATTAATCGTCAAGTTCATACTTTTAGTTAAACGTTTGGGTAGGTTGATGGATAATATGTTCTTAGCTTGCTTATTAATCCACTTTCAAGTGATTTTCTTCGACTGTTTTTTGTTTATAATGATTCGTCTCTTCTTTTTCTGTTAATAATCCTGTTTAATATTTTTGTTACTTTGGTTTTGCAGTCAAGAACAGATTTTGGTTATCAGTTAAAGGAAGTAATTCACAGGTTTTACAAGGCTTGAGACCGTTAAAGGCAGAGGCTTTGTGGAGAGCAATCGTACTGTTGTAAATTTCCAATCCTTTTAAAGAGAGATGCAATAGTTTCTCTGTTGAATTTTGTGCAAGTTCAATACAATTTTGTTTTCTTCAATTGATAATTTTTTGGTGGGAATTCGAAAGCTGCTCGGAGTTGGGATGTTGAATTACGAAATCTTAATTCTTGATTGGTAGCGGTTGCAGAGTGGAAGCTTAGGTTCTGGTGTCTCTGTTGTTGTTCTTGTTTGTTCTGGTGATTGGGAAGATATATATAGTTTAGGGAGTATGGCTAATCCATCTGAGAGGTGGATTGATGGCCTTCAGTTCTCATCACTGTTCTGGCCTCCCCCGCAAGACCCTCAACAACGAAAGGTACCATAGTCTCTCTCTCTCTCAGATTATTGTTGTTTTATTTGTTCTCTTTGCATGAACCTTTCTAGATCATTGGATACCAGTTTCATTTTTCTATCTTTTTAAACGTCTTATATTTTCATGCTTGGTGTACTTGAAACCTTAAGGTGGCGAAATTGGTGGCAAAAAAGTTGAATAGGTTCTATATCTTAGCTAGAGTAGCTCTAGTTTCTACGTGAACATATTTATAATATGGTTCAATTAGAATCAGAGAGAGGAAAATCAATTTTCTGTTAGTGCACAGAACAAAGGCAGTTTGCACTCTTGTTCATTCTCGCTAGATATTAATGGGTAGACTTAAGTGAGTAATTTCTTGATCTGAACATGAAATTTTGGAGGAAAAGTTAACTGACATGAGAAGATTACTTTTTTTGTTTCATCTATGATTAATTGGAAGAGTCTTCCGCTTAAAATTCCTGGCATGGTTGGGCTGAGCGCCAGACTTTACAAATCTATCTCTCTCAAGTGTTAATTTTTGCTAGTAAGTATGAAGCTTTGGCTTTATTTTTCATGGGAAAACAAGAGAGATACATTTCTTTTTAACTTTCATCGGACTATTTTTGGAATAAAATGCATTGGTAGTATGGTGTTGCCACATTCAAGCACTGGAATGTTGATGGAATGTCTGCTTTTAACATGTGAAGCAGAATATTTAGAACTGGGCTCGAGATAAATCAATGTGTTGGTTGTGAGAAAAAAGAGTTTCTAATTATTTTCTTCTGTGGATTTAGAAACTTTTTAGAAGTTGGTTGAGGAAAGTATGAAATGGATCAAGAGGAAATGTTAGTATGTTGCTTGTAAGGGGATGCTGAACCGACCCTGAAGGAAAGAAATACTGTCTGTTAATGCACAAAGGGTAAGAATGACAACGGTAAGGAGGAACTTACCAGAGGGGCACAAGCAACCAAGATTTCCAATTTGACACACATATTTTTAATTTGTTTTAGCCTTTTAGTTGCAGCGGATGCTAGAGTTTGATCCTTTGACATGGCTTATAGCAAACAATGAAAACTGAAGCTCCTCACTTTTACTGTAGTCAATGGGATTAGAAGTTCAATCTCCTTCCCATGTTTTATTGCAGTCAGGAATCATATTTAAATCCGGTATCAGCATCTGTGATGATCAATGGTGGGGGTTTGGTAAGCTGTTTTTGCTTGTCAATATGCCCTAGATCTTTAGTTTGAATGTGGATCAAAAGTGGAACAAGTGGTTTGAAATTTTTCAAAGAGATTTTGGATGATTATTGATTATTTGGAAGATAAGGAATAAACTTAAGGCTGTTTAGGAGGTTGCACCATGTCGAGGAGGATTTATTTTGAAGGGTGGAAACTACTTATTAAAAAATGTTGGTGACTGGTATGAAAATGCCTACAATTAATGAAAGGTAAAAGTTTTATTTTAGCTTTCTAGTAGAATGATTAAGAAAGATATTTCTGAAGTAAGGCAAATGTTTGTGTGCTTACTAGATTTTTTGTTCCCCGCAAGTCTAGCTATCTTGGGATGTTATCAGTTTGGCTATTCTGGAAGATCAAAATGGTTTATCTTTTGTATATCTTACCCTCTATTTTTTAAAATCTGATGAAGGGGTGCCACTCTGGTTTAGGTAAGATGAAGAGTTGGAATGTACTGAACAGACCTACTTGGGTGTTTAATTTGGTTTTTGGGGCTTGCTCTGATACCATAAAAGGTTTCTGTAGAAGGACAAGTTGACAGAATATATATGTGTGTGTGTATATATATATATATATATATATGTTGATTTACTTTTGTTGTTTGTATGCACGGTATAGACAATGTACAACGTAAAAAGAGCTTTCCTGCATTGTAAAACCATGCATTTACCCCGTGTAATATGTTCTGATGTATGTTGATTTATGCAGACACGTACTTAGAGTTGATCAATAGTTTGTTCTGTTACCAATATTTTTAAATTTTAGGAAAAATTAACCGGAATAAACTCAACTCTTTTGTCTGACTTTTGTGGTGTGTGAGGCGATTTGATATGGAGCCAACTATGGTGATGCAAATTTCAAATGCTCCACTTAGAAACTAATTAGATAATTCTTTTCTAAATGGTTCTTCTTAGATATCCAATGTGCAATAGCACAATGGGAGGAGAGTGATGAAATTTAGCTATAACCTTTAATGGCCTTTCCCAGAGTTTGATTGGAGTTTATATTCTTGCTTCTATAGTAATTTTGTTTTCAGCAATGCCACAGTTCAATGCTTAAAGTATAGGTCAGGAATTTGACAGGATGTGTGGGAGTTTTGAGTGTTTTATTGATCAATTATCGGCTTTAATAATCTGTTGTTTGACCTTCAGAGGAAATTTATCGTTCAGTAAATTGAATGGTTTTTTCTTTTGTATTTGTTATTAACTTATTTTCTTATCTTAGCGAAGAAGGTTTCTGTGATTTATATTGAAGCTTACTGTTGGGGATGATTAGTGGGTGGTTTAGGTTGGGTTTGGGTTGTTTTTGGGTCATTTTTCATTGGGTCTAGGTTAAATCAGGTTTAGGGCTGATTTTTTTAGTCCATTCAGGTTGGTTGAGTTGGGGTATCCTTGTTAAGAATCCGATTTTATCACTTTGACTCTTCTAGAGATGACCGATGACTATCGGATTTGTTGGGTTCAGCTTAAGTTTCAATAATTTGGTTTTCTTCAAGCCAATTTGAAGTCAGGTTTGCTTGGGGTCTCTCTCCCTGCTGGCTTGTGAGACAATCCTGTTGAGCATACCTCAGCTCTGAGCATCACTTATTTCTTTTTAAGATTCTTCTAATACCTCTTCAAAGCGGTAAAATTTCATTGTGGAGGTTGTGGATGAGTTATCTCTGATCTATTGACCACTGAGTGTATCTTGAAATAGAAGTCAAAGAATTGTTAATAGTGGTATTAAAAGAGAATATGGTAGATTTTGCTTTATCAAAGCCTAGCCAGGAAAATTTTTGGCTTTAGTGAGGATGAAGGTTATTCAATTTGCAAGATGTGCTTGAAGGCACATTCTAAACTTAATGGATCTAAAGACTTTATCCTATATTAATCATGTCTGTTGAAAAGTGAGTGATTGTATTGTGTGAATGTTTTGAGTTGATCCATCTATGCCTTTATGCTTCTTCGACTTTACACAATTATCTCTTGCTTTAATAAATTTACATGTTTCATTATGTTCCCTCTTGTGTAGGTTCAAATTACTGCGTATGTTGAGTACTTTGGTCAATTTACATCAGAACAATTCCCTGAGGATATTGCTGAGGTATGTTGTTTTGAACAACTGTTTAACATCCTGCTGACCATGAAAGGAAGACAAATGACTAACTTTTTGTCTTCAATATGGTAATATAAGATTTTCTCTGATCTTTAGGGGTTTATGTATGTTAACAAGTTTGCTTATTGTTGTAACAGCTTGTTCGCAACCGCTATCCATCCAAGGAACAGCGCCTTTTTGATGACGTTCTGGGTATTGGCTCTCTCATTGTGTACTGTATTATCTATTATGATTATAGCTGCAAATAAAATATTCAAAAAGGCATTATTGTTTCAATTGTATCTGAAAATGACTGATTTTTGTTATTTGTTTGCAGCAATGTTTGTCCTTCACCATCCTGAGCATGGGCATGCTGTTGTTCTTCCAATTATTTCATGTATCATGGATGGTACACTGGTGTATGATAAGAGTTCTCCTCCCTTTGCTTCATTCATCTCGTTAGTCTGCCCAAGTAGTGAGGTATCCTACAAGAGCCATCTGACAAATGTCACATAGTTTTTAACTCAAATGAGAATATTGTCTTTGCTCCACAAACTATTTTTATTTCTGCATTTTTTGGATATTAAATCCTCAATGCTCTCCTTTTTCTAGTTTGTTCACCACAAAAAAAAAAAAAGAAAAAAAAAGAACATATCGTGGCTGAATGTGTCAATCACATCTTTGTGTTTATTTTTTTTCCACAGAATGAGTATTCTGAACAGTGGGCTCTGGCATGTGGAGAGATCTTGCGAATTCTGACTCACTACAACCGTCCAATATATAAAGTGGAACCACTAAATAGTGAAATAGATAGGAGCAATAGCAGCAGCCAAGCTACGACAAGTGAATCAGTAGATGGGGAACCATCCTTTCATATGCCTTCGATGCAACAGGAGAGGAAGCCTTTAAGGCCTTTATCTCCCTGGATTACTGATATATTGCTTGCTGCACCTTTGGGCATCAGAAGCGATTACTTCCGTTGGTGAGTGCTTTTTTATTATAGGTTCATGTTGTCCTTTCTGAATGGTTTGAAATATCAATTGGCCTCTATAAAGATAGAAGGATTTGAACTTTGCATTAGTTATGTTAAGTGTGTGGCTGCATTGTAACTTTGATCATTATTTTCTATATGTGATTCTGACTACCTTAGTAGGGGAGAACAGATATAACAAGGAGAAAAGTTGCTTTATAAGGTTGACCAACAACATGCAGTAGAACTGTAGAAGGTAGGGAATTGTAAGAGTAGCATATTTCTAGTCCAAAAGTCTATAAAACCCCTGAATTTAACAACAACTACTACTGCTGCTGCAACTTGTGAAGTTTATCATGTACCAATACCCTTGCAAACCTTAAGGCAGGCTTTCAACTTCAAGAAATAATGAAATAATTGATGGTGCTTGAGAGTGGATTTAAACCTCTTGAATGTTATATCATTAGAACTTATCCTGCCAGCACAGACCTTCTCACAAATGATTCATTACATCTTGTAACAACTGATTGGCTTTCCTTCTACGTCCAGACTCACTTCCAGCCACCAAGTTCTCTAGTCTGTTTTATTTGATGGCAACAGCCCTTGATATTTTCCAATTCAGACAAAGTTATCGTGCAAGCATAAATATTAAATTCGGGTCAGTGTATTCATCCAACTATTGAGCCCATGTGTCTAAGATTCTGTATCTCTTCAATTGATTGTGATTGTAATCAAGGTCTGATATTGTTTTCTTCAACCTATTCTTTATTTTCTTCCTTATTTCCCTCTTCAACTGATACCCTTCATTCCATCAAAAAGGTTATTCACACTCCATAACCAAAGTCTGCAAAATATACCACTGTCAAATTGAGCCCTTAAGTCTTCCAACCTTTATCATAACTATATTCATTGTTCTATGTAGTTTGTCTTATTCTAGTTGATATGTTATGGAGCAGGCCATGTGCAGATGTTATGAGACAGGTTTTGTGTTTGATTTAGAGATTGGCTTACCTGGGCCATCTGGTGAAATATTATGGGAGTGTGAATACAGTTACTGGTTATTTGGGTGCTATGGCCATATGCTAGTAATAAGTCGCCATCTCATAGTGTTTAAATAAGCTGCATAGTTAGCTTGTAAACTTCTGTTGTGACAATTTCTGCTCAAGTCTATCTAGAGAAAAAGAAGGTGGCATCTTGAAAGTTGATACATATCTATTATTAGATGTTGGTGCATTATTAATAATCTGCAGCTCTTGTGTGACGGAAGATCCCCTGTAAATAGATGCTTGAAACAGTATATTAGTTGGAATCACCTTTAGGATTATTTGAGCAAGTTAGAAATCCCAATGTTTTTGTGCTTCATAGACAGGAAATGCTAACTTCACCTTAGTCATTTTGTAATCAAGATATGATGAAGTGACTGCTTGTTTATTTATATTTAAAATAAACAATGCCCCTGTTTGGAGTCCACATTTCTTGATTTACTGTTAGATATAGACATACAGACACACACATGTTTAGGAATTAGGATGCCATTTCTAATAGACAACCTTGGGTAGCTTTCCATTTTGTATAGGTTACTGGTTGTTCATGTGCTTATTCCTGAAGCTGATAGTCCTTTATATATGTTAACAGGTGCAGTGGTGTGATGGGTAAGTATGCAGCTGGAGACCTCAAGCCGCCTACAACTGGTAAGTAATGTATTGCCATCAAAAGTATATATCGTGATTTCGCATTCTGTTATTCTTTTTGTGACTTTAACTGAAAATGTTATTGTTTCACATGCTTAAACGTGAGCATTTGTCCCATTGATGTACTCTAAATTTAGGTTCAGGCATCGGCATTCATGATATGAACTTATTTCTTTAAGCAGGAAAGGCAGGTTATAAATATGAAAATTTTCAGGGGTTATCATAGTGAACTAGAAAAATTTAAGAATAACAGTTGAAGATATTACCAAATAAAAAAAAAGCCTTGCTATTTACTAAGTTGAACAAGTTCTATGAGGCTTTAAAAAGTAGAAGATCGTAGCAAGCATATGGAAATATGTTCTGTGGTAAAACTTGTATTGGAAGTTTCATTGATGGCTTTTCCAGTTGCAGATTTTTGTTGTAAATCCAGATAGGGAAATAAGGTTTCCCTTGGGATTTCTTAACTACTAGTAATAAGATATTTTAGGCCGGAGGACTCATCACTTGATTACTGTTTTATTAGCTTCTTCTCGTGGATCTGGAAAGCATCCTCAGCTTATGCCATCAACTCCGAGATGGGCTGTTGCAAATGGTGCTGGTGTCATTTTAAGTGTATGTGATGAGGAGGTTGCGCGCTATGAGACTGCTACTTTAACAGCTGCAGCAGTCCCTGCACTTCTGCTTCCTCCTCCTACGACAGCTTTGGATGAGCATCTAGTTGCCGGGCTACCTGCTCTTGAACCATATGCACGTTTATTTCATCGGTAATTTGCTGAACCTTCAAGAGTTCTTGAACAACATTGCTCAAGGGTACTTGTTCCATAATAGGTGTACATGATTATAGCTTGGAAGTCTTGTGTTTTGCCATGTAAATAGGCCATTTAGCAAAGCACTTTCAAATCTATATCATAATACTGTAGCTTGTTTGAATAACAATTTCTTTGTCTTCTTCTAAAAAGTGGTAGACGTTGGGTTGGGTGGAAAGCACGAAGTGTACTTTTGAAATTGTGCACCTTCCTTTCTGAATTGTCTTGCCAAACAATTCCATGATAGTCACTTGACTGCTTTTTAAAATTCACAAGTTTCTCCAGCAAAAAAATCCGATATTCTTAAAACAAAGATGTAAGGGAAACCTTATAGCATCTATTTTGGATGTAGAAAAGGTAGGATTTTGGGATGTTTAAAAGTACAAACTAGGACATTCTATGTAGGATAGGAGTTTTTAACAAAGTCAACTGCAAAAGTTAATATTAATACACAAAAGAACTACATTGATGAAAAATGTGGTTGACTATTAGGAAATCCATAAAGGAATAAACTGATTCCATCCTTAAGTGAAGTATTTCGTCTATAGAGTTGGTCTTTGTTTGAGGTTTTGGACAAAGGGACTACGTCGATGAATGCCCAAAATGTCTATTTGGCACTGGGTTTAAGTGTCGATGATGTAGTTTTCTCTCTCTCTTCCTTTTCTTGCTCTAATTTTCACTCTTTCCCTAATCAGGTACTATGCCATAGCAACTCCAAGTGCCACCCAAAGACTTCTTGTTGGACTTCTAGAAGCACCACCATCATGGGCTCCAGATGCACTAGACGCTGCTGTGCAGCTTGTGGAACTCCTTCGGGCTGCCGAAGATTATGCAACTGGAATAAGGGTGAGTTAAATGCATTTCACTGCATATAGTTGAATAGTCAATGACACTTTCTGGTTGTCAAACCCAAATTCCATGTGATACTCGTCTACATAATTTTAAAAATATTAATTGTGAGATCTAGGAGGATTTGTGAATACGAGCTTAATTAATTGCAAAAGTTGTCAGCATTTGTTATTCAACCACATGCTAAACCAAATTATATGAAGGTACCTGCTAATATAGTTGACACAGTCCTTAAATGAGATTAATATGAATAAGAAAGAGTAGCGGTTGTGCCGAGGAATTCCG
Source organism: Microcos paniculata (assembly GCA_030664755.1). Taxonomy (NCBI): domain Eukaryota; kingdom Viridiplantae; phylum Streptophyta; class Magnoliopsida; order Malvales; family Malvaceae; genus Microcos; species Microcos paniculata. Next base: position 21,140,810 of record CP131461.1, read on the forward strand.
AATCAATTCTTGTCTTAAGAAATGGTTTGGGGAATTCAGTGGGGGAGGGTCACCCAATTTGCAATCCTAGCCATTGAATTATAAAGGGAAAAATAGTTTCTCCATTAGTTGTGTAACATTTCAGATTTATTGACCTAGAAAAACATGAGTTCTAGGGGTTAAGCCTAGTGTTTTTTTTTTTTTCTTACATCTTTAAGTTAACATTTTTTAAAAAGTAATCCATTATTGGTATAATGTGCCTTCAACCATGGATCAATTTAGTTCTCTTCTTAATTGTGATCATCAAATGTCAATCAATTTCTCAATACCCTTTAAAGTATTTGAAGTTTTTGTATTTAAAGCATGAAAATGTTGAATCACGATTCGATTGACCTCTTTATTAAAGTTAGATCACATCGGGCTGCAATATAATTGCTATACTGAAGTCTCTGCTAGACTACTACCATAACTTGGTTTTTCTGCCACTGAAATCTAATGGAATATATAGTCTCTACCCTAAACCCTACTATGAATTAACCTTCATTAAATTTCATGCATCCTTGATGCTTTCTGACCATCTCTGATTGCCCAAATTGATATATGGAGCAAAGGTAGAAAATGGTGAACAAAGATGACCAACTGTAAAAGAAAAAAGATGATTAGAGCGTTGCTGAGCCTCGTTTTAGAAAATGTCTTACCTGAAACTCTGCCAGATAGGAGAAATTAAATGAAAATTTTAAAAGTTGCTTGGATCACTTGTTAACTATGCTTGGTTAAGGGAAGATTATCATGTTATGGTTTCAGATTGGGGTGGAAAATTTAAAAAGGCTTCAGGTTTGAGGGCTCTATGGAAAGCAAGGTGTCGAAACGTCTAAAATAATAAAAATAATAAAAATAATATGGTGTCTACACAAGGTGTAAAGTATATGCACTCCTGTGGAGTTACGTAAAGGAAGTGCTGCATTCTAGGACCAATTTTTTTGTGAGAGGAGTAACCTAACATAAAATTGAGGTTTTGAAAATTGATATAATCATGCTGTCAGCTAGCTCTCCTTTCCATCTGTCATAGCAAATTGCTTTTATGGCTATGTAGCTTCCTCGAAATTGGATGCATTTGCATTTTCTGCGTGCAATTGGGACCGCAATGTCTATGAGAGCAGGTATTGCTGCTGATGCTGCTGCAGCATTACTTTTTCGCATACTATCACAGCCTGCACTGCTTTTTCCTCCACTAAGGCAAGTTGAGGGAGTGGAAGTTCAACATGAACCTTCTGGTGGTTATATTTCATCTTACAGAAAGCAGGTATTAGTGATCAACTTCAAAATTTTGCATGTTATCTTCCATTCTTTAGCTAAATGTTTTATTTGCTGAGAAGCTGTTCATATTCATGTGTCTATACATGCCATAATGCATATTCACAAGTACTGAAAAAAATCCAAAAATTACTGTTTATCAGATAGAGGTGCCTGCAGCTGAAGCAACTATTGAAGCTACGGCCCAAGGGATTGCTTCCATGCTTTGTGCTCATGGACCAGAGGTGGAATGGAGAATATGTACCATATGGGAGGCTGCTTATGGCCTGATTCCATTGAGCTCTTCCGCTGTTGATCTTCCAGAAATTATTGTTGCAACTCCATTGCAGCCTCCTGTACTTTCATGGAACCTATACATACCTCTTCTTAAGGTACTGGAATACCTTCCACGTGGAAGCCCTTCTGAAGCATGTCTCATGAAGATATTTGTGGCCACTGTTGAAGCAATTCTGCAGAGAACTTTTCCACCTGAATCCTCCAGAGAGCATGCCAGAAAAACAAGATACAGCATAGGTTCTGCCTCCAAGAACCTTGCCGTGGCAGAGCTTCGTACAATGGTCCATTCCCTCTTTTTAGAATCATGTGCTTCTGTAGAGCTTGCTTCACGCCTACTTTTCGTCGTCTTAACTGTCTGTGTTAGCCATGAAGCTCAGTTCAGTGGAAGTAAGAGACCAAGAGGTGAAGAAATTTATCCTCCCAATGAAGGCACTGAGGAATCACGGGCACCATCTGAAAAGCCGAGAGACAAAAAACCTAGAAAAACGAAAAAACAAGGGCCTGTAGCTGCCTTTGATTCTTATGTGTTAGCTGCTGTTTGTGCACTTGCATGCGAGCTTCAGTTGTTCCCTTTGATTACAAGTGGAAGTAATCATTCAACTGCTAAAGATGTTCAAGCGATAGCAAAGCCTTCAAAAGTAAATGGATCTTCTATTGAGTATGGACATAGCATTAACTCAGCTATTCATCATACTCACAGAATCTTAGCAATTTTAGAGGCACTTTTTTCTTTGAAGCCATCTTCTGTTGGCACATCATGGAGTTACAGTTCAAATGAAATAGTTGCCGCAGCTATGGTTGCTGCTCATGTTTCTGAATTGTTTAGACGGTCAAAAGCTTGCATGCATGCACTCTCTGTCCTTATGCGATGCAAGTGGGACAATGAAATTTTTGCCAGGGCATCATCGTTGTATAATCTCATTGATATTCACAGCAAGGCTGTTGCATCCATTGTCAACAAGGCTGAACCATTAGAAGCACAATTGATACATGCACCTGTTCGGAAGGATTCCCCTGTTTGCTTAGATGGAAGAAAACAAAACAAACGAACAAATACCACTTGCTTTGATCCAGGGCAGTCATCTGCTTCAGAACATGAAGATTCTACTCATTCCGACAATAATATCAGATGTGACAGAGTGATAGCATCAGATCAAGGTTCAGGAAATTCTTTGGGCAAAGGCATAGCAAGTTTCCCATTAGATGCCTCAGATTTGGCCAATTTTCTCACAAAGGACAGGCACATAGGATTCAATTGCAGTGCCCAAATTCTTCTGAGATCTGTGCTTGTTGAGAAACAAGAACTATGCTTCTCGGTTGTTTCACTATTGTGGCACAAGCTGATTGCAGCCCCTGAAACACAACCTAGTGCCGAAAGCACATCTGCCCAACAGGGATGGAGACAGGTGATCTGCTATGTAGTATTTAATTTTTTTAAAATCTATTTATCATATTATTATCTTTATGATTAGAAACAACCTAAATTTCTACGGTATAATGTTCATTATTAAATACTTGGACATAATATTTTTCCTTTTTAAAAGGTATAGGTTAAAAACAGCATACGAGCTATATATGTTGTAACAGTAAAACAGTAAAAGTGAAGTTTTGTTTCAATCAGTTGTTTTTTCTATGGTGTTCTTTTCTGCATTAATGGCTTTTTGATAGGTGGTTTCTTATTTCTAAGTAGACAACGTGATTTGCTATACTAGTGTGGATTGGGAAGATTCTGCAATGCAAATAAGTAAATCTTAACTGAGACTAATGAGAGAGTGCATAAGAGTAGAACAGTTAACATAGTAAATCCATTTGCACTATGGTTCATTTGTGAATTGATAACTATTATTTCATGGAAGTGTATTCGCTGACTATCTTACTTGGATGGATTTAGGTGGTTGATGCATTGTGCAATGTCGTATCAGCATCACCGACAAATGCCGCTACAGCAGTTGTTCTTCAGGTCCAAATTTTGTTCACCTTGTAAATATTAGTCTGAAAAATTAAATAGAAGAAACAGCCTGCTTTTTTTATGGCTGTTGACTTGAACACCGTATATTCTGTTAAAGGTGGCACCAATTCATCGTTAGGGTAATGAAGTTCTGATCTACCATTACACCTCTGCACAGCAGGATGAAGTGTCATCTGGATGGTGTTCAAATCAGCAGCCATAAATTGCCTCTCTCTCTCTCTCTCTCTCTCTCTCTCTCTCTCTCTCTCTCTCTCTCTCTCTCTCTCTCTCTCTCTCCTCTTTGACTTTTTTTGGTTTTTGTTTTTGATTCTTAACTTTATTTCTGTCTTTGTTTGGTCACTTTCATTGCCTTGTGTTCTTGTCAGGCGGATAGGGAATTGCAGCCATGGATTGCCAAAGATGATGATCAAGGTCAGAAGATGTGGAGAATCAACCAGCGGATTGTAAAGTTGATAGTGGAACTAATGAGAAATCATGATAGCTCAGAATCATTGGTAATCGTAGCAAGTGCCTCTGATCTACTTCTACGTGCAACAGATGGGATGCTTGTTGATGGGGAAGCTTGCACCTTACCGCAACTGGAGGTCTGTCTCGAATTATTATCTTATAAGTAGTCATTCACTAATCACCATGTTTTTCAATTGAAGGCTTGTAATAATTTTGAAGTCAAATACATTCTGCTTTATCGCAAAGCTTTTTTGATGTCTTGAATTTTTATCTAAAAATGGCAGCTGCTGGAAGCGACAGCTAGAGCAGTTCAGCCAGTGCTAGAGTGGGGAGAATCTGGACTAGCAGTTGCAGATGGACTTTCAAACCTGTTAAAGGTGAGCAAATGCCCTCTATTGGTGTGTTCAATTTGACACAGTCTCTACGGTTAAATGCTAATCATGCTATCAAGCTGTTCATTGTAAATACCATTGCCCATTAACATGGACTGAACTGGAGCAAAAGGGAAGAGCAAGTTCTTTCTTCTTCCCCTACTGCAAGATCTCTGCCGATGTGATATTTTAATCTGTCAATTCATGCAGTGTCGTCTACCAGCTACAACACGATGCCTTTCTCATCCAAGTGCACATGTTCGGGCTCTCAGCACATCAGTCCTTCGCAATATTCTGCATACGGGTTCAATTAAATCTACTTCCAAGCAGGTGGAAATAAATGGCATACGCGGTCCCTCTTATCAGTACTTTAGTGTAGGTGTTGTTGACTGGCACACTGATATCGAGAAGTGCTTAACATGGGAAGCTCATAGTCAACTTGCAAGAGGAATGCCTTTACAACATCTTGATACTGCTGCCAAAGAATTAGGTTGTAATATTTCCATATAACATCATCAATTTAAATTTCGGATTATCAGTATAAATATCATTTTTCCTTTCGATCAAGACTACAAAGAGGAATAGACTTTTTCAAGTGGCTTGAAGGACATGGTCAGGGCCAGAAATGTAGCACTTCGAATAGTCACGAAGCCATTGAATGTTATGAAATTCTTCAAGCAAGGATCATGTGTCTAATCTTACTTTGCTTTTAAGCTAGGGTTTGTATAATATAGGCCACAAGGTTTCAATTTGTTGGTTGGATCACTATTTGTAATTTCAGTTAACTTAGACAGTTATTATTCTATCAGCATGAAGTCATAAAGGTTCTTCGTAGTTTCAATTAGTAGGATGACTCAGTTTCTTTCTGCATTTTACTGCATCTGGTATATTACTTCCCGTTTTCTAGTGGAACTATTTGTACACTGCTTGTATAGTGTATACCATGGTCTATAGACATGAGGGTCATTAATCCTATGTTTGGTTGTGAAATTTTTAATCTAAAGGCTTTTGGTTTTTTTTGAACCACGGGTATTCTTACACTGATGATTGGTGTTAATATCATTCGAGTCTAAGAATATGAAAGATAAAATCTTCTCGAGAAGTGCATTTCTGAGGATGGACTTTATGTTATTACCCTTGTTAGAACTCCTCCCACGTTCCGATGGCAGCCCCGCCCTTTCTCTCATCGTCACTCTTACGCTTTCACCACAACAAGGCAATATCGGTGAGATACATAAAAGCATTGCTTACCTTAGTTTGCTCATCCACGATGTTGAGCGTCCAGAAGTATTGCTTCATGCCCCATTTTTTAGGATGGAATTTATGTTATTACCCTTGTTAGATAAATATCGTTGTCACTTTGTTCAACTCTTGTAATCATTTATATTCTACCATTGCCACTTTGAAAATTAAGATCTACAAGTCACACTTGCTTGTTCATATCTACTCCAATGTAAAATATTTTTATTGTTTTCTCACAAGAAAACAAAATTTTTTTTTAAATTTATAATCTGCAATCTATAACTTCTGTATGAAAGTAGAAGGGCATGGTCTTTATTAGAAGGAGATGGGGGTAGCCCCACATTGGCCCTCTTCTTTTTTTTTTTTTAATTTTCTTATTTCTTTTAAAAAAGCACCCAATTAGCTTTTTTTTTTTTTCAAATTTCCTTTATTTTTATTTGTTTATAAAAATATTTTTAACAAATAGTTATATAGGGGTTTGATTTATTTAAAATCCAAGGTCTTCCATCTAAACTAGTTGGTTGAATCAGAATTTTAATATTTTTACTTTGGCAATTTATTAAAGTATTATTAATATATTGTTGTTAGAGAAAACAACCTATTAAATAGTTATGTATAATTTTTTTACTTTATTTTTATTACTTTTTTTGACAAACAATTATAAAAGAACTCAACATATTCCAAGATTGGAGTCCTAGAAATATATGCACTAAGAAAGTGTTAAATTTATAATTTATTATTAATAATGTCAAATTTTTATTATTGATAATAATTGGAGGTGTAATTTTAATTATTATTAATTTTAAAATTTAATGCTAAAAAACTTATAAAAATTTTAAACGTGTCTTAAAATTTTTTTAATTTAATAAAAAAAATTGACCCATGGGCACAATTTTTAGTAGAAAATAAAAATAAATATAATTTTTTCCTAAAGAGGAGGAAGAAAGAAGACCCGGGTCCGTAAGTGGATACAAATCAGACCCGGGCCCTTTTGCACGAAAGGAGTTTCTTGAGGAAAGAGCAAAACAAATTAAAGGAAGAGAAGAAGAGACAATGTTTGATCAGAGAAGAAACTGACGATCTGAAGCTATTGGGATATTTGGCCAAAGAAAAAAAAAAAAGGCTATAGGGATAATAGTTGGATAGTCTGCTCTTTTTTGGTTTTGGGATCCTATCGAACCGATCAATTCTCTCAGTTCAGAATGAAAGTGAGCCATTCCATTAATTATCTTTAAAGCCCAGTTCTGTTTTCTTAATTTAGCACTTCCTACTTAAAAGAACGCACTTATTTTTTTTTTGTTTGGGTCTTTTTTCCTTAATGCAGTTTATGGCTTCAAAGCAACCTGAGCATGGCCTCCTTGGCCCTGAATCTGACTCTCAAAGGACTCTGTGTGTTCTTTACCTGATCTCTAATTGAACTATGGTTTGTTTTGGTTGTTGGATATTTGAAATTTCCTTTTCATTTTCTTAAAGATTTTTTTGGGATAATTTGGTAGGTACCCATATGTTACTGGGACATCAGTTGTGGCTATAATGTACAAAGATGGGATTTTGATGGCTGCTGATATGGGAGGTCAGCTCATACACTTTTTCTGTATTTTTATTTGGTGTTCTGTTTCTTGTGTGTTTGAAGTGGTCTTGTTAATGTAAAAGAGATTATGCTCTGTGATAGAAGTGTGCTGGAGAGAGAAAAAACTTGGAACTTTTTTGTGTATATGGGATAAAAAGATGAAGCAATCAGCTTTAATCGGCCTTGATTCAATGATGATTTGTTTTCATTTTGGTCATGATATAAATGTGAATTATTGGGTGTTCCTCATTCTATCAATCATTTGTTGCTGTATCTAATGCCGTTAGATAATAGATTATGCACATAGAGGATTTGAGTATTGCTCAGTAACTCATGGATTGTCAGTGAAGGTAATATGCCTGAAAAAAGAGATTGTAACTTGTAACAAAAAAAATTTCATATTCATAATCCGGACCTAGTATTTAAAATAGCATTTGATACAATGCTTGGTTGATAGCATGGCCTCAATGATCAGTTCCCGATCTAATTTCAATGTTGTAGGCTAGAACGTGTAGATGGTACCCTTTTTGTTACTAAAAAGGGGTGCCTGCAATGAAGAGAGATCTCCTGCCAGCAGTATTTGCACAAGTGTTTCTGTAGTGTAAACTTGTATAACTAGGACACTGTTTATCAGAATTCCTCTGTGCTTTTAAGTCTATTATGCAATGTCAATAACGAAATCCCTGACCTTGGTGAAAGAAAGCTGGTGAAGCAATTTGTATAGTTACTAGATTTTCTAACAGAGAAATTGAGAGGCAGTTATTTAAGGCTCTTGGTATTTCTCAACCATCATGATTTTTCACATTCAAGTCTTTTACTAAAATAAACTTCTTCAAAACTGTAATTTCCATAGAACAAAGAATCAACTGAAAATGACAAATACATTTTGCACATATTTCATTCATCACATGACATGCCTGATTGCACCTTTTGCTTTTCCTTTTCCTTTGTCTTAACTTTCTCTTACTTTAACCTGATACTCATGGCCCATTAGAATGTTTCCTAGTTTCAGAAAGAAATTTAATGCTTTTCTTTGGGTTCTGTTAATCTAAAGGCTCCTATGGGTCCACCCTACGATACAAGAGCATGGAGCGAATGAAGCCTGTTGGCAAGCATTCTCTTCTGGGTGCAAGCGGAGAAATTAGCGACTTTCAAGAGATTTTGTGTTATCTTGATGAGCTTATGTAAGGATCGCCTGAGACATAATAAAGTGCTTTTGTGTTGCTTGTTCTCTCATGAGTGTTCTATGTATTTTTTGCCCATGTTTTGCGCTTGTGTTTTCTTGGTACATATTTTTATTGTTTAAAACTTCTTACATGCTTTTCTTTCTTTGATTATTGTAGCTTGTATGACAATATGTGGGATGATGGCAACTCTCTGGGGCCTAAAGAGGTGCACAGCTACTTGACCCGAGTCATGTATAACAGGCGTAACAAGTTCAATCCATTGTGGAACTCCCTTGTACTTGGTGGGGTTAAAGATGGACAGAAGCATCTTGGAACGGTAGGCTTGAAGTTATATCTTCGTCTTAATGTTCAGAAATGAGTTACTTGTTATTCTAAGGTTGTAACTGACCATGGTCATATCTATGATTCTTCAGGTCAATATGATTGGTGTGAATTTTGAGGACAATCATGTTGCCACTGGGTTTGGAAATCACCTTGCACGGCCAATTCTTCGTGAAGAGTGGCATGAAAACTTGAGCTTTGAGGATGGTGTTAAATTACTGGAGAAATGCATGCGTATTCTCCTCTATCGTGATAGATCAGCTGTTAACAAGCTTCAGGTTTGGTTGTTCTTTTATAGCATTTTGACTCCATGTTTTGGATAGCACTTCATTGCATTAAATATAAATTTCAACAACAGTACAATTGTCCACGGTTCTGGGCATTTGCCTTTGCTTAAGAAGAATCGGTCTCTATGGATCTCTTCTGCATGAAAAAACTTGCTCATTGGCATTTGTCAAACATGTTATATGAAATGAAATATGAACAGTCAATAGTTCGAACGTGATTCTCTTCCGTGTTAGCAAGACTGCAACTAAGTAATGTGGTTCTCAGGAATCAGGATGGCTTAATCAAATCAATTCTTTAGCTAAACTGTTATGGCCTTTGTTTTACTATCTGAGGCAAAATTTTATCCATGTTGGTGTTTCATGTATACGAAATCTGATGCTTGCAGATAGCTAAGATCACTGAAGAAGGTGTGACAATTTCCCAGCCATATTCGTTGAAGACCTACTGGGAATTCTCTACTTTTGAGAATCCTGCTCAGGCTGCTGTAGGATCATGGTAGCTGTAGCCAATTTGTTGGTTGGATTACTATACGTAATTTCAGTCAAATTTACAGTTATTCGATTAGCATGAAGTGACAACTCATAAAGGTTCTGCTTAGTTGATTGTTCCAATTAGTTGGATAATTCAGTTTCTTTCTACATGTCAGTGCTCTCGATATATTCCTTCCTGTATACTAAATACTAGTAGAAACTCTTTGTGCACTTAGTGCTCTGTTTGCAAGGGAGAAAGGGAAAGGGGAAGGATGGAAGGCTTTCTAATCTAATGGTTGAGATTCACAGCCGCTCATGCTATTTTGGAGCTCAATCTTTCGAATCATTCTCCTTTCCCACCAATTGGAGATTAAATGATCGAGTTCCTTTCTCTGGCAATGTATTCTATATGACGGCTAGTGGTCCTGCCTGGGGCTGGTGGAATACGTTGACAAGCCGGTTCAGATAGGAATCGCCTCATGAAGTTTCTCAACTGGTATCATACATAGAAAGATCAAAAAGTTTTCATAAAGTTTGTAATGTTCATTGGATTTAGATGTCTCTCCCGCAAAGCCATTTTAGTCCGATCGTTCCAATTGTAGCCATTTTGACTTTTTACAGCGTCCTTCTCCCAAAGCTAATGAGTAATGCCAATATTGTTCCCATTTTGAGATTGGTCATCTTGGCCTTTCGCTTCAAGGAAACCCCACTATTTGCATGGCTAACAAGAAGTTTAACAAGGAGGAGAGCCAATAGTCACTTCTGATTGGAAATTTTGAGTACCGTGAAGCAAAGAATTTCTGGATCTATCTCCCAAACCATAAGCCCCATTTGAAAACAACAATCTAGTGGAAAAATTTGCAAGTAAATTGGCCGTTAATTATTTTGAAATTGACTTTGTTATCTATCAAACGCAAGGTTATCTGATTTTGAGGTGTCTTCCCAACTTTTCTAGAAACCATTATATAATTAAGATATGTAAGGGTGTAACATTAACTTATTTTACATCGCATCTAAGAATCTGTAGAAAGACAGATTTGAATTTGTATATTTTAATTATGTAATGGTAGATGACCCACCTCTGTAGAAAGACAGATTTGAACTTGTATATTTTAATTATGTAATGGTAGATGACCCACCCGTCTATTCTGTCCAACCTTCTCACACTGCTTTATGTGTTCTTATCACGTCATTCATCAACTCAGATTAATTTTTTATTTTAAAACTCTACCATAATAATTATTTTAAAATTTAAAACTTATCCTATAAATAATTAATTTATTTAAAATTTGGGATTAAACTTTGTTATACATGTAAAAGTCGGTGAGTGACCTAATCTGAACATCAAGTGAGATGAGAAGGAATGACAAAATAGGTAGGTCTTAACATTTTTTTTTTTTTTCATTTTAGACATTACGGCCCGTCAAGACCCGTGGCTCTATAATTGGTCAGCCCATTTGCTTCCATCATGTTTGCGAGCTCGTAAAATTCACCTTGTTCTTTGCCTTTTTTTGTCTTTTGCTTTCCAAAATTACCGTTCAAAGCAAAGCAAAATCAAGCGACCGACCTATAGTAGACAGCCTTGGCCCAAATGAGTGAATTCCAATTCGTCCAATAAATAAAGATCAAGTCATCGGCCCATAGTGACGGGCTTTGGCCCAAATGAGAATATGGAATAATATAACTTTTCTTAGGGTAGATCCGTCTTTCCAACCAAGGAAAACTGGGCAAAACCCTAGAGAAAGCGGACCACCCAAAACGCATATAAAAGCCAAAAGCCACTTTGAAAAACCCTAGTTTGGTTTGCCTACGTTTCGGCTTCAGCTCTTCAGTTCCCCAGAGCCGCGCCTTTCGTCTCCCCCATATCTCCTCACGGAAAAATGGTACTTAGGGTTCATCTTTCTCCTCCAAATATCCATTCTTTACTGCTTTATTCCTAATAATTCATTATTTCGTCTTTTTGCTGCTCTTTTATGTGCTTTTTCTTTTTACTCTTGATCTGTGATCTTCTGATTTGAATCTGGTTGATTCTTTCGCTTATTATGGTTTTTCATCAGTGTTTATGAAACGGGTTTTGCTTGATTTGGAATGGGGTTCTGTGTTTTTCCTTTTCTGTAAAGATTGTTGCCTTTTAACTTCATTATAATGTGTTCATTTTTTTCGTTTCGTGTAGTCTCTGGTGGCCAACGAAGATTTTCAGCACATTTTGCGTGTGCTGAACACCAACGTCGATGGAAAGCAGAAGATTATGTTTGCTCTGACCTCCATCAAGGGTATCGGAAGGCGTTTCGCTAACATTGTCTGCAAGAAGGCGGATGTCGACATGAACAAGAGGTATGATTTACTTTGAAAAACTCTAGTTCAGCAAATTCCCTGTTCTTGATATCTTAAGTATGGATAATTAAGATGCTTTATGGTAGAAAGTTTGAACAAGGGTATCATATGCTTTTTGGTATTTCTGTTGAATCCATTACCGTAGGCATAGATGCTGATAGATTGATGTGATGAAAATTTTGAGCTATGATATGTTTCATCACTTTAGGATTAGGTAGTCTCAGAGGCTAATTTTGGATTTATGTATATAGTAAGCTATGGGCTTGTGGTGTAAGGTTGTTATAGAACAGTGTTCATTTCATGGGGGTTCATCATTTGAGATCTGATTCTATTTTCTGCTTGTTAATAGGGCTGGTGAATTGACTGCCCAGGAGCTGGACAATCTCATGACTATCGTTGCTAACCCCAGGCAGTTTAAAATCCCAGACTGGTTTTTGAACAGGCAAAAGGATTACAAGGATGGAAAGTATTCCCAGGTTGTGTCTAATGCCCTGGACATGAAGTTGAGAGATGACTTGGAGCGCCTGAAGAAGATCAGGTTATTTGTTTATTTCAATCATTGTCGATACAGTACATGCCTTCTATTTATGCTTTAAGAATGTCCTTTTTTTAAACCATACAACTATCTAACCGTCTTCTATGTGTTAAGAGGCATTGTTGTGTATATGGTTAGAGACATTGTTGTGTATATGGTTAGAGACAACAATACATCTGTTTGATGATCCTTATGGTAACAATAACTTACTCTGAAAATTTTTATATATTATGCCATTTATAAGTTGTAATCTAGCCATATAAGTTTCATGCTTAACAAATTAAAGTTTTTCCATTCATGTCTCATGGTTTGTTGGGTCAAATTCCAAAAGCTAATACCGTATAGACTTGTACTTTTTAACTTAGGTAAAGTTACTGAGCTGCGTTCTGTACCATCCTACTTGCTTCATTTGCAAATGGTTAAGAATTCTTGATAAATGGTCTGCTTCATGTAAAATCACTCACTTTTGTGCTTTAGCAAATGGTTGGGGGTTCTTGAGAAATGGTCTAGTTCATATTAACTCACTTTAGGTTTGTTATTTAAGTTCATAATATTGAGACATAGGATGATGACTACTAACATTTATAAATCATTCATGCAGGAACCACCGTGGTCTGAGGCACTACTGGGGCCTTCGTGTCCGTGGTCAGCACACCAAGACTACTGGTCGCAGAGGGAAGACTGTTGGTGTCTCCAAGAAGCGTTGAAGGAATACATATTTGTCAGGCAGAGCTTATTTCTTTTGTTTCAAGTACTGTTTGGTTCAAGACAGATTTTGAATATGATTTTGTTTTGGGTTGGCTTTTAGTCTACAGACAAGTAGCGTTTTAATCGGTTGTTTGATCTTTAATCTATCGCCTTTTAAGAATACTTGCATTGATGATATATGTTTACATTAAATGTTGTTTCTTGGAATGATAAATCATTTTGGGACACTGTTTTGTCGGATGCTCAAATAACTCCTGTTTTAGTAAAAGATTCAGCAAGGATAATCTGCTAGGCCCAAACCGTATATAGACCTTTAGTTCCATACTACATGTAATGGATCAATGGACAAAGCGAATGTACTGATCTCGATGTGCATTCTGGATTTTAATTTATAACTGAGGAAGTGAGAATTGGAAGTTGGATCTATAAAACATCAATGCATTATTATCTTCAGAAGAATTACGACCATGGCTATTAAATACGGACCTGAAAGCAACCTATTCGGTTTTGATCTGTCCAGTTTTGTGTCAAACCTATCTGGATTAAATGGTTTAAAGTAGGGTTATGCAAGAAAACTGAAAAAATTGAAAAATCGAACCGAATTGGTAATTCGGTTAGGATTTAGATTGTTCGTATAAAAATCGAATTGTTCAAATAGATACCGAGTTGTTCAAATGAACTAAAATTTTAAAAAAAAATGTTTGATTTTATTAGCTTAAAATTAAATAATCCTAAATTTTTATAATCTTATTTGGATTTTTGTAAAAGAATAAAATTCTAAAATTAAATAGACTCTAACTATTCGAAAACCGCATAAAATATCCTATTCAAACCGAACCAAAGTATTCGGATATTAATATTCGAACCGAACTTAATCGTTTGCACCCTTAGTTTAAAGCGGTTTGGTTTGATGTCAAGTTGAATAGGTCTTAAACATTCCAATAATTGAATGGCAGAGTTGTAAAATTGACTCTGGTGAGATGAAATAGTGAAATTAATTATTGTTGTAGTGAGATTAAAATTATAAAGGTGAGATGAAAATCAACAATGAAAAGATATGTATTTAATAAAATAACCATGGAGGTAAGGTGAGAATGTAAAATAATAATTATGGATATTAATAAAAAAATATATTTTATATATTTTAACCAACAAAAAAAAAGGAAAATTACAATAAGGGCATTTGGGAATAAGCATCCCAACGCAGTCAAATGGAGCAAAATTCTCCAGTCAGAAATCTCCATTTCAACTGGAGGTTTTGGTTACCACGTAGGCTAATTGGCTTCAGCGAAAATATACAACTGAGGCCCCGGCTGCACTGTGAGTGCACCAAAGGAAGCCTTAGTCTGATTTAAATACAAGCCAATAGGGGTCCCGTTTGGTAGCCCAATGCAGCACCTTTGGGCACCAAACGGAGTCGAACATATCAAAAGGAGTCTTAGGTTATGTTTGGGAGGGCAGTGAAATTAGTTCTAATGTGATTGAAATAATGAAATTAATTATTGTATATGTGAGATTGAGATTGTAATGAGATTAAAATCAACAGTGAGAAAACAGGTGTTTGACGAAAACAGTGTGGTTGTGAGGATATTAATTTTTTTCATTGAGAAATTAAGGGAAAAAAAAGGACGAGGGGCATAGAAATGAAAAGGAGCTCTGATTGCTCCACTGGAGGTTGCTCCAATGGAAAAATTGATGGATGGTGAGAGTGGGATGTGCCACATAGGTAACCTCACTGGTGCTTATTTTGCTATTTGGCAAGACCAGTGCAGTGAAAAGGCCAAAAAGTGCTAGACCTATCTACCAAACATATCCTTAAGTTAGACTCTAGTGTAGGTGCCAGTTGCTGACTTGGCAGCGTTTCCAACACCATATTCTCACTGTACCTTTTTGGTGTAGTAGAGTTTGGTGTATTTCAACTGATGGTTTATTCCATTTTACACCTTTTTTTTTGTGTTTGTCTTTTTTATATTCATATAATATATAATTCACTTTTATATTAATACTCTAAATGGTAATTTTCATTCGCATCTTACCACTACCGCTGTTTTCCTAAACATATATTTTCTTACCATTATTTTATTCTCAATGTTACAATTTTAATCTCACTATTATAATAATTTTTAATTTCATTAGAGTTAATCTCATCGCTATGTCAAAAGAAGCCTAGGTCGATGGTTGGATCTTTGGATCGATCCGAATTTTTATGATTATGATTACAACTTCTACTCTTTTTACTTTTACAATGAATTTTTTAATCAATTAAACAAGCATATGTTCACACTAACTATTAGAAAAATTATTTCTTTCTATGGGGATAATCAATGACATAAAATTAAAAAGTTCATCTAATTACTAAGGTGTGCACTTGAAGGGTTTATTTCGCTTCACTTTAGTAAAAGTAGATGCTAAAAGTTATTGTTTGCGTAGAGTTGCTTCAAAAGAAAATTCCCTTCTAGTCAAGATGATTAAAAATTAAAATTTATGTAGGAGGTATCGAGGTAAGCCTTTTTCCATTATGTAGAAAAAAAAATTCGTGGTTTCAAGTCATATAAACATGTTATATTTGTTAGAATTTTCTATTTTGTGGGTTACTATTAATTGATCATTTGTTGTTTAATAAAACAGGCTAGTAATTTGGTCTATGTGGGAAACAAGCATGAAGGCCTAATTTTGATAAGTGATCTTTATTATATGGGCTTTGCACATCTCTTTTGAATTAGTGTGATATGGTAGTTGTGTAGGCCTAGCCCAGTAGGCCTTTTATGGGGAGGATTACTACTGGGATAATTAAGGTTAATATAAATAAGTGGCTAAGGTCCCTTCTTCTCTTCATAACGTCAGTTTCTTCCCATTGAGATCTGTCATAAGAAGAAGAAGAAGAAGAAGAAGACCATAGCTTGACCAGAAACACTTGCTTTCGCTAAATAATCATGTCTGCCCAATCTGGTATGTATATTATTGTATTATCATATTGGTGTTCTAATATTTGCTTAAGATCTTGGGTATTTCATATTTTATATCTTACATGTGGTATTCAGAGCTTGGTCTTAAGTAATATTAGGACCCAAGTCTTATTTAGTTCGAATAATAAGTTTAGATCGTATAAAAGTTGATTTCTTCTTCACTGGTAATCAAGTTTTTATACGGCTTGTGAATTAGCTTAAAACCCATAATACTTCTTGCTTATTATTTCAATTCTTGCTATTTTAATAAGTTTTGATACATGGGTTTTGTATAAACATGTTGAAATTGAGATTACATGAAGTTTCGGTAGTCAAAATTTATTAAAACTGGTTGAAAATAAAGCTGACCCAAATGGGTCGAAAAACTGGTTTAGCGGGTTGAGCTATACCCGTTTAGAGGTTGAAGACGATTGAGAATTTGCTGAGCTTGTCACGGATTGGCATTTGTTTTATATATTATATTCAAATTATTCATCTATTACTTTTCCATAACCTTTTGTTGGTATTAGTAATCATTGTTAATTATTATGATTATTTAATTATTTAAAACAAGTCTTGTTGTGTCGGCAATTATTTCAAGACTCCTTGTTTACTTTATCATTTAATCTTTTGTTGTGTTTTGTCCACTTTCATAACACTTTCCCGACAAATGTCACTATTAAAATTGTTTGATTGTGAAATATTTTGGCATTTATGTATTATTTTAATTTAAGCCAAAATATATATGCATGACTTGTTGAAATTTTGGAACCAATCAGTTTGATAAGGATTAAGACATTGTGATTAAATGCAACATATAATTTTTGAGAGACCATGAGATACATTTGGTATCCGTATCTCATATTGAATGGTCTATTGTATACATTTTGTCAAGTATACAAATTTTGTAATTGGGCAAATTCAATTTTTTTTCCTGGTTTGAGAAAATATTTTATTAGTTGATATAAGTGTTTGGCTGCCAAAGTGGCTCACTTATGGATATTAATAAAAATTATCTCATTCGTTGGCTACAGGATTGTACCTTGATTGTTTTATACAATCGCCTACCCAAAGGGGGTTATTGTGTAAATCAATTTGGTATGTTACATAAAGCATTATGATTGCGATAAACTGATTTAGAATTTCTATCTGCCCAAAGGGGATAGCTATTCAAAATTGGAATATCTCATGTTAGCTTTATATGAAGAGTACCTATTAGTATGTTACATTCTCTGCCCAAAAGGGAGTCTGTGATGATACACCAGAGCTCTTGGTTGTTCATTGGCACATTATGAATTGTTGCTTAATATATTTGCCCATTAACTAATAAGTTGCATTATTTTTGTTTTAATCAGTGACTTTTGGTGTGAATAAGAATCAAGCTATTGTTGAGATTCTGAATGGCTCTAATTATAAGAGGTGGTCTAAGGACTTGAACTTTGCTTTTGTTATGAGTGAGATAGACATAGCCTTGCGTGTTGATAAGCTTGCAGCTCTCACTGATCAAAGCACTGCTGCTGAAAAGGAGTTGTTTGCTCAATGGGATAGAGCAAACCGTATGTGTGTAGAGGCCATTAGGAGAACCGTTGCTGAACATCTGATGAGTGGTCTAGAAAAGATTGAAAATGCTAAGGAGCTTTATGCTGCTATAGGCAATAGATATGAACAATCCAATAAGTCTGAGGCTGGTGCTCTTATGAGTGAGCTGACGAGTATGAAATACAACAGTGAAGGAGGTGTTAGAGATTTCATTATGAGATTGGTCCACATTCAAACCAAACTAGGTGCCCATCAAATTTCTCTCTCTGACCAATTCCTTGTTCACCATGCCTTGAATGCTTTACCTCATGAGTTCACCCAAATCAAAACTGCCTATAATGCTGTGAATGAAACCTGGAGTGTCAATGACCTTATTGCCAAATGTGTTTCTGAGGAAGAAAAACTCAAGAAAGAAAAAAATGAGATTGCCTTACTTACCACCCATTCCAAACCTCATTACCGAAAGAACCTTGGAAAACCTGGGAAGATTAGTTTTAATGCTCCTAATAAGGTTAAGGACGATAAGGGACAGGCTAGTGGTCAGACTAAATGGATAAGAGGTCCAAATGCTGCCATTAAGAAAGATGTCAAGTGCTTCTTTTGTAAGAAGAAAGGTCATATCAGGGTCGATTGCCTCAGGTTTAAATCTTGGTTAGAGAAAAAGAATAAACAAGGAGGTAACTCATTAAATCTCAACTCACTAGCTCTCGTTTGTTATGAATCCTATTTTGTTAATGCCCCACCGAATTCTTGGTGGCTTGATAGTGGTGCAACTGTTCATGTTGCTTGTACATTGCAGGGATTCAAAAGCAAACGAAAGCCAAGTGAGAGTGAGGCCAAGCTTAAAGTTGGAAATAATGCTGAAGTAGATGTTAAGCATGTAGGAACCATAGGTTTAAATTTGAGTGATGGTTTTGAACTTGTTTTGGATTATGTTTTTCACATTCCATCTTTTAGGAGAAATTTGATTTCTGTTTCTGCTTTAGACAAAGTTGGATACTATTTTGGCATTGGAAATGGAAATGTTGATTTGATTTTAAACTCAAATATTGTTGGAAATTTTAAACTTGTTGATTGTCTCTACAAATTGAGTTTATCTCCTAATAATGAGTATAGTTGCATGAATGTTGAAAACATTGTATCTAAAAGGTCTTTGATTAAAGAGAAGTCTTCCTTGTTGTGGCATAAAAGATTAGGTCACATTTCTAATGAAAGAGTTGGAAGACTCATAAAAGACAACATTTTACCTTCTCTTGATTTTGAAAACTTAGACACATGTGTTGATTGCATTAGAGGGAAAATGACTAAGACTAAGAAGAAAGGGGCAACTCGAAGTTCTGACCTTTTGCAAATTGTGCACACTGACATCAGTGGACCTCTTACACCTACTTTGTGTGGTAACAAATATTTTGTTACTTTTATTGATGATTTTTCTCGTTATGGTTATCTTTACTTGATTGATGAAAAATCTAATGCTCTTGAAAAATTCAAAGTTTTTAAAACTGAAGTAGAAAAACAATTAGGGAAAGTCATCAAGATTGTTAGGTCTGATCGTGGTGGTGAGTATTATGGCAAACATGGTACAACTGGGCAGCATATGGGTCCATTTGCCAAATACTTGCAAGAATGTGGGATTGTTGCCCAATATACTATGCCTGGTAGTCCTGAACAAAATGGTGTGGCTGAAAGGCGTAATCGCACCCTTAAAGATATGATGAGTAGAACTAACCTTCCTGAGTCTCTTTGGGGTGAAGCCATTAAGACTGCCTTGTATATTCTTAACAGAGTACCTAGTAAATCTGTTCCCAAAACACCTTTTGAATTGTGGACTGGTAGGAAACCTAGTTTGAACCATTTTCGAGTTTGGGGTTGTCCTGCTGAGGTTAGAATCTATAATCCTTTTGAAAAGAAAACTGAACCTAGAACTACTCGCTCATTCTTCATAGGATACCCAGCCCATTCTAAGGGATATATGTTCTATTGTCCTACACGTGGCACTAAAGTTGTTGAGTCACAAGTGGCGAAATTTCTTGAATGGGATGTGGCAGATGATGTTGTGGTAGATAATGTTGATAGTGAACTTCCTAGACATGTTGATCTTCCTCTGTCTGTTTCACAAGGTAGTGTGGTGCCTATGGATGTTGAGAGAGAAGATTCTGGGCAACACATTATTGATCCTCCTCCTCAAAATATTGATAATGCTCCAATTGAAGTTCCTCCTGTTCAAAATAATAAGGTTGATGTTCCCTTGAGAAGATCTGCTAGGCAAAAGAGGTCAGCCATTTCTGATGATTATGTTGTTTTTCTTGGAGAAAGTGATTATGATATTAGTCATGTTGTGGATCCTGTGAGCTTTAGTGAAGCTGTTAATAGTTCTCAATCTGATATGTGGATGGATGCAATGAAAGATGAGATGAGCTCTATGGCTCAAAATTATGTTTGGGAGCTTGTTGAGCTTCCAAAAGGTTGTAGGCCAATTGGTTGCAAATGGGTCTATAAAACCAAGAAAGATTCCAAAGGGAAAATTGAGAGATTTAAAGCTAGATTGGTGGCAAAAGGATTTACTCAAAGAGAAGGAGTAGATTATAATGAGACTTTTTCACCAATGTCTTCCAAGGATTCTTTTAGAATCATTATGGCCTTAGTAGCACATTTTGACTTAGAGCTTCACCAGATGGACGTGAAGACAGCTTTTCTGAATGGCGATCTTAGTGAGGAGATTTATATGAAGCAACCTGAGGGTTTTGAGGAGCCTAGAGGTGAACACTTGGTGTGTAGACTCAAAAAGTCTATCTATGGGCTTAAGCAAGCTTCTAGACAGTGGTACTTAAAATTTGATGAGGTTGTTACTTTCATGGGTTTTGAGGAGAATAAGGTTGATCAGTGCATATACCTTAAAATCAGTGGGAGTAGATTCATTTTTCTTGTACTGTATGTAGATGACATCTTACTTGCTTGTAGTGATGTTGGATTGTTGCATGAAACTAAGCAGATGTTGACCAAGACTTTCGACATGAAAGATCTTGGTGAAGCCTCTTTTGTGCTTGGGATTGAGATTCATAGGGATAGATCTCGGAATTTATTGGGACTTTCTCAGAAGGCTTATATTGATCGTGTGCTTAAAAGGTTTAATATGCAGAATTGTAAACCTGGAGATGCACCTATCATTAAAGGTGATAAGCTTAGTCTCAATCAGTGTCCAAAGAATGATTTGGAAAGGAAGTCTATGGAGAGCATTCCCTATTCCAGTGCAGTGGGGAGTCTCATGTATGCTCAGGTTTGCACCAGACCTGACATTGCCTTTGCGGTAAGTGTTCTTGGCAGATATCTTTCTAACCCTGGTTTATATCATTGGGTTGCTGCTAAGAAAGTAATGAGGTATTTGCAGAAGACTAAAGATTATATGTTAGTGTATAGAAGGGTGGATAATCTTGAGATTATTGGGCATACAGATTCTGATTTTGCTGGATGTCAGGATGATATGAAGTCCACCTCAGGGTACATTTTTATGTTAGCTGGAGGAGCTGTTTCTTGGAAGAGTGTTAAACAAACATTTTTAGCTTCTTCAACTATGCAGGCTGAGTTTGTTGCTTGTTATGGGGCTGCTACGCAAGCTATTTGGCTTAAAAATTTTGTTTCAGGCCTTTGTGTTGTTGATTCTATCTCTAGACCATTGATGATTTACTGTGATAATAGATCTGCAGTGTTGTTTTCTAAGAACAACAAAACTACTAGCGGGTCTAAACATTTAGAGATAAAATACCTCAAGGTGAGGGATTTTGTGAAAAATGGTGACATAGTTGTTGAGCACATTGACACCAATAGTATGCTTGCTGATCCTTTGACTAAAGGGTTGAGACCTATAGTATTTAGTAGACATGTTGAGTGCATGGGTATTATTGAGTCTTTTAATATATTTGGTTAGTGGGAGTTATGAATTCTCACATTATAGTTTACATTATTTATATTGAGACTCATTTATGTTTTGAGACATCATTATGATGATTGATTGATGATTCTCATTAAGAATAATCCATGCTATCTTCTATTTTCATATGTACATGTACTTTGATGAAGATTTGCTTATATATGTTGTAAAATCTTAAGATTTGGTGTCTATCTTAAGTAGGACTGTTTTGTCAATTGGGTATGTCTCATAAATGGCACTATATAGTGATCTCAAGGATCGGTAGGAGACATACAGGCATATTGTTGATGCCAAAGAGATTTCTCATATTGTTTAGAGAAATCATAAAGAGGACCGACAATGAAAGTAGCACATTAAGATCACATTTGGTGCTATTTTCTTGCTACACAACCACACTAAGATCCATTGTCGATAAGATCACTTATACTTGTAACCATGGATTGGTCTTGTATCATTAAAGGGTACAAAGGCTGCCATGATTCAGTATTTGTTGGTTTTAATGGACAGGATCATGAGATGTTGTTTCTATGGACTGAATTGTTTTCAAATTGTGGCCACATCAAAAATTAAGTTAACTAGCCTGGTGTCATGTTTTTGAAAATATTTTCTAAAACCAATTAATATTGCCCAAGTGGGAGAATGTTAGAATTTTCTATTTTGTGGGCTACTATTAATTGGTCATTTGTTGTTTAATAAAACAGGCTAGTAATTTGGTCTATGTGGGAAACAAGCATGAAGGCCTAATTTTGATAAGTGATCTTTATTGTATGAGCTTTGCACATCTCTTTTGAATTAGTGTGGTATGGCAGTTGTGTAGGCCTAGCCCAGTAGGCCTTTTATGGGGAGGATTACTACTGGAATAATTAAGATTAATATAAATAAGTGGCTAAGGTCCCCTCTTCTCATCATAACGTCAGTTTCTTCCCATTGAGATCTGTCATAAGAAGAAGAAGAAGAAGAGGAAGACCATAGCTTGACCGGAAACACTTGCTTCCGCTAAATAATCATGTCTGCTCAATCTGGTATGTATATTATTGTATTATCATATTGGTGTTCTAATATTTGCTTAAGATCTTGGGTATTTCATATTTTATATCTTACAATATTAACAACAATTTATACCCTATACACACAATTCATTAGTTAAAATTCCCACTCGATTAAGGAAAATAAAGAAATCAGAGTAGCGTAACGAGGAATAGAGAGAAGATGAGAGGTGGGGGAGGGCAGGAACAAGACAGAAGAGCTACTAAACGGAACTTCAAAGTCCAGTCGAATCACAATGGTCAACTTAGAAGGTGGCTTGCACAATGGAGAGCAAAATTACAATCGGTGTATGTCAGTAACCTGAGTGATATGGTGACACCAAGGGCTTTATGGAATGCTTTTGCTGATTATGGAAAAGTTGTTGATGTTTATGTTCATTCCTCAAAAGAGTTTTCAAGGAAAAGTTGCTGATGTCTATGTTCGATATTGGCATGAAAGAGAAGCAGCTTCAGTGATTAACCGAGGCAATAATCGCTTTCTTGAAGGGGTAAGAATAAAAGTTACGAAAGCAAAGCCCTTTAGGAACTCCAGGTCTGTTGAGGTAGAGGAGGATGGGAGAAAAGACGGTGGCAAAAAGGTTTTAAAGGTTTACAGGGAAGCTAAGGTGGATGGTCGAAAGTATAAAGATGTGGTTGTTTCTTCAAGAGCGACGGAGAGAAGAGATGTTCACAAAAATTTGGCAGAGTAGGGGGATAAAGATGTGAGTAAGACGTTGGCAGAGCAGAAGAAAATAAATGTTAATGAGGAGGATAATATATTACAGGAGCCAGTCATAGTCCAATCATTGTCTGATCAGAAGGGTAGATCTTTCGTGAAAAGATCAAGAGCTAGCAGTACTACTCCTTCAGAGGGAAGCTCTAGCTCTAATTTTTGCTTTTCTGTTAAATCAGTGGAAAATATAAAGCTAGATGTCCAGATTCCTGAAGAGGAGATGAAGTGGCTCGAAAGCAGTGTGGTTGCTAGATTGAAGGGTAATGTAACAGTTGAACAAGTCCAAGAGACAGCGGTCGCTCTAGGTTTGAATGTAGCAGTTATCCCTTTGAGTAACATCAATATTCTCTTAGTGTTTAAAGAGATTTTTGATATGGAATCGTTTCTTGCCCATCCTGGAGAATTCATGAAGGACTGCTGTAGTCATTTTCTGCCTTGGAATCCTTCTATTGAAAATAGGGTCTACAAGGTGTGGATAAAATTGGAAAAGGTCCCTTTATTCCTTTGGCATTAAAATTTCTTCATGGCACTATGCAATAGATGGCGTAAACTCATGAAAGTTGCAGTCTGTTCTAAAGAAAAGACGACGTTCGAAGCTGCATGGGTACTGCTGGAGGTCAAAAGAAAGGTGGAAATCCCGACGTTCACTGTTGGAGTTTGGAAGGGAAGGAAATTTGCCATTAAAATCTCAATTGACGATAAGTTTTCTGATGGCTTGAGATCATCGGATTTTTCCACGGATGGAATACAAGGTTTTAGCAAGGACTGTTCAAGTTCTTATGAGAGAGAAAATAGAAAGGTGGATCCCCTTGGAACAAACAAGACAATGAATGATGTGTCAGTTGAGGTTGTTGCTGATTCGTTTATTAGATTTGAACATGCCGGCACCACAAATGAATGTGAAGCATCAATGTGGGAATTTAAGCAGATAGGCGGCCGTAGCTTTCTGATGGAGAATAATTCTACTGGGACAAAGTTATTGGGAAGACCAGATGATTACAACGGTCAAGACATGGCGTAAAGGAGAATGGGTTCAAAATTTGGGCTACAAGGTATTTGTAATAAAGCCAGCAAAACAGGGCCTGAGAAAGAGATTTCCTCAATGGTGGGTAATGACTGTAGAGACATGGTGTATGTAGAGCCCACTAATATTAACAGAAATAATTGGCTTATGGATAGTGGAGAAGCTCAAGTTAACCAAAAAGGAAAAAGGAAGAAATTGTTAATGGAGATCTATAAGGAACAACTCGAAACGAGACCCTCTCTTTCAGATATCTCAGTGACAGACAGTGGCATTGATAGAAGAAATAGAATTATCTTAAGAGAGGCAGAAGCTATTGGGGAGGTTAGTTCAACTATTGGGGTTGTGTTTGATAAGAGTAGGGAGGAAGTTATCCGTGCTCTTGTTGATTAAGACCACGAGCAAGATGGGTAGGTTTATGTTTTTGGCTTCAGTTTCGTTTGCTAGTGCTTTGTTATTTGTCAATGAGAGTTGTGTCTTGGAATGTAAGAGGTTTAGGGAGAAAGGAAAAAAAAAGAGCAGTGAGGAGTTTAGTGTGTAGAGAGAAGCTGGATGTGATTTTTATTTAGGAAACGAAAATCAATAATGGAGATAGGAAACTTTCAAAGCTTATTTGGGGTAAAGGGCCTTGTAGTTGTGTCTTTTCTCATTCTTCGGGTGCTTCAGGAGGGCTTATTACTGCTTGGAAAGATGATTTCTTTATTGTTGAACAGACAGTTATTAATAATAGATTCATTTTGTTGATTGGAAAGATGAAAGGAGTGGATTTCAAATGTGACCTTGGTAACAAATACGCTCCTAATGATGATGCTGAAAGAGCAGATTTTTTATCTGAGTTGAGTGAAGCCTTATCTAATTTTGATGCCCCATGGATCCTTGAGGGTGACTTTAATATTTTCAAAGAGTTGGAAGAGAAGGTTGGAGTTGCTTTTAACTTTGGGGCAATGCAGGTGTTTGGTGATTTCATTGAGTCTTTAGGTTGGATTGATTTACCGCTTAGTGGAGACAAATTCACATGGTGCAACAACAGGGAGTGTCCTGCTTTTAGCAGCTTTGATAGGTTCTTTATAGCGCCTGAGTTTCTGGTCATTTTTCTAAACATTGCTCAGAAGATTCTGCCTTGTTCCTTGTCTGACCATAACCCCCTGATGATCTCTGTTGATAATAAGGATTGGGGGCCTAAACCTTTTAAGCTTTTTAATTATTGGCTCGAGGAAAAGGAGTTCAAAGAAATTGTTAGAGGTTGTTGGCTTATGAACGATGGTCAAACAGGAGGCGATTGGGAAATTTGGCAAAAGCTAAGGAGATTAAAGCCTTCAATTAAAGAATGGTAGTGCAAGGGCTACTATGGCAATGCAAAAAGAATCCAGGAACTTGAAGAAGAAATACATATGCTTGAAAAGAGTTGGCAAGAGAACGTGGAAAACGGGGGAATACGAAAAGAGATATTGGCCTTGAAGGGTGAGTTATGGAGTCGCTATAGAATTGAAGATTGTCTTGGCAACAGAAGTTTAGGCTCAAATGGATTCAAGAGGGTGATAGAAACACAAAGTTCTTCCATACGTTAGCTTCGGCTAGAAGAAGAACTAATTGCATCAATAGACTATATTACAAAATAGAGTGGTGGACGACCCTGCTGATCTTAAAGATGTCATTGTAGATCATTTTGAAAAGCAGTATAATCAGAACATGGCTTTGAAGCTGACTAATATGGAAGGGGAATTTGGGAAGTTATCCGCCCATAGTAATGAGTGGTTACAAAGGCCTTTTATAGAAACAGAAGTCATTGAAGCCATTGACAGTTGTGACGGGAACAAAGCACCTGGCCCAGACGGTTTTAATTTGAATTTCTTCAAGAAATTCTGGAATGAAATACGTGGAGAGGTAATGAAAAGTTTTGAAGCCTTTTACAAGACTGGTACTTTTGATCAGAAGATTAATTCCTCGTTTGTCACTTTGATTCCAAAGTGCTAGAATCCTACGAAGTTGACAGAATATAGGCCTATTAGCCTTGTTGGCAGTGTGTATAAAATCTTGGCTAAGGTCCTTGCAAGAAGGATAAGCTTTGTTATGGAAGAAGTGATTGGTCAAAGTCAATTTGCCTTTATTAAAGGTAGGCAAATTCTGGATTGTGCTCTGGTAGCGAATGAAGTGATTGATGATCTTAAAAAAACTAGAAGAGGAGGTGTTAGTGGATTTTGAGAAAGCTTATGATAGTGTCGACTGGGAGTTTTTGAGATTTGCCATGTTAAAGATAGGTTTTGGAGAACAATTGATCAAGTGGGTCATGAGTTGTGTTTCTAGAGCTACCATCTCTTTCCTGGTTAATGGATCTCCGACAAGACAATTCAATATTAGTAGAGGTTTGAGACAAGGATGTCCCATCTTTCCATTTTTGTTCAATATTGTGGGAGAGATGTTGAGTGTCCTTGTTAATAATGCTGCTACTAAGGGATTGTTTAACGGTGTTACCATTGGAAATAGCAATTTGGAGATAAATCTTCTTCAATATGCTGATGACACTATCATCTTCTGTAAGCCAAGAATTGAACAGATTGTTTGTGTTAAAAGGGTTCTTAGATGTTTTCAGCTTATGTCAGGGTTGAAAATAAATTTTAATAAGAGCAGACTGTGTGGCATTGGCGTTGAAAGTAATATTCTTAGAGAATGGGCTGAGATGATAAATTGTAAAATTGAATCTCTTTCTTGTAGATATCTTGGGTTACCTTTGGGAGCTAATCCAAGATCAAAGAATCTCTGGAAACCTGTCATTGATCTATTTCAAGCTCGGCTTTCGACGTGGAAAGGTAAGTTTCTTTCAATGGGTGGTAGAGTTACCTTATTAAATTCAGTCCTAGCAAGTCTTCCAACTTATTACATGTCGTTGTTTCCTATGCTGTATGGTGTTAAAGAATCCTTAGACAAGATGCAAAGAAGATTTTTGTCATCTGGAGATTCTGAAAGGAGGAAAATGCACATGGTTGATTGGGCTTCTGTTTGAAAACCTAAAAAGTTGGGTGGACTTGCTGTGATCAATTTAAAAGTTAAAAATATAGCTATCCTCAACAAATGGATTTGGAGATTCAGCGAAGAGAAATCTAGCTTATGGCGAAGAGTTATTGTGGAAAAAGGTAGAATGGTAGATCAGTGTCTTCTACGTATACCTTCGATTATAAGTAATAGAGGATGCTCTGTTTTGTGGAGAAACATAACATAGCCTTTGCATTCGGAAAGGGAAGAATCAAATTTACTTAAAGAAGGTATGTGTGTTTCGGTGGGGAATGGGGACCTGATAAATTTTTGGGATGATGAATGGATTGAGAATGTGATTCTGAGGAGTGCTTTTTCGAGAATTTATGCTTTAGCTTGTAATAAGGTCGGTAAAGTTAAAGAATTTGGAAGCTGGCAAGAGGGAGAATGGAGATGGGAAATTCAACTTAGACGAAATATTTTTGATTGGGAGCTGCAGCAGTGGGAGGACTTTTGAATACTCTTAACAGTTATATGCTTATTCCTAACTTTAAGGACAAGCTGATTTGGAAGTTTGATTGCTCCAGATCTTACTCTGCCAAATTGTTCTACAGGTCAGCTTTCTTGAAAAACCAAAGTCCTGATGCGATATGGAATCTTGTTTGGTCTGGTTGTGTTCCACCAGAAGTGGAAGTGTTTGTACGGAAAATTTTAAAAAGAAAGGTGCTGGTGAAAGCCGAGCTAGTGGCAAGGGGTCTACTTAATGCGGAAGACGCCCTATGCCCTTTTTGTGGAGAGGAAACTGAGAATATTTTGCATCTGTTTTTCATGTGCAATTCTACATGGAGAATTTGGAGTCACTTTTGTTCGGTTTGGGATGTGTGTTGGGTAATGCCAGGGGAGATGACTATGATCTTCAGGGTGTGGAATGATGCTAACAAAAATTGTGTTTGGAGAATGACTTTTTTTGCTGTTATTTGGATGATTTGGTTTGCATAGGAATGAAGTCATTTTTAATGGGAAATCCTTTGATATGTTGCAAGTTATTGCTAACGCCAAAGTTAGGATTGCAGCATGGACAAAGGCTAAATGGCCTAATCATAATGCCTCTTTTGATGACATTTTTCGTTTCCCGAGCTTGATAGAGTTTGGCTCTCCTGCTACTGTCAAGAGTTCTAATTGGGTGTGGTCAAAACCAGAGAGTGGACAATTGAAGTTTAATGTTGATGGCTGTGCTAGAGGTCAACCGGGTTAGGCAGGGATTGGCGGAGTTCTAAGAGATGATCTTGGAGTTACTAGGTTGGTTTTCTCTAAAGCTGCGGGTGTTATTGATTCTAACACAGCGGAGCTTCTGGCAATTAAAGAAGCCTTCCTTATTTTTTCTGCTTTAGATTGGACCATCGGCAAAGAATTAGTCATTGAATGTGATTCAAAAAATGCTGTCAAATAGGTTAAAGAACCTGATAGTTGTCCATGGAGGTTGAGAAAAGTTATTTGCCAAATTGAATATTTGAAAGCTAAGGGGCGATCTTGGAACATCAGCTATATCTCAAGAAGTATAAACGAGATTGCTGATGGGTTAGCAAAAGCTGGAGTGGATCGTGAAAATGACCTACTGACTACTTTTTAGATCCTCCTCTGGTCGGACTTCACTGCTTGCTGGTTTTAAGGTTCACTTGAAAGGAGGAATGATTGAGCTGCATCTTGTTTTCCTTTGTTTCTGTTTTTTCTTTGGTTGGCTGCTCCTTTGTCTACTTTGTGTTTTGTTTTCTGATTTGATCGTGTTTTCGTGGCTCTGCCTTTGAGGTATGGAGCTGTGGTTTGTATATCCATGATGCTGAATCATGGCTTGTTGCTGCTTCCTTTTTAGTTGTCATCAATAAATTCCTATTGCTGATAAAAAAAAAAAAAGGAGTGATTAGTTTGTCGTCAACAAAAAGAAGCACCATATCAGCTTCTTCCTCTTTTGCATAGCGGGTAGAACCTGGGGATGCGGCTTTACATTTTGTAATTTTGACTTTTCCAATTTTAAGTACAATTTAAAGGAAAAAAAGCAGTAGTACTTATAAGATCTATACACTACGTACATCAAACAAATATATGCCCTACTTCTTATGATAATAAATTTTAGTTCATGAACTTTTATCTATTAAAAAAAATAAAAAATAACTCTAACACTGACTTAAGAATATTCCTTTTGTGCGCATGGTAGGAAAAGATAAAAAGAAAAATTACACATGTTTTGTAGTATATGGTTTGTATCATTTAGACATTCACATGAATTTAAATTGTGGAGAGTAGTCATCATATACTATGATCTTGTGATATTAAATCCTAATTAAAGAAGGGACAAATACAAATTAAGATGATCAAAAAGGTTAGATAAAAAGTTCTTGATTCAAAGCCATTACCATAGAGAATTGAAAAACATATTGAACTATTTTGATTGCTAGCCAAATAGTGGGATCTATAAAGATTTAATGAATGAGAGTTTATTTCGTGCATGGATAAGATAAGATAAAGAGAAAATTTATAACATATAAGTTAATTAGTTTATTATATAGTTTGTATTACTTACATTGTGAAGGGGATTAATCTTAATTGAGTAAAATAACTTAATGCATGGGTTGCTATTTTTATTGATATCTGCCTCTAAATAAAAAAATTTTAGAGGCAAAACAAATATGTGCCGCTGTATTACATAATAATTGCCACTAAATTAAAATTATTGGAGACTATTATCATATGTTGCTATATATTTGAAAATATTTGAGACTAAATTAAAATAATTAAAGACTTTTATCATATGTTGCTATATATTCTAAAATATGTGCCACTAAATTAAAATTATTTGAGACTATTATCAGATGTTGCTATATTTTGGAAGTATTCGCCTTTAATTCATAACATATTTATATATTAATCAGAATTGTAGGAAAATGAAAATTAATCTTACGCATGAAAATTTGAGAAGGAAATGGAGGAAATTTAATATTTTGAATGAATTGCCGCCTATTACCCAAACCTTTTTGCTGTCTACTTTAATTATGGATTTGCAGTTTTGCATTCCCTTTGCCTTCTTCAAACCCTAATTAGCAGCCACACTTTTTCTTTTCTTTTTTTGTTCATGCTGTTGCACTTTTCTACACCACAATCTCCCTACTCCTTATATGTGAAAGCCCCTATGATTTATCCGATGACAACCACGGCTCATCATCGTTGATTTTTTCAAAGATAGTAAGGCTTTCGTCTGATTAATTTGTTCATGCTTTTACAGATTTATAGTCAAGGCTTATTGTTTGATTCATTGGGTTTTGGTGTTCGTGGGTTAGAATATTTATGCGTTTTGAAATTATTTGTTGTATGATATGATGTTGGCCTTCTTTGATGCATACAAACAGGGATTTAGAATGCCAGAAAAAAAAAATTACGCTTACATATAGAGCTCACAAGGTGTTTGATTTTATGCTGGTGAAAAATTTTTTGTTTTCCATAATTTAAAAGTTTAAATATTCTAGCCAACTTAGGTTTAGAAATTTATGAATTCACAAGGTCTACAATATTACTTTTGAGTTAGATTTTTTTTATTAAGGGGAAGTAAGGTTTTAACATACTTTTTTCTCAATTTTGCAGATTCTCATTATTCATCAATATCTTTTCTCCAATGTGAGTAACTAAGGTAATATTTTATTATCATTATTTTTGTTCTTCTTTTCTTTGTATTTTCAATGATATTCCATATGAGTTTTCTTCTTAACTTATTATAATATTGTTCAATATTTATTGAAAGTTTGTTTTCATTAGTTACTTTCATTTCAAGGGTCAATAATCTCAGGTGATTTTGTTCGAGGGATTGTGCTTAATTGATAAAGGGAGTTCGTGGATGTATTAAGGTGCTGCAAATGATATAATTGTAATTGTAATTGAATATTAGATCATTTGAAGTAATGGATTATTCATACTTAAGGATATGTATGTATCTACAAAGCCTTTAGAATTTGTACAGCTTGTATTTTATAGTATATTCATCGTGGCTGTTTGTATTAGTTTTCTAATTTGTATTTATATATATGAATAATATTTCATTTTTATACATATATATGAATGCAATACATTTTTTCCTTAATTCCAAATAAAGTGCTATTCAGTAGAACATATTATAATCCTTGCGTCAAATTAAATTAATGAAGAAAGGGATATAAGTATAACCATTTGCTACAAATTAAAAGGAATTAGACGCCATGGTATGTGCAATTTATTTCACACCTTTTATATGGTCAATACAAGTAATTGAAAAAAAAAAAAAACCTATATGTTTAGAGGCAAATTTAAAAGCATCTAAAATATATCTTTAGTAGTCTTAGAAAATTGTTGCTATTTATAATTATCGACAAATATTTTTGCCTCAAAATCTATATTTAATTTCTAATTTATCTGTCTCTAAATGTATTACTAGAGGCACAAGCATGTGTCTCAAAAGATGATTATTAAATGTAATTATATTTGTTTTTAAAAGATTTAATAAAGACAAAAATTAGTTGTTATAGATCTTATTCAAAGGCTTATAAATTTGCCCCTATTTATTAAATCAGAGGCATTTATTTATTTGTCTTTAATATGTCACATTTAGCGACTGAAACATTCAGGACCGATGTTTTAATTGTCTCAAAATTATTTAAAGACAAATAAATAAGTTTTTGAGACTAATATATACGACTTTAAATGCACTTTGTGTTGTAGTGACGTCATCCTATTCATAGAAGACAATCACAATCAGGTTGTTAACTCTACCAACAGTACCACTCTTAGCAAGCCCATAAGCAATATTATTAAACTCCCTCAAAAACGTGGATGACATCTAATGAGAGCAGCTTCTTCTTCAACACTTCAATATGCATCAGAACATTCCTCAACCTCCATGGACATTGTAGGTTATAACTTGGTTTATTATCTCATGCACTAATGACAATACTCAATGAACATTATTTAACACGTACCACAAGTGAAATTAAATGGTTAACAAGTGTTCTTAATTATATAAATATTAATTAATTAATTCGACACTTATCAATTATCTAACACTGATTGTAACGCTAAAAATTTTATGAAATAATTGTCCAAGAAATAAAAGGGGTTTTAAAATGAGAAAAAAAAAGAAGGGATTGATTTGAAAAGTGAAAATCAATATATATAACTGATTTTGTAAAGGGAAAAAAATTGAAGGTAGGAAATTAAAAAAAAAAGGGACTGATTTGAAAAGCAAAACAATTAAAGGATCGATCAATTAATTGGAAAGAAAAAAGTTGGAAGAACTACATTAGAAAAGAAGTAAAAATTAAACAAAAAGGAGAGAGAGGAGGGGGGGTGGGTGGTGGTGAAGAGCGAGAGAGAGAGAGAGTACAGAAATATATCGTAATTCAATAGATGGGAATGAAGGTGCTTGCTCGACCAGAAAAAGATTTGCTTCAATATATTAAATGGAAACCCACTTGCAATTTCCAACGATAAGCTAGCTCCGCGTAAATAATAAAAGGTTAAAGGGGTCAGGAAATACGTTGAAGAAAAGGCATGAAAAAATTATATAAATTATATTCCAGAAATAGACAAAAGGAAAAAATTTTAAATGCGTCTAAACCCAATCCGAAAATATGATCCAATCCCTCAGAATGAACCCAATACAAAGAATAAGAATTACAAAAATCAGGATAAAAATAATTTAAATTATGGTTGCTTTTACTAATCATGGATATAACGTGAAATTAGCCACCACTCTTGTATGCTTACCCTACATGGAAGAATTAGACTTTTCCATCGCGTTCATTATTAGAACCTTCCTAAAATTTATAATTAACCCCATTGCTTAATAACTTTGCTTTGTCATTTTACCCGAAAACTAATGAGAGGATAGAAAGATGCAAATAGAAAAAGAAGAGAAAAGACCGAGAAACAATTAATTAAAAGGGAAAAGTAAAAGTCAAAAAGAGCCCAAATGACTTTTCTCATCAAAATGATGAATTGGAGATGTTCGGTACCATATGGCATCATTGGTGTAGAACAGGTTCTTAATTGAAAGGTGAGGAAACATCACAGACATCGTAAGGAGGTGCAAGAGGGGGCGGAGAGGAAGACCGGAACAGACCCTGAGAGATGAATGTGTGGTGGCAGGTGGTGGTTTCAGCCTTTGAAGGCTGGAAATTTGAAGTTTGTAGTGTAGTTTGATTTCAGAGCTTTTGGAATGTCAAATGTATTGGTTCTTTGGCTAAAATTTCATCAATCCTCCTCAAATATGTGAAGAAGACTATTTATAGGCAAAATAAGTAACCACCATTTGGAAGTTATTTTAAGTCATGTTAATAAGATCATGGGATAGTGGGTTTATGGGGGAGAGTGGTGAGTAAATCATGGGATAGTGGAAGTGCATGTGCTACAAATGAGGACCCATGATTTATTTAAGAATAAATAAACTGACATAGTTAGGAGGGGTTGTAAGGAGGGTGACATCACTCTCTCATCAGGGAAAGGTTAGGAGGGGTTCCCAACTACCTCCTAGTATGAGCCTCCAAGCCAAACCCTCCAACACATCCCATGATGGGGTTGATCCTGAGACCCTGCCACACATCTTGGATCAACACCATCAGTTATATAAAATTCATAATGTCGACAAAAATCAACATCTACATTTTGCCCCCTGCATAAGGAATTTAAACATTAGAATTTCTTATGCATGTGATAATAAGAAAGTATGTAATATCATAGCATGTCCTTGCATCTATGCGCAATATGAGGTGATAAGCATTTTTTTTTTTTGAGAAAAAAAGGGAGGTCTGTGGTTGTACGCAGAGGGGAGCAAACCCTCGCGTAGGTATGTAAACCGGGCAAACCCCGTACATGCGTGTAGGGGCAAGCATCCCACGCATATGCGCAGGGGCAGCAAGCCCCGCGGATGCGCAGGGGCAGCCAAGCCCGGCGCACATGCGTAGGGGCAGCCAAGCCCCGCGCACATGCGCAGGGGTAGCAAGCCCCGCGAACACACAGGGGAATCGAGCCCCGCGCAGAGCGCAAGGGCAGCCAAGCCCGCGCATAGTGCAGGGGCAGCCAAACCCCGCACAAGCAAGTGAATCCCGCGCGCGTAAGGAGTCCTGCTCACATTAGGACAACTATTTAGCAAGTTACTTAGACAACAAGAATTCTATTTTAACAAGGACACTAAATCCCTATAAATAACCTCTTTGATCTTTGATATTTTCTCATAGTCACTTTGAAACCTTTCAAAGCAAATTCAGAACTCAGTTTTCAAGAGCTCCTCTACGCTTTCATCAAATCAAGTAAGATTTTCTTCTTATTCTCTCTTTTTTTTTTTCGTTTTTTTTTTCAAAAATTCTTCTTTTCTCTCTCTTTTTTTTTTCGAAAAATTATATATATATATATCTATATTTTGAATATATACTTATCTAACACTGTTGCTTCTGACCATTCTCACCCAGACTTGTGCGAACTCATGGCAAGAACTATGGGACTCCATTCTTCAATTCTTCCACAGGAGAAGAAGAAGGCAAAGAAGCATTATAGACCCAAAGTTGACTCTGACCCTTCTGCTCGGAAAAGGAAGCGTTCAAGCCTTGAGGGTGATGAAGAAGAACCGAAGGTACCTGAAGACTGGAGTGATAGAATAATGACTGATCAGGCAGCTATCTCTTTCTTCAGTAAATCTCGTCAGTATCTTACTCATCCTGCTGCTCAAGAAGGATATGTCTATCATTTTATTCTGCCAGAGGTAAGGGACGGAGCGAGAGGGTACATTCCAGGGGAAACTGTTCTGTGGTTTACTTTCTAGCGTGGTGAGCTGCCTTTGTCCAAACTGAAATTTGGTTGTTGTTGGGATATCGGTGGATGGCCAGAATGGGTGGCGAAAATGTTAAGGGATGCGAGTCATATAGATACTCTTGAAAAAGCTGGGATACTTGATGCGGTTAGAATAACTTCTAAACTTCCCACAGTAAAAGACATCAAGGATGACAAGATGGAAGTATGGCGGGCTGTACTTGCTAGGTGGAGTAGCTACTCCCATACCATGGTCACAGCTTGGGGGGAGTTTACATTTACCTTTGAGGATGTGAGCATACTGCTGGGGCTTCCTTTGATCGGTGATCATGATCCTTTTAACATCACCCTTACTCCAGAGGAATTGGCAATTCAATCAAAGCTCATCAATTCACTAAGGAAGCAAGGCAAGTTTCGGGGGTTCACTAGCTGGGTGACTTTATTTCTAGAAAAGCGAGAACTTGAACTCTTTGACCATGAGCTTGCATGTTTCTTATTGCTGTGGCTGGCCAGGTATGTGCTTCATGGGTGTCCAGATATTGGGATCTCTCCTGCACTCATCCCTATCGCCATAAGATTGTCACAAGGTGTGTGCTACCCTCTAGGGCCAATTTATTTGGGCTCTCTATATAGACGCCTAGATCTGATTCATGAGAAGATGAGACTTTCAACAGGGAGGTATTCGGTGATGACATTCGTTGATGCACCTTTCATTCAGATGTGTTTGTGGGAAAGGTTTCCTATTTCTGCGCCAAACAACCAGATTTATAATCCTGAGACTTCCCAGCATAACTGCAGGGCTTGGGCATGGCATGAGTGTCGATATGAGAGCAAAATCAGGATTCTTTCAGTGATAGATAAACCAGAGAGCTTCCATGCTAGGCCTTACACACAGTTTTTAGGTGGTTTTGGTAATCCCAAGGATCATTATCCTGAAAAACGCTCGATACCACGTGAAAACTATCACCAGTGGGTCTACAGACAGAGTTTACCCGCTGTGATTGAAGTTACATCAGGGGCTAAAACAGGACAATGGGTAGCATCTACGGAGTCGTATTCACCTTTTAGAGTGGCATGTCAATTCGGTCTCGACCAAGGTGTACCTCCTGCTTCTTATACATCACAAGACTTTTCTCCATGTATGAAGTCATTTATCCGAGAGACTCTTCCTTCCCATGCAAGAATCCTCATGCCTCCTTCTACTAGAAGAGGTTATTATAGCAATGGGTGGTCAGCCTTCTACGGTGAGTGTTACACTCGATGGCGCCAATATTGTAAACATAACTCATCATTCCGAACAAAGTTAGTGGTTGAACGTGTGGCACGGGATGACATCTCACTTCGTAAAATTACTCCACCCAGGTCCAAGAAAAGAAAGCAGGTAATTCTAGTCTTTCTTTATTAGTACCATTATACTTGAGTTGTATATTCTCATGTGTGCTGTTCTCTTCTTTTTTTTTTTTACGCAGCCTCATGTTGATACCCACGATGAAGGTGATGCTGAGGATAATGCCACAGAGGGTGCTGAGGATGTTAAGGGTACGAAGAATGCTGAGGGTACCGAAGGTGCTGATGATGTGGAAGATGCTGAAGATTATGCTTCAATTCATGAAGTGGGTGAGCCCGCTAGAACTACTAAGATCATCAACATTAATGCTGTTGCGAGTGATGATAATGATAGTGAGATCGGAAGTGAAAGGGATGATTTACACCATTCCGATGATGACTCCGGCAATGAAGATTATGGGCCTCCTTACTCAAGAGATCATTAAAATGCTCAGGTTAGCATAAGAACAATATTTTGCAAACACTTCTTCTATCCTTGTATTTACTTTTCTTATTGATTTGATAACCCACTGACATTAATGCTATCATTGACAGAGAGAACAGATCCATTTAGTGGATGATGATGATGATGATGATGATGATGATGATGATGATGATGAAGCTATCAGCGTCTCTGATGCAGTTGATAAGGCTCTGAATGTTATCACTACCATTGACGCTGTGCATTCCCGAACAGCTGAGGCCATCAGAAATGTCTCTCCTAGAGGGGGCATTATCCCTTTGGCCTGTCTTTCATCCCCAGTAAGAGGGGAGTACATAGAAGTGTCTGCCAACCCTGTCACTCCTTCTGGTACTCCTCCTATTACTTCTTCTCCTCCTGCTGTTAGGACTGAGTTCGCAGACTTCCATGGTTTCTCAGTGCAGTCGAAATACATTGCTTTCTTAGAGAAAGCATATGCCACGGGAGGTGAATTCTGGAGTAGTTGTCCTCTTAAAGGGAAAAGAAGAAATGACTACATTGTTGAGGCTTTGAACGACCTTGGAGTGGCCCTTTGCACTGCCCATGCACCTTGCAAGGATCTTGGCTCAGAGGATTTGAAGCTGATCTTAGAACATCTTGACAACTGCATTACTCTTGGCTTTAAGTTGGACTTTCTTGGAGAATATAAGAAATGGCTCGAAGATACACTTGCTGCATGGTCTCTGAAGTCAGATGAAACAATGGCACAACTTTCTCTGAAAGAAGCCGAACTTAATGCTCGTGAGAGAGAACTACAACGAGCTAGAGCTCTACTTCATGAGGGAATTGCACAAGTTAAAGTAGCATCTGACATTCTTGTTGCTTTTCGATTAGACATAGCTTCTCCTTTTCCTTTTCTTGGCTAGGACATAGCTTTTTTATGAAAGATGGGATATCCTAAATTTCTTTTTTTTTTTTGCACAATTGTACTCCTTTTTTTTTTCGTAGGACATGGGATTTATAAATACGCACTTTATGCTACCTCCATTCACTATGTATTTTATTTTACATGTATATGTATGTAGTAGTAATGCTCAAGGGATGCGTTCTTACCCCCGTTTAAGGAGGTGCACTCTTGCCCCTGCTAGGGAGGTGCACTCTTGCCCCTGCTAGAGAGGTGCACTCTTGCCACTGCTAGGGAGGTGCACTCTTGCCACTGCTAGGGAGGTGCACTTTTGCCCGAGGTGCACTCTTGCCCCTGCTAGGGAGGTGCACTCTTGCCCCCGCTAGGGTGGTGCACTCTTGCCACCGCTAGGGAGGTGCACTCCTGCCCCCGCTAGGGAGGTGCACTCTTGCCCCCGCTAGAGAGGTGCACTCTTGCCCCCGTTAGAGAGGTGCACTCTTGCCACCGTTAGGGAGGTGCACTCCTGCCCCCGCTAGGGTGGTGCACTCTTGCCACCGCTAGGGAGGTGCACTCTTGCCCCCGCTAGAGAGGTGCACTCTTGCCCCCGTTAAAGAGGTGCACTCTTGCCACCGTTAGGGAGGTGCACTCCTGCCCCCGCTAGGGAGGTGCACTCTTGCCCCCGCTAGGGAGGTGCACTCTTGCCACCGCTAGGGAGGTGCACTCTTGCCCCTGCTAGGGAGGTGCACTCTTGTCCCTGTTAGGGAGGTGCACTCTTAATCCCGCTAGGGAGGTGCACTCACACCGCTTTTAAGTATTTGCACGCATTAAATGATGGGCTACCAAGGCCAGCATGCATTAAATCAACTGGCGTCAAAGGCCATGAGTACAACTTATATACTTGTGAATATTGACAAAGAGCGATAGTTAAGTATGGAAATATGACATATGGCTAGGATTCATTGCATGCGTAAGTTTTTTGTACATGATAAGTAATCTAAAAGATAAACATTGAAGAGAGAAATTTCATACATGGTACTTCTTAATGTACTGAAAGTTAATAGGAGATGTGACAGCATTGTCATTCATGGGGTTGAGTAATGTGCAATATCCACTCTCATGTACTTCATGTACTATATATGGTCCTTCCCACTTAGGACTGAACTTGTTAGGAGGGGGAGCGCCTCTCATTACATAATCTGCAGCACGAAGCACTAGGTCACCCTTTTCAAAGTTTCTCTTCCGCATCAATTTATCATATGCCCTACCTAACCTCCTTTGATAGACAACCAAGTTTTGCTCAGCTTTGTCTCTCCTCTCTTCTAGTGATTCCAACTCCAATTTCCTTGCTTCCTCATGACTCAAACCAACATCTATAGCCATTCTTGCAGAGGGAATAAGTATCTCAGGTGGGACAACAGCCTCTGCCCCATAAACCAGAGAGAAGGGGGTAGCTTTGGTAGGCCCTCGCTTGGATGTTCTATACGCCCATAATGCTACTGGTAATGCATCATGCCATGCCTTAGGATCATCATGCACCATTTTACTCAACACCCTGAGCAAGGTCTTATTTGTAGCTTCTGCTTGGCCATTGCCTTGTGGATAGTATGGTGTGGACTTTACATGATCAACATCATACAAACCCAACAATTTTCTCACACTGGAGTTCACAAAGGGGGTGCCATTATCAGAGATGATGCGCCTTGGTATGCCAAACCTGCATATGATGTTATCCTTGATAAAGTTCGCCACCACTGGCCCTGTTGCCTTCCTCAAAGAGACTGCTTCTACCCACTTGGTAAAACACTCCGTTGCAGCCAAAATCCATATACGTCCATTAGAAGGTGGGTTAATAGGACCTATCAGATCAAATGCCCAAGTATGGAAGGGCCATGGGGTAGTGATACTGTGAAGTTCTACCGCTGGGGCGTGGATGGCATTCCCATAAACTTGACACAAATGGCATTTCTTGGCATAACTAAAGGCATCTGTCTCTATGGTAGGCCAATAATAGCCTAGGTCTAGCAGCTTTTTATACAATCTGTTACCCCCTTCATGCTCTCCGCTGGCTCCTCCATGTACCTCCTCTAACAAAGGAACAACTTCAGCTGGTGAAACACACCTTAGAGGAGACCCTGCAAATGATGTTCTGTATAGCTCACTTCCCTTAAGAAAGAATCTCTCAGCTTTCTTCTTCAACTTTCTTGCATCTCGATAATTGGTGGGTAAAACTCCATTTTGAAAATACTCGATGTATGGTCTCTGCCAATCACCTACACTGCCTACAAAATGACACTCATCTACATCTGGAGGCTCAGAACACTTGGTACACGCCATTTCCACATGTGCAGCATCCCTACTCATAGTAGGCCAATAATACCCCGCTCTTTGTATTCTACGGTATAATGGTGGTCCCTCCTGTCCACACCATTGTTTATGCACTGCCTTAAGCCTCTCATCTACCTCTTGTTTAGAAATACATCTCGCTAACACCCCATTAGTACCCACATAGTACAAAACTCCTTGAATCATAGCATACCTCTTGAGATAAGGAAGGGCAGCAGAACTCCTACCTTTGAGTTGTTGTATGATAGGATTGCGCCAATCCTCTCATACCTCATTCTCATGGGGCTGTAGCAACAGAGTAAGTGGACCAGGCACAGGCCATCTTTTCACCGAGATGGATATTGTGTGCTCCTTCTCAGGCATGCTAATCTTAGAAGCTAAAGTGGCAAGAGCATCTGCATATCTGTTAGATGACTTTGGGCTGTGCTCACACCTTACTGATTGGAACTTATCCATCAAAGACCGTACTAGGTCACGGTAAGGGGCCAGCGTAGGTTCTTTCAATGAGAATTCTCCATTGGTTTGCTTCACTACCAAATTAGAGTCTCCGATGATACATAGGTCACACACCCCAATGATTTTAGCAGTGTATAGACCCAATACTAGTGCTTCATACTCTGCTTGATTGTTGGTGCACTGGAAATCCAATTTGAAGGCCATAGACAATACATCTTCATAAGCATGCTTTGACTCAGGAGGAATCAAGACAATCCTAGCACCTCCTCCGTTGGCAGTTGCAGACCCATCAAAATACAATTTCCACTCTCCACATAACTCAGCATAATATACTTCACTATAGAACTCTCCTGGTATGGAGTCTAGCATTAGCTCTTCATCAGATTGGGTAGGAAAGTATGCTAATAAGTTAGACAATGCTTGAGACTTGATTGCCTTGGGTTGCATAACAGAAATATCAAACTCTCCTAGTATGAGCAACCACTTTGCCACCCTTCCTGATAGAGCAGGCCTTGCAAGTAGGTATTTAATAGGATCTGACTTTGTCACCACTACTAATTTGTGGGCAAGGAGGTAATGGCATAGTTTTTGTGTGGCAAACACTAGTGACAAGCAATGCTTCTCCATAGGTGGGTAATTGAGCTCACTTCCATGCAAACATCTACTCAAGTAGTACACCGGCTTTTCTACCCCTTCTATTTCTTGCACAAGTAAACCACCTATTGAGTAATGAGTGGATGTTAAATAGAGCATCATAGGCTTACCTTTGACAGTGGGTGTCATGGTGGCAGGGGAAGACAAGACCTCCTTCACCCTTTCAAAAGCTTTCTGCTGACTCTCCCCCTATATAAAAGCAACCCCTTTCTTCAAGAGGCTTTGAAAAGGAACTATGATTTCCCCAAGGGCTGGGATAAACCTCCTAATATATGACACTCTCCCAAGTAAACTCTTCAGCTGCTTCTGATTAACTGGAGGTACCATCTCCTGAATAGCTTTCACTTTCACTGGGTCAACATCAATCCCCTTCCTGTGAACCATAAACCCCAAGCACTTTTCTGATGTCACTCCAAAAGCACACTTTAGAGGGTTCATGCGCAGCCTATACTTCCTACACCTTTCAAATACTCTCCTTAAATCAGATAAGTGATCAGACGCCTTTTTAGACTTCACTACTATATCATCAACGTAGTCTTCTATACACTCATGCATCATGTCATGGAATATAGTTGTCATAGCACGCTGGTAAGTTGCACTTGCGTTTTTCAATCCAAAAGGCATCACAACATAGTAAAAGTTACCAAAGGGGGTTCTAAAAGCTGTCTTCACTGCATCCTCTGGGGCCATCTTGATCTGATTATACCCACTGAAACCATCCATGAAAGAGAACATTTCATGACCTGCTGCAGCATCTACCAAGGTATCTATATTAGGAAGGTGGAAATCATCTTTTGGGCATGCTTTGTTTAAATCTCTAAAATCTACACACACCCTGATTGCTCAATTCTTCTTCTTTACTGGTACTACATTTGCTAACCAAGTAGAATGGTGGATAGGTTTGATAAACCCTGCTCGAAGTAACTTATCAATCTCTTCTTTAATTTTTACTTCTATCTCAGGCCTGAATACCCGGGCTGATTGTTTCACAGGTTTAACACTGGGAGAGACATGTAACTCATGAGTCACCAAGCTTTCTTCTAACCTTGGCATTTGCTCATATGACCAGGCAAACACATCTTCAAACTCTTTAAGTAAATTCAGCAGTGCATCTCTCTGTTCTCCTATAACACTTTTGCTAATAAATAAAGACTTGGGTGTTTCTCCTTCAAGGGCCATATTTATCTCCTCTAACTCATCACCTTGTGGCTTAGGCTTGTCTTGGAATGTCTCCGGGGCTGGAGGTACTTCTTCAATGGCAGAATCTATCTTCAAACAATTTAAATCTCCATCTGGAGGTTGCGGCTCGGGGTGAAAGGAAGAGGTTCCCTCACACCCCGTGCACCTTCATAAATAATAGACAAGCTTGCCATCAGACCTAGCACTGGAT
The DNA here is from genome assembly GCA_030664755.1 of Microcos paniculata. NCBI lineage: Eukaryota > Viridiplantae > Streptophyta > Magnoliopsida > Malvales > Malvaceae > Microcos > Microcos paniculata. The sequence continues at coordinate 21,183,297 of CP131461.1, forward strand.
GTGATGCTGCTATTCTTTCCAACAGTCATACTTCCTCCAGAATGATTTCCACGTCTCTTCTTTCCACCATGCTTGGTGCGCTTAAAACTAGTATGAGAGCCTTCAACCTCAGTGTACTCCCTCCAACATGGCATTCTCACCCCCACAGGTCTGGAAAGGGCTCCTTCTCCTTCTTCAGCCATCTCATCAAAGAAAGAGGCCTCAGCATATCTAACCTCATTCTTATCAAAAGGTGCCTTTGTAGCTGGTATGAATACTTCCTTACCATTCCAGTAGCCCTTAATGCATTGATGAAGTGTGGAAGGTAAAAGATAATGATAGTGCAGCCATTTTCTGCCCACGAGTACATGATATGCTACATCTGCATCCACTACATGGAAACATGTCTGCTCCTGAATATTTCCTACTTTGAAATTCACCATAACACACCCCAGAGTACATGTCCTAGTGTTGTCAAACGAATTGATGGTCATAGGGTGGCGCAAGCTTGCCTCATCTATGCCAAGAGCACGGAGGGTGGATAATGGCATAAGATTCACTCCAGACCCATCATCTATAAATGTCCTTCTGACTGGCATACCATTGATGACACTTTCCACATAGAGAGGTTTGTTGTGGTTGGGATGTGAAGTACACATGTCTGCTTCAATGAACACAACAGCATTCTTATATGTGTTAGCCATCCTCTTCATTTTTGAATCTACCAAACCTCCCTCTCCATGATATTTATCTACTACCTGCACCAATGTCTCAGCAACTTCCTTTCTTGCTTCCTCTGAAAAGCCCAACTGATCGAAGAAACATCTAACATTCGGGGTTTTTAGTAAAGAGGTAGCTATAGAAAAGGTTACCAGGGCTGCGATACGTGTATCCTCATCTTATGGCAATTGTGGTTCATCATGAAGGGAATGAATTATTGCATTCACCTGTGCCCTATGAGCAGGCAAAGGGTTGATTTGGACTCCTGCAGTGTTAATAACTATCTCCCCCCTTTGCACCCTTCTGTGAACTAATCTTCGCATGTTCCTGCATTTAGCGAAGGGGTGATTGACAGTACGATGGTAGTCACAATACTTCGGGTCAGACTTCTCTTGATTGGTTGGAGGTCGAGGAACATCAGGAAGATTAATCTGACCATCTCTTATCCACTCTTGCAAGAGAGCACGCACCCTTTCCACTGGGACAGGAAAAGGTGGTGCATCATCTCTTTGATTGTCTCTCATTTGGAAGTCCCTCCTAGGACGCTTCGCAGATCTATCTTCCTTCCCCCCAGCTTAAATAGCATGCACCGCGGGAGCATTTCTTTTATACCTGTTTGACTCCCTCTGCCTTTGGACGGTGTTATTAGTCCTGCGGGTTGCTTCCACCAGAGTAGCAAAAGTGGGAAGAGACAAATTCTCCAGGTGCACACGGTACTCATCAAACATTCCTTGTATGCACACCTTCACCAACTCCTTCTCATCATGCGCATCTTGAATATCCAACACCCTCTCTCGGAATCGTTGGATGTATTCCATAAGGTCTTCCCTGGACTTCTGGTATTCCCTCCCCAAGTCTATAAGTGTCACCTTCTCTTGGGTAGAGAAGAACTTCTCCCCAAATTGCATGCACATCTGTTTCCAGGACTCTATAGACCCAGGGATCAAATTCACATACCAGGTGTATGCCTTGCCTGTCAAGGACTTAGAAAATTCTTTTAATTTCAAATCGTCATCTAGACCTGCAACCCCCAACGTCTCCACAAATTTCATGACATGCTCCCTAGCATCCCCACTCTTTCCATCAAACAGCTTGAATTTCGGGCTGGTGTAGTCTTTAGGGTAAGGTTTGGTAGCAATTCTGGCTGGATAAGGGAGCTTAAGGTCAAACTCAGAAAAAGTGAGGGTTTTATTCTTTTGTTCCAGTAACTGTTGAAGCTCCTCTCGAGTAATGTAAGTGTTGGTATCCATGTTAGCTGTATTGAAAGTACCAGGGTTAATGGCAAGGGCTTGGTTCTGGGCATCATTTGGTCTATCATTGTTAGCCTCAGACGTGTCTCCACCTGTATTACAGTTTGCAGCAGCGTCTGGGCCTTTTTCATTATCGCCTGTATCTCCCTTATGGGCTGCCTGAGACAACTGAGTAATCCTTTCTTCCATGGCAGCCATCTTTTCATTGTTGGCTTTCATCATGCTTATAATTTCAACAATATAAGAAGGAATTGTAGAGTTATCGTCACTCATTGTCGCTCACGGTTTCTTTACAGCATCGCTTCTGTGATCGCTCCTCCCCAGTGGAGTCGCCAAAATGTAGAACAGGTTCTTGATTGAAAGGTGAGGAAACGTCACAGACACCGTAAGGAGGTGCAAGAGGGGGCGGAGAGGAAGACCGGAGCAGACCCTCAGAGATGAATGTGTGGTGGCAGGTGGTGGTTTCAACCTTTGAAGGCTGGAAATTTGAAGTTTGTAGTGTAGTTTGATTTCAGAGCTTTTGGAATGTCAAATGTATAGGTTCTTTGGCTAAAATTTCATCAATCCTCCTCAAATATGTGAAGAAGACTATTTATAGGCAAAATAAGTAACCACCATTTGGAAGTTATTTTAAGTCATGTTAATAAGATCATGGGATAGTGGGTTTATGGGGGAGAGTGGTGAGTAAATCATGGGATAGTGGAAGTGCATGTGCTACAAATGAGGACCCATGATTTATTTAAGAATAAATAAACTGACATAGTTAGGAGGGGTTGTAAGGAGGGTGACATCACTCTCTCATCAGGGAAAGGTTAGGAGGGGTTTCCAACTACCTCCTAGTCTGAGCCTCCAAGCTAAACCCTCCAACACATCTCATGGTGGGGTTGATCTTGAGACCCTGCCACACATCTTGGATCAACACCATCAGTTATATAAAATTCATAATGTCGACAAAAATCAACATCTACAATTGGCATGTGAAGAGGTGCTAGTATTAAGCAATATATCTGCAGATATGCAGGCAAGAACATCATATGCAATGCAAATTAAATATAATTGCAGGGCACAAAGAAAGACAGGTAACAAGTAACAATAGAGATGGCAATGTGGGCGGGCTGGGCTGGCACGGCCCAAAAACCATGCTGCCCGCACAAATATGGATTGTGCCGTGTTGGGCCAAAAAAAAATATGGGCCGTGCCATGCTAGCCCATATCTTTTGAAGATTAAACCCAGCCCAGCCTGTAGTCCACATGAATCGTGCCGTGCCAGCACATGGGCTAAACTGGGCTGGCACATGGGCCAATAATTTTTATTAAATATTAATTTTGTTAATATTTTTTATTTTTTATTTTTATTTTTTCTAGATTTTTTTAATACTGATTATTAAATTAGATTTTAAGAATGAAAAATTTCACACAAATTTACGTGGTTTTGCTTACAATGCCTACGTCCATGGGAAAGCGGAACATTATTCATTATAAATAATAAAATTTACAAATACTAATTGATATTATAAACTAAGGAAAATCTATCACCTAAAAAATGAAAAAAAAAAAGAAAATCAAATTTATTCATTTTTATCCGAAAATTCCTCTTGGTTTTGTACATTTTGTAAGCGAGATTCTGCATCCAACCAATCTTTCAAAAGAACACACATCTCAAGGGTCTTTGGTGCCAATCTACTTCTTCTATCATCAAGAATTCTCCCACCTGCACTAAAACAAGACTCCGAAGGGACTGTGGATATCGGAGGTGTTAGTAGGTCACGGGCCATGATGAAAAGCACAGGCCATAATTTTGCATTACTTTTCCATCATGCCAAAACATCAAAATTTTCTAATTCTTGATCATCAGAATTATCTTTCATTTCTTTATTATTATTATGATATTATCTCATTTTGATGATTTTATTATTTACAATTAATTTCTTCATTAAAAATAATAATTTTAAAATTAAATTTAATAATTATTACTACTATTTTATTTAATTTTACCACTATAATATTAATTTTTTTTCATTTTAAAATAAAAAATGAATAATTATATAATTATTATATTATTAATAAATTCTAAATTTACTAAAAATGGGCTGGCCCAGATAGGTACATGGGTCGTGCCGTGCTGACACGTGGGCTGTGCCGTGCTGGGTTATTTTGGTGGGTCGTGCCGTGTCAGTCTATGTGCCACCAAATGACTGTCCAACCCGTCCATGACTGATGGACCGTGCTGACACGGTCCACCTAAAAAATAATATGGGTCGTGCTAGCACGACCCATATTGGGTTGGGCCATACTGGGTTTCGTGCTTCCCGCCCATTTTGCCATCTCTAAGTAACAACAATATTGTTTTTCATCCACAAACATGATTTGCAGAGCAACTCCCACAAGCCTAACCTTGTTCTATGCAACAACAACCGTTTTTGTCAACCAAACTAAAGCAAGGAACAAATTATTAAATAATTTATATATAATTCATGCAGGAATCAACCATTGTCTGAGCGATGAGGTACTACGGGGTCCTTCGTCTCCGTGGTCAGCACACCAAGACTACTGGTCGCAGAGGGAAGACTTTTGGTGTCTCTAAGAAGCGTTAAAGGAGTACATATGGTCAGAAGAAGAGCTTATTTCTTTTCTTTCAAGTACTGTAATTTGGCTCAAGACAGATTTTGACTACGATTTTGTTTTAGGTTGGCTTTTGGGCCATCGCCTTTTAAGAGTACTTGCGTTGATTGATGATATATATATATTTAGATTAAATTAATTGTTGTTTCTTAGAATGATAAATCATTAAATCATTTTGGCAGACTTCGTGTTCTGTCTGATGATGCTGATCAAATAAATCCTGTAGTAGTAAGCAAGAATATTCGGCTACGCTTAAGGGACCACTGGGCGAAGCGAATACAATTGCGAATATACTTGCATTATATGTGGACAGTGACATATAATTAAAAAGTTCATCATAGTGCACTTGAAGCGTTTATTTCGCCTGGTTTGAACACTTTTGTAAAAGGTGTAGTTTTTTGTTTTTTTGAAGAATTGTAAAAGGTGTAGTTAAACAGTATTATTTGAGTAGAGTTGTTTTAAAAGTAGGGTTTTCTTATCATGCACCCAATAAGAGCCCATAAATGCTTCAAAAGGTGAAAAAGTTATGCCTCATAAATGTTTTGGTGGGATACCAAATCTGACAGGAATCAAATTTATGATTTTTAAAATTTCATTCTTAAAATATCTTTATTTCTTTTTCTTCTCTATCTTTTTCTTTTACCATTTTTTTTTGAAAAGATTGAATTGAAAGATTGTACGTATACAAACAATGACCAAAAAGAACATGTGCTGTTAAATTGTATATGTAAAAGATAATTAAAGTAATTTTTCATGAAAAGAAGAAGACATATTTCGTTAAATACTAATTTTAAATATACATACATATATATATATATATCTATATATATCTTAGATATTTCCATTATTTATCTTTCATTGACTTTTTTAGTCAAACAATCTTATCTTTGATCATAATTTTTTACAAAAATATAAAGTCAAAAATTTACTAAAAATAATATTTGTAAACCTTGAATCATGAACTTCTCAAAATATATTTTTTGAAATTTTAATTCTACATATTTTTTTCATAAATAATTGTAGCAAAGAGACTGTTGGGTTGTCATTTGTATTCTGGAGGGAAAGACAAAAAGTTGCCATTTGCATTATGGAGGGAAAGACAAAAAAGCAGAACAAATTATTACGGGTATAACAGTCATTAAGCTTATAAAAGTAATATCAAGGTCAACTTTACCCCTTTTCCTCGTAAACAAACAGCTGACTTTCGCTTTTTACAAGTTGTTAACGGGTGCCTATAGACACCCGTTAGCAAAACGCTTAAAAGTAAACTCATCCCTAGTCAAGATGATTAGATATTGAAATTAATGTAAAAGGCCTCGAGTGACCAAAATAAAAAATTCTAAAAGTTAAGTGACTAATTATATAATTTATCCATTATTCTTCTTGCAAGAATTTAAGAATGAAAATTTGGAATTCTTCATGTCTGAGTATTTAATTAGTTCAAATAGTTGGTGTATGTTTTTTCAGAACATCAAAGCCTTATGTTCAGGACCCGTTGTGTAAAAAAAAAAGGTTGGAATTGGGACTCTTCTTCAAATCAGGAATGATTTTTGAGATGGGTCGATAGTCGTTGTACAATTGCATTAAAAATTGCAAAAAGAGGACAAACTAATTCGTAGGAGTGATCTGTGGACAGGAAGGTGCAACTTGGAAGGAAAAGGAGAGAAACCAAAAAGATTGCGTAGGACTAGGAGTAATTAGTTTGTCCTCATCAAAAAGAAGCAGGACTACCTCAGATTTTCCATGCGGATATAATTAGTTATAACCAGGGGAAGGGGCTTCACATTTTGTAATTTTGACATTTTTGAAAGAAAATACTGCAATATCATTAACTTTGGAAACTGCTACAAGAAGACATAGATAAAGTCTCATCCGCAAAAGGGCATTAATTTTGACTTTTCTATTTTAAGTACCAAAAATTCAGTATTTTATTTTATGTAATAAAATGTCAAAAATGTAAAAGAAAAAAAAAGGTACAACATATCTATTTTGAGGACTTCAAGAATTTTAAGGTCGCTCATCATCGGCGTGGCTGCACACACACACACATATATATATATATATATGTATAATTAATTTATTATAGTACTTTACAAGATCGATCCATATTACATCAAATATGAAATTAAACCCCCAAACTTCTCTCATGATATAATCAATTAAGTTCATGAACTTTTATTGCAATGAAATAAATTTGTAAACTTCAATTTTACACTGACTTAAGCCCTAGTCTTAGATCTAGTTCAGTCTTGTTCACATAAATGGATGAGATAAAGTAAGAAGAAAAATTATATATGTTTTGTATAGTTTGTACCATTTAATTTGAATTAATGTAGTAGATATTTCAGCAACTCACCAGCCAAATCTCTGCGGTGAAAAGTTTGCATAACACGTGGCCACGGAGAAGGACAAAACAAAGATTGTCTTGACAGCATTATCTCAATTTTTGGACTTACTACGACCTGACAGTTACTAATTAATATACACACAAAAATTAACGAACGAGAGGAACATCATCCCGCAATGGAACTTCGAAAACATTGTTGAATATATCCATGCAAACTTAAAGACAGAATATTGTGAATTAGCAAGTCCCTTAATCTGTTGAATTGAATATGCTAGCAGAGCTATATACAATAAATAGCCAATGAACTCAGAAGTTGGAGCCGAAGCCAACAAAAACACCTAACGTGAACGCCACAAATATACATCACTCGCTAGCTAGCATGTATACATGCATGCATAAAAGAAAAATGGCCAAAATAAACGGTGAACTATTATACATGCCCAATTACTAAATTAAGAGCAATATATATTTCTTTGGCCCTCCTTTTCATCTTAGCAGTTGTTGAATGTTTACTGGAAAGTGATCAGATATCTGTTGAAGCAAGTTCAATAATCTGTTGAACGTTAGGTACATCAGCCACATGACAAAGCAAGTCGAAAACTTGTCTGTAGGATTTGGATAAAACAATGAGAAGCCAGAACAGGGATAAAACCAACACAACACAACCCAATATGGGGGCTAAAATTAAGAGGAGGAAGCCGCAAGCAAAAGCTCCGAATATGAGACTTATTTGGTAGACTAGGTATATTAAGTTCGAGCAGTGGTGAGCTCGTAGGGTTATGGCTGCCATCCATGTAAATTTGTAGGTAATCACAGCTGTAATAAAAAGCTTGATGATTGAACTGTTTGTTTTGAAGAATGGAGCCAGCTTGTCGTCTTGATACTTCAGTTGGAGGAGGCCAATCAGCACTGTAATTAACCAGCTGATGGCATCCTTAATTTTGGTGAAGTAGCCCATTCCTTGATAGCTTTGCACACATATGAAACAGGAGAAATATTAACAACAGGAAGGAAACAAACAAACAAATTATATATATTTGACCACATTTAGATAAATAAATAAATTAAACTTCTAACCTAGTAGATTCAAGATCGCTTGAACATTGTTTGTTCGGCATTGTCTCGAGATTCTGTATCTTTAATTTCTTGTCATCTTACATTGCAGGAAGTGGGAGGAGATACTTCATAGTACTTTTTAATATTTATATTTGTCTTAAATTTCTTGTTGAAATTGTTTTTTTAACTAGGAGTAGGACCGCTTTTGCCAACACAAAAGTTGCCTAAAATTTTCTAAATCGATCTAGAAGAAGATCGCCAGAGCGACCTTGTTTTCCTTTTGGTCGTTTCCTTCTCCTTCCAATCTTTTTCTCTCCCTTTTTCCGAACTTTTGTTACTCTTTATATCCTTTTATGTTTTCTTTAATTTTTCATTTCCATATGAATCCATTGCGACGCCTTTTTCCATATCTTTGGAATATTTTAATTATATTTTCGTCACTATACACCCTCCTTCCTTGCAGTTTTCCAAAGATCTGGGTTCCCCATTTTCCCACTGGGGCCTGGGATATTCCAGGAATCCCAAAGTTTATCCCGCTTTTCTACTAAGCCACAAGTCAGACTTCAAGTTTCCTAATTAAGAAACTAACCATGCGAAGTTTTTACCTTCTTTTTACCAGAACCATAGACGAAGTTTAACGGGTAATTCTAGGACTTAGAATATTATTATTGTTACTACAATTCCTTGCAAATTGCATTGCTTATCATTGTGTGAGTCATTAAGTGAGGTAAAAAAAGGGAGCTAATAATTTTTTTTATTCGGGATTCCCTAGCTGTGACTTGTTTTAGTTTTTATATTTCACAAAGTTAACCCCCCCCCAAAAAAAAGAAAGCAAAATCCTCTTAAAGGTGAGTATTTTATTTATTTATATTCTAATTTTTTTTAATAGATATACATTATACATGTATATATGAAAAGGTAAATATAGGTATATAGGTATAATAAGACAAAACTATGTACAAGTGATAATTTAGAAATGTTAAATATCTTTTTGTATCTATTTTGCAAGTATATATATTATTTATATTTAATTTAATATTTTTTACCGTATCTTGCGATATGATACGATACTTAAAAATGAAATTTCGATATATGATACGTATCTCGATTTAACAACTATGGTTAACCGTTTTTTTAATAAATAAATAAATTTAGAACATATATAAAATGTTAAATAATGTGGATGATTTGAAAGAACTCCTTTGAATATTTTTAAAGGCATAAAGGAATGAAAAAATTAAATAAATGAGAGAGAAAAATATAACTAAAAATGTATGGAAGATTTAAAAAATGGAGAGAGAGAGAGAGAGAGAGAGAGAGAGAGAATAATGTCGTGTAAGTGTTGAGAAGAGTCATTTAGGAATAAACATAAAGGTATGTATAGATGTATAGATATGTATAAATAGATTATAAATTATTATTATTATTATTATTATTATTATTATAATACTAATAATAATTGTTTTGCTCACAAAACTAATAATACTTCGAATATTATTGTGTTGTTTTGTTGGTTACAACTTGGATTATTATCTCATATACCATCAATGTAAAGTTTTAACTTTACAAGTCGAATTAGGTGACTAAAAAAAAAGGACTGATTTGAAAAGCAAAACAGTTAAAGGATCAATTAAAATGAAAAAATTTTGAAAGATAGTGGGTTGAAAGTTTTGATAGGGAATATTAATTTATGCTCCAAATAAGGAAGAAGATAGGGAAATTCTTTGGAATGAATTAAAAGTATTGAGATGTCAATTTCAAATGCCATGGATTTTGGGAGGGGACTTCAACTCTATTCGAAGCCCAGAAGAAAGGATCGGTAATTCCCTTAACCTTTCCATTATGCAAAACTTTTCTAATTTCATTAAAGACATGTGCTTGGTTGATTTGCCGCTGAATGGTGATAGCTTCACTTAGGGTAGAATTGGGCAAGGTTCTTTTAGTATACTGGATCGTTTCCTTGTCCATCCAGAAATTCTGATTCAATTTCCAAGGTTACAGCTTAAGGCTAAACCAAAGTCTCTTTCTGATCACAACCCAATTTGTATTGATGTTGATTGTATTAACTGGGCCCTGAACCTTTTAAATTCTTTAATCATTGGTTGGAATGTGAGGGTTTTCAATGTATGGTTAAAGATGCTTGGAAAGTTATAGTGGACAATAGAAAGAGGGGTGAAAGCATCACTATATTGCTCATGAGGGTGAAGATGGAGATTAAAAAATGGCAGGTGGATAATTCTATGGCTAATGCGAAGAGAATTCCGTTGCTGGAACAAGAGATTCATATTAAGGAGAGATGCCTTTAGGATGGTCAGTCTAGTGAAGAGTTGAAAAGTGAGCTGATTATTTTGAAAGGAGAGAAATGGAAATTGTATAGAAATGAAGAAAGTTCATGGCAGTAAAAAGCAAGACTACAGTGGTTAAAAGCTGGAGATCGTAACACGAGATTTTTTTCATATTGCTGCTGCAAATAGAGGACGGAAAAATTACATTAGTAAGCTGGAGTTCAGAGGCAAAATGGTAGAAGACTCGAAAGAGTTAAAAGAAGAAGTGGTCAGTTATTTTGAAGAGTTCTATAACTTGAGGACTGCTGCTGAGGTTGTTGATACCAACTATGATTTCAAGAAGATTTCTGACAGTAGTTTAGATAAGCTTCAAAGACCTTTTACTGTGGATGAAGTGTTTGAAGCAGTTAAGGAATGTGATGGTAACAAGCTCCGGGTCCTGACGGGTTCAATTTCTGCTTTATTAAAAATCAGTGGGAATTCTTTAAGGAGTTTATTATGGAGCTCAGGGTGGAGTTTTATGAAACTGGTAAATTTCATGGAGCATAAATTCTTCTTTTATAAATCTCATCCCTAAATGTAATGGAGCCTCTAAGTTGGGTCAATATCGACCTATAAGCCTTGTGGGTTGTATTTATAAAATTATTGCTAAGACTCTAGCCAGAAGATTGAAAGGAGTGATGGGAAAGATTGTTGGAGAAAACCAATTCGCTTTCACAACAGGAAGACAGATTCTTGATTGTTTGTTGATTGCGAATGAAGTGATCGATTGGATGAGAAGGACTAACAAAGGTGGGTTATGCTTCAAAGTAGATTTCGAAAAAGCTTATGATAGTGTTGACTGGAGGTTTCTTGACTTTGTAATGAGGAAAATGGGGTTTGGGAATAAATGGATTACGTGGATTATGACGTGTGTATCTATAGCTTCTGTGTCTGTTCTTGTCAATGGTGCAGCTTCGAGGCAGTTTCGGATGTCGAGAGGTCTGAGGCAAGGTTGTCCTCTTTTGCCATTCTTGTTTAATATAGTGGGTGAAATGCTTAGTGCTCTCTTAAGAAAGGCAGTTTCCATGGCTTTGTTTGAAGGTGCTGTTATTGGCAATTTGAATCTCTCTCATTTGCAATATACTGATGACACGCTTATTTTCTATAGTTATGAGAATGAGCAGATTTTAAATGTCAAGAGAGTGCTTAGATGTTTTCAGCTGGCTCCCGAGTTAAAAATAAATTTTGCTAAGAGCAGTTTAATTGGAATTGGCTCTAACTTACAAGATTTACAGATGTGGGCAAGTCAAATTAATTGTAATTAAGGTCGGACAGCTTCCTTGTTCTTATCTTGGTCTACCTCTCGGAGCAAGAGTTAATTTTGTGAACCTATGGCAACCTATTGTGGAAAGGTTCCGTTTGAAGCTGGCAACATGGAAAGGTAAGCTTCTGTCCATAGGTGGAAGGGTTACATTGATAAAGTCAGTTCTTACTAGCCTACTAGTTTATTTTATGTCCATGCTCCAGATGCTAGTGACAATTAGGAATGAGTTGGAAAAAATTATAAGGAGATTTTTATGGTCAGGATCAGATGTATCCAAAAAAATTCACTTTGTTGATTGGGATTCTATCTGTAACTTTAAAGAATTTGGAGGACTTGGCTTTATTAATCTTGGACTGAAAAACCATGCGTTGTTTAATAAGTGGTTATGGCGGTATGGTAATGATAAAGATAGTCTGTGGAGAGCTGTTATCACTAAAAAAATGGCCTGGATGAGACGACCATGGTTTCGGCAAGAGGCAGATCCTCTAAATGTCCTATGATTTGGAAAAACATTACTAGATCGTTAGTTAATGATGATCCTTTTTCTGAATTAACTCATGGTAGCTTTGGGATCTCTATTGGTAATGGCTGCTATGTGGAGTTCTGGACAGATACGTGGGTGGACGTACAAATCCTCAAAGACTGCTTTCCAAGAATTTTTGCACTTCCTGTCAAAAAGTTTGGGAAAGCTAAGGAATTTGGCAGCATGCGAGACAATTCTTGGGAATGGAGTATCGAATTGAGAAGGCCTCTATTTGACTAGGAACAACAACAGTGGCAAGACATGCTAAATCTTCTGAAAGACTTCATTATCCTTGATGATCTCCAAGACAAACTTATTTGGAAGCATAGTCTAAGCGGGATCTATTCATCTAGTTCTTTTTGCAGAACCTTTATGAGTCACTCTCATAGGGCTATGTCGGTTTGGGAATTTGTTTGGGCAAGTTTGGCTCCTCCAAAGGTTGGGTGCTTTGTTTGGCAATTAATGAGAAGCAGGCTGGAGGTAAAGGAGGAGCTATTAAAGAGGGGTCTTCTTCAACTTGAATCTGCCATGTGTTCTTTTTGTAAGATGGAAGTTGAATCTGTAAGTCATTTATTTTTTTCTTGTTACTATACATAGCTTGTTTGGACGAATTGTTGTAGAATTTGGGAGGTTGATTGGGTGACACCAAAGGAACCGCTCTCTTTCTTTATGGCTTGGCAAGGCGAATGTCCAAGAAAAGGTAATATAAAGGTGTGGAGAATGGCTTTTTTTGCAATTGTGTGGTCTGTGTGGACTCATAGGAATGAGATTGTTTTTAATGGGAAAGCCTTTGATGTTATGGAGCTCATGAATATTATCAAATTAAGATTGTCATGGTGGCTGAAAGCAAAATGGCCAAATATGGAAGCTACTTGGATGGATCTGTACAGATTTCCAAATGCAATTTTAGTTAAGAAAGAGGACACCAATAGAAGAGCTCAAGTTATTTGGAGCCCTCCACCTAGTGGTGTGATGAAGTTTAATGTCGATGGAGCGGCAAGAGGCAAACCTGGACAAGCAGGAATTGGAGGTTTGTTGCGTGATGAAGATGGTAAAACTTGGATTCGCGATTCCAATTTGGCTAAAGTTTTGGCTATTAAAGAGGCTATGACTACATTTTGTGCCTGTAGATAGGTCAACTCTCATGGCCTTCTTGTAGAGGGCGACTCCAATAATGCAGTTCAATGGGTTTTAAACCCAGATACTTCCATGTGGAAGCTAAGGAAATGGGTGGCGATGATTACTTGTATGAAGAAGAATTTATTAAGCTTCCAGATTCAACATGTTGGTAGAGAGGCAAATGGTGAGGCGGACTACTTGGCTAAAGCAGGTGTTGATAGGCAAACACCCATGCTACTTATTTATTGTTAACATGTTTGCTTGACTTCTGTTGTGTTCTTTATTTTCCTGCTACCCTTTTTGTACTTGGCTTCTTGGTTTGGTCTTAATAATATATATTGGCCTAGCCTTAAAAAAAAAATGAAAAAAGTTTGAAAGACCAATTTTGAAAAAGATTATTACTCCAAAACAATTAGTGGAGTTTTCAGACTCCATTAGTAATGTTAGAAGAATATACATATATAAGTATTTAATTAACTAATTAATTAATATTCAAAAGAAAAATATTTCTTGACTCGTTCAAATTTATCTCGACTACAACCTCCTATACATCTTTTCCTAATTTTTCAAACTTTAATGCGCTTCACAAAGTTTAATTTCATGTTAAAAAAGTTACCTTATTTATAAGGTAAGTTTTGTCTTTTTACAAATAATAGTGGTAGGGTTTTAGAAAGAGAAAAAGGTGGGACCTGACCAACACTTGTTGGATTGAGTGGAATAAGCTTAATATCCCTTAAGTAAGGTATTGGTTTCAAATCTTGTAAATGGAGAAAACAGATTTGGGAGAACTTTCCCTCATTTGGGATTCGATGCGGCTCAAATAGAATTAGTCGCAGACCGTTAAATGAATACGAATACTTATGATTATACAAAAAAAGGTGGGATCTATCACATCAGGCAGATTATAGGCGTGATGAATTATAGTCGGGTCATGTAATAAAACTATATGTTAGAAAGACGTGTCAACCCTCTAACTCATTTTGTGAGAAAAATTATTACATAAGACTGTCCTACCATGTCACGCATGCAATAACTCAGAAATTCTTCTACAATTACTAAAACTCTACTGCAATCATGTTTTAAATTTCAGGACTTACACTGTTAAGTCCTACTTCTTAACTTATGTCTAAACTCGTTGCTAAATTTGGACTAAATTTTACCATCAATCATTCAACTTTGACAGATTTTTTACTTTGATAAATGAAGTTTAATTTGTCCCAATCAAATCACTAAAGTTTGATAAGTATACCAAATTTGATCACTCTTAACTTTTTTCATCCAACCAATTAATAGAAAAAAGACGTGGCAACCATTTCATTTGCTATATAAGTTGTCACATCACCCAGTCCACATCAACTTTTTATTTTTCTATTCTTAGTAATTTAATTCGTTTTGCACTCATGTTTACTTTGTTAGAGAGAGAGAGAGAGAGAGAGAGAGAGAGAGAGAGAGAGAGAGAGAGAGAGAGAGGTGTGGAACTAACATATATTTTGGGTGATGTGACAATTTACATGATAAATAACATGATTATCACATTATTTTTTCCTTAGTTGATTGGATAGAAATGTTAAAGTCACAAGATTTGGTATATTTATCAAACTTTAATGATTTAATGGGAATAAATTAAACTTCAATGATAAAAATGAAAAATCTGTCAAAATTGAGTGACCAACAATGAAATTTACTCCAAAATTTGTGGCAATATTAGGAATTATTTTGAATTAACACAATCTTATTGTTTGGTTCAGTGGATGATATGATGGAATGTCCCATGTAATGACTTCTCCTAAAGTCTAAAAACTTTGGTGTATGAGATAATTTTCCAAGAAGGATTATTATTTTATACAGGGTTAGTGAAGTTTTAAAACTCCACAAACAATGTTAAAAAAACAACACATGCATCAATACTTTGACTAATGAATTAATATTACAAAAAAATAGCTTATAGGTACATATCAACCCTCTAACCCCTCTTCTAAAAACTCCATTTACAGTAAATAATTTTTCATTTAAGAAAGAATTAAAACTTAAACCCCAAAAAAGATTGAGACAGAGAATACAGAAATATCTTAATAGATGGTAATGAAGGTGTTTGCGGGTTTTACTTCAATTAGAGGTGTCAAATCGGGTTGATCGGGTAGGTTTCGGGTTCGGGTCAATCAGGTCGGGTCAGTTTGGGTCAAAAGAGATTTTCGGGTCATTTCGGGTTTCGGGTCATTCGGGTTCGGGTCATTCGGGTTTCGGGTCATTCGGGTTTCGGGTCATTCGGGTCTCGGGTCATTCGGGTTTCGGGTCATTCGGGTCTCGGGTCATTTGGGTCTCGGGTTTTTCGGGTTTTGTCCTCGGGTGTGTCGGGTTTCGGGTCATTCGGGTTTCGGGTTCGGGTTTTTCGGGTTTGACCATCGGGTCTTTCAGGTTACAGGTTTTTTGGATTTTATATCATTTGGATTCGATTTTTTTTTATTTAACTCTCGAGTCATTCGGGTTATCGATTATTTTAAATTGAATTAAAGTTTTGATTTTACAAATTAATACTTAAGAGAGATTTTATCAAAAATATTATTTATTAGATTTGTTATAAATTGTAATTAAATTAATTAAATTTGTAATGTTATAAATGCATTAATTACATTAGTAACATTTATAACTTTTTTAAAAATTTTCCTATAAATTATCTATAGTTTTAAATAAAATAAATATTTAAATTTTTATTATTTACTAATTCATTTCTAAATTCTAATTGATATATAATAAATTCATGATTCATACAGCTATGGCCACCATGAACCACTAATCTTAGTATCTTATTATCTTAGTGCTAATGACCTTGTTTTGTTCTTTCCTTTCTAAGACTTGTATATAGACTATATTTTATAGTGATTAGTGATTAACATCACATACTTCTGCATAATAGAACAACTTGCACACACACTACATTCGGCATTCTCATTAAATTATTTGTTTTGGCGAGAACTAAATTATAAGGAGAAAATATATGACAACATATTAAAATTTTAATTTCAAATTTTTAATGTTTAGATACTTTTTGTTGGATAGATAATTCACTAATTTGATATGAATATTAGTAATTTATTAATATTACTATAATTTATAAATTTTCTTAGTTAAAATGGAAAATTGTCATTCACATGAAAAAATTTATTTATTGATTTGATCAGTAATGATGAAATCAACATGGCCTTTTGTAAATTCTCAAATTTTCCTTAATAATGTTCATAATTAATATTATTAAATTTAAGTAATAATATTCTATAAATTCATATAATTCAATCATAAATTCATAATAATAAAATTTAAAAACCATAATTATGAAAAAATATTTTTTTAAGTTCACTTTGATCAAAATTTTATCAAATGTTTATTTTTATTTTCTTTATCAAATTTATTTATTAAATTTGAAGTTTATGAGTTATATAAAAATACTCCATCTGTCCCTATTTGTCTATTACAATTAATCATTTCATACAGGGCAAAAAAAATAGTTATGGTACAAAATTTCATACATATTTACATTGACTTTCTTATTTTATCCTTATCTCTCTTCTTCTTTAATTCTCTCTCCTATTTAGAAAAAATATTTATTTAAGAGAGAAAAAAAGTAGTTTAAAAGGGTAATTTTAAAAAATTAATAATTAATGCTGGGATATAGACAGATAAAAAGGAATAAATAAAGTTTTTAAAAACAAATAAAGCTTCTAGCAGAAGGCAGATAAATAGGGACAGAGGGAGTATTTCATTAGTTTGTCGGGTTCTTTCGGGTTAGATTCTCGGGTTTTTCGGGTTAGATTCTCGGGTCAATCGGGTTCCGGGTCAATCGGGTTTCGGGTCAATCGGGTTTCGGGTCAATCGGGTTACGGGTCAATCGGGTTACGGGTCAATCGGGTTACGGGTCAATCGGGTTTCAGGTCGGTCGGGTTCGGGTCGTTTACTTTTTTTAGTCAAACCAAGTCGGGTTAGTTTCGGGTTCGGGTCGGTCGGGTCGGGTTATCGGGTTCGGGTCAACTTTTGACAGCTCTAACTTCAATGTATATACTACATATCTCAACTCACTACATAAGATGGGAAACCCACTTGCAAGCTCCAACGATAAGCTAGCTCAGCTAAAATAACAAAAGGTCAAAGGGCTCTGGAGGTACATTGAACAAAAGGCATGAAAAAATTATATAAATTATATTCCTGAATTAGACAAAAGGAAAATTTTTTAAATGCGTCTAAACCTATCCAAAAATACGATCCATTCCCTCAGAGTGAACCCAATACAAAGAATAAGAATTACAAAAATCAGGATAAAAATAATTTAAATTATGGTTGCGTTCACTAATCATGGATAACCTGAAATCAGCCACCCTTGTATGCTTAATTTATCCTACATGGAAGAATTAGACTTTCCCATCATGTTCATTAGAATCTGACAAACTACCATGCTTTTGTTGTTTGCTAGTCGGGAGAGAGAGGCTCCTTCGCTCCTTCCCGCCAGGCTTAGATGAAGCATTGCCATACCAGATCATTCCAGCCACAGCTATGATCATGCCTAGGACAACATGCAGATTGAGACCTTCTTTCCCAAAGAAAAAGAACCCCATAATCAACACCAGGATTGTCTTCATATGGCCGAGTACTTGAAACGACACTGCAGTGAATCTGCCAATGCAGATGAACTGGCTGAGGTTGGTTCCTATCGCAATAGTGCATGAGAGAACTATAAACGTCTGCAAGGACCAACAAAACCAGGTGTGAGCAACTATTCCAGTAAAACCAAAAGTCAGTCGCACAAGATATGGGCGGCATTCCACACATCCCATGTACATTTTACAGGCCCATGCATAATTGGCTAATTGCTTCAGGCCTCAGGCAAAGGGAGACACCAAAATGGAACCTCACTAAGAGTAATTTGAGCTGGCGGCTAGAAGAAAATAAGCAGCAAATAGCAAACATAACTTATAAGTTGTAATATTATCGCAACATGTGGTACATCTGTCGATATAAACCTTCCTAAAAATTAAACCCCATTTGCTTAGTACCTTTGCTTTGTCATTTTACCCAAAAACTAATGAGAGAGTAAAAAGATGCAAATAGAAAAAGAAGAGAAACAAAAAGACAGAGAAACAATTAAAAAGGAAAAGTAGAAGTTGAAAGGAACCCAAATGATTTTTCTCAATCAAAATGAACTGCATGCAAATATTTCCTCAAGGCATCTCTAAATTCATTCAGAGGGCAGATGAATTAGAGATGTTCGGCACCATATGGCGTCATTGGCATGTAAAAGAGGTGCCAGTATTAAGCAATACGTGCAGAGCTGCAAGCAAGAATATCATATGCAATGCAAGTTAAATATAATTGCAGGGCACAAGAAAGACAGGTAACAACATTGTTTTTCATTCACAGACATGATTTGCACAGCAACTCACACAAGCCTAACCTTGTTCTATGCAACAACAACCACATTTGTCAACCAAAATAAAGCAAGGAACAAAAATAGACAGATTACTTACCACAGAAGCTAGGTTATAATTAAACGCATCAACTCTCTTGTTTGTCAACCAATAATCCAGAAATGGACCAACTATCAGCAGTGTTCCAGCCTGGGCAGGAGCCGTGTGCCCCAGTAGGTTGAAAGAACTAAGATTATATCTTCGTTGGAGGTGATGCACATACTGCAATAGACAAACATGACAATAAATAAATGATGTATAAGTACAATAAAGAAATGATGTATAAGTACAATAAATAAATGTTGTATAAGTTCTAAAAAGACCCAAACAAAATACAGCAATTTAGAAAAATGTGATTGAATTGATATGCAGAGGAATGAACAACTAACATATTGTTGCAGAGAAGTACTCCAAACTGCAATAAAGGCAGCTACAAATCCTTTTGTATTAACACTCACATCAGTGACAGTACAAACACCAACACCCAGAAGAACAACAGCTATGCTCAGCTTTGTGTCTCTGGAATACCGAATCTTGTCCATTACAACTTCCAAAAAACAGGATACAGGAATCATACTCAGCTTTGCAATCTGTCATTGAATTAGAGAGTTTGTGATTTCCAAAATATCTGAACAACACAACTGGTGAAATCCAGCAACTATTATACTTTACCTGATAAAATCCCACAGAGTTCCACATTAGACTAACATTCATTCCAACAATAGAGAAGTTGGCAAACAAAACAAATTTCAAAAGCTCTGGCAAGGGTAGATGAGAAGATTGAATGTATCCTAACCATCTTAGAATAGCCGTCATCAAGGTCGTGGTAGCAAAATGCAAACCAGTTAATGTTGTAGCTGCAACAGTTTGCAATCAAACACGAAGGCATTAGTGATGTTATACTACATCCTAATTCCAACAAGGATATTCAGAAAACCCAGAAAGTAACAAAGACCAGAATGTTTAGCTTATTGACTTGCAGATGATCATTACTTCCACCATGACTATCAGCCACACTTAATCCCAACTACTTCCAACTTCCGACTCAAAGGCTTCCTGTTAATCTCTGCTTATAAAAAGACTTTTGTCTACTTTCAGTTGTTTTTAACTCCTACTCCAACAGATAAAAAAGAGTAGGGTAGGAAGGGAAGGGAATAATAGCCCATGCAGTTCACCATTACCACCATTCCCCCAACAAACCTACACGAAATTTACCCTAGGTTTGAACATCTTGCTCAATTCTGCACATAATCAGGCCAATTCAACAACTTTTTTACATGATTCATTATGCGAAGCTCCAGCCATTCCACTCCACAACCTAATATTTCAAAACTTTAGAATCATTATGTCCACTCATTTCACTTTCCAAGAAAATGCTCACAACTGCTGAAAGTCATCTTGCTCAACAAACTTTTTTCATCTATTTCCAATTTATGTGTTGATTTCATGGCACAGTTGCACCTCACCACATTGATCCTATATAAATGGCTTGAACATATGAATGAATTTGACAGTGAAAATTGCAAATTCAAATAACCGTACATGGCCACAAAATCATTAACAATTTATAACATATGGGGCAAAGGCAGTAAAAAGGGAGTTTCAAAGGAATTTACCAAAACTGAAACCATAAGTAGCCATTAAGGCTTTATTGACAATAATGATGCCAACAGAAGTGACGACATTGAACATCCAAGCAGCTGCATCTACAACTGCCTTTCTATCAGCCTTGCTAGTAGGAGCCATTTGATAATGCGCTGCAAGTGAAAACCCTGACGCCTTCACCACTCAACGCTCTAATCCATCCATGTGCATATGATGTTCAAGAGTTATCAACCATCCAATAATTGTCCTGCAAAAATCGTAGCAACAAATAAGAAAAAAAAAAACTGTAAACTTATTGAAATCTCACAATTGAAATTGCTACCGAGAATACTCCACGAAGACATGATGAAAACACAATCATGCAAATAAAATGAATATAATAAAGATACGAGTTTTTAACTCAAACCAATCAATAACAGCCTAATACTCCAAAAATGTTTAGAATAAAGAAAAAGCAGAAGAGTGCTTTACATTTCTTATAAATACCTAAAATTATCCTTCCATCTTTTGGAACCCTTGACTAGCAGTGGCTCACCTTTTCCAGATATTATTTCTCATTCAGTAAATAAGATATTCTAATTATATTGCCTAACTCTCATGGAGGGACAGCAAGAGGAAAAAGTCCAGAACCACCCTTTTTTGCTTAAATAACCCACAGTTATATTTAGCTACATCTTCCCCATTAACTAACCAATTTGCAATATTGGTATCATTCAATCAACATATCTCTGACACAGAACCCCATTTGACAACATATCTAAACACCCATTGAAGGAACAAAGCTATCCCAAAATCAAGTCAAATATTCAGAACAAACAGGATTTGACAGTTCCTAAATAAGCACTAACGTGTAAACGACACCCATAGACCGAAAAAACATGATGCTCATTAGATCACGGCGACAACGACCGCTAAACACGAATTCAACTCCACTCCATCTAAATTAAGCAATAACAACCTCAGTTGAGAACGCCTTCCCTCTTTGCATTAAATCATAAACACAATTTTGTTTACGGAAAGTAAATTACATCATTTAACACATTCTTTTTTCCTCATCAAAGATCAAATGCAATAGCCAAACACAGTAAAATTACAACAGTAGAAACAAGAAAAATAAGCAGAATATTACAGTTAAATTCCACTATTATAACTATTTACTTTTAGATTTCGGCAGTGATTCGAAAAGAGAAATCAAATACGAATCACATTGAAACGTTTTTAACAGTGAAAAACTCACGTTAAGATCTCGAAATCTCAAGAAAATACTATCGTAAATCACGCGACAGATCCGGATCAAGTAAAAGAAAATGAGAAAATGGAAAATTAGATCTAAGGAAAAAAAATCAGTGTTAGATCTAAGAATTGAATGCAATGGCGAGAGGAAGTAACAGATCTAACGCATCGAAAGGGAAATGAAAACGACGGCCAATCGTACCGTTTGATGAAAGGTAGACGTCGATGAGAGGGAAGAGAGAGAAAGCGGGCAAAGGAAAGGGGAATGTTTGGAAATGATGAGAAAGGCGGGTGTAATTAAGCGGGGGAAGGGGATTAATTAAGTTTTGTTTGTTTGGATCCCAGAGAATTGGAGAGAAAAGAGAGAGAATTTCAATCTCCGGTAAAAAAATTAGTTGGAAAATGAAGGGATCGTGGAAGACAACTCTCCCTCCTTTCTTTCCTTCCCAGACGGCAAATATGCATTGCCACTTTCCTTCACATTTTCCTTTTATTCATCTTTTATTAAATTGTAAAATCCTTTTTAAAATTTTTCAATGTGAGAAAATGTTTGATCAAAACTGTTTGTAAAAGAGGAGATTTTATATCCTCTAATAATAATGTGTCATATCAAATTTTTAAAGAATTTATAAAATTTTATAATAAACTTTATTATACACAACTATTTGACTAAGAGTTTTATTTGGTCAAAATTTAACCCCAAGTTCAAAAAAAAATTATAGTGTAATTCTTAAAATTTAGGTATTATTGCGATAAAGTTTTAGTAATTGTAAAAAAATCATCTGAGTTTGTGTAAAAAAAAAGAAAAAAGAGTTTTTGACTTAAGTAATAAGATGTGCTGTAATGCATTTTAAAGTTTTGTAAAATTTTAAAAAATTTGAGGTGACATGTTATTATTATTAGAAGATATAAAAACTCTCTTTTGTAGGAAATTTTGACCGAATTTTTACTCTTTTAATGTATTCCTTCATTGGATTTTTTAAAAAAAATATTTTTTATATTTTCCTATTAATAAATTCCAATCAAAGATATTCAAAATTTAAACTTTTCATTTTGAAGTTGAAATGTACTTATTAATTAGTTATAAGAAAACAATAGTATAATTTCACTAGAATTACTTAACAATTAGAGTATCGGACACACCGGAATGCATGTATAAAACAAGTTATTGCTATATAAGAATAGAATAATTTATTCTTTAAAAAAAAGAATAGTATAATCAATTGCTACTTAATCTTAATTTATTCTTTAAAAAAAAGAATGGTATAATCAATTGCTACTTAATCATATTAGAGTCTCCCCAACGCTTAGGGTTTTGTGAGAGGAGTTTCTAGTCTTGCAAGCGGCAAGATAGTTTAGTCCACTCCAGGATTGATTTGTGATCTTGGGGTTCGTTTGAGTTATAGAGTTTCGAGTTAGTATATCAGTTAGTTTGTTCGTCGGTGTTTTGTTTCGGTGGTGAGTTTTGTTGAAGGGATCTGGTTGGGCACTGAGGGCAAATGATTTGGAAAGTTTGTGGAATCATCTAAATCTCATTGATGAGGAAAAGATTTGCGTTGTTGACAACGAGGATTCCACTAATGATTGAAAAAATCAAAAGAAGTGCTGGATGGTGGGAAAGCTTCTCACTACAAGGCCATTTAACAAGCAGGCCATGATGAGCACTCTAAAATTGGTATGGAAACTGGCTAAGAAAGTGCATATTGTAACTTTGGAAGAAAACTTGTTTCTTTTCCGATTTTCATCAATGTCGGATAAAAATAGGGTAATTGATGGATCTCCATGGTTTTTTGATAAACACATGCTGATGTTGACAGAGTATGATGGGGATTTAAGACCTGAGGAATATAGTTTTACTAGAGCCATTATGTGGATTCGAATTCACGATCTGCCTTTATGGAAAATAACTAATGAGATTACAGAGAAGATTGGCTGGCAATTGGGAAATCTGATTAAGATTGATCCTACTCTGGATTCAGATGGATGGGCTCGATTCTTGAGAGTAAGGGTGGAGTTCGATATTACTAAGCCTTTGCGAAGAGCTGTTGTTTTAGGTAACAATAGAGGACAAGGTGGGAGTCGGGCATGATTATCTTATGAGAGACTTCCTTCTTTTTGTTTCTTTTGTGCATTGCTTAGCCATTGTGAGATGGACTGTGAAAGTAGGGATGAAGTTAATCCGAGTGAGGCACGAATGCAGCAGTATGAAAAATGGTTAAGGGCTTCATCGCTGAAAAAGAGGGCGAGTTTTGGCCAGAATGTTTCTCAATGGAACATAAAAGTCAAATCTATGACGAGGAACGAATTGTTTAATGATTGTATGGTAGAAGGTGAAAGGTGTTCGACCGTTCTAGAAGTGGGTGAAGGCAAGGTTGCTAGTGGTGGCGCGGTGACAATTGGCACTTCGGGTAAAACCTAACCCAATCAAGCAATTGATTACGGTACCATAAAACATGGCAAGTTCTCCGGGATTGAGTTAGATCCAAAAGTTAAGGGATTAGATAAAGAACCATCAGTTAGCAAAGAGAGTACTACGGAGGGAGGGAATCAAGGTGAATTAATGAGTAAGAATGTTAGTAATATGATGCGACCCAATAAGTTGGGCCCCACCTCAGGAGACAACACAGCAAATACTGTCACGCCCCGACCCGCCCGGGTTAGCCACATGGCAACCGCCGTATTGCCTCGAAGTACGTGCCGACAGGTCACGCACCAGAAGCACCGCAAGGCATTGAAATGGATATCATCGCTGCAAACAACTAAAACTTTAATTAAAAACTATTTTATAAAATAATATAACTTAAAATGTGCACCAGTGGATTAATTTAAAAGGAATACCTATGCAGCGGAAAACTACTAAGCCTAAGCCACCGACACCTCCTAGTGAGCCTCCTTTCTATAGCTGACTCCGTACGCAAATCTGCATCCATCCACGTTGGATATAGGTGAGTGACAGAGGTTCTAAGAATATCTATCTGGGTTAAAGCGGATAAGGGAAATCCAAAATAAAATAAAATAATAATAATAATAAAATAAATATTTTTCTTTTGAAACTCTTTTTTGGTTCTCCTGCTGAGAACCCTCTTTTAAAAACACTTTAAATAAATAAATATATATATATACACATAAAATGGGCTGGCATCTCTGTCATACTGGAGGTTCGACCTGTCGGTCGTATGCCTCATTGCACCGAGGGCTATCTCTTATCTTTCTAAGATATTTTCTCAATTTCTCTTTCTCTAGCTCTTTCCCTCGGCGGTGCCCATCACTGTGGTGGGACACAGCTACACCAGACCTGGCGAGTCTCCTTTCATGACTTTCTACTCCAGGCTATCATATTCTCCGTACCCCTTCAAAAAGGCGGTCCACGGGAACCTCACATATATTCTCCGTGCCCCCTTGTTTAAAAAGGCGGTACACGGGAACCTCACTGGCATGCCTCTCACTCGGTCCACACGCTCCCTCATATCGGAGCACCGAGGATACCTCTCAATCACTCATCTCGCATCCCATTCATAACAAGTTTATAAATATATATATATATGTATAAAACATACATTTTTAAAATAAATAAACACACACACGTAAGTCTTTATATTTCTTTTTAAAACATCCCACTCACTGTGTGGGTATATCACAAACAAGTGTGTGTGTATGTGGATTTCCTGTATCCCAAAACCTTTTTGAAAACATTTAAGTTTTTAAAATCATTTTTAAAACCTTTTTCCCCAGTGGCTAAACAGATAAGTCTAGGTCACTCACAGTGTTGGGAGACTCGTATACTCCCAAGCGCTCCATGTAGCTTAACCTCCAGAGCATCGCCGCACTCGATTCAACCGGAGCCCTAATACACGGAAATATAAATTAGCATTCATAAATAAATTTATGAATGCACCTATGAGGCTCTAACATGACCTAAGATTGAGCTTGGATATGATTCGGGGCTTAGAAAAGTGTCCGGGAGGTTCCGGGGTAAAAATTGGACACTTGGTGAAAAATTATAAAAATGCCCCTGGGGGTCCATGGGCCGCCAACTCGGGCCCAGCCCGGCCTAGGTCTGGGCCAGGCAGGCCCCCCACATGGCTGGGTCAAGCCCGGCCTGTTTCTGGGCCCAAAAAGGCCCCCTTTGCTGATTGGGCTGAGGCCCACTCGGCTTGGGCCCAATAGGGCCAAGTCCAGCGCGGGACTGGCCCAGGTCCAGTGCGGGACCTAGGTCGCGGGTCTCTCTTGCGCGGGAGAGACTCAGCTCCCACATGGGAGCAGCTCGCAGGCCATGAGATCCGAGGCCTTTCCTCGGTTCTCGAGCCCCTCGGTCCACCGTTTCGCGTGAAATTCGAGATGGAGGTTCCTCTCACCTCCCACGACGCATTTACCGGAGCAGAAACGAGAATCACAAGCTCAAAGTTCTTAGATCTCAATTTAAACTTAAAATCTAACTAAAAGCTGAACCTAATTTTGAGCTTGGATCTCTCCTAGACCAATGCATGGAAATAAGTGAAAACTTAGAAAAATGTAGATCAAGGAGTTAAGAATAACATACGAAGAACTTGCCTTGATCCTTCGGTCGGTTTGTCCGGATCGGCCAAAAATCCAAAATTGCTCCGAGAGAGCAAATGAGAGGAGAGAAGAGAGAGAGAAGAGAAAATGAGAGAGGGATAGCTCATCTCCCCATGTTTATAGCAAGGCCCGACACCAGGTCTACTCGGGCCCCAGGCCAGGCTTTTTCCCCTCTTTGAAACCTCTCATAATTTCGATCCATAGCCTGATCCACCGACCAATTCACCAATGGACGTCCAATCCATTGGCTATGGACTTTAAGAAGTCCATATTAGTGATTCCAGGCATGGTCACCCATTTCATCTTCCAACTACGTCTTGTCTTAAGCCTAACTTCTCTTCTGACTTGACACAGCCGGACCGACATATTGTTTAATTAATGTTTCCTCTTGCACTATTCCGTTTGTAGTGAAAAGTCGTGCTAGGTCCGGGTGTGTCAAATACAACAAAAAAGGCTCATGTGAATAGGCTAGCAAATGATGAAAGGTTTGATGGTACTGAACATTCTATCTCTAACACTAAGATTGATAGATTTCAAGATATATAGAAGAGCCCAAAACAAAAGAATTCTTGAAAGAGGAAGGCGAGAAAGGTAGGCAAAACAGACATAGAGAAAGTGGTTATCCTGGGAAAGCGAGGTGCTGAAGGTGGTGATGAGTTGGATATAATGTGAGAAGCCAAGAAAGGAAGGATGGAAGAGGACAGTCACTCTAATGCTTGTGTAACGGCGGAGACTAATAGCCAGTCCTGCCGAGTGCCATGATTCTTTTAGCTTGGAACCACCGTAGGTTTGGGTAGGGCTATTCAAGCGAACCGAAAAACCCGATAATCGAACCAAACTGATAATTCAATTAGGGTTTTGGACTGATTATAGAAAACCGAATTAACCGAATGGAAACCGAATTGAACCGAATTGTCCAAATGAGCTAAAATTTTAAAAAAATGTTTGATTTTATTGGCTCAAAATTGAATGATTCAAAGTTTTTATAATCTTATTTGAGCTTTTGCAAAAGAATAAAAGTCTAAAATTGATTTTATTGGTTCAAAATTGAATGAATTAAAGTTTTTATAATCTTATTTGAGCTTTTATAAAAGAATAAAAGTTTAAAATTGGATGAACTTTAACAACCCGAAAACCCGCAAAAAAACCAGAACCGAATCGAAACCGAAGCGTTCGGGTATTAAAACCTTAATACCCGAACCGAATCGAACCATGTACACCCCTAGGCTTAGGAAGCCATGTGCAGTTAGAGATCTCAAAGAGCTAGTGAAGAAAGAAAGACCCCAGGTAGTTTTTATTAGTGAAATATTAGTGAAACTAAGTTAGATGCTAGTAGAGTTAATAGAATAAAAAGAAGCATTGGTTTTAGCTCTTGTTTTGCTTTTAGTTCAGATGGTAAAAGTGGAGGTATTGCCATGTTATGGGAGGATAGTATTCAGCTTACATTAATGAGCTATTCTAAATACCATATTAATATGGTGGTGAAAGGTTTAGATGGAAAAGATGATTGGAGACTGGCCCGATTTTATGGTGAAGCAGATGCTGGCAAACAATACCGATCTTGGAATATTTTGAAACAACTGGCTATGCAATCAAACTTGAAATGGGTTTGTTTTGGGGATTTCAATGAAATATTTTGGAGTAAAGAAAAAGATAGAGGTAGGTTGAGACCAAAAAGATAAATAGAGGATTTTAAGGAGACTTTGGAAACCTGTAATCTTTATGATGCGAGCTATACCGACATCCTTTTTACCTAGAAAAGAGGGCGAAATGTGGAGAATATTATCCAAGAAAGGCTTGATCGATTTTTAGTATCTGCAGACTGGTGGGATTTATGGCCAAATACCATTGTTTGTCATCTTTCAATCTTCCATCCCTGACCATATTCCCATAATGATGAGAACAATTCCTTTGGAGGAGAAAAGGAAACATCTCACCAAGGCTAGAAGATGTTTCTTTAAAGTTGGATGGTGCAAGGAACCGGATTATGCAGACTTTGTAAAACAACTTTCGTTTGAAGGTGCCAATAAGTCCTTAGAAGAAAAGATTGGGTAGACTCATGAAGGACTCAGCATGTAATATAAAAATAAGTTCAGTGGTTTTAGAAGGAGGATTGAAAAGCTTTATACAAAATTAGAAAAGACTGGAAGAACTGATGCCTCAGACGATGACTTGGCTCATGAAAGAGTAGTTAGAGAAGAGCTGAATCGATTGTTAGAGGGGGAAGAATCTTTTGGATGCAGTGATCCAGAGTAAATTGGTTAAGGGAGAGAGATTGGAATACTACTTTCTTCTATTCCCAGGTGACAAAACGGAAAAAGCATAATGAGATCAATAGATTGAAAGGGGTAGATGGAGATTGGTATGATAGTTTGGAGAATTTACAAAGGATTGCTACTGATTACTTTCAACAACTCTTTAACTCAAACAAAACACATGACTATGATGACACTCTTGAGAAGGTACAACCTCGTGTCATTGCTGAGATGAACGAGCTTCTCTTTCAAAGTTCACAGCTGAGGAGATTCAACAACCCTAAAACAAATGCACCCAACAAAAGCACTTGGTCTCGATGGTATGCCTGATTTCTTTTTTCAAAAATATTGGAGTCTTATTAGTAGAGATATTATTAGGTTTCGTTTTGATTTTTTCCATGGAAAATAAGTTTACATGATATCAATCACACTCATATAGCTCTTATTCTAAAAGTTGCTTTCCCCACAGAAGTGTCTCAGTTCAGACCGATCAATATGTGGAATGTTTTCTACAAAATCATATCCAAAGTCCTTGTTAATCATCTAAAACATATCCTACCTATATGCATTAGTGAGTCTCAAAACACTTTTGTACCAAGTTGTTTAATCTCTGATAACATTCTGGTAGCTTATGAACTACTTCATTCTTTAAAAACTATCAGAAAGTGAAGGCTAGACATCTTGCCCTCAAATTGGATATGAGGAAGGCTTATGACAAAGTGGAGTGGAATTTTCTGGAATCTATCATGCTTAAATTGGGATTTCATACTAGATGGGTGAAATTAGTGATGTCATGTATTAAATCTATTTCGTTTTTTGTTATTATTAACGGAGCTATCTTTGACACTTTTGTTCCAGAATAGGGTTTGAGATAGGGTGATCCTCTTTCCTTGTATTTATTTTTAATGTGTACAGAACGTTTGTCAGCTTTGCTTTATAATGGTCAAAAGGAGAAGTTACTTACAGGAGTTCATGTGAATCGCACTGGGCGAAATGTCACTCATCTATTCTTTGTCGACGACAATTTATTGTTTGGTAGAGCAAATCAAACTGAAGGTAGTCGGGTGATGAGCATGATAAAGAAGTATGAAGAGGGCTCGGGGCAAAAAATAAACTTCGAGAAGTCAGCAATTTTCTTCAACATAAATACGAGTGAAGTTCAAAGGACTAATCTTTTGTCTATTTTTAGTGTGGGCGAATAGAAGTGTATTGAAAGGTATTTGGGCTTGCCTACAATGGTTGGAAAGAATAAGCAAAGAGCGTTCAGAGGTATCAAGGACAAAATCGCCAAAAAGATACAGAGTTGGCATAGTAAAATGCTTTCCCAAGGTGGTCGTGAGGTTATGATCAAATCTGTTCTCCAATCAATTTCGACTTTTGCCATGAGTATTTTTGCTTCCAAAAGAGCTGTGTAAAGACATTAATGGCATGATAAGGAATTTTTGGTGGAGATAACAAAGTGATAAATGAGCTATTTACTAGATGCAATGGAGGAAAATGTGTATGTCAAAAGACTTCGGAGGCATGGCTTTAGAGAGATGGAAAATTTTTACTTAGCCATGTTAGCTATACATGGATGGCGATTAATTCAATCTCAGGATACCCTACTATATAAAATCCTCAAAGTAAGGTACTTTCCTTGTACTTCATTCTTAGAATCAAAATTTAGATAGAACATTTCTTTTACTTGGAGAAGCATTTGGCAATTGAGGCATATGCTAAAAAAGGGAACACGATGGAGAGTAGGTGATGGCTATCATATAAAAATCTTGAAGGATAAATGGGTACCAGCTATTGAGAATTTCTGTCCGTAATCAACATGAGGGAAAATATATGAAGATACCACAGTAGGCTATCTGATTGACAATGGTGCATGGAATGATCATTTGATACAAAGCTTGTTCTTGCCTTCTGAAGTAACCACGATCCAGCAAATTCCTTTAAGTAGAGCAAAATTGTAGGACATAGTTGTTTGGCATCTTGACAAAAAGGGAGAATATAAAGTCAGGGACGGATATCTCTTACTTTGTTCTATGGAAGAAAAGCCGAACATACGTTGTCAGGATGAAATGGAAGAGGACAAGCAATGTTATGGGCTACATGGAAAGCAAAGATCCCTTCAAAAGTTAAGGTGTTCGGGTGGCGAAATTCTTCCAGTTTTAGAGAATTTGCAAGCAAGGCAGGTTGTCACTGATTCTACTTGTTTTCGATGTAAACAACAAAATGATTCAGTGGTTTATGCTACACCGGAGTGTCTTTTTGCATGGGAAATTTGGAAAATTGTTACACACTGTTTCAATGCAGTCAAACTTTCTATTACAGTTGTAGTTACGACAGATACTCAAGTGGAGGACTGGCAGCAGGATCCTGAGTGGTTTCAACTTGCATTGGTCACATCATAGGCGATTTGGGGAGCACAGAATAAGGAGCTATATGAGAAATAGTTTCAACAACCCAGAGAAACTGCCATTTTCATGATGTCCTTGTTCGAAGAATTCTTACATTGCCAGGACATTATAGAGGTAAAAGAACCAGCACTGATAAAAAAATAGAAGCCACTTGTGCTTGATTTTATCAAAGTCAATTTCAACGGTGCCTAGGATAGTAGGTGGATGGTTAGAAGGATTGGTGTTGCAGCCACAAATAATGATGGGAATGTTTTAGGTGCTTTATCTACAAAAATGGATTATGCTAGTGACTCAACAACTGTAGAGGGGCAAGCTACACTCAAGGCAATTGAATGGGCTAGGGAGATGGGTTTTCATCCTATACATCTGGAAGGAGACTCTCTATATATCATTCAAAAGCTGCAAGTAACTACCACTGATTTTTCTTACATTGGCCATTTTATGGAAGCTGTTAAATTATTGTTGGCAAGTTTCGATAAATACAAAGTCACCCATATCAGGAGAGGTGGTAACAAAGTGGCTCATGATTTAGCTACTTTTGGCTTGACATTAGATGGCGAACATGTATTGATGGAAGAGTTACCTAGCTATTAGTGATTGTACTAATTCATTTACCTAATGGAAAAGCTCTCTTTCTCTTCAAATATATATATATATACACTTTTCAATTATTTTATTTTTACGATACACGGAAGGAGTAGAAACATCATATTATGTCCCACTAATTGATGTTAATTTAAGAAAAATG
The DNA here is from genome assembly GCA_030664755.1 of Microcos paniculata. Classification (NCBI taxonomy): domain Eukaryota; kingdom Viridiplantae; phylum Streptophyta; class Magnoliopsida; order Malvales; family Malvaceae; genus Microcos; species Microcos paniculata. The sequence continues at coordinate 21,214,763 of CP131461.1, forward strand.
GAGTTGAAGTAATATAAACTATAAATAGATATCAATATCAATATCTACTACAAAGAGTTAAGGAATTGTAAGAATTTTTTTTATACAATGTTACAGGAGTAATAGTACAACTTTTTTAGATTTTACCTAGTATTGATATTAGGTTAAGATTCAAAATCAATAAGACTGTAAGAGCCATGTTCCAGATAAGGATGTCAATATGCCTCGCACCCAACAGGGGCGGGGAATTTTTTCGAGGAATAGGGTCGGAGATGGGGAGAAGTTTAGATTCCCCATCAGGGTCGAAGACGGGGAATATACTCCCAGCCCCGGACCTGACCCCGAAATATATTAATATTATATGTAATTTATAATATATTGTTAAACATGTAAAATATTTTAGAACTTATCTTTTGATAGAAAAAAAGATGAAAGATGAAGCCCATTCTTATGAAGCCTACTTTAACTAAACTATTAAAGCCCATAAAATAAAACTCATACAGTCATAAACTAATGAAAAAAAAAAGTCATAAACTAATGAAAGAATTTTTTACTTTTTACTCATAAAGGTTCAACTTTATTGTGCAGAAACTTTACTTTTTACTTTTTACCCTTAATGTATTGTTCAAGATTTAATTACTTTTGAATTAGTGTGCGTTAAACTTTTCATATAACTTTTATGCTAGTATGAATGTAAAATATAGTTCAAATATTATTAGGTAACAAAATGAATGAGGGATGGGGATGGGGATGGGAAGAAATCCCTGGATATTCCCCGTGGGGATGGGGATGGGGAAAAATCCATCCCCGAATCGGAGGTCGAGGTTAGGTACAGGGATGGGGTTTCAATTTTAGGGTCGGGGATGGGGAATATGCCTCCTACATATTCCTCGCCCCATTGACATCCCTAGTTTCGAAGCAATCTCTAGGTAAGTCTGGGCCTAATCCATAGCCTTGTTAACCTATCGAACGGGCTTACAAACAGTATTTGATTTCAGCATTTCGCCTACACACCTAGGAATTGTCCATTGGTTTGGTGAAACTAGTACTAACACTTTACAGCGTCACCTGAACCCATGACCCAAGGGTTTTTTTTGCTTTTAAGATCACGCCTCTTAAACATTTGAGCTGTTAAATAAACTATCATGCTACAGCCCGCAGGCTCGAACATGAGACAATCGTCGATTACCTCATAGTATGTGTGTGCAACCACACATCTAAAACAGCACAAGGCATTTATTGAATATAAAAAGCCAAAATCAAATATCAAAATTCATAAATAAAACTTAAAGTCAAAATATTATATTTAATACAATATTTAAAATACTTTTAAATAACTCAAGGCCTCCATAAATCCCCAACAATGTAAATCAAAATACTGATAATTCTTAATTGTGCGGAGATAGATAAAAATCCAACATACAGCAGAAGGATAAAATCATAAATAGATCACCAAGAATTAGAAAAGAATCACCTATAAGGTTGAAGAAACCAATACGTACTGCTAGGCTTAGGTAGCTCCTCATGAGCCTCAAATGTTTGAAAACATCAACATAATGAGGGGTGAGTTCAACCAACTTAGTGATAAAGTTTGAAAACAGTATAAAGATAAAGATGGAGGGGGATACAATTATACCAAAAACTTATTCATAAATCATTAATTTATTTCTTTAATCCGTCCTACCAATAAAATAATTTCATTTAAATATATACAACATATACTAGGGTAGTAATCAGTGGCGGATCTTGACATGAAGTATTGGGTGGCAATTAAAATACGTTATTTTATGGGGGCAAATTTGAGATTTTAGGGTAAATGTTACAAACATATACTAAATACATAAATATAGTAATGGGAATTTTAGAACTTTGGAAGGGCTAAGCTATAACTACCATCCGCCCTTGGCATAAATAAAGTGACTAAATACCATTCGACGATAGATTCACACCTTATGAGTAATCATCATATAATCGTCAATTAAAATAAATATAAATATCTTTGTTCACTCTCCCAATGTCGCAATGTTGCCTTTAGTCACACTTGCAACCATAAATGCTCTTGGTGAGCTACCCCATGTGCCTCTCAGCCAAGAGACCCTTTCATCTGTGCCTCTCTCAATAGATAGCCCACAAGCTATTTATCACTCACCTATACTATTCACAACAAGTGCAGACTATAGGCTATTTATTTGCTAGCAATGTCCCTTGTTAGGGACTTTCTTTGAATAGATATACGTGGCTTGACAAAAGAAATGGTGGAGCCAAGTCACGTGCTAGGTGGAGTCACCAGCTGGATAAATCATAACAAATAGGAAAAACTAGTCTGGGCCCCCAATGATCCGGGCCCTAGTCAATAAGAAAGGATCTAAGGCCTTCAGTAGCAGCAATCCATGGATATTGGGCTAAAAATCATCTCCTCTTTCTAGTCCATGGCACGATCGTTGCTAATACAAGAGGCTCCTATAACATTCTTCAGTAATAGGTTCTGGTGATCAACTCCAGTGGCTAACATAGGCAAGTATAAAAACTATCTATTCTGCTCTGTTTTCTGTGTTCCTTTAAACAAAGATAACAAATAGACAAAAAGGGCAAGTCTTCAAAGGAAACCTGTGCTGGTGACGATGTTTGGGAGTATTGATGATTGAGGGACGAAAGTGGATGAGCTTGAAGATGAGAAAGGAAAGGTTATTCTTGGAGAAAACTTTGCTCACTTGGGTGATTTCTCGACGAAAATGATGAAGATAATGTTCATCTCTTTTTTTTCTCATTGTTGTCGTTGAGCTTGTAGTAGGGGTATTTATAGGCACTTTCAGGGTCCTAAATTACCCATGCAATGCCTTTGTACATCGGTTTAAAGATATGATTGTTATTGCATGAAGAGAAGCCCAATGAATTATGCTAGCAGTGATGGAATACCAGTAGCCACTGGCTAAAATTTTGTAAGTGCCCAATCAAATAATTCTTTCATCATTCCGGGCAATATGGACGTCCAATGTCTTTGCCCAACATATATGCTTCTTAATCAATGAACCTTCGACAGCTGGCTTTAAGTGTACATCAGGTGCCTTTCGCCACCAACTGACATCGATCTTCTTTTGTGCAAAGACGTTCTATACTATCTTTATCCAACTGATATCTCTTTTCCTCATCGTGCACCGTTGCTACAACCAAACGAACTTCTAAACATATTTAATGTTCTTGGGCTCCTTCCTACTGACAATGCTATAGTAGCTCCTTCAGCACCATTATTAGAAGATGATGTATTCGAACGAGCAAATTTCATCCCTCCTAGTCAGTTCCCAAATGGATCTAGAGTGTTCCAAGCTTCTGTCACTAAAGTGCCGTTTTGGAACTAACCAGAACACAACCAGACCTTTCATGGCTAATCAAACCATATTTCCAATTTGCTTCCCCCGTTACATAGGCTTGGTCCACGTGTCAAAGCTTGAGATATCAAGAGAGAAGTTACTTATGTCCTCTTAGGTAGCCATAGAAAGGAAATTGGCTTAATAGTAATAATAACAACAAAAGAAAAGGAATTAAGTAATGTTACTTCCCTGAAAATATTTAGTTACCATTCATCATTCTTCACATTCTATCGTGTCATGCTTGCCGATAGGAGCAAAGAGTTTTAACAAACGATGCTTGAAGCATTAATAAGTATTATGAGGAAGGAAAACAATGTAGCTTCCAATGTATAGCCTCCATTAATGCCTAGATCAAATAAATGTAGGTTTGCCAAAGGAAAGTACATATTTTCTATCATGGTAAGAAGCGATAGGATAATAGTGATATCCAAGTAGCTAATATTAGGTATGAATTAACTAGGCCATCTCAATATGATTGGGGACCTAAAGGTAAAAAGTTAGGTAGTTCATAGGATGAACTAAGGCAAGAGTTGTTAACCTAACTATCCAAGAGTTGCATGAGATGCAATTGGCAAGAGTTGCCTACCTAAATAACCGAGTTTTAAGTGATCAGTCAAAGCTAGATCAAGATTTTGGAAAATATGGATCTTGGCCCACTAGAAAGTTCTAAGGTAGGATTTTCGAAATTAATAGTGAGGGTTATTAATTCAAACAAAATAGTGGGAGTATCATTTAATTTAAATTGCCAAATTAAATGATTGAAAAACATGATACGTATTCTGCATATTTTTATTGTATATTACCATGGCATTAAACACACCCAACACACTTTTACTGCGATCCATCCTTGAGAAGGATAAGTTGAACGGATTAAACTTCCTGAACTGGTACAAAAACTTGAGGACAGTCCTCAAACAAAAGAAGAAGCTGTATGTCCTTGAGGAACCCCTTTCTGATGAGGAACCTACTGCTAATGCATCAAGGACTAATAGAGATGCTCATAAGAAGCATCAAGATGATACTCTAGATGTTGCCTGTCTTATGCTTGCCACTATGACTCCTAATCTTCAGAAGCATCATGAAGAGATGAATGCTTTCGATATGACCAAGCATCTAAAATAGCTTTATCAAGGGCAAGCTAGGCAAGAGAGATTTGATGTCTCTATAGCCCTATTTCAGTGCAAAATGGCAGAAGAAACTTTTGTTGGAACATATGTTCTAAAGATGATAGGCTATGTTAAGAGCCTTGATAGATTGGGATTTCCACTAGGCCAAAAGTTGGCCACTGATGTAACTCTGCAATCGTTGCCTGAGAGTTACAGTCAATTCATCATGAACTATAACATAAATAAAATTGACAAACCTCTGCAAGAGTTGCTTGGCATGTTAAGAATCACTGAAGCAAACATGAAAAAGGCCAAGCCCAATACCATTATGATGGTTCAAAAAGGCAAGAAAAAGGCCAAAGGCAAATTTAAGCCAAAGAGTAAGGACAGCAAATTCGATGTCAAGTCTAAGGAAACTGCTTTTGTGCTGAAACCTAAAAGCGGGGTGGCTAAGGAAAGGAATTGCTTCCATTGCGATGAGACTGGCCATTGGAAGAGAAACAGCAAGATTTATTTGAAAGAGTTAAAAAAGAAGAAGAAGGGAAGTGAGACTTCTATTTCAGGTATTTCTATTATAGAAGTCAATTTATCTACTTATACCGTATATGGTTCTCACATTTGTGTAAATGTACAGGGAATCAAAAGGAGTAAGACATTGGCTAAGGGTGATGTAGACCTACGAGTTGGCAATGGAGCAAAAGTTGCTGCTTTAGCTATAGGAAGACATACATTATCTTTGCCCACTAAGCTTGAGTTAAAACTTGAGGATTGTGATTATGTACCTGCCATTACTAGAAATATTATTTCTATTGCTTGTTTGGACAAGCTTGGTTTTTCATTTGTTATAAAGAATAAATGTTGTTCTATTTATTTCAATGATATCATTATGGTTGTGCACATTTAATTAATGGTCTCTATGTTTTAGATTTAGATATGCTTGCCAAACATAAATATTAAAAGGATTAAATTTAATGATTCTAATCCGACCTACCTTTGGCATTGTCGCTTAGCCCATATAAATGAGAAACGCATATCAAAACTCCATAAAGATAGGCTTTTGGACTCATTTGATTTTGAATCATATGAGGTTTGTGAATCTTGTTTATCTGGCAAGATGACTAAAACTCCTTTCACTGGACATAGTGAAAGGGCTGATGATTTATTGGGCCTTATAGATACAGATGTATGTGGACCATTAAATAACAAGATATAGGTGATTTTCAGCATTTCATTACATTTAGTGATAATTTCAGTAGATATGGATATGTGTATCTTATGAGACATAAATCTGAAGCCTTTGAAAAGTTCAAAGAAATCAAGAATGAAGTATAAAACCAACTTGGCAAAAATATCAAGATACTTCAATCTGATCAAGGAAAAGAATATTTAAGCCAAAAGTTTTGTGACTATCTAAAAGAGTGTGGAATAGTTTCACAACTCACTCCTTCTGCTACACTACAATGGAAGGGTGTTTCCGAAATGAGAAATTGAACATTGTTAGACATGGTTCGATCAATGATGAGTCATGCAAATCTTCTAATTTCCTTTTGGGGACATGTATTAGAAACTGCTATTTTTGCACTTAACCATGTTCCATCTAAATCGGTTCAAAAGATACCATATGAGATATGGACTGGGAAGCCTCCTAGTATGTCTTTTATGAGGCTTATGTAAAAGTAATTTTTTTTAGGTATCCTAAGTTAACTAAAGGATATTATTTCTATAATCCCACAGAAAACAAAGTATTTGTTGCTCAGATAGGTGTTTTCCTAGAAAGAGAATTTATTTCTAGAAAAAGTAGCGAGAGCAAGATTAATCTTGAAGAAGTTTAAGATCAACAACAAAATATTAAAAAAGTTCAAGTTCAACAAGGAGACACTGAACCTCAAATGGAATCTGAGCAAAGTCCACAAGTTGTTGTGGAACAGGAACCTACTCAAGAAACACAAACGTTGCGTAGGTTCTCTAGAACACACCGTTTGCCTGCCAGATATGCTTTGCTCATAACTCATCACGATGATGTTCTGCTCATGACTCAAGATGAGCCCATTACCTACCAAAAAGCAGTATCGAGTCCATAATTCGAGAATTGGATTAAGGCCATGAAATCCAAAATGGAATCCATGTATACCAACCAAGTTTGGACTTTGGTTGATCCATTGGAAGAGGTAAAACCCATAGGGTGCAAGTGGGTTTTTAAGAAGAAAACCGATATGGATGGAAATGTATATACCTATAAAGGGCAATTGGTTCATGGTGTTGACTATGATGAGACCTTTTCACCAGTTACGATGTTTAAATCCATTCGGATTTTGCATGTGATAACTGCATTCCATAATTATGAAATCTAGCAAATGGATGTCAAAACCGCTTTCCTCAATGGAAATCTTCAAGAGGATGTGTACATGACACAAACAGAAGGTTTTGTCACTCTAAAAAATGCTGAGAAGGTTTGTAAGCTACAATGATCCATTTATGGATTGAAGCAAGCTTTTCGGAGCTGGAATCTTCGCTTCAATGATGCAACCAAAAAGTTTGGTTTCATCAAAAATGAATATGAGCCTTTTGTTTACAAGAAGGTTAGTGGGAGCACAGTTGTCTTTCTAGTATTGTATGTATATAACATACTTCTTATTGGGAATGACACCTCTACTATGAAGGACTTAGGTGAAGCCACCTATATATTAGGTGTTAAGATTTATAGAGATAGATCTAAAAGGTTAATTGGCCTAAGTCATAGTACATACATAGATAAAGTGCTAAACGATTTAGCATGCAGGATTCTAAGAAAGGATTCTAGCATATGACACATGGCGTTATTCTTTCGAATGATCCTATCCTATGGCACAAGAAGAGAGAGAACGCATGAGCAATATTCCATATGCATCTGCTATTGGATCTATCATGTATTCTATCTTATGTACTGGTTTAGATGTCTCGTATGCTTTAAGCATAACGAGCAAGTACCAAGCTAATCCAGGTGAGCGTTACTGGATTGTCGTCAAGAATAACTTTAAGTACTTGAGAAGAACTAAGGATACTTTCTTGAGATATGGAGGTGAAGAGGAACTCACTATAAGAGGTTACACAGAGGCGAGTTTCCAAGCCAATAAAGATGATTCTCGATCACAATCTAGGTATGTGTTTTACCTAAATAGTGGCACTATAAGCTAGAAAAGTTCGAAACAAGACATAGTAGCCGGTTCTACAACAGAGGTTGAGTATATAGCTGCTAGTGGGGCAACAAAAGAGGCTGTTTGGATCAAGAAGTTTATCACTGAACTTGGGGTTATACCTAGCATTGCAAATCTTATAGAGCTTTATTGTGATAACAGTGGGGCTATTGCACAAGCTAAGGAACCCAAATCTCACCAACAATCCAAACATATACTTTGGCGCTTTCATGTCATCTGAGATATCATAGATAGGGGAGATGTGAAGATATGCAAAGTACCGGCTGATGATAACATTGCCGATCCATTGACGAAGCGTCTAACGCAGCATAGGCATGATCATCACGCTAGCTCATTTGGTATTAGATACATGAGTGATTGGATGTAGGATTGTTGGTGTATACATTATAACCTATTATATGATGATGATTTTTCTTATACATTTTATCATGCTAGTGTTGTATTTTTATTAAATTGCAATTTCATTATTTTAGTTATTTGATACTTGCGTAATATAAATAATCATAATAATGTTCCTAGAATAATTAGGAATTATTCTCAAATGTTCCTAGTCAAGTATTATTGTGAATTGGGATAACAATAATGTGTGGAGACTAGTATATATAGTGACTGATGACAAGAAGTTGTCATGGATATAAGATATCAAGTCAGCACATAGGTACATGTTAAAGAACTTATGTATTGGACCGACCCGCAATGATAATGCTACATTGATTGTTATATAAGTATCATGAGTGATTCTCATAGTGATAATGGTGTAAGTGATCCTTAGAATTGAGATCATCATAGATTCCTACATGACTAGTTGTGTGCTTTAATACGGTCAACCTCACTCGTAACTGGGTGGACTATAAAGGCCGTAATTGGGTATGTAATAGATCATGCAGAGGAATGTGTGTGATCAAGATAGAATTTGTCCCTCTTATATAACAAGAGTGATATATTGGACCCCCTGATTGAGTAAGATTAAAATGCATGGCCGTGCTCAAATAAATTGATATGAAATATCAATTGGATTTGTTTTGAATAGTCTACTTGGGAATCAAGAAACATATAGATTGAACTATACAAGTATGACACATTCCATAATTTGTGTTCAATCGAGATATCATGGACAAAGGGATTAAGCTACACAGTAACATTAATCACGGATAAGATTGTATCGAATCACTATATTCTTGTGACTTAGATTGCAATGATGTGTTGCTAGACCGCTCATTGCTTGTGATGTTGAAAATAGTTTTGATGTCACCACTAACGTTAGAAAAACCTAAAAATCGAAAGCGCAATGGAGTTTACAAATTTAGATAATGGGTAATTTGTCTTAGTGCAAGTGGGAGATTGTTAGGTTATGCCCAAAAGACAAATCACTTAGGCCTAATTACGGTAGCCCAAAGTCTAAATGGATTAAGAGTTTAATCGAAATCTAATTAGGTTAAAAGGTTTTTAACCTAAATATAAAAGTAATGTGAGACACATATAAGGTAAGAGCTTTTTGCCAAAAAAAAAACGAAATACAAAAATCTGTACGTTTGCTTGCACAAAAGGCAGAGAGAAAACTCCATCCCTATTCTTCGTGAGATGAAGACTGACTGCTGCTTGATCTTGTGGATACCATAGAGACGGGATCCTGAGAAGGTTTCGCTGTAGTTTGTTTCGATCTAGCTTCAGTTTCTAATTTCATCGTACAAGTAAAGTAATATTTCTATCACTGATTGGGATTATCTTCGCAAGGATCCTGGTGGGAACCAAAATTTTATTATTCCACTGCGTTTGCATGTTTTCAGTTTCCTTTCAACTTTAGGGTCCATTTGTTTCACCGTTTCGGTGAGATTGGCTCCGTTTGGGAGCAAACTACACTGAAATGATGCTTAAGTATTATAATGGTGTGATGGAGTTTGCCTATGTGGCAAACTCCAAATGCACTAAACAGTCAAAATTTCCACTGGAGCATGGGTTGGCTAGTGCTTTTTCCCCCCCTTTATCTTACTCTTTATTCTTTTAATTTTTATTTTATTTATCCCTGATCTTAAATACATAATGGTCATTTTTCATTCTCACTTTATCGTCTTTGCTATTTTACCAAACAAATAGATTTTCACTACTAGTTTTATTCTTATCATTAAAATTTTAATCTCACCACTACAGTATCATTTTAACCTCACTGGAATTAATCACATTGCTCTACCAAATGGAACCTTAATCATAAAATTGGACTAGGCTCATGAATAGTTCCTTTTTTTTTATTAAACCATAAGTATTTGTATTCATTTTAACGGTCTACGACTAATTTTATTCAAACCACGTTGGACCCTAAATGGGGAAAGCTCTCGCAAGCCTGTTTTCTCCATTCATAAAATTCGAATTCAAAAGCTTACTTAAGGGACATTGAACTTCTTTCATTTAATCCAACAGACGTTAATGGCTCATGAATAGCTCTAATTACTCTCTCACCTTTGTAAGTATAATATGTCAAATGGTTAATTTATTTTACTTTATCTATACCATTATATTAAAGGAAAGTCTTATGGAGGCTATAAAGAGTGGCATGTAGGTAAGCGGAGAGAGAGAAAAATAATTATAATTAATTTAAAAATAATTTTTATATTTTTAAGTGTATTAAATACTTTCTATAGGTTATTTAGTGTAATTTTATTGTATTAAATATATTTAACCTATAATTTTTCATTCCATTTGGTATTTATACCATTAAAGAAAGGAATATTTTATGATAATCATAGAGAGTATTAAGTAGGATAAAAAAATGAAGTAAAAATAATTATATTTAATCAGAAAATATTTTTTGAGAAAAACTATTGATTATTTACGGATGTTAAATGTTTTGTGTTGTATGGCCCGTCATTTTTCTGATAACTAAAAAGCTGATGATTATTTTATTTTGATAATTGTTTCATTTTCTTGTTAATTAAAAAATTGATGGTCATTCTCCTTCAATCAATATTTCCATAAATTTTTACCATTACCCTCCACCAAATTACCAATTTTCTTTTAAGAGTTTTCCTTTTATAATTGATATTTATTCAACGTATAATGAAAAAAAAAAGTATAACTTTTTCTATTATAATACCCTTATTTTTATAACCCAAAGTGAAATAAATTTACTTTTATAATTACTATTCTATATATAGTTAAAAAATAAATTGATTTAATTTTATGTATTATATTATTTTTATTTTTGTAATTCAAAGCATCGTACAAGAGTCTCTTCTAGTTATTATTAATAATTATTAATTATCCTTAATTTGTTACACAAATCTACTATACAAAATTCACAGGATAAAATTGCTCAAAATTGGAATCGGCCAACAAAAGGGCTTATCAGATCCTGGTTTGGGTCCTCTGCTTTGAGATTGTGTTTGAAGTTCGAACCTAAACCTCCACCGCCTCGGGCCTAACCGCGTGTGTTTGCAAAGCTGGAACCCAAAAAAGCACGACCAAAACGGTGGAAATTTTTCTCTTTAACAAAATCCACGGTCCAAACGCGCAGTTTGAGTGGCCCAACCGCATTGCCAGTGCCCGAGTGTCCCTCAACCTCCTGCAACCTTCCTCCTTAAAAAGAGTAAAAGAAAAGAAGCAACCTTTCTCTCTATTCCTTCTTCCAAAACCAGAAAGCCAAAATATTTTCAAAGAGAAAAAGAAATTCTCTCTTTTTTCGTCGATCGCCAAAAGGGAAGGAACCCAAAACGCTTTAAAAAGGTTTGTCGATCGCAGTAGAGAGAGAATCGGGGCATATTATGGGGAAGAAAAGGAAGTCGATAGCGACGAGCCTTGATGAGGTGGATCGGACCATGTACGCCTCCTTTTGCAGCGCCGCTAACTCCTTGTCTCAGCTTTATACTCAGGCTATGAACCAGCAAAAGCTCTCCTTCCAAGCTGGCAAACGCCACAGCCTTGTAATCTCTTTGTCTCTTTATAATTCTTATGCAATTTTTGCTTTATGTATTTTAATATCTGATTTTGCATTTGAGTTTGTGTTTTAGTACATATATCTGTCTTTTTGTAGTTCAAAGTTTTGATTTTGATCACTCGAGTTGGGATTTTTATTTTTTTTATTCATTAATTGTGCTAAAATAATGTAAAGTTCCTTTTTTTCCCCTTAATTTAATATCTTTTTGATGCCAATATGATTAGGGATTTGTGGATGTGTGTTGATACTTGAAACCTTCGCTCATTTTGTATTTTTTTGGGAAATTTCAATGATAATTATAATTGTATAGTTTTCCAAAAAGTTTTTTTTTTAATTGTTATTTTTTGTGGGTGTTGATATGTGTGTCATACTTTGAGCAAAGAGTGGAACTATCTGACAGAGGATGTATAAACTTGTGAAGACTTTGAGTTAAGCTAATCTTTGGTGGGATATGGTGCATTATAACAAAGGTTTTCATATCAAGGGAAAAAAAAAATTAAATCCTTTTTCTCTTTAGCCTTGCGCTGGTGCCTCGGTTGTGGAAATGCAGAGTATGGAAATTGTAGTACTGTGTGTTTTCTTTCTTGTTTTAGGATAAGGCACGGTTGTCACTTCATTAGGCTTCTCAGAATCGAAGCTAATGAGACCATTGATTTTGCTTCTTTAAATGTGAGCCAAAATCATGAAAGTGGAACATGTTAGCATGCAACTGGCGTATGTAGAGTCCTTAAGCACAGATTTTGCTGTTAACTCTTCTTTTTTCCTTTGAACTTATGTAATGTGTCTAAAAATTGGAGGGGAGAAGCTGTAGTTTATAAAATTCAAGCTTGCTATGTACTCATTATTATATTCAACTTGGAACTTTTACCTTCTGATTATGACTTTGGATGTGAACTACTAATTACTTCTTCAGATTTCCTTTGAAATAATTTCAGTTGAGAGCAAAGTTATACCCTTAATACAAACAACATTGAATGTGGTTTTCTTCCAGCTTATCAAAGGGTTTTGCTACCCAAAAAAGAAAGGGCAGAAGCAAGGTGTTTGGGTCTCTAAATTTTAAGTTTTTAGCTTATGTGGGAATCTAGTTTCAGCTTTATATGAAGTTATAAATCAAAGGTTTCAAGAGATGTTAATATGTAGTATCTTAATGGTACTTTTTATAGTCACTTTACCCTTCAATAAGTCATAAAATTGTTGATCGAATTGTAATTTATATGTTCATTTATGTATTGGGTCCAATTTTTATTTATTTATTTTTTTTGTATTTTTAATCAATAAAAATCATTTTATTTATTGTCTTTTATTTTATTATTTATCAATGGTAAACTAAAACTTTGTCAGATAGATTAACATCCTATTGCGCTTCTACAATAAGTTTGCCAAACAATATTTTAGCTTCTCTTGACAGGACTTTCAGAATAGCTCTATGCATAAGCACTTTTATAGAAACTCCAGCTGTTGCCAAATGGGATCCAAGTGTAAACTTTAGGGAGTCATAAATTTTACATTATTTTATTTTATTTTATTTTATCTTGTCGAATTTTGGCTTTCAGCCTCTTTGTCAACTTGCTAGTCTAGTCACTGTTGAAGTGCTTCTAATTGCAAGTAATGAAGTTCTGCTAATATTTTAAGTTCAACCTGTTTTCAGGAAAAACTCTATCAGTGGATCTGGAGGCAACAGGAGGGAGGATCAAGAGTAACAACAATGGATATCCTCAGTTACCTTCAGGTTTGTTTTGGTTTTCCTTCTTTGACCATGTTTAAATGTACTTATGCTGCCATTTTGTTATTGATCCCTTTAATAAAATCTGGGTGCCTAACACTTAGCTTTATACCATTTCAGTTTTAACATCGTTCATGATAATTCATCTAGACATCCTATTAAGGTTGAATGACATATGCCCTTTTTCCTTGTTGTCCTTAAGGAGTGAATGACATCTCTTTCTCTGTGTATTAGAATTAGATTTGATCAATATTTACCATGTGCAATTAAAGTCTAGATTGTTATTATTCTATCTTAGGCTATTGTATAAGGTATTCAATATTTACCATGTGCAATTAAAGTCTAGATTGCTATTATTCTATCTTAGGCTATTGTATAAGGTGTTGCATTTATTCATGTCTGTTCCTTTTTTATTTCAAATGATTCTGCATTTAGTTATAACCAATGGGAGACATACTAGATATTTGGAATTAAACTTTGTGCATTGTGCAGTTTATATTAAATTGTTTGTATGTGATGTGAGATACAATCTATGATGAGATGATAACAAGAAGACGTTTTTTTTCCTTGTGTTTTGGTTTTATTTTGAGGAAAACCACAAGAAATGAATGAAAAAAGGTTCTAGAATTACCAGCCTAGAATCTTGTCCTTCCCAAAGTAGAGAAGGGATTAGAATCTAGTTGTCTACAAACCAGTCAATGCTGAGAGAATCCAAGTTTGCCTTCATTGTTGCAATAGAGGTTTCTACTAACATGGGGTAGTATTATTGTGTTATAACCTTTTGCATGTTTTATAATTAATGACAAGAGTTCTAAATGAAACGGAAGGTCATTGTACATCCATAATAAGCTTGGTTTAATTTCTATTGCTTTGTTAGTTGAAGAATATGTTATTCTCTATGATGGTAGCTATAAACATGTAAACATGAAGTCGTTGTTCCTCTAATATTGTAACTCAACCAAAACCAGTGATTATAAATGTATGTTACTGAGATATCTAAAAAGGCTTGCAGTTGGATGTATGCCAATGAGAACGGCTGAAACCCTTAACTGTCAGGCAGTTGTCTTAGGATATTGATTTATAGAGTGACCTTTCCTTATGTCATAAGATGCCATACTAATTCCACCTTTTTTTTCACTTTGAATGATGGTTAATTACTTAAGTTTTACATTAGAAACCTACAAATTGTCTCAGTTGTAAGTATGTCTTGTATTTTCAATCTGTTTTGCCTACTCATATATTGCATTCAAAAGACTTATTAAGGAGCATTATTTTGATGTTCTTCTGTTGTTGAGTCTGCACAAGATTGAGGGCTAGTTTTGTATTGCTGTTAAGGTTGAAAAAGTGCGTTTGAAAAGTGCTTTATAATATTGCTGTGAAAAAGTATGGTCTTAACCAAAAGCACTTTTGAAATGCAAAAGCACCTAATTACCAGCTTCTCAGGTTGGGTGGGCTAATGCTGTCAAAACTACTTTCTGGCACAAGCCAAAAATCTTTTGGTATTGCGTTAGAGGTGAAAAGTAGCATTTTGACACCCAAACGCAACGCCAAACGGACTCTTGAGTTGAATGCCATCTATCAGACAACTTGACTGGCATGTAAAACGTATTGTTTGCTCTTGGAATCTAAGAATTTTTAGTTTTATAATATTTTGGTTCTGGCATCCAAAGATGAATGCAAGGATTTGCATCTCTACTGCAAAGATGGCAAGGATACATCCCCCTTTGTGAAGTGTGGGAATATTGTAGTTCTTTTGGCATACGTCACACTATGTTTTCTGATCCTTCACTATTTGTGATGACCGATGGTAGTCTTTACTAAATTCTGAAAACCTGAAAATTTCACAATGTGCTTGCAGAATGAGCTAGACTACAGTGGTGAGGAGCCGCCAATGTCACCTAGAGCACCAAGCCAACAGCAGCATTCGCAGCCTACAATGCAGTTTGTAAACAACAGTTTCATGGTCTCTTCGGGCTCATCAGGTCAAACTGCTGGGCAGGGAACTCGACCTGACCATATTGATCAGCAGCCCAAGAATTTAGTTTTCTCAAATGCATTATCAAGTCCTGTTCGTCAGAGTCTTCAGCATTATCACATTTCTCAGGGCGGTTACTGTCCCAATGGGGCTCTGCCTTCAGGAAATGGAGCCAGGAATAATGAGTCAAACTTTCTGCAACACCAGACCAGGGATTCTAATCCTCTTAGCTCAAATGATTCCTCAATGGACATGCATGCAGATAGTCCATCTCATGAATCTACTTACTGAGAATGCAAAGGTAGCCTCCCCCCTTTTGAATGCCCAATGATTAAAAGATTCAGGCGGGCTGTTGTGATTGCATCACCATTTTGTTTGTTGCTGTTACCAAAGTTAAAGAAAGCACAACATAAAGATGGTTACGTCATACAAAAATAAACATATCGCATTGGTGACTTGTTGAGACTTGAAAGCGTTTGAAGAAGAATAGTCTAGAATGTTGTGTTTGCATAGTGCAGAATGGTATCTGGTATGAATTTATCAGTGTATGTGTTTTGAGTCTATTTGCTTGGAGGTCTTGAATTTCATATGTAAAGCATTTTGTTCAATCAAGACTGCAGCTTTAACCTTTTATCCAATCAATACTGCTACTTAAGAAAAAAATATCAAACACCTGTTAATTTCTCAAATATCAAACTGCTTTTACGATTTCTTTATGTTCATTTTGTCTCTGTAAAGTTAATTCTGAATATTTTCTCTAGTATCTATGTATTTATCTGGTTAGCGAAATTGCTTGCGATTCATGATATAGATACAAGTTAATTGGATTGCTTAGCATTTAATTCAGTCATGCATTTGTAAGCAAGGAGTTGGGAATGAAATGCTGTTCTTGGATCAATGAGGAAAAGTTCTTGAAAAGGCCTCAGTAGACTCTTGAATCTTGGCCTCAAACCTTTAATTTGTAGTTGCCTTGATACTTCCACTCACAGGTCGAGATAGAGCTTCAGAGAAAAGAAACAATATCCAATTCTCTGATGCTGGTTTCGCTTATATTTACCATTTTTTCAGCCCATTTTTCTTTTTTGGGCTTCACTTACGATTAAGGTAAGAGGAAATTGGATTTTGATCTAAAAGCATTACCGGTGTCTCATGATTACCTGCCACTTCATAGAATTCTCTAGTTTGCTTCATAGAATTCTCTAGATTGCTTACTTTTACTTTACCTTTAGAACACCACAATCTTGTTGCATTCTTTAGTTTCGCCTCTTCAATGGGAGGGAATCCTTGACCAAGCCACCGCACCTAGTGAAAAGAGAGAGAATTGTTAGTTCCTGGGACATCTGCTTTGTTGGAATGCAGAACTCCGCTTTTGCTTCTATTGTCAAAGTCTAAATAGATAGAACTTAAATTTCTTTCCTTGTTTCAGTCTATTTCTGCCCAATAGGACCGGATAACTCTAGTTAGTAGAGGTCTATAATTACAGCTTTTAAAGTGAGAGATTTAATAAAAGCCCAGGTAGAATGAACATTAGCAGTACATGAACCTTATTTACATGTATTGCTGTAAGTTGCATTCTTTGTTGTTGTCACATTTAACTCCACCTTCAAGCTTTATACTGCCCACTAACTTGTGTTTCATCAAAACAAACAAGAAGAAGATGGAACAAAATTAAGAGGAGACTTGAAACTTGCTGATGCTATCATGGGGCAGCTGCCTATAGCCTAACACCGGCGTGTCGGCACCATGGGCAATAGCAGACAATGCCGATGGGGTCCAAAACCATCCCAAGCTCACATGCAGCAGCCTTGACAAGAATTGAATATGCAGGTTACCCACCAGTAATCCTCTCAAACTCAGGTTTTTTCCTGTATTAGGGAATCCCATGCAACTTGTTAGCCTTATTTCTAGTCTGGGAAAGATGATTGATGTTCTTCTCTTCTTAAAAGAATGTATCAATAATTCTTAGACTCTTTCGCATGGGGATTTGTTTGCCTTGTTGTGACCCCACGAACAAGGCTTCTTTTCGCCCAATCCCCCCATATGCAGGTCACTTGACAAAATTCAATCTCTTCAAAATGGTACGCAAATGAGAAAAAAAAAAAAGTACCATAACTTTTTGACTTCTCAATCATTGAACCAACAAGCTTACCTTTAATGCCATGTACGATGTATATAATTACTTCAAAGAACTATGCTTAAGAAGACCAACATCTATTAGATTGAGATTGAATAGGAGTTTAATATCTCTTAAGTAATTAAGATTTCAAGTTTGAATATTGTGGATTGAGAAAATAAGTTTAAGAAAATTTCTCTTCATTCAAGGTCTTACGTAACTCAATTCCGAATTAGTTGGGTTCAATGTGATTATCAAATATTGAGAAATTTATATAAAAAAAAATAAAGAATAATGCTTAAAGAGGAGTTTGGTTCTTGATTAATGTAAAGCTGGGTGACAAGAACGCGGTTTGAGCTTTAACTGATTCTAGTACTTTAGGGACCGATCAAAAAAGTGAAATTTTAGACAAAAGATATGATGCTGAAGTGAAGACACAGACTTTTGTCGGATCAATATTTTTATGTGTTCGTCATTACTTCATTACACCAAACACATGGTAATTAGTTAGATCATTCCTCAGAAACTAAACCAAGATATATATAGCAAAGTCCTGCAACAATATTTTTTCTAGTTAACTAGGAACTGACTCACGATTAACTTGTCGATAATGAGAATTTTCAGTTGAAATTTTATTGATACTTGATAATATTATTTTTTAACTTAATATCTAAATTAGTCCCTGAATTATATTAAAAATGATAAGATTAGTTTCTAAACTTTTATTTGAGATAGATTGGTCTATAAATTTTTATTTTGATACAAATAGGTTCTAAATGAAAAAAAAAATTAAAGAAAACTCAGGGATTAATCTGTCCCAAACTAAAAGTTCATGGACCAATCTATCTCAACCCGTTAAGTTTTTGACCATTTAGGAACCAATATATCTCAAATTAAATAAAAGTTCGGGGATCACTCTATCTCAAATAAAAGTTTAAGAACCAATTTGTCATTTTTTATATAATTCAGAGATCAAATTACGTATTAAGCCGTTATTTTTTTTAGTAAATGTATTTCTTTTTAGTCAATTTACCTTGACGTTTCTTTAAAATAAGAAAAAAAGAAATAAAATTGTAGGGTTAGATTTGTTCATGGGCTATGTCTAAATTGCCGGGTCTTGGATAATGATTTTAAGATTAGCGCTCATCGAGTCCGACCAAGCCTAACCCTTTTTTATTTAATTAATAAATATAAAATTTTATTTGATTTAAACTAAAATTTATTTTTCAATGTTATTATCTATTATTTTAAATAATAAATTTAAATTAATCAGGTCTAAAACGGATTTTATGGATGCCGAATCTCGAACAAGAAAAATATGTTTTTAATTAGATTGAGCCCATCTTGCCCCGGCTATCATGAGCACCTGTAATTGTTGCAACATAGCAATCGATCTTTATTTCTTATTTCTAAAAATTCATCCCAAAAAATTATACGATTTTCCCAAAAGAAAATTCGTTATCACAAAAAATATCATACCTAGAAAGAACGTAAGGAGAAAAGAAGAAGTTGTCGAATCTCCCATGAAATGCATGCAGCAGCGTGCATATTGATTTGAAAAGGGCCAATAAAGTTGTAGTGGGTTGAGTGCTCTGAAAAGGTGTACGAAGTTGCCACCCACTAATTAACCTGAAATAGTAGGATACAAAGTTTCCCGCTGTAAATGGGCAACCAAATTCATTAATTTCCACCATATTATTGGTTTGAATGGCAATTGGAAAACGAATGTAATCCAGAATTATTCCACTCACATCAATTCTTTGTATTCCTTTGGCAGCTGCAGTTGCACCATCACTGGTTTTTTTTTTTCCAGATAAACTGTTTATATATTATAAACATAGTTTATCTGGAGAACAGAAAGGTAGAATGAAAAGGATTGTTACGGGGACAATGGCCAATTGGCCACTAGAAAAAGAAATTCTGTATAGGGTAAGGTTTTAAGTAATATTATTACCATCTGCACGTGTTCATATTTTGGATTGGATTCCTTAGGGGAACTCTCCCAAGTGATGAATATACAACAAAAAATTGTTCAAACTCCATTAAGTTACGCGTACCTTATATTGGATAATTTAAAAGAATGACTGCCTTAATTATTTAATATTTGATATTTGATGTTAGGAATTTGAACTATTGGAATTAGAGTAAAAATTTGATTAGAATTACTGTACACTCTCTAAGAATAACACGCCACCTCAAATCGTTTAAAGATTTATAAAACTTTTAAATGTATTACAACACACACACAATTACTTAAGTAAAAAAACTCTTTTTATTTTTTTTTTTACATAAACTTTAAAGATTTTTTTTACAACTACTAAAATCCTACCTAAATAATACCCTAAATTTTATAACTTACCCCATAAATCTTTTTTTTTTTAACTTGGGACTAAACTTTGGCCAAATATGGGTTTCTTAGTGAAATAATTGTGTGTTATAAGGTTTATTATAAAATTTTGTAAAAAATTTAAAAAAATTAACGTGGCACGTTATTATTGAAGGATGTAAAATCCCTCTTTTATAGGTAATCTTGATTAAATATTTTCTCTTGGAAGTAATATGTGGTTTAATTCTTTTTAAGTATCATGCAATTCAAAGAACAAAGACTATTAATTATTAGCAATAAGGAAAAGAAACCATTAAATGCCAATTATAAGATTAAGGAGCTTAAGAAAAATTTGATCAATCATACGCACAATTGTTGAGAATATTTTATTTTTTACGAGTCAATAGGTGTAAAAAATGATAAATTACAAATTTAGTTACTTAACTTTTAGAAGATTTTTGTTGTGATCACCTAATTATAAAAACTTACGAGTTAGTCCCTTATATTTATAAAATTAAATATTTGGCCACTCAACACTTAGAAAATAATGACAGTATGTCGGGGCATTATCACATCATCCAACATATCATATGACATATCATCTAAAATGTTGCATGACTTGATGATGTGACAATACTCATTATGTCATGTGACGTATTCAATGATGTGGTCATATTATGTATGCGGGTCAATTTTTTAACGTATTATGTGACCAAGATATTAAAGTTTACAAAAATAAATAATCAAATCCAAAGTTGTTATAATTAAGTAACCAAAATAGAAAACTTTTAAAAATTGGATGATTATTTATGTAATTTATCAAACAAAAAGAAATTACACAAAAAAAAAGGTAAAAAAGAGAGCTTAAGAATAGAAAAAGAGGGGTAAGGTGTGGGAAGCATGAATGATTGACTAAAAGCTTTTACAGTGTTATATAGCATGAGATGAAACCTTTTAATGACTTTTGTCTGACCAATTTTGCTTTCAGCAGTCACATTTCCCTTTCATATAAGTTTCATTGGAAATATTCAGCCTTAATTTGGAATTTTACAAGCCAACCTTCTGAAAAGTTTTCGGTGGTCCTCATATATCAAATTAATGGCAGGCAAAGCAAAACATGAGCAACTTTTCTCCTACTTTTCTGTCTTTCTTTCTTTTTGATCCAAACAAATTTTGTTTGCTTGGATTTCTACATTTTTATTAACGTTAAATCAATGAGAAGCTAATTGTACTAGAGATGTCTAAGGGTTCGGGTTATCTGTCTAGACTTACGGTTTGACTCGAGCTAAATTAGACATTTATTATTTATTATGAGACTCAAAGTTATATTATTAATAATAAGTAATATATATTTTTTGGAAGAAATAGGTAATATATATTTTAATTTTAAAAATATTAATATAAATTAATGATCTATTATTTTTGTTATTAGAGTAATAGTAATAATATTTTTTTTTTGAGAATAATAGTAATAATATTTTTGAATGGTTAATTAACACCTTGTGTCAAATTTTTAGTTTACACCTTTATAAGTTAAAGTACGATAATAATTCAATTAATTCAACTATTGAATTTCATACTCTATTGTGTAAATTATGCATGTTGCTTTTCAAGTTAATTTAAAATATTTAACATTTGTTCAACACAATAAAATTTTTTACTGTTAAATATATATTGAAAATATTAAAAAAAGGTGAAATCTAAATTGATATTAAAAAAATATCGAATTGACTTGAAATTTTATGTGTATAACTAATACAAGTATATTATTAAATCCAACAGTCAGTTTGTAAAAATATTAATCGTAAATTAAGTTATAAGAATGTAAATTGATCCCTCCCCAATATTTTTATATTAATAATAATAATTTAAGGCATAGCTCAAGTCAAATTTGATTATTTAAAATGGAAATTTCTATACGCTTGACTCAAACCCACTAACATAATTAATAAATACCTTTACCATTCAAAGTTATAAGCCTTATAACTTACAAGAAAGTTGTTGTTGTTGTCAATCTCATAATTTACACTTATGCTACTTCAACTAGTAGTGATCACGGTTCAGTTTTGGTTCGGTTTCGATTTTAGGTTCTTTGGAACCGGAACCGAAACCTTAGATGACAGTTTCGGTTCCGGTTAGGTTTTTTTTTTTACAATTTTTTTTACTTTTCTAAATTTAATTAAATTTTAGTTATATAATATAAATTAAAGTAATTAAAACAAGTAATATATATTAATGAAGTATAAAATATTTTTTAACATTTATAAAATATAAAATATATAGGAGGGAAGTATTTTTTTGTGATTATAATTATAGTATATAAATAATAATTAATAATATAATATATTTATAATGTATTATGTATATGATCCTATGATAAAATATAAATATAACTATAAAATGTATATGCTAATACATATATATTATATATATCTTATTATTATTATTATTATTAAGAAACTATTATTATAAAGAATTTTATAAAAATAATAAAAAATAAAAAAATGAAACCGAAACCGGAACCGTCAATTCCGGTTTCACTTATGAGGATTCGAATAGAAACCGAAACCTATTCCAATTCCGGTTTGATTTCACACCAAAATTGAATTCAAGGTTCGGTTACGATTTTGATGGCCCCGACTACGGTTAAGTTCGAACCATGCCCTTTACTTATATATATGTTGAACGAAGCCCTTCGTATTTAAATCCAAACAATTAAATTTCACAACAAGTTTTCAATATAACTTTCTCGTCGTTTTAGAAAGTGTGATAGTACCAGTTCATCAATGGGATTCATATTGATGTCATTTCTTAGATCATTGATCCCACGTCATTGCTTATATTCTATGTAAATATTGTTCATCCTCCACCCAATTGCTCATAAATAAATAAATACTTCTAGATATTTTCTTGCACTACAATTTTTTTTCAAACGAAAATCATTAATTACAAAACATTCTGTTGTTTTTTCCCCCATTTTAGTTGGCGAAGTCAAAAGTCATTCACTCTTAAAACCTTTTATAATATTACTATTTCCGTTTCTAAATAAATATCATTTAAAGGTTATGTGTAATAATTAGAGCTATCAAAAGCTGACCTGAACCTGATAACCCAACCCGACCGATCCGAACCCGAAACTAACCCGACCTGATTTAATTAAAAAAAGTAAACGACCCGAACCTGACCGATCCGAAATCCGATTAAACCGAAACCTGATAAACCCGAAACCCGATTGACCCAAGAATCTAACCCGAAAATCCGAGAATCTAACCCGAAAAAACCCGACAAACTAATGAAATACTCCCTCTGTCCCTATTTATCTGCCTCCTGCTAAAAACTTTATTTGTTTCTAAAAACTTTATTTATCCCTTTTTATCTGTCTATATCATAGCATTAATTATTAATTTTTTAAAATTACCCTTTTAAACTACTTTTTTTCTCTCTTAAATAAATATTTTTCTTAAATAGGGGAGAGAATTAAAGAAGAAGAGAGATAAGGATAAAATAAGAAAGTCAATGTAAATATGTATGAAATTTTGTACCATAACTATTTTTTTTCCATGTATGAAACGATTAATTGTAACAGACAAATAGAGACAGATGGAGTATTTTTATATACCTCATAAACTTCAAATTTAATAAATAAATTTGATAAAGAAAATAAAAATAAATATTTGATAAAATTTTGATCAAAGTGAACTGAAAAAAATATTTTTTCATAATTATGTTTTTTAAATTTTATTATTATGAATTCATGATTGAATTATATGAATTTATAGAATATTATTACTTAAATTTAATAATATTAATTATGAACATTATTAAGGAAAATTTGAGAATTTACAAAAGGCCATGTTGATTTCATCATTACTGATCAAATCAATAAATAAATTTTTTCATATGAATGACAATTTTCCATTCTAAGAAAATTTATAAATTATAGTAGTATTAATAAATTACTAATATTCATATCAAATTAGTGAATTATCTATCCAACAAAAAGCATCTAAACATTAAAAATTTGAACTTAAACTTTCAATATGTTGTCATATATTTTCTCCTTATAATTTAATTCTCGCCAAAACAAATAATTTAATGAGAATATCGAATGTAGTGTGTGTGCAAGTTGTACTATTATGTAGAAGTAGGTGATGTTAATCACTAATCACTATAAAGTATAGTCTATATACAAGTCTTAGAAAGGAAAGAACAAAACAAAGTCATTAGCACTAAGATAATAAGATACTAAGATTAGTGGTTCGTGGTGGCCATAACTGTATGATAGTTCGGATAACCTATTAGCTATTGGCTATTCCTTTTCGGCTATCCTATTCATCGACCAAATAAAAGCTTTTAAATTTTCAATTCAATAAGAGGAAACTGGTAAATTTTATAGTTGTATGCCAAAATGTTGACTCCTTTGTTTGTAATTATATATCAAAATTCTGGTTCTTTAGTTTGTAATTGCACTACGGACAATTCATGATTATATATTAATAATATTATGAATCATGAATTTATTATATATCAATTAGAAATTAGAAATGAATTAGTAAATAATAAAAATTTAAAAATTTATTTTATTTAAAACTATAGATAATTTATAGGAAAATTTTTAAAAAAGTTATAAATATTACTAATGTAATTAATACATTTATAATATTACAAATTTAATTAATTTAATTACAATTTATAACAAATCTAATAAATAATATTTTTGATAAAATCTCTCTTAAGTATTAATTTGTAAAATCAAAACTTTAATTCAATTTAAAATAATCGACAACTCGAATGACTCGAGAGTTAAATCCAAAAAAATCAAATTCAAATGACATAAAACCCAAAAAACCTGTACCCTGAAAGACCCGAGGGTCAAACCCGAAAAACTCGAACCCGATACCCGAATGACCCGAAACCCGAGGACAAAACCCGAGACCCAAATGACATGTGACCCGAATGACCCGAAACCCGAAAGACCCGAAACCCGAAATGACCCGAAAATCTCTTTTGACCGAAACTGACCCAACCTGATTGACCCGAACCCGAAACCTACCCGATCAACCCGATTTGACACCTCTAGTAATAATAAAAAGGTTTGCAATAAATCTCCTAAAATATATATAAAAAAAGTATTATGATATATCACACACTCTCTTTTTATGGATAAACTTCATTAATTAACAAAGATAATAGAATGAGAATGGTAAAATTGAAAAAAAAAAAGTAATACTTTATAGAATTATGAAAATGACAAATAATTTGGCACAATTTTTTTTTCAAAAGCGACACTTATTTAAAAATTGAAGGGATTTTTTTATCCCATTTAATTGGAGGTTTACTATTGCATATTATATTATTTGTAGAATTTTTAGATTCCACCAATGATGTTAGAAAATTAACACATATCTGAGGTACCAAAAAAAAAAAGAAAATTACTAATACATATTTTACTCTTCAATGATCAATTAAATGAATAATATTAAAGAAATTTAAATCATACATCATCAAAAGTTTTTAAACTCCACAACCAAGATTAGAAGGTTGACAAGTATCTTTATAAATATATTTTTTAATATTAATTAATTAATCGAATGGAATACATATCATTCTTTTGGCACTACTTGTAGAGTTTAAAAACTAACTGGTGTATGAAATAATAATTCTAATATTAAATAGGAAATTGTTAGGCACCCGTTAAGCAACTAATTATTATTTAATAATTACATTGTTTTAAGTGCTCTTAATTTATTTTACACTTTTATTATTATTTAAAGACGATGATACCCTTAATTAAGTTTAGTTCCAAATTTATAAAGTTTAACCCAAGTTTATGAAATTTAGCCCCAAATAAAAAAATAGTTTTAAGGGTAAGTTTTAATATTTAAAATATATTATTGTAGGATTTTAGGAAAAAAATTTAACAAATTTGTCTAAGTCTAGCCCCCAAATGAGAAAATTTTTTCTTCTTATTATATATCTAAAGGTATTTATATCATATAACTTTTCCTGATAACAATTATTACAGTTTCAAAATTCAAGGTTACTTTTCAACCTTATTAATTGAGTTTAACCAGTGCATCCCCATTAAATAATCTATAATCTATAATTTATAATTCATAATATATATATATATATATAAGTATGAATGTCGTACAACTTTTGAATCATTTAAAATATTTTTTTCTTTTTTAACATATTTTATTGAATTAAATCAAAACTCTTTATTTATCTTTTATTAAATATTTTTTTGTATATTTATTAAATGATGATAGTAATTAATAATTTTACTTAAATTAAATTTTATCATGAAGAAAATAATTTAATTATCATCAAATTTTATATAGTTTAATTTGAAATTTATTTGACAGTTTAATTATCATCCATTTTAATATAGCTTGTTTTTCAAAATTTTTTATTATTTATTATTTTTTGTTATTATTAATAATGTTATGTATCACGTACAATGCACGTGATAAAATAACTAGTATATATAAAAATGCAAGTTAGGTAAGAAATTTGCTTCATCTTAAATATCAATTTTTCTTTAACATATTTCAATAATGACATTGGGTTTTAGTTTTACATTTTACATTAGGCTTTTAAAAAAATTAATAATTAAATATTAGGATTTTAAAAGGCTTTTACTCATTAATGTTGAAGAATATCATTGGTTTAAATTGGTTTAAATATTAGGATTATAAAGGACTTTTACTCATTAATGTTGAAGAATGTCATTGGTTTAAATTGGTTTAAATATTAGGATTATAAAGTACTTTTATTTATTGGTATTCAAGAATGTCATTGATTTCAATTGGGTTTTATACAATTAGAAAATACAAAATTAAGAATTAGAGGTGTAAACAGACATGTTAGACATCTTATAGGTTCGAGTCAAATTTTGGAGTCGAACCCAAATTTAATTTGTATTAAGCTTCCAATTAGTGTATGCTTGAAGAAGTGGGATGAAATTTAACTTTGAGAGACGTAACTGAAAGTAATTGGAACCTTGTAAAGTGTAATTTAAATACTAAATTGAAGAAATGATAATGTTGGAGGGCGATTAAATTAGTTTTGAAATGTTGGAGGGCAAATTAGGGGTTTCACAAGGAAAATATATGTGTAAATTTTTTGGCAGGCTGAACAAATAACAACGCACCCCACCGAAATCTTCTTCTCCCTAATCCTAAGAAATGATCATATAGAACTAGTTCTTTGAAAGTTACCACGGAACCAAAACGTGACATCAAATTTAGCCACTAATTTAAAAAATTTTAGCCCCAAATTAATTTTTTTTTAATTTCAAGGTGAATTTCAAAATAAATAACATTTATTGTAGTAGGGTTTAGTTTAAATATGTGACTATAATTGTGCCATGTCTTGGTTCTTTGATAACTTTCACGGAACCAGTTCTATAGAATCATCACTTTCTTCCTCCGTCCTCCATTGTTATTCTTCTACTAAGCTCTCTCTCTCTCTCTCTAAGGCTCAAACTTATCTCTACATAAACTCCCTTTATTCTTAACCGTTTAAGGCATGCAAGTACTTGATTTAAGTAACTTTTCAAGTTCAACCTAATGGTGGCCTTCATTTCTTGAGAAAGTGTTCAGTTTGAGCTCGGTTTCAAAGAGAAGCAATTCAAGTTTATTGGGATTTTGGTGAAAACAAACCATTTTTTATTTAAGCTGCTAAGGTATGTAGTTTTGCTTTTTGAGAGCTTTCAAATGATACAACTGCATGACATTTTGATAAATTATGGACTGAGTTTTGAGTTTGTGGAGATTTATGGCCATTTTTGGATTTAAAGTTGAAATATAAGTCAAGTGTTGTGGCTGCAATATAATGTGTCTTAGGGCCTTAATTGGCTGTTAGAGTGTCTAGAAGTGTAAAGTTTGAGTTTGGCAAGACAAAAGACGACTAAAGGGCCATCATGTATGATGGCTAGGCGTGAATCGACACCTGTGTAAGTTAGAAATGGCATTGGTGTACAACTGGGTAAGTTAGAAGAAGTTGGGGTTGAGTATAACCGACATCGGTAATGCATAAGTACCGCACCAATATTGAAACAAAGACTTTAAAAATAGTTACAACCTTGCCATTCCAAGCCCGGACCTATAGTAAACCAGCACCAGCACTAGTACAAAGGAAATTCAACCTTGTAAGCCTAGTTGACCTTATATTCCAGCCAAGATACTACCCAAGAAATCATGCCTCGCAGCTCTTGTTTACTAAATCACTCTTTGACCGACTATCCCAATCTCAATCATGGCCCTTTGCCAAACATCTCTCTCTCATCTCTTCTCAGATGGAGAACTCTAGGAAGCTTCATGCTCTCTCACTCTATACTCTGAGTCAGTCTAGCAAAGTAGTCATCTTAGAGATCTTCAAGGAATCTTGATCTCCAATCCTCTCGCTATAGGACACCTCTCATGGCTCCCCAACATCATAAGCATGTGAGCATCGACTATATGTCCATCCATCCTATACCACGTCTCTATCTGACTAATTTGTGGTACTTTTTTAAAAATCTTATCTTTATGGAGTGCCAATTGCTTTTATCTCATGCACTACTCCTACCACTCTTAAACCTTTAATCTTTCATTTTCAATACCCTTGCTCATCACCTTGACCTCTTTTAGATTTTCTTCTTCTTCATTATCCTTCAACTTCTTCTATCCTTTCATTAATTACAATTTTCCTCGCTCTAACCCCTTCGTTTGACTTGTTCCACACTTTTAGTCTTACCGTCATCTCTTATTTTCCGTGTCACCATATTCTTTACTTTTCTTCAAACATCCATATCTCATTCGAGTATTTAGAATTTCCTTTCTTCCTCTACTCACCAAGTAGTTTCTTAGCATTTCGTCTTCCTTTCTCTCTTCTTGCTCTTACTCCATTCAAACTTATCCTTATCGGCGTGCTCATGGAAGTAGTTGATCCAATTTACTTACTTCCTAACCTCTATGTTATTTCTCCACTCAACTTTTAGCCTTACCTCTCTTTGTCACCTTAGGGTCCTCCGTTACTTTTCTATCTTAGTTATTGTATCCTTTACCTCTTGCCTAAGGCTTTTTCCACCCATATTCCAACTTTATTTCTTCTCTTCTTTTCTCTTTCTGCTTTCCCTATCACTCAATTTCATCTCTAAGCTTAATCATTTCCAATTATTCGATTCTTTTTTTTTCTTCTTATTCAATGGATGCTCCAACTAATTCTTCACACCACTTTCCTTGCTTATACTATTGTTGGAATCATCCATAAGCTAACTAGACTCATACTTTCCCTTGCAATCATCAAGTTTGATGACACACCACTGTGCCATTAGTAAAGCATTATTTACTGCATATTCTACATACATCCATACCAAGCTACTTCTACTATACCTTTATTTCCTACTCACTTTTTCACCTATGTTTCTCATTGCCAATTATCTAAACCTAACCACCACCTTTATCGACATTGGCAGTTTTGATACTTTGGAGAGGGATCATTGATATAGCTAAGCCGTTTCTTTCTTTTTAAAATTTCTAGCCCGTTCTTTCCATTCTTGGACTCCTGACCTCTTAATTTCTTCTATCTTATGTCCTCCATAATTTATCTTCCCTTACTTGGCACCTTTATTTCTTCCTTTTTGACCTTTCTCTATACTTCTTATTTCTTTCCCTTGATCCTTCTCAATTCAACTATCGTCCTTGTTCACCTTTATTCATTTTTCTACTCTCACCTAAGTCACCAAAATTTTTGTTCACCTTTATTCATTTTTCTACTTTCACCTAAGTCACCAAAATCTCCTATTTTAATTGTTTTCGTAATCTTGTTATAACTCCAATTTTTATCTTCTTCACCATACTCCTATCGTCTTCTTACTACCTTTATGCTACATTCATCACTTCATTCTTCCTCCTTCTAAAGATACCATTTTTCTTACATCTAGCGAGTAGACGAATAGTGAAGAGTCCACTACCAATCACCCTACACTGATACAAATGCTATTATTCCCTCATTCTTTAGTTCTATTTTTTTTATCGCCTTTCAAATTTTCTTACTATCCAACTTCTTATTTCTTTTTTCTTCTTTAACCTGGTTGGACCTTCATTCTATATGACTAGATAAATTCTTAACTCATTTTCCTTTATAATTCGTAATTCTGAATATCCATACTTACTCCCCCACTCTATTCCATTTAATTTTACTCTTCCTTACTTTCAGCGATAGCTCTTGTTATTGATCCATACAATTTAACTTCATTCTCTAATTCACTTGATGTCATCCTCATCGCTCTTCCTACCAACTTCATACCAACCAATTCCTTATCATGAGGATTTCATCATCTTTTCCTCACTTCTCATCAACCTTATAATGGTTCCATCTGTATTACTCCCTTAAGTCTCCCTTTCTTATCTTTCGCTTTACTCCATTTACTAACTTCCTTTCAATCCCATCTCCATTGCTAAACTGACCTCACTTTTCCCAACTTATCTGACCATGTTTTATTTACTTATCTTTTCATTACTTTAACTTTTCACTTGACTATCCTTCCATTGTTTTGCTTTCTCACGTGACCACAGTCGTGAATTTCTTTAACTAACCATTTCGATTCAATAAATTTTTCTTGCACCTTCTACTTTGCTACTTTTTTTAGTTATCTCCTATTTATTGAATCTCCACTATTTCTTTAAAATGTCTTTCCTATTTCTCTTTTTTCTCACTATTTCTTTGCCATTTGTTGCTTTCTAGGGTTTCCTCACTGGCACTCTTTTGATCCAATCACCAAATTCCTCTTAATCAACATCCTTGTTTACCCATGACCATTTCCACACCAATTTTTTCTTTGTGTACCTTTGTTACTGCATCAAACTTGTACCTTCTTCATTTTTTCATCCTTCTTCTTCTTCTTTAATTGTCCCTTATTCTTTCCTACTATTCTTGTATACTTATCCTTTATGATTCTAGGCTACTTTAATCGTTTTCACTTTCATTTCAACTTCCTTTACATGTTAGCCTAACTTTCTCCCAAAGTCTACACATGGGTAGTGTAGAGAATGGGAAAAGTCGGCTTGATTCACTAGGGGCTCAAACTAATCTCGTCAATAGTGGATATTAAAACTTAGAGACTTGGGAGTGTACTAAATAACAAGTACACCTCCTTTTTCAAAGTTTGCGTTCACGATCCATTTTAGTTGGTAAAGAGGGGTATTGGTAAATTTAGAGAGCTAATCTTGTGGTTTTCCTCGAAAAGTTCTATTACTTTCATGAGTCTCAAAATAAATGTTGGTCGCAATGATGCTTCACTCAAGCACTACACTTGAATATTCCTGTATGGTGGCATTACTACTATGAATGCACTCGAGGGCTTAAGAATTAGAAATACGTTCGAGTGAACTTTCCCAATCACTCGAACTTGGAAATTTTTGACCTAACTCATAAACTGCTTTTGAAAACATTTTAAAATAATTTACAAGCTCTGGATACCAATAAAATTGTCACTCCCTAGACCTCCAGCTCGGCCACGTGACAACTACCATGAACCTCGAAGTACATGTTGATTGCCACATACCCTAATGCAACACAAGACATGAATTGGATATCATTGTTGCAAAATAAAGCTAAAACTAAAACTTAATCAAAAATAAAATGATATTAGAAAATAATTTATAAAATAAATTCAAATAAAAAAAAGTACTAGTAGACTAACTTTAAAGAATATCTATGCAACAGAAATATAATAACTCCTAAGCCATCGATATCTCCTAGTGAGTCTTCGAATATCTAGGCTACAAAACATAAGAAGAAACATGTGACTAGCACACAATTATGTACTCAGTGCATGATTTTGGTTTAATGTAAAATTAAATATGGTTCAAAGAGTTAGGTAAATTCAAAACAATTTATAAAATATTTTCATATTTTATTTTGAAAATAGTTTGAAAACTTTTCCCCAAAATCTTTCTAATAATAATAATAATAATAATATACATACTATTGGCTAGCCATCAAAACACACTTCGAAACCCCACCTTGAGTAGTAATTAGGGTTCTCAGATCATCGTGGGCTATCTCATTTCTTTTCTTTTGAAAACGTTTAAGATAATATAATCTCTCTCTAAGCCCGTTCCTTCGACGGTGCCATTTGCTATGGTGGTGCACAGTTACATATCCCTTATGAGTTTCTCACTGAACTTTAATTCAAAATCATTTCATAGGGTCTATCAATCTCAACTCTGTGCCTCTCAATAGAAGGCCCATAATAGGTCTGATAGCATGCTCCACACTCGGCCCACTAGCTCTCATAGAGCTCCAAGTCCAAATGTTCTCAAAGGGTCTCCGCCCCTTAATAAAATCTTGCCCTCGCAAAGCTTTCTCTCCATATATCAATATATATATATATATATATATATATATTAAACATACAAACATACATATACATATACATATACATTTCAAACATTTAAATTTATTTAAAACATCTGGCACAATGTAATGTGCAACAAAATGTATGGGCGTGAAAGGAAAATTGCCAAATCCCAAAACATAAAAAATACTTTATAAAATAATAAAAACATTTAGTTCTAAATGGCTAAACACTAAAATAAAGCCACTCATAGTTTTGGGAGGTTCATATAATCCCAAGAACTCCACAATGGTTGGTTATCGGAGCATTGCCACACTTGATCACTCGAAAACCTAATTACATGGAAAATCGTATTAGAATTCTAATTCCAATTCATGAATGCACCTATGAGACTTTACTATGCTCTAATACAAGGTTTGAAATTGATTTGGGGGTGTTCGGAAGTGTCTCGGGTCAACTTGGGGTCAATCTAGGGTTTGGAATATAAAATGACTATTTTACCCTTGAAAGGCAAGATCGGTACCGATCTTATGGTGATCAGGCACCGAACCTCCTCGATGAGAATACCATCTTGGCCTTATTCACATCCGGCGTCGGTTCAGTACATAACTAAAGCTGGTTATGTCCTGGGCATTTTGTTTTAAAATGTCTTTCTTAATTCCCTCTCTCGTTTCTGTTCACTTAAGCCATGGATCAACCTGCAAATTCATACACATAACCTCCACAACACCCATAATAAACTTATAACAACCAAAATCCAATTCGCTGATTTTAGATTTACCAAATTCTAACCTATCTTCATTTAACATCTAAAAATTAAACGTAAACTATGAGCTAAACTAACTTCCGATCTAGTGCATGGATTAATTCAAGGTTAAAGGTGAAAGGCATTTTAAACCTTGATCTGTCAGTTGGATTGCGAGATTTGGCTAAATCTTTTCAGCGACTCCAATGGACTCCTATTGTCCCACTCTTTATGTATTCCTTGTTTTCTCTTTGATCCCAAGCCTCAGAAGGTTGAGGATTTGATTTTGGAAGTTTAGAAAAGTGTTTGAAGGGTGGTTGAGGTGCTGGTTCGGGTGAAAGATGTACAGGATAAGAGAAGAGAAAGGAATAAGAGGAAAATAAGAAAAAAAAAAGAGGTTTCGGGCTCAACCCTGGTGTATAAAAGCCACTTCTAGCGTTGGTTATGGGCACTTCAAGCACCGATTGTGTTGGAGATAATTTTCTCTCTTATTTCTTGCCATTTTTTGAACTTTTTCCCACTTGTAAGAGCTATGCTCCAAGAGCATTCTCCAGGCAAGCCTGGGCCTCACCCATAGCCTTGCCAACTGTGGGCCTTGTCTACCAGGCTTACAAACGGTGTTGGAGCTTGCCCACACACCTAAGGTATTGTCCCTTAGCCCACAAAAATTCGAGTATCAACGTGCGTGCAGCACTCCTTAAACTCTAGCGCCAAAGGCTTTATCGCTATTAGAGCATGCCTCTTAACCATTTGAGCTACTCAAATGGTTAAGAGGCGTGCTCTTAGGAGTAAGAAATACCTTGGGATCATGGGTTCCGAGTGGCCCTGCAGGTGTGAGCACTTGAATTTCCACACCAAGGAACAATACCTTAGATGTGTGGGCTAGGCCCAACACCATTTGTAAGCTTGGTGGGCAAGGCTGTGGGCAAGGCCCAGGCTAGCTTACCTGGAGAGTGCTGCTTGAGCACGGCTCTTATAACCAAGTCCGATGCCGGGGGATGTCAATTTCAGCGCCGGAAGTTTCCTTTGCCTTTGTTGGATTCGTTTCATTTCCAATTCAATCAATCTCTTTCTCGGACTTCAATACACTTCCTTCAATGCATTACTAGGCCTAATTTCTCCACCGATTGATGTTTGGTTAGGTTACGTACGAGCTCTAATTAAGAGTATACGGACCTAATTTAAGGTTTAGGTACCTTTACTTTTCTTAGTCAATCCATGCACTATCTAATACCTCATCTTCCAATTCCACCTAGCCGTATCATCAATATCTTCTTTATCGTCCACATCAAGGTTAATTATCTCCAAACAAACACATTTCTTGTATTAATTCATCGTCTTCCACTGTTTTGATTAGTACAAAAAGTTACGGAAAGGTCCAGATGTGTCATACCTCTCATTCTCTTTTCTATCTTTCTTTTTGTTTAATCAAGTATAGCCTCAGGTCTTATTGGCTCTCTTTTGAGTCGAGAGTGTTAAAGGTAAAATCCTCCTAACAAGTGTGTTTTCGAAAGATCAAACTTCTATTCTCATTTTAACTAGGTAAGAGGTCATTAATTGATCTTTGGAATGCAATTCGAAGAAAAAACTCAAGCGCCTTCTAATTGTTTTTACCTTGTTGTAAGTCTCGAAATCGGAAAAAAAATAACATCGATAATAATTCAAGTTTTATCATAGATATAGATATTATGAAAATAAAAAATCAAATGAATTAAAATCTAGACTAAAAACATAAAATGACAATTACATCATCTAATTTTTTGTTCTCTATTCTTTGTCAAACTTAGGTATCTTTATAGTTCTAGAAAGAGTTGAAATAACACACACATAATACAATCCAAAGCACATTCAATTAATTGATTAATTAAAATTTTTTACTAATGATTTTAGCACTTCTAGAAAAGAAGAGTAAAAAATAAACTTAGATATTAAATTAAATTAAAATTTATAATTTACAATTTATAATTAAGAACTAAAAGCAAAGCCATAAGCAAGCAAACAAAAGCAAGCTTTCCTCTTTAGTCTTCTCTGTATGATTACCTTCCTAACACACAATTTCACAACACATCTTTGCTTTTCTTAAGAAAGTTTTTGGAAAAACCAAAACTCCAAAAAAGTAAAAATAAAAAATAAAAAAATAGGAAAGATGGACCCATCGCTATCATGCGCCACGGATGTCACTATCCCTATCCTTCGCTTTAAATAATTCCAACCAGAAGTAAACTCATTCTTTTTATTTTTCCCTCCGCACACTCTAATAATTCCTTTTTTTCTTTTTTCTTTTTTCTTTTTGCCCTTTTCTTTTTATATTTTCCCTCAGAATTCTTCCCCTCTCTATTTCACCAATTACTCGCCGATTATTTCGAACGTTAGCCGCGATCGAACGTGCCGGCGCCGCCGATTTAGTTCACGGGTTTCTGTTTTTCTACTCTTCAGATCCACTTAATCGCTGTCAGGTAAAATTCTCTCTTGCCTTTTTTGATCTGATTTCCTGTTTGTTTCCCGAGAAAATAAAAAGGCAAGAAAAAGGTTTCTAATTTTGAACTGTTTTCAAGTGTCAACTTTTCGCTGTTCCGTTTTTAACGCTTTTATTTCAATCAAACAGAGCACTGCTTTGAGATGGTCCTTGTCACGTTAAGAAGTGAACAGATCTTAATCACTCTTAAATTAACCTCTGAAATATTTTATTTTTATTGTTAGCGTTGATGTTCTTAAGAATTTTATGTTTAGTTATTATTGAAGAATGTTTCTCTCTTTCTTGATTTTGACTGTTTTTCTTCTGTTTAAATTTAAAAACAAAACAATACTTAATTTTATATAATTTTACATAATTTTATAGATCTTAATTATATCTGGTAGTGTAATTTTTAATGAGGGGCTGACCATGTTGATAATTTATTACAGTTTTTGGGAAACTAAATATAGTTATTTCTGCAATAAATTTTGGTTTCTTAGGATTGCGCTTCATATGTAAACGGTAGCTATAAATGTAATTTAAGAGCTTTCAGTGATTGTTTAACTTTGATTATTTGGGAGGTTTGATGACTTGACTGACTATGAGATATGGTGGATGAAGGAGTTGGGAGTAGTTTGGTTGAGTTTGTTTTGACTGGAGGGAGTTGAAAAGAAAGAAAAAGTGTTATCTGGGTGCCCCAGATGAGAAGAACTGATGTTATTGACAGTAGAAGGAGGAGGGTTCTTCTCTTCTTCAGCATCTGGGTATAGCAAGGGCTTGACCCTTCTTCTATTGGGTCATAAGCACGAGGACAAGCCCATGAGAGTTTCGCCGTGGAACCATTACCAGTTGGTGGACCAAGAACCTGATCCTGACCTCCAGCTGGCTTCCATCAAGAACCGGCTCTCCCGCGGGTGCGCCTCTTTTGTCTGCTTTGGTCGCACTTCCGCAGGACTTGATACTCCATCACCTTTAAAAGTTGGCCCAGTACAACAGCAGGATGTTGTTCCAGGGCTTCTTGTTCCAGATAAGATTAATGATCACACAACTCAGCTTGATGATGGCAATAGTAATAATGCAATAAAGGTTGCTCTTAAAAGTAGTTTGAAGAAGCGAACGAATAGTACTCCAGTTCCTCTTGAGGATGTTAATGACCGTCAGGCATCAGAGGAAAAGGATGGTGATATCCCTAGACATGCAGAACGAAGAAAGGTGCAATGGACAGATGCTTGTGGTAGTGAGCTTGCTGAAATTAGGGAATTTGAGCCCAGGTATGAGAAATTTCTGCTCCAAATTAAAGTTTTCTGTGCAATACAGTAAAATTTTCAAATATATTTAAGGTTTTGTATATGCTGTTTTGATCTCGTCTGTGTTTATTTACGTCATGAACTTACATGCTTTATGTGTCAAGTAATTACCACTAAGCTTGAAATACTTCTTCTTAAATACTTCTTCTTATTCTTTTTTCTTTTTCCTAAAGCTAGTTATATTAAGGTGCTTTTCTTATTATTGAATAGAAGCCTCCATAGATCTGTGGACGTTCATGCCCCCATTGGCTGTAAAATGTTCTGATTATTCAAATGATATATTTCCTAGCTTGGGAAAATAATAAAAGTTTTCTGTAAGTTTTTCTAATCGTATTGTGTATTGAAAATAAAAAAATGTTGGCAGTTGGCAGAGTCTTATTCTGATTGGTTATTTTCTTCAGTGAATTAACCATGGGAAAATTTTCTGTATTTACTTCTTAAAACTGTAGAAGCACACATGGTAAGGGTTAAAAACCTAGAAATTGGATGTAAATGATGTTATAACATGCCGCATATATGTGAAACTGAAATTTTCTATTGATATCGAATTTTGTGAAACCTTCAGCTGCTTTATAAGGAAGAACTACGACTGGTTGCTTTGTTATGATTTATGATTGCATAGTTCCTGGTTTATATGGTCTTTTAAGTTAGTCTAGTCCAGAAACATTCTATCTTTGCTAATTATTGAAGCTCATTCAGTGTGGCACCCTCTGCACAAAATTAATTTGTAGCACGTATATCTCTGTATTTATTTCTATAGTCTAGAAAGTTGTGAATGGGTAGCTGGAGCAGAGCACATGCATACATCTGATCTTTGTGTGGTGGCTCTAAAGATTTTACATGCAAGACGTGTCTACGTATGTTATCTGTTTGATGTAATGTCAGAAATTGTGGTGTGAATGTGTCGGCATATTTAGCATGTATCTGTGGACTTTAAAAGGTGTTTGAGAGCTTTCTTTCATACTACTTTGATGCCTTTAAAAGAAATATGCCATGTGTATATTGTATAATTTATTAAGCTCATCCCATCCACAGCTTTTGAGGTATTTTAGCTGAATTATGGACTAGGAGGTGTACAAGTCCTGATTTATGGTGATGCAACTAAAAATGTTCTAAATCCATTGTTTTGTGCAAAATGGTGGGTAATAAGAAGATATATATGATAAGTGGCTTCTATGCTAATAAAAATGTTATGAATATGGTAGGGGCAGATATTTTTGTTACCACTCTGTGGAGTATGGTTAGGTAGTGATGAGTATTTATTACTTATGTATCTGATTGGCAGATTCATTCTCTGCTGGTTTTATGGTATCAAGACAGGGTATTTCAGTCAATGGCTGCCTCTTTGGTGCTGTTTGTTATTGTAATCCAGAATTAAGTTCCTGTGAATCAAGTAAAATATTTATTATAGTTATAATGTAACAATGGAAAAATTCCTAGACATAGCTTAAAACAAATTACTTTGATTAGGCAACAAAATTAGAATGAAATGTGATTGATATGCTCCACCATCCTATTTAAGTCAGTAAATGAACGATTGTGTGGAAGACACCATTATTTCCAAGTAGGTGATATAATTATTATGAGTTATGACAGATTATTGTACAAACTTATATGGGTGGAAGTAAAGTTCCTTGGGAAAATAGAATTTTTTTTAAAGCTTGAGAAGGAAAGCATCTAGAAATCGGAAGGTGGATACTTCTGATTCTTTACTCCTGCAGATCATTGAGATGGTACAGTGGTGATGCTACAGTGAAAAGTAATATTGAATTTATTTATTGCACATGGGTAGCTAATATGCAGCTTCATTTGTTTAGAGAAGATGCCCGATTTAATATAGATCTTCAAAGTAACGTATTTTTTTATAAGTTAACTTTTTATACTTTTTCTGTGATATGTTCAAATTTATTTATTCTGTTTGGATTTAGGAAGTATATATTTCAATGTTTAAGGGGTCATCATATGTCAATATATCAGAAAGAAACTATTGATTATCTTATTTTTCATCTGTACACGGGGTGTTTGATTAGTAGAGAACATTTTTTTGCTGTGCATGCAAGCATTCTTCGCTGAAATCTTCAGGCATTTCAATGTGTTTTATATGTGTAATATGAGTGGTGGTTTTTTGATTGCTTGTCATCAGAGTGGTTGCTAAAATTTTTTCTGCACACCATATAACTGAAATAATAAGGGGAGCTATTATTTTGAATGAGGACCAGATGTTCAACCAGTAAATGCAAACAATAGCAATCTCTGGTGTGAAACTACCTGAGTTCTTTTCAGGAACTTTTCCTCGTGGGTTTCTAGCGCCCTTTTATTACCTCATCTAACTAATAGGTATTTTTATTTATAACCCATAAAATATTCATTCATAGGTATTGAGAATTTAGTCTAAGTTTGTTCTTCTCATTTATGTAGTATAATCTTTATTCTCAGTTAGCATATATTTTTATTGGGAAATTTTAAAAAAAAAATATCATTGAACAATTTGGCTCAACCTCTTCCCTGCCAATATCTCTAGTTGTGGTTGGTTTTTTTTTTTTTTTTAAGTCACTTACCTTTTGGTGTTGCCTCGAAGATCATGTGTTGGTTTGTATGGTTCCTTGTTTTCTTATAACGCACACCTTGTATTACTCTTCTTTAAAGGAAGAAAGAAAGGTTCTGATCTAATTGAGGAATGCCTATTTCATACAAAATATGAATTGAACATATTAAGAGCACTTACCCCAACTACTTTTTGCATGCTTGCTTGTTTGATCAGCTGGTCAATGGATCCCATCTGTAAATTTGAGCTGTCAAATATGTGGTTTTGTTTTTTGGTGCACGCACTTTGCAGAATGGTCATATCAGATGCTTAATATAGCATTAGATCAGGGGGCTTGTCCTCCATCCATTTAATATCTTTTCATGTATTGTGCCAAACTATTTGTGTACATTTTATGTCATTAGCGTGTACTATCCAATCAGTGACCCTTCAGATTTCCTAATTTGAATATGGTTCCCTATTCCAAAACTGTTAATATGGTAGGGATTGTATCTATATGTCTGGTTTAAAATAATTCCCCATACTTGATCAGTCATAATCTTTTTGTTGGTATCTTTCTTTTTTCCTTTTCTTTGGAAGGGGGACCTTGTACTCTGTTGCTGATATTCTATCATTTTCCAATTTCAGTGAAACAGGTGGATCAGACGATGAATTTGATAATGGAAGTGAAAGAACTTGTTCATGTACAATTATGTAGTTTGGCCATTATGTCGAGTTGAATGATGAATCATCATCAACAGGTAAATTGCTGCTAACAGAGCTTGTCTTATCTTGGAAATGCTCAATTGATTTCTGGGCAAAGAAGAAGCAAGTTTTTTGGTTCCACACGGAATGCAAACCAATAGAGAAGAGCTTTCTTTTCTGGGCCACCTTAGTTGGACTGATATTTTCGTGTCTATATATTTAATACTATTTAATTTGAGATTTTCAATTTTGTCATCCTGGGCTTCATAATCATCACTTTGTTTTCATTTGTTATTATTCTTGTTGCACGACTCTGTTCATTATTTCGTCGTAATTAATGTGTTATATATTTTTTTCAGCTCAAATCAATTGTAGTTAGAAGAAAAGGATATTTGTGCTGTGATTCTGCTCCTGGTTTTAGACTTAGAAATATTGTATTGATGTTATTGCAGCTAAGTTTGGAGAATGAGCATTAACAAGGGGTCTTCTTGTATAGATTTCAATGAAATACCTATGCCTTCATGATGGTCAAAACTGTTTTAGTTCCAGCTATATTTGGATGGAATAGCAAATTGTTTTCAGACAAACAGTAGGATCTTGCTGACACCATCTTTCATTTACAATAACAAAGTTAACGCACAACGCAACGATAAGAGTAGGGAATAGGGATGATTATCATATTTCCAAGGCAAGGGAAAATGTTGGGATTTAGGAATCCATTATATTTGAGATTTTACGAATTTATTATATTTTTATCTATGAATTCTTTTTGTATAAAAAAAAATTCATGGCTTAATATCTAAATTAGCATTTAAATTATATTTAAAATGACAAATTGGTTTTTAAATTTTTTATTTGAGACAATTAATCTCTTAAATTATTATTTTAAAATAATTAACCATCTAAATTTTATTTAGGAACAATAACCCTTAAAGGATAAAAAGTTCAATGGGTTAATATAGTTCGTCTATTCAATTAAAGGTTACATTGTTCAAAAATAATAATTTAAGGACTTAAATTATTCCAAAATAATAATTTTAATGGGTTAATTGTTCTAAACTAACAATTTAAAGGGTTAATTGTTTTAAAATAATAATTTAAAGGATCAATCATCTCAAATAAAAGTTTAAAGGATAATATGTCCAAAGATGTATACTTTAAGAGGCAACTTGAGTATTCAGTTTAAAATTTTTATGGATAATTTATTGATATTGAGATTTAAGAATTGTTTATACTTGAGATTTTACAAATTCATTGGACGTTTATCTATGGAAGTTTTTGAAATTTTAGATGGTCTACCACGGAATTGTTAGTTTTCTTTTTTTTTTTTTTTTAACACTCTTTTGGTTAACACTCTAATTATCTTGGAATTGAAAAGGTAGTAGACTTTCAAATATACAGTGCCATGGGCTTTGCTTATTACTCCCTCCATCTTTAAATTTTTGTCTCCGTTTAACTTTCATAAAATTTAAGAAAAAGTGGTTGAATTATATTAAATCACTTTGTTATCCTTGATATGTGTAAGTGTTTTTAAGATTTTGTGTAATGATGTGAAAGTAATAAAAAAAATGAATGATAAAATAGGGAATAAAAATTTAATGATTAATTTATTCATGATAAGGGACAAATACATTAAAACTTTTAAAAAAAGATGGACAAAAATAATGAGATGGAGAGAGTAATAAAATCCAATCTACTGAGATTTACATTTACTAGAGTTAGCTTTGTCCAATCGTTATTCCTACTTTGCATTTTGCATTTTGCAGTTTGTAGTCACCAAATGAGAAATAATCTATATCTATATCTATATCTATATCATCATCAAAGGAGTGACGTATGGAGCTTTTAGATAATGCCAAGATACTATGGAGGGAAAAATAATTACAATATTTAATAAAAAATCATTTCTATAGCACTAAATAATGATTATCTTTAATAGACTTCTTGATTTTTGTTAGCTAGGAAATTATTTTTTTAAATAATTCTAAAATTAATTTATCTTAATGAGAAGAAATGTAATTTATTTTTCCGTATGTGTTAGAGAATGAGATATGTAATAAAACAGTCATTAAACATTTACTTACTATGTTCCTTATTATTTGACCACAATCTAATGTTCTTTTTTATTTGTCCTTTTATGATTTCAATAAAACATTATTTATTCATTTTCAAACTTACCCTTTTTTGGAATTGTAAGAACCACTAAATGTAGTAGTTGTATATTAAGCCAACTAACATATAAAGAGGAGGTGGCAAAAAAAAAACTTATAAAGAGGAGAGAGAATGAAATAGGCTTAGAGTAAATTTGGAAAGTGAAATAAAATTTGTATAGAATTTCGTTACTTAACTAACTTTCTTAATAGAAGATATTTGGTTGTTGGGATCAGATAATAAGTAATATATTTAAAGCACCTACTCTGTAACGTCTTTACCATGGGATGAGGTTATCGGCAAGTCGACGGCTCAATGGCTGTCTTGAGGCAAGAGCTGGAGATTGAGGTCGAAGGGTTTGTCGGTTCGACACTTTTTGCTTGAGAAACGCAACGGATCATCGTGTAACGGGTCATTTATTTCTATCGATGCAAATGTAGATTCAAAGTATTCTTTTTTCTTCTTGCCCCGATCATTTGATCCTTCGTTCCTTTAGGATTCAAGTAAAACCTGTATTAGCCAAGGTGATTTGTTGTATCTTTTTGTTGGAGCAAGCAAACATTGAATATAAACGAGGGAGTTGAAACAGTTCATTATCGATGAGCAACACTCCTCTACACTTTGTAGGTCAATTTTTTCATTCAGATCGCTGTCCTCTGTTTTTCCTGTAACTTATGGTTTCTTTCCTCCACCTAGGTATTTGATCAATTTCTTTGCTTGGCTAAATCCTCAATCCTATTGTTTATTGTTAGTTTGATTGCTTTTAGTCTTAGATTGAATTAATTATTCAAAGATTTTTAATTATGGTTTTTGATAATGGAAGTTTTAATTTTTAACTTTATTTTCGCTCCCCTTTCCTTTATTTGCTTTGTCTATTGATTATCAGGGCTCTCAAAAGGTGTGAATTTTTTAAATCTTTTATCCCAAGTTGCATATACTTATATATGGAGCATTATCTTTTCAAATAGAATGAATAAATTACTTATCAGTATTTTTGTCCTGAATGTATATGCACTGAAAGGGAGAACAATTGGTTCCTTTTGGTATGGAGGTTGATGTTGGGTTTAATTGTCATTCATTTCTCCTCTCTTCGCTCTCATGTTCCATCAAAATAGTGTCCATGTGTTTGCTTTGGTCTCCATTGCTTTGATA
Organism: Microcos paniculata; assembly: GCA_030664755.1. Lineage (NCBI taxonomy): Eukaryota > Viridiplantae > Streptophyta > Magnoliopsida > Malvales > Malvaceae > Microcos > Microcos paniculata. The sequence goes on from CP131461.1 coordinate 21,257,863, forward strand.
GGCACCTAGAAATTTTATGTGATTTAATTTGCTAAAGATTTGGAATCTCTATTTCACTTTGGCAGTCTAAGAAAATTAGAAGAATGAGACCTGCTAATTCAATCGATGGGAAAGACCAAAGAAAAGAGCTGCTACGTGAACCGCCATGAGCACATATGAGCAACTAGCCTGCCTTCAGTCGCTAATTGCTCTCCTGTTGCTCCAAGTCCTTCGGCCAGTTCGATGATAACAATACTCAGTTCCTTGAAATTGACCTTAGATTCCAGTACAACTTTCAACCCAACTTACAGGTCCCTTTTTCTCTTGGTGTTATTTGATCACCTATTCCGTTCCTCAGTTTATATGAAAATTGAATTGATAAGTGTGGAATGTAACCCATGTTTGTATATGCTCTAATTTTGCATCTTAGTTTTTCGGATGCTTAACATCTTAAAACTGGATTTAAAATTGAAAATACCTAAATAATCAATTGAATGATGGGGGTTTCTATTTTTTTCCTTTCTTTTTCTTTTTAGATTTTTGTGGTGTTGAAATATTGTGGAGAGAATTCTTACGGGAGCTATAGCTGGAACTTTTGGAGTGGGGGTGATGCATCCCATTGATGCTAAGATAAGAATTCAAAGTGAAGCTTTGACAGTCAGGTTTGATGACGGAGAATTTGCTACTGGATCTATTCTTTTTTAAGTCGATTCTTAATACATAAAGTTTTTTTTTTCCTTTTATTTTCTTTATTTACTTCTATTTCTAGCAAACTCAAAAGAGTATAGTGTAGATGGTTTGAACTCTCTAGGTCACAGATGGCTTAAGAGGTATATTCAATTGCTTACCAACGTTTTTCCCTTTTCCTTTTTTAATTTTCCTTATGGCCATTCCAATATCTTCAATATGGTTGTACATATTCTGTTTTACATAGGTGCTGTATGAGTGCATGTATTAAGAATAACATGCGTTATTGGACTTTGAATGGTGACCCATTATTGAATAAATATGCTGTTATGAATAGTATTCATTGTGGCATGTAGTTCTGTCTGCATTGATAATTTTTGTAGGCTTCTATGGGAGTATAGCTCCTAGAAGGCAGGATCCCTTGCAATTGTGGCAACATACTTCAGTTTCATAGAGCCCACTAAAAAATTAAAAAAAAAAAATCAAAGAATCGTATCCGAAACTTGAGGGCCACTAGCCATGTTTTATAATGTTGGAATAGTTAGTAAGCCATTATGGTGTTTTATCTTCTTTTAGTCAGATTATTCCATCAAATTTTCTTACTTAATAGCTAGAACTGAACTTCATTGAGATTAGTAATCTGTCTATTGGCTCCTGCACTAATCTTGACATCAGTTTTTCCTTTTCTTTTTCTTTTCCCTTAGGTTTTTTTCTTGATATGAAGGCCTCTATGTCTATTCAGGGGATATATTTTGCAATGAACTTAATCATTATGTATGTTCTAACTTATATCTTGCTTGAAGTTTTCCCAATGCTAGAATGTTCTTAATTGCATATTATACATGACAGTATTAGGCATGCTGCTCCTAGTGGTGAGAGTATTGGTCTTATTTCTTTCAAGTAGCCGAGGTTGCTCAATGGCTACTGGACATGGGTGATGGAAAATTGCTTTAGCCAAACCTTTAGAAGATGATGAGGGAAGCTGGTTCCACATCCCTGTTGATTTGTTCCTTGAGAGCAAAAGCAATCCAGTTGAAACTTGAATCTATGTTTAGAGTAGTGTATCCTAATTTTCGAAACTGATATGCAGAGACAGATTACTTCAGGTACAAAGCATTGTCACTCCTAATAATAAAATAGTTGAGGAAGCTAATTCACCCCTTAGAAGTAGGGCTGCAAATGAGGCGAGCTCGAACGAGCTTGAACATGAACAAGGCGTGTTCATTTATTTTTAGATTGTTCAAGCTCGGTTCGTGTTCGCTAAGAATTTTCAGAGTTTGTTCATACTCGTGTTTGTTTATTAATGGGGCGTTCATGTTTGTTTATGTTTGGCTCGATTAAATAAACTTATTCATGAACAACAAATGAACGTGTTCATAAACACTAAATGAACATGTTCATGAATAAATATTAATTTATGTATAGTAAAAAAATCTTTTTTATATGATTATATTTATTATTTTTTAATTATAAATTTTCTTTTAAAGATTTATATTTGATTATTTATTTGTTTATATAAGTTAAAAATCAAAATATACTTGATAAATGAAAAAAGAAAATAAAAGAAAATAAAAATTATTAAAAATAAGAATATAATTACTTATTATTTTAATCTTAACAAAAATAAACGAACTTAAACTTTCTTTTAAATGAAATTAAACGAATTCATAAATGAGCATTAAACAACTTGTTCATGAACATAAATGAACGAACACATTTTATTCAAGCTTTGCTCGTTTATTAAATGAACACTAAAATGTTATTCAAACTCATTCGTTTATCTTACTAAACGAATATAAACGAGCCTAACCGAACTTGAACACGAGCTATTCGACGAAAGCTCTATTCATTTGCAGCCTTACTTAGAAGTACTTAAAGAACTATTTGCAGACATCGCTTTCAAATTTCAATTGTGTTCTATTAATCTTGCTTTATATTTAACTCAAAACACCAGTGGCTAAATGCTCAATTTGGGCCCCAACCTTTCCAATTTTGCTCGATTTGGGGCTCAACTTTTCAATTTGGTCATTTTGGGGCCCAATGTTTTAAAATCGGCTCAATTAAGGGCCCATCGTCAATTTAAACGGCGAGTGTGTTACACGCGCCAATTTAGGTGCGTTAAAGTCACTTTTTTTGTAAAACTCGAAAAGTTTGGGCCATTTTTTGGAATTTTTGGTAAAAACCTCTACCATTTTCCTTTTGATTCTCGGTTTTGAAGCTTCAGTAGGATTTATCTCCAACAGTGAAAAGAGAGATCTTGGTTCGTAAAATAACATATATGAAAATCAACTTCATCCAACGGTGGAAATGACCTGATCGAAATTTGGAAACTACGATTTTTATAAAGATTTTTGAAAAATTTCAAGCTAATTTTGAGAAATCTAAGGTTCAATTTACATTCGGGAAGTCCACAAGAAACTATTTGCAAAGTTTGGGCTTGATCAAAATCGTTATTGGCGGTCAACGGCGGTCAACAACTCCGGTCAAAGGCGGTCAAAGGTAGAGAATTTGTCGGATTCTAGGTTTTCTTTCATTTCTTGGGTTTTTTAAGTTTAGAGAGAGAAAACATGTGTGGTATTTTAGAGATAGTGTCAAAATTTTTGTCATCCCCAAAAAAGGGCCTAACCTTTTCGAGTTTGTCAAATAATGGTTTAACCTTTGCTGATGCCGTTAACTTTAACGGCGATTGCACTTCACACAATTTCAAAATTGACGGCAAGCTCTTAATTGAGCCGATTTTGAAACATTGGACCCCAAATTGACCAAATTGAAAAATTAGGTCCCAAATTAAACAAAATCGAAAAGGTTGGGTTTCAAATTGAGTATTTAGCCAAACACCAGTATTGGCTCGCTTTGAACTTTCCATTTATTATTCTATAAAATTTTGTAGACATTAATTTCTTATTCCATAGTTGTCAATTAAATCAGTATTTACCCGTGGCATTGGTGCGGGCATGTCACCTGGTAATAATAAAAGGGTGCTGCTAACGGGCGCCTATGGGCACTCGTTAAGCAGTAATCATTAACTTAAAAATGTGACAAAGTTTTATTTTGGAAAAAGTAATAATTAGCTTTAAATGAGATTAAAAAGCTCCATGACACAATTTACAATAAATGTAGTTAAGATTGTATTTTGAAACAATGTTACCCCTATACAATATTTTTAGATAATATAATAGTAATTTTATTAATTTTTTAATTTTTTAAAAAACTTTACTACAATAATTTTTTTAAATTAAAGACTTACCCTCCAATTAAAATATTTTTATTTGGGGCTAAACTTTTATATTTTTGTGACTAAGCTTTTTTCTAAAACCCTATCAAAATAATTTTTTTAAATTAAAGATTTACCCTCAAATCAAAATACTTTTATTTGGGGCTAAATTTTATATATTTGTGATTAAACTTTTTTTTCTAAAACCCTACCACAATAATTTCTTTAATTAAAGACTTACCCTCAAATCAAAATATTTTTATTTGGGGCTAAATTTTATATATTTGTGGTTAAATTTTTTTTCTAAAACCCTACCATAATAATTTTTTTAAATTAAAGACTTACTCTCAAATTAAAATATTTTTATTTGGGGCTAAAATTTATATATTTGTGGTTAAACTTTTCATAGTAAAATAAGTTTTATTCTTCTATTTTTATTTTTTAAAAAATAAAATAAAATTTAAACCATTAAAGGGTATTTTTGACATTAATAGAAAGTTAAAAAGCTAAGTTACCAATATCTGTACAGTAATAAATGGACAAAAGTTGACTTTTACTATAATTACTTCATAAACCTGTATTTAATGCTAATTATAAGACAATTTAAGAATTATTAACGGTTAGCAAAACGAATAATAAAATAGATAAGAATGTCCGAATGAATAAAGTAAACGGAAAAAATAGTACGGCACCCGCAGAAGAAGCGCGTGACGTGGTGAAACTAAGTTGTGGACGACATGTGTTGCTCAAACGCTCAAGAACCCCAGAGGGCGCCAATCAGCCAACCAACCGTGGAAGACTTAACTATATTTTGAGCTATCTGACTGTTGAAACTTGGCCACGCCTGATCCACACACCCCATTTCTGACACAATCTTAAACTTTGTAAGAACATTAAAACAAAACACACACCAAATACAGAAACTCAGAAACCACAGGAGAAGAAAATGTCTGTGGCATCTTCAATCCCATGTATCAAAATCCCAAACCCTTCATCCCCATCTTCCTCTTCTTCTTCATCAATATCATCTTCAACTAGTTGTAGACTGTCTGCAACATCCAAGCCCTATGTTGTGACTATAAGGAGTTCTCAAACTGAAGGCCCTTTGAGAAGACCTGTGGCACCTTCTCCACCACCTCCTTTGATACCAGTTCCTCCTTCTCCTTCTCCACCACCAACACCTCCTTCTTCTTCTTCTGCACCGCCGTCGCCGCCACCTCCGAAACCGGCTTCTGTGGCAGCTGTGGGAGATCAGAGTGTGATCACTTTGGAGTTTCAGAGGCAGAAGGCAAAGGAGCTGCAAGAGTACTTTAAGCAGAAGAAGATTGAGGAATCAAATCAAGGTCCTTTCTTTGGGTTCCTTGGGAAGAATGAGATTGCTAATGGAAGGCAAGTGGAATTTTCCCCTCTTTATATTTAGTTTTTCTCAGATGTTTGGTTATATCATATTTGGGTTTTTGTGGGTTATGATGTTTTTAGGTTAGAAATCTTGTTAAATGAAGTTACTGTCTTGTCTTAATGAAGAACTTAATTAACACTGATGGACATGATGCTGATTGATGAAGGTTTTTGTTTTTGATTATAGACTGTAACGACTAAAAAGTAGACCGGTAGAATCAAGTGAGAAACCAATAAGAAAAGAACAGTACGAGGAGATCTGATTCTTGGTTAAGAGGTCCTTAAGATTGAAGCTCTTTCAGGGTAATTAGCTTCCAGTGATCACTATTTAAGCGTATGTTTGTTTCAAATGGGGAGAGGGGAGGGCGAGTAAGGAAAGGTAACGGGGGAGAGGAGAATGGGGGATTTTTAGGAGAGGACCGAGGGGGGGGGGGGGGGGGGGGGGGGGAAGAGGAATAAGGAAAAGTTTAACGTGATTTTTTTATTAATTTACCCTTATATATAAAATCTTTTATGATGTAATGATTTTTATTTTTTATATATTTTAATTTATATATTATCGTGTATAAATTAATCTTTGTAAAAATAAAGTTAATTTTTACTCAATTATAAACAAAATTTTTTATATGTCCTTTTTATATTAAATAAACGAACTTACAACTAATAGGGATAAAAAAAATTAGTTTATTGTTTAAATATATTTTTAAGTAAAAAAGTACTAAAAATAAAATAAAACATGGATAGGGAAACATTATTGAAATTAGTTAAGGCTAATTTTGGAAGTTAATTAATTTCATAAAAACAAAATTGGAACCAAATTTATCACCTTCCGGAAAGAACCCAATTTGGGAGTATGGAGTTTGAGGGGTTTGGAGAGGTTTAATGCTCTCCCCTCCCTTCCCATGTTATCCCAACTAAACATAACATAGCCCTCCGAACCCCTCCATTAATCTTCGGTATCCCCCATCCAAGCAAGGTACAGTTTTGGCAGTTCAAGACAACGTTAGGATTTGTTATACATGTTTCATTGCTCTGCCATAATCCATTAAAGCTATCTTATCTTATAAGCAAATCAAATCTGCTCTAAGCAGTTCAAAAGTTCAAACAAATTCATAGACAATCCCAGGAGAAAATGAACGAACTCTATTCTTTTTTTTCTGTTTTCTGTTGCCTAAATTTAATGCAGTTCTGTTGTTAGTTTTCTGTAAAATCCTTATCCTGGCCATTTGGATTTGGATGCATCATCAAATCATGCAAATGCTTACTACATTATGACTTTCTGGGATATTGGTGTTGCAGATGGGCAATGTTTGGTTTTGCGGTCGGGTTGTTAACAGAGTATGCAACAGGCTCAAACTTTGTAGATCAACTAAAGATCATGCTCTCCAATTTCGGAATAATAGATTTGGATTGACTCTTCCTCTGTACCTAAATGCTATCCATACTTTTTGGTTTCTGTAGTTATATCCGATGTTTTCTTTGCAACTTGTTGAGCAAGTTGATTAGCATATTCTTGTTCCTCGATCAATCAATTATAACCAGCTGTATCCGAACAGTTTGCTTGGTTTTCAAGTGTACAAGTTCTTCATTTTGATCGTTTACATATACCGGCAACTTTTCTCCAGATAGCAGCCATCTGACAGGCATTGCGGGCTTGTAATTTTAGTGATAAATGAGACAAAAACGATAACAGTTCATCCTTTCAAACTAGTTTCAATCAATTAGTGATCCACGTAATGGTGAGCTTAATTACTTGTTTATGAAGCAATCAAATTTCAACAGTTTCACAAGAATGCCAAGTTCCACTGAAAGGTCATGACGCGAGAGACCACATTTTTTTCCGCAAAAGGGCCACGTTCCACTAAAAATGCCACATGGACAGAAATTATTGAAAATTACTTAACAGAAAACTGTTGTTGCAAAAAATTCATACGACAAGAAAGTGGAAATTAAAAGAAAACAAATGCAGCATCATAGTTAATAATGGTTTCTCATAAAGGCCAACAAAACATGGTTGTGACCATCATTAGCAGACACTAGATAGACCAAAAATAGCAACATTCTGTGACAAGTTGACAATATTATGGTGGGAGTTAGTTACCCCGTTGTTAGATTCCGCATCAATTCTATGCAAAAAATATCATCAGATCGCTAGCCAGCTACGTCAACATCTAACTAGAGCAATTCGACACTACAACTACAGGAGTTTAGCATCCTTGATGTTCATTTATATATGGCATATGCTAGAGAAATCAAAAACAGCACACATATGACCTGGAGTGCCTTTCGCTGCAAAAACATCCTTGCTTCAAGTCCATCCACTCGAGCCTCAATCCTTGCTACTCTCGCCTCTAGCATTGCTATTCTGGCTTGCCATGAATGCCACCCAGCTACTATAGGGTTTGTATCACTTCCAGTGCCTTGTGTATGATCTTCAGTTGGAAGTGAGTCATCTTCCCATGGTTGATAAAGACACATCTTAAATACTTGAGCTTGCTGCAGTAAAAATCAAAAGTTTAACCGTTTCCAAGTTAACCAAAATCCTTAAACAGTTCAATATTCCATAGTTCAGGCTGTCAAATGCAGCAGTTACGATATAAAGATCTAGCGTTAAATCCTTATAAAGGTCTACCAAACTAGCTAGCCCCAGGTTTAGGTAACGACCCCTCAGACACCTATTTGTGCCCGGATGAAATTTACAACTGCAAATTTAGACATGGTTCCTTCCAATTTCTGTCACAAAAATCATACTTAATTTACCTCTTTAATTCTTAAAGCATTAAATACCGCTGAGATACTAACATATGGATAAACATATTTGCCTCATGTTATCTAATATGACATAAAAGTAAGCCATTGTTACCGTATCTTGTCCAGTGTTGTTCTCTTTCATTCATTTTTTTCTTACGGTAAATCTTAAATGACATATTCAAGTAAACTCCTTTTGGTAACTTTAGTGCTCATATTAATAGTGAACTTGCCGTATAACTGAATCGATTACATCTTAAAGTTTGCGTACATACATTTATACTAACAGTAGACGGAACAAGCATGCATGTATATAACAATAAACACATCACATACATCATGCTCATTACAAAGAATAAAAAAAGAAAGAACTTCGCATGCTGGCATATAATTCCTTAAAGATCATCTAGAAGAACAGGCCGGGTTATGAGAATGGTATTTTGCCAACAACAGCTTCTTAAACCGGTTCACCGGGAATGCATTAACCATTATAAGCTCAATTTTGAAGTTCTAGCATCTGATGCAAAAGGAGCGAAGGATGGTGTGAATTACACAAGGGAATGTAATTGCAATTTGCAGGCATGTTTTTAAAGCTTTCCAAATTAAGGTAAGCATCATAAATCAGACATGCAGTTGTCCTTCACATTACCAATAAATCACATGCTGTTCCATAATTATTTACCCTGTGCCTACGATATCAGGCCTTAAAAAGGGAACATTATAAGTAGTAATACGGTAACAGCTTACTCCAGCTTCAGCATTGCCTAAAGAGCAAGCCTAATACCTCTGAATCCTACTATTCCACAATTGTGCCATTTTAAGATTTCCGGATTATAGAAATCGATGTATATTTAACAAAATCAGTTTTCTTCTTTTGAATTTGTGGCTAGCTATTTCGCCAAGCACCGTAGTTGCAATTCATTTATGGAAGCCGTATACTCCCTTACCCCTGTTCCTTTATGGTTAATAGCCATTGCAGCAAAGAGTCAAAGACAAATATAACAACAGATATTATATGAAAATTAAGGCAACTTCACCATTATATGCAGTAAAATTTTCTAATTTGAGCCACTCAATTTGTCAAAAAAGATAGAAAGACAAAAATGAATATCAACTAATCACCATTCGACTGAGGATTCATGGATTATACTCAACAAGAGACAATCACTCGAACCAACAACACCTATTATCCTCATCAAACTCTGGATTAGACAAAAGCTTTGGCCTTTTACTCTTTACTGCAAATTTGTCAGTCAAGACCCAACCTTAAACTTGGACCCATATGATTCTTTTCCTTGTTTGGTGAAATAAAAGAAAAAGAACTAAGCTTTAATCAGGAAACAAATGATACCCAAAAGAGTAATCAAGCTGACAAATCCAAGTGCTCGACTTTTCGCCAAAACAAAAATAAAGTGCTTAAAATTCAAAATCATAAAAAAAAAAGAAATTGATAGAGAAGAGAAAAGACACACCTGAAAGAAAGAGAACTTATTCTTGTTCTTGTTCTTCTACTTGAAGGCAAGGCCTGAATATCCTAAGCAAGGTTTAAGGTCAGGAATACAAGCTTCAACAAACTAGAGGAAGAGAGACAAAGAACAAAGCATAAATTTTTTTTTTACGCCTTTTATAAAGACATGATCAGAGTAGTAGCTGTAGTCGGGCAGGTGAGGGAATCAGGATCCTCCCTTCCCAACAATTATAGCCTAATAGCAGCTGTGAATAGACAAGTCAGCCAGATAGGACGGCTGAAACCCTCTCTTGGGGCAGATAGTGACGTGGCGATATCCCATTGGACTACTTTTCTAGATTCTATGACCAAGCTCCTCTAGGTTCAACTTGTCAGATGACCTTGCAGCTTCTGATGTGGCAAAATCCCATTGGGTTCAGCTTTTTCCAGGTTGGCGTAGGGTATTTCGGAATTTCCCTCTCAAGTTTCAACTGTTTGTCTCCCGCCCGAAACAGTTATGACAAGCACAATTCAATGAACGGGGTTTCAAGTTTTCACTTTTTTGAGCGGAGAAAGCAAGACAAAAAAGAAACCAAAAGAATGAACCGATAAGGGACGAAAAAAAGAAAGATCCTTTTTATTTCACTTATCATACAGAAAAATTCCAAGCATGCCGGCATAGGACGGCTAATTTGTCACCTTCTTCTTCCATCTCTTTCTCTTTGTATTCTTTAAACGCCTCCAGTTGTCTCCCTGTCCTTTACTTCTTCTTCTTCTTCTTCAATGCGGTACCCTATCTCTAATTTGTTACTCATCGTTAAACCATCAACAAAGAAGAAAGCTTTTTGGTTTTGGTAACCTTAACTGATCAAAGAAAGAAATGGGCTGTGTCCAAGGGAAAAATAGGATGAACTCACCACCTAGAGGCTTACAGAAACTAAAAGTGGAAAATGGGTATATGGGGAAAGTAGGATTTATGGGTCCTAGAAGGTCAACTGGTCAGAGGTATCCGGATGCAGGTCGGATTCCCAGGCCTGAGCCACCTAAGAAGCGTAATGGTTTTGGTAGTGCCAATGCTGTTGTTGCTGCTGGTAAAGAAGGTAGCTTTAATGATAAAGAGAAAGAAAGAACTCAGAGATGCAATGAAACTGTTGAAAAGAGAAATATTCTGATTGTTGGAGATGAGATGATTGATGGGTGGCCTAAATGGCTCATTGATAATATCCCAAAAGAGGTTTTGGCTGGTTTGGTTCCAAAAAGTGCAGAGTCATATGACAAGCTTGATAAGGTACTTACTAAACTTGGATTTTACAACTTACCACTAATTTCGCTGCTAAGAATGGAATTGTTTGATCTTTTTTTTTCTCTCCCTGTTAGACTATCAAATTACTGTGGTAAGTATAAATAAAGAATATATGTTGGCTTTTTTCCTTGAAGAAGCAAACAGAATTTGGGTTTTAAATAACTTGTTCCCAATTGAAGCATATGATGTTTTTCTTTAAAATGAAATTCCTTGACAGATTGGTTGCCAAGAAAGTGGTCGAATGAAAGCAAGTCGACTAAGATCTGTGATGCTGTCCTTCTCTGCTCCTAGCTTGACCAGATTAATGTTCATTGATCTCAACCTCCTTGGTTGTGTTAGGAACATCTGAGTTGTAGTCATTATACTTTCATTCAAGTAACATGAAGAATTTGTTAAGTTGATATTTATTATTGTCCTTAATTCTATAAGAAACTGAAGCATGTGTAGCTTGAAGTATTGTGAAATTGAGAAATATGAAATGCAAATGATGCAGATTCTCTTTATGCTGTTTGTTATAGATAGGCCAGGGTACTTACAGCAATGTCTATAAAGCTCGAGATAGGGAGACTGGAAGGATAGTTGCCTTGAAGAAGGTCCGTTTCGACACATCAGAACCTGAGAGTGTGAAATTTATGGCACGAGAGATAATGATATTACAGAAGTTGGATCATCCCAATGTGGTGAAGCTTGAAGGATTGGCCACATCAAGAATGCACTATAGTCTTTATCTAGTTTTTGACTTCATGCAGTCAGATCTGGCAAGAATTATATCTCGCCCAGATGAGAGGCTTACAGAACCACAGGTTGGATTCACCTTTATTACTCTTTTCAGAAACTTTTCAGAAATTGGGGACACTAGTTTGCTTAGTTGCTAACTAGACTTGTTGATGCAGATAAAATGTTACATGCATCAACTGCTTTCAGGTCTACAGCACTGCCACGAGAGGGGAATTCTGCATCGAGATATTAAAGGATCAAACTTACTTATTGATAAAAATGGGGTGCTCAAGGTTGCTGATTTTGGGCTTGCAAATCATTTTTCTCCAAACCGCAGGTATCCTCTCACAAGCCGAGTTGTGACACTTTGGTATAGAGCCCCTGAGCTATTGTTAGGTTCAACAGACTATGGAGTTGGAATTGATCTTTGGAGTGCTGGATGCCTCTTGGCAGAGATGTTTGCAGGGAGGCCCATCATGCCAGGCAGAACAGAGGTAATACAGTCTGATATTCACAAGTAATTTGTTTATCTGTTAAAATTTCTGTCAAACTTATTCCTCCTTCAGAAACTTTTTCTTTGGTTGCGACTACGGGGTGATGTTAATTGCTAGTTCTCAAATTAAGAATTCTTTATGAATCCAGGTTGAGCAACTTCACAAGATTTTCAAGTTGTGTGGCACCCCATCAGAGGAATATTGGAAAAAATTGAGGCTGTCTACAACTTTCCGGCCTCCACAGTCGTACAAACCTAGCCTAGTAGATAATTTCAGGAACTTCCCCCAATCCGCCTTGGGTCTTTTAAGCACTCTTCTTGCTTTAGATCCTGCATATCGTGGCTCTGCTTATTCAGCCCTTCAAAATGAAGTAAGTATGACTTTGAAGCTTTTGAACTGGCATGTTAATTTCTTTTGGGTACATTTATTAAGGTATCAAGTCATTCTTCTTTCTTCGCTGCAAAGAAGTAGAAACAGGAAAGCCTTTTGAGTTGAATCTTTATTTATAGTTGTTTACCAGATGCATATTAAGCTTTGTTATTTTCAATAGAAAAAGTCTTAGTTGATGTGAGTAATTAGAAGACTTCTCTAATCAGTCAGCAATATGCCAAAATTTTTAAAATTTTTACTTTAGAAAATATGATAATTATTGCTTCTGCATCTTTTATATGATACAATTGCCTGTTCATAAACTTTTAGAGCTAATTTTTTGCCATAGTTAAGCCAACTTTAACAATTCAATTGAACACAATTCTTACATGTAACATGTGTTACTTCCCTCCACCATTTACACTGGTAACTGGTAAGGAGATTTCAGAACATATATCTTCTAGCAGCAAATGCATTGTGACAACGTCAATTCACTAAGAGCACTACGTCGAAGAAAGATACGTTCCCTTTTCTTTCACGTTGAAAGTTTGGTTTCTTACACACCAGTTGCAAAATTGTGGTCATTTTATTTCTATCTTTCCATAAATAACCGAAAAATGGAAAAGATTCTTCGAGAATTTCGGGTCCTGGAAGTGCATGCAAGGCATTTGTGTCGTCTAAGTGATTCTGTCATATATGTATTTTTAGTTTATACAATTTTATCAGTTGAGAGTTGTACCTTTCTTATATGTGATCTGACCCTAGAAGGTCCTATTTCTATAGTATGACTGTACAGCAGGTTCTTGAGCTGGTTTTGCAATCATAAGATTACATATAAACCTTGTTTGGAATCTGGAGCTAAGAAATACTTTCTATTTGCAGTTTTTTTACACTAGTCCTTTAGCATGCGACCTTTCAGGTCTTCCTGTTATTTATAACAAGGATGATGAAGTCAATGAACAGAGAAAGTAAGTTTTCCTTTCCCATATTGATTGTAAATTCTTTTTATACAAATCATGTTCAAATCTTTCTGCATTACTTTAGAAAAGTCGAAAATGGATCGGGTAAGTTGCTATCAGAATGCGAAGATCTTTCTGTATTAAATTATTCATGACATTATGCTATTTCTCATTGAACATAAGAGTCCTGTCAAGGTGCATGACTTTGTATTAGACAAGTTTGTGTGTCTGATAATCTAGCGATTCAGAGAGAACTCAAATAGTTTAGCATCATTTTCATTGCCCAATGGATTGGGCAGCAAAATGAATTATTGCTTAGATTATTGTCTAATATTGCATTCATGAACATTAAGCTAGAAACATAGTTTTCTTGACTTTTTTGTCCGCAAAGATATGAATGAAAAGGCTTTAGATAAGGATGTTTCCTTCTGCATAATCATAATGCATTTGATTCTTTAAATTCAAGGCTTCGCTTATAAAAAGTGAAGAAGTTAGGTATCAAAGAAAGGGGCAATTGGTTGGGTGAAATTATAGCATGATGAAGAATCTATGATACAATTTTTAATTCTTTTATTTGAGCAGATGATTTTCCAAAGTCAGAAAAAAGTGCTTTCTAATACATGAAAGCTGCTTTTGGTACTAAATTACCAACACATTTTCCCTGACATATGTTCCCAAGTAGTTACAATCACTGAAATGAAGAACATGAACTTTGTTCTTGTCACTATAATAGGTAAAAATAGGCTAATACACAAAAGTTCTTTTAACTATGATCTGGTTTGGATATACATCTGGCATTGGATGCATTGGATGTTAAAAATGTTCATTTTTTTTCAGTTTGTAATAGAAATAAGTAACACGGTCTAATATTCAATCTTAAATTCTTAATGCAAGTGTATATACCTTCTATGGGTCACTAGGTAGCAGATGCCGGACAATATCTAGGTGTTGAAACAATTATCTAATTATTTTTCTCATTTTATAGGCCCAGAAATCCAAAAATGAAACGAAGGTCTCGAACACTTCGCGAACGCAAGAGACAAGTAGAGTTGGCTGAACAAAAGGGAGAAACCATGTTTCTTGGGGAGGTAAAGGATTTTCCACAAGAATATTGAGCACAGAGATCTGCAGACTCCCTTGTTTTTATCCTGAAACTGAGAAAAAGAGAAGTAGCAAAAAGATGCACTAATGACTCCTTGCAGATGTTGCACTTCCAAATATTTTACTTAAGCAAGAAAATGAGCACATTAAACAGAATGCACTTGATTTCCTACTTTCAAATTCTTGTCCGACAATGTTATTAATGTGTAATTTAATGCTTAATAGTACATCATTTTATGTTGTTACAGGACAACGAGAAGACAGCAGAGCCATATGTGCTGGTGCAAGAGCCTGGTAGCACAACCGCCACCACCACCACCAGCTCCACCTCATCGGGTTCAAAGCACACCTGGCCCGAGAGCCCCTCTCATTTGCTTTCTCCAGTTGCTTCTCCTGTCCAGAAGATGTCCCCAAGCACCCAAGTTCATTCTAGTGCTAGTGGGAACATCCAAAACCGCCCCCCAAAACCCAGTTACAAAACACGAGCTCAGAAGGACAGTGGTGACATGTACAGACTGAATCAAGTTGGTAGGTCTGCGTCCACAAGGGAATTCAGGACTTTGAACCAAAGGAAGCACATAGAATACGCAATCGATGATCAGGCCATGTAAAATGACCAATTGATGCTGAGATTTTGCAATTTTGAGTATTTTGTACTGTATTCTAAATCTTTTCGTTGATATTCTTTTCCCTCCCTAAACGGATCTTAAAGTAATTAAATTAAATATACCCTGAGGATTGACTAATTAGTCTGCTAATCAAAGTTCGGGATATGTTTGTATTTGACTAATTCTCCCAAACATTGTTTCCTTGTACTGCTATTTTCTCACCTGGCAAATGCCTAGTACAAAATCCAGTAAATCCTATTTGTTAAATCGAGCATAAAATCTTTGTGTCGTATAACCAAAAGACACTAAAGTAGGTCCAAAGTGAAAATCCCTGCAAACCTTGTTGATGCGAGGGGGACCCCGACAACAACAAAGGATAAAAAACATATGGGGTAGATCAAATCCTAGATTCAATCATGTTTTTGTATTATCTGAGCAGTAAAATTCTGTGGGTTGGTTTCTTATTAAACAACGACCGACTGAGAAAAAAACAAACAAATTTTTGTTACAGATTGAAGGATCGAGTTTGGTTGTCACTTTCAAATAATTAATTACTTCCCAATGGTTGATATGTATATATACGGTTCCTCATCTCCTTGCCAATTGCCATCTACATCACAAAAATTGAACCCCTATTTCTTGATGTTTGGTTTCTTTCCCTTATTGCATCTGTCTATTTCAATTATGCTATTGCCTCCTTCCCCCAACTTTTGATTTTAGTGCCCTTATGGCCCTCTTTAGCTAGGGCCACAAAGAGAGTCACTATATAGCAAGCAGCAACACACAGGCAGTCCTGTATATCAACACCCTTGTGTTTATTAAGTTAGCTAGATGGGGCTGCAAGTCATAAATGTTGTATAGGGAGTATATTTTTGTTATCGAGATTGTTCGCGATTGAATCTTGATTATTGAAATATATAAAAGGTTCAACACTCTACTACTAACAGACTACATAGTATATGTTTATGAACTATATATAGGGCATTTTTTTATTACAGGGTTAGTTAGGGTAGGAGAATTTTGAATTTGAGATGAAATTCTCGTGAAGAGATATATATATATATATAATTAAGGTGTGACTATCATCTATCAATCAAATGATATCTCGATCACACATAAAATATATGGTTTGGAATCTTGGGTTGTCTTGGTTTGTTGTTTCTTTCTTGTGGTTATGTAGAAAATGAAAATTTTCATTTCTAAGTTTTTCTATCAACATTTGGTAGGGGCTGAAAGAATTGATTTCGATGAGCTTTGACATAAGACTTCTTGAAATATAGCAGTACATGATTAGTTGTGAAACAAATGCCTTAATTCTTGATGGCAGAGAAGAAAAATTCTAAATATAAATTCTTGCAAGTAAAAAGGTGGCATATACCTGATGAGCTCCATTATCATCTCTAATTAGATTATCAAAACTTAAGAGCCGTATTTATTGTTAGACTTTTAAAGTTCTGGCAAGTAGTCCTACATATTCCTGGCCGGCCGATATATATATATATATGTATGTATGTATTCTTTGCCTAGCTAGAAAGTAGGTATGCATCTTTCATCTTGGTTCTTAAAAATATTGATCATCAGACAAAAAGCTAATTAGTTCATTCAAAAAGTGTTTGAGAAATGAATAGTTTCCACTACTTTTTCCCCTCTTTTATAGATTTTCCAAATTCCTAGTAGCTACCATTAAATACACAATCTAATGGAAAATTAAGAAGGATATAGAAAGAGAGAAAGAAAGAAATTGTTAAATTACTCTCCACTTTTTCACCATAAACATATTACAGGTACCCAAATAAATGACCAAACTTTTATATGGATCCCAATGCAAGAGTAACTTAACTCCAACATAACCCAATTTCATTGGGTTTAATTTTCCAGTTCCTTCTTCATTTTTTCCCCCAAAGGAGAGAATTCTTTCCCTCTTTCTACTTTCCAAACACAAGAACCATGGGACAAACTGTATACAACCAGAACTAACTTGTTTTTTAGTAAAGAAGATCATCATGAACGTACATCATTTTTTTGGCTTCACAATTCACATACCATAACGAGCATCGCTGAACTTGCTTTTGATCCACTTGAAGCTGCTCCTAACACTCGACTTTAGCTTACCTTCCACTGTGAAAACGTTGTATGAGGCAATTCTCTTCTTCCTCTTGAGTTCTGGATCATTTGATGCCGCAAATCCATTACTTTTGCTGCATGGACCGTTGAAATTATACGCGGTTGATTGGTTTTCGAAGTCGTCGAATTCGCCAGAAAAAGATGAACAGTATTCCGGGAATGACTTGCTCTTCTCCATGACTTGAGCCCCAAAGAAAAGAACAACTTCAAATTTAGCTTGTTAGCTAGTAGCTATACTATGTATACAAATAGCACATATTGTTGCTCTCTTGATGGCATTTATATTAAGGGGAAGGGAAGCATGTAAGTTTTGGTGCAAATGCACATCAAAAAGGACTTGATTGGAAAAAAAAAATGAAGGGTAGAGATTGGGGGAAATTAATTTAAGGGGAGAAAAATGGGAAAGAGAAAAGCCTAGGAAAGGAGGGGACAGGGGAGTGCGTTATGATCCAGTGTGGTGGCAGACCATGTGTGATGTTGGAAGGATGCTTTGTAAATCATGGATGTGGATTGGGGGGCGAAGCATCATGAGAAGCTGTGGACATGGGACCTACTTGTATACAACATGCCATGGCAACAATGAGTTCACGTGGTGGATATGGCCCACTTAACCCACCAATTGGGCTATTAATTTTATCTTCATGTTTAGGTTTTAATGGAAAGAAAGGTAACATCTAAGTATTTGGACGAATGGGTGGTACATATTTTTCCTGTTTAAATGTTTTTTCGTTATAAAGAGCGTTAGATTTAAATCTCTCTTCCGCTTCCAAATATTTAAAAAATAAAATAAATAAATTCATAAAAAAGTGGAGAAAAGAGGCAACTCCTTAAACATATCCCCAATGTCTAGTCATTTCTTTTCAATCCAAGTAAAGTCTAGGTTTTTCTTTAGGCCTGCCTTTATTAAAGTGATGGGAGTCATCTTCCACTTTATGGTAATGTTTGGTGACTTAGTGCCCTGTGGGCCTTTTGTGTTTTATGGGTATTATCTTGATCAAGAACACTTTGAGCAGGGGCTGCATGCATGTTATATTATATATTAGTAGTGGATCTATGTTTCGCTGCAAGTGCGAGAGAATTAGTATGTTAATTATATATAGATATTATATAATTTTATATATATATATTATAAGTAAATTTTTGAAAATTGATTTATATTGTAACAAAAAAAAAGATTGCATATATAGGGCCAAAAAAATAACTAATACTCATAGTCAATATTATAAAATTACACTATAATATTACAATACTAATTTTATATGTAATATTATATTATTATTTAATATTTAATATTAATTAAATAAATTATAATTAAAATATTAAAAAAGGATAGTGAAAAATATATAATACATAAATATGTATAATATATAATATTTAAAGATATTAATATATAAAAATATATAATATATAAAGATATTACATAATAATATATAATATATAAAAAATATTAATAAGATATCAATTCTTTTTGTTAGTGGAATATAGGGTCCATGCTTTAAAAAGAAATAAAATTAAATTAAAAAGTGAAATGACTAAACTACCCTTACCTTTTAGAATGGAACTGATGAGAATTAAGAGAATGAAGGGTATTTTTATCATTTCATGTCTAACTTTATATGTATTTAGTATATTAGTTTATATATATATATATATATATATATGCTAATGATTTAATTTTCAAAATGTCACATTTACAATGGTGATTATTTGCTATGAGTATCATCATGCATTAGGAAAGATCAAAGGGTGTTTTTTTTTTTTTGAACACCAATGTGCTTAATGATCACTAAGAAAACTATTGATAAGTAGGGAAAGTTTCATTTCATTCACCCAAAAAGAAGGTCTTGATTAAAAGGTTAGGTGAAGTAGTTACATATAAATGATCGGGGAAGGTTGGAAAGGGGATTTGAATTGAACTTTTTTGAGTAGGAAAATAAATTATACGTATGTACAGTCGTCATTCAGCTAAATGCTCAAATGTAGATGTAAGATTTCTTAATTCTATACTCGCTCATTACTTTTGAGTAAAATCTTATAGTATTAATATATGGTGACAATGTCAATAAAAAGGTAGCATATAATTTCATCAGGTGAACAATGATGAGAGGTATTGGTTGACAAAGAAAGTAACTAGAAAAGTTGAAGAACCTATTACAATCATGGTATGAAAAAAAAATTAAACATGGAGAAATCTCCTCAAGCACTAGCTGGCTAGTACTCTTTTGAATCTTTGTGCCTCTGAAAGCCAATAATTACTTTTTGGTGTAAATTAACAAGGGCCAGCTGTTTTTACTTAGATTTCTCTATTCGTTTCCCCTAATTTCCTTTATATTTTTCTTTTTCAATAGTAATTGACAAGAGAGATAAACAAAAAGTAGAAAAGCCTTTTTTTGTGAAAAGGGTATTTTCTTTTCCTCAATCTTATCTCTACTTTGTACGTTATTATATATAGATATGTAGGGCAGTGCATTGAAGTTTAATTATATATCAATGAATCCCACAAATATATATTTAAAAGAAAACAAAAACATTGTTTCCCTTTCATAGTTGCTAGCTAACAACCATAATAGTACTCCTTCCCAAACAGGTTTCGAGAAGGATTATGCATGTTGGAGGAGGTTAAAGGGTCATATTCTTTATGATTATAAGTCAATTGGATTGTTTTCATGTATTTTGCTTTGTATTATGCTTGCCATGCATGCTATTTGGGTTTCATTCTTTTGACATCTTGTTTTAGACTTTTCTATTTTTATTTTAAAATATGCAAGAAATTTAATTAATTTCATCGTCACTTGAGTTAACTCCAAAATTGGCCATTGAATTAATAATTTTTGCCTAGCTAGATCCCGAAAAGTCTGTGAATTTATTTAAAATAAATAATACTAAACCAATGAACTTTTTATTGTAATTAAATAAGTCTTAAATATTTGATTTATATATATAATTAGGCCATTATATAACTAAAAATTGGTCATGCCTAGAGCTGTCAAAAGTTGACCCGAACCCGATAACCCGACCCGACCGACCCGAACCCGAAACTAACCCGACCTGGTTTGACTAAAAAAAGTAAACGACCCGAACCCGACCGACCTGAAACCCGATTGACCCGTAACCCGATTGACCCGAAACCCGATTGACCCGGAACCCGATTGACCCGAAACCCGATTGACCCGAAACCCGATTGACCCGAAACCCGATTGACCCGAGAATCTAACCCGAAAAACCCGAGAATCTAACCCGAAAGAACCCGACAAACTAATGAAATACTCCCTCTGTCCCTATTTATCTGCCTTCTGCTAGAAGCTTTATTTGTTTTTAAAAACTTTATTTATTCCTTTTTATCTGTCTATATCCCAACATTAATTATTAATTTTTTAAAATTACCCTTTTAAACTACTTTTTTTCTTTCTTAAATAAATATTTTTTCTAAATAGGAGAGAGAATTAAAGAAGAAGAGAGATAAGGATAAAATAAGAAAGTCAATGTAAATATGTATGAAATTTTGTACCATAACTATTTTTTTTGCCCTGTATGAAATGATTAATTGTAATAGACAAATAGGGACAGATGGAGTATTTTTATATAACTCATAAACTTCAAATTTAATAAATAAATTTGATAAAGAAAATAAAAATAAACATTTGATAAAATTTTGATCAAAGTGAACTTAAAAAAATATTTTTTCATAATTATGGTTTTTAAATTTTATTATTATGAATTTATGATTGAATTATATGAATTTATAGAATATTATTACTTAAATTTAATAATATTAATTATGAACATTATTAAGGAAAATTTGAGAATTTACAAAAGGCCATGTTGATTTCATCATTACTGATCAAATCAATAAATAAATTTTTTCATGTGAATGACAATTTTCCATTTTAACTAAGAAAATTTATAAATTACAGTAGTATTAATAAATTACTAATATTCATATCAAATTAGTGAATTATCTATCCAACAAAAAGTATCTAAACATTAAAAATTTGAAATTAAAATTTTAATATGTTGTCATATATTTTCTCCTTATAATTTAGTTCTCGCCAAAACAAATAATTTAATGAGAATGCCGAATGTAGTGTGTGTGCAAGTTGTTCTATTATGCAGAAGTATGTGATGTTAATCACTAATCACTATAAAATATAGTCTATATACAAGTCTTAGAAAGGAAAGAACAAAACAAGGTCATTAGCACTAAGATAATAAGATACTAAGATTAGTGGTTCATGGTGGCCATAACTGTATGAATCATGAATTTATTATATATCAATTAGAATTTAGAAATGAATTAGTAAATAATAAAAATTTAAATATTTATTTTATTTAAAACTATAGATAATTTATAGGAAAATTTTTAAAAAAGTTATAAATGTTACTAATGTAATTAATGCATTTATAACATTACAAATTTAATTAATTTAATTACAATTTATAACAAATCTAATAAATAATATTTTTGATAAAATCTCTCTTAAGTATTAATTTGTAAAATCAAAACTTTAATTCAATTTAAAATAATCGATAACCCGAATGACTCGAGAGTTAAATAAAAAAAAATCGAATCCAAATGATATAAAATCCAAAAAACCTGTAACCTGAAAGACCCGATGGTCAAACCCGAAAAACCCGAACCCGAAACCCGAATGACCCGAAACCCGACAAACCCGAGGACAAAACCCGAAAAACCCGAGACCCAAATGACCCGAGACCCGAATGACCCGAAACCCGAATGACCCGAGACCCGAATGACCCGAGACCCGAATGACCCAAAACCCGAATGACCCGAACCCGAATGACCCGAAACCCGAAATGACCCGAAAATCTCTTTTGACCCAAACTAACCCGACCTGATTGACCCGAACCCGAAACCTATCCGATCAACCCGATTTGACACCTCTAGTCATGCCGCTTGACAGATGTTAACGGTTGTCCAGCACGCCAACATGAAATCAAACTAATTTTAGTCACATCGATGGCTTAATTGACTATAAATCAAAATGTAGTGACTTATTTGATTTTAATAAAAGTCCGGTGACTTACTTGATCTTTTATATATAATGGATTTTCTTGCACTTATGTTTTTATTTGAGGCTTGATCGGACTTGCCTATTTAATTATTATATTAATAATAAAATTATGTTTTAGAATTAAATTCTAATATTAAATTATATTTTAAATATTTTTTTTGAAGAAACATATATTTTAAATATTAAAATATCTAAATTAATATTCCGGCCAAAAAAACAAAATAGTTTTAATGGACGGGTTGGATTAAACCTTGGGTAACAGCTTTGGAAGATAACCGGCCCTCCCGTTGGACTCCTTTAACTTTGGAGCATCGACGGACCCAACCATCTTAATCTTTCAATAAAAGTATTTCAGAGGTTCCTATATTATATGAAAATATTTAATTTAATTCATATACTTTAATTTAGGTCAACTTAGTCCTTGTACAATGAAATATTGAACAATTAAGTCTTTACATATCATAAAATCAATTTCTATTGTTATAATTATTGACATGGCAATGATGTTAATATGACGTGATAAGTTAAAATACGAACTAATATGTTTGACAGTGATGTCGCATTAACTAGTTAGTAAAATGTCAAAACAATGTCTACATAACTATGACAAGTACCATAGATCGAGGTGTTAGTGTCATTCAGTGCAACAATGCCAATTTATGGCTTCACTTGTTATGATATTGTCATTTTAGTAATTGAAAATGCAAAAATTATTCTCATATAAGCAATTCTAGTAATTAAAATTGATTTTGCGATATTGAATTATTTGATTGTTCTGTTTTCAATAATAG
The DNA here is from genome assembly GCA_030664755.1 of Microcos paniculata. NCBI lineage: Eukaryota > Viridiplantae > Streptophyta > Magnoliopsida > Malvales > Malvaceae > Microcos > Microcos paniculata. The sequence goes on from CP131461.1 coordinate 21,280,835, forward strand.
AGGGATTAAATTGACCTAATAAGAGAATGTGAATTAAATTGAATATTTTTGTATAATACAAGAACATGTGGAGGTACTTTCACCTAATCTTTCCAACCCAAGATCAATTCTTAATTACATTAAACAAACAAATAAACATATGGTCTATTATAGTAAAGTATTGGACTAACTTTTTTTTTTGTTACAAAAGTATTGGACTATTGATTCTCATGATTAGTATTTAAAGTCTGAAAGATCAAAACCAAAGAAAAGTAAAGTAATACATCCGAAGTAAGTTCGTATTACTCGATCGATTACTTAAAATAGTAAGTAATTAATTAATTAATTAATGTTTAACGTAGCTACAAAGTGCGTATCAACTTGTAGACGCACATTTCGGCCAAAAACAAAAAAACTTAACACGCATATGTAATTCAAATTTGATTCTAGATCATTGAGGTGTAGAGTTGGTAAAACCTGACCCGAGAATAGATACTCGATCTAATCCGTCCGAAATCGAATCCGATTTGACTAAAAAGTCAACGGAACCGAACCGGACCTAATCCGAACCCGAAGTGACCCGTAACCCGATATTACCCAAACTCGAAATGACCTGAACCCGAGAAATTAACCCAAAATGACCCGAAGTTAAAAGAAATTGTAATTTAATATTTTTAAAATAGTAATTTAATTACAAATAAAAAATATAATAGTCTAAAATCTAAATTACTAATTAATAAAATTTAATACTTTCAAATTATTTTTAAATTTTTTATCAAATATATCAAGTCAAGTATCAACGTATCATATATTAATTATAATTAAGAACAATAAAAGAATTTATTTTTATTGTTATAAGTAGAATTAGAATAAATTTTTATGTAATTATTTAAATATCTATATTAATATTTTATATTTTTTGTCAAAACTTTAATATTTTATAGTTAATACAAAGAAATATAAAATATCATTTAATATTTTAATTAATATTAAATATTTATAATTTAACTAATTTTATTACTATTAATATTATGTAAAATTTTTAAAAAGTTAAGTTTAACCTATGGATTTAATTAATTAATTTAGTTTTACTGTTTTAGTTTTAATTTTAAACTTTATTACTTTTTTTTGTGGTGGTATTTTAACTTTAGACTTCAACACTGTACTTTACTTTACCATTCATATTTTATTGTTTTAAATTTTAACTAAATTTTATGATTTATCAATTCAAAAGCGGATATAGCATTATGTCTAATTATCTATATATAACTGTATAAGTAGGAAAACATTACTTAAGAAAAAAATAAAAAAAAGGTTAATACTTAATAATAATTTCGAACTACAATTCCTAATTGACTTTTTTTTATAATTAAGAGAGAGCTCTAAATTATTTTTATTTAATAATATACTAAATTACTAATAATTAAAGATATCTTTTTAGGATTAAGTATTAATCCATAGGTAAGAGGTATCTAAAATTATTCACCTTAAGTCATAATTAAGAAAAGTTTTCAAATTTTAAAATCCTATTGACTATTAGTTTTTTCTAAAAGAGAATTTGTGAATATTTAAAAACTTTGTTAAATTATTTTAAAATAATTTTGTAGAAATTATTTAAAATTTTGAATAAAATAAATTCAATTGTTTACAAATAGTATATAAGTTATCTTTTATTTTATGATAGAAGGATAAAACAGAAAAAAAAAATCAGATGATCCAAGTTGAATTTAAAATAATTTAAATCCGAAAACTCAAACTTAAACATCAAACTTAAACCCGAAATGACCCGAATCCGAAAATGACCTAATCCGATTGACCCAACCCGAACCCGACCCAATCCGCCCATCTTCCCCTTCTATGAGGTGTTATTTAAAGATACTATGATTGATCCTATGAAAATATCTTGACAAAGTATATATCTCTTAGGCAATAGGGGTTGATACTTTGTTGAAAATTGTTTAAAAAAACCTACAGAAGCATAAAATTAAGGGCCAACAAAACCTAATAAAGCCATACAAAAAAATCCGTTCTTCTCCACCATTTCTTTCTTTATTGGTCGGGGATTTAATTAAAAAAATACAAGTCCAAAAAGCAAAGAAATATTCCATGCAAAAAGTAACCAAAATCAAATCTTATTCTCATCTCTTTCGTATTATGATGGAAAAGTTGAAAGCGCTCCTATGCAAATAAGGCATGGTTGGTTCTGCTTGGTCCCAAGCTTGAATGGAGATAAAAAAGGCGAAACTCTATGATATCACTCGTGACATGAAAGGCATAATTTTCCCACTAACTTTAGATGGCTTGGCATGCACTTGGGAACATCATATTTTCATATTATATGCTTATCATATCGGGAGGACAATTCATTTTCTTGTACTACTTAAATTCATATATTTCTTCTTTCTCATCATGCATTTATAGTATTCTTATCGCATGTTACAAAATGTTTGGGATTACCCGGTGCTTTGCATCATATTGCATGCGTGCTCGACAAATTGTATATATAGCAATCCTTTTTTTTTGGTAGGTTTACAAGGAGGAAAATGGGGAAGTGAGATTCTGACTCGTGTCCTAATTACATGATGTCCTCAATTTCTCAAAAGTCAAAGCGCCTCTTTTTTTTTTTGGCTCATGAAGTTACTGATTATTGAACTTTAGTTAGTAATTGATGAAATTAAAGTAGCGTAGCACTCTACCAACTGATTAAGTTAATCAAACAGGGGGAGTTTTTGGCTTCAATGCATGAGAAATACTTCGATATATAAGTGACAATATGAATCAAAATTCAAAGATAAAATGCTAATACTAATTGTGGGGATGGGCGTTGTTTTTTGCTTTTCTCAAAGTACAATTCAAAAAATTAATGACTTAATACACAAAATAATCCTCAAACTTGTACAAAACTATTATTTTGGCCATTCAACTTTTATTTTAGAATTTTGACCATCGAATTTTTATTTTGTGCAGAATGTAACGCTTGATACTGATGTGGCTTATTCATATATTGAAACGTGAAATTTTTATATGACACATAAAATTTTTTCATTACATCATGTCAACATCAAGAATTACTTTGTGATTTGAAAATGAAATTATACCGAACTACTATTAGTACTAGTAAACTAGCTAGTTAGCAGTTTTACATTTTGGGCTGAGGCTCTAAGCTGCATTGGGCTCTGAGGATACATGAATCATGCATGCCCGGTTCTAGGGTGGCTCGGTTGGTTCCTTTTCAGGTTGGGCTATATTACATTCTTGTGAAAGGGCTTTAACATATTTCGATCAAAGCCCCCGTCTTCCAGGCACCAGGCTCCAGCCGTGATTCCATTACGTAGAAGTTTCACCCTCAATACCTCCAGAACCCTGTTGAAAATCCAGCCTATGGCTTTGGCAAGATTAATTATATCTGTATGGAGATAAAATTTATGCATACAAGTACGGTTGAAAGAGTAATAAAATATGCATTGACAATGTATACAGTCTATATACTATGTATTAATTGTTACTTCATTGGTGAACAAACTTAAAACATATTAATTATTCTTAAATGTAAAATTAGCTTGACAAGTAATTAATTTATCTCAACCTCAAAATTTCTACTGTGGGTTGACACTTGACAAAAAATGGAGCAATGAACTCACAAAAACTATGTAGTTCGAGGATAGAATTAGAATCAATATATATTTCAAAGGGAGAATTGGAATTTGCAAACCCCCAAACCAAAAAATCTCTGGTAGGATGAGACATGTTTAGCAGTTAGCACAAGCAGCAGCAACCACTCCGACCCCCACAATTCGGCCTTCGAAATCACCACCAATGGAGCAGTCAGGCTGTATCCCACCCGATAGAAGTAGGGCATCAATAGTGATTATGAGGTGCCGGCCAGCCAATACTATATTTGATTCAAGCTCATTTCCAGCTGTCTCCAAGTTTTGTAAGGTTCTTATCACTTGTCGGCAGAAATCGGTTCATTTCAGAAGTTTTCATCTAGTTTGAGATATACTATAATTCAAGGACTAATTCCTAATTATGAAGTCCTTCCTACTTTTTACGTACGTATCAAAAGAATTTTTGTTAGTATTTTCCTTTTCAAAGTTGAGTGCTAGCTGTCTAAATTAGAAAGTATCGTGCATGTGAAAAGTCAATTTTATTGCTAACTCTAGGCCTGGATGAATATTGCTTCCTGACCCTGAGCACTTCATGCATTGATCAATTTCCAGGATGGGGTTTAACGGTTTCCAAGATGTTGCTAATTGACTAATATATAGTAGTAGTTCTTCTATTAATGTTTGTGTAATTTGGTCTAAAAGAACTTAATTAGTCAGCCGACTAGCTAGCTCAATCTCCATACAAATTCCAATGACCTTCCAGAACCAACACTTAGACCACGTCAGTCCGTATGTACTTTCTTTCACTTCTTTCCTGGGATTTTCCCCTTTCCATCGCATTTCGCACCATCAATTACTTTTCCTTTATCTTGATCACCACTTTTCTTGTTTTCTATTTTCCCCCAACACTAGTATTCGAGAGTTATATACTTCTGTTGGCTCCGATTAATCTTGACGCTAGTTGGATTGAGCCTCAAATATAAAAAAACTCTCTTAACATCCTTTTTTTCCATTGACAATGCTAAAAAAACTTAGATTTTACTTAAAAGACACATAACTTCTTTTACTTCATTAAGGTCGTATTTTTTAACAAGAACCTTCAAAATTTTAAAAAACCCCTTAGTAGTATATATATACCAAGCTCTTAAAAATTGCCCCTTATTGCACTTGATCTTTAATCCAAGTGGTAGGTGCTTGGCCTCAGGTTCAAAGTTTCATAATTATATAGTACATTATCTCTGTGATGCCGATGAGATGAGATTATAGTACTTAGATCATTTGGATCAACAGAAAATTAAGCGGAATTGAGTTGGGTTTTTTTATTTTTAAGATATTTTCATATTTTAGTTTTGGTTTGTATTTGGGGCCTACGCTCCTGGCCCAACAAACATAGTTTCCCTCTTACAATCACGGTACTATATATCTAGTACTATCTATTATTTATTTGATATTCCATCGGTTCTTATTTAACTATTTTTTTTTGGTCAAATCAATTTTAATTTTAACTATTATTTGTAATAAAATTATAAAGTAATAAATTTTTTAAAGATAAGATTTAAAAAATATAAATCTTAAATTCTTCAAAACATATTTTTTAAAAATTTAATTATATATATATTTTATAATTAATGATCAAAATTGGAATGATTTGACCAAAAAAGATTAGTTAAATGGGGATAGAGAAAGTAATTTCATATAATTACACAAACCCTACACGTTGGAAGACCTCACGTTGACTAATTAACATTTTTTGTTGTTATACATGTAAGTACTTTTGGATTGTTTGCACGAGAAGGAAACTAAGAAAGGAACTTTCCTTTCAACTTCGCTGCATGTCCCCTCGTAATTTCTTCTTCCAAACGACTATAAAGTAGTACAAGTTTCCCCCTTCGGACGATAATAAGACAACGTGCATTTCGGCGTATATATCATTCTACTGATCGTGTTTTAGAGCCTTCCAAGTTGATCAAACTGCTTATAACGATTAATGATAGATATTCTAAATTAATGTCGCTGCTTACCAGCTGCTTCTCGAGCCTGCGGAATTGGGCATCCTACTACATTTGTGTCTCAAAGGCAGCCATACTCATCTCAGGTAGGCCTTGTTTGACATTAGAAAATTTTTTTGGGTGAAATTGATATTAATTAGGAAATTTAAATAAGAATGATGGAAGGAAATAACTCTCCTTTCTTTGGGTGGGCTCTTCGTGATTTTTCAAAATGCATTGTCAATAAGAGAAAAGGGTAAAGGAGCTGTAGCAATAATTGAACTAATAACCTTATCTTCATATGGCTTTAATGGATACGACAGGTTTAGCTTTTGGACACGGGCTTTTGGACAATGCTTTCTCAAATTTCTTGATATTCTACCTCAAAGACAAATGGAAGAGGCCATATTCTCTTCGAAAAGCAGCAGCCATCGTCAATGCTTATGAAGGGGGAACCATGTTCGTAGCCATTTTTTTGGACTACATTGCTTATAATCATCATGTAGGTGACTTCAAAGTGATTATTTGCTCCACTTCGGCCCTGATCATGGTAAGTTTCTTCCTCTGCTTCCGTCATCAGTTCTCTGATTGTTTGCAGATGTTGTGTCGGCTGGATGGATATGGGTCGCGAGGTGTGCGAATAATAAAGCCCCTATTCAATTTACAGTAGAAATTATATCAGGTTAATGTCCTTCCTTATTTGCAGGGGCTAGTGGTATTATGGCTTTCGACTTGGCTTCTCACTCCAACTATTAGCTCCCAATTGTTTTACCTGGCACTTGTACTACTAATACTGGGCATAGCGGGGAAATTGGCTGCTTTCAAACCGTTTCTTTACAATCAGTTTTCTCAGAAATCGGACATAGAAGAGAAAAAGGTTGAGGCTCGTGGTGACTTTTGGTTATATATTGCAGCATTTACAGGGGCTGTCATATCTACAACACTTCTGTCAAGTCTTCCCTGGAAAGAAACTTTCTTGATCTCTGCAATCGTTATGGTATTAGCTTATGTCATCTTCTTCTATGGAAAGAGCTGTTACAAACTTGAAGATCCGAAGAGAACCAGCACTCCTACTTCACGAGTGAAGCAAGCACTGCAGCTCTTAAAGTTGATGCCAATTTGGACGACGTTCATTGTCTATAGTCTGGTGGAGGCAACAGGAAGCACTTTCTTCATTGAACAAAGCAGCAATCTGAATGATCGCATTGGCAATGATTTCAGGATCCCCATAAATTCATTCGATAGAATTCCTATAAATTCATTTGATTTACTTCAGTCAATAATCAGCTTTGTAATCTCACAATTGTCAGATTTTGTAATCCAAAAGTTGGAAAACCAGGACAAACAACGTCGTGCTAGGCTAGTAAGAATTGGCCTGGGAATGTTTATTTCATTTTTAAGTTGCATAGCTGCTTGGCATGTTGAAGTTTCTAGACTGAAACTAATCAATGAATCCGATGACAGCCAGAAAAAGAGTACTTCCATGAGCATCTTATGGCTGGTTCCTCAGTTTGTCTTCCTAGGACTTACAAAAGGACTTGTCGGAGAGGGACTAAAGCATTTCTTTTGTGATCATGTCGAAGCATCCATGAAGCAACTTGAAAGTCCATTCAATTTAAGTGTAAGGGGGGTCGGAAGATTTCTCAGCGTAAGTTTTATCCTGGTTTTCAGACATTTGATTGGTGACACCATAAACACAAGTCGCCTTGACGAGTACATGAGAATGTTAGCAATGCTAAACTTATGGACATTAATAGTGTACATCTTTCTATTGAATACATACGAATGGAAGACAGTGCCACCGGTGGAGGCAGATTCTTGTGCGGACATGGAGCGGGGCAGTACTGGACCATGCTTAAATGCGATGGATTCTGCCTCTAGCGAACTAGCGGTAACTTCATCTTCATCTCAATCTCCACCCGGTTAGACCCTGAAACGTGAATCTCTTCTGCCCAAGAAGATCGACAGCCTTTTTAAGAGAAATTCTTCAAACAATGTATATAAATAAATACTTTATTAGACGACCGATTTATTTATTTGTTGTAACTATAGATTATATATAGGATGGCTATTGTGTTGTAATCATTTGTTTATTTATTTGTTAGAAGAATTACTAAGTTTAATTTCCAGTGTGATCCTGCTCCTTTTCGCACAGCTTGCATGCAGCTCCCAGCTTCCTAGATGGAGAAAAGCATGCTTTTATCCTATTTGGCAGGAAACAGGAAAAAGTACTTGAATTTAGCTGCAGTTCAAACAAGAAAATGTTGAACTTGGATCTTTGCCATGGATTAAAAATAATCATTGGGTTGTTTTGAACATTATATTCAAACAATCTGTTCTCATAGTTGTATATCTGCAAGGCTTCAACTTAATTAGGCATGTTCAATTTACCAGTTAGTCTAGATCCAGTAAAATCCATGAGAAGGCTAGCCCAATTTTATGACATGACCATTTTATTTATCACTACTATATAGTACATGCAATGGAGTGCTAGGCTGCTAGCTTATGATCGATGGAGACTACAATTACAAGCTTTGTACTTTCTTGACGCAAAGAATATTGTATCTGAAAGAAAAGTATTTATGGACCATGCTGGTCGGACCAGACTCGGTTAATTCAAAGAATCTTTGTCTAAAAGCCGGTTCCGGGCTCGCACATCAGAACCCTTTTTTTTTGGCCAGACAAATATTTATTATTAAGATAATAAATATTAATTTCATATTATCATTTTAAAATTTAAAACTAATTAAAATTTTATTTTTATTCCTTCAAAAAAATTTTATTTTTATTAACATTATTATAGTTTTTCTAAGGCCGACTGGGCCTAACTAAAGCCCTAAACTCTTTCTCTCGACCCATGAGTAGGAGATTTCTACTTAAGAGTATTAAAAGACAAAAAAAAGAAAAACTTAAAGGTCTGTTTGGTCCTACTGAAGTTTACAGTAAAAAGTAGAAGTATTATTTTAGTAGAGTTGTTCTATAAATACTGTTTAAAGAAGTTAAAATAACGTTTGATAAATTTAACATAAAAGTGATATAAGACCTAGAAAGATGTTTGACAATAATATTGTACATAAAACTGTTATGAAACGTTAAAATTACGATAAAGGATATTTTTATTTTTGTATAAATATTTGAAAAAATTTATTACTTTTTACATGTTAACTATTATATATATGTATATATTATTTATATAAATTATATAATAATAAAAATGATAAACAAATATTTTTAATCTATAGATTAATTTCAAATCATTTTAAAGTTAATTTATGTACAAAATTTTTGATCAATTGGAATTCTTTTATTTAGATGCCTCTATTACAAATAAAAATTATAAATAGATAAATTTAATGTACATTCAAATAAAATATAATAATATTAAAAATCTAAATTATAAATTTTAAAATAAAATAATTTGGGTAAAAGTGAGAAAAAAAATGAAAGGTGAATAGTATGGTTGTTTTATCATATTGAGAAAAAGATAGGAACATATATTAAAGGTACATATAAAAGTTTCATTAAAAAAAGTCAACATCCCGTATAAGCATAAAAAAGTGATTTTGAAAAAAGTTTTAAATTGTAACTTTGACTGGAAGCTGAAAATTTGCTTCCTTGATAAGCTAAAAAGTGTAAAAGCTATATACTCAAACACCTAACTTCAGCTTCTATAGCAAAAAAGCTATTCAAAAAGCTGGGCAAACACCCACTAAATCAGTTAGCACAATAATTTATTATATGTTATGGATAAATGTATTTTCGCATCATTATTAAGTCAAATTTATCCAAATTATAATGGAGAGAGATTATCTGAAAAAATATTCAAAAAATATCTAGATGAATGAAAGATATTATTTGAAGATTATCTGCAGTTATTATCTACGAGATAATTAGAAATTATCTAGTTAATAATGTGTGTGTGTATATATATATATATATTTTATAGATATGAGTTATCGCTATGTAAGAGGTTCAGTTATAAATAGACTACCCCAGTTCATTCACTACAAAAATCAAGACAAATTGTGACAATTCTTTTGTGGCAAGTTCCAATTTTGCCACAAATAATACATCAACTGTGACCATTTTTTACTTTGACATTATTACTTTAGGTAATTGTGATAACTTGTTATTTTGTCATAAAAATTACTCCACTTATGACTTCATAAGGTACATCACAAATTAGTCGTCACTAGTAAGATATTAATAGCGTCCATAAATAGTGAATCACTAAAAGTTTGTCATAAATGATAGTTTTAATTGGTGCTAAATTGTTTTTGGCGGGAAGAAAGTATATTTGTGACAAGATGTAAGCTTTGACATTATTAGTGTAAGCTATAGTGACAAGAAAATAACACGTCACTTTTGCGCTTCTGTTTCTGTGGAACATTAAGGTTGTCACTATTAAATTCAAAACATCAATTTCAACTTTTTGCGCCACAAAACCTTATTTGTTGTATATATACCATTATATTAAATTTGTTCTAAATTTGTAAGCCATACCTCACATCTAACATCTTACAACTTATTAACAATTGTATTTTATTTCTTATTTCTTTAGTAATAAAATTCTTTCTAGTTATCTTCTCTCTGCAATATTCTAACAACATGATAAACAAAAAATACTTACGTCTGATGAACTCATGATGAAATCATTAGATCCCAAGACAAAAGGGTACTTTTATTTATTGAGAAAATATTTGATCAAGAGTGCTTATAAAAGAGTGTTTTACACTGTTCAATAATAACCCACCATGTCAAATTTTTTAAAATTTTTAGAAAACTTTATAATAGATTCTATGTAATATTGAAAATTTTGGTTACAATTGGAACTTGTGTTTAATTTGAATTTTGGTGAAATGAAGATTTATCTTCAATTTGAATATTAATATATTGAGGTGTAATGAATTGATTTGGAGATTATAACTATGTGTAAACGTTCAATTTATGGAATTCTTAAGTTGATTTATGAATTCTTTAGGAGTCAATTAGATTGTGAAATTGAGGTTATAAGTTGATCAATATGAATTATAGAGTGATTAAAGAGAATAATAAATTTTACTTTGGAGTCACGAGGGATATTGACAAAAATATTTTGAGATTGAAAATTAAGCTTAACTTAACAATTAAGTGATGTAGGGAGTCATTTGGACTTATAGAAATTGTGGTATTATGAAGAAAATACATGAAATTGTGATCATGTGATCTTTGAAGGGAAAGTTGGACATCTGAATGATTAATTGAATGGTAATTTTAGAAGTTAAAGGAAGTTATTTAGACTTTTGGAAGAGAGCTTCCCACTATTTTATCTTCTTCCTTTCTCATATTCCCTTCATTAAAGACCAAGCAAACCCTAGCCAAATTTTCCAAACCAATATTTCTTTGAATCATCATTAAATCTTCATGGAATCCATGAATTAAAGTCATCAAAAATCAATCTTGGTGTTGCAATTTTCATTAAAGACAATTGGAAGGAGAGAAATCAAAGTTAATGGTGCTTTTGGCAAGTTTGAGCTCTAAAGGGGGAGAATTTTGTGTAAGATCTATCAAGCTTTGGAAAGTAAGTTTGAGATATATTATTTTGCACCATTTTAGATTCAAAATGGCTTTGAAATCATGTTTATTGGATTTGAGATTAGAGAGTTATGCATATTAGAAGTTAGAGGGAGAAAATTGGTTCCTTAGGTGTATTTTGATTTGATTTGAGTTAGAATAATGTTGGAAATACATTGAGTGATGTTTTAAGCATGTTTTGATTATATATTGAGGAGAATATTATGTTGGATTGAATTAGAATGGAGTTTTGGAATGTTTAAAATGAAAATGGGTGAAAATGGGTGAGAGTTCTAGGGGACCTAGCCCTAAGGGTCCTTAGAGCCGGCCATCGACTCTAAATAAAGAAGGAGAAGGCCTTGGGCTAATACCTGTCAGCCACCTGGTGTGCCACAGTTGGCAACCGGGTGTCCATAGCAAGTCTCCCTTTGTTTGCTTCGTTTTGCTCTGTTTCACTCCCTAAGCAATTCTCGACTTCTTTAAATTTTCCAGAACCTCAAATGTGGAGTCCAACCAGAATCAAGCTTAATATTTAGTCTCGAAATATGGAATTTAATTGGACGGTGGAGTATCAAGGATGAAGTTGAAAAGATTTATAGATGGAATTGGGGACTAAAGTGAAAATTTCGTATAACCTTGGGGGTAAATTTATAATTTTAAAAAGGTAGGGGACTTAGTTGTAATTTTTCCAAAATTGGAAAATATAAAAAGGAGAGTGGGAGTGGGTTGCAGCTGGCACCCACACCTTCTTCTTTCTCTTCTCTTCCCTGTTTCCCTCTTTCTCCCTCCAAGCTCCATTTTTGGAGCTTTAAGCTCCAATTTTCTTCCTCCCATATCTTCCTCATTTGTCAAGCAAATTAAGCAAACAAATAGCCTAAATTCATCTACTCTTCGAGCTCTACAAGATGATGTGACCATTCTTGGAGAGGAGCAAGGATTTGAGTTCAATAGGTAAAGAAAGTTTCGGCCCAAATTGGAGATTTGGAGAAAATGGGCTCAATTCAATTTGAGCCACTTAGGTATGTTATTCTCCTCTCCATAAGCTTTCAATTGAAGTAAAATTCATTGAAATTGGTTGAGTGATTGAAGAGATCTCCCATTTGGAAGAAAATGGATACTTTTAGTTAAAATGTCGATTTAAGCTTAGATAATGATAGTGTGGTGTTGTGGTTGGATTATGTGGTGTAATTGGGCCTTAGGAGGCTGAAAATGAAGTTAGAAGTGAGAAAATAGGGTTGTGCTAGGTGGAGGGCCACTGAACAGCTGCCTTATGTGATGCCCAGGTCAAAAACGGAGCCAGAACTAGGTAGAACTGGCGCTGGACATGAAAGGAAAAGAAAACAAAAATTGTTCAACAAAATTGGGTCGGAAGTGGCATTAATCGGCATTAGACTTGCCCGAATTATATGAAGTTTGACTTTTTGAAAAGATTTTTAAGTCGTCTACAATTTTTTTAGAAATAACCTTCCCCTAATTCCAAATCTATGATAGAGAAAAATGTAATTTTCTCAAATATAGTCAAAACTGTCAGTTTTCAGGCGACATTAGATTCTGAACTAAATTGAATTAGTAAATGATCAAATTGGGTTAAGTCATAAACTAAGAAGTAGTGGACTTAATATGCTTTCATTTGGCTTAAGAATCAAGTTAGTTGGTCAAGAAACAAGTCAGTTACGGAGTTGGTCGTCGATTAACTTTTGTTGACTTTTCTGGATTTTGATCATTTTCGATCTCGACTGAGTCTAAAGCCATTCCGGAGTATATTAGAGCCTATTTAGGTTATTCTGAGTCATCAATTGATATGTCTGCTTTTGAAAACGATTTTAATGAGATTTAATTGAAAAACTAGGAGCACCGGTGATGGATCGTGGCGAGGGATCTTGCTGCACAGTTGGGTTAGCACGGGAGTATACTACTCTCCCAGTCTATGAATGGTTTGGCCTCAATGTTTAGTGACATTGATGACAACTATTTTTAATTATTTTAAATTAAATGTTTTATATGTTTTGGGATATAGTATGCCATTGCACAAGCATACAATTTTTTGTGGGTGGGTTATACGTATTGTATATATCTGTGATGATATAAATATTTTAAATGATTTTATACAAACCCGATCAAGGCGTGATGAGAGTCTGTACGTGACTTGCCCGATCGAGATATATGTTTTTATAAAAACCTAATCTTGGCGTGATTATGGTCCATCTGTGGCCTACCCGATTAAGGTATGATATTAGTCCATGAGGGACTGCATTAGAGGGGCTTATTTCTAGCTTAGTTATAGTGGTTTGTGGACCGTTCTCCATCGGGGAGACTTAAGTGTGCTACCCTGGAGTTGAGAGGCACAGAGGGTGACTCGCCAGGTGGGTAGTGTAGTTGTTTTGAGACAACTATGGTGACGTTGGGAGAAAAGGCATAGTGTGTATATATATATTTATATATTTAAAAGATGATTTTATGAGAATTTTTTCTAACGGTTCGAGCTCATCCACGGATGAGGCTCGTTCGATTTCAATTGCCTTAACAAAATCATTTTATGAAAAAATTTTGGTAGGAAATTATTTTAAAAATGAAAATGATGATTCTAAAGATCGATTTTGGTATTATTGTATCCCCACTATCTTTGGTCTTTTACATTATTTCCAAACCACATCACTGGGTCCTTGAACTCACCTCATGGTTTATTTACATTTTTCAGGATTTGTGGCTCATTTAGGAGCAGTTACTTCGTGAAATGTGCGAACTAGCATTCAGCTTATGTAGGTTCTCTATTCTTAAAATGAGTGATCCATTCGTGTGTTTTAAATTCCATTGTGCTATATTTTATAATTTATTCCGCACACTTGTAAACATAACTTGTTTTGATATTTTATAAATGGTTTTTAGTATTTATATTTATGCTCCATATTTAATGCCTTGTGCTGTTTTTGAGGCGTGACCGGTTGACACATACTTTGAGACAGTACGGTGGCTGCCATGTGGCTGAGCCTGCCGATTAGGACGTGACATCAAACAAGTGTGTTTAAAAATTTTTTAAGGTGGATAAACCTTTGAAAAGATTCTTGAATTGAGATTTAGGCACTTAAGCCCCAGTGTGACAAAATTAGTGAAGAGTTGAGCTCAAAGTGGCTTAACAAACTGGGTTGTCAATCGGGTAGTATAATTTGGTTGTAAACACATTGGCATGAATTCGAATCATGCATTTCTTATCTTTTTACATTGAATGGTGTATAATGTGTTTGTTTCCATGTGTTTCTTGCCTTTATTCTCTAGGAGAAGGCATCCCCAATTAGAGTGGAGCACACGGGTTGGACTAGCCTTGGGAGTATACAACTCTCCCATCTTTGTAAGTGATATGCATCTTGACATGTGTTATGGAAAATGTTTTGATCCTTTTACGTAGTTTTGATGTTGGTTTTCACATATGGATAATGATGATGAGTTTTAAAGTGCGGCTTGCTCTTGAAATGGTTTTACTAAGCATGTTTGGTAAAAATCTGACCCAAGTGATTATATCTGCCATGTTTTGCTTGAGATACACTTGTTGTTGACCATATTGTTTATAAATAGTTTTGTGAACTTTGGCATGTAATTGGATTTTGTATTGATGGGATTGTGATGCTTGTGCATTTAGGAAGTTGAATTTCTAAACTCAATCATGGTTGTCAATCTATGGTCGATTAAGAAGAATGACATGGATTGTAGTATGTGATATTATGGTTGATATTTTTCATTTTGAGTTGATGGGAAAGGTGATTGATATGATTTGGATATTGTTGTTGAACTCTCTTTGTCTTACCATATCGAGTTATCCAAGACCAACACCAAGGAAGGGGGTGATATGGTTTGGATATGAATTATTATATGCCAAAACCCCATGGTGGTTCCCTTCTTAACCCCAGCTAAGGTTTGGAGATTGGAAACATGTTTTCGGTTAAGCCCATGTCTTGTGGAAAATTAGATATTGGTATTTATAATATTGAATGCTTTGCAAGCATGCTTTTAATTGATGAATTGGCTTTATTTCTTTGAAATATGCCTTATTTGATAGCTTGTTTTGAACTTGTCTACACTCAAACCCACATACCAAGTTCAATGTCTTTGTCACTCATTGAATATTTATATACTCATGCTAGTTTGTTCATTTTTTAGGTGTTTAGAGTTTCTGAGTTCGCTAGGTAAACTTCCTAAGTTCATGGTGGTCTTCCTCTCTTGCCAGAACCGTTTATAAGAGTAGGTTCCCATCCGATGTACATTTCTTGGTTTAGTTGGATCCATGGAGACTAAAAGAACTTGATTTTTTTTAAAAGATATTTTAAATATATTTATGAATATAATTTGGATAGATGGCTTTGTTTAAACACTTTCCATAAACTTGTTTGACCAATGATTGACCTTAGTCAACGTTTACATTTGACAAGCAAATTTCATTTAAAATTATCTTTTATGTGATTACAACTATATCGTCATCAAATGAGTTTATAAATAATTTGAAAGTGTGATATCTTAGAGCCTTGTGGGGTTTCGGATGCGGGCATGAGTTAGCACGTATCATCTGGTAATATGACGGTTGTCCCATGCTCGATGAGCATACGGGGGTGTGACACTTTATTACATGCAACTATTTCACTAAGAAGCCCACATTTTATCAAAGTTTAGCCTCAAGTTAAAATATATAAATATATTTATATTTGTAGGGTAAATCCTAAAATTTATGGTATTATTAGGGTATAGTTTTAATAATTGTAGAAGAATCTCCAAGTTTGTTAAAAAAAAAAAGGTTAAAAAATGTTTTTTTACTTAAATAATTATGTGTGTGCTATAATGTATTATAAAGTTTTATAAAAATTTTATAAAAATTTGATGTGACATACTGTTATTAAAGGGTATAAAACTATGGTTTTATTAGACAATTCTGATCAAATTCTTAAATATATATTTGTAAGATAAGTCCTAAAATTTATGATCCAAGTTTGTGTTAAAAAAAAAAGATAAAAAAAGATTTTTACTTAAATAATTATGTGTGTGCTATAGTGTATTGTAAAGTTCTATAAGAATTCAAAAAATTTGACATGACATGTTATTATTAGAGAGTGTAAAACTATGGTTTTATAAGTAATCTTGATTAAATTCTTGCTTTTATTTATTTATTTATCATTTATACATATATTTTTTGGTCTATAAAGAGTGGCCCTTTCTACTTATAAAGTTGTCACAATTTCTTTTTGATTCAATTTGTTTAATTTTGATTTAAATTTTTTTTGTTTTTTAATTAACTATTTTAAATACATTCTTGGGTTAAATTTTAAAAAAGAGAAAGATTAAATTAGAGCACCTATTCACCCTTTGAGATGTTATATATGGAAAGATTAATTTATATAATTAATGTTGTATTTTTTCTTTAATTAAAAAAATACTGCATTAAATAAAAAATATTTTCTTTCAATTGGAAAGTATATTAAGCTTAAAGGATGCACATGGGTACAGTTACTAGACCCAAATAGTTTTTATTATATTCTAATTATAATTAATGGATGAAAATTCTGTTCTTCATTTTTGATTTTGTGCCCACTTGGTGCCTCATTCATCACACGAGTTATCATGTGTCTTTTATTTAATATTTGCTTCAATACTTGCTTGGCTTGAGAAAACAATTATTATATTTTCTTTATTTAGACTAAAACATATCACAAAAACAAGTGCTAAGAAAAATTGCAGAAAAAAGTATAGAGGTCTTTTTCTTTTTTTAGAAAAATTTCAAAAATTTTTGTTTAAAAAACTCTAAAATCAAATAAATATTAATACATATATTAAATAAAGGAAGTGTGGCTGTGTGTGATATGTGTAACTTTATCCTTATGATACGTTTACTGCAATGGAGAGGTTGAATATTCAATTAAGGACTATACATTTGGGGTGTTGTGCAATGTAGGACTAAACATTCAAAATTGAACAATTTAGTCCTGAACGTTTTCGAGTTGGACAAATTTAGGCCCAAGACTAACGAAATGATAATGTGTGATCTACACGCGCTGTTTAGTTGCTAATGCTGACACATGTCAAATTTTTATTCGATAAGAATTATTATACTAATAATTTTTAAATACCAAAAAAATTTTAAAAATTGATTAAACAAAATAAAAAACCCTTTTTCTTCTTCCACTCGGATGAAACTCTCGTTAGATTCCAACCTTTTTTTTTTATTTCTTGTTTTCGGGTTTAAGTAAGGTTTCAAATTTTTGTGGTTTTTATTCTTAAGATGGACTTCTTTTATTTTGTGCTTCTTTGGGTTTTTTTTCTTCTAGGTTCTTCATCTGGGCTTTGTTCTTGATTTTTAGTGTTCTCCATACGGGATGCTAATTATCATATGCCATGAGTTTTTCTTCTACATCATCAATGGAGAAATAATTTTTAGGGTTCCATTGAAAGGTTTATATCTTTTTTAGGGAGAGAAAAACAAAGAGCTCTACTTAAATGCTTTAGTTAGCCTGCTTTGATGCTGCTAACTAAAGGGGGAGGGTGTTTTCTTTGGTTACATCAAAAAACCCCACACAAGAAAAGATCTTTCTTTCCATTGTTGTACCCCTTTTCTTTGTAGGTTTTTTGTCACGCCCCGACCTAGAGGGGTCGGCCTTATGGTAATCGCTGCGCTATCTCGTAGTGCGTGTCTGCAGCCACGTACCGAAGCACCGTAAGACATGAATTGAGTATCTTTGCTGCAAAACAATTACTAAAACTTTATTATTAATAATATAGTAATAAATCATTTAATAAAAAAGGTTTAAATAAAAATATAGAGTTCCGGTGGATCTATATAAGGGAACACCTACGCAGCGAAAACTACTACTCCTAAGCCACTGACACCTCCTAGGGAACCTCTGATTTATCTGACGTCCTCGTAAGCGGATCTGCATCCAACAACATTTGATACAGGTGAGTGACAGGGTTCAATAAATTTCCACTAGGGGTTAGAGAAGTAGGGATAATCCAAAATAAATTTTATAAAACAATATTTTAATAACATTAATTTAAAGGAAAATAAATATCTGAAATGGACTGGCAATCAAACCACTGAAGGCTTGACCCATCGGTCGTATGCCTTATTGCACCGAGGGCTATCTTTTCTTTCGAAAACATTTTTCATACTTTTCTTTTTCTAGCCCGTTTCCTCGGTGGTGCTAGTCGCTGTGGGTGGAGCACAGCTACATCAAACCCTGGCGAGTTTCCCTACACTCCTCGATAGGTGATCCATGGCTACTTAGTCACATGCATGTCTCACTTGGTCCACTCGCTCCCTCTCATCGGAGCACTGAGATCTACTAAATCGCTCATCTCGCCCTCATTATCATTAATATATATATGTATACATATATATGTAAAACATATAATATAAACACACACACACATAAACCTTTATACTTTATTTAAAAACCCTCCCACTCTCTATGTGGGTATATCATAAATCAGACGTGTGTGTGTGGTGGATTTCCTAAATCCCAAAACATTTGAAAATCATTTTATGTTTTGAAAACATTTAACCCTAGTAGCTAAGTAATGAAATCTAAGCCACTCACTGTACTGGGAGGTTCGTATGCTCCCAAGAAATCCACGATGAATGATCTTCGAAGTGTCTCCACAGTCGATCGCCTAGAAACCCTAATACGCAGATAAATGTGTTAGAATTATAATTCGAACTTTCCTAATTGATTTTAGGGCTCTAATATGCTAAAAACTAAGTTTTGGAAGTGATCCAGGGGTTAGAAAAGTGTCCGGGGAGGTTTCGGGTAAAAAATGACCTTTTTAGCAAAATTACGAAAATGCCCCTCAGGGCCCGATTGACTCCTGCACGGGATTGACCAAATCCAGAGTGGGAGTGGGTCGAGATGGCCGTTTTGGCCATCCGAGGTGACTCTCGCTCGGGAGACATCGTTTTGGCTTGTTTTTCGAAGCTTTTCCTCGATTTTCGAGCCCGTTGCTCCATGGTTTGGCCCGAAATTCAAGACGAGCAATCCTCACGTCTCCCACGATATGTTTACCAAAGCTAAAATGAGAATCACAAGCTCAAAGTTCCTAGATCTCAAATCTAAGCTAAAATTCAACTAAAAAGCTAAGCCAACTTTGAGCTTAGATCTTTCCTACACCAATGCATGGAACTACATAAAAATGAAGTAAAATTTAGATTAAGGTGGTAGGATAACATGTTAGAAACTCACTTTGATTCATTGGTCGTTTGCCCGGATTGACCAAAAGTCTAAGATTGCTCCGAGAGAGCAAAAGAGATGAGAGGAAGAGAAGGGGAAGAGAGAAATGAGGGGGAGAGCTCAACTCCCCCTATTTATAGGTAAGCCCATCATCGGGCCTCCTAGGACCCCTGGACAGACTTTCTCCCCTCTTTACAACCTCTCCTAATCTAGATCCTTGGCCTTATCCACTAACCTCTACACCAACGGATATCCAATCCATTGGTTATGGACTTAAAGAAGTCTAATTAGTGCTTCCATGCATGGTTACTTATCTCATCTTCCAACTCCGTCATATCCTAATTTTTACTTCTCTTCTTAATCAGACACATCCGGATCGACGTATTATTGAGTTAGTACGCAGTGTTATACTATTTCGTTTTTACGGAAAAGTTGGATTAGGTCTGGGTGTGTCATTTTTGTTCCTTGATTTTGAACTCTTTTTGAGTCATCTGTTAGGAGAGAGGAGTAAAAGGTTCTCTTTTGTGACCAATTGGAATTGGCTTTTTTAATGCTCCATTTAGATCCTATTTCTTTTCCTTGGATATTTTTCCTCTCTATCTCTCTGGAAGATACTATATGTGATTTTGATGAGCTAAGGTGGAACTCAGTGAAGCAATGGGAATGGAAATTTGTTTCTTTGTTTTTTGGAAGTTGAGGGGGTTTTGAGTTTAAGTGAAGATGTATGTGGTGGTCTTGGCTTTGAGCTCTTTTTTTGATTGGTTTGTATTGTAAAAAAGAGTAAAAGCAAGAATTTCTCTTTTTTGCTAAAGAATAGACGACGTAATGGGTTGTGTTGTTGAAGAGAAGATCCAATCATCA
This sequence comes from Microcos paniculata, assembly GCA_030664755.1. Lineage (NCBI taxonomy): Eukaryota > Viridiplantae > Streptophyta > Magnoliopsida > Malvales > Malvaceae > Microcos > Microcos paniculata. Next base: position 21,301,025 of record CP131461.1, read on the forward strand.
AGAGTTTTATTTAATGGAAGGGCACAAGCAACTTTGCTTGATTTGTTGATTAAGATTCCTGATTTGTTGTCCTTATAAAGCTCAAAATTGATTCAAATAACAATAGACTTTGAGAGGGATTTTAGATTTTTTTCCAAGAGAGAAATATTTTCCCTTCTCTTTTCCAGATTTTTATTTAACAAATAATTTAATTTATTTAGACATAATTTCCACATGGTTGCTTACATGGCATTTCATTGGACAATTGGCATTTTTGTGTTTGTGCATGAAGGGTGTTGTCGGATTCTGGTTTGCAGCTTTGTTGTAGTTCTCACCAGAATCTACATAGATAACGGCGTTCTTAGGGCTAGCTAATGTCTATGGAGAGAAGAGGAAATGCCAGAAAGATAAGATAAGAGGGAGAAGGAAAATGAAAAAAATGTTTTTAGGCTTTATATATTTTGGTTAAAACGGTGTAGTTTTGGTCGATGAAAAATGGAAAAAAAATTTTCGTTTACCTTGTAAAGAGTTTTTCACGCATTGGGTATGTAGTGTTAAGTCACGCGCGTCACACTATCAAACTTAGGCCTAAATTTGTCCAACTCAAAAAAGTTTAGGACTAAATTTTTCGATTTTGAAGGTTTAGTCCTACATTGCACAATACCTCAAACGTATAGTCCTTAATTGGATATTTAACCTAATGGTGATAAGGAGGAAAATAACATATGTTTTGAAATGTGATTTGTCTCATTTACATAGATTTGTATTGTTAAAATAGATTATTTATAGGATGAATCTACTATCTTTCTTTCTAAAAGATTGAGTTATTATATGAATAATCCATTCGACAATTTAATATCATACGAATTATATAAATCATACAAGAAATTATTCATAATTTTTTTATTTTATGTTATCTTATCTGTTGCATCACACAAGTCATCTCTTATATTATAATAATTTCTTCAACTTAACTATTTACTCAATTCAATCTTGCAGCTTATTAACTTGCCACACACCAATACCATAAACCAATTTCTCAAATTTTAATATTAGTAAAGACTTGGTAAATAAATCTACAAGATTATTCGTGAAATGAATTTGTTTAACATCAACTTGTCGACTTTCTTGGAGTTCATAAGTGCAGAAAAATTTCGGTGAGATGTATTTGATCCTATCTTCCTTAATATATCCTCCCCTGACTTGAGCGATACAAGTAGCATTATCCTCATAAATAATAGTGAGACAATCTATAACCTATTTTAATCCACTAGAATTTTAGATATGTGCTATAAATAGACCTTAACCAAACACACTTTCTTCCGGCCTACTAAAGAGAGAGAATTTTAGAGTGGTTGGAAGATGTAGCTACTGGCGTTTGCTTTGTAGATTGCTAAGAAAGACTGTGTCATTATAGCAAAATAGATAACGATTTGAAAGCAAATTTTTGCAGATCATATTTGTATCCAACATCTATATATCCTATAAACCAGATTTAGTAGCTTTCTTAGGGTAGAATAACCCCAAATCTACGGTTCCTCGAAGATAACAGAAGATATATTTAATTTTATTCCAATGTGTCCGAGTTGGCTCAGAACTAAATTATGCTAACAAATTTACAGTGAAGGCGATATCTGGTCTCGTGCACTATACCAAGTACATCAATCCTCCAATTGCATTGAGATATGGTACTTCAGAACCAAGTATTTTCTTATCAGGTTCTTTAGGATGAAATTTGTCTTTTTAAGGATCGAGAGACCTCACAGTCATAGGGGTGGTCAATGAATGAGCCTTATTCAGGTTAAAAATGTTTAAGTAACCTTTTAATATAGGTTGCCTGATGGACAAGTATTTCATTTATTTTATATTCAAGCTCTAGACCAAGGTATATGTAGACACCCTCTGAAATCTTGTGAATAAATTGTTTTTTTTTTCTTTTTTCGAGTTTTCCTTGAACCTTTAATTTTCTATGTGTTTTTATCCTTACTTTATTTTCCCTTGTTTATTTCATCATTAGTTCATGTTTAAAGTCATTTGGACTTGGTCATTTTGGACTGAAATATTGATTCAAAGCTCATGATTTATCAAAAAAATGGGTTAAAAAAAATAACAATAATTACAGATGAATTGAATAGGGATCAAATGGACTGTCCAATTGGTTTATTTGCATCAATAAAATATTTACAAGAGACCAAGTTGCATTTTACGAATAAACTTACAAAAGGCATTTAGCCAGTCATAAAGAGATAAGTCCAAGACAAGTTTCTTAAAAGGGTGCTATTTTAGGCAATCTTCAAAGAGACAAATCTCCAAGCAAACATGTGACTTAGTTGACCATAATAGTTGCCATTTTTAGGTAAGTTGGTCACGTGAAGAGTTCAAGTTCTGCAAAACAGAAAAGCTAAAGTGATACTAGTAATCTAAGTAAACAGAATTAGGTGGTTAAACAAAGCATTAAGGCCAAGGTAACTTACCTTAATTGCAACTTGGTGACCAAGTTTGGCAAGAGTGGTCCCCTCCCCCTCTCTCTTCTCTACCTCTCTGCCACATTCGGCAAGGAGCCAGGCATTGTCTCCTATTCACAGACGCGTTCCCTGCACACACTCACACACCCTCACAAGGGATGAACAGATGCATACACAATCATCAGACCAACAAGACGGTGTCAATTTGCCAACACATGCAAGGCACTCAACCATCTCAGCAAATTATAAACCACATCAACAATTAAAATACTTTAGTAGACGAATAACGCAGGCATATTCTCCAATCATTCACGTGCGTCGTCAAGGTAAAATCTACAAGTATATAAGAGGAGTTTTTTTTACCTCATTGTCGCAACGACTCGATAGGCAGGGCCCAACGAATTAAGAAAAGTATGGGAATCATTACTAATCATTTTATTTAGGTAGGTTAGTCACATATTAGAAATCTATTTAATTTAACATTGGCCGTTAAATTGGAGTACTAAGCTAGATAGGTCTTCGTCTACGGAACAAGAAATTTAGGTCGAGAGTACAGTTACGCATGGGGAAGGATTAACACCCCCACAACACCCGTCAAATGACGGTACCGATTAATTTAGTATTAATTAGGCCTTAACAAAATTAAATTAATAATTAAACCTTTTAGCTTTCCTCCTTTTTTTATCTTTTCCATTTTTCAATTTTTTTTCTCTTTTCAATAATATTTTTTTTTCATTTTTTTGAAATCTTTTTTTATTAAAAATTAATTAACTATTATTCAAAAATTCCATACAAACCCTTCTCACTACCGTGAGGGTATTTGCGGTAATTTTTGCCCTCGGAGGAATTCTCGAGAGATCCACCACCGTGGTTCCCGTGAAATAACCTTTTCGTTGGGAAAAATAATAGCTAACTGACCTAATTCTATTAATCTGGATTAAACACTTTTTTCATTGAAAAATGTCCATCTCATTAATTTAACTTTATTAATTATTATTCAAAAATCCCTCACAAACCCTTCTTACCACCGTGAGAGTATTTGCGGTAATTTTCACCCTCAAAGGACCTCTCGAGAGATCCACCACCGTGTTCCCAAGAAATAACCTCTTCGTAAGGAAAATAATAACTAATTAAGCCAAATTTATTAACCACCTAATTTAAAACTCTTTTTTTTGTTCCTTTTCATTAAACTTTATGAATGATGCATGAGCATAAAAAAACCAAATGATGTATGAACTTAATTTCTAAAATGGCATACATGATGTAAATGAGCCTAGAATTAAAATGCAAATGGACCCAGCTTTCTAAATGACATAATAAAATTATATGGGCTTAGACTAAAAATGTAAATGGGTCTAATTACTAAATGTTATGAAATATGAAATGGCTTGATACAAAAAAAATGCTAACGAGTCTACATGCTAAATGACATGAATTAAAATGCTGATGGATTTAAGCTAAATAACATATTAAAATGCTAATGAGCATAAACTAAATGATATGAATTAAAATGCTCATGGGCCTAAACTAAATGACATATTAAAATATTAATGGGTCTAAGCTAAATGACATACTAATATGTTAATGGGCCTAAGCTAAAAATATTAAAATGGCATAAAAATGAAATGAGCCTAAAAATATAAAATGTTATAAATATGAAATGGGTCTAATTTCTAAAATGGTATAAATATGAAAATTTCTAAATTCTAAACCTAAATGCACAATTTTGGTTTTTGCTTTAAAACAAATTCTTAATTAAAATAATGCATGGAGATATATAAAGGTGCACATGAAATATGGAATAATAATAATATAAAAGAAAATGAAATATGAAATAATATGGCTCCACGTGAATTGCATTAAACATTAAACAAGATTAAAAAATAAAATATAAAAATTTTTCCTAATCTAAACACATAAAAATATAACCCATCAAATAATAATTACATAAGCCTAAATACTATTAAAATCAGTCAAGGCAAACGAATCCAACCTACATATTCAATAGGAGCCCAAAGCATTTGACGCAATAAGTCAACCCACCAAGTTAATAAAGAAGACTAAAGTCTGATTATCACAATGCAGTCCAATAATGAAACTCACCAATCCATGAAACTCTAACCCAACGTGCATACATGCATATAATCACCATATCACATACTTGATAGTAACTCAAATAAAAAGAACTAAGCATGACCCAAAGCTACAAACCACAATCACATTTGTGGACCCGACATAATGAACGAAACCAACAACAGCAATCACATCAATAAAGCCCAACAGTATTGTTGATAACCCAACCAAGTAAAGGGAGAGGATACTCTCCACTGATGAAAATCAGTGGAGAGGTCCACTGATCTCATTCTCTCTGATCTATGGCTCACAGTTAGTCACGGCACCCTTTCCTCTTTTATCGGAAACTCATCATTTTGTAATTTTCACAGTCTCTCACCATTTCAACTTTCTCCAATTTCACCAGTTCTTCTCCTTTCTCCCATGGCTGTATTAACTACTTAGCTTCAGTGTGTATCTCATGTTCTCATACTCTCTATTTCCTATTCTAAATTGTAGACCAAAACGAAAACCATGATGACAATTAACCGAACTCTTGCAATATCTTCGACTATGAATGTACTATGCTTGTTTGAGCACCGTCACTTCCAATCATTCAAATCCCACTCCAAGCTCCTTTTCCCCACCGCCTATAAATCTGCGGGATTCATACCATAAAAATGATAGACTTCAGTTCCAAATCGAGCCCCCATTTTTGTACAACCCAAGTAAGCAAAAGATTTAAACCCCATAATTTAACCTCAAAAAAGACAATCGAACCAATAGAAACCAGAACTACAACCCCATTTCAGCTATAGCTCAGAGCCCCTAAACCCCAAAATAGGAAAACAATCCTATTAATTACAACTAATCATCTTCAATTCTTCCCCAAAAGTCCAAATTGGAGTTCATTGTCTTAGCTATGGCAGTTATTGCTAGAGGAGAAGTCGGTTAACTGAAGATAAGTGATGTAGATAAAGAATAGATCTAAAACTTGAACAAATTGGAAGCGAATTGGAAGATTGCCAAAAAGGTAATTACTTTTCAAAGAAAAAACAGTTAAATTTTACATGGTAGTGAGGGTGGCTGATAAAATTTTTGCCAATGCATCGTCGTGGGTTAAGGACATGGAGGCACTCTACCACCCAACCGCTTTAGGAATTTAGTTGTTTGACAAATCGAGAAAGGATGGCATGGGAAACAGAGAAAAAGAAGTGGCACGATGAGAGAATTGTTGGAAAGATCAAGACTTTCAAAGTACTGAATCATGCCAAGATCATGAACATCCTCTGGTGTTAATCGAAAAGCAAAAGGTAAGTGAACAAGAAGAAACTCAGCATCAGTTTGAGATTGAAGAAATTAACGGTGGTACGGTGTGAAAATAACGAAACGATGTGTTTTGGGTAAAATACAAAATGGTGATGTGGCTAACCGTGAGCCATAGATAAGAGGAAATGAGATCAGTGGACCTCTCCACTGATGAAAATCAGTGGAGAGGATCCTCTCCCCCAAGTAAAAGGATTCATCAAAGTCAAATAACACTCAAGTCTGAATCAATAGAATAATATAAAATAATATTTAAGCTCTAGAAAGTTACCAAAACGCGGGAGAGAAGTGCGCTTTATCCTTTTGTGCCCTACTACTTTCTTTCTTCTCTTTTCTTCTTGACGTTGTCCTTTTCTCAGCGGACCCTTTTGCTATTCGAGCAAAGAAATACCTCCCAACTCCTTTTTGTTACTGAAAAAAACCAGAAAGCACCATCCATTGGTGCTTCGTAAACCTTCCTCTTTGTCTTTTCTCTTGAAACCGAAGGTAAAGGCTACGAAATTTTCTTTAAAACCTTCAAATACCGTCCAAAACACCCGAATCTTTAAAACTTAATCACCGAAGATCCGACTGTTGGATCAACTCCAAACTTCAGTATGTTGTTCCCCTTGACAAGCTCAACCTACCCACTGTTGGGATTAGACTCAAATGACCTCTAACTCATCCACCCAATTTCAACCCGAAGCCCAAAGAACAAGGTAAGTTTTTAATTCTGCTTCTTTCCCCGTCATTTTGAGTTTTTTATTTTATTTTATTTTATAGCCCTTTGAATACTTCTGATGATTCTTTTTTACTCTTGCAGGCTCTGTGGTGTTTTGAAAGAGAAGGAATCGAAGGCAAAGCAAGGTTTGACTATGACGATGGCAGTGATGTCGGTGAATGACTTATTGATGCCTAGCAAAAAAAAGGTGATGGTGATGGACAGGGGATTCGCAGTGAGCAGCAAAAAGCAATGGAAATAGGAAAGTGTTTTGATAAGCAATAACAGCAAGTGGAGGGTGGCGTGACAGAGATGAGAAAGGGTAAGCTTTTCTTTTTGGTTACTGATCTGTTGTTTTGCCTTCTGTGTGTGGTATTGAATGGCTATGGGAATCAAAAGATAGTGAGTGTTTTCAGGTTTCTGGCTTTGACAAAGAAATAAAGGTTATGAACAAATTCATGGAGGAGGATGGTTTTCTTTTGTGTTCCCTTTGGAAAATGGAGACTTAGGAATGGAAACAGTATGTGAATACCGAAAGGAAGCTTATGTTTTCTCACTGTTTTATTGCTTATCTGTATGTGCTTTTGAGTTTTGATGGCTGCTCTCTCTCAAAATGAACCTAAAATCCCTTGGCAGCCCCCCTGAAAACCTTAACAGCCCCTCTAAAATCGCCTCCTCCCTATTCTCCTTTTAACAGGCCTTTTTAAACTGAAATTCTTAGAGTTCTCCTCAAGGTGGAAAAAATGCTCCACTGTTCATTCAATGGTCTCTATTTTTCAGTTCAAAATTCCTCTCTTCTGCCCTTGATTACTTATCTGTGATTGGTCAGGTTCCCACGTGTCTCACTGTCTATTGGTTGGTTTTGTGCTTGGTTTTTTTTTAGGGGCAGCGCGGATGAGTTTGGGAGCTTGGCGTTTTGTGTGCTGGCAGCTGGAGGAGGGAAGAGAGAGAGGACGTGGGAGATAGGAGAGAGAAGACGTGGGGGAAGAGAGGAACAGCTCTTTTTAGCTGAGTCATTTGTCTTTTTCTCTGCTAATTGTCCTCTGTTTTCCCTGTTTAGCAGCTTAATCCAATTTAACTGTACCTTAATTTGCTGCTCTGTTATACTGACTGGATTAGCTCATTAAGTTTCTCTCATTTAGCTTATATTCCTGTTTTTTTTGGTGGAGAGTTTTCTTCACAAGTGTCAAAGGGCAAATCAAAAGGGGGAAAAACCGACTTGGGAAGATCAATTCAAGATTAAGTAGAGCAAAACGGGCATGATGGAAGAAAGCTAATTAGATTAAGAAAAGAAAGAAAAGCCATTACACTCTCTTTTTTTTTATTGTATTTTTATTTTCTGTTTATTTTTATTTTTATATTATAATTTTTTTGTATTTTCCAATTTATGAAAACCTAATCAAAGACAATTTGATTTTTTCAATTATTGTCCAATTCGATTCTAATTAGAAATTCGACATTCAAGACAAAGCAATTAATCTTCAATAATTTTGAATTATGAATCAGAACAAATTGACCTAATAAGGAAGGAAATTGAAAATTCATATTTTAAACTCAAAATTGGTGTCTACACTCATTTCTAACTGGTGATAGGTTGTTAAATGATCAATATCCTCCGATCTTCACCTTTGATGCAAGAAAGTTCTCTCCAGGGCCTCTTAAGCCCATTAACCTTGCACCTCTTGAGCCCATGAAGCTTGCAGAACAGAACAAAAAACAATAGTTGGAATCTTGATAGTAAGATATCAGCCATAGGATTTATAGGGAGGGAATAATGATTCTCCACCCTGAGATCAAATCCCATGTCCATATAAAATTCAAGAGAGAAACAGGGGAGGGGAAGAGGGTTTTCAAAAGAAAAAAATCTGAAGGCCTCAAAATTGGGAACTATCAATTGAGGCTTTGGTTTTCAAATCAGTTCAGTGGGTAAGGAGATCTTGGCATGTGTAACAGCATAGCTTGAATTGAAGGTGATCAAGAGGTTAAATTGCTGAAATCGAAAGCTAGAAAAGGATGTGTCAGGAAGGAAAAGAAGCGGAAATAAGAAAGAGAAAAGGATAAAAGGTTGGGTTAAGTGTGCTTTGGGTATAAATTTGTTGACTTTAGACTTTTATTCTCATTTTGTTTTGGATTGCGTTGCTGGGGAATCTGCATGTTTAAATTTATAGGCTCTATATTCTTTGGATATTGCCATGAAATAAAAATGAATCCTTGCTTTCGTTTAATGTTCATGTGTTTTGTGCATATTTAAACATTGCATCCACCTTGTTCCTCCGGGTAGTAAAAGGAAAAATGGTATCTTTTGTGAGCATGCATTAACGCCACCTGTTCATGCTATTTCCATTAAGTAAAAATAAAAATTGGTGCATTTACATATTTTTCAAATATTCATGTATCATATTTATTTATTTATTTATTTATTTATGTCACTTGGCATTTTTGGTCACGTTATGTTTTATTCATGCTACAAATTGTCATGTCCATACATTTGAATGCCATCTCACGCATTTTAGGTTTGTGCTCATGTCAACTAATTTTGTTTATGTCATAGTTTCATACTCATGTCTATCAATTTTAGTTTTATATCATGTTAATTTAGGTTACATGCTTAATTTCAAATTTTAGTTTATGTTTGTCATGCTCCGACTTGGAGGGTCGGCCACGTGGCAACTGCTGCATTACCTCGAAGTGTGTGCTGGCCAGTCACGCACTTGAAGCACCGTAAGACATAGAAATGGATATCATCGTTGTAAAACAACTAAAATTTTAATTAGAATCATTTAATAAAATAATTAACTTTAAAAGATGTACCAGTGGACTAATTTAAATGAATACCTACGCAAGGGAAACTGCTACTCTTAAGCCACCGACGCCTCCTAGTGAGCCTCCGATCTATCTGCTATCCTCATACGTAGATCTGCATCCATCCATATTGGATACATGTGAGTGACAGAGGTTCAATGAATCTCCATCAGGGGTTAAGGAAACAGAGGTAATCCAAAACATAACAATTATAAAAATAAATATTTTTCTTTTCAAAATCTCTTTTCAAATTCTCCAAGTGAGAATTTGTTTTAAAATCATTTAAATAAATAAATATATAAATAAAATGGGCTGGCCTCTAATATACTGAAGGCTCAACCCGCCGGTCATATGCCTTACTGCACCGAGGGCTATCTTTTTTCTTTCTAAAACATTTCTCTTTTTCTAGCCCATTCCCTCGGTGGTGCTAGACGCTGTGGTGGAACACAGCTACATCGAGCCCTAGCGAGTTTCCCTACACGCCTTTCCCAGGGTCTCCGCTCACTGTGTCCCTCGATAGGCGGTCCATGGCTGCATCCATGCATGTCTCTCACTCGGTCCACGCTCCTTCAAATCAGAGCACCGAGGACACCTCTCAATCGCTCATCTTGGTCCCATCCGCATCAAATATCATATATATAAATATATATATATATATAACATATATATTAAAAAATATATACATAAACGTAAATACACACACATAAATCTTTATATTTCCTTTTTAAAACGTCCCACTCCCTACATGGGTATATAACCAAATAAGTGTGTGTGTGGTGGTGGATTCCCCGTATCCTAAAATTTTTGAAAATAATTTTATATTTTAAAAACATTTACCCTAGTGGCTAAGCAATGAAATCTTAGCCACTCACAATGTTGGGAGGTTCGTATACTCCTAAATGATCTATGTAGCTTAACCTCCGGAGCATCGTTGTACTCGATCATTCGGAACCCTAGTACACGGAAATACGTGTTAGCATTCATAATAAACTATGAATACATTTATGAGGCTCTAGCATGACCTAAGAGGGTGTTTGGATGTGTTTCAGGGCTTAGAAAAGTGTCCGGGAGGTTTCGGGGTCAAAATTGGACATTTGACAAAAAATTATCAAAATGCCCCAAAGTTTAGGGCTGGCCTGTAAGAACAGAGCCACTCCCGCACGGGACTGGCTAAGTCCAGCATGGGACCTGGTCGACAAGTCACTCCCCCCACAGGAGTGACTCGCTTCCCATGTGGGAGGCTTGAAAATTACATCTTCCGCGTGGAAGAGACTCGACTTCGGTGCCGGAACAGGTTCTAAGGCTTGGGAACCGAGGCCTTTCCTTGGTTTTCGAGCCCCTCGTCCCATGGTTCGGCCTGAAAATCGAGACGGACAATCCTCATACCTCCCACAACACGATTACCGAGGCTAAAATGAGAATCACAAGCTTAAAAGCAGAAGAGCAATGAAGCCGCTCTTGAGAGAGAATGATCGAAAGGGATTGAGGCGAGAATTGATGGGCACAGCAATGAATAGTGGTACGAACGCTATTCGAAAACAAGAGGAAGGCTTGGAATAGAAGCTAGATCTCCCCACAGCTACCTCGGTAATTTCGAGGATGAAATTTTTAGAAGGAGGGGAGAGTTGACACACCCAGACCTAATCCAAATTTTCCATATAAATGGAATAGTATAAGACGTCATATTAACTCAATAATATGTCGGTCCGGATGTGTTAAGATGTAAAAAAGAAGTGGGAAATAGAATAAGACAGAGTTAGAAGATGAGATAAGTGATCATGCATGGAAGCATAAATGGGACATTTTGAAGTCAATAGCCAATGGATTGGATATCCATTGGTGAATTGGTCGGTAGATTAGGCCAAGGATCAAGATTATGAGAAATGGAAAAAGGGGGAATTAAGTCTGGCCCGAGATCCGAGTTGGCCCAGTGTCAAGCTTATCTATAAATAGGGAGAGTTAAGCTCTCCCCCTCTCATTTCTCTTCTCCCTCATTTCCTCTCCTCTCATTTGCTCTCTTGGAGCAATTTTGGACTTCTGGCCAATTCGGACAATCTAACTAAAAGATCAAGGTGAGTTTCTAATATATTATTCTACTCACCTTAATCTACATTCTATTAAGTTTTCACGCATTTCCATGCATTGGTCTAGGAAAGATCTAAGCTCAAAGTTAAGTTTAGTTTTTAGCTCAATTTAAGCTTAGATTTGAGATCTAGAAACTTTGAGCCGATGATTCTCGTTTTTCTTTTGGTGGATCCGTTGTAAATATAGCAAGGATCGCCGGGCTAAGTTTATAGATCGAACGACAGTCGAGATGGCGTGAAAATCAAGGAAAAGGCTTTCCGAGCCTTTTGTCATGGCTTCCGTATGGGAGCCGAGTCATTCCCGCACGGGAGTGACCTACCGGCCAGGTCCAGCGCGGGAGTGGCCAAAACCTTAGGGGTAAAATGCGTGTTAGTATTCATAATCAAACTTATGAATGCACCTATGAGGCTCTAGCATGACCTGAAACCTCCCAGACACTTTTCTAAGCCCCGGAACACCTCCAACACCCTCTTAGGTCATGCTAGAGTCTCATAGGTGCATTCATAAGTTTGATTATGAATACTAACACGTATTTTCATTTATTAGGGTTTCGGATGATCGAGTGCGGCGATACTCCGAAGACTTGGTTACATGGATAGCTTGGAAGTATACGAACCTCGCAATACTGTGAGTGGCTTAGATTTCTTTGTTTAGCCACTGGGAACAAAAGTTTTAAAAATATAAATGATTTTTAAAGGTTTTCGGATACGGGGAGTCCACACACACACACTCTTGCTTGGTGATGTACCCACATAGAGAGTGGGACGTTTTCAAAGAAAAGAATAAAGACTTACGTGTGTGTGCATATATTTATGTTTGTATGTTTTAAATATATATGTTTAGACATATATATATATATATATATGATATATGATATGGATGGGATGCGAGGTGAGCGATTGAGAGGTTCCTTGGTGCTTCGATATGATGGAACGTGTGGACCGAGTGAGAGGCATGCAATGAAGTAGCCATGGACTGCCTATCAAGGGACACGGTGAGTGGAGACCTTGGGAGAGGCGTGTAAGGAAGCTCGCCAGGCTCGATGTAGTTGTGTTCCACCACAACATCTGGCACCACTGAGAGAACGGACTAGAGAACGAGAAAAAGAGAAAATATTTTTTTAAAAAAAGAGATAACCCTCAATGCAGTGAGACATACGACTAATGGGTCGAGCCTTGAGTATGTTAGAGGCTAGCCCATTTGTTTATATGTTTATTTAAATGATTTTAAAGTAAATTCTCATTTGGAGAATTTGAAAAAAGATTTTGAAAAAGGAAAATATTTGTTTATTTATTATGTTTTGGATTTCTCCTGTTTGCCCTAACCCCTGATCGAGATTCATTGAACCTCTGTCACTCATCTGTATCCAATGTGGATGGATGCAGATTCGCGTATAAGGATAGCAGATAGATCGAAGGCTCACTAGGAGGCGTCGGTGGCTTAGGTGTAGTAGTTTCTATTGCGTAGGTATTCCTTTAAATTAGTCCACTGGTGTATTACTTTTAAAGTTAATTATTTTATTAACTATTTCTAATTAAAATTTTAGTTGTTTTGCAGCGATGATATCCATTTTTATGGCTTATGGTGCTTTAGGTACGTGACTGATTGGTACGTACTTTGATGTAACGCGGTGGTTGCCACGTGGCCAACCCTTTGGGTCGCGGCATGACAATTTGAATGGTATCAGAGCGTTTAAACGATTCTAACTATTTTCAAAGCTATAAAGTGTTTTTAAAATATTTTCAAACGTTTTAAAACGTTTTCAAAGCCAGTGGATTACTTAGGTTTAAAACTCTGGAGTTCGAGTACATGGTTACTCGAATGCGTCAAAAATGTCCAAACCTACTCTTAGAGTATCTTTTTTAGCAGCAAGCCACCATATAGGGTACTCGAGTGCGGTTTTTAGGTGAGATGACACCACGACCACTTTCTTCTCGAGATTCGTGAAAGCAAAGAACGCTTTCCGAGAAATCTCCAAAACCAATTTTTCAGCTTCTAATGTTCTTTTTGCTCGACAGCTAAACCAAGTAAGGGATTTACTATCCCACTTATGGGACTTACTCTCTTGAAATGACGAGATAGGTGATATCTCGTCCAACCCTTCAAGATAGCCTAATTAGAGGCTTACTAGTGAAGAAAACTGGTTCGATGCCCAACCTTTGAGGTAGTGGACATCGAGACTTGCTAGTACATAAGCGAGTTTTACACCTAACCTAACCCAATTGCGATTTTCTCCCATTCTTAACACTAGTAATGTGTAAGATTTAGGAGGAAGTGTAGTGGCTAAAGCGAGGCAAGGAGCCAAGATGGACCTGACGTGCATGAAGACTAAGCCAACTTCTTTTGCTCTCTACACCGTTAGTGTGTAGCTTAGGAGAGATAGTTGGGTTAGGATGAAAGAAATCGAAGAGATTGATCACGGAGGATGAGGTTGACCAACACCTCAAAATGTGAGACAAAGCATCCGAGCAAAGGGATGAAGAACTGAGGAGGACCTCACAAAGCAACAAATGAAAGGATGAAAAAGTGAATCCAAGGAAGAGCTAGCCAAGTGTAGAGGTCGACGAAGGACCTGCATGACGTAAGTCAACGTCCCTCACTCTCTACACTGATCATGTGCAGAGGTTGAAAGGAAGTTCAGAGAGGAAAAGTGACTGGAAGGTGAAATGAAGAGATTGCCAAGGAGCCCACATAGAAGCAATAAGACATTTAGTGGCTATGGTTCGAAGAGTGCTGCAGCCCACTGGTAGTGGAACGCCTAGGCCTTAAGGTAGCATATGAGGTGGTTGAGCTCAACCCAACACCATGGCAAGTTTAGAGGGACGAGCCCACAGATTGCCTGGATAATGCTCTTGGGAGTGGCAGGAGGTGAGAGAGACTATAGTAAAGGCAAGTCGACTTCTCTCATTTTCATACCAATTATGAACAAGTGGTGAAAGAAAGGGGGCATAGGTGGACGTAAGAGAGCCCATCTGGAGTCAATCGAGGAGAGCCATCTAAGGAAATTGGAAGAGATCGAGTGAGCCCAAGGTCACGAGAGGTGAGATAAGGGAGAGTCACTCAAGGGTGTTGCAAGGATTGATAAGAGAAAACCCTAAAGGACTCAGGCATGGAAAAAAGGATAGTAAAGAAAGAGGAATAAGAGAGAAGCCATTCTTGGGAAATGATGAGGAGGAATAAGGCAAGGATGACAAGACAGAAAATGAGGAAAGAATGAAAAGAAAGCACATCCATATGGTCAACGAGTAGTACGCCCATTACTACTTGTCTGACCATTGATACCAATGTTAAGAGAAAGGAAGCGAAAATGGAGAAAATGGAGTGAAGAGAGAGATAAGCTAGAAACCTCCCCTCCTAAGGGGATTAAAGGTGATGAACCCTTATCACTTGGTTGATAATGAGAGTAAGAAAGAGGACCTTCAAAGGATAATAAGAAATGACCTTGACAAAGTCTATGGGAAGTAAGCAAGCGAAGATAGTAGAATGCATGGCAATAATGGAAATGCCTGCGTATGTGCAAATGAAGGGCACGGAGAGAACCTCCTCCAGAGTTGTGAAAACATCATCAGAAGAACTGGTGAGAGAGGAGAAGTGGAAAAGAAAAGAAAAGTAAACCCTTAAACAAAGGATAAAAGAGATGTCATAATGTAGTACGGAAGCTTCATTAATAAAGGAAGAAAGCATAAAACTCTAGGTAAAAGAAAATTCTAGGCTAATCAAAGATGAATAAGGCCTAAGAAGAAAGAGAAACTTAGTTCAGTTAATGGACTAAGTTTTGGTTAACTAGGAGTAGAGCCTTAAAAGAAGGAAAATCATAAGACACCTTAGAAAATTTTAACCTTAATTGGTACTAAATTCATAATGATTCATAGGTTAATAACCCTAAAATTACTAAGTAGAATTAGTAAAGAATAAGAATAGGAAATTAGAATTTGAGACAAAACCTAGGTAGATAACCCAGGGATAGGTTATAGAAAGCAAATAAAAAGAGGATTAAAAAGGCCTAGAAAGAGGATTAAGAAAAACCTAGTGATGCAAATCGAATAAAAGACTTAGAAACGGATATTAGCTAAAGAAAGTTGTGCATAATGAACCCTAAATTCGAGTCAAGCTAAGGCACTACATTCTACTACCAGTAGGCAAAAAAAAAAAAGAATAAACAAGAATGATTGGAAGCCAGAACTGCTGGGCATAAAAGGTTTTAAGAATTTAGATTGGGGAAAGGAAAGGAAAACCCCGACTACCTAAGTTATGAAAAGAGATATAGAGGTTGGATAGAAAGAAAAATTGGAGAAGAGAAAAAAACAAAGATAAAGGTGAATTACAAGGAAAACCAAAGTATGAAAAAGCAAACGAGAGTGAAAGGATGAGGATGAGAATAATGATGATGATGGAGATTATAAAGAAATCATAAGCACAGTTAATGAGGAAAGTGGATTAACTTAGGTAAGAGTCGAAGAAAGAGTGAGGATAAATACGATGGGGATTGAAACTGGAGAAGAAAAAAAGGCGAAGGCATGGTAAAAGATTGGGATAGAAGGAATTAAGAGTAAGGAGTTAAGGAGTATAAAGGATAAAATGAAAATCGTGAAGGAGGGAAGTAGGCTAACTTTGAGGATAGCCTCCCCGAAGAATGATAAATGAAGAAAAGATGTGGGAGATGAGGTTAAACCAAGCTAAAATGGAAATAGCTGAGCGCGGACAAGATTGTGAGACAATGAATGGTAGAGAAAGGTATTGTTTACGATAAATAAACCATGATATGGATGACAAAGAAGAGATATCAAGAAAAGAAGAGCCGAGGAAGGCTAATTTAAAAAAGACCCACATGCGAAAAGCAAGAGATGCGGGAACTGAGACAGAAAAGATGACAAGACAAAACCTCGAATACTCAATGGAAGGAGTAAGGGGATAAGAAAGGGAACTGGTCAAACTTATAAACTTCTTTAAGCACAGCTAGTGTAAGAAGAAGAAAGGAAATTCTAACACCAAAGAGAAGCAAAGGTGTTAGAAGAAAAGAGGAATAAGGATGAGGATAATGAAGAAAACCAAGGAAGAAAGTAAAGGAAAAGAAGAATGAAGCCAAGGTAAAAGGAACCTTGGATAAGGCATGAAAGATCAAGTAAATTAAGGTAAAGGAGTATGGAGATGACCCTAAGGAAAAGGGTATGGAGATGACAAGAGCTGCAGAATGATGCCAAGGGATGGCATTGGACCCAAGATAAGGGCAAATCAAGTGAAGAGACAAGAAAGCCTAAGAGAGAGAAATACGGAGGTGAAGAAGCTATAAAGGATGCCGCACGAGTATAACATGCATGATTTGCCCAGTCCCGTATTGATGGGAATACAATAGGAAGGTAGACCCCATAATGGACTATGGTGTATAAAAAGGGAAAAAAAGGATAGAGAAGGGGATAAAGAAACCCCCAGATGGCACTGTTAATGAAAGGAGAAAAAAGAAATCAACCACTAGCAAAGAAGCTAACATGAAGAAATGAGGTAGTAGGAAAGAGAAACATGCGACACCTCCTGAAGTAAACACTCCGAGGGAGTGAAAAACAAAAGAAAGCCCTAAAAGGCCAGAGGAGTGGCATAGATGGGTATGAAGTCGAGGCTCAAGTATGAATGACTTGGGAGCCATGTGAGGCGTCCCCATGAGAGGAGAGATTAGAGGTCGATATCTTGAGGATCTCTGTGATGACCACTCAAAAGGACCGACCCAGAGTGTGACTGGAAAGCATGAGGCCACCTAAAGTTCTCCATCCCAGAGAGGATGAGAGATGAGATGGGCCAGAGGCCTTATTTGAGATAGTGATAGGCGGTCAGAGAGTGAGTCCGAGTGTGAGAGCCGAGAGGGCATGAACTCTGATTCCTCTCATATGATATTGCAGAGAGTGGGCCAATGTGGACAGGAGCTCGACTCATACGCCATGGGATTGGAAAGGAAGAAGATCAAAAAGAAAGAGAATAGCACCAAAGAACGAAACAGATGAGCAAGACCAAGATATGGGAGAGACAACTAACTCACCGCACACCTCGCCATAGAGGCGAGGGAGTTAACCTAGGGCCTTCCTGACACACCCGGACTTAATCCGACTTTTCCGTACAAACGGAATAGTGTAAGATGGCATATTAATTGAACAATACGTCGGTCCGGATGTGTCTAATTAAGAAGAGAAGTCAAGCTTAAGATAAGACGGAGTTGGAAGATGAGACAAGTGACCATGTATGGAAATACTAAAGTGGACTTCTTTAAGTCCATAGCTAATGGATTGGATGTCCATTAGTGAATTGGTCGGTGGATTAGGCCAAGAATTGAAATTATGAGAGGTTACAAAAAGGGGAAAAAGTTTGGCCCGAGGTTCGAGTAGACCCGGTGTCTGCCTATAAATAGGGGGAGATAAGCTCTTCCATCTCATTTCTCTCATTCCTCTCTCACTCTCCTCTCATTTGCTCTCTGGGAGTAATTTTGGACTTTTGGCTGATCCGGACAATCCGACTGAAGGATCAAGGTGAGTTTCTAGTATGGCCTACTCATCTTAATCTACATTTTATTAAGTTTTCACGTATTTCTATGCATTAGCTTAGGAGAGATCTAAGCTCAAAGATAGTTTAGCTTTTTAGTTAAATTTCTAGCTTAGATTTGAGATCTAGGAACTTTGAGTGATTCTCGTTTCTCCTTCGAGTCCAGTCAAAGTGGGAGGGCTGCCTGGCCTAGACTGGGGCTGAGCCCAGCCCACATGGGGGGCCTATGGGCCTCTAGGGGTATTTTTGTAATTTTTCATCAAGTGTCTGATTCTTACCCCGAAACCTCTCGAACACTTTTCTAAGCCCCGAAACACCTCCAAACACCCTCATAGGTCATGTTAGAGCCTCATAGGTGCATTCATAATTGTTTATGAATGCTAACACACTTTTCGGTGTATTAGGGCTCCGGATGATCGAATGCGGCGATGCTCCGGATAACACACCCGGACCTAGCATGACTTTTTCGTACGAACGGAATAGTGTAAGATGATGCAATAATTAAACAATATGTCGGTCCGGCGGTGTCAAGTTAGAAGAGAAGATAAGCTTAAGACAAGACGTAGTTGGAAGATGAGATTGGTGACCATGCATGAAAACACTAAAGTGGACTTCTTTAAGTCCATAGCCAATGAATTAGACGTCTATTGGTAAATTGGTTGGTGGATCGGGCCAAGGATCAAAGTTTTGAGAGGTTTAAAAGAGAAGAGAAAGTCTGGCCTGGGGCCCGAGTAGACCCGGTGTCGGTGTGGAGACCCAGCCCAACCTGGAGGTATTGTCCGCTTTGGCCAGAAGCATCACGGTTTTGTCCCACTCAAAAGGCGCCTCACAGTATTGGGTTTGGGTCTCACTATATATATCACATTGAAATCCCATATCCTGACGATGTGGGATTGGGGTATTACAATCACACCCCCTTAAAGGCTTGATGTCCCCGGTAAGCCCAACACACACAGATCCAGGACCACACCAAGCGTTGGGATTCTAGAGGTGGCTCCCACCGCGCTCACGCGATGTAGCACTTAGTTCCTAGCCCTCTTGGTACCTGCTCTGATGCCAATTGTGGAGACCCAGCCCAACCTGCGAGGTATTGCTCACTTTGGCCTGAAGCCTTACGGTTTTGTCCCACTCAAAAAGCGCCTCATAGTATTGGGTTTGGGTCTCACTATATATATCACATTGAAATCCCATATCCTGATGATGTGGGATTGGGGTATTATAATCGGGCTCCCCTATAAATAGGTGGAGGCCGAGCCTCTCCCCCTCATTTTCTCTCTTCCTCTCTTCTCTCCTTTCTCTTTTCTCTCAACTGCTCATTTGGAGCAATTTTGGACTTTTGGCCGATCCGGACAAACCGACTGCAGGATCAAGGTGAGTTCTTGGTAAGCTATTCCTAACTCCTTGATCTTCGTTTTTCTAAGTTTGTACGCATTTCCATGCATTGGTCTAGGAGAGATCTAAGCTCAAAGTTAGGTTCAGCTTTTTAGATAGATTTTAAGTTTAGATTCAAGATCTAGGAACTTTGAGCTTGTGATTCTCGTTTCTGCTCCGGTAAATGTGTCATGGGAGGTGAGAGGAACCTCCATCTTGAATTTCACACGAAACGATAGACCGAAGGGCTCGGGAACCGAGGAAAAACCTCTGACCCCGAGGTGGCCGAGCGGCTCCTGCGAGGGAGAGACCGTCAGCCCAGATCCCCCGCGGGACTTGGGCCTGTCCCGCTCCGGACTAGGCCTTTTGGGCCAAAGCGGCCGGTTGGGCCCAAACCGAGTTGTGCTCGGCCCAACTCCGTAAAAGGGCCCTTTTGGGCCCAGAACTGCTACGAGCCTAGCCCTAGTGTGGGGCCTACGGGTCCTAGGGGCATTTTCGTAATTTTTCACCAAATGTCCGATTTTTACCCCGGAACCTCCCAGACACTTTTCTAAGCCCCGAATCACATCCAAGCCCAGTTTTAGGTCATGTTAGAGCCTCATAGGTGCATTCATAAATTTAATTATGAATGCTAATTTATACTTCCGTGTATTAGGGCTTCGGTTGAATTGAATGCGGCGATGCTCCGGTGGTTGAGCTACATGGAGCGCTTGGGAGTATACGAATCTCCTAATACTGTGAGTGACCTAGACTTCTTTGTTTAGCCACTCGGGAAAAAAAGTTTTCAAAACGATTTTAAAAACATAAATGTTTTCAAAAAGGTTTTTGGGATACGGGAAATCCACACACACACACACACTCGTTTGTGATAAACCCACATAGTGAGTGGGATGTTTTAAAAAGAAATATAAAAATTATGTGTGTGTGATTTATATGTTTTAAATATAAATGTTTTATACGTATATATGTATATATAATTTTTGAAATATTATTATTATGACTACTGAGGGTACGATGCCCTTGGGAGATGAGTGATTAAGAGGGTTCCTAGGGGCTTCAATTTGCGGGAGTGTGGACCGAGTTTGAGAGCATGCATGATACTCAGCCGTGGACCGCCTATCGAGGGGCACGGTGAGTCGAGCCTGGTTGGGAGAGGCATGTAGGGAAACTCGACAGGGCTCTAGTTCGCTGTGTTCTACCACAGCGAGGCACCACCGAGGGAAAGGGCTAGAGAAATAGAAAAGAGAAAATAATTATAAATGAGAAAAGAGATAGCCCTTGGTGCAGTGAGGCATAATACGATCGACGGGTCATGCCTTCAGTATGATAGAGATGCCAGCCCATTTGAGATTTATATATTTATTTATTAAAGAGTTTTTAAAAGAGTTTTCAAAAGAAAAGTATATATTTTATTATTATTTTATTTTGGATTTCTCTTATTTCCCCTAACCCAGATGGAGATTCTTAAAACCTCTGTCACTCACCTGTATCCAATGTAGATGGATGCAGATCCGCGTACGGGGTCAGCTATTAGAATTGAGGCTCACTAGGAGGCGTCGGTGGCTTAGGCTTAGAAGTTTCCGCTGTATAGGTATTCTCTCAATTAGTCTACTGGCATTACTTATAAAGTTAATTATTTTATTAAATGTTTTCTAATTAAAATTTTAGTTTAATTTGACAGTGATGATGCCCATTTATGCCTTACGGTGCCTCAGGTGCGTGACTGGCCAGCACGTACTTCGAGGTAGAGCTGCGGTTGCCACGTAGTCGGCTCGGGCGGGTCGGGGCTTGACACCGGAGGTTAAAGTTACATGGAGCGCTTGGGAGTAGATGAACCTCCCAATACTATGAGTGGCTTAAATTTCGGTGCCTAGCCACTAGGGTAAAATGTTTTCAAAAGATAAACTGTTTTCCAAAGATTTTACAAATGTTTTGGGATAAGGGTAATCCACACACACACTTTTTATTTTGTGATACGCCCACTTAGAGGGTGGGATGATTTTAAAAATATAAAAGCTTGTGTGTGTTCAAATGCTTTAAATATATATGTTTTAAATACATATATATATATATATATTTATATATATATATATGATAAATATATGGATGGGATGTGAGATAAGCGACTGAGTGGGTTCCTTGGTGCTCCAATATGCGGGAGCATAGACCGAGTTGAGAGCATGCATGAGACTCAGCTGTGGACAGCCTATCGAGGGGTACAGTGAGCAAAGACTTTGGGATAGGCGTATAAGTAAGCTCGTTAGGGCTTCAGGTCGCTGCATTCCACCACAGCGATGGGCACCACCAAGGGAATGAGTTAGAGAAAGAGAAGAATAGAAAATGGATTTAAAGAGAAAAGAGATAGCCCTCCGTGCAGTAAGGCATACGACCGGCCAGTCGTGGCTTCAGTGTATTAGATGCCAGCCCGTTTAGTATATTTTTATTTTAAAGGTTTTATATCTAATTCTCAATTGGAGAATTATAAAAGAGATTTTGAAAATAAGTTTATTTATTTTATTTTTATTATATTTTAGATTACCCTTGTTTTCCCTAACCCCGAGGAGATTCATTGAACCTCTGTCACTCACTTTTATCCAATGTGGATGGATGCAGATCTGCGTATGAGCAACAAAAAGAATGGAGGCTTACTAGGAGACGTCGGTGGCATAGGCTTAGCAGTTTCCACTGCATAAGTATTCCTTTAAATTAATCCATTGGTAATGCTTTTAAAGTTAATTATTTTATCAAATGATTTTAATTAAAGTTTTAGTTGTTTTGCATCGATGGTATCCATTTCAATACCTTGCGGTGCTTCTGGTGCGTGACTGACCGACACGTACTTTGAGGCAGCGTGGCGATTGCCACATGGCCGAGCTTGGTGGGTCGGGGCGTGACACTTCCCTAATATCTTGGTTACAAAGAAGAATACAAGACCACGAAACGATGAGAAATACGTCAAAAAATGGCCTCGAGGAGAGAGGTAGTGACAAAGAAAAGGAGAAAAGACTTTTAAGAAGAGTAAAAGCGTGTGAAACCTCAAAAGTAACAAGAGGATAGTCTCGATAAGAGAGACTTTGAGTAAAGACAAGGACAAACCGAGAGGATCGGGTAAGCACAACCGAAGCTCAGAGAGAACCTCCAAGTGGCATAATTAAAGTGAAGTAAGCCTAACCCATGAAAGGGTAAGGGGAGGCTATGTTAAAGAAAAGACGAGGTTCAAACTCAAGAGTAGAAAGGCAACGAAGCCGCTCTTGAGAGGGAGCAATCGAAAGAGATTGAGGCACAAATTGATGGGTATAGCAGCGAATAGTGTATGAACACTATACGAAAACAAGAGGATGGCTTGGAATAGAAGCCAGATCTCCTTACAGCTACCTCGGTAATTTCGATGACGAAACTTTTAGAAGGAGGGCAGAGTTGACACACCCGGACCTAATCTAACTTTTCTGTATAAATGGAATAGTGTAAGACGGCGTATTAACTCAATAATATGTCGGTCCGAATGTATTAAGATGAAGAAGAGAAGTGGGATATAGAATAAGACGGAGTTGGAAGATGAGACAAGTGACTATGCATGGAAGCATAAATGGGACATTTTGAAGTCCATAGCCAATGTATTAGATATCCATTGGTGAATTGGTCGGTGGATTAGGCCAAGGATCGAGATTACTAGAAGTGAAAAAAGGGGGAATTAAGTCTAGCCCGGGATCCGAGTAGGCCCGGAGTCGAGCTTATTTATAAATAGGGGAAGTTAAGCTCTCCCTCTCTCATTCATCTTCTCCCTCATTTCCTCTCCTCTCATTGGCTTTCTCGGAGTAACTTTGGACTTTTGGCTGATCCGGACAATCCGACCGAAGGATCAAGTTGAGTTTCTAATATGTTAATCTACTCACCTTAAACTACATTCTATTAAGTTTTTACGTATTTCCATACATTGGTTTATGAGAGATCTATGCTCAAAGTTAGGTTTAGTTTTTAGCTCCGTTTAAGCTTAGATTTGAGATCTAGAAACTTTGAGCCGATGATTCTCATTTTTCTTTCGATGGATCCATTGTAAATATAGTAAGGATTGTCGGGCTAAGTTTGTAGATCGAACGGCAGTCGAGAGGGCATGAAAATCGAGGAGAAGGCTCGGTTCCAGAGTCTTCTGTCATGGCTCCCACACGGGAGTGACCTACCAGCCAGGTCCCGGGCGGGAGTGGCCTAAACCCTAGGGGCAAAATTGTGATTTTGCCCTTAGTGCTCGATTTTTGACTCAAAACCTCTCAGACACTTTTCTAAGCCTCGAAAAACCTCCAACACCCTCTTAGGTCATGCTAGAGCCTCATAGGTGCATTCATAAGTTTTATTATGAATGCTAACACGTATTTTCGTGTATTAGGGTTCTGGATGATCGAGTGTGGGATGCTTTGGAGACTTGTTTACGTGGATTACTTGGGAGTATACGAGCCTCCCAACACTGTGAGTGGCTTAGATTTCTTTATTTAGCCATTGGGAACAAAGGTTTTAAAAACATAAATGATTTTCAAAGGTTCTGGGATACGGGGACTCCACACACACACACACTTGCTTGGTGATATAGCCACGTAGAGAGTGGGATGTTTTCAAAGAAAAGAATAAAGATTTACGTGTGTGTGTGCATATATTTATGTTTGTATATTTTATATATATATGTTTATACATATATATATATATATATGATATATGATATGGATTGGATGCGAGATGAGCGATTGAGAGGTTTCTCGGTGCTCCGGTGTGAAGGAGAGTGTGGACTGAGTGAGAGGGATGCAATGAAGTAGCCGTGGGCCACCTATCATGGGGCACAGTGAGTAGAGAAGCTGGGAGAGGCACGTAGGGAAGCTCGCCGGGGCTTGATGTAGCTGTGTTCCACCACCGAGGGAATGAGCTAGAAAAAGAGATAAAGTAAAAATGTTTTAAAAAGAAAAGAGATAGCTCTCGGTGCAGTGAAGCATAGGATCGGCGGGTCGAGCCTTCAGTATGTTAGAGGCCAGCTCGTTTGTTTATATATTTATTTAAATGGTTTTAAAGCAAATTCTCATTTGGAGAATTTGAAAAGAGATTTTGAAAAAGGAAAATATTTGTTTATTTATTATGTTTTGGATTTCCCCTGTTTGCCCTAACCTTGATGGAGATTCATTAAACCTCTGTCACTCACCTGTATCCAATGAGGATGGATGCAGATCCATGTACGAGGATAGCAGATAGATGGTGAGGATGGATGCAGATCCATGTACGAGGATAGCAGATAGATGGAAGGCTCACTTGGAGGCATCGGTGGCTTGGGTGTAGTAGTTTTCCGCTGCATTGGTATTCCTTTAAATTAGTCCACTGGTGTATTACTTTTAAAGTTAATTATTTTATTAACTGATTTCTAATTAAAATTTTAGTTGTTTTGTAGCGATGATATCCATTTCTATGCCTTGCGGTGCTTCAGGGGTGTGACCGGTCGGCATGTACTTCGAGGCAGCGCGGAGGTTGCCTCGTGGCCGACCCTCTGGGCCAGGGCGTGACTTCCAGACCGACGTATTATTGAGTTAATATGTTGTCTTGCACTATTTCGTTTGTACGAAAAAGTTGGATTAGGTTCGGGTGTGTCAACTCTCCCCTCATTCTAAAAATTTTGTCCTCGAAATTATCAAGGTAGCTGTGGGGATATGTGGCTTCTATTCCAAGCCTTTCTCTTATTTTCAAATAGTGCTCATTCCACTATTCGCTGCTGCGCCTCTTGTTTCGCTGCTGACACCCATCAATTTGCATCTTAATCTCTTCCGATCATTTTTTCTCAAGAGCGACTTCATCACCTTTCTGCTCTTGAGTTTGAACCTCATCTTTTCCTGAGCATAGCCTACCCTTACCCCTTCGTGGGTGAAGCACACTTCTCTTCAATTATGCCACTTGGAGGTTCTTCCTTTGCTTTAGCTGTGCTTACTCAATCCTCTCGCTTTGCCCTAGTATTTTCTTTAAAGTTTTTCCTAACAAGACTATCCTCTTATTACTTCTGAGGTTCCACACTTCTTGCTCTTTTTAGGAGTGTCTTCTCCTTTTCCTTATCATTACCTTTCACTTTGAGGTCATTCTTCGACGCATTTCTCATCGTTTCGTGGTCTTGTACTCATCTTTGTAACCAAGATGTCGGGGAAGACCTTAGGTTAACTCCCTCGCCTCTAAGGCGAGGTGTACGGTGAGTTAGTTGTCTCTTTCTTATCTTGGTCTTTTCCTCCATTTCATTTCGTGCTTCGATTCTCTTTCTTTCTAATTTTCTTCCATACAAATCTTGTGGCGTATGAGTCGAGCTCTTGTACACACTGGCCCACTCTCGGCCATATCATATAGAGGAATCAGAGATCGTGCCCTCTCGGCTCTCACACTCTGACTCACTTTCTGACCGCCCATCTCTATCTCAAATAGGGCCCTCGCCCCATCTCATCTTTCATCCTATCTGGGATAGAAAACTCTGGGTGGCCTCATGCACTCCTCAGTCATACTCTGGGTCGGTCCTCTTGAGTGGTCATCATAGGGATCCTCAAGATCTTGATCTCTAACCTTTCCTCTCATGGGATGCCTCACATGGCTTCCAAGTTATCCATACTTGACCCTCGACTTTATACGCATCTATGCCATTCCTCTGGCCTCATGGGGTTTTCTTTTGTCTTTTACTTCCTTGGAGTATTTACTTTAAGGAGGTGTCATGTGTTTCTCTTTCCTTTGACCTCCTTTATTTACCTTAGCATCTTTGCTAAGGGTCGATTTTCTTTTCCTCATTTCATCAACAGTTCTTTCTGAGGTTTCTTTATCCCATTCTCTATCCTTTTCTTTCTTTTCATTCACCCACAGTCTATTATGAGGCCCACCTTTTTCTTGCATTCTAGTCAATATGGGACAAAGTAAATCATGCACGTTATACTCGTGCAGCATCCTTTGTAGCTTCTTCATCTTCGTATTTTTCTCTCTTAGGGTTTCTTATCCTTTTACTTGATTTACCCTTATTTTGAGTCCATTGCCATCCTTTGGCATCATTCTGCAGCTCTTGTTATCTCCATACCCTTTTCCTTAAGGTCTTGGGCTCGTTGTTGGCTCTCTTTTACCTTGATTTACGTGATGTTTCACGTCTTATCCAAGGTTTCTTTTACCTTGGCTTCATTCTTTCTTTTCTTTGCTTTCTTCCCTGGCTTTCTTCATCGTCCTCATCCTTATTTCTCTTTTCTTCTAACACCTTTACTTCTCTTGGGTGTTAGAATTTCCTTTCTTCTTCTTATACTGGTTGTGCTTATAGAAGTTTATGAGCTTGATCAGTTCCTTTTCTTATCCCCGTACTCCTTCCATTGAGTACCCGAGGTTCCTTCTTGTCATTCTTCATGCCTTAGTTCCCTCATCTCTTGCTTTTCGCATGTGTCTTCTTTTATCTTAGCCGTCCTCGGCTCTTGATTCCTTGATATCTTTTCTTTGTCATCCAGATCATGGTTTGTTTGTCATAGACAACACCTTTCTCTACCATCCATCGTCTTACAATCTTGTTCGCGCTTAGCTGCTTCCATTTTACCTTGGCTTAACTTAATCTTCCACATCCTTTCTTCACTTATCATTCTTTGGGGAGGCTATCCTTAAAGTTGATCTGCTCCCCCCCTTAATGATTTTCATTGTATCCTTTATATTCCTTAACTCCTTACTCTTAATTCCTTCTATCCCACTCTTGTACCATGCTTTCACCCTTTCTGTCTTCTCCAATTTCAATTATCATCTTATTTATCCTCACTCTTTCTTCGACTCTTACCTAGGTCGATCCACTTTCCTCTTAACTGGGTTTATGATTTTCTTATAATCTCCATCATCATCATCATTATTCTCATCCTTATCATCTTTTCTCCTTTGTTTACTCTACCATACTTTGGTACCTTCATCCCTTTGTTTGTCTCTTCTTCTCTTTTATTCATTCCTTACTTGTATCCGGGGGTAGGTAAGTAGTGAAAAACTTATTACCCGTTATCCTTTATGATAGAAGCACCTCTATTCACTCATTTCCTTTGAGTGCTTTCTTCTCTTTTCTTTTCTCCAACTTTTCTTTCTATCCAACCTTCTTATTTCTTTTTCATAACTTAAGTAGTTGGGGGTTTTCCTTTCCTTTCACTGACTCACCTTCTTAACCCCCTTTTGTGCTCAGTAGTTCTGGCCTCTAATCATCCTCGTTTATTCTTTCTTTTCTTTATTCTATTCGTAGTATGATGTAGTGCCTTAGCTTGACTCGAATTTGGGGTTCATTATGCTTGACTTTCTTTAGCTAATATCTGTTGCTAAGTCTTTTATTCACTTTCTTTCACTAAATCTTTTCTTAGTCCTCTTTCTAGGCCTTTTTAATCCCCTTTTTATTCGCTTTCTTTAACCTATCCCTAGGTTATCTACCTAGGTTTTACCTCAAAACCTAACTTCCTACACTTTATTCTTTACTAGTTCTATCTAGTCTTTTCGGTTTTATTAACCTATGGTTCGTTATGAATTTAGAACCAATTAAGGTTAAAGTTTTCTAGTGATATGTTGTGCCTTTTTTCCTTTTAAGGCTCTACTCCTAGTAAACCAAAAGTTAGTTCATCAACTAAACTAAGTTTCTCTTTCTTTTTAGGCCTTATTCATCTCTGATTAGCCTAGAATTTTCTTTTACCTAGAGTTTTATGCTTTCTTCTTTATTAAGAAAGCTTCCGGACTACATCACTACACCTTTTTATCCTTTGTTTAAGGGTTTGCTTTTCTTTTCTTTTCCACTTCTCTTTTCTCGCCAGTTCTTTCTGATGATGTATTCACAACTCTGGGAGAAGTTCTCTCCGTGCCTTCCATTTGCATGCATGCAGGCATTTCCATCATTGCTGTGCATTCCACTCTTCCCCCTTGCTTCCTTCCATCGACTTTGTCAAGGTCCTTTCTTATCATCCTTTGAAGGTCTTCTCCTTCTTACTCTCATTATCAACCAAGTAATAAGGGGTTTATCACCTTTTTAACCCCTTAGGAGTGGAGGTTTTTAGCTTATCTCTCTCTTCATTCCATTTCTCCATCTCCACTTCCTTTCTCTTCTTTCTCCGATATCTTCTCTTAACATTGGTATCCAATGTTCAGGCAATTAGTAACAGACATACTACTCGTTGACCACCTCGGTGTGCTTTTTTTTCATTTTTTCCTCATTCTCCGTCTTGTCTTCCTTGCCTTATTCCTACTCATGGTTTCCCAAGAATGGCTTCTCTGTTGTTTCTCTTTCCTTACTTTTCCTTTTTGCCATTCTCGAGTCTTTTAAGGTTTTCTCTTATCAATCTTTGCGACATCCTCGAGTGACTCTTCCTTATCTCACCTCTCGTGATCTTGGGCTCACTTGATTTCTTCCAATTTCCTTGGATGCCTATTCTCAATTGACTCCGGGTGAACCCTTTTTCATCCACCTATACCCCCTTTCTTTCACCACTTGTTCACAAATCATGTAGAAATGAGAGAAGTCGACTAGCCTTTGCTGCTGTCTCTCTCACTTCCTATTTATTCCCAAGAGCATTCTCCAAGCAATCTGTGGGTTCATCCCATGTGGGCGCCTCAGCGATCTCTTCACTGCGCTTTATAGTCACTTTTTCCTCACTAAGCTTCCATTTAACGTCTACACATGATTGGTGTAAAGAGTGAGAAGAGTTGATTTGCGTCATGCAGGTCTTTCCTCGATCTCCACACTTGGTTAGCTATTCCTTGGCTTCACTTTTTCATCCTTCCATTTGTTACTTTGTGAGGTCCTCCTCAATCCTTCATCCCTTTACTCGTATGCTTTATCTCGTGTATTGGGGTTTTGTCAACCTCACCCTCTGTGATCTCATACCCGTCGACTTCTTCCCTTATAACCTAACATTCTCTCTTAAGCCACGCACTAATGGTGTAGAAAGCAAGAGAAGTGGGGTTAGCCTTCATGCACGTTAGGTCCATCTTGGCTCCTTGCCTCATCCTAGCCGCTTCACTTCTTCCCAAGTCTTACACATTACTAGTGTAAAGAAAGGGGAAAGCTGTCATGCCGTTACCCGAGGGGTCGGCCACGTGGCAACCGTCGTGTTACCTCAAGTACGTGCCAGCGGGTCACGCACCAAAAGCACCGTAAGGCATAGAAATGGATATCATCGCTGCAAAACCACTAAAACTTTAATTAAAATCATTTAATAAATTAATAAACTTTAAAATAATACTAGTGGACTAATTTAAATGAATACCTACACAGCGAAAACTGCTACACCTAAGCCATCGACGCCTCCTAGTGAGCCTCCGAACTATCTGTTATCCTTGTACGCAGATCTGGATCCATCCATATTGGATACAGGTGAGTGACGGAGGTTCAATAAATCTCCATCAGGGGTTAGGGCAAACAGGGGAAATCCAAAACATAATAATAATAAAATTAATAAATTTTGTTTTCAAAACTCTTTTCAAATTCTCTAAGTGAGAATTTGATTTTAAAAATTTAAAATAAATAAATATATAAATAAAATAGGGTTGGCCTCAAACAAATTGAAGTCATGACTGGCCGGTCGTATGCCTCACTACAACGAGGGCTATCATTTTCCTTTTTAAAACATTTTCTCTTTTTCTCTTTCGCTAGCCCGTTCCATCTGTGGTGCCAGATGCTGTGGTGGAACACAGCTACATCAAGCCCTGGCGAGCTTCCCTACGCGTCTCTCCAAGGGTCTCTACTCATTATGCCCCTCAAAAGGCGGTCAACGGTTACTTCACTGCATGCCTCTTAACTCGGTCCACGCTCCCTCAAATAAGAGCCCCAATGAACCCTTTCAATAACTCATCTTGCATCCCATCCATATCAAATAATATATATATATATATATATATGTATAAAACATATATATTTAAAACATATAAACACACACACACACACACACACGTAAATCTTTACATTTTCTTTTAAAATCATCCCACTGTGGGTATATCACTAAGTAAGTGTGCGTACGTGTGGATACCCCATATCTCAAAACCTTCGAAAAATATTTATGTTTTAAAATCTTTTTAAAACCTCTGGCCCCAGTGGCTAAGTAGAGAAATCTAAGCCACTCACAATGTTGGGAGGTTCGTATACTCCCAAGCGATCCACACAGCTTAACCTCTGGAGCATCGTCGTACTCCATCATCCAGAGCCCTAATACACGAAAATATGCATTAGCATTCATAATAAAATTTATGAATGCACCTATGAGTCTCTAGCATGACCTAAGAGGGTGTTTGGAAGTGTTTCGGGGCTTAGAAAATTGTCCAGGAGGTTTTGGGGTCAAAATCGAACGCTTGGTGAAAAATTACCAAAATGCCCCTAGGGGCTCGTGGGCCTCCCACGCAGACTGGGCAAGGTCTCGCACCGAATTAGGCCCAAAAAGCCTCCCTTGTGATGCTTGGGCAGAGTCCCGAGTGGGTTTAGGCCAAGTCCTGCGCAGGACTTGGCTTGTTCGCCCATTCTCGTGAGGGAGTAGGTCAGCTCCCTCATAGAAGAAGAGACAGGGGGCTCAGGGTTCGAGCCCCCACCTCGATTCTCGTGCCCTTCGACCTCTGTTTGTTGTGCAAACTTAGACAGACGATCCTCACGCTGTCTACGACACGTTTACCGAACGAAAAATAAGAATCACAGGCTCAAAATTCCTAGATCTCGAATCTAAACTAGAATCTAGCTAAAAAGCTGTACCTAATTTTGAGCTTGGATCTCTCCTAGACCAATGCATGGCAATGCGTGAAAACTTAATATAATATAGATTAAGGTGAGTAGAATAACATATTAGAAACTCACCTTGATCCTTCGGTCAAATTGTCCAGATTGGCCAAAAGTCCAAAATTGCTCCAAGAAAGCCCATGAGAGGAAAGGAAGTGAGGGAGAAGAAAAATGAGAGGGGGAGAACTTATCTCCCCCTATTTATAGATAAGCTCGACATCGGGTCTACTCAAATCCCGGGCCAGACTTAGTTCTCCCTTTTTCGACTTCTCATAATCTCGATCCTTAGACTAATCCACCAACCAGTTCACCAATGGATATCCAATCAATTGGCTATGGACTTAAAGAAATCCACTTTAGTGCTTTCATGCATGGTAAATTGTCTCATCCTCCAAGTCCATCTTATCTTAATTTCCACTTCTCTTCTTAATTAGACACATCCTGACCGACGTATTCTCAAGTTAATACACCGTCTTATACTATTCTACTTGTATGAAAAAGTCGGATTAGGTCCGGGTGTATAAAAAACACATCTGCTTTAGGTTTAGAAGTCAAACTCACTTCTTTATTAGCGAGTCTTGATGTCCACTACCTCGAAGGCTAGACATCGAACCAGTTTTCTTCACTGGTAAGCCTCTAATTGGGCTATCTTGGAAGGTTGGACGAGATATCGCCTATTTGGTCAACTCAAAGGATTTACCATCCCTTGTTCGGTTTAGTTGTCGAGTAGAAAGAGTATTAGAAGCTGAAGAGTTGGTTTTGGGGATTTCTCGGAAAGCGTTCTTTACTTTCATGAATCTCGAGAAAAAGTGATCGTGTGTCATCTAACCTAAAGACCATGCTCGAGTACTCTATATGGTGGCTTGCTGTAAAAGAAGGTATTCTAAGAGTAGGTTTAGGTATTCATGACACGTTCAAGTAACCACGTACTCGAACTCTGGAGTTTTAAACCTAAGTAATCCATTGGTTTGAAGAATGCTTGAAAACCTTTGAAAACACTTTGAAAATACTTTATAACTTTTGAAAACAGTTAGAATCGTTGAAATGCTCTGATACCAATCAAATTATCACGCCCCGACCTGGAGGGTCGGCCATGTGGCAACCGTCACTCTATCTCGAAGTACGTGCTAGTTGGTCACTCACCTGAAGCACCGCAAAGGCATAGAAATGGATATCATCGCTGCAAAACAAAGAAAATTTTAATTAGAATCATTTAATAAAATAATTAACTTTAAAAGATGTATTAATGGACTAATTTAAAGGAATACCTACGCAGCGGAAACTGTTACTTTTATGCTACCGACACCTCTTAATTAAGGTTTTAGTTCAATTGTTTTTTAGCAATGGTATCCGATTCATACTTTGCGATGCTTTGAAGGTACGTGGGCGGTTGACACGTACTTCTAGATAGCTTAATGGTTGCCACGACGCCGACTTTTAGGTCAGTGCATGACTCAAGTGACGTGAACACTATTTTATCGAAATGATAATATGCGAATCTTATGGTAAACAAATCACCTATCAATGATTCAAGGAACCTAGTAATAGATGGTAAATCAAACCTAACGTAAATGCCTAAACAATATTGGCGACCCATTTTAGTCCATTGCGGTGGTGCTACAGGCACTTGTATCGCACAACCAAAGGTGCAAAAATGTGAAATATTAGACTCCTGACCTAATACTAATTGAATGGGGAAATATAAATGAGAACTAGTGGGATGTGATCTAAAAAATGCTGCAGTAACATGTAAAACAACATGGCCTTAAGTTGATG
This sequence comes from Microcos paniculata, assembly GCA_030664755.1. NCBI lineage: Eukaryota > Viridiplantae > Streptophyta > Magnoliopsida > Malvales > Malvaceae > Microcos > Microcos paniculata. Next base: position 21,333,843 of record CP131461.1, read on the forward strand.
AAGGAGTTTTGTTCTCATTAACATGGTTCTTGCAATTAATTGAATTTGTTTGATCAAGGGTTCTGCCAACCCATTTTAAGTATGGACATGTGGAACTAAGTGCTCAACCTCAATTCCTAATATAGTGCAATACGCGTCAAAACTTTTAATGTGAATTTACTAGCATTATCTATTCGTATGCTCTTGATTTGATTATTAGGGAAATGTGCCCAAAGCTTTATGATTTGTGCAAATAAATGTACAATTGTAGCTGTCATACCCGACCTGAAGGTTGGCCACGTGGCAATCGCTATGTTACCTTAAAGTACGTGTCTACAGCCATGAACACACGATGCAGCATAAGGCATGAATTGGATACCATTGCTGCAAAACAATTAAACTAAAGTTTAGTTAGAAAACATTTAGAATAATGGAAAATTTATTTAATAAACAATTTAATTAAATTAAAGTACCAGTGGATAAAATCCCTAGGAAATACCTAGGTAGCAGAAAGCTAATAATCGTCAAGCCACTATCATCCCCTAGCGAGCCTCTGGTCTTCTAACCTACAAAACACAAAAAAATGATGTGGGGTGAGTACACTTCAGTTTAATGTAAAGTCACCTGGGGTTTTAGGGACTCGGGTATATCCAAGATAAGTTAGAAAATATTTTATTTGACTTTGAAAACTTTTTTGAAAACACTTTCCCCAAAACTTTTCTAATTCAATTAACAACAACAACAACAATAATAATAATAAACACAATAATAATAATAATACTAATCTATGGGCTGGCCGTGAAAACTCATCGAAGCTCGACCTTGTGCCTAGGTTAATATCCTCGTATTGTCGAGAGCTATTGCATATTTATTTTAAAACTTATTCTAATATATATATATATATATATATTTATCTCTCTAAGCTCATTCCCTCGACGTTACCATTCGTTATTAATGATGCATAGCTACATCTCTGCCCTGGCGAGTTTCCCTCTGCACCTCTCTACTTCAAGGTCTCCATGATCATCGTGCCCTTTAAAAGGTGGTCCACAGCTACTTGTTGGATGTATGCTCTACTTGGTCCACTTGCTCTCTCATAGAACATTGATCTTATCTTGTTCTTTCTGAAACTCTGTCTTTCATCTCATATGATCTTACCCCATCAGGCATTCTTCTCAATATATATATATACACACACATATATAACATACATACAAACATATATATATATATACACACACATATACTTTCATACATATAATTTAATTTTAAATAATTTTATTTAAATAGCCCACCCAACGTGGCATGTAATAAGATATGTTCGTATAAGAGAGTACAAGAATCCCAAAACGTATAAAACATTTTATGAAACAATGAAAGCATTTAGTCCTAAATGGTTAAACACTGGAACAAAGTCGCTTACTGTATTGGGAGGTTTGTATACTCCCAAGAACACAACGATGATTGAACCATCTTATTTGTTTACTACGATTAATTGTCAGTGCTTAGCCAGTTCCCTTGGGTTCGATACCTAGGAATACTCCCCGGATTACTTGCTGCACCAATTCTATATTGTTGTAGAATTCAAGTATCATGTTGTACCACTATTAAGTACACAAAAATCTTGATTTTTCTCAAGGTTTCTCATTTACACTTTTGTTGACAACTTCTGGTGTCAAATACTTTACACTTATATTGACAGGCACATATATTATATTGACACCTTTCGGTGTCAAATGAATTAGTATAATCAATTGTATTAAAAATTAAACCAGGTAAATTCTCAAAAAAAGAATTGAGGGGTCACAGACGGTCCCATTTAAGTTTCTTCCTTTTTAGATAGAATTTTCATAGATATGTAACTAATAGCACAATGCCAAAAACACTATCACTAGTATGAGAACTTCAAGTGTTAGTAGTAATATTTGATAAGAGCACTAAAATCATTGAACCAGTATGACAATCTCGAGTGTCAGTTACTAGCTTAATAGCAAAATTACCAAAACTGTTTGGCAACTTTAAGTGCCAATATGGCAACTTTTGATGTAAACGATGAATCCACGTCAATTAACTCAAATAGTATGTCAACTTCTCTTTGTTTTTTTTTTAAAGACCTCTTGGAAAGCTTGTTTCTCTCTTTCGCCTAGACAACTTTGACTGTCTCGCTTAACTTAGACAACTTCGAATGTCTCTTTTCTAAAAGCTTAGAAAACTTCAGGTGTCTAGTTTGTCACATTATTTCTTTGACTTCTTTGATATAGACAACTTCAAGTGTCTAATATTTGATTAGAGCCTAAACAACTTCAGGTGTCTAGTTTCTTACTAGCCTAAAGCCTCTTGTGCGGATATCGTGTTATAAAACTAATTCCCCCAGCATTAAGAACAAGATTATATAGGTTAATTACTATTAGAGATTCACCCAACATGAATCTTTTAAATAGTCTTGTTGGATTCCCTTTAAGTAAGGTGTCCTACTCAAGTTCCACTAATATCTCAATTAAACCCTAGATAGCATGGATTTAATGGAGATTGGTAAGTCAATTGCACAAACAAGTGATTATTGGCCACTAATCAAAATCATAAACAAGTGACAAGTAGATAAACAAGCATATTTACCTTAAGCACAGAGAAATCAAAGAACAATTGTAAAGTAAACTAGTTTAAGAGTAAGAAACCTCACAATAGTTGAAGAGCATCCTCTAGAACATTAGATTGGAGAAAAGAAGTTTAAGCCTTCATAAAAGAATAAACAATAATTTTGAAAATTATCTAGGAGCTTAAAGCTAAAATAATAAGTATATATGGGAGTAAGGTTTAGGTTTAATCTCTTAAAGAATTTACGAGAACTCTTTCTTCATTAATTGAATCTTGATGACAAATTTTCAATTAATCTAACTTCCTCTTGAATCTTCTTGATTTTGGGCTTCAATTGATGAGTTTTAATGGTTAAGAATGGTCAAAGGCCGAACATAGGGTGTCCAAGGTCCGAATAAAGCAAAAGAGCTCAATATAGTGTAAATCTTGATATAAGACGACGCCGAGTGGTCAAAGACTCAATGGCCAGTTGTGAACAGCCTTTTCCTTGTGATTTCCCAATGGGAGCCGGCGCCGTCTTGTCCAAGACCCGGCCCCCGGCTAGCCTCGGCTAGAAAAGATAGTCTTCAGTAAAATAGAGGTTTGGAGAGCCAAACGAACTCGGATTTTGATGTTCTTTAGCATTTTAGAAAGCTAAAATTTTGATGTTCTTTTTGATGAAGAACAAAAAGACAACCTAAGTCTCTAAAATGGTGTAATTTAGCCATCTTTCAGATCTATCCAAACTTCCAGGATCCTTCACTTTGAACTTTTTGCACTTGTCTTCCTACTTGGCTTGTTTTTACTTCTTTCACTTCAAATTCATCATTCTCATTCAATTGACACCAAAGACATAAAAAGAAGTGAATTATCCAAGAATTATATAGTTAGTTGCATATAATCATAAGAATTATCAATTAAAATATCACCAAAAATACAACTAACAATTTTGCCACTGCACTTCCTTTGATTGCTTTCTGTGACACATACTGTATATTATATTCTGACAAGAGAACTTTCCACCGAGTAATTCTCCCTAATAGACCTGGTTTCTCAAATATATATCTTATGGGGTCCAACTTTGCAACCAATAAGGTAGTGTGAAACAACATGTACTGTTTTAATTAATGAGCAGCCTAAGCCAATGTGCAACACATCTTTTCTAATGGTGGGGAATATTTGGCTTCATATTCTGTGAATTTCTTGGTCAAACAGTATATTACATGCTCTTTCTTTCCATTTTCATTCTACTGACCTAGTACACATCCCATGGAGATTTCAAATACAGTGAGGTACAAGATCAATGGTCTGCTGGGTACTAAAGGTAGTAGTACTGGTGGATTAGTGAGATACTCCTTAATCTTTTTGAAATCGGCCTAGCATTCATCATCCCATTTGCCTAGATCTTGTTTCTTAAGTGATTTGAAATTTGGATCATCTTTAACTGTTAACTACGGTATAAATCTGGTGATGTAATTCAGCTTCCCTAGAAAACCTTCGACTTCTTTCTAGGTTTTAAACGGTGGCAGGTTTTAGATAGCTTCGATCTTATTCAGATCTACTTTAATTCCTTTTTCATTGACTACGAATCCCAATAATTTTCCAGATGTAGCCCCAAATGTGTCCTTACCTGGATTCAATCCGAGCTCGTATTTTTGTAGCCTTTTGAACAACTTTATCAGATTCACTATATGCTCCTCCGCCGTCTGAGCCTTTGTTATCATGTCATCAACATACACCTCGATCTCTTTATGTTTCATATCATGAAACAAAGTCACCATAGCTCTTTGATAAGTGGCGCCGGTATTTTTTAATACAAACGACATGACCTTGCAGTTAAAGGTTCCTTACACAATGATGAAGGTAGTTTTTTCTTTGTTTTTAGGTGCCATTTTAATTTGATTGTACCCAGAGAATCCACGCATGAATGAGAACATCGAATGCGGCAAAAGGAAACTTATCGTTAGGGTTGGCCCGATTTGAATCTCGATAATCCACACACATCCTCACCTTCCTATCCTTCTTTGATACTGGGACTATATTGGCGACCCACTCCGAGTACTTTGCCACTGTAAGAAAATTGGCATCTAATTACTTCATCATCTCTTCTCTTATATTTAAAATTGTTTTCAACTTCATTCGTCTTAACTTTTTCTTAACTAGCTTGCATTCTAGTTTAATGGGCAACTTATGCACTACAATTTCTGAATCAAGTCTCGACATATCTTGATATGACCATGCAAAAACATCAAAGTATTCCTTTAGTAAATCCACCAATTGTTGTCTCTCATTATCTGACAAAGTGGTGCCTATTTTACATTCCTGCTTGTCCTTTTTTATACCCAAATTTATCAACTACGTAGTCTTTTTATGAGGCAATATCTGTTTTTCCTCTTACTCAACCAATCTCAATAAATCTTCGGGTAGATCAAAGTCATCAATATCACCATTGTCAACTTCCTCAGTATTAGCCAAAATAAAAGTCGGGAGCGTTGCTCATGTTAGCTTCGTATTTGTTGACTGTGGACATTTGCTCAAAAGAAAACACAGTTGGAATTTCCATGACAAACCAATTATCTAACTCTGTATCCATCTTGGTCACATATATCAACCTATCCAGTCAATTTGATGCTTCTTCATCAATAGTATGAATAGCCACATCTTGTAACCCCTTCTGAATTGAATGAACTTAAAATAGCGTCCGTTCACAATGATTGACATTAGTCCATTCGGTCGAAACAAAAGTTTGACTGATTGGTTGGAACTCTATCATTTCTCCCTCTATATTCTTTTCTTCTTTTCTAGCCAATCTTTAGTTCTTTTTATTCTTTTTCATTTGCTGCTTCTCCTTCTAAGATGGCCTAAAACCAAGACCAAATATGTTATCTTGACTTGGCCTTTCTATCAATTTAGATCTCCCTTGTAGATCTTTGCCTAGACCTTTTCTATCTAACCAACCCTTTTTTTCCATCTGTCTCTGCTGCACCATTAAATCTGTTAGTTTATGGGTAGCACTCTTTTCAGAAATGACTTCTGTTATTTCGAAAGATCGGAATGAACCCTCTAGAGCCTCTCTGACAGCTTCAATATACGGAGTATCTTCAAACTAAGCTACCATTATATCCCCTTTTTCCTTCACTGTTACTATCATTCTTTCCACCTAAATTTTACCTTCTTATACAAGGTTGAAGGTACTACCTCGGCTAAATGAATCCATGGCCGACCAAGTAGGTAAGTATAAAAGGGGTTGATGTCCATGACTTGGAACACAAGCTCAAATGTGATTGGACCAATTGAAAAAGAATATCTATAATCCCCAACACTTTTCTCTTAGTCCCATCAAATGGTTAGATTATTACTTGAATGCATGTAGGACATATCAACTGGTAGCTTCTTTAGGGAACGAACACGTATGACATTTAGAACCACCCGCTTGGATGAAGGTGCACCCGATGTTCCATCTTAGCAACTTGAAGACTTTTCATGCATTTCCAAGCGACCTGAGTCAGAGTTAATGTACTGGAGCCCAAATTTGTGTAAAGCCACCATCCGACAGACATGTAGAAGAAATCCTAGCAGATAAAACCATTTAGCATAGTAGGAAACCCACTCTTGAATACCTTGTATAATGGGAGAGATTAGGTTCTGAAGAAGTCAGTTGGGAAAAAGTCACCGACCTACAAGCCTTCCAGCAGAAGATTGAAGAATCCATAGCAACCAAGTCGACGAGGGTGTCGACCGATTAAGTGGGGGAGAATGTCATGGCCACACCATGTTAGGGCCATGCCATGACCAACCTTGTATAGGGCCATGGCCGAGTAGAGGCTAAATGATGGGTAGATCTTTGTAATCTAGAAAAACCCGTCCCCGTTTTGAACATATCAATGGTTGTTCATGATATAGCTATAAAATCCCGTTAGCTCTTTAGGGGGGTAGTCTCGAGACCCGATGGATAGGTTAGCTCCCTGGCTTAGAACTGCACCACCGATCACCTAAGGCTACGCTCCTGGCCCGTAAGTGGTGTGGTGATGCATGTGGCTAGTGTAATGGATGTTGCCTTGTGGCTTGCTCATTATGTGCTTGTTGCCTATTTCTTTGGTTGCTTTGTTGCCATGTTGCTTGGTTGTTTGTAGCCTTGTTGCCTTGATGTAATGCACGGATTTATTAATAATAAAACCATTTTCCTCTTGAGAGTGGATGGGGGTCACTATGCTAGTTCGCTTATGCCCTACGGGCTATCTTTGTGGCTAGCAATGCTAACCATGACACACCTGGACCTAATGCGACTTTTCCGTACAAAAGGAATAGTGTAAGACGGCGTATCAAGTCAACAATATGTCGGTCCGGATATGTCTAATTAAGAAGAGAAGTTAGGTTAAGATAAGATGAAGTTGGAAGATGAAACAAGTGACCATGCATGGAAACACTGAAGTGGACTTCTTTAAGTCTATAGCCAATGGATTGGATATCCATTGGTGATTTGGTTGGTGGATTAGGCCAATGATCGAAATTTGAGAGATTAAAAAGAGGAGAAAGAGTCTGGCCCAGGGTTCGAGTAGACCCGGCGCTGGACTCGCCTATAAGTAGGGGGAGGCCGAGCCTCTCCCCCTCATTTTCTTTTTTTCTCTCTTCTCTCATTTCTCTTTTCACTCAATTGCTCTCTTGGAGCAATTTTGGACTTTTGGATGATCTGGACAAATCGACTGAAGGATCAAGGCAAGATTCTAGTATGCTATTCTTAACACCTTGATCTACATTTTTCTAAGTTTTCACGCATTTCCATGCATCGGTCTAGGAGAGACCAAGCTCAAAGTTAGTTTTAGCTTTTTAGTTAGATTTTAAGTTTAGATTCGAGATCTAGGAATTTTGAGCTTGTGATTCTTGTTTTTCTTTCGGTAAAATTTTCATGGACGGCGTGAAGATCGTTCGTCTAAGTTTGTGCAGCAATTGGAGGTCGGACGACACAAAAACTGAGGCAAAATGCTCTGTTCCCGAGCCTTTGGCTCGAATCCTAGGCGAAAACCGTGCAAGACCCTCAGGAGAGTCGCATCGCGCAGCTCCCGCAAGTCCCGCGTGGGAGCCATGCAGATCCCGCACGGGACTCGGCCTAGTCGGCGTGGGAATGGGCCTTTGGGCCCAAAACAGTGTCGGTTCTGGCCTAGCCCACCTGGGGGGCCCACGGGCCCTACGGTCATTTTCGTAATTTCTCACCAAGTGTCCAATTTTAACTCCGGAACCTCCCAGCTACTTTTCTAAGCCCCGAAACACTTTCAAACATCGTCTTAGGTCATATTAGAGCCTCATAGGTGCATTCATAATTGTTTATGGATGCTAACACGCTTTTCTGTGCACTAGAGTTTCAGATAATCGAATGCGGTGATGCTCCGAAGGTTAAGCTACGTGGAGCGCTTGGGAGTATATGAACCTCCTTACACTGTGAGTGGCCTAAACTTCTTTGTTTAGCCACTGGGCACAAAGGTTTTAAAAATGGTTTTAAAAACATAAATGTTTTCAAAGGTTTTGGGATACGGGAAATCGACACACACACTTTTGTATGTTGATATACCCACCTAGAGAGTGGGATGTTTTCAAAGAAAATATAAAGACTTATGTGTGTGTGTTTAATTGTTTTAAATGAACATGTGTTATGCATATATATATATATAAAATATTATTATTATGATTATTGAGGGTACGATAACCCTAGAAGATGAGTGATTGAGTGGGCTCCTCGGTGCTCCAATATATGCGAGAGCATGGACCGAGTTAGAGAGCATGCATGATACTTAGCCGTGGACCGCCTATCGAGGGGCACGGTGAGTCGAGACCCTGGGAGAGGCACGTAGTGAAGCTCGCCAGGGCTCTAGAGCGCTGTGTTCCACCTCAGCAATGGGCGCCACCGAGGGAACGGGCTAGAGAAAGAGAAAAGAGAAAATGTTTTAGAAAGAAAAGAGATAGCCCTCGGTGCAGTGAGGCATAAAACGACCGACAGGTCATGCTTTCAGTATGATAGAGATGCCAACCCAATTTATGTATATTTATTTATTTATTTTATGTGTTTTAAAAGAGAGTTCTCGGCTAGAGAACTAGAAAGAGATTTTTAAAAGAAAATATTTATTTTATTATTTTACTATGGATTCCCTTTCTTTTCCCTAACCCCCGATGGAGATTCATAGAACCTCTGTCACTCACTTGTATCTAATGTGGATGGATGCAGATCCGCATACGAGGATAGCAGATATCGGAGGCTCACTAAGAGGCATCGGTGTCTTAGGCTTAGTAGTTTTTGCTACATAGGTATTTCTTTTAAGTTAATCCACTGGTACACTTTTTAAGTTAATTATTTATTTAAATGATTTTAATTAAATTTTTAGTTGTTTTGCAGCGATGATATCCATTTCTTTGCCTTGCGGTGCTTTGGATGCGTGACCAGTCGGTACATACTTCGAGGCAACATGACGTTTGCCACGTGGCCGACCCGGGCGGGTCGAGGTGTGACAAACCACTTGTTGTGTACTTGTGCAAAACCAAGCAACTCTAGGCTAATTTGATCGGAAGAACCCAATCAAGTGCCGCACGGTCAAGTTAGATATCGAAAGCAAGGCTTATTCATGACACCTTGGGAGGGAGAATAAGAGATTCAAATCTTACACTGTTACGCTGAGAATTGCTTATTGAAGACTAGAAGTCTTTAAGACCATCTCCAAGGGCTTGCATCGAATTTTACACCATTTTGGTGTAAAAAGAGCATCTTTTTAGAATATTCTTTCATCAAATTTTTTTCACTCCGATGTATAACATCATTTCTTACACTAATTTTTATTAAAAAGATATCTATCTATTATTTAACTTCATATAATTATAAAAATAATAACTTAACTAATTAAATTAATCTTTAAATAATATTAATAATATAGTTTATTATTCTTAAATTTATAATATTAAATAATAATTAATAATTTTTTATTATAAATTATTTAATCATAGGATATTAATTATTGTTAACATTGTTTCACAAATAATTAATAATAATATTATCACACATAATTTATGAAATTATCATATAACTAAAAAAAATTACATTTTATAGACCAAATCTAATTTTCTAAATTACCAAATGGCTCTCATAAGGGTTGGGTCATCAAATGCCTTTAGCCAATATTTTGCTAATTTAGGAGGAAATGGAGATGATCTTCCAAATTTTTAATTATTTTTTAGCATATATTATTGTCAAGTAGTTATAATTATAGCCGTTAGTATTTTAACCTATGTTCTAATTTAATTTCCATGATTGTTTAATTTGTATTTTGATTATAATTGAAGTGAAATGATGTTTAATTCCCTTTATTATGTTTTAATTGAATTTTTACCAAATTTTTTAAATTTATATTTATAATTATTTTATAAAATAATTTAAATATATATTCAATATTGGTCTCAATTTAAAGATCTCAATGAGATCTTTCTAATGATATATATTTTTCTTAATAATTAAAAAAATTAAATTTAAATACAACTCAAAATATATAAATATAACAAAAAAACAAAAATGACATAGAATTAATTAATAAAAAAAGATAAGCATAAAATGAAAAACAAAATCATCCCACCAAAAATGCTGTAATGAATAGGGTACTTTCTTGAAGCACCATCAACACTATTTTTTACGCTAAATTGATATTTTGATACTTCCTTAGAGATGATCTAAGTTGTGTATCTTATTTCTGACAAAAAAAAAGTTACTTGAAGTCTTGAAGTGTAGGGTCACGAAGTTGGCCGGTAAGGAGGGAAAGGCTCAAATGATCTGTCTATCTTCCCCAAGTCTCATTATTATTATTATTATTAAAAAAAAGAAAGAAAAAGGGAAAAACGTGCTCTTTCATCAACAAAGTAAATTACTAATTTGTTACAGTCATTAACAGCCTTTTCTAGTAGAAAGAGCCAACTTCTTTTTAGAAAAAAGCAACAACAAAGGAGATTCCCCCAACCTTTTCAAATTAGAAATAAAAAGAACAAGAATGAGGAGGGGATACCATCTTCCAATATATTGGCCACGCGGCTGGATATATATATATATATATATATATATATATATATATATATATATCCCACTTGTTTCTTTTTTTACTTTTCTTTTCTTTTCTTTTTTTGTAATCATAAGTATTTATATTTGTTTAATAATTTATGGTTAATTTTTTTTGAATTGTGTCGGACTCAAATAAGAAGAAATTCTTTTAAATTTTTTTTTTATTCATAAAATTTAAACTTGAGATCTTATCTAAAAGATTTTGAGTTCTTTCGACTCAATCTAATAAGTGTTGATTATCTACTTGTTTATTTGATTCTCTAATCTCTAACCATAATTATCAAGATTTAAGCCAATAGAGAAAGGAGCAATGCTGGGATGGGGCCTCTTTTCTAGCTTTAATAATTGAACCAACAATTGCTTTTTGATTTGGCTCGTTTAAGTTCCTAATGCTCACACATTTCATTCAAGTTTAGCCTATACTATGTACTCGTATGTAACTCCTTAGGTTTTTGAATTCTGCATTTAATTGAGATGGTTAAAAATTAGACTTATTCCCTCCGTCCTAAATTATCTGTTTACTTGTAGTTAAAATATTCTAAATTTTGATTATTAATTATAAAAAATTATATAAAATTAAAATTTGAAAAATTAAGTTTTGAAAAGTTTAAGATTTAATTTTTTTTAACTTTATTTTTAAAAACTTTACAACTGCATAATTTTTCATAATTAATAGTTAAAGTCTAAAATATTCTGACTACAAATGGACAGATAATATAGAACAAAGATAACAATTTATAAAGTTTCAAATTTGAAACCTTATTGGATCAAAAAAAAATTTGAAACCTTATATTCCGTCTTACATAAATTTCCTTCTCTTCCTCTTATGTATAAAAAAAATTCTTTGGGCTTTTGGCCTAATTGATTAAAAGATGTACATTAATGACTTTAAAATTTAGATTAGCCATCATTTGGAAAACATTATTGAAGTGCTTGTCATCAACTCCGACTTTTGTTATAATTTCAATTTCCTGATTATAAGTTCACGTATTGACTTTTGATTTTAAAATTAAAATACATGAAAACATAATTAATCTCCACAAGTATAGATCAGATGTGGTAGCTTGGGAGTATCTTATTTTTGTTCTTAAATTTTGATCAAAACCCGGCATTGATTTAAGGTTTTATTTTCATCGTTGTTATAATAATGAATTTTCGTCGCAATATCTGTTTGGTTAATGATTATTAATTTTGTTGTTTGTTCGGTTTTTAATAATTTTACCACGAAATTAATTTCCCTCCTGTTGGGTTTTGTACGTGTTCCAAGTGGCAAGAATGTACTCGTCGGCCACTTGAATTGGAGTTTTGCAAGCAAGCTCCAAATGAAGAACAAATCGGATCAGATCGGTCGGTTCATCCGGTTTAATAGTGAATCGACCATCAATGTGGTCCTTTAAGGGCTATAAAATTGGTTATTGTTTAAACCAATTGAACCAATTAAACCGGTTTAGTAAAAAAATTAATTTTTTTATTTTGTAAGTTATTTTTAATTAACTAACCCAAATTAATCAGAAATCCAAATTTTATTTTTTTTGTTAGGTTTGAACTTTTGATTTTAAATTTTTGACCTTAAATTTTTTTTATTCTAATGTACTCCTATAATAAAAATTTAATTTGTGATGTAAAATCATTTGTATTATTTATTTATATTATGTGATGCACTAATATTTTATACTTTTTCTTATTTTTTGTGAATTTTTAAAAAAAATTTTAATTGAAACTTTGAAATTTAAATATTTTAAGAAATTAATAAAACTAAAATATTCAAATAACCGGCCTAAACGGTTCAACCGGTTGAACCAGTTGAACTATTGAACCTTTAACCTCACCAATTCAAACACCGGTCGGATTTTTTATTCATTCCAATTTGAGCAGTACTTTCACAAAGGAATTATGAAAGACACATGAAGTTGCATAATAAGTATTCAAGAAAGAGGCTCTCAAAAAAAAAAAAAAAGAAGTATCCTAGAAAGAGAAAAGGTTAAACTACTTATTTAGTTAATGTATTATAGATTTTTCGTTCATTTTGATCTATGTATTTCAATTTTATGTAATTTAGTTTTGTATTTTTATAAAAGTGACAAATTAAAAACAATTAGTACTGTTGAGCACAACTCAACAGCCCCAGAAACAACTCAATAAGCCCAAAGGACCAAGCTTGGGAGGACCCAACAGAAGAAGCCCACACGCGGAGCCCATGAGCAAATATCCTATCAGCGCAGATCCTACCAACGTAGATAGCCTAAGATGTGCATAGACTCCATATACGACGCAAACTCCCTAAGAGGCCAGAACCTCCAATCAGCATAGAGTCCACTCCGAGACTGACAACAGGTACACATGCCATGTGACGAGTAGTCACATCCATGTTATATTCCACTTAAAGCTACCTACCCTTTGTCCATATATAAGGTAAAATATCTATCACTATTCATCATCTTCAACCTGTCATCTCTCCACCAACCTTTTTCCTCGATTCTCCCAACTTTCTTCTCTCTCTCTCTCTCTCTCTCTCTCTCTCTCTCTCTCTCTCTCTCTCTCTCTCTCTCTCTCTCTCTCTCTCTCTCTCTCTCTCTCTCTCTCTCTCTCTCTCTCTCTCTCTCTCCCCCTCCAAAATACTCCATTAATATGAGAACCTACTTTAATTCTTACATCGGATGGGGCCCTATTGGACTTCATCACCATGGTTAGAGCTCTCTCTTCATCTCATTCGTACAAGCCGACTAAAATGGCATCAACATTGGTGCCGTCTATGGGAACCAAGCAAAAAGCTAAGCTCTTCCATTAAGAAATTTCATATTTTTTCTTAGTAAAATTAGATGAGTTGAAGGAGATCTAGCTTTCATGGTTGATTTTTATGGGTTGAAGGTCTAGCTTTATGGTTAATTTTCCATGGTTGATTTTTATGGGTTGAAGAGCTAGCTTTCATGGTTTTTATGGGTTGAAGATCTAGCTTTATGGTTAATTTTCCATGGTTGATTTTTATGGGTTGAAGAAAATCGTTAGTGATTGTTGATGATTTTTTCAAAATCTTGGGATTTGATTTTCAAGATCTTATTTTCATGGAGATTTTGATGATTTTTCATGCTAATCTTGGAATTCTTTGATGATTTGAATAATACTATGATGTGATTACCTATTATATATTCTTTTCCATTTTTGATGTTGGAGTTCTTTGATGAGTTGAAGAATATTTGGGATCTCAAAACTTGTTGATTATTTTCTGGGTTTTCATGCCAATTTAAAAAAGCTTCAATTTGTTGATTAAGTGGAGAAGACAAAAGATGTTCTAAAGGTATCTTGCTTTCGATTTTAACATCCTCTTTACGAGTATTTTGTGTCTGTTCCATTTCTTATTGCTTCCCAGAATATTCCACTACAAAGTATTCTACTTCGGATCTACTTCTGAGTCCTTCGTAGAGTATCTGCTTCTAAGTCCGTCGCAGAGTACACACTTCTAAGTCCGTCGCAGAATATCTACTTTTGAGTCCATTGCAGAGTACCCACTTCTGAGTTCGTCGCAGAGTATACACTTTTGAGTTCGTCGCAGAGTATCCACTTCTGAGTCAATCACAGAGTATCCATTTCTGAGTTCGTCGTAAAGTATCCCACTTCCAATTGTTCCTGAGAGTATTCTGCTTCTCACTTTCGCATTTTCTACGTTAAGAGTCATGCACCTAGCGAATGCAAACTTTCGTGAGACCTAGCACCTTAATCCTATAGGAAACAAATCCATGGAGGAACCTCTGCCCAAAACACACAAATCGAGCGCACAACCATCATCTTTGACTATGGCACTGTCTACGCCTTACGCTGTGACGTCTCAGGCAGAGTTAACCGCCTTATCGAGCACATAGCCATTATCTCTGGCTATGGCACTGCGTACGCCATATGCTGTGACGTCTCAGACAGAGTTAACCACTTTATCGAGTGCACAACCGTCATCTCAGGCTATGGTACTGCCTATGCCTTATGCTGTGACATCTCAAGGAGAGTTAAACGCCTTATCGAGTGCACAGCCGTTATTTATGGCTATGGCACTGCCTACGCCTTATGCTGTGATGTCTCAGGTAGAGTTAACCGCCTTATCGAGTGCATAGCCGTCATCTCTGGCTATGGCACTGCCTATGCCCTACGCTATAATGCCTCAGGCAGAGTTAACCGCCTTATCGAATGCACGGCTGTCATTTCTGGCTATGGCACTATCTACGCCCTATGCTGTGACGTCTCAGGTAAAGTTAACTTCCTTGTCGAGTGCACAGTTTACACTTCCGGTGATGGCACCCCATTTGGGAGAACCTGGAGTGGTGTAGGGAAATGAGGACTTTTGCGGCACCACAAATGCCACGAGAATATCGCACATCCCCACGATTTTCGTAGGAGATAATCCCTTGCTAAACTCAACATCATTTGCTACTTTGCAAGCTGCACCTGCGCCATTTCTGGGAATGGCCTTCCAGCAAAACCCATAGGCATATGAAGCATTCTCTTTCTTTATGGGCCAACAAGCGATAATACAATAGTTGAGTGCAATGCAACAACAAACAAAGCAAAGGATGAGACAATTTTTTGAGCAACAAGACACCTCAATCAAAATGGAGCAATAAAAAACCCCAGTCAGAATGGAAAGTAACATGTTAAGCACACATTCCCTCCTTAGGAAGCCCTCTTTTGCTGCAAAAACACAGAAACCCTCTCATGTGTCAGCATTTCTTGTTGAATCCTTAGAAGTGAGAGATGAACAAACACTCAGTAAAGCACATCCCCAGGGAGCAGAACTCTTGTGAAGAGCAATCGAGAAGACTCCCAAATAAATAAAAGACGGGCACATCTGTAGGGAGCAAAACTTCTGTGAAGAGTAGTTGAGCCAGTTCCCAAAATAAATAAAAGCTGGGTACACCTCGTATAGAACAGACTCTTGCAAAGAGTATAAACGCAGAGGATGCACCACCTTTGCATCGAGCACAGCTAGCTGGTCATTATAAAGAGAGAAACGAAGTAGTTAGCAGAGGAGGAATAGCATAAACTGAGCGGAGCAAATGGCCATCTCTCAGATGACGATTGTTGGCAAAACAGTTGGACCATAACTTTTTTAGCAGAAGACATGGATCTGTGTTAAGATTCTGGGAATGATCTCGTAGTAGTGAAGACAAATAATAGGGAATTATGAAGTGAGACGCATACTCATGGATAATGGTAATGATGTGGACATCATACTTTATAAAACCTTTATTAGTATGGGGCTTTAAGATTCTATGCTCTCCCCCCTATACGTCAATATATAGCTTTAACAATCGACTAATCCCTCTGAAGGAAGCCATCACTCTCTCCATGTGCCTGGACAATGGATAGTATAAACTCAGCATCATGAACCCATTTCTGGTAGCGAATATCCCTATAGCATACAATGCCCTCATAAGGTGCCTTCTCATAAAATCTGCCAAACTACTAGACGTAGTTTGCTTCCTAACTATCAAATTCCCTATACCCACAGGAATCAGATATGTGAAAACAGATTAAGTAATAGCTAGGCTATGTCACCTCACAATTCTAGCACTAACCAAAAGGTCGAAGTCTGGGATAAAGGAAGCTGTAGAGATAAAAATGAAAGGTGATGACAGCACTGGGGGCATAAGCAACAAAAAACCCCAGTGAAAGTGGAAATTAACATCTTGAACACACATCCCCATTCTGGCAAGTAACCTCTGTGCAAAACGCACAGACTCCCTTTTGTGTGTCTACGCTCTTTATTGAATCACTAGTTGTGAGAGTCGAGTAGACTACTGTAAGAAGTAGTCCAGCAGACTCCCAAAAGTAAAAGACGGGCATGCTCATAAGCGGATGCTCCACAAAGGATACATGCTTGCTCACAAGCAAATGCCAAACAGAAGATGTAGGCTTTTAGTAAAATCTGTGGAAAGCAGATGTCCATAAATAATTTAAGCCTTCTGAAAGTGGAAGCACATTCAATGATAGATGCCTATCAGATGATGCATACTTGCTCATAAGTCGATACCCACACACAATAAAGCCTGCTAATAGGATGATGAAACAAATTGCTTGTACAACGATCAATGCACCCCTGTTTCCTTTAATGGATCCATACTCTTAAAACTACAAAGTGTTGCACTTATTCAACATATTATTGGCTGCGACATTAAAGACCACGTTCGCTTGAAAAATACAATTGAAGAATTGATCAACCACCAAAGTGATGACTACTCTAAGCGCAGATTGCTCTAGGTGCAGACTGCTTCAGACACAGACTGCATTGGGCGCAGACTACTCCAGGCATGAACTCCTTTCAAAAGTCAAAGAGACAACCATAAACAAGCCAAACAGATTTCCTTAACATGATTAACCAAACTCCCAATAGAAGGTCGAGTATATTCATTTTACAATAGCTAAGCAGAATATTTGTTAAACTTGCAAAGGCATTCCAATAAAGCTAAACCTAACCCATGAGGATACGGGTAAAAAAGCACATCCCCCATACGCCGTCAGTCTACAATGCACTCTATACATATTAATTATCCATCAAGCGCGCAGCTACATCTCAAAGACTAAACACCTTTGCACAACTTGCCTAATCCCATTTCTAATGTAAATGTAAATTTAAAGAAAATTAGAGGTAATAGTCATAAACCTCTTGTGTATTAATCTTAGACATAAATCTCGAGGGGCAACAATCTTTAACCTTTCACACAAGGTTAGTGGTGGAATTTGCTAGCCTTCCATATGAATGTTGAGGTAACAAGCATCAACTTCATACATTCCAGCCTTCATTACGAGGTCAAGAACAGAGAATAATAAGCATTATTCGAATAAATGAGGTGAAAAGTGCAACATCCTATACATCAACCATTCACATGTGGCAAAGGAGTAAGAAACTACAAAATTAAGCCTACATATATGTTCTAAACAGTAGGCATTTCCACAGGTCACAGACTTTTAAAATGAATAGCATAATCCCAAAAATAAGACCAAATTCCCAAACCAATTTAGCCTACATAATGGCTGTAAGTCACTAGCTACTTGATTAAAGAGTAAGGTAATCCTTTATTATCAACTCTAAAAACACAATCAATTATCCCAACCAAAAAAAGGTACTCAAATTATTTATTTTATTGGTGGTAGGACTACTAGTCCGACATACTTGCAAGCACAAATAGGCTCGAGCTGCACAGTCAGTAACTTAGATGGGCGTATCTGGCCGCATATCTGTTCGCCCTTTTGTGCAAGAAAAGGCCCTTGAAATATATAGATTAAGATATAAAAGCATAAACTACTCTAGAATAACTACACGAAAGCTCTTATAAAATCAGTGAAGATCACAGACTCCATGAAAAAGCACAAGTATAATTGTGCATATTTTTTAAAGGATGGTAAGACTACTATCACACTACCATATCTTCTAACCAAATACTTGTATATATAAGTAAAATTCCATATAGTGAAGGAACTTTTGGGACAACCAACAGTCAAGCTAGTCCACTACCAATATAAACGTCACTTTAAAAGAAAGGTTAACATCGCCATCAAGCAAATGAGGTGAAGTGATAAATAACAAATCAAAATAAACCATCGGATGGATTAGGAAATTCATCAAGGATATTGTTGGAAATATATGTTCACAACAGAGTAAAGAAGTTAGCCTATTAGAATATTACAAAACTGAGTGCTATCTAAAACCAAAATAGAAGTAAACTAAGCTAAGCATCTGCTAGGGTCCTCTGCACCTCAAAACCCGCTACCTCAGGATCTGCAACTTTAGTATTCATAGTCGCAGGCTCCTTCACATTATAGACTGTAGAAACCTCTGCAGTAATAAGTACTCCTAAGTCAGGAACCTCCTCTGAGCCCACTTCTATGGACTGCTCCTCTGAATCACCAATCATATTTGCACCTTTATCAACTCTTTGGATATCACCTTTTCTGACTTCCTCCTTACCTCCATCTTCATCAGCATACACACTAATCGAAGAAACATCTATTCGTTCAAAATCAATATTACTTGTATTGGTATTGGAAACTCCTACTTTATCACAAAGGTTACAGATTCCCTAACTGCATTGCCATAATCACCCATCTTATCGAGCAGATCCTGCCTTTCCTATCCGAAAGAAAGCTTAAACGTTTCACACTTGTACAGGTAGTATAACCAAGTTATAATGAACTCACAAAATAGAATGCTTTAGTAAACAAAGCCACACATATGCCTCACATTGAGAAATCACAGAAGACATCATAAGCTACACCAAGCTCATCTTTTACATATAATCTTTATCAATTCTGGGAATCCCACGAGCAGTGCCCTGTGCGGTTGCACCAATATTCCCTAACCAACTTTTCGGATGGTTACGCTTAAGATCAGCATCTGTGCCCTAAGCGCACATCTGTATTTTCTTCCTCTCTCTGGTTTCCACTTTAAAATCTTGAGGTAAGGATACTGCTACCTTCGTCCCCTGAGAACTCTGCCCATATTTTGCATTTTAGAAAGGGGCGTTGGAACTCCGAATTCCACTAAATGCACAGAAGGCATAATACTTAAGCCTCCCTTACTCTACGTAGAAGATGCACTGACATCCGACTTCTTTTGCCCAACAGTACCTAGCCTTTTAGCCAAAGGCTCATAGCCTACAAATCAATAAACTTGGGAGGCAAACCCAAACCCCAAAACTTGGAATATTTTTCATCTTGAAAGGTACTACAAGCGACTTAAAATCTATCATATACACGCTTGAAAGTGAACCCTCATTATGTGAAGGTTTTCGGTTAGTAGGGAATTACTAAATACACAGTCTGCTACATTATAAATAGATAAACATAGCCTACCACCGATGAATGCATACCCTGTGCTTGTGTAGTCTGTGACAACACACAACCTAGCACAGACGACTACATACTCTGTGTATACACAGTCTGCCATAATACACATCCTACCATAGATGAACATGCAGTCTGTGTGTACGTAATCGACTACATCACGTAGCCTGCAACACCATAAATAGATGAACACACAGTCTACTATGCCATAAATAGGCCCTTCGATTATTTACTATATTTTGTTCAAATTTTCAGATGGTAGGATTACACTAAATATATATTATATTTGTGATACATCAAGGTTATACCGGTAACCTGCTCAAAGGTTAGAATAGCCCCGATAAGGTTGAACTAAATTATTACTTATTTAGCACCTCCCTTAAATGTGAGGTATGATGCGTCCTCCTTGATCATTCACAGATTCCTAAAGATGTTGAAAACTTAAATATTCTCGCATAGAGAAGTCTACTGAAAAAAAGACTGGATCTTGTTGGTTTAAATTTTGTTAGTAATGGAGCATAACTGGATATGCTCACAAATAGCTATAAAAACAACTCATAATAATAGCTTACCAAAGTTTTGGTACAGCTAAGTTGCGTAACGACGGTTTCATCAATTAACTGATTAACATTTCCATTGTATTCAGCAAAGAAGCTACACTATTCATTATATTAACGCTCAGGTATTTGACATGGATAAAATACATTTGGAGGAAATTACATATCACTTTCCCACAGTAGACAGACATACTTCTTCACAGACTGCCTATCACTACTTGCTTACAAAGGGCAGTCTCCTCGTCGAGAATATTGACATGCTCATCTATTACTTGGCCAACCGTTTCATTTAGATTATTAGCGTTAAGCATATTGGTTCTCACAACATTCAAAATCTACTCTTCGTAGGCATAGTATAAAAGATCCGAGACAGACTTTATATCTAGTCCATTGGAGCAGACTCCATATTCATGCCTATTGGAGCAGACTCCATATTCTTACCCATAGGAGTATACTCTTTTGATTCATAAAGCATTCTAATAAAAAACACATTCTGCTAAATCTGATCGTTGGAAAATACATGGAAAATGCACTTTCCATGCGAAGGCTATTTCAGCCATGATTTCAGAGAAAGTATTATTCTCTAACACATTACATTGTGGAGACGCACATGGAGACTTCTACATTAAACAAGCAAGCATCCTACATAAGGGCACCCTCCATTCTTTAATAAATGATGAGAACACTTTCCAGTAAATCAGGCATCATCCGCTATCATCAATCTTATTAGCATCTTCCTTTACCAAGGATAAATGCATACCCCTAGATATACCATAAATACAAGCATCCTCACATCGGGGATTCTGCGTACTTACAAACTCTGAAGTAGCTTTTTTAAGTTATTATTTTCATAAGGCAATAGCCTCCCACCCACCTAACCCATGCTCACTTACATATTGTTTTCTAGTTGTTCGCGTGATCATTTCATAACTGCCCTCACGACTAGGGGGCACTTGTTGAGCACAGCCCCAAAAACAACTCAATAAGCCCAAAAAACCAAGCTTGGAAGGACCAACAGCAGAAGTCTACACGCAAAGCCCATGAACGCATATCCTACTAGCGCAGATCCTAGCAACGTAGATCCCCAAGACGTGCACGGACTCCGTATACGACGCAGACTCCCTAAGAAGCCAGAACCTCCAATTAGCATAAAGTCCACTCTAAGCCTGACAGCAGGTACACATGCCATGTGACGAGTAGTCACATCCATGTCATATCCCACTTAAGGCTACCTACCCCCTTTGTCCATATATAAGGTAAAATATATATCACTATTCATTATCTTCAACCTTTCATCTCTGCACCAACCTTTTTCCTCCATTCTCCCAACTCTCTTTTCTCTCTCAGCAAAATACTCCATTAATATGAGAACCCACACTGATTCTTACCAGGAGAGGGCCTCACTGGCTTAAAGCCAGTGCCTAACTCACTCTTTCTCAGGGATTAAGGCTTGAAGGGACTTCATCACCATGGCTAGAGCTCTCCCTTTATCTCATCCCTACAAGTTGACTAAAATGGCATCAACAAGTACCTATTCAGTTAAATCTGATGACATGGCATTAAGATGATAATATATGAAGATGTGACCAATAAGAAGTTAACAGTAACACATGACATCCATATGCGTAGTATGGGTATAAATCTTTAACTTTTTTTGTACAATATGTGTCCTCATACACTGTCCGTTTTTGTCTCAAAAAAATCTTAGATTAATATTTTTAAAAAATTAATTTAATTTTTAAATGCTCATAGATATCACTGTAAATTTTTCATTTCTAAACATAACTACAATATGATAGCTTTAAGAATCAAATTAAAAGGTTAGAAATACAAGATTTTCAAATTATAAGGTTAGGATTTGAGAATGGGCTTAAACAAAATGAAATTTGATTTTCAATTCAAGATATCTCCTAGCACAATCAATGAAATCAAGCAAGCAACTAGTTAAAATGAAGCTTAAAGAGTGTAGATTAACGTACCAAAAACTCAGCCAAATCCAATGGTTGGGTTGGAAGATTCGACTTGAAGAACACAGTGACTCCAAGTTGACTTATTTGGAGACTTTGATGATTTTTGGTTAGTTGGATGATTTTGATCTTCAAGGAAACTAAAGGAGTTATTTGTGATGTTTGTTGAGGTGTTTGGAGGTGGCTTTGGGCGAAGGAATTAGCGGAGAAAAAAGGAGATTCGGAAGAGAGGAGAGGAGAATGGAGAAAAGAAGGATGGCCGACCCTCTCTTTAATTTTGATGACTTCAGCACTAAAGTGCTTCGTGTTGGATGCCGAAGTTAGCTCCCAAGTTTGACTTCCAATTCATTGTTCTTCAAATCGCCTTGGTTTTCAATCTCTAATGCACCTAAGTGACTTCAGACGATATTTAAGGTTTCTAAGAATGTAATTGAGCTAACGGAAGTTCAAAAATTATTATCCCAAAGTCTCTAATTCATCATACAATCCACAGATTATAACTAAAATAAAACTAACACGTGTAGACTAGGTCCGGGTGTGTCATTATACTTATCTTAAACAACTTTAAAATGCCTTCTTCATAAGAAAATACCACTTATATAAAATCTCTCACGCCTGATGGCTAGAGAATTGTAACCTCTCCATATGCGAAACTGACGTTCGATGAAAAAGAAAATACCAATGGTAATCAGCTAAGGTAATCACTATAGGGTTGAAAGTATATACATTATGACTCAATGAATGTATGCCATCAATTACAAATATAATGACTCACTTAAAAAAATTGCTCATTTTCAAATTGATAGAAGTCACATAAAGTTTTAAAACAATTTTCAAATTTTATGGCTCAATGACTGCATTTATTGGATGGTTAAGTTTTTCAAATTATGTACTTGAACAAAGTTATGAGTAAAAGAAGACCAATTGAAATCTGATTACATCTAAAACAGGTTCAGACTCAATTATAAACTCTCGAAAATCGATTTTAAACATGTTCCAACTCAATTAGAAATAAGATCAAATAGGAAAAACTCGAGTTATTGTAGGTCCAAAATCGATTTTAAGAACAAAAATGCAAGTCACCATTATATACTCGATTGACATCCCCGTAAAATCGATCTAAACACTTATTTGATTGGAACTTTATCGGTGAACTCCACAAGTTTTGAACTCCCACTAGGAAATACAATAAAAAAAACACAGTTAAACTTAAATGAAAAAAAAAAACTATTTACATATTATAAACTAGAATTGAAATATTCATAAATGATTTAACTACTTATGTTTTGTGGGAAAAAAATCCATAAGATAGCATCGATTTTATATAACATGAAATAAAAATATAACACAACCTAATATCATAGATGCGATACTATCTTAAATGCTAATAGTTAACTACAAAATAATAAATCAATATGATGCCCTAAATACTTACTCTCTTCGAAAACTCGATGTAAAATAATCATACACGATTTCAGTGATTTTCGTAAAATATACACATAAAAACATATTTTAGAATTGATTTTAATTGCGAAGGGATTAATACAAAATCGATTTTAATTATATATAATTGATATAAAAAGATCATAATTGATTTCAGTATCTTTTGCTTGGTCGAGTTTTAAAATATGATTTTACATAATTATTTTGAAAATTTAGGAGATTGACTTTTCTAAAATTAAAGATTAAATTAGATAGTGGTTTAATTAGACTTAAAAGACTTAAATTAAGTCAATATAACCTATAAGTCTATAACCTTTTAAACCAATTTTTTAAATTCAAACTTTAACAATGAAGTACCTAAATCTAACGGTTCCTAAATAACTATCATATTTGATGGCGGTTGATAAAGAGACTGATTGGAGGCAAATTCAAAACGGACTTACTAAAGGTTGCACCTTCATTTTTCTTTCTTAACTCAACACAAAAAAATAAATATAATAATAAGATACATTAAATATATTAAATTAATTATTACATATATTTATTACATACTATCATTCCCTTTAAAAATACAGATTCATTATATTTTAAAAAATAACAAAAAAACTTAAAAATGATATGTGACACCTTTTATAAATCCCATAGGGGATAATTTTTATATAGTGTTGTAGAATTCCTTCTATAAAAATCTACTAGTTTACTAATGCTAGTAGCAAAATATTATAGAGAATTTTTACCCCCCAAAAAATAGTGAGAATAATTATCAAACCCTAGCTGCCTCTCTTATCTCTTTCTTCTCCCTTCTTTAGTTTCTCACTTTTTTTTTAGTGTTTTCGTTCACTGAGATTTCTTTTCCTAGAATAAAGTCCGCAGATTTGTAGATCTATTGGGTTCCAGTTAGTTTATTGAGTTTTGAGTTTGTTTTTGAGTCAGTTGATTTGTTTAATTAGTTTGTCTTTAAGTATGATCTCTAATGATAAATTAAGGATTGCCAACCTTATATTAGGATGTCAAGGAAAGGGTTTGTTTTATGATAAAATGTCAATCATGGAGGTCTTCTAATCAGTCACTTTTTTGTTGCTGATAAAAAAGTTTTATTTGAAAAAAAAAGTGAAAACGAAAAAGTGATGGACATACGAGAGACTCATCAAAAAGGTTCAGGATAGACAGTTTGGGGCATAGAGTAAGATCTAATTTTTTTTGTTACAAAAAAGAGTTTATAGAGTTTTATTAGAACGAGATCTACAAACGAAGAAAAAAAACACTCTAAAATTTATTATAATCAGTATCAATTTTAGTTATGATTTTATACTTTCATTATTGTCATCCATTAAAGTTATTTATATTTAAAAAAAAATAGAGAGAATAATTAAGGCATGTCTCAGTTTAAGCATCCCAACAATTTGCAATTTTGCTTGTCAGATGTGAACACATTATAGTATTTGGCATTTTCACTTTCGTTCTCGAAAGTCTAATTAAAGCGTATTGTCAAATTAAAAAAAAATGAAAAAAAATACCTTAGCGTTACTCGGAAGCACACGACGGTTAAAGTCTACACCAAGTACTTGTACTATATAAATATATTTAATTTAGTCTATATATTTTAATTTAGATCAATTTAATCTCTATATCTTTAAATTAAAAATAGAATAATCAAGTCTTTTCATGTTACAGAATTAATTTTAATCGTTAAGATTGTTATTATAAGACCAATTTCTATCTTTAAGATTACTAATAAAGTAATGATATGACATTGACACAACACTGCACTTCAATTTATGGTCTATCTTATTACAGACATGTAGATACTATTCTAACATTTTAATGACCTATTAGTACTATGTTAATACCAAACGTACTAGTTAATATCTTAATTTACTCCATTATATCCATATTACCGTCATTTCATTAGTTTTAATAATAAAAATTAATCTTGTGATATATAAAGATTCAATAGTTCAATTTTATATATTATAATAACTAAATTAATTCAAATTTGAGTATAAGGACTAAATTGAATATATTGTTATAAACAGCTTGTGGATATTGTCCACTTTGATACTTCAGGACCTCACGGATTTAAAATGTGTCCACAAGTAAAGGCTTCAGGCTCTGCTTGTAAGTACGCACACAATCCCGTATGCGAGCGATGTGAGAACTTCAGGTTCACAACATACCCTCCCATCGCGAGCATCGTACTGATAACGTGTTATAAACAGCTTGTGGATATTGTCCGTTTTGGTACTTCAGGACCTCACGAATCTAAAACTCGTCCACAAGTAAAGGCTTCAGGCCCTGCTTATAAGTACGCACATAATCCCGTGTGCGAGCGATGTAGAAACTTCAGATTCACAACATATATTTATATATTGTAAGTTGTTAGGGGTACTTTCACTGGCACACCACACATATGTCTGACTTAATCGCAAAGTACTAAGCATAAAATGTTAAATTACTCAACTATAACAAACACACACACACACACACATATATATATATATATATATATATATCTATACTACTATATACAAAAAATGTGAATTTACCATAACACCTATTTTATTTAAAAAACCTCTTAATTGACTATGGGGTCTATTGGTTTTTTTGTTATTTTAATATAATTATTTTACCTTTACCTTATTTTCCTTTCTTTTCCTTTGTGGGCCCATTTGGTATTTTTTTAATGAGAATGAAGGTTAAAATATAAATAATATTTGTGGTGGAGGAAATTTGGTTAATTTTTTATATATATTAACTTTGGTCAATTAAAGGCTTATTTTTTATATATTAAATTTGACTAATAAAATATCACCAAAAAAAATTTGACTAATAAAATTTGATTAATTAAAGGATTAATTTAAGGGTACAAAGGGACATTTGACATCTTTTGGTTGGTTGATAAGAAAATAAACCTATAAAGTTATTAAATTAATATTTACCTTAAAGACAATTTAGTCAATTTTTTATCTATTAAATTTGATTAAAGGATTGTTTTTTATTTTCAAATGAGAAAAAGTAAATGGGCACAAGCGATGATTAGAGAGATAACCTTGAAACAAGATATACTCATTTATGGTATTCAATATGAATAAAGATATTTGAACTTAAGATAAATAGAAATATTGTTAACAACATTTTCTAGCCGTAGTAGAATTAAAAATATTTTATTTTACTTAATTATATTTTATATTATTATTATGACTCAACATCTTAATATGATTGTTAAGATATTAATGTAAATTTTACATGTACATTTAATACAAATTAGAATAAATAAAATTAATTTTATTTATATTTATATATTCTTATCCTTTGTGTTGATTATTATATTTAATTATTTTTTAAAAAATATAAGACTAAAAATTTCACTACTAGTGCATGTATACAACTAGTATATATATATATATATATATATATATATATATATATAAAATTAAAAAAAGTTATTTAAAAAAGAGACTTGGTGAAAAAAATCTTTGATGATGACTTTGATCAGTCTATAAATAAGTCTTTGTTCTGCTTTGTCTAGGACACAAGAAACAACACCAACAACAAAAAAATTTAAAGCCATGGCCAAAGCTGCTGCATCTTTCAGTGCTTTCCTCTTGATCTCTTCTCTATTTCTTGCTCCTTACTTTACTACCTCAGAGGCAGACAACTCTGATGTTCCTATAGTGAAAGGTCTCTCATGGACTTTCTACAAATCTTCATGTCCCAAAGTTGAATCCATTATCAGAAAACAGCTGAAGAAGGTGTTCAAGAAGGACATTGGCCAAGCTGCTGGCTTGCTTCGTCTTCATTTTCATGACTGTTTTGTTCAGGTGTATCTTACACTAATATTTCTGCAAATACACAGTAGTTTGATTTTCATGGAAGATCCCTTTGAGCTGTCTGAATCTTAAGCACTGTTTGCTTTACTGTTTAGCCTAGTTGCTACCTCTTTCACTTGTCTGAACTCTGAATCTGAACGCCAATTTTTTCATGGAAACAATCATTTCTTATAGAAATACTTTTCTGGGTTTTAAACAAAGCTGATTGCTTCAAAATAGTACTTCGTTCTCAGCTTTCACCATCTAGAATTTATCAAAACATGTTCATATGCTTCATTTGTTTTCTGGATTTTCATGAAAAGTCACTTTTGATTTAATATGTATAGCAAGTGGGTTGGCCCCCACCTTTTGAAAGAGAAATTAAAATATAATGAGGTTATGGTGATGACTCGTAATATTAAAAAACTACTAAAAATTTGCAGGGATGTGATGCATCGGTGCTGCTGGATGGATCAGCAAGTGGGCCCAGCGAGCAGGATGCTCCCCCAAACCTGAGCTTGAGAGCGAAGGCATTTGAGATCGTCGAAGACCTGCGCGAGCGTGCCCACAAGGAATGTGGAAGAGTCGTCTCTTGCGCTGATATCGTTGCTCTTGCTGCTCGTGACTCTGTTTACCTGGTATTTTACTCGGTTTTACCCTAATTTATTAGCTGCCTTGTAGCCAGATTTCTGCCTTGCAAATTAAGTTTTTCAAACTTTGGATTTGGAGTGAAAAAAATTATAAATTTTTAATTATCTTTCTAAAAGGGGGGAAATTTGGGAATTGGATAAAGCTGAAAAGTTGTAGTAATTCAAACTTGTTGACTTATATGGTTGTGCTTCGTCAAGAAGTCGTTAAAAGGATGTGCCGTGTGTGAGGCACACGGCGCCTGGCTAACTTTTCTTAGTATGGGGTCCTTTGGATTTGAAATTGTATCAAATGTTCATCGTGGAGGTGGATTGAAATTTTGGTGCCATAATAAAAGCTAATTAAGGCTTTGGTAGCTAGGGGAAAGGTTGCAGTCCTGCACGTGTCCTGTCTTTTATTTATCACTGACCCTCAGCCTCTGACCGAATTTACGGTAGTATAATTGCTAAGGAAGTAGTAAAAGGGAACCCAAAAGACAAGGGGTTAGATGGTAGGAGACAATCAGACAATTAATTCTATTCCTAGTGAAGCTCATTTTTCTTCAAGAAGATAAGATATATAAATGGCGTAGAAAAAGAAAAAGAAAAAAGAAAAAAGGCAAATTCTGAAATCAATTACTAACTTTTTCTTTTTTGGTTATTTGGTGTTGAGTAAAAGGGAGTGGTTTAATTTCAACGCTATTAATGAAAAAGACCATGGACTGATTCAAATGTTGTGAATGTTTAATTTGTACATTTCATTTTTATTGGATAATCAAAGTCTTCCTAATTTTGCCCTTTTTACAATCCATTCCTCCTCTGTTCATAAGAACAAAAAGGAATGAAACATGCAGCTATCTGGCATGGGAAAATCCTGGCCTCGTAAGAATCCGCTTAGCAATAAAATATTTTGATTCTTTATTGGTAAACCCACCAAAAAAAGAGAAAAAGAAAAAAACTTTAGAGTCTTCTTAATTATGTACTTATATATCATGGAACTCTTCTTGAAAAATTTCCATGTCAATCTTCCGCCAAGCTCACCAACTTCAGTTGTATTTGGACTTATCTCGTTGCAATAAATTGTCAATTTGTCATTGATTTTGTAAATTGAATCCAATGCTAAATTGCTTAACATCTTTGTCTTCTTCATCTTTTTTGGGTATAATTTTTTCATTGCAGTCAGGAGGGCCGGACTATGATGTACCATTAGGACGGAGGGATGGGCTGACTTTTGCCACAAGAAATGTGACCTTGCAGAACTTGCCGCCACCCACTGATAACGCCAGCGCCATTCTGGCCAGCCTTGCAACCAAAAATCTAGACGCCACTGATGTAGTAGCTCTTTCTGGTGGCCACACCATTGGTATCAGCCATTGCACCTCCTTCACCAACCGGCTTTACCCTACTCAAGACTCTGTGATGGACAAAACCTTTGCCAATAACCTCAAGGGAATTTGTCCTACCTCTAATTCCACAAACACCACAGTGCTAGATATAAGGAGCCCTGACAAATTTGATAACAAATATTATGTTAATCTCATGAACCGGCAGGGCCTGTTTACCTCGGACCAAGATTTGTACACTGATAGCAGGACAAAGGACATTGTTACTAGCTTTGCTGTTAACGAGACTCTCTTCTTTGAGAAGTTTGTGCGGTCGATGATAAAGATGGGGCAATTGAGTGTGTTGACTGGCAAGACGGGGGAAATTCGTGCCAATTGTTCAGTGAGGAATCCGGATAACAAGTCTTACTTGGCGTCTAAGGTGGAAGAAGATGTGGAGGAGGAAGCTTGGTCCGAGTTTTAAGTTTTAAGTCCTTAGTTCTTCAAACTGCTGAACATTTTAATTATGTTTTTGGCTTGGAAACTTGTGTCAGTTGCATGTTCTCTTTTATGGCACTTCTGCCCTTTCTGTGTTTTCTGATTGGGGGGCTTTGTTTTCAGTTTCACTGATAATAACTCTTGTGTTAAAAAAAGTAGCAGTTAACTTTGTGGAAAACCGAGTTTGTCTGAGGCCCAAGTCTTGGCTTCTGTCTTACTGTATGTTATTCCTTCTGTTACAGTTTTATCTATTCATTTCTAGAAAAATATTTTATTCTAAAATATCTGTACGCTTTTGAGTAAGTTTACTATTTTAGCCTTATTTATCTTGGAGAACATTAAATAGAGTTCTTTAAATAAACCAATTTTCTTTTCACCAAAAAAAAAAACAAACCAATAGTAAAACCAGAACAATCTACAGTGGCCATACTGCCTTGTTTGTTTCCAATAAAAGATCAAATAGTCTAGTTATACAATTTAATTCAAGAAAAAATGGGTTCCAAATTCATCCAAAGAAAATGGAGAACTGCTTCGTTTGTTCCAAATAAAAGATCAAATACTCCAACTATACAATCTGATTCAAGAAATGGGTTCCAAATTCAGGTAGAAAAAATGGAGAAAGGAAAAGTCTCTACAGATTCGATAACTTTTTCCAACTCAATAGAAGTGGTTGAAGCAGCGAAAGAGAAAGATGAGGAGAAGGTTCCTTGGTTCATTCAAGCCCGAGCCATCTCACTGAAGCTCACCCTCCATTCCTCATCTGTTTCCTCAAAATCGGGGCCTGAAGCTTGCTGGGTAGTATGACTGAGCTTCAAGGGAGTGAAAGGGAGTGGCGACTAATGAGACAAATTTGGGATTATGAAAGAAGGAGAATTTGCCATTCAGTGTTTTTTTCTTTCAAATCAAAATGAAATTTTCCTTCAATTAACTTTTTGTGGGAATCAATTTTTGTGGTACCTGGAAATTATTTGAAATCAAAATAAAATTTTGATTCAAGTTTTAAAACTAGAAAATATGAGGTGCTCCAACAGTTCTAAATTATTAGTCAATTTTTGACTTTTTTGGTCAAATAATTTTATCTTTGATTATTATTTTCTACAAACATATAAAGTCAAGAAATTTTTAAAAATAATATTTGTAAACCCTAAATTATGAACTTCTCAAAACATAAATTCTTGAATTTTAATTCTATATAATTTTTTCATAAATAATAATCAAAATTAAGTTTGATTGACCAAAAAAATCAAAAAGTGACAAATAATTTGAGATAGTGGGAGTAATAATGTTCATAAAAAATTGTCGTGCATCCACTATTTGCTTCACTTTAAGAAAAATAGAGCAAAGAGAGAGAGAGAGAGAGAGAGAGAGAGAGAGAGAGAGAGAGAAGGGGGGGGAGAGACAGAGTTCAGACCCATTAACGTATATTGTATAGGGTGAGAGAGAGAAAAGGGTAAAAGGGGAAACAAGATGAAAAATATCTATAAATTTTAGCAAAAAAACAGTTTTCTTGATACAATTAAAAAGGGCAGATAAAATAGAACGGATGGAGTACTTTTCTTCTAGGCTTGTCAATCTTATTGGGGATCGAATTCGCCTCTCCAATTGCCAATCCATACGGCTTCTATCTTTTTTTTTTCTTGGCCAAACGCTCAAATCTATAATCTATAATTATATTTTATTTTTGTCCTATGATAAATTCTCTTTCAATCCTTCTAATCTTGTATAAGATAACTTGTTTGCTTGGTTGAATTGTAATTTTGTGTTAAAGAAATCAATATTGTGTAAAAATCTCCTTTTTGACCTCTAAATTAGTAATTGGTAATTTTAGAGGTTAATTATTTCGGAATTTTGTCAAAAAAATTTTTAGTACTTTTTACATTTATTAAAAATACTTAAATGCGAAATTTTAACATTTTTCTAATTCAACATCTTAAAAATTGTGTTAACATTTATTATTTTTTTTAACTTTTTAACTTTCTATTATTTTCTCTCATATATATAAGTTTATTAATTTTTAAATTTCATTTAATTGTTAGTGGAGTTATAGATGAACATTATATTACTGTTTTTTTGTTTCTCTCTTAACAAATTAATAAAATCAAATTTCATGTATACCCGTAACGTTAGTGCGGGGCCAATTGCCAGTAAGGACTTAATGTTTGGCTCAATTCTCATTTAAGGACTCAACCTTTTAATTGCAACATTTAGGGGACTTTTGGTTGGAGGGAATTGGAAATTTCCTTGGTAATTGGTTGTTGGTAATATCAAATTGTCACGTTTGGTTGTCTTTACTCTGGGAATTCCATATTACCACATGAAGAAGGAAATTGGTTATTGGAGTGAGGGCTAAATGCTCAATTCAGGGTCAAACGTTTGGGACGTTACTCAATTAAGGGTCAAACCTTTAGAAGTGCTTAATTAAGTACCAAACATTATCGAATTGGCTCAATTAAGTATTAATTTCGATGGTTTTTGGGTTTTGGCCTACACGCGCTGTTTGTACGCATTGATCCTGAATTGTTGTTGCACGTGGCATTTTTTTGGCCAGCTGTTTAGGTAAAAAGTAGCTAGATGGAATTTAAAAAAAAAAAGAAAAAAGGAACCATTTTCCTTCAAAAGTAAAATTTGTTTTTACACTTCAATTCGCAGAAACCCTAAAATTTGGGATCAAGGTTTCAGATTTGGGATTTTTATTGAAAACGAAATCGATTTCTCCTTTTCTGATTGTTGGTGTGTTTCAATATCGAATTCACATTTCTTTTCAGGTTAGGGTTTCAGGTTCAGGATCGGTTTGGGTTAACGGCATTGGAATCGATTTGGGTTTTGGGTCTCGGCTGAATGATCAAAGGATCAGTTGAATGATCGAATGATATGTCAAAATTGAGTTTTTGATAAAGGTCAGTACCTTTCCCTTACATATTCTGTATTCTTTGTTAATAATGTTTAACACACACATATATATATATATATATATATATATATGATATTTAGTTTTTCTCTATTTTGAACAACATGGCTTTTGAAAATCGCAAATTAAGGTTTCATTACTCTAGGTTTTTTGTTGGGGAGGGTTCTGATCTTAAATATGAAGGTGGTTTTGTAGATGAATTAGAATTTGATCCGGATGAGCTATGTTATTTTGAATTACTCGATATATGCAAGAAAGATTGTTCTAGGAAAGTAAAAACGATTTTTTATCGAAGGCTAGGTAACAAATTGTGTGATGGTTTGAATGTTATGCTTGATGATATGTCAATTAGGGCTTTGGGTAAATATTTGCGTGAGTTTGGTGAAGTTGACTAGTATGTTGAACATGAGGTTGATATTCCTGAATATGCTCCTACTATGCTAGAATATAGGGTTATTGATGACATTCTGCATAATGATAATCATGCAAATGGGAATGTAGAACAAGTTATGCATGAAATGGATAATTTTGTTGATAATGTAAATAATGATAGACCTGCTGATGATTTTGTTGGGGTAGAGGATAATATGTTTGATGCTCCTATTGATGATAATTTTGTTGAGGTAGAAGAAATGGATTTAAGTAAGGATAATCCTGTCCATGAAGTAAGGGGTGAGAATGTTAGAGAAGAAATTAGAAGTTCTCAGGGTTTAGGGTCAGTGGCAGGTGAGCATATAAATGTCAATGTATCAGGGGTGGTTTTAGGGAAAAGAGTAAAGAAGATTTAGGTCAAGGTCCAAATCAAAATGATGATGCAGTCTGTGAAGAAAATGATGATGGTTTTATTAGTAATTATTTTGACTCGGATGAATATGGTGAACCTATTAGTGATTTTAAGGACATGG
The DNA here is from genome assembly GCA_030664755.1 of Microcos paniculata. Lineage (NCBI taxonomy): Eukaryota > Viridiplantae > Streptophyta > Magnoliopsida > Malvales > Malvaceae > Microcos > Microcos paniculata. The sequence goes on from CP131461.1 coordinate 21,367,343, forward strand.
TGGATGATGCAACTACGAGGAGAAATAGGTTTCTTGTGTATGACCTGACTGCCTCAAACCCCTACATAGAATTAGGTATGTTGTTTCATAACTCCCAACAGTTTAAGCATGCTATTAGTTTATTATCTATTAAGACCAAGAGACATATTTATTGGGCAAAAAATGCCAAGAATTTTGTCAGGGGTAAATGTGCTGCCAAAAATTGGCCATGGGTTATATATGGAGCTTTTGTTAACAAGCTTCAATCATTTCAAGTTAGGAAATTTGTTGATGTACATGAGTGCAACTGTGTGTTTGAGAATCCTAGGCTTAGTCAGACCATTTTGGCAGAGTTGTTGGCAGAAAAAATCAAAAGAGATCCATTTATGGGGAATTTAGCCATACAAGCTGCTGTTAAAGATGATTTTGGTGTTGAAGCTTCAATGAGTATGGTTCGAAGGGCTAAGAAACAAGTTCTTGATAGTAGTGTACTCAACTATGAGGAAGAGTTTCGCTATCTGTGGTCTTATGCAAAGGTGATTCAAGAAATTAATCCTTGTAGTACAGTCAAGATGACAATGACTAAGACAACTCCATATTTTCAACCTGTATTTGAGAGGTACTACATTTGTTTAGGAGCTTTGAAATATGGCTTTAGGCATGGATGCAGAAAATATCTAGGTTTGGATGGTTGCTTCCTCAAAACTTTAACCAAGGGTGAGTTTCTTTGTGCGGTTGAAAGGGATGGAAACAATCAGATGCTTCCTATTGCTTGGGCTTTGGTGGAAAAGGAGACAACTGCATCCTGGAAATGGTTTATTGAGAGATTGAAGGGTGACTTTGACCACATTAGGTCTGGATTTGGATGGACTATTATGACAGACCAACAAAAGGTATGAACCTTTAACTCATTGTTATAATATTACATTATTGTTACAAACGCCTTAATATAAAGTAAATTTATTTAACAAATTCTTTTTGAATTTTTATACTGTAGGGTTTAGACAACGCAATAGCAAAGTTGTTGCCAGATGCGAAGCACAGATTTTGCGCTCGGCATGTCTATGTCAACTAGCAAGGCAGAGGACATAAAGGAGAGGAAATAAAGGAGCATTTTTGGAAAATTGCAAAGTCTTTAACTAAAAGAGAATTCAGAGAGAATTTGGAGAAGCTTCAAGCCAAAAGAAGCAAGGTAGCTACTAATATTAAAAAATATGCACCAGTCCAGAAATGGTGCAGGGCATTTTAGAGAACAGACTCTATAGTAGAACTAGTGGACAACAACTTATGTGAGGCATTCAATATGACCTTACTGACGGCAAGGAAGTTGCCTATTATTTCTCTTTTTGAACACATAAGAAAAGAAATTATGAAAAGAATTGTTAGAAAAAAAAAATAGAATGCAATAAGTGGAAAGGTAATTTTGGACCGAGGATTTGGAGTGTGATTAAAAAAGGTTCTGTTATTTCCCAGCATTGCAATGTTCATCACAACGGAGAAAGGGGTTATAAGATTGATAAGGGATCCAATAGGTATGTGGTTAGGCTATAAGACAAGAGTTGTACATGTAGAAGATACACCTTTTCTGGAATTCCATGTGCACATGCTATATGTGCTATTAGAGACCATCGGGGAAACATTGAAGAGTATGTCTCTAATTGGTTTGACAAGGGTGTATACATGACAGCATATGGCAAAGCAATTCAGCCTATGCCTGGTTTAAAGGATTGGCCTATTAGTGAACAAGAACTAGTACTGCCACCAGATTTTAAAGCCATGCCTGGTAGGCCCAAAACTACTAGAAGAAAAGACCCTAATGAGCCCAAGAAGACTACAAAGTCTGGGAAAAATCCTTGCACCAGTATGTCTAGGAAAGGCATGATTATGACATGCACCCACTGCCATAAAAAAGGACACAAAAAAAGAGAGTGTCCCTTCAAGGGGAGAGAGGTAACTTCATATTCTCTTGTCTTTTCTATGTAACTGTATAGGCCTTAGTGTTATATTATTCAAACTTTTAGATTTTCTTCCATTTATCTATTATGTTTCTTTGTCATAGGATACCCTAAACGAAGAAAGAGTATCTCAGATGGGAGACACTAGTTCAGTCGCCCCAGAGTCTACATCAACACCAAATGATCAATTAGTTTTGATTCAAGGCTAAAAAAAAAAATGAAGAAAAAAGCTTCTTGTCATGCTGCTACCTCTGCTTCTGCTTCTACCTATGTCTCTGTTTCTGTTTCTATGTCTACGTCTGCGCAACCCTCTGTTCCTACTATAACAGCAACTGTAAACACAAACACAAACACAATAGCTTATGGACCTGGGTTTGCAAATGTAGAAGCATCTGCACCATTGTCATTTGAAGTTGGATTGGCAGCAAAAACTTGTGCTCATGCATCATCAACAAGTTCTGCAGGTGGAAAAAAGAAAAAGAAAAGTTCTAGATTTGGAAATCAAAGAGCTGTTGGATTTTCTGTTACAGATGGTGATGGCAGATTGAAAAATGTTAATGCTGAAAGATCAAGCCCAGCTTCCCAAGCAAAATTAAGGAGTAATTAACCAATCACAGCTGCTAGCCAACAACAAGTTTCATAGGAGGATAATGTAAGGAATAGGCATTTACTTAAATGAAAAGACAGGGCTACAAATCTTTAATGTAAGTCTCATATTTTCCTTCACATTATATCAAAATGCAATTTACATTAGTTTAAATGTATATGAACGACAAAACTAAAACAAGTTTTTACTATTGTCAATTTCTACCATATATAGCTTGGAATGCCTAGCGAAAGAATCCTTTCTTATGGAAACAAATCAAAGAAGGCCATCAACTCAACTGGTCAGGACGTGCATAGAACTAAGGAAAGTCAGAATGCAAGTACCAAGGGGAAAGAAAAGATTTGATTGATTTGCTGTATTTGATTCAATATTGCTGTTTAGAATACTTGACTTTGTTGGTTGCATCAATTTTGATGAGTACTTTTAGTACTTGATGCACCATGGTCGATGTATTTTCCTACAGTTTAATTTAGCACATGTAAAGGATACTTTGGTGGATGAATGCAAATCATAATCTAAATTCTATTTTCTTTTATCCTCTGTTTCTTTTTTATATTAATTGCATTTATATCTACATTGCACAAATATGTACAAAGAACAAATATTCATATGATATTAAGGCAGGGCTTAATTCTCCATTACACAAACACGGTTTTAGTACATATCAATTATGGGGTAAGGCCTTTAAGCCATAGTTAGTACCACCTTTAGTATACTTAAACAAAACAATAAAAAGAACAAGTATTACGACATACATAGAACAATTATACTTTCACAATTTGCAATAAAATGCCTAGCAGATCTTTTCTTCATTGCAGCTAACTCATTTCAATAACACATTTTCCTTCTGTATTTCAACTTGAACCATATCAATAGCATTCTCTCTTAACTTTGCCATTTCATTCTTCAACATCCTAGCTTGATTGCACAAATAATACTCTCTGCTTTTCAACTCCAAAAAATCTCTTTTGCCCTTTCTGTAGTTCGAGGATCATGCCACTTATGAAATCCATATACATTTTCACCCTACAATTGAATGACAATTTTATAGTTAAATTCTTTTTGTATGTATAATAATGTCAAAACAAAACTTAAATTGAAATCTAAAACCAAAGAAAATCATCGGATATAATTGGTAGCCATAAAATCTTCTTCCAGGATTTTCCATTGTCCATGCAGTTGATCTGGGTGCTCTCAAGTTGCAATGACAGAACATTGGCTTCCCTTCATAGTCCCATTCAATTGGGTAGCTAAAAGATATGAGCCTATATGAACTCAAATCATTGAAAGTGAGGCCTCTTCGACTATCAATACAGAGAAGAAAGGAGATTTAGCTACTTTAACCTGTTAATAATACAAAATATATAACAGAACTGTCAATCCCCACCCCAAATCCATGACTGATTTCATCTCATTTGACTGAATCATGGTAGATATCAAAGACATTAACCCTAAACCCATACCTAGAAGAACTTGCACTACTGCTTGAGCTCATTATCTAACCCAAACAGTGAGATCGAAACCAGCTGGGTTCCTCAGGGAGGGAGAGATCGATGAAAGCAGAGAAGAAGAGAAATTAAATTTCAAAGAGAAGAAAAATGGTAAAAAAGTTAAAACCACCTTTTATATTTTCTGAAATGCCATGTTAGAATGCTGAAAATCTCACAAAAAAGCTACGCTGGATAACGAAAATTAGACTTAACGGCGGGTGTAGGCCAAAACCCGAAAACCGTCAAAATTAATACTTAATTGAGCCAATACGATAACGTTTGTTACTTAATTGAGCACTTTTAAAGGTTTGACCCTTAATTGAGCAACCCCCCAAACGTTTGACCCTAAATTGAGCGTTTAGCCTTGGAGTGAGAATTCAATTACCAAGTATTTCTTTAGTATTTTGAAATTACAAAGGTTATTTGACTCTTTTTTTTTTATCTTTTATACTCTCATGAAATCAAAGATTTGGACAATAATACCCCATTATCTTTGTATTATTTACAAAATTCTATAAAATGGATGAAAGTTTGTGCATATTTTTATCTCTTTATACTTGCATTATTTGAAAAAAATATTAGTTTTGTCACAAAAATATATTATTTAGGAATAATTACTTATTTTAATTTATCAGTTTATTTTAATTGAAATTATTTTTGTGTTAATATTGATAAATATGTTGAATTATAATAAAATATTATTATATAATCAAAAAAAAGAGAAGGGTAATTTAGTAAAGAAACTCATTTTAAAATATTCTATTCATTCAAACCAAATAAAATCATTTAAAACTTTCATTGTGACAATCAAATAGAAAATATATTAATTCTCAGTCATTTAATATTACCGGTAATTGAAATAATAATAAAATCTCAAGGTAATTACAAAAAATTACCCTTAACAATTTAGGGCCTGATGGGATAGAATTGACTCGTGAAATTCACGCATTAAGAAAAACATGTCAACCTCTTAGAGTGCAACATGTGGCAAATATTATCATGTTTTAGATAATTTTGTATTTTCACTTTTCTTCCATTTTTTTGCGTATTTCCTTTTATGAAACTTTCATTTTTCCTATTTTTTTCTCACTAATTCCCCTCTTTCTCCAAGCTGTAAGAATAATTTATTATGAACCCAGATTTTGGCAGGCTCCACCCTCCTACGCTACCATATGTCACTAGTTGCCGCCACTCAACTTTGTCATATGTAGCCTAAAATTTGTCATGCCCTGACCCGAGGGCTCACACGTGACGACCGTTGTACCACTTCGAGATGCGTGCCATAAAAGACGGGCTATCCGAGATGACACAAGGCATATATAAGGTGTACTCGAGCAATATTGGAAAATACATAATGAAAATAATATAAAAAATATCATAAGATATTTATATAATAAAAGTGATACGTTTTACGGTATAAATATGTAGCGAATAAAGTTATAATAGTATACAATACTATTCCGAGACCAGGATTCACAAGGGCTCTGGGTGGAACCTACAAAATCATGGCCTGGTGAAGAATACCAGGGATCACTGTCCACTGGGACTTCTGTTGTCCTTTGTTGGGTGATCTACAAAAATGAATGAATGTGGTGAGTACAAATATATATGTACCCAGCGAGGGACCCAGTTATAATGACCGATCAACTTAGGCTGAGGATATGAAATAATCCAAATACTTATTTAATAAAACCATTTTGTGAAATCATAGATGAAATCCTAAAACCAAACCAAATATCATAATACATAAGTGGGATGGCGTCTAAAATTGTCCCAAAGGTACACGCGTGCACTTGGGTGCCCATTGGACCATCAAGGGCTTCAAGGCATATTTGAAAAATTATTATTCTTTATTCTTTGGCCTGTTCCCTTGATGTTACCATCACTATAGGTGGAGCACAGCTACACACGAGCCTTGATGAGCTTCCTTTCGTGCCTCTCCTAGGGTCTCACACTCACCGTGCCTCTCAAAAGGCGGTCCACGACTACTTAGTCGGTGGCATGCCTTACTCGGTCCACATGCTCCCTCTCATCGGAGCACTGAGAACCTCTCAATCGCTCATCTCCCATTGATCATAATCATCAATAAAACATATAATATAATTTTCGTATTTTCTTTTGAAACCTACCCTTAAATCCATTTATAAACTCGTGTGTGATGGTGGACAATCCATATCCCAAAACGTTATAAATATTTTATAAAACGGTTTATAAAGCAATTTGAAAATGGTTGACCTTCAGTGGTTAACCACTATAATCCAAGCCACTCACAAAAAAGGGAGGTTTGTATACTCTCGAATAAACCCCTTAAATGCCTTAGCTCGAACACTACTGCTCGATCTCGTGTAATCTCGTACCTAAATAACCAAATTGAAATCTAATTTGACTAATATAGGCATTCGACTAACAATCAAATATCAAAACATGCCCTAATTAGGGTTTTTAGGGTCTCGAAACTAAATTGGATAAGTCCGGAAGTTAATTATGGTTAATTGGGGTCTAGGGATGTGAAATGACAGAAATTCCCTTGTTACATGACAAGTTTGATGCTAGTTTGGCTCACTCCCGCATAGGAGTGGCCAAATTGGGAGAAATCTCCCAACATTGTTGAGTCCGGCGCCTCTGTTAGAGGCTGATGAGGCAGTTCCTCCTCCTCCAAGCCCGGTTATAGTTCATTTTAGCACCAATCAACCAAAATTTGAAGCACATACATTTCAACACCTAAACTATGGGACTATCGCTTCAAAAACTGAATTAAATGGCTAAGAATGCATGAAACTCGGATTGAAAGTCTAAGGGTGCAATTGGTTTTGAACAAAAATGAACCTTGATTTTCAATTCAAGATATCTCCTAGCTCAATCCGCAAAATTCAGCAAATAAGTAGTCAAATTGAAGCTTAAAGAGTCTAGAATAACATACCAAGAAATTAGCCAAAGCCTACAGCTAGATTGAGAGATATACCTTGAAGAACACAATGGCTCCAAATTGGTTCCTTTGAAGATTTTGGAGATTTTTGATGATTTTGGTGTTGTCGATCTTCAAGGAAGCTAAGAAAGTTGATTATGGTGTTTATTAAAGTGTTTGAAGGTGATTTGAAGTGATGAAATTGGTGGGAAGTGAAGAGAGCTTCGAGAGAATTGAAAGAGAAGAGAAAATGGTGCAAATTGGAGGGGGTGTCGGGCAATTGACCTCCCATTTAAAATGTTCACTCCGGCTCCAGAGTGGGTCAGGTTCAACGCCAGAGTCAACTTAAAAAAAGTTGACTTCAACTCGAATCTCATCCTTTGGCCTCGATTTCCAAACCCCTAGTGCACCCAATTGACTTCGGATGACAAATTAGGGTTTCTAAGCTAGTTATTGAGCTAAAGGAAGTTCAAAATGTGCATAACAAGCTCGAATTCACCACATAACTTTATAACTATACACAAATTTCACAACTTGACACGTGTGAATTAGGCCCGGGCATGTCAAAATTTGTCTTTTGGAAGCTCTCAACATCCTTTTTCCATCTAGTGGTTTTGATTTTTGAAAAAGTTGCTTTTTTTCACAATTAAAGAAACCCAAAATCCCAAATTTCTAGATCCATTGCTTGTTGTATATTTAAGTTCAATAGCTTAACTAGTCAAAGACTTGTTGGTTTTGTTATCAGGGAAATTGAACAATTTGAATCTCAACTGAGCAAGTTGAAAGTTTGTTGAATCAATTGAGACTTCAACTGAACAGGTTCAACGTTTCTAACTTGTGTTGAATCGATTGAATATTTGTTTAATCGATTCAAACTTTCCTGAAACTCATAAAAGTCAGTTTCAATCGATTGAGCATGATGATAAATCGATTAAACGACTGTAGAAACCTGAAAAGACACTTTTTTTCAGATTCACTTTTTTTCAGAAAAGGTACATCTAAATGAAGCATAAGACATGTCTATAAATTGAAGGGATGTTAATGACGTCTCTTGGAGTCTATAAATAGGTTCATAAACATTCATAAAATATATATACAACACAATTAACATATTAAAATCTCTCAAGCATTCGTCATTCTTTTCTTGGATTGGGTTCAAGTGTGTTCAAAAGAATTTTAGAAGTATAATTTTTGATTCTTTCTTTTGGGCATTGTATCCTGGGGATAATGTTTCCAAGAGTCCATTTGCACCATAGTGGGGAAACTATTATCCTAAAGAAAGCTTCCTGGAAGTGCCTTGCCCAAATTCCTTTTTCTTAAGTTTTTTTCATTTCATTCTCATTTTGGTTGCAATAGAAGTATCACATACAACAATTTTAGGATAACATACTTCTCCAATGGCATCTATTGCAATCAAACCACACACTTTTACAGTGGAGAAACTAAAAAAACTTAATGGGTTAAATTACAAGTGTTGGAGCATGATGATTTACTACCAAATCCCTATGTGTTGCATGAGTACTATCCTCAAGATGGAACAGTAGAAGGAGAATTATCAAAAAATCAAAAGAAGTGGATCAATGATGACTACATCTGCCGTCTCACCATCCTTCAAGCCATGAACAATTCACTCTTTAATGTCTTCCCAAAGATTCAACAGCTTTAGAGTTACGGACAGCAATTGAAAATAGGTATGTTAGTGAGGATGCTGGAAATAAGTCCTTTCTTGTTAGTAAGTATGTTGGGTTCAAGTGTGTTTAAAAGAATTTTAGAAGTGCAATCTTTGATTCTTTCTTTTGGTCATTGAATCCTGGGGATAACGTTTCCAAGAGTCCATTTACACCATAGTGGGGAAACTATTATCCTAAAGAAAGCTTCCTGGAAGTGCCTTGCCTAAATTCCTTTTTCTTAAGTTTTTTTCATTTCATTCTCATTTTGGTTGCAATAGAAGTATCACATACAACAATTTTAGGATAATATACTTCTCTAATGGCGTCTGTTGCAATCAAACCACAAACTTTTGAAGTGGAGAAACTAAAAAAACTTAACGGGTTAAATTACAAGCGTTGGAGGATGAAGATTTACTACCAATCAGTTTGTTGAAGGTTGCCTATGTGTTGCATAAGTACTATCCTCAAGATGGAACAACAGAAGGAGAATTATTAAAAAATCAAAAGAAGTGGATCAATGATGACTACATTTGCCGTCTCACCATCTTTCAAGCCATGAACAATTCACTCTTCAAAGTCTTCCAAAAGTATTCAACAGCTTTAGAGTTGTGGACAGCAATTGAAAATAGGTATGTTACTCAAGATGTTGGAAATAAGTCTTTTCTTGTTAATAAGTACATTGATTTTAAAATGTGAGATTTTAAATCTGTCATTGATCAAATCAATGAACTTAATGAGATTGCAAATGAATGTGCAGATGCGGGAGAACCTATCTCTAAAACTTTTCAAGTTTCCACCATTATTGGTAAGTTGCCTTCTTCTTGAAAGGATTATCAAAGTTTCTTAAAACATAAAAAGAAAAAAATGTCTCTTGAAGACTTGATGAAGCACATTCAAATTGAGAAAGAGGAAAGAAAGAGAGATAAACTTGTTGATCAAGAGACGGGCAATAATGTGCTTAACATTTAAGGTCCAGCATCTACATCTTTGAAAAATGAGAACAATTCTCGAAAGAAGCAGAAACATTTTCCTAAGAAACAAGGAAAGTCCAAGAAATTTGGTGCTGAAACATTTTCCTAAGAAACAAGGAAAGTTCAAGAAATTTGGTAAGGACTTTAAGAAAAGAAAAGTCCTTCCTTTGTATGTGGAAAGAATGGACATCTTGCAAAAGAATGCTATTTTTGTAAAGGTAAAAAGCCTGAAGTGAGTATAGTGAGTGAAGATGACATGGTTGCAATGCTTACTGAGATCAATATGGTAAACATTAATGACAATTGGTGGCTTGACTCTACTGCAACATGTCATGTGACTCCATTCAAGAGTGCTTTCAAGACTTATGAAGAGGTAAGTGAAGACAAAACTGTTTCCACAGGAAATTCCTTCACAAGTGTTGTTGTTGGGAAAGGAATTGTCAAGCTTACTCTAACATCTGGCAAGGTTCTAACTTTGCAAAATGTTTATCACATTCCTAGTCTTAGAAAGAGTTTAATTTCTATCAAGAAACTTGATGATCATGGTTTCAAAGTTGAGTTTGTTTCCCAAAAAGTGATCATATCAAAGAAAGGGTCTTTTGTTGGGAAAGGATATGCTAAAGACAATATGTATGTGCTTAATATCAATAAAGATACATCCATTGCTGCTTATATTGTTGATGATAATAGTTATCTTTGGCATTATAGACTAGGACATATTGGTATTAATGCTTTAAATCGCATGATTTCATATGAATTGCTTCCTAAGTCTAGTTCTATCCTTAGTACTAAAACTTGTGAATGTTGTGCACAAGTAAAGATTACTAAACCATCTTTTAAATCTGTGTGTAGAACTACTTCTTTGTTAGAATTAATACATACTGATTTGTGTGATAATAATGATCATTTTACTAGGGGAGGAAAACGTTATTTCATTACTTTCATTGATGATTTTTCTAAGTTTACTTATGTTTATTTGCTTAAGACTAAAAATGAAGCTTTTGAAAAGTTTAAAATTTTCAAGGAAGAAATAGAAAATTTGACTAACAAAGGATTAAAAGACTTAGATCAGAAAGAGGTAGTGAATTTCGTTCTAAAGAGTTTATAGAATTTTGTGAACAAAATGGTATTGTTATGGAAATGTCTGCTCCTAATACTCCTCCTCAAAACGGAGTGGCTGAAAGGAAAAATAGATCATTGCTTGAAATGGTAAGTGCTATGCTCATTCATTCTAAATTGCCTATAAATTTTTGGGGTGAAGCATTGTATACTGCTTGCCATATTTCTAATAGAATTCTGCATAAAGGTTTTGAGAAATCTCCCTATGAATTTCTTAAAGGTAGGAAACCCAATATAGATTACTTTAAAGTTTGGGGTTGCATTGCATGTATTTTGGATTCTACTCATAAAAGACCAAAGCTAGGTAGCAAGGCTATAAAATTTTTTTTTCTTGATTATGCTATGCATAGTAAGGCATATAGATTTCTTAATCTAAAGACTAATAGTGTTTTTGAGTCTGCACATGCCATTTATTTTGAGCATTTGACCATTAAAGATGCTGATAGTTTAGAAATGGAAAAGGATTTATCAAATGAGTTAGAACATTCTTATAAAGATTTACATGACTTTTCTCATAGTGATATTGATGCATCATTATATGATTCTGAAATTGACAATCATGTTCCTTCTTCTCATGAAAATAAATCTAATGATGTTCAATTAAGAAGAAGTAAAAGAAAGAAGGATAGAAAAAGATTTTGGTCCTAATATGGTTACATACATTTTAGAAGAGGATCCTAAATCTGTTCAAGAAGCTATGTCTTTGCATGATGCAAATCTGTGGAAGCAAGCAATGGATGATGAGATTAAGTCCATATATATGAATAGTACATGGTCTTTAGTTGATCTTCCTTCTAACACTAAACCTATTGGTTGCAAATGGGTTTTGAAAAAGAAACTCAAACATGATGGCAATATCGATAAATACAAAGCGAGGTTAGTAGCCAAAGGTTTTAGTCAAAAGGAAGGATTAGATTACTTTGAAACTTTTTCACCTGTTTCTAAATTTACTTCTATTAGAGTTATGTTTGCTATTGCAGCAATCTACAATCTTGAAGTTCATCAAATGGATGTCACGACCACCTTCCTCAATCGTGACTTGGATGAGGAAATTTACATTCATCAACCAGAAGGGTATGTTGCTCAAGGACAAGAGACCAAGGTATGTAAACTAAACAAATCTCTTTATGGTCTTAAACAAGCACCGAGGCAATGGTATAAAAAGTTTAAGAAAGAGTTTAAAAAGTTTGATTTTAATAGTAAAGTAGAAAGTTGTGTTTTTACTAAAGTTACTAAGAATTTTAAGGTTCTAATTACTCTTTATGTTGATGATTTGCATTTTTTTTTTGTACTAATATGGATTGCATAAATGGGACTAAAAATTACTTGACTAGATTTAAAGACTTAGGTCCTATTGATGTGATCTTAGGTGTTAAAGTTATTAAAAGAGATGGTAAATACATTTTTACACAATCTCATTACATAGAGAAATTATTAAAGAATTTTAATCATTTTGATTGTAAAACTAGTGAGACACCTTTAGATCCATATCATAAATTATTACCTAATCAAGGAGAACCGATTAATCAAAAAGAGTATGCTAAAATTATTGGGAGTTTAATTTATGCTATGAATTACACTAGGCCAGACATTACATATGCTATAGGTATATTAAGTAGAGATACTAGTAATCCTAGTGTTGAACATTGGAATGCCATTAGTAGACTATTGAAATACTTAAAGTATTCTTTAAATTATGGTTTGCATTACAAATGTGATACTTCTATTTTAGAATGCTATAGTGATGCAAATTGGGCTTCGGATAAAGCAAGTTCCAAATCCACAAGTGGTTGGTCATTTACTTTAGGTGGTGCTATCATTCCTTGGTCATCAAAGAAAAAATCATGTGTGGCTTTATCTTCAATGGAATCTGAATATATTGCCATGTCATATGCCACCAAATACCTATTGTGGTTTAAAAGGTTTTTCAAATGTATTCCATTTATTGAGAAAACCAAAGGACCAATCACTTTGTATTGTGACAACCAAGCTGCAATTTACAATACTAAAAATGGAAGGTTGTCTAACAGTAGCAAGCACATTTCTATTAGATATAATCATGTGAGAAGTGTTGTGAAGAAAGGTAAGGTAAATCTTGAATACTTGCCAACGAGTCAAATGTTGGCTGACCCCCTTACTGAACCCTTGTCCGGTGATAAGATTGCTAAAACAATGAGAGGTATGGGACTCTTACCGGTATGAAAATAATCTTGATTGAAACCCACTTTGTCATATTGATGTCAATTGATAGATTTTATTCTTTAAGTTTAAAGAGTAATCTTATCTTTTCAAAATCATGTGCTCGAGAGTTCAAAGGTAATTCAATCTTGTTTTATAGTAGGAATGTACGTGAGGAATAAAAACATTTCCAATGCATCATTTGGAATAGTGGGGGTAATAATTCAAAGAGACTATTCTTATAAAGTCCCATATCTAGATGCATTGTCTAATTCCACAACATGGAAGGCTGGACATAATTTCTTAATAGACTCGTAGCTATAAAGTGGGGTGAAAATGTGGTTGTGGACACCCTTGATGAGTTTACCTATGCAAGTAGAGAAGTGAGAGGCCGCTTCTTAAGGATTACTCCGGTAAAATCCTAGAGTACTTGCTATATCACAGCATAAGCAAAGGCCTAAGTATACTAAATTAGTGTACTAAATTGTGTTTCCCCCTGAGGAACACACGAACCGCATGTATAGTGTGAATATATTTCCTAGTGTCTTATATTCAATCTAAAGGTTCAAGCGTTGGCCACCTTTAGACATACACTATTACATAATATCCAAATTGTATAGTTTTTGTTTTCATTCTTTTGCATTGCATTCATAATATTATTAGAAAATAAGTGGGGGATTGTTGTATATTTGAGTCTATATATTTTCTAATAATATGCTTGTTAATATGAAAATAAAGTTAAGTTTTAAGTTTAACAATTTAACTAGTCAAAGACTTGTTGGTTTTGTTGTCCGGGAAATTGAATAGGTTGAATCTCAACTGAACAGGTTGAAAGCCTGTTGAACTGATGGAGACTTCAACTAAATAGGTTCAAAGTTTCTGACTTGTGTTGAATAGATTGAATATTTGTTCAATCGATTCAAACTTTCTTAAAACTCATAAAAGTCAGTTTTAATCGATTGAGCATGATGATAAATCGATTAAATGACTATGGGAACCTGAAAAAACACCTTTTGAGAAAAAGGTACATCTAAATGAAGCATAAGACATGTCTATAAATTGAAGGGATGTTAATGACATCTCTTGGAGTCTCTAAATAGGTTCATAAACATTCATAAAATGTATATACTTGCTTCATCACATGAAGAGCTGAATCTCATCGAGTCCTCTCTGGGACTCTATCTCTCACATGTATGATCATGCCCCTTTGGGCACTCATATCATATCTTTCATATATAAGTATAAAAACATACACTCATACATACATCTTATAGATTTAATTTTCCTAAAACTCTCACCCTTTTGGCATATAACAACGTGTGTGGTGGTGTCAGGGAATACCCGAATCCCAAAACATTTAATTAAAACATTTTAATAATAATAATGGCTAAACACTGAAATAAGGCCATTCACAGTGTTGTTAGGTTCGTATACTCCCAATTGTCCCACTAAGATTGATCTCTGGAACGTCACCGTACTCGATCTTTCGAAACCCTAATTACACAAAAACACGCGTTAGCATTCATAATCAATCTATGAATGCACCTATGAGGCTCTACTATGACCTAAGATGATGTTTGGATGTGTTTCGAGACTTAGGAAAGTGTTCGAGATGGTTTCAGGGTCAAAATCGGACACCTAGTGCAAAAGTAGGATTTTGCCCCTAAGTAAATTGACTCTCTCACGGGATGGACCGAGTCCCATGCGAGACTTGACAAAATTGGTCATTCCCGTATGAGAGACGAGCTGGAAGCTCAAAAATTAAGGCATTTCCTCGATTTTCAGGCTCGTTGCTCCACGGTTTGGCCTAAAATTTGAGACATGCAATCCCCTTAACTCCCATGATGCGTTTACCGAAACAAAAATGAGAATCATCGACTCAAAGTTTTTAAATCTAGAATCTAAATCTAAATTTAGCTAAAAAGCTAAATTTAAATTTGAACTGAGATCTCTTCTAGAACTATGCATCGAAATACATGCAAAGTAGATATAACGTAAATCTAGGTGAGTAGAACAACATACTAGAAACTCACTTTGATTTGTCGATCAGGTTGTCTGGATCGGCCAAAAGTCCGAAGTTGCCCCAAAAGAGCAAAAGAGAGAAAAGAGAAATGAGAGAAAGAGAGAAAAAGAGAAATATTAGGGGGGGAGGGGGGGGGGGGAAGGCCGAATAGGGAAGCCCGATAGTAGGCCTACTCGGATCTCAGGTCAAACTTACTCTCATCTTTCCTACCTCACCTAATCTTGATCCTTGGCCTAATCCACCGATTTTACACCAATGGATATCCAATCCATCGGCTATGAACTTAAAGAAAGTCTAATTAGAGTTTAGTTGCTTCCATGCATGGTCAATCACCTCATTTTCCAATTCCGTCTTATTCTAAGCTTGACTTCTCTTCATAATCAGGCACATTCGGACCGACGTATTGTTCAAATTAATACATCGTCTACACTATTCCGTTGGTATGGAAAAGTTAGATTAGGTCCGGGCGTGTCACAAAACTCGAAATATTTCATTTGTAAATTAATTTTTATAATAGCAAGTCATTAATCGATTTTCGAAAATTATATTTTAGACAGCCACAATGCCACATCTATGGAAACAATTAATTCAGGTCAGAAATCTTTTAACAATGATACTGTTGAATTTTTTTTTAATTTATCATTCCTAACCATCGTTTTCATCAATGGTTATGTATATATGAAACTTAATTTTATCATTATTTAAGATATTAGTGATTTATCATCTTCATCTCAAACATCAATTGCTTCAAGTACTATGGAAGGTAGTTTGGATTGTTTTTTTGATATAGAAGATTTGGAAAGCAGCAACATACATGAAATTCCTTTTTTTTTTGGAAAGGAAACATATATGAAATTCTATGTTTGTTAATTTGTTTGACTTTTTTTATTAGGTGATAGTTTTATTTTATTTTTTTATTGATAAATAGAAAACTTATTGAAATACTATGATCTTGGTCTACTGACTTTTGAGTGTCCTTATTGCATGGTAATAGTTGTGTATGAAAAGAGATCAAATTTGGGTAATAAATAAATAAAATCTTAAATCTCAATTTATTGTTAATAAGGAAAAATAAAGTTGTCATCTCAGAAGAAAGCACCTGACCCTTTAAACAAAATAGCATCAAAATCATTATCCAAGTAGCATCTTATTTTTGAGAGCTCAAAATTATATATTTCAAAAATAATCCACACAGCGCAGGGCACAAATGTCCTAATTTGATTGATTTGATTAATTTAGTGTTTAGGTTGTTTAATTTGATTAAATTAATGAAATGGGTTAAAAAATTTATTGTTTAGGTTGTTTAATTTGGTTGATTTGATGGATTTGTGTTTTAATTTAGTATGAAAGATATTTAATTTGATGAATTAGAGTGTATAATTTATTGTATGGATTGATTAATTTGATGAATTGATTGTTTTGTGAAATCAATATATATATATATATATATAATCCTACTTTTACAATTAAATCACATAACTCAACTTTACCCTACTAATAATGAGAATGACTTTTGAGCTACTAATTTTAAATTTGCAATTAAAGAAAAAACCTTTAAGCTACCAATCCCAATTATGCAATTAAAAAAAAAACTTTTGAGTTTCTAATCTTAATTTTGTAATAATGAGGAAAATGAAAAGTTATTTAAAACCTTTAAGCTACCGATCCTAATTATGCAATTAAAAAAAACTTTTGAGCTTCTAATCTTAATTTTGTAATAATGAGGAAAATGAAAAGTCATTTGAAAAAAATTTTTGAGTTACCAAAACATTTCAATATCACTATAAATAGAGATTTTGTGAACTAAAAATTTTTTTCGGAAAAGAGTATGTTTGAAATTTTTTAATTTTCAATTTTAATTTCTTTCATTTTTTATGTAATGGTGATTTTTTGTGATTTTTATTTGTTTTATAGGTTTATTTCATTGGTGCATAATATTATTGTCGAAACGTCTAAAAAGCCATTTGACGGGAATTTTAAAGAAATAAAAAGATTTTTGAAAACAAGAAAATGAGTTGCCACTAACCACTTGGTTTAGGTAGGTTAGCCCCCTATTTTGACTCCGTTTGACCAAACATAATCTAGAAAGATTGCCTTAGGTCAAACAAATGTTGGTCTACGAAAACAAGTTTTGAGTTCGGGAGTCAGTTACGCTCGAGGAAGGATTAGCACGCTCGAAGCGCCCGAAAATCGGTACTACAAAGCCTTGTGAAAATTCGTTTTAGGGTTGATAACAAAAATGTTTCTTTTGAATTGAAATAAAATAAAATAAAATAAAGAATCTACAAATGTCGGAGTAGAACTCCTTTTGATATGGGTTAATTTACCTTTAAGAAAATTCAATTTAATGAGATCTGTGAAAAAAAATAAAAAATAAAAAGAAGGTTTCAACATTGAATAACCGAATTGAGAACTTTCCAAAAACAAGCTTTAAAATCAAAGGTTGAAAATTCATAGTTTGTTAAAGAAAAAAAATTGAGTTTTAAACAAAATTGGATTGAGCTTGGAAAGACTCCAATTGTTAATGACTGAATTGAAATCTTTCAAAAAATATTTTTTGATTTTTGAAATTAATGTCGGAATTATTAAATTCCTTTTATTGATAAACGGATTTTGATTAAAGGAAAAAAAATTTAATTAGAAAGACTCCAATGTAAAGGTCTAATTGAAATCTTTCAAAACATTTTTTTTGGTTTTTGAAAATAATGTTGGAATGATTAAATTCCTCTCATTTTTGGATCTCATTTTTAAAACCTTGATTAAAGAAATTAACCAAAGTTTGATTTTGTAAGAAAATCTCAACTATTGATTAAGCTTGAGATTTTCCTAAAAACCATTTTTAGATTTTTAAAATTCTGTCGGAATTGAAATTCCTTTTGCTGATAAGGGGAATTTTGAAAGAAAATATTTTTTTTTGAGTTTTTCCTAAAAAAGAAACTAAAATTTGTAGAAAAACTTTTTGAAAATTTGGAGAAAATTATGAACATGGTATGCTAATGCCATTTTCGAAATAAAATATGAATAAAATCATATTTTTGTATTTTTGAAATTGGGGTGGAAATTGGTTTATTAGAAACTTCCTAGGCCCAATCGGAATTCCGAAAAGGTGAACTAGAAAGCCCCCTCACCCTAAGGAAGTCTTTGAGAACCTTGTAATTACGTGATCCCGTCGGACTTCCCATTATCGGGATTTACTTGCACATGCAATTTTTTAAAACAATGATTTAATTACTAAATGCATGAAATGATGAGACAAAATAAACCAAGAAAAATGGGTTAGCACAAGAGATATATTAGGTATATATTAAAAAATGCATGAGCCCTAATTTCTAAAATATTATAAATAATGCAAATGGGTCTAAGCTAAATGACATATTAAAATGCTAATGAGCTTAAGCTAAATGATATATTAAAATACTAATGGGGCTAAGGTAAATGGCATATTAAAATGTTAATGGGCCTAAATTACTAATAACAAAAAAAAATGCAATTGGACCTAAAAAATACTAAATGACATGAAAATGCATGTGGCCCTAAATTAAAATGAAAATGGGCCTAATAAAATTACTAATAACATAAAAATGCAATTAATCCTAAAATTATTAAATGACATAGAAAGAATGCAATTAGACCTAAAATTACTAAATGGCATAAATATATTGAAAATGTCCTAAATGGCATATAAATGTGAAATGCCCTAAATTACTAAATGGCATAAAAATGAATGAACTTAGAAAATACTAAATGGCATAAATAGTGAATGATGGCTTGAAAATATTAAAAATGACCTAAATTATTAAATGGTATGAAAATATTAAAAATGACCTAAAATACCAAAATGACATAAATATTAAATGATCTAAAACAATAAAATGATATAAATATTAAATAAACCTAAAATAATAAAATGGCACAAGAAAAAAGTTTACGACCCAAGCTCTACCTAAAGGATGTTACAAAACATACATATATGACAACCCAATATCCCCCGAACTGAATAGAACCCATAGCCCAATATGCTTGGCTGAAAGTTAAACTTTTAAACAATAATTCCAACATAAATAATCATGGAACAAGTCTTAGGCAACAAACGTATAAAATCCAACGCCAATAACTACACAAAGCAATCCAAATTACAAATAATAGTCTGGGTCCAAGATAAATGTATTAACCATAAGCCCGAGATTAAAGTCATGAATCATCACAAGCATTGATCCAAAACAAAGACGATGGAACCCAATCTTATATGTAAATCGGAAGCCCAAATTAAAAGATAAACTAGCAGTCCAATGAAAAGGAAATCACAACCCAAATAACGTGGAAATAGGAAAAATATAATGAATAAATAAAACGAAGATATTCAAACAAAATTCAATTTCAGCGTTTTCACCTTTCCCTTTTTAAACGCAGACAAAGAGCGTCAATGACACACCTAGATCTAGCATGACCTTTTCGTACAAACGGAATAGTGCAAGATAACGTATAAATTAAACAATATGTAAGTCCGGCTGTGTCAAGTCAGAAGAGAAGATAGGCTTAAGATAAGACGTAGTTGGAAGATGAGACTGGTGACCATGCATGGAAATACTAAAGTGGACTTTTCTAAGTCCATAGCCAATGGATCGGAAGTCCATTGGTGAATTGGTCGGTGGATCGGGCCAAGGATTAAAGTTTTGAGTGATTAAAAGAGAAGAGAAAGTTTGGCCCGGGGTCCGAGTAGGCCCGGTGCCGGGCTACCCTATAAATAGGGGGAGGCTGAGCCTCTCCCCCTCATTTTCTCTCTTTCTCTCTTCTCTCCTTTCTCTTTTCTCTCAACTGCTCCTTTGGAGCAATTTTGGACTTTTGGCCGATCCGGACAAACCGACCGCAAGTTCAAGGTGAGATCTTGGTGAGCTATTCTTAACTCCTTGAACTACGTTCCATTAAGTTTTTACGCTTATCCATGCATTGGTCTAGGAGAAATCCAAGCTCAAAGTTAGGTTCAGCTTTTAGTTAGCTTTTAAGTTTAGACTTGAGATTTAGGAACTTTGAGCTTGTAATTCTCATTTTTGCTTCGGTAAACGTGTCATGGGAGGTGTGTGGAACCTCCATCTCGAATTTCACGACGATCGGTGGACCGAGGGGCTCGGGAACCGAGGAAAAGCCTCGGATCCCGAGGCTGGTGCGCGGCTCCCGCGCGGGAGAGACCTCCTAGCCGAGTCTTGCACGGGACCTGGCCAATTTGGCCTACCCACGTGGGTGGGCCTTCTCTGAGCCCAATCTGTGGCTGGGCCTGTATGGCCCAGAATCCGGGCCGGGTGTGGGGCCCACGGGTCCCTAGGGGCATTTTTGTAATTTTTCATCAAGTGTCCAATTTTTACCCCGGAACCTTCCGGACACTTTTCTAAGCCCCGAATCACTTCCAAACATCGTCATAGGTCATATTAGAGCCTCGTAGGTGCATTTATAAATTTTATTATGAATGCTAATGTATATGTCTGTGTACTAGGGCTCCGGTTGAATCGAATGCGGCGATGCTCCGGAGGTTGAGCTACATGGAGTGCTTGGGAGTATACGAACCTTCCAATACTGTGAGTGGCCCTGTTTTCAGTGTTTAGCCACTAGGGACAAAATGTTTTAAAAATGTTTTCAAAACATAAATTGTTATAAAAAGGTTTTACAACTGTTTTGGGATAAGGGTAATCCATGACACACACTTTTTATTTTGTGATACGCCCACTTAGGGGGTGGGATGATTTTAAAAATACAAAAGCTTGTGTGTGTTTACATGTTTTAATATTTATATAAGAATTATTATTATTATTATTATTATTGGGGTACGATGCCCCTGGAAGAGGAGTGATTGAGTGGGATTCCTCGGGGCTCCAATTTACGGGAGCGTGGATAGAGTTTGAGAGCATGCATGATACTCAGCCGTGGGCCGCCTATCGAGGGGCACGGTGAGTCGAGCCTGGTTGGGAGAGGCGCGTAGGGAAACTCGCCAGAGCTCCAGTTCACTGTGTTCCACCACAGTGAGGCATAACCGAGGGAACGGGCTAGTGTATGAGATAAAGAGAAAATGAATGACACACCCGGACCTAACACGACCTTTTCGTACGAACGGAATAGTATAAGATGACGTGATAATTAAACAATATGTCGGTCCGGCTGTGTCAAGTTTGAGGAGAAGATAAGCTTAAGACAAGACGTAGTTGGAAGATGAGATTGGTGACCATGCATGGAATCTCTAAGTGGACTTCTTTAAGTTCATAGCCAATGGATTGGACGTCCATTGGTGAATTGGTCGGTGGATCGGGCCAAGGATCAAAATTATGAAAGGTTTCAAAGAGGGGAAAAAGTCAGGCCCGGGGCCCGAGTAGACCCGGTGTCGGGCCTTGCTATAAATAGGGGGAGATGAGCTCTCTCCCTCTAATTTTCTCTTCTCCCTCTCTTCTCTCCTCTCAACTGCTCTTTCGGAGCTAATTTGGACTTTTGGCCGATTCGGACAAACCGACCGCAAGTTCAAGGCGAGATCTTGGTGAGTTGTTCTTAACTCTTTGAACTGCGTTTTGTTAAGTTTTCACGCTTATCCATGCATTGGTTTAGGAGAAATCCAAGCTCAAAGTTAGGTTCAGCTTTTAATTAGATTTCTAGCTTAGATTTGAGATTTAGGAACTTTGAGCTTGTAATTCTCGTTTCTACTTCGGTAAACGTGTCGTGGGAGGTGTGAGGAACCTCCATCTCGAATTTCGTATAGAACGGTGGACCGAGGGGCTCAGGAACCGAGGAAAAGCCTCGGATCCGGAGGCTTGCGAATGGCTCCCGCGCGGGAGCCGAGTCTCTCCAGCGCGGGAGAGATCTGCTGCCCAGGTCCCGAGCGGGACTGGGCCTGTCCCACTCCGGACTGGGCATTTTGGCCCAAACCAAGCGGTTGGGCCTTGTTCGGCCCAACTCACATGAAAACGGGCCTTCCGGCCCAGATTTAGACCAGGCCAGACCCAACCATAGGGGGGAGGCCTGCCTGGCCCAGAACCTGGTCTGGCCCTAGTGTGGGGCCCACGGGTCCCCAGGGGCATTTTCGTCATTTTTCTTCAGGTGTCCAATTTTTACCCCGGAACCTCCCGGACACTTTTCTAAGCCCTGAATCACATCCAAGCCCAGCCTTAGGTCATATTAGAGCATCGTAGGTGCATTCATAAATTTAATTATGAATGCTAACTTATATCTCCATGTATTAGGGCTCCGGTTGAATCGAATGCGGCGATGCTCCGGAGGTTGAGCTACATAGAGCGCTTGGGAGTATACGAATCTCCCAATACTGTGAGTGGCCTAGACTTCTTTGTGTAGCCACTAGGGGAAAGGATTTTAAAAATGATTTTAAATCATAAATGTTTTTCAAAAGGTTTTGGGATATGGGAAATCCACACACACACACTTGTTTGTGATATACCCACACAGTGAGTGGGATGTTTTAAAAAGAAATATAAAGCTTATGCGTGTGTGATTTATATATTTTAAATATATAAATGTTTTATACGTATATGTATATATAATTTATGAAATATTATTATTATGATTATTGAGGGTACGATGCCCTTGGGAGATGAGTGATTGAGAGGGTTCCTCGGGGCTCCAATTTGCGGGAGCGTAGACCGAGTTTGAGAGCATGCATGATACTCAACCGTGGACCGCCTATCGAGGGGCACGGTGAGTCGAGCCTGGTTGGGAGAGGCGCGTAGGAAAACTCGCCAGAGCTCCAGTTCGCTGTGTTCCACCACAGCGAGGCACCACCGAGGGAAAGGGCTAGAGAGATAGAAAAGAAAAAATATTATTGAATGAGAAAAAATATAGCCCTCGGTGCAGTGAGGCATATGACGACCGATGGGTCGAGCCTCCAGTATAAAAGAGATGCCAGCCCATTTGAGATATATAAATTTATTTTATTTAAGATGTTTTTAAAAGAGGGTTCTCAGCAGGAGAACCAGAAAAGAGTTTTCAAAAGAAAAATATTATTTTATTATTATTTTATTTTATTTTATTTTGGATTTCCCTTATCTGTCCTAACCCAGATGGAGATTCTTAGAACCTCTGTCACTCACCTGTATCCAATGTGGATGGATGCAGATTCGTGTACGGAGTCAGCTTTAGAAAGGAGGCTCACTAGAAGACGTCGGTGGCTTAAGCTTAGTAGTTTTCCGCTGCATAGGTATTCCTTTTAAAATAATCCACTGGTGCACTAATTAAGTTTTACTATTTTATTAAATGATTTTTAATTAAAGTTTTAAAGGTTTTACAACGATGGTATCCATTTCAATGCCTTGCGGTGCTTCTGGTGCGTGACCGGCCAGCACGTACTTCGAGGCAGCGCGGCAGTTGCCACTTGGCCGACCTGGACGGGTCGGGGCGTGATAATGAATATGAAGAAAAAAGAAATAGCGCTCGGTGCAGTAAATCTGTCGAAACATCTCAAGAGGCAAAAGGCACCCAATGGTAAAATTTGGCGAATAAGAAGATTTTGAAAACAAGAAAAGGAGTCGCCAAATTTTCCCGTCGGGCGCCTTTTGCCTCTTGAGACGTTTCGACAGATGAAGAGAAGCGCTTGCCGAAGAGCCCACTGGTTGGCAAGTCTGGTGGGATAAGCCCACAAATTGCCTAGATAATGCTCCGATGAGTGAGCATGAAGTGAGAGAAGTGGTAGCAAGGGCTAGCTAACTTCATTTATTCTTACACTGTGGTGTGTAAGTGGTGAAAGAAAGGGGGTATTGGTGGACGAAAGAGATTTCGTCTGAAGTCAATCGAGGAGAAGCATCCAAAGAAATTGGAAGAGAAAGAGCGAGCCCAAGATCACGAGTTATGAGATATGAAGAACCACTTGAGGATAAGAAAGAGATTGATAAGAAATGATTTTGAACAAAGTGAATGGGAAGAAAGCAAGCGAAGAGAGTGTGTAACGCACAGCAATGATGGAATGTCTGCATTCGTGATAATGGAAGGCACGAAGGGAATTTTCTCCTATATTGTGAAGTCATCATTAAGAAGGAGCTGGTGAGAAAGAAAAAGAGGAAAGGAGAAGGAACGCGAACCCTTAATCAATGGATAAAGAAATGTCGTGATGTAATGCGGAGGCTTTCTTAACGAAGAAAAAAAGTATGAAAACCCTAGGTAAAAGAAGATCCTAGGCTAATAAAAGAAGAATAAGGTTTAAGAAGAAAGAGAAGCTTAGTTCAATTGATGAACTAAGTATAGGCTAATTAGGAATAGAGCCTTAAAAGAAGAAAAGTATAATACACCACTAGAAAACTTTAGCTTTAATTAGCTATAATTTCATAATGAACCCTAGGTTAATAGCTCCAAATGATTGACCAGGATTAGTATAAGAATAAGACTAGGAAATTAGGGTTAGAGACAAACCTAGGTGGGTAACTTAGAGATAGATTAAAGATGAACATGAAAAACGAGAATAAAAGAAGCTTAGAAAGAGGATTAAGAAAGATCTAGTGAAAGAAAGTGAATAAAAGACTTAGAAACGGATGTTAGCTAAAGAGAGTCGAGCATAATGAACCCCAAACTCGAGTCAAGTCAAGGCATTATATCATAAAGCGAATAAATCAAGGAAAGGAAAGAATAAACAAGGATTATCGGAGGTCAGCACCAAGAGAGAGAAAAAGGGGGTCAAGGAGACAAATGGACGAAAGTAAGAAGAAACCCCTGATTACTTGAAAATGGAAGAAGAGAACAAAAGGGGTTAAATTGTAAATTGGTGGAAAAGAAAGGAAAGGAAAACCCCTAATTATATCAATGTTAAAAGAGGAGATGAAGAGGTTGGATAAAAAGAAAAAGTTGGAGAAAACATAAGAGAATGAGCACTCGTAGGAAACGAGTGAAGGAAGATGATCGCATCCCAATGGATAATGGGTGATAGTGGACGACACAAGTAATGAATGAATGGAAGAGATTGGAAAGGAAGCAAAAGAATAAAGATATAAGTTAAGACAGGGAGAACGAAGAAAAGGGCAAGCAAAAGAAGTGAGGATACCAAGGTATGGTAATACAAACAAGAGTGAACGAAGGATGAGAATAATGATGATGAAGGGAATAATAAGGAAATTCCAAAACCAATTGATGAAGAAAAGTGGATCAACCTAAGTAAGGGTCGAAGGAAGGGTGAGGACAAAAACAAGGATGAACAAGGTGATAATTAAAACTGGAGAAACCCAAGCCTAAATTTGAATGTGCCAATACCATTCCCCTATCGGAGTGATAAGAAAGTACCTTGAAGGTACGAGAGTTCAGTGCAAGAGATGAATGCCAATGTCCAGGAATCTGAATCAGTGAATATTTCTGGAGTAGGAGGCATGACTAGGAGTGGGAGATGCTATGCCCGAAATCCAACTGCCACTTTACACAAAGAGAAAGAGAAGGGCATGGAGGAAAATGATGAAGTTGTTACACCATCTGTTAGAGGGCCAGAGAAAGAAATTGAAAAAGAAGTAACCAAGACGGTGGATGAAAATGATGCTCGTGAATTCTTGAAATTCATCAAACAAAGTAAGTACAGTGTCATAGAACAACTGAATCGCTTGCCAGCTAAGATTTCTCTGCTAGCTCTGCTTTTGAACTCCGAGGCACATCGTAATGCTCTCCTCCGAATTCTGAACCAATCTTATGTGTCCAAAAACATCACCGTGGCCAATTTGGAACATATTGCCAGAGGTATCACAGTGACTGATTACATCTATTTCACTGATGAAGAGATCCCTTCCGGAGGAAGAGGCAATTACAAGGCACTGCACATCACTGTTCGGTGCAAGGATCATATGGTGGCCAAAGTGTTGATTGATAATGGATCCGCCCTGAATGTGATGCCACTTCATACACTAATGAA
Source organism: Microcos paniculata (assembly GCA_030664755.1). Classification (NCBI taxonomy): domain Eukaryota; kingdom Viridiplantae; phylum Streptophyta; class Magnoliopsida; order Malvales; family Malvaceae; genus Microcos; species Microcos paniculata. The sequence goes on from CP131461.1 coordinate 21,393,104, forward strand.
ATTGCCTATAGACCAATCTTTAATAAAAGCCAGTCAGTTAGTGGTTAGAGCATTTGATGGCACACGGAGAGAAGTTGTTGGGGAAATGACTATTCCAATAATTGTGGGGCCGGTTGAATTTGAAATCCTTTTCCAGATTATGGATATTTTGCCAACCTATAGCTGTCTCTTGGGTCGCCCTTGAATCCATATCGCCGGTGCTGTTCCTTCTTCCCTTCATCAGAAAATCAAGTTCCGAGTTGAAAACAAGATAGTTTCTGTATCCGGAGAAGAGGATATCATGGTAATGCAACCTCCAAACACTCCTTACATTGAAGCTGCGGAGGAGGCAATGGATTGCTCTTTCAGGTCATTTGAAGTGGCCGAGGTAACATGGGTAAAAGAAGGATCTGAGGTACCTAGTCCACATTTCTCTGGTTGCTTGAATATGCAAGTCAACATGACTGTCGGAAGAGGCTGTCGAGCCGGAAAAGGACTCTGAAAGTATGGCCAAAGAATCCGTGAGCCTATTGTTTTACCAAAGGCGGAGCCCACTTTTGGACTTGGATATTAGCCTTCTTGGAGAGAGAAGTCCGAAGCAAAGGAGGAGAAGAAGCGCAAACGTGTAGCTGCATTGAGAGGAGGGAAACTTGAACCCAAGAAACTGAAGATTCGACCGTTGAAAGATAGTTTTGTTTTTGCTGGAATGATGAACCCAAAAAGATCAGTTGTTGAGCTTGAACAGTTATTAAAGGGATTGTCTATCAGCATGCTAGAACAAGGGGAATCAAGTAGTGGAACATTGGTTCAACGATTGGCACCGGGGATTGATTTGAATAATTGGGAGTCTTTCGAGATGCCGATGAACTTGTCAGATCTGAACATGTAATTAATTAAGCTTTGAGAACTCATTTTATCCTACACTTCTACCCAAGAGTGTGGACAGTTGACTTTCATATGTTATGGGTTTTATTTTCATGTTTGCTCCATCATCCATGATATTGATATTCACACTATTAAACTCTACACCGTGTATATATTTCATACCATAATTATACCATTGTGTTTTCCTCTATATGTTTATCCTTGTTATTCATTTCTTCTTTTATTCATGGATCAAGTGCATATATATATATATACCCATTTATTGTCTTTTGACCCCAGGACTTCAAACGGTGAATGTAAATACAACAAAGATGATCTTTTTTAGCCCGACTTTGATTTTTTCGTTAATGCGGATGACCTCGACAACGATGATGATGATGATTGCTCTCTTCCCCCTGATCTTATGAGACTGATTGAAAAGGAAGACAAACAGATCTTGCCCCACAAAGAGGCCACTGAATTGATCAATTTGAGTGATGATGAGGAAAAGAGAGAAGTTAAAATTGGCACTTCCCTAATACCCGAACAAAAAGAGGAGCTAATGTCATTACTCAAGGAATATGCTGATGTCTTTGCTTGGTCCTACCAGGATATGCCAGGTCTAGATACTGAGATTGTGGTGCATAGAATGCCAATCAAGCTCGGGTTCAAGCCAGTACAGCAAAAATTGAGGAGAATGAGGCCTGCCATGTTACTGAAGATCAAAGAAGAAGTGAAGAAGCAATTGGACGCAGGATTTTTGGAAGTAGCTACTTATCCTGAGTGGGTCGCAAATGTAGTACCAGTCCCGAAGAAAGATGGCAAAGTTTGAATGTGTGTGGATTACCGAGATGTTAACAAAGCTAGTCCGAAAGACAATTTCCCACTGCCTCATATTGACACTTTAGTTGACAACACGACTAAACATGCAACATTTTCTTTCATGGATGGGTTTTCGGGGTACAACCAGATTAAAATGGCTTCAGAAGATAAGGAGAAGACTGCTTTCACCACCATGTGGGGCACGTTCCAATACAACGTGATGTCCTTTGGTCTCAAGAATGTCGGGCCAACTTATCAAAGAGCTATGGTGACCCTTTTTCATGATATGATGCATAAAGAGATCGAGGTGTATGTGGATGATATGATTGCCAAAGATAGGAATCCAGAGGAGCATATGACTAGTCTGAGGAAGTTGTTTGAAAGGCTGCGCAAGTATCGGTTGAGGTTGAATCCGGCCAAATGTACTTTCGGCGTTACTTCAGGGAAGCTATTGGGCTTTATTGTTAGCCAAAGGGGCATCGAGGTGGACCCAGATAAAATCAAAGCCATTCAGAATTTGCCACCTCCGAGGACTCAAAAGGAAGTAAGAGGTTTCTTTGGGCGATTAAACTATATCTCCTGCTTCACTTCCCAGTTGACTGTGAAATATGACCCGATTTTCAAGCTTTTGAAAAAGAACAATACGGGGGAATGGAATGAAGATTGTCAGAAAGCCTTTGATAAGGTCAAGGAGTATTTGTCAAACCCACCAGTGCTAGTACCTCCTGTGCCGGATCGACCTCTAATCTTGTATTTGACAGTGTTGGAGCACTCCATGGGCTGTGTTTTGGGGCAACATGATGAAATCGGCAAGAAAGAGCAAGCGATCTACTATGTCAGTAAGAAGTTCACAGAGTATGAGGCCAAGTATTCTCAGATAGAAAAGATGTGCTGTGCATTGGCGTGGGCAGCTCAGAGGTTAAGACAGTATATGCTGTATAATACCACATGGTTGATAGCAAAGCTAGATCCGATTAGATTCCTTTTCTAGAAACCTTCATTGTCAGGACGATTGGCTCGATGGCAAGTACTACTGTCAAAGTATGATATAGTTTATGTTTCCCAGAAAGCTATTAAAGGAAGTGCTATTGCCGAATTTCTAGCTGATAGAGCAGTTGATGACTATGAACCCATGAAGTTTGAGTTTCCTGATGAGGACTTGATGTCAATAATCAATTCCGAGCTAGAGCAAGAAAAGAAATGGAGAATGTATTTTGATGGAGCATCAAATGCATTGGGGCATGGAGTAGGAGCTATCCTAATATCCCCAAATGGAGATCAATACCCGGCGACGGCAAGACTTGACTTCGACTGCACAAACAATATGGCGGAATATGAAGCTTGCATCCTGGGGATCCAGATGGCAATGGAGTAAAGATTGAGGCTTTGGAAGTGTATGGCGATTCTGCTTTGGTGATATATCAGCTGAGAGGTGAATGGGAAGCACGAGACTTGAAATTGGTCCATTATCATAAATACATCATGGAGTTGTTTGAGCAATTTGAAGAAATCAGCTTTCATCATCTCCCTAGAGAAGACAATCAGTTGGCCGATGCACTGGCAACTTTAGCCTCAATGTTCAAAGTCGATAAAGGAGCTGAAATCGAAGCAATCAAGTTGGACATGAAGACTCATCCGGCACATTGCATGAGTGTTGAGGAGGAGGATGATGGCAAACCTTGGTTCTATGACATTGCCCAATACCTCAGATTTCAAAAGTATCCGGATTGTGCTATTGAGAATGACAAGAAAGTTATCCGAAAAATGTCAGCAAACTTCTTCTTAGATGGTGAAGTCCTTTACAAGAGAAGTAGGGATCAAGTAATGTTGAGATGTGTAGAGTCAGAGGAAGCAAAGAAGATTCTAGAAGAAGTTCATGGCGGAATCTGTGGAACTCATTCCAGTGGACATAGAATGGCTAAGCAGATTATGAGATTGGGATATTACTGGTTGACTATGGAGACTGATTGTATTAATCATGCCAGAAAATGTCATAAGTGTCAGATTTATGCTGATCAGATTCATGTGCCTCCTAATCCATTGCATGTCATCTCGTCCCCTTGGCCTTTCTCAATGTGGGATATAGATGTAATCGGGGCAATCTCACCAAAGGTTTCTAATGGGCATCAGTTCATCCTAGTGGGCCATTGATTACTTCACCAAATGGGTTGAAGCTGCTTCATATCCCAATATAACTCAGTCAGTGGTCGCCAATTTTGTGAAGAAGGAGATCATTTGTCGGTATGGGCTACCAGAAAGAATCATCACTCACAATGCTAAGAATTTGAACAACAAGATGATCGATGCGGTGTGCTCCCAATTCAAGATCAAACACAGCAATTCAACTCCTTACCGGACAAAGATGAATGGAGCGGTTGAAGCAGCAAATAAAAACATTAAGAAGATTGTCCAGAAAATGACAGTGACTTACAAAGATTGGCATGAGAAGCTTCCTTTTTCTTTACATGCTTATCGCACTACTATAAGAACATCAACTCGGGCAACACCATATTCTCTTGTTTATGGAATGGAAACTGTGGTACCAGTTGAGGTAGAAATCCCATCTTTGAGAATATACAGAGAGTTGAAGCTCGAAGAGTCGGATTGGGTGCATGAGAGATTTGACCAATTGAATTTAATTGAAGAGAAGCGGCTCAAAGCATTTTGCCATGGTCAATTGTATCAGAAAAGAATGATGCGTGCATATGATAAGAAGGTACGTCCGTGCGAGTTTGCAGAAGGTGAATTGGTGCTGAAAAAAATTCTACCTGCTCAACATGATCCATGAGGAAAGTGGACTCCAAATTGGGATGGTCCTTATGTGGTGAAGAAAGCATTCTCGGGAGGTGCCCTAATTTTGCAAGAAATGGTTGGGGATGAATTGCCACATCCAATCAATGCCGATGCTGTGAAGAAGTACTACACCTAAAGAATTAAAATAAATGATGAAAAAAAATGACAAATAAAAAATGAAAAAAAATAAAAAATAAAAAAATGAAAAAAATGAAAGAATGAAAAAAATAAAAAGAGCGTCTCAAGTTGAAACCTGAAAAGGTGGCTTGAGTCCAAAAAAGAGAAGAAAATGAGGGATCTGAGGCGAAAACCCGAAAGGACGGTTCAGATCCAATTAGGATGGTTCCTAAGCTGAAAACCTAAAAAGGAGGTTTAGGAAGGTTGAGAAAGCACAACAAAAAAGGCACCTAACTTGTACAAGAGGTCTTGTTTGATTATGGGGATTGGGGTAATCAGAAAATCATCAGACGTTGTCAAACGTCACTCTAGCAATGATGAGTCAATCAAAGGCGGGGTGCGAGATGACCAGTTTTTGTTACTTATGCATTCATCGCTTTGAGGTCATGTGCCTTTCTTCTTCATTTTGCTACAAACTCATTTGTTATAGACTCTTTGTTATAAACTTGTAATGAGCTTGTTGTAAGTTTATCTGTTATATATAGATATGTCTTGCACACTTTCCTTTATAAGATCCATGCGTTTCCTTTAAATATAAATGGCATAATTTTTCTTTGTCATGGAGGGATAAGCAAACAGGTAAGTAAATACAATGACATTGGATGTCACTTTCTACACAAAAAAGGGAAAGAAATGTAGGATTAAAATGAGTTCAATAGCTTATGGTTGATGCCAGAAATGTGATGACACATGAGCGAAAAAATCATCTTAAACTGGGATGTTCAAGCAAGAGTGATTTGAAGAGAGGGTCTAGGGCATGTTGATGCCAGAAAAGGTGTGATGAAAGGATGTGCTCCAATTTCGAGCTCAAAGAGTATAAGTTGGGCCAAAGCAGAAAGCTATCTTGAAACCTTTGAGGCAAAGTAACAAAGCATTATCATTTAAGCATGAGCATGCAAAATGCATCATTCTACCATCATTCTTCATGAACATCCATTATGCATCATGGTTCAAAGATTATAGGTTAAACCCAGTTCAAGATTGTGAGGTTAGTCTTGTACAAGAAGTTCCTTAGGTAACTCTTCAAAACTCCTTTAAAGTCTTTCCTTGCTTAAGGTAATTAGCCGTGATTCAGTTCAGTCTAGCATAAATTATTTCTACAATTTCTTCAAAATTTAAAATCATTTTGTTTAATATGATTTTCTAAAATTGCTTCTGTTTAGAACAATTTCCTCAAAATAAAAAATCATTTTGTTTAAGGTGGTTTTCTAAAATTGTTTCTGTTTAGAACAATTTCTTCAAAATTTAAAATCATTTTGTTTAAGATGATTTTCTAAAATTGTTTCTGTTTAGAGCGATTTCTTCAAAATTTAAAATCATTTTGTTTAAGATGATTTTCTAAAATTGTTTCTGTTTAGAACAATTTCTTCAAAATTTAAAATCATTTTGTTTAAGATGATTTTCTAAAATTGTTTCTGTTTAGAGCAATTTCTTCAAAATTTAAAATCATTTTATTTAAGATGATTTTCTGAAATTGTTTCTGTTTAGAGCAATTTCTTCAAAAGTTCAAAATCATTTCTGTTTAGAATGGTTTTCTCAAAATTGTTTCTGTTTAGAGCAATTTCTTCAAAAGTTCAAAATCATTTCTGTTTAGAATGGTTTTCTCAAAAATTTTTCTGTTTAGGATGGTTTTCTTAAAATTGTTTCTGTTTAGGACAATTTCTTCAAAAATCATTTCTGTTTAGGATGGTTTTCTTAAAATTGTTTCTGTTTAGAACAATTTCCTCAAAAATCATTTCTGTTTAGAATGGTTTTCTCAAAATTGTTTCTGTTTAGAACAATTTCTTCAAATTCTAAAATCATTTCTGTTTAGGATGATTTTCTCAAAAGCGTTTCTGTTTGAATTAAAATCATTTCTGTTTAGGATGGTTTTCTCAAAATTGTTTCTGTTTAGGACAATTTCTTCAAAAGTTCAAAATCATTTCTGTTTAGAGTGGTTTTCTCAAAATTGTTTCTGTAAAATTGTTTCTGTTTAAGGTAATTTCTTCAAAAGTTCAAAATCATTTCTGTTTAGGGTGATTTTTCAGAATTTTTCCTGTTTAGGACAATTTCTTCATATTTAAATTCATTCCTGTTTAGGATGATTTTCTCAAAATTGTTTCTGTTTAGGACAATTTCTTCAAATTTAAAATCATTCATGTTTAGGATGAGTTTTTCAAAATTGGTTCTGTCTAAGACAGCTTCCTTGCTTTTGAAATCAGTTCTATTAAGAGTGATCTTTTTAAAAACCCCATTACTGTTTAGTACACATTTGAGTAAAGAGTGTTTACATCTTTGCTTATTTCCTAATCATCCAGAACCTTACACTTCTAGATCATTAAGAAATAATCAAAGAGGGGCAACTGTCAACACTTATTTTTAATTCTAGTTAATTAGTTAATTAGTTTGACATTTTCGAATTTCCATTTTACTTATCCTTTTAAGTTTAGTATTTGTGTTCATTTATTATTATTACTATTATTTTATTTTATTTTATTTTATTTTATTTTGTCTTATTATTTTATTTTAATTACCTCGCAGGTAATTTTGAACCAGAATCGAGAAGTCAAGACCAAGTTAACTTGACCTCCATGCAAAGACCAACCGAATTAATTTGGTTATCATGCAAAATATATATGTGTGTATGTATGTATATATGTATATATATATATATATTTATGTTTTTATATTTATATGCATATATATATTTATATGTATATATATATATGAATATATATATTTTTATGTGTAGATGTATATGAATATATATATATATATATACATATATTTGTATATACACGTACATATATTTATATATATATATACATACATTTATATATACATATACATATATTTATATATATATATATTTATACAAAAGCAACGCACACACATTTCTCTCTCTTGCTCTCATGATCATACTGTGTTGATAGGAATACGTGCAACTACTTTTGGTGATATGAGTGGAAGTAGAAAACGTGATTCTACATGGGGTTCAAAAGATGGGTCACCGGTTCTCTTAGAGCAACAGTCTCTAGCATGTGCCAACTTGTTCTGCCAGTTGCATTCTTTCTCTATCTTTGAGTGTGCCCCTGAGAAAACGCGAAAATTGGGAGCAACCAATAAGAAAGCAGAGTCAGCATGCCAACAACCGATGACAGCTAAGAAAGTAAGGCTAAACCAAAAAGGACCCACCCTTTTCAAATGTCCTCAGCAGGTGCCGAAAGTGGAGCAGCTTTTATTGTTGCTGCTAATTGAATTATTTGCAAAGGACCCCAACGTCTTTGTTGAGTTGGCTTTGTCTTCTTGCAATTTCCACCGCTTTATTGTTGCTGCTAATTGAATTATTTGCAAAGGACCCCAGCGTCCTTATCGAGTTGGCTTTGTCTTCTTGCAATTTCCACCACTTTGGCCCCTTGGAAGCCCTGCTGAGGATAGTGCATCTGTTGTTCTAAAATCAGTTCTTGAAAGGGCTACTCAACTTTTAAGCCATCCATTTGAAAATTGCAGCATGCCTAATTATGCTTTCTGTAGGGCCTCTTTGATGAATTTTTCAAATATGGAACCATTATGCAATCAATGCATAACAAGACCTATTTGTCATTTCTAATCAGCAAACATCTCCATGTGACTCCCTCATCCAACTTCTCTCCTTGTCAGCTTCTCTCCTTGACAGCTGGGTGATCCTCCAAAGACAGCAAAAGTGGAGTCAGTAATATAAACAACCAATTGTAGCAAAGAAAGAAAGGGTGAGGTAGGGATTACAAGGCCAATAAATGAGGACCTTTAGATCAAAATGGGAGAAGAAAAAAGAGCCATCAGATTAAAAAGGGGAGAAACGACTATAAAAAGGATTTTTCCTTCCGCAAGAGAGGGAGGAGGCGGCGTTTTCTTTCATTGGTTCAAATAGAAAAGCAGAAATGAAAGAGAGAAGAGAAGAGAAGAGAAGAGAAGAGAAAAGAGAGATAGAGCGTCTGAGAAAAAGCTTTTCATTTTTCTTCTTTCATTTAAAAAAAAAACGGATTGGCTAGAGAAAAATAGAAAAAAAGGCTTGTTGTTCATCAACTTTTAGCCTTTCTCTTCTCCACAAAGCCATTTTTTTTTGCTATAAAACTTCATCCTTTTTAGGTAAAGTTCTTACTTTTATATACAAAAATCCTTTCTTTTTACTTTAAATACAATATTTTCTGCTTTATTATGTTAACTTTGTCCATAAAGTGTTAATTTTCTCTTTTATGATGATGTTTATGATTTTCAAGGCCTTTATATATTGCTAAATAATTTGCTTAGTTTAATATATGCTCTAATATATTGATGATGTCTTCTTTTTATGTTTGTTTATTTACTCTATTTTATTTTTTGTTAATATGTCCTTTCTCTTAGTTAGTTACATGATTATGCAAAAAGATCCTAACTTTTCTTGTTTTATATCTTTGTCTATTATTCTTAGAGCTTGCGTTGGACTTTCCATATGCTTGTTTAGTTGAAAGTTTTAATCTTGATTAAAAAGACTAAATTTTTGAGCTTAAATTCATTCTTGTTTGATTAAAAATCTAATCTTAGTTATAAAGATCACAACTTTAAGTTGATAAACTTGCTTGCTTAGTTAAATATTAAGTCTAGGATTATAAAAATTGCACCTTTTTGTTTGTGGATATTTTTGCTTTATAAAAAATGAAAGCTTGGTTAATAAAAATTGAATCTTTAAGTTTATTTTATTTTATTATTTTTTTATTTAAATATAAATAATCTTTGATTTTAAATATTGAATTTTTAAGCTTGTATAAATGCATGTTTAGTTTAAAATTTAATTTTGATCATGGAAATTATTATTATTATTTTTTTGTCCTTGAATATGTGTTTTGCTTAATACAAAAATTTATGCTTGTATATAAAATTACCTCTTTGCCCTCATGGATATTTTAGCTTAATTAGTAATTATATCAAGTGTTAAATTACTGTTTTGCCCTTTTATGCATGCTTTCCTAATTAAAAATCTAATTTTGCATGTAAAATTATGTTTTTGCCCTTGCTTATATATTTGTTTAATTATGAATTGAATTTTGTATAAAATTACATACTTGACCATGTATATGTGTTTGTTTAAATTAAACTTGCTTATATGTGTTAAATTAATTGTCATGTAATTTGATCTTGTAAAATTAATTTTAAATATCCATGTTTTATTTATTTGTCATATTATATTGTACAATTAATTGTGTATATATGTACTAACCCTTATTTCTTTGTCTCATTCATGCATAATTAAGTTTAGAACATTGATTTTCAAAAATTCATATGCTTGGGGTGACCGGAGGGTTCTTCGGGAGTCCGAGGTTTCCGAGGGTTTTCTCTGATGAGAAGTTTTTTCGGTGTCTAATCGGAAGTCCGATCGGACCCAAGGAAATTTCTCATCCCTTCAAAATTAAAAAATATATTTTTTTCTCATTTAATTTTCATCAAAAGCATACATCATGTTTATGATTTCTTTAAAATTTGCAAATGAACTAAAAAAATTTACTCTACTTTATAAAAGGAATGTTTATTCCAAAATCTTTTATTATTTACTTTTATGTTTTATTTTCATTTTATTTTAAGAAAATCTCTTGTTTAAGAGGCCCAATTAAATTAAAAAGGAATGTTTATTCCAACATTAATTTCAAAACATATTTTAAATTAAAAAAAGGTTTTGTTTAAATCTTTAAAATTCTTTTTCAAATTTAGCTTTATTCGATAAAAAAGACATTCATTTTTTTTTTAAAAAAAAGGGGTTTTGTTTTTTGAAAGGTCTTAATTTATTAATCTACTAAGGTTTTCCTACTAAACTAAATTTTTGTCAAATTATTCCCTTCAACAAATTAAAAGGAATATTTATTCCGACATTGTTTTAAAATTAAATCTTTCTAAGAGATTTTAATTTAAGTAATCATAATTAAAGTCTCTAATGTAAATTTCAAAGCATGAATTTGAGGATGTTTATCCCAATTTTTTTGCAAAATGTTTTCTAGAAAGTTTCAATTAATATTCTTATAATTGAGACTTTCTAAAATTAAAATTAAACCTTTGTTTTTCATAAAAGGTATTTATCCTCATTTTTAAATTTGACTTTGATTTTTGAAGAATATTTATTCCTATTTAGAAGTTGAATCTCCATTCTAAGTAAGAAGTTTCTTCAAATTCAAAATTGGGCTATGGATTTTCACATCAAAAGGAATGTTCATTCCAACATTAAGTCTTTAAATTTCAAATTTAGCTTTTATAATGGGATGCTTATCCCGCATTAAAATGAATATTTATTCCGACATTTAAAATTATGTTTTTCTTAAAATGATTTTAAACACATTTTATTATCATTTTCCAAGTAAAATATTTTTAAGACTTTTGTGGTACCGATTTCCGGGCGTCTTGGGGGTGCTAATCATTCCCCAAGCGTAATCAACTCCCGAACTTAAAATCTTTTTCGTAGACCAGTGTCTTTCCTTAACTTAATGTAATCTTTCTAGATTTACGTTGGATTAAACCAATAGGTGACTAATCACACCTAATCAAATAAAAGGTTAGTGGCGACTCCATTTGTTTTTTCGACTGTTTAGTCCCGAACATTTTTCACGCCATATCATTTATTGTAGGAGCGGTAAAATGTCTCGACAGAAGCCAAATCTCCCCACAGTTACTTTGATGATTTCGAGGACGAAATTATTTAAAAAAGGGGAGAATTGACACACCCAGACCTAATCCAACTTTTTGGTACAAACGGAATAGTATAAGACGGCATATTAACTCAATAATACGTCGGTCCAGATGTGTTAGATGAAGAAGAAAAGTGGAAATTAGGAGAAAACGGAGTTGGAAGATGAGATAAGTAACCATGCATGGAAGCACTAATTGGACTTTCTTTAAGTCAATAGCCAATGGATTAGAAATCCATTGGTGAAACGGTTAGTGGATTAGGCTAAAGATCAAGATTAGAAGAGGTTAAAAAGAGGGGAGAAAGTCTGGCTCTGGCTTTAAGTAGGCCCGGTGTCGGGCTTGCCTATAAATAGGAGAGCTGAGCTCTCCCCCTTATTTTCTCTTTTCACTCTATTCCTCTCATCTTTTTTACTCTCTCAGAGCAATTTGGGACTTTTAGCCGATTCGGACAAACTAACCGATGAATCAAGGTGAGATCTTGATATGTTATCGTACCTGTCGCAACGTTATCCGAAACGACGAGGGGGTTTCAAGAGAATTTTACGGAGTCGCCACTAACCATTTTTGTTTAGGTGCGGTTAGTCACCTATTAAGAATCTACCTAACTTAGTATTGGTCGTTAGATGGCGTACTTAAGCTGGGTAGGTCCCGGTCCGCTGAACGGAGAACTGGAGTCGGGAGTACGGTTACGTGCGACGAATGATGAGCACCCCCACAACGCCCGTCAAGATGACGGTACCGATTAATTTAATAATATTTAGGCCTTAAAAAAATGTCTTTATATTTTTCCTTTTTGTTTGGTTGGTTTTTTTGTTTTTTTTGTATTAATAGTTTTTTATTTTTATTATTCGGGCAAACAAAAACAAGTTTCAAAATATTTTCTTTTTTAATTTTTTGTCATTAGTGAAAAGTTAAATGAAAATTATGTTTCAAAACATCTCATTTTTTATTGTAAGAGTTAAAAAAAGTAATTTCCAAAATAATTTTTCCTTCTTTTTTAGCTTTTTGAAAAGGAACGAATTTTAAAACATCTTTTAGTTTTTTTTTATAAGTTCTTGAACAAAAACAGAATTTATTGGTTTTATTACTATCATTTTCAAATCAATATTTTAGAAAGAATATCAAGTAATTTCTTTTAATTTTTGGTCTTTTTGAAATTCCAAAGTTCATTTTATTCAAACAAGAAAAGCTTTCATTCCTTTTAGGAAATTGCACTTTTATTAAAGCCAACAAATAATGCTTTTTTCAAAAATACATTTTATTACTTTTTTTAAATAGTTTTCTTTTCATTTTTGCTTTTTTTTAGGACTTTTCGAAATTATTATCTTTATTAGATATTTAAAATGTTTGAAGTGCAAAATACCACCTTATCAATTTAATATAAAAATAGTGAGGATTTATCGAGGCCTATTATGAATCTCGCCCAATTCTGGGTCTGATTCAAAATGGATCTCTTATCTAAAAATCCGGACTAAGTGTGAATTTTCACCCTCCCAAACCGGATTCCGTGATTAAATTCTCATAGCTTAAACCACTTGTAAGGATTTTGTTAGACATAGGTGATCACTCTTTTACTTTTATTATTTAACTTAAAGGTTTTAGTGTCCTTATTGGCTTAAGAATTTATCATTATTGATTTATTTATTTTTTAAAACTAACACCTATAATTTATTTAGTTGCCTAAATGCATGGCATATAAAATGTTATCTTATCAATTTTAAAAATAAGGATAGTAAGGATTTTATCAAGACCCACCGTGAACCTCGCCCAATTCTGGGTCCGATTCAAAGTGGATCTCTTACCTAGGAACCCGATCGGGTGTGAATTTTCACCTTCCCGAACCAGATTCCATGATCGGACCCTCATTATCCCCGCATATCATTACTCGCATGGATGACAATAATAATATGACAATAATAATTATGAAAAATGATGCTCTTGAAGGAAATCTAACTTTGAATTAATTCGTCGTCTTATTTTATTTTCAAAGAAAAAAAATGCTACTCCTTTTTATAAAGAAAATCTTATTTCCTTTTGTTAACTAAAACCTTTGTATTTCTATTCTCCCATTTTATATTACTAACGGCATTGAATTACTCCCACCAAGGAATATGATTTAACAAAAAAGTAAACATTACTCAAGGAATACTACATAAGGAATACGGTTTTCTTATCACTCAACCTATTATCCTATCATCAAATTATTCAATTTTTATTTTATATATCTTTTTTTTATTCTTTTGAAACCATCTTAACCGTAACATTATGTAGGCCAAATCACAAGTAAACATTAAATTAGTCATACATAAAAACAACAAAAGCAAATAGAAAACTAACCCAAGTCTAAATATATGAAGTTAATAAAAAATGGAGTGGAAATATACCAATATATATATATATATAATAATGAAAGGAAGGTTGCTGCTACTAAATGGGTCAAGCCAGCCGAGCAAAAAGTATGAGTCCCTGGTTGGATAATGATGATCCTTGAATCACCAAACCCCAACTATGCCACTTTCGTTTACGAACACCAAGAGCCTAACCAGCGGGACACTATAAGCCATTATACCGGAACCTCCAGCTCCCAAAAAATCGCTTTCCTCCTCACTTCAAACTCGAATCCAAGGTTTATTTCCACTGAAGTAGCCCACAAACATCAAGATCCATTTGAAGAACAACTAAAACTAGAGAGTTTGATGTAAGAAAAACACTGTTGGATCTCCCCTGAAAGCAAGTATGTTACTCTCTCCACCCTAATCTAACTTTCCACAATTTAGATTTCAAAGAGAAGACCCAAAAAAAAAAACTCTGGAACAAAAACTGCACTCCCCTTTTTTCTTCTTCTTTTCTCTTTTTTTTTTTCTCTTGTGATCGGCTATGCTTGGCCCTCTTCCTCTTTTTTCTTTGCTTGGCCTCTCTTTATATATTTTTCTTTGCTTGGCCCCCCTCTTTACGTTTTTTTTCTTTGCTGCAATTGGTTGTTTATATTACTGACTCCACTTTTGCTGTCTTTGGAGGATCACCCAGCTGTCAAGGAGAAAAGTTGACAAGGAGAGAAGTTGGCTGAGGGAAACACGTGGAGATGTTTGCTGATTAGAAATGACAAATGGGTCTTGTTATGCATTGATTGCATAATGGTCCCATATTTGAAAAATTCATCAAAGAGGCCCTACAGAAAACATAATTAGCTGATTTATGCAAGAAAATCACGTGGGAGGTTTGCTATTTGAAATGACAAATGGGTCTTGTTATGCATTGATTGCATTATGGTCCCATATTTGAAAAATTCATCAAACGAGGCACTATAGAAAACATGATTAGCTGATTTATGCAAGAGAATCACGTGGGGGGTTTGCTATTTGAAATGACAAATGGGTCTTGTTATGCATTGATTGCATAATGGTCCATATTTGAAAAATTCATCAAACGAGGCCCCACAGAAAACATAATTAGCTGATTTATGCAAGCAAATCACGTGGGGGGTTTGCTATTTGAAATGACAAATGGGTCTTGTTATGCATTGATTGCATAATGGTCCCATATTTGAAAAATTCATCAAAGAGGCCCCACAGAAAACATAATTAGCTGATTTATGCAAGCGAATCACGTGGGGGGTTTGCTATTTGAAATGAAAAATGGGTCTTGTTATGCATTGATTGCATAATGGTCCCATATTTGAAAAATTCATCGAAGAGGCCCTACAGAAAGCATAATTAGGCATGCTGCAATTTTCAATTGGATGACTTAAAAGTTGAGTAGCCCTTTTAAGAATTGATTTTAGAACAACAGATGCACCATCCCCAGCAGGGCTTCCAATGGGCCAAAGTGGTGGCTGCTCTGAGGAACAAACAACCGCAACGAGGCAAGCACTAAGTGCACGAAGATCCATGCCGTTAACACATAGAAATTGTCTTTGCAGGATTGCTAATTGTCTCGGCTGCTGCCTGACGAGAAAATTATGGCCTTTTGGAATAGTGACTCTCTTAGGAATACACTGTCGTCCTCGGGAGCACAACTAACCACATGCACACCTTTGCTAAGTGAATCAACAAGCTGCAGTGATGAGGCGTCATCAATAGCCTATTTCTTCAGAAATAGTAATAGCTGTCCCGGAGCAGCAGGTGCACTATTTGTTTTATGGATTGTCTTGAAAGTGCCATCAAGTATGTTGTCACCAATCTGCTCAAGCTTCCATACTCTTCCGAATTGAATAATTTTTAAGATTCTCGTGTTTCAAAACTTATCTTCCAAACAGCTCCTTAGTGGAAGTAATCATCATTTCAGAAACTCTCTCTATTGAATTTTTTAGCAATTGAAAACAATCATTAGCTAACAAAATTTATGTAGGCTGCGTTGAATTAAAGGTGGAAATTGCAAGAAGACAAAGCCAACTTGACAAGGATGCTGGGGTTCTTTGCAAATAATTCAATTAGTTGCAACAATAAAAGAAATGAAAAAAAATTATTTCTTTTCAAAAAGCTAATTTTACTTTCTATTCCTTGTCATTAGCTAACAAAATTTGTGTAGGCTGCGTTGAATTAAAGGTGAAAATTGCAAGAAGACAAAGCCAACTTGACAAAGACGTTGGGGTCCTTTGCAAATAATTCAATTAGTAGCAACAATAAAAGCGGTGAAAATTGCAAGAAGACAAAGCCTCGACAAGGACGCTGGGGTCTTTTGCAAATAATTCAATTAGCAGCAACAATAAAAGCTGCTCCACTTTCGGCACCTATTGAGGCCATTAACCCAACAATTCTTCTGTTGCTGTTCAGATTTTGGCACCATTTTGTTATCTTTGGAGGTATCCGGGAAGAAAAGCCGTGAGGAGAGAGAGAGAGAGGCCACTTAGAAAAACAAAACAGCCAATGGGGTGGAAGAGACGTGCTCTCATCCCCAATCCTAAATTTTTGTTGTTGTCTTTTTTTTCTTTTTTAAATTGCATTTTTCGTTTTTTTTTGTATTATATTTTTGTGAGATATCTATATTTATATATATAAAAAATGTTTGGGCCTTTGTAACTTTGTAACTTTGGTGAATTAGGCTTTATTATTGTAATCCCAAATTCTTTTTTTAGTAAAAATTGGACCCTTAATTCCAATCGATAAGTAGTCCAAAATTTAGCCAAGCAAACCTTAAGCACTCAGGACCCAATAAAGAGTAAAAACTGTAAACAGAATAGAAAATAAGAATAATGAAAATATAAATATACAAAAAATAAGAATAAATATAAAATGAAATAATAAAGTAAAAATATAGTATCTACAGTTGTCCCTCTTGGCATATTTCTTGAGCATCTAGAAGTGCCTACTTCTAGAGAATCAGGAAATATGCAAAGATGTAGACACTACTTTTATTATTAGGATAAAAAGTTTCTGCAAAGACCTCGTTGAGTGGGTATTAATGGAAAATAAAATGTTTCGCAAGGACCTCGTTAAGAGGGCAACAATGCAAGATAAAGAGATTTGCAAAGATCTCGTTGAGAGGGCAACAATGCAATGAAAAATAGTTTTGCAAAGACCTTGTTGAGAGGGCAACAATGCAAGGTAAACATATTTGCAAAGACCTCGTTGAGAGGGCAATAGTGCAAGATAAACATATTTGCAAAGACCTCGTTGAGAGGGCAACCATGCAATGAACAATAGTTTTGCAAAGACCTCGTTGAGAGGGCAACAATGCAAGATAAACGTATTTGCAAAGACCTCGTTGAGAGGGCAGCAACGCAATGAAAAATAGTCTTGCAAAGACCTCGTTGAGAGGGCAACAATACAAAATAAAAGATTTGCAAAGACCTCGTTAAGAGGGCAACAATGCAAGGTAAACATATTTGCAAAGACCTCATTGAGAGGGCAACAATGCAATGAAAAATAGTTTTGCAAAGACCTCGTTGAGAGGGCAACAGTTCAATGAAAAATAGTTTTGCAAAGATCTCGTTGAGAGGACAACAATGCAAGATAAAAGATAGTTTTGCAAAGACCTCGTTGAGAGGGCAACAATGCAATGAAAAATAGATTTGCAAAGACCTCGTTTAAAGGGCAACAATGCAATGAAAAACAGTTTTGCAAAGACCTCGTTGAGAGGACAACAATGCAAGATAAAAGATAGTTTTGCAAAGACCTTTTTGAAAAGGTCAACGATGCAATAAGAAATAGTGGTGATATTGATTTCCTTCGGCATCTTCATTCCCTCACTCACATTCTGCATTTTTGTTCTTCCATTCCTGAAGCACAAATTATCAAAAGGATCAGAATTGATATGTGTGTCAAGTCAAATTTCAATTTTGTATCTGAATTAATGAATTCGATGATTGTTCAAAAATAGCCCCATACTCAAGCGTTCTTTATTTGCGAAATGATTTTGGACTACTTAATGTACAAAGCATACAAACATCTTTTTGTCATAATGAAATTTGGATCTCTTGAAAGTTGGTGGCTACTATCCAAAATGTGCTTGTAGGTGAACAGGCATTTTTTTGTTCCCAAGTGAATTTCAAAAGGATTTCAACAGTAGTGTGTTCCAAGGAGGCTATTTATTGTCTCATGAAAGAGAGAATTTCAATATCTCTTCATCTAGGCTTACAATTAACTTTTCTTTTTGAAAATCACAAAAAAAAAATCTGACCTGAAAACAAAATCAAGTTGATGCTTGCTTAATCTCTTAACTTGACAATCTTGATATGAGTCAAAATTTGGACATGAAAGGCTTGAGATTTTGTGAGATTGATATCAAAGAGAGGTGTCGCAACGTTTCCGAGGACGACGTGATTGGGACGAAATAAAACGGGAGTCGCCACTAACCTCTTTTGTTTAGGTGGGTTAGCCACCTTTTTAGGAATCTATCTAACCTGACATTGGCCGTGAAATGGCGTATCAAGCTAGATAGGTCCTGGTCTACGGAACCGGAGATTGGGTTCGGGAGTACAGTTACGTATGGGGAAGAATTAGCACCCCCACAACGCCCGTCAAAAGACGGTACCGATCAATTAAACATTAATTAGGCCTTAATAATGGGTTTTCAATTTTTTTTTTAACATTGGAATTTGATTTTTTAGTCTTTTAAGAAGAATAATTACTAAAGAAATTACCATCACAATTCTTTTAGTAATTATATTTATTGATGATTAAAATAAAAAAAACACACATTTTTTTTATTTTTGAATTTGAAGGGATAATTAAAAGACATTTTTTTATTTTCTTGGACACGTTTTTTTATTATCTTTCAAACATTTTTTGATTACCAATGAATAATTTTTAGGAACAATAGCCATCACTATTTCCTAATAACCATCCTTTATTTAACTCAATCATTTCTTTTTTTTTCTAATTTTTTTTAATTAATTCAAAATTACCCTTGAACAATTACTAAGGAAGATTGCCATCACAATTTCTTTAATAATTGTCCTCCTTTAACCAACCATTTTTTTTTTGGGTTTTCTTAATTTGATTTTAAAAATTACCAATGAATAATTATTAAAGAAAATTGCCATCACAATTTCTCTAACAATTACTCATTAATTATTTAACCATTTTTGATTTTTTTTATCAAATTTTAAAGTTGCCATTGAATAATTATTTAAGAAATTGCCATCACAATCTCCATAATAACTATCCATTATTTAATTAATTTTTTTTTGGATTTTTCTCTTAATCATATTTTAAAAATTACCCTTGAACAATTACTAAAGAAGATTGCCATCACAATTTCTTTAATAATTGCCATCCTTTATTTGCTCGACCACTTTTTGGGTTTTTCTTAAAAATTAGAATATAACATGGATATTTACATATGGCCTAAGGACATGTAATATATGAATTTAAAGGATAGATATGTGTACAAATAAGACATGAAAATATAGCTTATTAACATCACATGAACCTAAAAACCCTAACGTAGAAATTTCTACAAATTAATATCAACATAATTTCATATTTGTGGAGATATATATATATATATATATCTTGGAACATAAATTGAAACAAGAGCTAGCATGTAGGGGATGGATTTACACGTGACAAAATAAATGAATGTAGGCTGAAACGAATTTTGATATGCACTAGAATGTGTCGGGTCATGAAAGCATAAGCACTAAAACTATTAATTGAAACATGATATCTAAATAGCAATAACAGGAAGTCTATACACATGGGGTTTAAAATGAATAAGTCTAATTACACAAGAAACTACATATAGCAAATGGACAAATGTCAATGTGCATGGCAAATGATTTTTACAAGAGTTCGACGTTTAAATAGACACTAACGACAATAGAAAGTCAAACAAATACATAGAAAAATAAAATTATTTAAAATGATGACGGGACTAATTAGAATCAAAACCAAAGTTGAAATTGGAATCAGGCTTGTGGTTAGACAAGTTACCAATGAAAACCGGCCTGCTTAGTAAGCAAACTGATGATACTGCGAAGAAGACTGGTCCGCAAGCTAAAAGGGGCCTGAAGTTGGATGTGGAAGAGAAGAATAGTGTGAAGTAAAGCTCGACTTGAAGAGAAATGGTAAGTTTTTTCTTTTGGCTTTTTCTCCCCCTCTTCCTCTTGCAGAGCTCTCCTTTCTTCTCCTCTTTTTTTCTTTTAATCGTACCCCAAAAGTCTCTCCTTCGAAAATACTTCACAAGCCATTATAAGAACCATCGGATTGGATCTTGCCTAGGCTTTTGATTCCTTCCTTGAATCACTCCACCTTTTCTTCTACCTTTTATTGTCTTCCACTTGCTTTCTTAAAAGCCAAAAATATCTCTCCGGGTTTCCCGTTCTCTCTCTTTCTTCTTTTTCTTTTGGCTTTCGGCCATTTTGTTTTTTGTCTCCCTTTTTTTGACTTTTTTTTCTTTTTGTTTTTTTCTTCGGCCCCCCTCCCCCCTTTTGGTTGGCAGCCATCATTTTCTTGCAATCTTTTTCTTCAAAAAAAACTTTCCTTTCCTCACAGAGCTCTCCCCTTTCTTTTCTTCAGCCGTCCCCTTTTTATTTCATTTTTCTTCGGTTGGCGCCCCCACCTTTTTCATTTTTTGGTTGGCAGCAATTATTTGGCGCCATTTCAACATTGTTCTGGGCCGCCCCTTCTCTACATTTTTCTTTGGTTGGCCCCTCCACCTTTTCATTTTTTTGGTTGGCCCCCCCATTTTTACACATTTTTTTTTGGTTGGCTTGACAGGGACGCAATGATAGGACTGAGATTTCTAGGCCTTGACTTTGTGCAACTGATGGTACCCTATGCTCATTTCTTGCTGCCGGTATTATCTGGCTGTTTTGTTTTTGTCTTCTTGCATGAGGCAATAATTTTGGTTCAATGTAATGAGGGAATCTCGGAAGCATTGTCGGATTTGGGAGATTTTCTAGGTAGCCGTCCCTTCTGGTCTCCAATCTTCAAAACCTGCTGTCACGCCCCGACCCGCAGGCTCGGCCACGCGACAACCGCCGTACCATCTCGAGATGCGTGCCTCGTCAGGCGGGCAACCAAGATGGCACAAGGCTTAAAAATAAAGGATACTCGAGCAATATATGAAAACATATGAAATATCATAGATAACATAGTTCAAAATATTTTAAAAAATAAAATATCACATCTTACGGAATTCCAATGCAGCGGAAAGTATTATTTATAAATACACAATTATATATATGTAAGATGTAATAATAATCCGAGCCAAGATACTCAAAGTGAAAAGAGGTGGCACCTACATAATTGTGTCCACAGAGACAAACTGGGATCACTGGCCACCAGGACGTCCACCGTCCAAATTCTGATGATCTGAGAACAAAAGTGAATGAGGTGAGTACATAATCATGTACCCAGTGAGAGACTCGGTTATAAAGACCGATCACCTCAGGCTGGGGATATGAAATAATCCAAATATTAATTTAATAAATCATTTACTGAAATATATGAAATCCCAACCAAATCAAATATCAAATCAATAACAATACATATATTCAAATGGGCTGGCATCTGAAATCGTCCCAATAAGGTATACCCGTGCACTGGGTATCCACTGGACCGTCAAGGGTTACTTTATACTTTTAAAACATTTTTACTTTACTCTTTGGCCCATTCCCTTGACGTTTGCCTCGCTGTGGTGGAACACAGCTATCTCTGACCTGGCGAGCTTTCCTCCGCGCCTCTCTACTCCAGGCCAGAATATTCTCCGTGCCCTTTCAAAAAGAAAGCGGTCCACGAGAACCTCATATATATTCACCGTGCCCCTTTAAAAAGGCGGTCCACGGGAACCTCATAAGCATGCCTCTCCCTCGGTCCACGCTCCCGCATATTGGAGCTCCGAGGAAAAATCGCTCAAACTCTCATCTCTCGGGGTACCATTCCCCATACAATAAACAATATATAATATCAATATGTATATGATTTATTGAAATTCCCACCCTTAAATCATTTATAAACTCAGTGTGTGAGGGTGGACAATTCATACCCCAAAACATAAATAAACAATTTAATAAAGCATTTATAAATAAATTTGTAAACGGTTAACCCTCAATGGTCAACCAATATAATCCAAGCCACTCACAAGTGAGGAGAGTTGTATACTCCCCGATTACCCACGAATGCCTTAGCTCAAATTGCAACCGGTCCAAAACTCGTACGATCACGTACCTAAATAATCAAATTAAAATCTAATTTGATTAATAAAATATTCAACCAATGATCAATTCATAAAACAACACCAATTAAAGGTCTCGGACTAAAATTGACAAGTCCGGAAGTCAATTGGAGTTAATTGGAGTCAATTGGGGTCAAATGGGATCTATGGTTGCAAAATTACCAAAATACCCCTGGTGCTACAATACCCCTTGCCGACAGTTTGCTCACTCCCGGGCGGGAGTGAGCCAAATTCGGGAGAAATCCCGGATTTTGGCCGTCTCCGGCGCCGGACCTAGCCCAGAAAATGGCCAGTTTCGGCCTTTCATCAAATTATGCTCGGTTTGAGTTCGATTCAACACCAATCCGCACCAAAATTGAAACACATCAAGTTAAACACATGATCTATGAATTCACAGCTTCAAGAACTGAATCAAACAACAAATCATGCTCGAATTTTGGATCAAAACATCAAGAGTTGACTTTACTCGGACAAAACAGAAATCTCAACTTCAATCATCAAATTCTCTTAGCACAGACCATGAAATCAAGCGTGTAAACTATCAAATTAAAGCTTGATGAGTCTAGAACAACATACCAAATTCTCAGCCAAAACGCACCGTTGAATCAAAAGATATCGGCTGATGAACAAACTGTCGCCATAATTCCAGATTTTAAGATTTGGAAATTTTCTTAGAAATCTTGATGTTTTGATCTTCAAGGAAGCAAAATAAGTTGATATTGATGATTAATGAAGTGTTGGAAGAGGGATTGAGGGCTTGGTTCAGAGAGAATTGGAAGAGAGAGATCGGAGAAGTGAAGAGAAGATGAAATGTGAGAAATGGGGGTCTCGGCTGCCGAGACCCCTTTAAAATTTGACATGTCCGGCGCCGGACCCGACCAGCTCCGGTGCCGGAGTCACCCAAATCTGAGTTGACTCCGGTCAACTCAGCCCCAAATGCCTCGCGTCTCAATTTCAAATGGGGCCCACATCCCCGGACTTCAATTTTAGGGTTTTTAAGCTTGAAATTGAGCTAAACGAAGTTTGAAACATCCATGGAAAACAAATTTGGTATTTTAACAAGTCAACAATACATAATTATACGACTTGACACGTGCGGACAAGGTCCGGGCGTGTCATCTGCTCAATTCCAAATAGCAAAACCCAAGAAAAAGAAAAAATAGAAGACTAAAGTAAGATTAAAATTAAAATTAAAATCTAATATAAATAAAGAAAGTAAGAAAGGTTGTAAGAAAAGAAATTAAATAATGAGGTGTCAACAAGAGGTGTGACCCAACTTTCCATATTTAGAATTCAAAAAGATATCTCATCTTATGGGGTTTATCATTTTTGGATGCCCCAAGTGGTATTGCTCATTTCTAAAACTCACTTTGCTGTCTTAGCCAAATCTCGGGTGATCTCATGAATTCTCATTTCTGCTCTAGCTGCCATTTCGAGTTTTCACCCTAGAGCTACATCATTTCATTTCTTTTTCTTCTTTTTTTCTTCTTTTTTTTTTCAATGACTGTCTCATCATGCACATGAAAATTCAAAATTCATTCAAACAGTCTTTTGACAAAATGGTTCAGTGTAAAAGGCCTATTCTTCCCAGGAAGTGCTTCACAATCTAGGTATCCATACTTGATCCAAATGGACTTTTCTAGGCACGTAATGTAGGTCGTGGTCAAAGGTTCTGAAAGAAAAGATAACAGGCCCAAAAGAGTGTTTCAGGATAATTGAATTAAGGATCACTTTTGACCAGATAAAGAACTCATTTTTTTGTACTTGATTTTTCATTTGCCTCTATCCCATTCGTATTCTTATTCTCATTTCAATTTGTCATTTCTTTCTTTTTTCTTCTTTGATGACGCTTTCTTATTTGACTTTTGTTTCTTCATTTTTTTTGACAAAATAAGTTCAAGGTTCTTCTTCAAATTTGCCTTATCAAGCATTTCTTCACCATTTTGGGGCGTCATTTCTTTAGCCCGAATGCAAGAATTCTTTCATTGAACTCTTTCTTTGCATTTGCCCCCAATGTGAGGGGTGATCCTTGATTAGGTTAATAAGAAAGAAAATTCATTTGGCTCAAAGGGGACAACAATGGACAATTTTCTCAAAGTGAAGGGAATATGAAAGATGGCCATTTGTCTTCTCAAGTATGGTTACCTTCATTGAAAAGTAATTCCTTGGAGAAATATGACTTCAAAATAATGATTTCCCTAAAAACTTTTGAAAACCTTGTTCAGAATCCTAATGAATGTCTCATGTGCATGATGATGCAGTCAAATTTCTTTTTATTCTTCTCTTTTTTTACTTCAAATGAGAATTTTATGACAAATGTTGTCTTCCACCCCTTTCAAACAACAATTAAGGTGGTGAGTTTAAGTTATCTTGGATAAAAACTATCTCAATAGCAAAGGTAATGAGGTCTTTTATGAAAAAGGTATCGGGACCTTACAAAGTGGATTTGGTTTTTTTGATATTTTTGCCCCATGAGTGGGTGAACATGTTAGCAAAAAGATTGTTCTTTTTAGTCAATAAGAGAAATGGGAAGCAAAGGTCCGTGTTAGATTCAAAGAGCATGAGTTTATTTTGAGTCAATAAGAGAAATATGAAGCAAAAGTCCAAGTGGTATTCAAAGATCACGGGTTTATTTAGAGACAAGGAAGAATGGATTCAAAGTTTTAGCCCAGTTTTAACACATATCAACATGTCAAACTTTAAAGTTTATGCAAGCATTTCCTTAATTGTTTTTCAAAGCATACAAAAAAAAATTTTGTTTATTGCACCCAGATGAAGAACATTGATTCTATCAGGCAACAATACAAGGTTTATGTTCCATCCTTGTTTTGGGTTTCAATTTTTGTGGCTTCATTCGAATGATAAAGAGTGGCAAGAAAAGTAGTTTGAAGGATTTGTCAAGAACTATTTTCGATTATAACCACCAGTTTTTCACTAGATCATTCTTGTTATTAAAATAAAAATTTATTTTTCCTTTTTTTTGTTTGTTTTTTTTTTCAATTCATCAAACACAACCAAGGAAGATTGATAACACAAATATCTTATTTAAAGAAAAATGACTATTCTGAAAAAAGGTTAATATCAGCAAGGATAACCAAAATCAAAGCACCATGACATGATTTTCAAAATTCAAAGTTCATTCATTTCTATTTTACACCAAAAGAAAACGAGAATTCCACAAATTGTTACTTTCAAATGACATTATATACAATATTAGAAAAGAAAATACTATATATAAGAGTGAAAAGGAAGGAATTGCCCCGGATTGGAGTACTAATTACAGAGTTCCGCGGTCCATGAAGAGTTATCACGAAATGATGACACCTGTTGACAAAGATGTCAATCCTTTTCTTTGTTAAAAAACTCTTGCATGCGTGTATGCATAAAATGTCATGTATGAATTGTTGGATGAATGTAGGAACATGTAAATTACTAATATGTGTAGGATAAAAATGCTATGAAGTATAGAGAATGAAATTTTATTATGAATGATGTGATATGAAATATCCAAAAGTCCCTAATGACATTTTATGAAGCATGACAAAGTGCAATTGAGATGCAAAAATATTGAAAGAAATGAGCAAATGATATACCTTTAATGTATGCAACTTGAATGCATGACAAAACAAAAACCTCTTTTTTCTTTCTTTTTCATTGCTTTTTTTTCTTTTTTTTTGTTTTCATTTTTCCCTTTTGTTTTGTTTTACCCTTTTTTTTTACCGTTCACTCTCATTTTTTCTTGCTAAATAAATAAGCCCACAAATGCCTTCCTAATGTTCTTAGGCATAAACATCGGGATTTACCTTCAATTGTTGTTGTTGTTCATAAGGTGTATTAGAGGAGCTTATTTGTACCCCTCCATAATTAGGCAACATGTCCCCTAACAAGCTCTCTGTTCCGTTCTCTTCTAGAAGCTCATTCAGCCAAACTTGATCAGAACTTGTGTTTTCCTTTTCAAAGTCATATACCACTGAGTGTCCCCAAATAATCATGTGATGTTCATATCTAGCATTGATATTAAACCATCTTAGTAACGCTTCCACTTGCACCTTAACTAGAAACTGGTGTTGGAAAAGTGGAAAGAGCGATTCTATGCAAGTTATGAGAACTGGATCAAACTAGCTCTTTTGTTGATAGCCTTCATGTCATTGCCACTTGCCATGTGGAATGGTTGGTTTAGGAACAAGTTGGATTGTTGACATTCGTATAGATAGATTGAGCAATTGCTACCATAGGAGTTGGCCTGGAAAAAAATGCTGATTAATACATGGGTGCAGATTGCCGCTGGCTACACTGATATTTGGCTTATGGCAACACAGAGATGACCAGTAATGTGTTGTGGGCAAAAGATGATGATGGATAGGTAAACCATTGACACTTGGCAGATGGAATAATAATTATTGGTGGGCAAGGTCACTGACATTTAGAGGATGGAAGGAAGATAATTGGTGAGGCAAAGTATCGATTCTTAATTGGTAATGTGAAACACTAACATTTGATGAATGAAGATATGGTAATTGGTGAGGCAAAGCATTGGGTTGTGGACCAAGGTCCTGGAATTGCTTTATCCAAAATGATTTTCGAACCAGAGGCGACGTCATTAGTGTGTTTTGACTATTGAGAACTCGCACATTAAAATTGATAGGAACCTGAATAAGTTCATTAGGTTGAGATTTCATGGAGAAAAGGTCCTTATTGCTCCAATTTCAACCATTTATACCAATCTATCTATTTGTTCCTTCAGTTTATGCACTTCTAGTCGAAACTTCCCTTGAATATTCTCCAAGGCACTTATTTGAGCTTCCATCTTTTTAATTGTGCTCCAAAAACCTTTCATTTGTTAGATTTTCCTCACCAATTTTTTTTCAAATATGTCGGATCACTGAAGTGACATTATTAAAGACTACATGCCAATTGGCATTCTCTTTATCTTTTCAAGTCACCAATTTATTGGAAAAAGAGGTATGTATATGAATGAAAGAATGTGTAGATATGTGATGATATACTAATGGATGATATATAAAAGATACTCTCCTAATCTATTATGTGTATGGATGCATGTGAGCGTACAATTATGTATAAACATGGACTGATGCTTTCACCTACATGTTATACAATAGATGCACAAGAATGTAGGATGCTTTTGTGATTTGGGATCAGACAAATGCATAATGTTTCAATGATGAGTAAAGGGCATGATGTAAAAAAAAATCTGACCTTGACGGACTTATGAATGAAAAGATGAGATAAAGAGTTGCAATCACTAAAAATTTTGGGGCAAAAGAAAGAGACCATTCCCCCATTTTTTTTAAAAGAGAAAAAAAATTTTGTTTCTTTTTTTTTTTTGCTTTTCAACATCTTCATTTTTTGATGATTTTTCTTGCATGGTGTAAAAGTAGTAAAGCAAAAATATGCTATTAAATAAAAATGCATCTTTTTATTTCAATCTTAAAAAAAAATCAAAAGGTCGGATTCTGAGACTCTGGAGCAAGCAGTCTCCCTTACGAACAAAACGCTTGTCCACACTATTATCATAACTCATACATTAAAGAGGAGAAAGGTAAACGAGTTTTCCTTCATGTGTAACTAGTATTGTAGTCGCTTCACAGGTTCAGCTCTATCTAGGTTCACTCATCATAACTACATGCTGATGGGTCCACGACCTAAGAGGTTCTCAAATTGTCCTTACTGTCGGTCTAATCCTAGGCAAACAAGGCCCCCAATCCTCACCCATTATAGGCTCATTGGAAAGGATTCGGTCTGAGTGGGGGTTTTTCGCTTAGAAACTCACTATGAGGAGTTGCCCCACGCGAGTAAGCTACTTTGCCCCCTCCTAAATAGGTGATATCCAATTCTGGACCTATGCATGTAATGCAAATGTGAGTGTATGCGAAGGAACATACAAACCTTTCTAATTTACCAATATACCCAAAATGCCACATTAATCAACAAGCAATAAACTTCAATTCACAACAAAAGGCAAAGAGATTAGTAACAATAAGAAAACATGTACATTCATGAGTAAATAAAGCATCAAATTCCTAACATGCAAACTAGGATCCAATTTATTATTTTGCATTTACCAAAATGAGATGCAAAATCATGCAATCAAAATGTTGAAATAAGATTTAAAAAATAAAAAAATAAAATAAAATTAAGGCCTAAATAATTATTAAATTAATTCCCGGCTTGACTCTCTAACCAGTCCCCAATGAGTCGCCAATCTGTCGCAACGTTATCCGAAACGACGAGGGGGTTTCAAAAGAATTTTACGGAGTCGCCACTAACCATTTTTGTTTAGGTGCGGTTAGTCACCTATTAAGAATCTACCTAACTTAGCATTGGCCGTTAGATGGCGTACTTAAGCTGGGTAGGTCCCGGTCCGCGGAACGGAGAACTGGAGTCGGGAGTACGGTTACGTGCGAGGAAGGATGAGCACCCCCACAACGCCCGTCAAGATGACGGTACCGATTAATTTAATAATATTTAGGCCTTAAAAAATGTCTTTATAATTTTCCTTTTTGTTTGGTTGGTTTTTTTTGTTTTTTTTGTATTAATAGTTTTTTATTTTTATTATTCGGGCAAATAAAAACAAGTTTCAAAATATTTTCTTTTTTTATCTTTTGTCATTAGTGAAAAGTTAAATGAAAATTATGTTTCAAAACATCTCATTTTTTATTGTAAGAGTTAAAAAAAAGTAATTTCCAAAATAATTTTTCCTTCTTTTTTAGCTTTTTGAAAAGGAACGAATTTTAAAACACCTTTTTGTTTTTTTTATATGTTCTTGAACAAAAACAAAATTTATTGGTTTTATTACTATCATTTTCAAATCAATATTTTAGGAAGAATATCAGGTAATTTTTTTTAATTTTTGGTCTTTTTGAAATTCCAAAGTTCATTTTATTCAAATAAGAAAAGCTTTCATTCCTTTTAGGAAATTGCACTTTCATTAAAGCCAACAAATAATGCTTTTTTCAAAAATAATTTTATTACTTTTTTTAAATAGTTTTCTTTTCATTTTTTCTTTTTTTTTTAGGATTTTTTGAAATTATTATCTTTATTAGATATTTAAAATGTTTGAAGTGCAAAATGCCACCTTATCAATTTAATATAAAAATAGTGAGGATTTATCGAGGCCTATTATGAATCTCGCCCAATTCTGGGTCTGATTCAAAATGGGTATCTTATCTAAAAATCCGGAATAAGTGTGAATTTTCACCCTCCCAAACCGGATTCCGTGATTAAATCCTCATAGCTTAAACCACTTGTAAGGATTTTGTTAGACATAGGTGATCACTCTTTTACTTTTATTATTTAACGTAAAGGTTTTATTGTCCTTATTGGCTTAAGAATTTATCATTATTGATTTATTTATTTTTTAAAACTAACACCTATAATTTATTTAGTTGCCTAAATGCATGGCATATAAAATGTTATCTTATCAATTTTAAAAATAAGGATAGTAAGGATTTTATCAAGACCCACCGTGAACCTCGCCCAATTCTGGGTCCGATTCAAAGTGGATCTCTTACCTAGGAACCCGATCGGGTGTGAATTTTTACCTTCCCGAACAGGATTCCATGATCGGACCCTCATTATCCCCACATATCATTACTCGCATGGATGACAATAATAATATGACAATAATAATTATGAAAAATGATGCTCTTGAAGGAAATCTAACTTTGAATTAATTCGTCTTCTTATTTTATTTTCAAAGAAAATAAAATGCTACTCCTTTTTATAAAGAAAATCTTATTTCCTTTTGTTAACTAAAACCTTTGTATTTCTATTCTCCCATTTTATATTACTAACGGCATTGAATTACTCCCACCAAGGAATATGATTTAACAAAAAAGTAAACATTACTCAAGGAATACTACCTAAGGAATACGGTTTTCTTATCACTCAACCTATTATCCTATCATCAAATTATTCCCTTTTTATTTTATATATCTTTTTTTTCATCTTTTGAAACCATCTTAACCGTAACATTATGCAGGCCAAATCACAAGTAAACATTAAATTAGTCATACATAAAAACAACAAAAGCAAATAGAAAACTAACCCAAGTCTAAATATATGAAGTTAATAAAAAATGGAGTGGAAATATACCAATATATATATATATATAATAATGAAAGGAAGGTTGCTGCTACTAAATGGGTCAAGCCAGCCGAGCAAAAAGTGTGAGTCCCTGGTTGGATAATGATGATCCTTGAATCACCAAACCCCAACTATGCCACTTTCGTTTATGAACACCAAGAGCCTAACCAGCGGGACACTATCAGCCATTATATCGGAACCTCCAGCTCCCAAAAAATCGCTTTCCTCCTCACTTCAAACTCGAATCCAAGGTTTATTTCCACTGAAGTAGCCCACAAACATCAAGATCCATTTCAAGAACAACTAAAACTAGAGAGTTTGATGTAAGAAAAACACTGTTGGATCTCCCCTGAAAGCAAGTATG
The DNA here is from genome assembly GCA_030664755.1 of Microcos paniculata. Lineage (NCBI taxonomy): Eukaryota > Viridiplantae > Streptophyta > Magnoliopsida > Malvales > Malvaceae > Microcos > Microcos paniculata. The sequence goes on from CP131461.1 coordinate 21,423,498, forward strand.
TTATTCTCTCCACCCTAATCTAACTTTCCACAATTTAGATTTCAAAGAGAAGACCCAAAAAAAAAAACTCTGGAACAAAAACTGCACTCCCCTTTTTTCTTCTTCTTTTCTCTTTTTTTTTTCTCTTGTGATCGGCTATGCTTGGCCCTCTTCCTCTTTTTTCTTTGCTTGGCCTCTCTTTATATATTTTTCTTTGCTTGGCCCCCCTCTTTACGTTTTTTTTCTTTGCTGCAATTGGTTGTTTATATTACTGACTCCACTTTTGCTGTCTTTGGAGGATCACCCAGCTGTCAAGGAGAAAAGTTGACAAGGAGAGAAGTTGGCTGAGGGAAACACGTGGAGATGTTTGCTGATTAGAAATGACAAATGGGTCTTGTTATGCATTGATTGCATAATGGTCCCATATTTGAAAAATTCATCAAAGAGGCCCTACAGAAAACATAATTAGCTGATTTATGCAAGAGAATCACGTGGGGGGTTTGCTATTTGAAATGACAAATGGGTCTTGTTATGCATTGATTGCATAATGGTCCCATATTTGAAAAATTCATCAAACGAGGCCCTACAGAAAACATGATTAGCAGATTTATGCAAGAGAATCTCGTGGGGGGTTTGCTATTTGAAATGACAAATGGGTCTTGTTATGCATTGATTGCATAATGATCCCATATTTGAAAAATTCATCAAACGAGGCCCTACAGAAAACATCATTAGCTTATTTATGCAAGCGAATCACGTGGGGGGTTTGCTATTTGAAATGACAAATGGGTCTTTTTATGCATTGATTGCATAATGGTCCCATATTTGAAAAATTCATCAAAGAGGCCCTACAGAAAGCATAATTAGGCATGCTGCAATTTTCAAATGGATGACTTAAAAGTTGAGTAGCCCTTTTAAGAATTGATTTTAGAACAACAGATGCACCATCCCCAGCAGGGCTTCCAATGGGCCAAAGTGGTGGCTGCTCTGAGGAACAAACAACCGCAACGAGGCAAGCACTAAGTGCACGAAGATCCATGCCGTTAACACATAGAAATTGTCTTTGCAGGATTGCTAATTGTCTCGGCTGCTGCCTGACGAGAAAATTATGGCCTTTTGGAATAGTGACTCTCTTAGGAATACACTGTCGTCCTCGGGAGCACAACTAACCACATGCACACCTTTGCTAAGTGAATCAACAAGCTGAAGTGATGAGGCGTCATCAATAGCCTATTTCTTCAGAAATAGTAATAGCTGTCCCGGAGCAGCAGGTGCACTATTTGTTTTATGGATTGTCCTGAAAGTGCCATCAAGTATGTTGTCACCAATATGCTCAAGCTTCCATACTCTTCCGAATTGAATAATTTTCAAGATTCTCGTGTTGCAGAACTTATCTTCCAAACAGCTCCTTAGTGGAAGTAATCATCACTTCAGAAATTCTCTCCATTGAATTTTTTAGCAATTGAAAACAATCATTAGCTAACAAAATTAATGTAGGCTGCGTTAAATTAAAGGTGGAAATTGCAAGAAGACAAAGCCAACTTGACAAGAACGCTGGGGTCCTTTGCAAATAATTCAATTAGTAGCAACAATAAAAGAAATGAAAAAAAATTATTTCTTTTCAAAAAGCTAATTTAACTTTCTATTCCTTGTCATTAGCTAACAAAATTTGTGTAGACTGCGTTGAATTAAAGGTGGAAATTGCAAGAAGACAAAGCCAACTTGACAAAGACGCTGGGGTCCTTTGCAAATAATTCAATTAGTAGCAACAACAAAAGCGGTGGAAATTGCAAGAAGACAAAGTCTCGACAAGGACGCTGGGGTCCTTTGCAAATAATTCAATTAGAAGCAACAATAAAAGCTGCTCCACTTTCGGCACCTACTGAGGCCATTAACCCAACAATTCTTCTGTTGCTGTTCAGATTTTGGCTCCATTCTGTTATCTTTGGAGGTATCCGAGAAGAAAAGCCGTGAGGAGAGGAGAGAGAGAGAGGCCACTTAGAAAAACAAAACAGCCAATAGGGTGGAAGAGACGTGCTCTCATCCCCAATCCTAAATTTCTGTTGTTTTCTTTTTTTTTCTTTTTCAATTTGCATTTTTCGTTTTTTTTTTGTTTGTATTATATTTTTGTGAGATATCTATATTTATATATATATATAAAATGTTTGGGCCTTTGTAACTTTGGTGAATTAGGCTTTATTATTGTAATCTCAAATTCTTTTTTTAGTAAAAATTGGACCCTTAATTCCAATTGATAAGTAGTCCAAAATTTAGCCAAGCAAACCTTAAGCACTCAGGACCCAATAAAGAGTAAAAAATGTAAACAGAATAGAAAATAAGAATAATGAAAATATAAATATATAAAAAATAAGAATAAATATAAAATAAAATAATAAAGTAAAAATATAGTGTCTACAGTACTCACCTTAATCTATGTTTTCTTCGTTTTCATGCATTTTCATGCATTGGTTTAGCAGAGATCTTAGCTCAATGATTTTAGCTTTTTAGTTAGATTTTAGTTAAGATTTGAGATTTAGAAAATTTGAGCTTGTGATTCTCATTTTTTTCTTCGGTAAACATGTCGTAGGAGACATGAGAAATGCCTATCATGAATTTGGGGACAAACCATGGAGTAACAAGCTCAAAAATCAAGAAGAAGCCTCGGGAACTGAACCAAATGGACATCTTACTCCCACTTGGGAGTGACCTTGGATGGCCATTTTGGCCATCCCGACCGGGTCCCGTGTGGGACTTAATCCAGTCCCGATCGGGAGTCAACATTTTCCTTTGGGGTAAAATGGTAATTTTGCCCTAAGTGTCCGATTTGAATCCGAAACCTTCTCGAACACTTTCCTAAGCCTCGAAACATGTCCAAACATCGTCTTAGGTCATGCTAGAGCCTCATAAGTATAAATGCTAACATGAATTTCGTGTAATTAGGGTTCGAGACAATCGAGTGCAACGATACTCAGGAGGTTAAGCTACGTGGATCCTTTGGGAGTGTACGAACCTCCCAACACTGTAAGTGGCTTAGATTTCATTACTTAGCCACTAGGGTAAACTATTTTCAAAACATAAAATGATTTTCAAAGGTTTTGGGACACAGGAATCCACCACACACGAACACTTATTTAGTGATATGCCACGTAGAGAATGAGACGTTTTCAAATAAAATATAAAGGTTTTTGGGTGTGTGTGTTTATGTTTATATGTTTTACATATATATGTTTTATAAATATATATATATATATGATATTTGACGATGATGAAAGGCGAGATGAGCGATTGAATGGATCACGGTGCTCCGATGAGAGGGAGCTAGTGGACCGAGCGAGACATGCATGCGACTAAGTAGCCGTGGACCACCTATCGAAAGGCACGGTGTGACACACCCGGACCTAGCACGACTTTTTCATACGAACGGAATAGTGTAAGATGGCGTATTAATTAAACAATATGTTGGTGCGGATGTGTCTAATTAAGAAGAGAAGTTCAAATTAGGATAAGACGGGGTTGGAAGATAAAGTAATTAGCCGTGCATGGAAATTAGTAAATGCCAAAAACACCTCCAAATAAGTCCCTAGAAATTTATTATGGGCCCCGTTGGCACAAGAAAGCAAAGGATTTAGCCAACGGGTGAAAATGAAATAAAGTTGAAAAAGGGGAAAAAGTTTGACCCGGGGCCCGAGTGGCCTCGAAGTAAGAGGCAGTGGCAATGAAAAGAAGGGGAAACTCCTGAGAAAAGTAAGAGGTGTAGAGCCTCAGAAGAAGCAAAAGGATAGTCTCATCAAGAGAGACTTTAAGGAAGAGCAAGGATAAGGAGAAAGAATCGAGTAAGCACGGCTAAAGCAGGGGAAGAACCTCCAAGTGTTATGATCAAAGTAAAGCAAGCCTAACCCATGAAAATGTAAGGGTAGGCTATATTAAGAAAAAGATGAGGTTCACACTCAAGAGTGGAAAAGTGATGAAACCACTCTTGAGGAAGAGAATGATCAGAGTGAGCAGCGGAAGCGTGGTGAACTTCAGCGGCAAATAGTGATGCGAACACTATTCGAAAACGGAAAGAAGACTTCGAATGGAAGCCAAACCTCCCCAAGCTACCTTGTTTAATTTCGAGGACGAAATTTTTAGAAGGAGGGGAGAGTTGACACACCTGGACCTAGCACGACCTTTTCATACCAACGGAATAGTGTAAGATGGCGTATTAATTAAACAATATGTCGGTCCGGATGTGTCTAATTAAGAAGAGAAGTTCAAATTAGGATAAGACGGGGTTGGAAGATAAAGTAATTAGCCGTGCATGGAAATTAGTAAATGCCAAAAAGACCTCCAAATAAGTCCCTAGAAATTTATTATGGGCCTCGTTGGCACAAGAAAGCAAAGGATTTAGCCAACGGGTGAAAATGAAATAAAGTTGAAAAAGGGGAAAAAGTTTGACCCGGGGCCCGAATGGACCCGGTGTCGGGCTCCCCTATAAATAGGGGAGGGCCGACGGTTTTCCTTTCATTTTTCTTTTCTTTTTCTTTCTTTTTCTTCTTTTTCTCTCTGGAGCCAAAACGGAGGCATTTTGGAAAATTGGCAGATCCGGGCAAACCGGCCGGCAAAACAAGGTGATTTTCTAGAATGTTATTGTACTCACCTCGATCTACGTTATGTTAAATTTGTACGCATTTCCATGCATCGGTTTAGCCTAGATCCAAGTTTTCAGCTTTTGACCGGATTAAAGCTTTAAACTCAAATAAGTGGATTTCGGGTCGGTGGAATAAGGTGAGTTTTTAGAATGTTATAGTATTCACCTTATTCTACGTCCCATTCCGTTTTTGCGCATTTTTGTGCATCGGATATGGGTAAATCAGAGATTTAGTCAAATTGGGCTAAATCTCGGTCTACGGAAAAATTGGACCGGTGTTTCTCGTTTCTGCCTCGGCATATCCGTCGTGGATGCCATGAGGATCGCCTCTCTAAGTTTGTATTTCGAAAGGAGGAGAAACGAGTGCGAAAACTGGGGGAGAGATCGGCCGAAGAACTGGCCAATCGAGTCCCTGTTTAGATATTTTTAATATATTATTATAATATTAAAAGATATTTATATATTATATTAATATATTTAGATATTTATATATTATATCATTATAATGTATAAATATCTCATAGGAAGGCTTTTTGAGCCCGATTTCGAGTAGAATTTGACCCAACCCATGTGGGGCCCAGCCTGGTCCGGTTGTGGGGTCCACGGGCCCCCAGGGGCATTTTGGTAATTTTTCGTTTAGAGTCCGATTTTAGCCCCGAAACCTTCCGGACACTTTTCTAAGTGTCGGGCCCAGCCCGAGTGGTCCATGGACCCCCAGGGGTATTTTCGTAATTTTTCATCAAGTGTCCAATTTTTACCCCGGAACCTCCTGGACACTTTTCTAAGCCCCGAATCATATTCAAGCCCAGTCATAGGTCATGTTAGAGCCTCATAGGTGCATTCATAAATGTAATTATGAATGCTAACGTATATTTGCATGTATTAGGGCTCCGGATAATCGAATGCGATGATGCACCGGAGGTTAAAGCTACATGGAGCGCTAGGGAGTATACGAATCTCCCAATACTGTGAGTGGCTTAGTTTTCAGTGCTTAGCCACTAGGGCAAAATGTTTTAAAAACATTAATTGTTTTTAAAAGGTTTTACAACGGTTTTGGGATAAGGGTAATCCACGACACATACTTTTATTTTACGCCCACTTATGGGGGTGGGATGATTTTAAAAATACAAAAACTTGTATGTTTTTACATTTTTTAATATTTATATAAGGAATATTATTATTATTATTATGATTATTGGGGTACGATGCCCCTGGAAGAGGAGTGATTGAGTGGGATTCCTCGGGGCTCCAATTTAGGGGAGCGTGGACCGAGTTTGAGAGCATGCATGATACTCACCCGTGGACCACCTATCGAGAGGCATGGTGAGTCGAGCCTGGTTGGGTGAGGCGCGTAGGGAAACTCGCCAGAGCTCCAGTTCACTGTGTTCCACCACAGTGAGGCATCACCGAGGGAACGGGCTAGTATATGAGATAAGGAGAAAATGAATATGAAGAGAAAAGAAATAGCCCTCGGTGCAGTAAGGCATACGACCGGCCAGTCGTGCCTTCAGTGTATTAGGTGCCAGCCCATGAGTATTTAATAACTTTAAAGGTTTTAAAATTTATTTCTCCTTGGGAGAATTTCAAAAGAGGTTTTGGAAATAAAAATTTATTTTATTTACTTTAATTATTTTATTTTATTATATTTTGATTACCCTGTTTTCCGTAACCCTGATGGAGACCCATTGAATCTCTGTCACTCACCTGTATCCAATTGTGGATGGATGCAGTTCCACGTGCGGGGTCAGCCAACAGAATGGAGGCTCACTAGAAGACGTCGGTGGCTTAGGCTTAGTAGTTTTCCGCTGCATAGGTATTCTTTTAAATTAATCCACTGGTACTACTTTAAAGTTTATTATTTTATAAAAAGATTTTTTAATTAAAGTTTTAGTTGTTTTGCAGCGATGATATCCATTTCTATGCCTTGCGGTGCTTCTGGTGAGTGACCGGCCGGCACGTACTACGAGGCAACGCGGTGGTTGCCACGTGGCCGACCCCGGGCAGGTCGGGGCGTGACAATTTGATTGGTATCAGAGCATTTAAAAGATTCTGATTGTTTTCAAAAGCTATAAGATATTTTTAAAGAGTTTTTAAACGTTTTTTAGGCCAGTGGATTAAATAGGTTTAAAATTCAAGAGTTCGAGTATGTAGCCACTCGAAGGCGTCATAAATGATCCAACCTACTCTTAGAATACCTTCTTTAGTAGCAAGCCACCAAATAAAGTTCTCGAGTGTGGTCTTAAGTGAGAAGACATCACGACTACCTTTTTCCTCGAGATTCGTGTAAGCAAGGCATGCTTTCCAAGAAACTCCCCAAACTCAAATTTTCAACTTCGATATTCCTTCTACTCGACAGCCAATCTATGCAAGGGATGGTGTTTCCCTTGAGATGACTAGATAGATGATGTCTCGTCCAGTTTTTCGACGGAGCTTAGTTAGAGGCTTACCAGTGGAAACTGGTTCGATGCCCACAACCTTCGATGTTCAATCTTTGAAGTTGTGAACATCGAGACTCGCTAGTAAAACAGCGAGTGTCAAGCGTAAATTAGATGCGTTTCCCCATTCTTTACACTAGTGACGTGTAAGACTTGGGAAGAAAGGAAGCGGCTAGAACAAGGCAAGGGGCCATGATGGGTATAATGTGCGTGAACGCTAACTTCACTTCTCTCATTTTCTACACCACTGGTGTGTAGCCTAGGAGAGAGAGTCAGGATAGGATGAAAGAAATTGAAGGAGTCAATCACGGAGGATGTGATTGACCAAAAACCTTAGGATGTGAGATGAAGCACCCGAGCAACCAGATGAAAGATCGAGGAGGATTTCACAAGCATCAAATGGAGATGAAGAGGAGCGATCGCCAAAGAGCCTACAGGTAGGCAAGTCTGGTGGGATAAGCCCACAAATTGCCTGAATAATGCTTTAGGGGGTGAGCATGAAGTGAAAGAAGTGGCAGCAAGGGCTAGCTAACTTCATTTATTCTTACACAATGGTGTGTAAGTGGTATACGAGTGGACAAAAGAGACCCCACTCGGAATCAATTGTGAGGAAGTATCCAAGGAAATTGGAAGGGAAAGAGCGAGCCCAAGATCTTAAGAAGTGAGATGTGGGAGAAATCACTTGAGGGTATGGAAATGGTTGATAAGAGAAAACCCCAAAGGATTTAAGGACGACAAAAAAAAAGGGGAAGAGTAAGGAAAGAGAACAAAAGAGAAGCCATTTTTGGGAAACAATGAGGAGGAATAAAGCAAGAGTGATGAGATGGAGAATGAGGAAAGAATAAAAAGAGGTCACATCCAAGTGGTCAACGAGTAGTACGTCCGTTACTACTTGTTTGACCATTGGATACCAATGTTAAGAAGGATAATGAACAAAAGAGAAAGGAAATGAAGATGGAGGGAATGGAATAAGGATAAAGATAAGTTGTAAATCTCCACTCCTAAGGAAATTAAAGGTGGTGTACCCTTTTACCATTGGTTGATAATAGGAGTAAGAATGAGGAGACTTCCAAAGGATAATGCGAAATGATAACGACAAATGAATGGGAAGAAAGCAAGCGAAGAAAGAGTGTAATGCATGACGATGATGGGAATGCCTGCATTCATGCTAATGAAAGGCACGAAGGGAATTTCCTTCGATATTGTGAAGACATCACCAAAGGGAGCTGGTGAGAAAAAAGAAGAGGAAAGGAGAAGAAAGCGAACCCTTAAATAAAGGATAAAGGAATGTCTTGATGTAGTGTGGAGGCTTTCTTAATGAAGAAAGAAATCATAAAAATCCTAGGTAAAAGAAGATCCTAGGCTAATAAAAGAAGAACAATGCTTAAAAGAAAGAGAGACTTAGTTCAGTTGATGAACTAAGTTTTGGTTAATTAGGAATAGAGCCTTAAAAGAAGAAAAGTATAACACATCACTAGAAAACTATTACTTTAATTAGCAACAATGTCATAATGAACCGTAGGTTAATAGCTCCAAATGACTGACCAGGATTAGTATAAGAATAAGACTAGGAAATTAGGGCTAGAGACAAAACCTAGAAAAGTAACTTAGAGTTAGATTAAAGAAGAGCATAAAACGGAGAATAAAAGAAACTTAGAAAGAGGACTAAGAAAGATCTAGTGAAAGAAAATGAATAAAAGATTTGAAAACGGATGTTAGATAAAGAGAGTCGAGCATAATGGACCCCAAACTCGAGTCAAGTCAAGGCACTACATCATAAAACGAATAAATCAAGGAAAGAAATGAGTAAACAAGGATTATCGGAGGCCAGAACCAAGAAAGAGAAAAACGGGGTAAAGGATATAAATTGGTGAAAGGAAGAAGAAACCCCCTACTATTTGATTTTGGGAAGAAGATGACAGAAGGATTAAGAATGTGAATGGTGAAAAGAAGGGAAAGGAAAACCCTGATTAGTTAGATGATAAAAGAAGAGATAAAGAGGTTGGATAGAAAGAAAAATTGGAGAAAACATAAGAGAAGAAGCACTCATAGGAAACGAGTAGATGGAGATGATGGTATCTTAATGCATGACGGGTAAGGATGATATCAATGAAAGGTAAACGACAGAGACGAAAAGAGAAATAAGAAGTGAGGATACCAAGATATGGTAATACAAATAAGAGTGAATGAAGGATAAGAATAATGATGATGATGGGAACTTTAAAGATAATCAAACATAGAGAACGAGGAAAGTGGATCGACCTAGGCAAGAGTTGAAGAAAGAGTGAGAATGATACGAGAATGAATAAGAGGATGATTAAAACTGGAGAAGACAAAAAGGTGATTAAGTATAAACCAGAATAATGGTTGGAACTGTAGGAGATAAAAGGATAAGGACCAAGAAGTAAAGTGAGATAGAAGGAATTAAGGGTATAAAGTCGAAGAATATGGAAGGTAAGTTAAATCTTTTAGAAGGAGGGGAGTAAGCTAACTTTGAGGATAAACTCCTTGAAGAATGATAAGTGAAGAAAGGATGTGGGAGATGAAGTCAAACCGAGCTAAAGTGGAATCAGCTTGGCGTGGGCAAGATAGAGAGGTAATGGAGGATAGAGAAAGGTGTTGCCCACGATAAATAAACCATGGCATCGAAAGACAAAGGAGAGATATCGATGGATTAAAAGCCGAAGATGGCTAAGAGAAAGGAAACCCACATTTGTAAGCAAGAGATGAGGGAACTGAGACAGAAAATGAGGTAAGAGAGAACCCTGAGTACTCAATGGAAGGAGTACGGGAATAATGAAAAGAATTGATTAAGCTCATAAACTTCTATGAGCATAGCCAGTATGAGTAGTAGAAAGAGAATTCTAACACCCAAGAGAATTAAAGGTGTAAGAAGAAAAAAGGAATAAGGATGAGAGAGATGAAGAAAGTTAGAGAAGAAAGCAAAGAAAAGGAAGAATGAAACCAAGGAAAGGAAACCTGGGAAAAGAAATGTGAAGAATAGAAATGACATGGAGATTACCTTAAGGAAAAGGGGTATGGAAATTTCAAAAGTTGCAAGTGATGCCTAAGGACGGCGATGGACCATAAAGAAGATCAAGTGAAGAGAACGGAAATGAAACCTTGAAAGAAAAAAAAGCTACCGGAATGCAGCATGAGTGTGACGAGCGTGAATTACGCTGTTCCGCGTTGACGAGAAGGCAAGAGAAATGTGGACCCCACAATGGATGTGGGTGGATGGAAAGGAGGAAAAAGATATAGATGGAGATAAAGAAACCCCTAAATAGTACTGTTGATGAAAGGAGGAAAAGAAATCAACCATTAGCATTGGAGCTAATGTGAAGGAAAGAGGTCAACAAGGAAGATAAATACGCGGTACCTCTTGAAGTGGGTACCTCAAGAAAATAAAAGTTAAGGAAAGCCTAAGAGGTAAGAGAAATGGCATAGATGGGTATGAGGTCGAGGCTCAAGTGTGAATGATTTGGGAGCCATGTGAGGCGTCCCTATGAGAGAAAGGGTCAGAGATCGAGATCTTGAGGATCTCTGTGATGACCACTCGAGAGGACCGGCCCAATATGTGATTGGGGAGAGTGTGAGACCTCCCAGAGTTCTCCGTCCTTGTGAGGAGGAGAGATGAGATTTGATGGGCCATGGGCCCTGTATGTGATATGATGGGCCGAGAGCCCTATTTGTGATTGTGATGGGCAGTCAGAGAGTGGGTCAGATTGTGAGAGCCGAGAGGGCATGATCTCTGATTCCTCTGTTATGATGTGGCCAAGTGTGAGCCGGGGTGTACAAGAGCTCGACTCATACGCCATGAGATCTGAATGGAAGAAGATCAGAGAATGAAGAGAATGGGAGTAAGAGACGAAACGAAGAAGCAAGACCAAGATAGGGGGAAAGACAATTAACTCACCGCATCCTCGCCGTGGAGGTGAGGGAGTTAAGCGAAAGTCTTTCCCGATAGCTTAGTTACAAAGACAAGTACAAGACCACGAGATGACTAGAAACGCTTCAGAAGCTGGCCTCGAAGTAAGAGGCAGTGGCAATGAAAAGAAGGGGAAACTCCTGAGAAGAGTAAGAGGTGTAGAGCCTCAGAAGAAGCAAAAGGATAGTCTCATCAAGAGAGACTTTGAGGAAAAACAAGGACAAGGAGAAAGAATCGAGTAACCACGGCTAAAACAGGGGAAGAACCTCCAAGTGTTATGATCAAAGTAAAGCAAGCCTAACCCATGAATATGTAAGGGTAGGCTATATTAAGGAAAAGATGAGGTTCAAACTCAAGAGTGGAAGAGTGATGAAACCACTCTTGAGGAAGAGAATCATCAGAGTGAGCAGCGGAAGCGTGGTGAACTTCAGCGGCAAGTAGTGATGCGAACACTATTCAAAAACGGAAAGAAGACTTCGAATGGAAGCCAAACCTCCCCAAGCTACCTTGTTTAATTTCGAGGACGAAATTTTTAGAAGGAGGGAAGAGTTGACACACCTGGACCTAGCACGACCTTTTCATACCAACGGAATAGTGTAAGATGGCGTATTAATTAAACAATATGTCGGTCCGGATGTGTCTAATTAAGAAGAGAAGTTCAAATTAGGATAAGACGGGGTTGGAAGATAAAGTAATTAGCCGTGCATGGAAATTAGTAAATGCCAAAAAGACCTCCAAATAAGTCCCTAGAAATTTATTATGGGCCCCGTTGGCACAAGAAAGCAAAGGATTTAGCCAACGGGTGAAAATGAAATAAAGTTAAAAAAGGGGAAAAAGTTTGACCTGGGGCCCGAGTGGACCCGGTTTCGGGCTGCCCTATAAATAGGGGAGGGCCGACGGTTATCCTTTCATTTTTCTTTTCTTTTTCTTTCTTTTTCTTCTTTTTCTCTCTGGAGCCAAAACGGAGGCATTTTGGAAAATTGGCAAATCCGGGCAAACCGGCCGGCAAAACAAGGTGATTTTCTAGAATGTTATTGTACTCACCTCGATCTACGTTATGTTAAGTTTGTACGCATTTCCATGCATCGGTTTAGCCTAGATCTAAGTTTTCAGCTTTTGACCGGATTAAAGCTTTAAACTCAAATAAGTGGATTTCGGGCCGGTGGAATAAGGTGAGTTTTTAGAGTGTTATAGTATTCACCTTATTCTACGTCCCATTCCATTTTTGCGCATTTTTGTACATCGGATGTGAGTAAATCGGAGATTTAGTCAAATTGGGCTAAATCTCGGTCTACGGAAAAATTGGACCGGTGTTTCTCGTTTCTGCCTCGGCATATCCGTCGTGGATGCCATGAGGATCGCCTCTCTAAGTTTGTATTTCGAAAGGAGGAGAAACGAGTGTGAAAACTGGGGGAGAGACCGGCCGAAGAACTGGCCGATCGAGTCCCTGTTTAGATATTTTTAATATATTATTATTATATTAAAAGATATTTATATATTATATTAATATATTTAGATATTTATATATTATATCATTATAATGTATAAATATCTCATAGGAAGGCTTTTTGAGCCCGATTTCGAGTAGAATTTGACCCAACCCATGTGGGGCCCAGCCTGGTCCGGTTGTGGGGTCCACGGGCCCCCAGGGGCATTCTGGTAATTTTTCATCGAGAGTCCGATTTTAGCCCCGAAACCTTCCGGACACTTTTCTAAGTGTCGGGCCCAGCTCGAGTGGTCCATGGACCCCCAGGGGTATTTTCGTAATTTTTCACCAAGTGTCCAATTTTTACCCCGGAACCTCCTAGACACTTTTCTAAGCCCCGAATCATATTCAAGCCCAGTCATAGGTCATGTTAGAGCCTCATAGGTGCATTCATAAATGTAATTATGAATGCTAACGTATATTTGCATGTATTAGGGCTCCGGATAATCGAATGCGGTGATGCACTGGAGGTTAAAGCTACATGGAGCGCTAAGGAGTATACGAATCTCCCAATACTGTGAGTGGCTTAGTTTTCAGTGCTTAGCCACTAGGGCAAAATGTTTTAAAAACATTAATTGTTTTTAAAAGGTTTTACAACGGTTTTGGGATAAGGGTAATCCACGACACACACTTTTATTTTGTGATACGCCCACTTATGGGGGTGGGATGATTTTAAAAATACAAAAACTTGTGTGTTTTTACATTTTTTAATATTTATATAAGGAATAATATTATTATTATTATGATTATTGGGGTACGATGCCCTTGGAAGAGGAGTGATTGAGTGGGATTCCTCGGGGCTCCAATTTAGGGGAGCGTGGACCGAGTTTGAGAGCATGCATGATACTCACCCGTGCACCGCCTATCGAGGGGCACGGTGAGTCGAGCCTGGTTGGGAGAGGCGCGTAGGGAAACTCGCCAGAGCTCCAGTTCACTGTGTTCCACCACAGTGAGGCACCACCGAGGGAACGGGCTAGTATATGAGATAAAGAGAAAATGAACATGAAGAGAAAAGAAATAGCCCTCGGTGCAGTAAGGCATACGACCGGCCAGTCGTGCCTTCAGTGTATTAGGTGCCAGCCCATAAGTATTTAATAACTTTAAAGGTTTTAAAATTTATTTCTCCTTGCGAGAATTTCAAAAGAGGTTTTGGAAATAAAAAATTATTTTATTTACTTTAATTCTTTTATTTTATTATATTTTGATTACCCTGTTTTCCCTAACCCTGATGGAGACCCATTGAATCTCTTTCGCTTACCTGTATCCAATTGTGGATGGATGCAGATCCATGTGCGGGGTCAGCCAATAGAATGGAGGCTCACTAGTAGACGTCGGTGGCTTAGGCTTAGTAGTTTTCCGCTGCATAGGTATTCTTTTAAATTAATCCACTGGTACTACTTTAAAGTTTATTATTTTATAAAAGGATTTTTTAATTAAAGTTTTAGTTGTTTTGCAGAGATGATATCCATTTCTATGCCTTGCGGTGCTTCTGGTGCGTGACCGGCCAGCAAGTACTACGAGGCAACGCGGCGGTTGCCACGTGGCCAACCCCGGGCGAGTCGGGGCGTGACACGGTGAGTGTCAAACCCTGGGAGAGGCACGTAGAGAAACTCGCCAAGGCTCGATGTAGCTGTGTTCCACCCACAGCGACTGGCACCACTAGGGGAACAGGCTAGAGAAAGAAAAAGTATGAAAATGAATAAGAAAAGAAAAGAGATAGCCCTCAGTGCAGTAAGGCATACAACCGGTGGGTTGAGCCTTAAGTAAGTTTGAGGCCAGCCCATTTTAGATATATATATATATATATATTTAAATTATTTTGCAATTAAATTCTCGCCTGGAGAATTTGAAAAGAGATTTGAAAACAAAAATATTTATTTTATGATTATATTTTTTATTACCCCTGTTGGATATTCATTGATCCTTTGCCACTCACCGGCAGCCAACGTTATTGGATGCAGATCCACATTCAAGGATAGCATATAGATCAGAGGCTCACTAAGAGTCGTCAATGGCTTAGGAGTAGTAGTTTCTGCTGCGTAGGTTTTCTTTTTAAAAAAAATCCACTGGCACTTCTTTTATAGTAAATTATTTTAATAAATGAATTATTATTATTAATATTTTCTAATTTAAAGTTTAGTTTTAATTATTTTGTAGCGAAGATACTCAATACATGCCTTGTGGTGCTTCGAGGTGCGTGAGCGATCGGCACGTACTTCGAGACAGTGCGACAGTTGCCACGTGGCCGACCCTCCGGGTCAAAGCATGATAGTATTTTAATATCAATATAAATAGAGAGTGTGCAAACTAAAAAGAAAAAAAATGGAAAAGATTAAGTTTGAAAAATCTTAATTTCAATCTTAATTTCTTTCTTTTTTCATGTAATGGTGATTTTTTATACTTTTGATTTTCTTTCTATAGGTTTATTTCATTGGAACATAATATTAGTCATGATGTTTGTTAGTTCAATTTTCACATTTGAATACTGTAGTGTTTGTAGCTATTTTTTTTTAAAATTATATTACAGCTCGATTATACCGAATAAATAATTAGAATACTTAACAAATGATAAGTTATTATCTTCTCAAAGGGATGATTTGAGAATCAATATTCATGTTTGCCGTAATTGTTCCGAGGATACAGGGTCGGGGATAAGGATAAGGAAGGGTAAAGAGAGTCGAGGTCTAGGATGAAAAATGTACCCTCTCCCCTTGACATATTTCCTGCCCAGTTGACATTCCTATATTCATATTTATAAAATTAAAAGTCACTTATTACTTTTAATAATTCATATTAATATTTTTAAAATGAACTATAAGGCCCAATGTGCGAGTCAATTTTACTAGTTATGTGTATTAGTTTAATTCAATTAATATGTCTAAGTAATTATAGCAATCACAGTAAGATCGAGAGTCAAATCACATCAATCTCGAAAGTTGGGATACAGTGAGATGAAGGGTTGGGCATGGTGGGAGAAACCAACACAAGTTCACAAACCCGAAACGCAAATTTACTGCAGAAACACAACAAAATCCACCGACAACGAAACAACCAACTTTGGCCAAGTTAAACAGCAACACAATATCCACAAGCAAACAGCTCAATCTGATAGCAATAATAAAAGCATCAAACAGAAAGAACGTCAAGAATTTTTACATGGAAAACCTCCATAAAGTAAGAAGTAAAAACCACGGGACTGTAGTCCACCAAAATCTCCACTAATCAAATTGATGGTTCTACAAATCTTCCTAGAGCAACTAGGAGCTCAACAACATCATCAAGATCAACTCTTGGCTTACCACAAAGTCATCAACACAAAGGTTGTATATAAAACATGAAAGAAAGTAAAATCAGAAAATTTCACCTTCCAACAGACAGTCATGATGCGGGCCCAATACCTAGAGCTAGAGACTTCAGTTTGATGATCTGACTGTTCAGATTGTAGAGCAATAAGTCCTAAACAAAATGTCAAAATTTCAGCCCGATCCAACGGTGAAATTTTCTCCGGCAGCCTTTTTACTCCGACTGCTATGTACAGAAAAATTCTGCTTACTTCTCCTTTTTCAACCAGGGATTTCTTTCCTTCTTTCACACATGGCTATGCTCTCTCTCTCTACCAAAAACAGCCGGAAATTTGGTATTTATATTGGCTAAGGAAGTGTCTAAAATGCCCTTAAATTGGGCATAAGTTGGGCCTTCAATTTGGAGTGACCCAACCCAACATATCTCCTCCTCACGATAAGTTAGAGGAGTTCGCCATCCAGCCAATCGAGCGGCAAACTTCAAGCTTCTCCCTACGCAACGCCTTAGTCATCATATCCGAACCATTATGATCGGTATGGATTTTCATAAGTGACAACTGCTTGGAATTCAACACATCCCTTATCCAATGATACCTCGCATCAATATGCTTCGATCTTGCATGGAATGTAGAGTTCTTAACAAGGTGAATAGCACTCTGACTATCACAATACAACACATACATATCTTGCTTGAGACCGAGCTCTTCAACATACTTCTTCATCCAAAGCAACTCCTTACATGCTTCGGTTGCTGCAATGAACTCTGCTTCAGTAGTAGAAAGTGCAACACATTTCTGAAGCCTTGACTGCCAAGCCACAGCTCCCCCACTAAAAGTGAATAGAAAACCAGAAGTAGACTCGCGGGAATCAGTATCTCCCGCCATGTCTGAATCCGTGTAGCCAACAACCAAAGGCTTCTCACCACCAAAAGTAAGTTTCAGACTAGCAGTACCTCTAAGATACCTCATAATCCACTTCACTGCTTCCCAATGTTCCTTTCCAAGATTTGAAAAAAAACGACTAACTGTTCCCACAGCATGAGCTATGTCAAGCCTTATACAGACCATGGCATACATCAAACTTCCAACTACGGAAACATATGGAACTCTCTCCATCATTTTCTTCTCTTCCTTGGTAGAAGGACATTGCTTAACACTTAGTCTAAAATGAGTAGCAAAAGGAGAGCTAACTGCTTTAGACTTTTCCATGTTGAACCTTTGAAGTACTTTCTCAATGTACTTCTCTTGTGAAAGCATCAGCTTTTTGTTGGCTTTATCTCGGTCTATCTTCATACCGATAATTTGCTTTGTCTGTCCTAAGTCTTTCATGGCAAAAGACTTGCTTAATTGCTTATTCAACTCATTGATTCCAGAAGCATTCTTGCCAACAAACAACATGTCATCCATATAAAGTAGCAAGATAATAAAGTCATCACCAGAGAATTTCTTCACAAACACACAGTGATCTAAAGTAGTCTTCTTGTAGCCTTGCTCCCCCCATAACTGACTCAAACTTCTTATACCACTATCTTGGTGCTTGCTTTAAACCATAAAAACTTTTCTTCAAGTTGCATACATAGTATTCTTTTCCCTTCACCATAAAACCCTCTGGCTGCTCCATATAAATCTCTTCCTCAAGATCACCATGAAGAAAAGGGGTTTTAACATCTATTTGCTCAACCTCTAAGTCAAGACTAGCTGCTAAGGTGAGAACCAAATGAATAGAAGACATCTTGACAACTGGAGCAAATATTTCATCAAAGTCGATTCCCTTTTTTTGTGAAAATCCTTTGACAACCAATCTAGCCTTGTATCGTGGAACTGGAGCATTCACATCTTGCTTCAATCTATAAACCCATCGGTTCTTCAACGCTTTCCTACCTTTAGGTAGCTTTACCAACTCAAAAGTATGGTTTTCCTTAAGAGATTTCATCTCATCTTCCATAACTTTAAACCACTCTTCCTTATGTTCATCTTCCAAAACCTCATCATAATATTCAGGTTCTCCCCCGTTAGTCAATAACACATATTCATTTGTAGAATACCTGGTGGAAGGCTATCAATCTCTAGTAGACCTCCTGAGTGGCACTGCAGGCTCTAAAGTCTCTAGCTTTGGCAACTGAATACCATCATCTTCTTCTTGAACATCAACATGTACAGAAGAACTAGTCTCGCCCAAATCAGTATGATCGTTCTGAGTTTCATTCTGAGCAAGTTCTGGTGCAACAACTGGTTCAAGGGAAACAAGATCCAAATCAATCAAGTCATCACTGGACTGAGACAGCTTATGCTCAATCTTGTCAATGTCTTGCATTGTTTGATCTTCCATAAACACCACGTCTCGGCTTCTAACAATTTTCTTCTGAGCCGGATCATACAACTTATACCCAAACTCATCATGACCATAACCAAGAAATATGCATTGCCGGGTCTTTACATCAAGCTTAGATCTTTCATCTTTGGGAACATGCACAAATGCTTTACATCCAAAGACTCACAAATGATCATAAGAAACATCTTTACCTGACCATGCCTTCTTTGGGACATCAAACTACAGAGGAATACATGGTGAACGGTTCAGCACATGTACAGCTGTATTTAAAGCCTCACCCCAAAATGATCCAGGTAACCCAGCATGCAACAACAAACATCCGACTCTCTCTATCAATGTTCTGTTCATCCTTTCAGCTACACCATTCAACTGAGGTGTCTTTAGAGGTGTCTTTTGATGCCGAATGCCATGCTCTCTGCAATACTCATCAAAAGGTCCATTGTATTCACCCTCATTATCAGTTCTAATGCACTTCAGCTTCTTCCCAGTTTCTCTTTCAACTGAGGCTTGAAAATGTTTGAACACTTACAAAACTTGATCTTTTGTCTTCAAGGTGTAAACCCAGGTCTTTCTTGAATGATCATCAATGAAAGTGACAAAGTAAAGAGAACCACCCAAAGTCTTCTTCTTTATAGGACCACAAACATCAGAATGCACCAAGTCAAGCACACTTGGCTTCCTTGAAGGTGGGTGACTTTTGAAGGAAACTCTGCTCTGTTTCCCTGCCATATAGTAAGAACACCTTTTCAACTGGATACTCGGAACCCTAGAAATAACCTTATGCTTGGCTAACACTGTCATTCCTTTCTCACTCATATGGCCCGATCTCTTATGCCATAATTCAATATCATCATTCTTCACCACATTAAGAATGTATTTGGAAAGCCTAGTTTGCATGAAATACAATGATGAAAACTTCTTACCCTTTGCTACAATCATAGCACCTCTACTAAGCTTCCAGTTTCCATTCTTGAATGTACTACAAAAGCCTTTATCATCAAGCTTTCCAACAGAAATCAAGTTCAAACAAATACTTGGAACGTGTTTAACATTCCTAAGAACCAACTTAGTACAATCGTTGGTTTCCAAACAAACATCACCGATGCCAACAACATTGACAACTGTATCATCACCCATCTTCACAGTTCCAAATTGAACTACAGTATAAGAGACAAAGTAATCCTTTTTGGATGTAGCATGAGTAGTGGCACCACTGTCAATCACCCAACTGAAGTCATGCGAGGCAGCATTCATAACATCATTGTCACGGACAATTAAGAAACTATCAGAGGAAACACTAACTCGATCTTCATCGCTGTTGTCATCGTCTTTGCTCTTCTCATTGCCCTTATCTTTCTTACTGTCTTTCTTCAACTATCGATAGTACTTTCTGATATGCCCCGTCTTGCCGCAATGGTAGCACTCAACATTAGCAAACTTATTTGACTTGCCTCTACTTTTGTCTCTCCCTTTGTCTTTACTGTTGTCTCTGTTCTTCGGACCCCTGCTCTTACTTCTTCCAGTTCTCTGAACAACTAGTACTTCTGATTGAGATGAGGATCTTTGCACCTTCAACCTCTCTTCTTCATTCATAATACCATTCTTAGCTAAGTCCATCGTCATAATACCACCGGGAGCTGAGTTGAACAAAGTCATTTTAAAAGTTTCCCAAGAATCCGGTGAAGTACAAAGAAGCCACAACCCTTGAATCTCATCATCAAACTTCATGCCCATTTCCGCCATCTGATTGAGAATTCCTTGAATTGTGTTCAAGTGATCTTTCATTGCATTTCCATCTTTGACCTTCAAAGACATAAGTTGCTGCATCAAAAACAGCTTGTTGTTACTGGTCTTTCGAGTAAACATACTCTTGAGCTTTTCCCACAAAGTTCAGGCATGTGTCTCTCCACAAACATGGTTAATACATTATCATCAAGCCATTGCCTTATGAAACCGCACACTTGCTGATGAATTAGCTTCCATTCTTCGTCGGTCTTACCCTGAGGCTTTTCACTAAGAAACACTGGTTGATAAAATCTTTAACATAAAGGAGATCCTCCATTTTTCCTCTCCATTTACGATAATTAGAACCATTCAAGAGAATCATCCGACTTGTATTTACCTCCATACTGCAACACAAGTTAGATTCCCACCAATAATGAACCAAAGCTTTAATACTACTTTGATGGGAGAAACCAACACAAGTTCACAAACCCGAAACGCAAACCTGCAATAGAAACACAACAAAATCCACCGACAACGAAACAGCCAACTTTGGCCAAGCTAAACAGCAACACAATATCCACAAGCAAACAGTTCAAACTGATAGCAATAATAAAAGCATCAAACAAAAAGAACACCAAGAATTTTTACATGGAAAACCTCTCTAAAGTAATGAGTAAAAACCATGGGACTGTAGTCCACCAAAATCTCCACTAATCAACTTGATGATTCTACAAATCTTCCTAGATCAACTAGGAGCTCAACAACATCATCAAGATTAACTCTTGGTTCACCACAAAGTCATCAACCCAAAGGTTGGATACAAAACATGAAAGAAATAAAAACCAGAAAATTTCACCTTCCAACAGACAGTCATGATGCGGGCCTAATAGCTAGAGCTAGAGACATCTTTTTGACAATCCGACTATTCAAATTATAGAGCAATAAGTCCTGAACAAACTGTCAAAATTTCAGCTCGATCCAACGGTGAAATTTCTCCGGCAGCCTTTTTACTCCGACTGCTATGTACAGAAAAATTCTGCTTACTTCTCCCTTTTCATCTAGGGATTTCTTTCCTTTCTTTCACACTTGGCTACGCTCTCTCTCTCTCTCTGCCAAAAACAGCTGAAAAATTGTTATTTATATTGGCTAAAGAAGTGTCTAAAACGCCCTTGAATTGGGCACAAGTCGGGCCTTCAATTTGGAGTGACCCAACCCAATAGGGCAATCAATCACGACATGACAAATCACACTCCACCTAAAGCACAGATCCTTGATTTCTACCATCCCCAAGCCCATTCTCCGACTAGAGATTATGTTCTTTCTGTCCATACACCTCTCACATCAGTCATAGGTTTTTAATTTGATTTATTTGATGAAATTGATGCAATTTAATTATTACAATCAATTTAATTATTACATGCAATTTAGTCTTTATCATTACATACATATAATTGTACATTAATGTAATGATTATTTATGCGTAGCATTCATTTGGACCACGGCATGAAGCTCATTCTCCATAGATACCGGTGGTCCCGGGTTTACATATTCCTTGATTAATTCCTACCGTTACAGACACTCCTTCAGTCCACACTACCCGTTCAGGAGCCTCTTCACATGCTCCAACCCCGACCTTTTAAAGGCATCTTCTAGCATCGATTATGGGTATTTCTGATGTCATTTGTACCCATATTTTTCTCTCATTTTCGTTCCTCGCTTCTCGGACTTTCTCCTACCTACCACCCAACTCCGGCACAGGAAGTCCTTTTGGCCTTCATTTAGCTTCTATCCAACTGATGGTCCCGGGTTTAGATATTCCTCGATTAATTTCTACCGTTACAGACACTCTTTCAATCCACACTACCCATTCAGGAGCCTCTTCACATGCCCCAACCCCGACCTTTTAAAGCCATCTTCTAGCATCGATTATGGGTATTTCCGATGTCGTTTGTACCCAAGATATTTTTCTCTCACTTTCCTTCCTCGCTTCTCGAACTTTCTCCTACCTACCACCCAACTCCAGCACAGGAAGTCCTTTTGGCCTTCATTTAGCTTCGATTCGATTTGGATCCAACCCAATCTCTTTCTTAAACCTTAATACAGTTCATTTACCTTATCTTAAGGTTAATGCACTTCCTCCGGAGTTTTAGTTAGGTTGATCGCCTTAAGGATTAGGTCACATATGAGCTTAAAGAGCATACGGACCATAATTAGGATTTTGGTTCTTTGACTCCTCTTGGTTATTCATGCATTATCAATCACCTCATCTTCTAACTCCCTACAGTCATATTCTTAATACTTGTTTAATTCTAATAAACTCCTGAGTTTACTTAATGATAATTATACTTAATCCTCAAGGGTATATTATATCAATTTCCTTAAACATCATTGAACCTTAAACCTTAAAGACATTTAAATTTTCTTCTCTAGCTTCTATTAAGCTTTAAATGTCCACCTAAGGTTTAAACTCTTTCCAAACTAACACATTTCCCGTACTAATTCACTATCTTCCTGTTAGGGTTAGTGACTCAAATCCTTAGAAGATTTGATTAGGAGAATGCAAGATCGGATTGGGATTTGATCATTGAAGATGATGCAGTAAAGATGAAAACACCCAAGAAGATTGATATGAGACTTTCATTGTAGGTGGAGCCAAGCATATCTAGATGATGATTAAAGAGATTGGAAATTAAAGATTCGAAGGAATTTGAGTCAAGGTGGAGATTGTTAGGGTTAGTGACTCAAATCCTTAGAAGATTTAAGTAGGAGACTTTTTAGGGATATGGCTTGATAGGCAAGTAAGCTTGTTGGCCAAGAAATCTTAGATTTTCTTGTGGACCAAGTTTGTGTAATAAAATAGTGAGAGTCTCATTAAGGTTTAGTATGAGAGAAAGATGTAAGTAGAGTTATAGGGATTTGAGATGAGATACCCCATAGGACAAAAGGATGGTCCTATGGGTGTATATGATTGTTTGATTATTAGAAATAGAGCGAGTGTGCTCAAGATTGTTTGGATGGATATGTGGTTAATTTGGTTGATTAGATTGAGTGTGAGTGAGTGATTGATTGATTGTTGATTGTAATTCTTCTATAAGTAATGGATCTTTTCTCTCATCTATAGATGTAGGCAAGTTAAGTGCCGAACCACATGATTTTTTGCGTGTTCTTTAGATGATTTATTGTCTGAGAATGTTTCCTCTTGTATGATTGGTTGAATGGTTGATTGATTGGGGTTCGGGACCTAACACTTCTACTATTCCAGTCATACGAAAGGTATGAAAAAAAAAAAAGTTCCAAGTGTATCATATTATTAGTTAAAAAATTTCAAAGAAAACATTGTTTCTAATTTACTAAACTATGATATGTTATATACTACTTAATCAAATTTTAATAGTAATTGTTTTCATTTTTTGTAAAAAATAAAAAAAGGCTAAATTTCACATCATATTTTGAAATGAAAAATTACATAATAATAATATATATATATATATCATAATTAACCAATATATCGATCTATTAATTAATACTAAACTGTATAACACGTAGTACAATTAATATCACCCCACAAATTCCTCTTTTATGTAGCCAGTCTGTCTACCCATTATGATCTCTTTTACAATGCTGCTGAAGTAAAATTTCATTTACCCTCGTAACCCTTGATGAGTTGCCCTTTGATCAACAAAATATCCAACTCCTCAACAAATTTTTCCATGACTGGAGCGGGCAAACAAATTGGCACCAATGCTCCAACTTCTCCATTCTCGTCCTCGGCTGATATGATGAAGCTTATTGGCCCAATTGCTTTTGCTGGCCCTCCAAAAACTGCCTTTCCCCATCCAAAATCGACATCTCCGAATCCCATATTTTTTACATCTGATATCAGGTAGGATCCACGCATTGGAAATTTGAGTTTTTTACCCCTGATCACCATTAAACTCGCCACTGATTTCACATATTCCAGTGTCACGGTTGCCTTGGCTTGCTTCACTAGCTCCACTGCATATCCTAGGGGGTTCTCACAAAGTTGGCTAGCTGTTGTTTTTGCCGCTGGAAACACGAAGGCGTTTCCATAATATCCTGACGGTAATGGAGGATTAAATTTGGAACGTACGTTAGCAATGCACATCATGCGCACCTCTTCGTGGGGGTTTGGATTTATGGCAATGGTTCGACAACGCCATAAGCAAGCTGTCATGAGTTCGAACTTGGAACATTGGCGAAGGTGGAGTGGGAGGAGTTGGCGAAGAGATGAGATTTCGTTGCTTCCGAAGAAAAAGGAACGTTGAACCATGTTATCCGAAGAGGCAGCTTCGCCTTCCTCCACTTCATCGTACTCGTTGTGTTTGCATGTAACTCGTGGCGGGTTTTCAGCGCCTAGAAGGTGCCTTTCCCACACTGGTGTTGTCGAGGGGTAAGCAATGCCACTTGCCATTTCGGCCACGGCAGACATGAATTGTCTTATACCTATGCCATCACATAAAACGTGGTTCACGCGAACAGCAAAGACGAAACCACCGCATTTCAGCCGTGTAATCTGTGAATACAAGTACAGATAATCAATTAAAAATGTTAATATTATTGTCCAAAAAGAATTAATGATTGAAAACGAAGACGAAAAGTTCATATATAACGGAAGTGTCTTTTCATCCTTTTCATGTATGTATAAAAATATATATGAACAAACGGAAGTGTAACTTAAATCCTGTGCCTTATATTTTCATATCAGTAACCAATAAATACTTGGGAAGTATCTTTTTACATCATTAATATTTTAACGCCGTAAAGAACAAACGGAAGCTCCTCTCTATCTCTCTTTTGTTTTTTAGTTCTGCAACTTTACTGCATACCCTCTTAATCTCTTCTTTCTCTTTCCGGTCGCCTCGTTCCTCCTTGGTTACAACCCCCATTTGTCCCGTTCAGCCTCGCCTCCTCTTTTTTTTTTTTTTTTTCTTTTTTCATTTGCTTTGTCTTTTCTCTTCAAGACAGCAGCAACCCAGCAATAGCGGCAGATAGGCAAGGTTTCTTTCCTGCTTTCTCTTTGCAAATTACCTACCAAGGCTTAATGTTTTAGAGGCTGTGCAGAGAGTGAAAATCCCAAGAAGCCATTTTTATTTATAAGCAAATGCTTAGAAATAATGGATTTATTAGGCCAGATAATAATACTCATCCTCCTCTGCTCAAAGTTCACCATTTTAATGTTGAAATACTTGGGTTTAGAAATTTTTGGCCATTTATTGAAATTGAGTTTTGATGTAATTATATATATGCACAATCGGGTAATTCACCTTTTGATTTCATTGGGAGAATTGGAACTGGCATATAAGGTGTTTGAAGAAAGTAGTGTGAGAGATTTGGTTTCTTGGAATTCTTTGATTAATGGCTATTTTAGGAGTGGAAGAGTAAACGAGGAAGTAAGAGCTTATAGTTATAGGAAAATGCAGGAAGGACTCAAGCCGGATGAGTTAACTTTGCGAACGGCATTGTTTTTTTTTTTTTTGGATAATTTTTTTCTTTGGTTTTTTTAGGAGTTCACGTTTGGCTTGTAACGGAGAAATGTAGTTAAAAGCTCAGAGATGTAAAATGACACTTGTAAAGTATTTATTAGATACTGACATGAAAGGGGTACAAGGAACATCATTTAAGTTGAATCCATAAAAATAAATCACAACAATTTTATTTTTTTAAGTCATTTTTGCGTTTTGACAATTTAATACATTCCTGATGTTTATAACTAAAGGAAATTTGTTCCTTCAATATGTGGTACAGAACATAAGAATTAATATTTTTCTGGGATAGATTTATTATAATTAGTAGATAGTTAATCATTAACCTTACAACATCAAAATTGTAATATTCCATCCATCCCATTTTATTTATCCATCTTCCTCTTTTGAGAAATTTCAATTTGTTTGTCCTTTATAATAACTAGAGCTGTCAAAAGTTGACCCGAACCCGAAAACTCGACCCGATCGACTCGAACCCGAAACCTACCCGACCTGATTTGACTAAAAAAAGTAAACGACCCAAACCCAACCGACTCGAAACCTGATTGACTCGAAACCTGATTGACCCGAAACCAGATTGATCAGAGAATCTAACCCGAGAGAACCCGACAAACTAGTGAAATACTCCCTCTGTCCCTATTTATCTGCTCCTGCTAGAAGCTTTATTTGTTTCTAAAAGCTTTATTTATCCCTTCTTATTTGTTCATATCTCAGCATTAATTATTAATTTTTTAGAATTACCCTTTAAAACTACTTTCTTTCTCTCTTAAATGAATATTTTTTTTAAATAGGAGAGAGAATTAAAAAAGAAGAGAGATAGTAATAAAATAAGAAAGTCAATGTAAATATGTATGAAATTTTATACCATAACTATTTTTTTGTCTAGTATGAAACGATTAATTATGACAAACAAATAGGAACAGACAGAGTATATTTATATATCTCCTAAACTTCAAATTTAATAAATAAATTTGATAAAGAAAATAAAAATAAATATTTGATAAAATTTTGATCAAAGTGAACTTAAAAAAATTATTCTTTCATAATTAAATTTTTTAAATTTTATTATTATGATTGAATTATATGAATTTATAGAATATTATTATTTAAATTTAATAATATTAATTATGAAAACTATTAAGGAAAATTTGAGAATTTACAAAAGACCATGTTGATTTCATCATTTCTGATCAAATTAAGAAATAAACTTTTTCATGTGATTATGAATGATAATTTTCCATTCTAACTAAAAAAATTTATAAAGTATAGTAGTATTAATAAATTACTAATGTTCATATCAAATTATTGAATTATCTATCCAACAAAAAAATCTAAACATTGGAAATTTGAAATTAAAATTTCAATATGTTGTCATATATTTTCTCCTTATAATTTAGTTATCGCCAAAACAAATAATTTAATGAGAATGCCGAATGTAGTGTGTGTGCAAGTTGTTCTATTATACAGAAGTGAGTGATGGTAATCACTAATCACTATAAAGTATAATCTATATACAAGTCTTAGAAAGGAAAGAACAAAAACAAAGTCATTAGTACTAAGATAATAAGATACTAAGATTAGTGGTTCATGGTGGCCATAGTTGTATGACAGTCCGGATAGTCTATTGGCAATTAGTTATTCCTTTTCGGCTATCCTATTCATCGACCAAATAAAAACTTTTAAATTTTCAATTTAATAAGAGGAAACTGGTAAATTTTGTAATTATATGCTTAAATTTTAACTCCTTAGTTTGTAATTGTATATCAAAATTCTGATTCCTTAGTTTGTAATTGTACGACGGACAATTCATAATTATATATTAATGATATTATTAATCATGAATTTATTATATATCAATTAGAATTTTGAAATGAATTAGTAAATAATAAAATCTTAAATATTTATTTTTTTTAAAACTATAGATAATTTATAGGAAAATTTTTTAAAAAATTATAAATATTACTAATTTAATTAATACATTTATAACATTACAAATTTAATTAATTTAATTACAATTTATAACAAATCCAATAAATAATATTTTTGATAAAATCTCTTTTAAGTATTAATTTATAAAATCAAAACTTTAATTCAATTTAAAATAATCGGGAACCCGAATGACTCGAGAGTTAAATCCGAAAAAATCGAATCCAAATAACATAAAACTCAAAAAACCTGTAACCCGAAAGACCAGATGGTCAAACCCGAACCCGAAACATAAATGACCCGAAACCCGCTAAACCCGAGGACAAAACCCGAACCCAAATGACCCGAGACCCGAACCCGAATGACATGAAACCCGAAATGACCCAAAAATCTCTTTTGACCCAAACTGACCCGACCTGATTGACCCGAATCCGAAACATACCCGATCAACTCGATTTGACACCTCTAATAATAACCAATAAACTTTAACTTTCAATTTTAGTTTTCCTTTTCTTTTAGTATCACATCATTATATAAATTTCAAAAGCATTCATAAACATAAAAAATAATAAAGTAATTCAACATAATTCAACTATTTTATAAAAATTAATAGAGGACAAATATTTTAAATTCTGTAAAAGTTAATAGAGGTATAAATATTTAGAGACAAGGGGAGTACCATTTTAAATGATAAAACAAGTTTTCGTACTAATATTATTTCGTTGAAACTGAATTTTAAATGCTAACAGTTTCAATTTATATATATATATATATATATATATATATATATGTTACTCTCCAATTTCAGAGTAGGAAAAGTCACAGCATAGTAGCGAGTATACGTATCTATCCTCTTTGCACATGAAAAACGAAATGACAGTACCATTACAAATGATATCAAAAGTGTGGGAGAGTAGATCTGGTAAAACCTGATCTGAGAATGAGTATCCAACTCAATCCATCCGAAATCAAATTTGACTCAACCCAATTTGAAAAAAAACCAACAAACCTAACCCAACCCAAACTCGGAATGACAAGAATCTGGAGTGACCCGAATCCAAAATGACCCAATTCAATTAACTCAAGAGGTTAACCCGAAATGATCCGTACTTAAAAGAAAATGTATTTGAAAATTTTTTAAAATAGTAATTCAATTAAAAATAAAAGTATAATAATATAAAATACTAACAGATAGCAATTAATGTACTTTCAAATTATTTTCAGTTTTTTTATCAAATATTAAGTCAAATATATGTATGTATCATGCATCAATAATTTGTTAGCATTTGTTTGACCGAAACTTAATTATGGATTATGATTAAAATTTAAGAATAATAAAAGAACTTGTTTTCATTGTTATAAGTAGAATTAGATTAAATTTTTATGTAACTATTTAAATATTTATATTTTAATATTTTAAAGTTAATATAAAGAAATATCAAATATCATTTAATATTTTAATTAATATTAAATATTTATAATTTAATTAATTTTATTTTAATATTATATAATATTTAAAAATATTAACATATGGATTTAGTAACAATCCAAGTAAATTAAATTAGATTTCAATTGAATGTTTTTTAAAAATCGATTATGTGAAATTTGAATAAAAAATTGATATTTACAATAATATCGATTTGTTTATTACTGAAAAAAAGAAATTCAAAATTAATATAATTTTTAGATTTTATTATGTCTCATATAGAATTAAGGATTAATAATTATAATTACATATTGCAAATTGGAGGATTAAGACTAACTTCAATTATCAATTAGAAAATTTAATTTAAAATTGAATATTTGAATTTTTTACCCAATCAATTAGAATAAATTACTAAAGACTAAAAGTTAAAAATCTAGTAAGTAGTAACATTATTTTTTCAATAATTCCCAAATCTTTGAAAAAAAAAGAGAGAGAGAAGTTAATATCCCGTAATAAAATCTAAAATGATACAAAATAGAAATCGAGGCGTCAAATATGAAAAAAATAAACTCAAATAATTCATGCTAAATTTGAAATAACTCAAACCCGAAAATCCGTAAATCTGAACTAATATGACCTGAACTCGAAACGATCCGAACCCAAATGTGAAACCCGGAATGACCCGAACCCAAGCCCAACCCGTACCCGAACACAAAGTGACTCGAATTTCTCTTGACCCAAAATTGACCCAACCAGAATGATACGAACTTGAACCCAACTCGACTTACCCATCTACCACCTCTATGGGAGGACCTTAGTAGCCTTTTTGTTATTTGTAATGAAGCACCAGACTTTTTACCTTAAACCTTAGCCGTTGAAGCAAGGGGGAGGTTATGTTTCACACGATATTATTTTTAAAGGTTGAATATCCAAATCAATCCTCAAGTTATATTAAGTGGGTGTTTGGCCCAGCTTTTTTAAGTGCTTCTCTATTCTAGAAGCTAAAGTCAGGTGTTTGGGTCTATAGCTTTTTGAAATTTTAGCTTATCAGGGAAGCAGTTTTTCTGCTTCCAGCCAAAGCTACAATTTGAAGCTTCCCCAAAAATCACTTTTTAGAGCTTATACGGGAAGCTAGCTTTTTTAATGAAATTTTGTTATGTACCTTTAATACCCTTATATTTTTCTCAAAATGACAACCCTATCCTAATTTTCTCACTTGTTTGTTTTCTTCTCATCAACAAGCCGCAAACCCACTCTCTTTTTCTATTATTTAGGTTTTATTTGACTTATATTATCAAACTTTTTTGTATAGTCATTTTATTTTAAATTTTATAATTTACATTTAATTATTGTTATATTTTATTTGATCATACCTTAAATAAATTAATTCATAATTTCTATTTGCAGTAAAGGTATAAATAAAAGAATTCCAATTGGTTGAAAATTTATACATAATTATTTTAAAAATAATTTGAAAATAATATAGAAATTAAAATATTTATTCATCATTTTTATTATTATATAATTTATATGAAGTATATATATATATATATTAGTTAATATGTACAAAAATAACACCTTTTTTTTCAAATATTTATACAAAAAGACAAAATATCCTTTTTCGTAATTTAAACATTTCACAACAGTTTTACAATATAATTGCCAAACAGCTTTCTACGACTTACAGCACTTCTGCGTTAAATTTGCCAAACGTTATTTTAACTTCTCTAAACAGCACTTATAAAACAGCTCTACTAAAACAGCACTTTTGCTGTAAGCTCAAGCCGGGCCAAACAGGCTCTAAAATTGATAAAGTGTTTCTTAAATTTTTGTTTAGAATAACTGATCCATCAAACTATTATTTTAGGACAATTAATCCTTCAAATTTTATTTTGAGATAATTAGCCCCTTAAATTTTAATGAAAGACTTAATTCAATTAAGGGTTACATTGTTTCAAAATAATAATTTGAGGGAGTTAATTACCCCCAAAAATAGTTTTAGGAGGTTAATTATCCCAAAATAATAATTTAAGAGGTTAATTGTCCCAATATGATTTGAGGGTTAATTGTCCCAAATAAAAATTTATGGACCAATATATCCAAAGAAGTATAGTTAAAGAGACACCTTGGACATTCAACCATATTTTAATTAATGAGTGCTCTTTTCTCACAAAGGTTATTTTTGAAAGGTAAATAACTACGTAATTTAATTTCAAATGAAAGATTTTACCTCTTAGTTTTTTTGAGTTTTAGATTAATTAAGGTTAGAAAAAGATGTTCACTATTTTTTGGTTAAATTGCACTATCTTCGTCCCACAAAATTTGTTATTTATTGACTTTTCACGGAGTTTTTGATAGTGGAAAGGTTATTAGATAACAATATGATTGGACAATATTATCATTAAAATTCAAAAGTTTGGAAAGTGACTTTTAAGAAGGTTTTAATATTGAAGGGTAAAAGAGGAAGATGTTAAAACTTTTTTACTTTTCTAAAAAATGATATTTTGATTGGAATAATTTTAAAAGTTAAAAGTGATAATTTAATTAGGACAGAGAGAGTATTTGTCAAAATTTTAATTCGGATAGGTTATTGGGTTTTTCGGATTTAGATAAGCACCTCCAAGTTCAATATAAATAAGCCGAGGTCCAAAGTGTAATCAGCATCAAAATTCTTTAACTTCTCATTAGAAATCGAAATTTTTTTCAATTTTGTGAACAAACAAGACACACGCATATATACAATCATATTTTCAAATGAATGTTTCATATATTTTTTTTTTTGCTTTTAAAAGAAAAGAAAAGAGATATTGGTTTCATTCAAAATATATTTCGGTGGGGAGACCAATAGTATAGCATGTTGTTTAACTAAATTAATGAACTTGGAAATCGAAAAAAGAAAAGAAAATCTCTGAACTTATAGAACAGCTTGAAATTAGTATAAAGAGTGTACCTGAATCAACATTAATGGACAATTTAGCATCCCTTCGGAACCAGGGACATCATATAGGAGCTCATCAAAGCAAGGAAATGGTGGCTGGAGTGTATCACCAAATTGGTCAAGCGTAAAATCAGCATCGGCCTCAATAAACAACAGACCTTCGCCACTGCAATCCACTATAAGCTTGCCGTTAAGCCCTTCCCTTAACCTACCTGCTAATGGATAATAGAATACTAAGGCTTTAGAAAGTGCCTCCCTAATAACCTTAACAGGGTCCTTCCCTTGCATGGAAGGGTTATAGCGATAAAATTGGATAACGGGAACTTGGAACCGAAGACTCTCTTGATCATCGATGTCAGATAGTAGTTTGTGTTCATATGGTATGGGCATGGCTGGAGAAATAAGCTCGGGTTGGCATCTTCGAACAGCAAATGGAAGGGAAGTGCAAGATAATGTTGACATAGCACGAAATTTAAGAATACGAGGGATGGATGGCAAAACTAAAGATTACCAAATGTTGGGTGCCTTAAGAAGCGTTTGTGGGAAGTCGATACTTATAATGAACAATCAAATCAAAGATGAGCGTTCACATGTAGTACAAGGCAATGTTGTAAAATCCGGTCCAGTGAATGAACCGCTCAGGTCACTTAGATATAGGAATATATAAATTTTCATAATTTTAATTTAACATATATAATAAAAAGTAAATTTCTAATAAGAAATTTAGTCTAGCATAGTTGTTAGTGTACTTGACTTTGTTTTAAAAAATCAAGGGTTCAATCCTTATCACTTTTAACATATTTTTAAAATTAAAAAAAAACAAAAATTTATTTTTTTTTTCTTTTTTTGGGTTTACCTGATTTTTTAACCAATTGGACCGCGTCAACCCTACCCCAGGTCACCCCTCCAGACCGAATGACCCTTCGGTTCCCTATTGAACCAGTCCAATAGGCCAGATGAGTCCGATTTTTACAACACTGGTACAAGGTAAGGTCATTGTTAAGTTACATCGTCAATAAATGAAGAAAGAGATGGAGATGGAGATGGATCATAATACGGAAAACGAAAAACGAAACAAAGTTTATGAGATTTCGAGTTTGAAACATCCACTCTCCCGAGATAGGTCTTTCTATCTAATATTCGGTAGTTGCAGTGTCAATTTATCTTAAAAATAATATGACATAAATTCACGTGAACCTCATAAAATCCACATGAGTTAGTTTTCATTTTATTGTGTTTTTTGCAATGGCCCAAGACCAACAGCAATTAAGAGTCTCACTAAAATATCAAGATCTATAAATCTAAAACTTATTCTAACACAGAAAGTTAAAAAAGAAAAAAAGAAGGAGATCAAACCCCTCTCGTTCTTAAAAAAAAAAAGAAAAATAAAATTAAGAAGAAATGAGGAGAAAGTTTAAAAAAAGAAAAGAAAAGAAAAGAAAGGAGATCAAAACCCCTCTCCTTCTTGAAAAAAAAAAGAAATATAAAATTAAGAAGAAAAGAGGGAGAGAACGACAGCCTAAAATAAAAAATTTGATGAACGTTGAACGACCTGAGGAATGATGTACAAGTCAACTCGTGTATGCAAGCCAAAAGTCTTGTTAAAATATATTTGTTGTTGTCCTAAGAAATGTGATTGATTGCAAGATGGCAAATTCAAAGCACAAAAACAGCCGTCTCTCAAAATGTTTATAAAAAAAAATAGATAAATTGAGAGCCACAAAAAGAAGCGTTGAGGTGGCCAAGGGAATTTTGACGCTGCCCTGGTTTTGATCAAATGAGCATCAATTATGCATTGTTGGACAATTGCTCTGTATGAATTTGGGACGGCCAATTTGTTACTTGCTTCCTTAATCTCAACACGTGTAAGTAAATTAAGGGTTTAAATTATACTCGAATCATTCTTAAAAAATATGTTTTTTATAATCGAAGATATTCATATTCGTTTAACGATTTATGATTAATTCAACTCGAATCGTGTTGAATTTTAAATGGAAAGAAACGTTCTTTCTAAATATCTAATAGAGTAATGACATCATTCACATTTGTTGGATTGAATAAAAAGAGTTCAATGTTCTTAAGTAAAGTCGCGGGTTTAAGTTTTATAGATGGAGAAAATAAATTTAAAAGAACTCCACATTTAGAATCCAACGTGAGCCGTGATTATAAAAAAATAAAATAATGACACCTTATATACTTTAAAAGCCATTTATCCCTCAGCAAATAATTTCTTAGATTATGTTTGGGAGAGCGGTGAGATTGGTTCCGATGCGATTGAAATAATTAAATTACTTACCATACATATGAGATTGGAATTATGGTGGTGAAATTAAAACCAACGGTGAGAAATATGTGTTTGACGAAAATAGCGATCGTGGTGAGATGAAAATAAAAAATGACCAAAATGGATATTAATTAATGAAACCAATTCTTCAAAAAAAAAAAGAAGAACATTTCTTTTGGGAAAAAAAAGCCCCACAAGTGTCTATTAGTGCTTAGAGCACCAATAGAAATTTTGGTGTTTGGTGCGGTGAGGAGTTCGCTAGCTAGGAAAACTCTACTGCACCATTTACATGTTTGGTGCATCACTTGGACTAGTTGAGAGTAAAAAGTGCTCCAACCGAATTGCACCAGTCTTCTAAACAAGTCCTTAATCGTCTTTACTCTAGGTAATTTACAATAAGTAATTAATTAGCTGTAAAAGAATCAATGAACAATTTTAATTAATTAATTTTTACGACAAAGCCTCCACTCTCCCAATTCTCTCTCTCTCTCTCTCTCTCTCTCTCTCTCTCTCTCTCTCCCCCCCCCCCCCCTCAACCCTTCCTCCTCTATTCCACTTCACTTGAACAATACTGCTCTGAGCTTTCCTTCAGCTGCGACCACCCAGGCTTTAAGTGTTAGTTTATTTTATTTCAATAAACATTAATGTCTCTCATGTAATGGGTTGGTTTAATATAAAGGGCCTAATTGTTAGTTTATTTTATTTTAATAAACATTAATGTGGCCCATGTAATGGGTTCGCTTTAATATTAAAAGACCCAATATGATGGACATTGGGTTTAAGGAATTAAAGCCTTAGGCTTTTCACATATAAATAAGGATTAAACTCTCTCATCTCTCTTCATAACATAACACAACATAAGATAGCTTGGCGGCCAAGTTAGAAGCGTACGTGTCACACCCTTGACCCATTGGCCAGGCTATGTGACAAATGTCACAACACCTCGAAGTATGTGCCGATTGCTCACGCACCCTGAAGAACCGCAAGGCGTTGAATTGAGTATCTTTGCTACAAAATAGTTACTAAAACTTTAGTTATAAAACAATTATAATAATTGGAAATCATTTGATAAAATAATTTAATTAAATATTTAGGTACCAATGGATTAGCTTAAGGGGTTACCTACACAGCGGACTAACTCCTAAGCCACCGACCTCTCCTAGTGAGCATTCAGACATCTGATTTGAAAAACAAAAAGCAGAGTGGGGTGAGTACAAACATTTACCCAGTGAGGGACCTCTGTTCAATGTAAAGTGAAATAGGG
The DNA here is from genome assembly GCA_030664755.1 of Microcos paniculata. Lineage (NCBI taxonomy): Eukaryota > Viridiplantae > Streptophyta > Magnoliopsida > Malvales > Malvaceae > Microcos > Microcos paniculata. The sequence goes on from CP131461.1 coordinate 21,458,656, forward strand.
TTTGGGGAGCCAGGTATATCCAAAACAAGTTAGAAAACATTTTATATTCATTTTCAGAAAACCTTTCTAAAACATTATCTCCAAAACCTTTTTATTTGAAAACAATAATAATAATAATAGTAATATACTATGTGCTGGCCTTAAAACATACGAGACTCGACCTTGCGTATTGGTTGAGATCCTTGTACCGTCACCAGCTATCCTTTTCTCATTTCTTTTCTTTTCCCTTAAAACTTTTCTTAAAACATAAATATACATATATGTAAATATCTTTAGCTTGTTCCCTCGACATTACCATTTCATTGCTTGTGGAACACAGCTACACTAGCCCTCGTGAGTGTCTATACATGCCTCTCTCTACTCTAGGGTTTCTCACTCACCGTGTCCTTTGAAAGGTAGTCCACGGCTACTTGGTCGGACGCATGCTCTGCTCGGTCCATACACTCTCAAAGGAGCACCGATCCAGCCATAGTGCCCCTTCGGGCATTTATCATAAAAATATAATTATAAAACATATATACATTTTTATAAATTAAATTTACTTTAAAACACCTTACCCATGTGGCATGCAATAAGGTGTATGCTAATGTGAGGGAATACCCAATCCCAAAACATTTAATTAAACTATTTTATAAAAAAATAAAAGCATTTAGCCCTAAATGGCTAAATATTGAAACAAAGACACTCACAATGTTAGGAGGTTCGTATACTTCCAAATATCCCCATGAAGATAGAACTCCGAAACGTCACCGTACTCAATCGTTCGAAATCCTAATCGCTTTCATCTGCCCATACTCTCGGTTAACCTTGAGACCATATCTCTTAGCCTTCTCCGGGGTGATGGATGTGTCGGTAGCTCCCGTGTCAACCATGGCCCTGGTGGCCTTTCCATTCAACATTAATTCTACGTACATGATGCCCCTACTTGGCTCCTTCTGAGCTTGGGCCAACTGAATATGTAGGGCACTAAGGAACCTTATGGATCCCATCCTAGCTGGTTCTTCCTCCATTCTTCACTAGTGGCCTTGGATGGGGATGCCTTTGCAGGAAAAATTTGTAGGGCATTCAAGGCCCCCCATTGTGGACAATCCGCTATCTTGTGCAGACCATTGTAATGGAAACAAGCCAATGGTAGTTTTGGCCTAAAGTTAGAGGCCCTCGTGCTCTTAAATTGTGGGGACTCTCGCTCATGGTTCTTTGTGGGTAGTCTCTGCTTATGATTATGCTATCCCCCCCACTTGATGTGTTGCCCGTCCTAGGCATCTTTCCCATACCACCACTAGAGCTACTAACATTGGAGGTAGGTTCTTCCGTTTTTGGCTACCATCATTATAGTCGTTGAGGTGCTCTGCGATCGTTATGGCTGTGGCCACATCTTGGACCTTCTGTTTATTGAGTTCATTCCTAGTCCACAGATTTAGACTTTCGAGAAAATAGAAGATCTTGTCCTTCTCTGACACGTCCTGGATATCCAACATCAAGGTGGAGAACTCTCACACATAGTCTCGCACTGATCCTATTTGGCTCAAATCCGGCAACTTCTTGCCAGCCATGTACTCAACATTCTCAGGAAGAACTGGTTCTTCAGCTCTTGATTAAGCTAGGCCTAAGTCTTGACAGGGCACTCATCATCCATAAACTTAGAGCGCCACCACAATTTGGCATCTTCAGCTAGGTACATCGCAGCTATGGAGACCTTGTCATCCTCTAACTCGGTGTGCACGGCCTGAAAGTATTGTTCCATCTCAAACAAGAAGTTCTCCAACTTATTGGCATCACGTGCCCCCTTAAATCGTTTTGGTTCGGGCACTTTGGAGCTCTTGGCTCTATCCATCGAGCCCGACCTTGACATATCCACGGCCAAAGTCAACACATTCACCTTGGATTTGAGCTCTTCAAGCTCGATTTGCATCAACTACAAAGCCTCCTTGATATCCTCCCCCAAGTTAGCAACGGCCTCGGGCAAATCATTCTGGGTCATCTCGATGGCTCTCAATCGATCATGCGAGACCATCTAAGCCTTGATGGTGGCTACCGTGGCCTCAAGCTCTTCAAGCCTCTCTTACTCATTTAGCCCTCCGACTCTCATGATGATGGTTGTGTTGAAAAACTAGCAACGATCAATCGTGCTTCGATACCAAGTGTCACGGACAAACCTTGCTCTCGATATCTGGCTTGACCATGCGGCACTTGACCGGGCTCTCCCGATCAAGTCAGCCTAGAGTTGTTTGATTCTGCACAAGCATACAACAAATGGTTAGGATCCCTAACCACAAAGATAGCCTGCAGGGCATAAGCAAACTAGCATAGTGACCCCCATCTACCCTCGAGGGAAAAATGGTTTTATTATTAATAGATCCATGCATTACATTAAGGCAACAAGGCAACACGGCAACTAAGCAACCAAGCAATAAGGCAACTAACAAGCAAGCAACATGGCAATAAAGCAACCAAAGAAATAGGCCACAAGCACATAACAAGCAAGCCATAAGGCAACATTCATTACACTAGCCACATGCATCACCATACCACTTATGTGCCAGGAGGGCAGCCCTAGGTGATCGCTGGTGCATTCTTAAGCCAGGGAGACAACCCAACCGTCTGGTCTCCGGATTCCCCTTCCCTCCCCCTCCTTCCCCCTCCTTCCCCCTCCTAAAGAGCTAACGGGATTTTATAGCTATATCACGAACAACCATTGGCATGTTCGAAACGGGACTAGTTTTCCAAGATTACAAAGATTTACCCATCATCTAGCCTCTACCCGGCCATGGCCCTATACAAGATTGGCCATGGCGTGGCCTTAATATGATGTGGCCATGACACAAGGCATGCCCTTGTCATTGAGCCATGCCCTGACTGCCGATTGCCGATTGCCAAATGGGTTAATAGAACACGTATATGTATATATATATATATCTCTCTCTCTCTCTCCCTCCCTCCCTCTCTCTCTCTCTCTCTCTCTCTCTCTCTCTCTCTCTCTCTCTCTCTCTCTCTCTCTCTCTCTCTCTCTCTCTCTTCTTTTTTGATTCATCTTTACTTACTAGTAATAATTGTTGAGGTGGAGCAAGAATAGTAATAGTACTTGCGACCATAATCATTAAATGACTTTTGAGTTTTGAGTCTAATGATGCCTTGCATTGTACACTTGACAAAAATTGAAGTAAGTGCACCATGTGGAACTAGAGATAGCTATTAACAGGATTAATTATATTAGTTCAAGTTAAGCAATCTTTTAGAGTACGTAAATTAAAATTAAACATTGTTAAAAATGGGCTTAATTGGGTTGGATCTTGGGCAAGCTTTTACAAATGAAAATCTAGTTAGATATATTGCACTCGACCTTGATCATGAATTTTTCTATTTAATAAATAATTTAAGGTACAAGCTCAAACTTTTTAAATCATACCCCTAACCTTGATATTCTTTTTTGGGTACTAGAGATTGTTAAGATTGAAAGTCGAAGCACTGGAATTATATAAAAGTTTACTACTCTATCAACAAACCACACGGTTAAAGTTAATTACTCAATTTAGAACCTAAACTTTCACTGTATGTTCAAATAAGGATCCAAATAAATAATTAGCTCAAATTAGGACCCAAATAAATAATTGGCTCCAATTAGGACCCAAACTTTCATGATCTAATCAAATAAGGATCCAACCAAATAATTGACTTAAATTAGATTCAAAGCTTTCAAGATCTTTTTAAATAGGGACTTTAAAAAATAATTACAACAAATTAAAACTTAAACTTAACAATTTGTGATAAATCGAATGTAATACTTGAATTAATATTGGTTAATGTGTAAAGCCCAACTTCCAACTACCTTCGGTGAATTAGTGGACTTGAGTATTGAAAATTTGGATAATGGCCCATAAGCAAATTGGCTTAGTATATTAATTAGCCTATTTGACAATTTCATGAATGTTATGGAAAGTGTATTAATAATGATTTGAGCAAAAACTAGAATATGAGCAAATGAAAATAAAGGAACAAGAGAAAGAGAGAGAGATAGAGAGAGATGGAAATGGAAATGAGAATTGAAGGAATTGTAAGTATGTTTCATTAGTGAGAATGAATCCCAATTTATAGGCATCAAATGGTAGGCTATACAAGTTGGCAACTTGCACATATGAGCCCCATTATTGCCATCACAACAATTACAACTTGGACAATTTGCACAACTTGCATTTGTCCACATTCATAACATAATTTGCACAACTTGCATTTGTCCACATTCATAACATAATTTGCACAACTTGCATTTGTCCACTTTCATAACACTCCCCCTTGGACAAATGCCACTATTAAAATTGGACGTGTACTGCCTCGTTAAAAACCTTAAGTCGGAAAAATCCAGTGGGAACAAAAACCGAACATAAGGGAAAAAGAGTACAATACAATTAAGTCCGTCTAATATGTCTTCAGGACAACATGTGCTTGTCTTCAGGACAATATAGGTGGGCTACTTCAGTGGCCTGATTGGACGTGCTATTACTGCCTCATTAAAAACCTTAAGCCGGAAAAACCCAGTGGGATAAAAACCGAACAGAAGGAAAAAAGAGTACAATGCACTTATGTCCATAATCGCTCCCCCTGAGATAAAACAAACTGCTACTTCTGGAGCATCTAAACATTTCCACTTCTGGGGAATTCAATCTTGCATTTTACTGACTCACCGCATACCAATGCCATAAACTAATTTCTCAAATGTTGATGTTGGCAAAGATTTGGTAAATAAATCTGCAAGATTATCGACGGAGCGAATCTGTTTAACATCAACTTGTCGACTTTCCTGGAATTCATGAGTATAGAATAATTTCGGTGAGATGTGCTTGGTCCTATCACCTTTAATATATCATCCCCTGACTTGTGCAACACAAGCAGCATTATCCTCATAAATTATAGTGGGAGAATCTATCACCGGTTTGAATCCACTAGCATTGTGAATATGTGATATCATAGATCTTAACCAAACACACTCTCTTCAGGCCTCATAGAGGGAAATAATTTCAGAGTGGTTGGAAGATGTAGCAACTAGTGTTTGCTTAGTGGAACGCCAAGAAATGGCTGTATCATTATAGCAAAATAGATAACCGGTTTGGGAGCGAGCTCTGTGCGGATTAGATTTATATCCTGCATCAGCATAACCTACTAAACCATAGTTAGTAGTTTTCTTAGAATAGAATAATCCCAAATCAATGGTTCCTCGGAGATAACGGAAGATATGTTTAATCCCATTCCAATGTCTCCGGGTTGGCTCAGAACTGAAACGTGCCAACAAATTTACCGCAAAAGCGATATCTGGTCTCGTGCACTGTGCCAAGTACATTAAAGCCCCGATTGCATTGAGGTATGGTACTTCAGGACCAAGTATATCCTCACCAGATTCTTTAGGACGAAACGGGTCTTTTTGGGGGTCAAGAGACCTTACAACCATAGGGGTGCTCAATGGGTGAGCCTTGTCCATGTTAAAACGTCTAAGCAATCTTTCAGTGTATGCTGACTGATTAACAAGTATTCCATTCTTTTTGTGCTCAAGCTCTAGACCAAGGCATAGTTTGGTTTTACCCAAATCTTTAACCTCCAACTCCTTTTTCAAATATTCAGCAGTTTCAGATAACTCTTCAGGAGTCCCAATTAAATTCATGTCGTCGACATAAACTGCTATAATAGGAAACCCGGTTTCAGATCTTTTAATAAACACGCATGGGCAGATGGGATCATTTATGTACCCTTCCTTAGTCAAGTATTCACTTAAACGTTGGTACCACATGCGGCCGGATTGCTTTAACCCATATAAAGATCTTTGCAACTTTATTGAGAATAAGTTGCGAGGAGTGCATGCTTCAGGCATTTTGAAACCTTCGGAAATTTTCATATAGATGTTGGAATCTAATGAACCATATAAGTATGCCGTCATAACGTCCATAAGACGCATTTCAAAATTTTCTTGGGCAACCCAACTTATAAGGAAACGAAAGGTAACTATATCCACTACTGGTGAATATGTTTCATCATAATCTATCCCAGGCCTCTGCGAGAAACCTTGAGCTACGAGTCGGGCTTTATACCTCACGATCTCGTTTTTCTCATTTCATTTCCGGACAAAGACCCATTTGTATCCAACAGGTTTTACATTGTCAGGGGTTTTAGTAATAGGCCCAAAAACATTACGTTTGGCAAGGGAAGTCAATTCAGCTTGGATTGCTTCCTCCCATTTAGGCCAATCTCGCCTATGACGGCATTCGGTTATAGACGGAGGTTCATAATCATCATTCATAATCTCATGAGCAACTGAGAGAGCAAATGCATCATCAATGATTATCTCATTTCGATCCTATATCTCATTACAAAAACTGATGGAAATTTCAGTATTCCCAAGGTTGGTGATCTTTTCATGGGTTTGTACCACTTCAGGGGCAATATGCTCATGAACTTGTGCCACTTCAGGGGCAATATGCTCTCTTTGAATATTATGTTGTGCCACTTCAGGTGCAATTTGTTTTCCTCGAGAGATATCAATATGCTCATCTGGACCAGATTCTGGATTCCTCCCCCTTCTCCTTCGAGGAACAGTGTCTTTTGATCCCATCGGTCTACCACGCTTCAGGTGCGGGCCATTTAGATCCATTTCGGGTGGTTCTACAGGAACATCTATCCTAGCTGGAACATTCGCAGCTAGAATATGAGATTTTGTAACTTTAGCAAACTCATTAAATGCATCAGGCATTTGATTTGCAATAGCTTGTAAATGGATCAATCGTTGCACCTCATTTTCACATTTAGGTGTTCTTGGGTCTAAATGAGACAAACTTTTCTCATTCCATGAGAAAATCTCGACATTTTTCTGCTTTCCATTTGTGGAAGCTTTTGGTATCCCAAGTGATGGGAATACTGTCTTATCAAAATGACAATCCGCAAATCTAGCGATAAATAAATCACCCGTCAATGGTTCAAGGAACCGAATAATGGACGGTGAATCAAACCTAACATAAATGCCCAAACGGCGCTGGGGATGCATTTTGGTCCTTTGCAGTGCTACAGGCACTTGTACCGCGCAACAAAAGGTGCGAAGATATGAAATGTCTGGCTCCTGGCCCAAGACTAACTGAAGGGGAGAATACAAATAAGAAGTAATGGAGCACAATCTAATCAAAGATGCAGCATGTAAAACAGCATGACCCCACGCTGAGGATGGGAGCTTTGTCCTCATCAATAAAGTTCGAGCAATAATCTGAATGTGCTTAATCATGGATTCTGCTAATCCATTCTGAGTATGAACATGTGGGACCGGATGTTCAACTTCAATTCCTAATGAAACGCAATAAGCATCAAAACTCTTTGATGTGAACTCACCAGCATTATCCATTCTTATGCTTTTAATTTGATAATCTGGGAAATGAGCTCGAAACTTTATTAGCTGTGCAAGCAAACGTGCAAAGGCGACGTTGCGCGTTGATAATAGGCAAACATGGGACCATCTGCAGGATGCATCCACTAGTACCATGAAATATCTAAATGGTCCACTTGCAGGCTGAATCGGCCCACAGATATCACCCTGGATTCTCTGCAAGAATGAAGGGGATTCATAATCAACCTTTGTCATGAAAGGTTTAGTAATAAGCTTTCCTTGTGAACAAGATTCACAAATATAATCTTTGGACAACAACACCTTTGTATCTTTTAAAGGGTGTCCTCGAGTATTTTTAAGGATTCTTCGCATCATTGTAGCTCCTGGATGACCAAGGCAATCATGCCAAAGTCCGAACACATCAGGGTTCACTAGTTTCCAAGGCATCGTAGCATATGATTCTATAGTTCGTATTGAGACACAATATAATCCCATACTAGAAGCTTCCAGCTTCTCATGGATGGTCTTCTGGCCCATCTTGTAGGAAGTGATGCAAAGAAATTCCTTAATTTGCTCATTAATTGTTTCTAGATGGTACCCATCGTGGCGTACATCTTTGTAGCTAAGTAGATTTCTTTTTGATCTACCGCTCAACAATGCATCTTCAAGATACAATGTTGTGCCATTTGGCAGAATAACTGTGGCAGTCCCATAGCCATCTATAATATTAACAGGATCAGATATTGTCTGAACATTTGCCTTGCGCAATGTCACATTTGAGAAAAAGTGTTTGCCACAAAGTATAGTATGCGTTGTAACACTATCAAGCAAACATATATTTTCCTTTTTCTCAATGTGTCCCATTTGCATTTATATTGACAACTTCAGGTGTCAAGTTCCATAAAATTTAACAAATTAATAATATGATGCAAAATATAAACCAACAAATATGGAATAAAACTCGTGATTTTATTGATGACCATATTTATTTAATATCTTCCTTGGTAACATAATTATCCAAGGGTATGGCAAAACATACATGAAAACCCTCAGGATCTATTTCTGGGGACTTATTATTTTCATCAACATTATCAAAAGAAATCAGAAACCTCAAAAGGTTTTTCATTGCCAAGAATATGAAAGTCTTCATTGAGCAAAACCTTATTGACTTCAGCATCAGTCACAGTTAGGTCATTTTCAGTGGCATGGGTCTCAACATGCTTGCCTTTATCCTTCTGGGATGCTTGGTATAGATCAACCAAATGTTTGGCCGTATGACAGGTACGTGACCAGTGACCAGTCATTCCACAACGGTGACAGGTACTATCATCATGCTTCTTCATAGACTTTTTACCTTTAGGGTTGTGTTGGGAGTTATTTATATTACGGTTATATCTCCCGCCACCTTTACGAAAAGAATTCTCATGCCTGCGCTCACGGCCTCTAGGACGGCCAACATTCTTACTTGACCCGACATTTGCTTCAGGAAATGCCTTAGAGCCAGCAGGTCTTAAATCATGATTTTTGAGCAGCAACTCATTTGTTTGTTATGCAGTCAATAGGACTGAGATCAATTTAGAATATGTTTTAAACTGGTGCTGCCGGTTGGCTATTGCAATACAATATTCGAAGCATGAAAGGTGGAGAATGTTCTCTCTAAAAGCTCAACCTCAGTAAGCTTAACACCACAAAGTTCAAGCCGTGACACAATATCATACAATGCCGAATTATAATCGAACACAGACTTGAAATCCTGCAACCTTAGATGTTGCCAATCATATTGTGCTTAAGGGAGGATGACAGTTTTGGTGTGATCATACCGCTCTTTCAATCTTGTCCACAAGATCAAGGGATCTCGGACAGATAGATATTGAACTTTTAGGTTATCACTTAGATGCCGACGGATAAAAATTAAAGCATTTGCCTTATCTTTATCATTAGCATTTCTATTTTCACCAATGGTAGCTGCAAGACCTTGGTCTTGGAGATGCAGTTCAATATCGAGACACCATGACAAGTAGTTATTGCCACTTACATCCAAAATTGGGAATTTGGGCTTTTCAATAGTTGCCATAATTCTGAAAAGAATGGTCTCAATTAGTTTGACAACTTCTGGTGTTAAAAATGTTTAGAAGTGAATTTTTACACAATGAAAATTCAAATTATCTCGTGTAAAGAAAAGGTTAAATAAAATAAATTTTTGTATGGAATCAAACCTTCAGAACTTACCAAACTTCAAAATTGCTTCACTTTAGAACACTCGTGCTGATAACGTGTTATGGAAAGTGTATTAATAATGATTTGAGCAAAAACTAGAATATGAGCAAATGAAAAATAAAGGAACAAAAGAGAGAGAGAGAGAGATGGAAATGGAAATGAGAATTGAAGGAATTGTAAGTATGTTTCATTAGTGAGAATGAATCACAATTTATAGGCATCAAATGGTAGGCTATACAAGTTGGCAACTTGCACATATGAGCCCCATTATTGCCATCACAACAATTACAACTTGGACAATTTGCACAACTTGCATTTGTCCGCATTCATAACATAATTTGCACAACTTGCATTTGTCCACATTCATAACATAATTTGCACAACTTGCATTTGTCCAATTTAATAACAATGAAGGAATTATATATTTTCCTCTTCTTCTTCTTCTTCTACCATATTCTTCTTTACTCTAGAAAAATCCTCCATAACTTTCACCTCTCTAGAACTCTCTCCATAGAATTCTTCCGTAACCATCATTTTTAAGCTTTTTCCCTTAGAACCAAGCTTATTTCTCCCACAAACTTCATGCTTTTTGTTTCAAATTGATATTTCTGAACTTCTCTTCACTTATCCTAGCAATAGTTGTGGTGAATTAGCTAGGATTTTAGAAGTTGACAATCCTTTGTTGTGTAGAATTGAGTATCTTGCCTTGGGTAAGTTGTCTTTGTATGATTGACATCATTCTTTGCATGAATCTGTTGCTAATTTGCTGAACATGTTTGAGTTAGAAACCTTAAGGTTAGGAATTGATAAATTGTTGTTAGAATTCAAATTGGGAAGAAAGGGAATACTATCCTGAGATGTTGAATGATGATTTTTGTTAATGAAGAATGGTGTTGATAGGGTAAATTTTACTTTGAGATTATAGGATAGCAAAACGAGATAAAACAAATATGGAAAATGTGTCTCAGACCAACACTGGCCTTGGTGTTGACAACACCGACCCTCAGTGTTGCACAGATAAGAAACGAAAAATGGTCTGGTGTAACACCTGCCTCGATGTTGACAACATCGGCCCCCGGTGTTGTGCAGGTTGTATGAGAAATTTGGTATTGCCAAGTCCGACCCAGTGTAGTAGTGCATCGGGGCCCGGAAGCCTAATTAGTAGGTAATCTTAATCTTCCAAAATTAGGTCTAAAACAACTTCTTATTCATTCTTAAAGCCTTGCAATGCCAATACCAACTATAAACTAGATCAATTAGGACTCTTAGAAATCAATTGCACATCATGGTATTTCTCACGAGAGTTTGCTTAGTTTTCTAATGTACTTGCTTGGACATACTTGTACGTACTCTAGGTGACGAAGAATCGAGCTCAACTAAGGAAGCGGAGTAGGATATTCGGGAGTATACGAATCTTCCAACTTGTAAGTGATGGATTTTGTGTTAACAATTAGGAAATTATTTCTACTTGTTTTATTATATTGTTTTAAATGCTTTTACTAAATGGTTTGAGTGAGTTGTGTTTCTCAAGAAATGATTTGATTGCTTCTAAACCTACTTAGACCCGAGATTTGTGTTTTGTAAGCATGCCTTTTAAATTATTACATGCATTGTTATTATATCCTACTTTAATGATAAATAGAATGATTTATGAAAGATTACATTTGATGATAGCATGCTTGATGATTATGTAATTTTGGTAAGGGGCCAAGGGCCTAGATTTATTCAACCATGGTTGCCAACTCACGGTTCGGCTTTAGAGAGCGATGTGGGTTGTGGTTTATGTATACTTTTGGTCGTGGATGGGTTGATAGGGCGGAATGCCCATCCTTGGCCAGTGAACATGGATTCTCTTGTCTAACCTCCAAGCAGAATCCACGGCCAACACCAAGAGAAGAGGAAAAATGTCACTTTTATTAAAGTTGATTCATTCAAAGAAAAATCCTTGGTGGCTCCCGCCCCTGTCTCGGCTAATACATATGGTGAGAGAGCTTATTTTGGCCTCCTCGTCAATGAAAAATCGAGTCTATTGTTTAATTTTAAGTATTTGAACAAATTTTGTATGAAGTGGATCTATGGGATAATGTTGACTGGTTTTTGAGTGAGTAATCTCCACAGATATTTATTAAACCAAGTTTTGCCTAAGAATGGTTTAATGTTATGTAGTTGTATAAATATCAAATTAAATTTTCTTAAGACCAATGTTTTCTAACTCTTGTATACTTATATATGTATGTGCCTTCTTCCAAAATTATGAAAATACCTCTTGATGTGGAAATGGAAAATTTTAAGTTAAATTGTGAGTTTAGATATCAAATGCCTTGCGGTGCTTCGAAATGCGTGGCTACAGACACGTATTACGAGGTAACGCAACGGTTGCCACGTGGTCGGATCGAGGGCCGGGTCGTGACATTGAATCCTCCTTAGATGAAAAATCAACGCTTGTCATATATGTAAGTTAATTTTGACAAAAAATTAACGTCTTTATATTTATAAAAAAATTTAATAATATTAATTAATAGTAGCAATTAGACCAACACTATCATTGCAGATTGTTTACACAAAATAGTATTGTCATAGTTAATATTATATGTACTTTTCAAATATATATATCTAAATGATAATATAATATTTTATAAAAATTAATATCTTTAAAAGGAAACGTACGTATTATATTAACTTACATATAGATTTTTTTTTCACCGAAATGATAATTTCTTTGCGATATAATCGCTTTAGACAAGAGTTGACACACCTGGACCTAGCACGACTTTTCGATAAGAACGGAATAGTACAAGATGACGTAATAATTAAACACTATGTCGGTCCGGCTGTGTCAAGTCAGAAGAGAAGTCAAGCTTAAGATAAGACGGAGTTGGAAGATGAGATTGGTGACCATGCATGGAATCTCTAAAGTGGACTTCTTTAAGTCCATAGCCAATGGATTGGACGTCCATTGGTGAATTGGTCGGTGGATCGGGCCAAGGATCGAAATTATGAGAGGTTTCAAAGAGGGGAAAAAGTCTGGCCCAGGGTCCGAGTAGACCCGGTGTCGGGTCTTGCTATAAATAGGGAGAGATGAGCTCTCCCCTCTCATTTTCTCTTCTCCCTCTCTTCTCTCCTCTCATTTGCTCTCTCGGAGCAATTTTGGACTTTTGGCCGATCTGGACAAACCGACCGAAGGATCAAGGCGAGTTCTTGGGCTCTAGTTGAATCGAATGCGGCAATGCCCTGGAGGTTAAAGTTACATGGAGCGCTTGGGAGTATACGAATCTCCCATCACTGTGAGTAACCTAGATTTCTCTGTTTGGCCACTGAGGAAAAAGGTTTTAAAAATGATTTTTAAAAACATAAATGTTTTCAAAAAGGTTTTGGGATACGGAAAATCCACACACACACACTTATTTGTGATATACCCACACGGTGAATGGGATGTTTTAAAAAGAAATATAAAGACTTACGTGTGTGTGTGTTTATTTATTTTAAAAATGTATGTTTTATACATATATATATATATATATGTATATTTTTATAAACTTGTCATGGATGGGATGCGAGATGAGTGATTGAGAGGTATCCTCGGTGCTCCGATATGAGGGAGCGTGTGGACCGAGTAAGAGGCATGCCAGTGAGGTTCCCGTGTACCGCCTTTTTAAACAAAGGGGCTCGGAGAATATATGTGAGGTTCCCGTGGACCGCCTTTTTGAAGGGGCACGGAGAATATGATGGCCTGGAGAAGAGAGGCGCGAAGGGAGACTCGCCAGGTCTGGTGTAGCTGTGTCCCACCACAGCGATGGGTACCACCGAGGGAACGGGCTAGAGAAAAAGAAAATGAGAAAGTATCTTAGAAAGATAAGAGATAGCCCTCGGTGCAGTGAGGCGTACGACCGATGGGTCGAATCTCTAGTATGATAAAGATGCCAGCCCATTTTATGTATATATATATTTATTTATTTATTTATTTATTTATTTAAAGTGTTTTTAAAAGAGGGTTCTCAGCAGGAGAACCAGAAAAGAATTTTCAAAAGAAAATTATTTATTTTATTTTTATTTTATTTTATTTTAGATTTTCCTTATCCGCCCTAACCTAGATGGAGATTCTTAGAACCTCTGTCACTCACCTGTATCCAATGTGGATGGATGCACATTTGCGTACGGAGTCAGCTATAGAAAGGAGGCTCACTAGGAGGTCGGTGGCTTAGGCTTAGAAGTTTTCACTGTGTAGGTATTCTCTCAATTAGTCCACTGACATTACTTTTAAAGTTAATTATTTTATTAAATATTTTCTAATTAAAGTTTTAGTTTTATTTGACAGCGATGATGCCCATTTATGCCTTGCGATGCCTCAGGTGCGTGACTGGCCAGTACGTATTTCGAGGTAACGTGGCGGTTGCCACGTGGCCAACCCGGGCGGGTCGGGGCGTGATAAGAGTTATTTATATTGTTAGGAGAAATTAATAATCATAGACTATATGTCTCATTTAATGAGTTTTACTTTAGGGTTTAGGAAAATATAAATTAAATTAGATGAGTTTGGAGAAAAGGAAAAAGTAGGGAAAAGATTAGTCAAATTGGTTATTTGAGCTTTGTAAGGTTTGGAAAAATAACTTAATATATGTAAATTGAACAAATAATAAGTTTAAAAAAGTGAAATAAATAGTATAATAAAATAAATATATGATAAATATAGAGATGATGAAAGTATAGAATAATTGATATAATGTGTTTCAAGAAAATCAATAGTAGTATTTAAATAACATTGATCTTCAATTTTTTTTATATATTTTTCTATAAATATATAAATTATTATAGACTATAAAAAATTATGATATGCATTAGAATTTTGATATTGGAGATGGAGAATTTTTGGATAAGAAAATAAACAAAAGTCAAATTAATCTAACTCAATTTTAAAAAATGAAATATAAATATAATAGTAAATTAGTTTTTAGGAAAAAATCAAGAAGAAAATGAGTAAATGACCAAAAGATTAGTTTGGAAATTTCATACCTTATTAGAAAATGACAAAAAAGCCTTTTAAATTAAATCGACATGGAAATTCAAAAGGTTTTTTTAGAATTTTCATATGATTTTAAATTTAATATATTTATTTATATAGATAATTATTATACAATAAATGTAATATATGTGACATGATATAAATCTTATGATTAACCTATTTTTTAAATATAGTATTGTGTTTATTTTAAATTTTGACAAATTGGTGAATTTTTTTTCCTAAACCCTACGATAATGTATTTTTAAAATTTAAAACTTACCATTAAAATTAAAATTTTTTATTAGAGGTAAAATTTTTTAAAAGGATTTTTAGTCGCAAAACAAAAATCAAAATCACATAATTATTTTTGGTATTGCCTTCTTAAGAAAATTTCGTTTCATCTCTTTAACTTAACAGGTATTTTGTGACACCGGCTAACTTTTTCTTTATTAGATTAATTAATATTGTTTAATTTTTAATAAATATAAAGACGTTAATTTTTTGTCAAAATTAACTTGTATATATGACAAGCATTGATTTTTTTCATCTAAGGAAGATTTAATTTATCACAAATTGTTAAGTTTAAGTTTAATTTATTTCAATTATTTTTTAAGGTCCTTATTTGAAAGGATCTTGAAAGTTTTGAATCTATTTTAAGTCAATTATTTGTTTGGGTCTTTATTTGAGCAGATCATAAAAGTTTGGATCCTAATTTGAGCCAATTATTTATTTGGGTCTTTATTTGAGCAAACCTTGAAAGTTTGGGCCCTAATTTGAGCCAATTATTTGTTTGGATCTTTATTTGAGCAGATTTTGAAAGTTTGGACCCTACTTTGAGTTAATTGTTTGTTTGAATTCTTATTTGAGCATATCCTGAAAATTTGGATCCTTTGAGGAATTAGCCCACAGTTAATTATTGAGTCGATTAATTTCAAGGGGAAATTTCATAAAAATTGTATATTCCTTATCACTTGTTTCCACTTTCTACTCACCAGTCTAATCTCTATGCTCTTATTTCTATTCTTATGTGCATCCTGCTCCAATCCTTCTCTCCGCTGCCCTAACTTCATATATACTTTTTAGCAATTTAATTACTTGTTTGTAACAATATCTTATAACCCATATTGAAAGTATCCTTTGACACCAACGGATGTGTATATTCTTTTTTTTTTGGTTAAATACGGATGTGTATATTCAACCATATAGTTATATACTGTTTTCTGTATACACGAGAAAATAGGTAAAAAGTTTGATAGAAGATAAGGTTCAAGGTTTTCACAAAGAAAAAGATAAAGGTTGAACTTCAAGATAGATGCTCTTTATTATATTGTCCTCTTATTATTCAATTATTATTAGCTAGAAATCAAATGCGACCTTCCTCCTCTAAGCGCCAGAAAAGGAAAAGAAACGGGGGGACAACATGAGATTAAAACAAGTTTCTGACAGCCTAACGGGACAACATCCTTAAAAACTCCGACGTCGTCCAAGCTTTACGATCTTCATCCCCTCTTCCACAACAGACGCCAAGAATCGACAACGACTTGTGTTGTCCGAATTCCTCACAGAACAAGACTGGCAAGAATTAATTTCCCCTTCATCGCCAGTGAATAGAACTAAATTGCCCCATCTCTATCACCACGAACTGTTCACATTAGAAAGAAGAGAGTATATTTTCATATCGGCAAAGTTGATAACAAATTAACAATGTCCATTAATTATTACTCCCTCCACTTTAAAATAAGTGTCATTTTTTAAGATTTTTTTTGTTTCACAATTAGTGTCATTTTAATATGTTTCATTAATTGTTATTTTTCTAGTTTTACCCATCTTTTTTCTTAAATAATCTAGAAACCTTCGTTCGAGACGAACAAGCCCTGACGGTTCACGAGATCAACATAATATTTATCGACTATGTTAGAGTTAGAGCTCCTTATAATTAATGTGCTAATAAAAATGTGGTGTTTGTAGTTTCTTCCGAGGTGGGGTGTTGAGTAGGGTAAAGGAGGGCGGTGAAAAAGGTGAAATGGCTGATGCCAATGGTGTGGCCACTAGGACCAGAGGGAGCTAGCAGACTACCATACCACATCAGTTGGGTCTAGAATCATTGAAGCGACATTGGCCAGAATGGTGCTGATTGTTGCTGTATGAAGGGAGTGTGTTTGGTTAAGATATGTGATATCACATATTCCAAATGCTAGTGAATTAAAATTGGTTATAGATTCCTCTTATAATTTATAAAGATAATGCTATTTGTATTGCATAAGTAAGGGAGAGAATATATTAAAGGTGATAAAACTAGGCATATCTTGCCAAAACTTTTCTACACTCATGAGCTCTAGAAAAGTCAACAAGTTGATGTTAGACAAATTCGCTCTAATAATAAACTTGCCTATTTATTTACCAAATTATTCCAAACATCAACATTCGATAAATTAGTCTATGGCATTAGTATAAGGCAAATCAATAAGATGCAAGATTAAAAAACCCAGAAGAGGTTATATATATAAATCTTAGAAGTGGCAATACTTCGAGGCCCTGAAAGTGACAATAGATAGAAACCTTAGAAATAGCAATAAATAGATATCCTAATAGTGATTTTTTTTAGGGGGAGTAGATTATAGACATTGTGATTGTACTCTTTTTTCTTTTTTGTCCGGTTTTTGTCCCACAGGATTTTCCCGGTTAAAAGTTTTTAATGAGGTAGTAATAATACATCTGAATGTCCTGAAGACACATTAGATGAATTTTAATTACTCTGTATTATTTTTCTCTTATGATTGCTTTTTGTTCCACTGGATTTTTTCGACTTAAGGTTTTTAATGAGATAGTAGATATACGTCTAATAAGGCCATTTAGAATGGTGTTCAGTCCAAAAGGGAGTGTTAAGGAATAATGAATTTTTATACATCTGGCCTATTTACCTTGTCCTGAAGACAATCCCATATTGAAGAGAATTAATGGAGAGAGTAAATAAAGTAAAATATATCTAGGGTTTTAGGAATTGCCGCTTTACTTGGCCTAGAAGTAAACTTGGTTTGTAAGTTAGGTTAAACCTATGTTATTTGTAAAGGGGTTCTCCAATATAAATAGGGAGCCCCTCCACCCTTTGTATCATCTCATCTCATACAGAAATATATCTTAATAATATTCTCTATATTCTCTTCTTCTTAGCAATGAGCATTAGTCGGTCCAAACCGATTAGACTAATCGAATTGATTGAATTTGGTTTAAATTTAGTTCGGTTTTCGATTTTAGTCGGTTAAAAAATTCGGTTAGTTCGGTTTAATCGGTTGGTTTTTAGTTTTTAAAAATATAGAATCGAACCGACCGAAAAACCGATAATATATTACAAGATAAAATAATAATAATAATAATAATTCTTTTATTATTTGTTTAAATCTTACTTATTCTTATTATTATTTATATATGTTTAGATTTTTCAAATATTGCATTGAAAAGATTATATTAAATAATATTTTATAAGAATATTATTTATAATAATTTTAAATAATAATGTTAAATGATAATAATATTTTGTTTATAAAATTAAATGATATTTGATAATATTTTAATTTGCATATATTTATAATATATTTTATTTATTGTTATCATTGTTATTAAATAACAATATATAGATTTTTCAAGTCAAATATGATGTTTGTTTGGGAAAAATATTGAAAAATATAAAATTATCTTAAAACAGAAAAAAAAAATCGATAGAACCGACCGATCAAGTTCGGTTTTCGGTTTTTCGGTTTACATACTTAATCAATCAGTTTTTATTCTATTTTTATAACAAATTCGGTTTATTCGGTTTTCGATCTTTTCAACCATACCGACCGAATGCTCACCCCTACTTCTTCTCTTATTTCTTATTCTTCAATATTTCAATATTTCATAACAAAATAAAATTTGTATAGAAGTTTATTATCCAACTAATTTTTTTTTAAATACCTAATTAACTTTTTTAATTTAAGAGATTCGATTATTTTGATCGGAATAGACGGAGTATCTCCTTGATATGGTAACTGCTTCTATTTTTTATAAGTTCACTCTTTTTGATCAGATTTACTTACTGTTTTTTATTTGTACAGACAAGTTGTAAAGTGTTTGACTTGTCAATCAAGAATCTCTTTCTTTTGAAAAAAAAAAAAAGTTGATTCCGATCGAATTTGATTATTAAAATTAAGAGTTTAACTGTGAATGTAAATGACTTGATTATTTTATTTGCCATATGTTTTCCTATTAAATGAAAATAATTGCCGTACCGACAGACATTTAATTGATTGCAACACCCTGCGTACAACATTGGATTAATTTTCCGGGGAAAATTACTTGGGCGATGACATTCACATCAATTAGCCAATTACCATCGACAACTAAATTTCAACTAACCACAAGCTACGTAATCTTTTAAATTTTGGCTTTATGGCATCAAAATATAGACCCTTCCTCCAATCAACACGTTGATATAATGTCAAATTAAAAGGTGCCATGTGTGCCAAATTTTCCTTTTTGCTACGCCTTTATGGAGCAAAGCCATAACTTAATAGTTTTAATTAATTATTCCCTCTGTCCCAAAATAATTATCACTTCTAACTATTTCACAAGACCAAGAAAATTGATTTTTTTTGTTAAGTTTTATGCATTTTTCATTTACTTTCCTGTATTACCTCTTATTTAATTTTTCTTTCACTTATGATCAAAGGAAGAAAATAGAAAAGACATACATTTACTGATAAGGATAATTTTAGAAAACTACAATAATATTACATTGATTTTGTAAAAATGACATATATTTTGGGATAAGAAAACTCTCAAAATTGACAATTATTTTGGGATAGAAAGAATATTACTTACAACTTTATTCGCTTATCCAATTACGTATAGAATTTTCCCCTTTTTGATAAGAAAAGATTAAGCATTCTTAATTATAGTTAAAAAAATTGGGAAAATAAAATGAAAAAAAACCCTTAATTTGCAAGGAAAAAGTCTTGAACGCTAGTAACAGAATTACTAGCGTTTAATGATTTTAGAGGCTCATTGATTATGGTTATATTTGGAAGAACGATGAGATTGATACAGTGATGTTGAAATTTTGAAAAATTACTGTACAAATAAAAAAATTATTGTACATATAAAAAAGTTATGAGAGTAATTACTATACAGATAAAAAAATATTCTCTTAATAAATAGCAGTAACCGTACATTTAGACTCCTAATCACACCGCCCCAGAATCAATCGGTGTCCCAAACATAACCTAAAGCCTAGATCCAACTGGGAACTACCGAGCCAGAGCTTAATTCTATTTCGAGGCTTGTCCTTGAATATCTTCACCAAATTCTCTTATTGGCCCAACGAAACATAAACCTTAGACCCATGGACCATTATACACCGATCCAAAGAGAGGTGCGCCACTGCCACGCATCCACCCACTGGTCAATTGATAAACTAAAAATTTTGTGTCACAGTAAAGTTTACTCCAAAATTAAAAGCAGTAGAACCAAGAACCTAAAAGGTTCACTCGCCTCAATAAGAATTTTAGCTACTAAATTCTCCTTACCCTACGCAGGAGTATAGTTCTCTATTATATGCTAATGGTTAAAGTGGTAAGAGCTTGAACTAATGATGTAAGGTA
This sequence comes from Microcos paniculata, assembly GCA_030664755.1. NCBI lineage: Eukaryota > Viridiplantae > Streptophyta > Magnoliopsida > Malvales > Malvaceae > Microcos > Microcos paniculata. Next base: position 21,478,865 of record CP131461.1, read on the forward strand.
CTCTAATTCAAGTTTTCACATATATCTTCTGATAAGCAATATGTAAGTCTGAAAAACTCTATAAAATTAAGATTTATAAATCCTCAAAAAGATTGAGGATTTATCTTGATCTTAAAGGTGAGATAACCTACCGTCCTCTTAAACTTTTTATAACAAAAAAATAAAGTTCTCCATTATATCAAAAAAAAAAACAAAAGAGAGTCGTAATGATGAAAATAAACCAATAAATTTTTTTTTTTAGGAAGAAAATTTTGGTAAATTTAAATCACCACGTAAGTGGAAAAGTTGAACCTTATCCTCAATTATATGAACCCCAACTTGATTTATTTGGGCCAATGAAATTAAGTCTTGTATTAATCAAGCAAACTTGTTCGGTTGCTCCACATTTACCACCGAGCGACAACAAACAAAAGGCAAAAGAATTACAGACGAAACACAGAAGCTCAATCAAGCAACGGGCAAATAAGTGAATTGCCGCCAGCTTGGGAGAATGGGAGTGTATTACTTGAGTCTGTCTCCAAGATTACTTCCTGAAAGGCCTGCGATTGCTAACTTGACCCCCTCCCCATCTCAATCCGCGCAGGCATTGCCATGTCCCTTTAGGCCTTGCTTGGTAGAAGAGAAGAGTGGAGAGATGAAAAAGTTAAGAGTAAAAAATAGAGAGAAAATAAAATTTGAAGTGGTTGATAGGAGAGAAATTTGAGAGAAAAGAAAATTGGAGAGATGAATATTTTCTTTCATACTTTATATTCAAAATCTCTCTAAAATTGGAAAGAAAAATAAAGAGAAAACAAATTAAATCTAATTAATTAAGGTAAAAGTACTTAAATATTCTTCATTATAAAAAATATTCTAACATATAACACTAATACTCACTAACATACTAAATAAAAGGTATAATGATAAAAACATATTAAATTGATTTTCTTTCTTCTCATTTTTTCTTCTATCAATCAATGAAAGAAAAGAAAATTAATTTTTTCACTCATTTTTCCATCTTTCCTACTAAGCATACTAGAAGAAAATTAATTTTATATTCCATCTTCTTACTTTTCTCCTCCTCCTATTTTCTTTCTTTTCAATTTTTCATCTTTCTTACCAAGTAAAGCCTTAGAGTCCCTGGCTACCACACCAAGTCCTTAAGTTTTTGAACCACACGTCATAAAAATTTATTCTTGTTCAACCATCCTGTAGAAGTAGAACATGCTAGTGATGATATTCTCATGCTCTAGGACCATGTTTGGTAGATCAAATTGAATTAGATAAAACAAAGAAAAGAATTATAAGTAATTTGTAATGTGGTTTAGGATTGATGCATTTTATAAATAATTCTCCTCACAATACAAATTTATATAAAAATTATAAAATCACATTACAAATCATACAATTTTTTTCCTTATCCTATCTAATCTAATTCGATGCACCAAACTAACCATCAGTATTTGTCCCTACATCCTTGATAAAACAGGCCCTAGCTTGTAAGAAATCCTTAGCAGCAACCTTGATTATGAAAATAACACTATGTACATCTAAATCTTTCCTCCCAACACACTCACACCTAAATTTCCAAATGCTCCAGCAAGTATACCTAAGCTAGGGATCAAATGTCCCCATCACGCAAAGGACATAAAGAATCCATCAATACCTTTATTCTTCCCCATTACATACAAACCACCGGAGCAAAAGCTTAGGGAACTTTCATACTCCAAATGTCTTGCCAAACCTTTTTATCAAGAACACAAGAAGATGAACAAGAACAATTAGGGCCATATTTGCTCTTTTTCTTTAGTACGGCTGATATCCTGATTAGACCCTATAAAATACCATTCTCATTATGTGGCCAGATCACTTCAGGTGTTCTTCCGGTTGACTTAATTAGTTCTCTCTTAAACAAAATGATGACAAGACCTTTTAGATAGAAATTTCCCATATTCCATTCCAAGCACATGACCATAATAATATCATTATTATTCAATTTAGGAATCCCAAACACCAACAAAGAATATGGACTTACATTTGCATACAGAATCCTGAAATCAGTAGCTAGATCAAACCATCTAGAAAACATAATTTAAGATATGAACAACTTTTCAAAATTACAGTTCAATACATCTACTTTTGAAATTAAAAGGAGAAAAAGACACAAGTTGGGAAACAATTCAGAAAAACAAAGTTGAGACCAAGAAATGTAGAAAAATTAGGTGCAGCCCATAGCTAGCTTGGCAGCAAAGTCTGACGGCAGCATTCCATTCAAAAGTATATTACATCTATATATAATCACATGCCAGTTCAGATCAACAAGCTGAGTATCTCTCACTTTCCAAATATTCCCAGCACTTAATTAATTCTCCCAAAAACAAATTGCCTCAATTTGACTGGCTGAAAACTAGTTCAAGAATTCAAGTTTGGACAACCACAATAACGCAAGGCACATGGGTTTCGAAGTAAATATGAGGAGGCTTCCCTTTTTGGTGGCAACTGGCAACAATGCATGGATTTAGAGGCAAACAAATGAAGTTTTAATTAATTGAAGAAGACGGTCAAATTGATAATAATTCAAAGCCAACAAGTTAATCAGTAAATGAAAAAGCAGCAGCCCTTACCGGCAAAGATGATGCCAAGGTGAATATCTCTGCAACATTTAGCCAATAAAAAAAGTTAGAGATTATGATTAGAGACAGCCCCAACTCCTAATCCCAAGCTTTCTTTTGCTTATTTTATAAGCATTCAACTTTATAAATGATCAACTACAAACACCAACTTTGGAGAAAATTTTTCCTACAAGGTTTGGCTAAAATGCCTAATTGCCCATAAGCTATTTACATAAAATCCACACGATCTCAAAAGATGCCCCATGATGATCGAAACAAATACAACATTCTTATGAACGGAAAAATTTTACCAACTATCTTCATTTATGGGAATGCAAATTCATGTTGAGATTTGATTCAACATCTCAACAACTTGGTCCATGGCTGGCCTTTCTCTTGAATGTTCCTTAGTACACATGCATGCAATTTCAAAATACTCCTTAACCTCGGCTTCTATCAACCCTTTCCTTGGTATCTTTTGATATAGCATTTCTATGTGCCGATTTTGGGCCACCATTTCTCTAACCCACTCAACAAGTCCGATGTCTTTCCCTTTGAACTTCACAGGCCAATTGGGCCGGTTTTGCGTTGCGATCTCGATCATTAATATCCCGAAACTGTAAACGTCGGCCATTACCGTCGCTGCCGTGTTCCCTTCCCGGTACTCCGGCGGCATGTAACCCATTGTCCCGGCCACTTGCGTGGAGACGTGTGAATGGGCCTCTTGAACTTGCCGGGCGAGCCCAAAATCGGAAATATGGGCCTCAAAATTGTTATCCAACAAGACATTGCTAGCCTTAATATCTCTATGGATAATGGGAGTATCAAGCCCATGCAAATAAGCCAGCCCATTGGCGATCCCTCTCACTACCTTCTTCCTCGTCTCCCAAGATAACCATAACCGGCCAGCCGAGTTTTCCTGTTCATCTGTTGCTGACGTGTCGTACAACCATTGGTCCAAACTCCCTCTCTCAAGAAACTCATAAATCAGGACCCGCTCGAGACCCGACGAACAAAAACCGAGAATCGTAACGATGTTATGATGACGAAGCTTACCTAAAGTTTCCATCTCAGCTCGGAACTCTCGGAGCCCCTGAAAAGCATTCGGGTCGAGCTTTTTAATAGCGACGGTGACTCCGTTAGAGAGAGTAGCTTTGTAAACGAGGCCGAAGCTGCCGTCGCCGATGATGAGGTCCGAGGAGAAGTTCTTGGTGGCGGCGGCTAGTTCCGCCATGTCGAGACGGTTGAGAGAAGGGTCGAAGGCGGCGCTGTCGCATGTGGTGAGGTCGGGTGCGTTAGGGGAGGGTAGGGTTCGGGTCAAGGATCGGGTTTGAGGGTGGTTCCGGCGGTCGCGTTTTTTGGCGGATTTGCAGACTAAGATAAGGCAAGCTAAGATTAAAGATACTAAAAAGAAGCTTAAAACTGCTGCAAAAACTGCTTGAATAGTTCGATCCATTGAGAAAATAAAACCCAAATTAAAAATAAAAAAAATAATAATAATAACAATAAGAAAAAGAAAAATTAGAGAAGACGAAGAGAAGAGGGAGAAGCAGCCATGAAAGAGAGAGCGCAAATGGGAAAAAGCTTGGGATGCTTTGGTTTTTCAATGGAAGGGAGGAAAGGTCCATGGTGGCAGAGACGTGGAAACGACGAGTCAACGGAAGAGAGTGGAGGGATACGATGCGGGTGATCTTAGCAGAAGTTCGGATTAAAATAAAAAATGACAGAATTCAAATTCTACGTGACCCTGACTCATTTGGAATCGGTTCTGTTCTGGACCTTCTTTGGGCCCCATCTTTGCCGTAACTTATGCGCGTGGTGAAAATTTCGTTTGAGTCAAAAAAATAAAAAAGAAGAAAGAAAAATATTAGTAGTAGTTGTTAGTTGTTACCGGTTAAAATCTGATATTTTTTCCTTGAAAATGATTGATAAATAGTGGGAAAAAAAAAATCTAAGAACAACTCCAATGAGACACCAAAATATTATTTTGGTGTGAAAAATAATGTGAATGGTGCTCCAATGAAGCACCAATTTATCTCACCAAAATGGTAGGATGAATAGTAACACACCAAATTTGGTGTGTTACTATTCATCTCACCATTTGTTGTGGGATGATTTTTTTTCTTATTTTATCCTTATCCTTTTTTATTAATTAATTCTATGTCATTTAGTTTTTTTGTTATATTTATATATTTTGAGTTATATTTAAATTTAATTTTTTAATTATTAAAAAAAATATATACCATTAGAAAGATCTCATTGAGATCTTTAAATTGAGACCAATATTGAATATATATTTAAATTATTTTTATAAATAATTATAAATATAAATTTACAAAATAAGGTAAAAATTCAATTAAAACATAATAAAAGCAATTAAACATCATTTTACTTCAATTATAATCAAAATACAAATTAAACAATCATAGAAATTATATTAAATAATATTTTTATTAATTATTTGTGACATAATGTTAACAGTTATTAATAACATATGATTAAATAATTTATAAGAAAAATATTAAATATTATTTAATAATAATATTTTTTTAATTAATAAAATATATTGTTGGTATTATCTAAAGATTAATTTAATTGTTTAAATAATTATTTAGATAATTATATTAAGTTAAATAATAGATGTTATATTATAATATAATTGATATAAAAAATGGTGTAATACATTGGAGTAGAATAAAATTTGGTGTTAAAATATTCTTAAAATATTCTCTTTTTACACCAAAATAGTGTAAATTTTGGTGTAACGGATTGGAGATGCCCTAAGATTTTTAGGTTTTTTGTGCATCCATTTATATTAGATGTAAGGTAAGGTACTACTACAATGAACAAAGACAGTTGATAAGTTGTAGTACAGTGTTGTAATGAATTTGAAAATCCGTTGTACATTTTAAATTTAATAATGTTGGACCTACCTTATGAAACCTTAATAATTCATTCATTCACATTATGCTGATTGCTGAATTGCGTGATAAATAATTTTGGATTTTTTTTTTGTCAAGATTGTTGAATTTGGCATCCGAACATTTGAGCTCCTCAAAACGTTGGTGTATGACCTCCTCAAGCGTTAAGATCTTACGGCCAATTCTCATCATGCGCGAGTTTAGTTCATTAAAAAAAAAAGTGTTAGTAATATGTTTGTTTGTTTAAAGATTTTTCCATGAATTTTTCATTGTTATCTACATTTATTTATTGAAAAGCAAAATTACAAAAAAAAAAAAACATTCTTCATAGGAAAATAGTTTAGTATTCCTGCAATTCTTTTATCGGAAAATGGGTGGTTTTATTTAGAATGGAAAAGTAAGTGATTTTTCACCCAAAAAAATGTAACTGATTTGTTGTAACAAAAAAAAAACTGATTTACTATATACAAGCAGAATTAATGAATAAATTTTAATTATTGTCTCTAGAATGCACGAATGTACCTGGAAAATAAAGGGAAAAATAAAAAGCTGATGCACGATTACTATAAATTAGTATTTTTGACCCGCGTTAACGTCGCGGGATTGTATAAAATTATATTATATTATATTTTTTTATTTGTTAGAGCATATATGAAAATCTTATATTAGATTCATATGAATATCATGGATCATATAGATATCGTAAATCTATGTGGAACCATAAAAATTCTTTATATTTGTTAAAATATACATACTTTTAACAATATTATTAAGAACAATATTATGATAGAGAAATAAGATTACATGACCAATATACAATTAATAAAAGGAAAGATGGTTTTCTGAGAAATAAAAACAGTATAAACATCAAACACATGTTATTTCTGAAATCAACAAGGAACCAATAGTTGCAAAATGTAGTTCTTTTGGTTTAATTGTGAAAAATAAGTGAAATCATTTCTAGAAGTGGCTCCATCATTCAATTCTACATTAAACAATCGGTATTCAAAATAACTAAAGGAGGAGAGAATTTTTTTTATTTTCTTATTAATGGAAGGATTGTGAACTCAAAAAAACTTTCAAAATACATAAAGAGATAAAGGATTTTTTTTTGCTTTTTTATGGAAAGAGGAAGAATTTAAAAAAAAAAAACTTAAGATAGAACTTAAAGGAGATGGGGGAAATTGTTATGATTTTTTCTGAAAGGCAAAGAAATATTTTATTATTTAGCAAATAAAGGTCATAAGCCATTAAAAAAGATAACAACATCCAACTTTAAGTAAGAGTAAAAACACAGAAGAAAAAGAACAAAAAATAGAAGAATTCTTATGAATTTAAGTAAAAATTTGAAGAATTTGAAGCTCGAAAATTTAAATATATTCATTTAAATCATTATAAAAAGACAAATATGGATATTAAACTTGATTTTATAGAAATTAATAGAATATTATAATTGAGATTTTATATGGTGTTGAAATATATATATATACATATATATATGTATGTATATATGTGGATTCTCTTTTCTTTTTTTTCTCCAAATAATATGTAATTACTTTTTTAATTTAAAGTCCTTAATTTTTTTGTCAAGCCTTACATTATTTAAAAAAAAGAAAAAATTCTGAAAATTTAAGTCATTATTAGAAAAGATAAATAAGTATACTTAACTTTAAATTATAGAAATAATTCAAAGGTTATTTATGAAACTTCATATATAGTCATTTAAAGTATTATAAAAAGACCAAAAGGATATTAAAGTTAAAATTATAAAAATTAAAATGAGATTATATATGAAATTTTGATATTATGTTAACTTTAATATATTTATTACTATAGATTACTAATAAATTCCATAAATGTCTCACAAAAAAAATAAATTCCATAAATGTGCGAACTGCGAAGCAAAGCTGAAATTCAATTCTTTTGAAGTGGTCAGTCAAACCTTTGAAAAGTCGGTCAGTCAGATACCAAAACCCAACGTTCCGTTTTACACAAAGAGTGCCGCAAAAAACGAAAAAGGGGACTGATTTGCCTATTAGGCCACTTTATCCAACTCTACGGGACCCACACGGAATTATTGGTTTATGTCACTCATTTACACACAGAGAAAAATAAAGCAAAACAAAATTATTATACTCTCTCAATTTTAAATTAAATGTTCACTTGATAACACTACATAATTTTAAAAAAAAGTGTTATTTTGATAATTATTCTCTATTTTTATCCTTTGAAAATATAAAAAATAACAGATTCCATTAAAAGTTGATATTTAAATGAATGATAAGATTACAAAAATGCTTTTTATTTTAAGAAAATGAACACTATTTTAAAACATCTTAAAATAATAAGATGTACATTTAATTTGAAACATAAGGAGTAAAATTTGTAACAATCAAAGAATTCCTTGCATAAAAACTTTTATTATTGCCTGGGAAAGTGATGAGATTAAAATTAAAATGATAAAAAAATTGTACAAATGAGAAAGTTATTATGTGAATAATTACCGTACACACACGCACACACATATATATATATATATATATGTATTTGATAAACAATGATATGCCAAACTCACCTTTAATAATTGTTGCCAACGTGGGTGTGATTACGATGATTGATAGTTGTTGATAGAGCGCACTGAATCAGATCAGTCAGGGTATTAAACCCTTAATTTCAATAGTAGTACATTTAAAACAATGGAAAGTTGTTCCTTAAGATTGACTTAACCTGTTTAAATGCAAGTTGAATAGGCGGATCTACCTCTTTTCTTTTCTAATGCTACAACTAATTATTTTCTTTGATCAGGTGATGGTCTAAAACAAGACCTTCCATTTTTCAATATTCCAACAATTTCACTTCATTATCATTGCGCCCATCTGCCAGTTCACAAGGTTTTACTTGCTCACTTGCCTTTCCTGTACTGCAGACAATATTTTTGATAATTGATGAATGAAAGTCAAATTCTATCCTCAGTTTCGAGCAGGACGCTTCGATCCATTTCTCCGCTACACTCGTTGCTACACTGTCTTGGCTATCCCTCTCATGTTCTTCAATGGCGGGTCGTATTTCATCATACAAAGAAGCAAGCTGGGACGCAGCTTCATTCTTCAATTCCTGCAGGGTGTAAGTCGCAACCATATAGATCAGCTATGAAAAATTCATTACTTTTAAAGTAAAGCTTCAAGCCCCACATAAAGACCCCTTCCCACCTGCCCAAAGCAATTATTGCCAGCATAGTAATGCATGTGGTTAGCATTGGATCTCATTTCTCAACTTTCAATCACCCACCAAAAGATACATGATACAAGCTGCAGCAATTATTCAAGCACAAGCATACTAATGTGATCAGGTTTTCAACATTAGCTCTCAGATCGATGCTCTATTCCCCCCCCAAGACCCACACACCCAGAGAAAAAGAAGAGCGACAAGGTTGGGTTTCTGCATACCCCACCGCACACAACCAGAAAAAACAAGGACGATGTGATGGGGTTCCTGCATATAGCAGTTTGCCAACTACTATAGGATAGCTATTCGGCTTTCATACAATCTAAGTTAGTTTCTTGCTTTTACCTTTTAAATCAGAATTTGTTTAGAATAATTAGGAAAAAGAAAGATTTATGTTGCTTATGTCAAACATAAAATCATTATCCTCATTGAACTATACTCATTTCCTCAAAAAGGTGAACAAGATTAAATATAATACAACCCAGTGTTGTTAAAGGCGCAAGGCGCAAAAGAAGTGCGTGCCTGATTGAAGTAAGACGCAAGCATATATGTTATATATCATATAAACAGAAAGCATAAAAGCCTTAAATATATTAAAATAAAAAACTTTAATTACCATATATTAAAATAAAAAAATTTAATTACCTCAAAAGAATTGTTTTTAGTCTAATATAACTATCTATTCCTAAAGAAATATAAAAAGTTTAATTCATTGCTTAATCTAGTTAACTCTTTAAGTCATTCCCTAAAATCAGAATTCTAGTCCTAAAATTGTAGTGGCCGCTGCCTTCAAACATATAAGACTTCTATTCATAATAGACATCCTACCAGACATATATTCTTAATAGACTTATTACTTAGGAAGTTCTAAGTCTTCAAACGTACTAGACTCTCTATTCCATATAGACTTATTACTTGATAGGGACTCTTGAACTCCTGATACCTAATAAACTGTGACTCTCTTAAGGAAACTATTACTATTTAAGCATCTTAAATTCAGTTTGAAGGATTTCAGTAGTGTCTTCTTTGACTTTTAACGTGAAAATTAATAAAAATTTCAAGAAAAGAGAGAGAACAAAAAACCAAGTCTTTTTTATCAGGCACGCCTGTTCAGGGCCTTGGGCTTCAGACAAAGGCGCAAAAAAACGCAAAAAAGCCTCACCTGTCTAAAGGGGCCTCACCTCATTCCCTAAGAGGTGCTAAAGCAGTTTGGCGCTGGCCCTTGGCGCCTAGGCAAGTACCTTAATAACACTGATACAAACAGAAAATTTCCGGTTTAAGCCTCTAAATGCACACATATATGAGAGTTTCCCAAGCCTAATATGGAACTTATGACAGCCAATGACACATAGTTTGCTAATCTAAAGATTAAATGATCTTCAGACTACAAAGATAACATCATGCTAATTCAGTATGTTGCATTCAGGCTTAGTTATACAATATCGCAACTGCAACGGCATTGTGCAATTTGCATGTTGCCACAGGCTGTCCGCAGTAAACCGAGAGTTAAATTCCTAAGCCCAAAAAGTCCGGAGTCCTAGTGGACAGTGATCCTTAATCTCATGCTGAGATGATACATGTTCTCTAGCATAGCAAGCAAAGATTGATCTAGTCAAGTGAACAGAAGATAAGCAAAGGCAATCATACCTCGTATCTGGAAACTTCCTCCTGCACTTCTTTTGATGTGAAGAGCCGAGCAAGATGTTTTAAATCCATTTGCTTAATGGAAAGATGTTTCGACTTTCCATTAGAATAAAGCTGTGACTTTTTCTTTGGCATGGGCCGTGATCCAATGTGATAATTCCGGCATGCACTATTACTTCGGATGCGAGATATCATCGCATTCTTTGGTGAAAAAGCCTGTTGAGCATCTTGAGAATACAAATTCATCTCTTCAGTTGATTCAGTTTTCACCGCAGTAACAATTACACCTTCTATCACAACAGGATCAACAGTGGACTCCAGTTGCTGCTCAGATTTCACACTGGCATCCACAGTTATGGATGGTTCAGTTTTAATGTTAACATCATTCTCAGAATTTGAGTTGACAGCTTTGAGGAGCTTTGTGGCAGGTTCATCTTCAGCAGAATCGTACAATGGAATTTTTTCTACAGAATACCTGTCCAGCAAGCATACTTAGGTAAATATAATAACAAAATAAATCCCATCGGAAAGCAAATACCATTTCATTTCATATGGGAACAGATACAGCGCGATAATGCACCTTCTGTGAAGGGGGGAAGAAAAAAGAAATGGGTAGCCACCATGTCCTTTTTGTTCTTGTTGTTGATATCTGGGGGTCAGAGGTTTTGAACTCTTGCTCTTTGAGCAAGAGGAGCATGCACCCACCAGTAGAGGTAAATGCTCAGGCGTAGGGAGCCACCTTGTTGTAGGAAGCATAAATAAGATACCGATGGAATATCACCAAATTATGGAGATTTAGAATCTTTGAAACAAGAATCTAAAAAGTTTCTTTATTTTTTCTAAATCAAAATGTCCATCTATATCATCTTACAATTTAAGAGTGTTGCCATCTAAAATCAACATTAGCAAAACCAACTCAAATAAGAAAGGCTAAATATTTAAGGTAAACTTCTAGCACTCAGTGTGCAATAACTAATGGTTGCATTAGTATAAGATCCTTTCTACTGAAATCTCATCAATAAACTGATAATGGAGAAAAAATAACTCTGATGTAAAAATTGTGCAAATTGAAACTCTCTAAAGCCCAACAGCCTGAGCTAAAAAGTACATGACCAAAGGAGAATATAATGCATCAAACTATGCATGTATGGAGGACAGCATTATCAAACAATCAACGACTATAGCCCCGGCATTAAACTTGCATAAAAAGAAATAGTATTCTCTTAAAGGCTTTGCTGAGATTTCTTGAGTGAAGGCTACTCAAGATAATGCACCAAGCAAGCTTCAGTCATTCCAGGAAAGAAAGCCAATGATTTGACCAATTCTAACTGTCTAAACCAGAATGACTGGAATGAGACTGTAAGCATGCCACCAACCTTTCGTCCCCTAGCTTCCTTAGCTTACTGCTTTCTTGGGTAATCATCCCCTCTACTACTCTTTTCTTACACAAGAGCAGAGACCATAGCAGCTAAGAACGATTAATTAAACTGAGACTGGAATTGGGAAAAAAGAGATTAGTTGAAACTTGAAAGCCTATTTGCTAACATTCTTATCTGGTACCTATCACATGATCTCCTTCATTTGTTTCAAAGTATAGACAGTCAGAAGGATTGAGTATTCCATCAACTCAACCAGGAGGACCACCAAAGGCCCAGCCACAAATCAAATGATACAAGAGTCAGAAGCAGCTGTATTTTGTAAATACAGCTCAAATGTGATACTTTCTGCATAACTTCCCTTCTATCAAATTACTGGCCTTTACCTATGGCAGGTAGCCTCCATTCTTATACAAGGTGAAATGACTAATAATGTTGAGACTTGAGCGACTAAGGTGTCTATAAATGCATTCTAAAATTTACCGATGAAAAAAAAATATTTTTGTTAAATGGGACAGATGAACAGTTCAAGATGGGGGGAAAAAATTGCATCATATAAAAATGTATGGAGATGCATACCGTTCATCGTCGTCTTCCCATAGATAGGTATCCTCCTGTCAAAACATTTTGCAGAAAAATTCTCAGCCCACATGATAAGAAAAGCATCAACATAATGATACACTCAAACACCATATACAGAGAGAAGGGGTGAATGAGAAGCAAACAAAGACCCAAGAAGAAACAGGAGTGCATCTTGAGGAAGTGATAACTGGATATCAACGATACAATATATATGATATCAAACTGGTAGAAGACCTATCCATTCAAAAAGATGATACACAAGCACATTAACTAACACCAGATCAGGTAAAGAAACTCCATATAAGAACATTGACACAAATTGGTGGCCAATATCAATTGGTTACATATGGCCAGGAGAAAGGAAGGAAACATCAAGGTATTCAAGAATTGATTTTAAAATTACTAAAAACTTTATTCCAAATTCCTTCAACAGCAGAGAAAATGTCTTTTCAACCCAAACCATGATCAAAACTATAATGACAATTCCAGACTACAGACACAGACAAACTCGTAACCTAGGGAAAAGGAAAGGAATAGATGTATTATTTAAAAGGACACTAATACAACCAAGAGATAAAAACCATTGATAAATGGGTACCAAGTTCTTATGATTAAGGGTTCTACAAGATTAATATCTCTTCCACATACTTCTTTGTGACATACTGCAAGCCACATGTTTTCAAAAATTTCCATTCCAAAAAGTTTAAGGAGCCTTAAAAGATGAGAATTAGTACACGAAAAACATGTGAAGCAGTAGGAAATCAAGCATGCAGGGAACAGGATAATTTTGGAGTCACGTCCCTAAGAGAACCAAATCAGAAAATGGCTAAATCAAAGCACCAAGAGCAGTTATGCAAAAATTCATGAAGAGCACATATGAACTTAAGCATAATTTCATATATCTTTCCTAGAAACTCAAATAAAAGGTTAATCTATTTACCTGAAAGCCACGAGACTTTGCTCCAAGAAATCCTGAACAGTTTGGTGCTCCACAGAGGCAGCGCACTTTAGCTCCACCATACCATTCAAAGTTATAATCATATGCAAGTTCACTTCCAACAGAAATATCTTGTTTTGCAAATATTCCAACCCGTACTTCTCCCAAAACAGTCCACTTCCTTGTCTCACAGTTGGGTTGGCTGAAAACTTAAACGAAAAAATTAAGTCAATGTCAACTTTGGATAACGACAACCAGAATATTATTAAACATGAAGACTTAAAAGCAGAAAACCTAATGCCTAAGTTGCTCACCATGAGTGGTTGATGAATCTAGCAAGGCTTCCCTTTTTGGTGGCATCAATGGATTCAGATGCATTTAGGGAAATGATAAATGCATCCTTAAGACCTGGATCAAGTGAAGATGAAGGGTAAACATCTTTTTCCTCACCAGAAAATGCAACAATTGTCACATACCTTGGTTTTCATAAGCTTGAGACCTACGCTTTGCTTCTTTCCAAGATATGACTTCTCCACAGTACTCAATAATAAACTGCCCTGCCTGCATATTGAGAATGCACATTCGCAAGTTGAATGTGAGTATTGAAACAAAAAAGAACCAAATTGATACCAGATTCCCAGATGGATCCCAAGAGTTAGTGCTGGGTTGCCAAATGTTACCTTTATATTTTCAGCAGCAAGCAGACCCCAGCCACGGCTCTCCGTTTTAAACAACGTAGTTCTAGCATATTGGCATTTCTGAAATTTCTTTAACAAAAGAACATAAGACATTAACAAATTATGTGAGTCTCTCTCAAATAATTGAATAAACAATTAAACAGCATCTTCAATAAATAAAAAATCAAATAGTGCTTTCCAAATATTTAAGCAGGGAAACTCAAACGTTTTTAGAACTTTTTTGTCATCGAAGTCAGCACCCAAATAGTAAGCAAGTTCAAGTTTCAAATTGCAAGGTAATGGAGTTTCAAAAAAATAATAGAAGCAAATGAAAGCAAGAAAAAGAGATTAAATGCATGTTTTTGCTCAGTGATAGAAGACTTCATGTCTGCCACAAAATAGATAAAGTAGCTTCTCATTTTCTTGGGAAAAAAAAAAAACACGATAAAATTCTTTCCCTTTTGTTTAGCTAGAAACAGTTCAATAAAGCAACAAAAGAAAATTGAATCGACTTAAAGCAAATACGAAATTGCAAGAAAAGATAATAATATGACTTGAAAACAGCTCTTATGAAATGTCAAGCACATTCAACTGTTAATAAACCAGATGTGATACTTAGTTTCCCTCATAATCACTATTCAGCTCTTCAGCACGTATGAAAAGACAAAAATATAGTAAAAGCTAAAATTCAGTAAAATGAATATAAATACAAAGCAACAAAAGGTTATAACATACGCAAATGAAATGTGTGTGTGTGTGTGTTACAGTTCCGGGATGCATTCTCAAAGCAATGGGAAATCAGTAGGCCCTGCCTTCTATGCACACACTAAAGAAGATGCACATAAACCAGCACACACATATAACCTTGCATTCACCCATCGCCCCCACATTTACCTGATTCTTGCAGTAAACACCGCAAGGACAATAACCGGGAGTACATTCCGTGCTTGTTAGTACATTCCAGCACCTCTCTCCACATGCACTATCAGGATCGCTAAAGTCAAATTTGCACTCGCATATGGCAATATCTTCCTCCTTTTGCTTTTTGTGTCTACAAGAAAATGAAATTTAAGATATCAGTTAGGTAATCATCATGGCGTGGCACTGTCTTAGCTACAAACAAAGGAGACCCATTTTGGAAAAGTCTCAAGAAATGCATTAAATTTTTGGATTCCATACTATTGAAATTGAAAACATTCAGGTAGCTATGGGCTTCATAAAGAGTTATTATATCCAACCTAACAGTAAGAAAATAAAAGTTATGATAAAAAGACTATCTTACTTTCGATATAAGAATTCATTTTGAAAAATGTGCTCGTATTGTGGAAGGTCTTCGTTCTCTGGATCCTTCAAATACAAAACAATTCAACAAATGTAGTAATATAAGTACTTGACATCTTCCATTAACAGCAGAAAAACCAAATAATAAATTAATAATAATAATAATAATAATAATAATAAGAAGAAGAAGAAGAAGAAGAAGAAGAAGTACCATTCAGAAATTCCTAAGCCAAATCACCATCCATCCTCATTGCATAAATACTTCAACAAAAAAATAACCCTAACCTGAATCTCTGCCAAACAAGCAAAAAAAAAAAGGCTTATAAGTAAAATTCAAAGACAAAAACGTAAAGTGTGACGTGTATTGGCTAGGGTTTAACCAATGTTCGAGGAACAAATAGGAAAAAAAAAATGAATGGAACGGAGAAAAGGAAAACAGAAATATAGATGGACGGACCTGAGGACGAAGTGAAAAATCGTATATTATTTGTTGAAGTCAGTAGCTAAACATCGTCGCCGGCTTTGCAACAAAACCCGCTCTTTTCACTTCGATTTCTCTTGATTTTTCCCTCAACCCAAATTTTCCAGAGTGAATATCATTTGTATTTTTTCTCTGAAAAATTAGAAACTTTACTGAAAAAAAAAAATTAAAATCAATGTTCGTTGCAAGTGTGTGAATTAGAGTGGGCCTGACAAACCATTTCGGCCCACTTTGGGTGGGCATGTATGATGGACCAAATCGGTGCAATATCTCTTTGCCCATTTCTATTTCATCAAGCTCACCAATGTATTTAGTCCATTTTAAGGTTAGTGACTTAAATGACAGTTGTTAAATGGGTCCTTAATGTTCGCTCTTCTATCCAAATTGGTACGCAAATTTTCAATTATAACAAATCTATATCTATGCTTGTATCTCATTTTTCTCTCATAATAAATCTCTTTTCAATCCCTCTAATCTTATATAAAGTAGCTTACTTAATTGATTGAATTGTAATTTTATATTAAAAATATCAATGTTGAGTGAAAATCTTCTTTTTTACGTCTAAGTTGATAATTGGTAGTTTTAGGGATAGATTATTTCGTAATTTTGTTTAAAAAACTTCTTTTTTAACACTTTTTACATTTATTGAAAATATTAAGTGTGAGAATTAAACTTTTTTTAATTCAATGTCTTAAAAATTATGCTGACATTTATTCTTTTTTTTTCTAATTTCCTTTTATTTTCTCTCATATATAAGTTTATTAATTTTTTAAATTTTATTTAATTATTATTTGTGGAGTTATAGATTAATATCATATCAATATTTTTTATTTATTTCTCAATAAATTGATCAAATAAAATTTCATATATGTCAACAGCATTAGCACAAGATAAATTGCTAGTAAAAGTCTGATTGTCATTTTCCTCAAAATAATGTGTCTATTGTTAGATTCGATGGTGTGTGTTTACTACACATTATTACGATGATGCTAAAACTAATGTGCCATTGTGATATTTGTTAGAAAGTAGATGTTATATTTAAAAATTAAAATGGTGTTCGAGGGGGAAGGGTTATCTTCAAGGCTCGAAGGATGCTACATCGCCTAGGCATGAGTCAGGATCAATCCCAAGTTTTTTCTTTCTTTCTAATTGATCTCCTGATACTTCGTGTTGGAAAAGGATCCAGTTATGCTAGTCTTAGATGGTGTAGAACTCCATGTCTGAGTCAGGTTCGGAGTTTAGGACTTCCACTACCTTGCTCGCTCTCTCACACGATGTCAGAAGTAAGAATCCCTAATCCGCATCACTAGTTTCTATGTTTTATACAAAAGAGAATTGAAATATATATATATATATATATATATATGTTTGGGATAAAAATATGTTTTGACAAAAGTTCGCACTAGACCTTTATTTTAGTAGAAATGATATCTTAAACCTTATTTTGTAAAAATTAAAAGGACTGATATCAATTTGAACTAGGGCCAAACGATGGTGACCAATTTGAGCAATTAGCCTAAATTTAATACTCTATTCAACTGTGTTATGTAAGTTAAATTCAAAATAATTGAAAATGTTCAACTATTTCTTTGATATACAATACAATTTCAACCCTTAAATATATATTGAAAATTTTGAAAGGTAGAATACTTTTGATCATTGTCATATGAATAATTTGTTGGACTTAATTTTTAAAATATTAATCTTTATATAAATTTACAGATAGTAGTATTAAAACTTTTTTTAATTCTTTGACTATAACGCACATTAATACATTTGTTCATACCTTAGATCAAGGAAAAAAAATAGGCTTTTAGTTACTTTTTTTTTTTGAGCAAAGAAAGGACAACAAATTAAGGACATAAAAGGTCTCTAGGAATTAACAGCTATTGGGTTGAATGGAAGAAACTTAATCTCCGTTAAATAAAATTTCGGATTCGAGTCTTGTAAATAAAAAAAACAAACTTGAAAGAGTTTTTTCTCATTTAGGATCCAACGCGAATCAAATGAGGTTAATCGTAAGTTCTTATAAAACAAATATAGATACATGAGGTTATTAAATAATAAAAGTCTCTAAAAAATGCAACTCCTCTAGCATCAATTGAGAGAACAGAAATTAGCTCCTCTAACTTTGATTTCAAAATATGCTATTTATTGATCATGAACCATATACGAAGACATTAATTTCAATTTGGTAAACAATCTTGCTTTATTATAGCAATAGTGATCTGAATACGCACATGATCGACCACTCCAATTTAAATAATTGCGTACTCTTGACGATGAATTGCACAATCGCCTTTATAGAACCAAGTCATTACTTCTCACTTACCCATCTATAATTTTCTCCATCAATTGCTTAAACTTGTCAATGGCCTAAAGGTATTCATTTTGCTCACGGTTTCCATGGTCAAAGAAGTTAGGTAAAACGGTCGAAGTAAAGTATGAGGTGAAGGCTCATAAACTGTCCATATATCTCTGTTAATATTAATATAATTAATTCATTCATATCTTTTTATATAATTAATATTTAATTAATTCAATCATTTAATTTAATATTCTATTTAAATAGATTATGCATGCAGATTTTCAAATTAATTAAAAATACATAATTATTTCATAGATACAAAATATTTTTTACCATTAAATATATTTAAAATTTTGAAAATGTTAGATTCTCAATTGAGATAATAAATATATTAAATTGACTTAAAATTTTTTTCGTGTATGATATATTCAAGTAGATTGTTAAATCTAAATATCAGTTTGACAATATATTAATTGTACATGTATATTATTAAAGATAAGTTTTACAAGATATTAGTTCTAATCGGATATAAAATGATTTCACCTTTTTTCTCTATGCTTATCATTGGTGGAATATTAAGACTCGCTCTAAAAAAGTTTTTTTTTTTTTTGCGCACTTGATGTTTTCATAGACTCTATGTGATGACAAGTCAAACGGCTATGCTTATCATTGGTGGAATATTAAGACTTGCAACAGAAAAAATTTCCTTTGCGCACTTGATGTTTTTATAGCTTCTATATGATGACAAGTCAAATGGTAAGATACTAACAAAATTGAGTGATCTTAATCAATAATTGAACATTCGACTCATAGGCAAAGCTTGAAGTACAATTTCTCCTCTCCCTTCACCCCCCCCCCCCCCCCCCCCCCCCAACCACCACCACCAAAACCAAAAAAAGGGAAAAATAAAAGCACATGATTTTCAATTTTGCCTTATTTATTTCTCATTAAACACCAAATCAAACATAAGAGAAAAATGGGCTTTGCTAATTATATTTGACATGTCACACAAAGGAAAGGTTATCATCAATCCACTAAGGAAATTTAAGTCTCTATTAACATCACACATGAGAGATCATTATCAATCATCTAACAAGTAATTGGTACTTAAATCCTTAATTCATTTGTTTTAAATATCTATTAAGTTCTCTTTCCACTTATACAAGTTGTATTGCAAAGTATTTGTTTACTAATTTAGAAATGAATATTTGCTAGAGGGATGTCTAATAAAAAGTTGAATTGATAATTTGTGGTTTATTGATAAAATGTTAGACTTTTAATTTTAGTGATTGGGAATTTAATCAATGAAATAGTTAAAGTGAAAAAAAAAAGGAAATTTGAAACTTCTATTTGAAAATGTAGGACCAAAATTTTGAGATGGATGATTTAAAGAATTTTTTTGGGTGGCTCTTATGCGGCATGGTCCTTTAGGGTTTATTTGGTAGGAATGGAGGCATTAACGGGTAAGAAATGAAATTTACTTAATCTAATGATTATGATCTATAATTATACATACTACTTTATAATTTAATCATTGAATTGAAAATTTTTCTTTTCTTACCATTTTCTTTATTTCTAATCAAATGGACCGTCTAGTTCGTTGCTTATTACTTATCTTTCTCCCTATTTTGAGAATAATGAATAATTTTTTAGGACAACAATTAACATACATTGTTTTCATTTAGGTACACTCAACATCAATGTTTGGGAATAAAATAAGAGCATAGAATTAGATATCGATATCGATATCGTACCTTCAAAATTATGGATACATCAACGGATATATCGCAAAAAATATCAATATCGTAAAAAAAATAAAAAATTATAAAAATCACAGATATTTATAGTAAACGTTAGAAATCTGAAATGAAATTTCATCATATGTTTATTTATATATTTTTACATATTTTAGAGTCATACTATCTTAACTAAAGTATATTTAGATATGTGATTAATGTATTGATAAATATTTAAGTCGGCAAAAATATATGAAATATAATATAAGAAAAAGATAACCAAGTATATTTGTGAAATATTTATGTTCAACAACATCAAATATTACCAAGTTTAAGTGGTATTATAAAGTTTTCAACAACATCATTAAATACTACATTGAGTTTCTTAGAGGCTCAAAAGTACTAAATTGATTTCCATCGCTAGGTCGAATTAAGCCATAATATTCATGCCAACTCATGGTATTTCTATAATGATTCACATAACTGTGCACATGGGCATAATAATCAATTGTATTAGCTACCAGAAGATATTCAAAGGGAGGGAAGTGATTATAATTTACATGTGGTGGTGCTGATTGATTATCATGAAAATAATTTGAGGGATATTGACTAGATAAATATGATGCTCCACAATCATATTCCCTACATCTACTATCAAACTACAATTTGATTACATTGGTGCACTATAACTGTCTGAACTTTGTTCTGTGGCTATACTTATGGAGCCAAAATCATCAGTAAGATTACCTATAGTTCTTTTCCCCTTGTTTCCTCTAGCTCCATGACCAACTTTGTTCTGTCACTATACCCTGACCCGAAGGGTCAAACTATGACAACCGCTGCATACTAAGAATTTCGAATGCCGCGCTCACCCGAAACTCCAAATACGCAAGGCTTATGGTTCTCACAACCCATTTGTGATGAAATAAACTTTACCAAATATATAAAATGCATATTAAATCACAATGAAAAATAAAATATTTTACAGTGACAAAATAAAATCCTTTTTATAAAATACTAGGTATATAGAAAATATTTCATCAAGTCTTCTAAATACACTAAAAGTAGTAACAAAATATTACCAGTGGATCCATAACTAATTTGCAAAAACTTGACAACATACTTGTAAAAGATTGACCCTGGTCGAATTGCTTGTCTGGGCAGTTTACTCTCTATCTAACGCTATTGGCCTGAAAAATTTTATAAAGAAAATGGGATGATATTTGCTATACTCAGTGAGTGAGATAAAACCATAAAATTTAACATAAAATAAGCAATTTCACCATAAAATAACTTTTATGTAACTTAGGAGGAATCCAAGGAAAATTTTATGCACAAAGTTTAGATTTCCATATTTTATAGAACTTCGACCAGTAAATTAATTTGAGCATTTAAAGGGTTCGCCAAAACACATTGCTCAAATCTCACTCGGCCAAGATGAGATTCAAGCCCGCCGAGGCAATTTTCTTTTACTTCTTTATTTAGAAAGTAAAAAAAGCCCTTTTCTCGGCGTTGGCAAGAGCCTTCATCACGGGTGGTGGGTGACTATGTTTGCAATATTCCCACATGGATCAAATAATCACATAACAGTGTGCACAATTAATCCCTGTCTCACTCCATCCCTTGTGAGAGTGAAAGACTACTCACGCCGCCTCCACAAAGTCTGACCGTGAGAGGCCTCATTGCGGTGATCAACATCTCATCCACCATAATCATATTGTAAAATAACATTATTTAATCATATGTTATTCGGCCAACTGGCCCATCATTGAAAGCAACTCAATCACAATAATCTCAACTACATTTACCATATATATGAATACTTGATTTCAAATATCATGAAATAAGTTAATTTACTTCGAGATCATTAAAATTCAAGATTTATAAATAGACCTCAAATTTCATACACGTATTTAATTTTTGGAAAATCGAGTCTTTTTATTTTTGAAAACAATTTCAATTTGTAAAGCAATCCATATTAAGACCATAAGCAACCATTATAAATCAATTGAAATTTAAGAAATCAAACAATTGCATTTAAAAGCAACTTAAATAGTAAAACATTTATTTAGGTCTATAAAGTCCCACTCACTATTATAGGGAGGGTGTGCACTCCCTTTAATCCTCTTCTTCCCCTTTCTTTAGAGAAGTTTCACCGCCTATACAATTGGTTACTCAAAGTGTTAACACTAGCTATAGTAGGAAAACGGCAATTTGAACTAGTTATTTAACTAGTTTGCCAATTTGGATACTTGGTGGCTAAATTACGTTCTAGTGATTTAAATGGCGTGATTAGGGTATGAACAAGTTCGTTTTGATAAACAGTGCTTGTAGGAATTTCTCATTTTGCCTAAAAGCTTAAAACAAAAAAGTTAGATGATTTTATCCCTACTTAAAATGATTTTCGACTTATGGACTTAATATCTAGAAAATTTAGTCAATTTAATTTCTTTAAGGTTTTGTCATGTTATTAAAACATAATGACCACAAGGAAGCTAAATTTATGGGCTTAGATTAAGGTTTAGAATTTAAAGTAAAACCTTTAAATTTTTCCCATAAGCTTAAAGTGGTCATTTTCTTCCATAAATTTTCCATAATTAAACTAACTATTCATATAAATTTCTCACTACCTTTTATAATTTGTATAGACTTTAAATAAAATCCAATTAAATCTTTATACTATATTTGCCAAAAGGACTATATCATAACATAAACTAAATTTATTTTATAACTATGAAACTAAATTTCTTTCCATTCTTTTTCTAAATTTACATTTCTTGCTAATCCTATTAAATTTTTATTTATAAAAATAGTATATTAGTGCTCTTTGGTAAAAGACTATATTTTCTCTAGGATAGTAATTTACTACATAAATTTTCCTAATTTGGTAATAGTTCTATGTAAGAAGTTTTTCATCAAATTAGCTAATCTAAAATTTAAATAAACATCTAGAGATGCTAAAATTAAGTTATATCCTAGTCTCCTTTAAAATAGAAATTATTATGGAACCATAAATTAAATTAATTTCCATAACTAAGCTAACATGCATAAATTTGCATGGGGAAAAGCTTAAGGAGCTCTTTCAAGAAGAAAATTACATGTAGGATTGAAAGAAATAAAAGTACCTTTGAAATCTTTGAAAGAAAAATGGAATTCTACCCAACTTAAGATAGTTTAGAGGATTTGCTTGATGAATTCTTTTAATGAAGTAGTTGTTTTTGTAGGTTTAGTAGTGATTTTTTATGCGAAAAACTTGATGGGAGTATTTTTTTTGAAAGATGGTGATTTAGGAAGTTGAAGAAATGGTAGGATTTGGAGTTGGAAAAAGAAAAATGGTGGAAGACAAAGTGAAAGGTGGAGTTCGGCAAGCATGGGTAAAAGAGAAGAAAAGTGAAAAAGATGGTGTCTTGAAAAGTCTTGGTCTCTCTAGAAAATTCAAGACAGTCTTGAGTTGACAAAAATACCCTTCATCAATGTTGTAAAATTCAATTATGTCCCATGAAAGAAATTAACAATTTAAGAATTTTATGAAACTAACTAGAAACTAGGTTACTCCATAAAAGTAAGGTCAAAATAACTATTTAATTTAACTATCCAAGTGAGTTTACTCTAGGAAGTTTGAATATATTGTTAGGTTTTCCAAGGGTAAAAATGTAAATTTTTGCCAGATAATTTCATGCAGCAACTTGGCAGTTTTCAAGTTTAAACAGTGTATAACAATATGACATCCTTCAATACTGTAGGAAAAATCATATTCAATGAAGAAAAATTCAAATTTTAAATTTACTAACATTTATGAAAATGCCATTGAGTTATACAACATTCTTTTTTGTAATTTTTTTTCTCTAACTTAAGATGTTCAGAAAAATACTGTAATAGCTTCGAATATTCTAAGACACACTAAAGAAGATAACTGGGTGGTTTGAAAGGTCATTTATACCATCGGTGTCATGTACGAAATTTTTTTGGAAAATAATACAAAAAGATTGACTTTTTCTTCTTAGGTCAAAGTTTGCCCTAGGTGTTTAGAAACCTAATTCTTCAAAATAAGGAAAATTTCACTAGGTAAAAGTTGTTCTTATTCTTACTAAGGATACCTCTACGTATATACTAAGTATAAAAACTCTCATTACCTAAGTCTACGTTTCCAAACTAGGCCATTCTAGGACTAGGTGCTACATGCCTCATACATGTAAAAGGACTCAATGGTCTATAATAATCACTTTCATATAAAAATCATACCTTGAACCTTCTTCTGTAGCTCTTTCTTCACCCCCACCTTGAGTCTTTGTTGGTGTAGTCATTTCCTCACTTCTTCCATTATCATTATCTTGATTCATTAAATGACCTTTGAATCCAAGTGTAGAGCCGATGGTTTCATCTGATGAAGAATTTAAGCCTACCTCTTCGAACATCACTTTATCAAGATCAATCCCAAATTCTTGAGTACGACTGCTGATCTCTGGATTAAGCTTCCTATCACAGCCATCTAAATGTACAGGCTTAATCCATTGAAAATAAGGATACTCATCTTCATCACCAATTTCAACAAAAATATCAAAAAGATTCAATGCGTATTGCACTAACATCTTATCTTATGTCTCTTCCATATCTTTAACTCGTAGTCTCATATTATAGTAACAATACACGAGATTTCGTAAAGTTTAATGGGCTAATCGGTTTTGCTTCTTTGTGTATATTAAAGCAAATGTGCTCCAATTTATTTCGAAAGTTAAAGATGAAGCAGTTTGAGATAATATTTGCAGAGCCAATTTACGCGATATTTATGCACTTTCGCTTGAATTTGACAGCTGTCACACCCTGACCCCGAGGGGTCGAAATGGGACAATCGCCGCGTGCTAAAGATCTTGGACGACACGCTTTACCCAAAATCTCAAACACGCAAGGCTAACGATACCCGAGCTACTGAACATAAAACACAATAAAAAAAATGTATGAAATACACTTCATTTGCATTAAACTAATTTTTTATATCGAATGGAATTTCTACAATTAGTTAAAAGCTTTCTTTTTATCCATATATAGAAAATGTTTCATAATATTTACAATACATCAAAATTGAGAACTTGTAGAAAAACGCAGCCGGTGGATCCCCGATGGTGGTATACAAAAGCTTAATTACATACATGTAGAAAATGTCGGCCCCGGTCGGGTTGACTTCTCGTCAAATTCCTACCTTCTATCTACAATCCTTCAACCTGAAAAGGGTTTTGAGAAAAACTAGAGTGAGCATATAATTAAATGCTCAGTGAGTGAGACAAGACTGTATATAAAAGAAGCTTCATATATGAAATTTAAAGAAAAACTAATAAAGGTTCGAGACACAATGTGATTGAAATTTACAACATGCCCGTCGACGTGTAAGCCTTTAGCTGTCGACGGGTAAGAGGTTTGGTAACTGCTGTTTTCGAAAAACCAAGACATCCGTTCACGGGTAAAGGGACAGACGTCCACGGCTAGAATTTCAAGAGTGCAATTAATCCTAGACGTCGACGTCTACCAGCTTAACCGTTGATGGAGGAAAGTTTCTGACTTCAGTGAAATTCACGTATTTGTACACCCGTCGACGTCTAACTCTCTACACGTCGACGGGTAAAAGTTTCTGACTTCAAGTAAATTCAGGTCATTTAGTCATCCGGCGACGGGCAAGAGTGCACACGTCAACGGGTAACTTGGGCCAATACTCGAATTGGGAGAATAAGCAGAGACGTAGACGGGTAGTCTTTTAGCCGTCGACGGACAAAAGTTTCTGACTTCCGAAAAAATCAAGTTAACTGCCTACCCGTCGACGGGTAAATACATGGGCGTCGACGAGTAGAAGTCTCTGTTTACCAAATCAGGGCAATCTTTAATGAAAGGAAAATCTTTCAAGGTTTATAAAATAGAACGAGTCAAAGAGTTCTAAAGGGGCTCGCCAAAACACATTGTTCAAACCCCACCCTGCCAAGATAGAGCTCGAACCCGTCGAGATGATTTTTCCTTCCTTTTTTCATAAGAAAAGCCCATTTCTCGACGTTGGCATGAACCTTCACTACGGGTGGTACGTAGCTATGTCCATAGTACTCCCACATGGGTCGTAACATCACAAACATGGTGCGCACAAATTCCCCTGTACCATCCATCCCTTGTGGGAGTGATAAGCCTACTCACGCCGGCTCCACAAGCTCGGCCCGTGAGAGGCGCCACTGCAGTGACTTCTGATCATCCACCAGCATCCACACTCGATAAAACATTCATTTCATAAAGATACGTTTTTAATCATCCAAGAAACTATATCATTTGCATATGAAGATTTCAAACAAGATTGAAATGCAGGGAAAAGCAAGAAAGACACATTTAAGTCTATTAAGTCTCACTCACAAGTTTGGAGAGGGTATGCACTCCCACTAATTCTCCTTTTCTGAATCCTTAGAAGATGACTCACCACCTTAAGCTCTTGTAGAAGTTGAAACTTGTGAACTTAATCAAATTGTATAAAGCTTTCCTTGAGATTTTCTTGGTGAGGATGTTGTTTGGAGGGTAAAGTAGTAAATTTGCTTGAGAACTTTGGTGGGATTTTGGAGAGAGAGTGTTTAGATGCAGAGAGTTTGGAGCTTGAAGCAAGAAAAATGGTGGAAAACTACCAAAGAGTGTCCGGCCATGCAAGGGGAAAAGAAGAAGAAAACACAAAAAGTTGTCTTGAATTTTCTAGACAATAACTTAGTCAAATGACAGAAATGCCCTTATTGAATTTTAAAAATTCCCTTTGTGTCCTAAAGAGCAATGATGTAAATTGAGTTAGAATAAAGAATTTGAAAATTAAAATCAATTGGCAAAAATTCACGAAAATAAAATGAATTTATCGACGTGTTTAAATCATTACGCTAATAGGGGAAATTTTCATAATTTGGAAATTAAAATCCATACAAGGGTAAAATGGTAAATTCATCAGCATATGGCCTCAATGCAAATAAATATAGGACTAGGTATCACAATAGCGATTGAATTTGACACTTAGGCCAGAGCGTTTTGCTTTCCCCACAAGCCAAAAAATCATACCTTGAACCATCTTCTGTAGCTCTTTTTTCACCCCCACCTTAAGTCTTTGTTGTTGTATTCATTTCCTCACTTCTTCCATCATCATCATCTTGATTCATTAAATGACCTTTGAATCAAAGTGTAGAGCAGATGGTTTCATTTGATGAAGAATCTAAGCCTACCTCTTCGGAAATCACTTTATCAACTTCAATTTCAAATTCTTGAGCATGACTGCTGATCTCTGGATTAGGCTTTCTATCACGGCCATCTAAATGAGCAGGTCTAATCCATTGAAAACAAGGGTACTCATCTTCATCACCAATTTCAACAAAAATATCAAGAAGATTCAATGGGTCTTGCACTAACATCTTATCTTGTGCAGCTTCCATATCTCTAACTTGTAGTCTCATATTATAGTAATAATACACAATATTTTGTAAAGTTTAATGGGCTAATAGATTTTGCTCCTTTGTGTGGATTAAAGCAAATGTGCTCCAATTTATTTTGTAAGATGAAGATGAAGCAGTTTGAGATAATATTTGCAGAGCCAATTTACGCAATATTTGTGCACTTTCGCTTGAATTTAACAACGATTGAATTTGACACTTAGGTCAGAGCCTTTCGCTTCCACCATAAGCCATGCAATTTTCCATTTGAGTCAAGCTTCCAAGTATTTCAACTTGGGTTACGATTCGGATCGGATTACAAAATTAAAGGTACAATAATAAAATTTTTCTAATATTACGCACTAGACATTTTAACAGATATTTAAAATATCACAATATATTACGGATATATGACTATATCGATGGATATCCTACGATTTAAAAACTACTGTAGATATATCGTAACGAACATTGCTACTTGACCCGCCACATTTTGTCCCACACGATTGTCCACTTGACGTGGCATCTTATTTTGCGAATCCCACTTTATTTTGTTTAACATCAATTAACTTACTCTTTCAGTCTCCATTACTTAACGTCCACTAATATTACTTACTCTCCGTTACCATTAAATCTAAGAAGTAAGAACATATTTGTATAGTCTTTTCTTATCGGTACAATCTCAAAAGTTGAGCCGCCATTTTGTTGTAAATATACCTACTACCTGCGTGTAGAGGTGTCCATGGACCGGGTCAGGCCGGGTTCAAACAAGAATTTATGAGAAATTTTTTTATCCAAGTTCGGCCCGGCTTGATTAAACGAGCCTCTTTCTTTGTCTAAACTCGGCCTTAAAATATTTCTATAAGCTCGAGGCCTGTTTAAAAGCCCGTTTTTAAATTTTTTCCTACACTAATTTTAAAGATTAAATTATATTAATTTATAATATAAATAAAAATAAATCAACACATTTAAAAAAAATCATCTAAAATAATTTTTACAAAGTTAACAAAGTCTAAATACTAATAATATTTGAAAATATCAATATCATATACAAAAAAAAAGAAAACACCACATTAATAAATAAAATAAATATATAAAAATATATTTATATTAAATGAATAGTAATTCGGGCCGGACCGGGCCTTGATTTTTTGGCCTATGACCAAGTCTGGCCTGTTTATTAAACGGGCTTTTAAATCTTGTTCAAATCCTCCCAAATATCAGACAGGCCTACAGGCTTGGACGGGTAGTCTGACCCTTGAACAGTTCTACCTGCGTGCAGTAGCGCAGGTTTTTCTTATTTCATCTTTAATTTTTTTTGTATTTTTTTTATGTTTTGATGTGATGTGAGGTTTAGGATTTTACATATTTATTGTTTCTTTGATATTTTAGCATGACAGGAGTTAACGTGAGCAGGGGTGTTGTTTAACATGAGATAGAGGAGAGTTAATGTGAGGAGGGTCACGTTAGACAGGCAACCGTGCGGGACAAAATATGGTGGACTAATAATCATTTTCCTATCATAATATCTATATCAATTATAGATATATCGATGAATATATCGATATATCAACGGGTATTAAATTTCATAAATAATAATACTTCGTTAGATAATTATAATGTGAAGAACAGATGCGGAGATTGACGGCATACATATGTTATTTTCTCTTGAAGTTTCTAAACTATCTTTTTATGTTATCTCAGCTCATCCAATTGCAGGATTAATACTATTTAGATGAGTTTGTCCCGAACTCAAGTAATGAATGAGACTGTTTAGTTTTCAATAATTTCATTGCCATTATGAGCTAAATTTAGTTGGAACTTTTCAAAATTTAGATTTAGGATAAGGAAAAAAGAAAGATCAGAAAATAAATGAATAAATAAATAGTTTGAAAGAAGGAATATACGGTTTCTGGGAGGCATGCAGTTTAGGTAAAACTCCAGGGAAAGGGTATCCCCAAAGAATCTAACATCTAACAAGTAAAACGAGGCTGGCTACACATGTTTGTTTTTTGGACTTTGCAGTAAATTACAATTAATTATTTTGATATTTTGAGTTGATTTGATTATATTTATTGAGTATATTCCATACCCTTAAAAAATAAATAATTGGAGAATCAAATCCCAGGTTTAATTGTCTTTTATCACCAAAAAAAAAATTGTCTTTTAATCACCAATCTGATCATGCCACCTCATCCAGGAACCTCTATTTGATGCTGACGTGGGTACGCAGTGTAATTCAAAGGCAAACCTAGCGTTAAATAAGTAATTTCACAACTCGGAAAACCAACCCCCCCAAAAAAAAGAATTCACTTTATGGTACAGTGACGTGAGATTGTAAAAATAAGAAAAGAAAAAATTTCTTTAAAATTCCCATTTCGCACACAGACAGAACGCGAACCGCCATCGCTGAGATGAGATCACCCAAAACACACTTCCTTTCTACAGTAGTATAATAATTTTTTTTATTTTCTTTGAAAATATTAAATACCCAAAAAACCAGGGTCCAACCCTGGCATTTTCGCTTCAACAATTAGCCGATTGAGTGCGATTTTCAGTGGGGTTGGGGAAGGTTTTTGCAAAGGGAGGTGTTACGATTTTTTTTCCTTGCTTTATGTGAGATGAAAATCCCGCACAGGTTTCAAATCTTCGACTCATTTCCAGCGTAGTCGAATAAAACCACACAAGAGAGGAAGAGGAGCCGCTGTTAATTTCTCTCATGGAAAAGCGCGTGTACGAAGTTTGGAAAGGAAGTAATGTAAGGATGTGCTTTTCTTTTTTCCTTTTTGAATTATTTATGGTTTTTCTATTCAAATGCTTGGTATTGGTGTCTGGGTATCGTTTAGATTTGTTTGGTTTGTGGAATAATGAGTTGAGTCTTTATTAGTTTAGTGGAATTTTTTTGTTTGGGTTTTTAATCAATTTGGTTCTGATTATACTTTTACCCTGCTGGGTGAACTTTTTTGTTCTATAATACTAAGAAAATGTGGGGAAAGATGGGGAAATTAATGAACTTTCCTCGGTGTTCCTCACTCTTTGTTGATTCACTTTTGCATTGGTGAAGTATGAGTTCTGGTGATGGTTAGTGCATTGTTGGTAATTTAGCTTTTGCAATTTCCCATTATGACTAAATGGATGACAAGCTTTGCGTTTAAAGGACATGTAGCAAGTTTTCTGGATTGTTTAGTAGAGTAACAGAGTATAGCCTTACAATTTTCGAGTAGAATTGGAGTGCGTTATGCTAAATTACTTTTGGGAAAGTAGGTCGATCCCATGCTTGATACAGTAGCTTATTCTTTGAATTTTTTGCATTTTAATGGAGTTATGTGTGTTCTTCTGCATATCAACTTTCGTGTTAATATCAGTCATGAGAAATCTAGTGCTATTGGGTTCTATTAAGAATTTGAATGTCAATTCTCATCTCCAAATGTTTTGAGAGAGATGTCCTGATAGATATGAGTGTAATTATAATGTTACAAATTGTTTTCAATGGGCAGATTCTCTTCTTTTCATACTTTACCTTTTCCAAATTCCAAACTGCCATGGTCCAGTTATTGCCTTTCTGAGTTGGCTGATTGTGGTGGATATACGTCCTACTTTATTAGTGCGGCAAGCCAGCAACCACTGCATCAAAGGGATTCTTTAGCCATGGAATAAGTGCAAAAGCAGTGTTTGAATTGAAAGATGAACAATATGGTCATAATTTGTCTTTATATTTTTACGAGATGAATGACCTCAGATTTTGAAGGAATATAACAATCATAAATTCTTTTTTTGCTTTTTGGGATGTGATAGTCATCAGTTTTTAAGTTCTGGGGGTGGGATGGGAGTGTTTCAATGAGCAATAATGACAAGTTAAAGTAAGTGACAGTGATTAGAGAACGGGTGAACATTTTTAGGAGAGAAAGTTGGCAATGTAGGATCCCAGATCATTACCAACTGGCATATGAAAAGTAAGTGTTAACCCAATGTTAGGCGCTTTTTATATTTGAGAAGTGCACAAAAACTATTACAGCATGTTCTTTCTCATGCTATGTAGTCATGTTCTCTATGTGATGATTGAAGTATAATGTAAGATAGGATTCAAGTTTTTGGGTGGTTTACGTATATCATGGCTCTCAAAAACTTAATATCTTGGTGATTTCTTGTATTGAAACCAGAAAGGTGGGCAGAAAATATTGAATTCTATGATATTGAAGAGATTTAATGATTATATGGTCAAGGAGCTGGGTATATTGGCAAGAAAAAGTAAATTTTCATGTGAGCTTGAAAGCCTTTTTGAACCATTGAATGGGTATAAAGTAATCCTTTTTTCTTTCTTTCTATAAGCTTGTCACAATTATTTCATATGGAGCAGTTATTGCATAGGGGGGGGGGGGGGTCTTCTAGTTGGCTTAAGGCTGTTGGGAAAGTTTTAGGTGCAGTCGATTATGGGCTAGGTTTTTTTTTTTTTTTTTTATATATATTAAGTTATGATAAACGGGGATAAGTTCTCTATTATTCATTGTTTATTCTTTAGATTATGATGAATGGGGATAAGTTTTCTAATATTCACTGTTCATTTTATTGGGGGAATTTGCGGCTTACTATCTTTATGTGTTCACTTAGATAGGACTGAATACCCTGTGAGCTTTGCTTGTCAGGATTCTTCTGGTTTTCTCTAGTTTATGTGGAAAGGGAGAGTTTTTTCTTTTGTCCTCTGGAAGTTCTGGATAAGTATGAGATTTCTGTTTGGAATTTGTCCATAGAACTTCTCTTGAGTTTGGCCTTTTTCTGGTTCTTTTAGGAACACTACTTGTTTGGGTTTGATGAAGCAAACTGCTGTTCTAAATGCACAATTGTTAATATAGATAAACAGCATTTTCCTGTGAATAGCTTAGCGAGCAATCTGTCTGCTCTTGATAGCATTTCCTTTTTGAAATTTTATAGACTTTACCATTAGTTAACAATATTGGAAAAAGTTTAAAGCATTTATTCAACTAATTCTTCGAAGCAGAAGTAAAAACGTAGATGTAATGCTCAATACCTCCCCACCCCTTCCCCCACCCTATTAACTATTTATGATTTTGTGGTGAGTGCTATAATTAAGGTTTATTTGTTAGATACATATATTGATGTTATTGTGGATTTGAAGAGGGAAGCAGTGTCCAAGTGTTGAATTGATAGAATAGTAAAACTGTTTAACTATTTTACCATGTATTTGCAAGAAGGATCTACTTTAAGTCCTCAGTCTTATGCTAGTCATATCATTTATAAACATACCGAGCATATTCAAGATTATATCCTTTGTGAGTGCTGTGCAGATGACTAATTTATAGAATGAGACTTAGGATAGAAGTCAAATTAAAGTTAGAACTTTGAAAAGCACTTTAGAATGCATTTGTTAAAGTTAACTCGCTTGAAAACTGAATAGATCTCATGCAATTTGAATAATATAGAAAATGGAAGCTTTTTAAAGGGATGTGATTTAAAATAAAGTATCTGCTACTGTTTGTATATGTTGAAAGACACTGTTAATATCTCGGACCCAAGGGTTTTTGACATTTTGTGCTGAAGGGTCAAACATACTTTTCATGAGGCAATAGTTATTCCTTCCTCCACATTGATGGAGAACATCAATGATGGTGATGGTTACTTTTCTTTGTTGTATATAGTGGAGGGAGCCAGCATCATGCAGTTTTAGCATTATTGATTTGTAAAGAATTGAAGACTATTCTAAACCAATAATTGAATTTCCCTGCCTTCGCTTATTTTTGAGGTGAAGGATGTGGGAGGAGGGCTTTGATTGGTTAGCCTTGGGACTTTGCAGATTAAAATTTTATATAATCTTGTCTAACCAGAAATTTGTTACTTCGCTTCATTCTGTTATAGGAAAATGCACTAGCACAAATGATGTTCTTCAAGTTATCTTTTGCTTTCTTCACTACAGATACATCATGTCATTAATTTCATTCAGCATTTAATTACTCTTCTATTTTCATTATGCAGAAGTTCATCCTTGGTGGGAGGTTGATATTTGGGCCAGATGCTAGGTCTCTACTTGTCACCTTATTGCTGATCACTGTTCCTGTTATTATCTTTTGTGTATTTGTTGCAAGGCATCTTCGTCATGCATTTTCACCATATAATGCGGGATATGCAGTTCTGGTGGTAGCAATTGTCTTTACTATCTATGTAAGTCCTATTCAGCATTTACTTATTGCCTAAATTCTTTCTGGGGGTTTG
The DNA here is from genome assembly GCA_030664755.1 of Microcos paniculata. Taxonomy (NCBI): domain Eukaryota; kingdom Viridiplantae; phylum Streptophyta; class Magnoliopsida; order Malvales; family Malvaceae; genus Microcos; species Microcos paniculata. The sequence continues at coordinate 21,512,273 of CP131461.1, forward strand.
AGAACATCTGTTGTTGATGTGACTATCTAATGGCTTTGCTGAACTGCTCTATGAGAACTATAAGAACTTTGAGTTATGGAAAGACTGAGTGCCAAACTGCTAACTTTTAGTCGTTGGAATTTCTCAACAATTATTCTGTCATAAATTGTCTGACTGAAATTTTTATGGGCACCCGGAATTAAATTTTCATTTAGAGTAAACAAAACTTTTATGTTTTAATTGAGAAGATAATTATTCCTGAATATTGAGATGTTTTTGCTGGAAGAATGGTGGTACCGTTTCATTTGAGATTAGTTGCTAACTGTTTTTCTGGAAATGATGTTCTTATAGAAGTTTGGCCTTCTAAGATCTACATAATATTCGGACAGCTTGTTTTCTAATTTCTTCACGTTAAATTAGTATATCTTTTGGATAACTTTTCAGCTTATGTATACATGTCTATATCTTATATATATATTGGGTCTTGGGGTTGTATGTGTTGCTATTGATTTTAATAGCACAGTTTATTTTGATAGGTGTTGATTCTTCTTTTCCTCACATCAGCTCGGGATCCAGGAATCATTCCACGCAATTCACATCCACCAGAGGAGGAGTTCCGCTATGATTCTTCTGTTTCAGCTGAGGTTGGGGGAAGACAAACTCCCAGCCTTCAGTTCCCTCGAACCAAGGAAGTTGTGGTTAATGGAATCCCTGTGCGGGTGAAGTATTGTGATACATGCATGCTTTATCGTCCTCCTCGCTGCTCTCACTGTTCCATTTGCAACAATTGTGTGGAGCGTTTTGATCACCATTGTCCTTGGGTGGGCCAATGCATTGGAATGGTGAGCTCTTTATCCATCTAATATTCCTGTTTATTAAAACTGTTCTGGATCCTTCTATTTTGTTTCTCTTGAGTAGTCGTTTTAATAGGAATCTGACTCCCTATTATTTATGAGCAGCGCAATTACCGGTACTTCTTTATGTTCGTTTCTTCGGCAACTCTTCTCTGCATCTATGTGTTCTCCATGTCAGCGGTGTACATCAAGGTTCTAATGGATGATCACCATGGAACAGTTTGGACAGCGATGAAGGAATCTCCCGCATCGGTCATACTAATGGCATATTGTTTCATTTCACTTTGGTTTGTGGGTGGGCTGACAGGATTTCACTTGTACCTCATTGGAACAAACCAGGTCAGTTATTTTCTCATGGTTGCTGCATGATGATTTAAGTTGTACTTTATCCAAATTATTGAAAATCACAAAGAGCTTGATTTAAGTTTCTGATAAAAATCAACTTAAGTTTTAAAATTTGTTTCTTCGACATCTCTTAGCTTATTTGTTTGTGTAAAATCTTTCCCTGAACTAAAAAGAGGATAAGGTCTTTCTGAGGTGTGCACTAAGTCATCATTGTACAAAAGATGAGACCTACCCTTGGTTAGCTAATAAAATCATTTAAGGAAGCAAATTTTGTCAGGATTAATGCATTGTGTCACAGTTTGGCTACAAGATTATGTGTTCTCATGTTTACTTAGCATGGCTCCTAGAGTTAAGACACTGTGCTCACTTTCCTAAATTCATGGTTAGATGTTGTGTTTATCCTTGGTGTGTGCACCTTAGATGAACATGCTAAGTGAAGATGTCCCCATGTTAAATCAATTGCTTTTGCTGTCATTTTACTGAAAATTCTACCATTCTGGTGGCATGTTTACCAAATTTTCCATCTTTGATATCACTCAATTAACTCTTCCTCTCCTTTGTTACCTTGATGGATTAATATTTGCCTTATGAGAGTTTGGCAAATAAAGATGGAAAAATCCACTAATGGGATATATTAGCCTAGATCCTGCCGGTGGGAAAAAATGGGAAGGGAAGGAACAAAGATCATGATTCATTGTTTTTGTTTACTATGGAACAAACGTCCATTCATGTTATTCCATGCGTGTTTTTAGGAGTAAACTAATGTGCCGTCGTGTCTTCCAGACTACATATGAAAATTTTCGATATAGAGCTGACAACAGAATCAATGTCTACGATCGGGGTTGTCCAAGCAATTTTCTTGAAGTATTTTGCACAAAGGTAAAACCCTCAAAGAACAATTTTCGTGCTTTTGTTCAAGAGGAGGTACCAAGGCCTAGTTTACCAGTTACGCGGGAAGCGGAAGCAGAAGATCTGGGCGGAGATCCACGTTCAAAGGTTGAGGATGATCTAGAGATTGGTGAAGATTTATTGAAGATCTCCCAACGGCGTAATATCGAGGAAATTGATGAGGACATCCACAGTAGAGGGAGCAATGGCCCGCCTCATACCGCCTTGGAGGTTGATTCTGTTCTGGGATCAGATCATCGAGCTCCCACAATTCGATCTGACACTAGACATTCAAGTTGGGGAAGGAGAAGTGGTAGTTGGGAAATCGCCCCTGATGTCCTTGCAAATTCCACGGTTACTGAAAGCAGAAGCTATATCACTTCAAAGGAAGCTCGCCAATGATGGGGTAATTTGTATAGTTGCCATTGCGTGGTAATGTGCAGTCTCTTGAATAGTGTTTTCCTGGTATGGAGGGGGGAAGTTTCATTTGATTAGATGATGACAATTATCCATTGGGGAGTGAAATTTACTCCCCTTGTAGGCATCAAAGCTTGTATTACCAATTTTCTTTCTTCTCTTTGGGAATTCTAGCGCTTTTTTCCCTTTTTAGTTTTCTTTTGGAAAGCAGTCTATAGGAATGTGTCTGTAATTGTTTTGAGAAGTGAATAGTGTCTTCCTTTTCTTCTTTCTTCTCTCTTAGTATTGTTGAATGATATGGAATATTGGGTGGCATGTCTAGTTTTTGTTTTTATTTCAGCTGTAAAATATTTTTCCTTCTCCAGACACAAAGTTATAGAATCTCTCTCTCTCTGATAATTAGCAAGTTTTCATTGATTTAACTTCAATTATCTGAATGTTCTTATCCCATCTTCAAAGTTTGATTTATTTTCATTTACGTTCATCACAATGATTTGCTTATATGGTATTCAAAAATAGATTTGGTTAAAGATTTGCTGCAGGTAACTTGTGGGGTGGGGAAGGAGAATATGAGTAGTTTAGGAACTTCAAAAATGGAAAGATTTGCGGTGTAACAAGATGGCAATCATCTGGCCGAAGGTTTAACCATAAAAATGTTAATATCCGTTTTAGGAGGTGAACAAACTAGATTTATGTCTACCAAAAGAACAAGATGCTATAAATTGGAAGAAGCTAAATATAAATGGACGATTGTACTTTTGACAAGCCAAATCTACGATCTTTCAGATATAGACAATCCCCTACCTATATAAAGAATCAACCATGGGAAACCAAAACAATACATTCATCCAAAAAATCAAATCAAACCTAGCAACAGCAACCCTTTCAAAAACAAGACGAGATGGCTCCTCAAATTCATTTCCTTGTATCCTTGACAATCATCTTCTCTATCTGTCTCCTTTATCCTTCCGTAGCATCAGCATCTCCAGAATTAGCCGAAAAAATATGCAACGACCAAGGCATCTTGAATCGTGATTTCTGCTTGAAGACTCTTTCAGAACCCCAAGCTGCTGCAGCCCGGAACCTCAACCAACTCACAGCTGCTGTCATGAAATTAGCATCCTCAGACGCTAAGAATACGCTCGATGTCATCTCTGGAATGACCAAGAAACCATCCTCACCTGAAAGTCTCAAGGCCCTCAAAACCTGCGAGGATGCCTATAGATATGCCATTAGATCTTTCGGAATGATCGCTTCGGAGCTGACCGAAGATGCCATGAGCGCAAACTATGATGTCAGCGTTGTTGGCCCCGAAGCTGATAGATGTGTCAAGGCACTGGAAGCTGCCAAGGTTCAAGCACCCGAAGTTTCTGAAGGAAACCAGTCTTTGCTGTATTTTTCTTCTGTGGGATCTGCAATAACATCAAAGGTGCATTAGTGGGGTGAAACTGTTATTCAGATAAAGGGAGCCAAAAATATAAAAGTAAAAGATAAAAGAAAGTAAATAAAGGTGTGGATGTATGGTCTTGTTTCACAGAAGAAATGGAGGGGTGCCATTATTGTTGCTTTGTTTGATCTTTGCAAATTGTAATCTTGTGAGACATAAGAGTATCTTGAATGCTCTGTTTTATAAAGTTATAAAGGTTTGCAAGTTGAATATGCTACATGATCCCATATTATAATTGGTATTAACTATTAAGTCATCAATCTGAGCCTATTCTTTCCAAACATGGATTTAAAGACAGGGAGATCCTCTTTCTCTGGCTACCAAAATATCTTATCAGTCATGCTTCTCATAGAAGAAAACCGAAGGAAAATTAATGGAATAAAAGTTAACAAAAGTGATTCTGAGCTCTGTCATCTCCTATTTGGAGATGATAGCTTCCTATGTTTTAGAATTTATTTTCATTTGTGCAGGGCTATAAGATCTGTTCTTGAAGAATTTTGCATGTCCAAAACCATTAACTCTGACTATCTTAAGCCTTTATCAGTCCAAATTACCTGATCCAAAAGAAAAGGTGCATGGTTCAATGGCATTCTAGTGAAGTGTTCTCTGAAACCATCCAATAATTTAATTTGGTAAAATGAGGCCCAACAAGGAGTTTTTCCCACAATCCAACAAAAAACTGGTTGGGTGGAAGAGCCAAAAACCTATGACAGGGAGGAAGGCTAACATTGATCAAATGAACCCTGGAAGCCTCACTGTCTTTCATGCATATGCTTCAAGGAACTAGTTAACATTTGCCAGAAATTTGGAAAGACGACTTTTTCTTTGGTGATGCAAAAAGGAATTATTGGAAGTGTCAAAATCGGAGTTCAACAATTACAAATAGGAATTATATTGTGGATGCAAGACAATATTTTAAGTATCATAACTAGGCTTCACATTAAATTATTATTGATTCCTTCCCATCATACATTTGACCAAATCTAGTAAACGATAATAATCAAAGAAAGAGGGAAGATTCTTTACCCTAAGTCCCTCTCGATGTTGTTACAACTTACAATGACTCCCATCAACAAGAAGGTCGAATCCACCAAATTTACTTATGATGATCAATTGCTCTATCTAACCGATTATCATCTCGCATCTGATGACAATTAAAGTCCCTGTTTGCTCCCACCAACTACTATGTACTTTTGATTTCTGAAGTCTGAACTGATACGATATTCTTCAAAGGCACACGCACACCAAGACATTGGAGGGCAGCCTGTGCACCACCATCCCAGAGAAAAGAGATAGGAGATTGATATCACTGGAGAACATGTCTTTTTAAAGCCAAGAGATGGTAAGCCACTGTATCAACCTGGAAGGACTGACCAAGTGATTTCATATCAGTCAGTCCGACTGATTCCTCCATTTTGGGCTTCAGGGAAACCTAAAAGCATTTCCAATTCATCAGGTTGAAGTGGAGCAACCTCATTCCTTCCAACCCCAAACCAAATTTTATTTTACTTTCTGCATTGATCAAGAACAACCTGTTGGATAGTCAAAGGTGGCTCACCATCATCATAATTTTCAATAGTCTTGCGGATCCCGTCCTTCACTTAGCATTCCCTAAGCATGTTTGTTCAACTTTGTTCTTGAATCCCGGGAAGGCCCTCATTTCTTGGTTAATAGTGAGTGGTGGAAATGAAAGAAATGGGAATCTGTTATGAATTGGTAGATTTTGAAAATAACCCTTTTCCTTGCATTCGTAATTTAGCACAAAAAGGCTTGGAATCGACAAATTCTGGCGCTTCGTCATAAAAGAACTGTGAAATGGTATGCCAAACTCCTTTAGAGTAAGTGCGAACATTCTCATAGGAGAAGTAAGGAGGCCCAAGCAGCTTTCTGACGTACTTTATAAGTTGTCTGATTTGAATCTGTTGGGACCCAATCATTGGGTTCGGAAAGTGAAGGGTATCATCTACTCTCCATCAAGAAGCCTCTTTTCAAGCTTAATCTGTTTGTCCTTTTCCACAAAGTCAACTTTCGCCTCTTTTTTCTGATTGGAGTCATTAATTGTAGAAGGGACGGGAACAAGTGCATCGGCAGCCTTAGCCGAGCATATACAAAGTCTGTCAACTATGCGATTGAGGAGCATCTCTGGTTTTTTTCTTTTTGGTACAATTGGGGGTACTAAAACCCAGGAGAGAGTAATGGACCCCTGCCTTGGGACTCCTCTAGCCTCTCTGGCCACTAGGCCAAGAGGTAGAGGTCGGAGCATCTCTGGTTTAGTATACAGCACCTATCTCCTTCCAAGATATACCAAACCTAACCCATTAGTCAATTGAGGTTGGTTACGTTTTTAAGGTTTTCGATCTCTCTATTTAAAAGGTTTGAGATATGAGTCGTATCAATGGTCTTTATTGATGGGTAATTTATAAATATTATTGTCAATCCTCTTTAAGATTAATGACATACTCTGATTCTGGACTGCGATAACTTCTCATCGTCTAAACCTTTTTTACCAAAAAAAAAAAAAAACTAACTCACCAAACTCTCGGGATAGAAAAGCCCGTTAACGAGTTATGATGAAAAAAAGCATATAAAAATATAACAACTTGGGCTGAACTACTATGAAAAACCTCTTTTTTTGGTTTGGTGAGCAGAAAAAGCCCAAAAAAAAAAAATCCATAAAAAGCCAATGGCAACTTAGCTTATTGATAGACTAATGAATATGTTATTAATTCATGGCAGTCTCAAATGCACGCAAAAAAAATCAAAATGTTTATTTAACAAATTAATTTGCTGTTCTATAACCGTTTTTAATATTAAGCCTTTAATGATCATTTTACCTTGACTGCAAAATTTTTTTTGTCAAAAAGTGTTAAAAACTCAATCAAAATGCTTAGGGCCTGTTTGGGATCGTTACCATTTTGTGTTTTTTGTTCCATTTTTGTGTTTTGAAAACAAAACCAATAAAAATATGTTTGGTTGGGTGTTTTCATTTTCAAAAATTTTGGCAACAAATGTCATGTTTTAGAAAATTTTGGAAGTAAAATTTTGATGTTTTCAGTTGTTTCCAAAACACTTCTACAACATAAAAACATGCGTGAACAGTGTCTTTTAATGAGGCCATCATTCGATTTCCACATCAGGCAAAAATAATGGTTTTTTCTTCATTGTCCCTCTTCCCTTAAAAGAAGTCATCGATTTTTTCTCTCTCAGTCTCATCTCTCTTTGCTTCAGGTCTCGCATGATCCCTCTCTAACTCAAATTAGTGATTTTTTCCCTTTCCTTCAAAACTCTCATCTACTTTTAGATCATGAATTTTTTATTCTGAGGCTTAAGCTCTTGAGATTTGATTACCTCTTCTATTATCAGATTCTCTCTTCTTACTTCACTCTGTTCAGACTTTCTAGGCTTAAGGTTCTTGAAAGCAAATTGGGAATTTTTCATTGGAGCTTCTCTTTACAAATCTGAACAGTAAAAACCTTTACTTCAAAGCAACAGTCGAAATACTCCAAACAAAGCTTCATCGGATGGTGGAATCTCCAGGATTGATCTATTCACAGTGGTTGTTCGTTGGGTTTGAGAGCAGGGAATGAAGGCAATGCTGTAGTATAGTTTTAGCTTGGAGAAAGCTTTGAAAGAAGTTCCGATCTGAGTTTTCTATAGCTAGGTTCATCTCACTGGAGTCACATTCAATTGAAAGGAAGTTAGAAAAGGGATCGGGGTGAAGGAAGACACTACAGCAAAGGAAAGAAAGGTAACAGTGCCACTTGAAAATTTAAGGTTTATTTTATTCGTTTGTATGACTTGGAATCTGATTATGTTTATATTAATACTATTAATTTATGCAATTAGCCAGCCATGTTGAAATATTATTTTATCAGTAGTGCTATCATTAAATATTATTTTATCAATAGTGCTATCATGAAAAATGATTCATGAAAAATGATTCAGTAGTGCTATCATTATATATTATTTTATCAGTAGTGCCTTGGAACTTTTTAAGTTTAAAAAATGATTCATTTGTTATTGTTGTCTTTTAAATATTGAGTAAAAGTTTAAATGTTTTTATCTTGTAAGTTTTCTACATGGCAAATGATGAGGGGGTGAACATGAATCCAGCCGATTGTGATTATGAGGATAATGAAGTTCAAGGGGTTTCTAAAGATGACAGCAAGATTTGGTCATTTGAGAGAGAAAAAATATTTATTGAGCTTATGGAAGATGAGGTTAAAAAAGGAAATAGACCTACAACGACATTCACCAAAGAAGCTTGGAAAACCATCAAAAGTGAACTTAGTCAAAGGGTTAAGTTTACTTATACTGAACAACAGTTAAGAAATAAGTTTAATCAATTGAGATCTCGCCATACCAACTTTAGCAAGCTATTAAAGGAAACCAGTGTTGGGTATATTGCTGCAACTGGACAAATTACAGCTTCAGAGGAAACTTGGCAGCGCTTGTATGGGGTAATTTTTTTTACACGAGAATTTGAATTTGGTAATCAAAATATTTTTATTACTTACATGTGTATGTGTTTACTTAATAGGTTAATAAGTTCGCCAAAAAATTTCGAAGGCACGGATGCCCATTGTTTGAGAAATTGTGTGTTATTTATGGAGACACTACTGCAAGTGGATCTAATGCAAGGCCTTCGACACATGGCCCCTCTGATAGTGAAGAAAATGTGAGGGACCCTCCTATGAGGGAGGAAGATCCAAGCCAACCATTAAGTGATGAAGATCATGGAATTGGTGAGGATGTTCCAAATATTTCTCGAGATCATGTTCGTCCTTTTAGTCCACCAAACAGCAACACAAGGAAAAAAAATGAAAATGTCTAATGCTTTTACCACTATTCTCAGCTCTTATAATGAGAACACTAAAAGAAAAGTTGAGGTGTGGGAGAAACTTCTTGAAAGTTCATCTATTTCAAGAACATCCAATCAAGATGTTACATGTGAAGCTATTTCTGAATCTAGGTCACCTAGAAGGAGATTTCTAAAGGAAAGTCTTGAAGCATTGGACACACTTGATTGGATTGATGGGGCATCTTAGGCAAAGGCTGTAGAAAAGTTTCATGATGATGAATTATGGAGAGAAATTTTCCTACAGCTTCCTGATTATAGGAAGAAAGATTGGGTGCTTAACCTTAAATGATGTTTTTAGACTTGTGGGATATGTTGTATTTTATTTGCTTGGATGACATTTAGTGACTTGGTTTGTACGGATGATTTCATAGTTGACTTTGCTTGTATGGATTGATGAAATAATTATTTAGGACTTGTTTGTATGGATGAAATAATTATTTAGGACTTGCTTATAATAATTATTTGTTATTATTTATGTCAATTATGGTCTTTATTTGTTTGTAACTACTGGATTTTTCAGATTATATGGATCGAAATCTTCTTCAGTTAGTTTCATGTATGGATGCATTTGATGATGAGGAAGATGACATGGGGGAGCTTTTAATGATATTAGCTCTTGAAGAATATCATAGTCGATTTATATGCAGGCGGCCTTGTAGAACATCTCAACTATCTGGACATGCATTTATTCAAGAAATTCTGTATGGCCATGAGAGTAGATGTTATGACCAATTGAGAATGGAACCAAATGTGTTCATTGACTTTTGCAATGTTTTGAGAGAAAGGGGGTTGCTTCAAAATTCTAAATTTATTACAGTAGAAGAACAAGTTGCATTTTTTTTATTCACGGTGTTTAAGAATATAGCTTACGCATGCAAAGATATATTGTCATTGCTTGCTGCACAGTGCACAATTTTATTAGGACACATAGAATAAAAGATTTAATGTTTGAAGAATTTGGAAAGGAGAATCTTATAATTGAGAATGAGGGTGAAAATGTTGGAGCATCAACATCACAAAATCATGTGGAATTTAATGTCACCCAAAGTCAGCTCCAACAAATAGCTCATGTAAGGGATGAAATTGCAACTCAGTTGTGGGAAAATTATCAAAATGTATAAATATTTTGTACTTTCAAATGATACAATTCTACTATTTTAAAATTTTTTATTTCTTATTACGAAATAGAACGTGACTTTCATACAATTATATTTTTTTATTAATGCACTTTAATATAAAAATAGAATTTTTATAAAAATAACAAAAATAAAATTTTGAGAAAAAAATGACAATAAAAAGAAGTTTATAACAATTTTATGCCAAACAAACATATTTTGTGTTTTTGTTTTCCAAAATGCACAACAAAATTATATGTCCAAACGTGTTTTTGTTTTCAAAAAATTGACAGCAAAACAAAAACAGAACTAAAACAAAACAAAAACAAAACAAAAACAAAAATAAAAAAACAGAAACGATACCAAACGACCCCTTAGTCTTCAAGAGGATTTAAAAAGATAGAAATTGGTCCCAAAAAAGAAAAAAACCAACCCAAAAGCATTGCTTAAAGCTAGTCAGTTCTTGAACTACATATGTCACAAATTAGCTTAATATCCAATTTAATTCTTGAATTATACTAAAAGGGACATATTAATCTTTAAATTTTTATTTGAGATGGATTAGTTATTGAACTTTTATTTTGAGATAGATAGGTCCTGAATAAAAAAAATTTAAAAAAACTTAGAGACCAATTTGTTTCAAAATAAAAAGTTCAAGGACCAATCTATCTTAATTCATCAAGTTTTTGACCATTTAAGGACCAATCTATCTTTATCTTAATTCATCAAGTTTTTGACCATTTAGGGACCAATCTGTCTCAAAATAAAAATTCAGTGATCAATCTATCTCAAATAAAAGTTTAGGGACCAATCTATATTTTTGGTATAATGCAGAGATTAAATTGGCTATTAAGCCGTCCCAAATCTATCCTACTATTTCCTTAATATATGAATGTCACTTAAACTAGTTTTGAAGTTCTTAAACTCAATTTTTACTAAAAAGAAAGTTCTTAAACTCAAAAGTATACGTACCTACTAGATGAGTTCTTTTCGTCATTCAAGCGATGGAACTCCACAATATATTCCTCAATACCTGAATGTCATCTAAAGTAAAATCAACTAGGATGCTGCCTACGCTTTGCTGCAGGTGCGCATGTAAAAGGTTTTTTTACCTTTTTTATCTATTGGAAGATGGATGCTATAATGCATTCAATATTCTTCAGTCATATAAGGTTTAATTATTAATTCATAGCAACAGGCAGAGAGATAGGTAATATGAAGATTGAAGAGCTAAAGTATCAAATAAAATATGTTGATATTCTAAATAGCAATTGTAAAGATTGAGAGCGAAACTCTCAAATATAATATGTCAATATTGGAAATAACTAAGAGAAAGAGTAATAAATCTAGCAGGTAATTGTCTTTAGTTTGAAATGTAAGTCTTTATAGCATGAAATGGAAAAAATGGAGTTAAATTGGCATTTCATATGGTCATTGCATTTTGGGGAAGCTCAAAGTCATGCTCCATATGTCTCTGCATGTTTAAAGAAAGGGATATGTTAGTTGTTTTGGTAATGCATAAGATGGGGTAAGATTTTAAAGTAAAGATAACAAATCTTACTAATTTTTGCTTCGTTTTGTTGGTGGTGTTTGGGAAATATGCTCCTCATCTCCTTCAGAATCGATCTCTGACAATTTAGACAAATCTGTGACTTTCTCCTTTCCCTTGCTTGAGCTGCCTTCAGTGGCTTCTTTTCCGACAAAAGAGACAATGTCAAAGTTCCTCTTGTTGGAACTGTGAAGATGGCCTTCTATGTTTGTTGTCTGTTCTTTTTCTTTGGAAAAGCTGTGCTGTAATTCTTTAATTGGAGACAAAGGCACACTGGCAGAGTTTTTTTTGCTTAGGCTATCAATTGGTCCTTCTTTATAAGGTTCACTGTCATAAATCTTGTAGACCATAAGCTGCTGATTGATAGCTTTTTGGGTCAAGCCTATAGTAAAATTGAATTGCTTGTTCTTTATATCCAATATTTCCTTTGGGAGCTCCAATCTAGAGATAACCTGATTAGCTACCATTCTTTCAATTGAAATTTTGGTCAGTTTCTCTGCATGTCTGTCGAAGACCACCAATGTCATTTCATCAGTGTTGTCTTGGATAATGATATTGAGTCGCATTCTGCAAGTGGTTGCAAAGTTTAAAAAGTTGTTAATAATTTTACAGTCATATTATATTCCTTTTTACATTTGTAGAATATGCACTGAAGTAATTCATTCGTACTTACATCATGAGAGGAACTTTGATTCCGTGTTGAGTGCAACGCATCTCATTCTGTCCTTCTTCTAATTTTCCATAGCATTCACTGCATCCGTAATAGAACCAACCAGTTCGAGGGTTAACATCTTTAATTGTGGCGACGCATTTGAATTTGTGATGCTGTTGTCAGAAGCAAAAAACTTTCATCATCATTTCTTGTAAAATATTTTGTTAACTCATAATCTTATGAAAATAAATTGCATTAGTAAGTGCAACATTTACCATTATTGTAGCTGGCTCAAAGTTCAACAATTCTGATATTGTAGCTGCCATCAGGGGTGCAACTGCTTGGTCTGGTTGCTGTTGAGGCAACACTTCTACATTACTGTTATCTTCACCATACCTATTATAGAAAAATTGGGAGAAATAAGATTTTTTTTATTAACGTAAACAGGAAAAGAAGGTAAAAAAAGTGAATATGGTTATTTACCTTGCCCTCAATTCAGAAACAGCAGGTATATCCAAATTGATAAAGACCTTTGTTGCTGTTGAAGTATTCAAGTATATCAGTCCTGTATTGTGGCAGATGATTCGTTAAATTTAATTATATTGGGCATTTTGCTATAATCTTTTGAAAATGAAAGTAGCCTTGGAATTTTTTAACCATCATGTTGGTTAAAATGAAAATAGGTCTTGGTTTCATATGCTTTAACTCTTCAACTTCAATATGATCCAAGCACTGTTCCCAGACAGTGATCTGTTGTTGCTGGCCACTGAAAGATATCCATCAAATTTAATGTTATATAAGCTAAGTTTGTATTCGTAGAAATGGACAGCAAGGATTTAATGTGATAGGTAAAGCTTACTTGAGTTTCTGGATCACAATTTCTCACATAAGTGAATGATTCTGGTGCTTTGCAACATAAACAGTTCCGACAGGACCAATGGACATCAGTATGCCAATTGTATCTGCATTTTTTTAAGAAAAAAAAATTAAAAGATATAATGTGATTTTATAGTATATTTAATTCTCATATGGTTGTGTTCTTACCCACAACATATTTGTTGCCATTGGCTAATTTTTCCAGCAAATTGTCATCAGCAAAATTGAAGAAGTGTCTTGGAAAAGGTTTTGGATCATTAGTCACTTTTGTTGCTTTTGAGAATTGTGTAAGGAAAAGTGAAAGCTCTCTATAAACAGATATGTGTTTCATCCTCGGCTTAACGACCTGTAGAGATGTGAAAAGGTAAATTGTTCCTTCATGCAGTGTTCCTTTGAAACGTTTAGCCTCTGCATCCCTTAAGTGCACATGGATTCCAACTCCCTGTTCATTGAAATTTTCATAAATAAATGGTAAAAAGATATTGTTAATGGTAAAGAAGCAAAAGTGTTTATGAATGTTCATTGGAGGAAGTAATTTGTTTTATACCTTTGAATCAGTTCCAACAAAGGACATTCCAATGACCTCTTTTGTATCAGGTATTATGCAATCCCACATGCGAGCTATTCTCAACTTTGTTGATTGGTTGTAAACTCCTTCTCTCAGCTCTTCAATTGTCTTTGGACCCATGGTTATTCTATAAATTGAGAATTGAATGTATATGAAAATAATGACTAACGTTCTCATTTAATATCAAAGTAGGTGTACAATCATGCTACAAAGGAAATGGCAATTTAAGATTATCACATTAATGTAAACTTACCTATTTTTCTATTTTCAGCAGCTGCAGTACATGTATACATAGTATATATAAAAGCAAAAGGAAATTTGAGCAAAGAAGTCTTACCATAGTAAACGATTCACCATTCATCGAAGATATTTTCAATGTATTTTATTCTTATTTAAAAGATTTTCTCTAAAACTTCTCTATACATAACATTTCTAGCTACTTTCTGAGATTTTCCATTTTCATCCAAGGTTAGAATTCTTAATCCCTTTCTAGATGTAACTCTAGACAAAGCAACATAAAGTTGCCCATGGGTAAATACAGGTCGAGGTAAATAGACACCTACAAACTCTAATGTTTGTCCTTGACTTTTATTTATGGTCATAGCATATGAAATCCTGACAGGGAACTGTTTTTGGTTTACTGTAAATGGCTATTGGGGATTTTTCATGCTCATGAAAATTCTAGGAATGAAGAACTTTTTCCCTATATTTGTGCCTGAAATGACTTTGCCTTCTATGACATGTGGACAAAGCTGTGTGACTATTAATCTTGTACCATTACATAGACCCTTCAACTGACTAATGTTACGTAAAAGCATTATGACACATCCTACTTTAAGCCTAAGTTCATGGTTCGGTATACCTGGGAGCTTTAAAGCATTTAAAGCTTCAGTTGCATATAGAAGAGAATCATCAGCTGTTGAGGTTGATTCTTTCCCAAGTGTATCAACACTTAAGTAGATTTTCTGATCAGCTAGTATTTCTTCAAGCATTTTCTCATTTAAGTCATGCACTGTATCATTAAATGGAGTGATCACTGCTCTCTGCCTTAGATAGTTATCCTCATTATAGTTAGCTTGAAAATTTTGGTAAACAGTGCTAAGGATTTTCTACTGCGAATCTTCAAAATCAGTTATGAGTAAATCATCAAGGATATGTATCCATTCTCCTTCTTCATCATCAGATTTTCGAAAAGATTGAACTGTACCATCTCCCACTTCAAGCAACCATTGAGCAAACTGTTCCATCTCAATCCTTGAAGTTTCATTCAGATTTCGTTGTTGAAGATGCATATTCATTGACAAAGTTGAAACCTTGCAATTACTCCACAGATGTGAATCACATATGGTTGCATTTAAGATGTCACTTTTACTTCCTGATGGTATAACAGGTAAGATTTGCCTAAAGTCGCCTCCCAATACCATAATCTTTCCCCCAAAAGGCCTTCTGCAAAGCTCTTCTCCAGATTCTGCTAACAAATCTTGCATAGTTTTGTTTACAGTTTCTATAGATCATTGGTGCTTCATCCCACACTATTAAACTTGTATTTTGTATTAGATTTGCCAGCTGAGTTCCTTTTGAGATTGGACATGTTGACCACTCATCAATAGACAAAGGTATCTTAAACCTTGAATGCGCCGTACGACCTCCAGGTAGAAGCAGAAAAGCTATTCTTGATGATGCTACTGCCAGGACAATTTTGCCAGTTGAACGTATTCCAGAAATCAAAGTATTCCATAGATATGTCTTCCCTGTTCCTCCATAGCCATGAATAAAAAAAAGGCCATCTTGTTTATTGTCAATTGCTTGTTTTATTTGCTGAAATATAGCCAATTGTTCTCTGTTAAGATTACCAAGTAACTGAAGATGTAATCGCTGTAATTCAGGGAGATCATAATTTATTTCTTCAAGGATCAGCCTTTCAGAAGCAAGGTTTGCAGTAACAGATCGAGGATTCGGTAGTTGCTGTTCTTCTAATGAGGTGCAATGCTTGTTGAAAAGTTCCTCTAAAGCAATTAGAACATAATTCTGGAGATCAGGATTTGGAATTCTATATGTTGGCATGTTGAAAGCTTGTCTAATCCTATGTTCGATATCTTCACACATGTATTTCCATGAATCTTGAAATAGGACGGTATGATTTGTTACCTAGACCATTGAAACATAAATTATATGAACAATATGAGTAAATGTATATGTTTTCTAACAATGTAACAATTATATGTTCAATAGCAAATTATGTTAACTTAGCATACTTATATCTCACAGTAGCTATTGTAATTTAGAATACCTCTATCTGCTACTATATCTTTTGTAATATATGCTTCCTTCATAGCTTCACATGCTGAGAAAGGATCTTTATTTGCAAATTAGATAGCTTCTGTTACCAAGCAGCATTATACATCAGCAAACGGAATGTAAAAGCAACTTTCAATATGTAATAAGCATTATTAAATAATCTTTTTTTTACCTGGCAAAACATTATCATTGTCACAAACAATTGTCTTAATTCAGCAGCTGTAGCCCATTGAGAAGCTTCAATGATGGCATCTTTCCATTCCTTGTCATCACCTAACAAACCTATGGCACGACAGGCATATTTAAAAGATGGATAAACAATACCATTAACTTTTCGAATTTCTTCAAAAGTTCTAGGTCCACGGATGACATTTAACATCAATCACATGTAGTACAATTCACCAGCAGCTGGATGAACATACATGATTCTGCCAATTGAGTTGGAACGATAACGATTAGTCCATTGTTTCTCACGACTCTGCCAAGTAAACTTAGTTGGAAAATCAGCATACAGAAGTTGTCTTGCTCCACTACTGACACTATTCATTTGCATCCATTCAGTGAACATAGTTTTGTCAACATTTGGGCGGTTGGCAATCGAAGGAACACTTTCCTTATCTGAAAAGAAGACCATTTGCTCATCTGGTAAATGTATCAGTAACCTTTGAACAGCCGGCTTATGGTAGTGAATATCAAATTGGAATAAACGCCAGCAAGCTTCATACGGTGAAAGGTAACGGCAATCAAGAAAAGTCTTTATCTCATCTTTCTGATTTTCCTGCCTCTGTTCAATGACAGCACGTGTCCTATCAGAACCCTTATTTATATACTTGAATAGATACTTTATCGCTCGGCTTTGGCTATAGATCTCTACATTGATATGAGCTTGGTACTTAACTACTAAATCAACATTGTAAGGTACTATGTACCTGTTGTCAAGAGCTACTCATTTCACCTTGAATACAATAGAATTATCTCTTCGTTTGTAAACTGGAAAGCCATCTTCATCAAGACTTGTATAAGGATGAAACTGCTTTGGATATCTCTTTCTACATTTTCCATCAACCATGCAAGGTGCTTTACTGTTTGCCAAACCACAGGGTCCATGAAACATGAAGTTCGTCACGACTTTATGGCCAATAGGATTAACAGACTCGTCTGGGATTTCTACTGAGATAAGTGTATCTATTTGGTGAGGCATTCTAAATGCATTTCTATCTTCAAGCCACAGTAAAATATGTACATGTGGCAGACCACATTTTTGAAATTCTACAGTATATGTAACTGGAGCAAAAGCAACAAAAATGGTTTATTAGGAAAAGCAGTTTTAAATAAACACAGAGTACTTTGATATTTGATCAAATGTTTATTAATCTATTTGTAAGAGCTAAATTTCTAATGATTATTAATCACAACCGTAGCACTAATATGGTATTTATTAATAAGTCTTCAAAAAGTGCCTATTCAATTCCATTAGATGTTTTCAAAAAAAATATGTAGGCCTTAGGTGGAGCACTGGTCAGTCACTAATTTACTTATCACCCAACTTATTGAAGAAGAGAAACGAACCAATCCAAGACAACATCTAAAGGATGAAGCAATCGATCTGGATACATATAGAAATGTTTTGAACATCTACCTACAGAGCTAACTAAGTACAAAAAATCTCAATAAATGTAGGTTATTTTTCATCTTTTGTTTTAAATGATTGATTGCAATCTAAATTTAATTTTCAATATCCAAGGATACAGTTTCATGTCTTATTTTCATTCTAACAAGACAATCATTTTTCCTTCCATTATATGTGACATATGACAGACATAGTAGCAATGAATTTGTCAAAGCAGCACCCTAATAATTAAATGGATCACCTCTCAATTATTAAAAAAATAGAAAAATAAATAGTAGACAAAGGTCAATAAGATTATAAAAAGGATTTCCATTTGTTTAACTTTTATTTTACATATAATGGATTTGCCTGGACTAATAAAGGATTTTTTAAAATTTCTTTCCTAGGTCTAGGTCTTCTATTAGGGAGCTTCGAAGTGGTAGCACTTACCAAACAAATTTATCGTACATTTTCAATGGGATTGTTCTCCTTTTAACAATAAGCATCTCAACAGCATATTTGAATGTATATAGAAGCAAAAGAGCAAAATGAGACACATATTGTCACGCCCTGACCTGCAGGCTCGGCCACGTGACAACCGCCGTACCACCTCGAGATGCGTGCCTCGTCAGGCGGGCAACCAAGATGGCACAAGGCATAAAAATAAAGGATATTCGAACAATATATGAAAACATAAGAAAATATTATATATAACATATTTCAAAAATATTTCAAAGAAAGTGACACGTTTTACGGTGCTCCATGCAGCGGAAAGTAATATAAATATGCATAATTATATATGTCAAATGTACTAATATTCCGAGCCAAGATACACAGAGCAAAAAGGGTGGCATCTACAAAGTCGTGTCCACAGTGACGTACTGGGATCACAGACCATCGGGACGTCCGCCGTCCGAAGTCTGATGACCTAACAACAAAAGTGAATGGAATGAGTACAATATACTTGTACCCAGTGAGGGACTCGGTTATAATGACCGATCACCTCAGGCTGGGGATATGAAATAATCCAAAATCAATTTAATAAACCATTTACTAAAATTATAGGAAATCCCACACCAAAACAAATAATAAATCAATAATAATATTTCCAAATGGGTTGGCTTCTGAAATTGTCCCAAAAAGGTATACCCGTACGCTGGGGTATCCACTGGACCGTCAAGGGTTACTTTATACTTTTAAAATAATTTACTTTACTCTCTGGCCCATTCCCTTGACGTTTGCCTTGCTGTGGTGGAACACAGCAATCTGGAGCTCTGGCGAGTTTTCCTACGCGCCTCTCCCAACCAGGCTCGACTCATCGTGCCCCTCGATAGGCGGTCCACGGCTGAGTATCATGCATGCTCTCAAACTCGGTCCACACCCCCGCAAATCGGAGCCCCGAGGAATCTTACTCAATCTCTCATCTCTCAGGGGCATAGTACCCTAAACAATTATCAATAATATCAATTTATAAAAATATTTGAAATTCCCACCCTTTAAATCATTTGTAAACTTGGTGTGTGAGGGTGGACAATTCATATCCCAAAACATATATAAACAATTTAATAAAGCATTTATAAAGAAATTTGAAAACGGTTAACCCTCAATGGTCAACCAATATAATCCAAGCCACTCACAAGAGAGGAGAGTTGTATACTCCCCGATTACCCACGAATGCCTTAGCTCAAACTGCTACCGGTCCGAAACTCGTACAATCACGTACCTAAATAATCAAATTAAAATCTAATTTGATTAATAAAGACATTCAACCAACAATTAAATCATAAAACAAAACCTATTTAAGGTCTCCAAGGTCCAAGAACTAAATTGGATAAGTCCGGAAGTTAATTGACGCTAATTGGGGTCTAGGGCTACGAAATTACCAAAATGCCCCTAAGCTACAGTGCCCAAGTCAGCTGGTGGCTCACTCCTGGGCGTGAGTGAGCCAAAGTGGGAGAAAATCCCACAATTCAGCAGCTCCCGCGCGGGACTCATTGAGTCCGGCGCGGGAGACATCCCCAGTGCATGGCCGTGACCGGCCATGCACCAAATCGAGCTCGGTTTGAGTTCGATTCACAACCAATCCACACCAAAATTGAAACACAGAAAGTTAAACACATGATCTAAGGATTCACAGCTCAAGAACAGAATCAAACCATTAAACATGCTCGAATTTTGAATCAAAACAGTAAGGGTTAACATATCTCGGGCAAAACAGAAATCTCAACTTCAATCAACGATTTCTCTTAGCACAGACCACGAAATCAAGCATGTAAACTATCAAATTAAAGCTTGATGAGTCTAGAACAACATACCAAATTCCCAGCCACTTCCCACAGTGGAATCAAAAGATATAGCTCGAAGAACAAACTGTCACTGAAATTACAGATTTGTAGATTTGGTGATTTTCTTGGAAACTTTGGTGTTTTGATCTTCAAGGAGGCAAAAGAAGTTGGTATTGATGTTTGATTAAGTGTTTGAAGAGGGATTCAAGGTTTGATTTCAAGGAAATTGAAAGAGAGGGCTCGGAGAATGAAGAACAAGGAAGAGAAGAGAAAATGGGGGTCTCGGCTGTATAAAAGTTTCGGGTTTGGCGTCGGACCCGTCCATGTCCGGCGTCGGACCCGTCCATGTCCGGCGTCGGAGTCAACATTTTCTGAGTTGACTCTGATCAACTCGGCCCAATTTCTTTGGGATTCTTGTCCAAGTGGGGCCCACATCCCCGGACTTCAATTTTAGGGTTTTTAAGCTTGAAATTGAGCTAAATGAAGTTTAAAACATCCATGGGAAGTCAAATTTGGTATTTTGACTAGACAACTATACATAAATACTCAACTTGACACGTGCGGACTAGGTCCGGGCGTGTCACATATAGGATTAAACTTGATGAATTTGCTTAGTTCCTAAGAGTTATATTTGTAATGATTATTGATTACAAACTTAGCACTAATATGCTGAATATTAGTAACTGCTTCAACTGTGCCTATACAACTACACTATTATGTTTTACTTAGCATTTGCAGTGAGATCATTAGATGTTTTTTATAAAGTAATGACAAAACCTAAAGGCGAGAAAAAACTTTTTTTTTTCTCATCTAGAAGAACTAATCTATATGCATTCATAGAGGAATTTTTTTTTGTAAAATATCTCATACCTATATAGCTAACTAAGCAAACAAAATATCAATACATAATACATAACTTTTTTCCTTTTCTTGTTAATGATGCCAATGAAATTCTCAAGTCAGAACCCTAATCAGTAATTGGATAACTATTCTATTCTCCAAAAGAGTCAGACACAAAGAACCAAATAATAGAGAATAACAAAAGGTAAAAAAACAATTTTATATTTGTCATATAAAAAAAGCAGAGCATTTACAT
The DNA here is from genome assembly GCA_030664755.1 of Microcos paniculata. Classification (NCBI taxonomy): domain Eukaryota; kingdom Viridiplantae; phylum Streptophyta; class Magnoliopsida; order Malvales; family Malvaceae; genus Microcos; species Microcos paniculata. The sequence continues at coordinate 21,533,112 of CP131461.1, forward strand.
ATGTGAATTTTTTTTTCCAATTTTTTTACCTTTTCTATGTAAACAACTAAGTACAGGAACAAATCTTCATACATTATTATGATAAACAGCACAGGCAAAAGAAAAGTACCTTAAAAACATACCTGCTATAGCCTTCCCAAAATGATTTTTTTTCATTAAATCATTCATGAGTAGACGTAGTTTTAGCCTGAAAACATGAACTACTATATCTGGTCGATCTTCAGGACGTTGTCCTTGGACTGGCTCTAATGCATCCTTTATCTCTTGCCAATTCGCATTACATGTAAATGTAATAAAAAGATTTGGATATCCAAAATTCCTACATAAGTAAAGTATTATTATTTAAAATTATGTACTATCACAAACAATCTTAAGAGTTGAAGATAGGTAATTAACATTTAAAAATAGGTTACCTCACCTATAGATTGCCATGGCATCTTGGTAATTCTGAAACATATAACGTGGTCCTCCTGTGAAACTTGCTGGCAGTACAACTCTTTTACCGATTGCAGATGCTTCCATGTCATCTCTTGCCATATTATCCCAGATGTTTTTATACATTTCTGTTCGCCACGATTTTTGATTTTGTCTAATATATAGAAGCCTTGTATATTCTACAATAGCATATGCATCAACTAAGTACTGCTAAAACAACTTGCCTCCTCTAAGCAACGTATTTGATATGACATTGCGCTACTGGATTACATATGCATAAAACTCACGCATTGTTAAACAGCCAGACTCTATTTCTTCCTTGATAGGCGATAGAACATATGTTATATCAATATGGTAGCCATCATCCCCATAAGGAAAAAGTACCGGATACTGCATTGACATAAATAATGGATGAAGATCATTTATCCTCATCAGCCCTTCAGCTCTATGTTCAACAATAATGTCACGGCCAACCTCACTTTCACCAAAATCACCCACTATCAAGGCAGCAATCTCTGATGCAGTTGGCAGACTGTACACAGACTGATTCATTGTACGCTTAGCAATTAACCTCAGCCTAACATCAACATCAGGGCATTGCATCTGTCTATCCCTAACCATTCTAAAAGCCTTAAAAATTTCATTATTTTCATCAAACATCAATCTTAACTGTTCCACAATTTCTCTATCAACCGGTGACTGATCCTCTATATCAGAAATAGAGCATATTCTATTCTGAATTTCATTATGGGTGTCGTGAATATACAGCTATAGAAATCTAGGTCGCTGATCTAGTACAGGCAGAAGAGAACCAATCCTAAGGTAGTTTTGCCCGCTCATCCTAAATACATAAGGACCAGGCAGAGTATTAATGGACCCATCAACCTTCCCACCTATGGAACTAAACTGGAACAAAGCATTGTAAACTCTAATTTTATCTCTGAACTGTTTTCCTTTACAACCACTTTCATAGCTAAGTAAAAAATGCAACAATTCGGGTGCTTCCTTTGGGATAGGTAGTTTAATAGACCCTTGTTTACAACACAGATTAAAGGTTGGCGAAGAGGTAGGCCTAGATTGACACACCCGGACCTAGCATGACCTTTTCGTAAGAACGGAATAGTGTAAAATGATGTAATGATTGAATAATAAGTCGGTCCGGCTATGTCAAGTCAGAAGAGAAGTTAAAATTAGGATAAGACGGAGTCTGAAGATAATGTAATTAACTGTGCATTGAAATTAGTAAAATGCCAAAAAACACCTCCAATTAAGTCCCTAGAAAATTATTTTGGGCCCCGTTGGCATAAGGAAGCAAAGGATTTAGCCAACGGGTGAAAATGAAAGAAAGTTGAAAAAGGGGAAAAAGTTTGGCTTGGGGCCCGAGTAGACCCAGTGTCGGGCTCCTCTATTAATAGGGGTGAGCCAAAGCTTTTCTTCATTTCTCTTTTTCTTTTTCTTTCATTTTCTTTTCTTTTTCTCTCTGGAGCCAAACGGAGGCATTTTGGACAATTGGCAGATCCGGACAACCCGACCGCAAGTTCGAGGTGAGATCTTGGTTAGTTGTTCTTAACTCCTCGATCTACGTTTTTCTAAGTTTGCACGTTTTTCCATGCATTAGTTTAGGAGAGATCCAAGTTCAAAGTTAGGTTCAGCTTTTAGTTAAATTTTTAGTTTAGATTCGAGATCTAGGAACTTTGAGCTTGTGATTCTTGTTTTTCTTTCGGTAAACGTGTCGAGGATGCATTAAGGTACATGCATATGAAATTGTAGCTAAATTGGTGGACGACTGCATAGGTTTTCGAATTAAGGGAGAAATTGAAGAATTTTCGGGTTGAAACCTAGAACAGAACCGGTGCCGGATCTGTCCAGAAACGGCACCGTTTCTGCTTGTCGGTCAGCGACCTTCGGGTCAAAGAGAACCGACGCCGGTTCACTTTAGATCCGGCGCCGTTCTTGCCCTTTACGGATAAAATGGTCATTTTACCTCCCGAAACCCTTTTTGACCCCGAATTGATCCGAAACACTTCCGGGTCTTCCAAACCTCATCCAAACATCATCTTAGATCATGTTAGAGCCTCTTAGGTGCATTCATAAATTTAATTATGAATGCTAACGTATATTTCCATGTAATAGGGCTCCGGATAATCGAATGCGGCGATGCACCGGAGGTTAAAACTACATAGAGCGCCTGGGAGTATACGATTCTCCTAATACTGTGAGTGGCTTAGATTTTAGTGCTTAGCCACTAGGGCAAAATGTTTTAAAAATATAAATTTTTTTAAAAAGGTTTTATAACTGTTTAGGGATAAGGGTAATCCACGACACACACTTTTTATTTTGTGATACGCCCACTTAGAGGGTGGGGTGATTTTAAAAATATAAAGCTTGTGTGTGTTTACATGTTTTTAATATTTATATAAGAAATATTATTATTATTATTATGATTATTGGGATACGATGCCCCTGGAAGATGAGTGATTGAGTGGGATTCCTCGGGGCTCCAATTTGTGGGAGTGTGGACCGAGTTTGAGAGCATGCATGAGTACTCGGCCATGGACCGCCTATCGAGGGGCACGGTGAGTTGAGCCTGGTTGGGAGAGGCGCGTAGGGAAACTCGCCAGAGCTCTAGATCACTGTGTTCCACCACAGTGAGGCACCACCGAGGGAACGGGCTAGTGTATGAGATAAAGAGAAAATGAATATGAAGAGAAAAGAAATAGCCCTCGGTGCAGTGAGGCATACGACCGGCCAGTCGTGCCTTCAGTGTATTAGGTGCCAGCCCATGAGTATTTAATTATTTTTAAAGGTTTTAAATTTGATTCTTCTTGGGAGAATGTCAAAAGAGGTTTTGAAAACAAAATTTATTTATTTACTTTAATTATTTTATTTTATTATATTTTCGATTACCCTGTTTTCCCTTACCCCGATGGAGATTTATTGAACCTTTATCATTCACCTGTATCCAATGTGGATGGATGCAGATCTGTGTGCGGGTACAGCTAATAGAATGGAGGCTCAGTAGGAGGCGTCGGTGGCTTAGGCTTAGTAATTTCCGTTGCGTAGGTATTCCTCTAAATTAATCCACTGGTGTCACTTAAAAATTTAACATTTTATTAGATGATTTCTAATTAAAATTGTAGTTTTGTTTTGCAGCGATGATATCTATTTCATGCCTTGCGGTGCCTCGGATGCGTGGCTGCAGACACGTACTTTGAGGTAACGCGGTGGTTGCCACGTGGCCGACCCGGGGCGGGTCGGGGCGTGACAATTTGATTGCAGCTGAGTGTTTAAAAGATTCTGATGGATTTCAAAAACTATATAGTATTTTCAAAGTATTTTCAACTACAAAGTATTTTCAGAATGTTTTCAAACATTTTTGAAGCCAGTGGATTAAACAGGTTTAGAACTCTAATGTTCGAGTATGTAGTTGCTCGAAAGCGTCATAAATGATCCAACCTACTCTTAGAATACCTTCCTTAACAGCGAGCCACCAAATAGTGTTCTCGAGTGTGGTCTTAAGTGAGAAGGCATCTTGACCACCTTCTTCCTCGAGATTCGTGCAAGCAAGGCACGCTTTCCAAGAAACTCCCAAACTCAAATTTTCAACTTTTGATATTCTTTCTACTAGACAGCCGATTTGTGCAAGGGACTATATTTCCCTTTAGATGACGAGATAGATGATGTCTTGTCCAGTCGTTCAACAAAGCCTAGTTAGAGGCTTACCAGTGGAAACTGGTTCGATGCCCATAACCTTCGATGTTCAATCTTTGAAGTTGTGAACATCGAGACTCGCTAGTAAAGCAACGAGTGTCAAGCGTAAATTAGATGCGTTGCCCCAATTCTTTACACTAGTGACGTGTAAGACTTGGGAGGAAATGAAGCGGCTAGAACGAGGCAAGGGACCAAGATGGGGCATAACGTGTGTGAATGCTAACTTCACTTCTCTCATTTTCTATACCACTGGTGTGTAGCCTAGGAGAGAGAGTTAGGTTAGAATGAAGAAAATGAAGGAGTCAGTCACGGAAGATGTGATTGACCAAAAACCTCAGGACATGAGATGAAGCATTCGAGCAATCAGATGAAGGATCGAGGAGGACCTCACAAAGCATCAAATGGAGATGAAGAGAAGTAATTACCGAAGAGCCCACAGGTTGGCAAGTCTGGTGGAATAAGCCCACAGATTGCCTGGATAATGCTTTAGGAGTGAGCATGAAGTGAGAGAAGTGGCAGCAAGGGCTAGCTAACTTTATTTATTCTTACACAGTGGTGTGTAAGTGGTGAAAGAAAGGGGGGTATAGGTGGACGAAAGAAAGAGTTCCTCTGGAATCAATCGAGGAGAAGCATCCAAGGAAATTGGAAGAGAACAAGTGAGCCCAAGATTTCGAGACATGAGATATGGAGAATCACTTGAGGATAAGAAAATGATTGATAAGAGAAAACCCTAAAGGATTCATGGATGACAAAAAGGAAGAGTAAGGAAAGAGAACAAAAGAGAAGCCATTCTTGGGAAACGATGAGGAGAAATGGGGCAAAGATGACAAGGTGGACAATGAGAAGAAAATTAAAAGAGATCACATCCAAGTGGTCTACGAGTAGTACATCCGTTACTACTTGCCCGACCATTGGATACCAATGTTAAGAAGGATAATGGACAAAAGAGAAAGGAAATGAAGATGGTGGAAATGGAATAAGAGGAATGATAAGATGTAAACCTCCATTTCTAAACAGATTAAGGGTGGTGAATCCCTTATTAATTGATGAATAATAAGAGCAGGGGGAGGGAAGGAAACCCCCAAAGGATATGCAAAATGATATCGACAAGTGAATGGAAAGAAAGTAAGCGAATAAAGAGTGTAATGCACGGTAATGATGGGAATGCCTGCATACGTGCTAATGAAGGGCACGAAGAGGACGTTTTTTGAAATTGTGTAGACATCACCGAGGGGAACTGGTGAGGAGGAAGAAGAGGAAAGGAGAAGAAACGCGAACCCTTAATCAAAGGATAAAGAGATGTCGTGATGTAGTGTGGAGGCTTTCTTAATGAAGAAAGAAAGTATGAAAATCCTAGGTAAAAGAAGACCCTAGGCTAATAAAAGAAGAATAAAGGCTTAGAAGAAAGAGAGACTTAGTTCAGTTGGTGAACTAAGTATAGGCTGATCAGGAATAGAGCTTTAAAAGAAGACAAGTATAACACATCACTAGAAAATTATATCCTTAAATAGTGATAATTTCATAATCAACCATAGGTTAATAACTCCAAATGGCTGACCAGGATTAGAAAAAGGATAAGACTAGGAAATTAGGGTTAGAGACAAAACCTAGGTGAGTAACTTAGAGCTAGATTAAAGAAGAGCATAAAAAGGAAATTAAAAGAAGCTTAGAAAGAGGACTAAGAAAGATCTAGTGAAAGAAAGTGTATAAAAGACCTAGAAACGGATGATAGTTAAAGAGAGTCGAGCATAATGAACCCCGAACTCTAGTCAAGCCAAGGCACTACATCATAAAACGAATAAGTCAAAGGAAAGAAATGAATAAACAATGGTTATCGGAGGCCAGAACCAAGAGAGAGAAAAAGAGGTCAAGGGGGCAAATGGACGGAAGTAAGAAGAAACCCCTAATTACTTGAAAATGGGAGAAGAGAACAAAAGGGACTAAATTGTGAATTGGTGGAAATGAAAAGGAAGGAAAACCCCTGATTAGTTAGATGATAAAGGAAGAAATAAAGAGGTTGGATAGAAAGAAAAATTGGAGAAAACATAAGAGAAGGAGCACTCGTAGGAAACGAATGAATGGAGATGATGGTATCTTAATGGATGACGGGTAAGGATGATATTAATGAAGGGTAAACGAAAGAGAAGAGAAGAGAAATAAGAAGTGAGGATACCAAGGTATGGTAATACAAACAAGAGTGAACGAAGGACGAGAATAATGATAAGGAAGGGAATAAAAAGGAGATTTCAAAACCAACTAATGAAGAAAAGTGAATCGACCTAAGTAAGAGTCGAAGAAAGAGTCAGGACAATACAAGGATAAATAAGATAATGATTGAAACTGGAGAAGATAAAAAGGTGATTAAGAAGGATAAACCAGAATAATGGTTGGAACTGGAAAAGACAAAGGATCAAGGCTTAGCAAAAGTGTGGAATAGAAGGAATTAAGAGTATAAGGTTGAAGAATATGGAAGATAAGTTAAATCTTTTAGAAGGAGGGGAGTAAGTTAACTTGAAGATAACCTCCCCGAAGAATGATAAGTGAAGAAAGGATGTGGGAGATGAAGCCAAACCAAGCTAAGGTGGAGTTAGCTTGGCATGGGCAAGATTGTGAAGCAATGGAAAATAGGAAAAGGTGTTGCCCACGATAAATGAACCATGACATCGAAAGACAAAGAAGAAATATCAAGGAATTAAAAGCCGAAGATGGGTAAGAGAAGAGAAACCCATATTGGTGAAGCCAGAGATAAGGGAACTGAGACAGAAAAAGGATAATAAGAGAGAACCTCGAGTACTCAAAGGAAGGAGTACGAGGATAAAGAAAGAAGTAATCAAGCTTATGAACTCCTATGAGCACAGCCAGTATGAAGAGCAAAAAGGAAATTCTAACACCCAAGATAATCAAAGGTGTTAGAAGAAAAGAGAGAAATATGGATAAGAATGATAAAGAGAACAAAGAGAGGGAAGGATGAAATCAAGGTAAAGGAAACCTTGGGTAAGACAAGAGAAATCACGCAAATCAAGGTAAATGGTTATGGAAAAGATAAAGGACATGAAGATTTCAAGAACTGCAAATGATGCCAAGAAGTGGCAACCGACCCAAGAGAAGGGCAGAATCGAGTAAAGCGACGAAAAACCCTAAGAAGAAGAAGCACGAAGATAATGAGGCTACGAAAGGTGCCACATGAATATAACGTGCATGAAACGTGCTGGTCTGCGTTGGTTGGAAAGTAAAAGAAAATGTGAACCCCACAATGGATGTGGGTGGATGGAAAGGAAGAAAAGGTTAGAGAAAGGATAAGGAAACCCTAGAAAATACTGTTGATGAAAGGAGGAAAAGAGATCGATCATTAGCAATGAAGCTAATGTGAAGGAAAGAGATCGAAAGGAAGATAAACACGCGACAACTCCTGAATTGGATACCTCAAGAAAATAAAATTTAAGGAATGCCGAAGAGGCAAGAGAAATGGTATGAATGGGTATGAGGTCGAGGCTTAAATGTGATGGATTTGGGAGCCATGTGTGAGGTGTCCCTATAAGAGGAAGGGTCAGAGATCGAGATCTTGAGGATCTCTGTGTTGACCACTCGAGAGGACCGGCCCAGTGTGTGATTTGAGGTGTGCATGAGGCCACCCAGAGTTCTCCATCCCTGAGAGAATGAGAAATGTGATGTGATGGGCTAAGGGCCCTATTTGTCATTATGATGGGCGGTCAGAGAGTGGGTCAAATGTGAGAGCCGAGAGGACATGATCTCTGATTCCTTAGTTATGATATGGCCAAGTGTGGGCCAATATGTATTAGAGCTCGACTCATATGCCATGAGATTTGAATGGAGGAAGTGTAAAAGAGAAAGAATGAAGTAAGAGATGAAACGGGAAACGAAACCAAGATAGGGGGGAAGATAATTAACTAACTGCATCCTCGCTGCGGAGGCGAGGGAGTTAAGCGAAAGTCTTTCCCGATAGCTTGGTTAGAAAGACGAGTACAAGACCACGAAACGACAAGATACGCGTTAGAAGATGGCCTCGAAGCGAGAGGCAATGGTAATGAAAAAAGAGAAGGAACTCCTGAGAAGAGTAAGAGGTGTGGAACCTCAAAAGAAACAAAAGGATAGTCTCATTAAGAGAGACTTGAAGGATGAGACAAGGACAAATGAGAAGATCGAGCAAGCATAGCTAAAGCGAAGGAAGAACCTCCGAGTGAAACAATTGGATAGAAGAAAGCCTAACCCATAAGTGGTAAGGGTAGGCTATGTTAAAGAAAGATGAAGTTCAAACTCAAGAGTAAAGGAGCGCTGAAGCCACTCTTGAGGAAGAAAATGATCAGAGTGCGCAGCGGGAACGCGGTAAACTTCAGCGGTGAATAGTGAGGAGAACACTATTCGAAAACGAAACGGGGGCTTCAAATAAAAGCCAAATCTCCCCAAGCTACCTTATTTAATTTCGAGGACGAAATTTTTAGAAGGAGGGGAGAGTTGACACACCCGGACCTAGCACGACCTTTTCGTATGAACGGAATAGTGTAAGATGATGTAATGATTGAATAATAAGTCGGTTCGGCTGTGTCAAGTCAGAAGAGAAGTTAAAATTAGGATAAGACGGAGTCTGAAGATAATGTAATTAACCGTGCATGGAAATTAGTAAAATGCCAAAAAGACCTCCAATTAAGTCCCTAGAAAATTATTATGGGCCCCATTGGCACAAGGAAGCAAAGGATTTAGCCAACGGGTGAAAATGAAAGAAAGTTGAAAAAGGGAAAAAAGTTTGGCTCGGGGCCCGAGTAGACCCGGTGTTGGGCTCCTCTATTAATAGGGGTGAGCCAAAGCTTTTCTTCATTTCTCTTTTTCTTTTTCTTTCATTTTCTTTTCTTTTTCTCTCTGGAGCCAAACGGAGGCATTTTGGACAATTGGCAGATCCGGACAACCCGACCGCAAGTTCGAGGCGAGATCATGGTGAGTTGTTCTTAACTCCTCGATCTACGTTTTTCCATGCATTGGTTTAGGAGAGATCCAAGTTCAAAGTTAGGTTCAGCTTTTAGTTAAATTTTTAGTTTAGATTCGAGATCTAGGAACTTTGAGCTTGTGATTCTCGTTTTTCTTTCGGTAAACGTGTCGAGGATGCATTAAGGTACATGCATATGAAATTGTAGCTAAATTGGTGGACGATTGCATAGGTTTTCGAATTAAGGGAGAAATTGAAGAATTTTCGGGTTGAAACCCAGAACAGAACCGGTGCCGGATCTGTCCAGAAACGGCGCCGTTTCTGCTTGTCGGTCAGCAACCTTCGGGTCAAAGAGAACCGGCGCCGGTTCACTTTAGATCCGGCGCCGTTCTTGCCCTTTACGGGAAAAATGGTCATTTTACCTCCCGAAACCCTTTTTGCCCCGAATTGATCCGAAACACTTCCGGGTCTTCCAAACCTCATCCAAACATCATCTTAGATCATGTTAGAGCCTCTTAGGTGCATTCATAAATTTAATTATGAATGCTAACGTATATTTCCATGTAATAAGGCTCCGGATAATCGAATGCGGCGATGCACCGGAGGTTAAAACTATATAGAGCGCCTGGGAGTATACGATTCTCCCAATACTGTGAGTGGCTTAGATTTCAGTGCTTAGCCACTAGGGCAAAATGTTTTAAAAATATAAATTGTTTTAAAAAGGTTTTACAACTGTTTAGGGATAAGGGTAATCCACGACACACACTTTTTATTTTGTGATACGCCCACTTAGAGGGTGGGGTGATTTTAAAAATATAAAGCTTGTGTGTGTTTACATGTTTTTAATATTTATATGTGAAATATTATTATTATTATTATGATTATTGGGGTACGATGCTCCTGGAAGATGAGTGATTGAGTGCGATTCCTCGGGGCTCCAATTTGCGGGAGCGTGGACCGAGTTTGAGAGCATGCATGAGTACTCGGCCGTGGACCGCCTGTCGAGGGGCACGGTGAGTTGAGCCTGGTTGGGAGAGGCGCGTAGGGGAACTCGCCAGAGCTCCAGATCACTGTGTTCCACCACAGTGAGGCACCACCTAGGGAACGGGCTAGTGTATGAGATAAAGAGAAAATGAATATGAAGAGAAAAGAAATAGCCCTCGGTGCAGTGAGGCATACGATCGGCCAGTCGTGCCTTCAGTGTATTAGGTGCCAGCCCATGAGTATTTAATTATTTTTAAAGGTTTTAAATTTGATTCTCCTTGGGAGAATGTCAAAGAGGTTTTAAAAACAAAATTTATTTATTTACTTTAATTATTTTATTTTATTATATTTTCGATTACCTGTTTTCACTAACCCCGATGGAGATTCATTGAACCTCTGTCACTCACCTGTATCCAATATGGATGGATGCAGATCTGTGTGCGGGTACAGCTAATTGAATGGAGGCTCAGTAGGAGGCGTCGGTGGCTTAGGCTTAGTAATTTTCGTTGCGTAGGTATTCCTTTAAATTAATCCACTGGTGTCACTTATAAATTTAGCATTTTATTAGATTATTTATAATTAAAATTTTAGTTTTGTTTTGCAGCGATGATATCTATTTCATGCCTTGCGGTACCTCGGATGCGTGGCTGTAGACACGTACTTCGAGGTAACGCGACGGTTGCCACGTGGCCGACCCGGGGCGGGTCTGGGCGTGACAATTTGATTGCAGCTCAGATGGTGAGAGGCGTGTCCTTTGGGATAACAAATCCCTTGGTGGCCAGGGTTCGAGGGGTGGTTCTACAGAACCCAGTGCGAACCTCAACTCCTGGGCCTTGGGACAATACCTGGATTGGGCCTGTGGTGGAGCTGGACTGGGGTCCTGGCCCACAGGCAGCACAAGAGGGCTTGGTGAACCAGCCTGAGTGCCTAGGGTTCCGTTGTCCTGGGGGACACGGCTCTGACATGGATATTCCAACCCTTTCATCATAACACATTGCAACTCTACAAAAAGGACAACAATAATTTGCACCTCCAAAGTAATCAATTGTAAAACATGACCCTACATGAGCGAAATTATTTTATTAGCTATGAACAAAATCTCTGTGATTATTCATTCAGCATAATCTATTACAGAGTACTTACGTTTATGAGTAGAATCATTTATTATAGTCGGGGCAGTGCCTCTTTCAACTGCACATGTGCAAAACAAACAATCTGTGAACAACATCTTTTTCAATTGCCATCGCAAGATTATCACAGCTTTCAAAACAAAAGCCTTTAAAAATAATTCAAAAGAAAATTTTCACGCACCAAATATTCAATCTCAGAAAGCAAGCATATTAAACTTTACAAAACAGAATTTCCTAACTAAGAAACATCAGCACAGATTCCACTATCAGCTATTCGATCTCAGGCAACCTTATTCGTAAGATTTAGAACATGCTGAACAATTATCATTCAATAAGACTAATAAATTGCCTGCAGAGCGTTAAATCCTTCTTATATAGAAAACATACCACAACCACCATAATCATCTGAAGACATGGGAACCTCAGCATAATTTGAAACAATAGGAACTGAATCTGATCCAAATATGATATCATATGCCAAATTACTATTCTCTTCTCTTGTAACAGCTCTGACAACACTTGACTGACCAACATCTAACTGTGAATGAAACTGCACACTAAAGTCATTCCTTGTAGGTACTTTCATATTGGATTGCAGCAGACCATTATCCAAAGCACTGTCTTCAGAACCATTCCTCCCATCTTCTACAAAGGCAGAGAGCAGACGACCACTTCTTTGATTTTTTTTCATCCTAATGACATTTAACCTATACATCCTATTTTCCTTAGCACGAACTCTATTTGGTACTTTGAAAATGGGAATAAAATGATACCTACGTTACCTCTTATAGGTTCTATTGGATTCTCTAATAGGTATAGGTAGCATCACAACTAATCAGTCTTATACAATTGAAAAACAAACAGAATGAAAAACAAATCACTGTTGACAAAATAATCTATACCCTATATAGAAATTAAGAACAGAGCTAACCTTTAGGTAGAACAAAAGAAAACCCAAATGCAAAAAATACTTGTAAAAAACAGAGAGAGTAACAGGGAAAAGAATGGACAAAGGAAAGAGTAATATCAAAACTCTTACCTGGCAATAAAATTTCTGGAAAATCGAAGAGGCAGAAAGCAAAAAATACTCCCCTCGTATTCCAATCTGACTGCCCATCATTGAATTCAGATGGTTTCCCATTTCCTTGGCTTCCTCAAAACATTAAAATCCCTAATCCAAAGAGCACAAACAGATGAATCTTAACCCAACCCATCATTTAGGCCAAAAAAAAAAAACCCAACCCATCATAAATTTCTTCCCTTCTGAACGTATCTTGGAAGAATAAATAATACACAACTTTTCGTATGTAGCAGGGAGGAAATTTTCTTAATTTGCGAAACATGAAATGGATGGAAAATTTGATAGAAAGTTTTTTGGCTTTCAGTTTTTTTTTTTTGCTCGAATAAAAGATAGAAGCTTTTGAGTTTTTTTGTTTTTTGGCTCGAATAAATGATAGAAGCTTTTCATTTTTTTTGTTTTTTGTTTTTTGGCCAAAAAGCTTTTCGTTTGGTTCAGGGGGAAACTTTTGTAAATGTGTAAAATAGGGAATGGGTCAAAAACATTAAAAAAACAAACATTTGGGACAATTCATAATTAAAAAAATAAATCCTATGTGGCACCTTTCTTTGGCCTCTCTTGCCTTCTCTTTTAATAGTATGTATGATTAGTTGTTCAGTATTAATTCTTGTTAAAAATTGTTGTTATTTAGTCATCTTTAAACGAATTGTAATTACAGAAATGTATTGTTATAAGTGATAATACTGTTTATAATGGCAGCTAGACACTTTCAAAAATAGGCTCCATTCTTCCCCTATAAAAGAATGAGAAAGAAACAAATCGAGAAACCTTACCATTGTTACATTGGACAACAAAACCTTGCAAACATATCAATTCCTTCCGACAAGACAATGGCTCCTGCAAATCATTTAAGTTTAGTTTCAATAACAATTTTCTTGTCTGTCTTTGTCCTTTCTCCATTGCCAACATTTGCAGCAATTCCCAGAGTTCCAAAGCCTAAGGTTCCACTTCCAACAGCTTCATCAAAACTAGTGGAACAATTATGCAATGGCAAGTCAATTCAGAACTGCAGGTTCTGCCTAAAAGCTCTTTCGAATCCCGAAGCTGCAGCCGCAAAAGATGCCAACCACCTGACGAACGTTCTGATGAAATTGGCAGCCTCGAATGCTCAAGCTACACTCAACGTAATCAGCGACATGGTTAAGCAACCAGGTTCACCGCAGTCCTTGAAAGCTCTGCAAACTTGCTTGGATGGTTACAGATATGCAATCCGATCATTTGGGATGATTTCTTCTGAACTAAGTGTAGATCCAATGACAGCAAACTATGATGCAAATCTTGTTGGTCCTGAAGCTTATAATTGTGAAAGTGCAATTAAGGCAGCCAAGATTCAAGCACCTCGAATTTCTGCTGGGAATCGGTTTTTGCATTATTATTCTTCTATGGGAGTAGAAATAACAGCTTCCGTTCAACTAGGGGTATGATGGGGTGGGAAATCTGAATATGAAGGACCCAAAACATAAATTGAAAACAAAAGTTATTTATTTGTGACCTTTGTTTAGAGAAAATCGAAAGGATTGTTGCTTGGTTTGAAATTGAGAATTGTAATACTTTTTCATCCTATAATATTTATTATCATTATCTATATAAATATATTAATTTTAACTTCTAACATAATTACATAAATGACCCTATATTAATTGTTGTAGTTACAAGTTTAACGTGCTTTTTTGACTTTTTCTAATGATTTAAATGCTTATGTATGAATTATCAAGACTATCCCTTTAGTTATTCATATATTTTAAAATAAAGTGTCTATATTTGTCGTTTCCAATATAATAATCTTTAGAATTCCAACAATATTTCTTTTAATTCCTTTTTAAAAAAAGAATTGATTGTTTTCAATATTTATAATTCCAACAATATTATTCTTTTAATTCCTTTTTAAGAAAAAAATTGATCAAAAAGTTTTCATAACCACCTATATTTTTAAAGAAAGTTTCTTTTGAATTCATTTAATTTTACTTGAGACAAAATCGCAAAAATTTCATCATTTTTCTCCTTTAAATTTTCTCTTTATTTTTTCTAAAAAAAAGAGAATTTTCTTCCTTCTTTCATACAAAAAAGGAACAAAAATTCATTTCTCTTTTATTTATTTTATTAGTTTATTTATATTTTAAATCACTTTGACTTTTGAAAAATGATGGTGATAAGGCCATATTTAGTGTATATTTAGTGGTTGATTTGAATTATATTTTAGCACTTTTATGATTGGATTTATATGTAATTCATGATATTTTCTCACATTTGGTTTAATTGCTTGTAGATACTAATTGGAAGTAATTCCATGAAAACAAGGCATAAGGAATCAAGATTTTGATGCAAAGTGAGCTACGGTTCCATTAATGCTTGTAGCATGGCCAAAGCACCTTAGAATATCACGAAGAACTATGTGCAAGAAGATGAAAAGCTAATCATGGCAGCCACGGTTCATCGAAGGAGAGAGCTATTATTGTGAAAAAAAAAAAGAAAGAAAAAGGCTTTGGCAATCTAATGAGTGCAATCACGATGGCAAGGAAGCTAGGCTGGCATGGGACTTACGGAGAGACGTGGGTATGCTAGAAGAAATAAATTGAGACCAAAAGCAAAACCGAAGTCAGCCAAGAATAGAGATGCCTTGGCAATAGTTCAGGCTGGACTTTAGTTGCTAATAAGGTGCCGACTTTGTGAAATTTTTAAGGGCTAGTGATGTGGCACAAGAAGTCCTAATTCAATTAGATTAACCTCCAAGTAATCTTATGTAATCTAACTATTACTAGTATAAATAGACACCTTAGGGTTCTCTAAAGGGGGCTTGAGTCTTAGGTCTTGGATTTTGTACCTTAGACCTTATTATTTTATTTTATTTTATGAGTAGCTAGTTCCCTAGTTAGGGTTAGGGATGTAGCTTGTTTGGATTTTTAATTAGCTATGCATATTTTGATTATTTGATGATTGAATTTATTCTTCTTATTCTTAATCTTGAATTTATGCTTGATCATCATAGATTCACTCTTTGAGATTGTATGAAGAACTAAAAGGAGAAGTATGATCCGTGCACTAGAAGAATAAACATGCTAGAGTTAGAGATAGAGATAGTCGAAACTAGGATGATAACTTATTGATTACTTATGCTTAATGAGTTTGATTAGGTTGAATTGCGCATCAAGAGATGGTAGTTGCTTAATTGAATGTACCTTGAGAGAGGACATAGATGCATTAGTGTAATCGTTATTTCAACAAGAATAATTAGATTTGCATGATAATTAATTATTCCTTGCAAGTGAACCCCAAAGCCCTAATGTTTTCTTATTTATTAATTTTCTCTTTATTTAATTAACTGTTTTAATTTCTTCTTTAATTTAATTTAATTGTTTGTTTTAACTAGAATTAATTAAATCAGTGAATATTAGTCCTCGTGAGAACGATATCTTGGAATACTACTTTTTCTATACTATCTCGATTTTGTGCACTTGCAGATTAAGGCAATCAAGTTTTTGGCGTCGTTGCCGGGGACTTGATTTAATTGCTAACTTTTTAGTTCTAGTAGTTTTAATTTAAATTTTCTTTTATTTTGTTTAATTTTCTGGTTTTAGTTTTTAGTTTATTTTTCTTAGGAATTTTGCTTATCTTTTCTTTTTTTGATATTACGTAAATATGGAAGATCTTTATGCAACTTTGATAAAAAAGGTGGAGGTGTTGGAGAAGATATTGATGGATAATGAGGATGAAGATTATTCGGAGGATTTGAACTACATGGGTGCCTACGGAGGACAACAACATGGTTGGAATAATTCTTTTGCGCCCACTTATAATCCTTGCAGAAGAGGTTACCCGAATTTTTCTTGGTCTCATCAAGGAGCTGCTGCTAGACCTTTGGGATTGCAAGGTTTCCAATAAAGACAATATCTTCAACCTCAACCATCAACACAAGATAGCATTGAGGATAAGTTTTTAGCCTTCTTGGAACAAGTCAGTTTGCAACTTCAGAAATTGGACAAAATAGATACTTTGGAAAGGATAATTGAATCCCAATCCATTGCAATTAAAAATCTTGAAGTCCAAGCTGGTCAAATTGCACAATCCATTGGTGAGTGGGAGGATGAAAATGAAGAGGAATGGTACAGTGAGGATTCAGCTCTGGAATACATAAGAAATGGCGCCGGAATTGCACGTAAAGCAATCATGGAATGGAGCGATGATGAAGCGGCGCTGGATGATGACAGAAACGGCACCGGTTTTGGAAATCAGAAATTTAATTATGCTTACCGTAATGAAGCGACGTCGGAAGACCACACAAACGGGGCTGCAACTCCATTGAAGCCTGTTGCTGTTCGAAACAAAGAAAAAACGACGCCGAAAGAGCATATAAGCTGGCCTGAACTTCCTTCAA
Source organism: Microcos paniculata (assembly GCA_030664755.1). Classification (NCBI taxonomy): domain Eukaryota; kingdom Viridiplantae; phylum Streptophyta; class Magnoliopsida; order Malvales; family Malvaceae; genus Microcos; species Microcos paniculata. The sequence goes on from CP131461.1 coordinate 21,549,761, forward strand.
AACCTTATAGTGAGGTCAAGCCTTATGTTCCACCAATTCCATTCCCTCAAAGGTTGAAGCAAAGGAAGATGGAGCAAGAAAATAGCTCAGAGTTGAAGGAAATCAAAAGTCCTATCCAGGATCTAATTGTTTCATGCTCGAAATCTGAAGCTCAGTTATGCAATGATGTTCAAAATTCATCTTCCGAGTTGGACCCAATGACATCCATCACTGAATCCCCTCCCCCACTCAATGTGGACATGGAACCTTATGTGTCACCCATTCTCCAACCTCAAAAGGACATAGCCACTAGTGAAGCATCCAATACTACATTGAAAATTGACAAAGAAAGGGAACTATTTCAAATTTTTAAACCTTTGTCAATCCAATTCTTTTATGGTGCTAATACACTTTTATTTTTGGTTTCTTTGCATGAGGCTAATCTGAAAAATTCCAAGAAGGATATTGCCAAGGCTATTCAAAGAGATGAAGTATGGAACATATGGCTATATGATTTCACTGGAATTATGTGACCTCCTTTTGGTGATAATGTCTAGCTATGGACGTTAAATTTAGCGCTTTGTTGGGAGGCAACTCAACGTTTTAACCTTTATTTAATTTTCTTTAATTTTATTTTCTTAGTTTTTAGAATTTTTACTAATTTTTGTTTAATTTTTTTTGTAGGTCATGGTCTTGGATTATCTTAAATATCACCTCTCCAATTTTACATGGACTAAAGGGAGATTTCTCTACCCTTTTATTTTGCCTAATTGCTCAACTTTAATATTCATGTTTATGTTTAAGAGTGGGGGTGAATTTTTGAAAATCTAAATTTTTGTTTTGTTACTAACAATTTTTCTTGAGTTTATGTAAATTTGTAGGTGTCAATTTTGCATTTAGTTAATATTATTTCATGCATACATATTTTATTTTTGAGCTCGGGATTGAATATACATGATTAAAAAGGGCTGAAAAATAAACATGCAGTAGTAGGGCACGACTTTCGCACCTGACTTCATTACTGCCGCAATTTTTTACCAAGAGAGGATGGTAGATTTCGTTAGTACAAAAAAGTCGTGCTAGGTCCGGGTGTGTCAACTCTCCCCTCCTTCTAAAAATTTCATCCTCGAAATTAAACAAAGTAGCTTGGGGAGGTTTGGCTTCCATTCGAAGCTCTTTTTTCGTTTTCAAATAGTGTTAGCATCCCTATTCGCCGCTGAAGTTCGCCGCGCTTCCGCTGCGCACTCTGATCATTCATTCCCTCAAGAGTGGTTTCATCACTCTTCCACTCTTGAGTTTGAACCTCATCTTTTCCTTAATATAGCCTACCCTTACCTATTGATGGGTTAGGCTTTCTTCACTCCATTCGTGTTTACTCGATCTTCTCGCTTTGTTCTTGTTTCATCCTCCAAGTCTCTCTTGACGAGACGATCCTTTTGTTACCTATGAGGTTCCACATTTCTTACTCTTCTTAGGAGTTCCTTCTCCTTTCCTTTGCCACTGCCTTTCACTTCAAGGCCATTATCCGACGCATTACTCGTCATTTCGTGGTCTTGAACTCGTTCTTGTAACCAAGCTATCGGGAAAGACTTTAGCTTAACTCCCTCACCTCCACGGCAAGGATGCGGTGAGTTAATTATCTTTCCCCCTATCTTGGTTTCGTTTGTCGTTTCGTCTCTTACTTCATTCTCTTCCTTCTCTGATCTTCTTCCATTCAGACCTCATGGCATATGAGTCGAGCTCTAGTACACGTTGGCCCACATTCGGCCACATCACAACAGAGGAATCAGAGATCATGCCCTCTCAGCTCTCACAATCTGACCCACTCTCTGACCGCCCATCACAATCACAAATAGGGCCCTCGGCCCATCACATCACATACAGGGCCCATGGCCCATCAAATCTCATCTCTCCTCCTCACAAGGACGGAGAACACTGGGTGGCCTCATGCACACCCCAAATCACACACTGGGCCGGTCCTCTCGAGTGGTCATCACAGAGATCCTCAATATCTCGATCTCTGACCTTTCTCACATAGGGACGCCTCATAAGGCTCCCAAGTCAATCACACTTAAGCCTCGACCTCATACCCATTCGTACCATTTCTCTTGCCTCTTAGGCTTCCCTTAAATTTTATTTTCTTGAGGTACCCACCTTGGGAGGTACCGCGTATTTATCTTCTTTCCGTCTTCTTTCCTTCACATTAGCTTTCTTGCTAATGGTCGATCTCTTTTCCCTTCTTCTCGTCAATAATATTTTTTGGGGTCTCCATATCCCCATCTCTTTCTTTTTCTTCATTTCTATCCGCCCACATCCATAGTGGGTCCACATTTCTCTTGCCTTCTAGTCAACGCGGAACAGCGTAATTCGTGCTCGTCACACTCATGCTGTATTCCGGTAGCTTCTTTATCTTTGCCTTCTTCTCTCTTGAGGTATCTCGTTCTCTACTTAACTTGACTTCCTCTTTGGTCTTTTGCCATCTTTAGGCATCACTTACAGCTCTTGTCATCCTTAGGCCGTTTTCCTTGGGGTCATCTCCATGTCATTTCTCTTCTTCACATTTCTTTTACCTTGATTTACGTGATCTTCCATTTCTTATCCAGGGTTTCCTTTGCCTTGACCTCATTCTTCCCTCTTTACTCTCTTCTCTGACCTTCTTTATCATTCTCATTCTTATTCCGCTTTTCTTCTAACACCTCCGATCCTTTTAGGTGTTAGAACTTCCTTTCTGTTTTTCATATTGGCTGTGCTCATAGAAGTTTATGAGCTTGATCGATCCCTTTCCTTATTCCCGTACTCCTTCCCTTGAGTACTCGAGGTTCTCTCTTGTCATCCTTCATGTCTCAGTTCCCTTGTCTCTTGTTTTCCACGTGTGGATTTCCTTTATCTTAGCCATCTTAGACTCTTAATCCGTCGATATCTCTTCTTTGTCTTTCGATGTCATGGTTCATTTATCGTGGGCAACACCTTTCCCTATTTTCCATTGCTTCACAATCTTGCCCACGCCAAGCTAACTCCGCCTTAGCTTGGTTTGACTCCATCTCCCACATCTTTTCTTCACTTATCATTTTTCGGGGAGTTTATCCTCAAAATTAACTTACTCCCCTCCTTCTAAAGATCTGACTTATCCTTCATATTTCTCCACCTTATTCTCTTAATTCCTTGTATCTCACTTTACTTCTTGGTCCTTATCCTTTTTATCTCCTTCGGTTCCAACCATTATTCTGGTTTATACTTAATCACCTTTTTGTCTTCTCCAGTTTTAATCATTCTCTTATTCATTCTCGTCTCATTCTCACTCTTTCTTCAACTCTTGCCTAGGTCGATCCACTTTCCTCGTGCTCTGTGTTTGATTATCTTTAAAGTTCCCATCATCATCATTATTCTTATCCTTCATTCACTCTTGTTTGTATTACCATATCTTGGTATCCTCACTTCTTGTTTCTCTTTTCGTCTCTTTCATTTACCTTTCATTGATATCATCCTTACTCGTCATGCATTAAGATACCATCATCTCCATCTACTCGTTTCCTACGAGTGCTTCTTTTCTTATGTTTTCTCCAATTTTTCTTTCTATCCAACCTCTTTATCTCTTCTTTTATTATCTAACTCATCAGGGGTTTTCCCTTCCTTTCTTTTCCATCATTTCACATTCTTAATCCTTCTGTCATCTTCTTCCCAAAATCAAATAGTCGGGGGGTTTCTTCTTCCTTTCACCAATTTATATCCTTTACCCCGTTTTTCTCTTTCTTGGTTCAGGCCTCCAATAATCCTTGTTTACTAATTTCTTTCCTTGATTTATTCGTTTTATGATGTAGTGCCTTGACTTGACTCGAGTTTGGGGTCCATTATGCTCAACTCTCTTTAACTAACATCCGTTTCTAAGTCTTTTATTCATTTTCTTTCACTAGATCTTTCTTAGTCCTCTTTCTAAGTCTCTTTTATTCTCCATTTTATGCTCTTCTTCAATCTAGCTCTAAGTTACTTATCTAGGTTTTGTCTCTAGCCCTAATTTCCTAGTCTTATTCTTATACTAATCCTGGTCAGTCATTTGGAGCTATTAACCTATGGTTCATTATGACGTTGTTGCTAATTAAAGTTATAGTTTTCTAGTGATGTGTTATACTTTTCTTCTTTTAAGGCTCTATTCCCAATTAACCAAAACTTAGTTCATCAATTGAACTAAGTCTCTCTTTCTCTTAAGCCTTGTTCTTCTTTTATTACCCTAGGATCTACTTTTACCTAGGATTCTTATGCTTTCTTTCTTCATTAAGAAAGCCTCCGCACCACATCACGACATCTCTTTATCCTTTGTTTAAGGGTTCGCTTTCTTCTCCTTTCCTCTTCTTCTTTCTCACCAGTTCCCTTTGGTGATGTCTTCACAGTATCGAAGGAAATTCCCTTCGTGCCTTCCATTAGCACGAATGCAGGCATTCCCATCATCGCCATGCATTACACTCTTTCTTCGCTTGCTTTCTTCCCATTCACTTGTCGATATCATTTTGCATATCCTTTGGGAGTCTCCTCATTCTTACTCCTATTATCAACCAATGGTAAAAGGGTACACCACCTTTAATTTCCTTAGGAGTGGAAATTTACAACTTATCTTTATCTTTATTCCATTCCCTCTATCTTCATTTCCTTTCTCTTTTGTTCATTATCCTTCTTAACATTGGTATCCAATGGTCAAACAAGTAGTAACGGACGTACTACTCATTGACCACTTGGATGTGACCTCTTTTTATTCTTTCCTCATTCTCCATCTCATCACTCTTGCTTTATTCCTCCTCATTGTTTCTCAAAAATGGCTTCTCTTTTGTTCTCTTTCCTTACTCTTCCTTTTTTTTTGTCGTCCTTAAATCCTTTGGGGTTTTCTCTTATCAACCATTTCCATACCCTCAAGTGATTTCTCCCGCATCTCACTTCTTGAGATCTTGGGCTCGCTCTTTCCCTTCCAATTTTCTTGGATACTTCCTCACAATTGATTTCGAGTTGGGTCTCTTTTGTCCACTCGTATACCACTTACACACCGTTGTGTAAGAATAAATGAAGTTAGCTAGCCCTTACTGCCACTTCTTTCACTTCATGCTCACTCCTCGAAGCATCATCCAGGCAATCTGTGGGCTTATCCCGCCAAACTTGCCAACTTGTGGGCTTTTCGGCAATCGCTTTTCTTCATCTCCATTTGATGCTTTGAGAGGTCCTCCTCGATCCTTCATCTGATTGCTCAAATGCTTCATCTCATGTCCTGAGGTTTTTGGTCAATCACATCCTCCGTGATTGACTCCTTCAATTTCTTTCATCCTAACCTGACTCTCTCTCCTAGGCTACACACCAGTGGTGTAGAAAATGAGAGAAGTGAAGTTAGCTTTCACGCACATTATACCCATCATGGCCCCTTGCCTCGTTCTAGCCGCTTCCTTTCTTCCCAAGTCTTACACGTCACTAGTGTAAAGAATGGGCAAACGCATCTAATTTACGCTTGACACTCGCTGCTTTACTAGCGAGTCTCGATGTTCACAACTTCAAAGATTGAACATCGAAGGTTGTAGGCATCGAACCAGTTTCCACTGGTAAGCCTCTAACTAGGCTTCGTTGAAAAACTGGACGAGACATCATCTATCTCGTCATCTCAAGGGAAACACCATCCCTTGCATAGATTGGCTGTCGAGTAGAAGGAATATCGAAGTTGAAAATTTAAGTTTGGGGAGTTTCTTGGAAAGCGTGCCTTGCTTGCGCGAATCTCGAGGAAAAGGTGGTCGTGATATCTTCTCACTTAAGACCATGCTCGAGAACTTTATTTGGTGGCTCGCTACTAAGGGAGGTATTCTAAGAGTATGTATGATTATTCATGACGCTTTCGAGTAGCTACATACTCGAACTCTTGAGTTCTAAACCTATTTAATCCACTGGCCTCAAAAACATTTGAAAACTCTTTAAAAAATATCTTATAGCTTTTGAAAACAATCAGAATCTTTTAAATGCTCTGATACCAATCAAATTGTCACGCATCGACCCGCCCAGGGTCGGCCACGTGGCAATCGCCGCGCTGCCTTGTAGTACGTGCCAGCCGGTCACGCACCAGAAGCACCGCAAGGCATAGAAATGGATATCATCGCTGAAAATAACTAAAACTTTAATTAAAAATCTTTTATAAAATAATAAACTTTAAAGTAGTACCAGTGGATTAATTTAAAAGAATACCTATGCAGCGGAAAACTACTAAGCCTAAGCCACCAACGTCTTCTAGTGAGCCTCCAATCTATTGGCTGACCTCGTACGCGGATCTGCATCCATCCACATAGGATACAGGTGAGTGACAGAGATTCAATGAGTCTCCATCAGGGTTAGGGAAAACAGGGGTAATTCAAACTACAGTAAAAATAAAATAAATAAATTTATTTTTCAAAATCTCTTTTATAATTCTCCCAAAAAGAATTAAATTTAAAACCTTTAAAATAATTAAATACTCATGGGCTGGCATCTAATACACTGAAGGCACGACTGACCGGTCGTATGCCTTACTGCACCGAGGGCTATTTCTTTTCTCTTCATATTCATTTTCTCTTTATCTCATACATTAGCCCGTTCCCTCGGTGGTGCCTCACTGTTGTGGAACACAGTGAACTGGAGCTCTGGTGAGTTTCCCTACGCGCCTCTCCCAACCAGGCTTGACTCACCGTGCCCCTCGATAGGCGGTCCACGGGTGAGTATCATGCATGCTCTCAAACTCGGTCCACGCTCCCGCAATTGGAGCCCCGAGGAATCCCACTCAATCACACCTCTTACCGGGGCATCGTACCCCAATAATCATAATAATAATTATAATAATATTTCTTTATAAATATTAAAACATGTAAACACACACAAGTTTTTGTATTTTTAAAATCATCCCACCCCCATAAGTGGGCGTATCACAAAATAAAAAGTGTGTTGTGGATTACCTTTATCCAAAAACCATTGTAAAACCTTTTTAAAACAATTTATGTTTTTAAAACATTTTGCCCTAGTGGCTAAGCACTGAAAACTAAGCCATTCACAGTATTGGGAGATTCGTATACTCCCAAGCGCTCCATGTAGCTTTAACCTTCGGTGCATCGCCGCATTCGATTATCCGGAGCCCTAATACATGTAAATATACGTTAGCATTCATAATTACATTTATGAATGCATCTATGAGGCTCTAATATGACCTATGACTGGGCTTGAATATGATTCGGAGCTTAGAAAAGTGTCCAGGAGGTTCTGGGGTAAAAATTGGACACTTGGTGAAAAATTACGAAAATACCCCTGGGGCTCCATGGACCACTCGGGCTGGGCCCGACACTTAGAAAAGTGTCCAAAAGGTTTCGGGGCTAAAATCGGATTCTCGACGAAAAATTACCAAAATGCCCCCGTGGGCCCCACACCGGGACTAGGCTGGGCCCCACATGGGTTGGACAAAATTCTACTCGAAATCGGGCTCAAAAAGCCCACCTATGAGATATTTATACATTATAATGATATAATATATAAATATCTAAGATATAATAATATTATATATAAATATCTAAAATATATTAATATAATATATAAATATCTTTTAATATAATAATAATATATTAAAAATATCTAAACAGGAACTCGATCGGCCAGTTCTTCGGCCGGTCTCTCCCCCAGTTTTCGCACTCGTTTCTCCTCCTTTCGTCTTACAAACTTAGAGAGGCGATCCTCATGGCATCCACAACGGATATGCTGAGGCAGAAACGAGAAACACCAGTCCAATTTTTCTGTAGACCGAGATTTAGCCCAAATTTACTAAATCTCCGATTTACTCACACCAGGTGCAAAAAAATACGTAAAAACAGAATGGGACGTAGAATAAGGTGAATACTATAACACACTAAAAACTCACCTTATTCCACCGGCCCGAAATCCACTTATTTGGGTTTAAAGCTTTAATCTGGTTAAAAGCTGAAAACTGCGATCTAGGCTAAACCGATGCATGGATGTGCATGCAAACTTAACATAACGTAGATCGAGGTGAGAAGAACAACATACTGGAAACTCACCTTAATCTGATAGCCGGGCATATCCCGATTTGCCAATTGTCCAAAATGCCTCTGGTCGGCTCCAAAGAGAAAAGAAGAAAAAAGAAAGAAAAAGAAAAGAAAGAAAGAAAAAAAATGAAGAAAGGTTCGGCACCCCCCTCCCCTATTTATAGGGGAGCCCGACGCCGGGTCCACTCGGGCCCCGGGTCAAACTTTTTCCCCTTTTTCAACTTTCTTCCATTTTTACCCGTTGGTTAAATCCTTTGATTTCTTATGTCAATGGGGCCCATAATAAATTTCTAGGGACTTATTTGGAGGTCTTCTTGGCATTTACTAATTTCCATGCACGGTTAATTACTTTATCTTCAAACTCCGTCTTATCCTAATTTTAACTTCTCTTCTGACTTGACACAGCCGGACCGACCCATTGTTTAATTAATAGTCATCTTGTACTATTTCGTTCGTACAGAAAAGTCGTGCTAGGTCCGGGTGTGTCAAGATTGATGCCCCGAAATACTCCCGTGCGTGACATATGGCTGTCCCGCGCGGGAGACGTACTTGCAACCGAATTTTTCTCCTCCCTTCAGCCACAAGCTGCTCAAGCTGCTATACATACTTTACATGCGGAATTCCGAAAGCAGTAACAAATTAGTGCAGTTGATCATATATTCCACATGGCCATGTTGGGAAGGATGTGGACCAAGTTTCAACACTAGCCAAGTTGCTTACACTAGCAACAGTCTTCTCTCCCCGTTGCTCTTGGCTCAAAGTCAAAGTCACCATGCATTTGCATCTAAATTAGTTTAGTCTAGTTGGTATTTAGTCTAGTTTATTTTATTATTTTATTATTGTTAATAATTTGGGGATTCTTTGATGTAGTTTGCAATTTAAGTATATTTGTACTTAATTTCACAATTTTACTGCTCCACCAATTTTTATTTATTTGTGCAGCTTAGTAGGATAATTGATCGATACTCGAATCTCCTTCAAATTATTCGGTCCTTCAAATTTTCAAGGAGTTTTTGCATTTTCTTTTATTTCTATTTTCTGTACAATATTGGGGACAATATTGTTTTAAGTGTGGGGGTGAAATTGACTTTTGAATTACTTAATTGCTTGCTATATCTTAATTTTCTCTAAATTGGTCAAAATTTTTCACATTTTTTTAAATTTTCTTTTTGAGTCTAGTTTTCATTGGTTAATTTTAGATTGATAGTATGAGTTTATACATGATTTTGAGTTGAGATTAATTGTTAAAAATTAGGTTTATAATATGATTAGGCAGTTACTTTATAATTTAGGCTTTGTAAATACTTTGAAACCAATTTCATTAGGTGATGATGTTTTAAATTGACTTGTGTTACCTAGAGAGAATTTGAGCCTTCATGCCTATTTTTCTTGGTAATATATCTTCTATGATTTTGAGACTTCTAGAACTTGAGATTCATCATTTTGAGATTACATGTTTTTAATATATATGCAAGCATTAAGATTGAGGTCTTTAGGATTTTCGTTGGAGCCAAAAAGCCAACATTTTATACACTTATCCATTAGTGAGCCCTTTGCGCCTAATTGATATATCTTAACCTTTTTTTTTTATAGCCCATCCCAAAGAACCTTGAGCTTAAACATGAAAAATAAGTTTTTGCACCCTATTCATTATTAGTAGAGTGTTTACTTCTTTAATTTGATGATTATTTGGATTGATTGCAAGAGAATAAGTGTGGGGGAGATGGTGATGTATATGAGGTGGTGATGAAAAAAAATAAAAAAGAGAATTCTTGCCAATTGAGAAAAAAAATAATGAAAAGAAAGGCACCAAGTTTGAAATTTTGCCTTAAAAAAAATCTGAAAGTGTTGAAATTAAAAAAAAAAAAGTAAAAATTGATTGGTATGAATTTCTTCTTGAGCTTAAACGAATAAAGAAAGAGGATGATGATTTTTGCAAAATATGAAGAAGTTGATGGAGTAATTTTTGATCAAGATATTCCGGACATTCTTGATTTTCTTACTCTACTAATTTTGAAATATTTTGTTGTTCCCTTTATCCTTTTCTTTGTGAATCATTCTTATCCTTTTGAGCCCCATTACAACCTTATATTAAGACCTTTTGATTTTTGCTTGTATGTATATCTTGTAGTAGTGGAGATTAGATGTTTTTCAAGCTTATGGTAAGTCCAATTTCATTTGAAGATCATGAGAGTACCTCACCAAAAATTTCAAAACTCTTGAGTGATTAAGTGACACCTTGTGAGGAATTAGTCAATTTGAAGTGTTTGATTTTAATGAATGAGGTAGATTGGTGTTTGCATAGTTTAATTGTTTAGTAATTTATTTATGAAATATTATTTGTTTGATTTTTGGCAATTATATTGATGCTTGGAATTTTTGTATAACTCATGTTATTAATTTGAAGCTAACCAATGTCTTTCAAAAATGTTTGTGGGTATCATTTTGGTAAACCCGCACGGGAGTGGCCCTGTTCATGCGAGGGCCGCCCCAAATTTTAGGGGCAAAATGGTAATTTTGCACTAACTGTCCGATTTTGACCCAAAACCTTCCCGGACACTTTTCTAAGCCCCGAAACACATCCAAACACTGTCTTAGGTCATGCTAGAGCCTCATAGGTGCATTCATAGTTTGATTATGAATGCTAACATGTATTTCCCTGTATTAAGGTTTCGGATGATCGAGTGTGGCGATGCTTTGGAGGCTTAGCTACGTGGATCTTTAGGAGTATACGAACCTTCCAACACTATGAGCACCGTAGATTTCTTTGCTTAGCCACTGGGAATAAAGGTTTTAAAAAGGTTTTAAAAATATAAATGATTTTCAAATGTTTTCGGATACGTGGAATCCACACGCACACGCGCATGCTTAGTGATATACCCACGTAGAGAGTGGGACGTTTTCAAAGAAAAGTATAAAGATTTATGTGTGTGTATGCTTATATTTATGTTTATATGTTTTTAATATATATGTTATATATATATATATGATATTTGATGCGGATGGGAGTGAGATGAGTGATTGAGAGGTCTTCGATGCTCCGTTATGAGGGAGCATGTGGACCGAGTGAGAGACGTGCACGTAACTAGGTAGCCGTGGACTGCCTACCGAGAGGCACGGTGAGTGAGAGACCCTGGGAGAGGCGTGTAAGGAAACTCGCCAGGGCTCGTTTTCTTTTCGATTGTATTCTACTCACAAGGATTGGCATCACCGAGAGAATAGGCCAGAGACAGAAAATATGAATGACACACCGGGACCTAATACGACTCTTCCGTACAAATGGAATAGTGTAAGAGGGTGTATTAAGTGAACAATACGTCGGTCCGAATATGTCTAATCATGAAGAGAAGTTAAAATTAGGATAAGACGGTGTTGGAAGATAAAGTAATTAACCGTGCATGGAAATTAGTAAATGCTAAAAAGACATCCAATGACACGCCCGAACCTAGTCCGCACGTGTCAAGTTTTGTGTTTGTATATAGTTGTCTAGTCAAGATACCAAATTTGACTTCCCATGGATGTTTTAAACTTTATTTAGCTCAATTTCAAGCTTAAAAACCCTAAAATTGAAGTCCGGGGTTGTGGGCCCCACTTGGACACGAATCCCAAGGAAATTGGGTTCAGTTGACCGGAGTCAACTTAGAAATGTTGACTCCGGCACCGGACCCGTTACATATATATGGCCGAGACCCCCATGTTCTCTTCTCTTCCTTGTTCTTCATTCTCCGAGCATTCTCTTTCAATTCCCTCGAAATCAAACCTTCAATCCCTCTTCAAATACTCAGCCAAACATCATAACCAACTTCTCTTGCCTTCTTGAAGATCAAAACACTAAAATTTCCAAGAAATCATCAAATCTTTAAAACTGTCATTTCGGCGACAGTTTGTTCTTCGAACTATATCTTTCAATTCAACAATGGGAAGTGGCTGAGAATTTGGTATGTTGTTCTAGACTCACTAATCTTTAATTTGATAGTTTATATGCATGATTTCGTTGCCTGTGCTGAGGGAAATCATGAATCGAAGTTAGGATTTCTGCTTTGCTCAAGAACGTGTAACCCGTAGTGTTTTGATTCGAATTCTGAGCATGGTTGGTTGTTTAATTCCATTCTTGAAGCTGTGAATCCATAGTTTAGATGTTGAACTTACTATGTTTCAATTTTGGTGCAAGTTGGTGAAGAATCAGCTCAAACCGAGCTCGATTTGGTGTATGGCCAAGCACGGCCATGCACTGGCAATGCCTCCCGCGCCGGACCCATTGAGTCCCGCGCGGGAGCTATTAAATTTTGGGATTTCTCCCATTTTGGCTCACTCACGCCCGGGAGTGAGCCACCAATAAGCTTGGGCACTATAGCTTGGGGGGCATTTTGGTAATTTCGTAGCCCTAGACCTCAATTAACCTTAGTTAACTTCCAGACCTATCCAATTTAGCTCTTAGACCTTGGAGACCTTAAATAGGTGTTGTTTTATGATTTAATCGTTGGTCGAATGCCTTTATTAATCAAATTAGATTTTTAATTTGATTATTTAGGTACGTGATTGTACGAGGTTGGAACCGGTAGCAGTTTGAGCTAAGGCATTCGTGGGGTAATCGTGGAGTATACAACTCTCCTCTCTTGTGAGTGGCTTGGATTATATTGGTTGACCATTAAGGGTTAACTGTTTTCAAATTTCTTTATAAATGCTTTATTAAATTGTTTTCATATGTTTTGGGGTATGAAATGTCCACCCTCACACACCAAGTTTACAAAAGATTTAAAGGGTGGGATTTTCAAATATTTTATAAATTGATATTATTAATAATGGTTTGGGGTACGATGCCCCCGCGAGACGAGAGATTGAGCGGGTTCCTCGGGGCTCCAATTTGCAGAAGCGTGGACCGAGTTAGAGAAGCATGCAAGATTCTCAGCCGTGGACCACCTGTTGAGGGGCACGGTGAGACGAGACCCTGGGAGAGGCGCGAAGGGAAGCTCGCCAGGGCTCCAGATTGCTGTGTTCCACCACAGCAAGGCAAACGTCAAGGGAATGGGCCAGTGAGTAAAGAAAAGTGTTTTAAAGTATAAAGTAACCCTTGATGGTCCAGCGGGTACCCCAGTGCACGGGTGTACCTTTTGGGACAATTTCAGAAGCCAGCCCATTTAGTAATATTATTATTGATTTAATATTTGTTTTGGTGTGGGACTTCTTATAATTTTAGTAAATGGTTTATTAAATTAATTTTGGATTATTTCATATCCCCAGCCTGAGGTGATCGGTCTTTATAACCGGGTCCCTCACTGGGTACAGGTATATTGTACCACTCCATTCACTTTTGTTGTCATGTCATCAGGCTTCGGACGGCGGACGTCCCGGTGGTCAGTGATCCTATTACGACACTGTGGACATGATTTTGTAGGTGCCACCCTTTTTGCTCTGTGAATCTTGGCTCGGGATATTAGTGCATATTACATATATACTTATGTATATATATATTACTTTCCGCTACATGGTACACCGTTTAACGTGCCACTTTCTTTTTAAATATTTTTGAATTATATTATCTATAATATTTTCGTATGTTTTCATATATTGCTCGAATATCCTTTATTTTTATGCCTTGTGCGATCTTGGTTGCCCGCCTGACGAGGCACGCATCTCGAGGTGGTACGACGGTTGTCACGTGGCCGGGCCTGCGGGTCGGGGCGTGACATCCAATTAAGTCCCTAGAAATTTATGATGGGCCTCGTTGGCACAAGAAATCAAAGCATTTAGTCAACGGGTGAAAATGGAAGAAAGTTAAAAAAGGAGAAAAAGTTTGACTCTAGGCCCGAGTAGACTCAGTGTCGGGCTCCTCTGTAAATAGAGGAAAGCCGAAGCTTTTTCTCATTTCTCATTTTCTTTTTCTTTCATTTTCTTTTCTTTTCTCTCTAGAGCCAAATGGAGGCATTTCGGACTTTTGGCAGATCCGGACAATCTGGCATTAGATCAAGGTTAGTTTCCAGTATGTTATTCTACTCACCTCGATCTATGTTTTTTTTCGGTTGCATGCATTTCCATGCGTCGGTTTAATGTAGATATGAGTTTTTAGTTTTTGGCCAATTTAATTTTAAAACTCAGATCTACGGATATCGAGCTAGTGAAATAAGGTGAGTTTTTAGTATGTTATCCTACTCACCTTAATCTACGTCCTACTCCGTTTTCACGCATTTTCGTGCACCGGATGAGAGTAAATCTGAGATCTGGTCAATTTAAGCCAAATCTAAGTTTTACGGAAACTGGACCAGTGTTTCTCGTTTCTGCCTCGGCGAATCCGTCATGGATGCCATGAGGATCGCCTGTCTAAGGTTGTACGTCGAAAAGAGGAAAAACGAATGCAAAAATCGGGGGAGGGACCAGTCGAAGAAAGGGCCGACCGAGTCCCTGTTTAGATATTTTTATATTATATTAATATATTTTAGATATTTATATATTATATTAATATATCTTAGATATTTATATATTATATCATTATAATATATAAATATCTCGCGGGAGGGCTTTTTGGGCCCAATTTCGCATAGAACTTGGCCCAACCCGCGTGGGGCCCAGCCCAGTCCAGGTGTGGGGCCCACGAGCCCCCCGGGGCATTTTGGTAATTTTTCGTCAAGGGTCCGATTTTAGCCCCGAAACCTCCCGGACACTTTTCTAAGCCCCGAATCACATTCAAGCCCAGTCTTAGGTCATGTTAGAGCCTCGTAAGTGCATTCATAAATTTAATTATGAATGTTAACGTATATTTCCGTGTATTGGGGCTCTGGTTGAATCGAGTGCGGCGATGCTCCGGAGGTTAGGCTACATGGAACGCTTGGGAGCATACGAACCTCCCAATACTGTGAGTGGCTTAGACTTCTTTGTTTAGCCACTGGGCACAAAGGTTTTAAAAATGTTTTAAAAACATAAATGTTTTCAAAAGCTTTGGGATACGGGAAATCCACACGCACACATTTGCATGGTGATATACCCACATAGAGAGTGGGATGTTTTAAAAAGAAAACATAAAGACTTATGTGTGTGTGTTTGTATATTTTAAATGTATATGTTTTAGACATATATATACATATATATGAAATATTAGTATTATGATTATTGAGGGTACGATACCCCTGCGAGATGAGTGATTGAGTAAGCTCCTCGGGGCTCCAATATATGTGGGAGCGTGGACCGAGTTGGAGAAGTATGCATGGGACTCAGCCGTGGACCACTTATTGAGGGGCACAGTGAGTCGAGACTCTGGGAGAGGCGCGTAGGGAAACTCGCCAGGTCTCGAGGTAACTGTGTTCCACCACAGCGATGGGCACCACCGAGGGAACGGGGTAGAGAGAGAAAATGTGAAAATGCTTTAGAAAGAAAAAAGATAGCCCTCGGTGCAGTGAGGCAAATGATCGACGGGTCGAGCCTTCAGTGTAAAATAGATGCCAGCCCATTCGTGATATATATATATTTATTTAAAGAGTTTTGAAAGAGGGTTCTCGGTTGGAGAACCAAAAAAGAGTTTTGAAAAGATAAAAATATTTATTTTATTATTATTTTATTTTGGATTTCCCTTATTTGCCCTAACCTCGATGGAGATTCATAGAACCTCTGTCACTCACCTGTATCCCATGTGAATGGATGCAGATTCGCGTCCGAGGTTAGCAGCTAGATCAGAGGCTCACTAGGAGGCGTCAATGGCTTAGGCTTAGTAGTTTCCGCTGTATAGGTATTCTCTAAATTAGTCCACTGGTATTACTTTTAAAGATTATTATTTTATTGAATAATTTTTAATTAAAGTTTTAGTTGTTTTGCAGCGATGATATCCATTTAATGCCTTGTGGTGCTTCTGGCGTGTGACCTGCGACACGTATTTAAAGGCAACGCGGCGGTTGCCACGTGGCCGACCCGGGCAGGTCGGGACGTGACAACGAAAATGTTTTAAAAATAGAAAAGAGATAGCCCTCGGTGTAATAAGGCATACCATCGACGAGTCGAGCCTTCAGTGGATTTGAGGCCAGCCCATTTTAGATATGTATATATATTTATTTTAATTGTTTAAAAGAAGATTCTCACCTAGAGAATTTGGAAGAAGTTTTGAAATCAAAATTTTTACTTTTATTATTATGTTTTGGATTACACTATTTTCCTAACCCCTGATGGAGATTCATTGAACCTCTGTCACTCACCTGTATCCAATGTGGATGAATGCAAATCCGCGTACGAGGCTAGCAAATAGACTAGAGGCTTACTAGGAGGTGTCGATGGCTTAGGAGTAGTAGTTTCCGCTGCGTAGGTTTTCTTTTAAATAAATCCACTGGTACTTCTTTTATAGTTATTTATTTTATTAAATGATTTCTAATTAAATTTTAGTATTATTTTGCAGCGATGATATCCATTTCTACTCCTTGCGGTGCTTCAGGTGTGTGACCGGTTGGCACGTATTTTGAGATAGCGTGGCGGTTACTATATGGTCGACCCTCCGGGTCGGGGCGTTATAGTTATTTTATAAGAATTGATTTTTTATAAGAATTTAAAATCCATTTCTAATAGTGTTAACTTCAATATATTTAATTAATAGATATTAGAAAAGATAAATTAACACACTTACTTAAAAAATTTATATGCTTTTAATGCCTATTTCATTTTTTTATTTTAAATCATGCATATTTCTCTTTTTTTTAAGGATTCTATAATCTAT
This sequence comes from Microcos paniculata, assembly GCA_030664755.1. Taxonomy (NCBI): domain Eukaryota; kingdom Viridiplantae; phylum Streptophyta; class Magnoliopsida; order Malvales; family Malvaceae; genus Microcos; species Microcos paniculata. Next base: position 21,566,468 of record CP131461.1, read on the forward strand.
TTTTTTTTTAAAAGGGTAGTATAATTCTAATAGGATTTTAATTCATGTGTATTTTCTTTTTTTAAAAAATAGTATGGGTTTAATGAGTTTTTTTTATAAGTCTTGAATTTTTTAAAGAATTTAAATGAAATTTCTAATGGTTTTAACTTTAATGTTTTTAGTTAATAGATTTTGAAAAAGACAACTTAGCATGCGTACTTTAAAAATATAAGAATAATTAAAAGGCTATTTATGAGATTTCATAACAGTTATTAAAATTATTATGAAAAGACCAAAAGGGACATTAAACTTGAGAATACAACGATTCACATGGAGTTTTTTATGTAGTTTCATTAGGTATTAGAGTTAATATATACTAACATATATAGCCGTGCTTACGTTCTGAGTTTTATGAAAATCAATACTTTATTTTCAATTTGTTATACAATATTGTAAGATTTTGTATTATGTTATTTTCTCTTTAATCTATGTGTGTGTGTGTGTGTATGACACACTCGGACCTAATACGACTTTTTCATACAAACGGAAATGTATAAGACGGTGTATTAAGTGGACAATACATTGGTCCGGATGTGTCTAATTAAGAAGAGCAGTTAAAATTAGGATAATATGGTGTTGGAAGATAAAGTAATTAATCGTGCATGAAAATTAGTAAATGCAAAAAGACCTCTACTTAAGTCCCTAGAAATTTATTATGGGCCCCGTTGGCATAAGAAGCCAACGGGTAAAAATGAAAGAAAGTTGAAAAAGGGGAAAAAGTTTGACCCGGGACACGAGTCGACTTGGTGTCGGGCTCCTCTATAAATAGAGGAAAGTCGAAGCTTTTCCTCATTTCTCTTTTTCTTTTTTCTTTCATTTTCTTTTCTTTTCTCTCTAAAGCCAAACGGAGGCATTTTGGATTTTTGGCAGATCCGGACAAACCGACCGTCAGATCAAGGTGGGTTTCTAGTACGTCATTCTACTCACCTCGATCTACGTTATATTAAGTTTGCACGTATCTCCATGCATCGGTTTAGCGTAGATATGAGTTTTTTAGTTTTTGGCCGGTTTAATTTTAAAACTCAGATCGACGGATATAGGGCCAGTGAAATAAGGTGAGTTTTTAGTATGTTATCATACTCACCTTAATCTACGTCCGACTTCGTTTTCACATATTTCCGTACACCGGGTGAGAGTACATTGGAGATTTAGTCAATTTAGGCTAAATCTTGGTTCTACGAAAATTGGACCGGTATTTCTCGTTTCTGCCTCAGTGGATCCGTCATGGATGCCATGAGGATCGCCTGTCTAAATTTGTACGTCGAAAGGAGAAGAAACGAGTGCGAAAACCTAGGGAGGGGCCGACCGAGGAACAGGCCAACCAAGTCCCTGTTTAGATATTTTTCTATTATATTAATATATTTTAGATATTTATATATTATATTAATATATCTTAGATATTTATATATTATATCATTATAATATATAAATATATCGCAGGAGGGCTTTTTGGGCCCAATTTCGTATAGGACTTGGCCCAACCCGCGTGGGGCCCAGCCCAGTCCGGGTGTGGGGCCACGAGCCCCTGGGGCATTTTGGTAATTTTTCATTGAGAGTCCGATTTTAGCCCTGAAACCTCCCGGACACTTTTCTAAGCCCCGAATCACATTCAAGCCCAGTCTTAGGTCATGTTAGAGTCTCGTAGGTGCATTTATAAATTTAATTATGAATGTTAACGTATATTTCCGTGTATTAGTGCTTTGGTTGAATCGAGTGCGGCGATGCTCCGGAGGTTAAGCTACATGGAGCGCTTGGGAGTATACGAATCTTTCAATACTGTGAGTGGCCTACACTTCTTTGTTTAGCCACTGGGCACAAAGGTTTTAAAAATGTTTTAAAAACATAAATGTTTTCAAAAGCTTTGGGATACGGGAAATCCACACGCACACATTTGCATGGTGATATACCCATATAAAGAGTGGGATGTTTTAAAAAGAAAATATAAAGACTTATATGTGTGTGTTTATATGTTTTAAATGTATATGTTATATATATATATATATGAAATATTATTAATTTATGATTATTGAGGGTACGATACCCTTGGGAGATGAGTGATTGAGTGGGTTCCTCGGTGCTCCAATATATGCGGGACCGTGAAATGAGTTTGAGAGCATGTATGATTCTCAGCCGTGGACCGCCTATCGAGGGGTATGGTGAGATGAGACCTTGGGAGAGGCATGTAGGGAAGCTCGCCAGGGCTCCAGGTAGCTGTGTTCCACCACAGCGATGGGCACCACTGAGGGAACGGGTTAGAGAAAGAGAATGTGAAAATGTTTTAGAAAGAAAAGAGATAGCCCTCGGTGCAGTAAGGCATACGGCCGACGGGTCGAGCCTTCAGTATAAAAGACATGCCAGCCCATTCGTGATATATATATATATATATATTTAAAGAGTTTTGAAAAGAAAAATATTTATTTTATTATTATTTTATTTTGGATTACCCTTGTTTTCCCTAATCCCGATGGAGATTCATTGAACCTCTGTCACTCACCTATATCTAATGTGGATGGATGCAGATCTTTGTACGGGGTTAGCAAATAGAAGGGAGGCTCACTAGGAGGTGTCGGTGGCTTAGGCTTAGAGTTTCCGCTACGTAGGTATTTCTTCTAAATTAATCCACTGGTACATCTTTTAAAGTTAATTATTTTATTAAATGGTTTTTAATTAAAGTTTTAGTTGTTTTGTAGCGATGATATCCATTTCTTTGCCTTGTGGTGTTTTGGGTGCGTGAGCGGTCGGCACGTACTTCGAGGCAGCGTGGCGGTTGCTATGTGGCTAACCCGGGCGGGTCGGGGCGTGACAGTATATGTATATAATATTTTCGCATTGAAATAGAAGTTCTCTATCAAAATATTGACGAAACCAAAATAACAATTATGAACATTAACTTTTTTTTGGTTAAAATATTGACGAAAAAAGAAAAAACTAATATGATATTCATCGATAACTCAATAAATAACAATTTAAAAAAATTAAAAAAAAAATTAACAACTAATATATATAAGAGAAAATAAATGAAAAAACTTAAAAAAAGGGTAAATGTTAGCAAAACTTTCTTGTTAATATTACTTTCAAATATGGATTTTAAATATAAAGAGAATTAAAAAAATTAAAAATTAAAAATTAAAAATTAAAAATTAAAAAATATAAAAAAATTTTATTGGTAGCAAGGGGCCGCAAATCAAGAAAAAACCTCTCTTTTTTTTTCTCAACTGAGAAGGTAAAAATGATATTTTCACACTACATTAACTTCTTTTATATGAAATTACCATAAATGCCAATAAGAAAATTATCATATGCCAAATTAGAAGGTCTAAAAGAAAATTTGATAGGGGATATAATTAATATATAGGTATATATATATATATATAGATGATATTTATTGTGATAGGTTTTAATTTAATTAATAAAGAAAAAATATAATTCTCTTTTCTTTTAATTTTGTTTATTTTGTTAAAACTAAATAAAAACTAAGGTAGATATTAAAGAAAGGACCCATGGTAGCGAGTAATGATTGTGGCACAAAAAAGGGAGAAAAAGATTACCATCTCCAGCGTAATCCCAAACAATTTGTGATTTGTGTTTCATAAGTGCTTTTGAATGTAAGAGTACTAAAACCATCCTTTATTATTTTTTTTTATCATAATACCAAAGATTTTAAGAATTCTCAAGTCACATTTTTTATAGTAATTTCTTAAAATACTTTACCAGCACATCTTTTCCAAACCAAAATAATGCCAAACTAGCCCTTAATGTGTTTAAACTTCAAAGTTTGATCAACAAGTTCATAGCCGGTTTGGTCAATTAGATGATTACTAGAGTACAGAGGAGAGGTATATAAAGATAAGGGGATTTCAAGGGGGCATAGAGAAAATTCTTCCATTTCTTTTTATAAATTTTTTTTAAATGAAATAAGGGAAATGTATAGTCATCAATGACCCTTACAATCCATCATAATCTCATTTTTTTCTTTTGGACTTCCGATTTGGGGCTAAGGGAAGAGGGTAAAGAAAAAAATTAATTTATAAAATGTAAAAAAAAAATAATCCTTAGGGAATTTTTATGCATTACACATATCTTATATATTGATTTATTTGTAATTTTTAGATAATAAAAATAAAAAATGTTTTCTCCTACCAAACATAACTTAATTGACTTACATTTTCTTTCGTATAAAATAAATAGGTTAAAAATGTTAAGTAATAATGTAATCTTGAACCCGTACTCCCTTCCCTTCATTAGTTTTAGCTATACAAACAAAATAATCAGCACCTTCCCTTCCTTAACTTTTAAAAGAAAATTTCATAAAATTCTCATTTCCTTTCATTTACTTTATTTTCCTTTATTAATTTGAATGCAAACACTATATATATTAGATTGAATGATTATGGTTCAGATCTTGATAATTAAAAAATATATATTTAAGTGTATACAAACAAAATAATCTATCCCTTCCTTTCCCTAACTTTTTTTAAGAAAATTTATCATTTCCTTTCATTTACTTTACTTTCCCTTGTTGATTTGAATGCAAACAATATATTAGAGCTAATGATTATGGTTCAAATCCTGATAATTAAAATAAATATATTTAAATGTATACAAACAAAATAATCTATTCCTCCCCTTCCTTAACTTTTTTTAAAAAATGTCTCTGTAGAGTAAAAGCCCAACAGTACCAATCCAAAGTACCTAGCCCATGCCTCACAACCACTCGGCCAGGCCTCGCAACCATCGGATCTAGGCCTCGTAACCACTCGGCCCAGGCTAGGATCCGGCAGCGCTAGTCACTAATCCCACCAAGGAGAGAGACCAATAAGGAAGGCCCAATCTCCAGACTCCATGCTTAGGCAAAGCCCACATGTAAGCACTATATATACGCACAGTACCATGCAACCAGGTACGAGATTCCCTCTTCAAGCTCTATTCTCCTAAACCTCCTCAAAACCCTACTGACTTAAGCATCGGAGTGGGATCAACCGACCAACTGCCGGTCATCCCCACTCTGTTTTCCCTCTCTTCAGGTCATCGCCGACTAGCTCAGACTCCCCTTCGAGGTCTCGGATTTCTGTACCTCAACATTGGCACCGTTTGTGGGAACCATGATATAGCCATGTCCATGCCTGAAGAAACAAACGGGTTACCTTCTAGAGAAACACGAGCCAAGATATGTGGAGTTCTCCCACAACAAATCTTTTAGCTGAAGAGTCCCCCCCTTCCCCAGAAAACAACGACCTTTCTGGGTTTAATCCTTTGGCAAAACGCCACCTTTCCTTCTCCTCTTTCCTCCCCAATGCCAATAACACGACCCCATCCTCCTCCTAACCAGCTTATCTCCAACGAGTAAGCCCAGATGGCCGTTGAGGCAACCAAACCCCCCAAGATGACAACTTTATGTTGTATGTGACTCAGCTCCAATGGAAAAATGATAGGATAGAGAAGGAGTTTGCCAAGCTACGGTCTGTGGTGGCCAACCTTACACAAAAGCCACCACAAACCTAGGAACCAGACGAGGACGCTCCGAGGGGAGGACGTAGAGATGTGGGCCCACAAGGACATACACGATCTCTGCAAGGATGTGCACGTTCTCCACAAGAGGATAGATCCCCTAAAAGACAAAGAATACTTGCAACAAGCCCTGCCCTACCTACCCTTGAGGAGTCGACGCACAGCGTGACTATCTTAGGTGAAAAGAGGAGAAGGGACGAGAGACAAGACCACACGGTAAGGTCAGAGGGCAACTCCCTTTATACCGAGAGGCAACTGGAGGAAAGACTAGACGGTCTCAAAACAGAACTAGAAAATAAGTTTGCCGAAGCCTTGGAAACCAACCTTCAAAAGAGTAAAAAAGACCACTTAGAGTGGTTAAGTACAGATGACAGCCTTCTCTCTCTCTCGCCATTCAATAAGAAGACATCCCAAATAGCTTTAAGATCCCAAAGCTCAAGTATGATGGGACGAGTGATCCAAAGGACCACATTACGGCCTACAACAATCTCATGGATCTCAAGAGAGCCAGTGATGCATTGAAGTGCCGGATGGTCGTATGCACCTTGGCGAAAACAGCAAGAGACTGGTATACAGACAGAAGGCAGGTTCCATTGTGAACTTCACTCAGTTAAGTATCTCCATCTTGAGCAACTTCTCTGCTCTGAGAAAGAAAAGGAAAACAGCTACGGCCCTCATGGCGATTCGACAAGGGCATGAGGAGTCACTCAAATAGCATGTGGAAAGGTTTCAAAAGACCACTAAAGAAATTGAAGAATTGACAGTTGACTTCGCTACAACAACCTTTGTAGCAGGAGTGCATAATGAACATCTCAAATACGCACTCTCCGAGGACAAACCTCACCATTTACATCAGTTATTCGATAAGGCACAAAGATATGCTGATGTTGAAGAAAACCAGATTCAAACAGACAAGCTTTATCTAAGAGCCAAGACACGGCCAGGGAGGGTACTCGGCGAGATGGTGGTCGCCAAGGAGAAGGCCGACAACAGAGAAGCGACAAGGGCTTTCGACGAAGAGACCTAGGCAATCGACCTGGTGAAAAAAAGAGCCTACTTTCTGATGCCCCTCATCATGAACAAGAGAGAAGAGACAAGCCTTCTCCATGCCTACCAGCCGAGTACACTCCACTCAGCACCTCCCGTACAGAGATCCTCCACAACATCTCCAATGGAAACATGGCGAACAAGATGAAATGGCCTCCAAGGTAAATGAATCCCAGGAAAGGTGGGAAGAATTCTAACAAATATTGTAGATTCCATGACGACGGAGGCCATACAACGGAAGAATGCTGGTATCTGAAAAACGAAATAGAAGATATGATTCAACGAGGATATCTTCGAAATTTTGTCTAACGAGAAAATGCTCAACAAGCTTAAGCTACCAACCAGTCAACGAAACGCCAAGAGCGACATGATCACGTTAGGCCAGCTGTACACGGTGTAATCAACACCATTGTTGGGGCTCTGGAAGACTGGGCAAGATCCCAATCCAAGAGAAAAGCCTATCTACGTAGCGTATGCCATGTAGGCTTACAAGCCGCACCCCCCGTACAGAACATGAAGAAGATGACTGGTCCATCACTTTCTCCAGAAATTAAACCGACCTGTTCCAGGACGCAAGGAATGACCCCGTTGTGGTCAAGGCCATCATTGGCAATTTTGAGGTAAACAAAATCCTAGTTGATAGCGGCAGTGCGGTCGACGCCATCATGTACAAGACCTATAAAGATATGGGGCTGACGGATGATTAATTACTGCTGACTAGGCCAATCTACGGATTTGGAAACAATGAAATACCAGTCAGGGGGATGATTAGATTGCCCATTTGCTTAGGTGACGGGAAACATGTGCTCAACATCATGAACACATTCTTTGTGGTAGACTAGCTGTCAGCCTACAATGCCATAATTGGGCGCCCCATGATGAAAAGAGTTAGAATGGTTAACACAGTTTATTGCTTAAAGGTCAAGTTCCCGACTCCAAATGGGATTGGCTACATGTAGTCGAATCAACACCAAGCCCGCCAATGTCATCTATTATCCTTGGTAATGGCAAAAAGAACAGCTGACGCCAGAGAAGAGATGTTAGCCTTAGCTACAAACCCCCAAACTGGGGGGCAGACTTTAAGAACCACATCGCATACTGGGGGGCAGGACTCTTGCCAGCCAATGAAAATCAACATGTTAAATTGGGAGCTGGGCTCGATGAGCGGTGCCGGGAGTAGTACTAAAAACCCGACTTCGTTATCACTTGACATTCTGGATACTAGAGATGAAGAAACGTTGAGCAAGGCCCAGCTAGTTGAAGAAACACTGGACATATGCCTTCGAAGAGGAGAACCTTCTAAGACAACCAAGATGCGGTCAAAATTGACTCAGCAAGAACAGGAAATTATGATGAAATTCTTGCAAGAGAACGCTGACGTGTTTACGTGGACACTAGCTGACATGCATGGGATCCACCCATCTGTGATGGAACATAAACTCAACGTCAGCAGCAAAGCCAAGCCAATCAAATAGAAAAAGAGAAAGTTTTCTCCAGAAATGATAGTGGCCATCCGGGAAGAAGTAGACAAGTTGTTGAAGGCCGGATTCATCCGGGAAATATACCACCCTAAGTGGGTTGCTAATGTGGTCTTGGTGAAGAAATCAAACAACAAATGGAGAATGTGCGTTGACTTCACTGACCTCAACAGAGCCTGCCCAAAAGACAGTTTCCCACTTCCCTCAATTGACAGACTGGTCGACTTTTCATAGGGGAATAGATATCTAAGCTTTATGGACGCCTTTTCCGGGTACCATCAGATCCCACTGGCCAAAGAAGACTGAGAAAAAACCGCCTTTATCACAAAAGACGGCTTATAATGTTATGATGTCGTAGCTTTTGGTCTGAAGAATGTAGGAGCAACTTCTTAGCATTTGGTCAATCGAAGTATATGTAGACGGCATATTGATCAAGAGCGTCAGCTTTGAACAGCGTATTGATGACTTGGACCAAGCCTTCACTAGCTTGAGAAAGTATGGGATGAAGTTGAATCCAATCAAGTGTACTTTCGGTGTGGAAGCTTGAAAATTTTTGGAATTTATGATATCTTAGAGGGGAATTGAGGCTAACCCAGAAAAGATAAAGGCAATCATGGATATGCTTCCCCCAAAAACAATGAAAGAACTCCAAGTGCTGACCGATAGAGCAGCAGCTCTCAACATGTTCGTCTTAAAATCTGTCGAGAAATGCCTCCCATTTTTTAAAGTTATCAGAGCAAAGGCCACCAAAACCACCAGAACACCATTCAAGTGGACGAATGAGTGCCAGACAGCATTCACACAGCTAAAAGAATACCTCTGCTCCCCACCTCTTTTAAGCCATCCAGAAACAGGTGATGAACTATTCATGTACCTGGCCATCTCTGATGAGACTGTCGCCGCTGTCCTTGTTAAGAGAAAAGATATTGAAGATTGCCCCATTTACTATCTAAGCCAAGCCCTCCAAGGTGGCGAATGTAATTACACTCATCCAAAAAAATTGGCTTATGCTCTGGTGATGGCAGCGCGAAAGCTTAGACAGTATTTCCAATTTCACAAGGTAATGGTGCTAACTGACCAACTGATCAAGGAGATTTTGAGCAAGGTAGATATATCAGGCAGGTTAATCAAGTGGAGTGTGGAACTGAGTGAGTTTGGCATTGAGTTCAAGAATAGAAAAGCCATCAAAGCACGGGCCCTTGCCGACTTCGTGGCTGAGTGCACTTTTAAGGCACCAAATGAAACTCCCGAACTCCCCTCGAATAGTACGTCTGATGCCCCCACAGCTGGCCATGTGGAAACCCCCCAACATAGTACCCACGCCATTTGGCAAGCATTGGACACTATTTGTGGACGGCTTGGCCACAAAAGAAGGAGGCGGCACTGGCTTATTGTTGACAAGCCTGGAAGGAGAAGAATATCAGTATGGGCTAACGTTCGGCTTCCCTCTCTCTAACAATGCCGCCGAATACAAAGCCCTGATAGTCGAATTAAATCAGGCAACAAAGATGGGAGTAAAAAATGTCTAAGTTAACACTAACTCCCAACTGGTTGCGAAGTATGTGCTAAGAGAGTACGAAGTCAGAGAACCAAACCTGGCCGACTACCACTAATTTGTCCAGAACCTATGGCCCAAGTTTGAGAAAATATCCCTCCACCAAATTCCTAGAGAAGAGAACACTCGAGCTGATGCGCTATCCAAGATAGCATCCGCTAGCTCCACCATCAGAGGTAAGACAATTCTTGAATACGTAGAGCACCTGACCAAGTAGGGGCCATCAGACGTCCATGAACTGAACATTGAGCAGAATTGCTGGATGGCACCCTTCATTAGGTTCTTACAGGAAGAAATCCCACAATCCAGAACAAAGGCATCAATTATACAGAAAAGGGCTGCAAGATATACCTTGATTGATGGCTTGCTCTACAAGAAATCATTCAATGTTCCCTTTCTTAGATGTGTTGGCCCGGATAATACTGAGTATGTATTGAGGGAAATCCATGAAGGAATGTGTGAGAACCATCAGGGTAGCCAGTCATTAGCACAAAAAACCATGTGGCAAGGTTTCTATTGGCCAACAATGAGAAAAGATGGCGCAGACGTGGCCGAAAAGTGTGAGAAATGCCAGAAGTTAACCAAGATACACAAGCAGCCGGCAGAGAAATTGAACCCAGTAAGGTCAGCATGGCCATTTGCCCAATGGGGCATAGACATTGTGGGTCCTATTCCAGTGGTTGTGGCAGGGAAAAAGTTTCCAATAGTAGTCTGCGACCATTTCACCAAGTGGGTAGAAGCCGAGGCAGTCGTAGCCATTACTCAGAAGGTAGTGGAAAAGTTCATTTGACAGAACATCCTCTGCCAATTTGGAATCTCACACACTATAATCACAGACAATGGCATTCAATTCCAAAGGAAACAGGTCAAGGAACTTTGTGACAATTTCCATATCGACCTTAGGGCAGCCTCAGTCGCCCACCCACAGGCGAATGGGTAAGTTGAAGCCATGAATGGAAAGATAGTAAAATCCTTGGAGAAGAAGCTTCATGATGCCAAAGGGGCGTGGGTGGAATAGCTCCCGGAAGTACTGTGGGCTATCAGAACTATAGCTAGTACCACCACAAGTGAAATCGTCTTCAATCTGGTATACGGATCTAAGGCAGTGATTCCTGCCGAAATAGGCCTCCCTACCTTCAGTATCTAACTTTGACGAGTCGACAAATAAGGAAGAGCTCCGTTTGAATCTCGACTTACTAGAAGAAGTCAGGCTCAACTCACAGATCCAGGCAGCGAATAGTCCCAAAAAGTTGCTCGATACTTCAACACGAGAGTGCATAGTCACCAATTCCAAGTAGGTGATTTTGTACTACGTAGTTGTGAAGCCAGTCAGCCTGCTGGAGAAAGGAAAAAGCCGTCGCCTTATTAGGAGGGACCCTACTGGGTTGATAAAGTCATTGGTAAAGGAGCTTACAAGCTACATGATCTTACAGGGAAGCCCATACCTCGAACTTGGAATGCTATCCATCTGAAAAAATTTTACTTTTAAACACTTTGTCTATAATACATGATATGATGTTATTTTTTCTTCGCAATTCAACATTTTCTTGTATTTAGAATATGCAGCTTACTAAGACAACACAATTTGTCATTGGCTTTATGTACAACACAACACATTATTGACATTTCAATGACAAAGTAATACAAAGACACAATGATGATGTTTCCACATACGTATTCCTTCGACTTTTCAATTTGCAAGCTACTCATACTCGAGCAACATTAGAAATACAGCACACACTATACGGATGAGCATGCTCTTAAGAAAGAGGTATGATTGACGAGTCATCCTTCTACGACTTTAAAGGTATTCGACAGGTAGGCACCCAATGTCGTACCAGTTGCCAGGCCTCCTACACAGATGAGCATGCTCTTAAGAAAGAGGCATGATCGATGACTCATCCTTCTACTACTTTAGAGGTATTCGACAAGTAGGCACCCAATGCCGAACCAGTCGCCAGGCCTTCTACACGGATAAGCATGCTCTCACGAAAAAGGTATAATCGATGACTCATCCTTTTACAACTTTAAAGGCATCTGACAGGTAGGTACACAATGCCGAACCAGTGGCGAGGCCTCCTACAAGGATGAGCATACTTTCAGGGAAGAGACATGATTGACGACTCATCCTTACACAATACCAAAGAAAAATGACAAGTATGCACCAAGTGATAAATACAAGATGCTAGACCCAAGATACAGACATCGCAAATTATTCATCTACAACATACATACAAATATAGTTCAACATGCAATCACTCTGAAAGTAGGCAAATTGCAAATAAAGATGACTACAAATGCAAAGGAAATACCTACATTTGTATTAAAACAGCAAAAAAATTCTAAAGGAACACCTTTGTTCCCAAAATTAATTACAATTTACTTGTTTCAAGTGGGCTACATCACCCACAATACTGTACAAAATTTAATTACAATTGCCTAGTCTATGACAACCACACCATCTCCCTCTTGGGCCACAACGCTGTCTGTAGAAAGGGGCTCACTCGGCTGAGGAACTTGCTCTATGGATGGCACAGCCTCCACAGTAGGCACATCATTCGGCACAGGGGCTCCTTCCGTTGAGGGCATAACTTCCACAGGATGAGTATTATTAGGCACAGGTGTTCCTTCTGCTGATGCAACTGTGCTCGCAGTGGGTACATCACCAGTAGTCGCATTAGCAATCGGCACTGCTTTACCAATCGTATGAGAGTCACTGGAAGCTTTAGGCAGAGCACCTTCAGTTGGGGCAGATTGCTCATCTCCTTCGTGGACAGCCTCCTCCGAATCATCTTCAACCACAAGATCAGAGGCTCTCTCTACAGGCATAACAGTCGAGTCCCCCATTTCTTCCATCTTTGCCTCTACCTCATCCGCTTCTGGAATGGCCTCTAAAGACTACCCGCCAGCACCTCCACCTGTCACAGACACATCCAAAGGCTCCAGCAAGCTGGCAACTGTAAATTGTAGCTCTGGGTACATCATAGCCAGACGGCTGACCACTTGCTCCATCACAATGCCCCCAACACTGGCCATTGTAGCTTCTAGTTGGGAGAGCATGTCATCTGCTAGCGATGCATGCGTAGCCTGTAGCACGTCATGTGCAGCCTACAAAAGACCACATAGTAAGAAACAACGCCATCGTAACTTTCCAATGACCAAATTATATCACATACCTGTAGCGCCGAGTGCTCCTCCTTGAGAGCCGTGTGGCCCCTTTCCAGAGCAGAGTGCTGCAACACATAATCTGTCTGCTGTTGCTCAAGTGCCGTGTACTCCTTCTGCAGGTTAGAATGCTGCTCTTGTACAGTAGCCAAGGACTCTGCTACCACCTTCTTGTCTTTGTCCTTGGCAGTAACCTCACTTCTCAGCTCGTTCCTCTCTGCGCGGACCTTCTCTAGGGCCTTCCTGAGGTTGTCAATACGTTGATTCTTACGAGTAGACTCACCCTTAGCCGTTTTCGCAGTACCTTGAGCCACTCGTAGCTATTGCCTCAGCTCCTCATTGGCAACCCTAAGCTCCGTAGGTTCTGCCTGGGTGACCTTCATGCGGTCAAAGTATCGGTGCCGGTGGAGACATGTATAGTTGTCATCGGCAAGCTTAACCCTCTCCTCCAACTGCCTGATATGATCCTCCACCTCCTTACAAGCCACCTCATGATGACCAACACCCGCAGCCATCATCACTCATCCCTACTAGACCTGGCAATTTTGGACACGACACGTTGACACGATACGTGAACGACACGAAGTTACCGTGTTAGTGTTTAACCTTAACGTGTTCCGTGTTTTAATTGTGTCAACACGATTAAGATTAAACGTGTTTCGTGTCTTAAGCATGTCAAACATGATTAAAACGCCTAAAACACGTTAAACACGATTACCTTTAATATAATTGAAAATATATTGAATTTTATGAATTTTTTATTTATTATAGGGATAATATAGTAATTTTAATTAATTATGCGTGTTTACACGACACGATAACATGATGCAAAAGCTAATCATGTTGTGTTAGTGTTTGGCCAAATTGCTGTTAATGGTACACATTTACATGACACAACATGACACGAAGATTAATCGTGTCGTGTTAGTGTTTGGGTTAATGATTGTTAATCGTATATGTTTACACGACACGAATACGACATGGAAACACGAATTGCCAGGTCTAGTCCCTACACGAAAGCACGGTTAGAATTCATGATGCAACATTATCAATCGAGCATAAGTGCATGAAAACAAACCTGCTCGAAGAAGGCAGCTGCGGAGATCAGGCAGTCAGCTGCACCCAAACACCCCTCGATGTAGTTTCTATTCGAAGGGCTCCTAAAGACGAGTGCCTCCTAAGCCGCATATAGAGGATCAATGAAAATACTTCGCTGTCCCTTCAAGTGCCCATCAACAGTAAATTCGAACACCCGTTTTCCATACGCCCATAGATAATCATCCTTAGGCTGCTGTTGCGCGTCGCAACACAACAAAATTAATATTACTAATCTATTATGTAGCAGGGTAAGTAAGGATCGATCCCACGAGGAATGCTAATTGATTTCACACTACTTACTAAACATACATCAAACTAAACAAGAATTCAAAAAGGCGGGTTTTGTATTGGTGTTGAAAATGATAAGTAATGAGTTATCAAAAATGGCAATAACAGTGCAATGCATAATGAAATAAAGCCTCCAATCTATTATATGATCAATCTTTTGACCTAGCACTTGATCATTGATTCACTAACCAAACATTCTACCCATCAATTGGTTAACCCCATGGATTAGAAACCAGCTTCAAATCCATGGATCTTTCCTAATGTTGATTAACCATGAATCTAAGTTCACAATTAATCCTTCCTCTTATGGCTAACTTGAATCCTAGCAATCCAAATTCAAGCCTAGAACAGCAATAAGCTATGGAAAGATAAAAGCTAACAACAATCAATAACAAACCAAGCATTCATTATTCAAATTGCATCTTCAAATCTCTTTGAATGTAAAAACATCCTATCGCTACTCAAGTTCTAAGAACTCACCAAACTCTAGCATTGGAGTTCAAAGATTAGCATGCTAATAAGCTACTCAATCAATCATTTGCAACTAATTAACTAAGTAACCCAAAGACAAGATAACAAACATAATCATCATCTTTCAAACACAAGAGAAAGAAGAACAATCAATGACAAGAAAGCATTAAGAGCAAGAATCTCACAAATGAAGATCAAAATAATTGAATCTTATAATAGATTGGAGTAATAGAGAATTAACTACAAATGGAAAATGTAAAACGAATTACAAGAGAAAGGAACCCAGAAAAACTAAGACAAAAACATGAAAACTAAGTTACCTCTTCTCCCTATTACAAGCTCAACAAAAGTCCTTTCTCACTCCTAGAGCCTCTCTCTATCTAAGAGACAAGAAAAGAAATCCTAAGATTAAAATAAAATTAAGTGGAGACTACAAAGGAAAGAGGAAGACCAAGTCTGAGGAAGTTGGAGATTTTCCCGTGCCCCTTTTCAACTGAATCCACGGGACCTGTTCCCCAAAGATTGATATTAAGGTGAAAGCACTCAAGTGGACCTGCCACCGTTTTGACCCGCTTGGCCGTCGACGTCTGGATGGCTGCACGTCGATGGATAGGCATGTTTTCTTCATATTTTCCCCAGCTAGATTGATCCGTCGACGTGCATAATTCTAGACGTCGACAGATGTGTGATCAACCTTTTTATACTCGAAGTCAGAGATTTCTAACCGTCGACGGCTATGCTGAGGGACGTCGACGTCTAACATTAGGGACTCCCTGGAAGTTCTGGCCGTGGACGTCCACCTTCAATCCGTGGACGGTTACTTTGGATTCCAAAATCATAGTCATTTAGTAGCTTATCCGTCGACGGCTATGGAGTTACCCATCGACGGCTATACTGAGGGAGGTATGCCTTGTCCATTAATCGAGCAGCCGTCGACGTCTACATTGTGACCCGTCGACGGCTCCGCAGGTTCATTCACTTCAGCATGGAAATTGTCCTTTTTTAGTTCAAACTTCATTCTTCCTCTTAAGTACACCTACAAGGCAAAAGTGAACTAACTTAAGCCTTCTAGCATTAAAATAGGAGAAAGATGAGTGATCTTAAGTCCCAAATTAAGCAATAAAAAGGAGTTTAACAAACTCCCCCACACTTGAATCTTACTCACCCTCGAGTAAGCCTAGAGAAAGAGGGAATGAACAAAATAACCCCTAAGAGAGAATACCACAAAAAATTAAAGCTAGGTAACTCTCAAATTAGATTTCAGAGGAAATTCATGCGGTAAGTAGAAGCATATTGTAAAGTAGAAGAGAGCATAATAATTAAAGAATCAAGACAAATAAGCAACGATGGAAGTAATTTCCTTCAACCAAACATGTTTGAATGGAATAATTCGTCACTAGAAATTCCTCATTCATTCAAGTGTGTTTCATGGTGTGCTCAATCTTTGCATGAAAATAGACCTACTATAAGCTTGCTAGTCTACCTCATCTCCACTACTCCAATATGCACATCATGGATGAAAAGATGAAAAAGATGAAATGGAGTTGTAATGAGGCCTTGGTCGAGTAAGCTATGAAGAAAAGGGTAAAGGAGCCCAATTAAAAGTCTCTTCAAAACTTAGTAACATATCGAGCTATCGGGAAGGAAATGAAAATGGCATTCAAATTTTAATAGCCCGACTCTTTTAACTCACTTATTCCACCCTTTTCCTTTCATTCCTCTTTACAATGAACCAAATAGATGTTGATTGCTTCTGTTGTGCCATTATTTATGCATTAGGATTCTTTTGGGCACATTTTTGAAATTTAACATATTTTGAACATCCCACTCCTACAACTTTTTCTCAATTGACCAATTCTCGAGGCTAAAATTCCCCCCACACTTAGACTTGTTGTTACTCTTTTGCCAAGAACATAGAAATCATAGAAGTCACTAATCTCACTAAGTCGAAGAGACATGGTGAGAGAACTTGTTTTTCTTTTGAGGCTTGAGGTTCTTTTTATGGAAATTAGGTTCATCAACAAAAATAAGGCTAAAATCTTTTAGGTCCAAGGGGTTCTCTACATTGGTTTTTTTCATAAGGGTTGGTCAATTTGGCTCAAGATTAGCTCTAATCTTTACCATCTTCTCAAACATGCATGCATTACATGTAATCTCAACAAGGTATAAAGCAAGTTCTAGAGGGATATAGTCATGCAAGATAAAATTTACTCTCAAGAATAAAAGAGATTGTAGTGCAATCTTTAAGGCTTAAATCCCTAACAAGGTTGAAGAATCCTTATTCTACTCAAACATATTCGGCTCAAGAGAATTACTACAAGTTGCTTAAAAATCAAGAAGCAAGAAATCTTAAGGTTCTCCTCCAATTTAAACTATGCTCATATTTACTTCATGAAAAACTTCACGTTCCAATTTGTGATTTAACTACCAAAAAGCTACAACTCCTAATTACATCCCCCCCATACTTACAACAAGCATTGTTCGCAATGCGGTTTCGACAATAATTCAAGTGAATGAAAGGTATAACAGAGAATTACCTTAATGTTGTCGAGGAAGGAAAAGAAGGCAAGCAAGTGCAATAAAAAAGAATGGGGCAAAAGTAACAAAAGGAAGATTAAATTGCTATTAATCTAAATTAGGAGTTAAAAGGTATATAGTTAACTAAAATCTGAAAGTTAAAGAGCTGAAATGTGCGACAACTACAAGTTAAGGCCGTGCAAAGTTAAAGGAGATAACAAAAAGCTAGATGCATGCATGAGAATGCTAACACAAGGTGCTGAAGTTCATTGAGGTGGTGGTGGAGGCTGAGTGTGGAAGGCCAGAATCTGATTGAGCTTGGTGTGGAGTGAGTGAACGTCATCAATCAAGCATGTCACGTCCCCTTGTAGTGTAATGAAATTCTGGCCCATGTTCTGGCACCAACCGAGCACCTGAGACTGAAATTGGTGCTGAGGTATTGGCCTATTGCCAACTGGTAGCTCGAATAGAGGGGGAACTGGCTGATCTTGCGGCTGTGCTTGCCTTTCACCTTCTTCATCACCTTCAGCTGGTTGTTCTTGCATATTCGGTGGCTTAGTCCAAAGCCCTCCCGCTTGGACATAACCAAAAACAATCATCTTGGTAGAGTTGACAATGTCTGTTTTAGTGGTAATCCTCTTTCGCTCATTTTCGAAGGAGATGCCACAAACCCTGAGGATTTTGGTAATGAGCACTGGAAAAGGAATGCAGCGGTGCTAAGTGGTAGGAGAGACAACCCCGCGCATGGCACTAATGATGGTTGATGCCAGTGGAATCCCAGGAGCTTCTTGCAGGCCGTGGACAATTTTGTCCATCACATAGACGTCTTTGCCGCGGACAATGTGGGTGTCGCTGATTTTGGGATCCACATTATGGTGGATGAGGTAGGCTACCAACCGGCTTTGAATGCTGAAATCTCGACAGAAGAGAGCATCCTTTTTACCGAGAACTGGTCTATATCCCACATCAAACCGGGCCAACGCAGCTTGTCTGGACCACGGACGGTCTTCATCTTCTTCCTCTTCATCACTACCTTCATACATAGAGCCTACATTGGGAATGCCGAAATGCTCTCAGAGGAATTCCACATTAATCGTGATCTTTTTCTTGAGCACCATGGTCTGAATCTCGGGCAAGTTAGCCCCATTGTTCTTGATGTTGGCGTAGAAGAGGACCGCTAAATCGGGGAAGTATTCACCCTTAATGTTGAGCACAGTGTCCCAACCCACATCATGGAAGAGATTGACTTAGTTGAACTGATGAGCAATAAGGGGGTCTACTGTCTTCTCCACAATTTGACGAGAGGACTGATGATCTCTAAACCATTCTTCACATTCGAGAGAGAAAAAATCATTGGCCACAGTAGGGACGGAAGTAGAAGCCGGAGCCTTGCCCTTGGCAGCCTTCGAAACTCGTGGTGCCTTGGAAGAACTAGACTGACCCTTAGACCTGGGAGGTGGTGGGGGTTCGGTGGTGGCTTGGGATTTTGATTGGGGAGGTCGTTTAGACATTGTGTCGAACAGTGAGGATGCCGAATAAAAATCCTGAACCAAACTCAATAAAATCCCATAATAAACACTCTTACGATGATCGATATGTACTCAGCAATGAATTCTACTTGATTATCACAGTTATAGCATCAAAGAAACCCAAGCATTCAAACGATATAATCCTAATTCAGATTCCAGCAGATAGCACAAGCAAGAGCATCAAATGTGCATAATTATAAGCATGTAATCCATCCAATATCTCAGAATTTCGATGCTAAATCAATCAAGAGAAGTGAAAGAGTAGATAACTGACCAACTAGAGTGATTAATTTAACCTCTAGTGCTACAAATCCCTCAACTCGAAAATGGCCTCAATCTCAACTCCACGAACTCCAATGTGCGAAATCAGCAAAATGATGGAATGGAGGGTATTGAGGAGTGGATGGGGAGGGTGATTTGTAGTGAAAAAAGGGTGGGTGTGAAGTGATTTTGGGGAAAATGGGTTTGGGAGTCTAGGGTTTGGAGTTTGAGTGTTTTTAAAGGGAAAGGTTTTGGTTTGAAAAGAAATAGGATTGTGTGTGAAAATGATGGCTAATGAGGGTTAAAATGGCGAAATCTGACTGATCCGTCGACGTCTAACTTCTACGCGTCGACGGATGAACATTTCTGACTTTGGCAAACTCGGTTCCCCTGGGTCATCCGTCGACGTCTGACTTCTGTACGTTGACGTCTAGATATTTCTGACTTCCACAATTTTCTGTTCCAAAACTCATCCGTCGACGTCTAAACATATATCGGTCGACGTCCAAATATTTCTGACTTCTCAAATTTTCTCATGACAAACCAATCCGTCGACGTCTAGATGTTTCTGACTTCCAAATGTATCGTGATAAACCCATCCGTTGACGTATGATTACATACCCATCGACGTCCAAATGTTTCTGAACCCAACAAAGCCTAATCTGCCCTTTGCTCAATCTCAAAGTTTTCAGACTTTTAAGTGCATAGAACCAGAAGAATGTCGCTTGTGCAGATCAGAATTTGAACAGCCTCACCCAAAATGAACCTTATGAACTCTTAGCTAAATGTGGATGGAATGAATGCATGCAAAAGCAAAGGAAATAAAAGGAGGAAAGAAATACATTACATGAGTGAAGGAAGAACTTGGGTTGCCTCCCAAGCAGCGCCTTTGTTTAACGTCGTTGGCTCAACTGTATGACCAGCTCAAGGAATGTATGTAGGGTCAGTGAAGAGAATCTCTTTAAGGGAAAAAACCAAGACTTCTTCATAGTATGGCTTCAAGCGATGTCCATTGACCTTGAAGACTTTGGAGGTAGCCAAACTTTGGATCTCCACCACTCCATGATCAAATACTTTTGTCACTCTGAATGGGTCTATCCACCTACTTCGGAGTTTCCCGGGGAAGAGATGTAGCTTAGAGTTGTAAAGCAACACCTTTTGGCCTTCACAAAATGTTTTCTTCTTCAAAAGTTTGTCGTGGTAAGCCTTGGTGCGTCCTTGTAGATGGAAGAGCTCTCATAAGCATTATGGTGTAATTCCTCGAGCTCTTGAAGTTGAAGCTTTCTATGAATCCCAGCCTCATCGATGTTCAAGTTGCACTTTTTGATGGCCCAAAGAGCGCGATGCTCTAACTCTACTGCCAAATGGCATGCTTTCCTATATACCAAGCGGTAAGGAGACATGTCAAGCGGTGTCTTATAGGCAGTTCGATACACCCACAAAGCATCCTCAAGTCTTTGACTCCAATCCGATCGATTGGGATTCATCGTCTTTTGGAGGATGGCTTTGATTTCTCGATTTGAGATCTCGACTTGACCACTAGTTTGTGGGTGATAGGCAGTAGACAGCTTGTGAGTAACTCCATACTTCTTCAAAAGAGAAGCCATAAGCTTGCTACAGAAGTGAACGCCCTTATCGCTGATGAGGACACGGGGCACTCCAAAGCAAGAGAAAATATTAGACCTGAGAAACTCACAAACCACTTTAGAATCATCGGTTCGGGTGGCTTTAGCCTCCACCCAACGAGATACATAGTCACAAGCCAATAGAATGTAAACAAAGCCATTAGACTTAGGGAAAGGTCCCATAAAATCAATTGCCCAAACATCAAAGATTTCACAAACTACAATTAAATTCAGGGGCAATTGGTCTTTATATGTGATTTTTCCTACTCTTTGATAATTATCACAGGATTTGCAAAAGGTGTGAGCATCTTTAAACAAGGAAGGCCAATAAAAACCACATTCTAGGATTTTCCTAGCAGTTCTTTGGGGGCCAAAATGACCTCGACATGCATGTGAGTGGTAAAAAGATAAAACACTAGGAATTTCATTATCGGGGATACATCTCCTAATAATCAAATCACTACAATGTTTCCATAGGTAGGGATCATCCCATACATAAAATTTAGCATCATGTTTAAGTTTATCTCTCTTTGCCTTGGGAAAACTACTAGGAAATTCTCTAGTGACCAAGTAATTGATGATGTCAACATACCAAGGAATTTGCACATTAAGAGCATAGAGCATTTCATCAGGAAATGAGTCATTGATGGAAGAAGTTACCTCAGAACTTACCAACCGGCTGAGGTGGTCAGCTACCAAGTTTTCCGCACCTTTCTTGTCCTTGATTTCAAGGTCGAATTCTTGGAGAAGAAGAATCCAACGAATCAATCTAGGTTTAGCTTCCTTCTTAGCAAGGAGATACTTGAGGGCGGCATGATCAGAGAACACAACCACCTTGGTGCCTAGCAAATAAGACCGAAATTTGTCTAAAGCAAATACAATTGCAAGGAGTTCCCTTTTCGTAGTTGTATAATTTCTCTGAGCTTCATTCAAAGTGCGTGAGGCATAATAAATGACATGAGGGACCTTGCCATCACGCTGGCCAAGCACTGCTCCCACAGCCATATCACTTGCATCGCACATAAGTTCAAAAGGGAAGTCCCAGTTGGGAGGTTGCAAAATGGGGGTTGATGTAAGAGCATTCTTCTACTTTTCAAAGGCCTCTTTACATGACTCATCAAAATGAAAAGTGACATCTTGTTGCAACAGATGGCACATGGGGGCTGCGATCTTAGAGAAATCTTTGATGAAACGCCGGTAAAAGCCCGCATGGCCCAAGAAGGATCGGACAGCCTTGACAGAGGAAGGGTAGGGCAAATCTTGAATGATGTCAACCTTGGCCTTGTCTACCTCAATACCTTTAACTGAAATAATATGGCCTAGCACAATTCCTTGGGAAACCATGAAATGACACTTCTCGGAATTGAGAACAAGATTGGTCTCGATGCAACGGTCAAGGATAAGAGATAGACTGGCCAAGCAATCTTCAAAGGAATCCCCATAAACCGAGAAGTCATCCATAAATACTTCGATAATCTTGTCTACATACTCTGAGAAAATACTCATCATGCACCGTTGAAAGGTAGCTGGAGCATTGCAAAGACCGAAGCCCATGCGCCTATATGAGAACGTGCCAAAGGGGTAAGTGAATGTGGTATTTTCTTGATCCTTCAGAGCTATCATGATCTGAAAATAACCGGAATACCCATCTAGGAAACAATAGAAAGCTCTTTCGGCTAACCTCTCCAACATTTGATCAATGAAAGGCAATGGGAAGTGATCCTTCTTTGTAGCGTCATTAAGCTTCCTATAATCTACGCACACCGTTTAACCATTTTGTACTCTTTGAGGCATAAGATCACCATTGGTATTGTGAACTACAGTGATGCCTGTCTTCTTGGGTACCACTTGGACCTAGGTAACCCATTTGCTATCTAAAATAAGGTAGATGATGCCAACTTGTAAAAGTTTCAAAATCTCCTTTTTGACCACCTCCATCATGGGAGGGTTCAAGCGGTGTTGAGGTTGCCTAAGTGGTTTGGCATCATTGTCCAATAGTATTCTGTGCATGCAAACTGAAGGGCTAATACCCTTAATGTCAGCGACCGACCATCCAATAGCTTTCTTTCTAGCTTTAAGAACTTGTAGGAGTTGAAGTTCTTGGTTGGGAGTGAGTGTATTGGAAATAATCACAGGTAGTGTTTCATTCTCACCAAGGAAAACATATTTAAGATGAGCCGGAAGAGGTTTAAGCTCAACTGGAGGTGGCTCAATAATGGAAGGTTGAAGGTTGGTGGAAGGAATGGGTAGTTCTATGTAGGAAACACTGGCAAGGGTTGACTTAGATGGGAGAACAGCCAAGGAAGACAAGATGAGGTTGATATCTTCTTCATAAATTTCCTCTTCAAAGTCTAAATTATCATAATCAATGCTCTGAGTTAGTGTAGCAAGTAGAGGGTCCTTTTGAACAAAGTCCAACAGAGAGACATAGAACACACATCAACAAAGTCTTCAGCCATAATAGATTGATCATCCATAGGGTACCTCATGGAATCAAAAAGATTGAATGTGATTACCTTCCCATCAAACTCCATGGAAAGAAGTCCTTCATGACAGTCAATCTTCGTCCTAGCAGTGCGGAGAAATGGTCGGCCCAGAAGAACAGAGTTGGATGAAGAACATTCCTCACTTCCCATTTTTAGAACATAGATGTCCGCTGGAAAGACTAACTCATTGATTTGCACGAGAACATCCTCTAGAACACCCTCCGGATATACATAAGATCGATCCGCCAATTGGATCACCACACCGGTTCTTGTCAATGGCCCCATGTTCAAAGACAGATAAAGAGAATGTGGCATGAGACTAATGGCAGCCCCTAAATCACACATGGCCTTTGGAATTTGAGTCTTTCCAATAGTGATAGGGATGGAGAAAGAACCTTTATCCTTACACTTGGGTGGAAGCTTGTGTTGAAGAACCGTTGACACATTCTCACTCAAGGTAATCACTTCATTCCCCTTGAGCTTGTGCTTATGAGTGCACAAGTCCTTGAGAAACTTAGCATATCTAGGGACTTGTTTGATGGCATCAAGGAGAGGAATATTAACTTGAACTCGGTGAAAGACTTCCAAGATATCCGATTCAATGCTTTCTTTGGGTTTCTTTGTTAATCTTGAGGGAAAGGGAGCCACTCCTTTAGGTCTTGGATTAGGATGGGAAGTATTTGTGTTTGTTTTTGAGTTTTGGGTGGATGTAGAGGCTTCAAGGTCAGTTGGTCTAATGGGAAAAGGTGGAACAGAGTCAGTGGATGGGATCCGTCGACGTCCAAATTCTTCACCCGTCGACGGATCAAAGTTTCTAGGTAAGTCATTTTCGGATATGATGCTTGACCGTCGATGGGCAAGTAAGTCATCCGTCGATGGATCTACAGGGTCAGAAACTAATTCATTCGGCTCCAAACTTACCTGTCGACATTCAGGAGTTTTACCCGACGACGCCTCTTCAAGAACAGGGGAGAGAGATTCCATCTTCCCTTCCAAGTTTTCTTCCTCATTTCCTCTATGTTTTCTTTTCTCCTTCCAATCTAGAATAACTTGACCACTCCGCAAGTGTATTGCACTGACATTAGCCTTCGGATTGATGATGGATTGAAAAGGTAACTTTCCCGAAGATTGGGATGTGAGATCATTAACAGACGTGGCAAGTTGCCCAACTTGTCTTTAAAGATCTTCCAAGGAGGTGTTCACTTGTTGAAATTGCGACTTAGTAGCTTCTTGGAAAGATAATTGAGATTATGCAAGTTGAGTCACTAGATCCTCAAGTTTAGATGTAGAAGATGGTGCAGATGAGGGTCCTTGGTTAGGTGGGGCATTGTGAGAGGGAGCTTGAAATTGGTTAGAATGTGATGGTGTTGTTGGTCTATTTTGGAAAGCACTAGGCCCTTGTTGGAATTGGGGTTTGGGCTGAAAAGGAGGGGCTACATTGTTTCCGTACCTAAAGTTAGGATGAGCTCTCCAACCGGGATTGTAGGTAGGGGCAAATGGGTCAAAATTCCTCCTTGGAAGTCCGGGAAAACCAACAGCATTAACATCCTCAACACTAGGTTCTTGTAAAGTAGGGCATGCATCCGTCTCATGAGTATGCAATGAACATATACCACAAGGACAAGAAGTTGAAGACGTACCCATTTGAGACATCATAAGAGAAGTCAACTTGGAGAGTTGATGATTTGTTGAAGCAAGTTGCTGCTCTAATTGAGAACGGCCAACTTCATTCACTTGGTGACCGGAAACATCATCATATGCTTGAAAGTTTTGAGAGCTTGATGCCATAGTGGTGATGATCTTCCGAGCTTGCTCTGTAGGTTGATCAAGAAGTGCCCCACTAGCAACAGCGTCCATGGTGCTGAGGATAGCTAGCTACCAAATGTTTAAACCTCTCCCAATAATCATAGATAGACTCTGTATTTTTCTGGCGGATGGTGCTAATCTGATTCCTGAGATTGAGTACCTTGGCGGCTGGAAAGTACTTGGTGAGAAATTGCTTCTTGAGTTGCTCCCAAGTAGTTATGGAACTAGGCTCCAATTGATACAACCAAGCCTTGGCAGCATCCGCTAATGTGAACGGAAAAGCACGTAATAGGACTTGCTCCTCTGTCAAGCTACTCGGTTTCAGGGTTGAACAAACCATCAAAAATTTCGTCAAGTGTTGGCGAGGATCCTCACTAGGGAGACCATGGAATGTTGGACGATAGTGCACAAAGTTAGACTTCAATTCAAAAGCTCCTTCGACTTCCGGAAAAACTATACACAGAGGTTGAAGATTCGGTTCACGCTCTAATAACTGTCGAATAGTGAGCTGATTTTTGTTTTGGACCAGTGGAAGAACTAGAGGTGGTGGATTATTTGGTGGATCAATCCGTGATAGCTCCATGATTGGCGAGGATGAAGAACTCTCAGCTTGCAAAGATGACTGTTTAGTTTGCTCAACAAACCTTCTGATTTCCTTCAAGCTGGTTATGGAAGAATCAAAACTCACACAATATCTACAACAAAAAGATAGGACCAAAAATGAGAACAAGGAAAGTATACAAAAGGGTAAACCAAATCAGGGGAAGCAATTACTAGATAAATAAACATACTAACTCAACAAGATATTAAGAAACAAACTTCGTTTACACATTGCAACGAAAACTAGATAGACAAATTGAAATATAAATTAGAATGCTAAGAAAGTAAAGCGAAATGATGAAGCAATTCCTCGGCAACGGCGCCAAAGTTTGTTGCGCGTCGCAACACAACAAAATTAACCTTACTAATCTACTATGCAGTAGGGTAAGTAAGGATCGATCCCACGAGGAATGCTAATTGATTTCACACTACTTACTAAACATACATCAAACTAAACAAGAATTCAAAAAGGCGGGTTTTGTATTGGTGTTGAAAATGATAAGTAATGAGTTATCAAAAATGGCAATAACAGTGCAATGCATAATGAAATAAAGCCTCCAATCTATTATATGATCAATCTTTTGACCTAGCACTTGATCATTGATTCACTAACCAAACATTCTACCCATCAATTGGTTAACCCCATGGATTAGAAATCAACTTCAAATCCATGGATCTTTCCTAATGTTGATTAACCATGAATCTAAGTTCACAATTAATCCTTCCTCTTATGGCTAACTTGAATCCTAGCAATCCAAATTCAAGCCTAGAACAGCAATAAGCTATGGAAAGATAAAAGCTAACAACAATCAATAACAAACCCAGCATTCATTATTCAAATTGCATCTTCAAATCTCTTTGAATGTAAAAACATCCTATCGCTACTCAAGTTCTAAGAACTCACCAAACTCTAGCATTGGAGTTCAAAGATTAGCATGCTAATAAGCTACTCAATCAATCATTTGCAACTAATTAACTAAGTAACCCAAAGACAAGATAACAAACATAATCATCATCTTTCAAACACAAGAGAAAAAAGAACAATCAATGACAAGAAAGCATTAAGAGCAAGAATCTCACAAATGAAGATCAAAATAATTGAATCTTATAATAGATTGGAGTAATAGAGAATTAACTACAAATGGAAAATGTAAAACGAATTACAAGAGAAAGGAACCCAGAAAAACTAAGACAAAAACATGAAAACTAAGTTACCTCTTCTCCCTATTACAAGCTCAACAAAAGTCCTTTCTCACTCCTAGAGTCTCTCTCTATCTAAGAGACAAGAAAAGAAATCCTAAGAATAAAATAAAATTAAGTGGAGACTACAAAGGAAAGAGGAAGACCAAGTCTGAGGAAGTTAGAGATTTTCCCGTGCCCCTTTTCAACTGAATCCACGGGACCTGTTCCCCAAAGATTGATATTAAGGTGAAAGCACTCAAGTGGACCTGCCACCGTTTTGACCCGCTTGGCCGTCGACGTCTGGATGGCTACACGTCGACGGATAGGCATGTTTTCTTCATATTTTCCCCAGCTAGATTGATCCGTCGACGTGCATAATTCTAGACGTCGACAGATGTGTGATCAACCTTTTTATACTCGAAGTCAGAGATTTCTAACCGTCGACGGCTATGCTGAGGGACGTCGACGTCTAACATTAGGGACTCCCTGGAAGTTCTGGCCGTGGACGTCCACCTTCAATCCATGGACGGTTGCTTTGGATTCCAGAATCATAGTCATTTAGTAGCTTATTCGTCGACGGCTAAGGAGTTACCCGTCGACGGCTATACTGAGGGAGGTGTGCCTTGTCCATTAATAGAGCAGCCGTCGACGTCTACATTGTGACCCGTCAACGGCTCTGCAGGTTCATTCACTTCAGCATGAAAATTGTCCTTTTTTATTTCAAACTTCATTCTTCCTCTTAAGTACACCTACAAGGCAAAAATGAACTAACTTAAGCCTTCTAGCATTAAAATAGGAGAAAGATGAGTGATCTTAAGTCCTAAATTAAGCAATAAAAAGGAGTTTAACAACTACTCTGAGACATTGAAGGCATTGGGAGCTGAAACTGGAGTGGGAGCAGAGGCAGGCATAGATGTGACAGCAGTCGTGGCAGACGTCGCTTGGTGAACCGAGGGATCCACTTGAGCACTAGAGCTGGCCCCGCTCGTCGCAGAAGTGGAAATGTGGATAGTATGTGGCTGCCCATGACCTTGCGTCTGAGCAGCATGCCAGCTGGCCCCCACAGTCGTAGTGGAAGACGTCTGGGTTGTGTGAGAAGCCGAATGGTGCTCGAAACTATGAATCCGGACGTTTAGGTGAACCCCCACCCCTCGAGAAGCCACGGTGGTAATAGAACGTCCTGCCCCGGGTATAGCAGTGGTGGTGGCCCTCTTAGTAGCAGGAGCTTGAGTGCTGCTGCCACTTGATTTCCTTTTATGGCTCCTGAAGGCCTGACCAGTGGCATCTCTCACGGCATTAAGGATATCTGCGTTAGAGAAGTTAAGCTCAGTCCTCGGCATGATAGCTACAAACAGAAACACAAAGTTAGAAAAAGTCACATACAAAGACAAAGAATGAAGCAAACGCACACCATAGTAAACCTAAGCCCTTCCCCTCACTAACCTACAGATAACTTATGCATAGACTCCGACTCCACAACTACCTGCTTGAACGGGGGGAACTATAGGAGCAACAGCAGGGATGGCTGGAATTGAAGGAACTGGTGTGGGCGCAAGAGCAACCGGCAACCCCTGACCCTGGGCACTCGGTATGCTACCAGGAATTACCTCAGCAATACTTGCCCTAGGGGCCACAGACTTCCTAGCCATAGCTTCTTTCCACATGTTTTCTTCTTTTATCCCAAGGAAGAAAGCCCCTGACCAGCAGCCGGCTGGGGAGCAATAGTTGCAGCAGAATGTTTAGCCTCGACGACTGGCTGCTGGGAACCACCCTGCTCCCCCGAAGATGAAAATAAGGGCTGCTCAACCCTAGCTGCAGCCCTCTCCGGATCAAAAATCTGCACAATCTTCTCCAACATCTCTATGCCCACATTTAGAGGGATTTAATGCTCCCTGTACTCATGATGATTCCCATACCCACTCAATCCAACCTAGTACTGGCGGTTGCAGTGTGCACAGTCAACACACTTAATAAGACGGTCTTTTGTAGTCAAATATTCGTATTGGGCCAGCTCAGCATATGTCAATATAGGTGGCCGACTGGCTAGGATCTTCATAGACTCTGTCGTGTGAGCCACCCACTCCATAGAGTAACCCCATTCTGCATCATCTAGCTTCCTGACCACCATATACTTGTTCTTCCAATCTCTGTTGGTGCCAAGATAGTCGAAGGGAGACTTAACCCCTTTCCTAGCATACAGTGTGAGGAAACTGCCTATCTGTTTCACATTTAGTAGCTCACGCAAAACGTTCAAGGACGGCTCCCAGTCCTTATAGGTGCACAACAGATGGTATGAAATGACCACACGCCAAGAGTTCAATATTGCTGACTTGGTGCAATCTGGTAGTACTTCAACACCTAGGCATAAAAAGCAGGAAGTGGCAGCCAGAAACCCTCGAAGAACATATCCTCATAGAAGACGGCAGCGTTACCACCGTCTCCCACATATCCTGGCCTCAGACCCACAAGACCTGGCTTAAACTCATAGCCACCTGAGGCAAAGAAGGAAGGTATGTTTTGCAACCATGCTAAGTACTCGTCACCCAGATCATCCCCTATGTAGATGGACTCGTAGTCAGCAGCATCTTGATTTGCCGGGTCCCTTGTAGCCTTCTTTTTTCCCTTGCCCTTGCCAGCAGTAACCTTCTTTTTCCCCTTCTTAGGGCTTGGACCAGAAACAGAAGCAGTGGGCCCACCGTCACGAATCACGAGCCCAGTAGCCATCACCTCCCTAGCCACTTCCTCAACAACACTATGCCTAGAAGCCGTCCAACCACGGCTGGAAACGGTGTCTTCCCCTCCCATCCGGGCACCACTTATCCCCATTACACTACTCTCACCCTCTGACTCATATTCTAGAACCTAAAACACCAAAAAGAAAAAATACAGACTTACCAAACAAAGTCTACAACTCATGACCATTCGGAACCTTAGAACCCCGAGCACCACCACGAACTGAACACCGGCAACAAACCTTTCAAAACAATGAACCAAACTCTCGATTTCCACCACAGCACCGATGTCGCTACAAAAAAGCAAAAGAGACTAGAAGAAAACTCAGAAACTCGAGAGAGAAAAAGAAATGAACCGTGGCGAAAATTTTCTCAGAAGGTTAAAAATGAAAAGACAAAGAGAGAGAAAGGTATTTATACCTCCAAAGTGCCTAGCCCCGAGACGACACGTGGCACCAAAAACTTCCCCCAAATCAAC
The DNA here is from genome assembly GCA_030664755.1 of Microcos paniculata. Lineage (NCBI taxonomy): Eukaryota > Viridiplantae > Streptophyta > Magnoliopsida > Malvales > Malvaceae > Microcos > Microcos paniculata. Next base: position 21,596,333 of record CP131461.1, read on the forward strand.
AAAACCTTCAGTTTTCCCTCTCAAAATGTGATTCTCAAAAATCAAAATTACCCTGACAACACATACCCCATGTAAAGAGACTCCAGCTGTCTCCCACCTACTCGTCCGCTACAACAGGCTCGAGCAGACGACTCCCTTCACCGCCTTTTGGAAAACTGAAGACAAGTCCATTTGTCGACTCCCGAGCCACCCAAGCAACATACACTCTACCACTCGACAACAATGCAAAGAAGCCTACCTTAGCAGCGCAGTCGACCACTTTGTACTCGTCTCCGCGTCTAGGGGGCACTTGTTGAGTAAATGCCTAATAGTGCCAATCCAAAGCACCCGACCCAGGCTTCACAACCACTTGGCCAGGCCTCGTGTCACGGACAAGCCTTTCTTTCGATGTCTGGCTCGACCTTGTGGCACTTGACTCGGGTCATGGACAAGCCTTTCTCTCTATATATCTGGCTCGACCATGCGCAGCACTTAACTCGGCTCTCGATCAAGTCAGCCTAGAATTGCTTGGTTCTGCACAAGCACACAACACGTGGTTAGCTTTCCTAGCCATAAGGATAGCCTGCAAGGCAGACGCAAACCAGCACTGAGACCCTTCGTCTAGAAACGAGAGGATTTCGATGTTATTGGAAGTTTCATTTGGTCCATTGAGGCAATAAGGCAACTAGCCCCAAAGCGTATAGCATACATCCACACGATATCGTGGTGACCAGCAAGCCACAAGGCAAATATCACAAAGCCACAAGGCCACATGGGCATAAGGCCACAACACTACAAAGCCACAGGGCCACAATGCAACAAGGTCACAATGCCCTAAAGCCACAAGGCCACGAGCCACAATGGCTCAAGGCTATAAGGCCACCAAGCTAGCTCGCAGGGCATGTGGAAACTAGCAAAGAGACCCCCTTCTACCCATGGGGTGTACTTTGATTCCCTTTTTAATAATAGCATTATGTAATGCAATGGAGCAACATGGCCATCGGGCCAAAATGCAACCAACACCATCAGGCAACAGCAATCACCATCATAGCCATATCGGCTAACCGAACCTTCATGCCACACACACTACTTGAGGGCCAGGAGGGTGGCCCTAGATGATCCGTGGTGCTTTTCTAAGTCAGGGAGCCGACCTACCATCGTGGTCTCCGGACTCCCCCCCTAAAGAACTGACGGGATTTTATAGCTATCCCACGAGCAACTGTTCACGCGTTCAAAACGAGGACCGATTTTCCTCTATGCAATGAACCGCCCATCATTAAGCCTCAATCCGATCATGGCTCAACAACGTTGGCCATGACATTCTCCCCCACTTACCTAGTCGATGCCCTCGTCGACTTTGGTGATGATCCATTCTTCAATCTTCTGCTGGAAGGATTGTAGGTCGCTAACTTTTTCCCAATAACTTCTTCCGACCTTATTCCTGTCATTCTATAAAGTGCTTCAGTGTGGGTTTCTCCCCATATCAATCGGTTCTATCAACTTGAACTTCTTCTACACTTCTGTCGGTTGGTGACTTTGCACAACTTTTCTCTACTAAATTAGCTTCAACTCAGGTTGCTAATATGGAATATCGGGTGAGCCTACACCTAAGTGAGTGGTTTGATCTAGCAAGACACATTCTCCATTTTAGCCATAATGCAACCAAAACTTACTTACCTTCGCACAAACCTGCGATCACTCTTCTGAACAAAACAAAGCTGTTCGGAACTCAGCTTCACCAATACCACGTCTTCACCATTGAACTATTAGACACTCCAATCTTCATCTGCCCACTTCTTCATTTATTTTGAAGCTTTCTCCAAGTAAACTCAAGCAATCTCTATATCGAGCAAAGATTACTAATTTCTCTAGTAATCTGGTTTGCTTTTGTTTCTCCATCTCGTCTTGTTAGCAACTAACGCACATCTTGATGTAGTCTCTTACATCCATCTTCAAAAAGTGCCTAGCATGGTTTAATTGATCAAGTAAGTCAGATATGAGAGGAATGGAATATTGTTCCTCACAGCCACCTTATTCGCAGCTTGATCAACAACACATAATCTCCAACTTCAGTCTTGCTTCTTCTGCAATAGCACCATGGCTCCAAATGGTGCTCTTTAGAGGGCCTAATGAAGCCCACTTGTAAGAACTCGTCCAATTGCTTCCTTCATTCGGCTAACTCAAAAGGAACTCAATCTCACGATCTAAAGTCTCGAACTAAAGTGCTTCTAGAATAGGGGAACTCTAGATTCATTGTTTTCTATGGAAGGTCTCTTGACATTCGTCACACCACTTATGTGGTCAAGAAACCAAATTTTGGTTTGAACAAAAGCATACTTGTCCCACTTCATATCCAATAGATTGATTCAAAGTCTATTAAATGCTTGTTTCAGATGTCCTTGGTGTTCCACCAAGTTCGAACTATCCACCACAATGTCATCGAAGTAGATGACCACAAATATATTGGGAATCATTTCCTCAAACTCTATTGGCACAGATCTCACATTCATGGGGATGGCTTCTGCTCAAAATCCTTCTCTCCCCTCCCCCACTTGATGGATTGCCCGTCCTAGGCATCACCACTAGTATTGTTGCTAAGGCACACAGCAGCCGTCACAACCATGGTCACATCTTGAACCATCTATCAACTGAGCTCATTCCTAGCTCAAATCTTCAAATCTTTAAGAAAGTAGAAGATATTGTCTTATCTCGGCCATGTCCCGAATAGCAAGTATCAAGGTCTAGAACTCCCGCACATAGTGCCACATCTATTTGGTTTTGGCTCAAATCTCGCATCTTTTTGCGAACCAGGTACTCCACATCTTCACGAAGCATTGATTCCTCATCTTTTGCTTCAACTCGGCTCAAATCTTAATAGAGCACACCTCGTCCACAAGCTTGGAGTGTCACCACAGCTTGGCATCTCCAAACAAACACATCACGACCATGGACACCTTGTCATCCTCTAACTCAGTGTGCACGGCCCAAAAGTATCATCTCATATCCAACAAGAGTTCGCCAACTTCTTGGCAACACGTGCCCCCTCAAACCTCCATGGCCCGGGCACCGATGGCACAACTGACATAAACTTGGCCTCGACCATAGCCTATCCAACGTCTAGTGTACCACCATTCCACGCCAAGGCCCGAACTTCACCCACTCTAGGGCTAGTCGGCACCCTGACCAAGACCACATCCAGAACATGCCTCCGAGAGCCTCAGCTCACTCAGGTCCTCCAGGACCACGTTAAGGACATGCCTATGAGAGCCTAAGCTCACTCGGGCCTTCCAAATCCACTGGTTGAGTCCTCTGACTCAGACCTCTAGCCGTTTTCTTGGCCACCGTCAGCATATCTGACCACGGTTTTAGTCCTCTGACTCCAAACCCAGGAGGGACCGAGTATTCTCACTCCAGGCACCCACCTCCAAACATGATCACTTGCCATAAGCATTCGCATCATGCATATCATAGTGCTATTCAAATACCTGGACACAAGGGTTTTGTTGCTCTTCCATCTTGGATTGCATCAACTGCAAAGCCTCATTGGTCTCCTCTACCAAGTTGGCAACGGACTCAGACAACTCCCTTAAGGTTGTCTCGATGTCTCTCTATCAATCACGCCAAACCATCAAAACCTTGATGGCGGCCACAAACTCTTCAAGCATCACTAGCACAATTGACCATCTGGTCTTATCTGCTTCATTGGACTCTCTGGTCCCCTCATGTTCATTCGACCGTTGGGTCCTCTCATATTCACCCGAGCCTTCGGTTTGGTCATCCAACTAAAGTCTCATGACGATGGTTGTGTTGAAAATTAGCAACAATTAACCGTGCTCCGATACCAAATGTCATGGACAAGCCTTTCTCTCGATGTCTGGCTCGACCTTGCGGCACTTGACTCGGGTCATGGACAAGCCTTTCTCTCTATATATCTGGCTCAACCATGCGGCACTTAACTTGGCTCCCGATCAAGTCAGCCTAGAGTTGCTTGGTTCTGCTCAAGCACACAACACGTGGTTAGCTTTCCTAGCCACAAGGACAGCCTGCAAGGCAGACGTAAACTAGCACTGAGACCCCCTCGTTCAGAATCGAGAGGATTTCGATGTTATTGGAAGTTTTATTTGGTCCATCGAGGCAATAAGGCAACTAGCCCCAAAGCGTATAGCACACATCCACACGATATCGTGGTGACTAGCAAGCCACAAGGCAAATATCACAAAGCCACAAGGCCACATGGGCACAAGGCCACAACACTACAAAGCCACAGGGCCACAAGGCCACAAGGTCACAACGCCTCAAAGCCACAAGGCCACGAGCCACAATGGCTCAAGGCTATAACGCGAACAAGCTGGCCCGTAGGGCATGTGGAAACTAGCAAAGAGACCCCCTTCTACCCATGGGGTGTACTTTGATTCCCTTTTTAATAATAGCATTATGTAATGCATTAGAGCAACATGGCCATCGGGCCAAAATGCAACCAACACCATCAGGCAACAGCAATCACCATCGTAGCCATATCGGCTAACCGAACCTTTGCGTCATACACACCACTTGGGGCCTAGGAGGGCGGCCCTAGATGATCCGTGGTGCTTTTCTAAGCCAAGGAGCCGACCTACCATCGGGGTTTCCGGACTCCCCCCCGCCCCCCCTAAAGAATTGACGGGATTTTATAGCTATCCCACGAACAACCATTCACACGTTCGAAACGAGGACCGGTTTTCCTCGATGCAATGATCCACCCATCATTAAGCCTTAATCCGATCATGGCTCAACAACGTTGGCCATGACACCTTGCAACCATTCGACCAAGCCTCGCAACCATCTGGCCTAGGCCTTATAACCACTCAGCCCAGGCTAGGATCCGGTAGCGCCAGTCACTTATCCCACCAAGGAGACAGCCCAATAAGGAAGGCCCAATCTCTAGACTCCATGCTTAGGCAAAGCCCACATGTAAGCACTATATATACGTGCAGTACCATGCAACCAGGTATGAGATTCCCTCTTCAAGCTCTATTCTCCTAAACCTCCTCAAAACCCTACTGACTTAAGCATCGGAGTCGGATCAACCGGCCAACTGACAGTCATCCCCACACTGTTTTCCCTCTCTTCAGGTCGTCGCCGACTAGCTCAGACTCTCGTTCGAGGTCTTAGATTTCTATACCTCAAAACTCTCATTTCCTTTCATTTACTTTACTTTCCCTTGTTAACTTGAATGCAAACACTATATTAGATCGAATGATTATGGTTCAAATCTTGATAATTAAAATAAATAAATATATATTTAAGTGATTTTTTATTACTATTTAAGTGAGCTTTATTAGCTTAGATCTCGAGTTTAGAATATTCAAGAGAATTTAAAATGATGGATTGGTTATATCTAATATATCTAACCCCCTCCCAAAAAAAAAGAAAAAAAAGAAAAGAAAAGAAAAGGAAAACGGCAACGCGTGGTTTAAAACTAGCTTTTAAAAGTTCTTAAACTACTTACTCCCTATCCTATACTTATAGTTAGCTAGTACTACACTACTACTAGACCTGATAATTCGTGTTTTAATGTTGTGTTCGTGTCGTATCAACATACACAATTAATACCTATTTAGCCAAACACGAAATGTACAACATGATTAATTAATCTGTCAAAGTATGAAACACAGTACGGAACTGTTTAATTAACATATAACACGACATGACATGGTTAACACGGCTAATATGACACGATACTATATGATTACACGGTCTAGTATTTTTTTAAATTAATTTAGAAATTAAATAATATAATATATCTATATTATCCTTAAACTAAATAAAAAATTAATTAAAATTTAATATATTTTAATTATATTAAAGGTTAAAAAGGTATTTTAATAGTTAAATGTGTTAGACATGTTTTATGCGTATTAATCGTGTTTGACACACTTAAGATATGAGACAGGTTAATCTTAATCATGTCGACACGGTTAAAACACGAAACATGTTAATATCAGACACTAACATGGTTAACTTCATATCATTCCCGTATCGTGTTATCATGTCATATCCAAAATTATCAGGTCTAACTACTACTTAAATGCTGGATGAAAATTCAAACCCTTCTAGCTAGAATCAGAATAAAAATAATAGAACTCCACAAGGCTTTCCCATTCACGCCTAAACTAAAGTCAGGTGGGTACATATTCAAAACAAATTATAGTTTTTTTTTTCTGAAAAACAAATTATAGTTGAAAATTATTGTTATTTAGTTATTTTAAACGAATTGTAATTACATAAATGTATTGTTATAAGTGATAATACAATTTACAATATTGCCAGCTATACTCTTTCAAAAATAGACTTTATTCTACCTCTATAAAAGAACAAGAAACAAATCAAATTGGGAATCCTTAATTACCATCATTACATTGGACATCTAAACCTTGCAAATCTTACTAGACAATGGCTCCCACAAATCATTTTTGTCTAGTTTCAATAACAATTCTGTTGTCTGTCTTTGCCCTTTCTCCGTTGCCAACATTTGCAGCAATTCCCAGAGTTCCAAAGCCTAAGGTTCCACTTCCAACGGCTTCATCAAGACTAGTGGAACAATTATGCAATGGCAAGTCAATTCGGAACCGCAGGTTCTGCCTTAAAGCTATTTCGAATCCCGAAGCTGCAGCTGCAAAAGATGCCAACCAACTTACGAATGTTCTGATGAAATTGGCAGCCTCGAATGCTCAAGCTACGCTCAATGAAATCAGCGACATGGTTAAGCAACTAGGTTTACCGCAGTCCTTGAAAGCTTTACAAACTTGCTTGGATGGTTACAGATATGCAATCCGATCATTTGGGATAATTTTCTCTGAACTGAGCGAAGATCCAATGACAGCAAACTATGATGTAAGTCTTGTTGGTCCTGAAGCTGATAATTGTGAAAGTGCAATTATGGTAGCCAAGATTCAAGCACCTCGAATTTCTGCTGGGAATCAGTTTTTGCATTATTATTCTTCTATGGGAGCCGAAATAACAGCTTCTATTCAACTAGGGGTATAATGGGTCAGGAACCAAACATAAATTGAAAACAAAAATTCATTGTTTTGTGATCTTTCTTAGAGAAATTGAAAGGATTGTTGCTTAGTTTGAATTGATAATTGTAATATTTTTTTGGCTTAATACCCATTTTCACCCCTAAACTTGTTGAGAATTGACAATGCCCCCCCCCCCCCCTGAACTTTAAATTTTGTCAATTTAACCTTGAATTTGACAAATTCAGGACAATGTCACCCTTACTACTAACGGAGCCCTAACGCCTGCTGATGTGGAATTTTCCATCCACTCCAAATGCCACGTCAGATCACCACGTCATATTTCAATAGGCCCACTAGCAAGCAAAAATTCCCCCTTGAAAAAATGAAAATGATTGAACAAAAAAAGCATCATTAACGGCGTTTGATTCCTTTCAAACTTCCGATCTCTGGTTCATCTCAGAACCCCAATGAAAACTACTAAAAACATCTTTGCTTAAAATATGTTCAATAAAAATAGATCATGGAGCTTAACCTAAAGGAGTCCCAACTCTCTGCAAGTCCAGTGCAACTTCTCGAGTTCATCAAGATAATCATCTCGATCATCTCCAGAAACCAAACCAAACAAGCCATGTTGATGGTTCGGGTAGTTATTCGTAAAAGACCACTACCGTTTAAATGTTTTGTGCAATTTTAAACCCAGAAAAGTTTCAACAAGAGCTTCTTTGCTATAAATACTCCCAAATTTATCAGTCACACAAAGTTCTCACAAGGATTCATTATATAAGGACAAATATTCCCAAATTTATCAATCACAACGAATTCTCTCAAGGACTCATTAGAAAAGCACAATTGAGCCACTTACCGAGCCTTTGCTCATTCTGGTCGACTTTATCAGCGTATATCATGAGATAACAATTGCCCATAGCTGCCTTCGGTAGAGGTGGAGAAGCAGAAAGAAGGTTAAAAGATTGAAAAATTTCGGGATTGGGGAGAAGGGTGGAATCGTGGATAGGCTTTCCATTGAGGGCAAAGTAGAAGAAGGAGAGCGATTGCGGATTCAGGAGTGACGATTTGAGGTGGTGAAGAGTTAGAGATTGGGTGGGATCAAATGCAGAATTGAAGTTGCATATTTTCTAAGGGTTTCTTCAAAACTATGAAATAGGGATTTGATTGATGTGGAAAAATGGGTGGGCTTTACAGCTGATCGCTATAAGGAGAAGAACTCCGACGGAGAACGACGACCGTTCAAGGATTTCTCGGGAAGAGAAATAGCAAATAAAAGAAAAAAGGTTAATCTTTTTTTTAATTTTCTTTTCATTTTTTGTTCTTCTTTTTCCAATGTGGAATTTTATAGTCAGTTAGTGGGGCCCATTGAAATCTAACGTGGAGAGGATGAAAAATTCCACGTCAGCAACATTACGGTTTCGTTAATAGTAAGGATGACATTGTCCTAAATTTGTCAAGTCCAAGGTTAAATTGACAAAATTTAAAGTTCATGGGGAACATTGTCAATTCTCAACAAGTTCAGGGGTGAAAATGGGTATTAAGCCATATTTTTTTCATCTTTTATGGTCTTATAAATGTTATTACTATTATTATCTGGCATGAACCCAAGTTATGAGTTAAGGACCATCAATCTTATGCTCTCAGCTTAATTTTCTTTAACTTTTTTCATTTTTAATTTTAAAGTAAATGTTGACATGCATGATAAAAGGGACAAGGGAGTAGAGCTGTTCAAGGACTGAGTTACATGTTCAAGCTCGTAAGCCTGTATGATATTTAGAGGGTTTGGACAAGACTTTTAAATTTAAGGGTTAGATTTGGACAAAATTTATAGCCCCATTTAGAAAACGGGCCAAGCTTGTCACAGATATAAAAGCCCGAGCCTGGCCCGTTTACTATTGCTTAATATAAATATATATTTTATATATTTATTTTATTTATTAATATTGGTGTTTTCTTTTTTTTAACATGATATTGGTTTTTTCAAGTATTAGTAGTAGTATTTAGACTTTGTAAATTTTATAAAATTGTCTTGGATAATAATTTTTTGAATATGCGTTGATTTACTGTTATTTATATTATAAATAAATAAAAATTAATTTTTAAAATTAATATTTTAAAGAAATTAAACAAGCTTTTGGACGGTCATCGGACTTATATAAATATTTTAAAGCCGGGCTTAAACAAAAGAAGATGCCCTAATTGTCGAGCTGGACCGGGTCTGGGCAAGTATATCTCACAAATTCTTGCATAGGCCCAAACTCAACGCAGTCTATAGACACCTCTACAAGAGAGTGAGAATATGTTTTAAGACTACATATACAAAATTCTTGGGGAATTAAGTTTTGATGTAAAGAGTATGATAAAGAAATCTCGAAAACTAGTATAAACATATGAGGTGCAAAATTTTTGGAAAAATTATTATCTTTTAACTTAGAACTAGCTTTTTTAATATTGCGTCTCGGTAACAAGATACAACTTTTAATCTTCAATGTAATCTTAAACAATTTGTGATTTGTTTCAAAAAAATTAATTTTGACGACAAAGGACCAACCAAGTTCAAAACTATATTTCATGTGTTTTACGATTTAGAAGTGCTTTTAAATGTGAAAGGATAAAATCGTTTTTTATTTTTTTTTTCATTGTAATATCAAACACATGGTATGCGTTTTAATGAAATTTTTTAAAGAGGGTTTCCTTTCAATCTAGGTTTTAAGAAATCTCAATTATGAAATCCTTATTTGGGTTATTTAATGAAGAGATTTTTCAAAATTCATGTCTTTTTAAAAGTGGTTTTAAGACCCTTCAAATCCCTTTTTCAAAATCTACATAAATAAGTGTTTTTTTTTTTCAAATCTTTCACATGAATAGTTATCTATCCACAATAATTTAGTTTTCTTTCTTAGTGCAATTTTTTTAATTTTAATGATGAAAACTTATTTCTAAAATATATATTTTCATTTTTATTTTATTAGTAATATCTAAATATTTTTTACAAATTCAATGATACCCATATTACATATTTTTATACTTTTAATATTCATTTTTTATAATTAAGATTTTAATTTCATTTAAATTGGTAAATATTTACAATTTCATTCTAAAAACTCTTCATCCAAATAAAGTAATGATAAATGTCGTCATTCTAAATTGATAGATTTTTAAATGCCTTTTTTTTAATTCTTAAAATTTTCAAAATTCTCATCCAAACACACACTTAGAATTCTCAAATCACATTTTCATAGCAATTTCTTAAAAACACTGTTTTTCCAACCCAAATTCAACAATAATGCCAAACTAGTGCTTAACGTGTTTAAACTTGGCTTAATATACTAAATATCCCTCGAACTTGTATAAAACTGTTGTTTTGACTCTTCAACTTTTATTTTAAAATTTTTGACCCTTGAATTTTTATTTTGTGAATAATATAGTTCTTAGAGCTAACATGGCGCAACAAAAAAATGTCACATGTCACATGAAAATTTCACATGTCAATATTTGGATAGGCTACATCAGCACTAAGGGCTACATTGTTCACAAAATAAAAGTTCGAGGGCTAAAAATTTTAAAATAAAAGTTGAATGGTCAAAAGACAGTTTTATACAAGTTCAGGGTTATTTTGTGTATTAAGCCGTTTATACTTTAAAGTTTAATCAACAACCTTATGGCTTGTTTGGTACTAGACACTTAGAGTACGGGTAACGATCAAGAGGGAATAGAGAAAACTCTCGCGCTCTGTTTGGATAATTTTTTAAGAATAAATGTTTTATTAGTACTACCTATAAACCCATAATTTGATTCTCTACAATAACAATGCGACATGTCAGGTTTTTTGAAGTTTTTACAAAATTGTATAATAGAGACCTTATTACATACAATTATGTCACCTAGAAGTTTATTTAGTTAAAGTTTAGTCCTAAGTTAAAAAGAAAAAAATGGATTTGTAGGGTAAGTCCTACTAATATTTAGGGTATTATTGGAGTAGGGTTTTATTAATAGTAGGATAATCTCGAGTTTGTAAAAAAAGAAGGTAAAATTTTTTTTTTACTAAAATATTTTTTACACTATATTACATTGTAAAGTTTTGTAAAAAAATTAAAACATCTTATATATGTAGCAAGTTGTTAGTAGAGGTGCAAAACTATAATTTTATAGACATAATTCTATAGACAATTTTGATCAAAATTTTACTTATTTTTTAATTGAAAGAAGGAAAATGAATAGTCATCAATGACCCTAACAATCCCTCGTGATAACCTCATTTTTCTTGAAACCCCAATTTGGGGCAAAGGAAAGGAGGATAAAAAAAATTTTAATTTGTAAAATGTCAAAATGAAAATCGTTGATCGCGGAATACAATTGACTTACATTTTCTTTCGTGTAAAATAAGTTAAAAATGTCAAGTAATATTACGACCCTTACTCTCTTCCCCTTGTTAGTTTTAACTATCCAAACAAAATGAGCCCCCTCCCTTCCTTAACTTCAAGAAAACTCTTATTAGTAAAATGTCACCAAAAAAGAAAAAATCCTTGATTGGAGAATATAATTGACTTATATTTTCTTTCTTGTAAAATAAGTTAAAAATGTTAAGTAATATTATGACCCCTTGCTCCCTTCCTTTCGCACTACAAGAAAACCAAGAATAGGCGACGGAAATTTAGCAACGGAATTATTCTGTTTCTATTTTTATTGCTTAGCAACGGAATTAACGACGGATTAGCAACGGAATATATTTTATGGGCCAAATTCATGTTCCACTCATATTGCACTCACTTTCCTATGGATTAGCAACGGAATTCTAATGGAATAGCGATGGAATATTGCCACGGAGTAAATTCCATTTCTATTTAGTCGCTAATTTTAACGCGCGAGTTAAAATTTTTAGCGCGCTATTTCTTTGCGTCTGGATTCCGTTGCCAATATATTCACACAGACTTAGCAACCAAATTTTCCGTTGCTAAGGATATTTTTAATTTGTTAGAAATATTAACTTTTAATTTTAATTTTAATTTTAATATCATAATACCCTTATTGTCTTAGCAATGGAATTCTTTTACAACTTCCCTTTCTCACTATATGATATATATTTTTATTTGTTAGAATATTAATATCAATATTAATTTTAATATTAATATTAATTTTAATTTTAATTTTAATTTTAATTTTATAATACCTTATTGTCTTAGCAATGGAATTTCAATTACAACTTCTCTTTCTCACTATATTATATATATGTATACTTGTATGTATAATATCTAATTTAATTTAATTTAATTTTAAAAGTAAATTATATAGTTTTTTCATTTTAAAATATATTATTAAAAATATATAATTTCTAAAAAAAATTAAAAAAAGAAAATATATAATATTTTGGTGAAATATATATAAAATTTATAATATTGCAATACTACATAATTTGAAGTGTAAATATATATTAATAATTTTTTAAGTTTCAAGTTTTTTAAAAAGTACAACTATATATAAATTTATATTCGTGTAAATTTATAATGGAATTTGAAAACCATTAATTTTTATATACAAAACTACTTTGTATATAAATTTAAAAAATGATTTGGAAATTGTTTTATTTTGTAAATCACGAAAAAAAAAAGAAATTATTACATTAGAACTTTAGAAGGTGTCTAAACGGCACCGTTAAAATTCCAAACCCTAGAAATAAGGGGGGTAAAAAACACATTTGGCCATTTTCTCTGTCACGCCCTAACCCGCCCCGGGTCAGTCACTTGGCAACCGCCGCGTTACCTCGAAGTACGTATCTGCAGCCACGCATCCGAGGCACCGCAAGACTTGAAATAGGTATCATCGCTGCAAAACAAAACTAAATTTTAATTAGAAATCATTTAATAAAATATTTTATTTATAAGCAACACCAGTGGATTAATTTAAAGAATACCTATACAGAGGAAACTACTAAGCCTAAGCCACCGACACCTCCTAGTGAGCCTCCATTCTATTTGTTGACTCCGTACGCGAAGCTGCATCCATCCACATTGGATATAGGTGAGTGACAAAGGTTCAATGAATCTCCATCAGGGTTAGGGACAACAGGGTAATCGAAAATATAATAAAATAAAATAATTAAAGTAAATAAAATAAATTTCTTTTTTTTTTCAAAACCTCTTTTGAAATTCTCCCAAGGAGAATTAAATTTAAAACCTTTAAAATAATTAAATACTCATGGGCTGGCACCTAATACACTGAAGGCACGACTGGCCGGTCGTATGCCTTACTGCACCGAGGGTTATTTCTTTTCTCTTCATATTCATTTTCTCTTTATCTCATACACTAGCCCGTTCCCTCGGTGGTGCCTCACTGCGGTGGAACACAGTGAACTGGAGCTCTGGCGAGTTTTCCTACACGCCTCTCCCAAGCAGGCTCGACTCACCGTGCCCCTCGATAGGCGGTCCATGGCTGAGTATCATGCATACTCTCAAACTCGGTCCACGCTCCCGCAATTGGAGCCCCGAGGAATCCCATTCAATCACTCCTCTTACAGAGGCATCGTACCCCAATAACCGTAATAATAATTATAATAATATTTCTTTATAAATATTAAAACATGTAAACACACACAAGCTTTATATTTTTAAAATCATCCCACCCCCTAAGTGGGCGTATTACAAAATAAAAAGTGTGTATCGTGGATTACCCTTATCCCAAAACAGTTGTAAAACCTTTTAAAACAATTTACGTTTTGAAAACATTTTTAAAACATTTTGTCCCTAGTGGCTAAACACTGAAAACAGGGTCACTCACAGTATTGGGAGAATCGTATACTCCCAAGCGCTCCATGTAGCTTTAACCTCAAGGGCATCGCCACACTCGATTATCCGGAGCCCTAGTACACGGAAATATATGTTAGCATTCATAAATAAATTTATGAATGCACCTATGAGGCTCTAATATGACCTATGACGATGTTTGAGAGTGATTCGGGGCTTAGAAAAGTGTCCGGGAGGTTCCGGGGTAAAAATTGGACACTTGGTAAAAAATTACGAAAATGCCCCAGCTCGGCCTAGATTCTGGGCCATACAGGCCCTCCTGCGTGGCTGGGTCAGGCCCAACTTATTATTTAGTTATCGCGTCATCTTGTACTATTCCGTTCGTACGAAAAGGTCGTGTTAGGTCTGGGTGTGTCATTCTCTCCCCCTCCCCGATCCCTTTTCTTTTCTTTCTCCTGCTGCAAAATGGATCCACGTCCACGCGCATCTCAACTTCCTTTTCCTGTTCTGCCACTCTCTCTAGTTCTAACCTACCCACTGGTCGTTGGTCCCTTCACGTGCCTTTGCAATAACCCCAACTATCCTTTTTGACAAACCCGTCCTCCCCTAATTTATGCTAGACTTCGCGAAACTTAAGGCCCATTTCAGTTCGACACGCAATCGGCCATTGCTACACTGAGGCCGCAATAGTTCGTCTCAATTAGAGATCCTGTGACAATTGTGAGAGGTTGAAGATGCTGGTTGCTGGACTCCCACAAAGGTACGAGGTTTTCCTTTTTCCTTTTCTTTTTTCTTTAATTCTAGGGTTTTCTTTTTGTAACTAATTAATTATTTTTTTGATAAAATAATTAAGAATGTTTTCTTATTTAGCTTTCTGTGTGAAGCTGACCGAAATCTACACAAGTATTTTATATTTTCTTCTTTTTCATTTTAACTTGTTTTGGTCAATAGGTTCTAAAATTATGTGGCCCATTTGAATTATAGCTGTGCAATGTGTTGTTAAGATAATCAAATATTTTGATTGAAAAGAAAAAATTTGGAAAAGTTTAATGTCACGCTAATATTTTGCTTGAAAAACTTTCTTAGATAGAGAACTAGTCAAAAACAATATCACTATACCCAGTATCTCAGTTCCCCGGTGAGATACCCAAAAACAATATCATTATACCCAAACAATTATGAAGCTTTAAGGAAGTAATAATAGATTTTATTAGTTTTAATTAATAGGTAAATTAAAAATAACTAAAGATATTCATGTATGTAATTTGGTTCTGCCGTTGTATGCTAGACTCTATGCCTTTTATAAAAAATCCTTTCACTTAGTTGGAATTCAATGTTAAAGGAAAGCATTTTAAGAATATTGAATCTTGGTTAGTTTGTATTATATTCTTGATTACTTGTAGGCGAATCTTCCTAAGATGTAGTTTTTTTTTTTTTGGTTCTTTGAACATTATGAGTAGGATTATACAAAGTAATGGCATTTTACCATTTGCTTTTTCCAAGGCTATGGTGTTGTTCCTTGTTAAGATGTAAAATTTCCTTGTTTGAGAAAGCTTACACATAATTTATCTTTCAAGGCAAAAGATTGATAGCTAAGAAGGATCATGTGATCAAGAGATGGATCAATGCATTGGTATGGCGAATTCAAATTTTAAAATTGTAACATTTGGTTATTTTTTTTTTTCAAATTTTCTTGGATAGATACTAAAACAAATTTGAATGCCAGATCTTTTTTTTAATTGCCTTTATGCTCATGAGCTGTTTGGAGCTCACCTTTAAATACAATGTTCTTGAAAGGAAATAAATGGTTATAGTGGTTCAGGACTAGAAAGTATTATAAAGTCACTTGCAACTTTTCCTTTGAATGATGAGTTACAACCAGCCACTGAGGCAGATGTGCTATTAATGGTGATGCAAAAGGTTTCTAACTTTAACGAATGAAATTACTTTTCTTATCTAGATTTTCATTTATCTCTCATGATGATTTTGTGTTGCTACAATCTACCCGGATGCAAACAGATCTTGATGACATTGAAAACATCTTAGGAAATGTAGTTTAGTTGGATATGGTAGGTGCCTACTCTACCACTTCTTCTTGGATCATATTTGGCTCTTATATAAAAAGGTGAAGAAAAAAGATGATTGGAAAAGTTTATACTAGTTTGTTCATACTAATGATGGAATGCTTATTGGCATTTAGGAATTAGGAGCATCGCAAAATGTACCAAATTTAGTTTATGATGGATATATTCTCCCTTATGCTATCCTTTAATTAAAAAGAAAGAGCTTGAAAGATTACAAAGTAGAAATTGTAATCCCAGGCATCGAATCCCTAAAATGAATGGATCTTTTATCTGGCCAAAGCTTATCATCCTTTGTTACTTTAGCTACATAGACAAAAGCTACACTTGGCTCGGAAGGATGTCCATAATGCTGCCTCTGTAAGTTCCCTGCTGCTAATTTTTTTTGGTCCTGAACTATTACTTTGAATCAAAACTCTTTCTAGAATTGTGGTTTTTTCATAATTTTAAGTAATTGCTCTGGAATTTTTTTATTCTTTGTTGGTGTTTAGTGATTTTCACATCTTTCGTTATCTACAATAATTGGCACAAGAGATTGCTAGTCACTAATATTTCCTAAAGCAACTTTTTTACGTTCTAGTGTCATCTTCATTCCAATAACTTATGGTTATCTATCATTCTTCCATACTTTTCTTTGCATTAGGAACTCAGGAGAAGAAAACTGCAAGGGGTGATGTCTTTGTGAAAATAGAAGATAGATCTTTCATCTTTAGATTTGGATGTGGCTAGTTAATCACTTATTTTTTATCCATCGGCTGCGAGAATCATTAGTGACTAAAATTATCAATTATTCAAACATTTTAATCTTCATTTTCAAGAATATTTCTCTCTTGATTTTCAGGTTAGAGCATTGGAAGAAACTCCCCCTATCCCAACTAAATTTTTTATTACTTAGAAGACGAGAGCTGGTCATAACGAGCCCTATTGATACTATTGGTAAACTATATGCTTGAAGACAACTAGCATGGTTGTTTTGATGGAAAAATCAGGTTTATATATTTTTTCCTTTTCCCTTGATAACTCATTTAGGTTTTATGAAAAATAAATAGAGGTATAAGAATAGAGTTATTAGCTTTGCTCCATGGTTCTGTAGTTATTAACATATTAGCCTGTTCTCTTTCTAAGCTTTTGCATATTCTTTTTCACATGGACATTGTCGCAATGTTACCCGAGACGACGAAGGATTTGGGACTTAAGAGAATTTTACGGAGTCGCCATTAACCATTTTTGTTTAGGTGCGGTTAGTCACCTATTAAGAATCTACCTAACTAAGCATTGGCCGTTAGATGGCGTACTTAAGCTGGGTAGGTCCCGGTCTACGGAACGGAGAACTGGAGTCGGGAGTACGGTTACGTGCGGGGAAGGATGAGCACCCCCACAACGCCCGTCAAGATGACGGTACCGATTAATTTAATAATATTTAGGCTTTAAATATAAAAATGTTTTTATAATTTTTTGATTGATTTTTTCTATTTTTTTATTTTTTTTTATTTTGTATTTATTATTTCTATTATTAGAGCAAATTTAAAATGAAAACAAATTTCGAAATATTCTCTTTTCTTTTTATTATTTTAAAAAAAGCAAATTCTTTCATTCTTTATTTTTGCTAAAACATTTGTACTGACATGTAGAATAAAATCATTGAATAATTTCTCCTTTTCAAAATTTATTTTTATTACTCCATTCTTAAAACAAATTTTGTTTCATTTTTTAATTTTTTTGAAAGCCGTTATCTTTATTGGATACTTACTAATTTTAAAATGAGAACGACTTTTGTCAAAACTTTCTATGAATCTCGCCTAATTCTGGGTCCAATTCAAAAATAGTCACTTGTCTGGGAATCCGTATTAGGTGTGAATTTTCACCGTCCCAAATCGGATCCCGCGATAGCATCCTCATTTCTCTTACATAGCTTAAACCATATTTACAAATATTTGCCCAAAGATTATTTACTGATTTAATTGACCTTGATTATTATTACATTAAAATGACATAAATTAAATACGGATAGATTAAAATTAAAACGATATGAAATTAAACATTCATGAAGTTAAATTGAAATGGATCTAAATTAAGCATGTAAAAAGAAAAAAAAATTAAATTAATTTCGGAAAATACCAGAAAAATGAAAAGCAAATCACTGCGATCGGGTCGGGTCAGTGCGCGGGTCAACACGCTGGTCACTGTAGCGGGTCCGGGTCAACACGCGGGTCAGCAGCTGGTCACTGTAGCGGGCACTGTAGCGGGGTCACTGCAGCGGGTCACTGTAGCAGGCACTGCAGCGGGGCAATGTAGCAGGTACTGTAGCTGTGCGCGGGCTGAGGCGCGGGGACACGCGGGCCTGAGGCGGAAACACGCGGGCCTGAATGTTTTAATGAGGGTGAATTGACAGGATTGCCCCAGCAGTATAAAAAACACGTTCAGAAACTGTTTTCAACCCTTTTTTTCATTTTTTCAGATTTCTCTCTCTCTCTACCAGAAATTTTTCTCCTCTCTCTCTCTACAAACACAAACAAACCCAGAAAATCCCCTAAAACAGATCTAAACCCCTCTTTTTACATGAACTTCTGAAGAACACCAAGAACACCAAGAACAATTTTTCTCCACAAACACAATTAAACCCAGAAAATCAACCCCAAAAGGATCAAAATCAACTATTTCACATGAACTTTTGATGAACACCAAGAACACTGAAGAACACCAAGAACATTTTTCCGGATTTTGTCTCCTAAACTATGAAAATAAACACAATCTCCCCAAACGATTCTCCTCAATCCCCTAAACACAAATCCAAACTCCGATTTGTCAAACTCCAAACCAAAAACCCTAGATCTAGCTTTCAAATTTTTGAAAAAAATAAAACCCAAAATCCCAAAAAACTTCAAATCCAAGCCTTTTTCTTCCTATTCCAGTGAATCTTAGGCGGAATCCCAGCCAAAAATCCACCGGTTTCTAGCCTAACAACCTCGGAATCCCAAGTTGTTTTCTATTCTCTGCTTTTTTTTTTTAGACAAAACCCCCCAAGCCTCCACTTTCAGAACCCTAGAAAATCTCAAAAATCATGCCCCCCCCCTTTACTGTTGAAGCAGTGAGATATTTATAAGAGCCAGGGACTTAATTCAATGGTAGATGTTGTAAACCTAAAATCAACGATGGGGATGGCTTTATATATATATTTTTTATTTCTTTTATTTTTTATTTTTTTTATTTTTTATCTTTTATTTTTTTATTTTTTATTTATTTTTAATTTATTTTTAAATTTTAAATTTTTTTTATACAAAAAATGGTGTCTACAGTTGCCCCTCTTGGAGCGTTTGTTAATGATCATGAAGCTTGCTTCTAGATAATTAGGAAATGGTCCAAGACGTAAACACCATGTCTTTTTGAACTTTTCAAAAGCCAAAACTTTGGTCTTCAAACAAATCAAATGCCATAAATTGGCCTTTAAATGAAACGAGAGCCGTGACTCGGTCTCTCAATAAACTAAATGAATCTTTAGAACCTAAACTAAGTCTCCAATTGAATTAAAAGCCATGATTTGGTCTTAAAATGAAATAAATGCTGTGATTCGGTCACTAACTGCAATGAGATCTGTGATTCAGTCTCCCAATGAAATAAATAAACTATGAAAACCTAAACTAGGTCTCAAAATGAAACAAGAGCCATGATTTGGCCTCTTCAATGAAATAAAGGTCGTGATTCGGTCACCAAATGAAACGAGAGCCGTGACTCGGTCTCTCACTGAGAAATTAAACTGAGAGAACCTAAATTAGGTCTCAAAATAAAACAAGAGCCATGATTTGGTCTCTTCAATGAAATAAGTGCCATGATTCGGTCACCAAATGAAACGAGAGCCGTGACTCGGTCTCCCACTGAAAAATTAAACTGAGAGAACCTAAATTAGGTCTCAAAATAAAACAAGAGCCATGATTTGGTCTCTTCAATAAAATAAGTGCCGTGATTCGGTCACCAAATGAAACGAGAGCCGTGACTCGGTCTCCCACTGAAAAATTAAACTGAGAGAACCTAAATTAGGTCTCAAAATGAAACAAGAGCCATGATTTGGTCTCTTCAATGAAATAAGTGCCGTGATTCGGTCACCAAATGAAACGAGAGCCGTGACTCGGTCTCCCACTGAGAAATTAAACTGAGAGAACCTAAATTAGGTCTCAAAATAAAACAAGAGCCATGATTTGGTCTCTTCAATGAAATAAGTGCCGTGATTCGGTCACCAAATGAAACGAGAGCCGTGACTCGGTCTCCCACTGAGAAATTAAACTGAGAGAACCTAAATTAGGTCTCAAAATGAAACAAGAGCCATGATTTGGTCTCTTCAATGAAATAAGTGCCGTGATTCGGTCACCAAATGAAACGAGAGCCGTGACTCGGTCTCCCACTGAGAAATTAAACTGAGAGAACCTAAATTAGGTCTCAAATAAAACAAGAGCCATGATTTGGTCTCTTCAATGAAATAAGTGCCGTGATTCGGTCACCAAATGAAACGAGAGCCGTGACTCGGTCTCCCACTGAGAAATTAAACTGAGAGAACCTAAATTAGGTCTCAAAATGAAACAAGAGCCATGATTTGGTCTCTTCAATGAAATAAGTGCCGTGATTCGGTCACCAAATGAAACGAGAGCCGTGACTCGGTCTCCCACTGAGAAATTAAACTGAGAGAACCTAAATTAGGTCTCAAATAAAACAAGAGCCATGATTTGGTCTCTTCAATGAAATAAGTGCCGTGATTCGGTCACCAAATGAAACGAGAGCCGTGACTCGGTCTCCCACTGAGAAATTGAATTGAGAGAACCTAAATTAGGTCTCAAAATGAAACAAGAGCCATGATTTGGCCTCTTCAATGAAACAATTGTCGTGATCTCAAATGATTGAATTTCCTTTTCAAAGGCTTGTCATTTCCATTCATTCTCCTCATGCCATAATCATCATTTTTCATTAATTTCTTTCTAAGAAAAACATCATGAACTTCCAATGCATGTAAGATGTCCCGTGCATGGATGCATGGATGCATGTATGCTTGATTCAAAGTTGAATTTAAAAGGAGAGTGATTCTCATTGGACTTCCCTGTTTTTGCCATTTGCCCCAACACTCAGTCCTTTTGTTCGGTCAGTAGAGCTTGAGTCTATCTTTGCTCTTGATCTTGACTTTCTTTGACATTCGCTTTGCCCCATTCACATCTTGAATTTTTCCTGACATAGACATCAATAAAGGTTCAAAATTCATATGTGCATCAAATCAAATTTCAATTTCACATCTAAATAAATGAACTTGATAATGATCAAAAATTGCTTTACACTTAAGAACTCTTTATTTAAGAAAACATCAAATTGCAAAGCATTCAAATATCTATTATTCATATTTTGAAATTCAGATCTCTTGAAAGTTGGTGATTGCTTTTCAGAATATCCTTGTGGGTGAACAGGCTATTTTAAATTCCTAAATGGGTTTCAACAGTAATGGGTTCCAAAGAGGCTATTTATTGTCTCATGAAAGAGAGAATTTCAATATCTCTTCATCTAGGCTTACAATTAACTTTTTTTTTCTTTTTTTTTTTTTGAAAATCAGAATTTTTTTTTAAAAAAAATAAAAACAAAAATAAAATCTGTCTTGAAAACAAGATCAAGTTGATGCTTGCTTAATCTCTTAACTTGACAATCTTGATATGAGTCAAAACTTGAACATGAAAGGCTTGAGATTTTGTGAGATTGGTATCAAAGAGAGGTGTGACCCAACTTTCCATATTTAGAGTTCAAAAAGATATCTCATCTTATGGGGTTTATCATTTTGGATGCCCCAAGTGGTATTGCTCATTTCTAAAACTCACTTTGCTGTCTTAGTCAAATCTTGGGTGATCTCATGAATTCTCATTTCTGCTCTAGACTGCCCTTTCAAGTTTTCACCCTAGAGCCACATCATTTCATTTCTTTTTCTTCTTTTTTTCTTCTCTTTTTTTCTTTTTTTTTTCAATGACTGCCTCATCATGCACATGAAAATTCAAAATTCATTTAAATAGTCTTTTAAAAAAAATGGTTCAATGTAAAAGATCCATTCTTCTAAAGAAATGCTCTTCAATTAAAGTATCCACACTTGATCAAAATGGACTTTTCAAGGCACGTAATGTAGGCCATGGTTGAGAGTTCAGAAAGAAAGGATAAATAGGCCCAAAAAGTATTTCAAGGTAACTGAATCAAGGATCACTTTTCGGCCATATGAAGAATTCATTTTTTCATGCTTGATTTCTCATTTGCCTCTATCCCATTAGTTTTTTTATTTCAATTTGCCATTTTTTTTTCTGTCTCTTTTCTTTTCTTCTTCTTCTTCTGTTTTTTTTAACAAAATGGGTTCAAGGTTTTTCTCCGTATTTGACTTACCAAGCACTTCTTCATTAATTTGGAGCATCATTTCCTTCGCCTACATACAAGGCTTTTCTTGTTTTTGCTTAAACAAACTCTTTTTTTGCATTTGCCCCCAATGTGAGGGGTGATCCTTGATTGGGTTCATTAGAAAGAAAATTTATTTAGGCTCAAAGGGGACAGCAATGGATAATTTTCTCAAAGTGAAGGGGATATGAAAAATGGCCATTTGTCTTCTCAAGTACGACTATCTTCATCGAAAAGCAATACCTTAGAAAAACGTAACAATAATTTTTGAAAGCTTTTGAAAAATTTGTTCAAAATCCTAAAACATCACGTGCATGATGATGCAATCAACATTCTTCTTTTTATTCTTTTTCTCTCTTTTTTTTTCTCATGAGAATTTCACAGAAGATGACATTTCCACCCTAAGGCAATCAATCTGAGCAATTTGTCTCGATAGCAAAGAGGTATCGGGACCTTACAAAGTGACTTTGGTCTTTCTGATCATTTTGTCCCCAAAGGTGGATGAATGAACACCTTGGCAGCAAAGGTTACTTATTTTCAAGAAAATCAAGGTGAGCTCATTTTGAGACAAGAAGGTAATGGGTTCAAAAGTCATTCATTTCAGTCACTTTTAAGTTTTAAGGAAATTGGGAAGCATATGGGCATTATGAATTCAAAGAACATGGTTGATTTCAAGACAAGGAAGCAATGAATTCAAAATTCTAGTGCAGTTTTGACACATATCAAAATGTCACTTTTTAGAGTTAAGCAAGCATCTTGTTAAACAATCATTTCTGTTTATTACCCAGATGAAGAATATCGACTCTCTCTAATGGTTTCCAAGGTTTATGCCGCATTTTTATTTCGAGTCTCAATTTTTGAGATTTTATTCAAATGACAATGAATGGCAAGAAAGATGGTTTGAAAGACTTGTTAAGAATTACTTCTGAAAGTAATCACCAACTTTTTAGGAGATCCTTTTTTATTTCTCAAAAAATTTTACTTCTTCTCTTTTTTTAATTTTCAAATGTGACAATGAAAAATGGATAACACAAATCATTTATTCCAAAAAGGCATGTAATCCAAAAGAAGTCAATATTTACAATGAAAATCCAAATTAAAACACCATGACATGATTTTTGAAATCTAAAATTTACCCTTTAAAATTCAAATATCTAAAAGTTAATGCTTTCAAGTGACACTATGTACAAGGCTAAGAAAAAGTAACATTATGTACAAGAGTGAAAAGGATTAGAAATTGCCCCTGCTTGGCATACTGTCCATAGAACTCTGTAACTTGCAATTGACTGGCCTGAAGTTGCCACGAAAGGGTTGCCCCTGTTAAATGAAATTTGATGGAAATGATTGAATAAATGCATGAGCATGTGTACCGATGAAATGAAATGCAATGGCTTTCTAAGCAAAAATGAACAAGGAAATTGCTACGATCATGCACTCCTATTGCTAAGATCATGCACTCCTAGGACTAATATGAAACCTCATCAAAGTACATTTTCTGCTTGTTTTCCTCTTCTGTCTCGGTATTGTATATCATCAAAATCTTCTGTAATAATGAACCAGTCGAAGTTGGGCTCGATTGGGCCACCTTTGCTATCTCTACATTCATCACTTGGGATCTTGGGCATTTAAGAGAAAAACAAGAAATATATACATATATGTACATGATCCATGAATAGATAGACAAACAAATAGATCGAAGGGTAAAGATATAATCATATATACATAGGGAAAGAATAAGGATTAAAAAGGCAAGACTATATGAAAGATAAAATACGTATATGATAAAAAGTTTTGCAAAAATGCATGACATAAAATCATAAATGATAAGCAAACAGAGAAATTAAGCCCACAACACATGGAGATCAACCACCAACACTCTTAGGCAGAAGTGTGGAATCAAAGACAAAATCGAGGCTCAACACATGTCAAATTCTGTTATCGGCATCCCAAAAGCCTCCAAATTGTTCAGATTGGTCCCTGGTGCTAATTGCCGGACCCATGTTTTGCTTGGACTGCACACCGGTATCAAAAGTCAAACGACCTTCCTTGATCATCTCAAGTACCACTTCTTTCAATCTCGTGCAGTTTTCAGTACTATGCCCTTTGGCTCCTGAGTGATAGGCGCATGTTGCATTCTCATCAAACCATGTAGGATATGGAGGCTGTAAAAGGGTCGAGTACTGAACCGGTTCAATCATCTTGCTATTCAATAGCTCGGTGTATAACTCTGTGTAAGTCATAGGGATGGGAGTAAATTGTTTCCTTTTCTTTGGTGGTCTTGGATTCCGATTTTTGGTGTTTGGCCTTAGAGCAGTGGAAATGGTGTTGGACACTGGGTATTGGCAAGCATTTTGAGGTTGTGTATAGTTGGGAGAAGGAATTTGTTGAGTGTTCTGAGGTGGTGTGAAATCGGTGGAATGGTATTGAGGTTGGCATTGTTGGCATTGGGGTTGTGGGTGTTGTTGGTATACTCCACATCTGATAGTGCTCACTTCACCTTTTTTCTCTTTGGAACTCTCCTTGGCTGCACTGGACTCCCCATCATCTAACTTACCGGCCCTGAGCGCATTCTCCACCATTTCTCCAATTAAGACCGTGTCAGTGAAACTCATGATGCCGCCAGCTAGCATACGGAAATAATATGGAGCTTTCAAGGTGTTAATGAATAGCCATGACATCTCTTTCTCAGTTAAAGGAGGCTGAATCTGAGTTGCCATGTCCCTCCATCTTTGGGCATATTTAGTGAATGACTCAGAAGACTTTTTCTCCATATTCTGCAAAGTCAGTCTATCTGGCACTAAATCTGTCATATGCTTGTACTGATCGATGAAAGCCCGAGCCAAATCATTCCAAGAATGAATACCCCTCCTACCAACTTGTTAAACCACCGTATTGCTGACCCGGTGAGGCTGTGTTGGAAACAATGAATCAACAGTTTATCATCTCGGGAATAAGCGGCCATCTTTCGGCAGTACATGGCAACATGGTCTTTAGGACATGTAGTGCCTTTGTACTTTTCAAATTCAGGCACTTTGAACTTCTTTGGGATCGCCAATCCATCAACTAAACTCAACTCATATGCATCAGTAGTGCCATAAGTATGAGTGCCCTCCATG
Source organism: Microcos paniculata (assembly GCA_030664755.1). NCBI lineage: Eukaryota > Viridiplantae > Streptophyta > Magnoliopsida > Malvales > Malvaceae > Microcos > Microcos paniculata. The sequence goes on from CP131461.1 coordinate 21,621,655, forward strand.
GCGTTAAGCCGCTCTTCTATCTGATTCAATATTTTCTGGCTTTCAGCTCCTCCAATCTCTCTTTCAAACTGTTCATCAGGCACAATTGCAGGATTGGTTGGGGCAAATCTAGGAACAGGAGGTGCCACGGTGTATATGGGAGGAGGAATTTGTTGAGTTGTAGATGGAGATCCCCTACTAGTAGTAGGCAACAGAGGTGCAAAAGAGTATGTTCCAAGTGGTGGTGGGGGTGGGATTTGATTTTGGGTACCTGATGCAAATGGTGGAATAGGTATGTTGAGGATTGGAGGATTTTGTGCAGCTGAGGGGACTGTACTTGGTCCAGAATTTATTGGGTAAACTGGAGATTCATGATTAGAAGCACTGGCATTCTTTTCCTTGACTATTTGACTTAGCTCCCTGATTTTATCCATGGCATCCCTTAACTGCTTCAACTCCCCGATTGCATCCCTTAACTGCTTGGCTAAGTCTTCATTCATGCGTCGGAGATTTTCTATTTCTGAGTTCTGTTCAGCCATTTTCCTAGACTGCAATCTGAATGTGGGATTAGTCGTCTCTCTGCTCTGTTCTCTTCTTTTTCTCTGTTTGAAGGAAGTCTGAAGCTCTCTCCTTTTCTTCGTTGTGCTCTCTCCTTTTTTGTTTTGTTTTTTTTTTTTTAAGGAAAAATGCTCCAACCTTTACCTTTGTGCTCTCCCTCTGTTTCTTGAAGAGAAAATGCTGAAGCCTTCTCGCTGTGCTCTCCCTTTTCTTTTTTCTGTTTTCTTTTGAAAGAATGGCTGAAGCCTCTTATTCAAACCAGTCCCTTTTTTTCTTCTTTTTACCCGTTGGCTTTCTTTTTCTTTTTTTAATGATAGCTGTTAATTAATTTTAATTTTTTTTAACCAGGCTCTCCTTTTCTTGCCTTCCCTTGCTTTTTGTCTTTGTAAAAGTATCCGAGGGGCGCAGCATCCAATAAGTGTAGCTGGCGTGGTCACGGGTGCTCTCTTAGGGTTAGTGGCCAAAGACACGATGTAGACAAGCACGAAAGTGCTAACCATCTCAGCACTCAAAGCAGTTCCCTTGTTGTAGCCATCTGAAAGAGTGTTGGCTCCACCTCCATTCATATTGTAGAATGATTTTTGAAAAGCCTTGACCAGTCCTACCCCACAACTCGCAGATCCCAAACCAGCTGGCCCTTCTCGGTTAATGAGAATTCAACAGTGTGCTTGCTGGCTGGCTTGATTGTTACCTCGGTGACAGCATCAGCAACAGTAAATTCCTGTTCATGAATTCTCCATACACGTTGTAGCAAACAGGATGGCCTCCCAATCAATTTAGGCCTCAGGGCCCAGGACATTTAGCCCGTCAAGGACAGGCCTTAGTTCCACCTGAAAATTTACCGACTGGTTCCTTTGTGAGAGGCCCAAGTAACTATGGTGCTCAAGGGCCTTATAGTCAGGGTCCTCCTCCTCTTTCTGGTGCTCCTAGGATATCTCAAGGTGAACCTCTTGCTGGCCCACCATTTGGTACCCCGCCTCCTGCTGCTTTTGAATCACATGGTGCACCATCACATGCACCTGAGGGTCATTTGCTTCAGCAGCATTCTGCAAACATGGTGAACTATCATGCTGATAATAGACAGCTAGATCCTAGGTTCTCTGGCCCTCGTTCCACACCAACATTCAGCTTGCATGGTGAAAGGTTAAAGCCTGGGCAAGATGAGCATTTAAATCCATTCGCTTTGGATCGTGCTCATCGTGGTGGTGACAATCTTTCAACTCTGGCAACTCAAGCAAACTCAAAGTTTTCTTCCAATTAAAATCAGGGTCCTCTATCACTTCCACAGGTACTACCTTTCCATCTTCTGCCATGACTGGTTTCCTTTACCAACCACCTTTCACCACATGATGCTCAACAGAACAGGAAGATAGAGAGGAAAATACTATCAACAAATCAAATAAACGGTTAGTCCAATTCAAAGGAATAAATATATAAACAAAATAAAGAATAGAAAATAGACATGGAATACATACAAGAAATAAAGGGCAGGGAAACAAGCAAGAAGTATATACAAGATACAGGCAATTAAAAGCAAAGATTGGCATACAAGATGTACACAATATATACATGAACAAAGAATAGAGAATAATCATGCCAGATATAAATATAGGAAAATTGAAAATCAAACAAAGGATATACAAATATATACAAGGAAAGCAAGATCATGCTGATATAATATACATATAATATAATGCAATGAATCAAATAATATGAGGTCGAGAATGTAAATTTGAAAAGTTTTATTGATGTAATTTAAGATGAAAAGTAAAATTTTGAAAAGTTTTATTGATGCAATTTGGGGTGCAAAATGCAATTTGGAAAAAGTTTAATGGTACAAATGTAAGGTGCAAAATGTAATTTGGAAAAAACTTAGTGATGCATGAAGATGTAAAGAATACAGATGACAGAGAAATATTTAAATTAGTAACAAAACCATGAGTAATGACTAAGGATAGATAATAAATAGACTTTACATGAATGCCCCATCCTAATTAATTTTAAAAAAAACAAAAGGGTTAAGCAAATATGCCCTGGGGCAGGTAGTCATCCTAATATGGCCAAAAATGCTCGACCACTCTACAGTCCTTATTACAAAAGCACGAGTAGTAAAGGGATAGGAGTTGTTCCTTCATGTGTCCTATTTCAAGATTGCGCTCATGAAGGGTTTGGCTCTACCTAAATTTGGCTACTCGCAGGTGACCTATATGATGGTTATGGTCATGCCATCTGAAGGTGCCCAAACTGTCCTTATTTCGCCATCTATCATAGGCTAATAAGGCTTCCAATCCTAGCCCATTATAGGCTTATTGGAAAGGATTCAGTCTGAGTGGGGGTTTTTCGCTTAGAAAACTCACTGTGAGGAGTTGCCCCACGCGAGTAAGCTACTTTGCCCTCTCCTAAATAGGTGATATCCAATTCTGGACTTATACGTGTAATGCAAATGTGAGTGTGTGTGAAGGAACATACAAACCTTTCCAATTTACCAATATACCCAAAATGCCACATTAATCAACAAGCAATAAACTTCTATTCACAACAAAAGGCAAAGAAATTAGCAACAACAAGAAAACATGTACATTCATGAGCAAATAAAGCATCAAATTCCTAACATGCAAACTAGGATCCACTTTATTATCTTGTATTTACCAAAATGAGATACAAAATCATGCAATCAAAAAGTCGAAATAAGAAAAAAATAAATAAATAAATAATAAAAAAATGAAATTAAGGCCTAAATAATTATTAAATTAATTCCCGGCTTGACTCTCTAACCAGTCCCCAGTGGAGTCGCCAAACTGTCGCAACGTTACCCGAGACGACGAAGGATTTGGAACTTAAGAGAATTTTACGGAGTCGCCACTAACCATTTTTGTTTAGGTGCGGTTAGTCACCTATTAAGAATCTACCTAACTAAGCATTGGCCGTTAGATGGCGTACTTAAGCTGGGTAGGTCCCGGTCTACGGAACGGAGAACTGGAGTCGGGAGTACGGTTACGTGCGGGGAAGGATGAGCACCCCCACAACGCCCGTCAAGATGACGGTACCGATTAATTTAATAATATTTAGGCCTTAAATATAAAAATGTTTTTATAATTTTTTGATTGATTTTTTCTATTTTTTTATTTTTTTTATTTTGTATTTATTATTTCTATTATTAGAGAAAATTTAAAATGAAAACAAATTTCGAAATATTCTCTTTTCTTTTTATTATTTAAAAAAAAGCAAATTCTTTCATTCTTTATTTTTGCTAAAACATTTGTACTGACATGTAGAATAAAATCATTGAATAATTTCTCCTTTTCAAAATTTATTTTTATTACTTCATTCTTAAAACAAATTTTGTTTCATTTTTTAATTTTTTTGAAAGCCGTTATCTTTATTGGATACTTACTAATTTTAAAATGAGAACGACTTTTGTCAAAACTTTCTATGAATCTCGCCCAATTCTGGGTCCAATTCAAAAATAGTCACTTGTCTGGGAATCTGTATTAGGTGTGAATTTTCACCGTCCCAAATCGGATCCCGCGATAGCATCCTCATTTCTCTTACATAGCTTAAACCATATTTACAAATATTTGCCCAAAGATTATTTACTGATTTAATTGACCTTGATTATTATTACATTAAAATGACATAAATTAAATACGGATAGATTAAAATTAAAACGATATGAAATTAAACATTCATGAAGTTAAATTGAAATGGATCTAAATTAAGCATGTAAAAAGAAAAAAAAATTAAATTAATTTCGGAAAATACCAGAAAAATGAAAAGCAAATCACTGCGATCGGGTCGGGTCAGTGCGCGGGTCAACACGCTGGTCACTGTAGCGGGTCCGGGTCAACACGCGGGTCAGCAGCTGGTCACTGTAGCGGGCACTGTAGCGGGGTCACTGCAGCGGGTCACTGTAGCAGGCACTGCAGCGGGGCAATGTAGCAGGTACTGTATCTGTGCGCCGGCTGAGGCGCGGGGACACGCGGGCTGAGGCGCGGGGACACGCGGGCTAAGGCGCGGGGACACGCGGGCCTGTGGCGGAAACACGCGGGCCTGAATGTTTTAATGAGGGTGAATTGACAGGATTGCCCCAGCAGTATAAAAAACACGTTCAGAAACTGTTTTCAACCCTTTTTTCATTTTTTCAGATTTCTCTCTCTCTCTACCCGAAATTTTTCTCCTCTCTCTCTCTACAAACACAAACAAACCCAGAAAATCCCCTAAAACAGATCTAAACCCCTCTTTTTACATGAACTTCTGAAGAACACTAAGAACACCAAGAACAATTTTTCTCCACAAACACAATTAAACCCAGAAAATCAACCCCAAAAGGATCAAAATCAACTATTTCACATGAACTTTTGATGAACACCAAGAACACTGAAGAACACCAAGAACATTTTTCCGGATTTTGTCTCCTAAACTATGAAAATAAACACAAATCCAAACTCCGATTTGCCAAACTCCAAACCAAAAACCCTAGATCTAGCTTTCAAATTTTTGAAAAAAATAAAACCCAAAATCCCAAAAAACTTCAAATCCAAGCCTTTTTCTTCCTATTCCAGTGAATCTTAGGCGGAATCCCAGCCAAAAATCCACCGGTTTCTAGCCTAACAACCTCGGAATCCCGAGTTGTTTTCTATTCTCTGCTTTTTTTTTTTTTAGACAAAACCCCCCAAGCCTCCACTTTCAGAACCCTAGAAAATCTCAAAAATCATGCCCCCCCCTTTACTGTTGAAGCAGTGAGATATTTATAAGAGCCAGGGACTTAATTCAATGGTAGATGTTGTAAACCTAAAATCAACGATGGGGATGGCTTTATATATATTTTTTTATTTCTTTTATTTTTTATTTTTTTATTTTTTATCTTTTATTTTTTTTATTTTTAATTTATTTTTAATTTTTAAATTTTTTTTATACAAAAAATGGTGTCTACAGACATGTATGAATGCCAAGAAAATCAACCATGGCACTAGTAGTGGGATTGAAACCTTCTTTTTGACTTATTTTATAAGTTTTGCAGGTTGCACAATTTTGTATATTAATAGAAAAAATTCAATAGTGTATCTTAGCAATCCAGTTTCTAAATTTTGATTAATTGATTGAGAATGGTTTTTCATGTGTACATATTAGCTATATTTGTTGTCATATGTATTAGTTGCATTGCTTGTTTGGTTTGGTAGTTGAGATCCTCTTGTTGAGTCTTTTAGGCTTGCTTTCATGTCTATATATGCCCATTTAATCTGATAAAATATGTAGGTTGCTTAACTTGTACTTGATGATGCTTTCACTTTTTATAGAGATGGTCCCTGTACTGAGATGGTTTGCTGCAGATTGTGGTGTTCTCAAGAGAAAGAAAGGCTTATCGACAAATCATTGTACATGTCAATTGTGAACAATAATGTTTAGTTAGTTGTCATGTAATAAGAATTCAAGTATTCTTTTGTAAAATACATTTTTATATTAATGAAATTTACAATTTTAATTTATTATGTTTTCTTTGTATTGGTCTACTTTTGCTTCATGCAATTATCTTATAAGTAAATTGGTGGTATAAGAATTTACCCACAATTCTTTTTTTTTTAATGAAATTATAGCTCTTAATGATGGAATTCATTCATTGTAGAGATGGAATGATACTACGGACATTACCAAAATTACCAATAGAATTTGCATACTTAGCAATAGATTTTGTGAAATAGAAACGGAAAATAGCGACGGAATGGGTGGTCAGATCATATGGAATGAATATTTTGTTCACTACTTGCCGACAGAAATGAGAGTCTTAGCAACGGAAAATTCCATTGGCATTTAATAAAAAGAGCGACGGATTTAAATTTAACGATGGAATAAAAATAGCGACTTGAGTATTCTCGTCTGAATATTTCCGTCGGCAATTCCATTGCTAAAATTAAATAGCAACGAAATATTCATTTTTAACAATGGAAAAATCCGTTGCCTTCTTCTGTTTTTCTTGTAGTTAATTAATTTTAACTATCCAAACAAAAATGATCTCCAACTACAGCTGCAAAAGATGCCAACCACCTTACGAACATTCTGATGAAATTCGTAGCCTCGAATGCTCAAGCTACACTCAATGTAATCAGCGACACGGTTAAGCAACCAGGTTCACCACAGTCCTTGAAAGCTCTGTAAACTTGCTTGAATGGTTACAGATATGCAATCCGATCATTTGGGATGATTTCTTCTGAACTGAGTGACGATCCAATGACAGCAAATTATGATAAAAGTGTTGTTGGTCTTGAAGCTAATAATTGTGAAAATGCAATTGTGGCTGCCAAGATTCAAGCACCTCGAATTTCTTCTGGGAATCGATTTTTGATTATTATTCTTCTATGGGAGCTGAAATAACAGCTTCTATTCAAGTTGGGTTATATGATGGGTCAGGATGAAATGTGAACGTGCAGGAGCCAAAATATAACATGAAAATAAAATTCATTTATTATTTGTTTTTTTAGAGAAATTGAAGGACTTGTTGCTTGGTTAATTTTAAACTGAGAATTGTAATATCTTTTCATCGATCCTTTGTGGTCTTATATATAAATGTTATTAGTATTATTTTGTGGCAGGAACATATAAAGTCTCAAAGTTAGACGATGAATCTTATGCTCACAACTTGATTTCCTCCATTTTTTTTCTTAGGATATTTGGAAGGGGGATTCAAATTCCCTTATTCTTTGAGATGGGAAATATGCACCAACCTCTTGACATAATTATGGTTTTATGCAAATATGTATATCAATCTTCGCAAAATTGAGAGTTAACAGTGACGAGAAATCGAAAGAGTGAGCGTGCGAGAGCCAAGGAATATGGGATGGTGAGTGTTAGTTCTAGGTTCTTTAGATCAGGTTTGCAAGGGAGATTAAGACATAGTGATTTAGGCTACTTTGATGCTCATGAGTCAAGTTATCGTCAACTAAAGAGATTTGCTGATTATAGCCACTGGAAAGGAAAACTTGTGACAGTCTTTATTGACAAATATTAATCCAGAAGGGAAGGAAGGTGATTTATGGAAGCTGATAAGTGAGCATGGTCAAATCTTGGATTTCCACATTCCTTTGGCATTAAGAAAAAACAGAAGGAACAAATTTGGTTTCTTCAAGTTCAAGGATGTGAGAAAAGCCTTTGATGTGATAAGAGCCCTGGATGGTTTATGTTGGTGCGGTTGGAACCTTCAAGTCTCAATGGCAAAGTTCGGGTGGAATGAGAGAAGAAAGAGTAGTCAAAAGCAACAGCATATGGATGGCAATAGTAGGGTTGCTACAAGGCGACATGATCGAGTGGCCCTTAAAGATCCATCACGTTCCTACATGGATGTTGTTAAAGGTAAACAAAAAGCCACTACCAAAGTTGTGAAGATATCGCCAGAGATGGTTCTTGGTAGAGAAAAGGAGGCAAGCTCAAAAGTTGGTAATCAAAAGCTTTCTGAACAGGCTCCAATTGTGATGTCTAATAAAGAGCTTCCTTTAGATTGGCTTAACAAATGTGCCATTGCAGAGGTATTGAATCCTCAAGCGATCCATTAATCCTTGAAGCACCACCTGGTCAAGAAAGGTATTTTACAATTTTCATTACATTAATGGGTGGTAGTATGGTTTGGTTTTGCTGGATTTTGAATCCAAGGGGGAGATGTTGGGTAAATTAGAAGATGGAAAAATATGGCTTAGTGAACGGTTCACCTTGGTTAAACTTTGGGAACATGATGATGTGTTTCGACAGATTTGTTTGGTTAAAGTTAGAAAACCTTCCATTGCATGCTTGGTCCAACAATCTCTTTATCAAAATTGGAAACCTTTGGGGCAGTTTTATCAGTATTAATGAAAGTACTATGATGAAGAAGAGATTGGATGTTGCTAGGGTGTTGTCTGTTATACACAAGGATGTTTTTATTCTAAGTTCCCTTGTTATAATCTTGAATGGCAAACCTTTTACCATTAAGATCACTCTAGAAGATTGCCCTGATTTTTTATGGAATACTGGTGTTAAAGCAATTCCTAGAACACAGGTTATTTCTGATACTTCAGATGATTACAGATTGGCAAATTTGGGAAAAAAATTTCTGATGATGGTGTCAATGATGAAAAAGTTTCCGATCAAGTTCTTGGTGATGATTCTCAATTATAGTTGATTTAGATGGACAAGCTGAACAGACACTTGCCTTGGACAATACACTCTTTTAACACACATATATTTCATGAATCAAAATTCCATAACATAATCATTCTTTTCTTCCTAAATTTCACATACAAAATTCACATCTTATACTAAATTAACCTAGTATTCATGATGAGCATACCAAGATCCATAGCATAACTCAATATTAGACATGCTTACCTTATAAGTTTTTTCAACTTAACATGAACCCTAATTCTTCTTTTTTAAATTACTTCCAACCAAGTTCAAATTCCTCAAAATTGATAGACCAAGTTCAAATTCCTCAAAATTGATAGAGGGCTATTGATGGGCTTATTGAGAGCTTCAATTTGATATAAACTTGAAGGGGTTTTGGTAGATTAAACTTGGAAATTGTTTTGGTGGAAGAAAATGGGATTAGAAAAGGAAAAATGATGGAGAAGAAAAGAAAGTTGGAATGTTCTTGAATTTTCAAGAACATGGTTCGGCTATGGCCTTTAAATATGGCCATTGCCACATGACCAAAATAATCTTTATGGAAAAATGACCATTTTGCCCCCATGGACAATTTTGTTTCCGAAAAATTTAAAAATTTCACTTATATCCCTAGTTAGCCCCAAACCTCATACACTGTCCCAAATTATTTTTCAAGCCCTATCGAGTTATTTTACGTGTCACAGAATTTTTAAACTCCTCACCGTTTGTAAGTTATACTAGTTCGAATTTTTCTCGTATTTTTCATAAAAATTCCTAACTACCCATCTTACACTATAATATTTTTCATACTCTAGATTATGAAATGATTGATACTATCTACTAACATAAAATTCATGAACTGGGCAACTGTAAAATTCGCAGAGTTGGTCTGTTACACCTAACCATTATGAAACTTATGGGTTTTGGACATCGTTGGGTTTCATGGATCTCCAGTTGTATTTCTACTGCCTCTGTGTCAGTTCTTGTCAATGGCTCCCATTCCGGTTTTATTAATTAGGAGAAAGGATTGAGACAAGGTGACCCACAATCTCCTTTCTTATTTATTTTGGTGACTGAATGCCTTAGCCTTCTTTTGAGGAATACCACTTCTATTGGTCTTTTCAGTGGCATTAAGGATGCCCATAATGATGTGCAAATTTCACATTTGCAATTTGCAGATGATACTATCATTTTTTTGTCAAGTTGATGTGGAGCAGCTTATGATGATTAAAAGAATCCTACATTGTTTTCAGTTATGCACCGACTTAAAAGTCGATCTTGCTAAAAGTGCACTTTATGGTGTTAATATTGATGGTAACTTGGTCAATAACTGGGCTGCTAGAATTCACTATAGAGCCCGTTTTTTTCCTTTTAATTATTTAGGCATTCTTATTGGTTGCAACGCTAGATTGATTGCTACATAGAGGCCTATTATCGAAAAATTTTGAAGCAAGCTGGCTACTAGGAAGTGCAAAACTCTTTCTTTTAGCAGTGGACTTACCCTTCTTAGTTCTATTTTTTCAAATCTATTGATTTATTATATGTCTATCTTTAGAATACTAGCAGGGTTATTACGGAGCTTGAAAAGATTAAAAGAACTTTTCTTTGGGGTGATCTTCAGAATAATAAGAAAATAAGACTTTTTTATTGGAACACTATTGTAAAGGAAAAGTTTTTGGTAGCTTAGGTGTGATTAGCCTCAAATTATTCAACGATGCTTTTCTCCTCAAGTGGCCTTGGAGATTCAGTAGGGATCAAAATTTTCTTTGGAAGATGGTCATTTGTGATAAATATAACATCTCTATGGCTGATTTGTGGTCTAAATTACGTGACTCTCGTAAACTCTCTCGCACCTGGGGGGCAATCCAAAACACTTAGGGAACAGGAGGGTACTCTAACTTTATTCAATCTAGTTTGCTTTTTTGTGCAGGTGATGGATCAAGAATTCTCTTCTGGAGTGACAAATGGATTCAGGGAATTGTTCTTAAATATTCTTTTCTGAGAATCCATGCCTTGGCTGTCAACAAAAGTGGTACGATTAAAGAGTTCGGTAGTTGGTGTGAAAGAAAATGGCTGTGGAATATTCAACTTCGCAGGCATCTTTTCGATTGGGAACTCATCATTTGGAGTGAATTCATCTTGGTTTTAAACTCTGTTGAGCTCTCTTCCTCTGCTTATGATAAAATCATTTGGTCTCATTCTCTTAATGGTGATTTTTCTCCCAAGTAGTTTAGGAAAGAAGTGGACAAGCTCTCTTATCTTTCTTTTCCAATTGAAAGTTTCATATGGACTGGTATTTCTTTTGCAAAAGTTGAACTTTTTGTTGGAAATCCCTTATTGGTAAAGTGCCTGTTATTAACTTTCTCGACAACAGAAGCTATGTTAATCATGTCGAGAATAAGTGTGTGTTTGTGGTGATGTTGAAACTATGTCACGCCTCTTTTGTTGCTATCCTTTTGTGTGGAAAATTTGGTACAAGTGTGCTAGGTGGTGGATGGTTACTTGGACTATCCCTAATTCGGTGTCAATGCTTTTTCACACTTGGAAAAGTTTGTTAAATGTTAATGGTCAACAAGTCACTTGGAACTCTCTTTTTTATGCTATCATGTGGTCTGTTTGGCTTACTCGAAATTAAAGGGTTTTCAACCATAAAGTTATGACTATTGACCATATTTGTGATCTCATCAGAATCTGTCTTGGGTGGTGGTTAAAGGCTAAATTTCCTAGGGCCGAGTTCTCCATTAGTAGCTTTCTTCATAATATCCAAGATCTTTCCTTCAAATTCACACTCGTATGATTAGAATTGCTTCTTGGGAACCTCTTCCTTCTAAGTCATGGAAGATTAATGTCGGTGGTTCTTCTCGTGGCAAACCTGGACTAGTTGGCGTTGGAGGGGTTATTCGCCATACAAAAGGAGAAGTCATTTTTCTTTTATCTGAAAGCATCAATATCGTTGACTTAAACCTTGCAGAGCTTATGGCTATTATTGAAGTTCTGTCGCATATGGTTGAAGTGGCTGCCATCCCCACTCCTAAACTCATATTGGAAAGCGACTCAAAGGTGGTGATCTCTAGATTTCTAATCTGCATAGTAGACCTTGGCAATACAATAGCCTTTCCAATAAGCTTGTCAATTTGCTGTCAATTTTAGGTGAAATTTCTTTTGCTCATATATTTAGAGAAGCCAATTTCTTTGCTGACGATTTAGCCAAGCTTGGTGTTTCAAGAAAATCAAACTTGTATGCTTGGTTGTAAATTTCATTCTTCAATAAATTCCTTTACCTTTCAAAAACAAATCTTCCCAAAATTGAGTGCAATCAATTGACCCCACTCAATTAATTTATACAGTTATATAATTGCCATTTGTCTTGAGCCTTCGTGCAATTAAACTCAACAACACATTTTCCTTCTATATATATACAAGATAATTTTCCTGAATCTTAGTAGAATTAATAAATTCTACTTTTTATTTCATATGTACATCTTTTCTCAAATGTTGAATCATCCCCAAGTCATAATTCCTTGAAGCACATCAAATCAAGGCATGTGTTTTACTAGCACAATTGTAACTTACCATAAAATGGGAATGCCTTGAAAAAGTTTTTAATATTTATTTATAAGCACCATTACACCTTTAACTATATTTAATAACAATGCACACCAAAGAATCAAAGTATATTGATTTGCACCACTAGCTTCATCTATAATAGAAACGCAAATATGGATTTGAAAGTAAATCACTCCAATAAAATTTTGAAATTTCAGTTAAAATCATATCGTAAAGTTTGTTAAACCCCAAAAGTCTATCCATAAGGAATTCCATAGGGAAACAGTCAGAAAAGATTGATGGAGAAAAAGAATAGAGCTTGAAAGAAAATAAAGTAAAAAAATCTGCAAAGTATTCTACTACCAAGAAAAACTTTTGAGGACAAAACCAACATTTGAGAAGAAATAAAGAAGGGTAAAACACAAATTTAATCACTTAACCTTTAGAGATTTTATATTTTGATCACTCAACTATAAAAAACTATAATTTAGTCACTCAACTTTGTAAACTTAATTATTTTGGTTGCCAACCTCTTAAAAATAATTGCTTGATGATGTGGCATGACCACGTTATCCAATATGCCATATGGCATGATGATGTGGCATGCCACATCATCCAAAAGGTCACTTGGCATAATGACATGGCAATGCCATGTCATCAAATATGCCACGTGACATAGGCACATCATCATGCCATATGGCATGTTGGGTGATGTGGCAATGCCATATTAGAGAATCAAATTGTTTTAAGGGTTTGATGACCAAAATGTTGAATTTTACAAAGATCAGTGATCAAATCATAAGTTTTTATAGTTGAGTGACCAAAACAGAAAATCTTCAAAAGTTAAGTAACTATTTATGTAATTTATCCAATAAAGAAAGAAACCAAGAATATTAATTGTAAAAGAATCTTACGCTGATTTCTCAAATGTACTCTGGTCTTTCTATGTTTCGAGTTGGAACGAACAGTCAAGTTTTTTTAGAGTATTTAACTATTTATAATGTTCGGAGTTAGCCTGAAAACAAGACTATTTTAAAGAGGTAAGTCAATGACTGTTAATAGCGTCAAATTATGCCTTATAGGTAAGCGCTTATAACTACTCCTTTTTCTTGAATTGAGTCTTTTGGCCTAATTTCGTGCTCCTTTATTAATGTTTTCCTTTTTTAGGAATCCATATCACCTGTAATTATTTTATCAATAAACCTACAATTATCTAATTATAATAAAAAATTACGAGAGGGTCTATTATAGAATATACGCTCATAAGTGATGGATCCTTACATAATTCTTGATTGTGATAGGACAATTGTAGGATTGTTGGTAAAATAATTATTAGTGATATGCTTTCCTTTTTTAGGCCTAATATGGGCCCATTGAGAAAGGTGATGATTCTATATTTTTTATCCTAAAATGAATAAAGATATTTTTTTAAAAAAAGAAAAGAAACAAAGAAAATAATTAAAAAAAAAAACCCAATGGGGGCGCCATATTCCCACGCTTGTTCCAAAACAATCAATGAAGCTTGGTAGCTTCCTGTAATAGTTGTTGATAGATGTGGATGACATCTGAGTTAATTAAATTGAAAATTAAGTTTTTATTATGCAGTACTCCCTCCGTTCCTTATTATCTGACCCCGATAACAAATATCATCGATTAAGAAAGTTAGCTAAGTAATAAATTCTATACCAATTTTATTTTACTTTTCAAATTTATCCTAAGCCTATTTCATTTTTAGTTGCTTAAATCTGCAAGTGCATAGAATGGAGAAAGTATAGAAAAAGCAGTATCCCAAGATATCATTCCCACTAGGACTACTATTTACTAATTTAATTAATTATAGTTAAAGCAAACAATTAAATTAAAATTAGAGAAGAAATAAACTAAATTATTAACTAATTAAAATAGCTAATTAAATAAAAGAAAATTAATAAATAAGAAAACATTAGGGCTTTGGGGTTCACTTGCAAGGAATAATCAATTATCTGCAATTCTAATTATTCAAGTTGAAATAACGATTACACTAATGTATCTCTGTCCTCTCTCAAAGTACAAAGGTATAATCAATTAAGCAACTACCATCTCTCGATGCGTAATTCAACCTAATCAAACTCATTAAGCATATGTAATCAATAAGTTATGTCACGCCCCGACCCGTCGGGGTTGGCCATGTGGCAACCGTCGCGCTACCTCGAAATACGTGTCTCCAGCCACACATACGAGGTACCGCAAGGCTTGAAATAGATATCATCGCTGCAAAATAAAACTAAATTTTAATTAGAAATCATTTAATAAAATATTTTATTTATAAGCAACACCAGTGGATTAATTCAAAAGATTACCTACACAGCGGAAACTACTAAGCCTAAGCCATCAACGCCTCCTAGTGAGCCTCCATTCTAATAGTTTTCCACACGCGCGAATCTGCATCCATCCACATTGGATACAGGTGAGTGACAAAGGTTCTAAGAATCTCCATATGGGTTAGGGCAAATAAGGGAACCCCAACATAAAATAATAATATTAAAAATAAATATTTTTCCTTTGAAAAATCTCTTTTAAAAATACTTTAAATGATTAAATATATATATACATGAAATAGGCTGGCATCTCTATCATACTGGAGGCTTGACCCGTCGGTCGTATGCCTCACTGCACCGAGGGCCATCTCTTTTCTTTCTAAAATATTTTCTCATTTCTCTTTCTCTAGCCCATTCCCTCGGTGGTGCCCTTCACTGTGGTGGAACACAGCGACCTGGAGCTCTGACGAGTTTCCCTACGCGCCTCTCCAAACTAGGCTCGTCTAACTGTGCCCCTCAATAGGCGGTCCACGGCTGAGAATCTAGCATTCTTTCTCCAACTCGTCCACGCTCCCGCATATTGGAGCTCGAGGAGTATCCCTCTCAATCACTCATCTCGCAAGGGTATTGCACCCTTAAAACTCATAATAATAATATTTCATAATTATATATATATGTATAAAACATACATTTTTAAAATATATAAACACACACACATAAGTCTTTATATATTTCTTTTTAAAACATCCCACTCACTGTGTGGGTATATCACAAATAAGTGTGTGTGTGTGTGTGGATTTCCCGCATCCCAAAACCTTTTTGAAAACATTTATGTTTTTAAAATCATTTTTAAAACCTTTTTCCCCTGTGGCTAAACAAAAAAGTCTAAGTCACTCACAGTATTGGAAGAATCGTATACTCCCAAGCGCTTCATGTAGCTCAACCTCCGGAGCATCACCGCATTCGATCCACCAGAAGCCCTAGCACACAGAAATATACGTTAGCATTCATAACTAAATTTATGAATGCACCTATGAGGCTCTAACATGACCTAAGATTGGGCTTGAATGTGATTTGGAGCTTAGAAAAGTGTCCGGGAGGTTCCGGAGAAAAAATTGGACACTTGAAGAAAAATTACGAAAATTCCCTTGGGGGTCCATGGGCCCTCTACGGGCCCATCCCGACCTGGGTCTGGGCCAGGCAGGCCCCCCATGTAGTTGGGTCTGGCCCGGCCTGTTTCTGGGCCCAAAAGGCCCCTTCCTAACGGATTGGGCCGAGTCCTACTCGACTTGGGCCAAAAGGCCCAGTCCGACGACGGACTGGCCTAGGTCCCGCGTGGGACCTGGGTCACGGGTATCTTCCGCGTGGGAAAGACTCGACTCCTGCGCGGGAGCCACTCGCAAGCCTCAGGATCAGAGGCTTTTCCTCGGTTCCCGAGCCCCTCGGTCCACCGTTTCACTTGAAATTCGTAATGGAGGTTCCTCTCACCTCCCTCGATGCGTTTATCAGAGCAGAAATGAGAATCACAAGCTCAAAGTTCCTAGATCTCGAATCTAAGCTAGAAATCTAACTAAAAAGCTAAACCTAACTTTGAGCTTGGATCTCTCCTAGACCAATGCATGGAGATGCATGAAAACTTAGAAAAACATAGATCAAAGAGTTAAGAATAACATACCAAGAACTCGCCTTGATCCCTCGGTCGGTTTTTTCCGATCGGCCAAAAGTCCAAAATTGCTCCAAAGGAGCAGTTGAAAGAAAAGAGAAATGAGAGAAGAGAGAAAAAGAGAAAATGAGGGGGATAGGCTCGGCCTCCCCCTATTTATAGAGGAGCCCGACACCGGGTCTACTCAGGCCCCGGGCTAGACTTTCTCCTCTCTTTTAAACCTCTCAAGACTTTGATCCTTGGCCCGATCCACCGACCAATTCACAATGGACTTCCAATCCATTGGCTTGGACTTAAAGAAGTCCACTTTAATGTTTCCATGCATGGTCACCAATCTCTTCTGACTTGACACAGCCGGACCGACATATTGTTTAATTATTACGTCATCTTGCACTATTCCGTTCGCACAAAAAAGTCGTGCTATGTCCGGGTGTGTCAACTCTCCCCTCCTTTTAAAAATTTCGTCCTCGAAATTAAATAAGGTAGCTTGGGGAGATTTGGCTTCCATTTGAAGCCCTCATTTCGTTTTTGAATAGTGTTCGCATCACTATTCGCCGCTGCAGTTCACCACGCTTTCGCTGCGCACTTAGATCATTTCTTCTTTCTCAAGGGTGGCTTCATCGCCCTTCCACTCTTGAGTTTGAACCTCATCTTTCCCTTAACATAGCCTACCCTTACCTATTCATGGGTTAGGCTTACTTTACCTCGATCATAACACTTGGAGGTTCTTCCTCCGCGTCAACCGTGCTTAATCGATCTCCTCGCTTTAACCTTGTCTCATCCTCCAAGTCTCTCTTAACGAGACTACTCTTTTGTTACCTCTGAGGTTCCACACCTCTTACTTTTCTCAGGAGTTCCTTCTCCTTTGCCTTGCCACTGCCTCTTACTTCGAGGCCATCTTCCGACACGTTGCTCATCATTTCGGGGTCTTATACTCGTCTTTCTAACCAAGCTATCGGGAAAGACCTTCCCTTAACTCCCTCGCCTCCGCGGTGAGGATGCAGTGAGTTAACTGTCTTTCCCCCTTTTCTTGGTTTTGCTTTTTCATTTCGTCCCTTACTTCCATTCTTTTTCTTTATGGTGTGTAAGTCGAGCTCTTGTACACACTGGCCCATACTCGGCCGTATCACAATAGAGGAATCAGAGATCATGTCTTCTCGACTCTCACAATCTGACCCACTCTTTGACCGCCCATCACAATCGCAAATGGGGCCCTCGGCCCCCTTACATCAAATATAGGGCCCATGGCCCATCACATCTCATCTCTCATCCTCTCAAGGATGGAGAACTCTTGAAGGTCTCATACTCTCCCCAATCAAATATTGGGCCGGTCCTCTCGAGTGGTCATCACAGAGATCCTCAAGATTTCGAACTTTGACCCTTTCTCTCATAGGGATGCCTCACATGGCTCCCAAATCATTTACACTTGAGCCTCGACCTCAAACCCATTCACACCATTTCATTAGCCTCATAGGCTTCCTCTCATCTTTCACTCCCTCGGAGTGTCCACTTCAGGAGGTGCCGCATGTTTCTCTTCACTATGACTTCCTTTTTCCTCCTTTCATCAACTTTGTTGTATGGGGGCTTCCTTATCCCTTTCTTTATTCTTTTCTCTCTTTTCACTCGCCCATAGTCCATTGTGGGGTCCACTTTCTCTTGCCTTCCCATCAACACGGGATTAGGTAAACTATGCACATCACACTCGTGCTACGTTCTTTGTAGTTTCTTTATCTTGCATTCCTTTTTCTCTTGAGGTTTCCCTTCCTTTCTCATAATTTGATCTTCTCTCTAATCCATTGCCACCTTTAGGCATCCTCTGAGCTCTCATTATCTCCATACCCTTTTCCTTAGGGCCATATCTTTTCTCTTCTTCACACTCTTTTTACCTCGGTTGACACACTCGGACCTATCACGACCTTTCGTATGAACGGAATAGTGCAAGATAACGTATAAATTAAACAATATGTCGGTCCGGCTGTGTCAAGTCAGAAGAGAAGATAGGCTTAAGACAAGACATAGTTGGAAGATGAGATTGGTAATCATGCATGGAAACACTAAAGTGGACTTCTTTAAGTCCATAGCCAATGGATTGGACATCCATTGGTGAATTGGTCGGTGGATCGGGTCAAGGATTAACGTTTTGAGAGGTTTAAAGGGAAGAGAAAGTTTGGCCCGGGGTCCGAGTAAACCCGGTGCCGGGCTACCCTATAAATAGGGGGACGCCGAGCCACTCCCTCTCATTTTTCTCTCTTCCTCTCTTTTCTCTTTTCTCTTTTCTCTCAACTGCTCCTTTGGAGCAATTTTGGACTTTTGGCCGATCCGGACAAACCGACAGCTAGTTCAAGGCGAGATTTTGGTGAGTTGCTCTTAACTTCTTGAACTACATTCCATTAAGTTTTCACGCTTATCCATGCATTGGTCTAGGAAAAATTCAAGCTCAAAGTTAGGTTCAGCTTTTAGGTAGATTTCTAGCTTAGATTTGAAATCTAGGAACTTTGAGCTTGTAATTCTCATTTCTGCTCCGGTAAACGCGTCGTGGGAGGTGAGAGGAACCTCCATCTCGAATTTCATGACAATCGGTGGACCGAGGCACTCGGGAACCGAGGATAAGCCTCGGATCCCGAGGCTGGACTGCGGCTCCCACGCTGGAGCCGCGTCTCTCCCGCGCGGGAGAGATCGCCTGGCCGAGTCCCGCGAGGGACCTGGCCAATTTGGGCCACCCGCGCGGGTGGACTTTCTTCAGGCCCAATCCGTGGCTGGGCCTGACCCAGCCACGCGGGAGGGCCTGTATGGCCCAGAATCCGTGGTTGGGCCCAGCCCGAGTGTGGGGGCAAGGGTCCCCAGGGGCATTTTCATAATTTTTCACCAAGTGTCCAAATTTTACCCCAGAACCTCCCGACACTTTTCTAAGCCCCGAATCACTTCCAAACATCATCTTAGGTCATATTAGAGCCTCATAGGTGCATTCATAAATTTATTTATGAATGCTAACTTGTATTTCCGTGTACTAGGGCTCCGAATAATTGAGTGCGGCGATGCTCCGGAGGTTGAGCTACATGGAGCGCTTGGGAGTATACGATTCTCCCACCACTGTGAGTGACTTAGACTTCTCTGTCTAGCCACTGGGGAAAAGGGTTTTAAAAATGGCTTTAAAAACATAAATGTTTTTCAAAGGGTTTTGGGATACGGGAAATCCACACAAACACAATTGTTTGTGATATACCCACATAAAGAGTGGGATGTCTTCGAAGTAAAGTATAAATACTTATGTGTGTGTGTTTATATATATTTTAAATATGTATGTTATATATATATATATATATATATTTAAATATTATTATTATGACTATTGAAGGTGCGATGCCCTTGGAAGATGGGTGTTTGAGAGGGTTCCTCGGAGCTCCAATTTGCGGGAGTGTGGACCGAGTTTGAGAGCATGCATGACACTCAGCCATGGACCGCCTATCGAGGGGCGCGGTGAGTCGAGCCTGGTTGGGAGAGGCGCATAGGGAAACTCGCCAGGGCTCTAGTTCACTGTGTTCCACCACAGTGAGGCACCACAGAGGGAAAAGGGCTAGAGAAAGAGAAAGAGAAAGAGAAAATATTTTTAGAAAGAAAAAAGATAGCCCTCGGTGTAGTGAGGCATAGAATGACCGACGGGTCGCGCCTCCAGTACGATAGAGATGCCAGCCCATTTTATGTATATATATTTATTTATTATTTAAAGTGTATTTAAAAGAGAATTCTCAACAAGAGAACCAGAAAAGAATTTTTAAAAGAAAAATATTTGTTTTATTATTATTTTATTTTATTTTATTTTATTTTGGCTTTCCCTTATCTGCTATAACCCAGATGGAGACTCTTAGAACCTCTGTCACTCACCTGTATCCAATGTGGATGGATGCAGATCTGCGATCGGAGTCAGCTATAGAAAAGAGGCTCACTAGGAGGCGTCGGTGGCTTAGGCTTAGAAGTTTCCGCTATGTAGGTATCCTCTCAATTAGTCCACTGGCATTACTTTTAAAGTTAATTATTTTATTAAATATTTTATAATTAAAGTTTTAGTTTTATTTGACAGCGATGATGCCCATTTATGCCTTGCGGTGCCTCAGGTGCGTGACTAGCCAGCACGTACTTCGAGGCAGCACGGTGATTGCCACATGGCCTACCCGGGGCGGGTCGAGGTGTGACATCGGTTTACATGATCTTTTACATCTTACCTAAGGTTTCCCTTTACCTTGGCTTCATTCTTCCATTTCTTTGCTTTCTTCTCTGACTTTCTTTATCAGTATCATCCTTATTTATCTTTTCTTTTAACACCTTTGGTTCTCTTGGTGTTAGAATTTTCTTTCTTCTCTTTATACTGGCTGTGCTCGTAGAAGTTCATGAGCTTGATCAATTCCTTTCTTTATCCTTTGCTCATAGGAGTACAGGAATTCCTTTATCTCAGCCATCTTTGCCCCTTAATCCATCAATGTCTCTTCTTTGTCTTTCGATACCATGGTTTATTTATCGTGGGCAACCCATTTCTCTATCCCCCATTACCTCTCGATCTTGCCCACACCAAGCTGACTCCATCTTAGCTTGGTTTGACTTCATCTCCTACATCATTTCTTTACTTATCATTCTTCGGAGAGGTTATCCTTAAAGTTAGTTTACTCCCCTTCTTCTAAAAATTTAACTTATCTTCCATATTCTTCAACCTTATACTCTTAATTTCTCCTATTCCACTCTCTTGCCATGTTTTCACCTTTTTGTCTTCTCCAGTTTCAATTGTCACCTTATTTATCCTTATTTTATCTTCATTCCTTTCTTCGACTCTTACTTAGGTCGATCCACTTTCCTTATTCTCTGTGTTTGATTATTCTTCAATTTCCATTATCATTATCATCATCATCATTATTTTCATTATCATCATTTTTTCACCTTTGTTTACTCCATCCTGATTTCATATCCTTACATATCCTCTTTTTTTTTTATTTCTCTCTTCTTCTCTTTCATTCATTCTTTACTGATATCATCCTTATCCGTCATCCATTAGGATGCAATCATCCCCATTTACTCATTTCCTACGAGTGCTCATTCTCTTGTGTTTTCTCCAATTTTTCTTTCTATCCAACCTCCTTATCTCTTCTTATATCACTTAAATAATCAGGGGTTTTCCTTTCCTTTCTCTCCACCAATTCACACATTTAATCCTTCTGTTGTCTTCTTCCACATTCAAGTACTCAAGGGTTTCCTATTCCTTTAACCAATTTATACCCTTGACCCCTTTTTTGCTCTTCAGGTCTGGCTTCTAATAATCCTTGTTTACTCATTCTTTTCCTTGACTTATTCACTTTAGGATATAGTGCCTTGGCTTGACTCGAGTTCGGGGTTTATTATGTTCGACTTTCTTTAGCTAACATCCGTTTCTAAGTCTTTTATTCACTTTCTTTCACTAGGTCTTTCTTGATCCCCTTTCTAGGTTTCTTTTAATCTCCTTTTATGCTCTTCTTTAATCTATCTCTAGGTTACCTACCTAGGTTTGGTCTTGAAACCTAATTTCCTAGTCTTAATCTTTTACTAATCCTGGTCAGTCATTTGGAGCTATTACCCTATGGTTCATTATGACATTTTCACAATTTAAAGTTATAGTTTTCTAAGGTGTGTTATGCTTTTCTTCTTTTAAATAGATATCATCGCTGCAAAACGAAACTAAATTTTAATTAGAAATCATTTAATAAAATATTTTATTTATAAGCAACACCAGTGGATTAATTCAAAAGATTACCTACACAGCGGAAACTACTAAGGCTAAGCCACCAACGCCTCCTAGTGAGCCTCCATTCTAATAGTTGACCACACACGCGAATCTGCAGCCATCCACATTGGATACAGGTGAGTGACAGAGGTTCTAAGAATCTCCATCTGGGTTAGGGCAAATAAGGGAAATCCAACATAAAATAATAATATTAAAAATAAATATTTTTCCTTTGAAAAATCTCTTTTAAAAATACTTTAAATAATTAAATATATATATACATGAAATAGGCTGGCATCTCTATCATACTGGAGGCTTGACCCGTCGATCGTATGCCTCACTACACCGAGGGCCATCTCTTTTCTTTCTAAAATATTTTCTCATTTCTCTTTCTCTAGCCCGTTCCCTCGGTGGTGCCCTTCGCTGTGGTGGAACACAGCGACCTAGAGCTTTGGCGAGTTTCCCTACGCGCCTCTCCAAACCAGGCTCGTCTCACCGTGCCCCTCAATAGGCGGTCCACGGCTGAGAATCTAGCATGCTTTCTCCAACTCATCCACGCTCCCGCATATTGGAGCCCGAGGAGTATCCCTCTCAATCACTCATCTCGCAAGGGTATCGCACCCTTAAAACTCATAATAATAATATTTCATAATTATATATAGATATATGCATAAAACATACATTTTTAAAATATATAAACATACACACATAAGACTTTATATATTTCTTTTTAAAACATCCCACTCACTGTGTGGGTATATCACAAACAAGTGTGTGTGTGTGTGGATTTCCCGTATCCCAAAACCTTTTTGAAAACATTTATGTTTTTAAAATCATTTTTAAAACCTTTTTCCCCAGTGGCTAAACGCTAAACCCTAAAACCTATGGGCAAGCGGGGACACACCACCGATCATGCTCAGCCTGCTCTGGTGGGCCACTGCCCACCAAGCCAGGCCCACTCTAGGTATTGTCCCAAGGCCCAAGCGTTGAGGTTTGTCTGGGTGCTGTAGCACCACCCCTCGAACCCTGGCCACCAAGGGTTTTGTTGTCCCGAAGGACAAGTGGGCCTGGCTTGGTGGGCAGTGGCCCAACAGAGCAGGCTGGGCATGATCGGTGGTGTGTCCCCGCTTGCCCATAGGGTTTCGTGGTCCTGAGGGACACGGCTCAGCTCAGATGGTAAGAGGCGTGTCCTTCGTGACAACAAAACCCTTGGTGGCCAGGGTTCGAGGGGTGGTGCTGCAGCACCCAGACGAACCTCAACGCCTAGGCCTTGAGACAATACCTGGAGTGGGCTTGGCTTGGTGGGTAGTGGCCCAACAAAGCAGGCTGGGCATGATCGGTGGTGTGTCCCCGCTTGCCCATAGGGTTTCATGGTCGGAACAACAAAACCCTTGGTGGCTAAGGTTCGAGGGGTGGTGCTACAGCACCCAGACGAACCTCAGCGCCTGGGCCTTGGGACAATACCTGGAGTGGGCCTGGCTTGGTGGGCAGTGGCCCAACAGAGCAGGCTGGGCATGATCGGTGGTGGTAAGAGGCATGTCCTTTGGGACAACAAAACCTTTGGTGGCCAGGGTTCGAGGGGTGGTGCTGCAGCACCCAGACGAACCTCAACGCCTCGGCCTTGGGACAATACCTGGAGTGGGCCTGGCTTGGTGGGCAGTGGCCCAACAGAGCAGGCTGGGCATGATTGGTGGTGTGTCCCCGCTTGCCCATAGGGTTTCGTGGTCCTGAGGGACACGGCTCTGACAAGTTATAACCCTAGTTTAGGATATCTCTGTCTCTAACTCTAAGATGTTTATTCTTCTAGTGCACGAATCATACTTCTCCTTTCAATACTTCATAGAATCCCTAAGAGTGAATATATGGTGATCAAGTATAAATTCAAGATTAAGAACAAGAAGAATAAATTCAACCATCAAATAATCAAAATATGCATAGATAACTAAAAATCCAAACAAGCTACATCCCTAATCCTAACTAAAGAACTAGCTATTCATAAACTAAAATAAGAACAAATTAAAGTAAAATAAGGTCTAAGATATAAAATCCAAGACATCCTAGGAGAACCCTAGGATAAGTATTTATACAAGTAATTTACATAAGATTGCTTGGAAAATAAATTAAAGTCCCAATTGAGCTTAGTTTTCAAGCCACATCACAAAACCCCAACACTTCTGGCATGAGAATGTCTCCCGCACAGGACTAAGCTTAACCCGCGCGGGAGTCATCCTTAACATCTTGCTTATTCCCTTTGCTTTACTCATCACTAGAGCTGTCCAAGGGCCGGGCTACCCGCCCAACCCGTAAGCCCACCCGATATTTGGGAGGGTTTGGACAATAATTTTAAATTTAAGGGTCAGGCTTGGATAAAATTTATAGGCCCATTTAGAAAACGGGTCGGGCTTGGTCATAGGTATAAAAGCCCGAACCCAGCCCGGCCCGCTTTATTGTTGATTTAATATAAACATATTTACATATATTTATTTTATTTGTTAATGTGTTGTTTTTCTTTTTTTTTTTTGTATATGATATTGATATTTTCAAATATTATTAGTATTTAGACATTGTTAACTTTGTAACAATTGTTTTAGATAATAATTTCTTAAATGTATTGATTTACTTTTATTTATAATATAAATTAATATAATTTAATTTTTAAAATTAGTGTACGAAAAAAATTAAAAACGGGTTTTTGGACGGGCCTTGGGCTTTCATAAATATTTTAGGACCGGGCTTAGACAAAAGAATAGGCCCGAATTGTCAGGCCGGACTGAACTTGGACAAGCAAAGTTTTTACAAATTTTTGATCAAACCTGGTCTGAACCCGGCCCATGGACACCTCTACTCACGTGATCTTCTTTTTCCAATACTAGCTTACGTGCATGGCACATATGGCTGATACAATTCATGATTCACCCCATGCTTTGACCATCTTCATGTTTTGACTTGAGCTTATATTATTTTCCAATTTGCAAAGCCTTGTGTTTAAAGTTCCAATCCATAAATCTCTCAAAATTAAGCCAATTCATCACCTTCAAGCTAATAAATCAAATATAAGAGAATATCAAGAATTTCATATCAATCTAGACCATAAAAGTGTTAAAATATATATATCAAATTAACTATAAAATATTCACTAAATATGGCCTAATCAAATTCCCCCACACTTGACTTATTGCTTGTCCTCAAGCAATCAATATGTAAATCCTATATTAGCTAACCTAAACTAACTAAAACAAAGAAACGATTCCACTTTCGTAGGTGTATGGTGGCATTTAGCATATGCCATAAGCCTTTAAACCCCTAGATGTCTTTAGTGGAGTTGTAGTCTCCTGAGGGCTTACTGGAATGATACCCACAAACATTTTTTTAAAAGCATTGGTTAGCTTCAAATTAATAACACAAGCTATACAAAATCTCAAGTATCATTATAATTGTCAAAAATTAAATAAATAATATTGCATAGATAAATTACTAAACAATCTGAACTATACAAATTCTAATCAACCTCATTCATCAAGATTAGACACTTCAAATTGACTTTATTCCACACTAGGTGTCACTCAATCACTCAAGTGTTTAGAAATTTTGGTGAGGTACTCTCATGATCTTCTTATGAATTTGGACTTACCATAGGCTTGAAAATTATCTAATCTCCACTACTCTAATATATACATACAAACAAAAATCATAAGGCCTTTATACAAGGTTGTAATGGGGCCAAGAGGGATAAATAAATTGGTTAACAAAGAAAAGGATAAGAGAAGAACAAAATAATTCAAAATTAGTAGAGTAAGAATATATCATGATAAAAAATTACTCAATACCAACTTTTTATATTTGGCAAAAATAAATCACCCTTTTCTTCATCAATTTCAAACTCAAGAATCCATGCAAACTTTTTTTTCTCATTTTTCTTTTAAGGCAAAATTTGAATTTTGTGCCCTTCTTTTCTTTTCTTTTCTTTTCTTTCTTAACATTTTTTTGATTGGCAAGAATTCTCCCTTTTACATCACTACCTCATATAAATTGTCGTCTCCCCCACACTTATTCTTTTGCAATCAATTCCCAAAGAACATCAAATTAAAGAAGTAAACGCTCTACTAATAATGAATAGAGCGGAAAAACTTATTTTTCATATTTAAGCTCAATGTTCTTTGGGAAAGCTATAAAGAAAAAGGCTAAATATAACAATAGGCTCAAAGGGGTTCACTAATGGATAAGTGCATAAAGGTTGCCTTTTGGCTCAAACGAAATCCTAAAGACCTCAATCTTAATGCTTGTATAAATATTAAAAACATGTAATCTCAAAAAGATGAATCTCAAGTTCTAGAAGTCATAAAATTATAGAAGATATATACAACATAATCAAGAAAAATAGGCATGAAAGCTCAAATCCTCTCTAGGTATCACAAGTCAATTCAAAGTGCAATTACTTAATGAAATTGGTTTCAAAGTATTTGCAACGCCTGAATTATAAATCAATTTTCTAATCATATTATGTACCTAATTTCTAACAAGCAATTTCAACTCAAAATCATGTATAAACTCATGCTATCAAACTAAAATTAACCAATGAAACTAGACTAAAAAAAAATAAAAAGTTTTGATCAATTTAGAGAAATTAAGATATAGCAAGCAATTAAGTAAAATAAAAGTCAATTTCACCCCCCCCCCCCCCCCGCAACACACTTAGAATAATATTGTCCCCAATATTGTACAGAAAATAGAAATAAAAGAAAATGCGAAAACTCCCTAAAAATTGAAGGGCCAATGAATTTGAAGGAGATTCAAGCATCGATCAATTATCCTACTAAGCTGCACAAATATATAAAACTGGTGGAAAGATAAAATGTGTAAAAAAAAATTAAGTACAAATATCATTAAGTTGCAAGCTATACAAAATATTCCCAAATTAGTAAAAATCAAAACAAAAATAAATAATATAAAAACTAAACTAATTAAATAAAAAATATACTAAACAAAATGCAAATGCATGATGACTTTGAGCCGAGAGCAATGGGGAGAGAGGAATTTGGCTGTTAATGATGTTGAGTCCAAATTTTTTTCCAACATGGCCATTTTACTGCAAAAAAAACTTAGCTTGTTACTGCGCTTGAAGTTCATCATGTAAGGCATGTATATCAGCTTGAAACATCTCTAAAACTCTCCTCCACTTCTTAACTTCATGCATGGCTACCACGTTGATTTAATCGAGGACGAGAATTGGATGTCCCAATAATTAAGCAATTCAGGGCAACGGGACAGTAAATATATCTCAGCAAAACAATCCACGGACTAAGCAAGAAATTAAGGAACAAGGAAGTAAAAGTTTGTCCAGCGCGGGATAATTTTGAATCCAGTGTGGGTGCTGTGATTGGGAATTTGTTGTGTGGCTGAGATTCCAGTCCGGTGAGGGAGTCATGTGTCTCTCGCGTGGGAGACGTTATTTACGGATATTGGTGCAACTGAGCTTCAGGTCCCGTGCGGGTCTCCTTCGGGTCCCGCGCAGGAGTCGGGCTGCGGCTCTTTTGCTTGCTTCTGAATTATTTCATGCTCCATATTCCTTGCTGGTTCTCCATCCCAAAGTCTCTTTGCTCAAAAATAAAAATATGTATGCATGAATTAATATTAACTAAATGCAAAATTGACACTTACAATTACATAAACTCAAGAAAAATTGTTAGTAACCAAATAAAAATTAGATTTTCATAAATTTACCCCCACACTTAAATATGAACATAAATATTAAATTTGAGCAATTAAGCAAAATAAAATGGTAGAGAAATTTTCCTCTGTCCATGTAAAATTGGATAGGTAGTATTTAAGAAAATCCAAGACCATGACCTACAAAAGAAAATTAAACAAAGATTAATAAAATTTCTAGAAACTAAGAGAATAAAATTAAAAGAAAAGTTAGAAGGTTGGGTTGCCTCCCAACAAAGTGCTAAATTTAATATCCATAGCTAGACATTGTCACCAAAGAAGGTCACGTAATTCCAATAAAATCATATTGCCATATGTTCCACAATTTATCGAGTTGTATAGCTTTAACAATGTCCTCCTTGGAATTTCTCAAATTAACTTCATGCAAATAAACCACAAATAAAAGTGAGTGACCTTCATTAACAAATTCGATTGGTAAAGATTTAAAGATTTGAAATACTTCCCTTTCTTCACAAATCTTGAATGTAACATTGGATGCTCCATTAGTGGCTTTTTGAGAGTGTAGTGCGGATAAGGCTTCAAGTTGAAATTGGAAGCAAAAGAAGGATTGGCGTGGGCAAGAGTTGAACCCAATGTGGAAGACGTGATTTTCAACCTGGTTTCAGCTTCAACAGTAGGTTCAGCATGGGAAAGAATCGGGTCTCGTGTGGGACTCAAAGTTTTCTCAGTTTCCAAGCTCTTTTGATGCTCCGGTGTTGTGACTTTAACCCACTCATCTTCCCCATGAAGTTTAGCTTTGAAGATATCATGAAACAAATCGAAATTGCTCTCATAATACTGTTTTTGTCCTGGCCATTGTTTCAACCTTTGAGGGTGTGGAATGGGTGGAACATAAGGCTTGACCTCAGGCTTGGGATTTGAAGAAGATTCTAAACTCATCTCACCTTCTTTGTTGTCCTCCCATCGTAGTTTTTCAATATTAACCACCTCAACATCATTAACCACAAGCTCATCAGATTTCTTCACAAGACTCTCCTCCATAAGAGCTTCATCTTGCTCTTTTATAATTTGGGCAAGTTGAGACAGTTGCATCTCCAAATTTAGGATAGAAGTGCCATGCGTTTGTTGCGTTTGTTGAAGATTATCAATATGCATCATGACGTTTGCATTATTGGTTTGCAATTTATTCATTATTTGCTTCAACTGGTCTTCTATCCCATTGTTTTATGGAGGCTGTGGTTGTTGAAACTCCCAATTCATACAAGCATAAGGTGCATGACCATACATGCCAAAATGATAACAAACCTCCCAACTGTGGAACATCTTTTGCTTGGTTAGATAAATAACCTGAAATAAAGTAAAAACAAGAAGTTAATAAAACTAGAATTAATATAAATAATAAACATATAGTCCTCGACAACGGCGCCAAAAACTTGGTTGCCTAAATCTACAAGCGCACAGAATCGAGATAGTATAGAAAAAGCAATATTCCAAGATATCGTTCCCACGATAACTACTATCCACTAATTTAATTAATTCTAGTTAAAGCAAACAATTAAATTAAAATTAGAGAAGAAATAAACTAAATTATTAACTAATTAAAACAGCTAATTAAATAAAAAAAATTAATAAATAAGAAAACATTAGGGCTTTGGGGTTCACTTGCAAGGAATAATCAATTATCATGCAATTCTAATTATTCAAGCTGAAATAACGATTACACTAACATATTTATGTCCTCTCTTAAGGTATAATGGTATATTCAATTAAGCAACTACCATCTCTCGATGTGTAATTCAACCTAATCAAACTCATTAAGCATAAGTAATCAATAAGTTATCACCCTAGTTTAGGATATCTATGTCTCTAACTCTAAGATGTTTATTCTTCTAGTGCACGGATCATACTTCTCCTTTTAGTACTTCATACAATCCCTAAGAGTGAACCTACGGTTATCAAGTGTAAATTTAGGATTAAGAACAAGAAGAATAAATTCAACCATCAAATAAACAAAATATGCATAGATAATTAAAAATCCAAACAAGCTACATCCCTAACCCTAAGTAAAGAACTAGCTATTCATAAAATAAAATAAGAACAAATTAAAGTAAAATAAGGTCTAAGATATAAAATCTAAGACACCCTAAGACAACCCTATTGTCATGCCCCGACCCGAAGGCTCGGCCACGCGACAACCGCCGTACCACCTCGAGATGCGTACCTCGTCAGGCGGGCAACCAAGATGGCACAAGGCTTAAAAATAAAGGATATTCGAGTAATATATGAAAACATACGAAACTATCATAGATAATACAGTTTAAAAATATTTCAAAATAAAATGTCACATCTTACGATGCTCCATGCAGAGGAAAGTATTATTTATAAATACACAAATGTATATGTAAGGTGTAATAATATTCCGAGCCAAGATATACCAAGTAAAATGAGGTGGCACCTACAATATAGTGTCCACAGAGACGAACTGGGATCACTGGCCACCAGGAAGTCCGCCGTCCAAAGTCTGATGATCTGAGAACAAAAGTGAATGGGGTGAGTACATAAACTTGTACCTAGTGAGAGACTCGGTTATAAAGACCGATCACCTCAGGCTGGGGATATGAAATAATCCAAATATCAATTTAATAAATCATTTACTAAAATATAGTAAATCCCAAGCCAAATCAAATATCAAATCCATAATAATATTTACATAAGGGCTGGCATCTGAAATCGTCCCAATAAGGTATACCCGTGCACTGGGTATCCACTGGACCGTTAAGGGTTACTTTATACTTTTAAAACATTTTTACTTTACTCTCTGGCCCATTCCCTTGACGTTTGCCTTGCTGTGGTGGAACACAGCATCTGAAGTCCTGGCGAGTTTCCCTACGCGCCTCTCGCAACCAGGAGCGACTCACCGTGTCCCTCGATAGGCGGTCCACGGCTGAGTAACACGCATGCACTCAACTCGGTCCATGCTCCCACATATTGGAGCCCCGAGGACAATGTTAAATCTCTCATCTCTTAAGGGTATCGTTCCCCGTACAATAATCAATAATAATACCAATCTCTCAGGGGTATCGTTCCCCATACAATAATCAATAATAATTTCAATATATATAATTTATTGAAATTCCCACCCTTTAAATCATTTGTAAACTGGGTGTGTGAGGGTGGACAATTCATATCCCAAAACATATATAAACAATTTAATAAAGCATTTATAAATAAATTTGAAAACGGTTAACCCTCAATGGTCAACCAATATAATCCAAGCCACTCACAAGTGAGGGAGGTTTGTATACTCCCAATAAATTCCCACGAACGACTAGGCTCAAATTGCTACTGGTTCCAACCTCGTACAATCACGTACCTAAATAATCAAATTAAAATCTAATTTGATTAATAAAAGCAATTGACTAAAAATTAAACACCTAGGTAAAATCTAATTAGAGTTTCTAAGGTCTCGGAATAAAATTAGGCAAGTCCGTAAATTAATTGAAGTTATAATAAGTTAATTGGGACCTAGGGCCGCGAAATTACCATTTTGCACCTTAAGACCCAAATTGGAAATGACCCAATCAGCTGGGTCCAACCCGGATCCAAATGGATCCGGGTTGCACATTTCTTCAGCAACCAGAAAATCTGGTTGCACTATTCCTAAATTCAATTCTCCTTCAATTCTCCACCAAAATACATGAGAATTGAAACAAGTAATCTTAGATACATAATCTTTGAACCCATACCAAAAAAAACGGAATTAAACAATGAATTCAGCAAGAAATTCGAAGCAAAACAGCAAGGTGTGCAGATTTTCTGGGCAGCAGCGAAATTCAAATTCAAATTAGCATAACTTTCAGCTCAGGCCACGAAATGAGGTGCATAAGCTATCAAATTAAAGCTTGATGAGTCTAGAATAACATATCAAAAACCCATCCAATTCCCACGGTTGAATTGAAAGTTATGAGCTTATGAACAATCTGTCGCCAGTTTGACAGATTTCTAGATTTCGAAAATTCTTCATGAATTTGATGTTTTTGATTCTCAAACAAGCTAAAGGAGTTGTTATTGATGATTGATAAAGTGTTTAATGATGGATTTAAGACTGGAAATTTAAAGAAAATTGAAAGGATTTGAAGAAAGAAAGAAATGAAGAGAAGAAGAAGAGAAAAACGTGAAAAGAAAAAGAAAATAAGAAATGGCATTAAAGGGGGGTCGGTTACCGGACCTCCCTTTGTGGTCAGCTGGGCTGAAGTCAACCTTTTTAGGTTGACTTCAGCCAACATGGCCCTAATTGCTTCTGACCACGTGCCCAATTACCCCCAATTCAACTCCGGACTTGATTTTAAACTTCTAGGCTCGAAATTGAGCTAAAGGAAGTTCAAAACGTCTATGAAAAATATAATTTGGTTTCTTGGCTAAATAATTTACATAAATATAATACTTGACACGTGCGGACTAGGTCCGGGCGTGTCACCTATGATGACTATTTACACTAGTAATTTACATAAGATTACTTGGAAAATAAGTTAAAGTCCCAATTGAGCTTAGTTTTCAAGCCACATATCAAAACCCAACACTTCCGGCATGAGAACATCTCCCGCACAAGACTAAGCTTATCCCGCGCAGGAGTCATCCTTAACTTCTTGCCTATTCCATTTGCTTTTTCCAACACTAGCTTAGTGCATGGCACATATGGCTAATACAATTCATGATTCACCCCATGCTTTAATCATCTTCATGTTTTGACTTGAACTTATATTATTTTCCAATTTGCAAAGCTTTGTGTTTAAAGCTCCAATCCATAAATCTCTCAAAATTAAGCCAGTTCATCACCTTCAAGCCAATAAATCAAATATAAGAGAATATCAAAAATTTTATATCAATCTAGACCGTAAAATGTTAAAATATATATCAAATTAACTATAAAATAATCACTAAATATGGCCTTATCAATTCTCTCTTCTCTTTATAAATTAGTTGGCTTAATATATAACTAGCATGAAGACCCGGGCTTACATTGCAGGCTAATGGATGTTTATAATAAATGTATGGAGGAGTTTATTAGTAAGTTTTACGTGTAAGAATAGAGGTGTCAAATCGGGTTGATCGAGTTCGGATCAATTAGATCGGGACAGTTAGATCGGGTCAGTTTGGGTCAAAAGAGATTTTCGGGTCATTTCGGGCTTTGGGTTCGGATTCGGGTCTCGGGTTTTTTGGGTTTCGGGTCTTTCGGGTCTCGGGTCTTTCGTATTCGGGTTTTTCGAGTTTTGTCCTCGGGTTTGCCAAGTTTCGGGTCATTTGGGTTTCGGATTCGGATTTTTTGGGATTGACCATCAGGTTTTTTGGGTTACAGGTTTTTTGAATTTTATGTCATTTAGATTTGATTTTTTCAGATTTAACTCTCAAGTTATTCGAGTTCCTTATTATTTTAAATTGAATTCAAGTTTTGATTTTACAAATTAATACTTAAGAGAGATTTTATTAAAAATTATTATTTATTAAATTTGTTATAAATTGTAATTAAATTAATTAAATAGTAATGTTATAAATTTATTAATTAAATTAGTAATATTTATAACTTTTTTTTAAAATTTTCCTATAAAATATCTATAGTTTTAAATAAAATAAATATTTAAGTTTTTATTATTTACTAATTCATTTCTAAATTATAATTGATATATAATAAATTCATTATTCATAATATCATTAATCTATAATTATGAATTGTCCGTCGTACAATCACAAACTAAAGAATCATAATTTTGATATACAATTACAAACTAAGGAATCAGAATTTTGGCATACAATGACAAAATTTATCAGTTTCCTCTTATGGAATTGAAAATTTAAAACCTTTTGTTTGGTCCATGAATAGGATAGCCGAAAAGGATGAGCCAGGAGCCAATAGGCCATCCAGACTTTCATACGGCTATGGCCACTGTAAACACTTATTTTTAACCATAGTTAATTAATTAATTAATTGGTCGTTTTCAATTTTTGTTTCATTGATTATTGATAGGTGTAATTTACACCTATTTAATGGACTATATTAGATTGCTTTTGATATATTTTATTTGTAATTTATGGTCCAAATTATATAATTTTATCTCACTTAGCTATTGTTTTGTTTTATAGGTGATTTAATATAAATTGAAGGAATTAGAGAGCAAACAAGGGCTAAAAGGTGGTGTGAGCATTCAAAGTCTAATTAAGCAAGCTGAGAAAGAATAAAAATATTCTGTTTTATTAAGGCTTTGCAAGGAGTTAATGTTGGAGTTGACAAGTCAACCATGTCATGCCAAGTATATGAGAAAGCCACGTGAGAAGCTTGAAGTGAAGACAAAATTGAAGTCAACTATGTCATGCTAAGTCAGCCAATAGTTGAAGTCATGTGAAGATAAAGTTCAACTTGAAGATTGAAGCATTGATGAGGGAGTCACGTGATGGAGCAAAACAAGGAAGGAAAATAATCGAGCAAAAACGGCGCCGGATGTAGTATGAAGCGGCGCCGTTTCCTTTGATGCAAAATTTGCAGTTACGCCTCGGCAATGATACGGCCCTAGAACAATGTACAAACGGCGCCGTTTCTTCTCCGCTTGCCAAGCTTTTACACGCCGAATATTGGACCTAGTAATTGGGCTTTGGACTCATGTGTTTTATTTTAATTAAAAGTCCAACTAGCATTAGAATTCTGAATCCTTAAGTCATGTAAATACCCTAGTTAGCTAGTATAAATACTTTATTTTAGAACTCTGAGAAAAACTCTTGGAGACTCCCTTTTTGGGGAGAGGAAGATTTTGGAGAGCAAGAGCTCAAGGGAGCAGACTTTGTCTTCTTTGGGAGAATCTCTCATCTTTATTTTCTTCTTTAATGCAATTATTTATTTTCTTTATCTTTAATAGTTAAATCTCTTGTTGGGAATTTGGGTAGATCTTCTAGGGATTTTAATTTAATTATTGTATGAATTGGTTTTCTTGGGGTTAAATCTGTTTTCTTTGTTCTTAATGCGTTATATGCCTGATCACCATATAATAGGTTTTTGGAATTGTATGAAGGACTGAGAGGTGAAATATAATTCGTGCTCTAGGAAAATAGACACAATCTAATTGGATACGAGAGTAATTCAGTTTATTGTGATAACCATAATTAAATCAGTTTCGGGAGAACCTGATTTAATTATTAATCCTAGGATCTTAATGTTCTTAGCTAATTAGTTTATGCACTGAGAGGTGGTAATCACTTAGTTAGGAAAGCTTAGGATGATCTGAGAGGGCTCCTAAGTAGATTAGTGATTGTTATTTTAGCCCTGTTAACCAAATTCATACATAATTGAATTAAATACTTAGAAGAGAAGCCTAAACTCTAACGCTTTTAATATTGTTCATCTTTTTATCATTGTTCTTTTGTTAATTACATTAGATTAAAATTCTTGTTTTTATTCCTTATTTTTATTAAAATCAGTTTTCTTCTTTATTTAAATTCTATTAGAATTAGGATTTAGCAATTCACAAGTCCTTGTGGGATCGACCTTGGAATACTCCAAGCTATATTACTTGATTTCGTACTCTTGCGAAAAACCCCGATCAATTATTCTCATTGTCCCCTTTAGTTTAGTTTATATTTGTTTTATTTTATTATTATTGCTTTGTTTTATTTTATTCTATTTTGTTTTATTTCATTCTACTTTATTTTTTAATTTTAATTTTATCTTTCTTATATTATCTTGCAGATAATTTTGAATCAAGACCGGAAAGCTAAGCCAACCAATTCGGCTTCCGAGCAAAGCCAAGCAAGTCGAGAAGCCAACCAAGTCAACTTGATTATCATACATATATATATATATTTATAAATATGTATTTCTATATGTACATATACATATTTATATAGGTGTATAAATATATATATTTATATGTATATATGTAAAGTTATACGTATTTATAGATGTATACATATATATATATATATCAAATGCCCCACCACTTTTGGAGCGAAGCAGGATAAATTACAATGCACATAAAGAGGTGTGGCAAGCCGAGTGGCTCTCTGATGGTTCCGAAACAATTTGCATGCAGTGCTTGTCGTGGCAATGGGTTCCTCACGATCTAGCCTTCTCGAGAGTTTGAACAACCTTCAGCAAGAGAAGGGAAATCATTGAGTGGGGATGTTGTGATGAATAATGAGAACAACAAGAAGTTTTTTACTAATTGCAAAACCACAAAGACCCCTTTTTGGAGAAGCAGCCCTGCAGGACCCAAGTCACTCTGCAACGCACGTGGGATCAGATACAGGAAGAAAAGAAGAAAGATCGTTGAGAAGAAGAAGAATATTCAAACAAATTTGAGAGAGAACATGGGTAGTTGTGGGAGAAGTGGTGTAGGTAGATAGTATATAAGATCAAAGTTTCCTCGTTTAAGTAAACGAGGGACTCCGGAGCTTCATCACTGTTTTGTTCATGCCATTGAGAGGCTCGGTGGTCAAGACAAAACCACGCCAAAACTTGTTCTTTAATTGTGGATGTGAAAGGATCCATTACCATGCAAAACAAAAAGAAGAAGCCGCGGCTGAATATCACCAGCTCTTCCACCCCGGACTACCCATCAACAAGATTCATTAGAAGAACAATCTCCAGCCTCCTCTTCACCAAGGCTCGATCCACCACAAACGCAAAAAAACTCCTTTGCTTATCTAGCATGGTAGAGAGACTTGAGAGTGTGCACCCCAGCAAAGTCAGGAAAAGGAGAAGAAGTGTTTGAATTTTGAACTTTGGCATGCATGTGCGCGTCCTCTGGTGTCCTTTCCGCAGGTTGGAAGCCGGGTTGTTTACTTTCCCCAAGGTCATAGAGAACAGATGTATAAACAGATGAAGTGTATGCTCAAATGACCTTACAGCCACTGAGTCTGCGAAAGCAGAAGGATGTCTACCTACTGCTTGCAGAATTGGGAACTTCTAGCAAACAGCCATCACAACTATCAAGCCCAAAGACTAGAAGTTATCAGAAATGCAAAGCAAAGCCCTCAGTCATGCCAGCGTCGGTCATCGTTGAGCACAACTATTTCAGATGGATGTTATTTGCAACGGAAAGACGCTTCAGCCTTAGTATGAAGAGCCAACGACGCTCCAACCTGGTGCTAGTGGGTTGGCCAATAGGATAGACAAGTAACGGCAGGGATAGCCACAGCAGTAGCTATAGCAGTTTCAACAATCAGGCAGGCACCACCCTCAGCAACGACAACAAACACTTCAACCTTAACATGCATCGCCACCACGTGATTCTTCTCACCAGCTGGGTACCCCGCCAAAGACAGAAAATAGAAAACGGTCAGCAAGCTTATAGCCAAATACAGCAGAGAAAAGAAGGGGTGAAAATGAGAATGCAAGGCTAAAAATTATAACCCGTCAGGTGAAGGTGAAACAAATGAGGAGAGCCGTTGATAGAAAGAGAAAGAAGGGCGGTACAAAAACGTTTTTTCAGCAGCAAATTAAAAGGGGGGGACTTTTATTTTTTGGGCGGAAAACCAGTTTTAAAAATGAAAAACAGAGACTAGCGTTAGCTCTCTTTCTTTGGGGTCGGTCATTTTTTTTTTGGTTGGTTTTTCTCGCTGGTTTTCTTTCATTTTCTGAAGAAAGGAAGGCAGCTTTCATTTTTTTTTTACCGAAACAGAGAAATCCTTAGTTTTGCAAACAAAAATCAGTTTTCAAAATAGAGCAAAAGAAATTTTCTTTCTCTGTTTTTCAAAGAGCAACCGAGAGTTTTTTTTTAGAAAGGGCGATCCTTCTCTGTTTTTAGAGAGCTATCCAGAGAATCAAAGGAAAGTGCTGGTTTGAGCCTTTAAACGTTAAGCCATCCTTTTCTCTGAATGTTGGATAGGCATCTGAGGGATCTTTTGTTTTTCTTCTTTCCTCTGTTTCGTTTTCTCAAAAGCTGAAAGTCTTGGTTTTTCTTTCTTTTTTTTTTTGGAGAAAAAGAAGTTTGCAACAAAAAGGATTAGGAAGGCAGAATCTTTTTCAGAGTTTTTATCTTCTTTTTTTATTTTCGGCCCTTTTGCAAACAAATTTTTCATTTTTAAGATAAACAATCCTTTTTGAAGGTAAAAGCTATTATCTTTAAACTGATTATATTCATTTGTGCTTGTTGGTTAAAAGCTTATCCAATCTGTTCATACATGCTGTGAATATTTCTTTAATTAACGTTTTACTTAACATTTCACTGTAAGATTAATTTTTTTCGCTGTTTGTGGCTTCTCTGACACACCCAGACCTAGCACGACTTTTCGTACGAACGGAATAGCGTAAGATAACATAATAATTAAACAATAGGTCGGTCCGGCTGCGTCAAGTCAGAAGAGAAGATAGGCTTAAGATAAGACGTAGTAGGAAGATGAGACAGGTGACCATGCATGGAAATACTAAAGTGGACTTCTTTAAGTCCGTAGCCAATGGATTGG
Organism: Microcos paniculata; assembly: GCA_030664755.1. NCBI lineage: Eukaryota > Viridiplantae > Streptophyta > Magnoliopsida > Malvales > Malvaceae > Microcos > Microcos paniculata. Next base: position 21,659,684 of record CP131461.1, read on the forward strand.
ACGTCCATTGGTGAATTGGTCGGTGGATCGGGCCAAGGATTAAAGTTTTGAGAGATCTAAAAAGAGAAGAGAAAGTTTGGCCAGGGGTCCGAGTAGACCCGGTGTCGGGCTACCTTATAAATAGGGGGAGGCCGAGCCTCTCCCCCTCATTTTCTCTCTTTCTCTCTTCTCTCCTTTTTCTTTTCTTTCAACTGCTCCTTTGGAGCAATTTCGGACTTTTGGCCGATCCGGACAAACCGACCGTAAGTTCAAGGCGAGATCTTGGTGAGTTGTTCTTAACTTCTTGAACTATGTTTTATTAAGTTTTCACGTTTATCCATGCATTGGTCTAGGAGAGATCCAAGCTCAAAGTTAGGTTCAACTTTTTAGTTAGATTTCTAGCTTAGATTCGAGATCTAGGAACTTTGAGCTTGTGATTCTCGTTTCTGCTCCGGTAAACGCGTCGTGGAAGGTGAGAGGAACCTTCATCTCGAATTTCATGCCAAACGATGGACCGAGGGACTCGGGAACCGAGGAAAAGCCTCGAATTGGGCCCAAAATGGCCCAAACGCACGAATTGGGCCAAAATGCCCAATTCGGCGCCGGACAGGCTCAAGTCTCGCGCGGGACCCGGCCTGCGCGCGGGAGAGACTCAAAAGGGGAGGGCCTTTTGGGCCCAGAAACAGGCCAGGCCCAACCCAGCTATAGGGGGTAGGCCTGCCTGGCCCAGAACTGGGTCGGGCTGGGTCCCCAGGGGCATTTTCGTAATTTTTCCTCAAGTGTCCAATTTTCACGCCGGAACCTTCCGGACACTTTTCTAAGCCCCGAATCACATCCAAGCCCAATCGTAGGTCATGTTAGGTCTCATAGGTGCATTCATAAATTTAATTACAAATGCTAACTTATTTTTCCATGTATTAGGGCTCCGGTTGAATCGAGTGCGGCGATGCTCCGGAGGTTAAGCTACATGGAGTGCTTGGGAGTATACGATTCTCCCGTCACTGTGAGTGGCCTAGACTTCTTTGTGTAGCCACTGGGGGAAAATATTGTAAAAATGATTTTAAAACATAAATGTTTTTCAAAAAGGTTTTGGGATATGGGAAATCCACACACACACACTTGTTTGTGATATACCCACACAGTGAGTGGGATGTTTTAAAAAGAAATATAAAGACTTATGTGCGTGTGTGTTTATATATTTTAAAAATGTATGGTTTATATATAGTGTCGTAACGTTACCCGAAACGACGAATTTAGGACTTAAAGAAATTTTTATGGAGTCGCCACTAACTATTTTTGTTTAGGTGCGGTTAGTAACCTATTAAGAATCTACCGAACTTAGCATTGGCCGTTAGATAACGTACTTAAACTAGGTAGATCTTGGTCTGCGGAACAGAGAAACTGGAGTCGGGAGTACGATTACGTGCAGGGAAGGATGAGCACCCCCACAACTCCCGTCAAAATGACGGTACCGATTAATTTAATAATATTTAGGCCTTAATTACAAAACATGTCTTTATAATTTTTTCCTTTTTCTTTTGATTGATTTTTTTTATTTTTTTGGACTTCCTATTTTTATTATTCAAGCAAAAAAACACAAGCAAATTTCAAAATATTTTTTCTTCTTTTTAAGTGAAATCGAAATTTATAAACCAAAGTTTATTACTATCATTCTTAAGCCAATATTTTCTTTCCTCTTTTTCTTTTTTTTTTAAGAAAAAGTGAATTCTTTCATTTTTTATTTTTTGGGAGTTCTAAAGTTTATTTTATTCAAGAAAATCATTTGTTTTCCTTTTTTTTTGGGGGGGGGGGGGGTGGAAGTGACATTTTTATTAAAAACATTGGATAATCTTTCTTTTCAAAAATTCATTTTTTTATTTACTTTACGTTTTTTAAAACAAATTTTGTTTCATTTTTTATTTTTTTTTAAATCATCATCTTTATTAGATACTTACTAATTTTAGAATGAAGATAGCAAGGGTTTTATCAAGGCCCATTGTGAATCTCGCCCAATTCTGGGTCCGATTCAAAATAGGTCTCTTATCTAGGAATCCGTATTAGGTATGAATTTTCACTGTCCTAAATCGAATCTCGTGATCGCATCCTCATTTCTCCCACATAGCTTAAACCACATTTACAAATATTTGCTCAAAGATTATTTACGATTTCATGGACCTTAATTATTATTACATTATCTTTGTTAGTTTAAAAATGATTATTATTTATTTTTTTTTAAATTAATATCCAATATTTATTTAGATGCTTAAATGCATGGCATGTGAAACGTTATCTTACTAATTTTAAAATAAGGATAGTAAGGATTTTATCAAGACCCACCATAAATCTTGCCCAATTCTAGGTCCGATTCAAGGTAGATCTTTTACCTAGAAATCCAGATCGGGTGTGAATTTTCATCTTCCCGAATCGAATCCCATGATCGGATCCACACTATCCGCATATCATTACTCGCATGTATGACAAGAATATAATAATATGGACAATAATAAATATGTGATGAAATGCGCGCCTTAAGGAAATTTTTTATTTCAAAAATTAATTCATTTATTTTCTTTATCTTAAAAGACTTTGGTTCTTTTCCTTAAGGAAAAACATTATTTTTGCTCAAGAGAAATTTCATTTTTTGTTTTGTTAAGGATCCATTTTTTATTATTAAAATTTACTAAAATCAAATACCCATTTTGACAATATAAACCAACACAGGTTACGGGACACTTAGCAAACATCATCTAGCCAAAAAAAATTAATAATAATAACAATAAATAAATAACTAAAGCACATGAATTATTTTTTTATTTAATTGGACATGATTAGGCTTTAAAATCCACCATGGCCACGAGACTAAGCAAATTGAAAAGCAATCATATATTCATATTCACAAACAGACAAAAGGGCCAATAAAGTAAGATAAAAATGGAAAAGTAAAGTTACCCAAAAGTAAAGATCATTTTGCTATCAAATGGGCCTTGTCAGTTTAGGAAGAGAATATGATCCTTTGCTTCGGCTCGTATGGACAAAGAGAGGGGCCAGCAATGCAGCCAAAGTTTTCACATGCCCTCCCAAGATACAAAAGGGTCAAATTTTGCCTCGTTGACCTCCAGCACTCCTTTTCCTTTTCGGTTCTCTTCATCTCCAGACTTGCTCTCTCTTCTTTCTCTGTAGCCAAACATGGACAGAAGGAAAACATCAAAGGATCATTGAAGATAGCACTAAATCCCGAAACCGAGGCTGAATCACCTTTAGCTAAACTCCATGTCTTCCGATTTGTCAAGAACACTAGAAAGATTTCAAATCTTTTTCACAAAGCCTGAACTCCTAAAGCTCCGATCTAATAATCTAGCCATCTGACCATCATGGAATTTCAGCATGTTATTCCTCACACCTTGTACTCTCTCCTCACTGTTGGGATTGAGAAGAAACCAGGCAAGAGCTCCTCAACCGAAAATCAAGCGAGAGAAAAGGGTAAGGGTCTCTTCTTTTTTTTTTTTTCAATCGTGAAAGTTGTTGATGGTGTTTTTTGTTTGACTAGCCCGTTCCCTCGGTGGTGCCTGTCGCTGTCATGTAACACAGCTACCTCGAGACCTGGTGAGCTTCCCTACGCTCCTCTCCCAGAGTCTCGACTCACCGTGCCCCTCAATAGGCGGTCCACGGTTGAGTCCCATGCATGCTCTCAAACTCAGTCCACTCTCCCGCATATATTGGAGCACCGACGAACCCACTCAATCACTCATCTCCCAAGGGTATCGTACCCTCAATAATCATAATAATAATATTTCATATATATATGTATAAAACATATACATTTAAAACATATAAACACACACACCTAAGTCTTTATATTTTCTTTAAAAACATCCCACTCTCTAGGTGGGTATATCAACATACAAATGTAAGTGTGTAGATTTTCCGTATCCCAAAACCTTTGAAAACATTTATGTTTTTAAAACCTTTGTTCCCAGTGGCTAAACAAAGAAGTCCAGGCGACTCACAGTATTGGGAGATACGTATACTCCCAAGCGCTCCATGTAGCTTAACCTCCGGAGCATCGCCGCACTCGATTCAACCGGAGCCCTAATACACGAAAATATACGTTAGCATTCGTAATTAAATTTATGAATGCACCTACGAGGCTCTAACATGACCTAAGACTAGATTTGAGTGTGATTCGGGGCCTAGGAAAGTGTTCGGGAGGTTTCGGGGCTAAAATCGGACTCTAGACGAAAAATTACCAAAATGCCCCCAGGGTCCGTGGGCCCCACACTCGGACTGGGTTGGGCCAAGTTTTACTCGAAATTGGTCCCAAAAAGCCCTCCTACAAGATATTTATATATTATAATGATATAATATATAATATAAAAATATCTAAGATATATTAATATAATATAAAAATATCTAAACAAGGACTCGATCGACCTCCTCCTCGGCCGGTCCCTGCCCCGGTTTTCACATTCGTTTCTCCTCCTTTCGACGTATAAACTTAGACAGGCGATCCTCATGGCATCCATAACGGATCCGCTGAGGCAGAAACGAGAAACACCGGTCCAATTTTCATAGAACCGAGATTTAGCCCAAATTGACTAAATCTCCAATCTACTCTCACCCGGTGCACGGAAATACTTGAAAACGGAGTGTTACGTAGATTAAGGTGAGTACTATAACATATTAAAAACTCACCTTATTTCACTGGCCCGATATCCGTAGATTTGAGTATTAAAATTAAACCGGTAAAAAACTAAAACTCAGATCTACGCTAAACTGATGCATAGAAATACATGCAAACTTAATATAACATAGATCGAGGTGAGTATAATAACGTATTAGAAACTCACCTTGTTTTGCAGGCCGATTTGTCCGGATCTGCAATTGTCCAAAATGCCTCCGTTTGGCTCCAAAGAGAAAAAGAAAGAAAAAAGAAAAAGAGAAATGAAGAAAAAAAGCTTCGGCTTTCCTCTATTTATAGAGGAGCCCGACACCGAGTCTACTAGAGCCACGGGCCAAACTTTTTTTCCTTTTTCAACTTTCTTTCATTTTCACCCATTGGTTAAATCCTTTGATTTCTTATACCAACGGGGCCCATAATAAATTTGTAGGGACTTAATTGGAGGTCTTTTTGGCATTTACTAATTTCCATGCACGGTTAATTACTTTATCTTCCAACTCCATCTTATCTTAAGCTTAACTTCTCTTCTTAATTAGACACATCCGGACCGACGTATTATCCACTTAATACGCCGTCTTACACTATTCCATTTGTACGAAAAGTCGTATTAGGTCCGGGTGTGTCAAAGATGCCGCTATAAAGCCTTTCATCAAGTGTTCTTGCCTTCTTGGTCGTTCAATCGTCAGGATGAGGATGGCTAAACATCGATACGATGTGAGAAAGATCAAGAAGTAGAGGAAAGAAGACGATGGCATCACTCAAAGAACCCAGGGACAACAAACCCAAAATAACTAAGATACAGAATTCCATCTCCAAGGAAACCTAAAAGTCCCCAATTTCTCTTCTATCACTAATCACTTCCCTTTCCTCTTCCTAATTCACTGGATTGCTTTGTAAAAAGGGAGAAAGAGTCACTTAGGTATCTTTTTTGTTTTCAAGAAAATGTAACTTTCATTCATTCAAATGAAATTACATCCATAATACTAAAAAAATTGAAAATTACAATAGATTCACACTTGTTATCCTATAGATCTGGATCTTGTTTCATAACTCGAGCCATCTTACCAACTATTTTGAATCTCGAACCTTCTCCATGAGTCTCTAGCATGCCCATCACTCTCTCGCTTTCGCTTCGTGTTTTTTCTAACCGAAGGCTTTTATCAATAATAAAAAAACGACTGATTCGAAATCCTCCTTGATTGACCCATAAGACATAAAACAAAATCATCATAATCTAAGGTTAACAATCTTAGATCCACTGTAAATCGACTCAAAGACAAACTGACTCAATAGACTCAACAAACTGACTAACTGACTTAGATAAAACTGAGACTCAAATACCCAGGTCAAAAGATTTAGGACTTATTCAAGCAAAAAGAAAAGTAAAACTACGATGAAATATGAATCAGGCTCCCTCCTCCCCCTTGACAATAATAATCAAGGAGGAGGAGGAGTAAACGACAAAGATCAAGAAAATTATGGAGAAAAGAGGGACAGAAAGAAATGGGCGGCTAGGGTTAGTTTGTCTAGAAGGAACGGTGTGTTTGTCGTCGCTTGGGTATCTTTTGTTCAATGAAATTTTGGGGTAACGACAAAAACAAAATTAAAAGTCCAATTAATTTGACCCAATCTTCAACAACAAAGATAAATGAAAGGGTTAATAGATTTTTGCAAGAAAGGTTTTTATTAAATGGGGATAATAAGAACGAATTTAATTGCTAACTCTTCAACGAAGATATTTTAGGGGTTTGCAAAGCAATAATCCCCTACAGCAGTAATATCCATGCTAGGCTACCAAACTTTTTTTTCCCCAAAACCTAAAAAGAAAGGAGTAAATGTCCTCTCCAAAATCCATATGCGTTTTAAAGAATAAAATTAATATTAAGTGTGTGTGTGTGTGTGTATATATATATATATATATATATATATAAGTATATATATTATTTTTAATTAAATATTTTAATATTTATTATCATACTTAGCACTCTCTAAATTCTCCATAAGTCACTTCTTTAATTTTATGATATAGACTACTACATTTAATGGTTCTTACAATTTAAAAGAAGAGTAAATTTGAAAATGAATAATTAATGTTTTATCGAAACCATAAAAGGATAAATAAAAAGGAACATTAGGTTGGGGTCAAATAATAAGAACAGAAAGAGTATATGATAACGATCTTCAAAATTAATGTACAAAAATTTATGTAAAAAGATTCATTTAACCTTTTTTTTTTTTTGAGATAAAGATTCATTTAACTTTAATGCATTGAAATAAATGAATTCAAAATAAATATTTTAAGAATAAACTTTAAGTTTGTATTTTTAGCTTAGATATCGATCAAAGAGAATCATCTTCACCAAAAAAAAGGAAAAATAGAATCATCTTTGTAATTAATGAAAAATAAATTGCGCCCTGCTGTGTAGAAACATTTAAATCCATGATTTTATTCCCTTAAAATCTGTCAAAAAATAAAATGTGAATCTTAGAATGAAACATTAAAGGGTAAAGATATAAAAAGTCGTAACTAAAATTATTATTATTATTTTTGGTTGAAATGTTTTTATTTCTTTCCAATAAGCAGATCTGCGACAAGCCTACAACTTTTACAAGAGAATCAATGCTCTATTAGAGCAATGATAACATTCAAACAAACTATTACATCCAAAAACAATTCAGATACAATAAGGAAAAAAAACCCAAAAAAAAAATAAATCAAATATAATTAATACAAAGATTCCTATTTATGAATGAAGAAAATTATTATTGGAAAAGTTTTATCCTAATAGTGGACTAATCTAGTTTGAAAGGGATTAATTTTAGAACAAAAATCTGAGAATACTCTTGGTTAAATAAATAAATAAAAAAAACAACTTAGATACATCGCTACAAAGATTCCAATTTTCAATCACCATCTTATTTGTCCAGTCCTCTTGAACCTTGTACAAGCCATACAATCTCAGCCTAACTACTTCTGCAACTTGCTCAAAAACAACGTCAGTATACTTAGCTTGTCCTCCAAATAATCTGGTGTTTCTTTCCTTCCAAGGAAGATAGCACTATAGCAGGACGCCTCCAAGCATCCTAAGGACGGTTTAGATGTCTGTCTTTCCCTTACATTTTGATGTCAACCAAGAAAATACCAAAGTGCCAATCTTCTAAAATTAATTTGAGATGTCTCTATTTCACTTGAATTTGAAAATTTTTGGACCTAAGTATAAAACCTCCATTAAACACTGCAATTAATAATTTTGTACCAAAAATATAATTTCTTCCGCTTGCCAAATATGGAAATAAAATAAAATTACATTAATACCTTCATTGGTATTAAATACTTGCAATTTACGTGAGAACCACGTTAATAAGCACCTTATTACTTTGTCATAAAATCAAGCATACAAGAAAAAAGAAAACCTAGCAATTGTTATAGAATAATGGACTTTCACATCTCAGGCTCATTTACCTTATTCAGAAGATAAGCCCATATTGAAGAGAATTAATGGAGAGAGAAAATCAAGTAGAATATATCTAGGGTTTTAAGAATTAATGTTGTTTTACTTAGCTTGGAAGTAAACTTGACTTGCAAGTTAGGTTAAATATATGTTATTTGTACAGGGATTCTCCAATATAAATAGGAAACCCCTTCATCCTTTGTATTCATCTCATCTAATACAGAAATATCTTTCAATAATATTCTCTCTATTATCTTCTTCTCTTATTTTTTATTCTTCATTGTTCTTCAATATTTTAATATTTTATAACAGCACTTGCCTTCTTAATTTAGTGCTACAATGGATCACTACAAAACAAATCACTTTTAACAGGGTCAAAATGACTTTTTACCAGGGGTTAAAACCCCTGAAAAAAAGTTTTACCAGAGGTTGCAAAACCGCCGACCGGTGGCCGTATATGCGATAGTCGGGAAAAGTCTAAGCGGGGGTTTTATTCACCCCTGGTAAATATTCGAATCAACAGCGGCTATGAAACCCCCAATAAATATAATTATAGCCGAGTGTTTAAAACCCTCTGTAATTATAACCTCTGTAGTGAAAAACTAATTTTTGCAAACGTCGAGTATTTTAAGAGTCCAACATTTAGTGGGGTTTTGACCCCCAGTTAAATATTTGGTTTTGAAATTTACATGAATTATAACCCCCTTTAAATACAACAATTTTTTTTTCTTCCTATTCCATTTTAATTTACATTTAGATTCATTCTAATATTTACAAAATTATTTAATATCATCTAAAAATTAAAAAATACACCATAATAAATATAATAATGAAAGGAAATAACAAATATTTCTTGAAGAATTCTCATTACATAAACCAATTTTTCCAACTAATCAAAAACCATTTAAAGTAAAATTCCTTCAACGAAAAAACCAAGTATTAAAGTAATACACAACCTTTAAAAAAAAAGTTCACCCTATTTTTTTAAAGCAACAAACAAAGGATTGTTCAGATAGACTGGTAGACGAACAAAAAGTTTTCTCCAACCATCCTCACCTTCATGCTTAAGAATTCAGATAGACCTTATTGCCATGGCAGACCGGCAAAACTAAATTTATATAATGCCACACCCAACCATTGATAAAAGCTCTGAGGTAATTGCAATCAGCCCTGTCTCTTGCCGTGGAGCAGCCATTGTGAACAAAGGAAACCTCCCAAATCTGCACATACCAAAATAAATAATAAAAATTTCAAAAGCTCAAATTTCCACACTCGAACTGAAGTAATTACATCAAAAATTAACAAACTGGAAAATGAATTGAAACTACTTAGTACTTACCGTTGGTGCAATAAGGCCTTCAAATACAATTATTCCAGATATAAATGCCAAGCTTGTGGCACAGAGCTGCTTCATTGTCTACGGTGTCTGCTTCAACAGAAAGATTAACAAGTTGAATAAACAATAACAAACTCAAAATGCATCACTAAACACCGATCTCAAAGGAGTGATTTTTTAAGGCAAGAAACATTACTATCTAATTATAGAGTGTTCTTGGTGAGCTTAAGGTTTCAATAGAGCTAAAAAGCCACTAGAACGCTATCACTGTATTCATTAATTGAATTGCAATAAAATTCCTTTTAATTTGGCTAAAAGAAAGGAACTAAAAAGCCAGTAGACCTGATTAGCATCAGATTTGTAGAATGCCAATATATTGTCCTATCTAAACATAAAAAGATTAGAGACTGCCTGTTGCATCTACTTAACTGTGCATATAGATGGCTGGAACACGCTCAAACAATGGAATGCTTTTCCAAAAGCTTTAGGAACAAAGAATAGAATGTGTTACTCATGACCTCTCTTTTGATGAACCTATAATTTCCTAAAGAATAGCCTCTCCTTTTAATTTGGCTAAAAGAAAGGAACTAAAAAGCCAGTAGACCTGATTAGCATCAGATTTGTAGAATGCCAATATATTGTCCTATCTAAACATAAAAAGATTAGAGACTGCCTGTTGCATCTACTTAACTGTGCATATAGATGGCTGGAACACGCTCAAACAATGGAATGCTTTTCCAAAAGCTTTAGGAACAAAGAATAGAATGTGTTACTCATGACCCCTCTTTTGATGAACCTATAATTTCCTAAAGAATAGCCTCTCCTGTGTCTGCACATAAAAAATAACATTCAAGGCATATTCGCCATGAAATTTAAGCTACAATGAGATTAGGAAAATAAAACTTACTTTAACAAGGAGTCACATACAGTATGTCATTCCTATAGGACACATAACATACAATTGTCTATAATGAATGGAAAGAGGGACAGGGGTGACAGCTTACTTTAATGTTTCTGAGCTGCAGTAGCGGGAGCAACAAAGGCAAAATAAGTAAACTGAGAAGATTTTGGGTAACAAAAATGCTCCAAACTACATCAACCACAGAGCACAAACTTTTGTTTCTTGCATTACTAGCCTCCACTCTTTAACGTTGTTTCTGAAAAAGGATTCAGATGCCTTGATCAGTAAATGCTAACACTTTGATAAGATAATAAGCCCCAGAGAGTAACAAATTTTCACTTCAAATACTTTGACATGTACTCAATATGAAGAATTCCTTAATTTTCTTCCAATGGTGAAAGTGGTGCAGAAGAAAAATCTATATGAATTGCAACTTTAGCTTGGATGTAACATAGACCAATGAAATTTTGGAGAACTTTATACGCCTACTAGGAGCAGAATTTAAGTATTGCGTGGAGATGACTTGGATGCATGACTTAACCTTTAAGGCTTGGAGTATATGATAGTACTTAATATTATCCATTAGTCTTACTCTAATCTTATAAATCATCCTCCTTAATTTATTCTTCCTCTTTTTTTTCTGGGAAAAGTACATTCCAAAAAAAGAGAGAGAGACCATCTTATCAATGGGCCAATTATGTGCCTTTCCGGACGGAAACAAAATCGGAATATGAAATCCCAGTTCAACCATAATTACTCCAGACATTCACAACAGAAGAGAATATTAAAACTAAAAGAACTAGCGGTATATCAAACAAACCAAGTTAGTCTACTTGACTCATCACAGGTAACACAGCACCAGAACATGGCCTAGAATATACTCCGTCCAGTTCAGGGATAAATTGAGATGGTGATAGAAATAATTTACTAATAATTAAGATGAAAGAGGACTCACATGAAATGCATCCTGCAATGGCCAGCCACCACGTAGCCTAGATATATCTTTTGTGACAATATCCCTTCCAGCAGCTGCCAATACTTCATTGAAAACAATCTTTGCATTTGTGTTCTCAGACAGAGAGCATATCTAGAGGTCCTTCAGGATATACAATGTTCAACAGAGATAAACAGGACCTCACAGTTAATTATGAATGCTGTTAACAATGATCAAACTTAGCAAATTTAATGTAGGCTAGTAATCTACAGAAAAAAGGATACAGCTCCAAGAACTTCTAAACGTAATTGCTTCTCAGTAACATGCACCACAGCTGAGAGCAAAGATTGAGTGGTCCTGCAAAGAAACTTGATCAACCATAATTGAAAAGACGTTTAATTTTTATATCTTTATCTTAATGAGCTAATTAAATAGTTTTTCATTATAAATAAATAAGAACCTTGAAACATCAGTTTCACTCAGCTCACTCCCTCTCTTTGTTACAAATTCAATAACAGCTTGTATAGCCCCTTCAGCTGACTGCTTAATTCTGTCACAAATTGCTGGCATGCAACCCTGCAGGGTGCCTACTAGCTGCAAGCAATCATCACGAATAAATATTGCAGCTAGTTTGAAAGCAGTTACATTTCAAGCAAGCAAACAGAAAGACAGAATCTCACCTCATCCTTTGTCAAAAGAATACAAACAGAAGCAACAATTCTGTTAAAAACCTCAGAGGGATCAATTGAAGCATCCTGAAACACCAAGCAGAATGAAAATTAACTGGGTGTAGAGTGTCATGGTGTTTACTTTATATATCTTCAAGGAGGGAGGTGGAGGAGAAGTAACTCTAGCTTTTAGGGACATAGATGCTAACATACACTTCTCAAGATGGCTATAACGTCATCGAGGGAGGATAAAGCACCATAGGACAACTCTATATATAGAAATTATAAGAAAAGCATTAGAATAAAAGGATCTGAAAAAACATTAGAATAAAAGGGAGTCACATACAGTATATCATTCCCATGGGACACATAACATTCAATTGTCTATAACAAATGGAAATTATAAGAAAAGCAACTCAATTACTCATCTCTAATATACAAGGTTGAAATGTCTTTACACAACGTTTGCCATTTTTTTCCTCATTTTCTTGTAGCTAAAATTGTGATAGTTCACTTCGCTCATTAAAAGAATACCAAACAAATAAATAGAAATGATAAGAAATTAAACATCACACCATCAGTTCTAGCTCGCTTGGCTGCAGAAGAATTTCTGGTATCAACCTGAACTACACAAAACAAGAACACAGTTAATCACATTAACTAATTCATATAATAAGAACATTTTGTGAAATTATTTGGCATTCTTAACAAAATTAGGAAAATTGGGCAAATATAAAAAAACAAATTCGTAAAAACCCTAACTTGGCTTGAGCAATTGAAATTCAAGATAATTTTAACATTAGAAACGAGAACCAACCTGTGAAATTATTTCTAGATTAAGATGGTTGACGCATAATTCGCCAGCACAAAAAGACATAAATTCAAGGTATTGAGGGCTTTGGAACGATCGATAGTGATGTCTACGGTGCCATTTGGATAAAGATTTTCCTTCAAAAACTCTTCAGCGGCAGCCATCGTGGAGGAGAATCGATAACAATTAGAGAGCAAAACGTTTCTAAGCGACGATCTTGATCCATCACTGAGAACAGAGAAGCAGAGCAAACGAGGAGTGATGAAGAGAATGAGCGGAAGGCGGCATCAAAGTGTTTTAGCTTTAGACAAATCGCTCAGAAATTAGATGAGATAAAAGAGTTTTATTTTCTTTTATAATGTTGGGCGCCGATTTTACAAGAGAAACGGAGGGATGGGATCGGTAAAAGGTCAAGTTGAGAGCGGCGGCTTACTTAACCCCGGAATGAGATAAAATAAAGGCTATATATCCAATTTAGGTCTAAAACTTTGGCCCGTTGCTCAATTTAGGACTAAAATTTTTCGGGCCAACATTTCAGGACTAAAATTATGCAGGCTTGTCAAATAAGACCTTTTTTGGATGTAAAATGCTGCGTGTGCAGCACGCGCCGTTAAGACTCCTGACGGCCAATTTAGGATTATGTGGCATTTCCACCATGGAATTTCTTATATAAAAAAAAAACCAAAGAATAATGAAATTAAAATTTCAAAAAAGGGAAACTGATTCTCATTATTTGTCTTTCTCCCTTTCGCTTGTTTATGTTCTTGTTTCAGCTCATCTCTCTCTTCTTTGCACTCCATTCAAATTCAACACATTTAGAAGAGCAAAATTGGGGATTTTACTGTGGTTTCAGCTCATCAACCATGAGTTCATCGTCTACCTCTACAATGTCAAGGTTAGTGAATGGGTTTTCTTATTTGCCATTAAAATAGGGTGAATTCTTCATGGGTTTGGGGTTTCTGTCATTATGTGTATTTTGTGCAAATTAAACTCAAGGTTAGGGTTTTTACATATGGGTTTTCTTTTTGTTTTTGTCAGTCAAATGAAGAAGTCTGTCAGCATTGGTTCATACAAGCTAATTAGTTCAAGCTTTCCTCCGGAGTGGGATTATGAAGCTGACTCGGTTTACTGCTTTTGCAAAAGAAAAACACCAAGAAGATGTTCATGGACAGAAAATAATCCTGGAAGAAGATTTTATGGATGTAGTCAGTATCTAGTCAATCACTATGATTTTTATACCTGGCATGATCCAAAATTTTGCGATAGATCTAAAGAAATTATTATTGAGTTGATGAAAAGGGAAAAGTTCCTTTATCATGAATTGAAAGGTGCAAAAAATGAAATTATGCATTTGAAGGAAAATGCAGCTAATGTTGTTGAAGGAGAAATTATTCAAGAGAACTTCTACCTCAGAAATGAGATTTGTGCCTTGAAGAAAAAATTGGATGAAGGTAAAAGTAGCAAAGCAACTAATCATGGTCATGGCAAGGGTTGGACTTGTTTCATAACTTTGTTTGTTGGTTTTGTAGTTGTGCTAGTATTGGCTAGTTTGTTGAACTCTACTTCAGATCGGGTTTGTAGGATTAATGCATTGCCTTAGGTGGAAATTAATCATGCAATGGTGAACTTTGTATGTAGTATAATGTAATGGTGAACATATGTTACTTTTATTTTAATTTTAATTATATGTTTCCATATATAGACTTGCAAACTTATATCATTTTGTAATATCTTTTATAAATGATGATTTGAAGGAAAAAAAAAGGTAAAAACTTTAAGTTGATTATAAATACTTGATCTATTGCATTAACCATATAAGTATTTCAGATGGACTACATCATTGTTAGTCCTTAAAAGCATCAATACATAACAAAAAGAAATAAACCAAAACAGTGTTTGTAGCTTCCACACTAACAGGACTAACTGGGATATAATAGTGCCTTTTTCCACCCCAAAAAAAAAGTAGTTCCATCTTCAAACCATTACAACAGCAAAAATAAAATAAAAATATAACAAAAGTTCACATAATCCGAATCTTCCATCACGTCTAATTTTCTTTTTCTTCCCCTTTGTTACTATTGGCATCTGTTTTCTGACTCCATTGGGTACACTCAACATCACTTGTAGCAGCACTCCTCTTAGCTTTTTTTTAGGAAGTCCCAGTGGATAGGACGGTCTCACCTGGCCTTCCAGGCTGTGACAGGAGGAGAAAACAAAGTATTAGTCACATGGACCTAACACTCATTAACTCACATGTACTGAAGTAGCAGTAGAACATTACAATGCAATTACTAACCCATAAAAACCCTAACTATTTAAAATTGAACCTAACTACTGTAAGTATTTTCTAAAATCAATAAATTTAACACAGTAGTAAAGAAGTCAAACAATTCTTACATTATAAATTTGTCTCCCTGTTTGTTCATTTGTGTAGATGCCAATCCCTTCCATCTTTCTTTTCTGGGTTTTCTTGCTTAAAATAGCTTCTGCTTCCTTGCTCTTACTTCTGGTACATACTCTTCTATTTCCTCCAATGCTGTCTTGTGAGAAAAATCTCCTTCCAGTTAGAAAATTTTGACCTCTACTCTTAGACATTGGACTTGTTCTTCCACTAACCATGCCACACAACCTTCCATCATTATCTGCAAAGCAAAATTCCTTTTGTTGTTTCTGTTTTCCTTTCGATCTGTCCATATTTGTTTGTTGTGCTGATTCTGAACCAGATTGTTTTGAATTACATCCTACCGTGGCAGTGGCTTTGGCATCATGTGAAGCTGAAGCTGAAAGTTCAATGGTGACAGAAGCAAACCCAGAAATAGATCCAGATGCAGATGCTGAAGAGGCTTCTTTTCTTCTACCTTCGGGTCCTTGATTTGCTTGAACAGATGCTGAAACCTTATTTTTTGCTTTTCTGGGTGCAGTGGTTTTAGATGATTGAGGTTCATTGGTGGTGATAGGTGGGGGTGCAGAGTTTGCAGATGGTTGGGGTGGATTGCTAGAAGATGGATTTATGGAACTTTCATCCATTGTTGGTAGAGAACCATCCTTGGAGAAAAAATAACCAGAGAAAAAAATAACAAAGTCTTCAACAAAGCCTAATGCCAACAAAGCTAAAAGATAAAGTAAGGAAATTTACCTGGCTACCCTTGAATGGACAACCTCTAACGTTATGTCCTCCTTGGAGGCAGTGTTGACATGTCATGACTGTGCCCTTTCTTGACAGTTGAGTGCTTTCCTTTTTTTTCTTTGTGGGCTCATCAACACTTTTCCTTCTTTGTGTTTTGGGCCTGCCAGGAACTTTCTCAAATTTTGGTGGTTGGATTGGGTCTGCATCATCAGAAGTTGTCCAGTCTTTCATCCCAGGGACTGGTTGCATTGGATTTCCATATGCAAGCATATAAATATCCTTATGATACCAACTTGAAACAAATTCTTCAACATTACCTCTTTGATCCCTTATTGCACAGATAGCATGTGCACAAGGGATTCCTGAGAGAGTGTATCGCCTACAACTGCAAGTCTTGTCATTTAAATTCACCACATACCTATCTGACCCGTGGTCTATCTCATACCCACCACCTCCATTGAAGTAAACTACACAGTTGTTAGCAATATCACTACTCTTTTGTATCTCTTTCCATATCTGTGGACCAAGGCTTCCTTTCATTATGTTTCTTCTGATCTCTTCAAACATATGTATAATTGGCATCTTTCTACAAGTAAGTAATGTGCCATTGAAGGCTTCACATAAGTTGTTATCCACCAACTCTACCATGTTGTCAGTCCTATGGAATGCCCTACAATACTTCTCAACAAAAACCTTCTTCACATCATTTGCTGCCTCCTCATAAGATGCATGAAATTTGGTCCACCTCTGGTTAAATAGTCTCTCTGTAGGTGCCTTCACAATTCCCCAAAACTCTTTCTTCATGTCCTCACCCTTATGTCCTTTTTTGTACCAATTAACATAGATATGCCTTGCACAATATCTATGTTCAGCATCAGGCAATAATTCTTCAACAGCCTTTTCAAGACCCTACAAAATTTAAAATTCGTTAGAAAGTCACAGAATGAAATAGTTACATCTAAAATTTAAAAATCAAATAATAATGTAATAAACTTAAGCCTATAAACAATTACATCTAACCTTTTGTTAGTCTGTCATAATAGTCCAACCAAGTCCATTGTTGATATGGCCAATCTCTTCCTTAAGCAGTCCAATAAACCATCTCCAAGAGTTTGTGTGCTCATTTTCCACCAATGCCCAAGCAAGAGGAAACATTTGATTGTTTCCATCACGACCAACAGCACAAAGCAACTCTCCTTTAGTTAAGCTTTTCAGCCAACACCCATCTAACCCCAAAAAATGCCTACACCCATCATTGAAGCCTTTTCTCAAAGCATCAAAACAGATATAACATCTTTCAAACACAGGTGGACTTGTAGGAGTCTCTCTATGCACTTGAACAAAAACCCTACTACCTTTATTTGTGCTCATCAATATATTCCCATACTCTCTAATAAGGCCGAACTGTTCATCATAATTATTCAACACTTCATCACCAATGATCTTCTTAGCCCTCCTAATCATTGTCATATTGACATCAATTCTTTGATTGTTTTTTAGCTCTTCATGGATATCTGAAGTCTTAATCCAGGGATTGGCTATAATCTTGTCCCTGTACATTTAAGCTAAAATGGAGGCTGTCATCCTACCATTAGCAAAGACAGTGTTACAGTCATGGTTGTTATTCAGTTTCCTAACTTGAAAAGACTTCAACTGTTTGTTCCAAGCCCCATAGATGAACCATGGGCAATTCTTTGCCTTGCATCTCCCCCTCATATAATTTGAATGGTTTTTTGCCCAGTAGATATGCCTACGACTCCTAATGGACAGCAATGATACAGCTTTTCTAAACTCTTTTGCATTCGCAAAAAGCATACCTAAAGTTATGATAAGGGTTCCCATGGTTGCTTTATATGAAGGATATCTACTTTTCCTCCTAGTAGCATCATTTGTCATCTCATCTTCATCACTAACTATCTCCCCATAGTCATCAGAATCGTAGTAATCACTATGAACACCATCATCATCATTGGCAGCTTCTTCTGTCCTATTCAATCCAACACCAACAGCTTCCACATTAACTGGGATACCCTGACTTGCATTGCTATTCTCATTCCTCAACTTTTCATCCCTGGCAGCCTTAAATTTATCCCTAGAAGAACCTATTTCATCATCACTATCTCCACTTAACTCATCACAAGGCATAAAATATGAATGATGAAGATCATCTTGTACTGGCACATTAACAAACCCATTACCCCCTAAACCAAAATCATTCATACCTAACCCATCCTGAAGAATATCATGAACTAAAACTTCTTCAACTCTAACTGACTCCATATCTTCATTCCTAACAGCCTCTGTGTCTTCATTCCTAACAGCCTCTGTGTCTTCATTCCTAATAGGCTCTATATCTTCATTCCTAACAGACTCTGTATCTTCATTGCTAAGAACCCTATCTTCATTCTTATCAAACTCCATATCTTTATGGCTAACAGAATCCTTATCCACATTCCTAATAGGTTCACCCCCACTGTCATTATTCATATCAGCCTCACTTTGAGCTCTATCACTCCTAGGTCCATCAATAGATAAAGGAATTTCTTCAGCATCATCAACATCATGCTCAAAGTAAATATTGACAAACCCATACTTCATCAACAGTTCAACTATGCCTTTAGTTGCCGTATCATCAAATATAACCCTAAGACCAGTAGCTAGGGGTTCACCAGGCACTGAATAATATATAACCTTCACTTTATTAAAAACACCTTCACTACTAATCCCTTTTAACTCGAAATAACTAACCTTGTCTATGTCACATGGCAATTCACCTACTTCACCTACATACCTTAACTCCTCACCCTCCCACTCAAATGACCCTAAATAATGAATTTTATAGACAAAGTCGTCATCAGCCATGCTGTAATAAAAACAAAAAAACATGCTCATATTAAACTAATACGACAGAATATAATAGCAACATATCTGGCAGACATACACAAAAACAAAAAAACAGAAGAAAAAGACATAATTATATCATTGATGGACCACCCAACAATTATAGAATTCAAGTTTCTAACTTCCTAAGCGTAAACAATCCAATTTAATTTTTCTACTAACTTTTAATAGCCCATACAAACAACCAATAAATAGAGATAAACTAGAAACAGCCAATATATATATATATATATATATGAAAGAAATTGTTGCGTCCTTACCTTACCCAAACCAAAAACAATGCTTCCCTCAAGAAATCCTTCTTCTCAAACCAATATTGCAATTACAGGAACCACGAACCTCGGATTTATAAGGCTTGACAAACCCAGTTGAAAACTACTCCCAAATAGAAGACAAAAAACCATAAATTCACCTCTATTTCAACCGATGATTTCTGCGAAATACCCCTCAATGCAAAAGTTTGGAATCAATGGTCGAAAAATCCAGCAACTTTCACAATTTGAACCTTCAACTTAGAACAACTGATGAGAACAATGAATTTCGCAGAGAAAATGGCCAAATTCACTAACCCATAAACCGTAACACTGAATAATTGCCTAAAAATTCAATCGAATTTTTTTAGGGTTTAAAGTTTCCAGAAAAGGGGGAAAATCGAAATCAGAAACAAAAGAAAAGGGGAAATTAGTGGCCTTTCATTATTCTTTGTTTTTTTTAATTGATATAAAAAATTTCATGGTGGAAATGCCACATAATCCTAAATTGACCTTCAGGAGTCTTAACGGAGCGTGCTGCACACGCAGCATTTTACATCCAAAAAAGGTCTTATTTGACAAGCCTGCATAATTTTAGTCCTGAAATGTTGGCCCGAAAAGTTTTAGTCCTAAATTGAGCAACGGGCCAAAGTTTTAGGCCTAAATTGGATATATAGCCTAAAATAAATTGAGAATGATAAAGGAATTGCCGGGGGTTATTTTATCTCCCGAAACAAAATTGCCTCTAATTCATTAATTTTTTGTAGTGGATGCTCTTCATCATGTTCCAAGGCTTGCAATTTTCCTGGCTCTCCTCCTAAATTTCCCTTCACAAATCAAGGCCGATGACTCTTCATCTCAACTGATGGAAGACATATGCAATCGTACACTGAATGCCACATTCTGTCTACAAGCTTTGGGGTCCGATCCAAGGTCTTCGACGGCATCAAGCACTTTGATGGTCGCAGAAATTGCCGTTGAGTTAGCCCTTAAGCATGCAAACGAATCGAAAAGAAATATAGAGGACATGCTGAGCAGCCGAGAGACGAAGCCTGAGTTCATGCCAGCAATAAAACATTGTTCGTTTGAGTACGAAGAAATGTTCGGTTCGTATTCGAGTGCTTCCAGGGAGCTAGAGGATGATGATTTCATGGCCGCAAGCTATGATGTGGCCATAACTAAGGATGCTATTGATAATTGTGAGAGCTTTATGGTTTAATATGGAGCTAATGTTGAATCCATTGCTGCTATGAATCAAATGTCAAAGTATTTTACTTCAATTACGACTATTGTTATTAACATGCTTGGTGATGGCTGATGGTGTTTAATAAAGATTTCTTTCTCCTACTGCACTTTGGTATATGTGTTTCAAATCCTTCCCTTTTTTAATTGCTTTTTGTTTTCTTCTAACAACAATTATAGGAGGGAATCTTCAAGGAAAAGAAAAAGAAAAAAAAAACCAATGTGCTTGAACATTTGGTTCAGATTGTTCTAGCATCTTTCCCACTCTTCGAAGAGTAGGAATTCGATACCTCCATATTCAAATATTAAAATAAAAAATTGGAAAATTATTGGATAAACTCTATTATTGAAAATTATGTAAAGAAGACATAAGCCCTAAGCCCTCATTCCATCCAAGATGTGAAAAATAAAAAGAAAAGAGATTGGGGCGGATTTCGCCACCGGCCCACGGATTAATGTTTTGTTTCTAGAGTGAGCCTTTGACTCTTCAGCGCATTCAATCAATGCGCTTTAGGCCGAAAGGGAAAATCTCAAGTGGGCTTGTTTAATCCAGTGGATATATACCAATATAGAAAGCCCAGAATTTGTAAAAAGATAATCAACATAGATAAAATCAAAATTATACTCGAGTCAAATGGGATTAGTCTCATATTTTGGATCAATAGGCCAAAAGATACCCTTAATTAAAATGATTATTATTTCATATACTATTAGTGAAGTTTTTAGAATTTACATGTAGTGCAAGAAGAATGGCAAACACTACACTAATTAATTAATATAAAGAAATATACTCTACAATTCTTCAAAAAAAAAATTCTTACATGGATACACATTAACCCTCTAAACTCACTAATGAAGTCTAAAAACTCCACTGACGATATACTCTCCCTTGTCCCATTTTGTTTGTCAATTTTTCCTTTTTAGGAAGTCATAATTTGTTTGCCCCTTATTATAAATAAACAATTAATAAAATTTAATTATCAATTTTACCCTTCTTTTTTCTTTTATAACTATCACATCATTATACAAAACTTTAAAAATAATTACAAACATTAAAGATAACAAAGTAATTCAACCTAATTCAAACACTTTTTTTAAACATTTTGTGGAAGTTAATTAATATGGGACAAACATATAGAGATAGAAAGATTGAAGGAGTATATATGAGATAATTTTTTCTAATTAAAAACCCAAAATCAAAATTATATGGTTAAGGTTTGAACCATGGTCTCCAGCATTCTCCTTTCTGTAATAGCACATAAATATATAGAAGGATATGACCTACCGGCGGTTGATTCATATATTCTGATAGTAACAATTCCAACACTATTCTATAATTCTATATCAACTATGCGAGAGGCCTTTATGCCGTTGTGCTCAATGAACAATTAAATGGTATGCAAATTGGTATCTTTCCCCCTCAAAGATATACTTGTGCATAGAACCAAGGAAACAACTTTAATAAATTTAATAAAGACCAAATTAGTTCCACCAAGAATAATAATAAAGCTCCCTCAAAAGAAAAAAGAATAATGATTAAAAAAATAGAGGAATAATTAAGCAGCCGTCACTAACTTACTAATTAAATATAAAATCATATTATAACAGAATATATTCAATTTTTGTTTTGAAAAGGGGGTGCAAGTAACTAATTAAGATGCAACGGATCATGTAAAATTCCGATGAACCCTTCCTATTAGGAACATTGTCCATCAAGAAGAATTCTTTTCTCTTTTTTTTTTTGGATCAAGAAGAAGAATTCTTTTCCTTTCAATTAGGTTCCTTTCCTCGTATAATCTATTCTTGTATTATATTATTAATATTGCTTGTCAATTCCCTACATACTTTGGTTGTCAGAGTTATATCACCTACAGTATACTCAAATTAAGCCATTATATACAAAGAGAGTTTAATTGAGACACATCTTCTTTATTGTGTGAAAGAAAGGAGATATTTTAAGGAGTGAAATAGGTAGAGATTCTAAGTTTGAGTAATGTTTTTCTTCATCAACGTGGGTTGGATCGAGTGGTAAGTGATTTGTTTCAGCTTAAGTAAGTCTCGATTTCGAGACCTTGTATACGCAATTGCCCTTATTGGGAGACTCACCCACCATATCCAGGTGCGCGATGCAGGTCGAACTAGAATTAGTCAGAGCAAAACTTTGAATACTGGGTGGAAAATCGAAAAAAAATAATATTTTTTTTCTCGTATCTTTTGTTGTCTCCTTCGGGTAAGAGATCATACACTAATCACTATATTGAATACTCAGAATAAATTTCTCGTATGATCACTCAATTTTTACAAGATTTCTATTCAAATCATTGACCTTTGATATGTACCAATTAGGTCCCTGAAGTTTGCCGACTACACCAAATATGGTCACCTATAATGGATTTTATTCAACAAATTAACAAAAATTAACGTAATTGTACTCCATACACAACCATTTAAATTCTCACGTCAATCAAAATAACAAATATTAAGCTTTTAGTCATCATTTTATTCAAATGTCAAACAAAATTAATTATGTACTTAGATGTAATAAGGGAAAATGAAGAAAGAAGAGGGAAAATATAGAAATGGGAATAAAATGATTTTGATTGATAATGCATTTTATATGTTTGGTACATCATTTTGATTGATAGGATTATATGAAGGTGATTAATCGATATAGTGTTTCGGGTGACCATATTTGATACATATAATTTACAAATTATAGTGACTTAATTGAGACTAATTAAAGTTCAGTGACCTAAAGGGAAATGTTGTAAAAGTTTTATGACCTTTCATGCAATGAATAAAAAACCGGACCGGTTGTCGAACCGGTTGGTCATCCGGTCACCGGTTCAACCGATCCGATTAAATAAATAATTTAATTTTATTATTTTTTAAAATATTCAAAAAAATTTAAAAAAATAGAAAAAATTCAAAATATTCCTTAAAAATAAGAAAAAAATAAAAATATCAATTAAAAAAAATTAAAATTCGGATTGAACCGGTTCAACCGGTTTGTCGGTTTAACCGGTTCAAAGACGGTTTAATAAAAAACTATTTTATGACCCGGACCGGACTTGTGACCGGTTCCCGATTCAACCGGTTGAACCGGCCGATCCGGTCCGGTTTTTTATTCCATGCTTTCATGTAGTTTACTCAAATACGCAGGGCAACATCATTAAGTCTTTTAATCTACAATCTTTCTAGCCAGGTGATAGCATGCTTTGGCTAGTTCAACTCAATACTAGGTTGATAGCAAGTTGAAATCATTTTTTTGCTAACAAGTATTTATGCCAAAATGAAAAATCAATGGCTGCATGCATTTCAAACCACACAACACCTTGAAGAAGATTGATTGGATAGAAAACTAAACTTACAACGAAATATTTGATTCTCTCTCATTTGAGCTTGGAACCCTAACTCCACTATTTAAGAAAAGGTGGTGATCAATACCCAATTAGAGACCATACATTCGAGAAAGAGCAGGCAGCTGGTATCAACCCAATGTTATTGGGACCATTCCTTGTCATCATAACCTAAATACACAATCAATCAAAAAGGTTTGGTTTGTGTCATTTCCATTTTGGAGCAAATACAAACTTAACTCCTCATTTCATCATTATCTTTTCCTTCTTTTGGTCCCCTTATTTTGGTTTCCAATGCCAAATCACACACCAAAAAATCAAATAATTATTCTGTATCATGTACATAATATATATAGATATCAGTTGGATTGCTGTCAGGTCTGTCATCAATCATCATTACTCCTAAGCCAATCTTGCCTACTTGTTCTTGCTGTTTTTCTTAGATGATTTTGCAATTCTCACTGCAACAAAAAATGCCTATTGCAACGTTTTGAAAATGACAATTTTTTCAAACGTCGCTATATAGATGTATTTATATAATATTGATATGACAATGTTTGATATAAATGTTGTTATATCAAATTTTTATGACGATGTTTGATATAAATATATGAGTAGCATTTATGACTACATTTGATATAAATGTTGTTATATATAAATTTTTTACGACGTTTGTAGTCATACTTATATGTCTCAATAGTATTTTTTATTGTGACGTTTTTCATAGATTTTATAACATTTCTAAGTAACATCACTATAGTATTAGCTCTTGCTATATTTACAACGACGTTTTAAACTAATATCAATATAGCAAGAAATCTTTCCCAACAAGTTTCATAATTTCCTACAACATTTGTAGCTACACTTTCTATATATATCTGAATAGTGTTTTTAGTTGTGAAGTTTTTAATAACTTTTGTAGCATTTATAATTAACATCGTGATAGTATTAATTCTTACAACACTTACAACAATGTTTTAAACTAATATCAATATAGTAAGAAATCTTTTCCCAACAAATATCACACTTTCTTACGATGTTTGTAGCCAAACTTCCTATATATATGTCTTAACGAATGTTTGCGACATATGACGAACATTGTAATAGACCTTTTTTTTTTTGTTGTAGTATCTTGTCCTATAACTATGGCACATAAGCCCACCCCCGGGTCAGCCTAACCTAACTTGATAAGCATCTGATGCTTGGTGGTGGAAATCCCAGACCAAATCTCCCATCATCTATTTTATTTCAAAATCGGGATAGAAAATTTGCTAGTTTTAGATTTACTATATTTTATTTTAAAAATTTTGTGGCCAATTCAATCTAGTTGTATATGGAATATTACAAATACTATAAACTAGTTACACACACCAACACATTATATGAGATTTGCTAACGAGAGTTTTTAAAATATTTTCTTAATTTCTTAATGTTGGTTAACATTTTTGTTTAGTTAACATTTTTAATTAGATGAGTTGCTTTATGCTGTTTTGCATAACTTAATTTATTGACTGAAAATATATGATTAAATTGCAATTGAGATGAATGTAGACTTGTTCGCAAAATTGTAAAACTGATTTAACTTTTAATCCATAATAACAAGTTATAATGAAGCAAATTATATATATATATATATATATACATATATAGGAAACTAATAATTAAAATACTTACACATATGTCAAGATTAATTATTGTTTAACATTATGAGAAATGTGCATGCAATTTCCTTGTTAATCCTACATAATTGGCACGGAAGCTTCTTTGCATTCTTAACATGCCTAATTAATCTGAAAGATTATCCAGTGGGACCTCAAAATAATGATTTCTCATCATCAAATAATCACGTAATTGCGCATTGGTACAAATACAATTCCCAAATTGATCTTAACAAGAAATTTGAGCCCACAAAATATAGGTAAATAATTAAAAAAATTGTACGAATTTTTTACTCTATCTCTCTCTTCCTCCAGAATTGGTAGGTAAACAACCAATCACCCCTACCAACTCCTCTATTTAACCCCAACAATCCCGATAATTTTTTTAAAGGTTAAACATTGATGGCAACGAAAACAATTAGAGCACGTGTCCAAATTGATTGAGACCAAACTCTTTTTTATTTAAAAATAAGTTTCCGACAAATATATTCGTTCTTCTTTTTTTTTAGGTGCAAATATATTTGTTCTTTTAAGACAAAAGAAAGAAAAGAAAAAAAAACTCACGGTCTCAAAGCCTTACACGTCTGTTCTTTCTCGCACGCATCTCCATGTTGGACTCATTCTTAAAGGCGTTCAAAGTCATTGCAACGCTAGACGTGCAACACGTGTCGCTGGGTCCTACACCTGCAATTTGACCTCATCCGTAGGCTCTGATGTGCGTCGCACGTGCTCGCAAACCTCATCGATTAGATTATGAAAGACAGAAAAACGGAAAAGGACAACACTTTAATGTGGTTGAGGTTGAAAGACGTTATCCTCGATCTCAAGTAACCCTTTTAACAAAACTTAAAATTAAATTAAATTAAACTCTTAATTAATTTTTTTTGGTGGAAAAACTCTTAATTAATTAACTACATATAAATAGCACCACATTAATTAATTAATATAAATAAAGTTTATTGAAAGATCATGAGATTATTATGATGTTAATCTCATCCACTTTGCTTCACTTACCCTAACTTCAACAATTAACTTTTTTTAATTGCGTTTAAGATTATGTTGCTTGATTTTGATACATCCGGCGTGGACACATACACGAACATATATATATATATATATGGATTGCATACATATTTTGATTTTATATTTAGTGAATGTTTAGCTTAGCTTATTAAACAACTTCTCTATTTATAAAGAAAAATTGAGTGTTTGACTATCAGGTTTTTTTTTTTTAACTTTTAGTTTATTCGAGAAATAATTTTGAGTTTTTAGGAGAAATTATAATTTAAAACTTTCTTCAAAATCATATTTTGTATCTCATGCAGATAGAGTTTTCCTTTTAATAATTTTTTTGTTATTCCTTAAATATCCTTTTTTTCTTCTATTTAACAATTCAATTTAATTATTTTCACTTTTCACTTTTTCATTTTTTGTATTTGATAGTCATATTTCTCTCAAAGCCATTTTTACCTTTTTTTTTTCTCACAAGATTTCAATATAGTATAACAATAATCTATAAATTATATATAATTTATATATAGTGCATCAATCAATTGGTTGAAAGTTTATATATAAATTTAATAAAAATGAATTTATAAATAATTTGTAGATTATAAAATAATAATACAAAAATATTTTTTCATAAAATGATCAATTAAATTATATTAATTAATAATATATATTCATATGAATAATAATGTATACTAACATATATATCATAGCGAATAGTTAACACATTTTTTTCATAATTTTAATATTTTTCAACAGTTTTACATAGGGATGGCAGCGGTGCGTTTATCCGTTTAATTTTCACTACCCATAACCGAAACCGTTTATATTTTTATTATCCTACAAACCACTTAATTTTTGGATATAGTATCCAAAACCGCACCGAAACCGTTTAGCATTATCCAAATCCGCAACGCCTAAATCGTTTAACTTAAGCGGATAACGGATATTCGTTTAAAATCTGAAACCGAATCTAAAATTACCAATTGTTAATTTTTAAAATTAGAAAAATTATAAAATTTAAGTACTTAAGCACATAATTAAGTTAAATAATTAATACAAAACAAATCCCAATAAAAAATAATAACATGAAATTCCCAAGTTCCAAATTCACACTCATTATTCCATTTAATAAACAATATAGTAAGTTATAAATAATACAACGTTCAAATGATTTCATAACATTCTTTAAATGGTTTTTATGCATATATCCATTATCCAAAACCATTTTTAGTTTAAACAGTTTCGGATAGCGGATATCCAATGCCTTAAAACCGAAACCGCTTTGAATCCATGACGGATAGTGATTGTACTATCCAAAACCGCTCCAAAAACGGTTTATGGTTTTAAACGGGGCGAATATCCGCTTAATATCCATCCACTGCCATCCCTAGTTTTACAATATTAATGCTAAAAAACTTTTTACGTCTTACAACACTTCTGTGTTAAATTTTTTAAATACTATTTTAACTTCTTTAAACAATACTTATAGAACAACTCTACTGAAACAGTATTTTAACTAAAACTTTCAGCTAGACCAAACAGGACTCTTGATCAAATAAGGGCAAATTGACGCGGCAATCTAATATATGTAAAACTATAATTCTATCTATGTTCAATTTTTTTTTTATATATAGCTTTTACATGTGAAATGTATGTTAACATCAACTTATTTTAGTATTAGTGAAAGGAATGTTTTAGGATTATACTATATGGTTTCAAATTTGGCCTACTATGAGTTTATATACGGATAAAAACATCAATATTATTTATTGGAGTTAAGCTACGGGACCTATCACTTTATTTCACATGACATGTAATAATTATGATCACTAAAACCTGACTATATTAAATATCCTAAAATTTAGGATCATCATGTAAATTAATTATTTCTAAAATTTGTAACTAAATTTGTGTTACGATGAGTTAAATAGTACTACCTCAATTCTAAAATAAATATCAATTTTTAGCTTGGCACATGGACTAAGAAATCTTAAAATTTAGAAATAAATTTCTTTTTATGTTAAGTTTACCCTTGTATTGGGATTATTGACTCTATTAAAACACACACACACTCTCTCTCTCTTATAAATAAATTTCATTCAATACAATTAATTAGGAAGAAGAAGTGTAAAATTGAAAAAGAAGCAATTAATGAAGTATAAAATTCTTAAAACGACACTTATTATGAAAAAAAAATCTTTATAAACGATATTTATTTTGGAATGAAAGGAGTAGTATTTTTGTACTCATTATTATAGCATCTAATAATTGAATTAAGATATAGTAAATTTTTGTCAACTACCCTTGATCTTTTAATAGAGCATTGGACTTCTAATTTGAATCATCAAGATTTAAGTTTGGATAAATTCAACATGAAGATTGGTATCAACTCTTTTTATTTTTTTAAATTTTTATTTTGATTGAGTTATACGAAGGGCATTAACGAGAATGCCTTGTATGAACAGGACGTAACGCTTGGAGATGCCCTACAAAATTGATAAAAAAAAAAAAGTGGTTTAAAAGCAAAAATGTTTTGCACGTTTCATTTCATTTCATGTGATTAAATGCATATTTTGCAGATGGAGAAGAATTCCCTCGTTTTCTTCTTCTTTATTTTTTTCATTTTTTTGAAAATATCTCTTCTTTTTTTACTATTGAGGGGAGGGGGAGAGGGGTTGAGGCTGGGTGGTTTGATTCCCCAAGCCAAATATGCAAGGGTAGGGGTAGGGGTGTAAACGGTTCGGTTCGATTCGGATATTAAGGTTTTAATATCTTAACGTTTCGGTTCGGTTCGGATTTTTTTGCGGGTTTCGGGTAGTTAAAATCCATTCAATTTTGAACTTTTTTCTTTTATAAAAGTTCAAATAAGATTATAAAAATTTTGGGTCTTTTAATTTTAGGCTAATAAAATCAAGTATTTTTTAAAATTTTAGCTTATTCGGTTCATTCGGTTTTTATATGAACATTCCAAAACCCTAATCTAGTTATCGGTTCGGTTCGGTTATTGGGTTTTTCGGGTTGCTTGAACAGCCCTAGGTAGGGGGCTAAGGAAAGTATGAGAGAGAGTAAACTAGGCACAGGAAGATTAATTTGTAAAATGGACCTTCCTTTTTTTTGGGGGGTCTAGCCACAGGTCTCCAACTCCATTTTACGGTTGGCGACTAATTCTCCTCGCACCTGCTGATGGCAAAGGGCTAAGTATTTTTCGCGGGATGGTTTGTCATACCCAGGACTCGAAACTGAAACCACTGGTTAACGCGTAAGAGACCGTGCCATCTCATCCCCACTCGTGTGAATAAATGGACCTTCCTTTGTTTGGCTATTCTCTAATATTAGGGTAGCCGGCAAGATTTTCATTTTTCTATTTATCCAAAAAGTTAAAAATTATTATTATTATTATTGTTGTTATTTTTTTTTTAAATTTCAATTGACAAGTAGAATATGACAGCATGGTAATTGACTAATTCCACATCAATTGACCTATTCTTCTTGCATAAATTTCTTTCTTCAACAGATTTAATTTTGATTTTAATAGAATTTGGATAAGTTCTATTTTATGTAGTTGTCTTATTTCTTCTCTTGATATAAATGAAACCAATGAAAAATAACCAGAGAAAAATTTATGATTCAAATATGTTAAAAGTCGATAAATCTTTAGAAAAATGATCCATTTTGAAATCCCCTTTCTCTCTCTCTCTCTCTCGTTCAACTAGGGCAGAGCTTATTGAAGTAGACTATGCATATTCGGCAAATTTCATATCAAATATGATCACTTACAACTCCAAAATTTGACCAATCCACCGAATTTCCACTTCCATAAATAGACAAAAGAAATTTCAAGCTTGGAGAAGTTTATTCTAACGTGGATCCCTTTATAAAGAAAGGGATTTAATTTCTATTCAAACCACACCAATAGACTTACAAAGAAAGGCAGCCACACTAAAAACTTTAAATAAGTAAAGTCTATCAATTAATTACGATACTTGAAAAATCTAACAATACGAAATGATACAGAAAAATAGATTACTCCGTCCATTTTACTATTTTAGAATGTTCGATTACTTATAATAAAAATTATTTTTAAATTACCTAAAAATATTTTTCTCTCTTCCTCTTACCTACATAGCACTTACTATAACTTCCATAAATCATTTCTTTAATTTAATGGTATAGATTAACTAAATTATTCTCGATGTTTTTATTATTTTTTACTACGATTGTAAGTAATCAATTTATCGGACGCTAAGAGAAAATAGCGTTACATCCTTTTGGATATGAATAAGGGGAAAAAAAATCTTTCCACCGAAAAAAAAAATCTAATGAGGACAAAAATTAGAGGTGGTAAGCAAGAGATAATTATGAATCATAGTAACAACTTAAAAAAACAAAGTACATTCTTAATGAATCTCTGGCTGTAACGCAAAAACAATAGACAGCTTGAAAAGAGCCGTTGGTTTTCTACATCTTTCTGTTCGATAATTGAGAGAAAGTAAACATCAAATCTCAAATCCTTGAGAGTTGAGAACCGAACTATGCCTAAATTCCTAAAATGTGCCTCTTAGTCTTTGTTTTTGTCCCCCTCTTGAACTTTGTACTTTGATTTTATATGTTCCTTTTGTTTTTTTTTTCTTTTTTACAATAACAATGATGACAATAATTCAAATCAAATCTATAGCTACATGCAAATACAAAGTTGAACCAAGAAAACAGTTCACAGTAAAAAAAAAAAAAAAAACCTAAAATTTAAAAAGAAAAACAATTTTTTTAATATATGAAAAAATGAGATTATTATTAACCAGTGGATGAAGGATATTGACCAGGATGAGACCACGGTGGCACTGGAAAATCTGACCCACTCGCCTGCGTTTGATTCGATGGCTGCCTGAAAATGCCCATTTGTTGTTGCTGCTCAGCAAAAAGCAGAGGAAAGGAAGCAGAGGAAGATGATGAAGAACCAGAAGCAGACGAATGAACAGCAAATGAAGAAGGCAAAGATGAAAAAGAAGAAGATAGCAATGGTTGTTGAGGTTGGATATTAGCTAGTTGAGAAGATTGAATCATCTGCTCTAGCAAGCTAGTAGCTGGTTGACCATGGAAATCAGCAGAACTCTGTAGCAACTGAGAATACTGCCAATAATCTCTCAGCATATCGGTTGGGGAGCTCTGAAGAGGTTGAGGTTGGTAATATGATGGCAATGGCGTAGAATGAGATGATGGAAAATGGGTTGTTAGAGAAGTAGAAACTGATGTTTGGGCGGCAGGAAAATTCTGCATTGGTTGAGGAACTAGCCTGACATTTTCCGGGAAATTTAACTTGGCCCTGTTTCCCCTGAATCTCAAGGCAGCTTCATCATAGGCTCTTGCTGCGGCTTCCGCTGTATCAAATGTACCAAGCCAAACTCTTGCTGCTTTGTGTGGATCACGTATTTCTGCCGCCCATTTTCCCCATGGCCTTTGCCTGACCCCTCTATATCTTCTTCTTCGCTCGCCAGTTTCTTCATGGGAAGCCGTTGAAGCTGCTGCTGTTTCTATTGTTGTGGTTGGAGGTGCAGTTGTTGTTGGAGGTGCAAGTGCAACAACACTTTTAGTTTCCTCAGTAACTGTAAAAAGAATAATGGAGAGAAAGATTATTGACTAAGAAAGTAAAATATTCTTTCTTCTTCTTAAAAGTTTTATTGCTTTGAAAGTAAATGATTGAGAGGCTGTAACTTGTAATCCTAAATGAAGATGGTAATGCTGAAAAAATGGTTTAACTGTTTCATTGAAGCTTTGAGTTTTTGATGGCAAAAGCTGACCAATGGAAACCTTTTCTATTAAGTAAAGGCACTATATAACTTGTTGAAACACATGCAATATTACATAATTTTATTGTTATAATTAATATATATTATGGAAGTGTTAAAATAATATATTATGTAGTAATTTATAGTTTTCTATAAAAAATGGTTTTATAAAATTATTAATAATAAGAGAAAAAAAAAAGGAGAAGTCTCTTCTAGACTATCTAATCTTATGTAAGAATATGTAAGCAAAGAAAACAGGAATGGAATTCCCTAGATTTTCACTAAAATGAAAAAGAAAAGAGAAAGAAACAAAGAAGAAGAAATGAAAAAACCAGTGTGCAAGGAATAGTTGGAAGAAGGAGAAATGGAGGATATTTGATGTGAAAATTATTGTACCGGTAGTTGCACCAGATGATGAATCGGCATGAGAGGGTCTAAAATCACCAAAAGATCTTTGAACCCTTGTCATAGACTCAATTAATTGAGCAGAACCCTCTTCTTCACGCCCTCTTTTTTGACCAATCCAAAGGCCAGAACCAGAACCAGAACCAGAAGGAGAAGCAGAAGAAGAATAAGAAGAAGGAGAATAAACAGCAGAAGGAGAAGCGGCTGAGGCTGAGCCACTGTGTCCAAAACTTGAAGTGACCAAGCCAGCTAAGTTAGCACCGTAACCACCCCAATCAGCCGCAGCAGCAGCAGCAGCTGCTGCCCTTTGGCCGGAAACAACATGTGTAAGGGCAGATACCATTGCAGACATCTCGGTTGCTTGACTTTGTTGACCAAAAAACATATCAGCTTGGTTCCTATGTTGCATCATCGGACTTTGATGAGACAGCTGGTGAGATTGTATAGTTTCTTGGGAATAACTATCTTGTCCATCTTGTTGTTGCTGTTGTCGTGGTTGTTCTTCTTCTTCTTCTTCACCGCCATCTCCAACAGGATGGAACCTGATGTACTGCCCTGACCCTCTCTGGTGCGCCACCTTGTTAAGTAAACACATGAAAACCGAGTGTAATCTTTGGGTTCTTTTTCATTCAAAATAAAAAGGAAAAATATTTAGTTACCCTGCTGAGAGGTTTTTAAGTGGCCGCAAAAATTGAAGGGAGATCCCTGTGTTTTGAAATGAAGGGGAGAGGGTTTTATATGTTGATAACGAATATCAAAAGCTGTACCCTTTGATCAGCCGCCATTGAGACAGTTCCCTCGTGAATTTTACCACTCTACTTCCACAATTACCAGCTTTACGAGCTGCGAAAAAATTACTGTATTTTTCTTCCTACATATATTTTCTCCTTTCTGGTTTTTAAATTTGAGATGTGATCGCCCCCCCCAAAAAATTGGCAGATACTGACCCTACGAAATGTTCACACCATGAAAATTGATTGATTAATCGAGTGTTTTTAATCAAGAAACCAACGGGGAATAGCTTAGGAAGAAAGAAGTCGGTTGAGAAGTTTGCTTTTTGAGAAGAAAGAGAGAGAGAGAAATTAAAGAAAAGATAAGAGTTCATGTTTGAATTGAATTCCTTATAATACCGACACAGAAATGTAAAAATTTTTCAGGGCGTGGGAGGTGGGGAATTATCAACTTGGAGCCCAGGATTAATTAATATGATTAGCCCATAATCGGGAGAAAACCGGATGGTGCTATTATGAATCCTAATCCAAATTGGTTTGAACAGGGTTGATGTTTAATTAAAGTTAATTAGTGTGATGACATGATTGATTCTGGCAAATTTTATAAAGATTAATGGAGACACAGAAAGTTTTAATTTGGTATCAGGTATAAACTTGAAGGAGGTTATTGAATTGATCACAAAGTTCTACCCAAGCCCTGATTAATTTATAAGGTTACTTTTTTATTCCAATGGCAACTTCAATTAATAGATTATTTATTTTTTCCGTAGTTAGGTTCTGTTATTTTTTTTATTAAAAAAAGGGGGAATTTCTGAAGTTTGAGACTTTGAGTTAGTCTAAAAAGAACTAAAACTTATTAAAATTGAAAATTAGGAGGAGTTTTCGAGTTTCGGTCATTTGCATCAACCGAATAAAAGTCATCCCAATTGGCTTATAATTTTTGATAAAAATATAAGTGCTTTTAATAGTATTATTATTATTATTATTATTTTGGCCGGAATGCTATTAATAGTATTAAATAGGAAAGAATACGCTTAAAGTTCTTTTTTTTCATCAGTGTAGTATTTTCTACTCTTTTTTTTTTCTCAAAATATATAAATAAATAAATATATATATATATATATATATATTTTCTCTTAATGTATATGGTCAATACACGTTTCTCCCTGACATATCCATGTGCTCAGTAGCACACCGTTGCATAATAATAAACTCAATATACCAGAAATATAGAACCATTCAATTTATGGATCAGCTAGGAAATTGAAATTACAAAGGTCAAAAGGAGATTATTATTTTTAATTAATGATTACAATTTCTTCTCATCCCAATTTAATCAAATATCTGTTCGTTTTTAATTAAATATCACTGTATAATATTTTATATTACAATCAAATAATTCTATTGTCGTCAAATTATATGAAGTAATCAATATAATTAAATAAAATTGATGAAAGTGATTAAGATTCGAATATTTTATGCATGTATTTAGTTTTGAATATCATTGATTTGTAAGTTCAAAAAAAATATTATATGTGAAAGATCAATAGATATGTAAACTTTAATATGGGTTAATGATTTATCCAAACTTTGAAAATAAAGGAAAGTTTCTCTACTTTCAAACATTATAAAGTAATTGAATAGTTAAATCCATCCAAAATTTCAACAAATTTCTAATATATAAGCTTTTTAATCCAATACATAAAAGTTTAGTTAACAATATATAAGGTGTTCTTTCTTCTTTTTGGTGAATGACTGTGAAGAGTACTTTGGGTGAAGCCAACCCTAATGTTTAGGCTATAAGAGAAACTCAAGTTTGGCAAGAGTTTGTTCAATTACCCCTTTTTATTTTTTCAATTCGGTGAAAATTGTCTCTATTGCTGTATTTGTGAGGTTAGATTTGTGGGGACCCAAAATGGGCATTTGGCATTGCAAGGGATAAAGACAGGCGATTTTGGGGGTGTTAATGTCACAACTTTTGTCATTTTTTGGTCAACCCTTTAAAATCTTATACGTGGAAAATAGTAGGTAAAAGTAGCTAATGTAGGGGATAGGGCCCCTCAAATGGGCCTAATGCCCTTTAAATACCGTCCCTAACACCTACCTACATTTCTTCACAAGAATGGTATTCTGCTTTTGGTGTATAAAATTCCCGATAAATAGGTTGCTCTCTCGGATTAAGCTATGCCTCGTTACTGTCCTTGGATGTACTTCTTTTATTTGCCACGAAATCTAACTGGGTTCTAAAGTCTCTCAGGGTCAATGATGTCCACAAGTCTCCTTTTCTCGTGCATTCGAAATTAATATAAAAGTTGATCACATTTATCTACTAAGATTAGAACTCAGTATCATTTTCGTCCATTGATCCATTCACTAAATAATGATGATAGAAGATCTGAGTTCATTCATTCTCTTTTTAGAGTTAATTTAAATGTGTTTTTGGGGCTTTGTGTATATATTTTCATGGAAAATCATGCTAATTACTCTTTCCGTCCTTAATTATCTGTCCCTCATTGACTTTTATAAAATTTAAGAAAAATGGTTGAATTAAGTAAAATTATTTTGTTATTTTTTATGTTTGTGAATATTTTAAGGTTTCATGCAATGATGTGATAAGAAAATAAAGGATAATCTTGAGAATTGAAGTTTGTTGATTGTTTATTTATAATAAGGGGTAAATAACTTGGGATTTCTTAAAAAGAAAGATGGACAAACAAAAAGAGACAGAAGAAGTATATTTTAAGAGAACGTTTGATTTGAAGAAATTTCCTTTTATTTTTAATGGGAATTTTACATCAACAATTTCAAATAACCTTATTTGATTGCTTATGAGATGATGAGATTGAAAATTGCGTATTATCATTTGATGAGAAAAATGCCTATTTTATTGGGAATTTAATTCTCAAGTATAGTTTTTAGGTATTTTAGAAAGCTCATGGGAATTGATTTTTTTTGTCTATTATACCCTTATAAAACAAAATATTTGGACAATAATAACACTTGGTTTCATTTTATATGTTGATATTAATGATAATTGCTTAATCTATTTCTATATGATGGATGAGAGATTATATATAAATTATCTCTTTATTATGTATCACTAGAAAAAAATTTATTAGTTTTTTTCATCATATATATTATTTTAGGGTAATTAATTATTTCATATTTTGGTAATTTATTTTACTTGAAAATGATTTATTTTAGATTAATATATTTGTTAAATTATTATAAAAAACCATGATTTAATCCTTTTAAATACTAGAGGGTGTTCTAATAAACAATTCATTTTCTAATGTCATTCTTCCTCATAATCATTTAAAGTTCCTATAGTGACAACCAAATAGAAACTACATTGATTCTCGGTAATTTCCTATTTCCAATCATTTAGATGAACATTTAATTCTCAATGATAATATCAAATGCCCTTAACCAAATGCTCCCTAATTGTTTATGGCCACCAATGAAATCTATTGTTTGTTATAGATTGGCATCAACTTAAATTTATATAACCATCACCCTTGTAAAAACAGAAAAAAAGAAGTGGCAATAACAATATTTCCACTTTTAAGATACCATAACTTTATTTTTTGTATCAATCCCTCGTACTCAATACTCATATTGAACCTTTATTAATTTAGTGGCTATATATGTTGAATGCCAATTGGAAGGAAACTCTTTAAAGTTTATTTTCTCTATTAACAAAACTCAAATATAATATCTTATTTAAGAGACATCTAAATCATTCCACTCAATCTAACAACGTGTCGGGTTAGGATACTATAATGTTTTCATAGTTCAGAACATTTGTCTTTATGTGTATATGAATATAACTTTGTAAATTTCGTCATATATTAAGTACATAGCTGTTCTATATCACTGTTTTGGACTATGTACATATATATGATTATAATCTTAATTAAGGGTTTGAACTTTTGTGAAAATCTCAATTTAAGATCCAACCTTTAAAAATGGTCATTTAGGTACCCAACGTTATTGAATTGGGTCGTCAAATAGAAGCCTAATTGGAAAATTTGTTTAATTTGTCTAAAACACACCGTCAAGTCTAATAGCATGATGATGTGGCATGTTAAGTGGTGGTTGACATATCAATTAGGGGCCTAAACTTTTATGAAAATATCAATTTAGTGTTAATCTTTTAAAGAACATCATTTAAATATCCAACGTTACTGAATTAGGTCAAATAAAGGCCTAATTGAAAATTTGATCTAGTAGATATAGAACGAGCTATCAACTCGAACGTTGCAATGATGTGCATGTTAAGTCCCTTGACACATGTCATCATCTAAACT
Organism: Microcos paniculata; assembly: GCA_030664755.1. NCBI lineage: Eukaryota > Viridiplantae > Streptophyta > Magnoliopsida > Malvales > Malvaceae > Microcos > Microcos paniculata. The sequence goes on from CP131461.1 coordinate 21,697,221, forward strand.
TATGACGCTCTCAGACTTAGGCGTGCTATACATTCACTATTAAAATTGACTTGAGGCTCTTATTAACCTAATTTGATAATATTAGTTACCTAAATGACATTTTTTAAAGTTGCGCATTGATAAATTAAGATTTTCATGAAATTTTAGACCTCTAATTGAGATTTTTACCAATTAACATGTGTTAACATCTTAAATTACAATGTGCTCGGACTTAGGCATGTTATACATGCATTATGAAAGTTGACACCAAATCCTTATTTGACCCGATTTTATAACATTAAATACTTAAGTGACCACGTACCTATACTTGTTACAATAAATAAAACGTAACTAGAATTTGAGAATTTATAGAAAATTTTAATTTGCACTATGTTTTCTTGTACAAATAGTTATAACCCTCATATATAATAGCTATTGTATTTTTTTTTGAAGAAATTATTTTTGAGATATATTTTTTTTGCTTAAATTATATAAAAAAGCGCATGAATTACTTAAAAAAAATCAATTAAGCCCTAAAATTTTATTTTAATAAAATATGTCCCTAAATTTTTATTCACAATCAAATAAGTCCCTAAATTATAATCCGCACCCAATTAAGCCCTTGATAAATATGATTAAAATTGATCACATAACAATCTAACAAATTTTAATCACATATCGAGAGTTTAATTGGATATTAATTGAAGTCTAGCTAGAAGTCTTAACGATTATAATTATACCAAAGGCCCAATTGGGTGTTAATTAAAGTTCATGGGCCTATTTGATTGCATTAAAAGTTTAGGGGCTTGATTGATTTTTTTAAAAAAGTTTGGGATTCTTAAATATTTAAGCCATTATTTTTCTCAATTAGAAAATATATAGATATAGTTTTTAAGTACTTTTAGCTTTCTTTCTAGAAAAAAGAATAGTACGCAGCTATCGGCATGCTCACGTATAAAGACCGCACATGTGAAAGTTACAAGTCTTGCAAAAATCATTTGTTGGACTCAAATTATACATTTTGACCTTTCTTTTATTTATTCATGAATATTAATGTTGGCATAATTTTCCGCACTTCAGCACTTGCATCATCATAATTAAGGGTGATAAAAAAAAGAAATCCTGTTTGAATAAGAAATAATTTGGTAAGCCCGGTATGTCACGTTATCCATAGGTTGTATCAATAAGTTCGTGTCAACTCAGAGGCATTTATCATAATTTTATCACAATTATAACTTAAATTTTAAGAATTACCATTTACATTTATTCTCCTTATAATGTAGGTTAAACTTATGATCAAATTTGTGTCCTAATTTTTAAAAAAATTTTGAATCGACACAAATTCATTGATAGGATCTATAGATGACATAGTACGTCAGACCTATCTAATAATTTATCTCTTTGAACATTCCCACAGGCCACATCCAAGATTGACAACAAATTTATTTTGTTGTTTAGTCAAAAAATGTCACAAAGGCCAAAGTATAGTGCTAGTTACCCCAAAAGTAGGGGTTCCAATTGAAAATGTAAAAACCACCCGAACTGATAGCCAAAGGAAAAAAAAGAAAAGAAAATGTCCTTGTAGCATTAATACTGGTTTAGATAATACACTCAACAAAAAAGGGGAATATATACATGATTATATTAAGGTAGATTGGGTTCAATTTATATTAATTTCAAAAGCTAAAAATATTGGTATATTGAAAAACTATGTTTTTTGAGGAAAAAGGCAATATCGAAGCTGGAGTTCAAGGTTTCGAACTCCAATCCATTGACAAAGCTCGTGAAAGAAAAAGCAAACTGTTCTCAGTAAATCTTTTTTATCACCAATGAAAATCTATATATATATATATGTATATGTATATGTATGTGTATATGTATATATATGTATGTATGTATATAGATGTTGAGTTTGAATTTTTTGCCATAAAGAATGGGATTTACGAGAGAAAAATTTATACAAGCGGAAAGAAATTTAACATGCCAATAGGGTTGGCTAAAGTGATAAAAGCTTGGACCAGTGGTATAAGACACTTAAGTTTGAGTTCTCACAGACCCTTTGGTGGACAATCTAGTCCAAAAAACTCTCCAAACTTGGAGTTCGTAAATTCTCAAAGTGGTTGACGGCTTACTCTGACCTTAAATGTGGGATAACCTATCAGTTCCTAAACTTTTTTTAATCAAAAAAAAAAAGAAAAGAAATTTAACATTGTAATGACTTTTATTTATTTATTTTTTTTCCTTTTCAACAGATGAAGAGATAATGATTAATATTTACATTGCACGGGTTAAGATCTTATGAAGATCGGTAAAAGTACGGAACTGGTCCCCTACTATAGCGAATTGTTCAATTTAGTCCCCTATTATAAATCCAAGCAATTTAGTTCCTTTACTATCAAAATTGTGCAAATCAAGGAGGAAAACTGACAGATACTACATTAGGATCACTCAATGTTGCTGACATGGTTTTGACGGTGCCATTGACCTAGTTAAAAGCTAATGTGGCCTGACATGTCAGGGACACGCATCAGCCATGTGGAAATTCAAAATTAAAAATAAAAAAGAATTTTTTTTTTCATTTTTTTCAAATTTTTTTCTTCTTAATTCACCTTTTCCCCCCACTAAATATGGCCCACACTCTTCTTCTTCTTCTTCTTCTTCTTCTTCTTCTTCTTCTCTTTCTCTCTCTCTCTTTCCTCACTGCCTCATCTCTCACTCTTCCATCTCATTTCTTCTCTTTGGTTTCTTGCATTCAACAACAAACCCTAATCGATTCTCACTTTCCTTTTCATATTCGGTTCTCACTATTCCTCTTAGTACCCTCAATTCAAACCCTTTAACTTTAAGCTTAATTTGATTTTTAGGGTCAAAATATGCTTGAACTCTATACTGCAAGTGTCTTCCCACCGATGCCATGTCTTTAAACTTGGAGGATCCTTTCAATTACAATGATCCAATCTTCTGTCATTGTGGGAAAAAAGCTCCCAAACGTGTTTCATGGAGGAATAACAGCATTGGACATAGATTTTATGGTTGTGGAAATTATGAGGTTGGTTATTTACAATTCAAGTGTAATTTAATTTTGTGTTTTATTGTAAATTTATATTTGATAAAAGTAATGCAGATTGGTGGTTGTGATTTTTTCCAATTGCATGATGGTCTAATCGACAATGCTAAAGCTCGACAAGTAATTATTCAACTAAGGGATGTTAACAGAGAACTATCCATGGAGAATGCTGAATTAAGAACGTGTAACAGAGCAATGAAGACCGGAATTCAGAGCTTAAGGCAGATGCAAGGGATATGCAATGATGATGATGAATTGTCTGATGAAAATGTGGTTTTGAGAACAAAGGTTGAAACTTTGCAGAGGCAGCTTAAGATTTCAAAGGACAATCTGGAAAAAAGATGCAGACAAAAAGAGTTGTACAAATTGGGCATTAATATTGTTTATGTTTTATATGTTATATGAGTCTTATATGAAAGGGATATGAGAGTATAAAGTAGGAAAGTTAGCCCTTCCTTACGATAGACCATAGTGTTATGTGTATACGTAATTTCAAAATGAATGAAAATGGCTATATTAGAAGAACATTTTCAAACTCTGTTTTGGTGCATCATCTAAAAAGCACTGCTGGTATTAAACTCAATACCGTTTCCAGGAACATACATGTCTTTTACATAACATGGTATTCAATTCAATACCATTTCTATCAAAACATTAACCATCAAGCAACCCCTCCTTACTAAATTACCTAACAAAATAGATTTTCTAGTCTTAAAAAACTTTACATCAAGTAACACATTCACTTGACAAGAACTAAACCCAATCATGCCTAATTACAAAAGTCAGTGGGTAAACTCCAAAAAAAAAAAAAGAGAATTCTTTTGGCAGCCAAGCATTATGTGGTTTTCCTGCTTTCTTGAGATGGGATTGCTGCATTGTCTGGGTTGGCAAAGTTGTGAAAAGATGCATTACATTCACTCCTTGTAGTTGACTGCCTTCTTGAAACTTCTTGTGTAATTACCAAAATAAGTTAATAAGATATGTACATCCCTTGATAAAATTATACTTCAGAGCTGTAAGACATATGTGTCGAAACGTTTTACCGTAACGACGAGGCTTAGGACCATTAAAAAAAGTTTTGAAAACGGGAGTCGCCACTAACCTTTTATTTTCTTAGGTGTGGTTAGCTCACCTATTATGAATCTATCTAACTTGGTCCTCACCACGGTGTACCAAGCTAGATAGGTTCTGGTCTACGAAAACTAGGTTCGGGAGTACGGTTACTCGTGGAGAAGGATTAGCACCCCCATAGCGCCCATCAAATGATGGTACCGATTAATTTAACATTAATTAGGCCTTAACAATGACTTAAGTTTACATCTCTTAATTGCTAATTCTTAATTTTAGCTGTTTTCCTTTTTTATGAAATTGGAGTCTTCAAGAAAACTGCCATCACAATTTCCTTAGAAAACTATCCTTTATTAATAATTCAATCCCTCTAAAAAAAACATACCTTTAATATTTTTTGTGAAAAAGCAGATGATTTCCAAGAGAGATTGCCATCACAATTCTCTTAAAAATCACCGTTTATTAATAATTTAATTTTTCCTTAAAAAAACATTTTTTTATATTTTATAAAATAAAAAATGAGTAGTTTCTAAGAGAGATTGCCATCACAATTCTCTTAGAGATTATCAGACTTTCCTTTAAACACATTTTTTTTTGGGAAATTTTTTTGTGAGAAACTTACTAAGAGAAATTGCCGTCACAATTCTCCTAGAAATTAATCTTTCATTAATTTAATTTTCTTAAAAACAGATTTTTTTTTGTATTTTTTAGAAAAAGTTAGTAGTTTCTAAGAGGGATTGCCAAATGGGCCTGAATCTAAGATGACATAAAATATAATTAGGCCTAAAAATCTAAAATGACATAAAAATGAAATGAGTCTAAAATTACTACAAGGCATAGAAATGAAATGGAACTAAAATTACTAAAATGACATAAATATTAAATGGGTCTAAAAATACTAAAATTATATAAACATTAAATGGGCCTAAAACTATTAAAATGACATAAAAAGAAATAGTCCTAAAATAAGAAGACATACAAATGCGGTTTCATAATTTAATCAAATGATTTTCTTAATTTATTTCCATGAAATGAAATAAAGACAATAAATAGGTATTTAAAAAAAAAAGACAAATGATGATCCAAACTTAGCTATATGCTTTACGCTCTAAAAAGAAATAAAGGTATGTTAGTTCATGAATCAAGCAATCATTATAGCCCAAAAGTAAGCCATCAGTAGCAAAGAAAAAGAAGCCAGGCCATATGACAAGTAACAGTTATGACCCAAACAATAAACAAACCCACGCAACCCAGTTAGTAAGAACGTGAAGACTACTGCAAAGTTAATGAGATTAAAAATATAAATAAAAGAAAGCAGCCCACCTACAACAGCAAAGTTCAAACCATTTTAAGATATGACATTGTTTAGAGAGTCCAAGAAACCAAAATACAGAACCAAACCCATCCTCATAACATGTTAGCAATATTAACCCAAAAATTGAATAAACTAAAACCCAAAATGAATATATTTATGATTAATAACTAAGATCCAAAATGAATAAAGAAAATATTAATCAATAAACAATTATGAAACGAAACCTAACAAAACTTCCCAGCCAAAAAGTCAAAAAGCCTTACCCTAAAGCGTAGGATGGTTGTACTTTCTTTTTTAGCTTAGCCGCCACTTGCTCCCAATTTCCTCTGTTTCCCTTTGACCCGAAGACCACAATACCTTACCTTATCCTCACTAGAGTTACAGTACCAAACCTCCTCTCCATCCAAAGCGCTCATTCGCCAATTTCTCTTTTAAAACTTAGCAGTCTTACTTCCCCAAAACAAACTTTAAAATGCTTAAATCTGCTACAAACGAAACCGTGACTTTTAACTCCCAATTTTCAAACGAAAATTTTTTTGAAATCGAAAGATATCCTTTTTTGAAGATCACCAGGTAAGAAAAAGGGATCCGAAAATTTCGATTTCTAAATCTCTTTTTTTTTTGTTCTTTTGATTTTTGTTTTTGGTTTCTTTGTTTGGTGATGATCGGAGGTTTTGTGTGTTTGGGATGAGCCTCTAAAATGGATGATGGAAAGGGAGGTGTTCTGGATTATGGCAGGGAAGTCAATGAAACAATGGGCTTTCGGGATGGCAATGGCAATGGAAGAAGACTTGGTGTCTAATCAGGTGACTCTCCTCCTTGTTCTCGCTCCCTCCTCCTCTTTTTATCCTCTGTTTGATGAATACTCCTCTCTCTCCCCCTCCTACGTTTTTTCTTTGGTTGGCCTCTCCTTCACATTTTTTCTTTGGTTGGCCCCTCTTCACATTTTTTTCTTTGGTTGGTCCCCCTTCACATTTTTTTCTTTGGTTGGCCCCCCCTTCACATTTTTTCTTTGGTTGCCCCCCCCTCCCTTTACATTTTTTTTTGTTGGCCCCCCCTTCTACATTTTTTCCTTGGTTGGCCCCCCTCCCTTTTACATTTTTTCTTTGGTTGGTTTGACAGGGACGCAATGATAGGACTAAGATTTCTAGGCCTTGATCTTGTGCAACTGATGGTACCCTATGCTCATTTCTTGCTGTCGGTATTATCTAGCTGTTTTGTTTTTGTCTTCTTGCCATGAGGTAATAATTTTGGTTCAATGCAATAAGGGAATCTCGGAAGCATTGTCGGATTTTGGAGATTTTCTATGTAGCCGTCCCTTCTGGTCTCCTTGCTGCTGTGCTCCAATCTTCAAAACAGCTGAGATTTAAGATGAATGGCTCTAAAAAAAGATCATGCTTGCTGCTGAGTTCTGCATGGTTCTGCATACTGTTTTTCATTTTGCCGAGAAGTGCTCTGATGGGTAGGTGAAGGGAAGTTCTGCGACTGTTTTCTTTGGCCATTAGTGAAGTTGGCAAGGCCAACCAATGAGGGAGAAGGGACGTGCTCCCTACCAATTGTAAATTTTTCTTTTCACTTTTTTTCTTTTTTTTTTTCAATTTTTCGTTTTCATTTTTTTATTTTCATATTTTAGGATTTTTTTTTGTATTTTGAGTATTTTCAGATTTTATATATATATATTTTTTCTAAATTGAAATTCCAATTCAAAGGAAAATTGGGCCATAATTGGGTCATTTGTCCAATTTATTTTAACTCTCCAACTCAGATCACATTGATCCACTAATACAATTCAATACTAAAAATAAATGCCCTATTGACTTAAATAGTCCAACCAAAGTCTAAATCCTAAATAAAAATAACACTATTTAAGCCTAATTAATCAAATTTTGAAACATTAGGCTATGCCAAAAATGGTTACTACAATATGTACATCATGTGGAAAATTGGTGCATCATCTAGTTCAGATCTATTAACCTTTACATGAACTGTTGTATCTAGGTTTGTTTGAACCAATTCTTCAGCATACTCCCTTAGTCTCGTAAACTCATCTTTGTACTGCATCTGGATATGCTTTATCACTATTAATTTAGCCCTTCTAGCTGTCGATAGACCTATAATGACAACATACCTCTTCCTCACCAATGCCCGAATGTGTCTTGCTTTGATGAACCGCTTTTTACTAATTTCATCCTTGAACTTTTCGACCACCAATTTGGATGTCACCCTTTTATTTCTGGTTATAGGATGGCAGGAATGGGTGTCATAATATGTCTTCACTCGAAATGAGTTGTCATTCCCATGCTTTGAAGCAAGTATTTCCCACATACAACCCTTAGTAGCACATTTTGCCCTAACCATCTTAGCATCATTCTTCTTATAGATGAAAGCAAATTGATTCATCAATGAGAAATCTTTCAAAGAAGACTTGAATTGGGTTGGTCGAGTAAATATTTGCTCATGTTTTAAGGTTGTAATGCTTTCATTTGGGTTGTAACGCAACCCACTTGATTTAACTCTCTTTGCATCATTTGCGTATGACCCATCACTGGTATGAATATAGCTCCCAGGGTTATCCGAGTCCAGATAATCACTGTCAGACCCATATTCAATTTCTGCTGCACTTGGGCTTAGACCAGCTGCCTTTTTACTACTAAAAGGACTTGCAGCAGCACTACTTTTCTTGTTTTTCTCCCTGACTGGCACAAGAATTGTCTTTGTATCTTCAACTTCAAGTTCTTGCATTACTTTTCTCAATCTATCTTCCTTGACCAATGAATTCCTAACATTAACCTTAGATGTTGTTAACTCATCATCTCCATCATCGCTATCCCATTGAACCTCAATCGAATTCAAATCAGTATCATCTCTACTTTTTTCTACCATTTCTTCTTCACTGTCATTTTCACTATCATTCTCAGATGACAAATCAATCTCAACAGTTTCAAAAAAAAGCTCCTAGAAGTGGAATATCACTAGCCACCACCCCATCTTCACCACTGATCGAATACTCAACATGTATATTTATCGAGCCATGCTTTCCCAATAGACCACACATATCTCCAACCGTAACATCATCAAACAACAGATTAAACCCATAGTCTAAAGGCATTCCTAAGTCACAGCACCTTAACCTTGTAATACTCTTTAACTTGTAGCCTAAAGACCTTGCCATCGCCAATAATGTCGAGTAGCAAATTTTGTTCACATCATCATGTTCAATGACATTTCTTCTTCCATTAAGATATGAAATAGAGGGGGCTGTTTACAAAGCTTCCCTCATAGAGGTGTCAAATCGGGTTGATCGGGTAGGTTTCGGGTTCGGGTCAATCAGGTCAGGTCAGTTTGGGTCAAAAGAGATTTTCGGGTCATTTCAGGTTTCGGGTCATTTGGGTTTCGGGTCATTCGGGTTCAGGTTTTTCGGGTTTTTTCCTTGGGTTTGTCGGGTTTCGGGTTCGAGTTTTTCGGGTTTGACCATCGGGTCTTTCAGGTTACAGGTTTTTTGGGTTTTATATCATTTGGATTCGAATTTTTTGGATTTAACTCTCGAGTCATTCGGGTTGTCGATTATTTTAAATTGAATTAAAGTTTTGATTTTACAAATTAATACTTAAGAGAGATTTTATCAAAAATATTATTTATTAGATTTGTTATAAATTGTAATTAAATTAATTAAATTAATTAAACTTGTAATGTTATAAATGTATTAATTACATTAGTAATATTTATAACTTTTTTAAAAATTTTCCTATAAATTATCTATAGTTTTAAATAAAATAAATATTTAAAATTTTATTATTTACTAATTCATTTTTAAATTCTAATTGATATATAATAAATTCATGATTCATAATAACATTAATATATAATCATAAATTGTCCGTAGTACAATTACAAACTAAGGAACTAGAATTTTGATATATAATTACAAACTAAGGAATCAAAATTTTGGCATACAACTACAAAATTTATCAGTTTTCTCTTATTAAATTGAAAATTTAAAAGCTTTTATTTAGTCAATGAATAGGATAGCCGAAAAGGAGTAGCCAATAACTAATAGGCTATCCGTACTGTCATACAGCTATGGCCACCATGAACTACTAATCTTAGTATCTTATTATCTTAGTGCTAATGATTTTGTTTTGTTCTTTCCTTTCTAAGACTTGTATATAGAATATACTTTACAGTGATTAGTGATTAACATCACCTATTTCTGCATAATAGAACAACTTGCACACACACTACATTCGACATTCTCATTAAATTATTTATTTTGACGAGAACTAAATTATAAGGAGAAAATATATGATAACATATTGAATTTTAATTTCAAATTTTTAATGTTTAGATGCTTTTTGTTGGATAGATAATTCACTAATTTGATATGAATATTAGTAATTTATTAATACTACTATAATTTATAAATTTTCTTAGTTAAAATGGAAAATTGTCATTCACATGAAAAAATTTATTTATTAACTTGATCAGTAATGATGAAATCAACATGGCATTTTGTAAATTCTCAAATTTTCCTTAATAATATTCATAATTAATATTATTAAATTTAAGTAATAATATTCTATAAATTTATATAATTCAATCATAAATTCATAATAATAAATTTTAAAAAACATAATTATGAAAAAAATATTTTTTTAAGTTCACTTTGATCAAAATTTTATCAAATATTTATTTTTATTTTCTTTATCAAATTTATTTATTAAATTTGAAGTTTATGAGGTATATAAAAATACGCCATCTGTCCCTATTTGTCTGTTACAATTAATCGTTTCATATAGGGCAAAAAAAGTAGTTATGGTACAAAATTTCATACATATTTACATTGACTTTCTTATTTTATCCTTATCTCTCTTCTTCTTTAATTCTCTCTCCTATTTAAGAAAAATATTTATTTAAGAGAGAAAAAAAGTAGTTTAAAAGGGTAATTTTGAAAAATTAATAATTAATACTAGGATATAGACAGATAAAAAGGGATAAATAAAGCTTTTAGAAACAAATAAAGCTTCTAGCAGGAGGCAGATAAATAGGGATAGGGGGAGTATTTCATTAGTTTGTCGGGTTCTTTCGGGTTAGATTATCAGGTCGATTGGGTTTCAGGTTTATCAGGTTTCGGGTCAATCGGGTTCTGGGTCAATCGGATTTCGGGTTAATCGAGTTTCGGGTTGATCGGGTTCGGGTCGTTTACTTTTTTTAGTCAAACCAAGTCGGGTTAGTTTCGGGTTCGGGTCAGGTTATCGGGTTCGGGTCAGCTTTTGACAGCTCTATTCCCTCATGATAGAACACTAACTCAAATTCATCCCTATTCACGTTTGTTGCAATAAAAGAATCATACAGTTTGACATTTTATACATACAGAAAACATAATAAGGCACAGTACATAGAGCACACTTTTAACAAACCAATATTTATTACTTGTACAACAGTAGTCTACATAGCAAAATACTCTTTGAAGAAATTATTAAAAGTTCCATAATTTAACAACCGGATTAATATAAACTAATCAATAATTTAATCAAAGTATCAATCTCTCTCTAATTTGCAGTTTAAAAATGATTTACCCAAGCTTAAAACTCAATCAATTGATTAATCTCCTCATCATGAATCATTGGAATATTTCAATTTACGGAAAGCTTTATATTAGAAAAATGACTTTTTACTAATCAATTGTTATTATAACCCTAAACCTAATAATTAAAACCCTAATATGGCATTAACAATTAAAAAAACCCACTAACCTTGATTTCTGCAACTGATTCCATTTTCCTCCTTTGTCATTGTCGTTTTCGGTACCTTCTCTTTTGCTGTTGGATTGATGTTGCATTTTTGTCACACCTCGACCCGTCGGTTCGGTCACGCGACAACCATTGTACCACCTTGAGATACGTGCCATGAAAGGCTGGCTATTCGAGAAAGCACAAGGCATAAACAGAGTATCATCATTGCAAAACCATTAAAAACTAAACTTTAATTAGAAAATATTTATAATAATAAATATTAAAAGGAACACCAGTGGATTAATTTGAGGGATAACCTACGCAGCGGAATCTACTAACTCGTAAGCCACCAACGACTCCTATGAGTCTCCAATCCAACTAGCACCCTCGCACGTGGGAACTGCATCCAACAAGATTGGATACAGTTGAGTGACAGAGGTTCAACATAAAGTCAAATAGGTTTAGGGAGTTCAGGTAAATTCCAAAACAATTTTACAAAACATTACACGTTTCTTTTAAAAACCTTTTTTCAAAATATTTGCGCCAAATCCTTTCTAAGTAAAACAATAATAACAACAACAACAACAACAATAATAATAATAACAACATCTAACTATAGGCTAGCCGTGAAAACATAACGAGGCTCGACCTTGGTCGTGGTCGAGGATCTCGTATCGTCGAGGGCTATTTCTTTTCTTTTCTCTTTTAAAATCCTTTCTTATGAAACTATATATATATATATATATATATAGAAAGATATAAGTATCACTCTCTAAGCCCGTTCCCTCAACGGTGCCATTTGCTGTATGGTTGCAACTGCACCGGCCCTGGCGAGTCTCCCTCCGTGCCTCTCTACTCTAGGGTCCATACACTCACCGTGCCCTTTCAAAAAGGCGATCCAAGGCTACCTCGCATGCATGCTCCACCTGGGTTCACTTGTTTTACCACGTGAAGCACCGAGTCTCATTGAGCCCTCTCTAGGACTCCGTCTCTCAATCGTATGATCATGCCCCGTTGGGCACTCATATCATACCTTACATATTTATATATAAAAACATAACATAAATACATCTTATAAATTTAATTTTCTCAAAACACCCCGCCCATGTGGCATATAACAACGTGTGTGGCGGGGAATACCCGAATCCCAAAACATTTAATTAAACATTTTTATAAAATAATAAAAGCATTTAGCCCTAAGTGGCTAAACACTGAACATAAGGCCACTCACAGTGTTGGGAGGATCGTATACTCCCCATTGTTCCACGAAGATTGATCTTTGGAACGTCGCTGCACTCGATCGTCCGAAACCTTAATTACACGAAAATATGCATTAGTATTCATAATCAATCTATGAATGCACCTATGAGGCTCTACTATGACCCAACATAATTGTTAAACTCTTTTTTTATTCCTAAATTTGGGACTTAAGATCACTCCTCTTTCTTCTATTTTTATACTGGGAGGTCTAAGTTAGCTCAATTTTGCCTTGTAGGTGTACTTAAGATGAAGAATGAAGTTTGAACTAAAAAGGGACAATTTCCATGCTTAATTGAACAAACTTGCAGAGCCGTCAACGGGTAACCACGTAGACATCGACGGCTGCTCGAGCAATGGATACGGGATCACTTGCACTTGCAGAGACGTCGACGGACAAGCTACTCGATGACCATGATTCTGAAATCCAAAGCAACCGTCCACGGATTGAAGTTGGACGTCCACGGCCAGAAATTCCAGGGAGTTCCCAATGCCAGACGTCGACGTCCCTAAGCCTATCCGTCAACAGGTAGAAATTTCTGACTTCGAGTACAAAAAGGCTAAACACGTAGACGTCGACGTCTAAAGATGTGCACGTCGACGGATCAATCGAGCTGGGAAAAATATGAAGAAAACAAGCGTATACGTTGACGGGCAAATATGTAGACGTCGACGGCTAACAGAGTCAAAATGTCGGCAGACCCACTTGAGTGCTTTCATTCCAATATCAAATCCTTGGGAAACATATCCCGGGGATTCAGTGGAGAAGAGGCATAAAAAAAATCCCCAACTTCCTCAGACTTTATCTCCCTTTCCTTAGTGGCGTCTACTTTATTTTATTTTATTCTTAGCATTTCTTTTCTTATCTCCTAGGAATGAGAGAGAACAAGTGGCTTTGGAACATATAGCAGAGGGAGAAGAGGCAGCTGAAGGGAGTTCAGCTTTTAGTTTTTATTTGTGCTGGGTTCTTTTCTTCTTGTAATTTTCGTTTAGCAAAACTCTATTACTCCAATCTATTATAAGATTCAATCACTTTGATCTTCATTTGTGAGGTTCTTGTTCTTAATGCTTTCTTGTTCATTGATTGTTCTTCTATCTCTTGAGCTTTAAAGATGATGATCATGTTTGTTATCTTGTCTTTTGGGTTGCTTAGCTAATTAGTTGCAAATGATTGATTGAGTAGCTCATTAGCATGCTAATCTTTGAACTCCAATGCTAGAGTTTGGTGATTTCTTAGAACTTGAGTAGCGAGAGGATGTTTTTACATTCAAAGAGATTTGAAGATGCAATTGTAATAATGAATGCTGGGTTTGTTATTGATTGTTGTTAGCTTTTATCTTTCCATAGCTTATTGCTCTTCTAGGCTTGAATTTGGATTGCTAGGATTCATGTTAGCCATAAGAGGAAGGATTAATAGTGAACTTAGACTCATGGTTAATCAACATTAGGAAAGATCCATAGATTTGAAGCTGGTTTCTAATCCATGGGGTTAACCAATTGATGAATAGAATGTTTGGTTAGTGAATCAATGATCAAGTGTTAGGTTGAAAGATTGATCATATAATAGATTAGAGGTTTTGTTTTATCATGTATTGCATTATTATTGTCATTCTTGATAAATCCTTACATATTATTTTCAACACCAATACAAAATCCCCTTTAAATTCTTGTTTAGTTTGATATATGCTTAGTAAGTAGTGTGAAATTAAATAGCCTTTCCTCGTGGGATCGATCCTTGCTTACCATGCTGCATAATAGATTAGTAAGGTTAATTTTGTTGTGTTACGACGCACATCAATAATGTTTGGATGTGTTTCGGGGCTTAGAAAAGTGTCCGGGAAGATTTTGGGTGAAAATTGGACACTTAGGGTAAAATTATGATTTTACCCTTAGACCAAATTGACTCCTGCACGGGATTGGATCAACTCCTATGCGGGACCTAGCAAAAATGGTCACTCCCACGCGGGAGTGACTCATCTCCCGCGTGGGAGACGAGTTGTGAGCTCAAAATCTAAGGCTTTTCCTCGATTTTCAAGCCCGTTGCTCCACGGTTTGGGCCAAAAGTCGAGACATGCAATCCCCACGATATGTTTACCAAAACAAAAACGAGAATCACCGGCTCAAAGTTCTTAAATCTAAAATCTAAATCTAAATTTCACTAAAAAGCTAAATTTAACTTTGAACCGAGATTTCTCCTAGACCTATGCATGGAAATGCGTTCAAACCAGATAAAACGTAAATCGAGGTGAGTTGAGCAACATACTAGAAACTTACCCTGATTCGACGGTCGGTTTGTCCGGATCGGCCAAAAGTCCAAAATGGCTCCAAGAGAGCAAAAGAGAGAAAAGAGAAATGAGAGAAAGAGAGAAAATGAGGGGAAAGGCTCGACCTCCCCGTATTTATAGGGAAGTTCGACACCGGGCCTACTCAAACCCCGGGCCAGACTTTTTCTCCTCTTTTCAATCTCTCTTAATCTTGATCCTTGGCCTAATTCACTGACTCTACACCAATGGATATCTGATCCATTGGCTATGGACTTAATCCAATTGGAGTTTAGTTGCTTCCATGCATGGTCAATCACCTCATTTTCCAACTTCGTCTTATCCTAAGCTTAACATCTCTTCATAACTAGACACATCTGGACCGACGTATTGTTCGAATTAATACGCCATCTACACTATTTTGTTCGTACTGAAAAGTTTAACTAGGTTTGGATGTGTCAATTCTCTTGTCCTCTTCTTTCTCATGTTGACAAATTTGGGTTAAAACATTTATTGATTTGGGTTTGCTAAGGAGAAGAAGTAGGGAGAAGAAGCGAAATTTTGATGAACTTGGATGGGTTTTGTTGTCTGCTTGGGTGCTAAAAGGGAGAGTGAGAGTGACAATGACAAGAGATGAGTGAGAAAGAATAAATTTAGTGGGCCTTATATATTTAGTGGGGAAAAGGTGAATTAAAAAGGAAAAAAATTCAAAAAAAAAAATGAAATTTTTTTTTAGTTTTAATTTTGAATTTCCACGTGATTGATGATGTGTCCTTGACATGTCAAAGCCAAGTCAACTTTTAACTGGGTCAATGGCACCGTCAAAGCCACGTTAGCAACATTGAGGGATCATGACGGATCCGTCAGTTTTCCTCCTTGATTTGCACAAATTTGATAGTAAAGGGACTAAATTGCTTGGATTTATAATAGGGGGACTAAATTGAAGAATTTACTATAGTAGGGGGACCAGTTCCGTACTTTTACATGAAGATCGGATATTTTATAGCACCCAAGGTAGTCACGGGCAGTGAGAAAAATGAAAAAGATTGAAGCATGCTTTTCATGGCGGACTAAATAAGCACGAATATTACAGTTTTATCTTTTTCGCAATCATGCTTATTATTATTCCTAATCAATATCACATTGCAACAGATTATTCCTAAATCCAGATTATTAATTGCATGCTTCTCTTTATCCGGTTTTTAATATTTAAGTTGTCTACCTTCAACCACCAAGCTTTCTACTTTTTCTACACGTGATTTCTTTTTTTTCTTTTAATTAAACAAACATGAAATTTGCACCAAAAAAAAAATGGGACGACGACGACGATAATGGTCGTTGCATATTTAAGAGTAAGAACCATCTCAAAACATTCCGAGCATTTTTATTATTTGTAGTAGTTTTTTAAAAATAATTTCAAATTCTTACCTAATTTAAGTTTTTCATACTAATTATTGATTTTTTTCTATTTTTAAACTAATTTATTTATTTTTCTTAAGAAAAGTGAAAAAAAAACAAAATATAAAAATTAATCATACAAAATTGAACGGTAGAAAGAAATTTTTTATAGATTAACTTTGTTTGTAATTTTAAACACGGTAATGAATCTTTTTAATTTTTAATTTACATATAACTAAAATAATGCATCCGAACTTTAGTTGACGTGGTAGGTGCACCCTTCCTGAGATTTAAGTTCTCAAGTTTAAGTCTCATTATGTGTAAATCAGATGTGTGTTTTGTCCAATATTATTCAATTTAAGTATTTATTTAGTTAGTTAGTTTATCCGTGTATATTAATTTAGTTTGTTTGTTTTTCTGATGATTTCTTAATAGATCTTTGTATATAACAGATTTATCTGATATAATGAGATTTTATTGTATTATCTTCAAAAAATATAACTAAAATAACACTTATATATTCTATAATATGTGATTTTATTTTAATTTTTGAAGAAATTTATATAATGCATAAAAATATAAATAAATAAAATCCATATCAGATTTTTTTTTTGCACAAACGGCGGGGGAGGGGGGAATTCTACCTAACGAGAAGGGGATATCGAGGGTCGAACCCCTGCTGGTGACCTCCCTTAGCCTCTTTGGCCACTAGGCCAAGAGGTGGAGGTCAAAATCCATATCAGATTGATGTATATGGTTTGAAACTATAAGAAACCTAGCTAATCTTCTAATTAAACCCAAATTGCCAAATTGGGTTAATTTCGATTTGTCTGGTTCATGAATTAACGTGGCTCTCTAATTTGATATGAATATGACCCTGATTTTTAGACCAGAGAGTTTGGTCAAATCTGCTAATTTGGATGGAAACAACCATGGCTGATCGACTTGACTAATTCCGAAAATTCCCTAATTGCTTATAGTAGTTAGTAATTACTATGAGATATTTGTACCAATACTGTTTATTTCTTGTTCGTAAATGCAAGTTAATTTGTGTAAATTTGGCACTCATAGGTCCATGGAAAGAATCATGATATTGAATTTCTCTTCCAGTCGAGATATTTAAATGTTGAAATTCATAAAAATTTTCATAAAATTCTACATCTATACAATTTATTATATTTATCCCTAAAAAGCTTATCTCAAGCATCTACATCATCATTTCCTCTTTAATTTTTTTTTCTCTTTCTTTTTTAATGTTAATTTAAATAAATATTTTTTAATGTTAATTTAATAAAAGTCCATCAATCATATTTGTCTTTAAAAAATGAATGAAAAATAGAAAGGAGATGAATGGTTAACGAGAGAGAGGAGAAAGTGAGATACATTATTATATTAATTCTCAAGCTTACAAAAGAGATTGTAGAACATGTCACATGTCATTGAAAACTTGTATGTCTTTTTTACGTGGAAGTTTTTACCATATTACTATGAGGATTTATATTTGTTTTCTCGAAAACAATATTTATCATGCAAAATCAGAGTTAGATGATGGTTGTGTAATTATGAAATATTATGCAAACTAAACACAACTATTTGTTTGCATTTTCAGACCTTTCAATGGACTGATATATAGAGATTATCAATTTTGGAGAATATATTTTACTCTATTTAATATTGTAAGTGACCTTAAAGACTTTTACGTTGTAGATACTTTAGTTATGATTTTTATAGTTTAATATGACAACCTAATGAAATATGAAAAATTTCCTAAGCTTTTTGCACAATGTATTATTGTCTTGCTAATAAAATTTAGAATAAATAAAAGAAAGAGAGAAAAAATACTCACGAATTACTTCAAAAAGAAGTATATATTATGATTGCATTTTTAACTATTTTTGTGTTTCACTTACTTTTTAGACTCTACATATTAAAAATAAAAAGAATACACAAATTATCATTGTACCCGTAGCGTTAGCGCGGACTGCATTTCTAGTATAAGTGAAAGCTAGTAAATAGAAAAGGGAATAGGAAGAGAGAAAGAAAATTCTCATAAAATTCGATTGAATTGGAATATGAATGCATTCTAGAACCCCCTATGCACCTCACCTTTAAGAAAACTCATTGAAGGCTCTTATTAATTCGGTCGTTCTGGAATTAGTCTTAGTCATCCATTAATTATAGCTCCGTACATTGTGGATCATTGTTTATTCAAGGGTGCTGGTCCCTTTCTTTTCTTTTCTTGTTTGGGTGTTAAAGATTTAACTTAGAGAAAAATTGTAACACTCTCTACAAAATTAAAGTACGACAACGCAAACAGTAGCGGGTCTTAATATGTAATCTAGGGGGGCCAACTAAAAATGCCATGAAGAAAATTTCATTCATAACATATCTGCCAGCTAGCTAATCTCTTACTCCCATTCAACTTTTGATGAGATAATCAAAGTAAGCTGTACATTATTGACAGAATAATTCGTCCAGGCTTATCTGAAATATTTTTTTCTTTTTCTTGAGTTATTGGAGAGACAGAGAATGACATTACGTAAATAATGTATAAAATGTAAGATGGATATATTTGTTTTTCAAGTTCATATCTGCAGCTAATGGGTCTGATCATGTTCAAGCATGCACACGTTTAATTTAGTAAATTTTTTTATTTCTTGTTAATTAGCTTGCGTCATCAGAGACTGATCATTAATCATTAATTAATCTGATTTCAGTCCTTTTTTGGGTTCCATATACAATTCTATATATGGCTGCCAGCATGCTGTCGGGGGATGGTCCAAAGGGAAGGGGAAGATTAATCAAAAGCATGCAGTCGCGAGCGGCGGGAGACCGGAGAAAGGTCTTTCTTTTTCTTTTTAGTACATTGGGCAGGGGAGGGGGATAGGTCAGCGGGGTTCAAACCCACACTAACCGTATGAACACAGCCAACTCTAGCCACTAGGCCAGGAGCCTGCGTTCGGATAAAAGTCTTTCAATTTCAGTTCTTTCTCTTTTTGGATGGGCTCTCTCCGTATTATTAATTATTTTGATGTATCTCATTGCCTACAAATTGCATTGATTAATTCTTTTTCGACAAAAAAACAAGAACAAGTGACCCACCATTTGTGTGGGTATGTATGTACATTTGATTTTTGCATTTTGACCTTGTTTGGATTTAGGTTATTCAATTGTGCTGATGTTATTTATAATTTATTTATAATATATATAGGTTGCACTACTAGAAAAACGTGAAATAGGGATGGAATATAGGAGCGACAATTTTCCATTCCAAAATTTGGAACAGAATTTTATACGGATAAAATAATCCGTTCCAAACCGTCCTAAATTCCGTTCCAAAAATCTGAGACCCAAACTTCGATGCGGGATTTGCTTTCCAACCCAAATTCCGTACCAATTTTGGAACGGATTTTGGTCCGAATTACAGATGTGCTGAAATATCCGTTCCTAAATGAGAACCATATTAAGGAACGGATTTAGGAACACATGCCGTTCCTAAATCCGCTGCTAAATTTTCTTGCCAAAACACACCGTTTTCGGTGGTTATTAATTTTTAGGGTTCCACTAGTTGCAGAATTCTC
Source organism: Microcos paniculata (assembly GCA_030664755.1). Taxonomy (NCBI): domain Eukaryota; kingdom Viridiplantae; phylum Streptophyta; class Magnoliopsida; order Malvales; family Malvaceae; genus Microcos; species Microcos paniculata. The sequence continues at coordinate 21,716,879 of CP131461.1, forward strand.
ATTTTAGCCGCCCCATCTCCATCTTTAGCTTTCCTTTTACTTCCTTTTCTTTCATTTCTAACAAGAAAAACCCTAGAAAAGTACTATTATTTGTGGATTTTGGGGGGAAATCAAGGTAATATCTTCTAATCTCTTTGTTTGTGATTTTATTTTGATGATTTAGATATGTTAAAACTTAACACCGGCATAGAATCTGGGTATTATATATGATTTGTGGGATTTTAATGTTTAGTTGGGTGATTTATTCCACTTTTTGCATTAATTAATATAAGTTAAATCGAGTAATGAGATAATTTTATGAGTATTTGTTTTTTTTTTTTTTTGAATGTTGATATTGGTGAATCTTGGGTTTAATTTTTAGATTAATATAAATTAATTACAAATATATGGCAACATATTAAGTTATTTGTAGTTACATTGGAGAAGTTTATATTAACTAAGGTAATTTTGTTGATAAATTTTAGAATAATATTAATTAATTACACGAATTATATAATATTTTGTGTATTTGTTAGATTTTTAATGTTAGTATTGCTGAATTCTTGACTAAATGTTGTGTTAATATCAATTTAATATAATTATACGACATAATAATGTGCTATTTATATAGTTGCAATGTGATTTGATATTTCTTGTGGTTAATTTTGTGACTTATTTTAATTTAATACCAATACATTAATTATATAATATTTGGATATTTGAAATTTTACTGAAAAATGGATGAATCGAGTAATAGTTGATAGTGGATGTATAATAGGAAGGAACCTGGAGGTAACGGCATAACTGATCAGTTTTTAGTAGGTGTGGAAGAATTCATTAAATTTGCCTCATCCCAGGATTCGTCATGGAAAGACGGTGATAAAATTCGTTGTCCATGTAAAAAATGTAATAATATGCGATTCTATTTACCATTAAGGGTGGCACAACATTGGATTAGTCGTGGATTTATGAAGCATTATTGGAATTGGGTTAGTCATGGTGAAGAACTCTGGAGGGTTGAAAGAAATGAGCCACATCAACAACAAGTGCCATTACCGGATGAGATGGCACATTGGGGTTACTATGATGATATGACATGGGATCAGCATATGGTATTTGATGTAGCACGTTCGGGTTTTGTTCAACATAATGAAGATGAAGCCGAACCAAGTGGAGAAGTAGCAGGTAACAATGCAAGTGAGCAAGATCTTTTTGAAGGGCAACAACGCACACAATTAGATGAACAGTGGTTTGATCTTGTGAAACATGCTGACCGTCCTTTGTATGAAGGGTCTAAGGAGTCACAGGTGTCCTTTGCTTCTCGGATGTTAAATGGAAAGTCGGAGTTTAACTTGTCTGCGAGTGCATTTGACTATATGTGTGATGCAATTAGAAAAGTATTGGTGGAAGAAAATAATTTCCCTTCGAATTATTATGAACACAGGAAAACCATCAATGATTTGGGTTTGCCAGTTGTAAAGATCGATACGTGCAAGAATGGATGCATGTTATACTGGAAAGAACAGTTAAGTGATGATTGTTGCAGGTTTTATGGTGAGCCTCGGTTCAAAGACATTGGTTGACATCGAGACAGAAACCATAAAAGAATCCCGTATGCTATTCTAAGATATTTGCCATTGACACCTCGTTTGCAGCAATTGTATGCAACCGTAGTGACAGCTGAACAAATGAGTTGGCATGCAACACACCAGGCTCAAAATGGAGTGATGTGCCATTCATATGATGCTGAGGCATGGAAGCATTTTGATAGGACTTATCCTGATTTTGCTCACAAGGCTCGAAATGTGAGATTGGGACTTTACGCAGATGATTTTGCACCTCATGGTCAATTCGGGAGGACTTATTCATGTTGGCCAGTTGTTGTGACTCCTTACAACCTTCCTCCGGGTATGTGCATGAAGAGCCCTTACATGTTCTTAAGTTTGATATGTCCTGGCCCAAAAACCAGAAGAAAACAATGATGTGTTCTTTCAACCTTTGATTGATGAGTTGAAGCAATTGTGGAAAGATGGTATATCCACGTTTGATGTCTCGAAGAATGAGAATTTTCAGATGAGGGCTGCTCTTATGTGGACCATTAATGACTTCCCTGCTTATGGCATGTTATCTGGATGGAGTACTGTTGGGGTTTTAGGTTGCCCAATATGTATGCAGGAGAGCATGGCATTTGTCCTTCCACACAGTTGGAAGGCGACTTATTTTGATTCTCACAGGGCATTCCTTAACTTGGATCATCCGTATAGAAAAGATAGGAAGTCTTTCCGTCGTGGTCGTATTGAGAGGCTTACTGCACCACCAAGGTTGTCACGGGACGAGGTATATGCACAGGTCATGTATTTTCCAACTGCCATACAGGATCCTATTGGTAAGCCTGATCATTATGGTACTGATCATAAATGGACAAAGAAGAGTATTTTCTAGGATCTTCCTTATTGGCGAACAAACTTGATTCGGCATAACCTACATGTTATGCATATTGAAAAGACTGTGTTTGATGCAGTGTTTGGAACTATGATGGATCTTAAAGGAAAGACTAAAGACACTCTTAATGCAAGAAAAGATCTCAGTGTTCTCTGTAATCGAAGTGCCATTGCAGTAAATCCTGATAGTGATCAATGTACCAAGCCGAAAGCTATTTACAATTTGACAAAACCTCAAAAGGCAATTATCTTGAAATGGGTTAAGTATTTGAAGTTTCCATATGGGTACACAAACTTATATTTCCGTGTACTAGGGCTTCGGATAATCGAATGCGGCGATGCACCGGAGGTTAAGCTACATGGAGCGCTTGGGAGTATACGAATCTCCCATCACTGTGAATAGCTTAGATTTCTTTGTTTAGCCACTAGGGAAAATGATTTTTAAAAATGTTTTGAAAACATAAATGTTTTTCAAAAGGTTTTGGGAAACGGGAAATCCACCCACACACAATTGTTTGTGATATACCCACATAAAGAGTGGGATGTTTTCAAAAGAAATATAAATAGTTATGCGTGTTGTGTTTAAATGTTTTAAACATAAAATGTTTTGAATATATACAATTATATATATGATAAATACATGGATGGGATGCGAGACAAGAGATAAGTAATTGAGTGGCTCCTCGGGCTCCAATATATGCGGGAACGTGGACCGAGTTGGAGAAAGCATGCTAGATTCTCAGCCGTGGACCGCCTGTTGAGGGGCACGGTGAGACGAGACCCTGGGAGAGGCGCGTAGGGAAGCTCGCCAGGGCTCCAAAGCTATGTTCCACCACAGCTGGCTACCACCGAGGGAACGGGCTAAAGAAAGAGAAAATGGGAAAATGAGAAAATGTATTTAAAGTGAAAAGAGATAGCCCTCGATGCAGTAAGGCATACGACCGGCCAGTCGTGCCTTCAGTGTATTAGAAGCCAGCCCATTTAGTATATATTTATTTTAAAGGTTTTAAATCTAATTCTCCTTGGGAGAATTTCAAAAGAAGTTTTGAAAACAAAATTTATTTTATTTACTTTATTTACTTATTTTATTATATTTTGGATTATCCCTGTTTTCCCTAACCTGGATGGAGACTCATTGAACCTCTGTCACTCACCTGTATCCAATGTGGATGGATGCAGGTTTACGTACGGGGTCAGCTATTAGAAAGGAGGCTCACTAGGAGGCGTCGATGGTTTAGGCTTAGTGATATTTGCTGTGTAGGTATTCTTTAAATTAATCCACTGGTGTCACTTATAAATAAATTATTTTATTAAATGATTTCTAATTAAAATTTAGTTTTGTTTTGCAACGATGATATCCATTTCAATGCCTTGCGGTGCTTCTGGTGCGTGACCGGCCGGCACGTACTTCGAGGCAGTGCGGCGGTTGCCACGTGGCCGACCCGGGTGGGTCGAGGCATGACAATGATCCCTTCGTGTTAGCACAGCAAGCAATCTAGGTGTACTTCTATAACTATCCGGGTGTAAGAAGGGATAAAGCAAACTAGATGGCTGTTTGTGAAACGAAATCTAGAAGAATTATCCAGTCAGTTAATGATGAGAACGATGACGAGAAAGCTCCATACCAGAGCGAAAAATTTCAGCAAACACCAAACATATCGACGACAACATAAACTATTCAATTGTTTGACATGGCTGGCATAAACTTGACATTAGATCTGGGTGAGCTTCAACCCATTGAAGAAGTTGACAATTCTGAGGATGAATTTGAAACAGTTGAATTGAGCAGTGATAATGAGGATAATGCGGATGATGATTGTTATAATCCAGATGAGTTTTGATAGTTATCGACCCTTATATACATATGTGCATTTGGATATTTATTTATTATTTCTTAAATTGGCACCATTTGACAGGAATAGTAGAGTTTACGGACTGCAACTACATAAATTGATATGGCAATTCCCTTCCTATTTAGGCATTCCCCTTTCTAATTACCTTTGGAATTCCCTTTCTAAAATTGCAACGGAATATGAAACGGAATAAATTAACCGTTTCTTAATCCGTTTCTATTTAGGAACGGAATTTAGAACGGAAAAAAATCTCCGTTCCAAAATCCGTTTAAAAAAGAAATGGAATTAGCAACGGTTATGTTAAAACCAGGGTTTATAGTATATTTGAGGTGTTTTGAAAAAACAGTTCCTAATAACGTTCTTAATAAATTTTCCATTCCTAAATCCGTTGTTAAAGTTAATAAAACCCTACGTCATTTTGAGAAATCGTTCCTAAACCCAAAATCCGTTCTAAATTCTGTATTAAAAGCAATATCCATGCTTAATTCCGCTGCAACATGCATTTTCCGCCACCCGACCAAAAAAACTCCTAAACCGGGTCAATCAATACTCAATTATGCTTATAACAACTCTACACACCAATATGGACCTTACATTAGCTATCTAACAGCTGGATCACCCATTAGACTCCTAGATTACATAATATTATAATCTAGAATATAAGTAGTTAGAGTATTGATAAACCAACTATAGTATTTACTTGATTTATTATTAGGGCTAAAGTTACTCTTCATAAATCATAATTTATGATTATTAAAATGAATTTAGACAAATAATACATGATACTTGTGAGTGATAGTTGACTAAAATATTAAATTGACTCATGCAATGAAAATTAATATCAAAATATTAAATTACAAATAATAAAAGATTAGGAACGGATATTATAAATTAGATCCGTTCTTAATTATGAACGGCATTTGGAACAGATAGACAAAATCCGTGTGTATTCGAATTTAATAAGGCGCACTTATTTTCCCGCTTTGGATGTTTGGAATGGATTTTGCCACGTCCCATTCTTAAATCAGTTCCTAATATTTACCAATTGGACCGCTTATTGGAACGGAACTGAAAATTAGGAACGGAAAATATCCATTCCTAATTCCGCTTCTATATCTAAGATTAAAGTCGACCCAGAATCCCTTCCCCCCATTTCCCCTCTGAAATCTAGACCCCCGTGCAATCCATCCGCAAATATCCCGCCGTTTGTCTCCCAACCGTCAACCCAGCCCCGCAGGCCGTCATCCGGCTAAACCCCTTGCGAAATCCGGCCTTCTCGCGGCTCCTCTTCCATCGCCAACTGGTGGGAGCCATTTTCCGGCCACCTTTTCCGGCCAAATTACCGTTCAAATGACGGTAATTTTTGGCCTTTTCCATTGTTGCAATTGTTTGATTCATTTGATTGTTTGTATGGGTTTGTATATTAGTTTAAATTAGGATTGCTTAAAAATGTTGAAATATAATTTGATAAATTATATATTTATTTGTTTTAATATAATTTGTTTAATTAGGTTGTTTAATACAATTGTTATCTTAATTATTTAATATATTTAAGTTGTTTTAATATGCTTGAATATAAATATTAGTAAAACTAAGTTGTTTAATATACCTGTTATGGTAATTGTTAAAGATAATTAAGTTTAATATTAAAACATATAAGTTAACTATATGTATAGAAGTTTAATATATGTATATAAGGTTAAAAATTAAGTTACATATATATTACTTTAATATAAAAAAATATATAAGTACAATATATAAAAAAATTATTTATATAAGTTTATTATATCAATATATAAAATTATATATTTGTTTAATATATGTATATAAGGTTAATAAATAAGTTATATATATAATACTTTTGTATATAAAAACATATAAGTTTAATTTATGTATATAAGTTTAATATATATATATATATATATATGTATATTATTATATCTATATAAGGTTAATAAATTGGTTATATATATATGATTTAAAAATATATTATATAAGTTTAATATATAAATATATATATGACTTTAATATATGTATATAAGTTTAATAAAAATATATATACATATATTTATATAAGTATAATATATGTATATAAGGTAAATGTATATATATATATATATATATATTAGTTTAATATATAAAAAAATATAAGCTTAAAATATGTATAAAAGTTTACAATATATATATATATATATTTATATATTAAACTAATATATATATATATATATATATGTGTGTGTATATAAGGTTAATAAAGAACTTATATATATATAAGTTTAATGGCATATATAGAATTTTAATATAAATTAGTTTAATAGATATTAGTTTAATATATATTTAACTTATATATATATATATATATATTAGGTATAAATATAAATTTAATGAATTTGATTGAATTGAGTCATATAAACTCGTTGTTTAACAAGTGAAATGATTAAAATTGCAGCTTGCACAGTGTGAGCGCTGGCGCCAGCGTTCTCAGTCACAGCGTGCTTCGGGCTCTCACGCACAGAGTGGAACCACAGTCACATTCCCACCATTCAGGTGCTGACGCTAGCACACGCACCGAGGGATTGCCACCCCCGCCGCCTCCGTATATGCCACCGGATGCTACTGGCCAGCTCCACAACTCGATACATGGAGATTCGACTTGGCTGAGTTCCGACCCTCTATTCGCCCCCCAAACGATGTCCACTCCTTCAGTACAGCGTGTACCTACATCACAGGTTTGAAATTTAATTCGCGTTACCTCGAAGTACGTGTCGACCGGTCACGCACCGGAAGCACCACAAGGCATTGAAATGGATACCATTACTGCAAAACAACTAAAACTTTAATTAAAATTCTTTTAATAAAATAATAAACGTAAAAGTAATACCAATGGATTAAATTAAAGGAATACCTACGCAACGGAAACTGCTAAGTCTAAGCCACCGACGCCTCCTAGTAAGCCTCCATTCTAATTGCTGACCCCGTACGCGGATCTGCATCCATCCACATTGGATACAGGTGAGTGACAGAGGTTCAATGAATCTCCATCGGGGTTAGAGAAAACAGGGGTAATCCAAAATATAATAATATAAATAAAATAAAATAAATAAAAATTTTATTTTCAACACTTCCTTTCAAATTCTCCAGGTGAGAATTTGATTTTTAAAACCATTAAAATAATTTATAACTAAAATGGGCGGGCATCAAATACACTGAAGGCACGACTGGCCGGTCGTATGCCTTACTGCATCGATGGCTATTTCTTTTCTCTTTAAATACACTTTCACAATTTCTCTTCTGCTAACTCGTTCCTTCGGTGGTGCCTAGCTGTGGTGGAACACAGCTCTAGAGCCCTGGCGAGTTTCCCAACGCGCCTCTCCCAGTGTCACACTCCGACCTGCCCGAGTCGGCCACGTGGCAACCGCCACGCTGCCTCGAAGTACGTGCAGGTCGGTCACGCACCAGAAGCACCGCAAGGTATTGAAATGGATATCATCGCTGCAAAACAAAACTAAAATTTTAATTAGAAATCATTTAATAAAAATATTAATTTATAAGCAATACCAGTGGACTAATTAAAAAGGATACCTACGCAGCGGAAACCACTAAACCTAAGCCACCAACGTCTTCTAGTGAGCCTCATTTCTATGGCTAACTCCGTATGCCAATCTGCATCTGTCACGCCCCGACCCGCCCGGGGTCGGCCACGTGGCAACCGCCGCGCTACCTCGTAGTACGTGCCGGCCGGTCACGCACCAGAAACATCGCAAGGCATTGAAATGGATATCATCGCTGCAAAACCTTTAAAACTTGATTAAAATCATTTAATAGAATAATAAAACTTAAATAGTACACCAGTGGATTAATTTAAAAGGAATACCTACGCAACGGAAAACTACTAAGCCTAAGCCACCGACGTCTTCTAGTGAGCCTCCTTCCTAAAGCTGACTCCGTACGCAAATCTGCATCCATCCACATTGGATACAGGTGAGTGACAGAGGTTCTAAGAATCTCCATCTGGGTTAAGGCAGATAAGGGAAATTCAAAATAAAATAATAATAAAATAAATATTTTTCTTTTAAAATCCTTTTCCGGTCCTCTTGCTGAGAACCCTCTTAAAAAAACACTTTAAATAAATAAATAAATAAATATACATAAAATGGGCTGGCATCTCTATCATACTGGAGGTGCGACCCGTCGGTCGTCTTATGCCTCACTGCACCGAGGGCTATCTCTTTTCTTTCTAAAAATATTTTCTCTTTCTCTTTCTCATTCTCATTCTCTTTCTCTAGCCCTTTCCCTCGGTGGTGCCTCACTGTGGTGGAACACAGTGAATTGGAGCTCTGGCGAGTTTCCCTACGCGCCTCTCCCAACCAGGCTCGACTCACCGTGCCCCTCGATAGGCGGTCCACGGCTGAGTATCATGCATGCTCTCAAACTCGGTCCACGCTCCCGCAAATTGGAGTCCCGAGGAACCCTCTCAATCACTCATCTCCCAAGGGCATCGTACCCTCAATAATCATAATAATAAAAATATTTCAAACGTATATATATATATATAACATTACATATTTAAAATATTTAAACACACACACATAGTCTATATATTTCTTTTTAAGACATCCCACTCACTGTGTGGGTATATCACAAGCAGGTGTGTGTATGTGGATTTCCCATATCCCAAAATCTTTTTGAAAAACATTTATGTTTTAAAATCATTTTTAAAACCCTTTTTCCCAGTGGCTACACAGAGAAGTCTAAGTCACTCACTGTATTGGGAGAATCGTATACTCCCAAGCGCTCCATGTAGCTTAACCTCCGGAGTATCGCCGCACTCGATTAACCGGAGCCCTAATACACGGAAATATATGTTAGCATTCATAATTACAATTTATGAATGCACCTATAAGGCTCTAATATGACCTATGACAATGTTTGGAAGTGATTCGGGGCTTAGAAAAGTGTCCGGGAGGTTCCGGGGTAAAATTTGGACACTTGGTGAAAAATTACGAAAATACCCCTGGGGTCCATGGGCCACTCGGGCCGGGCCCGACACTTAGAAAAGTGTCCGGGAGGTTTCGGGGCTAAAATCGGACTCTCGGTAAAAAATTACCAAAATGCCCCCGGGGGCCCCACACTCGGACTAAGCTGGGCCCCACACGGGTTGGTCCAAATTCTACTCGAAATCGGGCTCAAAAAGCCCACCTATGAGATATTTATACATTATAATGATATAATATATAAATATCTAAGATATAATAATATTATATATAAATATCTAAAATATATTAATATAATATATAAATATCTTTTAATATAATAATAATATATTGAAAATATCTAAATAGGGAGTCGATCGGCCAGTTCTTCGGCCGATCTCTTCCCCGGTTTTCGCACTCGTTTCTCCTCCTTTCGACGTACAAACTTAGAGAGGCGATCCTCATGGCATCCACAACGGATATGCCGAGGCAGAAACGAGAAACACCGGTCCAATTTTCTCGTAGACCGAGATTTAGGCCAAATTGACTAAATCTCCGATTTACTCACACCCGGTGCACAAAAATGTGTAAAAACGGAATGGGACGTAGAATAAGGTGAATACTATAACACACTAAAAACTCACCTTATTCCACCGGCCCGAAATCCCCTTATTTGAGTTTAAAGCTTTAATCTGGTTAAAAGCTGAAAACTTGGATCTAGGCTAAACCGATGCATGGATGTGCGTGCAAGCTTAACATAACGTAGATCGAGGTGAGAAGAACAACATACTGGAAACTCACCTTGATCTGATAGCCGGGCATGTCCCACTTTGCCAATTGTCCAAAATGCCTCCGGTCGGCTCCAGAGAGAAAAGAAGAAAAAAGAAAGAAAAAGAAAAGAAAAATGAAAGAAAGGTTCGGCTCCCTCCCCTATTTATAGAGGAGCCAGACGCCAGGTCCACTCTGGCCCCGAGTCAAACTTTTTTCCCTTTTTCAACTTTCTTCCATTTTTACCCGTTGGCTAAATCCTTTGATTTCTTGTGCCAATGGGGCCCATAATAAATTTCTAGGGACTTAATTGGAGGTCTTTTTTGGCATTTACTAATTTCCATGCACGATTAATTACTTTTTCTTCTAACTCCATTTTATCCTAATTTTAACGTCTCTTCTGACTTGACACAGCCGGACCGACCCATTGTTTAATTAATACGTCGTCTTGTACTATTTCATTCCTACAGAAAAGTCGTGCTAGGTCCGGGTGTGTCAGCATCCATCCACATTGGATACAGGTGAGTGACAAAGGTTCTAAGAATCTCCATCTGGGTTAGGGCGGATAAGGAGAAATCCAAAACAAAATAAAATAAAATAAAATAATAATAAAACAAATATTTTTCTTTTAAAATTCTTTTCTGGTTCTCATGCTGAGAACCCTCATTTATAAACACTTTAAATAAATAAATATATATATACATAAAATTGGCTGGCATCTCTATCATACTGGAGGCGCGACCCGTCGGTCGTCTTATGCCTCACTGCACCGAGGGCTATCTCTTTTCTTATTCATAATATTTTTCACTTTTCTATCTCTCTAGCCCTTTCCCTTGGTGGTGCCTCGCTGTGGTGGAACACAGCGAACTGGAGCTCTGGCGAGTTTCCCTACGCGCCTCTCCTAACCAGGCTCGACTCACCGTGCCCCTCGATAGACGGTCCACGGCTGAGTATCATGCATGCTCTCAAACTCGGTCCACGCTCCCGTAAATTGGAGCTCCGAGGAACCCTCTCAATCACTCATCTCCCAAGGACATCGCACCCTCAATAATCATAATAATAATATTTCAAGTATATATATATATATATATATATAACATTACATATTTAAAATATATAAACACACACACGTAAGTCTATATATTTCTTTTTAAAACATCCCACTCACTGTGTGGGTATATCACAAGCAGGTGTGTGTATGTGGATTTCCCATATCCCAAAACCTTTTTGGAAAAATATTTATGTTTTAAAATCATTTTTAAAACCCCTTTTCCCCAGTGGCTAGACAGAGAAGTCTAAGTCACTCACAGTGATGGGAGATTCGTATACTCCCAAGCGCTCCATGTAGCTTTAACCTCCGGGGCATCGTCGCACTCGATCATCCGGAGCCCTAGTACACGGAAGTACATGTTAGCATTCATAAATAAATTTATGAATGCACCTATAAGGCTCTAATATGACCTAAGACGATGTTTGGATGAGGTTTGGAAGACCCGGAAGTGTTCCAACTCGATTTGGGGTCAATTTGGGTTTCAGGACGTAAAATGACCGTTTTGGCCCTAAAAAGCAAGAACGGCGCTGGATCTAGAGTGAACCAGCACCGGTTCTCTTCGACCCAAGGTCGATCGCCGGACAAGCAGAAACGGCGCTGTTTCTGCCGTTTCTGGACAGAACAGGAGTCGGTTCTGTTCTGGGTTTCAACCCGAAAATTCTTCAATTTCTCTCTTAATTCGAAAACCGATGTAATTGTCCACCAATTTAGCTACAATTTGATATGCATGTACCTTAATGCATCCACGACACGTTTACCGAAAGAAAAACGAGAATCATAAGCTCAAAGTTCCTAGATCTCGAATCTAAACTTAAAATTTAACTAAAAGCTGAACCTAACTTTGAGCTTGGATCCCTCCTAAACCGATGCATGAAAAAGCGTGCAAACTTAGAAGAACGTAGATCGAGGAGTTAAGAATAACTCACCAAGATCTCGCCTCGAACTGGCGGTCGGTTTGTCCGGATTTGCCAATTGTCCAAAATGCCTCCTTTTGGCTCTAGAGAGAAAAAGAAAAGAAAATGAAAGAAAAAGTAAAAGAGAAATGAAGAAAAGCTTCGGCCCTCCTCTATTTATAGAGGAGCCCGACACCGGGTCTACTCGGGCCCCGGGTCAAACTTTTCCCCTTTTTCAACTTTCTTTCATTTTCACCCATTAGCTAAATCTTTTGCTTTCTTGTGCCAATGGGGCCCTTAATAAATTTATAGGGACTTAATTGGAGGTCTTTTTGGCATTTACTAATTTCCATGCACGGTTAATTACTTTTTCTTCTAACTCCGTCTTATCCTAATTTGCACTTCTCTTCTTAATTAGACACATCCGGACCTACATATTGTTTAATTAATACGCCGTCTTACACTATTTCGTTCGTACGAAAAGTCGTGCTAGGTCCGGGTGTATCACCCAGGGTCTCGTCTCACCGTGCCCTTCGATAGGCGGTCAACGGCTGAGAATCAAGCATGCTTCTCCAACTCGGTCCACGCTCCCACATATATTGCAGCCCCGAGGAGCCACTCAATTACTTATCTCGAATCCCATTTATATATTTATCATATATACACACACACACACACACACACACACACATATATATATATATATGCTCACAAAACATATATGTTTAAAACATTAAACACACACACAAGCTTTTACATTTTTAAAATTATCCCACCCTCTAAATAGGTGTATTACAAAATAAAAAGTATGTGTCGTGGATTACCCTTATCCCAAAACAGTTGTAAAACCTTTTAAAACAATTTATATTTTTAAACATTTAAAAACGTTTGTCCCTAGTGGCTAAGCACTGAAAACAAGGCCACTCACAGTATTGGGAGATTTGTATACTCCCAAGCACTCTATGTAGCTCAACCTCCGGAGTATCACCGTATTCAATTCACCCGAAGCCCTAGTACACGGAAATACGTTAGCATTCATAATTAAACTATGAATGCACCTATGAGGTTCTAACATGACCTAAGACTGGGCTTGAATGTGATTTGGGCTTAGAAAAGTATCCGGGAGGTTTCGTGGATAAAATCGGGCTCTAAACGAAAAATTACCAAAATGCCCCTGGGGGCCCGTGGGCCCCACACCCTGACTGGGCTGGGCCCACACTGGTTGGACCAAGTTCTACGCGAAATTGGGTACAAAAAGCCCTCCTACGAGATATTTATATATTATAATGATATAATATATAAATATCTAAGATATATTAATATAATATATAAATATCTTAAATATAATAATATAATATAAAAATATCTAAACAGGAACTCGATCGGCCTGTTTCTCGGCCGGTCTCTCCCCCGATTTTCTCACTCGTTTCTCTTCCTTTCGACTTACAAACTTAGACAGTCAATTCTCATGGCATCCATGACGGATTCGCCGAAGCAGAAACGAGAAACACCGGTCCAATTTTCGTAAAACCGAGATTTAGTGTAAATTGACTAAATCTCCAATTTATTCTCACTCGGTGCACAGAAATACGTGAAAACGGAGTATGACGTAGATTAAGGTGAGTACTATAACATACTAAAAACTCACCTTATCTCACTGGCCCAATATCCGTAGATTTGAGTTTTTAAATTAAACCGGTTAAAAGCTGAAAACTGAGATCTATGCTAAACTGATACATGGAAATGCGTGTAAACTTAATATAACGTAGATCGAGGTGATTAGAATAACATACTGGAAGCTCATCTTGATCTGACGGCCGGTTTGTCCGGATCAACCAATTGTCCAAAATGCCTCCGTTTGGCTTCAGAGAGAAAAAGAGAAAAAGAAAGAAAAAGAAAAAGAGAAATGAAGGAAAAAGCTTCGGTCCTCCCCTGTTTATAGAGGAGCCTAACACTGGGTCTACTCGGGCCCTGGGTCAAACTTTTTCCCATTTTTCAACTTTTTTCCATTTTCACCCTGTTAGCTAAATCCTTTGATTTCTTATGACAACGGGCCCAATAATAAATTTCTAGGGACTTAATTGGAGGTCTTTTTGGCATTTACTAATTTCCATGCACAATTAATTACTTTATCTTCCAACTCTATCTTATCCTAATTTGAACTTCTTTTCTTAATTAGACACATCCGGACCGACGTATTGTTCACTTAATACACCGTCTTACACTATTCCATTTGTACGAAAAACTCGTATTAGGTCCGGGTGTGTCATACTGCCCCTCGGGTGCCTCCTGCCCCTCTTGCGCCTACTGCACCACCCGCCTCGACATATGATCTGACACAATACGATATGTACAAACTCGGTGATTACTCATACCGTCTTGGGTCGAATGTGTACTACCATCCCGGGCCATCATCCCAGACCGAAATAGCATCCCATACCGAGCCAGCATCCCAGCCCACACAGCCTGTTCAGCCTCCTGACATTCCTGAGGCGTCCACATCAGCACCGAGGATACCATTATCCTCTTCCGAGTTATTTGGGTACACTTATTTAACTGTTTTTTATTTCTTATTTAATTTCTTAAATTTCTTATTAATTAAAACACTTACAATTAAAAACTTTTTTTATTGAAGGGATCGCAAGAAAAATAAGTCAATCAAGAAGGAGATGAAGGCGCAAGTCTGTGGTTTCTACAATGGGCCTTGGATGTCTTGGAAAAAGATCCCACATGAAGCTGCTTGTCATATGTACGATGCCTAGAAGGTAAATTATAAATGTTGCGATTATTTCAAATTATTTTGATTTAATTAAGTTTGATTTATTCACTTCTGTAAATCATATAATAAATTATTTGCATTTTCATTATAGCAACCCTACTCGTTTCCCCCTGAGGATGCAGAGGCCATTTGCTTGTATTTCGAGGACGTTGTGGGGAAGTTTCTCAGGAAACAGTTTGCAGTTGCTCAGAGAACGAACAAGCGACCAAAGTGGCTATCGGATGACGTGTGGAGGTCACTCAAGGATAAATGGGCTACCGACGAGAGATTCAAGCATATCAGTGAGCAAAACAAGAAAAATCGCTCCACTGATAAGGCGATCGTCTATCGGGGTGGCAGTAAAGCAAGTAACTTCCATTTCAATGACTTGGTAATATTAAATAATTATTCTTTTTCAATTTAGTTTTTAATTTCATTATAACTGATATATTTATTATTTAAATATATCTATTAATTTTATTCTTTTTGTAGGTTAAGGAGGCGGATGATGATCTTGGTCCCACAGACCTTTTCCACCAGCTATACGACACCAAACAGGGCGATTACCCGGACGGCCGTGCGAGGACCACTATTGTAAGTTTATTTCTAAAATTTTCCTTCAATTTATAATTTATATACGTTTAATTCAAATTGTATTTACTTTTATAAAGTAATTTAATTACATATATATATATATACTTTTATATACTTCATTATTAATTATATATATACACGTATATATATTATGTACACACTTGTATATATATAACACTATATACAAATACATATACTTTACATACTTTTAATTATACATAAATGGTTTTATATATGCTTGAATAATACTAATAAAATTTTTTGTTCCTCTTTTCAAGAGCAATGCAAGACCGCACTTTCGGAGGCAGTCAAGCAAGCTGGTGACATATCGCGAGTCAACCAGCATGCAGCATTCCAATGTGTAGCTGGCGGCTCACGGAACCGATGGCTTGGGTACGGCTGTATCGCCAAGCAACCCGGTTTCTCCGCCACCACCGGCATAGTCCCATCTCAAGCGCAAGAGAACATTTCCTTGCACCAGGAGTTACTCGACCTGCGAGCTGAGATTGATAGGAGGCATGTTGAGGACTTGAGACGACAGGAGGAGGAGAGGAGGGCACGGGACGAGAGGGATCGGATGTGGGAGGCTCTATTAGCACAGCTGACGGCCCGGTTTCAATCCGCTCAGGGTCAGCAGGGCCTAGCACCGGAGCCATCCCAACATGATCAAGTTGGAATTGGCGAGTCTTTTTCCGAAGCACAGCAACGCCAGGATCCTATGGCCGATCAGGGTGAGGACGGAGATCATTTTGATCTGACTTGTTTAGCGGACGATTAGGTTTTAGCTATTTTTCTTGTAAATAAATATGAATACTATCTTGAATATTATTTTATAAATATATTATTCAAATTCTCTATCTATTTTTGTTAATTTTAATTTTAATTATTTTATTTTTTATAATAATAATAATAATAATAATAGTAGTAGTAGTAGTAGTAGTAGAAAAAATAATAATAACTATAATAATAATAATAATAATAATAATAATAATAATAATAATAATAATAATAATAATAATAATAATAATAATAATAATAATAATAATAATAATAATTTCTTCTCAATTTATTCAATATATTTTAATTTTATTATAATAACAAAATCCGTTCCAAAAAACGTTCTAAAAATCCGTTCCAACTTCCATGTAAATTGAAAAATCTGTTCCAAATCTAACGACCGCGATTAATTTTGGCTAAAACTTTGCATCGGATTTAGATACGGAAATATTCCGTTTCAATTTCCGTCTTTATATCCACACTTAATAACGCTTCAAATTCTGTGTCAAATATAATCTCCTTCCAAAAAACCGTTCCCATTTTCCTATCAGTGTCTCGTCTGTTGCCTCGGAATTTGGAACGAATATAATTCCGTTCCAAATTTTTGGGCATGGAATTTAAAAGCCGTTCCTAGTGTTTTGGGACAACCCTGTTGGCGCGGTTTTTTTCCCGCTTTTGTTTCCGTTCCTTTTCCTAATAGACACGGATTTTTATGAAATTTCCGTTCCTATTTCTGTTTCTATATATAGACCTCTTTTCTAGCAGTGTTGGGTGGAACGAATAATGATAGCATTTGGTATATAGTTTTCTTTTAAAAGAATGAAATCAAATCCTCCTTTTCCTCGGGGAGAAAAATGCATTTTGTGAGATACTATAATTAAAAGTAATTTTCATCTTGAAGGAGAGTTTTAAATGCGAAAGAATCCCAAACTTTAATCAATAAAATTTTGTTTTGAAGGTTTCAAAGTTCAAATGGTGCGATTATAAGGTAGAATTTATGAAATAGAAAAGCTACATCCCGAACATTTTGGTACCTAAAAACATATAACATTGTCTTTTTTATTTTTGTTTACAAAGAGGGGAAGAAGGCAGGCTTCAAACTCACATCTTTATATGACCTTCTCCAACTTCTCTAGACAACTAGATTAATTAAGAGGGATAATAACATTTTAGTGAAATTGATCAAATAGTAATTAATTTGGAGGGGAAAATTACTGAATTAATAAAAATGTACCCCAAAACATGCCAAAGAATATTCCAAGCAGACAATGAATAATGAAATTTTTATCTTTAAATTTTGGAATTTGTTATAAAATATTGAATATTGAAGAACAATAAAGTAAAAGAAATAAGAAAAGAAGAGAAGTACAGAGAATTTTATTATTACAGAAAATAGAGAATATAATTATTGATGAGTTGTATGAAATGATGATACAAAGGGTGTTAAGACTTTTTATTTATAATGGAGAACCTTTTTTACAAATAAGATAGATTTAATCGAACTTGCAAACGAAGTTTACTTTCAGGTCAAATAATCTTTAATTAATGATCTCTTTTCATTAATTCTCTTTAAACATGATCATGGTGTGAAAATCTATTATTCTATAATTCCATAACAGAATTTGAATTTTGAGATAAATATGATAAGATTGGTGAAACGGAGAGCGACAAGAAAAATAATAATATTTATAAAGAATTTATGTATGGAAGAAGTCCATATAGGACTATATCAACCACGCCTTGCTAGTAGTACTTTATTAGGTTGACATTTTAACTTTTAAAAATACAAAAAAGAAAGACTGCTGACGCCTGACGGTGAACGCAATCATTTTTAATTAATTAAACCAGAATCAAACTCAATTCAAAACATATCCTGAATAGAAAAAGAACAAGTTTAGCAAAATCTCAGTCAAATTAGAAATAATTGTTAAGTGAATTCAAACTTCATCAAAGTTGATTTGGGAGAAAGAGACTGTGTCTAGGCTCAAAGGTTGGTGGCCCGATTCAGCCTAAATGGGGTCAGGTTCAAAGACTTGGGAACTTGCTTGATATAATTGAGATCGTATGCTTAAAAGGCACAAAAAGCCAAGAAATTCGACAAGGATGACTCAATGTGAAAGAGGCCCAAAACGTGGATACATGCCAGTCCCACGAGGAACAACAATAAACAAAAAAAAAGACACGAAAAATTCATATAATACAAGCTATAACAAAGCAATTGGTGTTATTAATGGGAGAAAGAGACTCGGTTTGATTTGAAATTAATACTCAGCTTCACGTGTAATCAAATTTTTAATAAGGTAATATATATTCCCATATTTGAAATCTGATATATACACCTTCTATTTCGGAAGAGAATTTGTCGACATAATTTGACCATTAATTTTTGTTTTATATCTCTAAGAAAGGTGACGGTCAAGAGTTGAACCCTTATTACGTACGGAAAGAGATTAATATCTAATAGAATAATGATAAACAATTAATTTATTCCATAGTATGGACAAAGTAATTACGTACACAAAAATATTCAAATTATATTTTTTGATGATAATATAATAAATTCTCGTTACATTATATAAATATTTTAGGTATGAACATCTATTGAAAAATTATCTACAAATTAAGAAATAAATTCACTAAATTAATATTTAAATTGGATAAAATTTATATATGATTTATATATAATGAAACTTGAACTTGAGACCTAAAGTCTCAGAGAAGATACTCCTACTACTCCAACTAGAGTTCATGTGTCAAACTATATTATATTTTTAATTGTGCGAAATTAATGTAGATAAATGAGAATTATAAATAGTATTATAAGTATTTTGGCACAATTTGTCATCTAAAATATGTTATTTTAAAAATGTTTATGGATCTATAATATGCCAACAAAGCAATCCAATGTTCAAAGCGTGAGTCAAAGTTCCTTGTCAATTTAAAAAAACATTCAAATTTTAATGGAAAAAAATTTCTTGATGCGTATAAAATTATGTATATCAAGACTTTTCCAATATAAAATCGAAAAAGATAGATGAAGAAAACAAGTTAAATTGGGTAGGTAGGTAGGTTTTAGCGGGCCCAAATATCCGTACATCTTGCTCGAATATATTGTAAAAAAAAATAAAGTTGAAAAAAAAAAGAGAGAACTTTTGTCACTAATGAGATGGACTAAACCCTCAAATTAGGTTTAAGTACACTTAAAAGTAAAAATGTTGAATTTGAAAATATCTATTTTTCATAAAATTAAAAAGAAAATAAGAAAAAAAGGTGAAATACTGAAATTCCAACATTCTCTATGGCTTTTTAGGTTATGGATGAAGTTTCTTGTTAAATTCTTAAAAGAAAGTAATGTGAAACCAAAGGCCAAACTAATAAAGGTTATTATAAGGTAATGAGATGGGCTAAACCCTCAAACTAATAAAGGTTTAAGTACACTTAAAGTAAAAATGTTGAATTTAAAAATATTTATTTTTCATAAAATTAAAAAGAAAATAGGAAAATAAGGTGAGATTCCAACATTCTCTATGGCTTTTTGGGTTATGGATGAAGTTTCTTATTAATTTCTTAAAAGAAAGTAATGTGAAACCAAAGGCCAAAAGGATAATTATAAGGTAATTAATCAAGAAAGGATTATTTCAATTCCCTACTTTACCCAAAAAAAAAAAAGAAGAACGGATTATTTGAAATTAAAAAGTTAAAACCAGATGCATGCATATGAAATTTCCTATGCAATCAAATTTGAAGTCATTCAATTGCAGAAATAGGAGAGTCGATCAAATCAATAAAGTGGATTTGAAATTTAATAATTATCTTTCATTATTATATTATATTTTTTAATTAACTTTGCTTTCACGATCGTGATCTTAAGAAAGACACTCTATAGAAAGCATGGATATTTGGATGGACCAATCTCAAAATAGTACCCATTAATTTTTTTTTAGGAAATAATGCCATTAATTATAAATTAATATAGTGTTGGAAAAATTTATCAGACTTATTTAAAGGTTGTGTATGCATATGTAATGAGTATTTTTAAACTTCACAAGTGAAATTTTTTTTTTGTCAAATCACAAGTGGTATTTATAGCGGAGTTAAATGAATGAAAATCTTTTGTTTTATCCTAGTGTCCCATTTTATATACCATAAATTATAACATGTCACTTATCTCATTTTTAAAATATACTTTACTCTTTATTTAATTTTAGGGTTTTTCAAACAAAAGTTTTTAAAATTATTTTAAAGAGAAAAAATATATTTTATAATAAAAATTTAGTCAGAAATTAAAACATTTTTAATTTTCGGTATAAGTTTGAACATTTTTTACATTAATGTGGTAAATTTTAGTTTAAATAAAGAAAAAAAGATAGATAATTCTTTTCTTTATTTATTTTGTTAAAATCAAATAAGGATTAGGTATCATAAATGGGAAACGTAACAAGCTATGATGTATAAGGCATGAAATATGGCACTAATATGTGACAAAGAATTTGTTGTCGATAAATATTCTTGTAGAGTTTTTTTTTAAAAAAATTAATTAATTAATTAAATAGTGAGGTACGAAGAAGAAGGATTTGAAACTTATCTGAATGTGTATCAACCAATGAACCCAATAAATTGGATATAGAAATTTTACACAATCCTGACCAAAGATCTTATACCCATAATTAAAAATATGAATGCATATGGATCATAATCCATTGATGATTTACAACAAATTGCCAAATCATATAGTCGAAGAAATTAAAAGAACATTATCCAAGCACTTTGTAGATAAACATCACACTACTTAACAATGGTCCCATCCCCACATCACTATCACCTCATATAAGTAATTTACGATACAAACAAATGGAAGAAAGCAAAATCCATAGATATTGTATAATGCCATATGCTCTATTTGCTTTATATATATGGAAAAGAGAGGTTATGCCAATCTAAGTGGTTCACAATTTCTAAAGAAACATTATGTTTTATATAAATAAAAGTTTGATCAAGACTATCTATAAAAGAGACGTTTTATACCTTCTAATAACAATGCATCACCTCACCTTTTTTTTTAAAAAAAATTTACAAAATCTTACAATATAGTATAATACACACAATTATTTAAGGAAAAAAACTCTTTTTACTTCTTTTTTTTTTTACAAACTTCAACATTTTTCTACAATTACTAAAATTTTATCTCAATAATATCCTAAATTTTAAAACTTACCTCACAAATCTTTTTTTTTTAATTTGTGATTAAACTTTGACCAAATATGGATTCATTAGTGAAATAATTGTGTGCAATAAGATTCATTATAGAATTTTCTAAAAACTTTAAAAAATTTGATTCGATGTGTTATAATTAAATGGTGTAAAACTCTCCTTTTAAATGCAGCTTTGATTAAACATTTTCTTTTTTCATATTCGTCCCGAGGAATTTGATAACTTTTACTCTTTTTTAAACAATAGAAGCATGCGCCGATTATATTATACTTTAGTAAAATGCTCATGTGTGAAAACATTGGAACCTTATAAAATTCTTGATAAAATCAATTTTTATCATTTTAAAAAAAAAACGAAAAGAAAAGGGAAATGAAGTCAAGGGAGGAAAAAAAATCTATATTGGGTGAAAGGAATCTCTTTCTTTAAATTCTACTAGAAAATTTTCCCGCTCACCATGCGTGGGTATTTTATGTTGTAAAACTTGACAATAAGTATTTGTCAATTTTGTATATATTATTATGTGACTTTTAAAATTAAAGATATATAATATGATTTTTTAACTTTTTTTTTAAGAAAAACATATTATAATTTAGTGAATTAAAATGTTTTTAATTGATTAACCAATAAATAAAACTACATATATAAGATTAAATTCATCAATCACTAATATCTTGTAGTAATATATATATATATATATATATATATATACATGTATCAGTTAAAATTTTTTATTAGCCAATCAATAAAAATACATCTTCATATATTATGCATATATTTTGAAAATGTCAATTATCCAATAAATATTATAAATATTAAATTCATTTAATTTAATAATATACACATACATATGTATTGAAAATGTTGACTGACCAATAAATAAATTGCATGCATAAAATATTAATTCAGAAATAATAAACTTTTTTAATTATAAATCTAATAATGATATATAACAATTGAATTAACTAAAATTAATTATAAATATAACAATATAAAAATAAAACAATCAATTACAAACCCATTATTTTACGCCCATTCTAAACCCAGATCTCAATCCAAAAAAAATAAAGAAAGAAAAAAAAAATCAAACACAACAAAAAAAAAATGAAAAAAAATAGAGACCAATAAGGGGTGTCAAATGCATCTCCTCACCTATCTCTCAAAACACCCCAAGAACCCACGTATCTTGCTTTAATATATGTTAATAGATAGATAGATTTCCATAAACATAATTCTGTTTTCGAATATGTAGTATTAGCCTAGTAGTGAGAGACATCTTTATAATCCAATAAATCTCACTC
Organism: Microcos paniculata; assembly: GCA_030664755.1. NCBI lineage: Eukaryota > Viridiplantae > Streptophyta > Magnoliopsida > Malvales > Malvaceae > Microcos > Microcos paniculata. The sequence continues at coordinate 21,739,475 of CP131461.1, forward strand.
CACCACAATTCAAACTCTTGAGATCTTTAAGATTAAATCTAAAAACACTTGAATAATTTGGTGTCACTTTAAGGATAAAAGTGTTCTAGGCGGATAGCTCGATCTTTGAACAGGTCTATTTCGAGACTTTTATCCACTTACATACAATGTCTAAATTAAATTCAATGTCACAATCTCAAATTTAATATAGAAATTGGAGAATACTAACCTCTGTACTATCTCGAGCAAATACCAAATTTTGTATGGAGATATATTGGCACTCTTTCTAAACTCTTCGATGCTTATCCATCTCTTCTATTTTTAGATCAGAAGTAAAGGGAAACATTAAAATTCAACTTGGGATATTAATTAATTGACTTTCTACCCCAATTTCCACTTCAGCCTACCATTCAGTCAAAGTGGCCAAAGCTTCTTTTCTTTGGGAATGATAGAGTTTTCACTCGCCAAAAATAAGTTATACAAGTGGCAATATATCAATGTCCCACATTTTGGGTTGATGTATGCCGGTAAATCGTTACAATTAACAACGGAACATTTGATTTAATGATAAATACATTTATATCTTCTAATACATAAAAGAATTGGATTCGAATCCTCGTTTTTGTAGTAAAAGGAAACTATGACTTACTAGTTTTAATCAAATCAAATAGTCACTTTGACTAGTAGACGGGTCTTGATTCTGTAGAAAATTAAAGATATTGAACCCAAATTGTCAAGGTAAGATCCTCCGGCGCCGTTAGCCAAATCTCAAACACACAAAATGAAAAATGTGCTGATTTTAAGGTCACAGATTCTTTCTCCCTCGTGACCATGAACAATCTATTTGAAAAGGACCCTTTATTTTGCAGCTCAGCATGGACGGTGGCAGTGGCACCAGTGGTGGTGGTGTTGTTCTGAGTTAACCCCAAAAGTGAAGCTAAAGAAAGAGTCAAATTTGCCATGACTTGTTAGGTCAGCATGAGCCGCTTCAAGCACTTGGCTCTCTCTTTTCAACTGAGATGTGTGGAATTTTGTGTTCAAGTTCGTTGCATCTTAACATTTTTTAATCAAATTCGTCACCGGCCTTTCACTGTCAAAGCCCACCTGTTTTCTTTTTATTATTCCACGTTGTTCACGATCATGAATGGGTCTCGTTCTTTCCCCTCTTTTGGTGAGAAACGTTATGCACTCATGCTTCTACTTAGGCATGAAGTTTTGGGACTGGGCATTGATTGTTATGGGCCATCCAGAAAATGCTAACACTCCCATTTGAAGCCTTTTTCAAGCAAACGATTGTCAAACCCCACTTCCATTCTTTTATTTTTTTTTTTTAAATTATCGTCAGGATATTCCTAACTTTATCTAGGACTAATCCTCTATTCGAACTATCTTAAGAGCATATTACACAAATTGAACTATTACATTCAGGATTTCTCTTTGAAATGCTTTTTACAGATACAATCCTTGATTGATAAGATAAGTACCCTTGGTTTATAGGTCAAATCCAAGCAACTGGGGCTTCTCACCTTGGAAAGAAGAAAAAAAGAAAACCATGATTGACAAGGAAACTCGTATTGACCCATTGCATTCAAGATTTTATTTTATTCTAAAGTGCTCACGAGAAGAACGAACCCTGATTGATAATGAAACTCTTATCGACATACTGCATTCAGGAATTTACTCCAAAGCACTCTCCACAAGAATGAACCCTTGATTGACAAGGAAAGAGAGCTCTGGGTCCCATTTTTCACCAGTAGCACCGTTGTGAAACTGGTTCAGGATTACCGTCAAAGAGAAGGAGAGCATAACCTCAGTCAAAAGTATGGATGTTAGGCGGTGCCTTCTAATTTCTAATTGGCTTTGCTATGGTCAAACTTTCTACCAAGTTACACGCATGCTGGCTCATGCACTTGCGTTTTTAAGGTTATATATTAATTCCCGAAATCCCGGCAGAAAAAGGTTCACTTTTACAACACCGTGGACAAAAGAAGATTGCAAAGATTAGCTCGAATACTTCAAACCTGAAAATTGACTTGTAATCGGTTACCCTTTTGTCCTGATCTTTTCGTCATATTGCCATGTAGTTAGTAACTCCAAAATTCTTGCAGGTTTCAGGATAATTCCTGAAACGACTAACATGTGCTCTTAAGGAGACAAAAAAAAAAGGTCGACAATCTAATTTTGTCTTGTCCTGGATGCGGTGCATTTGGACTAACGGAATCAAAAAAGTAGGGAAGTTCAAATAATTTTTCCTATTAGATTTAGACCAGAAATAAGGGGAGCAAATAAGAACACAGATGAGGATTATAGCCCTGAAAATGATGTCTTTTTCATGTTTAGATTAAAAGAAAGTACCCTCCGGATCATCTGAAGCTAGAAGCTAAAAACAGCCTGGAAAGTGAAAAGTAAGCCCCACATTAAAATTTAAACGCATTTCGGCTTCAATAAACCTAAAGATATCGCTAGTCGAGGATAACTACAAATCCTGCAGCCATTTCGGAATAACAGACGGTCCTACATTACTGCCAGCAAAGTGAGAAAGCTACGTTCCCAAAGGAACCCTTCATCTTGGAAGTTCTAATTCAAATCCTTGAATGGGCAAAGTAGGAGATATGGTATGACACAGAGCTAGCTCTTATCGTGTAGCCTAATATCGCCCGTTAAAAAAAAAAAAAGACGGGAGAGCAACTGGTTAGCCTTTGTTGAGTTGTTTTACCAATTAATCTAACAGCATCTAAAACTTACTCTATTTACTGAAAAAAAATAAAAAAAGAAATTAAGAGAATGCAATAGCAGCTACCAACAAACATTTCAAAGCTTTCTTTACCATTTAAGTACTCTCAGCAGGCCCCGTTTAGAATATTTAACCTGCCTACATGAATTTCTTGTAATTACAACAATTTAAGCTTCCTTTGACAACACTACTACAGTGAGATGAGAGGAACTTTGTGCTTTCATAGGTTGTACAATCATTTTAGATAACCTTAAATGTAAGCTGCGGTGAGATGCGATTATCCTACATGGATTAGAAGAAACTACAGTAGACAACTGCAAGGGAAGGGCTGCGGTGAGAAATCTCACCGCCACCGCCAAAAGCAATAGTGTTTCCAGGAAGCCTTAAAGTGTTCAGAACAAAAATAATCATTGTCACATGCCATAAAAAATCTTGAAACAATCCGTATGCTAACTGTATCAGCTTTGCAAATAATGGGAAGGATGCAAAGAGTGTGCTTACCAGAAAGAAGTTCCAAAAATATCTGAAAAACTTTTATACTGCTGATTGCTTATCAGTGCCGCACATGGATGATCTGCTGACAGATGCTGTCACTATCAAATCATTCTCTTCATCAAAGTCAAGTATGTATCCACTATGCTAACAATGTCCAATCATCAGAATAACAAAAACATGATTCTATAATAGCAATCGAACCAACGATAGGAAATATAAAAATAGAAAGAAAAAGTTTACCATCATCAATGACTGCAACTTGCTTGATTGAATCCAACGGAAAGAGGCAGCTGGATGCAAGGGAAATTTCCAAACCACCTAAAGACAAAATCTGCCTAGAATAATCCAGTTTTCTGCTAAAGACTATTCTATCCAGTTGACTTTCATCAACTACAATATGACAATTCAAAAAGTCTTCCCTTTAGCCTTTTTCCAGGTCATGTCAAGATAATCAGCATGAAGGGTTTACATACAATTTTCAGTAAAACCTTTACAAACCTAGTTCTCCTCGACTGATTTTCAAATTTGACGGCTTTGATTGTGAACTACGAATGGGAAGATTTCACCAGATGAGCTATAATGAAGCTTAATTGATCAATTTATCTGCACTACTGCTTGAAGTGGCTGGAAATTCAGTGTGTACGATGCATTAACTAGGACCACTGACAGAGCATTTAGGTAGTGCTAAAAGTAAATAAGACACTGATTAAAATCTAGTTGTCCAAGACAGTTAAAAGTAACAAGGGCCTCTACATCTCTCATCAATTTGTTCCAAGTTACTACAAATTTTGACTTAAAAAATTTAATTGGGCATTGGAGCAAGGCTGCCCTAGTTTGTTGACCCTCCATGAGATGCTTGTCACATCTAAGCCAGATGATAAGTTTGTTATCCTTACTGGTGATGTTCAAGCCACAAGGGATGGCCATTATCTACAAGGAGGAGGGGAACTGTTAATTGATGATAAAATTAATCATATCTTGAAACTCTGGAGTATCCTGGCACATTAAGATATTAAAAAGACCTTCACACCTATTGGCTATCGCTTTTAGGCTGAAAGCTCATCTTAAAAATTTAAAATGCCTTAACATCCAAAATCGAACAAAAGAGACAGAATTCCTATAGACGGCAATTCTAGCTTTTTCATAACAAATAACACTCAACAAAAGGATTGATATTGCCAACTGTTCATGACAGTACATACTATATTGGCCCATGAGAGTCCTAAATCAAGTCCAAAAAAGGCAAGTAAAGCCACATCTATGATACACTCGCATATACAAGAAAGATGCGCAATAATGTAATGGTACATTTGACCAGCAGATAAAACAAGCATCAATAAGCATCAATTGGAAACAACAGAAAGTTTTATATATTATGATAGATTTTTTCTTCTATAACATTTACACAAGGATTATGTATGTTTGCATATTTGCTAATTCACAACACCCTGATGAACAAAAGCCACCTAAAGATCATGCAAAAAGGATAATTAGATTACAGAGAACACATGTTAGACCATGCTGTAGTTTCAAGATGGTCAGATCTATACTTACACTATAGTATCTCTTTATATAGTATGGAGGTGATTCATGCTTAAGAGACAAACTTCCACCCTCTTATCTGTCAGAAAGATTTTCTCTAAATTATTTCATAGATAGGAATTCTAACTTCCACGAGTCATGCACTCCTCCATTTCGCAACGAACATACAGTCTGTCAATATAGGTGTTGACATCATTGCTCACAAGGTTAACATTTTCCTGTATTTCACCACAAATGAACCATAACATCATGCAATAATATACATGGACACTACAGATTAGATGTTATCAACAGCTACATCAGAGAAGGGAAATTTTCTATTGTTCTTTGATTGTAAGGTATAATTATTTCTTAATGTCCAGTATGAAATGTTAACAAGAAAAGCAAAATAAGAAAAGATAAGTCCATTAAAAGCTAACTGGATATTACTTAGAAATGTCATGAAAATAGGTTTCTTATAAGTTTTACATTATTTCACACATCTTTTTTTTATGGTTCCATTTTGTTATACCAGATCCATTCTCCTATAAGATGAAATGATGGAGGGAAGAAAGGGAATTTACATTGTTAAGAGCAGAACCATCAACTGTAAATTTGATGGCATCAGCTGCAGAATGTGTTCGCAGATAATACATCCCTGTTTTCAGACCCTATGGCAAGAAGGCGGATGAGAATGTATGTTATCTATACAAAAACAGACAACATAGGAATAAAAAGATGAATATTATTCTGTACATAATAAAATTGAAAAAGTTGAATTTCTGCAATGCACTAAATCATGGGATGACACAACAGCAGAAACCTCATTAAATATTGCAATTTAAATTTCAATCAAGCATTAGCAATCCCCTAAAAGAACTAGAAATTTCTGTTCTTTTGGCCATTGACAATAATAAACTTTAAATTTCAAAATATTGCATAAAGAATGAAACCTTAGACCAAGCATAGAAATGCAAGGAAGTTAGCTTTCCAGGATCAGGTTGCTCCATGTGAATATTCAAACTCTGACTCTGATCTATGTAACAGCCCCGATCAACGGCCATGTCAACCAGAGTCTTTTGCTTGATCTCCCACACGGTCCTGGTATTAGATGCCAATACTAGCTTAGAATGATAAGGAGATGCATTATGATGCAGTTTAAAAAGATATACGTAGGAAGCAAAGGAATATGTACTTGTAGATAGCTTTCAGCTCATCAGGTATTTCAGGTATTTTAGATACCGAGCCATTGTGATATAGTATCTTGGTCTTAAGAGCATGACACCAAAGGCCCATTTCTGTCAAATCATGAAGCAGGTGCTTGTTCACTACAACAAATTCACCACTGAAAACAAAAGGGGATTAGCTGTGGACAGATGCACAAACATGTTTTGGAGAGCCAAATCACTACAAACATGAAAACCTTAGAACTCTGCGACTGTAGATATTAGAGGTGTAAGGCTCAAAGCACTCATTGTTGCCAAGAATCTGGCTGGTTGAAGCAGTTGGCATAGGTGCCAGAAGAAGAGAATTTCTTACTCCGTTCTTAGATATCATTTCTCTAAGACCATTCCAATCCCAGCGATCCGATGGTCTTATATCCCACATGTCTACCTGAAGCATTCCCTAGGGGAAAAGAAGGGAAGTTAAAGTACCATTTGTATATAATTTGTCCTTATTCATTCTATATCTCTTTCTATGGGCAATATAGCATGTATCATAGAAGTTTGACAATGGAATATTGCATGATGGACAAGTATTTATTTCCAATACAATGGTCAAGAACACAATTTCACTCTACCATGGCTGCGTATTTAAAATATCACTTCCTACGATAGAAACCACAATTTGCTCTTCATTTTTACATGAAAAATCACTTTTTTTTAATAATTAATTTTATAGACAAATTCTGAAACTCACATTCTATAATCCATCTGAGATCTTTTGGTAAGTACCTTGCTCACAGGACTTCCACTATATGTTTCGTAAGGACCATCTTTTCCAGCCAACTGAGAAGAAGCTTTCAGTGCATGATAGTAGATAGTCTCAAATATATCCTTATTTAGCTGTTGAGCCTGTATTCAAACAAAGAAAGACTTGTATCTAGCAAAATCAATTAGCAAAAACAAATGAAATACATCAGAACAACCTCCAGAGAATCAAAGGGCATGCCAAGCAGGATGAAGGCATCAGCGAGACCCTGAACTCCTATACCAATGGGTCTATGAAGTGTATTTGACCTCCTTGCACTTTCAGTAGGGTAAGAATTGACATCAATGGTTTTATTAAGATTTACAGTGACAGTTGCCGAAACCTATCAGAAAAATAAATAGAAAAAAGCCACTTCAGAAATCCAAATCTTCCTGACTTAAAGGAAAGAATATTTTAGATGAAGACAGCAAATGAAACTTTGATGTTTCATCTACAACATTTATAGACAATCTCATTGAAACAAAAAAATGCATAAACTTGCTTCTTATTTAGTTTTTATAGGTTGCAGCCAGTATTTATGCAGAGAGTGCCAACAGTTAAATACCTCTGCTAATTTTTCAAAATCAAAGTATCTTTTCTTCCAACCTCTGCTTCCAACAACCTTTGATGAGTGTGAGTCCATAGGAACACCCTAAAAGAAACAAAGACTCAATCATATATTAAGAAGAATTATCTGAGAATGAAAAGGATCTAGAGGCCTACCTTTTCCCTGACAAATCTGGGCAAAGCAATAGATGCCAGATTGCACACAGCAGTTTCTGTCGGACTTGAGAACTCAATAACCTCAGTGCACAGATTGGAAGACTTGATAGTGCCGAGATTCTGCTGGTTACTTTTTCTGTTGCAAGAGTCCTTTACATGTAAAAATAATAGTAAATAAATTAGAGACAAAAAGATCAAGGATTTCAAACCATGAAATATGAAAGCAAGGATACCGTGAAGAAAATTCAAATTAATCCATAGGAAGAAAAAGGAAGAAGAATACCTTGAAAAGCATATAAGGAGTCCCTGTTTCAATCTGGGAATTCAGAATCTCAAACCATAGCTTCCTTGCAGGGACAACAACTCTTGCCTTGCCCTATGGTCACAAGAAAGGATATAACTATCATTCTTCACAAATACAAGAATACTTACCACATTCCATTGCCAAATACAGCTAATAATGTGAAGGCTAAACTACCGATTATGTACCTAAAAAAAGAAAAAATTAAAGGCTAATACCTTCACAATTTGGAGCATGGTCAAATTACCTCTTTTTCATATTGAATGTACAATCTTTTAAACTCTTCACCCCAGCAATCAGCTAGACCAGGAGCTTCAGAAGGACAGAACAAGGACCATTTTCCGTCCCCTTGAACCCTTTCCATAAAAAGATCAGGAACCCAAAGAGCATAAAATAGATCTCGAGCTCGACATTCTTCCTGTAAGCAAGAACAAGAGTTGACATATTCAACCTAGAAGGTTTTAGTAAAAATAAACTGCAGAATTCTTATAACTGACCAGAAAAGTGCAAAAGGAAAACTTATATCAGGTGGCAGTAGTATAGGTTAGCTCATAATACATTCAACAGTACCTTTCCATGGTTCTTTCTGAGATCTAGAAACTCGAAGATATCAGCATGCCATGGTTCTAAATATATAGTAAAAGCACCTAAATTAAGGAAATAAAATTTCACATTAAAATACGGCAGCAGTACAAACTGTTGACCATAAGCTAAACATGATTTTGTGTGCACATAAAATGGAACCCGACATACATCATTGGTCATATACAAACATGATCGGAATAGCATTTATAACAAAAATAAAGAATAAACAAATGACACTGTAGAATGACGCTATGTGTAGATACCCTTTCTTTTACCACCCCCTTGGTCAATGTAGCAAGCAGTATCATTAAATACACGGAGCATTGGAATAATGCCTTTGGAAGTCCCATTTGCTTCACAAACATAACTTCCTGTTGCATGTATATCATGAATGGAAAGACCGATTCCTCCAGCTGATTTGCTAATGACAGCGCATTCCTTCAGAGTATCATATATGCCATCAATACTGTCATCCTTCACACAGAGTAGGAAACAGCTACTCAACTGCCATGTTAAAAGACGAAGAACCAAATGGGTAAATATAGAAGGAAAAAGAACACGAAAAAGAAAAGGTAACATTTTAAATTAACAAACTGATAAGTGACATAACAAGATCATCATACTTGAGGCTGTGGGGTTCCTGCATTGAAAAGGGTTGGAGTAGCATGAGTGAACCAACGTTGAGACATCAAATGGTATGTTTCAATGGCAGAGTCAACATCAACTTTGTGGATACCAACAGCGACCCTCATTAACATGTGTTGTGGTCGTTCCACAACTTTGCCATCCATTCTAAGTAGGTAAGACCTTTCAAGGGTTTTAAAGCCAAAATAATCATATTCAAAATCTCTGTCATATATGATCTCACTGTCCAGGCGAGCAGCATTCTACAATAAATGTAAGACAACCACTTACATTAATCGCTCTCCATAGCATTCAACCAAGGTATCTAAGAAACATAAAAATCATTTGTAGATCTTTGCATAGCAACAGAAGCAATTGAACTGAAAAAAAAGTTTAAAGTGAAAAACCTTTCCAAGTTACTTATGTTATAGATGGTTAGCCAATAAAATACATCAGTTTCAGACAAGTGAAAAGCAGGAAAGAAGAAATTACCTGCATTATTATTTCATAAACGTCATCAGCAATAAGAGGAGCTGCTTTTCCAGACTTCTTGTTCACGTAATTATACATAATATCAATCCTGCGCCAGAACCATTGATCGGTAACCTTGTTTTGAAATATAAAACTAATGATAAAGGGAACCTTATAAACACTCAGCTAGAACAAACAAACTCACGTCTCTGAAAACGACTTCTTAGTACTTTTATGCAAATTGGAAACTGCAATTCTTGCCGCCAACTGTTCCTCAAGTTCATACGCACGAAAGGAAAAAAGGAAAAAGGAAAAAAAGACCCAAATCAGAACCAATCTAGAACAAAAGCATATACAAATTCATTAGGAGCACTTGTCAAGTTTTTTTTTTTTTGGCCAAAAGAGCACTTGTTAAGTTTACTGCACTAAAAATTTAACCACATTCCCAGTAAACTGTCAACTTCAAAGTGAAAATGTTTCTTTAAATAGCACCTTAAGGCATTCGTCTGCAAACCAAAACTCAATAAAGAAAGAAAAAGGAGCCCACCAAAGTCGATATAAACCCAGACGGAAAAACTAAGGAAGAGGGTAAAAAAAAAAAAAACAACTGACCAAAGCATAATCATGGTGGTTAGTAGTCAAAGCAGCAGCGGTTTCAGCGGCTAGCTCAGAAAGCTGCGTGGTTGTGACACCATTGTAGACCCCGGAACAGACCCTGTGAGCCACAAGCAGCGGGTCACAGTGATCTTTGCTTAGCCCAAAACTTAGCTGCTTCAATGTGGCCGCGAGCTTGTCGAAATGAAGTGATTCTTGACGCCAGTCTCTCTTTACCACGTACATAATTGATTTCTTTGAGGACTATTATCAAATGGGTAATGTGGTGGTGGATAAAAGTTTGTGAACGTGGTGGTGTTTTATAGAGGAGAGATGAAGAGTGCTGGAGAAGGAAGAGGCAGTGTTTGGAAGTTTGAATTTGAAACTTGGAAACTGGTTTTTACATTTTGGTGAGTAATTTGATTTGGAGATGTGATGTGATGGTTACTTGGTTTTTAGCGTTTTCTGTAGATTCCCGCCAAATCAGGCAGGGGAGTATTTCGGGCCTTTATCGAGTTTCGGGTGTTGGCCCAAACGGGTCATTCGCCCAGAAGTTTAGTATAGAAACGATTACCTAATATTAATTGGATTTGAAAAATTAAAAATTCTCATATATTGTTAGTGTAGTTTTTAAGACTTTATAAGCAAGTTTAGAGAATTAACATGTGTTTTTATAAGATATTAGGTTTAAGCCCTCGTTTCGCATCGGAATCATTATAATTTAACTGTAAAATTTCAAATAAATCATCAAAAGAAGTGACGATATAATTGCCATCAAATTTTATAATATATATATATATATAAGTTAGATGATATAAAAACAAAGTATTACATTGAAAGGGAAAAATAAATTTCCATTAAAATCATTTTAAGAAAAAAAAAGAAAAAAATAAATTGTCATTAAAATCATTTTAGGAAAAATAAAATAAAAATCTTTTAAGATATTATCATAATATTTTTGTTTGTTATATCTTTGGATATTTATCTAAAGATATTAATTGTAAAAAAAAATTTCTAGAATTATTTAACTTAATAAAATATTTAAAAAATATCAAAATTATCATTTGAAGCTCTCTGGAGCAAGATTTTACAACTATTTTAAATGTATGTAAGATATATTTTTATTTATCAATTAATTAGTTAATTGAGTAGCGGAATTATGTATAACTTTTTTAGCATTGTTTTCTAAGTCCAAAAACTTCATTGAGAGTGTATGAATAAATAATCATTTTTATTTATAGAAATATCATCTAATATATATATATATATATATATATATAACATATATAAAAGTGTAAGTTGGGTAAGAAATTTATTCATAGTAAATATCCATTTTTCTTCAATATATTTCAAAAATATCATTAGATTTGGGTTTTATCTTTTAAATTGGGCTTTTAAAAGTGTGAGTTGGGTAAAAATTTATTCATATTAAATATCCATTTTTCTTCAATATATTTCAAAAATACAATTAGATTTGGGTTTAGCCTTTTAAATTGGGCTTTTAAAAAATAAATAATTAAATATTAAGATTTTAAAGGGCTATTACTTATTATTGTTCAAGAATACCATTGGTTTAAATTGGATTTTGCACAATTAAAAAGTACAAAATATCATGGATCATTGTAGTTTAATTTAATTATCTTTCTTATACAAATTGTTTTACAATACTAAAAATAAAGTAATTTAATTTAAATATTACTCTTATATAAATTATTATATTATCTTTAATCAAATGCATTTGAAAAATAAATATAATAATAAATAAATTAGATGAGATGAGATTCTTAAAAATTATATATTATTAATAATACGTTACATTAAGTATGATGCATGTTTCAAAGAGACTAATGGTAATAAATATAGTAGTTGATAAATTTTTTTGGCCTAAATAGTAGTTAATAATGATTGTGATAAATTTTAACGCATTCGGAAACAAAGTTTTTTAGCAAAATCTAATTCTTTCTTGGTAAATTAATTAAGTTATTGACCTATTGTATTATTTAGTGCATACATAAAAAAATAATATAAATAGTATAAACTAGAAATTGATCCGGGGATACGCCCGGGGTTTTTTTAATTTTAAGTACTTAAAATTTATGTTTTATAAATTATGAGAGTATTAATAGTGACAAATAGTACCTTATAATTAAAGATAAGAACACATACAATCATATACATGCAGACTAAAATGTAATATAAGATATATAAAAAATAAATTTAATATTCACACCAAAGATAACTATGAAATACATATATATAATTAATCAATAATTCATATCTTTCAATAACACATGCATATATGAAAGAGGTAAAAAAAAAAGTCCTTAAAATTTCAAGTGATTACTACTTCTAACTTTATTTTTGTAAATTGAAAATTGTAAGTCAAATAAAAAATAATACATATATATATAATATGATTCAATAAATTAATAAAGAGAAAATATACCTATATCACGTTAGAAAATTTACATTCAATAAATAGATGAATAAAGAGAAAAAATGTACATATCATATTATAAATTATATATATAAGCCTAAATAAAAATTGATAACCCAATTTCATGGCCTAAAAGATAAAAGTCACAAAGGATAATGTTAATTAACTAATAAATAAAAATACATATATCAAATATTATATTGAACATGTTTATTAACCATTAAATAAAAATATATAAATGAAAAACTAAACTCTTTAATATAATAAATAAATTTTAATAACATATAATATAGAAAAATGTGAAAATATTTTCTCAAAACCCACAAAAATCACCAAGCTCAACCATTTTTTGTAGGCCAATGATTTAAAAATTCCTAAAAAATAGACTAAAAATTTTAAAAATAAAAATAACACCAAAATAGAAAAGAAAGAAAGAAACACAATGGGCTCCCTTTCATTAAGCCCAAAACATTAAAAAAAAAAAGAAACTAATGTGTGGTGACAATTGCATTCCCTTTCCTTTAGTATATGCTTGAACTTTCATATAAGGTGATATAGATAGGTGTTGAGAAAACTTTTCTTGCTTGAGTTTTGACACGATTTGACTTTGAATTAGTCAAAATCATGAGTTTTGTGAATAAAGAAAATTATTATTGTAAGAGTTTTACTCCTATAAAAACTGACCCGGCTCAAGTAGTATTAGCTGTAGACTGTTAAAAGAATATAGATATATTTGATTTACACTGAATTAGTAGGAATCCAATGTGATTGTCCAATACCAAGGGTCTAAAAGCACAATTTAAGAACGAAAGTTTAAAAGTTGGAAATTTAGGATCAAAGCGCTAAACTTAAGGTAGAATCAAATCTTATAATTATCCTCTTTCTGACCAAAAAAATAAAGAATCAAATCTTATTGATCTTCCTCAAGGGAGACTAATTTGAACAAAATTGAGGTGTGAAACACACAACATTCAATTATATGGGATTATAATTTTGGGTTTTTTTTTTTAGACATTCAATTTGAACTATAGAACTAAATGGTAAGGATTTTCTTGTCCGCTAACAATAAGATTTCTAGTTTTATGTTGAAATGATTTTACCTTTTCTTTTTTTAAAAAAAAATTGTTTATCTTAAAATCAACTTGAACATTTTTTTCAAATATAGGTGACCTAATTTGACACACCCGGATCAATTTAAACCTTTCCGTACTAGTTGAAATAGTAGAAAACAACGAGTTGGTACAAAAGTCGAGTGTGTCAGTATGTAGTTAAATTTTGGTATGGATGACAAGGGGGAATATTAGGGTAGAATTAGATAGAGTTGGAAGATAAAGTATTAAGTTGTGCATGGATTGACCTAGGAGAGATAAGGAAACCTTAACCCTAATAAGGTTCATACATGCAATGGAACTTATATGTAACCTAACTGAACTTTAATTAGAGTAGTACTGAAGCTTGGAAAGGAGTTAGAGAAGTGGATTGAAGTTCGTGAAAGAGATTGGATTAAATAGAAGGCGAATCGAACTAATTGGAGACAAAAGAGACCTCTAGTGCCAGAATTGAAGTGAATCGACAACGGATCCTTAAGTTAGTGGAGGAAGATTTGAGAAAATGGGGAAAAAAAAGAGAGAAAAATATTAGGCCATATCCGACACCAGATATGGCCATAACTGATGCTAGAATTGAGTCTATATATGCGCTCTTTTGGCCGATCCTCATCATTTCTTTCTTCCTCATCTCTTTTCTTCTTCCTCCAATCTCCTTCATGTCTTCCACCCAAACTACCAGACTTTAATCACCCTTAAAACACTCTTCTAAACATCCTAAATCAAATCCTTAACCCTTTTAAGTCAAAAATCAAAAAGAAGAAAGAAAAACGCAAAAAGGAGCAAGGAAGAGCTTTTGGTGCCGTCGAGAAGATCTTACCACATCTCATAATCCGGCAAGCAGATTAAGGTGAGATTTTTGTATGTTATATTAGACTCATTAAGCTTTCGAACGCCTCTAACCTTGTAGCAATCCATTCACTAGATCAAAAGTTATACCAGATCAAAATTAGGTGTTAGTTTTAAGGGTATAATTGGAGTTAGGTCAGAAATTGTAAAGTTTTAGCTAGTGAATTGGAAATTAAGCTTGATAATGTTGTTTTTGGCATTTCAAATGCTTTTGTATGAATTTCTAGCTCAATCCATGGCTCAGATAAAGAGAAACGGGAAAGATAAGTGAGAGAGAATGTTCTTGAGTTAAACTTGGAACACATTCGGTGCCGGAGTTGATGTCCATTAGCATCGAATGTGCTTGTTTGGCTGGATGGCCCTCTCATCGAGAAGGTTCGACATTGGTTCACCCTAGGTCCGGTGTCTGACTTGCCTATCAATAGCATTTTCATCATTTCAGCTTACGAAACCCTAATTGACCCCAAATCGACCCAGAATCACTTTCAAACCCTACCTTAGAGCATCCTAGAATCTCATAGATGCATCATAGACTTAAATTAGGTTCCTATCTTGTTTCCTCGTGTGATTAGGCTTCTAGACGATCAAGTGAGGTGATATTTTGGAGACCGATCATGAAGGACTCGTCGGGAGTATACGAAACTTTGAATATTATGAGTAGCTTAGATTTCATTGCTTAACCATTAGGTTTAAACGTTTTTAAATTGTTTAAAATATAAAATGATTTACAAATATTTTATAAAATGTTTTGGGATTTCGGTAATACTCTGCACACACTTTTTATTTTGAGATACATCAGTTTAATGGGTGAGATAACCCCAATTAACAATTAGGAAAATATGCATTTTTGCATGTTTACCTAATAACCATTATTTTTCCATTATCATGTGTTGACACATTGCTTAAATATAACCTATAGGTGGTGACTCCTTCTCTAAGGACAAGGGTTGTGTGAATAAGGGGAGTGTAAACCCTCCCTAAACTTGTGAATGAGACTTTACGGACCTAAATAAGTGTTTTGCTATTTAAGTTATTTTTGAACACAATGGTTTGATTTTCAATTTAAATTGAGTTATGATGATTGCTACTTATTTATAAATCTTGAATATTTATGATTTTAATATGAATTAATCCCATCTATGATTTTTAAAAGTTTAATCTACGATATTTTGCAATTAAATATTTATACATGTAATGAAATTAGTGAAAATTGATGTTATTGGACTAGATTTCGATGATAGGCCAGTTGGCCAAATAGTGTATGATTAAATTGTGCTACTTTACGACATGATTATGGTGGATGAGATGTTAGTCATTGCAGTGGCGCTTCTTACAGTCCGACCTTGTGGAGGCGGCATGAGCAAGCGGTTAACTGCCACATGGGATGGAGTGATATAGGGAATTGATTGTGCGTACTATTATGTGAATATTTAATCCCTGTGGGAGTACAGCGGATATAGCCACGTACCACCCGTGGTGAAGGCCAGTGCCAATGTCAAGGATAGAGCATTTTGATAAATCTAATTGAAATTTATGATCCCTCGACGGACTTAAATTCCGTCTTGGCCAGATGTGAATTTGAGTACAACTTTGGTGAGCTAGAAAAATATGTTTTCCCACATCTTGATTGTTTATTTTTAGTTACTATTACAACATGGAAATTTTGAATGTTTAGCTTAAATTTTACAAATTGTTACGACCTTCAATTTAAATTCTACCACACATGTATTTACATTTTTTCTATTTAAAATTTTAACGTTGGTCTAGTTTCACTCACTGAGTATAATCCATATCCTCACCCCTTTTTCTTTTTTTTTTTAAATTGTTTTCAGATCAGTAGGTGTACATAAGAAGCGAATCGCTAAGGAGCACGACTCCGTTCCGGATAGTGGATAGTAAGTCAACATAACTTACCTATTACTAATATCGGATCCACCGACTAGCTTTTGAGTCTGTTTTGAAACAAATATAAGATGTATAAATATTACTTATGTTTGTAAACACTTATCTACGGCTACTTCTTATTTTAGTATAAATGGGTATATAGAAAAATAAAAGTATAAGTTTTATAGATTAACTGCTACTATTTAAATTTCTTACTGTGTATGCATTTTGAAATTGCTTCGCTTATTTTATATAAGAATTAGAATTATCATGCAAATTGGGTTTGAAATATTGTAAACCTTGCAAGCTCCGAGTTGTGGGCGAAGCACACCATTCATAATTCGTAGCCTGCGGCAATTGTCATATTCTCGACCTTCGAGTCGGGGTGTAACAGAAAGTGTCATTGTATATTGTCTTTTTCTTTTAAAAAATATCTTAGATTAATATTTTTAAAAAAATTAATTCATTTTCTAAATCCTCATTGATGCCACTATCAACTTTTCATTAAAACATGTTATTTTATGATGCTATCTCAGTGCCGTGTCATCTAATTTAATAGAGCAAATTGATACAGTTAGTGATTGTCCTTTATTTGTCACTTTTAGAATAGTATAGGGAGTAAATTAAACAAAATTGGAATACAATGACTAAAATGAACAAAACCCTATAGTACAGGGACTATTTGAGTAGTATAACCTTGTGTATTCATGTGTTCTGTCCTCTGTGGGAGTGTGTGAGAGGCATAAGCTTGGTTGCAAAAGACATTATCTGCCTACAGGAGACAGAGTGTTGCATGTAGAGGAATGAAAAAAATAGGGACCAAATTTGGAAACTTGGTCCCCAAATCCAATTAAGCTAAGTTTTTTACTCTGTCTTGCTTTAACCTCCCTATTCACTCTTCACTGATTAGTTTACTAATCTTGTCTCCTTTTCACTTTGCAGATTAGCAATATTGCTTGCTTGAAAAAGGAAGGGAAATCTGATTGTCACTTTGCTTCATTTTGTTCTATTTGGTTGGCCAGAATTGGCAACTTTCTATTGCGTCTGGCTACATTCGGATGTGGCCATTGGAGCTCAGGCTAGGATAGGATTTGGGCATCTGCAATTGGTTTTGGGCTAGATCTCTTTTGTAGTTCAACTTGGGTTGCTATTATCTTGTGTTGTAATTGGATCTTTGTAATCTATTATGGGTCAAGCTTTTGTATTCAACTTTCATTTCCTTTGTAACCTTATGTTTAAATTAACGAAAAAGCTTTGGACCTAATTTGAGTTAAATGTCCACGGTTATTAAAATCCAATCCCCATCCAATAGGTTCCAGTCCATAAAAGGAAAATAAGCATAAGGATATAAATGTAGCAGGGGATAAAGTAGTAAGATATATTAGATTAGAAAATATGGTGTCTACAAGATCAGACTTGAACTATTCTACTAGTATGCACCCACAAATGGATGGGCAAACTGAGAGGGTCAATGCCATGTTAGAGTTATATCTCCGACACTATGTAAGTACAACACAACAAGATTGGCCCAAGGTGTTGGACATCGCCCAATTCTCATACCATCTCCAAAGGAGTGGAGCTACAAACAAGAGCCCATTCGAGATTATGATAGGGCAACAACTGCTTACTCCAAGTGCAGGAGCATCAGATTGCACCGAACAAACCCATCTGCCTACAAATTTGCCAAGGAGTAGTAAGAGCAAGTCGACTTAACTCAAGCTTGCTTACACAAGGCATCTAAGCGAGAAAAAAAAAGGGCTGATCAAGTAAGACGAGATGTTCATTTCCAAGTGGGAGACTTGGTACTCATGAAGCTACACTTATTGCTACATAACAAGGGATTGCACAAAGCCCTTATGCGTCGGTACGAGGGATTGTACAAGATCATTAAATGGGTAGGCAAAGTGGCCTACAAGCTTGACATCCCTTCAAAGCCAAAGGTACATCCCATTTTCCATGTTAGCATGCTTAAACCTTATTATAGTGATGATGATGATCCTACCTGAAGCAAATCACATAGAGCACCGATTGGGGTAAAGGCTTCCTATGAAGAGGAAGTGGAGTGTATCTTAGCTGATCAGGTGGTGAGACGCAAAAGCCATATGCCAAGGCATGAGTACTTATTCCAATGGAAAGGACAATTGTAAAGTGAAGCAAGTTGGGAATCGGTCGAGGTGTTATGACAGTTCGAAGATCACATCAAATGCTTCCATGAGGAAGAGGCGATGACGTCGTCGCCTGAATAGTTGGGGGAGAATGTAATGAACCAAAGCCTTCTGAGAGTATGAGCTAATAGACATGCGGGCAACTCTAGTTCAAGTAAACTAATTCCATAGATGGAAAGACAATTCCAAAATGATCAAGAAGGTTTCAGAACACTCTAGAAGCTTATGGAAGATTTTAGAAGATTGCTGAAGTTTCTAGAACATTATGGAAGGTTCTAAAAGGTTAGGTCCCTAAAAGATTCCAGTGGACTCTAGAAGTTTCTAGAAGATTCTAAAGACATTTAGCATGGTGTGGAATACTTTAGAAGACCTTGGAACATTATGGAAACATGAAGATTAGGGTGGAGTGTTCCAAAAGATGGATAAGCATTATCCATAAAAGTAGAAATTATCTAGAAGCTAGGTATATATGGCTAGATTTTGCCACTTGGCGCCATAGGGTAGTGACACTTTGCGTAACATAGTAGTGACACTTGACACAATATTAGCTACACATTAAAGAGGTGGAAATGTCTATATATATGGGATGCCTCCTTCATCATGTATATATGTAAACCTTGAAAACCCACTTATGTAGCAATACAAGAACACTATTCCCCCAAAACTCCATAAAGTGTACTTGCCATCTTATATTTTCCCTATCCCATACCTATCCATAGCCATCCATAGCTTAGAGCTTTTATATTATAGCTAGTGAAAAAGGCTTACTTAGGCACCCAAAGTAAAATAAACTAGCCTAAGGCCACACAAGGTAAGATCATAAAACTTTAGCCCGTGACAAATAGCAAAGGGCTAATTGCTGGAGGAGTTAGGGTTTTAACAAGATATTCAACTAGCAATCTATTAAAATCAAAGAACTAGGAAACCAAGCCACTGCTGGCAATCGAATCAAATAATGAAGAGAAGCTGAAGTAGTTGAAAAGAAGCAATTAAAGTCTCCAATCTACAATGGCTGCAAGAGTATATGCTGATTAGAGAAAAGAAATAGCGAACTAACAAAGAGGAGAGAAAAATTACCAAAAATCATCAGAAAAGCTGAATTCATCGAAGCCATAGTAGATAGAGAGTAGTTGTTTGGTTCGTCAAAGAGAGAAATTGCAACTAGAGAAAAATTCTCGTAAAAAAGGGCTGAAAAGAAATTAAAATTAAGAACATTGAAAAGCACAACAAATAGTGATAGCAGAGTTGAGAATGGGCTGAATCTTTCGATTGTTTGAGAGCAACCGAAACTTTCAAATTTTGTTTTTCCTTTTTTTTTTCTTAAAAAAAATTTACTAATTTTTCTTCAAAAAAGAGAGGATATTTACTAATTTTCTTCTTATTTAGTGTGTGTATAAATATATATATATATATATATATATATATTAGTATATGGGCTGGGCGTTGGAGAATGACCTATGCCATGCATTAGACTTGTTAAGAAATAAAATAAGAGTTTAACTTGTTAAGAAAACTACTAATAATACTACAAAAAGATTTCTTTTCGGAGAAAAAAGCTTTTTCTTTACAACTTTTTTCTTATACCAATGGTAGTATTTCTATTACGTTTGAAAAATTTATTGAAGTGTTATAGCTTATTTGGTACTCTTACACGTGACAACTGACAACACTTTATATAGTGCTGTACAAGTGCTACCTTAGAGAGTTTCTACACCACTTGTAAATTGTTATTAGGAAAGTGTTTCCTAAAACAATTTTTGTTGTAGTGATGAATGGGAAATATCATGCCCACCATAATCTCCACCTTGTTGACATTATTTTTTATTTTTTCAAGGAAAAGATGGTTTCATTAAAATTACTCACCATTACAATCCAAATTTAGGATATCCAAAAGCCAAATAGGCATTTCTTCAACCCAAACAGACTCGTTATCTAATGATAAACCATACTTAGCTAAAGCCTGGGCAGCTCCATTACTACTACCCACATGCAAAATTTCACAAGTTTGAAATCCTAATTTGGTATCTTTTGTTTTCTCCACGTAAGCTCCTGTAGGTGATAGATCCAAATCATACCTGTTTAGCTTCTTAACTATAGTCAAAGCATCTCCTTCTAGTTGGATCCCTCTAAAGCCCATGTCTCTTGCCCAAAATAACCCTGTCATAGTAGCAAAGGCTTCAACTATAAAAGGATCAATGGCATGGTTTAGTTTGCCTGCGCAAGCTCCAAGTGCCTAACCTGTAGAATCACGGGCAATGACTCCATATCCACCCCTTTTTTTTTTAATTCAAGATTCCATCAAAATTCAATTCAACCAAATCATGAGGAGGTGCCTTCCAATTAGATTTAGCTACAGGTGTGTTTAAACATATTGCTACTTTGTAGCTTTTGTATTATGTATATAAGACAGAGCAAAAGTGGTAGTATCAATAGAAGTGCGAATTTCACCTTCATATAAAAGCACTATTCCTTGCCTCCCAAATCGCCCATGCTATCACAAGTGCTAGATCAAACCAATTATCATCATATTTATTAATGTCTTCATCAATAATAACAGACTTCCCTTACGATAGTTTCTCTGGCAGAAAACTTTTTATTACCTTCAACCACACCTTAGCTGCATAATCACAGTGCTTTATCATATGTTCTACAGTTTCTGGTGACATCTTGTCTCTCGGCAATATACCTGACACAACAATATACCTACTCTTTAATTACTTATCAACTTGATGAATTAATGAGATGGATAGTCTCTTAATCATAAGTCTCACAAAATTGAGATGAAGTATTATGAATTAACGAGAACAACTAATAGCTAATTAATTTAAATGATTATAAATGGAACAAGATTGTATGTCCACGTTAACATTACGGGTTATCATGTAACATGAAAGTAAATATAGTTTATAGAAATGATTATGTTATATAAGTAATTTAAATGTATGATAAATTCGATTAAGAATTTAAAAATTAACATTAACCAAAAAAATAAAAGTGATAAAAATTTCACTTATATAAGTCATTTTTTTCTTTTTTTTCCCTATTTTTCCTTTTCTCTACATTCTTTTTTTTTTATTTTTCCTTTTAGTTTTAATTAGATTCTTTATCTTGGTGAAAATAATTGAAGTTAAATGTGTAAAAACAATTAATTACAAATAGAAAGGGATATGAATTATATGTAGAACAATTAAGTGCATTTATTTCATAAAACCAAGAAATTTTTTAAAAAATTTCTTTTAGAAAATGAAAAATTATAGGTCAAATATATGAAACATAATCACTTTTTCTCTCTCTAATAAATATAATAAATAACTGTCATAAAGTATTTAACATATTAAAAAAATAATAAAAATAATTTTAAATTATTTATAATTATTTTTCGCTCTCCCTCTATTTTAGATAGCACTTTCTATAATCTCCTTGAGGCATTTCTCTATTATTTTAATAGTGTAGATAGTATAGAGTTCTGAATTCTCTATTTTATCGGTAAATATGATGGACAAAATTTAAAATGATTAGATTGTTAGAAAGAAAACCATATGAGGTTATTTCCCAAAGATAAAAATGAGGGGGTTCACACCAAAAAAAAAAAAAAAAAGAGGGGTCGGAAACAGTTATCCACGGAACCAAACAGTGGTCACAGCCGCCATTACTGAAAGTTCAACAGAGTAGAAAAAACAGACATTGACCAAAATCACAACTTCACAATTGAGATACTAAAAACGCAAGAGATTCGAACCAAAAGAAAAAAAAAAGAAGAAAAAGGACAGTGAAAAATGGGAGAAGAGAAGGAAGGAACGTCGAGTTCACTGAGCGAAGGACTTGCTCCTCATGACCCGGACGAGGTCCTCAAATCTCCTCCCGCCTTTCCCAATTCCTCCACTCGCAAGGTATTTCTCTTTAATTCTAATTTTCCCTATTATTTCTTTGTATTGAATGTTCCTCAAATTAAGAAAAGCTGATTCTTGCCAATCGTTGCAACATCAATTGTGTTTATCAATGTTTATTCCAGTTTTGGAATGAAATGCAGTTTAAATTCAGTGTTTAATTGTCTACTTCAGTGTAAGTTTACCGTTTTAGTAGAAATTAGTAATTATTAATGGAAAATCAAGCTTGGTCTGCTTATATCTATGCTTGTCTTGCTTTCTTAGTTAAATAGAATTCTTAGTTATTCCCCAGAAAAAGTGTGTACATGTGCTAACGTAACACAGATGTGTTAGGAGGGCCTTATATAATGATCCCTTTGCTTGTAATGAAAGGGTTTTTGAAAACAAATATTGGTATCCTTGCAAATTTTAAAACGAATCAAATCCAAATTCACTCTTGGATATGCTTGTTTTCGAATTAAGCATTGAAGGAAAAGACTCTCTCTCACACATGTGGATCCTGATGTGGGTATGTGCATGGGTGCATGGGTGCATGTGTGATGTGTGTTCAGTGTACATTCAATACACTATTAGGAGTTGATTTCATTGGATATTTAGAATGGAACTTAACTAAATTATTGTTTTATAAATGAACCGTTTGCATGACACGTTGTTAGCTCTTCTGTTTGGCAGGCTTGCTATGCTGTTCTACAAAGCTGGGTCTCGAAGAAGTTCATGACCGGATGGTAACAAGCATTGTTAGACATTTTTCTTGGTTTGCTACTTTATTTTCCACTTATATCTCCCCTTAGTAAAATTGTTTCTGGTGACATTACAGTGTGGTACTCTTTCCTGTTGCTGTTACATTTCTATTGACTTGGTGGTTTATTCAGTTTGTTGACGGTTTCTTCAGTCCAATCTATGCCAGGCTTGGCATTGACATATTCGGTAAGTCTTCAAAGAACTAATTAGATGTTCTTCCCATGCTGATAGTTAGAACTTAGAACCATAGGAACAATTTTTTGGTTTGCCACTGTCAGCTTATGGGTGATTTACTTATGATGTTCAGTTTAGTTGACAGAGATTAGCGAAACTCTGCAAAAGTTCTTGGGTCTGAATATCTTTTCTGCACTTTCAATATTGGAGAAAAATGTTGAAATATATCATTATTACATCAATTTGTGAAAATTCCTTGCGATGAGTCAATTCAGTTATATCGTAGATGCATGGAAGGAAGCGCGGGGGAATGATCAAAGGTGATGAACTCCGAGCCTCACAGATGTTCTTGTTATTCAGCCCATTAACTATTGACAGCAAGATGGACAGCCAGACAGCTAGTGTTTTGTGGTTGTTTATACTCTGGTCTTAGAGAAAAACAGGAAAATTTGAATAAAGAAAAGAGAAGGATAAAATAAAAAGATCCTTAAGCTTCACACTTAGGATGCACATCACCCAATCAAGAAGCTAGCAAACCTAAGCTTCACACTTAGGTTTTGTAGGAGTCACTGCTACGGTTGATTGCATCACAGAATCACAATGGGAGTAATGCTGAAAAATCTCTCATTTTATCTAATTATCTATATTGACATAGAAAGTACACCTAAATTCTAGAAGAATCAGGTGTCCATATTTCCTCACCTTATGTTAGACAAAAGCATTTGTTTCTCCAGGATGTGATTATCAATGTTTTAATGAGATGCATAGTAATCTTAGTGCGGATTTAGAAGATAGTTTTATGTGAAATTCCTGCATGGAGCAAGTTTCATAAATGGAAAAGGACGCTTGAAAAGTCTTATTATCTTCTTTTCATTTGTTCCTTTTTTGCTGCACTGTTTTAGAAACTTTTCTGATCTTGCCAATTATGATTAACCTCAAGATTCGAGTGGATAGCTCTTTTTTTTCTTTTTTCATCAGATCTAGTAGCTCTTTCATAACTGCATTTTCTCACTGTCTGCATGTCTTTGCACCGTAGGCCTTGGGTTCATTACATCCCTATCGTTCGTATTTTTTGTGGGCATATTTGCTTCATCATGGCTTGGTGCAAGTGTTTTCTGGCTTGGGGAATGGTTTATCAAGCGAATGCCCTTTGTAAAGCACATATACTCTGCCTCCAAACAAATTAGTGCTGCTATTTCTCCAGGTAACACTATTTTTCCCTTTTTTTCCCGTTTTCTAAACAGTTTATTCTTATTATTTTGCCAAAAAAAAGGTTTATTCTTACTGTGATGCATTTTTCAACCACTATAGAATGTGTCTTATTATGGTTATTATATTTTTGGCATCAAGAATGTGTCTTATTAAGTGCAGGTTTTAATTCACCATTACGGGTTAGAAATTAATGGTATTTTAGTTTTTTCTTCTCATATATTCAATCATTCTGCTTTATATTCAATTTTATGCTTTTTTTAGCCAAAAAGGTTTCATAGGATCTGAAAATGGTAAATTCTGGAATAAAAATGAAAATTGATTGCTTAACTACTTATCATGAACCAGAATGCAATATTAAAAATTTCTTGCCGGCAAGTTCTAGTTTCTTAGAAGACTCAGGACGAAGAATATGCCTTTTTTTTTTCCCTCCTTTTGTACCTTTTGGGTTGTGGGAGTGAAGGGTGAAGAATATTTTGTGAGAAAGACCTGGCATTGCTTAGTGATATCAAAACGCTTTTATGAAAGGTAATGCAACTTGTTCAATGGAGTGATACCATGTGAGTTATGGTTTGCCTTGTCTATCCCTTCTTTCATTATTCACCAAAGCTGGTTTTCCTTGTGCACTTTTGGCATAAATAAATTTAGCAATTAGTAAGATGACTCTTGGTGTAATCTAAGTTGGTAATTTATCTTTTCTTTTGCCTCTTTACAGACCAAAATACTGCTGCTTTTAAAGAGGTTGCAATAATTCGTCATCCTCGTCTTGGTGAATATGCATTTGGTTTTATTACATCTTCGGTTATTCTTCAGGTAAGTGTTACACTTACATTTTTAATTCGAAGAATTGGATTTTATTGCGTAGCAATTCAGTTAAAGCTTATTATCAGAACCATCTTGTAAGCGTTAAATTTCATTTGATAAAGGATACTGCTAGGTTTCTTATTCCCAATTTCATTTCGCTTTTCTTTTTTTGTTTCATTTATTCTAATTTTTTCTTTTTAAAAGAGAAATATTTGAAGTGTTAGGGATGTCAACCCATAGTTAATGGAATTGCTTTTACCAAATTGTCAACAAAAGTGTTTTCTTGCTATTAATTTCTGTTTTATCTTCTTAAAAGAAGAAGTGAAATGACACTTTGGAAGAAGTTGGAACATTGCTTTCCTCCCTAATTTGGCGAATAGTTTAGTATGACAAATGAGTGGAAAGTAGGAATATAATTTCCTCCCAAATCATGTGGATAGTTATTGCTTTATACTGAATTGAGTTATGCTTTCAAGTTTTTCCTTATATGTTGCAGAAATTTGATGCTGGATGCTAAAATCCCCTAGGCAAGATATAAACAGATCCATTTTCCTGGACTGACTGAGAAAGATCAGTGATCTCCTCTTAAAATTTGAGAATTGAAATTGAGCCTCAAGTACTAGGCCTGCACCATCCACATAGGTAGAAATTTGAGATTTCTGGAAAAACCTGCTAAATAACGGCTGGTGTATTGTGGAAGATAAAGTTTTTGTTGGCAATGGATATCAGGCCATTCATTGAACTTGCATCTTGTTGAGCTTCTCGCATGCCATAACTGATTATTTGTTTGATTCCAGAAGGATGATGGGGATGAGGAGTTGTGCAGTGTTTATGTACCGACAAACCATCTATACCTTGGGGACATATTTCTTGTCAATTCTAATGAGATCATCAGGCCAAACTTGTCCATTCGAGAAGGCATAGGTCTGTCGTCTATTCTGATAATAATTTGATACTTTTCACCTTGTTCAGCTGTGAAGTCTCTTGTATGTTGTTTGCAGAAAATGTTTTTCTTTCAATTTCTGAGCATCATATTATGTTGTTTCTGTGTAGATTCAGTCATTTTGAATGATGATTTTGATTAAAAGTATTGATGCTAGGTGTTGTAGTTGCAACATATAATGGGCATATATCTTTCCCTTTTCCTAATTGTCCTCTCTTCGAGCTTATTTGGTTTTTATTAACTGATTCTGGTATAATTATTCATCTTCACCCTTGTGACACATTAAATATTTTTCACTCTTGCCTAATTTTCTGCATGGTATCAATATGGAAGAAGACAAAGCTGAAAAGACATGTCAATTCCAGCCTTTTGTCTTTGCAGGGGATGTAGTAGTGGTGCAATAGTAGTTAAAGATCATGATATTTCTCTAGGTGCTTTAGAAGTCAAGCTGGCAACTGAAATGGTGTTGGATTTTGATGGTAATAATCATGATTGGTTGACATGACATCTAAACTGGTCTGTAGACGGGGCAAATAAAATGTGATTCAAAGAGGAAGAATATGAAATAAATATTGTAGGAATCTAGCATAACCCAAAACCTTCCACTACTTCTACCTCTCCTCCCCCTGGCAGGAGAAAACAATACGAAGTGAAGAAAATGTCAAAAAATAAAAAGGTGCATGTACAAATTGCATTTAACATTCTTGGACTATAGGATATATTAGCACCAATCAGGATGACTGATGAGTGATGACATGTTGTCATCCCAACATATGTTTCTTGCATAGTTAGATCTTTAGAGTCTCAATTTTATTACTGGTAGTTTGTGCATATCTTTGCATGGTTATGTGATTATCCTATTTTCTTTTTAATGCAGAGATCATTGTTTCAATTGGCATGACAATGCCTCAAGTACTTTCCCCTATAGAAAGGATTCCCTATCAGGGTAATAGGATTCCTCTGAACAGAATAACGTGAAGATATACAATACAGGTGATTCTCCTAGTGCCGCTTTTATTGTCAGATTTAGTCCTGGATCTCAATGAAGCCATTGTTCTATCTAGTTGAATCCTTTTAGTGATAGAAACATTTGGTTTTTGATGATTTGGACGGTCAAAGTAAATTAAAATGACAACTGGATGGTAATATAGACATTTGACTTGTCAGGTTTCTAGAAGTATTATTTCTTAGATAATACTCTTCAATGCCTGGAAAGGTGACTCATTATACTGGGAAGATCCATGGCTGAATTGTCAAGATTATGGTTGGATCAAGATCCCTGAACCGCATACTATTGTATCCATATAACTTGCCTTGAATAGAAACAAAAAAACACGCCAGCTGTTCTGTGTAAACATTTATGAAAGACGTTTCCATGAAATGGGGTGTTAAGAAGCAAATACTACCATTGTCTGCAGTCTGGTAACGGATTTCAAGTTTGTTTGTGATACTGATACTGAATTGAAATGGCTTGTTTCTAATATACCAGTACTTTCACAATGTCAATCGTGTGGGTGACGGTAACCGCCGATGGTTTGTACTTCCCACACACACTCTGATAGATACTCGTAATTTTTTAAGTGGAAAGTGTTTCATTGAATTAATTGGTGTTTAAGCTCCAAACCAGTGTGGTGGAGTTTGCGTACATCGCGTCGCAAACTCCAACCGAAATTCCCTAATTTTCCTTCACCCACTAGTGCTCAAGTCTCTCATCTTGTCCTTACTTTTTTTCTTTTTAAAATTTTTTTTATTAAAGATGTTTTATATATTAATATATTTATAATCATTTCTCATTTTCACCTCACCCGCCGCTGTTTTTGCCTAGCACATTTTTCATTCTCACCTTAGCATTACAATATCAATCCCACAACATCATCACCATTGTTTTTAGTTTCACCGGAGTCAATCCCATTGCTCTAGTAAACTAAACCCTATTACTTAGAGGCAGTTTCTTGTCAATCATATGTGTTGCGTGGTACTTCTAATTGCTAGCAGTTTCTACTTTCTACTTCCCCACACGTACTCTGCTAGCCACATTTAAGTGAGAGACTCTTTCTGGTTCTGCATATTCCTAAGTTATTTTCTTCTTTTTATTAAACAATTAATACATGTATATATATCAAACAAATTCTAAACAATTGTAGTTTTTTTTTTTAAATAAAAGATCTTTCTTATTATAGTATACTAATAATTGTACTAGCTAGGCAGAAGGACAACTTTAGATTATTCTATTTCAGTAACTTTTTCTTGGGTAGGCTGTGGAGTTTGCTGCAAACATAACCGCATGACCTCATTCTGGAGGACATCTCTTCTGAACCGTAACCATTAGACCGTGCTTCATATGCAAAACGATGCTGGTTTTAGGGATCACCGGGTAGTTTTCCACTACCTGGATACGATAGTTGCGGATAATAGCCGATGCAATTGTCTTCGTTATAGTAAAACCAACATCCTTTCCAGGACAAATCCTCGGCCCTGCGCTGAATGCAAAGAACTTGTTTGCTGGTTCGTGTTTAATCCCTCCGTCACGGCTGATCCATCTCTCTGGCTTGAATTCATGGCTATCTTTCCCCCACACCGATGTCATCCTTCCCATTGCATATGAGCAGATCAAGATTATTTGACCCTGATTGATCCTATGGCCGCTAGGAAGCGTGTCATTTCGAGTTGGCGTCCTTGAGCCGAAAGGAACAGGTGGATAGAGTCTTAACGTTTCGCACAAAGCTGCGTGGAGATACACCATCTTGTTCAACTCTTTAGCACCATATGGTAGCCATTTGGTTTCCCCATTTTGTGGAAAATATTTTTGAATTTCTTCTCTGATTCTGCTCTCGACGATTGGATGCTTTGAAAGAAGCCAGAAGAACCAACCGAGGACTGTGCTCGTAGTATCCTGACTGGCGAACATCAAACCAAGCATGTTGTCTCTAATTAAGTTGTTAGAGACTGATACAGGTCCAAGGACTTTGTGTCCGATCAAGTGAAGTTCCAATGCACTAAAATCTCCATCCTCCTCCTCCTGCGCCATTGATCTCTCGCTCATCTCTTTTCGCTTTAGCGAAATTTGCTCCGCCAAAAGATTATTAATTATTGGACAAGCACTACTTAGTTTCCCCTCTCTTCCGATCCCTAGCCATTGTTGTAATCTCCAAAAAGGCTCAGGCAAAGCATGCCGAGCTAGTATGGCCTCGCAGGCGTTGGATATGGCATTTGGGAACAGATTTTCATGGGAACTAACGGGGAAGCTAGAAGTAGCATCAAGACCAGTAACAAATCTGCAAGAAACATAAAATATATGACTTCTAAGTAGACTTGTGAAGTCCACAGGAGTGTCTAGTTCGGAGATATGGTCGAGAGTTGGGATCAGCTTTTTCTTCATGCAATCTTCAAAAATCTTCGGCAGCAGCTTCTGGAACCGTTGATGACTCAAATACCCTCGAATAAACACCTTGTGCTTCTGCCATTCCTCGAAATCCGAATTGAAAAGGGTATTCCCAAAAACATCAAATCGTTTCTTCCACCCCAGCCCTTTGGGATACATGGAGAAGTTGGTGCTGGTTATGTGATGCACGTTTGCAGGATCGCTAGTCATTATAATATCCGTTTTGGCAAACCAAAGGCCTTTTACTGTAAACGTGCCACCGCTGCTTTCAAGGATTTCGGCGCTTCTGTCAGCAAGACGGTGGAAGCTGGTTAAAATCATCGGCAACATGCCCACTATTGGCCAGTTCCATGGAAGCTGCTCCTTGCTATTCCTGAAATAATAAACAACAACAACAATAGAGAGGAAAATAACTGGTAGGATCAGGAATTCCATTGTCAATTCCCAATTTTATTTGTTGGTTTAATTTTCCTCGTTGTATGTATGCAATTCAGCTGCATATATATATACACACAGAGAGAGTACTCGATATTAATGGTAATTTTTGAGTCAAGTCTAAGTCTAAGTCTAAGTCACTTAGTAGCATGGTATGCCATCAATTTATATAATTGATGCGATAAATATTGAAATTTGGCAGCTAATAAAATATTACTTGTAAAAAATATTATACCAAAATAAGATTAGTCCATTTTGTAAGGCGAGGAGAATATGGGTTGTTTCATGATTCTGTTACCGTAAAAAATTACTTATAATACAAACGTAAATTCTGAATGCATCACATACATATTGTGGAGGGGACGTACGTTCTTAAAATTGTCTCAAGAAAGGGAAATGATTTTCTCCATGACAAAAAGATAAAAAGAGGAACATGTACATTATACAATACAATCGAATATGGTGTGATAAATGAATATTGAAATCCATCCTATGAATGAAAACTTAATTATCTTAAATTGAATAGAAAGTTTAAAAAAAATGATCAAGATCTAAATCAAGCAAAAATTCCTACACGCCTTGTTGAACTTCTAAGCTTGTTTTTCATGCTTTTCACCATATTGTGGCAATTTCTTTAATCTTCGTCTTCTTCTCCGTGCTTCTTTGTTTTGGGTGGTAATCAATTTGATCCGGAAGAACTAGGATTTTGGAATTTGAAAATTGGGAATTTTGAGTACATATGAGTTAACAAATTGAAAGAAATTAAGCTTGGAATCATCATGCACCGGTTGTGCAAGGAAACTAGATCTCCTTATAGCTAGTGGAGGAGGGTGGCTGCCATGGCACATGGTGATGAATCTAGACTTTGGGACTTTGAGAAAAATTTGTACCTAATAATTTTACATTATAACAAATTTACCAACTCCAAATATACGTTTCTATACAATTTTAACCAGAATCCAAAGTGTTTTTTTTTTGTAGTAGTTTGTATTTGTTGTTGGATAATGTAATTTGGCTTAATTATTTTTTGGAATGAGTTGATGTCAAGCAGAAAAGAAAAAATGCATCAAACTCAATATTGAGTTTAACACAATATGTTCACCTCATCGCACTTTTTTCAAATGCCACTCTTTCAAAATGTTGAGTTTAACACATGTTCACCTCATCAAACGTTATATTTTTCAAATAGCACATTTTTATAAACTCCAATAGGGATCCTAAATTGAGCATCTAGACAAAAGTAGAAGTATAAAATTTTGCCCTTAACTTTTTTGTTTTTGGTGCAGTAAAGTTTAGGAGTAAGGTAGGTTATCCCATCTCTAGGGTCAGAGTAAGCTGTCAACCTTTTTGAGGATTCACGGACTCCAATTTTACGGAACCTTTTAGACTTATAGTTTGCTTACAAAATGGGGTCTATGGTAGCTCAAACCTGGATGCTTTACACCAGTAGTCTAAGCTCTTACCACTTTGGTCAACTCCCACTGGTCCCTTTAACTTTTGATAAGAATATAGTCCGCTAATTTTATTTACATTGAATATAAGTATTTATACACTATGTCTTGGTAATCAAGAAAAATAAAAGGCCTAAACTAACCAAGGCCAAGGCTAAAGAAGTCCACAGAAGACTAAACCTATGAAATTAAATTACATCTCAATACTCCCCCTCAAGTTGGAGTATGGAGATTAATAATACCCAACTTGGACAGAAACTAGTAAACCGATCACGCCTAAGAGCTTTAGGAAAAATATCAGCCAATTGATCTATAGAAGCAACATGGGAAGTGATAAGCTCTTTGGATTGAATGCGTTCACAAACAAAGTATCAATCAACTTCAATGCGTTTTGTTCGTTCGTGAAACACAGGGTTGGCAACAACTTGAAGAGCAGCTTGGTTATCACAAAAAAGCTACATGGGGAAAGAATGTGAAACTTGAAAATCATGAAGTAAACTGCGTAGCCAAAGTAGTTCACTTCTGATGGTTGACATAGCTCGATATTCAGCTTCTACTGAAGAGCGAGAAATCGTAGATTGTTTCTTAGACTTTCATGAAATACACGACGAGCCAAGCATGATAAAGTAGCTTGTAGTAGATCTACGAGTCATCGAACATCCTGCCCAATCAAAGTCACAATAAGCTCGAAGCTCTAAATTGCTATTTGAAGGAAGAAAAATTCCTTGTCCAGGAGAAGATTTGACATAGTGGAGAACACACATGGCAGCATCAAGATGTTCTTGTCTAGGTTTATGCATATATTGACTAAGGATATGAACAAAATAACACAAATCTAGCCTGGTGACAGTGAGATACAATAGTGACCAACCAATTGTCGATATAATGGACCATCATCTAGAAGAGGACTAGACGCTTGCTCAAGATGATGATGTTGCTCCATTGGAAAAGGGCAAGGTCGACAAGCAAGCGTTCTAGCTTTACTCAAAATATCAAGAGCATATTTCCATTGGCTAAGTACAATACTAGTAGGTGAATGTGCAACTTCAACTCCCAAAAAAAATTTTAGTGGCCTAAGTTCATTGATATGAAATTGGGAATTCAAATGAGACTTGACCAAGGAAATTCAAGTAGCATCATTCCCTGTGATTATCATGTCATCAACTTAAATTAATATAGCAATAGAGCTATCACCTTGCCTTGGTGTAAAACGAGAATAATCTACAATGGATTGAATAAATCCCATATTTTTCAAAGAAGATGTGAATTTTTCAAACCAATTGCAAGAGGCCTACTTGAGACCATAAGAGATTTACGAATACGACAAACTCTAGTCTCCCCCTTACACGCAAATCCTTAAGGGATTTTTATGTAAACTGCCTCATGTAAATCACCATGTAAGAAAGCATTTTTTACATCAAGTTGATGTAATTCTCAATGATGAATAGAGGCAATTGCAAGCAAACATCGAACTATTGTAAATTTTTCTAGGGGGAAAAGGTCTCATGGTATCCTTTTGCCACTAAACGAGCTTTATAATGCTCAACTGATCCATCAGGTTTATATCTAATGCGATATACCCACTTAGAGTCAATAGCTTGTTTACTAGGTGGTAAATCTTCAATAGTCCAAGTATGATTTTGTTCACCGGCTGCAATCTCATTTGCCATAGCCTCACACCACTTCTCATTATGCACTACCTGTGAAAAGGTTTTTCGCTCATCAACAAAGGCAATGGCCACTAGAAAGGCAGAACGTGAAAGGGAAAAATTATCATGTGAAATAAAATGAGAAATATGATAAACAATACCTGAGTTAACTGATGAAGAAGTAGCTTGAGAAGGATCTATTGAAGCAAGAAGGGTTGTAAATAAAATCTTGGAGTTTGGAAGGCAAAACACATGTGCGTTACGGCCTTGTCACAGGTGGAGGTGAATCTGTCACGGCATTAGAATGTGTTGTAGAATTAGGTGGATGGGATTCTTGACCACTATCTTGAATGGAGTTATCAAGTGAGCCAAGTGGCATGGTGATGTGTCGTTAATCACCAAAATATAATTAACCTTACTAAAACTATAATATAGTGGTAGTAAGGGTCGAACCCACAAAGATTAGATAAGAAAAACTAACAAATTCTAGTCTAGCTAAGCAAGCAAACAAAATAAAGTAATAGGGTAGGAAAATCAAATTAAAAACTAAATTAAACTAAATAATGAAAGAAAAGATAAATAATACGTAAAACTTCAGTTTAAAATAATCTTCACCCTTGGATTGAAAAAATCAATCATAAACATCTAATAATTACCTTATCTTCGCATGTAATTGGCGTAGGTTAAAGTACTCAAATTTTCTATTAACCCCTATCTTTCCTTAGTCCTAGTCTTATTAGTACTTGAGTTTTGTAAGAAAACCTTTTTCATCAACTCAATCTAATATCCCAGTAATATGAATTTAAAGATGATAAAAACATTAAAACACTAGAAAGATCTTAGCCAATGCGAATAACAAAATTACACCACCCACTTTGGTTCATCCATGTCTAAATTCCCCATCGATTAATAACTAAGATGTATGAGGCCTTATCTAATTTGCCACTTGTGATTAGAGTTACTTACAATTCCGAATAAATAAACTTAGATCTAGCAATTAATTAACATGCTTTATTAACTAGTTGGCCATCCTAGAGAAGAAAACATGCAATCATAAATCACTAAGTATAGAAGAATTTGGAATACATGAAAGATAAAGACATTAAGCACAAACTAGCCTCACAATCTTCTTCTCCAAGAATTCAGAATTGCCTTAAATCGAAAAAGGAAATTACAATTGTAGACACTTATTTTTAATCTTAATCAATTAGTTAATTAATTTTAATTAATTAATTAATTGATTTGTCATTTCCAAATTTTTATTTTACTTATCCTTTTAAGTTTAGTTTATTTTTACTATTGTTATTATGATTATTTTTTTATTATTTTAATTTTATCTTATTAATTTTATTACCTTGTAGGTAATTTTAAAACCAAAGCAGCCACCAACGACAACATTTCATTTTGATTTGAAGGAAAAGACAATTTTGGTGGGGGCATGACTTTGTGGTGCATGTGAAATAGAGCTGTTATGTTTTAATCTTGCAAAAGATTGTTTTCGTGGCTGTGGCAGTGTTGACAAATGGACAAAATGCTCTTGATATTTCTCTCCCAACATCCCATCATCACCGCCTTAATTTTAAAACCAAAGCAGTCACCAACGACAACATTTCATTTGGTTTGAAGGAAAAGACAATTTTGGTGGGGGCATGACTTTGTGGTGCATGTGAAATAGAGTTGTTATGTTTTAATTTTGCAAAAGATTGTTTTCGTGACTGTGGCAGTGTTGACAAATGGACAAAATGCTCTTGATATTTCTCTCCAAACATCCCATCATCAACGCCTCCACTTTAAAACCAAAGTAGCCACCAACGACAACCTTTCATTTTGGTTTGAAAGAAAAGACAATTTTGGTGGGGCCATGACTTTGTGGTGCATGTGAAATAGAGCTGTTATGTTTTAATCTTGCAAAAGATTGTTTTCGTGACTGTGGCAGTGTTGACAAATGGACAAAATGTGTCACGCCCCGACCCGCCCGGGTCGACCACGTGGCAACCGCCGCGCTGCCTCGAAGTACGTGCCGGCCGGTCACGCACCAGAAGCACCGCAAGGCATAGAAATGGATATCATCGCTGCAAAACAACTGAAACTTTAATTAAAATCTTTTAATAAAATATTAAACTTAAAGTAGTAGCAGTGGATCAATTTAAAGGAATACTTATGCAGCGGAAACTACTAAGCCTAAGCCACCGACGCCATCTAGTGAGCCTCCTTTCTAAAGCTGACTCCGTACGCGAAGCTGCATCCATCCACAATGGGATACAGGTGAGTGGCAGAGATTCAATGAGTCTCCATCAGGGTTAGGGAAAACAGGGTAATCGAATTACCATAAAACAAATAAAATAATTTAAATTAAAAACTTTGTTTTCAACACTTCCTGTATCAAGTTCTACAGGAGTGAATATAATAAATTTTGTTTTCAAAACCTCTTTTGAAATCCTCCCAAGGAGTATAAATTTTAAAACCTTTAAAATAATATATAAACTCATGGGCTGGCACCTAATACACTGAAGGCACGACTGGCCGGTCGTATGCCTTACTGCACCGAGGGCTATTTCTTTTCTCTTCATATTCATTTTCTCTTTATCTCATACACTAGCCCGTTCCCTCGGTGGTGCCTCACTGTGGTGGAACACAGTGAACTGGAGCTCTGGCGAGTTTCCCTACGCGCCTCTCCCAACCAGGCTCGACTCACCGTGCCCCTCGATAGGCGGTCCACGGCTGAGTATCATGCATGCTCTCAAACTCGGTCCACGCTCCCGCAAATTGGAGCACCGAGGAATCCCACTCAATCACTCATCTTCCAGGGGCATCGTACCCCGATAATCATAATAATAATAATAATAAAATTCTTTATATAAATATTAAAACATGTAAACACACACAAGCTTTTGTATTTTTAAAATCATCCCACCCCCATAAGTGGGCGCATCACAAAATAAAAGTGTGTGTCGTGGATTACCCTTATCCCAAAACCGTTGTAAAACCTTTTTAAAACAATTTATATTTTTAAAACATTTTTCCCTAGTGGCTAAGCACTGAAAACTAAGCCACTCACAGTAGTGGGAGAATCGTATACTCCCAAGCGCTCCATGTAGCTTTAACCTCCGGTGCATCGCC
Organism: Microcos paniculata; assembly: GCA_030664755.1. Taxonomy (NCBI): domain Eukaryota; kingdom Viridiplantae; phylum Streptophyta; class Magnoliopsida; order Malvales; family Malvaceae; genus Microcos; species Microcos paniculata. The sequence continues at coordinate 21,775,709 of CP131461.1, forward strand.
GCATTCGATTATCCGGAGCCCTAATACATGGAAATATACATTAGCATTCATAATTACAATTTATGAATGCACCTATGAGGCTCTAATATGACCTATGACTGGGTTTGGACGTGATTCGGGGCTTAGAAAAGTGTCCAGGAGGTTCCGGGGTAAAAATTGGACACTTGGTGAAAAATTACGAAAATACCCCTGGGGGTCCATGGGCCACTCGGGCCAGGCCCGACACTTAGAAAAGTGTCCGGGAGGTTTCGGGGCTAAAATCGGACTCTCGGTGAAAAATTACCAAAATGCCCCCGGGGGCCCGTGGGCCCCACACCCGGACTAGGCTGGGCCCCACACGGGTTGGGCCAAATTCTACTCGAAATCGGGCTCAAAAAGCCCACCTATGAGATATTTATACATTATATCATTATAATGTATAAATATCTAAGATATAATAATATTATATATAAATATCTAAATATATTAATATAATATATAAATATCTTTTAATATAATAATAATATATTGAAAATATCTAAACAGGGACTCGATCGGCCAGTTCTTCGGCCGGTCTCTTCCCCAGTTTCCGCACTCGTTTCTCCTCCTTTCGACGTACAAACTTAGAGAGGCGATCCTCATGGCATCCACAACGGATATGCCGAGGCAGAAACGAGAAACACCGGTCCAATTTTCCCGTAGACCGAGATTTAGCCCGAATTGACTAAATCTCCGATTTACTCACACCCGGTGCACAAAAATGCGTAAAAACGGAATGGGACGTAGAATAAGGTGAATACTATAACCCACTAAAAACTCACCTTATTCCACCGGCCCAAAATCCACTTATTTGAGTTTAAAGATCTAATCCGGTCAAAAGCTGAAAACTTGGATCTAGGCTAAACCGATGCATGGAAATGCGTGCAAACTTAACAAAACGTAGATCGAGGAGTTAAGAATAACTCACCAAGATCTCGCCTCGAACTGGCGGTCGGTTTGTCCGGATCTGCCAATTTTCCAAAATGCCTCCGTTTTGGCTCCAGAGAGAAAAAGAAGAAAAAGAAAGAAAAAGAAAAGAAAAATGAAAGGAAAACCGTCGGCCCTCCCCTATTTATAGGGGAGCCCGACACCGGGTCCACTCGGGCCCCGGGTCAAACTTTTTCTCCTTTTTCAACTTTCTTCCATTTTTACCCGTTGGCTAAATCCTTTGATTTCTTGTGCCAATGGGGCCCATAATAAATTTCTAGGGACTTATTTGGAGGTCTTTTTGGCATTTACTAATTTCCATGCACGGTTAATTACTTTATCTTCAAACTCCGTCTTATCCTAATTTTAACTTCTCTTCTGACTTGACACAGCCGGACCAACCCATTGTTTAATTAATACGTCGTCTTGTACTATTTCATTCGTACAGAAAAGTCGTGCTAGGTCCGGGTGTGTCAACTCTCCCCTCCTTCTAAAATTTCGTCCTCGAAATTAAACAAAGTAGCTTGGGGAGGTTGGGCTTCCATTTGAAGCCCTCTTTTCGTTTTCGAATATTGTTAGCATCACTATTCGCCGCTGACGTTCGCCGCGCTTCCGCTGCGCACTCTGATCATTCATTCCCTCAAGAGTGGTTTCATCACTCTTCCACTCTTGAGTTTGAACCTCATCTTTTCCTTAATATAGCCTACCCTTACCTATTCACGGGTTAGGCTTTCTTCACTCCATTCGTGTTTACTCGATCTTCTCGCTTTGTTCTTGTTTCATCCTCCAAGTCTCTCTTTTCGAGACTATCTTTTTGTTGTTTCTGAGGTTCCATACCTCTTACTCTTCTTAGGAGTTCTTATCCTTTTCATTACCATTGCCTCTCACTTCGAGGCCATCACTCGATGTGTTGCTCGTTGTTTCGTGGTCTTGTACTCATCCTTATAACCAAGTTATCGGGAAAGATCTTAGCTTAACTCCCTCGCCTCCACGGCGAGGATGCGGTGAGTTAATTGTCTTTCCCCCTTACCTTGGTTTGGTTTCACCGTTTCGTTTCCTTGCTTCCACTTTCTCTCTTTCCGATCTCTTTCCATTCAAACTCATGGCGTATGAGTCGAGCTCCAATACACGCTGGCCCATACTTGGCCACATCATAATAGAAGAATCAGAGATCATGCCCTCTCGGCTCTCACATCTGACCCACTCTCTGATCGCCCATCACAATCACAAATAGGGCCCTCGGCCCATCACATCACATATAGGGCCCATGGCCCATCATATCTCATCTCTCCTCCTCATAAGGACGGAGAACTCTGGGTGGCCTCATGCACACCCCAAATCACACACTGGGCCGGTCCTCTCGAGTGGTCATCACAGAGATCCTCAAGATCTCGATCTCTGATCCTTTCTCTCATAGGGACGCCTCACACATGGCTCCCAAATCATCACACTTGAGCCTCGACCTCACACCCATCCATATCATTTCTCTTGCCTCATCGGCATTCCTTAAATTTTATTTTCTTGAGGTATCCAATTCAGGTGGTGTCGCGTATTTCTCTTCCTTCCGTCTTCATTTCTTCACATTAGCTTCCTTGCTAATGGTCGATCTCTTTTCCTTTCTTCTCGTCAATAATATTTTCTGGGATCTCCATATCCACGTCTCTTTCCTTTTCTTCTTTTCCATTCACCCACGATTCATTGTGGGGTCCACATTTCTCTTGCCTTCTCGTCACTACGAGACTAGGCCAATCACACATGTTGAACTCTTACGGTATCCTTTGTAGCTTCATTATCTTCGCATTCTTCTCTCTTGAGATATCTCGTTCTTCACTTAACTTGACCTTCTCTTTGGTCTTTTGCCACCACTAAGCATCACTTACAGCTCTTGTTATCTTTATGCCCTTTTTCCTTAGGGTCATCTCCATACCTTTTCTCTTATCCAGACTTTTTATCTTAATCCACGTGACCCTTCACGTTGTATCCAAGGTTTCCTTTACCTTGGCTCCATTCTTTCTTTCTCTTTGCTTTTCAAATATGGGTTTTCTTTCTCTTATCCATCTTCGGCTCTTAATCCATCGATATTTCTCCTTTGTCTTTCGATGCCATGGTTTATTTATCGTGGGCACACCTTTCTCTATCCTCCATTACCTTTCTATCTTGCCCACGCCCAGCTGACTCCATCTTAGCTTGGTTTGACTTTCATCTCCCACATCCTTTCTTCACTTATCATTCTTCGGGGAGTTTATCCTCAAAGTTAGCTTACTCCCCTCCTTCTAAAAGATTTAACTTATCCTCCATATTCCTCAACTTCTTATTCTTAATTCCTTCTATTCCACACTTTTGCCATGATTTCACCTTTTTGTCTTCTCTAGTTTCAATCATTCTCTTATTCATTCTCGTCTTATCCTCACTCTTTCTTCGACTCTTGACTAGGTCGATCCACTTTCCTCATTCTCTGTGTTTGATTATCTTTAAAGTTCCCATCATCATCATTATTCTTATCCTTCGTTCTCTCTTGTTTGTATTACCATACCTTGGTATCCTCACTTCTTATTTCTCTCTTCGTCTCTTTCGTTTACCTTTCATTGATATCATCCTTACCCGTCATCCATTAAGATACCTTCATCTCCATCTACTCGTTTCCTACGAGTGCTTCTTCTCGTATGTTTTCTCCAATTTTTCTTTCTATCCAACCTCTTTATCTCTTCTTTTATCATCTAACAAATCAGGGTTTTCCTTTCCCTTCTTTTCACCATTCCCATTCTTAATCCTTTTGTCATCTTCTTCCCAAAATCAAATAGTTGGGGGTTTCTTCTTCCATTCACCAATTTATATCCTTTACCCCCTTTTTTTCTTTCTTGGTTCTGGCCTCCGATATTCCTTGTTTACTCATTTCTTTCCTTGATTTATTCATTTTATGATGTAGTGCCTTGACTTGACTCGAGTTTGGGGTCCATTATGCACGACTTTCTTTAACTAACATCCGTTTCTAAATCTTTTATTCACTTTTTTTTTATTCCTTAGGTCTTTCTTAGTCTTCTTTCTAAGTTTCTTTTATTCTCTTTTTCATGTTCTTCTTTAATCTAGCTCTAAGTTACTCGCCTAGGTTTTGTCTCTAACCCTAGTTTCTTAGTCTTATTCTTATACTAATCCTGGTCAGCCATTTGGAGTTATTAACCTATGGTTCATTATGACATTATCGCTATTTAAGGTTATAGTTTTCTAGTGATGTGTTATACTTTTCCTCTTTTAAGGCTCTATTCCTAGTTAACAAAACTTAGTTCATCAACTGAACTAAGTCTCTTTTTCTTTTAGACCTTGTTATTCTTTTATTAACCTAGGATCTTCTTTTACCTAGGGTTTTCATACTTTCTTTCTTCATTAAGAAAGCCTCCGCACTACATCACCACATTTCTTGATCCTTTGATTAAGGGTTCGCGTTTCTTCTCCTTTCCTCTTCTTCTTTCTCGCCAATTTCATCTGATGATGTCTTCTCAATCTTCGAAGAACGTTCTTTTCGTGCCCTTCATTCGCACATATGCAAGCATTCCCATCATTGCCGTGCGTTACACTCTTTCTTTGCTTACTTTCTTCCCATTCACTCTGTTCAAAATCATTTCTTATTATCTTTTGGGGGTCTCCTCCTCCTTACTTTCTTTATTCCACTTCCTCCATCTTCATTTCCTTTCTCTTTTATCCATTATCCTTCTCATCATTGGTATCCAATGGTCGGACAAGTAGTAACAGATGTACTACTCGTTGACCACTTGGATGTAATCTCCTTTCATTCTTTCATTCTCCATCGTGTCATCCTTGCCTTATTCCTCCTCATCGTTTCCCAAGAATAGCTTCTCTCTTATTTTCTTTCCTTACTCTTCCTTTTTGCCATCCTTGAATCCTTTGGGGTTTCCTCTTATCAATCCTTTCCTTTGGGTGGTATGTCTCACCCCCTTACACCCCACAGTGTAAGAATAATTGAAGTTAGCTAGCCCTTGCTGCCACTTCTCTCACTTCGTGCTCACTCCTCGGAGCATTATCCAGGCAATCTGTGGGCTTATCCCACCAGACTTGTCAACTTGTAGGCTTTTCGGCAATCGCTTGTCTTCATCTCCACTTGATGCTCTGTGAACTCCTTCTCGATCCTTCATCTGGTTGTGCGGGTGCTTCATCTCACGTCTTGAAGCTTTAGGTCAACCACATCTTCCGTGATTGACTCCTTCGATTTCTTCACTCCTAACCCAACTCTATCTCCTAGGCTACACACCAATGGTGTAGAAAACAAGAGAAGTGAGGTTAGCGTTCACGCACGTTATGCCCCATCTTCATCCCTTGCCTCGTTCTAGTCGCATCATTTCCTCCCAAGTCTTACACGTCACTAGTGTAAAGAATTGGGGCAACGCATCTAATTTACGTTTGACACTCGCTGCTTTACTAGCGAGTCTCGATGTTCACAACTTCAAGATTGAACATCGAAGGTTGTGGGCATCGAACCAGTTTCCACTGGTAAGCCTCTAACTAGGCTTCGTTGAAAGACTGGACGAGACATCATTTATCCCGTCATCTCAAGGGAAATGCAGTCCCTTGCATAGTTTGGAAATCGAGTAGAAGGAACATTAAAAATTGAAAGTTTGAGTTTGGGGAGTCTCTTGGAAAACGTGCCTTGCTTGCACGAATCTCGAGGGAGAAGGTGGTCGTAATGTCTTCTCACTTAAGACCACACTCGAGAACTCTATTTGGTGGCTTGCTACTAAAGAAGGGGTTCTAAGAGTAAGCTTGATTATTCCTGACGCTTTTGAGTAGCTACATACTCGAACTCTGAAGTTCTAAACCTATTTAATCCACTGGCTTCAAAAACACTTGAAAACGTTTGAAAACTCTTTAAAAATATTTTATAGCTTTTGAAAACTATCAGAATCTTTTAATCGCTCTGATACCAATCAAATTGTCACGCCCCGACCCGCCCGGGTCGACCACGTGGCAACCGCCGCGCTGCCTCGAAGTACGTGCCGGCCGGTCACGCACCAGAAGCCCCGCAAGGCATAGAAATGGATATCATCGCTGCAAAACAACTGAAACTTTAATTAAAATCTTTTAATAAAATATTAAACTTAAAGTAGTAGCAGTGGATCAATTTAAAGGAATACTTATGCAGCGGAAACTACTAAGCCTAAGCCACCGACGCCATCTAGTGAGCCTCCTTTCTAAAGCTGACTCCGTACGCGAAGCTGCATCCATCCACAATGGGATACAGGTGAGTGGCAGAGATTCAATGAGTCTCCATCAGGGTTAGGGAAAACAGGGTAATCGAATTACCATAAAACAAATAAAATAATTTAAATTAAAAACTTTGTTTTCAACACTTCCTGTATCAAGTTCTACAGGAGTGAATATAATAAATTTTGTTTTCAAAACCTCTTTTGAAATCCTCCCAAGGAGTATAAATTTTAAAACCTTTAAAATAATATATAAACTCATGGGCTGGCACCTAATACACTGAAGGCACGACTGGCCGGTCGTATGCCTTACTGCACCGAGGGCTATTTCTTTTCTCTTCATATTCATTTTCTCTTTATCTCATACACTAGCCCGTTCCCTCGGTGGTGCCTCACTGTGGTGGAACACAGTGAACTGGAGCTCTGGCGAGTTTCCCTACGCGCCTCTCCCAACCAGGCTCGACTCACCGTGCCCCTCGATAGGCGGTCCACGGCTGAGTATCATGCATGCTCTCAAACTCGGTCCACGCTCCCGCAAATTGGAGCACCGAGGAATCCCACTCAATCACTCATCTTCCAGGGGCATCGTACCCCGATAATCATAATAATAATAATAATAAAATTCTTTATATAAATATTAAAACATGTAAACACACACAAGCTTTTGTATTTTTAAAATCATCCCACCCCCATAAGTGGGCGCATCACAAAATAAAAGTGTGTGTCGTGGATTACCCTTATCCCAAAACCGTTGTAAAACCTTTTTAAAACAATTTATATTTTTAAAACATTTTTCCCTAGTGGCTAAGCACTGAAAACTAAGCCACTCACAGTAGTGGGAGAATCGTATACTCCCAAGCGCTCCATGTAGCTTTAACCTCCGGTGCATCGCCGCATTCGATTATCCGGAGCCCTAATACATGGAAATATACATTAGCATTCATAATTACAATTTATGAATGCACCTATGAGGCTCTAATATGACCTATGACTGGGTTTGGACGTGATTCGGGGCTTAGAAAAGTGTCCAGGAGGTTCCGGGGTAAAAATTGGACACTTGGTGAAAAATTACGAAAATACCCCTGGGGGTCCATGGGCCACTCGGGCCAGGCCCGACACTTAGAAAAGTGTCCGGGAGGTTTCGGGGCTAAAATCGGACTCTCGGTGAAAAATTACCAAAATGCCCCCGGGGGCCCGTGGGCCCCACACCCGGACTAGGCTGGGCCCCACACGGGTTGGGCCAAATTCTACTCGAAATCGGGCTCAAAAAGCCCACCTATGAGATATTTATACATTATAATGATATAATATATAAATATCTAAGATATAATAATATTATATATAAATATCTAAATATATTAATATAATATATAAATATCTTTTAATATAATAATAATATATTGAAAATATCTAAACAGGGACTCGATCGGCCAGTTCTTCGGCCGGTCTCTTCCCCAGTTTCCGCACTCGTTTCTCCTCCTTTCGACGTACAAACTTAGAGAGGCGATCCTCATGGCATCCACAACGGATATGCCGAGGCAGAAACGAGAAACACCGGTCCAATTTTCCCGTAGACCGAGATTTAGCCCGAATTGACTAAATCTCCGATTTACTCACACCCGGTGCACAAAAATGCGTAAAAACGGAATGGGACGTAGAATAAGGTGAATACTATAACCCACTAAAAACTCACCTTATTCCACCGGCCCAAAATCCACTTATTTGAGTTTAAAGATCTAATCCGGTCAAAAGCTGAAAACTTGGATCTAGGCTAAACCGATGCATGGAAATGCGTGCAAACTTAACAAAACGTAGATCGAGGAGTTAAGAATAACTCATCAAGATCTCGCCTCGAACTGGCGGTCGGTTTGTCCGGATCTGCCAATTTTCCAAAATGCCTCCGTTTTGGCTCCAGAGAGAAAAAGAAGAAAAAGAAAGAAAAAGAAAAAAAAAATGAAAGGAAAACCGTCGGCCCTCCCCTATTTATAGGGGAGCCCGACACCGGGTCCACTCGGGCCCCGGGTCAAACTTTTTCCCCTTTTTCAACTTTCTTCCATTTTTACCCGTTGGCTAAATCCTTTGATTTCTTGTGCCAATGGGGCCCATAATAAATTTCTAGGGACTTATTTGGAGGTCTTTTTGGCATTTACTAATTTCCATGCACGGTTAATTACTTTATCTTCAAACTCCGTCTTATCCTAATTTTAACTTCTCTTCTGACTTGACACAGCCGGACCAACCCATTGTTTAATTAATACGTCGTCTTGTACTATTTCATTCGTACAGAAAAGTCGTGCTAGGTCCGGGTGTGTCAAAATGCTCTTGATATTTCCCTTCCAACATCACATGACGGGCCCATGTAACTCTCTAAAACAATTGCTTTCTCTCATACAGCTGGATAACCCTGCATGGACCACAAAAGCAAAGTTAGCAAGCCAGTAACCAATGACAGCCGAGAAAGTGAGGTTAAAATGTGGTTCACAATACCAAAATTGAGGGCCATCGATGAGGTTGAAAGAAAGGGAATAAAAATTTAAAATAAAAAATATATTAAAATTATTTTTAGACCGAACCAAATTAACTCAGTTATCATGCAAAATATATATATATATTTATGTATATATATATAAATATGTATTTATATATATATATTTATATGTATACATATATTTATATATATTTATGTGTGCAAATATATATTTATATATAAAGATATAACCAAAAGTCATTGCCCCACCCTTTTATTCTTTTAATGGAGCCATGCTCCCACCAATGCCACTCCACTACACAATATTCACAGACTTTTGCTTGTACAAGACCTCCCATCAATGTTGTCATGATTGGTAATGTGGACCATGGAAAGGCAATGCTAACTGTAGCAGTCACAAAAGGGGCTTCAACTTTGAGAGAACTCTGTTATGAATATGAAAAAGCAAGAGGCAAAACAGGAAAGGCTTACTCCTGACAGGATTTATGCGTGTCATGACCTTGGAGGTTTCCTCCTTAAGGTTGCTCAAATTATTGGGAAGCCAAATCAAACCCCAACAGTAGCCGCATGAAAGCAGAGGCACACTTCGCATGATTTCTATCTTTTAACTCCTCAGATAAGAACAGGTCCTTCGCTTTCTTCAAGTGCGGATTACTCCTCGTGACCTCCCAATAGGCATATGATGCTCGTTGTGGAAGTTCTGCATCAAATTAATTCTGCTGTACTCCGAGTGCAGCTGCTACATGGCATGATGAGTTAGCACCTTTGTCAAAGTTCTTGTTGGTTGTTAATATTGGTTAGCCTGTAAGCCACTGTCGATATGGTGCAGACCTTGCCAAGCAGTTAACTGCTTCTCCTTTGGATAGGCTTGGTCAGTTCAGTGGAAGTAACGTATGTAGGTGGGGATGTGGTGTTGCTTTGAGAACGCAATATTCAATTGGCAGAATCAATGCTGTTTCGCCCGTTGGTGATGTTGACAAGGAGGTCGCGGCTATAAAGTTTGATAGGAGTGGGGTTTCCTCACGGGAGTTAGAGTTTTCAAGTTGGTCATTTTTGTTTTTTTTTGGGCCCGCTGTTTTTTTTTTATTATTATTTTTTTCATTTTGCTGAAAAAAGAGAGCAGCGAACTTTAGTTTTAAAAGAAAGAAAAAAAGAGGGAGTTTTCTGGGGGGGGGGGTTTCAAAAAAGAGCAGAGAGTCTTCTATAGTTTTAAAAAAGGGGAGCTTCAGCATTTTTTTGGAAAACAGAAAAGAAAAAGAGAGAGAGGAAATAAAAGAAAAAGAGAGCATTTAGAGATCGGCAAGAGGGTCAAGTACTCCGGTGAAAGTCTCTGTATGGCTGCAAGTGTCGGTTAGGGAAAGAAGAAGAAGAAGTGTTGGTAACAGCGAAAAGAAGAAAACTTGGTTTTGACTAAAAGTCAAAAAGGGAACAAGCTTTTATGCCTAGCCTAAAATTCAATCTTTCTTTGTACACACGTTTGCTCCATAGCGGGCCGGCCAGTCCATCCTTGCGTACAAGCTCTTGTTGGGGATAAAATTTCTGACCCAAGCCTGATTCTATCTTGGATATTCGATCTCATTTCCTTTCAATTCATCTACGTAATATTGTAACTTTATTTATGCCCATTTAAATTTAAAATTCCCATGTGAAATCAGTTCTGTTAATTGTCATCTATGCTTATGCTTGCCCAATATTTTGATGTGATTGATAATGTACGTGTTCCTGTGTGTCATTTGGATTTTTTATTATTATTTTCTTTTCATTTTTAATTATTATTCTTATTATAATTTCATGTATATTCTGTTATATTCACCGTGAGCAAATATTCATGCTATTGAACTTTGTACCATGTGCTTAATTTTGAATCTTAATGTTATGATGTCATAATCATGTCCGTTCATCTGGCCAAGTAAATAATATTACTCATGTTCATCTATTAATGTTCAATTTGGCCTATGCTCTTTCAATTCGTCATGTCATGTTCACTTTCGTTTGTATATATTATTATTCGTGCTTTATCCTATGTTCATATTTATCCTGTATGTATATATGATCCTATAATATTTATCTAATTTGGGCCATACCTTCCTTTTATATTTAGTGTGTATATATGTCTATGTTATTGCCATCTAGATACCATGTTCCAATTTATGATCCCAGTGTTTATACTTTCATGACCCCACATTTTTGGTGCTTATTCAAATTAGTGTTAGCTTTTTTTATTTAATTCGTTACATATCATATCTATTTCCCATAAATTTCCTTTGTACATAATTTTATCCATACCTTATCCCATGTTCACGTGTCCATCTGCAAATATGACCATCCACATATGTTACATGTAAATGTCCATGCACCCATTAATCTTATTTATGATCATGACCAATCCATGTTCATATGCCTCATCATCATCCTATATCCTAGTTATTTCTATACTTATCCATGTGTATATTTTGTGATCTTTGTCCAATCCTATCATACATTTGATATTTAAAACATCGAGTTTCAAAAATTCATAAGCATGGGGTGACCGGAGGATGTCTTGGGAGTCCGAGGTTTCCGAAGGTTTTCTCCGATGAGAAGTTTTTTCGATGTCTAATCGGGAGTCCGATCGGACTCGGGAAAATTTTTCATCTCTTCAAAATCAAAATATGTTTTTCTCATTTAATTTTCATAAAAATCATACATCATATTCATGTTTTCTTTAATCTCTTAAAATTTGCAAATGAAAAAGAACGAAATTACCTTCTTTTACAAAAGGAATATTTATTTCAAAATCTTTTATTTTTACTCTTATGTTTTATTTTCATTTTATTTTAAGAAAATATCTTGTTTAGGAAGTTCAATTAAATTAAAAGGAATGTTTATTCCGACATTAATTTCAAAACACATTTTAAAAGTTTTTTTGAGAGATCTTAATTACCCAATTATAGTTAAGGCCTCTCAAATAAAAAACTACTTTCAAAATTTCTTTTCTTTTTTTTATTTATTTCTTTCCAATGAAAGGGAATATTCATTTTTTTCTTTGTCTTTTTTAATTTTTTTTAAAGCATTTTTCTTGAGAAGACTTTAGTAGGTTTAATTAATTAAAACATTTCAAGTAAACTTCATTTTTATCAAAAGGCATTTTTGACTCCAATAAAAAGAATATTTATTCCTTAAAATCTTTAAAAATATTTTTCAAAATTAACTTTGTTTAATAAAAAGGACATTTATCTTCTAAAGTTTTTTTTTGAAAGGTCTTAATTTATCAAATCTGCTAAGGTTTTCTTATTAGACTAAATTTTTGTCAAATTATTCCCTTCACTACATTAAAAGGAATATTTATTCCGACATTTAAAATTATATTTTTCTTAAAATGATTTTAAACACATTTTATTATCATTTTCAACGTAAAATATTTTTAATATTTTTGTGGTACCGATTTCCGGGTGTCTTGGGGTGCTAATCCTTCCCCGAGCGTAATCGACTTCTGAACCTAAAATCTTTTTCGTAGACCAGTTTCTTTCCTTAGCTTGATGTAATCTTTCTAGATTTACATTGGGTTAAACAAGTAGGTGACTAACCACACCTATTAAAAATAAAAGGTTAGTGGCGACTCCATTTGTTTTTCGACTGTTTAGTCCCGAACATTTTTCACGCCATATCATTTATCGTCGGAGCGGTAAAACGTCTCGACAGTTTGGTGACTCCACTGGGGACTTTTTTTTTAGAGAGTCAAGTCAGTTTTTTTTAAGTCTTAATTTTACTTGGATTTGATAATAAAATGTTTTAAAATTTCATTTCATGCATTGCATTGATTCAATTTCATTCAAAAATTTTCCCAATAATTGTTTCAAAAAATTTTCAAAAAAAAGGAAAAGGAAGATTTTTCAAATTTAAATTCATCAAAATTGCATCTTGCATTTACATCACATTTGATTTGTATGTATGTTTATATGCCTTGATTTTCTAACATGCTTTGTGTATTTATCATTTTGCCCTTTCAATTACTTGTATGTATTTTTCATGTTTTAATTCCTTGTTTATGCCATGTATACTTGTTTTGTATGCTTATCTCTTGCCCCATTATTTTTCCATAATTATTTACCTTATACTTTGAATTGTACTGATCGTGTGTTGACATATGATAGTGAAATTTTTTCTGCTTCTTACTTCTGCTCCTCCGAATGTTCGCTCCCTCACTGAAAGACAATTGGTAAAGGTACAAGTCCCTACCTCATACACAACACAAATTCATAACATAAAAGTTCGGGAGTCCGAACTTCACCTTTATTTAGGAGGGGGCGACGGGGTTGCCTCCACCCCATCTTGTCCGATGGGTACCCTTGTCTAGAGCTTTAAACCCCGCATGTAGAAAAACCTAAATTCTAACTTAGATAGACCAAACCCGTTTGGAGAAAACCCGGTTTCTTAAGGCACAAAAGGGGGACGCCTTCTAACCTTTATCAATTCCTTTCACTTTATCTGTATATGTGCTTATTTCATGATGATATGTTGTATGTTTATCTGTATATATGCTTATTCCATGATTATATATTGTTGTATAATCAGTCTGTCTTTTCATACTTTGTCTGTATATATGCTAATTTCATGATGATATATATATGATGTTTGTATAATCTGTCTGTTCTCTTTCACTTTATCTGTATATATGTTTATTTCATGATGATATACTGATATGCTATTTGTATAATCTATCTATTTTCTTCCTCACTTTACTTGTACATGTTTATTTCATGATGACTTATTGATATGTTGTTTGTGCTTTGTCTTATAATCTTCTTGTTTCCTTAAATATCCATGATTATTGCTTTTTTTTATTGCCAACATCACATGTCATACATTTCATTATAGAATCATTCGCAACAAAGGAACCGTAAAGGGAAATTAGTCATGGCTGACGAATAAGGTCAATCTTTGGGTCAACGGATATTTGGGTTCCCGACATTGTTTCGATGAAATGACCAGTTATCCTTTATGGTTAAATTGTTGTAACCATGCATTTTTACATCATACATCTAATCATTGACATGCTTCATTTTATTCAGTTTCATATTTCACTTGTATATGCACATCCATGTATATAATTTATCTTAATGGTGAGCTAACACATTTCCTTTTTTGTCATTTCTTCCCCTTATTTTTGCATCCCATGGTTGCATTTTCATCAAGCATGTTCATACATACATTCCATTCATAATAAGGGAATTAGATTCATCCTTATGATTACATCAAGGGTTTCAAGACAGCACTTTCAGCACACAGATGTGATACTAGATTACGGTCCAAAATCGTAATAGAATAGCAAACTACTGAGATTGAGCAGTTGAGGAAGGCAAATGAAGAATTGCAGAAAAAATTGGATCAGATGGCAGAAATGGTGACTAGTATGAGGCAACAAAACATGGTCAACTCAGGCAACAATTCCGATGGGCAATCTCCCCAGAATGCACTCCCACACATACTTCTAACAACTCAGCCCATGAATGCCTCTCTCTCACATCCAACCCTCAGTAAACCCCACAAATTCCTCCTCCCAACAATACACAACCTCAAAATGCTTACCAATACCCAGTGTCCAACACCATTTCCACTACTTCAAGACCAAACACCCAAAATCGAAATTCAAGACCACCAAAAGAAAGGAAACAATTTACTCCCATCCCCATGACTTACAGAGAGCTATACACCAAACTCCTGCAAAGCAAGATGATCAAACCAGTCCCATACCTAAGACCTCCTCAACCTTCATATCCAAAGTGGTTTGATGAAAGTGCTACTTGTGCATATCACTCAGGAGCTGAGGGGCACAGTACAGAAAATTGCAATCGATTGAAACAAGTGATACAGGGGATCATTGATGAAGGGCGATGCTAAAGCACAGCAAAATGTGGGAGGTGAATCCACTGCCTAATCATGATGTGAATGGGGTGAATGCCGTCAGTCATGAGTCAACCATGCTAGAACAAGGAGAATTGAGTACCTTCATTAAGGAGACATGGTTTGACGGTCAATACCAGGAGCCGTGTTGAACAATTGGGAGGCTTTTGAGATGCCGATAACAGAATTTGAAATGTGTTGAGCCTCGATTTTGTCTTTTATTCCACACTTCTGCCTAAGAGTGTTGGTGGTTGATCTCCATGTGTTGTGGGCTTTATTTCTTTATTTGCTTATCATTTACGATTTTAATGTCATGCATTTCTGCAAAATTTTTTATCATATACATATTTTATCTTTCATATAGTCTTGCCTTTTTAATCCTTATTCTTTCCCTATGTATATATGATTATATCTTTACCCTTCGATCTATTTGTTTGTCTATCTATTCATGGATCATGTACATATATGTATATATTTCTTGTTTTTCTCTTAAATGCCCAATATCCCAAGTGATGAATGTAGAGATAGCAAAGATGGCCCGATCGAGCCCAACTTTGACTGATTCATTAATACAGATGATTTTGATGTAAGCAATAATGATGATTACCTCTTCTTTGACGGCGATATTCAATACTGAGACAGAAGAGGAAAACAAGCAGAAATGTACTTTAATGTGGCATCAAATGTATTGGGGCATGGAATGAGAGCTAGTTAATATCCTCGAATGGGGATCAATGCCCAGTGACAGCAAGATTTGATTCTGACTGCACAAGGTGATATGGAAGAGTATGAGACTCATATATCTGGAATCCAAA
This sequence comes from Microcos paniculata, assembly GCA_030664755.1. NCBI lineage: Eukaryota > Viridiplantae > Streptophyta > Magnoliopsida > Malvales > Malvaceae > Microcos > Microcos paniculata. The sequence goes on from CP131461.1 coordinate 21,791,053, forward strand.
TGGCAAAAAAAAAAAAAAAGATGAGGGAAAGAGAATAAAAAAAAAAAGAGAGCAAAAAAATTGACCGTATCATCATGCATGTGGGGCATCCTTAAGGTTTTAACTTATATTTTGAAATCATTACTTTTCAAAAAATGTTGTTTTCAAAATCATATTCTTTTGAAGGAATGCTCTTCGATAAATGTAACCATGCTTGGGAGGAAAAATGGCCGTCTTTCTTATTCCCTTCACTTATAGAAAAATTATCCATTGTTGTCCCCTTTGAGCCTAATGAACTTTCTTTCTGATGAACCCAATCAAGGATCACCCCCACACTGGGGTAAAAATGAAGAGATTGTTTAAACTCTTACATTAAGGCCAGATAAATCATGAGTGATCAAGAAAGCCTCAAATTCATTTTGTAAAAAGGAAAAAAAAGGGAGAGAAGAAGGAAAAAAGGAAAGAAATAAGGAGATGAATAAGGTTGGGGCAAATGAAAAGAACATGCATAGACAAATGATCCTTTATATGGCCAAAAAGTGATCCTTGATTCAATTTCCCTGGAAACACAATTTTGGGCCTTTTTATCCTTCTTTCAGAACCCTTAACCCTAACCCACGTTACGTGCTTTGAAAAGTCCATTTCGATCAAGTATGGATACTTTGACTTGCATAGCGTTTCCTTAGAGGAATGAATTTTTATCACTAAATCATACTTTCTAAACGAGTGTTTGAAAGAGTTTTGATCCTTATGTGCATAATGGAGCGGTCGAAGCAGCAAACAAAAACATTAAAAAGATTGTCCAGAAAATGACAGTGACTTACAAAGATTGGCATGAGAAACTTCCTTTTGCTTTACATGCTTATCGCACTACTATAAGAACATCGACTGGTGCAACTCCATATTCTCTTGTCTATGGAATGGAAGCTGTGGTACCGGTTGAGGTAGAAATCCCATCTTTGAGAATATACAGAGAGTTGAAGCTCGAAGAGTCGGATTGGGTGCATGAGAGATTTGACCAATTGAATTTAATTGAAGAGAAGCGGCTCAAAGCACTTTGCCATGGTCAGTTGTATCAGAAAAGAATGATGCGTGCATATGATAAGAAGGTACGTCCGCGCGAGTTTGCAGAAGGTGAATTGGTGCTGAAAAAATTCTACCTGCTCAACATGATCCCCGAGGAAAGTGGACTCCAAATTAGGATGGTCCTTATGTGGTGAAGAAAGCATTCTTGGGAGGTGCCCTAATCTTGCAAGAAATGGATAGGGATGAATTGCCACATCCAATCAATGCCGATGCTGTGAAGAAGTACTACACCTGAAGAATTAAAAAAAAATGACAAAAAAAATGAATGATGAAAAAATAAAAAAAATGAAAAAATAAAAAATAAAAAAATGAAAAAAAATGAAAGAATGAAAAAAATGAAAAAAGCATCTCAAGTTGAAAACCTGAAAAGGCGGCTTGAGTCCGAAAAAGAGAAAAAAAGGAGGGATCTAAGGCGAAAACCCGAAAGGGCGGTTCAGATCCAATTACGATGGTTCCTAAGCTGAAAACCTGAAAAGGCAGTTTAGGAAGGTTGGGAAAGCACAACAAAAAAGGCACCTAACTTGTACAAGAGGTCTTGTTTGATTATGGGGATTGGGGTAATTAGAAATCATCAGACGTTGTCAAACGTCACTCTAGCAATGATGAGTCAATCAAAGGCGGGGTGTGAGATGACCAGTTTTTGTTACTTATGCATTCATCACTTTGAGGTCATGTGCCTTTCTTCTTCGTTTTGCTACAAACTCATTTGTTATAGACTCTTTGTTATAAACTTGTAATGAGCTTGTTATAAGTTTATCTGTTATATATAGATATGTCTTGCACACTTTCCTTTAAAAGATCCATGTGTTTCCTTTAAATATAAATGGCATATTTTTTCTTTGTCATGGAGGGATAAGCAAACAGGTAAGTAAATGCCATGACATTGGATGTCACTTTCAACACAAAAAAGGGAAAGAAATATTGGATTAAAATGAGTTCAATAGCTTATGGTTGATGCCAGAAATGTGATGACACATGAACAAAAATCATCTTGAACTGGGATGTTCAAACAAGGGTGATTTGAAGAGAGGGTCTGGGGCATGTTGATGCCAGAAAAGGTGTGATGAAAGGATGTTCTCCAATTTCGAACTCAAAGAGTATAAGTTGGGCCAAAACAGAAGGCTATCTTGAAAACTTTGAGACAAAGTAACAAAGCATTATCATTTAAGCATGAGCATGCAAAATGCATCATTCTAGCATCATTCTTCATGAACATCCATTATGCATCATGGTTCAAAGATTACAGGTTAAACCCAGTTTAAGATTGTGAGGTTAGTCTTGTACAAGAAGTTCCTCAGGTAACTCTCCAAAACTCCTTTAAGGTCTTTCCTTACTTAAGGTAATTATCCGTGATTCAGTTCAGTCTAGCATGAATTATTTCTACAATTTCTTCAAAATTTAAATAATTTCTGTTTAGGATGGTTTTCTAAAATTGTTTCTGTTTATAACAATTTCTTCAAAATCTAAAAAATCATTTTGTTTAAAATGAGTCTCTAAAAATTGTTTCTGTTTAGAACAATTTCTTCAAAATTTAAAATCATTTTGTTTAAGATGATTTTCTAAAATTGTTTCTGTTTAGAGCAATTTCTTCAAAATCTAAAAAATCATTTTGTTTAAGATGGTTTTCTAAAATTGTTTCTGTTTAGAACAATTTCTTCAAAATTTAAAATCATTTTGTTTAAGATGATTTTCTAAAATTGTTTCTGTTTAAAGCAATTTCTTCAAAATCTAAAAAATCATTTTGTTTAAGATGGTTTTCTAAAATTGTTTCTGTTTAGAATAATTTCTTCAAAATTTAAAATCATTTTGTTTAAGATGATTTTCTAAAATTGTTTCTGTTTAGAGCAATTTCCTCAAAATCTAAAAAATCATTTTGTTTAAGATGGTTTTCTAAAATTTTTCTGTTTAGAACAATTTCTTCAAAATTTAAAATCATTTTGTTTAAGATGATTTTCTAAAATTGTTTCTCTTTAGAACAATTTCTTCAAAATCTAAAAAATCATTTTGTTTAAGAAGGTTTTCTAAAATTGTTTCTGTTTAGATCAATTTCTTCAAAATTTAAAATCATTTTGTTTAAAATGATTTTCTAAAATTGTTTCTGTTTAAAGCAATTTCTTCAAAATCTAAAAAATCATTTTGTTTAAGATGGTTTTCTAAAATTGTTTCTGTTTAGAACAATTTCTTCCAAATTTAAAATCATTTTGTTTAAGATGATTTTCTAAAATTGTTTCTGTTTAGAGCAATTTCTTCAAAATCTAAAAAATCATTTTGTTTAAGATGGTTTTCTAAAATTGTATCTGCTTAGAGCAATTTCTTCAAAATCTAAAAAATCATTTTGTTTAAGATGGTTTTCTAAAATTGTTTCTATTTAGAACAATTTCTTCAAAATTTAAAATCATTTTGTTTAAGATGATTTTCTAAAATTGTTTCTATTTAGAACAATTTCTTCAAAATCTAAAAAATCATTTTGTTTAAGATGGTTTTCTAAAATTGTTTCTGTTTAAAACAATTTCTTCAAAATTTAAAATCATTTTGTTTAAGATGATTTTCTAAAATTGTTTCTATTTAGAACAATTTCTTCAAAATTTAAAATCATTTTGTTTAAGATGATTTTCTAAAATTGTTTCTGTTTAGAGCAATTTCTTCAAAATCTAAAAAATCATTTTGTTTAAGATGGTTTTCTAAAATTATTTCTGTTTAGAACAATTTCTTCAAAATTTAAAATCATTTTGTTTAAGATGATTTTCTAAAATTGTTTCTGTTTAGAGCAATTTCTTCAAAATCTAAAAAATCATTTTGTTTAAGGTGATTCTCTAAAATTGTTTCTGTTTAGAACAATTTCTTCAAAATTTAAAATCATTTTGTTTAAGATGATTTTCTAAAATTGTTTATGTTTATAGCAATTTCTTCAAAATCTAAAAAATCATTTTGTTTAAGGTGATTCTCTAAAATTGTTTCTGTTTAGAACAATTTCTTCAAAATTTAAAATCATTTTGTTTAAGATGATTTTCTAAAATTATTTCTGTTTAGAGCAATTTCTTCAAAATTTAAAATCATTTTGTTTAAGATGATTTTCTAAAATTGTGTCTGTTTAGAGCAATTTCTTCAAAATCTAAAAAATCATTTTGTTTAAGATGGTTTTCTAAAATTGTTTCTGTTTAGAACAATTTCTTCAAAATTTAAAATCATTTTGTTTATGATGATTTTCTAAAATTGTTTCTGTTTAGAACAATTTCTTGAAAATCTAAAAAATCATTTTGTTTAAGGTGATTCTCTAAAATTGTTTCTGTTTAGAACAATTTCTTCAAAATTTAAAATCATTTTGTTTAAGATGATTTTCTAAAATTGTTTCTGTTTAGAGCAATTTCTTCAAAATTTAAAATCATTTTGTTTAAGATGATTTTGTAAAATTGTTTCTGTTTAGAGCAATTTCTTCAAAATCTAAAAAATCATTTTATTTAAGGTGATTCTCTAAAATTGTTTCTGTTTTGAACAATTTCTTCAAAATTTAAAATCATTTTGTTTAAGATGATTTTCTAAAATTGTTTCTGTTTAGAGCAATTTCTTCAAAATCTAAAAAATCATTTTGTTTAAGGTGATTCTCTAAAAATTGTTTCTGTTTAGAACAATTTCTTCAAAATTTAAAATCATTTTGTTTAAGATGATTTTCTAAAATTGTTTCTGTTGAGAGTAATTTCTTCAAAATCTAAAAATCATTTTGTTTAAGGTAATTTTCTAAAATTGTTTCTGTTTAGAGAAATTTATTCAAAGTTTAAAACCATTCCTGTTTAGGATGGTTTTCTCAAAAGCGTTTCTTTTTAAAGCATTTTATTCAAAGTTTAAAATTATTCCTATTTAGGATAATTTTCACAAAAGCCTTTCTTTTTAAAGGAATTTCTTTACAATTTAAAACCATTCCTGTTTAGGAAAGTTTTCTCAAAAGCATTTCTTCTTAAGGCAATTTATTCAAAAGTTCAAAATCATTTCTGTTTAGAGTGGTTTTCTCAAAATTGTTTTCGTTTAGGACAATTTATTCGAAGTTTGAAATCATTTCTGTTTAGGATGGTTTTATCAAAATTGTTTCTGTTTAGGACAATTTATTTGAATTTAAAATCATTTCTGCTTAAATTGACTTCTCAAAACGGGTTCTGGTTTGAACAACTTGATTTTGAAATCATTTATGTCAGGAATGATCGTTTTTGGAAAAGTTAGTACTGTTTAGTGCGCATTGAAATAAGAAGTGTCTACATCTTTGCTTATTTCCTAATTATCTAGAAGCTTATACTTCTAGATCATTAAGAAATAATCAAAGAGGGGCGGCTGTAGATACTTATTTTTAATCTTAATCAATTAGTTAATTAATTTTAATTAATTAATTAATTGATTTGTCATTTCCAAATTTTTATTTTACTTACCCTTTTAAGTTTAGTTTATTTTTGCTATTGTTATTATGATTATTTTTTTTATTATTTTAATTTTATCTTATTAATTTTATTACCTTGTAGGTAATTTTAAAACCAAAGCAGCCACCAACGACAACCTTTCATTTTGGTTTGAAGGAAAAGACAATTTTGGTGGGGGCATGACTTTGTGGTGCATGTGAAATAGAGATGTTATGTTTTAATCTTGCAAAAGATTGTTTTCGTGGCTGTGGCAGTGTTGACAAATGGACAAAATGCTCTTGATATTTCTCTCCCAACATCCCATCATCACCGCCTTAATTTTAAAACCAAAGCAGCCACCAACGACAATCTTTCATTTGGTTTGAAGGAAAAGATAATTTTGGCGGGGGCATGACTTTGTGGTGCATGTGAAATAGAGCTGTTATGTTTTAATCTTGCAAAAGATTGTTTTCGAGACCGTGGCAGTGTTGACAAATGGACAAAATGCTCTTGATATTTCTCTCCCAATTGTTTTCGTGACTGTGGCAGTGTTGACAAATGGACAAAATGCTCTTGATATTTCTCTCCCAACATCCCATCATCACCGCCTTCACTTTAAAACCAAAGCAGCCACCAACGACAATCTTTCATTTGGTTTGAAGGAAAAGATAATTTTGGTGGGGGCATGTCTTTGTGGTGCATGTGAAATAGAGCTGTTATGTTTTAATCTTGCAAAAGATTGTTTTCGTGACTGTGGCAGTGTTGATAAATGGACAAAATACTCTTGATATTTCTCTCCAAACATCCCATCATCACCGCCTTCACTTTAAAACCAAAGCAGCCACCAACGATAACCTTTCATTTTGGTTTGAAGGAAAAGACAATTTTGGTGGGGCCATGACTTTGTGGTGCATGTGAAATAGAGCTGTTATGTTTTAATCTTGCAAAAGATTGTTTTCGTGACTGTGGCAGTGTTGACAAATGGACAAAATGCTCTTGATATTTCCCTTCCAACATCACATGACGGGCCCATGTAGCTCTCTCAAACAACTGCTCTCTCTCATACAACATGGACCACAAAAGCAAAGTTAGCAAGCCAGCAACCATTGACAGCCGAGAAAGTGAGGTTAAAATGGGGTTCACAATACCAAAATTGAGGGCCATCGATGAGGTTGAAAGAAAGGGAATAAAAATTTAAAATAAAAAATATATTAAAATTATTTTTAGACCGAACCAAATTAACTCAGTTATCATGCAAAATATATATATATATTTATGTATATATATATAAATATGTATTTATATATATATTTATATGTATACATATATTTATATATATTTATGTGTGCAAATATATATTTATATATAAAGATATAACCAAAAGTCATTGCCCCACCCTTTTATTCTTTTAATGGAGCCATGCTCCCACCAATGCCACTCCACTACACAATATTCACAGACTTTTGCTTGTACAAGACCTCCCGTCAATGTTGTCATGATTGGGCATGTGGACCATGGAAAGGCAATGCTGACTGTAGCAGTCACAAAAGGGGCTTCAACTTTGAGAGAACTCTGTCATGAATATGAAAAAGCAAGAGGCAAAACATGAAAGGCTTACTCCTGACAGGATTTATGCATGTCATGACCTTGGAGGTTTCCTCCTTAAGGTTGCTCAAATTATTGGGAAGCCAAATCAAATCCCAACAGCAACTGCATGAAAGCAGAGGCACACTTCGCATGATTTCTATCTTTTAACTCCTCAGATAAGAACAGGTCATTCGCTTTCTTCAAGTGCGGATTACTCCTCGTGACCTCCCAATAGGCATATGATGCTCGCTGTGGAAGTTCTGCATCAAATTAATTCTGCTGTACTCCGAGTGCAGCTGCTAAATGGCATGATGAGTTAGCACCTTTGTCAAAGTTCTTGTTGGTTGTTAATATTGGTTAGCCTGTAAGCCACTGTCGATATGGTGCAGACCTTGCCAAGCAGTTAACTGCTTCTCCTTTGGATAGGCTTGGTCAGTTCAGTGGAAGTAACGTATGTAGGTGGGGATGTGGTGTTGCTTTGAGAACGCAATATTCAATTGGCAGAATCAATGCTGTTTCGCCCGTTGGTGATGTTGACAAGGAGGTCGCGGCTATAAAGTTTGATAGGAGTGGGGTTTCCTCACGGGAGTTGGAGTTTTCAAGTCGGCCATTTATGTTTTTTTTTTGGGCCCGCTATTTTTTTTATTATTTTTGTCAGTTTGCTGAAAAAAGAGAGCAGCGAACTTTAGTTTTAAAAGGAAGAAAAAAAAGAGGGAGTTTTCTGGGGGGGGGGGTTCAAAAAAGAGCAGAGAGTCTTCTATAGTTTTAAAAAAGGGGAGCTTCAGCATTTTTTTGGAAAACAGAAAAGAAAAAGAGAGAGAGGAAATAAAGAAAAAGAGAGCATTTAGAGATCGGCAAGAGGGTCAAGTACTCCGATGAAAGTCTCTGTATGGCTGCAAGTGTCGGTTAGGGAAAGAAGAAGAAGAAGTGTTGGTAACAGCGAAAAGAAGAAAACTTGGTTTTGACTAAAAGTCAAAAGGGGAACAAGCTTTTATGCCTAGCCTAAAATTCAATCTTTCTTTGTAGACCCGTTTGCTCTATAGCGGGCCGGCCAGTCCATCCTTGCGTACAAGCTCTTGTTCGGGATAAAATTTCTGACCCAAGCCTGATTCTATCTTGGATATTCGATCTCATTTCCTTTCAATTCATCTACGTAATATTGCAACTTTATTTATGCCCATTAAAATTTAAAATTCCCATGTGAAATCAGTTCTGTTAATTGTCATCTATGTTTATGCTTGCCCAATATTTTGATGTGACTGATAATGTACATGTTCCTGTGTGTCATTTGGATTTTTTATTATTATTTTCTTTTCATTTTTAATTATTGTTCTTATTATAATTTCATGTATATTCTGTTATATTCACCGTGAGCAAATATTCATGCTATTGAACTTTGTACCATGTGCTTAATTTTGAATCTTAATGTTTTGATGTCATAATCATGTCCGTTCATCTGGCCAAGAAAATAATATTACTCATGTTCATATATTATTATTCGTGCTTTATCCTATGTTCATATTTATCCTGTATGTATATGTGATCCTATAATATTTATCTAATTTGGGCCATACCTTCCTTTTATATTTAGTGTGTATATATGTCTATGTTATTGCCATCTAGATACCATGTTCCAATTTATGATCCCAGTGTTTATACTTTCATGACCCCACATTTTTGGTGCTTATTCAAATTAGTGTTAGCTTTTTTTATTTAATTCGTTACATATCATATCTATTTCCCATAAATTTCCTTTGTACATAATTTTATCCATACCTTATCCCATGTTCACGTGTCCATCTACAAATATGACCATCCACATATGTTACATGTAAATGTCCATGCACCCATTAATCTTATTTATGATCATGACCAACGCATGTTCATATGCCTCATCATCATCCTATATCCTAGTTATTTCTATACTTATCCGTGTGTATATTTTGTGATCTTTGTCCAATCCTATCATACATTTGATATTTAAAACATCGATTTTCAAAAATTCATAAGCATGGGGTGACCGGAGGATGTCTTGGGAGTCCGAGGTTTCCGAAGGTTTTCTCCGATGAGAAGTTTTTTCGATGTCTAATTGGGAGTCCGATCGGACTCGGGAAAATTTTTCATCCCTTCAAAATTAAAATATGTTTTTCTCATTTAATTTTTATAAAAATCATACATCATACTCATGTTTTCTTTAATCTCTTAAAATTTGCAAATGAAAAAGAACGAAATTACCTTCTTTTACAAAAGGAATGTTTATTCCAAAATCTTTTATTTTTACTCTTATGTTTTATTTTCATTTTATTTTAAGAAAATCTCTTGTTTAAGAAGCCCAATTAAATTAAAAGGAATGTTTATTCCGACATTAATTTCAAAACACATTTTAAAAGTTTTTTTGAGAGATCTTAATTACCCAATTATAGTTAAGGCCTCTCAAATAAAAAACTACTTTCAAAATTTCTTTTTTTTTTTATTTATTTCTTTCCAATGAAAGGGAATATTCATTTTCTTTCTTTGTCTTTTTTAATTTTTTTAAGGCATTTTTGTTGAGAAGACTTTAGTAGGTTTAATTAGTTAAGACCTTTCAAGTAAACTTCATTTTTATCAAAAGGCATTTTTGACTCCAATAAAAAGAATATTTATTCCTTAAAATCTTTAAAAACATTTTTCAAAATTAACTTTGTTTAATAAAAAGGACATTTATCTTCTAAAGTTTTTTTTTGGAAGGTCTTAATTTATCAAATCTGCTAAGGTTTTCCTATTAGACTAAATTTTTGTCAAATTATTCCCTTCACTACATTAATAGGAATATTTATTCTGACATTTAAAATTATGTTTTTCTTAAAATGATTTTAAACACATTTTATTATCATTTTCCAAGTAAAATATTTTTAAGACTTTTGTGGTACCGATTTTCGAGCGTCTCGGGGGTGCTAATCATTCCCCGAGCGTAACCGACTCCTGAACCTAAAATCTTTTTCGTAGACTAGTTTCTTTCCTTAGCTTGACGTAATCTTTCTAGATTTACGTTGGGTTAAACAAGTAGGTGACTAAACACACCTATTAAAAATAAAAGGCTAGTGACGACTCTATTTGTTTTTCGACTGTTTAGTCCCGAACATTTTTCACGCCATATCATTTATCGTCGGAGCGGTAAAACATCTCGACAACAATAACATAAAGAAAGAGTAATAAAATTAAGGTAAAGGTCTCCCGAAGAAAGATGAGATATCTTACAAGTGATGGCTAATACAAGTGATGGCTAACTCTCTTTATATAGAGGAGTCAAGTAGCCCTAAACTTAACTTGCAAGTAACGAAAACCTAGTATTAGAAGAATACTAATTAGGTTAAAGTGTTTACAAAGGATTTAACTAAGTACAAGAGCTAATTTAATGGACTTGGATAATTGGGCTTCAATCTTATGGAGAACAAGGCTTAAATATAGCCTTTTCTAGCAGCTATAAATCCTTCTTCAAGTAGGAGAAGAACTAGCACAATTCACATGCCTTGCACATGTTCCATTAAAGGGTTTTCTTACTCTAATTAGGACTTCTCTCCAAGGGTTGATCCATATCTTTCTAGGACTTGGGCCCAGCTTAAATATTTTTAATAACATGTCCATAATCAAGGCCAATTAAGAAAAAATGTGCTCAAGTCTATCTCCAACCCAAAATTGCTCCAAAGCCCCAAATGGGAAACTTTCTCCAATTTCCACAGGAATTATGAACCTCTCTGTATTTGGACCTTTTGATAGCCCAAATGAACTCCAATTTGTGTGATCTTTAGCATTCTGGAAAGCTTAAGATGTCCTCTACAACTTTGATAAGAAATCGAACTCAAATAAGGACTCTAAGGATGCCAAATCTAGACATCTGTCAAAACTATCTGCACAGGAAAAATCTCAAATTTCCAGATTTAAACACCTTTTATTCCAAATCTTTTTTAATCTTCCTTTCACATAAAATCACTCAAAATAACTTAGTTAAAGATAATAAACATTTAAATCAATAATGATGACCCGTAAAATATAAGAAAAATAATTGTCTATCACATGGACGAGTCAAGTGTTTGGTTTTTTGCTTCATGGCTTGGACTTGGAACAAAATTCTCATTATCATCAATTATAAGTGATGGCAAAGTGGGTTTAGTGTTACTTTCCACAGCAAGTTTGAGAAAAGGAAATATATTCTCCTAAAAAATAATGTCCCTTGAAATAAACATGTGTTTGGATTCTAAGTCGTAGACTCGGTATCCCTTTTGTCGATAAGGATATCAAGGAATACACATCGAATGGCTCGAGTGTCAAATTTGTGATGTGGATGAGAATGGTTATGAGTATAACAAAGACAACCAAAGACATGAAGATGAGTATGGGTAGGGACTTTACCAAATAACATCTAATAGGGAGTGCAACCATTAAGAACTGGAGTAGGAACCAAATTTATGAGATGTATGGCAGTTAAAACACATTCACCCCAAAATTGCAAAGGTCGGTCAGCCTGAAAGCGCAGAGCATGAGCAACTTCAAGAAGATGACAATGTTTACGTTTTACCACTCCATTTTGTTAGGGTGTGTCAGGACAAGAAGTTTGATGTAATATAGTATTAGAGTGGAATAAATTTTGCATAGTATCTGAAAGAAACTCAACACCATTATCGCTATGAATTTTGCAAACTTGGGAATTAAATTGAGTCTTAACCATATTACAAAAAAGAGTTAAATAATGGCAAGTTTGAGACTTATATTTCATCTAATAAGCCCAAGTGCAGCATGAAAAGTCATCAACAATAGTTAAAAAGTAATGAGCACCCATATATGAAGGTGTAGAATATCGACCCCAGATATCAACATGAATTAAGGAAAACATTGAGAACTTTTATTACAACCTAATGGGAAAAGAATTTCTTGTTTGTTTAGAACGGTGACAAGTATCACAAACATGTTGAAGCTTGGAAGATATAAAAGATGACAAACTACGAATCTTGGAGAGACAATGTAATGGAACATGTCCAAGTCGCAAGTGTCAAAGCAAAGTTGAATGAGATATAGTGGCACGGTGAGCTAAAGGTAGTGGGGTTTTTGTAAAAAAGCAGTGATATAATCTTTCTTGTAGATTTCCCACTCCAATTAGCTTCCTCGATTGTAAATCTAGAAAAATCCAAAAAAAAAAAAAAATAGAACTGCACAATTAAGGCCCTTTTCTGAGTTTACTAACAGACAAAAGATTGCAAGAGAAGTTAGTAACATAAAGAACATTTTTCAAAATAATATCATCAGAAAGAATTGCTTTTCCAGCATGACTGACTGGTGAAGATGCACCGTTTGGAAGCTTAATAGGTTGATGAGACCTAATAGGAAGTATCTCTTTTAAAAATGATAAAAAAGGGTGTCATATGGTTAGTTATGCCACTATCAATTATCCACGATGAAAAATTAGATTTGGACTTACCAGTTAAATTGGCAGAGGTGGGTGAGGTTTTGCCATTCAAGAGGTCGATAAGCTGTGCATATTGATTAGGAGTGAGACCAGAAATATGAGATTTTGTAGCTATTGGTCCCTTATATTAGTGCTAGAGGGGAGTGAATAGCACTTATGACTTCTTCTTAGATAGTGCAACTTTAATTGGAACTTGTGATAGTGAGGTGGTTGGTGTTTGGGTTGTTTTGGAGAGTTGGATGAGTTCTTTGCAAAGTAAAGCAAGTAAAGAAGATATAGCACTTCTATTTAGAGTGGTTCGGTGTTCCTCACCTACATCCATTATCTTGATCTTCCCAATCAAGGATTTTCAATCTCCTCTTGACTAGGATAGTGGAATTCTAGCTTCCACAAAGCCTTTACAAAGAAAGCTCTTCCCAAGCTTTAATACCAATTAACCTAGGACCTGCTAGTTGATGCAACCCATTTAGAGTGATTCCCTCACCTCTAAGAATACAAGAAAAACTGAAAATTATGTACAAGAAATGATCTCTAACAAGACCTAAGATGTACAAGAATTCTTGGTCACTCAAATTTCTCTCACAAAGTGTGAAAAGTTAGGAACAAGAGAGAAATCAATGTACAAGGAAAGTGTAGTAAATGCTATTCAATGCTTTTCAATTTCTTGTTTTTCTTCAGCATTTAAGACCCTATTAAATACCCAGAGAGTTGAGTCTGTCCGTTGGAGCATTTAATGAATAGAGAGGCCAACTTGCAGCTTTGAAAAAACTAGCCGTTACACTGTTCTGACATTATTGAATTAGTTGAGACTTTTCCTAAATTGGTTCAATCTTTTTGACGTTATCTTCTGAACTTCTTGTTTCTTCAGGTGAATCAATTTATACTTCTCCTCAATCGGTTCAATTTCTTTAGTTGCCATTTTCTTTAGGGTGTTGAATCGATTGAGCATAAGACTCAATCGGTTCAATTTTCTCAGCTTCAGACTTTCTAATATTCTCTTGTTCTTCCTCAATCAGTTGAGCTCTACTGTGAATCAGTTGAATATCTCTGACTTCCAACTTCTTCTTCTTTCCATTAGTTGCTCAATCGGTTGACTACATTGCTCAATCGGTTGAATATCTCGGGTTTGTGCTTTGTCGCCTCAGTTCAACCTTGTTCAATCGATTGGGATAGAATCTCAATCGATTAAATCCTTAACACTTAGCATTTTCACTTTTGCCTTTTAAGAATTTGCACACTTAACTTAGATTTATTAAAAGCATCTAACTGGGTTGTTTTGTATTTATCAAAAATACTTAGGGTTCAACAGTAGCTTCTTGAACAGGCAACTCAAGTGGTTGTGCATTTATTGATGGGCCTCTTGAAGATTTGCATAAAAAATTTTTTGTTTAAATATGAACGGGTTCTTGGCTTCAAATCCACTTGGTCTTGACGACCTCGTGGTTTCCAATATGTGGGATATCCAATTAACTCAAAGCATCTATCCTTGGTGTGCCCCTTTTATTTGCAGTGATCACTTATGTCTTGTCTTCTTGGTTGAAACTTCTGACGTTGATTGGTTTTAGCTATTAATGTAGCCGCTTTAATAACATGTGGCTGAGAAAATGCAATAACTTGTTGTTTTTCTTCTTGTGTAACCATCGAATGAGCTTTGCTAATACTAGGAAGAGGATACATATTTAAAATTTGAGATTGAATGGTCTTGAAGTCGTCATTCAATCCCATCAAAAATTGATGCACTTTTTCTATCTCTCTTATACTTGTGAACTCTTTTACAGCTCTACAAGAACAAATGGGTATGTTTTTCATAAAGTTACAATTCATCCTACAATGGTTTGAGCTTAGTAAAATAAGTTGCAATAGTAAGATTTGCTTGAGTAGTAAGAACGAGGTTATACTTCAAGTCATGTACTCGAGGAACGTTGCCTTGAGAAAAGAACTTTTCAAGATTGACCCAAATTTCGCGAGCTATTTTTGCATATGCTACACTATCGTGTAAATAATGAGACAGTGCATCAAAAAGCCCCATGAAATTACCATTGAATTGCACTTGATCCATGCATGTTGGTTGGGTGATCCATCCACAAAACAAATCTTGTTCTTTGTGTTAATAGCATTCTGCATAGCCCTTCACCATAGGGGATAATTATCTCCATTCAAAAGGCATGAAACAAACATAGTCTTGGATTATCTGAAGGATGAAGATGGTATGGAAAATTTGTATTAGTGAGGTTATTTGCTTTCCCCACTTGATTTAATTTGAAAAGAGTTGGAATTATTGTTAGACATGATGGCTAGGGTAATTGACCTACTATTGATACCATGATAAGAATATAGTCGGCTAATTTTATTTACATTGAATTGAACATAAGTGACACACCCGGACCTAGCACGACCTTTTCGTACGAACGGAATAGTGCAAGATGACGTAATATTTGAACAATAAGTCGGTCCGGCTGTGTCAAGTTAGAAAAGAAGATAAGCTTAGGATAAGATGGAGTTAGAAGAAAAAAGTAATTAACCGTGCATGGAAATTAGTAAATGCCAAAAAGACCTCCAAATAAGTCCCTAGAAATTTATTATGGGGCCCATTGGCACAAGAAAGAAAAGGATTTAGCCAATGGGTGAAAATGAAAGAAAGTTGAAAAAGGGGAAAAGTTTGACTCGGGGCCCGAGTAGACCCGGTGTCGGGCTCCTCTATAAATAGGGGTGAGCCGAAGCTTTTCTTCATTTGTCTTTTTCTTTTTCTTTCATTTTCTTTTCTTTTCCTCTCTGGAGCCAAACAGAGGCATTTTGGACAATTGGCAGATCCGGACAAACCGACCGTCAGTTCGAGGCAAGATCTTGGTGAGTTATTCTTAACTCCTCGATCTACGTTTTTCAAAGTTTGTACGCTTTTCCATGCATCGGTTTAGGAGGGATCCAAGCTCAAAGTTAGGTTCAGCTTTTAACTAGATTTTAAGTTTAGATTCGAGATCTAGGAACTTTGAGCTTGTGATTCTCGTTTTTCTTCTGGTAAACGTGTAGTGGATGCATTAAGGTTCATGCATTTCAAATTGTAGCTAAATTGGTGGACGATTGCATCGGTTTTCAAATTAAGAGGAAAATTGAAGAATTTCGGGTTTGGAACCCAGAACAGAACAGGCGTCGGTTCTATCCAGAAACGGCGCCGTTTCTGCTTGTCCGGCGACCGACCTTGGGTCAAAGAGAACCGGCGTCGATTCACTTTAGATCCGGCTCTGTTCTTGCCCTTTAGGGGCAAAATGGTCATTTTACGTCCCAAAACCCTATTTGACCCCAAATCGATTTGGAACACTTCTGGGTCTTCTAAACCTCATTCAAACATCATCTTAGGTCATATTAGAGCCTCATAGGTGCATTCATAAATTTAATTATGAATGCTAACTTATATTTCCGTGTACTAGGGCTCCGGTTGAATCGAGTGCGGCGATGCTCCAGAGGTTGAGCTACATGGAGCGCTTGGGAGTATACGATTCTCCCATCACTGTGAGTGGCCTAGACTTCTATGTTTAGCCACTGGGAAAGGGGGTTTAAAAAATGATTTTAAAACATAAATGTTTTCAAAATGGTTTTGGGATGTGGGGAATCCACACTCACATACTTGTTTGTGATATACCTACATAGTGAGTGGGATGTTTTAAAAAAAGAATATAAGGCTTATGTGTGTGTGATTATATATTTTTAAATATAAATGTTTTATGTGTATATATATATATATTTTTGAAATATTATTATTATTATTATTGAGGGTGCGATACCCTTGGGAGATGAGTGATTGAGAGGGTTCCTCGGAGCTCCAATTTGCGGGAGCGTGGACTGAGTTTGAGAGCATGCACGATTACTTAGTCGTGGACCGCCTATCGAGGGGCACGGTGAGTGGAGCCTGGTTGGGAGAGGCACGTAGGAAAACTCGTCAGAGCTCCAGTTCACTGTGTTCCACCACAGTGAGGCACCACCGAGGGAACGGGCTAGAGTAAATGATAAAGAGAAAATGTTTATAAAGAGAAAAGAGATAGTCCTCGGTGCAGTAAGGCATACGACCGGCCAGTCGTGCCTTCAGTGTATTAGGTGCCAACCCTTATAGCATATTTTTATTTAAAAGGTTTTAAATTCAATTCTCCTTAGAGAATTACAAAAGCGATTTTCGAAAACAAATTTACTTATTTTATTTATATTATATTATATTTTGGATTACCCATGTTTTCCCTAACCCTGATGGAGACTCATTGAATCTCTGTCACTCACCTGTATCCAAATGTGGATGGATGCAGATCCGCGTGCGGAGTCAGCTTTAGAAAGGAGGCTCACTAGAAGACGTCGGTGGCTTAGGTTTAGTAGTTTCCGCTGTGTAGGTATTCTTTTAAATTAATCCACTGGTATAAATGATTTCTAATTCAAATTTTAGTTTTGTTTTGCAGCGATGGTATCCATTTCAATGCCTTGCGGTGCCTCGGATGCGTGGCTGCAGACACGTACTTCGAGGTAGCGCAACAGTTGCCACGTGGCCGGCCCGGGGCGGGTTGCGGCGTGACAATAAGTATTTATATATAATATGTCTTGGCAATCAAGAAATATAAAAGGCCCAAACTAACAAAGGCCAAGGCTAAAGAAGCCCACATAAGACTAAACTTATACAATTAAAATACATGTCAATAACTTTTACATTATCTATTTACACAATCATTTTTATATTAGTTGTGCATTAATTAAATATATCTTACGGAGAGGATCCTCTCCACTGCTAAAAAACAATGGAGAGATGAGATCCATTGATCTTATTATTTTTGATCTATGGTTGACAAAAGCCCACATCATTACTTTATATCCCTCCCACCCTCCCCTCTCCCCTCAACACCCACCCACCCAACACCACCACCACCCAAAAAAACTCACTGTTTCGTTATTTTGAAGTGACTTTCACACTGATAACCGACCAAACCAAGGAAACTCCAAATTCCCGTGACAATTTTCAGATGTTCCTAATTAAGACATCTTTTATGTGTTTATTTCTTGTATTTAATGTGCCTACCTTATCTCATTTCCACTCAATTAAGCTTGATGTATCTTTGTAGGTCATAATGGAGGATTTGAGTGAGGAAATGAACTATCGGAATGGGGCGACTCCACTTATGGGTTGAACCACTCCACAGGCTAAAGTCCTTCCACAGCAGAAAAAGGGCAGCATCCTAGAAAATAGACAAGTTAGAGAGTAGGATAGTGTTTGAGCAAATAAAAGAGCAAGGGCTTGGAGGAAAGCTTGAACAATTGAGATCAACCACTATCATGGTGCTATAATGCCTTATGATGACTAATTTCCAGTATTTGTACAAAACTTGAAGAAACAAGAAGTCATCAAGAAGGCCCCTATGGCCCTAGAATGGAACAATATGGCCCCAAAACACCTATGGTGCATAATGCCCGTCATGGCACCAAGGTGCAATCTAAGTGACTTTCCAAGGCCACAAACTAGCCCATCTTCCCACCATAGGCCCTTAGATTGGTGCCAACCCCCAACATTCAAACAAAATAGTATAATGAAGATTAGAGGCCACCATGGCATCTCAGTGCCCAACATGGCTCTAACCTAGAGTCAAGCAAGGTGATCCTAAAGATTGAAGCTGTAACGCCTAGCCTTAGTTTTATTTATTTGAAGCCGTAGACTTATGTGATTATTGTTTTTGTACTTAGTATGTGTATAGATGTATTCTTAGTGAAAATATTAGTATGTGTATAGATGCATTCTTAATGAAAATAAGAATAACTTTTACCTAGAGAAATTTTTCCCATTTTGAGAAATTAGACTCCTAAACATTTAGGATAAATGTGATCTAGGAAGAAAAAGTTAACCTTTTTGTATTATTTTTAAAAAATTTCGTGCATTAAAATAAGGGTATAAATGACCTTCCTAACCACCCACTTATCTTCTTTAGTGTGTTTAAGAATATTCAAAGCTTCTACGTTAATTTTCTGAACATCCTAAGTTGGAGGAAAAACTTACAGAAAAGAATGTCGCAATGTCCGATGGCAATTTTGTAAATATTTTCAAAGTTACAAATTGAATTTTTCTCTATTGAAAATGATTTTTCATAAAATATTGGCGAACTCCACACTATTATACATGGTTGAAACTTGAAAACTACCTAGTTGTTGCATGAAAATCTAATGTGTAATTACCATTTCACCATTAGAAAACTAAACAGTGTATTTTAACTTTCTAGAGTGAATTCCTTTACATAGTTAAATTGGAAAGTTATTTTGACTAGTTCACATTCTTTTTATGAAGTAACCTAGTTCTAAATTAATTTCATAAAATTCCTAAATTGATAATTTCTTTTATGGGACATAGAAGGCATTTATAAAATTAATAGAGGATATTTTCGTCATTTGAAGAAAAGTCTTGATTTTTCTAGAGAAGGTAAGATTTTTTTTTCCTTTCCCCCCGCCCTCCTCTTTTTCTTCTTCTTGGCTGAACATCACTCTTCATCTTCCTTCATTTTTCTTTCCAAAAACTGCAAATTCCTTATACTTCATCAATTCCCAAACTCATCTCTCCTCCCAAAATTCTCCATCAAGTTTTCCTAATCAAGAAAAATTCCATCAAATCTATAAATTCAAAACTTTATTCAAGGATTTCACGAGTTAACTTAAGTTTCTTCAAGCTACTTCAATCCCATTTTCCAAGGAGTTTTCTTCCTTTTTTTTTCCTGTTTTCAATTAGGTATGTAAATTCCCTTTAAAGGCTTTTGTATTTTAAGTTTTCTTCATGCAATTTCATTCATATTAACATGTTTTGAAATCTCAAAACCCTAGGATATTTTGTTTAATAAGATGAAAATATAAGTTAGTAATTGGTATTTTTAGGTGTTTAATTGAAGTTAGGAATGTTTAATTTGATGAAGAATCTCTTAAATAGAACCATTACTAAATTAGGTAAATTTATGTAGTAAAATCTTACCTAGAAGAAATATAGTATTTTGCTAAAGAACTTAAATATTTTATTTTATTAATAATAAATTAATGGAATTAGGAAAGAATATGAACCAAGACATTGATAGGAAAAATTGTAAAATTTATAGTTGTATAATAAAACCACTCTATGTCATAATATAAACCTTTGAAAAAGTAGGGTATAAAAGTTTAATTAGATGGAATTCAAGACTTGTATAAGTCCTAAATGAAATAAGAAATTAAAATAGATAGTTAGGCTAATCACGGGAAAATTATGGAAGGAAATAATCATTCTAAGTTTATGGAACTTTTAAATATTTGTTCCAAACCGTAATGTAAGCTTATAAATTTAACTCCCTCATAGTTAATGTACATTGGTAATGTGTCTAAACCTTGGAGAAACAAAATAACCAAAATTTTCTATACCTTAAATGTAATACCTGCTATGTGAATTTTATTTTATCAGATAATGCCATGCGTTTCATAATATAGAGTAAGGGAAATATTATAGTGTGAAATGGGTAGTTGGGAAGTTCGACAAAAAATCCAGAAGAAGCTCGGATTAGTATAGCTTACAAACGGTAAGGGGTTTGAAAATTCTGTGGCTCGTAAAATAACTTGACAGAGATTGAAAAATAATTTGGGACACTGTATAAGGTTTGGGACTGACCAAGCACATAAGTGAAAATTTTAAATTTTTTGGGGTAAAATTATCCATGGTGGTAAAACGGTCATTTTATCATAAGATTATTTTTGGTGATGTGCAATGGCCATATAAAATGGCCATGTTCGGCCATTGTTCTTGAAAATTCAAGAACACTTCGATTTTTTCTTTCTTTTCTTCCTTTTTTTTTTTCTAATCCGATTTCCTTCCACCTTGAATTTCTCCAAGTTTAATCCACCAAAACCCCTTCAAGTTTATACTCAAATTAAAGCTCTCAACAAGCACATCAACAATCCTCTATCAATTTTAAGGAATTTAAGCTTGGTTGGAAGTAATTTGGAGAGAAAGAATTAGGATTTACATTGAAGTTGAAAAATCATAAGGTAAGCACGCTTAATTTTGAACTATATTGTAGATTTTGGCATGCTTATTATGGGTATTAGGTCAATTTGGCATAAATGTGAATTTTGTATGTGAAATTTTAGGAGAAAAGAATGGTCATATAATGGATTTAGATTCATGAAATGTAAGTGCCAATAGAATTTATAAATTGAAGTAGATTAATGTAGGAGAAATAAATAACTAGAATTTGATTTTTGAATGTATTGAAGAAGGAATTGGCAATGTGAAGGTATGGGTGCCGAAATTTTCAAGAGAAAATGGAAGGCATTAATTTTGGAAAACCAAATTAATTTAATTGCATTCTTGGAGTAATTTGGGTGTAAATATGAAAATGAAAATTTTAGAGATGAACAAATACCAATTTGGTGAAACTAGGGATATTGGCTGAAAATTTTGAGTTGAAATTAGTATGGAAAATTTATGAAATTGAATGGGAATTGATGAACAAAAAATATGTAAATTAGTTGGGAAAATGAAGAAATTAAAAGTTTAGTAATTAGTCGACCTCGGCCAAGGCGACAGCTTGGGTAGAGGATTTGACGAATAGTATTTATGACCTCATGGGCTTATTTCCTTTAAATCTTTGTCATTGACTGTTAACTATGATGTTTTATAGAATATTTGAACTACTAAAATACTTGAATTTATTCTTACTTTTAGTAAATTTCGATCCCACTATTAATATTTTTACTGGTTATCACTAAGTAATTTTTACTCATTGGTGTTTAATCATAAATCCATTTTCAGGCCGTAGACATTTTCTGCATTGTTAGGAAGGTTGCGGTGGCAAAAGTTCCATAACTGGAAAAGTTTGACCAAGGAGGCAAAAAGTCAACTTTTGTAATATTTTTCAAAATTCACGTAAGTCCCACTGAGGCTGTATATGACTTTTAAGTTACCTAATTATTTTTTTTAGTGCGTCCTAGAATATTTGAAACTGTTGTGATATTTTTTTGAGTGCCATAGACCTAGGAAAATATTATAAAAAAATATGTCACAAAACCTAATGGCATTTCTGTAAATATATGCAGGCTTGCAACTTGAATTTTTATTTCACTAGTTGTTATTATATTTTTACACTGAATGATCTTATGTTCTTATAAATTGTTGAAACTTGAGAACTGTATGATTGTTGCATGAAAATAAAATGTAAAAATTACCATTTTAGCCTTGCAGAACTTTGGGGTATATTCTAACGCAATAGAATGCACTCAAGGATTTGCGACGATTGTTACGCACTCAATCACCGTATCGGGGCGTGACATTAAATCCTTAGGGCGGATTTTTTTCTTCTAGGGGTAAAATCATCCAAAATTTTTATTGCACATAATTATGTCAAATTAAGTCAACAAATAAGTTTTGGTAAGTGAAACAAAATTGCTCATACCCCAATTCCATTTAGGTAAACCCTAGAATACAAAATCACCTTTTAGAACTCAAATTAATAATTAGAAAAATGTACATTTTGCATATTCACCCAAAAGCCTCTTTCTATTGTCATGTGTTAATCTATTGTTTAAATGCAAACATATAGGTGGTGAATCTTCTCTTCAGGACAAGGAAAGTATTCAATAAAGTGAGTGTAAACCCTCCCTAATTAAACTTGTGAGTGGGACTTATTAGATATAAATTCTAATTTGAATGGATTGAAATGTCTTACTATTTAAATTGGTTTTCAAACATAAAAGCTTAGCTTTCTTGAATTCAAATTGATTTGTGATAATGCTTTTACTTATAAATCTGATTGAAATTGATATATTTACGGTTGATTTTGATAATGGGCTAGATGACCAAATGATATATGATCTAATTACACTATTCTATGTCATGGTATGGTGGATGAAATGTTAGTCACTGTAATGGTGCTTCTCACGGTCTGACCTTATGGAGGTGGCATGAGTAAGCGGATGACTCCCACATGGGATAGAGTGATACAGGGGTTGATTTTGCACACTATTGTTATGATTATTTAATTCCTGTGGGAGTACAGTGGATATAGCCACGCACCACCCGTGGTGAAGGCCCATGCCAACGTCGAGGTTAGGGCATTTTGATAAACCTAAATGAAACTTATAATCCTTCAATGGACTCAGATTCCATCTTGGTCAGATGTGAGTTTGAATACAGTTTTGGCACGCCCAAAATACATTTTCTCATTGTTTGATTATCTAGCTACTATTACATCATGGAAATTCTTGAATCTTCATTTTAATTTTTCCTTATTTTACGATAAACAAATCCATGGTTTCAAATAAGGTGACAAATTAAACATTTTATAAATTGTTACGATTTCTAATCAAAATTCGACAATGCGTGTATTTTTACTTTCCCTAGTTAAAATTTTTATGTTGGTCTAGTTTCGCTCATTGGGTATGATTTGTATACTCACCCATTTTTCTTCTTTTTAAATTTGTTTTTAGACCGGTAGGACATTCCTAAGGGGTAAATCATTAGAGGGCACGACTCTACACCGGATAGTGGATAGTAAGTCAGCCCGACTTATCTACTACTAAAATCAAGTCCACCGGCCAAATTTGAATATGTTTTGAAACTATTATAAAATGTGTAGATGTTACTTATGCTTTGTAAAAACTTAATTTATTAATATTGTCACGCCCCGACCCGCCCCGGGTCGGCCACGTGGCAACCGTCGTGCTACCTCGAATTACGTGTCTGCAGCCACGCATCCGAGGCACCGCAAGGCATTGAAATGGATATCATCGCTGCAAAACAAAACTAAAATTTTAATTAGAAATCATTTAATAAAATATTTAAATTATAAGTAACACCAGTGGATTAATTTAAAAGAATACCTACACAGCGGAAACCACTAAACCTAAGCCACCGACGTCTTCTAGTGAGCCTCCTTTCTAAAGCTGACTCCGCACACGGATCTGCATCCATCCACATTTGGATA
Organism: Microcos paniculata; assembly: GCA_030664755.1. NCBI lineage: Eukaryota > Viridiplantae > Streptophyta > Magnoliopsida > Malvales > Malvaceae > Microcos > Microcos paniculata. The sequence goes on from CP131461.1 coordinate 21,814,479, forward strand.
CAGGTGAGTGACAGAGATTCAATGAGTCTCCATCAGGGTTAGGGAAAACAGGGTAATCAAAACATAATAAAATAAAATAATTAAAGTAAACAAAATAAATTTTATTTTTAAAACCTCTTTTGAAATTCTCCCAAGGAAAAATAAATTTTAAAACCTTTAAAATTATTAAATACTCATGGGCTGGCACCTAATACACTGAAGGCACGACTGGCCGGTCGTATGCCTTACTGCACCGAGGGCTATTTCTTTTCTCTTCATTTTCGTTTTCTCTTTATCTCATATACTAGCCCGTTCCCTCGGTGGTGCCTCACTGTGGTGGAACACAGTGAACTGGAGCTCTGGCGAGTTTCCCTACGCGCCTCTCCCAACCAGGCTCGACTCACCGTGCCCCTCAATAGGCGGTCCACGGCTGAGTAATCGTGCATGCTCTCAAACTCGGTCCACGCTCCCGCAAATTGGAGCTCCGAGGAACCCTCTCAATCACTCATCTCCCAAGGGTATTGCACCCTCAATAATAATAATAATAATATTTCAAAAAAAAATATATATATACACATAAAACATTTATATTTAAAAATATATAATCACACACACATAAGCCTTATATTCCTTTTTAAAACATCCCACTCACTATGTGGGTATATCACAACAAGTGTATGAGTGTGGATTCCCCACATCCCAAAACCATTTTGAAAACATTTATGTTTTAAAATCATTTTTCAAACCCCCTTTCCCAGTGGCTAAATAGAGAAGTCTAGGCCACTCACAGTGATGGGAGAATCGTATACTCCCAAGCGTTCCATGTAGCTCAACCTCCGGAGCATCGCCGCACTCGATCCAATTGGAGCCCTAGTACACGGAAATATACATTAGCATTCATAATTACAATTTATGAATGCACCTATGAGGCTCTAATATGACCTATGACTGGGTTTGGATGTGATTCGGGGCTTAAAAAAATGTCCGGGAGGTTCCGGGGTAAAAATCGGACACTTGGTGAAAAATTACGAAAATGCCCCTGGGGACCTGTAGGCCCCGCACTCGGGCTGGGCCCGGATTCTGGGCCATAGAAGGCCCACCCGCGCGGGTGGCCAATTAGGCCAAGTCTCGCGCGAGACTGGCCCAAGTCCCGCTCGGGACTGGCCCAAGTCCCGCTCGGGACTGGCCCAAGTCCCGCGCGGGACTCGGCCATGCCGTCTCTCCCGTACGGGAGCCGCTCGGCCGCTCTCGGGTTCCGAGGCATTTTCTCGGATCCCGAGCCCCTCGGTCCACTGTTTCTTGTAAAATTCGAGATGGAGGTTCCTCTCACCTCCAACGACGCGTTTACCAGAGCAGAAATGAGAATTACAAGCTCAAAGTTCCTAGATCTCAAATCTAAACTTAAAATGTAACTAAAAGCTGAACCTAACTTTGAGCTTGGATTTCTCCTAGACCAATGCATGGATAAGCGTGCTTAATGGAACGTAGATCGATGAGTTACGAATAACTCACCAAGATCTTGCCTTGAACTGGCGGTCGGTTTGTCCGGATTTACTAATTGTCCAAAATGCCTCCATTTGGCTCCAGAGAGAAAAAGAAAAGAAAACAAAAAAAAAAGAAAAAGAGAAATGAAGAAAAGCTTTGGCTCACCCCTATTTATAGAGGAGCCCGACATCGGGTCTACTCGGGTCCCGAGTCAAACTTTTCCCCTTTTTTCACTTTCTTTCATTTTCACCCATTGGCTAAATCCTTTGCTTTCTTGTGCCAATGGGGCCCATAATAAATTTCTAGGGACTTAATTGGAGGTTTTTTTTGGCATTTACTAATTTCCATGCATGGTTACCAATCTTATCTTCCAACTACGTCTTGTCTTAAGCTTATCTTCTCTTCAAACTTGACACAGTCGGACCGACATATTGTTCAAATATTACGCCATCTTACACTATTCCATTCGTACGAAAAGGTCGTGCTAGGTCCGGGTGTGTCAAATATTTCCTATCTTGGTATAAATAAGTATGTAGAAAGGTAAAAGTATCAATTTTATAAATTAACTGCTATTAATTAAATTGGTACTGCATGTAGTTTTGAAATCACTTTACCTGTCATATACAAAAATTTTCATTGATGTACAATTTGGGTTCAAAATACTGTAAGTCTTACGAGCTTCGAATTGTGAGTGAAGTGCGCTGTTCACAATTTGTAGCACACAATGGTTGTCATATTCTCGACCTTTGAGTCGGGGTGTGAGAGAAGCCTTAACATGGTTCTAGGATATAAACCTTATTATGACACCTTGGTGCATCATGATGCGTCTTCTATGCGATTTTCTCTACTTATTTAGAGGTTAAGAAAAGTCTAGAATACCCTCAATACTGTCTTTAAATAAGGCTATTGAAGGCTAAAATGTAATCACAATTCACTCTTTATTCTAAACCAATTTAAGATGGTTGTATTAGAGAGAGTGAGAATAGGAAATCAAATTGAGAAAGAAAACACTTTTGTAAAGAGACAGGGGCTCTCCTTTGTTGGAGTTTTTTTAATAAAAATAGAGAAATAGTTTTAAGAGAAAGAATTTTGATTGTTCAATTCTTTGAGTTATAAAAGTCTTTAAGTTTTTCTTATGTGAGTTATGAAAAGCTTTAAATGTTTTTATGCTTTGTTTTGTACATTTTCACTGTAAATAGTTATATCATCTTTCACTTCTAATCATCCCATTTTGAAAGAACAATTCCTATTATTCATTTCTTGACCTTTACTTTAAAATATTTCTAAGTCTTTTCCAAGAGTTTTTTTAATCAATTAGGTGAATAAGGTGTTGTTTTGGTAGAACTTGTACCTTCTAACTTGTGCAGGTTAGAAAAGTGTATAGTTTGTGACTAGGCTTATTGTATCATGTGGGCGGCGTGCAGTAAATCCCTTATGCACTAGTTTTAATTACCAAGAAGGTGCGTATCTGTCACATCCCGACCCGCAAGGTCGGCCACGTGTCAACCGTCGCGCTATCTTGAAGTACGTGTCGACCGATCACACACCCGAAGCACCGCAAGGCATAATTGAGTATCTTTGTTGCAAAATAATTACTAAATTTTTATTAGAAATAATTTGGTAAAATAATTTACTTTTAAAAAATACAAGTGGACTAATTCAAAAGAATACCTACGCAGAGAAAACTACTATTCCTAGGCTACCGACGCCTCTTAGTGAGCCTCTAATCTATCTGCTATCCTCGCATGTGGATTTGTATCCAACAACGTTGGCTACATGTGAGTGGTAGAGGTTCAATGAATCTCCATCAAGGGTTAGGGAAAACTAGAGGTGTCCATGGGCCGGGTTCGGGCCGGGCTTGAGTAAAAATTTGTAAAAAGTTTGCTTGTCCAAGCCAAACCCTGCCCGACAATCGGCGCCTAATCTTTTGTCCAAGCCCGGCCCTAAAATATTTATGAAAGCCCGAGGCCCATCCAAAAGCCCGTTTTTATTTTTTTTTCGTACACTAATTTTAAAAATTAAATTATATTAATTTATATTATAAATAAAAGTAAATCGATACATTTAAGAAATTATTATCTAAGACAATTTTTACAAAGTTAACAGTCTAAATACTAATAATATTTGAAATATCAATATCATATTTAAAAAAAAGAAAAACAACACATTAAAAAATAAAATAAATATATAAAAATATATTTATATTAAATCAATAGTAAAACGGGTTGGGTCGGGCCGGGCTCGGGCTTTTACGCCTATGACCGAGCCCTGCCCGTTTTCTAAACTGGCCTAAGAATTTTGTCCAAGTTCGGCCCTTAAATTTAAAATTATTGTTTAAATCCTCCCAAATATCGGGCGGGCTTGCGGGCTCGGGTGGTTAGCCCGGCCCTTGGACAGCTCTAGGGAAAATAGGGGTAATAAAAAATATTTTATAAAATAAATATTTTTATTTTCAAACATCTTTTTAAATTCTCCAGATGAGAAATTAATTTAAAAATATTTAAATAAATAAATAAATAAATATATATATCTAAAATGGGCTGGCCCCAAACATATTGAAGGCTCGACTCGCCGGTCGTATGCCTTACTGCACTGAGGGCTATCTCTTTTCTTTAATTCATTTTCATATTTTTTTTCTCTAGCTCGTTCCCTTGGTGGTGTCAATTGTTGTGTGGGTGGAGCACAACTACACATAAGTCCTGGCAAGCTTCCCTACATGCCTCTCCCAGGGTCTCCACTCACTGCGCCCCTCGTTAGGTAGTCCATGGCTACTTATTCACATGCATGTCTCGCTCGGTCCACTAGTTCCCTCTCATCGGAGCACCGAGATCCACTCAATCGCTCATCTTTCCTCTCATCATCATCAAAAGCATATATATATATATATATACATATATATGTAAAACATATAAACATAAACACACACACACACACAAACCTTTATATTTTCTTTGAAAACATCCCACTCTCTACGTGGGTATATCACCAAATAAGTGTGTGTGTGTGGTGGATTCCTATGTCCCAAAACCTTTGAAAATCATTTTATGTTTTGAAAACATTTTGCCTTACTAACTAAGCAATGAAATCTAAGCCATTCAATATGTGGGAGGTTCGTATACTCCCAAAGGATCCACGTAGATTAACCTCAAGAGCATCGCTGCACTCGATCGTCCGAAACCCTAATTACACGAAAATTTGTGTTAGCATTCATAATCAAACTATGAATGCACCTATAAGGCTCTAACATGACCTAAGATGATGTTTGGATGTGTTTCGGGACTTAGAAAAGTGTTCGAGAAGGTTTCAAGTCAAAACTAGACGCTTAGTGTAAAATTACCATTTTACCCCTAAGACAAATGTTGGCTCCCGCGTGGGACTGGACCAAGTCCCGCGCGGGACCTGGTCGGATGCCAATTTGGCCATCCAAGGTCACTCCCGCATGGGAGTGACTTGTCTCCCACGTGGGAGACATGGTGTAGACCACTCCAGTTCGAGAGTAACTCCCTCTCGCGCGGGAGACGTTGTGAAGGCTCCGGAACAGAGCCTTTCCTTGATTTTTGAGCCAGTTGCTTCATGGTTTGACCCGAAAATTGAGACATGCAATCTTCACGTCTCCCACGACATGTTTACCAAAGCAAAATGTGAATCACAAGCAAAAAGTTCCTAAATCTCAAATCTAACCTAAAATTTAATTAAAAAACTAAACCCAAATTTGAGCTGAGATCTCACCTAAGCCAGTGCATGGAAATATGTAAAAATGAAGTAAAATATAGATTAAGGCGAGTAGAATAACATTCCAAGATCTCACATTGATTCGTCGGTTGATTTGTCGGGATCGGCCAGAAGTCCAATTTAGCTCCGAGAGAGTAAAAGAGAGGAGAGGAAGAGACAGAAAAGAGAGAAATGAGGGGGAGAGCTCAGCTCCTCTTATTTATAGGCAAGCTCGCCACCAGGCCTACTCGGACCCCGGGGCAGACTTTCTTCCCTCTTTTTAACCTCTCTAATCTCGATCCTTGGCCTAATCCACCGACCCTTACACTAATGGATTTCTAATCCATTGGCTATGGACTTTAAAGAAAGTCCAATTAGTGCTTCCATGCATGGTTCCAACTCCGTCTTAACCTAAACTTAACATCTCTTCATAATCAGACACATCCGGACCGACGTATTATTTGAGTTAATACGCCATCTACACTATCCCGGTTGTACAGAAAAGTTGAATGGGGTCCGGGTGTGTCAGTATCATCTCAAGAGAGTGACCTAGTTCGCCCCTCAATCTCTATCACCTTATCTTACTTACAATATTATTTGCAAGTTTGATTTTAGGAATGTGATTATCCAATCCTATTCGGAGGCATTATTCTACAATAGTCTCCAACATCCTCTTTTCTCCTTTTATTGTTTAATGAATTTGTTTTTGATCTCCCCTCAATCCATGAGTGGGTAGATCTTAGTTATTTGCAAATTAAGATTTAAGTATCTCATTTGCTAGATTGTAGTGAAATTCTTGTGTTTATTGATAAATTCAATCATTGGTATTCTTTGATTCTTTGTGATTAATGAATATTTACTTGATTAGCTTGATTAATACTGGGTTGACGGTTTTGAGTTGGGCTTAATAAATATTGGCTAAATCTAGTTTGATGAATCTTTAATGATTGGATTAGGTTAGAAGTAGCAACTGCATTAGATGTTCTCTTCTTCAAAGGAATTATCACTGTGATTTACACGACGTAGTTTACTAGACAAGTGTAGGCTAATATCGAGTAGATTGTTTAATGCTCCATTTATGTCATTCTTGAATGCTGCGAAGGATATTCAAGCTTGATAGGTGAGAGAGACTAGTTCAGGCTTGATATATAAGTACCGAGTTAGTCAAAGTTATAATATATTGTTTGGGATTAAAGGGAAGCGATAGGTACTTGATCTACGCTTTCTATCCATTGATTAGTTCATCATCTTTAGTGAATTAAGGATCTACAATTCTAGTCAAAAGAGTGGTTAGTCTAAAGTTGGAGATTGTTATTAGATAGTTTTTCTCTACTTTATGTTTGAGTTCATTATCATTCCTTGCCTTATTTCTTTTTTATCCATTTTCTACTTGATAATTCTTAGATCCCCTCTTCACTTTTTGTATTTAATATAGCTTTATATATAGAGTAAGTTGATCATTGCTATTCTCCCTGTGGGGTCGATTTTCCGGTAAGTTAAGGAAGGTTTATTTTTGGCTCGTGTGACGGCAGTGATCGTCTTCTCTGAAGTTGAGCATGAGAGTATATTAAAGAAAATTACAACTTCTCACTAATAACTAATAAATTTGAGGGAAAAGAAAGAAAAGAAATTACAACTTTGCATTATTTTCTGGGTGGCGGAGGGGGGGGGGGGGTTGAACATATAAAGAATCTGAAAATGCATGAACTAAAAGCATAAAACTCCTATAGCTATATTTAATTTTCAACCCGCGCACCTCCTAGAGGTAGTCCTGCCAAATTGTCTTTGGCTAAGAAAGCTACATCTACTTTAGCCTATGTTGCTACGACAGAAGGAAATAGTAAGGAAAGTGCAGACACTATAATTTTGGGAAGGCATAGTAGGCATTTGTGACCCATGAGTGACCTAATTTTAATTAGTGGCCGAAATGTTATTTGAACTTGGACCCCAACTAGAGCCATCAAAGTATTTAAATTTGTAATTGGGCTCCTAAAACATATTTTCTATGTGGGATTTTATCCTTTCAAATTATTAAATTCTTAATTTCCACAATTGTCATTTTAAATTAATTACAGAAGTGTACTTGTCATTTTTGTTTTCAATTAATTTTAATAGTAGAGTTTGCTTTTCCCAAACTAGTTTTCAATCAGGATTAATTACAAAATCAACTTGGCTTTTGAAAAATCAATCAATTTTTAATTTTTTCTTCAATCAATTTGATTTGATTTTCTCCAATTTAATTTTAATTTCTCCAATTAGTATTAATTTAGAATATTTCTTACCATGTTTGGGGATAATGTGTATAAATACCCACTCTTATAAGAACAAAAAAGACAAAAAAAAGAGTAAATAAAGTCTGTGAAAATTGTGTTGAAAAAAAAAGGGAATGGAGAAACCTTTTCTTTTCTTTTTAGAAAAAATCTTCTTAGGTGTCAGGAAAGATAGTTTTTTTTTGGTGAGCGTCGTTGAAGAAAAAAGGGGTTAAAAAAAGAGGAGATCTTTTTCTCTTTTTATAGAGAATTTTCTTTGGTCATTTGCAAAGAGTTTTCTTAGAGACAAGACAAGAGAGTTTTTTCTTTTTTTATACAGGGAAATAGCAGAACAGATCTCTCTTGAACGAAAGCCATCACCACATCAAGCAAAATAAGAAAAGTGAAAAAGGAAAAGCAAAGATCGGAGGTGCCATTATTAGGAAAAAGTAATGTACAGCAAACCAAAGCATCAAAGGTGAGTGGACTCGTGCCTTCAACCCTGTGCACACGTTCATTTACACGTTGGCTTTGGCATATTCTACTACTTTGATTTTTGCCATCAATTGTTAGCTTTGACTACTTTTCACTTTGGCTTGTTATTTGTTTTAGTCAGCTTTTACCAGAAAAGCAATTGTCTTGACCACGTGTCCCACAATGTGAATAACTTAATTATTTTTCATGGATAGCATAAGGTTTGATCCAGAGGGGACAAAATGGTTAGTCTTGGTTCCAAAAATTTGGCACCAGTAATGGCACAATAAAAGAATAACTGCTTAATTGGCAACGGATAAGAAAAGTAGTATCATGGCTTTAACATTCTTTTTTTTTTTGGGGATTAATTGCTTGAATATTAATGGGCCATTTGCCTTGTATTTTCATGAAATGTTGGTCATAGCATTGAGATATAGTTTGTAATTTGGTAAGACCTAGTGAAGGGATCATTCTTTGAAGTTGTGCAGGCATTTCTTAGGATGATCCTTTAGGACAGAGTCTCCTTTATACTCAATCGAGTAAACTGAAGTGGTTTAGAGGGGACTGTAATAAAAACTTCTTCTCACTATTAATTTTAATTAAAATTGGATTACTATGCTCGCATATCCATATTATACTTGTCATTGAATTTGAGATATGGATTGTCTAATATAAAAAAAAATGGACCCAGTGAGTGAGTTATCCCCTGAAGTCGTGTAGGCGCTTCTTTGAATGGTTTTTTAGGGAGGGATTCTCTTTAAACGTAATAGGATAAGTCGAAGCGGTTTGGAGAGAATTTCTAATAATCTATTTCCACTTTTAATTAAAATTGAATAATTTTATATCACATGCATCATAGTTTGATATTTCTTATAATTTGGATTTTTTCTAAATGGTGTAAAGAATTTGGTTATTCTTAAAATCAAACACAATCTTGATTAAATAAGACCTAAGATTGGAGTAGATTAAGATGGTACTGTCATCTCGGTGTTGTTGGGAGGGTGTTGATCCTTCCTCACACATAGATGAACTTTCGAACTTGACTCCATTTCGTAGACCGGAACCTATCTAACTTAGTGTGCCTATAACCGCATTAGGATAGGTAGATTCAGAGAGGTGGCTAATCACACCAAGGAAAAATGATTAGTGGCGACTCCATATATTTCTTTCAGTCGAGCGTTAGGGTTCTCGGATCCGCACGTTATGACAAAAAGGAAATAGGTAAGGAAAATAAATAAGTAGGGAAAGGAAATCAATTTATATTTTCTTCCTCATGTTTGGTAGCAAGGAAAGAAATACGAAGGAAAAAAAAATTAATTATTTCCTTTATTTGGTATATAACCAAGAAATAGGAAAGAAAGAAAATTTATTTTAACTAATGTGACAATTTTACCATTATTTACTTTTTAGTAAAAAATTTACTTCCAATATCTTTTATTTGTAATGATAAATTTTGTAATTAGAAATAAATTTTAAGGGTGTAATAGTTATTTTGATGTGTTGGACTCAACAACCACTTTCTTTTCCTTTTATTTTTGCCCAATTTAAGCGGAAATGATTTACAAGGAAATAGACTCTTCCATTTCCCTCCTATTTCTTTCCTTAGGTGCATTTGTGTCCTATCAAACAAAGAAATGCTGTATTTCACCAACTTTCTTTCCACATCATTTCTTTTCTCCATATTTCCTTCATACCAAACACAGTGTTAATCCTAGTTTCATTAGATTGGGGTTATGAAAGAACAACCGCAATTCCTTTCGATAGGAGGTTTCATTTGTCACACCCCGACCCGCCCCGAGTCGGCCACGTGGCAACCGCCGCGCTGCCTCGAAGTACGTGCTGGCCAGTCACTCACCTGAGGAACCACAAGGCATAAGTGGGCATCATCACTGTCAAATAAAACTAAAACTTTAATTAGAAAATATTTAATAAAATAATTAATTTAAAAGTAATGCCAGTGGACTAATTGGGAGAATACCTACACAGCGGAAACTTCTAAGCCTAAACCACCGACGCCTCCTAGTGAGCCTTATTTCTTAGCTGACTTCGATCGTGAATCTGCATCCATCCACATTGGATACAGGTGAGTGACAGAGGTTCTAAGAATCTCCATCTGGGTTAGAGCAGATAAGGGAAATCCAAAAATAAAATAATAATAAAACAAATATTCTTCTTTTAAAAATTCTTTTCTGGTCCTCCTGTTGAGAACCTTCTTTTAAAACACTTTAAATCAATAAATAAATATATATACACATAAAATGGGCTGGCATCTCTATCATACTGGAGTTGCGACCCGTCGGTCGTCTCATGCCTCACCGCACCGAGGGCTATCTCTTTTCTTTTTTAAAAAAATATTTTCTGTTTCTGTTTCTCTTTCTTTAGCCCTTTCCCTCGGTGGTGCCTCACTGTGGTGGAACACAGTAAACTGGAGCCCTGGCGAGTTTCCCTACGTGCCTCTCCCAACCAGACTCGACTCACTGTGCCCCTCGATAGGTGGTCCACGGCTGAGTATCATGCATGCTCTCAACTCGGTCCACGCTCTCGCAAATTGGAGCTCGAGGAACCCTCTCAAACACTTATCTCCCAAGGGCATCGTACCCTCAACAATCATAATAATAATAATATTTTAAAATATACATACATATAACATCACATATTTAAAATATATAAACACACACACACGTAAGTCTATATATTTCTTTTTAATACGTCCTACTCACTGTGTGGGTATATCACAAGCAGGTGTGTGTATGTGGATTTCCCGTATCCCAAAACCTTTTTGGAAAAACATTTATGTTTTAAAATCATTTTTAAAATCCTTTCCTCCAGTGGCTACATAAAGAAGTCTAGGCCACTCACCGTGATGGGAGAATCGTATACTCCCAAGCGCTCCATGTAGCTCAACCTCCGGAGCATCGCCGCACTCGATTCAACCGGAGCCCTAGTACACGGAAATAAGAATTAGCATTCATAATTAAATTTATGAATGCACCTATGAGGCTCTAATATGACCTTAGACGATGTTTGGAAGTGATTCGGGGTTTAGAAAAGTGTCCGGGAGGTTCCAGGGTAAAAATCGGACACTTGGTGAAAAATTACTAAAATGCCCCTAGGCCCAGCCCGGCCCTGATTCTCGGCCATAGAGGCCCTCCTGCGTGGCTGGGTCAGGCCCAGCCACGGATTGGGCCGGAGAAGGCCCACCCGCACGGGTGGCCAAAATTGGCCAGGTCCCGCGCGGGACTGGCCCGAGTCCTGCGCGGGACTCGGCCATGCGGTCTCTCCCGCGCGGGAGAGACGTGGCTCCTGCGTGGGAGCCGCTCGGCCCCTCGGGATCCGAGGCATTTCCTCGGATCCCGAGCCCCTCGATCCACCGTTTCGCGTAAAATTCGAGATGGAGGTTCCTCACACCTCCCACGACGCGTTTACCGGAGCAGAAATGAGAATTACAAGCTCAAAGTTCCTAAATCTCAAATCTAAACTTAAAATCTAACTAAAAGCTGAACCTAACTTTGAGCTTGGATTTCTCCTAGACCAATGCATGGATAAGCGTGAAAACTTAATGGAATGTAGATCAAGGAGTTAAGAACAACTCACCAAGATCTCGCCTTGAACTGGAGGTCGGTTTGTCCGGATCAGCCAAAAGTCCAAAATTGCTTCAAAGGAGCAGTTGAGAGAAAAGAGAAAGGAGAGAAGAGTGAAAAGAGAGAAAATGAGGGGGAGAGCTCATCTCCCCCCTATTTATAGGGGAGCCCGGCACTTGGTCTTCTCGGGTCCCGGGCCAGACTTTCTTTTCTCTTTTAAACCTCTCAAAACTTTAATTATTGGCCCGATCCACCGACCAATTCACCAATGGACTTCCAATCCATTGGCTATGGACTTCAAGGAGTCCACTTGGAGATTCCATGCATGGTCACCAATCTCATCTTCCAACTACGTATTGTCTTAAGTTTATCTTCTCTTCAAACTTGACACAGCTGGACCGACTTATTATTTAATTATCGCATCATCTTATACTATTCCGTTAGTACGAAAAAGTCGTGCTAGGTCCGGGTGTGTCATCATTAATTGTCACCAATACTCACATGCTTATGTATATAATTTTGTTAACCTATTGTGACATTAATTGAGTTTTTAACCTATTATATTAAACAATAGATACCCCTTAAATAAAGTCTTGAATTTGAATTTTATGAATTGAGAAAATAAACTTGAAAGATTTTTCCTCCATTTTGAATTCAACAAACCCTCAATTCCATATTATAATCGGAATCCAACATAATCACCATATTTAGTGAGGTTTATTAAAAAATAAATTTTTATTATTTTTTTAAATAAATCTATACTTATATCTTATTTTCGTCTCATAGCAAATCCCGTTACTGCCCCTCTAATCTGGCATAAGGTGGCTTACTTGCTCACCTATATGGTAATTTCATGCTAAGGAAGTTAATATTATGTAGAAACACCCTTTTTGTCCTCTCAATTAGCAACTGATAGTCTTAATTTTGGATTAATTGGTAATTTTACCTAGCAGTTAATGTGGTTCTCACAAACTTCAATTTGGGAAAAAATAATTAAAAGATCTAACTTTTCTAGCCTATTATATTTTCAAAATTTTAAATATCATCTTACATTTTTTGTTTTTATTATTAAATGAGAAAATTTCTTTAATCTTCATTTAATTTATTAATTTAAGTATTTCTCTCTAGAAAATTATTTTTTTCAATGTAAACATCTTTTTTGGCAAAAGAAGAAGAAGAAGATAGTATGTGTTTATAATTATTGTTTTAGTTTAGTCAATGTTTTGGAAGAAAACTTCTATTTCAATCCAAGTATAATATATATATATATATAGATATTTTTTTTCCTCTAAATTACAAATATTCTAATGCAAAATTTTACAATATTGTCTAACAACTTTAAAATAAAGTATAAATTTTCATAATACTCGTAGCATTAGCACGGACGTACATGCTAGTAATTTAGTTAATTTTACTAAACTTTTATTGTACAATATGCTATCATGAAGGAGTTGAGTAAGAAAGTTGCTTTAATATTTTCAACCTAGAATATATTGATGTAAGCATTGATCCAATCAAGCTCCTGCTAGGTGTGTATTACTATTCATCCATGGATTTTGTCTTTGAGAAAAGACTTGTCAACGGGAATGGGGAGATCTTAATAAAAGATTTTGTTAGAAGAATTATAGCATTAAATTAAACTAGATTAAGATTGATTGTCAATAAGCATATGATACTTTGCTGTATTTAAGGTTGGAGTGTCTAGTTGATAAGTCACGATATGTAAAATATCTCATGTACTATACCTATATATAAGTACCCCCAATAGATATATATATATATATATATATATACACTTTCTAAATTAATAAATAATCCATTTATTAATTAAATAAAAAATTATATATGTATAATTTATTCTAATCCATTTGATAATTTATTCATCAAATATCATAAAATTTAAGATTTATCATACAAATCAATCGCTTTTAAATTTACGGATAAACTTGTGTCATTAGGACAAAATTGGTGGGTCTAAGATACTAATATGATTAAGTGAAATAAATAATCTCACATTAATGAAATCTAAAAACTTGCTCTACCAGCGATATAAATTATATTCTAATCTCTATATAAAATAACAATACATAGTTTGATTTATTATTGAATTAATTTTGTGATTTTAAATTATATATGTTTTATATATATTCAACACAACTTAAGCCTATACATATACACGTGTATACAAATTGAAAGTTTTTCTGACTTTTGACCTCTACATTCTCAAGTTTGAATTGATGACTTTTCCTTCCATGCAACGCATATATATATATATATATATATATAGACAGTCCCTAATTAATACCGTGTTGAGATTAAAATTGAGAATACACCGTATCTAACTTGATCAAACGACCAAAGGATTCTTACCTCTGATAACTACAGCAGAGGATGGGAAATTTTAAGTCTGAAATTGAAAGTTACAAACTACAAATTAAGGAAATTCTAAGTAAAAACTAAAGTGTGAAATACATGGTGTAAAAATGAAAGGAAAATAACAAAGGCTTCAAATGTTGGTTTCTGGAACCCTTCTTCCATGTTTAGAACTACTATTTATAGTAGAGGGTAGGCTGTCAGGGCCTGCCACCTGTTCTAGCAGTTACAACCTGATCTTATCTTCTTGAAGAAAACTATCTCTTTGTCTTTATCTTCTAGAAGAAAACCAACTGATGTAGAAACTGCTTTAAATCGCAACATGGTAACTGTCTTGTATACCTGCAACACATGTGAAAAGCCTAAAAGAAAAACGGTTAAGTTAGAAATGACAATTTCTTAATTAGCCGTAACTTATTATCAGCCTTACAACTTATCCAAATTAACTAAGTCTTTCATACTTGACCGTATTTTTGGCCTAAATTATAATTAAGACTTAAAGTATAAGTTGAATTCAACCTTATACCATTTATTGGTCAATGGTTATACAACCAGGTCGAATTCAGCCTTATAAGACTTAAGGCCTAAGTTGAATTCAACCTTATAATATTTCACTTAAGGCCTGGTTGAATTCAGCCTTATAGCATTTTATTTAAGGCCTGGTCGAATTCAGCCTATATCATTTTTTAATTATACAACTAGGTCGAATTCAGTCTTATAAGACTTAAGGTCTAAGTTGAATTCAACCTTATACTGTTTCACTTGAAGCCTGATTGAATTCGGCCTTCAGCCTTATACCGTTTTACTTAAGACTTGGTTGAATTCAATCTGATACTATTTTTTAGCTTTAGCTTATAAGGCTTTTAATTAAGATTTTTAACCAAGATTATTGCCAAAAAACTTGAACTAAGTCTTCTGCATAAGGCCGTAATTTATACTTTTTACATAAATTTTATAACCATAATTTTGGCCTAAAGTCGCAATAGGTTTAGGTTTAAAGCCGTAGTCAATACTTTCGGCTTAAGGTCGTAACTGAGACTTTCGGCTTACAATCATAACCATGATTTTGGCTTAAAAATACAACCGACTTTTAGCTCAAGGTTGCAATTAGGTATTTTAACTTCAGGTCGAAATTTGTTTAGGCTTTAGGTCGTGACCAAAGCTTTTAATCTTAAGGTCGCAACCGCATTGTAAATTTTAGACATGTTAAAAATATGTCTCAACAGTTGCCCCCAAACATAACTTTGATTGGAAATCAAAGATATGTTTCCCATTTCTAATTATTTTTAACAATTTGTGGGGCAAAAGAAATTATATTTCTTGTAGAAACTTGAAAATGTGGCTTATGAACCAATCACAACTTTAAAGCCATAATATTTGGTATTTGACGCAGAATACAAGTCTTGCCAAACTGTAATCCAAACTTTTTGCTTAGTTCAACAAATTTGAAAGCCATGTACTTTTATGTTGTGGCTTTATTCAAATATTTAATATAGTCATCGGTACTACAATAGTTGAGAATAACTCTCATATATGTACATATTCGACTGTATATTTTTACGTTTTTTGGACTAACTCCAAATACTTGGTTTAAAGGACTTGAGATACACACCGTTTATATTTCTTGGATGATTTCTACCATCCAAGTCTTTCAAATGGTAAACATTTTTAGGTAATACTTTATCAACCAAAAATGGTCCTTCCCAATTTGGTGACCATTTACCTAAACTTCCGTCTTTATGTCCTAAAGGTAAAATGGCTTTCTAGACTATTTCACCTTCTTCAAAGGTTTTTGACCGAACCTTTTTATTATAAGCATTCATGACTTGTCTTTTATGTACAACCATGTTTTCCAAGGCCTTTATCCTAGCTTCATCCAAATTTTCTAAGTAAGCTAACATCAATTCCTTGTATTCTTCAGGCAACAAGTCTTGTTGTAAAGCGACTCTTAATGACCAAACATTTATTTCCAAAGGTAAAACAGCATCATGGCTGTATACTAATGAATATGGAGTCACGCCGGTAGCTGTTTTCTTTGAATTTCTATGTGCCCATAAGGCATCTGATAATAATTCATGCCATACTCTTGGGTTATCTTCCACCATTTTTTCAATAATGTTTTTTATAGTTTTATTGGTGGATTCTACTTGCCCATTAGCTTAGGCATAGTAAGGGGTAGAATGAATTATCTTGAAACCCATAGCTTTGGCATACTCTTTAACTTCATCATTATCAAAAACAGTCCCTTGGTCCATAGTAACCGTCTCTGGAATTCCAAATCTATGTATAATATTCTCTTTGAGGACTTTAATCACAACTTGGTGATTAACTGACTTCAATGGAATAGCTTCTGTCCATTTTGTAAAATAATCCGTGGCAACCAGGATAAAAGTATGCTGATTTGAGGATGGAGGATGAATTTTTCCTATTAATTCCATTGCCCAACCTCTAAACGACCATGGTTTTATGACACCATGGATTTCACTTGCAGGCACTCTTTGAATTGGGCCATGTTTTTGGCAAGCCTCACATCCTTTAGCATAAAACATACATTGTTCGGTCATTTTAGGCCAATAATATCCATACCGTCGAATCAACCACTTCATTTTGTCTCTGGCTTGATGTGCGCCGCAAATACCTTCATGGACTTCTCCCATAACTCTTAAAGATTCCGTACCATGTAAACACTTGAGAAGTACACCGTCAGGGCTTCTTTTATACAGCTCTTCTCCAACCAAACAATAATTCATAGAACGTAATCGAGTCTTAAGATCTGCATTTCCTTGTGGGTCTTTGAGGTAGCCAATGATTGGATTTCTCCAATCTTCCTCTATATCAACAGGTTGGACTTCGACTATAGGTTGCCTTACCAAGGCTGACTCTAAAACCTGTACTTTGGTTGTATTCTCAATTAATAAAGACTTAAAACCTGATGCCCATTGAGCCATGTTGTTTGCTTCTTGGTTACATAGCCTCGGAACATACACTAACTCAATATCCATAAAACAACCTATAAGCTTAGTTGCTAGCTCAAAGTATTGAAGCAAAGATTCACTCAAACATTTATATTCCCCAATCAACTGGTTGATCACTAATTGTGAATCTCCTACTATTTTGACCGAAGTAACATTCATTTCTTTTAAGATTTCCAAGCCTACAATCAAAGCTTCATATTCAACTTGATTGTTTGAACATGGGAAATCCAACTTAAATGCAAATTCCATTTTATAATCTAAGGGTGATATTAAAATCACACCTACACCTGCACCATGTTCCGTTTTAGATCCATCAAACATTAAAGTCCAAGGATGAATGTTTATATTTGGAATCTCAATTATTTCTTCGGGTACATCTACACAAGGATGATCGGCTAGAAAGTCAGCTAAAGCTTGTCCTTTTATAGCTTTTTGTGGAACATAGAGTAAAGAAAACTCAGACAGAGCAATAACCCATTTACCAATTCTATTGTGTAAAATCGGTTTATTCAACATATACTTAATAACATTAGACTTAAATATTAAATAGACTATTTCAGTTATGAGATAATATCTAAGTTTCATACAAGCAAAATATACAGCAAGACAAAGCTTTTCAACCGAAGAATATCTCTTCTCAGCTTCATTCAAGGTCCTACTAAGGTAGTATATTGCTTGTTCTTTGCCTTTCTCATCATCTTGTGCTAGCAAACTTCCAAGTGACTTATCTGTTACCGAAATATACAGCTTGAGAGGTCGTCCCTTTCTTGGAGCTACTAATACTGCAGTGTTGGTTAAGTACATTTTTATCTTTTCAAAAGCTTCTTGTTGGGAGTCTCCCCATACAAATTCTTCTTCATTCTTCAACCTAAGCAACAGCGTGAATGCCAAAATTTTGCCTGCATAATTAGAAATAAAACGTCTTAAATAATTTATTTAACCTAAAAACCTTTGAAGTTCTTTCTTAGTTTTTGGAGGTTTAGCATCCAAGATTGCTTTTGCTTTATTTTTATCTATTTCAATGCCTTTTTTGTGTACAAGGAAACCTAAGAAATGACCAGCAGAAACACCATATGCACTTTCAAAGGGTTCAACTTAAGTTTATGATGTCTCATCCTAGTAAAAGCTTGCCTTAATTGAGATAAATGCTTTGCAAAGCTATCAAACTTAACTACAATATCATCAATATAAACCTCCATGAACTCCTCAATCATGTCATGAAAAATAGCATTCATTGCTCTTTGATACGTTGCTCCAGCATTCTTAAGATCGAATGGCATCACTACGCATTCGAACGTGCCTATTGCACCTGGGCAACGAAAAACTGTTTTATGTATATCCTCTTCTGCTAAGTAAATTTGGTTATAACCTGAGTATCCGTCCATAAAGGATAAGACTTCATTACCTGATGCTGAATCTACTAACATGTTTGCTATAGGCATTGGGTATTCATCCTTTGGGATTGCATTTTTCAGGTTTCTAAAATCAATGCAAATTCTAAGTTTGCCATTTTTCTTAAATACTGGAACTATATTAGATAGCCACTCTACACACCTAGCTAGTCGAATGAAGTTTGCTTTGAGAAGTTTCTCAATTTCAGCCTTCACTTTGGGGTATATATCAGGTGCAATCCTTCTGGCAGCTTGCTTGTAAGGCTTGATCCCTGGTTTAATAGGAAGCCTATGCTCAACCAAGTACCTATCTAACCCGGGCATCTCATCATAGTCCCATGCAAAACAATCCTTGAATTCTCTTAACAAAGAGATTAACTCTCTTTTTTGATCCTCCAATAATAGAGAATTGATGAAGGTAGGTTTATATTCACCCTCACCTAAATTTACTTCAACTAAAGGATCTTGTGCTTCCATTCTCTTTTCATACTTTTTACTTGTTCCCAACAACTTAATATCTTCTACATTCTTCACATCCTCATCATTTTCCATAATACAATCCGTAGCACAAACGGCTAAATTATATGACTTCTTTTCAATTGAATAACTTTGTAGTCTTCTAAATAATGTCGAAATTTCAGCCAACTTCACATTTTTCTTACCTTCACTATTCATCATTTTCACTACTCAATTCTTCAATGACCATAGATGATGGTCTAACCGAATCCAAGATAGCCTCTAATGTTTGCTGTACCATCAAAGGATTGTTGATCAATGCTGAAACTTTTGCTTGTCCACCAACATCTTCTTCGAGCCGTAATGGGCCAAACATGTTGTTATAAAATTGAGTATCCAAGTTACTTACATTAATGGTGAACGGTCTATTGTCAGCCGTGACCACTTCAACCTTTCCATTGTCTTTCCAAATGAGTAAGAACTAATGCAAGGAAGATGAGATGACTCCATTAGAATGAATCCAATCCCTTCCAAGTAGAGCATTGTATGAGGTGACTGAGTTAATCACACAGAAGATAGTTGTCATTTTCATATTTCTAACCTCCAAGTCCACAGGTAAAATACCTATAGTTTGAGTCACTCCACCATCAAAGCCTGATATCATGACATCAGTAGGGACTAATTCACTTTCTTGGACTTGTATCCTTTTCATGATCCTTAAAGGAAGTATGTTAACTGCTGCTCCGTTGTCCACCAGAACTCTCCTAACATCAAATCCATTCAACATGGCTCGAATATATAAAGGTCTCAAGTGTTGAGTTAACTCAATCGGAGGTTTAAGGAAAGTAACCCTTCTCGACCTAACAACCAAAGTTCCTACAGCATTGGTCGTTTTCGACTCTTCGGTTTGCTCTAAGGTCATTTTTTTTTGTGGAAACTCTAAGGTCACTTTATTAAGGGTCTTGAACACCTTGTTAACCTCTTGATCTACATCATCATTCTGAATGTCTAACTCAGCAGTATTACTGACATCATCCATTTCGACATGATCTTCATTTTCAAATTCTTCATCAATTTCTTCCTCAACTTGTTGACTTTCTTCAGCTTTAAAACTTATTGGCAATACATAGTTGATCGACATATTCGAAGGATACCTCTTCAAATAAGTAGAAATTTCGTCTTCCTCTTCAGAGTATGTCTTTCTTCTATCAAAACCTATCCTTAGGTTTACTTTCTTCTTTCTTCGCAACAATCTCCATACTATTCTCAACATGATTCTTTTCAGCATGGTCCTCATCAGCATGGTCTTCCCCAGTGTAGCCATGTTCAACATAGTCCTTTTCGACATGATCATTTTCAGCATAACCTTCTTCAATATGTTCATTTTCAGCATGATCTAGTTGCATAAATGAGCCTGAAGCAGATTTAGCATCAGATGGAACTTTTTGAAAGATAGCTTTTCCTGTCAAACCCCACTCTTTAGCTATCTCTAAATGCCTTTGCTTGGCTTGCTGATTAAACCTTTGCCACCTTCTTTTCTGACTCCTAGTCATATCTTGATATGGTGGTAGGCCGAAATTTTCAGGCGGCTGATAGACCTTCTTATACTACTCATCTACTGGTGTGTCAGGAACTTTAAAGGACTTCGGCTCTCTTTCTTTTTGAACTTCAAAGTGATCTGCATTCCTTACCCATACATTTGGCTTTGATCCCGATGGGGTACATGGGACCTTTGAAAGACCAACATCAACTTTCATTCGTGGACGAAGTGAAGGAGCATCCCTTGAAGCCATGTCAATTTTAGCTTTAGTGATAGCATTTTCAACCAGATGATTAGGAGCAAACTCTCTGTCATGGGGTTGGTTTTTTAGATGATAAGGGACCCTATAATCATAAGGTTGATATAAAGGGTTTTCTTTCCACACAGCATGACCCCGATAAGTATTGACATAACGTCCAGCTCTCCTTCTCATACATCTTCCACGACCATAAAAGCCACTTCTACCTAGTTTAGAGTTAGAGTATGGATCGAAATCATCTAGCATGTTTTTCTCCTTATCAGCCTACCAAAACCTCTTCTCTTTGAAATGTGGCTGGTTTACTTTCTCCACAGACTTAATAGGTTGTTGATAATTAGCATAAGCTCTGGTCATAATTTCATTTGATGAACCAGCTTTAGGATGTAACAACCTTATTGATGGGGTCATCATCATTTTTTTATCCTTCACTTGGTTTAGTGGCCCTATAGTCTGTCCCCTTTGTTTCAATGTTGTTTCATGAATTTCAACCTCATTTCCTTTCCCTTGCTCTTGTTGTTTCATAATTGAAGCAAACGAAGGTACTTCACTTTCCATCTTGGTCGAGGATAAAGTCTGAGTCTTTAAATTCGGTTGCTTTTTCATGCAATCGACCAGGCATTTTCCTACTATCTCAGCAATCTTTTCTAGTGTTACTTCAACTTTTTGCTTAGCCGTAACATCAGCCTCTTCATCCTCAAGTACAATTTTAAGTCTCTTTCCAACTAACTTGGAAAGGTCTGGTGAATTCATATTGATTGAAACTCCGGTAGGAAATGGGTTTTGATCTATCAGCATATCATCCTTTTCATGCTCTGGAAATTTCAGCTTACCTCCATCAATAGCATTCTGTATGGCATGACGGAAAACAAGACAATTGTTAGTACTATTAGACCAGTTGTTATGCCATTTACAATATCGTTTGCCTTTGATTTCATCTACTAGAGGAAGTGTATGTCCTTTAGAGAGTTATTTTTTTATCCTTTAAAAGCTGGTCAAAGATTTGTTCAGTCTTAGTTAAATCAAAAGAGAATTGCCTACTAACATACTTCTGATTAGGCTTCTTTCCTATAAGCTTCTTAAGATTTTTGTTTTGGTCAGATTTGTTTAAAGTTGAACATACATGAGGGTTATTAATATTCAATTCAGCCAGGCTAACTTCAAAATCTTCATCGCTTTTAAATTCTAGGTCACCTACATTAACTTCATTAGGCATGAAGTAAGAGGCTTTTGAAACCCGTTTGTTTTGTTCTTCTTCCTTAAGTAAGAATTCATACTTTGAAATAGAGGTTGCGAGCTGAAATAAATCTGTAAATTCCCTATCTTTAAACTTTTTCTTAAGTTCAAAAATTTAGGCCACTTCGAGCCATATTGACATACTTTTTTTCAGGCAATTGAACATTCATTTTTGCCTTAGAGTTTCTAAACGTAGCTATGAAATCTTCAGCCTTTTCACCAGGCTTCTGCCTAATCTTGGCTAAGTCAACCATAGTTAACTCTGGCTCGATTCTATAAAATTGGGTATGAAACATAGATTCTAGTTGATTCCATGTTTGGACTGAATTCGGTGGTAGACCAATATACCAATTGAATGCTGCACCACTCAAGGAACACCCAAACAACCTAAGCCTAATAAAGTCATTAACATCACCACATCTAATGGTGAACCTTCCTACATGCTTTAAGGTTGATTGATTATCTTCACCTGAAAATGTTGAAAATTCAGGGATTTTATAACCTCTAGGCCATTGGTACATTGTGTCAATCCAATCAGGGTAAGGTTTCGGTATGTTGGCCTTAACATAGGTCTTAGGCCATAACCAAGTTGTTCTTGAATCAAATTTTGGACTTGTTCTCTCAACTTAGGATCTAAGTTATGCTGACCAACTCCTGGCACATAACCTTAATGACCTTGGGGATAGTATGGATTGGCAATCGGAGGTTGCCCCCAGCCTTGATTCGGTAAGGCAAAATTATTAGGGTACCAACCAATGTGATTTGGATATTGGTTGAAAGCTTGATTGCCTTGAACATTGGGGTTGACATACTGACCAGTGTGATTTACTTGGTTTCCCAATCCATTAACAACTCCAAAAACGAAGTTTTGTTGAGCACCTAGGCTGAATCCATAGTTTTGGTTTGGCATGACCCCTTGACCTATGTTAGGTTGACCACCATTACCTATGTTCGTTGGACCTTCTAGACCATGATTTGGCTGGGCGCCTAAACCTTGGTTGCCTTGCACCCCTATACCGTTATTCGGCTGAACACCCATACCTTGATTTTCTTGTACTCCCATACCATTATTGGGTTGAGCACCGATACCCTGATTATTTTGTGCCGCCATGCCGTTAGTCGGTTGAGCACCAATACCTTGATTATTTTGTGCCCCCATGCCGTTATTCGGCTGAACACCAATACCCTGATTATTGTGTGCCCTCGTGCCATTATTTGGCTGAGCACCAACATTTGGATTTGGATTACCTTGAAGGCGAAGCCCTAGCGGATCCATAACCATTTCTTGTCTATTAACATTTTGAACTTGATTACGGTTCAAGCCTTGCTCAAACTCTTGGCCTAATGCCCTAGTCTTAACTTTAGCCATATGAGCCTAAGGATACATTGGGGGTGGTAGTTTAGGTTGTTTAGTGCCAACCCAAGGCTCAATCCTTAAAATACCCCCACATTTGTCTTCTCTAGTATGGCTACTTTTGTTGAAAAGTAATTCCTTAGAGAAATGTGACTTCAAAACTTTTGAAAACCTTGTTCAGAATCCTAATGAATGTCTCATGTGCATGATGATGCAGTCAATTTTCTTCTCTCTCTTTTTTTTATTCATTTCTTTCTTTTTTTTTCATTTTTTCACTATTGATTTTTATTTCAAATGAGAATTTCATGAAAAATGTTGTCTTCCACCCATTTCAAACAACAATTAAGGCAGTGAATTTAAGCAAACTAGGATAAAAACTATCTCAATAGCAAAAATGACTAGGTTTTTTCATGAAAAATATGTCAGGGCCTTACAAAGTGAATTTGGTCTTGTTGATCTCTTCGCCCCATGAATGGGTGAAGATGTTGGCAACAAGATTGTTCTTTTTAGTCAATAAGAGAAATGAGAAGCAAAGGTCCACGTTAAATTCAAAGAGCATGAGTTTATTTTGAGTCAATAAGAGAAACAAGAAGTAAAAGTCCAAGTGGGATTCAGAGATCATGGGTTTATTTGGAGACAAGAAAGAATGTATTCAAAGTTTTAGAGCAGTTTTAACACATATCAACATGTCAAACTATAAAACTTAAGCAAGCATTTCCTTAATCATTTTTCAAAGCATTCCAAAAAATAATTTTGGTTACTGTACCCAGATGAAGAATATTGATTCTATCGGGCAAATTTTCAAGGTTTACATCCCATCCTTGTTTTGAGTTTCAATTTTTGTGGCTTCATTCGAATGACAAAGAGTGGCAAGAAAAGTGGTCTGAAGGATTCGCCAAGAACTATTTTCGATAATAACCACCAGCTTTTCACCAAATCCTTCTTGTTATTAAAAAAAAATTCTTTTTTTCAATTCATCAAACACGACCATGAAAGATTGATAACAAAAATATCTTAGAAAAATGAATATTTTGAAAAAAGTTCAATATCAACAAGGATAACCAAAATCAAAGCACCATGACATGATTTTCAAAATTCAAAGTTCATCCATTTCTATTTTACACCAAAAGAAAAAGAAAATTTCATTCTTTGTTACTTTCAAATGACATTATGTACAATACTGGAAGAGAAAACACTATATATAAGAGTGAAGAGTTATCACGAAATGATGACACCTGTTGACAAAAATATCAATCTTTTTTCTTTTTTAACAAAAACCCTTGCATGCATGTATGCATGAAATGTCATGGTTGAATGAATGTATGGACATGTAAATTACTAATGCTATGAAATGCAGAGAATGAAATTTTATCATGAATGATGTGATGTGAAATTTCAAGATGTCATTGACAATATGTTATCAAATATGATAGAATACAATTGAGCTGCTGAAATGTTGAAAAATGATTAAATGATAAGCCTATCATGTGTACAACTTGAATGCGTATGACAAAACAAAAACTTATTCTCTTTTTTTCTTTCTTTTTCTCTTTTTTTTTTTCGTTTTTGTTTATCCCCTTTTTTTTGGCTCTCTTTTTTTTTCACTGTTCACTCTCATTTCTTCTTGCTAAATAAATAAGCCCACAAATGCCTTCCAATGTTCTTAGGCATAAACACCGGGATTTGCCTTCAATTGTTGTTCATGAGGTATATCAGAGGTGCTTATTCATACCCTTGTATAATTAGGCAACATGTCCCCTAATAAGCTCTTGGTCCTGTTCTCTTCTAGAAGCTCATTCAGCCAAATTTGATCAGAATTTGTGTTTGCCTTTTCAAAGTCATACCATTGAATGTCCCCAGATAATCATGTGGTGTTCATATGGGCCTTGACATCAAATCACTTCAGAGGTTGTAATGGTTTTAGCCCTAATTACAAACAGTTGTCGAAAAAGTTGAGAGAGCAATTCAGTGTAAGTCAAAACTGGATCAAACTGGCTTTTCTCTTGATAGCCCTCATGTCATTGCCACTTGCCATGTAGAATGGTTGGTTTAGGAACAGGGTGGATTGCTGACATTGGTGTAGATAGCTGAGCAGTGGATACCATGTGAGCTGGCCTGGAAGAAAAGCTGGTTGAGACATGGGTACAGATTGCTATCGGTTACGTTGACAATTGGTTTATGGCAACACAGAGATGACCAATGATGCAAGGTGTTGTGGGTGAAAAGATGATAATGGATAGGTAAACCATTGACACTTGGCAGATGGAATGATTATTATTAGTGGGTAAGGCCATTGACATTTGGAGGATGGAAGGAAGATAATTGGTGAGGCAAAGTACGATTCTTAAATGACAATGTGAAACACTGACATTTGGTGAATGAAGAGATGGTAATTGCTGAGGCAAGGCATTGGATTGTGGACCAAGGTCTTGGAATTGCTTTATCCAAAATGAATTTCAAGCCAGAGGTGACTTCATTGATGTGTTTTAACCATTGGGAACTTGCACATTCAAATTGATGGGAACCTGAGAAAGTTCATTATGGTGAGATTTCTTGGAGAAAAGGTCCTTATTGCTCTAATTTTAACCATTCATACCAATCTATCTATTTGTTTCTTCAGATAATACGCTTCAAGTCAAAACTTCCCTTGAATATTCTCGAAGGCACTTATCTAAGCTTCCATCTTTTTAAGTGTGCTTAGAAAGCCTTTCATTTGCTGGAGTTTCCTCACCAAATTTTCTTTCGAACATGTCAGATCACTGAAATGACATTATTGAAGCCTTTATACCGATTTTCTTTCTGTTTATCTTTTCAAGTGACCAATTTATTTTGAAAAAAAAAAGAAAAAAAATGGTATGTACATGAATGAAAGAATGTGTAGATATGTGATGATATGCTAACGGATGATATATACAAGATGCTCTCCTAATCTGTTATATGAATGGATGCATGTATGAATATGCTTTATATGCAATGTACATGTGGTAATTTAAATGCAAGCATGGGATATAAAGATAAATGAGAAAGAGGGATAAAAGAAAAAAACAAAGAAATATGTTAGTACACCATAATAGGAATAAATAAATAAACTAATTTTCAGAAATAAATAGGCATATATATAAATAGAACACCAAACAGAATAAAATGGAGATGAATATATACAGAAAAATTGTCATGAAGCATAGATATAACAAATAAGCATATATACAATACGAAATGAGCTGATAAAGGTTAAAAGGCGTTCCTCTTTGTGTCCTAAAAGAATGGTTCTCTCGAAAGACTTGGTTTGGCTCTATCTAGGCTTGGTATCCTGAGAAAGGTGCTACGTGCTGGTTTCGAGGTTCTAAGACTCATGGGATCTCAAGTTGTTCTTAAGGAACAAAATGAGGTGAGGCATTCCCCTAACTTTCCTAGAAAGGGTGACTACCGGAATCCCGGGCCTCAGTGCAAAAGGGCGAATCCGAAAACCCGGACTTTTGTGAATTAATGTGGTGTGTGGGAGGAACAACAAACCTTTATCAACCCCTTTCATTGTTGCCTAAATAATGAAGGAGCAGAGCATAATCACTAACAAAGATTGAGCAAACGATCAGTTCAATTCAAACAATAACCATATTGAATAAAATAAGTAAAAGAAACGGAAAACAAGCATGATTCATATTCACAAATATGCACATCAAGAAATAATGAATAAAATGCAAAATACGAAAATAATGAAAGGATGTGGAGGTATCATGCAATTTGAAAAGCCTTCTTTTTTTCTTTTTTTGTTTTTTTGGGAAATGTGAAAAGAATATGCAATTTCTTTTTTGAAGTAAAGTGAAATGTAATAAAAAACATAAGATGTAATGTGAATGTAATGCATGATATTGTGAAAACATATTATTATTAACCCCAAAGCAGAATAAGACTTTGAAAAGTGGCTTGACTCTCTTATGTCCCCAGTGGAGTCGCCAAGCTGTCGAAACGTCTAAAGAGCCGTCCGACGGGAAATTTGGCAAACAAAAAGATTTGAAAATTTCAGAAAAAATAAGAAAAAGGAGTCGCCACTAACCATTTGGTTTAGGTAGGTTAACCACCTATTTTGACTCCATTTAACCTAACATAATCTACAAATATTACCTTAGATCAAACAGGTATTGGTCTATGAAAACAGATTTTGGGTTCGGGAGTCGGTTACGTTCGAGGAAAGATTAGCACCATCGATACGCCCAGAAATCGGTACCACAAGAGTCTTTTTGAAAATCAATTTTAGGGTTAATAACGAAATGCTTTCAACATTAAAAAAACACATATAAAAAAGATTGAATGTTGGAGTAAAAACTCCTTTTGATATGGGTTAGTTCACCCTTTGAAGAAAATCCGATTTAATGAGATCCGTATTAAAATTTGGTTAGAAAGTTCCCAATGTTGAATAACCGAATTGAGAACTTTCAAAAATAAACTTTGAAAATCAAAATGTTAAAACAAATAATTTGTTAAAGATAAATTTTAATTTGAAGAAAAATGAGGATTTTGGAAAAGATTGGATTAAGTTTGGAAAGGCTTCAATCATTGAGGACCAAATTGAAACCTTTCAAAAATATTTTTTGAAAAATCCTTGTTTTAAAACTAATGTCGGAATTATTAAATTCCTTTTATTGATATGTAGATTTTAAATAAAAGCAAATTTCGAGAAAAAAAGGTTTAAGTTTATTCAGAAAGATTTCAATGTAGGGGTCAAATTGAAATCCTTCAAAAATATTTTTTTGATTTTTGAAAATAATGTCGGAATAATTAAATTCCTTTTATTTTTGGATCTCAATTTTAAAACCTTGATTAAAGAAATTAACCAAAACTTAATTTTGTAAGAAAAACCTCAACTATTGATTAAGTTTGAGATTTTCCTAAAAAGGTATTTTTAAACTTTTAAAACTATGTCAGAATTAAAATTCCTTTTGCTGATAAAGGGGATTTTCTTTTAAAAATATTTTTAGAGGGTTTGCTTGAAGAAATGAAATTTGGAGAAAAACTTTTGGAATTTTAAAGAAATCATAAATATGATGTGATATGCAAATGATCTTTTAAAGGAATGGGTAAAATCATTTTTTTTTACTTTTTAGAATGGACAGAAATCTATATTGAAGCCTTCCGAGGCTCGATCGGAATCCCGATAAGGTTATCTCGAAAAACCCTCACCTAAGAGAACCATTGAAGTCTTCATAATCACGAGGTCCCCTCCGATCCCTTATCATCGGGATTTCTAATGCACATGATTTTTTTTTAAAATGATGCACTAACTTCTAGATGCATGAAATGATGAGATAAAATAAATCAAGAAAATGGGTTAGCACAAAAAATATATTAAGTATATATTAAACGAATAATTGAAGATGCATGAACTTAATTTTTAAAATGGCATAAATGATGTAAATGGGTCTAAGCTAAACGACATGAATTACAATGTTAATGGGCCTAAGCTTAATGGCATATTAAAATATTAATGGACCTAAGCTAAATGGCATATTAAAATGTTAATGGGCCTAAACTAGATGACACATTAAAATATTAATGGGCATAAAACCAAAATACAAATGGACTTGATTCTGAGATGCAAATGGGCCTAGTAACTATATGGTATAAATTTAATGAGATGACCCTAATTTAAAATGACTTAAACTAAAAATGCTGGCATGGATATAAACTAAAATGAGATAAATTAAATATGGATGACCTAAATTATAATGACCTAAAATAAATATGCATGGATTAAAATGTGACATATTAAATATGTATGAATGTAAATTAAAATTAAATATGTATGGACCTAAATTGAACTAGAATAAATTAAATATGCATGGAGCTAAATGAGAATGACACAAATTAAACATGTATAGAGCTAGACTAAAATGATACAAGTTAAATATGCATGGGCCTAAATAACAATGAGACAAATTAAATATGCATGAAATTGAATTAAAATATGTATGGATAAAGCGGAATGAGATGGGTACTTGCATGTGGAATGCACAATCACGAAAAAAAAATAAAAAAAAATAAAATGATAGTTCAAATGCATGCTGATTTTTTTATTTAATACGTGAAGTATGTCAGATGTATGCAAGAATCTTCCTTTTTATTAATTTAGTGAATGCAACGTGGCCTAAGTGTAATCAGGTGATGTGACTAATGGGCATGCCACATATAATATTAATCAATAAAGAAATGGCATATAATACCAATAGAAAATTCAGAAATAACTTTGTGCCGTGGAGTGGGTCAAATGCGGAGCAACACGCGGGTCAGCAAAGGGAGCAATCAGGTCAACACGCGGGTCACGTGGAACAGCACGCGGGTCAGCAGCGGGTCCGGGTCAATGCGCGGATCCTTGGCGCAGCTGTCGGGGGAGTGCGGGCTCAACGGGCGGGGACACGTGGGCAAGCAACGGGGACACGCAGGCCAACCTTTTAATGAGAATGAAATACCCTTTTTACCCCTCCTGAGTATATAAACCAACTTTCTACCTCCTTTTCGGACTTTTTGCCATTTTTTTTGCTCTTTTCTTCCTCTCTCAACCCGAGCTTTCCCCCCTCTCTCTCTACAAACACAATTAAACCCAGAAAATCAACCCCAAACGGATCAAAACCAGCCTTCAAACCGAGAAAGTATGAAGAACATGAAGAACAACCAAGAACACTAAGAACACTTTTCCAGATTTCAATCTTCGGGCAGCAAAATGAACCACGATTCCCTAAAATGATCCCCCTTAGTCTCTTAAACACGAAACGAACCTCCGATTTGTCAAACTCCAAACCAAAAATTCTAGATCTAATTTCTAAATCTTGAAGACAGAACCCCAAAAGTGGTAAAGATCTTCGTTTTCCACCAAATTAGTCCCTATTAACCTTTCTTCCTTCAATTCTCACCTCAAAAAAAAAACTTCAAACAAACCCTAGATCTCCGAAAAAAAAATCAAATCCAAAACCTTTTCTTCCTACTATGGTGAATCTCAGGCAGAATCCCAGCCCAAAATCCACCAGCCACTAGCCTAAAACAAACTCGGAATACCGAGTTGTCTTCTATTCCCAGCTTTTCCCCTCGAAATGAAACCCCAGTTTTTTTAGATTTCAAAACCCTAGCCTTAATGTCCAAAATCCTGCCCCCCCCCCCCCTTTTTACTGTTGAAACAGTGAGATATTTATAAATGGTCTTTTTTTTAGGCCTCAGCCTGTAAATTGGGTTTAGATTTTTATTTTAGGCTTTTTTTTTTGGAAAGTCAGCAATAAAAATACTTTGTATTTATATTTTTCCTTTCAGTGGATTTGGGCCACTGGCCCAGTAACAATTGGCACCATGACCCAAAAAGATATAAACCTATAATTTAAATAAAAATTGAAATTAAAATTAAAATTAAACTTAAAATGGACATTGGAACATAATTGAACAAGGACATAAATCAAAATGCAAACTTACCATATGATGAAAAATTAAATGTCTACAGCTGCCCCTCTTGGGGCATTTCTTGATTATCTAGAAGTGTATACTTCTCAATAATCAAGGAATGAGCCAAGACGTAGACACACTTTGTTAGCATTAGACAAAACTAAGCTATTTGAAATAAAACAATGAACGTGGACATAAACAATCATAGAACAACTATCTAGAATAAGAAGAACTTACCTGATGATAACCAAGATAAGGTAAAACGACGAAATGAAAACTGATGATAGGGTAAATAATTAAAAGACGTCCCAGGACAGGGTAAACGATTAAAAGACAACCCAGAACAGGGTGAATAATTAAAAGACAGCCCAGGACTGGGTAAAAGATTAAATAATGGCCCAGGACAGGGCAAATGATTAAATAACGGCTCAGAATAGGGCAAAACCTTAAATAATGACCCAGGACAAGGCAAAACATCAAATAATGGCCCAGGACGGGGTAAAACCTTAAATAACAGCCCAGGACAGGGCAAAACATGAAATAACGACCCAGGACAGGGCAAAACATGAAATAACAACCCAGGACAGGGCGAAACATCAAATCACGGCTCAGGACAGGGCAAAACCTTAAATGATGGCCCAGGACAAGGCAAAACATTAACTGACGGCCCAGGACTGGCAAAACACTAAATAACGACCAAGGACAGCGCAAAACATTAAATAACAGCCCAGGACAAGGCTAATGTTAAATAACGGCCAAGGACAGGGCAAAACATCAAATAACAGCCCAGGACAGGGCAAAAGGTTAAATAACGGCCCAGGACAGGGCAAAACCTTAAATAACAGCCCAGGACAAGGCAAAACATTAACTGACGGCCCAGGACAGGCAAAACACTAAATAACGACCCAGGACAGCGCAAAACATTAAATAATAGCCCAGGACAAGGCAAATGTTAAATAACGGCCCAGGACAGGGCAAAACATCAAATAACAACCCAGGACAGGGCAAAAGGTTAAATAACGGCTCAGGACAGGGTAAAACCTTAAATAACGGCCCAGGACAGGGCAAAACATTAAATGAAGGCTCAGGACAGGGCAAATGATTTAAATGAAGGCCCAGGACAGGGCAAATGATTAAATGAAAGCCTAGGACAGGGCAAATGATCTAAATGAAGGCCCAGGACAGGGCAAATGATCTAAATGAAGGCCCAGGACAGTGCAATTGATCTAAATGAAGGACCAAGACAGGGCAAATGATCTAAATGAAGGCCCAGGACAGGGTAATTGATCTAAATGAAGGCACAGGACAGGGCAAATGATCTAAATGAAGGCCCAGGACATGACAAATGATTAAATGAAGGCCTAGGACGGGGCAAATGATTAAATGAAGGCCCACGATAGGGAAAATGATTAAAATAAAGGCCCAGGACAGGACAAATGATTAAATGAAGGCCCAAGATAGGGCAAATGATTAAAATGAAAGCCCAGGACAGAGCAAATGATTAAATGAAGGCCCAGGACAGGGCAAATGATTAAATGAAGGCTCAGGACAGGGCAAATGATTAAAATGAAAGCCTAGGACAGGGCAAATGATTAAATGAGGGCCCAAGACAGGGCAAATGATTAAATGAAGGCCCAAGACAGGGCAAATGATTAAATGAAAGCTCAGGACAGGGCAAATGATTAAATGAAGGCCCAGGATAGGGCATATGATTAAAATAAAGGCCCAAGACAGGGCAAATGATTAAAATGAAGGCCCGGGACAGGAAAAATGATTAAAATGAAAGCCCAGGACAGGGCAAATGATTAAAATGAAGGTCCAGGACAGGGCAGGGCAAATGATTAAAATGAAGGCCCAGGATAGGGCAAATGATTAAGATGAAGGCCCAGGACAAATGATTAAAATGAAGGCCCAAGACAGGGCATATGATTAAAATGAAGGCCCAGGACAGGACAAATGATTAAAATGAATGCCCAAGACAGGGCAAATGAGGTTTAACAAAAACGGCCCACGATTAGGGCTTAACTGAAAATGACCAATGATTAGGGTTTAACGAAAACGACCCACGATTAGGGTTTAAGAAACACGGCCCACGATTAGGGCTTAACTGAAAATGACCCACGGTTAGGGTTTAACAAACACGACCCACGATTAGGGTTTAACAAAAAGGGCCCACGATTAGGGCTTAACTGAAAATGACCAATGATTAGGGTTTAACGAAAACGACCCACGATTAGGGTTTAACAAACAACGACCTACAATTAGGGTAAAATCAAGAGTGATCTACGAACAAGGATAAAATGATTAAATGAAAGAAGGGTGGCTGAATGATGATGAATAGACCACACTACGATGATATGGTGCCAATTTGACTGGGCTTACTTATTGCCAGTTATATTGGGCTTAAACATATGCCGTGCCAACCTGATTGGGCTTACTGATGATGATTGCGATTTCAACTCCTTCAAGAGTGTATCATTCCTAATTCATTCTTCTCATGCCCCAAATTATCTTGTTTTCATCAATCCTCTTTCCTAGGAAAGTATCATGAACGCACACATGCATGATGTAATGTACATGGATGCATGTATGTCCAATTTAATGTTGAAATCAAAAAGAGAATGATACTCATTGAACTTCCCTGATCTTGGTGCTTGCCCCAACATTTAGTTTTCTAAAATCTGCTTTTAGTGGTGATCTTGATTTCCTTTGGCATCTTCATTCCCTCACTCACATTCTACATTTTTTTTCTTTCATTCCTAAAGCAAAAATTATTAAAGGATCAGTGTTCATATCTGTGTTAAGTCAAATTTCAATTTCATATATGAATCAATGAATTTGTTGATGGTTCAAAAATTGCCCCATACTTGAGCATTCTTTGTTTGTGAAAAGATTTTGGACTATTTAATGCACAAAGCGTACAAATATCTTTTATTCATCATGAAATTTGGATCTCTTGAAAGTTGGTGGCTACTATTCAAAATGTGCTTGTAGGTGAACAGGCAATTTTTGGTTCCCAAGTGCATTTCAATAAGGTTTTCAACCATTCGGCTTCTTTTGGTAAGTTCATAAATGCTCATCATCGTCTCATCAGAAAGGGGATATCAAAATATCTTCATCTGGATTTCGATTGAATTTCTTTCGAAAATCAAATCTTTTCATTTTTTCAAAAAAACTTGATTTGAAAATAAGACCAAATTCACACTTGCTTAATCTCTCAATATAACAATCTTGATATGAGTTAAAACTAGCCATGAAAGACTCAAGATTTTGGAAGTTTGGTATCAAAGAGAAAATGGTCCAATGTTTCAACATGGAGATCTGATGAAATACACCACTTTGATGGGTTTGTCAATTTCAGAAGCCCGAAGTGGGCACCTATTGCTAATTTTGAAGCTCTCTTTATTGTTTTATTCAAATCGTGGGTGGTTTCATGAATTCTCATTTCTGCTCTAAATTGCCCTTTCGGGTTTTCACCCTAAAGCCACATAATTTCTTTTTCTTTTATCTTTTTTCCTTTTTTCCTTTTTTCCTTTTTTCCTTTTTCTTTCGTTGACTGTCTCACCATGCATATAAGAACTCAAAATTCATCTAAACAATCTTTTGAGAAAATTGGTTTAGTGTTAAAGGCCTATTCTTCCAAGGAAGTGCTTCACAATTTAGGTATCCATACTTGATCCAAATGGACTTTTCAAGGCACACAATGTAGGCCGTGGTCGAAGGTTCCGAAAGAAAGGATAACAAGCCCAAAATAGTGTTTCAGGATAATTGAATTAAGGATCACTTTAGACCAGATAAAAAACTCATTTTTTTTTGCTTCACTTTTCATTTGCCTCTATCCTATTCTTATTCTCATTTCAATTTTTCATTTTTTTCCTTCTTCTTCGATGATTATTTTTTATTTGATTTCTGCTTCTTCTTTTCTTCTTTTTTTTGACAAAATAAGTTCAAGGCTCTTCTTCAAATTTGTCTTATCAAGCATTTCTTCACCATTTTGGAGAGTCATTTCTTTAGCCCGGATGCAAGAATTCTTTCATTGAACTCTTTCTTTGCATTTGCCCCCAGTGTGAGGGGTTATCCTTGATTGGGGTAATAAGAAAGAAAATTCATTTGGCTCAAAGGGGACAACAATGGATAATTTTCTCAAAGTGAAGGGAATATGAAAGATGGCCATTTGTCTTCTCTAGTATGGCTACTTTTGTTGAAAAGTAATTCCTTAGAGAAATGTGACTTCAAAACTTTTGAAAACCTTGTTCAGAATCCTAATGAATGTCTCATGTGCATGATGATGCAGTCAATTTTCTTCTCTCTCTTTTTTTTATTCATTTCTTTCTTTTTTTTTTCATTTTTTCACTATTGATTTTTATTTCAAATGAGAATTTCATGAAAAATGTTGTCTTCCACCCCTTTCAAACAACAATTAAGGCAGTGAATTTAAGCAAACTAGGATAAAAACTATCTCAATAGCAAAAATGACTAGGTTTTTTTATGAAAAATATGTCAGGGCCTTACAAAGTGAATTTGGTCTTGTTGATCTCTTCGCCCCATGAATGGGTGAAGATGTTGGCAACAAGATTGTTCTTTTTAGTCAATAAGAGAAATGAGAAGCAAAGGTCCACGTTAAATTCAAAGAGCATGAGTTTATTTTGAGTCAATAAGAGAAACAAGAAGTAAAAGTCCAAGTGGGATTCAGAGATCATGGGTTTATTTGGAGACAAGAAAGAATGTATTCAAAGTTTTAGAGCAGTTTTAACACATATCAACATGTCAAACTATAAAACTTAAGCAAGCATTTCCTTAATCATTTTTCAAAGCATTCCAAAATATAATTTTGGTTACTGTACCCAGATGAAGAATATTGATTCTATCGGGCAAATTTTCAAGGTTTACATCCCATCCTTGTTTTGAGTTTCAATTTTTGTGGCTTCATTCGAATGACAAAGAGTGGCAAGAAAAGTGGTCTGAAGGATTCGCCAAGAACTATTTTCGATAATAACCACCAGCTTTTCACCAGATCCTTCTTGTTATTAAAAAAAATTCTTTTTTTTTTCAATTCATCAAACACGACCATGAAAGATTGATAACACAAATATCTTAGAAAAATGAATATTCTGAAAAAAGTTCAATATCAACAAGGATAACCAAAATCAAAGCACCATGACATGATTTTCAAAATTCAAAGTTCATCTATTTCTATTTTACACCAAAAGAAAAAGAAAATTTCATTTTTTGTTACTTTCAAATGACATTATGTACAATACTGGAAGAGAAAACACTATATATAAGAGTGAAGAGTTATCACGAAATGATTACTGAGTTCCGCGGTCCATGAAGAGTTATCACGAAATGATGACACCTGTTGACAAAGATATCAATATTTTTCTTTTTTAACAAAAACCCTTGCATGCATGTATGCATGAAATGTCATGGTTGAATGAATGTATGGACATGTAAATAACTAATGCTATGAAATGCAGAGAATGAAATTTTATCATAAATGATGTGATGTGAAATTTCAAGATGTCATTGACAACATGTTATCAAACATGATAGAATGCAATTGAGATGCTGAAATGTTGAAAAATGATTAAATGATAAGCCTATCATGTGAGCAACTTGAATGCGTATGACAAAACAAAAACTTCTTCTCTTTTTTTCTTTCTTTTTCTCTTTTTTTTTTGTTTTTGTTTTTCCCCTTTTTTTTGGCTCTCTTTTTTTTTTACTGTTCACTCTCATTTCGTCTTGCTAAATAAATAAGCCCACAAATGCCTTCCAATGTTCTTAGGCATAAACACTGGGATTTGCCTTCAATTGTTGTTCATGAGGTATATCAGAGGTGCTTATTCATACCCTTGTATAATTAGGCAACATGTCCCCTAATAAGCTCTTGGTCCTGTTCTCTTCTAGAAGCTCATTCAGCCAAATTTGATCAGAATTTGTGTTTGCCTTTTCAAAGTCATACCACTGAATGTCCCCAGATAATCATGTGGTGTTCATATGGGCCTTGACATCAAATGACTTCAGAGGTTGTAATGGTTCAAGCCCTAATTACAAACAGTTGTCGAAAAAGTTGAGAGAGTAATTCAGTGTAAGTCAAAACTGGATCGAACTGGCTTTTCTCTTGATAGCCCTCATGTCATTGCCACTTGCCATGTAAAATGGTTGGTTTAGGAACAGGGTGGATTTCTGACATTGGTGTAGATAGCTGAGCAGTGGATACCATGTGAGTTCGCCTGGAAGAAAAGCTGGTTGATGGCAACACAGAAATGACAATTGGTTTATGGCAACACAGAAATGACCAATAATGCAAGGTGTTGTGGGCGAAAAGATGATAATGGATAGGTAAACCATTGACACTTGGCAGATGAAATGATTATTATTAGTGGGTAAGGCCACTAACATTTGGAGGATAGAAGGAAGATAATTGGTGAGGCAAAGTACCGATTCTTAAATGACAATGTGAAACACTGACATTTGGTGAATGAAGAGATGGTAATTGCTGAGGCAAGGCATTGGATTGTGGACCAAGGTCTTGGAATTGCTTTATCCAAAATGAATTTCGAGCCAGAGGTGACTTCATTGATGTGTTTTAACCATTGGGAACTTGCACATTCAAATTGATGGGAACCTGAGAAAGTTCATTATGGTGAGATTTCTTGGAGAAAAGGTCCTTATTGCTCCAATTTTAACCATTCATACCAATCTATCTATTTGTTTCTTCAGATAATGCGCTTCAAGTCAAAACTTCCCTTGAATATTCTCGAAGGCACTTATCTAAGCTTCCATCTTTTTAAGTGTGCTTAGAAAGCCTTTCATTTGCTGGAGTTTCCTCACCAAATTTTCTTTCGAACATGTCAGATCACTGAAATGACATTATTGAAGCCTTTATACCGATTTGCTTTCTCTTTATCTTTTCAAGTGACCAATTTATTTTTTAAAAAAAGAAAAAAAATGGTATGTACATGAATGAAAGAATGTGTAGATATGTGATGATATGCTAACGGATGATATATACAAGATGCTCTCCTAATCTGTTATATGAATGGATGCATGTATGAATATGCTTTATATGTAATGTACATGTGGTAATTTAAATGCAAGCATGGGATATAAAGATAAATGAGAAAGAGGGATAAAAGAAAAAAACAAAGAAATATGTTAGTACACCATAATAGGAATAAATAAATAAACTAATTTTCAGAAATAAATAGGCATATATACAAATAGAACACCAAACAGAATAAAATGGAGATGAATATATACAGAAAAATTGTCATGAAGCATAGATATAACAAATAAGCATATATACAATACGAAATGAGCTGATAAAGGTTAAAAGGCGTTCCTCTTTGTGTCCTAAAAGAATGGTTCTCTCGAAAGACTTGGTTTGGCTCTATCTAAGCTTGGTATCCTGAGAAAGGTGCTACGTGCTGGTTTCGAGGTTCTAAGACTCATGGGATCTCAAGTTGTTCTTAAGGAACAAAATGAGGTGAGGCATTCCCCTAACTTTTCTAGAAAGGGTGACTGCCGGAATCCCGGGCCTCAGTGCAAAAAGGGCGAATCCGGAAACCCGGACTTTTGTGAATTAATGTGGTGTATGGAAGGAACAACAAACCTTTATCAACCACTTTCATTGTTGCCTAAATAATGAAGGAGCAGAGCATAATCACTAACAAAGATTGAGTAAACGATCAGTCCAATTCAAACAGTAACCATAATGAATAAAATAAGTAAAAGAAACGGAAAACAAGCATGATTCATATTCACAAATATGCACATCAAGAAATAATGAATACAATGCAAAATACGAAAATAATGAAAGGATGTGGAGGTATCATGCAATTTGAAAAGCCTTCTTTTTTCTTTTTTTGTTTTTTTGGGAAATGTGAAAAGAATATGCAATTTCTTTTTTGAAGTAAAGTGAAATGTAATAAAAAAACATAAGATGTAATGTGAATGTAATGCATGATATTGTGAAAACATATTATTATTAACCCCAAACAGAACAAGACTTTGAAAAGTGGCTTGACTCTCTTATGTCCCTAGTGGAGTCGCCAAGCTGTCGAAACGTCTAAAGAGCCGTCCGACGGGAAATTTGGCGCACAAAAAGATTTAAAATTTAAAAAAAAATAAGAAAAGGAGTCGCCACTAACCATTTGGTTTAGGTAGGTTAGCCACCTATTTTGACTCCATTTAAC
The DNA here is from genome assembly GCA_030664755.1 of Microcos paniculata. NCBI lineage: Eukaryota > Viridiplantae > Streptophyta > Magnoliopsida > Malvales > Malvaceae > Microcos > Microcos paniculata. The sequence goes on from CP131461.1 coordinate 21,853,159, forward strand.
CTAACATAATCTACAAATATTACCTTAGGTCAAATAGGTATTGGTCTATGAAAACAGATTTTGAGTTCGGGAGTCGGTTACGTTCGAGGAAGGATTAGCACCATCGAAACACCCAGAAATCGGAACCACAAGAGTCTTTTTGAAAATCAATTTTAGGGTTAATAACGAAATGCTTTCAACATTAAAAAAACACGTAAAAAAAAGATTGAATGTTGGAGTAAAAACTCCTTTTGATATGGGTTAGTTCACCCTTTGAAGAAAATCCGATTTAATGAGATCCGTATTGAAATTTGGTTAGAAAGTTCCCAATGTTGAATAACTGAATTGAGAACTTTCGAAAATAAACTTTGAAAATCAAAATGTTAAAACAAATAATTTGTTAAAGATAAATTTTAATTTGAAGAAAAATGAGGATTTTGGAAAAGATTGGATTAAGTTTGGAAAGACTTCAATCATTGAGGACCAAATTGAAACCTTTCAAAAATATTTTTTGAAAAATCCTTGTTTTAAAACTAATGTCGGAATTATTAAATTCCTTTTATTGATATGTAGATCTTAAATAAAAGCAAATTTAGAGAAAAAAAGGTTTAAGTTTATTCAGAAAGATTTCAATGTAGGGGTCAAATTAAAATCCTTCAAAAACATTTTTTTGATTTTTGAAAATAATGTCGGAATAATTAAATTCCTTTTATTTTTGGATCTCAATTTTAAAACCTTGATTAAAGAAATTAACCAAAGCTTAATTTTGTAAGAAAATACCTCAACTATTGATTAAGTTTGAGATTTTCCTAAAAAGGTATTTTTAAACTTTTAAAACTATGTCGGAATTAAAATTCCTTTTGCTGATAAAGGGGATTTTCTTTTAAAAATATTTTTAGGGGGTTTGCTTGAAGAAATGAAATTTGGAGAAAAACTTTTGGAATTTTAAAGAAATCATAAATATAATGTGATATGCAAATGATCTTTTAAAAGAATGGGTAAAATCATTTTTTTTTACTTTTCAGAATGGACGGAATCTATATTGAAGCCTTCCGAGGCCCGATCGGAATCCCGATAAGGTTATCTCGAAAAACCCTCACCTAAGAGAACCATTGAAGTCCTCGTAATCACGAGGTCCCCTCCGATCCCCTATCATCGGGATTTCCAATGCACATGATTTTTTTTAAAATGATGCAGTAACTTATAGATGCATGAAATGATGAGATAAAATAAATCAAGAAAATGGGTTAGCACAAAAAATATATTAAGTATATATTAAACGAACAATTGAAGATGCATGAACTTAATTTCTAAAATGGCATAAATGATGTAAATGGGTCTAAGCTAAACGACATGAATTACAATGCTAATGGGCCTAAGCTAAATGGCATATTAAAATATTAATAGACCTAAGTTAAATGGTATATTAAAATGTTAATGGGCCTAAACTAGATGACACATTAAAATATTAATGGGCTTAAAACCAAAATACAAATGGACTTGATTCTGAGATGCAAATGGGCCTAGTAACTATATGGTATAAATTTAATGAGATGAGCCTAAATTAAAATGACTTAAACTAAAAATACTGGCATGGATATAAACTAAAATGGGATAAATTAAATATGGATGACCTAAATTATAATGACCTAAAATAAATATGCATGGATTTAATTTAGACAAATTAAATATGCATGAATCTAAATTAAAATGACCTAAAGTAAATGTTGCATGGATTAAAATGTAACCAATTAAATATGCATGCATCTAAATTAAAAATGACCTAAAATAAAATTGCATGGATTAAAATGTGACCAATTAAATATGTATGAATGTAAATTAAAATTAAATATGTATGGACCTAAATTGAATGTACATGTAGCTAAATTGAACTAGAATAAATTAAATATGCATGGAGCTAAATGAGAATGACACAAATTAAACATGTATAGAGCTAGACTAAAATGATATAAGTTAAATATGCATGGGCATAAATAACAATGAGACAAATTAAATATGCATGAAATTGAATTAAAATATGTATGGATAAAGCGGAATGAGATGGGTACTTGCATGTAGAATGCACAATCACGAAAAAAAAAAGAAAAAAAAAGAATAATAAAATGATAGTTCAAATGCATGCTGATTTTTTTATTTAATACGTGAAGCATGTCAGATGTATGCAAGAATCATCCTTTTTATTAATTTAGTGAATGCAACGTGGCCTAAGTGTAATCAGGTGATGTGACTAATGGGCATGCCACATATAATATTAATCAATAAAGAAATGACATATAATACCAATAGAAAATTGAGAAATATCTTTGTGCCGTGGAATGGGTCAAATGCGGAGCAACACGCGGGTCAGCAAAGGGAGCAGTCAGGTCAACACGCGGGTCACGTGGAACAGCACGCGGGTCAGCAGCGGGTCCGGGTCAATGCGCGGATCCTTGGCGCAGCTGTCGGGGGAGTGCGGGCTCAACGGGCGGGGACACATGGGCCAGCAACGGGGACACGCAGGCCAACCTTTTAATGAGAATGAAATACCCTTTTTACCCCTCCTGAGTATATAAACCAACTTTCTACCTCCTTTTCGGACTTTTTGCCATTTTTTTTGCTCTTTTCTTCCTCTCTTAACCCGAGCTTTCCCCCCCCTCTCTCTACAAACACAATTAAACCCAGAAAATCAACCCCAAACGGATCAAAACCAGCCTTAAAACCCAGAAAGTATGAAGAACATGAAGAACAACCAAGAACACTAAGAACACTTTTCCATATTTCAATCTTCGGGCAGCATAATGAACCACGATTCCCCAAAATGATCCCCCTTAGTCTCTTAAACACGAAACCAACCTCCGATTTGTCAAACTCCAAACCAAAAATTCTAGATCTAATTTCTAAATCTTGTAGACAGAACCCCAAAAGTGGTAAAGATCTTCCTTTTTCACCAAATCAGTCCCTATTAACCTTTCTTCCTTCAATTCTCACCTCAAAAAAAAACTTCAAACAAACCCTAGATCTCCAAAAAAAAATCAAATCCAAGACCTTTTCTTCCTACTATGGTGAATCTTAGGCGGAATCCCAGCCCAAAATCCACCAACCACTAGCCTAAAACAAACTCGGAATATCGAGTTGTCTTTTATTCTCAGCTTTTCCCCTCGAAATGAAACCCCAATTTTTTCAGATTTCAAAACCCTAGCCCTAATATCCAAAATCCTGCCCCCCCGTTTTACTGTTGAAATAGTGAGATATTTATAAATGATCTTTTTTTGAGGCCCCAGCCTGTAAATTGGGTTTAGATTTTTATTTTGGGCTTTTTTTTTGGAAAGTCAGCAATAAAAAGACTTTGTATTTATTTTTTTTCCTTTCAGTGGATTTGGGCCACTGGCCCAGTAACAATTGGCACCATGACCCAAAAAGATATAAACCTATAATTTAAATAAAAATTGAAATTAAAATTAAAATTAAACTTAAAATGGACATTGGAACATAAATGAACAAGGACATAAATCAAAATGCAAACTTACCATATGATGAAAAATTAAGTGTCTACAGGCATGCCACCTGTCCTAGCAGTTACAACCTGATCTTATCTTCATGAAGAAAACTATCTCTTTGTCTTTATCTTCTAGAAGAAAACCAACTGATGTAGAAACCGCTTTAAACCGCAACATGGTAACTGTCTTGTATACCTGCAACACATGTGAAAAGCCTAAAAGAAAAACGGTTAAGTTAGAAATGACAATTTCTTAATTAGCCGTAACTTATTATCAGCTTTACAACTTATCCAAATTAACTAAGTCTTTCATACTTGACCGTATTTTCGGCCTAAATTATAATTAAGGCTTAAAGTATAAGTTGAATTCAACCTTATACCATTTATTGGTCAATGGTTATACAACCAGGTCGAATTCAGCCTTATATGACTTAAGGCCTAAGTTGAATTCAACCTTATAATATTTCACTTAAGGCCTGGTTGAATTCAGCCTTATAGCATTTTATTTAAGGCCTGGTCGAATTCAGCCTTATATCATTTTTTAATTATATAACCAGGTCGAATTCAGCCTTATAAAACTTAAGGTTTAAGTTGAATTCAACCTTATACTATTTCACTTGAAGCCTGATTGAATTCGGCCTTCAGCCTTATACCGTTTTACTTAAGACTTGGTTGAATTCAATCTTATACTATTTTTTAGCTTTAGCTTATAAGGCTTTTAATTAAGATTTTTAACCAAGATTATTGCCAAAAACTTGAACTAAATCTTCTGCATAAGGCCGTAATTTATACTTTTTACATAAATTTTGTAACCATAATTTTGGCCTAAAGTCGCAATAGGTTTAGGTTTAAAGCCGTAGTCAATACTTTCGGCTTAAGGTCGTAACTGAGACTTTCGGCTTACAATCATAACCATGATTTTGGCTTAAAAATACAACCGACTTTTAGCTCAAGGTTGCAATCAGGTATTTTAACTTCAGGTCGAAATTTGTTTAGGCTTTAGGTCGTGACCAAAGCTTTTAATCTTAAGGTCGCAACCACATTGTAAATTTTAGACATGTTAAAAAAATGTCTCAACATAAAATTTCCAGTTAGCAGTTAGGCACTATATATGCTATATATTAGCCAATCTACTAACTTCATGACCCGAAGCAAATTTATTTGACTTGAGTTCTTATCCCATTATCTCACATATATGAATAAATTACATGTGACTTAACTTGTTGTCCCCTAGGCCAGTTGCAAATATCATAAGCTTTCGGCTGTTAGTTATCTTTTGTATTTGGTCAGCTTTTGTTCGTCTTCTTGTATCGTTTTATGATTCTCTTTATGTGTGTGCAGAGCTTGTAGAGATTGAGAGGCACAACACAATATATTCAGAATCATGATGGAAATGTTTTTTGATTTTGTTTTCATAATCTTCTTACCAATTGTTGTGCTTGTGCTCAGTGTTCTTCTCTTCTATACCAGCAAAACTAGCAAGCTTCCATGGAATTGGCCGGTAATTGGGATGTTGCCAACATTTGTTAGCAACTTGCATCAGCTTCTTGACAGGAGTGCCGAAGTTCTGGAGAGAAGCGGGGTCACATTTCTTCTCAAAGGCCCTTGGTTCGCTAATATTAATATTTTGCTCACCAGCAATCCTGCCAACGTTCATCACATAATGAGTGCAAATTTCATGGCGTATCTGAAAGGGATCGTGTCACGCCCCGACCCACCCGGGTCGGCCACGTGGCAACCGCCGCGCTATCTCGAAGTACGTGTCTACAACCACGCATCCGAGGCACCGCAAGGCATTGAAATGGATATCATTGCTACAAGAAAAAACTAGATTTTTAATTAGAAATCACTTAATAAAATATTTAACTTTAAAAGTAATGCCAGTGGACTAATTAAGAGAATACCTACATAGTGGAAACTTCTAAGCCTAAGCCACCAACGTCTCCTAGTGAGCCTCCATTCTAATTGCTGACTCCGTACACGGATCTGCATCCATCCACATTGGATACAGGTGAGTGACAGAGGTTCTATGAATCTCCATCGGGGGTTAGAGAAAATAGGGAGAATCCGAAATAAAATAAAATAAAACAAAATAAAATAAATATTTTTCTTTTAAAAACTCTTTTCAGGTTCTCCTACTGAGAACCCTCTTTTAAAAACACTTAAATAAATAAATATATAAATATACATAAAATGGGCTGGCATCTCTATCATACTGGAGGCGCGACCCGTCGGTTGTCTTATGCCTCACTGCACCGAGGGCTATCTCTTTTCTTTTTCAATAATATTTTCTCTTTTCTATCTCTCTAGACATTTCCCTCGATGGTGCCTTGCTTTGGTGGAACACAGCGAACTGGAGCCCTGGCGAGTTTCCCTACGCGCCTCTCCCAACCATGCTCGACTCACCGTGCCCCTCGATAGGCGGTCCACGCCTGAGTATCATGCATGCTCTCAACTCGATCCACGCTCCCAAAAATTGGAGCCTCGAGGAACCGTCTCAATCACTCATCTCCCAAGGGCATCGTACCCTCAATAATCATAATAATAATATTTCAAATATATATATGTATATAAAACATACATATTTAAAATATATATATATATATAAACACACGCACATAAGTATTTATATTTCATTTTGAAAACATCCCACTCTCTATGTGGGTGTATCACAAACAATTGTGTGTGTGTGTGGATTCCCCGTATCCCAAAACCTTTTGAAAACATTTATGTTTTTAAAAACATTTTTAAAATCTTTTCCCCCAGTGGCTACAAAAAGAAGTCTAGGCCACTCACAGTGATGGGAGATTCGTATACTCCCAAGCGCTCCATGTAGCTTAACTTCCGGAGCATCACCGTACTCGATTCAATCGGAGCCCTAGTACACGGAAATATACATTAGCATTCATAATTAAATTTATGAATGCACCTATGAGGCTCTAATATGACCTACGACTGGGTTTGGATGTGATTTGGGGCTGAGAAAAGTGTCCGAGAGGTTCCGGGGTAAAAATTAGACACTTGAAGAAAAATTACGAAAATGCCCCTAGGGACCCGTGGGACAGGCCCAGTCCGGCGCAGGACCTGGGCGGCAGGTCTCCCCCGTGCGGGAGAGACTCGGCTCCCTCGCGGGAGTCATCCGCTGGCCTCAGTTTTCGAGGCTTTTCCTCGGTTCCCGAGCCCCTCGGTCCACCGATTCGCATGAAATTCGAAATGGAGGTTCCTCTCACCTCCCACGATGCGTTTACCGGAGCAAAAACGAGAATCACAAGCTCAAAGTTCCTAGATCTCAAATCTAAGCTTAAAATCTAACTAAAAGCTGAACCTAACTTTAAGCTTGAATTTCTCCTAGACCAATGCATGGATAAACATGAAAACTTAATGAAACGAAGATCAAGAAGTTAAGAACAACTCACCAAGATCTAGCCTTGAACTTGCGGTCGGTTTGTCCGGATCGGCCAAAAGTCCAAAATTGCTCCGAGAGAGCAAATGAGAGGAGAGAAGAGAGGGGGAGAGCTCATCTCCCCCTATTTATAGCAAAGCCTGACACCGGGTCTACTCGGGCCCCGGGGCCAGACTTTTTCCCCTCTTTAAAACCTCTTATAATTTTGATCCTTGGCCCAATCCACCAACCAATTCACCAATGGACTTCCAATCCATTGGCTAGGGACTTAAAGAAGTCCACTTTACTGATTCCATGCATGGTCACCAATCTCATCTTCCAACTACGTCTTGTCTTAAGCTTATCTTCTCTTCAGACTTAACACAGCCATACCGACATATTGTTTAATTATTACGTCATCTTGCACTATTCTGTTCGTACGAAAAGGTCGTGCTAGGTCTGGGTGTGTCAGATCGAGTGGAGAAAGCAATTCGATATCTTCGGGGAAACACTTTTCAATTCTGATTTTGAATAATGGAAGAATCACAGGGTGTTCATTAGAGGCTTCTAAAGTCATCAGAGGTTCCACCAACTCATGCCGAAGATTTTTGAAGACAGCATGGACAAAGAGTTGATCCCAACTCTCGAGAGTGCGTCGAAGGAAAAGGTTCCGGTTGATTTGCAGCATCTGCTTAGTCGTCACATTTTTTACGTAGCCTGCAGAATGGGTACGGGCTATGATCCTAGTTGTTTCCATGTTGATTCACATGATAGCCCATTCTTCGATGCCATATCTGATGCTTTTGAAGCAATTTTTGCTCGGCATTTCCTTCCGAAAAATGTTTGGAGATTACAAAAATGGCTTGGGATTGGAAAAGAGAAGAAACTAAAGGAAGCTTGGGTAACTTTAGATGGATTGTTCTCGGAATACATTTCGCTAAAGTGAAAAGAGCTAAGCAATGGAGTGATTGATGACAAGGATGTGGTTTTCAACGCATTAGAGCTTCACATGATCGGACACAAGCTTGTTGAACCTTTGTCAATCTCTTATAAAGTAATCAGAGACAACGTCTTAGGTCTTATGTTTGCTACTCATGACACTACGATACCGTTCTCAGTTGGTTCTTCAGGGTTCTCTCCAAGCATCCGGTAGTCAAAAGAAAAATTAGAGAAGAAATGCAAAAGATTGTGGCCGAGAATGAGGAGACGAAACGTCTAACATTCGATGCTGAAGAGTTGAATAAAATGGTTTATCTCCATGCTACTTTATGTGAAACACTAAGATTGTTCCCACCTGTTCCATTCATGGGGAGAACTCCTCTTCACGATGACACCCTTCCATGTGGCTATCAGATCAACAAGAAAACAATGGTTATGGTCTGTTCATATGCAATAGGAAGGATGACATCGATATCGGGAGAGGATTGTCATGAATTCAAGCTGGAGAGATGGATTACCGATGATGGAAGGATCAAACATGAACCACCGCACAAATTCTTCGTATTCAACACCGGGCCTAGAGTTTGTGTAGGGAAGGAGATTGCTTTCAATATGATGAAAGCAACTGCATTAGCTATCATCCAAAACTACGACGTCAAGTTGGTCGAAAATTATGTTGTAGCCCCTAAGCTTAGTACCATTCTTCACATGGAGCATAGCTTAATGGTTACGGTTAGGAAGAGATCATGGACTTGAGCACTAGCTGGTCCATAAATAATAAATAACCTAGCTATATATAGTTTGAATTCAAGTGTCAAGTGTGGAACCTGTTGTGTCCTATAAAAATAAAACCAGAGTGATTAGAAGAAATGTTCCTTTTCTCTGATTAATTAAATAAGATTTAAGCAACTAATTAATTCTTCCTACTCACTCTTTAAAAGACTCCAAAGTCAATTCTCTGATTACTGAGAACCTCTCTCTTTGTTTCTTCCTTTTCTCCTGACCTTTCAAAATTTGTTGGAAATGTTCTCTCTTGGCAGTTGCCATTTTATATGGTTTTCTATTTAATTTTTAAATTGAAGAAAGAATTCGATAAAATAAGATTAGTGAGACTAATAGCTCTAGCTACGTTCAAACATAATTATTAGTATATTTTTTAATCTTCTATGACCCTTTTTTTATATATTAAGTGTTCATAGTATATGAATGCCTCACCCACATTAGAAACAACTGCCCTCATTGTCATGAGTTAGAGAGTGTTTTGTGCTATTGTAATTATGCGTGGTCCATCTGGATGCCCTGCGCTAGATGGTGGAACATTAATCGGGCTTCCCTAGGTTCTTTTCAACTTCAAGCCTTTTTTCTCTCATGGATGGAAGTCTCTGCTTGCCACTAGAAACCAAGGTGTTATTTGGGATACTCTGTTCTACTTCTATGCTATTACATGGTCCAATTGGTTGGCCACAATGAGTTTATTTCAGTCAAAAGCTTCTCTGTTAACTAGGCGTGTGATCGAATCAAAATAAAACTTGGCTGGTGGATGAAGGCTAATAAGTTCCCTCAGTTTGATTTTTCCTCAATATGAAGGAAATTTGACTACCTATTTCTCCAAGTCGTACTATCTGCAATGCTTCTTGGTCCCCTCTCCCTACTAGCTCTTGGAAGATTAATGTTGATGGCTCTTCACTTGGAAAACCAGGTCCGGAGGGAATTGGAGGAGTGTTTAAAGACTCGAAAGGTGCTGTCTTTTCTGTTTTCCTCCGAAAACATTGGTGTTGCGCATTTAATCACGCTGAGTTACTAGCAGTTATTGAAGCTTTGTTGGATTCTCATCCTGGAATTAGACCTTGGAAGTATTCTGACCTCTTTAACTGGTTCTGTAACCTTTTACCTCTTCTTGGCCATGTTTCTTTTTCTCATATTTTCAGGAAAGGAAAAGCTTTTGCTGACTCTTTTACAAAACTTGTTAACAGAAACTCAAATCTTTTTGCATGGTCGTAATTCTTTCTTCCTTCAATAAACTCAAATCATTATTCTTTTTTCTTGATTTAAATTAAAACCCTACCCAATAATACCATTAACGTAGAAATTTACCTTCAAAATTAAAAAACTCTAATTTACGTCTTTTTCTCTCTATAGAATAGTTTTAAAAATTTTTGTTTAAAAAAACTTAAAGCCAAATAAGGAATAATTAAAGTTAAATGAATGAGACACATAGCATGTTTGGGTGAATAAAGTATAAAGTGAGACACTAAAATGGGACAAGCAATTTCCATCCCTTTAGCTCCACCACTGCCAATGACCCACAAAGATAGCAACTAATTAAAATACAATGAATTGATCATTTTGATTCTTAGACTTCAACGCTTAATTTTCATGTTGTTTCAGTATAAATGGTTTTTGCCTTTCTGCTAAAGCGTCAGCAAGTAGCAAAGCAATTGAATTCGAAAAAACAAAAGAAGATCAAACATATAGTATTACTTTTTATTTATAAAGGAACTTTGGGTTTTCTTCCAAATATATCAATGGCTTCCCTGTTGCTTCTATTGGCAGAATTTCTTGGCCACCATGACCCCAACTTTGCTTTTATAACACCACCACCGCCTTCCTCTCCTCCTCCTTGTATTGCTTCAATGTCTGTCGCTACCATGAAAGCATTGATAAATGAGGTTAACAATTACCATGAAACACATATTGTGGAGGATGTTCCACAACAGCTAAGTGTTTGTGTTCATGACCTTGTTTGGCCTTAGTATAGTGCATCAATCTCGATTTCATCATTTTTTATTCTGCCTTTGTTGGTGATAATGTTTTATGTACTGCAGCAGCCACCTAGTCCTAATAAGGATGTAACCTGCTAAATTAGTTTTGATTTATGCATCAATGAAAGTAACATCTCAATATCAGTACATTTAGGCTTGGAATGTGTTATGACCCAAGATCCAGGTGTGATGAATGCGAGCCCAAGAGCTAGAAGACAACCCAAGATACCAGACTGGATGAAGGATTATGTAGTTGGGTAGAGAATTTCTTAGAGGTGGGATTTTAAAATGTTAAAAAAATAATAGACATTGTAGAGTTTGTTATGTAAGCAGCCAATGATTGGCTTGCAATCCTGAGGAAATCGTTGTACTGAAATATATGTATGATGGTGGCAATGAAAAAAGGATAGAAAAGAATTATCTCCTCTCCTTATTTCTTCCTTCACTTTCACTTCTCTCTCTGTTCTTATCTTATTCCTCCCAGAAATCCTAATCCCTAACATTGGTGCTTTTGTTGATTTTCTTCCATGGCTTCCAAACCTCAATCCACTCTGGAATAAACCATTCACACCTTAACCGACTCCCTTAATGCCAAATTTCAGGAATTAAGTGTGTCCCTTGAAACCAAACTTGAGTCCAAGTGCGCCGACCTCATCATCGCTATGCACAACTAGAACACATCCATAAGCAATCTTCAGCTCAAAATCGCACGCATGGAAAAATCCTTTGCCTCATAAGTTTCTAGCAACTTTCCTCTTCCTCCTTTACTATCCACACCACCGCAGTCATCGGGGTCTTCGATGCCAACTCCCTCCCAATCTTTTCAATTTAAAAGACCAAAATTCATTCTCACAAACTTTGATGGTTCTCATCCTCACACTTGGCTCTTCCAAGCTGAGCAATATTTCACCTTTTACTCTATCGCTCCCCCCATAGAGATTGGCGATTATTGCTTTTTATATGATTGGCCAAGATTTAACATGGTTTCAATGGATGCACCGCAATGGCCAGCTTATCGATTGAGACACTTTCATCAGAGCAGCTGAGCTCTGATTTGGACCATCTCAGTTCGTCAATCCCAAACTTCTACAGTTACTCAATACCAGATAAAGTTTGAAAACCTGTCTAACGTAGCACCTAGTCCTAGAAAGGCCTAGTTTAGAACCATAGACTTAGACAATGGGGGTTTTTATACTTAGTATATATGTAGAGGTATTCTTAGTAAGAATAAGAACAACTTTTACCTAGTGAAATTTGTCTCATTTTGAAGAATTAGGTTCCTAAACACCTAAGACAAATTTTGACCTAGGAAGAAAAAGTCAACTTTTTGTATTATTTTTCAAAAATTTCGTACATCATACCGAGGGTATAAATGACCTTTCTAACCACCCAGTTATCTTCTTTAGTGTGTCTAAGAATATTTGAAGATGCTACATTAATTTTCTGAACATCTTAAGTTGGAGAAAAAATTACAAAAATGAATGTCGTGAAACTCAATGGCATTTTCGTAAATATTAGTGAATTCACAAATTGAATTCTTTATCTTTGAAAATGACTTTTCTTACAGTATTGGAGGGTTCCATACTGTCATACACTGTTCAAACTTGAAAACTGCCAAGTTGCTGCATGAAATTATCGGGTAAAATTTCCATTTTACCCTTGTACAAGTCTTAAATGCCAAAATAAGGCAATTGTTTCCAATAACCTAATGACTTAAATACTTTGATAAATTCGCCTTACTTTTGTGAGATTTTGCCAATTGGCTCTTGTTTTGAAATTTCTTTCATTTTATTCCAAGTTTCATAATTTCTTTTTAGGACACAAAAGTAATTTTTGAAATTCAATAAGGGCATTATTGTCATTTCACTCCCTAATACTCTAGAATATTCAAGAGTTCTCCCAAATTCTCTAGCAATTCACTTGATTTTTAATAACTTTCCATAAAACACTAAAATTTAAATATTTTGTGGGACATAATGGTAATTTTTAAAATTGATGAAGGGCATTTTTGTCATTTCAAAGGAATCTTGAATTTTCTAGACAAGGCAAGACTTTTCAAGAGATCAACTTTTTCACTTTTTCTTCCTTTTTCATGCCTTAGCCGAATTCCCCCCCCCCCCCCCCCCCACCATTTTCTTTTCTTCCAACTTCAATTTCTACCCATTTCTTCAACTCCTAAAGTCCACCATCTCTCCAAAAATCCTCCATCAAGCTTTTAATCAAGGAAACCTCCATTAAAGCTACAAATTAAACACCCTAATCAAGACTTTCAAGGTTTAGGTTTCACGTTTCTTCAAAAGTTCCAAGGGATTTTCCTTCTTTTTTCTTTTCCTTCCAATTAGGTATGCAAATTTTTCCTTAAAAGCTTTTATTTTGTAAGTTTTATTCATGCATATTAATATAAATTAAGATTCCAAAAATCCTTGAATATTTTGTTTGATGAAGTTAAGACGTTAGTTAGTAAATTATATTTTTAGACGTTTATTTGAAATTAGAAATAGAAAATTTAATGAAAAACATCATGACTAGATCATGACTTAGTTAGATGAATTTATGTAGTAAATCACTATCCTAGAGAAAATATAGTCTTTCACCAAAGAGCACTAATATACTATTTTCCATAAATAATAATTTAATAGGATTAGCAAGAAATGTAAACCTAGAAAAAGAATAGAAAGAAGGTTGATTTCATAGTTATAAAATGAATTTAGTTTATGATATGGTATAGTCCTTTTGGACAAATATAGTTGAAGATTTAATTGGATGTCATTTAAAGTCTATACAAGTTTTAAATGTAGTGAAAATTTTATATGAATGGTTAGTTTAATTATGAAAAATTTATGAAGGAAAATATAGGTAGTAAAATCTCACCTAAAAGAAATATAGTATGTTGCTAGAGAACTTTAATATTTATCTTGTGAGTAATCATTTGATGGAATTAGGAGCAAATATAAATTAAGACATTAATAAGAAAAAATTGTAAAATTGATAGTTGTAGAATGAGTGTATTCCATGCCATAATATGAACTTTCGGTTAAATATGATATAAAGGCTTAATTTGATGAAATTGAAGAATTGTAAAAGTCCTAAATGAAATGAGAAATTAGTATGGATAATTAGATAATTCATAGAAAACTTATGGAGGAAAATAACCAATTCCAAGCTTATAGAAAAACTTAAATGTTTTACTTTAAATTTTAAGTTTTAACCTTGGCCCATAAATTTAGCTTCCTTATGGTCATTAGCCTTTAATAACATGCCTAAATCTTAAAGAAATTTAATTGGCTAAATTTTCTTCATATTAAACTCATAGGCTGAAAATTTCCTCATGTAGGAGCAAAGTCGTCCAACTTATTCGTTTTGGGCTTCTAGGTAAAATGAGAAATTCCGACAGGCACTGTTTATCGAAATGAACTTGTTCATATCTTAGCCTTGCCATTTGAATCACTAGAACTTAATTTAGACATCAAGTTCCCAATTTGGCAATCTAGTTAAATAACTAGTCTAGATTGCCATTTTCCTACCATATTTAGTGTTAACACGTTGAGTCGCAAATTGTATAGGCGGTGAAACTCCTCCAGAGAAAGGGGAAGGAGAGGATTGAAGGGAGTGCACACCCTCCCTATACTAGTGAGTGGGACTTTACGGACCTAAATAAACGATTTACTATTTAAGTTGTTTTTTTTAATGCAATGGTTTGATTTCCTTGAATTTCAATTGATTTATGATGGTTATTTATAATCTTGGCATGAATTGACCTGTTTTAATATTCTTGCAATCAAGTATTTGGATTCTGTTATGAAATTGATTGGAATTGATATTCTTAGAATTGACTTGATAATGGGCCAGTCGGCCAAATGATATTCGATTGAATTATGACGTTTATATCATGATTGTGGTGGATGAGATGTTGGTCACTGCAGTGGCGCCTCTCACGGTCCGACCTTGTGGAGGCGGCGTGAGTAGGGTTTCACTCCCACTTGGGGTGGATGGTACAGGGGTTTTGTGTGCACTGAGATTGTGATTATGTGACCCCAGTGGGAGTACTGTGGACATAGCCATGTACCACCCGTGGTGAAGGCCCACGCCAACGCTGAGTAGAGGGCTTTTTATCTCTTAAATAAAGAAATTAAAGAAAAGCCTCGGCAAGCTTAGATCTCATCTTGGCCGAGTGATGTTTAAGCAATGTGTTTTGGCGAGCCCTTTAAATGCTCAGATTAAATTACTAGGTGAAATTCTATAAATGTGGAAATCTAAACTTTGCGCATAAAATTTACCTTGGACGGACTTCTCCTAGTTTACATAAAAATGATTTTATGATGAAATTGCCTTTTTGTGTTAAATTTTATGGTCTTGTCTCACTCACTGGATATAGAAAATATACTCACCCCGTTTTTCCTTATAAAATTTTTTAGGTCAATAGTGTTAGATAAATAGTAGACTACTTAGGGGAGCAACTCGACCGGGGCCGACCTTTTATCGAGTATGTGGTCAAGATTTTTTGCAAATTTGTTATGGATCCACCGACAATATTTTGTTGCTACTTTCAGTGTATTTAAATACTTGATGAGATATTTTGCATGTACTTAGTATTTTATAAAAAGGACTTTATTTCGTAACTGTAAAATATTTTCTTTTTCATTTTGATTTAATATGCATTTTATATACTTGGTAAAGTTTATTTAATTGCAAATGGGTTGTGAAAATCATAAGCCTTGCGTACTTGGAGTTTCGGGTGAGCGCGCCATTCGAAATTCATAGTACGTGGCAGTTGTCATATTTCGACCCTTTGGGTTGGGGTGTGACATCTAATTGGGTTTTTGGCCTTATCGATGAGCATCTTTTGAACTATTTTGTGTTTGGCTTATGCAAAGGCATCTAGCGAGAGGTCATCCTTTTAAAACCCACGTCCTTGACCCAAGCGTTAGCTCTTGCTAAGCTTGTTGAATAAAAAATTAGTGATTCTCGATATATACCACCAAGACAACCGTCAACTTCTTCACCAGTAACGACGACTACCAAACCTCTAACTACCTAGTCCCCATTTCCCATTCGACGGCTATCACCTGTGGAGATGTAAGCCAGACGAGCCAAAGGGCTTTATTTTAATTGTGACAAACAATACAAGCCGAGACATCGTTGTCGAACTACTCCATTTTTATTGCTTCAAGCCGATGATGACGCTCCAGGGAACTCCCAGAGACTGAGTTTTCACCACAACCAATCTCATTATCATCTCTCCTAGTCCCCAAACTTTTACGGATGATGACCTATCAGATTTCCAAGTATCCCTTCATGCTTTGTTTGGCCACTCATCATTCAAGTGCTTGAAACTGCAAGGGGAAATTTGTGGACATTCTTTCATCGTGTTAGTCGACTCCAGCAGCACCCATAACTTGATTCAACCCCGGATCATTCGTCACTTGGGCCTTACAGTTCAGTCGGTGCCGCCTTTTTTAGTTGAAGTTGGTAATGGGGAAACGCTAAACTATTTGGGCTCAGTCAGTCCCATTAAAGTGAAGTTGCAGGGCCACTTTTTTCTATTAGACCTATATCTTCTAGAGGTCCATGGAGCTGATATTATTTTGGGTATATAGTGGCTAGCCCAATTAGGCCCAATCTTAGCAGACTTTCGGGACCTTTCTATGAGTTTTGCATCAATCCACATTGGATACAGGTGAGTGACAGAGGTTCTAAGAATCTCCATCTGGGTTAGGGCGGATAAGGGAAAATCTAGAATAAAATAAAATAAAATAAAATAATATTTTTCTTTTGAAAACATCTTTTCTGGTTCTCCTACTGAGAACCCTCTTTTAAAAACACTTTAAACAAATAATATATATATATCTCAAATGGGCTGGCATCTCTTTTATACTGGAGGCTCGACCCGTCGGTCGTCTTATGCCTCACTACACCGAGGCTATCTCTTTTCTCATTCAATAATAATTTCTCTTTTCTATCACT
The DNA here is from genome assembly GCA_030664755.1 of Microcos paniculata. NCBI lineage: Eukaryota > Viridiplantae > Streptophyta > Magnoliopsida > Malvales > Malvaceae > Microcos > Microcos paniculata. The sequence continues at coordinate 21,869,681 of CP131461.1, forward strand.
CTAGCCCTTTCCCTCGGTGGTGCCTCGCTGTGGTGGAACACAGTGAATTGGAGCCTGGCGAGCTTCCCTACGCGCCTCTCCTAACCAGGTCTCGTCTCACCGTGCCCCTCAATAGGCGGTCCACGGCTGAGAATCTAGAATGCTTTTCCTCCAACTCGTCCACGCTCCCGCAAATTGGAGCCCGAGGAACATCTCTCTCAATCACTCATCTCGCAAGGGTATCGCACCCTTAAAACTCATAATAATAATATTTCATAATTATGTATATATATATAACATACATTTTTAAAATATATAAACACACACACATAAGTCTTTATAATTCTTTTTAAAACATCCCACTCACTGTGTGGGTATATCACAAACAAGTGTGTGTGTGTGGATTTCCCGTATCCCAAAACCTTTTTGAAAACATTTATGTTTTTAAAATCATTTTTAAAACCTCTTTCCCCAGTGGCTAGAGAGAGAAGTTTAAGTCACTCACAGTATTGGGAGAATCGTATACTCCCAAGCACTCCATGTAGCTCAACCTCCGGAGCATCGCCGCATTCGATTCACCCGGAGCCCTAGCACACTGAAATATTCGTTAGCATTCATAACTAAATTTATAAATGCACCTACGAGGCTCTAACATGACCTACGACTGGGCTTGAATGTCATTCAGGGCTTGGAAAAGTGTCCGGGTGGTTCCGGGGTAAAAATCAGACACTTGGTGAAAAATATATGAAAATGCCCCTGGGAGTCCATGGGCCGCCAATGAGCCCAGCCTGGCCCGGGTCTGGTCCAGGCAGGTCTCCGTCCAAGGTTGGGTCAGGCCTGGCCTGTTTCTGGGCCCAAAAGGCCCCTCTCACATGAGTTGGGCCGAGCCCAACTCGGTTTGGGCCCAACCGGCCATTTCGGGCCAAAAGGCCCAGTCTGGCGCAGGACAGGTCCAAGTCTCGCACAGGACCTGGGCTGGCGGTCTCTCCCGGGCTGGAGAGACTCGGCTCCAGCGCGGGAGCCGCTCGGCCACCTCGGGATCCGAGGTTTTTCCTCGATTCCCGAGCCCCTCGGTCCACTGATTGTCTTGAAATTTGAGATAGAGGTTCCTCTCACCTCCCACGATGCGTTTATCGGAGCAGAAACGAAGATCACAAGCTCAAAGTTCCTAGATCTTGAATCTAAGCTTAAAATCTAACTAAAAAAGCTGAAACTAACTTTGAGCTTGGATTTTTCCTAAACCAAATCATGGAGATGTGTGAAAACTTAGAAAAACGAAGATCAAAGAGTTAAGAATCACTTACCAAGAACTCGCCTTGATCCTGCGGTCGGTTTGTTCGGATCGGCCAAAAGTCCAAAATTGCTCTGAGAGAGCAAATGAGAGAAGAGAAGCGAGGGAGAAAAGAAAATGAGAGGGGGAGAGCTCATCTCCTCCAATTTATAGCAAGGCCCGACACCGGGTTTACTTGGACCCCGGCCAGACTTTTTCCCCTCTTTGAAACCTTTCATAATTTTGATCCTTGGCCCGATCCACCGACCAATTCACCAATGGACGTCTAATCCATTGGCTATGGACTTAAAGAAGTCCACTTTAGTGTTTCCATGCATGGTCACCAATCTCATCTTTCAACTCCGTCTTGTCTTAAGCTTGACTTTTCTTCTGAGTTGACACAGCCGGACCGACATATTGTTTAATTGATACATGATCTTGCACTAATCCGTTTGTACGAAAAGTCGTGCTAGGTCTAGGTGTGTCATTTCTAGATTTTGGGAAATTTCTACCCACCCAAATTATTTTCTATATTTTCATTATTTTCTTCATTTTATGTATAGCAGTCTTAGATTTATCTTTTTGTTTTCTTTAAATTTTCGATGCAATAGAGTTGTTTATCCTTTCCAGATTTATATTTGAATATTTAGGCATATTATATACAACCATATTTAGGGTACTAACTTATGGATTGCAAAGTTAACTGTGATACATAGTGGATGCCCAATGAAAAGGTAAGAATCAATATTTTTGTTGTTGATTTTGTTTAAGACAGCTATCAAATTGGTCAAGATTCACTAAAGGAGATTCACGCAGCGGTGGAAACTCATTTTAGAAATTACTTCAAAAAGAAGAATGGTCCTTTCTTTTCTTGTTAGAATTTGCGTTTCAACTCTCTTAATGAGCAACAGATTCATTTCCTTGAGACTCCTTTTACTGAAGTGGAAATTTGGGATGCTATTAACAGTTGCGGAAGTGACAAAGCACCGGACCCTGATTGATTTCTTCAAGAATAAATGGCAGCTTCTTAAAGATGAAGTACGAATTTTGTTAATGAGTTCTACCGTTCTGGACATTTGCCTAAGGGCATTAATTCTTCTTTTATTGCCTTTATCCCCAAGAAACATTGCTCCGAATCTCTAAATGATTTTAGACAGATTTCTCTCATCGGTAGCCATTATAAAATCATTGCCAAGACTTTAGCTAACAAACTATGAAAGGTGATTGGTTCCCTTGTTCATGTCACTCAACCTGCTTTCGTTAAAGGCCGCCAAATTATGGACAGTGTGCTAATTGCCAATGAAGTTATTAAGGCTCTCAAATGTTCCCGTAGAAGTGGTGTGGTTTTAAAGCTTGACTTTAAGAAGGCTTTCAATAATGTGGATTGGAACTTTCTTTTCAATATTATGAAGCTGATGGGATTTGGTAGAAGATGGATCTCTTGGATATCGAGTTGTATCTCTTCTGCTTCTATTTTAGTGCTTATTAACAGATCCCCTTCAAGGCCTATCAACATGGAGAAATAACTGTGACAAGGGGATCCTTTCTCCCCTTTTCTATTCATTCTTGTTGCCGAATGCCTTAGTCTGTTACTAAGGAATGCAGTTTCTACTGGTCTCTTTAATGGTATTAATGTTGGACATAATGATTTGACAATTTCTCATCTCCAATTTGCAAATGACACAATCATTTTTTGCCAGGGTGATGAAGAACAGCTTTTAATGATAAAGAGAGTGCTCCATTGCTTTTAGCTTTGTTCAGGATTAAAAATAAATTTTGCTGAAAGTGCCCTTTATGGAATTAACATTGAGGAGAGTGCTTTGAGCCATTGGGTGACTTCCCTTCATTTTAAAACAGGTTCCTTTCCTTTCCTTTATCTTGGTATTTCGCGGGGGTGTAGTCTAAGACTCATTTCTACATGTAAACCTGTGATTGATAAATTCAGAAGCAAACTCATTGCTTGGAAGGGTAGATATCTTTCTATTGCCGGTCGACTCACACTTATTAAATCTATGTTGTCAAGTCTACCCATCTACTATATGTCCATCTTTAAGTTGCCTTCTGGGGTGGTTGACAAGTTAGAAAAAATTAAAAGAAGCTTCCTTTGGGGTGATTCTGAAGATAAAAGGAAGCTAAGAATGATCAATTGGAACTCAATTTGCAAAGGGAAAAACTTTGGTGGACTGGGAGTAATTAGTTTGAATTTATTTAATGATGCTTTGCTGTTGAAATGGCCTTGGAGATTTAGTTATGAATCAGATGCACTTTGGAAAAGAGTCATTTGTAAAAAAATATAACATGCCTAATGATGCCTTGTGGCCAATTACTTGTAATCCTCATTGTCTTTCTCACTTATGGGGTACCATTCAAAACACTTAGGAAATTACGGAGTTCTCTACCTTTATAAAATCAAGTTTATTTTTTTGTGCAGGTGACGGTGCAAGAATTTGCTTCTGGAGTGATGAATGGATAAAAGGCATTACGCTTAAAACTTCCTTACCAAGAATTTTTGCCTTATCTACCAATAAAAGTGGTGTCATCAAAGAGTTTGGGAATTGGCATGAAGGAAAGTGGACTTGGAATATTCAACTACGCAGGAGACTCTTTGATTGGGAAATCAACCTTTGGAATAACTTTATTGATGTTATTAGCTTTATTGAGTTGTCTACTTCTGTTTCTGATAAAGTTGTATGGACTCACTCATTAAATGGGATCTATACTCCTAAATCCTTCAGGCAAGCTATTGACAATAATCGCCACCAGCTTCATCCAACATAAAGCTTTGTTTGGACTGGTATTGCCCCGCCTAAGGTCGAGATTTTCTGCTGGAGAGTTCTCATTCGTAAAATTCCTGTCATTGATCTTCTGCATCAAAGAGGTTGTTTAAACCATGTGGAAAACAAATGTGTGTTCTGTGGACATCTTGAAACTGTTTCCCATCTTTTTTGGCACTGCTCTTTCGTTTTGAACATATGGTGTAGGTGTGTTGGCTGGTGGAGGATTTCATGGATCATCCCTGCTTCAGTTTCTTCTCTTTTTCTCTCATGGAAGTCCTTGCTGATAGATGCTGGAAAGAAAATTATTTAGAGCACTCTTTTTTATTGTATCTTGTGGTCTATTTAGAATGCTCGTAATGAAATAGTTTTCAACAACAAATTGATGTCTATTGAGCATACTTGTGATCTCATTCATATTAGATTCGGATGGTGGCTCAAGGCAAAGTTTCCTAAGGCTGATTTTGCTATTATTAGCTTTCTTCTTAATATTCAAGATTTGTCCTTTAACCCACCTATCAAATGCAGGATTATAATGGTTTCTTGGGCTCCACCTCCCCTCAACTCATGGAAAATTAATGTTGATGGCTCCTCACTTGGTAAACCTGGTCCGGCAGGTATCAGAGGAGCTATAAGAAATGCTACAAAGGAGGTCTTGATGATCTTTTCCAAAAACATAGGAATTGCGTACTCCAATTATGCTGAGCTCTTGGCTGTCATTGAAGCTTGTTCTATCATTGTTGATGCTACTGCTCTTCCTTGTCCTAAACTTATTCTCGAAAGTGACTCAAAAACTGTGATCTCTTGGATTACAATCCAACCATTAGGCCATGGAAGTATAACAACCTTTTCAATAGGCTTTCGAACTTGTTAGATATTATTGGCTGTGTGCATTTTGTCCATATTTTTAGAGAGGTTAATTTCTTTGCAGACTCTTTGGCCAAGCTTGGTGTCTCAAGATCATCAAATTTGGTTGCTTGGTTGTAATTTCCTTTCTTTAATAAATATTATGCTTTTAAAAAAAATGGTCAAGATTGACATACCCGGACCTAATCCAACATTTTCGTACAATCGGAATAGTATAAGATGGTGTATTAACTCAATAATACATTAGTTCGAATGTGTTAAGATGAAGAAGAGAAGCGGAATTAGAATAAGACGGAGTTGGAAGATGGGATAGGTGACCAAGCATGGAAGCACAAATTGGACTTCTTTAAGTCCATAGCCAATAGACTGGAGATCCATTGGTGAATTGATCGGTGGATTAGGCCAAGGATCAAGATTATGAAAAGTGGAAAAAGGGAGAATTAAATCTGGCCCGGGATCTGAGTAGGCCTGGTGTCGAGCTTACCTATAAAAAGGGGGAGTTGAGCTCTCCCCCTCTCATTTCTTTTCTCTCTCTCTACCTCTCCTCTTAACTACTCTCTCGGAGCAATTTTGGACTTTTGGTCGATCCGGACAATCCGACCAAAGGATCAAGATGAGTTTCTAATATGTTATTCTACTCACCTTAATCTACGTTTTATTAAGTTTTCACGCATTTCCATGCATTAGTTTAGGAGAGATCCAAGCTCAAAGTTAGGTTTAGCTTTTTAGCTAGATTTTAGCTTAGATTTGAGATCTAGGAACTTTAACTTGTGATTCTCGTTTTTGCTTTGGTAAATGCATCGTGGGAGGCGTGAGGAATGTCCATCTCGATTTTCGAGTCGAACCATAGGCCGAGGGGCTCAAAAACCGAGGAAAGGCCACGGTTCTCGAGCCTTAGAGGCGGCTCCCATGTGGAGCCAAGTCATTCCCGTGCAGGAGTGACCTGCCGGCCAGGTTCAGCACGGGACTTGCCCTAACCCTAGGGGTAAAATCATAATTTTTCCCATGGTGCCCTATTTTGACCCTGAAACCTCCCGGACACTTTTCTAAGTCCCGAAACACATCCAAACCCTCTCTTAGATCATGCTAAAGCCTCATAGGTGCATTCATAAGTTTGATTATGACTGCTAACACGTATTTCTATGTATTAGGGTTCCAGATGATTGCGTGCGGCGATGCTCCCTAGACGGGTCTACGTGGATCATTTGGGAGTATATGAATCTCCCAACACTGTGAGTGGCTTAGATTTCTTTGCTTAGCCACTGGGGACAAAGGTTTTAAAAACATAAATGATTTTCAAAGGTTTTGGGATACGGGGAATCCACACGCACACACACTTACTTGGTGATATATCCACTAGAAAGTGGGACATTTTCAAAGAAAGTATAAAGATTTGTGTGTGTGTGTGTTATATGTTTAATATATATGTTTTATACACATATATATATATATATATAATATGATATTTGATGTGGATGAGAGCGAGATGAGCGATTGAGAGGTGTCCTCGGTGCTCCGATTTGAGGGAACGTGGACCGAGTGAGAGGCATGCATTGAGGTAGTGTGGACCGCCTATCGAGGGGCACAGTGAGCACAGACCCTGGGAGAGGCACGTAGGGAAGCTCGTCAGGGCTCGATGTAGCTGTGTTCCACCATAGCGTCTAACACCACCGAGGGAACATGCTAGAGAAAGAGAAATGTTTTAGAGAGAAAAGAGATAGCCCCCGGTGCAGTAAGGCGTACGACTGGCGGGTCGAGCCTTCAGTATGTTAGAGGCCAGCCCATTTTATTTATATATTTATTTAAATGATTTTAAAGCAAATTCTCACTTGGAGAATTTGAAAAGAAAAATATTTATTTTTATTATTGTTATGTTTTGGATTGCCCTTGTTTCCCTAACCCCTGATAGAGATTCATTGAACCTCTGTCACTCACCTGTATCCAATATGGATGGATACAGATCCGCATACGAGGATAGCAGATAGACCAAAGGTTGACTAGGAGGCATCGGTGGCTTAGGAGTAGTAGTTTCCGCTGCGTAGGTTTTCTTTTAAATAAATCCACTTGTACTTCTTTTATAGTTATTTATTTTACTAAATGAATTCTAATTAAAATTTTAGTTTGTTTTGCAGCGATGATATCCATTTCTATGCCTTGCGGTGCTTCAGATGCGTGACTGGCCGGCACGTACTTCAAGGTAGTATGATTGTTGCCACGTGGCCGACCCTTCCAAGTCGGGACGTGACAATTTGATTAGTATCAGAGCATTTAAACAATTCTAACCATTTTCAAAAACTATAAAGTATTTTTAAAGTATTTTCAAACGTTTTTAAATGTTTTCGAAGCCAGTGGATTATTTAGGTTTAAAACTCCATGGTTCGAGTACGTGGTTACTCGAATGTGTCAAAAATGTCCAAACCTACTCTTAGAATACCTTCTTTAGCAGCAAGCCACCATATAGAGTACTTGAGTGTGGTCTTTAGGTGAGATGACACCATGACCACCTTTTTCTTGAGATTCGTGAAAGTAAAGAAAGCTTTCCGAGAAATCTCCAAAATCAATGTTTCAGCTAATAATGTTCTTTCTACTCGACAGTTAAACTGAACAAGGGATGGTAAATCCTTTGAGAAGACGAGATAGGTGATATCCCGTCCAACCCTCTAAGATAGCCTAATCAGAGGCTTACCAATGAAGAAAACTGATTCGATGTTCAACCTTCGAGGTGGTTGTAGACATCATAATTTTTGAAAGGTCCAGTGAATTAATGGCCTAATTGTCATCTAAACTTGGACCCGAACCAAGCCACTAGGGGATTAAATTTGTAATTGGGCATTTTAAATACATTTTTTATGTGGACTTTTTTCTTTTTTCCTCTTAGTTTTTTGTTTGTTTGTTTACTTACCATTTTTGTAGAGTTTACTTTTGACAAATTAATTTTCAATCAATCTCAATTGTGAGTAAATGTTTTTACCAAGTCTTTGATTATAACTTGATTTTCTCTCAATCAATTAACCTTAATTCTCTCTATAAATTAATATCAATTTTCTTAAATCAATTTAAATTTAAAATTTTAACCTTCCATATTTTTAACCTCTTCTCCTGTATATAAAGCAATACTAAAAATCAAATTAGGGTACACACAAAAACACACACAGAGACACAGAGATACACACATACAGAATATCTTTTAGACAAAATTTGGAGAGGCTGAATATTCAAAAATATATATATAGGGAGAAAAAGGGTTTTCTCAACTTTCACAGCAGCAACCAAAGGGGCCATTGTTTCGTGCCTTCAACAATAGAAAAGAAAGAATAAGACACGTAGCATCTCGATTGCCGAGTTAATCGCTACACGAGAAGACTTCAGGCGGTAGTTCTTTGCCAGATTCTCACTTTGGCTTTGAGGCTTGGTAACAGACGTGGCAACAGAAAGGAAAAAAGCTAAAACAATAAGGCTTTGAGAAGTCAACCTGAGGGGGAGCTACAATTTACAAATTAATGCCACCAAATTGTTCCTTTGTCCACTAGCCAACCAATATTATTTGGGCTTAAGGTATATACTTGTATTTTTAATGTTTGGCATATAGTATATTGTTATTGTATGTGAATAAGGGATCCATCAAGACAAAAAAAAGTCTATAACGCAAATGGCTTTTAACTTTAATAAAGGATTTAGAAATATTAACTTTTTTCTTAATAAAAGATTATATGAATATTCGTGTGTATAATTGTAAATTAGAAAAAGAATCAATTAATTCAATGAATCTGGATTTGAGATTTTCTTTCTGAAACTTTGTTTTAAAAATTAACTATATTTTAGTTATAACTATTCCAATGAAGAGGATTATCTTTGGAGCTGTAGCGACGGATTTCTTGGATAATCCTCCGAGGACAAGAGTTTTTGTAAATTCCACCAAAGTGCTAGAACGGGTTCGTAAAAAAATTCTTGAAAATGGTAATCATAAAATTGACAATAAAAAAACAATAATAGTAATAAATAAAAATTATGACTAATAATAATATTAATAAGACAATTAGTAATATTAATAAGACAATCCAATGATGGGAACTTTTTGGAAACCATAGCGATGGGCCTTTTGGAAAGTTCTTTGAAGGCAAGTTTCTTTGCAAATTCCACCAGAGCGCTGGAACATGTTTTTAAGAAATTCTTAAATAGAATAACTATAAAAAAGGGCAATAATTAATAATAATTAATAATTATTTAAAACCTATATTAATATCAATAAAAGTCCAAAGTTAAAACATTAATAATTAATTAAAACCTATATTAATAACAATAATGGTCAAAGTCAAGAATAATAATATTTGCTTTGAAAGAAATCCAAGATCATGTGCACTCATCTTATACTGTCATCATGAGAGTAATTATCTGCTAATGTGTGATTGCCCCAGTGAGGAGTGTATCTTGGGAACCATAGCGGTGGAGCTCTCAAGGGATTCTCTTAGGGCTAGTGTCCTTTTGCAAATACCGTCAGAGCGCCGAAACGGGTTTATATGGGACTACCGAAAGTAATCATACCTTTTAAAATTGGAATAATGCATCTTATCTGTCATCATGAAACAAATAATTCAATTAAAAAATCAATACTCCCAATGAGGAGGATTCTCTTGAGAACCATAGCGATGGACCTTCCAAGTAATTCTCTTAGGGCAAGAATTTATATAAATACCACTGGAGCACCGAAAAGGGTTTGTATAAATTCTCAAAAAATTCTCCAAGAATATATTTGCATGCATCATGCGCATCATGCATTGCCTAAAAAAGGGGTTTCCGTATTTTTTAGATGAAAATAAAAAGGATTAATAAAAGAATAAAAGGGTTTAATTATTAAGCAATCTAGAGTTAAGGCCTAATTAGTATTAAATCAATCGGTATTGTCATTTAACGGGCGTCATGGGGGTGCTAATCCTTCTCCATGCCTAACTGTACTCCCGAACCTAGCTTTTTGTTTCGTAGGCTGAAACTTATCTAGTTTAGTACGCCATATCAGGCCAATGCTAAGATAGATTCTAATAGGTGACCAATCACATCTAAACAAAAAAGATTGGTGGTGACTCCATGTCTTGTAAGTCCAACTCGTTGTACATTGTGACAATGGTGGACATCGAGACTGGCTAGTAAAGAAGCGAGTTTAACTTCTAAACCTAAACTAGATGCATTTCCCCCACTCTTTACACTAGTAATGTGTAAGAATTGGGAGGAAGTGAAGCGGCTAGAACGAGGCAAGGAACCAAGATGGACCTAATGTGCACAAAAACCAACCCCACTTCTCTTGCTCTCTACACCATTAGTGTGTAGCCTAAGAAAGAGAGTTGGTTTAGGATGAAAGAAATTGAAGAGATCGATCACGGAGGATGAGGTTGACCAAAACCTCAGAACGTGAGATAAAGCATCCGAACAAAGGATGAAGGATTGAGGAGGACCTCACAAAGCAATAAATGGAAGGATGAAAAAGTGAAGCCAAGGAAGAGCTAACCAAGTGTAGCGGTCGAGGAAGGACCTGCATGATGCAAGTTAACGTCCCTCACTCTCTGCACTAATCACATGCAGACTTTGAAAGGAAGTTTAGAGAGGAAAGGTGACTGGAAGGCGAAGTGAAGAGATCACCGCAGAGCCCACAGGTTGGTAAGTCTGGAGGGATGAGCCCACAAATTGTCTGGAGACTAGGAGTGGGCAGGAGGTGAGAGAGGCTACAACAAGAGTTAGCCGACTTCTCTCATTTGTACACCATTTGTGATTATGTGGTGAAAGAAAGGGGGCATAAGTGGACAAAAGAGAGTCCACTTGGAGTCAATCGAGAAGAGTCATCTAAGGAAATGGGAAGAGATCGAATGAGCCCAAGATCACGAGAGGTGAGATAAGGGATAGTCACTTAAGGATGTGGCAAGGGTTGATAAGAGAAAATCCTAAAGAACTCGAGAATGGCAAAAAGGACAGTGAGGAAAGAGGAACAAGAAAGAAGCCATTCTGGAGAAACGATGAAGAGGAATAAGGCAAGGATGACAAGACGAAGAATAAGGAAAGAATGAAAAGAGATCACATCCATATGATCAATGAGTAGTACGTCCATTTCTACTTGTTTGGCCATTGGATACCAATGTCAAGAGAAATTAAGTGGAGATGGAAGAAACAGAATAAGAGAAAGATAAGCTAGAAATCTCCACACTCAAGGGGTTAGTAAGTGATAAACCCCCTTATCATTGGTTGATAATAAGGGTACAAAAGAGGAGAGCCCAGAGGATGATAGGAAAGGACCTTGACAAAGTCAATGGGAAGTAAGCAAGCGGAGAAAACGGGAGGCACGGCAATGATGGGAATACCTACATGCACGTAAATAGAGGGCATAGAGAGAACCTTCTCCAGAGTTGTGAAGATATCATAAAAAAGAACTGGTAAGAGAGGAGAAGTGGAAAAGAAAAGAAAAGCAAACCCTTAAACAAAGGATATAAGAGATGTTGTGATGTAGTGCGAAAGCTTTCTTAATAAAGAAAGAAAGCATAAAACTCTAGGTAAAAGAAAATTCTACGCTAAATCAGAGATGAATAACGCATAAGAAGAAAGAGAAACTTAGTTCAGTTGATGGACTAAGTTTTGGTTCACTAGGAGTAGAGCTTAAAAGAAGAAAAACATAACATATCACTAGAAAACTTTAACCTTAACTAGCAATAGTTTCATAACGAACCATAGGTTAATAAAACCGAAATGACTAGGTAGAGCTAGTAAATAGTAAGGCTAGGAAGTTAGGTTTTGAAGTAAAACCTAAGTAGATAACCTAGGGATAGGTTAGAAAAAAGCGAATAAAAAGGGGATTAAAAAGGCCTAGAAAGAAGATGAAGAAAAACCTAGTGAAGCAAAATGAATAAAAGACTTAGAAACGGATATTAGCTAAAGAAAGTCGAGCATAATAAACCCCAAATTTGAGTCAAGCCAAGGCACTACATCATACCATGAATAGGTCAAAGAAAAGAAAGAATAAACGAGGATGATTAGAGGCCATAACTGCTGAGCAAAAAGGGGCTAAGAATGTGAATTGGTGAAAAGAAAAGAAAGGAAAACCCCTAACTACTTAAGTTATGAAAAAAAGATAAGGAGGTTGGATAGAATGAAAAAGTGGAAAGAGAAAAAAGAAGAAAGCACTCGAAGGAAACGAATGAATATGGATGATTGTATCCTAAAGGATAACAGATAGTAAGCTTTTCACTACTTGTCTACCTAATGAGGTAAGTAAAGAAAGAAAGGATGAGGAAAAGGAAGATAAAAGGGTGAAGTTACCAAAGTATGGAAAAGCAAACAAGGGTGAAAGGATGAGGAAGAAGATGATAATGATGGAAATAATAAGGAGATTTCAAACTTAGTTAAGAGGAAAGTGGATCAACCTAGGTAAAAGTGGAAGAAAGAACAAGGAAAAATAAGATGATAATTAAAATTGGAGAAAACAAAAAAGTAAAAGCAAGATGAAAAAGTGGGATGGAAGGAATTATGAGTAAGGAGTTAAGGAATATAAAGGATAAAATGAAAATCGTGAAGTAAGGAAGCAGGCTAACTTTAAGGATAGCCTCCCCCAAAGAATAATAAGTGAAGAAAGGATGTGGGAAATGAAGATAAGTCAAGGTATGATGGAAGTAGCTAAGTGTGGACAAAATTGTAGACAAAGGATGGTAGAGAAAGGTGTAGTCCGTGACAAATAAACCTTGATGAGGTGGACAAAGAAAAGATATCAAGGAATCAAGAGCCGAGGACGGCTAAGATAAAAGAAGACCCACATACAAAAAGTAAGAAATGTGGGAACTAAGACAAAAAAGATGATAAGAAATAACCCCAAGTACTCAATAGAAGGATTACGGGGATAAGGAAAGGAACTGGCCAAGCTCACAAACTTCTATGAGCATAGCCAGTATAAGGAAAAGAAAGAAAATTCTAACACCCAAGAGAAGCAAAAGTGTTAGAAGAAAAGAGAAATAAGGACGAGGACAATGAAGAAAGCCAGGGAAAAAAGTAAAGAAAAGAAAGAATGAAGCTTGGGTAAAGGAAATCATGAATAAGACGTGAAGGACCACATAAATCAAGGTAAAAGAGAGTTAGCAGCTAGGCTCAAAACCCTAAGGGAAAGGGTATGGAGATGATGAGAGCCGCAAATGATGCCAAAGGATGGCAATGGACCCAAGATAAGAGCAAATCAAGTGAAGGGATAAGAAACCCTAAGAGAGAAAAATAAGAAGATGAGGAAGCTACAAAGGAAGCCATATGAGTATAACGTGCGTGATTTGTGTAGTCCAGTATTGACGGGAATGCTAGAAAAAAGTGGAACCCACGATGAACTGTGGACAAACGAAAAGAAAGAAAAGGGATAGAGAAGGGGATAAGGAAATCCCCAAAAAGAACTGTTGAAGAAAGGAGGAAAAGAAATTGACCCTTAGCAAAGAAGCTAAGGTGAATAAATGTGGTCATAGGAAAGAAAAACATGTGACACCTCTGAAAATGAACACTCCAAGGGAGTGAAAGACAAAAGAAAGCCCTAAAAGGCCAAAGAAAATGGCATAGATGGTTATGAAGTCGAGGCTCAAGTATGAGTGACTTAGGAGCCATGTGAGGCATCCCTATGAAATGAAGGTCAGAGATCGAGATCTTGAGGATCTCTGTGATGACCACTCGAGAAGACCGACCCAGAGTGTGACTGAAGAGTGCATAAAGCCACCCAGAGTTCTCCATCCTAGAGAGAATGAGAGTTATTAGATGGGCCTGGGGCCCTATTTGAGATAGAGAGGGGCGGTCAGAAAGTGACTCAGAGTGTGAGAGTCGAGAGGGCATGATCTCTAATTCCTCTGTTATGGTATGGCTGAGAGTGGGCCAGTGTGTACAAGAGCCCGACTCATATGCCATGAGATTAGAATGGAAAAAGATCAGAAAGAAGGAAAATGGAGCCAAGTAACGGATTAGAGAAGCAAGACCAAGGTAGAGGGAAGGACAACTAACTCACCGTACACCTCGCCTTGGAGGCGAGGGAGTTAATGTAAGGTCTCCCCCGACAGTTTGGTTACAAAGATGAGTACAAGACCACTAAATGACGAGAAATGCATCAGAGAATGACCTCAAAGTGAGAAACGGTGATAAAGAAAAGAAGAAGAGACTCCTAAGAATAGTAAGAGGTGTGGAATCTCAAAAGTACTAAAAAAATGGTCTCATTAGAAGAGACTTTAAAGAAAGGACGAGGGCAAAGCAAGAGGATCGAGCAAGTACAGCTAAAGTGGAAGAAGAACCTCCAAATGGCACAATTGAAGTAAAGTAAGCCTAAACCATGAAAGGGTAAGGGTAGGCTATGTTAAGAGAAAGATGAGGTTCAAACTCAAAAGCAGAAGGGCGATAAAGCCACTTTTGAGAAAGAGAATGATCGAAAGAGATTGAGACGCAAATTGATAGGTGTCAGCAGCGAAACGAGGGAGCGCAACACCGAATAATGGTACGAACACTATTCGAAAAAAAGAAAAATGCTTGGAAGAGAAGCCAAATCTCCCCACAACTACCTCGATAATTTCAAGGATGAAATTTTTAGAATGAGGGGAGAGTTGACACACTCGGACCTAATCCAACATTTTCGTACAATCGGAATAGTATAAGACGTCATATTAACTCAATAATACTTCGGTCTGAATGTGTTAAGATGAAGAAGAGAAGTGGAATTAGAATAAGACGAAGTTGGAAGATGAGACAGTTGACCATGCATGGAAGCACAAATTGGACTTCTTTAAGTCCATAGCCATTGGATTAGAGATCCATTGATGAATTGGTTTGTGGATTAGGCCAAAGATCGAGATTATGAAAAGTGGAGAAAGGGGGAATTAAGTATGGCCTAGGATCTGAGTAGGCCTGGTGTCGAGCTTACCTATAAAAAGAGGGAGTTGAGCTCTCCCCATCTCATTTCTTTTCATCCTCTCAACTGCTCTCTCGGAGCAATTTTGAACTTTTGGCCAATCCGAACAATCTGACCAAAGGATCAAGGTAAGTTTTTAATATGTTATTCTACTCAACTTAATCTACGTTTTGTTAAGTTTTCACGTATTTCCATGCAATGGTCTAGAAGAGATCCAAGCTCAAAGTTAGTTTTAGCTTTTCAGCTAGATTTTAGCTTAGATTTGAGATCTAGGAAATTTGAGCTTGTGATTCACGTTTTTTCTTTGGGAAACGTGTCACGAGAGGCGTGAGGAACGTCTGTCTCGATTTTTGGGTTGAACCATGGGTCGAGGGGTTCGAAAATCGAGGAAAGGCCTCGGTTCCCGAGCCTTGAAGGTGGCTCCCGTTCGTAGCCAAGTCACTCCCCTGGTGCGCGATTTTGACCTTGAAACCTCCCGAAGACTTTTCTAAGCCCCGAAACACATCCACACACTCTCTTAGGTCATGCTAGAGCCTTACAGATGCATTCATAAGTTTGATTATGAATGCTAACACGTATTTCTGTGTATTAGGGTTCCGGATGATCACGTGTGGCGATGCTCTGAAAACATGTCTACGTGGATCATTTGGGAGTATATGAATCTCCCAACACTGTGAGTGGCTTAGATTTCTATGCTTAGCCGCTAGGGACAAAGGTTTAAAAACATAAATGATTTTCACAGGTTTTGGGATACGGGGAATCCACACGCACACACACTTGCTTGGTGATATACCCACGTGGAGAATGGGACATTTTCAAATAAAGTATAAAGATTTATGTGTGTGTGTTTATGATATATGTTTTAATATATATGTTTTATACATATATATATATATATATGATATTTGATGTGGATGGGAGCGAGATGAGCGATTGAGAGGTGTCCTCGGTGCTCCGATTTGAGGGAGCGTGGACCGAGTGAGAGGCATGCATTGATGCAGCG
Source organism: Microcos paniculata (assembly GCA_030664755.1). NCBI lineage: Eukaryota > Viridiplantae > Streptophyta > Magnoliopsida > Malvales > Malvaceae > Microcos > Microcos paniculata. The sequence continues at coordinate 21,885,466 of CP131461.1, forward strand.
TGGACCGCCTATCGAGGAGCCCAATAAGAAAAAACCAAATGAACTAAAAGTTTTGTCTAGAAAAGGCATGGTCATGACATGCCAAAACTGTAAACAACAAGGCCACAACAAACGAGGCTGTCCAGTGAAGTATAACGAGGTAATAAAAATCTTTATATTAGTCAATTTTTTTTAATTTGGTATATATACTTTAATTGACAAACTTCACTTATTATTATTTTATTTTTTCTTTCGTGTTAGGGTTTTCCTGAACAAACTATGGTAGAGAACAATAGCACTGCACTAAAACTTTCTAGTAGCAGCTTAGGACCACCCCCAATAGTCAACCAGCAACTCAAGGCAGCCTCCTACCACAACTGCAGCACAACCTTCAGTTAACATAGCTAATGCAAATGTTAAAGCAAGAAAATGTGCATCATCCTTAGTTGCAAATGGATCTGGATCTGGGACTGGAAAGGTTTCAGTCAGAGTTAAAGGTGTAGCTAGTAGTATTGCGAATTTACTGCAAAGGTAACTATCAATGACACACCCGGACCTAGCACGACTTTTCGTACGAACGGAATAGTGTAAGATGGCGTTTCAATTAAACAATATGTCGGTCCGGATGTGTCTAATTAAGAAGAGAAGTTTAAACTAGGATAAGACGGAGCTAGAAGAAAAAGTAATTAATCGTGCATGGAAATTAGCAAATGCCAAAAAGACCTCCAATTAAGTCCCTATAAATTTATTATGGGCCCCATTGGCACAAGAAAGCAAAGGATTTAGCCCATGGGTGAAAGATGAAAGAAAATTGAAAAAGGGGAAAAGTTTGACCCGGGGCCCGAGTAGACTCGGTGTCGGGCTCCTCTATAAATAGAAGAAGGCCGAAGCTTTTCTTCATTTCTCTTTTTCTTTTTCTTTCATTTTCTTTTCTTTTTCTCTTTGGAGCCAAAAGGAGGCATTTTGGACAATTGGCAGATCCGGACAAACCGACCGCCAGTTCGAGTCGAGATCTTGGTGAGTTATTCTTAACCCCTCGATCTACGTTCTTCTAAGTTTGCACGCTTTTCCATGCATCGGTTTAGGAGGGATCCAAGCTCAAAGTTAGGTTCATCTTTTAGTTAAATTTTAAGTTTAGATTCGAGATCTAGGAACTTTGAGCTTGTGATTCTCGTTTTTCTTTTGGTAAACGTGTCGTGGATGTATTAAAGTACATGCATCTCAAATTGTAGCTAAATTGGTGGACGATTGCATCAGTTTTCGAATTAAGAGAGAGATTGAAGAATTTTCGGGTTGAAACCCAGAACAGAACCGGCGCTGGTTCTGTCCAGAAACGGTGTCGTTTCTGCTTGTCCGGTGACCGACCTTGGGTCGAAGAGAACCGGCGCTGGTTCACTCTAGATCTGATGCCGTTCTTGCCCTTTAGGGGCAAAACGGTCATTTTACGTCCCGAAACCCAAATTGACCCCAAATCGATTCGGAACACTTCCGGGTCTTCCAAACCTCATCCAAACATCGTCTTAGGTCATATTAGAGCCTCATAGATGCATTCATAAATTTATTTATGAATGCTAACTTGTATTTCCGTGTACTAGGGCTCCGGATAATCGAGTGCAGCGATGCCCCGGAGGTTGAGCTACATGAAGCGCTTGGGAGTATACAAATCTCCCACCACTGTGAGTGACTTAGAATTCTCTGTCTAGCCACTGGGAAAAGGGGTTTTAAAAATGATTTTAAAACATAAATGTTTTTCCAAAAAGGTTATGGGATATGGGAAATCCACATACACACACCTGCTTGTGATATACCCACACAGTGAGTGCGATGTTTTAAAAAGAAATATATAGACTTACGTGTGTGTGTTTATATATTTTAAATATGTAATGTTATATATATATACTTGAAATATTATTATTATGATTATTGAGGGTGCGATGCCCTTGGGAGATGAATGATTGAGAGGGCTCCTCGGAGCTCCAATTTACGGGAGCGTGGACCGAGTTTGAGAGCATGCATGATACTCAGTCGTGGACAGCCTATCAAGGGGCACGGTGAGTCGAGCCTGGTTGGGAGAGGCGCGTAAGGAAACTCGCCAGAGCTCCAGTTCGCTGTGTTCCACCACAGCGAGGCACCACCGAGGGAAAGGGCTAGAGAGATAGAAAAGAGAAAAATATTATGAATAAGAAAAGAGATAGCCCTCGGTGCAGTGAGGCATAAGACGACCAACGGGTCGCGCCTCTAGTATGATAGAGATGCCAGCCCATTTTATGTATATATATATATATATATATTTATTTATTTATTTAAAGTGTTTTTAAAATAGGGTTCTCAGCATGAGAACCAGAAAAGAATTTTAAAAGAAAAATATTTGTTTTATTATTATTTATTTTATTTTATTTTATTTTATTTTGGATTTCCCCTTATCCGCCCTAACCCAGATGGAGATTCTTAGAACCTCTGTCACTCACCTGTATCCAATGTGGATGGATGCAGATTGGCATACGGAGTCAGCCATAGAAAAGAGGCTCACTAGAAGACGTCGATGGCTTAGGTTTAGTGGTTTCCGCTGCGTAGGTATCCTTTTTAATTAGTCCACTGGTATTGCTTATAAATTAATATTTATATTAAATGATTTCTAATTAAAATTTCAGTTTTGTTTTGCAGCGATGATATCCATTTCAATGCCTTGCGGTGCTTCTGGTGCGTGATCGACCGGCACGTACTTCGAGGCAGTGCGGCGGTTGCCACGTGGCCTACCCGGGCGGGTCGGGGCGTTACAATCAATGTGTAACCATCTGTCTCAAAATCTACTCGAAAGAAAGATCTCAACAAAGACAAATTTCCTCAACACCCTCCACCATACTGCTTTGCAAGTGAAGATGGTAGATTATATGGACAAGTTAGTGGAAGAACCAGCCCATGTTCTAAGCACATCTCAGAAGTTCATTACAGGGAAGAAATACATCTCACCCAACAGCCTTGGTAGGAGTGGAAAGGTAGCTACTACATCCAACAGTAAAGAATGAGTCGGTCTATCCAACAAGAGACCCAAAAAAAAAAGAATTGAAGGGCTTGGCATTTACACCAACCTCCATGCTGGAAGACAAATCCTCAATGTGAGATTTTGTTTTATGCAATATAATAATCTTTATAGTTGTTAGCTTCTACATTTTTTTAGTTGGTATGTTTTATTTTATATGGTTTATGACTACATAGGATTATGAGTAATGACATTCTGACATGGGTAGGATTGGGTCATGTGAAATGTCATGAATGGAGTACATGTATCTTTAAATGCATTATAAATATGTGTTTAAATATTGTCTTGTTTTTTCATAGCCTGGTAGGCCATCCCAAAAAATCCTTGATTGGGACTACCCCAAATGACAGTAAAGATAAGAGCTGTTGACCATGATGTTCTGGGTACCCAAGAGAGTGAGAATGCCAGTGGCAAAAGCAAGAAAGGGAAACGAAAAACAAATCAAATGTGATGGAAGATTCCCCTTTGTATTTTTTTGGCTTGTGATCAGTGATCAGTCAAATTTGTAGGATTCTGTTTATCCTGTTAGGAAGTAGTACAAACATTGTTTGTAATATGTTTAATTAATCTGGGCTTTTAGTGTAATACAATGATGCATTTTGTCTTATGGAACACCTCTGTTGACATTAATGTTTACATTAATGTCTTATTATATATATATAGCCAGGATATTTTGACTTTAAGCAATTACTTTACTATGATTATATGCAGGGCAACTTGAATACAGTGGAATGGTGCCTTTTTTTTTTCCAATTTTACAAAACCATATGGAAACGAAATATGTAAAAACTTAGTAGTGTATGCCGAAATATAGTCAATTCATTCACTTAAATAGCAACATTACATTTTTAAAGAACAAAATCCTTACTAAACCTAAGCTAAGTTAAGGCAAAAAAAAAAAAGTTAAGGTTTGCCTTAAGCATACAAAGTATACCCATTTGATATTGAACTCTAAAGCCTTAAGCATATAATACAACTATAACTAAGACAACTAGAAAGCACCCTAAAAAATTACTGAACCACTTCCATTTCTTACCATTACCTTCATCAAATTTCTTCCTGATAACAGAAATCTCAGTTTTCAAATACAAGTTCTCCTTAATGATTTCAGCTTTAACCACGTCCATTGCATTTTCCTTCAGACACCTAACTTCATTTTTTGCAGCTTTCAGTTCATTATATAACCACTTTTCTCTCTTCTTCAACTCTATCACAATTTCCTTAGTCTTATCATAGAAGTTGGGATCATGAATTATCTGGATATTGACCACATCCATGAAACCTTCTTCCAGGATTTTTTTTAGTCCATGAACATCGTAGATGAGCTTTCCTATTACATAAACAGTAAACATTCTTTCCTCCATAATCCCATTCAACTACATAGCTTGAATTGATTAGCTTGTAAGACTGAATATTGTATGAATCATTCTTACTATCAAAATAAAACACCATAACTCCCAAGATCAATCCTGAAATCAACCTAGAAATTGTTGTAAATCAACAACCAACTGAGAAACCCAAATGGGAAGAGAATCTCACCTGGAAATTGAAGATCTGTTGAAGAACTCATCGTTGAAATCAACCCAAACCATAGAAACCTAAATGATTACACCTCAACTTGTTGTAAATCAACAGCCAACTAAGTTGATTTTGGGTCGCTTAAACCCTAAGTAGAAAAAGAAGAACTCGAATGAAATAGATGGGAAGAAATAGGACATAATTACTAAACATAGGGTTTAATGTTTAGTTTTCGTTTTTTTGGCTAAAATAGTTGATGTGCTGGAAATTCCATGTCAGCCGGTTTGAAACGTTACTGTGCGTGTACAACACGCACCTAAAACCGTCAAAAATATTCCTGATTTGAAAATCCCGCAAAGTTTTAGTCCTTAATTATTTCAATTTATTTATTTAGGCCTAAATCGCATTATCCCACAAACGTTTAGGCCTAATTTGGACCTTTACCGTTAAATAAAAAGAAAATCTAAATCGAATGTTATTTTCAAACATATGAAGTACTTAATAAAATAAAAGTCAATTAAGAATTATGCTCCGGCTTTGATATGCCTACTTGCTAGTTGCCACATGCTTTCCACCTCCCCCCCTTTGGTCTTAAACAATAAATTGCCCCAGGCTTGGCCCTGGGGTCAATTTTTTATTTTCAATTAAAAAAATTTTAAGACATGTTTGAAAAATATATAAGCTTTTCTAGTATTAAGTTTTAATATATATATATATACAGTATAAATTATATATTTTAGTTATTAATTAAATTTTATAAGAGTTTAACATATCCTCATTTTTTATTAAAAATAAATATTATTTCTTTATTTATAATTTTTAATAAATTTACTAATACAATTTTAAAATACAAAAGAAAAAAGATGACAAATTAAAATTAAAAAAATGGAGAGCCAATGGGAGGGTGACAAAGGCACCCTCCCTCCCACTAATAAAAGTTACCAACTTCTACTTTTATATGAAATTTTATATATATATATATATATATATATATACACACACACACACACACACACACACTCACACACATACTAGAATTTTCCCCGAGCTTTGTCCTGGGGTCTTTTTTATTTTTAAACCAAAATTTGAAAAGCTTGTAAGGTATATATTAAAAAACTTTATTTTTTTTATATTATTACATCTTATCATATATACCATAAGTTTTTAAAGTGTTTTAAGAGAGTAATTAAATTTTTCCTTATAATAAAATGGCAAAAAGTCCAATTAAAATTGTTCCAAAAAATAATAACCACAAAAATAATGTTAACCAAGTAGTAAATAAAATTATATATATCAAATATTATATATAAGTTGAAAATTTTGATCACCCAATAAATAAAAATATATATAATCACATGTCCCAAAACAAAGCCATAAAAATAATATTAATGTCACACCCTGACCCAAGGGCTCAGCCACATGACAACCATTGTATCACCTCGAGATGTGTGTCATGGAAGGTGGGCTATCCAAGATGGTACAAGGTATAAAAGAATAGGTAATCCGAACAATATAACAAAATATAATTGTCACGCCCCGACCCGCCCGGGTCGGCCACGTGGCAACCGCCTCGTTGCCTTGAAGTACGTGCCGACCGGTCACGCACCAGAAGAACCGCAAGGCATTGAAATGGATATCGTCGCTGCAAAACAAAACTAAAATTTTAATTAGAAAACATTTAATAAAATATTTAATTTATAAGCAATACCAGTGGACTAATTTAAAAGAATACCTACACGGCGGAAACCACTAAACCTAAGTCACCGACGTCTCCTAGTGAGCCTCCTTTCTATTGCTGACTCTGTATACCAATCTGCATCCATCCACATTGGATACAGGTGAGTGACAGAGGTTCTAAGAATCTCCATCTGGGGTTAGGGGAAATAAGGGAAGTCCAAAATAAAATAAAATAAAATAAAATAGAATAATAATAAATATTTTTCTTTTAAAACTCTTTTCTGGTTCTCCTGCTGAGAACCCTCTTTTTAAAACACTTTAAATAAATATATATATATATACATAAAATGGGCTGGCATCTCTATCATACTGGAGGCGCGACCCGTCGGTCGTCTTATGCCTCACTGCACCGAGGGCTATCTCTTTTCTTTCTAAAAATATTTTCTCTTTCACTGTCTTTAGCCCTTTCCCTCGGTGGTGCCTCACTGTGGTGGAACACAGTGAACTGGAGCCTTGGCGAGTTTCCCTACACGCCTCTCCCAACCAGGCTTGACTCACCGTGCCCCTCGATAGGTGGTCCACGACTGAGTATCATGCATGCTCTCAAACTCGGTCCACGCTCCCGCAAATTGGAGCCCCGAGGAACCCTCTCAATCACTCATCTCCCAAGGGCATCCTACCCTCAATAATCATAATAATAATATTTCATAAATTATATATATATATACGTACAAAACATTTATATTTAAAATATATAAATCACTCACACATAGGTTTTATATTTCTTTTTAAAACATCCCCTTCACTGTGTGGGTATATCGCAAACAAGTGTGTGTGTGTGGATTTCCCATATACCCAAAGCCTTTTTGAAAAACATTTATGTTTTAAAATCATTTTTAAAATCCTTTCCCCCAGTGGCTACACAAAGAAGTCTAGGCCACTCACAGTGATGGGAGAATTGTATACTCCCAAGCGCTCCATGTAGCTCAACCTCCGGAGCATCGCCGCACTCGATTCAACCGGAGCCCTAGTACACGGAAATATAAGTTAGCATTCATAATTACAATTTATGAATGCACCTATGAGGCTCTAATATGACCTATGACTGGGCTTGAATGTGATTCGGGGCTTAGAAAAGTGTCCGGGAGATTCTGGGGTAAAAATTGGACACTTGGTGAAAAATACGAAAATGCCCCTGGGGACCTGTGGGCCCAGCCACGGATTGGGCCCGGAGAAGGCCCAAATTGGTCATGTCCCGTGCGGGACTAGCCCAAGTCCAGCGCGGGACTCGGCCAGGCGATCTCTCTCGCGCGGGAGAGACGCGGCTCCCGCGCGGGAGCCGAATTCCAGCCTCGGTATCCGAGGCTTTTCCTCGGTTCCTGAGCCCCTCGGTCCACCGTTCGACGTGAAATTCGAGATGGAGGTTCCTCTCACCTCCCACGATGCGTTTACCGGAGTAGAAATGATAATTACAAGCTCAAAGTTCCTAAATCTCAAATCTAAACCTAAAATCTAACTAAAAGCTGAAACTAACTTTGAGCTTGGATTTCTCCTAGACCAATGCATGGATAAGAGTGCAAACTTAGGAAAATGAAGATCAAGGAGTTAAGAACAACTCACCAAGATCTCACCTCGAACTTACGGTTGGTTTGTCCGGATCGGCCAAAAGTCCAAAATTGCTCCAAAGGAGCAGTTGAGAGAAAAGAGAAATGAGAGAAGAGAGAAAAGAGAGAAAATGAGGGGGAGAGCTCATCTCCCCCCTTATTTATAGGGGAGCCCGGCATCGGGTCTACTCGGGCCCCGGGCCAGACTTTCTCTTCTCTTTAAAACCTCTCATAATTTCGATCCTTGGCTCGATCCACCGACCAATTCACCAATGGACGTCCAATCCATTGGCTATGGACTTAAGAAGTCCACTTAGAGATTCCATGCATGGTCACCAATCTCATCTTCCAACTACGTCTTGTCTTAAGCTTATCTTCTCTTCTGACTTGACACAGCCGGACCGACTTATTGTTCAATTATTACGTCATCTTGCACTATTCCGTTCGTACGAAAAGGTCGTGCTAGGTCCGGGTGTGTCAATAATATAATATAATATATAAAATAAAATATATCAAAATATATTATTTAAAATAATAAACATAAGTATAAAGATAACACGTTTACGATGCAAGTGTGCAGCGGATTAAAGTGTTATAATTATACAATAATATTCCAAAAACCAGGGGAGTCATAAGGAATAGGTGGAACTTACAAAATCGTGGTCAACTAGATCTAACCAGGTTCACTGTCCACCGGTTCGACGTTTGTCCTGAGTCTGGTGCCCTACAAAATGAAAGGGTATGATAAATGTACCCGTGAGGAACCTAGTCACAATGACCAATAACCTCAGGTTAGGGATATGAATAAATCCAAATAATATTTAATAAAAACATATATTAATAAAATAAAATATTAAAATCCCAGAAACCAAATCCAAATCCAAATCCAATATTTCACAAGTGGGCTGGCATCTGAAAATGTTCCAAAGGTACACCCGTGCACTTAGGTGACCAACTGGACCGTCAAGGGCTATACCTCTTATCTCATATAAAACACATTTCGTCATCATGCCCGTTCCCTTGACGTTGCCATCACTGTGAGTGGAAACACAACTACATTAGTCCTGGCGAGTCACCCTATGCATCTCTCTTTACCCCAGGGTTTCTCACTCACCGTGCCCCTTAAAAGGCGATCCACGGCTACTTGATCGAAAGCATCCTCCGCTTGGTCCACTCGCTCCCCTGTGGAGCACCGAGAACCTCTAAGTCTCTCATCTCCCATATCATCATCAATAATAAATAAAAATATTCAATCTTATTTTCTTGAAAATCCCAACCCCCAACAGCATTTGTAAGTCTTGTGTGTGATGGTGGATTATTCATATCCTAAAACATTTAATAAAACAATTTAATAAAACAAATTTAGACAACATTTGACCTTCGGTGGTTAACCACTATAACCAAGCCACTCACAAGTTAGGGAGGTTTGTATACTCCCAAATTAATCCTCAATTGCCAAGGCTCTAGCTCTTTCTTTCATTCTTGCCTAAACACGTACCTAATAATGAAATTTAAATCCAATTTGATCAATCTGAGTGTTCAGAAATTAATTAAATATCGTAGGGTATTCTAATTAGGGTTCCTAGGGTTTCAGAATCAAATTGGATAGATTCGGAAGTCAATTTAGGTCAATTAGGGTCTGAAGAAGCAAAATGACAAGTTTGCCATTACTACAGTGTCAGTCCAGCGCGAGACAAGGTGAGTCCCGCACGGGACTCAGACGCGAGAAAATATCTCCCCAACAATTTGAGTATGGCGCCAGACTCACTCATATTCGACGTCGAAGCCAGCTCTTGTCACTCCTCGACTAGTCGGTCTGGCAATGTGACAACCGTCGTACCACCTCGAGATACGTGCTAAGAAAGATGGGCTATCCGAAATGGCACAAGGCATAGAAAAAGTATTGTCACTACAAAACCATTAAAAACTAAATTTTTGTTGGAAAATATTTATAATAATAAATATTAAAAAGAACACCAGTGGATTAATTTAAGGGATAACCTACACAGCGAAATCTACTAACTCCTAAGTCACCAATCGCTCTTATGAGCCTCTGATCTATCTAGCGCCCTCGCGCGTGGGAACTGCATCCAACAACATTGGATACAGGTGAGTGAACAGAGGTTCAATGCAAAGTCAAATAGGTTTAAGGAGTTCAGGTAATTCCAAAACCATTTTAGAAAACATTCCACGTTTCTTTTTAAAAACCTTTTTCAAAATATTTTCCCCAAATCCTTTCTGAATAAAATAATAATAATAATAATAATAATAATAATAATAATAATAATAATAATAATAACAACAATATCTAACTATGGGCTGGCTGTGAAAACACAATAAGGCTTAACCTTGGCCGTGGTCGAGGATTTTGTATAATCAAAGGCTATTTCTTTTCTTTTCTCTTTAAAACTTTCTTTTAATAAGGAAACTATATTCTTTTAAAATCTTTTCTTATGAAATATATATATATATAGAAAGATATAGGTATCTCTCTCTCTAAGCCCGTTTCCTCGACAGTGCCATTCGCTGTGTGGTCACAACTACATAGGTCCTAGCGAGTCTCCCTCCGTGCCTCTCTACTGTAGGGTCCATACACTCACCTTGCCCCTTCTAAAAGGTGGTCCACGGCTACCTCGCATGCATGCACCAGCTCGATCCATTTGTTTCATCACATGAAGCATTGAGTCTCATCAAGTCCTCTCTGGGACTCTGTCTCTCATATGTATGATCATGCCCCATCGGACACTTATATCATACCTTTCATATTTAAATATAAAAATATACATACATACATACATCCTATAAATTTAATTTTCTTAAAACCTGTGCCCCTGTGGCACATAACAATGTATGTGGCAGTGTGAGGGAATACCTGAATCCCAAAACATTTAATTAAAGCATTTTTATAATAATAAAAGCGTTTAGCCCTAAATGGCTAAACATTGAACTCAAGGCAACTCACAGTATTGGGAAGTTCGTATACTCCCAATTGTCACACGAAGATTGATCTCCGGAACGTCACCGTACTCGATCGTCCGGAACCCTAATTACATAGAAATACATGTTAGCATTCATAATCAATCTTATGAATGCACCTATGAGGCTCTAGTATGACCTAAGATGATGTTTATATATGTTTCGAGGCTTAGAAAAGTGTCCGGAAAGGTTTCGAGTCAAAATTAGACACCTAGTACAAAATTATGATTTTACCTCTAAGCCAAATTGACTCCCGCGTGGGACATAGCAAAGCGAGAGTGACTCAACTCCCACGTAGGATATGAGCTGGAAGCTTGAATTCTGAGGAATTTCTTCGGTCTTCAGGCCCGTTGCTCCACTGTTTGGCCCAGAAATCGAAACATGCAATCCCTTCGACTCCCATGACACGTTTATCAAAAAAAATGAGAATCATCAGCTCAAAATTCTTAAATCTAAAATCTAAATCTAAATTTAACTAAAAAGCTAGATTTAACTTTGAACCGAAATTTCTCCTAGACCACTGCATGGAAATATGTGCAAATTAGATATAACGTAGATTAAGGTGAGTAGAACAACTTACTAGAAACTCACCTTGATTTGTCGATTGGTTTGTCCGGATAAGCCAAAAGCTTGAAGTGGCTCCGAAATAGCAAAAGAGAGAAAAGAGAAATGAGAGAAAAAGAGAAAGAGAGAAATGACTGGGAAAGACTCGGCCTCCCTCTATTTATAAGGAAGCCCGACACCGGGCCTACTTGGACCCCAGACTTTCCCTCCTCTTTTCAACCCCTTCTAATCTTGATCATTGGCCTAATCCGTCAAATTTTACACCAATGGTATCCAATCCATTGGCTATTGACTTAACGAAAGTCCAATTGGAGTTTAGTTGCTTCCATGCATGGTCAATCACCTCATCTTCCAACTCCGTCTCATCCTAAGCTTAACTTCTCTTCATAACTAGACACATCTAGACCAACATATTATTCAAATTAATACGCCGTCTACACTGTTCCGTTGGTACGGAAAAGTTGAATTAGGTCCGGGTATGTCAGCTCTGGCCTTGGTCGAGAGCTCTTTTCTCTACTTCTCAAGCTTGGTTCTTCCTCAATTCAACATCAATCAACCCATAAATCCATACACACATAGTTTAGCATCTAAACTACAAGATGATAGCTTCAAGAATCAAATTAAATGGTTGGGAATGCAAGATTTTTGGATTAAAATGTTAAGGTTTGAAAAAGGGTTTGAACAAAATAAAATTTGGTTTCCAACTCAAGATACCTCCTAGCACAATCAACAAAATCAAGCAAACAACCAGTCAAAATGAAGCTTAATGAGTGTAGATTAACATATCAAAAGCTAGTCAAATCCAATGGTTGGATTGAAAGATCTGGCTTGAAGAACACAATGACACCAAGTTATCTCCTTTGATAGTTTTAGTGATTTTTGGTTAGTTTTGATGTGTTTGATCTTTGAGGAAGTTAAGAGAGTTGGTTGAAGTGTTTAGAGGTGGTTTTGGGTGGAGGAAATGGTGGAGGAAGGAGGAGGTTCAGAGGAAATGAGAAGAGAAGAGAAAATGAAGAAAATGGGGGTCGGCTACCCAACCCTTTCATTAAAATTGGTCACTCCGGCACCGAAGTCAACTTCCAATCGGAGCTCTCCACTTGTTTTCCTTCCAATCATCTCGGTTTTCGATACCTATGGTACCTAAGTGACTCCGGACTGGTACCTAAGTGACTCCGGACATTAATTAGGGTTTTCTAAGTATGAAATTGAGCTAATGGAAGTTCAACTAAATTATTAATAAACTATTATGCCGCCCTAGTTAAACTAAATTATTTTTTATGAAAATGACTTTATTGGTGGGATTTGATTTTGAAATAAAATGATGATTTATAAAAGGGTTTTTGGTATGATTATATCCCCCACTATCTTTCGTCTTTTATATTATTTCCAAATCACATCACTAAGTTTGTGGATTTACCAACATGGTTTAATTATTTTTCAAGCTTAAGGCTCGTTGAAGAGCGGTCATTTTGTAAGATTTGCGGATTAACTTTCAACTAAAGTAGGTTTATCTATTCTTAGTAATTGTGATCCACTTGTCCATTTTATTTCCGTTGTATTTATATTTTGATTTCACTCTGCATAATTGTAATCATACTTGATTTGATATTTTGTTCTTAGGAGACTTTACTTGTTATAATTATATTATTTAAAGATATTATTTTAATTACTAAAATATTTTATTTTAAGATCATATTCGGTATTTGTATTTATACTTGGTATTTAATGTCCGATACTGTTTATGAGGCCTAACTAGCTAACACATACTTCGAGATAATACGACAACTACTATGTGATCGAACCTACAGGTCGAGGTATGACACCTTAAGTAAGACAAAATCGAAGGTACAATATGGTGAATTAAATAGCATTTTTCATTAAAAGCCCATCTAGCATTGCACAAGCGTCAAAAAATTACTATTCACTTGTAACGCAATACCAAGCTTTTTTTTATTTGTGTCAAAAGTTAGTTTTGATCATAGAAATTCACCCAACCTAAGAAGTTGATATTTAGATGATTTTACGCTTCAAAAGTACTTTGGAATTAAAAACAAACCTTCTCACAATAACATCATATACTTAAAAATCCCAACCACAGTTTGTCATTGTAATTTTATAACACACTGTTCAAATATAAATTTTTAAACCAAACTTTCTCCAATCGCAACAGTGATACTAAACGAGTCCTAATTTTACTTTCAGCCTCAACTTTTGTTTGGCAAGCACTTAATGTCATAAAATTTAATGTTTTGATCCAGCATTAAATATTGTACTGATAATTATAATGTAAGAAAATTTAGGCTAACAATCAACTATCTATACCAGAAAAATTATTTGATAGGTCTGTCTCATCATATCAATTATGGAACCAACCAATAGAATTTTGACGACTCAAAAAAATTGTTAAAATTTAACTCATAATTTAGCAACAAATTTTTCCCTAGTTTTAAAAAGTAAGATTTATAGGATAAGTCTTAAAATTAAGAAAACTAGAGCTAGTTTGGCATTGCGTTTGGCTATCAAAAGGCTTCTTTTCGCCTCTAATGCAATGCCAAACAATTTTTACTTTGTACAAAAACCTTCTTTTGATAGCGTAAAGCCACTCAACCTGATAAGCTAAAATTTTGATGCTTTTGTGTTTAGAAAAAATGCTTTTGAGGTAAAATTACTTAAATTGGCCCTGAATTATTATTTTATCTATAAGGTTTATCTTTTATTTTCAAACATACCTTTTTAGACATTTCTTATTCCAAATAATAATTTTTCACTGCAATGCCAAACACTTGAAATTTTCAACTGTAAATTTTCACCACAATTTTAAAAAGCACTTTTTCCAAACCAAGTTTTTTAAACCGCAACCACGCACCACAACATATTATTGGTCTATGGCTACAAAACATAGTGCAAACTATAAAGGAGAAAAATGCAACCCTTGACTAAAGGTAGGGGTGTAAATGAACATCCCGTTTGATGAATGGTTCGTGAACAGGCGCGGACGTTAAGGTTTGTTTAATACTCCCTCCTTTCCATAATATTTGTTACTTTTTAGAAAATTTTTTGTTCCATATTATCTATCATTTTAAGAATTTTAGAGAGCATTAACTATCTTTTTCCAGTTTTACCCTTTTCCTTATCCAACTCCAAGTGGGAGACCACTATCTTTCTTAATTAATGAAAGAGAGAGTGTTTGATATTTATGGGAATAAATAATTTTAAGAAAAGGATAAATTCGTCATTTTATATTTTTTTTTTCTAGATGTTAGGAATTTTATTGCAAATCTTAATATCTGTGCATAACATTAAAATGACAGATATTGTGGAAATGAGGGAGTAAGATAAACGAATGAGTTTGAACAAAAATTTAGTATTCATTTAATAAACGAGCTAAGTTTCAACAAAATGTATTCAATTTGTTTATATTCATGAACATGCTCGTTTAATGTTCATTTAGATTTCGTTTAAAACACTGTTTGTTCGTTTATTATGTTTATTATTTATTAAGATATTAGATACAATAATATAATATAATTATTTTATTTTATTTTATTTTATTTTATTTTAAATAATTATATTTATATAAATAATTAAATTTTATATGTTTTATTTTCTTTTACATATTTAATAATTATAAATATATTTATAATTATATTAAGATAAGTTTTATTAAATAATTAAATTTAATAGGTTTATTATTAATATTTGTTTGTGAACATGTTCATTTGGAGTAAATAAACATGTTCACCGAATTGTTCACAAACAAAATAAACGAATACGAACATGAGTTCAAACATGAAATTAGTGTTCACTTACATAAACGAATCAAGCTCGAATAGTCATTTTATTCACAAACATGTCTGAGTCTATGTTCAAGCTCATTCGTATTCGTTTATTTACACCCCAAAATTTCTCAATATAATTATAAATACATTTATAATTATATTATGCTAGTGCAACCTTAGTCAGTGTATTAGAAATTAGCTGCAATCTTGGGAAGCTTTTAAATGCAACAAATTTTGCAGTCGTAGCTCTATGGTTGCAAATATAGGACTTTTATCTACAAAAATAAATACAGCCATTGCTCACATGTAAACAATTAATGTTCAATTCTAATTGACTACGCTTTTCATTTTACTCATCAAACTCAAGTTTCAAAATTATTTTCCTACTAATTTTCAAAGAATATACCAATATCAAAATAAAAAATTAATTAAAAAATCAATATTAATAATCACACTAAATCATTAAAGACAATTTATATCAAGTACAAAATCTTCAATGTAAGCAGAAGCTCTATTGTAGAGTTTAGCAAGCCAATTCTATGTTGACCAAACAAATTATATACTAAACCTAAAAGTAGTTTCATCCTCCTTGATTACAAGTACATTCTCCAATCTTATTCGGAAGCTCCCATCTTCTCAATAATTGCAGTCAGTGTAGAATTGCAATAAGCAAAATTGGAACTTTTGCTTCCCTTCGGGTACAAAATCTGATTTTATCACAGCAAAGAGTAAAATATACATTTAAGAAGAAGTTTGAATTCACAACAATACGCCTAGCAATGCCTTAGTTTGTTTCACAAATTGCTCACCACATTGTAGAAGGCTACACAAGCTACAATTCTAACAATGCCAAATTAGGCCTTAATGGGATATATGATTTTAGTAATTGTAGGAAAATTTTTGAATTAACAAAATTCTATTAGTTGGTCTTATAGTTAACGTGATTCCGATTAAGCTTTTTTTTTTTTTTGGTACATACCGATTCAGCTAATTTAATCGTAAATATAGTCCTCATCCTCTGTATCAAAATGAATAGTAATAATCTTCATTAATTACCAATTGAAAACCACTAGTCTTTAACTTGGGGAAAAAAAAACTTACGTATTAGGCAACCGGCTATAAAAATTAATTAATGGCCAAAAAAAGGCCATAACTTTCCCAATCCTATAGACCGCTAAGAACTATTCATAGGCTTAGCCATAGCACATTGACAACTATATTTTATATAGGCCCACTCCGCCTAATTTCGCCAGTTGGTCGGCCTAATTATTCCATGCACAACTCATGATCCAAGTCCTATTAGGATTAGGCATGGATGCAATATGTATTATGCATGAAGATGATTTGATTATATATTTGAAGTTTTCACTTGTAGATATTATTATCTCATTTTTAAAAAAAAAAAGAAAAAAGAAGGGCTTTATAATAACTTTTTGAAAAATAAAACCTTCATTTATATTTTATTTCATTTCACAAGTGTTTAGTGTGTGTGTGTGTATATATACATACATACATATATATATATATATATATATATATGCATACAATGAATTAGCTTCTATTAATCATTTAAAATAATAAAATTCTAATATAATCTTTGTTTGAACTGGGCTTTTATTTAGATGGACAATATTCTTAAACCATAATACAAATAAATAATACCTGCAATATGACACTGATAAAATACTTCTCAATCCAATCTCTTCTTGAGCTTAACCATTAGGCCATGCTTCATGTGAAGAATGGTGCTCCGCCGAGAAGTCACTGGATGATCCTCTACTACTTCAACATTGTAGTTGTGGATAATAGCCGACGCAGTCCCCTTCATCACAGTAAAAGCAATTTCCTTTCCTACACAAATCCGAGGCCCTGCGTTGAAGGCGAAGAATTTGTGAGGCGGTTCATGTTTAATCTCTCCGTCTTCTGTGATCCATCGCTCCGGCTTGAATTCATGGCAATCTTCTCCCCATACCGATGTCATCCTCCCCATTGAATACGTAGAGATAATGACATTTGTTCCTTTATCGATCCGATGGCCACTCGGAAGAGTGTCGTCCTGAGTAGGAGTTCTTCCCATGAAAGGAACGGGTGGGTATAGCCTTAACGTTTCACATAAAGCTGCATGGAGATAAACCATTTTGCTCAACTCTTCGGCACCAAATGCTTGCCATTTCGTCTCTCTATTTGGAAAATACTTTTTAATTTCTTCTCTAACTTTCTTTTCGACATCTGGGTTCTTCGAAAGAAGCCAAAAGAACCAACCAAGAACAGTGCTTGTTGTGTCGTGAGTAGCGAACGTGAGACCTAAGATGTTGTCTCTGATAACATTGTAAGGGACTTCTGAAGATCCAACCAGTTTGTGTCCGATCAAGTGAAGGTCTAATGCATTGAAACCAACCTCCTCCTCGCTTAGCTTTTTGCTCACTACTTTCTGTTTTTGTAAGACATATTCGGCAACAATTTTATCAAACGTTAACCAAGCATCGCTTAGCTTCTTCTCTTTCCCAATCCCGAACCATTTTTGTATCTTCCAAATGCTTTCAGGCAAGAGGTGTCGATCAAATATAGCTTCACAAGCGTCAGACATGGCCTTTGAAAATAACTTTTCATGGGAACCTATGCCAAAGTAACTTGGATCACAGCCAGTGACCATTCTGCAAGAAATAAAGAAGAGATGGTTTTTAAGTATACTTTGCAAGTCAGCAGGTACCTCAAGTTTAGCAACATGCTGGAGACTTGGCATCAACCCTTTATCCATGCTATCCTCATAAATCTTCAGCATGAGCTCTTGGAACCTCTGGTGACTTAAAAAGCCTCTGACAAAAGCCCTGTGATACTTCCATTCCTCGAAATCAGAGTTGAAAAGTGTATTTCCAAATATATCAAATCGCTTCCTCCATTCATTCCCTTTCCCATATATGGAGAACTTCGAGTTCATAATATGCTGCACATTCACCGGGTTGCTTGTGAGCAAAATATCCATATTCGCGAACCAAGGGCCTTTAAGCAGAAACGTGCCGCCGCTGCTTTGAAGAATCTCGGCATTCTTGTCAAGAAGCCGATGGAGGTTCCCAAGCACCGCAGGTGACATTCCAAGTATGGGCCAGTTCCATGGGAGGTCACTCCATTTTTTGGAAAAGCAAAGAACAAAAATGGCCAAAAAAACGAGGATCAGTGGTAAAATCATGAATTCAATAATAAAATCGAATATTGCCATCATGATTATTTTGTGTGTATATTTTTTTATCTCAATTCCATACAATATCCGAAGTTTATATAGAGAGGCTTTGGCTAAATTTTGTATGAATTGAACTGGAATAATTGAAGTCAAATGTATCTCATAATTAGTTCGGTATGTCAAAGTTTAATTTCAAGTTTTCAGCCCCAAGTGGGGGTTTGCGGCTGGGCGGTGGGAAACCGTTGTTGGGTTAAAGCTGCCTTTCAACGTAACCTCAATAAAGACTTTTGAATTTCAACCCAAAATGCCTGGTATTTTGGCTGAGGCTCGTAAACATTCCACAAAAAATAATTTAGGTCTATTTTGGCAAGCTGAACAATTAGGAAGGAAAAATTTTTTGAATTTGAATAGTTATAAACTTTATTTTTTAATTAACCCAAGAAATTTGTTCGTTATTCCCAAAATTAATGTGGTTCATTAAAAATTGTGATTAACGAAATTATCATGATTTTATTAAGTGGTGTGTCCTGTTTCTAGTAAAAAAAAATGTGGTTCATTAACCGTAGAAGTGGAGCGGAAATAGAGAGACCATAGAGACCCTTTTCGCCACCTCGAACTTTTTCTTTTTCTTGGGCATAAAATGGCTTTATACTTATTTTCATCCCTGAACTTGTTTAGAATTGATAATTGTTACCCTGAATTTTAAATTTTATCAATTTAACATTCAACTTATCAGGACAATTCCACCCTTCCCTTAGTCATATGACTAACGGTTCCGTTAAATCCTTCAGGTGAGGCTAAGGGAATTTAAATAACGTAATTAATAGAATGGCGACATTGTCTTGAATTTGGCAAGTTAAAGGTTAATTGACAAAATTTAAAATTTATGATGACAATTGTCAATTTTGAACAAGTTCAGGGACAAAAATGAATATTAAGTGGGCATAAAATGGCTTGTTTTTGGGACGGTAATTTTACTTATGTTGTCTCTAACAGCTGTTTTAAGTCTAACAAAATTACTCTATGATCTTTTTATGCATCTAAAATTTTATTATTCATTTTCTAGATATTATATACAATATTCATAAAAAGATTTTTCACGACAATACTTAAAACATTCAAACGTTTCCTATTATATTTAAATACTAAAAAAATAACAATATTAAACAGGACAATTCTGATACCAATCACTTATATCAACATCCCTTGTACGTAACAAAAATCAAATTGTGCACCTGATCATTTAACTCAAGTGATTAGTGTGTGCTTCTTCCTATTCAAAGAGTATGTAAATTATTCCCAATCTCCAGATATAATTTTTTTTTTAAAAAAAAAGGTCAACTAAATGGGCGACATATAGAGTAGGAACATCACAGGACAATATCCATTAATATTTGAAATTGACCAAAGAAAAAATAATTCAAATGGATGCTGTTATTCGCATATGAAAAACACCCAAATTGGCCAAAGCCAACTCAATTTAATTTTCAACAAAATGAAGAAAGTCAATTCACAATAATTGATTCAAAAGATCCCATTCTACTCTCAATAATGTGGCTTGATATGTCCAACTATTTCTTTCTTGATTATGCTATCCCAACTCAATAATGCTAATTTTCACTATGGTAATTATCAATCTTTGAGAAGTTCGGGCGCGAAACTTGGTATTAACTTGTTTTAAATTGATTTAAATATATAATTTCTTTTTAGTTATATTGAATAAATTTAACTCGGCTTGCTAAAATCCTCTGGGTCTTTCGTTAAAAAAAAAATTTCCTCTTTCTCTAGTCCTAGACTCTCCCTTTCTTGGCCTTTGTTGTCAAGGAAGAGGTGGAACTCTGCGTTTAGTGTATTAGTTAGTTTTTCAGTTTTGAAATAAAATTTCTCCATAGATCTATTGATCTTGAAGATTTGTAATCTTAGATCTAAATCTATGGTTTTAGATTTTCTTTTCAGTCCTTCTATCTATAGATATGTGGGTTTTTTGTTTAGTTTGATTTGTTTTTAAGCAGAGTTTAGAATAATCTCTTTTGTTATAAGTTTTCTTTTTCTATCTCAACTTCCCTTTCAATGCCAACAGAATTATTTGTCTTGGGATGTACGGACTTATAGTAGAGATCTACGAATCAGTCGCTTCTTCATTACTAATAAAAGCTCTATTTTTAGAGGTAAGCGAAAGTGAGAGGACGATGAACGTGTCATTAATAAATATAAAAAATGTTCTCGATCCAACTTTTCTTCTTTTAAGATAGCTATACTCTACAAGTCACATCCAGTTATTATGATTATTAAAATAAGTTTTAGATGATCAAAGATCTTCAATAAAAAGATGATTTATTTTTACTCGTATGTGATAATTGTTATGAGGTACATAAGTTTCAGATGATCAAAGATCTTCATCAGAAAAATTTTTTATTTTCACTCTATCATATACGACAATTGTTATAATGTACTTCAGTTGTATTAGAACACTTTATTAAATTAATGAAATGGAAGTGCATTTTATTCAAAAAAAAAAGGAAAAAAAAGTCGGCTTGCTAAATATATACCATATCCAAATCTATAAATTTATTCTCTTTTTGTAACCGTAAAAGTCTAAAACCCAACTTTATAATAATAATATCCCTAAACAACTTGATATTCTTGATCATAATATATAGTATTTAAAACCAAGTCGGTTTTTGTTGATCCACTCGTCATTCCTCAATTAGTAGTACAATAATCTTACAAGTTTAGTGATTGACATGATTACAAGGATAGTCATCATCATAGCCAAATCTTCATATTTTTTGTACCTAAAAGAAATGAAAACCAAATACCCTATAAAAATTGTGATAGAAGCAGCAGGAAAAACTCAGTTTTTACCCAGTAATTATCATGGTTCCAATGCCATCAGAACTCATAATCTCATGAATCAATGAGTGTTCAATGCGTCCATCAATAATGCTAGCAGTCCTGATTCCCTGTGCAAGTGAGCGGATACAGCAATTCACCTTTGGAATCATTCCGCCACCTATTTTCCCATCTTCAATCATCTTCTTCACTCCCTTTACATCAATCTCCTTCACCAGGCTCCTTGGTTCCTCCCTGTTTGCCAAAATCCCTGCCACGTCTGTCAAAAGAATCAGCTTCTCCGCCCTTAATGCCGCGGCCACTTCACCAGCTACCGTGTCAGCATTGATATTATAAGCCTGTCCAGACTCATCAGCTGCCACTGAAGCAATCACAGGAATGAGCCCGCTGCTGAGCAGCAGTTGGAGGATTGTTGGGTCGACTCTGGCGACCTCTCCTACAAAGCCCAGTTGAGCAGCATTTGGACTAGCCCTGGCTGTCAAAAGACGCCCATCCGTACCAGAAAGGCCTATAGCAGCTGCACTCGGATAGACATAGTTAATACGTGAGACAAGGTCTTTGTTGACCTTGCCTACAAGGACCATGGAGACAACCTCCATGGTCTTGGCATCCGTAACACGGAGGCCGTCATGGAAATGAGCTGGGATGTTGAGCTGGTTGAGAAGTAAATTGATTTCAGGGCCTCCGCCATGGACAAGTACAGGGCGGAGGCCCATGCAAGAGAGCAGGACGAGGTCCTTAACAACCGAGGCCTTCAGCTCAGCTGATTTCATAGCAGCACCTCCATATTTGACAACAATTATTTTGCCTCTTAACTTTTGGAGGTGAGGAAGTGATTCAGATAGAAATCGAACTCGATACCGATCCAGGGACGAATCATTAACAACAATGGCCGAGTTTGAGACAGCTTGCATCCGGATACAGTAAGGTTTAAGGTTCGTTTTTCTCAAGTTTCCATGAGTTTTAGGTTTGGGACATGGCGAGGATTGCTTTAACGAGTAAAGATTGAGATCAGCTTTTGGTGTCCTTACTGTTGTCATGTGCTTCCAGCTATGGTTAATTACGCTGCAATGCAATGCTAAATGAGAAGAGATTTTAAAAGGTCAAGAAAGGTGCCGGTACCGGGTTCCGGTTAATACAAATCACAGAAATAAGAATATACGATCATGTAATTATTGATATATAAAAAAAAAAATAAAGAGATGATGGAGAGGAATATAATCAAAAATTATAAAAGTATGATAATTCTGCCTTGTTCTAACGTAAGTATATAGAATAAATTCTAGTCGGATATTTCTCCCATCATGCTATATGGAGAATAATTCTGTTTTTTTCTAATCCACGCGTATCGGCATGGTATTCCACACGCTATGCCAAAACTGCAACCGAAACCTGAAACACCCAACTAGCTATGCTACAATGGCGCCGGCGGCGTATACAGCCCAATGCTACCTGCAGGCTGCAGCAAGGTCCCCAAAGCACCCCAATGTTGACCATTAACATTTACTTAATTACTTGAAGAAATTAAGGAGGGACAAATGAACCAATTAAGGGAGTTGAAATCGTACTACATGGACCAACCAATCGCTGCCCTGCGCTAGCTTAGCTAGTCTAAGCCTCACCAAATCGTCTTATCCATGTGTAAGTGCGAGCTGGTTTTGCCCCAAACAGTGATGTTGGACCTAGATGCCAATTAGATAGCCCTAGAAACTGTCAGGGAAGGAGGGGAAAAAGGTCTCACCGTTCAACGGCAAGAACTTGTTTCACTCTACTGCTCGTAAAACCATGAAGATGTACAGTATACACCGCCGGTAACATTTACAGAAACGTGTGGCTTCTTTAACATTAAAATCATACAAGCATTTCTACTCACAAAAATCACTGTCTTTAATTGAAGCCTCGGTTTTGGATTCTTTCTTCTACCATCTTTTTCACTATTTAAGAACGCCGGCGCCTTCGTTGAGCAGTGGGGGGTAATTTCTCAGATGGACCACAGGGAAGCTTCTGCCCAGTCTCCCGTTCAATTCTGCTCTTCAGCTCTCTCAGTATCCGAATTTGACCCAGCTTTTCGGGAGACAATTTCTCCCAGTAGATCCCTGTAAAGTGAAGATTGAAGAAATTACATTTGACTTTTAGGAGCAAATTTCTAGGTTAAATTATTTCTGGTATGACGGAATACTGAAGATCTACGTATCAAGAAAACTAGAAAAGTATTCTTATTTTCCAGTTGTGCAAACATATAAGAACCAAGGGCTGCCAATTTCCATTCCAATCCTACAATCTGTATCACCATTTTGAATTCCAAAAGGCATATATGCCACGGTACTTACTTGACGATCAGGAGACCTCTCAAGGGGTGAGAGGTACAGTGCTCGAAGCCTAGCGTCTTATGAAAAAATCTCCAATAGAGAAAGGCTTATAACAGGACTGAGCCCCGATAATTCTGCTGAGATCCTTCTTCGGGAAAATGAAAACTTAAAGTTATGGAATTTTTCTTTTTCAAAATGTAATTTGTTGCCAGAGCAAAGACTCTTCAGAAGTAAATATCCACCATCAAGGTGCATCCCTCATTTGTACAAGCGCTTAACCAAAAATTTTCAGTACCAGAATAAGCTAGTGGCTAACAAATGGATCCAACCTAGGAACTAATTATTGCAAATGGTGAAGACCTCTTTAAAAAATAAAACAAGATAATTCACATACCTTGAGGCTTCGGGATTGCCGTATTGGTAAAAATAACTTGAGTAGGAGTACATATGATGTCAACAGGGACATCGTGGACCAACAGTTTCTCAACGGGAATATCATCCACCAACTGACAGTCGTGGACTGCAACAAGTTACAAGCAAATTTTAAACACAGAATGCAACACACAAGGTGTGAAATTCTCAGATAAGTAATGAAATGTTATGTTGAGAATAATTTATTGTGG
The DNA here is from genome assembly GCA_030664755.1 of Microcos paniculata. NCBI lineage: Eukaryota > Viridiplantae > Streptophyta > Magnoliopsida > Malvales > Malvaceae > Microcos > Microcos paniculata. Next base: position 21,909,566 of record CP131461.1, read on the forward strand.
ACTGATAGAAGTAAAATTCAGAAAACACTAAACAATTAGTGCTTGGGAGCCAAAATTAAAATATCATGCTTCTGGAAATGGAATTGACATTCTTGATTTGTCTTAGCTAACATATCATTTTTGTTAACAAAATAACCAGAGTAAAATAGCAATATGCATACTTCAAGGCTTCAACTAGTACAGATGACAGGTAACATACAAGAAGGTTCAAAACTTCAATTACCTAAGATCATCTATTGGACAAGCATCAAGAAATAAAGAAAAATTCAGCAGATGACATATATGCATGAGCATCTATTGTTCAACCATCTACACATGACATGAGCATCTGTAGGACAAACATGACATCCAGTGGGAGTCATTAAGTTTACAATAAAGTTGAGTGCTGGACACTTGCAGATATTCTAAAATTTAAATTTCCAATAAATAATTAGAATTCAAATTATTTTCATTTGGTTTTATAAAATGTTCAAAATCATGAAAACTGACTTGCTGTCAGAGACACCCGCTTGCTCTTTCACGTTTAACTTCAAGCACTTTTGTATAAATAAACCCAATCCTTTTATAAGGGAAAGGAAAGAGATGTCTGCTAAAATTTCTAACTTCAATGGAGGACTACTAACTGCACATACCTGAGGTGACCACCAGTGTTGAGCCATCAATGGCTCCCATATACCGCAGCATGCCATATTCAAGTTCAGCAAATCCCTGCAGCCAAGTCCCAAATTTTTCTCTTAAAGTAAGAAAGATTCATATGGCTTCTGATATCTATCATCCCATACATGATATACCCTACAACAAAACCACAGAAATCAATTCTAGATTCAAAAAGAAAACATTTGAATTTTCAATTTGAAAAGCTCTCAACAAATTTATAAACTAAAACATTGCACCAAAATTCCACCTCACATGGAGAAAATAAACAAGTTTCACTGAGCTGCGTTAGTTTCTTGGCTTAGTACAGTTTCAATTGGTAATAGGATTTGGGGAACGGTAAAACAGTTCGGAAGGGTAATGGAGATAACTTATCATTCAGACAACGATACAGTGTCAAAGCAATGTTGAACCATAAGATAAAAGAAGAATGCCAGTTAATTTATCCAATCAATAGCAAAACAGATTGCTTTATTAACAGCAAGAAAGAAGCAACATAAAGTGCCAGTTTCTGCAAGTTATTACTCTTAAAAATGATCAGCATAATTCATTTATCCACTCATTATTCACTATCAAATGAGATAACAAGAGAACAAACATTGGCTATTAACTAGAATTAGCCTTTTGCTTTTACAATGTGGTGGAAGATGAAAATATATCTTTTTAGATCCTATTTTCTTCCAAATGAACCTTACAAGATGACCAATAAAGTCTGAAAAGAAAAACATCATTTTTTGTTCAAGAAAAAAGAAGCGGGCTGGAAAGGATGCATACCTCTCCCTTGCCAAGTCGAGCCCCAGTCTTTGGATCTACAGCAACTGAACCAATGATAATTAGATCTACATTGATCTTTTCATCCAATCCAATTGGCCTTCCATACTTTGCAACCCCCACAGAAGTGCATGCCTCATTGATGGTACTAGGAGTAACCATAAAGGATTCAAGTACTGAAAAGAAGCCGGTTCTCAAACGAGGCTGAGGTGTCAACAACTTCTTGCCATCTGTAGTACATAAATAGTGATAATTCTCGGATAAGAATTTAAGCAGCTCCATTTGAACAAATATGTTTTAGATGTCACGAAAAGAATGTCAATTCATTTAGAATGATCCCAACGCGAGCTATGCACCCAAATAAAACCCCATTTATGATGTACTCATAAATCTCCTTGCAAATGAATGCACCAATGGCCAGTCTATATTAGCACCGTTAAGGAATAACGCTGCCCATTATTCCAATTACGAATAGCTCTATACTTATCAATTGAAGATAACATTTCATTTTTGGCATAAACTGAAGATAAAATTTCAATTGCAATTAACCTATTAACTTTCCTCCACGTCGATAAAAACATACACGTTAAAGCTACAAAATTTGCAGAACGATAAATAAAAATGGAAGGGGTGCTTCCTGTACGATTAAAACATTAAAATGGAAGGCATTTGATTATTATAGGCATACAGAATTAATTATTTTGAATTAAACTAACCAGAAAGAGTGAGAAACCTGACTTGCTTTTGAGGCGAATCCGGGTTTACCTTCACACAGTTTGCCATCCCAAATACCTGCAACTTACTCAACTGCCCAGCCAAAAAACAAATAAAGAAGGATACTTCCCATTAACCAAACAAAGCTCAGAAACCATCAGCAGCCCTAAAAGTTAAAGACTTTTACATTTCTGGCAGCAGCTGCTGCTCCAACAAAGTTGGGGATGCGATGATGAACGGGTCTGGGGTTCTGGGCAATATTCTGGGACTCCATTAAATCCCAAACCCTTTTGCGGATGACCCATTTCCAAGCATTGGGATCATCTTCGTCTTCTTCAGCCACCGCTTCCATCACTCTTTTGGAAGTCTCCGCCATTGATTTTCGAGCCTTTGCGTCCAGTCTCAGCCTCTCAGCTTCAAAGGCGGACTCGTCAAATTCCTTGGCATCAGAATTATGGTTTTTCCTGCTTTGGAGTCTGAAACTGACCGAAGGGAAATGGCTGTTGAATTTTCTAATGGCAACAAAGTAATGTCGACTGTAGGTAAATGGGGCTGACAATCGGATCATATTTAAGTCCATGGAAACCAATTCAGAGGTGCGTGTTAGCATACAACTAAGCATGCATGTGTACCATTTTTGTAAGGAGAATTGACGAAAGAAAGCGATAAGTAGTCGACGGCTCAGATCCGCAGTTTGAAGTTGATTAATGTGATCAAGCTCCCTAACCCATCTCCTAAAAATTACCATCGACGAGATTCTGTTCCACTCATTTCATTAGATTGGCCCCCACATGAACAATTGTAATTAGTCTACTCCAGCAAGATGAAGAAAATAACAACATTTAATCTCAAAACTGGTTCATTTCAGGAAGACTAGAAGATGGTGTCGATCAATTTTTACCTCTCAAGCTTCAACTTCGGGAAACCAATTTTTTTTTTTTTGGCCTCATTCGGGAAACCAATTTAAGTACGAAAAGTAACCCTGTTCAAGCTTCATTTGGCTTAATTTTAGACTGCTACGTTTCAGCGGACCTTGATGACATACACAACTTTCCCCTGTTGAGAGCCCTTATTATTTTCTATCCCCTTTTATATCTTTTACCAGCGCAGAGTTGTAAGTGCCAAACCAAGTGCATCAGTTCAAGCATCAACCGATTAACTTTTACCAAAAAAAAAAAAAAAAACAGAAAATAAAGAAACGACATGAATAGGTTTCTATGAAGCATGGTGTAGATTATCTTCATTTGCACATAGTGGCGAAAGAAACACACTTTCATGACAAGAGTCGGCGGAGGAAATCACCGAGTTTAACCCTTGGCAGCCTCGTCAAATATACAGCGGAACACATGCAAAATTGCATATAATTAAATGGCCTCGAATCCGAGAGAGAGAGAGAGAGAGAGAGAGAGAAGCAGAAGAACGCAGCAGCGGAAATCAGTTTGTATCAAAGATTTCCAAGAACTCGTATTGGGAGGGAGGGAGGAATTTAGAGGAGGGGGGATAGCAGGAAACTTCAAGAATAAATCAACCTCATGACTAGTAGAAAACATGTTCGGGTAAGGCATGCAGATACAAATAGAAATGCACCAGTTAGCCTGGATTACAAGAAATATACAACAATGATACAAAGACTCCCTCTACTGCAATTGCAACTACAGTTCTCTCTCCATTCCTATTTCCTCAAAACTGACCATCATCTGCATAATAGAAAGATCTACCCAGAAATTTCAGGAACCTAAAGAAATTAAGTGGTATGTTGTACATACACTACAGATCCAAAGAAAAAGGGGAGGAAATTTAAACAAAAGTATTCAACACCATAAAAGCAATTAGACGAATGGTACACGAAACGGGAGAAAAATGACGACCTACAAACCCCATATAAATATCCTACTCAGGAATAATGAACCCTTAATGCCACAGTACCATTGCAATTCCTTACCGTTAAACTATTACTGTGAGTTCTCTCTAATTGTCTGCAACTGAGAGAATGAAATTCGGATTATCGATCCACCAAGTGAGCTAGCATGCTTGGACACAAGGGCTTCGGTGGCTTGCTCCTCAGTTTCAAACAGAACGAGGGCTTGCTTCTTTCCGTTCATTTCAAAGAGCTTGGTATTAACAATGGCACCATGTTCAGCCAAATGATTCACAATTTCCTCTTCAGAAATCTCCTGCGGTAAAGTGGAAAGATGAATCATTTTTGTTGGTGAACAGCAGTAACGATAGTTCTTTGCAGCATTGCGATTAAAGCGGTTAAGATTTGAGTTTGCATATTCATGTGTGTCAGCTCCCTGTGTTATGTTTGGATGTTTTGAAAAGTTAACCTCCAGTCGCTTTCCAAATAGTGTGGCCCCCTGAATCACAAATAGCAAGTGCGTTATACCCAGTCAGAAGGATTTCCATTCAGCAATATGCATAATCATACTGGCCTCACAAGCCAATACTCACAGAGAGACCTGACTATAAGCAAAAGGCCAAACAGCCTTTTAGATGTAGTCAAAAGATTACCGCAAATAGCTCACTGCTATTCTATCATCCATTAATGTGTCCCAAGCCTCTCATACAGAGAGGAAGTCAAAGAGGGCAAGATAATTCCATTGAAACTTACGGCTAAAGAACAGGAAGGTAACCATTCAGTTTATTGAGTGGTGAGTTCCAACATATAACTTGGGACATAAGAGAGAAAGAAACGAATTTATAAAATATTCATCACATCAGAGCCAACACTGCACCAGATGCATACAAAGGGATAGAGAACAATTCCTCCAGATTATGTATTACTCAGCCTGGTAATTTTAGCGTTTAGAACAACATGAAACCAACACAACTAGACTGATTCAGGAGCCAGTGACATGTGATCATTCCTATAAAACAGCTATTCTTGATCAGAAATAATTTGGAAGACAAAATTATTTAGTATTTACCAACTAGGTAAGGTCAATTAGATGCATCAAATAAAACCACCATAATCCATTCAAAATATGTATTATAGCAAAGCTTCTTGGGAAAGTTGTCTTGAATATACCATAATGGTCCAGTATGATCAAGATAAGATAGCCCAGCCATACACGATTATACGGTGAGCAAATATTTGCATCCATGAAATCCAGATCAGACACAATTAAAGAAAATTATGGATAAGCTATTTGCAAAACCCCAGAACTGTATCTGAGATTCAAAAGCCAAACCTTAAGAAAATGTACTGCCAGTTCAGCCTGGAAGCCATCACCCATCTGAACTAAAGCGTGATCTGGTTTATTGCGCAGAAGTTTAATTCTCACAATATTTCCATAGAGTGAGAACAGGTTGAATAGCTTATCCTCATCTATTCTCTGAAGAAAGATATATATAAGAAAGATATATATTGTCAAGCTCAATGACAAGAGTCCATACTAATTTAATAATTCAGACAAAAATTAAAGAGATAAAAAGGGGTGGCAACTTGCTTACATCAGGATTGAGATTGGAAACAAGCAGTGTACATCTCTCATTTGTCCCACTTATTCCTGGAGGTAAACCTCCTCCAAAAGCTGCTGCAATTGCAGCTGCATTGGCCATCTACATTTCATGAAGAGTGAGGAAGTTCAATCATTATATCTAGTCGTCTTTTACAGATAAAATAAATAAAAAGATTTTTTTGTGAAATCCATTCTGCACAATGATTTCATGCAATTAAAGAATCTAGAATGCCCTGTGCAAGATGGAAATAGACAGACAAGATAGACCCTTAACAGGAGGAATGCAACAATATTTGTTTCTATCAAAAACCCTAACTACGTTTAAGGAACTTTAATAACTACAAAAACAACATTTAACATGTGTCTCTCTCCTTAAGTTTTTTTTTTTTTGTTTTCCTCTTTTTTCTTTTGGGTTGCCCCAAAAGTTCAAAATTTTCAAGGCAGGGGAGATAAGGGACTAAAATGCACTAGAATGAAATACAGGTACATGTGATATCCACTAGCCCAACTTATGTCCACAACCCAAGTTTGATCAAGAGCCATTTCTATTGTCAAGACAATAATGCATGTTCTAATAATCAGTCATGAAACCAAATAAGAAAAAGTAGACAGGTAATGAGACAATATTATTAGACATGAAAAAAAAAGCATATGTCTGTTAACTTCCCATAGTAACAAGAATTTAAGAAACATGAGGGTTAGTTGGAAGACATCCTGAGTGTTCCCACCAAATAACATAGAGATGATAATAACCCCACGATGAGAAAGAACCCTTGCATATAACATTAGACCATGATCTGAGCAACACCCACCTGTGGGAATCCAACTGAAACACAGGAAACAAAAAGAGTCTCCAGTTAACAAGGAAAGAAAACAACCAAATAAAGGAGTAAAAATGAACAAATGAAGATACAAGTACTAAATTTAGCACCTGCCCTAGCACCATGAGCTTCAGGGGAAAACATACCTGGGACATCACCGTACCCAGGATGCTGCATTGAAAAATATGTAAAATCAAAATAGTGAAGGAAACAAATGCCAAAACCAACTACAAACATGCATAAGAAACAAATTGAGCATACCTGTGAGGATCTGCCCTTCTGTTCTGTCGGGAGATTTGGGTTTGTGAAGTCCCTAAGAAGGGAGGGAATACAATGTTTAGCAGCATAAAAATGAAAAAGTCAAAGCTATAAAAATAAAAGTAATTAAAAAAGAACCAAGTGGCAGCTAACATACCTTGATCGATCATTATTGTAATGCACTTGTAATTCGTCAAGGCTGGAATGAGAAAATGAATAATAAATACTAACCAACAACTTGACTTTTACAAACTATAATCCAATAAGAGAGAGAGAGAGAGAGAGAGAAAGAGAATCTAAGAAACCAAATAACATCCACCCACATGCCCAAGACAGAAATTATGATATTTTTGTTACTTGTTGAAAACCTACTTAGAAAACTGTATATCCAGCTGACAGCAGCCATCATAAATATTGCGGCCCTACAAAACATTGAAACATTAAACCACCTACAAAAGTAAATTATATAATAAAATTAGACAAGTTTACCATCTGAAGTGACTAATTTAATAAAGAACTAAATATACCTGAAGAGAGGTTCTAGCTGTGACAGCACTTTGGCGTAGTTGATACTGGATCAGGGCTTGAAAACCTATACAGTTTGCAAGAACAGGATGAAGAAAGGAGGACGAATTTTTAAACAAATAAGGAGAAAAGTCTATATAAAACCCTGCCCACATGACCACGTATCTTAAATGTAAGGGGTAAAGACATTCACAAACATCACTGCAAACACAACAGAACAAGGAAATATAGAAACTTCACAACTTTAAAACTATTTCTTATGGTCTGGTGATTAACATAAATAATTTTACAAATAGTCCTTTCAAAGAAAAAAATTCCAAATATCCAATCCATCTGTATACTGTGTTTAAGAGTTTAGGAGGCAGCTTTAGAAAAAAGAGAGATGAAGAGAGAAAGAAAACGTGAAGCTGACCAGCCGACTTCTGAAATGTGACAATCTTCTCCACAAATCCATGAGGTGAGAAAACTTGGTGTAGCACTTCCACAGTGATAGGATATAGCATATGATGGATTGTGACCAGGAGAATTCGATTCGGCTGTGCATCAGAGTGTGCCCCAATAGCAAACCCGCATAGAGACAGGAGAGAGAAGACTATAAATGGAGAAGTATATATAGAGGAGAATAATAAAGAAGCACCAGACAGAGAGAAGAAGATTAAAACAATAAAGAGAGAATCACTGTGTGCAGCAAAAACACATTTAAAACACTAAAATAAAAATAAAAAAAGAACATACAAACCAAGGAAGGACACTCAAAAAGTGTAGAAATAAAAGCCAAAAGAAATATTTTCTAGTTATCTCATGCCATGTACTTAATGGTTCGTTGTGCTACAAAGAAACTTAATACCTTCTGCACCCTAAAATTGGAAATACTATGCATAAAACTAACAGGACAAAGTATTGGCCCATGTTCTTTCTTTTAGCCAAAGTTAAATAAACAGACCATATTCAAGACAATAGAGTAAACTCCAGCAACTAAAACCAGAAAGTTGAAATGCCCATGGAACTTCCAAACATTTTAAGTGCTTCTCGTTATATAGGTTAAAGGTTCAATGCTCTCAAAAAAGGTTAAAGGTTCAAAATTTTTCAAAGAGAAAAGGAATATCCAAACAAAGAAAAACTGAAAAAGTGCTTTGGCTAACCAAAATTATGACCAGATAATAGTATGATGTATGCAATAAGCACAAAACATGTCAAACGGAATGCAATATACTCAAACAATTTGCAAAGTGCAGTGCAAAAGTAACCTCCATAAATGAACCCTAGAGATCAAACAGCTACTACTCCAGAAGTGACCACTGAATAAAAGTAGGAACTTGATAAAAGTAGCTCTCCTTCCCAAGTCACTTGGTTAAAAACAACAATTTCAACCTTTCACATTATGAAATTAACCAATCTTCTAGTCATCCAGTATAGAGTAAATTTCCACAGCAATCAATCAAGGATTACTCCCAATTATCAAAATTAAGGAATATTTACTAATTCTAGACAAGAACACATGTTTTACTTGCTCAGCTTTAGAAAATTAAACTGCCTCAAATTCTGATCAAGTCAAGGGCTTTTGCATGGTCATGTTACTGAATTTTATTACTCTACCTATTTTCAACACGGTGCCTCATTCATCCCTCATTATGTAGCCTAAGGTTCAAAGCAGTAACTTCACTGTAAGCATATAATCCTTACTGTCAGAGATGATATCAAAGACAAAATGAAGTTGATAAAAAACTCTAGCTGGTTCTTTACAACTCCAAATGCTACAAATACAAATTCTCCCGCAGAAACTGCTTTATTCAAAATATCTCTCTCCACAAAGACCAATAACTATTATTCATTTCGTATCCACTATATACAATATGCTAATTTACTAACCTCATCTCCTCGTCCCTGAGCATTCTGGTCCATTGTTGTAAGTTCCTGATGTGATGAGAACTGAACATAAACATTCCTCCCCCTGGAACATTACCAAACCATGCATAAGTATTTGAAAATAAAAAGCCCTAACAGAAGCAAATACAATACTTTTAAGCAAATACAATACTTTTATACCTAATAGCTGGTTGAACATTAGTGTAGAACTGCAACGCATTGATGGCTGAAGGAACATCTTGCATTTGGAGGAGAGCCTACACATAATTGAACAGGAATACATATATTCAATCTAATTACGTAAAATTCTTAAGTTTAAACAGTTAAATTTAGCACAAGGCATCAAGTAAAAACCTGATTCTTTGCACGGAGCATTACAAGCTTTGTTATTACTCCAAATGGCTGGAAAAGTTGAAGCAAATCATTCTGCAAGAAACAGCAGGAGATGAATCACATAAAACATATTTGACAATGAAGAATATGTGATGCAGTTAAGGTGGGGGAGGGTTGAACATCCTATACATATTCATTATGGCAAACCACAATTTTATCCCCGTTAAAGGAATAAAATGAACCTTCAGCAAAGGCATTGCTGCTATCACGAACTCCCTCACTAGATAATTTTCACAAGATATTACTCGTTTTCTAACCACACTAGATTAAAACCTAATCACGAACATGCATATTTATAACTTAAGCATCATAAGTCAGAAAATTGGCAACTTTGTCTGTTTCAAATTCCATTTCCATAAATAGTGCCCCTTCCATAATTTGAGTTATAGCTTATGCACAACTTGTTACAAGCAAAACAGAGTCTTTTGCATAAGAAAGCTTTTTTTCTTCAAGTTTGTTCATAAATATCACAGTGAGCCTGCTTCAATATTACCTAATCTTCTGCTAGTGATTATTGCAACTTATCAGAATACAACGTAGTTTTAGCAATATTCTGATTCAGAGATTTTCCAGTAAACCATGTGAAGTTTTAAGAATTAAACCAAAAAATGAACCAAGCTGCAAAGTGAAGCATTCTTTTCTACTCACCGTATTTGGTAAATGGCACCAATATTTGTTTGAATAAGATATGAAATGAATTAGTTTTCTTAAACCTCCAAACAGGAAAAGTAAATATCAAACCAAACATTTTATTCCTAAGCTGTGAATTTTGTAGAGTTTCTCGTCCACAGGCATCCCCATGGTGCTGACACCATCCTACCAAAGGAACCATTACGATTACTGCAATAGATCATCATACGTATATGATAAACTGCATAAGGATTTGGGAGGCAATTTTACATTTAAGTTCCTCCTTAATGGTAATTTTCCTTTTATGGGAATTGATCATAGATGCACCAAAGGTTTCAAACTTTTTTTATCTGTTTGCCTTACCATGATCAGACAAACACAAACACATTTTGATTACTACCAAAGCTAGAGACTTGGTGGCAATGCGATAGAAGTTAAAGTGAGCAAAGAGAAAGAAGCTTTACTTCAGAAATTTCGTGGCCAACGTTGCGAACGTGAATCACTTTAGAAGGTTCCGCCATTTGCAACAACCTGTAACAAACTATCCCACTATCAATTATCTATCTTTCCTCAGTTTTTCCTATCAAAATTGCAAAAAGCAACGCCTTTTTATCCAAAATGTGCGCAAATGAAAGCAAAATTGAAGTTCGACGAAACTAAACCAAAATTTTCTCACAAAAATCAAGTCCTTTACGGCTCCTCTTTGTCCTGTTAATTCAGTGCATCTAACAGTCAAATCATACAAATTCATTAAACACTAAAAAATTAAAGTAACATTTTTTCCCAAATACCAACAGGTGAAAAGATCAAAAAAAAAGAAAAAAAAAGAAAAAGGAAGTAGAGATGTGAGAGAAAGTCAAAAAAGGAAATACCTAACCTCTGTTTGGTTGCGAAGAAATCAAATGAAAGGCGTGAGAAAATTTTAAAATTTTAAATAAAATAAGGAGCAAAAGCTTTGAATCTGACAAAAGAGAGAAACAAACTGTAATTTTCTTCCCTTTGGGTTTATTTTTTAGTTTATAAGAAAGCAAAGACCGTTATATTCAGTTAAAACACAGTGAGATCAGAGAGAGAACTTGCCTGAGAGAGAGAGAGAGGGGGAAAGGGGAGAGAGAGAAAGAGAGAGGAGGGAAAGGGTGGGAGAGGAAAGAAAGAGAGAGAGAGAGAGAGAGAGAGAGAGAGAGAGAGGGAAGGGTTTGAGAGGAATCAGAGAAGAGGAGAAATGTTGTTCCCAGGCATGTCTATTTTGTTTGCCCTATCTCTTTCCTCTTTTCGCCCTAAAATACCCCTCCGCTTTTCTCACTGTCCACTGCCCATCCAAATCCAAATTTACAACAAACTGATCGATTTTCCTCCACTTTTGTCAGGAAAATTTTAGAACTCATTTAGTCAATTTTTCTAAGCGATTACTTGTAAGCTTGTTGTAGAAAAGAGCAAAGATGGTAGCTTATGCAATAGCCAGTCTTTCTCTCATCTTCTAATTAAAGATTTCAATCAAAACCTCCAATATGAAATCTCAAATTCTAACCATATTCCTCAGGAACCTGATTACTTGTAACTCTTTCATTAAAAAAGTTACTTTGTCCATCTCATAATTTTTGTTTTTTTTTTTACTTTTCATAAATTTTAAAAAAATAGTGAAAAGTTATTAGTTTACAAAATTATCTTTGTCTTTTTTGAATTGTATGGAGTGATATGATAAAAAGTAAAGATAAATTTAAAAGTTTAAATATATTTTTTTTTATAATAAGAGATAAATATATTGAAACATTCAAAAAGGAAAGATTGATAAAAATAATGGGACAGTGGGAAGAAGTAATATATTCAAAACTTAATTATATTCCACGATTAATCATTACCATACCGACAGTTATTAATACTTTATTTTGGATAATTATTTTTTCTCCCAAGTTCCTAATTTACCTTTACCTCATCTTCACTATTATACTTAGTAGTTGAATGAAAATGTACATAAGACTTGTTTAGTACCTATTTGAGTGTTAAAAAATTATTTTTCATCTCTAACGTAATATCAAATGATTTTCAATTTACCAATGTTTATTAAGATGAGTGGAAGAAATTCAATATCTTTCAATTAATGTCTCGCGTTCAAGTCATATGAATGAAAAAAATAGATTTGAAAAAACTCTTCTCAATTAGGATCTGATTCTATTCAATTTCAGATTAATAAATCTAATATAATTATCGAATATCAAATGATTTTAAAAAAAAGGTTTAATTTGTCTCAAAAGTTAGTTTGTATAGTAAAAGCTGAATAAACAAACACCCCCTCCCCCACCTAAAAAAAACCCAATAAACATAAGAAGTTGATATATAGATAATTTTGTTATGAAAGTGGCCTTCAAACGCCACAAAGTAAATGTTAAGTAACATAGGCTTTAATTGGTAGATGAGTTACAATTGCAATTACTATTTGCAATCTATAGTATAAATTGAGGTTCAAACCTCAATCGTATATAGACACACCAATATCAATACTAAATACCGATCAATACTATACACCCTTTCTCTTTATTTCCATTCTAGCTCTCTCTCTCTTGTTCTTTTAATTCTCCTTATTTCTTGTTCTTGCTTCTTGTGTCAATTCTAATTAACATACTTTTCACAACACGTTATCAGCACGAGTGCTCTAAAGAGAAGTAAGTTTGAAGTTTAGTAAGTTCTAAAGGTTTGGTCTAGAATTTCATACAAAATTTATTTTATTTAACATTTTCTTTACACGAGATAATTTGAATTTTTATTGTATAAAGATTCACTTCTAATCATCATTGACACCAGAAGTTGTCAACCTAATTGAGACCATTCTTTCTAGTATTATGGCAAATATTGAAAAGCCCAAATTCCAAATTTTGGATATAAATGGCAATAACTACTTGTCATGGTGTCTTGATATTGACTGCATCTCCAAGGCTAAGGTCTTGCAGCTACCATTGGTGAAAATGAAAATGCTAATGATAAAAATAAGGTAAATGCGTTGATTTTATCCGTCAGCATCTAAGTGATAGGCTAAAAGTTCAATATCTATCTATCCGAGATCCCTTGATCTTGTGGACAAGATTGAAAGATCGGTATGATTACACCAAAACTGTCATCCTCCCTCAAGCACAATATGATTGGCAACATCTGAGGTTGCAGAATTTCAAGTCTGTGTCCAATTATAATTCGGCATTGTATGATATTGTTTCATGGCTTGAACTTTGTGATGTTAAGCTTACTGAGGCTGAGCTTTTAGAGAAAACATTCTCCACCTTTCATGCTTCGAATATTGTATTGCAACAGCAATACCAGCAGCGCCAATTTAAAACATATTCAGAATTGATCTCAGTCCTGTTGACTGCAGAACAAACAAATGAGCTGCTACTCAAAAATCATGATTTAAGACCTGCTGGCTCTAAGGCACTTCCTGAAGCAAATGCCAGGTCAAGTAAGAATGTTGGCCGTCTTAGAGGCTGTGAGCACAGGCATGGGAATTTTTCTCGTAAGGGTGGCGGAAGATCTAACCGTAATATAAATAACTCCCAACACAACCCTAAATGTAAAAGGCCTATGAAAAAGCATGATGATAGTACCTGTCACCGTTGTGGAATGACTGGTCATTGGTCACGTACCTGTCGTACGGCCAAACATTTGGTTGATCTATACCAAGCATTCCAGAAGGATAAAGGCAAGCATGTTGAGACCCATGCCATTGAAAATGACCTTACTGTGAGTGATGCTGAAGTCAATAAGGTTTTGGTCAATGAAAACTCTCATAGTCTTGGCAATGCTAAACCTTTTGAGGTTTCTAATTTCTTTTGATAATGTTGATGAAAATAATAAGTCCTTAGAAATAGAACCTGACGGTTTTCATTTATGTTTTGCCATACCCTTGGATAATTATGTTACCAAGGAAGATATTACATAAATATGGTCATCAATAAAATCATGAGTTTTATTCCATGTTTGTTGGTTTATATTTTGAATCGTATTATTAATTTGTTAAATTTTATGGAATTAGACACCTGAAGTTGTCAATATAAATGCAAATGGGACACATTGAGAAAAAGGATGATATATGTTTGCTTGATAGTGCCACGACGCATACTATACTTTGTGGCAAACACTTTTCTCAAATGTGACATTGTGTAAAGAAAATGTTCAGACGATATCTGGTCCTATTAATATTATAGATGGCTATGGGAATGCCACAGTTATTCTGCCAAATCGCACAACATTGTATCTTGAAGATGCATTGTTAAGCGATAGATTAAAAAGAAATCTACTTAGCTACAAAGATGTACGTCGTAATGAGTACTATCTAGAACAGTTAATGAGCAAAACAAAGAATTTCTTTGCATCACTTCCTACAAGATGGGCCCGAAGACCATCCATGAGAAGCTGGAAGCTTCTAGTATAAGATTATATTGTGTCCCAATACGAGCTATAGAATCATATGCCACGATGCCTTGGAAATTAGTGAACCCCGATGTGTTCGGACTTTGGCATGATCACCTTGGTCATCCAGGAGCTACAATGATGCGAAGAATCGTTAAAAATACTTGAGGACACCCTTTAAAAGATACAAAGGTCTTGTTGTCCAAGGATTACATTTGTGAATCTTGTTCACATGGATAACTCATTACTAAACCTTTCACGACAAAGGTTGATTATGAATCTCCTTCATTCTTGTAGAGATTCTAGGGTGATATCTGTGGGCCGATTCAGCCTGCAAGTGGACCATTTAGATATTTTATGGTATTAGTGGATGCATTATGCAGATGGTCCCATCTTTGCCTATTATCAATGCGCAACGTCATTTTTGCACGTTTGCTTGCACAGATAATAAAGCTTCGAGCTCATTTCCCAGATTATCAATTTAAAAGTATAAGAATGGATAATGCTGGTGAGTTCACATCAAAGAGTTTTGATGCTTATTGCGTTTTATTAGGAATTGAAGTTGAACATCCGGTCCCACATATTCATACTCAGAATGGATTAGCAGAATCCATGATTAAGCGCATTTAGATTATTGCTCGAACTCTATTGATGAGGACAAAGCTCTCATCCTCAGCGTGGGGTCATGCTGTTTTACATGCGGCAACTTTGATTAAATTACGCCCCACTGCTTTTCATTTATATGCCCCTCTTTAGTTAGTCTTGGGCCAGGAGCCAGACATTTCACATCTTCGCACCTTTGGTTGCGCGATACAAGTGCCTGTAGCACGACTGCAAAGGACCAAAATGGGTCCCCAATGTCATTTGGGCATTTACGTTGGGTTTGATTCACCGTCTATTATTCGGTTCCTTAAACCATTGACGGGTGATTTATTTACCGCTAGATTTGCAAATTTATATTTTGATGAGACAGTATTCCCAACACTTGGGATACCAAAAGCTTCCACAAATGGAAAGCAGAAAAAAGTCGAGATTTTCTCATGGAATGAGAAAAGTTTGTCTCATTTAGACCCAAGAACACCTGAATGTGAAAATGAGGTGCAACGATTGATCCATTTACAAGTTATTGCAAATCAAATGCCTGATGCATTTAATGAGGCTGCTAAGGTTACAAAGTCTCATATTCCAACTGCGAATGTTCCAGCTAGGATAGATGTTCCTGTAGAACCACCCGAAATGGATCTAAATGGCCTGCGCCTGAAGCGTGGTAGACCAATGGGATCAAAAGACACTATTCCTCAAAAAAGAAGGGGGAGGAATTTAGAATCTGCTCCAGATGAACATATTGATTTTTCTTGAGGAAAATAAGTTGCCCCTGAAGTGGCACAACATATTATTCAAAGAAAGCATATTACCCCTACAGTGGCACAAATTTATGAGCATATTGCCCTTGAAGTGGTACAAACCCATGAAAAGATCACCAACTTCGAGAATACTGAAATTTCCATCAGTTATTATAATGAGATATGGGATCGGAATGAGATAATCATCGACGATGCATTTGCTCTCTCAGTTGCTCATGAGATTATGAATGATGATTATGAACCTCGGTCTATAACCGAATGTCGTCATAGGCAAGATTTGCCCAAATGGGAGGAAGCAATCCAAGCTAAATTAACTTCCCTTGCCAAACATAATATTTTTGGGCCTATTACTAAAACCCCCAACAATGTAAAACCTGTTGGATACAAATGGGTATTTGTCCGGAAACGAAATGAGAAAAACGAGATCATGAGGTATAAAGCCCGACTCGTAGCCCAAGGTTTCTCGCAGAGGCCTGGGATAGATTATGATGAAACATATTCACCAGTAGTGGATATATTTACCTTTCATTTCCTTATAAGTTGAGTTGCCCAAGAAAATTTTGAAATGCATCTTATGGACATTGTGACCGTATACTTATATGGTTCATTAGATTCTGACATCTATATGAAAATTCCTGGAGGTTTCAAAATGCCTAAAGCATACACTCCCCACAACTTATTCTCAATAAAGTTACAAAGATCTTTGTATGGGTTAAAGCAATCTGGCCGCATGTGGTATCAATGTTTAAGTGAATACCCGACTAAGGAAGGGTACATAAATGATCCCATCTGCCCATGCGTGTTTATTAAAATATCTGAAACCAAGTTTGCTATTATAACAATTTATGTCGATGATACGAATTTAATTGGAACTCCTGAAGAGTTATCTGAAACTGCTGAATATTTGAAAAATGAGTTTGAGGTTAAAGATTTGGGTAAAACCAAACTATGCCTTGGTCTAGAGCTTGAGCACAAAAAGAATGGAATACTTGTCCATCAGTCAGCATACACTGAAAGATTGCTTAGACGTTTTAACACGGACAAGGCTCACATATTGAGCGCCCCTATGGTTGTAAGGTCTCTTGACCCCCAAAATGACCTGTTTTGTCCTAAAGAATCTAATGAGGATATACTTGGTCCTGAAGTACCATACCTCAATGCCATCGGGGCTTTGATGTACTTGGCACAGTGCACAAGACCAGATATCACTTTTGCGATAAATTTGTTGGCACGTTTCAGTTCTGAGCCAACTCGAAGACATTGGAATAGGATTAAACATATCTTCCTTTATCTTCGAGGAACCATTGATTTGGGGTTATTCTATTTTAAGAAAACTACTAACTCTGGTTTAATAGGTTATGTTGATGCAGGATATAACTCTGATTCGCACAGAGCTCATTCACAAATCAGTTATCTATTTTGCTATAATGACACAGCCATTTCTTGGCATTCCACTAAGCAAACATTAGTTGCTAGATCTTCCAACCACTCTGAAATTATTTCCCTCTATGAGGCCGGAAGAGAGTGTGTTTGGTTAAGATCTATGATATCACACATTCATAATGCTAGTGGATTCAAACTGGTAATAGATTCTCCCACTATAATTTATGAGGATAATGTTGCTTGTGTTGCACAAGTCAATGGAGGATATATCAAAGGTGATAGGACCAAGCACATCTCGCCGAAATTTTTCTATACTCATGAACTCCAAGAAAGTCAACAAGTTGATGTTAAACAGATTCGCTCTGCCGATAATCTTGCAGATTTATTTACTAAATCTTTGCCAACATCAACATTTGAGAAATTAGTTTATGACATTGGTATGCGGCGAGTTAGTAAGATGCAAGATTGAATTCCCAAGAAGTGGAAATATTTAGATGCTCCAGAAGTAGTTGTTTGTTTTATTTCAGGGGGAGCAATTATGGATATAAGTGCACTGTACTCCTTTTTCTATCTGCCTGATTTTTGTCCCACTGAATTTTTGCTGCTTAAGGTTTTTAATGAGGCAATAATAGCACGTCCAATTAGGCCACTAAAGTAGGCCCACCTATATTGTCCTGAAGACAAATAGATTGTCTTGAAGACAAGCACATATTGTCCTGAAGACATATTAGACAGACTTAATTGTACTGTACTCTTTTTCCCTTATGATCGATTTTTTCCCACTGGGTTTTTCCGACTTAAGGTTTTTAACGAGGCAGTACACGTCCAATTTTCATAGTGGCATTTTGTCCAAGGGGGAGTGTTATAAAAGTGGACTTCAAACGCCACAAAGTAAATGTTAAGTAACATAGGCTTTAATTGGTAGATGAGTTACAATTGCAATTACCATTTGCAATCTATAGTATACATTGAGGTTCAAACCTCAATCGTATATAGACACACCAATACCAATACTAAATACCGATGAATACTATACACCCTTTCTCTTGATTTCCATTCTATCTCTCTCTATTGTTCCTTTAATTCTCCTTATTTCTTGTTCTTGCTTCTTGTCTCAATTCTAATTAACATACTTTTCACAACAAATTTTATGTTATTGATAATATATACGTACTTTTATGTACCTTACATTTTCACAGTAATAAATTAACCCTCAATGTGCCCGTGTTATTTAAGTTTAACTCAAAACATTTATAATATGCTTTTATCTTGTCTAAACATAATCTACAAAGGAGTAGATTTTAAATGAATTATTATCTTATACATTATACATACGTTGTCAATGAAAGATTATAATTAGTGTTCTTTTCTAAATATTAATTAATTAATTAGGTAATAGCACACTAGACTGTCATATAACTCTCTTTATGGAGTTAAAAGGCTAACTGTTCAATTTAAGGCCATGTCTTTTCACAATAGTTTAATTTAGGGATAAACTTTCTAATTTGGACGATTGAGAATCAAACGTTGCAAAATCAATTCAATTTGGACCCTACTATCACTTTAAACGGCACGTAATAGGTTAAATCAAAAGGTTGTCTTTTTTGAAAATCCCAAAAAGGCTGTGCCCCTTATTAAAAAAATCTGAAAAAAAAAGTTTGTGTTTTGATTTTTTTTTCCTAAAAAAAATTTACAAACCAAAATGTGAAGAAAAAAAGAATCAATCTTAGAAATCTAGTAAAAAATGAAGCAAAAAAAAATCTTGTCGATTTCTCAATCCAAAAGAACAACAAAACCCAGTTGATCCCTTGTCTTTTTTTTTAAAGGCAGGGTGTTTAAGAAATCGAACAACAAAGAAAACAATACCTACAAAAAATCCATATACAATATCCATGGGACAAAAAACCAAAGAATAGAAGCAAAAAGAATCAAAAAAGTAGCCACAATTTTACAAAACAAAAGCACCACGTCAACACAATATTCAAAAATATAGCAACACATGGATACCAAGAAGCACCAACCTACAACCATGATAAAAGGAAACAAAGTCAGGTGCAACATGGGTTATGTGCTCAAAACATAAAGAAAGTTAGAATTGATGGTGTTCAAAGAGAAGATATTGAATACAGCAAAAAATTGAAGGGCTTCTTTAAAGGAGAATGGTTGGCTTCTTTCAAAGAGAATGACTGAATATGGATTCAAATTTCAGTTTTAAATTACTTCTAGGGTTAGGATTTGTCTTTTTGAAACAGGGAGAAAATTGGAATTTTCAAAATTTTTAGTGGGTAGTTCAAGATTAGAATAGTGAAAAGATAGATAATGAGATAAAAAAAAAGGACATGATTGATTTTCAAGCAAAAAGAAACTTTTGTCAACGATAGACTAGAAATTTACAAGTTGATTGGATGTGTAAAGGAGAAAGAGAACTTTTGATTAGTTTGCTTAGGGTGAAAAGAGCACCCCCCCCCCCCCCCAATCCAAAAAAAAAATAACTAGTAAGCCCTTAGGGGGCATTTGGTTGGGACTATATTACATTACTCAAGGGATGTGCACTAAGTTATAGGCATTTGTTTAATTACTCTGTGAATAGTATAAAAGAGGCATGTGATTACCACTTCAATGGTAATATGGGTGAAAATGTAGTATCCACCTCCTCTTAGATAAAATTACATTATCTACCCTTTTTGCTCCAATCGTCTTATTTTATACTCTACTTTTTTTTTGGGTCCTTGTTGCCTTATATTAATCTCAAAATATCAAAAATACTACTGAACCAAAGTAAAATGAAAAATATTTTTGTTTATGGTAACTTTGGAAGGTACTGCACACAAATATGGATTACACTTTTGTTTATTGTAGCTTTGGGGGGGGGGGGGGGGAGGGGAGGTTACATGTTGTAAATTTTTTGTATATGCAAGATGATGGTACTAATCTTTAGTTTAGCCAAGGTGGCTGTTCATATTGTTTATACCAGTAAACAATGTCTTCCTTTGGGTTTGACAATATTTATAAAAAACAAAAAAAGAATTGGTAGTTTCAATGGAAGGAATTTTAGTTATTTGATGTTAATTATTTGATTTTTTTTATTTTGTTAATGTTTACTTTTTTATAGTGAATTTATTTAACAACTTCAAAATGTGTTAATTAACCACAGAATATAGATTTATATAAGTGAGGGTAAAATGATAAAATACTCATTTGTATATGTCATATTCTCACACCAACCAAATAGGATAATCTAAGATATCCATCCACCATCCTTAAACCAAACAAAAAATACACACATTACTAGGGAATCAAATTACCAAACAAGGACGTGATAATCTTATTACCACAAGTAATGTAAGATTACTTCAACCAAATGTCCCCTTAATTGAATCGATTCTGAAACATTTAATCATCAATCGATCAAATTAAAAAATTTAACCCCAAAAAATTAAACCATTTCCCAAAGATTTAGCCCCAAATTTTGAGAAATTAACAAAGTAAAAACACAACCCATGACATTTGGAGTGGGGTCGATGGTGGTGGTGGTGGTTGTTGTTGTTGTGTATTTGTGTTGGGGAGGGGGGTCGACAATTTGTGTTTTCGTGTCATGTTCTTGTAAACATGTTCGTGTTTCCGTGTCATGTTCGTATCGTGTAAACATGTGCTATTAACAATCATATAGCCATACACGAACACAACATAAATAACTAATGGTGTCAATGGTATAAAAACACGTACACAAAACTATTTAACTTATGTATAATACGACACGACACGATTAACACGTTAGAACATGACACGACACGATTACACGATTTAAAATAATTTTTAAAATTAAAAAATAAGATTATTGTTGAGGTCTGGATGTTAGGACCTTAACAGGAATGGTAATGACCTTGGTTCACCTCATTAGCTAGGAATCTGTAAGGAAAAATGGGGGACCGGAGCTTGGCCAGTTGATCCCTCTCCAATGCTTAAGTCAGCCCAAGATGTAGTAGAAGAAGAACAGAGAAAGTTGTGAGAAAAGTCTTACCCATCAGCTTGATTACCGCCTTATATATGGGTGTGGTTGGATGGGCTTTCAGTCGAGTTTGGGTCAGCCTTATGGCTTTAGTGGTTTGGGCTTTGGTTTATAGGCCCAGATTCTATAGTGGGCACTGTTAGGTTTATACTCAACAAGTGCCCCCTAGGCGTCAAGGAGATTATAAAGTAATTGGGTTGACGGCTAAAATGAAAAAGGGTACCGAGTGTAAAAGATAGCCGATTGTGTGGGAGATGGACACTTGTAAAAAAATGGAGCGGTCAAATGTATCTAAGTAGGCTGAGTGGAGGAGAAAAATGGCAGGATTGGGCTGGATAATTAAGTGACGTGGCACTAGTAGGTCCTTTCAAATTTCAAAATGGGATAATGTAGTGGGAACCTAGAAAGTTACCTAGTTTGTTCGAATTGCAAAGTGCTTCGCGTGGTGATACGGGATTGACGGACAGGGGAGATATAAATTGGCCTATCACTTTCACCTGTCGCTTTCAATCAATCACTATTACAATATCATGTTTTCATTATCCCTCTCGTGTTCTTCGTTTTCCAAAAGGAGTTAAGGGTTCCGATTGCCCGAAATCTCCGGTGAAGTAGGTTTTCGGCGTCATAGTTGTTACTAGGGCATTTTCCAGTAATGGTAGAGAGGAAATAGACTTTTTTAACCGTGGTAAGTCTAATTTTTGTTTGGTAATTTGTAAAAATGTTGAGTGGAGAGGAGAGTATTAGTGAGGCGAGGGTAAGTAGTGGAGAGGCTTTAGCTAGCGAAGGGAACATTGGCGAGAGCGTGAGCCTCTCAGAAATGATGGCCTTGGGTAGTGAGGGGGTCCAGGGAGAGGTAAAACAAAGTGTAGGAAGGACACAGAGGTGTCGGGGTGGCTAAAGAAGACTAGAAGAGTAGCCGATAGACGAAGAGGCATCGAAATATGCCACGATGTATGTGATTGGGAAGGTCAAAGAGGACGACAAACACCGGTTGACCGTCATAAAGGCAGAGTGTGGGGTCGACGAGTATAAGATTGCTACACTCAGTCCTGACTACGACCTAGGATAGTAACACTGGAAGGTTCTTGTGCATGCTTTATGAAGAGGCGTTTAGAGTTGGCTTCAAGCTCCCGACACAAGATTTTTATCGAGAAATGCTTCATTATTACGTATTATCCCCAGCTGGTTGATCATAAATTCCTAGCAAACTGTGGTGACTTAAGTGATCATTTGTAGGTATAAAGGCTGGGCACTATCTGTAGATGTGTTTAGAACTTTGTTTAAGATAAAGTTCCAAGGGGGTTTCTACGTCCTCTACAACTGGCAAAAAAACAGCATAACCTCTTCAAAGTACCAGAGAGTAACAAGGGTTGGAAGAAACAGTACTTCAGGGTAGAGAAGCCAGAAAAAGTGGAATGGGACTTCGTGGTGGATTAGGTGTACGACAATGAGGTTATGCTGGAGATGCTGAATGGAGCGCTTGTACTCAACGCAAGCGGCCAGCATCAGGTGGATTATTCTAAGACCAGCGAATTGTTGATCACATTCGATGAGTGTGCTCACCTGGCAAGGTTACATAACTCCAGCCTGAGTCTCCCAAGAACCGGTGGTATGGCGAATGAGGCCTATGGGGAGTAGAATGTCGGGGGTAAAGGTTTTGTATGCCATTCCCGGTGCTAATGTGGTGCTGTTGCTACCCCAATTGTCACACCGCCTCAAACACCATAAGAAATGGTGAAGTTGTCTGTACCTGTGTCCAGGGTGTCGATTGACCCTATAGGTAAAGCCTAGTCCTAGAATGGCCTAGTTAGGAGTCGTAGACTTAAGTAATGAGAGTTTTCACACTTAGTATATTTGTAGAGGTAATCTTAGTAAGAATAAAAACAACTTTTACCTAGTGAAATTTTTCTCATTTTGAGTAATTAGGCCTCCAAACACCTAAGGTAAGTTTTGACCTAGGAAGTAAAAGTCAACTTTTTGTATTATTTTTCAAAAATTCTTATACCTCACTGAGGGCATAAATAACCTTTCAAACCACCTAGTTATCTTATTTAGTGTGTCTTAGAATATTCAAAACTATCACATCATTTTTCTAAACATCCTCTTTGACGGAAAATATTGCAGAAGAAAATGTCACAATTTTCAATGGCATTTTCGTAAATATTTATAGAATTACAAATTGAATTTTTCTTCACTGAAAATGATTTTACCCACAATACTAAATGGTCCCATGCTATTATACATGGTTGAAACTTGAAAACTGTCTAGTTGCTGCGTGAAAATCTGAAGTGCAATTACCATTTTACCTTTGAGAAACATTGAAGGCATTTTAACACCATAGGTTGTACACCTTTAACGTGTTGTAATACCCACTTCGTGAATTTTATTTTGTCAGATAGTGCCATGCATTTCATGATGTAGAGTACGGAGAATATTACAATGTAAAATGGATAATTAGGAATTTCGATGAAAATGCGGGAGAAGTTCGAACTAGCATAGCTTACAAACGGTAAGGAGTTTGAGAATTTTGTGGCACATAAAATAGCTCAACGAGGCTTAAAAATAATTTGGGACACTGTATAAGGTTCAAGACTGACTAAGGATACCAATGGAATTTTTAAATTCTTCGAGGGCAAAATCGTCCATGGGGTAAAAAGGTCATTTTGCCATAAGATTTTATTTGGTCATGTGCAACGGCCATATAAAATGGCCATGGCTGGCTATGCTCTAGGAAATTCAAGAAATTTCCACAAATTTCTCATATTTTCTCCATTTCCACCAAATTTTCTTTCACCTTGATCTCCTAGTTTAATCCACTAAACCCCTAAAAGTTTATAGCGAAATTGAAGCTCTCAACAAGCCTATCAATAGCCCTTTGTCAATTTTGGAGAATTTGAGCTTGGTTGAAAGTAATTTGGAGAAGAAGAATTAGGGTTTATATTGGAGTTGGAAAAATCATAAGGTAAGTATACATAATTTTGAGTTATGTTGGAGATTTTAGCATGCTTATCATGGATATTGGGTCAATTTTGCATGAAATGTGGATTATGTATATGAAATTAAGGAAGAAAAGAATTGTCATGTTATGGATTTTAGATTCATGAAATTTATATGTCAAGAGAAGTTTACAAGTTGAATTAGAGTAATATAAGAGGGTAAAATTTGCTAGAAATTCATCTTGGAGAACGTCAAATGGGCAAGATACAATATAGAATGATTAAGTCGAAATTCCTAGGAAAAAATACAAGATTCCAATTTTGTAAAAATTTAATTAGTTTAATTGTATTCTTGGAATAATTTGGGTCCAAATGTGGAGAATTGAATTATTAGAATTTGATTTTTGGATATATTGAAGAAGGAATTGGCAAAGTGAAAGTATGGGTGCCGAGATTTTCCAAGAGAAAATGCAAGGTATTGATTTTGCATAACCAAATTAGTCTAATTGTGTTTTCGGAGTAAATTAGGTGTAAATATGGGAATGAAAATTGTGGAGATGAACAAATATCAATCTGGTGAAATCGGGGATGTTGGTCGAAACTTTTAAGGTGCAGTTGGTATTGGTAAATTATGAATTTGAATGAAAATTGATGAAGGAAAAGTATGTAGATTTGTTAGTGGGAAAGGAGAAATCAAGAGAAAAATTAGAAATTAGTCTCGCGTTTCATGCAAGACATACATTCTTGTACACTCACCCAATGCTCACTTCCATCGTCAAATATTGACGCGTTGTCTGAAAATAAATATTTAGGTGGCCAACTTTCTTGCAAGGATAAGTAGCGTACAGAACAGTAGGAGTGTATACCCTCCCCAAACTTGTGAGTGAGACTTTATGGACCTAAATAAATATTTTACTAT
Organism: Microcos paniculata; assembly: GCA_030664755.1. Classification (NCBI taxonomy): domain Eukaryota; kingdom Viridiplantae; phylum Streptophyta; class Magnoliopsida; order Malvales; family Malvaceae; genus Microcos; species Microcos paniculata. Next base: position 21,934,665 of record CP131461.1, read on the forward strand.
TTAAGTTGTTTTTAAATGCAATGGTTTGGTTTTTTTATTTAAATTGAATTATGATGATTGCTACTTATTTATGAATCTTGGATATTCATGATTTCAATGTGAATTAATCCCATCTATGATTTTTAAAGGTTTGATCTATATTTTTGCAATTAAATGTTTAGATACATGACAAAATTAACGAAATTGAATGATATTGGATTGGATTTCAATAATGGGCCAGTTGGCCAAATGGTATACGATTGAATTATATTATTTTACATTATGATTATGGTGGATGAGATGTTAGTCATTGCAGTGGCGCCTATCACGATCCAACCTTGTGGAGGCGACGTGAGTAGGCTTTCACTCCCACTTGGGGTGGATGGTATAGGGGTTTTGTGCGCACTAAGATAGTGATTATGCGACCCCAGTGGGAGTACTATGGACATAACCACGTACCGCTCGTGGTGAAAGCCCATGCCAATGCCGAGTAGAAAGCTTTTTGTTTCCTAAATAAAGAAATTAAAGAAAACTACCTCGGCAGGTTTAAATCTCATCTTGGCCGGGTGGGATTTGAGTAATGTGTTTTGGCGAGCCCTTTAAGCTCTCAAATCTAAATTACTAATCGGAATTTCATAAAATATCGAAATCTAAACTTTATACCGAAAATTTTACTTAAATTTCTCATAATTTACATGAAATTATTTTATGATGAGATTGCATATTTGTATTGAATTTTATGGTCTCGTCTCACTCACTGAGTATAGAAAATATACTCATCCCATTTCCCCTTATAAAAAAATTTTCAGGTCGGTAGTGGTACATAAAGAATAAACTATCCAGAGGAGTAACTCGACCGAAGCCGATCTTTTTCCACTTATGTGGTAAAGCTTTTCTTTGTAAAATAGCTTTGGATCCACTGGCAACATTTTGTTACTGCGCACTTTTAATATATTTAAATACTTAATGAAACACTTCCCATATACTTAGTACCTTTTTATAAAAAGAACCTTATTTCATCACTGTGTAATATTTTATCTTTCAATATGATTTAATATGAAATTTTTATATTTGATAAATTCTATTTAATCGCAAATGGGTTGTGAGAACCATAAGCTTTGCATACTTGGAACTTCGAGTGAGCACGCCATTCGAAATTTTTAGTACGCAGCGATTGTCATATTTTGATCTTTCGAGTCGGGGTGTGACACTATATTAGGTAGTTAATGGAGTGGGGAACATTTAGGATATTTAGGTGTTTGGAGTGAAAGCGAGTTTAGTTTGAATTCTACTTTTATAGATCCAGGGTTAGCTTTGCCCAACCTAGTTACAAGTTTGCTCAGTATTTAACTTGAACTAACTTTGAATTCTGTAGCTTGGTAGTGATAATATGTTGACGCTAGTCGTTTGTTGCAGGTCCTGCCAGTGTGCCAGTCGAAGGTGGCAGCGATGCCAAGTATAGCGTTACGGACTTTGCTCATATCAGTAAGAAACAGCCTTCCACACAACAATAAGCGGGTAGATGAAGCGGTCAGATGGGTCAATAATTGTCTTACCTGGCTGGAACTACAGTCGGGTCATGGTTGGCCATGGGGTGGTTACGGGTTCAATTATTACTTCGTGTTCTGGTGCAACTATTGGATGAGATTCTTTAGTAGGTCGTGACTCAAGTGAGGCGATGGGGCAAAAGAGGGTGGCTACCTCGGATCCGTGGGACATGGTTGTAAGTAAACGTGCAGCCGTGGCTATATCTAGCCTGCAGGGTTCGCGATCATCTATGCCTAGTGTCGGGAGAGTCCAAACGAATGTGGCCTCACGGGGTGTTGGGCAAAGCTCTATAGGCCAAGGCAAGCTGGTAGCCATAACAGCCATAATAGGTCAGAGCCGAACTCTTCCTCACCTAGCTGCTAGGATGTCTCATGGAGAGGAAGAGTCGTCGGTGCCACACGGAGGAATGTGTTGCTTGCTCTTATATTGGGATGATCTCTTCTATTCGAAAAGCGAACTTACACAGCTGTCAGTTGCTGCTGCCTATGCCATGGAGTTGGATCAGGACTACATGCGTCACCAGGTTAGTGCCTTGGACTGCTTCATGTCAATGGTAGCATTCCATGAGAAGGTAAGTCACCTAAATGTGCTTTTAGTTGTTACGGTTGTAGAATTCATGTTAACAGTCTAATGTTGTCAAATGCTGAATGCGGCTTTGTCATGCACCTGGAGGTGAACGTGAAAAAAACGGGAGACCGAGAGAAAGAATGAGTTGGAAAAATTTAAGGCTGAGTGAGAAAAGTTCAAGGATGAATTGGCTATCTCTCAGTTTGGGAAGAAAGAGCTTAAGGAGTAGGTGAAGAAGTGGGGGGAATAAATAGAAGAAAGAGAAGTCACTGAAGGCAACATAGGAAAAGCTAAATGAGAAAAATGAGGAGATTGCTACATTGCAGGTAAGGGTAAATTATAGATGAGGGTTATCATCTTTAGCTTGGCTTTGTTGTAGTCAATTTTATTGTCGTTTGCTGCTTGTATGAACGATTAAAAGGGTTGGCGGCTGAGTATAAAGTCGCTGGAGAGGAGAAGTTGGCTGCATTAGAGAGGGATATAAAGGTCTATGAGGAGTTTCAAAATTGGGTGATTGAGAAGATTGTAAAGGCATTCTCGAATGTAGATGTGAGCGGGATTGATTTCACGCTTCTCGATGGTGAGGCTCCAGTAGAAACGGGTGTTGAGGCTGGTACGGAGGGGAAAACTATACAAATGGTTGAAACTAAGACGGTTATACAGATAGAGCATCCCCCCCAATGAGAGAAGAGAAGCTGGTTCCGTCAGTAAGGCCAGTGTTAGAGATGTCCGAAGGTCAGACGGCAGGAGGGTAGCTAGCCCACTTAGCGAATATTTATTTTTTGGAATGTAAAGAATTTGCAATGATGTAGCCACTTAAAAACATTTATTTGTACAGATATTTTTTGGAGTGAGAGAGCTCCCTATAATTTTGTTAAATGAAGTGGTAGATTCATGCGAAGCAGTTATTTCAATATAACTGCTGCTAATATTATTTCGTATGTAGATAAACGTAATTGTAGTCAGTTATAATAGTAGATTGCTACCATGACATGTAAATGATTGTAGTTGTGTAGCTCGCAGTAATAGTAGAGATTGTAGAAATTGAAATAGATGATAAACGCACATAATTGTCGCTTGAATAGAAGTAAGAATATGCTTGTAGAGTAGGGCAACCTTTGCATATCAATAGATAACACATAGTTTTGTGTCGACTGTAGAATTAAATACAAATGAGTAGCTTGATATAAACATGTCGAACAAGTAGTCAAACAAAATGTTGAGCGTTACATGAAGATGACGAATTACAAAAAAAAAACATGTTGATTCACATGGGACTGTTGCTTGACTTAAAAGTAAAACTTCAAATGAATGGCGTTCCAGGTTCTCGGTAATAGTTTTTCAGTTGGGTTCTGTGAAGGTACACTCGGCCACAAAGTCTACTAGAGTTTATGCCTTGATCGCCTTTTTGCTACTGAATTCAATGCCAAATTCACTCAGCTCCACGCTTTATTTCATTAATCGGCCAGACAAGCCACTATCGTCAGTATCTCTCTGATTGGTTGATCAATTAGTACTGTTATCTTATGAGATTGGAAATACTACCTCAGCAGCCTAGCTACTATTACCAAAGCATAGGCCAATTTCTCTGGTCAGGTGTAGTTGTATTCGCCACCTTGTAGAGCTCAACTAACGGTAGATGGGGGAGTTGTCCTGACCTTTCTTTTTAATCAATACCGCTACCACAGTTTCATCGAAGGCCGTAACATACAAAAATAGCCCATCGCAAGACTTAGGTCGACTGTGTAATGGTAGGGAGTATAAATATTCAGCTGGTCGAATGATTATTGGCAATCGTCTGCCCATGAGAACTATGTCTCTGTCGCCTTCATTCGAAGAACTCTGAAAAATGGTAAACGCTTATCAGTTGTCTTTGATACAAAATGATTCAGAGCTGTAATTCTCCCAGTTAACACTTGTAGTTTTCTGATGGCTCCTATCACCCATTAAAAGATCATGAACCCTAAAAACTTGGCAATTTCGACCCCAAAGGTGCACTTTACCGAGTTTAACTTCGTCATATATTGTCTTAGAGTGTCGAAAGCTCGGCCAAGGTTCTGAAGGAGTTGGTCGAAGTTGGTACTTGTAACCAGCGTGTCGTCTACATAGACCTCGATTGACCTGCCAATCTATTTCTTAAAGATAATGTTGACTTACCTTTGGTAGGTTGCTTCAGCATTTTTCAATCCCAACTCCATTACATCGTAGCAATACATCCCATTTTCTGTGATGAAGATAGTTTTCTTTTGATCCTTTTTGGCTATAGGGATTTGGTGATAGCTAGAAAAGGCATCCATAAAACTAAGATACCTATTCCCGGATGAGGAGTCTACTAGCCTGTCAATAGATGGGAGTGAAAAACTGTCTTTAGGACAAGCCTTGTTCAAATCTGTGAAGTCGAAGCATATTCTCCATTTGCCTGTTGGTGTTTTGAATAGCACAATATTGGCTACCCATTCTAGATAGTGGACATCTCGAATGAAACCTGCTTTTAGTAGTTTGTCTACTTCCTATCGAATAACTGATACTCTATCTGAGGTGAATTTTCACTTTGTCTGCTTGACCAATTTTGCTTATTTGTCGGCGTTTTGCTTGTGAGACACAATAGACTGATGTATACCCGGTATGTCAACAAACGTCTATGCAAATATATCAGAGTTCTTTTGTAGGAACTCCATTAATAAAGATTGCTCTCGTACGGTTAGCTTGAAGCCTAACTGAGTGACCTTAAAAGGTTCTTCTTCTCTTAAGCAGATATTAAGGGTTTCCTCAACCGGTTGTGGTTCATTCAATGTTTGTTCACCCCGCATGTCCAAGATGTCAAGAGACAACTCATGGTCGTCTGCTCTTCTACCTGGGTGCCCCTATTCTGCATTCAGCATATTTACTTCCATTGGCTAGCATTCTTCCCCCCAGTATTGTCTCATTTTGCTAAGGCAGTTAGTTCTTCATTAGCCTCTGTTATCTTTTTAGCCATTACCAATGAGAGGAAGTGGCATTGGTGAGCCATATACTAGTTGGTTTGCATGTAGTCGACACTACCGGGGGTTAGGAATTTGATCTTTAAACAATACACAACATCAACCAGTTTGGCATATTTCATCAATGGGCGATCGATTATGGCATTGTAGGCAGACGACTGGTCTACCATAACAAACACATTCATTACATTTAGCACGTGTGCACCGTCGCCTATGCAAATTGGCAATTTGATCAGTCCCTTGACAGGGATAGGGTTATTGTCAAAGCCATAAATAGGTTTTGTAAGTTGAAGTTGGTCATCTTTGAATCCCATATTCTTGAAAGTGTCGTAAAGAATGACATCAACGGCACTGCCACTATCGACCAAGATCTTATTGACTTTACAATTGACAATGATTACTTTAACAACAACTAAGTCGTTGCCCGAATCTTGGAATAACTTAGTTTGGTCTTAGAAGAAGGTGATGGTCCAACCACCACCCACCTCTTTTTGTGGTGAAGGAGCTTACAATCCCAAGTGGCAGACGCTGCGTAGGTGGGCCTTTCTTTTGACTGAAAGTTTGCCCATTCCTACTTGGCACTTACCATGGTGTTAATGATGCCATGAACAGCCGGTCGCTTGTGTTCTCGACACTCTTGATGTTCAGTCAGCTAAGTGTCTTTCTCTGTCTATTGGGGCTATTGTGTTACGTCGTTTCTGATGTAGTTCCGTAAATACCACTTTCGGATCATGTCTTCAATGGTGTTTTTCAAGTCATAGCATTTTTCTGTCGTGTGACCTCTGTCGTCATGAAAGGCGTAGTACCTTCCTTCATTCTTTCTATCTCTATTGGGTCTTTTAAGTTTTTGGGGCCACTGAATCCTGTCGAACATTTTGCTTCTGGAGATACTGTGTGGAATATCTGCGCGGGGGGTATTCAGCGAATGTGTTCTTCTATTTGGTAAAGGAAGGATGTACATTATCGACTGTGATCAATTCGGGGGGCTTCTGGTCTTAAGCCCTTGCTTGCTCTCAGTTAAGGGCCTCTTTCCTGTGGTTTGTAGCTTATATCTTCCTTGTTAGGACGGCCCTCATGTTGGGATCTATTATGGTCCTGACGATTGCCAACCTATACTGAGTAATGGGTTCACCTGTAGGTATCATCATGGACTTGTTTGGTCTCTTCAACGTCTGCATATTTCTGGGCTCTGTTGAATAAGTTATGAGTTACTTGGGTTTGTTGTCTGTGAAGGAATACTTCATATAGTCATGTCCAACCCCTACTAGAAAAGCTTCGACGGTGAAGTCAATAGTCAGCTCTTCAATGTCACTTGTTGTCTCTTGAAACCACTCAATGTAGCTTTTCAACTCTTCATCCGGCCCCTGTCGAATTGTCAATAATGAGGCAGCTGTTTTCGTCTTTTTCCTTTGACTAGAAAAGTTACTCATAAATGCCAGGCTCAGCTGGAAATTTGTGATTGAACCGGGCTATTACTTGTAGTACCAGGTGTGCGTCGTTCCTTTAAGGGTACATATGAATGCTCGACAATTAAGAGCGTCGGATGCCCCATACAATCCGATGATATTGCTGTATTGAATGACATGGTCTTTGGGATCACCTTTACCATTATATTTCATTTTGGGGACTTTGAAGTTAGATGGCATTTGTTCTTGTCGGATGCATAGTGCAAGCGGGTCTTACTCCTCGTTTAGCCATTCCATGTGGTCCCTCTAAGCCAGATTGTTGATTTTTAAGCTTTGAGTTTATTTTCAAACTCAGCTTTCAATCCATCCAGTTGGTCGGCTATAGGTTTTTCGTGTGAGAGACGAGCCCACAGAGCCTTTTACTAGTCTAGCCACCCATTGTGGGCCCCTCAATTGGCAAGAGGCATGCTTATAGGAGCAACAAAATCCTTGGTGGCCTGAGTTCGAATAGCGCTGCGAGCGTGCTTGATACGAATTTGCAAGGGCTAAGGGATAATACCTTGAGTAGTGGTGACACTGGTGGCCGGGCCCAGAATAGGTGGCTGGACCAATAAAAGGCTTTGTGGGCCCGTTTCTCATAAAAAAATATGCCTTTTTTTGTGAGAGACCGGCCCACAGAGCCTGCTCTAGTCCAACCAGCCACCTTAGGCCCTAGTCCACTAGGTCTCCACTAATCAAAGTATTGTCCCTTGGCCCAGCTAGTTCGTGTCCAACACGATCGTAGCACTACTCGAACTCTGGCCACCAAGGGTTTTGTTGCTCCTCTCAACTCAATTGGTGAAAGGCGTGCTCATAGAAGCAACAAAACCCTTGGTGGCCTCTATTCGATGAGTGCTGTAGATACGTTGGTACTCGAATTTGCAAGGGCCAATGGACAATACTTTAAGTAGTAGAGACCCAGTGGACCGTGGCCCAAAGTGGCTGGCTGGACTAGAGTAGGCTTTGTGGGCCCGTCTCTCACAAAAAAGGCGCTCAATTGGTGAGAGGCGTGCTCATAGGAGTAACAAAACCCTTGGTGGCCAGGGTTCGAGTAGCGCTGCGAGCGTGTTGGACTCAAACTGGCTGGGCCAAGGGAGCTTTGAGTAGTGGACCGGGGCCCAAGGTGGTTGGCTGGACTGGAGCACGCTCTGTGGGCCCATCTCTCACATTTTAAGAGTAATAGTTTTTGCATTGGATTTTTGTGAAGGCATGGGGTTCTTGTCCGACTCATGTGCCCTTTTTGTAGCTTGTATAGTCGTGCTATGTGCAGACTCGATGAAGGCGTGTCCTACAAAGGCAGATGCACGCCTGACTGATGGTTCCCTTCAGGAGCTTAGCACACGGTTATGTAGCATACGTCGATTGGACCTGGGAGCAGTCTGACTATCATGCACATGCACGTGCTCCCGATGGCATGATTGATCTCGAGAATGTAGTTCTTCTCTATGCTGCCAGGTCACTGTCAAGTCACCAATAGTTTTTTTATGTTGCTCTACCAAGTTGGTAAACTCATCCATATGTTTCTACATGTAAGTAAGATAGGATGTCATGTCAACAAGTTGGGGTGCAACTTGCCGCCTAATTGTAGCTGAGTTGACTGTGAACATCAATAGTGTTTGTTGAGATGCATAAGGGTTAGTATTCAGAGTAGTTGAGAATGAGAATAAGGTGGCGTTGATGAGGGGGTTCTCGGTATTAGCCCCTCTCCTGGGAATATATTGCGTCAGGCTGTCGAAGTGTTTAGAGGCTGATTTCTTCTTGGGTTGATATCTCAAAGCTGGCTATTATCATTATCATCCGGTTAAGCCATGGCCATTGCCGTTCCCACAGACGGAGCCAAATGTTGAGGGTTGGATGTTGGGACCTCGACGGGAATGGTAATGACCTTGGTTGGCCTCCTCAGCTAGAAATCTACGAGGGAAAATGGACGCTTGGCCAGCTGATCCCTCTTCGATACTTAAGTCAACCCGATATGTAGTAGAAGAAGAACAAAGAAAGTTGTGAGGAAAGTCTTATCTATCAACTTGATTACCACCTTATATATGGGTGTGGTTGGATGGGCTTTCAGTCGAGTTTGCGTTAGCCTTATGGCTTTAGTGGTTTAGGCTTTGGTTTATAGGCCCAAATTCTATAGTGGGCACTATTGGATTGATACTCAACAATTATATAATATTACTATAACCCTATATTATATGAAAAATTACTTAAAATTTAATATATTTTTAATATATTAAAGGTTAAAAGGGTATTTTAATAGCTAATTTATTGTGTTTAACGTGTCGTATAAATAGTTAAAATGTATAACAGATAAATCCAATTAATTAGCCGTGTTTTACGTGTTTTAATCATGTTTGACATGCTTAAGACACGAAACACGTTTATCTTAATTGTGTTGACACAATTAAAACATGAAACATGCTAAGCTTCAACACGAACACGATTAACTTCGTATCGTTTCGTGTCGTGTCCAAGTGTCATGTCCAAAATTACCAGGTCTGTCTTCAATAGAACCAACCAATCACCAATCTTTGAAAATGATTTACCTTGACCATTGCACAGTGTAATTTGATTCCAAAGTAACTAAAAGTTAATGATAAGAAATATTTTGTTTTACATTAAAAAAATTTATTAACCAAAAAAAAATTACACGTAACTTTAACCTCCCCGATTTCTAAACTTTTTTCTAAAAAAAAAAAAACACTTGCATTTCCAAATAATCAAAAATTAACCAAGAGTTTCTTTTGGGGGGGGGGGGGGGGGGGGGGGGGGGGGGGGAACAAGAGTTTGCATTATGATGGGAGAAAACGACCTCACCTGTGTAATCTAAAACTACTAGGAAACGATTTCCGTCAGTTGATAGTTTGGCTTAGTTTGGTACTAGAAAAAATAATATGGAAAGGAAAATAAATTTCTTGGATTCTATTTTTCATGTTTGGTTTATAGAGGTGTCAAATCGGGTAGGTTGGGTAGATTTTGGGTTCGGGTCAATTTGGATTAAAAGAGATTTTCGGGTCATTCGGGTTCAGGTCTCGGGTCATTCAGGTTCAGGTTTTTAGGGTTTTGTCCTCGGGTTTTGTCATCAGGTTTGTCGGGTTTCGGGTCATTTCGGTTTCGGGTTTTTTGGGTTTTAGGTTTTTTAAGTTTCATATAATTTGGATTCAGATTTTTCGGATTTAACTCTTAAGCTTCCGATTACTTTAAATTAAATTAAAGTTTTGATTTTAAAAATTAATAATTAAGACAGATTTCATCAAAAACATTATTTATCAAATTTGTTATAAATTGTAACTAAATCAATTAAATTTGTAATGTTATAAATGTATTAATTAAATTAGTAATATTTACTTATTATTGATATTTTATTTTATTTATTTTATATAATATTGATAATATATTGTTTGTTCATATAATGAATTGTTTATATATGTTTAATGTTAAAAAAATTACTTAGAAATTGATTAATGAATATAATAAGGTAACCTTAATGTAACATTCATTAATAATTAATTATTTTTTATCTATATTATATAAAATCACCTTAAGTAACTATTAACTAATAAGCATTCCTAACAGTGAATTCAAACATGCTAAATCTATATAAAATTTAAGAGATATATAAAATTATTTCATTAGTCTGTCAGGTTTTTTCCAGTTAGCTTCTGGGTTTATCAGGTTAGATTCTTGGGTTTAGCGGGTTAGAATCTCAGATCAATCGGGTTTCAGGTCGATCGGGTTCGGATCATTTACTTTTTTTGTCAAATCAGGTCGGATCAGTTTTAGGTTCGGGTCAGACGGATAGGTTTTTCGGGTTCAGGTCAGTTTTTGACAGCTCTATTGGTTTATATGTAAATTTTTGAAGAAAATTTAATTGAGGAAAATATTAAAGAAAACTAAACTTAGATTAAAGTTTTTCTCTCATTTTTCGCTTAAAAACGAGAGGAAAATGAGAGAAATTTTGGAAGAAAATTTTTCGAACTTCGTCTCTGCATGTGTGCTGTGTCTAGTAAGAAAGTTGCAAATTACTCTTCCTGTTCAAAACCTTGCTTTTGTTTTTTGAATGTTGGTGTGGGCCCAAGAGTTTTTTTTTTCCTTTTCCATTTCTTTTAAATTTTTAGTTCATTGGGCCGAAAAGTGTATTAGTACTTATTGTTAATTATTATTAGAAAAGGTTTTTGTATTTCATATTTTGGGAGTATGGGTCTTTATTCTTATTTTTTACATATTAATTAATAATTGTAAAATATATATAATTATTGGGTGTAATAATATACAAAGGATATTCTAAACCATAAACCAAATAATATAAAGATTTTAAATTTTCTCCTTTCATTCTCATTTATTTCAAATTTTTCTAGACATTTTCCTTTCCTTAAGATTTTCTATATACCAAACACAAGATTTTCTATATACCAAACAGAACCCAACAAAATGAATACATAGAATCGAAGAATTGCATCTCCTTGTAAACTCAAAACTAATGCTCGATTGCATAAACAAATTTTGCAACATGTTTGAACACTGACCCAGCTTCTCCAACAAGATATGGGTCTAAACCTACTATTGCTCAAGAAAAAAACCAGAAACAAGAATTTGATTCTGACGGATGCTTGTATGTATCAGTCGGAGACAAAAGCAAGATTCAGAATGAAAGAATCCACTTGGTCAGATGACTGTATGAGCTTTAATTTCGCTGGTCTCAGGAAGCATCCAATCATTATACATACGTGTACGTATCATGACGCCACTTAACCAGCAATGAGGTTTAGTGCAAAAATAGATCAAAGTAGAATATTTACACATATAGACAACAATATGAAAGAAATAGTAACAAAAAAATTTAGGAAAGAAAACTACTCCCTCCGTCCCCTTTTTTTTTGTCCATCTTTCTTTTTTTGGATGTCCCAATTTATTTATCCATTACCATAAATAAACAACCACTAAATTTTCATTTTCAATTCTACATTTTCTTTTCTTTTATTACTATCACATCATTATACAAAATCCCAAAAATACTTACACACATCAAAGATAACAAAGTAATTCAACATAATTCAACCACTTTTTCTTAAAATTTGTGAAAAGTCAAAGAGGACAAAAATTATGTGACGGAGGGAATACTATTTTGTATGGAAAAGACTTCATATATAGTTGCATAGAACTATTTGATCTTTACCTTAATATAAGGTGTGCAATGTACATCAATATTTAGAACAAAGCATTCTATTTCTCCATCTGAATATTCCAAGACACTGGCCCTATTCAGTGCTTAAATGGCAGCATGCAACAGTGCAAAGATAGGAAACTAAATCACACAGCAAAAGGAGAAAAATTGAAGTACAATGCCGGGTATAATTGTTTTAAGACTTAGAGCAATATATTAAGCAAAAACTGTTCCAAATCCTCAGCAGCTCAAACATTAAACATAAATTGATAGAACAAAAACAAATCAAACTGTTCCATCTCAAAGGGAATAGAGAATAAGATAAACTATGCTTATGGAAAAACAAAAACCTACATATATGATAGCCCAAAATTCCTGACCAGTTTGCAAATTTATGCCTTGAGACGACCATAGAATTTCTGTTTCTCCTGTGTCGTCTGGAAACGACCATGTCCAAATTTTGAGGAGGTATCGATGAACTTGAGTTTGATTTCCTCAAGGGCCACACGAGATGTCTGGTTAATCAGTGTCTGGCGAAGTGTAACCACTCTCTTCTTAGGTCCAACACAGCATCCTTTGATCATCACATAATCACTCTTCACAACACCATAGTGAGGGAAGCCACCCATAGGAGTAATATCTTTCTCGGTCCTGATTAAACAGCCATGTCAGAAAACATTCAACAATGATATCATTGCATGTATTCGTAGTATAACTAGCAATTAATAAGACAAATGTACTAACCTGTCATAGTCAGTTATGGCAGAGTGGGACTCATCAGCAGTCTTGCCAATCTTGTAGACCTTCTTGTTCATCTCAGTACGGTGGTGGTATCCATTCTGACCAGCCCTGGCAACTGTAAAAGAGACTCTAGCAGGATGCCAGGCACCAATACAAGCAACCTTACGCAGACCTCTGTGGGTCTTACGGGGCAGACGTGTGACACCCCAACGAGTGACAACACCTTCATAACCTTTCCCCTTTGTGACACCAATGATATCAATCATTTCATCCTTCTGGAAAACAGCATCAATGGGAACTTGCTTCTCAAAGAACTTGTAAGCAAAGTCCACCTTCTCAGCAACAGTTCCACCATTGACTTGGATCTCCATCAGGTGTGCCTTCTTCTGTTTCAATCCCTTCATTTTCCTAATCTGTAATACACTTATAGTGAGAAAAAATTTTTCCTCCTTGAAATAAGCTTTAAATAAAGAAACGCAAATTTTAACCTGAAACTGTGATCTGAAAGTTAAACATTTGACGTGAAAGCTATGCAAGTGCAAAATTATAAAAATACGATACTGGTTAAATCAAATATTGCTATAACCTGAGTGTGGGCCAAGACCCTAATAACGGTGGCATATTTCTTCATCTTCTCCAGCTGAGCCTGGATACTCTTCTTGCCTTCATCACTCTCATACTGCTTCGAGTATTTGGTGAAAGCCTTCTTCTTGGACTTGCACCAGTGCTTGTAGAACCTACGCTTGACCTCCTCACTAAGATGCTGAGCCCAGACGGTGTTCAAGGTGCGGAGGCCACGTGGCGTCTTGACATATCCAACAACCCCAACAATCACCATAGGAGGAGTTTCAATGATTGTAACAGCTTCACATGTCTCCTTCTTGTGAAGCTCTATATAGAAACAAAGAATATAAATTAGCTCCAAATTCGATTAGAACTTTGAGAACCATAACTGATCAATGAAATACAATAAAAATAGCTCAACACATCTACAGGGGAGAGTTAATAAAAACTAGAACAAAATAAACCCAAATGTAAAACAATTAAAATAATTTGGGAGTTACTTGATTTAAAGAAACTTACTAGATCCAGGTTTTTCGACCTCTCTGACAATGTGTGTCATACCAGCCTTGTACCCCAAAAAGGCAGTGAGTTTGCAAGGTTTGCTTGGGTCATCCTTGGGGAAAGCCTTCACTGCACCAACCAAAATAACACCATCAGATAATAAAAAATTTTATTGCTTCCCAATGATAAAAACTACTGTATTCTAGCCATCTAAATACTCCATTTTCAGTTCCATTTCTCTCTAAATACCAAGGATATTATTACCAAATTGACAAGAGAAATGAAATATAGAATAATACCTTTTCCCCTGTGACGAGCAGCTCGCTTTCTTGGAAGAAATCCAAGGGAACCGTGCCTTGGGTGCTCAAACTTCCTGTGAGACATTCTTGCCCCCCTTCACCACCTTAAAAAGAAGGTAAAAATGATTCAAAATCTATAACCAATGCAATGTGTTTCTTCTAAGCTATAAGGATAACAAAGAATAAAAAGATACAAAACAAAGAAAGAGTTCATTATCCAAAACTAAAGAAGCAAAATGACAAGATTTTCACAGTAAAACCAATTCATTTTCTTACAGAGAGCTAAGACAAACAAACTATCCTTTTCCTCTTATTTTCCTCTATATATGTAACTACCCAAACAAGGAACTAATATAACCAGCTAAAAGGAGAGTCAATGAGAGGAAGATGCGTTGCAGAGATAGAGAGGGGGAGAGAGAGAGAGAGAGAGAGAGAGGTGACCTGAGTTGAGAGACTCGTGCGGCTGCTGCTGTGGCTGGCTGCGTAGCCTCCCTAAACAGAGAATGACTAAAACCCTAGCTGCTGGTTTTATAACATGTTTTTGAATTACTGAATTTACATAATAAACCCAATTTTTTATTTTCTTTCAAAATGGGGCTCCCCTCCCTTGGATTGATTGGGCTTGGATATTAGGGCCCAAGTCGTGGGATGGCTATCGCAGGGTGTGCGGCTGCGTGAAACGACATCGTTATAGGCTTCTAAGCTAATTAGGGCTACACACGCGACACGACACGACCAGTAGCTATAGCTGTATATATAAAATTCTCCCTCAAGCTCAAGCCGTTTGTGGCAGAAGAATGAAGACGCAGGAAGGAAGTGATTTTTTCTTTATCTTTTTTTTTTTTACTTATTTTCTTGTAGTAAAAGAGAATGATGAGGATTTTGGTGCAAGCGCAGCACCGACGGTGCAATGAGCGGCACTTTCCACACGAGATTTCTGACTCTTTCATTAAGTTTAGACTTTAGGTTGTTTTGATTCTTCTTCCCTATCGGGTTCTTCTTGACAAACAATCGAAAGAGATTCTTTCTTTGTTTATACGCCCTAAGTTACTGCCTAATCCCAAATCCTGGTTCGGTGTTTAATTAATTAGATCGGTTTGAAATCCTCTGCCTCAGGGCTTTTGGTCTAAATGGTTGATGTTCTGTGTCTGAAAAATCCCTCGGATTGGTTTTTGTTGGAAAAGAAACGCAGGGGCACCTTCACATCTTGTATCCAGTCTTGACGTTAGCAGGAATTTTCATTCAGCAGATTCTAAACTTATGCGTACTTGCCTTGGCCTTAGAGCAAGTTGGATGGTTTCATTTCATGATTCTAAAATGTTAATGCAAAAAGATTTACTTACTACAGTAAGAAGAGAAACTTTATGAACATAATTTAGTATCACAGCTTTTTTTTTTTTTAACATAAGAAATATGGAAAAAGGATACTTAAAATATAAATTCATCAATTTCTAATTAACTCGATTTTGTATGATTTTTTTAATCTCTAATCGAGTACTCGACTTGACCGAAAAACAAATTGAGCACTCGGCTAGAGGGGAAATTTAGTACAATTAAAGTTAAAAAATTACACAATCATAAAGCATCTAAACATTGAACCTACACATTCGACACCAAATCTTCAATGTATTGAAAAGAAAACAATTTCAATGGTCACTTGACATAGAAATTAACAAATCTCACACAATAATACGTCTATCCCATAAAAATTGGTATTTATTGATTTTTCACATAATTTTAGATGATGAAAAAGTTAAAAGATTAAAATATGATTGGACATTATTATCCTTGAAAGTTAGTGTGGGGGTAAAAGAAAAAAAAAATATATATATATATATATATTAAAAGTTGAAAATGATAATTTAATTGGGACAGAAGCAACAAGCCTTCCTTTAGTCCCACCACAACTATGATATACTTACATTCTTTACATTCAAGAGCTAATCTTCACAATTGCTGCAAAAAGTCTAGCAACGTCCTGATCCAATTCCAAGCACTATCATCATGGATACTTACATTCAAGAGCTATATCTTCACAACGCTTACCACATTTGTAGCTGGCGTCGTAGATCTTTCTTGCAAAAATGAGGTCATGCTGGTGTAGGAGACGTTGAAATTGAGATTTGAAAGTGCTCCCAATCTTCATTCTCTTAGTATGCATTTCTGATGAGTCGAATTATCACATATTACTCAATGATAAAACCAAAGGTTTGATCTCTATTTTTTCTTCACATATATCACGGTGATGTTGCTCCGGATCATCGCTCTCATCCTAAAAGGCAAGTTGTAAGAAGTGTTGATATTGCACTTATGTCGACTTGCTTTTGATAGTGTAATGCATCCAAAATCCAAAAGTAAAAGTGCAATATTTACATTTGAATGCTCCACCTTTACAAGCGACACCACAAGCATTGCAGGGTCCCCAGAATTTAAAATCAAAAGAGAAAGGGTGTTAATTTATGGCTAAATACCTAAATTAGCTCTTAAACTATATTAAAAAGAATAAATTGGCTCCTAAACTTTTATTTGGGATAATTGACCCTCAAACTTTCATTTTGGAACAATTAACCCCTCAAACTTTATTTTCAAATGAAATTTCTATTGAATTAAAGGCTATATTGTCCCCAAATAATAATTTTGAGAGATTAATTGTCCTAAAATAATAGTTTTGGGGGTTAGTTGTCCCAAAATAATAATTTGAGAAGTCAATTATCCCAAATAAAAGTTTAAGGACTAATTTATCCAAAAAAATATAATTTATGGGCCAACTTGAGTATTCAACCGTTAATTTATGTCCTTCACAAAACACTAGCACACCTTGGGCAAAAATTGGTTTTACTATCATTTCATAGCTCTTGTAAATGAAACCACTATCATTTCATAGCTCTTGTAAATAAAACCACTGCAAAAGCGATTATATAGATTTCATAGGATATATAAAATCCTCAAAATCAAGGGTGGTGGGAGATAGATTAAACTAATAATCCTTTTTTGTTGGCAATTTAGCGCAGGTTTTGTGGAGAACGAACTCACATTGGGAACAATAGTAAAACGAAGTTGATGAGACGAAAAGCATGCACCCATCACAATATTTATCTTCGTCTTGCTTGATCTTGTTGCCTAATGTTAAGTCGTGTTCGTGGCTAAAATGATTAACCTTTGTGGCTTCTCTGTCTTCATTCACCTCAATAACACGAATGATGGAAGGATTTGAATTTTCATTAAGCTCATCATCTTAGTCTTCTTGATCAATCATGTAGTGCAAATGATCATTCTCTATGGCACAATTCACATGAACAATGAAATTGCAATCCTGCTTCAGGCAATAATAGCTTCCACGATTTGGCTCCACTTCTTTTAAACAGATGTTGCAACCTTGCTTTTCAAGCTCTCGTTTTTTAATGGAATAATTATGGAAAATAGCATGGTCATGTCTTGTGATTTTTATGATGCATGGCAGTGAAGGGCACTCCTTATGAACCACAACATTACACGCAGAACATATGTAAGAAATATAATTCCCCTCAGTGTCACATGCATCACATATGAAAGGGAAGTGTCTCCAAAATAGAGTGAATGGGTGCTGATGGTACCTTTCATCTTCAACAATCATGGGTCTCGGCCAAGCACATTCAATGTGAATGTTAAAATTGCAAGGAGAACAACAATAGAAAGAACCATCATGTTGCTTTTGGCATAGCTTACAAGAAAGATATGATTGTGAAGATTAGACTTGAGAAAAGAGGGTGAATGTGGGAAGGGTGATTAATTTGAGTGGGTAACTCACCAAGGCATTTCTTATGGAGGTAAAATCGACAATCGGTACACATATATATAGCATCTACTAGCGGTTGGTGACACAAGGAGCAATGGCCTCTTTTGAGTTCATCCTTATGGTTGTCAATGAAGGTCAATAAATGTTTGTGGACATCATGGCTGAAACTTGCAGGAGGGTTAGTTGAAGATAAAGCACAGTTGATATCAAGGGCAAACCAGCAGTCATAACATTCATAAAAAAACATTTTATGTTTATTCTTGCATAGATTACAAGCGTACCCCTCATAAATCGCTGGACCTTGCAGAAGAAATAAACCTGTCGAGTGGCTGCGATGGAGTGGGTGCTTAATTTCTGAGGATGCCTCCGCGCATTTCTTATGAAGGTGATAGTTGCACTCAACGCAGCTAAAGCATGGACCCGAAACCACCTCCCTACAACCTGAACAGTAAACTTTTTTACTTCCATTGTTTTGCTCTCCAACAAACGCCAAGGGATGTTCACGAAATCTATGTTCGATTAGCTACATGCTCTCTCTCTCCTTCTGCATCTCCATTTTCTAAGTACTAATGAGTGAATGTGAGAGATAAAAGTGAATGGCAATCAAATGTTATTTTGTTCGAGTGATAATGGTCATCACATATAAGCTTTCCTTTTCTTTTCTTTTCTTTTCAAACCTTTATCTTTTTCGCTATGATCTCCTTTATACTTTATTCTTTTAAAGAACATCATTATCTTAATATTAACAATAATTGTAATTATTAACTTTGATTAATAGGATTAGTTTTCTATAATATCTCAAAAGAAAAGCACTGATGTTTAAAACATTTAATATCTTTTTCTTGTACCGTCAATAAACCTTAGAGTGTAAATTATATACACTACAAGAAAAATGCAAAATAGCCACGGAAAACAGGGACGGAAAAATCCGTCCCTAAATTAGGGACAGATTTTGCAACGGCATAAAAACATCCGTTGCTAAATCTGTCGTTAAAGAGTAGAACGGCAAAATAGGGACAGTAAAATTATTCGTACCAAAATCCGTTGCAAATTTAGAACGGATTTAGGGAGGGAATAAATTAGGAACGGAACTAGGGACGGAAATTAGGGTTCAAAAAATGGAATAATATTGGGACGGTTTTAGGGACGTATTTAGCGACGGATAAAGTGAGATATTCTGTCTTATTTTTGGGACTGTTTTAGGGACGGATTATCAAAATCCGTCACTAATTTCATCCCAAATGTTAGCCAAGAAAAAAATATATTTGGCCAGCCAAAACGATGCGTTTTGACTGGCCATGTTTTTAGGATTCTACACTTAGCAGAACCCTCATTTTCTCCGCCTCCCTCCCCATCTTCTTTCTTTTTTCTTCTCCATTCTCTCAATTTTCACATAAAAAAATAGTAGTAAAAGTCAAGTTTTGTGTTGATTTGGTGGAAATCAAGGTAATATCTTCAAATCTCTTTGTATATGATTTTATTTTGATGATTAACATATGTTATAACTTAAGGAATTAGATAATATTCAGATTTTGATGATTTTTTTTTTAATTTTAATGGTAAGTTTTGGTGATTTTTTCCATATGTTAGTGTAAAATTGTTAGATTTCTTTGAATGTTAATTGATGAGGGTTGTAGAATTGTTAGATTTCTTTGAATGTTAATTGATGAGGGTTATGGTTTATTGTGATGCTTATTTAATTATGTACGAAACATAAACTAATTAAAATTGAATTACATAATTGTGAGTTTATTTGTGATTGGGTTGGATTGTAATATTTATTTCGTTGTCTATAATTGTTTTTATTAATTATAACTCAGTAATTGATATCAATACGATTAACATTTCGATTATTGTAATTGTAAAACTTTGATTAAATGGAATTACTTTTATTGCATTTGTTGAGTATTATTTAATTGCAAGAACTTACATTAAGTATCTTATTTTATATTGTATGCAATGTAGTTTTTATTTCCCTTAAAATGACCAAATATAATTGAGTTGAAAAGTGTTAAAGAAAATTCTTTATATATTTCATAATTCATTGTAGATTTTCATTGTAGTTATTAACAGTATCGATTAGGGTTCGAGGATAGTAATCGAACTAAATTTGTGGGATATTTGACAGGGGAAATGGAAGAGTTGATATGCAGCCGACAATGGATGTATCATCGGAAGGAACCGGGACAGAAGGGTGTAACCAACGAGTTCATAGCTGGTGTTGGAGAATTCATTAGTTGGGCATCAAGTCAGGACGCCTCTTGGAAAAATGGGGAAAAATTCATTATCCTTGCACTAAGTGCAATAATATGCACTTCTTTTTACCAGTGAGGGTTGCACAACATTTAATACTACGTGGATTTAAGGAGCATTATTAGAATTGGGTTAGTCACAGAGAACCATTGTGTAGTATTGAAAATAACGGGCAGCAGCAGCACGAACAAGTGTCATTACCAAATGAGATGTCACATTGGGGTTGCTATGATGACATGACATGGGATCAGCGTATGGTTTTTGATGCTACACGATCGAGCTTTGTCCAATATAATGAAGATGAGGCCGGACACAGTGGAGAAGCAGCAAACCAGTATGGATATGAGCAAGATCCATTCACAGAGCAACCTGTGACACAGTTGGACGACAAGTGGTTTGACATTGTGCAAAATGCGGATCAGCCTTAGTTTGAGGGGTCTAGTGAGTCATAGTTATCTTTTGCTTCCACCTTGTTAAATGGGAAGTCAGAGTTTAACTTGTCTGAAGGTGCATTCGATTATTTTTGTGATGCCATCAGGAAAGTATTGCCGGAGGAAAATAACTTTCCTCCAAACTATTATCAACATAGGAAAACCATCAATGAATTAGGTTTACCGGTGGTAAAGATTCATGCGTGCAAGCATGGGTGCATATTGTACTGGAAGGAACATTCAAACTCTAATTGCTGTAGGTTTTGTGGTGAACCTAGATTCAAGGAGACTGGTCGACGTGGGGATAGATCTCATAAAAGAATTCCGACAACCATTTTGAGATACTTGCCACTGAATCCCCGGTTGTGGCAGTTGTACCATACCGCAGGCATAGCTGAACAAATGACGTGGCGTGCTACACATGAAGCTCAAGATGGGGTTATGTGCCATTCATCCGATGCCGAGGCATGAAAGCATTTCGACAGGACATATCCTGATTTTGGTTCAGAAGCTCGAAATGTTAGATTGGGATTATACACAGACGGTTTTACACCGCATTGCAATTCGGAAGGACCTATTTTTGCTGGCCAGTTATTATAACTCTTTACAACCTTCCTCCGAGTACGTGCATGAAGAGCCCTTACATGTTCTTAACGTTGATCTGTCCAAGTTCAAAAAACCCGAAGACAAATATAGATGTATTCTTGCAACCTCTGATTGATGAATTGAAGCAATTATGGGAAGATGGGATCTCGACATATGATGCTTCGAGGAATGAGCATTTTCACATAAGGGCTGCTCTTATGTGGACCATTAATGACTTCCCCGCTTATGGCATGCTATCCGAGTGGAGCACCGCTAGAGTACTAGGATGTCATGTATGTATGTAGGAGAGCAGAGCATTCGTGCTTCCACATAGTAGGAAGGCGACTTATTTTGATTGTCACAGGTGCTTTCTTGACTCGGATCATCCGTATAGGAAGGATAAGAAGTCTTTCCACCGTGGTCGAGTTGAGAAGATGGCTGCACCACCAAGGTTGACAGGGGAAGAAATATATGGACACGTTTGGCATTTTCCCACAGCTATGGATGAGCCGATTAATATGCCTGAATATTATGGGACCCATCACAAATGAACTAAGAGGAGTATTTTTTGGAATCTTCCTTATTGGAAAACAAACTTGATCCGTCATAACATTGATGTTATGCATATTGAGAAGAATGTTTTTGATGCAGTGTTCGGAACTGTCATGGACTTGAAAGGCAAATCAAAGGACACTTTAAATGCCAAAGACATCAGTGCTATATGCTCTCGAAGTTCAATTGCAGTTGATCCTGAAAGCGAGCAACGCACCAAACCTAAAGCTGTTTATAATTTGTCCAAAACACAGAAGACAACTATTTTGAGATGGTTGAGGAATTTGAAGTTTCCATATGGGTATGCATCAAATATTGGGAGATGTATTGACATGAATGAAGAGAAGGTTTCCGGCATGAAGAGTCATGATTGCCATGTCTTTATGCAGAGACTGCTTCCAATTGCATTCAGAGAGATGTTGCCTCAGAGTGTGTGGAACCCTGTGACCGAACTTAGCCTCTTTTTCGGTGCATATGTTTGAGTATGCTAGACATTAATAAGGTTCAAAATTTGAACAAGAAAGTTTCAATCATTCTTTGTAACTTTGAGAAGGTCTTCCCTCTAACCATGTTCGATTCAATGGAACACGTGGTTGTTCACTTGCCGTACGAAGCATTAGTTAGAGGTCTGGTTCAATTCCGATGGATGTATCCCTTTGAAAGGTAAATTAACAACTTTTTTTATTTTAGGACACCTGATAATTTAAGTGTTTATAATTTTGTCGAACAAGTGTATACGTGCATCCTAATGCATATCTGTTTAATTGAATTCATATAGGTTCCTTCACCAATTAAAGAAGACAATTCGTAATAAGGCTCACGTTGAAGGATCAATTTGTAAAGCTTACATTGCACAGGAATTTAATTACTTCGCGCAAAATTACTTTCATTCTGACGTGTACTGTCACACGAAGTGACCCAGGCGCAATGATGAAGGATTAGCCAATGAGTCTCTCAAATTGTTCTCTATTTTTAACTATCCAACGCGATTTCAGGGTAAGGAGAAAACGAAGTGGCTTGGTAAGAAAGAATAAAGTGTAGTGCATACATATATTTTGCGAAATTGTTCGGAAGTGCAACCCATCCTTAAGTTAATAGCAAATCATTACAAGGAAATCGTTTATTTCATTATATGTAGTTTGTTTCACTTATACAGATTTGTTTTTACCTCAGCTCCTTTGTCTAATATTATCGAAATGATGGATTTGATCAGCGTACCATTGATGATTTGATTGACGCCCATTTTGCCGATTGGTTCAAGCGATATGTTAGTATAGTTCGATTTTGATAATTAAACTGTTTAGAGATTTGTAGAGATTTAAGGGTATTAGTTTGATTATTCTAACTCTTGGGTTATCACATACAGCTTGATGCATCGGTTAATCGAGCAAAGCATATTGATGATTTGCCGGTGCTTATGCTACTTGCTTGGCCACCTTCAAGGAAGGCAACCTCTTGGCCCGGTGTGTTTATAAACGGGTATAACTTCCACATTTTTCAACATGGAGTTGGAAAAGCCACAATGCATTAGGGTGTTTGTGTTCGAGGCATAAATACGGACGATCCTTCCACCAGTTATTATGGCCTCCTGAAAGATGTTTTGGTCCTTAAGTATAATTCTTCAGACAGCATGGCCATAGTTGTTTTGTTCGAGTGTGATTGGTTTGACCCTATCAACGAAATGAAGGTTCATCAAGATTACAAGTTGGTTGACGTCCATCGGCAAAAGATGTATCAGAAATATGATCCATTTGTTTTAGCACAACAAGCCATTCAAGTTTACTTTTGTGATTATCCGGGAGCTAGCAAAGACAGAGCTAATTGCTTGGCCGTCTGTGAGACAAAATCGAGGAGAGTTGTCCAGAATGTTACTGAAGAAGTTGAAGATGATGCTCCATACCAAAATGAAGAGATCGTGCAAACCCCAGTTGTTACAACTAATACAGATGCAATACAATTGTTTGACATGGCTGGTATCAAGACTTAGGGGAGCTTCAACCAATCACGGAATTGGACGACTCAGAGGATGAGTTCGATTCAGCAGATCAACTAGTTGCTCTAATGACACTGATGATGATGCTAAATATAATCCAAATGAATTTTAACTTGTTTTGTAGCGGGATTGTAATGAACAGATGCCATAATTATATTTCTCCAATTGCATTAGCAATATCTTAAGTTATGTACAAGTTCATGCAGTTGGAAAGTTTTACTAATTCTCCAGTTATTGTTAACATAATATTTAATTTGAGAGTGATGTTGTTATAATCATATGGTGCGAAGGGAATAAACTAATACCCACCTCGAGGTAATTCTCCAAATATTTCATAAAACCTAATTAGGGACGGATTTCGGGACAGATTATACGAAAACCGTCCCTACATCCATCCCTAAATCAAGTTGTTAATTGACCACTAGTGACGGATTTAGGGACGGAAGAGTCCTAATTCCTCCCTAAAACCGTCCCCAAAATAAGTCATCTCATATAAGAATTAGCAACGGAGTTAGCAACGGTAGACCCTAAAACCGTCCCTAAACAAAGGGTTTAAACCCTAGAATATTCCGTCCCTAAATCCATCCCTATATATTGATCTTAGGGTTTAAGGACTTTTTGGTTCCTCAAACCCTACGGTTTAATGGTATACCATCCCTAACAACTAGATCCGTCTCTAAAGCCGTTGAAAAGCTAATTTCCGTCGCTATAACCATTGCAACTTGTCAATCTCGTACGCTATCGATAGAAGGCCTAAACCGGCTCATTCGTCTTTCAAGTTACCATTAACCGACTATAAGCTATCATACTTATGTAGATGAGAGTATCAGAAAGTTGGATCACTTATCGGAAGCCTATATAGGCTTTAAATTTATTTCGAACTAAGAGTACTCGATGTATTAGTAACATAACTATAGTATTTGACAAATACATTTGTAGAATTCATACAAAACCTATGTGGTTTAAAGTTTACACATAGATAATGGGTTATTTTGACCAAATTGCATATATAATTGAAAGTAATTATCTACATTGTCCATTAAATTGGAAATCGGCAAAAAATACCGATTTTTAATATTAGGTACGAAAAAATTCGTCACTATATCCGTCCTTATATGAATAATTAGTTCCTATTTCTGTCCCTATTCGAGAATTTATCCTATTGTTAATATTCAAATAGAGAGGGATTTAGGGACGGAAGATCTAAAAAATTGAATCTTCCGTCCCTAAAACCGTCCGTAATAGAAATAATATAGCGCGTGATTAATCCCGCCAAGTTTTTGTCTTTAATTTAGGGACGAATTTAGGGACGGAATATGGATATTCCGTCCTTAATTTCGTCCTTAAGGGAAATAATTTGGCGCCGTTTATTCCAGCCTATTATTTTGGGTTTTCACTTGCAACGGAATTAGGGACGGAATATTTTAAATTTCAAAATATTCCGTCCCTAAATTGATCGACTTTTCGAATAATTTTTGTTTATATTTGTGGTTTAGGGACGGAATTAGGGATGGAATATATTGAAATTTAAAATATTCTGTCCCTAATTCCGTCCCTATAGTCACCGACTTTTCAAACGGCTTTCTGCATGCCAGCTGTTATTTAGGGACGGATTTAGGGACAGATAGCTTAATTTTTACTTATTTAGGGACAGATTTAGAGACGGAAGTTTTGAAATTTCAACATAGTTCGTCCCTAAATCCGTCGTTAAGTTCCATGACCTTTCAAACTTTATTTGTGGACAGTTGTTACTTAGGGACGGATTTAGGGACGGATTATACTTATTTTAATTGTTTAGGGACGGATTTAGGGACGGATTCATGGAAAATCCGATGCTAAATCCGTCCCTAAAGATCAGTCCCTAAATCCTCTCCAAATCATTAAATAAAGTCGGGCTGCAGCCTTCTCCCCCCCACTTCTTTCTTCTTCTTTCTTTTTTCTTCTTCTTCTCTCCTCCCCCCCACCCACCCCACGACACAGCAGTGCGCAGCGCTGTCCTCATCACCGCCGGCCTCCTTTTGCTTCGTCACCAGCGGCGGTTCTCTTCCCCCGATTGCCGGCGACGCTATCCTGGTTCATTTCCGAGCAAATTCCGTCCAATGACGGTATAATTTCATATATTTTCATTAATTTAGTTTTCTTGTTTTTGATTTTATAAGTTTGTTTTGGTGTTTGTTAATTTGTTTGATAAGTTTAGGGTTATATAATTCGTTTAATGTGTCTGTTAACATGTTTAATAACTTTAAATATTAATTAGTATTATTAGTTCAAATATATATTAATTAGTAATAATACTAATTACTCTAAATATATCATAACTAGTTTAAATATATTATAATTAGTAATTAGTTTATTATTAGTTTAAATATATAATAAATAGTAATAATACTAATTACTCTAATTAGTATTATTAGTTTGAATATATAATAATTACTAATAATACTAATTACTCTAATCAGTTAAATAGATATAATACTTAGTAATTATACTAATTAGTCTAATTAGTCAAATTAGTTTAAATATTAACTCATTAGTAGTTACTCTAATAAGTTTAAATATTAAATATTAATTAAAATCTAATAACTTTGTTAATTAGTTTAATAAGTATAATTAGTTTAATAATGTCAAACATTAAATAGTAATATATTTAATTAGTTTCAATATTAACTCATTAGTAATTAGTTTAACTATAGTACTGAGTAAATAGTATAATAATTATTTAAAAATTAAATACTAATTTCTTTAATTAGTTTAACTACTTGTTCATTAGTAATAGTTTAATAATTATATAAAAATTAATTACTAATTTCTTTAATTAGTTTAAATATTAACTCATTAGTAAATAGTTTAATAATGTCAAACATTAAATACTAATTAGTTGAATTACTTTAAATATTAAATCATTAGCAATTAGTTTAATCAATTTAAATATTAAATATTAAAGTCTAATAAGTTTGTTAGTTTTTAATTAGTTTAATTAGTTTAATAAGTTTAAAAGGCTATTAGTTGAATTAGATTACAAATATTTAAATCATAATATTAATTAATTAATTAAATCAATGAATAAGCTAAATATAATTATATTTCATTAAATATACTATTCAATAATCATTTTAATTAAATAAGTTTATTTATTTAAATTAGTTACTTAGTTTTAATTTAATATGTTAATTTTATAATTAATACATAATTGTAATAAATTAGTTTATTATTAATGATAAACCACAATTTTGTAGAGTTCACAGCACGATGATCATCCCTCAAGTTCCGGTCGAGGACGAGGTCGAGGCCGAGGTCGATCAGCCAGTTCTGGTCGAGAAGGCTCCAGGACTCAGTCACACCATTCAGGATCAGGATCTCCCTCAGTGGGTCATCCTGCTTTTCGATTACCACCACCTCCACCCTCCGTTCTACCTCAGGAGACGTTTCTATCCTCACCTGTTCCAGCTTCGCAGCATACACAGGTGCTTTTCAATATTTATTAACCAAAAATGATTTTTTTCATGAATGTTCTTATATATAATTAATTAAACTAACAATTTTTGTTATAATATTCCGTATATAGCCGATGTCACGCCCCGACCCGCAGGCTCGGCCACGCGACAACCGCCGTACCACCTCGAGATGCGAGCCTCATCAGGCGGGCAACCAAGATGGCACAAGGCTTAAAAATAAAGGATATTCGAGCAATATATGAAAACATACGAAATTATCATAGATAATATAGTTCAAAAATATTTCAAAATAGAATGTCACATCTTACGGTGCTCCATGCAGCGGAAAGTATTATATAAATACATAAATATATATGTAAGATGCAGTAATATTCCGAGTCAAGATACACAAAGTAAAATGAGGTGGCACCTACAAAGTCGTGTCCACAGTGCCGTACTGGGATCATTGGCCACCAGGACGTCCGCCGTCCGAAATCTGATGATCTGAGAACAAAAGTGAATGGGGTGAGTACATAAACTTGTACCCAGTGAGAGACTCGGTTATAAAGACCGATCACCTCAGGCTGGGGATACGAAATAATCCAAATATCAATTTAATAAATCATTTATTGAAATATATATGAAATCCCAAACCAAATCAAATATCAAATCAATGATAATATCTCCAAATGGGCAGGCATCTGAAATCGTCCCAATAAGGTATACCCGTGCACTGGGGTATCCACTGGACCGTCAAGGGTTACTTTATACTTTTAAAACATTTTTACTTTACTCTCTGGCCCATTCCCTTGACATTTGCCTTGCTGTGGTGGAACACAGCATACAGGAGTCCTGGCGAGTTTCCCTATGTGCCTCTCGCAATCAGGAGCGACTCACCGTGCCCCTCGATAGGCGGTCCACGGCTGAGTAACACGCATGCTCACAACTCGGTCCACGCTCCCACATATTGGAGCCCTGAGGGAAACGTTCAATCTCTCATCTCTCAGGGGTATCGTTCCCCATACAATAATCAATAATAATATCAATATATAAAATTTATTGAAATTCCCACCCTTTAAATCATTTGTAAACTCAGTGTGTGAGGGTGGACAATTCATATCCCAAAACATATATATAAACAATTTATTAAAGTATTTATAAATAAATTTGGAAACGGTTAACCCTCAATGGTCAACCAATATAATCCAAGCCACTCACAAGTGAGGAGAGTTGTATACTCCCCGATTACCCACGAATGCCTTAGCTCAAACTGCTACTGGTCCAAAACTCATACAATCATGTACCTAAATAATCAAATTAAAATCTAATTTGATTAATAAAGGCATTCAACCAACAATCAAATCATAAAATAACACCAATTAAAGGTCTCGGAATAAAATTGGCAAGTCCGGAAGTCAATTGAATTTAATTAGAGTCAATTGGGGTCAAATGGGGTCTAGGGCTGCAAAATTACCAAAATGTCCCTAATGCTACAGTGCTCCTGTCGGCAGGTGGCTCACTCCCGGGCGGGAGTGAGCCAAAATGGCAACTCCGGCGCGGGACACACCAGGTCCGGCGCCGGACCTGACTCCAGAACATGGCCGTGATCTGCCATGCACCAAATCGAGCTCGGTTCGAGTTCGATTCATCACCAATCCGCACCAAAATTGAAACACAGCAAGTTAAACACATGATCTATGGATTCACAGCTTCAAGAACGGAATCAATCCATTAAACATGCTCAAATTTTGAATCAAAACATTAAGAGTTGACATATCTTGGGCAAAACAGAAATATCAACTTCAATCAACAAATTCTCTTAGCTCAGACCATGAAATCAATCATATAAACTATCAAATTAAAGCTTGATGAGTCTAGAACAACATACCAAATTCTCAACCTCAACCCACGGTTGAATCAAAAGATATGAGCTGATGAACAATCTGTCGCCAAAATTCTAGATTTCTAGATTTGGTGATTTTCTTAGAAACTTTGATGTTTTGATCTTCAAGGAAGCAAAAGAAGTTGATATTGATGATTGATGAAGTATTTGAAGAGGGATTCAACGTTTTATTTCAAGAGAATTGGAAGAGATCTCGGAGAGAAATGAAGAAAATGAGGAAATGTGAAAATGGGGGTCTCGGACAGCCGAGACCCCTTATAACATTAACGGGTCCGGCGCCGGACCCACCCCTGTCCGGCTCCGGAGTCAACATTTTCTGAGTTGACTCCGGTCAACTCAGCCCAATTTCCTCGGGTCTCGATTCCAAATGGGGCCTATATCTCGGAACTTCAATTTTAGGGGTTTTAAGCTTGAAATCGAGCTAAATGAAGTTTAAAACATCCATGGGAAGTCAAATTTGATATAATGACAAGACAACAATACATAATTGTACAACTTGACACGTGCGGACTAGGTCCGAGCGTGTCAGCCGACGTCTAAATCAGCGGTTCGATCTCATTCCCCATCACTTTCGTTGCTTCCAGAGATTGGTCTACACTCCTCCATTCCTACATCCAGCCATGCTCCTCCAGCACAGAGTTCTGGTGCATCTCCATCTTCATCTCCACCGCCAATTCAGGAAGTGACAGTCGGAGGATTGACATACCATCTTGTGTCTCCAGAGCAGACGCCTGCTTCCAACGAACCTCCTCTTCCCGCACCGCCCCGCCGTCTTTCCAGCCTACACTTGCCTCCCAGCCCTCCTAGCCCTCTCAGCCTGATGTGTCCGGCCCATCCCAATTAGACCCCCCGACACCGATTACCTTGGCCACGATTTACAAGTAAAATCTTAACTTGTTTTTAATTTTTTAATGATTCTTAATTATATTTACTTGTTTTTCTTACTAACTACCTTTGATAATGGAATTTTAAAGGGATGAGAAGACAAATAAGAGGGTGAAGACAGAGATCAAGCATATCATCTACGGACATTGGATCTAGCCGTGGTTGTCCTGGATGAAGGTTCCGCACGAGACGCTCACCCGTATGTTCGATTTATGGATGGCAAGTCATAACTTACATTAATTATTTGTTTATTCATATAATTTAATTATTATGTTATTATTATTTGACTATTTTATTTATTTGAATTATTACATTATTATTATTTGTTTATTTGTTTATGATTTAATAATTATTATTACCATTGCTTAATTTGTTTAATTGAATTATGACATTATTATTTGCGTACTTTCATTATTTCCTTTTTCATTACAGAGGCGTTACTTGTTCCCCGCCGAGGAGCGTACGGCCGCACGGGCCTTCTTCGATGCCACAGCCCGCAAATTCAACAGGCATGAGTTCAGCAGGGCTCAGAGCATACGCAGAGCACCTACTTGGACTTCAGACCATGTCTGGGACCGCCTCTGTGCACAGTGGAATGCCGACCCTACTTTCAAGCATCACAGCGAGGTGAACAAGAAGAATCGCATCACTGAGTAGGCGATTGTATATAGAGGTGGTAGTAGGGGCACTGCATTCCATTGGTCCGATTTGGTAATAATTAAATCCCTATTTTATTTTGCTTAAGTTTTTTATTTCATAAATATTTTTCTTATAATTATTTAACACATTTTTCACTTTTGTAGGTTAAAGAGGCGGGTGGTGATCCCGGTCCTGCCACATTATTCGACAAGCTGTACAAGAAAAAGGCGGGTGATTATCCCGAGGGTCGTGCCAAGACCATTGCTATAAGTTTAAGTAGTTAAATATATAATTATTGAAGTTAAAGTTTAAGTAATTATAACTCATTATAGAATTGTAACGTTCATTTAGTTTATTGTTATATAATTATTCAATTTACAATAAGAATATTCGATTAATATTATACTTCACACACCTGATATGTCACGCCCTGACCCGCCCGGGTCGGCCACGTGGCAACCGCCGCACTACCTCGAAGTACGTGCCGACCGGTCACGCACCAGAAGCACCGCAAGGCATTGAAATGGATATCATCGCTGCAAAATAACTAAAACTTTAATTAAAAATCTTTTTAATAAAATAATAAACTATGAAGTAGTACCAGTGGATAAATTTTAAGGAATACCTATGCAGCGGAAAACTACTAAGCCTAAG
Organism: Microcos paniculata; assembly: GCA_030664755.1. Lineage (NCBI taxonomy): Eukaryota > Viridiplantae > Streptophyta > Magnoliopsida > Malvales > Malvaceae > Microcos > Microcos paniculata. The sequence goes on from CP131461.1 coordinate 21,965,555, forward strand.
CCACCGACGCCTTCTAGAGAGCCTCCATTCTATTGGCTGACCCCGCATGCGGATCTATATCCATCCACATTTGGATACAGGTGAGTGACAGAGATTCAATGGGTCTCCATCAGTGTTAGGGAAAACAGGGTAATCGAAGATGTAAATAAAAAAATAAAATAAATTAAATTAAAAACTTTATTTTCAACACTTCCTGTATCAAATTCTCCAGGAGTGAATAAAATAAATTTTGTTTTCAAAACCTCTTTTGAAATTCTCTTAAGGAGTATTGAATTTAAAATCTTTAAAATAATTATATACTGATGGGCTGGCACCTAATACTCTGAAGGCACGACTGGCCGGTCGTATGCCTTACTACACCGAGGGCTATTTCTTTTCTCTTAATATTCATTTTCTCTTTATCTCAAATACTAGCCCGTTCCCTCGGTGGTGCCTCACTGTGGTGGAACACAGTGAACTGGAGCTCTGGCGAGTTTTCCTACGCTCCTCTCCCAACCAGGCTCGACTCACCGTGCCCCTCGATAGGCGGTCCACGGCTGAGTATCATGCATGCTCTCAAACTCGGTCCACGCTCCCGCAAATTGAAGCCCCGAGGAATCCCACTCAATCACTCCTCTTCCAGGGGCATCATACCCCAAATATCATAATAATAATATTATTATTATTTCTTATATAAATATTAAAACATGTAAACACACACAAACTTTATATTTTTAAAATCATCCCACCCCCATAAGTGGGCGTATCACAAAATAAAAAGTGTGTGTCGTGGATTACCCTTATCCCAAAACCGTTGTAAAACAATTTATATTTTTAAAACATTTTTCCCTAGTGGCTAAGCACTAAAATCTAAGCCACTCACAGTGATAGAAGATTCGTATACTCCCAAGCGCTCCATGTAGCTAAACCTCCAGAGCGTCGCAGCATTCGATTCAACCGGAGTCTTAATACACAGAAATATAAATTAGCATTCATAATTAAATTTATGAATGCACCTACGAGGCTCTAGTATGACCTAAGATGACGCTTGGATGTGGTTTAGAAGACTCGGAAGTGTTCCGAATCGATTTGGGGTCAATTTGGGTTTCGAGACATAAAATTACCTTTTTGCCCCTAAAGGGCAGAACTGGGGCCGGATTTGAAGTGAACCGATGCCGGTTCTCTTCGACCAGAAGGTCGGTCGCCGACAAGCAGAAACGGAGCCGGTTCACTCCAATTCCGGCGCCGGTTCTGTTCTGGGTTTCTAACCCGAGAACTCTTCAATTTTTCTCTAAATTCGAAAACCAATGCAATCATCTACCAATTTAGCTACAATTTCAGATGCATGTACCTTAATGCATCCATGACACGTTTATCGAGAGAAAAACGAGAATCACAAGCTTAAAGTTCCTAGATTTCGAATCTAAACTTAAAATCTAACTAAAAGCTGAACCTAACTTTGAGCTTGGATCTCTCCTAAACCAATGCATAGAAATGCGTGTAAACTTAGAAAAACGTAGATCGAGGAGTCAAGAACAACTCATCAAGATCTCCCCTCGAACTTGGGGTCGGTTTGTCCGGATCTGCCAATTGTCCCAAATACCTCCGTTTGGCTCCAGAGAGAAAAAGAAAAGAAAATGAAAGAAAAAGTAAAAGAGAAATGAAGAAAAGCTTTGGCTTACCCCTATTTATAGAGGAGCCCGACGCCGGGTTTACTCGGGCCCTGAGTCAAACTTTTCCCCCTTTTCAACTTTCTTTTATTTTCACTCATTGGCTAAATCCTTTGCTTTCTTGTGCCAATGGGGCCCATAATAAATTTCTAGGGACTTAATTGGAGGTCTTTTTGGCATTTTACTAATTTACATGCACGGTTAATTACTTTTTCTTCTAACTCCGTCTTATCCTAATTTAAACTTCTCTTCTTAATTAGACACATCCGGACCGACATATTGTTTAATTAATACGCCATCTTACACTATTCTGTTTGTACGAAAAAGTCGTGCTAGGTCCGGGTGTGTCATGATAATTCATTTTATATTCTTTTTTTAGGAGGATTATGACAGAGCGATTGCGGAGGCACGTGCACGAGCTACCAATGAGTCGGAGGTCAACCCGCATACAGTCTTTCAGGAGGTAGTGGGTGGTGAGCGCGATCGGATGTTAGGGTACGGCTCAACCCCCCCCCCCCCAGTTTCAAGCTGACTCTTCTTCCATCCCATCTTAGTAGCAAGAAAATATTTCCTTGCAACAACAGATTGCCGACTTGCGCTCCGATGTCAACAAGAGGCTAGAGGAGACTGCACAGCAGTCGGCTCGATTATTGGCGAAGGCTGCACAGGAGTCTGCTCGATTGTTGGCAGAGAGAGATAGAGTGTGGAAGCAGCGCTTACAGCAGATGCAGCAGATGATAGGCCGTTTTCCTCCGCCTCCGGGAGCTCCTCATCCGACAGACGAGTCACCTCCGTACGCTCAGGCTAGGACCAGAGAGTCCATCTCGCAAGTACAACATCTGCCCAAGGACGTCCATTATGCGGCCCATCAGGGCGAGGCCACAGCCGAGGGCGAGGGCGATGGCGAGGCCGAGGATGACTTCAATGAGATTGCTTCCCATTTAGGTGATTTTTAGATTTATTTTCGTACATTTCATGTGTACAACATTTACAATAAATATATAAAATATTCATTTTGGTCTATTTTAATATTATTTTATATATTAATAATAATAATAATATTATTAATTAATTAATAATAATAATAAAAATAAATAAATATTAATAATAATAATAACATTATTATTATATATTATTATTATTTATTATTATTATTACTGCTTCATAAAAAATTAATAATAAACCATCACTAAATATATATTATTAATTAATTATTATTACTAAATATTAATAATAATAATAATATTACTAAATATTATTATTATTATTATTATTTAATATTATTATTATTATTATTAAATACTATTATAATATTATTATTATTATTTATTATTATTATTACTACTGCTTCATAAAAAATTAATAATAAACCATCACTAAATATATAAAGTATTATTTTAAAAAAACTAATTGTTTATTTACATTTTTCAGTCCCTAAATCCGTCCCTAAAGCATAAACCCTAAACCCTAACCCTAAAAGCCGTCCCTAAATCCGTCCCTAAGCACTAAATAAATACTAAATCCATCTCTAAAACTGTCCCTAAATAGAAATCCATCCCTAAATCCCTCCTAAAAGCAGTTTATAAAATCTTTTAGTGATTACACTTTGGTACGGAAAAAACTGTTTCAAATTCCGTTGCTATATCCGTCCCTAATTCCGTTGTAATGGTTGCCTATCCGTCGCAAAATCCGTTTCAAATGACTTCCACCGGATTTAGGGACGGATTTGCTGTCCGTCCCTAAACATTTAGGGACGGATTTTATTATCCATCCCTATATGTTAGAGATGCCAGCATAGGGACGGATTTTTTTCCGTCCCTAAATCCGTTGAAACCCTTTTAGGGACGGATTTCTCATCAAATTTCGTCTCTATTTTCATTTCTATAGACCGTTTTTCTAGTAGTGATAATAATAATAATAAAATGTGACTTTTTAAATATCCAATAATACATTGACATTTGATAAATTTTAAAAGACATATCATAATTATTTCATTTCCTTCCACACTAGGACAATTTGTATTAATTCACAACTTTTTCTTTATTTAAACTATAAAACATACCACAATAAATATCATAAATGTTGAAACTTACCATAAAAAAACAAAATTTTTAATTTGGGATTGAAATTTTGTCATAAAAGGTCTTTTTCTCTCCATTAAAAGGTTACTTAATGATGATGAACTAGAGGTGTGGAACCGAATTGTAGAACCGTGGCCACCAAAACCGGAACTGGACCTTAAATTCAGTTATGGAACCAAATCGAAACTTTTCGATTCGATTCCTCTGCAATGGAACCGGTGTCATTTCCGTATCCATTTTTTTATTTTATAAAATTATTTATAATAAAAGTTTCTTAATAATAATAATAAGATATAATATATATATATATATGTATTAGTATATACATTTTATAGTTAAATTTATATTTATATCATAATATCATATACATAATACATTATAAATATATTATATTATTATTTATTATTTATTATTTATTATTTATTATTTATTATTTATATACTACAATTATAACTAAAAAAAATTACTTCACTAATATATATTTTATATTTAATAAATTTTAAAAAAATCTTTTATACTTCATTAACATATATTAGTTGCTTTAATTACTTTAATCTATGTTATATAACTAAAATTTAAATAAATTTAGAAAGTAAAAAAAATTGCAAAAAAGGAAAAAAAAAAGCTAAGGTTTCGGTTTGGAATTGAAACCGGAACCATCAACTAAGGTTCCGGTTCCGTTTTCAAAGAACCTAAAATCAGAACCGAACCTCGGTCCCCCTATGATGAATTTATATTTAAAATCTTAATTTTTTAAAAAATTTATAAGATGTCACTTAACTATTTGATGCTAAAAGTTATTTCTTAGGATGATTATAAAATAATTTATTCTCGAAACATTAATGTTAGAAAACACTACAACTTTAATTCTAATAAAAACAAAATCATTAAAAAATAATTACTCATATAATAATTAGAAATTGAATACTAGAAAGAATCAAAGAATTAAATCTTTAAAAGAAGACTATAAAATCAAAATTAATTCATGGAACAGCTATACTTCTCTTTGAATATGCTTCCGATCGACAACATTGTCCAAATGCTTTGCTTCTTATTTGAAAAGTAAAACTCAACCTCAAGCAATATTACTTTTACTTTAATTCTCTTTAGCTCTAAAGTATTCCAACCCAACAAGCAAATAGACTCCTTTAGGACTTTAAATTTTGTGCTTCAATAACAAGATTCTGAATAAAAGTTCCAATCCCAAGGAGCCTAGATTCCTTTAGGACTTTAAATTTTGTGCTTCAAGAACAAGATTCTGAATAAAAGTTTCAATCTCCCCAAGGAGCACCTATGTTTTATAGGTTTGGTCTAAGTATATTTAAAATTTTATATATGTACAAATTATATGCAATTAAGTATTTAAAATTTATAAATTAATTAAATTAACTTTGCAACTCGAGAAAAAAAAAGGGAATGTATTTATTTCTAACATTAATTTTCTATAAGTATTAATAAAAAAAGAACAAAATAATCGAATATAAACTATAAAAGTTTTTGAATTAAATAATATTTTATCATACATCAATCTATACTCTCATACATGAAAGTTCAAGCATGTTAGAGGAGGAGGGGGTGCAATTGTCACCCCCTCATTGGGTCCTCATTTTTTTTGGGCTAAAAGGCCCATATGTTCTTTCTTTTTTCTTTATATATTTACTTATATTATTAAAATTTTTAATATATTTTTTGTAGGATTTTTTTTTACCCTTAATAAGTCTAAACAAAAAGTTTGGTTTGGTGTTTTTTTGGGTTTGAGGAAATTTTTCACATTTTTATATATTATTAAAATTCATTTATTATTAAAGAATTCAATATTTGATTTTTATATGTTATTAAATTTCATTTATTATTGAAGAATTCAATATTTGATTTATATATTTTTATTTAATGGTTAATCAACATGTTTAACTTATATATAATTTTTTATATGTGTATTTTTATTTATTAGTTAATTAACATTATTTTTGGTGTGTATGTCAGAATGATTTTTTATATATTTTTGTATTACATTTTGATTTACATGTAATATCAATAATTATATGTTACATTTTTTTTATCTTTAGGTATTATTATCCCTATTAATCCTCACATATTTTTAAAAAATAAATGACACACCCGGACCTAGTACGACCTTATCGTACGAACGGAATAGTGCAAGATGATGCAATAAATTAAATAATATGTCGATCCGGCTGTGTCAAGTCAGAAGAGAAGATAGGCTTAAGATACAACGTAGTTGGAAGATGAGATTGGTGACCATGCATGGAAATACTAAAGTGGACTTTTCTAAGTCCATAGCCAATGGATCGAAAGTCCATTGGTGAATTGGCCGGCAGATCGGGCTAAGGATTAAAGTTTTGAGAGATTTAAAGAGAAGAGAAAATTTGACCCGGGGTCCGAGTAGACCTGGTGTTGGGCTCCCCTATAAATAGGGGGAGATGAGCTCTCCCCCTCATTTTCTCTCTTTTCTCTCTTATCTCCTTTCTCTTTTCTCTCAACTGCTCTTTTGGAGCAATTTCGGACTTTTGGCCGATTCGGACAAATTGACCCCAAGTTCAAGGCGAGATCTTGGTGAGTTGTTCTTAACTCCTTGAACTACGTTCCATTAAGTTTTCATGCTTATCCATGCATTGGTCTAGGAGAAATCCAAGCTCAAAGTTAGTTTCAGCTTTTAGTTAGCTTTTAAGTTTAGATTTGAAATTTAGGAACTTTGAGCTTGTAATTCTTGTTTCTGCTCCGGTAAACGCGTCGTGGGAGGTAAGAGGAACCTCCATTTCGAATTTCACGCGAATCGGTAGACCGATGCGCTCGGGAACCTAGGAAAAGCCTCGGAACCCGAGGCCTGCAGACGGCTCTTGCGCAGGAGAGACCCGCCGCCCAGGTCCCGCGCGGGACTGGGTCTGTCCCGCACCGGACTAGCCAAAATGGCCGGTTGGGCCCTGTTGGGCCCAAATTGAGTTGGGCTCGGTCCAACTCACATGAAGGGGCCTTTTGGGCCCAGAGGCAGGCCAGGCCCGACCCAATCACGTGGGGGGCCTGCTTGGCCCAGAACTGGGCCGGTCTGGGCCCGACTGTGGGGCCCACGGGTTCCCAGGGGTATTTTCGTAATTTTTCACCAAGTGTCCAAATTTTACCCCGGAACCTTCGAGACACTTTTTTAATCCCCGAATCACTTTCAAACATCGTCTTAAGTCATGTTAGAGCCTCATAGGTGCATTCATAAATTTAATTATGAATGCTAACTTATATTTCCGTGTATTAGGGCTCCGGTTGAATCGAATGCGGCGATGCTCCGGAGGTTAAGCTACATGGAGCGCTTGGGAGTATACGATTCTCTCATCACTGTGAGTGGCTTAGCTTTCTTTGTTTAGCCACTGGGAAAAATGATTTGAAAAACATAAATGTTTTCAAAAGGCTTTGGGATACGGGGAATCCACACACACACAATTGTTTGTGATATACCACACAGTTAGTGAGATGTTTTAAAAAGAAATATAAATACTTATGTGTGTGTGTGTTTATATATATTTTAAATATGTATGTTTTATATATATATATATATATATTCTTGAAATAAAATTTTTATGATTATTGAGGGTACGATGCCCTTGGGAGATGAGTGATTGAGAGGGTTCCTCGGGGCTCCAATTTACGGGAGCGTGGACCGAGTTTGAGAGCATGCATGATACTCAGCCGTAGATCGCCTATCGAGGGGCACGGTGAGTCGAGCCTGGTTGGGAGAGGCGCGTAGGGAAACTCGCCAGAGCTCCAGTTCGCTGTGTTCCACCACAGCGAGGCACCACCTCCAGTATGATAGAGATGCCCTCGGTGCAGTGAAGCATAAGACAACCGATGGGTCGCACCTCCAGTATGATAGAGATACCAGCCCATTTGACATTTATATATTTATATATTTAAGAGTTTTTAAAAAGAGTTTTCAAAAAGAAAAATTTATATTTTATTATTATTTTATTTTGGATTTTCCTGTTTCCCCTAACCCCAATGGAGACTCTTAGAACCTTTGTCACTCACCTGTATCCAATGTGGATGGATGCAGATTCGCACACGGAGTCAGCTATAAGAAGGAGGCTCACTAGGAGACGTCGGTGGCTTAGGTTTAGTAATTTTCCGCTGCCTAGGTATTTCTTTCAAATTAATCCACTGGTGCACGTTTTAAGTTTTATTATTTTATTAAATGATTTCTAATTAAAATTTTAGTTTTGTTTTACAGCGATGATATCCATTTCAATGCCTTGCGGTGCCTCGGATGCGTGGCTGCAGACACGTACTTCGAGGTAACGCGGCGGTTGCCACGTGGCCGGCCCGGATGGGTTGGGGCGTGACAATTAAATTTAAATACTTAAAATTAAAAAATCCCAGGTGTAGCCCGGGTCAATTTCTAGTTATTTTATATTTTTATATCTTAAAGCAATTTCTAAAGAATTTTACACAAAAGAAAAAGTAGAGGGTCCATGAACAATGAATATTGGTACACTAAAATTCTTCCACCCTCTCTAAAAGGCATCGATATATATGTTTCAGAGTTATCAGGTGCAACTTTTCAATTCTTGTTACGATAGAGGAAGACTCAGGCAAGGACTCTACTAGTTCAAAGGCAAGGCATGACACCAGAAGGCCTACTTGGCTAAGGACTCTTTTTGCTCGTAACATTAATATTACAATAGAGGAAGACTCAGCCAAGGACTCTACTAGTTCAAAGGCAAGGCATGACACCACAAGGCCTGCTTGGCTAAGGACTCCTTTGCATTTTAACAAAGCACTTGCAATTGAATATCTAATGCAATATGTAAGGTCCAGCTCATTAGAGGCTTAGTGGTTATTCTATCCATGACTACCAGTTTTGAACTCGTGCGTTGCACGGATCGACAATATTTAATAAATAAAAAATTTGTTTTAAAATTTTTATTTTTTTAAAATGGTAAATTATGAAATTTAAATAAAATCTTAAAAGAAAAATTAATATAATCTAATGAAATACTCAAAAAATAATAAAAAACTTTTATTATCTTCTTAATAATCTATAAAATATTAGTGGTCATTTAATTATCATTTGATGTAAATTTATCATCACTTATTAAATAAAATTGCAAGAATTGAACATACAATTGATTACTAAAAATAACGCACTACATATATGAATTATGAGTTAAAACAATTGAGTAAATCGAAGGTAAATAAGTATATCAAATACTTTAAACAATCATTATAGCTTGTTAAATTAGTGAATATTCAAATTAGATTAATATTGAATGTAGTATTACTACATGACTTATCAAATTTTATATTACCAATTGACCTGTTTAATATGGCAAAATTAACCCACACCACAAAATATATCTAAAATTTAAAAATAACATTTTATGGTAGTTAATTTTAAAATTTGTGACTAAGCCTATGATATATAGGAAAGTTAGTAGGATAAAATTTGGTGGGTTAAGAAGTTTTTTCTTATTGAATGAGTTTTTTTTTTTACTATTTTAATCATGAAAAAAACTGTAAACTTATGACATAGTCAAAAATATTACAATATGTTATATTTATAGTAATAAAATCATAAAATAATTATGTTAATGGTAAGAAACTAAATATAATTAATGTGAATATATTTATGACTGAAAATTTCAAAATCTTTAATTTTTCTAAATTAGAGGCTACTTTATTTTGAAATTTTAAAATTTTAAAAATTGAATTTGAAATTTGAGTGTAAACATGGCAAGCGAATGAATATGTCACTTGTCGAAATTATAAACTATATGTATTTAATTCCTTTTCTTTTATTGAAAATGGATTGTTTATATATATATATATATATATTTATATATAAAAGATATGTAGTGAAAGAAAGGAATGGAAAAAAGAATGAAGAAAATATTCTTGCTGCTTTCCCTCTTTCCCTCGACTACTCTTCTCTTTGACTTCTCCCTTCCTCTAATTCTCTTCCTTGTCTCTCTATCTCTGTCTCTATTCTCCTCTTCCTCTGCTCTATTCTGTTATTCTATCTCCCTCCTTAAATCAGGTTTGTAACATTGGTGCTCTCGTTGGCTTACTCCACCTCCATGGATGGCAAATTGGATGATCCTTTTGAGCGATGCTTCTCTACTATTAAGCTAGCTTTACAAAAGGTTTTGGAGGCTTATCATGCCATGGAAGAAGATGAAGGTGAACCAGCAGAGAGTGAAGGGTTACATGTCAACGATGGGTTGCCAACCGCGGACACCGTCGTTGATGCCTCTGTCCTCACTTAACTCCAACCAACTCTAACTTCTGCCATATCCCAATTAATCGAACCCCTTGACGAGTTCCAGTTAGAAGCCTCCAAACTCAAGCCCAACTTGACGGTGGAACATATTTTTCAAATTGAAGAAACACTCTAACAGACAACACATGGCTGGGCATTGGAAGAATGTGAGAATTCTGTGGCAAGGTTGCGCACGTTGAAGTAGGAAGCCTCGTTGGAACTTCCTTTTGCAGTTTTTACCAGATTTCGTCCAGGTGGACTAGCTCTCAACAATTCATCCTACACCGATTATAAATCCTAGACAAACTCATGTATGTTCAGAACCTGTTCGATAAAATTCTTGAAGCAAATATAGCCAATCTTTTTCTTTCACCGGAGTGTGGGAAACTCATGGCAACACTGACTGAGCTATAACAGATGACTACTGCAGAGCAATACCATGAAGATTTCATTGGTATTTTACAATCATTCCTATTCACTAATGCCTATTCACCTAGTGTATTTGGAAGTAGTTTAGAGAGTGTTATTGCACAATTTTTTAATGTCATTGGATCTTTAACGTTGGGAAAAGCCTTCAACCGTGCTCACAAAAATGAATACTCCGCCTCTAACAGGATCATTCCAACTCCTCCTTTGCTTCCAACCCTAAAGAAACCTCCTCACCAAGTCCACTATCATTTTCTACCAAGCTAAACACTTACACTTCACTTTATTTGATTAAAGGAATATATGAGGCAATGGTTTTAAGGATATAGAAACTAAGCTTAGTTCCTTATGATGCCAATGGTGATAAATTGAAGTTTCCAAAAGTGTGTAAAGCATGGATTTGGAGTGCTAAAGGACTTATCCAGTTTACTGCTTTCATGGTGCTCACATTCCTGTGTTATCACATGGTCTTGTGGCTTAAGAAAATTGGTTCTCTCTCATGGGGCTTTATTGTTCTTTTGATGCAAATTAAGCAAGACTTGGTTGCTGTTCTTCATGTATGCTTGCTCAAAGCCTACAAGGGTGATGTTTCATTGGGGACAAAACCTGTAGTAACACTAGCACTTGATGGTCAGCCTGTGTTGGAACCAAAAGCGATTTTGGAATGTATGGTGCAGCCTATGGTAGAGCTTGAAATGGTGTTAAAGCAAAGATAGGTACGGCACCTAGGAGACAAGTTGAAGCAATCGCTAGTGAACCAAAATATCTACCTACTGCTGCAGTCACTTTGGAAGACCTGAAGAGTAACTATTCTACCTACAACCTTGTCCTCAAGGTTGTGTCTGAAGGGGTGGGTAATGTTACAATGGAGGAAGACTCAGCCAAGGACTCTACTATTTCAAAGGGAAGGCATGACACCAGAAGGCCTACTTGGCTAAGGGCTCCTTTGTATTTTAACAAAGCACTTGTAATTGAATATCTAATGTAATATGTAAGGTCCAGTCCATTAGAGGCTGTTCTATCCATGACTATATGTAGTGAAAGAAAGGAATGGAAAAAAGAATGAAGAAAATACTCTTGCCTAATTCTCTTTGATGTCCCTCTCTCCCTCGACTACTCTTCTCTTTAACTTCTGCCTTCCTCTAATTCTCTTCTTTGTCTCTCTATATCTGTCTCTATTCTCCTCTTCCTCTGCTCTATTCTGTTATTCTATCTCCCTCCTCAAATCAGGTTCATAACATGTTACGAGCAAAAGGAGTCCTTAGCCAAGTAGGCCTTCTGGTGTCATGCCTTACCTTTGAACTAGTAGAGTCCTTGGCTGAGTCTTCCTCTATCGTAACAGTTCTCGAAAGCTTACTGAAGGTATTGTAACTCGAGATTCTTTCTCAAAGAATCTCATTCTATATATATTGATCTGTTTTACATGATGAATAATTTAGTAAAGGAAAGTCAATCATATTATTTATTACAATGCAACATAAATTATCCAACAACTACAAGAATATCACGTTGTGATTGCCACCAGGATTTACTTACGTTGTGATTCGGCATCATTAGATTTGAAGCTCTTAGTATCCTTATATATTTTTTTAATAAAAGGTCAGTTGATTTTTGAACTTGTGATATAAAATTCAACAAAATCTACCTCAACCAAATATTAGCTCTAATAGCTTGATTATTTTTCAAGTTAACTTGAGCCGAAACAATCAAGGTTAGATCAAGCTAAGCTAAGCTAAGCCTCAAGTTCTTGAATCAAGCCGAGTTTGAGACTAGTAATGAATTGGCTCAACTCGACTCAACTTGATTAGGCCCTGATAAAATCCACCAAACTACTAACCCTCACTTATATGCTTGCATGTGTACGAATAGTGTGACTAATGACAAATAAAAATGGTTTATGATTTTACTGGTAAGCTTTATCGGATTTGATTGAATCATTCACCCCACTTGTTTTATTGATCAACAATCAATTGCTTCCCCACATTTTTTTCGTCCCACCTTTACAAATATAAGGTCCATTGCACTAATAAAAGGATAATGGCATGATTTGAATCATTGTCATGCCCCCACCATATTTCTTGTTCTTGGATTTGAGCTTTTAAAGAATTTTTATTGATAATTTAATAAAAATCTATTAATGAAATTTAATTACTGCTACAATTTAGAAAGGCAATGATTATTACAATAAAAAAGACCCTAGCCTTCCTCTCTTTTCTCCCTCACCTCATCGATTCCTTTCATCATTTTTGTGTACTTCTCCTCCTCTTTGACCTTTGCCATCGAGGAGGAGGAGGATATATATTTATAGTCTTTTCCTTTTTTAAAAAAGTAAGTCCTTTAGATATTTTGAACTTGTTCGTGTGTCTTATTTTAGTTCCAAATCTTTAAATTTGTGATGAGTTAGATTTTAGTTGGTTGAATACCCACGTTGTCTCTTAAACTATACATTTTTAGACATATTGCCCTTAAACTTTTATTTGTGATAATTAACCTCTCAAACTATTTTTTAGGGTGATTAATCCCACAAACTATTATTTTGGGATAATTAAACCCTCAAATTATTATTTTGAGACAATATAACCCTTAATTGAATGAAAAGGTTACATTGACCCCTTGAAATTTTTATCCTTTAAGGGTACATTTGACACACTCGGACCTAGCACGACTTTTTCATACAAACGGAATAGTGTAAGATGGCGTATTAATTAAACAATATGTCGGTCCGGATGTGTCTAATTAAAAAGAGATGTTAAAATTTAGATAAGACGGAGGTTAGAAGATAAAGTAATTAATCGTGCATGGAAATTAGTAAATGCCAAAAGACCTCCAATTAAGTCCCTAAAAATTTATTATGGGCCCCGTTGGCACAAGAAATCAAAGGATTTAGCCAACGGGTAAAAATGGAAGAAAGTTGAAAAATGGGACAAAGTTTGACCCGGGGCCCGAGTGGACCCAGTTTCGGGCTCCCTATAAATAGGGGAGGGCCGACGGCTTTTCTTTCATTTTTCTTTTTCTTTTTCTTTCTTTTTCTCTTTTTCTCTCTCGAGCCAAAACAGAGGCATTTTGGAAAATTGACAGATCCGGACAAACCGACCAGCAAAACAATGTGAGTTTCTAATATGTTATTCTACTCACCTCGATCTACGTTTTTCTAAGTTTGCACGCATTTCCATACATTGGTTTAGGAGAGATCTAAACTCAAAGTTAGGTTAGCTTTTTAGTTAAATTCTTAGTTTAAAATTTAGATATAGGAACTTTGAGCTTGTGATTCTCATTTTTCTTTCGATAAACGTGTTGTGGATGCATTAAGGTAAATGCATCTGAAATTGTAGCTAAATTGGTGGACGATTGCAACGGTTTTCGAGCTAAGAGAAAAATTGAAGAATTCTTAGGTTGGAAACCTAGAACAGATTCGGCACCGGATTTATGCGGAACCGGCGCCGTTTCTGCTTGTTGGTGGATGGCCTTTTGGTCAAAGAGAACCGATGCTGGTTCACTCTAGATCCGGCGCCAGTCTTGCCCTCCAAGGACAAAACGATCATTTCATATCCCGAAACCCTAATTGACCCCAAATCGATTCGAAACACTTCCGAGCCTTGCAAACCACATCCAAACATCATCTTAGGTCATGCTAGAGCCTCGTAGGTGCATTCATAAATTTAATTATGAATGCTAACGTATATTTCCGTGTATTAGGGCTCCGGGTGAATCGAGTGCGGCGATGCACCGGAGGTTGAGCTACATAGAGCGCTTGGGAGTATACGAATCTCCCAATACTGTGAGTGGCCTAGATTTTTTCTGTTTAGCCACTAGGAACAAAGGTTTTAAAAATGGTTTTTAAAAACATAAATGTTTTCAAAAGTTTTGGGATACGGGAAATCCACACACATACATTTGCATGGTGATATACTCATACAGTTAGTGGGATGTTTTAAAAAGAAATATAAAAACTTATGCGTGTGTGATTATATGTTTTAAATATAAATGTTTTATACATATATATATATATATATATAATTTTGAAATATTATTATTATTATGATTTTTAAGGGTGCGATACCCTTGTCAGATGAGTAATTGATGGGCTAGTGGTGGTGGTGGACTGCTATCCAACAGCCAACAGCTAGCAGAGGCTCCTCGGGGCTCCAATATATGCTGGAGCGTGGACCGAGTTGGAGAAGGCATGCATGATTCTCAGCCATGGACTGCCTATTGAGGGGCACGCTGAGACGAGACGCTGGGAGAGGCGCGTAGGGAAGCTCGCCAGGGCTCCAATTCGCTGTGTTCCACCACAACAAGGCACCATCGAGGGAAAGGGCTAGAGAAAGAGAAAATGTGAAATGTTTTAGAAAGAAAAGAGATAGCCCTCGGTGCAGTAAGGCATAAGACGACCGACGAGTCGCACCTTCAGTATAAAGAGATGCCAGCCCATTTGTGATATATATATATATATAATTATTTATTTAAAGAGATTTAAAAGAGGGTTTTCGGTTGAAGAACCAGAAAAAAGTTTTGAAAAGAAAAATATTTATTTTATTATTATTTTTTATTTTGGATTTCCCTTATATTCCCTAACCCCGATGGAGATTCATAGAACCTCTGTCACTCACCTGTATCCAATATTGGTGGATGCAGATTCGCGTACGGAGTCAGCAAATAGAATGGAGGCTCACTAGGAGACGTCGGTGGCTTAGGCTTAGTAGTTTCCGCTGTGTAGGTATTCTTTTAAATTAATCCACTCGTACATCTTGTAAGTTTAATTATTTTACTAAATGATTTTTAATTAAAGTTTTAGTTGTTTTGCAGCGATGGTATCCATTTCTATGCCTTGTGGTGCTTCAAATGCGTGACTGGCCAGCACGTACTTCGAGGCAGCGCGGCGGTTGCCACGTGGCCGACCCGGGCGGGTCGGGGCGTGACAACAGTCTCCCAAAATAAAGTTTGATGGGTCAATTGTTCCAAAATAATAATTTGAAGGGTCAGTTGTCCTAAATAGAAGTTTAAGAACTAATTTGTGATTTTTGGTATAGTTTGAGGACTAATTTAGGTATGGCTTAATAGCCAAATTAGCCCTCAACCTTTCACAAATAACCAAATTTATGCCAAACCTTTTTTTGACCCTAATTGGCCCCCAACCTTTTATTTTTGACCATTTTAACCCAATTTGGATGGAATCACTGACGTGGCAAACGGCTCCGTTAAAAAATCTGAGTGGCTTTAATGTGGCAAACCCAAATTTTTCATTTTCATTTTCTTTCTTCCCTTTTTCTATTTTTTTTTTTTGTAATGCCTAGCCCTAGAATAACCTAGTTTGGAGTCGTAGACTTGGGTAATAAGAGTTTTCACACTTAATATGTATGTGGAGGTATTCTTAGTAACAATAAGAACAACTTTTACCTAGTGAAATTTTTCCCATTTTGAAGACTTTGGCCTCCAAACACCCAAGGAAAATTTTGACCTAGGAAATAAAAGTCAACTTTTGTATTATTTTTCAAAAATTTCGTATACCTCACTGAGGGCACAAATGACTTTTCAAACCACCCAGTTATCCTCTTTAGTGTGTCTTAGAATATTCAGAGCTATCACAGCATTTTTTTGAACGTTCTTGTCGAAGAAAAATATTGCAGAAAGAAATGTCACAACATCTAATGGCATTTTCAAAAATAAATGGAAAGTGATTTTTAATCACTGAAAATGATTTTTCCTACAATATGGGAGGACACCAAGTTGTTATAAACTGTTAGTACTTGAGAACTGCCTAGTTGTTGCATGAAAATCTAAACTACAATTACCATTTTACCCTTTAGAAGTTCGAACTAGTATAACTTACAAACGGTAAGAAGTTTGGAAATTTCGTGACACGTGGAATAACTCGATAGGGCTTGGAAAATAATTTGGGACAGTGTATAAGGTTTGGAACTGACCGAGAACATAAGTGGAATTTTTAAAATTTTTGGGGACAAAATTGTCCATGAGGGCAAAATGATAATTTTGTTGAAAGCTTTTTTCTTGTTATGTTCGGCACATGACAAGGGTATATATATGGGATGATGGCCAGCCATGCAAAGAGAAATTCAAGAAATTTCTACACTTTTCTTCATTTTTCTCCATTTTTCTCCATTTCCACCAAATTTTCTCTCACCTTGATTTTTTCTAGTTTAATCCACTAAACCCCCACAAGTTTATAGTCAAATTGAAGCTCTCAACAAGCCCATCAATAGCCCTTTATCAATTTTGGAGAATTTGAGCTTGGTTGGAAGTAATTTGGAGAAGAAGAATTAGGGTTTATGTTGGAGTTAGAAAAACTATAAGGTAAGTATACCTAATTTTGAGTTATATTGGAGATCTTAGCATGCTCATCATGGATATTGGGTTAATTTTGCATGAAATATGAATTAAGTATGTGAAATTAAGGAAGAAAGAAATTGTTATATTATGGATTTTTGATTCATGAAATTTATGTGGCAAGAGAATTTACAAGTTAAATTAGAGTAATATGGAAGGTTTGAATTCGCTAGAAATTGATCTTGGAGAGAGTCAAATGGGCAAGGTGCAATATGAAAAGAATCAAGCCACAATTCCTAGGGGAAAATGCAAGATTTCAATGTTGCAAGAATTTAATTAGTTTAATTGTATTCTTGGAATAATTTGGGTGCAAATGTGGAGAATTAAATTATTAGAATTTGATTTTTGGATGTATTGAAGAAGGAATTGGCAATGTGAGAGTATGGGTGCCGAAATTTTCCAAGAGAAAATGCAAGGTATTGATTTTGCAAAACCAAAATTAGTTTAATTGTGTTTTTAGAGTAAATTAGGTATAAATATATAAACGAAAATTGTGGAGAGGAATAAGTATCAATTGGATGAAATTGGGGATGTTGGCCGAAACTTTTGAGGTGTAATTGGTATTAGTAAATTATAAAATTGAATGGAGATTGATGAATGAAGGGTATGCAGATTTGTTACTGAGAAAGGAGAAATCAAGAAGATTTAAAAATCAGTCTCGTGTTACTTGCAAAACATATATTTTTATACACTTACCCAATGCTCACTTTCATCGTCAAATATTGACGCATTGTCTGAAAATAAATATTTAGGTGGCGAGCTTTCCTTCAAAGACAAGTAGCGTGTGGAATAGTGGGAGTGTATACCCTCTCCAAACTTGTGAGTGGGAATTTGTTTGACCTAAATTTAATTTTGAATAATCTAAAATGTTTTACTATTTAAATTACCTTTTAACCACAAAAGTTTGATTTCTTGAATTTCAGTTGATCTATGATGGTTGTTATGATCTTGATATGAATTGCTTTACAAATTAAAATTTGTTTTCAAAAATAAAAAGATTTGATTTTCTTGAGTTCAAATCGGTGTATGAAATTTGATGTCCATTTATAAACTTAAATTTTGATGATCTTGAAGTGAATCAATTTACTTTATGATATTTGAAACCAAATGTTCATATGTATGATAAATGTGATTGAGATTGTTGCGATTGAGTTGATTTTAATTATGGGCCAGTTAGCCAAATGGTATACAACAGAACTATATTGGTTACATTATGATTATGGTGGATGAGATGTTGGTTACTGCAGTGGCGCCTCTCACGGTCCGATCTTGTAAAGGTGGCGTGAGTAGGCTTTCACTCCTACAAGGGATGGAGCGCGACAGGGGTTAATTGTGCGCACTGTTATGTGATTATTTGATCTCTGTGGGAGTACCGCGGACATAGCCACGCACTACCCGTGGTGAAGGCCCGTGCCAACGCTGAGAAAAGGGCTTTTTGCTTTCTAAATAAAGAAATAAAAGGAAATTACCTCGGTGGGCTTGAATCTCATCTTGGCCGAATAAGGTTTGAGCAATGTGTTTTGGCGAGCCCTTTAAAACCCTCAAATTAAATTTTCTAGTCAAAGTTTTATAAACTGTAGAAATTGAAAGCCTTATGCCAAAAAGATTTCTCTTGGTTTTCTGAAAGTTATAAAAAAATTATTTTATAATAAAATTGTATGATTTTGAAATAGTTTATGGTCTCGTCTCACTCACTAGGTATAGAAAATATACTCATCCCATTTTCTTAAAAATTTATTTTTTAGGATAATTAATCGTGCGAGGAGGGTAGACCGCTAAGCGTCAAGACTCGACTCTGGACCTTCCACAGTAAGTCTATATGGCTTATGTGTGTTTACTACTGGATCCACTGGCATAATTTGACTACGGTTAAATTGTTATTCACCCATATTTTTTAACTTAAATGACTGTTTTCATTTAAATTTTAGACTGCTTAAATGTTGTAAAATCTTATTTTTCATTTTGCATGATAAGCTTAAATTGATTTACTAAATGGGTTCAAGATGCTATAAGTCTTGCGAGTTTTGAATTTTGGATGAGGCACGCCATTCACAATTCGTGGCATACGGCAGTTGTCATATTCTCGACCTTCGGATCGGGGTGTGACATTTTTTCTTACCTTTTCCTTCCTACCTTTCCTTCCCGACAACACTCTAAGGTCACCTGCTCTCTCTTTTTCTTTTCTTTTCTCTTTCTCTCTTCTCCTTGCTTTCCTTCCTCTTTCTTCCATTTTTTTCTTCTTCACTTTTCCTATCTCATTCTCTCTTCTTCCTTGAAAACCCAAACACCCAAAACTCTTTTATTTTATTTTCTTTTTTATTGCTTCAATGTTGTTCTCTTCCTCCAATTGATCTGCTTTCCAAAATGGCAAGGAAGAACATGGGCATCATCTCCAGCGAGTTACCCTCTCAGCCATAATCAATCATATACTGTTTGTTATTATTTCAAAAAAAAAAACTTGCTCTTTTGATTTTTTGTTTGAGAGCTTGGAGGCATCTTTGGATGATCTCAACGATGAAAGGGAAAATATAAGGCTCAAGAACAACATAACAAAAAATCAAAGCCATCCATCGGTAGAATGGTTGGATTTGAATTTGAAAGTTTCGAATTCAAAAAGAATTTTTGAGGTTTTGTGGTTGTTTTATTAGAAAACTAATGTTAGATTCGGGTTCAAAAGGTTAAAACGAGGTGATTATGTAAAATTTGAGATTGAAAGGAGGTTGCCACCATCGGTCAATGATGGTCAACTGCGACGGTAGCAAGGACCAGCGGTGGCCGATTTTTGGCTTTTTTTATTGTTCTCGTGAGGAAGGCTAGATGTAGAGGAGAAAGAAAAATTGAAAATTCTTTGTTTTGGGGGGTGAAATTGTAATCTCATCATTTTAATTAAGGATATCTTTGATTGACCTACACTTTAAAATAGCCAGGTGTCACGAAAAATGTGACTTGGAATTTAGTTTAACAGTTCCGTCAGTCACGTGAGCTCACGTGACAAATTTCCGTCCAAATTGGGTTTAAATGGACCAAAATAAAAGGTTAGGGTTTGATTAGGGTAAAAAAAAGGTTTGACATATATTTGGTTCATTTGAAAAAAATTAAGGGCCAATTTGGCTATTAAGCCATTTAGGTATTAAGGTGCTTTTAGTTTGAGTTTGTTGTCAAGTTCAGTTTGCTTTTAAGTCTTAGCATGGGCGAAGAAACTTTATTGATACTTATATCTAAGTGTCAAGGAAAATGTTTGCTTTTTAATTTATGGGTTTGTTAATGTGTTTTAAAAATCAATTACTTTTTTATCATTGAAGAAAGTCTTTTATTTGAAGAAACAAGTAGAAACACAAGTGAGATGGTGATGGACGTACTAAAGACTTATTAAAAATATTCAAAACTCAAAATTCTCAATACTCTTGTTACAAAACAAGTTCTAGATTTTTTGGCACACGAAATAGATTCCGAAGTTTTATTTGAATAAGGTCTACAAATTAAAAAAAGCTTTCTAATATTTACTATAAATATGTAATTACTATAATTATAATTTGTGTTTTTGTAATATAACCCCTTATTAAAGTTATTCCCTAAAGAAGTTCATTTTGGTTATCTACATCATTATTTTTTTCTTTTTTTTAATTTAAAATTTTATGTTTTTGACTCTTCACTATTCACTTTCTTTTTTTGGGTCAAATCACTATTCACTTTCTTTGAAAAATGCTTTTTCCTAAAATATTAATGCAATTCTTTTTTTTATTAACAGAATTAATTTAATTCTTCTTTCAGTAAATGTATACATTGATTTTAATCAGATTTAAATTAATATGAGAAAAGAAGAGAGAAGCTTTTGGTTTATTATGAAAGGAATTCATTTAGGTTATTGATATAATCATTTCATTTCATTTTTCTTAAATCTTTATATTTTATGTTTTTAACTCTTCATTCTTCAGTTTTCTAAAAAATACTTTTCCTTTTTTCTAAAAAAATGAATATGATTCTTTTTTCTATTAAAAAATTAATTTAGTTTTTATTAAAATCATAAAAACATGTATTAAATCATATATTAAATTAATAAAAACATCACTAAAATTATAAAATTAAATTAAGTAGTTTTTTTAAAATAAAGGAAAAGAAAATTGAACTGATAAATATAAACAATTACAGAGTAAAGACATCATTAAAACATTATAAAATTTTAATCGAATAGTTTTTTTTTTAGGTAAAAAAGCTCTAATTTTATTAACTCAACAATGTAAGTAGTCATTCAACAAAACATCTGAAAGTCAACTTGACCCTTCCTCAACTCATACATAAATGTGTGCATAGTTTTTAAAAGTAAAGGAAGAAGAAAAGTTTATTAATTTTAAGTTCATATATAAATGTATGCAATGAGTGTATGAAAATTAATTTAAAAAATAAAATAAAATAAAATATTAAAAATATGACATGGCACAACCTACAAAATCATTTGAAGAGAACTTTTATATATGGTTATAGAAGATTATATATAGATATCAAAATTGTCCTATTTGAAATAGACAGATGCTAACTTATTTGAAATAGGCAAATGCTAATTGGTATACCCATGCACTAGTTAAGTATCATTTATTATCCTATCATTGTTTTGTCTTTTCTTAAAACTTATAAGAGTTATGTAGTCTTTAAATATTAAATAACAATTTTACAAATATACTCATTCAAAATTTTAAAAACTATTAGATTTTTTTATTTTAAATTTGTTAAATTATTTATATATACTTTGATAAAGTTTAGCCCAAAATTAAATCAATTTTTTATTTTAAAGGTAAGTTCTTAAATTTAAAATTTATTCTGATAGTATTTTAGAAAAAAAATTAAATGCTTTTGACAAAATTTAGCCCTAAATTTTATAAACAATAATTTTAAGAATAAGTCTTAAAATTTAAAACATCCATTGCGGTAAAGTTTTAGAAATAAATTTAAAATAATTTGTTAATAGTAATAAATATTATAATTTTACAAAAAAAAATCACAAGGACATTATTGTCTACAAACATTATCATTAAATATATTTTTTTTATGGAATCCACCTTATTATTAAGCACAAAAAAATAAAGGAGAAAAATTACTTTTTCCTTGAAAAAAGATGTCCTAATGGGTGTAAAAATTTACCCGTTAACCAAATTTTTTGAAATAATCACTATAATTACATTCACATTTCAATTAAATAGATATACTATGATTAACATTTCTTCTAGTTTTATTTGAAAACGAAAGAAAGGCAATTAAAAGACCGAATAGAGCGTCCAAGGAAGACAGGTGGTGGCGTTTATTAAACTCACCAGACAAGGCTTCCATCCTCCTAGAGGTGGCAAATGGGTGGGTTCGGTCGGGTTCGGGTTCGGTCAGTTCGGGTTTGGACGACTTCGGGTTCGGGCGATTTTGGGTTCGGGTATTTTCAGGTTCGGGCTTTTTCGAGTTCGGGTATTTTCGGGTTCAGGCTCTTTCGGGTTCGGGTATTTTCGGGCTCGAGTTCGGTCGGGCTCGGGCTTGGGTTCAAGTCGGGTTCAGGTTCAGGTTCGGTCAGATTTGAACTTAAATTGGGTTAAATTCGGGTTTCTACTTTTTTAATTAAAAATTGTTTTTTTGTTTTATAAGTCAAATTTTATTTTACTACTCTTCGTTTTTTATTTATTTTAAAAGTATTCCTTCCATTCCTAAATAATAATCATTTTAATAAATTATTTTTAGTTCAAATTAATTGTAATTTTACAAAATCAAGAAAGCATTTATTATTGTTACATTTTTATCAATTTTATCATTCTTTCTCAACACTATTTTCAAGTTATTTTAATGAGTTTTTAAGTAATTTAAAATCTCAAGAAAATGATAATTTAGTCACATAGCTAATTTTTTGTCTAAACTTTAGGATATTTATTAGTAAGTTATTGTTTGATGAATAAATAAGAACCAATATTTAAGTCGTGAATGTTTTATATTCTAAAATAAATTTTGGCGGGAAAAATTTTTAAAAAAATTTAGAGAAAAAAATTGGAGGGAAATAGAATTGAAAATTTTAATTCAAACAAAATTTCAAATTGCAAAACAAAAGAATGAGGGAATATTTTCTTTGGAAACATATATATACTGAAATTTGGGGAGAATAATTAGTGGGAAGAGATTAAATATATTAAAGTTGGAGAGAAAAATTAGGTAAATCAAAGTAAAGAGTAATATTGGAAAATTATGAGAAATTTGGATTAAATCAATAATAATAACTATTTTTAACTGATTTTCTTAATAAGTGTGATTCAGTCAACTATAACATCTATACACAGACAGATGGAGTAGTTAAAAGTGACATATATTTTGGGATGTAAAGAGTATATAACAACCTTAAATGACTATTATTCAAGAATAGAGAAAGAGTATTTCTAGGATAATATTAAAAATATTTATTATCTAATGATTAATATGAGTTTAAGTAAAAGGGAATTAGAAAATTATTACTCCCTCCCTTCCTAAATAATAATCGTTTTAGAAATTTTTTTGTTCCAAATTACTTGTCATTTTACAAAATCAAGAAAGTTTTTTTTTTATCAATTTTACCATTCTTCCTTTATATTATTTTCAAGTTACTTTAATAAATTTTTAAATAATTCATAATCTAAAAAAAGTGGTAATTTAATCACATAGTCAATTTTTTGTAAAGATTTTAGGAAATTCATTAACTTTCTTAATCCTTATATAACAACTTCAAACGATTATTATTTAGAAATAGAACGAATGATTATTTTATCATTGAGTATTAGAAGATAAAAAATATTAATAATTAATAACTTATTTACTAATTCACATTAATAATTAATGATTTTTAGTAAGATTAATTTTAATTGTTAAATATTAAAATAATTTATTAATTTAAAATCCTTATATATATAATATAAAAGTATGAATATTACAAAACTTTTCAATCATCTAAAATATCATTGTTTTTCAAATATATTTCAAAAATATAATTGTTATTGTTGAATTAAACTAAAACTCTTTATTATTTTTTAATTAAATATTTTTATATTTTATTTATTAAATGAGGATGATAATTAACCAATTGACATATTTTAGAAATGTAATTAATAGTAATTAATCAATTTTACTTTTATCATAATTAACTTGTTACTACATATTATCTTAAAGAAAATAATAGTTTAATAACTTATAAGATATGACACATAACTAGTAATAATATTAAGAAAAAAAAATACATTACTTTCAATAATTATTAACATTAAAATTAAAATTTTGATCTTATAGAAAATATTATAAAAAAATATTATAAGATTACTTTTTTTAATATTAAATTCAAGTTCGGGTTCAGGTTGGGCTCGGGCTCGGGTTCAGGTCGGGTTCGGGCCTTGTTGGGTTTGGGTAATTTCGGGTTCGGGCAACTTCGGGTTCGGATAATTTCGGATTCAGGTTTCTTCGGATTCGGGCTCAGGCGAGTTCAAGTCGTTGACTTTTTTGATTAAATCGAGTTTGTTCGGGTTTGGACAGACTCAGACGGGTTTTCGGGTTCGGGTTCATTTTGCCACCTCTACAATCCTCCCAAGTTCCAAGCAAAGAGATTCTTCCACGTGGCAATAGTCAACAAAGTCTTATCCATGGATGATAATTCTTCAAGCTCAAAGTCCACGCTAGAGGCTATGGCAGTGAACAGAACTCAGCATCTGGCTATGGTCATAAACTGCGTTTACGATTGTACCCCTTCAGATGCACATGATCTGTCGAGCAGTAGTGGCGAGTAGAAAAACTCAAGAAACAATAGCGAGTGGATAAAGTCTCTTATGGTCCCCGCAGGCCACAGCCCCCCAAATCACCCTTTAATATTGTAGAGAGCGCCAAAACTTGCCGTTTTGAATTTAAACGGCCAGTTCTAACATCATTTTCCTATGCTGAAAACCTCTTCAGCTTTCAGAGGAATAAAAAAATGGATCTTCGTTGATTTATTTGAATTTTCCCATTAGATTTTCTTTTATTTTCTTAATTATTGTTGAGAGATGGATTTTCATGGCATGAAGAGAAAACAACTGCAGACGTTGTGTAAAAAGCACGGCGTCCCTGCAAATTTAGCCAACCGCGCTATGGCGGATCGCTTGGCTTCCATGTTTAAGGTACCTTATCTTTACTTAAATCATCTTCTCCTTTTATTTTTTTCAAGTAAATTTTCTGTTGAATTTCTGCTATTCCGTGTTTGGCTGCCGGCGGGAATCGAATCGATGAACTAAGATCGAATTTTGACAACATGATCAGCTTTCCGTTGTTTTTTTTTTTTTTTAATTTTTGTATTTTAATTACCTTTTAAATTAAGAAATGAGAAAATGTTACGGATTTCTTTGGTTTCGGTAGATTTGAGTGTAAATTTATTTAAACGATAATTCTGGAAAAAAATTATTAACAGGAAGCATTAAGTTTTAAGTTTTGGACATGGAATTTGATTTCTCTACCTTATTGAGTGTTAAGTGCTAGAAATTTAAACTCCATTTTAGTTTTATTTTACTACTTATTTCCCTTTTATGAAACAAAATAAACAGAAAAACGTATTCGTCTATAAAAGCAAACAATATTTTGAAGTTTTAAATATTAAAATTGTGTTCAGTTTGTGGACAACAACAAGATTTTAATTTGATACTTTATTTATTTAAATATTTTTAACCAAATCTTATTCTTGTTGTTTATACATATGACTTTACTTAAGAAGAATTAACAAAAAAAGAAGATAAAATGCAAGTAGAAATAACTACTCTATGGTACATTAATTTAGTTCAGTTAATTTTATAATTTTACTGTTATTTATTTACCTTTCTTTTTTCAAGCAGGAAAATGAAGAACCCGTTTCAGTAGAAAAGTTAAGCACGATTCCTGAAGAAATAGTTAGTGAAAATGGAGCCGAGGTTGCTAAAAGGCGGGCAAAGAAAGTCAGGTTTAGTCCTGAAAATCAAACCTTTTTGTACGAGGTTTCTGTCTATAGGCGGCCTCCAAGAAGGTCTAGGAAGCAATTGTTGCCGAAGAATCCAGCCCGGACTATGGAAAATGCTCCAAATAGTGAAGATATTGGGAAAGTTGAGGAACGCCAAGTTGGAATCGCACGGTCTAGAGTGCAAAATGCAGTTGAAGATGGTGTAAATACGGTTTTCTCACCTCCCGTTGGTAGGAAGAGAGGGAGGAGAGGCATGAAGAATAGAGACGGTAAGGTGAATGATATTGACAAATCTGAGGTTGTGGAAATGGGTAGCAGGGAGGATGTCAAGAATGCTAGTGATGAAGTGACTGGTCGGATAACTAGGTGGCAGTTAAGTAGGAAGAATGTAACACAGGAAGACTCAAAGAAAGCAAGGAAAGGTAAAGGATGTGATGAAGTCCATTTGTTGGATGAAAGTATTGAACAGAGTGATGTTGTTCGTCAGGACGTGAAAACTAGAAATGGCCCAAAGCGACCAACCAGTAATGATAGAAAGGAAGGTCAATCTGTGAAATTGAGCAGTGAAGTGGAAAAGGTTGAAGTTGTTTCCAGAGTGACACGGCAGTCAAGGGCACAATCTAAAGTTGTTGCTTCTATTGTGAAAAGTGAAGTTAAAACAGTTGGGGTACAGGGAGGATGTGAAGAGGTTCTTCAACTCGAACTTAAGAAAGGTAGAGTAGGAAAAAATGCTTTGAGACAGGATACTGTGCCACAAAATGTGAGTGCTGACAACAGTTTATTTGCACTGGAAGGCGCTGAAGCAGAGAAGCCATTGAGGCGGTCAAAACGTAATGTGAAGAAAGATTGGACCAAAAGTGCTGCAGTGCAAGTGCAAAGTGAAACTCAGGTAACCAAGCCTCAGGAGCAGTCTGGAGGAGATGTTGCACTTGAGGAACCTCCAGAATGTGCAAGGAGATATTCTTCCAGGCGAAAATCTGTTGTGCCTCTGAGTGGTAAAGGGGAAAACGAGGAAGAATTCGCTAAAAGGAAGAACAAAAAGCGAACTAGGACGACTGACTTGGATGCCATTGTGGAACACAGTGGTAAGGTTGAGAGGGCGGCGGGTGCCCCTACTTCACAAGACCTTGCCCCTGTTAGGAGTAGAAGACGCAAGACTGTAATCCTTAACACCAGCGGGGTTACTGATGCAGAGTTGGCAAATAAAGAAGATATCGGCAAAATGCAGCAGTTAAGAGCATCATTTCTGGGAAAGGACGTGACTGAAGGATTACCAAGAATGTCCACTCGAAATTCTTCTAGATATAATTCATCAGAAACATCTAAGGAAGATCAAATTGTTTTTGCCGAGACTGACTGGGGATTGAAGCTACAAACTAAAGAGCCTAATGTGGAAGAAGAGAAAAGATCTGTTGTTGAGGAGCATCCCATAAAAGAGAAACCCCAAAGAAGATCCAAGCGTATTACTTCTAGAAGTGCCTCTGTTGCGCCTCTCAATCCAATTGCTACGGTTGTCACGAAGCAACAAAACAAATATAGAATGACAATTATTGAGGAGGACGCTACACTTACTGAGAGTCTTTCAGCTCCTGGAGAATTACCAGCAGAAAAGGATGGGATAGTTGTAGTAGAAGGTGCAGGGAACCAAAATGATCTTGATTTGAACATCAGCAGGGAGGCTGTCAAGAACTCTGACAGATTCTTAAACAAAAAGAGAGAGGAATTGAGGGGAAATTCTGAAGCAAAGCAGTGTGGATTTGGAAAGGAATCTCCTCTATTTGTTGACATGGAAGAAGATAATGATTCTGTCGGCAAGATGAATGAAACTCTGATTACAACATCCATGAAGTTGCTAGCCCATTCTACAGACGGGGAAGTCCTGCAGTCTGCTACCAACTCTATGGCGTTTTATGAGAGGGAAAGCAATTTACTAGGAGATGACAGACAGACATTAGTCCATTGTGGCAATGTTGAGAGTGAAGTGAATTGTATGTCATATCAGTCAGTCAATATAAAATGTGCATTGGATGAAGCTAGTTGCTCAGACAAAAAATTCCTAGAATTTGAAGGTAATGCTAATCACGGGGGGGATTCTTCTGAGATCACCTTTCCAACAGAAACCCAAGGTGGGTCAAATTTCCAAATTTTCCCTTGTTCTGTTATTTTTCTTGTTTTGGCCTAATCCTGAGTGAATAACGTGTTTTTATTCATTATATGAATTCATTTATTTGATTATTCGTCATTTCCTTAGCTGTTGAAGCTGCAATAGCTACTACTGGAATAGCTGTCAAGATTGGAGGACACGGAATGTTTGATCAAGAAATGAAGGAAGACTCGCATTCTGCTCTTGAATCTTTGGTTGTTTACGAGGGGGATAGAAACAACCCCGTCGAGAGTGAGAAAGATAAGCTGGTCCAGGTTGATACTGCTGAGACTGACAGTGAAATGAATCATCATCATTTATGTTGGTCTGTAAATGGAAGACTTGATGTTGATGGGCCTAATTTGGTTGAACCTAGACAGGCAGAATTTGAAAGTGAAGCTAGCAATATGGAGATAATTTCTTTAGGTAATACTCTTTTATTAGAAAATCAAATGGATCTTACAGGTGAGAAGAGAATGTTCAGTTTTAATTTTATAAGAAACAGATATTTTGTTAATTTTGTTATTTGTTCACTGTGCACAGGTGCAACCTCCAGTATGCTGAACCCGGAAAAATTGGAGACAGAGTCAACAAGGGGTGAAAGTGCTAACTTTGCAAGTGATAGAGTGAATGTTAACGTTAGCAGAACTCCTTTTGGAGAGGATCAAATTTTAGTGAAATTAAATGATGCAAATGTCAGTGCTTCTGAATCTGTCAGGGAGGCAACTTTTGAGGATCACCTAAATGAATTTGATAAAATTATTTGTTTGAAGAAAGCTGAAGAAATGATTGCTACTAATTTTTCGGATACAGAAGGGATTCCAAGCATAGAAAGCTCTGTAGAGGCTACAGCAAATCAAGAAAATAGTGCTGAATTCCATTTTCCAATTCTTGAAACTGTTTGTCAAAAGATCGCAGAAATCCAGCGGAGCACATATTCTGACACTGCTGCGCCAGAAACTCCAAGTGGATCTGCGCCAGAAAACCAAAGTTTGTCAAAATTCTTTCCTTTCCTTTGGCTATCAGCTTTTGGAAGATATAATCATGCACAGACCACCCTTCTGATTGTTTTTTCTTCATTGCAGTTGACGAAAACACATGCAGGTTTGAAGCTGCTATTGAGACTACAGCAAGTGGTGTGTTTGATCAAGGAATGATTGAAGATCTGCATCCAGGAAATGCACACCGTGTTTGTGATTCTATTTCAACCAAGGACTTCACTAGATTGGTGAGAGATGACAAAGAGATCAGGATCCATGATGACAATTTTGAGGGTGAAATGAAATATCAGTCTTGCCTGTCCTTGAAAGGAAAGGGTGCTATTGATGATTCTAATTTAGTTGAAGCTAGAATTGTTGATTTTGAAAGCAAAGTGATTAGTCCTGAGATAAGTTCTCCCACTGGTGGTTTCTCTTCAGCTAGCCAATCAGACCTTGCAAGTGAGTCACTTTGTGTACTTTGATGTCACAAATGAAGTATATAATAAGTATTAAATTTCTTAGTTGCTCATTAGTGCTTATAATTTGCAGGCAGATTTTCAAGTTGTATAGAACTAGTCAAACAAGTGGAGACAAAAGAACCTTTAACACATGAAAATATTAACTCTATAAATGATAGTATTGATGCTGAAGGAAGTAGAACTCCTTTTGAGGATGATGAGATAAAAGTGCAAGTAGAAGATGCCAATGTGACTGCTGCTGAATTGATCGGGGATGTACTTTTCAGTGATCTCCTGAATGAACTTGGAGAATGTATTGGTTTGAAGAGAGGATCAGAGAATCCCTTGAAGAAAACTGAAAATCAGAGTGCTTGTGAGCCCTTTGATGAGGAAGGAATTGCATACACTGAAAGATCAATTGAGGCTATGGACAAGCAAGAGGATGGAGCTGAAAATTATATTGTTACTGAATTAACTGGTACACCAAATATTACAGAAATCAAACGGAATTTAAGCAGTGAGATTGCTACCTGCAGAAATCCATTTGGACTTGTGCCACAAAGCCAAGGTGCGTAAAATCCCTTTTCTTTGTTTAGTTATAAACATTTTAGAACATTTAATTCTCTGAGAACATGGTCTGATCGTTTTTTTATTCACTCATTTTGAAGATAAGCAATGCAGTGCTGGAAATACTGTCAGCATTGCCACAAGTGAGATGTGCAATCAAGATGAGGAAACCAGTTTGGTGGATGATGAGGAGATACTGGACCAGGATAATACCATTGAGACGGAAACAAAATATCAGCCTCGTCTGTCTTTGAATAAAACAGATGCTCTTGATGAAGCTTTGGCAGAACCTAGAATGTTTGAATTAGAAAACAATGCTAACAAAGTTGTTTTCTTTAAGAGTACCTCTCTGGCTGATGTTTGCTCTTCAGCTAATCAAGCAAAACTTTCAGGTGAGTTTATTTATGATGTCATAACGTCCTATACATGTTCATTTTCTTTAATTTCCCTCATAGTGCTTTGATAATGTGCAGGTGAAACTTCAAATGAGTTAAAGTTTGACAGAGATTTGGAGTCAGAAAAATCACCAAAGGGTGAAAATGTGAACTACGAAAGTAATAAGATTGAGGTTGAAGATAACAAAATTTCTGCTCAAAAGGATCTGAATTTGATGCAATTAGAAGATACCAATATGAGTGATGCCACAACAGTTCCGGAGCTAGTTATCTGGAATTCTTTGAATGAACTCTGTGAAACTTGTGCCTCTAAGGAGTTTGGAATTTCCTCGAAAGCAGAAGAAGCAAGACATGATGGTTCTTCTGGAAAAGAAATGGAGCAAACTGTAAGTCCAGTTAAGATTAATGAAATGAGTGAAGCCACTGCCCAAATCCATAATGGTACTGCTGGAACCAGTGAAAAAATAATTACGGAAATGCAATGGAGCTGGAGTGGTCATGATGCATTTTTGATAAGTTCACCTAGACCTAAAGTAGGCAGCCAAGATATGCAAGGTACCTTTACCTTTAACTTTCCGTTTCTTATCAGTGAATGGAGATAGAAGTGTTTGTTTAGTAGATCAATAGAATTCGTTGATTGAATCTTCTTCCTAATGATTTCAGGTTCAATATTTAGAGTTGAAAATGCTGTGAGAACTGCAGGATATGGAATGTCTTCTCACCAAAAGAATGAAGAAAACGTGAAATTAGTTGAAAATGAAAGTGAGCAGACAATAAATACTGAAAGGGAATTGTTTATTGGTGGGAAACTTATTTTAGATGAGGGTTCTGAAGGAAAATTTTTGGCAGATGGTGCTTGTTGTCCAATTCCAGACCGCACAGACAGTCAATGTGCAAAAGGTAAACAAACGGACATCACAGAGGGAAGTTTTAACAATGTTTCTTTTGAGACAGAGGAGAGGCATATCTGTGAAGTTTTTGTCGGAGAGGAAACTAATCCTGTTTCAGCAGAAGAAAAGGATAATGATCCTTTCTCAATGAAGCTACATGATCATGTGCTTGTGGATGAAAGGAGGAATTGTAGTGGTGAAATGCTTGTGAATCTGCCTTTTAATGATGAATTTGCTGCAACCATGGATAGTAAGGAAATTTGTGCTATTAGAGAAAAAGATGTTGGACAGGCTGATGATATTATGGAGGAAATAGCATTATCTTCCCTGAAAGTTGAGCTTGGTGACCATGGTGATTGCAAGATGGATGCAGAGTTGCATGATAGCAATATGACTGTGTTAGAGACAATAGAAACTGATGTTACCGGGGTAAGTACTCAATTTCCAGGAGACAGAGAAAATGCATCTGTCAGAACTACAGTGCCAGTTGAAAAGGCAAACTGTGATGATCAAAGTGAAGAGATTGCAATGCAACGTGACTGTAGCTCTTCCATCAGATTAGATGGTTTTACATCAGTTGTAGGTATTGTGGATAACAATTTAAAGGTTGGCTCAACGGAAAGCACTTTGAATAGTAAGAATCCTCAATCTGGAAGAAAAGTTGAAGATTCTGATGTCAGTCCATATGGTATGTTGGATTACATCTATGCAAAAACTCGTGATGAAGCGAATAAGTCTGATGCTGCCTCCATGGTTGAAAAAACAGGGCAAGAGGATGATGGAAAAACTCCTGATACTTATCAGAGATCTTTTCATGGCGGTAGACAGGAAGATGTCCCATCATATGTTAGAACAACTTGTAGCAAGTCTGAAATCGGTTTAGCTAGTTCTACTTCTTTATGCTCGAATATTCCAGTGTCCTGCGGTGAGTACCTAATACTATAGAGTATAGACCCAAACTCTTGGAGTCCAAGAAATTACTTTCTTTAAATGCTGACGACACTTTTAGTCTTTGACTTGATGCAAGTTTCGACTCTTAAGTAGCATTACATCATATTCAAAAGTATGATCAGATGGCTTTTTAACATACCTTTTTTGCTTTTGTGTAAACTGAGATGATTTTGTTTTCTTCTTTTCTTGTTCCTGTCGCAAAGCTGAAAAGGAACTTTTTCCTCAAGTTTTGGATGACACTGATGATGTCGGGGGAACTGAAATCTCCATTGAATGCAAAGGTATAGTTCGTTGGTTTGACCTTTAACTTTAATGACATAGGTTTATAAAATCACAGATTGCAGATTTATTTTTCTCCCTTTATAGGTGACTCTAATTCCACAAGTTTGCCCTTTCATGACAATGACATAGTTGCAAGGAAGGAAAGAGATGAGTGCCAAAAAAATACCAGCGGTTCCGATGATGTAATTGATGGTTCCTCCGTAGAAAAGAGCAGGGGAGATCCTGAAGAAATTGCCGCTGCAGAGTCTGATGACTGTGAAGGTTCGGTAAACAATGATGGTTTGCTTGTGAATCAGCCTCTATGTTTAGATGAAAGCAAGAGTTTTGATCAAGAGAATGAGGAACCACATGGCTTGCATCTGCCTGATAATGGCGACTCCAGGGAAGTTGGAAGTTGCGGTAAACTGGACATTGTTTCTTCAGTGAAACCTGAGACAGTTATTGGTTGCTCTACCGTTTCCTCAATTTGTGCTACTTCTTTTGGTAAGCTCTTTCATCTTCATATCATGCTGAAAATTTTAGAGGAATTTGCTCTTTGGAATAGAACAGCAACATTTGCATTCACTGATAGTGTTCTAATGGAACAGAACACAAGCACCTGGAGAATCCTGATGAACCAAACATCTTAACCAACACAGAAATGAATTTGTTTTGGCCCCTTTGGGCCAGTGAAAATGAATTTAAAAAACCAGATGCAAATGCTGGTGACAGTAACCGTGGTGCTTTAGACAAAACCATCACAGAATGCAATTCAAGTGACCTTAAGGAGGGGGACTATGTTCCATTTTCAGATGTTGAGGATACTAAGACCACAGCAAAAAATGATGGTCCTGAAGCTGTTCAAGAAACAATCGAGGCGAGGAAAGATGCCTCAGCGCTGAATGCAGCAATGGCAGGTAAATCTCCCTTATCAAAGAATTCAGAAGGTGTTGCAGGTTAGACAGAACATTATTTTTTTAATTCATATACATATGTTAGTACCATTCTTAAATTCTTTGTTAAGGCTGGTACAGAAGAACATTGCTTCTTTGCCATTGACAAGCATTGAGCTAATTGCATGAGTTCTCGTTTGATTGTTTTGCAGTTGTTGATCACGAAGAAGCCTTCAGGTCCCAACTAGAGTTGCTATCATCTCAAAAGAAAAATATGACTGCAAAAAAGGAAGGGAGCAGAAGTGTGTTTGCCAAGCAATTGTCGCCATCCACAATGAGGAGTAAGAACAAGTCTAATTTGATTCCAAGAACACCAAAGCGACTCATAATACATGATGCAAAGGAGAATGAGCCTAACACCAAGACTGAGCAAATCGGCAACAGAACAACGCCTAAAACATCATCGAAGAGGAGGCCTCTTGAGCGTGTCTGGAAGTATTAGATCATAACCATTTTCTGGAAGCTCTTTTGTGGAATTGTAGTAGTAACTTTCCATGAGAAGGGGCACCATTGACCATTCAACTACTGATGAGCATATCTCATGCATAAGTATTTGGTTGTATAATTGTGAAGAACTTGTTCACATTTGGGTTGGTTGTCTGTTTTGATTATTTGGAAGTGTAGACGGTGTAGCTTCCCATCATTCCCTTAATGTTAGAAACTCTGCTGCGTTATTATTAGTATTTAGTAATGCTAATTGCTAAAATTGCACTTTGTTTCGCTTTTCGTATTGTAGCTAAATTAGCAAAGACAACGAAGAGAGAGTACTGAAGCAGTAGAAATTCCAATCCAGGTTTTGAGCAAACAATTCATGGCATTCATGTGAAGTCCCTTATTGAGAAGGGAATATACATTTTGGACAAAAACTTGAAACCTTTTCTCTCTTCTCTGGAGATTACAAGGACTTTATGACTTCAATCCCTTCTAACCCACAAAATCAACATGTATCGAAAGAATCAATGAAAAACTTAACAGAACAAATATTGGATCCCAGTTCTATACGTATCTACAAACACCATGCAACGTGTTTTCCCCTCTGCTCACCTTTCACATGATCATAAGTGAGGCCAACCATGTTGCATTGCGGGATGCCTTCGTCTTCGACCAAAAACACAGCCGATTTATGCAATATTAAGACAGCCTTTCTTCGTGAAACACAAAACAGTTCTTCACCTGTTCTTTTTCTTCCTTTTTTTCAGTATTTCAGTCACAGTTCAACCCACACACTTCTAATACAATACCTCCTTTTGAGATAAATGGGTTGACTCGAGCCCACAAGAGAGAGAAAATTGAAGCTAAAAGTATTGCCCAAACCACAATGATGGTGGGAATCCTGTCTTGTTTCCCCATGCACCCCTTGAGGAACGGGTAAAGATGAACAATGACCCAGAACGCAAAGAACAGTCTGCCAAAAAGAGGCCCCCATGAGTCATACCCATTAGAGATGGCATCCGAAACCCCAACTATGACTCCAATTATGTTGATGAACAACAATACCATCGGAGGGATCAACAACGTTGTCCACTTGAATGTGTATAGCTCAGAAAATTCTCCATCATCTCCTCCTTTTGAGGTAACAGTGAAGTTTGTGTTAACACCTGCTAATACCTTAAGCAGACCCTGGAAGAGAGCAAATAGGTGAGACGAGGCACCACCAATCACCCAAAACTGCTCATTTCTCCACCAGTCATGTATTCCAACACCTCCCCATTGCATTTCGAGGATGCTAGTCACAGCAATGACCAGGAAGAGGGCCATGAACAGGACACTGGCATAGTTGCTAATCTGCACAAGGAAAAATCAGCATTAGCTAAAATCCTGAAAAAGCCAGATTAAGTGCAGCATCCAGTTTTTGAAATTCCCATGGTATATCTAGCAGTAATTGTAAGAATACTACAGCAACATCCCAAAAAGGGGCACTGCATTGGTAATATGATTGCAGAGTGCAAGTTTAAAATTACCAGTCCTAGCTGATTGTTTTTCCTATATTCTAATTGACCCCTAAATAGATAGGAAGTATGCATGCCAGAAGGATAGGCCACTCAATATTACCTCAGGGACAATAAACTTTCCAGTAAGGAGACAGATGGCTGGCAGTGTACAATAAATGAGCAGTGGAATTGATGTCAAAGGGTACACAACCGAGGCAATGTAAGAAAAGCGCTCCAACGATTTTAGTCCACAGCCATAGCCATACCATAGCGGGCAATGCCTGCTCAAGAAGATTTCAACAGATCCCAGAGCCCACCGAAGAACCTGGTGCAGTCGATCTGAAAGGTTAATGGGAGCTGAACCCTTAAATGCGGCCCTTTTGGGAATGCAGTACACTGATCGCCAACCATGGCAGTGCATCTTGAAGCCTGTTAAGATATCCTCTGTAACAGAGCCATATATCCACCCAACCTGGATGAAGATTGGGATTGATTAGCATCACCATAAAACATGGAATATAATTCAAAGGAAAAATTACTCAGTTTGGAATAGTATCTACATACTTCTTTGCCCCAATCAGTCTTATCTTCATAACCACAACTGATAACATGGATGGCTTCTTTCAAAAGCGATGCAGTAGTTGCTCCTTTTGGAACTCCTCCATCCTCCATTAGTGTTGAAGCAATGAAAACTGGAGATTGCCCAAATTTCTTCTCAAATTTGATTTGTGGCATAAGGGATGACTTTTCATTGTCTATACCTGCAATATTCGTAAAGGACTATAAACGCTAAGGGTCTAACATAATCTACTTTAAGCAAGAGTGAAGGTATCCGAAGCAACAAAATAGGGATTGAATTTAAGTTTAATTATAAATTCAAGACCAAACTTAGATAGGGACAAAAAGTTTGCAAAGGAGACTCTGAGATAATTGATAGTAGTAGAAAGAAGGAATTTAGATGCCACAAGGAAAACTCTGAGAGACATATTGCAGCTGCATATTGAAAGCCAATTTGAAAATAATTCTTACCTTCAATTCCTTCCTCAATATTTTCTAGAGCATGTATCTGCTTTGAAACCTCCTTGTTATTTTTCTTCTTATCATCGGACTTCCCTTTCTTATTCTTCCTTTTAGATCGGCAGCAACAGCAGCAGCAGCACCATTTTGGCAAACAATTACATGTCCTCCTTGGGGGCTTCTTCTTGACAGGGGCATCATACCCATAGAGTGCCTGCCTCCTGAAGACGCATCCAGTTCCAACATAAATAGGTCCTTGAATTCCATCCAATCCTTTCATGTTGATCTGTTTTACAAAAGGAAAAATATATGACCTTTTTCTTTTCAAAAGAAACATGTTTGTGCAACAATCAAGTTTGCCAAAATCCATACGTACATCAAAAAATACAACATTGCGATTTGAGTATCTATCATGACGATCAATGCCATCAAATCTTTGAGGAAATTGAACATAGCAGATTTTCTTTCCTGAAATAGGGTCCATCATGAAGCACATAGCTTCGCGAAGAGCCTTGCTGTTGTTTATATAGTGATCACAATCAACATTCAGCAGGTAGGGAGCATTGGAGATGATAGCAGAAACGCGGATCTTCATTAATCAGCCAAAATCAACTTAACAATTAGATAAATCAGAAGACAGAAAGATCAGTGGCCATCCCAAGCTGAGAGGCTCTGTGTTCTGTGTGCATCCATGTGAGAGAGAGAGAGATATATATATATATACCAAAGCATTCATGGCCCCAGCCTTTTTGTGATGATCAAACCCTGGTCTCTTTTCACGAGAAACATAAATTAGACGAGGTAATTCATTCCCTTCAATGTCACGAACACCATCATGACCCAGGAAGACCTACAGTGAATGATACCAACTTTTTACTATTTTGGTGAATATAGGGAATAGCAGAGGGGCAGGTAGCATCTAAAGCAGATCTCAAACAGCATGAATGCATGATCAGAAACACCTCACCTGGATCATTCCAGGATGATCCCTGACATTGTTTCCTGGCCATGGAGTCCCATCCTGCATTGTCCAACCATCCTCTGGAACCTTCTGTGCCATGGCAACCAAGCCATTTATTCGTACTTTGAACTCTTCATATTCTCTCTGCATCAACAAATTGGCAACACCGGATATGAAACATCATTTCTTGAACACAGTTGTCTACAAAATATGCCATCATAATAACAATGAAACAGTAATTGTGTGAATCAGTGCATTGCTTTTTCCAAATGAAATTAACAATCTCTCCGCATGCTAAATTAGCCTAATTGATTCCGTCATGTAGCTTGTAGAGTAGGGTAGGCTAGTCAAACAGAAAACACTTGATGGCAGCAAACATATATAAAATATTAGGAGAAGGGTTACAAACCTTCATGGCACGTCGTTCCCTAACAAATGTTGGATCTACTTTGTCTCTCAAATAGTCAACTTTCTGAGCAAAATACCATTCTGGAGCCCTGGGCTCGATGTTGAATTTCTTACAAAAGGGTACCCACTTTCTTGCAAATTCAGACGTCTCAGAAAGAGCCTCAAAAGTGAGCATTGCAGCACCATCATCAGAGACATAGCAGGCTACTTTATCCACTGGATAATCTACAGAAAGGATAGACAGAACTGTATTTGCAGTGATAAGTGGTGGCTCTTTCATGGGATCCACCGTACTCACAAATATGTCTACAGAAGCTAGCTCAGATGGCTTCCCTTCTTTCTCATACCTAGTAAAAGGAAAATAAAAAACTAGTAATGTAAAGGAAAATGAAGCAATAACTAAAATTGAATATGTCTCTTAGATGCACAAAAGTTTAGAGACGATGGAGAGAGTGATTGAGACATGCAGAGAGCAACAGTGGGGAATCAAGGGAAGAAAGGAGAATTGACTCACCTCAATGATAATCGATCAAGGTATGTTTCTCGTTCAATTGGGTACCACTTTGGGAACTGATCCAGTATCCATGATACAGCAAACCATATTTCACAGATGACTGAAATAAGCCACAGCACATAAGCATCATGCACAGGATGCAGAATTCTATAGTGAAAAAACAACCCCAAGATTGTAAGCCGCAGCAGGATAATTAATCTGTATGGGTTTATCTTGCTAGAAGGGATAGGTAGTTTCCTTGAAAGAGGCTGCCTGCCTTCATCCATCCTATAAGTAACACATGATTTACATTCAGTTGAAACTGTCATGGATGCAAACAGGAGGTAGAAATTAACTCAACTACATCTCGAGAATTAGCCTATGGCATTTTGGCAATAGAAATTGATATTAATTAATTACTACTATTTTTGATGCACAGACTGATATAGAGTTAGAATCGCTGTTTCAACGCCGAAATATAGTGCATTCATTTGCTCAAAACATGAAACTAACATATTTGTAGAAAAGATACAAACTATAGAGCCAACAAAACATTAGATACACAAAGGATTGAAAAGAAAACGGGCTAAAATGGTTTGCAATGCAAATGCAGATAGTCATATTGTTGCATCATAATGGCTGCAAAGTTTACCTTGAACCACATTTATATGTAACTGTAGTGGATTGCAGCAAAAGGATTATAGGATCAAAAATTCATGCTAGCAATTAATGTGTATGTTGTGAGGAAATAGTCTTCTAAAGTTGAATTCAGCTAAATTTCCATTCTTATATGATGTGTTTACACGAATGCCACATCCCATAACAGAAGGTTCCTAGCTGAATCCAGTCAAGTCAGGATATCAATTCAATGACTCAAATTTGTTAATAGAAATTTGACTCTATGGCACAATTTGAAGATGAACTTGGGCATTCTTCTGAACAACAATTAATAATAAAGAGATGAACTTATTTATTTGTTTTAGGAGAAGTAAAAAACAAAAATTGTGCTTATATAAGTAACCATGAATACTATTAATGATTATCAACTAAGGCTTTTATGGAAGTAGCCAGGTCCTGCTCCAAATCATTTGACAGCTTTTATATGTTTTAAATCGAAAAAGAAAGGCAAAAAAAAGGAAGAGGAACCTAGTCTTTAAACAATGGCAGCAATAAGCTTCAACAATTTCAACATACTGACACCTAGCAATGGGAATTTTAGAAGGGTAGAAGCCACCTACATTGGCAAATCTGGATCCTCAAACGCATCGCCGCTATTCCCTTCGTGCTTAACCACCTGGAGTTTCTCATTTTGTTTTCTCTTCCATTCATCCATTCTTTCCTTCCATGCAACAGTTCCATACCCATACACCGCCAAATCTTTCTTAGGATCCATTGGTCTGGGTGGCACTGAGATATCAACAACAGAAACCATATTAAGGTGCAGTCAAATAGACCAAGCAGGTACGTAAATCAGAGGAGAGTACACATAATTACAAGAAATAATCTGAATTAACAAAAAAGTTCAGAAACATTTCAATTAATCACTTGATATTAGATTACAAGTTCTCGTACATTTCTACTAACCATATAAAATAACTTACATGTCATGGAAGGATCAGGAATTGGCATTGGATGGACACGTTTTCCACGGCTCATAAAGGGGGGAATGATGAGTGCATGCTTATCCGAGGAAATCCCAACATCCTTCGTTAGTAAAGATCAATTAGATAAGTCAACCACCAATAACATATTTAGACGAACAGAATTTGACTGCATAACTAAATGTACCTCCTGGCCATAAGTCAGGAGAGGGATCTCTGTAGCAACAGAAGCAGCATCCAGCTCTGCTGGGGTGCTTATCCCTGAAACATGAGGTTGGCAACCACGATTGATATTTAGTCGAGCAGAAAGCATGGCTGCAGCAATATGGTGAGGATCTCTCCTATCATGATTTGCAATATCAAACTCATTCTCCAAATCATCAGCACCATCCTCTTCCTCATCCCCTTCCACACGGGGGCAACCTGGAATAGGTCACATTGTTAGCGAAAACTATTACCAAGTTGTCCTCTAAACCATTTACTAAAAGATCAACTTAACAAGACTGACCTTTAATGCGCTTGTATCTGGTTTTACATTGAGGGCATGCTTGATTGCCCTCTCTTCTTTCATATTCATAGCAAGGTCTGCATACTGGGAATGCACACTCATTGCAAGCAACAAAGGGTTCCCCATCAACAGATATCTCTATCTCATCCCCACAGATCTGGCAAATCTGCCCACTTAATTCTTTAACAGATGTCACCTGCAAGTCATATTTGCATAATTAACAAATGTCAATCGCCATCAGATCATGAAAATTGCGAATTTAAAACACCACACAATATACTTTAAGCTGCTCTCTATGACTATATGTATACCGCAAGTAGTAAGCTTTATTAAAAGTTTAACTTGCAAGAGTTATGCAAAATCATGGTTACTAATTCCCCTGTATTGGATGCAGCTGCCAGCTCTGAGATCTAGAAACCATAAACTACGGAGTTGGGATAATAAAGAAGGGTTAATGAAAATTGGTTCGGCTGAACCACAGAAGGGAAAAAAGACACCAAAGAAGAAGAACTTTTTTCAGGAATGTGATACTCCATCAAGCTAAATAAAACATCCTTAGAAGCATTACTTAATTTTTGCTACTCCACAAACCAGAAATAAGTGAATAAGCTTCACAAAAATTTTTTTTTTTAAATGGAGGTCCACGAGACGACGTCAACAATTAAAAAAAAATAAGAAGAAGAAAAAGCTCCCAAAAAACACATTTACCAGCCCCAACTTCTCCAAATTCCATCACTAACTGTCGGTGGCTCGGTGTAGCTCATAGCCAGTGACAAAAAGGCTTATGAAAGAAAGAAACTTGGAAGGCACTTACTCTCGCAACTTCATCAGCATTGATGAGAACAAACTCATTTCTATTATGAGAACCAGCAATGAGTCTTCCTTTGGTATCCATCTAGCCCCCAACCTCAACAACAAAACAAAGCTCAAAGCTTCAAAACCAAGAGAAACCCACTTCAATATAGCTTTCTCTCTTTCTCCTTCATCACTCAAATACTCATAAAGATCCAAGCTTTGCTATCCCACGTCTCTCTCTTTCTCTTTTTCTCTCTCAGGCACCCATTACAAGGAAGAACAACCCCCACATTATACAATGAGCAAAAAACACAGCTTTAGAGAGAGGTAGAGGGAACCAAATATAGAAATACAGCTAGAAATAAAATATGATGTCAATTATTATAATAAACATATAAAAATAGTATAGTATTGCCGCAATAAACAAAGTAAAAAAGAAATATAATTTTTTGTTTTTGTATGACTCTGTCTGTTTATTGATTGATTCTTTCCTTGAGAGAGAAAGAAAGGGAGACCCAATTTGCCAACAAAATGGACCTCTCTGTCCAAAAAATAAAATTTGGAAACTTTGGATGGTGTTGATCTGTGACACGAGTCTGATCAAAAGCTTCTTATAAAGAGAGAGAAAGAGAGACAGAATATGGAAGAAAAGAATCTTAATGAAAATTCAACGCTTAACACACAAGGGACGAGAGCAGATCAGCAATGGAAAGGAGGAAACCAAATCATACAGATCTACTCTAACATTACATTTTACATTTATGATTTCATTTCTTTTTTTCACATGCAGAAATCTGCAAAAGTTATTATGAACTGCAAAAAATTACTACTACTACTACTCCTTATCGGTCTCAATGTCTACTTGGTGTATATGATATCTAACTGTAAAAACTAGCTAGCCGCTGGAGAAATTGTAAATGGGGCTTTTGAGTGGGACCCAGATCTCTATACTTTCTAAATTTTAAGATGGTGGAGGTGGTGGGGCCATTGAACTGCCCCACCGTACCACGGTGGTGCTTGGCGGTGGTAAAGGGTACTTACGTAATTTTGATTTTTGGCTCTTTTTCTTCTTTTTGATGGAAAATTTTTGGGTTTTTCTCTTTTTTTTCTTTTTTTTTTTTTCTTTTTTGGCCTTTTGTTTGTTCACTCGGACACTAACTTATCAAATGAAAGAGATTACAAAAAAGAGACGGTGGCCTTAAAAAAAGAAGATTACAAAAAAGGGCCAGTAATAAATGGAGTTTAGGCTGAGTTAAGGGAAGTGTCACATTGAACAGGACATATATCTCGCGAGAAATTGGGGCTGCTGATGGATGAGTTCAAGGAATTTACCAAAATGGGCTTAGGGTTTTTAGGAAAACGTTTCCAAATATCAAACCTCTTTTTTTAAGAGAAGGGGACGTTTCTTTTTTATTTTGCATTTGCATTTTGTACTTTGGAACGGAAAGGGACAATCTTGAATGACTGTGAGGCCAGCGAGTGACAGTGCTAAAACCTAACTTTTTTTTCTTTTTTTTTTTATTTTTTATACGGTATCCGGAGCTCTGCTCTGACTAATCTGAGTCTAATCTGTGTCATCACGTATCTGGAATGACTGGTGAGTATATCAACGAGGACTACTACGTACGCAAGGTCTCGAATATGAAACTTATTTAAACTGGAACAAATCGCTTACCACTTGATCCAACTGGTTAAAACCTAACTTATTAACTTGCTTTTTATGAAACAAAAGTTATATTAACTTTATTCTTTAAACTTGCTAACAACACACCTACACCAATTATAATAACCAAAAGTTTACATGGATTTCCTCTCTTTATTGCTTTTTGAGTGATTAAGATTAGATTTCTAGTAGCTTAATAGAGAAGAAAAATGAATTGAACAGTACCGCTACAATTTCTTGACTTAATTTCAAAGTAATACTAGCAAGTTCGTTCACTTGCCGAGATCAATGATCTTTCGCCAATGCGATCTTAAACTTCTAAGGTCTCATCATATGTAGGTTCGGTTGAGTTTTATATTGGATTTATCTAACTCTATTATCGTCGTAGTAGTAATTACTATAGTTAGTTGTCAATGAAAAATGATCAAATGAAATAGGTACGATTGCATATTTTCACTATTTATCCCATTTTGGACATGTGAAATTTATTTATTATTAATGTGATAGGATGGATTTTCTGTATTTTTTTTTCTTTATCTCATGTAAGAGATATATAAATGAAAAAAAAAATATCATGGATATAGCAATTAGGAGATTGTTGTCATAGGCCATAATATTTTCTTTATCTCTTTTTTTTTTCCTTTATGATATAAGCCCCTAA
Source organism: Microcos paniculata (assembly GCA_030664755.1). Taxonomy (NCBI): domain Eukaryota; kingdom Viridiplantae; phylum Streptophyta; class Magnoliopsida; order Malvales; family Malvaceae; genus Microcos; species Microcos paniculata. Next base: position 22,008,895 of record CP131461.1, read on the forward strand.
TATTGGATTCCAACTAATCAAGTAGTTTAGAGTCGAGTTGCATTAAATTTCACATAAGGAGAAGTTCTCTCAAGTTTATTTTCTCTATTTACGAAGTTTAAGTCCAAGATCTTACTTAAAAACCATCGAGCTCTCCAACACGCATCAATGGTTTTATGTGTCTTTATGCAATAATGAATTGATACAATTAAAAATCAATAATTTCAATATTTTTGTAGCGGTAAGCTAGATTTAATAGTGTAAGCTATAAATAAGTCGATTAATTGACTACCAACATTTTTCATCCGTAATTAAAAGAGCGAGAGAGAGAGAAAGAAACCCTAAGTAAGTTTAACAAGAAACCCCAAGTAAGTTTGACAATATTAATTAATTGAGACAGCCTTGAAAGTGAAATCTACCGCTTCCTAACTAACCTACATGATATTAAATTAATCAACAAATAATTATAAAGTCAATTTGCCTAATATTTCTTCAAGCCAACATACAGTTTTAGCATAAAATTTTCACCCATAATATTCCTCAAACGAAAAAGAAAAAAAAAATCATATATACTTCTACCTAACGTATAATATGCCTCTCTCCTCAATTACATTTGCAATGTATATTCCTCATACAATAAGGCCAAAAGCATATTCCTTCCCTTGATTCTGTTAGTGTCGGCAGAGCGGCCTCTCGTGAATATTTTCATCTTCACAAAAAGTAAAGTCATCAAGTCAATCTCTTTCTCTTCTCAGTTTTCCCCCTTTTTTTCCTTTATTTCCTTCTTGAAATAAAGGTCTTCCTTCCTTTTTTTTCCCTTTCATTGAAGGGTAAAGTTTGGAAAATGAAATGCAGGAGTTAAGATTCGAATCTCGGACCCGTTAGAACTTGTGGGTGATAACTGATGATGACTATTTGAGCAAAGCTCAAGGCTTAGCTAGAGATTGATGAAAATCCCAATACGATAATAATTCAATTTCCTTGGAAATGGGCATCTATTTTTAGATAACTGCTTAATGGAACATGGAACAATAAACCCGTAACTAATTAGTATTTATTTATTGATAAACAATTAGGGTAGATCTACTAATAATAGCTTATCTTATAAGAAGGGTCAAATCCAGTACCTGAGCAAAGTTTTTTTATATAAGTTAATTAAAGTATTAATTTTAATCCATGTGTATTTTGTGTTTTTAATTAGTTACACAAAGCCCTCATTAATGATGTAAATTTTGATTTGTTGGGCAAATTAGTTAAAATATGAATCATTGACAGATCATTTTGACTAAGTTATAAGAACATGCTTGTTGTTATAGTATTTATTTATTATTTCCAATTTTCTAGTGAAATTATTTTCGGTTAAGGTTAGGTACTCAAACTTCATTTTCATGCCTTTGATTTTTGTCTTTCTCCACCCTGTCTTGCATTTCCTCTCCACCAATAAGAAAAACAAGGGGGAAGATTTAGATTTATTTTTTGTGTATTAATTAAATAGTGTATGGTTGGTCCATTGTTTTCATAATCAAAATTGAAATCATAAAATATTTCTTTATCATCAGCTTGCATTTAGAGATTTATTTATGTACAAGTACAATGTTGATATTCCAACAGATCAGCAGATTTTAAATAGACAAAAACAAAATCAAATCAAATGGGGTTCCAGTTTTGCTCTTGTTAGCAATGCTATTAATTGGTTTTGATACTCTTAATGCAGCACCAAATCTCATCACACATTCTCTCTCCATAATTTCTTGTTGAAAAATAAATAAATTAATGCTGTATATATATATATATATATATTTAACTTTTTTGCAGTTAAATTTAATTATGATTTGTTTTGTTCAATGACAGTGATGGACCATCTGGTGCCTGGCTAAGCCAAACTCAAATGATTTTGCAAAGCAGGAGAAGAAAATAGTAGTATAAAAACATTCTTGTTTTTCTTTCTTTCCTTTTTTTATTAAAGTGAAATTAAAATTCCATTGGCCCAAAAGGCCAAAACAAAGAGAGATTTTGGTATACTGTTAAAAGAACAAAATCCCAACATATTGAATCAACTTCTTCAAGGAGACCAATTTAAAGGCTGCAGGGCTGTATTATTATTTATAAGAATCCAAAGCCAAATGGGGTAATTTAGGCAGATATTTGAGGAACCATCAACCATCAGCCATGTGTGTGGATGCACCACATGTGCATAGTTTTGCTCCTTGTAGAAAAGTGACAGCTCTAAGGGGAAAATAATATTGGGCAAGTGGACCAACTATGGATGCCTCTTCTGCAGGTAGCCTGTTCATTAATACTATACAATACTTTCCTTCTTCTTTTATTTTTTTTTTTATCTCTATTAATTGACATGGGAAGATCATCTGTTCAACATCAATGGAATTGCAGAAGTTTCTTGATTAATTGTTTCAGATGTTCATTTGATGATCTGAGCGTAAAAGTTAAAACCCTCTCCAAACAAATGTATTTTTGAAAAATGGAATTTATATTCCCACTCTTATAAAAATAGATATCACTATCATCTCGACCGATCAAGCAAAAGGAAATAAAAGCGATTTTAGGCAATTAACCATCCGTGGTTAATTAGTTACCTACCCGACTGAAATTTTCACGATCAAAATAACAATGATAAGTGGCATGCTCTAGCTGTATGGTACTCTGCCTGGCATGAAAGGAGATACGAGGAGCACATTGGTCAGAAGATTTGCTGTTGGTAGAAAAAAGACTATAAAAGAAGTCACAATTATCTTTGGTATTTTTGTACAAGTTTTTTTCCATGCCTCACCAGTTTACCGGCTGGTCCTAAAATGGAGCAATAAGCCAAAGATGGGGTCAATATTGACTGATGGAAAAGGTGAAAACAACCCTATACCAGCGTTGGCAATTTTGACAGAATTGTCATTTAGTTGGAGATAGAATTATTAGTAGTTTTATTCAATTTTAGCCCCATAATTGTTTCATTGTTTATTTGTCAGATGCGCACCGACGGTTTTTTCTTCGACTCTTCAAATCTGAAATTCATGTGTCCGAAAAAGAAACCTCTTTTATTATTTTCATCAGACTTTGTTGTTGGTTCCATCCAAGTTATCCAATGGCTGGCAAAACACTTGTTTGGTACAAATATTGAAAGACTCAGTCCATGTCTTTGTCGTTAGGACATGATTTAAAGCATAGATGAGACGTTGCTGTCTCACATATGTACATTAGGGCTGCCCTAGAGTCCAAAGTAGTAAGTATACTTTTATTTGGTGAATTTCGTTCTTTCTTTCTGTTTCAGGGTTTAAACTCGAAACCTTTTTAATTTCGTTATCATTCTCAAATTGGAGAGATTCTGATGATGATGACGAGCTAATTAATTAGAGTTATGAATTCAAAAGTTTAGGTGATGAGTCACACCTCTAATTTTTTTAATTTTCAATGTATGGTGTGCGTGTATATATATATATATAGCTACAACTTAGTCCTTTTGAGGTGTCGGTGGTTCGTTTTTGTTTTCGTTCTAATTTTTCTTTCTTCTTTCAAAGTTTTAAAGATATGGTAATACTAACCTAAGACGCATTTTTCATATTGGAAACATGAGTGTCATCTTTAAATTGTACAAAAATATGGTATACGTATTGCAAATTTGCAACCCACAAATAGTTTGTGAAAAAGAAAAGGTGGAATAAAAAGGGGACAAAAAGGAAAAGAAATCATGAATAATTGGTAAGAATATGGAAGGAAATGAAATGATGAGACTGTGGGATTTGTTTCTTCTGTGCAACTCAACTCAACCCACCATGTCCAAAGGTCCCATTGAGCTTCATTTTTTTGGGAGAGAGCATGCAGCGAGCTGCTTTGAGGTCACAAAAAGGAACCCAAAAATTTTGGGGTAGTTTCTACTTCAAGGTAAACAGTATAGCCAATGAAGAATGCCAAATGTTGATTGGATTGTAGGATTTTGATGGGCAATAATTATTTGGAAATGCACTTTATTTCTTCTATGTGTTCAAAATCTTGAGTGGTTGGCTTTACTAATTTCTATACCAACCCCTTTTTACTTCCTATAGGATTAAGTCATTCCACTTTGGGCAAGGAATTAATTTGATCTCAATCAATTAATTAGGAAATCCTTTGAAATAATTGTCAGTTATAAACTATAAACTAATCAAAGGATCCGACACCCTTTTAATATGCAAATTTCCATTTATTTAATTTACTGAATGATTTTTCCATGTAATTATAATAACTTGATTGATAACAACCACCACCCTTGCTCTTTTTAATGGAATAATAATTAGTATAACCCTCTCCTTTAACATGTCTAAGCAATAACAAACATATTCCACCTTCACATAGTAATTCGAGATCAGGTTAGATTGAACTCAATCCTAAAATCTAATTTAATCCCTGAACTATTCCAAAGACATATTAGTCTGTCAATCTTTATTTGAGACAGATTGATCCTAAACTTTTATTTTAAGACAGATTAATTCTTGATTTATTTTTTTATTAAAAATTTGACATGAAAAAGCTACATCAGTGTCAGATAAGAAATCAAATGATTCTATTGACATAGAAAAACTTGACTTGGTTTATTTCTTTAATTAAAAAATTGATATGGAAAAACTTAACAGATATTTTTTTATCCCTTATCTGGCAGTGACGTGACTTTTCTACGTCAAGTTTTTAATTAAAACAATAATCAGGGATTAATCTATCTCAAAATAAAAGTTCGGTGATCAATCTGTCTTAAATAAAATTTTAGAGATTAATTTGTCTTTTTTGGTATAGTTCATAGACCAAATTAGAATTAATCCAAATCTTTATTTAATACCTGACTCAATGACTAATTACATATAGAAATTTAACATACTTATTCTTTTGTACTAAAAGAATATCTTAATTTACTAATGTGAAAATAGCTTTTGAATAATAAAGCAAATATATAGAATCTTAAACAAAAAAAAAACTAAAATATCTTATAGAACCCTAGAATGCATTCTTTGTCAATGTTTTATAATTGTGGGCAAGGCCTACTTTGAAGCGGCCATTGCCACACAAAAGGCAAAGCTATTTCACGGCAATAAATATATTTATCCCACCTAAAAGTAAGCAACCTATTGACTGCCAATATGAAGAATCATGTGGGAATTAGAAACTTTGGCTTTTGCTGCTTTAATCCTTTTGTTGTTGTCGGCTGCCATCATTGGCCAATTACAAAGTGATTATCCATCATTGCCATGTGGTTATTTCCACTAATTGGAATAACTAAAAATTTTGAACACATGGCAAATTTAAACTGGGTCTCACATTGCCATGTAATCACCACTACCCAATTGCCTAAGTTAACACTAGATAAGCAAGAGCAATTCCTTAGAATTTACACAAGCTACTGATGAATCCACACCTCTATTTTCTTTTTTGGGGAATTACAAGTAAGCGTAATTGAGAAGAAAAAAGAAAGACAATGATTACTCTGCAAAATTAAACTGTAAATTTTATTACATTTTGTTGCTCCCTTTCACTTTAGGACTCTCTCTTTTTTTTTCCGAGGTGGAGTAGATAGAAACCTTTTCTTTTTTTTTTTTCGCTAATTAATAGTAATATGTAGATGATATGCAACTTCAAAATTTGAACCTGAGATCTTCATTCAAATCAAACTGTTCATTCATCAAGCTTCGTCAACCAAAAAAATAAAAGTAGTTGCAATATGCATGTGTTCTTAGACATACATGAGATACGTACTAGTGCTTTCATCAGCTTTGAGGAAAAAAAAAAAGAAAAGAAAATAGTACTAACAATTGATGGAGAGGATGAATTTATTATTTGTTGTTATATTCATGTAATGACAAATAATAAGTACAATTCTATACTACTGTCGGTAGAAAATCGCCAATCCTATATTTCATGTAAATAATTGCATCCGAGTATTTAACTTAATAGTTGCTATATGTTTCAAAAAAAAAAAAACTTAATAGTTGCTATATGATCCTCTTTCTGAAATAGAAGGATTCGAAAATTTAATAACTTACAAGCCCTTATTATGGAAAGATAATAAAGCTAAATGGGTTCCGATAATTATCAAGTATTCCTTCAATTTGTGAGAATTACATTTTTTATTCAGCTATTTGAATTTAATATGATAAATATTGTTATAAATTGTCTCCTAAGAATTTATATAATTACTTAGAGAAATTATTAGGTAGGCCAGACCTATCACGTCATTCATAGGTTCGATCAATAAAGTTGTAACAACTCAAAAAATTTCCTAAAATTAAGGCACTAATTTCATAAAGGTTTAGCTCCATGTTACAAAGAAAGAGAATTTAAAGGGTAAGTCATTAAATTTATGGTATAATTATGGTAGGGTTTTAGTAATTATATTAAAAAAATAGAGTTATCATAACTTCATTGGTCGGGCTACAGATGGCATGATAGGCTTAACCTACCTAATAAGTTCTCAATTACTTGGGGCCTAACAAATAGTAGTACTGTCACATCCCGACCTGCGGGCCCGGCCATATGACAACCGCCGTACCACCTCGAGATGTGTGCCTCGAAAGGCATGCTATCAAAATGGTACAAGTATAAATAAGGGGTACACAAGCAATATATGAAAATATATAAGAAATGATATAGAAAATATCGTAAAATAGAAAATAATAATACAATAATGTGCACTATTATTTCGAAGCCAGGATTCACAAGGGAAAATGGGTGACAACTACAAAATCGTGTCCGCAGTGATATACCAATCACTGTCCACCAGGATGCCTGTCGTCCAAAACCTAATGACCTGACAACAATAAGTGAATGGTGTGAGTACAAATATGTGTGTACCCAGCGAGGGACCCGATTATAATGATCGATCACCTCAAGCTGGGGATATGAAATAATCCAAAATTCATTTAATAAAATCATATGAAATCCCACACCAAAATAAATAACAAATATCATAAAAGGGCTAGCATCTGAAAATAGTCCCAAAGGTACACCCGTGCACTTGGGTGCCCCGCTAGACCGTCAAGTGCTATTTCAAATCTTAAATCCTTTTCTTTTACTCTTTGGCCCGTTCCCTTGATGTTTGCCATTGCTATGGTGGAACACAGCTACCTCGAGCCCTGGCGAGTCTCCCTACGCACCTCTCCCAGGGTCTCCACTCACCGTGCCCCTTAAAAGGCGATCCATGGCTACTTCACTGGCATGCCTCTCTCAACTCGGTCCACAAGCTCCCTCAAATCGGAACACCGAGGAATCCGCACAATCACTCAACCTTTCAGGGGGTCATATCATCAATAAATCATAATAATAATATTTTATATACTCTTTTGAAAATCCCACCCTTAAATCCATTTCTAAACTCATGTGTGAGGGTGGACAATCCATATTCCAAAACGTTATAAACATTTAATAAAACAATTAATAAAGCAATTAGAAAACGGTTGATCCTCAATGGTCAACCACTATAATTCAAGCCACTCACAAGTAAGGGAGAGTTGTATACTCACGAATAAATCCCCTCGAATGCCTTAGCTCACATGCTAGTGCCCAATCTTGTACAATCATGTACCTAAATAATTAAACTGAAATCTAATTTGATTAATAAAGGTATTCGGCTAATCAATTAACCACACAACAAGACCTAATTAGGGTTTCTAGGGTCTTGGGACTAAATTGGACAAGTCTGAAAGTCAATTGGGGGTCTAAGGTGGCAAAATGACCTTTTTTCCCTTACTACCCGAATTGGGAAATTTCCCAACCCGAGTGGATCTGGCGCCGGATCCAAGCAGATCCGGGGTCGAATTTGCTCTGCTCCTAGGCCAAGGTTCAACACTTCAACTCCCCAAGTTCGATTCTACTTCGATTCACCACCAATTCACACGAAATTTGAAACAAGCAATCTTAAGCACTTAAACTAAGAACCTATAGCTTCAAAATTGGACTTAAACAACTGATCATGCAAGAAATTCAAATCAAAACACTAAAGGTGCAAGTGTTCTTGAGCAAAAAGAATTTCAATATTCAATTCAACATTTCTCTTAACTCACTCAACGAAATTAAACAAGTAAGCAGTCAAATTGAAGCTTGATGAGTTTAGAACAACATGCCAAAAGCTCAGCCAATTCCTACGGTTGAATTGAAAGATATAGCTTGGAGAATAAACTGTCACCAAGTTGGCAGATTTTGATATCTAAAGAAAACTTGGAGGATTTGGTGTTTTTGATCTTCTTGGAGGCCAACGAAGTAGATAGTGATGATTATTAGGGAGTTTGAAGAGGGATTGAAGTGATGATTTTGATGGAGAGTTGAGAGAATTCGGAGGAAGAAGAAGAATAAGAGAAAATGGTGAAATGGGGGTCTCGGCCATGTATATTTAACGGGTTCGATGCCGGACCCGACCAGGTCCGGCGCCAGAGTCAACTAAATTTTAGTTGACTTCGGTCAACATGGGTCTTCTTGCCTAATTTTGCTTGCCCTAGTGGGCTCCATCGACTCCGGACTACAAATTAGGGTTTTTAAGCCCAAAATCGAGCTAAAAGAAGTTCAAAATATCTAACAGAAGTCCAATTTGATTTCTTGGCCACACAACCATATACAAATTCATAACTTGACTTGTGCGGACTGGGTTCGGACGTGTCAAGTATGCCCTAATTCACTCCAAATAATTATAGCTATTGAAATAGAATATTTAGACTTAAATGTGAAAAAAGCCCTTGAACTATTTGAAAAAATCAATTAAATCCCTAAACTTTTATTACGATCAAATAAGCAATTAACTTTGATTTATTATCCAATTAGACCCCTTATATGACTTAAAATTGGTAAAATTTCATTTTAAACTTTAATTTATATTTAATCCAACTCTTGATATTATTAAATTTTAATTAATTTCTTACTTGACAATGATTAATGTTCATGAAATCATAACGATCACATGATTAATTTTACTCTTAGCAAGGGTCTGATTGGGTGTAAATAAGAGTTTAGGGACTTATTTACTACTAAAAATAATTCAAGAGCTTAATTAATCACATAATGATTTAGGGGCTTGATTAATCGTAATAAAAGTTTAGAACCTTAATTTAACTTTTTAAAATCAGTTCAATGACTTGTTTTATACTTAAGCCAATATTTTATTTCTAGTTCTTAATCTTTAATATCGTTAATAGTTCTTCGATATCCTTAAAAAATTATGTACTGCGTTTGTCCCTTTGTGTTTATTCCCTATTGACTTTCACAAAGTTTAAGAAAAAATGGTTGAATTTCGTTGAATTACTTTATTATCATTGATGTTTGTGAGTATTTTTTGAGTTTTGTGTAGTAATGTGATAATAATAAAAAAAAGGTAAATTTAAGAAGTAAAATTTATTGATTGTTTATTTATGATAAGGGATAAATAAATTGAAACTTTTCAAAAAAAAAAGATACATAAACAAAATATAATGAATAGAGCATCTATTTAGATATGGATATGAAATCAACTTAAAGGATCCTTCCGCACCCTAATTTATTAAAATGATGATTAGGACATAAGAATATTTGAAGAAAAAATGGGATTAATTAAAGAGGATAACTAGATAATTTAATTTGATTTAACATCCTACTTAATTATGGATTACTAAAGTTTCTCCTTTCCTTTGATTGAAAAGTCTCAAAATAATTTGATTTAACACTTTGGTACTTAATCATAGTACAAAATAACCAAACTGTGACACGTGTAAAAAGCACAAACACGTAGGAAAGTGGGTCCCATCGCACTTATGAGGGAATAACAGTCTCAATTTTTCCCGTCGGTGGGGGGAAATATAAACCTAAAAACCTGAAAATTAAATAAATTTCTTTTAATTAATGAAAAACAAAGTAGTAATCCAATCAGCCAATCAGGCTTAACCTGCTCATAGTCAACCATCGAAGGACCAGAATATGAAGATTAAATGGATAATCGGAAGACACGTGGCCCATGCGGGCCAGATGATATTGGCCTTTTATACGTATTTTTTTATGGGATTTTAGGGAGAAGTCAAACAAAACACTAGTGACTGGTGATATGTCATTTGTCTGTCGCTTTCACAGGCTGTCACCCAGAAGTGTCTCTCTGTAAGAGTGCGAGTTTTAGTGATTAGCTGATGTCATTTTATACAATTTATTTCAAATAATGGATTAATTGCCTTTTTTTAATAATTAAATAAAAAAATTATATGGAGTTGGCAATTTGGTCGGTGGGGTTTAAATTAGGTTGGGAATTGTCATTTGCGTAAAAGCCCGCGAGGGCTTTAGAAAAACGGGGCGGGAAATAGTACCGGGTTAAAACTCAAAAGGCCCAAATCTCTAATTCTAAAATAAGGGTTGAGTTCTTCATATAAATTTCATGCTTCAACTAGTTTTTTTTTTTTCAATTAATCTCTTGATATTTGATAATGATATGATTCCGATTAATTTAAAGTTGAATCATATTGGAATTCATTTATTACTTTATTAGTATTATTTAATTATTATAAATTTGATCATTTTGATTTTGTTAGAATCTATTTCGAGTTATTAGAGATTTAATTTTGAATTTGTTTCATATTTAAACCTATTTGTAATTGGATATTTTACTTTCTTTTTTTTTTTGTAAAAGTAGTTAGATTTGGTTGAGTTTCGGTTCAAATTTTATTCATAAGAATTTTCGGATTCAAATTTATTTATTATTCTCCCTATCCCAAAACATATGTCCATTTTAACAATCTCAAAAAATTAACAAAAACACCTTTTTTTTATTAAAGTTTATGTATTCTTCACTTACTTGTTTATTTTATCCATAATTTAACTTTTCTCTCACTTAGTCAAGAGAGAAGATAAAGAGGAGACATGCATTAAATAATAAAGGTAATTTTAGAAAAAAACTATAATATTACCTTGATTTTATAAAAATAACAAAAATTTTGAGACAATTTTTTTTAAAGTGACATATATTTTGGGATAGAGGAAGTACCTCTAGTAATAAGTATATTTTCAATTATTTAATCTAAAAGCACATAAAAAAATACCTTTGTTTATTAGTGATTGTTTTTGTTTCCAATTTTTTATCAACTGCGGTTTTATTTATTCATATTCTTTTTATCTTTATTTAAGCTTGTCAAAGTATAAAATTGACCAAACTATGACAATTAACTTAGTTCAATTATTATAAACTACTAATCCTGATGAAAAAAATAAGTAAAATATTTTTTTTTAATAATTCTAGTATTTGATAGTTACATTTAACCCCAACTATTTTAGAGCCGATCAACATTAGATTTCAAATAGGAAGAATCTCTCCCAAACCTATTCTTCATTATTCACAATACTTTAACTTGAGATCAAGGGATATCTAATTTCTTTCACAGTTCACCTGACTCAACAAATGTTGATAAATATTAAAAAATTATACTACCTTGATTGATAAGTCAAAACTTATGCAATTCTTTTCTCTTTTTTTCTTTTTCATTTCTTGATTACTTAATATTATAAGAATTATGATTGAAAACTATAAATTTGCCTTAATATTTTAGGAATGGACTACATTTTTAGTACAAAATTTTGAAAAAATGAAGGACAGAAAGAAATGAAAAGAGGAAAAAAAAAATATTAAAAGTGTTTTAATTAATTTCATAAGATTATTATACATATTACCATAACTTGGACTTATTTATTGGTAATTACCACATGATTATACATTGTTGTTTGACTTGTGCACATTTTCATGAGAATGCATTTTGGGGTTTTCTCCTTTTGACCCAATCTTCTCTCTCCATATGCATGGAGTTTCAAAGAAACTACTAGTTCAATGCTTAACTCCCAGTTAAGTGGGTGACCTACGAGAATCATATTTTAATGTGAAAGTTAATTACGTAGTGAATTAGTTGTGAGCATCGGTTAAGATGCTTAAAGTTAAAGGTGTGTGGCCATGTGGGATTAACCTCTAATTTAACTATGTCGAGAATTCCAATATCCATTGCATTCAATCATGATCGACATTGCAACTTTTGTGTTTGTGAAAATTAAGGTAAAAGAATAACAGGCCATAACCAACAATTATGATTACCACCTACGAAACCAAAAAGGTCAAGGATTTTAGTAGATACTATGCATCATTATTCGTGAGAAAAGGCTAGCTACTAAAAGAATGAGGTATTTAAACTGTCAACTATATATATATATATATATATATATATATATATAATAAGTTTTGATCTACTATTTTATATCCGGTCTGAAGTGGTACAATTACAACCATTAAAATCTTAATACAAAAAATGTTTTAAGTTTAGTTACGTACTTTTAAAATTTGTGATTAAACTTGTGTCACTTCGGATGAGATAGAATGGTAGATCAAACATAGTGATTGATGGATCAAGTAGCCTTCTGTTATATATATATATATTTACTAATCAATATCTATTCTTAAGATGCCAATTATATCAAACGGGTTTAGATTAATTGAGGTTCACGTATTGAGGAAAACATTATGAAATCTCACTAATCATAAATTTTGGGACGGAACATGTTCATCTAACATGTAAGTAGTGAGACCGGGAAGAGTAGGAGTATTCAAAAAAAATTGCTAATTTGTATGTCTTTTAGAATGGTTCACAACCATAGAGGAATAGAATAATATATATAAATGAAAGGAAATTGCCATCTCACTAATTTGCTATTGACATTACAAGACTAGTTTTCTATGGAATTTACTTAGTCATCTATGAATGGAATGATTACTATATGATCTTAGAAAACTTCTTAACTTACTAGGTTCAAATTGAAATTCAGGAAAATTTCTCGTATTCCCACCTCTCTCAACAGCTTGAAGGCTTGAGCTAAGCCCATACTATCTACATATGTCATCAAGATTAAGACTAAATGCAACTTTTTGAATGGAACCCATTACCAAGCTTATTCTTTTGTCATCATTGAAGAACCCAAAGGGAGATCAAAGTTCGACTTGGAGACCTAAATTTTGACTTGTGTATGCCGTGATACCGTTGGTTTTGGGGGAAAACGAAGTACGGGAAGTTATTGTGGGAAGAACATATTCAGAACGATTTTTCCTTAATTGGAAACTGTGTCTTGACATGAAACGGTGGTCTTGGTCTCATCGCCATTAAAATTCTTTAAGGTTTCATGAAAATCAATGCACCTGTGAACCTGCTCACAAGTCTGATACAATCTGTCCTTACCTGTTTCCAGGCCTTATGTGCATGAATTTCTCCCTTCTCGTATGCCCCAATATAATAAGCTTTGAATATTGTTACTGTATGAAGATGCAACTGATGTCTTCGAGAGGGCATTGGGGTTCAACACGTATAACCCTGTCTCGCTAGTGGAGGTCATAATTTGGCCAATAACTCCAAGATCTAAATTTCAACAAACAATGCAATTTTCAAAGATGAACCAATTTGATTAATGGGGTTTCGATCGATATCCCCGGCTTTCCTGCAGGCCGTTCTGGTGAATATAGTCCATTAGTGGAGGGCAAGTTGTTTTGGGCTTTAAAGCAAGCAGAGGGGGAGGCTACTGTGGCTCAAAGTATTCACTTACTTTCTGGCTCATTACAAAAGCTTAAAAAAAGGGATCCGACCTGCCGGATTCGAACCAGCGACCTAAGGATGGCCAAGGGCGCAACCCACTACAGTCCGCCGCTCTACCAACTCAGCTAAGGTCGGACACATCTGTGGCTGCTGGAATTCGAGCCCAGGTCTCCACGGCCACAACGTGGAATTCTTACGACTAAACTACAGCCACTCGTTGAACCGGGTCTGCAACTTTAAATCTCTTCATCAGTTACCCAATTAATGTTTCTGTCAAGAACGCTGCAGGCTAAGTAACTGATCAATGTCTCGGAAGATCTATGGAACCGTTGCAGTGCAAGATAATAACACCCATACTTATACCTCCATCATAGCAAGTAGTTAAGTTATGCAATCTCATCAACTTCCATAATAATTCAATTAATCATTTCAGCTTTTCATTGCCCCTTTGCATGTAACAGTCCATTAAATCCAATCCCTATATAAACCAGCTAAGCTGCATCATAATTCCTCACACTACATTTTTTGCAATATCATCTTTGCTCTTCCAAAATGGCCAATGCTTTCAAGCTCTTCGCCTTCCTCACTGTTCTTCTAGCTCTAGTCATGGCATCGGTCAGCCAGGCACGACCCTTGGATTTGAATGCCCCAAAGCTAAGCCTCGTAGCTCGACTGAAGTTGGATGAAGAATCACCAAGTTGCTGGGAGTCTTTGATCCAGCTTCAAGCGTGTGCAGGAGAGGTTATCTTGTTTTTCCTCAATGGTGAGACTTACCTCGGCGATGCCTGTTGCCACTCTATACATACCATCGGCCAACAATGCTGGCCCAATATGCTGGAAACTCTCGGCTACACCACGGAAGAAGGTGACATACTCCAAGGCTACTGTGACCATGAAATAGCTGCCAAGTCCCCTCCATCTCCACCATCATCATCCGTGAAGTCTGTCAAGGTTGTTCCAGGGAGAGCCGTGCTTCCTTAAGTGGAGTTATCTCATGGTGTGTCTGGTCATTTTCACGAATAAATTTATTAAGGTCTTATATTCTTATAATAAGGGTCTTGTCTAATCGGCTGCAATGGTTTGGAGGTTTAGTCAGAGTCAGTTAATTTCTTGTTTTTGGAATCGCTTGTAAGTTGAGAGTTATTAATGAAATAATTAGTTTAATTATTCTCTAATGAAAAAATGAACAATCTTATATCTTGAGCAATTTTCAATATTGCAATTGAATTTATATCTTTAGCAAAAGAATTTGCAAAGTAGTTAGCCGATCTCGTTGAAGAGATATATAATTTGCATCCCTAATTCTGACGTTAACTAAGATTACATACTAAATCACTCCAGAAATTTCCATGGATGTTGACTTTGATTAGAATTAACAAGCGAAGAAGCAGGGGACTGATTCTCAGCAAGGACAGAACATTGAATAAAAATGTTAAGACCGTTAATTTCTTTACAGTGATAGACCAAGCGGCAGGAGTGGAGGACCGGACTAACAAAGAAATTTTGAAAATCCAATTCAAAGACCAAAGTTTTAAAAAGCATCCAATCTACCTTCCACTTCTACCTTGACGTCTACCTCATTTAGATCATTCCTAAAGATAAAACTAGAAAATAGCCCAATGTTTATGTTTTGGCAAGGAAGATTGAGGCATTCTGACAGTTAATTGATAAATTCTCCAACATATAAGGCTTTTTGTTGTAAATGAGACTATTAGTAGCTATTCCTTAATGATCTTTGATTGTATATTGTACTTGTTCTTGGTGCTATGTATGAGTTAGAAACCGGTAAGTCTAGTCAACTTCTCTGAATAACACTCAGCCGCTAGAGTTTCCATGCCTGCCTTAATTTCTCTGTCTACCATTTAGTGGGATGCACAGCCTTCTCATATTTCCCTGTCGGTCTACGATCTATATGTCTTCTGTCTCACCCAAAATGGCTTCCCCTGTCATTCTCTTCATTTGGGCATCCCTTTCTAACTCGGAGCATTCGGTCCATGGTCGTGGACTCTCCCTTAATTAGCCAAAACTTAAGACTTCTGCATGAGCAGTACTCTGTCTTAATTAGCCTCGTTAGATATCTATATCTATTGAGACTTGTTAATTGCAATGTTAATCAGTTAGAATACTCAAATGGTATTGGATTATTGGGCGAAGAAGAGGAAATTTAAATAAAAGAAGAAAACTAGTCGGAATTCTCGAAGATCTTATTGAATATTATTGATGCAAATGAAGATCATCCATCTCTGATCATGACATGATCTTAAATTTCTTAAACGAGTACGGAAAATACCATTTGATCTGAACAATGATTCTCGGCCATAAAGTAGTGTTGACCAGGCTCCGTGAGAGTGATTGTGCTGTGCCCGTCGTCCTCGAAAAATTTAGCATCACTAGCATTGCAAGCTATGAACTTATACTGTGTCACCTCTGCCACGCTATAATCTTGAGAAACATCGTAGTTGAACACTATTCCATTACAAAAATCAATTCTAGAATTCAATATTCTATCCATGGAAATCCCAAGCACCAAATGAGATATAAAATCAGAGACAAATAACAAAAAAGTATAAAGTGAGTAACAAAGACAAACCTAAAGTGTCGCCTAGCTGAATGGACTTGCTTCGGACCCAACTATAATAGTTGACAAGCGGTCTCCAACCAAGCCCGTCACCCACTGTGTGCTCCGCAGCCAAATTTGATGGTGCAAGATAGCATAGAATCAGAATTAGAGCCATGAACTTGACGGTAGAGCTTGCCATTATGAACCTACCGGCGTAAGTGAAAAAGAGATAGCAGAAGAGAGTTGGGAAGAATTGGTTTTTAGAGCAAAATGATTGGTTTTATAGTGAAGCAGAAAAAAGGGGTCGTTGGACAATACTTCTGGCGCTTCTTGCAGTAAATCTATTATATGGATTTGGATTTTATTTTGTTCCGTTTATGGTTGAATTGTATGTAAATGTTTTCTTGGCCATCAAATTAGATATTGTAAGAAGAAAGAATACAATATATACATATATATATGCTTAGAAAGTCTGATATATGGTAATTGGAAAAGGGAAAAAATAATCTACATTGATTTTTTTCCTTCATGGTTACAATTTGGTCGATTATAAGATTACTGAAGGAATATTTTATATTAGGTATGAAATCCATCTTCGATTTTGATTATCCTATTCAATTCCTTTCAAGGACTTATTATAAGGCTCTTTTATTGGTATAATACAACGAACTAATTAAATGAATAGAAAATCAAAGACAAAATAAAAAATGGTAAAAGAGAACCTAAATTGGTGATTTCAGAAATCCCACATTGGGTTTGGCTTATCAAAAAAAAAAAAAAAATCCCACATTGGTTAAGCATTTTTCCATATATATGTTTCAACACATGCTCTTCCTTGGTATTTTTATTTTTTGGGCATACGTGAGGCAGGGAAAGAGCCTATTTAAGGAGAGCTGGGGATCTTGAACTTGAGACGTTTTGGTCTTGTGAATTGTAGCCTTTATTGATTAGGCACAGGCCCGAAAGAGGCTAATAAGGTCGATACTCCATTATATAGAGTAGTCATACTATTCTAAGTTATAAGCATGAGATGAAACCTTCACCTTATTAGAAGTAGGCTTGATCTGATCATTTTGAGGCCCTTGAATAGTTTCTAATCTCTTTCATCCCATAAAACAAATATTTTCATCTAGAAAATTAAAGATTTTGATCCTTGGACCGAGTTTATACATTACCGTAAACAGGCTAGCTTTTTAATACTAGTAAGTATTAACTAATTAATAAGGCTATGAAATGGATAACTACCAGAATGATACAACAACTTTCCATATTAGTAAGTTATGTACGAATTCTCCTTACAGTCAAAGATGATTGGAGTTTTGTATATCAGTAGGAGGAATATGATGAGAAAAATCAGAAATCTGAAAGTGTTACTATAAACATTAATGATCAAATTAAATACAGACTGGGTAATTAAAGCCTGATAGCATGATCGAAACAGGCTGAATTATTAATTAATTAATTAATGAAAGACAAGCAGCAACAATTGAAAGAGAAGCCCTCTCCCTCAATTCAGGCTATTTATTTGGATATATAGTTAATTAATATTAATATTAGCGATCAGAAGATCGTATATGAGAATTAGAAGAGGTGATGGTGCTTCCTTCCCTGGGACTCCTCATCTTCTCTCTTTGATTCTTTCTTCTCGCGGTGCTCGTGGAATGCATACCCTCCTGCTCCCACTGCTGCGGCTTCTCCAATCTCTTCTTCTAGCTTGTGCCTGCGGGCATGCTCCGGGTCCGTCTCTGCCCTGTGCTTCTCATGCTGTAATATATATATGTATATTTAATTAAGAAACTCGCGATTAATTTTGTTATCATTAACAAACGCCATGAAAAAAAAGGGTAACTTAATGCATGCTTTCTTTGGCATATATAGAAGATAAAAAGAAGAATTAATGGATGAAAATGAGTGAATCTTATAAATGGTGGGAGAACATTAATTACCAGTGCATAAGCACCAGCCGCGGCAGCACCTAGCTCGCCAAGATGCTCATGGTGCTTGTGGTGCCTCTCTTCCTTCCTGTAATCTGTATCCGGTCGAACCTGCTGACCAGATCCGTAACCATAATTGTAACCACCGGAGAGATCAGTAACACCGGAGTTATAAGCAGGTTCAGAGTATGCGGTGGTTTCGGAGTAGTAAGAGGTGTTAACAGGCTTATCTTCGTCGCTGTGGTGGTGGAAGTGGTGGTGGTGGTGCTTCTCCTCAGCCATTTTGGATGTGGTGGTTTTGGTTGAGTAGGTTTATGCTTTAAACAAGAAGAGAAATATGAGAATGTGTATATATCTTTCCATATTGGTCAGGTCAGGGTCATATTATTATATAGGTGATTAATCGGGACTTGGTACGTAAAAGTTTAGCCACGAATTTTTAATTTTAAATAATTATATAAAATTATGAACATTACATATGGAAGACCTAAAATTTAGAAACTATAGTGGTTTAGAGTTTTAGCGTGAATATCGTGGAATTTGTGATCGTAATCACTTCGCAACCAAAACAATGAATTGCTTTAATTACCACTAGTTAACGACAAAACCGAATCCACGGAAATTTTATTTAAATAAATTATGTTGTTGGAACTTGGGGGTCTACTATATATATATATATATATATATATATATATATATATATCTTAGAGGGGTCTGTTGCAAAAAGAAGAAAAAAACGATCTCGATGCACGAGTAGCTTTTCTTTCCTCCTAAATTTTTATGTGTAAAAAATGTTATCGAATATGGGTACAGAATTTATAATTCAATAGCATTTTAAAGACAAACTATAGCAAAATTAATTAAATAGAACCTAACGTTGGTGATGGTGACAAAAATCCCATATAAGTTAAGCATCTTCATGTTTCAACTTTCAACACATATATGTATGTGTTGTGGAAAGTATGCTAATTAAAATTGAAACAAGAAGCAAGTATATCAGAATTAAATGAACAAGAGAGAGAGATATCAGAGGAAAAGAAACGAAAGAAGAGAGCTCAGAAGAGATATCTGATTCTTCTTTCTCTTCGTTCTTCAATTTATAGACGAAATAATTACTATGCAAGTTTGAAATTTTTGTACATGTGGGCCCTACTGTTTGAAATTTTCATATGTGGGTCCCATGTACTATTCATTAATAGTGATATACACTATTCATCCTGCAGATTTGATATGCACTATTCATCCTGTAGATTTTCACATCTTAGACAATTTGTACAACTTGCATTTGTCCACTTTCATAACACTCCCCCTTGGACAAATGCCACTATTAAAATTTGGACGTGTACTGCCTTGTTAAAAACCTTAAGTCGGAAAAATCTAGTGGGAAAAAACCGAACATAAGGGAAAAAGAGTACAATACAATTAAGTCCGTCTAATATGTCTTCAGGACAATATGTGATTGTCTTCAGGACAATATAGGTAGGCCTACTTCAGTGGCCTGATTGGACGTGCTATTACTGCCTCATTAAAAACCTTAAGCCAGAAAAACCCAGTGGGACAAAAATCGGACAGAAGGAAAAAAGAGTACAGTGCACTTATGTCCATAATCGCTCCCCCTGAAATAAAACAAATTGCTACTTCTGGAGCATCTAAAATTTTCACTTCTGGGGAATTCAATCTTGCATCTTACTGACTCGCCGCATACCAATGCCATAAACTAATTTCTCAAATGTTGATGTTGGCAAAGATTTGGTAAATAAATCTGCAAGATTATTGACGGAGCAAATCTGTTTAACATCAACTTGTCGACTTCCCTGGAGTTCATGAGTATAGAAAAATTTCGGCGAGATGTGCTTGGTCTTATCACCTTTAATATATCCTCCCCTGACTTGTGCAACACAAGCAGCATTATCCTCATAAATTATAGTGGGAGAATCTATCACCGGTTTGAATCCGCTAGCATCATACTGTCTTCAGGACAATATATCATAGATCTTAACCAAACACACTCTCTTCCGGCCTCATAGAGGGAAATAATTTCAGAGTGGTTGGAAGATGTTGCAACAAGTGTTTGCTTAGTGGAACGCCAAGAAATGGCCGTATCATTATAGCAAAATAGATAACCGGTTTGGGAGCGAGCTTTGTGCGGATCAGATTTATATCCTGCATCAGCATAACCTACTAAACCAGAGTTAGTAGTATTCTTAGAATAGAATAACCCCAAATCAATGGTTCCTCGGAGATAACGGAAGATATGTTTAATCCCATTCCAATGTCTCCGGGTTGGCTCAGAACTGAAACGTGCCAACAAATTTACCGCAAAAGCGATATCTGGTCTCGTGCACTGTGCCAAGTACATCAAAGCCCCGATTGCATTGAGGTATGGTACTTCAGGACCAAGTATATCCTCACCAGATTCTTTAGGACGAAACGGGTCCTTTTGGGGGTCAAGAGACCTTACAACCATAGGGGTGCTCAATGGGTGAGCCTTGTCCATGTTAAAACGTCTAAGCAATATTTCAGTGTATGCTGACTGATGGACAAGTATTCCATTCTTTTTGTGCTCAAACTCTAGACCAAGGCATAATTTGGTTTTACCCAAATCTTTAACCTCAAACTCCTTTTTCAAATATTCAGCAGTTTCAGATAACTCTTCAGGAATCCCAATTAAATTCATGTCGTCTACATAAACTGCTATAATAGCAAATTCAGTTTCAGATCTTTTAATAAACACGCATGGGCAGATGGGATCATTTATGTACTCTTCCTTAGTCAGGTATTCACTTAAACGTTGGTACCACATGCGGCCGGATTGCTTTAACCCATATAAAGATCTTTGCAACTTTATTGAGAATAAGTTGCGGGGAGTGTATGCTTCGGGCATTTTGAAACCTTCGGAAATTTTCATATAGATATTAGAATCTAATGAACCATATAAATATGCCGTCACAACGTCCATAAGACCCCTTTCAAAATTTTCTTGGGCAACCCAACTTATAAGGAAACGAAAGGTAACTATATCCACTACTGGTGAATATGTTTCATCATAATCTATCCCAGGCCTCTGCAGGGAACCTTGGGCTACGAGTCGGGCTTTATACCTCACGATCTCGTTTTTCTCATTTCGTTTTCGGACAAAGACCCATTTGTATCCAACAGGTTTTACATTGTCGAGGGTTTTAGTAATAGGCCCAAAAACATTACGTTTGGCAAGGGAAGTCAATTCAGCATGGATTGCTTCCTCCCATTTAAGCCAATCTTGCCTATGACGACATTCGGTTATAGACCGAGTGTAGACACTATATTTTTACTTTATTATTTTATTTTATATTTATTCTTATTTTTTATATATTTATATTTTCATTATTCTATTATCAATTCTGTTTACATTTTTTACTCTTTATTGGGTCCTGAGTGCTTAAGGTTTGCTTGGCTAAATTTTGGACTACTTATCAATTGGAATTAAGGGTCCAATTTTTATTAAAAAAGGAATTTGGGATTACAATAATAAAGCCTAATTCACCAAAGTTACAAAGTTACAAAGGCCCAAACATTTTTTATATATATAAATATAGATATCCCACAAAAATATAATACAAACAAAAAAAAACAAAAAATGCAATTTGAAAAAGAAAAAAAAGAAAAAACAGAAATTTAGGATTGAGGATGAGAGCACGTCTCTTCCACCCCATTGGCTGTTTTGTTTTTCTAAGTGGCATCTCTCTCTCTCTCTCCTCACGGCTTTTCTTCCCGGATACCTCCAAAAATGGAGCCAAAATCTGAACAGCAACAGAAGAATTATTGGGTTAATGGCCTCAGTAGGTGCCGAAAGTGGAGCAGCTTTTATTGTTGCTACTAATATTTGCAAAGGACCCTAGCGTCCTTGTCGAGGCTTTGTCTTCTTGCAATTTCCACCGCTTTTATTGTTCCACCTAATTGAATTATTTGCAAAGGACCCCAGCGTCCTTGTCGAGGCTTTGTCTTCTTGTAATTTCCACCGCTTTTATTGTTACTACTAATTGAATTATTTGCAAAGGACCCCAGCGTCTTTGTCAAGTTGGCTTTGTCTTCTTGCAATTTCCACCTTTAATTCAACGCAGCCTACACAAATTTTGTTAGCTAATGACAAGGAATAGAAAGTAAAATTAGCTTTTTGAAAAGAAATAATTTTTTTCATTTTTTTTATTGTTGCTACTAATTGAATTATTTGCCAAAGACTCCAGTCAAGTTGGCTTTGTCTTCTTGCAATTTTCACCTTTAATTCAACGCAACCTACATAAATTTTGTTAGCTAATGATTGTTTTCAATTGCTAAAAAATTCAATAGAGAGAATTTCTGAAGTGATGATTACTTCCACTAAGGAGCTGTTTGGAAGATAAGTTTTGAAACATGAGAATCTCGAAAATTATTTCAATTCGGAAGAGTATGGAAGCTTGAGCAGATTGGTGACAACATACTTGATGGCACTTTCAAGACAATCCATAAAACAAATAGTGCACCTGTCGCTCCGGGACAGCTATTACTATTTCTGAAGAAATAGGCTATTGATGACGCCTCATCACTTCAACTTGTTGATTCACTTAGCAAAGGTGTGCATGTGGTTAGTTGTGCTCCCGAGGACGACAGTGTATTCCTAAGAGAGTCACTATTCCAAAAGGCCATAATTTTCTCGCCAGGCAGCAGCCGAGACAACTATCAATCCTGCAAAGACAATTTCTATGTGTTAATGGCATGGATCTTCGTGCACTTAGTGCTTACCTCGTTGCGGTTGCGGTTGTTTGTTCCTCAGAGCAGCCACCACTTTGGCCCCTTGGAAGCCCTGCTGGGGATGGTGCATCTGTTGTTCTAAAATCAGTTCTTGAAAGGGCTACTCAACTTTTAAGCCATCCATTTGGAAATTGCAGCATGCCTAATTATATTTTCTGTGGGGCCTCGTTTGATGAATTTTTTCGAATATGGGACCATTATACAATCAATGAGACCCATTTGTCATTTCAAATAATGCAGCTCCTCCACGTGATTCTCTTACCAGTTGGATGCAAGATTGAAATCAGCTAATTATGCTTTCTGTAGGGCCTCTTTGATGAATTTTTCAAATATGGGACCATTATGCAATCAATGCATAACAAGACCCATTTGTCATTTCTAATCAGCAAACATCTCCACATGACTCCCTCAGCCAACTTCTCTCTTGTCAGCTTCTCTCATTGACAGCGGGGTGATCCTCCAAAGACAGCAAAAGTGGAGTCAGTAATATAAACAACTAATTGCAGCAAAGAAAAAGAGACGAATAGAGGCCAATCAAAGAAAAAATGTAAAGAGGGGGGCCAAGCAAAGAAAAAATGTAAAGAGGGGGGCCAAGCAAAGAAAAAAATGTAAAGAGGGGGGCCAAGCACCTCCCACATATATCTCTTTCCATTTTTCTTCTACCAACGGGGAGATTTCTCTTGTTTTCTCCAATCTACAACTCCATGTCCTTTCTTCATCATAACCTTCCATCAAAATTTTATCAATAAAACCATCATCAAACTTGCAAAAATGATTACTCCATCAAAGAATTCATAAGCGTAGTTTCCAAACAACTTCAAGTTGGCCTAAGTTTCATCTTCTATAAAGGTTTCAAGAAGTATTTTATCTCTCCTTTTAATCTTGAGAAGTGTTTTTTTTTTTGGGAAGGCAGAAAAGAGCTTTCTTACACTTGAGCCTAACCCTTCCAGTTAGCATTTTCATTTCCTTTCAAAAGAAAAAAAAGGGGAAAGCCAGAAGCAAATCCATTCATCACTTTCATTATCCCTCTCAAGACTCACCCCAAACAGGAAGAAGCAACATATTTGAAGCCAGAGTAGACCCGATGGTTGGATTTGCTAGATCGATGTTGGAAAGTTCTGAGATCTCAGAATTTAGATTGAAAAGATTCTAGTTGATGTTTGAGTAAATAGACCTCAGATCTGTCAAGAGAAGAAGAAAAAGAACTGATCTGGTGATCTTGGTGTTGGAGGAGGTCTCCAACGATGTGCCATACTGCAACGTAAGGTAGGACAGTAGCCATTTTTTGGAAAGTTTGAAAAGGGAAGGAAGGCACTTTCTGTTGCAACGCAAAAGTAAGCCAAGAAAGTCAAAAGGCTTGAATGTTTAAGCTTTCATTTTGTCAGAGACAAGTTTGTCTTTTCCTAAATTTAAATGCCCTTGAAGCTTCCCCACTAATCTGCATATGTCCCATCAAACAATTGGATCTGTTTGAGCCGATTCTATTGCTCCATTTTGGGTAAATTTCCAATCCAATTTTACTTTCTTATTATTCTTTCCATGTTATTTTCATATTGATATATTTATTTATTTATTTATTTTTTTAAAGGAAATGTTCCGAGTAGGCTTCTCCTTGAATTCAATACATAAATAAATAAGGTATCTAAAATAGTTTAATGGAATTAACAAATGGCATTAGTTAATGAATAGAATAAGAAAATGATAAACAAAGTAAGGAAAAAGGAAAAGAAATAAAGTAGTTGATATTTTTTTAATTTCATTTGTAAAGTTTTGAAATGAATAAAGAAATATAAATTGATGAGATAAAAATAAAATGGAATAACAATCCTAAAAATTAAGCTATTAAAATATTAAGGCATACATTTTTCATATTTGTCATATTATTCTTGTCATACATGAGAGTAGTGATATAAGGGGATAGTGAGGATCCGATCATGGGGTCCGGTTCAGGAACGTGAAAATTCACACTCGGACCGGGTTCCTAGGTAAAAGACTCATTTTGAATCAGACCCAAAATTGGGCGAGATTCACGATAGGCCTTGACAAAATCCTTGCTATTCTCATTTTTAAAATTAATAAGTATCTAATAAAGATAACAACTTTTCACAAAAAAAAAAAAAATGAAACATAAATTGTTTTTTAAAATGGAGTGACGAAAATAAATTTTTGAAAGAAGAAATTATTCAATGGTTTTATTCTAAATGTCAGCACAAATGATTTTAGTTTTAAAAAAAATGATGAAATAAAAAATAAAAAATGAAAGAATTTATTTTTTTTAAAAAGAATAATAAGAAAAAGAGAAAAGAAACTATTTTGAAATTTGCTTTCAATTTGCTCTAATAATAAAAATAATAAAAATATAAAATTACAGAAAAAACAAAAAAACCAACCAAACAAAAAGAAAAATTATAAAGACATTTTTTTAAGGCCTAAATATTATTAAATTAATCAGTACCGTCATCTTGACGAGCGTTGTGGGGGTGCTCATCCTTCCCCATCCGTAACCGTACTCCCGACTCCAGTTCTCTGTTCCGTAGACCGGGACTTACCCAGCTTAAGTACGCCATCTAACGGCCAATGCTAAGTTAGGTAGATTCTTAATAGGTGACTAACCGCACCTAAACAAAAATGGTTAGTGGCGACTCCGTAAAATTCTCTTAAGTCCCAAATCCGTCGTCGTCTCGAGTAACGTTGCGACACCGAGGTTCATAATCATAATTCATAATCTCATGAGCAACTGAGAGAGCAAATGCATCATCGATGATTATCTCATTTCGATCCCGTATCTCATTACAATAACTGATGAAAATTTCAGTATTCCCAAGGTTGGTGATCTTTTCATGGGTTTGTACCACTTCAGGGGCAATATGCTCTCTTTGAATATTATGTTGTGCCAATTCAAGTGCAATTTGCTTTCCTCGAGAAAGATTAATGTGCTCATCTAGAGCAGAATTATGCCCATTTGGAGCAGATTCTAAATTCCTCCCCCTTCTTTTTTGAGGAATAGTGTCCTTTGATCCCATCGGTCTACCACGCTTCAGGCGCGGGACATTTAGATCCATTTCGGGTGGTTCTACAGGAACATCTATCCTAGCTGGAACATTCGCAGCTGGGATATGAGACTTTGTAACTTTAGCAGTCTCATTAAATGCATCAGGCATTTGATTTGCAATAGCTTGTAAATGGATCAATCGTTGCACCTCATTTTCACATTCAGGTGTTCTTGGGTCTAAATGAGACAAACTTTTCTCATTCCATGAGAAAATCTCGACATTTTTCTGCTTTCCATATGTGGAAGCTTTTGGTATCCCAAGTGATGGGAATACTGTCTCATCAAAATGACAATCCGCAAATCTAGCGGTAAATAAATCACCCGTCAATGGTTCAAGGAACCGAATAATAGACGGTGAATCAAACCCAACATAAATGCCCAAACGGCGTTGGGGACCCATTTTGGTCCTTTGCGGTGGTGCTACAGGCACTTGTACCACGCAACCAAAGGTACGAAGATATGAAATGTCTGGCTCCTGGCCCAAGATTAACTGAAGGGGGGAATATAAATGAGAAGTAGTGGGGCGCAATCTAATTAAAGATGCAGCATGTAAAATAGCATGACCCCACACTGAGGATGGGAGCTTTGTCCTCATCAACAAAGTTCACATTGCGCGTTGATAATAGGAAAACATGGGACCATCTGCAGGATGCGTCCACTAGTACCATGAAATATCTAAATGGTCCACTTACAGGCTGAATCGGCCCACAAATATCACCCTGGATTCTTTACAAGAATGAAAGGGATTCATAATCAACCTTTATCATGAAAGGTTTAGTAATGAGCTTTCCTTGTGAACAAGATTTACAAATGTAATCTTTGGACAACAACACCTTTGTATCTTTTAAAGGGTGTCCACGAGTATTTTTAAGGATTCTTCACATCATTGTAGCTCCTGGATGACCAAGGCGATCATGCCAAAGTCTGAACACATCAGGGTTCACTAGTTTCCAGGGCATCGTAGCATATGATTCTATAGCTCGTATTGGGACAAAATATAATCCCATACTAGAAGCTTTCAGCTTCTCATGGATGGTCTTCTGGCCCATCTTGTAGGAAGTGATGCAAAGAAATTCCTTATTTTGCTCATTAACTGTTTCTAGATGGTTCCCATTACGGCGTACATCTTTGTAGCTAAGTAGATTTCTTTTTGATCTACCGCTCAACAATACATCTTCAAGATACAATGTTGTGCCATTTGGCAAAATAACTGTGGCAGTCCCATAGCCATCTATAATATTAACAGGACCAGATATTGTCTGAACATTTGCCTTGCGCAATGTCACATTTGAGAAAAAGTGTTTGCCACAAAGTATAGTATGCGTTGTAGCACTATCAAGCAAACATATATATTCCTTTTTCTCAATGTGTCCCATTTGCATTTATCTTGACAACTTCAGGTGTCAAGTTCCATAAAATTTAACAAATTAATAATATGATGCAAAATATAAACCAATAAATATGGAATAAAACTCATGATTTTATAAACCAACAAATATGGATATTGTCCGCTTTGGTACTTCAGGACCTCACGGATTTTATTGACGACCATATTTATTTAATATCTTCCTTGGTAATATAATTATCCAAGGGTATGGCAAAATATAGATGAAAATCCTCAGGATCTATTTCTGGGGACTTATTATTTTCATTAACATTATAAAAAGAAATCAGAAACTTCAAAAGGTTTTCATTGCGAAGAATATGACAGTTTTCATTGACCAAAACCTTATTGACTTCAGCATCAGTCTCAATTAGGTCAATGGCATGGGTCTCAACATGTTTGTCTTTATCCTTCTGGGATGCTTGGTATAGATCAACCAAATGTTTGGCCGTACGACAGGTACGTGACCAATGACCAGTCATTCCACAACGATGACAGGTACTATCATCATGCTTCTTCATGGGCTTTTTACCTTTAGGGTTGTGTGGGGAGTTATTTATATTACGGTTAAATCTCCCACTACCCTTACGGAAAAAATTCCCATGCCTGCGCTCACGGCCTCTAGGACGGCCAACATTCTTACTTGAGCCGGCATTTGCTTCAGGAAATGCCTTAGAGCCAGCAGGTCTTAAATCATGATTTTTAAGCAGCAACTCATTTGTTTGTTCTGCAGTCAACAGGACTGAGATCAATTCAGAATATGTTTTAAACTGGCACTGCCGGTATTGCTGTTGCAATACAATATTCGAAGCATGAAAGTTGGAGAATGTTTTCTCTAAAAGCTCAACCTCAGTAAGCTTAACACCACAAAGTTCAAGCCGTGATACAATATCATACAATGCCGAATTATAATCGGACATGGACTTGAAATCCTGCAACCTCAGATGTTGCCAATCATATTGTGCTTGAGGGAGGATGGCAGCTTTGGTATGATCATACCGCTCTTTCAATCTTGTCCATAAGATCAAGGGATCTAAGACAGATAGATATTGAACTTTTAGGCTATCACTTAGATGCCGACGGATAAAAATTAAAGCATTTGCCTTTATCATTAGCATTTCCATTTTCACCAATGGTAGCTGCAAGACCTTGGCCTTGGAGATGCAGTTCAATATCGAGACACCATGACAAATAGTTATTGCCACTTACATCCAAAATTTGGAATTTGGGCTTTTCAATATTCGCCATAATTCTGAAACGAATGGTCTCAATTAGGTTGACAACTTCTGGTGTCAAAATTAGGTTGACAACTTCTGGTGTCAAAAATATTTAAAAGTAAATCTTTACACAATAAAAATTTAAATTATCTAGTGTAAAGAAAAAGGTTAAATAAAATAATAGAATCAAACCTTAAGAACTTACCAAGCTTTAAATTTGCTTCACTTTAGAACACTCGTGCAAACTTCAAAAATTGCTTCTCTTTAGAACACTCGTGCTGATAGCGTGTTGTGGAAAGTATGCTAATTAAAATTGGAACAAGAAGCAAGTATATTAGAATTAAATGAACAAGGGAGAGAGAGAGAGAGATATCAGAGGAAAAGAAACGAAAAAAGAGAGCTCAGAAGAGATATCTGATTCTTCTTTCTCTTCGTTCTTCAATTTATAGACGAAATAATTACTATGCAAGTTTGAAATTTTTGTACATGTGGGCCCCACGGTTTGAAATTTTCACATGTGGGTCCCACGCACTACTCATCAATAGTGATATGCACTATTCATCCTGCATATTTGATATGCACTATTCATCCTGCAGATTTGATATGCACTATTCATCCTGCAGATTTTCACATCTTAGACAATTTGCACAACTTGCATTTGTCCACTTTCATAACAGTATGCTCCTTTTTATGTATTTGAATGATTAATGAATATTGAAGCCCACTGGCCAAAAAATGAATATTGAAAGCCCTTTCTTGGATTGGTTGGCCACAGGCCTAGCTACTAGGGATAAGGTCCATTGTGATAAAATATATATTCCAAGTTATGGGCATGAGAAAATATATAAATGCCCTATACCCTCAATGTTATCAAACCCGGCCAGGAGCATGACCCGTTAGGGTCTTCGGGTCGTGGGTCAACCCATCAGATCAATTAGAGTAGCTTGATTTTCTATAAGTGGTTTGAATCCTCTCATTTACAATTGTTGCTTTAACCAATAAAATACTTAAATCGGTCCAACGTGAGTTAATCACCGATTTTATGATGGTTTAAACAGATCTTGATCGGTTCAATATACCTCCGATTTTATCCTCTCTCCGTACATTTTTAGTAAGTGGTGAATGATTCAAATCCTCTAATTCACAATTGTTGCTTTTAACCAACAAAATACTCAAATCGGTCCAATGCGGGTCAACCACCCTTTTTATGGCAATTTAAGCAGGTCTTGACATAGAAAGTTCAATATACCCGTGGTTTTATCCCCCTCTCCATACCAAAGAAGAGGTTAAGCAGCGTGTCATTTCCTACTTTCAAACAGTCTATATGGCTGAACCTCTCAAGGGAGACTTCACTACTCTTTGCCCGAAACCACATTAGCCACTATATGACCATCAGATTACTCAATTGCTTCACTCCCCACAAGATGATGAAATTTATTATGCTTTGAAGTCTATGGCTCCTTTTAAGTCCCTGGGGCCAGATGGTTTCCAAGCGGGTTTCTATCAAGCTAATTGGGAGATAGTTAAAGTCTCTTTATGTAGTTTTGTACGTGAGGCTTTCGCCTCAGGTCACTTTGATGAAGCACTTAGCCGAGTCTTGGTGGTATTGATTCCGAAACTTGAGAATCCGGAGAAAGCTTCTCAATTTCGGCCTATTTCACTTTGCAATGTGACTGTTAAACTCATTTCTAAACTCATTGTTAATCGGCTTAGGTCGATGCTTGATGATCTCATCTCTCCATCTCAGAGCAGCTTTATTCCAGGTAAAGGTACTACTGATAACATCATTGTGGTTCAGGAAGCGTTTCATTCCCGCTCCAAGAAAAAGGGTAGAGTAGGTGGTATGATTATGAAGGTAGATTTGGAAAAGGCCTATGATCGTATCAACTGGGATATCTTACGTTGGGTGCTGATGGACTTAGGTATCCCGTCTACTCTTGTCTGTTTAATTATGTTCTGTATTTGTTCAACAGAAATGAATTTCATGTGGAATGGTGAAATGACTTTTTATTTCAAACCGACAAGAGGATTACGGCAGGGAGACCCCTTATCACCATATCTCTTTGTTTTGTGTTTACAAAAGCTTTCTTGTCTTATTGAGAATGAGGTTACAAGTGGAGCCTGGAAACCACTTACCTTGTATAGGGGTGGTCCTCATTTATCGCATATCTTTTTTGCCGATGATTTAATCCTTATGGGTGAAGCTTCTATCGCCCAAAGCCAGGTAATGATGGAGTGCTTAAACAAGTTTTGTGCATTTTCTGGTGAAATGGTAAACTTGATGAAATCCCATTTTTACACATCCCCAAATGTCTTGCCTGGTATCCTTGATGGCATTAAATCCTATACTGGCATGTCTCATTGCAATGATATTAGACTGTATCTTGGGGTGCCTCTTTATACTTCTAAAGTTAACAAGCATACCTACACTTATATTTTGGACAAGGTTAAGAACAAGTTAGCTTCCTGGAAGGCAAATCAACTTTCGCTTGCTGGTCGAGCCACTCTTGTACAATCTGTTACCAGTACCATTGCAACTTATACCATGCAATCGGTTAAACTTCCTGCTACTGTTGCTAATGAAATTAACTCTCTTAACCGAAACTTTCTTTGGGGTTCCACAATAGAAAAGAAGAAAGTGCTTTTGGTTAAATGGGACAGCATTTGTAAGTCGAAAATAGAAGGTGGCTTGGGCATCCGCAAGACAGCAACAATGAACAAAGCTTTATTGGCCAAACTGGGTTGGAATCTTGAATGTGGTGACAAAGGACTTTGGGCTCGAGTTCTGTCCTCAAAATATTTAAAAGGCCGTTCTTTTCTCCAATCAAGCTTGAAGAAACCTGCCTCACATACTTGGCGTAGTATATATGCTAGCAAGGATGTGGTTAAACATGGTTGCTCTAAACTGGCAGGCAATGGCACTTCCACCTCTTTCTGGTATGATAAATGGCTTTTTAATGAACCCATTGCAGAAAAATGGAATCTTAATATTCCACTCCATAGAGGTAATGACATGGTGGGTGACTATTTTCAAACAAATGACTGGGATTGGAACTCTCTGTCTTTTTTACCTACTGAGGTACGTAACCAACTTAGCCTTGTAAACTTGGTGGCTAATCAAGAGGACAAAAATTACTGGGTAGCTGCACCTAATGGGAACTTTTCTGTTTCATCAGCTTATAAGTAGTTAACAGCCAATAGTTCTCCAAATGTTGTGTGGAATAAAATTTGGAAACTTGATGTGTTACCACGGGTTAAATACTTTCTATGGTTAGTTCACCACAACTAGATTCTCACAAGGGCTGCGTGTTTCAAACGAGGTATCTCTAACACAACCTTTTGTCCGAGATGTGATGCTAGCACTGAAACGATCTTACATGTGCTACGGGACTGTCATAGCTCACAGGAAATTTGGATTCAATGGTCACATGGCAGGAAATTGGACCACTTTAACTCTTTATCCCTTGATAACTGGGTAAAGTATAATTTAGCTTTGAATAATTTTTATGTTGCTAATCATGTTCCATGGCCTGTTCTCTTCGCTTATGTGTGCTGGTTTATTTGGAAGTGGCACAATAGTCACCTTTTTTAGGAAGGCTTTCAATGGCCTTCTAATGCTTCTAATAAAATTTTTGCTAGTGTTTGTGAGTACAGGAACTATGGCCATCTTAAAACGTTACCTAGCATCAGGAAAGCTACCTTTATTAGTTGGCGTTATCCCCCCCAAGGTTTCGTCAAAATGAATGTGGATGCTGCTGCACGGTCAAACCTAGGAGAACTTGCTGCTGGTGGCCTATGCCGTGACTCTGCTGGTTCTTGGCTGTTTGGCTTTACAAGGAAGGTTGGTTGGGGGCATATTACTAAAGGGGAGATTCATGCTATATACTGTGGGCTCAAACTTGCTTGGGCACATGGCTTTAGGCGAGTTATTATTGAATCTGATTCGCTTGTAGCTGTCAACAAAATTATGCAATCTGTTCAGGCTCGCGACCCCCTGTTTCAAGTTATTCTTGGATGCCAGGAATTCTTGAACAAGCAATGGCAATGCTCATTGGTTCATACATACAGAGAAGCCAATATGTGTGCTGATTTTTTGGCGACTTGGGCTTTTCAGGGACCTTTTGATGTTACTGAACTGGACAATCCTCCTGGTGAACTACATCGTTTGATGCAGGAGGACCTTATAGGTGTTGCACGGCCTATGGCTATTGTTAGTTAAAGCGGTCTTCGACCGCTCTTTTGTACCCAAAAAAAAAAAGAAGCCTTTGGTTATAGAGGAGGATCATTGTTATATATAAATACAACAAAAATCTCAACTTGACCACCCCAAACAAATTAATTTATTTCAAATTGACTCTCCTAATATCTCATGTCAAGATCCGTCATTGATTGATTATTGATTGAACTGGTCTGACCCACAGATCCAGTCTAGATTTTACAACGCTATAAATGCTTATATTTTAATTTGAATCTAATTAGAACCCTAATATTGATCAAATTATAAGAATATTCTTATACTTTGTGTGAGGTGAAGGGTTTATCGAGGTACAGATCAAATGTTAAGGGTTTATTTAGTTATAATAAAATTAATATAGGGGTTTACTCGAATAATATTGAATAGTTTGGGGGCTTTTTTTGGTTATTAAACCAATCATTTTTAATCTCTTCATTCCTTAGTAAAACCATTTTTCATCCAATTGAAAAAATCCTGATCAGGTCCATTATTATCACCTTAAATAGGCCAGCTTAATTTTAATAAAAAAGTCAACTACCAAATGGAACAACAACTTTCCACTAATATATATGAAGATAAGGCACAGAAAAGAAATTATGGAAATTATTACCACAAAGAAATTATGGACCTCAGACGTTCAATTTCACCTAACCTTTTTTTATCTTCAAATTAATGATCCTCACACTTATTTGTAAGATTAGATGTTTTCGACAATGAAAGATCACTAGCAAACGTATTAGTGATTTAGGGAAAATAAAAGCGTATTTTGACGTATTAATAAAGTATTGGATCCTAATCCGCTCAAAGTCGTCTAACCTTAAATGATTAATTCAATCCGTAAACTTATTTCTTTTGTTGGACAAACAGTTTTTCTTAATAATTTTAACTTTAAAGTTTTTTCTCTTTTTTAAATGGCATAATTAAAAAAATAAAAAATCTCATAAAAGCACATCTGAAATCTGATGAAAATATATTATTATAAACAACATTGGATACAGACTGAGAAGACCAGATGGCCTGATCTAACAGGAATACATATCCAAGGAGACAGAAGGCAACGATTCACAAAGCTGGAAGCCTACTCCCAAACAGTCAAACTCGATGATCGATGAAGTTATTCGGGGTAGTTGCTCACTGGCGACGAGCATAACACACAACAAACAACAACAAAGGCACAAGAGAAGATCGAAGAAGAAGAAAACTATTAATATTCATAAAAAAGGCTAATTGATTATTAAGAAGCGGAGAGATCATGGATGATGATGATGATGAATCGATCAGAAGAGGTGATGGTGCTTCTTTCCATGAGCCTCCTCATCTTCTTTCTTCGCCTCCTTCTTCTCATGGTGCTCGTGGAATGCATAGCCTCCTGCTCCCACTGCTACGGCTGCTCCAATCTCTTCTTCTATCTTGTGCTTGTGGGCATGCTCTGGGTCTTTATCTGCCTTGTGCTTCTCATGCTGTAATAATATTATATATAATTAAGAAACTTGGGTTATGTAATTAAGTAATTAACAAAAAAGCTATGATGTGTTTAATAATTAAAAATGAATTCGTGGGAGAAGGGGAACATTATTACCAGTGCATAAGCACCAGCTGCGGCAGCACCAAACTCGCCAAGGTGCTCAAGGTGCTTGTGGTGCTTCTCTTCCTTCTTGTAATCCACTTCCGGTTTAGCCTGCTCAGCTCCATAGCCATAACCACCCGCCGGAGTATCACCAGCTCCATAACCATAACCACCCGCCGGCTTATCACCAGCTCCATAACCATAACCACCCGCCGGATTATCACCAGAGTAAGCGGTTCCGGCGTAGTCCACGGTGGTTTCAGAGTAGACACTGGTCTCAACAGGCTTATCTTCGTCCTTGTGGTGGTGGAAAAGGTGGTGGTGGTGCTTCTCTTCTGCCATTTGGACGTTGAGTATGTGCTTTAAAGAAAAGGAAAGAGAAATATGACAATGGGTACCGTATGTGTATCTTATCTGAGTTGTGATGCGATGGAAGGAGAATGCATCACAGGTCTATTTATAACTGACGGATGGTGCTTCTGAGACGTGGGTTGCACAATACTATATTTTTTACTTTTTATTGAGGATGGACGGTGGGATGTATATGTATCTTTCCCATTTCTTTATCATTCATGTAGCTGATTAATCGGTTTTCCAGGGAAAATTATTTCACTGGCTTCAGTTTGTGAGAAAAGCTTCTAGTCATAAATCTTTATTTTAAATTATCAAATAAATTTTCTTTTTAGACCAGATCAGAGATCTTAATATATCTATATATATATATATATATTTATATAAAGTAAAGAAAAGGGAAATTGGGTAACTGGCATATTTAAAACTTTTTAAATAGGATAGGTTTCGCTTAATGTTCACAAAAAGTTATTGACTTCAATTCTGTCATAGAAAACGGATCAAGAGGAGAGACAAGTATCTTTGAAATATGGGAATTTAAAATTAAATAAGAAAAAAGAAACCTTATTATATATGATACTATATATGTGGTAGTCAATTAAGTTATCATATGGTCTACCCTTAGAATACATACTTTCTACAAGAAATAAGTGTAAGATTATATATATTGTATATAGTTGGAAAATTTTAAAATTGGATCAAATCTTTCAATTAAAACATGTCACCAGATGCAAAAATGCTATTTGATGATCCACCACTTTTAGCCCATCATTTTATCTCATCCAATCGACAAAATATTTTAGAAGTAATTAATTTTCAAAAAAAAATTAGAGGTAATTAATTTACAAGAAAAATCATAGATTTTGAGACATTCACTGTGGTAAGATTTTATTAATTGTAATTGTAGCATATCAGTTGAGACAAAATGGTTGAACAAAAAAGATGGGTCGAATAGTATTTGAGAGTCTTTCGCATTAACGAGACCTTACCTCATGGAGGAGGAGGAGGAGAGGAGATGTGACAAGGCATAACCATGAAGCTTGTACATTGAACTATTGTTTCTTTCAAGGAATTCCTTAATTTTGAAGCAATTTATGAGTACTACAGATCATGAGCATATGCATATTATAATTATAATTTTATATTTTATATTGTTATTATTGATTTGACTTGGCTTTCCTTCTCCCATTTACTAAGCCATTGCCACTTGAAAATGTATCTAGGGAGGGTACCAAGAACTGATCAACTAATTCTATGACATTAATATATATATATATGCTAATATTGAATAAAATATTATTAATTACTCTCTATTCTTATTTATTTATCATAAATAACTAATTCTCTTGGATTAAGAAAATAGTTGATTTTTAAAAATCAATAAAACTTTTAGATGTTCTTTCAAAATTATCCTTATTTTTTCTACTTTCATCTCTCTATATCTAATGTCTTTATCTTTTTCATTTTTCTACTATTTATATCTTTTTTACATATTTAAAGAAGGATAAAATAGTAACAAAATCAATAACTACTTTTTTGATTTATTAAAATGACAAATAAAAAGAAATTTAGGTTTGTGACAAATAAATAATAACATAGAAAATATTAATTAATAATTAATTAAATTTCCATTTATGATATATAGAAGTGCCATGTGTGTTAAGTAATGCTGACTTTTGGGCAAGCAAAGCAAAGGGTAATAATATTAACGCGACATGTAAAGAAGATTTCAACAGATTATTAATTATTAAAGGTAAAGGTAGGGCTACATAAAGTTAAGGCTGAAATTGGTCCAAGAGATCGACAATGATAGAGGTGCATGGCAGTTGGGACTTGGGATAGTTAGCTTCTCTTGTCGGCAAGGGGGGAGGGATATTCATATTCTTATAATCTTATCCTCACATACATATTATTATTCACCTCAACAGTTGATCTCGGGTCCACATACCTCCCAAAATATCGGGAGCGGATCACCTGCAGTTGCCAATGCTGCAATACTGCAGTTAACATAGGTGGACTCATATTTACATGACATGTGTCACTCCTTCGACATGGAAAGTTAACGGCAAAAGCAATGAGTGGCTTTGAACAAGCAATTTTAAGAAAAGGAAATGAAACTATTGTTGTTATTATTATTTCTTTGTCTTTTTCCGGTTGCAATGTCAAATACTACTTTTTAATTTTTCTACATATTTTTAAATTTTAACAATTTTTCACTACATGTAAATAAGGAAAATAGAGGATTCGTTTCCTAATTTTCAAATTTTGATATAGTTAATTAATTTTGGTTTGTAAAATTTTTTTTCTCAAACCCTACTATAATAATTATTTTAAAATTTAAAACTTACCCTCAAATAATAGTTTTTTTAATTTGGGCTAAACTTTATCTTATGGGATGAAAAGTAAAAATATTGTAATAAGTTGTTAAAAGTATTTTGTAAAACAAAAATGCTCTTAATGCATATTGGGCTGCCAAAGTATTGTATAGTTGATTAATTTTGGCTTGAAAAAAAAATTATAAAACCCTATCAGAATAATTGTTTAAATAAACTCATCCTTTAAGTAATCAATTTTTTAAATTTGGGATTAAACATGTACATTGATAAAAGAATAAAAAGAATTAAATACAAACGGTCAAATATTTATAGAAAAATCCTTAAAAAAACACTAGGATTATTTAAATTAATTCTTGATAAAAAAAACTATTTTATTTAAGTGCATTTTTGTCCTTTAAGTAAAACATTTTCTTAATTAATTGTTGAAAATATTCCATCTCTTCCTATTTATCTGTTCCTTTCTATAAGTTTTGTTTGTCTTTGCTTATTTGTCCCTAATTCAACATTAATTGTTTATTTCTAAAGTTATCCTTTTAAACTTATTTCTCTCTCCCTTAAATGAATATTTTCTTAAATATAAATGAGAATTAAAGAGAAAAAGAGATATGAACAAAATAAAAAAATTAAAATAAATATGTATGAAATTTTATATTTTAATTAGTTTTATTATCATGTGTGAAACGATTAATAGAGATAAATAAATAAATATAAAGAAAGTAATAAAGTGCGATTGACTCTTTCACTTTAATCATAAATTTAAGAAATTAAATTGAATTTAATGCTTTTGAGCAAGATGGACAAAAAAGGAAAAGACTGATGCTTCTGGTACCAGTGCCGTTAACTTTTTCATTTAAAAGGGTGACACATGTCATGAAATTATGAGCCCACATACTTTAACTGCAGTATTGCAGCACTGGCAACTGCAGGTGATCCCGTCCCCAAAATATCTCATTTTCAATTCATTAATGTGCAATCAAGTATGCTTTTGTCTTCCTTTGACACCGGATTAACCCGCCCAACTTTAAAGGTGCTTTAAAAAAAAAATATGAGAGGATTTAGATGAAAATATTAAGCCCATTATTTGAGCCCTGATCAAGCATATAATCTATTTGAAAAATGAGTCGCGTCTCGGTTTCATGTGCAGGTTCCAGCATGAATTATATAATAATATAATAAATATATTTATTATTTATAATTACCCATTAATAATAAAATTGAATATTTTATTTCTGAACCTTAACTTAAAATTTAAAACTTTAGTAAACTTAGTTGGTTTTTTTTTTCTTTTTTTAAAACAAAGCCCATTTAGATTTAATATGCTATTAAATTATTTGTATTTTAAAGTTTAAATTTTATTTTTTTAAAACATCTTAATTATTTGTTATTTTAAAAAATTTATATATAAATAGATTCATATGGATCTTGTACATATTGTTAAAAATATGTTTCAATTTCTCAAGTTCAAATCTTACAAATGAAGAAAATCATTATTGGGATAGTGGACCAATTCGACTCGAAAGGGATTAATTTTAAACTAAAGACCTAAAGATACCCTTAATTACACCAAAAAAAAAAATTTCAATTAACGTCCGACTAGACTTATCGGACAAGCAAGAAACATATTGATAGCGTTTCCTGGTTCGGCCCGGCAGTGGCATGGGTAGGTCTATCTTCCCTTTGCGAAAGCAAATAGAATTATTATTATTATTGTTACTGCTAAGTGAGTTTCAATCAATGAATCAAGTAATGTGTTGGCCACTTATGAGTCATACAAGTGAAAGCAGTTTTCCAGCCAGAATCAAGTTTTGCCGAAGAAAAAGAAAAAGACCCTTTTAAATTCATAACAATTTTATTTTTTTTGCTTTGAGAGGTGAAAATGTTATTCATAAGAAGAGAAGTTGAGTAGTACAAAGATAAAGCAAAGTAATTAAACATGAAAACTTCAGAAAAGTAAAGATCAGGAATGGCTGGGAGCGACTGGCACCCAATGTTTCGCCAATCCATCAACGAAAGAGTACTTTATAGTTCTGGGAATACACAGAGAAGTGAAGAAAATCATTTCTTATTTAAACCTTTGATTTAAAGAATTTCGATGTGTGGTTGGAGAAAGATATTAACCACGAAAATAGAACCTTTGGAATTAAGGATCATGATTAACTTGATGAGTGATTTGATTTCGAGACATTATTAGCCAAAATCCTTCATAGTATATAAGTTCTCTACTGGATGATAAAAATTAAGGGGTCTTACCCTTAAGATTTTTTGCATTTGCATTTGCATTTAGAGTTAAATTTTCTTTTTCTTCTTCCTCTTTCAAGTTTATGATGATATATTTGAGTTGATTTTTTTAATCAAAAATTAAATAAAATTATTTAAATTGTTATGAAAGTGGACAAATGCAAGTTGTACAAATTATGTTATGAATGTGGACAAATACAAGTTATGCAAATTATGTTATGAATGTGGACAAATGCAAGTTGCGTAAATTGTCCAAGTTGTAATTGTTGTGATGGCAATAATGGGGCTCATATGTGCAAGTTGCCAACTTGTATAGCCTACCATTTGATACCTATAAATTGGGATTCATTCTCATTAGTGAAGCATACTTACAATTCCTTCAATTCTTATTTCCATTTCCATCTCTCTCTTTCTCTCTCTTTCTCTTGTTCCTTTATTTTTCATTTGCTCATATTATAGTTTTTGCTCAAATCATTATTAATACACTTTCCATAACACGTTATCAGCACGAGTGTTCTAAAGTGAAGCAAGTTTGAAGTTTGGTAAGTT
Source organism: Microcos paniculata (assembly GCA_030664755.1). NCBI lineage: Eukaryota > Viridiplantae > Streptophyta > Magnoliopsida > Malvales > Malvaceae > Microcos > Microcos paniculata. The sequence goes on from CP131461.1 coordinate 22,048,598, forward strand.
CTGAAGGTTTGATTCCATACAAAAATTTATTTTATTTAATCTTTTCTTTACACTAGATAATTTGAATTTTTATTGTGTAAAGATTTACTTCTAAACATTTTTGACACCAGAAGTTGTCAACCTAATTGAGACCATTCTTTTCAGAATTATGGCAAATATTGAAAAGCTCAAATTCCAAATTTTAGATGTAAGTGGCAATAACTATTTGTCATGGTGTCTCGATATTGAACTGCATCTCCAAGGCCAAGGTCTTGCAGCTACCATTGGTGAAAATGGAAATGCAAATGATAAAGATAAGGTAAATGCTTTGATTTTTATTCGTCGGCATCTAAATGATAGCCTAAAAGTTCAATATCTATCTGTCCGAGATCCCTTGATCTTATGGACAAGATTGAAAGAGCGGTATGATCATATCAAAACTGTCATCCTCCTTCAAACACAATATGATTGGCAACATCTGAGGTTGCAGGATTTTAAGTCTGTGTCCGATTATAATTCGGCATTGTATGATATTGTGTCACAGCTTGAACTTTGTGGTGTTAAGCTTACTGAGGCTTAACTTTTAGAGAAAACATTATCCACCTTTCATGCTTCGAATATTGTATTGCAACAGTAATACCGGCAGCGTCAGTTTAAAACATATTCTGAATTGATCTCAGTCCTGTTGACTGCAGAACAAACAAATGAGTTGCTGCTTAAAAATCATGATTTAAGACCTACTGGCTCTAAGGCATTTCCTGAAGCAAATGTCGGCTCAAGTATGAATTTTGGCCGTCCTAGAGGCCGTGAGCGCAGGCATGGGAATTTTTTCCGTAAGGGTGGCGGGAGATTTAACCGTAATATAAATAACTCCCAACACAACCCTAAAGGTAAAAAGCCTATGAAGAAGCATGATGATAGTACCTGTCATCGTTGTGGAATGACTGGTCATTGGTCACGTACCTGTCGTACGGCCAGACATTTGGTTGATCTATACCAAGCATCCCAGAATGATAAAGGCAAGCATGTTGAGACCCATGCCACTGAAAAATGACTTAACTATGACTGATGCTGAAGTCAATAAGGTTTTGGTCAATGAAAACTGTCATATTCTTGGCAATGAAAAACCTTTTGAGGTTTCTGATTTCTTTTTATAATGTTGATGAAAATAATAAGTCCCTAGAAATAGATCCTGAGGGTTTTCATCTATGTTTTGCCATACCCTTAGATAATTATGTTACCAAGGAAGATATTAAATAAATATGGTCGTCAATAAAATCATGAGTTTTATTCCATATTTGTTGGTTTATATTTTGCATCATATTATTAATTTGTTAAATTTTATGAAACTTGACACCGGAAGTTGTTAAGATAAATGCAAATGGGACACATTGAGAAAAAGGAAGATATATGTTTGCTTGATAGCGCCACAACGCATGCTATACTTTGTGGCAAACACTTTTTCTCAAATGTGACATTGCGCAAGGCAAATGTTCAGACAATATCTGGTCCTGTTAATATTATAGATGGCTATGGGACTGTCACAGTTATTCTGCCAAATGGCACAACATTGTATCTTGAAGATGCATTGTTAAGCAGTAGATAAAAAAGAAATCTACTTAGCTACAAAGATGTACGCTGCAATGGGTACCATCTAGAAACAATTAATGAGCAAAATAAGGAATTTCTTTGCATCACTTCCTACAAGATGGGCCAGAAGACCATCCATGAGAAGCTGGAAGCTTCTAGTATGGGATTATATTATGTCCCAATATGAGCTATAGAATCATATGCTACGATGCCCTGGAAACTAGTGAACCCTGATGTGTTCGGACTTTGGCATGATCGCCTTGGTCATCCAGGAGCTACAATGATGCGAAGAATCCTTAAAAATACTCGAGGACACCTTAAAAGATACAAAGGTGTTGTTGTCCAAAGATTATATTTGTGAATCTTATTCACAAGGAAAGCTCATTACTAAACCTTTCATGACAAAGGTTGATTATGAATCCCCTTCATTCTTGCAAAGAATCCAGGGTGATATCTATGGGCCGATTCAGCCTGCAAGTGGACCATTTAGATATTTCATGGTACTAGTGGATGCATCCTGTAGATGGTCCCATGTTTGCCTATTATCAACGCGCAACGTCGTTTTTGCACGTTTGCTTGCACAGATAATAAAGCTTCGAGCTCATTTCCCAGATTATCAAATTAAAAGCATAAGAATGGATAATGCTGGTAAGTTCACCTCAAAGAGTTTTGATGCTTATTGCGCTTCATTAGGAATTGAAGTTGAACATCCGGTCCCACATGTTCATACTCAGAATGGATTAGCAGAATCCATGATTAAGCGCATTCAGATTATTGCTCGAACTTTGTTGATGAGGACAAAGCTCCCATCCTCAGCGTGGGGTCATGCTGTTTTACATGCTGCATCTTTAATTAGATTGCGCCCCACTGCTTCTCATTTATATTCCCCCCTTCAGTTAGTCTTGGGCTAGGAGCCAGACATTTCATATCTTCGCACCTTTGGTTGTGCGGTACAAGTGCCTGTAGCACCACCGCAAAGGACCAAAATGGGTCCCCAACGCCGTTTGGGCATTTATGTTGGGTTTGATTCACCGTCTATTATTCGGTTCCTTGAGCCATTGACGGGTGATTTATTTACCGCTAGATTTGCAGATTGTCATTTTGATGAGACAGTATTCTCATCACTTGGGATACCAAAAGCTTCCACAAATGGAAAGCAGAAAAATGTCGAGATTTTCTCATGGAATGAGAAAAGTTTGTCTCATTTAGACCCAAGAACACCTGAATGTGAAAATGAGGTGCAACGATTGATCCATTTACAAGCTATTGCAAATCAAATGCCTGATGCATTTAATGAGACTGCTAAAGTTACAAAGTCTCATATTCCAACTGCGAATGTTCCAGCTAGGATAGATGTTCTTGTAATGGATCTAAATGGCGCGCGCCTGAAGCGTGGTAGACCAATGGGATCAAAAGACACTATTCCTCGAAAAAGAAGAGGGAGGAATCCAGAATCTGCTCCAGATGAGCATATTGATATTTCTCGAGGAAAGCGAATTGCACCTGAAGTGCCACAATATAATATTCAAAGAGAGCATATTGCCCCTGAAGTGGCACAAGTTCATGAGCATATTGCCCCTGAAGTGGTACAAACCCATGAAAAGATCACCAACCTTGGGAATACTGAAATTTCCATCAGTTATTGTAATGAGATATGGGATCGAAATGAGATAATCATCAATGATGCATTTGCTCTCTCAGTTGCTCATGAGATTATGAATGATGATTATGAACCTCGGTCTATAACCGAATGTCGTCATAGGCAAGATTGGCCTAAATGGGAGGAAGCAATCCGAGCTGAATTGACTTCCCTTGCCGAACGTAATGTTTTTGGGCCTATTACTAAAACCTCTGACAATGTAAAACCTGTTGGATAGAAATGGGTCTTTGTTCGGAAACGAAATGAGAAAAACGAAATCGTGAGGTATAAAGCCCGACTCGTAGCCCAAGGTTTCCAGCAGAGGCTTGGGATAAATTATGATGAAACATATTCACCAGTAGTGGATATAGTTACCTTTCGTTTCCTTATAAGTTGGGTTGCCCAAGAAAATTTTGAAATGCGTCTTATGGACATTGTGACGGCATACTTATATGGTTCATTAGATTCCAATATCTATATGAAAATTCCCGAAGGTTTCAAAATGCCTGAAGCATGCACTCCCCGCAATTTATTCTCAATAAAGTTGCAAAGATCTTTATATGGGTTAAATCAATCCGGCCGCATGTGGTACCAACGTTTAAATGAATACCTGACTAAGGAAGGGTACATAAATGATCCCATCTGCCCATGCGTGTTTATTAAAAGATCTGAAACCGGATTTGCTATTATAGCAGTTTATGTCGACGACATGAATTTAATTGGGACTCCTGAAGAGTTATCTGAAACTGCTGAATATTTGGAAAAGGAGTTTGAGGTTAAAGATTTGGGTAAAATCAAACTATGCCTTGGTCTATAGCTTGAGCACAAAAAGAATGGAATACTTGTCCATCAGTCAGCATACACTGAAAGATTGCTTAGACGTTTTAACATGGACAAGGCTCACCCATTGAGCACCCCTATGGTTGTAAGGTCTCTTGACCCCCAAAAGGACCCGTTTCGTCCTAAAGAATCTGGTGAGGATATACTTGGTCCTGAAGTACCATACCTCAATGCAATCGGGGCTTTGATGTACTTGGCACAGTGCACGAGACCAGATATCGCTTTTGCGGTAAATTTGTTGGCACGTTTCAGTTCTGAGCCAACTCGGAGACATTGGAATGGAATTAAACATATCTTCTGTTATCTCCGAGGAACCATTGATTTGGGGTTATTCTATTCTAGAAATACTACTAACTCTGGTTTAGTAGGTTATGTTGATGCAGGATATAAATCTGATCCGCACAGAGCTCGCTCCCAAACCGGTTATCTATTTTCCTATAATGATACAGCCATTTCTTGGCGTTCCACTAAGCAAACACTAGTTGCTACATCTTCCAACCACTCTGAAATTATTTCCCTCTATAAAGCCGGAAGAGAGTGTGTGTGGTTAAGATCTATGATATCACATATTCACAATGCTAGTGGATTCAAATCGGTGATAGATTCTCCCACTATAATTTTTGAGGATAATGCTGCTTGTGTTGCACAAGTCAGGGGAGGATCGAGGATATATTAAATGTGATAGGACCAAGCACATCTTGCCAAAATTTTTCTACACTCACGAACTCCAGGAAAGTCGACAAGTTGATGTTAAACAGATTCGCTCCGTCGATAATCTTGCAGATTTATTTACCAAATCTTTGCCAACATCAACATTTGAGAAATTAGTTTATGGCATTGGTATACGACGAGTCAGTAAAATGCAAGATTGAATTCCCCAGAAGTGAAAATGTTTAGATACTCCAGAAGTAGCAGTTTATTTTATCTTAGGGGGGCGATTATGGACGTAAGTGCACTGTACTCTTTTTTCCTTTTGTCCTGTTTTTGTCCCACTGGGTTTTTCCGGCTTAAGGTTTTTAATGAGGCAGTAATAGCACGTCCAATCAGGCCACTGAAGTAGGCCTACCTATATTGTCCTGAAGACAAGCACATGTTGTCCTGAAGACATATTAGATGGACTTAATTGTATTGTACTCTTTTTCCCTTATGTTCGGTTTTTGTTCCCATTGGGTTTTTCCAAGTTAAGGTTTTTAACGAAGCAGTACACATCCAATTTTAATTGTGGCATTTGTCCAAGGGGGAGTGTTATGAAAGTGGACAAATGCAAGTTGTGCAAATTATGTTATGAATGTGGACAAATGCAAGTTGTGCAAATTATGTTATGAATGTGGACAAATACAAGTTGTGCAAATTGTCCAAGTTGTAATTGTTGTGATGGCAATAATGGGGCTCATATGTGCAAGTTGCCAACTTATATAGCTTACCATTTGATGCCTATAAATTGGGATTCATTCTGACTAATGAAGCATACTTACAATTCCTTCAATTCTTATTTCTATTTCCATATCTCTCTTTCTCTTGTTCCTTTATTTTTCATTTGCTCATATTCTAGTTTTTGCTCAAATCATTATTAATACACTTTCCATAACATAAATATATTTAAATAAGAAGACAAAAATTTCCTCATCTCTGCTGTTAACAGAAATTGAGACGTTTTGGATAAATATCTAATATGTCTACATTTTAGGAGTTTGTTTTTTTCTTTCTTACAGTAATAAAATCCAAAGAAAACGTGTTGTCTAAACGGGAACCCCAGCAACGCAAACGTTAAATCTGAAATAAAAATGGGCCAAATGGTGGGGCGCACGAAAATGTTATTGATTTTATCAACCTCAAGTAAGAGACGTGTGTTTGTTTAATTTGAATTTATCCACTTTTCAAAACACTATTAATAAGAGCTATCTACTGTATGAATTACCTGTCCAAGCCCGTAGGTTCATTTGATATTTGAAAATATTTGGACAAAATTTTTAATTTCGAAGGCTAGACTTGAACAAGATTTAAAAGCCCTTTTAATAAACGGGCTGGGTTGGTCATATATAAAAAATCAAGGCCCGGTTCGACCCGAATTATTATTTATTTAATATAAATATTATTTTTATACATTTATTTTATTTGTTAATGTGGTGTTTTCTTTATTTTTTCTGTATATGATATTAATATTTTCAAATATTATTAGTATTTAGACTTTGTTAACTTTGCAAAAATTATTTTAGATGATATTTTATTAAATGTGTTGATTTTTTTATTTATATTATAAATTAATATAATTTAATTTTTAACTCTAGTGTACGAAAAAAATTAAAAATGGGTTTTTGGACGGGCATCTAACTTATATAAATATTTTAGGACTGAGTTTGGACAAAAGAAGAGGCCCGACTAGTCGAGCTGGGCCGGACTTGGACAAGAAAATCTCTTAAAAATTTTTGCTTGGTCTTAGTCTGGCCCATGGACACCTCTACTAATATTATTATTGTCTCATCAGTTTCATTTTTTAATTAATTAAACTTTTATTTTGAATAAAAAAAGTCTTAAATTAAATCAAATTTTGAGCATTACTTAACAGTTTATTATTTTTCTTTATGATATTTCTACAATATTTTGACCTTAATAAAAAGGAAAATCTATTTCTAATTAATTTATATTGATCAGTAGTTAAAAAGGGTAAAAAGAAAAAGTTTTGAGTGGGGGTAAACTTTTTTTGAGTGAACCAATTAGTAATACAAGTACAATAAGACCTTTTTTTTCAATTATTAATGAGAAATTAAATTAAAGTGGTTTTCTTATATATTAATTAAAGAAAAAGTAATGGATTTTTTTTTCAGGTTAATTATATAAGAGGCCGTGCCCAAGCATCATCCATTGAAATGTAGACAACAATGAAGAAATAAATGATATATATGTACAAAATGGTGGGATGGAGGTGTATGGTTCAAATTGTATATGAATGTTGCTGAAGATGATGGATCAATGATGATGTTTTTTTGGCAGCTGTGCATAAATTATGCATCTTTTATATATATATATATATATATATATATATATATATATATATATGTCTTTCTATTGTTCCAATTCCAACCTACTCTTCATAAATGGTTTGGTTCCAATGAATTTTACCATATGAAAGTACATATTGCCGACTTCGGTAATGTCGGCAATATTTCCTTTTGTTTGTTTAATTTGTTTTACCAAAAACATGACACGCTCGTTCCAAAACTTCAACATGATTTTCTAAGATTTGAAATCCTATATAATCGATAAAATGTTCATAAACAAACTATTTTCTTTCTTAATTTGTAGATAGCACCAATCATTTTGAAATGTTAAGAAAGCAATAGAATGATTTTTATGTTTTTATGATTCGTAAGTTCATAACGGATGTTAAGTGAGAAATCTAATAAACTATAAAATATTGCTCATTTTATATTTGGTGGTACCATTAATGCTTAAAAACAGTCTTATAATTAATCTAAACCGGATCATAAGTCTTAAAATTTGACAAGATAATTAAGGTAGAGTTTTAAAAAGAAAATAAAGTGGAATCAGAAAAATAAAAGTCACGTCAGGCGGGATGAGAGGCAGGACAAAAATAGACGAATCATGTAGCATTACTCATTAATCTAAGCCGGATCATAACTGTTCAAACTCTTTGGATTTGAGGTCAACTAGCTCAAACACTGGGTCATTTAGGTTAACGTTAGATTGATAAAAATATCTTTGAATGTTAGGAGTAAAATTATATATTGTATAAATATTACATCACATGTGTAATTGAGTAAAAGAAAACCTTTATATAAATTAGAAATATTCATTATATCATATATACTTCAAATGTTCAATTATTTTGGGTGCAAGGTATGCCTAAAATAGTAAACATGAGAATGCTTTGAATCAGAGCTAGGCCGAATCCATTTGGTTCATGAAATGAACATGGGTTATTATATAAAGTTTCTGCTTGTGGAAAGGTTATTTGATCAGAAATTTCTATTGTTGCTTCAATTCACCTAAATTTGAAGGGTTTCACCTTCACAAAAACAGATAATGAAGATTTCATTCCTAGTTGAGTGTGCAATTGGCGATGACTTTCTCTGCACGTATAAACCCATATGAAAAATGATAATAATCCTCTGATATGGGAATATTACAGCAAAAAATCATGTGTGTTTTGAAGAGATATAAGGTCTACATTCACTGATTTCTTCCCCTGGAGTCTTGCATATAAACACCACTTTGGGACCCAAACTTTGCAGTATCATAGGCAGATTAAGAGGAAGAGAAGTAGGCAGAGGAAAAGAAGAGAAAGCAAAGCAAAGATGGTATTCAATGGTCTTGTGAAGTTCGTTGTGGCCATGGTGGGCGGTGAATATTTTCTGAAGGTTTTCTTCCGTAAGGAGTTCTGCATCAGAGGCTAATCTCATGGAGGTGGTTGCTCATGTTATATCAGAATCCAACATGTTCTATTAACTATTGTAATATTGTAATGGTAGTCCTGGACAATCCACATCTACCATAAAATATGAGTGAAATAAATATAAATAATATTGCTCTCTCTCTCTCTCGTTGGGTTATGGAATTCCTCTCTTCTTGTTCAAGTTTCCGTTGGTATGTTAGAATTTGCATGATGTGTGAGCATATGACTTCTTGGAGTCTGGGGTCCTGCAAATATTTGTTCATGCTTAACCACATTTTGTGAGAACCCAGAACAGTCTTAATCTCCTGAGTTTGTTTCTCTTCTCTAAATCCTATTAAATTTTTTCCTTCGGTGAGTGCTGCAAATCCTCGAAGGACATAGAGATTTACATGGCACCAGTTGGGATATATAGAGAATGACAGTAATTAATCAACTTAAGACAAATTAATTGCTACTATATTGCAAGTTATTGGTCTTAATTCTACTTTGCTACAAAAGAAGAAGCCCTGCTTATCTGCTACTTAAATGAAAGAAAATTGGTTTCCTCTGACCCGTAACTATTTTGACTGCTGTTGGTGATAACAGAATAAAGACCAAGAGTACTCTGTAGTTCTCCAGCCTTGCCTGCTGGTTTTCACATGAAGACCAAAGTCCACGGCGCGGCAGTAAGAATGAAACTATCAACAATGCATTAGACTGTATATTGATTAGAATAATCTTCTTATGTTGACAAAATTAAGCCTCTGTTCCAAGAGAATTTTTCATGAAAATAATCATACTTCTTCTTCTCCCTTAGTTTCACCGAACATTATGCAATAGTCACAACACCCAAAATGAGGGTGGAAAAAGTTAAAATAATAAAAGGTAACATTTTGAGATCTTTCTGAAATATACATTTCACACAAATTTGCATGCTCACTTATTGTTTTGTCAATCAATCTGCAATGTTCTCTACATGATACAAAATGTTCAGTACACGAGTGGTTAAAGGGGAATTCTGTCCATAACAAATGTGTGCTAAAAGTCCTCCATACAGTAAGCAATGGGTAGCAACCTCGTAGATAATTATCCTTCTTTCATTAGTATACCATTCCGCATGATGTTGGATGATACTATCTTCTGTTATCATCGAATTCTCATCATCACATTTCGCAAGAGCATGAACATGCCATTCATGTCCGAGCCATCTGAAATCTATAGGATTTGAAATTATTTCCAAGTAATGGCAACCACAAACTAGAAACCTCCAAATCTTTGAGGTCATGTTGTTCACACAGTGAATAAAGTTGCTAGATATATTCTCAAAATTTTCTCCATGTGCTTGGCTAACGATTAATCTGGCATCAAAGATGTCCATCAATGAGCAGTTGGAACATTTATGCTTTCCAATTGTAGACGGTTCTGATATAGGCAAGCCCCCCTCTGCAAATAAGTTCCAGAGAGAGCTTCTAGCAAGGATTAATAAAGACTCCCCTGCATTTATCCAGTAATTTGCAGCAGATGCAATCAGAGAAGATTCTGAGCGAAACAGATGGTGAGTTGCGCCTGCCAGCAACAAAGCGTAGGCTGCACTGGTCCTACTCATGTCAAAAGCTTTCAACTGATATTCATCTATCTCTGAATGGAGAGCCAACAAGTCACTTGAACGGATTCTATATGCAGAAGTGAGTATTGTGTAAGCATTAAGAGCAATATAGTGAAAGGGATGCAACCTTAAAGTTAGCTGTGATTTTTCATCCTTGCTTTCTAATTGCTCACCATGAAGACCTAGATTTAGTAACCTCACAAGCTTTTCACAGCAAGATTCAGGATCACCAACTGATAAAAACTCAGATATAGTTTCATCCACATAGTCAGCCAACTTTTTAGTTGCCTCATCCCTATAAAGTTTGAGATTAAAGCTTGGGCTTGAAAGCATCAGATTGGAAGCAGAAATTTCCTGAAAGGAAGTGCTGATGATTCTTTAGAAAGCTTACTTATGGAATTCATGCATCTCAAAACAGGAGATGATGCAAACAAAAAATTTTTTGAATAAATAGGGGTAATTCAGAATAAATACGGTTAAAATGGGTTAACTGTTAAACAATAGCAGAAATAAATGGGAGACTTTCTTTCTACACAAAAGTTTAACAAATACCAAATAATCTTTTGTCTCATAAGCAAAATCTATGAATGAGTTTTTGGATATGGTAAAAAGATTTTAGCTAATGGAAGTGTCAAGTTCTAACAAAGGAAGATTGTGTGTCCTTCTAACCAAAAATATGTGGATCCAACAAACCATCCTAGTGCGTAGAAAGCTAAAAGAAACAACCGAAAACACGTTTCCAGATCTATTATAAGCTCTTAAGATGAATTTAAAAAGAATGAACGTTCAAACAGCTAAGAAAAAACTTTAAGTAAAACAGAATACTTATGCAGTCTATTACCTCTAAAGCATGATCAACATAGTTTGAAGGTGATGCACTACATCGGCTACAAGAACAGGTAAATTGATATTTAGACCACAACTCTGATTGCCTCATTGCCTACAAAAAATTAAAAAAGAAAAAAAAAAGTGAAATAGGAAAATCAGAGCTAAGATAATTGAACAACATAAGGGACAACAACATTAATCCATCGTCACTCAGCAAGTTTTCCTTCCTTGCCTATAGCTTAAATTTCGCATGGGCAATGAGAAAGTTTCTATTGATCTTGAGTTGAGACCACAGAGGCACCAGAACTGAGCATTTTGACCAATAAAATATGTCAATTTTTTGGGATATGATTTCTCTCCATGGTTTGCAATGAGATTGTGATAACCTTTTCCTAGAAACCCATGAAAATTTGTCACTGCCTATTACATTATCAAGGGTAGATTTAGATATTTTCAGAATGTATAACGGGTATCTGGTTTAGTCTATTCCTTATACTTCATTCATTCCATCAGTTTCCTTCTTCAAGTGACATAAGATTGCTGAAGACATTTTCTTTGATATGGTAAGGGTAAACTTCAGGCATAAAGTTTCTAATTTTCCCATTATTAGAAGTATTAAACCAAGGCAGAGATAAGACTAACCCTGTAGATTGATAAGTCCTGTTGTGTAGATTAATTTTAACTGTTATCAATGTTATCCGTAAATTTGTACTTTGCACCAATCTTTTACAAGTTTTCCATCATTCAAGATGCCAACCAAACACAAGATTGTGCATTAAACTAGTAAAAAAAACACATACAAAACAATGGTCACTAGTCTTTAAGCAGATATCTTCGACATTATAGTTGCTTAAGCTGTCTAGAAAGGTACTCTTTTTCTGTTCTGCAATCAAATATTCAACTGCTTATACATCCACATTCTTCTTCCTAGAAAAAAGCAACAAAACTCAATTAAATTATGACAAATTCTAACCACATTGTACTCATTCATTTTGCAATTCAAATAATCAAGCCTTGATGATCAACGTGCAGATTAACTATATTGGAAAATAAGGAAACACCTTTGGTTGCAGCAAATCAGTGTAGGAAACACAAACTTCCTCCCCATTTTTAATCTTCTTAATACTCCTCACTATTATTTTCGGACCATATTCGTATCCCTTATTCCCTGCATCAATCAAGCAATCCATGATCAACAAATTTATAACAGAATTTCATTCAAACCAACAAAATTTTTAGTAGAAAAGTTTGTGCGATCAGATTGGTAAAAAGAGCAACCTTTTGCCTGCTGAACACGGCTAAGAATATCACACTCTTCCCCTGAAACGCTAGGAACAATTTTAAGCGTGGAACTGGAATCCTCCTCAGACGACGTCGCATTGGGAGGCGAGATTGAGAATCGGTAACAAGCGTTCGGAGAACAGCTGTGATTGATCCAAGAGAAGCTCGGCTCGTAAACGGCAATCCCTAGAGAACGCCCACTGTCCTCTTGCACTTCCACGGCATTCGTTATGACTAAGCTTAAGACGGCCTCTTCCAGAAGAAGAGGCTCGTCGTTTTGTTCTTCGTTACCTCCGTTATGTAATTTCCTAGCGGCGGCCATCGCTATCGCTCCCTGCCGAATTTTGGCGGCAAATTCGGGAGATGACGTCAGCTCATGGTGGTTGGTTAGGAGGCCGTTGATTCGGTTGATGTTAGGACACGTGGAGGGAATGGATTGGAGGAGGCGGAGAGCGGTGCGGATGTCGGAGGAGTCACGAAACGTGGGAGGAAGTGAGTGGGGGAGGAGGGACTCGGCGCTGGAGGAAACGATGGGGGAGTGGGAGGAGGTGCAGGAGGGTGAGCAATAGAGAGGGACACGGCGGTGAATATGGGGAAGCGAAGGGGTAAGAGGAGAGAAGCAAGAGGAGCAGCGGGAAGATAGGAAAGAATCGTAGAGGGAGAAGGAAAAAGGAAGTATGGGCGGTGTAGTGTCTTGTCCTAAGTCTATGTCTTGGTTTCCTCTCATTTCCATCTCTTCTTACTTCCCTGTTTCCAGTTTCCGCTTCGCCGTAGGTTAGTTAATGGCGATTGCATTACAAATATTCAATCTTAATGAATTTAAATTTTAATCTCTTTTTTGAGTAAGAAAAAGTTTACGCTCATCGAAGGGTTACTCCAAACAAGTTGTCAATCTTCTTGGGATTTATGAATATAGTTTACTGCAAAAAAAAAAAAAAAAAAAAAAAAAAACTACTAATTGTCATTGGTTAACATCCCAAAATCACTTCGCAATTAGTCTGTAACCTAAACATCCAATTTGTTGCTCAATGCACAGCAATATCACAATCATTCAGGCCAACTACAATAAATGAAACATACTAGTACTACTATTTCCCTAAAGACAGATGCCCTAACCTCCTGGAAATGTAAAATATTAGCCAACTTCAAAGCGTGCAATGCGTCCTCTTATATCATCAGAATCCCATCAACTGGGCAAATTTCAACTTCACATACACAGTTTTATCAAGCAAAATTAGAAGGAAAAACAGGAATTCTGTGTTGATCTCCTTGGGATTTGATCACCATTGCAGGTACTCCAATCTTAGGAGGTTACATCGAGAGTTGAAACCTGGGCAGTAGAAATAAGCAGAGAAATGATAAGTTAGTAAACAAAATGGGAGTCACACACATCGCTTAGGGGAGAAATTCTTCAATATTACAAAACCTCACCATTGCTATTGCTTAACGCTCAATGAACTTTCAATGTGTTGAACAAGCTGATCAGCAGTCAAGGCACCCTCCTGATGATCAGAAGTCAAAAGCGTCAAAAAAATTTGAAATCGAAAATGACACCACACCAGTTTCCATCCATTTTAGACCATGAATGTTATACCCCCTTTGAACCTTAATTGCTTGCGTAAAGCGCCAATATTTAGGCCTAAAATGAGCATTTAGCCATTGAGAAACAATGGAACTTAATTTGAAGAGGAAACTGAATACACCAATTGCAAGATATACATATCATTAGTGCAGTGATTAATGTAGATAACATACACTGCATAATAAAGAACTAATCAGATTATACTTCAAACCTCCTTGTAAAGCAATTGCGCTCTGTTGCTTCAGCTAAAGTGGACTAAATAAAGCCTAAGAAAGGGAAAGCTAACTGGTATAAACAAATTCATTTTCTTTCTCATTTTTTTGCAGAGGGTAAGGGTCAGTTGTGGATTGGAAAGAATATATTCCTGCGTTTCAAATTTCTTAGGTTGGAAGCTTTGCAACTCAGACCAATCTAATAAACTAGCTAGATTCCCTCCAGTTTAATTTGATTTAATCCACACCATTGGCCATTGTGAATGATCAGACCATTTCTGATTATATTCCTGATGCAATACTCTCGCACTTTAACCAGCATAACCACTATTGAAGAATCAAATATATTCAAGATAAACACAAGCATACTAAAAAATGACTTACAAATCGATCAAAGGGTTTGCCATCCTTAAATATGATGAAAGTCGGCAATGCTTGTATGTTGTATTTATCAGCAATGCTAGGGTACTTCTCGGTGTCAATTTTTACAATCTGAATCTTATCTTTCAGAGTAATACTCACTTCATTGAGAATTGGAACCATGAATTGACAAGGCCCGCACCTACGGAAACAACAACCCTTCTTCCTAAGAACTTCAAGTCTTGAAAGGCATCTACAATTTTTCAAAAATTGAAACCACAATTTAACCAACTAAACAATTCTGTATAAGCATTACCAGGTTGCATAGAAGTCAACCAGTACAGGCTTATCGGAATTGGCCAACAAGTCATCAAAGGAGTTAAAGGTTTGCTTCTTTGCTTCAACCTACAGCAATCATTTGACCAAAACTTGTCAAAAATTGTAACCTTAAAGAACATCTTCAACTATTCTTCAACCTAAAGTATACATATGTTGAGGTCAACAATATACATTTAAACAGCCACAAACTCAAAGAACAGCAAAATCAACTTTTACCGAATTGGCTCACCCTAAAGTTAAATAATATAAACTAATCAAAAAGAAAATTAACAGTAATGATAAAGGAGAAAAAGTTGAGAGGCATTACTGCAAGAGGACGATAGCGAGAGGAAATTGGTGAGTTAGCGATTCGAATCGGCAGAAATTGAAGAGAAGACGAGAAAGATAGTTTCGATGAATGATAAGAAGCTGATAGTTTAGTTGAGGAGCTCAGTCGAGTCAGAGACGGAAGACCTGTTGAAGCCGACATGGAAATCGCCATTTCCCCACCGGAATTTGGAAGAAAGCCGATTTCCACTGTTCAAGTAAACGATAAGAGGGGCGATGTAAAATAAGCTTAGCGTAGCTGTTGTTTCACTGCTTGGATATAATCAAATGGAAAAAGAGAAATGACGAAACGAAAATATCTGTTTGGCTTAAGTTAGACAAATTTCTGAAGTGGACTAACAGCGGAATCGTAATTTGGTGCCGTCAGTTGTTTGTTGATATGGAATGGATTCGAGATTGCAGCCGTCTGATGGTGAGAATTGCCTATCATCTTGGATTATGTTGACTTTTTAATTAGAGTTGGCGAATAGGATTCATTTGGACCGGTTTGTATTGGCAAATGCTACACCGTAATCTAAATAAGATTTGGATTTGATGACGTTGCGTCTATTTGGGTGGAGCCCACAAAAATTTCCTGCTTCCCCGGAGATTCCTCAGACCCGCCATAATACGAGCCGCCCAGACCCGGCCCACCCAAGTCAAAATCTGCGGCTCTTCTTTCCTTTTTCTTCTCCTCTCTTTTTCGGGTTTTGTTAACTCTTTTAATGATGTCAAATACCAAAAAAGTTGCAAGCTTAAGTAAATAAATGGAAAGTGAAAAGCAGCAGCTCTGAGAAAAGATACATTCAGCCTGAGTCCAGACATTGGCTTCATAGGGAATCAGTAGCTGGAGTAAACTCTCCAGCAGCCATAACCAATTTCCCCAAATAAATGTCAAGTTACTACTATAAGCAACTCTTTCTTGTATGCGTACACACTGTGGGCAACGCTTTCTCACTGTCATGACAGAGAGGTTAAAAAAAGCTGCCAAATTAGAACGACTCAAGTCGAAGATTGAGAAAAAAAAAAGTCATTCATGTAGAATCACTAGCGTCTCTAACCTCAACCTTGGTACAACATTCAGCCTGGAAACTGGCTAGCCGTCACTTGTCCACGTGAAGGCCAAAACAACAATGGTCAGTGAGAAAAAAATAGTCCCGCAAGCAAAAACCCACATAATCCTGCTTGGTCCTTTCTTCCGGCTCTCTTGACTCCCCAACTCAACATCTTTGAGAAGCTCCCTTACTTCATCCATGTCTGAATCCTTGGCAGCTTGGAGTAGCCTACCTTGAATTTTGCCAAGCTTAGTGAGTCTGCTATCTCTAGTTCCATCCTTGGCTGACCAGATAAAACCTGTCATCTTCCATAAGAGAATACCTACATAGATGGCTACAATACAATCTACAGTATAATGATGGCGCTCTCGTATTTCACGCTGAGCACTGTGCATAACGAGCAGCCATATGAGAGCTGAACTAAACCCGCCATATGCCTCCTGCAATTTAGGATGTCAAAAGGCCAATATGAGTAAGTCATTTGTGATTTGCCAACAAACACTAGAATAAGAGACATCATATTTTCTGAATGTATTAAAACAATACCGTCCATGCCATAGCGGTCAACACAGCAACTAGCATGTGGCCACTGTATAGAAGGTCATTGCAGCCGCCCCCTGCTTTTTTAAGCAGACTGTACCATGAAGATCCTTCTGATGGGGTGGGTCGCAGAAAATCAATTAGGAAGCTCATTGAACCCCAATCTGGACGGTAGTCACCAATTAATTTGCCAGTAATAGCTGGAAAAGAAGAAAACGTTAAGACTAACTTCTGGAGACAGGGAAATAACAAATAGATGAATCAATTAATAAGAATAAAGGACCTGCCATTATATAGAAAAATATATATATATATATACATATATTTTACCATATAACTTACCATATGCCATGTCCTGTTGTATTACTTGACGGATAGCATTAGGATCTGAAGCATAGGGAACATAGTATTTCTGAGCCCAACGATGGGGATGCCCAGGAACCCTAAATCGAGCTGATGCACACCATGGCCGGGCTGATGGCAGAATTGTAGATACAAAAGTTATAGCACGAAGAAGACGGCCAATTGCCATGGTAAACATATATCGTGCACCTAACCCAAGACCAGGAGCTTTTACAGAGTCAAATAGTACAGAGAAGGCCAACATTATAAATAACATCAAGAAATGGTGCAAGCCAATTATGTGAGCTCTCAGCATCTCAACCACTGCTTCAGGAAGTTTCTCGTTTAGTGCCAAGAGCAACCATTGACCAGTATCAGGAAGAGGAGGCGTATCACTGTAAAATATTACCAATTCGATCAATGGTCCAATTTACATCTAAATATATTTACTAGAACAAGACATTTAAGAAATGAAAGGTTTTGTCAGAGTTCCCAATAGAAAATGCAAATCATGCAGAAATTTAACATTATAACTTATAAGCTCTATAGAGAAACTGTCCCCTCTGGTTTATATGTGAAGTATATATTAAATTATTAGCAATGAAGAGGATCCTCATTTAAATGAAGCAAATGAATTAAGTTCATCTTTATGTGCCAAATATGTAAGAATGATATGATTCATTCTCCTGTTTCCCTCAACTATTCTTCAGAGCATATCCTTGTAAATCTACCCACTTTTTAGTGCATTGTAAATAAGCCGAATATGTTACAACTTTCCATGTGCTTCCACAGATGTTGTAAATGAACTAGCTTTCATCATAGAAACTTATAAACTCAAATAACTTGTTACCACAGCTCTATCTATGTGCCACAGGAACTGTACCCGGACTACCATTCCCTGCTATGGGCAAAAGCATAAGGACAGAAAGGATATAATACCACAGAAGAATAGCCTAAAGGAGAAAACAAGATAGAATAGGAATAAAGGCATACTACGATTCTCTTTTTAGGTTAACAAAAGACAATAATTCATTTTGAAGGAGAATAGAGATTAAAGCTTGACCCAAAAATGCCTACATCCATGTGTAAGAATCATATACTACTCCGGCTACCTCCTATGACAGAGGCAGTCACAAATTTACTACCTATAACAGAGACTGACAAATTCGTCTCTACGTTTTCCGTTTTAAGTTCGGCAAAGTAGTGGATTTTGGGGTATGTTAAAAAAAAAAATTTAAAAATCACAGATATCAGTAGGAAGTTTCTGGAAGCAAGTAGACCCAAGCTTCAAATTCCTAAGTTCATGCTACACTGCAGGGTCCTGTTGATAGAAAACAGAGTCAGGGATCTCCATAAACACCTTTCCTCCTTACTCAATCCTTCTAAATCTGTTCTTCTTTTTCTAAAGGTAAATCCTTCTATATGTTATTCTGTTTCATCATTTTTTTGGTTTAAAACATTCTTAAATAAGTCATTATGACATGTTCTAAATGCCAATAATGTATGACGTGACATGAACTGGATTGATATATTAAACTCTGCTATTTACTACGCCCATGCAAAGATTGCATTCATTTTGGGAAGTAATCTCAAAAAGTCATTGACCATGTTATATCACAATTCACATCAAAAGCAAGTACTAAAAAAATGTTCATAAATGTCATGCAACCAAAACCAAAGTTTGATTGGAAGATGCTTTGCAAACCATAGATAATTACAAGCAAGATTCAGACTACGAGTTGACTAACTAAACGAGGCAAGAACCAAAGTTTTCAAGCCTGCAACGCCTAGAGCAAAGGTGATCACTTTTCCATCCGAAATTACAAATCTGGCATTATTAATCAAAAAGTGTCCCAAATCATCGGCACTAAGCATAATCCATAAAACTAACAATGAGAGAAACCCAACCCCCCCCCCCCCCCCCCCAACCAAAAAAAAAAAAAAGGAAAACAAAAAATAAACTCGAACCACTAAATAAAAGGCAGAGAAACACACAAATCCGATAAAATGAAGTCGAAGTTAAGTTAATTCAACATCCGGGTTAGTGAAGTACCTGTGCCAATCGAGGCCAAGCACAGCGGTGACGAAACGAACTGAGAGAGCCTCAAACAGAAGAGTAGAGAGCATGAATATGATCGAAGCAAGGAAAGGAGGAGCAGCTCGAAATTCGGCGTTCCAATGACGGTAAAATGGCACGCGACTGATGGCGATGAGCGCCAGTAAAGACCAGAGCAAAGGTTGGAGACGCTCGTGCCACGTTCGGGAGACGTTGCGCAGGTAGTCTACGGCCACATAGGTCATCGCCGCCACCCCCAGTCCCCCGCCCCTCGCCGACGGCCGCCACATGGTGGTGGCGATAGTTTAGAAAGGGGAAGAAGTTTGTCTTTTTTTTTTTTTTTTTTTTGAGGAAAGGAAGTTTGTCTTTTGGACAAGGCAGGTTCGGTTTTGATTTGGATTATTCTTTGCAAGGAGTTGAAGTGAGAGACTTAAGAATGTTGGATCTGAAGCAACTAATCAAGTGTTGGTCAGTCATAAAGCTAAGCTTTTTACCAAAAAAAAAAAAAGTCATAAAGCTAAGCTAATCTTTTGACGTGAAAAATGTGGATTTTCTTAAAAAAAAAATTTCTTATTTAATTTTTTCTTATTTAGTTAATTAATTATCAAAGCAGGAGTGATTTTTCTAATAATTAAAAGTATCCGTAATTACTACTACTAATTATACTACTCACTTTAATCAACAATGTTCAAAATTTTCATTTTTGGAATAATGAAACAGCAGTTTATTCCTTCTTTTTTTTTTTTCCATTTCTAAAGCCTAATGTATACACAAGTAAAAACATTTCTATTGGCCAAAAAAAAAAGTAAAAACATTTCGATATTTCAACCAAAAAAAAAATTTCGATATGTGAAGTTTTCGGGATCAAAGCCAATCATTGAAATTAAGAATTGAGTATCTTAAAAACCGAACAAATCCTTAATTAAAACGAATATATATGTTTACATTTAAAACAAAAAAAAATGACATAAAACTAGCTAGAATTGTCCATGTTGTACAATTGAAACACATTATACAAATTAGAATTTCTTTCTTGAATGAATAAATAAATAAATATAAAGCACATATTAGCTTATGAACTTAACAAGTTAATACTAGTTAATACCCATTCACCATTTCTAACCTTGAATGAACTCAGCTATTGACTTGGATTATTCAGATGAATTAATTTGACAGCTTTTTAATTATTTTTCAACAAACTTTGGATTAGTTGGGTCCAATGTCATTACTAGGATTTACAAAAAAAAAATCCAAAAGAAAAAAGCCAAGAGACCATAATATTGCTGTAGCCTTCCAAGTTCCATCTCTATTATTTCTTCCTCTAGATGGACGTAACCAACCTCAGCTTCATGGAATGCTCACTAAAAAAGAAGAGTAAATTAATTGGAAAGAAGAGAAATGAAAGCTCCCTGCCATTTTTGACTTGTTCTTTTCCAGTTGAGCATATTGGACAGCTTCTATGGTCAGTTTTATGGTGCTGATCCCACTGATGGATTCACCTCATCAGTGCCATTAACAGGAGAAAACTTTTTGAGGCACGAAAGGCCAGAGCCATATATATATGATCATGAACTAATGGATGGTAAAGAAATTATAGGTGTATGCTGATGATAAGCCTCACCAGCCTGACAGGAAGTAAGACCATGCCATGCCACGCACCAAAATCCGCCATTCGAGTACTCTCTTGCAGTCTTACTCCTTTTTCATCCTTAAAACTGTATAATTATGTGCATGTAGGAAATAGAAAATTATAATCTTGAATCCTTAAGAACAGTTTAAAAATCTTCATAGCTCCAATTGTTTTGCTATAACTTTCTGCAGCTTTTTAAGATGTTAGAACATGATCTTAATCTTGAAGTGTACTGTATAGGTTAGGGACTAGACGACTATATATTCATCAGGACTCTCGAGTTTGGCAATTTGAAGGCCATCGTTTTGTGCCAAATGGAACATCGGGTGCTGTTATAGTGCAGATTCATGGTTGGATTGGATCGGCCATCCTACCACCTCGGTCTGAAGGGGATATGGACACCTGTCAATATGGTCTATAACTACTCCCTTCTCCGGAGTAGCTAAAAGTATACCCCATCACAATATTATAAACTCAGGGCTGAAAGAATTACAATCAAAGATCAGGGAGAAGGAAACAATGTCGAGACTCATCCAAAATCTCATCCCCACCATTCTCCTATGTATCCCGGGCAATGCTCTTTTCCGTTTTCGATGTCCCTCCAAAGCATTGTGCAATGAAATCGATAGTGCAAGCGACGCACATCTGAAGCGGTCAGTCCAAAGCAAAACCCGTTGCCAGCTGATTTTCCTGGATCAAGACTGTGAGTTCTCTGCTATTGATTTCGCCAGTGAACTCAACACACCTACAAAAGTGGGCAATCCGTCTGAATTCAAAGAAGGTTATTTAAATAGAACCCTTTATCATGGCTCTTGCAATGGGTTGCTCATGTTGTCTAGTTCTGGTGAATGTTTGGTAGGATATGGGTTGTGGTTATGGAATCCCTTCACCAGGAAGAGCAGCAAGTTGCCTGATTGTCCTGGAAATATTCGCTTACATGATTTACCGTATAGTAAATTTAGTAAGTTTGGTTTTGGCTATGACCCTTGAGCTATGACTACAAGGTTATTCAGATTGATCACGTTTGGGATTTTGATCTGATTTATGATGCTTATAAAATTTCTGTATTTAGTTTGGGATTGAATACTTGGAGAGAAGTCCCACTTACAATTCCTTCTGACACCTTTGACGCCATGTTATGGGATGCAGTTTCGGTGGATGGTGCCCTCCACTGGCTGTTGCATCTTCTTGACAGCGAGATTATAGAGATTGTTAGCTTCGATATCTCAAAGGAAAAGCTTGTCGATTTGATGCCTGCAATTCCAACTTTCGGCTACTACCCTGATGAAAATGACATTTCCTTGGAGTTTTTGGAGGGAGGCCTCGTTTATTTTCAGCGTGATCCAAATTCCCAGCATATGTTACGTTGTCTCGCGCCGTCAAGTATGGACAACAGATTGCTTGGACAAAATTGTATAACCTTGACCTTTCTTGTTTAAATGGGGATTTTCATTTCAAGATTTTTGAGGAGTCAAATGATGGGAACAAGATTCTGTTGCAAACAAGTGATGCTAGTTTCTTATGGTATGACCTTAAACGCAGAACCTTGAACCTTGGAGAGGGTTAACATTCGCCAAGTCCCTCTGAAGCAAACTTATACTGGTTTAATCAACTTCCAGTGGGCAAGTTTTTGTTTGGAAAGTCTTGTTTCACTGGGCTGATAGTGATCTTGGAGGGGCCGAAGGGTAAGATATTGTGTTGGCTTCAAATATCAAAATCTATAGTTGCCTGAAATTTAGGTACTAGCTTTTCCTTGGCAATTGTTGGTGCAACAGTTTTCTTTTAGAAGGTTCTTATTCTTATTTGACTGAAGTCACTGAACCATACTGGTGGCCGTACAGTCTGGTGTGTGCTTTTTTTCATTTTGGTTATTTGTTTCAGCGAACTTAGATGATTTATCAGGACCAGATTTCTTCTGTATTCAATAAAGCACATAGACTAAGCCAAAAAAAAAAGTAGAATAATTTTTATCCATGGATATCTATACAAGTTCATGCAGCATTATCAAGTCACTGGAACAAGTCAGTGGTTTATTCATTTAAAGTAAGATTGGTTGCAGTAATATTTTCTGGCAATGATGGTAATGGCATTTTCTTTTGCTTGCTACTGGTCTCTATGATAGATGGTTCAGAGTCAATGTCATCCATGATGTTGATGAAGGGATCGTAACAGCTTTCATCGATGGTAAACTGAAATTTTCATCAGAGGATTGCGGTCCTGGTGGCTTGTATTTCAAATGTGTGGTTTATGATGCGCCCCCCAGTGTAAGCTACTGCATGGAATCAAGGTGGAAGGACATCAAGATTCTCAAAAAGTGATATATTTCTACTCTAATAATCACTACCAGCTACTCTGCAGTCCGTACTATGCTGGTATTTTCTTTTTCCCTGAAGCAGATAATGTTCTCCTGGTTATATAGAAAGATAGCTTGGATGATGGTTAAGTTTCATATGATCTGTGCACCATTTTCATAACCACCCAGTTGCTTAAGCCCTGCCTTTGGATTTAACTTTACCCAGTTCATATGGCATGCTTGCCTTGATGACAATTATTATGAAGCTTACATCTGCCTGAGGGCTAAGCTAGACACTCATATGAAGGAAGTTGTCCTTTTCTCTGTGTTCTATTTCAAACACCTTATTCCATGTATGTTTGTTTATTTTTTCTCTTCTTAGGTTTAGTTTCAGGGTCTAAAATGTTGAATGCATCCAATTCTTTAAGCAGCACCGTTGACCTTTTACTAGTCCTATAGACAATAAATAGTAGTTCTACATTAAATTTGAGTTACTAAAAGATAAAAACTGCAGGCAATATAGGTTAATATGATCAAAACAAACTCATTTCAACATCATTATTGAAAATTTTTCTATGAATTTGAAGGAAATTGAAAGTATAGTAAGATAAAATTTATTGAAAGAAATTTTCACAAGGATAGATCATCTCTAGAGAATATTGGATTGCAAAAAACCCTGAAAGCATTATGGCAAGAACTTGTTCAGGAGAACAACAGCTAAAATTTCCCTAGGTGTTTTATTGTATAAACGCTTAGTCACCGTAGGCTATAACATATGCAACTTTGTAAGGTTCTTTTCCTTACAAATTACACTATCTCTGCTATAGTATTTGCCTCGTTGGAGGATGTAGAACTTTACTCTGTTTCTTTCTTGAATGCTAAGTAAGCTGGATCATTTAGAAGAAACAACGGGACAATTTACTAGCTAACCAACAATTTTACCATATGAAACCCTGTTAAAGTCGGTGTTACAGTCCTAATATACTAGGCAATGGTTTGAATGTAATAAGAACAACTTTTAAACCAACACGGTATTACGTTGGAGATCATGCTTCGTTGCTGGAATGGAATTACCAGGGATTCCTTTTGAGAAAAGTTACAATCCAAAATAGTGAAATTTTAGCCAATAGGATGGGGTAACAGGTAAGAGCTTGAAAGAAATTGCATGGATCCAACTACTTGGATTTATTAGTTGGTGCTAATGAGAATCATTTCCCCTGTGAATTGGACAAATCAACATTCATTAAGTCCAAGAAGCAAGATTAGAAAAATGAAAAAAGAATATAAAAGTTCATATGTATTAGAACATAGGAATATACCCACTTCAGCTATATATAGTGGCCATACTCCGCAAAGTTTTCATCATTGTAAAGGAAAGTAAGAGAACATGGCTGCTAACTCTAGCTATATGCTTCTTTTTCTGGTTCTTGTTTGCTTATTGACGAGCTTCAGTCTATGTCAAGCAGATCCTACAGATGGTTTCACAGAGGTGCCGCTGACAAAAGCAAATTTTGAATTGCAAAGACCATATAATGTACCACTTGAGGAAAGGTACAGTTATGAAAATGGCATACACAAGATGTGGGTTTTTGCTGATGACAAGCCACATGACCCTAACAGCCATACCCAGCCGCGTACTGAAATCCGCATAAAAGTATAGTTTCATTCACTTTCTCCTATATTTATAAGCAACTTCTGGATTACAAATTGATATGGCGAGATCAAAGAAGCAGTAACACTAACCACTATGTTTATGTGTTGCAGGGTCTTGACTATTCATCAGGAGTGAGGCAATTTGAGGGCTATGGTTTTGTGCCGAATGGAACTTCTGGGGTTACAATATCTCAAATCCACGGAGCTTCTTCGGGTGCTACCACTCTGATAATAAGGATCTATGATGGAAATCTGAGGTACTACAGTGGAGATTTGATCGCCACTAGTCTTTATGACAAATGGTTTAGATTGAATGTAATCCATGATGTTGATGGAGGAAAAGTGACAATATTTGTTAATGGTGTTGAGAAGTATTCAACCACGGATAAAGGGCCTGGTGAACTATATTTCAAGTGTGGAGTTTATGCAGCACCTGCTGATATAAGCTACTACATGGAATCAAGGTGGAGAGATATCAAAATATACAAGAAGACTAATTGAAGGACCATAAAGTGACAACTGAAGCTCAAAATTAGTCATCTAAATAGTTGTATATCTTTGCACTTTATTATTGATAGAACTATATATATAGAATGAATGCCTTGTATTGTGGTTTCTACTTCTGTATACTTAACTATGTATATTGAAAGCAGTGTGTGATTCACCAAAACAGTGTAAAATCATGGATTTCCTTCCTACATGCCCTTTGGATGATTTGAGCCACCGTCTCCAAGTCTTGCTTGCTCTTGTTCTAGCTTGTAATTGTTAGAATACTTTATTTCTAATTTGGTGAAATGTCACCAACCAATTTTTCATCTCAAATCATCAAGAAAAGTTAGATCTAAATGTTTAGATCTGAGCGGAAGCGTACCTGGATCCATGAAGAAAGCTTGATTTTCTGATTATTGCCTTCCAAGCCAATATGCAGATTTTGCTCTCTCTGAAGAGATTTTTCTCTTTGGAGGAGAGTTATATCTTTTCTAATTGATAGGATTTCAGAAAAGAGAAAACCTTTTGTTGTGCATATGGCTTGGGGACCATAACCCTTATTTATATCTTTAGTCTAACTTCTATTTTAGCCTATCATAAAAATAGAAATTAATCCTTTGGGTCTCTACACATTAAAGTCCATTCTCTATTAGATGTCTAGCCCAAAACTTTAAACTTTATTGATCACTTTAATTAGGCTTAATCTTATGATAGCCCATAATATATAATTAATATAAATATATGAGCCCACATGTTGAATTAAATCCAACAATCTCCCACTTGGGCCATATATGTATAACTCCTTTAATTATATATTATGTAATAACCTTATGAGTTCAAATTTTGCTATCATTACCATAGACATCTTAAATCAATCTGGTTCATCAATCATATCAACATAGGATTAAAGCGGTTTTCATTATACACATATCATAACGAAACCATCAATAGTCACATATGTCAATATAATTGAACAACATAGATCAAGCATGGATGCATAGCATTGGAAGTTACATGTAATGTGATCTTAACATGTCTACTTCCAACTGGTCCAACCTTATTCCTTAGTGAGATCAACCAAATAAAGAGTTCAAACAAACCACAAAATGTGTCTATAACTGAAAATCAACCAGAATAACAAACTCCCACTAAAATTGCATGTTATCAAAAGATATAACACCCATATGAGCGGTATGCTCATGAAAGACCTTAGGTGGTAATCCCTTAGTTAGCGGATCCACAACCATAGAGTTTGTCCCAATATGTTCAATAGACACCTGACCATTTTGAACTCTTTCTTTAACAACCAGGAACTTGAGGTCTATATGTTTTGACTTTGTTGAGCTCCTGTTGTTATTGGAATATAGCACTGCTGACTTATTGTCACAAAATATCTTTAATGGTCTCTCAATACCATCCACAATTTGCAGCTTAGTGACAAAATTTCGCAGCCAAATCCCATGACTAGATGCCTCATGACATGCTATAAATTCCGCTGCCATGGTGGAAGAAGCTTTGAGTGTCTGCTTAGCACTCTTCCAGGAAATAGCTCCTCCAGCCAGCAGGTAAATATAGCCTGATGTGGATCTCCTACTGTCTTGGCATCCAGCAAAATCAGAATCAGAATACCCAATGATCTCCAACTGATCCGATTTTCTGTATGTGAGCATGTAGTCCTTTGTTCTCTGTAAGTACCGCATAACCCGTTTAGCTACTTTCCAATGATCCATTCTAGGATTGCTTAAGTATCTGCCCAGCATTCCAACTATGTACGCAATATCCGGACGCGTACACACTTGAGCATACATTAGACTCCCTACTGCTGACGCATAAGGAATCTTTTGCATTTCTTTAGTTTCAAACTCATTCTTGGGGCATTGGTTGAGACTAAACTTGTCTCCTTTAGCAACAGGGGTGTCACCTGATTTACAATCCTGCATGCCAAATCTCTTTAGAACATTTTCGATATAGCTCTTTTGTGATAACCCAAGTATACCCCGAGAACGATCTCGGTGTATTTGTATGCCTAATACAAAAGAGGCGTCACCAAGATCTTTCATTTCAAATTTCTTTGTCAGAAAGCTCTTGGTTTCGTGCAATAAGCCTATATCGTTGCTGGCAAGCAGTATGTCATCGACATATAAAACCAGAAAAATACACTTACTCCCACTGAACTTGTGGTATATACAATCATCAACTGCATTTATCTCAAAACCAAATGAGATAACAACTTGATGAAATTTATAATACCATTGACGAGAAGCTTGCTTGAGCCCATAGATGGATTTCTTTAATTTGCAAACCATTTGCTTTGCATCTCTGGATACAAAGTTTTCTGGCTGCACCATATAAATCGTCTCATCAATGTCACCATTGAGAAACGCTGTCTTAACATCCATCTGATGTAACTCAAGGTCAAAATGTGCCACTAATGCCATTATTGTCCTAAAAGAGTCTTTCGAAGAAACCGGAGAGAAAGTCTCTTTATAGTCAATACCTTCTTTCTGTGTGAAGCCCTTTGCAACAAGACGAGCCTTGTACCTTTCTATATTACCTCTCGAATCCCTTTTGGTCTTAAATATCCATTTACAACCAATGGGTTTCGTACCTTCAGGTAATGATACAAGGTCCCAAACGTCATTGTCCTTCATGGACTTCATCTCTTCATTCATGGCATTAATCCACTGTTGAGAGTTAAAACTTTCAATGGCTTGATAGAAGTTGATTGGATCATCTTCTACCACACCAATGTCAACCTCATGTTCTTGAAGAAATACAATATAATCGTCTGAAATTGCATTTCTCCTCTCTCTAATGGATCTCCTTAATGGCATAGGTTCTTGAGGCTGTAGAGTTTGTTCTTCTGAAACAAGTTGATGAACTTGAGCAAGAGGTTCAATAACATTGTCTTGATCTGGAATTGCTTCTTGAACAATATCAGAAATTGAAGCCTGACCCTGATAATTTTCAAAAGCAATTAGAGGAATTTCGACACATTCCTCTTCAAAGACAAAGTCCTTAATTCCTTTTCCCCTCGCAAACTCAACATCCTCAAAGAACCGGGCATTTCCCGTCTCAAACATTGACTTAGTAGTGGGATCATAAAACTTGTAACCCCTTGACCTTTCAGAGTATCCAACAAAATAGCAACTGATTGTTCTGGAATCCAGTTTCTTTTCATTTGGCTTATTTGGCCTTGCCTCAGTTGGACAACCCCAAATGTGCAAGTGATTTAAACTGGGCTTCTTGCCCGTCCAAAGCTCATAAGGGGTTTTGGTAGTTGCTTTTGTTGGAACCCTATTGAGTATGTAAGCTGCAGTCTTTAATGCTTCTCCCCAAAGAGATTCTGGTAAAGTAGAATGACTAATCATACTCCTTACCATGTCCTTTAATGTCCTATTTCTCCTTTCAGCAACACCATTCATGCTAGGAGATCCTGGCATGGTGTACTGTGGGACAATACCACACTCTTCGAGAAACTTAGCAAACGGTCCTGGACGTTGTTCACCTGATCTGTCATATTTGCCATAGTATTCACCACCACGGTCAGATCTGACGCTTTTAATTCTTTTGTTGAGTTGATTCTCAACTTCAGCTTTAAAATTTTTGAACACATCCAGAGACTGAGACTTTTCTTGAATGAGATATAGGTAGCCATAACGTGAAAAGTCGTCTGTGAACGTAATAAAATATTGTTGACCATTCCAAGAAGCTGTAAGGAATGGCCCACAAATGTCTGTATGTATTAGTTCTAAGACATTCATAGCCCTGTTGGCACCTAATCTCCTTAGGTTTGTCTGTTTCCCCTTAATACAAGCAACACAATTTTCAAAGTTCGTAAAATCAAGGGGATCAAGAATCCTGTCAGACACAAGAAGTTCAATTCTTTGTTTAGAGATATGCCCTAAACGTTTGTGCCATAATGAAGCAGAATTCTCATTGGTTAGTTTTCTCTTTATACCTCGATACACATGCAAGGTTTCATTATATGAGGCAATTGTATCAAGCAAATATAGGTTATCAACAAAAGATAAGGAACCGGCACCAATAACATTTGAATTTTGAAAAAGACTAAACTGACTATTTCCAAATGAACAAGAGTAACCAAATTTGTCCAATACGGAAATAGAAACCAAATTCCGTCTAAATGACGGTACAACATAAGTCTCATTCAAATCCAAATAATAACCAGTCTTTAACAATAACCTAAAAGTTCCAATAGCCTCAACTTCCACTGATTTACCATCGCCCACATAGATGTATCTTTCACCATCAATTGGCTTTCGGTAGTTCAGGCAACCCTGTATAGACACACTTATGTGAGTAGTAGCACCAGAATCTAGCCACCAAGTGTGTATAGGTACCGAAGTTAAATTAACCTCAGAACAAACCAGAGTGAGAAGTGTACCTTTCTTTACACGCCATGCGCAATATTTGGTACAATCCTTTTTCCTGTGTCCAGCAGCTTTACAGAAATAACAGGTAAATGCCTCAACCTGTTGGTTCTGTTTCTTTTCTGGTGGAACATTTGCAGCTTCCTTACCCTTCTTCCTTTTCAAGTTCTTGTCCTTAAAGGTACTAGCCAAATGAGCACTTTCTGTCTTCTCTTGCTTCAGCCTTTCTTCTTCTTGCACACAATGAGAAATGAGCTCATTAAGAGTCCAACTCTCCTTTTGACAGTTATAACTAACTTTGAACTGACTGAATTGTGCTGGAAGAGAGAGCAAAACTAAATGCACAAGCAAGTCCTCAGACAGCTCCAAGTTTAGTGCCTTTAGCTTTGAAGCAAGATGAGACATCTCCATAATGTACTCCCTTATATTACCTTTTCCTTTATACCTCATTGAAATGAGATTTGCCAAAATCGTACTTGTTTCAACCTTTTCGCTTTTGGCAAACCTCTTTTCAATTTCCTTAAGGTAATCTTTAGCAGTAGTAACCTTTTCGGACATAGTGCCCCTGAAGGTTTCCGGAATTGCACGCTTTATGATCATAAGACTTATGCGATTAGAACGTTCCCACCTTTCCATATCCATCTTATCATTAGATGAACTATCAACCGTAAGGTCTGTGGGTCGTTCTGTCCTTAATGCAAGGTCTAGATCCATAACACCGAGAACAATCATAACGTTCTCTTTCCATGCTTTAAAGTTCGTGCCACTAAGCATGGGAATGGAATTCAAGCTGGCAGTAATAGTAGATGCAGAACTAGCAACTGTACAGAGAACGAAACAAGTAGAACATGCTCACATTAATTCCATATAATAACCATATATTCAAATAATGGTAAACCCCATCGCAAGATACCTAGCACAACATTAATATCTAGTCTTTGGACAGAAATATTAACTGTAAGTGGTACTCTTGGTGTAGTAATCAAATATTGACAATAAGATCCTGTCAAACAATTAACCTTTCTTTGGACCGATTAATTGTTCACATGGCAAACTGAATAATTGTTACATATTTATTACCACAAGTGCACATGTATTTCGGCCAAATATTGACCCTCATTTGGGCTGGCCAATATCCGCATGAATTACATATACACAACCAACTTAATATTATAAAATAAATTAATCTAGACAATAGAGGCTACTTTGGTAGCGTATTGTTTCAATCAACTTATCTCATAATATTAATAAAATAATAATACCAAAATTTGAAAAAGTCAGTGACAATTGACTAAAACAATAATTAAGCGCCGAAAGTTTGTTTCAATCAATTTATCTCATAATATTAATAAAAAAATAATACCAAAATGTGAACAAATTCCTTAAGCAACCAAGTGAGCCCCATGCCAACTTGCACCACTAACAAGCCCCATTATTGCCGTCATAATAGGAAAATTCTCCTAGTCATCCTGCATGATTTTCACATTTTGGACAAAACCTAACGCCTAATAAAATTGGCCCAGAAAACAAAAAATTTTATCCCCTTTTTTTTAATCCTTAAAACTTGAATTTGTTTCTCAATAAATTGGATCTTAGCTCTTGTTAACAAGATTCTGGCTGGATGCATAAAACGTAAAAATCAAATCTGAAACAAACTCCAAACTCCAAAGCCATATTTCTTAATAAACTGAATCCATGGAAAAACCAAATCCATGATTATGGAAGACAAAGAATCAAATTGATTCCCAATGATTTGACATGAAGAAGCTCTGATACCAATTGTTAGAATACTTTATTTCTAATTTGGTGAAATGTCACCAACCAATTTTTCATCTCAAATCATCAAGAAAAGTTAGATCTAAATGTTTAGATCTGAGCGGAAGCGTACCTGGATCCATGAAGAAAGCTTGATTTTCTGATTATTGCCTTCCAAGCCAATATGCAGATTTTGCTCTCTCTGAAGAGATTTTTCTCTTTGGAGGAGAGTTATATCTTTTCTAATTGATAGGATTTCAGAAAAGAGAAAACCTTTTGTTGTGCATATGGCTTGGGGACCATAACCCTTATTTATATCTTTAGTCTAACTTCTATTTTAGCCTATCATAAAAATAGAAATTAATCCTTTGGGTCTCTACACATTAAAGTCCATTCTCTATTAGATGTCTAGCCCAAAACTTTAAACTTTATTGATCACTTTAATTAGGCTTAATCTTATGATAGCCCATAATATATAATTAATATAAATATATGAGCCCACATGTTGAATTAAATCCAATAATAATCAATCAGTAGTATTGTTCATTTCTTCTTCTTAGTAGGTGTTATAGCTACCGGAATGTTTATTACAGTAATTTGGGACAGAAGAGTTGAGATACTATTTGGAGATAAGAGTTAGGGTTGATGTCTTCAATGGAAATGGAATCTTACAGAACCAGACTGCCTAAAATGCCATGGATCCTAGTATATATTATATTGAAAATAGGCCTTATTTTATAACTCTTCCATTAGCTATAGTTAGGACAAACATGAAAGGAATTATTGTCATGTCATGTTGGACTGTGAAATTACTTTGGAAATATGGGGATGGCAACAACAGACGACAATTAATCCCTGAGAAAATCCATGGATCCTTGGTCAACTTTTTCATTTGATTATTGTTTTAAGCTTAAACATAGAATTCGATTTAGTATTGTAGGTAGCTGAACTCATTACCTCGATAGATTCCTTGGACTAGACGACAACTAGAAAACAAGCCCTGTAACTAGTTTTCTGGTTTCTAACCCTGCTGCAGTCTGATGCGGTCATCAACTAATAATGCTTCCAAAAATTATCAAGTCATGCATTGTCACATAGCAAGTTTGGTCGAAGAACAACAGAAATTCTCATTTTCTTTTTCTATAATAAGGTAGGAAAATCTTCCGTCGGGGGTTTGATTCTCAAAAAGGATGAGAGGTGATCCCATTAAGAAATTCTGGTTAGTTATATATAAGACAAGCATTAAACTCCAAGATAGGTGAAGAGTTTTGAGATTTGATAAGAAGAACTCACTTAAGTGGTGAGTAATTCTTGCTATACAAAGATATTTATACTATTTTCAGAATATACAAGAGCTGACTAAAAAGGAAGGAACATTATGTACAACGGTAAAAATATTAAATCCTTGATTTGAGTGATGTTTGCTAAGTCTTGGGATTTGACTTTGCTGAGTATTCCGACCGTTGCTTGCTGGAATCATGGACTATTGATTTGGATTCTCTTACACTCCCCTTCAAACTGGACAGAGAGAGTTGTCGAAGTCCTAGTTTGGTTCGCAAAGCTTCATATGAAGGCTTGGTTGATGGCTTGGTGAAAATGTCTGCTACCTGCTTGGAAGACGAGACAAATTGCGTAACAAGCGAACCATTAGCGACCTTTTCTCGAACAAAGTGATAATCTATCTCCACATGCTTAGAACGGGCATGGAAGACAGGATTAATGGTCATATGGAGAGCTGAAAAATTGTCACAAAGCAGAATTGGAGCCTTGGGCAAGTGAAGCCCAATATCACGGAGGATAAAGGAAATCCAAGTTAATTCAACTGCTGTGGATGCTAAAGCACGATATTCCGCTTCAGCACTAGAGCGTGACACAGTAGGTTGTTTCTTTGCACTCCACGATATACAATTGCCTCCTAAAAAGGTGCAATAGCCGATTGTAGAGCGTCGAGTAAGTGGACATCCTGCCCAATCTGCATCAGAGAATGCATATAAAACTAATGGATTATGTGAGTAGAGCTGGACACCATAATTAATGGTGCCAGCAACATAACGAAGTATCCTTTTAACAATTTGAAAATGAAAATTTGTAGGTTGATGCATGTATTGACAAGCATAATTAACACTAAAGGATATATCTGGTCCTGTGAAAGTAAGATATTGAAGTCCTCCCACAATGCTACGATAAAGTTGAGGGTATGCAAAAATTGAATCATTAGTAGATGGTCTTAATTTAGCTACCATAGGAGTAGAAATTGGCTTGCACCCATTCATTTGAGCACGGTCCAATATTTGGTGGGCATATTTTGCTTGATTAAGAAAAAGGCCATAAGAATTGTGTTGGACCTCCACACCCAAAAAATAATGTAGTGGCCCTAAGTCTTTCATAGCAAATTCTTTACCAAGACGAGTAATAAACCACCTCAGGAATTCAGCACTATCACCTGTAAGTATAATGTCATCCACATAAAGTAACAAGAAAATAATTCCATGGTTACCACAATATATAAAGAGCGAAGAATCGGCAAAACTACAAATAAATCACATAGATAAAAGAAAGGAAGCAAAGCAATCAAACCATGCTCTAGGTGCTTGTCGAAGACCATACAAAGCACGCTTAAGTCTGCAGACATGATTAGGATGGTCTTTATTGATGAACCCTGGTGGTTGCTCCATAAATACTGGTTCACTAAGATGACCATGAAGGAAAGCATTCTTGACATCTAATTGTCGTATATCCCAGTTGTTGGCTAATGCGACTGTTAAAACAATTCGTATAGTAGTTGGCTTGACAACTGGGGAGAAAGTTTCCAAAAAATCAATACCTGGAATTTGGGTGAACCTTTTTGCCACAAGACGGGCTTTAAGTCGCTCAAATGTTCCATTTGCATGAAGTTTAGTTTTGAATACCCATTTACATCCAATAATATTCATATCGGGTGTTCTAGGAATTAAATCCCAAGTATTATTATGATGGAGGGCATTTAGTTCTTCTTGCATAGCAGCATGCCAACCCGAATGTTGCAAAGCTGACTTGACAGTTTTTGGTTCTAGGGGAACACTAGTGGCAGAGAATGAATACTTAGTATTTGGTTTAGTGATTCCAGCTTTGGAGCGAGTGACCATAGGATGACCATCACTTGATTGGGTAATACTGGATGCCGCACTACTATGTTCATTGTTGGCATTCATTGTCTGAATGTCGTTAATGGGAGCAAGGATGGGTTGACTTGTGGCTGGAGGTGGATGAGTAATATAGTCTGGGATGCCATTCTCTAAAGGAGTCGGAATTGGACTTGCTGGAATGAGTAGGGATGTGTCACCTATTGATGGTGGGGAGGTGTCCTGTGAAGGCACTTGGCTTTGAGAATCAAATTGGGTGATACTAATGGGCTCGTCAATGGGTTGTGGCGGGTCAAGAGATGTAGTATCTAGTGGTCCATTATCTAAGGAATTGGTGGGGATTGAAGCATACTAATTTCCTAGAAACCATTCTTTAAAAACATTAAGATCAAGGTTAGTATTAGAGATAGCATATAAATTTTCAGGTTTTCGAAATGGAAAAATACCTTCATCAAAGACAACATGCCGTGAAATATGTATACGACCTGTAGGAGGAAACAAACATCTATAACCTTTGTATTGATGACTATACCCAAGAAACACACAAGGCAAGAATCGAGGATCAAATTTAGATTTTGCATAGTCACGAAGATAAGGAAAGCTCTTAAAGATGAATAATCAGGTATTTTACCAAACAATTTCTCGTATGGAGATTTCATATCCAAAACTTGTGAGGGTAATCGATTAATTAACCAAACAGCAGTACTAAAAGCTTCAACCCAAAATCTTTTAGGTACTCCGCCATGAAATAGCATAGTTAAACCAAGTTCAGTGATATTCCTATGTTTACGCTCTGCTAAGCCATTCTGTTCTGAAGTACCTGCACATGACATTTGATGGTGTATTCCATGTTCTACAAAATATTGATGAAGATCCTTGTTAACGAATTCTCCACCACCATCTGATTGAAAAACTTTAATTTTCTTACCAAATTGGTTAAAGATAAATTTATGAAAATTAATAAAACATTTTGAAAGATCACTTTTATGGCGTAGTGGAAAAAACCATGTAAATCTAGTACATTCATCAATAAAAATAGCATAGTATTGAAATTTTTGAAAAGAGTTAACCGGGGCTTTCCCCATAAATCACAATGGATTTTAGCGAAAGGTTCATTAGAGAATTCATTAGAAATAAGAAAAGGCAATCTACATGATTTAGCCATTTGACAACTAGAACACAAATGATCAATTTTATTGCTAGAACTTTGAATAAGTTTATTTTTTTCTAAATATTTAACTACTTGTAACTGGGGATGGCCCAATCTTTGATGCCATGTTTCCATGCTTACAATTCGGAACCTATTTGAAAATAAAGCCATTCCATGTTTCTGCTGGAGGACATAAAGATCATTGCTTCTAACTCCACTAGCAATCACTGACCTGGTTTTCCTGTTCCTTATCACAAATCCATCATGTGAGAATTCAATATTATAAGGTAAATCACTTGTAAATTGGCTAACAGAGATTAAATTCTTCTTTATATCAGGTACAACTAAAACATTATCAAGTTTTATCTTATTATTACCAATATTCAAAGTAGTGGAACCCAAATGAGTTATATCAATAAAGTTACCGTCTCCTACCATTATTTTTTCAGAACCATTATAGGGAATTATTGAATTAAGCTTACCGGGATCTGCAGTCATGTGATTGCTTGCAGCAGTGTCAGGGAACCAAGCATTGTCTTGATTTTCAATCACTGATAGTGCTGCAAAGTGCTTAGGAATATCTTCAGATTGGTAAGAGTGATTGAATCGATGATAACATTCAAGTGCAGTATGGTTTGCTTTCTTGCATATTTGGCACACCATATTTTTATCTTTATCTGGCTTAGCATGTTGAGAGGAATTTGCTGGTTGATAAGGTTGCGTGCTCCCAAGTTTGTTTGGAAATTGGCCAGAGTGAGTGAATCCTCGTCCTTTGGATGTAAACTGACTTGATGGTTACCTTCTTCTGCGTGAAAAGTTTCTTCCTATCCTTCCCTGGCGTTGGACCATGAAGGCCATATTTTGATTTGCACCTGTACCTGTGTCCGAGTTTATGTTTCAGATAATTTCATGGCTTTGGAGTTGAGAGACCAGTTGAGTGTAAGTTGGTCTTGGAGGCTTCAACATAGTTGTGACAAAGGACTCATATTCATGGCCCAATCCAGTGAGGAGAGAAAGCACTTTATCCTTGTCACTGATAGGCTTTCCAATGGCTGAAAATTCATCACATATTTCTTTAAATATCCGGATGTATTCAGCCATGTTATAGCTGTTCTTGTGATGACGGCGTAATTTTTGCTCCAGAGCAAACTCTCGCTCTTGAGTGCTTTGAGCAAATGTATCAAAAAGAGCTTTCCATACGTCAGCGGATGTGTCAAGTCCGACAACAATCCCGAGTGTTTCTTCTGAAAGCGTTCCAGTTATCCAACCACGAAGAAGGCAGTCGGACTTACGCCATGCTAAATATTTTGGATTGATAGTCTCATCTTTTCCGGCAGCAACTTCAGCCACCGAGGCTTCAACATATTGCTTTGGCATGGGAAGACTCTCGTCAATAAATCCCATCATATCTTGAGATTCAATGAGTCCCATGATTTGGGTCTTCCAAAGCAAGAAATTGGTTTGCTTCAGTTTAAGGGTTACAAAATTTCCAACATTAAGAGTGGACGAATAAGGATAGATTGTTGTTTGAGATGAAACAGAGGCCATGGCTGAGAAAGAGAAAAAAAAATGTTTTAAGAGAGAAGGTAAGACTGATTTCAATGAATTTACAAAACATGCTCGGATACCATGAAGAGTTTTGAGATTTGATATGAAGAACTCACTAAAGTGGTGAATAGTTCTTGCTATACAAAGATATTTATACTGGTTTCAGAATATACAAGAGCTGACTAAAAAGGAAGGAACATTATGTACAACGGTAAAAATATTAAATCCTTGATTTGAGTGATGTTTGCTAAGTCTTGAGATTTGACTTTGTTGAGTATTCCGACCGTTGCTTGCTGGAATCATGGACTATTGATTTGGATTCTCTTACAATAGGTACGTAGTTTAGAAATTGCAAACATGGGTACAAACACAAAGATGTAGTCAAGTGACAAACTTTTGCTCCATTAAGACACCCGAGTGTTTAGGCATATTTTCGATGTAGGAAGCAACTGTTTCTCCTTTCTTTTGGGTCATTTACCAAAACTAAAGTAACTAAACACTAAAGAGTCCTAAACCTCTTGTAGAGCAACAAAAGAAGAACAAAAAGGGGTTCATTACATTGCAAGTATTTGAAATCTAAATTTAGAGAGAAGCATCTAACTCAGTTGTTGAACTCTGTTAGCCTTTTCCACTTGCCTTACTCTTTTAGCACTGGTGGAGAAAAGCCTTGCAATATCAACAATGGATAGTAAGAAATTATTACATTGGACAACATTGTTCGGAACCGCCAAACAAACAACAATTGGTATCAGAGTTTGGTGGCTAGAATTTCCTGTTTCTTCAATTAATTGAGATGGCATCCCAAAAATTCGTGTTGGAACATTTTCACCAATATCTCATATTGGTGAGATGACAAAGGAAAGAGGTATTTAGATATAACAACTTCTAAACTCATAGTAGTCTGATATTAGTAAATAGAAAGTTATTTGGATTTATGTTTGCTAGTTGGTGCTAGTGGATCTCCTAGTGGACCACTAATTATTCAATGGTCAAAGATAGGTACTTGTTAACCTTTGATTCCCTTAAAAGTTCATATAAAAGAGTCTTCTCATTTGTCATATAATTTAATAGGCTTCGTTCCTCCTCCTCCTTTGCAGTTTTGTATGGTAGAGTCAAGATAATATTGACTGGAGAACCTGTAAGATTATTTGAACTCTAAATCAGTTACCCAAAGATGAATGTTCCTAGAGTGACAAACCTAGCCAAGGCTCAGCCTCTCAAGGGGCAATTTGATTGGCCTGTGATATAATTTGGAGCGAGAGCAGAGTAGGGTTCAATTTTCCTACTTTGACAAGAACCATGAAATTTGACAAAATCCAAAGTTGAAGTCTTGCATTATCTGCCATTTTATTTGACGGTTTACGGCAATAATATATAATCTGAAACATTGAAGTAACAACAAAGCATCATTCTGCAACCGACAAATCCAAAATCAGTATAAATATGTTGTTGGGTGTCTTCAAAACTCAACCTATCCATAGCTTCGGATATATTGCACCAAAATGAAAGCTTCCTACTGCTACACCCTTCTGCTTATACTCCTCGTAAGTTCTGTAAGGGATCGTTGCTGCCTCTGCGGTGCTGATCCTACAGACGGGTTCACTCCAGTGCCATTAACAGATGAGAATTTTGACTTACAGAAACCATACGACATACCACTCAATGAACGATACAATTACTCGAATGGCATTCGAAGTTTATGGGTTTATGACAAAGACAAGCCCTTCAAACCGGCCAGTGGAACCAGGCCACGTACAGAAATACGCATAAAGGTAACATGCACACACACACAGACAGTTTAGAACAAGAAGGGCAACAAAACAAATTCTAACTTTGATGGAATTCTGTTGTAGGGACATGACTACTCATCTGGAGTTTGGCAATTCGAAGGCCATGCTTATGTACCAAAGGGAACATCTGGGGTCACCATAGTTCAAATCCATGGTGCAGCAGAAGGAGCTACAACTCTGCAATTGCGGATTTATGACGGGGACATGAGGTACTATATATACAACTTGGTAGCCACCGATCTCTACGACAAGTGGTTCAGAGTGAATGTGATCCATGATGTAGACGAAGGGAAGATCACAGTTTTCATCGATGGAGAGAAGAAGTTTGTGGTGAAGGATCAGGGTCCAGGAGACCTGTATTTCAAATGCGGTGTTTATGCTGCACCTGCTGACTCCAGCAACTTCATGGAATCAAGGTGGAGGGACATTAAGCTCTTCAAAAAATGATTGTTATATATATAATATATATATATATATATATATATGCCAAAAAATTTAGTGTATAAATATTAAATAAGCATTTATACTTTATTATGCTATGCAACTTGGTAAATGGCAAGTTTTCTTGAGCATATCATAACAATCTGAAAACCCGTAAATTCTCAGTTTCACAGCTCACAAGTGAAATAATTCCTTAAAGAACAAGTAGAACAAGTTACAAATTTTCCATCAAATAAGAAAAAAAAAAAAGTTACAAAGTTAGAACTGTAGAAGAAACTTTTAGTGAAAAGAAACAAGAATGGGCAAATGCCAACGCCAATAATGACCAAAAGAAAAGGTATCTATTATCATCAAAGCTCAGTACTATAACTTCTCAGTTTACAAATGGAGACGTTAAAAAAAGCCTAATGCTGTTACACACTGTAAGATAATCTACCCTGTTATGCAATTCACTTTTTCTGAAATTTTATCAAAGCCATGAATGTAATGAAAAAACACTCGGAGAAAAAAAATGATGTAATTGCGGAAAATAATTAAAAAATAACTAATATGTACAAAACTGTATGATAATCTATGAATTCCACAAACCACAAGGAAGGCAGCACAATTTTCCAATTTGAAGAAAGAACCACTGTATAGGGTTTGGATGATCATTTTGTTCCGACGGTGCAGTAGGCAACGGTAGCTCTGGAGGTAAATGCCGGTGAAATGCATCAACTGCAGCTGCAACACCATCTTCATTTTCTATCAATTTTGCTAACTCCATGGCATAGGATTTCACCTGAGATAAATCAAACTCCAATTGAGAAACCTGAACTTGTATCTAGCAATGTTATCATGGCATATGTAGGGTATGACTCCACATTCCAGAAAAGAGGTTGTTAAAGAGGAAAATCATAAGATATGGACCATAAATTCATTAGCTGGATGAATAGAGCTGAAAATCTGCAGCCCTTAACCACATAACATGTACACAAGGGCACTCAGTGAGCTAATTTAGATCACCACTCCGAAATGGAGGAAAAAGTAAGTCACTTCTAAATTTTGTTTGACATGATTTTCCATGCAAACAGAAATTGGTAGTAATAAATGCTTTCTTTTAACTTGTGTTCACAAATATTGCCTATATTTCTTTTGTACAAGCAGAGGGCCTAGGCTTCACAGCGGGTTATAATTATAAAAGAATATATATTTTTTGTATCATATATAAGATCAACGAATCGGCACAAGTCCTTTAAATTATATTCTTGACAATAACTCAATGAACGCCATCGAAAGCAACTTAGTAGAGAAAAGTTAAATCAAGCAGAAGGAATTAAGTCAAAATTTAATACTTCCATAATAAAGGGGAGTACATATCCTTTGGAACACCACATACCCCTTTTCTAACTGCAGATTAATTGTGTATTCATTTAGCATGTTTTCATATTTGAGTGAATGCTATGACATCTTTTGACACTAAATAGAATGTTATATTTCAAATGCAGCATAAGGTAAAAATGTGGAATCAGACTCTTGCAAAAGGGTGTATGCATAAAAGAAAATATTCATCCAGGAGATCTGAGTACCCATAATATCACCAGTATATTTATGCATCCATACAACCAAGGAGAAATAATCACCAGCACTCCTTTTGTCAAGCTAAAGGAGACACTTTGCAGGATGGAAGGAAATATTCTCATAACCCATAATAATATAAGACAACATTTGGACAAAAAAATAATTGTTTTATAATTACCTTAGCAGTCATCAACTATATATATCAAGGAGATGATTATCCAAGGATGGTCTAATAATCAATTATATAAGTGATTGTTAATGCAATGAAATACAGTAACTTAGGCAAACAAAAGCTACAGGAGTTACCTCTGGCTGGAGCATGAATCTTATAGCATTTGAAAGGTTCTCGACACTGAGCTGTGATATTGGTATTGGTGCAGGTCCAAGCCCTCTCTCATATACTCTATCACCCCAAAAGAACTGATCCCCAAAGAACGGCACTATGGTTGTTGGACACTATAATTCAAAATTTGGCTTTAGAACAAGTCAATTAACAAATATAAAAGATCTTATTAGAAGGTCAGAACTAATAGCTTGTGATATCACTCATTCATATAAATTAAGTACTGCAAAAACTTACAACCAAAATACCAAAAAAAAAAAAAGTATGTACAAACGCAATAAAAATATTACACTAAAAGGTAAAAATGAAAAGTACCCCAGCTTTAAGTCCTGTGGCTGTGGTTCCAGCACCACCATGATGAACCTGCATATTTTTGGAAATTTTGCTTCCAGTTAAGACATTTTAAGAGAACCATAGGGTAAATCGAGAACATAAAATGTTCAAATTTCACACATTGATACATTCAGGTGATCCTATCATAAATATCTTGTAGTTTGTTCAATTCCCAGTAAATCATCGTGCAGTAGTTACGTCCAACCAGAAAATCATGCTGCAGCAGTTACATCCAACCAGAATGAAGAATTCCCTCAAAGTAGCAAACATAGCACAGAACTAGGCACTTACCACGGCAGAACATTGGGGAAACAACCAATCATGAGGGCAGTCTTCCAGGAGGAAAACATTCTCAGGAACTTCTGTAACTGCATGAGAAACAAATGAGAAGAAAATGAGGCTCGTCATTCTAAATACTCATGCATGACAATATTATGGACAAGTATTTATATACTTAACAATGGGTGCTTTCATAACATGAAGTTATCAGTTACGATGTCTACAGATAAGCACATACAAGAATATGTCATTCATTTGTCAACATGTATACTTCAGTAACTGTTGAAGTTTGGTCAAGACCATTTTGACCAAACTATAGTATTAAAATCACATTGCTAGCTGATATACAAAGGCATAGGCAGATCATAGAACATTCCTTAAGTTCCTATTGCTTAATTCGATGTGGCAATTAAACTTATGAAAAATAGGCGAGGAAGAAAAAATAAAGAGGAAAGAAAATACAAACGAAATACAAAAGTAAACTGCTCTTATATTGACAACTAAACAACCAGAATATCAAATCTGAACTTAAGATGTACCAAAGAAAAAAAAAAATTCCGAAACCAGAATCTCGCCATAAA
Organism: Microcos paniculata; assembly: GCA_030664755.1. Lineage (NCBI taxonomy): Eukaryota > Viridiplantae > Streptophyta > Magnoliopsida > Malvales > Malvaceae > Microcos > Microcos paniculata. The sequence goes on from CP131461.1 coordinate 22,090,907, forward strand.
AAACCCTGAAACCACAACCAAAAAGAATACCTTTTATAACCAGAAATGAGCTCTCAAGACATTATCAGGTAAGGGAAACAGAAAAATAAACAAGTCACTTACAGTGCCCAAGATCCCCCCATCCTCGGTCAATTATTCCTCTTTGTCCTGTATCTTTTAGCGCCTCCAAAATGATATCTGTTGTTTTCTTGGAATCTTCAAGAGGCTTCAAGAACAGAATATTCTATTATAATCTTAAATTTTCATGAAAAGTACAAAAGCATTGTATCACTACAAGAAAACTTTGATGTATGAAAAAATTCAGCAGCCCCATCGTAACCTTCCACCTCAATAAATGATTGTCATGTCTTCCACTTTAATTCATCTCTTTTAATCGCGCGAACTTACCAAATTTAGAATTTCTAGCAACAAAGTGAGCTTAATATCACATGCAGATTAGACACTGAATCCCTAATCCTACATATTTGATACATAGGTCATCAATTCTTAGGATTTACACAAAAAAGAAAAAAAGCCCTATTCCCCATTCCAGTCAATCAAATTCCAATGAACAGAATGTCAATCCCATCTATGATTCTTTGACTATCGGCGTGGATGCAACTGCATATGCACACACATGCACCCACACATTTTTAGAGATAAAATGCTTTGATAACCTAGCAAAATTTCATTCAGTTCTTGTTAGATCATTCCTTTTTAAATTATTTAGAAAGAACCTTGGCAATGATGACATGGATCTCATAACTCTTTTTAAAGAACAAGACAAATAGATCATAATTTATGTCATTTCAAGCTGCCAATCAAAGGATATATACCATGCTTCCAAATCCAATATATATGGGTGGTGATCCTTTCTGAATCCACTGCACAAACTCTTCTTGAGGTTGATACTTGGACCCCAAGTTTAAGAAACAGTACCCAACAACATCAACCAAGGGACCCCAATCTGCACATTATTCGTAAGCTAAACAATATTAGAATGACTGACAATCTAAAAACAGAAAGAAATATATAGGTAGAAAGAAGAGGAAGGAAGAACAAATTCAATTACAATGACTAACAATAAAAAGAAGCATTAACATAAGTAGGACACAAACAGAAGAATAGAAATTGACAGTTCACATACTTGCAGATACAGGACGCCACACTACCATATCTAGCACTAAAGAATATCTAAGTTTAAGAATAGGAACGAGACAAGAATTCTTCACCATCTTGTTCCAGTCCAAAGATTTCTCATATGTGGAAATTGTAACATCATTTAAGAAGAAGATTCATTTAAAAAGAACAACATCAGATAGCATCACTACCTTTTGGCTTCGGCACAAGATGAGAACTCCACATGTAGCCAGTTGGCAAATGAGATATTGATCCATTGTATGTACTAAAGTATGCAATAGGAGCAAGCTTCAGCTTCTTTTTCCTGAAGTCATTAATATATCCCCTTATGCCCCACCATATCAGTAAGTCCACAACTATATAGGAAAGCTGAATCCAACAATAACAAAGAGGAATGGACAGGAGGTTAGTCAACTAAAGTTCTTGACCTTCAGGGTTCATTAATATGAAAAAAGAAAAGAAAAGCAAACCTGAAACCAGGGACTTACCCAGTATCCAGCGCTCTGAGGTACACGGGCCAATGGATGAGGAAATTCATATGTTGGCCTGCCTATTCAAAAAAGAAGTGAGTAGATATAATCTAACGGACTTTCCCTCAAATCATACACACTTTTAAATCAACTCTGTATATATGCAAGTACCGTCCTCCATCTATCTCAAATATAGAATTTAATGATATTTATAGAAAGGATAGTGGAAGACAAACTGAAAAAGAAAACCCAACTCACGTCCAAGGCATTGTGAAGAATATATGAAGAGGAACACCAAGAGCTTCCGCAACATGAGCATGTCCTGCATCAAAAAGCAAATATATATCACTAAGGAAAATGTCTTACACATAGGAATTTGCGCCCCACAAATAAGGTTAGCCAGAAATTTAAACATAATCTATTAACATAGTAAGGTATTGAAAGAAAATACCATTTGTACTCACCATATGCTGGTGGGTTTGCAATGATTGCCTGTGCTCTAAATGGCATGCCTGTTTCTATATTTGGCTCTGTGCATGCTGGAAGAAGAGATTCAATAATGGCCTTCAGTTGCTTTCTTTGTATTGATATTTCTCCAGGTCCAGATGGGATTAAACCTTTATTTCTGGCCATATCTACAATAAAGAAACCCTCAGATATATTAACATCACACAAAGAAATTAAGGAAAAAGCAAATGCTAGTTAAAAATAAATAGCCAAAGAAAACAAAGAGGAAAACTATAATAATCATCGCAGCTTCATAAAATGAGACACATTCAGAAATGCTAGGATCAAAGGCATCATGACAAGCATTTCAAATATATGAGTTCTAAGAAATTGAGATTTTCATGAGCTCAAGGAAGACAGCAACCTGGTCCTCACTTTGAATGAATATCTAAAACAGAATGACATTGTTCTTTAATTCTTGTTTGGCTTGGGGGTTCGGGCAGAAAGGGAGGCAACCAGAGGGGGAGTGCTATCCTTTCTATTGTTCAGAAAACTTTTATTTTTTTTCCCTTTAAACCCTCCAAAAAGAGGGAATTTGGAGGGGCATGAATTTAAATTTTTTACTGAAGTCGGAAGATAGAAGACTGCCCTTATTGTGACATTTCATCTGGATATATGACAAATATAACTGAAAAAGAAGATAATAAGCTATCATTTCCTTCCTTTCTCTGCTCCTTAGCCAAGTGACATTGATAACATATCCCTCCCTTTCCTTTCCCTCTCTTTAAGCAATCCAAAGAAGGTGAAGCTTACCCTCTCCTTCCCTCTCTTCTCCTCTCCCTCCATTTCCTCTCCTTCCCTTCCCCTAGTAGTTCCCAAAACTTTTGTCAATTAAACTAAAGAAAAACATGTAAACAAGATACAATGTATTCAGGCAAATGTTATGTATTGGATAACCACCTTTGAGGTGGCTACTTTTAAAAACTATCACCAACAGAGCCACCAACGTAAATATAACAAATTAAAAAAGTTTTCACATCAGGGACATCTTACATCCAGCCAAAACCCTTGGATCACCACCCAAAGGGTAAAAGTCAATGCCAGCTGACTTTACAAAGCTGCTGAAGTTAGTATGAGTTGCCAACCTAACATGATGACCGAACTCCTGCAAGAGAAAGTAAACAATCTGTAAATTTAAAACAAATAAAATGAATCAATTCTATGTCTACTATTACTCTATGTAATCTGATTTTGGGTCTTTGCATGAAATTATGATATGGATCAACCATTCTGCATTTTGCATGTAGCTGCTATTAGCGACCACTGGCAAGGCCATTGGGTTTTATAAGCATTGTTCAAGTACATTCTCTGTGACTCACTGATACATTCTGCCCATTTTAATTCTTAAGGAAGTCTTTTCTTACCATGTACCATAGAGCAGGTCCCAAAACTATAGGAAGACGATTAACATCATAAATCAGTGCAAAAGGTTAACCAACAAATAGTGTTAAACAAACCTGTAGTCTCTTTGCCATGGCCAGAAAAGGCTGTACATCTCCTCTTGTTCCGACCACAAGGATGGCAATTTTCAACCTAGGGATTGATTTATTAACTTCACAGAAAGAAGTATCATCAAAATCCAAGGTTTCACCTTCAATTGAGGAAAGTTCTAACAGTTCGGAAGCTACAGGTGAATTTTTAGGTAGATCAACTTCTACTGTCCCGTCATTTTGGATCTTGACAAGGTTCACAATAAGCTTTTTCTGCAGAATGAACACCAGAAAAGGAAGGCATTGTGAACAATAAAAGTGAAAAAGAAAAAGTGTCATGAGTCACAGAAGGGCAAGGCGAAGAGGACAAACCCATCGTGTAAGTCTCTCAATCACCTGAAAGAAGAATCACTTCATCAAGACTACCAAATTGCAAAATTTAACTTGGTAATAGAACATGCTGCAGTTTTATGATTTCTTAATAAAGAGAAAAACAGGAAAAATCCTGGTAACACTTGTCTAAGTTGCTGGCTTATGAACAGACAGCAGAGCAGTATAATGGTGAATCAGGAGACAGTATCTAACATTAATTTACAGGAAATTCCCAAATATCCATTTTTCCAATAGTTTTGCAGTGATGCCAATCCATATATATTTATCAGGAAAGATATGTAAACTATAGTCAAATAAATGTCACTCTCTTATCTACCTTCTCACGCTCTGAGAGTCTATCTATCTTTAGGTCATGCTTTGGGGTCTTCTTCTCCATCATTGACCTTGAGAATGTAATCTCGTTAGCATTAATTGACAAGTTTCTATGAGCGCCAACAGGTGCAGTGATACAATGATCCAAGCCTTCAAGAGAAAATTATTTGGCGTCAACAATTTAAAATTTAAAAGAGAAAAAGAAAAAGAAAAAGAAACTTTAATCTTCAAACACCTACTAGCCTAGAGTTGTATATGAATCACATGCACAGTGAGTCATTGCACAAAACTCTATGCCTGCCTTTAGAAAAGTTATCGACGTTTAACTAAAGCTCATTCATGTTGTTTATTTTCCTACAAAACAGGGGTAGTGGCATTATATTACAGACATTCCAAGATAAGAGGAAATGGGTTCAAATATATCGTTATATTAACAGCCATTTGAATAATGCTAAGTTATGCAAAAAAATGTTTTCAAAGGATTTTTTTTTTCTCTTATTCTCAGAGTAACTTGAAATAGTTTCCAGGCCACATATTTATGAACATACTTGTGTCTGTAAAATAACTATTAACTAACATCCTATGCTTTCCTTCTTGTCAATAATCATATTCAGCCGATACCGTTAGTTTTCATAGATAAGACAAAAATGACAAATAGGAGGCAACAGGTTCCACCCTTACTTGTTACCTACATCTCCAAATCTGACATAATAAATTGCCAGTCCCGTCCAGACATTAAATTAACATAATCATGAAAACTTGAAGAGAGGCATTTTGAAGTTTTTGCTTGAAGTTGAAGATTAATCTCAATTTCGAAGAAGAATTACCAAGGAACAAATCAAACCGATAGGAAAAAGAAATTAGGACTTGATGATGAAACATACAAACCTCTTTGGGAAGTAGAGGTAACACTCAATTCTTTTGTCTGGGAAGTCTCTAGAACTGATGACTTTTGCCCTGAACTTGACTTCTGATTCTCTTCCTCATCATAAGAACTTGAAAATGATGGCTCATCAGAAGACCTATATTCCACTGTCATTGTTTCATCTGCTTCATCTGTCTGTTCAAAGTACTTAAGCACTTCCTTACTGGTTCTATGAGTAACATTTTCCTGTTGGAAGTCCTTCAGCGGGTGATCAATCCCATTGCTCCCCATTGTATCCAATGCAAAGATTCAATTACTTAACCCCCACCAAACACTCTAAACTTCAGGTTCTCAATATCCAAAATTAACAATTCAGTAAACTAATGGCCCAAATGTGAAAGAACCAAATTCAAAACTAAGACCCTACTACGCCACAGCTCTTGAAGATTTCAAATTTAGCTGAATGACCAAAAACTTAATCACTAAGGAAAAACCAAGTTGACCCAAAACTCTACAACTCTTCAAACAACAGTTCTCGGTTCCCACATATCCAATTCCTCGAGATTTCCAAACCTTTAAGCTGCAAAATCTAGAACAAAAACATAGTTTAAAAAAAAAAAGCAAAACAAAACAAAAATGTTCAAACACCTAGAACTAGAAAATCCTCAAGAAACAAGCCATTAGATCGTGAACCTTGACAAGACTGAAAATTTATAAAGGAAATTGCCAGTGAAGACAAGAAAAGAATAATTAACAGAGTCCAAAGAAGTATAAATAAGGTCTTGGCTGTTGAATCAACATACGATTGACCAAAAGCAGAAAGAGAAACAGAAAAGAAACAAAATAAGGAAAGAACCAAGCACCCACCAGTCAAATTAACAAAACCATAGAACGTTAGGTGAAGAAGAAGAAGTATATAATAAAAGGTTTCTCACAGCAAAGCCAAGCCAACAGAGTTCCAGCAAAGATTGAGGAAGAGTTCACGTTCTCTGCCACCAAAGAAGATGGTAATTCAGAAGCAAGCAACGCAAAAACCGATACTGCTTAGAAAAATACAAGGTAAGAGTAGGTACGTGAAGGCTCTGCATATATTAAATTAAAGAAGAAGCGAGCCACAACTCAGTAGCCAGTAAAACTCACCAGCGACAATAATATATCTGGTTCTCTCAAATCAAATGAAGTAGTTTCAGATTTGAAGGCAAGAAGGAAAATGAAAACTTTGAGGGGTTTAAAGGGAAGAAGATGCAGATGTTCTTTATGTTCCTTTTTGATTGAATTGGACACAGAGACAGAGAGAAATTGGATTGAATTGAATTGGAGAGTGTTATGTAAGAAGAAGAAACTTCAGTCTCGTCTGGGTTTGCGCTGACAAACAAAAGTAATTTACTTGTATTGTAGTATTACGACACCTTAACCGGTAGCACAGTTAAATTTTAACCGTTTAATATTAACCTTTTTTTTTTTTGGTTTTTTTAATCTTAGAAATTTTATTCTTTAGTAGAAAAAAAAAAGGTGAAGCATTTTTTTTTGTATATATCATTGAGTTAAATTATTGAATTAAAATATTGACTAAAAAGAAAATTATAAAAAATTCAAAAAAAAAAAAGAAATAGTAACATAAACGATTAAAAATATTTTTATGTTACTTGATAATAATATTACGAATTGATGATAAAACTCTCAGAAATCATACAATTCATCATTTTTTATTTTTACCGTTGAAAATCATACAATTAGTCAATTTTTTTAATAATAAGGAGAGCAAAGTTACATGCTTTTTCCAATCTTTGGGACCATTAAGACAAAAAGGGCAGTTTAACAAACACATGTAAGGACGAGAAATTATTAAATAAGGTCATCTTGCCAATGTATTCCTAAAATGAAGTAAAAAAAATTTTGCTACCACCAATTTTACGAAGTAAGATTTATAGGCTACCAACAACTTCAACCTTGAACTAAATGCTTGATTGTATGTTTATTTTATCTTTAAAATTTGTATTATTTATATAGCATTTTTTTTTTGTTCTTGAAAATTATTTTAATGAAATTAATAAGAGAAAAAAAGGAAAGAAAAATTTTTAACCAACCCCGTTGGCTTAAAGTGTGAAGTGTAAGGACCGATTATCTTAAAGTCAATAGTTTAAATCAAAGTTGTCGGAACCGTATCGGTAAATGTATCATTTTTTTTTAAATTGATACATATCGATGCTAATATATTTTGATGTATTGTTTTGGATTTATCAATATAATAACATATTTTTTTTATAAAATATATATTTATTTATATAAACCTTCATCAAATATATATATATATATATATAAATATATGTATAATTTTTAAACATCAAATAAGTAAAATTTTGTATTATCTAGTATAGACCATGGCAAAATGACCGGTACCAATTAGTAGCGTTCGGACCAACAAGGGGTTGGATCAAGTGGTAAGCGACTTGTTCCAACTTAAGCAGGTCTAGGGTTCGAGATCTTGCGTACGTAGCAGCCCCCGTTGGTAGACTCACCCGTCATTCCAGATACGCGACACGGGTCGAATCCGGATTAGTCGGAGTAAAGCTTCGGATACCGGATGAGAAACCAAAAAAAAATTAGTAGCATTCGGTATAAGAATAACCAATACGTACCAATACAGAATCCGGTATTGCACTTAAAAATCACTGTATTATTATTTTAGTCCGAAATTGATACATATCAACTAGTATATTAAGCATGACGTTAAAATCGAACGAAACTGATAACTTTGGTTTAAATCGAACCCTTGACCTCCATGTATATTAAGCATGACGTTAGCTAAGAGCGAAAAGAAAAAAGTGAGAATTTTACAATAAGGATATCGCAAGAGTTTAAAGCTTATGTTATAGGAAAAAGGTGCAAAACATAAAAGGGTTATTCTCGGGAGAGAATACTAAAAAATGGCGGAGAAAGAGAATTGATCTTTTGTCTGAAGGCTCTATAAAGCCGCGTACATAAAGATAACGGTGCGGCTTTGAAGGTGAAGGTGTGGAAATATGAAAATCGTTCTTTTTTTAGTAAGTACTAATATTTTTCAATGCAAAATTAATTTAATAATAACACCATGAAAAATAAAGATTCTGACCGAGGATCGGATATTCATTGGAACAGCGTTGAAATGATTCGGTGGGCCTGGCCCTACTCTGTTCTTTCTCTTTCGTTTCTTTCTCTTTACTAGCACTACTTTTCTTCTTTGCCCAACGTTATGGAAAAGATGGAGCTGGAAATCACTTTAACACGTCATCCATAACGGTGTCGTCTTTTGCCGTCGCCTTGAAGTTAATGGTTGTTATTAAAGGGAGCATTAATGCCTAGATTAACCTAATCTTTTGCATAGAAAGAAAGGATCAAATACCTGTTCACATATGTCGATGTCATTTTGGTTAGGTCGTACCGATGAGATGAAGAGAATGCTTTAGCTGTAACACTGTAATATTAAACTATGATACATATGATAATATTAACATGAAATAGAGAATGTGAAATGGAAAATTTGCAAAGAGTTTAATTAAAAGGGTGATTATTAGTTTAAATTTGAGGAAAATTTGAAATATGTTCTGTGACCTAATTAAAACTTGTCAAGATGGGAATAATAATTCTAGAAACTAAATAAAAATAGGAAAGCAACAAACCGATTTTTGAGGTCTAAGGAAAATTTTATGGAAATGATACTTGAAAGTTAAGAACAAATAAGATCTAAGTCAATTAGATTTAACAAAAAGGAAGAGATGTACTACTACTACTATTATTATTTTTATTAACTAGTTTAAATTATTGCTTAAGATTGGAGTTTCTTGAAAATATATTTACATGTAATGGTGATAAATTATAATATTTATATACAGGAAAGTTAAATTGGGAATGAGCTTAATGGAGAAAGAAATACAATTTAGTGATAAATTAAGAGAGTTTAACATTATTAAAGAGTTTGGGTCAGTTAGTAAACCCTAGCCACCCATTTCTTTCTCTCCCTCTCTTCTCCATAGTTTTCTTCATCTCTTCGTTTACTCCTCCTCCTTCTTGATTATTATCGTTAAGGGGGAGGAGGGACCCTAATTTCATATTTTATCGTAGTTTTCTTTATTTTTGCTTGAATAAGTCTTAGATCTTTTGATTTGGGTATTTGAGTCTCAATTTTATCTGAGTTAGTTAGTCAGTTTGTTACAGTGGATCTAAGACTGTTAACCTTAGATTATGATGATTTTGTTTTATTTCTTCTGGGTCATTCAAGGAGGATTTCGAATCAGTCACTTCTTTATCGCTCACGAAAGCCTTCGGTTGGGAAAAACATGAAGCGAAAGCGAGAGAGTGATGTACGTGATAGAGACTCATGAAGAAGGTTCGAGATTCAACATAGTAGGCAAGATGTTGCGAGTTATAAAACAAGATCCAGATCTACAAGATAACAAGTTTAAATCTATTGTAATTTTCAATTTTTTTAGTATTATGAATGTAATTTTATTTGAATGAATGAAAGTTACATTTTCTTCAAAAAAAAGTGATAAATTAAGAGACATCGACGGAATTGAATATTGGCAAATCTCTTAGAGAATTAATCGGGAGAATTAAGTCAAATTATAGAAGCTAATGAGTGAATTGGACATTTTATGTAAGTTACATGTATTATAATCTTTAGAGGTGGCATTAAATAAATTACTCCTTCTGTCCCTTAATGTTTATCTCCTTATTGACTTTCACAAAATTTAAAAAAAGTGGTTGATTTATGTTGAATTACTTTATTGTCCTTGAGGTTTGTAAGTGTTTTTGGGGTTTTGTGTAATGATGTAATAGTAATAAAATAAAATGAAGGGTAAAATTGAGAATTGAGATTTATTTATTATTTATTTATGGTAAGGGTATAAATTGAGACTTTTCATAAAAAAGATGGACAAACAAAATGGGATGGAGAGAGTATATTGAAGTCATTGGGTTAAATAGAATATTATAAGATGTGGACCATTAGTAGAATTTTGATTAATTAGTAGGGTAATTTGGTAAGAATGGAAGGTCGGTCCACCACCAAGTTCTTTTAAAGGGCCGAATGCCCTTGTTGTAGAAAATGGCAATTGTCTTTTTTTCTTTTTTTTTTAAATGCAATTGAACTTTATTCAGCGGAAGGAACACAAAACCCAGTTTAAACTTAGGTTAAACAAGAAAAAGAGCAAAAACTATTAGCACACACAATGCAGCCAAGCAATTTGCCTATTGACTCCTTCATTTGCTAAAGTATCAGCCTCTTCATTTGCTTCCCTCATGGTGTGCACAATTCTAAAGTTCTTCATATCTCTTTTCCATGCTATGATCTGGGCAACCCATTTTCTCACTTTCCATGGACAATCAAGAGGATTAGCAACCCATTTAACAGCATTCATGGAGTCACTTTCCACAAGGAGTCCATGAGTATTCATCCATCTTGATGCACAGAAAATCATGACAGTTTCTCTAATAGCTAAGATCTCTGCTTCATTAGAATCACATAGCCCCACAGCTTTGGAGAACTTCATCCAAATCTTGCCATTCTCATCTCTCAACAGGCCTCCAATACCCCCAGGTCTCGGCTTTCCTCTCACTGCTCCATCAACGTTAAATTTCATAAGGCCTTTATGTGGTGGAATCTAGCTTAAAGTGCTCCTCTTTCTCACAGCCTTTTCGAACCTTTTCGCTCCAGCAGGATTGACAAAAAGATCAAGTAGGGAGGTATCCATGGTTGGCCATTTAGCTTTAATCCACCATGAAAGTCTCAGTTTGATCAAATATAAACAACTCCATGACATCAAGCCTTTTTCCATTGAAGACTATATCATTCCTATGCAACCAAATGGACCATATAACAGCAAAAAAGGTCATTTTCCATACCTCCACGTTACCTATAATCCCAATTGCCGACTGCCAAGCAAGAAAGAAACAAGATGGCTCCAAAGGAGACACCAATTCAATCCGCCAAAAATTGCAGCAAGCCATCCAAACACTCCATGTAATGTTGCAAGTAACGAAAAGATGAGGAACGGACTCAATTTCAGATTTGCAAAAAGAGCACATCGCTGAATTAGCCTGAAGCAATCCTCTCTTAACAAGTTCCTCTTTCACTGCCAATTTCTTCCTAATGACTTGCCATGCAAAAACTTCGACTTTTGGAGGAGCAAGGTTGGCCCAAATATATTTCCAAACTTCCATTCTATTAGAAGACTGATTCATAACTTCCCTGCAAAAAGAAACAGAGGAATAAACTCCATTTGGATTATATTTCCAAATTAATTTGTCCTCAAAATCATCAATAAGTATAAACTCCTTCAACACTTCATTGAAATCCCTCCATTGCTGTTGTTCCCAATCGAAAATTGGTCTTCTCAATTCAATGCTCCACTCCCAAGAGCTGCCTTGAAGTCTTCTAAAATCCTTTGCTTTTCCAATCTTGTTAGTGGCAAGAGCAAAAATTCTTAGGAATAAATCTTTCAAAGCCATTTCACCAGCCCATATATCATGCCAAAAATCCACACTGCTGCCATTCCCAATTGACACCCCCATACAATTTTTAATCAAATCGTGGTATGGACTCTGAGGAAAGAGTGGTCTAGTGATGTTTTTCCATATCAAGGAGCATCTATAATTATTACCTCTTGCTGGAAGAATAGCACTAGCATCCAAATCATTTTTCTTAACAATCACCTCACGCCACAAGCTCATCCTTTCATTACCAAAACGCCACAACCATTTATTAAGAAGAGCTCTATTTTTCAAGTCAAGAGTAACAAAGCCCAGGCCTCCAAATTCCTTGAAATTATAGATAGACTGCCAATCCACATAGTGAATTTTCCTTGTAAAATTGGAACCAGACTAGAGAAACCTTCTCATAATTTTATCCAGTTCATTCTTTATCACCACAGGCATTTGAAATAAAGACATATAAAACACAGGCAGACTACCCAACACTGATATCAATAACGTCAATCTTCCTCCCATGGAAAGATAATTTGCCTTCCAAACCGCGAGCTTCGATCTAAACCTCTTTACAATAGGTTGCCAAACCTGAGTAGAGTTTGTCTTTGTCCCCAACGGTAATCCAAGATAATAACAAGGCAAATTCCCCATGTTACAATTAATAGAGTTTGCCTATGAAAGAAGTTCTTGACTATGGATTTTGATCCCCACTAAACTACTCTTCTTGAAATTTATCTTCAAGCCCGAGACAAGTTGGAAGCACCTTAGGACTCTTTTGATGTTCAATAATTGATCTTTATCATTTTTGCAAAAGATCAAGGTATCATCTGCATATTGCAGATTAGATACACATAAGTCTCCAATTCTGACTCCTTCAAAAAGCTCATGATGCATTGCTTTCTTTAAAAACAAACACAAGACTTCTCCAATCAAGTTAAAGAGAAAAGGGGAGAGAGGACAACCTTGTCTCAAACCTCTGGCCATATGAAATTGCCTAGTTGCAGAACCATTGACCAATACTGAAACCGAGGCTGTTGAAATACAGGTCATCATCCATTTGATCCATGTCCCTCCAAAACCCATTTTTCTCATAACCAGCTGTAAGAAGCCCCAATCAACACTGTCATAAGCCTTCTCGAAATCAACTTTGAAGCATAAACCCCCTCCATTACTCTTCCTCATCCAATCTATAAGTTCATTTGCGACTAGAGCACAATCCAATATCTGCCTTCCTTTTATGAAAGCAAATTGATTCAAGTCAATAATCTCAGGCATCACTTCCTTTAATTTATTGACAAGGACCTTGGCAATAATTTTATAGATGCTTCCCACAAGGCTAATAGGACGATACTGGTTCAAGTTTGAGGCTCCATCACACTTTGGAATCAAAGTAATGAAAGAAGTATTAATACTCCAATGGAAAGTGCCATTTGCGTAGAATTCCTACATCATCTCCAAAATAACGCCCTTAAGAGTACCCCACTGTCTTCTTACAAAATTTAAATTAAAACCATATGGCCCTGGAGCTTTGTTTTTGTCACAACATTTGACTGCTTCATACACTTCCTCCTCCTCAAATGGTCTTTGGAGTTTCTCAATGCTACTAGCTTCCACCTTCTTGAAATCACAATCAATATTCAAAACTTCAGCCGCAGTCTTCAGATTATAGAACTTTTCGAAATGACTAGCAATTTCTTCTTTGAGCTCCACAGGGTTCTCCACCATTCTCCCTTCAAACTCCATATTGTTTATAAGATTCCTTCTCCCCCTGCTAGCAGCAACCATTTGGAAGAATTTCGTGTTTTTGTCCCCTTCTTTTAACCACTGCAATCTAGATTTTTGTTGCCAAGTTCTCTCTTCATCCCTATACAACTTCCATAGTTCCCCTTTGAGCCGGACTATCTCTTTTCTCATATCCTCCGGAAAATTGTCTTTTTTTCTTTCTCAAACACAAACTCTTCCTCAATAACATTCATATGATCAAGATGGTCCCACATAGAAGCTAAATATTTGACCTTAGATTTTCTTAGATTATCTTTGATTAATAACTATATAGTATTATCCATACAATCTATACATCTATACAATCTATACAATTAAATTAAAGTTATGTCTAATGGAACTCTAAGGAGAGTGTCACTTGGTTTTTTTTTGGTTATTTTTTGAAAATTTAAAATATGTATTACCTTAAGAAATAGTAAATATAATTATTTAAAATAATTAGATTCATTCAATTTACTCTTTATGTTTTAGTTGTTTGTGTTAATTGTAAAAGAGAAATGAAAAGGCATTTGAAAAAAAGAAAAGATAATGTGAAGTAAATTAGTTTTTTTTAAAAATGTTCAATAAGTTTTTTTCCCATATTCTTGAGAAATAAAAAAAATCCTTATTTTGTTTTTGGTCAATCGTATGTTGATTCAACAGCCAATACCTTACTTATACTTCTTTGGACTCTGTTAATTATTCTTTTCTTGTCTTCATTGGCAATTTCCTTTATAAATTTTCAGTCTTTTCAAGGTTCACGATCTAATGGCTTGTTTCTCGAGGATTTTCTAGTTCTAGGTGTTTGAACATTTTGTTTTTTTTTTTTTAACTATGTTTTTGTTCTAGATTTTGCAGCTTAAAGGTTTGGAAATCTCGAGGAATTGGATATGTGGGAACCGAGAACTGTTGTTTGAAGAGTTGTAGAGTTTTGGGTCAACTTGGTTTTTCCTCAGTGATTAAGTTTTTGGTCATTCAGCTAAATCTGAAATCTTCAAGAGCTGTGGCGTAGTAGGGTCTTAGTTTTGAATTTGGTTCTTTCACATTTGGGCCATTAGTTTACTGAATTGTTAATTTTTGGATATTGAGAACTGAAGTTTAGAGTGTTTGGTGGGGGTTAAGCAATTGAATCTTTGCATTGGATACAATAGGGAGCAATGGGATTGATATAAGGCAAGAAATTATAAAGATAAGTCAATAGAAACTTTTTTTTTTAAATTATTTCTCTTACTCTTTACTTTTTAATGTTAAGAAGTTAAAGTTTGATATATGATTTAATTTCCTATTTTTTTTCCACTATGGCCATATATATTAATTTTCATAACTATGCTTTCTTTTTTTTTTAATTATGTCACACTTAACATTGTTTGTTATTATCTACTTAAATATTATAATACATTTATTTTAAAATATAAACCCAAATAATTATTTTTATACCCATAACATTAGCGAGGGATAACATCTAGTTAATAATTAAAAGATGTACAAAAAAATTGTTCAAAAGATTTGACTAGTCTTAAATACTAGGGACCTAAATGGACAAATATAACCAAACTAAATTCCAACTAGTCCTTTAATGATTGGTAATAATTAATAAAATGTAGTTATGAAGGTTTATATTAAATCAATCATATAATAAAAAATTCTCAGAAATTTAAAGGATGATAATTTTTTATTTAAATTTTTTTAGATATTAATTTGGAAGTGATTCTTTGCTTAGTACATTATTATGGAGATTAATATGAAAGGTCTTATTTTATACGGGAAGGGTATCTTAATTTTTGATATCCGAGAGCTCATATGAGAAGAGAGGCTAATATGTTAGCACATAATTTAGTTAGGGGTAACTATGATTCGGTTTCAACTATGAAATTGAACTGAACCGTAGTCACAAAAATAGGAATCAAAACTTTAAAACCCAATTGAAACGCTAACCAGGAATGGTTCTGCTTTGGTTTTCCTTATTTAGGAACCATAAGAACCGACATTAATTTCATATATGGTTATGATCTTTTATATATTTTTTATATATAAAATTATATACATTTTAAAATCAAAACCGGATACAACCTGAATCAAAATTCAAATCAAAACTGAAACTGAACCACGATTCGGTCTAAACCTAGCTAAAGTTGAATGCCATTTAAATTCTAGGTTGATTTGGAGTCACTATGCCAAAAATGGCTTTAGACAGCAATTTACTAATAACATTTAAGGTGCTAGCAGAAATTTTAAAAACAACACTAATGTAGCAGTTTTGAATATGTTGTTTAATTGATTAAGTCATCAAGTATGTTAATGCTTTTAATTTTACTAAAACATATGATAAATGTTGCCAAATTTAAATAGTAAGCAGTTTTATTTACTAATTTTTTATATTATACCTAAAATTTAAGAATGAAATGATTGTTTGCTTATATGAAAACTATTAAATTAAAAAAAAAACTTTGACTCAATTTTTAAAAAATATTTAATGTACACTAGCTATTTTTGTGCTTTGTAGCAATAAAGAAAATTATTTTTGGTTGACAAAAAAAAAAGAAAATTACTTTTCTGAGAAGCATTAAAGGAAAATATTGGTTCGTAATTAAATGAGTAAAATAAAAATATTTGCCCCAACCGTGATAAAACTTTTTTTTCCCCAAGCTCCCACTCCCACGCAATTCACGGTAAAAGCAAATAGCCTAACCCCCTTACAAATACTTTCCCTCTTAAAAGTAATCAACTCTAACTACAAGTTACGTGCTCACACTTTAGGATCTTACATTGTGCGGTCTCAGGCTAGTTTTATCGTACAGTATGCCTAAGTCAACCTTACTCTCCCCGGCTAAAGTACTCTCTCGCTAGCGAGAACATAGAAACTCCAAGCTATAATGTTAGTTATGGAATAATGGTTATACAATGGAAGCTAGAACTCTAAGGTTTATGGAAGAATGCTAAATGGACTCTTTATGGAAGAACACTTTTCATAACCATGACTCATGTTACAGATTGGGGAGTGTGGGGGGCACCCTATATATATACACACACACAAAAAAAAATTTCCACCTTTTTAATGTGTGGCTAATATCATGCCACATGTCACAATCCTATGATACTAAGTGTCACTACCATATGATGCTAAATGGCTACCTTATAATGGCATGCACGTAGACTTATCTTTATCGAGACTTATAATAATTTTTATGGATAAGGCTTATCCACTTCTCTCTAGATAATACCTATTCATACCCATCTAGAGAGTTCCACATAACTCTACATGTTTCCACATTTGTCCATAAGGTTCTAAGGTCTTCTAGAACCTTCTAGCCAACTCTAGGCCAAGCTGCCTGCAGCTATGGTATTGTGCCTGTGCGCACCCACGTGCTTGCTTGCTCACAATCGCTTGGCTGTTTGCCAGTACTGGCGTCTATTCCCGTGCGACATGCCTATACATCTTTCTTCACGTTAGCAAATGTGCTGGTACTTTGGCTTTGCACCCACACTTCCTTTCGTGCCTTGGTTACCTGCACCTTGGCATGCTTGTACCACTGGGATGCTTTGGCCCGTGACATTCTTTCCCACCTAATCTAGCAATGCCCTTGTCACTAGGGAAGTCTTGTAACCACTCGTGACACCTTTGTTTCTTACATGTTGATCAGTGACGCTACCGTCACCTCGGTCTCGTTTGCCGACCATTATCCATTGTCCTTCCCGTGGGTTTGGTAGGTTTTTGCAATTGGACTCCATAACACATGAAGTCCCTCTTAGACTCGTTGGGAAGGCCTTCGACTTTATTTTTCTCATGCAAGGTCCACTTTAGGTTGGTCGAGACCCTTCGAGTCTCAAACCTCCTAGTTTATTGCCCGCAAAGTCCCTACCTTGCATACAACCTCAACAAACCGAGCCACAACATTCTTAGGTTCATGATCGTTCTTCTCACCCACTGGCCAACGCATCATAAAGGTATAGGCATGCCAAGTTACAGGCAACAGAGGCACGAGATGTGGGCGCACGAGAGGAAGTGTTGGCATAGAGTTGATGACACACCCAGACCTAATGCGACTTTTCCGTACAAATGGAATAGTGTAAGACGGCGTATTAAGTCGATAATACGTCGGTCCGGATGTATCTAATTAAGAAGAGAAGTCAAGCTTAAGATAAGACGTAGTTGGAAGATGAGATTGGTGACCATGCATGGAATCACTAAAGTGGACTTCTTTAAGTCCATAGCCAATGGATTGGAAGTCCATTGGTGAATTGGTCGGTGGATCGGGCCAAGGATTGAAATTATGAGAGGTTTTAAAGAGGGGAAAAAGTCTGGCCCGGGGCCCGAGTAGACCCGGTGTCGGGCTTGCCTATAAATAGGGGGAGATGAGCTCTCCCCTCTCATTTTCTCTTCTCCTTCTCTTTTCTCCTTTCATTTGCTCTCTCGGAGAAATTTTGGACTTTTAGCCGATCCGGACAAATCGACTGTAGGATCAAGGCGAGTTCTTGGTATGTTATTCTTAACTCCTTGATCTACTTTTTTCTAAGTTTTCACGTATCTCCATGCATTAGTCTAGGAGAGATCCAAGCTCAAAGTTAGGTTTAGCTTTTAATTATATTTTAAGTTTATATTTGAGATCTAGGAACTTTGAGCTTGTGATTCTCGTTTCTGCTCCGGTAACTGCATCGTGGGAGGTGAGAGGAACCTCCGTATCGAATTTCACTCCAATCGGTGGACCGAGGGGCTCAGGAACAGAGGAAAAGCCTCGAATCCCGAGGCTGCCGGACGGCTCCCTCGCGGGAGAGACTCGCAGCCTAGGTCCCACGAGGGACTTGGGCCAGTCCCGCGTCGGACAGGGCCTTTTGGCCCAATCCGTGCAGTTGGGCCTTGTTAGGCCCAAACCGAGCGGGCCTCGGCCCAATCAGCAAGGAAGGGGCCTTTTGGGCCTAGAAACAGGCCAGGCCTGACCCAAACACATGGGGGGCCTGCCTGGCCCAGCTCGAGTTGGCGACCCATGGACCCAGGGGCATTTTCTTAATTTTTCATCAAGTGTCCAATTTTAACCCCAGAATCTCCCGGACACTTTTCTAAGCCCCGAATCACATTCAAGCCCAGTCTTAGGTCATGTTAGAGCCTCATAGGTGCATTCATAAATTTAATTATGAATGCTAACGTATATTTCCGTGTGCTAGGGCTCCGGGTGAATCGAATGCGGCGATACTCTGGAGGTTGAGCTACATAGAGCCCTTGGGAGTATACGAATCTCCCAATACTGTGAGTGGCTTTATTTTCAGTGCTTAGCCACTAGGGGCAAACATTTTTAAATGTTTTAAAAAAATGAATTGTTTTAAAAAGGTTTTACAACTGTTTTGGGATAGGGGCAATCCACGACACACACTTTTTATTTTGTGATACACCCACTTAGAGGGTGGGATGATTTTAAAATCTAAAGGCTTGTGTGTGTTTAAATGTTTTAAACATATATATTTTCAGTATATATATATATATATATATATATATATGATGAATATATGAGAGAAATGCGAGATGAGTAATTGAGTGGCTCATCGGGCTCCAATATATGCGGGAGCGTGGACCGAGTTGGAGAGGCATGCTAGATTCTCAACCGTGGATCGCCTGTCGAGGGGCGCGATAAGACGAGACCCTGGGTGAGGGGCGGAGGGAAGCTCGTCAGGGCTCCAGAGCTGTGTTCCACCACAGCTAGCTACCACCGAGGGAACGGGCTAGAGAAGGAAAAAGGGAAGAAAATGATTTCAAAGTGAAAAAAGATAGCCCTTGGTGCAGTAAGGCATACGACCGGCCAATCGTGCCTTCAGTGTATTAAATGCCAGCCCATTTAGTATATATTTAATTTAAAGGTTTTAAATCCAATTCTCTTTTGGAGAATTACAAAAGAGATTTTGAAAACAAATTTGTTTATTTATTTATTTTATTATATTTTGGATTATCCCTATTTTCTCTAATCCCGATGGAGATTCATTGAACCTCTGCCACTCACCTGTATCCAATATGGATGGATGCAGATTCGCGTACGAGGTCAGCTAATAGAATGGAGGCTCACTAGGAGACGTCGGTGGCTTAGGCTTAGTAGTTTTCCACTGCATAGGTATTTCTTTCAAATTAATCCACTGGTGCACTATTTAAGTTTTATTATTTTATTAAATGATTTTTAATTAAAGTTTTAAAGGTTTTGCAGCGATGGTATCTGTAGACACCCCTTTTTATTTTTATTTATTTCATTTCTTTTCTTCCAAAATAAAAAAATAAATAAAAATAAATAAAAATAAAAATTAAAAATTAAAAATAAATAAATAAATAAATAATAATAAATAAATAAATAAAATGGTCTAGCTTCGGGATTCCCCTTCAACAATTCCAAAAACCAGCTCATCATTTCATCCACATGCCCACTCATCATTTTGTCCACCCCCTCTCTCATCAGAAGATACCCTTTCAACAATCCCAAAACCAGCACATGCATTCATCATTTCATCCACCTCCTCTCCCACTAAAAGATGCCATACAAGAAAAAAGAACAAGAAAAAACAAAAAAATCCTCAGATGAAAACGGGGATAAGAAGGCAGAGGAAAAGGGGAAGAGAGGAGAAAAACTTTTTTGGGGAGGGAGGAGATTTCTTGCTAAAAAAAATATTTTTTGAGGCTTGGGGTTTTTGTTTTAAAAAAAATAAAATAAAAAAACAGAAAATATAAAACAACTTGGAGGGATTTCGAGCTTGTTATAGGCTAGTAATTGGTGAGTTTTAGGCTTGAATTCCGTCTAAGGTTCACTGAAATAGAAAGAAAAAAGCTCGGATTTAAAGTTTTTTTTTAGGAATTTGAAAGCTAGATCTAGGGTTTTTTATTTGGAGTTTGGTAAATCGGTGTATGATTTTGTGTTTAGCGATCTGAGAGGAGTTTGTTTAGGAAGATTGTGTTTAATTTCGTGGCTTAGGAGACAAAATCCGGAAAATGTTCTTGGTGTTCTTCAGTGTTCTTGGTGTTCATCAAAAGTTCATGTGAAATAGTTGGTTTTGATCCGTTTGGGGTTGATTTTCTGGGTTTAATTGTGTTTGTAGAGAAAATTGTTCTTGGTGTTCTTTGAAAGTTCATGATTTTCTGGGTTTGAAGGCTGTTTTGATCCGTTTGGGTTGATTTTTTGGGTTTAAATTGTGTTTGTAGAGAGAGAGAGAGTGTGAGTGAAGAACTCGGGTAGAGAGAGAAAGAGAAGAAAAAAATGGCAAAAATTTTAAAAATGAAGTAAAATTTTGGTTTTTATACTACGCTACAGTACCCGCTACAGTGCCCGCGCCTCTGACCCGACCCGATCGCAGTGATCCGCCTTCCATTTTTCTGGTATTTTCCGAAATTAATTTAATTTAATTTTTTTTTCTTTTTACATGCTTAATTTGGACCCATTTCAATTTAATGAATATTTAATTTAGTTCATGCATATCTAATTTATTTAAATATATTGTTCTCATATTAATTTAGATCCATACATATTTAATTTATGTCATTTTAATTTAGATTCATGCATATTTAATTTAGCTAAGCCCATGCAATTTAATCTAGTTCATATCGTTTTAATTTTAATCTATCAGTATTTAATTTATGACATTTTAATCTAGTCTCATTCATATTTAACCTATATCATTTTAACTTAGCTTTATGCATATTTAATCTATGCCATATTAATTTAGTTATATGCATGCTCATACTTTATTGTCATATTATTGTCATCCATGCGAGTAATGATATGTGGGGATAGTGAGGGTCCGATCATGGTGTCCGGTTCGAAAAGGTGAAAATTCACATTCGACCTGGATTCCTAGGTAAGAGATCCATTTTGAATCAGACCCAGAATTGGGCGAGGTTCACGGTGGGTCTCGACAAAATCCTTACTATCCTTATTTTTAAAATTGATGAGATAACATTTCATATGCCATGCATTTAGGCATCTAAATAAATTATAGGTGTTAGTTTTAAAAAAAATAAATAAACCAATAATGATAAATTCTTAAGCCGATAAGGACAATAAAACCTTTACATTAAATAATAAAAGTAAAAGAGTGATCATCTATGTCTAGTAAAATCCTTACAAATGGTTTAAATTATGAGGATTTAATCACGGGATCCGGTTTGGGAGGGTGAAAATTCGCACCTAGTCCGGATCTTTAAGTAAGAGACCCACTTCGAATCGGACCCAGAATTGGGCGAAATTCATAATAGGTCTCGATAAATCCTCACTGTTTTTTATTAGATTGATAAGGTAGCACTTTGCACTTCAAACATTTAAATATCCAATAAAGATAATGATTTCGAAAAACCCTAAAAAAGGGCAAAAATGAAAAGGAAAATATTAAAAAAAAAAGGAAAGGGTGATGAAATGTATTTTTGAAAAGAAAGCATTACTTGTTGGCTTTAATAAAAATGTAACTTCCTAAAAGAAGTAAAAAGCTTTTCTTGTCTGAATAAAATGAACTTTGGAATTTTAAAAAAAAAGAGATCAAAAATCAAAAGAAATTACCTGACATTCTTTTTAAAATATTGATTTGAAAATGATAGCAATAAAACCAATAAATTTTGTCTTTGTTCAAGAACATATATTTATAAAAAAAAATCAAAAAGGTGTTTCGAAATTCGTTTCTTTCCAAAAAGTTAAAAAAAAAAGAAAAGAAAAAAATTGTTTCGGAAATTGTTTTTTTTAAACTCTTACAAATAAAAAAAGAAATGTTTTGAAACTTAATTTTCATTTAACTTTTCACCAATGACAAAATATTTTGAAACTTGTTTTTGTTTGCTTGAATAATCAGGGAAATAAAAAATGTTAATACAAAAAATTAAAAAAAAAAACCAAAAGAAAAGGAAAATTACAAAATACATGTTTTTTTAATTAATTAAGGCCTAAGTATTATTAAATTAATCGGTACCGTCATCTTGATGGGCGTTGTGGGGGTGCTCATCCTTCCCCGCACGTAACCGTACTCCCGACTCCAGTTCTCCGTTCCGCAGACCAGGACCTACACAGCTTAAGTACGCCATCTAACGGCCAATGCTAAGTTAGGTAGATTTTAATAGGTGACTAACCGCACCTAAACAAAAATGGTTAGTGGCGACTCCGTAAAATTCTTTTAAGTCCCAAATCTGTAGTCGTCTCGGGTAACGTTGCGACAGTATCCATTTAATTGCCTTGCGGTGCTTCTAGTGCGTGGCCGGCTGACACATACTTCGAGGCAGCGCCGCTGTTGCCACGTGGCTGACCCAGGCAGGTCGGGGCGTGACAGTTGAGCTTCGGGCACATCTGCTGGTGGGTAGACGGATATGCGGGCATGACTTGCAGGAGCGAGCATGTCTTGCAGGAGCAGGCATGAATGAGGGCAAGTAGTCGAGTGATTACAGGCAAGCAAGCACGCTCACTCAGCTACGAGCTTACATGCATAGGCATACTACCATAGGTGCAGGCAGTTTGGCCTAGAATTGGCTAGAAGGTTCTCTCTAGAAAATCTTAGAATCTTATGGACACATGTGGAGTTGTGTGGAACTTTTTACATGGATATGGATAAACATTATCTAGAGAGAAGTGGACAAGCTTTATATATAAAGATCAGGATAGGTCTAAGTCTATATGGTTAGGAGTTAGTTACTCGGCATCATATGGTGGTAACACTTGGTGTCATACGATTCTGACATGTAACGCGATATTACCCGCACATTGGCAACTATCACACTACCTCGAAATATGTGTCTACAGTCACGGACCCCGAAGCACCGTAAGACATAAATTGAATATCATTGCTACAAAATATTTAAAACTAAACTTTAGTTAGAAAATATTTAGAATAATAATAATAAATTCATTTAATAAAATGAATTATATAAAACACAGTACCGATGGATTACCTAAAAGAATACGTAAGCAGCGGAATTTAATAACTCCTAAGCCACCACTTCTCCTAGTGAACCTTCGGACATCTAACCTGAAAAACATTAAAGCAATGTGGAGTGAGTACAATTATGTACTCAGTGAGTGACTTCGGTTCAATGCAAAGTTACTTAGGGTTTAGGAGTTGGGTAATCCAAAACAAGTTAGAAAACATATTTATAATTTACTTTTATAAATCCGTTTTAAAAATCATTTTCCCTAAAACCTTTCTAATTTAAATAAAGGGTAAAGGTCCGAATTAGGCCTAAACGTTGTGGGATAATGCGATTTAGGCCTAATCGAATAAATTAAAACAATTAAGGACTAAACGTTATCGAAGGATAAGAATTAAGGCTTAGTTGACGAAAGTAACTTACACGCGCCATTAAGTTAGTAACGATGAACACATGGCAAACAATGATTTGAAACATTTTTATTTGATAAATAATTAAAAAAATTATTTTATTCCAAAAAGCTTTTTTATCTTTTGAATTTTTTGCAACAAAAAGAGAAAGTAAACTAAATTTTTAAAAATGAATAAAAAAAATAAGATGTATGTATGTATGTATGTTTTATATTTAAATATGAAAGGTATGATATAAATGCCTGATGAGACATGACCATACATATGAGTGAGAGAACTCGATAAGACTCAGCGTTTCATGTGATGAAGCGAATGAACCGAGATGGAGCATGCATGCGAGGTAGCCGTGGACCGCCTTTTTAAGGGGCACGGTGAGTGTATTACCTGGAATAGAGAGGCACGAAGGGAGACTCGCCAGGTCTGATGTAGCTGTGACCACACAGCGACTAGCACCGTCGAGGGAACGGGCTTAGAGAGAGATACCTATATCTTTACATATATATATATATATACACTTCAAAAGAAAAGAATATAGTTTCCTTATTAAAGGAAAGTTTTAAAAAGAAAAAAAAATAGTCATCGATGATACGAGATCCTCAACCATGGCCAAGGTCGAGCCTCGTTGTATTTTCACGACCAATCCATAGTTAGATGTTGTTATTATTATTATTGTTGTTATTGTTGTTGTTGTTTTACTCAGAAAGGATTTGGGGCAAATGTTAAAAAAAAAGGGTTTTTTTTAAAGAAACGTATAATGTTTCTAAATTGTTTTGGAATTACCCGAACTCCCCAAACCTATTTGACTTTGCATTGAACCTCTATCACTCACCTGTATCTAATGTTGTTGAATGCAGTTCCCATGTGCGAGGATGATAGATGGATCAGAGGCTCATAGGAGTGGTTGGTGGCTTAGGAGTTAGTAGATTCCGCTGCATAGGTTATTCTTTAAATTAATCCATTGGTGTTCTTTTTATTATTTATTATTATAAATGTTTTCTAACTAAATTTTAGTTTTTTATGATTTTGCAATGATGATACTCTTTTTATGCCTTGTGCCATCTCGGATGGTCCGCTTTTTATGACACGCATCTCGAGGTGGTACAGAAGTTGCCACACAACTGGACCGGCGAGTCGGGGCGTGACAAAACAATTAAAATTTTATACTACAAATTTAAATATTTATATACCATCCATAATAAAATAGAAATTTCAATATCCAATCTTTTCAAAAGCTAATACAGTTCAATGAAGTGGTGCTCTATGCTCCTTCATACTATTGAAATCATCTAAGATAGAATTAGTACTAAATCTGATAGCAATTTCTTTTTCAATGCAACCAATCAAGCAATCATTCAAAAACTGGTCTTCCATTTTATTCCGAAGTCTGGTCTTGACAATCTTCATGGCTGAGAATGCTCGCTCTGTAGTTGCTATAGAAACAGGTAAGGTGAGAACAAGTCTAATCAATAGAAGATGAGGTTTCAACATTAGGGACGGAAGATGAAGTTTCGGCATTAGGGATGGATGATGGTTCATTTTCAGGAGCTTTTCTTTTGAAATATGCACCAATAGTTGATCGTTTAGACCTATCAATTATAATTTGTAGATATAATTAATATAAAAGAAAAAAAGAACTATATAACAATATATACAAAAATTTCATGATTACAATTACTAAAAAAAATTAGAAAATAAATTAGAATACTTACATGATGAAAACAATTTTTTGATAAGTTTCTTGTGTTTGGTCAAATAAAGAAAAAAAATTTGTAAGTAAGCCGCAAGCAAGAATAGGTGAGGGTAATGTAATTTGTAAAGACAAGTAAGAGTGATAAGTGTTTTGTTTGAAAGGAAACATATATTCAATATTCACTGATAATAATAATGAGTTATTTACAAAAAGAGGAAAAATGTTGCATTAAATACTCTACAAGAAGCCTTTTGTAACTACGTACTAATCCTTGAGTTCATGTGTAAAGGATGTTGTCATTTCCTTGATTACCAATGCCCTTGCCCGATTGATCGTCACAAGGCACAAATAAACATGCTCTTCCAGCTCCTCCACCTGTTTCCTCAAACCAATATTGCTCTTCTTCATCTCCTCCACCACTTGCAAACAAAATTTATCTTCCCTCTTCTCCAAATAAATTTGTATCATCGCCTTGTTATGTTCAACTTCTTCATGTAGCCTGGCAACCAGCCTGCTCATCGTGTCGAAATCCCGGTTCAAAATATAAGTTCCCTTGGCTGCAACGTCAAGCTGCTCCCCTATTTTCCTAAGAAATCCACATTTCAAACATGGAAACTTGAAGAGTTTCTTCTTGAATTGCTTGATTGGCAAGCTGAAAATTGCCGGTGCCATGAGTATTGCCGCAAGAGTGTGTGCCGCTATGACTGTAGCTATTATTACAACCAAGCCACAAGCTGCCGTCAAGCAAACCCCGGATGCCTTTTGGAAGAACTTGATCAACTTAATTTTCCTAGCCACTTTTTTTCTCTTTGATTTAAGGTGGTGTAACACTGAGGAATACTTGTCGTGAATTATCTTGAAATCGTGCTTATTGGGATTCGAGAAAGGGTTGTTAAGGCCGATGAACGAGTTTAGGTCCGAAATAATGTGTCTAACTTTCTCAGGAGAACAATATTCATCGAACGAATCCAGTGCTTGTTGAATGAACTGGTAATTATATTGGATTTGGTTGATTTTCGTGAGGAGGTTGCCACAAATTTTTGAAGCTTCGGCGCTAATGTGGAAATAATTTAGTATAAGGGTTTTGAGTTCGGGTATTTTGGATAAAATTGCGGATTCGAGAATGGAAGGGATGGTGTCTTGACAAGGTTCCAAGAGTTGAAAGAATTTGTGGTGGAAGTAAGATGGAGAAGAGGGTTCATTGGCTAGTAATTGAGCCTTGGAGGAAAATTCTACGTAGGATTTGGTTCTTAATGCACTGAGGTATTCCTCATTGACGTTGAAGCTTTTACGTGCATCTCTCAACTCTTTCTCACCTGAAAAAGTCATGTTTAGCAAAAATTACTCTACGAGAACAAGCAACACACATAAAAATTCAAATTCAATATGCAATAATAATTTAATGAAAATGCAAAAGTATCAACATGATCAAAGCCAGAATAAGATAGCTATAGCATACCTCTTTTAATCTTTGAAGCTCTTAATGTTGCCCACATCTTGATCTCTTCTTGTTTGATTAAGAGGAAGAAGCTTGGATGTGGACAATCAAGGCTAAGGAGGAGGAAAATCTATATATTTATATCCGGAAAGTTTGGGAATTTGGGTGCTCTACAGGCTCTTGCTTATAGACAAGAAGCTTACAAGGAAGAACTAATATAATATAATGGTTGGAAGGGGTTTTCAAATTGATGAGCTATACAACTGCCAAGATTGCGGTTGGAATTTATGTACATCGACCTTTGCCTTATATAATGAAGCCTTTTAAAAAGAACCCATTCTTAAGAATTGCATTCCACGCTAGCTATATGATCCTTTTTTTATCATAACTATATAATCTTTTATCAAGAAAGAGAGAGAGACGGAGGCTTATATATTTCTTCAAGATTTGCTTGCAAGCTTTAAGGCCAAATTTAGTCGAAAAGCCCTTCATAGATTGAAACCCTTTATTGCATCTCTTTTCCTTGTTTTTTGCCTATGTATGCTTTTGTCTTGATGTTGTAGTGTGCTTTTGAAAGTTTACGCCATTCATGCTTGTGTGGAAGAGTAACATATGTGGAGGCTACTACCCTGAGCTTGATGATCTTCTTGTTCAAGTCTTGACGTAATATAACATATCTAACACCCTAGATCTCGGTTTAAAACAACCGACAAACTGTTTGTATCCATACATATATTTCTGACCATGCTCATACATTGCTTGGGGTATCTTTGATCTTCTCCCATGCCATTGGACCTCTCATTTTCTTACCAATTATTAGGGGAAATCTAACAAATATCATGACACAGTTTAAGTTCATATGAGAGGTCTTAAGTTCGAAATCCTTCATTTTCCAAGTAGGTCTCTTTCCATACTTCTTATACAAAAAAAAAAAGAGGGGGGGGGGGTGGTTTTATGTTCGATATAATTTGTTAGACATTTTCAATCTTAATTTCAAATTCGTATAAACATACACAATTTAATAATTATAAAAATACCCTTATATTACTTAATACAATTAAATGGTGTGATTCATAAATGACCAAATTCTTAATGTTTTCTAAAGCAAAAACCCGTCGTTATCCAATAATACATGTTGTTAGTATTGGATTTTTTTTCTGTAGTAACTAAGGCAATGTTTGGTACATGAAAATATTTTCTATTTTTATTCTCTAAAAAATATAAAGAAATCACCATATATGATAGGTGTCGTTTATAGAAATGTATGTATATTTTAGAAAATAAAAATGAAAATGAAAACGGACCTAACATTGAGAACAATTTTTTTTAATCTCGTCTCTAGATCCATTTCTATTTTCATTTTTAAAAGCATATGTACATTTTTCCTCACAAAACATATCTTACATGGTAGTTTCATTGTATTTTTTAGAGAATGAAAACAGAAAATATTTTTTCATATTAAACATAACCTAAATTTCTGTCACTACATTTTCAAGTATGGTATTATAAGGAAGATTAATGCCCAACTTATCAGTGTTACTTCTATTTTTCCTTAACGTGCCATCTATTAAGCTTATATTGAAATTAAATATACTTATAACTAAAGAGGTGCATGTGATTAATGCAAAATTTGAACATAATCTAAGAGTAGTAAAGAAGTTTGTATAGTTGTTTTTGATGAGGAATACTCACGTTAGTTAACGATCAGGCTTGATTGATTGGAGGGTTGTGGGTAGGCAAAGGCAAGATGGGCAACCCGTAAAGGCGATTAAAAGGGACCTTTGTAAGCTCTTTAATTAACAACCCTCATGTTTTTGTGGTGTGCGAACGATTTTTCAATTTGATGACAAAAACGTGGCTCATTACTCATTTTATCTATGGTATACGTGGACACTAGCTAGACAGTCCATCCACACACGACAAGGGCAAAAAGAAATAAAATAAATAAATAAAAAAACGGATTCAAAGAATATTCAGGAATAAGGTACAAAATTAAAGCAAAGTTTAGGAAAACCCATGTAAGTAACCTACATGAATTCCCATGCAAGATACTCTACCGTTAACAGATACTACCATATATTATATTGCGCCAAAAGTTCTTCCATACAAGAGATATATATATATGAGAGTGATTAGGTGATTATAATAATTGCTTAAAGTTTCTCTCAAATGTCACTCGCATATTAAGTAATTAAACTCGTTTTTAAATTCGATTGTTAGTTAAATTTTGAAACGAAATGGATTCATCCGACAAGGCAATGTATCACTAGTTACTCTTAACCTAATGATACATGAACTTGTAATGGTGTAGAATCTTTTTTTTTTTCTCTAGTTTAGGTGGTATTTATAACTTAATTTCTACAATCGACCTACTATCAAGGTGTCTTACCCACAAGTCTGGTCACTAGAAAATGACCTAGAATCTAAACTACAAGTATATCAACTAGAACTTTTTTTCTCGAGAATCTTGCAATTATCTAATTAAATAAAGTATTATGTAAAGGACCATTGTGGCCATCTAGTTTCATTGCTAATGTCTTAAAGACTCATAACTCATAACATCTAGCGGTGGCAGATAGGTAAGTTGGGTTGGGTTCAGGTTTGGATCATTCGGGTTGGGTCAGGTTCGAATCAAGAGAAATTTCGATCATTTCGGATTCGGGTAAGGGTTGGGTTCGGGTTCGGGTTTCAAGTTCAAGTCGTTTCGTGTTCGAGTCATATTAGTTCGAGTTTGAGACTCAAGTTTTTTGGTTTGAGTTATTTCAAATTCAATTTGAATTATTTGAATTTATTTTTTTCATGTTTAACACTTGGATTCTAATTTGTGTCATTTTGGATTTTATTATGGGATATTAACTTCTCTTCTTTTTTTCCTTTTACACAGATTCGAGGTTTATTGAAAAAACGATATTATTACTTACTAGATTTTTAACTTTTAGTTTTTAGCAATTTATTTTAACTGAGTAAAAATTCAAATATTCAATTTAAAATGAAAATTTATAATCGATGATTGAGTTTAGTTTTAATCTTACAATTTGGAATATGTACAAATGAAAATCATAATTCTTAATTCTAAATGAGACATAATAAAATCTGAAAATCATATTAATTTTGAATTTTTTTTAGCAATAAATAAGTCGATTTTATTGTAGATATCAATTTTTTTTATTTAAATTCTACCTAGACGACTTTTCAGGATATTCAATTACAATATAATTTAATTTACTTTAACTTATTATTAAATCCATAGATTAATTTTTTTTAAATACTCCATCTGTTCCGGAAAAGTCTTTCTACTACAATATTACACAAATTTTAAGAAGGCAAAACATCTTAACGTACTCTTTCACTTTTACCCCTTACTTTTGTCAACCAATAATTTTGTGTTTGCCGCCAAAAATTCCTTCCCCGGTTCCTCTCTTGCAATGCTTATTTTATTGTACTTTCTTGAATTTTGTTCAAAATATGTAATGATGACAAACAAAAAATAAGGTTAAGATGGGTAGTTTAAATAACCTTGTTAATTTTTTTTTTATAATGGACAAATAAATTAGGATTTCTCAATAAGAAAAGTTAAACAAATAAAATGAAACGGAGAGAGTATTATATAATATTGATAAAAAATTAGTTAAATTATAAAAATTTAATATTAATTAAAATATTATATGATATATGATATTTCTTTATATTAAGTTATTAACTATAAAATATTAAAGTATAGATATTTAAATAGCTACATAAAAATTTAATATAATTCTACTTATAAAAATGAAAGTAAATTCTTTTATTATTCTTAAATCTTAATCATAAATATTTAAGTTTCAGTAAAAAAGTACTAACAAAATATTAATGCATGATACATATATATATTTGACTTAATATTTGATAAAAAACTAAAAATAATTTGAAAGTATTAAATTTTATTAATTACTATTTGTTAGTATTTTATACTATTATACTTTTATTTTTAATTGAATTACTATTTTAAAAATTTTTCAAATATATTCTTTTCGGGTCATTTCGATTTAACTTTTTTAATTAATTGAGTTCGGATCATTTTGGATTTAGGTCACTTCAAACTCGAATCATTTTCGGTTCAAGTCATTCCAGATTCGAGTTAAAGCAAGTTCGATTTACAACGGATTGAGTCAAGCATCTGTTCTTGGGTTAAGTTTTACTGCATCTGATAACATCAATGAGAAAGGAGGGAAAAAAGAAATCACAAGTTCCATTTATTCCTATTTCAAACTTTTCTTGTAAATCAAAAAAAAAAATTGTAAAAAGAAAGATGTTCAAGTCTTTTAAGTAATGGTTTTGTTAATGGGTGCGCTCATGTAATAACTTTTTCTGAATTTAAGAAAAAATAAAATATTAATTATATAAATTTTTTTATATTTGACACTTTAAATAGTTTATGAAATACACCATTTAACCGTTCCCTTTAATAATTAATAATATATAAGTTTCCACAGAGGCCCGGGATTTATTGGACCTTGGTCCACTATGATATAACTTACGAAGGCAAGGGGGATTCAACTTAAAAACCCATTTCCATAAGCAACCAAGTGCGTGTCGCAATCGGATTGGTGAATCAAATAATCATTGCAAAATTCGGACGGTTACTTCTTCAGGTTGATAATGATTCATGCAGCAAGTAGCATCCCACCACGTGTCCCAATCCCATCGTCATTCAAAAACAAAAGATCAACGTCGTCCCTATCCTCACCATCTCCGTCACCGTCACCCTAACATCTCCCTTTCCCCCAAAGAATACTCAGTCAAACACTAGGAATCGGTACTCTTTCCGGCAACTCGGGATGAAGAATATCCCACGCGCCATCACGCGCGCTCTTCAGTCTCCCTGATCCCAACAGAATAACAAACCCAGAACCCCAAAAAAACAAAAGATCAAAATCCCCAAAAGAAGAAAAAAGAAAAAGGAAAATCCCAAACCCTATACAAAGCAAACAAACAAAACAAAAATCTGAATTTGTCTACGAGAAAATCTCTCGGTAAAGAGAGAAAGTGTCGCCGAATATGGCGTCGTCGAAAGTAATGCCGACTTCAAATTCGCGAAATTCGGATCTCTCCCGACGCCCTGCTGCTACTTCTTCTTCTTCTTCCTCCTCTACAAAACCTCAGCCTTTCTCCGATCAAAACAACGATAGTAATAGTAGATTAAGCTCGACAATGACGGTCGACGGTATACTCCGAAACGTTTACTCAGCTGCTCCCTCGACGGAGACGACGCTGGTCGACGCTTCCATTACTCTGATCGAGACTCCAATTCCGGCAGCCGCCGGCGGAAATTCCGGACCTCCTCATGATCAAACTGTCTCTGATTGTACTAACAATGTGGGGAAAAGTGTGGATGAGGTTTGGAGGGAAATAGTGTCCGGCGAGAGGAAGGAGATCACGATGAAAGAGGAAGCGCCTGACGAGATGATGACGTTAGAGGATTTCTTGGCGAAGGCTGAAGCGGTGGAGGACGCAGCGGCAGCTGCGACAGCGGAGGTTAAGGTGCAGCCGGACAGATTGAGTGGTGGTCTCTATGCTTTTGATACAGTGGGAGGGAGTCCGTTTCAAATGCTGGATAAGATGGAGGGGTCAATTGTTGGGTTGGGGAACGGGATGGACATCATGTCAAGTGGTGGTGGAGGGAGAGGAAAGAGAGGAAGAGGTGTTTTGATGGAGCCGTTGGATAAGGCAGCTCAGCAGCGGCAGAGGAGGATGATCAAGAACAGGGAATCGGCGGCCCGGTCCAGGGAAAGGAAACAGGTATAAATTTGGTTGAATTATTTTTATTTTGTTCTGGTAATTTTTATGTTCTTTTTTCTTAAAAGAAAAAATTGTCCATTTTTTTCTTAATTGTAGGCATACCAAGTTGAATTGGAGTCATTAGCAGTGAAACTAGAAGAGGAGAATGAGCAGCTGCTTAAAGAGAAGGTAATGAATTTGTCCCAAATTTAGATACTTTTTTTTTTGGCTCAATGGTCGTTTCCCTATAAATTACTTGCTAAAAGTTGGAAATTTCTTTTATGTTAAAATAGTTTTCCGCTTATCTTAATTACTAGGGACTTATCCTAGTAGAGGAGACATTGGCATTACCTGTCACTAAAAGGATTCTGTTCTAATTCTATGAGCTCTTGTTTTGATCAACTTTTGTTTCCTTAGTCCCAAAAGTTGATAGTAATAATTCGTCTTGCTTGTTAAGGATTCAGAAGATAACTTGTTAAGAGAATATGCTTTCCTCCCTAAAAAGCGCTAATTTCACTCATTGGATGCCAATGTTTGACTTACCTGTGCTTGATAATTTTTTTGATTAACTGCAACAGTGTTAAGTAAACTAGTATGAGCTCCATTAAGTATTTTAAGTAGGAATGATGGGGTTTGTGTTTTTGTGTGTGTAAGTGGCTTGATGCATCTGGCAGGCAACAAGTTCTAAACTAAAGTAACACCTTTTGTATTGTACATGAATTCACTTGCCCCCCTGTCCAAAGTCTTTGTTTGATTTGGTTAGTTCTTAGTAATTGACTATATGTATTAAGTTCTTGGGCTACTTGTAAGTTTAGTGTCATTTTGTAGGCATTTTCTTGACATCATCATGTGAGCTTCATGTGTTTTACGGAAAAATTCTTTATTAGCTTTCAGTCAAAAAATTCTCCTATATGTTGTGTTTCTGGTGCAGCTGGTTCTTTATTATATAATATAATAGGCGTAGTGGCAGATACAGCTCATGTGTATGCACTCAACTGTACAAAAATCATAATTTCGATGGTAGTAAAACTTTGGAAACCTAATATATCAAGAACTTAATATATTAAATTTATGTGAGATGTATTTATCATTGTATGCTCTGCTTCTATGCTTGGTTCTACAGAGATTTAAGTTGAATTCACTGGATTTGACATTGTTGGATATGCTTAATTTAGCGAGTGAATGGTGTTCATATTTATAGGGCTATCTATTGCTTATCTCTACTGTGATCATTTATGTCTCATTTTCATCTAGCTAGTGTCATCTTTACCATCACTTTTGTAACTTGAGCATTTTCCCAAGGGTAATATATCAAGCACCTGCATGCATGCATAGTTACACACTCACACAATCCAAATATGCAGAGATATAAGTATCTGATACAGGACATTTATTTGCTTGTTATGTTTGTCTTGGAAAGAACTAACATGGGTATTTCATGCATATTTTTGTTTTCATGTTCTGGGTCCAAACTCCTGACTGATTAGTTTTTGGCTTTCTTTCCATCCTTCGTTTATTTGTTATGATGCTCTTTCATTGAACTCTAATTTTCTTTTTTTCCAATCAAAAGTGGAATACTACGAGGAACCTTATTGCAAAAGCCAAAAATGAACTACATATAGTTCATGCATTATAAACAAGTTTGCAAGTATTAAATTTAAACATGTTATCAGAAGGTGGCAGTCTCTTCGTTTGTTCTTGTAATAAACATTTACTTGTTCATTCCATCCATAGGAGCATATGCATCATCCTTCTCTATATGCTTACTTTCATGGCGATTGCTAATTGTTTGCCTTTTCATTTGTCTTCTTCTTGCTGAGTGATCATTTTGCATGTAGCCATTTTATTTCTTTCATTTAGATCTTTGATTGCAATTTGGATACTTTTATGTTCACTCAAGTTTTCTTTATTACTGGTCTCACGATGCCCTCTACCCCTGACCTCCTAAGTGAAATAACAATATATGGGATTTCATTAGGGTTCACTCCAGTGAATATGGTTCTGGGAATCAATTATAGGTACTTAGCACGTTGGAGTGGCTTTAGTCAAGGACTTCTATTTTGCAAAACAAAATATCTAACATCTAGGACTTCCATTTTGGCTGGAAAGCAATTTCTCACAAGTTGTTTTATATAATTTTATACTTCTATATGTTCCCATACTAGTACTTACCATATTACGGCGTCGCAACATCTTTATAACCCCAGTGGTATTGTGTATGTTTTTGTCTAATGGAAATTGTTTCCTTGTAGGCTGAGAGGACGAAGGAAAGGTTCAAGCAGGTAATGAATCTCTGTTTTTAACTTTATGATAGATTAATGTTAAGGATTAAATGCAATCTGTCAAAAGTTAAAAGAAGACCTTGTTTCATCGTATGTTCAACTGTGCAAATATAGATGGAATGGACAACAAACCTTAAATTGTTAATAGAAATTAAAGACGAAGGGTTTAGAGAATGATCTCTTGCGCCAATTCAGTATAATATTATTTTGTTAAATGAAGTCGAAATTATAAGGAAAACCGAAGGGGTTGTTCAGGGTAGGTGGGTGAGGATCCATCTATAATTTAGGTATTTCAATATGAGAGGGTTTAATTTGTTATTCTACTTGCATTTATTTTATGAAGGAATATTACTGGTGTGCTTCTTGATAGACTAGGAGGGTTTTCTACCTGAGATTTGTGGACAAAACCTGAGAAATTAATTGAGAAATGTATGAATTAGAAGAAATAAAGTCATCAGTTTCCAATATTAAAAAGGTTAAGTCTGTCAGGCTTTCGCCTACAAAATATGCCACTAAGTGTGTGG
Organism: Microcos paniculata; assembly: GCA_030664755.1. Lineage (NCBI taxonomy): Eukaryota > Viridiplantae > Streptophyta > Magnoliopsida > Malvales > Malvaceae > Microcos > Microcos paniculata. The sequence continues at coordinate 22,126,195 of CP131461.1, forward strand.
CTCCTGCTCCTTAACTCCGAGGTTTCCCATAATATTTAAAGTTTCATTGTAGCATGCTTTGAAATGTTTTTGTTAAAATTAACAGTTTATAACATTTCAAAGAACTTTGAGTGTATCTATTTCTTGGGTGAGGAATTTTTGTGACGTCAGTCTTGAAGGAGTCAATAATTAACATGTTGTTTTACCATCCTACACATGGCTTTTTGCATTTATTTTTTAGTTCTCAAACAATACCTGAGTGAAAATTGTAGCTATGGATGACAGGGAATCCATCAATAAGTTGTGTTTATTAAGGTCTTAAATAGTTGCTTATCATGTTGATTTGCACTGCAGATCATGGAGAAGGTGGTTCCAGTGGTGGAGCAGAGAAGACCGCCACGTGTGCTCCGTAGAGTTTGTTCTTTGCAATGGTAGATATTGTTTTCTTGAGATGCGAGTGAGACGGAAAGTAAAACACCTAATCTGACATAGGAGAGCAAAGGAGGGTGTAACACAGAGGGAAGCAGGACACCATTAAATTTATCTTCTTTTGAATAGTTATTTGAAGCTGATAGTGGTCTAGAGCAGCTGTGGTTCTTCATTTTGTAAACAAAGTGAAAAGGTGTTGCAACCTGAACCATGAGAGAAAAAATTCCTTGTTACTGAATATAGAAGATTTGTGGCAAAGGAATATAGGGCAAGAGGCATAAGTGGGTATATGTAGGTAGTGAGGTATCAGCCATGGTTGTTCCTCCTGAAGCTGATGTGCAAGAGGGGAACAAAGGATTCTGAACAAGTTAGTGCACTGTATTTATTTGGTGACAACTTATTAGCAGCCCTTTGACAAAATATAGATAGGCCCACTACTAACCTGTTTATAGTAGTTCCAGCTTGCTTTTTTGATTATTGCCTTGTTGGAAGTTAGTATGTGCATGCGTGTTTCAGAATTCAGATAGGCATTTAGTTTTTAATAATTGATGCTTCTTCCATCCCTAACCGGGACCAGGCCAGGCTGAATCTGGGAATTCTCAATTCTGGATGAGGCTAGGTAGTAGGAACCCATTGAATATTTGGTTCTGGGTTTTGAAAATTGAAACATAATGTGTACCCCCCCTGTCACTTACTAATTGATTTAGTCATTAGTGGTTGGTTGGTGTATAATTGGTTTTAAAACAAAATTTTAACATCATGAAATCTTATAAGAAATTTATGAATGATTAAATTTATATCTTTTCACTTTCCTGTCTTTTCCACCACGCATGCAAAAGAAAGAAAACTATACATTTTCTGTCTGTCTATTTTTCTATCCTTCATACCAGGTAAAATCTTAGTTCTAGCAATTAAGGTTTAATTAAGAAAATACTAGTAGATTATTAGCACTTAATTTGTAACGTGACCGTGAACATATATATATATATATATATATATATATACTAGTATCTTAGCACGTGCATCGCACGTGGGTAATTAATTATATTTTAAATATTAAATTTTAATTTAATTTCATATAATATAATAAATGAAAACATAATATGTAATACATTATAAATTTGTAAAATTTTCATTAAAGTAGATATAATAGTGAAACTACTCAATTAGTTTATGTACTATAATTTGGTCTCTATACTCTTTTAAAAGTGATAAATTAAGGACAATTACAAACTGTATCCATTTGCTCTGTTAAATCAGATGACATAATACTGAGAATGCAGCATATAAATAATGTGTTCTAATGAGAAGTTGACAATGGCATCTGAGGATTAAAAAATTGAATTATTAGAAGAAAAAAGATAGTATATGAGGAATTGTTCTGTACAAAAAAAATGGAAATCTATACTCGTACTGCAAACATGAATGCCATGTGTCAACTTTTCATTGTTCAAGTTTTCATATATTATCATCTCAATTCTATGTCATCAGATTTAACAGAATACATAATGATTGTCTTAATTAGTCACTTTTAGAAGAGTATAGGTGCCAAATTAAACAAAATTGGAGTACATGGACTAAAATGAACAAAATCCTATAGTATAGGGCTAATTGAATAGTTTCACCTAGATATAATAAAACATACTTGATATCTTCTCTAATAAATTAATTTACTTAATCTTCTACTTTTTTAATCTTTTTTTTTGAAATGTTACTTTTTTTAATCTTAGTATATACAAATTCTTATTATATCGATATTGAAATTTTAAACTTATTGTTACTACTTTTACATTTACTATTAATAAATTATTATTTTTACGTCATGATTCTCATTTGAAAGTCATAATCTTCAATTGAATATTTGTACACGAACAAAGACGATATGTTTACTCTTAACAAATCTTATATTCTATTATTTTTTATTTACTCTTACCACTTTTACTTTGTGATCCTCATTTAAGTATCATCTCAATTCCTTTCATTCCTTAAAAAAAATCATAAATTTCTAATAGAATATTGTACACGTACGGTTGAAGTTACAATTGCAATTGAGTATTTGTACATTGTACCTAATTAAAAGTTACATTCCTCAAGAAAAGAATAAATTTTAAATCTTATACACGGTTTTCCTTAAATGTCATGATCCCTCAATTGGTTATTTGTATACAGTCCATATTTAAAAGTTACAGTCCTAAAAAAAGAACACATTTGAAATCTTCTATACGGTTCTCATTTAAAGTCACGATTTTGAATTAAGTATTTATACATATTTCTTATTTAAAAGTTACGGTTATCAAGAAAGAAACAAATTTTAAATTCTGTATATGGTCCCATTTAAAAGTCATGGGTTTGAAAAAAATGAACAAATTTTAAGTCAAAGTCACAATTCCTAATTGAATATTTATACATGGTTCTCATTTAGAAGTCACAATACCCAAACAAATTTTAAATCTCCTATACAATCACCATTTAAAAGTCAAGATATTGAATTAAGTATTTGTACGCGTTTCCCATTTAAAAGTTATGATTATCAAGAAATGAACAAATTTTAAATCATGTACACGGTTCCTATTTAAAAGTCACGATTTTGGAAAAATGAACAAATTTTAAATCTCATACTCAGTCTCTATTTTAAAGTCATGATCCTTAATAGAGTATTTATACATAGTCAAAGTCACAATTCCTAATTAAATATTTGTACATAGTTCCCATTTAAAAGTTACAATCTCAAAAAAGGAAAAAATTTTAAATCTTATACATAGTTCCTTCGAGAAGCTATGATCCTCAATGGAGTATTTACACACGGTGAAAGTCATGATCTTCAATTGAGTATTTATACACAGTCTCCATTTAAAACTCGATATAGCCATAAGGAAAAATTTTTATATCTAGTACGTAGTCCATATTAAAAAGTTACTATCCCCAATTGAGTGTTTTTACACTGTTTCTATTTAAAAGTTACGGTTCCTAAAAGATGAACAAAGTTTAGATCTTGTACATAATTCCCATCTAAAAGTTACGATGTGCAATTGAGTATGTATACATGGTCAAAGTTATAATCCCCAATTAAGTATTTGTATACAGTTTCATTTAAATGTCACGGTCTTCAAGAAATGAATAAATTTTAAATCTTGTATATTGTCCCCATTAAAAAATCACAATTCCAAATTGAGTATTTTTGCACAATCCCTATTTAAAAGTCACAGTCTCCAAAAAATAAACAAATTTTAGATCTTATATATAATCTAATTTAAAAGCCATGATCTCCAATTAAATATTTGTGCACAGCCCACACTAAGTATCTTTACATGGTTTCTATTTAAAAGTCAATGTTTACAACAAAAAGAACAAATTATAAATCTTATGCACAATCTCTATTTAATAGTCCTGATCTCAAAGAATGATATAATAAAATTTCACTATCAGGGAGGATGTAGCTATCACTTGAACTAAAACTTGGAAACTTCACCTTTAAAACTTTATAATCATAGAGTTTAGTACTGATGAATATTGATTTTTTTTTGTCAGAATTTTCTTTATTAATGAGTTTACTAACATTTATATTTATTTAGATTATTACACGTATTCAAGTTAAAGAAAACAAACTAATACTATTAATTGAAAACAAATATCTACGAATATAATAAGCCCGTGTAGATCCTTCCACTATGAGGCTAACTCGCTTAACAACACCACTAAAAAGAAGAAATATAAAGATGAAGGAAACCGACCACTGATTAAGTCCGCAACAGCATTGTAAGCAACATTCTCTATAAAAGCAACCATCCTTTGAAGAACATAATAGCTCATTGGTCTACCTCCATGGCACTAAAATATTTCTCAAAGAAATGGGGGCTAATCCTCTTTCTCTCATCTCTATCCTCACTTTCCTCTCTTCATCAAAATTACCCATTGCACTTCTCTGGGATGATATCTTGCCATGGACTCTTAAACAAAAGGAATGAATTCTAAATCCATTTATGGCATACAAATTCCTTTTTCACTTTACTCGTTTTCCTTTTCTATTGATAAAAAAGATCAATTCTATATAGTTGCACATCATCCCTATAAATGGAGAGCTGTGTTGAGGAGTACGAAATTTGGATTGACTTCTTATCACAAATTGGATTTGAACCAATATCTCTGGATGACTTGTCCTTTTAGATTAATTGTAATCCTACTCACCTTATTTTTCTTTTTATTTTAGCTTATGTCGCGGCCTTTTTGTTGTTTTTTTTACCTAATTCGGTCTTTTTTTTAACATTATTATTCAAAAAAATGTTGAAAAATAAAGCACATTAGAAGCAAAATATATAGTAAGAGTACTACACTTTGGAACTTAACGGTGTCAAAAGATAATTGTAAATTAATTATCATCTAATTAATTTGAAATTAAATAATTATTAATTGTATAACATTTATGCAAGATATTATCATCAATTACCTTTAACTAATTGCTTAAATAATAACAAAACATTGAAGCAAGTTATCATAATCTTTAATTAAAAAAAACTTGAAATTCTATAACTGGCTCTCAATATTTTTGTTGGGTTGTCATTCGCATAGTGATTGAAAATCTCATATTTATTTTTTGCTTTCATTGAATTGAAAATTGGTAAACAACTCTTCGATAAATGATTTTCTAAAATTTAATATTATAATTGTATGTGACATGTTATAAAATTAATTTAAAAATTAATAATTCAAATTTAATATTCCTTTATTTCTACCACCTTATTCGAATTTTTTTTCAGTATTATGGTTTTGTTCAAATTATGAAATTGGTCTCTGTACTACACAACAAATACATATTTAGTCAATCTACTATGATTTGATCAAATTGAATCCCCCTACTATCATTTATTGTAAAATTAAGTTCGATCATTAACAGTATTAAACTTCTATTGTTAAAAATGTTAACATGACATTAACTGTGATGACATGTACTTTAAAAAATTTTAAAAGGTTTTGTGTGATTTTTTTTAACTATATGAAGTACCTGTGACTTTTTTTAGCTATATGAAGTACCTTGATAATTTTACTTTTTAATAATTTTAAAAGGTTTCATGTAGCTATTCTTTTACCACAAAGCATTTTCTTCGGGTCATTTTTCTTTTTTTTTCTTTTTTTTTTCATTCTTTTTCGTGAAAAATTTCATTATCGCAACCAAAATATATTACATGAAAAATTTATAATATTTTGTAGATATACATGTCACTGAAGTCATTATCATATCATCATGATCAATGCCACTTTAACGTATTTAATGGTGAAAATTTCGAACCGTTCGTGATTAGACTTAATTTGATAATAAATAATAGTAATGGGACTTAATTTGATTAATTTTGGTATAGTTTGAGGGTCACTTTAAGTATTTAGCAGTAAATTATTAGCACTTAATTTGTAACCGGACCGTGAATATATATATATATATATACACACACGTGTGTGTGTGTGTGTGAACTGTGGAGCATGTCATGGGAGTGGAACTTTGAGATTATTAATGATGATTATCTTGTGCCAAATAAGTTATTGTCTTGTAGCTCTCTTTAGGTGCTTTTGTCACAGTTGGGTTTGTCGTTTAATAGTTGTCTTTGTCTCTGCATCTGCACATTTAGTCCTTTTGTTCTTTAACATAACATAACAAAACATGAAGTTGGCCCATTTCGAAAGTCACGATTTGTACTAACCCCCCGTTGTACTGGTCGTTTTCCTGTATGCTGCGCCATGACTGACCTCTTCAGTCTTCCCTTCTTTTTTTCATATTTGCCCCCCATAAAAACTACTCAAAAAACTACTCTCTTTTCAAGTAGGGGACACCGTATCGTTTTGCTCCACCCCCATGATTTTGATCATCAAATATGAAAATTGATGCATTTCATGCTCTGTGCAATCAAAAATAATATGGTGACTCAAATAGTTTCAAATCGTAACATTAATTTTTGAGTTCATAATTATTATTTAAATTTCAAATATTTTGCCAATGTCAGTTGAATCGAATGGAAAAAAAATTTGATATCTTTTGAATAAGATCTTAGATTCAAGTATTGTGAACGAAGAAAATAGGTTTATGAAAGTTTTCATTTCTTTGAAATTTGAGGAGACTCGAATCAGAATTAGTTTGGGTCTAAATAGTTATCAGATATCAATGGATTTATGTCAGAAAAGAAATCCAAACAGTTGGTGAACCAATTCATGTAAGACCGGTTTACCGATTAAAGGAACATGAGAAGCCTGGAATGGGATCTATGCTAACCAGGATATTCATATTCTTCTTTATTATTCCTTGGAAAATTCTGTTTTAGAGTATAGGCAAGCATCTAATTTGTCCCTAGTAAGGGAAAAAAAAAATATATATATATATATATAAAAATTGGACCACAGGCTATATAAAATTAATACTACAATCTGAAAGAAGGAACAACAAATTACATAGTTTGTCCCAAACTGAAGGTGACACTAGAATCTAACATTGTGTGAGATTGACAGATCATTTTTGCTGTAGTTTTCCATGTATACTAAACAGAGTACATAACAAAATTTAGGCATTAACTTATCACTATATTTTTTAGGTCACATTTCCGTGGATTGATTTTTCCACAAAGTGTCTGTGTCTTCCCTCTCTCTCTCTCTCTCTCTCTCTCTCTCCACTTAACAAGAGATTTCCTTTTAGAGATTTTAAGATTTTATTCTGTTGTGAGCATTAAAGTATGAGCATTGCTAACATTGTAGTGTTTGTATTATTATATAGTCAATTAGAATAGACTCAAAGGGTGAAGAAAAAGCAAAGGTAAAAGATTACATTGAAGAAAGCCAAAAAAAAATTGGATTCCCCAGCTACCTAGAAAGAAAGAAACTAAACTTAAAATTATTTGAACATGGAAAGAGAGAGATGCAGAAGAAAGAAAGAAAGATAATCACTGAGCTAATCATTTTAGAATAATAATCCCCATCATTCTGACCAGAGGAATCCCTAATTTCATTTGTCATCCCAATCCCACACCCCCTTTTCTTTTCATTTTAAATCCATGCTTTTTTAAAAGTTAAAGAGGTCAGTTTTTCCACAAACCAAATCATACCACCTTTTACTGTGTAAAATAATACATACAAAATTCCCCACACAACCTCCTATATATCCATGTCTGTCATCCATTCAGACTCTCTAATTCCTATCTAAACCCAAACAAACACACCCTGACATTGTTCCTCTCTTCCCAGTCTTCACTCACATTTTTCATAAACTCTCTTTTCTTGCTCAAGAATCACCCAAAAAGAACCAGAAGCAAGTGAGAAATCATTAGAGTTGAGTACGGAGGAGGAAGGATTAGAACCCTTGCTACCCCTCTTCAAACAAAGCCAAAGCTGAAGAGTTCATGAAGAGCTTCCCCATGTTAATCTTCCTCATTTCTCTCCTCTTCCCATTCTTCTTAGCCTCTCAGTCTGCAACAATCCTTGTGGATGGTGTTTCAGAGTGGAAAAACCCCAGTGTCCATGTGGGAGACTCAATAAGTAAGTATTCATTCCAAAAATAAAGCCGCCAAAACGTTTCTACGATTTACCAATTCTTTGTTTAGTAGCTGCCAACAACTAACATTAATTGATTTCCTGTGGTTGTTTGTGTCTCTATAATATGTTTTCAGTTTTCAAACACAAGTATCACTACAAACTGTACATTTTCCAGAACAAAAATGCCTTCAATCTCTGCAATTTCACCCAAGCTACACTTCTCACCAAACCCAACTCCACCTCCTATGAGGTATGTCTCCCTTTCTTACCACATTTCAACTGACTTTTGTTTCTTGTTTGCTTTGCAATCTTTTTTTTCAATTGGTATACTATTGAGGATTCCTAAATTCGTCAGAGATATCTTAGCTAATTATAACTCATGATAACAACTCCTTTTCTTATAGCATTATAAGTGTGGTTTAAAGTTTCTGTTGGTTTAACTTTTCTTGGATTCTTCAAGACTGAGAAAGGCAAAAAAGAAAAAAAAAGGAGTATACTAATTTGATAATTTCCCAATCAACATTCTTCATACAATGTACAGTGGCACCCTTCTCGCCCTGGTTTCTTCTACTTTACTTTCAACAATGGCTCCATCAAAACATGCCAATGCCTTCAAAAGCTCTCCATCAAAGTCTCCCCTGCGGCTCTCCCTCCAGAAAATGCAGCCATTCCCACACCAGAATTACCTCCTGCGGCCGCTCCAGTGCCGACTTCCGGTGGATCAGTGGTGTCATCTTCGCCAGCATATCCATGGCCATTCAGGCCACGGCAGGCTGTTTCACCAGCACCAAGCGCAAGCTCACCAGTAACAATGCCGAATATAGTCCCGGATAAAGGTGGTGGCATGCCTTTTATTAACAGTAACCCTGCTGTTCCTTTGCCCACTGGTGAAGTTGATTCTGCTACTATTCGCCCTTTTCCCACCTCTGATCAGGGAAGACAGGTACATATTTTTTTCCTCCCTCTCTTTCTCTCTCTCCATGCATGGCTCTTTATTACAATGAAGAACTTGGAATCTTTTATTCTACTAGGACTTTGAAATAAATTCATAGAAAAAGAAAATATTCAAATAATGAAAGCCTAACCTTCCTAATAAAAAGTACTAATAATAACCATTAGATTGAATTGTACATTACTTACTGTGAAAATATCAGATTTCCATAGTAATCATCTTGTCAGGATGGTGTGATTCCTTTGACTACTTAGACAATTAATGTACTTAATCCCTATTCTTACATGTTGGATTTTTGTAATAAACAGTGATAATCAACTGTTTCATTGTTTTCCACAGAAGTGGAGGGCTATCCAACTTGTTGTTGCCCTGTTAAAACGTACATAATGTTAAACTTAGAGGCTACAGCATGGATATATATAATAACCCCATCTTTTAGATTTTGGATATTGTGAATGCTAAATTTAATAAGAATTTAACTAAAATCTCTGGCATTGTAACAGAGAAAATTGTAACTTTCTCAATGTAATTTTATAACCTCATTTAGTTTGAACTTTGAGACATTCATGCATCTCTAAAGACCAGCTTGATGGGATGTTTGTTTTGATGTGTTGGGTGCTTGTTGCAGGCAATGGTGGGGTTCCTTGCAGCTCCAATGGCTCTATTTTCTGTGGCTTTTCTGGTGCTGTAAAAAGAGACAAAGAGAGAATAGGGTTTGGCCAAATTTGATGTAAATTAAACATATTTTGAGTAGAATTAATTAGTGTGTACCAAAAATTTTCAAGTAGAGTGATAAGAGGGTAAAGTAGCTTTAAGGTCCATATGATGAGAATATTACTCTAGTTTTGTAAGGTAAAAAGAAGGTGATGCTGCCATCCATCTAGACCCTACTTCGGAATCATTGCCCCTTTTGGTCTTTAGTTTTGCCATGCAATTGAGTACTACTTTTACTTTTTCCTTTCATTGCCCACTCTTTTCTTCTTTGCCTTTTCTTTTCTTTTCTTTTTTCTTCATCGTCATGAAAAATTTAATTTGAATCCCCTGATCATTGCATGTTCTACTGGCTTTTCCTTTTCTTTTTCCCTTTTTATATACACTAAATATATAATTATACACACTTTTTTTTTCCTTTTGGATGAGATGGATGGGATGAAAAGATATTAATAATTGTCTGCGTAATGAAATTTAAAAAAATTGTATTATTTTTTATTAAAAAATGTTTATTATTCTTCATAATAATATGATAATAGCGATGGTGGATTGTGTTAGACTTCATAGACAAGATTAAATAATTTATGAGTATTATTTCTTTATTTCTCTTACAATGGGAAAGTTGATTTATAGTAGTATTTTTTTTTAAGCAGGATTTAAAATATTATTATTAAATCAATATAGTAGTATTTTTTTTGAAGCAGGATTTAAAATATTATTATTAAATCAATTTAAAAGAATTAATTTTGCTGGCATTCGTAAATTTAATTAAAGCTTAATTATATAGTGGTCGTGCTAGCTTTTCCATGATTCAAGTCTTAATTAAAGTTTATTAAAAAAAGAGTCTTAATTAAAGTTTGGTTTTCCCCCTTGGCCAAAAAACAATAGTTTTGGTTTTCCCCTTTTCTTTCCTTCTAGGTACAAAAGGAATTAAAAGCAACAAACTAGAACTCTAACATATTTTGAGTCTTTGACCAAAGAATAATGACGAAATCATTTGGAAAAGCAGCCCTAACTTCATATATATATATATATATATATGGAAGAATGGATCCGGTTCAACTGATCATGAGGTAATATTGAAAGAAAAGCTTCAGAAAAATCGAAATAGGCGAAAGCTTCAAAAAAATATATTTACTGCTCTCTATTAAGCTTTCTTTAGGCTCACTAATTGTCACGCGAAAAAAAGTACTAACCCTAGTAAGGTAGGATACATTCGGTGTACCAGATAGAATGAGATAAAAGGATTAATTCTTTTGACAATTTAATCTTACAAATTAAACCGAATGTACATATAATGTGGGTGGTTTTGATTTTTGTCACACCACGATTCGGAGGTCGAGAATGTGACAACCGTCGCGTACCACGAATTGTGAATGGCGCGCTTCACCCACAACTCGAAGCTCGCAAGGCTTATAGCATCTTGAACCCATTTAGTAAATCAATTTAAACTTGTCATGCAAAACGAAAAATAAGATTTTAAAACATTTATGCAGTCCAAAATTTAAATGAAAGCAGTCCTTTAAATTGAGAAACATAGGTGAATAATAATTCAACCGTACTCAAATTATGCCAGTAGATCCAGTAATAAACACACATAAGTCATATAGATTTACTGTGAAATGTCCGGAGTCGAGTTTTGACACTTAGCGATCTACCCTTTTTGCGCGGTTAATTATCCTGAAAAAAAAGTTTTTAAGAAAAAAATGGGCTGAGTATATTTTCTATACCCAGTGAATGAGACAAGACCATCAATAAAACTTTAATTAAGAAAAATATGAACACGTGCTTTGTATAGATTTGAATTGAAAATTTATAATATTTCGAAAATATTTAATTAATCGCTTATTAACGATCATGAATTTATTTATCACAGCATAAGGGAACTTCAAGTTAACATTTAAGATTTTCCTTAACACAACAGTAGTCAAAATGAGCAATCATCTGTAAGAAAATATTTTAGGGCTCGCCAAAACACATTGCTTAAACCTCACCCGGCCAAGATGAGATCTAAGCCCGCCGAGGTTTTTCTTTAGTTTCTTTATTTATGAAACAAAAAACCCTCTACTCGGCGTTGGTACGGGCCTTCACCACGGGTGGTACGTGACTATGTCCGCAATACTCCTACTGGAGTCGCATAATCACATAACAGTGCGCACAAAAAACCCCTATACCATCCACCCCAAGTGGGAGTGAAACCTACTCACGCCGCCTCCACAAGGTCGGACCGTGAGAGTCGCCACTGTGGTGACTAACATCTCATCCACCACAATCATCATATAAACAATATAATTCGATAGTATACCATTTGGCCAACTGGGCCATTATCGAAATCAATCTCAACCATGTCAATTTCCATCATTTTCACCACATAATTTAAACATTTGATTGTAAAAATTTTAAGATGAATCAATTTATGTCAATATCATAGATAACCATAATAAATCAATTTAAATCTCAAATCAAACCATTATGTTAAAAAAATAATTTAAATAGCAAAACATTTATTTAGGTCCATAAAGTTCCACTCATAGGTTTGGGGAGGGTATATACTCCTACTATTCCACACGCTAATTTTTCTTGAAAGAGAACTCGCCACCTAAATGTTTAATTTCAAACAACGAGTTAATATTTGATGATGGAGTTGAGCATTGGATAAATGTACAAGAACATATGTCTTGCACGTAACGCGAGACTAATTTCTAAATTTTCTCGATTTCTCCTTTCTCACTAACAAATCTACCTACTCTTCCTTTATCAATTCCCATGCAATTTCATAATTTACTAACACCAATTACACCTTAAAAGTTTCGGCCAACATCCCGTATTTCATCAAATCGATATTTATTCATCTCAAAAATTTCTAATTTTCATATTTACACCTAATTTACTCCAAGAACATAATTAGACTAATTTGATTTTACAAAATTAATACCTTGTATTTTCTCTTGAAAATTTCGGCACCTATACTTCCATATTGCCAATTCCTTCTTCAATGCATCCAAAAATCAAATTCTAATAATTCAATTCTTCACATTTGCACCCAAATTATTCCAAGAATACAATTAAACTAATTAAATTCTTGAAAAATTGAAATCTTGCATTTTTCCTAGGAATTTCGGCTCATCATTCCATATTACATCTTGCTCACTTTGACACATTTCAAGATCAATTTCTAGCAAATTCAAATCTTCCATATCTCTCTAATTCAACTTATAATTCTCTTGGCACATAAATTTCATGAATCTAAAATCCATAAAATACTAATTTCTTTCTTCCTTAATTTCATATACATAATTCATATTTCATGCAAAATTAACCTAATATCCATGATGAGCATGCTAAAATCTCCAACACAACTCAAAATTAGGTATACTTACCTTATGATTTTTTCAACTCCAACATAAACCCTAATTTTTCTTCTCCAAATTACTTCCAACCAAGCTCAAATTCTTCAAAATTGGTAGAGGGTTATTGATGGGCTTGTTGAGAGCTTCAATTTGACTATAAATTTGTGGGGGTTTGATGGATTTAATTAGGAGAAATCAAAATAGGAAGAATTTTGATGAAAATAGAAGAAAAATGGAGAAAATGAAAGAAAATTCAAGAATTCTCTTGAATTCCCTAGACATGGCCGGCCACCACCACCATTTATATATCCTTGTCATGTGCCATGCACATGACAAGAAAAATCTTTTAGCAAAATTACCATTATGCCCCCATGGACGATTTTGCCCCTAAAAAATTTAAAAATTCCACTTATATCCTCGGTCAGTCCCAAGCCTTATACACTGTCCCAAATTATTTTTCAAGCCCTGTCGAGTTATTCCATGCGTCACGGAATTTCCAAACTCTTTACCGTTTGTAAGTTATCTTAGTTCGAACTTCTCCCGCATTTTCACCAAAATTTCTAATTATCCATTTTACACCATAATATTCTCCATACTCCACATTAGGAAATGCATGGCACTATCTGATAAATTAAAATTCGCGGAGTGGGTATCACAACGCGTTAAAGGTGTACAATCTATGACGTTAAAATACCTTCTAATGTTCTTCAAGGGTAAAATGGTAATTATACTTTAGATTTTCACGCAACAACTAGGCAGTTCTCAACCAATAACAGTGTATAACAACATGACGTCCTCCTATACTATAGAAAAAATCATTTTCAGTAATTAAAAATCACTTTTCATTTATTTACAAAAATGCCCTTAGATGTTGCGATATTTTCTTCTGCAATATTTTCCTTCAACAAGGATATTCAGAAAAATACTATGATAGCTTCGAATATTCTAAGACACACTAAAGAAGATAACTGGGTGGTTAGAAAGGTCATTTATATCCTCGGCGTGATATACAGAATTTTTAAAAAATAATACAAAAAGGTTGACTTTTTTTTTCTTAGGTCAAAGTTTACCCTTGGTGTTTAGAAACCTAATTCTTCAAAATAAGAAAAATTTCACTAGGTAAAAGTTGCTCTTTTTCTTACTAAGAATGCCTCCACATGCATACTAAGCTCCAACTTGGTCATTTTAGGACTAGGCGTCACAATTTTAGTCTCATTGATAAAGGAAGTTTATACCAAAATTGTAAATCATAAATATTTTTCATTTTCTGTCTATATACCTTGAATTTTTGTCTTTTACTTAATTTATTAATTTACGATTAAATATAGAATTAATCTTGAAATGTGATGATGATGCAGTAAAGACTTGATCATTGTGATGACATAGAAGAAGTTTGCTTGGAGCAAAAGATATGGGTAAAATCTAGTCTTCATAAAGTTGTCAAAACATAGTCAAGAAAGTAAAAGGAAGTCCTGCTAGGAATCCAACTTCAACTTTTCCAACTTAATTTCAAACCTCCAAAAGAAAAGAGCAAGAAAACCAAAAGGGGATGGAATTGTGTGGAAACTTTTGAATGGAAACAGTATGGAAGCTTTTCTTCTCTCCCACTATGCATTTCTCTGCTGTCTTACCTAATTTGAAAGAGTGCTATGTTTAATTAGCTTTTCTTTTGTAACATATGGACCAAATGCAGCCTCTGGCACTGAAAAGCAGGCACATTTCTTTATAAACTGGTCAGGCCATGCCCAAATGGCAGCAGAAATGTCTTCTCCTTCAGTTTCCATGACTTTTGTATCAATGTTTCAATGCAAAGGTAATGGTGCCATTTTGAGGTTATATGTAGTATTTGTTAAGGCATAGGGAGATTAAAATTCTCTTTTAGTGAAGGAATTTATAATCAAGAAAATGTTAACAAGCTTGAATATAATTTGATTGATCCAAAAGTGATCCTAGAATACTATATTAGAGGTCACTTCTTATTATAATTATAATAATTAGTTTATACATATTTATTATAATCATTATAATAAATAGTTTTGATCACTTTGAACTTCTGATTAAATAATATACTTCAATTAGCATGAGCAAAGCACTCTATTAATCTAAACATAACTTGCTCAAATGTTAGAGTAAAAAAATTTTTTTAAGAACTAAAATTTCATTTTCCCTTTAGATTTTGTAAGTATTATAATATTTATTTTTATAACAATCCTTTTTTTATAATGAAAATACCCTTTGCTGTTTTATAGATTATTGAACTATTAATTCCAATAATCAATTCAAATATCCTCACAGAGAAATTCAAATATCCTCATAGAGTTTTGCATCATTACTTGTCTCTAATTTATTCTGCCTATAGCCAACTTGACGTGGCTGGTCCCAATTTTTTTTTTCATTCTAAAACTCTACTACTAAATTTTTAAAAAGAAAAAAGTTTACCCTATAAATATGGTAACTTATTAAATATCGGATTAAACTTTTATGATACTCGTAAAAATTAACCAAGTCATGAGAGATATAGGCAGAGTTAATTATAGGCGAATAAAAAAAATATTTTTCTCTCAAATATCATAAAACAATAGTCTTAGCTTTATTGATTTATTTGAAAAAAAGAGAAAGAAAAGGAAAGAAAATACCCTTGGCTTCCCGCCAAGGAAACCAATAAAGAAGCAACCGACTTTTAACCGTTATTTTAGCCGCGGGCTGCGGCCGCCCTTCTCAAAGATCTCTGTTTGGAAGCAATGAATATATGCTTTCCTCTTATAACACACCTCGATGTTTCGATTTTCCCTATTCTAACAATGCTCCCATTTCCCTCTTCTTCTTCTTCTTCTTCTTTTTATTTGATATTCAACAAACAAAACCAAAATCTTGCAGACAAAGAGTCAAAAGAGCCATGGAGCTGGAATTAGGACTCAAGATTACCCAAACCAGAGATGATATCACTTCAACAGCCGATCTTCGGATCAGCAAAGACCCTTTTGGTCCTGTTTTCTTGTCTAGAGAAACTGACCAAATGTTCATCCTCATTGCTCATCTCAAAGGTCCCCTCTCTTTTCTTTTTCTCTTTCCCTTTTTATGGAAACTTGTTTCTCTGGGTGTTCATTGTTTTGATGTCAATGGAAGATTTATTCAGGTTTCAGAAGAGAGAACATCTTCATTGAGATAAATAAAGAGGGGAATCGGATTTCGATTAGTGGGGAGAAACCTGTTCAGGAGATGCTGATGATAGGCTGGATTATGTGCAAGAAGGAGGTTGAGATCAAGGCTTTTAGAAAAGTTTTTCGGATACCTGATGTTGTCGATTTGGAACGGATTAAGGCTAAGTATAATGAAGAAGAATCAACTTTGAGAATCGTCATGAAGAAGAATATTAAAGGAATTTGTGGTGTTAGGATCGAGGAAGAGAAGGAAGAAGAAGAACCAGAGCCTAATATGATTAAAGAAGAGGTACCAAAAGAAGAGGTGGTTGAAAAGAAAGAAGCTCAAGTGGTACCAAAGCCAGACATGGTCGAAAAGAAGGAAGCTGAAGAGGTACCAAAGCTAGACATGGTTGAAAAGAAGGAAGCTGAAGAGGTTCCAAAGCGAGAAACGGTTGAGAAGAAGGAACCCGACGAGGTACCAAGAGTAGAGATTGTTAAAAAGCAGGAACCCGAAGAGATACCAAGGGTAGAGATTGTCAAAAAGAAGGAACCTAAAGAGGTACCAAAAGAAGAGTTGGTTAAAAGAAAGGAACCTGAAGAGGTACCAACGATGGAAATTGTTGAGGAAAGGATTCAAACCATTGAAGAAACTGGTGACGGGCAAGTTGAAGCTTTAGAAGAGGTTGAGAAAGAACGTAGAGGTATTGAGACAGAGCAGGGAGAACCTGAGTCAGGGAAAGAGGAAGAAGTGGAAGAGAAAATTGAGAAAGAAGAAACGGGGGCAGTGGAAAATGCAATTTACGAGCAGCCTGAGCAAGTTGAAGAGTTAATTCGAGAAGAACCTGTAGAATCTGAGATGGAAACAGTGGAGGAAAGTGATCAGGTTTTGGACACACCAAAAGAGGTCCCAGAAGGAAAGGTTGCAGCTCCTGCCACTCCAGCAAGATTTAGAGAACCAGAAAGAATGGATCCTGAGGTAGTTGAATCACAGATGACAGAGATGCCATCAATTGAAGAACTACAGGAAAAAGAACCTCCAGATGAGACACAAAAGGTTTCACAGCAAGAGGAAGAGGAAGAGCCTGTGGAAGAAGAAACAGAAGGTACAACAGGCCAAGTGACCCAACAATCAGAATTACCAAGTCTACTGCCAAGTCAAGCTGAAGATGAAAAAATTGCGAATGAGGATGATCAAGCAGAAGATTTAACTTCTGAACAATCAGAAGTGCTGGAAAGTGAAGAAGATGTTCAAGAATCCAAAATGGAACCTGAACCTGATCAAGAGCCAAAGGAGGCGGAAACTCCAACAGAACAACAACCAGAAGATGAATCAGATCAGGAAAAGGAAACTGAGAACATGGCAGGTGAAATTGGAGAAGAAACTGATCAGGAAGAACACCGCCAAGAAAGGGAAGCTGGCATGGATTTATCTCCTGAAATGGACGCTGACAAAGGTCCAATTGAGGGGGCAGCTATGGAGGAGAAAGAGCGGAAAAAGACCAGGCTTCGTAAACCTTTAATGTTTGCAGGATCAGCATTTCTTGTTACTCTTATAGTGTTAGTTATTAACTTACTTAGAGAAAGAAAAAGATAAAATTGGAAGTGTTAGTGGCTTTGTTTTTCATTTATATACTGACAATTACCTTTGATGCAGCGTACTGAATACACTGTTGCCTTCTGACCACAAAGAGCCCATTAATCTGATCGTCTCTTGTGTTCTTGCGCCTTTAACTCAAGCTTAGTGCCAGAAAAAACATATATGCTTGACTTATAAGTTTATGGAAATGCTAGCTTTTATATTTTTATTTCTTTTGGATAATTTGGTTTTTGTTATCCAAATTAAGAAGCAGAGAAAAAGAAACTGCTGCCGAAAGAAACAATCACAGCCAGTGGAAGTTACTTATGACTTCCAAGTTCCAATCTTAATGTCGCAGCTATTACAAAGTAACCTATTTCCATGAGTATCAGGATATCAGTAATCTTAAATGAAACAGTGAATTTGATACTTACATCTGATATCGTAATAGCCTGTGGGATACAGTCAACCAGAGAAGCACCACTGGTCACTGCCAAACTTTCTCAGGATTCGTGTTCCAAATATGGTAGATATATGCTGTCCAGGCAGCTCTTAACAAAATAGCTCCAAGAGTCTTGCCTTTTGACTGATTAATTATCCAGCTTAGCTGATTCTGCTATTTGCGAATTCTCCTTGAAGTAGACAGCTTCTCAAGGGCCTTCCACCAAACAGCAGTTGAAAAACTACAGGAACAAAACACATGATCTTGAGTTCCTCCTCAGTCCTTACCAATCCATCACACAGGAAAAATATTTGTTCTGGTCAATGCAATTGCAATGCCCCAGTACTTAAGTTCTTAAACTGTCAAGACAGGCAAGGCAAGCAATAAATCGATGTTCTGGCAAAGAAGATCGATTCCAGACAAGCTTATGCCATTCAACTTTAGGATTTCTGTTTCTAAGCCTCTGCCTCTGCCATGTGGATTGCTAACGTCTTTAAATTTGATTGCAGGTGCAAAATTCTGATTTTGCATCAACCGGGTTTCTGACTTCTTAGAACAAAATCCAAACTAGAGGGATTGGCAAGTCAGCAAAAACATATCAGAAAAGAGGTCAGGTTCTTTCCTATTATCAGAAAACCAGAGGTATCTGAACTGCATAAGAGAACAAGAAAATTGTCCAATCCAAATACAGTAATATCCATTTAAAAAACACCAAAATCTAGTTAATTGCTTTTAGTGGAAGAGATTACACAAGACTACTTATTGCTCACATTGACAAACATCATAGCAATTATCTTTGTTGATCTAATATTCTGCTATTGATTTAGCTCAAAATATGATACAAAAGAAAATACCCCATGGAGGGAAACAGGAGCAAAATCTTTGACTCACTGTTCAAATAATTTTAAAAATTATTCTCCTTCCAAACACTGTTCGATCTTGTGCCTCAATAAACAAAGAAACATCCTGATTGTTGGAGTAAATGCTTCATTTAAAGTCAGTGCAAAAAGGATGGAAGGATTTCAGTGACAATCTGTCTATCAGCTATCTTTTGACTGAAATAATTATATTCTGCAGAGCTGTTCTAGATATTATATGATAGACTGATGAAGAAACCAAATCATAAAGATCTGGTTTAATTTTCATGCTTGGACATGTTCAAAGCATCTCAATGAGCCTACATAATGAACATACATTGAACAAAAAACTAATTGACCAAAAACCATTATTGAGCAATTATACAAGGTCTGCAGATTGATAACTGTGATCTAAATTGCCTTCTGCCCTACATGCAGCTGTATTTGATTTAACACTCAATCATAAACTTTTATTTAAATCTAAGTTGGACTATGTTCTCCAGAATTTTCCTGCAGGTTAATGCGCTATAAAGCTTTGTCATGCAACAAGGTACCCTTTCATTTACAGTAACTCTTAAAAGCTGAAAAAGGGTCTACTCTGAGGCTATCAGGGGATTAGTTTTGCCTCCAACTTGGGAAAATGAGAAGTCAAAAGTATTCAGATCTTTTGATGAAGGGCAACCATTAGAACCCCACGGAATATGGATGCAAGTGGATAAGAAAATGATAACAATAATAATACTAAAATAATTAAAGTGAAGAGGCCGCTCTTAAATATCAAAACAAGTAGTATGATAAATTTATAGATTGCCTCCGCGAGCCTTAAGCTGGCAGCTTACCCTAAATTAAAGCATGCAAATCTTAGATGCCTTAGCTGGAAAAAGTTAGTTCATAATCAATGCAGATACTATCAACCAAAAATAGAAGGCAACAAAATTTTCCTAAGTTAAGCAAATCTAGTTAGTGGGAAACTATCTTTTCTTAGGTAAACGATTGACAAGCTCTATAATTATGTAGATAAGGTTTGCAAAACATCAAATCGTGTCTAGTACATTGTATAGTTGCAAGTATGATTGTAAAAATAAATCAACACCACCTGAATTTAACCCCGAGCAGCAGAAAATTCGGAGGCTAGTGTTTACTAAGCAGAAGAAAGTAAGAAAATTCAGATTACTTGGTCATTTATCTCAGACTTATAAAGCACTGCTAATTAACATTCATAGGAGATTGGAACAGATTATATATGTGGCAGAAGTTTGAGGTCGAGACCAACGATTGGTTGGTTCAAGTGGTTCAACACTTGTTTCTTTAAATAAGGTCTCGAGTTTGAGCCTTATAAATGGAGAAAACCATCAATGGGAGAGCTTTACCCTCATGGTAGGCTGACCTAGCTCAAGCAGAATTAGATTATGTTTGAGAGAGTGGTGAGATTGGTTCGGTGAGATTAAAATTTTTAAAAAATTACTATACAAATGAAAAATTACTGTACAGATGAGAAAATTATAAGAGTAATTACTGTACAAATAGAAAAAATATGCACTTAATAAATAGCAATGGCGGTGCGTTTAGGCTCCCAATCCCATCGCACCAGAATCAATCGGTGCCCCAAACATAACCTTAGTCTTTAAACCGTTAAAAGGATAAAAATACATGTGGTTTACAAGCAAAAGGAAGTTTGAGGTCGAGAAAACATTTGATTTTCTTCCAATCTTCCCTGTGCTTTTCTTGATTTTCCTCTCAAGGCTGAAGTACTTTTGTCAAACCAAGCGAAAAGAACATATTTTACAGATAAGTTCAGTCTGGCTTTTAGGAATGCCATAAAATGCCAGTCATTTTCTCTTATTATAAGCTGACCCAGCAAATATAGATCTTTTCTGAGACCACATACAAGTACTTAATTCGCATTCAAACCAAATACTACAATGAAAAGAAGATCTTTTGATAGATTAAAACTCAGATTGGTATGAGACAGCTAACGAGGCGTTGTAAGGGAGGTTGATTATTTCTCTGTCATAGTCTTTTGGTGGGTGGTCCTGCAAACGGCTATAAATTTTGCTTTCTTATTTCTTATACCACAGCTTCAGAATATTACATTGGTAGGAGATCTAATTCTTATTTCTTATTTCTTATACCACAGCTTCAGATATCAACGTATGCTGAGAGAAAAAGGTTAATAAGCAGGTACAAGGCAGCTGTTCTATAAGAAAGAATTATGAGGGCATTGAGCCTGAGGCATTTCACATTTTAAAAAGATCAATTCTTCAACTCAAGTGGGCTACTGTCGTGTCAAATGCTGAATTATTAGCCAATAATGAAGAGGGAAGACTAGACAATTGAAAGGATTAATCATTTTGCAGCTTTTGCGTGCATAATCCATAACCCTTTGTCAGGATGCTTTATTTAATCAGGAATTCAGGATGTTCAGAAACCACAAGTCACCCTTGAGTTTCAGACACCCAATGTGATTTCTGAATTTCCAAAATCTTAAAAATCATGCTATAATGACTATTCAATCACAGAGTTCTACCTGGTTATACAAAAAAAGCACAACTCTTACAAATTTAAGAATTTTGAGAAGAAGTGTAAAACTTCATGTTCATGTGATGTCTGGTGGCAACCTTGAGACCAAACCCAAGGAACAGGTCAATCAGAGCCACTCACAAAGCTTTAACCTTAACCCGTAGGATGGAAAGAATAAATGAGAACCCAAATTAATAATGAATCAAAGCCATTCTTGGAACTATATTTGGGTAGACAAAACAACCATTTTGTCCTGTTAGAAAATATAAGGAGAGAGAGTAATAATTCTTTTGTTTTTGTCATTACCGATCTGATCAAAGTCATCAAACCTTTTAAGTTCTATGTTGACTAAATTATACTAATAGTCAGATAACTCATATTCAACCTAAAATCTTAGCCCGATTGACCAGAAAGTCGTGACAAACTAAATTTAAATTACCATATCTTGCTTTTTTCCCCACTCCAAGAAATCCAGGTTGGAGAACTTGCAAATTTAGCTGTCGAACTCAAAGCTCAAAACAAAGAATAGATCGTAAGTAGGCAAACTGGCAGAGACTTGTAGACATCAGCTGAAAAGTCCAATGCCTAACTTGCAATTAATAATGCAATAATAATCAGCGCAAGTAAAGAAGTGCAAGACGAAATATGGCCTTCAACAAAATCAGATTGATGTAAGACTGTGAGAGGAGTTTCTTTTTGAGAGTTAGAAAGCAGAAATGCCGGAGATGAGTTTCCACCAAAAATTGTTACACGTCAAAAGGATGTTTGAAGATGCTGAAAGAATTTGCCAATTGGGCCGTGGACACACGGTAGAGTGACAAGTTTCAGTCAGCAGGCATAGCACATAATTTTTGTGTGGCTGCAAATTGGAAGTGGTCAAGTGGCTTGTATCTTATTGCAGTAAAGATGGGGAACCCAGCCAGTTGGAGTGCTGTGCTGCTGTTAGAGCACCTGAAAAGAAACCCACACATTTGCTTCATCATCATTAAAAGCCAAATTACCCAATTAGAATTATTGGGTAATTAGAAAACTTCACTATTAGTGACTTTCTTAAATTTTTAGGAAAGTATTAAAGATTTTGTAGAGACTTATGCTTCATGTAGTTTCAAATTTGTTTGATAATTATTGAGACAACGTGCACTAGTAAATGGAGCAGATGCGTCAAAAGTCAAGATAAGAGCTTTGATTACTACAATGAGACATTTCGGTTTTAATCATCATTTTTCGACTTTTTTTAAAACTCGAGAAACATATGGGGGATATGTGGGTTTTGACTCCAACGTTACTTTCTGCCCAGTCATTGTCGTACTAAAACAAATAATGGCTAAAATAGCTGAACTGGCAACGATGGATATTCTTCAGAAAGTTCAAATAAGCTCTCACTTCACTTGCCAGCCAATAAACAGAACAAGAAGCTTTTCAGTAGTTAATAAAGTTCGGAGTTTATTCACAGCCATGGAGGTGTGTCTTAACGACACGACTCTTCTGGCAGCGGCAGCCTCTACAATCCCGTCTGGTGGGTCGCGAAGGGTTAAATCGCCATCTCTGGAATCAGGAGATGTTATGTTCCACCAACCATGACGCTGCTGCAAATGGGGCAAGAGAGTGTGAGCACCACCACCTAAGGTTTCCTTCTACAAACAGTTAATAGCGGCTGCGGCTGTTGTTATGAGAGAGAATATGGGGAATTGATGTCTGAACCATACAATTTTAGCATTGAAAATCAATTATTATGACTACTGGATACAGCAAATGTGACTTGCCTATTCACATTAATTAGCAGACAGAATGCATGGGAAACGCTAAATGCTGTGAGTAATTAGTCAACAATAACAATATTCATCCACAGAGTCAAAGCTATCATTGCCATAGCCGCCCTCTCCAACTTTTACAAGCTATCATTGCCATAGCCGCCCTCTCCAACTTTTACAAGCAGTAAAGCACATCCAGGTAACCTTGCAGGAGAAAGGACGTTGCTGGCATTACAAGCTCTCAAAGAATGTATATGCAGGAGAAAGGACGTTGCTGGCATTACAAGCTCTCAAAGAATGTATATGCAGACCACAAACAAACCACAACAGTCCCATTTATGAGCTGAGAGATTTTTGGCTGTTAATTTAGCAAGAAAACCTTTTATATCGAAGCACATAGGAAAACAGATTGGTGTATTAAATTACTAAACAACCCTATGTATGCATTCTAACATGTTCTGTTACTCGCTATGTTTAAAAGTGGCTTCAACATCCATAACATACCTGGACAGTCCACATCTGAAAATTCAGCAGTCCTTTCCTTCTATAAAACTGCTGATTGCCACATCTTCTCTTAAACGAGTTATGATATAATCTATCTGCTTGTAGGAATACCTGCAACAACAATGAAATTATACTAGCAGAGAGAGAGGGGGAGAGAGAGAGAGAGAGAATATCCTGCTACTCTCAAGTCTCACCAAGACAAGAGCAAGTTAATATCCTGCTACTCTCAAGTCTCAGCAGACAACGGTGTAAAAACTGCATGCACATTAAAACTAACTCCTAACTGCACCAGGGGAAAAATGATAAAGGGGTGGTTTCACTATGCTGATTGCAGAGATATGAGGTAAGAAACTCCATGGCATAGCCATAGAGGGACAGAGGAAGCCAACACCGAAGCAATCATATTGAACACAAGACAGTTGCATAATTAAGCCTTAACATAAAAATAAAAAGGAACAACACTTCATCTAATGCAGACAACCTTGATATCAATCCAAATATCTTTTCTTTTAAACGCTGTCTTCACAAGCATAATGCAGGTGAGGAAAATTAATACCCTTAAGAAATCCACCATCGACAGTGGGGTATTCCAGCAAAGATCAAATCCAGCAAGCCCTGCTAAGTTCAGCCACAAAGAGCAAGAATCTAAAAGGAGATCAATTATCTTTATTTCTTTGTTGTCTTCCCTCACAGTAAGCTGGGAATTGATAGTTTTGCTTTTAAAGCACGCAAGAGTGGACTAAAGCACAATACTTCTTGGAATGATATGCATGATATAGCAGCTTGACCAAGTTCTTTCAAAAAAATCAAAAGGCTTGAAAATTAAAATGCCACAATTGTTCAATAACGATCCTATCCCTTTTGCAGCAGGATACAAAGCGTACCAGAAATGATGTTCTCTGCTTTTAACAGTTCAACTCATTAGGAGACAAAATGCAAGAAATGAGAATGAGATCATGTATGCAGACACATGCAACACATAATAATTAAAAAGGAAAAACTAGGACCAACAAATCCATCAGTCTTCTCTTCTACCCAGGGCAGTACTTCAGTTTCGCTGGTTTGGGTCAGATTTCCTAGGACCAGTCAATGAGGATTCTAGTTACAATCCGGAAAGAGCAAATAGACAGTTTCTTCATCCTAGAAACTATCATACCAGTTTTTGTATCCATTTCATCCAGCGTTAATTAAAGAGCTTAGCAACAAAAGGAACTCTTTCATTCACTATCATTAATTTTATTATCGAATCTAAAATGCAGAATATTAACAAAGAAGCAGGAAAAGTATATATACCATTAAGTAGACAAAACTTGAACACAAAATCAACTACAGAACAGGATGAAAATTTACTCAGAAATTTGATTATACAATAACAACACAGAGCTGGACATCAGCACCAGGACCAAAGGTCCAACCCCATATCCTAATTTCTTTACACTGATATATGGTGATAAATACAAGAAAATCTTTTTTTTTTCCCTCCTTACCCTTTTTTTTATTATCTTTTCTGGCGTATGCCGCAAATCCTTCTTCACTTCTTCTCCATCTTCATCTTCTCATCCATTCCTCTTCTTGATCCTCAAGCACCCTGAAGACGAAATCTTGCAAGTTGCAACTTTTGACACTTACAATTGAAATCACCGCAAACCAACACCAGACTTTCTACTCAGAATTATGTCTTCCCAAAGAGTCAAGCCCTTCAGTTCGGCTCCGAACAATCCTATGAAACACCTCCCTAACCTGCCTCTCCAGCGGCTCTAAACTTTCCTTCATTGCCTCACAAACTTGCCTCAATTCCTTCACTCTCTGCCTAACCTCCCCTTCCTTGTCCTCACTCAAAGGAAACTGCACGGAATCAGCCAATTCACCCAACAACCGGGAACACTTTTCCATCTGATAAATCTCCCTCAATAACCCACAAGCATTTTTCCTATCCCTCTTCTTGGACTCCTCCAAAATCCTCTCGTGCAAGGAAAGTATGGGCGCCGCCCAGGAAAGCTGCCTGGGCACATAAAAGTGAACTTGCAAACCACGATCCTGACACGGAATAGCAGCCACCAACGCCCACATTACAAACAACAAAACACAACTCATTGTGTAAACAGGAATTGCGAGTCCATTGGTAGCCACAACCTCGTTTCCTCGAGGAGCAGCCAGGTTATTCCCAATTGCCTGGAGCTGCCTGGCAGCTGACCAAGACCTGGAAACGCTCCAAGACAAGGACCTGAAATGCCCCAGAGAACGATGGTGATGATCCCTCGAGTGACTCCCGGTATTGTTATTTCTTCCAAAGGAACGATTCCGATGAGCCAAAGCCTGCCCGGAATCTTTCTCATCAAGCATCCCAATCGCTAAATCAATCAACGCCTTCTTCGCACGACGAAACTGCCCTTCTCCAAGGGTTCTCTGATAACAATTCCCATTATTAACATTCGTATTACTATTATTATTAACATTACTATTATCACCCAAAGCGCAAAGCACAATTTCCAGAAGCTTCTCCCATTGCCTGATCTGTTCAATCCCATCGCGAATCGCATTACAAACATCAAGCGCCTTAACGGTACGCTCGTAAAATTCGGCAATCAAACGGTCCATGGGAGGTCTCGAAACTTGAGCTTTGTTGTTGAAAAGTATAACCCGAAACTCCTCCTGACAACAAAGGAAAACGTCTAGCAACTTCCGAACCCAGGCCAGAGAAAGCAACTCATCGGAAGGAACGGAACATAAGTCATGGAACCGGTCGGCTACTTGCCTCTGGAAGGAGTCGAGCTCAACCTCGTGCGGCACGGCGGATCCATCGTGGTGCGACTCCATGGCGTGTACCTGATCCCTCCTCAGGGACAACAACGAACGGCCGAGATTTGTCAACGGTGCCGAACTTCCTTGATAATCCGTGGCGGGCATTCTCACATCGAATAATTGTAATTATATGAAGAATTATTATAATTATAATTAGAACAAAATAAAAATTTGGGGAGAAACGAAACGACGAGCGGATCTGGAGAAACCCTAACGAAATGGGGATGGCATTTTATTGGGGATTTTTGGACCGCGTTTTATGGTGGTTGGGAAAAAGAAAGGTCTTAAACCGAGGGAGAGCTTTAAAATATTTTAAAATAAAAAAATTACTTTAATTAGAATTAGTAGAATTTAGAATTTCATTTTTTTTTTTACTTTTCAGGTTAAATTTAAAAATCGTCAGAGGAGGCGAACACGCAGTGGACACGTATGGTTAAAGGAAACCTGAGATTTTAGGTCGTAAGCGCATCTGAGCCGTCGCTCAGGAATATACGATGGAGCGGGTCCCCGAAAGAGTATTTACTCGTACCCGCGAGTGATTTTGGTAGTGGAACCAAGGGGGTAGGCTTTGGGCCACGTGGGGTGATGTGAGTGGAGAAAAGACGAAGTCCGATGTACACGTAGACAGCACAGCTGGGTCTTCGTTGGCGCGTAATAAGGAGAGTGACTTGGTCTGAACGACCTCGAGTGGTAGTACTATGATTCTTTCTAGAAGTGAGGGATGATGGCGTGGTCTTGTTCTAATGCAAAAAGACGAAATTGTCCCCCCTCCTTTTATTTTTTGGAAGTTCGTTCTTTTTTTTTGTTTTTTGGGTAAAAGTTCAACATTAACCTATGCTATCTTTAAGTACAAAAAAGAAAAAAAAAGTTTTTTGTCATTATTTATTTTTTTCATAATCACACGGATCTATGATTAATTTTTCCAATTACGTTGGATATTAGATTGAGAAAAAAATTTTTAAATTTATTTTTTAATAATATTTGAATCTAAAATTATACTTAAAAAATACTCCCTCCTTTCTACAATATTTGTCTTTTTAAGGTTATGTAAGATTTGTAATAAAAGTTCTAACATCTAGAAAAAAAAATATTATAAAATGATAATTTTACTCTTTTATTAAAATTATTTGTTCCCATAAATATTAAACACTCTCTTTTTCATTAATTAAAAGAGATAGTGGTCTCCCACTTGGAATTGGAGAAAAAGAATGGAAAAACTGAAAAAAACGTAGTTAATACTCTTTAAAATTCTTAAAATGACAGATAATATGAAACAAAAAATTTTCTAAAAAGCGATAGATATTATAAAAATGATGGAGTATAAAATTTCTTCCACTCAATTTAATAAATATTAATTTTTTGTCATTATTTGTAATCTGTTTGTTTTCTTTTCAATCTCATTTTCATGTTATCCAAGTCTATTTTATGATGGATAATTTTATTTTTCAAATTTTTCACCTTAATACTTAAGCTTCAAAGTCAAGCTCTCCTATTTTTCTACCATTTTGTCAATTGAAAACTAAAATAAATTTCTTGTTTTGATATGTCGAAGAGTTATGTATTTTTGGAAAAAAAATGAATACAAAGAAATTAAAATTCAAACATTGACACTAAAATACGAATGATTTACTTACTATGGTTAAACTTAGAATTACAAAAAATTAATATTAATAACAATACGTTATCTAAAAAATATCACTTTTAACGAAAGAGAGAGAGAGAAATGCAGAAACGGACTTTCGAATGTCAAACTCGTAGAAAATCGTTACATGAACATGTACATAGACCAAGTCGAACGGTCAAACTACATAGCAAATCAAAAGCCTTCCCACATAAGGCAAAAACTATTGCTATTTTCTACTTTTTTTTTTTTACCCACGGAGGCTAAATATTTGAGACACATCGGATATGCTAACACATAATTTTACTATACTTGTTTTTATTAAAATTTCATACTTTTATTTTAAAAACTCATTCACGAGTTTTATTTATTATTTTTAATCTTGAAGAAATCATTAAAATTTGGCCCTTTTTGTTAGGGTACGTGCTTCCTACTAATTGGAATATGTCAAAATCAAAGTGTGGTGAGCATGAAAGGGACTGAACCTAGCCCATTATAAATAAATGGAATATTTTCATTTTTAAAACTTGTAATTATTGTCCCTTAGATAATTAGATGTGTTCCTTCTCTATACAACATGGACATGCGTCTTTTAAGTCTTTAAACAAAGAAATATAAATTTTTAACACCAAAATATTTCAAAAACCATATTTGCGAGTATAAAAAAATCACGTGTCGTTAATATGTATTGGTGTGTGTGTATATATATATATAAAAAGAGAAAGTATGTATTCTTAATTTTAATGATTAGGGTTTAAAAAATACTTTTTGACCCACTGTTTAATTTCACCCCTATTGTCCTACTTGACATGTAAATCCACGTCATCTATTATATGGCCCACTTGCAGCTTTGTTGACTTTTCTTCTGTTTGTTGCAAATGCTACTTTTATGGTCTCTCTCTCACTTATCTTGTTCTTTAAACAAAGAAAAGCACTTTACTCTTTTCTCAAACTCTCTTTTTTCTTTTTTTCACTCCAGATAGAAAAAAAAATTAGTTATAGAAAACCCAAATAAAAAAGAACGTTAAAAAAATTTGGAGCTTGAAGTCATGACTTATGAGTGATTGTTAGAAAATTATAGGATCATCTTGGTTTGTGGCTTCTTTTTAGTCTTTGGTTTTGGCTATTGAGGCTGCTATAATCATCATCCCTATACTGCTATTGCATTTGAGTTGAATACTTGAACTTGTGAATTTTGATAACCCAACCTTGAATTTGAAATTTTGAATTGAATTAAGGTTAGCAAGATTGCCTACATTGATGGAATTGAAGATCTAAGATTGAGATAAATCGTGAAACCAAATTTGGGAAGGGCAATAACTATTGTTGTAGTTAAAAATCAGAGAATTTTTTCATGGCTTACTGGATATCTAAAACTAAAGTTTTATCTGCAAAACCGAGTTTGGTATTGGAATTGATATGGAAAAGGAGATTGTGTATTAGGGATTGAAGAAGATTTCACAGTTGCAGATGGAATTAAGAGAGAAGAAGAAAAGACAAACATTGTTAAAAATAAGTTAATAAGGGAAGAATTTAATTACAATGACGTGGTGTGTGCCACCTTTGGTGGGATGGGAGAGTCGGGTCATGTAGTAGTTCTCTTATAAGGGTTCAAACTTTGTCAAGTTAAAAAAAAAAAATCTAAATAGTTCGATGATTTTTTTTTTAACATTAATGATGATTACTTGAAACTAATCAAATATGGATCGACTGAGATCGAAGCAACTTTCCTGGATTACTTTCATGGAATTTTCAAATCGTCGAGACTATCGGCACCACAGGAGTTCTTTGAAGTGCTTACTCCGCGTATGTCCAATGACCTTATGCATATCTTACAATCACCATGGCGAGCTGATGAAGTTAAGGATGCGCTTTTCCAGATGAACCCTTCGAAAGCCCCAGGACCGGATGGTATGACAGCAATGTTTTATCAGAAATATTGGCACATTATTGGGGGTGATATTACTCGATGGGTTTTGCATTTTCTTAGCAATGGTGATTCTTTGGAATGTGTGAACAGCACTAATATTGTTTTAATTCCAAAAAAGAAAAAGCCAACATCACCTATGGAATATAGACCTATAAGTCTGTGCAATGTTCTATTCAAGCTAGTTTCAAAGATTCTTGCTAACCGCTTGAAGTTAATTTTGCCATCTATTATTAGTCCGTCTCAAAGTGCCTTTGTACCTGGTAGGATGATTTTTGATAACGCCTTAGTGGCCTATGAAACTATTCACGCTTTGAAAAACCGTAAGACGGGCAAGGATGGCTCTCTAGCACTAAAGCTTGATATGAGTAAGGCATATGATAGGGTGGAGTGGGATTACCTTGAGGGAGTGATGAGGAAGCTGGGCTGTCCAGATCAATGGGTCTCTCGTATTATGACGTGTGTGCGTAATGTCTCTTATTCGGTGATGATTAATGGTAAACAGTGTGGCAACATTGTTCCAACAAGAGGGATTCGACAGGGTGATCCACTTTCTCCTTATTTGTTTTTACTCTGTGTGGAGGGTCTGTCTGGTTTGTTGTATAAGGCGGAGTTCAATGGCCATATTAACGGAGTTTCAGTTTGTAGAACAGCCCCTAAAGTTAGTCATCTGTTCTTTGCTAACGATAGCCTATTATTTTTAAGAGCATCGATTTCAGAGTGTATGAAAATTCTTGATTTGCTTCATCAATATGAGGTTGCGTCTGGTCAACTTGTGAATGTAGACAAATATGCAATTTTCTTTAGTACAAATGTACTTGGTAAAGTTCGTGAACAGATTAAGCAGGTTCTGGGTGTCTCAAGGATCTTGGCTAGAGACCGCTATTTGGGTTTTCCTATTATGATAGGACGGCAAAAAAGGATTCATTTTCAGTTCATAAAGGATAGACTCTGGCAACGTGTTTCTAGTTGGCAAGGGAAGTTGCTGTCATGTGCTGGGTGTGGGGTGCTTATACAATCAGTAGCGCAGGCGGTTCCTCTATATGCAATGAATTGCTTTCAGTTTCCTCACTCCTTCATAAAAGAGCTAAATATGTTAATAGCTCGGTTTTGGTGGGGTGGTGGTACTGATAAACATAAGATGCACTGGAAGAGTTGGGAAAGCCTTTGTTTATCAAAGTTGGATGGGGGCCTTGGTTTTAGGGATTTTGAGGCTTTTAACCTTGCCCTTTTGGCTAAACAGGGCTGGCGGTTCATGCATCACAGAAATTCTCTCTGTTACCAAGTCTTCAAGGCTAGGTACTTCCCTTTCTCGGACTTTATTGATGCTCCACTGGGCAATAATCCATCTTTTGTTTGGCGTAGTTTATTGAAGGGGAGAGAGGTTTTGATCGCTGGTTCTCAGTGGAAAATCGGGAACGGCATGAGTGTAGACATTATGAGGCATCGCTGGCTAAGTAAACCCCCTTACCATCCAACTTTCTATCATGATGGTGTCCTTATTTCCAATCGAGTTGCCGAGTTGATCAACCAGGAGGACAGAACTTGGAATGAGGATTTAATCCGATCGGTGTTCAACCAGTATGATGCGTTGGAAGTACTGAATATCTCCTTGAGTTCCCGAGCAAGAGAGGACTTGCTCTACTGGACTGCATCGCCGTTGGGACGTTTCTCGGTCAAGTCTGCCTATTATTTGGCTCGTGTGGTTCTGGGTTTTGAAACAGAGGATTTACAGCTACGAAATCCAGTGTGGAAGTTGTTATGGACGGCAGGAGTGGCACCAAAGATTAAATTTTTTGGTTGGAGACTTTTGCATGGGATTTTACCTGCAATGAGTATACTCCGGGCTCGTAATATGGAGGTTCAAGATTTATGCAGTGTTTGCGGTAGTCTGGGGGAGAACTTATATCATGTGTTTTTTGAGTGTATGATGGTGAAGGAGATATGGATTAGTGTTGGTAACTGGGTTTCGAGTTTCTTGGAAGAATGGGCTGACTCGACAGATTTCTGGTTAAATTTCTTTGTGAAATCCAAACAGCAAGGATGTTTAGAGTTGGTTCTATTAGTTCTTTGGTGTTTGTGGAGTAACAGGAACAAATGCTTGCATGAGGGGGTGTGTTGCATGCCAAGCCACTTAGCTTTAAAGGCTCGGCATTATCTGCATGATTATGAAGAGGGGATGGTTTGCCTATATGGTGAAAATCCAATGCCTAGAGGACCTCTTCCTACCCCGAGATGGCTTCCTCCAGTAGCAGGAAAATTAAAACTTAACACAGATGCCTCCTATAATTTAGCTTCGAAACAGGCTTCTCTTGGTATGGTTCTGAGAAATACACTTGGGGAAACCATTGTATGTGGTGTTTGCTGTGTTTCAAATGTTCCAACTGCTCTTCATGCGGAAGCTCTAGCTGTTATTTTTGGCCTTGAGATAGTTTGGGAGCGGGATTATCTGGAGGTGCAGGCAGAAACTGATTCCTTGGTGCTAGTATCTGAAGTTCAGAGTACAGAACCATCTCTCTGGGTTGGAGGGTACCTGATAGATGAAATTCAAGAGGCTATGACAGTTTTCGACTTTTGTTTTCTGTCTTTTGTTAAAAGGGAGGCTAATAAATTAGCACATGCTATTACAAAATTAAACTGTGGTGAGAATGATCATAGAATCTGGGTAGGATCCTTACCTGCTTCAGTTTGTAATCCGGATCCAGTTTAATTCAATGAATTTTGCCTCTTGTTTCAAAAAAAAAATCAAATATGGATTCTCTCAATCTTTTTCTTCACTTGACATTAGAGTAAGAAATTTCATCCAGCCAAAAAGGGAAGACTTGAGTTTGGAGCTATGGTATTCATTCATTATTATTGAAATTAATTAGTACAACAAAAGTTATGAAAAAGAATATTAAAAAGAGAAAAATACTTCTTGACTGCCTAAATTTATCCCGCCTATAGTCATTTTGATGTGGTTTTTTAATTTATCAAATTTTAATACAATTCACAAAAGTTTAGTCTCACGTTAAAATTTTTATTTATGTAGAGGATAAATTTTATCTTTTTCCAAATAATAGTAGTTGGATTTTAGAAAGAAAAAAAATATATAAGACATGCCTCCTATCATACCAAACAGATTATAGATAGGATAAATTATACTTATAACAAAACTCTTAAAACAAGAAAAGAAAAGTGATGACAATTAATTAAGATTGATTGCTTTTTGAAAGGATGAATAGGCATTGAGTAGGATGAAATTATTTTGAAAGCAACAATATGATCAGATTTGATTTTTTTTTTTTTGAGACCGATCAGCTTTGATTATAAGTTTATAACTACACTCTAACCCAAAAATAAATAAAAATGAAATGTGGCATGCCAAATGGCTCCCCTAACATCCAATCTTAATTAATTAATTAATAATTTTTCATTTAAAAAAATGATAGTTAATTACGAGATAGAGACATAATAACACAAAGCTCAGAGCTGAATCTCTCTCTTTCAATCAGAAAAGAATAAAAAACTTCCTCACGTGTGGCTTGCTGTTCCCTTGGCCTTGGGGCATGGATTTGCTAAACATGACAGCATCTTCCTCATAAGTAAGACTATTAAAAGAAGTGTCTCTAATAATAAAAGAAGATTATTATTGGATCTGTTCCAATAATCTCAATCATTCAAAAAAATAATAAATTTTCAATTTTTAGTGGTTGATCTTCCTTCTTTATCTTCAAAAATTGTTTGTTGTCGTTAAAAACTAATTATTCATCCCTGAAAAATAGTTCACTGTCCCTAAAAGTTCCCCAAAATATGTTTTCTTGAAAAATTATTTGTCATCTCAAAAAGTTATTTACTATCCCGAAGAGCAAAACGGATAGATAGAAACAGTTTTATAGTCTCCACTTCTTTTTTTAAGACAAACCACGTGCATTCATATCGATTTAATGGTTTATTTAAAATTAATTAAATGAGTTTTAATAATGAGTAAGGTCTTAAGAAAAAATTTAAAATTTTTTATTTATTATATTAATATTTTCATATTACATGTAGTTATTGACAGTTAATGCAATAATTTTCGATATATTAAGAGAAGGTATTTATATTACTAGTAATTAGTATGAATAATATAATAATCTTAAATATGGTAACATGCATTAGCAATATCCTAATAAATATCAAAGTATTTTAATAAGGTTCATTGAGAAAATAAAACATATGTGATTTTCCATAAATTAGAAATGAGAAAAATCAAAAGAAAGAAAGAACATGGGGAGACAAAAATCTTGGTAGTATTTAACCCCATAATTTATGAAAACCCTAATTCTTAGGAGACTATATTTAGCTGCCAAACAGTATTAACAAAAATACTTTTTGATCCGTCATTTCATCCGTCCTCATGTTCTGCCTGACGTGTTTGGTTGAAAATTACTCTGTGAGGGTATAAATAGTTCCAAAACTTCTCACGCATGATACTTTACTCTGTGACCCACTTATCAAATTCCTTTACTCTTTCTTAACAACAAAAACTCTGCTCTTTCATAAAACGGGATGTTTGCTGGCATGTTTACAATGTGCCACATAAGGCGGGATGGAAGAGGTGGGTCATGCAACAATTCTCAAATTGTAATTAGGCCTTCAAATGGGTTTATCAAATTTCATTATCTAGCATTAATTTGGTTAGAGTTTATCTTAAATGGATCAGGGTAGGTCATGTCAAATTTTCAAGTAGATCTTTTTCTAACCCAATCTATGCAATTTGACATTTTTCTAACTTTTTCAATGAACAAATTATTTATTGAAAATTTCTCAAAAATTTTGAGTTAGATTTTGTATAATTTAAGGTGTTCCTTTATTGCTGTTTTTATTACGTAAAAGTTATAATACTTAATCCACCACTACCACTTTTTTTAGTAGTAAAAAGGCAAACTTTCATTCAATGAATATCTGGATTACAAATAAAAATGAGAAGGCTACCTCTCAACCCAAAAAAAAAAAGGAGCAATTAACAAAAATGATAGCCACCACTTTTATTTCATCATTTTGTCTTCTCTGACATGAGACAATTATAACTACTAAAATTTTATGATAATTTTTTATTTTGACCAAAAAATCTTATTAAAATAAATATCTTAAAATTTAAGACACATCTTATAAATCAATTGCTTCTTAAATCTGAGACAAAATGGTTAATGAGTTAAAATTGGGTTTAAATAGTATTATTTTTGTTTTATTAATTGACCAATAGTTACATTTTCAAGGAAAATAATTATATTTTGAACATATTAAAAATTCATCCTCAATTTACTTATAAAGTTATCATAACTCCTAACTGTTCTTTTTTTTTTTTTTGCCAAATCTATGATTTAGATTAATGTATGATGATTTAATTTATCTTTCAATTTTTTTTGTTTTACATAGAAATTAAAACCTGGTTAATCCAAGGATGGAGAAAAACCAAGTCAACGTAAAACTTGAGAAATTTAATTAAGGACTGCTGGTGTGTCAGCATCTATGATTTAATTTTTGAAAACAACATTTTTTAATTACTAAAAATGTACTTGATTATTTTTGACTAAATATAAACATCCTTTAATAACATTTTGTCTTTCTCTTTTTAATAATTAATCAAACAATTACGAAAGGCGTGACATCTGAACATTTGATTTAATTATTGATAAAGAATCTAATTATAAATATAATAGGATTAGGATTTTAAATATCTTTTCCTGAAATAAAGAATAATAATCAAACAAGGAGCTTCTAAAAAATATAGTAAATATTGTTATCAATGTGATTTTTTATAGCTTTATATATATATATATATATATATATATAAATTGGTTATACTGAATATGCTCGGAAAGCTTATTAACATAATTTCCCCATGATCGATTTAGCCTATTGGGAAAATATCACAAAATAAAAAAAAAATTTTGAACGATATTTTAAACTTGTTAGTAGAATGGAAATAAATCAATAATGAATAAACATGGTAATCATTTTTGCTTTCAAAGTGGAAAATATATCAATCAATAAATTACAAAAAAATAAAGAATCATCCCAAAGATGTGGCAATTTTTCGATATCTACCAAAGAGAGTGGCCTTAATTCAATGACTCTTCCTTGGAATGCTCAAATTAAGTGATAATGTTACAAATTTCAATATATAAAATTTTTATAAATCAAGTTAAAATCTTGAAGATACCAAGCTGTTTTTCATCTCCAAGAAAACAACCTAGCCTGCAAATTCCAATGCCAATTTTCCCACTTGCTTCATAGTTTCTACTTTCAAGAATTTTAATAACGTCAATGTTTCCGTTATCTTCACTTCATATAGAGATTTCTAAATATGGAAGATCTTATTAACATGGAATCCAAATAACACTTATTAACTGACAAGTGTTGGTCGGATACATGTATCCGTATTAGTTTAATAGTCTACAACTAATTACTTCCTTTGTTTATATTTAGTTATCACAAACTTATGTTCCTTACTTATTGGTAGTATTTTAGTAGATAAAAAAAGTAGTTATTGACTTTATTACCATTTTACCATTCTTTAAATATGTGAGAGAGACATAAATAGTAGAAAAATTAATGAGACAAAGATATTAAATATAGAGAGATAAAAGTAGAAAAAAAAGGATAATTTTAGAAGAATATCTAAAAGATTTATTGATTTTTAAAAACCAACTACTTAATAAAAAAAATTAGTTATTTATGATACGTAAATAGGAACAAAGGGAATATATTCTAATCACGTTGGATCATAAATAGAGAGAAACTTTTCTAAACCTATTTCTTTTAAAGTGAAAACACAAGTATAATTCTTAAAAACATATTAGAAAGACTTTATCTTTAATGTTTTTATCAGATCGAGATTAATATTAAATTAAATCAATTTATTAAAAAAATTGAAAAGTATAATGAACCCTTTAACATGCAATGAATACCATTAAATCATCAAAAACTATCATAGTTAATAATCTTTTTGTTATAAACCCACTAATACAATTTGATAAATACATTAGATCCTGTCAATTCAAATTTCAGAATAAGATAAAAAAAATATCACTAACCTATTAAAAAGAAAGAATGGCTAAATCCCTAAGATCAACTCCAAGGAAATACCAAAACATCATTTTGGTGTGAAAAATTGTGTGAATTGTACTCCAATAAAGCACCAAATTATCCCACAAAATATGGTGGGATGAATAGTAACACACCAAATTTGGTGTGTTACTATTCATCCCACCATATTTTGTGGGATGATTTTTTTCTCATTTTACCCTTATCATTTTTTATTAATTACTTTTATGTCATTTAGTTTTTTATTGTATTTATATATTTTGAGTTGTATTTAAATTTAATTTTTTAATTATT
This sequence comes from Microcos paniculata, assembly GCA_030664755.1. Taxonomy (NCBI): domain Eukaryota; kingdom Viridiplantae; phylum Streptophyta; class Magnoliopsida; order Malvales; family Malvaceae; genus Microcos; species Microcos paniculata. Next base: position 22,163,630 of record CP131461.1, read on the forward strand.
AAGAAAAATATATACCATTAGAAAGATCTCATTGAGATCTTTAAATTGAGACCAATATTGAATATATATTTAAATTATTTTTATAAATAATTATAAATATAAATTTAAAAAATTAGGTAAAAATTTAATTAAAACATAATAAAAGAGATTAAACATCATTTTACTTCAATGTTAACAATAATTAATAACCTATGATTAAACAATTTATAATAAAAAATCATTAATTATTATTTAATATTATAAATTTAAGAATAATAAAATATATTATTAAGATTATTTAAAGATTAATTTAATTAGTTAAGTTATTATTTTTATAATTATATGAAGTTAAATAATAAATAGATATCTATTTAATAAAAATTGATGTAAGAAATGGTGTTATACATTGGAGTGAAAAAAATTTGGTATAAAAATATTCTAAAAAAATATTCTTTTTACACCCAAATAATGTAAAATTTGGTGTAGTAGGTTGGAGTTGCTCTAATGATTTTTTTTTTTTTCTTTTTTCTGCAAACAAAACTGTCAACATCACCGTACTTAAGGATCCCCCTCAACCATCTAAAAAACCAGCTGCTGTGGACCTTTAAGTAGACACAACCTCAAGTTGTTGTCCCAAAGAAGCATTTTTTTTTATATAGAACCCAGCCTATCCCTCAAATTGTGGTCGTCAATTCTGAAAAAGAATATATATTATATACTTTTTATGGGCCATTTGAAAGGATGTGAAATAAATAGTTTTGGCTCTTTTCACAAGTCTCTTTATTATTTTTTGGCCAAAAGTCTCTTTATTTGTTCTAGAGAGAAATTTTTAGTTTTCAATTAAATTAAAAAGAAACAATTATCTATTTTTCTATTGACATCAAATTCACACATGCCTGGGAAAAGGGCAAGAGAAAGTTTAATTCAATATTTTTTATTTACTACTATCAAATTTCTTTTGAGTATTTTAGTAAGGGTTTGGGTCTTGGGGTTCAAGATTATAGAGATGGTAACGGTTCAAATGTTCATTTAATTTTCACTATTTATAATCAAAACTGTTTATTTTTTCACTATTTAAATTCATGTAAAAAATCACATAATTTTTAGACCTAATATCTAAATTTGCACTTTTAATGATATCTAAATATGTATCGTATAACCGTTTAATTTAAAAACTGAATCTAAATTCAAAATCGTCAATTTTTTAAGTTAAAATGAAAAAGTATGAAGTTCAAGTATTTTAACATGTAACGAAATTAAATAATAATTAATATAAAGGTCTAAAAAAAATTTAGAGATTCCAAATATAAGGAGGAGGAATCTAGAATTTCATATCATTATATTTTAAATTTAAATTTTTACTTTTTAATAAACAAATTTGGAATTAATTTTAATGGATAAATAAATTATAAATTAACGGAATTAAAAAAGATTTTAGATGGATATTCATCATCCAAATCAATTTAACTTAAACGATTTTAGATAGCAAATATCCGAAGTCTTAAAATTGAAATCGCTCCGAATTCACAACGGATACTAATTTCACTATTCAAAATTACTCTAAAACTATTTATAAAACGGTTTAAGATTTTAAACGATTTTAAATGGGATAGATATTCGTTTAATATCCATCAATTACAATCCCTATTCAAGATTCAATCTATTGGAAGAACAAATTTTAAATCAAACCTTCCACCAAAGATGTTTGTCTTTAAATCAGCTTTTGTGGGTTTTTATTTTTATTAAAAAATTTAACCTGAAAGTGACCCAATGAAGATTTACAAGATATTCACTCAACCTTGGCTTTTCTCTAAAAAAAAGATTACCTGTTTAAGTCTTTATGTCAAAACCAGTTAAACAGTAAAATTAATTAACAAAAAAGTCTGTAGTTAAACAAATAGTACAACCTAATTGACCAAAACCATACATTGTGAAAGATTTCCGAACTTTCTCTTTACCATTAAAACTAGACCTCATTGGACAATCTTGGTCTATCCCAAAAGTGTGCCAATTTCAGCATTTCCCTTTATATTATTATTGGGCAGGTCAATCTATTTGATAATTGCAGAAGTCATTTTGATGCAAAGAAACGTAACCTCCTGAATGGATACAATGTATGGGTTCTTCCCCATCAATTTGCTACCTCATTTTCATGCCAAGACTTTATGTCAATCAAATGTTTGGTCGATTGGTCCTTTCACCTCAGCATCAGCATCAGCATATTATTAATTATTTTAGGTGTGAATTCTTAGAATAATGCCTAGTTGAGTAATCAGCACGAGCTGTTGACCTAAGTCAGGTACCCACGTTCTGAGGATAAGTTGTTGTAATGTTCATAATTTAGGTTTTCCAATCTCAAATTGACCCAATCACCATATCATAAATAGGGAAAGAATTTATATTCAATATTCAAATTTCAATGTTTTGATATTTTACGCACAACATCTAGGTCTTAGCATTGTTGATCACAATTCTTCGTTAATATATGATCTGCAAATTCGAAAAGTCGGTAAATCAAAATTCCAATATATCCATAAATCTCAATATAAATTAATAGTTTGCTACTTGCATTTTGAAAACTGGATAATCTCCCCTACTCTTAATTTCTCTTTTTGCACAAAAACAAATAAAAGAAATTCAAATGTCGTGTTTCAATCAGATCTTGCCTCTAAACATTAATGAAAAATAGGCAGTCTGAACTTCATGTTTTGGATGAAAAGATTTTAGAACCCAAGCCAAGATGGATGGCTCTAAAAAGGTTGATCATTCCAAAACATTTGCAACTTCAAAATCTTGGTTTTGATGACACGACATCTATCAAACAGGCAATTGGTAAGGGATGTATCTTTAGAAAGATGATTTTTTGAACAATTTTTGCTTTCTACAGAAGTTATCCTACAACAATACAATCTGCTTGGCAGGCCAAATGATTAATGTCTAATGCAAGGTGGATGGTGTTTCTAGATAATAGATTGAAGCAGAAACCTAATGATCAGCACCACAAATGATAAAATAAAATAAAAAAATCAAAGGCAGTTGGTGAGCCGTTGAATTGAACTGATGATCTCAAATAAAAGGACCCTGTTTTTGTTTTCGTGATCTACTGCCAAAAGGCAAAAATCAAGCCTAACCCGACAAAGCTCCCAACCAAGAGCAACCTGTACGTGCCTCTTGCCACTTATATTGACCTTGACCTTGACCTTGAAAGTTTCATCAAATTCAAAACATTAAAAAAAAAAAAAATGAAAAGAGAAAGTCAGGACCACAAGCCCAGCCACAAAGTCCTGGGTCTAAGCTAGGGTGGCCATTCATTCACTTGAACCACAAAATCTTAATTGACAAGAAAAGAGAAAGTGAGAATGAAATTTTGGAATCTTATAACCACCATTCCAACTGCAAACAGTTGCCAAATTTTCACTTTCTCTATTTATATATTCCTTTGCTTTGCTTCCCCAAGACCAATAGACAGAGGGTAAAGGAGAGCTACAAATAAAGATAAAGGAAGGCCTATGACCTCCATGGATGATGACAAAAGCTTTATAAAAAGAAAAGGAGGTCATGTGAAAGTTTACTCAGGAAATGTTGTCTACTTGTCTTGGAAGAAAGACAAGAATGCCACAAATGTCCGCATGGAGATCCAAAACTTGGCTGTTTTAATACTTATAATATAATAACAATAATAAGCTACCAATCAAAGGGTCTTGCTGACCAAGCCTTCAAGGTCCAACTCTCATGACTGACTTTGTAGCATTAAGTATTCAGAAGAACATGGATCAAACAGATTAACAAAGCTTCTAAATGAAATTACCAGATCAGGGCTTCAACTCTAGATGAATGTACTACTGTAGAATCAATAACCTGTGCATTGTGTCAACTTACATGTAACATCCCATATGCTAAAAGCCTAAAACTCTTGCCTTAAATGCAAGTCAACTTCAATGTTCAAGCCTCAACTAATGCTAAATTTCAGGAAAAATATCGTCCAAGACGATTAAATATTACAAATTTCCTGGATGGATTTGTCTTTAATTGGACGGCTTGACTTGGGCACAACTGACTTCTTGAAATGACTGAATGTTAACATGCTTGTGCGAAGATGCAAGCCGTAAACATGATTTTCAGTTAATTATAACTTTATGGATCAGAAAGCAGCTCAACTGCCAAAGCAAAATCAGTTAAGAAAACCTTTCAGTGTTTCTTTCAACTCTCTTTTAGCAACAACGTCAGCCACAAAGATGCTACCCGAATCACACCATCCGCCAAGTATATCCCTGTTAGAACACTGCAGCACCAATTGACACAAAGACCTGTTAAATGCCTCCCATTCTACCAAACAGTATAAATTAATGCAGACCCAGGATAAAAAGATCCAATCTTCTGATATTACATCTATGCTTTGCATTTCAAAATAATAATAATAATAATAATAACTGGGTTGGTTTCCCAATGATACACTCTTATGGTTAGAGCTTGAGATTCCATCTAAGAGGTCTCAAGTTCAGATCTTGGAACTGACAGTGTACAATTTATCGGATGGGAGAGGGCTACGTTCCAAATATCACATGCACAGAAAATAAAAGACAATTGAGTTGACTTGCTAAGGATGAAAAGCAGAACATTACCAAAATAACTAAACAAAGTTATTGTAATCTGAAATACCACAACTACATGTTAGAAGAAGGCTAAAAGGAAAAAGAAATGAGAAAGTTATTGATTTTGTTAAAATGCAGTGGAAGTCACTTTCCAGCAGAGAACATATGATAGATGGCCTTACTGCCACTCTCTATACCCAAGATAGGCCTCAGCAGGCAATCAAGATGAAGTAGCATGGCCAGGTTTTACCTCTACACTGGCCTCTTAAGGACCAGCATGTGCCTGTGTGTGCCAGTGTCAATATTCAGTAAGAAGGTTAAATAGACATGTCATGCATAATTTGTAATGAACACAATACCTTACTGAACCCCAGCCAGTTTGAGTCTCCTCTAAATGAGAATACCTTACTGCTTTCTTGCCACTGACCACAAAAGACCTGCAATCATTCCGTACAATTCAAAAGCAGTGCATAAGGGGGGACTTCAATCTTACAAGGTGAACTGTTGGCATGATAAAACCTTATTTCTACCTCAGCAGATCACCAATATGTAAGCCATCCATTGCATTAAGTTATTTTAATATACACTTGACACTGAAGTTCAGAGAGATTCTTATTAATCTAAATATAGCTTCCAAACTTCACATATGGAAATAAAATTTCCCAGTAAGCTTAAAATCAATCACCTCATAGTCAACCCCTTGTACATAGATGTAATCAGAGTCAAGAGATGAAAAGGCAAGTCCTGTAATCTGCAGTAATGACAGAAAAAGAACATTATATATGGCAGCAGTTGTTTTACATCCCAGTTGAGACACAATGATAAAATCACATCTAGCTTTCCTAGCAAGAGCAAAACAGTGAGAAGCTAAGCATAAAACAAGTAAGACAGGTTAAACTAAGTGTTTATTGGCCCATCCTCAACTGTGCTTTGCTTATTGTTAAATTGAACAGGTTAAAAAGGAATTATATCACAATATTTCCATCTTTCTGACATATGGGCTTAATAAACATTTCCTTGTCCGCATTTAGAAAGTTTACATAGTGGGTGAGTAGCTAAATGAAAGAATTCAAACCTCAAAAGATTGAAATTGGGAGAGGAGACAGTTTAAAAAAAAAATGCTTGCCACCTACTGATTTTGTGTGTGATTGCCCGGAGCTCTTGTTTTCAGAATAAGTTTCTTATAATTTTATTTATAAAACATGAATTGTGAAATGAAGCTCAATCACTGCATACTGCAGGATCTACTACGTGAAATCAAGCTCAAAAGGCGCAAGATAAAAAGTTCTGGAACACACTTCTTGAAGAATGCATATTCTGACAATGTTTCCAGTGTCCACTCACGTATTTTTACAGTGAATGGACCGGATGTTTCTCTACACCTCTCAGGGAGAATGTTGCATCAAAATACTATATGGGCTCCCCAAAATACTTTTGTTGATGATATTGATAACAAATCTGGTTTTATCAGGTTGAAGGTGAGATCTTTATTCTGTACTCTGTTTCTTCCTGTGCATGCACTTTCAACTGAAGGCAATTTAACCGTGATAAATAATGAGGTAATAACAGGGATCCTACAGTTAGCCAAATAAGCTAACACAAGGATAGAAAGAGCTCTTTTTCAAAACCATAAGCCACCACATTCTCTTGGAATCAAATAAACAAATTGTGTAGAACCATCTATACTATATTTTTTAAAGGCAATATGTCCTAGGAAAATCTTCAAATCAGATATATGCATTCTAGTTTTAAGACAAGTAAAACTTCGAGAAACTGACATTACCATGAGGAAAACAGATTCTATGGACAACTATCAGTAAATTTGTCCTGCATGCCTGAGTGATCTTCTAAAGCAAATATGTTCAAACTAATAAGTTACTTAACAGACATATTTAAGGTCAATGATAAATGGATACACAAAGACGACGACATTTCATTGATTAAATGGTATTTGGTATTGCGACAATAATTAGAACCATTACTGAATATATTAATATGGTTTGACAAATGAACCCAAGACAACAAAAAACCAGGGAGTAAAGGAGATAAACAATTAACTCACCTCATATTTTGAACAGTGAACCCATCTTGAAAGTGCTGACCATCTAGCTCAGAAGAAGTAAAATTAGTGTAGTATTATTCATTGTGTTTAAAATGATAAACAGTCCACTAAATTTGAAATTGAATCAACGAAAACAGGGCAATTAGAGGAAAGAAGCCCTTTTGTTAGATTAAGTTAGAAGAGGTTTGGATTAACTTTTATCCTCCACTGGATTTTCTAAACATGATTAAAAGTAGAATAAAATTAATGCCATATCAGTCCCTGCTATAGACAAGTGTGGAAATATCTTAGTTCTCCATGCTATAAAAAATATTATCATCCCCCACCCCTCAATTATCAGAGTATGACATTCCCCTGCTTTTTATGTGAGTCACTGAAAATCCAAGTTCCGTCCTGCATTTCCCACTGTTAAATTCCTTCTCTTGCAAGCCATCCATCCCCTATATATTCTTAGTGCCCACCAATGTCTTGTCGAGCCCTTTTGTAAGGTCTGAAGTAAGCCATAGGTCCCACTAACTCAAAACTGAGTTTGAGGAATGCCCGAACCTGATTCTGAAATCTCTAGCAATGCTAATTAAAATAACTTCTCCCAGTCTTCCAAATTCAGATACATTTTTTCTTAGCCTTGCAATAAGATCTAGAGGGCAAATTCGAACATGAAATACGGAGGTTGCACTGGTTGAGCTCCCTTCTCAGCAGAAATTCTCCCAATTTCTCTCCTCTATAAATGAGTACCAAACACAGATTTCTATAAAATGCACTGACAATACTTAATTCAATCTATCTAATGCACTCTGAGGTAAAATGATAGTCTTCTAGAAGCAAAACTAAGAAGGGTTATAGTGTTATTTACTTTGTAAAACCAATATATATAATGGTGATTATTTACTTTGTAAAACCAATATATGTAATGGTGACCAACCTGCGGGGATCATATATAGTCACAGTACGATCAGCACCACCCACTGCGATGTTACCAGTTGAAGAACTGCAGACAGCATAAAAGATATCTCCAACAGAACCACAAATACGATGTAGACAACCACCATTTTCTTTCATTCTCAAGTCCCATATAGACAGCTATGAGTTACCAGCAAATGAAGCAGAGCCATCAGATTATTTGACATTGAGAAACATAAACTATATTAACAGTAGAATTGCATACCTGGCAGCCTTCAGTTATGGCTAATATGGAAGTCTCGCTACCTTGACCCAAATTCTGCATGAAGTTCAATGAAGATGGATACCAAAGTCTGAAAGATAAGCAATTAGTTAATATAAAATGTCCAAATAGCAAATCCCGAGTATTAATAGATAAAACAGGATCTTCTTGGCTCTTTTTTACATTTTTGAAGAACTTGAATCTTCTAGCAGGCAAGAGATATGAGGTTTTTAGCAACAATGGAAGAGGCAGACTTGCAATTGTAGGTCATTGGAATTTAACTTAGCAGTATATTCGAGGCAATTTAGTGTTTGTTTTTGTTTTTTGTTTTTTGTTTTTTGTTTTTTGTTTTTTGTTTTGTTTTGTTTTGTTTTATTTTTTTGTAAGAGGAAAAGAAGGGCGGGAGGGAAGGGGGTGTGGGGTGTGGAGGACAGGGGGGATGGTGAGAAACCTAGATGTAAGAGACCAAATACCGATTCACAGTTGACAATGGTGGAAAGCACCGGTGAAAGAAGGAACTACTTCAGTGTGGCTAAAAGTATATATATCATAAAAATATCGTTACAAATGATATCAACACTGATATAGTTAGCACAAAAATTTGCTGGAGTTAGTTGTTTCAAATAGTTCTGTTTGAAAGGCTTTACATGTCTAGAATAACTACTAAAAAATTGCGTAAATTGCATGAGGAGATAAGATCAATGACCACATGGCAACTCCCCCAGTCAGTTAGCAGCAAAGTCCATGTTGCCACCATCTTGACATCAGTACAAGCATGTCCAGTTAAGGCTTCTCGCACATGTTGCTATAGTTCTAGTCATTTACACTTTAAAGGAAGAAGAAAGAGATAGAGACAATAGGAAATTCACAAAACCAGATAAACTTCTTTACTTGAAATGTTAACTGGACTCAATAATAACATGTCATACCCGTAATATGGTCAATTATAGTAATCTTCTGATGCAACCATACACCTCTATTTAGAATAGAGAAGACATTGTTTGGATGGTACTCCAGCAAGAATTTTAATAAAAAATATCAAGTCCCCTACTAACTTAGGATGGACATCACTATGAAGAGAGAGATAACTTTGCAAACACACTAACACGTAAAAGATAGATTGGAGATGTAATACTCACGTACGTAAAGTCTGAAGATGGATGTCCTGGTCATAAACATCAACACTTTTGGAGAAGCTTCGTGCAACAGCTGCCTGGATTAAGAAATAAGTTAGTGCAAAGTGAAGCCCCTAACTTAAGCACGTATTGATCAAAAAGTTGTTCAAAACTAAAACTACTTATGGGTGAGAAAGACAGCATAAAATTTAAAGTACATGGCTGTAAAATTCAATCAAGTTCCTTTCAGATCCCCTGCCCTTAAGAAACTTTAATTTTCTATACATTTTGTTAGTTTCAGCATTTTTTTTTTCCTTCTATGAAAAACCGCATACCATGGACCATTGAATTGGACTGAAGCAAAGCCCAGACCAACTACCTTCTCCAACACCATAATCCTGAGGCAACACTGAATAGGTAATCCTGTCAACATCTGAAATATTCAGCAGTAGACCTTGATAAGATATCTTCACTAAAAATGAAAATTTTGGCAAACAAAACGATATAAAATCCACCAGAAAAATGGGAAAAAAAATCCTAAATTACATGTAATCAGTTGTTTCAGATACAGAGACAACTATTAGTTGTTTCTTCTCCCCCTCTCCCCCTCCCCATTACTTCAAGAGGGAGATTTCTAAACATTATATCGGATAACTTCTATTTCCCTCCTATTGAATGGGTATGAATCTCGCAAATTAATAAACAAAAGAAGGTTGCAAATAAGTAACAGGCAAATACGCATTCAGATAATGGAATTAACTTTGGCAAAAAAAAAAAAAAAGATAATGGAATTAACTAAAATTAGCAAGTTTTAAAAAACCCAAGGCCTCAGATTATGGAGAGATGCCAGCATAGCAGAAAGTGAATGTAGATTGTAGTCAGATTGGTGTATAGATTATCAACTAGAACCAGTATAAGTTAGGCCACTAAAAGTATTTCCTTACAATCTGTTTAGTAATTGCAACCAAAAGCTTAAAAGAAAGGTGTAAGGCTAAACAACTACCATGGTAAGCCAGGGATAAAAACTACTCAAAAAAGCCCTAATGTATCAGTCTCTTTTGTCACTTTTAAGTTAGATATGCATTCCAGATGAAAAAAATCTACAGTTAAAACAACATACAGCTGGCAAAGTGCTTCTTAGCAAGACAAGGGATGCAAGCTACTAGTTTTTCAAATATGAAGAGAATATGCTAGAAACTACATCAAGAAACGTACATGGAGACAGCTAGAGGCATATTAGATATAATTAGGGGATGTACCTTTACCACTGGCATCCAGTTTAGAGACAATAAGATGACCATAAGCATCCACGCTCCCCAATATTGAGTAACCAGTGCCTGCAGGCATTGAATCACAGTTTGAACAAGTGTGAAAGTCTAAAACATATCAATGGAACTTTAACCAAGGTTCCTTAGAGAAATTTCAATGCAGAATAAGCTGAAGATAGTCTCAATCAGATTTATGATTATTTGGGCCCACAAAAACATTTCTGAGGGAGATAAAAAGGAAATGACAAATTACTATTTTAAGAAAGAACTATAAGAGAATATACAAAAAGCGCAAGCAATACAGGAGCTGATGTCACTTGGCATTTCAAGGTTAGTATTATTAACAAATTATACCGCACCAATGCTACAAGCAACTAAAAGTACTTCTTGATGGAAGTAAAACATTTACTGAAGAATAAAGCCCACTATACTAATGAGAGATATCAGATGTATTATGAGAACCACAATGTACTGAAGATCTTCTGATTTCATCAACCACCATATAGAATCTATCCTCTCTCTCTATGTCCATGACTATGATGAATTTGCTATACTACATTATCATGCATGCTGATATGATATAAGTAAAAGAAAATGACAATTCAAAAAATAAAAGACTCCGTCCCCTTCGCAGACTACAATCATCATATGCCCATGTAACCTAAGGAAATGCATTTTCTTAAGATACGATCAAATGGAAGAACATACTAAATGTCAATGTAAACGCCACTCACTTTCAATTTCAGCAAGTACAATACTCTGAATTTCCGAACGATGTGGGCACCGCTTAACTAACAAAGAGTCTATAACCTTTAAAAGCATAGATGATAAGGTTAATATGATCATTAAATGAATAACAGTAACACAAGCTTATTTTAAGTCCTCATTCATCCTTCTTAGAAAAATTTTTGATGACATACCAAGAATCATACAATGAGTACCTTTGTTTGTTCGGGAATAAGGAGGCCTTCTTTCCCTTTGCTAAGCCAAGAATCATCGAGCAGAATCTGTTAAAAGTTAACCAATTAAAAGGAGTTTGCAAGAAATTTATTCATAAACAACTCCTAAACATACAACAATTTCCAAATTATATAGATGTACCTGAAGTTTGTAGATGTTACATCCAGAGGCAATGTAAACCCAACAAGAAAAGCCATCCTCATTCACCTGACCAACAATCGGAAAAAAGAAACGACATGGGTATTGACAATTACAAGTAAATTAACATAAAGGAAAGATAAGGTAAAATTACGTGGAGAGCAAGACGAGTGGATTGGAGGTTCCCTGGAGATGGGTTCTCTACAAGTGTTGATGGCACCACAGCCTTTCTCAAGCTCTTTGCTTCCAAGCTTGACCCCATTTTCCTATCTCTTTCTCCCTCTTGAGTCTTGAATCTGGCTGGAGAGAGGTGACTGGAAATCCGAGATTCTGTCACTTCGAGATAGAACGTGATATGCGGGGTTTTTCAGAGGGTTTAAGGCTTTTAGTTTTCTAAGATTACGTTCATACATCACCGGCTGAGTTGGTGGGACCAGCCTTGTCCTTTTATAATTTTCTCTCTTTTTTTTTGTTTTCTTTGGAAAAATTATGATTGGGCTTCGGTTTCAAAGTTTAAACCTTCCCCAGGCCGGGCCTGAACTATCGTAATATATTTTTTTATGACTTCAAAGATTGTATAATAACACCACTCTGCAAGTTGCATACCTTCAGCTGGACTACAAAAGTATTTCAGGCTTTCCATTCACAACAAATGATTCCAGTGAGCTAATATATATAAATTCACATAAATGATTCAGCACCACAAACGAATAGCTAAAGGTAATCTAATAAAAAGACTCAAAAGTTAAATAAATCAAAGCAATCAAAAGGGTTGATTAGCTAGAAGAAGCTCTAGTTCTTCTCATTATAATCCTGGTCACTCTCCTCCCATTCAAGGTAACATTGGAAGAGCCGACAAGTTTAGACCTCCTAAACAGACTGACAACCTCATTGATTTCCTCATCACCGCACTCGTCCACAGCCACCACACATACTCCACCTTTCCTCACAGTCCGCTCCATCTCCTCTGCATACCGACTGGGATACAAGGCCACTGCAAAATGCCCGGAAAAGGCAACATCAAATGACCCATCAAAGAAGGGAAGATTATGGGGATCAGCCCTGCTAACCAAAGGCAAAGTCTCTATCAGCTCAACACCTGTAACATCCTCGACACCCATTTTAGATAGAGCCATCACCTCATGGCCAGCTCCAGCAGAGACACAAAGGACTTTTGAGTGGCTCTTGAGGATACCTATTTGGTGTAGTTGGGTGAAGAATTGAGTAAAGGAAGAGACTCGAGTGATCCAGGATTTGGAGGACCAGAGACGGGCATTCTTCTTGGGAAGAGGGAGGTAGTTGCGAGGAGAAGAATCACAGGTGGATTTGGGGAATCTAAGGTGAGGCTTCTGGGGAGCATCGGGTGGGATGCAAGTTTCTGGGGTCTGGAGGTAGAGGAAGAGGAGAGTAAGTGTGGCTATGGTGATCGATATAAATGACACTTTATTTAGAAATCTCTGTATGTGTCTTTCCATTTTGGTTTTCTCATTGATGGAGATTTTCACCCATGAACTGAAGCAGTCTCTTTCTCCATTGATGATACACAGATCAGCACATCACAACAATCTGTTTTGTGAGACGGAGAGAGAGGGCATTTTTTTCCCTTTTATATCTGTGTTTTGCTTTTCCTCTCCTCTACAATGGGTTAATCACAATCTATTGCGCACTAGTATTATTGGTGTCGAGTGCAGCTAAGAGCATTGAACTGGAACCAATGTCAGGAAGTCTTGTATTGTATTGCATCGATAAACTGCAAGCAAGAAACAATACATGGAAGTATTATTAGACAAAATGGCCCTAAGGTGGGAAAGCAAGGTATTCAAGGAAGAAGTAAGAAACTAGCAAACCTTACTCCTCAAAGTAGGCTTAATTTGGCAAGCCCTAGACTGATCACATATCATTACAAACAAATGCAATTTATTACCAATAGAAAGGGGTATTGCACCAGGTAAACTGAAAATATATTTCTTCAAAGTCCAAGGAAAAGAGCCCCTCAGATCTCAAAGCTTTGACAAGATCATGAACAATGCAAAGTAATGATATCCACCAATATCTTTTCACACACCACGAAAGATATACATACAGAACATACGTACACAAAAAATGTGCACCTAGGAAAGATAGCCAGAGACGATGACGGAGAGACAGAGAGACTAGATGTGGTGTGTAAACGCTAGACATGAAATCAATACCAGAACCACTCAATCAAAATGAGTTTTTCAATCATTGAGCAAAACACATTTGGATCATGGGGCAAAGACAGTAACTGTAGAATCTCCATGCAACCTTGGACACAAGTATCTTACATCATGATCTACCTCCAATACAAAAACTATGATATAAAATAAGGAACAACTTGAAAGAATTTGTCTGAGCAAATCATAACAATAATTTCAAAGCCCTATAGTGAAAGGCCCATAATAACAAGAAAACAACTTAGAGAAAGCTATAACAATTAAGGGAAAGAGTCAAAAGCCAATGCCCATACTATCATAACATAAGAGAGAATCTCATAAATCTTTTAAATTCTATAAAAGCCAACACAGTTCTTCAGGGATAAGAGGACACAAAAATAATGATGACAAGCAGCAGCATAAACTTTTCTATAATGTACTGATTGTAGAAAAATTAATAACCCAAGGATGTCCGGGGTATAAAATGCTAACTATGTAATCACACATTCCAAACAAGATTCAAAACGATAACTACAGGCCCTCAGATCTCATAGCTAAGAATGGTCATCCACAGTATAAAGTAACTGATTCTCATTAAGAGCCTTCACACATCATCAGCCGTCTCCATAGAAAGATAGATACAGCCTGTCAGAAGAGAGAGAGAGAGAGAGAGAGACTGAGAGAAAGAGAGCAAAAGAGAGCTGCTTGCTTTGTAGTTTGTTGCTGAGATGAGTGATGATGATGATGATGGAAATGAAGGAGATGATGATAAAGACTCAAAAGAGAGAATCAGAAATAACTGCTCCATTCAATAAGGTTTCCATCATTGGGCTAAACACCGAAACAATATGCTACAAATTAGGTCCAAAAGAAGTTGCACAAAAATGTATAAAAAAACTCAAATTCAATGAACAGAATGAAATTTGAGACTAAACTCAAGTTTTGAAACATCTCAATTGAACCCGGAATGTTAAAACTTGAAATTAAAAGAGCAAGGCTCATCTATACCATAATCAATGAAGTTTATGTTAACTCCATAGATATTCAAAGCAGGTAAATAATCTCTCTAATCCACAGTGCATCTAAAACATATTACTAGAAAGGAAAAAGAATTTCACAGTTGAAAGACTACAATCCATGTAATCTTTGACAGAAAGTAATCCCCTCGGATCCCATTAGTGTCACACTCATACAGAATTGAAGCTTATATTTTAATAAAAGCCAATTTACACCGTCGGGGATAAACAACAAGAGCAAGACCAGGTAGGCAGGAGCAATTATGGACGCTCAAAATGAAAATCAAGGCTACTACCAAAGGCAATGACTCTCCCAATTAGCCATATGTCAAAGCGGTTGAAATTCTTCAAGCATATCTCTTGACGAGCTAAACTCCATAGAACCAAAAGTAAATCATTAAGGACGAGCAAAGAACAAGCACGTAGCACAAGGTGGGTTCAAAAGAAACAGGACATCGAGAAGCCTTTCTTGCACAACTAAAAAGTTTCATGATTTACAGAGCAGCGGTTTAGGACGAGGAGGATGCTCACATTAACGAAACAAACATATAACGTGCATGCAAGAATGAGAAAATTAAAGAATAAAGTTGAGTTGCAGTACGAAGAAAGAAAAAAGACTCCCAACTTCTAATCAGCAATAATACTGGCAATTAGCAGCATCAAAGTACATTTCTACTGGAGAAAAGTGTAGAAGAAAGACAACAACCCACTTAATTCATGAAAATTAGATGCCAAGGAAACAGAAGACAAAGATCGAAAATCATACAAAAATAAAAAAGCCCTCAGATCACATTGCTAAGATGGGTCATTCACAGTTTCTACCAACTGATTTTCGTTAAGAGCCTTCACCAAATCAGCATCAGTGCCCAGACGAAGAAAGAGAGTGAGAGAGAGAGAGAGAGGGAGAGAGAGAAAGAGCGCTTCTTCATATGAAGAAAAAAAGAAAAAGAAAGAAAAGAAAGGTAGTAATGATCCCACTGCTGATAGCAAAATGCCCAAATTGAAAATCAGAGATAACTGCTCCCTTTCAATGAGTTTTTCAATCATTGGGCCAAAAACAAGGGGTAGTATACTGCCAAAAGAATGGTATAGTTTTCAAACATCTGAAAATTTACAGGAGAAAAGCTCTTCCATAATAAAGTAATCAATTGAACAACAAAGATTAACAATGAAAACTTATTAGCTTAAAAATTGCTGACCTTGGAACCTCAAACTTGCATCCCCCACTTAGCTCTGAGAGGACCCAATCTGAGAAATCGTTAAAGATGAACAATAAAAATTGGCAACCAGTGCAGAAGAAAATATTAGAAAGAAAAGTGGGCTATGAAAGGCTTGGGTTCATAATTTCTGCAGACTTATAGGCCCAATTCCAAATGTAAAAATGGGCTCTAATCAGTTTAATGGAATCTTACTGGTTAACTGCTCAATTTAATATTTGAATTTTCAAGATCTATTTAAATAAAGATCTAAATAAATAATTGACTTAAATTATGATTTAAACTTTTAAAATCTGTTCAAATAAGAATCCAAACAAATAATTAAATCAATTTAGGACCCAAATTTTTAAAATCTACTTAAATAAGGATATCAAAAAATAATTTCAATAAATTAAAACTTAAAGTTAACAATCTATAATAAATTAAGTTCTCCTTAAATGAAAAATCAACCCTTGTTATGCAAGCACATTAATTTTGACAAAAAAATCATTATATTAATAAAAAATATTAATTAATCTAATAAAAAAAGGTTAACGGGTGACATAGGATACCCATTAAGTAAAATATTGAGAAAAACTTTTCTTGAAAAGACAATATAGATTATAATCATGCAATTTTAATTTTTTATTATGACAAAATTCTTTTAATAAAGTTTAGCTCCAAATAAAAAATTTTGATGTTAAGGGTATGCTTTAAAATTTAAAAATATATTGTAGGATTTAAAAAAAATCCACCAATTTGTCAAAATTTAGGATGAACATAGTACTATATATATTTTTTTAAAAAAAGTTTAATCATAAAACTTTATATCATGCCTATAACAAAAAAAAAATTATGCCATGTCTCAAATTAGTTTAATTATAAAATTTTAGATCATGCCACGTGTATTATATCTACTACTGTATAACTATTTGATTAATTACTATTGTTTAATTTTTAATTAATATAATAATATTATTTTTTTGTCAAAATTAATGTGCATACATGACAATCCCTAATTTTTCATCAAAAGAGGACTTAATTTATCTTAAATTGTTAAGTTTACGTGTTAATTTATTATAATTATTTTTAAAAGTTCTTATTTGAGCAGATCTTGAAAGTTTGAATTCTTATTTGAATAAATCTTAAAAACTTTGAGTCTTAAATTGAATAATTAGGAAATTTTATTTCAATGCTTTAGTTTACAAGAATTTTTTTTTTCAAACCATAAATATCTACACTCGTTGTAATTGTTTACTACTTATTTACTCCTGATTCTCCATTCACTATGACTTAAATCCGAAACCTTAAATCCAAATCCTTATTTAAAGAACATAGAACTCCTTCTAGGCTTCCACTATCACTCATCTAATCCAACAGATTTTACCCATTTACGACTATTCTCTGATCAACAAGACTTAAACCGAAACCTTATTCTTTTTTTTTTTTTTTGCCAAAATCAAAAGCACTTTTTGCATTCATATGAAGAACAGTTCTCACACAATTGTCAAAAAGAACAGTAAACAAATCGAGGAAAAATCTCTTAAGTTTACTGCAGCTATAAAAAAAAAAGTCAAGGTGGTGCAGGAACCCCATCTTAGTCAAAAGTATAGAGCAGCTGGGACGGGGGCACATCTGCCCAATCTGCCGGGCACCCGCACATCCCTCTCCTTGTTTGAACTGCTACCCATTTCGCGGCCATGTTGGCTCCTGTAGAAATCCATCTGACATCAGCCTCTGCAACGCCCTTTAGGTCACTCCTAATATCCTGCACTGCCAAATCCTCCAGTCTTTTGCACCATCATCACTTTCAAAATCTTGAATACCATTTACAACAGCCTGTGAGTCTGCTTCAACCACTATTTTTCTGAAACTTTATTTAAAGGATATTAAGTTCCTTCCAATCCCACTCATCTATTCCAACAGGTGTTGGTTGGTTTACACGAATCCATTTCTAATAGAAAGACAGACGAAAAGGAACAGACAAATGGAGAGAAAATCAGAGAATAACCCAAAGTTCTTCCAAAAACTTGAAAATATTACCATCAAATTATTATATAAGTAACCAAATTTTTGCAATTGCAAGCACATCAATTTCCCCCAGCTAAATTAAAACTCAAGTTTGATACAACAACTTCAATACACTATTTCTTTATGTTCCGGTTCCATTTACAATAATTTCTAAAAATTTATAAACATTAAAGTATTAGTACAACTTTTAACAAGAAAACTTTGGACGTTGGAGTTATGTAATGTATCAGTCCCTGCCGGCAGCTGCAACAATGACAGCTGTAGATAGCCCCAACGATCACCCATTCAGACGCTCACTCGAGCAATGTCATCAACTACGACATATCAGAAGTCCAGACTCCAGAGTCCAAGAACAGCATCATCTGTCTTTCAACAAAAGTTTTATCAATAAGACCGTGCTGACAGAATTCTAGCTAAAATCAAGCAACGTTTAGTTAAACTACTACAACCTACAATGTTATCAACTCGAAAATGTTAGTATAAAACACTAGGAACATCTTTTCCACTTTGGGCAAAAAAAAAAATACACTGGAACTAGAAGTCTAGAACTGCAGATAGACCGTATCAAAGAAAGAACCAAAATGCCCTCAGAAGTCAGAATCCAAGAGTTCTATCAATTCATTTATGGAGATGCTACTGAATTTCATTGAAAACCTTTCCACATCCACCACCACTGTCATCAATAGTAGTAAACCCTTAATAATAATAATAATAATAATAATAACAACAACAACAACAACAATGGCAGCGGTAGCAACAGCAGCAGCAACAAAGAGGAAGAAGTAGAATGAGAAGAAGACGAAGAAGAAGAAGAAGAGCCCAAACTAATGATGACAAGTAGTAGAACAGAGGTAAACAACAATGCAATAGCGACCTTTCTGCAGATGAGGTTTTCATCATCGGGCATTGGTACACAAGTGATCTCAACGATCATTAAAACTGCCTGGTCAACTAAGCTCATAAAAAAAAACCAAAGGTGATAAATACAAACATAAAACATCATACAAAAAAAACCCGTAATAAATCGGCCTCACCAACTGCAAAGATTTGGTACATGTTTAAATCAACCAGAAAATTTTCAGTTCGCATTCTCTGACGCTTTAATTGAAATTTGAATACATTAAATGCAGTTATAGATTAGCACTGCCTACAGCATCAATCAATTCCAGAAGTCAAA
The DNA here is from genome assembly GCA_030664755.1 of Microcos paniculata. Lineage (NCBI taxonomy): Eukaryota > Viridiplantae > Streptophyta > Magnoliopsida > Malvales > Malvaceae > Microcos > Microcos paniculata. Next base: position 22,182,500 of record CP131461.1, read on the forward strand.
GATCTAAATTCCATACATTGCACCTTTTGAACCGAGTCAACCTCTTTTGGCTGAACAAAACCATCCACTTTGAGAAACTCTTAGTGCAGTTCAATAAAGCCCTCAGATCTCATATAGCTAGGACAAGATCATGTTCGGTTCACAGTAAGCATTCATCAATAGCTTTGCACTTACCTCAAGATATATATATATATATATACATACATACACACATACACACAATTATATGTGTAAATGGTAGTGAGTGAGAGACAGAGAGAGAGAGAGAAAGAGAGAGAGAGAGAGAGAGAGACAGAGAGAGAGAGAAAATGAAGGAGGTAGTGTGCAAAGCCAGAGATGAGTGAAAACCAGAACCTTTGAATCAAAAATGAGTTTTTCATCACTGGGCAAAAAGTACTAACAGTTGGACTCAATGAAACCCAAGACTTAAGTGACTACTCCCCTAAGTAACTTCATAGGAAAAACAATAATCTACCAAAGAGTAAAGAGCAAAAAGCACATTAGTTAGAAGGACTCTAATCAAACATCAGAGACAAACCCTGGAATGCCCATAACAATTACAAAAGAAGATATAACTCAAAAACAAAATTATAATCCAAAGATCTCAAGATTTTCCTTAAAACCAAATCTAAATACATCGTCAAAAGATGAAACAATACAATGACAAGAACCACACCAACAACAAACAGAACTGATGCTGGAGGCTCAAAATGAGAATCATGGCACTGTGTTAGCTTCTCATAATTGTGCACGTCTCAAAGTGTTTTAAGTTCATTAAGCATTTATTAGAAAGAAGGTACAAACAACAATGAAAACAGACTAGCTAGGTTGAATAAAATTAAAACAAAAGTGAATCACCTAAGGACTAACAAAGTACTATTTGAGGTTAGTTAGCAAGAATTCCTACAACCAATTAAGTCTCCATTTGGTTCACACTTTTAACTATTTTCATTTTGCTATATATCTTTTGTCTATTAGTATTTTACTTCCTTCCTTTTGCATTCTATTCATTTTTCCAAAAACAAAAATAAAATAACAAATAGCCAAAGCATCATCCAATCCATCCCAGTAAAATCGGTAGCATCACATTTGTATTCTGTAGTCACTAATTATCAAAATTAACAGCCAGCATTTTCCATGGCAGACAACTGTTACTTACTTAATAACGAATTCAGGGCAGTGTAGGAAGGATTATGATCAAGATGCAAATCATATTAAAGCATGATGAAGACAAAGAATTGAAACTGATCAACAGAGCCCTCAGATCTCATAGCTATATTTGGTCATTTGCAGTATTTAAAAACTGATTCTCATAAAGAGAATTCACACATCATCAGCCGTGTCCATAGGAAGTTAGATGGAATCACAGATAGATAGATAGAAACAGATAAACAGATAAAGAGAGAGAGAGAGAGTTTGTGTGTGAAGAAGAGAAAGAAAGCAAAAGAGCTGTAGCCTATGTTGCAGATGAGAAATGATTGATCACGGCGACAACAGAGCTGATGATAATAAATGCTCTAAACGAAAATCAGAAAAGCTGCTCCATTCAGTGAGTTTTTCGTCATTGGGCAGTAATCATACTAAAAACCAAAAGAAAAAAAAGACAGCTACAGTTAAAGTCCAACACAAATAACATCAAACAAAAAATGGGGGGTTCCTCATCAGTCAGTACACAAAGGAAGCAATTGCAAAAAATGGAATCACATTCAACATCCAAGTAAATCAAATCAAACACCAAAAAAGAAAGTAAATTAGGGTTACCATTAGCTGCAACTTGCTGATGAACATACCCTTTAACCATAAATTAGAGACAAAATTGGCATTATGACATAAATTCCAGAAAAGAGAGAAAATTGGGGTGAGTCAGATCAAGCTTTCTAGCTGCCTGTGCATCAAAATTACAGTTTTTATTTTCAACCGCTCAGAGCCCAGTGCATGCATCATCATTCTTCATAAACGAGTATAAGATTAAAAAGAAACTAGATTTATAAGCGAAATATAAAGATGGGTATTTTGTAAAACTGATAAAAAGACATGGAAAGCCCTCAGATCTCATAGCTTTGAACAAATCATTTGCGGTTTTTATGTGCTACGGCAGTTCCTCCAAAGCCTTTACCCACCACCACACGTCTCTATGTGTGTATATGTATGTATATATGTATGTATGTATGTATAAAGTAGACGATGGTAGCGGTGGAGGAGGAGGAGGAGGCGGTGCTGGTGGAAGCGACGGCGGTGGTGAGTAAAGGCTCCGGAAAGGAAAAAACAAACCATAGCAACCGCTCAATGTCTAAGTTTCTACATCATCGGGCAAACTTTTTAGTTACTAAAAACACTTATAAAAAAAATTAAAAAAGAAAAATAATGAGATTTAACAGAGAAAGAAGCAGAGTGGGGGAGCGTGAGTGAGACACTGGAAAGCAAAGAAAGGAGAGAGGTTAGGGTTTATAACAAGACAAGGGGTTAAATTACTGAATTACCATTGGTTCCAGAGGGAAATATCTGGTTTTACCTGAAATTTTAGGTTTGTTAGGGTTTGAGTTTGACTTTGACTGGCTGAATTTGAAAGGCCTCCATGAGATGAGAGGCTTTAGGATTTTCAGGAGCTTTTTGGTCTTACGGGGCTTGAGTTGCCCACTAATTGATTAGGGCAAAAGCCTAAAAATGGGGGGTCGGAGAGAGCCAGGAAGCGGGCTGAAATCCAAATTTGAGTAAAGCTGGATCAGGGGCTATGTAAGCTAATTACAGGCTTACAAGGACTGCAGAGGCCCAATAACAGTGTCCGAGAGAAAGTTCAACCCACAAGAGAGAGTTGAATTGGGTATCATACTTTTCACTTTTGATATAAATGATTAATTAAGTTGTTGTGAACATTTGACTCAATCATTGATAATTTGTTCGTCTATATATTTTTAATGTCAAATTAGATTAATACACAAACTTGATTAGAATAAATTTCAAACTCAATCAATCCGACTTTACTCGATTTGATTATTATCGATTGAAATAACGAAAAGTAAATTCAGATTCCAAATTAGAATGTCCGTAAGTTCAAAACTCAAGAAATTTATATACTCATAATAATATGATCTGGACTTGAGGGGACCATGGTAGTTCCCTCTTTTTCTTTTTGTTTCTTTGAAAAAAAAAATCAACTTAGAATCGACCAATAAATATTTTAGTAGAAAAGATGAAACATTTATAAAAGTGAGAATCCATGCATTTACTATTAGTAACTACTAGTAAAAATATAAAAGTATAAAACAAAAACAAGTAATTTCTCGTAGACCATACACCAAGTGTCCAAAGACAGGAGCCTGCTACAAGGAAAACAAATTATAAATCTTGGTTTGGTCCCCCATCCGGGGCCAAAAGCATCCGCATTTACGTCAGCTTCAGCCTTGTCATCAACAGCAATTGGCCTTTGAGGCCTCTCCAAGAGCCAGTAACGACCTCTTGCAATCACCACTAATAAGAGTGATGACCTCACTTACTCAATTACCCAAATAAGAAAATGCTTAATTACTAGAAAAATTCAATCGCATCCTTATCCACTGAAGTACAATCTTTTTTACTTGAAAAATATTGATGAGCAACGTTTACATTTTGTTAGGTTACAAATTCCAATCAATCAATCATTTAATTAATTACATAAATAAAAGCATAAACAAATAATAAATTATCTAAAAACACACAAGAATTTACGTGATTCGATACTCAACTTATTTACATCCACGGATGAGAGATAAGATCAATTAGTTATAGAGATTACAATCAAACATCAATCAACAATCCAAACCCAAATAATCTTAAATATACTCGTTCGATTTCTAATAATTATACGTACTCATAAGATCATCATTTTGTTCTATGGGGTGCCTCATCCTAAAATCCTATATCTCTACTTACATCTTTCTCTCATAAGCAATATCCTTAAAAAATCTCTCAATTAAATCTTCTAAAAATTTGAGTTAGTAATCCTAACGGATTTCAAGTTCAGTCCTGCCTTTACGCAGATTTCATCCAATTTCATAGTTACCAGTGATCCCACAGATTTGTTCCTAGCTTCATATAAAGTTCTTTTGAAAACCCTCTTTCTGGTTGTTTGATGGGGGAAGTGCCCACTTCAATAATGCTTAACTAGCTTTATTCAATGAAGTCCAGATTATACTCAAAATTTTTCGGATATGGCTCCTCTCCTTTTGGCTTTTCAAAAGGATGGTCCAGTTCACGGTAAGGATGATATTAAATAATATCAACGTCTTAGATCTTGCCAACACATTAACAACTTAAAAAGGAGTAACGGTTAACTTGAAAGTAACAGCGTTAGGGCAAACGAACCTATTCATGCGCCCAAACAATCAAATAATTTATTTTTTCCCTCCAAAAAGCTTTGGCTGCACTTAGATAGAATCTAAATCGAAAAAGACAAAATAGAACACCTAAAATATTTGGAATGACTGCAGCCGCTGTAACTTTATTATCAGAGGAAGCCTAGTTACTATCAATAAAAAATGTAAGTTAAAAATCCATCAGTTTCTAATTTTGTCTACTATTCTGTAGTTGATCTGCATTACTTTTTCTACTATTTTATAATAATAATAACATGTTTGATTAAAATTTTTTATTTTGCAATAATAGTTGTTCGCTTTTAGTAGTTTTTAATGATACTGCTTCTATCCTCATATGTTACTTTATTTTAGTGATTTAAAGGTGATGCCGTGGTCATTGAAATTGATCTTTACTTTTTCTGGCAATAGAAAAGAAATCGACTTTTATTTTTCTATTCATTATCGGTGTAAATGTGGCAGCTTTATTTATTATTTATATATTTTAAGCAATCTCTGTGTTTTTGTGATGATTTCAATTAGTTATTATAGTACTTTCTTATAAGTTATAAACTTTTTAATATGGTTTAGTATTTTATTTTACAATGTTTAGGAATTTTATGGATGAATTGCACAATACATCAGTAAATCAAGGAGTTTCACCTTATCATCATGCCACTACTACCTCACACCTGCATATGGATTACATGCCCACAAAAGGAATGGAATTTGAATCAGAAGACTTTGCATATAGTTTCTATAATAATTATGCAAAAATTGTGGGCTTTAGCATTCGTAAAGAATATTTCAATACTTGCAAGGTAACAGGTAGAGTGACTTCAAGGAAATTTGTGTGTAGTAAAGAAGGTTTTCGGAAAAATGATAAGCGAGATTGTAAAACCAAAAAGCCTCGAGCAGAGACAAGATGTGGTTGTGAAGCATGCCTGGTCATTGTACTCAATAAGAAGATTGACAAATATGTTGTCACTAATTTTGTAGCTGAACATAATCACTTACTCCATCTTCCTTAGACAACCCACATGATGCCATCACAACGAAATGTGTCTTTAGCTCAAACAGTTGAGATTGATTTGGCAGATGAATCTGGGATGCAAGTGAAGACTTCTCTCAAGTATATGGGCAAGCGATTTGGGGGAAAAGAGAATCTTGGGTACACTCGACAGGATCTCAAAAACTACCTACGGACCAAAAGACAGCGAGATCTAGAATTTGGCGAAGCTGGTAATTTAATGAGATATTTTAGCCAAAAAGTCAAGGAAAATTCTTCTTTTTACTATGCTGTGCAACTGGATGTTGAAGAACAAATAACTAATATTTTTTGGGCTGATGCAGAAATGATTATTGATTATGGATATTTTGGTGATGTAGTTACTTTTTATACAACTTATGGTACAAATAGAGATGGGAGGCCACTTGCAGTATTTTTAGGACTGAATCATCATAGGGAGACTGTTGTATTTGGGGCTGCTTTAATGTATGATGAGACCATTGCATCTTTTGAGTGGTTGTTTGAAACCTTTGTGGAGGTTATGGCTGAGAAGAAACCCGTGACAATATTTACCGATCAAGATTCAGCTATGGCTGCTGCTATCTCAGAGGTAATGCCTGAAACTTATCATGCATTGTGTAGTTGGCATATGTGGCAAAATGCTAATAGACATTTAGGGCATTTATTGAAGGAAGGATCTGGTTTTACAGGAGATTTTTTAGCTTGCATATATGAGTATGATGATGAGAATCAATTTCTTTACGCATGGAATACCCTATTAGAAGAGCATAATTTATTTGAGAATAAATGGCTGAATGATTTGTTTAAATTGAAAGAGAAATGGTCTCAAGCATATGTGAAAAGAACTTTCACAGGAGGAATGCGGACTACACAACTTAGTGAAAGTTTTAACTCAGACTTGAAGAACTGTTTGAAGTCAAATTTAAATGTGATGCGCTTTTTCACTCTTTTTGAAGATGTTGTTAGTGACAAGCGGTATAAAACACTGGAAGCAGAATACAATGCAAGGCAGAAGTTACCAAGAGTCATGATGAGAAGATCACCAATATTGACTCAAGCTGCAACTGTTTACACTCCAAAGATTTTTGAAGACTTTTTCCAAATTGAGGTTGATGAGCTAATGGCACTTTTCATCAAAGAACGTTTGGAGAACCAATCAACGATGACTTATACAGTTGGAGTTTTTGATAAGTGTAAAGAGTATAAGGTTGTTGGATGCTTCTCAGATCAGACTGTTACCTGCAGCTGTAGAAAATTTCAAACATTTGGAATTTTATGTGCACATGCTTTAAAAGTGTTAGATGTGATGGATATTAAAACAATTCCCAATAAATACATACTCAAAAGATGGACCAGAGAAGGGAGGAATGGAAATGTTACAAATATGACAGAAGCAAATATGCAGCCTAAAGAGAATTTGGAGTCTGCGGATCGTCATAGGTACTTGTCTACCATTTATAATGAGTTAGTAAAAGATGCATGTGAGTCAAAGGAAGGTTTTGATTTGTTGAATGAAGCAGCAAAAGACTTGAAGGGTAGGCTTGTTAAAGTTAAGAAAACTGAACCAAATGGGCAAAAGAAGAAAGAAACTTTTTCCAATGATGTGACTATAATTCCCAAAGGTATAAAAAAAAGGGAGATTTCTCATAAAGGAAAACGATCGAAGGCTTGGATGGAGAAAATGAAAAAGCCAAAAAATAAAGGTTCAAAAAAGAAGAAAACGAATGAAAACCACTCTCAGGTATCATAAAGTATCATTTACTTTCTCTAGCCTATGAATATATTTGTATTTGTATGGTCCTAAAAAATGCTAAGATATCATTCTTTTTTACAGGATAAAGAAACAATCATGGACCCTACAATTCAGCCAGTAATGTTATCACCAAGTAATTGTTTTCAGGTTAGAATTTTTATTAAAGATATAATTAAATTATGTCACTTATTATCTTATTATGATTGAATTTCCTTCATATGTGTTTTGGCTACTTTAAAATTCTAATATATATATGCAACCTTATTTTTAGAGCTCTGTAGATTGTCGTAACTTTTTTCAATCATCTCTTCTTGCAAGCAATAAGCCATATAATCAGGTATTCAACTAATTTTAGTGTTACTGTTTTTTTTGCTGAAAAAAATAGGTGAGAATTTCATCTAACTATATTTCTATTTAAAACTTTGAAAGGAAAATGAGCCTGACTACAGTCAAGTTTATTTTGATCATGCTCTAAGGATGGATGGGAATAAGCACTACATTGATTTTCTTGGAAATGAAAAGTAGTTACCTTAACAAGTTTGGTAAGTACTTATGTTTTTATATATATTAGTACATATTTTTATATGTAAAAGAAGTTCTTTTTCATTTATTAATACTGGATTTTCCTGTAGGTATCAACAGATCAAGATGTAATAAAACTCATAACCAGTAGCTTGAATTACAAATTGATGGTGAAGTGAGAGATGTTACTTTTGAAGAATTGCAAAGGAAGAGATCTTCTCACTGATTGTAGTCTAAGTAAAGAAAATATTAAAAGCAGCTTTACATCAAGCATTATATACTGTAGTTAAAGATTGTCATGTCATACCAGATATAACTTTTACTTTTATGCTGTTAAGTTCTCACTTAGACCTCTCTGAGAACTTTTGTGAAGGCTTAACACTCTTCCTAAGATACAAATTTTTGCTTTTGTTTTTTTTTTTATGGAATGGTTGCAGACTTTTTGTAGTCATGAAATTCAAGGTTCTATTCATATCGTTCTTTGAAAAATGTATTTTCCTTTCATTTTCTGGAACTTTGCACGGCATGGCTAGGAATAATTTTATTTTTCCCAAGTAAAGCTCTAGATGTTGGAACTCTTTGTCAAATTATTAAATAGAAAGCTATAGAGTTTTGAGCTATCAGGGGTGCAGAGTACAAACTAATAAGAATACATTTTCATTGAATACATATGCCTCATGGAGTAATTTGAAGAAACAACCCAACTTGGTCATCTAACAACCGGAAACAACTTTTAAGTATATTTCTTTTTACAATCTAAACTTACAAGTTACAATTCTGTATACCAAGAGATTCACCAAAAAGCTAATACATGTGAGACCAATTGGAATCTGTGATCTATAATATAAGATAGAGCCTATTATCTCCATCAACACTCACCTGGGAAATTAACTAATGATGATAGATACATATGAGAATGAATAAATAGCAAATACAAGATCAAGTAATTCTCTTAACTAATAAACAAGAGGAGCCTCGGTAAAACAGAGGCTTCAATGTTTCTTTAACTCTCTCCTCCAATAGCTTTAACTCTCCTTGAACCATTGTGTTAAATAACTCTGAGCATCTGACAGTGCTTGCCAAAATCTTGAGCGCTCCACCCCCTTGACGGCAATCAATAGATCAAGAAAATACTTTCCTTGGTTAAAGCATGTGGATCTGCTCTAGCAACAAACAATCTAAGATTACTATTTCAATCTTGAAAGAAAAAAAAGCCTATGTCAAAAGATCAAGAAAAAGTTAAAATGAAAAATTTATGGGCAACAAGAGATTAGGGGCAAAAAGAAGCCTGAATCTGCATTTGGGTAAATCAGGTTTGAAAATTTTTCGAGAAAATAGGTTTTGAAATTTGTTAGAACTAGAGTAGATGGAGCTTTCGGCATAAAAAGGAGAAAGAGAGTTGTAAACATTGGTATCGTAGTTAACAGTTTTTATTGATAGTAACTAGGCTTTCTCTGATAATAAAGTTGCAGCGGCTGCAGTCATTCCAAATATTTTAGTTTTAAGTGTTCTATTTTGTCTTTTCCGATTTGGACTCTATCTAAGTGCAGCCAAAGCTTTTTGGAGGGAAAAAATAAATTATTTGATTGTTTGGGCGCATGAATAGGTTCGTTTATCCTAACGCTGTTACTTTTAAGTTAACTTTTGCTCTTTTACAAGTTGTTAATATGTTGGCAAGATCTGAAACGTTGATATTATTTAATATCATCCTCACCGTGAACTGGACCATCCTTTTGAAAAGCCAAAAGGAGAGGAGCCATATCCAAATTTTTCATCGTTCAGGTAGTCTGGAATTGAATTTTAGTTACTAAAATTAAGAGTTTAACATTTTAATAGACCACGCAATGGTTGATAACTTGACGCGTATTTTCATTAATTTTTTCTTGTGGCTGAACAGTGAAATGCAGTCGATGAGATAAATAGCCACATTCATTTTAACCTAATAAAATTAATGGAAAGCAGACTCTCTCAGGGTTCATAGATTATTATAGTATGCGTTTTGCTAACGGGTGCCAATGCCTTTAATTACTTTATAATTGGCATTAAATTCAAGTTTAGTGAGTAATTATAGCAAAAGTCAACTTTTTTTCATTTATTACTATATAGATATTGACAACTTGTTTTTTTTTTACTTTCTATTAATGTCAAAAATGCCCTTTAGTGATTTTGAATTTATTTTATTTTCTTATAAAAAATAGAATAATAAAATACATTTTACTATAAAAAGTTTAGCCCCAAATAAAAATATTTTGATTTGAGGGTAAGTCTTTAATTTAAAAAAATTATTGTGGTAGTGTTTTAGAAAAAAGTTTAACCAGACATATATAAAGTTTAGCCCCAAATAAAAATATTTTGATTTTAGGATAAGTCTTTAATTTAAAAAAATTATTGTGGTAGGGTTTTAGACAAAAATTTAGCCACAAATATATAAAATTTAGCCCCAAATAAAAATATTTTGATTTGAGGGTAAGTCTTTAATTTAAAAAAATTATTGTGGTAGGGTTTTAGAAAAAAAATTAACCACAAATATATAAAATTTAGCCCCAAATAAAAATATTTTGATTTGAGGATAAATCTTTAATTCAAAAAAAATTATTGTCATAAGATTTTAGAAAAAATTAAATAATTAATAAAATTATTGTAGTATATTATCTAAAAATATTGTATAAGGGTAATATTGTCTCCAAATACAATCTTAACTACATTTTTTATAAATTGTGTGCAATAATTTTTCAATCTCATTTAAAGCTCATTATTACCTTTTTTTAAACAAAATTTTATAGCATTATTATAAACTAATAATTACTGCTTAACGCGTTAGCAGTACCCTTATGGGGCGTTTGGTTCAAGTAATATGAGATAACCTTGGTTATGTGATTAGTTCCATCGAAGATAACTTATACATATGACCTAAAAGATTACCAAATTGTGTTTGGTTCAACATTTCTCAATGTTAAATTAATCTGTTTGGTTGGGGGTTATGTTTTTTGTCAAAATTGATATTTTACTATTATGTCCTTACTTAAAGACTTGTAGTTTATTTCTTTTTTATACTATGTATCCTATATTTTTCAAGTCTTTTTATTTCAACAATTATATATGACTAACAAAACAAGTTTATCTTTATTGAACTTAAAAAAATAATATTTATTCTTTTCATTAAATTAAATTATGCCTAATTTGCATAAGGAAAAAATATATGTTTTATACTTGAGTCTTGTGAAAAAATTAATTGGGTAAGTCATATGCACAAATTATATAATTAATAATATTTTAATGATTATATGAGTTAAGTTTAATTATATTTATTTCTGACAAAAAAATTGTGCTTCTAGTTTAATTGAACTAACATATATTTAAATAGTTTTTTTTGTTAAAATATATGTAAATAGTTTAATAATTATATAAGTTAAGTTTAATAATATGCTTTTTTAAACAAATACTTAAAAAGAATGTTGTAATTCACCAATTACATTGGGTTATTGTAGTCCAAAGGAATAAAATAGTGAGGGCAAACTAGAAAAAAATTTAAGATAACTTGATTATCTCAGAATACTTAAGAACTTGGAGGTTACCAGATAACCTCATTTTGAGGTTATATCAAATAATCTGATAATCTTAGTTATCTCATTATCTCAAACCAAATAAAAACATATAAGATAACCAAAATCAGATAACCGAGGTTATCCTAGATAACCATCAACCAAACGCCCCTTATAGTATTCATTTTTGGGGCCAGTTCCGTTATCTTCACTGTTGAGTATTGACAGAAGCCATAGCTGGGCAGACAAGAAAGCGACACAATTTATCTGCCAGAGTCATAAATTTTGGTCCTAAGTTGCTGAGCTGAAAAAGCTGACTATTTAAATTCACCTTAAATGCAAACCGAACAAACAGGTACAAAATTCTGTGGTGAGTGCACAAATTTGAAATTTCCAACCCAGCTGGTAAGTGGTAACCAATGGGAAATTTCCTCTTGGTGGTCTGGGTTAATCACTTAATCTAGCCACCCATAATTCATCTAGTTTAATTAAATCTACTTTAATTATACATGAACAGTGGACTACAGCTTATGCTTCCTTCATAGCCTCCAGCAGGAAAATTAAGTACAAAGGCCAAAGGATTCATGGAAGAACATTCAAGCAGATTGGCTGCCCGGCAGTTTTCTCACTTGCCTTGTCAAGGAACATACATTTTGGCAGCGCCAATGAGGATCGGCTGGTGCTTGAACCCAAGATTTCTTGTCATCCAAGCAAACAAACTAATGAATTGAATCAAAATCCCTTGTTGGGGGCACATTTCTTCTTTTTATTCCTTGGGTTGCAACTCAGAAAGGCATTACCAAATACAAAGTGATAAGTGCTAACCTGATAATGTTGTTAATAAAGTTGCACCATAGTGAGCGGTGACCACTATGATCACTTTGGAGTGAGTCCATTTGCAATCCATTCTTCTGCAACCAGAATTTTAATCCTTACGAATCCATCTTACACGATTTAGTCTTCAGAGATTTAGTGCTCCACCCACTGTCGACCCACGAGAATCTCTCTCTCTTTCTCTCTTTCCATGCGCATTAGACAGGCAAAAGCAGTTCAAAATCATCCATGATCTTCTTCAACTTCATAATTTAAGAAGATAACTACTAGTATTTTGGGCAACCCAAGTTGGCACTTTGATCATGACTAGTTAGGTTCAAGATTACGTAATGATTTCCAAAAGATATACTAATTAGTTAGGTAAATCGACATTGTAAACTAATTTTTCTTTAATTAAGGGCTAGTTTGGTTCGAAAGAATTTTAAAAATTACCCACGTCAATGATCATCATTATACACTTTAGACAGTAATAAGCAAGGTCATCCCTTCTCTTATTGGCATCTTTTCTTAAAGGATAATCCTGGCATCAATACTAACAGCAATAATCATTTTCAATAATAGTCTCCTGGCTCCTCCATTGATAGATGTTTACAAAGAATTAAATCCGTGTTCTTTTTTAGGCTTTTTGTCTGCAGTGACCAAACTTATTGTGTAAGCGAGATTCCCACGACTTAAAACTTTTTTCTTTTTTGAGCAAAAAGGAAGTCAACAGGCTAGTAAAGCTGAAAGCTAAGCATATATTAGGATCTTGTACAAGACCCTTTCTGATTAATGTAATGGTTACACCAAACCTTTCCCACTGTCCCATAGTTTATAAGTAACTCTCAGTTCCAAATTTCTAATATAATAGAACGCAATAGGATGATATATTCATATAGAGAGTGCGTGGCATGAAGGGTGCATTTGCCTGTCTTTATGTGAAGAAGCAAAGTCAGAGAAAGAGAGGGAGAGAAACAGATCAGAATATCAGATCCTTGCTTGAACTCCGCAGTCCACACTTTTAGAATCATCTAAAATGGTCTTAGTTGGAGTCCATAGACAGAGTAGGAGTACATTTATGCCTCCCTGACCAAGCAAAATAGCAGAAGTTTTCATGAAGTGCAGCTTGGCACTTCAGTGGAGGGGGTCTATGTCAAGCAGTGCTCACTTCTCAAAATCTGTCAAAAAAGGGGGCTGGCTGAGTCCCCATGGGTCAACTGTATGAAATTTATATTATATGATTTCCCTGCAATTTCTAGCTGTGTATGTTTGCTGCTGCTGCTGCCGCCGCTGCTTCTTGTATACTTCTTTCTTCAGTGCAATTGACTTCGATCTGCAGGTGAGTGAGGAATTTATGTCAGATGTTACTCTAGCTTGGTTTGCTTTCTCAAAGGACAAAAATCTGGTCTTTGGGTGGTCCTTATTAACAGCTTTAGCACTGATGATTCTGCTTCATGATGTTAATTCAGAGGTTTAGATACCAAGTTTTCTGTACGGACAAGAGCTAGTTTGTTGTCAGCTCTGCTCTTTTCATCCAAAAAAAAAAAAGGAAAATCTGTATGAATATACAACTGTTGTCTGGTGCAATACAATGTGCTAGGACCACCATCATGTTTTCTTTGTGATTTGTTCAAATTCTTACAGAGTTTACTCTGTTGTCAATCTCTGATACAAAGATACTGCAAATCAGGACAGAAACTTAAAACTCAGAATCTGACTACTGGTTTGAGTAGCAGCAGAATCCCTCAAACAAGAACGCAAAAGGGACAAGTTAGATATAGTGGTAGTAATTTACTAATGGATTCGGTTTCAGTTTGTCCACTTTTCTAGCTATATGCCCATTTCGCCACTTGTCAGCCACACAAAGCAGCACATCTTGTCCCATTTGCTGTCTCAGTAAACGACCTTTTATATGCGTAAGTAGGCTCAGGATCTCACTTGCAAAAGATTTAGGTACAGAGTCTGGCCTTGATGGCTCGATTTCCCCCACAAAAAGTCTGGAGACTGAGGCGTTTTTCCGGGATAAGGATGCAGGGCTTAATTATTTGGGCAAAGTAAGTCACAATTCACAAGCAACTAAAAATTAACTTTAATTATAATAATAATAATTTTCCATTAAGGCAAACTAACTTCCCCAAATCCCTTGACCTCAATGTTACATATTGGTGCTCAAAAGGTGCTTGGTAACAAGAATATCAAGGGACGAGAGAAACAAAAGAAATGGGAAAAGACATCATGTGAAAAAATACCAAGCCCAGCCGTACTCCAAAGTCCAAACAGGAGAGGATCGATGGAATAATGAAAAAGAAAAGAAGAAACCTTTGATTTATTAGTGATTGTGACTATAAAATGGTGCTTTTCAGATTTCCATTGGCCTTTTCAGAAAGAGGCACATACTACATATATGGAGACAAGTGTTCCGACACTCTCACCAAAGTTTCTATCTCTAAAGCCTAAGGCTTTTTGAAAAATATTTTAACCCTACTCTCATTCAAAAAGGGTATTCTCTCACTGACCTTTAATAAATATATAAAAATAAATAAATCACTTTATAGCTCTTTACTTTAATTTAATACGTATATTGACTTCCGGCATCTAATTACTTACCTGAAGCTACCATCTGTCTTCCCTCCTTTCCTTTAATTAATAGAGTAGCCACCATGCTTGAAGTTCATCATTCAACAACCCGGACTCTTTAGGCTATGCTTAGTAGAGAAGAAAATTAAGTAAGATGGAAAGGACTTTAAGGAGAAAGGAAAATGTGAAAGATGGACAAGTTGGAAAGACTAATGGAGACGAAATGATTTTTTTTTAGCAAATCCTAACTTTTTTTGTATTTTTAAATTTATCTTGTTATCTTGAATCCTAAAAGGTGTAATAGTAAAATTTATTATTTATTATTTCTTCATTTTTCATAATATCTGTCGTTTTTTAAAAAAATTTTTGTTTTATCTTATCTGTCATTTTAAAAATTTTAGAGAGCATTAACTATCTTTTTTCAGTTTTACCCATCTTCTTTTCCAACTCCAAGTGGAGACCACACTATCTTTCTTAATTAATGAAAAAGAGAGTGTTTGATATTTATGAGAATAAATAATTTTAATAAAAGGGTAAAGTTATCATTTTATAATATCTTTTTCTAGATATTAAGACTTTTATTACAAATCTTAATAGCTGTGTATAACCTTAAAACAACAGATGTCGTAAAAATGAGGGATATTTGTTAATTTTTTTTCTCCTATCGTAAAATTCTATTTTTTTTATTATCTCGAACTCTCGTTGGCCAGGTGAACGTGGCTAACTCTTGACCCCTACCTAGGCTAGTAATCCATGTTCTCTATTTTTCAGCTCTACCTAACTAGATTCTCACTCTTACAAGATAAGAGTGTTTTTTCGAATATGGAGGGTAATATTAGACCAAGGATAGATTCTCACAAACTTCCCAACTGTTCCTAAAATAATGCAGCAAAAATGGCTCCCATGGTCGAGAGGCACGTTAAGACTTTATGGGCCAGCGACTGTCAGGGGAAAGTGTGCCATTATGCATGCAAAAAATATAACTCCTTACCTCAATTGATTCCAAAACAAATGCAAAAATACATGAAGAAGCTGATTAATGATAAAAATCAACGAAAAAGAAATCTGCTTACAATCAATGAGAAACATTATAAAGATTCTATTGATTATAATGAAAAAAGAATATATGTTTTGTTGATGTCAAAATTCAGGTATGACTGTCCACGATATTTCTCAATCAAAGACAAGCGAAGACAAGGATAATTAGAAAAATGTCGGAGATTTTGTTCCAAGCATCATCCGCTGATCAAATCAATACGCTGTAGAAGGATGGAGAGATAAACTAGTATATCAATCTACTTTTTAATTTTCTAGTTTCAACGTTATTAAAAGGAAAAAAAAAATCGAGATGCCATCTTGTTAATTTACGTCTTAATACACTGTATGAAAAAGGATTTCAATTTTCAATACTAACAATGTTTATGATCCTAAGTTAACATCATTATTTGACTTCATTTATAGTCACGTAATATGTTAATAAAGCATTCAATTCCAGTTCTGATAATTTCTTACTGTTTAGGCAGCTCAAAAAATCTGATTACAAAAGAGAGGATGACACTAATATTTATTGGGTTGAGTAAAAGGAGTTTAATATCTCTTAAATAAAGTCTTGTGTTCGAATCTTGTGAATTAAAAAAATAGATTTGAAAAAATCCTTCCCATTTAAGATCTAACATGACTCAAACGGATACGAATAGATCGTACAAATAAAAAATAGAGGATGACAGAAGCAGCAAGCTTAGCGGTAGGGGTGTACATGGTTTGGTTCGGTTCGGGTATTCCCGAACGCTTCGGTTTCGATTCGGTTCGGTTCAAGTTTTTGTGCGGATTTTCGGGTTGTTAGAGTTCATCCAATTTTTAACTTTTATTCTTTTATAAAAGCTCAAATAAGATTATAAAAATTTTAATTCATTCAATTTTGAACCAATAAAATCAATTTTAGAATTTTATTCTTTTACAAAAGCTCAAATAAGATTAAAAAAACTTTGAATCATTCAATTTTGAACCAATAAAATCAAACATTTTTTTAAAATTTTAACTCATTTGGACAATTCGATTCAATTCGGTTTCCATTCGGTTAATTCGATTTTTGTATGATCAGTCCAAAATCCTAATTGAATTATCGGTTCAGTTCGATTATTAGATTTTTTTGTTCGATTATTAGATTTTTTTGTTCGCTTGAACAGCCCTACTTAGCGGGAGATAAGCTGTAGTAAAACCCAAATCAAGCAGTGTTCGTGGTGAAGTTGGGCCGACATGTCTGAGGAAGCTTGCGGCATTAGTTGTTTTGTCAGAAGGAATATCTTAGCATCTCGCTAGAATTTCGTAACCCACTGTTGCTGCCAGCAGGTTTCATTTAAAAAGGTCAAACAACGAAGATGTGGACCACAAATACATAGAATTTGTCGGACAAAAAAGCCACCTTCTTTAAGTGGGAATCTTAATGTTTTGCCTAAGGTTGGCCATATTGGGCCAGAACATGAACTCCAAGGAGCACCAGCTGAATCCGACAAGCAACCCACCTAAAAAATGGGACGATTCTACAATCTGCATATACAAATAATTCATCTAAAGAATAAAATCAGTTATATTCTGAAGGAAAATTTACCTGCTAACCGATGTTGACAGGTTCATATAGGAAGGTAAAGTGAATGTAAATATGCAGACAACGAGACGCAAAGAGACAGTAATCCTCAATAACATGATGCTTGAAACACAGTAAGCTTCGAAGTCTTTAACTGTTATTTCAAGATAATATTGATTAGAACATCAAATATTGAACAACAGAAGACAGACAATGAAAACATTTTTAAAGCAATCTACCTCAAAGGAGAAAAATAGGTGGAAAAAAAGAGGCAAAGAAGAAGAACAAGGAAGAGGACGACTCCTCCCAAAGGTGCACAGATGTTGTTATGTGCTTCAGAGTCTCTGGCCATGAGTTGTACATAGACTGCATACAATCACCCCATCCTATAAATGCTAGAAAGTAGAGACCAATACCCAGCTACATGTTCTATTTGCTTTAACATGTCCCTGTTTTGTCTATTCACATGCCAATTTCGTGTCAAAGCTGCTCAGGCAGATGGCAAAAGCCTGAAATGCAGAGAGAGGATATCTGTAATCCATGGTAAACATGTCCTTGCCAACTTTACCAAACTGGAGGATGATCTTATCGTGGTCAGATTGGGCTGGCTGTGATGGTGTTGGGGCGCCGGCTGCTGGCTGGTTTGCTGCAATCAACTGAAAATTTTTGACTGATGCAACAGTCACCCGTCCTCGAAAATTCAGGCACCAACACTGTAACTGCTCATGCCATCGTGGTGGTTTGTTCCGGAGAATCAATGGTCTCTCCTTTCCCTCTTCCTCTTCATCCCGGGTCCCAACAATGTCCGAAAATCTGGCACTGCTAAACTCAGATGAATTATCAATTGACTTTGAGAAAGAGATGCTCCTAAACGAGTCCTCAAGGGATCGAGGCAGAAGCTCCGGCTGGCCCGGGACAATGCCACCTGGCTCGAGGGCTGAGCCGGGAATGGAGTGCATAGTGCAATGCATCCTACGAGGTCCCCTAGTACCTAGCACATTCAGCTCATACGAGACCTGAGCAATGTTGTAGCTACCAGTGGGAACCTTTGGAGAGACCTTTTTTGAATAGAACCTACGGCTTCGGCCAGGTGGTGAAAGCTGAGCATTGTTGTATGGAGGTTGCGTGTCATAAATAATAAATTTGGTGCCAAGAAAATTTGATCTGAACATGGAAAACACACTTTAGGATGTTTCTTTTTTTTTTTTTGGGCCAACACTTTAAGATGCTTCTAGAAAACATAAATTTACAAGAATAAGGAAACATATCAAATAGGGATTAAGAACGGTCTGGCAGTGGATGCTGTGCATGCACATGATGCTCCAAACACTTGCCTACGTATTTCATTTACAACCTAGCAATTAATGTGAACAGAACGAAATAAACTAGTAGGCCATCTCCAGAACAATGCTACACTATTTCCTTCCACAAATTGTCAACCATTCTACATGTTATATAAAATAATACATTGGATGGTTAAACAAACTATGCATTCAAAGCATGATGAAACAAAAAATAGTAACATTTAAGGAACCAGAAATCCTACCTAAGTTTTCCAATGTACGTGCTGCTAGATCTTGATATGTTATCTGCATCCATGGAGACTACATACTCCGTGGAAGTAGTTCTACGAGTCCGTTTTGCAGAAAGAAGAAACTTCCCATTTTCAACAAGCAAAGCTGCAAAATACAGCAAGATTGAGGTTACAATAGTAAAAATATGAAACAAGAACTTGTAACCACACAGACATGACGTTCACTATAGTATGTTGAAGAACTAACACAATGATGTGCTATCTACAGCTAAGAGAAATAATTCACCTCCTAACAAGGGAAGTCATAAAACTACTAACATAATTTAAAATCCTAGGCCGCTATGAAGAAGAGGTACAACATTGTGCCTTAAACTTCAAACTTGAACATGACAGCAACATCTTTATGTGTAAGACAACTCAGCTATGGATCATATAGCAGTTAAGCAGTAAAATTAATTTAACACAATTGCCATTTATACTTGGAATCAAACTTGCTAATTTGAGCATTTTCTGAATGCGAAGCAAGCAAGAATATTGTAAATACATAGGACTCAAATGAGTGAAAAATCAGATTTTGCAAACAGGCTCTTAACTTCAAAAATAAACGGCTCTAAATTTGATAAAAATGCATCATGATCCTTACAATCAGAAGTAATCATTTAAAAACCAGCCAGAGGGAAGTCAACTCGATAATCAAATCAAAGCAGATTTTCAAAGCCTGCCAAAGCATATATTTTATTGCACATTGCATTCATCTTGTTGGAGGGAATTCTCAGAGGGCACAAGAGGAGAATGTTTGAAAGTCGAACAATTACTACTGCTCTTGTAGTTTGCTATCAAGAACCATATTAACATCTTCAGAAACAAAGGAATTTGAGTCTAGAACTCTCCCCATCCTGTTCCAATAACAGCAAGATCAACTCCTAAGATTTATGCCTATTAATAAATCAGTTTTTTATTCTAAGGATTAGTAGCACTGTTCTCCATTTACAAAACAAAAAAAGATATATATCTAATCTCATTGAGTTTTTACTTTCTAACCAAAGAATTTTAGGTGGTAAAAATAATTAGTTCTATTGCTGAGGGACACCGAGTAAACAGATAAAACACCAGAAGACCGATGAATTTAAAAGATCGAGTCTGAAAGAGTAGCTTACCAGGACTAAGGCAAAGGAAAAGGTGATAGGTTAAATTAGATTTGTCCCTCTTAATGAAGCATTGAATGGTCCCATCCCTCGGCCCAGGCTGTAATCAACAAACAAATGAAAACTTTGTCAGTCATCACTATATATAGGAGAGATTTAACTCTAGAAGTTAAAAACATATGAGTACACACATTTATATCAAAATTAAGTGGAATACTGATAAAGAAACGTAACAAATGCATTATTAAAATCAGTTCATCTGTTATTATTTCACAGAAGTATGTTGCTAGCAAGATAGAAGATCATAAAGGGTTACAGATCGAACCTGCTTCAGAGAAACTGGAAAGGTGATTTTTCCAGAGAACTCAGGACATCTAACAATTTCTTTGCACATTTCTCTCCATGACCTGCACACTGCAGCACAAGCAACAACATGCTTGCGAGCAGGCCATGTACTCTCGCTCGCTTCCAATCTCTTGATCACATCACGCAGCAGCTCAGGCGGAAGGCTTGCCCAGCGGCTATTCTGGATAACCACAGGCTCATCATGCAACTCAAGCACAGAACCATGAGATTTTCCCCTATGATGACCCGGCAACCTCACCTCAAAACTACGCCTAGATAAGCTCCCGAAAGCATCCCTCACATCATTAACTATACTTCGGAAAGACATCGACTCTCACCACTTCCAAAAACCCTTCTGAAAAGAACTAACTTATCCTCCAAAATGGTTGCATAAATTATATAATTATGATTCGCTGAAATGGCGATTACAGATCATCCACACGTAAGCACCAACTGCAATATCAAAGCAAACATCAACTTAAATTTAAAAGAAGTCGAAACTGACAATACTTAATAAGAAAGTAAGAAAAGAGGAAAAGATGAGATAGAGAAGAAAAGCACAAAGCAAGAAAAGAAGATTCTCATAAAAGAAAAGGCTCAATCAAAATGGACTGAAAAAAAGCAACTAAAATACCAGACTTTTATCAGAAACCATCTTTTTGGCGGGGTTTTAAAAGCCCTATAAACTCACCCAAAAATAAAAATTAAGCAATTAACAAAACCCAAAGTCACTCCTAATTCAAGTCTTGATTCAAACTAAGAAGAAAAATACCCATAAAAAGTTCAAGAAGTACCCAAATTTATTCATTTTCTTAATCCTCCAAATAATAGTCACTAAAACTCTTGAAAATAATAAAGTACAATTTTCCTTCCTTTTTTTTTTTAAGTATTTAACACCAATTTCCTTTTAAAGTAATATATATCATGTCCATAACTTCTGCTACTTCAATTATTCTTGCTATTTAAAGCTTTAGCATTTCAAGGTTAAAATCTAACCTTCACCAAAGTAGCTGAAGCTGGGAAGGATTTAACTTCAGCAATGGTCAACCATTTCACCTTTTTTCCATCTCTGAACTTTGAGGACGCAAAGATCAGAGCTTCTTACGGAAAATTTGTCCTCAAAAATAAATTAAAAAGCTCGAATTAAATTAGTTATCCACCAAATTATGCAGAGAAAAAAACTAAGCAGAATTTGTAAGAAAAAAAGAAATGAACAGCAAACGAATGTTGCCTTTCAAAAAAAAAAAAACCAGCAAACGAATGTAGAAGAAAAATATGGAAGAAAATAAAACGAATTGGTCAATCAAGCGAAGCAAAAGAAATCAGATTCTGAGACTTCTCGAAGAACGAAACACTGAACGGACCTCAAGAACTCAATGGATAAGAAGGAAGTGCTCTCTTTTCCCCTAGTTGGAAGAGAAAACCTTTTTTTCTCGAGAGACAAACAGAAAAAAAAAAAAAAAGGGAACAAGGAGGAATTTTTAGAGATCTAATTAGGAAAAGAGAATCACAAGCAGTTCACCCTCACCGTCGTCGTCGTTTGGTCTTTCTCTTCTCTCTTTTCTGTGTTCAAACGCTTTTACTGCACGCGCTTTCTCTCTCTCCCCCTTTCTGTAGCGCAGCAAAGTCACGGACTCCAAATCCTCATTAAATCTAGCCCAATGAATTTCCAAATATTTTAGTCTATAAATAAAAAATAAATAAAGCTGGTTCAAATTTTCGTAATTCTACATTTAAATAATCTATCTATTTACTACCAGTATTGCACCTGTAATTATTTATCTGGCTTTTTTTATCAAATTCCGCTGAGCACCTGACCTGAGTAAGAACTTGCTTGCGAAAGTACCGTTTTGTCCATGGCGGTTGATTTTGCCGGCTTTCTTGTAACTGCCGTTTACCGGACCAATCACCAACAGTAAACGGCGCGTTCTTGCTACCGAGTATCAACGTCCCCCGGCCCGGCCCAATCATCTTTCCCCCACCTACTCCCACCACTTGGGCACTTCATTTGTAGTGAAACACGTTCATCGTTGCGCACGTTAGAACTTAGAATAGTGGTCGCATGATAATTTGTTCATTAAGTGCCTTCTTTTTTTTTTTTTGTAATTTTCAAGAGGAAAATATTATGCTCATATTTAATTTCAAATGGTACAAAACTTTATGAAAAACTATTAAATTTTGATTTATCATATGGTACTCAAGACATAGTTATGAGTATGGTACCCAAAATTGTTACGAAATTATAATTAATAAGTTACGGAAATATAAATAGATGTGATAATACCTTTTACCTCTCGCAATAAATATGGGTTCAGGCTCGGGACATAGAATTGTTAAAACGTTGGACTACTCACCCAAATCCGAGGATATCCCTTAAACGTGGCAAGATTTGTAGTAGGTCTGTTTTTGAGCCTTAAATAAAGAAAAAAGTTCATTTAAAATATGTGTTGGCCCTCGATTTTGACGTTTTAAACTTGAACCCGAATCAAATTAGTATACGACAATAGAATAAATAAATTTCTTATTTACAATAAGTTATATAATAAAGTTAAATAATTTATTTATAGCCCTTAATTTAAACTTGTAAAATTCTAGTATAATTTATTTTTATTTATCAATACTCATTTAGATTTAATGTGCTATTAAATTATTTGAATTTGAAAGTTTAAATTTTATTTTTAAATAAATTTCTAATTATTATTTTATTTAAAGCATTAAATGTAAGTTGATTTGTACGGATTTTTATTATGTATTTAGAAATATGAATGAACCTTGGATAAAAATATAGATCTAAATAATCGTTCGTATTAAGTTTGGACAAACAAGTAACATATTGATAATATGTCTTAGTTTTGGCCAAATCCAAGTCGACTCGATTGATAAACAGGTCTATTTGGACATATATTTTCTCGAGATGAGGACTTGTCCCTGAATCGATTATATTACTATTTTATTAAAAAATTAATTTTTGTTTAAAAATAAAAATGAAAAAAGGGTGAGAATTAGGAATACTAGCCTGGCTAACATCTTAACTAAAAGATAAAAAAAAAATTTATTTAAAATTTAACAATAATGTTTAAAATTATAATTAAGCAGAGGTAGTTAAGTAGTTAATTCTGTAAGCATATTTTCAAATAAACTATGATAGAAAATATGAATTAACTCTTACATAAGATCTTTTATCTCACAGAATCAACCAAATAAAAATTCAATTAACAAGAAAATTAAGAGCACTTACTTTGATCTATAGCTCCAAACAATTAGTTGAATAAAACTACAATTGAATAAAGAATTTGATCTTCTTAGATTTTCCTCCAAACAATTAGTTGAATAAAACCACAATTGAATAAAGAATTTGATTTTCTTGAATTTTCCCCCTTTCTTCCTTTCTTTTTTTAAGTTTTCTCTGATTGATGAGAAGTACGTTCTTTTCTAATAATTTAGGGATCAAGTTTTCTTATTTTTTTTATGAAGAGAGATGGCAGAGTTTAATCCTTATTTATATAAAAAATCCTAGGATTTTAATTTCTTAAACCCAATGTCCATCATATGAACCTTTTAATAGTAAAGCCAATCCATTATATGGGCCACATTAATATTTATTGAAATAAACGAACAAACTCATGACCCCCAACTCAATATTAAATTATTAATCCTTTTTAAACTGTAAGTTGGAAAGGTAAATGCCTCTTAATCGAGTTTATATTTTCACCTAATCCGAATAGAAACCTTGATCACCTCATCGAAATCTAATTGTTTAGGGTATCAATTAATTTAATCGTTAATGACATTGTACTTGGATTTTGGTAAGAAAGTGGCAGTAGCAGTATATATTAGGAATTAGGAAAAGGCATAAAGGGCACACGAGGGGTGGGCTCATGTGAGGACAAATTATGACATGGGGCACGCTGTCATTATGCATTCATGGATTGGATACCGTCTCTGCTCCCCTAACCCCTATGCTTTCCTCAACATCGAATTGCCAATTTTATCCTCCGTTACCTTTAAAACATAGTAGTAAAACAGAATGCTTATTGATATGCTAATAAATGTTATTAATTTTTAGATGTATCTTGAAATTAAAAAAAAATTAATTACAGATTAAATTTTTTTAAATTAATGACTAAATTTGATGTTACGTCTTGATTTTATGATAATTTTTATAAAATTGATTCCGTAAGATCATTTCTCTCATTTTCAGTCATGCTTTCTTATGATAATTCTCTTACTTATCTTGAATTTAAATTTAAATTCCGATTTTACAATGAGCGATGAGCTTTGAACTGGTTTAATCGAAAAGAAAAAAAAGAACACAAAAAAGAATCAAAAACAGAATGGATCAAGAATAACGGGAAAGAGCGGTGAAAGAGAAGCAAAAGCGCCTAGGAAAGACACGCTATTAAACCATGGTCCTGCTATGTACCAAGCGGCGCTCTCAGATTTGACAATGTTTAGAAAATCCATCGAAGTTTATGGCCTATTTCAGGTCAAGCACACTTTCTTTCCACCTAACTTCCCTATAATGTATTATTATTATTATCTATACTACCCTATATATATATATATATATATATATATATATATATATATCTATACTCCATATATGAAGGGTCAAGTATAGTATATTAGAGGGGAAGGGGGTGCAATTGTCACCCTCTCATTGGTTCTTTTTTTTTTCTTTTTTATGTTTTGGGCTAAAGCCCATTAGTTATTTTTCTTTCTTTTTTTTTTAAATTTTGGTGCTTTTTTATAAGAATTTATTAACTCTTAATAAGTCTAAAAAAATTTAGGTTGGTGATTTTTATTGAGTTTGAGAAAATTTTTTCACATTTTGGTATATTATATATGTTATTAAAATTTATTTATTGTCAAAGACTTAATATTTGATTTATATATTTTTATTTAATTTTTTTGAAAAATATTTTTATTTTTTGTTAATCAACATTTTCAACTTATGTATAATATTTTATGCATGTAGTTTTATTATTAATTAATTAACATTATCTATGTATATCAAAATGAATTTTTGTATATATTTTGTATTATATTTCGGTTTACATATAATATCAATATATGATTGTATGGATTGATTTTAAAATAATATTCATCTCTATCATCTCATATTTTTAAAAAATAAAATTCAAATACTTAAAATTTAAAAAAATTCCCGGGGCGTAGCCCGGGTTACTTTCTAGTATTATATGAAATGTCAAGGAACATTATAAGAGAGAGGGGTATAATTGTCACTTCCTTCTTGATTTTTGTTTTCTTTTTTTTTAAATATTTTGGACTAAAAAAGTCCATTTGTTCTTTTCTTCTTCCTTTTTTTTTCATTTTAGAGTTTTCTTTTATTTTTGAAAGTTTTAATATATATTTTGTAGGAATTTTTCATTTATTATAATTCAAAAAAAAAAAAATTTTACTTAGTGATTTTTGTGGGGTTTGAGAAAATTTTTTCACAATTTTATATTATATATATTTATTAAAATATTTCTACTATTAAAGAATTTAATATTTGATTATATGTAATTTTTTATATATTATGTATTACATTTTAGTCTACATGTAATATCAATAGATGATGACTATATGTTACATCTTTAATTTTAATATATTAAATTTTCCTATTAATCCTCTCATATTTTTAAAAGATAAAAATTTCAATACTCAAAATAAAAAAAAAAGGGATCCCAGGGCGTAGCCCGGGTTAATTTCTAGTTATATAACTATTGCTCAAGTTTTCCTCCCTCCAAGCTTAAACAGCGGATATTACATTAAAAAAAAGTGCCAATAGGGTTGGTCAAAGTGATAAGAGTTTGGGCTAATAGTGTAAGGCATCTGGGTTTGAGTTCTTACAGATCTCCTTTGGTAGGTAATTTTTAGGTCTAAAATGTTCCACAAAATTGAAATCCGTAAACACTAAAAGAGGTTGACAGCTTGCCTTGACCTTGAAAGTGAAATAACCTACCCTACTCCTAAATTTTTATTTCACCAAAACAAAAGCTGGGGCCATATACTCAGAGAAGATAATTTCTATATATACTAATGTTTTGAGGAATCGGATCATAACTTGGATGCTGATATAGAGGTTTCGGCCAAGCAAAAAATTCTTAGTTTTCTTTCTTTTTTCTTGGTAAGATAAAATTTAGGAGCATGATAATGATAAGTTATTCCACATTTAAAATCAAGATAAACTGTTGACCCCTTTCAGAATTTATGAATATTAATTTTGTAAAATTTTTCAGACTTATAAATTGTCTATTAAAGGAGATCTAAAGGAGTTCGAACCCATATAACTTATATTATTGATCCAAACTCTTAGTACTTTGGCCAATCTCTATTGGCTTTTTCTTTTGTTTTAGTAATTTTTTTCCATGTTTTAGTGTGTATTCCATATCTGTCACTTGCCAAGTGTAATTATTATTGGGTTTGGTTACAATATGAAAATCCCGGTAGCTCAATTAAAGATGGAGTGTAGGTTGAGATTAGATGTTGGGAAGATGGGTCTTTCAGAAAGTTATGAAATCTAACTTTGTTGACTTTTTTTTTGGTAACGACTTTGTTGACTTTTGAGTGCTTGCAAGTTTCTATTCTATAAAGCAAAAGGATCCAAGGAAACCCCAAGATGTTAATGTGAACATAAATTGCGTCATTTTATTGACATGAACATCCCTATTCTCATATCCGTCAATCTAACATGGTTTTTTTTTTAATTATATAAAAAAAAAGAGGACGAAGATTCGAACTTTAGCCTTCACAAAAAAGATTATACATAAATTATATTAAGGCTTTTAACGTGTTGCAATGGCCTAAACAGGCCCTTAAGTGTAAAGACAGTGCAATGGTCTGACCAAAAAAAAAAAAAAAGACAGTGCAATGGGGTTTGTCCATGACATCCCCCAAAACGTAATTGGTCAATTGGAGCAAAATGCTCCAATGGGAATTCTTTGTTTTCACCGTAGCATTTTTTTTTAAATCTACATGTTTCCTTTTTTTTTTTTCCTTAATTACTTTAGAATTTTTTGTTAACTAATACTTTTTTGATAATTTTTTATTCTCATTTAACCATTACTATTATTTTACCAAATAGATATTTTCTCAACGTTGATTTTATTCTCACCACTATAATTATAATCTCACTACTACAGTAATTAATATTAAAATTTCAATCTTACTGAAACCAATCTCACAGTTCTATCAAATAAAACCTAAGTCAAATGCTCAAGTACATCATTTCTACGTGCCTTTTATAACTCGCTAAGCAAATTTTGACTAGGATACATCATCAAATTTGTTTCCAATTCGAAACAATGACCAAGCAAACTTATAAAGGAAAAACATGTGGAAAAAATACATACATATATATATATATATATTTTATATATATAATGATTCATTAATATTTAGAGCTTGTTTTATTAATCTTAATCAAGATTATTGTGCTCCTTCGATGCCGGGTAAGCTAAATGACTTTTTAGAATTGATACAGTGGCATTTCTCATCTTGTCTAAACAAGTCAAAACATGATTAATTTGTTTAATGTTTTGATACATTTTGCATCAAAATTATGATCTTATCTTTTCCAACCATCTCTTTCATTAAAAAAAAAAATTGTATCCTAACTAGTCCCTTACTCCCTTTCTTGTAGAATGCATGAAGGATCAAATTAAAGAGAAATTTCTCGTTCTCAACCATAATATGTAGCTTGACATCCCAACTTGTATTTTTCAAACATTAATCATAAGGGAAAAAAAGTTTTAATCATTTTATGTCCAAAGTAGCACTCGTAAATGAATATTGTGCATGTGTTTTTGCTACTTTGAAACATCCCAAATATCGTTGAGAAATTGAGAGTGATGTATACCTCCTAGTTAAGGGGTTTTTTTTTTTTTTCAATTTTGTTTAAATTAAAGGTATCCTTAGATTTTATTGACTCAAGATTAATCTCATTTTCAAGCAACATGAAATGTAAAATCCTCCTAACAAATGCACTAATATAGTGTACTTAGATACTAACGCATGAAATTTTTAAGGATAACATTATTTAAAAAAATTAAAGTACGAGAATTAAAAATTTCAAAACAAAAGTTGAAATATTAAAATAATAGTAATTTCTCACAAATTTGAAAATTATTTTGTATATTAAATCAAAATTTTCTCAAGTAAATGTGAAAAGATAGAAGAAAAATAAAAGACCAAATTATACACAGAGGTAATTAGAAATCAATCAATGTCAATGTTTTAGGTGGCCAAAGTCCAATTATTATTCTAGTACAAAAGTAGTGTAATAATTTAGGGGCAAACAGGAGAGTATGTTGCGGATATCAAAAGATATATGAATATGATGGAGGCAAATTAAGTCAGAAAGACACGAAATAGTAGTTGACTTTAAGCCAAGCTATAGTTCAAGGGAGGCAGCCAAGAGTAACTTTTCCTTTCCATTATTATCGGAGGGTCAACTCAACCCAAAAGAGTCTTCCCAAAGTAATTACTAATTATATATGTTGAGTAGAATATTCATAAGTCGGGCCGGGCCGTACCCGGTTTGCTTAAAGAAAACTTTGTTTGTCCGCGGCCCTTTATCCGGCTATGAAACCCGTTTTAGGTCCGTTTAACTTAAATTTATTATAAAAAAAAAATAAAGTTATTTTTATATTAATATTTTAATACTTAAAAACTCATTTTAACATTAAGAATTTAAGATCAAATAAAAATATATTCGATACATTAAATGGTGAAACCGCCACGCCAAACTCGAATCTTAAAATCACTATCCAAAACCTGACATTTGAATAGATCTAAATTTTCAAATATATTGTATTATATTATATTATAATTTAATTCATGTTGTTAAATTAATTAGAATTTAGACAATAGTAGTAAATGATTGGTTGGTAAGGTAGTACTATCTTCCGCATATTTACACATGTTGTTACGTAACCATGATTTCACGAAAACTTTTCAAACCATCTGATCAAATTACAATGCGTATCTTTTTATGAAGTTATACCCACTTGATAATAATTAATTAATTAATTATTATATGATTTAATTATAATTCATAATGAGTCGACATATAATTGTATTCTAAAAATGTCATGTTTATTCAGAATTCGAATTTTTTTTTGGTGCTGAAAAGATCGACAAAGTACTCAACTTATATCATTAGCTAACATATATCTACGATGATTTATCTTGATTAAGGAAAATATCCTACAATTTAATATTAATTGCTTCGTTGAAATGTATTACATAATAATTAATGTCTTAATCTTTATATCTCAAATAATAATTTCACAGATTTAACTTTTAATACATGAGAGGTCTTGAAACTTGAGACTTCACTTATATGTTTTTCAGCCTCTATCTATTTTATCTAGAAGGTGATTCCTTATAATTTTGTAGACAAAAAAAGAGAAATAGAAAATGCATGAGCCTTTTTACCTTTACATATATATATATATATATATATATATATCTTGCCTTAAAAGCTTGATATATGGAGAAATTGAATTATGATGACTTTAGAAATTGGTGGTAGATAAGTTGGTTATTCAAATGATTATTGGGATTATATAGGGTGGTTAGGTACAATTGAAGATGGTTGGATTTGATTTTTCTTTATCAATTGCTTTTGGTACGTAGCACTTATCATATCTAAATTTGGACATCATTTGTTCATCTCTTTGTGCTTGTCATGTTTAATTTTGGCTATTAAAATAATTTAATTATTGCAAAAATAATGATGATATAAAAAAATATGAAGTTTGTTGAGGTCCTTTTATGAGGCCTCTTTGGAACGGTAGATGGCTTGGATGAGCTCCGTGGAATGAAAACTTGCAAGAGAACAAGGGGGGATAGGCCTTTGGCCGGTTGATCCCTCTTCGATGGCTAAGTCAGTAAGGGGGCAATATAGAGGAGAGAGTATTTCAGTTGTGTGATAGAAGCTTACCATGTATGTGCTAAAGATCACCTTATATAAGTGTGGTCTAATGGGCTTTGCTGAGCAGGCCCTTGGTTGATCATGGGTTTATTTAATGGTTTTGGGCTTTGGTCGGTCGGCCCAGAATTGGCGATGGGCTGTAGTGGGCACTGTTGGGTTTGTACTCAACAATTGCCCCCTAGGCGTCAAAGTGATTATAAAGTGATCGGTTTGACGGCTAAAAAGGTAGGGTCGGCTGTGAGGGATGGACGGCTATAGGGAGTAGAGTCAAGGAAAGAAGGGTGGACAAGTGTAGAACAGGGTATTTCATTCGCCCGGATGGAAGTGTTTGAAAAGGCTGGTAAGGTGGGATTGGGCGGGAATTGTTGGTGACGTGGCGTAAGTGGGGTTGTTCAAATTTCAAAAAAGGATAAAGTAGGATAAGACAAAAGTATACGTAGTCGGTTGAGATTTCGAGGTGCCACGCATCAACACGGGGCAAGTGGCCAGGTGAAGTATAAATAGGGTTGTCTCACTCCATCAGTCACTTTTTACAAAATTGTTTTTGACTTTTGAGTTTTTGTTCTTGATTTTCTTTTCACTCCTTCGTTTTCCAAAGGTAGTAAGGTTTTTCCAGGTGAGGTTGTCGGCGATTTATCATCGGTAGGGTAGTTATTTTTAGTGGTGGGTTGAAAGAACAGACTTCGTTTGCTGTGGTAAGTTTGATTTTGTTTTCTAGTGTAGAAAAATGGCAAGTAACGAGGAGAGTTTGAGTGGGTTCAGGGTGGATAGTGGGAGGGCGTTTGTCGGGGAGGAGAATGCCGGAGAGAGTGTGAGTCATTCGGAGATAGTGGCTTTGGGTGATGATAGTGGTTTCGACGGAGGCACAGGCGGGACCAGCAGGCGTAAGAAAGGTAACAAAGAGCCCAAGGACCAGCTAGCAGATGAGGAGGCCTCTAAGTACAGGACGGTGTACTTTGTGAAAAAAGTTAAACCCGACGATGAGCAGCGGGCGGGTATAATAATAGAGGAGTCTGGGTTTGACACCCATCCTTTGTATCTACACACGACCGTAAATGACACTATATTTCTCTAAGAATTGATGACAGTAGACGTACTAAGGACACTGTTTGAGTTAAAACGACAAGAGGATTCTATGTGCTGTATTGTCGACACAGGAAGCAGCATAATCTTTTTCAAGTACCGGATAGTAACAAAGACTGGAAAAATCGTTACTTCGAGGTAAAGAAGCCGAATAACATAGAGTAGGGCTTTTCAGTCGAATGGGTACACCTCAAAGATTGCGTGTTGGAGGCACTTAATCGGGCTCTCTTAGAGCTGTTAAAAGCTGACCCGAACCCGAAAACCTGACCCGAACCCGAAACCTACCCGACCTGGTTTGACTAAAAAAAGTAAACGACCCGAACCTGACAGACCCGAAACCCGATTGACCCAAGAATCTAACCCAAAAAACCCGAGAATCTAACCCAAGAGAACCCGACGAACTAATGAAATCCTCCCTCTGTCCCTATTTATCTGCCCCGGCTAGAAGCTTTATTTATCCCTTCTTATTTGTTCATATCCCAGCATTAATTATTAATTTTCTAGAATTACCCTTTAAAACTACTTTCTTTCTCTCTTAAATGAATATTTTTTTTTAAATAGGAGAAAGAATTAAAGAAGAAGAGAGATAGTGATAAAATAAGAAAGTCAATGTAAATATGTATGAAATTTTGTACCATAACTATTTTTTTTGTCTAGAATGAAACGATTAATTATGACAAACAAATAGGGACAGACGGAGTATCTTTATATATCTCCTAAACTTCAAATTTAATAAATAAATTTGATAAAGAAAATAAAAAAAAATATTTGATAAATTTTTGATTAAAGTGAACTTAAAAAAAATATTTTTCATAATTAATTTTTTTAATTTTATTATTATGATTGAATTATATGAATTTATAGAATATTATTATTTAAATTTAATAATATTAATTATGAAAATTATTAAGGAAAATTTGAGAATTTACAAAAGGCCTTGTTGATTTCAGCAGTACTGATCAAATTAAGAAATAAACTTTTTCATGTGAACGACAATCTTCCATTCTAACTAAGAAAATTTATAAAGTATAGCAATGTTAATAAATTACTAATGTTCATATCAAATTAGTGAATTATCTATCCAACAAAAGGCATCTAAACATTGAAAATTTGAAATTAAAATTTCAATATGTTGTCATATATTTTCTCCTTATAATTTAGTTCTCGCCAAAACAAATAATTTAATGAGAATGCCGAATATAGTGTGTGTGCAAGTTGTTCTATTATACAGAAGTGGGTGATGGTAATCACTAATCACTATAAAGTATAGTTTATATACAAGTCTTAGAAAGGAAAGAACAAAACAAAGTCATTAGCACTAAGATAATAAGATACTAAGATTAGTGGTTCATGGTGGCTATAGTTGTATGATAGTCCGGATAGCTTATTGACTATTGGTTATTCCTTTTCGGCTATCCTATTCATCGACCAAATAAAAGCTTTTAAATTTTCAATTCAATAAGAGGAAACTGGTAAATTTTGTAATTATATGCCAAAATTTTAACTCCTTAGTTTGTAATTGTATATCAAAATTCTGATTCCTTAGTTTGTAATTGTACGACGGACAATTCATAATTATATATTAATGATATTATTAATCATGAATTTATTATATATCAATTAGAATTTTGAAATGAATTAGTAAATAATAAAAACTTAAATATTTATTTTATTTAAAGCTATAGATAATTTATAGGAAAGTTTTTAAAGAAATTATAAATATTACTAATTTAATTAATACATTTATAACATTACAAATTTAATTAATTTAATTAAAATTTATAACAAATCTAATAAATAATATTTTTGATAAAATCTCTCTTAAGTATTAATTTATAAAATCAAAACTTTAATTCAATTTAAAATAATCGGGAACCCGAATGACTCGAGAGTTAAATACGAAAAAATCGAATCCAAATAACATAACTCAAAAAACCTGTAACCCGAAAGACCGGATGGTCAAACCCGAAAAACCCGAACCCGAAACCCAAATGACCCGAAACCCGACAAACCCAATTACAAAACCCGAACCCAAATGACCCGAGACCCGAACCCGAATGACCCGAAACCCGAAATGACTCGAAAATCTCTTTTGACTCAAACTGACCCAACCTGATTGACACGAACCCGAAACCTACCCGATCAACCCTATTTGACACCTCTAGGCTCCCTCACTGTTGGTTCAGGGTGTGCAACAAGCATTATATTTCTCTAACAAAGAGTTGAAGATCAACTGTGACGAGTGTGCCCACCTAGCAAGGTTGTACGATTGTGGCCTCAATCTGCCAGAAACTGGTGGAAGGGCGAAGGAGGGATATGGGCCGCTGGATGTGGGGTTGGAAGTATTGAACGTTATCCCCTCAGTGGATGTGCTTGTTATCACTGGAACGTCTGTGGCTCTTATACCACCTCTGGCTCCCACTGCGCTTGTGGCTCCATTTCAGCCTGTTGCTCCCGTCCCCCTTGTTGCTTCTGTCCCGTCTCAACTGTCAGAGGGAGTAGTTGTGTCTCTAGCGCCTATGGCAAGACCGTCAAATAACCCTACATTAGGTAGTTGTAGTAACCATTTTTTGCATAGCCTAATGTTTCAAAATTTGATTAATTAGGCTTAAATAGTGTTGTTTTTATTTAGGATTTAAACTTTAGTTGGACTATTTAAGTCAATAGGGCATTTGTTTTTAGTATTGAATTGTATTAGTGGATCAATGTGATCTGAGTTGGAGAGTTAAAATAAATTGGATAAATGACCCAATTAGGGCCCAATTTTCCTTTGAATTGGAATTTCAATTTAGAAAAATATATATATAAAAAAAATTTGAAAATACTGAAAATACAAAAAAAATCCTAAAATATGAAAATAAAAAATGAAAACGAAAAATTGAAAAAAAAAGAAAAAAAGTGAAAAGAAAAATTTACAATTGATAGGGAGCACGTCCCTTCTCCCTCATTGGTTGGCCTTGCCAACTTCACTAATGGCCAAAGAAAATAGTCGCAGAACTTCCCTTCACCTACCCATCAGAGCACTTCTCGGCAAAATGAAAAACAGTATGCAGAACCATGCAGAACTCAGCAGCAAGCATGATTTTTTTTGGAGCCATTCATCTTAAATCCCAGCTGTTTTGAAGATTGGAGCACAGCAGCAAGAAAACCAGAAGGGACGGCTACCTAGAAAATCTCCCAAATCCGACAATGCTTCCGAGATTCCCTCATTGCATTGAACCAAAATCATTGCCTCATGCAAGAAGACAAAAACAAAACAGCCAGATAATACCGGCAGCAAGAAATGAGCATTGGGTACCATCAGTTGCACAAGATCAAGGCCTAGAAATCTCAGTCCTATCATTGCGTCTCTGTCAAGCCAACCAAAGAAAAAATGTAAAAGGGAGGGGGGCCAACCAAAGAAAAAAATGCAAAGGGGGGGGGGCCAATCAAAGAAAAAATGTGAAGGGGGGCCCAACCAAAGAAAAAAATGTGAAGGGGAGCCAACCAAAGAAAAAATGTGAAGGGGGGCCAACCAAAGAAAAAATGTGAAGGGGGAGAGAGAGGAGTATTCATCAAACAGAGGATAAAAAGAGGAGGAGAGGGACCTGATTAGAAACGAAGTCTTCTTCCATTGCCATTGCCATCCCGAAAGCCCCTTGTTTCATTGACTTCCCTGCCATAATCCAGAACACCTGCCTTTCCATCATCCATTTCAGAGGCTCATCCCAAACACACAAAACCTCCGGTCATTACCAAACAAAGAAACCAAAAACAAAAATGAAAAGAACAAAAAAAAAATAAACTGAGAAATCGAAATTTTCGGATCCCTTTTTCTTACCTGGTGATCTTCAAAAAAGGATATCTTTCGGTTTCAAAAAAAATTTTCGTTTGAAAATTGGGGGTTAAAAGTCACGGTTTCGTTTGTAGCAGATTTAAGCATTTTAAAGTTTGTTTGGGGGAAGTAAGACTGCTAAGTTTCAAAAGAGAAATTGGCGAAGGAGCGCTTTGGATGGAGATGAGGTTTGGTATTGTAACTCTGGTGAGGATAAGGTAAGGTATTGTGGTCTTCGGGTCAAAGGGAAACAGAGGAAATTGAGAGCAAGTGGCGGCTAAGCTAAAAAAGAAAGCACAACCATCCTACGCTTTAGGGTAAGGCTTCTTGAATTTTTGGCTGGGAAGTTTTGTTAGGTTTCGTTTCATAATTGTTTATTGACTAATATTGTCTTTATTCATTTTGGATCTTAGTTATTAATCATAAATATATTCATGTTGGGTTTTAGTTTATTCAATTTTTGGGTTAATATTGCTAACATGTTATGAGAATGGGTTTGGTTCTGTGTTTTGGTTTCTTGAACTCTCTAAACAATGTCATATCTTAAAATGGTTTGAACTTTGCTGTTGTAGGTGGGCTGCTTTCTTTTATTTATATTTTTAATCTCATTAACTTTGCAGTAGTCTTCACGTTCTTACTAACTGGGTTGCGTGGGTTTGTTTATTGTTTGAGTCATAACTGTTGCTTGTCATATGGTCTGGCTTCTTCTTCTTTGCTACTGATGGCTTACTTTTGGGCTATAATGATTGCTTGATTCATGAACTAACATACCTTTATTTCTTTTTAGGGCGTAAAGCATATAGCTAAGTTTGGATCATCATTTATTTTTTTTAAATACCTATTTATTGTCTTTATTTCATTTCATGGAAATAAATTAAGAAAATCATTTGATTAAATTATGAAACCGCATTTGTATGTCTTCTTATTTTAGGACTATTTCTTTTTATGTCATTTTAATAGTTTTAGGCCCATTTAATGTTTATATAATTTTAGTATTTTTAGACCCATTTAATATTTATGTCATTTTAGTAATTTTAGGTCCATTTCATTTCTATGCCTTGTAGTAATTTTAGACTCATTTCATTTTTATGTCATTTTAGATTTTTAGGCCTAATTATATTTTATGTCATCTTAGATTCAGGCCCATTTGGCAATCCCTCTTAGAAACTACTCATTTTTTATTTTATAAAATATAAAAAAATGTTTTTTTAAGGAAAAATTAAATTATTAATAAACGGTGATTTTTAAGAGAATTGTGATGGCAATCTCTCTTGGAAATCATCTGCTTTTTCACAAAAAATATTAAAGGTATGTTTTTTAGAGGGATTGAATTATTAATAAAGGATAGTTTTCTAAGAGAATTGTGATGGTAATATCTCTTAGGAATTATCTATTTTTCATAAAAAAAGGGAAAAAGTTGTCTTTCAAGATCATTTTAAATTAATTGATGTCGGGTAATTTTCTAAGGGAATTGTGACGGCAATCTCTCTTAGAAATTATTCATTTTACAAAGATATTAAAGATGTTATTTTTAGAAATTGAGACAGTTTTTGAGAGAATTGTGATGGCAATTTCCCTTAGGAATTATCTATCTTTCTAAATAAAAAAAATCTTAATAAAGGAAAATTTCAAGGAAATTGTGATGGCAGTTTTCTTGAAGACCCCAATTTCATAACAAAGGAAAACAGCTAAAATCAAGAATTAGCAATTAAGAAATGTAAACTTAAGTCATTGTTAAGGCCTAATTAATGTTAAATTAATCGGTACCATCATTTGATGGGCGCTGTGGGGGTGCTAATCCTTCTCCACACGTAACCGTACTCCCGAACCTAGTTTTCGTAGACCAGAACCTATCTGGCTTGGTACACCGTGGTGAGGACCAAGTTAGATAGATTCATAATAGGTGAGCTAACCGCACCTAAGAAAATAAAAGGTTAGTGTCGACTCCCGTTTTCAAAACTTTTTTTTAATGGTCCTAAGCCTCGTCGTTGCGGTAAAACGTTTCGACAGTAGTCATTGGGGTAGGGGTATTTAGGTTCTCCAGGTTTGGGAGGTAAGAGTGAATTTAACTTTAATTCCTTATTGATAGATGCTGCGTTAGCTCTGCCCGACCTAGAAACGCCTTTGGAAGTTTACTCGGTATTTGACTTAAACTAACTTCATTCTCGTAGCTTGGAAGTGAGTGTGTATTGACACTTGCCATTTCTGGCAAGTCTTGAAGATATGCCGGCTGAAGGCAGTGGCAGTGGAAGGGGGTATAGTGCCAAGGACTTTGCATGTATCAGTAAAGGGCAGCGTACATCTCAAAAGTAGGGAGGCCAAGGTAGAGAGAGAGGGCAAATGGGGCAACAATCGTCTCATCTATCCGGGTTTACTATTGGGTAAGGTGTAACGCCTGTAGTGCCAAGTACGAGTGGTGCTGCGGGGTAAGAGGTTGCTACAGTGCAGGAAGTGGGAACCTTTTCTATAGGATAAAAAAGCACAGCTATACCCAATCCATGGGAAGAGGCTACCAACAAGCGTGTGGCGAGCACCAATAGTCCCCAGAGCTCTCATTTTGGAAGCCCGGGAGTCGGTAGGGTACAAGTAATTGTGGCATCCAGAGGAATTGGTCAGAGTGCCATGGGTCAAGGTAGGTTGTCCAATCTTGACGCTCTAGTGATTCAAAGTACAATAGAGGCGCAAAATTTAGGCGCAGGGTTGCGTACGGAGATAGAGGCACCAACGTTGCAGGGGGGGAAGGTCTTATCCTTTCCTCTATGAGAACGCGTTGCTCAGGAGTGACAGCATATTTACCCAACTGTTTATTGTAATCGAGTATGCCCTGGAGCTGGTGCCAGGGGTAGACTAAGATTATATGAGGGGAAAGATGAGTGCGATGGACTGCTTCATCTCTGCAGCAGCGTTCCATGAGAGGGTAAGTAGGTGGTATGCCTGATTAGTGTATGAGAGGTAATAGCGCATATTAACGTGTTTGTTTTAGTATAGCTGAATGGTGAATGTTGCTGGTGTCTTCCACCTGAAGGTCGACAAGGCTAAACATAAGGTCGCTCTACAAGGTCAGGCGATTGAGATAGAGAAGGTGAAAGATGAGCTGGCAATCTCAGAGCTGAAGGGGAAAGAGCTGCAGGAGGAGGTGAAGAAGGCCAATGAAAATATGGCTGCTGCTGGTCACCATCTGTCAGAGCAGGAAGCGCACACAGATGGAGAGGGATAGTTTTCAAACTCTATCCATAGAGAAGGAGACAGCTTTGAAGGCTGAGGTGGAGGAAGCAAAAGTCACAGCTGAGAAGCTGAAGAGGCAAGAGGAAGACACAGTAGCCCTCTAGGTAAAGCGGGTTATCACAGATGCTTAAAGTCTGAGAATCTTTTAATTCGAGCTTTATAACTAATGCTGTTGTCGTCGTGTCGCTTGTATGCCTTTAGGATAATGTTTTTGTCTTTAGGACAATTGGATGTGCTATTATTATCTCATTAAGAACCTTAAGCCAGAAAAACCCATTGGGACAAAAGCCGGACAAAAGAAAAAAAGAGTACAATGCACTAAAATCCATAATCACTCCCATTGAAACTACCACTTCTGGAGCATCTAACTATTGCCACTTCTAGGGGTTTCAATATTGCATTTGTTGACTCACCATGTACCAATGTCATAAAGAAGTTTCTCAAATGTTGATATTGGCAATGATTTGGTAAATAGATCTACAAGATTATTGGTAGAGTGAATTTGTCCAACATCAACCTATCAACTTTTTTGAAGTTTATGAATATAGAAGAACTTCTGCGAAATGTGCTTAGTCTTATCACCTTTAATGTATCCTCATTTGACTTTTGCAACACGAGTTGCATTATCCTCATAAATTATAACGGGAGAATCTATAACCGGTTTTAATCCACTAGCATTTTGGATGTGTGATATCACAGATCTTAACCAAATAGACTCTTTTCCAGCCTCATAAAGGGAAATGATTTCAGAGTGATTAGAGGAGCTAGCTACCGGTGATTGCTTAATGGATTGCCATGAAATGGTTGCATCATTATAACAAAACAAATAACCGATTTGTGAGCGAGCCTTGTGTGAGATTTATATCCCGCATCAACATATCCCACTAATTTAGAGTTAATGAATTTCTTAGAGTAGAATAACCCTAAATCTTAGTCCTTTGGATATAATGAAAGATATGTTTAATTCCACTCCAATGTCTCCCAGTTGACTCTGAACTAAAATGTGCTAGTAAATTTACCGCAAAAGTGATATTTGCTCCTGTACACTGTGCCAAATACATCAATATCCAATAGCATTAAGGTATAGTACTTCAGGACTAAGTATATCCTCATGAGGTTCTTTAGAGTAAAACAGATCCATTTGGAGATTGAGAAACTTTACAACCATAAAGGTGCTTAATGGATGAGCCTTGTCCATGTTAAAATGTCTAAGCAATTTTTCAGTGTATGCTGACTGTTGGACAAGTATTCTATTCTATTTGTACTTAAGCTTTAGACTAAGGCATAATTTGACTTTACCTAAATCTTTAACCTTAAACTCCTTTTTTTAAGTATTCAGCAGTTTTCGATAACTCTTCAGGAGTTTTAATCAAATTCATATCATTGACATAAACTGCTATTAGAGTAAATCCATTTTTAGATTTCTTGGGATCATTCTTGTACCTTTTTTTTTTTAAATCAGGTACTCACTTCAACGCTGATACCACATGCAGATAGATTGAATTAACCCATACAAAGATCTTTGCAACTTTTCTAAGAATAAATTGTAGGGAGTGTATGCTTTAGGTATTTTATAACCTTCTGGGATTTTCATATAAATGTCGGAATGTAATGAACCATATAGATAAGCCATAACAACATCCATAAGATGCATTTTAATAAATTTTCTTGAACTATCCAACTTATAAGAAAACGAAAAGTAGCTGTATCTATCACAAGTGAATACGTTTCATCATAATCTATCCTAGGTCTTTGAGAGAATCCTTATGCTACGAGTCGGGCTTTATACCTCACGACCTCATTTTTCTCATTTCGTTTTTGGAAAAAGACCCATTTGTATCCAACAAGTTTTAAATTGTCAGGGGTTTTAGCAAAACATCACGTTTGGCAAGGGAAACCAATTTAACCTTGATTGCTTCCTCCCATTTAGGTCAATCTTGTCTTTGATGCCCATTCGGTTATGGACCGAGGTTCATAATCATCATTCATAATCTCATAAGGAATTGAAAGAGCAAATACAACATTAATGATAATTTTATTCTGATTCCAAATCTCATTACAATAATTAATGAAAATCTCAGTATTCCCAGGATCAGTGATCTTTTCATGGGTTTAGCCACTACAAGGGCAATATGTTCTTTTTTATTAGGATCAACATATTCAGCTTGAATGGATTCATCTTGAGCGAATTCGTGATTCTTCCCCAATCTTTTTCAACGAATAGCGTCTTTAGATCTAATTAGTCTTCCACGCTTTTAACATGGGCCATTTATTTTAGTATGTTATGTAGGAACATCTATCCTAGTTGGGGCATTCACAGCTGGTATATGAGACTTTGTAATTTTAGTAGTCTCATTAAATTCATCAGGAAGTCTATTAGCAATTACTTGTAGGTGAATCAAGTGTTGCACCTCATTTCCACATTTAGGAATTCTTGGGTCTAAATGAGACAAATGATTATCATTTCATGAGAAAATTTTAATCTTTTTCTACTTTCCATCTATGGAAGCCTTTTGGTGTCCTAAGTAATGGGAACATTGTTTCATCAAAATGACAATCCGCGAATCTTATGGTAAAAAGATCACCAATCAAAAGTTTTAGGAATTGAATAATAGACGGTGAATTAAACCCAACGTAAATACCTAAACAGCATTAGGGACCTATTTTAGTCCTTTTGAAGTGAGGCTACAAGCATATCCATGGCACAACCAAATGTGTGAAGATGTAAAATATCTTCTTCATGGCATAAGACTAATTGAATGGTGGAATATAAATAAGAACTAGTAGGGCATAATCTAAAAAGTGTTGTAGCATGCTAGAATAGCATGGCCCCAAGTGGAAAAAGGGAGTTTTGTTCTCATTAATAAGGTCTTGGCAATTATTTGAATCCTTTTAATTAAGGATTCTACTAATCCATTTTATTTATGAACATGTGAAAGTGGATGCTAAACTTCAATTCTTAGTAAAGTGCAATATGCATCGAAACTTTTTGATATGAATTCATCAGTATTATCCATCCTTATGCTCTTGATTTGATGATTTGATGATCAAGGAAATGTGCTCAAAGATTTATGATTTGTGCAAGCAAATGTGCAAATGCGATATTGTGCGTGAAAAGTAGG
This sequence comes from Microcos paniculata, assembly GCA_030664755.1. NCBI lineage: Eukaryota > Viridiplantae > Streptophyta > Magnoliopsida > Malvales > Malvaceae > Microcos > Microcos paniculata. Next base: position 22,223,860 of record CP131461.1, read on the forward strand.
CAAACATGGGACTATATGTAGGATGCATCCATTAACACTATAAAATATCTAAAAAATTCACTTGTAGGCTGTATAGGCTCATAGATATCACCTTGAATTCTTTGCAAGAATGATGGAGATTGATGATCAACCTTTATTATGGAAGGTTTAGTAATGGGTTTTCCTTGTGAATAAGATTCACAAGTGTAATCCTCGGAAAACAGAGCTTTTGTATTCTTTAATAGATGTCCATGCATATTTTTAATTATTCTATGCATCATTGTAGTGTCTAGATGACCAAGGTGATCATAGCTCGTATAGGGATACTATACAATCCTATATTGGAAGCTTCTAACTTCCCATGCATAGTCTTTTGGCCCATCTTATAAGAGGTAATGTAGCGATGTTCTTTGTTTTACTCATTCATTGTTTCCAAATGGTACCAGTTAAGGTATACATCTTTATAGTTAAGTATATTCCTCTTTAATCTACTGCTTAATAGTGCATTTTCAATATGCAAAATAGTTCCATTGGGCAAAACAACTATGACATTTCCATAGCCATTTATAAATTTAACTGGACCTAATATTGTATGGATATTTGCCTTGCACAATATCATATTTGAGAAATAGTGTTTGCTACAAGTACTATATGTGTAATAGCACTATCAAATAAGTAGATTTCTTCCTTTTTCTTGATGTTTTCCATTTGCACTTGCATTGACAACTTCAGGTGTCAAACAAACAACAATTAGTAAATTAGTAATATGATTTAAAAAAATTATCCAACAAAATATGGAGTAGAATTCAAAATTTTATTGATAATTAAATTTATTCGATCTTCATTGGGGATACAATACCTAAAGCTAATGCATGAAACTTCTTTAGGGATACCATCACCCAAAGCTAATACAGACGGAAAACATGAAACTTCTTTGGGGATACAATCACCCAAAGTTAATACATATGGAAAACATGAAAGAAAGATGACAATTTCTCAAAAAGGAGAATCCAAGTCTGGGTTGTCCTCCACTAGTCTGATGACTTCTTATTACCACTATGATCCTCAAGTAAATCAAAGACTTTAGATGATTTTGCTTTAGCAGAAGCGTGAACATGTAAGTTTCCTTCGACCAGAGTGGCATTCACTTCGGCATCAACCACAATTTGATCATTCTCAATGGCATGTATCTCAACACTCTTGCCTTTATTTTTCGGAGATGTCTGATAGAGATCCATCAAATGTTTGGGTATACGATAGGTACGTAACTAGTGTCCAATCATTCCACAGTGATTAAAAGTGTTATCATTATGCTTTTTTATAGGTTTCTTGTTTTTAATTTTGTTTTAGGAGTTGTTCCTATTGCAATTAGGTTTCCCACCACCTTATTAGGGAAAACTCCCACGCCTGCACTCAAGACCCTTAAAACGGCCAACAGACTTATTTTCTCTGATATTTGCTTCAGTAATTGCCTTGGAACCAGCAGGTCTTAACTCATAGTTGTTGAGCAACAACTTATTAGTTTGCTTAGCAATCAGCAAGAAAGAGATTAACTCAAAGTATATCTTGAATTGACATTGTCGGTATTGCTGTTGGAACATAATATTAGAAGCATGGAAATTAGAGAGTGTTTTCTCTAAAAGATAAGCATCAATGACTTAATACCACATAGCTCAAGTTTTGAAACAATATCATATAGTGTTGAATTATAATCAGACATAATTTTGTAATCTTACAACCTCAGATTTTGCCAGTCATACTGTGCTTGAGGAAGAATAACAGTTTTGGTATGATCATATTTTCTCCCAACCTCGTCCACAAGTCAATGGATCTCAAATTAATAAATACTGGACTTTCAGACTATCAGTCATGTGGTGACTGATAAATATCAAGGCATTTGCCTTATCTTTGTCATTCGTACCACCATTTTCATTAATGTTATTTACAAGACCTTGCCCTTGAAGATGCAATTCAACATCTAGGCATCGGGAAATGTAGTTATTTCTACTCACATCCAGGATTTGAAATTTGGGCTTTTTAATATTCGCCATCACTCTATATAGAAAAAATGGTTCCAAGGATTAGTGTATATATTTACTAAAAATTATACCAGGTAAATTCTTAGGAAAGAATAGAGGGGTCAAAAATGCTCCTACTTAAGTTCCATCTTCCTTAGATAGAATTTTCCTAGACTTGTAATAGAGATGTAATTGATAACATAGTTACAACTTCAGGTGTCAGCATAATATCAAATCATTAGAACAAATATGACAACTTCAGGTGTCATAGGAAATTTAAAATAATCCAATATTTTATATGACAACTTTTGGTGTCAAAATATGTCAAGAAGAAAAAAATGTGATAAAAATTTATAAATATAAAACTTAATTAAAACTTACTCTTACTTACCTTTCTTGATCTTGGTAATTTCAAACACCTTAAGTTTTGATTTTTTTTTAATTGGTTCTTCAAAGCCTCCTCCTTAGATCAAAGTTTCTTTTAGACAACTTCAGATGCCTCAAGTTTTGCCTAGACAACTGAGCCTCCTCCTTAGATCAAAGTTTCGTCTAAATAACTTTAGGTATCTCGAGTTTTGCTTAAACAACTTTGGGTGTCTTGCCTAACCTACTAGACAATTTCCGGTGTCTAGCTTTTATCCTCGCTTAGAGCCTCTCAAGTTGATAACGTGTTGTAAAACCAGAAATTAAGAAAGAAAACTGGAGAGAATTTTATTATTGAAGAAATAAGAGAGAAGATACAATTGTTGATGAGTTGTGAGATGTGTTTACAACTGAACTAGAGAGGTCTATTTATAGCTGAACCCCATACATAGTGATAGCTCATATTTACAGGATAAATCTACAACTATACATTTATCACCTAGATAATCCTAATTATCTCCTAGATAATAGTTGCAGATAATCTTCTCATAAATCTTCTCTTCAGTTGAATAATTCTTCAGATAATCTTTCCCATTATCACTTTGATATTTGGCCAGATAATGATGTCAAAAGTCCATTATCCATAACAATAATTACTTTGTTTGGATGGAGGATTTTTAGAATGAGATTTTTACCATTTTTAATAAAATAAAAAACTTAATAAATAAAAAATCAATATTAGAACTACAAAAATATGCAATATTGATGTCATTGGATTTGTCAAAATATTTAAATATCATTAATAACATAAAAAAAATAAAAATATATATTTTAGAAATAAGTTTTTTATCATTAAAATTAAAAAATATAAAAGTTTTAGTAAAAAAAAAACTAAATTAATGTGGATAATTAAATGTTCAGTGAAAGATTTTGAAAAAAAAAAAAACTATTTAGATGGATTTTAAAAGATGGTTTTGAGGTTTCTTAAAACCCATATTAAAAAGCCATAGATTTTGAAAAATCTTTCTATTAAATCACACAAATGGGAATTTTATTATTTGATTTTTCAAAATTTGAATTAAAAAGAAATCCTTCCTTAAAAAACTCCATCCAAACAAACACTATAAGTACATACGATTAAGTAGGGCTGCAAACGAACAGAGTTTTTATCGAACAGCTCGTGTTTGAACTCGGTTGTGGCTCGTTTATGTTTGTTTAGTAAGATAAACGAACGAGTCTGAACAAGATTTTAGCGTTCGTTTAATAATCGAGCCGAGTTTGAACAAGATGTATTTGTTCATTTATATTCATAAACAAGTTCGTTTAATGTTCATTTAAAAGATTATTTAAGTTCGTTTATGTTTCTTAAAATTAAGATAATAAGTAATTATATTTTTATTTTTAATAATTTTTATTTTATTTTATTTCCTTTTTTCATTTTTCATTTATATTTTAATTATTAACTTATATAAACAAATAAATAATCAAATATAAATCTTTCAAATAAAATTTATAATTGCAAAATGATAAATATTATTATATGAAAAGGATATTTTTATTATAAATAAATTAATATTTACTCGTGAACATGTTCATTTATTGTTTACGAACACGATCGTTTGTTGTTCATGAACAAGCTTATTTAACCAAGGCGAACATAAACGAACACGAATATTCCATTAATAAACGAAAACGAGTCTAAACAAACTCTGAAAATTCTTAACGAACACGAACCGAGCTTGAACAAGCCAAAAATAAATGAACATGTATTGTTCGTGTTCGAGCTTGTTCAAGTTCGATTCGTTTGTAGCCCTACGATCAAGTTTCTAAAATTTTTATTACAATCAAATAAATTCTTTGACTTTTATTTATATACCTAATTAGTCCCTGAACTAATATCTTAAACTCAAATATGACTCATCCAAAAGAGAAAATCAAATTGACAATACAAAAAAATATTTTTACTTAACACCTCGTCATCCCAAAATCCAAGCAATATAATTAATAATTATATGTTAATCACTAATGAATTCACACTTCTTGATCATTACTGTTTAGTGTAGTTGTTAATTTTCATTTATATATATATATATATATATATATATTAGTATTATTACTAGTATACTTTCCAAGCTGTTATGCACTAGCTTTATGGGTACTTCATGATCTACGATTTCTTGAATATCCATTTTAAAATGATCAAACTATGATAGATTTATTACTAGTGCTGCTTTTGCTTGGCAGGTAAGCTACCAGATATGGGAAAAGGTCATGTTCATTCAATGAGAAAGTGAACTATATATATACAGAAGTAAGAAGGCAGGATTTTCAAGTATATAGGAATTGGAATCTCCACTTGTCTACTATTTTTATGTTCAACCATCTCAATGACATCGTTTTCCGTCTTTTTCTTTGGGGGGTCATAAAATAGAGAACCCCAAATTTCCTTTTAGGAGTAAAAATTTAAATTAATACCATATGCTTGTGGTATGCTTAGGCAGAGATCTATTAATTTGGTAGGTGACACATAAGAGCAGTGCCAATAAGAAGGTGGCACGTAAGGGTTTTAGTGGGATTTTGTTTCTCATTATGTAGGAAACTCTAGTTGTTGTCCATCCTGTTGCCTACCCCTAGATTTTTATAGCTATGGGTTAGTTTGGTTCATCAGATTTAATTAGTAGAATGAGGAGGAAAATTACATTTAATTTGTAGTATAGTTTTAGGGCATATTTGTTACATTGGATTTGATTGGATAAGATAAGGAGGAAATTTACATATAATTTATAATGTGGTTTCATGTATTTACATTGAGAGAAGATTATTTATAATATAAGTAAATCCCTTAGAAATGGAGAGTATTAATCCATCATATGAATAATTCTTCGTACAATACAAATCTACATTAATATTATAAAACCACAATATAAATTACTTGTAATTTTTCTTTTCATCATATATAATCTAATCTAATGTAACAAACATGTGTCCGTATAATACTTACATATAGCTTGGCTAGTAATAAGAATTATTTATAAAACAAATCAATTCTCTTCGTTTTGGTTTAAAATTTTTCTTAACAATTGACTAACTTTGTAAAATAATCAAGGGGATAAAATCCTAAATCCTCCCTCAAAACACTCTATAAAGATACTTTTATCCCTCTTGTTTCAAAATACACCTTTTGACCCCTTCACCGTTTGTTTTGTTATTTAAGAATCAAACAAGAGAAACTGGGATCCAGAGCCACGTTACAGTAGAAATGCCAGATGTACATTTTTGGAGAAAAATACCCATTTACTTCCTTCCCTCTTTTCCTCTTCGTTTCTCTCTTAGGCAATCCTTTGCATCTCTCTTCGATTTCTCTCTCTACAATCCCTTGTTGTCCCTTCCTTCAAAGCTCATTTTTCTGTCTTCTTCTTTACACCGTAGTCTTTCATTTTATTAGTTTATTTTCTCTTAGTTTAAAATTGTAAGAGTTGTGCTTTTCGGAGCACTCTCCAGGCAAGTCTAAGTCCAGCTCACGACCTTGCCAAGTTACCTTGCAACGTTACAAACGATTTATTATTGAGTTTGTCATGTTAGTTTTATGGGTTACATCGTGTTAAAAATTAAAATTTGAAGGTTAAAAGTTTTAAAATAAAAGTTAGAGGACTAAAATGACAGTTTTATATAAATTTAAATATCATTTTATATATTAAAACCTTCTCAAATTTGAAACAAAACTAAACCAAATCGACCCACGCAAGAAGAAAAGATATGAATATACAGAGAAGAAGAAAAAGAAAAAGTAAAAGAAAGTGATGCCTTTCAAGATGACATTTTCATGTAGCAGCATGTGGCATGTCCATATTTGGAGGAATAGATTCATTTATCTGTCAAAACGAATTTGCGTCTATAATAAAAATCATGTTTTTGGAGAGACAGATAGAGAGAGACTTACAAGTTAATGCAATTTTTATCCATTATGGGACATTGATTTATGGTTGCCATGATTCCACGAAACCCATATGGTCGCTAGTAAAGAGATTGAAAAAAAAAAAAAAAAGTCAATTTGTAACAATGGAAATGCGACACGATGCTTGTGTCTCGTATTGACCTCCCTGTTGCACTTGCAATGTATTGAGACGCACGTGACATCGACTTTGCAAAAGAATGCTAAAGTTTCTTAAAAAATAAAACATGAAATGCATTTGATCTATACTCCTCATTTTCCATTCCATAATCACATTGCATGAAACAAAATGAAGCATAGATAATTAGATAGATTAAATTCATTTCATTTAATAATATTTTTATTAGTATAAATTCTCGATATCTAATGGTCATATTAGACTCAATTAAATCATATTAAATCCCAAATCAATAACAAGCTCTCATTTAATCACATTTCACTTGAATCCTTGACAATTGCTGGGCCTTTAGAACCCAAAAGCAAAAGGAGCTCAGTTTAGTTATACCATCTCAGTGGGGTTGTAGCCCAATTCATTTTGACAAGGTTTATCCGTTGGCCCAATTTCTTCTCTTCGTATGGATACAATTATTAATCGATTAATATCTAAATTGATCTCTAAACTATATTGCTTTGAACATATTAATATCTAAACTTTTATTTAGAACACTTATAAACTTATAATTTCATTTTGGGACAAATAAGCCCCTAAGTGGATGGAAATTGAACACTGTTGTTTGTTTTGCCAACATGTCCATGATGTGGATTTTCCACATCAGCCTAATTCCACATCACATTTTCCACTAGATAATGCTGACATGACATGTACATGTCATTGTGGGATCCACAATTGGAAATGTTAAAAAAAAAAAAAAACAACGATTTGCAAGAACATGCAGATTTTCCAGTGAATAAAACAAGAGACCGGATCGACCGATTAAACTGGGAACTGATAATAGGTCTGGTCCATTGAAGGTAATTAAACCATTTTTTGTTGAACCGTGTTTGAACCAAAAATAGTTGAATCAATTGGACCGATTGAGCAAAAAATTTAAAACTTTTTATTTTTATACTATTTTTAATTGACTAACCTAAGTCTAAAAGAAACTCAAATTAATGAGAAATCCAAATTCTAACTTTTTTATTATGTTTGAACTTTTGATTTTGAATTTTTGAGCTTAATTTTTTTAATTTTTTATTCTAATGTACTCCCATAATAAAAATTTGATTTGTGATGTTAAATAATTTGTAATATTTATTTTCATTATGTGATGTACTAATATTTTATACTTTTTATTTAAAAATTTTTTTGAACTGAAAATTTGAAATTTAAATATTTTAAAAAATTAATAAAGCTAAAATATTCATCTAACCGATTGAACCGTGAATCAATAATCTAACCAGTTCAAGGACCAATTCAATTTTTTATTCATTGAGATTTTCTCATTTCTCCTTAGCACAAATAACCAGTCATGAATGATTCTCTCATACAAAGTTTAACTAGTTCCATCAAGGATTACCAGCAGAAAGATGTTTGGAATTAAACTGTTGCCCTATGTTAAAATTATCAGGTCTAACCCTAATGTTTTGTTAATACTTTTGCCCCTAAAAAGGAAAGAATACTTAGGGAAAGCTAGGCACTTGCTAAGGCATTATAGAAACCAACACCCTTAGGGATGTTTGGTAGAGTGGAAAGTGAGTACTTTCCATGAAATTTAATTAGATGAAGCAAGAAAAGTCGGTGGACCTAATAAAATTACTTTCCTTCATCTCATGAATCACTTTCCAACGGTTTAAGTGAGAAATCACTTTCCTAAGTGAGAGTGTAAGTTTGAAAAATATGTATTTTCTCTATAATGCCTTCATCTTCAACAAGTAAAACCTAAAATGTCCTCATATTTTGAATGCTAAATTAATAAGAAATACCAATACATGATTAATATTAATAAGAAATATAAATAACTAGTTAATTAACAACTTAACTAATTAAATACTCCCTCTATCCCAAAATAATTGTCACTTTTGAGAGTTTTTCTTATCCTAAAATATTTGTCACTTTTATAAAATCAATGTAATATTATTGTAGTTTTCTAAAATTACCCTTATCATTAAATGCATGTCTTTTCTATTTTATTCCTTTGATTATAAGTGAGTGAAAAGTTAAATAAGGGGTAATATAGGAAAGTAAATGAAAAATGCATAAAACTTAACAAAAAAAGTGGCTTTTCTTAGTCTTGTGAAACCATTAAAAGTGACAATTATTTTGGGACAGAAAGAGTAGTTGATAGGTTCTAAAAAAAAAAATAGTTGAGAGGTATGAAAGAAATGAATTAATTAGTATAAGGTTAAATTGAGAAATTAATAAAATATTCTTTGGAAAATGCTATCACACCAAATATTTGAATGTGACATTTCATGGAATTTAATCAACATTTTTCTTTATATACCAAACATTGGAATCATACTTCCTTAGGATTTTAACTTCAAGGAATCACTCTCCCATCAATTACTCTTCTAGTAAAGTACTTTCTATAGAAAGCACCGAATGCCACCTCAAGGTTTTAGGTTTGAATGTTATGAATGGAGAAAACATGTTTGGTGAGCTTCCTTCATTTGGGATCCGATGTGATTGGATTTCGAATTACCCAAGATCTAATGTAATTATTGGATATCTGGAGATTATACTAAAAACAGGTATTATAAATGGAAAGATTCATAGGATTAATGTTTTATTTTTTTATTGAATTAATCAACAAAAAGCGCTCCATTAGATGAAAAATATTATCTATAAATGTAAGTGAACTGTTTTTAAAAGGCTTAGTGTCAAATTTGATCATTGAAATATACCAAAAAGGACTGATTGGCTCCTAAACTTTTATTTGAAACAGATTGATCTCTTAACTTTTATTTTTGGATAGATTGGTCCTTGAATGGTCAAAAATTTGACGGATTAGGACATATTGGTCCATAAACTTTTATTTTGAGACAAAATAATCCATGAATTTTCTTTATTTCGTTTTTCATTAAGGATCTATCTGTCTCAAAATAAAGGTTTAAGGACTAATCCATCTCAAATAAAAATTCAAGGATTACTATGTCATTTTTAATATAATTCAGAACCAAATTGGATATTAAGTCATTTTTAAAAGGTGTCCATAGACATTATCAAAACCCAAAAGGATGGATTATTACCTCTGGTAACTGCTATTGGGTAGGTGATTAATCCATGCAAAAGTCATGAAATCTAATTAAATATATGCTATCTAAAGCACAGACAGCATTCAGAAATGAAGCTATTTCAAGATACTCTTGTGCCATATGCATGACAATTAACATGAGAAATTATGTATCCGAGAAAAAGGACCATCAAATCAACATTTTTCTTGTGACAAGTTCAGCAGGGTACGTACCTTCTTTACCTATTTTACATCAGAAAAAGAAAGTTGCATGAAGTAAGAATATATCATTCTTGTCATGGTGGATGGCAATGTCAAAAAGAAAACAAGCATCTTTACTAAAGCCTTGACCAAAGGCAAGTTGCAAGGCTTTACCACAATTGGGGTTAATTTCCAAATTTAAAAAGAATTATTAAGTTAAAAAAATGTCAACTGAAAAAGCTATAAAGAAAAGAAAAGAATAGAAAGAAAAAAGAATTCGGCTTAACTTACCGCCGGTTGTTACTCTCGAATTATTTATTTTACATTTCCTTAAATAAACCAATAAAAAAAAAGATATATTAATAGCCCAAAAAAAATCACATGATTTTGGATTTTTAAACAGTTGATGGGATTTTATGTTTCGTATGTTATGTAGCATGGATCCCAATAACCCACTCCCGTAAATGGAGATTGGTGTCACTTTGTTCACAATCATCTTTTAAAAGATCAAACATTTTGTCTAAGTTTTCACTGCAATCATGAATGCTTTGGAGACCAGGCCAAATTTGTTCGACAAACCAACGTTGGCCTAATGTAAAAGTGGCTTGCTTGCTTGGTGATGACTGACAGGGAAAGGAGGCATATAGAGCGTGTAACATAAGTGTAAGTACCTGCAGGTACAAGCATTACTGGATGGCCTAACAACATTCGAGTCTAAACCATGCGATCCTCTAAAGTTCGAGCTCAAGTTGTTTGTAGTAAGTAATTTAAATCGGTTTCTAGGTCTTTACAATCACATCCGAAGTGCGATAGGACATGAAGTAGGTCTTCAAGGACTTCTGCAATGGTAGATCCTCAAAAGTTTGAGCTCAAGTTGTTAGTAGTAACTTAAATCCGTTTCTAGGTCTTCATAATCACAGTCACGATCCGAAGTGAGATAGCACATATGGTTGGTCTTTGAGGATTTCTACAAAGTGTGTCCTTTGCCACTTGTATCTTTAATTATCTTTAGATTCTTTCTAGTTATAATTTTTTTCCTTCTCTCTCTCAAGTTCCCTGTTCTAGCAATTACAAAGAGAAAATTAATTAGACAAAATTAATTACAAACATGGAGGCAAATGGAGGTTTCACATACTGCCAGTGCAAGATAAGCCAACAAATCCTTTTTAAAGCGACAAACTAGTACATTTTTACCCTGCAAACTCACAATAATGGGTGGTTCCTAACAGCTATATCTCTGAATTAAGATGGCCTATGCTCCTCAAATTATTATTGAGTGGGGTCAAACTATGAACATTTCCTGAATCAAGTACTAGTACAAACTTTGTCTCTTCATAAAGTGTGAGTAATTCATTCATTAAAGAACTTGATTTGGAATTTGAAGACCAATATGATCAAACAACTAGAATTTTAGCATCACAAAGTTTATATACATATAGCTGCTGGTTCACTGGATCGATCAATATATAAGGAAGCGCTAAGGGGATAAAAAAGAGAAAATGATTAAGAGAAAGAAACAGAGAGAGACAGAGAGACAGAAAGATATATATGTTCGATGAATCTAGGATGGTTATCTTCCTGAGGATTCCAACTGTGGAAAATGTCACCCATCAAAGGACCAAAGCCACTTGCCATATTTTTGTCCCATCAGTTAATGATGTGTAATGCACTCCAGTACAATTTCTTCTTCTTTAGGAGAATCCTGACTTTGTTCTCTTGTAACCCCTTTTCTATCTTCTCTCTTCTTCCCCCACAGCACACCATAAAGACCTCCAACCAGCAGGACAACCCCACCAACACTGCATTGGTCATGTTCAACATTATATGGAAACTTTGTCAATTTTCACGTGCTGATATGCCATACAAGAATCACTTAATTGGAAATTATGTTGCACTAGTAATCAGGTACTGGTTATGATTGAATGATCAACGTCAATATTTCTAGAATGTTTATTCATATTAATGTTAATTTTGTACGACTTTTGTGTCTTTATATATGCATGTGTATATATATGCATGCATGCTCGCACATGAGAGAAAGAGAAATGTGCAGTACCTTCCCCAGTGAAGGGTTTCCTTCCACAAGAATGCAGAGAAGATTGCTGTTATAACAAGAGCTAATGGAGTGAAAACTGATGTGAAAACCGGACCTTTCTTCTCTATTGTCCATACTTGCAAACAATATGTAATGCCGGCAACAATTATTCCCTGCAGCCATGATAATTGACAAGTTTTACAGTCTTGTCAAGAGGCTAACTTATTTTCAGAAGCTCTCTGCATTTATATGCATGTATGTGTACATAACTTGTGCAAGTGCTATATATAATCACTATGGTTTGATTCGATAGGCTGACGAATGAAAAGGATTTCCATCACATAGTGCGACGCAGGTTAAAGGACTGCTTTTCCAGGGCATGCCATTAAAAGTGACTCAAAGACGAAATGCTAGATTTTGGTTTCTATCTATAGCTGGGTGCTAGGGATGGAAAATAAAAATTGGTTGATGACAGTTCTTTAAATGGAATCAGTGAAGTTTTCATGATTGTCATACAGAAACTTTTGCTTGCTGTTGTAAAGACTATGTACTAATTTGATGGTTCCACTAATTATTGGCCATATTTGCTTGTGCATATACAAGTGATAATGGAGGAGATTAACATACACAATAGGCTACAGCGAGCAGATGAACATCCCATCCAAGTTTCCAGGCTGATGGATTTCTCTCTGCTGTAATGGCCCAAACAGTAGATTGTATGCAGCTAAAGAAACATTGGAAAGCAGTTAGACGAATTTTGGCCGGGTATTGCTTGATTATGCGACCCTACAATTGAAGACAAGTTGTTAGAAGAGTGGCAAAAGAAACATGGGGGAGAAATGGCATACTGAATGAAAAATAAAGAGAGTTTGCTATGTCAGATCAACCTGCAAAACAAGCCACAAAGACCAAGCTGTATTGGCTGAAAGCATGATAAGAGAACCTTTTATCCACTCTGAAATGGAGTGACTCTTCATGAGAGAGTCTCCTGTTTGCTTTTGAGTTTCCGGATTCCAGTTCAGGAACTTTATAGGTGGCCCCTTAACGAAAGCAAACACCAAAGCTCCTGAAAGACTCATTACTGAACCTAACACCTTGGCAATTCCAGGCAGTTGTCTTATGGATATGCTTTCCATCCTAAAACAGTCATGGTCAGTTTTCTTTTTCAGAAATAAAATTTCCTTCTCATAGCAAAGTTCTTCATTATGAAATATATATATATATAGATAGATAGATAGATAGATAGATAGATAGATAGATATATACACCTTAAGCAAACGGCAATTATAAAGGTGAGCACAGGAATTGTGTTGGTGGTGGCAGCAGCAAATGTAGCAGTGGTGTAGTTGATTGCAACATAATAGAGATTTAAACCCAAGGTGAGCCTGAATTTTACATAAGGCATGTTAGAAAATTCAATAATCCATTAATGTCAAATTCTATGTTTGAAACAGAAAAGGAGATCTAGTTCTCACCCGGATAGAGAAACCAAGAATATCTTGCAGAGTAAACCGTATGATAGAGAGGTTTGCTTGCTGCAAATTAAAAGTTTTGCAAACTAGAAATGAAAAAAATATGATGGACTGATGGTTAATGTAATTGAGAAATATTTATGTGTACTTCAATTAACCTTTCAAGGAAGAAAGCAAATGGAGCTAATGCGACAGTGGCCAAGGCTTGCCGGTAGACCACAAACACAAAAGGGTTCATTCCCTTGGCTATTGCTGCTTTGGAAAACAAGGCCATGCCTGCATATATAAACTGTACAAAGAGCATTGCAATGTAAGGCTTATGGTTCTCCGTAATCATTGGATATTTAAGTAAACTCTTCATGCTGCAATGTCTCTTAGCCTCCTTTCTCTGAGTCTTCAAATGAATAAGGTCTTCACCAATATATAGACAAACCAAGTACTCAGCAGTCTCTTTAAGCGCACTTTTTAATTTTTTTTTCAAGTAATTTTCTTTTTTTGCCAACATGTCAATTCTTATTATTATAATATAAAGAAGAATGAGTTTTTTGCTTCAATCTACCACTGAAAACTTTCCAAAACAATCAATTTGGCCTTGTCATATTGGCACGGAGGACCACTAGAATAACACTTTTGCCCTACTTTTCAAGACTCAAAGGAGACAGCAGCATGGGTTAGTGAATAGTAGAGTAAAATCATGCATTTCTTGGATATCTGCCATCAGCACCAGACTATTGAAATTAAAATGACTATAATCTAATCTTTAAGGCAACTCAAAAATCTTGCTATACTAAAGAATTTGGATGTCTTTCACCTATAAAAATATACTTCTCTGGCCCCTAAACCGGCCAAAGGCATATTGTATGGCTAAGATCACCAGCATGTTTGTGGTTAATATCTGGAGCAGCATATGGATTTGATCTGATGAAACGTTATATTCTGATATGAGCAGTATTTTCCATTTTATTAGGATGAGACCCTTCTCCAAGTTTTCTAACAAGATACTCTATGTGCAGTTTCTCTGAGTAAAACAATAGGGCAAGCATCACATCAGTTTTAGTGCTAATAAGAACCACTAACAAGGTTGAGTGGATATGCAACAAAGCAAAAACCAGGACCTAACTTTGGGTCCCTGTAGCAATCCACAACATTCCATCAAAGAGAGAAGTTTAATGGAGATTGAAATCTCTCTCTAGGTGACAGAGATGCTGCGTTTTATTCATTCAGTGAAGAAAACAAGGTAATTTGAAGTTTCATTATAAGGGAAAGTGCTTTCACAATTGCAGGAAATAACTAAGATCTGTTCAGATATGTTGCTTTTGCTTTCAGATCCTAGTCATAGACTAGGCCAGGCTACCCGGCAAGAATCCATTCCAATGGCTTTCAGAGATCTTTCTGAATGAGTATGACAAGAGAAGCAAAGTGAAGGACAGATGAGTAGAAAAGTTGAAGACTGTAGTAAATGGCCAGAAGCAAAGTAAAGCACAGATGAGTAGAAAAGTTGAAGACTGTAGTAAATGGCCATGCACTTTTGAGCTCCCCACATATATTGCCCTCATCAAATTTCAACCACAAAAACTTTTTCTTGATGAGTTCCTATCAGGATAAGGCAGATGAAATATTTGTTAAGAGAGCGTTCTCCCCACATGATGTTACTGACATATTTAACACACTCACCCGAACTCTTAGCAACGGGTTGCAGCTTTTGAGTTTAGTTCAGAGTTCACCTAGGCATGTCGACAAATCTTGAAAGTGAGCTAACCATTACAACCTTGTCTCTGTTTTTCTTTAAACCTCAACGACTTGATCTTGTGATACATACTTCCATGTCCCGAGTACCCCAACCTTTGGGTAATTTTAATTTGACCATGAGATAGATCCCCAGCTTTCTATGATCTTGCACTTCATGTTCTAGTTTCGACTATATCTGAATCTGACCAAGAAAACGAAGCATTGCAACATTTTACTAGTTGTAAACATTGATTTTTTACCATCTTTATAATGGCACTAGAAGTTGACTTCGGATGTATGGTAGGGTCTTGGGTTAGTCTTACTTTTGAAATGTGCAAGAGAGTTAGCTTGGTGACTTAGACTAAGAGATAGTCTGGAGATTCCTCCTGACCTTTTCTTGGCCAAGAGTCTATTAATCAACAAGCTAACGACTCTTGATTGACTCCATACTACTTTAATTACTTCATAAATCACTCCATTATAATTACCCATAACTTAGCGAATTTGACAAAATTACCTTATGAACACCTTCTTCACAAATATAAAAAGAGATTTCTAAAGACAAAAAGTGGTAGCATATCACCTACAATAATCTTTTTCCTACAATACTATAATTCTCCAATCACAATAAAGAATTATGTAGGGTTCACCACTTATGAGTGTGGACTCTATGATGGATCCTCACATAATTCTTAATTATAATTGTAGAATTACAGTATTATAGGAAAAAGAATTGCAGGTGATATGATCCCAGAAAAACTAGCTACAAACTATATTGAAACCATCTAAAATCCTCCCTAACCCAACTCTCTCTCTCTATTTCATCATATTATCCAATTTGTGATCATCCCTTTCATCCGCTACCACACATTCATCACTCAAGATCTACTTCGATCTTCCTCTCTATCGTCCCTTACATATCCCATTTGATTGTCTGTGATGCTTCCTCACTCTCCAACAAAAGAACTCTCAACACTAGTAAATGGAAAGATCATGAATAAGAAACAAGCATTTTCTGTTAAGGATGACTAGTCAATGGTTTCCCGCATATCCTCTTCTTTAAATTTAAGCATGTGATCTTATTGCAAAGATGCCTTTAAAAAGATCCTCGAAATGGAAGCTGGTTTAATGTCATTTTCTAGATATTTGGACATGTGTTGTTATTTTAATTTGGCTACAGTTCATAAATCACTTCACTATAATTAATTATCCGTAACTTACGGAATTCGACGAAATTACCGTATGAACACCTTCTTCACAAGTGTAAAAAGAGATTTTCAAAGATAGAAAAGCAACTACAAACTATATTGAAATCATCTAAAATCCTCCCTAACCCTACTCTCTCTATGCTTTATCATACTATCCGATTTATGATCATCCCTTCCACCTGCCACCATACACTCATCGGTCAAGATCTACTCCAGTCTTCCTCTTTGCCGCCCCTTACACATCCCATTTGATCGTTCGTGATACTTTCTCACTCTTCAGCAAAAGAACCCTTAACACTAGTCAACGGAAAGATCATGAATAACAAATAAGCTTTTTCTGGTAAGGATGACTAGCCAATGGTTCCCCGCATATCCTCTTCTTTAAATTTATGTGATCTTATTGCAAAGATGCCTTTAAAAAGATCCTCGAAATGGAAGCTGGTTTAATGTCATTTTCCAGATATTTGGACATGTGTTGTTATTTTAATATGGCTACAGTTCATGAACAGAGCAATCAATCGTTTACAGACAAGAATACAACCGTTCCAT
The DNA here is from genome assembly GCA_030664755.1 of Microcos paniculata. NCBI lineage: Eukaryota > Viridiplantae > Streptophyta > Magnoliopsida > Malvales > Malvaceae > Microcos > Microcos paniculata. The sequence continues at coordinate 22,240,538 of CP131461.1, forward strand.
TAGAAGCCACCAGTGAAATGCTAAGGACTGAGCCACCTCATGGTTCGTGTTCAAAGCAGACCTTATCTGTATCCCTTTTGCCACTTGCTACCGCAATAGCATTCTTCACCTTCAAGCGCTTGCTAGGTTCCTAACAATAGTGTGTCATCCATTAACCATTTTTAAACAATTTTCTAGGTTGGAAAAATGTCAGACAATGCTTAAAATTCATCCATCAAGCTGTGGAACAAAACATCAAGATTCTGAAAACATTGATATAAGATGATCACCAATACCTTATAGCTTAATTTCCTCTTATCACTATCCCGTAGGGTTTTTCGAATGCCTGAATGCAAGGGAATAACTTGCATAATAAGTATTTAATCAGGGAAGATTTGTTCAGAATACTGTAGCTGGTCTCATAAATTAGGTTGTTGAACATCAACCTCCTTCTATTCTAACTTGAATTGAAGACCATACACTAATGTATGGTGGTCTAATCAATAGCCCATACTTCAATATCCAGGGGAGAATTTTGAGCCAGATTTTGTTAAAACATTAAAATCAAGAATGAAAATCTTGTCTGGCATCACATAGACAGTTTAATATAAAATATTTCAAGTTTGCTCAAACTGACAGTTAATTTCTAGATTGGTTTGCACTGTAGTCCATGAAGTGCGATAGAAATTAAAGGTTCAATAAAGGCAATTGAAAAAAAATAGAATGTAATAAGCTCTCTTCCTCCAATAATGTAACTTCATCATTTCAAATCCATTCCCTTTTTCTCTTTCAGATTGTGTGGCTTTCAACATGTTATGTTCTTCTTTTGCTTCACCAAATTCTTCTTTCCATGAACTCATCCTTTAGCTTTCGCTTTTGTTAATGCATGTACCTTGAGAAGTTGAGGCTTACAATCTGGTCAAGTCTAAGTGCCAACTTTTTCCCGACTAATGAAATTGGTCGAGCAAGATGGTAACTTAACAGTGAAGAATTCAAATTATAATTCTTGTAATGAACTGTTTTTTGCCATCTATTAGATAAACTGGTATGTTTTTGAAGCTTAAAGGATTTTCCAGACTGATATCAGGCTGCAGTTTCTTATTTTTGGAAGCTCAAATTCTGCTTATATCTGATCTCTTGCATTAAAATGGTTACAATCATGACCTCAAGAACCTAATTATGCCCACAGGGATCACATTGCTGGAGCACATACAAGTGTCTGCCTAGAAAGCTCTCTGTGGAGTCAATTCAATGGGCAGCGACGTAGGGCTGCAACAGCAACAGCAACAACAAAAATGAAGTCATTGATGAAGTAATGCTTTGAATGTAACTATTGTTTTGAACTCCCTGGAAGAAAAAAGAATACTAAATATATCCTCTTGAATCCTGTATTAATCAAGTATCAATCGAGTCAAAAAATTCTGGCAGAAATTAAAATAACCATAGATGAGATGTGGAGTCAGTCGGATTGATATCAGAAGCAACAGTTCATCCTCAAAAGAAATAAGCACGTGTTCCTATTTTTGGACACTTGCTGGATGGCAACTACATGGTCCAAGAGTGTTTCTTAATCCAGACCTACCACAACTTTATTTTGTTCTTAAAATCTTCCTTAAAAAGTTGGCACATTAATCTTTGGACACCACTGAGACACTTTGCAGCGTTTGGTCTCAATCATTTCCTCTCTGTCCATTATCCAAAGAAATGTTTAGACTTAATTTTATCAGATGAAACAGTGACACTGAGAGACTCAGTGCCTCAATGTAAGTGTGTTCAGACTTCATCAGACAGTGCTTTGAGCTTTGTCAACAGCCTTTAACAGCTTTGATCTTTCTTTTCTCCCTATGAGTGAACAGAAATATGTAACGTGTGTTTTGGATGCAGAAGGAAAAGAGAAAAGGAATTTGGAGATTCTGGTTCATTTCAGTGAGACTGCAGGGAATTCTTGCCAAGAAAAATATGATATGTTTCTGTCAACTGTAGCATCTGATGAGATTATCAGGCAAACGCCCTATTTAAATGAATTTAAAGAGGAAGACGGATACTCTTGGTTCAAATATAGTCTTAGAATGCACATGAAAATAATTTCTGATTCGCACTTGAGTATATTTTAAAATTCCCTCTAACCACACACCATCACCATCATATGTAGCATAACTCTTTCCATTTAGGTAAAAGAAGAAGCTGAAACTTGCTAGCTAGAATCTTATTGGTCTGCTCCATGCAAATTCAGGAAGCAATCCAACTGTCCTCGTGGTGAAGTCTCCATAAACATGAGAAATTAAGCATGTTAAACTTGTTTTACGCATGTTAAACGTGTTTGACATATTTAAGACATGAAGGTTAGTTATAATCATATCGACATAATTAAAATACAAAGCGTGTCAAAACTAATTACAAACATGGTTAACTCAATGTCGTACCAAAGTCGACAGCTTGCTGCTAAATATGGTTTCTTCTATTAAACATATTTTACATGAGATTATTGGACCTAAACCCATTAACAAATGTTTGAATCTGACACAAGCTTGGTAGTTAAAAATGGTTGGGCTTCGTAGGGAAGTGAAACTGTTCCGGCCCTGTAGTCAATGTTTTGGGTTCCGCGTAACAAAGGTTAACTTACTAAAAGGCAATTCTAGTTACCAAGCCATGAATGTTAAAGTGGATTGGATAATGAAATACCCTCAATTGACCGGCAGGTTAGCAACTTACATTTTGTTAACAAAATGTTGAAATATCCTCTCCTATCATAAAAGCTCCTGGATTCCTATTTCTTGAACTTCCTTTTGTTTTTGTTTTTTTTTTTTGGCTGGGGGTTGTGGTGGTGAAGTTGAGACTCTGAAGTTCTTAAAGCCTAGCTACAGCTATAGGTAGTTTTGGGCTGAGGCTAGTCCAAATTTGAATAATTTTCCTGGGCCATACTTGCCCCAATAATTGCCATTGCAAGGGGTTTCTACTTCCTAGAACTCAAGGATTCCCTTTTCACTAATAATAGTGTCACTAATTTGTTTTCTAGTTTTCAAATATTTAGGTAAAATAATCAATAAATGCCTTCCTAGCTAGTAATGAATGATTGTGAAAAAAGTCTAGTGGAAGTTAAAAGAGTAATCAAGGTCATAACTATAACTAGTTAGCCATAGCCCATATGACCAAGCAAGCAGGCAATGTTTTGTTTAACAACCATGTTCTTGTGGTAGAAAACAGACAATCTAATCATAAACACACCATGTTTTTTAACCAAGAATAATTGGTTGGTTTTTCGGGTGTATAGCTAATTTATTTTTATATTTAATTGAAAAATACATTATGATATAATTGTAAAAAGGGAAAGTTAGTTCAAGCTAAAAGCTTGGATCAAGAAGTTTTTCTAAGCCCACCCACTTATGGGCCGGGCTTTGTTATTGGGGAAACACCCGAAATATCTCTCTTCAATGGGGAGACCATTTTCCCTTACTAAGTATTTGACTTAATGATTAAAATTTGCCTTAATAAATTAGATTTCATGTATAATTTTGCCAATTATTTCATTTATATAATTATTTCACGTATAAAAATGCTATATGTATTCCTCAAAAAAAAAAAAATGCTAACATGTATCACACGATCGAGTAGTGATCTATTTCAAGTACTAATAACAATCGAAATATTTTATTGCAAATTATTCTAAAACCCGAAATAAAAGATTTGTTTAGTAATTTAAAAGAAGTTACTAGTATCTTAGAATATCGTTATGTAGGGTTTACTCTAATTTCACTAGCTTATTATTGATTCACTCTAATTACAAGACTCGAGCTTATGTGTGGAAGGATTTTACTTTTCATGTTCCTATATATGTTGAAAGGGGTTAGTTTTACGTTAATATAAGACGTGGGTATCTTGGGTTAACAAAATAATAATTAGAGGATTTGAATTTAAGATGTTCAAGATTAAATCTCAAGTTTTAAAGCTCAAAGAAACAACCAAGATATGCTGAGTTGAATGGAAAGAGTTCAACATTTTTTAAGTAAAATTTCGAATTTGAATTTTCTAAATAGAAAAAACAAATTTGGAAGAATTTTTTTCTATTTAGAATTTGACGGGAGTTTGAACAGGATTATAGACTAATAAAACCTCAGTTCTCTCTTTAAACTAATGGGTATTTGAGATCCATATGTCATATTTGGTAGTAAAACATACTATAAACCTATTGCCTAAAGAGAAACAAGAAAACCACCAATGAAAGTTTACTAGAAATTCTAAAAGTACTAAGTAAAAGACATGGAAATATCAGACATATTGTAGCAGGCTTTGCTAGGACCTACCCACTGTCATAAATTTATACATACACCACAGAATGTGAGCAAATAGTAACGCAGAGAGAGAGAGAGAGAGAGAGAGAGAGAGAGAGAGAGAGAGAGAGAGAGAGAGAGAGGTCTCCTCAGGTAAGGTTGACAAACGCTTGTAATCTTTCACATACATATGTGTATTTCCAATTATAGCTGGATGCCGACAACAAAATGTTTGATCTAATCATCAGGACATGCCCATTGCCCGCCCACTGCCACTGCATGCCACCATTCATTACTGGGATTCTTCCATTCTAATAAGTCTGCCTTCATCTCCCATCCCCTTCTTGCACGTGCTTCCCTGCCCATCTCCTTTTTCAGTGTTTAAAAAAAAAAAAAACAGTTACGTGACCTATTGGCAAACTATTTCATTCAAGAGATCATAAGAAGCTTAAATCCTAACAGCTCTGCTCGAAAAGATATCGTTAAAGATCGAATTTGATAACTGAAAGTCTAATACTTTAGCAGTTTTTCGTCTTTTTTTATCACATAAAATCTACATGGAGGGAATATATACGTATATGATGTTAAAAATTATTGACATCAATTATCAGTCTCAGCGAGATTGACTAAAACTTTTTTTTTTAATGATCTTTCATCTCAGTCTACATTAATGAAAGTCATGATTCATGATGTTAATAATTAGTTAAACCATTGTAATTAAACTGTACACAATATTAAAACAGAATTCTAGTTTCTGTTGAAGGGTCAGAGTCAAGGAATTAATCTTTTTATCCCAAAATCTTCTTAAAACATGAGACAGGAACTTGTAATAAGAGCAATTAAATTAAAAAATTTGCACATATAGACTTCTACAGAAATTAAAAAAAGGAAAAGGAGTGATAGAATCAACTCTGGGATTGCTTAGCTAGTGCCAGGTAATTTGGAAGGTTAATTCACATGGATGACATATGATTGGAGTCCCATATATAAGTCACATGCCCTTCCTGGTAAGCAACCTTCTCATTCCTCCTCCTTTTTTTTTTTTTTGGGTGAGGATTTAACTTTTTCAGAATATTAATATTAATTCATAGTCAGTCAGATCATACAGCTAGAATCCTACCATGTCACCAGGTTGGGCGGTGCCTGATTAATATTATAGTTTTCTCCTTCTACTAATTGACATCAACACATTACTTTTTTTTTTTGTCAACAGATGTTTTGAAATTTTTTTTGCAGCTGCCATGCCTGATGCCCCCCATATACAGCATGGTTTTCAACTTTGTAACAAGGCAATAATTAGAGTACAAACTGGAAAAATTAAAATGTTCTGTACCCAATTCTTCTTTCTGCAATTTTATATACTTAATTATCTGCTACAAAAGGTGAAACCATGGAAAAAGGATTTATATATAAATATTTTTTTTCAACTTTTTAAGCCAATATTCTTTGCTTGAGTGCAGTAGTCTGGTACAGCAGAGAAGCCGCAAATTTGTTGGCCTCTGTTATTCCTGTCTGCTAAACAGATAAAAAATAATTTTCAGATGCATTGATAGTTTTATATACCTTAATTCCTTAATTAATTAGCTTGTTGGCCAAGTAAATGGGGAAAAAAAATGAAAAGAAACTGAGTGCCAGGAATCCTCTGTTTAAGGAAACTAAGATCTCAAATCTAAATAACTTCCTGGATCTGTTTGGAACCCAGATTGCTTTATGCTCTCTCTTTCTCTCTCTAAATCTTCTCATTCTCAACATCACATAAATTCTGCTCTGTCTGCATCTGTAGCTTTCTTGTGTACCCTTTTTTTTCTTTTTTTGCTTCTTAACAAAAGAAGAAAAAAAACTATCAGTTTCTTCCCTTGATGGCATGTGATGCATAAATACATTAGAGAAAAAGAGAGATTTTAATTGTGAGAAAGTGGGGAAGCTAGCTAGGCATCTCAATCCAGCTGCTTGCTTGCTGCAGAGAGAGAAGTTTTTATGTGCCAGCAAATTAAGCTCACACGAGGGGGAGTTGGGGGGGACATAAAACGAACCAGTAAATACAATGTCCTTTTTTTAAAAAAATAGATGAAATTCTTTCAATTTTGCAAAAACAAGAAGCAAAATGCAAAATGCTTGTAAATACATATAGAAAATGTGACAAGTCTTGTGATAAATCAATTACGTGCCCTTCACCCTCTCTCCCTATAATAGCAATCACACGGTACCTCATTTCTCCTTGATGTTTACCTACCTTACTTCTCCACCTCCTCTTCTTCATTTGTCAGTCTTTTACTTCCCTATCCCCCTTTTCTTAATTTTTTTTCCCAATCTTTGTCTTTTTTATTTTCTCTTTTAGACTAAAACACCCTTTTAAACATTTTTTCCCCAAAAGAAATGCATCCTCACAATATTATCAATTTATCAAGAATTGACCGACAACTTCATGATATGTTGTTAGAGTGTCGGATTTTTATTTCAAATAATCTAGGTTTACTCCTCGATGGTCTTTGTTCTCAAGTGTGAATAATCTAATAAAAAACCTTAAAGTTGCATGATATTATGAACAATGCCATTGTGAATACCCTGGCCATTTTAGATTTGGCTTAATACAAAAAGAGTTCTTGAATTTGTACAAAATTATCGTTTTGACTCTTCAACTTTTATTTTAAAATTTTTGACCATCAAACTTTTATTTTGTATACAATGTAGCCTCTTGGTGTTGATATGACACAATGAAAAATTTTCACATGTCATATAAAAATTTCATATGTTAATATATGGTTAGGTCACGTCAGAATCAGGGATTACATTATACATAAAATAAAAGTTCGAGGATAAAAAATTTTAAAATAAAAATTGAAGATTCAAAGCGACTATTTTGTACAAGTTCTCGAGAGTTATTTTGTGTATTAAGCCTTTTAGATTTCGACCTATCTATGTTTTTCCCCTTACGCATGTTGTGATCATCCACTCTCAATCGAGATGTCTTAATTACATGTTGGAATTTTCCATTCTCTATGATTTCACTCAGTCACTTTGATGAGTTTGTTCAGTGAATAACTAGTTGTACTCTATGTTACAACTCGTTTATTGCCAACTTTAATACTTATCCCCGGAAGAAAGGTATTGTCAATTTAATCTTAATGTAACTGTAATGCTATTTCATGACCCCATACTTTGCCCATATTATTTGTTTCTTCCTTGTTGTAATAAAAAAATTTTTTTTTGATCAAGTACCGAAAAATTTTTAAGTGATGTACTCTCTTATTTTTTAATAGAATAGGTTTAATTGTAAATTAATTAACTTTTGCCACATTTAGGGAGAAATAATTAACTATAGGATCAAGTACATTTTCCAATGAGAAATTTGAGTTTTAGCAAACAATTTTTTCCCAATTTTGTGCAATGAAAAAGGTTATTGGTAGCATATTCTTATGAATAGAATTATATATATATATATATATATATATTTGGTTGTATGTTATAAATTTTTACTGTATTTAATAAACTAGCAAATAAAGAGACCTTTGCATATATATGTTTGATTTGTTTATATTTAAGGGTGTTAGGATTTGAATACTAATTATTAATTTAAGAATTTGTGGGTTCAAGTATTGTACCAATAGCGAATAATGTATATATATGAATCCATATAGCCCAACACTTTATATTATATATTAATATAAATTTTCATAGCATAAAATGTCTTTTTCTTCTCTAAGCTTAGAGAAAAAATAATCAAATGGGGGTTTGAGCTTTGACTCTTTACATTTATTATCTTTGAGATAAAAAGCTTAGGCATTTTACATTTTTTTTGGGCTAAACAGTTCCACTTGAATATCAATTTTATAACCTCAAGAATATTAATTTCTCCTTCATTCAGATTTAAAAAAAAAAGACTTCTTTTTTTATTTTGAAAAGCTAAAGAAGTTTTATTAAAGAAGAGTCATAGGAAAGATCAGCCAGCTAAAACGTACACAACTTCTACAAAGATTGGAAAGTTAAATCACACGCTCAAACCACCAAAAATCAGGCAACATAACCCAAGATCAAAAGAAAAAAAAATCTATTATAGTACACCGATAATATTTTTTGTAATATATATATATATATTATTAGATAGATATATAAAGGATATTAAATATAAATTAAAAAATTATTCTCATGCATTATTAGTGTGAATTTTAAATTTCATCAGCGGAATTAGATGACTCATAAGTGTCCCATTACCTAATTAATTAATTAATTAATAATTATATATAAAATGACATTTATTAGTCATCTTAACCCGTTTGTTTAGTTAAAAATTTATAATGATAATGTACAAAATAATTCTTCATTGAAAAACATGACAAAGAATATTAATGCTAATCGTATCTTAATTAATTTATTTTTTCCCCAAATGCTATAATCAAATAAGTATATTCTTTGGCATATGATTGCAACATATAAATAAATATATTATTATCATAATAAAATAAAAAGTATTTGAAGAGTATAGATGATTTCTTGCTTTGCGTGTATGCATTAGCTATTAAAATCCACCATAATATTATGCTTATAATGTCTTGATTAATTTGGGTCCCACTTTTCATTGCAATTATATATTCTGCCTGTTTCGTTTTGTTAATTTCTTCTTCCAATAATTGAGTAATTGAGTTGATAGCAGAATTATGATCTTCCAACTGATCTCACGGTTAACTAATTATTACAGTATCAATTTAATTTCTTCTTATCTTTTACTCTATTAATTAATAAAATATTATCCTTCCATTTCATTGAACCAATTTGTGGGCTCACCTCAAGCTATAAGAAAAAAAAACTACTATATATTAATAATTAGTTAAAAAATAGCCAAATTTTATAAGAAACCATGCTTGATTATTTAGTGAGAGTAGAAAAGAAGATAAAAATTTTAAAGTCATTACTCCTATTCCACTTTGAATGTCTACATTATTTTTGGACATTCAAAAAATAATGTCAATTTTTATGAAAAATACGTTTACACCATTTAAAATCTAATTTTTTATGAGACCCACTATTTTATGTCATATTAAAAGCACAAAATAGTAAAGTAACAAACAAATACCACTTCCTTAATCAACAACACCTATTAGATTGAATGGAAATATCTCAATACCTTTTACATAAGATCTCAAATTTGAGTTTTGTAAATGGAGAAAATAAGTTTGGAAAAGTTTCCTTCATTTGGGGTTTGACGATACTTGAACAACATTAGACGTAGACTGTTAAACGGATACGGATATCTATGGTTTCAAAAAAAAAAGACCACTTTCCTAAAATTTTGTGTCAAATACAAAATAACATTTAAAGCGAAACAGAAGAGTGTTTTTTTCTTTCAAACCAGATTAACTACTCCCTCTGTCTTAAAATATTTGTCACTTTTAACTGTTTTACAAGACCAAAGAATAGTTTTTTGGTTAAATTTTATACATTTTTCACTTAGTTCTTATTTAACTTTTCTCTCACTTATAGTTAAAGAGAGAGAATAGAGGAGACATATATTTAATGACGATGGTAATTTTAGAAAACTACAATAATACTACATTGGTTTTGTGAAAGTAACAAATATTTTGGGATAAAGAAATTTACCAAAAGTGATAAATATTTTGGGACAGAGGGAGTACATTATAGAAGTGACAACGGTTCGGTTCAAACCGTAAAATCAAACCGGAACCGTAACTTTAAAAACCGTAACCGAACATTTTTTTTGGTTTTGGAATCGAAACCGGACATAGTTCTGGTTCCTGTTCGATTCCTCTTTTGGTGGAATCGGAACTGTCGGTTCCGATTTTATTATTTTTTTACAAAATAATGTTGTATGTAATATAGTTTATTTAATAATAATAATGAGATATAATATATATGTCTTAAGATAAATTTTATAGTATATTTATATCATAATATCTTGTAAGTAATACATTATAAATTTGTTATATTGTTATTTATTATTTATATAATATTAGTTTAACTATAAAGAATTACTTATATTTAATAATTTTTTAAAAAATTAGATGCTTAAAGTCTTAAACATTTAGTTATTATATATTTGGAATTAAATTTACTTAGTTCAATGAATATTATTTAACTAAAATTTAATTAAATTTAGAAAAGTAATTACAAAATTTTGAAAAAAAAAAGACCTATGGTTCTGGTTTGGAATTGAAACCAAACTGGAACGGAACTGTCCATAGAGGTTCTGGTTCTGGTTCCAAACCAAAAATCAGAACCGACAGTTCGAAACCAAACCGAAACTGAACCGCGGTCATCACTACTGCATTGTCCATACATTTCTATATTTTTCTTTTAATTTCTTGTTTCATAATCCCATTTTATTCAAAATAGGAGTTAGTAATTCGAATAGCATTCATGTATTGTAAAGCTCCATTTTTTAAGTTGGAGATGGAATGGACTCATCCAGTAAGTCCATAGACAGGACATGAATTATTTCAAGATGTAACTGTCCGAATAAGATCAAAAACAGAAAAGGAAAGCAATTTACAGTGATATGGTACAAAATGGAACGGGTACAGGGCATGTTCATGACAGATAATTAGAGTAACATCTAAACAACTCAACCAAAGGGCAATCTCAATATGGTCCCAGAAATTCTAATAATTCACGAATCATATGGAGAAGGAGAGGAGAATTTAATTTATAATTATATAATAATATCTTGGCCAGCGAAATTTCAATACTATTTATTACGGTAGGTCACAGCCTAACCACATTGGTCACTACTTACTTCAACTCCATAAATATGGGCTCCTTCGCCCCCTCTCCTAAATAAAATGGCCTACATCTAACTTGTTTTATTATTTCAACATTCTACATGCACCACTCACAAATTAGATTTTTTTGATTGATTGTTTAATGCCCTATTTTTTTCCTTTAACTTTTATCCTTTCAATTATATTTTAATTAGATAACTTTGAAGGCAAGATTTGTCAAAACATGATGAATCGTCTTAATCGTGGTTACCCCGTTCTGCCCACGTGTCCGCACGAACTCCACGGTTTTGCCCCATTTGCCCCGTCAAAAATTAATTATGCATTTTGACTTTAATAATGCTTAATGATCCACAATTAAACATCTGGGGTATATATCTGGCTTGGATCATTGGTGCATGCTCTTCCCCACTTAGAGAGAGGAGTTTGGATTCTTCAATTTTTTTTAAAAATTATCGATAAGTGTTAATTGAGGAGATGATTATAGTATTTATAAATTTAAGTAACGATTTTATTAACGAGTACACCCATACATCCTTTAAGGTTGGTTGACTTATGAAACTATTTTTTATTTAATAGAATAATTTTTTGTAAGTCTAAAAAAAAATGAAGCATCAATTACATAATTTTTTTTTTAATACTTAGTACCTTAAATGGTGCATGGGTGCACCATTTAACATTTTTCTTCAAGAAAAAAATGAAGATGCAAATTCAATCCCTCAAAAGAATTTTACCTTTTGTGTTTTTAACTCAATAGAGATTAATCTCAAGTTAATAATACTTAAGAATAACCTTAGTTAAAAAAAAAAATTAACAATCATATATATATATATATATGTATGATTCGGTAGTAAAGTATTTATTCTTAATTCCAATGATTAAGATTGGCAACCTCTATATAAAACAAAATATGCACTCAACGCGTAATTTTATGTAAGGTGGGGCATTTTATAATTGAAGAGTACTATCTTCATGTTATCTCTAGTTATTCGATCGAGATCATGTACTAAAAAAGAGCACTTGTCTGTCTAAAGTAAATAATAATAAATGGAGATTAGGATAAGCGCTTTTATAAATGTGCTTTTAAATGTATTATTTCTTACAAGATCTCAAATTGCCACCCCTTTTTTTTTTAAATTTGATTTAAATATAATTAGGACATCTCATTCTTAGTACCAATTGGTTTAGGTTTCATGCATCGAATTTACAATTTTTTGGGTTTTTTTTTTTAAATTTATAAAATTGATGGACTATATGATTTAGTACAAAAAATGGTAAAAAAATTTAATAGACTCTAACAGCAGGCAAGTAGTTGTGGTAGTCTCTACGAACTTTTTTTTTTTTTAGAAAAAGGAACCATATATAGGAGTAGATGTTAAAAAAAAAAAAAAGGTATAGAGAGACAAATAACTTTTTTTAAAAGGAAAAATTGTGGACATTCAATTTAGAATGAACAAAATATGAACAAGAATAATAATTTCGGAACCTGAGCGATCAAAACCCGGGATAAAAGAAAATTGAGAAAATTAATTAATGTGAAAATGTGGAATAGAAGCAAAGTAGTAGTAATAAATTAGTGAATAGCTGATCTAGTAAATATAAAATAGAATTAGAGAGTGAAAATGGGAATGGGAATATGGGATACATGTTATGTTAGGGGGTGTAGTTGTGTTGTGTGTAACCAACGGCGCCACTGAAATCCAAAAACGCCCACAAAAAGCAAAGCTGACCTACATGCCCCAACTTATTATCCCCTTCGTCGCTATCTGCACCTGTTGGTCTTTTCCTGTTGATTTATTAATTTCCCATTCCTTTATCTATTTTAATAAATAACCATTTTTTTATATTTTTGATTCATATTTCAACTATCTCCTGTCACTTTTTTTAATATTTTTTTACTGTTATATATATATATATAAAATTAATAGAAACAAGAAAGAAACCCAAGCAACCATCCGGGTACCTTTTTTTTTCAATAGAAAAAGCGAAAAATAACTGAAGATTCCATAGTGTATATATATAAGATTAAACAGTACGGGAGGAAAAAAAAATTCTGTTCTTGTTTGCAATTTTTTTTGGGCGGTTGAGATCGACAGGCAGATCCCTACCAAAAAACTAAAATAAATATATTAAATTCACCATACACCCTATTTCGTACATAAAACCCCTTGATAATATTCACCTTTTCTTCTTGTTATACTATTCTTTTTTCAGCTGTAATTGGCTAAGGGGAGAGAGGCACAGAGAGAGAGAGAGAGAGAGGTTCCTATGCTGGGGGACTCATCGACTATGGAAGAAAGCTCCGTCGATGTCTCGGCGCCTGCGCCTCCTGGAATAATCCATGAAGGCAGTGAAATTGGCATGGTTGGCTCCAATTCCGGTGAAGAAGATAAGGATAGGGTTGATGAAGGTGACCGGAGCCTCGCAGGGAATCGATGGCCTAGGCAAGAGACTTTGGCTTTGTTGAAGATACGTTCTGATATGGATGCTGTTTTTCGAGACTCAAGTCTCAAAGGTCCATTATGGGAAGAGGTTTCCAGGTGAGCTAAGAATACGTATCTCTTTTTCTGTTTTTTCTTTTTCTTTCTTTCTTTCTGCTTCAATGGATTTGAGAGTTTTGAAGTTATTTCTAGCTAGCTAGGTCAGCTGATCATGCATGCAGAATTGCAGATCACCTGATTTAGATTTCTTATTTCAACTGAATTTTAGTTCATAAGTAACTTCATGTATCAGTTTTCTTGGATTCTGGGAAAGTGGGAATTGGTTTTCAGTTTTCATTTTCATGGAATTCAGTGTTTGTTTTACAAGGGAATTGAATTCACCAGCTTTCTTCTGTCAAGCCCTTTTTCTTGTTTTTTGAGCATTTAATAAATTTTAAAAGTTCCTTCACAAATCTCAGGCCTCAGCCTCTGCTGATGATAGTTGTGGTTTGTAGAGATGGTTTTGTTTTGGCTTTTGTCCATTTTAGTAAAATTCATAAAAGAAAAGGTTGTGAGCCTAATAAATGTCTACAGATACTTCCAACATGGGTTGTGAGTTTCCCATGTGGCCTTAGTTTGGTTAGGTTTTTTTTTTTTCCCTCTCTCTTCTTCTGTCTTACTTTCTATGTTCTTCTTGTTCTTTTTGATGTTTATTAATGTCACAAAGTGCTTTTAGACTTTATTCTATTGCCGAATTTCAGATAGAGTTTAAACAGAAATGGAGCTCTTTTGCAACTGTTTTTATCAGGAAACTAGCCGAGCTTGGATATCATCGAAGTGCCAAGAAGTGCAAGGAGAAATTCGAGAATGTTTACAAGTACCACAAGAGAACCAAAGATGGCCGAACAGGCAAAGCTGATGGCAAGACTTACAGGTTCTTTGATCAATTAGAGGCACTCGAGAATCTTCATTCTCTCCAATCACAATCGCCTCCTAAACCCCAAACTCCGACGCCAACCTCGGCGGCCATGCCTTGGGCCAACCCTCCAACTGCCGCCTCCAATATCCATGTCCAATCAACAGCAACAACAAACCCTACCAATGTGCCTCAAACCAATGCCATGCCTTCCATAAACCCTACCAGTGTTTCCACCCAGGCAGTTCCTATACATTCTATAAGCCCTTATTCCAATACAATCCCATCTCACTCTTTCCACAATATTTCTTCGAATCTTTTCTCTACTTCTACCTCTTCTTCGACAGCATCCGATGAGGATTCAGATCATGGGAGCAGCAAGAAGAAGAGGAAATGGAAGGAGTTTTTCAGGAGGCTGACAAAGGAGGTGATCGAGAAACAAGAGGAGTTGCAAAACAAGTTCTTGCAAACGATAGAGAGATGCGAACAGGAAAGAACGGCACGCGAAGAAACTTGGAGGTTTCAAGAAATGGCACGGATCCATAGAGAGCACGAGATTTTGGTTCAAGAGCGATCCACTGCAGTTGCAAAAGATGCTGCGCTCATTGCATTCTTGCAGAAGATGTCTGGACAGCAACCCAACACGGTGCAATTGCAACCTCATGAAATTTCTCAACCTCCATCGCCTCCTCCAACAGCAGCACCGCTGTCGCTGCCGCCTCCTTTGCAGCAGCCTCATCAATTGCCCCAACAGGTAACTCAAGCCTTGAATTTTGACACCCCGAAAATGATTAATGGAGGAGGAAACAATAATGCGGTTTTATCAAGCCCTTCGCGATGGCCAAAAGCTGAAGTTCAAGCTCTTATAAGCCTTAGAACTAATCTTGACGTTAAGTATCAAGAAAATGGACCCAAGGCTCCTCTATGGGAAGATATCTCATCCGAGATGCGAAAGCTTGGTTACAATCGGAGCGCCAAGAGATGCAAAGAGAAATGGGAAAACATTAACAAATACTTCAAGAAGGTAAAAGAAAGTAGCAAGAAAAGGCCAGAAGATTCCAAAACATGCCCATATTTTCACCAGCTGGATGCTATTTACAAAGAGAGAAGCATCGCCAAAAATGACAATTCATCACTTAGTTCTTCCAGCACGATGCAGCAGGTGCCACTAATGGTACGGCCGGAGCAGCAATGGCCGCCGCAGCAGCCGGCGGCGGATGCGGAGGCGATGATGGAAGAAGGTGATCATCAGATGGAAAATGTGGATCAGATTCAAGAAGATGAAGATGATATTGGAGACAGTGAAGAAGATGAATATGAACGGAATGATTTCGAGTTAGTAGCAAACAAAACTGCTCCAATTGGCACTGCCGAGTGAGACAACCAAAGGGAAGCTTCTAAATCAAAGCTGACATCGAGTGCAGGCAATTGACAAGGTGGTCTTTTAGTACTGTGGTTATAAAAAAAAAAAATACAAGGCAAATGCAGTAAAAAGAAAATTATCATCAAAAATTTGAATTTTATTTTTCGGCTGAGAAAAATCCAGATTGGTTAGAAGAAGGAAAATGGGGTCAGATTTTTGTGAAGATGAATCAGCAGGAAATAGTGGTGAATTGGATATTTAACAGCCATGCACATGGGGTGTAGTTTCATATTGGGGGTTAAATGTTTTCCTTTTTTTTTTCTTTTTTTATAACTTATTATTTTATTTCCTAAATAATAATAAATATTTAAAAGTGTGGGGAATGGGTATACAGAGGGCGGTAAATGTTTGCACAGTGACAGTATAAAATAAAGCCAACTAGTTCTTTGTATCCCTCTTTTCTATCTGTTCATAGTGGAATAGAATTTCTACATAACAATTTATTTAATTCAAAAAATATTAACAAAAGAAATACAAAAAACTCAGTGCTGCATCTTTCTTTCTGTTATATATAATTGCTGTAATTGTGTAAATGGGAGACATGGCTTTTAGTGTTTGTTTTGAGTGAATACAGGAATAATTGCCAGATTTCACCATTATAAGTATTTAGGGAAAAAGTGAAGAACTAAAGAACATTTGCAAATGCATTATTAACATGAAAGCTAGTACTTAGTTTTTGTACCTTTGTGATTCCTATATAGCTAGCTAGGTTCCCATAGTTTCTTTGTGTGTAAATTAATTAGCTTCGAGTCCTCCAATGTCCAAATGCAACGGGCCACTAGAAAATTAGACTTAATATTTAGACTTGATCATTTGAGGGGGGCGGCGAAACACCATTTCATACCTAGAATATTTTCATTATATTCTTTGGAAATAGTACAATATTTTATTTCTTTTCTTCAATATAAAAATATTTGTTAGGTTTAAAAAAAAATGGATGACTCACCTCTTTGAGTTGTATTTTCACTTACCTCTTCTAAGAGTTGCATTTCCTGTCCAAACTTATGAGGTTCAAGTTTCTTCTCCTCTGCATTCCCTTTTCTGCAAAAATATATATAGCTACCCAAAATACCTAAAAAATAATATGATCAAGGAAAGGAGGCTTGAATTAAATTCTTTGAGCATAATGCATACACTTTTTTATGTAAATCCACTGATATTTGGTTATCATATTATTAGATATTCTGATTAATTCGAAGTCAAGTCGTGTCGGACTATATATAATGAGATGAATTCTTCCAAATCTATTTTTTTCATACTCAAAACTTGAACCCAAAAGTCAAGACCTTACTTAAAGGAAGTTCCTTCCACTCAACTTAATAGACAAATTAATATATGTACATTGCATATTAATAAATACAAGTACAAATTTACACTTTAAATATTATTTAATTATTATTATTATTAAGTTTTAACACTTTATCAATTTTACTTGCGCTTTAAGGAAACTAAGATCACCTAATTTTTTTTTCTGGTTAAAATCACCTGATATTATTAAGCAGCAGTTAACTAAACTAATTATAGTTCAAAGTTCTATAAGGTCATTTAAATTATTACATGGAATTCATACTTGTAGGTGTATGTGAACCCTTTAAAAATTTCTTTTGTTGTTGCTAGATAAATGATGGAAAATTTAGTTTAATAAAGAATTATAAGTGAAATATGCAATGTATAGAAGTGTCCACTGGCCACTGTAACCTAGCTTAAACATTGATAAGGCCGTATAATGTGAAATTTAGGTAGGGAAAAACCAAGAGGATAATTAATTGAGGGGGAAAAGCAAGGTGGAGTGATCTGGCCCCTGTCTAGCTAGTTGGTACCATGACCAATATTCTAGAATGGTAATTCAAAAAAAAAAAAGCATGCATATTCAATATAAAAAGAAATTGTATTATATATATAGTTAGTAATTTTTTTGAAAAAGCCTTTTTGGTTATGATGTATGTAGAAATACCAACTTCATAGGGGAAAAATAACGAACAGAGACACATGAGAGAGGTAGAGCCATGTAATGTATAGTTAGGGAGGTTGTAGAGAAGAAGTGAATTAGTTATAGCCTTTCAAAGAGGGTGGGGGCCCTATCCACAACATGGCTAAACCTAACGAACCTTGAAGCCCTAATTAAGGGTCCTACAAGAGGAATCTTCCAAGTGATCTTCAATAATAATGTTATGAGATTAATTATTAATGCAAGCCATTGTGTTGACTTTGCACTACCCATTATTTTGATTTCTCTATTTATATTTCCATTAAATCAATTGTCTCATCATTTGATCATAAAGTTGAAACATTTTGTTATGCTACATAGACATGAATCCAAAATTTTCTTCCTATATTTGATGAATTTTCTACCTCTTTTCTTCCCCTCTCTAATTATCTTTCTGTCAATAGTCCATTTCCTCTTGACTTATTTATGTCTTTGTAACTACTATGCTCCATGCTTCATTTGCTTTCCCATTTCGTTAGGAGTCCAAAATGTTGCAATCCCACAATATTTAAAAAAGGTGACATTGAGGCCCACAAAGTTTTAGTGGCCATCCTCTATTTTGAAAATGAATTATAGACATATCCTGTTTTTTATATATATATATATATATATATATATATTTTCAATAATCCTTTCTTTCTTTCGTTTCATGAATCTGATAATTCCATTCCTCTCAAAATTGATCAAATTAAATTCATAATTCAAAACTTGACCCATGACATGGCATGGTAACATTACCTAATATAACATGGGGCATAATGACATTGCCATACCATGTGCCATGTTTGATGGCATGGTTTTGCTGCATCATCATATCAAGTAACTTTTTAGATGATGTAGCTGGCATACCACATTGTGATATGCTACATGACATATTAGATGATTTGGTCATACCTAGAGGTGTCCATGGGTTAGGCCCGGCCTCTGCAAGAATTTACAAGAGATATGCTTGTCCAAGCCCGGCCCAGCCCGACAATTCGGACCTCTTCTTTTGTCAAAATTCGGCTCTAAAATATTTATATAAGCCCGAGATCTGTCTAAAATCCTGTTTAATTTTTTTTCAAATATTAATTTTAAAAATTAATTTATATCAATTTACAATATAAATAAAAGTAAATCAACACATATTCAAAAAATTATTATCCAAGACAATTTTATAAAGTTTACAAAGTCTAAAAACTACTAATATTTGAAAAAACCACTATCATGATAAAAAAAAGAAAACACCAATATTAATAAATAAAATAAATATATAAAATATATATTTATATTAAATAATAGAAAACTGGTCGTGCCAGACTTGGGCTTTTATATCTATGACCAAACTCGACCCGTAAATTTAAAATTCTTATATAAACCCTCTCAAATATCGGGCGGGCTTACAAGTTTGGGCGGGTAACCAGGCCCTTGAGCAGCTCTAGTCATACCACATAAGCAAGCCATTATTTTATGAGAGTTGGATGATTAGAGTATTAAATTTTACAAAGATAATAACCAAAAAATAAAATTTTCAAAGATAAACAATCAAACTATAAGTTTTTATAATTAACTCGTCAAAAAAAATTTGAAAATTAAGTGATTAAATTTGTAATTTAACCTTTTTTTTTAAAAAAAAATTTACAATAAGAAGTAAAAGGTCATGCTATTGCTATCTCTAGTATCTTTCTTGCTTCAAACACAAACTCAAACTCAAACTCACAAGTGAGAAATTCTTATATCACGGGTCCCTTTTTTTCCCCTCTCTCATAAGATTTCAAACCCTTTTTCATTGAATTTGCATTTACTTAATGCCTAAAAATTCACAAAGTTGGCTAGCTATTGCATCATGTTTTACTACAAAAGCTTGATCAGATGGACAACTATATAAACTGGATATTTTTGTTTTATCTTATCCATAATTTGTCACACTAATTAATTAAATAATAATGATCATCATCTAATTAAAATAACAATATTTTATTTTGGTGGAAGTGATCCATTGAAACAGACTTATCAGGTTATCCATTGTTTCTAATCATTCAAAACATATACTATATGTTTAAAAAATCTATGCCCATTCACACTTCTTATTAGGTGGCACTAACGTCTACAACATCGAAGATTTTATTTTCCAAGTATGGGACGAAATTAGTTCAGTTTCTTACTTTCATTAAAAACAAATTGGACGGCCGTTCAATTAATTTTGATAATTAACTAGTTAATTAATTATCATCTCATATCAAAATACTAATTTGTACATGTTGCTTTTCAAGATTAATTATGATAGCATTTACTTACTTGCAAGTTGCAATCTCATGAATAAGGAGTCGTATGTGTCAAAAAATCATGGAAGATGAAAAAAAGGTTAGGTTAGGCAATTTATTTTGTCTATATATGAACCTATGATTGAGAAAAATCGAGTTCGAATCTTTTTTTTTTCTTTCTAAAGAACGGTTTAATAATTAATATATATTTTCGTTCTCGAACTATTCACAAAATAACAATTGGGTCCTTCAATTTTTATTTTGGATAATATCACTCTCATACTTTGATTTTTTTTAACAATGTAATCCTTGTATTTATACATAAAGTTAGCATTAAGGACTATATTGTTAAATAAGTATAATGGTAAGATCATTCAAAATAGAAGTTGTAGGGTTAATTGTCACTTTTTGTATAGTTCAAGATGCAAAATAGATATTAAGTAAAAAAATATATATAGTCTAATTGGTTCACCCAGACTGATCAATCCTCCTCTCCAAGGCATCGCCCTTCATTCTACCCAAAAGAGAAAAAAAAAAAAGCATGAGAAAATTATTTATCGGTATAGCTAGCACTTTAAATCCCAATGTTTGAGATTTTTCTTAAAAAGAATTTAAGATATGATCTTTACTGCTGAGTTGAATGAATTAATTAATTAACAATGCATGCATGGGTTTGGGGCCATGTGATGTTTTTAATTGAACCAAAAAAAAATTTAATGAGATTGAATAAATAAATATATCTAAGCCAACTGAATTATATGCTATTAACTTTGAAGTATGAAGTAAGCAATCCTGTTTTGGGCATGGACTTCATTCAAGATTGGACCACTTATGGAAAAAGGTGCCTTTTTGAAGCTCAGTGCGCCACATTTTTCTGTGCTGGGACAGACTAGAAGGGAGCCCTCACGGCATGGTACCAAAGTACCAATACAAGCCAATAACAAACCAAATTCTTTTTTACCTCTTCTGTGGCTACATTCTCTTCATTGTTTCATCCAGCCAATATCATTAAGTAACGGAGGATTAATCATATTAAATTTGATATATTTACACAACAAGAAATTTGAGCTAAAATGACAGGTATTATATAGTCACGGTTTTTATAAATCATTGTTTCAAACAATATCAAAGACCACGACAAATGATTGCCGTGGTTAAATCAAAATACTTAAAATTTTTAATAACGACTTTTTTTTTCCGTCGTCATACATAAATACTATATTTTAGATTAAACTTTAACTTAATTTTACAATTATGAAAAAAAAAGACATCACAACATTTTTAATCGATAGTTACATATATTTTTAATCACTTTTTAAAATTTTTAATTAAAAAGTAAAAACTTTTTATTTTTGAAAAGAGAAAGGTTATTAAAAATAGTCAAAACAATTTGAAAATTATGATTTATTAGCTATATAAAAAAAAACACTGTCTAATAAGCATATCAATTATGAAGTTCAGCGTAAACAATCCCTAAATAACTCCTAAATTATTTCTAAACCTTAAATAACTCCTAAATATTTCCTAATAATCCCAAATTAATTCAGAACCCTAAAAAAGCCCAAAATAACTCCAATCATCTTCTGTTGCTCTCTCTCTCGACTCTTCTCTCTCTCAAACGTGGTCCGAGAACCCTTTCAATGATGCTCTCTACTCCCTCTCATTTCTGTCTCTATTTCTTTTGCTCTGCTTTCCTTTTCTCTGTCTCTGTGTGCTTCTCTTCGTCTTGATATTAACCAAAACTGCTAAAGCTTGCCAGTTTCCTTGCTCCGATCAACCATTCCGGCTCCAGGCACCACTGCTAAAACTTTTGATCCTTTAACCCAAATGGACTACTTTTGTCACGCCCCAACCCGCAGGCTCGGCCACGTGGCAGCCGCCACACTGCCTCAAAGTATGTGTTGCAGTCACGTACTAGAAACAATGCAAGGCATTGTATATCAAGGATAAACACAAATATCAAATACAATTTATAAAACAATGTTTTTAACAATTATAATAATGTTTTTAAATAACATTTATAATAATAAAGTCCTTCAAGGACAAAAATATTAAAGCAATTGTGCTTACAAGTGTGCAGAGTGAAATCGAAAACATAACATAGCAGAATTTAAAATACACAAGTGGATCACTAAATACACTAGGATAGAGAAACCTACTGTAGCTTATAGCTAATCCGCATGTTTTACTAGTCGGCCGCTCTTCAACGAGCCTTAAGCCTGAAAAACATATAAATCATGGGGGTGAATCTAGAGACTCAGTGATGTGGTTTGGAAACAATGTGAAAGATCAAAGATGGTGGGGGGTATAATAATACCAAAATTGACCTTTAAAATCATCATTTTAATCCTAAATAATTTCCCACCAAAAATCATTTTTCATCAAAATAGTTTTGCTAAGGCGGTGTAAATCGAACAAGTTCCATCCGTCGATGAGCTCGAATCATTAGGAGAAATTCTCATCAAATCATCTTTAATACACACACACACACACACATACTATGCCCCTTTCTCCTAATGTTGCCTTAGTTGTCTTAAAACAGCTACACTAGCCCTTGGCAAGTCACCCTCCGCACCTCTTTACTCCAGGGTAGTGCACTTGTGTCTTTCTTTTCGAGAATGGTCCACAAGCCATTATAACTAAGCTAGTAATAAGCCCCTCTAGGGCAGTTTCTCATGGACTAGTAACATACCTCAATCGGGCAGGCCTCACATGCATTGTAACCATGCCTCGATTAGGTTTATATAAAAACATATACCTCGATTGGGCAAGTTACCACGGACTCTCATCACGCCTCGACTGGGTTTTCATAAAATCATTTTAAAATGCTTGTATCATATATATATATATATATAAATATATAACATATAATGTAAAACATCCTGCCCTCATAAAAATATTTGTGGATACTTATGCAGTGGTATATCATACCCTAAAACAATAAAACATTTAATTTAAAATAAGTAAAAGCATTTGCCATCAATGTCACTAAACATCAAGGCCAAATCACTCACAGACTGGGAGAGTAGTATACTTCCGTGCTAACCCAACTGTACAGCAAGAGCCTTCGCCACGATCCATAATCGATGCTCCTATTTTTAGTATTAAATCTCATTAAAATCATTTTCAAATAAAAAACATGATCATGCAGACTCTTTATAGCCTAAAAAGGATTATATCGGGTCTAGAAAGGGTTTAGACTTAAGCTGAGATTGAAAATGATCAAAATTGGAAAAGTCAATAAAAAGTCAACCAATCAACTTTGAACAATCAACACCATAACTCTCTCATCCTAGTTCCAATTCACTCGATTTCAAAGGTATATGATACTCCATCTATTCCTAAATAAGTGTCATTTTTGAAGTATTTTTTGTTCCACAATAAGTGTCGTTTTAAGAATTCTATGTTTCATTAATTGCTTCTTTTCCAATTTAACCCATCTTCTTCCTAACTAATTATATTGAATGAAGTTTGTTTATAAGAGAGAGAGTGTGTGTTTTAATAGGAGTTAAGAATCCCAATACAAGGGTAAACTTGACATAAAAAGAAATTTGTTTCTAAATTTTAGGATTTTTTAATCCATGTGCCAAGCTAAAACACGACACTTATTTAGGAATGGAGGGAGTAGTTTATTAAGTTATCTACAACTTCTTAGTTTATGACTTAATCGAATTCGATCATTTACCAATTTGAATTTAGCTTAGAAATCAAGTGTCGCTTGAAAACTGACAATTTTGGTGACACTTGAGGAAGTCATATGTTTCTCTATCTTAGGGTCGGAACTAGGAGAAGGATATTTCTGACAAAATTTTAGAAGACTAAAAAATCCTTCAAAAAGAGACAAGATTCGCCTATTTTAGTTAAGTCCTTCGCAGTCCATATCCAGGTCTAATGTGGGAGTCGTTTGTAACCAAGCTCTTTTTTCTTTGCTTGACTCCTGCGCGGGAGTTGCCTCTACAGCAAAAAAATGGTTGCCTTTTGGCCACTCTGATGCCATTAAACTTAAATCTTTACACTTTTAACTTCATTTGTGGCCTCTTAAGGCCCAAATATACTATAAACTCCCTCCACAACACATATAATCACAATTAAAGCTTAAATCTACCGATTAACCTTAAAAATACCCATTTTATCTTTAAAATTCAAGGTCTCTTCAACCATCCAACCAATTTGCACAAATTTTATATCAATTGAAAGCTTATAGAGAGGAGAATAACATACCTAAATAGCTCAAATTGATTTGAGCTTATTTTCTCCAAATCTCCAAAAATCTTTCGAAACTTCTCTTGTTCATTGAGCTCAAATCCTTGTTCCCCTCTAAGAATGGTCACATTATCTTGTAGAGCTTAGAAAGTACTGTGATTCAGGCTATTTATTTGCTTAATTTGGTTGAGAATTGATAGAGAAAATGAAGAAGAAAGATTGGAGCTCTTTTAAGGAAAAAGAAAAGGAAAATGAAAAAAAGAAAAGGAAGAAGAAGAAAATTCTTCTTCAATTCACTCTTTGGCCCTTTTTTATACCATTTGGCCAAAAAGCCAATTTTGCCATTTTCTTATTTATACAAACTTTAATTTTAACACAGGTTTAATTACTCCTAATCATACTTAGAAAATTTAATTGCACCTAAACATCCAAAGAAATTTCATATTGGGAGCTTGGTGCAATATTAGACTTGGGTTGGAGTCCACAACTTCTTGCATCTTGATTCGATTCCTTTCTTAGTTGCCTCACTCCACTCAACAAGGATTCAATTCTTGATGAAACCTTAACCATTAGATCAATTAGTCATCTTCAAATTGAGATTTTGCCAGCGATAACTCTTCCGACTCTGAGCTTTCCATTCGGAGCAAATATGATTACTTAACAATTTCACTCCTTGATTTCTCTCATAACGGAGCTTTTTGCTTCTTGATATGTCTTTTTCAATTGCTCCACCTAGGTTCTTTGATAATTTTCTTACTTTTTCGATGCAGTGTTTCAATTGTTTGGCCGATCAACATTCGGGATTAGACCCATGAGAAGGTAACATTTCGATGTGTATTCTTTACTTTATTATCTTTCTAATATTGTTCCTTGATGGAAGCTAGTCAGCTACCTTCACTCACCTTTTGATCCAATCCTAAGAACTCTGTTTGTTAGGTTGCCATCATATCCCTAGATATGGAAATTTTAATCAATATGTAAGCCCAATCGTGTGCAAATGGTACTCATTGTGCAAACATCTTTTTCTTTTTTATTTCAGTTTAATTTTCTTTTAGATATATAATCATGAATCATGCTTGTAATTCTTACTAGTTTACTAGTGACAATGTTTAAATATTATAACATTGTCATAATTCTGAATTTTCTTTGGGTTATGTTTTTGCCAGCATTAAAATTTGTAAAGAAATAGGGTCTCTATATCACTCCACTGTGGGGATGACATGCAGGGACCTAGTCTGTACATGTGTAGTTATTCATTTATTAAATTCCTAAGTTGTATGCAGAATTGGAGTGTATAAATTTTGTTTTGAACCTCTTTTGACCTTAATTACACCCCAAGAAACTCAAATTAGCTTTTGAAGTCACGTCAGGAATCAAAACACGAACCAAAGGAAGGAAGAAAAAATGAATTAGGGAAGATATAGCCAGGTCCAACACCAGACTAGGTCAGGTCCGATGCTGGACCCAACATTTTTATAGGGGGTCGGCAACCCGAGCCCTCATTTTTCTCTTCATCTTTTTTTTTCTTCTTCTTCCTTCCTCTTCCTTCTGTTCCACTAAAACTACCACCTAAACCACCTTTTTAACACCTCCCTAAACACATCTAAACAAACCTCCAACCCTTTTAAGCCAGAAATCAAAGGGGAGAAAGAAAAAAGCAAAAAAGAGGTAGGAAGAGCTGCTATCGCCGCCAGAAATATCTGGTCATATCTCACAATCCAACAGATAGATTAAGGTAAGATTTTAGTATGTTATATTAGACTCCTCAAGCTTTCTAACGCCTCTAACATTACATTAATCCATTCCATATATCAAAAGTTATGAGCTTGCAAATTTTATGTGTTAGTTTTTAAGTGTTAAATGAAGCTAGGTTACAAAATTATGGATTTTGAGCCAATGGTTCCGAGCTTAGTCTCAGTAATCTTCTTGTAGATGTTTTTAGGATATTATGTTTCAATTTGTAGGTTGATCCATGGAGAAACAGAGGAGAAATGGGGTTAAGAAAGGACAGAGAAACCCATTTTCAAGATTCTAGCGGCATTTCCCGCGTTGGAGTCAAATTAGGCGGCCATAATGGCCATCCCAACTAGATCCTGTGTGGGACTTGGTCACTCGAGTCCCCAAGTTACATTTTTGTAATTTTATGTTTTGAGCCGTTTTTGACCCGAAACCTTCCTGGACACTTTTCTACCCTTAGATCACTTCCAAAGCTTAGTTTTGAGCAATTAAAGCCCTAAAATCAATTAGGAGAGTTCAAATTAGGTTTTTAATGCTTTTCTTCGCATATTAAGGTTTTTGTGTGATTAAATGCGGCGACGGTCCGAAGATTGACCATTGCAGATTCTTTGGGAGTATATGAACCTCCCAGTATTATGAGTGGCTTAGATTTTATTGCTTAGCCATTAAGGTTAAATGTTTTATAAACATTTTGGGATACGGGTAATCATCCGCACACACTTTTATTTTGTGATACACTGATTTTAGTGGGTGTGATGATTTTAAAAAATTATAAATGTTTATGTGTTTATTTTATATTTATGTTTTATATATATATATATATATATATGAATATATATATTTGGAGATAAGTGATGATGAACCGACACCATCTGACCAAAGGTGCAATAGATGAAATGGAGACTCGGTGCTCAGATGCGAGCGGCTCCAAGAGAGCAAGTGGACTGAGCGGGGCATGCCGCCAAGTCCCGTGGACTATCTGAGTAGAGAGCCACGGGAGAGAGATTTAGATACCGAATTTTAGGGCCTTAGACAAGGGATGTGGAGAGAGCTTGTATAGGTCTTGTAGTTGTGTCCACCCACAGCGAATGGCACTATCGAGGAAACAAGCTAGAGAGAGAGAGAGAGAGAAAGAAATAAATGTTTTTAAGTTAAAAGAGATAGCCCTCGATGCAGTAAGGCTTATGACTATCGCGAGGTCAATCCTTCAGTGTTTTGTGGCCAGCCTATTTTTTTGTTCACTTTATTTAGTTTAATTAAATTATTTATTTAAATTATTGGTTTTAGAAAAAAAATTTAGGAAAAGGATTTTAAAAATAAATTGAATTGTTTTATAACTCCTTTTGGATTCCACTCGTTTCCTTAACCCATAGTGGACATTTATTGAACCTCTGTCACTCATCTGTAGCCAACCTTTTTGGATGCAGTGTCCGCATGTGAGGATCAGTATATGAGTTAGTGACACATAGGAGTTTTTCGATTTTCGCAGCTTAGGTATTCCTTTAAGTCATTCCACTGGTGCTTTATTTTAATTTATATTGTTTTATTAAATGGTTTTATATTATAAACATTATTTCTAGTTAAAGTTAAGTTTTAAATTATTTGTAGTGATAATATCAAATTCTATGCCTTACGATGCTTCGGGGTGCGCAGTAGTTGACATGTACCTCGAGTTAGCGCGATGGTTGCCACATGGAAGGTCGGCCTGTGATAAGGGAGGTCCATTTTTGTTCTTCACCTCATGATTGTGATGCTATTACTATGACTTGTAATAATTGAAATAAATTGACTTGTTTATCTTTTTTATGTTACTACTCTTATCAAAGTTTAAGGATGCCTACGCTTCTACATTTATTCAATATTTTATTTTAAGAGGGGCTTTTAGAAGTTAAAGAGTTTGATATAGTCATGAATCTTTTTTGGTTTAGAACATTTAGCTAGCTAAAAGTTTTTCCTTTTCTGGTATCTAAAAAACTTTTACAGGTTGAGATTTGTTTTACATCCAATATGAGGACAGAAACAATAAATTGGGGTGTATTGTTTACGGCCATTCTTATCCTTTACTATCATTTTAGATAAGCTAGCTTTGAAATTTCCCAATGGCTAAATACTCAATTTGGGATTAAACCTTTGACACTTTGCTTACTTCAGAACTAAATGTTTTAAAGTTTTCGATTGAGGATTAAATGTTTCCGGGTTGTTTCAATTCAGGATATACTTGGATTAAAACTGTTGAATGACGTGCACGCCCCTACAAAGCGCGTTAAGTGCCATCGTGCAATTATTTTTTATTTTCTCTTTCCTTTTCATTTTTTCCTCTTTTCTTTTAATTTTCTCTCTTTTTTTTCTTCTTCTGCTCGTTGTCTGCTTCTCCATGTCTTCTGGTTCCAATTGAGAAAGCAGCCGAATCATAGCCTTGGTTTGCATGATCCTCATTGATGCAAGATAACATTTTCCTTTCCTTTGGCTCCCTGATTTTCTCTTAAACACACGAGATATATCCAAAATGAAAAAAAAAAAAGAAACAACAAGAACGGAGTAGAGGAAACATTTTCTTTTCCTTTTTTTCCTCTTTCACGCTCTGCTTTTACTAAATTCAGAGCATGGCTTTCAATCTTTTCTCTTTTCTCATCTCCTTTCAGCCATGGTTTTTTTAAGAATGATAATAAACATGTTTCACCATGTCTGAAACATAAATGGTTTTTATGTTGCTTGATTTCTGTTGAGTTCTATTGCATTAATTGCTGGTGGTGTTTATGGAGTAGGTGTTTTAAGAACTGTGGTGTGGCTTGCCTTCCTCGTGTGATGGCTACTAGAGACTTTTCCTTTGTTGTTGTGTTTTGATTTTGTTTGCTGTTGCAGACTACAGTTAATGTGTGGAAGCTTTCTGCAAGTCTGAGATTTTGATTTTGTCTTGATTTGATACTGGTTTTTCCAGTTTTGTTTCTTTAGTAATAAATCCCTCCTTTTGCCTTTTAAAAAAAAGGAAAAAGGAAACTCAAATCTTAATCATTCACCTTAGTTTTGTGTTTCCCCCTTTTTAACAGATGTTGGCTTGACTAGAGTTAAGCTTAGGTTTGTGTTTTTACTTAGATATATTGTTCAATCCATTCATCTTATAAAATTTTTTTCAATAGAAAAACTAGATCTAGAATTTCTTGCTTTCTTGTTTGTTGAAGATCTATGAAAAATGAATGGGTTTTTAACAAATTTTTATCCAATTAATATGACGAGGAGATTGAAAATAGCAAGAAAAAGAAAATTTTTCGGGTTTGATCACTGATAGTAGGGCCGTTGGCAGTTGACGGCAACCACTGGTATTCCGGTGATCGGGTTCTGGGTTTGGGATGAAGATGGAGAGAGAAAGAAAAAGAAAATGACGTTTAACTTTTTTGTCTGAAAAAGATAATATTTATCTTAATTTTTTAATAATTTTTGGAAGCACACGTGGTATTGTTTAGGACTTAATGACACGTGTTAGTCACTTAACATTTTCCATCCAAGTACATCCTGATTTGAAACAATCTCAAAACATTTAATTCTCAATCGACAATTTTAAAATGTTTAATTCCGAACTAAGCATAATGTCAAAGGTTTAGTCCCAAAATGAGCATTTAGCCATTTCCCAATTTAGCTCTTAGTTTAGCGAGAAGCTTAAACTACGCTTCTACAGTAGTTTGCTATTTGCTTCATGCATAAATGCTTGATGTTAAATTTACTCATGCATAGCTTATCTTAGGGTGAAGATGAAGCTGTCCTTCTTTGTCACTGGTGTTCCTTCACACCATTTGGTTCAAGGCAAATATGCTGATTTGTTTTAATATTCTACTCCCTCTATTCCAAAATAATTCATTTTCAACTATTTTACAAGACTAAGAAAGTCAGTTTTTTTTATTAAGTTTTTTACATTTTTCATTTACTTTCCTATATTGCCCTTATTTAACTTTTCTCTCATTTATGATCAAAAGAAGAAAATAGAGGAGACATGCATTTAATCACAAGGGTAATTTAGAAAACTACGATAATATTACATTGATTTTGTAAAAGTGAAATATTTTGGGACAAGAAAAACTCTTTAAAGTGATAATTATTTTAGGATAGAGGGAGTATTTTATATATCATATTCTCTCATTAATTAATTTCTTGATAAATAGGCTAAGAGTTAGAGCAGAGTACTTGAGGCCGAGAGGAAAACCACAAAAATTAACAAAAGAAATGCACTGTAGACCTAATCATAGATCTCTGAAAGGCCATCAGGTGGCTTCTTGTAAAAGAGTTTCCAAAACAAGGCCATATCTTTGCTCTAGAGTCCTTGAGAAAGCCACAACCAATAATCAGACTTTAAAACAATCGAACAAAAGAATACCATCATTTGTTTTTAATCAATTAGGTCAAAATGAAGTGGAACAGTTGGGCATATTTTTCAAGTATAACATGGTACTTAATTCCATCGCCATTTTTTTGTTAGCTGGTATTTCTTCTGAGTTTTTTTCAAAAAGAAGTATGTGAAAGTATAACACCTTAAATATAGTTCCCATTTTGAATCAAACTATACTATTTTGGGCATTAAGGCTTATGTCTCCACTATCTGATTTGTTTTTTATATTTGATTATAATAATTTAGCATGCCAGTGCTCATGATGAAAAAAGAAATCCAATTATTAAAAACTTATATGGTAGCCCACTTACTGTAAGGTATGTATCTTTGATGCCTGTTGTTGTTTAGCTTGTGTAAGATTAATTTCGGCTTAATATATAATTTGTCCTTTAAAGTATACTCGTTTTGACACTTTTCCCCCTTAAAGTTTTTTCTTGGACGTTTTGCCCCCTAAACTCTTGTTTTGGACACCAATTGCCCCCTCTACCAACGACACTGTGATGACGCTAACATGGCATGGTCCACGTCAGACGGTTGTGCCACGTAGCATGGTCCACATAGTATAGTTTTGCCATGTGGCATGGTCCACATAGGACAGTTGTGCCATGTGGCATGGTCCAATTGTAGGACAGTTATGCCATGTGGCACGGTCCATGTAGGTTGCTGTGCCATGTGGCATGCATCAGCACATGCCACGTGGCACAATGTTGACATGGATCATGCCACGTCACCACTGTTATAGTGCCATTGGTCTTCATTGTTGGGGGGACAAATGATGTCCAAAATAAAACTTCAAGGGGCAAAATGTCTAAGAAAATATTTTAAGGGCAAAATGTCAAAATGGGTATATTTTAAGAGGCAAATTGTGTATTAAGAAAATTAATTTCTCAGAATTAATTGGCTGTATCAGTACTTTTATTGTTCTATTTGCTTGCCTTTAAACTTCAAGTTGATTGGCTTTCCTTAAAGAATTTGTTAATGTAGTGGTAAGGCATATAATGATATGTTACTGGCTAAACTTGAGACTATCTATATTGGTTCTAGTGACCAGGGTTCCTCCATGGTTAGCATCTGTACTCTATGGCTTTTTATCACTTAGTATATGGATGGGCCTAATATCTTTTATCTTTGCAGTTTGCATTTAATATGGAACAAAGACTTTCTGTCTCGCCCAAGTGGTTGTTTTTCAACAGAGTAAATGCTTATGCTAGGAAAGCTGTTGAAATTGGTTATGATGGCCTTCTTCTAAGGTGTTATGCCTATTTTGTATTTTCTTTTATGCAAGGAGCAATGCTTGATATTTATTATGGTGTATATTTGGGATGATCATTATTAATTGGCTATTCTGTTTCTCTTAATTTGTTCTTTAAACTTCCAACTTTCTAAGTTGCTTGGTTTGCCCATGAGCTTAAATATTTCTCCTTAAAATATTAAGTGAATGAGAGAGAATGTAGGAGTGAATTGACTTTGGTTGCTTCAGAATCTATAGATAATCAGGTAAGTCTGCTTCCTTGCTTTTGTAGTTATTTTATGATTTTGCTACTTTCCTTTTATGATTTTCCTTTTATAGAGTTTAGTGCACTCTCATTATTGTTTAACAAAGTTGTTAAGATCTGCTAAGCTTGATAATGAAAGCCTTACTGTAGAGGTGAAAGCTTTAGGTTTACAGATGTGTCATTAATTCCATTCTATAGTTGGTTCAATCCATTGGAAGTCGATGCCAACCTTAGTGTTATAGCAGAGTGCCACAAGCTAATTGCATCAGCTAAAAGGTGCTTGGAAAGGGTGTGTGTCCAAGTCTCTGCCTGACCAACACAAAATGTACTGCTTATGGAGCTTAAGAAGAAACTTGATGATCAAGGCAAATGAGATGGTTTAGTAGATATTATCTGATATCTTTCCTTTTTTGTGTCCAAAAGATTTTCAGACTTGGTAGATATTACCTGCTTATGTAGCTTGCATTGCAACTATATGGTTTATTAATATGTTAAACATTTGAAATTTTGATTGGTAATAAGAATATTCTTTAATTTTTTCTATTGATATTTCATTTTATCTTATATTAATATCAATTAATACTGAAAATATGGTAAAAGTCATCAGTTGGTTATTTATTTAAATTATACAACGAATTAGTTAGTTGTGGTCTTAGTTATATAAAATTTGACAACGCTTTAATTAGTCATGGCCTTAATACTTTTATTTTTGGCAACGACTTAGTTAATTGTAGTCTTTGACTTTTTGCCTTTAGCCACGACTCTAAGATTCGTTATATATACCTAAGACCATGAGGCCTAAGGTGACAACTTGGCAACAACTTTATAGTCGTGACTATAGGTCAATATAAGCTAAGGTGATGATAAAGATAACTTTAGTCCACGACTTTTGTGGTGGTTTAAGATTTGATTTCTTGTAGTGTTAATGGGTATGAGGATAGAAATTTGAAGTGAGAAATGTTTAGCATTTATAAAATTATCAACTTTGCATGATTTGAATATTACTCAATAAACAATAAAAGTACAATAACTTAGTAAGAAAATCAACAATAAACAATAAAAGTACAATAATTTAGTAAGAAACTTAAAAGATTAAACTCTTATTAGGTTATACTAAATATTACGAGTAATGATCCTATGGACTCTGTAAGCTTCAAAATTTGATGTATTGTACGGGTAAACTCAAAACTTGCTAAATGAATAATTAGAGAGCTTAATTCATGTTTAAGCTTGGTATAATTGATGAATTTGAGTTTGAGATGATTTGATTTGATGTTGGGATGGTTGTGGATGGAAAAAACTTAGAAACCCTAAAATCAACCTTACAAATACTTAAAACCTTTAGAATTTCATCGCAAAGTATACATTGACCAAAAGTTGACAAATTAGATGTCACATCCTGATCCACAAACTCGAGTACGAGACAACCGTTTTACTATCTCGAAATACATGTCGATCGACTACACTTCAGAAAATAACGCAAGGCATTTATTAACAAACTAGTCTCTCTGTATTATGTGTATCGCACGTCATACAACGCGTTATTAATAACTATAATATTTTTTAAAAATCTCATCTAATGATTTATTATTATATTTATTTTTCCAAATACATTTGATTACAACAATTTATATAAGAGTAATATTTAAATTAAGTTATTTTGTTTCAGTATTGTAAAACAATGTGTATAAGAATGATATTTAAATTAAATTACAATGGATCATGACATCTTGTATTTTTTAATTTTGTAAAGTCTAATTTAAACCAATGATATTCTTGAACACCAAAGAGTAAAAGCCCTTAAAAATCTTAATGTTTAATTGTTTATTTTTAAAAGCCTAATATAAAACGTATAGCCCAAATCTAATGACATTTTTGAAATATGTTAAAGAAAAATAGAGATTTAATCGGAATAAACTTTTTACGCAACTCACACTTATATATATATATATTATTATAGATAAAGCCAAAAAAAATACCAAATTTTATAAATCAAATCAAAGTCAAAGTTTTTATTTCAATACAAAACTGAAAACATCAAAGATCATAATGTCAGCAAAATCTCCTAGGTATGAGATATTAGAAAATACAAAAAGTTCATAATGTGCAGAGGTATACATAAAACCAAAACACAATGGAAGAGAAAACATTAGTGGATCACCAACGCTAGGAAGATAATCACCTACTAACTAGAAATGTAGCCCACACTAACTATGAAACGGTAGCTCTTCACTAAGCTTCAATTGCCTGAAAACATGGATGTAAAAGTGGTGAGTCCAACTGACTCAATGATATGGTTTAAAAATAATGTAAAAGACAATCAATGGAATGGGATACAATTAATCCAAAAACGAGTTAATAAAATTATTATTTCATAAAGCCATCATCCCACCAAGAAATCGTTTCCTTTAGAAATCATGTCATATAATAGAGCAGCATAAATAGAGCAAGTCCTATCCATTGATGGACTCGAACCATTGAGAGTGTCATCACATAATCTCATAAAATATTATATAAGCATAATAAACCCGCTCTCCTAACATTGTTATTCATTGCATCAGCAACTATAAATCCTCATGTTGAATTTTCCTCTGTACCTTTTAGCCCAGGAGCACACTCACTTGTGCCTCCCCTATGGACGGCCTATAATGTCATAAAATATTATATAAACATAATAAGCCTACTGTCCCAATGTTACTATTCATTACATCAGCAGCTACAGATCCTTCTGTTGAATTTTCCTATACACCTCTCAGCACAGGAGCACACTCACTTGTGCCTCCTATGGATGGCCCATAGGCTACTTAACACACTCCCCTATGCTGTTCACAACATGCAGACCATAGTCTATCTATTTGCTAGCAACGCCCCTCATGGGCAAGCCCCTGTTGGACCCATACCAAATGCCTTGAATGGACAAATCATTCATAGACCTCATAATGCCATGAACAAGCTCATAGAAATCATCATAAAAATATTTTCACAAATCATATAAAATATACATATATAGGCAACCCTGCCCACATAAAATTCATTATATAATAATAATGTGAGCAGCGGATAGTTGTATACAAAATAATTAATAAACATTTATTTATAAAACAAGTATAAAATAATTTACCGTCAATATTACTAAATATTGAGATCAAACCACTTACTGTAAGGGATAGTTGTATACTCTCAAATTAGTTCAATTGCAAAGTAGGAGCCTTACCATTATCCTTCGTCAGTGCTTCTATTTTGTGTAAACTTTCACTAGAAAATATTTTTAAAATCAAAACCATGAATATGCAAACTTGGAATAGCCTAAATAAGCTTACAATGAGCTTATGAAGGGCCTAACTTAAACCAAAATCAAATTCGAGTCAACCGAAATAAGTCTGTCATGCCCCGGCCCAGAAATTGAGCATGTGACAACCGTCGCACTACACCGAAATACGAGTCTGCAGTCCTGCACTTCGATATCATGCAAGGCATTAAATGATTTCATGATTAATAACATCTTTAAACTAATTTGGAGACTCATTTAAATTGAATAAAACAATTATGAATAAAGTTCCAATAAAATTTAACATTTTCATAAAGGTTGACCAAGGTCAACCCTACAAACTTGTTAAAGTTTGAAATACAAATCAATGTGGAAATCCCTTTTCATAAATCTGCAACTTTAAAAGATAATAGAAGTAATAGAAATCAAAGGTTTGAAAACTACTCTCCTTTATCTTTTCTTTATCCAATGGAATCTCTTACCAATCTTAAGCTCAAACTCAAATGTACAGACCGTCTCTGAAAGAAAGGCATTGCACAAAACATCTGAACCCATCACGGACATCCTGAGGCATGAAGACATAACCAAACTAATGCACTGCAAAACATGTAGACAAAAATGAGGGGTGAGTACTAACACGTACTCAATGAGTGATGTGACAATTCATAAAAGTCTACACATTTTGCAAGAGTATGGATGTAATTTCAAAAACATCTCCAGAAAATAGTCATGGCAAACCATTTGATATTCAAATGTATAAATCATGCGGTCATTAAACATGAATATCAAAGCATGCTTGTGTTCAAATCAATGTTTTATAATATGGTTTCCAAACCAAGCCAATAACTTAAGCATTTCGATGAAATCTATCTCTTCCATCGGTTGAAAACATGCTTGGAAAACAAAACAATATCATAGATATCAATATCTCAGAAATAGACATAATTTTCCACAAAACATGGGTTTTAGCCAAAAACACGTTTCTAGTATCCTAACCTCGGCTGAGGTAGAGAGGAAAACCACCAAGGGGTTTTAGCACATAACAATTATATCAAATCCATGATTTACCCCCTTCCTTGATGTTGGCCTTGGACAACTCAATGTAATGAGGTAAAGAGAGTCCAACAACAAATACACAAGTCATATGAGTCACCCTTTTCCATCAACTCTTCATGACAATCATCAACATAATAAAATATACCACAATCTATGACATTCTCCTCAACGGACCATAGATTGGCAACCATGGTTGAGTTCGGGAATCCAATTCCCTAGGTGCACAAGCACACTAATCTTATCAATACCAAATCCAAGTACATGCCATAGTTCAAAAAATCATTTATAAGCTATATGGTTGATAACCAAAGAATCACAAGTGAAACATGGCATATACAATCATTCGGGTCACATTTTTACTAAACATGTTTATCAAGCAAAATCACAAACATCCATACTCAAAACATGATTTTCAAAATTCTTTTCAAAATACTATATATGAAAACATAATCATTATCATTCAAAATAACAAGTCACTATCCACTCACAACTTTGGAATGGTAAACACTTACACGAGTCCCCATGCTTGCGCCTTGCCTTTCACCAATATGCAACCTCCTAGAAGGTAGGTTAAGACAATGAAAACAACATGTCAAGACACTTAACAAACTCATTATAACACTCTAAAGCTATATGCTATGCATTTCTACGCCTTTACGCTCAAAGTGCAGTACCCGATTTGCAATGCACTCTGTTGAGTCACTTTAAACTCAACACTTCATGAATTTTATCAAATTGGGCTCAAATGCCCAAATCTTAATCCAAGATTAATTTAAGAAGTTTATCCATCTCAAATGATTTCTTACACACTCTTATTTGAGGTTTTGGAAGGCTCGGAGAAGACGAAAATTGAGTCGGGTTTGAAACGGACAAAACTAGGCAAAACAGGGTGGCCTTGCTATGCATAGCCAGCGACCAGCTATAGGCACACCTGGCGCCAGCTGTTCATAGCCCAGTGGCCTTCCTCTTTTGGCCACAGCCAGTGGCCGGCTCCCCATGCACCCTGGGGCCAGCTCCCATAAGGAAAACCCCAATTCTCACCCTTTTTCACCCAATTTCACTCTAAACACTCCCAAACTCCATTCCAATTAAATCCAACAAAAAATTCAACTCAAATAATCATCAATACATGTTTATAACATCACTCAATGCATCAAAAACATCGATTAATATCAAATTCAATCCAAAATGCACCTAAAAACCCATTTTCACTCTTATAATTTCTAACATGCATAACTTTTTCATTTCGATTCCAATCAACATAAGTTCAAGGGAATTTTGAAGCTGAAATTGGATAGAATAGCATATGTTAAACTTGCCTTCCAATTCTTGTTGAACTTCCCATGAAATCCTCCCCTCCTTAGAGCTTAATTTTGCCAAATTATCACCAAACTTGGTTGTTCTTCCTTCCAATGTTTAACCCACGAAATTGCAAGCTCCAAGGATGATTTTGATGACTTTAATTCTTGATTTTCATGAAGAATTGATAAGAATTCAATGGAGGAATGATTTGGTTAAGGTTTATGGTGGTGGTCTTCCAAAAGAGAAGAAGAGAGAAATGAGGGAAAGAGGAAGCCTTCTTCCCATTTCCTTTCTTCTCTTTTCTTTCAACTTTGCCACCAACTAAACCCACAAAAAGACCAACTTACCCTCCAATGATCAAATAACCATAATTCTACCTTTCTTCTCCACAATGTTATAATTCTTATAAATTCAATTGACTCCTTATTTCACTTAAAGTCTTTAATTTCCATTAAATCTTCAATTCACAAAAGTAATAAACTTTGTGACTCCAAATTAATTCGTTAAGTCTTATCCATCATTAATTAATTATTTCATAATATTCTATCTTCCTTCACTTAACCTCAATTTCTCATTTATACCTAACAACTGCCAAAGTCGCTTACATAATAATTAAGCTTAATCCCCAATTTCTCAACAATGTAACAATCCTTCTTTATAACTCCAAGATGAAGTTTGAATTTCCATTCTTAATCAAAATTCTCCAAATCAACTCATTATACCTTAATACCTCAAGACTTTGATGAAATATCAACTTCAATCAATTTTCAATTTTCAATTTGAACAAAAGTTCAAATTGATAACCAAAATTTTTTGTATTACAAAGTCAACCCTTGGTCAAACTATTAATCAAAGTCAACTCTGGCCTGTCAACGGCCAAGTCTGACTCCGATCCTAAACCTATCCAGCGCCGAATGACATGTTAAAGTTTAACTTGTTTTTTGTTTGAAGACCAGCGTCAATTTTGTTCGAACTCAACTCATCCTTCTTCTTATTTAAGTTCGGCACCGGATGTATACAAAATCTAGTAGGGTTGTGCAAGAAAACTAAAAAAATCAATAAATTGAACCGAATCGATAATTTGGTTAGGCTTCGGATTATTAATATGGAAACCGATTTGTCCAAATGAACTTAAATTTTAAAAAAATGCTTGGTTTTATTAGCCTTTGGAATCTTATTTGGAAACCGACCCAAAGTTTCTATAATCTTAGTTGGGCTTTTGTAAAAAAAATAAAAGTCCAAAATTGAATGAACTCTGACTACCCGAAAACTCGCATAAAATACCTGATCCGAACTGAACCAAAACATTCGAATATTAAAACCTTAATATTCGAACCGAACCATTTGCACCCCTATGTTCTGGCATCGGAACACTTCCAAGCATCGCCTATGGTGGCCTTTAGCCATTTTCAACCGTGCATAATTCAATTTTTTCACTTTAAATCACTTCTGCAGCCATTTAAAGCTTCTACACACCATATACTCCATCCACAACACCTACAATAGCCACATTGACATCACATCTAACTTAGATACGAAAATGAGCCAAAATTACTTCAAAAATCTAAATCTTAGCAAGTACATCATGATTCTAAATGGATGTTTGGTCCAGTTTTTTGAAAGACTTATCTATTTTAGAAGCTAAAGTTATGTGTTTTAATATATGACTTTTAAATTTTTAGCTTATCAGGGAAGCAGATTTTTTGCTTCCAACAAAAACTTCAATTGAAGCGTTTTCCAAAATAATTTTTTGGGACTTATGCAGATAGCTGACTTTTTCTAATGAAACTTTTCATTATACCTTAAATACCGCTATGTTTTTCTCAATTTGACAAAAAACCTACTATTCACCTTAAATTTATAATTTGGATTTTTAATATTATTATATTTATTTGATAATATCTCAAATTTATCTATTTATAATTTCTATTTGTAATAAAGGTATATATAAAATAATTCCAATTGGTTTAAAATTTATACATAAATTATTTTAACAATGATTTGAAAATAGTTATAGATTAAAAATATATGTTTATCATTTTTATTATTATATAATTTATATGAATAATATATATATATATGTAAAATTGTTACCATGTAAAAAGTAGTAGATTTTTTCAAATATCTATACAAAAATAGTTGTTTTTCGTAATTTAAACATTTGACAATAATTTTACAATATTATTGCCAAACAATTTTTTACATCTTACTGTACTTCTGTGTTAAATTTACTAAATGTTATTTTAACTTTTTTCTCTAAACAACAATTATAGAAGAGCTCTACTGGAACAACACTTTTGCTAAAAGCTCCAGTTAACCAAACAGACCCTAGCATTCATTTAAGCCAAATGGAGGCTCTTTAAGGGTTTGTTAACATACCTTAACAGTTTAGCTCAAAGATAGCTAAACCTTCTCCAATCTCAAAACAACCGCAAATTTTAACTTGCACTCCGAACTCAATTCTACAACTTTCACTAAGAACAATTATTATCATCTTGTAGAACTCAAAAAATTACTTAGGATAGAGTATTTGCATGTCAAATTCTTTAAGATTTGAGTTAGAACATCTAGAGAGAATATTTCGGTGTTGTCTTAGAGAGAGAGAAGGAACAAAAATGGTTGAAACAAAAGAAAAGAAGGCTCGGTTGGGCTGTTGATGGTGCAGTCTGCCCCATCACATGGGCTTATATATTTTCCCTTTCTAGGAAAATCGCAATATGGCTCCCAATATCTTCACAATTCTATTTTGCCTCAAACTTTAATATTCTAATCAATTCAGTCACTAATGTATACTTTGAAAAATTCAATTAAGTCCAATACTCCACCATTCACTCCTTAATTATACAGATATTTAGGACTAAATGCCAAATTAAATTGGGGTAAGAATCCACATTAGAGCTTAATTGGACGCTTAAACTAATTAATGTCAAGTCAACTCCAATTGGGTAATGCATAGTTACCTAAGATTCGTAGAGTGATCCCTTCATGCATTTTCAAAAATTCTTTTGTGTTTGTTGAGTTCACTAACAATTGTTTTGTATCTTGATATTCAAGCCTTATAGGAGGGTGGCGACTCCAGCTTAGTGGCATAGGGTAGTGATCGAGATGTTAGCAATCTCTGATGACAACTTGTGGTAGCCTATTGAGGGACATATATAGGTGGGTCATCCTAGGTGTGAGTCGCATGGAATAGCCCCATATGACTTGTAGCTTTGCGAATACAGGGAAGGCAACATTTGGGAGAAAGGACTCAGGTATATATACACTATTTTATGATATTGAAGCATATCACTCCCGACATTCTGAGACGTCAATGGACAAGCTTAAAGTGTTTCTACCCACCTTATTGGATGGTAGTATCCAATATATATCTTATACAATGATGTTTTTTACTTAGGTATGATTTTAGAACCAAATTATGTGTTTTAATTTTAATTTGGATTTACTCGTTTCCCACTCTTTCTTGTCTAACCTTAGAGTCTGCTCTACTTGCTGCGCATATCCCTATGTACTCATTACTCTTTCTCCCTCTCTTATTGCAGAGGATCTGTTAGTTGACTTAAGTTTTTAAAGAGTAAGTTAAACTTTTTTCTTAAGTTATAATCATATAAACTTGATTAGTATTAAGTATATTAATGTTAACATTATTCTCTAATATTTAAATCAAAATCAGCAACCTCCCATAACAACCATCATCTCATGGTAACAATATTCTATTAATAATTAATCTGTTTAGCTATTAATTTATGTCCATAGATGTGCCTAATCATATGACAC
The DNA here is from genome assembly GCA_030664755.1 of Microcos paniculata. Lineage (NCBI taxonomy): Eukaryota > Viridiplantae > Streptophyta > Magnoliopsida > Malvales > Malvaceae > Microcos > Microcos paniculata. The sequence continues at coordinate 22,281,722 of CP131461.1, forward strand.
TACTAGAAAAACAGTCCATAGGAACGGAAATAGGGACGGAATTTGATGAAAAATCCGTCCCTAAAAGCCTTTCCAACGGATTTTGGGACGGATTTATTTCCGTCCCTATACGAGCGTCCCTAATATTTAGGGACGGATAATAAAATCCGTCCCTAAATATTTAGGGACGGAAGACAAATCCGTCCCTAAATATTTAGGGACGGAAGACAAATCCGTCCCTAAATTCGGTGGAAGACATGAGACAAGGTAATGACATTTGAAACGGATTTTGCGACGGATAGGCAGCTATTGCAGCGGAATTAGGGACGGAAATAGCAACGGAGTTTGGGACGATTTTTTCCGTAGCTAAAAGTAATAGCTGAAAGGTTTTATGAACTGATTTTGGGACAGATTTAGGGACGGATTTGTTTTGGGGAGGGCTTTATGGACGCTTTTAGGGACGGATTCAAGATTTAGAGACGGATTTAGGGACGGATTTTAGGGTTTCAGGTTTATTTTTTTATCCTTTAGGGACGGTTTTAGGGACGGAAAATGAAAAAAAAATTATTTTTTTGAAATAATATTTTATATATTTAGTGGCGGGGTATTAATTTTTTATGAATTAGTAGTAATAATAATAATAAATAATATTATTAATATTTTTGTTATATTTAATAATATAATAATAATAATAATAATATTTAATCGTATTATTATTATTAGTGCTATTAATATTTAGTAATATTATTATTATTATTATTACTATATAAAATAATATTAAAATAGACGAAAATGAATAATAAATTATAATTTTATATATTTACTGTAAATGTTATATACATGAAATGTACAAAAATAAATCTAAAAATCACCTAAATGGGAGGCAATCTCATCGAAGTCATCCTCGGCCTCGACATGGCCCTCGCCCTCGCCTTCGCCCTCGCCCTCGCCCCGGGCCTCGGCATCGCCCTAATGGGCCGCATGATGGACGTCATGGGGCTGAGGCTGTACCTGCGAGATGGACTCTCCGGTCCTAGCCTGAGCGTACGGAGGTGGCTCGTCTGTCGGAGGCGAAGCTCCGGGAGGCGGAGGAAAACGGCCTATCAGCTGCTGCATCTGCTGTAATCGCTACTCCCACACTCTATCTCTTTCAGCCAACTGTCAAGCAGACTCCTGTGCAGCCTCCTGTAGCCTTCTGTCGACATCGGAGCGCAAGTCGGCCATCTGTTGTCGCAAGGAAATATTCTCTTACGACTGAGATGGGATGGAAGAAGAGTCGGCCTGAAACTGGGGGTGGTGAACTAAGTCGCCGTACCCTAGCATCCGACCGCGTTTGCCACCCGCTACCCCCTGAAAGACCGTATGCGGGTTGACCTCCGAGTCATCGGCAGCTCGTGCACGTGCCTCCGCAATCGCTCGATCATAATCCTCCTAAAAGAAAGAATATAAATTAAATTATCAGGTGTGTGAAGTATAAGATTAATCGAATATTCTTATTTTAAATTGAATAATTATATAAGAATAAACTAAATTAACGTTACAATTGTATAAGTAATTACTTAAAATGATTATATATAATGAGTTATAATTACTTAAACTTTAACTTCAATAATTATATATTTAAGTACTTAAACTTACAGCAATGGTCTTGGCACGACCCTCGGGATAATCACCGGCCTTGGTCTTGTACAGCTTGCCGAATAATCTGTCAGGACCGGGACCACCACCTGCCTCCTTAACCTACAAAAGCAAAAAATGTGTTAAATAATTATAAGAAAAATATGTATGAAATAAAAAACTAAAGAAAAATAAAATATGGATTTAATTATTACCAAATCGGACCAGTGGAATGTGGTGCCCCTACTACCACCTCTATAGACAATTGCCTGCTCAGTGCTGCGATTCTTCTTGTTCACCTCACTGTGAAGCTTGAAAGTAGGGTCGGCATCCCACTGTGCACAGAGGCGGTCCCAGACATGGTTTGAAGTCCAAGTAGGTGCCCTACGTATCTGCCGAGCCCGGCTACACTCATGCCTGATGAATTTGCCGGCTGTGGTATCAAAGAAGGCCCGTGCCGCCTTCCGCTCCTCGGCGGGGAACAAGTAACGCCTCTGTAATTTGAAAGAAATAATGAAAGTGCGCAAATAATAATGTCATAATTCAATTAAACAAATTAAGCAATGGTAATAATAATTACTAAATAAAATATTCAAATAATAATTATGAACTAATTAAATTATATGAATAAACAAATAATTAATGTAGGTTATGACTTACCATCCATAAATCAAACATACGGGTGCGCGTCTCGTGCGGAACCTTCATCCAGGATAACCACGGCTCGATCCAATGTCCGTATATGATATGCTTGATCTCTGTCTTCGCCCTCTTGTTTGTCTTTTCATCCCTTCAAAATTCCATTATCAAAGGTAGTTAGTAAGAAAAACAAGTAAATATAATTAGGAATCATTATAAAATTAAAAAAAGTTAATATTTTACTCGTAAATCTGGGCCACTGTCGGTGTCGGGGGATCTAGCTGAGATGGGCCGGACACATCAGGTTGAGATGGCTGGGCAGCCTGGGCTGGCTGGGGGGACTGGGAGGGCTGGGAGGGATGTGAGGCAGGTGTAGGCATGAAAGACGACGGGGCAGTGTGGGAAGAGGAGGCTCGCTGGGAAGCAGTCGTCTGTGCTGGCGGCACAAGGCGGTATGTCAATCCGCCGACTATCACCTCCTGAACTGGCGGTGGAGATGGAGATGGAGATGCACCATAACTCTGTGCTGGAGGAGCATGGCTAGATGTAGGGATGGAGGAGTGGAGACCAATATCCGGAAGCAACGGAAGTGATGTGGAATGAGATCGAACCGCTGATGCAGACGTCGGCTAAGTACGAAATATTATAACAAACTTGTTAGTTTAATTAATTATATTTAAGAACATTCATGACAGTTAATCAATTTTGGTGAATAAATATTGAAAAGCACCTGTGTATGCTGCGAAGTTGGAACAGGTGGGGATGGGAACGTCTCCTGAGGTAGAACGGTGGGTGGAGGTGGTGGTAATCGCGAAGCAGGATGACCGACTGAGGGAGATCCTGATCCGGAATGGTGTGACTGAGTCCCGGAGCCCCCTCGACCAGAACTAGCCGATCGACCTTGGCCTCGGCCTCGACCTCGACCTCGTCCTCGACCGGAACTCGAGAGATGATCATCGTGCTGTGAAGTCTACAAAATTGTGGCTTATCATTAATAATAAACTAGTTTATTTCAATTTTGTATTAGTTTTAAAATTAACAAATTTTATAATTACAACTAAGTAAGTAATTTAATTAAATAAATTATTTAATTAAAATGATTATTGAATAGTATTATTAAGTAAATATAATTATATTTAGTTTATTCATTGATTTAGGGAAGTAATTAATATTATGATTTAAATATTTGTAATCTAATTTACCAAATATCCTTTTAAATTTATTCAACTTATTAAAGTAAGTAAACTAATTAAAGAAATTAGTATTTAATGGTTATATATTTATTAAACTATTTAGTAATGAACAACAAGTTAAAGTAATTAAAGAAATTAGTATTTAATTTTTAAATAATTATTATACTATTAACGCATTACTATAATTAAACGTTGTTCTAATTATTGTAATATTGAACAGCTTTAAAGATATATTACTATTTTATGTTTGACATTATTTAAGTAATTATAGTAACTACAGTAATTAAACAAGTAATTATATTTTAATCAATATTTAATATTTAAACTTATTAAATTAACTACTATGAGTTAATATTTAAACTTATTTGAGTAATTAGACTAATTAGTATAATTACTAAATATTATATCTATAAATTAATGGTACTAATTAGAGTAATTAGTAACATTACAAATTATGACATTAGTTACACTAATTTAAGTAATTAGAGTAATTATTAGTATTACAAAGTATTTTTTACTTAAACTAATTAAACTAATTAGAGTAATTAGTATGATTACTAATTATTAGATATTTACACAAATATTACTAATTAGAGTAATTAGTAATTATTATATATTCAAACTAATTATACTAATTGAACCATTAGTATTAATTATTACTATTTATTATATTTATAAACTAATAATACTAATTACCAAACTATCAAATATTTTAACTAATAATACTAATTAGAGTAATGAGTATTTTTATTACTAATTATTATATATTTACAAATAATACTAATTAGAGTAATTATAATGAGAACAAAATAATGAACACCAAAACAATTAAACAATGAGAACAAAACTAAAATTAGACCAAAATTAACAAAACTAAGAGAAAACTTAAATTATACCGTCATTGGACGGAATTGGACCGGATTTGAACCGGGAAAACGTCGTCGGCAATCACAGGCAGAGAACCGCAGTTGGTGACGGACCAAATGGCGGCCGACGGCGAGGATGAGGGCGCTGCGCATGGCGGCTCGCGGGGTGGGGGGGGGGGGGGGGGAGGAAGGAAGAAGAAGAAAGAAAGAAGAAGAAGAAGAAGAAAGAAATGGGGGGAAAGGATCGTCGGCCCGATTATATTAAATAAATTGGAGCGGATTTAGGGACGGATATTTAGGGACGGATTTAGCAACGGATATTTGTGAATCCGTCCCTAATGAAAAGCCAAAATTAATAATCCGTCCCTAACTAACAGTTGTCAACAACTGATGCTTGAAAGGGCGTAGGATTTAGGGACGGAGTTAGGGACGGATTATTAAAAAACTGTCCTTAAATCCGTCCATAAATTAATAAAAATTACTAAATCCGTCCCTAAAGTACGGCTGGAATCCAGAGAGCCGTCCAAAAGTGGTTGAGTATTGGAACGGAGTTAGGGACGGAATTAGAAATTCCGTCCTTAATTCCATCCCTAAACGACCGATATTTAAAAAATTTAATTCGAAAAAGTGCTCAATTTAGGGACGGATTTTGGGACGGAATTTTAAATTTCAAAAAATCCACCCCAAATTCCGTCCCTAATGAAAAGCCAAAATTATTGGCGGGAACAAACGCGCCATTTATTTTTTAATAGGGACGGAATTAGGGACAGAATTTATATAATCCGTCCCAAAATTCGTCCCTAATCTAAGTAAAAAAAATTGGCGGGTTAAATCACGCGCCATATTATTTATTATAGGGACGGTTTTGGGGACGGATTATATAAATTCCGTCCCTAATTCCGTCCCTATTAGGTTATAAATAAAATGATAAATTGTCGTATAGGGACAGATTTAGGGAGGGATGGACAATATAAAGACGGATATAGTGACGGTTTTATCCGTCCCAAGTATTAAAAATCGGTTTTTTTGGCCGATTTCGAATTAAATGAAGAACGGGGACAATTACTTTCAATTATATATGCAATTTGGTCGAAATAACCCACTAGGTATGTGTAAACTTTAAACCACATAGGTTTTATATGAAATATACAAACGTGTTTGTTAAGTACTATAGTTATGTTACTAACACATCGAGTACTCTTCGTTCCAAACAAATTTAAAGCTTGTAGAGGATTCCGATAAGCGATCCAACTTTCTAATACTCTCATCTACATACCTCTGATAGCTTGTAGTTGGTGAATGGTAAATTGAAAGACGAATGAGCCGGTTTAGTCCTTCTATCGATATCATACGAGATTGATGAGTTGCAATGGTTATAGCAACGGAAATTGCGTTAGCAACGGATTTAGGGACGGATATTGTTGTTAGGGACGGTATACAATTAAACCGTAGGGTTTGAGGTGCCAAAAAGTCTTAAACACTAAGATCAATAAATAGGGACGGAATTAGGGACGGCAATTCTAATTCAGGGTTTTGGATTTAAGGTTTAAACCCTTTATTTAGGGACGGATGATAGAAATCCGTCCCTAAATCCGTCCCTAGTATTCAAATGGTCAAACATGTTTTCAACGGAATTAGGGACGGTTTTAGGTATTTCCGTTGGTAAAACCGTTGCTGATCGTTATATGAAATGACTTATTTTAGACACGGATATAGGGACGGAAAATTCAATATCCGTCCCTATATCCGTCCCTAATTTGTTTTCATGAAATCTTTGTAGAATTACGTCGAGGTGGGTATTAGTTTATTCCCTTTGCACCATATAATTATAATAAAATCACTGCCATATTAAGAATTATGTTTAAAGTTATTGGGGAATTAGTAAAAGTTGAGGATTGCATGAACTTGTACATAACTTAACACTTAACATATTGCTAATGCAATTGGCGAAATATAATTATGGCATCTGTTAATTACAATCCTGGTACAAAGCAAGTTAAAATTCATTTGGATTATATCCAACATCATCATCAGTGTCATCGGAGCAACTTGTTGATTCTGCTGAATCGAACTCATCCTCCGAGTCATCCAATTCCGCGATTGGTTGAAGCTCCCCTAAGTCAACAGTTAAGTTGATACCAGCCATGTCAAACAATTGTATTGCATCTGTATTAGTGGTAACAGCTGGGGTTTGCACGATCTCTTCATTTTGGTATGGAGCATCATCTTCAACTTCTTCAGTAACATTATGAACAACTCTCCTCGATTTTGTCTCACAGACGGCCAACCAATTAGCTCTGTCTCTGCTAGCTCCCGGATAATCACAGAAGTAAACTTGAATGGCTTGTTGTGCTAAAACAAATGGATCATATTTCTGATACATCTTTTGCCGATGGACATCAACCAACTTGTAATCTTGATGAACCTTCATTCCGTTGATAGCGTCAAACCAATCACACTCGAACAAAACAACTATGGCCATGTTGTCTGAAGAATTATACTCAAGGACCAAAACATCTTTCAGGAGGCCATAATAACTGGTGGAAGGATCGTCCATATTTGTGCCTCGAACACAAACACCCCAAGTCATTATTGCTTTGCCAGCTCCATGTTGAAGAGTGTGGAAGTTATACCCGTTTATAAACACACCGGGCCAAGAGGTTGCCTTCCTTGAAGGTGGCCAAGCAAGTAGCATAAGCACCGGCAAATCATCAATATGCTTTGCTCGATTAACCGGTGCATCAAGCTGTATGTGATAACCCAGGAGTTAGAATAATCAAACTAATATCCTTAAATCTTTATAAATCTCTAAACAGTTTAATTATCAAAATCGAACTATACTAACATATCGCTTGAACCAATCGGTGAAACGGGCGTCAATCGAATCATCAATGGTACGCTGATCGAATCCATCATTTTGATAATATTGGACAAAGGAGCTGGGGTAAAAACAAATCGATATAAGTGAAACAAACTACATATAATGAAATAAACGATTTCGTTGTGAAAAATTGCAATTAACTTACTTAAGGATGGGTTGCACCTCTGGACAATTTCGCAAAACATACGTATGTGCTACACGTTTTTCTTTCTCACCGAGCCATTTCGTTTTCTCCTTACCCTGAAATCGGGTTGGATAGTTAAAAATGGAGAACGGTTTGAGAGACTCATTGGCTAATCCTTCATCATTGCGCCTGGGTCGCTTCGTGTGGCAATACACGTCCGAATGAAAGTAATTTTGCGCGAAGTAATTAAATTCCTGTGCAATGTAAGCTTCGCAAATTGATCCTTCAACCTGAGCCTTGTTACGAATTGTCTTCTTTAGTTGGTGAAGAAACCTATATGAATTTAATTAAACAAATATGTATTACGATGCACGTATACACATCGTTCAACAAAATTATGAACACTCAAATTATCAGGTGTCCTCAAAATAAAGAAGTTGTTAGTTTACCTTTCAAAGGGATACATCCATCGGAATTGAACCGGCCCTCCAACTAATGCTTCATACAGCAAGTGAACAACCACGTGTTCCATTGAATCGAACATGGCTGGAGGGAAGACCTTCTCCAAGTTACAAAGAATGATCAGAACTTTCTCGTTCAAATCTCGAACCTTATTAATGTCCAGCATACTTGAACATATGCACCGAAAAAAGAGGCTAAGTTCGGTCACAGGGTTCCACACACTAGGAGGCAACATCTCTCTGAATGCAATCGGAAGCAGTCTCTGCATAAAGACATGGCAATCGTGACTCTTCATGCCGGAAACCTTCTCTTCATTCATGTCAATACATCTCCCAATATTTGAGGCATACCCATCAGGAAACTTCAAATTCCTCAACCATCTCAGAATAGTTGTCTTCTGTGTTTTGTACAAATTATAGACATCATTAGGTTTGGTGCGTTGCTCGCTTTAAGGATCAACTGCAATTGAACTTCGAAAGCATATAGCACTGATGTCTTTTCTGGCATTTAAAGTGTCCTTTGATTTGCCTTTCAAGTCCATGACAGTTCCGAACACTGCATCAAAAACATTCTTCTGAATATGCATAACATCAAGGTTATGGCGGATCAAGTTTGTTTTCCAATAAGGAAGATTCCAAAAAATACTCCTCTTAGTCCATTTGTGATGGGTGCCATAATATTCAGGCATATTAATTGGCTCATCCATAGCTGTGGGCAAATGCCAAACGTGTCCATATATTTCTTCCCCTGTCAACCTTGGTGGTGCAGCCATCCTCTCAACTCGACCACGGCGGAAAGACTTCTTATCCTTCCTATATGGATGATCCGAGTCAAGGAAGCACCTATGGCAATCAAAATAAGTCGCCTTCCTACTATGTGGAAGCACGAATGCTCTACTCTCCTGCATACATACAGGACATCCTAGTACTCCAGCGGTGCTCCACCCGGATAGCATGCCATAAGCGGGGAAGTCATTAATGGTCCACATAAGAGCAGCCCTCATGCGAAAATGCTCATTCCTCGAAGCATCGTATGTCGAGATCCCATCTTCCCACAATTGCTTCAATTCATCAATCAAAGGTTGCAAGAATACGTCTATGTTTTTCTTCGGGTTTTTTGGACCCGGACAGATTAATGTTAAGAACATGTAAGGGCTCTTCATGCACGTACCCGGAGGAAGGTTGTAAGGAGTTACAATAACTGGCCAGCAAGAATAGGTCCTTCCGAATTGCTCATGCGGTGCAAAACCATCTGCACATAATCCCAATCTAACATTTCGAGCTTCTGAACCAAAATCAAGATATGTCCTGTCGAAATGCTTCCATGCCTCGGCATCGGATGGATGGCACATAACCCCATCTTGAGCTTCATGTGTAGCATGCCACGTCATTTGTTCAGCTATGCCTGCGGTATGGTACAACCGTTGCAACCGGGGAGTCAGTGGCAAGTATCTCAAAATGGCTGTCGGAATTCTTTTACGAGTTCTATCCCCACGTCGACTTGTGTCCTTGAATCTAGGTTCACCACAAAACCGACAGCAATCAGAGTTTGAATGTTCCTTCTAATACAATATGCACCCATTCTTGCACGCATGAATCTTTACCACAGGTAAACCTAATTCATTGATGGCTTTCCTATGTTGATAATAGTTTGGAGGAAAGTTATTTTCCTCCGGTAATACTTTCCTGATGGCATCACAAAAATAATTGAATGCACCTTCGGACAAGTTAAACTCCGACTTCCCATTTAACAAGGTGGAAGCAAAAGACAACTGTGACTCACTAGACCCCTCAAACAAAGGCCGATCCGCATTTTGCACGATGTCAAACCACTTGTCATCCAACTGTGTCACAGGTTGCTCTGTGAATGGATCTTGCTCATATCCATACTGGTTTGCTGCTTCTCCACTGGGTCCGGGCTCGTCTTCATTATTTTGGGCAAAGCTCGATCGTGCAGCATCAAAAACCATACGCTGATCCCATGTCATGTCATCATAGCAACCCCAATGTGACATCTCATCCGGTAATGACACTTGTTCGTGTTGCTGCTGCTCGTTATTTTCAATACTACATAATGGCTCTCCGTGACTAACCCAATTCCAATAATGCTCCTTAAATCCACGTAGTATTAAATGTTGTGCAACCCTCATTGGTAAAAAGAAGTGCATATTATTGCACTTAGTGCAATAACAACGAATTTTTTCTCCATTTTTCCAAGACGCGTCTTGACTTGATGCCCAACTAATGAATTCTCCAACACCAGCTATAAACTCGTCGGTTACACCATTCTTTCCTAGTTCCTTCGGATGATACATCCATTGTCGACTGTAGATCAACTCTTCCATTTCTCTTGTCAAATATCGCACAAATTTAGTTCGATTACTATCCTCAAACCCTATTCGATACTGTTAACAACTGCAATGAAAATCTACAATGAATTATGAACTATATGAAGAAGTTCCTTTTACATTTTTCAACTCAATTATATTTGGTCATTTTGAGCGAAATAAAAACTACATTGCACACAATATAAAACAAGATACTTAATGTAAGCTCTTGCAATTAAATAATACTCAACAAATGCAATAAAAGTAATTCCATTCAATCAAAGTTCTACAATTACAATAATTGAAATGTGAATCGTATTAATATCAAATACTAAGTTATAATTAATAAAAACAATTATACACAACGAAATAAATATTACACCTAAACCCAATCACAAATAAACTGACAATTATGTAATTCAATTTTAATTAGTTTATGTAACGTACATAATAAAATTAATAAGCATCACAATAAAACTAAACCCTCATCAATTAACATTCAAAGAAATCTAACAATTTTACACTAACATATGGAAAAAATCACCAAAACTCAACATTCAAATTTAAAAATAATCATCAAAATCTGAATATTATCTAATTCCTTAATTTATAACATATGTTAATCATCAAAATAAAGTCGTATACAAAGAAATTTGAAGATATTACCTTGATTTCCACCAAATCAACACAAAACTTGACTTTTACTACTATTTTCTTATGGGAAAATTGAGAGAATGAAGAAGAAAGAAGTAAGAAGATGGGTAGGGAGGCGGAGAAAATGAGGGTTCTGCTAAGTGCAGAGCCCTAAAAACATGGCCAGTCAAAACGCACCGTTTTGGCTGGCCAAGTATAATCTTTTCCTTGGCTGACATTTGGGACGGAATTAGGGACGGATTTTAAAAATCCGTCCCTAAAACCGTCCCAAAAATAAGGCAGATATTCATCAATTTATCTCACCATAACCGTCGCTAAATACGTCCCTAAATCCGTCCCTAAAACCGTTCCAAAATTATTCCATTGTTTTTGCTCTAATTTCTGTCCCTAACTTATTCCCTCCCTAAATCCATCCCTAATTTTACAACGGATTTTGGTACGAATTATTTTTCCGTCTCTATTTCTCCGCTCTACTCTTTAGCGACGGATTTAGGGACGGATTTTTTTTCCCGTTGCAAATTCCGTTGGTAAATTAGGGACAGAAAAATCCGTCCCTGTTTTCCGTGGCTATTTAGCCTTTTTCTTGTAGTGTGAGATGAGATCATAAAGCATGGAGACATTAGATACTAAATAGGTTAGAATTTGAAAATCCAATTTGGAGATGTTATTTTGTGTAAAAATAATAATACATATATATAAAAAAGAAAATAAATAAATTAGATTCCAATTATAAGCAAAAAATTAGAATATTCATGACAAGACCTGCCAAAAATACTAGTGTTAAATATGTGCTCCTATCAGATTCTTCATATATAAATTTATAATATAAAGGTACATTAAAAATAAAAACTTGGGAGACTCTGGTTAATTATTATAGTATATATAGTATATAGTTCACATGCTACTGATCAACAGGATATGCAGTTGGAAAATTTATTTCACAAATCTTGTTGACATGAAACTTTACCCGCACATCACCCAGCAACTAATCTAATGAATATTTCAATCATTGTTGTTATTATTATTAGCATTATTATTATTTTATTATATAGGTATATATATATAATTATCCTATACACTCTCAGTGGAGCGGGTTTAGAGGGTTGTCTCCCTATAGAGTTTTTTTAATATTAATTAATTAATTAGTTAATTAAGTAATGGGCTATATATTATTCTCCAAATACTACTTGTGGAGTTTAAATATTTCACTGACAGTTAATGCCATGATTCGAGCCGGCTAGGCTTTGACCAAATGATCACAAAAAATGCCCTTATCCGGTCTTGGTTCGGCTCGACTATTCAGGCCTAATCATTTGTCTAAGGCCCCGCATGAATTTCATTCTAAAATGTATAAGACTCACATAAACTTGTCTAATTTTTTTCCTTAAATATAGAATAATATAAAAATTAAATTAAATTTAAAGTTATTCTAAAAATAAATTGTATTTTTAAAGTTTACATAACACATTTCACATGTTCATATTCAATTAAAGCAAAAAAAGAAAAAAGAAAATCATGTCTACACTCCACATTAAAATTCTAAAATGTAAATAATAAGTAATAAATATTAAATATTAAAAATATTTTATAACATGTAATATATATATATATATAAAATATCGATCCATGTCAGGCCCGGATTTAAAAACTTAATTCTAAAGCCTGGCGTAAAATTCAGGCTTTATTTTATTGTCTAAACTCTTCCATTTTTTGAACAGGTCTTTGAATTTTATGTGTGTGTGTCTATATATATATATATATATATAACATTTTGAGTTCTTTACACTCGGGGCTGGATTGACCATTTTAGTCATGATACTCTCACTTTCCACTAAAAACGTTTCCTTACATTGACGGGGAAAATAATGAAATTAAAAGGGCATTTGGTATGATACAAAATAAACACTTTGCATGTAAAGTGTATGGCTGCAAAGCATTTACATCATTTTGTATAATTTTTTAATAAAAACTGTATGACACTTTTTTTAGCCATTTTGCATTGTATTATGTAAAATATTTTCTATGGGGCGAGATGGTGAAATATTCTGTACAATGCATGTAAAATCTCTCTAGATGTAAAATTACAAAATATATATGATTAAGTCTGGCGGCAGACTAACAAAAGAGTAATTTAGTCATTTACTTTTTAAATTGCATGTAAAATTATTGTTTAAATCAAACATGGCAAACACTTTGCATGTAATTTAAAAAGGCTGAAATCTCAATAAAGGATCAAATATTTTCAAAAAATCTCAATTTGGTCCTTAACCTTTTAATTTTGTCAATTTAGGGCCTAACGTTTGTAATTTGGGTCAAATAAGGGCATCATAGAAAAACTACCAAAATTTGGTTTTTAAGTGATATAATTAAGCAAAAAAAAAAAAGTCGAATTGAAGAAAAAAAGTTTGGTTTGGAGAAGAAAATTTTATTTCCATTCAAAGATTTTGGCAATTAATATTAATTATGAAAATAAAATATACTTATCAAACCCTTATTTAATTCAAATTTAGAAATGTTGAAATCTTTAATTGACTAAATTGAAAGGTTACGAACCAAATTGAGACTATTTACAAATGTTAAACCCTCAATTGATAAAATTAAAAGGTTTGGTCCCAAATCGAGATTTTTAAAAAAGTTTTAACCCTTAATTGAGACTTTAGCCATTTAAAAAAGGATTACACATCTAAGCCAATAATGTAATGTCACGGCCGGACCCCCCCGGGTCGGCCACGTGGCAACCGCCATGCTGTCTCGAAGTACGTGCCGACCGCTCACGCACTAGAAACACCGCAAGCCAAAGAAATGGATATCATTGATGCAAAACAACTAAAACTTTAATTAAAAATTATTTAATAAAATAATTAACTTTAAAAGATGTACCAGTGGATTAATTTAGAAGAAATAGCTACGCAGTGGAAACACTAAACCTCAGCCACCGACGCCTCCTAATGAGCCTCCATTCTATTTGCTGACCCCGTATGCGGATCTGCATCCATTCACATTGGATACAGGTGAGTAGGGCTGTTCAAGCGAACCGAAAAACCCGATAATCAAACCGAACCGACAATTCAATTAGGGTTTGGACTGATCATACGAAAACCGAATTAACCGAATGGAAACCGAATTGAACCGAATTGTCCAAATGAGCTAAAATTTTAAAAAAATGTTTGATTTTATTGGCTCAAAATTGAATGATTCAAAGTTTTTATAATCTTATTTGAGCTTTTGTAAAAGAATAAAAGTCTAAAATTGATTTTATTGGTTCAAAATTGAATGAATTAAAGTTTTTATAATCTTATTTGAGGTTTTATAAAAGAATAAAAGTTCAAAATTGGATGAACTCTAACAACAAGAAAACCTGTAAAAAAATGCGAACCGAACCGAAATCGAAGTGTTCGGGTATTAAAACCTTAATACCCGAACCGAACCGAACCATGTACACCCCTACAGGTGAGTGACAGAGGTTCAATGAATCTCCATCGGGGTTAGAGAAAACAGGGTAATCCAAAATAAAATAATAATAAAATAAATATTTTTCTTTTCAAAATTCTTTTCTGGTTCTCCAACCGAGAATTCTCTTTAAAAACTCTTAAATAAATAAATATACAAATCTTACATGGGCTGGCATCTCTTTCATATTGGAGGCTCGACCCATCGACTGCATGCCTCACTACACCGAAGGCTATCTCTTTTCTTTCTAAAACATTTTCACATTTTCTCTTTCTCTAGCCCGTTCCCTCAGTGGTGCCCGTCGCTATGGTGGAACACAGCTACCTGGAGCCTTGGCGAGCTTCCCTAAGCGCCTCTCCTAGTGTCTCGTCTCATCGTGCCCCTCGATAGGCGATCCACGGCTGAGAATCATGCATGCCTTCTCGAACTTGGTCCACGCTCCTGCATATATTGGAGCCCCGAGGAGCCTATTCAAACACGCATCTCGTGTCCCATCCATGCATTTATGATATATATATATATATATTTTGAACATATAAACACATACATATAAGTCTTTATATTTTCTTTGAAAACATCTCACTGTCTACGTGGGTATATCACAAATACTGTGTGTGTGTGGATTTCCCGTATCCCAAAACCTTTGAAAACATTTACATTTTTAAAACCTTTGTTCCCAGTGGCTAAACAAAAAAGTCTACGCCACTCACAATATTGGGAGATTCGTATACTCCCAAGCACTCCATGTAACTTTAACCTCCGGCACATTGCCGCATTCAATTCACCCAGAGCCCTAGTACACGGAAATACGTTAGCATTCATAATTAAACTATGAATGCACCTATGAGGCTTTAACATGACCTAAGACTAGGATTGAATGTGATTTGGGGCCTAGGAAAGTGTCCGGGAGGTTTGGGGGCTAAAATCGGACTCTTGACCAAAACGTATCAAAATGCCCCCGAGGGCCCGTGGGCCCCACACCAAGATTAGGCTAGGCCCCACTCAGGTTGGGCCAAGTTCTACGTAAAATAAGGCCCAAAAAGCCCTTTTGCGAGATATTTATATATTATAATGATATAATATATAAATACCTAAGATATATTAATATAATATATAAATATCTAAAATATATTAATATAATATAAAAATATCTAAACAGGGATTTGATCGACCCTTTCTTCGGTCGGTCCCTCCCCCGGTTTTCGCATTCGTTTCTCCTTCTTTCGACGTACAAACTTAGACAGGCGATCCTCATGGCATCCATGACGGATTCGTTAAGGCATAAACGAGAAACACCGGTCCAATTTCCGTAAAACCGAGATTTTGCTTAAATTGACTAAATCTTCGATCTACTCTCATCTGGTGCACAGAAATATGTAAAAACGAAGTACGATGTAGATTAAGGTGAGTATGATAACATATTAAAAACTCACCTTATTTCGCCTGCCCAATATCCGTAGATCTGAGTTTTAAATTTGAATTGACCAAAAACTTTAAACTCAGATATACTCTAAACCGATGCATGGAAATACGTGTAAACTTAATACAACATAGATCGAGGTGAGTAGAATGACATATTAGAAACTCACCTTGTTTCGCCGGCCGGTTTGTCCAGATTTGTCAATTGTACAAAATACCTCCGTTTGGCTCCAAAGAGAAAAAAGAGAAAAAGAAAGAAAAAAGAAAAAGAGAAATGAGGAAAAGCTTCAGCTTTCCTCTATTTATAGAAGAGCCCGACACTGAGTCAAAATGAAAGAAATTAGAAAAAAGAAAAAAAAGTTTGACCCAAATAAATTTCACTACCCGTTGGCTAAATCCTTTGATTTCTTGTGCCAACGGAGCCCATAATAAATTTCAAGGGACTTAATTGGAGGTCTTTTTGGCATTTACTAATTTCCATGTACGGTTAATTACTTTATCTTCCAACACCGTATTATCCTAATTTTCACATCTCTTCTTAATCAGACACATCCGAACTGACATATTGTCCACTTAATACGCCATCTTACACTATTCCGTTTGTACAAAAAAGTCGTATTAGGTCCGAGTGTGTCAACTCTCCCCTTCTTCTAAAAATTCATCCTCTAAATTAAATGAGGTAGCTTGGGGAGGTTTGGCTTCCATTCGAAGCCCTCCTTTCGTTTTCGAATAGTGTTCGCATCACTTTTCGCTGCTGAAGTTCACCGTGCTTCCGCTGCGCACTCTGATCATTCTCTTCCTCAAGAGTGGTTTCATCACCCTTCTACTCTTGAGTTTGAACCTCATCTTTTCCTTACATAGCCTACCTTTGCCCAATTATAGGATAGCCTTTCTTCACTTCAGTTGTGATACTTGGAGGTTCTTCCTCCACTTCAGCCGTGCTTACTCGATTCTTTCACCGTCCTTATCCTTTCTTAAAGTCTCTCTTGACAAGACTATCCTCTTGTTACCTTTGAGGTTCCATACCTCTTACTCTTCTTAGGAGTTCCTTCTCTTTTTCTTTGCCACTGCCTCTCACTTCGAGGCCATCCTCGTACGCGCTACTCGTCTTTTCTTGGTTTTGTACTCGTCTTTGTAACTAAGCTATTGGGAAAGACCTTAGCTTAACTCCCTCACCTTTGCGGCGAGGATGCGGTGAGTTAATTGTCTTTCTCCCCTACCTTGGTTTTGTTTCTCCGTTTTGTTCCTTACTTCCAATCAAATCTCATGGCGTATGAGTCGAGCTCCTGTACACATTGGCCCACACTTGGCCACATCATAACAGAGGAATCAGAGATCATGCCCTCTCGGCTCTCACAATCTAACTCAATCTCTAACCGCCCAACTTTATCACAAATAGAGCCCTTGGCCCATCACATCACATATAGGG
Organism: Microcos paniculata; assembly: GCA_030664755.1. Lineage (NCBI taxonomy): Eukaryota > Viridiplantae > Streptophyta > Magnoliopsida > Malvales > Malvaceae > Microcos > Microcos paniculata. The sequence goes on from CP131461.1 coordinate 22,298,761, forward strand.
CCCACGGCCCGTCTCATCTCTCATCCTCTCTGGGATGGAAAACTCTTGGAGGTCTGATGCTCTCCCCAATCACACACTGGGCCGGTCCTTTCGAGTGGTCATCACAGAGATCCTCAAGATCTCGATCTATGATCCTTCCTCTCATGGGGATGCCTCACATGGCTCCCAAGTCACTCATACCTGAGCCTCGAATTCATACCCATCCATGCCATTTCCTTGGCCTCTTAGGCTTTCATTTGTCTTTTAGGCCTCTTAAGCCTCTCAAAAAGGGTTTTCTTTCCCCACCAACATCCCCGTCATCACGGGACGTAGCCAATCATGCCATGTTGATCACTGTATGCTCTTTATCTTTGTGCTTCTCTTTGCTACGCCTTCTTTTTCCTCCTTTCATCAACTGTGTTATCTGGGGTTTCTTATCCCTATATCTATCCTTTTCTTCCTTTCCATCCGCCCACGACTATTGTGGGGTCCACATTTTCTTTTACCTTCTCGTCAACATGGAATAATGTACTTCACGTACGTCACACTCATACGGCATCCCTTTGTAGCTTCTCCATCCTCATACTTCTTTCTTGAGGTTTCCCCTTCTTTCCCTTAACTTGATCTTCTTTTTGGTCCATTGCCATCTCTTGACATCATCCTGAAGCTCTTGTCATCTCCATACCCTTTTCTTTAGGGTTATCTCCATATTCTTCTCCTCTCCATAATTTTTTACCTTAATTTATATGACCTTTCACGTCGTATCCAAGGTTTCCTTTACCTTGAACTCATTTTTTCTTTCTTTGCTTCCTTCTCTGATTTTCTTCATTATCTTTATTCTTTTTCCTCTTTTCTTCTAACACCTTTGTCTCTCTTAGGGTTAGAATTTCCTTTTCTTCTGCTACTTATACTGGCTATGCTCATAGAAGTTCATGAGCCTGATCAAGTTCTTTCTTTATTCCCGTACTCCTTCCATTTAGTACTCGGGGTTTTCTTTTGTCATCTTTTCTGTCTCAGTTCTCTCATCTTTTGCTTTTCACATGCGGGTTTCCTTTATCTCAGCCATCTTCGGCTTTTAATTCATTGATATTTTTCTCTTTGTCTTTCGATACCATGGTTTATTTATCGCGGACAACACCTTTCTTTATCCTCCATTGCCTTACAATCTTGTTCGCGCCAAGCTAACTCCATTTTAGCTTGGTTTAGCTTTATCTCCCACATCCTTTCTTCAATTATAATTCTTCGAAGAGGTTATCCTCAAAGTTAGCTTACTCTCCTCCTTCTAAAACTTCAACTTATCCTTTATGTTCCTTGACTCTTTACTCTTAATCCCTTCTATCTCACTTTACTTCTTCGTTCTCATCCTTTTGTCTCTTTCGGTTCCAACTATTATTCTGGTTTATCCTTATTCTTTCTTTGACTCTTACGTAGGTCGATCCACTTTTCTCATCACTGTGTTTAATTATCCTTAAAATTTCCATCATCATCATTATTCTCATTATCATCATCCCTTCACCTTGTTTACTCCATCATGCTTTGATATCCTTACTTCTTTATTTCTCTTTTCTTCTCTTCTACTTATTCTTTAATGATATCATCCAATAGGATATAATCACCTTCATTCACTCGTTTCCTACAAGTGCTCATTCTTTTATGTTTTCTTCAATTTTTTTTCTATCCAATTTCTTATTCTCTTCTTCATAAACTTAATCATCAAGATCTTCCTTTCCTCCCTTTTCACATATTAATGCTCTTAATCCTTCTGTTCTCTTCTTCCAAACTTAAGTAGTCGGGGGTTTTCTTTTCCTTTTACCAATTTATATCCTTAACCCTTTTCTTATCATGGCAACTCTGACCTCCAATCATTCTTATTTATTCTTTCTTTCCTTTGACTTATTTGTTTTATGATGTAGTGCCTTGGCTTGACTCACATTTGAGGTTCATTATGCTCGACTCTCTTTAACTAACATCCATCTCTAAGTCTTTTATGCACTTTCTTTCACTAGATCTTTCTTAGCCCTCTTTCTAGGCCCTTTTAATCTCATTTTATTCGCTTTCTTTAACCTACCCGTAGGTTATCTACCTAGGTTTTGTCTCAACTCCTAATTTCTTAGTCTTACTCTTTTATTAATCCTGGTCAGTCATTTGGAGCTATTAACCTATGGTGGATTATGACATTATCACTAATTAAAGTTATAGTTTTCTAGTGATGTGTTATGCTTTTCTTCTTTTAAGGCTCTATTCCTAGTTAAACAGAACTTAGTTGATCAACTGAACTAAGCTTCTCTTTCTTCTTAAGCCTTATTCTTCTTTTATTAGCCTAGGATCTTCTTTTACCTAGGGTTTTATGCTTTCTTTCTTTATTAAGAAAGCTTCCGCACAACATCACGACATCACTTTATCCTTTGTTTAAGGGTTTCCCTTTCTTCTCTTTTCCTTTCACCTTCTTTTTTCTCACTAGTTCCTTTTGGTGATGTCTTCACAACTCTGGAGAAAAACTCTCTTCGTGCCTTCCATTAGCATGTATGTAAGCATTCTCATCATTGCCGTGCATTACACTCTTTCTTCGCCTGCTTACTTCCCATTAATTTCATCAAGATCATCTCTTATTATCCTTTGGAGGTCTCCTCCTTCTTACTCTCTTTATCACTCAATAGTGAAGGTTTCATCACTTTTAATCTCTTAGGAGTGGAGGTTTACAACTTATCTTTCTCCTTATTCCATTTCCTCCATCTTTATTTCATTTCCCTTCTTCCTCCGATATCCTTTCCTAACATTGGTATCCAATGGTCAGGCAAGTAGTAACGGACGTACTACTCGTTGACCACTTGGATGTGATCTCTCTTCATTCTTCTCCTCATTCTCTATCTTGTCATCTTTGCCTTATTCTTCCTCATTATTTCCCAAGAATGGCTTCTCTCTTGTTATTTCTTCTTTACTCTTCCTTTTTGCCATCCTTGAATCCTTTAGGGTTTTCTCTTATCAATCCTTTTCTCATCCTCAAGTGATTCTCCCATATCTCACCTCTCTTGATCTTGGGCTCACTCGATCTCTTCAAACTTCCTTGGATGCCTCTCCTCGATTGACTCCAGACGAGCTCTCTTTCGTATACCAATACCCCCTGTTTTCACCACTTACACACCACGATTTAATAATAAAAGAAGTTAGCTAGCCTTTGCTGCCACTTCTCTCTCACTTCATGCCCACTCCTCGGAGCATCATCTAGGCAATCTATCGGCTTATCCCACCAGACTTGCCAACTTGTGGGCTATTCAGCAATCGCTTCACTTCACCTCCCATTTGATGCTTTGTGAGGTCCTCTTCGATCCTTCATCTGGTTACTCGGATGCTTCATCTCACGTCCTGAGGTTTTAGGTCAACCACGTCCTCCGTGATCGACTTCTTCGATTTCTTACATCCTAACCCAACTCTCTCTCTCTTAGGCTACACACTAATGGTGTAGAGAGCGAGAGAAGTAAGGTTAGCGTTCACGCACGTTAAGCTTATCTTGGCCCTTTGCCTCGTTCTCGTCACTTCGCCTCCTCCCAACTATTACACGTCACTAGTGTAAAGAATAGGGGAACGCATCAAGTTTAGGTTTCAAACTCGCTGCTTTACTAGCGAGTCTCGATGTTCACAACTCCAAAGGTTAAGCATCGAAAGTTGTGAGCATCGAACCAGTTTCCTTCACTGGCAAGCCTCTAATTAGGCCATCTTGGGGGTTGGACGAGATATCGTCTATCTCGTCATCTCAAGGGAAATACCCTCCCTTGCATGATTTAGCTATCGAGTAGGAAAAGCATCGTAAGCTGAAGAATTGGTTTTGAAAACATTCTTGGAAAACGCGCTTTACTTTCACGAATCTCGAGGAAAAAGGTGGTCATGGTGTCATCTCACCTAAAGACCACACTCAAGAACTCTATTTAGTGGCTTGCTGCTAAAGAAGGTATTCTAAGAGTAAGTTTATGCATTCACGACGCATTCGAGTAACCACATACTCAAATTCTAGAGTTTTAAACCTATCATATCCACTGGCTTCAAAAACATTTGAAAACGTTTAAAAATACTTTCAAAACACATTGTCGCTTTTAAAAATAGTTAGAATCTTTTAACCGCTCTGATACCATTAAAGTTGTCACGGCCTGACCCGCTCGGGTCGACCACGTGACAACCACCATGCTACTTCGAAGTATGTGCCGACCGCTCATGCACTAGAATCACCGCAAGCCAAAGAAATGGATATCATTACTGCAAAACAACTAAAACTTTAATTAAAAATCATTCAATAAAATAATTAACTTTAAAAGATGTACCAATGGATTAATTTAGAAGAAATACCTACGCAGCAGAAATACTAAGCCTAAGCCACCGACGCCTCCTAATGAGCCTCCACTCTATTTACTGACCCTGTATGCGGATCTGCATCTATCCACATCGGATACAGGTGAGTGACAAAGGTTCAATGAATCTCCATCGGGGTTAGGGAAAACAGGGGTAATCCAAAATAAAATAATAATAAAATAAATATTTTTCTTTTCAAAATTCTTTTTTGGTTCTCCAACCGAGAATCCTCTTTTAAAACTCTTAAATAAATAAATATAAAAATCTCAAATGGGCAAGCATCTCTTTCATACTGGAGGCTCGACCCATCGGTCGCATGCCTCACTACACCGAGGGCTATCTCTTTTCTTTCTAAAACATTTTCACATTTTCCATTTCTCTAGCCCATTCCCTCAGTGGTGCCCGTCGCTGTGGTGGAAAACAGCTACCTGGAGCCCTAGCGAGCTTCCCTAAGCGCCTCTCCTAGGGTCTGGTCTCACCGTGCCCCTCTATAGGCGGTCCACGGCTAAGAATCATGCATGCCTTCTCCAACTCGGTCCACGCTCCAACATATATTGGAGCCCCGAGGAGCCTATTCAAACGCGCATCTTGCGTTCCATCCATACATTTATGATATATATGTATTTAAAACATATATATTTAAAACATATAAACACACACATACAAGTCTTTATATTTTCTTTGAAAACATCCCACTGTCTACGTGGGTATATCATAAGCACTGTGTGTGTGTGGATTTCTCGTATCCCAAAACCTTTGAAAACATTTACGTTTTTAAAACCTTTTTAAAACCTTTGTTCCCAGTGGCTAAACAAAGAAGTCTAGGCCACTCACAGTATTGGGAGATTCGTATACTCCCAAGCACTCCATGTAACTTTAATCTCAGGCGCATCGCCGCATTCGATTCACCCGGAGCCCTAGTATATGGAAATACGTTAGCATTCATAATTAAACTATGAATGCACCTATGAGGCTCTAACATGACCTAAGACTGGGTTTGAATGTGCTACGGGGCCTAGGAAAGTGTCCGGGAGGTTTTGGGGCTAAAATCGGATTCTTGACCAAAAATTACCAAAATACCCTCGAAGCCCTGGGCCCCACACCGAGACTGGGCTGGGCCCCATGCTGGTTGGACAAAGTTCTACGCGAAATTGGGCCCAAAAAGCCCTCCTGGGAGATATTTATATATTATAATGATATACTATATAAATATCTAATATATATTAATATAATATATAAATATCAAAAATATATTAATATAATATAAAAATATCTAAACAGGGACTTGGTCGGCCCTTTCTTCGGCCGGTCCCTCCCCCCGGTTTCCGCATTCGTTTCTCCTCTTTTCGACGTACAAACTTAGACAGGGGATCCTCATGGCATCCATGACGGATTTGCTAAGGCATAAATGAGAAACACCGGTCCAATTTCCGTAAAACCAAGATTTTGCTTAAATTGACTAAATCTTGGATCTACTCTCATCTGGTGCACGAAAATGCGTAAAAACGGAGTACAACGTAAATTAAGGTGAGTATGATAACATATTAAAAACTCACCTTATTTCGCCGGCCCAATATCCGTAGATCTGAGTTTTAAATTTAAACTGGCCAAAAACTTTAAACTCAGATCTACTCTAAACCGATGCAAGGAAATACGTGTAAACTTAATACAATATAGATCGAGATGAGTAGAATGACATATTAGAAACTCACCTTGTTTCGCCGACCGGTTTGTCGGATCTGCCAATTGTACAAAATGCCTCCGTTTGGCTCTAGAGAGAAAAATGAGAAAAAGAAAGAAAAAAGAAAAAGAGAAATGAGGAAAAGTTTCGACTTTCCTCTATTTATAGAGGAGCCCAACACCTGGTCTACTCGGGCCTCGGGTCAAACTTTTTTCCCCTTTTTTTTAATTTCTTTCATTTTCACCCGTTGGCTAAATCCTTTGATTTCTTGTACTAACGGGACTCATTATAAATTTCTAGGGACTAAATTTGAGGTTTTTTTGGCATTTACTAATTTTCATGCACGGTTAATTACTTTATCTTCCAACACCGTCTTATCCTAATTTTCAAATCTTTTCTTAATCATGCACTTCCGGACCGACGTATTATCCGGGTGTGTCATATAATGTGATTTTACATGTAAAGTGATTGCATCTCTACAGTTTACACGTGATCACTTTGCACGCAAAGTTTTAATATGCAAACTACCAAATGCTACCTAAGGTATTGAAGCTTTGTTGAAGGCTCAAAGATGTGTGGATTTATTTTGTTTTTGATATAAAGCTATTTGGAGTTGACATTTGATTGTGTTCAATCCTACACTTATCCGATGACAATCAAGAAAAATAAAAGTTGCACGGTAAACCCAACACTAATTGAACCATGATTGAATAATTGTAATGCAATAATTATAGATGATATGCTCAATGCTTCCAACTAAACTGTAAAGACATTTCCAAAATATGTTTAATTTATATAAGACAGAGACAAGTACTTATTATATAGTTTTAAAAAAGGGAACTTATTAAAAGTTGGATGATATATTATTATTTCTCATAAAAATAACGGGACTTTATGGATACCATAGGATTCCCATTTACATTTGTATTTTAAATTGGATTCTTTAGTAATGAATACATTTATTTATCATTAATTGAACCGTGTCTTCAAGTGTTTTAAAGAAAAAAATTGCTTTATGACTTTTCCTCTCAACTGGTGGTCAAATGCTTGGATAAGATATGTAAGCACATGATTCGAAACCCCACTAATTTTCCCCTCCCCACATTGTTAAAAAAAAAAAAGGAAATAAAATAAGACAAAACAAGAAGGAGAGAGATTGTAGGAGAAAATATTTTTTTATTTTCATTCTCTACAAATATAAAGAAACCATCATTTACCATATGTTAAGTTAATGCATATGTATGCATGTTTTAAAAACTGAAAATGAAAATAAAAATAGTCTTATTTTTTTGACTGAATATCCAAATTGGCCCTCAAACTATACAAAAAAGGATCAATTGACCCCTAAACTTTTGTTTGGGATAGTTGACCCCTCAAACTATTATTTTTAGACAATTAACCCCCCAAAGAGTTATATTGCATGGAATCTCAAGGGTTATATTGTCCCAAACTATTAAGTTTGAAGGGTTGAAGGGTTAATTATCCCAAAATAATAGTTTTAAGGGATTAATTGTCTCAAAATAATAATTTCAGAGGTTAATTCTCCCAAAATAATATAGTTTGAGAAGTCAATTGTCCCAAATAAAAATTTAGGTGCCAATATGTCGAAAAAAATATAATTTAGGGGCTAACTTGAGTATTCAGCCATATTTTTTCCTACGGAACAAAAATTTGTAATCGAAAGCAAGTACAATGTACGAATGTGTTTTGCAACCCATTGGGCCCATCCCTAGGTATAAGGGAAGTCGAGAATACTTAACTTACACGGGGAAGAATTAAATTCTATAACTTTCTTTAATTGATGAAATTCACCTCATGTATATATCTTATATACTTTAAAATAAATACATGATTTTTTTGGCCGGAAAAATAAATAAAATAATTGGAAAAATATGTTTTTTTTTAACAATAAATGTGTACTCAATATATACTTCTCGAGTGATTGTCTGATCATGGAATTAGATATTGATATCCATATTCGATATTGCACCCTCAAAATTACGGATATATCGACGGATATATCGCAAAAAAATCGATATCATAAAAAAGTGATAAAAATGATAAAAAATCACGGATATTTATAGTAAACTTTGGAATTTAAGAATTTTGAAATGAAATTTTATCCTATTTTTATTTGCATATTTTAGAGTCATGATATCTTAATTAAAGTACATTTAGATGTGTGATTAATGTATTGATATATATTTAAATCGGCAAAAATATATGAAATATAATTAAAAAAAGATAACCAAGCATAGTTGTGAAATATTTATATCCAACAACATCAAATATTACAAAGTTTAACTGATATTACAAAGTTTTCAACATCATTTAATACCACATTGAGTTTCTTGGAGGCTCAAAAGTATTAACCTGACTTCCATCGGTAGGTTGAATATAACAGTAATATTCATGCCAAGTCATGGTATTTCTATAATTATTCACATCATTGTACATATCGGCATAATAATCAGTTGTACTAGCTACGAGAAGATTTTCAAGGCAAAAGAAGTGACCACAATTCACCTATGGTTATACTGATTGATCATCATGAAAAGTTTGTTGTTCATGGGAATAATCTGATAGATACTGACTTGATGAATATGATGCTCCATAATTATATTCTATCATCAGTCCAATTGTCAAAATTTGATTTCATTGGTGCATTATAACGAACTGAACTTTGTTCTGTGGTTATGCTCATTGAGCCAAAATCATCAGCAAGATTACCCATAGTTCTTTTCCCCCCTTATCCTTTAGCTCCATACCCAACTTTGCGAGACCCATGGTCTTCATTTTGTGTAGCATGTGTAAAAGTTGCCTCACAAGCAAAAGGACTCAATGGTCTATAATGATCACTGTCATATGAAAAATCATACCTAGGACCATATTTTGTAGCTCTTTCTCTACCCCCACCTTGAGTCTTTGTTGTTGTAGTTCTTTCTGCACTTCTTCCATCATTATCATCTTGATTCATTAAATGACCTTCGAATCCAGGTGGAAGACTAATAGTTTCATCTAATGAAGAATCTAAACTAACCTCTTTGGACATCACTTTATCAACATCAATCCGAAATTCTTGAGCACGACTGCTAATCTCAGGATTAGGCTTCATATCACGACCATCTAAATGTACAGGCATAATCCATTGAAAAAGAGGATATTCATCTTTATCACCAATTTCAATAGTAACATCAAGAAGATTCAATGGTGATCTAGCACTGACATCTCATCTTGTGCAGCTTCCATATCTCTTAACTCATAGTTTCAGGTTATAGTAATAATACACGAGATTTTGTAGAGTTTTATGGGCTAATCAATTTCATTGCTTTGTGTGGATTAAAGCATAACAAAAAAATATATCCAATAATTTATAAAGTGCTATATTTTTTCCTGCTTCCCAAGTTACTATTTAATTTTAATTTTGCATTAACTAAGTTTTTGTCACTAAGTAATTGCAAGCCAAATATATGATGTAATAAAGAGAGATCCCCATTAATATTTTAAGAATAAGAAAAATGTCCAAGTGTGGAGTACCTTTTTTAGTATTTAGGATATCAACTTTGAATTTTACTTAAATGAATCCTGCAATACAAGAAAGCGATTGAATTTGACACGTAGGCATGAACCTTTTATTTCCACCATAGGCCAAGTAGTTTTCTATTTGAGTCGAGCTCCTAAGTATTTCAAATTAGTTTACCATTTGGACCGGATTACAAAATTGAACAAGACATTTTAATTGATATTTAAAATTTCGTAATATATATATAATAGATATATGAATATATCGACGAATATCCTATGATTTGAAAACCACCGAAAAATATCACAATATCGATATGAATTACAAATATATCGATGGATATATCGATGTATCGTCGGATATTAAATTACATATGTTTGATTGAAGATAATATAATGCCGGAAAACTCAAAATTTTACAATATTACCAATTTCATTTGCGTTGAAATCCTATTTTATATTTATTTATTCATTAATAACGGAAAAGGGAAAAACAAAGAAAGAAAGAAAAGCAAAACAAAAAGAGAGTGTGTGTTAGGTAGGGCATGGGTGATGGGTCACATGGTTTGTCAGTAACGCGCCGCCACGAAGAAACCCTTTGATCCAATGGGAAAGTCAACTTTAAACTTGGGCTGCATTTCTCCTTTATTAATTTGATAGGTACTTAGATTTTTTTTCTAACTAGAGCTTTGGACTTCCAAATTTCAAATATTCTCACCTAGCAAGCACCCCCCTCTCTCTTCTTCGATACCTTAGCATACTACAAGACAACTTTACAATTTTGTTTTCCTTCTTTTTTTTATTTTAAAAAGAGGGTGCAAGGACAGTTCTTAGCAAAACAAATTTTCTATTTATCATATGTATTTGTCTCGTGTTAATAAAGGCTATTCATTTTAATAAAGTGCTGAACTTCTTTTATTTAGAAATTAATCTCTAACAATTTTATCAAGTAATATAAAAAAAATTATCAATGAGGTTAACCAAGGTGATAAGGACTCGAACTTATAACAGAAGATATTCAAGTTTTTCTCACAAGTGATCTCTATTGATAACTAATTTATGAATCCGAAAATTTTATAAATAAAAATCGGCATGAATACCAAAGTTGACTCGTAAACTATTCATTTTTAGACGTATTGGCCCCTAAACTTTTATTTAGAATAATTGACCCCTCAAATTATTGTTTTGAGACAATTATCCTCTTAAACATTATTTTAGAATAATTTATTCCCCGAAACTATTATTTGGGGACAAGAGCCAATTAAGCCCTCAAAATTATTATTTAGGGACAATGTAACCCTTAATTCAATAGAACTTTCCTTTAAAAATAAAGTTTGAGAGGTTAATTGTCCCAAAATGAAACTTTGAGGGATCAATTTGTAGAGTTTTATTCAATTTGGAGTCTTGAATAAAATAAACTACTTATTCTATAAGTAATTACCCATCCATTATCTGATAAGTGGCTCATATCTTTTCTCATGATCTCATCACGTCACGTCAGTTTTTTGGTTTTGAAAAAGAGTCCTTGATGGCAGGACTACTGCAAATATAAATAACCACTTGGGTCCCTAGTCTCAATATATATACAAAATTTCTTGACACCATCTAAAGATTTTCTAAAGTTTTTGTAAGAGACTAGAAGTATCCAAGCAAAAGGAAAGCTGTTTTTCAATGGCTTGAGGTATGATTTTCAATTCTTAATTTTCCGCATCAGTTTTTTAAATAAAGATGTTAGATTTTTCTGTGTGAATTTATTCATACAGTTTAAAGAAAGTCTAACAGTTGGTATCAGGGCGATTTATCCTCTGTCTTGATTGATTTTTCTTTCTTGGTTTTTCTCTATTAATGAGATAAAAAAAATGGGATCTTAAAATTATAATTTTTGTCAGTTTTAATTGGGTTAAAATTTAGTTTCTTTAACTTGTATAAAGCAAAGAACTGACTGTGAATTTGGTTTTCTTCTCGTCTGTACGAGATAGAGTTAAAGTTTCATGTAACTTTTACAAGTGTGGCCAAAATCAAACTTGACAGAAAGAATTTTTTTTTTGGAGTACAATGTTACGGGAATCTGTTTTCCTTTTGTTACATGAATCTGTCTATTATGTTACCTAGTTTGTAATATCCAGTAGACTAAAGACATTCCTGCAATACTAATATGAAAGAAATGTCATGTAGTTAGTGTAAATTTAATTAGTTAAAGATTAGCCACAACACCTTTAATTATATTAAATTACACATTATGTTGTGAAAAGTGTTTTTGACCACATATATAGAAAAATGACATTCATTGTGATTATTCATATTAAATATAGTAAATCTTATCCCACAGGAATTTTTATTATATTTTTATGATTAATCAGAGATGAAATGACAAGTTATTTTCTTAATTTACCCACAGGAATTAAGAAAGGAATATAATTTGTTAGTTTCTTCATAAAGAATACGTATGAATCTTTAAATATTAACTTAGCCCACAGAAAGTTTTTATTTGTTACATGGTTCATAAATTTGAAATATTTATGCATGTTTTTACATTGGTAAAGCATGAATTTGTTTATTTGCCTCAATTTTGTGAAATAAGCATGTTTTATTATTTTATGCAGTTATACAACCTGTGAGTATCTCTGAGATAAAATGTGATATTCCTGATTTAAATAGCGATAACTATAAGATATGGAAAGAAAGAATTCTTCTTCATTTGGGGTGCATGGATATTGATTATGCTATAAGGAAAAATGAACCGCCTGCTCTTACTGATGCTAGCACTTCGGCTGAAATCGCTCTTCATGAACATTGGGAGCGATCTAATCGCCTCAGCATGATGTTCATAAAGACAAAATTTAATGCTAGCATCCGTGGTTCAATTAAGGAGTGTAACAATGTCAAAAATTTACTAAAGGCTATTGATGAACAATTTGAGTCTTCAGATAAGGCCCTTTCCAACACCCTAATGGCCAAGTTATCGTCAATGAAGCTCACCAATGTAAGAGGTGTGCGTGAGCACATCATGCAGATGAGGGACATTGCGGCTCAATTAAAGTCTCTTGAGGTTGAGATGTCTGATTCTTTCCTTGTGCATTTCATACTGAATTCCCTTCCACCTCAGTATGGACCTTTTAAAATCTCTTACAACACACATAAGGATAAGTGGTCAATTAATGAACTTCTGACCATGTGTGTACAAGAGGAAGGAAGGTTGACTATGGAAATGGGAGAAAGTGCACATATGGTAACACAAGGAAAGAACAAGGGGCAAGCCAAACAAAATGGAAAAGGTAAGATACCTGCTCAGATTGACATCAAAAAGGAATTCAAATGCTTTTTTTGTAAAAAGAAAGGGCATATGAAGAAGGATTGTGTCAAATACAAAGCTTGGCTTGAGAAGAAAGGTACCCCAATCTCATTTGTTTGTTATGAATCTAATTTGGTTGATGTTTGTCATAACACTTGGTGGATTGATTCTTGTTCTACAATCTATGTTGCAAACACCTTGCAGGGCTTTCTAAACAAAAGGAAGTCGGTGGGAAGTGAGCAGTACATCTATTCAGGGAACAAGATGTCATCACTTGTGGAAGCAGTGGGAACATGCCAATTAATTTTAAGTTCTGGTTTTGCTTTAAATTTGGAAAGAACATTTTATGTACCAAGTTTTTCTAGGAATTTGATTTCAGTTGCAAGACTTACATCCTTGGGTTATTCGTTTAGTATGGATATTTCTTTGAAATTATATTTTAAATCTGAACTTATTGGAACTGGTACAATTGTTGATGGGCTTTATCAAATCAAATTGCAAAATTATGTTTTTCAAAATGTGTTGCATGTTCATAGTGGTGTTAAAAGATGTGTTATGAATGAGGAATCCTCTATGTTGTGGCACCGTAGATTATGCCATATATCCATTGAAAGGATTAAAAGATTGGTGAATGATGGAGTACTTAGTACTCTAGACTACACTGATTTTGACACTTGTGTAGACTGCATAAAGGGAAAGCAGACTAACAAGTCAAAGAAAGGTGCCAAGAGGAGTTTAGACATATTAGAAATCATACATACAGACATTTGTAGTCCAGATATGGACTCGTATGGTCAGAAATACTTCATCTCCTTTATAGATGATTATTCACGATTCATGTATCTCTACTTGCTTCATAATAAAAATAAAGCATTGGATGCTTTTAAAGTGTTTAAAGCAGAAGTGGAGAAACAATGCGGAAAGCAGATTAAGATCGTGAGATCAGATAGAGGTGGAGAATACTATGGTAGATACACTGAGGATGGACAAGCGCTTGGTCCATTTGCGAAATTTCTTCAAGAGCATGGGATAGTTGCCCAATACACCATGCCTGGGTCTCCAAACCAAAATGGTGTAGCCAAAAGAAGAAATAGAACATTAATGGACATGATGCGGAGTATGCTTAGTAGTTCTAAGCTTCCCAAATCTTTGTGGACTGAAGCTCTTAAAACGGCTGTGTATATATTAAACCGGGTTCCAACTAAGGCTGTCCCAAAAACTCCTTTTGAATTATGGAAAGGTTGGAAACCGAGTTTGCGGCATATACGCATTTGGGGATGCCCGTCTGAAGTGAGAATTTATAACCCACAAGAAAAGAAACTGGACCCAAGGACTATAAGTGGGCATTTCATTGGATATGCTAAAAAGTCCAAAGGTTACAGATTTTATTGTCCATCTCACAGCACTAGGATTGTGGAATCAAGAAATGCAAAATTTCTTGAAAATGACTTGATTAGTGGGAGTAATCAATCTCAAAACTTCATTTTTTAGAAGGATTATTATGATGCACAAACTTCCATTTCAAGTGACAAATTGGTTATCGTTCATAATACTCCTCAAGTTCAATTGGGTGTTGAACAACCAACCATTGAAAATCCACAAACTGTTGATAATCCAGTTGATCCAATTGTTCAACAAATACCTGAAATTGTTGAGCAACCAATTGTACAACCTACACCTCAGCAGGAAGATGATACATCATTAAGAAGATCAACTAGAGAAAGGAAATCAGCAATCCCTAGTGATTATGTTGTGTATCTACAAGAGGCTGACTATAATGTTGGAGCCGAAAATGATCCTGAAACATTTTCACAAGCCATGAGTTGCAAAGAATCTGATTTGTGGCATAATGCTATGATAGATGAGATGAATTCTATGGCATCTAATAGAGTCTGGGATCTTATCAAGTTGCCTGATGGTGCAAAAGCTATCGGATGTAAGTGAGTCTTTAAGACAAAAAGAGACTCAAAAGGCAACATTGAAAGATACAAAGCTAGACTTGTTGCTAAAGGATTCACTCAACAAGAAGGAATTGATTACACGGAGACATTTTCTCCTGTATCTAAGAAAGATTCTCTTCGTATCATTTTGGCGTTAGTTGCACACTTTGATTTAGAATTGCAACAAATGGATGTGAAAACGACGTTCCTCAATGGAAATTTAGAGGATGAGGTTTATATGAAACAGCCAGAAGGATTCTCCTCTAATAATGGTGAGCATTTAGTATGCAAGCTCAAGAAATCCATATATGGATTGAAACAAGCCTCCCGTCAATGGTACTTGAAATTTCATGATGTAATCTCTTCATTTGGTTTTGAAGAAAACATCATGGATCAATGCATATACCAGAAGGTTAGTGGGAGCAAGATCTGTTTCCTTATTCTATATGTGGATGACATTTTGTTAGCAACAAATGATAAAGGGTTACTATATGAGGTGAAACAGTTTCTCTCTAAGAGTTTTGATATGAAAGATATGGGTGAAGCATCTTATGTCATTGGCATTAAGATCCATAGAAATAGATCTAGAGACATTTTGGGTCTATCTCAAGAAACCTATATCAATAAAGTGTTAGAGAGATTTCGTATGAAAGATTGTTCACCAAGTGTAGCACCTATTGTGAAGGGTGATAGATTCAATTTGAATCAGTGCCCGAAAAATGAGCTTGAAAAGGAACAAATGAAAAACATTCCATATGCTTCTGCTGTCGGAAGCATAATGTATGCTCAGGTTTGTACAAGACCTGACATTGCTTTTGCTGTTGGAATGTTGGGAAGATATCAGAGTAATCTAGGTTTGGACCACTGGAGAGCTGCGAAAAAGGTGCTAAGGTACCTTAAAGGGACCAAACACTACATGCTTATGTATAGGAGAACCGACAATTTGGATATAGTTGGTTACTTAGATTCGGACTTTGCTGGATGTGTTGATTCACGAAAATCAACATTAGGATATGTATTTATGCTTGCTGGCGGAGCCGATTCTTAGAGAAGTGCAAAGCAGACATTGACTGCCACTTCTAACATGGAGGCTGAGTTCGTTTCTTGTTTTGAGGCTACCTCACATGGTGTATGGCTAAAGAGTTTCATATCTAGGCTTAGAATTGTGGATTCTATTTCTAGGCCATTAAAGATGTATTGCGACAATTCAGCTGCTGTTTTCTTGGCTAAGAACAACAAAAGTGGTAGTCGAAGTAAACACATCGACATTAAGTATTTAGCCATAAGGGAGCGCATCAAGGAAAACAAAGTGGTCATTGAGCACATCAGCACTGAATTGATGCTAGCTGATCCTGTAACAAAAGGCATGCCACCGATGGGTTTTAAGGATCTTATAATGCAATTAGGACTTGGTTCTATTTTATGAAATAAGTCCTAATTTTCTATGTTGAAACTCATTTGTTTGGTTGTTTTTTCATTATGGTGTACGCATTTGGTTTGAAAGACAACAATTATGGTTGGACCTTGAAATAGACATAAGGTTTATTCATAAAGTTGACTGACATTGGAGTGACAAAATGCATAGTGATACATGGAAGATAATACTCACTATTAGGGGACTTGTCGCCATGATCCATGTATTTCGTTTCTTTCTTGAGTTTAAAAGATTCATGGATTTTGTAAAAATATATGGGCCAAGTGGGAGAATGTAGAGTTTTATTCAATTTGGAGTCTTGAATAAAATAAACTACTTATTCTATAAGTAATTACCCATCCATTATCTTGAATAAAATAAACTACTTATTCTATAAGTAATTACCCATCCATTATCTGATAATAAAATAAACTACTTATTCTATAAGTAATTACCCATCCATTATCTGATAAGTGGCCCATATCTTTTCCCATGATCTCATCACGTCATGTCAATTTTTTGGTTTTGAAAAAGAGTCCTTGATGGCAGGACTACTGCAAATATAAATAACCACTTGGGTCCCTAGTCTCAATAGATATATAAAATTTCTTGACACCATCTAAAGATTTTTTAAAGTTTTTGTAAGAGACTAGAAGTATCCAAGCAAAAGGAAAGCTGTTTTTCAATGGCTGGAGGTATGATTTTCAATTCTTAATTTTCCTCATCAGTTTTTTAAATAAAGATGTTAGATTTTTCTGTGTGAATTTGTTCATACAGTTTAAAGAAAGTCTAACACAATTATCCCAAATAAAAGTTTAGAGGCCAATTTATCCTTTTTGATATAATTTGAGGACTAATTTAGGTATTTAACCAATAAAAATCTATCATATCCTTAAATTTTACAAAAAAGTTGATAACTTACCCTTCCTTCCTTTAGAGATGACCTAAGAACATGGCCCGATGATTTTCGTACATGTGGCAGAAGATCATCCATAAGGGGAATGCCGGCATAGTCAAAACCTTAAATATCACGGTTTATGAAATTATTATTATTATTATTATTATTCATAAATATCTAACAGTATTAAACATAATTATAGCTTCAACATATAGAAGCTTTCTTACTGTATCCGAATGAAATCATTGCAAGAAACACCATATTTCACCATGAAAAAACCAAACCGGCCGACTTCATCACTTGCATCAAGGTTGTCCTCATCTTATCGACATGACAGCACTTTCGTAATTTGGTCTAACTTAGCATTCATCTCAGACGAAAACAATGGCCACGATCAATGCTCAAGTGTCGGAAGCAACACCCTTTTGACCTCCCTAGCAGATGATCAGTGTGACAAGATCATCAGGAAAGATTATTTTAACATGCATGTTATACCGAAGAAGAGCTGAAGATCAGCGAAGAGCTTGCGATGGAGATAGAGAAAGAACTTGAACGAGAACTCATGGTTGGTATACTGGTTTTGGTTCGTCGATTGAGTCGCCTGAAAGCTCAACATATTGCCAAGGGGTTAAAGAATTTGGATCTTGACATGCTTTCACTGGGGAATTTTCCGCTTTAAACTGCTGCGGTAGTTCATGTAAATGAGCTGGATCCGAATATTTCCCACGGAATCTCTCTTTTTATGTGTTGGTGTAAAGTTCAGATATGTATATTCATATCCGTTTAATGGTATAGGAGTAATTCTATTTGAATTACTTGGTCTATTATAAGATAAAGTTTTTCAATAATAATTTTTTTTATTTATAATATTCAAACTTGACATTTTATTTAAAAAAAATAATTAAATACCGAATCACTTAAACTAATGAATCATTAATCACGTACGCAAATCTCTCATATGTACCAATAAATTATTAATAGAAGATCAGTTCGCTTCGAATTTAAGATCTCAGGGCTATAAGTTTACAGATAAAAAAAATTGACTGATAGTAAATATAGCAATTATAAGTTTATATGGTTCCATTCAATATTAGTCATGAGCGTAGCAATTATTAATTTGTGAATGATGATGAACAAAGAGCCAAGAAAAGATAGCATAATTTTGTGATTTCACCGACAAAGGATAGATGCTGTGCAAATCACATACGTGCGTGCGTAAAAAGTAAAAGCTAGGTTGCTAGCTAAGCTTACTTCAACAGGGTTTTCTTTTTCCTGATAAAGCCACTGAATATATATATATATATATATATATATATATATATATATATGTAGGATTTTGATGAGAGAGAATTGTCTCTCACTTTGGCATGAGAAAATTAAACCATATTTTTGCAACCTCCTTGCGTGGCCCACAAGATGAGATATATACACACACAGACATCGTGTATATATATGGAGGTGATGAGAGGGCTAACTTACTTTTGGCATGACAAAATATTAAAAGCACATTTCTCAAGCTGACCTCTTGGCTCCGTCCCTGACCACGGGCTGCCTTATTGGTCTTCGCGTATGGCTGTATGGGTGGTTGTTTTTTTTTGTTTTGTTTTTTTTGTTTTCTTCATGTTGTATCGATATATGTCTTTATATACTTTATTCGTTTCATTTTATTTGTCTATCTTTTCTTAATTTATTTGTTCAATACTATAAATAAACAACCAATAAATTTCAATTTTTAAAATTACCCTTCCTTTCCTTTTATTATTGTTACGTCATTAGAAAAACCCCAAACAACTTACAAACATTAATGATAACAAAGCAATTCAACATAAATTAACTATTTTTTCTTAAACTTTGTGAAAGTTAATAGGGGACAAACATATGGGACGAAGGGAGTATATATCTTCAAGGAAAAAATAGTTTGACAAAGTTTTTTCATTTGTGGGTCCATGTGACTTGATTCCAAATTAGATAGAGACAAATGTGAGGATTAGATGGTGAGAATTTATACTAAAAATATATATTCTTTATGTAATCGATTTTGTATAAGTTAATGATAAGAAATTGAAGAAAAGGGGACAATATTTGTCCCTTTATATTAGAAAAATTGAAGATAAGAGTTTTTGTAGGTGTGTGTTGATGGCAACAGGAGCTATATTATTGTCTTTTACACTGTTCAAGTGTGTAACAGCATATGCATATCTATTCCTATCCATAGATTGAGAGTCCACACCAATCAATGTGTGGGGGCAACTTCTTCAATGGATTATTACATTTTTCACCAAGTTTTTTTCTGATAAAAAACAAGTGAAAGGATATGGCAACTATGATGCCAAGGAAAAGGGCAATTAGTAATGAAATAATTGAAAGGCAGCTTCATAGTAAATATGATTTGAAGAATAAAAAATGGCCTTTTTGTTATTGGGTAAATTACATATATGTAGGAGTATTAATTATTAATTTAAGAAGTTAAATCAAGCAATTCATTTCTTTTGGTTTATTGAAAATGATTGACATGAGTTTTGTTAGGTTCTTTGCTCAAAATTATTAGCTTTCAAGATAAAAGTATGATAAAGGATCTACCGTCACCCACTTATTGTATTACATAAAGGTTAGATAGGTCAATTTTCTCATTCACGATTTGGATTATTCAAACACATTTTCAACTCGATTATGAAATTATAGTATAATTGTTTCCGAATCTATTTTTTCTTAAAAATTGTAAAAAAAATATATTTTTTAATTCAAGTATAGTTACTATAATCAAAGGTAAAATAATAACGGGAATGATTCTCCCCCGGATCTGGTGGCCAAGAGGTTGGAATCATATAAGATAAGTAGGTCATGTAACATTACTTTATGAAAAGTGTTTTCCAAGAGTCAAATTAATTAATCCTTAATAATCTAATTAATAAGAAATGCTCAAGAGTGAAAATTTCGGCCAAATTCATAATCCTTCTGTGGAAAGATTAAGGTTAAAGGTTCGATCTCATTTTTATTTTATAAACATGAGATTTATTAAGTGTTCTATTTAAGAAATTCTTTAAGGTTAGTGTTACCCCAAAAACCTCTTTGGTAATTTTAAGGGTATGTCAGTACTTTGATTAAAAATAGCAAAAAGAACAATAAAACAAACAAGGCTATAGAGCTTGGTCTAAAGTTATAGTAGGATTGTTTAAATCATTAAATCAATTGGGATCTGTTTGATCGGTCTAAAACTGAAATTCAACAAGGAAGTCGACAATAAAGAAGAAGCTTTTTTATTGAATAAGAAATTCAATAAGTAGAATTGATCATGTCTTGACAACCAATGAAGAAGAAACAAATTTGTAGCTAGCATCCTAAGAAAGTCTTGTACTCAAGTCTGAGTGTTGCTGAGTCATGTCTCAATGTGTGTTGATTGTCCCTCTCTCTCATGGATGGAAGTTCATACGGCTAGCACAATTCGAATCAAATCGTATCTCAATTTCTAACTTCCATTATCCAATATTCATATAATTTTAAATTTCAAAATTGGCACGGCCTTAGATATTTAAATTCTTTCCAGGCCGTTAGCCAATACTGACTAACACTACTAGAAAAACAGTCCATAGCAACGGAAATCGGGACGGAATTTGATGAAAAATCCGTCCCTAAAAGCTTTTCCAACTGATTTAGGGACGGATTTATTTCCGTCCCTATACGCGCGTCCCAAATATTTAGGGACCGATAATAAAATCCGTCCCTAAATATTTAAGGACGGACAACAAATCCGTCCCTAAATTCGGTGGAACACACAAGACAAGGTAATTACATTTGCAACGGATTTTGCGACAGAAAGACAACTATTGCAGCGGAATTAGGGACGGAAATAGCAACAGAATTTGTCAACGGTTTTTTTCGTACGAAACTGTAATCGGTGAAAGGTTTTTAAAAACTGATTTTGAGAGGGATTTGTTTGGGGGAGGGATTTAGGGACGGATTTTGTACATAGGGACGGTTTTAGGGACGAATTTTATATTTATGGACGGATTTAGGGACGGTTTGGAGGGTTTAGGGTTTATTTTTATCCTTTAGGGACGGTTTTAGGGACGGAAAATGTAAAAAAAAATTAAAATTTGTAAAATAATGCTTTATATATTTAGTTATGGTTTATTAGTAATTTTTTATGAATTAGTTGTAATAATAATAATAAATATTATTATTATTATATTTAATAATTTTATTATTATAATAATATTTAATCGTATTATTATTAATATTAGTAATATTATTATTATTATTATTACTATATAAAATAATATTAAAATAGACGAAAATGATTAACAAATTCTAATTTTATATATTTACTGTAAATGTTGTATACATGAAATGTACAAAAATAAATCTAAAAATCACCTAAATGGAGGGCAATCTCATCGACGTCATCATGGGCCTCGACATACCCCTCGCCCTCGCCCGGGGCCTCGCCCTCGCCCTGATCGGCCGCATGATGGACGTCCTGGGGCTGATGCTGTACATGCGAGATGGACTCTCCGGTCCTAGCCTGAGCGTACGGAGGTGGCTCGTCTTTCGGATGCGAAGCTCCCGGAGGCGGAGGAAAACGGCCTATCAGCTGCTGCATCTGCTGTAAGCGCTGCTCCCACACTCTATCTCTCTCTGCCAACTGTCGAGCAGACTCCTGCGCAACCTCCTGTAGCGTCCTCTCAACATCGGAGCGCAAGTCGGCCATCTGTTGTCGCAAGGAAATATTCTCTTGCGACTGAGATGGGATGGAAGAAGAGTCGACCTGAAACTGGGGGTGGTGAACTAAGTCACCGTACCCTAGCATCCGACCGCGATCGCCACCCGCTACCCCTTGAAAGACCGTATGCGGGTTGACCTCCGAGTCATCGGCAGCTCGTGCACGTGCCTCCGCAATCGCTCGATCATAATCCTCCTAAAAAAAGAATATAAATTAAATTATAACGTGTGTGAAGTATAATATTAATCGAATATTCTTATTTTAATTGAATAATTATATAACAATAAACTAAATGAACGTTACAATTCTATAAGTAATTACTTAAGATGATTATATATAATGAGTTATAATTACTTAAACTTTAACTTCAATAATTACATATTTAAGTACTTGAACTTACAGCAATGGTCTTGGCACGACCCTCGGGATAATCACCCGCCTTGGTCTTGTACAGCCGGCCGAATAATGTGTCAGGACCGAGATCACCACCCGCCTCCTTAACCTACAAAAGCGAAAAATGTGTTAAATAATGATAAGAAAAATATTTTTGAGCCTTGTAAAAAAACTTAAGCAAAATAAAATATGAATTTAATTATTACCAAATCGGACCAGTGGAATGCAGTGCCCCTACTACCACCTCTATATACAATCGCCTGCTCAGTGCTGCGATTCTTCTTGTTCACCTCGCTGTGATGCTTGAAAGTAGGGTCAGCATCCCACTGTGCACAGAGGCTGTCTTAGACATGGTCTGAAGTCCAAGTACGTGCCCTACGTATATGCCGAGCCCGGCTGAACTCATGCCTGATGAATTTGCCGGCTGTGACATCGAAGAAGGCCCGTGCCGCCTTACGCTCCTCGGCGGGGAACGAATAACACCTCTGTAATGAAAAAGAAATAATGAAAGTGCGCAAATAATAATGTCATAATTCAATTAAACAAATTAAGTAATGGTAATAATAATTATTAAATAAAATAGTCAAATAATAATAATGTAATAATTAAATTATATGAATAAACAAATAATTAATGTAGGTTATGACTTACCATCCATAAATCGAACATACGGGTGCGCGTCTCATGCGGAACCTTCATCCGGGACAACCACGGGTCAATCCAATGTCCGTAGATGATATGCTTGATCTCTGTCTTCGCCCTCTTGTTTGCCTTCTCATCCCTTCAAAATTCCATTATCAAAGGTAATTAGTAAGAAAAACAAGTAAATATAATTAAGAATCATTAAAAAAATAAAAAAAAAAAGTTAAGATTTTACTCGTAAATCTGGGCCACTGTCATCGGTGTCGGGGGATCTAGCTGAGATGGGCCGGAATCAGGCTGAGCTGGCTGGGTGGGCTAGGCGGGCTAGGGGGACTGGGAGGGCTGGGGGGACTGGGAGGGCTGGGAGGGCTGGGGGGCAGGTGTAGGCTGGAAAGACGATGGGGCAGTGACACACCCGGACCTAGCACGACTTTTCTGTACGAATGAAATAATATAAGACGACGTATTAATTAAACAATAGGTCGGTCCGGCTGTGTCAAGTCAGAAGAGAAGTTAAAATTAGGATAAGACGGAGTTTGAAGATAAAGTAATTAACCGTGCATGGAAATTAGTAAATGCCAAAAAGACCTCCAAATAAGTCCCTAGAAATTTATTATGGGCCCCATTGGCACAAGAAAGCAAAGGATTTAGCCAATGGGTGAAAATGAGAGAAAGTTGAAAAAGGGAAAAAGTTTGACTCGGGGTCCGAGTAGACTCGGTGTCGGGCTCCCCTATAAATAGGGGTGAGCCTAAGCTTTTCTTCATTTCTCTTTTTCTTTTTCTTTCATTTTCTTTTCTTTTTCTCTCTGGAGCCAAACGGAGGCATTTTGGACAATTGGCATATCCGGACAAACCGACCGCCAATTCGAGGCGAGATCTTGGTGAGTTATTCCTAACTCCTCGATCTACGTTCCATTAAGTTTGCACGCTTTCCCATGCATTGGTTTAGGAGAGATCCGAGTTCAAAGTTAGGTTCAGCTTTTTGTTAGATTTTAAGTTTAGATTTCAGATCTAGGAACTTTGAGCTTGAGATTCTCGTTTTTCTTTCGGGAAACGTGTAGTGGATACATTAAGGTACATGCATCTCGATTTGTAGCCAAATTGGTGGCCGATTGCATCGGTTTTCGAATTTAAGAAAAATTGAAGAAATTCTCGGGTTGAAACCCAGAACAGAACCGGCGCCGGTTCTGCTTCCCGATGACCGACCCTCGAGTCGAAGAGAACCGGCGCCGGATCACTCCAATTCCGGCGCCGCTTCTGCCCTTTAGGGGCAAAATTATCATTTTACATCCCGAAACCCTAAATCGATCCGAACCACTTCCAAGTCTTCCAAAACACATTCAAACATCATCTTAGGTCATATTAGAGTCTCATAGGTGCATTCATAAATTTAATTATGAATGCTAACCTATATTTCCGTGTGCTAGGGCTCCGGTTGAATCGAGTGCGGCGATGCTCCGGAGGTTGAGCTACATGGAGCGCTTGGGAGTATACGATTCTCCCACTACTGTGAGTGACTTAGACTTCTCTGTCTAGCCACTGGGGAAAAGGGTTTTAAAAATGATTTTAAAGAATAAATGTTTTTCAAAAAGATTTTGGGATATGGGAAATCCACATACACACACCTGCTTGTGATATACCCACACAATGAGTGGGATGTCTTAAAAAGAAATATATAGACTACGTGTGTGTGTGTTTAAATATTTTAAATATGTAATGTTATATATATATATATAGATATACGTTTGAAATATTTTATTATTATGATTATTGAGGGTACGATGCCCTTGGGAGATGAGTGATTGAGAGGGTTCCTCGGGGCTCCAATTTGCGGGAGCGTGGACCGAGTTTGAGAGCATGCATGATACTCAGTCGTGGACCGCCTATCGAGGGGTACGGTGAGTCGAGCCTGGTTGGGAGAGGCGCGTAGGGAAACTCGCCAGAGCTCCAGTTCGCTGTGTTCCACCACAGCGAGGCACCACCGAGGGAAAGGGCTAGAGAAAGAGAAAGAAAATGAGAAAGAGAAAGAAAGTGAAAATGAGAAAGAGAAAGAGAAAGAGAAAATATTTCTAGAAAGAAAAGAGTTAGCCCTCGGTGCAGTGAGGCATAAGACGACCGACGGGTCGCGCCTCCAGTATGATAGAGATGCCAGCCCATTTGATATATGTATATATTTATTATTTAAAATGTTTTTAAAAGAGGGTTCTCAGATGGAGAACCAGGAAAGAGTTTTCAAAAAGAAAAATATTATTTTATTATTACTTTATTTTTGGATTTCCCTTGTCTGTCCTAACCTAGATGGAGATTCTTAGAACCTCTGTCACTCACCTGTACTCCATTGTGATGGATGCTGCTTCGCGTATGGAGTCAGCCATTAGAAAAGAGGCTCACTAGAAAGCGTCGGTGGCTTAGGCTTACTAGTTTCCGCTGTGTAGGTATTCTTTTAAATTAGTCCACTGGTGTTGATTTTAAATTTAATATTTTATTAAATGATTTCTAATTAAAATTTAGTTTTGTTTTGCAGCGATGATATCCATTTCAATGCCTTGCGGTGCCTCGGATGCGTGGCTACAGACGCGTACTTCGAGGTAGCGCGGCGGTTGCCACGTGGCCGGCCCGGGCGGGTCGGGGCGTGACAAGCAGTGTGGGAAGAGGAGGCTCGCTGAGAAGCAGGAGTCTGTGCTGACGGCACAAGGCGATACGTAAATCCTCCCACTGTCACCTCCTGAACTGGCGATGGAGATGGAGAAGGAGATGCACCAAAACTATGTGCTGGAGGAGCATGGCTGGATGTAGGAATGGAGGAGTGTAGGCCAATATCCGGAAGCAACGGAAGTGATGGGGAATGAGATCGAACCGCTGATCCAGACGTCGGCTAAGTACGGAATATTATAACAAAATTGTTAGTTTAATTAATTATATATAAGAACATTCATGACAGTTAATCAATTTTGATTAATAAATATTGAAAAGCACCTGTGTATGCTGCGAAGCCGGAACAGGTGGGGATGGGAACGTCTCTTGAGGTAGAACAGGGGGTGGAGGTGGTGGTAATCGCGAAGCAGGATGACCGACTGAGGGAGATCCAGATGCTGAATGGTGTGACTGACTCCCGAAGGCCCCTCGACCAGAACTGGCCGATCGACCTCGGCCTCGGCCTCAACCTCGACCTCGTCCTTGACCAGAACTCGAGGGATGATCGTCGTGCTGTGAACTCTACAAATTTGTGGCTTATCACTAATAATAAACTAATTTATTACAATTATGTATTAATTTCAAAATCAACAAATTTTATAATTACAAGTAAGTAACTAAATGAATTAAATCAATTCGGGTTTTAAAATGATTATACTGTTGTATAATTAATTAAATATAATGATATTTAGTTTATTCATTGATTTAATAAATTAATTAATATTACAATTTAAATATTTGTAATCTAATTCACCAAATATCCTTTTAATTAAACTTATTAGACTTGAATACTTAATATTTAAACCGAGTAAACGAATTACTTATGATTTAATATTTAAAGTAATTCAAGTAAGTAGTATTAAACCCTTAAACTGTTTACTATTTAAATCCATATTGTTAAACTAATTAAAGAAATTAGTATTTAATGGTTATATATTTATTAAACTATTTAGTAATGAACAACAAGTTAAAGTAATTAAAGAAATTAGTATTTAATTTTTAAATAATTATTATACTATTAATGCATTACTATAATTAAACGTTGTTCTAATGAGGTAATATTGAAACTAATTAGATATATTACTATTTTATGTTTGACATTATTTAAGTATACTAACTACAGTAATTTAACAAGTAATTATATTTTAATCAATATTTAATATTTAAACTTATTAAATTAACTACTAATGAGTTAATATTTAAACTTATTTGAGTAATTTCACTAATTAGTATAATTACTAAGTATTATATCTATAAATTAATGGTACTAATTAGAGTAATTAGTAACATTACAAATTATGACATTAGTTAAACTAATTTAAGTAATTAGAGTAATTATTAGTATTACAAAGTATTCTTTACTTAAACTAATTAGAGTAATTAGTATGATTACTAATTATTAGATATTTATACAAATATTACTAACTAGAGTAATTAGTATTAATTATTACTATTTATTATATTTATAAACTAATAATACTAATTACCAAACTTGTCAAATATTTTATACAAATATTACTAATTAGAGTAATTAGTATTAATTATTACTATTTATTATATTTATAAACTAATAATACTAATTACCAAAGTATCAAATATTTTAACTAATTATACTAATTAGAGTAATGAGTATTTTTACCAATTAATATATATTAAAACTAATAACACTAATTAATATTTAAAGTTATTCAACATTTTACTATAATAAGACTAATTACTATAATTACTAAGTATTATATCTATAAATTAATGGTACTAATTATAGTAATTTGTAACATTACAAATTATTTATTAGTTAAACTAAGTTAAGTAATTAGAGTAATTAGTGGTTGAGTATTATGTACTTAAACTAATTAGAGTAATTAGTTTCAATATTACTAATTATTATATATTTACAAATAATACTAATTAGAGTAATTATAATTAGAGTCATTAGTAATTATTGGCTATTCAAACTAACAATAATAATTAGAGTAATTAGTATTATTATTATTTATTAGGTATTTAAACTAATAATACTAATTACCAAACTATAAAATATTTTAAGTAATAATACTAATTATAGTAATTAGCATTTTTACTAATTATATATATATTAAAACTAATAATACTAATTAATATTTAAAGTGATTAAAAATTTTAACAAACACATTATTGACATTATATGAATTCAATTCGTATCAAACAAATGAACGAACACCAAAACAATTAAACCAAAATTAACAATGAGAACAAAACTAAGAGAAAACTTAAATTATACCGTCATTGTACGGAATTGGAGCGGATTTGAACCGGGAAAACGTCCTTGGCAATCACAGGCAGAGAACCGCCGTTGGTGACGGACCAAATGGCGGTCGACGGCGAGGAGGAGGGCGCTGCGCACGGCGGCTCGCAGGGTGGGGGGCGGGGGAGGAAGGAAGAAGAAGAAGAAGAAAGAAATGGGGGGAAAGGGCTGGAGTCCGATTATATTAAATGAATTGGAGCGGATTTAGGGACGGATTTAGCAACGGATATTTCTAAATCCGTCCCTAATTCCGTCCCTAAATTAAAAAAAAATTTATAATCCGTCCCAAAATCTGTCCCTAATTAACAGCTGTCAACAACTGAAGATTGAAAGGACGTAGGATTCAGGGACGGATTATTGAAAAACCGTCCCTAAATCCGTCCCTAAATTAATGAAAATTCCTAAATCCGTCCCTAAAGTACAGCTGGAATCCAGAGAGCCGTCCAAAAGTGGTTGAGTATTGCGACAGATTTAGGGACGGATTTAGGAATTCCGTCCTTAATTCCGTCCCTAAACGACCGATATTTAAAAAATTTAAATCGAAAATATGCTCAAGTTAGGGACGGATTTTGGGACGGAATTTTAAATTTCAAAAATTCCGTCCCAAATGAAAAGCCAAAATTATTGGCGGGAACAAAGGCGCCAATTATTTTTGATTAGGGACGGAATTAGGGACGGAATTTATAAAATCCGTCCCTAATCTAAGTAAAAAAAATTGACGGGTTAAATCACGCGCCATATTATTTATTATAGGGACGGTTTTAGGGACGGATTTAAAAATTCCGTCCCTAATTCCATCCCTATTAGGTTATAAATAAAATGATAAATTGTCGTATAGGGACGGATTTAGGGAGAGATGGACAATATAAAGACGGATATAGTGACGGTTTTATCCGTCCCAAGTATTAAAAATCGGTTTTTTGGCCGATTTCGAATTAAATGAAGAACGGGGACAATTACTTTCAATTATATATGCAATTTGGTCGAAATAACCTACTACCTATGTGTAAACTTTAAACCACATATCCTTTTAATTGAAATATACAAACGTATTTGTTAAGTACTATAGTTATGTTACCAACACATCGAGTACTCTTCGTTCCAAACAAATTTAAAGCCTGTAGAGGATTCCGATAAACGATCCAACTTTCTAATACTCTCATCTACATACCTCTGATAGCTTATTGTTGGTGAATGGTAAATTGAAAGACAAATGAGCCGGTTTAGTCCTTCTATCGATATTATACGAGATTGATGAGTTCCAACGGTTATAGCAACGGAAATTCCGTTAGTAACGGATTTAGGGACGGATATCGTTGTTAGGGACGGTATACAATTAAATCGTAGGGTTTGAGATGCCAAAAAGTCCTTAAATCCTAAGATCAATAAATAGGGACGGAATTAGGGACGGAAATTCTAATTCAGGGTTTCGGATTTAGGGTTTAAACCCTTTATTTAGGGACGGATTTGGGGACGGATGGACCAAATCCGTCCCCAAATCCGTCCCTAGTATTCAAAAGGTCAAACAAGCTTTCAACGGAATTAGGGACGGTTTTAGGTATTTCCGTTTCTAAAACCGTTGCTAAGCGTCATATGAAATGACTTATTTTAGACACGGATATAGGGACGGAAAATGTAAAATCCGTCCCTATATCCGTCCCTACTTAGTTTTCATGAAATCTTTGTAGAATTACCTCGATGTGGGTATTAGTTTATTCCCTTCGCACCATATAATTATAATAACATCACTGCCATATTAAAAATTATGTTTAAAGTAATTGGGGAATTAGTAAAAGTTGACGATTGCATGAACTTGTACATAACTTAACACTTAACATATTGCTAATGCAATTAGCGAAATATAATTATGCCATCTGTTCATTACAATCCTGGTACAAAGCAAGTTAAAATTCATTTGGATTATATCCAACATCATCATCAGTGTCATCGGAGCAACTTGTTGATTCTGCTGAATCGAACTCATCCTCCGAGTCGTCCAATTCCGCGATTGGTTGAAGCCCCCCTAAGTCAATAGCTAAGTTGATACCAGCCATGTCAAACAATTGTATTGCATCTGTATTAGTGGTAACAGCTGGGGTTTGCACGATCTCTGCATTTTGGTATGGAGAATCATCTTCAACTTCTTCAGTAACATTATGAACTCTCCTCGATTTTGTCTCACAGACGGCCAACCAATTAGCTCTGTCTCTGCTAGCTCCCGGATAATCACAGAAGTAAACTTGAATGGCTTGTTGTGCTAAAACAAATGGATCATATTTCTGATACATCTTTTGCCGATAGACATCAACCAACTTGTAATCTTGATGAACCTTGATTCCATTGATAGGGTCAAACCAATCACACTCGAACAAAACAACTATGGCCATGTTGTCTGAAGAATTATACTCAAGGACCAAAACTGATGGAAGGATCGTCCGTATTTGTGCCTCGAACACAAACACCCCAATTCATTGTTGCTTTGCCAGCTCCACGTTGAA
Source organism: Microcos paniculata (assembly GCA_030664755.1). Taxonomy (NCBI): domain Eukaryota; kingdom Viridiplantae; phylum Streptophyta; class Magnoliopsida; order Malvales; family Malvaceae; genus Microcos; species Microcos paniculata. Next base: position 22,329,059 of record CP131461.1, read on the forward strand.
GAGTGTGGAAGTTATACCCGTTTATAAACACACCGGGCCAAGAGGTTGCCTTCCTTGAAGGTGGCCAAGCAAGTAGCATTAGCACCAGCAAATCATCAATATGCTTTGCTCGATTAACCGGTGCATCAAGCTGTATGTGATAACCCAGGAGTTAGAATAATCAAACTAATACCCTTAAATCTTTATAAATCTCTAAATAGTTTAATTATCAAAATCGAACTATACTAACATATCGCTTGAACCAATCGGTGAAACGGGCGTCAATCGAATCATCAATGGTACGCTGATCGAATCCATCATTTTGATAATATTGGACAAAGGAGCTGGGGTAAAAACAAATCGATATAAGTGAAACAAACTACATATAATGAAATAAATGATTTCGTTGTGAAAAATTGCAATTAACTTACTTAAGGATAGGTTGCACCTCTGGACAATTTCGCAAAACATACGTATGCGCTACACGTTGTTCTTTCTCATCAAGCCACTTCGTTTTCTCCTTACCCTGAAATCGGGTTGGATAGTTAAAAATGGAGAACGGTTTGAGAGACTCATTGGCTAATCCTTCATCATTGCGCCTGGGTCGCTTCGTGTGGCAATACACGTCCGAATGAAAGTAATTTTGCGCGAAGTAATTAAATTCTTGTGCAATGTAAGCTTCACAAATTGATCCTTCAACGAGAGCCTTGTTACGAATTGTCTTCTTTAGTTGGTGAAGGAACCTATATGAATTCAATTAAACAAATATGTATTAGGATGCACGTATACACATTGTTCAACAAAATTATGAACACTCAAATTATCAAGTGTCCTCAAAATAAAGAAGTTGTTAGTTTACCTTTCAAAGGGATACATCCATCGGAATTGAACCGGCCCTCCAACTAATGCTTCGTACGGCAAGTGAACAACCACGTGTTCCATTGAATCGAACATGGCTGGAGGGAAGACCTTCTCCAAGTTACAAAGAATGATCGAAACTTTCTCGTTCAAATCTCGAACCTTATTAATGTCCAGCATACTCGAACATATGCACCGAAAAAAGAGGCTAAGTTCGGTCACAGGGTTCCACACACTAGGAAGCAACATCTCTCTGAATGCAATTGGAAGCAGTCTCTGCATAAAGACATGGCAATCGTGACTCTTCATGCCGGAAACCTTCTCTTCATTCATGTCAATACATCTCCCAATATTTGAGGCATACCCATCGGGAAACTTCAAATTCCTCAACCATCTCAGAATAGTTGTCTTCTGTGTTTTGGACAAATTATAGACAGCTTTAGGTTTGGTGCGTTGCTTGCTTTCAGGATCAACTGCAATTGAACTTCGAAAGCATATAGCACTGATGTCTTTTCTGGCATTTAAAGTGTCCTTTGATTTGCCTTTCAAGTCCATGACAGTTCTGAACACTGCATCAAAAACATTCTTCTCAATATACATAACATCAAGGTTATGGCGAATCAAGTTTGTTTTCCAATAAGGAAGATTCCAAAAAATACTCCTCTTAGTCCATTTGTGATGGGTGCCATAATATTCAGGCATATTAATTGGCTCATCCATAGCTGTGGACAAATGCCAAACGTGTCCATATATTTCTTCCCCTGTCAACCTTGGTGGTGCAGCCATCCTCTCAACTCGACCACAGCAGAAAGACTTCTTATCTTTCCTATACGGATAATCCGAGTCAAGGAAGCACCTGTGGCAATCAAAATAAGTCGCCTTCCTACTATGTGGAAACACGAATGCTCTGCTCTCCTGCATACATACAGGACATCCTAGTACTCCAGCGGTGCTCCACCCAGATAGCATGCCATAAGCGGGGAAGTCATTAATGGTCCACATAAGAGTAGCCCTCATGCGAAAATGCTCATTCCTCGAAGCATCGTATGTCGAGATCCCATCTTCCCACAATTGTTTCAATTCATCAATCAGAGGTTGCAAGAATACGTCTATGTTTTTCTTCGGGTTTTTTGGACCCGGACAGATCAATGTTAAGAACATGTAAGGGCTCTTCATGCACGTACCCAGAGGAAGGTTGTAAGGAGTTACAATAACTGGCCAGCAAGAATAGGTTCTTCTGAATTGCCCATGTGGTGCAAAACCATCTGCGCATAATCCCAATCTAACATTTCGAGCTTCTGAACCAAAATCAGGATATGTCCTGTCGAAATGCTTCCATGCCTCGGCATCGGATGGATGGCACATAACCCCATCTTGAGCTTCATGTGTAGCATGCCACGTCATTTGTTCAGCTATGCCTGCTGTATGGTACAACCGTTGCAACCAGGGAGTCAGTGGCAAGTATCTCAAAATGGCTGTCGGAATTCTTTTACGAGTTCTATCCCCACGTCGACTTGTGTCCTTGAATCTAGGTTCACCACAAAACCGACAGCAATCAGAGTTTGAATGTTCCTTCTAGTACAACATGCACCCATTCTTGCACGCATGAATCTTTACCACAGGTAAACCTAATTCATTGATGGTTTTCCTATGTTGATAATAGTTTGGAGGAAAGTTATTTTCCTCCGGCAATACTTTCCTGATGGCATCACAAAAATAATTGAATGCACCTTCGGACAAGTTAAACTCCGACTTCCCATTTAACAAGGTGGAAGCAAAAGACAACTGTGACTCACTAGACCCCTCAAACAAAGGCCGATCAGCATTTTGCACGATGTCAAACCACTTGTCGTCCAACTGTGTCACAGGTTGCTCTGTGAATGGATCTTGCTCATATCCATACTGGTTTGCTGCTTCTTCACTGGGTCCGGGCTCGTCTTCATTATTTTGGGCAAAGCTCGATTGTGCAGTATCAAAAACCATACGCTGATCCCATGTCATGTCATCATAGCAACCCCAATGTGACATCTCATCCGGTAATGACACTTGTTCGTGCTGCTGCTGCTCGTTATTTTCAATACTACACAATGGTTCTCCGTGACTAACCCAATTCCAATAATGCTCCTTAAATCCACGTAGTATTAAATGTTGTGCAACCCTCATTGGTAAAAAGAAGTGCATATTATTGCACTTAGTGCAGGGACAACGAATTTTTTCCCCATTTTTCCAAGACGCGTCTTGACTTGATGCCCAACTAATGAATTCTCCAACACCAGCTATAAACTCGTCGGTTACACCCTTCTTTCCTGGTTCCTTCCGATGATACATCCATTGTCGACTGCATATCAACTTTTCCATTTCTCCTGTCAAATATCCCACAAATTTAGTTCGATTACTATCCTCGAACCCTATTCGATACTGTTAACAACTGCAATGAAAATCTATAATGAATTATGAAATATATGAAGAAGTTCCTTTTACATTTTTCAACTCAATTATATTTGGTCATTTTGAGCGAAATAAAAACTACATTGCACATAATATAAAACAAGATACTTAATGTAAGCTCTTGCAATTAAATAATACTCAACAAATGCAATAAAAGTAATTCCATTCAATCAAATTTCTACAATTACAATAATCGAAATGTGAATCGTATTAATATCAAATACTAAATTACAATTAATAAAAACAATTATACACAACGAAATAAATATTACACCTAAACCCAATCACAAATAAACTCACAATTATGTAATTCAATTTTAATTAGTTTATGTAACGTACATAATAAAATTAATAAGCATCACAATAAACCTAAACCCTCATCAATTAACATTCAAAGAAATCTAACAATTTTACACTAACATATGGAAAAAATCACCAAAACTCAACATTCAAATTTAAAAATAATCATCAAAATCTGAATATTATCTAATTTCTTAATTTATAACATATGTTAATCATCAAAATAAAGTCGTATACAAAGAGATTTGAAGATATTACCTTGATTTTCACCAAATCAACACAAAACTTGACTTTTACTACTATTTTCTTATGGGAAAATTGAGAGAATGAAGAAGAAAGAAGTAAGAAGATGGGTAGGGAAACGGAGAAAATGAGGGTTCTGCTAAGTGCAGAACCCTAAAAACATGGCCAGTCAAAACGCACCGTTTTGGCTGGTCAAATATAATTTTTTCCGTGGCTGACATTTGGGACGGAATTAGGGACGGATTTTCATAATCCGTCCCTAAAACCATCCCAAAAATAAGGCAGATATTCATCCATTTATCTCACTCTATCCGTCGCTAAAACCGTCCCTAAATCCGTCCCAAAATTATTCCATTTTTTTGCCCTAATTTCCGTCCCTAATTTATTCCATCCCTAAATCCGTCCCGAATTTTCCAACGGATTTTGGTACGGATTATTTTACCATCCCTATTTCTCAGTTCTACTCTTTAGGGACGGATTTATTTTTCCGTTGGTAAATTAGGGACGGAAAAATCCGTCCCTGTTTTCCGTGGCTATTTCGCCTTTTTCTTGTAGTGTAGGGGTGTTTATTATTCGGTTTCAACTTTCAACCAAGTTAACTAATCGAACCAAATTAATTCGGTTAATTAATCGGTGACCGTATTAATTCAGTTCGATTTTCGGTTTCAAGTTTTGATGAATTTTAATTTTCAATTGATTGGGTTTGAAAATTCAGTTTAACAGAATTAACAGATTAGTTAATTGAAATTATAGGGTTCTTATATATATTTATTATTTTTACTTTATATTTGAATTTGATAATGAGTTTTTTCATTAAAAAAGAGAGGAAAGTAATAAAGATTGTTTTCTTTGTTTTATATTTTTTATAGTTGGATTCTTTTTTATATGGATTATTTGCTTTAGTTATACAATTTGTATGAAAATTATGAATTTTAAGAAATATTATTAAAATTTTGGTTAAATTGGTTAACCGACCGATTTAACCAAAATATTTTGGTTCAGTTAAACTCGAAAATAATTTAATCAGTTCAGTTAATGATTTCAAGGTTTAGTAATTCGGTTAATTGAAATTTCTATTCGAAATTAACCAAACTGACGAAATAAATAACCCTAATTATGACCTCTCAAACCCTTCAATTTTGGCCAAACCTTTTGAGCCCTATCCTTCTAAGCCCATCGGCATATCAAAACTGCTCAATTACTATTTTACCCCAAATGTAAGTTATGGTATATAAACCTTTAATGCCTGTTTGGTGCTTTCCCTAAAAGATTTTTTTAGAGAGAGTGATTTTATGAAAAGTGTTTACAGGAAATAACTCTCTTGGAAAAATAAATTGATGCATTTAGTATTATTATGGAAAGTTACAATTAAATTCTATGGAAACTTATTTGAATCATTTGGTTAATTTAAACTTTCCATGGAATGTTACAATTAAAAGAGTATTTATGGGCATCTTTGAAATTTTATTATTTTTATACTTTCCTTCAAATCAGAGAATATAAATTCTCACATCCTCTCTTAAAATTACTTTCTCTTATATAAAATAGAGTGATTTTAGGAGGAACTGTAATTTTTTCTACTTTTAAAATATGCCAAACTAGAAGAAGTGATTCCAGGACCTTATCTTGAAAAATATATTAAAATCTCCACACCAAACCACCTTTTAGTTAGATATCATACTCTTTTTTTTTGTAAATTGCAGTATCGTTAACATTTAATTTCATCAATTCCAGTGCGTTTTGAGAAGACTTTACTCAACAGTCAACGATTGTAATTGGTCTGCGTTTTTTTTTTTTTTCTTTTGGTTCATTGTAATTGGTTTGTTGGTAAAATACTAAGTGCTAGTTCCATTATAACCACACCAAAATAGTAATCATAAATACCAAAAATATGCCCTTCGAACACTGCATTACAGCAAAACCCAAATACTTAAACTAATTCAATTGTATATAAAGGAATTTTAATTTTCCAAAATATCTTATTTAAACAAGTTGAGGACCATTGGAATTGACACAAAATCATGAACATTATTCACGAAGGAAATGACATAATGATCAAGTAATTTTCAAAGGGATTCTGAAGATATAATGCATTTGCTTTAATGTGTATTAGAAATAGCCTTTTAATTAGCATCTAGTTCTTAGACAGATCATTAACATTCACAATGGGACATATCCCCTCGTTTAGAAAGGTACGTATCTTATATATTTAGCATCTATATATAAAGTTTTTGAATGATTTGTGCAGTATTGTCCAAACAAATATTTTTAGTCAACTAGCCTGTTAATAGAATGTTAGACTCTTAATTCCTATAACCAAGGTTTAAATCTTGGCAATCTCAAGTGTGTGTATATATATTTGTCTCGATTATATTGTACAGGTTATGCAAAATAAATGGGACTCCCAAATGATTAGAATTTAACATTTCATCTTAAAAGTTTCAAATTTGATTTTTGGGATATGGGATTAATGAGGATTGCCTCTTATTGTGCAGCGTTTTTTTTTATATATATATATATATACAAACATCCCAGTATTCGGTAGTTACATTTAGGGATGGATCTTAACATGTTATATTGGGAGAGGGGGGGTGGGGGCGCAATTTGATTTTTTTATTGCAATTAAGTATACATAAAGATATATAGATTTATATATCTAATAATGGATTTTCAAATTTTGGGGGGCCAAGGCCACCCCAATGTAAGCCTACCATCGATGGTCACATTGAACTTCATTCAATTTGAAATTGGGCTTCATCAAACCCAAAATAAGGGGAAGTTCCCCCAAACCCATCTCCATTCATACTATTTGAATCTAATATCTTACTTAAGGTTATTGAACTCTTTTCACTTAACCCAATAGATGTTGATTTGTGTAGTATAATATAATTATATATCATACATGAAAAGAAAGAGTTGGTATATTTAAACATGTACAACTATATATAAGTGAGAGCATTAGTTCTTCTTTCTTTTTTTTTTGGTACATAAGAAAGAGGAAGAGGGGCCTACTTGGAGAATGAGAAGTTTCGAACCCGAAATCTCTCGCATGAATTCCTCAATCTCTAACCAACTCGTTTAGAGGGAGAATTCCATCGCTTACTTTTCTTTCTTTTCTTTTTTTTTGAGAAAGCAAGAGTATTGCTTCTAAATATCTATATAATCTATTATGTTTATCCCCAAAAAGCTTCTCTCAAGTATCCACATCATCATTTCCTCTTTAATTTTTTTCCCTTTCTTATTTAAAAGTATAGATAAATGGAGTGTATTTTTTTTAGATTTTTTCTTTTTATTTTTTTAATTTTAATTTAATAAATATTTTTTAATGTTAATTTAATAAAAGTCCATCAATCATATTTATCTTTAAAAAATAAATAAAAGATAAAAAGAAGATGAATGGTTAACGAGAGAGAGGAGAAAGTGATACATTATTATATTAATTCTTAAGCTTACAAAAGATATTGTAGAACATGTCATATGTCACTGAAAATTTGCATATTTTTTTTACATGAAAGTTTTTACCATATTACTATGAGAATTTATACTTGTTTTCGTGAAAACAATATTTATCATGCAAAATCTGAGTTAGATGATGGTTGTATAATTATGAAATATTATGCAAACTAAACACAACTATTTGTTTGCATTTTATATGGAAGAAGGAGAAGTTAATGAATCAGAAGATGTTCCAGACCTGTCGATGGACTGATACACTAAGATTATCAATTTTGGAGAACATATTTTATTATGTTTAATATTGCAGATGACCTTAAAGACTTTTGCGTTGTAGATACTTTAGTTATGATTTCTATAATTTAATATGACAACCTAATGAAATATGAAAAATTTCCTAAGCTTTTTGCACAATGTATTATTGTCTTACTAATAAAATTTAGAATAGATAAAAGAAAGAGAAAAAAATGCTCACGAATTACTTTAAAACGGAGTATATATTATGATTCATATATTTTTAACTGTTTTTATATTTTATTTGCTTCTTAGACTGTACACATTAAAAATAAAAAAAATATAAAAATTATCATTGTACTTACCCGCAACGTTAACGTGGGCTGCATTTATAGTATACTATAATAAAAGCACAAAAAAGGATACTTGCACACAATGATCATTTATTCTGGAAAGCGTAGCAGCTAGCAATTAAATTTCGGAAATTTCCCCCTTTGAGATGAACTGATAAGCTAGTTCCTCTCCATAAGACAACAAAAGAAGTAGAAAAGATATGATCAGGAATAACATATTTATTTCGTATTATGGCTTTTAATAAAGCTTCTTTTTTTAACGAAAGAAAGAAAGAAACAAATTAGTTCAAAAACTTTATATCTATAGTATATATTACACATGCAATGATTTGATAAAATAAAATGCATTCTGTAACAAAAAAAAAACTAATAAAATACATTCAATAACATATATGTCAGAGCTGTAGGTGACCACCAAGGAAAATTACCATGAATTTTTTTTTTTTTTTTTTTTTTTTTTGCCCTTTGGCACTGAGATCATGAATTACTTGATCTGCAACAAAACAACCTAAACCTATCAAAATCTTGTATGAATTTATTAGGGTTGTTTCGACTAACAACTTAGAAGATTCCTTTTAGTGGAACCTTTGCTGGGGGAGAGGGTCCCATGACTACATGTGATGTTGGCATATTCTGGCAAAAGTCTCTCTGCAAATTGCTGTGATTCTGCTCTCATGTCTAAGCTTATTTATATCATCAGATCACTCTTCCATGCCAAGTAACTCATCTCGTTTCAGCCACACCATTTCTATTGAAACCCTTACCATGAAATATAACTTTTCTCTCTTTCTCCTTCTCTTTAACTTCTCTCTCTTTCTCCTTCTCTTTCTCACTTCATGCAAGAGAGATGCTAAGCTCTATATATAGCTATATATATAGCTAGGGTCTTCACATGGTGAAGACTTGGAATTAAGGCCAAAAAGGGGAACTAGAAAAACAAATGCTAGAAATTACCATTTCTCAACATTTACAGCACCATGAACATGAACATTATCAGGAAAACAAACCAAAAAAAAAGAAAAGTTACAGCACTAGGTCTCTTTTTCTTTTTGTTTATTAATGTGGAAAAGTGATATCGAACCTCTCTATTTCTACCTCTCCTTCTCATCATCAACTTATTTATTTAGCCAAAAAAATAAATAATAATGAAAATAAACATATAATTCCACTGATGACTATATGCTACAACCCCACCAATGTGTACACTCACCTATAAAAATTCAATTCAAATTGCCTCCGCTTCAATGCAATTGCCTGATCCTGACCCACTTTTCTGGGCAGATGTAGCTGCTGGTGCTGGAACATCAGCCATAAAGGATTGGTTCTTCTCATTTATCTGCCTGACATTTGGCCAGTGGAAATTTGACAGTACTGCTTGCAGCTACCTAGCTAGCTAGTTTGTTAATTCTGACACTGACATCACTCACCTCCACCCATTGAAACCGGTTTGCTGGCTACAATCTCATAGTCACCCCCTTCATCTTCTTCCTCATCATCGCCATCTTTGTCGTCTTCATCTTGATTTTGATCGCTTTCCATGTCTTCCATTACATGATGATCATGTTGGCGTTGATCGGGCTCCGGAGGAGGAGGAGGGGGCCATTGCTGCTCTGGTCGTACCATCAATGGGACTGAGTTTTCGGGTTTTAATTGATTGGAGGGGCTGTCAAATTTGTTCCTTTCTCTATATATAGCATCAAGTTGGTGAAAGTAGGGACATGTTTTTGAATCTTCGCGCCTTTTCTTGTTGCTCTCTTTCACCTTCTTGAAGTACTTGTTTATGTTCTCCCATTTCTCTTTGCATCTTTTGGCGTTGCGATTGTAACCGTGCTTTTTCATTGCAGCTGATATCTCCTCCCATAATGGCCCTTTAGGACCATTTTCTTGGTACTTTGAGTCAAGACTGGTCCTCAGCTTAATCAATGCTTGAACCTCAACTTTAGGCCATCTTGAAGAACTGGATGGTGTGTAACTTTGATCGCCATTATCAGTCTTTGACACGTCTAAATTCACCATTATTGGCAGCGATGCTACTGGTACAGGCGCTTGCACTGGAGCCGCTGCTGCTGCTGGTGGCGGCTCTGCCGGTGCCACTGCCGATACTGGTTGTGGTGGAGGTGGAGCCTGGGGAGGCGCTTGGGCCTGCGGTTGCGGTTGCTGAGATGGTAGTGGATTACTTTGTGCCTGCCCCGAATTTTGCTGCTCAGATATTTTTTGCAGGAAAGCCATTACTGCTGCATCCTTTGCCGCGGCTATCGATCTCTCTTGGGCTAATATCTCCCGTTCTCTATTTATTCTCGACATTTCTTGCATCCTCCAAGCTTCTTCACGGACCATTCTTTCGTGCTCGCGTTTCTCGATTGCTTCCAAAAATTTCTTCTGCATGTCCTCCTGCTTCTGAATCACCTCCTTCATCAGCTTCTCGAAAAAGTCCTTCCATTTTCTTTTCCTCTTCCTCCGACCTTCCAATTCTAAATCTGATGAGGTCGAAGAAGAGGTCGAATAATTCGACATTAGATCTGCTGAAATGTTAGGGAAAGAAGGGATTGTAGGGTTTGTAACTGTGGACGGTGGGGGTTGAACTGTAGGGTTTGTTGATGGGAAGGATGGGACCGTAATGTTTATATTTGGAGGTACAATGTTTTGTGGCAAACTGGGCAGTGTTGTTGATGGAACAGTGACATGGGGCAGGCTTTGAGGATTACTATTAGCTCCTGGCATTGCCGCCGTTTGAGGTTGAGGCTTTGATTGTGGTTGGGGTTGTGCTGCTGCTGCTGATGCTGGTGGCTGCGCTGTCGGCGATTGAAGGGAAGGATTATTTTCGAGGGCTTCTAATTGATCGAAAAACCGATAAGTCTTGCCGTCTGCTTTACCAGTTCGACCATCTTTGGTTCTCTTGTGGTACTTGTAAACGTTCTCGAATTTCTCCTTGCATTTCTTGGCACCTCGATGAAAACCAAGCTCCGCTAATTTCCTGGTATCAAACAGTAGGAAAACAAAAAAAACAACCCCATTTCCGTTTTTATCCTATCTTTAATTCAGCAATAAAACAAACCCAAACAGTATTTTCGCATAAAATAAGCTAGGAATTGAATTCGATGCATGTATATAAAATTGAGACATGAAAAAAAGGAAAGCAAAGAGCTCAAGACAAAAAGCATGTTATAGAATGGAAGAATTCAGACAAACCAAACAGTTTTCCTTTCCCTCAATATGATGCAAGAGCAGAAGAGCTTGCAAGATTTTTAATCTTATTTTTTGAGAGCTTCGGCAGAATGAGATGAGAGAGTGAAGAGATGAGGAATAGGGGGAGAGAGCTGAGAGAGGGAGATGAGCAAAATTGCAGCTTAAGATTCCCTGTGAAGATATTGGGAAAAGCAAATGCCAGAAATGATAACAAATCCCATATCCCAAAGTGGCCAAATATCTTAATCATATGACATTGAATTCCCCATGGAAGATGCTGAATTCTCTCAACTTGAACTATAATTTTTATCCTCTTACAAAAATACTTACATCGAACAAATAAGAAAGAAACAAAAAGAATATAAATTTTCCCTCACTCTAATGCTTCCCTGGCCGCAAGTACAAAACTGTGACTTAAAACAATTCGAACAACACAGATCTCCATTGATGAACTTAAACGGACTCAAAACTTCATTGAATTATCAAACAAAAAGGGCATAGAAAGAAAAGAAAAAAATTTAATCACCTGGAAACTTCTTCCCACAATGGACCCTTAACGCTAGCGTCACGAAAGGTGACATCCATGTCGGACCTTATTTTCAAGAGTGCCAAAGTCTCCTGCCTCGGCCATCGGTTGCCTCCGAATGAACGGTCTCCTTCATCAACCCTATCCCTATCATCTTCACCCGAATTATTGTTATTATTGCCGTTAGAGCCAAGCATGTTTGCTGCTGCTCCAACTTCACCGCTTCCATTACGAGCTCCGCTACTGGCAGCAGCAGCAGCAGAAGCAGCAGCGGCCACGTCTCCACCACCACCGCCGCCGCCGTCGCCAACGCCGCTGCTGCTTCCAAGAACACTAGTACTTGTATCACCACCACCCAACATATATGATACAAGCAACCTTCTTCTTTTCTTTCTCTTCTTTGGTTTGGCCCCCTCGCAAGAGCTTCCAATTTACTTACAGCTCCTCTCAATGAAAAAAAAAAAAAAAAGGAGAAAAAATAAAAATTTTAATTAACAAATATGAAAAAAAAAAATTTCTACTGATGTATGTCTCTATTCCTATCTATCAACAGAAAGAAAAGATGGTGGTGAAAAAAAAAGTTTTTTTTTTCTTTCAAAAGGGTTTTATTGAAGATAGTTCGTTTATGGGTGAATTTATTAAATTTATTATGGCTTGTGGGATCTGCTTGTCAATCTCAAGAGGTTGTTTTTTTTATTTTTTAATTATAATTTTTTTTCCTTTTAGCAGTGGAATCTTCAGGTTTCTTTTAAAAATTTTTATAAGGGTTGGTTGGTTAAAAAGAACAGCAAAGAGGAGCGGGGAACTCTTCTTTCTCTCAGTAATAATTAAAAGGTGGCACAGAAAGATATACAATAATACAGAAAAGATAATAAATAATAAAAATATTACAGAAATTTTATCTAACAGCTGCGCAAAGAGACGATTGTGATAATTAGTTGGTTTTTGTCTGTCCAGCTAAATTTAGTTAAAAGCCGGCCCGTCCTCCTCACCTTTATACTTTCCTTTTTTCTTTTTCTTTTTCTTTTCCTTTTTCTTTTATTTTCATTTTTTACTAAATATATATATTTATTATTTTTCATAGGGGTGAAAATGAAAATTTGGAAAAATCGTGACGACTGAAACTCAACTTTGCCCTTTTTTGGGGTTTTGCTTTTTGGGTTTTCAGACTTCACCGGCGGTTCTACGTTTTTTGAAATAACTAAAATACCCCTGGCCCGGATCCCCATAAATCCACGCTATGGACTAAGGGGAGCTTTAATCATTGAAGCCAATTATTTTAATTCTACATGGGAAAATTTTATTATGTAAACATAAAAGTTTTAGATTTGATCATCCGAGTACCGATCCGGGCTTGTTTCTTTAATCCATAAAATCTTAATTAATTACATAAAATGCCCTAGATTTAGGCAATTAAAAATGGCCGAATAACGGCTAATTATTTTTCTTTTTGCCTTTTCAAAATTTTCAACTTGTTGGGTGAGACTGTGGTACACACAACTCGTGGCGAAAAGGGGGGTCCTACGAGCGATGGTGACAATCGAAAAGTTTGACAAAAATATTTGGGGTTTTCATAATTGTTAGAGGAAAAAAATTGCATAAAACTTATCTTAAAAAAGAGGCATTGGCAGTGGGATCCACTGTTGAATTAAAACTTGTTAGATGTAGGTCATGTTATTAGGGGCCAAGCCATTTATGAATTGAAGTAAATTGGTGACCATTTCTGTTAGGTTGCAACCTACCGTAATAAATAAGAGCTAGATTTTGGATGGCTATGGTGGAATTTAAGCTCGCTCGATCGATCCTTCGGAAAAGAAAGAAGATTATATATGTAATACGTAAACGGAAAATTATTTTTGTGAATTTTTTTTTTTGGGGGACCATTTTGGCTCTTGGTGAGTCAAATTGGATGTTTCTCTAATTTTGTCCAAATTAAAATAGGTGCCTTGTAGCCATACAATTAGTGTGGGATGGGATCGTACCAGCGTTACTAAAGAAAAATAAGTTTTTTAATTTATTTACATATGGTTTTTCAAATTGTAAGGTCCCATTTTTATCGGTGCACTTGCTCGATGGAAAATGACTTCAAGTTGTGATAAGGTTGTTGAGAGCTATTTTTCTAACATTATTTTTGGAATAAGATGTGTCACTTCATATTCAATTTTTAATTCTTTTTATAAATTTATTCAATAAAATAGCATGTATCTGCATTTATTTCACTGACCTTTTTTCTTTTTTTTTTGAAATTTTTACTATAAAATATATAGCAAAATGGATGAAATTAATTATGCGTTTTAGTAAAGTAAAAAAAAAAAAGGAACCGGAAGGTCTAAGAATTTGGAAATTCAAGTTCTTAAACTTACTTAATTATACGTATTAAAAAAATTGTTTTCCATTATGGTGGAGTGCTTAGAGTCAATAAATGTATTCAAAAGCCAAAAACTTTTGGGTCAAACCTAAAAGACTAATGAAGGTAATGAGGTAGTAAGAATCGCCAAGAAATGTGGGGATGAAAAAGTGATGAATGAAAAGGATAGGATAAAAAAGAGAATTTCTTCAACATATTTTGCCATCAAATTCAGTAACTCAATTATTGATTTCTGTTAAATAAATAAATAAATAAAAATAAAAGAATAAAACAAGTGGACTGTCCAAGATAATACTAGTATTACTATAATGCAAATAAAAGTGGGACCCACCCAATCAATATGCCATTAAATGCACAAATAATAATCAGAGGTGAGCATTCACATGGGGAAGTCTATCATCATTAGGTGCACAAATAAAGTAAACAAAGGAACATCGATAGTAGTAGTATTATGGACAAAGGGTATTTTAGTCAAAAAAGAAAAAAATAAACTTTTTTGTAAAATTAAATGTTAAAAAGGAGATTCAGATAAAATAAAGTTCTTTTTTTTATCAATTTGAGGGTCAAGATTCGAAACATGACTTCCGTTTTGCCACGAAGATCACAAATCTACAATTACGGCTTTCTTTGATAATTTCACAATTTTTAATGGTGACGATGTAAGATTTTTTTATGATGACAGTGAAATTATTCATTGTCATCTCTCCCCACCAATTGCTAACCACAATCTTTTCTCTTCTACATAAAAACAAATCGTACTTTATTATAATTTACACTTGGAGCAATGTTCTATGATGATATAACCATTAAATTCAAAAATAAAACTTCTCACCGCATAACTATATATCAAAGGGACCTAAATTAAATATCACGATATAAATGAACGTGGATTTGAAATTAAAAAATATACATCAAGATTGAAGGTCTTTTTTTTTTTTTTTCTCTTTACACATAGAGCCACAAAAGCAAAGTTCTAAATTCGGGCATCTTCATAAATTTATATGCAATTCTGAGGTAGAACATTTAATTTTAAGAAAAAAAAAAAAAGATTCCTCTTCCTTAAAAATCTTATGTTTGTTTGACATAGTTTGAATAAATGCATTCATCACTCTTTCATTATTAACTTTAAATAGTTTTGAGGGTTCTCTTTCTTGTCTTCGAGACCACTAAATTTTAGTATTAAAAAAAGTTATTCCTTATATTCCTATTTATTTGACAATTCCTCATATTCTTTTTTATTTGTCCTCTTATTAAATCAAGAAAACATTTATTAACTTTTTCCCTAAATTTTTCTTATTTAAATATGAGAGATACATAGACATTAAATATAGAAAGATACATATTGGTGTTTGGTTAAGGGTAATTTTGAAATTATACATAAAGTTTTTATTACTCCATCTATCCCTATTTATCTATCACCTTCTAGAAGTTTTGTTTGTCTATTTTTATGTGTCCATATTCTAACATTAATTATAAATTTTTCAAAATTACCCTTTCAAACTATTTTCTCTCTCTCTCTCTCTTAAATGAATATTTTTCTTAAGTAAGAAAGAGAATTAAAAAAAATAGAGATAGGGATAAAATAAGAAAATCAATGTAAATATATATCGAATTTTACACCATAATTATTTTTCTTATCCTGTGTGAAACAGTTAATTAGGACAGATAAATAGGGGCATAAGGAGTAAAATTTAAAAAGTAACTACTTTTCTTAATCTAAGATATTAGTTATTGGGGACAAATAGTACTCCCTTTGTCCCTTTTTATTTGTCATCTTCTAGAACCTTATCCTTTTTTATATATCCCGATCTCTATATTAATTATTAGTTTTCCAAAATTACCTTTCCAAACTTCTTTCTCTTTTGAATGAATCTTTTTTCTTAAATGTAGTCAGAGTTAAAATAAGAGAGAATTAGGGGGGGAGGAGATAAGGACAAAATAGAAAAGTTAAGTTAAAATAGGAGAGAATTAGGGGGGGAGGAGATAATGACAAAATAGAAAAGTTAAGGTAAATATAAAATATGTATAAACTTTTGGACCATAATTATTTTTGTTGCTCTATGTGAAACAGTTAATATGAACAAATAAAAGGGATAGAGAGAGTAATAAGGAACATAATGAGTATTTAATTCATTGATCATCATTACAAAAGTTTTACTCCCTCTATCCCGTTTTATTTATCCATGTTAACTGTTTCATAGAGAGTAAAAAAAATAGTTATGGTGTAAGATATATATTTACATTGACTTTTCTATTTTATCCATATTTATCTCTCCCTTTGATTCTCTCTCCTATTTAAGGAAAAAGATTTATTCAAGAGAAAGAGAAAGAGAAAGAAATTTGAAAGGGTAATTTTAAAAAACTAATAATTAATATTGGAATAGAGATAGATAAGAAAGAACAAGTAAGGGTTCTAGAAGGAGATAGATAAAAAATGACAAAGGGAGTATTTAATTTAAGATTAATGAATTATTCAATCATACTACTACTAATTACTCCCCTCGGCCGCCCTCCCCAGTTCCATCATAATGGTCGTTTTAAAAAAAATTTTCCAATTATCTATCATTTTAGAAATTATATGGAGCATTAACTATTTATTTTTCAAGTTTACCTTTATCTTTTTAAATAAAGTATTAATTATTAAAGAGAAAGTAAACCGCCCCAATAAAAGGATTAAACTATATTTTTATACTATTTTATCTAGATTTTAAGAGATTTTAATATTTTTCTTAATCTTTGTGTAAAATCTTAAAACAATTCTTATTATGGAGCAAAGGGAATAATAATATTCATTAAGTTTCATGTTCGCATTATTGCTAATGTCCAATGCCAATTTCTACCACAAACAAAGCTTTTTGATTCCTTCCTTGTTTAGAAAACTTTTTCAGAACCCAAGTGTTTTTAACAAATCTATCAAAGGCTATCTTAAAATTCTATTGATTTATATTTTTGGTCCACAATTATTGGCTTATGAAAATAAATCTTCCTCTCTCTGATTCTATTTATATGTTCACTTCAACCAATTCATATATATTAAGAAAATTGATTAAAAGTAATAGATAATTTTAAATTTATGAAATATTACGTTAATTTTTCAAAATTACTCTTATTTAAATATCCATCAAATTTCCATGGGAATCACCATAATTTTATGAGATAACGTAATTGCAGTCACACTAATACTCAAATTAAAAACCTTGAATCAATAATTTTAAAAATTTTGGATAAGCCACCGTATATGTCACCTCTCGGTTTCATTGTAAATATGGAACCGACTTCAAAGGAATATTTCTCTCTTCTTATTTATTTATATTATAAAAGTTATTAACAAAATAAATATGTGGCTATCCGTTAAGTTATTATATATTATACCAAATCGTCCTTCACAACTAAAATTGAATGATCATAAATTCATAATAATGCACAAGATAACCAAATTTACTTGCGTGTATTAGTGGGGTAGTCATGAATTATTTATTTATATTAATTAATAAAAAGATATATATTCTCGAAGTATCTTTACAGTTTACTCTTTTAAGTTATTTTTTATTTCTCAGACACGTAATTGCTTGTGCCACAAAACATAGTACTAATTTATTTTTTTAATAAAAAATCTGAAGATTTAAGGGCTTTTTTTTTAAAAAATCTTTTAAAAGCTTAGCTGGTAGAAAGTGGTTTCGACAAAAGGAAGAGTATGCATAGGGAGGCAGATAGATGAATAGAGATGCCTTGGGTATAACTTCTCTAGCTGGCTTGGAATTTGGATTAGATGCTCTCCCACTATGCCCACTTACATTATTATTATTATTATTATTTACAGCCTAATATATATGCAATGACTCTCTCTTTTTCTTATTGTTTTATTTCTTTTATTTTTGTAAAGTATTAAAATAAAAGGGGGCATGGAAATGGATGATCTGTAGCCAATTTTAATATACTGGCAAAGCAATTCACATGGGGAACATTTAAAATTTATACTATATATTTATATTTAGCTTAATATACAAAATAGTCCTCGAACTTGTATAAAATTATTGTTTTGGCTCTTCAACTTTTATATTAAAATTTTTGACCATTGAACTTTTATTTTGTGCATAATGTAGCCATTGGTGCTGACGTAGCGCAATAAGAAAATTTCACGTGTTATATGAAAATTTCACATGTCAAAATATGGATAGGTCACATCAGCATCAAATGCTACATTGTGCATAAAATAAAAGTTCGAGGGTCAAAAATTCTAAAATAAAAGTTTAAGGATCAAAACAACAGTTTTATACAAATTCGATGACTATTTTATATATGTATTAAACCATTTATATTTTCTATACAAAGTTTTTGATGATAACCAGCTGACTTCATAATGTGAAAAGCACACACTTTTGGGTTATATATTATGAGATATTGGGATTTTTTTTAATATTAATTTGCTGTTTCACAAATGGAAAAAATACTTTAATGTAACAATTTAGGAATGAAGATTATTATAGTAATTAAGATGATGATTTGATGTGTTTTTGAATTGGAGAAAGCACGTTAATCATGATTGTAAGGGACAGAAATGAAAGAATAATAATAAGAATTAAACATGTTGTTTAATGGAGAGCTTGGGAGAAAATAAATAAAATTTTATGATTGTGATTTTTTTTAATGTAATCATAGGTATCCGTATCCATATCCATTTAACGGACTAATCATGTTTGCACAATGTTGGACTTTAAAAAGGACAAAGTTCTCTCAAATCTGTTTACTTCATTCACAAGATTTGAATCCAATATCTTACTTAAAAGACATTGAATTTATTTTACTTAATCCAACACCTGTCGGTAATTTTATGATTGTAATTGGCCCAATGGAATGGAATAATCAAATACCAAAACAAACCTTGGAATGATATTTTAAATTCAAAAATGAGAAATGACAATATTTTTAGTAACTATAAGAACTTCATCAATTTCCTATTTACATTTTGATCTCTACTTCATGTTCTAATGGCCAACAAGTGTTGGGTATTATCAAAATTATTTGAAGAACTGTTTCTTTCTCCACCTAATTAGTCAAATTTTTATAAAATGGATTCTACCATTGCGGCTTTTAATTAAATTTTCATGTTGAAAAAATATATATAGAAAATAAGGACAATGAAGCCATTTTAAACTTCTTTATTACGTCTTAAAATAAAATTCCCTTCTCACTCATTCAGTCATTCATATTATCAATTTATCATCACCGGTCAAACAGAAACAGCCAAAAAAAATCTAAAATTTGAGAACGAAGAAATTAGAAATTGACAAGAAATAGCTTAAGTGATGAATTTCATCTGTTCACGGTCCTAAGTGATTTCTACAAATTTATATAAATTTTCCAATTAATGCACCATTTTTGTGGCGTCGACATATTTCTCTCAATTTGAAAATTCTAAAATATATTTTACCCCAAAAAAGAAAAAAAAATTGCAAAATTGTCATTTTGGTAAGGAAAAAAATAAAAAAGAAAAGGATGATGGTATATGCCTAGACTCGACAATAAATAAAAGTAAATCGGTAAATAGTGAGGAGTGGCTGACTTTTTATTTACTGGGCCATAAGAAAAAAAAAAAAAAAGTTACAATATAGACAAAAGGTTTACTTCACATGGGGTGGGCAAATGGGCATGTGATGTGAATGTACACTTACATCTGCTGTCTACCATGTGGTTTAACCTCTACATTTATCTGGCACCAGCTAAGCATCCCACCCAAGTTGATTCTTTTTTTTTTACAACTTGGCAATATATTCATCACTCATTCTCAACCTGATGAAAGCCATCTTAATTTTCTCCCATTTTTGAATAGAGAAATTAATTTCACCTGTTTTAACTAAAATTTTTTTATAAAAAAAATTTAGTGTAAAATAAAATTAACCGTCTTTAAAGTTACATCAACATAAATTGTCAATCCATATTAAAATTTACAGATTCATTAAATTTTTATATATAAACTTTTCGAATTTATAAATTTTATGCCGACGATGAATTGTGATCAACGAGATTCGAACGTGAGTATTGCGAAATGCTTAAAAAATGATTTCTAATCTAGTTTAAGCAATTTGTATGTGCATGTAATGTCAAAAGTATACCCCCACCTGTTAACTTGGCTTAATGCCGACTGCTGTAAAGCTTGCAACCATCCATGAAATCTATCTCTTTTATTGTTGAAAGATATTTAAAAAAAAAAAAAAACATTTAGGCGATCACTTGAATGTGACTCATCAGCATGGGCTAAAATAATGCCACAATGACTTGCAAACTTTTTCAAACTATTATGATATCCGCACTTATCCTATTGGTTCTGTTTTTTTCTATGTGAGTATATAATAATAAGTTTATAAAAAAAAGTAAAATTAAAAATAAATAGGGATATATTCACAGTACTTAAAGTTTTAGTTTTACACCATTATTATAACTCAACATATAATTAATATTTTAACAATCTGATTATTGAATTTAATAATATATTTAAATCTATTTTACACGTAAAATTTTAAATTAATCTGATATTTTTATAATATTGATCTAAATTTTAACCTTTTTAGATATTTTAATATATGGTTAAAAGTAAAAAAAATTATCGCATTAAAACATATAGTAAATATTTTGAATGAATTTAAAATTTTACAATATAAGTGAGTAGAGCATGAAATTCAACAATTACATTAATCAAATATTGATCATACGTTAAATTATGAAAATATGCAAAACTGTTAATTTTATATCAGGTGTAAACTGATCTCACCTCATTAAAAAATAAAAATCAAGGAGATAAAATTTGATTGGGATGGAATTACATTACAAGGATTATATTATTACCTTAATCAACTAGTTAATAGAACCCTCTTAAGTGGTTTCTTCAACCTACAAATCATCATTATTTTCTCTGACATTCCTCGCTAAATAGATAAAAAATTCATCTTTGGTAAAAAATTTTCAAGTATAAAAATGATTGCAAGAGTAGTAAATTGCAAGCAACCCCAAGTCTCTCACAAGCTCACAAATCAACGTGCTAAAGACTTAAAATAATAAAGCCCTATGGCTGCAGCAGCTGCCAGATGGATAAGCTTCTATTTACAGTCACCAATTAGGGTATAATTAGAACATGAAAGCATGTGTTTGAGAGTATTACAATGGAGAGGTAAATGTTCAAAATGATAGTACTTAAAACTATTCATATCCTATCAATTTTTTTTTTCTTTTCGAAAAATTTAACAAGTCGACTAAGGAAGAAAGCTTATGACCCACCAGAGCACAAATTTAGTAAGAAAAGGTGAGTGAGGATGGAGCCCATAAGGGCCAATGAATGCACTCGAAAAGCCCATATTAAGCAGGAAAAGGGTGGGTTTGTGGGGAGGCCACCATGTGCCGTTAGGAGTTAGAATGCAACAAGTTAAACAATGGGGGGTGGGGGCCCTAAGGCTAAGGGGGAAAAAAGGGGAAGAAAGAAAGGGAGAGTAATAACAAAAAAACACGTTCCTCTCACGTCCATTTCTTTACTTTTCCCCCTTTTGTTCACTCTCATGTCCACTTCTATTGATGTGAGACTCAAACTTGGATAACAGGATAAGCCTTTGGAGGGTAGTCACACTTTGTGTTTTGTAACACTCTGTAAGTTTACTTCCATACGGCCCACAATTCGTAGAGATATACTTATCAAAACTTCAAATCCAAGGATTACTATTATTATTCTTCTTCTTTTTATTTTTATAATTGCGGGTTGAGACCAGTTGGCGGTTCCGAATTGAATTCTGATCACTGGAACAAAGCGTTTGATACTCAAATAATAGACGGCAGTAAAGTGTTTAAAATGTTGAAGAAAAATTAGAAGATTGAGATTCATTGTCTTGTTACATTATTAGTCTTGATCATTTTGTTAAAGCTAAAGTGCAAGAAATAGTGTTTCAAATGTAGACTACTACCTGTTACACAGGTGATGATTACCGGGGCATAGCACAGAAAGTGTTGTTTAGCTGAGATAATGCAAGCAAGCTTATCTTGACTCTTGCTTCCCCTTTTAACTTTTTTTTTTTTTTTTGGGTTGCACTTTGGGTGATGTGATGGGGGGACTTAAAATAAAGGGGTGAACCATCCAAGACATCAAATCCACCATTGCCTGCCTAGATGTTGATGATTTAATGGCTCTTCAATGTGTCTATCACTGTTAAATTTTTTTGGTTGAATTTTTCATTTTATCTGATGCATGTTGTGCTGTGACAAACTGATAGAAAAAGGGGTTGCTTGCCCCCACTATCTGCCATCTGCCATCAGCAACATGAATTCTACTACTGTTCAGCAGTGCCATTTTTTAGTGGATCAGGTCACTCTATTAATTTCCATTTTTTTGAGGTAAAATAACCAACACCAAAGCAAGGTAGGCTCCAGGAAAGTAATGCTTTAACCTAAATAAATGTTCAGAAATGAAAATATATGTCTTCATTCAACTCTTCCAAACAGACACAAGCAAAGTAAAGTTCATTGAATTGAGAACCAAAGATTCAGTTCATTTTATTTTAACCATTACCTTATGAACTGGACCATAATATATGGGAAATGCAGATTTAACCCCAACTCTATATGAACCCTTCAACCCCTCCAACCCCTTGGTTCTTTGGCTCTATCACATTTACCTCCCTGGACATTAGGAAAGGTTCGGAGGCTAACAGTTTTTGAAGCAATAATTCAAGACATTGAGCAGGCTGTTGAACTAACAACTTGATGCATCAAAAAACCATGATACTTGCAGTTCAAGACGAAAATCTAACTGTCAAACTTTCCTGTAAAGATTTGCCTGTATTGTTGAAACCCTGTAATGTTTCAGCAATTACAATCAGGTAGTAGCTACTAACTTTTCCGTAAAAAGATCTGCCTTTTTCTGAGGCTGGCATCCCCCTTGTTCCTTTTATCTTTTTCTTTACAATCATTTTATCTTCTGAGAATTTATCAGAAATGTAATATCAAAAAAAAAAAAGCATTTATCAGAAGCGCAGAAAACCAAGTTTATGCAAGCCAAAGAGATCTCGGACCTAACAGATAAAATTCTGCAGCCAATTGCACCCAGATCAATTGAAACTCCATGGTAATAAGACACAAAAGAGACTCCCATGTCCAACAAAAACTAATGTATGCTTTAAGCACTGTTAAAGTTCCAACAACAAGCTTGGCCTGTATGGTTCTTTACTTCTTTTCTTAAGGTACAATTGTAATGTTTGAAGGTTGGCACCTCCTGAGGCCAAGCTTACTTTGTTCAAGAAGCACGAAGTTCTGTCAGCTGGATGAGACAGACAAAATGTGGGAAAGGGGAAATTATGGAAGTATCAGCCTGTTAATGCATTATACTAGTTGGTACGCATGCAAATGATTTAAGAGGAAATTTATGAAGATAATGCAACTTTATTTACCTTCTTAAAAATAATAGAAGGTCTGCATCAACCCATATCGCATTGCGCATGAAAAATCTAAGCCACTGTCACTCTTTAAGCTTGAAAAGACCATGCAACTACTGGTTGTAGTTTATAGCAAAACATGCAGTGGGTCAGACCCGTTATATATATCGGGATGACAATTCAAAAACAAGTAGATGAAAACAACAGACGTCAAACAACCTTCTGAATTCACATCCACCCGGCCACGACCAAGGTTATAAATTTCCACAGTTCCAGAACTAATTTCACTTCAGAGAGCTACTGTGTGCTCTAAAGTCAGAATATAGGTAATTATTGATAGTAAATAAGAACAACTTGATGCTTTCTGGACTTCCAATAAGACCTCACCTAACAAGTAAGAAAATAGAGGTCCAACATATTTATCTTCTAGTGCAGCATGAAATGGGAAGTAAATCTTTTGTTCTTTTCTTTGTCAAACAAGGCAAACAGTTACCAGTCTTCCCATATGAGAACAGAACTCCTTTGCGCCCAACCAAAAAGGGAGAAGAATAAGAAGAAAGAAAGAAAGATGCATGTTTCATCAAATAGAATTCAGTTGTTTGTCACAGAGCAGTGATGTAGCTTTCTCAAACAATATCCTACATCAATAATTTGATGGAAGAGAATAGAGACTGGGAAGAGATGAGAATAAATATATACAACAAACTAAAGCAAAGCTATGTCTAACACTAACTACCAATCAGACTATATCTCTAGAACTCTAGAGTCAAGCTTTTCCTTCAAATTAGTTCTCTACCAAGTAACATCCAGTCCAGGTGATTTATCAATATGTAGTAAAGGCAAAACCCACAGAACCTTAGTTGCTACACTTTCGAAATGATCTTGTAGATTTCTGGGCAACATTTGGACAAATGGAGAAACAGTATCAGCACACACAAGCAAAAATCATAAAGTATATATATAGTTAGCTAAATTAGCAAGATTTCACCTGCATAATTTCACCCGCCAAATCATCAACCAGGACAGACAGAGGCTCCTGCACACTCTGGCCCCTATTTCAAATCTTTTGTTTCCTTCGTAATCTCATCTAAGATGAAGCAAATATACTGCTTTACCATGGGTCTTCTGTCAAGATATGAGGAAGAACAAGTGCACCCAGGGTAACATCTCCTTTACACTTTCCAATATTATTCAAGACAGTGAACAGCATGCGAAAATTGAAATCGAGGAAGGAGTATGTTTATCCTGTCCAATTTTATGTCAAACAATTTTCAACGTTTAAAGAGATTCTCAATTGAATCATGAAAAGTAATGGGTGGATTCTTATCTTCTTGTAGCTAGTAAACAATTTTTCCAGCTATGGACCATCAGATCAACTGTAAGATTAACTTTTCAGAGTGAAAGGACATTAACCCTTGTTTGCTTGGGGGTTTTGGGAGGGGTAGGCAGGGTGGAGAAGAGTGGCTGCTTGTTTGGCCGGGGGAGTGGGAGATAATAGAACGCTATTATTCATCATCTCTACAAATACTCAGGTAGCAATTGGAAACTGAAGAAAAGGATTTGAAGGCTACTGAATACATACAGGTACCCCATCTGACTCTAGCACACAAATTATATCTATTTGGAGGAACATTACATCACAATCATCAGCAATTTCTGCCATTGTAGTGTTCAACTAGAAATCCTTTTCATGCACAATCTCTCTGTTAGGACACATGTATCAGATACAGGAAAATTTAGGAACTCAAATAAACCAAAAAATCCAACCACAAACAGAGGATTGACAATGTACCTATGTTCTATTTTTGTGCAAATAATTTAATTAGGAAGGTCATTGAGACCACACAGACACTATATATCAAACAACAACTTACAAGAAAGAGATAAGAGTGAGAGAGAGCCCTGCCCTAAAGTGCAGGGACAAGAACCCTCAAATGTCTCCCTCGTGCTATATTTTATCTTCGTCATTTGAATTTCTCATAGAACATAACTAAAAATGAGTAGCAATTTGATGTACCCTAGATCAAATGGGAAAAATACATATTATGCAAAATTTGTCCAGACAAACATTTTTCTTATTTTAGTCTCCAAGTGTTGAAGACAATGTAATAGCAATAAATCTAACATCAACTTTCAGCATTCCCTACTACCAATATGCTTTCTATGGGATCATGTGAAGCAGAAGTAACACTAACCCTGGGTATTAAGCACTGCTCTCTGGTTCTTTTTCTTTCTATTCCAATTGAGATTGAGATTAAAAGTCAACCCTGAACCATCATCTTTAAGCCCTAACCTGATCATCTACCATAACCCAATCAACATCGAAGAAACCATCCAATTTCAATCCTAACCCTAATTTACTATTCATAGGCACTCTATTTGGATTCCTAGAACAACACAAAATAACTTTTACAAACCATTAATTTTCCCCCCATTAACCTTGGACTAAACTGCCTCAAAGGCCCCAATTCTTCCCATAACTTCTCATCTGTTTCGCCTAAACTAATCCTATGAATCAATCCAAAAATCCTTAGCAACTGAACAAAGATATTAGAGTATTAGTTCCTGTCAATTTCATGCAACTTCTCCTAAGTGTCCTAAATCACTCTGCATCAGTGCATGCAGGAGTATGCACATGAGAGAGAAATTTCTTAAAAACAATAAACCTAAAGTAGCACAATTAAAATGGAATGATCATCTAGGGGAAAAGCTGGAAGATCAACATACATAAAACCTCATTTTTAAGTGGCAAGAATACTTGTGAGAACTCTTTTATGCGTTATCAACTTTACCAATATTAAGTCCCAAGAAAATTAGAATATAGAAAGAAATTAAAGGCACTAAATGACTACTCAAAGCTTTTATTCAGAGGACAATGTTTTTGTAACACAAATAAGACATTTCTACCCACTTTGCCCTCATATCCATACTTTGGCATCCATGTAAAGGCTTCTATCATTTGAATATACTGGAAGGATGGGGTGTCTTTCTGTGTGCAATCAAGACAACTAGCCATGTTGGTAAAATATGCAAAAGCTGCAGAATTCTTCCATCTTTTAATATAAATTGCAAGGAGTTCTTCCAGCTGGAAAACCAGTAAAAAAGAAACATACATAACAGAACCATAAATTTTAAATTCTACTACAACCTTTTGAAAGCATGAGATGTAAACTAGAATAGCTCTAAACTAACTGAACAGCACCTGCAAGCTAACAAAAGACTGAATGGAAACAAGACAACCCAGAGAGACTTCCATCTAAAGTAATAAACTGCACGTCTATCTTAAACAACGGGGGAACCTCTACAAGGTCACTGTCATATACCAAAATGCAAGCACGCTTGAGCCTAAAACGAAAGTAGGATGAAAAACCTAACATAAATAGCAATGATAACAAAATCAATCAACATCAACATACAGACTTTCAGTTTTGGTCAGATAGTTGGACAAAGCACACATCTGAGTATTGTCATGAGAATAAAGAAAGCTTTAAATTAACGATTTTATGCAATGATACATGATAATAACAAAAACTACAAAAGTGATCCTTGGCACAAAACTCTTCTAGCATAAACAATACCATTTCACAAGGGCAAAACAACAAAAAGTAGAAATCGTAATTGTCTCTACCTATGTTTACACAACAAAAGGAGGCAGCATCATAATTTTCAACTTAGTTTGCCCATTCTATATGAATATTCCAAGATAAAACCAGTGGCAGCTTACCGACAGCAAAATTCTTTTGCATCAAGGCCTGCTACTGTAGAAAGAAGTTTACAAAAATGAAAAGAAAAAGTCACTTGGCTCTAGTCGGCGGCCAATTCTTTTTGCTTCAATTCTAGTGCCATTCGCTCATTCTCAAGCTTCATCCTCTCATTTTCCATTCTCATCTTTTCCAGTTCACGATCCCTTTTCTTACTAAATCTCTGCCACTTGAAACGCTGTTTCTCCAATTCTAGCATCTCAACTTGAATTTGTAGTTTCTGTTCTTCTAGCTGAAGTGAGCGAGACTCAATCCACTGCTTCTGTAACCAAGCGGCTCTTGAATTGTCAGGTAGGACTTGATTCATATCAGCTTGGTTGATTGATGGATAAGAAAAAGGACTTTTGTCGTCCTGAGAGTTTAACGAATTCTGGAAACAAGCATCGTCATGGACCTGACCTTGTCTGGATCTCTTTGCAGAGCCCCCTAACATCCCATACATTGCCCTGTTATCCCCATGTGAAGGATGGTTTTCCTCAAATTCATCATGATCATCAGTTTCCATATCATGATCATCATCGTCAAGATCGTCATGTTGATGCCTCCTTGCATCATCATTCTCATGATCATCTCTACTTCTAAGTGCCAACTGCAAGGATCGCTGCAATTGCGGATCATGAGGCAGATGCAATCTGTTCCCATTATGATAAGAACACATCTCCTCATAGAAAAGATGCTTAGAACTTAAGATTTTCCTAACATCATCCTTCTCTTTCTCTGTTAAGTAGTCTATGACATCCAAAAGTGCTGGGTTCTCAACAACCTGACAAGAAGTGCCCCTACCAAGCATATCATTTAGTTTCTTATACCTTTTATTCAGGTCATTGAACTTATCCTCACACTGCTGGGGTGAAACAAGATAACCCCTCTCAGCCATGACTTTTGACACTGATTTCCACTTACCTTTCTTCTGAAAAACCGCAAATTTCCTCCTCATCCCGCCACCACAGTCACCCCCTGCATCCTCCCCGATATAAGACACTGCTGTAATCAGAAGCCTCACCATTTTATCAGTCCACTTTACACGCTGCCATGGAGATCCCTTCTTCCCCTTAGCTCCATCATTGTGACCATCAGCACCCTCTTCTGTAAAGCTTGGTTCATCATCATCGCTCATTGAACTTTTCCCCCTCTCCCCCTTATTGTAATCTGTCATCGAAATGGTTTGATCACAGTTTTGCATGGCCCCCATAGTGAGAGGAAAACCTTCATGAATAGAAGAATGGACAGAACCACCTTGGCGATGGTTAGGGTGGTGATGTTGATGCATATTATGTGGATGTTGTGCATGATGATGAACTCTCATTGATCCTTGTAAATCTAGGCCTCCATAAGAACCCCCACCAGGAATCATTCCTCCTTGTGATAAATTTCCTTCCATTACTTATTTCAATCAAACAATTTATGCCATTCCAATAAACTTATTTCCCCTTAAACCCTAGCCTAAAAGTATTATATAGCTAACCCCTATTTGTGATTCAAGCACTCCGTAGACCAAAATAAAGAACAGCCATTTCTTGTTCTTCCGCCTTAAGACATTTCCAGCTACCAGACAAGCCAGTCAGAGAAACCCAAATACGCAGCTCATCAAGCTAGACAAGCATCCATTGACAGATTTCTACCACTATGCACAAATCTCACAAACAAAAGAAGAAAACCTGATATACCCAATAAGCAACCCACCATCAAAATCACCAAAAAAGTAAAGAAGAACGCCACCCAACATAAAACATGTTCATCTAACTGATAAACCAAAAAAGATAAAATCTTTACTTATCTGAAAAAAAAAAATCTCCAACACCCTGAAGTGACAAAAAGGGAACTTTCCTGGATTTAAGGAGGGAATCCAGGAGTTGGTACCACGAATAATCCGCTCAGCTGAGTTCCATCAAGGCAAAAATAAATAAAATGAAAACTGAAAGGAAAATTTTTCTGATTACTAGTTAGTTGCCAAAGCATTTTATATGTGAGGGTTTTTGGTTTTTGTGTATTTTTGTTAAAAAATCTTTTTACAGGTTCAATGTATGGGGAAAGATCTAATGGGGTCCACCGGTGGCATGTTTTATGTCACAGCCCAACAAAATTGCTACTAAAAGCTAATGTGCCAACAAAATTTGAGTTGTTACTGTGTGTTGTTCATGTTGTGTACATATATCTATGAATTTGATTATTTTAATAATTATAAATAGAGTATAATATTGTTGTAATAATACAGTAAACTTGGTTGAAACCTTAATATACTTTTTATTTAGAGATTAGAAATTTGGAAAGGAAATTCATGTGGATTCTTTTTAGTGGGGGCTTGCCAATGCCATGTATAGAGAATATTAATATATAAAATAATATTATTAATATAGGGCTTAATATATAATATTCTTCAAATTTGCATATAAAGGTCATTTAACTCTCAAACTTCTATTTTTTGAAACTTTTGGCCTTCGTATTTTTTTTTTTTAACAATATAACCCTTAATATTGACGTGGTGTATTCAGATATTAACATGTGAAATTTTTATGCTGCATTACATTAACCCAAAAGGTTACCTTATATAAAAAATCAAAATATAAAGATAAAAAAATTCTAATATAAAAATTAGAGGACTAAATGACATTATTCGTGTAAATTTGAGTACCACTTTGTGTATTAAACTATTAATATGTTGTCCTAGTTGGTAAAGAGTGTGGAGTAGAACTACTAAATTATGGGATTGAGCTTCAAAGTTACTCTTTGCTTTAGAGTATGATATATATGAAATAATTCTTATTTTTTAATCTGAGAAGAAGCAAAAAGTCTAAAACTGCTTTACAAGTTGTCTAAAAAATTGAAGAAATTGGTAAACTTTTGAATAAGAGCATGCCCTCGACTGCCTCAACTAGGATTATTTGTTTTCCTTCTTCCTTTTGTCAGTATTGTGGGCTGTTATTTTCTATTAGAAGACTTGCAACAAGCAAGTGATTATGCCCTATTTTACAGTGGAAATTTATTAAGCATATGTTTGATAATCTCTTACCAGGTATTTGGAGCAGACCAGAGCCGTTCCATTAATTTTTATATTATTGGGGAGGATCGTAATTTATGAGAAATAGGAGTATACTGAATTATGAGTAGACATTTTTTTTTGTTGTTGAGGGAATTATGAGTAGACTTAATCTTGAAGAGATTATTTAATTAAATTAGGTTTTATCCATGAAAATACAATAATCTTAATAGATTATTTCATTTAAATTCAAGAGCAGAGATCATATCTTTTGTACAATTACCCCAAGGATAGCATTTAGTAATTTTCAAGTGTTCTTTTCTTTTTTCAATAAAAAGTAATTTTCAAGTGTTTACTTTTTTTTTTAATTTGTGAGAAAAGTCTTGTATCACCCTATCCCTATACACGACACATAAATTTTCCCTAATGCAAAGGAAATTACCCTATTCATAGTTGGCGGCTCTCTTCCTGTCGTCCTTTAGACAATTATTTTCTTATGCCACCTCATTTAGTTAATGGAAATTCCAAGTAAATGCCTTTTGCAAATTGAAATATCTAATAGTTTGGTAATATTTATGAACGATATCTGATTACAACGGCTTGAATAAGAAAAATGCTATTTGATATATCATATATTGTCCTTTTTTATTCTTGTCAAAAAAGCTTTTTAACCCATCAAATTTTAATCCATCAACTTATATGTATAAGTTTAGCAATTAAAAGCGACACATTTAAAGGATAAGTCTTAAATCTTAGAACATTTATTGTGATAGAATTTTAGTGATGGTAAGTGTGCCACTATAGTGGCTCTCAATCGAGTAAAAGTTTAATTACAAGTTTTAAAGTAATTAATTTATAGGGTAAATTCTAAATTTTATGACAATAATTATGATAGAATTTTAATAATTGTAACTGTATATATTAAGAGAGATAAAATGAAGGATTAAAAGTGATGAGTCAAGTCGGGTAACTCCTTTTTTTGGCAAAAAAAAAAAAAGTAACATAACTCTTTGATAATACTACACGCAATAGGTAGATTTAAGTTAGTCCTACATTTGATGAAGTCACAATCAATTCAGCACTTGTTAGTTCATTTCTATTTGTGATTTGAGATGATCATCTCAAATTCAACCAAATAGATTAAATATGGTTTATTTGACAAAGCTTGCAGATTTTATACTTATCTGATTTCAAATTGAAATAATTAAAGGGATAATAATTGTACTTAAATATATAATATTCCTTGATAATGAAATGTGTTTGTTTTTAATTAACCTTCATTCCATTCTTTGTCTGTTTCATGAGGTAATCTCACAAGTAGAGTCAATAGAAGTTAAATTATAACTCTAACTTGGCGAAAGAAAAGACAAAGCTTTAGCATGTGGTTGGTTGCAAATAATTGATTGATTCTTGTAAATAATTCTACAACTTGGGATGGTGGCATCTTAGAATAATAATCTTGCATCTATACATAAAATCCAAAAGCTACCCTCTCCTCCAAGACATAGGCCTAATGAAAATTTATAGGGACATGCATTTCATTAGGGGTAGGTTTCGCACCATGAAATTTAAAGCTAAGGGTGCGTCATCATTCGTATATATTTATTTATGTTATAGTTTATAATTTTCCTTGGATGTAACTATTCATTATATATATATATATAAGTTTTATTTAAGAAATTACCATCAGATAACTTGCCGAAATCTAGTTAATCAAAAAGGTCAAATATCCAAGTCAAAATTATCCAAATTAGAATAAATTCATAGTTGAAACGATCCGAACCTAAGAATCAAATCGAAAATATTCTAACTTAATGTAAAATGAACTTTTAAAAAAGCTAAATTGTGGGAAAAAAATCATAAACACTAAGCCGAAGCAATGAAACAAATCCCTAACCTAAATCGATCGGAATTCAAGGCGAATAGAATGATCCAAGCTCGAATGACCCATTCCCAAAGTCCAAACCCACCAAAGCAGCCCGCTTTGCCTCCTCTAAGGGCCCATTTTAAAAACCAAAAACCCAAAAAGCAATTTTGGAAGCAAAAATGTAACCAGAATTAAATCGGGTAAAAGCAGTTTTACCAAATTGAATCGGGTCCTTTAAAGCAGTTAATATTTATATTTTTATTATTTTGGTGCCTCTAGAGTCTAAACCAAAACCCTCCTCTTCTCCTGTTATACTGGACAAGGAAGGAGGCAAGGAGAGAAAAGAGCATGGCAAGCGAGGAAGAGAGTGCGGTGAAGGAGCCTTTGGATCTGATAAGGCTCAGCCTCGACGAGCGTATTTATGTCAAGCTCCGTTCCGACCGTGAGCTACGTGGCAAGCTCCATGTTCGTCTTCCTTTTGTCTTTTTCACTTTCACATTCAGCTCTAGGGTTCCTTCTATCACTTCTGAATTTTTTTAATGTTCAATTCAATTTATTTATGGGTTTTTTAATTTGGGTTTTGTCTTTTTTTGTGGGCCATTATTTCAAATAGTATGAACTACCCATTGAGTATTGCCATCTTTCTTTTCA
This sequence comes from Microcos paniculata, assembly GCA_030664755.1. NCBI lineage: Eukaryota > Viridiplantae > Streptophyta > Magnoliopsida > Malvales > Malvaceae > Microcos > Microcos paniculata. Next base: position 22,361,673 of record CP131461.1, read on the forward strand.
TTGTTGAGGAAATACTATGCAATGGCATGAGTATGCTTAAATAATAGTCTAAACAGTATGAAGTCAAAATTTTGGCCGTGTAATTACTTGACCGTGTTGTTCCATTTATATGTTGCAATGGGTAATTTTGGGAATCCTTTGTTTTCTGGTTCACGAACAGCATGAGGTGCGATGAAATAATCAGTTAAGTGGATAGTTTTTAAGTGTAAAATTGTTATGTAGGATACTGATAATGTAAAAATTCAGTTTTTAGTCTTTCTGCTTACTCTGTTTATCTTCCATGTAAGTCTATGTATCTGTTTTTTTCGATTGCTACCTGATATTTGCTGGTCATCCAACTTGATGTCTTTGGAAGGAGCTGCTGTCTGATTGTCGTGTCGTATTGATTTGCTGTGTCGGGGGGGTTGGGGGTTGGATGAAGTGGAATGTTTGCCTAATAATAACATGTACAACATTGTTCTGTATTGATTGTTGACATCAATTGACTTGTTCATTATGGCAAATGGCTTTTTATTTGTTATAATTTATAATATTATTTTAGGGTTTATATTGTGCGAAGGGAAATATGTTTAATTCTAGCATTTTACCATGTGAAGTGTAGGCAATCATATGAATACGGATCACTTGGTTCTCCAAAAAGAGTTTGTCATACCTAATAATATTAACTAGTGGTTATATTCATACCACTTGCTGATATGATTGGCTGTGATCTTCACAAACTTCTAGATCTTCAGTCCGAAGCTTAGTTCTTGTCTAATGTGGGTTGCAGGCTTATGATCAGCATTTGAATATGATTCTCGGGGATGTTGAAGAGATTGTTACTACAGTTGAAATCGATGATGAAACCTATGAAGAGATCGTTCGGGTAAGTTATTATTTAACTGTTCCCTTAATTTGGAATCTTAGTGTTATTTCTTTGAAAGCTAATGTACAAACAAGAGATAATAGGTGTTAGTTTAATACATTTTGGCTGTAACAGTGTTTTCTCATTAATGCAAAACACACTCATGCTGGCTTGTTGTGGTCGGTTTTGACTATAATTCCTTGAGAAAGGATAGTAATGAAGGAACACGTTTTAAATTTTTTGTCTATTGATGAACAGAATGAACAATTTTCTTTTGGTACTCCAAATCTGGATTTGCAGTGAAAGCAAACATGAAATAAGAGATTTTTCGAGTAAAATGAATATCTGGTTAATTTAGGTTTGTTTTATGTTTTTTGGGATGATGACCCTATTTCCCCCTCCATTTCAGACTACAAGGCGCACAGTTCCATTCCTCTTTGTTAGAGGAGATGGAGTTATACTGGTTTCTCCACCTCTACGTACTGCTTGATTAGGAATGAAGTTTCTAGCACACATTGGGAAGGGATGACCTTTTGTCTAAGTTTACTACTAAGCTGTTGTTGCTGTATCATTGTCCCTCTAAAAAGATTATTGTTACATATTGAGGGAACTGTGGAATATTTGCACATTTTTAGATCGTTAGGTAATAGACTTTGTCTATATATTTGCGTGATCTACTATTTCAAGTTCATCCTTTTGACCAAAGGGATTATGGACCAACTCTTTTCCTTGTCTGCTTAAGCTGATACTGTAGACTATTTCACATGAAAGGCCGGTTATTTCTGGGTCAAGACTACTTACCAAGATCCATGCATTGCCCTAACAGGTTATTGATTTAACTAGATCATATGACTTCTATCGTTGAAAATCATGATCTGAGCTTTGCAGCTAACCAGTTTGGCACGGTGATTGATACAATTCTTGTTTGCATTCTTTTTGTTGGATCTTTTTAGCCATGAAACTGGGTTTTTGTTTTCTTTTTTCATTTTACTTTGAAATTGGCTCATTGATGACTCTCAACATGTCACCCGCTCATTTTGCCGTGATGGATCATTAACACAGTGAAAGGCAGCACTTCTAGCGTCGAGTTTCAACCTTATTGGCAAAATCCAGCCTTTCGAATTGGGAAATTCCAAGAAACTAACAAGAACCTAAGTAACCAAGGCAGGGACATGAGTGAGAGAATTGCTAGCAGAATTAAAATAAATAATCTTGATTTACAGGGATTTTACTTATTCCCGAAAGTTCTAAGAACAAAAAACAAGAAATGATAATCAATATTTTTATTTAATCGTATTTTATAAAAAAAGAGTGTACAATAAAATGTTTCTGAAAAAAATAAATAATACTAATTATTTTTTTATTTATTACAGTAAAAATGGATTTTGGATTTGCCTTAGCTGTTTTGGGCCTGGAGGGGAAGAAAGTGATGGCAGCCCAAGTGTGGACCCAGTCGTGTGTATAAGTATAACAGAAACAACTGCAAATCTTTTCATTTGCATTTGGTTAGTAACAGCTAACAAACCTGAAGTGAAACCTCGGCCAACTCCCTGCTTTGGTTTCTGTATCTCCAACACAAGGTATCATTCTTTCTGCTATCTTGTTGATGTTCTTCCTGTTTTTATTCTATCTTCTAGTTGCTAGACTAGATCAATTAATTTTTCCATCTTGTCATTAGTTTTTTTTTTGTTAGATTATATCAGTCTTATCATCATCATCATCATCATCATAATGAAAACAAAATTTGTCTTCCAATTATTTCCTGCAATTTCATTGATAATTCTGTTTCTCTTGTACAGTTACCAAATCAAGAGGCAATTTTGGGATTGAGTGTTCTGAAAATTTTCCCCAATATGTGAGTTTCTTTCTTTTTTAATTTGGGTTGCATTAGTTTTTGGGATTATAAATAGTACAGTTAACAGAAAAGTTATTAGTTTGGGTTGAGTCAAAAATGGCAGATTAGCATTATTCATCTATTGCTGAATTATCTTTTGTTCAATTTGAGATTGTATAGTTGAATTCTTATTTGATAACTGGTGCAGGGCTGATGATGGATTAATGGATCAAAAGAAATACCTTGAGGACAGTTGCCAATCAAAATGTGCAAAGCCTAAGCATGATTATGGGGTGAATTTTCATTTTCTCACTTTCGATATTCGACCACTTGCATTTTCAATTTACCTAGTAATTATATATAACAGCATGTCATTCATTGTACCTTGCAGTTTTAGCAAATAACATGTTTTCATAAATAATAGTATTACATAAGATAGGAAAGAAGAAGTTGGATAAAGCAAGCACAGTTAAGGCAACTTGTTTGTAGCTTGCTAGCAAGTAAAAATAGTTTGAATCTCTCTTCACTTAACTTAATTATCATCGAAAGGAAAGAGGTTAGGGCAATTTCGATTTTCAATCACTAAAAGGTCTTTAACCCTTCAAACTACTATCTCCATTTAAACTTTTGTCTTCCTTTTTCCTTTGAATTGAATCGATTTTTGTCGCTAGGATGTTATTTCTTCTTGTCTGGTAATTACCGATTTTGGACTTGAGAATCCGTATGGTACTCCGGGTTTACTTTTTCCTTCAAGACTATACATTGCCTTATATGATGTAAGTTTGTTTTACTTAATTGCAGGAATGTGTTAAGAGGATTTCGGGTGATGAAACTGGAACCAAGCATTGCACTGGTCAATACTTTGACTACTTGAGTTGTGTTGATAAATGTGTGAGTTGCTTCATAAGTCATATGGCATTAGACTTATCTGTTTAATTCTTTGGTTATTAGTATTAGTGTTATTATTAGTAGTATTATTTAAATTTTATGGACTTAATGCAGGTTGCCCCCCAGCTATTTGCAAAGCTCAAGTAGCAAGGAGGTAGCCGGGGATGCTTTTGCTTTTGCCCCTCTTTTATTCTTCGCATCCTCTACTATTACCAGTTTACTACTACTAGTTACCATTAGCTCAATGTTTAATTGGCTAAATGGATTGTCTTTCTTCCACTTAGACAACCTTTTCCCTTTCAAAATTCCAATAAATTCATATTTCCTGTTTCTGCAGTTTGGTATGCTGTAAGGTGTTAATAAGAAAACTATGATAATATTCATAGTTATATTAGTAATTGTCTTCTGAAAAATTTTGCATTTGTAATTATTCTTGAGACTTGAATCTCATGGTCTTGAGGGTTCATATGGGTAGATCCAAAATATGTGTCAACCTATCACGGAAACAGCATTCGAGACCAGGGAGGGTCCTCCAACTCCAAGATATATACATACATACATATATATATAGGAAGAAACTCTTAAGATATAGTATCAAAAATGAAATTTATAAATCAATATTCGAGCAAGGGATGTATTGAAAATGAAATTATACTTGATCACACTTATTAATAAGTTGATGTCATGACGCAAAATTTTCAACCAAGGCAATCAAAAATTATGTGCCTAAGTAACTTGCCCATGACCTATTGAAACAAAATATGGTAAACAACCTGGCTACCCATCAAAATCATGATCTGTGACTTACTACAAATAAATACAGATTTCATTCAAAATAATACAATGGCACATTAACAATAACATGGCAAATTTAAAAGTGAAAAAAAATAATAACAATAATGGCTGCGGGGTAAATTTATCTCCGCCTACGCTGGGTGAAACTTGGGGATCCCACTGCTTGCGTGCCTCTATAATTTCTGCTGGGAGAGTCCATTGAACCTCTAAAAGAAGCATATGCAGCTTTAGCTGATTCTGGAGCAGAGTCCAATACAAGCGACTCCCCGAAGCATGCTGTATTGATGCGGGTTCTCTCGAGCTCTGCTTGAAGCAATTCTGAGCTATACTGCTGAGCAAGAGCCTGGGAAAAACCAAAAACAGTTCATGGGCGCCAAGTGCAATGTAAAACTTCAATAAATGGATTTATTGGAAAAGATATTATCATGGCTTTTGCCATGAAACTAAACTGGGAACCGCATAACAAATCAGGTAGCTTAAAGTAAACGATATCCTAGATTTGAAGAACAAGACTCTTACAATCAGGTCATCCGGAGATACAGACACTCCTTGCTGCCTCTCATCTGCAAGAGCATCTTCACTTCCACGAGTTGGTCGCCGAGTATGCCCTGGATTTTCAACAACCTCAGAGATGCTTTCAGTGGCTTTCTCTAAGAGCAGCCCTTGTAAAGACTTCATAGACTCCGTGGCTTCAGCTGTGAAATATGGACTTAAAATGGTCTCGAAATATTCAAGCTGCAGAAGACACATCCCACAGAAATTAATCATCCAAGCCACTCAACCAAGTAAATCAAAAACAGAGGTACATCAAAGAAAAATGAAAAAAAAATGTTAAACAGCCAATTGATCTTAAGCACAGAAGTATGCATCAATTATCTCAATATTGAGGAAAACTGGGAAAGAAAAAAGGAAGATACAGGGTGAATTACGTGCATATGCCTAGTAGGACTGCTTATACATTAATTAATTAAAAAAATGAAGGAACAAACCTAGTGCTTGTCCAAGACGAACACAAGAAGTTAAAATCACTCAAGATATCAATTATTCGAAAAACATTTCACTTGCCCACAATGTTAGTGGAACAATTGTAGATATCCAATCAGTATAGCAGACAAATTGGAAACAGTAATCAACAGTCAGAGTCAAGACCGTCAGAATAACTGAAGTAACATGCCATACAATACCTCAAGCATGAGCTGGCAGAAACCATTAGCATCAAGTGAACTGAGATCTTTAGACTGGTTCTCATCGAAAAGGCTGATAAAAGTATCAATCAGACCTTCCACAAGAATGCCAAGTGTCTTGTCCAAGAGAGGCTTAGCACCAGCAAAGACCTGGATGAGGAATTAGGCACTTAAGTATACAAATTATGAGTTTATTACCAAAAATAGTCACTTAAACACTGATGCTTCAAATACTGAAGAGTTATCTGACAGAGTATCAAGAAGATAAAAGATCAAAATGATCCCTTATTACAGGTAAAAACCCACCAAAAAGAAAAACAGTAACATTCACAAAAACTTGGAATTAAATAAATTAACATCATATGACCGCACAGGCTTTGGTGGTAAAGTACCTCAGCATGTACAGCTACCAGAGTATGTAATAATTCAACAGCTGCATCTCTCACACCCTGAAGATTGGAGCAATTCATGTTACCGCTCAAGCATGAAACAATGCTCTCGATAAGCTGACCAGAGGGAAATATGATAATAGAATATGAAATACAAATTTCTTACTTTTACTGCAGGTGCTGATCCCCACTGAAAACCGGAATCCAACAAATATGTCATGGCAGCTGTCCGAATCAAATTTGCCTGACAAGAAAAGAAAAAAAAGGTAAAAGATGAACGAAATAATGAGCTGCAAATGAAGTCATGGTGAAAAAATATTTCATGAATCATGGTTCATATTTGGTTTTTAATCAGCTTGAATGAAATTCCTGACTTTCATTAAGAAACATGAGGGATATGACTGTGACAAACTATCAACTCCTTATATTCCCGGAAAGGTAAAATACCAATAAGAGCATAGAAATATTACAGAAGCGAGTCATCCTTTGAAAATTCCTGGGAAAGGCAAACACTGACAAGAAGAAATAGGAACAAGGCTGCCCCTCTCTCCTATTTTTTCATTTTCTTCTGTTTTATTCTTTAATTGACGGGGAGAGAAATGATGTTTAACCAAGCTGTCTCCTCTAGTAGTACTACAAACTTTAGCAAGCAATGATGTCATACCTTTGCAAAAGTATACTGCTCAAGGACCTTCTCTTCAAGTCCAGAAAAAGACATTACTAAATCTTGTATGTCAGAGTCCTCTTCATCTTTTTCCCTACAGCATTGACAAGCCACAAGATAAGCAAATAGGGCACAAAAATAAATATGTTTCATGTCAACATCTACACTGAATATGAACAAAACAACTCATCAACTTGAGATGCAATGGGTTTGGCCAGCTAGGTGACCAAAGCTGATTCCTTCTACATAGGGAACAATCTGAATGATTAATTAACTGCACCGCAAGTATTAGGCCTTAATTATGCTGTAGCTACTCCAAGTAAGAATGAACTTAAATATCCAACAATAACATTTTCAGTGTTATTAACGCTTAAGAGTAACAAAAGAATTCCAGCATACCGGGATTGAAGCCAAATGCATTTGTACTTGCTGTACAACTCCGAAGAAAGCTCCTCTTTGCAATATCCAATATTACTTAAAACTATTAACAACCGTTGATGTGGATCAACTACACTTCCTGGGAGATCAGATGATAATTCCTCTGGTTTATGAGAATACCCATTTCCCAAATGCATACTTTCTTTGCTTGATTTGTTTAGGGGAAGCTCACTTCCAATATGTTCTAAATGACCTGATCAACATGCACATAACGGAAGCATCATGCAAGCTGCACAATTATTGTAAAATTTAACAGACCAACTAAGATGCTGTCATCCATACCAGCAAAATCCAGGAAACAATTTAGAAATGCAAGCCTCACAGATTCTTGGATTTCTTGAAGTTGTGCAAACATATCTTCAAACTTTGCGGCCTCACTCCTCAGAGACTGGATCATCCTTGGAATAGATAAAGATGGGAGAAAATATATCAAAAAGATCTAAAACAAGAGCATAGTCATCTGTCGAAGAATAGATCAATGACAATAAAAGAATAAAAGCATCTTTCCAGAGATTTGAAAGAGGGCAAGGAAAGAGAATATAGGAGAAACCAACTGTATATGATTCCTCAAATATAAAAGCCAAATCAAGTTGAACTGAAGTTCACAAGCCTAAGAACTAGCTATCACTTAGCCAAAAGCTCAAGCACATTAAGGCTCCATTTGGTTGACGATTTCGCTATTTCGCTATTATTTTTTATTCATTTTTTCCAAAAATGTTAAAAGCAAAAAACAAAAACGACAACTAGATCGTTTAAAGGTAAGAAATTATAAACAAATTAATGAAATATGTTGAAAGACTTTTTTAGATAATCATGTATTAAAAAGCCCAAAACATGAGTGTGCTGATGAAACCTAAAGACCAGATCATAAATGTTTGTGCCTAGCTCTTTTGACAAATGCATTCAAAAACAAAGCATCCAGGTCGTGATTGAATCCAGCTCAAGCAAGCTTTTTGTTGAACCAAGCCCAAGCTCATCACTAACAGCTTAGCTCATTGTAGCCTCGACAAAACCAGACACTATTTGAGGCAGCTTTTCTTCAGCTGGTGTCATGGTTACCACCATCATATTTAAATAATAGGCAAAGAACTTCAAATGAGGAAGCTGTTTTCTTTTTTGGATGCATAGGCAGGATAAAGGCAGCAGTAATACGTTGACCTTTTCCTGGTCAGCAATATCAGAGCCTCAATTACACTTAGACAAAGCCACACCTCAAAGACATCACATTAAAAAGCCGTTTGGCAATTACTGCTGTGCAATTGATCATTGGCAATCTCAATAGGCTTGAGCCATCTTAAAACCACTTACAAACATCATTAAATTAAAAATAAAAAGAAACTACTTATGCTAGTCACACAATTTTATAATCAATTACGCCTCCTAGAAATTCAACATCATAATCTCTAGATACTTACATATTGATCTGATCCATTGCTGAGGTCATAAATGAACGGAAAGCCAGAGGTAAATAAGAAATAGAGTATGGAGATTTGTTCCTTTCAAGTATTGATACTGGGACCCATGTTTCATCACTTGTTATCCCCTCTGTTGATGCTCGCATCCAAGAACAGAGCCTTAGTATGTAAATCTTATTAGCTTCCGCCTGAAGTGTCCTGAGCGCACCAACTGCAGATGAAAAGAAAGAAACAATTAGAACAGCTTAGAAGTCAACAACAACAATTCCAGAGAAACTTGGGAGTACCAGCTATTGGAGGAGCAGACTCTTTTGATTCAAAAGCCAGGCATGCTTTAGAAATTTCCTTTATAGCATCACTCATGTACGAGTGAAGAATATTAGATTCTTCAAGATCACGAAATGTGTTAAGAACCTACATCAACAGCAAATGCAGTAAGAACCACTAGAAAACTACAAGACAGAGAACCACTACCTGTGAGAAACGCATATTGAATGGACTGGAGATAAGCATTTTAATTTGTTAAATGATTTAATACTTCGTGGATTTGTTACTAGGATTTGGAACCATTAAACAAAATAATCCAAGTGGAAAAATGTTAAAAATTTTCAATGGGAAGAAGTTACTTATTTCTATCAGCTGAATAGTCAAGATTTTGTAAAAACTTTTATTATTGGAGAATATAGTTGCAACGTTTTATTAAAATTCTTTTATACTGTCCTCATCCTTATTCATTTATTTTTGGCCAAATATACCATCATCTTTCACTTTTCTCAAATCTACACTCTTAACAAAACCCTATTGAAATCCAATATATAAACATCATGTCTACCTCTGCAACCACTACAATTACAAAAAAAGTTTCTTTTGCTCTGTTCATTGTGTTACATTTTCATTTTTTCTATTTATTATTTTTTATTTACTTTGTAGACTAATTCAACCCATTAAATTTATGCTACTATATTGTAACAATATATGTTTTTCCAAAAATTTTAATTGGAGAATTTTCAACCTCCAAACTTCATAGAGCCGACAATGATTTCATGTATCACAGAGACATAATGACTGTAAGATAACATTTTTATTGAAGATAATTTTCAGGGTTTAGCATCTAATCATCGACAACCATCAAACAGCCTTGGTACTTAAATTCCAGAAACATCCTGAGCAATTTTTGCAATTCAAATTCAATGTCTTAAATTAAACGCCACAATTCAGCAATTGTTCCTAGTTGAGTTTTCAGTCATATCAAACAGTACCTAAGTCTAATTCTGAAGTTCCAAACTAGTGAAAAATCCAGCAAATAAGCAACACCTTAGCAAAATATTGTTTTTTTTTTTTTTAATATTATTTTCAGTCCATTAAGATTATCCAGCATAACCTAATACTTAAAAAGGAAGATGGTCAAAGGAAACAACCCCAGACTTCATACTCCCAACTGTTAGAAACACTTCATCTTAATGAAACAATCAACCATCTTCCACAAGAAAACCATGTTTTTACATTCAACAAGCAACTTTCCACACGATTCTTCTGGACAAAATCGCAGACTCTCACAAGCAATTTACAGAGGCATATCAGAAAAGTTCTCCAAGAAAATATATAAAATTTGACATAAGAACAGTTGCTCACTTCTATGTCATTACACTAATTACTTATATGGAGAGTCAAGTGAAAAGAAGAATCGTGTTGATGATGGTCACATCACATCATATGTCGACAGCCAGGTTCCATGTTTCTGGTTTGAAAAACAAAACTAGAAACAATGGATGCACGATTGCACGTATAGTTTCAGAGTGCTCCATCGAAATCGAGAGAATAGTAAATAGGTTTTTAAGACAAAAATAACATAAAACAAAATAACTCCATCAAAACCAAAGCATCATAGATTTCATTCCAAAGCAGCTACTTATTTCAGAATGTAAACAACACTACACGAGGGTAGTAAAACAAGCAAGATATTAATTACAGTTTCAAAAGAAGCATATTACCTTGACTTCATATACAGATATTGTACCACGCATCATTCCTGCAACTTCATCAAGAGAATGACTCGAGTATCTACCATCTCCAACTTTTTCCTCGGTTTTATTTGCCGAAGTATCAGAAACCTGAGAAGACTAAAAGGAAGAAATCACAAATGCAAATTATTGTATCACGTTATTATCTTGATAACTTGCAGTGTAAGAAAAAAGCACTTCTGGCAATAGATTTATGGCCATAGAAAAGATATCAAAAGTGAAGACAAAAAGGAATATGTTGGCAAACTATAAAAATTACTATGAGATAAAATATTAATCTGTATGAGTTACTTAGGGCATAGTTATATCCCATTCCTGCAAACATGAATTAGACCATGTTCAGAGTACCTTTGCAAATTTCCCACTGAAAACAGAAAGTGCCACTTTCCAAAAAGCTGGTATGTGATGGATAAGTACAGCGGTTAGCCTTCTGATGTATCTTCCTCTAAGAACATCAACTTCTTCACCAATCAAATCCACTGGTTGCAAATCCACAGGCAGTTGGATATTCCCAAGAGAGTGGCTGACATCAGACTGGGCAATGAAGAAATAGATAAAAAGAATCTTATCATTAGGCAAAGAGCCAAGAGTTTATACTTATATCAATATGAGATTGCTTTCGAGATAGTGGTGCTTACAGACTGACTTAAATTTTGTTGAATTTGCTGCCACTTCGCATCAGAGAGTGCTCTTTCTCGTATCTCATTATGCAAAGTTTCCATCCGAGCTTCATGATCAGAAGTGCACTTCTCAAGCAACCCTCGAATTCTATGATTCTATCAGAATAAGAGAACACTAAATATTTCAATGACGACCTTCAAGAGTACAGGACTTAAGCAAGTCAAGTAGCTTGCCAGCACTCAGGAGATTTTTGAATTAGAACTATTATCGAGTTCAGGTTACTTGAATAGCAAGCTGATTGAAATTGATTTGTTTAGAAGCACTCAGAAGCTTTTCGGATGAAGCACTCAGAAGCTTTTCGGACTCAACCGTAATATTAGGTTCAAGTTACTAGATCAGCAACTTGAAATAGCACAAATCTGCTAAAACTCAACTGGCTTAAAAGACTTACTGATGTACATATAATTCTGAAACAAAAAACACTCTAGACATAAGCCGAAAACTCAATTGTCAAAATTCTCCAAACACACGTCTTCAATTACCAAATCTACCTCAAAGTCCGAAAAAACCTACCTATATGAGCTTCTAAATTTAAAATAGACCCAAATAAGTGTAAATAAATTGAAATCCAATAAACTAACCCAAACACAAAGATCTTTTTTCCCCTAAATTTTCACCTAAAATAAAATTTTGGACAAAGACCCTTCGTCACTTGCATCTTTTATGTAGCACTTGTTTTTGGGTTCAGGGATGGAAATGGGAATTTATAGTCATTTGGCTTTACCAGCGAATCAAAGGATCAGCATCATCATAACAAAAATGACAAGCACATAATAAATAAATCAAATTGCAAGTAAAAGACAAGTTAACATAGAGCATTTCATAAGCCAAAAAAATTTACATAGAACTTTGACACTATTAGAGTACAGAATCTACTAACCTGTACATTTAAATAATGCCATACTGGATCAGACTCAGGTTCCAGCTCCAACAACAACCTCACTGTATTCTCAAGCTATACGAAACAAAGAAATCTCTGAATTACTTATAGGAGAGAAACTTGTGCAAAGTTTTCATACACTAAATATCTAGGTCCTTCAAAACAATAACCAAAACTGTAGGATACAAAATAGACCCTGTTATTTAACAGATCTATTTAACAAATCAGTAATAAAACAAGGATTCAGTGTAAACAAATAGCTTATTCAGCATTTATTGGATATCATCAAACTTGTCACAATATGTCAACCTAAATTATTACTATTTCTAGATAAAACCAAAAGTTTAAAAAAAAAGGGAAAACAAAAAGGGTCTAGACTCCTGAAAACTAGTTTTTTGTAAACTTAAAAGCAAGTTCAATAAAATAATGCTTTGATGATATAATATACACTAAATCTTTATGGAATTTCTTTATCTTATGACATGAAAAGGAAGAAAGAAGACCAATAAACAATCAAAACTGCCTTGCATGAACAAGAACAGTATGCAGTTGATATGAGAAATGAAGCAATAAATAGCATGTTGACATCAGTTCTTAGCCAATCCTATAAACTGCAGGTGCATCACCTTAACTAATCAAACACAACAATTATTCCATCATATGTTAATGAAAACCAGGTAATGCTTAGGCAAACCAAGAAAATAAACCTAATCTTTTTTATTTGCTTTCCACATCAGCATTCTGCTAGATGATGTCATATTCAAGATTATCATCAGCCATCTAATGCAACAATATCAAGCCTTTGAGCACTTTAACAACATGCAATTGCTTTGATAGAAAAAAAAAAAAAAAACCCAGCATCTTGTGGATTAATAAGCTTCATGCAAATTGTATTTTGACATCATGATCACTAAATTTAATCAAAATCAAAGGACAGTATAGGCCTTAAGACAACATCAATTGTTTATTCCATACCAGCACAACTGCATAGTGTAAAAATCCAAAGCCATACGAGATGCTTACGCTTGTTAGGTCTATTTGTGGATCTTCCATAGACTTGTAAAGCATGCCTTTGAATTCTTGCATCACTTTTTCAACCTCTTCAAGAACTCGTTTTAATATATTTACCTGACAGTAAAGAATAATGTTAAGTTCAACAGCTTATGCAGAAGAAGACCAGAGTAAAGAGAACCAATTATATTACTGAAACAGAGGTGGTATCCTTCAGCCTCTATATAATGTCAATGAACTTAGATCTTGCAAAAGACCTCGATCTATACATAGAAGAGCACACATCAAAGTCAAAGATACCTGATGCTAGTCATCTGAGAAACAATGCATAAAAGTAATGAATTGCAAGTGATTGTTGAATTGTCTGAAAGGAAAGGAACAATGCTGAGATGGAGTAATGAAACCATATATCCTTTTTATATGAAAGAAAAGGAAGATATTTTTGTGTAAATTGAGTGAAAGAAAAGGATCAACATTGATCCTTGCTCTTGACTTGGCAGTCGTCAGCGATAAGTAATGTATTATTTTTTCTGAAAATATCTATCTTTATATAGCAATTTAAAGTTTTCTTGCTTACATGGGAGGGGAGAGCAATTGATTTTGCCTTCTTGTATTCCCTAACAGCCAAGTCATATTCACCCTTACTAATGCTCCCACGAATTGTACTAGGTAAATTAAAGAGTGTCCTGAACCTCTGAAGCATTCCCTGGACAGACCTGATCTTCTCAGCTTGAGCCTACATCAGATCACAAAAGAAATAAATCTTGTGCTGCTTGTCTAGCACCAGCATTCATAAATTAAAAGCAAAACCAACATTTGCAGACAACCAACCTGTCTCTCAAATAGGGGTTCAAAGGCACGATTTGCCAGTGAACTTACTCCTTGCATACAATTAAACAAGTGAGTAGTCCCTGAACCTTCAGGGTCTTCTTCAATTTGCTTCAATTTTGACTCGATATCTATGCAAGTACCATTTCTCTCCACATTAGAACAAATTATTGCCAACAGCTAAAATAATATAAGCTTTATATGGCAGAGACTATCAGAAGTTGGTTTTCAACCCATCAAAAACCTGCGTTGCTACAATTAAAAGTAGTACCAGACTCAAGTGAAGTGAGGTTCCTTCATACCATCAATTGTGGTTTTGCATGAAACAAAACAGTCAAAATTGTCTTTAACCAATTGTTTTCTCTGTTGAGTCCGCCCTTTGAGATCAGTTTTTAGAGCAAGAGCACCACCCTCCAAGTCTGCTGCAGGAGTTTCTTGGTGTATTCGGGATAGAAACAACTTTGCATCAAATTTTTCAGAGAAATACATCAACTTCTCTGCACAAAAAAGATGTAATTCACTGGCGTTAAAGCTCTGGTATTAAATTATAAATATTCAAGGGAGACAAAGTAGCTCATTGGGGAATTCATCATCATGGACAGTAATGAATCAGAGGTGAAAGCAGAAGGAAGCAGAAAAAATGGCTAGAGATATATCCATGTGCTATGAATTCTACAATCCAGGGCATCATAGAGGAGCAATCTACCAAAAGTTGATGTGCAGAAATTGAAAATTTAGATAAATCTCTGATGGTTGTCATGATCTCGAATATAAAGAAACACATGGATTCCACATTCAACCCAAATGAAGAAGACTAATTCCTTCATAAAATAGCACAAGTAAAAACTCTTTGCAGTGATCTGCAATAACTCTAATACATGCTCCTGACTTGGTAGAACACTTGCTGCCCTGAGTATCGTAAAATTATGGCATATAAACATATGCACCATTCAGAATATTTCAAGCTTGTGAAAGTAGCATCAAAGAATGACAATAATGAAACATTGCTTACCAATCAACGACCTTCAACAAATATATTTCATTTTTAATACCACACAACTCTAAAGATTTAAAGCACAAATAAAAATAATAATAATAAAACCTGGAGAATTGTCATTGCTAAGTTCACCACTTTCAAGTCTCTAATTTGATGAGGGAAAACCACTTATTGTGGAAGAGGAACAACTAAATAAGGAACCGAAATTAACCATAGGCAAAAATAAACTGATTTCTAGGAATTGACATATTTCACACAATCTTCATTTATATAAAGACATGAGTAAGAAAAAGCACTCTTTTTGATATTCTGAAAAAATCATTGTGTACTGGAGGGAAAAAACATAAAGGAATTTAACTGAAAAGGAAAAAGTTTAACATGCTCTAACAATCATATTGTAATGTAGGAATAAGATCATAGTTTAATGGGTTACATAAATGGCATCTGGTTGTACAAAAAAAACATGGGGTCAGAGACATAGAGTTAAGAAAATGATTGCATTGTTGTGTTCAAGAATAATATGAGTAATGACTTTCTGTGCCATAAACTCAATTCGGTGAATTTGGAGGGGCTCAGTGAAAGACAATAAGACAAGGACTGCAGTAAATATGTATTTCTGGATGGCAGAAATACAGTTCCAGACATTAAAACTGTTATAAATTTTAGGCAGGCGACTATAACTTAAAAAGACTTGGACTATGAAAATTCATAATCTGCATAGAACGTATTGAATGAAACAATAAAATACATATATACCACGTAGGCTGCTATCCACATAATCAGATTTCGATGGCGAGCTTTCTGAAGCCTCAGTGATCAACCTTAATGTCTTGTTGTCTATAATCCTACCAATAAAATTAATACAAAGGTTATTGGCAAGTAGAGAAACAACTCACTTCAGTCCCCGCTAGAATAAACAATGACTTGACAACAATTCATAATCACATTAGTACGATAACTAATGCTAATAGAACAAACTTCTATTGACTTGATGAGTTTATAAGCCTATAACATGTAGTGAATTCCTTTTTAAAAAAATAAAGGAAATCAAGCAAACACAAATGCTAGAAGACTGTACCCCAGTCCAAGTGGATCAACGCATTCCATGCCTCGAGGGAAAGATTGTAGATTATTGAGTACTCTTCCCACTACTACCGTTGGCTTACGGTCGAACTTTTGTGCCACCGGAGCTGTTCTCGTCTCTCTCATCTCACGAACCCTACGAGCAAGCTATCAAAGAAAGAGAAAAGAAAAAGCTGGTTTCAATGAATTCTCGGCGAATAATTACGTTAAATTCAAAATTTTCATTTAAAAGGTACCTCAGCTTCATCGACACGTTTCCAGCAATCGGGCTCTTCTCCATCCCAGGGTCCATCATCGTCTTTGCTTCCTCTCCCTCTACTCCTTCCTCCAATTCCTCCCTTTGGATCTTTTTCCGTATCCTCATCCCCGCTCGAAATGCTAAGCATTTCAACTTCGGAGTCCTCGTCATCATCCATTGACATCTTCCTTCCGGCCGGCTTTTTTGGTGCCGAGGCAGCAGGCTCCTTCTGAGCGTTGTAACCAGTCCCCGGCTGCTGTGGCGGCGGTTGAACGAAGTTGGCGACTGGTTTGCGGGAATTGGAAGAAGGCGGTTTCTGGTAATTGAGATCCCGTTGGGCTTGCTCTTTCAATGCCATTTGGAGGAGCTCATCTTCGTCATCGCTATCGCTCGACATTTTGGCTTAAGCTTCTTTCCTTTGCTTGTTGCTTGGATCTGATCGATTATTCAAGAATGAATTTGGAGATGTCGGAAATTTTGAGTTGTTAGTTTGAATGGAGATGAAAAAGGAGTTTCCTTCAATCGACCCAGAAACCGAGAGCAGTAATATTTCATGTCACGCGGATTCGACAAGACAATTCTACCGTCTCTCAAACGACACCGTTCACCGCTTTGAATGACAGAGGAGTGAAGAAAAGTTTCCCATTCCGGCATTTCAGCATTCCGCACACGTGCAAGGAAGTTCTCGTATTATATATTATAGTAATTAATAGGAACTTGTTTAATGTTTAATTTAGTCCTTTTACTTTAATTTCGGTCAATTTAATCCCTGTATTCTTAGAAATTGGTATCAATAAATTATATTCTTAGAAATTAAATAATTAAGTCATTGCATGTCACTAAAATCAATTTTTATCATTAACATTGCTGCCCTGACAATGAGATGGACATGATAAACAGTTAAGATATGAAGTGGCATGTTTGTTCATGTCAATTTATGATTTGATACTTTGATTCGTCAGTTGTCATTGTATGTAAGTATTAGACTATAAACCGATGTGTCAGTGTCACATTAATGTCACAAAGACCCACAGGTTCGAGTACGAGACAGTCGATGTACTGCCTTGAAATACATATTGCATGTTATATGTCCGAGACAGTACAAGGCATTTATTGAATATACAAAGTCAAAACCAAATATTAAAATTCATAAATAAGATCTTAAATTAAAAAAAAACTATATTTAATATAGTATTTAAAGTACTTTTCAATATTAGCCCAAGGCTCTTGAAAATCCCTCACAATAAAATGTGAAAAACTAAGAATTTACAAGTACAGAGTAGGGATAAAACAAAACACAACAGAATAGAAAATCACAAGTGGATCACTAGGTATTAAAAGGAAATCACCTACTAAGGCTGAAGAATCTAGTCTGCACTGCTAGGCTTAGACAGCTCCTCATTAGGCCTCAAATGCCTGAAAATATTAAAATAATGAGGGATGAGTCCAACCAACTCAGTAATGCGATTTAGAAACAATGTAAAAGACTATTGATAAAGGGGGATACAATTATGCCAAAAACAACATTTATAAATTATCATTTATTTCACAAAGCAATACCCTTAATAAATCATTTAATTAAAAGTATACATTATATACTAGGTTGGCAAAAATCGATCGAACCTTATCCGTCGATGAGTTCGAACCATTGGGAGCAATCATCACATAATCGTCAATAAAATATCATATACTTACAATTGCCCGCTATCCTAACATTACCATTCCTTGCACCATGTAACTATAGAACCTCCTGTTGAGTTTCCTATGCACATCTCTGCCACAGGAGCACAGGAGCACACTCACATGTGCCTCTCTAAATAGACAGTCCACAGGCTACTAAGTCAGCTAGCAAATGCCCTTCAAGGGCTTATCCCTCAAAGGGCTGGTCCCTCATTGATCAATATTATATGTACCTCGATCAGGTAGGTCACGCATGGACCCTTATCATATTATGATCAGATTTACAATAAAAATCATCAAAACATTTTATATCTCATTATTCATATAAATATATATATATAGGCTGAAAGCCCAATTTGGGACTATTGTTATACCGGTTTGCTCACTTCAGGACTATAGCTCTTGCCGTTAGCAAATCAGGCCTATAACTTTTCGAGTTTGCTCAATTTAGGCCTAATTTGGACGGAATGATGGAAGTGTCTTGCACGCGCCGTCAGCTCTCTTTTCTTGCTGACATGGCTAATCTAACGTCGCTTTTCTGGCTGAAATGGACCGAGTTAATGTTATTTGTATTTTTAATGTTTTCCTTTTTACCTTTTAACCATCTTCTTCCTCTCTCCCCCTGTTCATCCGTCTTGTTCCTTTCTCCACCTCCATCTTTCTCATCTTTGCAAGCTCAATCTGCAATTTGGGATTTTGGTTCTTCCATTTTTCGAGCATGATGAGCTCAAGCGATAGTTGTTCAAGGTTTGGGTTCTCTGACATTCTTTTTTTTTTTTCAGATTATACGAGACTTTTTTATGGTTTAGGGTATGAAAATAAGTTTCTGTTTGAAACCCTAAAATGATGTGGGTTTTTTTTGTTGTTGTAAATAGTCGAAGAAGAAGTCCTTTTTCATCATCTTTGAGGTTATATAAGTTGATGTCTTCATCATATCCTGTGGAATTTGATTACGAGGGTGAAGATGTCTTCTGCTATTGCAACATGAAAGCACCCAGATGGACTTCTTGGACAGACGAAAATCCTGGTAGAAGATTTTATGGTTGTCAACAATATCCTGTAAGCTATCTTCAAAATTGAATTGTTATATTGGATTTCATATAAATACAAATGATTTTATGGTAGCTGTTTGTTTAATGCAATTGTAGGGCGAAAAAGTCTGTGGCTTTCACTCATGGCATGATGCAAAATTCCCTTCAAGGGCAAGAGAAATTATAATAAACTTGAAAAATAGGGAAAGGTTTCTATTAAATGAAACTAAATTGTTGAAGAGTGAAGTTACAGAGTTGAGAGAGAGAGCTTTGGATGAAGTGGAAGAAGGAATTCTTGAAGAAAATTTGAAGCTGAAGAATGAGCTATCTACACTGAAAGGAACACTTAACTGCAGATCTAATGGAAAACGTTGGAAAATTACAACTTTTGTGTTTCTTTGTGTAATTTTGTTCCTGGTTTTCTTTAGGCCAAAAAATCAATGCAATAGTTGTTTGATTAAAGCTTTACCAAAATGATGTACCTGTATGGTTCACTATTCAGTTATGTTCAATATCATTATGTATTATTGTTGAGTACCAAAATAGACATATTTTCCTATGTTAATCTCTATGGATTTATGCATTTCATTGTATAAACTAAGCTTACTTAGCCTTGTTTCACTTTGTAGGTGTCAATTGAGGTAATTGAGTGAAAATGATGGAATTGAAGTGAAAAGGACCAAACACAAATCAAGTGGGAAGACAAGATGTAAAGAACTCAAAGTTGAAATCTTGACAGTTTGGATAGATCATAAATATGGCTGATATTATCTATTTTCGAGACTTCAATTGTTTTTGTGATCTACATCAAAGTTATAGAGGACATCTTGGGCTTTCCGGAATGCTAAAGAACGTTGAAATCGGAGTTCGTTTGACCCTCCAAATGTCTGTTTTACGAGAGACTATCAAACTAAGTCCGGGTCTGCCCGACCAATCCGTCGACGGGTAAGCATGTAGACGTCGACGGCTGCTCGAGAAATGGACACGAGATCACTTACACAAGCAGAGACGTCGACAGCCAACTCTAGACGTCGACGGGCAAATCTAGACGTCGACGGGTAGAAGTTTCTGACTTCGAACACTTAAAGATTGAACACTTAGACGTCGACGGGCAGGTATCTAGACGTCGACGGATCGATCGAGCTGGGAAAAATATGAAGAAAACAAGCAGAGACGTCGACGGGCAGACACTTGGACGTCGACGGCTAACAAAGTTAAAACGCCGACAGACCCACTTAAATGCTATCATTCCACTATCAAACCCATTAAAAATACATTCCGGATATTCAGTAGAGAGGAGCCATAACTAAACCTCAGAGTTGTCTCCCTCTTTTCCTCAATGGCTCCTACTTTAGCTTATTTTATTCTTAAGATTCCTCACCTCAGATGGGCAGAGTTATGGAGGAGCAGTGGACTATGGGCTGGCAGTGCTGGACGGCAGAAAGAAAGGGAGAAAGAGCAGCTTAAAAGGGGAGTTGAGTTCAGTTTTGAAGGGTATTTTTGCTGGGTTCTATTATTCTTCTTGTAATTTTCGTTTAGCAAAACTCTATAACTCCAATCTATTATAAGATTCAATCACTTTGATCTGCATTTGTGAGATTCTTGTTCTTAATGCTTTCTTGTTCATTGATTGTTCTTCTATCTCTTGAGCTTTAAAGATGATTATCATGTTTATTATCTTGTCTTTTGGATTGCTGAGTTAATTAGTTGCAAATAATTGATTGAGTAGTTCATTAGCATGCTAATCTTTGAACTCCAAAGCTAGAGTTTGGTGATTTCTTAGAACTTGAGTAGCAAGAGGATGTTTTTTACATTCAAAGAGATTTGAAGATGCAATTTGAATAATGAATGCTGGGTTTGTTATTGATTGTTGTTAACTTTCACCTTTCACTAGCTTATTGCTCTTCTAGGCTTGAATTTGGATTGCTGGGATTCAAATTAGCCATAAGAGGAAGGATTAATAGTGAACCTAGATTCATGGTTAATCAACATTAGGAAAGATCCATGGATTTGAAGCTGGTTTCTAATCCATGGGGTTAACCAATTAATGAGAAGAATGTTTGGTCAGTGAATCAATGATCAAGTGCTAGGTTGAAAGATTGATCATATAATAGATTGGAGGTTTTATTTTATCATACATTGCATTATTATTACCATACTTGGTAACTCCTTATATCTTATTTCCAACACCAATACAAAACCCCCTCTTTAAATTCTTGTTTAGTTTGATTTATGCTTTGTGAAAGTAATGATAAATTGGATAGCTCCTTGTGGGATCGACCCTTGCTTCCCTAACTACATGTTAGAGTAGTGAGGTTATTTTTGGTGCTTTGCGACACGCATCAATTATTTACTACTATTCAGTTTTCAATTAAACCATTCCCTGTTCAGTTATGTTCATTTAAAACATTTTATCACTTGATAGTGATGTAGCCTAAAATTCCAAGGTCATATAGCTGACAGAGAATAATATATATTTATATTGCAGTCATAAATTGCTAACAGCCAAACACTATTATCCATGAAATATAGACATAATACCATACATCCATCCAAAGTACATATAGATAAGTAAAATGAGATGTGACATTGTTTAATGTTCTTAACAAACATAAACCCTAATTTCATTAGTCATTAAACAAGAGTCAAACAACATAGTAGCAATTAGATCTTTTCTTTCCCTTTAAAAGTTGCACTTTGACTCCCCTGAGTAGCTGGAGTAGCTTGCATCTAGTCAACGGATTCATTCTGGGCCTTCTTCTTTTTGTTTCCAGTGGAAATCAGCCTCTGACTTGGCATTCCTGGCTGTGATAAAGAAAAAACAGTGTCAATTTGATAACTAACTTAAATGTATTAATTAATCTAGAATTTTAAATATATTAATTACTCACATTTAAAATTTGCAGACCAGTGTTTGGATTAGTGTAAAGTCCCAACCCTTGCATTTTGGTTTTGAACTTCTTATTAGCCTGGCTCTGAAGACTCGCTGATGTTACTGGTCTTTTTCCTGCAAACTTGCTCTGTGACAGTGGGCTTGATCTTTCACCAGTAACATTGTACATTCTCCCATCCAGATCTGCAACACAATATCGAGGGCCTCTATTTGAACTTCTTGCAGGTTTTGATTTCTTCAAATGAGTACCAGATTGGGCCTTTGAAGATGCACGTGCAATGGTTGGAGGAGTCACTCCAGTTGGAAAAGTCAAAGGTGCAGCTGTAAGAGGAGCAACACCCGATGCAGGTGTAAGAGGTGCAACACCCGAGGCAGATGCATCTGCATACCCTCCCACAGATGCGGTTGTAGATGTATTTGCAATGACATTAGCATCAGATCCAGAAAATGAAATAGAAACAGAGGCAGAGGCAGAAGCATGAGAATTTTTCTTCTTTTTCTTTGTTGTAGCAGCAGCCCTTGTTGACATAGCTGGTTGCCTGGTTGACTCAATGGGTTTCTGTGTTGAATCAGAATGTCCCTTGCTTGACTGAGCTGCTTCGCTTGTCAAGTCAGCTTGGTCCCTTATTGATTCAGAATATGGTGTTTCTCCAGTAGTAGATGTTGTGGCAGTGAAAGTGTTTTGCTCCATCTGAGATTGGCTTTCTTGGTTCGACAGTGGCTGAAAGACAAAACAAGAGTGAGGTTGTCCAATATACAAGGTTAAGTGCCATTATATAAGAGACAAGAAAACACAATAAGAAGGAAATTACCTTTGTAGCACTAAAAGGACAGCCTCTTTTATTATGCCCTTCCTTGTGACAATTGGAGCATCTAATAGTCATGCCCTCCTTTGACATTTTACTTGGGTCCTGATTGTCAACTTTTTTGGTCTTCTTAGGCTCATTGGGGTCCTTCCTTCTACTAGTTTTAGGCCTTCCAGGCCCATGTTTGTTGAACTCTGGAGGCTTAAGTGTTTTCTCTGGATCAGTAGGCCAATCTCTCATTCCAGGCACCGGTTGAATGGCCTTCCCATAGGCTTTCCTGTAAATTTCTTGGTTAAACCAGCTAGATACATAATTAGCCACATCATCCCTCCTTTCTCTAATGGCACATATGGCATGTGCACAGGGAATTCCTGAGAGAGTGTATTTTCTGCAACTACATGTTTTCTCTTCCAACCTAACCACATATCTATCTTCACCATGATCAATCTCAAACCCAGCTTCACTATTATGAAACACCACACAGTGTTGAGCAATGTCAGCATTCTTCTCAATAACTTTCCAAATATTTGGACCCAACCCAGATTTCCACTTTTCACATTCTTTTCTCTTTCTCACTATTCTTTTCATCATCTGTCTTCTAATGTGCTCAAATAGAGACACAATTGCCATTTTCCTAGCCTTCAGCAATGTCTTATTAAAAGCCTCACACAGATTATTGTCAATCAACTCAACCATAGAGTCAGCTTTTATGAATGCCCTACAATATTGCTCTACTGGTGCATATCCAGTAATATCTGCAGCTGCCTGTGACCTCTTAGATTCTAGCTGTTGCAAGTTCTGTCTGAATTCTCTAACAGTAGAGGATTTAGCAATCTTCCAGAATGACTGTTTCATTTCATCTCCTCTATGCCCTCTACCATGCTAGTTAACATATACATGACGTGCACAAAATCGATGCTCAGCATCGGGCAATAACTCAGCAATTGCTTTATCAAGTCCCTAGAGCAGAATTTTATAATGAAAATTCACATTTTTTTATAACAGTTAACAAATACATATATGCATGCCATTCAATTATTAAAAAACTAAATATATGCATTAAACAATTAAAAACTTAACATGTGAAAATAACATAAAGATAATTAAAGGAGGTTGCCTTTTGTTGGTCTGTCATTATTGTCCAACCATGTCCAGACCCTAAATGCTCCAAATCATCCTTCAGTTTACAAATAAACCACCTCCAAGTGATAGTTGTCTCATCTTCAACCAATGCCCAAGCAAAGGGAAACATCTGGTTGTTTCCATCCCTACCCACAGCACATAAAAGTTCACCTTTAGTGAGTGTTTTTAGGAAACACCCATCTAACCCAATGAAATGTCTGCAACCATGTCTAAATCCATACTTCAAAGCTTCAAGGCAAACATATATTCTTTCAAAAACAGGTTCAGATTCTGGATTAGGGCGCTGCACACATATATCAACTGTGCTACCTGGATTGGTCTCTCGAATAATATCAGCATAAGCCCAAAGATGACCAAACTCCTCACTGTAATTGATGACTACACTATCAACTATCTCCTTCTTTGCTCTTCTGACCATACTAAAACTGACCTCCAACCCAAATTCTACCTTAACTGCAGCTTGTAGATCATGACAATTAACTTCAGGATCGTTCTTCACTTTGTCCTTCAGTAACTCAGCCAAAATTGATTGACTGCACCTAGGATTGGAGAACACCCTATTACAGTCATGATTGTTGTTAAAAATCCTCACCTGAAAACACTGTATACTTTCCACCCAAGCCCCATATATACCCCAAGGACAGTTCTGAGCAGCACACTTACCCCTCACATATAGTTTGTGATTTTTGGCCCACCTAATATGCCTTTTACTCTTAATAGCCAGCAAGCTTACTGCATGCTTAAATTGTTCACTATTATGAAACAGCATCCCTTTCTCAATGTAAGGCTCTTTCGCATTTGGGTCATAGCTTGGGTATTTTGACTTTCTAAGAGTGGCATCATCCACCACATCCTCTACATCACTCACTGGATCACCATATTCATCAGACTCAGCATATTCAGTTTCATAACCTTCAGACTCATCATCTTCATTAATTACTGAACCTACACCTACGCCGTTACTAGATGGCCCTACATTTACATCTTCTCTTTGGAAACCTTTGCATGTTTCTGCCCTTGCACTGATGACTTCCTCTGTCTCTCTTATACCAGTATTTCTCTCCATAGTAACATCAAAATCCACATCAACAGCATGCTCAGTATGTATATTTGCATTAACGTTATCCTCAACAGGAATTTCATTCTCATTACCAACATTAACATCATTCCAATTCTCAGCATTAATATTAAAAGTAGTTGCAGCATTCGGGTTAATAGCATTCTCAACATCAACATCAAAAGCATTCTCAGCATTTTTAGCATTGTTACCTATATCTACATTATTTGGATTATTCCCATCATTCCCATCATTCCCATTATCAGCATGAACAACTCCCTCAATCAGACCAACTATAAGCTCAGGTTCATCTATTTCATGGTCAATATATAAGTCAACTAAACCATGTTCCATCAATAACTTAGCCAAATCTAAAACACTATCATCATTGTCAATAACTCTCAAACCATCAACAAGTGATTTACCAGGCACTAAACAGTAAATTGATTTAATTCTTTCATAGCCACCAGTTTTGCACACATCCAGTAACTCAAAGAAGCTAAGTAAATCAGGGTCAAACTCTATGTCGTCTACAAAACCACCCTCATAATTCACACTATCACCCTCCCCAACAAATTTTCCTTCATAATGAAATCTTAAAGTGCCAATGTCAAATGCCATGATATCAATCAACTACATACAAAACACGTCAAACAAAAGCAGATCATTATATTATACAATACAAAACTACAAACAACAGACAAACAATAATAACAAACACTTCACTTTGTTCATTGTACCACATTCGCATGGCAGAATTCACCAATAAAACATCAAGGAATTGAAAACAAAATGGCAGAATACTAACCTGACACAATGGGTAAAACGTAGTTCTTCCTTTGATAGCTGAATTGTTCTGATTATCAACCTTCAGTGACTCAGCCTTCAGCTATGAATCATAACCCAATCAAAATCCCTAAATTATTGACTGTAACAAACCCCCAATTTGAAACAAAAACAAAGCAACCTCTGCCGAAATCCCAGAAACAATTCGAACCCACTTTTTGAAATAGCAGAATCGAAATCGCAGAACCGAACCCAATTTTCGAAATCGCAGAACCAAAATCAAAAGGCAATCTGGGGTTTTTCTCAATATTGCATGGTTTAGGTTTGGTGAAAATCAGGGAGCCAAAAAGAACTGATCGATTAGGGTTAAGGTTTGGTAAAAAATCATGTTTTTACTTTTTTTATTTTTATATTTATAATTTTGAAAATCCACGTGGATTTTCTGGCATATTTTGTTGGCTAAATAAATTCCAACTTAGCAGCAAAAAACCTACAGACAGGCTTTGACGGCGCGTGCAAGACACTTCCATCATTCCGTCCAAATTAGGCCTAAATTGAGCAAACCCGAAAAGTTATAGGCCTGATTTGCTAACGGCAAGAGCTATAGTCCTGAAGTGAGCAAACCGGTATAACAATAGTCCCAAACTGGGCTTTCAGCCTATATATATATGTCACGCCCCGACTCGCAGGCCCGGCCACGTGACAACCGTCGTACCATCTCGAGATACGTGCCTCGTCAGGCGGGCAACCAAGATGGCACAAGGCATAAAAATAAAGGGTATTCGAGCAATATATGAAAACATATGAAAATATTATAGAAATAATAATATAATTTAAAATATTTAAAAAGAAAGTGGCACGTTAAACGGTGCACCATGCAGTGGAAAGTAGTATATATATATACATATATATATATATGACATGCACTAATATTCCGAGCCAAGATTCACAGGGCAAAAAGGGTGGCACCTACAAAATCGTGTCCACAGTGTCGTACTGGGATCACTGACCACCGGGACGTCCGCCGTCCGAAGCCTGATGACCTGACAACAAAAGTGAATGGAATGAGTACAATATAATTGTACCCAGTGAGGGACCCGGTTATAATGACCGATCATCTCAGGCTGGGGATATGAAATAATCCAAAATCAATTTATTAAACCATTTACTAAAAATTATAAGAAGTCCCACACCAAAACTATTATCAATTTAATAATAATATTACTAAATGGGCTGGCTTCTGAAATTGTCCCAAAAGGTACACCCGTGCACTGGGGTACCCGCTGGACCGTCAAGGGTTACTTTATATATCAAAATACTTTTCTTTGTTCACTGGCCCATTCCCTTGACGTTTGCCTTGCTGTGGTGGAACACAGCAAACTAGAGCCCTGGCGAGCTTCCCTTCGCGCCTCTCCCAGGGTCTCGTCTCACCGTGCCCATCGACAGGCGGTCCACGGCTGAGAATCTTGCATGCTTCTCTAACTCGGTCCACGCTCCCGCAAATTGGAGCCCCGAGGAACCCGTTCAATCTCTCGTCTCGCAGGGGCATCGTACCCCAAACAATTATTAATAATATCAATTTATAAAAATATTTGAAATTCCCACCCTTTAAATCATTTGTAAACTTGGTGTGTAAGGGTGGACATTTCATACCCCAAAACATATAAAAACAATTTAATAAAGCATTTATAAAAAATTTTAAAAACGGTTAACCCTTAATGGTCAACCAATATAATCCAAGCCACTCACAAGAGAGGAGAGTTGTATACTCCCCGATTACCCCACGAACGCCTTAGCTCAAACTGCTACCGGTCCGAAACTCGTACAATCACGTACCTAAATAATCAAATTAAAATCTAATTTGATTAATAAAGGCAATTGACTAAAAATTAAACACCTATGTAAAATCTAATTAGAGCCTCTAAGGTCTCAGAGTAAAATCGGGCAAGTCCGGAAGTCAATTGAAGTAAAATAAAGTCAATTGGGTCAAATGGGGTAAAAAGGGGTCTAGCGCTGTAAAATGACCATTTTGCCCCTAGACCCGAATTGGGGCAAAATTGCCTAGTAGTGATGATCCAGGCCCGATTCATACCAGAACCGGTGCCGGTTCTTCATTGCACTCAAGGCCGAGCTTCGGCCTCCAATCTTCTTCAGCTCGATTCAAGTTCGATTCAACACCAATAGACGTGAATTTTGAAATACATACTCCTCAACACTTAAACTAAGATTCCACAGCATCAAAAACTGAATTAAACAACCAACTATGCTCGAAATTCAAATCAAAACACTAAGGGTTAACCTAGTCTTGGGCAAAACAGAAATCTCAACTTCAATTCATGATTTCTACTAGCACAGACCACGAAATCATGCATATAAACTATCAAATTAAAGCTTGATGAGTCTAGAACAACATACCAAATTCTCAGCCACTTCTCACGGTTGAATTGAAAGATATAGCTCGAAGAACAAACTGTCGCCGAAATGACAGTTTTGAAGATTTGGTGATTTCTTAGAAATTTTGGTGTTTTGATCTTCAAAAAGGCAAGAGAAACTAGTGATGATGATTGGTTAAGTGTTTGAAGAAGGATCGAAGGTTTGATTTTTGAGGAAATCGAAGAGAGGGCTCGGAGAATGAAGAACAGAGAAGAGAAGAGAAAATGGGGGTCTCGGGTGAGCCGAGACCCATTTAATTCGGTCAGATCCGGTGCCGGATCTGATCAGTTCCGGCGCCGGAGTCAACAGAGTCAAGGTTGACTCCGGTCAACCCGGTCAAACTTCCTTGGGATTTGTGCCCAAGTGGGTCCCGCAACTCGGAACTTCAATTTTAGGGTTTTTAAGCTTGGAATAGAGTTAAATGAAGTTCAAAACATCCATGAAAAGTCAAATTTGGTATATTGGCCAGACAACTCTGTACAATCACAAAACTTGACACGTGCGGACTAGGTCCGGGCGTGTCAATATATATATATATATATTTATAGAAAATTATCTCATCCACTAACAATGGAGTTTTTAGACTCCACAAACGGAGTTAGAGGGTTGACATGTGTCTTGTAGGGTGTATTTTTAAATATTAATTAATTAGTTAAAAAGTTGTGGAGGTATATGTCAATCTTTTAATACTGCTTTTGGAGTTTAAAAACTCCACTGACAGTGTATAGAAATAATAATCATATATATATATATATATATATAACTCACTCATATAAAAATGTGTATGCTTGTGCACTAGATAACTGTACCCCAAAACATTAAAACGTTTATTTTGAAACAATAAACAATCGCTTTGCTATCAATGTCACTAAACATTAAGGCCAAACCACTTATAGTTTAGGAGAATCGTATACTCCCTAAACCCATTTCCACTATACAGTTGGAGCCTTCACCACAATTAGGGCAGAGAATCGGGTATGGGCAATTGACATCCCTAATATTAATATCTTATCAAGAATGAAATCAGATTACTAATATTATATATATATATATGTCATAATAAAACTAATAATAAAATAGATTTTGATTTAGTCATTCATCATTTTTTCTAAATTATGAGTTTACTTGGGTAAAAGTGCTTGAAAAGTCCCTGAAGTATAGTAATTTCTTCAATTTAGTCATCCTACTTCAATTTTGGTTAATTCAATCTCTAAACTACTAGAAATATAGAAAATTAAGTTTTTGTTTGATAAACTAAAAAAATTAATTGCTAAAAAATAAGCGTTGAAAAATTAAGTACTGAATTTATGTATAAAAACTGTTTGATAATTAAATGTTGAATATAAATAAATTGTTTGATATCCATAAATGTTGAGAATTTTTAAAAATCATTAATACCTAAAATAAAAATGATTTAATATAAAAGGAACATTTTTAAATTAAAAGCACTTAATTTTTTTCACCATTCAATGGTCTTTGCATATTAATGAACCACGTTTTGTGATTAGAATTGTGGATGCAACATAAAATGGCCATTTAAAACATAAAGTAACATGCCTAACATTAATTGTGGACTCCGACCCTAATTAAATTGGGTATTAACTCTCAAATTGTGAAATTTAATTGAATAATGGTGTATTAAGGATGAAATTGAAAAGATGAAAAAGTGTGATTGTGGGCTAAATTAAAAATTTTATAAAGTTGATAAGGTGATCAAAGAATTTTGAAAAGTTAAAGGTCTTAATTGCAATTTTCCCAAAGGAAAAATTGTATAATAATGGAGTAGGGGCACAGGCTGCACCAGCAGCCCATCCCTCGCATGTTTCTTCTTCTCCCTCGACTCATTCCTCTTCCATTCTTCACATTTTTTCTTTCCAAAGCCATAAAAATTTCCAAATTTTCTCTCTTCAATTTCTCTCTCATTTCTTGATGAAATCAAATATGCAAAACTTGAAATTGTAGTGTTTTTTGAGCTCTACATGTTGGTGCTTTTTGTTTGAGGAGAACATAGTTGGTTTGAGCTCAGCAAGGAGTCAAAGTTTTGGGTCTTTGAAAAATTGTTGGAGAAATTTGTCAGATTTGAGCTAAATCATTTGGGTAAGTTGTTGATCAATTCTAGAGTCTTGGAGTTGTGTAACTGCATGTAGAAATCTGGGTTGATTGATGGAGTTTTGAGTATTTTATAGAATTTAGTTTGTTTTTGAATTTCTATGTTTGTGTCCTTAAGACAATCTCTGTGCGAGCCAAATTTAGGTAAGCAAATGAGTTTCGTTTTAAGTGAAATTTATGTTTTTGGAAAGATTTTTGAGTTCTCTACAATTTTACCAGAAATAACCTTTCCTTAATTTTAACCTTAATATAGAGAAAAATACAATTTTCTCAAGTGTCACAAAACTATAATAATTTTACGAGTTTCTAAAATTTAATTGAAAATATTAAGGATCGAATCTGTCTTTCTTGTAAACTAAAGAAATGTGAATGACTCATTGAACTATCATGTGAATTTTGAATCGAGTGATTTGAAGTAAGAATTAGGGACAAACGCCCTCTAAAATTTCTATTGAAATAGGGATGTCTATTGTAAGGGCTCATAGTATGCTTGTGGTTAGACTTGACCGCGATTCGGTTCAACTCGTAGAACTCTGAATCGGAATCGTAGTTTAAAAACTTTAACCAAAACCGAACCGGAACCAAAATTAGGTTTTAGTGTTTTTCGAATTTCCCTTTGTAGCATTTCTTTACTTCCTCTTCATTCTTAGGTGGCTGTTGGTTTTCTTCTCCCTCCTTCATTCCCAGGCGATTGCTGGTTTTCTTCTCCTCCCGTCATTCCCAGGTGGCTGCTGGTTTTCTTCACTCCCATTTTTCTTGTTCTTCAGGTGGTTTATCATTTGTTGGGTTTTGGGGAAGTTCGATTGTTTGTGTTTCACTTGGGAGGTGCGATCCGTTTCTTGTTCCTCTTAATTTTGGTTTTAGATTTTCCAAGTGAAGGCTTATACTTAGCAATTTGGGGGTTTTTCGTTGGTTATGCGTTGAAGTTCTATTGGGTTTTGCAGGTGTGCAAAACGTCGATGATAGTGAGGGTGCAATTATATATATAATATATGTTTTTAAATTTATAAATTAAAAAAAACCTTTTATATTAAAAAAAGTAAATATTAACATTTAAAAAGGTTGAAAAGACTAAAATCAGTCATCTTTTAAAAAGGATGACTTGACTTGACTATAAATGAGATGACCTTTTGCCTTTGATGATTGATGACACATGATAGTTCAATGAGTCATTCACATTTCTTTAGTTTACAAGAAAGATAGATTTGACCCTTAATATTTTCAATTAAATTTTAGAAACTCATAGAAATTAGTATAGTTTTGTGACACTTGAGAAAATTGTATTTTTCTCTATATTAGGGTTAAAATTAAGGAAATGTTATTTCTGGTAAAATTGTAGAGAACTCAAAAATCCTTCCAACAACATAAATTTCACTCAAAACGAAACTCATTTGCTTACCTAAATTTGGCACAGAGATTGTCTTAAGGACGCAAACTTAGAAATTCGAAAATAAACTAAATTCTATAAAATACTCAAAACTCCATCAATCAACCTAGATTTCTACATGCAATTACACAACTCCAAGACTCTAGAATTGATCAACAACTTACCCAAATGATTTAGCTCAAAGTTAACAAATTTCTCCAACAATTTTCCAAAGACCCGAAACTTTGATTCCTTGCTGAGCTTAAACCAACCATTTTCTCCTCAAACAAAAAGCACCAACATGTAGAGCTCGAAAAACACTACAATGTCAAGTTTTGCATCTTTGATTTCGTCAAGAAATGAGAGAGAAATTGAAGAGAGAAAATTTGAAAATTTTTATGGCTTTGGAAAGAAAAAATGTGAAGAATGGAAGAGGAATGAGTCGAGGGAGAAGAAGAAACATGTGAGGGATGGGCTGCTGGTGCAGCCTGTGCCTTTGCTCCATTCTTATGCAATTTTCCCTTTTGGAAAAATTGCAATTAAGATCTTTAACTTTTCAAAATTCTTTTATCACCTCATCAACTTTATAAAATGCCCACAATCACACTTTTTCATCTTTTCAATTTCATCCTTAATACACCATTATTCAATTAAATTTCACAATTTGAGAGTTAATACCCAATTTAATTAGGGTCGGAGTCCACAATTAATGTTAGGCATGTTACTTTATGTTTTAAATGGCCATTTTATGTTGCATCCACAATTCTAATCACAAAACGTGGTTCATTAATATGCAAAGACCATTGAATGGTGAAAAAAATTAAGTGCTTTTAATTTAAAAATGTTCCTTTTATATTAAATCATTTTTATTTTAGGTATTAATGATTTTTAAAAATTCTCAACATTTATGGATATCAAACAATTTATTTATATTGAACATTTAATTATCAAACAGTTTTTATACATAAATTCAGTACTTAATTTTTCAAAGCTTATTTTTTAGCAATTAATTTTTTCAGTTTATCAAACAAAAACTTAATTTTTTAATATTTCTAGTAGTTTAGAGATTGAATTAACCAAAATTGAAGTAGGACGACTAAATTGAACAAATTACTATACTTGAGGGACTTTTCAAGCACTTTTACCCAAGTAAACTCATAATTGAGAAAAAATGGATGAATGGCTATTTTGTTTTATTATTAGTTTTATTATGACATATTTATATATATATATATATGACATTAGTAATCGGATTTCATTCTTGATAATATATTAATATTAGGGATGTCAGTTGCCTATACCCGATTCTCTGCCCTAATAGGGATAGGGGGATTATTTTCTATGATGGGGGTGGGGATAGGGAACCATTTGTGTTCCCCATCGGGGATAGCGACGGGGAATACCCTTCCCGCCTCGAACCCGACCCCCGATGTATAACATGATCTTACTTTTATAATATGAAGAAAATAAAAAGTCATTAAAAAAAATTTTTTAGTTACCAAAATATTTCAATATCATTATAAATAGAGAGTTTGCAAACTAAAAATTTTTTTGGCAAATGAGTAAGTTAAAAAAAATCTTAATTTTCAATTTTAATTTCTTTCATTTTTCAGATAATGGTTATTTTTTTTTATACTTTTGATTTTCTTTTGTAGGTTTATTTCATTGAAGCATAATATTAGGCATGAGATTTGTTAGTTGATTTTTTTTACATTTGAATATTGATGTTTTTAAATCTCTCTCCTCTTCTCTCTTAACTAAAAAATATAAATTGTAGTGTTGATAGTTTTTGATTTTTTTAAAAAATTTTATTATAGTTTCGAATAAGTAATTAGACTAGGTAACAATTGATAAGTTATCTTCTCAAATGAATGATTGGAGTTGTCTTCTGAAAAAGATAATTGGAGAATTATGATTCACGTTTATCAATCATGATATCTATACGTACTTTTATTTCTATCCCTAAAGAACTCATCTTAACACATCCACATGTCATTATTTAAGATTTTTTTCTTTTTTTTTAATATTTTTAAAAACAATTATACCAAATTCATTTAATATTCTACTATAATTTTGTTCTCTCTTCATTTATTATTATTTTTTCAATCTTTCATAACTTTTTAGTTATCTTTTTTATCTCATTTGTTTATTTTTTTCATTCTTTTATGTCTTTTTTTTATTACATTATTTTTATACTTTAAATTCAAATGAATCCTTTCAGATCATCCACTTTATTTTATATTTTAAATATGTTCTAAAATTTACATATTTATGAACATAAAAAAAATGACAACATGAATATTTTTCCCTTTTAATTTCATATTATATCATATTATACTTAGAGTCCTATTAGTAATTTTTAATATTCCTTTTAACTTTTCTGATTGCACCATGAACGTATAAAACATCCGTAATATTTAAATAAATATATTGGCTTAAGCAAATCTAGCATAGTAACATTGATCAATATTACATATTTGCTAATATATGTTATACATCACATCTTATTAATAAAGTAATAAAAGAATTAATTTATAAAGGAAAAATACAAACAAAATAAAGTGCTTCGCATAAGTTATTGCATTCCATCGATATTTATCAGTATTTTACTTTATTAGGTTTGGACATATATGTGTTATATTTATCGGTTTATTGGGCACTCTTATTAGTTGTCCGTTTTTTAATTGGTTGTCATCTCCAACAACAATATTATATGTAATATACATTTACGATTTTAGTTGGAAATTTAATATCATTTTACCCTCTGCGTTAGTGCGGGTAGTATTCCTAGTGTTTATAATTATAAAACCAAGAAGTGTGTTACTACAAAAATGATTTTAATTGATGAAAAAGTAAATTGATTATTGTAAGAATTGAAAGGTTTAATTTATTAATTTTAACAATTTTTATATGTTATTTTGTAGGTGAAAAATATTGATTATATTTTCTTTACATCTTATTTTGATGAATTAAGGTAATTAAACTAATCATGAAATTAGTTTATTTTAATTTTCTTATATTGTTAATTATTTTGTGTTTGTATTTACCATTTTACTTTTTGTGTAAAAATATTGATTTTCTCTTTTTTATTTATTATTTAATTATTTATGATGATTTCATTTCTTTTTTTAATATGTATTTTGATTATTACACTTTTTTTATATCTTATTTTGATAAGTTAAGTTGATTGTACTAATTAAACCTGAGATTAGTTTATTTTATATTCCATATACTATTACTTGTTTTGTGTTTGTAAACCATTTTACATTTACATTTTGTATAAAAATATTGATATTCTCTTTTTGCATTGATTATTTAATTGTTTATGATGATTTTTCTTTGTAATATATATTTTGATTTTTATGTCAAATTAATAACATGCAAAAAAAATCGGACCGGGAACCAACCACAAGTCCGATCTGTTAAAGGTGATGAAACAGAATTTCCTTTGAGCTGTTTTTGGACTGGTGAACTTGGATCGGTTCAACCGAAAATTTACAAATTTTTTTATTTTTAAGCTATTTTTAATTAATTAACCTAAACTTCAAGAAGTCCAAATTAATGAGAAGCCCAAATTCTAATTTTTTTTGTTATGTTTTGGACTTTGAATTTTGAAATTTGGAGCTTAAATTTTTAACTTTTTTTATTTTAATATACTCCCATAATAAAAATTTAATTCGTGATGTAAAATAATTTATAATATTTATTTAAATTATGTGATGCACTAATGTTTTTTATTTTTTTTCTTATTTTTTAGGAATTTTTTGAGTTTTTCTTTTTTTTTCAATTTTTTAATATTTTAAGAAATTAATAAAATTAAATTATTTATGTAATTGAACCGACCAGGTGAACTGGTTGGACCGATTGAACCGTGAATCGATTGATCAATCGGTTCAACGACCGGTCCGATTTTTTATTCATTGATTAATAGTGTAAATTTTTGAAATACTATATCATTTTGTTCATAATATAAAGAAACATTCTTCTTATCAAGTAAGCAATTTATACTTTTTGTTTTTTATTTTTTGTATTTACTGTATTTGTTTCAAGGACAGGGATGGGTGGAGAGAGTCGAGGTAGGGAACGAAGAATGTACCCCCTGTGTATTCTCCACCCGATTGACATCCATATACTTATATTTATCAAATTAAAAGTCACTTATTATTTTTTATAAATTTAATTCATAATAATATTTTCAAAATAAATTATAAAACACAACACACGATTTAATTTTTTAATACAATGTTAACAATCTTTGATTACTGAATTGTAGGATCAAACTAAAAAACAAATTGACTCGACAAACAAATTATAAACTTAAGAACTCAAACTAAATAGATAAATAGATTTGAGAATTTCATTCTAAAAAAAAAAAGAAGGAAAAACGAAAGTTAAATCAATCTAATAGGGAGAGAGGGAGGATAAGGGAGAGGGTTAGGGTTTTTCGTGCAATGCATAAGGTTAGTTTGAATTCATCAATTAACTTTGAGAACTTTTTATAGTTTTAACTTAATTCATAATTCTAGGTTTATAAAATAAGATTTTGATTCATGTTGAATATAATTTGACCCCCTCCTCCTCCTAACGACAGTGAAGCAACAGAGAACAGAGAAAACCTAGAAGCCCGAGAGAAAACAAAAAAGGAAGAGTTGCAAGAATTTTTCAAAGGCTGAAAATGAAAAGACAAAGAGAAAGAAAAGGTTTTTATATCATCAATGGTTTTTTCAGTTCTCTTCCCTCTCTGTCTCTCTCTTTGTCTCTCTCTCTCTCTCTCTCTCTCTCTCTCTCTCTCTCTTCTCTCTTTCTTTTCATTTTTGCTAGAAGTAGCCAAGTGGGACCAAAGATCGGGCTGGAGTATACAGGAGGACCAAGCTATCTGGGCAGATGAGTTAAGGAAATTAATCAAGATTCATCATCTTCTAACAAAGGGTTTGGTTGTTTTCTTCTCTTTTACACACAGTTAAATGTATAGAACTATAATGTCTGTGTGAATGACAATGATTTCGCGTGTAGAACTCTTTAACAAATCCAGAAATTATTAAGGACATCTTTTTTTATTTTCAATTCAGGTAGTTTCCTCAGTTTCCTATATTTCAATTCAGGATTTAATCTTTACTTTACGTCATTGAATCCCCTTATGAGCAGAGAAGAGCAATGCTAGAGTTCATCTTAACCTGCCATTGTTTTCTTTTTTTTTTTTATAATGAAACCATGGATCACTTAGCTTAGCTTGCCTTGTAGAAAGTAAAAAAAAAAGGGAAAAAACAAAAAAATCAGAAAAAGAGAAAGAGTGAGTGCATAGCGAGTAGTTCATTCAAATGAAATAGTAGTACTAAATACTAAAAACATAATATGATAATGATGGCTTGGTTTTGGTATATGAACAAATAGACAGACAGATGATCTTTTCAAAATAAACACGATCCTCTCAACACCACCATATTCTAAGTTAACCATCTATACTTCTTCTTTCAGTCTCCTTCACTTTTCTTCATCATCTCCTCCATTGCTTTCTTTATGTCCCTTTCCCTTTGTTTCTTACGGTTCTTCCTAATGGTGTAGAAGACTCTAATAGCGATCCAAGCCTTGAATGCGTACTCCACAAATGCTGGCAGAAACTTGACAAAGTTTGTGAGAGACGGGCCCACAGAGCCTTTTACTGGTCCGGTCACCCACTCTGGGCCCGGCCACCAGTGTCACCACTACTAAAGGTATTGTCTCTTGGCCCTCGCAAATTCGAATCCAACACGCTCACAATGCTACTCGAACCCAGGCCATCAAGGGTTTTATTGCTTTTATATGCACGCCTCTCTCAATTGGTGAGAAGCGTGTGCATAAGAGCAACAAAACTCGTGGTGGCCTGGGTTCGAGTAGTGCTGCGAGCATGTTGGATTCGAATTTGGGAGGGCCAAAGGACAATACCTTGAGTAGTGGTGACACTGGTGGCCGGACCAGTAAAAGGCTCTGTGGGCCCGTCTCTCACAAAGTTTGTGAGAGACGGGCCCACAGAGCCTAATCTAGACCAGCTAGCTGCCTTGGGCCTCGGTCCACTGGGTCTCCACTACTCGAAGTATTGTCCCTTGGCCCTTGTAAATTCGAATCCAACACACTTGCAGCGCTACTCGAACTCAGGCCACCAAGGGTTTTGTTGCTCCTATGCGCAAGCCTCTCACCAGTTAAACTGCAAGCGTGTTGGATTCGAATTTGCGAGGGCCAAGGGACAATACCTTCAGTAGTGGTGACATTGGTGGCCAGGCCCAGAGTGGATGGCCAGACCAATAAAAGGCTCTGTGGGCCTGTCTCTCACAAAGTTGGAAGAGGAAGTCATGTTCACAGAGAGGGAGAAAAGTAGGAAGCAGAAGCAAAAGGGAAGCGACTTCAACCAAAGGAAAGGAGGATTTTTTTTTCTCTCTCGTAAGAAGCATTTTCTTCTTTGGTCTTTGGGGGGTATATATCATCATCATTATATTACATATATATATATATATATATTTATATATATTTATATCTAAGCACTTTCTTCAATGAGTCATTTACATTTCTTTAGTTTACAAGAAAGACAGATTTGACCATTAATATTTTCAATTAAATTTTAGAAACTCACATAAATTAGGATAGTTTTATGACACTTGAGAAAATTGTATTTTTCTCTATATTATGGTTAAGATTAAGGAAAGCTTATTTATGGTAAAATTGTAGAGAACTAAAAAATCTTTCCAACAACATAAATTTCACTCAAAACGAAACTCATTTGCTTACCTAAATTTGGCTCGCACAGAAATTGTCTAAAGGACGCATACCTAGAAATTCGAAAATAAACCAAATTCTATAAAATACTCAAAACTCCATCAATCAACCCAGATTTCTACATGCAATTACACAACTCCAAGACTCTAGAATTGATCAACAACTTACCCAAATGATTTAGCTCAAAGCTAACAAATTTCTCCAACAATTTTCCAAAGACCCGAAACTTTGACTCCTTGCTGAGCTCAAACCAACCATTTTCTCCTCAAACAAAACGCGCCAACAGGTAGAGCTCGAAAAAAACTACAATTTCAAGTTTTGCATCTTTGATTTCATCAAGAAATGAGAGAGAAATTGAAGAGAGAAAATTTGGAAATTTTTATGGCGTTGGAAAGAAAAAATGTGAAGAATGGAGGAGGAATGAGTCGAGAGAGAAAAAGAAGCATGCGAGGGATGGGCTGCTGGTGCAGCCTATGCCCCTGCTCCATTCTTATACAATTCTCCCTTTTGGGAAAATTGCAATTGTCACGCTCCGACTCGTCCGGGTCGGCCACATAGCAACCGCTGCGCTGCCTCGAAGTACGTACCGACCACTCACGCACTTGAAACACCGCAAGGCAAATAAATGGATACCATCGCTGCAAAACCTTTAAAACTTTAATTAAAAATTATTTAATAAAATAATAAAACTTAAATAGTGCACCAGTGGATTAATTTAAAAGGAATACCTATACAGCGAAAAACTACTAAGCCTAGGCCACCAACATCTTCTAGTGAGCCTCTTTTCTATAGCCGACTCTGTACGCAAATCTACATCTATCCACATTGGATACAGGTGAGTGACAGAAGTTCTAAGAATCTCCATCTGGGTTAGGGCAAATAAGGGAAATCCAAAATAATAATAAAATAAATATTTTTCTTTTGAAAATTCTTTTATGGTTCTCCTGCTAAGAACCCTCTTTTAAAACTCTTAAATAAAATATATATATATATATATATCTCAAATGGGCTGGCACCTCTTTTATACTGGATGCTCAACCCGTCGGTCGTCTTTGCCTCACTGCACCGAGGGCTATCTCTTTTCTTTCTAAACATTTAATCTTTTCTCTTTTTCTAGCCCTTTCCCTCGGTGGTGCCTTGCTGTGGTGGAACACAGCGAACTGGAGCCTGGCGAGCTTCCCTACGCACCTCTCCTAACCAGGTCTCGTCTCACCGTGCCCCTCAATAGGCGGTCCATGGCTGAGAATCTAGCATGCTTTTCTCCAACTCGTCCACGCTCCCGCAAATTGGAGCCCGAGGAGCATCTCTCTCAAACACTCATCTCGCAAGGGTGTCGCACCCTTAAAAATCATAATAATAATATTTCATAATTATATATATATATGTATAAAACATATATTTTTAAAATATATAAACACACACACATAAATATTTATATTTCTTTTTGAAAACATCCCACTCTCTATGTGGGTATATCACAAACAGCTGTGTGTGTGTGAATTTCCCGTATCCCAAAAACCTTTTTGAAAACATTTATGTTTCTAAAATCATTTTTAAAACCTTTTTCCCCAGTGACTAAACAAAGAAGTCTGGATCACTCACAGTATTGGGAGATTCGTATACTCCCAAGCGCTCCATGTAGCCTTACCCTCCGGTACATCGCCGCATTCGATTATCCGGAGCCCTAATACATGGAAATATACTTTAGCATTCATAATTAAATTTATGAATGCACCTACGAGACTTTAACATGACATACGACTGGGCTTGAATGTGATTCGGTGCTTAGAAAAGTGTCTAGGAGGTTCCGGGGTAAAAATTGGATACTTTGTGAAAAATTACGAAAATACCCCGGGGTCCATAGGCCGCCCACACGGGCTGGGCTCGGTGCTTAGAAAAGTATCCAGGAGGTTTCAGGGCAAAAATCGGACTCTAGATGAAAAATTAACAAAATGCCCCCAATGGCACGTGGGCCCCACACCAGGACTAGGCTGAGCCCTACACGGGTTGGGCCAAGTTCTGCTCG
Source organism: Microcos paniculata (assembly GCA_030664755.1). Taxonomy (NCBI): domain Eukaryota; kingdom Viridiplantae; phylum Streptophyta; class Magnoliopsida; order Malvales; family Malvaceae; genus Microcos; species Microcos paniculata. The sequence continues at coordinate 22,401,940 of CP131461.1, forward strand.
AAATTGGGCTAAAAAAGCCCACCTATGAGATATTTATATATTATAATGATATAATATATAAATATCTAAAATATATTAATATAATATATAAATATCTTTTAATATAATAATAGTATATAAAAATATCTAAACAGGGACTCGATCGGCCTGTTTCTTGGCCGGTCTCTCCCCCGATTTTCGCACTCGTTTCTCCTCCTTTCAACTTACAAACTTAGAGAGGCGATCCTCATGGCATCCATGACGGATACGCCAAGGCAGAAACGAGAAACACCGGTCCAATTTTCCCGTAAACTGAGATTTAGCCCAAATTGACTAAACCTCCGATTTATTCACACCTGGTGCATAGAAATACGTGAAAATGGAGTGTGATGTAGATTAAGGTGAATACTATCACATACTAAAAACTCGCCTTATTTCACAGGCCCAAAATCCGTCTATTTGAGTTTAAAAATTTAATCCGGTCAAAAGCTGAAAACTGAGATCTACGCTAAACTGATGCATGGATGTATGTGCAAACTTAACATAACGTAGATTGAGGTGAGTAGAATAACATACTAGAAACTCACCTTGTTCTGCTGGCCGGTTTGTCCGGATCTGCCAATTTTCCAAAATGCCTCCGTTTTGGTTCCAGAGAGAAAAAAGGAAAAAGAAAGAAAAAGAAAAAGAAAAATGAAAGAAAAGGTTCGACCCTCCCCTATTTATAGGGGAGCTCGACGACGGGTCTACTCTGGCCCCGGGTCAAATTTTTTCCCTTTTTCAACTTTCTTTCATTTTCACTCGTTGGCTAAATCCTTTACTTTCTTGTGCCAACGGGGCCTATAATAAATTTTTAGGGACTTATTTGGAGGTCTTTTTTACATTTACTAATTTCCATGCACGGTTAATTACTTTATCATCCCACTCCGTCTTATCCTAATTTGAACTTCTCTTCTTAATTAGACACAGCCGGACCGACATATTGTTTAATTAAAACGTCATCTTACACTATTCCGTTTGTTTGAAAAAGTCGTGCTAGGTCCGGGTGTGTCAGCAATTAAGACCTTTAACTTATCAAAATTCTTTAATCACCTCATCAACTTTATAAAATTTTTAATTTAGCCCACAATCACACTTTTTCATCTTTTCAATTTCATCCTTAATAGACCATTATTCAATTAAATTTCACAATTTGAGAGTTAATACCCAATTTAATTAGGGTCGAAGTCCACAATTAATGTTAGGCATGTTACTTTATGTTTTTAAATGGCCATTTTATGTTGCATCAACAATTCCAATCACAAAACTTGGTTCATTAATATGCAAAGACCATTGAATGGTGAAAAAAATTAAATGCTTTAAATTTAAAAAAGTTCCTTTTATAGTAAATCACTTTTATTTTAGGTATTAATGATTTTTAAAAATTTTCAACATTTATGGATATCAAACAATTTATTTATATTCAACATTTAATTATCAAACAGTTTTTTTACACAAAATTCAGTACTTAATTTTTCAACGCTTATTTTTTAGCAATTAATTTTTTCAGTTTATCAAACAAAAACTTAATTTTTCAATATTTCTAGTAGTTTAGAGGTTGAATTAACCAAAATTGAAGTAGGATGACTAAATTGAACAAATTACTATACTTCAAGGACTTTTCAAGCACTTTTACCCAAGTAAACTCATAACTGAGAAAAAATGGATGAATATTAGTTTTATTATGACATATATATATATATATATATGACATTAGTAATCTGATTTCATTCTTGATAAGATATTAATATTAGGGATGTCAATTGTCCATACTCGATTCTCTGTCTTGATAGGGATAGGGTGATTATTTTCTGTGATTGGGGGCGCGGATAGGGAACCATTTGTATTCCCCGTCGGGGATGGAGACGAGGAATACCCTTCCCGTCCCGAACCCAACCTCCGATATATAATATGATCTTACTTTTATAATATGAAGAAAATAAAAAGTCATTAAAAAAATTTTTTGAGTTATCAAAGTATTTCAATATCACTATAAATAGAGAGTTTGCAAACTAAAAAGCTTTTTGACAAATGAGTAAGTTTAAAAAAATCTTAATTCTTAATTTTTAATTTTAATTTCTTTCATTTTTCATATAATGGTTTTTTTTTATACTTTTGATTTTCTTTTGTAGGTTTATTTTATTTAAGCATAATATTAGGCATGAGATTTGTTAGTTGATTTTTTTTACATTTGAATATTGATATTTTTAAATCTCTCTCCCCATCTCTCTTAACTAAAAAAAAATATAAATTGTAGTGTTTATAGTTTTTGATTTTTTTAAAAAAAATTTATTGTAGTTTTGATAATTAGACTATGTAACAATTGATAAGTTATCTTCTCAAAGAGATGATTGGGGTTGTCTTCTGAAAAAGATAATTGGAGAATCATGATTCACGTTTATTGATCATGATATATTTATAATTATAAAATCAAGAAGTATGTTACCACAAAAATGATTTTAATTGATGAAAAAGTAAATTGATTATCGTAAAAATTGAAATGTTTAATTTATTAATTTTAACAAATTTTATATGTTATTTGGTAGGTGAAAAATATTGATTATATTTTCTTTGTATCTTATTTTGATGAATTAAGGTAATTAAACTAATCATGAAATTAGTTTATTTTAATTTTCTTATATTGTTAATCTTTTTGTGTTTGAATTTACCATTTTACATTTTGTGTAAAAATATTGATTTTCTCTTTTTTATTTATTATTTAATTGTTTATGACGATTTCATTTCTTTTTTTAATATGTATTTTGATTATTACCCTTTTTTTATATCTTATTTTGATAAGTTAAGTTGATTGTACTAATTGAACCTGAGATTAGTTTATTTTATATTCTATATACTATTACTTGTTTTGTGTTTGTAAACCATTTTACATTTACATTTTGTATAAAAATGTTGATATTCTCTTTTTGCATTGATTATTTAATTGTTTATGATGATTTTTCTTTGTAATATATATTTTGATTTTTATGTCAAATTAATAACATGCAATAAAAAATCGGACCGGGAACCGACCACAAGTCCGGTATGTTAAGGGTGATGAAACCGGATTTCCTTTGAGCCATTTTTGGACTGGTGAACCGGTTGGATCTGTTCAACCGAAAATTTACAAATTTTTTTATTTTTAAGCTATTTTTAATTAATTAACCTAAACTCAAAGAAGTCCAAATTAATGAGAAACCCAAATTCTAATTTTTCTTATTATGTTTGGACTTTGAATTTTGAAATTTGGAGCTTAAATTGTTAACTTTTTTTATTTTAATATACTCCCATAATAAAAATTTAATTCGTGATGTAAAATAATTTGTAATATTTATTTAAATTATCTGATGCACTAATCTGTTTTCATTTTTCTTATTTTTTAGGAATTTTTTGAATTTTTCTTATTTTTTTCAATTTTTAATATTTTAAGAAATTAATAAAATTAAATTATTTATGTAATTGAATCGGCCAGGTGAACCGTTGGGCCGATTGAACCGTGACCCGATTGATCAACCGGTTCAATGACCGGTCTAATTTTTTATTCATTGATTAATAGTGTAAAATTTCTGAAATATTATATCATTTTGTTCATAATATAAAGAAGCATTCTTCTTTTCAAGTAAGCTATTTAGACTTTTTGTTTTTTATTTTTTGTATTTACTGTATTTGTTCCAAGGACAAGGATGGGTAGAGAGAGTCGAGGTAGGGAACGAAGAATGTACCCCCTGTGTATTCTCCATTCGATTGACATCCATATATTTATACTTATCAAATTAAAAGTCACTTATTATTTTTTATAATTAAATTCATAATAATATTTTTAAAATAAATTATAAAGCACAACACGCGAGTTAATTTTATTTGTTATTTTAATACAATGTTAACAATCTTTGATTACTGAACTGTAGGATCAAACTAAAAAACAAATTGACTCGACTAACAAATTATAAACTTAAGAACTCAAACTAAATAGATAAATAGATTTGAGAATTTCATTCTCAAAAAAAAAAAAGAAGGAAAAACGAAAGTTAAATCAATCTAATGGGGAGAGAGGGAGAATAAGGGAGAGGGTTAGGGTTTTTCGTGCAATGCACAAGGTTAGTTTGAATTTATCAACTAACATTGAGAACTTTTTATAGTTCTAACTTAATTCATAATTCTAGATTTATAAAATAAGATTTTGATTCATGCCATTAAATAATCGAATCTCAATTTCACAAATTAAGAAATTTGTGCAAAAGCTGGCAACAAAATGAAGTACTAATAATGAATAATATAACAAACTTTAATTTAATCCATGTATATGCATCATGTGAAATGGCCTTGCTGGCTTACTAATCAATCAATTAATTGAAAGTTAAGAATTATTAGTGGTGATTAACACAGCAAAATCGCATTTCCAGCTCAACACCAAAAGATTTGGAATTGAATCCCGAATTTACTCCACCAGAGATTCCCAGACACTCCCAGCCAAAACAAAAAGGCTTTACCTGTCCATAAACGGAAGGCATCATTCTCTATTTTTTATTCCCCGAAATGCCCTCACCTTTGCCCCAAAATTCACTGCCTCTTAACGCTCTGAATAACCCCGCCTTCAAGTACAATAAATCAGGGCCGAAATGGTCATTTCAAATACGGCAAAGTTTCAATACGACTTCGTTTTAAAATGTTAACTGCAGGGAAACCACCTTCAGTTTTTCTCCTTTATGAGCCACTTTCCTATTATAACCCTAACAAGAATTTTAAATTCGTCGTTCTTGCTTTTGAAAACGGGATTGCCACTTGCTTTACTGTCCTCCAGCTCCAGGTCGTTCTAGTTGGCCTGAAATTGGAAACCCTAATTTGCATTTTAGGGTTTTTACAAAACCCAAATCTTTTTCTTTATTTATTATCATTTGTGGAATCTGGATCGAAATCGAATTCATAACCGTCTGAAAAGTAAAGGTTTTGTTAAAATTCAATTGATCTGTATATAAATTCAATTGTTTCGAAACTTTGGATTGCTAAATTTTGATCCGGAGGTGGTTATCAAATGGCGGATCAGCAAGAAGAAGAGGACCTGAGAATGGCTCTACGGATGAGTATGCAAAACTCACCGCCAGAGCCGAAGAGGAGCAAGCCAAGGGAAGCTGCCAGCTCAGCCACGATGACTACGCCGGAGGATAACCGACGGCTGCAGCGTGAACTCATGGCAGCCGCAGCTGAGAAACGGATACTCGCTGCGGCTAAAACCGTTCCCGCGTCTAGTACCCCTTCGAAAAGTGAAAGGAGCGGAGAATTAGGAAGGAAAGAAACAGAAATGAAAGCCAAAGAAACGTTTTTGGGTAATGAATTGTCGGAGGAAGAAGCTTATCAGTTATTCTCGATGGTTTTTGGGGGTAGGGTTTCAAAGGATATACTCGCGCAGTGGAGCAATCAGGGTATAAGGTAAATTCTCGCCTTTTACTTACACTTTTAAGGTACATATTGGTTTTAGTTCTTTTTTAAATTAAAAATCACTGATGAGACAAGAGACTAAGACTGAGGAAAAGAAAATAATAATATTCATTGCTCAATTGAACTTTCACTAGTTATGGTGGTAAGGATATGGATAACAGGATAAATAGGAAGCTAAATTTAGAAATAGTAAGCAAGCATATAGCATAAGCATAATGTTGCGAATTCTATATAGTAGAACTTATAATGCCTCCTGCCTCAAGCAGAAATGACCAACAAATCAACAATGTCTTTAATCCCTTACTTATGTTATGAACTGGTGAAAGCATTGTAAAAATATAGCATTAACTGGTGCTTTTTTCTCTGGACAACCATATGAAGTCCAGGACATTACTTATTCCTATACAATTACAGAAGTGCTGTGCATATAAGCATTGAAGCTAATTCTATTGAAAACCTTGTAGGAATACAAAATTCAATTAAAATGCTACTTGTCTGCACATTTATCATACCGTTCAGGTTTAGTCCATGCCTCGACCATGTCTCCTTCTGTGGGTTTTACAAAGTTGCCTTCGTTAAATTTTTCTGTGACTTCCATTAGTATTAGCAATGACACACAGGAACCTAATTTTGCTTTCTCTGTGTTGTGTTTGACAAGTCTGACAATGGCAAACAATCATAGCAATATTTCTTTTCAAACTAGGCCCAGATTGATGCTCAATCACTGTAATTGTCTAATCACTTTTCAAACTAGGCCAGATTGATGCCCAAATTTCCTGTTATTAAGCAATTTACAAACCTTGCTCTTCACATAACGATGTGCTGGGATAGAAAGGTTCTCTTGTGAGAGAACTTTATACTATGCATGTTCTGCAGCGGATAAATATGTATATATGTTGCTACAATTATGCAGGATGGCTAGTCTCTTGAACAAATCAAGTCCCATAAGTAGGATGATAGCCATGGATGTTAGGGTTCACACTTCAGACTACTTGCCTAAGTCCATCAGTTGCCTTTTATCAATTCTAGCCTTGTGCTTAATCTTTAAGAATCAATTAGCAACACTTTTATGTGATGCGCTTGGACCTCACTGCGGAATTTATTCTCATAAGTTGAATTCTTTGTTTTGCTCATTTAGTTTCTCACTACGTAGTATTAGCCTTCTACTATCATGGACATATGTGGATTTTCTGGATGTGTGCCAATGGATTGCAATCTTGGGGAAGATTCATATATTTGCTTTATATTGGCTAAGACATGATGAACAATTCTGTAGGTTTAGCCCTGATCCAGAAACTTCTATGGGTCTAGTGCAGCATGAAGGTGGGCCCTGTGGTGTCTTAGCAACCATACAAGTAATTTCTTTATTTCTCAGTTATTTGAGTTTTTTGCAGCATGCAGCAGCTGAATTGTCAATTAATTTTTTTGTCTCATGTGAAATCCCTCATGCCTTTAGCGATTACTCTTTATTCATTTATTTTCTTTTGCAACACCAGAACCGACTTATATCTTCTGAATGTTCTAACATTTTACACTGACACAGTGATACTAATAACTCTGCAAAATTTCTTAAGAAAGTTATTTCAGTGGGATAGCTTGGTTTATTAGTTTTAATCTGTCAATGGGGTAATCATTTTATTATTACATGAATCTGCACTTGTGAGATTTTAAACTGTTATTTTTGCCATTGCTGCAGTTACCTTATTTTTCATGCTGTTGACATAGGTCATTAATTGCAAAGAAAATTTCTATCAATACATGTTGAGATGACGGTTTAAGGACAGTTGCTAGGTTCTGTCGTAGCCTAGATCTTGTTAAATGTCCTCCTTAATGCATGACTACATATTTGTTTTGTTCTGTTTATCTCATCATGGTAGAAATACTCTAGTTGCTGACTGTAGTATCTATCTCTCTGTCCAGGCATTTGTTCTCAAACATCTTCTTTTCTCTCCGGATGAGTTAGTTAAAGTTGCGCCAAATATGCCACAGAATTTGAGTTCCACGAGATCATCCAAAAATCAATATGTTGTGTCTAATAATTTTGCTGCTTTAAGTGAAGATGCAAAAGCAAGGTGATTACTCTTTGTACAGTAAATTGTGCAATATATGCTAAACTGCGAAAACAAACATGCTTGTAATTTAGCATTTGCATTTCAAAGTTTTATAGCTGTAATGGAAAGGGTTAAACTGTTCAGGCAGTATTAATTGTGTTATCCAATAGTGTTAATTCAATTCCTTCCTATTGTCATATTTGTCTTTGTTATATTAATTAATTTTCTAATTATCACTCACATGTCTTCCCTTTTATTGAATTTCTTTCAGTTTTTGCTTTTATGGTTGCTAAATTCTTGTTTGCAATTAGAAAATTAAACAAAAAGTGTGGATTCCTTATCTTGACACGAGCAGTCAAGTTGCCGGTGCAGTTTCTTACTTGCATGTTTATTTGCACATGCAGATTTGCATATCTAAAATAGACTAATGGGCCATGCAATCTATTTGAATATTTTTCTGTGTTTATGGTTTAAGGTTTGAGCTCAATTTTAGAAATAATCATCCAAGAATTAAAGAGCTGATACAATGCCAAATCTTGTTAGAAATCTCAATTTTGTTTGTGAGGTGGACTGGTACTGCTTGCTCTTCTGTTTCACTTCATTTCTGGAATAATCAATCTGAAATGAAGATACTTTGTTTGTTATTTTGGAGGTTTTGCTGCTTTGCTATTCATTAATTGTTTGTTCATTATTTACCTCAATTAATTTTCATTTTTTCTGTTTACAGAGCTCTGGTTAAAAGTATGGGTGAAATATTGTTTTTATGTGGAAATAATAAAAGAGCTGTCATTGCAACTTTGAGTGTGGTTGGCCATGGCATTGAAGGATCTCAGGACGGTCCAAAGGATGTGGTTAGTAGAAAATTAGTTTGACATGAATATGTTGTTGTTATGTTAATATTTTAGTGCTTATGCTGTTCTGTAAATTCTTGTTTATTGATAAGTGTTTGTTATATCTTGCAGATCATTGCGCAAGCACTTGAAGGTCTTTCAATTGAATCAGCTTCTGATTTGCAGAAAGTTTTAAGAGTTGAGACATACACAACACCGGGAAGTGCCTTAAAGAGGCTTGAAGCAATAATTCCTGTTTTTCAAAGTCGCATGGGAGCATTGCTATTCCTTATCTCTGCGTTGCTTTCTCGAGGATTGGTAGGTTTGTTTGCTTTAAGACTTGAAGACTCCCAGTTTGTCTTTATTATCTATAGCTATATAACAATCTCTCTTTCTTGCTCATGGTTATTTTTTTCCCCTTAACTTTTAGGAGCAAGCATTATCCATATGTTGAGACTGTTTTGTTTGTACAAGGATCTAATGATACCTATGCATCCTAATTTTATCTAGGACTATGTCCAAGCTGACAGGGATGATCCCAGCCTTCCTCTAGTAACTGCACCATTTGGGCATGCTTCTCAGGTACATAAAACTGCAAAATCCGTTGCAAGAATGGGGCTTTTCACTTTCATATCTTAAATTTGGTACCCCTATTATCAAGTCTTGGTAGTGCTCCCTCTGATGAGTTTTTGTGTTTAAATTGCATCTTGTACAAAACTATTTCAGGAAATTGTGAACCTATTGCTCTGTGGCCAAGCCGTTCCTAATGTATTTGACGGAAGGATGGATTTAGGTGGTGGTATGTTTCTGAAGGGTATATCGACAAATGTGGAAGTTGGATTCCTCACTCTTCTAGAATCCCTTAATTTTTGTAAGGTTGGGCAAACTTTAAAGTGCCCAAAATGGCCAATATGGGTTGTTGGAAGTGAGTCCCATTATACGGTGCTATTTGCTCTGGATACAGTTGTTCAAGATGAGAATGAACTAGAACAAAGGGAATCACATATCCGGAAAGCTTTTGATGCCCAAGATCAGAGTGGAGGTGGTGGCTTCATTAGCGTGGAAGGTTTCCATCAGGTCCTGAGGGAGACGAATATCAGACTTCCATCTGAGAAGCTTGATAGCCTTTGCAGCTCTGGCTTCATCGTGTGGAGTGAGTTCTGGCAGGTTATTTTGGATTTAGACAAGAGCTTGGGAGGTCTAAAGGATTCTACTGGGCAGATGGGTAGAAAGATATTTGACCTTTACCATTTTAACGGGATTGCAAAATCAGATTTGAATGGCGGCCAAGCAACAGTTGGGGGTGAGACTCCACTACAAAGACCCAGGCTTACGAAGTTGAGGGTTTCAGTACCACCTAGGTGGACACCAGAGGAATTCATGGCCGATGTAGTAGTTCCATCTGGTCCTGCGGGGAGTGAATCAAGTGGTAAAGATGCTGAAGTGGCGAAACCTGAACCTCCTCAGCATGCACCATTGGTGGATTGCATTAGAACACGCTGGCCTCGTGCCGTTTGTAATTGGGTGGGGGATCCCCCTAGTATAGTCTGAATGTATATTTTAATCCTATCCTGGATCCCTTTTGGGCGCATGGTGTTGGAACTTGGCGGACATGGTGCTTGAAATTGGAAAGCAAAATTTGGAAAAGAAAAAAAGATGAAAAAAAAAGGGGGCCGCCAGTGGTAAACCTGGTTGGTTTACTCACCGCAAATGAGAGAAGAGGCTATTTTTTATTTCTTCTGGTTTTGTCTGTTCTGTTGTGTATTTGCTAGCATTGACACTCTAATTCAATTTTCATGTTAAATACTGAAAGAAAAAGATTATATTATCCCTTTTGTCAATGAAATATGCTTTCGTTTATATACGTGTTTGCCGTCGATCAGGGAAAGCCTTTCCGCTACGGGCAATCGGGCATGTGCCATGTAAGTGAAAGTGAAGGCTTTTCACTTCGTCTCCTGTTTGATAAAAGATTTTTCAACAATTATCAAATAACAGATGGTGATATAGAAGTTGAAATGTGGACACTTGACAAGCTCAAATACTTGAAAACAAATTATCTAAAAGACTTAGAACGAATTTTGAAAATTACTATTAATAGCTACCAGAAGCAGAAGCTGTTGTTAGGTGTCACGGTTCGATTCGAGGGGAGCCATGAATCCTACATCTATTGTGTACTAGAGATGATATTAGAATATAAGTGTTCACACCATCACCTTCAACTTTTGTGGTTGTGTACTAGAGATAATCTTGGTATATAAGTGTTCACACTACTACCTTCTTCAACCTGTGAGGCGTCTATTACGGGATAAAACCGTGAGACCGACGGATCAAAACAGACAATACGGTTGCTGACAGGTTGGTGTGGACCGTGACACTAAGCCTGTATCACTGACTTTCTTGAGCGAGAGATCTCAAGCCCGTATCACTGACCCCCGTGGCGCCGTCTCTCTCATGCTTTCAGATATACGCTTCAAACTTATCATATTCTTCTCGAAAGCAGCTGCCAGATCGAATAATTTATTAACAGTGTTCGGCAAGCTCAATCTAGCCAATCAGGTATTTATCTTTGCTGATAAATTTTGGATCTTTCTGGTGTTCGTGAAAATGCCTGTGAGAACCGTTGGATTGTATTTCCGAAACGAAATCTACCCGGTTTTTGTTTTGCTTTTTCATGCGTAGATATATATCGTCTGATTGGATTCCCTTGTCCAGTGCTGGTGATTTGCTGCTATATGCGTTTCAAAAGATTGTTTTCCAGAATTCAGAACACTGTATGTGATTAAACTAGCAGGTTGGTCTTCTTGGTATTGAGTATTTCTCCCAATTTCTGTACGGTATAGTTTGGTTGTTGCTCTTGCTCTCCTAGGACTTGTAGATATATTTTTCAGAAATTTGACAAATGTCGTTATCTCTTACAAAACTTCAGTTCTTTTGTTAGAACACGAAGTAGTATTTGAGAAGTCTAAGTTGTTGATCAATTATCTCTAATATGATTAATTAAATTAAGTCATCAATTGTAAATTTCTGAAGATAGCCTTGAATTCAGTGAAATATTAAAAACTACTTTGTATAAAATAGCAATCATTCAGTTCAAATATAGGTTTGCTTCATTTTCAATGTGTTTTCATCTTGTTTCCAGAGTGGTAACCTTCATTAAGCATTTTCTCTCTGACATTAATCTAATAAGTAGCTTTTTGGGAGTTCTGATACGTGGATGTTTTTGTTTTTATTGTTGTTACTTTTAACATTTAAGGTAAGCTTGAATTTTGGCACAACTTGAACTGCTGAATGGAAGTTTATTAAGCACTTATGGTTAATCTCATATAATTATTATATACCTCAATTTCACTTTAATTTTGAACATTGATTCATTGGCATAAAAAATGCCTGTAGTATTTAGTATTTAGAGTAGTGCTACTAGGTATCAGTGGACTGTTCTCTTGGTAAACTGTAACATTCCATTAGATTTCTGTAGTCAGTCAGCTGTAAAAAATTTAGATATAAATGTTCATTGCTCATTTCTTATTCTGTTTCCCTTGCTCTCAACAGGTTCATTCTTGGAGAAAAGGAGATGTACTAAGTTGACTACAATGACTAGTAAAAAATTTTTGCGTGGGTTGACTTCTTGCTGTTCTAGGCTGTATTCTCAGCCTCCCCTCCATTGTCAGTTTCGAAACTTCTCTCTTTGGTCAATGAAGAAAGACCCAGATCTTGAATCAACCCTTTCACGAAATCGTCGTTGGATAGTCAATAATCAGATTAAAAACATAATACTTAGATGCCCAAACCAGGTGGTACCCGTGAATCATCTTCAGAAGAAGTTTAAGACTCTTGATCTTCAAGGCAAAGCTCTCAATTGGATCAAGAAGTATCCCTGTTGCTTTGAAGTTTATCTTGAGAATGATGAGTATCATTGTAGATTAACAAAGCAGATGATGCATTTGGTTGAAGAGGAAGAATCGGTGAAAGATATGCAGGAGCCAGTATTTGTACAGAAATTGGCAAAGTTGTTAATGATAAGCATGGATCAGAGGCTTAGTGTAATGAAAATAAACGAGTTGAAAAACAGCTTTGGATTTCCAGATGACTATGTTATTAGAATTTTACCTAAGTACCCAGATATGTTTCGACTCGTTAATAATGGTTGGAGGAAGAGTTCAATGGAGATTGAACTTCTTGCATGGAACCCTGATTTAGCAGTTTCTGCCGTTGAAGCGTCAGCTGAGAAACAGGGACTGGAGCCTTGCTTTTCATGTTCATTGCCTCCAACTTGGATTAAATCATGCCAGAGGTTTCAAGAATTTAATGCAATTCCTTACATCTCACCTTATTCGAGTCCTAGAGGTTTAGAAGCGGGCTCAAGGGAAATGGAGAGGAGAACTGTAGGCATTGTGCATGAGTTGTTGTCATTGACCCTGTGGAAGAAGTTATCAATTGTAAAGCTAGGCCATTTTACGAGAGAATTTGCTTTACCAGAGAAATTGAATGTTTTGTTGCTCAAGCATCCGGGCATATTTTATGTGTCTAATAAGTATCAGATTTACACCGTGCTCCTTAGAGAAGGTTATAATGGGGCAGAATTGGTTCATAAGGATCCGCTAGTCATTGTGAAGAAGAAATTTGGTGAATTGATGCAGGGGGGCCTTCATGAATATAATCAGAGGCACCGTTTAGTGAATTTGGAGAAGAAGAGGAAAAGCATGAATTTGGTAAGGTCAGAGAGAAAGAAGGATGGAAGTGCTGATTTGTCTGACCAAGATGATAGTGGTGATAAGTTAGGAGGTTTTTTTGACCCAGAAGAGAGAAAACGGTTTTATAAAGTTCTTTTTGATGAAGGGGCTCCATAAAATTAATCTGAGGTGATATTGTTTATCATGTTCCATTCTTTTCTGTTCAAGGGATGAACAAAAACTACAAAGTAGCAATGAAGAAAGCCTGGGGAAGGCTCTGCAGCAACATCTGCAGTTATCATCGGTCCTAAAGATGGTAATTGAAATAGTTCATAAGCTTAACTCCATACATGCCCCGGAGTTCTGCTTATTTTGATTTTCTTTTCTTGCCTGTATATGCTCTCAAAATGTATACGGATAATTTTTATTCCCGATATTTGCTTCTTTTGTGGGTAATTAACAGAACTCTGAACCTTTAATTTTGCATTAATTGTTAGGGATAAGATATTTGCTGTGTGTTAATGACACGCTAAATCATCGGCTTGTGATGTTGTTCCAGCTAGCGAGTAAACTTTCTCCAGATTTAACCAATGTCTCGTTCTGAAGCTGTGATCTGTGACGATGTTTGATGAACTCAGAATACACCCAGATTTAACACCTAACATTGCCTGGTTTTTCCTGTTTTGCGGAAGGAAATGAAAACTTTTATTAATTATCACTTAAATCAGATTAAAATCCTGCCCCATAACTGTATAAACATTGGGTCACATCTCCACCATCACCCCCAAAATAAAAGCTATATCCCCAGTACTCATTCTTGTAGGAATTATCTCCGGACTTGAAACATCTTGTTTGCATTACTCCCATTGGTACATCAACGCTACCGTTTAGAGAAGATCCTGCTTCATATTTAAGCACAATTTGCCTGAAGTGAGAGCTGTGGAGTTCGCCATTGTCGCCATTTCCCATCTGCGGAAACTGTGGGGTGCCGGTGTAAACTAGTCCTCCCCATCGAAGAGTATCCGCCCCACTCTGAAAATTGGAGAATAATTTGCTTGGCCAGTACCCAACCGGTGTGTCACTGTCACCATAGATAAGCCACCAATTCCCTGTGGATTTGTCCTACAATAACAGAAGCATTTCCATTTCAATTTTTTTTTTTTAAATCAAAGAGGAAATTTATTAATAGAAGCCAAAAGAGGACGGTTCAGCAAACACATTCCAAAGACCAGAACAAAATCTGACGCAACCAAAAAAAGTGCATCCACACAAAGACGGTACACATTCCATTTCATTATTGGTGAATCCAGTTTGTATTCCTAGCTCCTCTAAGTACTCCACAAAGACGGTAAAATAGCCATACCTGAGTAACAGCAAGTTTGACATAAAATTGAGGTCCACGGACAACTGACACTGGCTGAAGGATCATATCAAGTGCAATTTTAGCATCTGTTTGAACGAAACCACGGCAATACGTGTTGAGGCAGCCTTGCATTTTTCCATTCTTAGCTTGCTGATACAGAGTGAATGTGTCAATAGTATCCAAGACGATGCAAATATACAGCAAGAACTGTAATATAAGGCAAAGGGGAATAATAAGAAGGGATACATACACCCCAAAGTGTGTACATTCGAGTCAAATTGTCATGGTAAAGATCAGGATTAACCTACAATGCCAAATGAACTTGGTTAATTTATAATCTGAGTATGATTTGATCAGAAGCCAGGCAGTCGGCAGAGAAATTACCATCCAGCCAACCCTTATACCGCTTAAACCATTATCAGGACCGGCTTCGATTGATATTACAGAGGTGCTACATTGCCCATTGCCAACAATCGGATTGTTTATGCTAACAAATCCACCAGCTCCATGATATACTGTGGCCTCCTTCTTTTCTGTGGCAAATCCTGAAAACTGAGTTTATACATATATCTATGTTATTATTAATTAATTATCAATCTACATGATAAGTAGAGAGCAAGAGATTAAGAAAGTGGGATATAGTTTGTTTGTTTGTAGTTTTTGGCTTACTACTAATGCAGTTTGGGAATCGTCGGTGGGTGTATGAAAACTCTGAAAGAGTTGTCTAAACGCAGCTTTTGCTTCCAATAATTCTGCACTGCTTCTTCCTCTTCGAAGGGGGACTGTTCCCAAGGGACAACCATCTGAGAAGCCAACATTTTTAGAGGCTTCGGAGGAAGATCCATTTCCTATAGCAATGGCGGCTGTTTCCTCTTGTGGATCAAAACTTGGTCTCATCTGTTAAGGCACATATGTTAATTGGACAAGAAGTTTGATGAGCTAAACTAATATTGCAGAGCTATCAAATAAAAAGCATAAGTAGTACACTTGAGAAACGGTCAGGAATAATCGGATTAGTCAGGGTCCAATCTGGTTACCGAATAGCGGCGATTTAACCAAAAAAATTACCTGTATCTTGTGATTTCTTAGCAAAGTACGGTCAAGAGCAGGCTGCTTGTAGAGCTCCACGCACTCATACTCCTCCCCATATTTAGTCTGTCACAACATCATTTTTCATTTATAACTCATCAATTTACCAAAATATTTTTTTTTCATTATTTATAACTTTTGGATAAAATTAAAAAGTGGAGAAAAGAGAAATCATTACTCTATTAAGCTATACCTTGATTACTTTCCGTGCTGCATTCCTTGTCATGAAGTTAAATTTCACATAATCATCTGCCTTCAAAATTGCTTCAACTGATGGGTCATTGGCTCTTCCTTCTATAGAATAGAGGCTGAAAATAAGAGAAAAAGCAAGATGAGCCAAGGCATATCTAAGCAGTACTCGATAACTATCCATGGAGACAAAACATAAGCAATTATCCTTGACTCTTCATGTATAAATAATTCAGATGACAGAAGTTTATATAAAATTTGTTGCGATTGTTGTTATAAGTGGCATGAGTTGTCCTAATATATACTTACATTTACCCTTGAAATTCACAAATTAGAATATTCGTTTGTGTGATGATTTATTAAGAATTGTTTTGTAGTAACTTGATGAGGTATGAAAGGAAACATGCATTTATGATGCATACCCGGGGAATAATTTGACTGTCATAAATGTGATGAAACTGACGGTTCAAAGTTCAAATAACAGTCGAATGAGAATGGTGAAAGGTTAAAGTCAGCCCCTCTATAAGTCAACCTAATCAGCCACACAACAACGATATGACGACGGTTTTATTAGTCATATTTAGTTGTTGTTTTATTTATAACCGTGCTGGAATATGTTGAACTTAGTTGACCCACCACTTTGAGTATAATGTTAGTAAAAAAAATTACAACAAAAAAGATTTGAACCCTCCACCACATATCATCATAAAAATAAAAACACTATACACCAGGCCAATTTCAACCTTTCATTAAATATTTGCTTCCTATATGTTATATATGTTAAATACTAAAATACACTAAAAACTCACATCTCCCCACTCCAATTGACCTAGAGGGTAACTCGGTTGACCGACAACCTATACACCCCAATAGGTCATGTCTCAAGTCGGGTTCAATGTTGTCCATAACTGAAGTTTCGATCGAATTTACACCTAAAGTAGGTTTGAACGAATGTTTGATATTACGGATAATCAATCTATCATTTTGATCGATTTGACAAGTTAGATTGAATGTGAGGTTTTTTTTTTGGATTTTTATGGACATTGATAGAGGTGGTATCATCGTTTTATTTTATTATTTTTTTATTATATCATTTTTCTTGACTCAGTTGTGTTATTGAATTTATTTAGTATGTGTAGAATTTCATGGATGTTTCAGGTGATAACTTAGACTTTTTGGATAAGGATCAAATTATAGGTAAATTTGAAAACAACAGTATCAACGAGGAGAGTGCATTCCATAAGTGCAGTGACAAGAAGGAGAGGAAATTTATACCTCACGAGTATTTTGAAGAGAATTATTTTAGGAGTTTAGATATTGACAAAATTAATTAAAATGATCGAATGTAAGACACTAGATGAACCAGAGAGCTTTTACATGACATATACATATGGTCTGAGTTTCAGTATAGGAAGAAATAATTCGCACCAAAACATGTTCAAACTCGATTATAATCTCTTGAAAATCAATTTTAAAATCGATTCAAACTCGATTATAAACATGATCAAATAATAAAAACTCGATTTATCGTAAGTCCATAATCGATTTTAAAAACATAACTACAAGCCATCATTGTATACTCGATTTACATCCTCGTAAAATCGATTTAAATATTTGTTCAAATTTAACATTCCTTTCAAATTCGATTATATCGGTGTTTTCCATCATAAAATATTGTAATGCAGTCTATATTATATATCTCCCAATAGTTAACACACAATAAATAAATAAATAAGAGAAATCATAAACTAATAAAAAAGATCTTGTCAATTACAATAAACTAATATTCAATTATCTACTGCAACGATCTAATGAACTTCTTCAATGCAATCAATTTACTCTTCAAATTTAAATACTTATCTCGCCATCAATTCTTCCTCAAATAGTTGAAAAGTAGTGTAGGTGAAGGTAAAGGTTAGTATATTTTATTATTCAACATATATAGTAAGAAGCATTTACTTAATAAAAAATGAAGACTTGTGTAGTGGTTAGTGTGTTTGATAGGATGGTAACTGGTCATGTTTTCGAGTTTTCTCATAAGCAACAATTATTTTTCCCAACAATTTTCTCAAATCGGGTCAACCATGTCAACCATTGGTTTTATGATAGTTTAACCGGGGTCAATAGGTCTTCGTTTCTACCCCTCTTCAAATCGAATAGGTCATCAGGTCTCGGTTGAACCGGTTCGACTAGCAAGACCGACCGATTCGGTTTTTACAAGAATGCTAATAAGAGAAAAGAAAATTGATTTTTCCTCTAATTTTTCTATCTTTTCTACCAAGTATACCAAACAGAAAATAATTTTGTTTTCCATCTTCCCACTTTTCTCTCCCTCTCATTTTCTATCTAATTTCCATTTGTCCATCTCTCCTATGTACCAAGCAAAGCCTAACCACGTTAATAAATCCTTCTTTTTTGGCGATATCCTTAATTGATCCTTCTACTTTTAGCCTTTTGTTCTTCTTAGAGATTTTGTATAACTTAGTAATGAGCAAAAAGCAAATTGTCATAGTTCGATAGCACGGAAAGCAAAAACATTGCCACCATAGCAAAAGATACATTTCCAATTTTGTAAGTTTTACAATGATCTCTTTAAAAATTCATTTCAATGATGACCATCATCAAATGTTAGTAGAGATGGTTGATGGTTATGACCTCGTTTCATCTTGATAATGATGAGAATATAATTTCGATCTTTTGAAAGTATACAAATTGATCAGTAGGCTTTTGTTGTCTTTAGACATATTGATTTGAAAAAAAAAATAAGAAGCACCTATTGGTTTTGTCTTTCAACATTGAATATGACAGAAATGTGCATGGCAAAAAATTTAACCTAAATTATTGGCTTATCACTTTCATTTCATGTCCACTAAACACAGAGAAATTAAGGCCGCGTTCAACTGATAAAGCACCCTTTTTCGGGAAAAAAAAAGGGGGGGTTTCGCATCGTGTGTGAGAATCTACCCAGGAAAAGCCTCGGCTCCCCCTTTTCTAGCGTGTGTCTCACACACGAATAATTTACTTTCCTTTTAAATTCGTAAAGATTGACTACAATTGAGCAAGCTTTTCTTCGGCCAGAAAAAACAAAAGACAAGCTTTTCATTTAAGATTTACATGAAGATTTCATACATTGTTAAATATTTAAATTAGAAAAAAAAAACCATCATTGTATGTAGCTTGAAATTGCTTGCTTGATCTGGCCACCAAGAGGTTGACGAAATAACGTAAGGGCACAAGTTCGAGCCCCAGGTCCCCTCGCTCCTCCCCTCCTTGTAAACACAAAATTAAAAAAAAAAAAAAAAAGAACTTGAAGTTTGAGAGGAATTTGTTTATTAATCTAAAATTTTACACAACATCATCGTAGAAATTTAATTGCTTATTAGGTATACTTATTTAAGTTTAAGAGGAGATACCTGGATGTTACATGAACAAATCTATTTAAGTACCCCTTCCTATATATATTGGAACCTATATATGTATATTCCCATGCATATATTGCGTCCCAGGAATCAAAAAACAACATAGGAAAATATTTATATGAGGCAAAAATAACATGGTTACATGTTCCACGACTCAGATCATGCAAAAGATGAAGGCCAAAAAAAGGAAGTTTCAAAGCCCACTTGATCCAATCAACTTGGTTAACCCGAAGGTGATAGCCATAGCGAGCCATCCTCCAACCAAGACCCTAACCGCAGACCTCACAGTTGATGCTTTCCCTAACACAGCTCCCAACCATCCGAACACCACCAAAGCCAAGCTCACTGCACCAATCACTACACCCAGCCTCACCTTGTACTCCCTAATAAAAGATGCAGCTAGCAAAGGAACCATCGCCCCCACTGAAAATGAAAGGGCTGAGGCTGCGGCTGCTTGTAAAGGGTTTGGTAAAGACTCCTTTTCTCCTTTCTCTTCTTCTTTAATTTCTCTATTTTCACCCCTTTGCTTGTCTCTTTTAATCTGGGCCAACTCTATATCTAGTTGTGAGTAAACAGAGACAAACTCACCTATGGCCATGCTGCAAGCCCCAGCTACAAGACCTGCAAACCCGGTTAGAATCATGGCCTTGATGTCTTGTTTTACAGCACCAACGCCCATCATCAGAGAGGCAGTCGACACGAGCCCATCGTTGGCACCTAGGACTGCTGCTCGTAGCCATTGTGACCGTTTCGAGTAATCGAACTCATCATTCGCCTCGACTTCCATGCTTGTTTGTTGCTCAACATCATTCACAGCTGGGATAGTGAACTTCTGGTTATTGAAAGATGTTCCATGGGCAGCCTCCATGAGAAAAGGAATGAAAAAACTAACGAGGAAATTAGATAATTGTTAATAGAGAAATTGAAGCAGACTAGGATGGAGAGGTGTGGAGGACACACGCCCCCCAGAAGGGGTATTTATTGAGGAATACGTTCGCTATGGTGGAGGCCAAATGTGGGGCATGGCCACTTATGGAGGAAAAATATATACTAACATTAATATCAACAAACGAAAAAAAATTGAATAGCTGTGTATAGCCTAGAAAGGAAAAGATTTCTTAGTAGATATATGCGAAATTTGTGTCATCTGACATAGGTCGGCCTAAAGAAGTAATTTTTTTTTTCTTATTGTATGGTTTGCACGTTAATTAATTACTCTCAAAAGAAACAAAAAAATTTTCCGGTGTTAGTCTTACATATATATATATTAAGCTATTAGCCTGAACATTTTCTTGGACTCCTTTATATGCATCTAATAAGGGGATTCTTAGGAAACTAAGAAGGAAAAGAAGAGAAAGAAAAGAAAATTCCTCATTTGCAAGGGACTATACCATTGTAGGCATGGGGAAATAGTAGTAAAAAGTAAGCATATATAGGTTATATAATATATAAGAGCTATTGTCAAAAGCACCCAAAAATCAAGATAATTAAGATCTGAGAATATTTAAGATGGTAACAATTTCTGCAGTTGTAAAATTCTTTAGAAAACAAAATTTGTGTGGGATTTGGAAGGTATGTCTTCGTGGGGGGTGTCATGATGATTTGGTACCAACTATAGAATTATTAAAACCACAGCAAGCCACTCAATATTCCTGCTCACCCCATTAATATTATGATCTCCATGCAGATTGCAGATTGCAGATGTTGGCTGATTTTTGACCAAACAAAAAAGGACGCTTTGCCGCCCTGTGAATCACTTCTACTATGAACCCAGACTGATCGTCGACTCTTCAAATTTTGTATGGCCAAGTACCCCACTTGGTACAAGGTAAAAACAACGCTGATTGTTACTGATCTGTTTTGCTGCCAGACTCTGATAAGAATTCTTTTTAAAGCTTCAGAGTGTTTGAAAAGCCAAAAGTATCGAAAAGGGGGAAGAGGGTTGTAGCCAATCTAAAGAAGTAAAGGGGACATATACGAAAGATCTTAAACTGAAAGCATACAATAGTACAATAAAATTGAGGTTCTGGTCGGTAGCCTATAGTATTTGTTAGTAAGTTGAGAAGATCTTGAAATTCGCAATAATTATGCTATGCCAAAAGATATGTACTTGAAACTTGTTGAAAGACAGTTACACCGGACACAAGTCTTGCAAGTTCATGACTAAAGCATGACTTCTGAAAAAAGACGAAAAAACCAAGAAAAGTATACGAAGAAACGTTTCAATTCAAATCCTGCAATAATTTCTTGTCTTCGGTTATATTTTTATGTCCTTTATTTAATTCCTCTTCCCCAAAGCCAAAGTGATCTTGTCTTACAAGTTGCACCATTACACTAATGTGCTTCACAGTACTAAACTTTAGAACTTTTGCATTGTGACCAAACCTTAAAGACATTTGAATGAAATAATTTACCAAAAGAGCTGTTCTTCATGGTCGAAAACCTTTATTATATTGAGAAAATATAAGGAATAAATATTTCCAAATTGTAGGTAAAGGGGGCCATCTCTCTTTTCTATTCTTTTAAACGTTTGAAAGTTTGAAACCACCTATTGTTCAAAGTTCTTCAACTCCTTTGAAGAAAGCCAAAGCACCCACATTACACTTTTGTATGTAATATGGACTCTTTTCCCTTCTTCTTGTGGTGGTGTCTGTAGAATCCATTGGATCAGATATAGAAAGATCTGATTAATTATATACTGAAAGCAAAGGGATTTCCCCTAAAGGCCTAGAACCCACTTCAAATCCCCATCAAAATTAATGGATTGCTGAATGGGAGAGCACTCAGAAGAGTGGGCAATGAGATAATATTAAGTAAACGAAGGGAGTGTGCTATCCACGCGACTACCACCAACGCCCATTATTTTTAGCAAATTGAATGAACAAAATGTTGGATCGTTGTGGATGTTTCTTTATTGCCCTTTCCTTTTCAACTTTCCACTGGGACACTATGATTATCGTTTCAGTCTTTATCTTCTATGGAGGAGCTAGTTCTGTAAAGGAAAAAGAAAACGGGTTTTCTCTGACGCTATTGTGGTCTCCATTTCTGCACTTTGTTATGTACATTTTACGTGTTCGTATCTCTTTGTTTTTTGTTGAATAAAGGAGCAACGCTCAAAGTAAGCTTATCGTTTTGCCTTTATGGCAATCGCACAATTTGCAAAGTACCATGCAAAATTTTGCATGTAATTTCAATGCATCCATGTTCCCCGTTGTATTTGCAGGAATGTAATTGCCCTGTTACTGTCAGAAACTCAGTTGGTTTCGCTGTCTAATATAGCTGATTTATCAGGAACTTAATTATTTAACATACATATATGATGGATATCCTATTACAAGAGAAATTCAATTCCCTCTTTTTAGTGCATAAAAGAAATTCAATTTGGAAAAGCTTTGTTACCATGCATGCATTTAAGGTAAATCACAAGTTTAAAGACCTGACTTTAGAGGTTTTTTGTTTTGATTACTTAATTATAAAAAATTGTGGTTTTATCACTTATTTTTATAAAATTTAATATCTTGACCACCAAATTTTTAGAAAATAATAACTTGCTGACATACATATAGTTAAATAGTCTAACACACCATGTGACATGGTGATATAATTTATGAAATCTGTTATAAAGTAAATTCTTGATTAGATCTAATTATATCGGTTGAAAGGGATGATTCAAATTATTTTATTAAAATTAATATAAAATAATTTTAAGGATAATTTTTGTTCAAATTCCAACTCGAATTAGGCCCAACCCACAAGCCTATACATGCCCTAAGATAATGAACAAGTAGACCTACTCAAAAGCCGGATTACCCACTCAGGTCCGAAGGCCCATCCGAAAAGTGAGAGGTTTAAATAAAAATATTAGATCCATTTTTCGACTTTTGAACAAAGAAGAAGGCTTGTTTAAAAAATGGGTTAGACCTTGGTTTTTATAATTTAGGCGTGAGCAGGCTCAGTCCGGCCTGGATAACATCACAATAAAATAAATTATTTTATTATTTTTGATAAAGTTAAATAATTTATTTATGTATCCTAATTTAGACATATAAAATTTTAATATAATTTAAATTTTTTATTAAAACTCATTAAGAATTAATATATTATTAAATTATTTACTTTTAGAGTTTTATTTTTTTAAGGTAAAATTTAATTATTATTTTAAAAAAATTTATAAATATGTATGGATTTGTGCAGATTTTGGTCAAACCTTTAAAAATATGAATGAATATTGGATAAATATATAATTCAAATAAACGGACTGGGCCAAACTTAGACAAGTCAAATTTGAAATAGCTTTGCATCAATTCTTGCAAATTCCATGAATCAAAAAAGTTACCATCAATTCATATATCAAAAAATTTCAAACCATTATCACCAAACAGAAGATTCCTTTTTTTTTTTTAACAAAACAGAATATTCCATTTGAGTATGATTCTTTTCGGGATAAAACCATTGGTTTAGGACTTTAGGGGCATTCGACACTTTATCTTGCAAAAAGACAGAAAAAATCTGACAATAAAACGGGAAAAAAGTGAGAATATATGAGAGGGGATTTGTGTTTGGTTTTTTTTTTCTTTTAAGGATAATTGTTTTTTGGGTTATTAGTTGGTCTTATTTATTATTTTATGTACTGTTTCAGATCATTTTTTTTTTTGGGGGTGTACAGTTTCATATCAAATTTGGAACAAATGGTAGCGGGCTGAGTGTGTGTTAGACCTCGAAATGGACAATCCAATAATCCATATGGTGCATGATTTCTAAGTTCGTTTCCTACCTTTCCGAATCAAATTTAAACTATATTTCATTTTATGGTTAACTTTAATTTTATTAGTGCCACAAGGCCGAGCCTACAGGTCGGGACAGCTTAAATGGTTAAGAGGCGTGTCTTAAATATTTACTTAAATCAACAAAATCCTTGGTATTCGAATTTGCGAGGGCCAAGGATAATACTTTTAGTGGGTGGGTTAGGCCCACCACCATTTGTAAGTCTGGTGGGCGAGACTCAGAAGTTGGCAAGTCCGTGGGCGAGGCTCAGGATTGCCTGAAAAGTACTTAGGACACGACTCTTACAATTAGGGTTAGTTTAACATTACAATTGTGGTTTGAAAAACGCTTTTAAAAAGTACTTTTTTAAATTAATGTGAAAGTTTACAGTTGTGAGTTTTTAGTGTTTGACATCACTGTAAAAAATTATATGCATTAGAGATGTCTAAAATGGACATATTTGAAAGTAAAAGATAAATTTTAAAATAAATAATAACTTAGGGATAATTTAAGTAATTTTACCTCAAAAGTAATTTTTCTAAAATATAAAAACACCAAAATTTCAACTTCTCAAGTTTGGTGACTTTTAACTGACAAAATGAGCTTTTCGTATAAACCAAAAATTGTTTGACATTCAGTTAAAGGTGAAAATGAGTTTTTTAACATCCAAACCCAATGCTAAACTAGCTATTAATCTATACTATTAGGGAAAAGAGTAGAAGCTTAAGTTCAAATCTCATATCTATGGAAAGAATAAATATTGTATCAAGACTGCTTGTAAACCCATGACTTTGCACTCTTCAAAAACAACATCCCACCACGTCATATTCTTTTTTTAATTTTTACAAAACTTTAGAAAAGACTTTATTACACACAATTATTTCACTAGAAAACCCCAATTTAACCAAAGTTAGCCCAAAGTTTTAAAAAGTATGATTTGTGGGGTAAGTCTTAAAATTTAGGGTATTATTGGGGGTAGAATTTTTGTAATTGTAGAGGAATCTTCGAATTTGTGAAAAAAAAAAAGAAGGTAAAAAAATTTTTTACGAAAATAATTATGTGTGTTATAGTCTATTATAAAGTTTGTAAAATTTTTAAAAATATGATGTGACATGTCGTTGTCTTTAGAAGATATAAAACCATAAGCTTAGAAGTAGTTATAATAGAATAGTTACTCTTATAGGCAGGTGGCCTACTGAGGGATGAAAATGGTAATTGGATTTGTGGTTTTTCCAAAAAGATTGGGTATGCTTCCAGTGTGCTTGCCGAATTATGGGGGATCCATGAAGGATTGAAGTCGGCGTTGACAAGGGGTTATAATAGAATTATTCTAGAGACTGACTCTCAGGCCATTTTTAACTTTATTTGTTCTGATGTACATAGCCATCATCCTCATTCTATTATTATTCAAATGTGCAGGTCCATGCTCAACAAATCTATAAGATTTACAGGGAAGCCAAGTGATGTGCTAACTTTTTAGTTAATATTGCCCTTTGTAATCAGCAATAATTTGTTTTTTTTATACTCCACCTCCTGGGTTGGGTATTTTTTTACTTGTTGATATTGTAGGGGTTTCCTACCTTAGACTTATTTCAGAGTAATATATGTTGTTCCTTTTCTCACCAAATATATATATATATATATATATATTTACTCCTATAGAAAACCCAAACTCCTGTGAAATGTTTATGTTAAATTTTAAAAACATAAAATTGCAACATTCTATGGTGAAATTTGGAAGTTAATTACTATTGAATATTGATGCATGCATAAGTTTTTATATTGCAATAAATTACTTGTCACTTGCAAAATTCTCAACATTATCATTTCTTTCTTTTTTTTCACCTACAATTTTTATTCTTGTTCTTATTAAGTTATCATTAGTTGACAAATTTAGCAATATATTATTGCATCTATAGGCTATAATTAACATGGTATGATAAGCTCATTCTTTAAGGTAACACTAGAATATTTGCGCGGCTTCGTCCAGGTTTCTCTTTTTTTTTTTTTTTGTTAGCCATATTTTTTCAATTTTATATTAATAGTTTTATAGATTAGTAGTATCAAAATAATAAGTAATATTATTATTGGAAGCAGCAAAATAAGCCATAAAAATCTTGTTGATCATTGATTTTTTTTAAATTTATAAAATTAATTACATCATACCATATCTAATAGGACAAAAAAGTTAAAATTAACTTTTTGGTTAAAACTGTTATGGAAATTGCTAATAGGTGCTTATAAACCCCTGTTCAGGAAACAATAATTAAGTAGTTATTACTTTGTTTTTTGTGTAAAAGGTTAAAATTATTTTACACTTCATTTATTTTGTACTTTTACAATTATTGTTTAAAGACAACAATCCTCTTAAGTAAGTTTAGCCACAAATTTACAAAATTTAATCCCAAATAAATAAATTAATTTTAAGGGTAAGTTTTAGTATTTAAAATATATTCTTGTAGGGTTTTAGAAAAAGTTAACTAATTTGTCAAAGTTTAGCCTAAAATTGATAAAGTTTAGCTCGAAATAAGAAATTTTTTCTTCTCATTATATATCTAAAGGTATTTTTGTCATATAAAATTTTGTTGATAATAATCATTACTAATTTAAAATTTAAAGTTACTTTTTAACCTTATTAATTAAGGTTAATCAGTGTCTATATGCACTGGTTAAATAAACCCAACAGACAGTTAGACACTGATTAAGCAAAGCCAACTATTATTGTCATTGACATGTATGAGATCCAATTAATTTTTTGAATTTTCCATAGCATGAAAGAATAATCATGATACCATTTTGTACACATTCAAAAGTAAAAGGGAGGGGCCACATGCCCATATCATTGGCACTAAGAAGGTGCTTTTGAATTTCGTGCGACTTTTGATTGCCTCCTAAAAATCCCAACTTCGGATAAGTCATGATTTTTCTGTCTGATCTCCTTCGATTGGATGTTAATTATAATGGAGTCCACCTTGAATCAAGAATTTCGTAGAGGCCCCATTTCAGAGGAGACTCGTAGTTTTCTCTCACCAACGTGGCTTCAAACACTATACCCAACATTTGAAGACAAAGCTGGCTAGATATGTCTGATGTTTCTGATCCACAATGCAGTGATATATTCCATAATGGACTAATGGAGCCATACCACGTCTCTGGGCACTGTCGAACCTAATTTGCTACTCCGAGACTGGGTCAATTCCTGTACAAATCACATGCATATGGGCCAATGAGTCATTTTAAATGGGAGCACTTCGGTTGGAGTAATTTTTAGTGGCTATTTGGCATAGTTTATTGAATAAATTTTATACTCTGTAAGGAGAAGTTGAATGTTAAGTTATCAATTTTTTTTAAATTTTAATTTAGACGGGAAGCAGTTTAACCTTTTAAGAGAAGCTACAATTCGAAGCTTCTGTCAAAATAACTTTTGGTAGCTTAGGTAATTTAATGAATTTTTAATTATTCCTTAAATATCCTTTTTTTTTTCTATTTAACAACGTAATCTTATTTTCACTTTTCATTTTTTCATTTGTTGTATTTGATAATCATATTTCTCTCAAAGACTTTTCTTTTTTTTTTCAAGATTTCAATATAGTACAATAATAATTTATAAATTATATATTATTTATATATAGTGCATCGATCAATTGGTTGAAAGTTTATATATAAATTTAATAAAAATGAATTTATAAATAATTTATAGATTATAAAATAATGATACAATTTTTTTATAAAATGATCAATTAAACTATATTAATTAATAATATATATATTCACATATATAATAATATATACTAACGTATATATAAATATATATATATATATAATAGTTAATAGTTAACATTTTTTTTCTTAATTTTAACATTTTACAATAGTTTTGTAATATTAATGTCAACCAACTTTCTACGTTTTACAGCACTTCTGTATTAAATCTATCAAACGTTATTTTAACTTCTCTAAACAACACTCATAAAATAACTCTACTGAAACAAACACTTTTACAAAAAAGTAAACAGGCTCTTATAATGTTACAATTGCTCAATCCCGGTTTAACGAGTTAAGAATACAAAGAGAGCTATATAGAGATGCCAACTTTTCAAATTTTAGAAGGAAAGGAAGATGATTAAGGAAAATGAACAAGAGAATCTGCATGTTGGTTAAAAAAAAAAAAACCCAAATGTTACATGTGGAATCTTGAAATTGAAATTGAAACGCAAATCAGACAAAGGTACATGTGGAATTAATGTTAGACATTACTTCAAGACTCAAGAGAATGTGAAGACAAGCCCAAGCCCATTAAACAGCAGGCGTGTCTCGGGCTCCATTAATTTTTCAAGCAACATGAGCTTGAAACAATTCAATTTATCTACTTAAAAATTGTCAAATTAAATTACTAATTTACTTATTGTTTTCTTCGAAAAAAATTTGCAAAGTGAGGTCCTGTCGTTCTAATTTCTATAGCCAGTAGTAAAAAGAAAATACTATTCATTTATTAAATAGTACGGAGCTCATAATTGGATGGAGAATTGCACGTTAACTCCTCCATTTCATTTTATAGGCCCTACCCTAAAAGGACCAAAGTTTAAGAGAACCCGACAGGCCCAAATTCTTGTCTTCTCCGTTATATATGTAATATGTTTACATTCGGTGGGTAGAAAGTCCGCAAAACAACAAGGAAAAAGGGAGAAAAAGTGCACACCTTTGATCTTTTCCCTATTTCAGATATAATTCCCAAAGTTGTTAAAACTTAAAACAATGTTCACTTTAGTTAAATAAATAAATTGCGAAGTTGACAGGCATCGAGGTTTGTGTGCAGTGAGAGATTTGCGAAAGACTTCGAAATGGCCCAATGGGGTCGGAAGATGGGTACTCTCTTATCCGAGTGCTTTAACATTTGTCTAATCAATGGTTTCTCCCTCGACCAGGAGATACCAGTTATTTGAATAATTGAGTCACTTTAATTTGTGTTTCAGGCACAAACTTTTGTTCTTTGATGATTTTATAAAAGGTTAGGAGCATTTCAAACATCCAATTTGGCTAATTTTGGACTTTGATAACAAATTAATAGTGAAGTACTCGAATTCTCCCTATTTTTCATTGTTAATTTGAGACAGTACTCTGAGTTGGTGAAATTGAACATTTCCTTAAGAAATGTCTAGATTCTAAGTACATACAACAACAACAATCTCTCGTTGATACACAACCCATAAGTTCTCATGATAGACGGATTGTTATGTTAAATTTAAAATAAAACAATCTTCTATGCTCCTAAACTTATAAGTACGTGAAAAGAGCAATCTGTTAATTTTCGACATTTTCTATAGTACAAGTGAATAGTACAAGTGAAGAAAGAGTATGTTTTGGGTTGGTGTGTATATATATACAAGTGAAAGACTCTGGCCATTTGGCCATTTTTGTTTGAAGGATATATAAGTAGTCACGTGCTTGGACCCACAAATAAAATAAATTTGCCAAGTTGGCAAGGAGAAAGGAGAGTGGCTCCCTTCTCCTTTAATGTATTTAATAGGGTATATAATATGGAGAGATGGAGGGTTTTTGATGTAAGTTTTGGAGGTAGAAGGAGAAGATGACATTTGAGTCTCTTTAACCAAAAGTTGGCATGGCCCGTTTGATGAACCACCAACTAACAAAAACTCCACTTGATATAGGGACAGAAAGGGGGAAAAGGGAAATTTTTGGTCATGATTTGCCATATGTCTAAATTAAAGAGAGAATACGACTCATGAACTGATCTGATGCAACTCCCAGACTTAGCTTTGTAGTCCATGATTTGTCAAAAAGTGAATATTTTGGGTTGAAACATTGTATCTAAAACACATCATTAGAGGACAAAAACACTAGCAAACTGCTAAGCTAATTAATATTAATAATGAATTCTAAATCACATTTAATTTGACTAAATCTTATCATGTTATGACTGGAATTATATATACAGTCATGTATCTATCTCAGGAGAAGCGAGATATACATACTTGTTTGCCGGAACTCGAAATTAAAGCAAAAAATGTAATTTTGTTCGTATAATGTAGTGAAATATCTCTTTCATCTCGTAAATTTCTTGTTAGTTTTTTCGTCGGGACTGCTGAAGCCTGAGCTTTTAAATTGGAATTACAAGCTTTACATATATGTATATACATACATATATTTATATGTCTGTTAGGAAAATTTTGATTCTTTGGTCCCGACCCAAGTTTGTTAAAATTAGCTTACTAAGTTCTCTCAACCACCACATGGCTTGTTCATATTAAATTAGAGCATCAACAACATGGGTTTAATTAATTACCGGATCGTTGAAGTCAAACTTTGACCTGGGTTTAGAGGACTTACTTGCTTACACCCCATGATGTTGAAATTATGTCGTCTGCTTAATTAGTTTCCGAGGACTTACATTTCAAAGACTTTGTTGTTAGATTCCAGAGGTCGACTGAATACATTAAAAGATGATTGTACATTTTTCTATTATTATGATGACCTACAAATAATTGGTTAGTTCAGTGGTTCGATACTTGTTCTTCTAATGTAAAGTCTCGAGTTCAAGTCTTATGAATTGAGAAAATCATTATTAAGAGAGTTTTATTCTCATAATAAACTGATCTGACTAAAATATTATGATTTATACAAAAAAAAAAAGAACCTATGATGACTTGAGATTTTTTCTTTCTCCTTTTTTCCTTTTTTTTTTTTTTCTGTCAAGAAGACAACAAAATATACATCGAGTTAATTCAATGTGGTTTTGGAAACCTTGCAAAAATTAGTCATGTAACCTTACATATAGTTTTTTTTTTTTCAATTTTTTTTTTACAAAAGACATTTTGAAATAGTAAATTTTATGTTGGCCCGGACTCAATTAATTTACTAGTCTTTTTTTTTTTAATCTTCCCGACGTATTTAAAAAATAAATAAATAATAGTACAATAATTTTTTCATATGAAACCGACAAATCCAAATATTGATATTTAAAAATTTTTCTTTTAAATAAGCGAGAGACACGAGAATGAATTTAGGACTATTTTATATGGCGATTTTACATACTACTATAACAATTTAATTCTATCTAAGCTAATTAAAAGAATCTTCCTTGGAGTCGTCAGGGATCATGAGAAAAGCCTACTTTCTGTTGGAAAGGGCTCTAAGAGTTAAGGGTAGAAAAATGATATTCGAGGGAGAATGTTTATGATATTTCACACAAAATGTCTTTCAAGACAAGATGGATGTGATGCCCTTTTCTGTGGTTTCAGCAAAGTGACAACCATTATTATTAATTTGTACGACATTTTTCTTTTCTTGATTATCATCAATTGATGGGTGCCAATGCCAAACTTGATTCTATTGGCCATTTTCACTCAAATGCTGCCAATAAGTTTGAACAACATGCACAGATAGGAGTAGCAATTAGATGACTTCAGCATGCCGTGGATTTTAATTTTTTTTTTGTCTTTCCTTCCTCCACTATTAATAATTAATTGATCATTGGCAACAAATGAAATTATCAATTAAATAGAATAATGAGAAACCGAATTAACAAAATATATAATAATAATATATAGTGAAACTTGTATATGGTTTAAAGTTTAAACCGGCTTGAAATTTAATTAAGAGCTATTAGAAAATAGTGTAATGTTAAAATAGTAATAATTCAATTTTTCTTGGTTTTTGTAATACTTTCAAGTATAGTGCAAAAAATTCAAAAGTTGAGGTAATAAAGATAGTACATACATGCATATATATGCAAAAAAAAAAAATTGATGGAGTAAAACAAATATATACGGATTAAAAATTTTGAGGTGGGACTATAATAATTTTCTTTTTTTTTATGATAAAAGAAAATAGTTCCATTAGATCGAAGATATTTTAATAATACAAAAAAGTAATGAAATACTATAAAACTACATACTAATAAATGAAGTAATAGTGGAATGAAGCCAGGACTTCTCTTTATTTACAGAAAGATTAGTGAAAAAAATTAGGAAATTGTCTTTTTTTTTCCAAAAAATCATGAAATTGTCTAAAAAAGTCATTTTACATCTTGACTAAGATATTATAGAAAAGTAATGAATCAAATAGAAAACTAATGAATAAAAAAATCATCATTCACTTCACTTAAAAATATATATATATATATATATCTATATGTATATATATATATATATATGTAATCTCATTTTTTCATTTGAAATCTCCTCATTCACCATATTTTACTTGTAATCTTGGCAAACTCATTGTTTTCCTTGATAATTTTTATTGGACTTTCCACACATAAAAAAAAATAAAGTTAAATAATAATTTACTTATAACACGCCAATAAATAAGACAAAATATGTTTAGAGAAGAAATTTAATAAAAAAGAGAAATTAAAAAAATAAGAAAACTAATACGAAATAAACACAAAATAGAGGCTGGATAAAAAAATAATATTACCTTTAAAAGAAGAGTCGTCTAAAAAAAGTTTGCAGTTTAGGGTTAGAAAATAATGTCGTATTTATACTAGTTATAAGTTATATTTATGGTAAGAAATTTTTTGTAATTAATGAGTTAATATTCACTATTTGAAAATTTCAAATTTCAAATTTTCTCCTAAATGAAAGGGTAGGTTATTTTGAAATTTGTCCTCAATTAATAGTAGATTATTTTGAAATTTTGCCCCAATTAAATGATATTGATTACTATTTGGCATTTATTACTTTGAATTTTAAAAGGCAAATTCAAATTTTAAAGGGACATGTGACATTCAAAGACATAGTCATACGTCACAATTCTAACACTTTTGCATTTACTAACTTTTCTTTTTTATAAATGCATCTCTTTTAAATTATATATAGATTACAATTTTATCCTTTAGTTTTTTATCCATTTTTCTTTTAAAATGTAGATATAAAAAATTGTGACACTCTATATTTTTTTAAAAATATTTATATCATTTACGCATAACGTAAATTTTAGCCCCACATTAAATTTTTTTGGTGTTTAAGTGTAAGTTTTTTAAATTTACAATATATCGTGGTAGATTTTAGAAAAAATATTTCAAACACTTTTGACAAAACTTAGCCCCAAATTTTATTAAAAAAAATTTAAGGGTAAGTTTTAAAATGCAAAACATCTATTATAATAGATTTTAGAAATAAACTTAAAATAATTTATTAAAATTTAATATAAAATATTTAAGAGTAAATATTATAATTTTATGAAAAATAAATCATAGCAATATTGTTGTCTAAGAATGTTAACATTTGTTAGCTTTTTTAATGGAACTCATCTCATCAATAGAGCACACAACGCAAAGCAGAAAAAAGTGAACCTTTTCTACGAAAAAAAGGGGGTTAACGGGTATAGGGGTACACTCGTTAGTCGGACCCTTAATCAATATTTGAGAAGCCCCATTGGCCTAGTGGCAAGAGTTCGGGCTTCTCACCTCAGACACCCGCGTGTGCGTGTATGTGCGCGCACGTGCTGGGGTGGGGGGGGGGGTGGGCCGTGGGGGGGAGTGTGTTTAGATCACCTATTCCAAATCTAGGAATGTCAATCTCATCCGAATCCGATGGGAAATTCAATTTCTCATCCCGATAGGGGCGGGTTCAAAGATTTGATTTAGAGGACGAGGTAGGTTCGGAAAAAATATTTATTTTCCGTCGGGGTTAGGATCGGGGATGGGGAATATATCCCCTACCCTTCCCTGTCTCCGATTTATATAATATATAAAAGTATATAATATATTTTTATAACTATATTTCATAAAAAGTTTATACTTTTTTATTTGATTAATTATTTGACTTTATTTTAAACTAAGAATTTTATTTCATACATTTTTGTAATTATTCACTTGTATTTTTTAAATTATATATGTACATTGTATGTACAAGTTATTAATTGAAATTTTATTTTAACTTTATATTGAGTTCTTTTAAAAGTATATTGTTATTTACTTTATTTTGAATATTTTTTATTTGGTTATATTAATAATATATAATATGATTTAACTTTAAAATCAATACACTTAAATTTCAAAAAAAAAAAGAGACGGGGAATGAGGATTCCCCGTCCCCGTTAAATCCCCGGGGGGTCGGGGAGGGAGTTGAATTTTCTCCCTGAATTGGGGTCGGCGTCAAGGACTGGGAATGCCATTCCCGAATAAAACCTACTCAGTTGACATCCCTACCCTAACCTTATAGTTAATATATAATGTAAATACTATTTAGAGTAGGAGCAAAAAAAAAATTTCAATTGATCAATATTTGCTATCAAGATCTTGAGCATGAGAGATGCAAAGTATCTAGCTTATATAGGCTACAAGATAAACATATAAGAAATTTATACCACTCCTGTCTCAAATTCATTATGTTAACTTAACGTAGACGGAGTTTGAGAAGAAAAATTTTGATTGTAGTGAATTTTATGAGACATTCCAAAATGAAGAAATGGACTAAGGGTATGTTGGACACAACGTTGGCGGTATGTTCTATGCAATTGGAAATTTAAATGCACCATCATTGTGGTTTACCAAACACATACATTTGTATAATAATTACTCTCATAATTTTCTCATCTCTATAATAACATTTTATCTGTACAATAACTTTCATATAATTTCAATCTCACCGTTTTCTCAAACATGGCCTAATGACATGAAATAGAGAGAATATTATCGTGAATTCATGATTAAAAAGTCTTCGAAGTACTTGGACATATATATCAACAATTCTTCAACTTCAAGATGTCCAAAGGATTAAAATCTAATTCTAATCCTTTGTGGTTTGTGTTTGAAAGCAAGGTACTCTCCTAGTGGTAAAACATTGTATAATTAGGTTTTTTGACTTTTTGGGTATGGCTGGCCGTTCAATTAATTAGATGGGTGAAAGGTTCATCTTCGCTAGAACTAAAGTGTACTAGAATGAAAAGGGAGATATACTAATATACACCCAAAATTGGCGAGAGAGAGAGAGAGAGAGAAAGAGAGAGAGAGAGAGAGAGAGAGAGAGAGAGAGAGAGAGAGAGAGAGAGAGAGAGAGAGAGAGAGAGATAATGGTTATTATATATTTTTTACATATAAAAGAAAATATTGATTGAATGTACAAAATCTTTAGGCTTAACTTAGTTTCGTCTTTGAAATCGTTATCTTTTAACAATTGTGTCTCTGAACCTTTCTTTTTCAATTTAACCCTAAATTTGATTAATTAAGCCGTTAATCATGTGACATCATGTGATTAACAGATTCCCTGTTGAAAATATTCATTTCCCCCCTCCAATTGGCTTTTTTTTTTTTTTTATAATTGTGCCACTGATTTTTTTTTTCAATTTAACTTTCAATATTCCACTAAAACCTAATCGATCCATATATCATGCGTCGTCACATGATTGGCTATGTCGGACCTTAGGGTGACATTATTTCTAATTCATTTAATTCAAGATTTAATGAATAAAAGAGAAAGTTAAGGGGCACAATTGTTAAAAAATAACAAGTTTTGATGACAAAAGTGGATATTCAGCCAAATCTTTATTCATTTGGTCATTTCTCATTTCTTATCATTTGAGCTAAGCCCAATTGACATAGTTATGATAATACTATTGATTACTTGTAAATCATATCTTTCCCCGCACTAATGTCTGAGCACTAGCCACTAGGAGAAGCCTCTCACATGCAAACAGGGACATGGGACATGATCCATCGAAATCAAATCCCAAGAGCACTTGGAGAAATTACCTCATTATTATACGGCTGGTAGTAAGTACGTACTAAGTATACTCATATTAAGATTTTTTTATGATTTGTTAATATATATTTATCATTCTAATTTTTTAGACACTATTATCATCCAAATCAAAATAAGATAATGTATAATTACTTATGAAATTATATATATCACCTTCAAATGTTTATTATATGCACTTTGTAACAATTCATTACACACACATATATATATATATATGTTCTTTGAACCTGGCCGGTTTGATATTGATCGCACTTTAACTTGTTAACATAAGTGATCTTTTTCATTATCATAACATAATATATATTTATATCTAGGGGCCTGTGTGCCCCTCAAAAGTTGGAGGGCGTTCTTCAAGTATTAAATTCCAACTCAAGCAACACCAATGATGGGAGGGAGAATAATGATCCATTTTTACATTAGATTTTAATATTTTGTTGGTGCAAGAAATTCCAAAAAAATTTGTTTTAGCATGTAGTATGTGTGTGTGTATATATATATATATATATATATATATATATATATATATATCACTTAATCAAGGACATTATGGTTGTTTGGATTATGAGAGCGACAAATCTTGTTAGTGTTCATGCACCCTTACCTATATCAAATGTTTTTTTTTTGGGCCAAAATATCAAATGATTTAATTCATATAAAACAATTATTTTTCATAACATCAAGAGGTCAACAACTAAAATCTAATTTTTAAATTCAAGCCATCACTTAATTAATCCCACAACTTGACTCAAACATAAGGATTTTTTGCATTGATACTAAAGCTCATGTATTACATGATTTAAAATCCAAATATTTGATTCAATGATATCAAGAGAGGTTTGCTTTTTGGATTAAAAGAAGTAGAGAAATGTTCAGAGTAATCGAAAGTAATACGAGAACATATTTTATCCCAATCAAAAGATCGAAGCTGTTAAACGCATAAAACCCAAATTTTAATGGTTCGAAAAGCATATATAACTTGCTAATCTACTGGAAAAATCTTTCTCAAAATAGAAGTGAGATATTAATTAATTATTTAAGAAAAAGTGAGGTTCCTTTTCAATGATTCTGTTAAGTACGTACTCGAAATCGCTAAAAATTGTAGGACGAAAAGTCCCCCCAAAGGGATGGACTTGGATTGGTTCTTATTATGTTCAATTTTTGTAGATTTGGGAGAAGATCGTGGGGGTGAAAAAATGTGGAAAAGAGGGAGATAGTCCAAAAACTCGCCTTAGCAATCAATTATTTCACCTTAATGGATTCTGATATGTTGACCTAAAAGCCTTAAACGCAATAATATTCTCACTATCTATACACTATTTCTGTGAAATTATCTCTTATCCCGCAGCTATACTTACTTGTCAGCAGATTGTCATAGATTTTCTCATGATTATTAAAATTACATTTTCATTTGATTAATTCGTTTGACCTAACAAGGCATTGGAGATCGATCAATTGCATATGGAGGGACAATAATATCGAGATAGCTGATGGCAAGTTTCTTATCACTTTCCACATGAAGTCGGCAAACTTCTTCTTAATTTTTTTTCCATTTTTTTTAAAGAGGAACAGAGAAAATTAATCTTCTCAGAAGAACACATCAACAAGCAGAGAAATGAAGAAATTGCTCATGTCCTCTCTAAGCAAGTCCTTTTGAAATTAATTTACATCCATTAGAAAAAGGTTGATTGGAAATTCCAGTTAGGATTGTAAGATTTAACACTTACAAAATAAACTCAAGTCATCAAAACCAACCTAACTATACAACTTTTTCCTTTTAATTGGCCATTAATTTTAAATGATGTTGTTGTATTAAAAGGTTATCATAAGATTATTGTGTCATTTTTGCACAGTTTCTACATTGTTCCAATCCCATTATCCTAAGACGTGTCATGCTTTATTGCTTTTTATGGAGTTTAATTTAATTGAAAACGATAAAAATTTTGATACCCTCTCCCTCCTCAGTCCTCTCTCTCCTCTTTCCGAACGGACCCAAAACAAAACACGCTCGCTCGTCAATAACGTAAGGCACAGTCAAAGGAAAATAGAAAACCGCCACATGGTGGTTTTTTTTGCTTAGCCTCCCGTGTCGGACCCACCCCTCACTTCCCACAACCGAACGCTAACATTATTTTATTTTATTTATTATATATAAAAATAAATAATGTAACAATAATCTGTAATCATTTTATTTATTTATTATTCAATGTTAGTACAACTTTTTTAAGGTTATTTTCATCTGCACCGTCACCTCCCCTCTCCATTTTATACTACTATATTTCCTTTTGTTATCTTTAATGTCTCTTCTGCGTTGTAAATTATTATACAATGAGTTTGGGATCTTTTCCACCTTTTTAATTTTTTAAAAGAAATCTTTTTCCTTATTTTTTTAAAAAAAGAAATTCAGTGCTAATGACAAAAAAAAAGAAGAAGAAGCAAATGTACAAAGACCTACAAGAAGAATAAATCTTTATAAATAATATAATGTTGTGAAAACTGTATTAATTAAAATTGACTAAGCAAGAACAAGAAATAAGAATAGGAGAAATTGAGAATTAAAGGAACAAGAGAAAGAGAGAGATACAGATGTAAATGGAAATAAGATTGAAGGAATTGTAAGTATATATCATTAGGGAGAATGAATCCCAATTTATAGGCATCAAATGGTAGGCTATACAAGTTGTCAATTTGCACATATGAGCCCCATTATTACCATCACAATAATCACAATTTGGACAATTTACATAACTTGCATTTGTCCACTTTCATAACATAATTTGCATAATTTGCATTTGTCCACTTTCATAATAATTTGCACAACTTGCATTTGTCTACATTCATAATACTCCCCTTTGGACAAATGCTACTATTAAAATTGGACGTGTACTGCCTCGTTAAAAACCTTAAGTCGGAAAAACTCAGTGGGAACAAAAATCGAACATAAGGGAAAAAGAGTACAATACAATTAAGTCCGTCTAATATATCTTCAGGACAATATGTGCTTGTCTTCAAGACAATATAAGTGGGCCTACTTCAG
This sequence comes from Microcos paniculata, assembly GCA_030664755.1. NCBI lineage: Eukaryota > Viridiplantae > Streptophyta > Magnoliopsida > Malvales > Malvaceae > Microcos > Microcos paniculata. The sequence goes on from CP131461.1 coordinate 22,440,520, forward strand.
TGTCCTGATTGGACGTGCTATTACTGCCTCATTAAAAACCTTAAGCCGGAAAAACCCAGTGGGACAAAAACCGGACAGAAGGAAAAAAGAGTACAATGCACTTATGTCCATAATCGCTCCCCCTGAGATAAAATAAACTGCTACTTCTGGAGCATCTAAACATTTCCACTTCTGGGGAATTCAATCTTGCATTTTACTGACTCGCTGCATACCAATGCCATAAACTAATTTCTCAAATGTTGATGGCAAAGATTTGGTAAATAAATCTGCAAGATTATCGACGGAGCGAATCTGTTTAACATCAACTTGTCGACTTTCCTGGAGTTCATGAGTATAGAAAAATTTCGGCGAGATGTGCTTGGTCCTATCACCTTTAATATATCCTCCCCTGACTTGTGCAACACAAGCAGCATTATCCTCATAAATTATAGTGGGAGAATCTATCATCGGTTTGAATCCACTAGCATTGTGAATATGTGATATCATAGATCTTCAGGACCAAGTATATCCTCACCAGATTCTTTAGGACGAAACGGGTCCTTTTGGGGGTCAAGAGACCTTACAACCATAGGGGTGCTCAATGGGCGAGCCTTGTCCATGTTAAAACGTCTAAGCAATCTTTCAGTGTATGCTGACTGATGGACAAGTATTCCATTCTTTTTGTGTTCAAGCTCTAGACCAAGGCATAGTTTGGTTTTACCCAAATCTTTAACCTCAAACTCCTTTTTTAAATATTCAGCAGTTTCAGATAACTCTTCAGGAGTCCCAATTAAATTCATGTCGTCGACATAAACTGCTATAATAGCAAATCCGGTTTCAGATCTTTTAATAAACACGCATGGGCAGATGGGATCATTTATGTACCCTTCCTTAGTCAGGTATTCACTTAAATGTTGGTACCACATGCGGCCGGATTGCTTTAACCCATATAAAAATCTTTGCAACTTTATTGAGAATAAGTTGCGGGGAGTGCATGCTTCAGGCATTTTGAAACCTTCGGGAATTTTCATATAGATATTGGAATCTAATGAACCATATAAGTATGCCGTCACAACGTCCATAAGACGCATTTCAAAATTTTCTTGGGCAACCCAACTTATAAGGAAACGAAAGGTAACTATATCCACTACTAGTGAATATGTTTCATCATAATCTATCCCAGGCCTCTGCGAGAAACCTTGGGCTACGAGTCGAGCTTTATACCTCACGATCCCGTTTCTCTCATTTCGTTTCCGGACAAAGACCCATTTGTATCCAACAGGTTTTACATTGTCGGGGGTTTTAGTAATAGGCCCGAAAACATTACGTTTGACAAGGGAAGTCAATTCAACTTGGATTGCTTCCTCCCATTTAGGCCAATCTTGCCTATGACGGCATTCGATTATGGACCGAGGTTCATAATCATCATTCATAATTTCATAAGCAACTGAGAAAGCAAATGCATCATCGATGATTATCTCATTTCGATCCCATATCTCATTACAATAACTGATGAAAATTTCAGTATTCCCAAGGTTGGTGATCTTTTCATGGGTTTGTACCACTTCAGGGGCAATATGCTCATGAACTTGTGCCACTTCAGGGGCAATATGCTCTCTTTGAATATTATGCTATGCCACTTCTGGCGCAATTTGTTTTCCTCAAGAAAGATTAATATGCTCATCTGGAACATATTCTAAATTCCTCCCTCTTCTTTTTCGAGGAATAGTGTCCTTTGATCCCATCGGTCTACCACGCTTCAGGCGCGGGACATTTAGATCCATTTCGAGTGGTTCTTCAGGAACATCTATCCTAGCTGGAACATTCGCAGCTGGAATATGAGATTTTGTAACTTTAGCAGTCTCGTTAAATGCATCAGGCATTTGATTTGCAATAGCTTGTAAATGGATCAATCGTTGCACCTCATTTTCACATTCAGGTGTTCTTGGGTCTAAATGAGACAAACTTTTCTCATTCCATGAGAAAATCTCGATATTTTTCTGCTTTCCATATATGGAAGCTTTTGGTATTCCAAGTTATGGGAATACTGTCTCATCAAAATGACAATTCGTAAATCTAGCGGTAAATAAATCACCCGTCAATGGTTCAAGGAACCGAATAATAGACAGTGAATCAAACCCAACATAAATGCCCAAACGGCACTGGGGACCCATTTTGGTCCTTTGCGGTGGTGCTACAGGCACTTGTACCGCGCAACCAAAGGTGCGAAGATATGAAATGTCTGGCTCCTGGCCCAAGACTAACTGAAGAGGGGAATATAAATGAGAAGTAGTAGGGCGCAATCTAATTAAAGATGCAGCATGTAAAACAGCATGATCCCACGCTGAGGATGGGAGCTTTGTCCTCATCAATAAAGTTCGAGCAATAATCTGAATGCGCTTAATCATGGATTCTGCTAATCCATTTTGAGTATGAACATGTGGGACAAGATGTTCAACTTCAATTCCTAATGAAGCGCAATAAGCATCAAAACTATTTGATGTGAACTCACCAGCATTATCCATTCTTATGCTTTTAATTTGATAATCTGGGAGATGAGCTCGAAGCTTTATTATTTGTCCAAGCAAACGTGCAAAGGCGACGTTGCGCATTGATAATAGGCAAACATGGGACCATCTGCAGGATGCATCCACTAGTACCATGAAATATCTAAATGGTCCACTTGTAGGCTGAATTGACCCACAGATATCACCCTAGATTTTCTGCAAGAATGAAGGGGATTCATAATCAACCTTTGTCATGAAAGGTTTAGTAATGAGCTTTCCTTTTGAACAAGATTCACAAATGTAATCTTTGGACAACAACACCTTTGTATCTTTTAAAGGGTGTCCATGAGTATTTTTAAGGATTCTTCGCAACATTGTAGCTCCTGGATGACCAAGGCGATCATGCCAAAGTCCGAACACATCAGGGTTCACTAGTTTCCAGGGCATCGTAGCATATGATTCTATAGCTCGTATTGGGACATAATATAATCCCATACTAGAAGCTTCCAGCTTCTCATGGATGGTCTTCTGGCCCATCTTGTAGGAAATGATGCAAAGAAATTCCTTATTTTGCTCATTAATTGTTTCTAGATTGTACCTATTACGGTGTACATCTTTGTAGCTAAGTAGAGTTCTTTTTGATCTACCGCTCAACAATGCATCTTCAAGATACAATGTTGTGCCATTTGGCAAAATAACTGTGGCAATCCCATAGCCATCTATAATATTAACAGGACCAGATATTGTCTGAACATTTGCCTTGTGCAATGTCACATTTGAGAAAAAGTGTTTGCCACAAAGTATAGTATGCGTTGTAGCACTATCAAGCAAACATATATCTTCCATTTTCTCAATGTGTCCCATTTGCATTTATCTTGACAACTTCAGGTGTCAAGTTCCATAAAATTTAACAAATTAATAATATGATGCAAAATATAAACCAACAAATATGGAATAAAACTCATGATTTTATTGACGACCATATTTATTTAATATCTTCCTTGGTAACATAATTATCCAAGGGTATGGCAAAACATAGATGAAAACCCTCAGGATCTATTTCTAGGGACTTATTATTTTCATCAACATTATAAAAAGAAATCAGAAACCTCAAAAGGTTTTTCATTGCCAAGAATATGACAGTTTTCATTGACCAAAACCTTATTGACTTCAGCATCAGTCTCAGTTAGGTCAATGGCATGGGTCTCAACATGCTTGCTTTTCTCCTTCTAGGATGCTTGGTATAGATCAACCAAATGTTTGGTCGTACGACAGGTACGTGACCAATGACCAGTCATTCCACAACGATGACAGGTACTATCATCATGCTTCTTCATGGGCTTTTTACCTTTAGGGTTGTGTGGGGAGTTATTTATATTACGGTTAAATCTCCCACCACCCTTAAGAAAAAAATTCCTATGCCTGCGCTCACGGCCTCTAGGACGACCAACATTCTTACTTGAGCCGGCATTTGCTTCAGGAAATGCCTTAGAGCCAGCAGGTCTTAAATCATGATTTTTAAGCAGCAACTCATTTGTTTGTTCTGCAGTCAACAGGACTGAGATCAATTCAGAATATGTTTTAAACTGACGCTGCTGGTATTGCTGTTGCAATACAATATTCGAAGCATGAAAGGTGGAGAATGTTTTCTCTAAAAGCTCAACCTCAGTAAGCTTAACACCACAAAGTTCAAGCCGTGACACAATATCATACAAAGCCGAATTATAATCGGACACGGACTTGAAATCCTGCAACCTCAGATGTTGCCAATCATATTGTGCTTGAGGGAGGATGACAGTTTTGGTGTGATCATACCGCTCTTTCAATCTCGTCCACAAGATCAAGGGATTTCGGACAGATAGATATTGAACTTTTAGGCTATCACTTAGATGCCGACGGATAAAAATCAAAGCATTTGCCTTATCTTTATCATTAGCATTTCCATTTTCACCAATGGTAGCTGCAAGACCTTGGCCTTGGAGATGCAGTTCAATATCGAGACACCATGACAAGTAGTTATTGCCACTTACATCCAAAATTTGGAATTTGGGCTTTTCAATATTTGCCATAATTCTGAAAAGAATGGTCTCAATTAGTTTGACAACTTCTGGTGTCAAAAATGTTTAGAAGGAAATCTTTACACAATGAAAATTAAAATTATCTTGTGTATAGAAAATAAATTTTGTATGGAATCAAACCTTCAGAACTTACCAAACTTCAAACTTGCTTTACTTTAGAACACTCGTGCTGATAACGTGTTGTGAAAACTGTATTAATTAAAATTGACTAAGCAAGAATAAGAAATAAGAATAGGAGAAATTGAGAATTAAAGGAACAAGAGAAAGAGAGAGATAGAGATGGAAATGGAAATAAGATTGAAGGAATTGTAAGTATATATCATTAGGGAGAATGAATCTCAATTTATAGGCATCAAATGGTAGGCTATACAAGTTGGCAATTTGCACATATGAGCCCCATTATTACCATCACAATAATCACAATTTGGACAATTTGCACAACTTGCATTTGTCCACTTTCATAAAATAATTTGCATAATTTACATTTGTCCACTTTCATAATAATTTGCACAACTTGCATTTGTCCACATTCATAATATATAAATAGATATAGATATAGAAGTATAGGCTTATCGCGTCTGTCATTTTCTTTTTCTTTTTCTTTTTATATACAAATATTTGTCTTTTCTATTCTATTAGATATAAAAATTAAAAAAATTTTCCAAGTGCACGCGCTGCTATTTATATTATAATATATATATAAATATATATACATACATATTATATATAAATGTAAATTACATAAAACGTTTATTCTTGTTAAATATCATTTTTTGTCTAATAAATTTTAAAAATATCATTAGATTTGAACGCTACTTTTTATGTTGGGCTATTAAAATATTTGAACTCTATTTTTTATATTGGATTTTAAAAGTAAACAATTAAATATTAAGATTTTTAAAGGTTTGTACTCATTAGTATTCAAAATACCATTAGTTTAAATTGAGTTTTACCAATTAAAATGTACAAAATGTCATAAGTCATTGTAATTTAATTTAAATATCATTCTTATTTATATTGTTTTACAATATTAAAAATAAAGTAATCTAATTTAGATATTACTCTTATATAAATTATTGTAATCAAATATATTTAAAAATAAATATAATAATAAAAAATTAGATGAGATTCTTAAAAAATATATAATTATTAATAACGTATTGTATTATGTGAGATGCACATAATATAGAGACTAGTATTATAAAACTTAGTATCTTGTGGTAATATATATACTTATTAATAAAAATGCATAGATGAGATTAAATTCATCAATGATTAATATCTTGTGGTAATATATATACTTATTAGTTAAAAATGTTTATTAGCCAATCAATAAAAATGCACCTATCCAATATTATACATAGGAAAATGCTAAATAGTGCACCTATACACCATTTAAGAAGCTAAAAATAAAAAGTTTTTTAATAATTAATACTTCACTTTTTTTTGAATACAAAAAAAGTTACTGCATTAAATGAAAAGTATTTTTCTAAAATGAAAAGTTAATTAATCTTAAATGGTGTATGAGTGCACCAATTAGTAAAACTGTTATATATTTTGAAATTGTCAATTAACAATAAATAAAAAATACACATCTAATAATAATACATATATATAATTATATATATATATATTGAAAATGTTGTAACCAAAAAATATATATATATATATATTGAAAATGTTGATTCACCAATAAATAAATTTGTGTGCATTAAATATTAAATTCACAAATAACAAACCTTTTTAATTATAAATCTAATAATAGTGTATAATAATTTAATTAACTAATATTAATTATAAATATAATAATATAAAAATAAAATAATCAAGTTTTTAGACCCATAACCCAAATCTCAATAAAAAAAATAAAGAAAGAAACAAAATCAAACAATAAAAAAAATGAAAAGAAAAATAAAGACCAATAGGGTGTGCATTGTCTCAAAACGCCCTAAGAGTTCTTGTAACTTGCTTTAATTGTAGTTAATTAATTAATTAACATTAATAGATTTTTAAAATTTTTTGTATTGTTATTATGTTTACTTTCAAAATAGAAAATATTCGGTGATGAAATCTTAAAATTTCATATTTTTCCAATGAAGTTACGGTAATACTAGTTTTTTTTTTGTTTAAATCGACCATATATTGGTATTGTGTGAGACTTCAAACAAGATATTGGACTGCAAATTAATTCTTACAAGAATTTGGTGAAATTAGAGAGATTTTCTCTATTTTTTAGGTTAGTTTTTTGAGATTTATCTTGAAGTAGTTATCAAGAAGAAGTTACCAAAAGTTTCAACCATGACTTCATGTTTTATCAAGAAGAAGTTACCAAAAGTTTCAACCATGACTTCATGTTTTCAGGGAATTTTTCTAGGATTAGGATGGTGAAACAGTTATACTTAACTTCTTCTTTCTAGTATAAATATATAACTTTTTATGATGTAAAACAGGTCCTAAACAAATCAACGAAAACAATCGATTAATTCTTCTTCTTCTCTACTTTTTATCCTAGTTGCTAGTTGCTTTACTTTTCATGCTTAGTCTAGATGATAGTTTAGGAGTAGATTAGATGTTAACGTAGATGTTTCCTTGTAGTCTTAATGAACTACAAATTATCCTTCCACCTTCGTTTTCGACTAGTTTAGGAGTAGATTAGATGTTAACGTAGATGTTTCCTTGTAATCTTGATGAACTACAAATTATCCTTCCGCCTTCGTTTTCGACGGTCCGGAGTTGGTGGCCTTTGAATCACATCCCCTATTTTCATTCTCATTATCTTCTTTGGTTATTGGTTGAAAAGAATTTCTCTCATTTACAAATAAGAAATAGAGGTGAGGACCCTTTGATCGTCTGACGTCATAGAGTTTAAATTCGGTACAACACACGATAAGCTCATTCAATTTTTTTCCCCATTTTCAAGATTTAAACTTAAAATTTTATTTAGATAAAACTCCTTCCACTTATTCCTATCAATGTTGCTTGAATTGTTTTTTTTAAAAAATTATTAGAATATTAACATAAACTTTATATAAATTAAGCTCCTTGCTTTGTACAATGAAGTTTTTCTCAAAATATTTTTTTAAAAATATAGTATATCTATATATATATTAAATAGTTCTAGAAAAAAAATAAAACCCAAATATAGAAGAATTAATGAAGGTCAAAGATACACATAATTGTGGAAAGGAACAACGAGAGAACTTGTCCAGGACCAAACAATACAAGAGTGGATTTTCTTTTCCTAGAGCCAGTGAATGAAGAAATAAAATCTCAAAATAATAATAAAAAATAATTGATTATAAAAGTGTTTTTTTTATTCTAAGTTCAACCCTGTTTATACGTATTTCTCTTTTTCCTCTGCCCCAAACTCTCAACTCATATATTTCTCAGCACTTCCAACGCATCTAACAATAACAATATAGTATTTATATATTAGTAATTGTCTTCGCCACTGAACCGTCGCCGCCGCCGCGCTCCGCCGTGTTCTCTGCCTATATTTATTTATAGTAGTACAAAGAGATGGAGCAAAAGATGAGAGTAGACATAGACCAAATGCCTCCACGTGGAGCTCACCACAGGCGGGCTCACTCCGACACAACTTTCCGTTTCGACGATTTCCTCCTCTTTGACCCTTCCGACCTCGATCTTACCTCCCTCGACCTCCCGGCTTCCTCCTCCAATCCCGCACCGCCTCCTGTCATCCCCGTCCCCGCCGATTCTTCCGACGACTCCTCCTCCAACGGCCCCGCTCGCTCTTCGCACAATAACCCTAGGCATATCTCCTCCCACCTCCGCAGCCTCTCTGTTGACTCTGATTTCTTCGACGGACTCGGGTTGACTGGTCCCGCGATTTCCGGAGGAGCTGGAGATGAGAAATTTGGCGGGAAAACAGGGGTTGGGGAGAAAAGGGTTCATCATAGACATAGCAATTCGATGGATGGGTCGACTACCGCGTCATTTGAAGTTGAGTCTTTGATGGCCGGTGATGGTGTTAAGAAGGCTATGGCTCCTGATAGACTTGCTGAGCTTGCTCTTATTGATCCCAAGAGAGCCAAAAGGTCTCTTCTTTCTTTACTAGTACTATTCCTTTTCTATTAATTATAATTAAAACTGTAAAATTTTCCACGACTATATGATTATTTTTCTTCTCCTTCGACTAACTTTGATTTTCCTTTTTGGGTTTTGATTTGTTCTTCACCAAAGACAAGTTTGTGTTTATCCTCTTTGGTCAACCCAACTCCTTTTTTTTTTAATGTATTTTTCATTTATTTTTATTTTGTCTTTTTGTTGAATGCAAATTAGGTGTTTGTATTAATTATCTTACTAACTGGAGTTTATTTGGTTTTGTAGGATTCTGGCTAACAGGCAATCAGCTGCGCGTTCAAAGGAGAGGAAGATTCGATATACAAATGAGCTGGAGAGGAAAGTGCAGACTCTTCAGACAGAAGCTACCAATCTCTCCGCGCAGGTCACAGTTTTACAGGTAAATGTACTTTATGGTGCTCTTTTATTTAGCTTTACTTTACACCTCAAAAATGTGATCCTTTGCTGCTTTCTAGAATTGCGAACTTTTCAGGTTCATGTATTCAAACGGTGTTTTCTTTTAACTTTTTATTTTTATTTTCCTTGTTACAATATAATGCTTCAATAAATTATACTGGGTTTTCCAATTTCCAAAGTCAAAGTCTGCTCAGCTTTGATTGTAACTTTAAATTATAACTGCATCTAGCTACCGATTGGAATTTTACATATGTATGTATGTACATGAAATTTATGTTTGCACATTCATCTATATGGTCAAAATCGCGTATGCAATGATTGGAATGATTGTTGGTGACTTTACCCATTTTATGTGGGAGGGTATTAAATTAACTACTAGTACTTTTTTTAAAAGCATTGGTTCTATAATAAGCATTAGTTTTTCCTCAGAAAAAAAAAAAGCATTAGTTTTCATTTCTTCTTCGGGGGAAAACCTGACACCTCAAATTGACTTGAATTCGAGAGGCAAATCTTTACTCATGGTTTTCAATTCCATAATGCTCCTCTGTGCTAAAGGTGCTTAGAGTTCTCTTTATTGGAGGAAATGTTAAATTTAATGAGGGCAATTGTGTTGCATGCTTTTCTAGTCAAATGCCTGAATGCTTAGCCACTTTTGCTGCTTTTTAGAAGTTGCATTGTGTCTTTTTGTATTAATGGTATTGCTGCATCACTTAATGACCTCATCTAACATTGTTTGGTCAATCCTTGAAGATGATGGGAAAAAATTGTGGGTATGCATACAGAAATCTGTCATAGAAAAAATTGAGGCATTATGATAGCTGCGCTGAAAGTTTTGATATGGGTTCACATTGTAATTCTCATGACCTTTTCTATCTTCATCCTTTAGGGATAATATTCCGTGCTTAAAATTTGTACATCTTTACCTTTCAGTTTGGCTGACATCATAACATACTTTCTTTACTCTTGCAATTGAAATTGAGTTCATTATATCCACCAGTTTTGGCTATTGCCTTTGTTGCTTGGACTGGGATTCTAGAAGTACATTGGATGCTTCTGTGACACAGGTTATTTTTAGTTTTTAAGAATTTTTTAGTTACTTAGAGCGCCAAATCCTTGGTTCCTGATGCCCTGATCTACTTTCTACTTTGAGCCCATGTGTTCAATTGGAATATTATAGGGAAAATGAGAACTACACAACGTAGGAGATTTTTATACTACAAATAGAATCCATTTTATCTAGTAATAAAATCTGAGTACTTCAGTGTTGTGATGATTCTTAATGCTTTTAGTGTGTATCATAGCATATATAAGTGGAAAACAGTCTTTAACACTTTTGAGGTCTATTCATGCCATAAAAATAGTGGGAAAAGGCAACTTTATTCACTTTCAAAATCATGCCCTGGAATGAGGGGAAGGCATAATTCTCTTTTTCGGCATAGCTTTTGCACTGTTACATATCAAACCTTCTTTTATTCTGCTCCTGCCAAAGGCCATCCCTGTGCCAAGAAAAATGATATTTTTGTGATAAACTAGTGTCAGTTAAGTTGGTCAATTTCAGCCTATGACATCTCTAAAAGGGTGCCTGGGTGCCTTTGTATACCTTCCTGTTTATCTGCCTCCTTATGAGTACTTAAAACATGGATGGTGCAGGAAGCATTCCGGGATGGTTGATCTTTATATAAAATCCTGCATGGTTAATCATGTTGGATTTCACATGATTTAGTATAAACGGCTACTCTTACTTTCTGATTACTTTGATCATTTCTACCTCCTGTTATTTTGGTCTCTAACACACACACACACGTACTTGCAATTCATGCTTTATTTTCCATGTATTACCGGTTGTTATCAAGCATCAATGTGGTTTCTTATTAGATTCCATAGCCATTTAGTTGCCGATGTAGCATCGGATTAAAAAGGAGGAATGAATCGTGCCCCCGGGGGGGGGGGGGGGGCGGGGTTGGGGTGGGGTTTCGTGGGGGAGGAAAGAAGTATAAACAAAACAAGGAAAAGGTAGCTACTAAAAACTGAAGAAGCTAGCTACCTGTCCTCGAAGCCCTGATAAACCAAAAATATGCTGATTACATAGATATCACGGCAAAATATAATGAAGTGATATCACAAAAACCTAGTAGTTTGATGGTTTAATGAACTTCTTTTTTTTCCTCATGTGTTATTTATGGAGTTCTGTATTCACAAAAGGTCAATCTAGTTGAAGTGCTACTTTACATGAAGGCGTTCTCGTGTATAACTTTCACTTGTGGCTTCCTTTGATAGTGATAGTCTTGTCTTTGTCAAAATTGTTGATTGATGGTTTGATTATCGATTAGCCTGTTGGTCCTGTAGGTTCCTTGCCTTATTTGCTTTGTCTGGTTTGTACAATTTATCTGATGTGGTTCTCACTAGACTGCTTTGTTGTCATGCACCTAATGAGATGAATTGATTTTTAGAGTTCTATGTATTGATGTATTGATGTATTGATTTTTGCCAAAGATGCTCACTGTAAAGCACCTTTTTTTGTATCTTTGAGGCTCTAATATTTGTTTTAGCATCATAATGAAAGAAGGGAACCAATTCTAACGGATTTTTTCGACAATGCAGAGGGACACAACTGGGTTGACTACTGAAAATAAGGAACTCAAACTACGGCTACAGGCTATGGAGCAACAAGCACAGCTTAGAGATGGTATGCATGTTCACTTTTCAATATTGTGCAAGTTTACTAGTGCTAACTGGAAGCATCATAAATGAAGTCTTATATTTTTATAGTCATTCATTAGTTATGATGGAGTGCTCTGAAACCAACAAACTTGTGCCATTTCTTACTTAAAACAATTGCATCAAGTGTATCCAGTATGCATTTGATAATTTTATGTCATAAATCATAAGTGTAGCTTGTAAAATAATATGGCACGGTTAAAATCGTAAATTTTAGAAGTGTACAAATTAAAAAAAAAATTAATTTATATGGAATTTAGAAAAAATGTTCCAACATGGTTTTGAGATGCCCTTTTAATAATGTCATAAGTCATAATACTGTTTTTGAGGTAACCAATTCCTACTATGTCATGAAGTATGTCGATACAGTTAACAAATCAGGCTTTGAAGATGTGCCATTTATTTACTTTTCTATGGTTTTTAGCTTTGAATGAAGCATTGAGGGAGGAAGTCCAACGGCTTAAAATTCAAGCTGGTCAAATGTCAGCCATGAATGGAAATCCTTTCAATAGAGGACTACCTGCTCAATATTTACCCCAGCAACCTGCTCCACATCAATTTGGTGGCCAGACTCCACAACATCCGCAGCAGCAGCAGCAGCAGCAGTTACAGATGCCTCCTCAGTCATCCACCAACAACCAAACTCTCAATGGACAGCCTCAACCTCGCTTCATGGACTTTAACCAGCGGGCATAAATAGTTTCATTTCGGAAACTAATGCATGAAAAATGTAAGGAAATTCATTCAAGGTAGCATCTTGTACATAGAAATATGTATATGCGTTGCAGGTTAAGGTTGTGGATGAGTGTTGGCCCGGTCAGTCTCCCTTTGTATCAGTTTCACATATGGCTTTTATCACAATTAGAGTAGAAATGAAATTTAAATGTATTGTGTAGAGAGAGATTAGGTCCTAATTCTATTTGCATAATTGATGGCTAGATGATGTTGTAACCAATCTTTATATATATTTATAGAATAATAATCGTCTGGAGATGGTATATGGCCTATTGTATGAATATGTTTTCTTAGGAAATGTCTTTGCACAGCAATGGACAGATCAGACTTTTGACCCAAACTGAGAACACTTTTCAGTTTTGGTATTTTAGGAGTGACTTGAAAGGTAATATTTGTTGCATCACTGTCTACATTTTAAACCTAAACTTAAATGAAAATACTATTCATCCTCCTCACAATTTTATTTTATCTTTTATTTTTCATTTATAGTATTCATTCAGTTGGCTGACTGATATTTCCTAATAATATTGTAATAACATTACTATTATGGTTAATTAATTCATAAGTATTTTATATTGAACAACTTTTATATATAGATTCAAGAGTATCGATTGATGCTGATGTAAATCTGGAGTGTTAACAAAAGCCCTTTCTGAAATATTTCAATGTAAAAACAAATGTAGAACAGATTGGAAGCTGGAAAATGATGTCGGGTGCATGAATAAAGTAGAAGATTTTGGTACCCCAATTACCAAGCAGAAGAATTATTAAATCCCGGAGAGAGAATGCTGATGTATGATGGCTTTGATCTCTTGTTACAGTAGCAATGCCAAATCTTTTTTCAGTTGAGAATATTGATATTCGTTTTTCAGTTTAATCAACATAAATAAACAAAAGCAAATGATGCTTTGGCTTTTTAACACCCCAACAAATTAATGATCAATAAAGGACTGTGGAATGGGTTATTAAACTCCAATTCAAACCACCGGTAATAAACAATTAGTTGGTTCAACTGATTTGATACTTGTTCTCTTTAAGTAAGGTTTCAAGTTCGAGTCCTGTGAATATAGAAAATTATTGTTGAGGGAGTTTTATCCTCCATAATAGATCAACCCGACTCGAAAGGGATTAGTCTTATGTCTTTGAGAATACCTTGGTTATAAAAAAAAGAAAAAAAACTTCAATTCAAACAACATAATCTATAGCGAGGATTTATGCCTTCCTTATGAAAAGCTTACCTTGGAAGACTCCCTGTATCTGGGAACAAAAGTCGTAGAAGATTCCTTATCTGTTGATCCTCAACAAGAGAAATGCTGTGTTTTATCTTTGGTGGAAGGAAAAGAAATTTTCTTTTATCTACTTTGAGCATAATAGTACTAGAAAACAAAGCATTTTCAATTTGTTTTAGGTCTTATCCATCCACTTTGGAGAAATAAAATTTGATGTCGTATCCAAAATCTCAAAATCATACAACCATACCTAGAAATTCCTAGTTCAGTTTGCAATCAAATGATTATTATTTTTCTTGGGAAAAAAAAAAAATATGGGGCACCTAAGTTGCTCCAACCCCAGATCAGGGCAGATCGAGATGTACACCTTTGAACTGTTAACACAAGTGTTGTTCTCCAATTGCATTCGAGATACTACCAATGAAGGTAAATCAGCACACCTCGAACCCCAAGTATTTTATAGCGAGGTGGACAAGCATTGGAAATCAAATGATTATTATATCAAAGTATAGGATGAAAATGACATTGTCTGGATCTGTTAACTACGCCCTAAGCCTGAGGTCGGCCTGCAAATGGTCTCTACCAAGGCTAGGAGTCAACGTACGGGTCGCTCTCACTTAGACTTATTTCAGCAATTTAGAGGGAAGAAGACAAGAGCTCGGCACCTGTTTAACCAGTGGCTGCCAAATGACCCATAGACACTATACTGATCTCTTTTAGAACCTTGATCAGAGTTTGCATTTGTCTTCTTCCTTTTTCTAACCTTTTCCTATGGCTTTGTACGGCTGACAAGATCCATTAACGCAAAAATGACAGATGTTTCCTCTAAGAACAAGGGAATAGCAAGTAAACTTATCAGAAGTTGCAGACCAAATTAAGAAATTGATAAATCTTATAAGAAAATCATATTTTCTGGATTTTATGGGAGCATCATCGTTGATAGCAAAGTAATTGTTACATGGATTTTTAAAATTGGAAAAAGAGCAACAAAGTTAAAGCTGTAACCATTTATTCCAAGGAATCACCTTACACCAGTTAATCTATCCTTTTATGGATTATAAACTCCACAGCCAAGATTATCAACCGCCAGCGACATACAAGAATATACCTCAAAAATCTCCGCCTATGATTTGAAGTGCAGCATACTTATACTTTTTGCATATAAGTTTAATACCAATTCCGGTGACTTTTTGCATTTGGCCTGCGGTATTGGTTCAAGTGACTCAAATGGAGCTAAGCATCTTGTTGATCATGCTACTCCTGTTTATATTTGTATTCTCAGCTTTCCTCTTACTGAAAATATCGACTTCACCGAAGGCAATGGAGGGAATCCCTGGTAACTTAGGTTGGCCTATAATAGGAGAAAGTTTCTCATTTCTGTCAGATTTTTCTAGCCCATCCGGCATATTCAGTTTTATGTACAAGAGGCAGCAGAGGTAATCAATCATCTTTTGGTATGCAACCGTAAGAAATACTATTCTGTGTTTTATGTATCTGCTTATATAATGCCATCTGCAGATATGGGAAAGTGTTCAAGAGCTTTGTGTTGGGGAGATATACTGTTTTCATGACTGGAAGAGAAGCAAGCAAAATTTTGTTGACGGGCAAAGATGGGATGGTAAGCTTAAACCTGTTTTATACAGGGCAGCAAGTTTTGGGTGCAACAAGTTTGCTTCAAACCAATGGAGAAGCACACAAGCGGCTTAGACGCCTCATAGCCGAACCACTGTCTATTGATGGCTTGAAAAAGTACTTCCACTTTATCAACAGTCAGGCAATCGAGACGCTGGATCAATGGGCCGGACAAAGAGTATTAGTCCTTGAAGAGGCTTCCTCAGTTGAGTTTTCAATATGGTAAAAGTAAATTTCCTGATGTTAAACTTTACCTGCAATGAGAACTGAATCCTTGTTGGTTTATGCCTGCAGTTCACTCTCAAAGTAATAGGCAACATGATAATGAGTCTAGAACCAACTGGGGAAGAGCAAGAGAAGTTCAGAGCCAATTTTAAACTTATTTCTTCCTCATTTGCTTCCTTACCATTCAAAATCCCAGGAACAGCTTTTTATCGTGGTATCAAGGTGACATTTCTTTTAGCTCAGACATACCATAAGATAAACTTAATCAGAAATGTTCATATGGGTAGAATGACGAAATCAATTGCATGAATGAGACATTTTAGAAGGCATTACATTCCTTGAATATAAACATAGTCCGTGGTATCCTTGGTATTTTCTCTGATACAATTTTCCATCTTATCAGGCTCGCAATAGCATGTCTGAGATGATAGACTCAATAATAGCAAAGAGAAGAAAGGGGGAAGTGATTCAACAAGATTTCCTAGAATCACTTATTATAAAACATAGCACGGAAACTGACACAAGTGCTGATGAAGATAAACTCACCAATAAACAAATGAAAGACAATATCTTAACTCTGCTTGTTGCAGGACATGACACCACAACTGCAGCTCTTACATGGCTCATGAAATTCCTTGGAGAAAATCCAGAAGTTCTGGAAAAGCTCAGAGTAATGTTCACTTGAAGTTGTTGACGCTAATTCTCCCTTTTTTTTCCACTGGACACTTCAAAACTAGAATCTGACTCTGGCTTTGTAGGAGGAGCATCTGGGAATTAAAGCAAATAGAAAGGATGGAATAGATCTTACATGGTCGGAAGTCAATAATATGCCTTACACCGCAAAGGTGAGAATCAATCTTAAAGTTATCTGCTTATATACCAAAAATCCATTTATTTTGACTAACACATTAAGACAATGGAATTCAGGTAATCAGTGAAACTTTACGAAGGGCCACAGTTTTACCATGGTTTTCTAGGAAAGCTGCCCAGGACTTTGAGATTGATGGTATTATTACTGTACCAAAGTAACAGCGATCTCTGCTATTGCCTGCTGACAAACGACTCTACTACCAGATTGCTAATCACCTTTTTTAAACTTAAAATTCCAGGCTACAATATCAAGAAAGGTTGGTCAGTTAACCTGGATGTTGTTTCCATCCACCACGACCCTGAAACTTTCGCCAATCCTTACAAGTTCGATCCCTCCAGATTCGATGTAAGGGAAGTACAGTACAAGTTTCTTTTTTTCTCAAATTCATACTTAGCTAAATCTGTTATTCTTATTCAATTGTAGGCTCCCTTAAAGCCTTTCAGCTTTCTGGGATTTGGCAGTGGACCACGAATGTGCCCTGGAATGAACCTGGCTAAAGTGGAAATCTCCATCTTCGTCCATCACCTCGTCTGCAGATACAAGTAAGATGAAATACACTGCTTAGGGAGTAATAAGTCTAATTGCTTAACAAGGAACACTAGCAGGATGATATCAGAAACCTTTTAATCACACAAAGCATAGCAAAAAGTTAACTCAGAAAAAAAATTATAGTTTTTAATTTTATTAATTAGCGAGTTGTCTCTGAGTTATAGCAATGTACCCTCTTTATCACAGGTGGAGACCTCTGGAGAAAGATGATTCTGTGCAGCCAACACTTGTTCGTATGCCCAAAAACAAGTATCCTATTATGGTTGAGCCACTGTGAAAGACTTTTCCTACTGAGATTAAGCAAGAACGAAACAGATAAAAGGCAGGAAAGATGTCAAAGCATAACAGAAGATGAATCTCAGATCGAAATAAAAGGGAAAAAAGCTACAAAATAAATTTGTGTAACAGAACTATTATCTTGCTAAAATTTTAAATATAGCACTTTGTTTCAACTATAAGCAACTTGCGGTGTTATGACAAGGTTATTGTTAGTGCATGGTTTACTTGTGGAAAAGAAAATTGGACACACATGAAATTCAACTTGAGAGCGAATAATGGCAGACTACAGGGCTAGTATAAGATGTAGAGTTTTATTCAATTTGGAGTCTTAAATAAAATAAACTACTTATTCTATAAGTAGTCTTGAATAAAATAAACTACTTATTCTATAAGTAATTACACATCCATTATCTGATAAGTGATCCATATCTTTTCATGATCTCATCACGTCACGTCAGTTTTTGGTTTTGAAAAAGAGTCCTTGATGACAGGACTATTGCAAATATAAATAACCACTTGGGTCCATAGTCTTAACATACGTACAAAATTTCTTGACACCATCTAAAGATTTTCTAAAGTTTTTGTGAGAGACTAGAAGTATCCAAGCAAAATGAAAGCTGCTTTTCAATGGCTGGAGGTATGATTTTCAATTCTTAATTTTTCGCATCAAGTTTTTTAAATAAAGATGTTAGATTTTTCTGTGTGAATTTGTTCATACAGTTTAAAGAAAGTCTAACAGTTGGTATCAGGGCGATTTATCCTCTGTCTTGATTGGTTTTTCTTTCTTGGTTTTTCTCTATTAATGAGATAAAAAAAATGGGATCTTAATATTATAATTTTTGTCAGTTTTAATCGGGTTAAAATTTGGTTTCTTTAACTTGTATAAAGCAAAGAACTGACTGTGAATTTGGTTTTCTTATCGTCTGTACGAGATGGAGTACAATGTTACGGGAATCTGGTTTCCTTTTGTTACATGAATCTGTCTATTATGTTACCTAATTTGTAATATCCAGTAGACTAAAGACATTCCTGAAATATTAATATGAAAGAAATGTCATGTGGTTAGTGTAAATTTAATTAGTTAAAGATTAGCCACAGCATCTTTAATTATATTAAATTACACATTATGTTTTGAAAAGTGTTTTTGACCACATATATAGAAAAATGACATTCATTGTGATTATTCATATTAAATATAGTAAATCTTATCCCACAGGAATTTTTATTATATTTTTATGATTAATCAGAGATGAAATGACAAGTTATTTTCTTAATTTACCCACAGGAATTAAGAAAAGAATATAATTTGTTAGTTTCTTCATAAAGAATACTTATGAATCTTTAAATATTAACTTAGCCCACATGCAGTTTTTATTTGTTACATGGTTCATAAATTTAAAATATTTATGCATGTTTTTACATTGGTAAAGCATGATTTGTTTATTTGCCTCAATTTTGTGAAATAAGCATGTTTTATTATTTTATGCAGTTATACAACCTGTGAGTATCTCTGAGATAAAATGTGATATTCCTGATTTGAATGACGATAACTATAAGATATGGAAAGAAAGAATTCTTCTTCATTTGGGGTGCATGGACATTGATTATGCTATAAGGAAAAATGAACCGCCTGCTCTTACTGATGCTAGCATTCCGGCTGAAATCACTCTTCATGAACGTTGGGAGCGATCTAATCGCCTCAGCATGATGTTCATAAAGACAAAAATTAATGCTAGCATCCGTGGTTCAATTAAGGAGTGTAACAATGTCAAAGATTTACTGAAGGCTATTGATGAACAATTTGAGTCTTCAGATAAGGCCCTTGCCAACATCCTCATGACCAAGTTATCGTCAATGAAGCTCACCAATGTAAGAGGTGTGCGTGAGCACATCATGAAGATGAGGGACATTACGGCTCAATTAAAGTCTCTTGAGGTTGAGATGTCTGATTCTTTCCTTGTGCATTTCATACTGAATTCCCTTCCACCTCGGTATGGACCTTTTAAAATCTCTTACAACACACATAAGGATAAGTGGTCAATTAATGAACTTCTGACCATGTGTGTACAAGAGGAAGGAAGGTTGACTATGGAAATGGGAGAAAGTGCACATATGGTAACATAAGGAAAGAACAAGGGACAAGCCAAACAAAATGGAAAAGGTAAGATACCTGCTCAGATTGACATCAAAAAGGAATTCAAATGCTTTTTCTGTAAAAAGAAAGAGCATATGAAGAAGGATTGTGTCAAATACAAAGCTTGGCTTGAGAAGAAAGGTACCCCAATCTCATTTGTTTGTTATGAATCTAATTTGGTTGATGTTTGTCATAACGCTTGGTGGATTGATTCTTGTTCTACAATCCATGTTGCAAACACCTTGCAGGGCTTTCTAAACAAAAGGAAGCCGGTGGGAAGTGAGCAGTACATCTATTCAGGGAACAAGATATCATCACTTGTGGAAGCAGTGGGAACATGCCAATTAATTTTAAGTTCTGGTTTTGCTTTAAATTTGGAAAGAACATTTTATGTACCAAGTTTTTCTAGGAATTTGATTTCAGTTGCAAGACTTACACCTTTGGGTTATTCGTTTAGTATGGATATTTCTTTGAAATTATATTTTAAATCTGAACTTATTGGAACTGGTACAATTGTTGATGGGCTTTATCAAATCAAATTGCAAACTGATGTTTTTCAAAATGTGTTGCATGTTCATAGTGGTGTTAAAAGATGTGTTATGAATGAGAAATCCTCTATGTTGTGGCACCGTAGATTATGCCATATATCCATTGAAAGGATTAAAAGATTGGTGAATGATGGAGTACTTAGTACTCTAGACTACATTGATTTTGACACTTGTGTAGACTGCATAAAGGGAAAGCAGACTAACAAGTCAAAGAAAGGTGCCAAGAGGAGTTTAGACATATTAGAGATCATACATACAGACATTTGTAGTCCAGATATGGACTCGTATGGTCAGAAATACTTCATCTCCTTTATAGAAGATTATTCACGATTCATGTATCTCTACTTGCTTCATAACAAAAATGAAGCATTGGATGCTTTTAAAGTGTTCAAAGCAGAAGTGGAGAAACAATGCGGAAAGCAGATTAAGATCGTGAGATCAGATAGAGGTGAAGAATACTATGGTAGATACACTGAGGATGGACAAGCGCTTGGTCCATTTGCGAAATTTCTTCAAGAGCATGGGATAGTTGCCCAATACACCATGCCCGGGTCTTCAGACCAAAATGGTGTAGCTGAAAGAAGAAATAGAACATTAATGGACATGGTGCGGAGTATGCTTAGTAGTTCTAAGCTTCCCAAATCCTTGTAGACTGAAGCTCTTAAAACGGCTGTGTATATATTAAACCGGGTTCCAACTAAGGTTGTCCCAAAAACTCCTTTTGAATTATGGAAAGGTTGGAAACCGAGTTTGCGGCATATACGCGTTTGGGGATGCCCGTCTGAAGTGAGAGTTTATAACCCACAAGAAAAGAAACTAGACCCAAGGACTATAAGTGGGCATTTCATTTGATATGCTGAAAAGTCCAAAGGTTACAGATTTTATTGTCCATCTCACAACACTAGGATTGTGGAATCAAGAAATGCAAAATTTCTTGAAAATGACTTGATTAGTGGGAGTAATCAATCTCAAAACTTCATTTTTGAGAAGGATTATTGTGATGCACAAATTTCCATTTCAAGTGACAAATTGGTTATCGTTCATAATACCCCTCAAGTTCAATTGGGTGTTGAACAACCAACCATTGAAAATCCACAAACTGTTGATAATCCAGTTGATCCAATTGTTCAACAAATACCTGAAATTGTTGAACAACCAGTTGTACAACCTGCACCTTAGCAGGAAGATGATACAACATTAAGAAGATCAACTAGAGAAAGGAAATCAGCAATCACTAGTGATTATGTTGTGTATCTACAAGAGGCTGACTATAATGTTGGAGCCGAAAATGATCCTGAAACATTTTCAGAAGCCATGAGTTGCAAAGAATCTGATTTGTGGCATAATGCTATGATAGATGAGATGAATTCTATGGCATCTAATAAAGTCTGGGATCTTTTCAAGTTGCCTGATGGTGCAAAAGCTATCGGATGTAAGTGGGTCTTTAAGACAAAAAGAGACTCAAAAGGCAACATTGAAAGATATAAAGCTAGACTTGTTGCTAAAGGATTCACTCAACAAGAAGGAATTGATTACACGGAGACATTTTCTCCTGTATCTAAGAAAGATTCTCTTCGTATCATTTTGGCGTTAGTTGCACACTTTGATTTAGAATTGCAACAAATGGATGTGAAAACGGCGTTCCTCAATGGAAATCTAAAGGAGGAGGTTTATATGAAACAGCCAGAAGGATTCTCCTCTAATAATGGTGAGCATTTAGTATGCAAACTCAAGAAATCCATATATGGATTGAAACAAGCCTCCCGTCAGTGGTACTTGAAATTTCATGATGTAATCTCTTCATTTGGTTTTGAAGAAACCATCATGGATCAATGCATATACCAGAAGGTTAGTGGGAGCAAGATCTGTTTCCTTATTCTATATGTGGATGACATTTTGTTAGTAACAAATGATAAAGGGTTGCTATATGAGGTGAAACAGTTTCTCTCTAAGAGTTTTGATATGAAAGATATGGGTGAAGCATCTTATGTCATTGGCATTAAGATCCATAGAGATAGATCTATAGACATTTTGGGTCTATCTCAAGAAACCTATATCAATAAAGTGTTAGAGAGATTTCGTATGAAAGATTGTTCACCAAGTGTAGCACCTATTGTGAAGGGTGATAGATTCAATTTGAATCAGTGCCCGAAAAATGAGCTTGAAAAGGAACAAATGAAAAACATTCCATATGCTTCTGCTGTCGGAAGCATAATGTATGCTCAGGTTTGTACAAGACCTGACATTGCTTTTGTTGTTGGAATGTTGGGAAGATATCAGAGTAATCCAGGTTTGGACCACTGGAGAGCTGCGAAAAAAGTGCTAAGGTACCTTAAAGGGACCAAAGACTACATGCTTATGTATAGGAGAACCGACAAATTGGAGATAGTTGGTTACTCAGATTCGGACTTTGCTGGATGTGTTGATTCACGAAAATCAACATCAGGATATGTATTTATGCTTGCTGGTGGAGCCGTTTCTTGGAGAAGTGCAAAGCAGACATTGACTGCCACTTCTACCATGGAGGCTGAGTTCGTTTCTTGTTTTGAGGCTACCTCACATGGTGTATGGCTAAAGAGTTTCATATCTGGGCTTAGAATTGTGGATTCTATTTCTAGGCCATTAAAGATGTATTGCGACAATTCAGCTGCTGTTTTCTTGGCTAAGAACAACAAAAGTGGTAGTCGAAGTAAACACATCGACATTAAGTATTTAGCCATAAGGGAGCGCATCAAGGAAAAGAAAGTGGTCATTGAGCACATTAGCACTGAATTGATGCTAGCTGATCCTTTAACAAAAGGCATGCCACCGATGGGTTTTAAGGATCTTATAATGCGATTAGGACTTGGTTCTATTTTATGAAATAAGTCCTAATTTTCTATGTTGAAACTCATTTGTTTGATTGTTTTTTCATTATGGTGTACGCATTTGGTTTGAAAGACAACAATTATGGTTGGACCTTGAAATAAACATAAGGTTTATTCATAAAGTTGACTGACATTGGAGTGACAAAATGCATAGTGATACATGGAAGATAATACTCACTATTAGGGGACTTGTCGCCATGATCCATGTATTCCGTTTCTTTCTTGAGTTTAAAAGATTCATGGATTTTGTAAAAATATATGGGCCAAGTGGGAGAATGTAGAGTTTTATTCAATTTGGAGTCTTGAATAAAATAAACTACTTATTCTATAAGTAGTCTTGAATAAAATAAACTACTTATTCTATAAGTAATTACCCATCCATTATTTGATAAGTGGTCCATATCTTTTCCCATGATCTCATCACGTCACGTCAGTTTTTGGTTTTGAAAAAGAGTCCTTGATGGCAGGACTACTGTAAATATAAATAACCACTTGGGTCCCTAGTCTCAACAGACGTACAAAATTTCTTGACATCATCTAAAGATTTTCTAAAGTTTTTGTGAGAGACTAGAAGTATCCAAGAAAAAGGAAAGCTGCTTTTCAATGGCTGGAGGTATGATTTTCAATTCTTAATTTTCCGCATCAAGTTTTTTAAATAAAGATGTTAGATTTTTCTGTATGAATTTGTTCATACAGTTTAAAGAAAGTCTAACATAAGAAAGTTAGCAACCTAACAGATTCTAATGCTTGTATAGAATAAAAATCCTCTACCCCATCTCAGTGTCTTACTTTATGCCACATCCACCAGAGCCCATCACATGTCACATTCAAGGAAAAATCATTGTTTTTTTCTTGATTTAAACTAAAACTCTATCCCAATAAAATGTTAAACATAGAAACTTATCCTCAAAATCAAAAAATTTAATTTAGGGCTAAACTTTTGTAATAGAGTTTTTTTTCTTTCTCCAGAATATTATTAGAAACTTTTATTTAAAAAAACCTACAAAACCAAATAAGGAATAAATAGAGTTAAATAAAGGGGGACACGTGACGTATTTTAGTGTATGAGGCATAAAATGAGACACTAAAATGAAACAGGTAATTTTCACTGTATGGAATAGTAACTATAACCTTTTGTATATATTTTTTGAGATGAGTTTAAACAAACTCTCAAAAGTATTGATTCTTAAATGGCTTAATATATAAAATAACACTCAAATTTATATAAAACTATCGTTTTTGTCCTTTAATTTTTATTTTGGACATTTTGACAAACTTTTATTTTGTAAGTAATGTAATTCCTAGACCTATCCAGATAATTCCATATTTATTAACCCTTTTTTTCGGGCCTTGAACTTTTATTAGCTCTTGTCATTTGGGTTAGAGTTTGAATGTAACTTCAAATCACATGTGGGCTCCATAGAAGTCTAAATAAATTAGGCCAATGTAAGATCTATACTGTATATGAAAAATTCTAAGATCTTATTTTGCTTCGTACTTTTTAAATTATATCGAATATTGTGGGATTTCTTTTCGGACTAAGA
Source organism: Microcos paniculata (assembly GCA_030664755.1). Lineage (NCBI taxonomy): Eukaryota > Viridiplantae > Streptophyta > Magnoliopsida > Malvales > Malvaceae > Microcos > Microcos paniculata. The sequence goes on from CP131461.1 coordinate 22,464,915, forward strand.
ATAATTTGATCTATTTTATTTCTGCAATATTTTATGAATTAGGACGTAGAACTATATTTCTATGATGGTATAATAAAGTGAAGTACGTTATGTATGTTTTTTTCTTTTCATGAGAGAAGTATATATTTCTCTTTTCTTCTTTCATCATTTATTTTCTTGGCTTAAGTGTTGGTGATCTTCGATTTTTGATTTGTCATTATTGATGCATTTCCGCATTCGATTGAAGCATGCTTTGCTTAATGTGTAATTAATCTAATTAATCTTGGTTCTTGGTTCTAGCTTGGCTGGGTCCCTGAATTAGGAAGACAGATTGATCTCTGAACTTTTATTTTGGGACAAATTGATCCCTGAGTTTTTTTATATATTTTTTTATTTAGGATCTATTTTTCTTATAGTAAAAGTTCATAAATCAATATATCTCAAATAAAAATTGAGGGATCAATCTGTCCTTTTTAGTATATTTTAGGGACTAAATTAGATATTAAACCCTTAAAAATTGTCATAAATGCAGCTCGATAATGTCACTATTTTAGATTCAGAGACCAAGATAAAGCAAAATCTGATGGCAACATAAATTTGGTTGCAACTGGTTTATTGCAGGAAAATATAGTGAAATTATCACTTGATTTATTTCCATTAACCGGAGAAAGTGTATTTAAAATACATGTATGAGAAATGGAGGCCAAAAAGCACACGACATCCATAGTACATAAAAGTGAATTGATTTAGAATCACATAATAATTTTCAAAAAGTGAATTTTTTTTAACGTTTGATGAAATTTGGGGAAAAAATTAATAGCTCAGCTGCCAACTACTAAAAATAACTTGGATATTATTGGGGCAAAAAAAAAAGCAATAACGAAAAAAATATAATTCAATCCGTAAACCGTAAAAATTTTAAGAATTTTTTTATATACTAAAGACGATTTGTTTCCCATATAAAGCTTGTTAATTTTAGTATATTATTATTATACTAATATAGAGGATGGTTTTTTCAATCAGGAATAGATGATTAAGGGTGTGTTAAACTTGTTTGATAGTAATAGTATTTTTTCAATCAAAGTTATCCTAGTGTTAGAGGTCGAATGCAATGACATGCCCGACATAGAATCTTGATTCATGAAAATTTTTATTACTGCTTTGTAGCTTTTACTTGAGGAGACGCTGAGATGGAAACACAAGTTGGTCGGGGGGAAGTGGATCAACCTAAAAAAGAGAATTGGGCCGGGTTCAAAATAGGCAGTGTAAATATAATTTGATGGAACAACCCATCATCCTTTTGAAAGATGAATCAAAGTCTGGGCTACTAATAGACTGTTCTAACGAAACCGAAGCCTGGAAAGGGCTTTGATGCAACAAAGATTAAAGGACAGGGCTAATTTGGGTTGAAAAGAAGCCCATGGAAGGAGTACTTTTACTTAATTATCCATAGAAGGCAAACTTCATCATATATGAAGAGATTAAAACTGAAACCAATAATTGGTTAGTTTAAATGGTTCAGTACTTTGTTCTTTAAGTAAGATCTCGAATTCGAGTTTTGTGAATAGAGAAAACTATCGTTGAGAGAGCTTTACCTCCATAATGAGCCAATTCGACTCTAAAAGGATTAGTATTAGGTCAAAGGCTAAAGGATATCCATGATTAAAAAAAAAAATAGAACTAAGCTTCTTTTTTATTCAACTTGTTGGGTTATGCCCAAAGACAAATCACTTGGGCCTAATTATGATAGTCGAAAGTTTAAATGGATTAAGAGTCTAATCCAAATCTAATTAGGTTAAAAGAGTTTTAACCTAAATATAAATAGAGTGAGAGACATGCATGAGTTTAAGTTTTTGCCGAAAAATAAAATACAACTCTTTGTACGTTTTCTAGCACAAAAGATAGAGAGAAAACTCCATTCCTACTCTTCGTGAGACGAAGATTGGTTACTGCTTAATCATATGGACACCGTGGAGGCGAGATCCTGAGGAGGTTTTGCTTGAACTTGATTCGATACAACTTCAGTTTGTGATTTTATCACAAAAGAAGTATAATATTTCTATCACTGATTGGGATCTCCTTCGCAAGGATCCCGGTGGGAATCGAAATTTTATTATTCCGCTGTGTTTGTTTGTTCTCGGTTTCCCTTCATTGGTATTAAAAGCGACTTGCGAAACCCCAATCGGATTGTTTGTATCACATAGTCTTTGGTTACGTTTTCAGTTATTTACCATGATATGCTATTATGGGATTTGCATATTTATTTGAAATAGTATATGATATTGATTTTGATCTATACTGTTAATGTGTTTAACATGTATGACATGTTCGATTTGTCAAAATTGAATAAGATTCAGTTATTGACTTAAGAGATTGCATTTAGCTATGCCTAAGAATTAGGCAGAAGCAAAACTGAAGCTATTTATGGTTTCGAGTTTTCATCCCAAACAGTTTGTGGCACCGAAATACACCAACTGTTGGTGGTTTTCCTTAAAGGTCAGGGACCGTCATATTTTCTCTGTGCATGGTGTTAATCTGTAACCCTATATTAAACACATTAGTTACATAATACGATCGATTTTAAGGTTTTAAAATTTTGATTAATTATTATTATGTTGTGAATAGCATGCTGATTGTGTTTTTTGAGATAGTGCATAGTTATAGCCCTATGATCGTAGGTTTTATAAGGGTTGTGAAATTTTAAATACGACTTGCGTGTCATGCCTTTCTATCAATATTCATATTGTACAGTCTCTTCTTACCTTACTCCCCTTGAATGTAACTCAAGGTTTTTATCATATTTCTAGGGTAGACGGTGCTCAATCAAAGGAGGCAAGGACATGGTAGCTATACAAGGTAGACCAAGATGGTGCTAGGAGAAGCTAGAATTACCCCTAGGTTGACCTTGTCAATTCTTTTATCGCTTGAGAGAATTGATGTAGATTGGACTATAACTATGTCACGTTTACATTTTCACATTTATTTTATGTATGAGATACATGATTAAAATGGATGTATGCTTATTGGTAATTGATAAGATCAATTTATGATATTTAATAACAAAGATTAAAATTGATGAGATCAAATTCCCTCAAAGAAAAATATTAAGTCAAGTGCCTTCCAATGTATAGCCTCTGTTAATGCCTAGATCAAATATATATAGGTTTGCCAAAGCAAAGTACATATTTTCTATCATGGTAAGACGTGATAGGATAATAGTGATATCCAAATGACTAATATTGGGTGTGACTTAACTAGGTCATCTCAATAGGATTGGAGACCTAGAGGCAAAGAGTTAGGTAGTTCATAGGATGAACTAAGACACAAGTTGGTAACCTAACTATCCAAGAGTTGCATGAGATGCAATTGGCAAGAGTTGCCTAACTAAATAACTGAATTTTGAGTGCTCAGTCAAAGCTTACTCAAGATTTGGAAAATATGGATCTTGGCCCACTAGAAAGTTCTAATGTAGGATTTTTCGAATTAATAGTGAAGGTTATTAATTCGAAAAAAATAGTGGGAGTATCATTTAATTTAAATTGCCAAATTAAATGATTGAAAAGTATGATACTTATTTTGCATATTTCTATTGTAAATTACCATGGCATCAAACACATTCGACACATTTTCACCACAATCTGTCATTGAAAATGATAAGTTGAATAGGTTAAACTTCCTGGACTTGTACAGAAACTTAAGGATAGTCTGCAAATAAGAGAGAAAGTTGTATGTCTTTGAGGAACCCCTTCTTGATGAGGCACATGTTGCTAATGCATCAACGGCTGATAGAGATGCTTATAAGAAGCATTAAGATAATGCCCTAAATGTGGCCTGTCTCATGCTTACCACTATGACTCCTAATCTTTAGAAGCATCATGAGGAGATGAATGCTTTCTATATGATCAAACATCTAAAGTAGCTTTATCAAAGGCAAGCTAGGTAAGAGAGATTTGATGTCTCTAAGGGCTTGTTTCAATGCAAAATGGCAGAAGGAATTCTCGTCGGAACACATGTTTTAAAGATGATAGGCTATGTTAAGAGCCTTGATAGATTGGGATTTCCACTAGGCCAAGAGTTGGCCACTAATGTAATTCTGCAATCGTTGCCTGAGAGTTACAATCAATTCATCATGAACTATAACATGAATAAAATTGACAAACCTCTACCAAAGTTGTTTGGCATGTTAAGTATTGCTGAAGCAAACATGAAAAAGGCCAAGCCCAATACCATTATGATGGCTAAGAAAAAGGCCAAGGGCAAATTTAAGCCAAAAAGCAAGGATAATAAAGCCATTGGCATCCAAGGAAACTGCTCTTACACTGAAGCTTAAAAGCAAGATGGCTAAAGAAGGGAATTGCTTCTATTGCGGTGAGACTAGCCATTAGAAGAGAAACTGCAAGGTTTATCTAGAAGAGTTAAAGAAAAAGAATAAGAAAGGAAATGAGACTTTTACTCTAGGTATTTATATTATAGAAGTCAATTTATCTACTTCTACATCATGGGTATTAGATACCGCATGTGGTTCTCACATTTGTGTAAATGTGTAGGGAATCAAAAGGAGTAGGACATTGGCTGACGGTGATGTAGACCTCCGAGTTGGCAATGGAGTAAAAGTCGCTGCTTTAGCTGTAGGAACACATACATTATCTTTGCCTACTGGGTTTGAGTTAAAACTTGAGGATTGTTATTATGAGCCTGTGATTACTAGAAATATTATTTCTATTACTTGTTTGGACAAGCTTGTTTTTTCATTTGTTATAAAGAACAAATGTTGTTCTATTTATTTCAATGATATCTATTATTGTTGTGCACATTTAATTAATGGTCTCTATTTTCTAGATTTAGATATGCATGTCTTTAACATAAATACTAAAAGGATTAAATCTAATGATTCTAATCCGGCCTACCTTTGGCATTGTCGCTTGGGCCATATAAATGAGAAACGTACCTCAAGACTCCATAAAGATGTGCTCTTGGACTCATTTGATTTTGAATCATATGAGGTCTGTGAATCTTGTTTATCTGGCAAGATAACTAAATCACCTTTCACTGGACATAGTGAAAGGACTAATGATTTATTGGGCCTTATACATACAGATGTATGTGGACCATTAAATAAACAGGCTAGAGGTGGTTTTCAATATTTTATTACATTTACTGATGATTTCAATAGATATGGATATGTGTATCTTATTAGACACAAATTTGAAGCCTTTGAAAAGTTCAAAGAATTCAAGAATGAAGCACAAAACCAACTTGGCAAAAATATCAAGATACTTCGATCTGATTGAGGTGGAGAATATTTAAGTCAAGAGTTTCGTGACTATCTAAAGGAATGTGGAATAGTTTCACAACTCACTCTTCCTACTACACCATAATAGAATGGTGTTTCTGAAAGGACGAATCAAACATTGTTAGACATGGTTTGGTCAATGACGAGTCATGCAAATCTCCCAATTTCCTTTTGGGGACATACAATAGAAACTGCTACTTTTACATTTAACCGTATTCCATCTAAATCGGTTCAAAAGACACCATATGAGATATGGACTAAGAAGTGTCTTAGTATGTCTTATGAAGATTTAGGGTTATGAGGCTTATGTAAAATGCCAAATATCACATAAACTTGAAACCAAATATGAAAAGTGCTTCTTTGGTAGGTATCGTAAGTTAACTAAAGGATATTATTTCTATAATCCCACAGAGAACAAAATGTTTGTTACTGGACTGGTGCTTTTCTAGAAAGAGAATTTATTTCTAGAAAAAGTAATGGGAGCAAGATTGATCTTGAAGAAGTTCAAGTTCAATAAGAAGACACTGGACTTCATATGAAATCTGAGTAGAGCCCACAAGTTGTTATGGAACAAGAACCTGCTCAATATGTAGGTCCTCTAGAACATATCGTTTGTCTGCGAGATATGTTTTGCTCATAACTCATCACGATGATGTTCTGCTCATGGATTAAGATGAGCCCACCACTTGGCAAGAAGCGGTATTAGGTCCAGAATCCAAGAAATGGTTTGAGGCCATGAAATCCGAAATGGAATCCATGTATGCCAACCAAGTTTGGACTTTGGTTGATCCACTTGAACGGGTAAAACCCATAGGGTGTAAGTGGGTTTTCAAAAAGAAAATCGACATGGATGGAAATGTACATACCTATAAAGGGCGATGGGTCGCTAAAGGTTTCTGACAAATTCATGGTGTTGACTATGGTAAGACCTTTTCTCCAATCAAGATGTTTAAATCCATTTGGATTTTGCTTACGATAGCTGCATTCCATGATTATGAAATCTAGCAGGATATCAAAACCGCTTTCCTCAATGGAAATCTTCAAAAGGATATATAAATGACACAACGAGAAGGTTTTGTCACTCTAGAAAATGCTGGGAAGGTTTGTAAGCTACAACGATCCATCTATGGATTGAAGTAACCTTCTCAGAGTTGGAATCTTCGTTTCAATGATGCAATCAAAGAGTTTGGTTTCATCAAAAATGAAGATGAGCTTTGTGTTTACAAGAAGGTTAGTGGGAACACAGTTGTATTCCTAGTATTGTATATAGATGACATACTTCTTATTGGAAATGACATCCCTACTTTACAGTCTGTAAAGACTTGGTCAGGGAAATATTTCTCTATAAAGGACTTAGATGATGCCACCTATATATTAGGTGTTAAAATCTATAGGGATAGATCTAGAAAGTTAATTAGCCTAAGTCAAAGTACATACATAGATAAAGTACTAAAACGGTTTACCATGTAGGATTCTAAGAAAGGATTCTCGCCTATGACACATGACATTATTCTTTCGAATGATCAGTGTCCTATGACACAAGATGAGAGAGAGCGTATGAGTAAGATTCCATATGCATTTGCTATTGGATCTATCATGTATGCTATATTATGTACTCGTTCAGATGTCTCGTATGCTTTAAGCATGACGAGCAGGTACAAAGCTGATCCAGGTAAGCGTCACTGGATTACTGTTAAGAATATCCTTAAGTACTTGAGAAAAACTAAGGATACTTTCTTGATATATGGAGGTGAATAGGAACTCACTGTGAAAGGTTACACATATGCGAGTTTCCAAATCGATAAAGATGATTCTCGATAACAATCTGGGTATGTATTTTGCCTAAATGATGGTACTGTAAGTTGGAAGAGTTCGAAATAAGACACAGTAATCAATTTTACAATAGAGCTGAGTATATAGCTGCTAGTGGAGCAGCAAAAGCGGTTATTTGGATCAAGAAGTTCATCATTGAACTTAGGGTTATACCTAGAATTGCAGATCCTATAAAGCTCTATTATGATAAAAGTGGGGCTATTGCAAAGGCTAAGGAACCCAGATCTCATAAACGATCCTAACATATACTTTGGCGCTTTCATCTCATCCGAGATATCATTGATAGGGAAGATGTGAAGATATATAAAGTATCGACTGATGATAACATTGTCGATCCATTGATGAAGCCTCTGACGCACAAAGGCATGATCGTCACATTCGCTTATTTGGTATTAGATACATGAGTGATTGGATGTAGGATTGTTGGTGTACAGATTAAAACCTATTATATGTGATGGTTTTTTATATACATTTTATCATGCTAGTATTGTATTCTTATTAAATGGCAATTTCATTATTATGGTTATTTGATACCTGCGTAATATAAATAATCATAATAATGTTCCTAGAATAATTATGAATTATTCTTAAAAGTCTCTTGTCAAGTATTATTTTGAACTGGGATAACAATACTGCATTGAGACTAGTATGTGTAGTGATTGATGACAAGAAGTTGTCATGGATGTAAGATATCAAGTCAGCACATAGGTACATGTTAAAAAACTTATGTACTAGACCGACTTGCAATGAGAACACTGCATGGATTGTTATATGAGCCTTATAAGTGGTTATCAGAGTGATAATGGTGTAAGTGATCCTTACACTTGAGATCACCATAGATTCCTACATAATAAGTTTTGTGCTTTAATACGGTCAATCGTCACTCCTAACTAGGTAGACCATAAAGGTCATAATTGGGTATACAATAAATCATGTAGAGGAATAGACGTGATTAGGATAGAATTTGTCCCTCTTATATAACAAGAGTGATATCTTGGGCCCCTGATTGAGTGAGACTAAAATGCATGGTCGTGCTCAAATGAATTGATATGAGATATCAATTGGATTTGTTTTGAATAGCCTGCTTGGGAATCAAGAAACATATAGATTGAACTATACAAGTATAACACATTCCGTGACTTGTGTTCAATCGAGATATCATGGACAAAAGTATTAAACTACACAGTAACATTAAACACGGATAAGGTTGTATCAAATCATCATATTCTTGTGACTTAGATAGCAATGGTGTGTTGCTAGACACCGCTCATTGCTTATGATGTTTGAAATAGTTTTAATGCCACTACTAACATTACAAAAACCTATAGTGTCACACACAAAGATTGAAAGCACAATGGAGTTTATAAATTTAGACAATGAGTAATTCATCTAAGTGCAAGTGAGAGATTGTTAGGTTATACCTAAAGAAAAATCGCTTCAGCCTAATTACGATAGCCTAAAGTCTAAATAGATTAAGAGTTTAATCCAAATCTAATTAGGTTAAAAGAGTTTTAACCTAAATATAAATGGAGTGTGAGACAGGCATAAGTTTAAGGTTTTGCCAAAAAACAAAATACAACTCTTTGTACATTTGCTAGCATAAAAGGCAGAGAGAAAACTCCATTCCTACTTTTCATGAGACGAAGATTGGTTACTGCTTGATTGTGTGGATACCGTAGAGACGAGATCGTGAGGAGATTTTACTGCAGATTGATTCAATCCAGTTTCAGTTTGTGATTTTATGCCAAAAAAAGTAAAATTTTATATCACTGATTGGGATCTCCTTCGCAAGGATCTTGGTGGAAATCGAAATTTTATTATTCTGCTGCGTTTGTATGTTCTTGTTTTCCCTTCACAACTTATGTAAAAAAATTTTTTAGTTTCTTTCGAACAATGATACCATCTTTCTGATGTAATAAAATCTTCACGTAAGTGTGTTGAAAAGAGAATAAATAACAGTGTTTTGACTTGTATTAACTAATTATCTTGATGCAAGGGGTTGTGGGAATTTATTCTGCTTAAAATAACTATTTATATATAAGGAACAAAGATGCATAAGTTTCACATTATACAAAAAGGTCCCATAGGAAAACAAAATCAGGAAGGAAATATGCTAATTCTTTGTACAAACAGACTATGAAAGTAATATGAAAGCATGTCAAGCAAAAATTGTGGGGGAGAAGCATAGTGTCTATGATAGTGTCGATGTTGAGTGGCCTTTCTCGCAAGCTTGTTTGTGATGTGGCTTCCTTCCCTATATAAAAAGTGATTCGAGTTTTCACGAAGGCATCACACATATGCAAGCAGCCCCTGAGCAATTGCATCAGTAGTGGATGATGGACCTACTTCTTGTTGAGAGCATTGAAAAGAATAAAAGAGTCGACTTCTATATGAATAAATTTAATTCCTTAAGAAAGAGCAATAGTTAGTCCTCCCTAATAGAAGTAAATTCAGCTACATTAATAGAACATACCCCATTTAAACAAGAGCAAGCATAAACAAATTTTAGAGAGGAGTCTTTAATAACACTTCCATATCCCAAGAAACCAGGGTTGCCATTAGCAGCCTTATCAGTATTAAGTTTGGCCTAACCAATGTCTGAGGCTTCCATGAAATAAACTTAGTGGTAACCTTGCACAATTTGTTAGGATTAGAACAAGAAACTGACACGCCCGGACCTTGTCCGCACGTGTCAAGTCGTATAATTATGTATTGATGTCTTATCAATATATCAAATTGAACTTCTCATGGATGTTTCAAACTTCGTTTAGCTCAATTTCAAGCTTAAAAACCCTAAAATTGAAGTCCGGGGATGTGGGCCCCACTTGGGAATCGAGAACGGGGGCAATTGGGCCGAGTTGACAGGAGTCAACTATGGAAATGTTGACTCCGGCGCCGGACCCGTTGAATTTAAAGGGGTCTCGGATGGCCGAGACCCCCATTTCTCACATTTCCTCTTCTCTTTCAATTCTCTCCGATTTCTTCTTCAATTCTCTCTGAACCAAGCCTTCAATCCCTCTTCAAACACTTCATTAATCATCAATATCAACTTCTTTTGCCATCTTAAAGATCAAAACATCAAGATTTCTAAGGAAATCATCAAATCTAGAAATCTGGAAACTTGGCGACAGTTTGTTCATCAGCCAATATCTTTTGATTCAACCGTGCGTTTTGGCTGAGAATTTGGTATGTTGTTCTAGACTCATCAAGCTTTAATTTGATAGTTTACACGCTTGATTTCATGGTCTGAGCTAAGAGAATTTGATGATTGAAGTTGAGATTTCTGTTTTGTCCGAGTAAAGTCAACTCTTGATGTTTTGATCCAAAATTCGAGCATGATTTGTTGTTTGATTCAGTTCTTGAAGCTATGAATTCATAGATCATGTGTTTAACTTGCTGTGTTTCAATTTTGGTGCGGATTGGTGTTGAATCCAAGTCAAACCGAGCATGTTTTGGATGAAAGGCCGAAACCGGCCATTTTCTGGGCTAGGTCCGGCGCCGGAGACGGCCAAAATCCGGGATTTATCCCGAATTTGGCTCACTCCCGCCCGGGAGTGAGAAACTGTCGGCAAGGGGTACTGTAGCACCAGGGGTATTTTGGTAATTTTGCAACCCTAGACCCCATTTGACCCCAATTGACTCCAATTAGCTCCAATTGACTTCTGGACTTGTCAATTTTAGACCGAGACCTTTAATTGGTGTTGATTTATGATTTGAACATTGGTTGAATATTTTATTAATCAAATTAGAATTTAATTTGATTATTTAGGTACGTGATCGTACGAGATTTGGACCGGTAGCAATTTGAGCCAAGGCATACGTGGGTAATCGGGGAGTATACAACTCTCCTCACTAGTGAGTGGCTTGGATTATATTGGTTGACCATTGAGGGTTAACCGTTTTCAAATTTATTTATAATTACTTTATTAAATTGTTTTTATATGTTTTGGGGTATGAATTGTCCACCCTCACACACTGAGTTTATAAAGGATTTAAAGGGTGGGAATTTCAATAAATTTTATATAATGATATTATTATTGATTATTATATGGGGAACGAAATCCCTGAGAGATGATGAGATTGATTGTTTTACTCGGGCTCCAATATGAGGGAGCGTGGACCGAGTTTATGAGCATGCGTGATATTCAGTCGTGGACCGCCTATTGAGGGGCACGGCAGTCGTACCTGGTTGTGAGAGGCGCGTAGGGAAACCCGCCAGGACTGCTGTGTTCCACCACAGCGAGGCAAACGTCAAGGGAATGGGCCAAAGAGTAAAGTAAAATGTTTTAAAAGTATAAAGTAACCCTTGACGGTCCAGTGGATACCCAGTGCACGGGTATACCTTATTGGGACGATTTCATATGCCAGCCCATTTGGATATATGTATTATTATTGATTTGATATTTGATTTGGTTGGGATTTCATATATTTCAGTAAATGATTTATTAAATTAATATTTGGATTATTTCATATCCCCAGCCTGAGGTGATCGGTCTTTATAACCGAGTCTCTCACTGGGTACATGTTTATGTACTCACCCCATTCACTTTTGTTCTCAGATCATCAGTCTTTGGACGGCGGACGTCCTGGTGGCCAGTGATCCCAGTACGGCACTGTGGACACGATTTTGTAGGTGCCACCTCATTTTGCTTTGTGTATCTTGGCTCAGAATATTATTGCATCTTACATATACATTTGTGTATTTATAAATAATATTTTTCCGCTGCATGGAACACAGTAAGATGTGATATTTTATTATTAAATATTTTGAATTATATTATCTATGATATTTCATATGATTTCATATATATTGCTCGAGTATCCTTTATTTTTAAGCCTTGTATCATCTTGGTTGCCTGCCTGACGAGGCACGCATCTCGAGGTGGTACGGCGGTTGTCACGTGGCCAAGCCTGCGGGTCGGGGCGTGACAGAAACAAACTCAACAGCATATATAAAAGCATCGATTGTAATAATATCGAGCATAATGGGCTTATTTTGGAATAAAAAAAATTACAAGCCTTCCACACTACCCATAAGAGAATGCTAAAAGCAGTGTTATAAGGTATAATACTTTCAAAAAAATGAATCTTATAAGTTTGATGTTTCCATCTTTTGAAAACAATGGACAGATGCATTAAAGTTATATTCCAAAAATTAAATAAGAAGGACCATAACGGTTTGAAAACAAACAATCCTGGAATAAGTGATCTATCGTTTCCTCGTGAAAAGAGCACATACTACAAGAAGGATTAGAAATAATTTTCCTAGAAGAAAGCAAAGCAGCAATAGGTAAGTTATTTTTAGCAAGCATCCATAAAAAAGTTCTAATTTTTGGAAGGGTATGAACCTTCCAAAGCTCCATCCAAGGAAGGGCAAGGCATTCTATATTTTTAGAATGTTTATAATACAGCTAGTGGTAAGTTAGTGTAGTTTTAAAATGCAGAGAGTTGCTCGCCCCCAAATAGCGATATCATGCCTAACTAAGAAAGCAATAGGTATACCTTTTATTATATTACATATATGAAGAGAAAAATAAGGAGAAACAAAAGACAAATTCCAAGAATTGGATCGATCAATGATATCTCTGACTTGCAATTATAAAAGTTGTGATGGAATAGTTTCAGGACCAACAAAACTAAAAACCGATTAACTTAATGCCCATTTACTAGACCATACATTGAGAGTACTATAAGGATGGACTGACAATGCTATCTCATCCTTAAAGTCTTTTAATATAAACAGAACACCCTTCCAAAACCATGACCCTTTATGACCACAAGATAGAATAGGAAATCAATTGTAGGGAAGTATTTTCCTTTAATAACCTAAACCTAAAAAGATTAGGGGTTTGTAAAGATCTGCCAGCACAACTTAAAAAGAAAAGATTTACGAATAAGAAAAAAAAATTAAAACCTAGCCCTCCTAATATTTTGGCAAGGTGAGTTTTTCCTAGCTAATAAGAGAAGTTCTCTTTCTCGAGGAAGACTTATTCCAAAAGAAGGTAGCTGAAATTCTATGTAAGTTTTTAATGTTATGAGTAGGTCTAAAAGTAGCCAATGAGTAATTTGGCATAGATTGAAGAACAGAGTTAATCAAAACAAGTTTCCCTATATAAGATAAATGATAATTATACCAAATATTAATCTTCTATTACAAATATGGTAGCCCCTGAAGATTTCCAAGATACTACAGTGCATGATTTTATTACAAATATGGATTGGGATAGTGATGTTGTACATGAGTTGCCAGATGTGCTAAAAAATCAACTATCTTTGGTCATGTCAATGGAAAACCATGAAGATAGAATAGTTTGGGGGACCTTCTCTGATGGAAACTTTTCTGTAAGCTCAGCTTATCAACTCTTAAGGGGTCAAGAGATATCAACTACTAATTGGAATCTAGTTTGGAGACAGAATTTGCCACCTCATGTTAGAATGTTTATGTAGTTGACTGTTCATAATCATTTGTTGACAAGAGAATCATGTTTTAAAAGAAGCATCTATACTAATTCAGATTGTCTGAGATGTGAGGGTAATGTCAAATCTATATTGCATGTTCTTCGAGATTGCAATACTTCTCGCTTGGTTTGGTCTCATTAGTTACGAGGTAAGAGGTTTGATCACTTCAACTCTTTAGAGTTGTTTGAATGGCTTCGATATAACCTCTCTAACCAAAACTTCATTGTAGTTGATAATATTCCTTGGTCTGAATTGTTTAGTTTTATTTGTTGGTTTATTTGGAAATGGAGGAATTGTTTCATCTTTGAGCTGGATTTTGTCTGGTCGAACCAAGCTACTAATATTGTTTATGCTAGTATGTATGATTATAGGAAATACAGGTAAGTTCCGAGTACAGCTATCAATAAGCGTGTTTCATTAATTGCTTAAAGATGTTCTTCGCCAGGGATGGTTAAAGTTGATGTAGATGCTGTTGTGAAAGCAAATCCAGGGGACCTTGCACTAGGAGGTTTATGTCGTGATGCAGATGGCAACTGGCTATTTGGCTTTACAAGGAGACTTGGATGGGGAGATATAACGAAAGCGGAGATTTATGCAATTTATCATGGATTGCGCCTAGTGGGAGTGAGGCTATCATCGAGTGATTATTGAATCCGACTCCTGCTAGCTGTAAATAAAGTAAATGGAGACTCTTCTGTAATGGATCCACTTTGCCAAATTATGCAGCAAGCAAAAAACTTTTGGGAAGAAATTGGCATTGTTTTGTTGTTCATGCCTATTGAGAGGTGAATATGTGTGTCAACTTTCTCGCCACATGGGCTTATCACTGCAACTTTGAGGTTACTTAACTAAAGAATCCACCTGGGACTCTACATCGTTTGTTGCAAGAGGATTCGATTAGTGTACCATGGCCTAGGCCATCTTTGTTAGCTAAATCGATCGCTAACCACTCTTATGTACCAAAAAAAATATTAATCTTTTATGAGCTTTGTCTACTAGAAAGTTCTAAAACTAGTTTTACCTAATAGGAAAGGCATTCCTAAATATTTCTCATTTCTCTTAGCTAAAGGTATATTAAGGTAATCAGTAGCTAATTTCCTGGTAGATATAGAAGTGTTAAAAGAGAACAAAATAGAAGATTTTGATAAATAAATCTTTTATCCTGAAGCATAGAAAAATTCATCTAACAAAAGTTTGATATTTATCCAATTGTGCTTTAAAGGCTGCCAGACAGAGACTTTCAATTCCTGTGTTAAGTTTTGCTGATGATTGCACTACAAGAAAATCAATAATTAGGGACAGTTAATAAGTGGCAAATGTTGTTTTGCCTCTAAAATGGTGTTTCAGAAGTAGATAGAATATTTGTCTTTATACGTAACTATAATATGCCTCTAATTCTAATGATTTAGAGGCCAAAAAATTATTTGTCTTAAAAGCATCCCACTTCTAATGCATCATTATATACTTAATTAAGTAAAAAATGAAAATAATAATTATCCCTTTTTTATGAATCGTAGGATTTAGAACTTAATTTTTAGCCTTTAGATCAAATGTGATAGAAACCCTAATTCCCACTATTTATTTGGTGCTTGCCGTCAAAAAATTGTCTCTTAGTTGCCTTCCAAACTCCTTTTCACCTTTCTTTGCTTCAAAATGAAAACCCATTCTTAAAGTGTTTCTCTCAAATCAACAATGGAGATTTAAGTGGTTAGGTACAAACCATCACGTATATTTCCAAAGAAATAATCTTAGAATTATCATATGTTTACAACTTTTGGGGTTCAAATGTTAAAGAAAATTTTCACTTTAGCAAATGATGATGGAGTGTACGGCTTTTGTCTTCCTATGAAGGTATGATAATTTTATTTTTAACTTACTACGATTGTTGCTAGTTTTTTTCCAATTAATTAGATATATATTACTTTCTTTACTTTGTTTGGATCTTGACCTGACATTCAAGTTTATTTTGAATGTTTTCACAAACAAAAAAAAGGATCCAACCAAAGAAAAGATTGCGTCGTATGTGAAAAACGTATCCCCACTTCCCTTCTGTAACAGTGCCTCGTGGTTGGCAATTTTTTTTATACTTTTGACTATCCTATATTATCTTTGTAATTTTTTTTTGAAGCATAAAAATGCCTTTGGAAAATGGAACAGGAGTAAAAGAATATCTTCGAGAAATTAAGATAGTAGAAGGAACTAATATCAAATTAGCAGACATATGGAGAAAGACACATGACGAGGATGATTGGGTTGGTATGCTTGATCCATTTATTCCTCTCCTACGATTTTAGCTTACTAGCTATGGGGAAATGGCTCAAGCTTGTTATGATGCATTTGATTTTGGTCAATTCTTTGTCTATTGTGGCAGTTGTAATTTTTAATGTTATGATTTTCACTTTTATTCAAATTGCCAGATGCTAGGAAAAGTGAGGCATTCTTCATGAGAGATATGACAGAGGCAAGTATTGGCTAGAGACTAACAACAAATCAAAATCTTTCAGAGTTGCATATTCCAATGTGTTTCAAGAGGGTTACAAGGCAACGAAAGTGTTCGAGTGGATTTAGAGAATAATGTTCATTGTTTCTATTATTTTTTATTTTTATGATGTAATCACATGTATTTTAGTAATAAAATCCAATTATTTTTCCTCAAGAAGAGATATTGTCACACCCCGATCCGAAGGTCGAGAATATGATAACCGCCGCGTGCCACGAATTGTGAATGTCACGCTTCACCCACAACTCGAGGCTCGCAAGGCTTACAGCATCTTGAACTTATTTAATAAATCCATTTAAACTTGTTATGCAAAATAAAAAAATAAGATTTTAAAAAAATATTTAGGCAGTTCGAAATTTTAAATGGAAGCAATCCTTTAAATCGAGAAACATAGGTAAATAATACTTTAACGGAAATTAAGTCATGCCAGTGGATCCAGTAATAAACACACATAAGTCGCTTAGACTTACTGTGAGATGTCCGGAGACGAGTCTCGACACTTAGCGGTCTACCCTTTTCGTACGGTTAATTATCCTGAAAAATAAATTTTAAGAAAAATGGGGTGAGTATATTTTTCTATACTCAGTGAGTGTGACAAGATCATCAATAAAATCCAGATTTATGAAAATATAAGCACGTAGTTTATGAAATCTTGAGTTGAAAGTTTATAATATTTTGAAAATATCTAATTAGTCGCCTTATTAGCGATCAAGCATTTATTCATTTCAGCATAAGGAAACTTCAAGTTAGCATTCAAGAATCGTCATAACTCAACAGTAGTCAAAGTGAATGATTATCCGTAAGAAAACATTTTAGGGCTCGCCAAAACACATTGCTTACACCTTACCCGGCCACGATGAAGTATAAGCCCACCGAGGTTTTCCTCTAATTTTATTTATGAAATGAAAAACCCTCTACTCGGCGTTGGCACGGGCCTTCACCACGGGTGGTACGTGGCTTGTCCGCAGTGCTCCCATTGGGGTCACATATTCACATAACAGTGTGCACAAAACCCCTGTACCATCCACCCCAAATGAGAGTGAAAAGCCTACTCACGCCGGCTCCACAAGCTCGGACCGTGATAGGCGTCACTGCAGTGACTAACATCGTGTCCACCAAAATCATAATGTAACAACATTAATTCCAATCGAACATCATTTGACCAATTGGCCCATTATCAAAGTCAGTCCCCAATAACATCAGTCCCAATCAATTTCATTAAAAATCCAAATACTTGATTCCAAAAATAATAGGACAAGTCAATTCATATCAAGATCATAAACAACCATTATAAACCAATTGAAATTCAAAGAAATCAAACTATTGCATTTAGAAAAATAATTTAAATAGCAAAATATTTATTTAGGTCAGTAAAGTCCCACTCACTGGTTTGGGGAGGGTATACACTCCCACTTTATCACACGCTAATTTTCCTCGAAAGAGATCCTGCTACTCTGAAGGAATGTAGGCTCCGATTGAGTTTAGTCCCCTTTGATTGTTTACCTCCTATTTACAGCCTACCAATAAGTTAAAATAGGAACAGAATTCATACACATACCCGTCGACGTGTAGACCCATAGCCGTCGACGGTCAAGCTATTCAATGACTACTACTTTTAAATCCAGACTATCCGTCGACGGATATGAGGGTGGACGTCCACTGCGAACATTTCCAGCGTACACCTAACATTAGACGTCGACATCTCCCAACCTAACCGTCGACGGGTGGAAGTTTCTGACTCTGTGAGACCAAATTATTCATACATCCGTCGACGTCCAAACACGTGCACGTCGACGGGTAAAAGTTTCTGACTTCTAGTGCCGCGAGATTATTTACCCATCCGTCGACGTATGACTCTTTACCCGTCGACGGATAGTTGGGCGTGGAGACCAATTTTACTACCAAATCAACTACCTTTCCATTAAATTATTCAACTAACCAAAGGCTATTCTTCCTTAGAAATTCAGCACTACATTACACAATTGAGGGTTTCTTCTCTCATGTAATTTAATCACATTTTCTAGTGTAGTGAGCTTTCATAAACCTCATGTTCCATCTCAATCTTCCTTGAATCCAAATTTGGCTTAAATCTTAAATTTAAGAATTCTCCATAACATTTCTAATTTTCTAGATTCATAAGCATACAATGAAATTCATGCTAAATTAGCTTGATATTCATGATTTGCATATCAAGAACTAACAAATAGCATTGAATTTAAGTATGCTTACCTTGGAAGTTCAATTTCCCACCAAAAGCCTAAACTTTCCACTTGCAATTTCTCCTACATTAGTTTGAATTTCTTGAAATTGATTTGGGAATATTAATGAGCAAGTCAAGAGCTTCAAGTTGGTTAGAAAATTTGATAGACTTGTTTGGCAAAGTTTGGACTTGTGTTTATGGAGTGAGCTTTTCAAGGTTTCAACAATGGAGGTTTTTGCTCATCTTTTCTCAAGGTTGAAGACAACATGAAGCTTGTTGAATTTTCTAGACTTTTCTAAGCTTGATGGCCGGATTTTTGGAAGACAAGGAAGATGAAATTTGGCTCAATCCTAGCCTTCCATTTTTACTCCTTTGACACTTGTCATTAGGTGATTAACTTCATAAAAGAAAATTTTGTTCTGAGTTCCCATTTTATCCTCCAACAATCATTAAAATGCCATCTATATCCTAAGCCAGTGTGATAAAATTTTCAGTGTCTATTTTCATTCTTCAGACAATTTCCTTTTATTCCATTGGCAGCGAAATTTTCAAATTCCCCGTCATTTGTTAACAATTTCAGTCGAAATTTTTAACCTTACTACTAATTCCTTACTAGTCACTTAATCTCATCCATGTCCTTCTCATCACTTAAGTAAGGCTTTACCACTCTCTTGCTAACTGATGCACACTCTAGTTGGCGGAAAGAAACAGGTGTTTGGTACGGGTATTACAGATATTATGTCATTTTTATTTTTATCAAATTCTAAAAAGGTTTAATTATATGCAATTTAATTCACACCTTTTATATATATACTGGGAAATTTAAAAAATAATATATATATATATATATATGTTTAGGGGCAAGTATAAAATTTTCCTCAAAAAGAGATATCATCACAATTTTTTTATTAAATTCCAAAATGGTTTAATTATAAGCAATTTAATTGACACTTTTTTTTTATCTTTTGGTGAAATTAAATATATATATATATATATATATATGTATGTATGTATGTGTGTGTATGTTTAGAGGCAAATACAAAAGCTTCTATAAGCTCAAGTGTAATAGTCTTCATATGTGTTGCTATATCAAATTAGAGACAAATATTTATGCGTCAAAATTTCATATTTAGTTTCTAATTTAATTATCACTAAATTTAATTAGAGGCACAAATATGTGTCTCTAAAGGTGATAATTAAAGGCAAATATATTTGTTTTTAAAGGGTCTAATAGAAGCAAATAAATTATTGCTATACACTATATTTAAAGACATTTAAATATGCCTCTGTTTATGAAATATTAGAGGTAGAAATATATGTTTTTAAAGGTAGTAATTAAAGGCAAATATATTTGTTTTTAAAGAGTTGGATAGAGACAAATAATTGGTTGCTATTAACCGCATTTAAAGACTTTTAAATTAGCCTCTATTTGTTATAATTAGTGACAATTATTTATTTGTCTCTAATATGCCGCTAATTACATTTAACAACTGGAGCATCCAAGACAGATATATTAATTGCCCCAAAATCATTTAAAAATAATTAAATAAGCTTTTGAGACAAATATATATACCTTTAAAAGCCATTTGTGTTGTAGTGTTGTTTCCGTTTTTTTGTGTGAAGATAAATAAAAAAGGAGACATAAGATCTCCTTGTCCTAAGCCCACAAGTTGCAGAGGATAAATAAAAAAGGAGACATATATAGGGTCTCTTTGTCTTAAGCCCACAAGTTGTGAAAAAATTAGAATACATATGGTCATTGATAAGAAATAGTAGAAACAGAAGTGAGAATATAATTTATCCATCTACATGGAAAGCCATAATTTTGTAAACCTTTAGTAAGGAAAGACCATTCAATCTTATCATAGGCCTTTTCAAAGTTAATTTTAATGGTCATATCATAACATTTACCACTTCTTTTCTTGTTAAGAGTATGTAGTAGTTCATGGACAATTATAGTATTATTAGAAATATGATGGTCTTGAACAAAAGCATTCTGGTAAGGACTGATCAGGGAAGGAATGACGTTTTTCAGCTTTTTAGTAATAATAGTAGATATAATCTTATAAAAAACAACATATAAACTTATAGGCTGACATTGTGATAATTTTTTAGGTTAAACAACCTTGGAATGAGAACAATAATGATGGCATTGAAATTAGGAACTAAAATACTAGTCCTAAAGAAATACAAAACAGCCTCACACATAAAATTCCTTATAAAACTCCAATAAGTCTTAAAGGCAATAGCATTAAAGCCATCCATGCCTGCTGCTTTGTTATTGCCCATCTTAAACAATACATCCTTTATTTCATTATTGGTCATAGGTCTATCTATATCGTTAAGGTGTTCTTCTGAAAGCCTCAAGTAGTAGGGGTCTAAAGGAGGACAAAAATCATGGTTGTTATTAGAAAGAAATAAACTGGAAAAGTAGTTTAAAATTTCAGTTTGAATAGAAGCTAGATCAGATATCCACCTAAGTTGTTCATATTTCAAAGCATAAATCATATTCCTGGCTATCCTTGTCACGCCCCGACCCACCCGAGTCGGCCACATGGCAACCGCCATACTGCCTCGAAGTACGTGCAAGTCCGTCACGCATCCGAAGCACCGCAAGGCATTGAAATGGATATCATTGCTGCAAAACAAAACTAAAATTTTAATTAGAAATCATTTAATAAAATAAATAAACTTAAAACGTACACCAATGGATTAATTTGAAAGAAGTACCTAGGCAGCGGAATACTATTAAACCTAAGCCACCGACATCTCCTAGTGAGCCTCCTTTCTATAGCCGACTCTGTACACGAATCTGCATCCATCCACTTTGGATACAGGTGAGTGACAGAGGTTCTATGAATCTCTATCGAGGTTAAGGAAAACAGGAAAATTCAAAATAAAATAACATTAACATATATATATATATATATATATATTTCTTTTGAAAACTCTTTTAAAACTTTGTAATAAATAAATATATAAATCTCAAATGGGCTGGCATCTCTATCATACTTGAGGCACGACCCGTCGGTCGCCTTACGCCTCACTGCACCAAGGGCTATCTCTTTTCTCATTTATAATTATTTTCTCTTTCCTATCTCTCTAACCCTTTCCCTCGATGGTGCCTCGCTGTGGTGGAACACAGCGAACTGGAGCTCTGGCGAGTGTCCCTACGCGCCTCTCCCAACCAGGCTCGA
The DNA here is from genome assembly GCA_030664755.1 of Microcos paniculata. Lineage (NCBI taxonomy): Eukaryota > Viridiplantae > Streptophyta > Magnoliopsida > Malvales > Malvaceae > Microcos > Microcos paniculata. Next base: position 22,486,376 of record CP131461.1, read on the forward strand.
CTCACCGTGCCCCTCGATAGGTGATCCACGGCTGAGTATCATGCATGCTCTCAAACTCGGTCCACGCTCCCGCAAATTGGAGCCCCGAGGAACCCTCTCAATCACTCATCTCCCAAAGGCATCGTACCCTTAATAATCATAATAATAATCTTTCAAATATATATATATATATATATACGCATAAAACATTTACATTTAAAACATATAGTCACACACACATAAGTTTTTATATTTCTTTTTAAAACATCCCACTCACTGTGTGGGTATATCACAAACAAGTGTGTGTGGATTCCCCGTATCCCAAAACCTTTTTAAAAACATTTATGTTTTTAAAATCATTTTTAAAAAATCTTTTTCACCAGTGGCTAAATAAAGAAGTCTAAGTCACTCACAGTGATGGGAAATTCGTATACTCCCAAGCGCTCCATGTAGCTTTAACCTCCGGGGCATCACCGCACTCGATTATCCGGAGCCCTAGTACACGGAAATACATGTTAGCATTCATAAATAAATTTATGAATGCACCTATGAGGCTTTAATATGACCTAAGACGATGTTTGGAAGTGATTCGGGGCTTAGAAAAGTGTCCGGGAGGTTCTGGGGAAAAAATTGGACACTTGGTGAAAAATTACTAAAATGCCCCTGAGGACCCCGTGGGCCCCACACTCGGGCCCAGCCCAGCCTGAATTCTGGGCCATATAGGGCCTCCCGCGTGGCTGGATCAGGCCCAACCACGGATTGGGCCCGGAGATGGCCCACCTGCGCAGGTGGGCCAAATTGGCCAGGTCCTGCGTGGGACTCGGCGAGGCGGTCTCTCCCGCGCTGGAGAGACGCAGCTCCAGCGTGGGAGCCGCGCACCAGCCTCGGGATCCGGGGCTTTTCCTAGGTTCTCGAGCCCCTCGGTCCATCGATTGTCGTTAAATTTGATATGGAGGTTCCTCTCACCTCCCACGATGCGTTTACTGGAGCAGAAACGAGAATTACAAGCTCAAAGTTCCTAGATTTCGAATCTAAGCTAGAAATCTAACTAAAAGCTGAAACTAACTTTGAGCTTGGATTTCTCCTAGACCAATGCATGGATAAGCGTACAAACTTAGAAAAACGAAGATCAAGGAGTTGAGAACAACTCACCAAGATCTCGCCTTGAACTTGCAGTCGGTCAAAAGTCTAAAATTGCTCCAAAAGAGCAGTTGAGAGAAAAGAGAAAGGAGAGAAGAGAGAAAAAGAGAAAATGAGGGGGAGAGGCTCGGCCTCCCCCTATTTATAGGGTAGCTCGGCACCGGGTCTACTCGGGCCCCGGGCTAGACTTTTTCCCCTATTTAAAACCTCTTATAATTTCATTCCTTGGCCCGATCCACCGACCAATTCACCAATGGATGTCCAATCCATTGGCTATGGACTTAAAGAAGTCCACATAGAGATTCCATGCATGGTCACCAATCTTATCTTCCAACTACCTCTTGTCTTAAGCTTATCTTCTCTTCAGACTTGACACAGCCGGACTGACATATTGTTTAATTATCGCGTCATCTTGTACTATTCCGTTCATATGAAAAGGTCATGCTAGGTCTGGGTGTGTCAACTCTCCCCTCATTCTAAAAATTTCGTCCTCGAAATTAAATAAGGTAGCTTGGGGAGATTTGGCTTCCATTCGAAGTGCTCATTTCGTTTTCGAATAGTGTTCGCCTCACTATTCACCGCTGAAATTTACCACGCTTTCGCTGCGCACTCTGATCATTCTCTCTCTCAAGAGTGGCTCTATTACCCTTCTACTCTTGAGTTTGAACCTCATCTTTTCCTTAACATAGCCTACCCTTACCTATTCATGGGTTAGGCTTTCTTGATTCCAATTGTGTTCCTCGGAGGTTCTTTCTTCGCTTTAGTTATGCTTGCTTGATCCTCTCGCTTTGTTCTCATCCCATTCTCTAAGTCTCTCTTGACGAGATTACCCTCTTGTTGCCTTTGAGGTTCCATACTTCTTACTCTTCTCAGGAGTTCCTCTCCTTTTTCATTACCATTGCCTCTCGCTTTGAGGCCATCTTCTACCGCGTACCTTGTCGTTTCATGGTCTTATACTCGTCTTTGTAACCAAGCTATCGCTAAAGATCTTCGCTGAACTCCCTCGCCTCCGCAGCGAGGATGCGGTGAGTTAATTATCTTTCCCCCTACCTTGGTTTTGCTTCTTTGTTTCGTCTTTTACTTCCACTCTCTCTTTTCATGGCGTATGAGTCGAGCTCTTGTATACACTGGCCCACACTTGGCCACATCACAACAGAGGAATCAAAGATCATGCCCTCTCGACTCTCACAATTTGACCCACTCTCTGACCACCCATCACAATCACAAATAGGGCCCTCGGCCCATCATATCATGTACAGGGCCCATGGCCCATCACATCTCATCTCGCATCCTTACTGGGATGGAGAACTCTGGGTGGCCTCATGCACACCCCCAATCACACATCGGGCTGGTACTCTCGAGTGGTCATCACAGAGATCCTCAAGATCTCGATCTCTAATCTTTTCTCTTATAGGGACGCCCCACACATGGCTCCCAAATCCATCACATTTGAGCCCCGACCTCATAACCATTCATACCATTTCTCTTGCCTCTTAGGCATTCCTTAACTTTTATTTTCTTGAAATACCCACTACAGGAGGTGCCTCGTGTTTCTCTTCCTTTCAACCTCTTTTCTTTCACATTAGCTTCAATGCTAATGGTTAATTTCTTTTCCTCCTTTCATCAACAGTACTATTTGGGGTTTATTTATCCCCATCTCTTTCCTCTTCTTCCTTTCCATTTACCCACGTCCATTGTGGGGTCCACCTTTTCTTTTATTTCCCAACCAACGCGGATCAGCGCGTTCATGCACGTTATACTCGTATGGCACCTTTCGTAGCCTCTTTATCTTCATGCTTATTCTTCTTAGGGTTTCTCGTCCCTTCACTCGATTTTGCCCTTCTCTTGGGTCGGTTGCCCCTTCTTGGCATCGTTTGCAGTTCTTGAAATCTCCATATCCTTTCTCCTTCCCATATTCCTTTACCTTGATTTATGTGGTCTTTCACGTCTTATCCAAAGTTCCTTTACCTTGGCTTCATCTTTTCCTACTTTGCTTTCTTCTCTGACTTTCTTCATCATTCTCATTCTTATTTCTCTTTTCTTCTAACACCTTTGATTCTCTTAGGTGTTAGAATTCATTTTCTTTTCCTCATACTGACTGTGCTCATAGAAGTTCCTGAGCTTGATCAATTCCTTTCTTTATCCTTTGCTCACAGAAGTACGGGGATTTCTTCTTGTTATCTTTTCTGTCTCAGTTCCCTTATCTATTGCTTTCACATGTGGGTTTCCTTTCTCTTAGCCATCTTCAGCTCTTAACATTTTGGTATCACTCCTTTGTCTTTCGATACCATGGTTCATTTATCGTGGGCAACACCTTTCTTTATCCTTCATTGCCTCACTATCTTGCCCACGCCAAGCTAATTCCACTTTAGCTCGGTTTGACTTCATTTCCCACATCCTTTCTTCATTTATCATTTTTTGGGGAGTTTATCCTCAAGGTTAACTTACTCCCCTCCTTCTAAAAGATTTAACTTATCCTTTTCATCCCTCGACTTCTTAACCTCGTTTCCTTTTTCCTCACTTTACTTCTTTATTTTCATCCTTTCATCGCTTTCGGTTCCAACCATTATTCTGGTTCATGCTTTATTACCTTTTTGTCTTCTTCAGTTTTAATCATCACCTTATTCATTCTCGTCTTATCCTCACTTCTTTCTTCAACTCTTACTTAGGTTGATCCACTTTCCTTATTCTCTGTGTTTGATTATTCATCCGTTCCTATTATCATTATCATCATTATCCTCTTTATCATCATTCTTCCACCTTTGTTTACTCCACCACGATTTGGTATCCTCACTTCTTTATTTCTATTTTCTTCTCTTTCATTCGTTCCTCACTGATATCATCCTTACTCGTCATCCATTAAGATACAATCATCTCCATTCACTCGTTTCCTACGAGTGCTCATTCTCTCATGTTTTCTCCAATTTTTCTTTCTATCCAACCTCTTTATCTCTTCTTTTATCATCTAACTAATCAGGGTTTTCCTTTCCCTTCTTTTCACCAATCCGTCTCCGTGACCTCTTTTTCTCTTTCTTGGTTCTGGCCTCCATTAATCCTTGCTTATTCATTTCTTTTTCTCTAACTTATTCGCTTTAGGATGTAGTGCCTTGGCTTGACTCGAGTTCGGGGTCCATTATGCTCGACTCTCTTTAACTAATATCCGTTTCTAAGTCTTTTATTCATTTTCTTTCACTAAATCTTTCTTAGTCCTCTTTCTATACTTCTTTTAATCTCCTTTTTATACTCTTCTTTAATCTATCTCTAAGTTACTCACCTAGGTTTTGTCTCTAACCCTAATTTCCTAGTCTTATTCTTTTACTAATCCTGGTCAGTCATTTGGAGCTATTAACCTATGGTTCATTATGACATTATCACAAATTAAGGTTAAAGTTTACTAGTGATAGGTTATGCTTTTCTTCTTTTAAGGCTCTAGTCCTAGTTAACAAATTTAGTTCATCAACTAAACTAAGTCTCTCTTTCTTCTTAAACCTCGTTCTTCTTTTATTAGCCTAGGATCTTCTTTTGCCTAGGGTTTTTATGCTTTCTTTCTTTATTAAGAAAGCCTCAACACTACATCACGACATTACTTTATCCATTATTTAAAGGCGTGCTTTTCTTTTCCTTTCTTTTTCTTCTTCCTCACCAGTTCCTTCTGTGACGTCTTCACAATGCTAGAGGAAATTCTTTTCGTGCCTTCCATTAGCATGAATTCAGGCATTCCCATCATTGCTGTACATTACACTCTTTCTTCGCTTGCTTTCTTCCCATTCACTTGTCGTTATCATTTCGCATTATCCTTTGGAAGTCTCCTCATTCTTACTCTTATTATCACCCAATGATAAGGGTACACCACTTTTAATCTCCTTAGGAGTGAAGGTTTACAACTTACCTTTCTGTTATTTCCATTTCCTCCATCTTCATTTCCTTTCTATTCTTTTCCTCCATTATCCTTCTTAACATTGGTATCCAATGGTCGGACAAGTAGTAACAGACGTACCACTCGCTAACCACTTGGATGTAATCTCTTTTCATTCTTTCCCCATTATCCGTCTTATTATCCTTACCTTATTCCTCTTCATCGTTTCCCAAGAATGGCTTCTCTCTTGTTCCCTTTCCTTACTCTTCATTTTTGTCATCCTTAAATCCTTTAGGGTTTTCTCTTATCAATCCTTTTCACATCCTCAAGTGATCTTTCCATATATCACCACTTGGGGTCTTGGGCTCACCCTTTCTTTTCCAATTTCCTTGTATGCTTCTTCTCAATTGATTCTAAGTGGGCTCTCTTTTGTCCACTTACACACCAAAGTGTAAGAACAAGTGGAGTCGGCTAGCCTTTATTGTACTCATCTTGGCTTCTGCCCACTTCTAGGAGCACTCTTGCAGCAATTTCTGCATCTCCACTATTTCCTCTTCGACTTCAGTATAAATTTGGGGATTGTCCTTTCCATTTACGTCCACACCATTCTTTGTCCTTCCCTTTGAATGGCATGTCTCACCCCTTACACATCACCGTGTAAGAATAAATGAAGTTAGTTAGCCCTTGCTGCCACTTCTCCCACTTTATGCTCACCCCTTGGAGCATCATCCGGGCAATCTGTGGGCTTATCCCACCAGACTTGCCAACCTGTGGGCTTTTCGGCAATCGCTTCTCTTCATCTCCATTTGATGCTTTGTAAGGTCCTCCTCGATCCTCGATCCGTTTGCTCGAATGCTTCATCTCACGTCTTGAGGTTTTTGGTCAACAACATCCTCCGTGATTGACTCCTTCGATTTCTTTCATTCTAACTGAACTCTCTCTCCTAGGCTACACACCATCGATGTAGAAAACGAGAGAACTGAGGTTAGCATTCACCCACGTTATGCCCACCTTGGCCCCTTGCCTCGTTCTAACCGCTTCGTTTCCTCCCAAGTTTTAGACGTCACTAGTGTAAAGAATTGGGGCAACGCATCTAGTTTACGCCTCAAACTCGCTGCTTTACTAGCGAGTCTCGATGTTCACAACTTCAAAGATTAAACATCGAACGTTGTGGGCATTGAACCAGTTCCCACTAGTGAGCCTCTAACTAGGCTTCCAAGGAGGATTAGACGAGATATTACCTATCTCGACATCTCAAGGGAAATACTATCCCTTGCACAATTTAGCTGTCGAGTAGAAGGAACATTGAAAGTTGAAAATTTGAGTTTGGGGAGTTTATTGGAAAGCGTGCCTTGCTTGCACGAATCTCAAGGAAAAGGTGGTCGTGATATCTTCTCACTTTAGACCACACTCGAGAACACTATTTGGTGGCTTGCTACTAAAGAAGGTATTCTAAGAGAAGGTTTGATTATTTATGACGCTTTCGAGTAACTATATACTCGAACACTGGAGTTCTAAACCTATTTAATCCACTGGCTTTAAAAATATTTGAAAACGTTTGAAAACACTTTTGAAAATATTTTATAGGTTTTGAAAACCTAACTGGAGCTCTGGCGAGTGTCCCTATGCGCTTCTCCCAACTAGGCTCGACTCACCGTGCCCCTTGATAGGCGATCCACGGCTAAGTATCATGCATGCTCTCAAACTCGGTCCATGCTCCCTCAAATTGGAGCCCCGAGGAACCCTCTCAATCACTCATCTCCCAAGGGCATCGTACCCTCAATAATCATAATAATAATCTTTCAAATATATATATATATACGCATAAAACATTTATATTTAAAACATATAGTCACACACACATAAGTTTTTATATTTCTTTTTAAAACATCCCACTCACTGTGTGGGTATATCACAAACAAGCATGTGTGTGTGGATTCCCCGTATCCCAAAACCTTTTTGAAAACATTTATGTTTTTAAAATCATTTTTAAAAAACCTTTTTCCCCAGTGGCTAAACAAAGAAGTCTAAGTCACTCACAGTGATGGGAGATTCGTATACTCCCAAGCGCTCCATGTAGCTTTAACCTCCGGGGCATCGCCGCACTCGATTATCCGGAGCCCTAGTACACGGAAATACATATTAGCATTCATAAATAAATTTATGAATGCACCTATGAGGCTCTAATATGACCTAAGACGATGTTTGGAAGTGATTCGGGGCTTAGAAAAGTGTCCGGGAGGTTCCAGGGTAAAAATTGGACATTTTGTGAAAAATTACAAAAATGCCCCTGGGGACCCTGTGGGCCCCACACTCGGGCCCAGCTCGGCCCGGATTCTGGGCCATACAGGGCCTCCTGCGTGGCTAGATCAGGCCCAACCACGGATTGGGCCCAGAGAAGGCCTACCCGCCCGGGTGGGCCAAATTGGCCAGGTCCCACGTAGGACTCGGCCAGGCGGTCTCTCTCGCGTTGGAGAGACGCGGCTCCCACGAGGGAGCCGCGCACCAGCCTCGGGATCCGAGGCTTTTCCTCGGTTCCTGAGCCCCTCAGTCCATTGATCGTCGTGAAATTTGAGATGAAGGTTCCTCTCACCTCCCACGACGCGTTTACCGGAGCAGAAACGAGAATTACAAGCTCAAAGTTCCTAGATTTCGAATCTAAGCTAGAAATCTAACTAAAAGCTGAAACTAACTTTGAGCTTGGATTTCTCCTAGACCAGTGCATGGATAAGCGTACAAACTTAGAAAAACGAAGATCAAGGAGTTAAGAACAACTCACCAAGATCTCGCCTTGAACTTGCGGTCGGTGTGTCCGGATCGGCCAAAAGTCCAAAATTGCTCCAAAAGAGCAGTTGAGAGAAAAGAGAAAGGAGAGAAGAGAGAAAGAGAGAAAATGAGGGGGAAAGGCTCGGCCTCCCGCTATTTATAGGGTAGCCGGGCACCGGGTCTACTCGGGCCCCGGGCCAAACTTTTTCCCCTCTTTAAAACCTCTTATAATTTCATTCCTTGGCCCGATCCACCGACCAATTCACCAATGGATGTCCAATCCATTGGCTATGGACTTAAAGAAGTCCACATAGAGATTCCATGCATGGTCACCAATCTTATCTTCCAACTACCTCTTGTCTTAAGCTTATCTTCTCTTCAGACTTGACAGAGCCGGGCCGACATATTGTTTAATTATCTCATCATCTTGTACTATTCCGTTCGTACGAAAAGGTCGTGCTAGGTCCGGGTGTGTCAATCCTAACTTTTACTCTACTCTAGAAAAAAGAGGTGTTAAGATCTCCAAATTTTATCCATTTAGAGTGAGCATTCTAGGCCCAGAATATTTCTTATTCTTTGATAGCTGCAAGGAATTAGGCATTAATATGATGTCAGTTTTCAAAAGATTATTAGATTGATCGACTTTCAATTTTTTATGGATATTCAAAAGATTATGTTTGAGTATTAATCCTGGATTGACTATGGTTCCTGTTATTACGATGCCATTACATGGAAAGTTTAGAAGTGTGTAAAAGTAATTTATAAAATAAAATATCAGGGCATTATTGTAAGAGTCCAAAGAAGATTGTTTGTTCGGTGGTTTAGGCGGGATCGGGAGAGGGAGGTCGGAAAGCACAAATATTGGTGGGGGAGGGGAAAAAGTCGGTTTGGAAGGGTCGAGCATCTTTTTTACTTTTTCTTGTTTAGAAAACGTAGAGGTTGATTTTGTCAAATGCACAAGATGAAAACATGCCCAATTGCAATACTAATCCACATGATGGTGGGAATATTTAGTGGGGAAGGTTTACTGCCTATTCATTCATTTATAAATTTCTTCCTTATGCTCGATTATGAAGATTGTTTGTTGGACCCTTCTGATAAGAACAAGCTCAAAGCCTTTTTTTTTTTTTTCTTGTGAGAGCTGCATAGAATGTGTAAACAAGAACTTTGAAGAATGATCTTTCATCGCTTATCCTAGATAGGAGACCAAAAGAGAAGCAAAGGAGAAAGATAAGATGCAAAGAACAATTCTTTCACCGCCTGTAGACTTGTACCAGATAGAATCTTTAAATTTCTTAGTGCTTATGGCATTGCCATTGATTGTCTTGAGGACTCAGAATAGTTTTAGTTTGCAATGCTTTATTCTTTCTTTGTAATGCTATGTTCTTTCTTTACAATGCTCTATCTTCATCCATGAAAATATTTTAGGCGGTATATAAATATGTTTTCTTTTCATTTTTTATTTTCATTTTCTGAAAACTATTTTCATTTTATGTTTTCTAAATTCTGTTTATTTTCTAAATTCTAGAAAATATATTTGGTATATGAAAATGAAAATAGTGAAAGTATATGTTTGGTATCTATTTTTTCAAAATTAAATGCTTTAAACCAAAACTTTACCTTACCTATGTTAAAATGTGTCTGATGAGGATGCTATCACGCAAAAGTATTTTAAAAAATATTAAAAAAACTGTTAAGAGTGTGCCTGATGAAATTCGAACCATGACACCATGAAAATCTTTTTAAAATGTTTTGAGATTGCGTGTTTTCATATTTTCGAAAGTTTTCACAAAAAAGTTGAAAACAACATTTTTTTTGTTTTCTATTTTCGGCCCATTTTCATCTAACTTTTTAGAAAATGTTTTCTGATTTGCCAATCCAAATTTTCACTTTAATTTCCTATTTTCCATGAAAATGAAAACAAAAAATGACTCTATTTTCATGTACCAAACTTTTTTGTTTAAATATTATTTTCTCTCACTTAAGGAGGATGGTAACAAATTTTCACAAGATTAAAGCATTTTGTTAGATTTTGAATACATAGCTGAGCTGACGTGATGTCGAATGTATTTCAGACAAAAAATATTTGCAACTTGCGTTGCACTTGGCTCATGGCCAAGAGCACTAGTAAAATAAGTTGCAAGTTTTATTGGAACTTTTTACTTTGCAACTAACGGTTCATATTAAAGTAATGACATCTTATGACTAGAATTGAAGCACCTTTTTCACATTTCATTGAAGATGTCACCTTGAAGAGTGCCTCAGGTAATGCAGCTGCTGCTGAGCCGAGAATGGCTAAATTTCCTTGCTGTTGCTGTTATCTCACTCCGTGCTATCTATACCAAAAATGGCAACCTACAGCATGTTCCCTTCACAATGCAACTTGGGCCTCACTTCTCTTTTGCTTAATTTGGGCCCGATGAATGTAGAGTAGATTTGGACCTTGTAATTCCTTGTAAATCTTGTAAAGCCAAATTGGGCTTCTTGTTGTCTTAATAGAAGCGGGATCCGTTTAGTGTTAAAAGCTTTGTAGTCTTTATCTTCAATTTGGGCCCATGGGTCAAACAGCTTCTTTGATTTCTAATTTGCATCCAACCCAAGTAGGGATGGTTCCATGATTTTATCAAGTGAGAGCAAATTTATAAAGTATTTATTTTTAGGAAAAATTTTTAAACTTCAACAAATTTCATTAGCACACAAATTTAAATTAAAAAGGTAATATGAATTATGAAGATGATATTAAATTCATAAAAAAAAAAGAAAAAATACACAGAAGATTGTTTTCCATATAAAAATCACATTGATCATTTGTTCAACTTTTTTTATAATTGTTTTTATAGTAATCTTGGATACAAAAGAGTATTTTGCACTAAGTATTCTTAATTTATAAGATGTTATCTGTTTGGTAATTTTTTTTATTATCTCCAAGTTTGCTATCATCATTATTCATTGATAGAATACTTCTCACTACTATTTTGTCAATTAATTAGTTAAGATGGTAGAATTTTATTTTTAAATATATAAAACAATATAATAAAAATTAATCTGTCTATTTGTCTTTTAGTTGTAAATATTAGTTAATAAACATTAAAAATCACTAAATCAGTTGCCAAGAGAAAAAAAACTAAACATCAATTTTACTGTTACATTATATAACTTCATAATTTCATATATAATTTAATTATTTTTTAAAAATAAATTATTCTATCAATTTTTGAACACACTATCATTTTAAATACTTAAGTGTGTTCTTGAGAGAGAGAGAGAGAGAGAGAGAGAGAGAGAGAGAGAGAGAGAGAGAGAGAGAGAGAAGAGAGAGAGAGTTTTATACAGAATTATACATATGAAGAGAGAGACCCAAACATTGGTAATTAGTAACTCAACTTAGAAAAAGAAAAAAAAAGAACAAATAGAAATAGGATGATATGATCATGGGTCGGCTCAGGCTTTAACTTGAGAAAAATATAAATTTGGTTTATCTAGGTTCGGCCTGCCCGAAATTCTACTTGATCATTTATTCAAGACCCGCCCATTTTTTAATACAGTTTTCCAATATTCGTACAAAAGCTCGTTTAATTTTTTTACCTAAAATAAAAATTAAAAAATACTAATTATAATATTATTTTAAGAAATAAAATTATTATAGAATAATCTTAGAATTATTTATGATTATATTTTTCTTTAAGAATATTTCTAACATATAATATTTTAAACACTAATCTTATATACATATATAATATTTTAGAAAATAAAAATATTAAAATTATATTATATATAAATACGAGCTGACTTGGGCTCGGGCTTCAAAGTTAAGATAAAGGCCTGATCCGTTTTCTAAATAAGCCTCCTTCCTTGTCCAAGGCTCGATATTTGGGCCTAATATATTTATCCAAACCCTTATAAATTTCGGACGAACCTTTAGATTTAGACGAATAACCCTATTTTTGAGCAAGTCTAGGATGAGATAAGATGTATATAATTTTAATTGTGATTAAAAAATAATACTCTCTTTGTCCCAAAATAATTGTCACTTTTAATTGTTTCACAATACCAAGAAAGTTATTTTTTTGTTAAGTTTTATGTATTTTTCATTTACTTTCCTATATTGTCTCTTATTTAATATTTATCTCATTTATGATCAAAGGAAGAAAATAAAAGAGACATGCATTTAATGATAACAATAATATTACATTAATTTAATAAAAATGAAAAATATTTTAAGATAAAAAATTTTTGAAAAGTGATAATTATTTTTTTTAGTGTAACCAAGGTTATCCTTAGGCCTTTGGTCCAAGACTAAACCCTTTTGAGCTGGGTTAACCCATTATAGGGGTGAAGCTCTCCCAACAATAATTTTATCAATTCATAAGATTCGAATTCGAGATTTTATTTATGAATAATAAATATCAAATCACTTGAATTAAATAATTATTGATAAAGTGATAATTATTTTAAAATAAACAGAATAATATTATAAAAAGAAAAATTACATATGATATGCTTCGTTGACATAGGGTTTGGGGCAGGTGGGGGGTAAGTGGGGTCGGTGGGCGAAAGGGTGTAAGTGGGTTTACGAAAAAGAGAGACTGATGCAGTACCATAGAGGCACGTAAAACAAGGTCTCAATACAGCATAATTATGAATTTTTTCTTCATTTGAATTAATCAGAGACTAAGAAATTTATACAAAAATTTTTGAATTTTCATTTCTTAAAGTAAATTATTTTTCTTACTTTTTATTAAAAAAATAGTATAATTATAACATACTACTTTCTTCGTCTTTAATTATTCGTTCCGATTTTCATAAATTTTTTTGAAAAATGATTAAATTAAATAAAATTACTTTACTATTCTTTATGTTTATGAGTATTTTTATGATTTTATATAATAATGTGATAATAATAAAAAAAAAGAAGGATAAATTTAAAAATTAATATTTATTAATTATTTATTTATAATAAGAGATAAATAAATTAAATTTTTTTAAAAAAAGATAAATAAATTAAAAGAGACGGAAGAATTATAAAAAAACCCGATGGTATAATATATTCTGCCTCGTTTACAAATAGTTAGTGGGGAAAATAGTTTAATTTTGCTGACCCCGTAACTGTCTTTTTCTACGTCTTATAGGGATGCTGGGATGCCAGTGGGGCCACTTAACCCCAGCGTCTGAACTGCCTCCACTGGGATCCGTACTTCCTGCCCACGTGATTTCAAATATCAATTGCCCCAAGGAAGATAAGATAAACTCCATAGCCAATAAAAAATAAATTTTTTATATTTACAAAAACAAAAAGTTTTATTTTTTATTTTTTTCAAATAAAAAAAATAAATTCTTGGTTTTTGCATATATATATATATATATATATATATATATAAGTTTAATACCAATTCTTCGTCCTTGGGCCAGTTTTTGCATATATAAGTTTAATACCAATTCTTGGTCTGGTTACCTAGTGCATTTGGCCAGTGGTATTGGCTCAAGTGACTCAAATGGAGCTAAGCATCTTGTTGATCGTGCTACTATTTGTATTCTCAGCTTTCCTCTTACTGAGAATATGGACTTCAACGAAGGCAATGGAGGGAATCCCTGGTAACTTGGGTTGGCCTATACTAGGAGAAAATTTGTCATTTGTGTCAGCATATTCAAGCCCGTCCGGCGTATACACTTTTATTAAAAAGAGGCAGCAGAGGTAATCAATCTTATTTTGATATGCAACCAAATGAAATACTATTCTTTATGTTTGAATGTATCTGCTTTTGATGTCTTGTACAGATATGGAAAGGTGTTCAAGACCTCTATTTTGGGGAGACATAATCTCTTCATGACTGGAAAGGAAGCAAGCAAAATTTTGTTGGCAGGTAAAGATGGGTTGGTAAGCTTAAACCTGTTTTATACAGGGAAGCAAGTGATGGGTCCAACAAGTTTGCTCCAAGCTAATGGAGAAGAACACAGGCGGCTTAAACGCCTCATATCTGAACCACTATCTATTGATGGCTTGAAAAAATACTTCCACTTTATCAACAGTCAGGCAATCGAGACGCTAGATCAATGGGCCGGTCGAAAAGTATTAGTTCATGAAGAGGCTTCTTTAGTTGAGTTTTCCTTCCATATGCTAAAAGCAAAATATCCTAATGTTTACTTTTACTTGCAATTGGAACTGAACCCTTGGTGGTTTTGCAGTTCACTCTCAAAGTGATTGGCAACCTGATAATGAGCGTAGATCCCACCGGTGAAGAGCAGGAGAAGTTCCGGGCAAATTTCAAGCTCATTTCTGACGCATTTGCTTCCTTGCCTTTGAACATCCCAGGAACAGCCTTTTATCGTGGTATCAAGGTAACATTTCTTTTGGTTTATAATAACATCAACCATGACATACAGTAAGATAAACTTAATCAGAAATGTTCATTTGGGCTTGAATGACAAAATCAACTGCATGATTGAGACATTTTAACAGGCATTGCATTCCATGAACATAAACATAGTCTGGGGTGTCCTTGGTATTTTCTCTGATACAAATTTCCATATTATCAGGGTCGCGATAGAATGTATGAGCTGATAGACTCAATAATAGCAAAGAGAAGAAACGGGGAAGTGACTCAAGAAGATTTCCTCGAATCACTGATCATAAAACATAGCAAGGGAACTGGCACAAGTGCTGATGATGAAAATAAACTCACCGATAAACAAATGAAGGACAATATCTTAACTCTGCTTGTTACAGGACATGACACCACAACTGCAGCTCTTACATGGCTCATGAAATTCCTTGGGGAAAATCCAGAAGTTCTGGAAAAGCTCAGAGTAATGTTTAGTTGAAGTTGTTGAAGCTAGTAATTCTCATTTTCTCTACTGGACACTTCAAAACTAGAATCTGACTGCGGCTTTGCAGGAGGAGCATCTGGGAATTAAAGCAAATAGAAAGGATGGAACAGATCTTACATGGTCGGAAGTTAATAATATGCCTTACACCGCAAAGGTGAGAATCAACCTCCTAGTTAACTGCTTATAAACCAAAATTCCTTGTTACTAACGCATTAAGACCATGGAATTCAGGTAATCAGTGAAACTTTACGAAGGGCCACAGTTGTACCATGGCTTTCTAGAAAAGTTCTCCATGACTTTGAGACTAATGGTATTATTATTATTTCATTACTGTACCAAATTAACAGTGATCTCTGCAATTGCGTGCCGACATACAACTCTACTACCAGATTGCTAATCGCTTATTTTAACTTAAATTCCAGGCTACAACATCAAGAAAGGTTGGTCAGTTAACCTGGACATTATTTCCATGCACCACGATCCTGAAACTTTCGCCAATCCTTACAAGTTCGATCCTTCCAGATTCGATGTAAGGGAATTTTACACTACAAGTTTCTTTTCTTCTCAAATTCATACTAAGCTAAATCTGTAATTCTTATTCAATTGCAGGCTCCCTTAAAGCCTTTCAGCTTTCTGGCATTTGGCGGTGGACAGCGAATGTGCCCGGGAATGAACCTGTCTAAAGTGGAAATCTCCATCTTCGTCCATCACCTCGTCTGCAGATACAAGTAAGATGAAATTACAGCGCTTAACGAGTAAAACTCTAATAAGTTTAGTTGCTTAATAAGGAAGACTAGCCGGATGATATCAGAAACCTCTTAATCACAGAAAGCAGTAAATAATTAACTAAGCAAAATTGTTATTCATTTTGTTAATTAAAGAGTTGTATCTGAGTTACACCCTCTTATCACAGGTGGAAAGCTCTGGAGAATGATGATTCTCTGCTGCCAACACTTGTCCGTATCCCCAAGAACAGGTATCCTATTATGGTTGAGCCACTGTGAGTAGGGGGTGTAAATGAACACACCGTTCCAGTTCCAGGAGCCACGCTCGGAACCGCTCAGAAACAGGCTTGGTTAAGATATGTTTATATTTGTTTAAATAAACGAACGAAGTTTAAATAAAATTTAGTGCTCATTTAATAAATGAGCAAAACTTAAATGTGTGTTTATTTCATTTATGTTTACGAAGAGACTCCTTTAATGTTTTCCTTTATTTGTATGTTTAAATAATCATTTGTTCTGTTACTGTGTTTATTATTATCTATTAATATATTAAATATAATAATATAATATAAATAATTATATTTATATTTATAATTTAATAAATTTTATTTTCTTTTGCATATGTTATATTTGTTTATATGTTTGTTTATTTATTGTTTGATTTTTTTTCCCAACATTTATTGTTTGATTGTATATCGATCGTGAATAGGTTTATTGTTGAAATTTATTCGTGAATATGTTCACAAATAAGATAACTTAATTGAGTTTTTAACAAATAACTCAAACATGGTAACCATAATGAACACGAGTTCGAGTACAAAGTTAATGTTTAGTTATATAAACGAGCGAAGTTTGAATAATCATTTTGTTTACGAGCACATCTTATTTTGTGTTTAAACTCGTTTATTTTCATGTATTTAGACTCCCTGTAAAAGACTTTTCCTATCGGGATCAGGCAAAAACGAAACAGCATATGAAAGGCAGGAAAAATGTTAAAGCATTAATTCAAGAACAGAAGATGAATCTGAGATGGAAATTATAAAGGGAAAAAGCTACAAAATAAATTTGTGTAATAGAACTATTATTCTGCTAAAATTTTACTAATATAGCACTTCGTTTCAAGGATATGCAACTTGTGGTGTTATGACAAAGTTATTGTTAGCATAGTTTTACCTGTAGAAAGAAAAGAGGACACACCTAAAATTCAACTTGAGAATGAATAATTCCAGACTACCAACCCAACAGATTCTAATGCTTTACGTAGTTCTTAAATTATCATGTGAGATGTTGAGCAACATAATTATTGTTGTGACTTTGTGAGAAATGAGATATTTTTGGAGCGAGGTTGAAAACATTTTCAATCAATCCCTTTTTTTATTTTAAAGAAAATATAATTTTTATTCATTCAAATGAAGTTACATTCATAATACTAAAAAACTTGAAAATTACAATGGATTCAAACTTATTATCCTGTAGATCTGGATCTTGTTTCATAACTCGAGTTATCTTACCGACTATGTTGAATTTTGAACTTTCTATAATGAGTCTCTAGCATGTCTATCACTCTCTCGTTTTTGCTTTGTGTTTTTTCCAATCGAAGGTTTTTATCAACAACAAAGAAGTAACTGGTTCGAAATCCTCATTGATTGACCCATAAGACATAAAACAAAATTATAATGTAATTTGAACTTTCTTCATGAGTCTCTAGCACTATGTTGAATTTTGAACTTTCTATAATGAGTCTCTAGCATGTCTATCACTCTCTCTTCTTTGCTTTGTGTTTTTTCCAATCGAAGGTTTTTATCAGCAACAAAGAAGTGACTGGTTCGAAATCCTCATTGATTGACCCATAAGACATAAAACAAAATTATAATGTAATTCGAAATCCTCCTTGATTGACCCATAAAACATAAAACAAAATCACCAACAATTGGTTGGTTCAAATGGTTTGGCACTTATTCCCCTTAAGTAAGGTCTTGAGTTCGAGTTTTGTGAATGGAAAAAACCATTGTTGGGAGAGCTTTATCCCCATAGTGGGCCAACCCGGCTCGAAAGGGATTAGTCTTGGGTCAAAGGCCTAGGGATACCCTTGGTTACACAAAAAAAAAACATAAAACAAAATCATCATAATCTAAGGTTAAAACGAAATCATCATAATTTAAGGTTAAAATAAAATCATCATAATCTAAGGTTAACAAGTATTAGATCCACTGTAAAACCGACTCAAAGATAAATTAAAACCAAACTAACTAACTAACTAACTAACTTAGATAAAACTGAGACTCAAATACCTAGATCAAAAGATCTAGAACTTATTTAAGTAAAAAATAAAGAGAATTACGATAAAATATGAAATCAAGCTCTCTCTTCCTCCTTGACGATAATAGTCAAGAAAGAGGAAGAATGAAGAAAAAAGACAAAGAAAACTGTATAGAAGAAAGGAAAAGAAAGAAAAGAACGGCAAAGAAAACTGTATAGAAGAAAGGAAAAGAAAGAAAAGAACGGTTAGGGTTTTTTTTTTTTTTTTTTTCATGCTGAATTAAATAATTCTCAATTATTGCGTAGAGGAGGGAGCTTTATTCGATTCAGTGGCCTAAACCTTTTGTGATTCTGCACGGCCGACCACCATCAGGTCGAATTGAAGATGGAATCACGTGGTTGGTTTTCTACCATAAAAGAAAAGCAAACAACGCGACTTTGTTTTGTCATTTCGGGATTCACTCACGTGTACTGTCGTCCCAACTTTGTCTTCTTCGTCTTGTCTTTGATTTGATCCTACGACTTTTCCTTCTTTGGCTCATAAAATTTATTATATAAATTATAAATAAAGTAAGATTGAAATTGTAGTAGTAAAAATAAAATTAATTATAAAATAATAGATATTTGATAAAATATAATGATAACAGTAAGATGAGAATAAAAATTATTAAAAAGATATTAATTAATAAATTAATTTTTTTAAAAGATAAATTTTAGAAAAAAAAATCCCACCCGTTGTCCCATTATTTGAATAATACTACCAACAAACAAACATAGCCTTGGATAAAAAAAAAAACTAAAATGTAGCTGTACAAGTTGGTCCTATTATCTCAATAATACCACCAACAAACAAACATAGGCTTGGATAAATAAAATTAAAATTGTGGTGGTATGGGGTGTAAATAAATGAATATAAATAAGTTTGAATATGGAATCAGGCATGTTTGTGAACAAAATATATGTTTGAGTTTGGTTCGCTTATGTAAATGAATATTAATTTTGCATTCAAGCTCGTATTCGTGTTTATTTATTTTATTTGTAAACAATTCATAAATAGTTCTTGAACACTTCTATTTATCTTGTTCATGAATGTGTCTATTTATGTTAAATAAATATGTTCACGAACAAAATATTAACAATAAACTATTAAATTTAATTGTTTAATAAAACTTATCTTAATATAATTATAAATATATTTGTAATTATTAAATATGTAAAAGAAAATAAAATTGATTAAATTATAAATATAAATATAATTATTTATATTATGTTATTATGTCTAATAACTTAATAAATATTAAATATAATAAACAAACAAACGGCATTTTAAACGAATAAATAAACGAACTCTAAACGAATATTAAACGAATCTGTTCGTGAACATAAACGAACTGAAAGTTCGGCTCATTTATTAAATGAACATTAAATTTTATTCAAATTCGTTCGTTTACGTACAAAATGAACATAAACGAACCTTAACCAAATCTGTTCATGAACACCGAATAAGGTGTTCATTTACACCCCTAACCGTACATGTTTGTCCCATTATCTCAATAATTCCACTAACAAACAAACTTTGAGGTAGATACCTACACTTTCACGTGTTTAAAAATATACCAATCTTCCTCAATAATACCATCAACAAACGAACATAGGCTTAGATAAATCACACCTACCATAAAGGGTAGTTCATGTTGGGAAAGGAGGGTTATGCGTGGTATCCGTCAGCTTCTTATTGACTGATGGGTGTTTTCCCCTTTTTTTTTCCTCGTTGGTTGCTGATTTTGTTTGTGGGCCAGATTTCTCTTGGAGATTTGGGCTATATTATGTGTGGTGTTGCTGTTTGCTGTAGCCGTTTATTGTCCTTCTTTTATTTTTTTAAATTTTTTTGTTTTTTATTTTTAGATTAAATAATATTTTATTATTTAAATATTATTTTAAATATTAATTTTATATAATAATATTATTTAATATTTTAATATTTTATCATATTTATTTAATATAAATATTTAAATTATAAATTTTAATATATTAATATATATTTATTTATATATTGTCCATAAACTCTATATCTATAAATTTATAAATAAATTTTATATAAAGATAGAAATACAAATATTCTATTTGAGGGAGTATTTGTCACTATATTGGTTCATTTTCTTTCTTTTTGATCTTTTTTTATTTCTTTTTTATTTTTTATTAAGAAAGGATGAGTATATTTGCCATCCAATTGGTTTCTTTTTTTTTTATTTTTAATCTTTTTCGTTTATTTTTTATTTTTATCGTATATATGCATTAAGAAAATATCTAATTTATAATTTATTATCAACAGTATCACGTTTATATTATTGATAAAAATTTGAGATTTAAATTTTATTATTTAAATTTAATTTTTAATTAAAAATAAAAAAATGACTCGAGGCTGAGATCAATTCCTAGTAAAATGTGACAATACATGTCTGTGCTATTATCTCAATAATTCCACTAACAAACAAACTTTGAGGTAGATACCTCCACTTTTTTTTTTTCAGTTTCCCATCCGGTATCCAGAGCTTTGTTTCGATTAATCCGAATCCGACCCATGTCGCGCACCTGAAATGGCGGGTGAGTCTACCAACGGGGACTGCTGCTTATGCAAGGTCTCGAACCCGAGACCTACTTAAACTGAAACAAGCCGCTTATCTCTTGATTTAACCCCTTATTGATAGACACCTCCACTTTCATGTGTTTAAATATGCCCGTCTCTCTCGACTTTTCATTTGATGCACTTTGCTTCTTCTTCCATTTACTCAATTCCAATATATGATCATTCCAATACCTTCATTTGATGGACTTTGTTTCTTCTTCCACTAACAAACAAACTTTGAGGTAGATACCTCCACTTTCACGTGTTTAAATATACCAATCTTTCCCAACTTCTCATTGATGGACTTTGCTCCTTCCATCTACTCAGTTCCAATAACGTCTTCAACATAAAAAGAAAGTCATAAATGTTTACCATCAAGTTATGCAAAGCTGATTTCTAAAGACATTTTAGTTCTTGAAACAAGAATTGAGAAAATGAAGCAGGCAAAGGGCATACCAAAATTAGACATTAAAAATTATAAATTACAAGTTTAGTTATTTAATTTTTTAGATTTTTTTTGTTTTGGTCTTTTAACTATAAAAACTTAAGATTTAGTCCTCTATATTTGTATAATCCACAATTTTAATCACTCAACCCTTAAAAAATAATGATTTGTGTACGTGACATTATCACATCATCTGATTTGTCATGTAGTATTATGATGATGTGACATGTCACATCATCTAAAAGATTACTTGACATCAAACATGTCACGTGGCCTGTCTTAACCATCATGCCTTGTGTCCATGTTGAGTGATGTGGCAATACCACATCAATGGATTTTTTTTAATGGTTAGATGACCAAAAATTGAATTTTATAATATAAGTGATCAAATTATAAATTTTTATAATTAAATGACTAAAATAGAAAACCTCTAAAAATTAATTGATCAAATGTGTAATTTACCCTACAAATTTCTTAAACAAAATGAAATTAGTACCCTGATTCAGGGACGTCTTGTTAGTAAGGTTGTTCAAGAAAATTGAAAAATCGATAATCGAATAGAACCGGTAATTCAATTGGGTTCAAATTATTCATATGAAAATCGAATTGTCCAAATGAAAATCGAATTGTTCAAATGAACTAAAAATTTTTTTTAAAAAAGCTTGATTTTATTGGTTCAAAATTGAATCATCCAAAATTTTTATAATCTTATTTGGACTTTTGTAAAAAAAAAATCTAAAATTGATTTTATTGGCACAAAATTGAATGATTCAAAGTTTTTATAATCTTATTTGGGTTTTTGTAAAAAATAAAAATTTAAAATTGAATGAACTCTAACTACTCAAAAATTCATAAAAACACCTGATTAAAATCGAATCGAAACATTTAAATATTAAAATCTTAATATCCCAATCAAACCATTTGCACCCTTATTAGGTTTTGTGAGATTACATAAACAATGTTTGGGTACACGCCCAAGCCTCGACTTGACGCAAAATTAAATAAAGTTGAGTTTTGGGCTCAACTTTTTTTTGGGTCATTTCGAGCCTAACATTTCTTCCTGAAACTAATACAAGCCTAACCCATTAAGTACAAAAACACGTGGACATACTTCGCAAGTTTCATGTCTGCAGCTTGCAAGTGATGAATACTTCTAGGCCCTAGTTTCCTGGACTTTCATTTATAGGCTTGAATAACCCAATTCATAGACATTTATTTACGTTATAGAGAGAATTATTTATAGAAAGAGTCAATTCTCTTTGTTTTTAAATGATTAATTCATCATGTGAATAATCTTACTTATAATGTAAATCTATATAAATATTATAAGATTACGCTACAAATTACATGTGATTTTTTTTATCCTATCCAATCCAATCTAGTACACCAAATATGACCTAAGATTATACGATTTGGAACCCAAAAAAAAGGGAATTGATGGGAATGTTAGAACCAGAGTTTTGTGGGGCCTTTTTTTTTTATAAATAAAAATTTTACATCAAGATTCCTCTTTTCACCAAGTTAGCTTGGCATATAAATATGTCCTTAAAAAGCTAAATCTTTGTTTTTTTTTTTTTGTACAACTGGGGGCACTAAGACCTATAGGGAGGGGGATGGCAGGGGTCAAACCCTTGCCTTGGTGACCTTCTTAGCCTCTTTAGCCACTAGGCCAAAAGGTAGAGGTGAAAGCCAAATCTTTGTTGCAAGCTTAAAATAGGCTTCTCTGCCTTATTGCTACTGGTAGCAGCTTTTGCTGCTTTTGGATAAATAAAAACTTTACTTATCCAAAAAAAAAAGAAAAACTGAAAAGTTTATAACTCCAAAAAACCACTAGGCTCTTTGATCATACAACAATAATGATAGGGAAAAAAAAAACCCAAAGAGATCATCCCAGAGAAAATAGCAAACCTAAAAATGTTTATGCAGAAACATTAGTTCTTAACTGAAATAGTAACCAAAAAAACAAAGTTCTTAACTGATATAGCAAACCTAAAAAATATTGGAAGTCTTCAAACATAATCTTCATAATAATATTGCTACTGAGTACCTATCACAGAGAGTACTGTTAGCTGTCTTCTTTTGACAATTGATCATTGAGTCACTTGTGCAGAGCACAAACGCAATTTTCTTTGCCTACATCGACTGCAATACAAGGAGGTTGAACATGACCTTGATACCAAGTTGATCGTTTTTCAACTAATTCATTCAAGAAGAGATCCAGCTTCTCAATAGTCACATTTGGGATCACCACCACATGCGCTACCTTCCCTTCACAAGCAAGTTGCCATTTACGAACAAACTCCTCATCCCGGGGTCATTCAGTTCGTTTACCATAGCAGTAATCCCAGCTCCATGGAGTTGGTCCTTCAAGTAGTGAGTGTTTCTGGGGCACTTCTGAGCTTCTTTTTAAAACCCTTTGTAACCTTTTCTGTTGAGACTACACCAGAGGAAAATAGGAGCATGGCCATTTCGACTTCCCGTGATGGTAGCATCCCTTGATGCAATATATTCAACCCTGGTTGAGAGCACATTAATGTGCTTCATACTTGTGATCTGAACACCGCAGGGCATTGGACAACCGATAAACTTGTAGTGAGAGACGCTCACACTTCCAGTGGGCTTCTTGAAAGTAACTTTTGGTGCCTGTTCATTGTTCACCAAGAATATCAATCTTAAAAGATAAATAATATCCACAAGACAGGAAGAAAGGGTAGATAAAAAAGGTAATTAGTTTGAAAAACAAACATGTATGATCATGTAAAAACTAATATATTGCAGACATGATATAAAGTTACAGCCATTTCCATTCCTTTCACTTCTTAAACATGTCAACGAACATTAAAATTTATTACCAGGTTGGAGTTGTTGCACTTGCACTTGCAACTAAACACAGGAAAGTAGACAAGAAATTGTCCCGATCAGCTATTTTGGAATGCGTAAAGTCTTTAATCAGAGAATGTTCCCAACCACTGTATAGACAGACCACAAAAATAGAAGACTCATATGGTAGTCCTCTGTTCTTTAGGCCAAAATTCTAATGAACTGCCATGCGGCCCTAAGTATAGGCTAATTCAGCTTCTTTTAGCCAAATCCAGAGTGTAAACACACCATTTTACATTGTAGAAATAGAACTTACTATGGAAAATGTTATAAACTGGTAGAACAAAAGCAGTCTGCTCACGATCAATGAGGTATGTGTGATGAAAAGGTTAGCAGTCTAACAGGCTTTGCTATCTTCCCTCAAATCCACATTAAAACGGAAGCAATAAACGTGATAACTTACCCATTTGACAAAAGGCATCATGAGTCCAAACAAAGCCCGTCACAATGAATGTAGAACCTATCATATGTGAAAATCAACATTCTTCAAGTGTTTGTATCACAAGATCAAGGTCATCTACAGCTCCTTTGACAGTTGTTCCTGCAGTAAACATTATTAACCAAATTTATTTTTCTCATTAACAAACCGAGGACTTTTCATGGGCATGAATCTGTGACAGTGTGAGGATCTGTATTAAAGAATGTTGTGAGAAAGGCTAACTTGACTTTCATTGATGTGTATATGTTATTATATACAAGTATTTCAACTATAAGATAAATACATAAGATTACAAATACTAACTGTATCTATCTACAAGAAATTCAAAATATTTAAAATGGTTTATTTGAAGTTGGCAGAGGATAAAACAATTGTGTTATCCTCATTACGCCCCCTTAAGATAGAGTCTCCATTTGAGACTCCTATCTTGGACCGTAGATCCAAATATTTTTGTCGAGGCAAAGGTTTTGTCAAAGCATCAGCCAGCTGGTCTTGAGTGGAGATGTGTCTAACATGTAACAAGCCATTTGTAACCTTGTCTCGAACAAAATGAAAATCAATGGAGATGTGCTTCATTCTTGAATGTAGAGCTGGGTTGGCTGAAACATAAGTTGCTCCAATATTATCACAAAAAATAATTGGAGCCTTTTGCACCGAAACATGTAGCTCCAAAAGTAGATTTTGAATCCAAGCAAGTTCTGCAGCAGCACTAGCAATGGCTCTATATTCTGCTTCTGTGGAAGACCGTGCAACTGTCTTCTACTTAGTACACTTCCAAGAAATTAGATTTCCAGCAAAATACATCATGTAAGCTGAAACTGACTTTCTATCACCCTTGTCTCCAGCCCAGTCGGCATCCGTATAGGCAACAATAGTAGTAGAAGAAGAAACAGCATTACGCTTAAGCAAAAGGCCATAAGACGTTGTTCCTTTCAAGTAGTGTAATACTCTTTTAAGAGCTTGCCAATGAATATTTGTTGGTTGATGCATAAACTGGGACAATTTATTTACTGCAAAAGATAAGTCTGGCCTTGTAAGTGCAAGATATTGTAAAGCCCCCACAATACTCCCGTTTTCTTTCCTATCGGAAAGAATTTCTCCAACAGTGAGATTGAAAGAAGCTAAGGAAGACATAGGCGTAGCAACTGCCTTAGACTCAAGCATGTTTGTCTTTGTCAACAAATCAACTATATATTTGTGTTGAGAAAGAAAAAGTCCTTCTGGAGTAGAAATTGTCTCAACACCAAGAAAATAGTGCAATGGAACAAGATCTTTCAAGGAGAACTGTTGTGATAAAGCTTCAACAAATAGTAGAATAGAAGAGTTATCACTGCTAGAGATGATAATATCATCAACATAAACCAAAAAATAGATAGTGATGCCATCCTTGTAATAAACAAAGAGTGAAGAGTCTGACTTGGATTGATTAAAGCCATAACCAAGAAGAAAAGAGCTTAAGGCTGTATACCAGGCATGGGGGGCTTGCTTCAAGCCGTAAATTGCTTTTTGCAACTTACATACATAATTCGGGTGAGAAGAGTCAGAAAAACCAGGGGGTTGCTTCATGTAGACATCCTCTTGTAATGTTCCATGCAAAAATGCATTATTAACATCTAACTGATAGAGTGACCACTTGTTTTGCAATGCAATGCTAAGGACCAATCGAATTGTAGTTGGCTTTACCACAGGACTAAAAGTTTCTGAATAATCAACACCTGGCCGTTGGTTAAAACCCTTTGCTACAAGCCCGAGCTTTGTATCTGGAAACACTACCATCTGGATTTCTTTTAATCCGAAAAACCCATTTGCATCCAACTAAGTTTTGGGATTTAGAAGAAGGAACAAGTTGCCAAGTACCATTTTTAATAAGGGCATTTAGTTCCTCAGACATTGCAGATCGCCATTTAGAAATCTTTGAGAGCTTGAGAGACAGAAGATGGTTCAGGTGATGAAGGAAAAGGATGTTTTGTAGTGATGTGGACTTGTTTCGGCTTAAAAATATTGTTTTGTGACTTGGTAATCATAGAATGAACTCTCTGTTTACTGGAGGGACAGGTGAAAGTGGGATTGGAATTGGGTACATGATTTTCAATTGAATTGGAAGATGTGGGTATAGAAGTAGCAATGGGAGAATGGGTGGAACATGGTTGTTGAATTGTAGCAGGAGTTATCTCTGACGGTGAAGCATCAACACTAGGAGAAGGCAAGGTAGTTGACGTTGATGATGTCCTTGGATATATGTCACGGAAGAAGACAAAGGCTTGTGAAGAACTATAAGATTAGGATGAGATAAAAAAGAATTTGAATGGGAATGGGATATATCACGTGTCTTAAGAAAAATGGACTTGGAAGGAAATTCTTTTTCATCAAACACAACATGCATAGAAGTATATATCTTGTTGGACTCTGGCTCAAAACAACGATAGGCACTTTGATGATGAGAGTAGCCAATAAAAATACAAGGTTTGGAATGAGCTTCAAGTTTATGCTTTGTATAAGGTCTCAACCAGGGATAGCACAAGCAACCAAAAATTTTTAGTTTGTTATAATTGACATCCTTTTTGAACAAAACTTGGAAAGGTGACTGAAAATTGAGAATAGGAGTTGGCATACTATTAATGAGGTAGACCACTGTTTGAAACGCAAAAGACCAAAATTTGGATGGAAGTGAGGCTTGATGAAGATGTGTAAGACCAGTTTCCACTACATGTCGATGTCTGCGCTCAGATAGTCCATTATATTCAGGTGTATAGGGTGGTGTTTGCAAGTGAGAAATGCCATGAGTTTGAAAAAAATGCTTTAGTTTCTCATATTCACCACATCTATCAGAATACATGGAAATAATTGGTGTATTGAAAAATTTCTCAACCAATGCTTTGTATTTAGGAAATAGAAAAAATAAATCGGACTTTTTTTTCAAAGGATAAAACCATATATATTTGGAATAATGATCAACGAAAATTACATAATAAGAGAAACCATCAATGGACTTTTCTAGAGCAGGACCCTATACATCTGTGTAAACAAGGTCCAAAGGCTTATTACTAGACAAACTAGACATTGCAAAAGGTTGCTTGTGACTTTTATTGCACTGACAAGAATTACAAGAAGTGAAAGATTTAGAGAAAGAAGGAATGGAGTGATTAGACAAAATGTAACTAAGAATGGAATGAGAAGGATGCCCTAATCTTTTGTGCCAATCAAGAAAAGAGACAAGAACGCTAGAAAATATTGTTGGGGACTTGGAATGGATAGAAGATGGCATTTGGTAGACATCATCAATGTTCAATCCTCGCGTCAAAACCTCCCGTGTGTGCAAGTCCTTCACCAAAAAACGATCAAAGAAAATTTAACAGAAACCATATTAATCTTGGAAAATTTAGCGACAGAGAGCAAATTCTTTTTGATATCAGGGACACATAATATATCATTCAAGGCATAAGAAACATTTTGACAATTAAGAGTAGCAGAACCAAGATGAGTGATTGGCAAACCTGAACCATCTCCGATGATAATCTCATTTGTATCATCATAATCCGAGTTGATTGACAAATTTTTCAAATCTGCTGTAACATGATGAGAAGCCCTTGAATCCATGCACCAGTTCTTATCATTACTTGTGGAACTGGCATAGTTTGCCGTAGGCAGAGAAGTAAAGAATTGTTTGCCTTTATAACATTGCTTGGTAGTATGGCCTACTTTGTTACAAATCTAACATGTTGGTCGTTGGTTCTGAAATGTTTGAGAGGTTCCAGAAGAAAATTTCTTAGTGTTGGTATTGTTGAATCGACTGGAGTTGAAAGATTGATTCCTAGACCCAAAGTTGTGACCGGATTGATTTCCATAAACCTTCTTGGTATAATTTGCAGTTGGTATACCAATATCACTTGATGGAGCATCTTGCTTCAAATACAGTTCAAAAGCGATCAGCTTGTCATGAAGTTCTTCAAACATAATAGGATTCTCACGAGCTCGGATTGCAGTAGAAATTTCTTTATACTCACTGCCAAGCCCATTCAAAGTGTGAAGAATAAGATCATCTTCATCCAAAGGAACACCAGCCAAACCAATTTCTTCTACAATATTTTTCATGAGTTGCAAATACTCACCAACTGGTTTGCTTTCTCGCCTGGTTCGAGTAAGAGTATTCTTAAGATCCATAACTCGAGAACAAGACTTATTGGCATATAGCTTTGTGAGTTTTTGCCAGGCATCATAAGAGGTTTTGGATGAAGCAATAAATGGCATGACAGATTCTGAAACGGATGCAAAGACTGCATAAAGAATAAGTTTATCCTGGCGAAGCCAATAACTATAAGATGGATTCAAAACCTTTTGACCATTTTTTTCAATCTCCTTTTGAGGAGATGAAACTGAGCCATCAACATAGCCCAGTAAGTCAAAACCAGTTAATAGTGCATCAAACTGAGCACGCCATGATGGAAAATTTGTAGATGTGAGTTTAAGGGGCAATTGGGCTGTGGCATTAATAGAAATGGGAGAAGTATTAGAAACTGAGTCTGAGGTTTGCAAGGTAATGGAGGTAGATGTGTTTGTAGTCATGATGGAAAGCAGTAGGATCGAAGAAGCCAATTAAAGCAAAAAAGGCTCGGATACCATAAAGAATGTTGTGAGAAAGGCTAACTTGACTTTCATTGATGTGTATATGTTATTATATACAAGTATTTCAACTATAAGATAAATACATAAGATTACAAATACTAACTGTATCTATCTACAAGAAATTCAAAATATTTAAAATGGTTTATTTGAAGTTGGCAGAGGATAAAACAGTTGTATTATCTTCATTATGTATAACGTCAAGGAAAGAGAGATAGAGACCTTTGTTAACATTGAGTATGGCTGGTTTGTCCTTGTTAGCAAGCAGCTTTACTCTCAAGTCAAAGCAATCAATCTCACTGGAAATCAGAGTATCAACCTTCATACACTCCATTTGATACATTCGTGCTGCTTTAAAGACCGAGTAATGTGACTCCCGTGATCCGTACAAAATCCCATCGGGGAACATTTCCCTCCTCCAAAATCCAATCATCAGTCAATCAAGGTGTTCAGTTCAGATACAACATACAAAAAGATAGAATTTTTGAAACATAAATAAGCAGGTTTTAAACAAACACTAACCCAACTAAAATTCCCATGAAGATTGCCTTCAGTGCCACTTTTTGTAATGTAACCCCAGTATTCATTCTTCTCTATTTCCCATGAACGGGCAAACCAATCTAACACATCAACTTCAAACTGCCGGGAATGGACACCGTAGTTGCTCTCAATAAAGGGATCCCCAAGATTGTTGATTTAGAAATGCTGTAATTCAGATAGCGCACTATAATCGAAGCCCAGATTAAAAGGACAGCCTGAAAAACCACATTTCGCTAACAAACTGATAAGGACACGATGAAAGTTCATTGAAGGATCAATTCAAGTAAAAGTCCTTGGATCAAGCTACCATTTTGGTTATTGTGTTTTCTCATTTACTGTTTATCTTTTTTACAATTAAAATTTAAAAAATTATAACCTTTTTTTTTTCAATTTTTAAGAGAAAAATGCATGGGGTCCGGCTACAGTCTATTACAAATTCTATCCAGTGGTTTCCGATACTAACTTGGATTTTTGACAAGTGACCATTTATTTTTCAATGGACAAGATTAAAAGGTCAAATTTTGAGATTTAAGTTACTGTTACATCCCAATTAACATAGCCCCTCACTTTCATTTTCTCAATCTTTGCCTTCAATCTTTTGTCATCTTCTTCACCATTCGTTCCTATTTCCATTTTGTTAACCACCACCATCAGTATTCTCCATTTTAGCAAATACTATTTTTATCCTTTTACCAATTACTAAAAGTGTAAAATGTAACCTTTTTTTTTTCATTTTTAAGATAAAGATGCATCGAGTCCAGCTCCAGTCCATTACAAATTCTATCGAGGGGTTTCTAATACTATCTTTGGAATTGTAGTTTTCAATGAATCTACCCAATTAATTTTGTTCAATCTATCTCCGTACTCTTTTAAAAAGGGACAAATTATTATAAGAATAATTATTAACTATATCAATCTATCTATTAAATATGATGAAATGGCATTGAACGGAAAACATATGATGCAGTGACCTAATGAGAGGTTTATATGTGGCATTCCTAAGGATTTAAAAATTAAATTAGTTTTTTTTAAATCTCAAATAGATATAAATCTTCAATCTCTTAAAAAAAATTAATTTAATTTTTCAATCCACATGAACCTCACATATCGACCTTTCATTAAGCCACAACATCATATGTAGCAAATTTAACATCAAATCATCAGACTTAACAGAGCATATAAATAGAGTTAGTGGTTATCTTTAATTTGACACATTTAGAAAGGATGAGGGATTCACTTACACCAAGTACTAAGCAAAGATCAAAAGGAATTAATGGTCAAGATTAAAATTGCTTTTTAACCAATTCTCCCTTTACCCCTCTTACGTTTCTTTTTCTCTCCTCTTTCATCCTCTACAGGCCAGCATTGTAAAGGCCAGCATTTTTTTGGTTACAAGGATTCAGTCCTCTTCATGCTTTCTCATGTCTCTTTCATTGCTCCTTGAATTCATCTAAAAACCAGTTGGAAACTCACTCAAAATTGCAACAAATCAATTCTCCATGTAATAAAGCCAAATTTAAATCCCAATAAAGATTTAATTTGAAGTTTGACAGAAATCAATTCAACAAATCAGATTCACTCAAAACCAGAGTTAATTTCTTAGAATATTTTCTTGCATAACAAACAAAGAAGTGTAACTTTGTTAGTTTTGCTCTTTGCACTCTTTAAATAACGTCTTGCTCATGAACAGAGCATCTTTTCAATAAATTAAAAATAAACATCTCAGTTTTCTTCCACTACTGATGATATCAGCTACGTGAGGATAATTTCTTCATGGTTTCGGCTTTCAAGGCTATTTTTAACTGGTTTAGTGAAAAAAAATTAGAAAATAATAAAAAAGATTGATTCAAAAATAATAGGGGAAGAGCGATAAAAGAGAAATGGGAAAGAAAGTGGAGCGGTGAAAACTGGAAGAGAGAGAAAGAAAGACGGTGAAAGGCGTAAAGAAAGTGGTTAAAATTTTGTTTTAATGTTGGCCACTGATTCAAGTTATTCTAAGGGTCCAAAAATGGTGTAACCTTTTGTTTTATACTTTAGTATGGCAAGGACCCACTATTGAGCTTTGACAAAGATGAGGAGACTAGCGTGGTTGTAGGCTTGCAGCATTGATAGAGTCACCTCTTTCCTCCAGCCTAACATCAACATTTGCAGGATTACTGGCTGAAGAGGATAAAGACCTATAATTGTCTGACTGAGACTGTATTTCTTCCATTAATCACTTCTGATTTCGGAAAGCTCCAATTGTAGAAAATAGCACTTGAAATGAATTGGGAAACTTCCTACTACCCCACTTAAATAATTATGGGAACACACTAATTCATAACTACACTCCTGATTGTCCCATTGTTGAGTAAAAGCCCAACAGTGCCAATCCAAAGCACACGGCCTAGGCCTCACAGTCACTCGGCTGGGCCTCGCAACTGTCCGGCCTAGGCCTCATGGTCCAGGACCTGACAGAGCCAGTCATTAATTCCACTAAGGAGATGGCCCAATAAGGAAGGCCCAATCTCCAGACTCCATGCTTAGGCAAAGCCCACATGTAAACTCTATATATATACGCACAGTACCATGCAACCAGGTATGAGATTCCTCATTCTAGCTCTATTCTCCTAGAACCTCTCTTAAACCTTAGCTGACTTAAGCATCGGAGTGGGATTAACCGGCTAACTGCCGATCACCCCTTTCACTGTTTTTCCTCTCTCCAGGTCACTATCGGCTAGCTCAGGCTCCCGTCGAGGTCTCGAATTTCCATACCTCAACATTGGCGCCTTCTATAGGAACCGAGATATAGCCATGTACACACCTGAAGAAACGAGCGGGTTACCTTTTAGGAGAAACACGAGCAAAGATATGTGGAGTCCTCCCACCACAAACCTTTTAGCCCAAGAATCTTGCCCTTCCCCAGAAAACAACGACCTTTCTAGGTCCGATCCTGTGGCCAAACGCCACCTTTCCTTCTCCTCTTTCCTCCCTGACGCCCATAATACAACCCCATCCTCTTCCTAACCAGCTTATCTCCAACGAGTAAGCCCCGATGACCGTAGAAACCACCAAACCCCCCAAGATGATGACTTTATACTATATGTGACCCAACTCCAACGGAAAAATGATCGGATGGAGAAGGAGCTGGCTGAACTACGGTCCGTGATGGCCAACCTTACACAAAAGCTACCACGAACCCAAGAATCGGACGAGGACGTTCCGAGGAGGGGACGTAGAGACGTGGGCCCATAGGGACATGCACGATCTCTGCAAGGACGCGCACGTTCTCCACTAGAAGACAAAGAATACGTGCAACAAGCCCAGCCCCACCTGCCCTCGAGGAGTTGACACACAGTGTAACCTCTTGGGTGAAAAGAGGCAGAGAGACGAGAGGCAAGACCACACGGCAAGGTCAGACGACACCTCCCTCTATACTGAGAGGCAATTGGAGGAAAGACTAGAAGGCCTCAAAATAGAACTAGAAAACAAATTTGCTGAAGCCCTGGAGACCAACCTCCAAAAGAGTAAAAAAGACCACTTAGAGTGGTTAAGCACAGATGACAGCCCTGTCTCCCTCGCCATCCAACAAGAAGACGTCACAGACAATTTCAAAATCCCAAAGCTCAAGTATGATGGGACGAGTGATCCAAAGGACCACATTTCGTCCTACAACAATCTCATGGATCTCAAGAGAGCCAGTGACACATTGAAATGCCAGGTGTTTGTATGCACCTAGGAGAAAACGGTAAGAGACTGGTACTACAGACAAAAGGCATGTCCCATCTGCGCAGCGTATTCCATGTAGGCTTACAAGCCCCACCCCCTGGACTGAACATGAAGAAGATGATTGGTCCATCACATTCTCAAGGAATGAAACCGACTTGTTCCAAGACCCAGGGAATGACCCCATTGTGGTGAAGGCCATAATTGGCAAATTTGAGGTGAATAAAATCCTGGTTGACGGCGGCAGTGCAGTCGACGCCATCATGTACAAGACCTACAAAGATATGGGGCTGACAGATGACCAATTGTTACCGACTGGGCCAATCTACGGATTTGGTAACAATGAAATCCCAGTTAGGGGAATGATAAGATTGCCCATTTTCTTAGGTGACGGGCAACACGTCCTCAACATCATGAACACGTTCGCCATCGTAGACCAGCAGTCGACCTACAATGCCATAATCGGCCGCCCTATGATGAAGAGAGTCAGAATGGTTGACGCAGTTTATTGCTTGAAGGTCAAGTTCCCGACTCCAAGTGGGATCGACTACATGTAGTCAAACCAACACCAAGCCCGCCAATGTCATCTACTATCCTTGGTAATGGCAAAGAAAACAGCTGACGCCAGAGAAGAAATGTTGGCCTTAATTGCAAATCCGTAGACCGGGGAGCAGATTTCCAGAACCACATTGCACACTGGAGGGCAAGACTCTTGCCAGCCAATGGAAATCAACACATTAAACTGGGAGCAGGGCCTGACCCCGCTATCGCTTGACCTTCTGGATACCAGGGATGAAGAAACATTAAGCAACGCCCAGCCAATTGAGGAGACACTGGACATATGCCTTCGAAGGGGAGAACCTTCTAAAACAACCAAGATGGGGTCAAAACTGACTACGTAAGAACAGGAAACTATGATGAGATTCTTGCAAGAGAATGCCAACGTATTTGCTTGGATACCAGCTAACATGCCTGGGATCCACCCATCCGTGATGGAACATAAACTCAACGTCAGCAGCAAAGCCAAGCTTGTCAAACAGAAAAAGAGAAAGTTTGCTCTAGAGAGAATAGTGGCCATACAAGAAGAAGTCAACAAGTTATTGAAAGTCAGATTCATCCGGGAAGTACACTTCCCTGAGTGGGTTACTAATGTGGTCCTGGTGAAGAAATCGAACAACAAGTGAAGAATGTGTGTTGATTTCACCGACCTCAATAAAGCGTGCCCAAAAGACAGCTTCCCACTTCACTTGATCGATAGATTGGTCGACTCCTCCTCGGGGAACATGTATCTAAGCTTTATGGATGCCTTTTCAGGCTATCACCAGATCCCACTGGCCAAAGAAGACCATGAAAAGACCGCCTTCATTATAGAAGACAGCTTATACTGCTATGATGTTGTCGCTTTTGGTCTGAAGAATGCAGGAGCAATTTACCAACGTCTGGTCAACCGAATCTTTAAGGAACAAATCGGCAGGTCAGTCGAAGTATACGTAGACGACATGTTGATCAAGAGCGTCAGCTTCGAACAACACATTGATGACTTAGGCCAGGCCTTCACCACCCTGAGAAAGTATGGAATGAAACTGAACCCAACCAAATGTACTTTCGGTGTCGAGGCTGGAAAATTTTTGGGATTTATGATATCCCAGTAGGGGATTGAGGCCAATCCAGAAAAGATAAAAGCCATCATTGATATGCCCCCCCCCAAAGACCATGAGAGAAGTTCAAGTGCTGACCGGCAGAGTAGCAGCTCTCAACGGATTTATCTCAAAATCTGTTGAGAAATGCCTCCCATTTTTCAAAGTCATCAGAACAAAAGTCACTAAAACCAACAGAACACCGTTCCAGTGGATAGACGAGTCCCGGGCGGCATTCGAACAGTTGAAACAGTACCTCTGCTCCCCACCTCTCTTGAGCCGGCCATAAACGGGGGATAAACTGTTCATGTACTTAGCCGCCTCTGACGAGACTGTCTTTACCGTCCTTGTCAAGTGAAACGACAACGAAGACTGCCCCATTTACTACGTAAGCCGAGCCCTCCAAGGTGGCGAGTGTAATTACACCCGTCCTGAAAAATTGGCTTTCGCCTTAGTGATAGCGGCACGAAAACTCAGGTAATATTTCCAGTCTCACAAGGTGACGGTATCAACTGATCAACCGATCAAGGAGATCCTGAGCAAGGTCGATATATCGGGCAGGCTTGTCAAGTGGAGTGTTGAACTGAGCGAGTTTGGCATTGAGTTCAAGAACAGAAAAGCCATCAAAGCACAAGCCCTTGCTGACTTCGTGGCTGAATGCACCTTCAAGGAACCCACTGCCCCTCCCGACCTCCCCTTGGCTAGTCCACCAGATGCCTCTGTAGCCAGCTCGACTGACCCCCCCAGCATGCAACCGATGTCATTTGAAACATCCTGGACATTATTTGTAGATGGCTTGGCCACAAAAGAAGGATGTGGCACTGGCTTATTGCTGACAAGCCCTGAAGGAGAGGAGTACCAGTATGGTCTGACATTTGGCTTCCTACTCTCCAACAACGCCGCCGAGTATGAAGCCTTGATTGCCGGGCTGAATTTGGCAGTAAAAATGGGAGTAAAAAATGTCCAAATCAACACGGACTCCCAACTGGTGGCTAAGCAAGTGTTGGGGGAATACGAAGTTCGAGAGCCTAATTTGGCCGACTACCATCAATCAGTCCAGAACCTATGGGCCAAGTTTGAAAAAATATCCCTCCACCAGATTCCCAAGGAAGAGAACACTCGAGCTGATGCGCTGTCCAAGATAGCATCTACCAACTCCACCATCAGAGGCAAGACGACTCTTGAATACGTAG
Source organism: Microcos paniculata (assembly GCA_030664755.1). Taxonomy (NCBI): domain Eukaryota; kingdom Viridiplantae; phylum Streptophyta; class Magnoliopsida; order Malvales; family Malvaceae; genus Microcos; species Microcos paniculata. Next base: position 22,522,011 of record CP131461.1, read on the forward strand.
AGTACCCGACCAGGCAGGGGCCATCAGAAGTCCACAAGCTGAAGGCCGCACAGAGCTGCTGGATGATGTCCATTATCTGATTTTTGCAGGGGAAAATCCCACAATCCAGACAAAGGCATCGGCCATACAAAAAAAAGGCTGCTAGATACACCTTGATTGATGGCATACTCTACAAGAAATCATTCAATGCTCCCCTTCTCAGATGTGTTGGCTCGGACAATGCCGAGTATGTGCTGAGGGAAATCGACGAAGGAGTCTACGGGAACCATCAGGGTAGTCGGTCATTGGCACAGAAAGCCACGCGGCAAGGTTTCTATTGGCCAATAATGAGAAACGATGCTGCTGAATTGGTCAAGAAATGTGAAAAATACCAGAAATTTGACAAGCTCTACAGGCAGCTGGCAGGGGAGCTAAATTCAGTAAAGTCAGCATAGCCTTTCGCCCAGTGAGGCATGGATATTGTGGGTGAAAGCTGAGGCAGTGGCAGCCATCACTCGGAAGGCGGTGGAAAAGTTCATATGGCAGAACATCCTCTGTCGGTTTGGAATCCCACACACCATAATCACAGACAACGGCACCCAACTTCAAGGAAAACAAGTCAAAGAGCTCTATGACAACTTCCACATTAGTCTCAGGGTAGCCTCAGTTGCCCACCCACAGGCGAATGGACAAGTTGAAGCCATGAACGGGAAGATAGTAAAATCCTTGGAGAAGAAGCTTCACGTCGCCAAGGGGGCATGGGTGGAACAGCTCTTGGAAGTACTGTGGGCCATCAGAACTACAGCCAGTACTACCACAGGCGAGACCCCTTTCAATCTAGTATATGGATCTGAGGCAGTGATACCTGCCGAAATAGGCCTCCCCACTTTCAGAGTGTCCAACTTCAACGAGTCGACGAATGGGGAAGAGCTCCGCTTGAATCTTGATTTACTGGAAGAGGTCAGGCTTTGCTCACAAATCCAAGTCGCAAACAGGTCCCAACAAGTTGCTCGGTACTTCAACACAAGGATACATAATCACCAATTCCAAGTAAGTGATTTTGTATTACGAAGTTGCAAAGCCAGTCGGCCTGCTGGAGAAAGGAAAAAGCTGTCACCTAATTGGGAGGGGCTCTACCAGGTGGACAAGGTCATTGGTAAAGGAGCCTACAAGCTGCATGATCTTACAGGGAAGCCCATACCCCAAACTTGGAATGCTATTCATTTGAAGAAATTTTACTTTTAAATACTTTGTCAATAATACATGAATTGATGTTATTTTGCCAATATTCCCTCATCTTCAACTTGTACAGCTCTTCATTTTATTCATGATCAGTACAGTCTTCCATTACAATTTCAATGACAACGTAACATAAAGACACATTGATGATGATTCTACACATCTTATTTTTTCCAAATCTTCCATTTACAAGCTACATGTACTTAAGCAACATGCGAAACACAACACACGACATGGATGAGTGTGCTCTTAAGAAAGAGACATGATCGACAACTCATCCTCCACAACTTTCGAGGTACCCAAGAGGTATGCACCTAATGCCGAACCAGTCGCCAAGCCTTTTATACGGATGAGCGTGCTCTCCAAGACGAGGCACGATCGACGACTCATCCTCTACAACTTTCGAGGTACCAGATAGGTAGGCACCCAATGCTGAACCAGTTGCCAGGCCCCCTACATGGATGAGCGTGCTCTCAAGAAAGAGGCACGATCGACGACTCATCATTCTATGACTCTAGAGGTATCCAACAGGTAAGCACCCGATGCCGTACCAGTCGCCAGGCCTCCTACATGGATGAGCGTGCTCTCAAGAAAGAGGCACGATCGACGACTCATCCTCCTACGACTCTAGAGGTATTCGACAGGCAGGCACCTAATGCCGAACCAGTCGTCAGGCTTCCTACATGGATGAGCGCTCTTAAAAAAAAGGCACGATCGACGACTCGTCCTTCTACGACCTTAGAGGTATCTGACAGGTAGGCACCCAATACCGAACCAGTCGCTAGGCCTCATACATGGATGAGCATGCCCTCAGGGACGAAGCGCGAACGACGACTCATCCCTACACGACACTTAAGAAAAAAAACGGGTAGGCACCAAGCGTTAATACAACGCGTCCGACCCAAGATACAGAAATCGTAAACTATTCATCTACAATATACAGATGCACGTAGCTTAACATAAATCACTCCGAAAGCCAGCAAATTGCAAATAAAGATTACTATGAATGCAAAGGACATACCTACACTCATATTAACATAGCAAAAATATTCTAAGGGAATGCCTTCATTCCCAACATTAATTACAATTTATTTGTTCAGGTGGGCCACATCACCCACAACATTGTACAAAATTTTGTTGCAAACTACCTAATCCACGGCAACCACATCATTTCCCTCTTGAGCGCGATACTGTCTGTCAGGGGACGATCACTCGACGGAGGAACTTGTTCAATGGATGGCACCATTTCCACAATGGGCGCGGCACTCTGCATCGGTGCTTCATCCATCGGGGGCACCGCTTCCACAGAAGGGGCATCACTCGGCACAGTGTCCACAGTTGGTGCCGTCTGATCAGCCGCAAGAGCTTCATTGGGGACTTGGGGCGGCGCATCCTCAGTTTGAGCAGCCTGCTCCCCTCCTCTACGGACAACCTCCTCAACCGGATCAATGGCCATTTCACCCGTATGCACCGCAGTGGAGTCTTCGTTACCTTTGCTTTCTGCCTCCACCTCTTCCTCCTCTGGGATAGCTTCCAAGGCAACCTTCCCAGCACCCTCACCCGACGGTGGAGCATCCACGGGTTCAAGCAAGCTGGCGGCGGTGAATTGCAGCTCCGGGTGCATGACGGCCAGACAACTAAGCACCTATTCCATCACGACACCACCAACACTTGCCATCGTTGCCTCCAGCTGGAAGCGCGTGTCGTCTGCCAGAAACGCATACATGGCCTTAAGCATGTCGTGTGCCACCTACAAAAGACCACACAGTGAGAAATAGCATCATCATAAATTTCCAAGACCTAAAGGATGCCACATACCTGTAATGCCGAGTGCTCCCATTTCAAAGCTGTGCGGTCCCTCTCCAAAGCAGAGTGCTGCAACACATAGTCTGCCTACTGCTGCTCAAGTGTCGCGTAATCCTTTTGGAGGTTCGCGTACTGCTCCTGTACAGTAGCCAAGGACTCTACCACCACCCTCTTGTCTTTGTTCTTGATGGCAACTTAAGTCCTCAGCTCATTCCTTTCAGAGCGGACCCTCTCCAAGGCCTTCTGCAGATTGTCAATACGTCGATATTTTCGAGCGGACTCACCATTAGCAGTTTCCGCAGCACCCTGAGCCACTCGCAGTTCCTGCTTCAGCTCCTCATTTGTAGCAGTTAGCTCATTAGCTTCCGCCTCGACCACCTTCATGCGGTCAAAGTATCGACGCTCATGGAGACGCCCATAGTTGTCCTCCGCGAGCTTGACCCTCTCTTCCAACTCTCTGATCCTATTCTGCACTTCCCAGCAGGCCACCTCATGATGCCCTATGCCTGTAGCAAGCATTACTCGTCCTTGCAAGAGACCAGAGTCAAAGCACGGTCAGGATTCACAATAAAACATTATCAATTATGAAGAAAGCACGAAGACAAACCTGCTCGAAGAAGGCAGCTGCAAAGATCAGGCAGTCGGCAGTATCCAGCCGCCCCTCGACATAGTTCCTGTCAGCAGGGCCTCTGAAGATGTGTGCCTCCTGAGCCGCATAGAGGGGATCGGTGAAGATACTCCGCTGTCCCTCCAGGTGCCCATCCACAATAAATGGGAACACCCGTCCTCCATGCGCCCGCACATAATCATCCTCAGACTGCTCGGGGACGTTGGAGGCACTAGGAGCTGAGACTGGTGTGGTGGTAGGTACAGGAGTCGGTGTGGCTGCAGCCGCAACAGACGTCTCCTGGTGACCCGAGGGACCCATTGGGGCATTGGAGCTGGTCCCACCCGTCACAGGAGTGGAGATATGGATGGTACGTGGCTGCTCTTGGCCCTGCATCTGAGCAGCATGCCGACTGGCCTCCACGCTAGTAGTAGAAGAAGTATGAGTCACGTGAGAAGCCAGATGCTGCTCAAAGCTATGGATCCGGACATTGGGGTGACCCCCCACCCCCTAGGAGGCCACCGTGGCCATGGAACGTCCCGTGCCAGGGTCAGCAGTAGTGGTGGCCCTTTTGGCAGCAGGAGCCTGGGAGCTGTTACCACTTGATTTCCTTTTCTTGCCCCCAGACGCCTGGCCAGCAGCACCCCTAATGGCGTTGAGGATGTCCATGCTGGAGAAGTTTAGCCCAGTTCTCGGCATGGTGGCAGCAAATAGAAGCACAAAATTATTAAGAGCAACGCACGCAAAGACCAAGGGAATGGCGAACGCATACCACCATAAACCTAAGTCTCACCCCCTAACCAACCTACAGACAACTTATACATAAACTTCAACTCCACTACTACCTTCTTGCGCACTGGGAACTATGGGATCAACACCAAAAACTGTTGAAGGAGTGGCTGTGGGCACTGAAGAAGTCGGCAACCCCTGACCCGGGGCACTAGGCGTAGCACAGGGAGCTACCTCAACAACACTTGGTCTAGGGGCCACGGACTTCCTTGCCTTGGTTTTCCTCCCACCCGTCTCCTTTTTTTGGCCCAAAGAAGAAGGCCTCTGACTACCAGCCGGCTGAGGGGCAACAGTTGCAGCAGATTGTTCAGCCTCGACGACTGGCTGCTAGGAACCACCTTGCTCCCCCGAAGATGAAAATAGGGGCTGTTCACCCCTGGCTGCAGCCCTCTCTGGATAAAAAATCCTCACTATCCTCTCCAGTGTCTTCGTTCCCACACTTAGAGGGATTTTATTCTCCCTGTATTCGTGGTGGTTCCCATACCTACTCAACCCAGCCGAATACAAATGGTTGCAGTGTGCGCAGTCAGCACACTTAATCAGTCGGTCCTTTACAGTCAGATATTCGCATTGGGCCTGCTCGGCATCCGTCAATATAGCTGGCCGAATGGCCAAGGCCCTCACAGATTCCGCCGTGTGCACCACCCACTCCATAGAACAGCCCCACTCCGCGTCGTCTGGTTTCCTGACCAACCATATACTTGTTTTTCCAATCCCTATTGGTGTTAGGATAGTCAAAAGGAGACTTGACCCCCTTTCTGGCATATAGCATGAGGAAGCTGCCTATCCGCTTCACACTCAGTAGCTCCCACAACACATTCAAGGACAGTTCCCAGTCCTTGTAGGCCCACAGTAGGTTGTAGGAAATCACTACACGCCAGGAGTTTAATATCAACTGACTCGGCGTAATTTGGTAATACTTCACTACCTCAGTGTAGAATGCATTAAGAGGAAGCCGAAAACCAGCGAAAAACATGTCCTCATAGAAGACGGCAGCATTCCCACCGTCTCCTACATATCCTGGCCTCAAACCAACAGGGCTAGGCTTAAACTCATAGCCACCCATGGCGAATAAGGAAGGGATGCTTTGCAACCGAGCCAAGTACTCGTCACCCAAGGCATCTCCCGTGTATATGGACGCATGGTCAGTCGCGTCCTTGTCTGCCTGCTCCTCTATGGCCTTTGCTTTTCCCTTGCCCCTGCCAGCAGAAACCTTTTTCTTCTTTTGGCTCGGGCCCGAACCCATTTTGCCGAAATAGAAGCAGTGGGCCCACCATCACGAATCACCGGCCCAGTGGCCACCACCTCCTCAGCTGCCTCAGCCATTTCCTCGACGACGCTATGCCCAGAAACTGATTGACCACCACTGGAAACAGCGTCTTCCTCTCCCATCCGAGCACCACTGATCCCAATTACACTACTCTCACCTTCACTACTCATACTTCAAACCAAAAAACACCAAAAAGAAAAACACAAACTTACTAAAAAACTGTTCATCTCTGAAAAATTGTTCACGACTGAAACTCTCGACCACAAGCACAACCGAACACCGCAGAAGAACTCTTCAACACGATGAACCGAATCTTCGATCTTAACCATAACACCAAAATTGTAACAGAAAATCCAAGAAACCAAAAACAAAACCCAGAAACTTGAGAGAGAAAAAGGAAACAAAGAGTCGTGAAAATATTCAGAAAGTTGAAAATGAAAAGACCAAGAGAGAGAAAGGTATTTATACCCCCTCTCGACCCTGACCCTGAGGCGACACGTGGCACTCGAAACTTTCCCCAAATCAACAAAACCTTCAGTTTCCCTCTCAAAACGTGATTCTTAAAAATCAAAATTACCCCGACAACACGTACCCTATGTCAAGAGACTCCAGTTGTCTCCCACCCACCCGTCCTCTACAAAGGCCTTGAGCAGACGACTCCCTTCACCGCCTTTTGAACCACTGAAGACACATCCGTTTGCTGACACCTGAGCCACCCAGATGACACACATTCCACCACTTGACAACAATGCAAGACTCTCTACTTTAGCTGCACAGTCAACCACTTTATACTCGTCTCCGCGTCTGAGGGGCACTTGTTGAGTAAAAGCCCAACAGTGCCAATCCAAAGCACCCAGCCCAGGCCTTACAGTCACTCGGCTGGGCCTCGCGACCGTCCGGCCTAGGCCTCATGACCATTCGGCCCAGGCCAGGACCCGGCAGAGCCAGTCACTAATTCCACTAAGGAGACGAACCAATAAGGAAGGCCCAATCTCCAGACTCCATGCTTAGGCAAAACCCACATGTAAACTCTATATATATACGCATAGTACCATGCAACCAGGTATGAGATTCCTCCTTCCAGCTCTATTCTCCTAGAATCTCTCTTAAACCCTAGCTGACTTAAGCATCGGAGTGGGATCAACTGGCCAATTGCCGATCACGCCCTTTACTGTTTTTCCTCTCTCCAGGTTTTTATCGGCTAGCTCAGGCTCCCGTCGAGATCTCGGATTTCCATACCTCAACACCCATCCATATTTTCAATGCTTCCATGACTCCTTATGAAACATCAAGTCACGATGGCAAAGGCTTCAAAACAGGCAATTCCTTCAAATCCTATGGCACATGCACGGTCAGCAGGGGCATAAAGATGATAAGCAATAACCTTCATGTCAAGACCTTTGGCTTTCGGTATATGTAGAGCTGTCAAAAGTTGACCCGAACCCGATAACCCGACCCGACCGACCCGAACCCGAAACTAACCCGACCTGGTTTGACTAAAAAAAGTAAACGACCCGAACCCGACCGACCTGAAACCCGATTGACCCGTAACCCGATTGACCCGTAACCCGATTGACCCGAAACCCGATTGACCCGGAACCCGATTGACCCGGAACCCGATTGACCCGGAACCCGATTGACCCGAAACCCGATTGACCCGAGAATCTAACCCGAAAAACCCGAGAATCTAACCCGAAAGAACCCGACAAACTAATGAAATACTCCCTCTGTCCCTATTTATCTGCCTTCTGCTAGAAGCTTTATTTGTTTTTAAAAACTTTATTTATTCCTTTTTATCTGTCTATATCCCAGCATTAATTATTAATTTTTTAAAATTACCCTTTTAAACTACTTTTTTTCTCTCTTAAATAAATATTTTTTCTAAATAGGAGAAAGAATTAAAGAAGAAGAGAGATAGGGATAAAATAAGAAAGTCAATGTAAATATGTATGAAATTTTGTACCATAACTATTTATTTTGCCCTGTATGAAATGATTAATTGTAATAGACAAATAGAGACAGATGGAGTATTTTTATATAACTCATAAACTTCAAATTTAATAAATAAATTTGATAAAGAAAATAAAAATAAACATTTGATAAAATTTTGATCAAAGTGAACTTAAAAAAATATTTTTTCATAATTATGGTTTTTAAATTTTATTATTATGAATTTATGATTGAATTATATGAATTTATAGAATATTATTACTTAAATTTAATAATATTAATTATGAACATTATTAAGGAAAATTTGAGAATTTACAAAAGGCCATGTTGATTTCATCATTACTGATCAAATCAATAAATAAATTTTTTCATGTGAATGACAATTTTCCATTTTAACTAAGAAAATTTATAAATTACAGTAGTATTAATAAATTACTAATATTCATATCAAATTAGTGAATTATCTATCCAACAAAAAGTATCTAAACATTAAAAATTTGAAATTAAAATTTTAATATGTTGTCATATATTTTCTCCTTATAATTTAGTTCTCGCCAAAACAAATAATTTAATGAGAATGCCGAATGTAGTGTGTGTGCAAGTTGTTCTATTATGCAGAAGTATGTGATGTTAATCACTAATCACTATAAAATATAGTCTATATACAAGTCTTAGAAAGGAAAGAACAAAACAAGGTCATTAGCACTAAGATAATAAGATACTAAGATTAGTGGTTCATGGTGGCCATAGCTGTATGAATCATGAATTTATTATATATCAATTAGAATTTAGAAATGAATTAGTAAATAATAAAAATTTAAATATTTATTTTATTTAAAACTATAGATAATTTATAGGAAAATTTTTAAAAAAGTTATAAATGTTACTAATGTAATTAATGCATTTATAACATTACAAATTTAATTAATTTAATTACAATTTATAACAAATCTAATAAATAATATTTTTGATAAAATCTCTCTTAAGTATTAATTTGTAAAATCAAAACTTTAATTCAATTTAAAATAATCGATAACCCGAATGACTCGAGAGTTAAATAAAAAAAAATCGAATCCAAATGATATAAAATCCAAAAAACCTGTAACCTGAAAGACCCGATGGTCAAACCCGAAAAACCCGAACCCGAAACCCGAATGACCCGAAACCCGACAAACCCGAGGGCAAAACCCGAAAAACCCGAGACCCAAATGACCCGAGACCCGAATGACCCGAAACCCGAATGACCCGAGACCCGAATGACCCGAAACCCGAATGACCCGAAACCCGAATGACTCGAACCCGAATGACCCGAAACCCGAAATGACCCGAAAATCTCTTTTGACCCAAACTGACCCGACCTGATTGACCCGAACCCGAAACCTACCCGATCAACCCGATTTGACACCTCTAGGTATATGTATATGTATATATATATTTGTATGTATATATATGTACATATATAAATATGTATACACATATCAGAATATATATATATATATATACACACATATAAAAATGTATGTACATATATATATATATATATATGTATACACATAAAAATTTATACATATGCATATAAATACATATACACATAAATATATGTGTGTATATATATAAATATATACGTATATATGTATATATATTTTGTATGATAAACAAGTTGACATGGCTGATCTTTCGGTTTTAATTTAAAATTGCCTACAAGATAATAAAATAAAGTTAAAATAACAACAACAACAACAACAACAACAACAACAATAATAATAATAATAAACTTAAAGGATAAGTAAAACAAAAATATATAATAATAATAAACTAAACTTAAAAGTATAAGTAAAACAAAAATATGAAAATGAAAAATCAATCAGTTAATTAATTTAATTAATTAACTAATTGGTTAAGATTAAAATTAAGTGTCTACAAAGATTGATTAGAATTAATTAGTTTTGGGTTTTGGTTCTTCTACCTTACCTTCCCACACCTTCCCAACAAAGTGATACAAGCAGACCCTCTATCATCTTCCACACCACACCCAACTTTAGCATCAAAGACAAGCAAAATGTGGGGAAATTAATAAGGAGGTTGCTAGTGTTTACCGTATGTTGCCACCCCTGTTCCAGACAGTTTATGATCAAACTGGCATGTTGCCACCTCCCTGTATGGGCACATTGTCTGGTCCACAACACCCAACAAGGGTTTAATGTCATAGTAGTCTCCTAATTTTCAACATATTAGACATTTTCTGGTAGTGGTTATTGTCTATTTTCTAGTTCAGGGTTCATGAATATTGGAGTTTGAATTAGCCGTTCTATGGCTTTTACAATTCTTTTTAGTGTTTAAGATATAGGAAGGTTTAAAGTTCCAAAGTCAAAATTATTGCAGTTTTTCTTTTGGCCAAAAATTATTGTAGTTTAGGATGGAAAAATAATTAATTTATGTTGATTATATGTTATGGAGATACTTTTCCCACTTGAAATCAAAATTTCTCTACTTCCTTTGTTTGGTTCTAAGCAAATAAGACTGCATTATCTTAAAACCCATTAACCATGTTAAAAATAGTGGTTTTATTCCAATCAATCCCATCTTTGCCGTTTATAAAGTTTTCTTGAAGATAAATGTTAAAGTCACCTACATTGAAACCCAGTCTTGTAAATCTCTAGAGCATCCCTTTTCAGAATTACCTTACCAAAAATGAAATTCCCTACTGTAGCTATTTATCATGCATTTATCTTCATTTGGAATCAATATGTCAGGCCTACTGCTTGCAAAAGTTTAATGTACCGTGCCCCATCAATATTTGCTACTATATAAACAAAAGAGTGATGGTGAATACTTGTCTTTACCTAGGCGCCAACTTCGCTGCAGTAGATTTAATTACCAAGGTTTTAAGTCACAGCAAGCCAGCCAGCCAGCCAGCCAGAAAACAAGATGAATTCAAACCATCAGTTGCTATTAATTAGCACCTCAAAACTAGGAAAAGAGAAGAGAAGAAAAATTGCCCAAAGGAAAAAGAAACCTCCATGAGAAGACCATCTTCTATGAATGCAAGATTGCCCCAACTTTTTCCCTTTACAATAAACACTGAAGGGTTTTATCTACCACTAAAAACTTTTCTTTAATTTTGAGGCAGAATCCACATTTAACGTTGCTAGTTTACATAAAACCGTCTCTCTTGTTTATTGTCACTGATGTCCTAGGTAGGTTTTTTTGGCATGGGTAGTAGCACATCCATGTCCACACTATTATTGCTATATCTCATAGGTCAAGATAGTGACCTGGTTAGGATGAGAACACAAGTTCGATTGCGAAAGTGACTTGTTTGGAATAGAAGGGTTTACCTTTCGTGCTATTAATCCGATAAAAAATAGTCAAGGGTTAATATAAACTTCGAGGTACCCTTAGTTAAAAAAAAGTGAAATACACACATACACAATCTCAAAAATAGCATGTAGAGTTTGCTTCATTGCTGGTTAATATCTGTTGATTTTTCTTCCTAACCAGGTAGGCATTGGTTGGTAGAAAAATCATGACTCACCCTCTCCACCCCACCATGCCTGGTTTTGCACCTTACTGGGTAAGTCGACTTTCTAGTTTCTCCTCCGTTATTAACCCGTAGCAGTTGGAAATATTGAACTTTTAATTACAATAATACAATCATATGATTCATGTATCTTAGGTACACTTTTTGATGTCACATTTTTAATGATAATTTTATTCTTTGATTATATTACTTTCGTCACTATAAAGAAATAAATATTTAAAAAACAATAATCAATCATTTATAAGTGTTAATTCTAGTAGGAATAAAATAAAAAACAAATCGTTATTAATAACAAGCGACCATAAATAAATCAATTACCTTTCAAAAAATTATTTTGGCTTTTTTTCAAAAAATTATTTTGATGACAAGGCAAAAACGAAAATGAAAAATGGCAAAATAAAATTTTATTTCTTGAATTATATTTTATTAATATAAGTAATTCTTATAAAAACACACACACACACATTTTATATCGGATTATTACTTTATTACATTTACTAAGAATGAAAAAATCATTATGAACCTAGGATCGTTAGGAACAATATCAATCCTGTTATAGGAGGATCAAACTCTCTCGAGGAAAATGTATCCTCCCGTTTTGATATCATGCCAGCTGGTAGCAATGTGTATGCTACTAATTTTGTATGGACCTAGTCCCAGTTTCGGCTTTTGCCTGTCTACTTCAATGAAGTCTGTTTTAACCAAATTGGTTTTAACCTCAGAATTCACCCTTGTCTCCTCCTTCTTCCCCTCCCCTTCCCTCTGTTTCTATATAATCTTCGTCCAAACAAAGGGAGGCTGAGTTAGCTAAGGCTAATGCTGATTTGGTGAAGAAGAAGGCGGGTTGGGCTAAAGAGGTGCAAGTGGCAGAGGTGGAGGCATCTAAGGCTTTCGCATTAAGGGACGCTGAGTTGCAGAAACAAGTTGAGAGGATGAATGCCGAGACCATGACTGAGAAGTTTAAGGCTGAGTTTCTTAGCAAAGCTAGTGTTGAGTATGAAACAAAGGTAAAATTTGATTTTCTCCAAGTTTATTTTTTTGGTCTGCTTAAATACTTGTTCTCTATGAAACATACACATTGGGAATCTTGGATTGAATTTAGCTGATTTGGATTGATTTGTCACATTAAACCATAATTAATTATATGGTTTGAAGATCTAGACATATGTTACCAAGCATGCATCAGTTAAATTATGTGTAACATTTAGTTCTGTTCTCTGTACTCTATACATTGGTGAGATATGAAATTATCTCTGTCACTGTATTGTTCTGTATTACTCATTAATCAATTGTCAATTGATGTTCTATTTTCTGTCAGTTCCTTAATTTCTGGCTTAATTTCTATTGCTCCCTAAATGTATCAAGACTTTTATGTAGCTTATCTGCTTTAATTTTAGATCTATTGAGGCAGGTATGCCCTTAACTTCTACAAAACTAGATAAAACTATTAGCTCGGAGGTGATTGATGTCATTTTCCATGTGAATTATGTCAAATACATTAAACTGATCTGAAATCTGAACAGCATATGCACGACTGTTGTACGAGGCTTCTTCGCTCCCGATAGGACAATGCACGTTGTACTGGCTTAGCACCTCTGTGAATCTTATAAGTGGTGAGACTGCATTGGAACTCGGAACATATAACTATGCTGTCGTTTTGTATCTTTTTTCTTGAAAGTCAACTAATAGTTCGTGTATTATATTAAGACTAGTGTTTATTTCTTGCAAAAACTATCCGGTTCCTTATGTATTCAATTCCTTTCTTTTCTTTTCTTTTTTGGTCGGAAAAGATAATGCAATAACTTAAAAGCAGGGAACAAATCCCTTACATCGTCTGGGACGTAGTCCCTGTCCTACAGCCATTCAATAAGCTATCCTTAATATTACAGACTCTGGGAAAGGAGGTTCTCATTTGATCAGCTAAAAGGCCCAAATTCAAAAAAGGAAAAGGTTCATTATAAACAACAAAAGAGTCCTTCATAAAACAGCTAGATTTCACTAACTTGTCCGCGCATTGATTTCATTCTCTAAGTATGTGTTCCAGCTTGTATGTTCTGAATAGGTCCAAAAGGGATCTGCAATCAAAGCTTATAAGTTTCATTTCAAAGCTTATGAATCTATTCTTTATTATTACTTATTGAATTAAAATTCATTTAATTTTTTAATGGTTTACACTATTAACCAAGGCTTTGTTTAATTGTGCACAACTTAAGCTCATTCTCACATTTCATCATTTTTCCTTGTAGGTTGAGGATGGTGACTATCTTCTTTTCCCACCATACTTTTATGAGCATGTGGTATGAAAGATTTGTTTTTTTAGTTTTTTATTTTAATAAATGAATTTACTTAACTTTTTACTTTTCATTTATAATAGGGTCTGGAGATCACGGATGATAATGATTTTATTATCCCACTCTACTTTTTTCAGGTAGGTTGAAATTATTAATTTTTCTTTTAATTAATTTAGAACTTATTATCCTAATTTTTTGTAAAAAAATTTTTATAACATGTTGTGTTAGCCGGAGATGAGGATGATTTTAACATCCTTGATTTTGATAAAATTTCAATTATACCCTTAAGGGGGCATTTAGTCCAAGGTATCTTAGATTACCAGAGTTATGTGATTATCAAGTTATAGCATAACCTAGTTCATATTCCCGGAATGTGCACAATTTCTGTTTAGTTGAGATTCCCGAAATATAAGATTAACCTGTTTGGTTGGGAGGTATGAATAGATAGTTTACTATAATACCCTCAATACAACACTTAAACTTATTTCTTATTTGTTTAATGTTTTATACAATTGTTGTAATTTTGTTAAGTTTGATAATTAAATATGACTAACATAAAAATTATTTAAGCAATAAACTTAGTAAAATATTATATAATTAATTTAATGATTATGTAAGTTAAGTTTAATTATGCTTTTAACAAAAAAAATTGTACTTTTGTTTGATTGAACTAACATATAATTAATAATTTAATAATTATAAAAGCTAAGTTTAATAATGTTTATTAATCCAAATAAATTGAGCTTAAAAAATTGTGATTTATCAATTACATAAGGTTATTAGAGTCCAAAAGGGTAAAATACTAAGGGTAAAGTAGAAAAAAATTTTAACATAACCTAGTAATCTCACATTACCTAAGAATTTGGAGGTTATGAGATTCCTGATAATGTACACAAAAAATCGACGTGTCAGTAATCTTACATTACTTCGGTAATGTGATTACTTCAAACCAAACGAAGTAATATTACATTCCAATATACACATTACTGGAATTATGTAAAATAATCTTGAACCAAATGCCTATGTAAAATAATCTTGAACCAAATACCCCCTAAGAGTTTTATAAACGGTTTTATAATTCAACTCAAGATTCTCTACTTTCTCTCCTAGAATTCAAAATATTTTAAAATTTATATTTGATTCTTAACTTTTCCATTAGTAAAAACTTTCTGGGAACTACTTATTCTTAAACTGATTTATATCAAGAGTATATATTCTTTAGTCACTTAAGCTCATTCTCTCATCTCTTCATTTGTCTTTGTAGGTTGAGGATGATGATGATTTTCTCATCCCATCATATTTTTACGAGCACGAGGTATAAAAGAATTTACTTAACCTATTATTTTTTGTTTATAATAGGGTCTACAGACCAATGAATGATGATGATTTTATTATCCTTCTTACTTTTTTTAGGTATAATGGAATTATTAATTTTCCTTTTAACAAATTTAGAAATTATTATTCTAATTTTCTATAAAAAAAATTTTATAGCATGTTGTGGTAGCTGAAGATGAGAATGATTTTAATATCCCTGATTTTGATAAAATTTCAATTACACCCCTAAGAGTTTTCTAAATTGTCTTATAATTTATCTCAAGATTTTCTAGTTTCTCTCCTAGATCCCAATATATTTTAATATTTGTATTTGAATGTTTATTTTGTCATTAACTACTAGTAAAACATTCAAAGAGCTACATATTCTTAAACTGATTTGTGTCAATTGTATATATTTCTATTGTCATTTAAGCTCATTCTCTCATCTCTACATTTGCTTTGTAGATTAAGGATGATGATGATGATCTTCTCATCCCATCATATTTTTATGAGCATGAGGTATGCCAGAATTTTTATTTTATTTTTACTTTATTTTAATAAAAGAATTTACTTAGCCTTGATTTTTTTTTGTTTATAAACAGGGTGTGGAGACCGTGGATGAGGTTGATTTTGTTATCCCACCCTACTTTCTCGAGGTATGAAGGAATTACCAATTTTTCCTTTTACTAATTTACAAATTATTATTCTAATTTTCTATTAAAAAAACTATAGTATGTTTTAGTAATTGGAGATATATTGATTTAACATCCCAGAATTTGATAAAAATTCTATTATACCCCAAGAGCTTTCTAAATTGTCTTATATTCTCTAGTTTCTCTCATATATTGTAAAATATTTTAAATTCTGTATTTGAATCTTCCTTTTTTTATTGGTAAAGACATTTTGGGAGCTACATATTTTCAAATAGATTTATATCAAGAGTATATATTTCTTTTGTCATTTAAGCTTATTCTCTCATCTCTTCATTTTTCTTTGTAGATTGAGGATGATGATGATGATATTCTCATCCCATTATATTTTTATGAGCATGAGGTATGAATGAATTTTTATTTTATTTTCCTTTGTTATAATAAAAGAATTTACTTAGTCTTTTTTTCCCGATTATAACATGGTGTGGAGATTACAGATAAGGGGGATTTTATTATCCCACCCTACTTTTTTGAGATATGAAGAAATTATTAATTTTCCTTTTAAATAATTTAGAAATTATTATTCTAATTTTTTTTTAATTATAACATCGTGTGGTAGCCGATGATGACAATGATTTTAACATCCCCCGAATTTGATTAAAATTTAATTATGCACCCATAAAAGTTTCCTAAAATTATCTTATAGTTAATTTTCAGATTCCCTACTTGTCTCATAGATCCCAAAATGTTTTAAAATTTGCATTTGAGTCTTAACTTTTAATTCGTAAAAACATTCTGGGAGTTAGATATTCTTAAGCCAATATGTATCAAGAGTATATATTTCTTTTGCCAATTAAGCTCATTCTCTCTTCTATTCTTTTATTTTTGTAGATTGAGGATGATGATGATCTTCTCATCCCACCATATTTTTTTGAGCATGAGGTATGATTGAATATTCATTCTATTTTCAATTTATTTTAGTCAAAAGGATTTACTTAGTTTTTTTTTTTATATAACATGGTGTGGAGCGGGGCTGTTCATTATTCAATTTTAACCAAATTAATTGACCGAACCGAATTAATTTGGTTAATCGGCCGGTGACCGAATTAATTCGGTTCGGTTTTTACTTTCAAGTTTAGATAAATTTCGGTTTTCAATAAATTCGGTTCGAAAATTCGGTTTTCTTTGTTTTATATTTTTAATAGTTGGATAGGTATTTATATGGATTATTTGCTTAAGTTATAAAGTTTGTATGAAAATTATGAATTTTAAAAAATAGTATTAAAAATTCAGTTAAATTGGTTAACCGACCGAATTAAGTGAAATATTTTGATTCGATTAAAGTCGAAAATAATTTGTTTGGTTCGGTTAACAGTTTCAAAGTTTAACAATTCGGTAAATTCGGTTAATTGAAATTTCGGTTTGAAATTAACCGAGCCAACCGAATGAACATCCCTAGTGTGGAGATCACTTATGAGGATGATTTTGTTATCCCATCCTAATTTTTTTTGAGGTATAAAGGAATTATTAGACTAATTTAGAAATTATTATCATAATATTTTTATAAAAAAATTATAACATTTTGGATAGCTGGAGATGACGATGATTTTAACGTCCCTTGAATTTGATTAAAATTCAAATTACACCCATAAATTTTTTATTAAAAAAGTTATCTTAAAGTTACATTCCTTCCTGGATCCCAATGTTTTTATAACCTTTCAATTTCTTCTACGATATTTTTTTATAACTTTCTCATTTTGTATTTTCTGTTTTTAAATTTTTGAAATTACCAAATAAAAATGTGCATAATACAAAATGAAATGATGCGATTTCAAGTTTTTTTTTGTCAGCAAATGTTAATCCGAGTATTGAAAACTTTTTCTAAATTCTTCGTCCTCTATGGTCGAACGTAAAAACATTTTTTTACTTGTCCTAGAGAAATTTGAAGGATCTTTCCCATAAAATTTTCCTATAAAATCACATCATTGAGAATTTTTATTTACCCTAATTCAGATCCCGAAATGAAAACAATGCAATAGATAAAATGCAATTTGATGGGTTTTTTGTGGGTATTTATGTTAATATTATTATAAGAATAATTTTTAAAATTTCTTAATAATTTTCTTAAGAATTGAGAGAAAGGAATTTAAATCATAATATCTTATCCTTTGTTTTTTTTTTTGAAAAAAAAAAATCTCTTGCCTGTTTTAACGCAACCCAAGAGACATTATTTGTTACACGACTATATTATTATTGACCTTATCATTATTATTTAATTATTTCCAAGATGAAAAGTTAATCATATTATACTCATATTAAACTTACTAAAACTAATTTACATAACCGTTTTGGGCTTGAGACAATTAATTGTCCCTGCTGCAAATTAGAACTGGGCCAAGTTGGATAGATGCGTTAATAACTGGTCAGATCAGCTTGATGGGTTAAAAAGGGGCCGCTCTACAGGTCATGGGTTCTTAAATGGGTTGGTCTTCCTTTTATTTCTTTTTCTTTTTACTGATTTACAAATTATTATTCTAATTTTCTATATAAAAAAAATTATAGTATGTTGTAGTAATTGGAGATAGGATGATTTAACATCCCAGAATTTGATAAATTAAAATTCTATTATACCCTTAAGAGCCTTCTAAATTGTCTTATATTCTCTACTTTCTCTCATATACTGTAAAATATTTTAAATTTTGTATTTGAATCTTCCTTTTTTATTGGTAAAGACATTTTGGGAGCTACATATTTTCGAATTGATTTGTATCAAGAGCATATATTTCTTTTTTCATTTAAGCTTATTCTCTCATCTCTTCATTTTTCTTTGTAGATTGAGGATGATGATGATGATATTCTCATCCCATTATATTTTTATGAGCATGAGGTATGAATGAATTTTTATTTTATTTTCACTTTGTTTTAATAAAAGAATTTATGTAGCCTTTTTTTCCCGATTATAACACAGTGTAGAGATTACAAATAAGGGTGATTTTATTATCCCACCCTACGTTTTTGAGATATGAAGGAATTATTAATTTTCCTTTTAAATAATTTAGAAATTATTATTCTAATTTTTTTAAAATTATAACATCGTGTGGTAGCCGATGATGACGATGATTTTAACATCCCCTGAATTTGATTAAAATTCAATTATACACCCATAAAAGTTTCCTAAAATTATCCTATAGTTAATTTTCAGATTCTCTACTTGTCTCATAGATCCCAAAATATTTTAAAATTTGCATTTGAGTCTTAACTTTTTCATTCGTAAAAACATTCTGGGAGTTAGATATTCTTAAACCAATTTGTATCAGGAGTATATATTTCTTTTGCCAATTAAGCTCATTCTCTCTTCTATTCTTTTATTTTTGTAGATTGAGGATGATGATGATCTTCTCATCCACCATATTTTTTGGAGCATGAGGTATGATTGAATTTTCACTTTATTTTAATCAAAGGATTTACTTAGTTATATATATATATATATATATATATATATATATATATAACATGGTGTGGAGTAGGGGTGTTCATTATTCGGTTTTAACCGAATTAACCGACAGAACCGAATTAATTCGATTAATCAGTCGGTGACTGAATTAATTCGGTTCGGTTTTTGATTTCAAGTTTAGATAAATTTCAGTTTTCGGTTAATTCAGTTTGAAAATTTGGTTTTCTTTGTTTTATATTTTTAATAGTTGGATAGGTATTTATATGGATTATTTGCTTAAGTTATAAAGTTTGTATGAAAATTATGAATTTAAAGAAATAGTATTAAAAATTCAGTTAAATTGGTTAACCGACCGAATTAACCGAAATATTTCGGTTTGGTTAAATTCAAAAATAATTTGATCAATTTGGTTAACAGTTTCAAAATTTAACAATTCGGTAAATTCGTTTAATTGAAATTTTGGTTCAAAATTAACCAAACCGATCGAATGAACACCCCTAATGTGGAGATCACATATGAGGATGATTTTGTTATCCCATCCTAATTTTTTTGAGGTATAAAGGAATTATTAGACTAATTTAGAAATTATTATCATAATATTTTTATAAAAAAATTATAACATTTTGGGGTAGCTGGAGATGACGATGATTTTAATGTCCCTTGAATTTGATTAAAACTAAAATTACACCCATAAATTTTTTATTAAAAAAGTTATCTTAAAGTCACATTCCTTCCTAGATCTCAATGTTTTTATAACCTTTCAATTTCTTCTACAATATTTTTTTATAACTTTCTCATTTTCTATTTTCTGTTTTTAAATTTTTGACATTACCAAATTAAAATGTTCTTGATACAAAATGAAATGATGTGGTTTCAATTTTTTTTTATCAACAAATGTTAATCCAAGTATTGAAAACTTTTTCTAAATTCTTCGTCCTCTATGGTCGAATGTAAAAACATTTTGTTACTTGTCCTAGAGAAATTTGAAGGATTTTTCCCATAAAATTTTCCTATAAAATCCTATCATTGAGTATTTTTATTTACCTTAATTCAGATCCCGAAGTGAAAGCAATGCAATAGATAAAATGCAATTTGATGGGTTTTTTGTGGGTATTTATGTTAATATTATTATAAGAATAATTTTTAAAATTTCTTAATAATTTTATTAAGAATTGAGAGAAAGGAATTTAAATCATAATATCTTATCCTTTGTTTTTTTTTTTCAAAAAAATACTCTTGCCTGTTTTAACGCAACCCAAGAGACATTATTTGTTATAAGACTATATTATTATTGACGTTATCATTATTATTTAATTATTTCCAAGCTGAAAAGTTAATCATAATATGCTGAAATTAAACTTACTAAAACTAATTTACATAACGGTTTTGGGCTTGAGGGAATAAATTGTCCCTGCTGCAAATTAGATTTGGGCCAAGTTGGATTGATAGGTTAATAACTAGTCAGATCAGCTTGATGGGTTAAAAAAGGGGCCGCTGTACCAGGTCATGGGTTCTTAAACGGGTTGGCCTTCCTTTTATTTCTTTTTCCAAAATTAAGATGGACTATGTCTGGTAACCCTCAAAGGATTGAGTCCATTAAACAGGCTCGACTGAAAATCAATAAAACCTGCAACCAATCTTATAGGCCCAAATCAAAACCAGAATGTGGACGATCTATAGCCTGTGAGGCTGTTTGGTTTAAGAGATCTTACATTACACGTAGAAATAAGATTACCACCCCATTACTAATGTGTGTGTTTTTTGTTTAATTGCAATAGAGAGAATATAAAATTACTATACTTGGTTGGGAGAAAATATGACCTATAAAAACCAATATTTTACTATTTTAGGCCCATTTATACATAGCATTTCTAGAACCAAATATATTGTATTTACATACATATTTGCTTAAAACAATCCAATATCAAGAAAAAATTGTCAAAAAATTCATTGATCAACATCTAACATCTAACATACATATAAAATTGGATATATAGTTTTATACTTTGACAAATAAGTAGTGATATAAAGTGGAATATATAAATGACATTTTGGTCATGACTCTTGTGGGGGATTTTATCTTATTTATTTATATTGTAAGATTAAGAGGGGTCATATATATGTTATCTAGTTATCCTATTTTTTAATAATTAATTTATTTCAAGTTTTTTTAATTATTTATGGCAAATTGTTTCTTTTGAAGTTTGTATATAAAGGATTATTTTTTCTTAAAAAAAAATAAAAGGTATTTTATGGGACTTCTAATTTATTTATTTACTTAAAGGACTATTTTAAGTTTCATTTTTTTTTTTGTTATTTTGAAATCAAATAAAGGTAAGATGAATCAAAAGAAGAAGAATATAATGGCAAAATAAGAAAAAAGATTAGGAAATGTTATAAAACCAAACGAGGGAATATCTCATTCCCTAGTACACAGTCCCACAAGAAATGTTACATAACTCAAACCAAATGGCTCCCTATAGGTTTTCTTCCAACACAAAGAAAGGAATCGCCCATCTATAGATTAAAACAAAGATTTATTGGGGGAATTTAAAAATGATGATAAATAAAAAATATTTATCTTTTACCTTATTGCATCTATTTATTTGCCTTTAGCCATTAATATATAATTTTAATTCCCATACATTATTAGTCGAGTTTTGAACTCTACAAATAGAGTTAAAAGAATGTCATATGTCCAAGAACAATTTATTAATTAGAGAAAAGAATTTATTAATTAATATTTAAAAATCTCATTCACTAATCTTAACACTATATAAAAGTAAAGGGATAATTCTCATGGGGGGCAAATGTCACCCCCCGATTGGTTACCTCTATTATTTTTGTCACGCCCCAACCTGCCCCGAGTCGGCCACGTGGCAACCGCAGCGCTGCCTCGAAGTACGTGCTGGCCAGTCACGTATCTGAGGCACCGCAAGGCATAAATGGACATCATCGTTGTCAAATAAAACTAAAACTTTAGTTAGAAAATATTTAATAAAATAATTAACTTTAAAAGTAATGCCATTTGACTAATTGAGAGAATACCTATACAGCGGAAACTTCTAAGTCTAAGCCACCGACGCCTCCTAGTGAGCCTCTTTTCTAAAGCCGACTCCGATCGCGGATCTGCATCCATCCACATTGGATACAGGTGAGTGACATAGGTTCTAAGAATCTCCATCTGGGTTAGAGATGATAAGGGAAAAGCCAAAATAAAATAAAATAAAATAAATATTTTTCTTTTTGAAAACTCTTTCCTGGTTCTCCAGCTGAGAATCCTCTTTTTAAAAACACTTTAAATAAATATATATATACATATTAAATGGGCTGGCATCTCTATCATACTGAAGGCGCGACCCGTCGGTCGTCTTATGCCTCATTGCACCGAAGGCTATCTCTTTCTCATTCAGTAATATTTTCTCTTTTCTATCTCTCTGGCCCTTTCCCTCGGTGGTGCCTCGCTGTGGTGGAACACAGCGAACTGGAGCTCTGGCGAGTTTCCCTACGCGCCTCTCCCAACCAGGCTCGACTCACCGTGCCCCTCGATAGGCGGTCCACGGCTAAGTATTATGCATGCTCTCAACTCGGTCCACACTCCCGCAAATTGGAGCTCCGAGGAACCCTCTCAAACACTCATCTCCCAAGGGCATCGTACTCTCAATAATCATAATAATAATATTTCATAAATTATATATAAGTATAAAATATTTATATTTAAAATATACAAATCACACACACATAAGTTTTATATTTCTTTTTAAAACATCCCACACACAGTATGGGTATATCGCAAACAAGTGTATGCGTGTGGATTTCTCATATCCCAAAACCTTTTTGAAAACATTTATGTTTTTAAAAATCATTTTTTTAAAACCCTCTTTCCCAGTGGCTAAACAGAGAAGTCTAGATCACTCACAGTGATGGGAGATTCGTACACTCCCAAGCGCTCCATGTAGCTTTAACCTTCGGGTCATCACCGCACTCGATTATCCGAAGCCCTAGTACACGGAAATACATGTTAGCATTTATAAATAAATTTATGAATGCACCTATGAGGCTCTAATATGACCTAAGACGATGTTTGGAAGTGATTCGGGGATTAGAAAAGTGTCCGGGAGGTTCCAGGGTAAAAATCGGATACTTGGTGAAAATGCCCCTGGGGTCCATGGTCGCCCACACCAGGACTAGGCTGGGCCACACACGGGTTGGGCCAAGTTCTACTCGAAATCGGGCTCAAAAAGCCCTCCTATGAGATATTTATACATTATAATGATATTATATGTAAATATCTAAATATATTAATATAATATATAAATATATTTCAATATAATAATATTATATTAAAAATATCTAAATAGGGACTCTATCGGCCAGTTCTTCGGCCGGTCTCTCCTCCGATTTTCGCACTCGTTTCTCCTCCTTTCGACATACAAACTTAGAGAGGCGATCCTCATAGTATCCATGACGGATACACTGAGGCAGAAACGAGAAACACCGGTCCAATTTTTCCGTAGACCGAGATTTAGCCCAAATTGACTAAATCTAGAATTTATTCACACCCGGTGCACAGAAATGCGTAAAAATGGAATATGATGTAGATTAAGGTGAGTACTATAACCTACTAAAAACTCACCTTAATCCACCGGCCCGAAATCCACTTATTTGAGTTCAAAATTATAATCCGGTTAAAAGCTGAAAACTGCCATCTAGGCTAAATCGATGCATGGATGTGCATGCAAACTTAACATAACGTAGATCGAGGTGAGAAGAACAACATACTGGAAACTTACCTTGATCTGATGACCCAAATGTCCCGATTTGCTAATTGTCCAAAATGCCTTCGGTCGACTCCAGAGAAAAGAAGAAGAAAAAGAAAGAAAAGAAAAGAAAAAATGAAGAAAGGTTCGGCCCCCCTCCCCTATTTATAGGGGAGCTCGACGCCGGGTCCACTTGGGTCCCGGGTCAAATTTTTTCCCATTTTTCAACTTTCTTTCATTTTCACCCATTGGCTAAATTCTTTGTTTTCTTATGCCAACGGGGCCCATAATAAATTTCTAGGGACTTAATTGGAGGTCTTTTTGGCATTTACAAATTTTCATGCACGGTTAATTACTTTATCTTCCAAATCCGTCTTATCCTAATACAAACTTCTCTTCTTAATTAGACACATCCGGACCAATATATTGTTTAATTAATACGCCGTCTTACACTATTCCGTTCGTACGGAAAAGTCGTGCTAGGTTCGGGTGTGTCAATTTTTTTCTTTCATTTTTTTAAATCGTTTGTTTTTCTTTTTTAATTACTTTATTTTTATTTTTATATTAAATAATGTTTTTAATATTTAACTATTATTTTAAATATTAGTTTATATTAATTGTCACCTCTAATTGGCTCCTCTTTTTTTTTTCTTTTTTGATGTTTTGCGCTAAAGCCCATTAGTTATTTCTTTGTTTAAAAAAAAAAAATTTGGAGCTTTCTTTTATTTTTGAAAATTTTTAATATATTTTTTGTAGGAATTTTTTCACACTTAATAAGTCTAAAAAAAGGTTTAGCTTGGTATTTTTGTTGGGTTTAAGAAATTTTTTTCATATTTTGGTATATTATATATGTTATTAAAATTAATTTATTATCAAAGAGTTAATATTTGATTTATATATTTTTATTTAATTTTTTAGTAAATATTTTTATTTAATTATTAATCATCATTTTCAACTTATGTATAATATTTTAGATATGTAGTTTTATTATTAATTAATTAACATTATCTATGTATATCAAAATGATTTTTTATATATATTTTGTATTACATTTTAGTTTACATATAATATTAATATATGATAGCATTAATTGATTTTAAAATATTATTCATCTCTATCCTCTTATATTTTTAAATAATAAAATTCAAATACTTAAAATTAAAAAAAATTTCCGGGACGTAGCCTGGGTCACTTTCTAGTATATATATATTGGTGAAACAAGAAAGAGATAAATTATTTTTAATTGTATTGTAGCCAAAGATCATGTCGGTAATTGGGGATGATGACCATCCAACTGACCACTTGGGCAATTACCAGGTTTAATTTGTTTATTGTTACAATAATATTTTAATTCCATACCTAATGATTATTAGTCAATTTTTTAGACCCCGCAATAGTACTGACCGCGGTTCAGTTTCAGTTCTGAATCGTCGGTTCCGATTCTTGATTCCTTGGAATCGGAATCGTAACCTTTATGAGCGGTTCCGATTCCAGTTTCAAACTGAAACCTTAGGCTTTTTTTTTTCAAAATTTTTTAATTACTTTTCTAAATTTTATTAAATTTTGTTTAAATAATATATATTAAAGTAAGTAAATTTAATTCCAAATATATAATAATTAAGTGTTTAAGCATCTAATTTTTTTTAAATTATTAAATGTAAGTAAATCTTTATAGTTAAACTAACATTATATAAAAAATAAATGATAAATAATAAGATAATAGATTTATAATGTATTACTTACATGATATTATTATATAAATACACTATAAAATTTATCTTAAGACATATATATTATATCTCATTATTATTAAATAAAACTATATTACAAATAACATTATTTGTAAAAAAAATAATAAAATCAGAACCGGAACCTTTCCTGTTCCCGTTTCAAAGCCGTAAAAAAGTTCAATTACGATTTTCTAGGTTAAGATTCCAATTCATTTTCACAGGTTCAAACTGAATCGTGGCCAATTCTACTCCGCAAACCATATTAGAAGAATAACAAATACGTCACTATTTAATAATTAATTAATTATTAAAAATAAAAAATTATTCCCTTTGTCCCTTTTTGTTTGTCCATCTTTGTTTTGGAAAGTTCTAATTTATTTGTCCATTACCATAAATAAATAAACAAATTTCAAATTTTAATTTTACCCTCCCTTTTTTTTATTATCATCACATCATTACACAAAACCCCAAAAACACTCACAAACATCAAGGATAACAAAGTAATTCTACTTAATTCAATATTTTTTTAAAATTTTATGAAAATCAATAGGGAACAAACAATTAGGGATGGAGGGAGTATCTCATTCTGATACACCCGGACCTAGCACGACTTTTTGGTACGGACGGAATAGTGCAAGATCACGCAATAATTAAATAATATGTCGGTCCGGCTGTGTCAAGTCGGAAGAGAAGTTAAGCTTAAGGTAAGCCGTAGTTGGAAGATGAGATTGGTGACCATGTATGGAATCACTAAAGTGGACTTCTTTAAGTTCATAGCCAATAGATTGGACGTCCATTGGTGAATTGGTCGGTGGATCGGGCCAAGGATCGAAATTATAAAAGGTTTCAAAGAGGGGAAAAAGTCTGGCTTGGGGCCCGAGTAGACCCGATGTTAGGCCTTGCTATAAATATGGGGAGATGAGCTCTCCCCCTCTCATTTTCTCTTCTCCCTCTCTTCTCTCCTCTTATTTGCTCTCTCGGAGCAATTTTGGACTTTTGGCCGATCCGGACAAACCGACCGCAAGTTCAAGGCGAGATCTTGGTATGTTGTTCTTAACTCCTTGATCTTCGTTTTATTAAGTTTTCACGCATCTCCATGAATCGGTCTAGGAGAGATCCAAACTCAAAGTTAGTTTCAGCTTTTAGTTAGATTTTAAGCTTAGATTTGAGATCTAGGAACTTTAAGCTTGTGATTCTCGTTTCTGCTCCGGTAAACGCGTTGTGAGAGGTGAGAGGAACCTCCATCTCTAAATTCATGACGATCGGTGGACCGAGGGGCTCGGGAACCGAGGAAAAACCTTGGATCCCGAGGTGGCCGAGCGGCTCCCGCGCAGGAGAGACCACCAGCCCAGGTCCCTCGCCGGACTGGGCCTTTTGGCCCAATCTATGCGGCTGGGCCCTATTGGGCACAAACCGAGTAGGCCTCAGCCCAATCAGAAAGAGGGGGCCTTTTTGGGCCTAGAAACAAGCCAGGCCCGACCCAACCATAGGGGGGAGGCATGCCTGGCCCAAACCCAGGCCGGGCTGGGCCCACGGGTCCCCAGGGGCATTTTCATAATTTTTTCTTCAAGTGTCCTATTTTTACCCTGGAACCTCCTGGACACTTTTCTAAGCCCCGAATCACATCCAAGCCCAGTCATAGGTCATGTTAGAGCCTCATAAACGCATTTATAAATTTAATTATGAATGCTAACTTATATTTTCATGTACTAGGTGTTAGAGCTTAATTTGTATAAATATTTGCATAATAATTGGATGGAATTAGACACTTTGGAGCTATAAGATTGACTAATTAAAGTGCTTTTCCATTTGTAGGTGATAATGAAATATTGTGCAAATATGATTTTAAATGGTCAAATTTAGTGCCAAAAGTGAAGAAAAGAGACAGCTTAGAGGCCTGAGAATGGACACTGAACGACCCAAACAATTGAGCATTTGATGCTGAGTTTCGCAGCAGGGGTCATTAGGCGACCCTGACAGGGTAGTCCAGTGGCCTGGTCTGGCAGTAGTAACTGAAATTCCGAAAATTTAGGGAGCAGTTGAGCCACGCCTTGTTGCTGCTATATTTGACTTTGGCAACTAAGGAGAAGACTTCCCACATGCTTTTGACTTAGTCAAAGGTTGGAAAAGACTCTTGTAACCTTAATTAACCTTAGAATAGAAATTTATATTAGGATAGTTTAAGTAATTTCACTAATTGAGCTTAGCATATAAATAAGCTCTTCCTTGTTTATTTCAAGGGAAGAGAATTCAGTTAGTTAGTTTACAGAGGAGGGAGAGAACGAATTGTATTCCATTTTCTTTGAATTTCAAGTTTGTAGAGAGAGGAGGAAGCTTTCTTCCATGGAGGTTTCTTCCCCAATTATGTGTAACTAAACTTCAACATTCAATCTAGCTTTCAATTATCAAATTCTCTTCAATCTTGGTAAGATCTGAACTTAAATGACTTCAATTGATTTGTATTCATCTTCTTTCTATGCATATTGATCTCTCCTTGAGAGAAGATCAAGTAATTCTATGTTTTTCCTAAGTAATGATGGCCACATTGCTTGGGCTAGCTTAGATTACTAGTCAATTGGATAAATCTCTGTCGTGATCACAGGATTTAGCCATGGAAGTGACAAATCAAGCTCTCTTCGAGCTTGAGGAAGAAGGAGTTCGAAATTAAAACTAAGACGCTGAGTCTAGGTTGTTTCGGTTGGCTAAGATCACTTAGACCTTCATGCTCTTTTGTAATTCTTGCATATTCGTTGAGAAGTGGAAGATTTATGGAAGAAGAAGTTAGGAAACAGCCTGAGCTAGCCTAACTTTAGGATTAAAGAAGTGATAGGACTAGGAACAAGCCGGAGCTAGCCTAGTTACGCCAACTATAATTTGATTGAAGGTGTTTTTGATCAATGATCCATAGATTGAAGGGGAAGAGATGATTGATTGCTAGGTTGAAGCTTTAACTAGATTGATTTTGTGTTAATTGATACTTTAGTTTTTGATTGTTTAGCTTGCTGTTCACACTTTTAATTTTCTGTTTTAGTTGAATTTAATTTGCTCAAATTCACTCACAAACCCCCGAATTAATAGCATTACTAGTTTAGTGTTTGTTTTGTGCTTAATTGTTTGTTTAGTGTGAAGATAGAATGAGAGAAAAGAAGTAAAGTTTGCTCCCTGTGGATCGATCCTCACTGCCACTAAGACTAGCTATTTGTGAGGTTATTTGTTGAGAATTTCACGACAAAATTCTGCTTCAACAAAATGGTGCCGTTGCCGAGGAGCACGGTCACATCTACTTGATTCTTCTATCTCTTGCTCTTGCATTTAAGTTCAATTCAGTTTTCCTGTTTTGTTTGTTCTGTTTCTTGTGAATTTCTTGTGTGTTTGGCTCAGTTTTTAGTTGTTAAATACTGCTCTTATAATACTTGTGTTAGTAGAGATAGCTAGATACAACTTTCTGCTGTGTTTTTGTGTGTATACTGAAAAATAGTTGTTGTTTGGTTAGTTCCAGATTTTTGTGTTCATATTCCTGGTACATTGTATTGAGTTTTCTAGCTGGTAGTGTATGCTTGGAGGGAGTAAAAATTTTTCCAGTAGTGATATTAAAGATATAAGGAATTATTGCAACCAAGTGAGCAAATCACTAGCTGATTCTGAATTTTCTGTTTGCTCAAAACCGCAGGTGACACTAGCTGAACCTTCTTCTTCTTTTGCAAGTGAAAGTGTTGTACAAAGTGTAGAAGTTATGGCTCAAAA
This sequence comes from Microcos paniculata, assembly GCA_030664755.1. Taxonomy (NCBI): domain Eukaryota; kingdom Viridiplantae; phylum Streptophyta; class Magnoliopsida; order Malvales; family Malvaceae; genus Microcos; species Microcos paniculata. The sequence goes on from CP131461.1 coordinate 22,551,135, forward strand.
CGTAGTTCCAGCTATGGAGCTAACTATGCAAGAATATGGAGCTCCAATGGTGAACCACCAGCCCTTGTGTATTCGGTTACAAGAATTGAAGGCTCCATTTAAACTCAAGTCAGGATTAATTCACTTGTTGCCTAAGTTCCATGGATTAGCAGAGGAATGTCCTCACTCTCACTTGAGGAAGCTTAAAGTTGTTTGCTTAACCACTAAACCTACTGGAGTTACCGAAGAACAAGTGCTATTGCGGGCTTTTCCTTTCTCTTTGGAGGATGCGGCTAGCAATTGGCTTTACTCTTTGGCATCCGATTCTATTACATCTTGGTTGGAGTTGCAGCGAGCTTTCTTGGAACATTATTTCCCAGCTGCAAAGACAAGTAATATTCGAAAGGATATTGCTAGTATTCAGCAAAAAGAAGGTGAAAGTCTCTATGAATATTGGGAGAGATTCAAAAGATTGGTGGATAGTTGCCCTCGTCATAGGATAGATGACCAACAATTGATGCAACACTTCTATGAGAGACTTGTGGATTTTAATCGCAATTGGTTAGATGCAGCAAGTGGGGGAGCACTTCTTGCTAAGACTCCTACTGAAGCTAAAAGGCTCATCCAAACCATGGCCACCAATTCCCAACAATTTGACAACCGAAAAGTGAAGAATATGACCCGAGGAGTCCATGAGGTGGAACAGTCGGCATTGCAACAGTATATGGCTATGACAAACCAACATCTTGCTAGATTATCCTCTTACATTATGGGATCTCAAGCCACAAATGTTGGTACCTTTCAAGCATGTGGCATTTGTGCCATGACCAGCCATCCAACCGATGCATGCCCTACTCTAGGAGAGGATAGAACCGAGGAGTGCAAGGCCGTTAGGTATAATAATCCTCCAAAGAAGTATGATCCTTTTTCCAACACTTACAATCCGGGATGGAGAGACAATCCAGCACTGAAGTATGACAATTCCAACCCATAATTCCAGCAACAAAGACCACCTTTCCAGCCAAGACAACGAGCACCATTGCAACCGAATTCTAATGTATACAACCAACCTTCACAAGCTCGGCATGAGTAGCCCTCATCCTCAAATACCTCCAATGATGATCTTATGTCTCAATTGTTTGGGAAAGTCATGGAATATGCTGATAAACAACACAACATGGAGGTAGACATGAAGTAATTGAAGGTCCAAATGGCTGAGTTGAACAGCAAAATGTTTCAAATTGCTACTTCTTTGAACAAGCTAGAATCGGATAAGTCCAATCGGTTTCCTTCTCAACCCTTGGTGAATCCTAGGGAGACCGCTCATGCCATTCATCTTAGAAGTGGTAAACAATTAGGTAAAGCTGTTGTCTCGGATGTGGTTAAAGAGTACCTAGAGGATGAAGTTGAAATTTGGCCACCAATGGTCAAAGCAAAGGAATCCAGCACAGGGTCGCCCAGTGTCCCTAAGAAGGTCGCCCAGCGACCCTCTCCAGACTTAGCCCTGACAAGTGGGGAAGCTGAGCCTTTTGAAGACCCGAGTGGAGACATTTATGAGCCAATATCTAGCTCGATGCCATCCTCACCTAATTGGCAGCAACCATCCGAGGAAGACCATGAAAACATACCACGTTCTCCAAGATGCAACAATGACCATGAGGCATCACCTTCCACCATACCTCAAGGTCCACAAAGTAAGGCATCTAAAGCTTCAACAAAGACCTCTCAAGAGCCTCACATTCCAGCACCATTCCCTTCTAGACTGGCCAAGAAACCCAGCAAAGATATAGAGAAAGATATATGGGATATCTTCAAGAAAATTCAAGTGAACATTCCTTTAGTGGAAGCCATCAAACAAGTTCCGAGGTATGCAAAATTCCTCAAGGATTTGTGCACAAACAAGAGGAAGCTAAAGGGATATGAGTGTATGAGGATGAATGATAATGTATCGGCTATTTTTCAAAGGAAGCTACCGGTCAAATGCAAGGACCGAGGGTCATTCTCCATTCCAATTGTAATTGGAGAGACAAAGGTAGATAGAGCTATGTGTGATCTTGGAGCTTCAATCAATCTCATGCCTTATTCGGTCTACCTTACTATGAATCTTGGACCTTTGATGGAGACCGAAATCACCATTCAACTTGCCGATAGGTCTATTGTCTACCCCGAGGGAGTTGTGGAAGATGTATTAGTTCAAGTGAATGAACTTGTGTTTCCCGCTGATTTTTACATCTTGAGAATGGAAGAGAATGATAGCATGACAGTTCCTATTCTTCTTGGGAGACCATTCCTTAGGACAGCAAGGACAAAGATAGATGTTCATGAAGGAATCCTCACCATGGAGTTTGCTGGCCATAAGGTAACTTTTAATATTTTTGAAGCTATGCAATATCCGGATGATGTTCATGCTGTTTTCTTTATGGAAGTTGTTGATACTTTGGTTGAGGATATGTTTAATTTGACAAAGGATGATTCCTTGGACATGGTTTTAAGCAATTCGGTCACTTTAACATCACTTGAGGAACTTGAGAACATGCCTAGTGATGATATTGTTGATACGGTCCAAGCACTCAATGCTCTCCCTCCAATTTCTAGGCAAACTTTAATGAATATTTCTTATCTTGACTTGCCAATACCCACAACCAAGTTGCTGCCTTCTATTATTGAACCTCCTAAGCTTGAATTGAAGCCTCTACCCGATCATTTGAAGTACATGTACTTGGGAGAGAAAGACACCTTGCCGGTCATAGTGTCAAGCAAGTTGGATTCTCTTCAAGAGGAGAAATTGCTCCGGGTGTTGAGAGAGTACAAGGAAGCTATTGGCTGGACTATAGCTGATATCAAAGGCATAAGTCCATCCATTTGCATGCACCGGATACTCATGGAGGACAATTACAAACCATCAAGGCAGCCATAAAGAAGGTTGAACCCTCCCATGATGGAGGTGGTCAAGAAAGAGGTGCTGAAGTTGATACAAGTGGGTGTTATCTACCCAATTTCGGACAGCCAATGGGTGAGCCCGGTACAAGTTGTTCCAAAGAAAACGGGCATCACGGTGGTTGCTAATGAAAAAGGGGAGCTAGTGCCGCAAAGGGTCCAAAATGGGTGGAGAGTGTGTATTGACTATCGGAAGCTCAATGAAGCTACAAGGAAGGATCATTTCCCACTCCCATTCATTGATCAAATGTTGGAAAGGCTTGCGGGGAAGCAATTTTACTGTTTTCTTGATGGCTATTCGGGCTACTTCCAAATTTCCATAGCCCCGGAAGATCAAGAGAAAACTACCTTCACTTGCCCTTTTGGAACTTTCTCTTACAATAGAATGGCATTTGGTCTTTGTAATGCCCCAGCCACCTTTCAAAGGTGCATGATAAGCATCTTTTCGGAATATGTGGACAAGATTATTGAGGTCTTCATGGATGATTTCATGGTTTATGGAGAGACTTTTGATAGTTGTCTACACAATCTTGCATTGATATTGGCTAGGTGTATTGAGACCAATCTTTGTCTCAACTTTGAGAAGTGCCACTTCATGGTGGATCAAGGGATTGTTCTAGGACATATTGTTTCTTCTAAGGGAATTGAAGTAGACAAGGCCAAGGTAGAAGTGGTGAGCAATTTACCATATCCAAATTTGGTTAAGGAGGTGCGGTCTTTCCTTGGGCATGCCGGCTTCTATAGGAGATTTATCAAAGATTTTTCCAAAATTGCTACTCCTATGTGTCGGCTACTTCAACAAGATGTCCCTTTCGAGTTTGATGAGCCTTGTAAGAAGGCATTTGACACCTTGAAAAATGCTCTTACCTCTGCCCCGGTTCTTCAACCTCCAAATTGGGAATATCCCTTTGAATTAATGTGTGATGCAAGTGATGGGGCTGTTGGAGCAGTCTTGGGGCAGCGAATTGGGAAGGATTCTCATGTAATTTACTATGCCTCAAAGACTCTCAATGAAGCTCAAAGGAACTACACAACCACGGAGAAAGAATTACTTGCTATTGTCTTTGCCTTGGACAAGTTCCGGTCCTATCTTTTGGGCACTAAGGTTGTAGTGTACTCGGATCATGCTGCCCTCAAGTACTTACTCTCCAAGAAGGAAGCAAAGCCAAGGTTGATAAGATGGATTTTATTGCTGCAAGAATTCCACATTGAGATTAAAGACAAGAGAGGCAAAGAGAGCCTTGTAACCGACCACTTGAGTAGATTGGATGGAAGCAAGGAACTTATGCCTATCAATGATACCTTCCCGGATGAACATCTCATGTTGGTAACAATTTCTATCCCTTGGTATGCTGATTTGGTGAATTTTCTTGTGACAAAACAATTTCCTAGTGACATGCCTAAAGTTAGGAGAGACAAGCTTAGACATGATAGTAAATTTTTTGTGTGGGATGATCCATTTCTTTGGAAGCATTGTGCTGATTTAGTGATTAGAAGATGTGTCTCGGACAATGAATTTCAATCTATTCTAGAGTTTTGTCATACTCAAGAATGTGGAGGCCATCATAGCTCCCAAAGGACAGCAAGGAAAGTTCTTGAAAGTGGTCTTTATTGGCCCTCACTCTTCAAGGATGCTCACCAATTTTGTAAAGCATGTGATAGGTGTCAAAGGCTAGGGAAAATTGGACATCGAAATCAAATGCCTTTGCGATCAATTTTGGCTTGTGAACTCTTTGATTTGTGGGGTTTGGACTTCATGGGACCCTTTCCTCGCTCCTTTGGAAATTTCTACATCATTATTGCTTGTGAGTACCTCTCCAAATGGATTGAAGCTAAGGCCACGAAAAATCAAGATGCAAAAACAGCAACTTCCTTTGTGAGAACCCATATCTTTTGTAGATTTGGTGTGCCTAAAGCCATCATAAGTGACAAGGGAAAGCATTTTGCAATAGATCATTTGGGGCCTTGCTCAAGAAGTATGGAGTGCAACATAGAGTGTCCACCCCTTATCATCCATAAATGAGTGGACAAGTGGAGACTTCCAACCGCCAAATCAAAGCTATTCTTGAGAAGACGATTCAGCCATCAAGAGCGGATTGGAGTGTTCGATTGGATGATGCATTATGGGCATGTAGGACAGCCTACAAAACTCACTTAGGCATGTCCCCTTTTTGGCTAATCTATGGTAAGGCTTGTCACTTACCGGTGGAGCTTGCACACAAAGCATGGTGGGCTACAAGGAAATGCAACATGGATATTGATGAGGCTGGGGTACATAGGAAGTTACAAATCCAAGAGCTTGAAGAAATTCGAAATGATGCATTTGAAAATGCATTAATCTATAAGGACAAGACTAAGGCCTTTCATGATAAGCTCTTGCAAAGGAAATCTTTTTGGGTAGGCCAAAAAGTCTTGCTGTACATACAAGATTACAACTCTTTCCGGGCAAATTGAGAAGTATGTGGCTTGGACCTTTTGAAGTAATTCAAGTCTTTGACCATGGAGCGGTGGTGATCAAAAGTTTAGCCACCAACAATGTTCTCAAAGTTAATGGTCATCGCTTGAAGCCTTACTATGAGACCTTTCCACCTCAAATTGAAGAGGATGCTCCCTTGGAGATTCCTACTTATACCAATTGAGAGCAAGGAACAATGTCTAGCCCAAGACATTAAATGAGGCGCTTGTTGGGAGGCAACCCAATTGCAATTTTCTATTTCAATTTCATTCATTAATTGTTTTAATTCTTCTTAATTTTTTTTTAAGTGAGTGCTTATGTGATTTTTGTTCTTCTTTGCTGTTTTGTAGGACAATATTGAGCGACTGGACAACATGTGATTTTATCACATACTTTGGGGTAACAAATTCTTTCTTCCTTTTCATCTTTGGTCATGTTCCTCTCTTGTGGAATTAATTTGGTTAGATTGCTTTTTTGCATTTTAGAACTAGTTCCAGGATGTATATTCATTAGTTTAGTTCTAATTTTGCATGCAAACTCTTGAAGAAGTACACAATTCGTTCGAATTCTACTATACTGGAAGTTAAGGGTCGCCCAGCGACCTTGTTAGGGCCATCCAGCGGCCCTGGCAACAACCCAGAATTTTTAGAGCTGCAATTCCGGGTCAGCCAACGGGTTTTTGGGGATAATTCGCGGGTCAGATCCTATCCCATTTAATGGCTGTCCATTCAAACACCTTAACACCACCAGCAACCATATGACCCTGCCCATGACCATTCTTTTCATTGAATCTTCAACTCCGACCCTCACCCTTGTACACCAAACACAATTATCATCCCTATCTGCTTTCTTTTCGTATTTCCTCTTCACTCATCCTATTTTTCCAGAATTCCAAGGTACTTTGCTTTACTCCGGATTCCCATTACAATCTTATGGGATTCTCCATTTCGGTTTTTCCATATACCAACCAATCCTATTACTAGAGTTCAATATTCTCTGCTGTTAAGGATTGAAAACAAGTGTTGGCTTCTGTTTTGGGTGTGGTTTGCTAAAGGGAAAGTCTGACTTCTACTTCACTGGTTTGCCGCACAACAACTGCTCGAGAAAATGCCTCTGACGCGTGCTGCTAAGAAGCTTCAAGCTGCCCAAGTGCAGCAGCCACCAGAAATAGGGGAACCGAGTTCACCAGCTCCGGTCTTGCAGCGTTTTCGCAACCAATCAGCTAAGAACTGGTACAACACCATGAGAAACTGAAGAATGGTAGTGGAGGCAACTATTGAACCATCCATTGATGAGCAATTTCATATTAGCTCAGTTTTTAAGAGTTTGGGATGGGAAAAACTTCTGCAGCTGAAAAGTGATTATTATTCAAAGCTTGTGACTGAATTTTATGCCAACATGGTGGATAGAGGGACAGTGGACTCACCTGAAATTGACACGGTGGTTCGAGGCACGAGAATATTAATTGATGAGCTCTACATTCGGCAAATTCTCAAGTGTCCAAATGAGGGGAAGTTGATGAAGTTTATACCAAATGACCATGACTTAGTACTTGAGGAGGAGCAAGACTGGACTAGGAAACTTGCTTTGGCTAAGTTCAATGTTCAAGCCGGCACCAACTCTAAGAACAAGTTCAAAATTTTCAGCAAGAACCTTGATATTCGACACCGGTTGGCTGCTTACATCATTCAACGAAATGTCATCCCCAAGAAAGGTGACACCTACACAATCCGGATGGTTGACTTGTATATTTTGGACAAGCTTTTCTTTGGGATGCAAGTGATCAAGGGAATACCTTTGGCCTCCACTATTATCCATCAAATCCGGCAAGTCACAAGCAAGCCAAAGTTGAAGCAATGTCTTGTATTCCCTGTTTTGATCAGTCGCATTATCCGAGACTTTGAGGTTGATATCACTGGTGTCAAAGCTGTTTCGACTCAGCAATTCAACATGGTGGCTGCCAGCAAAATGAAACTGTATGGTTATGTGAGGAGAGGCTTAACTTGGGTGAATGAAAATCGGTTGACCAGAAATTTATTTGATATGGATAATGTTACCGAGATGGGATTGGGAGCAGATTCAAGCGCGGGGCCTTCTACACCTATGTAGCCCTCTACACCTTCCCACTATGTCCCACCAGCTACATTTCAGCAGCAAGTGTGGCGTCAATTTGAGAGCATTCAGGCCAGCCAAGAGCAGCTCCATGAAGCCATAGATGACTTGAGGCAATACACTGAGATACGGCTAGACAGCTTGGAAGAAAAGATGGATCGGTTCATTTCCAATCAAAACAAGATTCTTCAGAATTTGGAGGATAGCTCGGATGATGAATGATCTCCATTCAAGAGTTTTGCATTGGTGTTGCATTTGCATACTCCATTTTTCATACATTTTGTGCATGTTAGATGTAGGTTATCTAGGCATTAGGATGTAAGCATTTAGTTTTATGTTAGTGTGTTTTAAATTTGGTTTGTACTTAACTACTAACACTTTTAAGGTACTTTGGTATACTCCTCTTATCTAATTGACAGTATATAACTGCTTCCCAATCAAGGTAAATTTTTCCACACTCCTTATTTTCTTATGCATTTCCAGCAAATCTACTTGATTGTGTTTGCTCTACTTGTTCACATTGAGGACAATGTGTTGATTAGGTGGGGGGAGGAAACTTGAGTTTTATGTCGTTTTATGTCCTGTTTTGGTCTTGTTTTTTTTTTTTCTGATTTTCCTGTTTTTCGCTTATTTTAGGGGTAATTTCCGATGTTTGTTAGTTAATCTTTGAATAGAAAATGTTTGAATTACATAATAGATTGGTATGCTTATCAATTTGTTGATTTGATTAGGAATTAAAGTGCTTAGTTTGATTGATAGAATTGGATAATCAGTTTTCCATTTAGTTAATAAGTGTGTTGATTGTTCCAATGTGTATATACTTGATTAAGGTAACAATTTGGTGTGCAAATTTGAGAGATCAATTTGAGCCTAATGAGATTGCACCCAATCTCTTTTCCTTGATGAGTGAATTACTTGCTTCAATACATACATTGTTTCTAGAATTTGCTTTTACACTTTTTCAAGACTACATGAATGTATGTTTGCATTGAAAATGACAAAGGCACTTAGGAATGAGTTTGAGCCTAAAAGACCAACCATGGCAAAACCAATTTAGAAACTTTTTGAGCTTAAATGGATAAATTGGCCTTATTTCTTCCATAAGCCACATTGACCAAAGAACCTAAGCCTTAAAAGAAAAACCCAAGTTTGTCCCTATCTCTTAAGTGGTGGAATTGAAGGCTTGAGTTTTTAATTTCTGTTCTTGGTAATTGGTTGACAAGGAATAAGTGTGGGGGAAAACCTCCATCCATTGGTGTGGTCAAAATAACAAAAGGAAAGAGAGAATGAAAGATGTTCCAAGAGAATTGAAAATTGAAAAATGTGTGTGCCAAGGTGAAAACCGAAAATGGAAAGGAAGGCACAATCAAAGGAAAAAATGAACATCTCCTTACATAAAAGGAAGGAAAAAGAACCATAGCCAATGGTGAAAATTAAAAAGATTGGAAATGTTGATCAACCCAAGTGAAGGGCTATTATTTGAGCTATTTGCCCTTGAGAATCAAGCTGAATTTTCACCATTTGTGAGATGATTTTGAAACCTTTTCCTTTCCTTGGCAACTCACTTACCTTGGCCCCATTACAACTGGATGAAATACCTTTTGATTCATGCATTCATGCATCTTTGAGTAGTGGAGATTAAGTGCATTTGCAATCATATGGTAAACTTGTATGTATGTGAAGTATGTGTGGTCCTAAATTGCAAACACTTAAGGGAGGAAAGAGTGGGAAAACAAGAAAGAGTTAACTTGTTCATGCATATGTTCATTTGGAAATTGATACATGCTTATTGTTTTTTGGACTTGTGATTTTTCTCAATTTTCATCGATCTTGCTAAGTATCTTCATATTTCTATTCAAGTTGGCATTTTGATTTGTGTATCCATCTTGAATGTGATTTAAGCGTTGCTGTTTAGCAAATGTCTTAGCCTAGATTTTGTTTTCTATTCTTAGGTTTGTTTGAGGACAAATAAGGTCTAAGTGTGGGGGAATTTGTTAGAGCTTAATTTGTATAAATATTTGCATAATAATTGGATGGAATTAGACACTTTGGAGCTATAAGATTGACTAATTAAAGTGCTTTTCCATTTGTAGGTGATAATGAAAGATTGTGCAAATATGATTTTAAATGGTCAAATTTAGTGCCAAAAGTGAAGAAAAGAGGCAGCTTAGAGGCCTGAGAATGGATACTGAACGACCCCAACAATTGAGCCATTGATGCTGAGTTTCGCAGCAGGGGTCGTTAGGCGACCCTGACAGGGTAGTCCAGTGGCCTGGTCTGGCAGCAGTAACTGAAATTCCGAAAATTTAGGGAGCAGTTGAGCCACGCCTTGTTGCTGCTATATTTGACTTTGGCAACTAAGGAGAAGACTTCCCACATGCTTTTGACTTAGTCAAAGGCTGGAAAAGACTCTTGTAACCTTAATTAACCTTAGAATAGAAATTTATATTAGGATAGTTTAAGTAATTTCACTAATTGAGCTTAGCATATAAATAAGCTCTTCTTTGTTTATTTCAAGGGAGGAGAATTCAGTTAGTTAATTTCCAGAGGAGGGAGAGAACGAATTGTATTCCATTTTCTTTGAATTTCAAGTTTGTAGAGAGAGGAGGAAGCTTTCTTCCATGGAGGTTTCTTCCCCAATTATGTGTAACTAAACTTCAACATTCAATCTAGCTTTCAATTATCAAATTCTCTTCAATCTTGGTAAGATCTGAACTTAAATGACTTCAATTGATTTGTATTCATCTTCTTTCTATGCATATTGATCTCTCCTTGAGAGAAGATCAAGTAATTCTATGTTTTTCCTAAGTAATGATGGCCACATTGCTTGGTCTAGCTTAGATTACTAGTCAATTGGATAAATCTCTGTCGTGATCACAGGATTTAGCCATGGAAGTGACAAATCAAGCTCTCTTCGAGCTTGAGGAAGAAGGAGTTCGAAATTAAAACTAAGACGCTGAGTCTAGGTTGTTTCGGTTGGCTAAGATCACTTAGACCTTCATGCTCTTTTGTAATTCTTGCATATTCGTTGAGAAGTGGAAGATTTATGGAAGAAGAAGTTAGGAAACAGCCTGAGCTAGCCTAACTTTAGGATTAAAGAAGTGATAGGACTAGGAACAAGCCGGAGCTAGCCTAGTTACGCCAACTATAATTTGATTGAAGGTGTTTTTGATCAATGATCCATAGATTGAAGGGGAAGAGATGATTGATTGCTAGGTTGAAGCTTTAACTAGATTGATTTTGTGTTAATTGATACTTTAGTTTTTGATTGTTTAGCTTGCTATTCACACCTTTAATTTTCTGTTTTAGTTGAATTTAATTTGCTCAAATTCACTCACACACCCCCGAATTAATAGCATTACTAGTTTAGTGTTTGTTTTGTGCTTAATTGTTTGTTTAGTGTGAAGATAGAAGGAGAGAAAAGAAGTAAAGTTTGCTCCCTGTGGATCAATCCTCACTGCCACTAAGACTAGCTATTTGTGAGGTTATTTGTTGAGAATTTCACGACAAAATTCTGCTTCAACACTAGGGCTCCGGATGAATAGAGTACGGCGATGCTCCGGAGGTTAAGCTATATGGAGCCCTTGGGAGTATACGAATATCTCAATACTGTGAGTGGCCTAAACTTCTTTGTGTAGCCACTGGGGGAAAGGATTTTAAAAATATTTTTTAAAAAGGTTTTGGGATATGGGAAATCCACACAAACACACTTGTTTGTGATATACCCACACAGTGAGTGGGATGTTTTAAAAAGAAATATAAAACTTATGTGTGTGTGATTTATATGTTTTAAATATAAATGTTTTATACGTATATATATAATTTTTGAAATATTATTATTATGATTATTGAGGGTACGATGCCCTTGGGAGATAAGTGTTTGAGAGGGTTCCTCGGAGCTCCGATTTGCGGGAGCATGGACCGAGTTAAGAGCATGCATGATACTCAGCCGTGGACCGCTTATCGAGGGGCACGGTGAGTCCAGCCTGGTTGGGAGAGGCACGTAGGGAAACTCGCTAGGGCTCAAGTTCACTGTGTTCTACCGCAGTGAGGCACCACCGAGGGAACGGGCTAGAGAAAGAGAAAAAGAAAGAGAAAATGAAAATGTTTTAGAAAGAAAAGAGATAGCCCTCGGTGCAGTAAGGCATAAGACGACCGATGGGTCGCGCCTTCAGTATGATAGAGATGCCAGCCCATTTTATGTATGTATATATATTTATTTATTTAATGTGTTTTAAAAGAGAGTTCTCGACTAGAGAACTAAAAAGAGTTTTTTAAAAAAAATATTTATCTTATATTATTTTGTTTTATTTTATTTTATTTTGGATTTCCCTTATTTTCCCTAACCCCCGATGGAGATTCATAGAACCTCTGTCACTCACCTGTATCCAATGTGGATAGATGCAGATCCGCGATCGGAGTCAGCTATAGCAAAGAGGCTCACAAGGAGGCGTCGGTGGCTTAGGCTTAGAAGTTTTCGCTGTATAAGTATTCTCTCAATTAGTCCACTGGCATTACTTTTAAAGTTAATTATTTTATTAAATATTTTCTAATTAAAGTTTTAGTTTTATTTGACAGCGATGATACCCATTTATGCCTTACGGTGCCTCAGGTGCATGACTGGCCAGCACGTACTTCGAGGCAGCGCGGTAATTGCCACGTGGTCGGCTCGAGATGGTCGCGGCGTGACACATTCACTATTAGTACTAGTTTAAGATGACGACCTTTTATTTTTTTTACTTTTGTAGTTGGAGATCGTGTCAGTAGTTGAGGATTAAGACTCTCCCCCAGACCATTTGAATAGGCACCAGGTTTGATTTATTTACTACTATTGTAATACATTCTTCATATGCTATTAGTGGAGTTTTTAGGCTCTGCAATCAAGAAAAATAAAGAATATCCCATTATTTAACAATTTATGAATATTTATAAATCGGAAAGTTATCTCATTTGTTAATAGTAAGTGAGAAAAGATGAATATCCCATTATTTAATAATTTATGAATATTTATAAATAGGAAACTTATCTCATTCGTTAATAGTAAGTGAGGATGACAAATTTAATGTAGGTCGTCATTATTAAAAATATATACTCTCTATCCACAATTGAGAATGATGAACTTCCATTTTTCACCTTATTGTACCTAGAGATCCTGCCAGTAGTTGAGGATGACGATCCTCTGATAGACCACTTTGAGTAGTCACTAGGTTTGATTTACTTACTGCTATTGTAATAAATACTTTCAATTCCATACATTATCAATGGAGTTTTTAAATTTAAATTTTACAAGGAATACTAGAAGAACAACAAATGTCTCACTACTTAATAGTTATTAATATTTAAAAATAGGAAATTTTATCATTCACTTGCAGTAGTCGAAGATGAGAACAACTTTTATATTCTTACTTTATTGTAGCCGGAGATCGTGCCAGTAGCTGAGGATCACTTCTTTCTCCTAGACTACTCGAGTAGTCACCAGGTTTGATTCGCTTCTTGCTACTGTAATATATACTTTTGATTCCATACATTATTAATGAAGTTTTTAAACTTTATAAGTGATATTAGAAGAATGACAAATATCTCATCACTTAATAATTAATATTTAAAAATAAAAAAATGATGTCCTTCACTGATTGTAGTTGAGGATGACAACCTTACTGTCAATCATCTTTATTAAAAATATATATCCAATATTAGTAATTAAGAATGATGACCTTTTATTTTTTATCTTATTGCAACAAGAGATCGTGCTCGTAATTGAGGATGACAACCCTCTAGTTGAGCATTCAAGTAGTCATCAGGTTTGATTTGTTTTTCCCTATCCTATTATATATTTTTAAATCTATACATCAATACATTATGAATAGAGTTGTTAAACTTTACAAATAGTGTTAAGAATGACACATGCCCTACTTTAATAATTAATCAATATTTAAAATAAAAACAATTATCTCATTCACTATTAGTGATTGAATATGACGAGCGTAATGTAGATCATCCTTGTTAAAAACATAACAACAATAACAAGAGCATTTCATTACAAGTAAGGTAAATGGATATTGAAAAGAGCCCATAAACTATGCCGAAGATCCAATTGAACCATTTTTGGGTTTGGGGGAATAAATCGGCCGTGGTGCAAATTCGAACTGAGCTAACTTAGATCAACGGTTTAATAAAGGGTTGTATCAGGTCGATGCTTTTTCAAACTGGTCAACCTTCCTTTCTATTTTAAGAATTATGATGGGCTAGTCTGGTAACCTATTTGATATTAAAGGACTGAGCCCATTAAACAGGACGGACTGAAAATTAATAGGACTTCTAAGTTGCTGCAATCAAAATTATCGGGCCTAATGAAAACTAAAATGTTGACCATCTATGAATTTTTTTTGACACAAAGAAAGGAGTGGCCCATCTCTAGATTAAAATTTAAAACCAAGATTTATTTAGGGAATTTAAAAAATGGTGGTAAATAAAAAATATTTATTTTTTAACCTTATTGCATCTATAGATTTGGAGAGAAAAATGAAGCTAATTATTAACTTTTAGTAAGGTGATAAAACTATTTGCAATTTCCTTCAAGACAAATTTTATAAAGTATTACTTTTTCTATTAGTAATTTTTATGGTACTAATTAATAAGTTACTTTATAGTATACCACATTGTTTGATTAATGAATTTTAAACTTTTAATTCATTAAATTAATGTTTATTTTTCACCTTTTTTTTCCTTGAGAAAATATGTTTTTGTTTAACTATTTGTGTGGTTTGCATAGTTCTGCTTGAAATTTTTATTATATAATTTCCATGCTCTACTATTTTTATTTTTGGTCATACTAATATGTTCTATCTTATTAATTAGATTTTATTCCGCACTAACATTACAGGTATAGATATAATAATTTGCACTATATATTTTAAAATAAAGTAAATATTCTATAATAATATTATTATTTTAATGGATAAAAGTAAAACATTGTAAGAAATAAAGTACAGAATAAGTTTGAACTTCTTAGTTTTTTCTCTTATCTCAATAAAGTTTTTATGAATTTACTTTTTCAATCTTTCCTTACCCATTCAATTCAAAAATAAAAATTAAATTATTGTGTAAAGGGTTTTTTTAATGATTCCATTGAACATTAAAAAATAATTTAATTCAACTTTTTATTTTGGTTTTTTTTTTCAAATGTCCTTTCATTTTTCCTTCTTAAATCAACATAAACAAATAAATATAATAATAAAGTACATTAAATGTATTAAATTGATTCAATATATTTATTACATACTATCATTTCCTTAAAAAATTCATATTTATTATATTTTAAAAAATAATAAAAAACACAAAAATAACATGTGGCATCTCCTATGAATTCCATAGGAGAAAATCTTTATACCTTTATATATAGTGTTATAGTTATAGATAGTTATAGACATAGATTTGCTTGATTTTCGACTAAGATTAATCTTCTAATCAACAGAGTATCATCACTGGCACACCCACGGATAAGAGATCATTTACCATGCGTATCTTACAGGATTGTTGGTCCAACCTGAGGAGGTAATATTTTGTCTAGCGGTCTTATGAATATTTAAATTAATTTATTAATGATTAACAATTGATTCGTTTAAGTAATTTGATATTTATTTTTTTTAAATAAAATTTTGAGTTGGAGTTTTATTAATGAAAAAATTATTGTTGAAAGAATTTTATCTTCATAATAAATTAATCTAATTCAAAAGATATTAATTTAAAAAAAAAACTTAGGAAATCTTTGATTAAATTAAAAAAATTAATTTACTAATCAATGTAGGAAAATATTTTTTAAAGAAAGAATTTTCTTTTTCTTTTATTAAAAGAAAGAATAAAAATTTAGAGGTGTAATTATAGATGCAGCTTCTGCCTATGAGGATTATAGATGAGTTGGTGGTCTATAGAAGTTCTTCTATTTCCACTGTTTATGTATTTCTCTAAGTTATCTTACTGGTACTTGATTTTAAATCTAATTATTTATTTAAATATTTTTTAATTAAAATTATTTTTTAAATTATTTTGTAGCAATGATATTCAACCTATGCCTTGCGTTACTCCGGGGTGCGTGAGCAGTTATCACGTGGTTGATTCCGGATTGGAGCGTGACAGATATGAAAACATATTATGCATTGGAGAAACTTACCCAGCAATATATGAGCAATGTAATAGAAATTTCGGAAATGAAAGAGAATTTACACACTTATATGTTCTATCAAATACTCTTAACTATAGTATATTTTACAAATTCCTACTATCATAAAAAAAGGTGCAAAATACTAAACCACCCTAAATATATCCTCGATGGGTGCAACGGCAGAGTTGAAGGGTTCAATTACTTGTGAAACTAGGCTATAATTTGCAATTGAAAGTTTTTAAAGTCGATTACTTTTGCTAAAAGGAAGTAACTTTCAGGTTCAGCTACTAATCATAGTATCATTCTGCAACTAAAATGCTAGAAAGAGACTATTGATTGATTTTGTTTTTGTTTTAGTTTTTGTATGCAATAAATGGAGTAGAGAGAAACGGCCGGTTAAGCCGGGAAGCCATGTAAGAACATGAATTAACAAAATAACCAAAACATATTCAACCCGACCAGCACATTTTCCTAATAAACCCTCAGCACCAGTTGAATCACTCGTAAAAACCCATTAGCCTATAGTTTTTTTCTTCCTAACATGAAAGCACAAGAAAATAAAATCATGTTCAACACTTCTACAATTCTACAATAATACAAGTTCTTCTTAACTTTTTTACCCCTAGAATCTAACAATTCTTTGAGTGTAAGATTAAAAAAAATTCCGTTTGTAAGTTTTTCCTTCATATTTCTAAGTAATTACAAGCAATGAGACAAGAGATAAAAGAACCCAAAAAAGAAACGAACTTACAATATCCATTTCGAGAAAACATGGGCTAGCTGTTTTTCATTAAAAGGTACCCAAAGAGGCCAAAGCAATGTTTGATAGAATTCAGTTACAATGTAGTGTAGGAGCAATAAGAAAGAAAACTAGCTTCTATTTTTAGTCTAGGCTGAAAGCCTAAAACCAAAAGGAATGACATAGTAAGAAAAAAATAGAAATGAGTCTTTCCCCTCTCTTCCTAGTATGAAGCTTTGTCCTTGGAGGATGCTTGATGCATGTGATCATGTGCTGTCGTTCAAATACATTCAAATAAAAGTTTCCGGGTCGGCTGTTGGCTGACTGTTGCATCATGCATGCTAGTTTTAGTATGTACAGTAAATTTGCATCATTTATGTATTACAGCTTCAGTTTTTTTTAATACGATTGAGGGAAAAATATTGATGGCAACTCAATGATTTTTACCGTATTACCACAAGTTAAAAAATTAAGGCACTCGCCCCCTTTTTCTAGTTTGGAAATCATTTGTACTTAATTACCCAAATCTTATTTCACCTCTTTTTTCACTTTTATTTTATTTTCTCAAAGTAGTATTCTATTATATTATATTTATATATATAAAAACAAACTCAAGAGGTTTTGAAGTACACACTACCTCCATCTCAAATTAGTTTTGAGTTTTGGCTGTTCCCATAATTGTCATCAAAGGATTTCGAGATCTCGTAGCAGTTGACTGTTGTTCATGTTGCATTAATACCTCTGAAGATAAGCCGCCTAGTTTTGCAGCTGATACTATATGTTCAGTCTTTAAATGTGATAACTACATGTAAAAAGAATTAGTAGCGTTGCGGCTTTGATGCTAAAGTTGGGTGTGGTGGGAAAGATGATAGAGGGTTTGCTTGTATCACTTTGTTTGATCACCCACATCATTCTTCTGTAAAACCAAGAAGAACAGCTTCTTTTCTCTTGGTTTTCTTTTTCATAATTTACAAAAAATAGTTTGATCTCATCCCATTGTTTTTCTTTAGCACTGAGGTATTTCTCTTATCTTATTCACTTTTCTTTAGCAATGCCTATATTTCATCTGGTTTGTTTGCCAATTGTGCATGTCTCTGATCTATTTTTGCTCTGTAATGGTGTTTTTTTTTTAAGGGTTTTAGCTCTGTTGATCTATGGCTTTCTCGATTGCGTTGAAAGTTTGAGTGACATTCTCTCACACCTCCATCGCAAACTCACATTTCCAGTGTGTGCAAGTGGATATTAGATCCATGAGCATTGGAAATAAGATGAACAACAGTCATAGCATCCACTTCAATTTCAAGTTTCATAATGCCTGCCCTTTTCGCAAGGTTAAGCCCATCCCGTAATGCCCATAGGTCCCTTTCCCTGACCTGTTGTTAGTCTTCCTGCACCATCTTTGCCTGTGTCTCCCCAGCCCCAGGTGAACGATTTCAACTTTCCAAACTCCATAGTCCAAATTCCAAAGACATTTATAGGTCTCTGAAATTCTGGATCTAAAATTTCTACCTTCTTTAAGCATCTCCCTGATAAAAATAAACTTGCACTCTCCTTAAAATTCGAGATCAGAACCTCTCCACGAGTCTAGATCATCAACATTCTTCTGCCAGTCTAGATCATCAACATTCTTCTGCCAGTTTTTTGGTGAGTGTACTCTTTCTGCCCCTCCTTAAATTTGCATTGGAACTCATAGAATTCAAAGATAAACGAAACTCCATTTCTGAAAATTCATATGTACTTCTATGCTGCCTAAAGACTGTAACTTTGTTGATCAAGATCCTTCCTTTATGTAGTTTATGGTTGATTTTCTGGGATTGGATCAAATAAGGTCACGATCTTTAGAATCTTTCCAATTACCTGTCTGGGTATGCTTAATTTACGTAAATTTCGGAGCTTTTCAGCTAAATTTGTATTATCATGAATAAATATCCATTTGGGTCGAACAGTCCGAAGTCCTTCAATGCATATCCAAGGGGTGACTTTGATCTAACATCAGGAACTATCAAAAGAAACAGAAGGCCTAGAAATTCAACATTTTACCCTGTTAGAATGATCAAGTCCTTCGCCAACCGGCTTCATTACTATTACAAGCTACATCCACTTCTTGTTTTCTTCATTTCCTTGTCCTTTGGGGTCACAATCCTCATAGTTCTAACTCTAGTTTCATTCCTAACACCCAAATCCCCAACTCTCAATTCTGCTACCAACATACCGTCGTGAATTTTCCCTGCCATAGATTTTGGACTGAACTCATGGATGCCAGGTTATTTTTGGGCTTTGCTTGAGCTTTTATTTTGAGTTTTAATTATTATTTCGGGCCTCCAATGAGAATCTAGGGCAAAAACCATGAAAGAAAGTCTTTAGAAGGATGCAGATGAGCCGAGACACACCATGCTTCTAGGCTTTAGTGATGTATGAAAAATGGGTCGAAAGCTTCATCGGGAGGGAACCACACGTCACGTCCCAATTTTTTCATTTGTTTTGTTTCATATTTTCTTCTCTTTTATATTTTTAGTTAGGTTTTTTTATATAATAATAATAATATAAGGATTTTTCAAATTGAGATTCTTAAATGTCTAAATTTCCCTTAAAAGACTATTGGGTGTAAAATGACACAATTTGATTAGGTGGGGGTTTTTTTTTCCCTCTTTTCATTTCATACTTGTGTTCTTCTCTTTTGTTTTTCTTTAATTATTTTAATATAAAGGTTTTTGGATTGAAAATTTTAAATGTCTAGAATGCCTTTCAAAACTATTGGGTGTCAATGACACCATTTAATTAGAAGGAAATACTGGCTAAGTTTTGTTGCATGGCCATTCTGAATATGGTTCGTTTAGTTCTTATGCAAACAAAGACCGAAATGAGCCACTTCAATCCTTTTTCAAGGATCAAGGAATGTTTTCATATCACAGCGAGCAGAAACAGACACGGTTAGATTTCCAGCTCCCAAATGAATCTGTTGATGGAAGATGGTCAATTGGTCATATCAATGGGCAGTTTCAGGAGCACTTGCACTGCCATTAGAGGAGGGCCAAAAGAGGCAGAATGAGGTTTTTATGCAACAGAACATGTCAGAAAAACATATACTCTAATGGGGATAGATACTTGACCGAAAGGAAAGAGCATTACCGTCCGGAGATATGCAGGATTAAATATTGGGCCGTCAATCCTGCCCGCATGTTAGCATCTTTCCAACATGAACATCAGTTGAATGGTGGAGAATTGTTGAGTCAGAACTCGTTTAATTGAGAGCATCAGGTTCAAGTTCGTGGGGGATGAACTGGTTCAAATGGTTTTACTCGCCCAAGCCAGAGTATTGCAAATTGAAGCAATGCAATCTCAATGTAACCAGCTTCGTTCAAGTAGCCCTTATGAATCAATGGGCACTACTGGGCAATTCATTTCCCAGAGGAACGATGGAATGGTGAGTGTTGGCACTTCAAGGATAATTGGAAATAGTTTTCAGCAAGCTGCTCACTCACTTGATTATTTAGGAGGTTGTGAGTTGGCTAATAATACATTGGAGGCAGCTGAAATTACTGTTGTACTCGGCTCCGATAAGACAATGCACGTTGTACTGGCTTAGCGCCTCTGTGAATCTTATAAGCGGCGAGGCTGCGCTGGAACTCCGAACGCATAACTATGCCGTCGTTTTGTATATTTTTCTTGAAAGTCAACTAATTAATAGTTCCTGTATTATATTGAGACTAGTGTTTATTTCTTGCAAAAACTCTATGGTTCCTTGTGTATTCAATTCCTTTCTTTCTGTTTATGAGTTTCACTTCAAAGCTTACGAATCTATTCTTTAACGTTACTTATTGAATTAAAATTCATTAATCTAATTTTTTAATGGTTTACACTATTAACCAAGGCTTTGTTTAATTGTGCACAACTTAAGCTTATTCTCACATTTCTTCATTTTTCCTTGCAGATGGAGGACGATGACGATCTTCTTATCCCACCATACTTTTACGAGCAAGAGGTAGGGGTGTAAACGGTTCGGTTCGGATATTAAGATTTTAATATCTGAATGTTTTGATTCGGTTAGGCTCGGACATTTTTGTTAGTTTTTAGGTAGTTGAAATTCATTCAATTTTTGACATTTTTCTTTTATAAAAGCCCCTATAAGATTATAAAAATTTTGGATCATTTAATTTTAAGCCAATAAAATCAAGTATTTTTTTAAATTTTAACTCATTCGGTTCATTCGAGTTCCATTAAGTTAATTCGGTTTTCATATAAACAATCAAAATCACTAATTTAGTTGTCGGTTCGATTCGATTATCGATTTTTTCGATTTTTTTGAACAGCCCTTGCATGAGGTATGAAAGATTTTTTTTTAGTTTTTTAATTTTAATAAAAGAATTTACTTAACTTTTTACTTTTCATTTATAATAGGGTCGGGAGATCACGGATGATGATGATTTTATTATCACACTCTACTTTTTTGAGTTATGTTGGAATTACTAATTTTTCTTTTAATTAATTTAGAAATTATTATCTTAATTTTATGTAAAAAAAAAAATTTATAACATGTGTTAGCTGGAGATGAGGATGATTTTAACATTCTTGATTTTGATAAAATTTCAATTATACCAATAGGTTTTCTTCCGGCACAAAGAAAGGAATCACCCATCTATAGATTAAAACAAAGATTTAGGGGGTGGATTTAAAAATGATGATACATAAAAAATATTTATCTTTTACCTTATTGCATCTATTTATTTACCTTTCGTCACTGTAATATATCATTTTAATCCCCATACATTATTAGTGGAGTTTTGGACTCTATAAATAGGGTTAAAAGAATGTCATATGTCCTAGAACAATTTATTACTTAAAGAGAACAATTTATTAATTAATATTTAAAAATCTCATTCACTAATAATAGTTAAAGGTAATGACCGTAATATAGGTTGTTTTTATTATATCTATACTCCCTTATAAAAAAGTTCAAACATATTAGAGGAGGAGGTTGCAATTGTCACTCCCTCATTGGCTCCTCTCTTTTTCTTTCTTTTTTATTTTTTTAATGTTTTGGGCTAAAGCCAATTAGTTATTTCTCTTTTTTAAAAAAAAAAATTTTTTGGTGCTTTCTTTTATTTTTGAAATTTTTTAATATATTTTTTGTAGTAATTTCTTCACACTTAATAACTTTAAAAAAGGTTTAGCTTGGTATTTTTGTTGGGTTTAAGAAATTTTTTCACATTTTCGTATATTATATATGTTATTAAAATTTTTTATTATCAAAGAGTTAATATTTGATTTATATATTTTTATTTAATTATTAATCAATATTTTCAACTTATGTAAATTATTTTAGACATTTAGTTTAATTATCAATTAATTAACATTATCTATGTATATCAAAATGATTTTTTATATACATTTTGTATTACATTTTAGTTTACATATAATATTAATATATGATCGTATGGATTGATCTTAAAATATTATTTATTCATATCCTCCTATATTTTTCAAAAATAAAATTTAAATACTTAAAATTAAAAAAAAATTCCCGGAGTGTAGCCCGGTCACTTTCTAGTATATATATATATATATATTGGTGAAATAAGAAAGAGATAAATTATTTTTAACTGTATTGTAGCTGAAGATCATGTTGGTAATTGGGGATGACGACCATCCTACTGATCACTCGGGCAGTTACCAGGTTTGATTTGTTGTTTATTGTTATAGTAATATTTTAATTCCATACATTATGATTATTAGCCTATTTTAGACCCCATAAGCCATGTTAGAAGAATGACAAATTAGTCACTATTTAATAATTAATCAATTATTAAAAAAAATCTCATTCATTATTAATAGTTTAGGATGACGACCTCTTATTTTTTTACTTTTGTAGTTGGAGATCGTGCCATTAATTGACGATAACGGCACTCTCGTATACCGTCTGAGTGATCACCAGGTTTGATTTATTTACTGCTATTGTAATATGTACTTTTTCCATATACCATCAGTCAGTGGAGTTTTTAGATTGTGCAATCAGTGTTAGAAAAATGATGAATATTCCATTATTTAATAATTTATGACTATTTATAAATAGAAAAGTTTTCTCATTCGTTAATAGTAAGTGAGGAATGACAAATATTCTATTATTTAATAATTTATGAATATTTATAAATAAGAAACTTAATTATCTCATTCGTTAATGGTAAGTGAGGATGACAAATTTAACGTAGGTCGTCATTATTAAATATATATAGTCTCTATCCACAATTGAGGATGATGAACTTGTATTTTTTACCTTATTGTAGCTAGAGATCCTGCGAGTAGTTGAGGATGACGATCCTCTGATAGACCACTTGAGTAGTCACTAGATTTGATTTACTTACTGCTATTGTAATATAGACTTTTAATTCCATACATTATCAATGGAGTTTTTAAATTTTGCAAGCAATACTAGAAGAACAATGTCTACAAAAAAAAAAAAGAAGAACAACGAATATCTCACTACTTAATAGTTTATTAATATTTAAAATTAGGAAATTTTATCATTCATTTACAGTAGTCAAAGATGAGAACAACTTTTATATTCTTACTTTATTGTAGCTAGAGATCGTGCCAGTAGCTGAGGATGACTTCCCGCTCCCAGACTACTCGAGTAGTCACCAGATTTGATTTGCTTCCTGCTACTGTAATATATACTTTTAATTCCATACATTATTAATGAATTTTTTTTAAACTTTATAAGTGATATTAAGAGAACGACAAAGATCTCATAACTTAATAATTAATTAATATTTAAAAATAAAAAAATGATGTCTTTCACTAATTGTAGTTGAGGATGACTCAATCATCTTTATTAAAAATTTATATCCAATATTAGTAATTAAGAATGATGACCTTTTATTTTTTATCTTATTGCAGCAAGAGATCATGCTCGTAATTGAGGATGACCACACTCGAGCATTCAAGTAGCTATCAGGTTTGATTTGTTTTTCCCTATCCTAATATATATTTTTAAATCTATACATCAATACATTACATTATGAATAGAGTTGTTAAACTTCACAAATAGTGTTAAGAATGACACATGCCCCACTTCAATAATTAATCAGTATTTAAAATAAAAACAATTATCTCATTCACTATTAGTGATTGAATATGACGAGCGTAATGTAGATCATCCTTGTTAAAAACATAACAACAATAACAAGAGCATTACAAGTAAGGTCAATGGATATTGAAAAGAGCCCAGAAACTATGCCGAAGATCCAATTGAACCATTTTTGGGCTTCGGGGAATAAATCGGCAGTGGTGCAAATTAGAACTGGGCTAACTTAGATCAATGGGTTAATAAAGGGTTGTATCACGTCGATGCTTTGAATTTTTCAAACGGGTCAACCTTGCTTACTATTCTAAAAATTATGATGGGCTAGTCTGGTAACCTATTTGATATTAAAGGACTGAGCCCATTAAATAGGACGGACTGAAAATTAATAGGATTTCTAAGTTGCTGTAATCAAAATTATTGGGCCTACTGAAAACCAAAATGTTGACCATCTATGAATTTTTTTTGACACAAAGAAAGGAGTGGCCCATCTCTAGATTAAAATTTAAAACCAAGATTTATTTAGGGAATTTAAAATATGGGGGTAAATAAAAAATATTTATTTTTTAACCTTATTGCATCTATAGATTTGGAGAGAAAAATGAAGCTAATTATTAACTTTTAGTAAGGTGATAAAACTATTTGCAATTTCCTTCCAGACGAATTTTATAAAGTATTACTTTTTCTATTAGTAATTTGTATGGTACTAATTAATAAGTTACTTTATAGTATACCACATTGTTTGATTAATGAGTTTTAAACTTTTAATTCATTTAATTAATGTTTATTTTTCACCTTTTTCTCCTTGAGAAAATATGTTTTTGTTTAACTATTTGTGTGGTTTGCATAGTTCTGCTTGAAATTTTTATTATATAATTTCCATGCTCTACTATTTTTATTTTTGGTCATACTAATTAGGGGTGAGCATTTGATTAATTCGGCTAATTCGGGTAAAGAAATCCCTTAATCGAATTAATCGATCGTTGAAAAAATTTTAATCGAATTAATTAAGAATCTTGCTTTATCTGACTTAATTTGATTAATTGATTAATCGGATAAGTCGGGTAATAATCGAATTAATCGATTTTTTTTAGAATTAAAAGATTTTTAACAAATCATAATTTTACTAATAAAAATGTTTGGGTTTTTAATTTTACAATTCAATAAATGGGTGGAATGCCCTTTATGTTTTTATTGGACTAATATACTACATGGGTTAAGACTTAAATATACATAGGTTTTATGGGTTGAATAGTTGAAAAAAAATGTATTTAAATATTTGAGAATATAAATTCGATTAATTCGATTAACCAAGGAAAAAAAATTTCACCCTATCTGACTCAAGTTAATCGACTTAATCGAATATTTTAATCAAATTAATCAACTTAATAAATTTAATTGACCCAATTTATCCAAATTTATTTGATTAACTCGATTAATTCGGTTTTAACCGAGTTTTGCTCACCCCTAATACTAATATGTTATATCTTATTAATTAGATTTTATTCCGCACTAACATTACAGGTATAGATATAATAATTTGCGCTATATATTTTAAAATAAAGTAAATATTCTATAATAATATTATTATTTTAATGGATAAAAGTAAAAAATTGTAAGAAATAAACTATAGAATAAATTTGAACTTCTTAGTTTTTTCTTTTATCTCAATAAAGTTTTTATGAATTTACTTTTTCAATCTTTCCTTACCCATTCAATTCAAAAATAAAAATTAAATTATTGTGTAAAGGGTTTTTTTAATGATTCCATTGAGCATTAAAAAATAATTTAATTCAACTTTTTATTTTGGTTTTTTTTTTCAAATGTCCTTTCATTTTTCTTTCTTAAATCAACATAAACAAATAAATATAATAATAAAGTACATTAAATGTATTAAATTGATTGCATATATTTATTACATAATATCATTTCCTTAAAAAAATTCATATTTATTATATTTTAAAAAATAATAAAAAACATAAAAATAACATGTGGCATCTTCTATGAATTCCATAGGAGAAAATCTTTATATCTTTATATACAGTGTTATAGTTATAGATAGTTATAGACATAGATTTGCTTGATTTTCAACTAAAATTTAATTAATCTTCTAATCAATAGGGTATCATCACTGGCACACCCACGGGTGAGAGGTCATCTATCACGCGTATCTTACAGGATTGTTGGCCCAACCTGAGGAGGTAATATTTTGTCTAGCGGTCTTCTAAATATTTAAATTAATTTATTAATGATTAACAATTGATTTGTTTAAGTAATTTGATATTTATTATTTTTAAATAAAATTTTGAGTTCAAGTTTTATTGATGAAAAAATTATTGTTGGAAGAACTTTATCTTCATAATAAATTAATCTAATTCAAAAGATATTAATTTAAAAAAAAAACTTAGGGAAATCTTTGATTAAATTAAAAAAAATTAATTTACTAATCAATGTAGGAAAATATTTTTTAAAGAAAGAATTTTCTTCTTTTTTATTAAAAGAATGAAAATTTAGAGGTGTAATTACGCTGAAAAAGGGTATTAACATAACATGCATTTTACTATTTTAGAATAGACCCTTTCTCGCTCCCAACAAAAAATATTTGAAGTCTCTTCTTCTCAAAGTGTAGTCTACTTTCATTTTATATCATGCATTTTTCCTCACCATATTATATACTATTATGCTTTACTTGCCTTTTGTTCATATTCTGCGATCTAATTTGCAAATCGCAATGACAGCTTGAAGTTGAACAAAGAAGAGAAGACAAGATTTTATAAACTTTTTCTCCTTGGGGTGATAGCTGGACTGCTGGTTGGATATGCTTCCTCTGTGACAGGTAACCATCATAAATTTTCCCCTTGATGCGAGCTTGTTTGATACAACAGAGGTTCATTTTGTTTCAACTTTCAAGGTAGATAGATCATTCAAAGTTTGAGCGTGTGATTGTCTGATGAAAATGAGAAAAGAGTCTAGCTATAGGGGAGCTGCCCATAAGTAAGGTAGAGGGGAAAGATAAGGTGGTGCTGTGGCCAGAAGCCCTGTACTGAAAATGGAGAATGTTGGGTAAAATCAAGTTAGAAAGCCTTGAGAAAGAGAGCAGATCATGACATGTAAAAAGGTGCTTCACGCTAAAATGTGATTCCAGAAGATATCTGGAAGAATGCCGGGCAACTGCAAGAGCCTTGTAAAATTAGACTTTTTCTGTGGAGAGTCTGCCTGATTGTTCTGCCTGCTAAACACAATTTATGGATGAGAAAATGTTCAGACAACCCCATCTGTCCATGTTGTGAATTGAGGAAGAGACTATGGAGCACCTATTGTTACAATTTGAGCGGACAAGATATGTGTGGATGGTGGAGTGCTGTTATGGGTTGAGAATAAGAAAGGATGAAATTTAAACAAAAAAGTGATGAAGGCAGTAGAATCAAAACTAAAATAGCTTCTGTGTGGTGGATTATTTGGAAAGATATGAATATGCATTTAGGAGGAAAGCCACCGGATGTGCATACGATACGACTGTTAAAAGGATAAACATAGTAGTTGATGAGTACATTCAGGTTGCACAACAGAAAGGAAGAAAAAGCAGATTTGTGATGTCCTTTGGGCTTCTGTCAATGATAATATGGAAGTCACATTGAGAATTTATTTCCTAGTCAAACTTGACTTATCTATCTGCAAAATACTATAAGAAACTCCAATTAAATAGTTTATTGATTTGAAAAAACTTTATATCATTTACAAATATAAGTTAACACCTGCAGACCCTACAATTGGAAGCAGGTTTTGCTAGGTATTAATAACTTGTCTGGAAAGCCAATTGATTTTGCAAAGGCAAAGAGAAACAAGCAGGACAAAGCATACCAGTTAATTATAAGAAACAAGATCTTGCTGGCTTTTCGATTGGAACATCAAGACGACAGGCCCCTTCAAAATTTTCTGGCACTGGCAGATTAAATTATTGCAATTTCTTTGAGCTAACCGTGTTTACAAAAAGAAGCAATGGATGATATAAACAAGATGTTTGGAATCCCATTGCCCATTGGACTTCTAGCGAGAGAAAAAAAAAAAAAAAAACACTTGTTGGTTGTACCAGAAGTAAAGTTTGGAAATACTACTACGGTAGAGTTGCTTTCGCATGACATTGCAGATGTTTTTGAAATGTATCTTTGGATTAAAGGGAAATTTCCATCTTGTTTCTTCATGTGACAATTTTGAGATGCAATGTAGATATTTTCTATGATGGTTGCCATTCAAATAAAATGGGTGCAAGAACAATAAGCTGTGCAAGTGTTGCTCAGGCAGTAGCTGTGGGTAATGGAAGGACTTAAGTTGGCAGTAGATAAAAGCTTTTAGAAAATAATACGAGTTGAGACTACAGATTCAGCAAAGGTGTACAGAAAGAGGGTAAGCAAAGGTGTCCGCATTTAGGCTAGGTTTGAGAGACATATATGATTTGTTGCAAATAATAACAGCCGTTCGACATATATATTTGTTATAGTGTTGTTGCTTGGTAAACATTTTTGAGGTTTGCAATGAAATTTTTATCTTGTGGACAATATATATATGTTCTCTCTTTTTTCCTTTAATTTTACTTATATTGTTATTTTCTCCTCAATTTTAGGTGGTGTCCTCGGGATGGACCACTTTGTTCGCACTTTCTCGCCGGCCATCCTGAGACAGCGTTGGCATGCTCATCAAACCAACTATTGCCGCTATAGCAACCAACTACTACTCTTTATTGGATCTTGCATTTATCTGACTGCAATTCCATCTCAGACTCTATCCTTCATAGCGACAGAAAGATTTGGGAGGCTACGGGTGTGGTTTTTGGTGCTAGTTCTTGAGATAGTTGGCTCTTTTCTTAGTGCAACTTCCTCGCACTTAGCAAAGCTTATCATGGGCCAGATTCTCATTGGTGTGGGCATTGGATTTGCACGTCAGGTTCGATTATTATCAATTTAGATTATTTTATGTTACCATATACTACTCAAAAGCAAATCATTAGTGTCTAAACAAACATATTTACTATAGTATTAATTTTCTATAATTGTTCTGATATTTGTTCAAATACTTTGCAGATGATTCCTATGTTCATCTCCGAATCAGCTCCTACTGGTACTTCACATGTTTTGAAGTTCGTCTTCCAGTTTTCCATTTCTATGGGGGCTGTACTTGCCGGAATAGTGAACTTCTTAACCTCACAGATATTACCTAGAGGTTGGAGGTTTTCTTTTTGGATGATAGGAGTTCAATCCTTGGCCTTCTTGGTGGTTTCTCTGATTTTCTTGCGAGGCTTTAGTAAATCAACACAAGCTAGACCAAGATTTCTTGAATCTCTGAAGAAACTCCTAGCTCGCGCATATCGTCCATATCTGATCATTGGATTTGTTCGGCATCTGTTCTCTCAAGTTGTGGGTATCTTCTGTATCACCTCCTACATGCCACTTCTCTTACAAGGATTTGGAGCATCTGATCATGTTGCTTACAAGGCAACAATGATAGTTGGAGGTGTCAATGCATTTGGCGTTCTTTGTTTTTCATTTCTGGAGAGTGTCTTCGGATGGAGATGGATATTGATCCTTTCCGCTTTGCCAGTACTCATTCCTCTTGTAAGTTGTTTCAAATTCATAATGTTAGGTATAGACACCATGATTGTTAAACTTAAGATTAATTTTCACCTTCTTGTTCTCCTGTAGGTTTCCTCTGCCGCTATATTCATTGCTAGGGATTATAAGATACAATTTCCTTTCCCAGCTCTTTTGCAGTTGCTAATGGTGGTCTTCACTTTCTATACTTGGGGTCATGCTGCAATCTCTGGACCTCGAGGATGGCTGCAACTGCCTTTCCCTGCAGAAATCAATGAAATTGGGTCCATGATGGTCGGGATTTGGTATCTACTTCTCTCTTTTCTAGTTACCCAATTCACGATGCCCCTGATATGCAGTATGCATGCTTGGATATTTGTTGTTTGTGGCATCTTCTGCGCTCTGATGGTAGTTTTCCAGTTCCTTTTCCTTCCCGAGACACTGAACATAGCAGAGAAAGAAATCAATGACAAAGTATGGTCTCGGCATTGGTTTTGGGGTAGATATATAGATAGTGATACTGTTGTAATTTTGGGAGACATGCAAAGCCAAACTTAACGATCAGCCAAGAAGAAGAAAAAACAGAGCAAAATATTTTTGATACTTTGAAATTCTGGTTTGTCCACACATTATTGCATACTCATTGCATTTCTGTTTTTATAGCTTTATCATTGTCATTACACTTGTCTTAACATGCAAAGAGAGGAATTACAAAACTGACACCTGTACAAACATGTGGCATTAATTTAAACAAACAAAATTAACAACACAAGCATTATATTGCTGATTGGCCAACTTCAAAACACCATCGGACTGGTTTAACAGGTGATCGGCCTAACAAAATTATGATCGGCCTGCTTCAATCTCCTCCTGCGATCATATTGTTGCACACCCCTATGTTGTTTCTTAGCATCTCGAACCTGTTTCTAGGCAATGACTTAGTGAGAATGTCTGCAAGCTGATCATCTGTGGAGTAATGTTGCAGACTCACTTCTTTCTCCTGTTCCATCTCTCTAACATAATGGAACTTGATTTTGAAATGCTTTGTCCTACCATGAAACATAGGATTCTTTGCGATGGCAATGGCAGATTGATTATCCATCATAATTTTGACAGCATCATCAGGACTTTGCTTGAGATCAATCAACAACTTTTTGATCCAGATTGCCTGATTCACTGCTGCTGCAGCTGCTATGTACTCTGCCTCTGTTGTTGATTGAGCTATAGTTTCCTGCTTCTTGGAACACCAAGCAAATACGCTTGACCCCAAAGTGAAGAAATAACCAGAAGTACTCTTCATATCATCTTGGCTACTTGCCCAGTCACTGTCAGTAAATCTTACCAATTCTGAATCAGCTGCCTGCTCAAATTTTATGCCAAATTTCAAAGTACCTTTGACATATCTTAGAACTCTTTTAGCTGCCCTCAGATGTAATTCAGTAGGACAATGCATAAACCTTAACAACAAATTGACTGCAAACATTATATCAGGCCTAGTAGCAGTTAAATACAACAAACAACCAATCATACTTCTGTAAACAGATTCATTCACCATTTCACTGTTGTCATCTTTGCTCAATTTCAAACCTTGAGCCATTAGAGTGCACACTGACTTTGCATTTTCCATCTGGAACTTCTTCAAAATTTCTTTTGCATATTTTTACTGGCCAATGAACATGCCATGCTGAGATTGAGTGATTTCCATACCCAGGAAATATGACATTTCACCAAGATCGGTCATATCAAACATTTTTTGCATCTTAGCTTTAAACTGGTACACTATGCTTTCATTACTATCACACACAAGCATATCATCAACATAGAGTGAGACAATCAATAAATCATCTCCTTCAGCTTTAACATACAAAGTTGGTTCGCTGGGACTCCTGTTGAATTTCAGCTGCATCAAGTGAGTGTTAATTCTGTCATACCAGACCCTAGGAGCCTACTTAAGACCATATTAAAGCCTTCTTCAACAGAAATACCTTATCTTCATTTCCCTTCACAAGAAACCCTTCAGGCTGCTCAATGTAGATTTCTTCTTCAACATATCCATTTAGGAATGCTGACTTTACATCTAACTGATGGATTTTCCATCTGTTTTGTGTAGCTAAGGCAATAAGTAGTCTGATTGTGTCATGCCTTGCCACTGGTGCAAATGTTTCATTGTAGTCAATTCCATAATGCTGAGCATAACCCTTCACAACCAATCTTGCTTTGTGTTTGTTGATAGAACCATCTGCATTCAACTTGCTTCTGTAGATCCACTTGACATCGATAGCTTTCTTGTTCTCTGGCTTGCTGACCAGCTTCCATGTCTTATTTTTTTCAATCATTCTCATCTCCTCCTTCATAGCAGCCATCCAGTCAACTGATTTTGAAGCTTCCTGAAAGCTTGTTGGTTCTAGAACAGCTACATTACTCCTTTGATAGATGTCATCAAGGGTTCTGGTACCTTTAACAGGTGAATCATCTACTTCATCAGTTTCTATTTGTTGTTGCTTGTATTCAGATTGAACTGAGTCTGTCTTCAAAGGAACATCAGTTTCATTTTTCTCCCAATTCCATGATGCTTCCTTATTGAACTTTACATCACAGCTGACAACAATCTTATCAGAAAAAGGAATATATATTCTGTATCCCTTTTACTTACTGCTATAGCCTACAAACACATCTATTTCAGCTTTCTCATCCAGCTTGCTTTTTTTTTGCTTCTGGAATCCATGCATAACAAATGCATTCGAACACTTTGAGATGTGTCATGTTTGGTTTCAAACCAAACTAGGCTTCATGAGGAGTTTTGTCTTTCACTGCTCTAGTTGGCAGTTTATTGAGTAAGTACACAGTTATATTAACAGCTTCAGCCCAAAACTTTTTAGGTAGCTATTTTTCAAACAGAAGACACCTTGCCATCTCCATGACTATTCTGTTCTTTCTCTCACTAACACCATTCTGTTGTGGAAAATAAGGCACTGTCAACTAGTGATCAATACCTGTAGCTGTAACAAACTCTTGAAACTTTTCTGAGGTATATTCAGTGCCATTGTCTGATCTAATGGCTTTGATTTTGCAGCCACTTTGATTCTCAATCCAGGCTTTAAACTTCCAGAAAACATTTGCAACTTTAGACTTCTGTTTCAGAAAGAAAACCCAAGTAAATTTGGTAAAGTCATCAATAAACAGTATGAAGTATCACCACTCAAAGACGTAGTTCTCATAGGCCCACATATATCTGTATGTACTAACTCATGTTTTTCAGAGGCTTTCCAAACTGACTTTGAAGGGAACGACAACCTGCTTTGCTTGCCTAGCTGACATACTTCACAGATTGGATTAGCAGCATCAAACTTAGGCAAATTCACAGCAAAATCATGTTTTTGCATATAATTCAAACTTTGATAGCTCACATGACCTAACCTTTGATGCCAAAGATCAATGCTTTCAACAGAACTTGCATATGCACAAGAATCATCCCATGTTAGGCTAAAACATCGGTTACTCATGCCAATAAACATCATTTTATGACCAGCAGGTTCATATATTGTACATAATCTACCTCTGAAAACAACTTCATAACCTTTCTCAAGTAACTGTCCTACACTCACTAGATTCACTTCTATATCAGGCACATAGAGAACATTTGAGATGATTTTGTTACCTGAAGGTGTCATCACAACAACATCACCCCTGCCTTTGACTTCAAGGAACACTCCATTGCCTATTTTGACTCTTGAGTTATAACTCAAATCCAAGAACTTGAACAAATTCCTGTCGTGAATCATGTGATGTGTACAACCACTGTCAATCAACCATTGATTCCTGTTTCTGCTTGAACTCACATAACAGGTGGCTACATTGGTGGCTACAAACATTTGCTCATCCTACTGAGCTTCATCAGCTACTTGAGCTTGGCCTTGTTGACTTTGATTCTTTTTGTTTTTACAGACTTCTCAACATGACCAGTCTGCTTACATGCTGAGCATTGTGCATCAGGTCTGAACCAGCATTGTGTTTCAGTATGATTGGCTTTCTTGCAGTATGTGCATGTTGCTTGTTTCTTCTTTGCACCATCACTACTACTGCTAGAAGCTTCTTTCTTTTTCTTATCCTTCTTTCCACCGGTGTTCTTATTTCCCTTATCACCACTACTTTGAGCTTTTTCTTTTCCTTTTGCATGAAAGGCACCTTCTGTGACTTGTTGTTGTCTATTTGCCTTTCTTATTTCAACGGCATATAGAGCATTAACCAGCTCTTACACAGATAGTGCTGACATATCTTTATGATATTTAAGTGATGAAATTTTGGCTTCATACTTTTCTGGCAAAGTGTTGATGATCTTGTTGACAATTCTCCTCTCAGTGTAATCTTTGTCATCAAGAATTTTGATCCTGTTGACAGCAGTCACCATTCTGTCAGTGTATTGCCTGATGGTTTCATCCTCCTTCATTCGTAAATTCTCAAACTCCATTCTCAGGTTTGTAAGCTGTTGTTGCTTGGTTTTGTCAGAGCCTTCAAACTCCTCCTTGATGAGATTCCATGCCTGCTTTGGAGTTTCACAGGTCATAATCCTTGTGAATATAATTTCAGAAACATTGTTCTGAATGCATGATAAAGCCTTGAACTTGTAGGCTTGTTCATTGTGATGAATTTTGATCTGTTGAGCAGTGGGATTCTCAGGTAGTGGGGTTGGCTCTTTACCAGTCTCAACTACTTCCCAGAGATGATGAGCTTGAAGATAGGTTTTCATCTTGGTAGACCACATAATAATTTTCACCATTGAAGGTTGGAGGTGGAGAAATTATACTTGAAGATGACATGGTTGGGAAAGCTACTGATTGGAAAAACAGGGCAGAAACTCACAAACTCTCGTGTTTTCTCTCTTCTCACAGGTCACACAAAGATCTTTTAAGCTCTTGATACCAATTGCTGTAATTTTGGGAGACATGCAAAGCCAAACTTAACGATCAGCAAAGAAGAAAAAAAAACAGAGCAAAGTATTTTTGATACTTTGAAATTCTGATCTGCCCACACATTGTTGCAGACTCATTGCATTTCTGTTTTTATAGCTTTATCATTGTCATTACACATGCAAAGAGAGGAATTACAAAGCTGACACCTGTACAAACATGTGGCATTAATTTAAACTAACAAAATTAACAACACAAGCATTATATTGCTGATCGGCCAACTTCAAAGCACCATCGGACTGGTTTAACAGGTGATCGGCCTAACGAAATTATGATCGGCCTACAATATTATGATCGGCCTGCTTCAGATACATGATTTCATGCTTTTTTCTTTTTCATTATAATAATGCCTGAGAACAAAGAGTGGCAAATTGCATTGTTCCTCTCTTGGAGCTTAAGATTGAATATAGTTCTAGGAGTTGCTTCTGCAGTTGCATATCTACATGAAGAATGTGAAAGACAGATAATTCATAGAGATGTGAAGACTTGCAACATATTTCTTGATGATGAATTCAATGCCAAGCTTGGATATATCGGTTTAGCAGAAGTCTATGAACATAACTGTGCTTCAAAAGGCGCCACAATACCTGCTGGGACGATAGGATACCTTGCACTGGAGTATGTTTATTGTGGTGTTCCAACTGTGAAAACTGATGTTCACAGCTTCGGCATGGTCATGTTGGAGGTGGCTACAGGAGAGAGGCATGTGGCTAAAGATGGACCTGTGCTTGTTGACAGGGTTTGGGACCTGTGGGTGAAAAGGAAACTAATTGAGGCTGTTGATCCTAGACTGTCAGGGAGGTGCAATGTTTTAGAGATGGAGAGGTTGCTCATGGTGGGACTTTGTTGTGTGCAGCCAAACCATGAAAGAGCCCCACAGTGAAGGAAGCTGCTAGGATGATCAGAAGTGAAGCACCCCTTCCATTTTGCCAGCAGTCAGACCAACAGTGATGATCAGGTCTAATTTGCTTGCAGATTCTGATAATATTTTGAACATCGATGGAGATCACAGTCCTAGTGGCAATGATGCAGGGTGGTTTTCACCTAGGAGCCATTTTAGCAAGGCCTAGCTCAAAAACTACATGCCATAAAATGAAGAAAATATGTTGTAGCCACTAACTGGTACAAAACATATCCGAAGCCTTATATTTTGACAGAATTCTTGTAGTCTTTTCCATTTTGTCTTCTTTTTAGGTTTTCTGAAATTGTAATGATGTTATATTCTAGGATGCTGTTTGTTTTACTTGAGATATCACCTGTAATGTGGAGCTGTCCCTAGCAAATATAGGTCTACTATTACTTCACATCAAAATGAGAGGATTCTGTTTTATTTTTTGACTAAGAAGTTATCTGATTGTGTTAATTGCTGGAATGAGACTTGAAATTTTATCTCAAGTTTTGCATATTCTTTTTAGAGGTAAAG
This sequence comes from Microcos paniculata, assembly GCA_030664755.1. Taxonomy (NCBI): domain Eukaryota; kingdom Viridiplantae; phylum Streptophyta; class Magnoliopsida; order Malvales; family Malvaceae; genus Microcos; species Microcos paniculata. The sequence goes on from CP131461.1 coordinate 22,586,571, forward strand.
TGTATATGCACAAGTACTGAGATTTTCCATCATCTGTTATCCATTTTAGAATTGCATTTTCAGTAATGGTCAACTTCATTTGAGAGATGGATGGGTTCAAAGCCGAAAACAGAACACAACCATCTCACTTCCACAGGGAACTTGATGAGCAAAATAGTTGCAATTGCATACTTCAGATAGCCAGCTTTTTTCATTGTACAGAGTACAGACACTAAAACTTATAGCTTCAAGATCTTTAGTATTGTTAATGCAAGTGTACTGAATTACGTGTAATGTTGAGAACGCTAATTCTGGTTATTTACTTACCCTTTGCTTCACTTAAGATTTTAAGTCCTTTTGCTCCTACTAGGCTGCTTTATAGACTGCTGCTGCATGACATTTCACCGTCTTTCAACATCGTTCTTACTTTCATAGAATGCAAATTTATCCAATTTCTTGGGGTTATCTAAATGCCATAAGTTTCTAGCCTCCGGTATAGATCAATATTGCAGCTTGCTGCGTACCGGGGCTTCCTGTGCTATTCTTATGAAGGCATTACAAACTAACTATTCTGAGATCAATTTAAGACAGAAACAGGAGGTAAAGACAAACAAACGCCTATCATCCAGGACTTTGCTTAAACTATAGCAGGTTTGAAAGAACTGAATGAGCAGGAAAATCATGTATATAGCTTGAACAAGATGTACTTTTCCAGTATCTTACCCCACATTCGTTACAATTTTATATATCAGAAAATATGAATACTTTAAATTAATCCTTTAGCCAAAGTGCTGTCACAGAACCGTTTTAGTTTTGATGCACATTTCAGTGCAAAATTGATGATGGTTCCATTTTGGTCTTTCATCTCTTCTTTTAGTGCTGCTGATGTGCTTCTCAATAACTGAACGTCATATTTTAAATTCATCAAGGTAGAGCTTTCTGGATGAAGAGTTTTTCTAATAGATATGGGTGATTCATTCACTCCGCCAAATTCCCTTTAATTTTCTTGTTAAGTTGAAGCAGAGCTGCAGTCCTTTTGAGTATAGCATGCCAGTTGCATAGGCACTTCACATTCATCTGTGCACTTTCAGCATTCGCTATAACAGAACCAAGAGACTCCAGATGATGACTCCGAAGATTTTCCGGAGCAATAGACAGAACTTTCTGAAGTTCTAGGCAAAGTTCCTCCTACAAAAGAGAACGTATACGTATGGATAGAGGGCAATCTTGAGCAATGTCACCATACTGATTGATTATCATACGAAGAATTGTTGCCACACTTGTATGTACGAGATATGGACCTATATGCTCGACAGAATCATCTGCATGATTGATTATATCTTGGTTGGCCAGTTCATGTGAGACATCAGCCGTATCATTCACTTGTGGCAGGTTAACATCTGGTGCTTGGAATTCTGGGGCTGCAGATGCCGCTGAGGATGAGGAAGCGGCAGATTGAATTGCAACTGCTTGATGAGCTTAGCTGATACCCACCTGTTCATCTGAGAATCTCAGGTTGTCAATGTGATGGACAGCATGCATATTTTCATTTCCCGGATGGTCAGCTTCTGTGGGATTTTGTTGCTTGTCATATACAACATGCTGCTGGCTAATATCCATTATGGTTTGTTCATGCATCATTGATGATGGCACCATAGAGACCTCTTGATCTGCTGTTCAAACACCATTAAATGATTTAAATAAGGAGTGAGGGAAAGAATCAATAGTTGAGTAATAATAAGAACATCAGAAAACAATTTCTCAACGTACTGATGCTTTTGAATGTTCCACTTATTGCTTCAGTGGGCCTTTGGGGTACAATGGCAGCAAAGCTACAAGGGTGACAGCATTTTTGGCATAATTTTCATGTTGTACTGAACTCACATTGATGGCAATATTATGTGGAGAATCCGCGCCACTTGCTCTTCCTTTCAATGCCATGAGATTCATTTTCCAAGACACCTTTACCATGTTTAGTAGTTTCTTCATGATGGATGGCACAAGCTGCGGCTCCACTTTCAGTTGATTTTGCTTTGATAGTTCCCTTATTAGTTCCTGTAACTCTTGCTTTTTCAGCAATATAATACGGGTTCCTTACCACTACAGCATCGTTTCTGGTTGCTCCTTTTTCAGTTGATCTTACGGTGATTGTTGTATCAGTTTCCACTTCCCTGAATAGCCCATGTCTACCATTTTGTCATTGGTCCTCCACCCTCTTTTCCATTTTGACCATGGAGTTGCACTGATTTAAAACTTTTTTCACATCACAACGTAGTTTAAATTCAGGTTCTATATTAACCAATAAGTACATAAAGGTGAAGTAAATTACAATTAAGATAAAAGTTGATAAGCTGATACCTTGCTTTTATGTGCCATTTCCAGCACTAGCACCATTCTTCGCAAAAGCTTTCCCAGTGAGGTTCCCCATTCTTCGCGCCATTTGGAAAACTGTTATCCATTATTTCCAAACAAGAACATCAATTAGATGATCCTGTCATACAACTTTCCCTTATATAATAGGGAAGAAAAGGAAAAAGGTCCCTAATATGCAAGGTCTAGTAATGTTTAAAATCCTTCAACTAAGAATTGCATGATATAGAGTAATTAGCCACTCATGGTTAGCTCTGGCAATATTTAACTTAGTACCCATTTTTGCTTACAGAAGACTTTCCTGGTTCCATCAAAAACAAAAAAAAAATTCCCATCACTTATTGGGCTAATAAAGAAAAAGACAAAGTAATGATAAATTCTTGTCTTATAAAATTTGCATTTGATGTGCAACAAGCACCTTTGTAAGAGCCTTTTTCCTCTGTGTATGTCTCCATTTTCTTCTGGATAAAAGTTTGTTTAAATATAAGGAGACACAAAATTTGGAAAGTTTCTCATGACGTAAATGGCATCAAATTGTTTCTGTGTTTCTTTTATATCTACATTTGAATGTACATATTATCACTTTGTGTCCTACTCATTCTTCCTAAAATTCCACCTCTTGTTTTAGACAAAAATGAACAACACTGATTATATGCATGTATCAAAACAACTTATAACAACGAAGAACTTTCAAATTTATGAAATAGAAGAAATGCAAGTGCTACCTGACTTGATGGACTAATAGCATGACTTAGATGAATGCCTCCAATATAATTTGCCTCTTTTCCTGCATCCACAGCAGCTGCTGAAGCTGAATGCTCAATGCCCCTAATATTTTCTTGTTCATGCGGAAAACAGCCATTGGCTTGAGAGGAGCAAACCTTTTTTTCTCTTATATAGTCCCCATAAAAAAAAAGTACTTCCCTTGAATTCCCGCAGCGGTTTTCCTTCAGCAATTATTGAAACATACACTGCAGACATGAGATAACCAACTGAACCTCTCAAAAATTCGGAAGTTTCAAGTAAAATATCTCACTCTGACTCGCCAATGGCAATTCAAGAGAACTAAAGACCGAAAATTCATAACTTCCAATGGCAAATTCAAGTGCATCATTGTTGCAGGCAACGTCAGCTAGCTGGCTGCTATAAGCCTTTTCAAATCTGCAAGGACAGAGCATAAGTTTACAACTTGGATAGCTAAAGAAAGCACAATACTATTTTGTGTACCTGTTTTTTCTGCTTTGGTCAAATACCTTTCACTCTTGGAATGAAATAAAAGCCAATGTCAGGAGACCATTGCGGCAGTCCAGTGGGGTTCACTTATGTGACAATCCTCTAAACGCATCGTAGTAAACGCAGCCATATGCTACAATGAGAAATCTGAAATCTCCATTCCCACCGCAGCTCCATTTCCGAAAAAAAATAAATCCTCAGATGCTTCTTTTTCCCTTTTTTTTCACTTTAGGTTTATTTTCCGGTTAAATATATCCTTTTGGTCATTTCATATTTTTATCTCATGCCACGACTATTTTATCAAATATATTTTTTCTCGCCGTTAGTTTTATCCTTACTATTATAATTCTAATCTTACCATTATAATGACTAACCTTAATATTTCAATCTCACCGGAGCTAATCTCACAACACTATCAAAGGAAGCTTGAAAAGTTTAACTCGGAAAAACCACAAGGCTCTTTGATGATGATGATGAGAAAAAAAAAATAAAATCCCAAAAAGATCATCCCAGAGAATATAGCAAATCTGAAAATGTTTGTGCAGAAATATTAGTTCTTAACTGAAATGCAATCATGTGCTTATCCAGATATCTGCTTAACCAACCATTGAAGTGTTGGAAGTTTTCAAACGTAATCTTCACAAGACTGGTACCAATCACAGAGATTGTTAGCCGTCTTTTCTTTCGAAGAGCATCTGATATGGTTAACTTTTTTGACATAAGGCAACAGTCAATAGACAACAAATTTGATAGGCATTGCTATTTACCATAACATTTACTGAATTATTACATGATACACGCAAGGAATGAGTATGAGAATGAAAAAGCCTAGTAGTAAAAGGAAAAATTTCTCAATCCAATCTAAATTTCACTAAAAACTTGAAAGCTGAGAAATAACACTGAATCATGACAAATGATCACTTAGTCACTTGTGCAGAGCACATACACAATTCTCTTTGCCTACATCTGCTGCAATACAAGGAGGCTGAACATGACCTTGATACCAAGTTGATCGTTTTTCAACTAATTCATTCAAGAAGAGATCCAGCTTCTCAATAGTCACATTTGGCATCACCACCACATGTGCTATATTCCCTTCACAAGCAAGTTGCCACCTACGAACAAACTCCTCATCCCGGGGTCGCTCAAACACAACAGTACTGCTGAGTTCATTTAGCATAGCGCTAATCCCAGCTCCACGGAGTCGGTCCTTCAAGTAGTAAGCATTTCTGAGGCACTTCTGTACTTCTTTTTGAAAGCCTTTGTAACCTTTTCTGTTGAGAGTATACCAAAGGAATATAGGAGCATGGCCATTTCGACTTCCCATGATAGTAGCATCCCTTGATGCAAGATATTCAACATTGCTTGAAAGCACATTAATGTGCTTCATCCTTGTGATCTGAACACCACAGGGCATCGGACAACCAACGAACTTGTGGCCAGAGACAGATACACTTCCAATGGGCTTCTTGAAAGTAACTTTTGGTGCCTGTTCAGTGTTCACCAAGAGTATCAAGCTTAAGAGGTAATGATATCCACAAGACAGGAAGAAAGGTAGCAAATGAAGGAAGAGTTTGAAAACAAACTTGTACGACCATACAAACTAATCATCTATTGCAGACAGGATACAAACTTACAACCGTGTTCATCCCTCTCACTTCTTAAACAAGTCGACGAACATGAAAACTGATTAGAAGGTTGGTGTTGCACCCAAACAGGAGAGTAGATAAGAAATTGTTCTGATAAACTATTTTAGAAGGTAGAGTCTTGGTAACGAAAGAAAAGAATGTAACTGAACCAATATATAGACAGACCACAAACAGAGATAATAGACTCCTAGGGTAGTCCTCTCTTCTCCAGGCCAAAATTCTAATGCACTGCCATGCGGGTGTAAGTATGGGCTAATTCATCCTTTTATACCCAAATCCATAGTAAATACATACCATTTTACATTCTAGAACTTGCTAGGGAAAAATATATAAACTGGCAGAGCAAAAGTAGTCTGCTCACTATCAGTGGGGTATTCGTGACAAAATGGTTAGCAGCCTAACAGGCTTTGCTATCTTCCCCCAAATCCACATTAAAACAGAAGCAATAAATGGGATAACTTACACGTTTGACAAAAGGCATCATGAGTCCAAACAAAGCTCCATCACAATGAATGTAGAACCTATCATGTGAAAATCCACATTCTTCAAGGGTCTGTATCACAAGATCAACGTCATCTACAGCTCCTTTGACAGTTGTTCCTGAAGTAAACATTATTAACCAAGTTATTTCTCTATTGACAAACCTAGGACTAATCATAGGCATGAATTTCTGAAAGTGTGAGGATCTAGATAACATCAAGGAGAAAGCGAGAGTTAGAGACCTATGTTGACATTGAGTATGGCTGGTTTGTCCTTGTTAGCAAGCAGCTTTACTCTCAAGTCACTGCAATCAATCTCACCGGAGATCAGAGTATCAACCTTCACACAGTCCATCCGATACATTCGTGCTGCTTTAAAGACTGAGTAATGCGACTCCCGTGATGCATACAAAATCCCATCTGGAAACACTTCCCTCCTGCAAAATCCAATAATCAGTTAATTAAGGTGTTAAGATACAAGAGAGACAATTTCTGACACATAAATAACCAACTCTTAAACAAACACTAACCCAACTAAAATCCCATGAAGATTGCCTTCAGTGCCACAATTTGTAATGTAACCCCAGTATTCATTCTTCTCTATTTCCCATAAACGGGCAAACCAATCTAACACACCAACTTCAAACTGCCGTGAATGAACACCGTAGTTGCTCTCAATAAACGGGTCTCCAAGATTGTTGATTGAGAAATGCTGTAACTGAGATAGTGCACCGTAATCGAAGTCCAGATTATAAGGATAGCCTGAAAAACCACATTTCGTTAATAGCCCCATTGAATGTTCATTGAAGGATCAATTTAAGTAAAAGTCCTTCGAAAATGAAGCTACCATTTTGGTTTTCTTTTTTATTTATTTATTTTTGTTTCCATAAGCGAAATACTATTTATCCTTTTATTAACAATTTTAAAAGTTTAATTCTTTTTTCTTTTTGTCATTTTTAAGAGAAAAATGGATGATTTGTAAATGCATACAGAATCTCTCACCTAAACAGCAGCTAAACGGAAATTGAGCTCAAATAAACAGCTTGTATTAAATATTAAAGACAGTCTTTTTTACCTAAATGGTGCTTAGTTCGATCGATGAGGGTTTTGCGGTAGCGAGCCAAGACGCCAGCCATATAAGCATCCTTGTCACCGGTGAACTCATCGTTAGCTTCTGGCTCAGTAACAGCCAGGCACGTGGTGTGCACGTTCCTACCCAACACGATCTCCCTACTTTTCTTCGCCGGCTTCTCCACGCCTTCTTCTTCCTCTTCCTCTGATTCGCCGGGACCCCCTTCACCGGTCGTAACAACCGTAGGCAGCGGTTCCGCCGCCACAGTCATCGGATTGAAACCATCATCCGTCAAGATCTCCATCTTCCCATTCACATTCGGCGACGCAGTTTCGATCTCTAAGGCCCCAGCCATGATTCTTTTAGATCACAATAGAAGAAAGAAACCTGAAATTTGTGAAATAAAATGCGAAGGTTTAGGTGGAAAAAAAAAAGAATCTTTTTATTAATTTGTATTTGTTTTCCCTCAGCTTCTCGTCCCGAGTGAAAGTAGATCTGAGAAGAATCGAGTAAAACGGAAATGAAATGGCAGAGAGGGAGATAGGGAGGAGTGGCAGAGAAGTTGCTATTCTATTTATAGGCGCCAGCCTTGTCCCGCTTTCCATCTTCCAATGCTCACTTGGCCTGGCTCGTGTGTCGTGTCCGCCTTTCTTTTATTTTTATATTTTTAATTTTTTATGTATTTAAAAATTTTATTAATAACTTTTTTTTCCATCTCATATTAATAATCTATTAACATAAAATCAAAAAGTTTTTTTGATGACACACATATACATCTTATATCTTATATTTTATATATATTTAAAGTAATTATAAAATTTGATTACAGATAATTTTAAAATGACAATTTTGATAATTTTTAAATATTTTATTGAATTAAAAAATTTTAAAATTTTTTTACAATTAACATCTTTAGATAAATATCTAAAGAAATAAATAATAAAAAAGATTATGATAATATTTTAAAAGACTCTTATTTTTCTTCAATGTCATGTTCTATTTTTATATATCATTTAATTTTTATATCAGAATTATAAAATTTGATGATAATTATTTTATTATTTCTTTTATTGATTTATTTAAAATTTTACCATTAAATTATAATAATCCTGACACGTAACGAGGGCTTAAACATAATATTATATATATAAACTGTAATAATGCTAGTAGTATTGAACAAAATAAATGCGGGTTATTACTTTACTTTCATTTTTTTTATTGAGATCATCAAAATTCAAACTTCGGTTAAAACTATAAACTAGCTATTGTATGAATCTATTGATAAATTGCTAAATTCTTAGTTTCGTTAATTAAAATTTGGATACGGACAATCTGAAATACTAAAATGATTAATAATCAAATATATTTATCATCCGGTCACATTACTGTTAATTTATCATTAATAATTCTTAAACTAATTTGAAGATGGAAAGTAATGCATTAATTATTATGGCTAAATGCTCAAATCCCCGCCTAACATTTTTAAATTTGTCTAATTTAAAATTAAACCTTTTAAGAGCATCGATTGGAAGTCTAACTTTTCAAAATTGATTCAAGGCCACCTAAAGATTTTAATAGTGCGTGATTTTCAAGCACGGTTAAAATGTCACGGCAATTGCTATTTTTTTATTTTTTATTTTTTTAATGAAATCCTGTTAAATTCTAAAGGCTGAGAAGTGTTTTTCATTTTTTTTGTTCAAACATTTAAATATTCAAGAACAAGGTGAAGAACAGCCACCAAAAAACCCAGATTCCAACCACTACGAAACCCATATTCCAATCACAACCAACCCAAATTCCGACCATACTCCACTGTAATCGTTGCTTGCTAATCTTGAAGTGACACTTAAAACAAACCATTTAAAAGCTTTATTTCTCTTGTACACATCCAACTATTCAAATAACTACTTCTCTTGAATTTCTTATCAATCCTGACGATGACTCTAAAAGTTTAGAATTTGTTTCTTGACCAACTCTTTCTCGACCTTCTTAAGCTACAAAGTCCAGCAAAAGATTATGAGTAGAAAAAAGAACCAAAGGCAAACAAAAGCCTTGCAAGCACCGGTTTACAGAGGCTTAGGCCATTTGAGAAGAGAAGGGAGGGAGAAAAAGACAACCAAAAAACAAAAGATAGAACAACAAAAAAATTTCCTCTCCTTGCTCCCTTCTCTTTCTCTCCCTCTAAATTTCGCCTCTTCAAGATCCGCAAAAGCGCCAAGCAAATAGACGGAGGTACCAAATCAAAATGGCTTCTAAAGACGAACAAGTCCCAGATGAACAAACTTTGTGGGTCTACCTTTCTATGCATCAATCGCCTGCTTTGGTTCACTGATTTTACCAGAATAGGAGCAATCAACCCCCTGCGTTGGTCATTTACAATTGTTTGTTTGTTTGTATTTTGAAATATGTTTTTTTGGGTTTCTTGTGTTGATTGGAATCTCATTTTTCAACCTTATATCAAAGCGATCAAATCTCATGCTTGTATATTTTCTCTGGAGATTTATGACAAAGAAACTGAAAATTGTAGGTTCTGCAATGGTTTTTCATTTTTCAGTTAATTCTTAAAAAAAAAAAAACTTTTCATTTAGGTCGGGTTTTCTTTTAAAAATGTTACTAATACTTTGTAATTGCTTTTTAAAACTAATAGCCCATAAAACAAGGTTTTCTTTATTAATAATTATCATTTCAATTTAAATTTTAATTAGAAAAGCCGAAAAGGCGAGGAAACATAAAACCCATTAGCCACGCGTCAAAATCTTAGTACTCAACTCGCTTTTTCTATATCGTGTCCAATACTCACCGGTTAAATTGACAGCATGTCTTAAATTGAATTAATTTTAAAATATTTGATCCTCATCGACATAATTAAAAGGTTTGATTTCAAATTAGACACATTTAAAAATGTTAGATTCCGAGTTAAGCATTTAACCAATTATTATTGTACCTGATTTTTTCGCTGTGTTGGAGAAATAATCTTCTATACAATGTGCTAAACAACGAGGCTTTTTCCGTTTGATTTAGGTTTCTATATAACAATTATTTCAACATTTTTATCTAAGAAATTAGCAAGTAATTTCATACACCGTCCTTCCACAATAAGGTAAGAATATTTGAGATCAAACCCAAACCATACAAAGCCGACATTACAATCAAAATCAAAGCAGCTATCAATAATAGGACTCCATTTGTTGGCTCTGGGAGATGAGCAAATTAATTGTAAGAGATGAGATATTTTTGTGGTGGGGCCGGAAAACATTTTCAATCAATTTTCCTTTTTTGATTTCATTCTGAATTAAATAATTGCATAGAGGAGGGAGGTTTGTGTTGTAATGAATAAAAAATCAGATCGGATCGATCGGTTCAACCGGTTAAAACAAATATCGATTATCAATCTTGTCCTTTAAGGGTTATTGAATAGTCTTTTCTTTGAATTTTTTTTAAAGTTATGTTTAGTTGACTAACCAAACGCAAAAGAAAATCAAATTAATGAGAAATCCAAATTTTAATTTTTTTTTTTATGTTTAGACTTTAGATTTTGAATTTTGGAACTTAAATTTTTAATTTTTTTATTCTAATGTACTTCCATAATAAAAATCTAATATGTGATGTAAAATAGTTTATAATATTTACTTATATTATGTAATGCACTAATGTTTTTTACTTTTTTATTTTTTAAGAATTTTTTGAATTTTTTATTTTTTGAATAAATTAATAAAACTTGAATGTCTATATCATTATATTAAAGGAATGTGTTATGGAGGTCATAGGTAGTGCCATGTAGAATAAGAGGAGGGACAAAAATAATTATAAGTAATTTTAAAATGATTTTTATATTTTAAGTGCATTAAATATTTTATGTAAGCTATTTATTGTATTTGTAGAATGGAGATGAAAATAGACTTTATTTTTTTTTTACAAAAATTTTCTTTATATTGGTGCGTTATTAATTGGAATGCTTTAAGTTATTATAAATATTGAATTTCACAAGAAATTACAATACATTTAACGTATAATATTTCATTTTTCACAAATTTTCTTTTTAAAAATTTATTGCTTTTGTATTATATTTAAATTTTTTACCTCAAATATTTATCGAATTTATCATACATAAATTTAAATTTCTTATATAAAATAGTTCAATTTCATATGTTATATTATGTTTATGTTTTAACTCTCCACTAGTCGATATTGTTTGAGTTTTTCTCTTACCATTGTTATTCTATGCATAGTAAAAAAGGAATTAATATTATTTTATCTATTATATTAAGTTTATTTTTATAACTTGAAGTGAAGCGAATTTGCTTTAACCATTGTTGCTCTATGTATAATAAAAAAACAAATTAGTCCCGAAGCTATGCGAGGGGGTTCTCTTCTAGTATATATAATTTTTGTATGTATATATATATATATATATACATATCATAAGTAAATTATTGAAAGTTGGTACATATTGTAAAAAAAAAAAATGATGCAAATATCATGTATATGGTTTAATATATAAAGATCCCAAACCTAATACTCATAACATATAAAAAGTTAAGACTAAAGCTGTTAAATTTAACACAAAAAAAATCTAATACTTATAAAACATGAAGTCCAAGAAAAAAAAGTAAAACTATTAATTCTATCAACTCATTAATATATGTTGAAATATCCAATAAACCCTATTAACCCATCAAAAAATAACTTGAAACGCAATGAAAATTTGAAAGAATGATAATGGGTATTTTTGTAATTTGAATACTAATTTTATATGTATTATTATTATTATATATATAGATATTATATTAATATTTAATAACTAAAATTAATTAAATAAATTAAAATTATAATATAAAAAAGTTGTGGAAAAAAAATAAATTATAAATACGTATAATATATATATAATATATAATATTTAAAGATATTAATATATTAAAAATCTATAATATATAAAGATAATATATAATATATAAAAAAATATGAATAAGATATTAATATTTTTTGTTAGTGGAATGTGGGATCCACACAAAAAGAATAATATAAAATTATAAAAAGAGAAGTGAAATGACAAAACTACCCTCAACTTTTTCGAATGAAATTGATAAGAGTTAAGAGAATGATGGGTAATTTTATAATTTCACACCCAACTTTATATGTATTTAGTATATATGGCAACATGGGCAAAAAAAAAAGTGGAGAGTAAAATAGAAAGATTAGAGCTAAAATAGTAAGTAATGTTACATTACCTAAAAGTAGAGCTGTCAAAAGCTGACCCGAACCCGATAACCCGACCCGACCGACCCGAACCCGAAACTAACCCGACCTGGTTTGACTAAAAAAAGTAAACGACCCGAACCCGACCGACCCGAAACCCGATTGACCCGTAACCCGATTGACCTGTAACCCGATTGACCCGAAACCCGATTGACCCGTAACCCGATTGACCCGTAACCCGATTGACCCGAAACCCGATTGACCCGTAACCCGATTGACCCGAGAATCTAACCCGAAAAACCCGAGAATCTAACCCGAAAGAACCCGACAAACTAATAAAATACTCCCTCTGTCCCTATTTATCTGCCTCCTGCTAGAAGCTTTATTTGTTTCTAGAAACTTTATTTATTCCTTTTTATCTGTCTATATCCCGGCATTAATTATTAATTTTTTAAAATTACCCTTTTAAACTACTTTTTTTCTCTCTTAAATAAATATTTTTTTCTAAATAGCAGAGAGAATTAAAGAAGAAGAGAGATAAGGATAAAATAAGAAAGTCAATGTAAATATGTATGAAATTTTATACCATAACTACTTTTTTTACCTTGTATGAAATGATTAATTGTAATAGACAAATAGGGACAGATGGAGTATTTTTATATACCTCATAAACTTCAAATTTAATAAATAAATTTGATAAAGAAAATAAAAATAAATATTTGATAAAATTTTGATCAAAGTGAACTTAAAAAAATATTTTTTCATAATTATGGTTTTTAAATTTTATTATTATGAATTTATGATTGAATTATATGAATTTATAGAATATTATTACTTAAATTTAATAATATTAATTATGAACATTATTAAGGAAAATTTGAGAATTTACAAAAGTCCATGTTGATTTCATCATTACTAATCAAATCAATAAATAAATTTTTTCATGTGAATGATAATTTTCCATTCTAACTAAGAAAATTTATAAATTATAGTAGTATTAATAAATTACTAATATTCATATCAAATTAGTGAATTATCTATCCAACAAAAAGTATCTAAACATTAAAAATTTGAAATTAAAATTTCAATATGTTGTCATATATTTTCTCCTTATAATTTAGTTCTCGCCAAAACAAATAATTTAATGAGAATGCCGAATGTAGTGTGTGTGCAAGTTGTTCTATTATACAGAAGTAGGTGATGTTAATCACTAATCACTATAAAGTATAGTCTATATACAAGTCTTAGAAAGGAAAGAACAAAACAAAGTCATTAGCACTAAGATAATAAGATACTAAGATTAGTGGTTCATGGTGGCCATAGTTGTATGAATCATGAATTTATTATATATCAATTAGAATTTAGAAATGAATTAGTAAATAATAAAAATTTAAATATTTATTTTATTTAAAACTATAGATAATTTATAGGAAAATTTTTAAAAAAGTTATAAATATTACTAATGTAATTAATGCATTTATAACATTACAAATTTAATTAATTTAATTACAATTTATAACAAATCTAATAAATAATATTTTTGATAAAATCTCTCTTAAGTATTAATTTATAAAATCAAAACTTTAATTCAATTTAAAATAATCGATAACCCGAATGACTCGAGAGTTAAATAAAAAAAAATCGAATCCAAATGATATAAAACCTAAAAAACCTGTAACCTGAAAGATCCGATGGTCAAACCCGAAAAACCCGAACCCGAAACCCGAATGACCCGAAACCCGACAAACCCGAGGACAAAACCCGAAAAACCCGAGACCCGAATGACCCGAGACCCAAATGACCCGAAACCCGAATGACCCGAAACCCGAATGACCCGAAACCCGAATGACCCGAAACCCGAATGACCCGAACCCGAATGACCCGAAACCCGAAATGACCCGAAAATCTCTTTTGACCCAAACTGACCCGACCTGATTGACCCGAACCCGAAACCTACCCGATCAACCCGATTTGACACCTCTACCTAAAAGGGAATGGATATCACATTCCCATCTATATTACCACTTCAGTGATAATCATATGTTCATCTAATACTATTCACAGAGCAAATATGTAACTTAACTTAATGCAAATTTTCTAAGTAATATAACATAACTCGAAAAATCATGTCCCCTAAATGTCATGCCCATGCCTAGCAGCGCCCCATTTGTTTAGGAGTTACAAGATATTACAATTGTTTTATTTACTGTTTGGTTAAGGCTTTACCTTTAGAGCTCGTTTGGTATGAGGATTTTAATTTACTTTCCCTGGAAAATAAAATAATGGAATCACTTTCTATAGTTTGGTATGTTTTAAAACTAGAGAAAGTTGTGATTCTTTTAGAATTACTTTCCCTCATACTAGATAAAGTGATTTTAGGGGAGAGGAGTGAGAAAGTGGATTCTCTAATATGAGAGAAAGTGTTAAAATAATAAAATTTCAAAAATGATCCTATTTAATCATCTAGTTTATATAATTGAACAAACCAATTGAATCCATTAAACCAATTAAATCGTTAATGAATCAGATCAATCAGTAAAGGTGGCAATCGGGCGGGTTGGGCGAGTTTCGAGTCGGGTCCTTTCAGACTCCAGTCATTCGGGTTCGTGCCTGTTGCGGGTTTGGATCTCTTCGGATTTAGATTTTTTTTAGGTTTGGACTTAATCGGGTTTGAGTTGATTTGCGTTCGGATCGTTTTAAATCGAGTTAACTCATGTTCGGGCAGGTTTCGAGTAGGTTCTGTATTTTTTTTGAATTTTATGAAAAAAATTCTTTGATATAAATGAAAATTTCAAAATCTTAAATCCGAAAGGTAATTATTTTTTATTTACTATACTTTTTATATTTAATCATGTATATAAAGTAATATAAACTAATTTATATAAAAAATTTATGAAAAAGAAAGAGTAATATTACTATTAATTAAATAAATTAATCTATTCATAGCGCATATACATATATTGAGATCTATTCACATTATTATCACTCATTAATAATAAATTACGAATTGGATAAATGATTAAATTAAAAGAGAATATATACACTAGAATAAATTAAGAATAAGATCCATACCTATAATATTACATTAAGTTAGTGATAAATTAATAATCAATAAATTAGAAATAATTAAATTTAGAAAAGGCATATTTTAAATATATATATATATATATATATAACACTAAATAAATAAGAAGACATATATATGATTAAGTAAATACCATACATATTACATAAATTAGTATATAATACAATATAAAAAAAAACATATCATATACATTAGACATTGCTATTACTTAAATAAATTGTTAGATTTGAAAGTAAAACGTATATCAATAAGACTAAGAAATGATAAGATAATTTATTAATTAAGGGTAAGATCATCTTAACTCTTAATTCTTGTAAGTTAGAAATAAAATTTCTAGTAATAATTAAAATAAATGTAATATTATATATTTATAACATAATAATGGTATCGACATAGATTAGTTGGCTTAATTTTAACTTTTATTAAGTATGATTATTGAATTGATTATTTGAATGTTAATTGTGTGTAAGTAAAAGTAATATGTATGATAGAAAAGAATCTAATTTGTAAAATTAAACTAATTTTTCTACTATTACTACTACTAGTACTAGTACTACTACTAATTATTATTATTATTATTATTATTATTATTATTATTATTTCACAAGATTTATTATATTTATCTACATCTAAATTATATATCTTTTGACCAAATAAAATTATAATTTGTTTAAAATTTATATATCAAAACCATTTCATATATATATATATATATATTTATTATACATTATTATATTTTGATATTATTTTCTATATATTTTAAAATGTAAACATTTGATTTATGTATTTATTATTTAATTATCATAAAAAAAGATAAAAAAAATCAAATTACAAATAGATAGTCAATTGCCTACCTAGACTTAGGAAACTTTAGTTTGGCAGGATGAATTTTGACTTACCTATCAAATTTATTGCACCTCTATAATTTGTTTACATCACTTACACAAGTTATTGTTGCTCTGTGTATAGATGAGATGTAAACTATTTTTCTAAAGGCTACAGCCTAACTTAAGTCTATTTTGAGTTTCCTTTCTCCACAAAAAAAATATTGATCTAGTTTCTTAATTATAAATTTGTAACTAAGTGGAGATTATTTATTTACACAATTGTATAATTAAAATGAAAAAATATTAAAAATTTACAATAAATTTTCATCTAAAATTTGTACTTAAAAAATGATATAATTATATTTAAATTTTTGGTATTAAATTCGAGTTATTTCGAGTTTGGGTTCGGATTAAGCTCGAGTTTAGACACTTTCGGGTTCGGATCGTTTCGGGTTGAGTTTATTTCGGGATCGGATCATTT
Source organism: Microcos paniculata (assembly GCA_030664755.1). NCBI lineage: Eukaryota > Viridiplantae > Streptophyta > Magnoliopsida > Malvales > Malvaceae > Microcos > Microcos paniculata. The sequence continues at coordinate 22,602,942 of CP131461.1, forward strand.
TGGATTGGGTTTATTTTGGGTTTGAGTAGTTGATTCTTTGGTCAATCGAATTTCAATCGAGTTCAGGCTCAAATTTTTCGAACAAAATTTTCAAATTCGAATTCACTTTGCCACTTCTATCAATCAGTTTAAGGATTGATCTAGTTTTTATTCATTGTTGTGTTGATTAAGCTAAAGCTTTTGTGATTATGCAAGGCCCACGAGTGGGGAATTTAAGATTCTCTATCCGGTTGAGATGGAATCATGTGGTTGGCTCTCAACGAAAGGAGAAAAGGAACCGGCCGGACTTTAATTTGTGATCCACTCGCCACGTGTTGTCCCAACTTTGTCATCTTCTTTGTCTTTTGTCGTCTTACTTCTTCCTCTTTGGCTCATAAAATCTCCAAAGGGTCATATTCCTATTCCAAGCGGATAGCCTAGCCACCAACCCACCATATTTTGGATATTCATATGTTTTAGTTGGGAAAATTTGATCCTACCCAACATCAAGAGATTTTTATTTTCTATAATTTTTAAGATTATTTTCTAGAGAAAAAGGGAATGTAGACAGAAGCTGAGCTTTGAATTCCTTAAATATGTGAAAAATTTAGATGAGTGAACCACTTAAAATTATGTTCAAATCAAAGCAAATTTAATTATTTAAGTTTAAAGATGATTTGATTAAAATACTTGATTAGAGATTAGGAACAAAACTACTAGTGCAAAAATATCTTTTCTAATTAATGATAAAGGGGCATTAATTATTTCTTATCATCACTTCTCCTATATATGGAATTATTTGGATACGAAAATTAACATGTAGCACAGTAGCAGTATAATTTTGTCCCATTATCTCAATAATATAATACTACTAACAAACATGAGGGACATACCTCAGCCATTCAGGTGTTCAAATATACCGATCTTTCGCGATTTTTTTTAATCGACTTTGTTTATTCTTCCACTTACTCAAATCCTACACATGATTAGATTCCCAAACAACATCTTCAACATAAAAACAAAGGTTAAGCGTTTACCATAAAGTTACGCAAAGCTGATTTTAAAAGGCATTGTTGTTCTTGTAACAAGAACTGAGAAAATGAAGCAGGCAAAGAGAATGCCAAATCAACTTGCAGTTAGTTAGTGGAGAAACCCCGCAAAGAAAGCCATACAGTCCCGAAAGATGGTATTTTGTTATGGATATCATCATAGGCTTTAATAGATAAGATCGAGAAAAAGCTCTCATGAGTTCTCCCAACAACATCTTCAACATTAAACAAAAAAGTTTTATTGTTTCCGGCGAAGAAGCTGACTTGCTAGAAAGAAGAACTAAACCAGTTAAAGAAAACGTCGATTCGATGGAATATGATAACGTTCAGAATCAAGATATGATGATAGAGGTTGTTAATGTTCCACCTGCCACTACTGAAGGTGGCCAACAAACCACTACTGATGGTGGTTGTATTAATATGGAAACAGAGCAATTGACTGTAGGGAAACAGAGCAAGGAGAATTCTCTTATTTCTTATAGAGGCATGTTGGTTGCTGACGCTGATGAAATTCAAATTTCTTACACTCCATATCCCTCTTTCATGGACGAAGGTTCTGATTCAGAAGAAGAGCAAGAGGATGAAGAGGGGGTAGCAACTATCACCCTTTCGAGTGAAGAAAAGAAAAGAATTCGATCCCCTCATATGCACTCTATCATTGTTAAGACGTTTGAAAAGAATGTTGGATACAAATTTTTGTATCCCCGAGCAAAACGTAGTGGAAGTCAATCCATCGAATGGATTGCATTGACCTTGGGTTTGATTTTTTCTTGTTTCGTTTTCACAGCAAGGAAGACTTTTTCAAAGTCATGTATGGGGGCCATGGTTTGTAGGTCCCTATTTCCTATCTACGAGACAATAGGAGCCTAGGTTTAAACTAGAAAATGCTACGTTCAACATTACGGCTGTCTAGGCACGTCTACCTGGACTTCCAATTGAATTCTTTGATCATCGTATTCTCATAAGGATTGGAAACCAATTGGGAGTCCTTCTAAGAATTGATGTCGCCACGGCTAGTAGCTCGAGAGGACGATAGGCAAGGATTTGCATTCAAGTAGAATTGGATAAGCCTCGTTTGCATATATAAAAATTGGTAAATTTAAACAATTAGTTTTATACGGATCTGTTACTTGTCTTTGCTATAATTGTGGTTGCATTGGCCACAACTATACCAAATACCCGCTAGGAGAAAAGACTTCACAATAAAATCCAACACAAGAGTGTGAGCCTATGGTGGATAATGAACAGCAACCAAGCATGCAGGATATCCAAGACAACCCTCCTGACTCAAAGTATTGACCCTGGATGGTGGAGAATTGGAGGAAAGCCAAAACTGCTGAAAAAATGTCAATTACCGGAAAGGTAAGTTTAGGTATCGCCAATTCTGATAAGGTTGAAGCGGTACTTTCCCACAGGTCAAGGGAGTTCGTTAAAGTTATGGTGACTGTAAGCAAATAGGCTGATAATGGCGAAAAGACAGCCACGGGACCCGTTATGAGTAACAGATCTATTCAAATAATGGCTTTTGTTGAGAAAAGAAATTTGATTATTAACAATTTAAAGCAAAAAAAGAAATAGGGATGGTAGTAGACCTACTAGCCTAAGTGATGATAAATCTTCTTCGAATGTGGGCCAAGGCATTTCAGCGAGCCAATGTATGACAAAAATTGATCAACCTTACCAAATTAGGGATGTTGGGCCTAAACTTCCTAATAAGCCTAATGCTAAAAACCTAAGCCTTATGGCTATTGATAAGAACCAAAATGTTTTAAATCATATCAGTTTTAACTCTCAGTGCTTACGATCTTCCTCACTTTGTGATGTCGAACTTACCATGAAAGGATCTGAGTAAAAAAGGAAAGGACACAATACTTCAAAAGCTCGTAAATGAGATGTTTCGGGAAACGACAATGATCATCATTAAAGAAGTCAAAGTCCTATCCAACAAATCGTGGGCAATGGGATCGATGAAAAGGGTCAGTTCCAACATGGTTCTCTTTAAGTGAAGACTTAGATAGTGGCCAAGGAGGCGAGAGAGATATTCAATATCGTTCAATTTTGCAAAAGGCAAAAGAGACAGGAGACTGTTTCCAATATAGTGATCAAGGAAGCCAATCTGCCATGAAAGGATAGGCAGACAATCTTGTGGAGGCCCTACCTAATGTTGCCAAAGTGTCATGGTTCTTTTGATTGATTTATTCCAATGAAGATGATCATATGGAATTTTCGTGGCGTAGCTAACAATAGATTTAGGCGTAACTGTCGAGACTTAATCCGAACTCATAGGCCTACTGTGATGTTTATTGCCTAGACCAGAATTGCAAAGAGCAAAGATGAAAAAGTTGCTAGCTCTCTTGGATTTGACAGTAAGCATATTATTGATTCAGTTGGCCAATCTGGTGGCCTTTGGATGCTTTGGAATTTGCTGAGGCCTCAAATAGACATCTTACCTCACTCAAACCAGGCCATTCATGCGATCATCAAGGTAAGTAATGAAACTACTATTGCCTTTGAATGGTTGGTTATGGGTGTTTATACTGGTCCTATCCTTCATAAAAGAAAAAGGCTCTGGGAAGAATTAATTAGTATTAGTAATAATGTTAGAGGACTTTGGACCATTTTAAGGGACTTCAATGATGTGCTCAATGCCAGTAAGAAATTCGAAGGTAACCCTTCTAATATTTACCGTGTTCGTTTGTACAATAATTGTATGAATCAATGCAACATGGTGGACTTGGGTTATACTGGTCCTAAATTCACTTGGGTAATTTCTCAGTATGATGCCATTCTTATTAGGGAAAGAATTGATTGTGTTTGGGCTAATCCTGATTGGTGTGCCCTTTTTCCTAAAGCAAAAGTACATCATCTCCCAAGACTGCATTCAGACCACACCTCTATCCTTGTTGACCTGTCTCCATCTTATATCTCTGGAGATAGGCCCTTCATAATAATTGGACTAGTTCTAAAGGGGTTTTTTTTGAGAAGTTAGTTATTGTTACTAATGCTCTTAAATCCTGGAATAGGAGGTTTTTGGTAATGTGTTTGTCAAAAAGAAAGTGTTAAAAGCTAAAATTGAAGGTATTCAAAAATCATTGGCTATTAGACATTCCAATTATCTTATTAATTTGGAAAAGTCTTTAACTGAAGAATACCAAGACATTTTGAAAGATGAGGAAGACATTTGGAAGTTGAAATCAATAGTTGATTGGATTGTAGATAGTGATAGAAACACCAAGTTCTTTCACACCTATACTCTTGTGAGAAAAAGTAAAAATAGAATTTTAGGACTTAAAGATAGTATGGGAAATTGGTTTTACTGCTCTAATGTTATTAATAACATGATCATAAGTCATTTCCAACACCTTTATACTATTTCTCTAGAGAGTTCTAGCCTTATAAGGGGTTTTCCCACCTTGTTGGTTCCTGCTCTTTCTAGTGATTGTTATGATGATCTCGTTGCTAGACCCTCTAGAGTGGAGATTAGTAAAGCCTTGTTCTCTATGAAGCCTTCTAAAGTGCCTGGGTCTGACGGAATGTATCCAGGTGTCTTTCAAAAATGTTGGAAGACCTTTGGTCTGTCCCTTTTTCTTGAGGTCTTTAAAGTTTTTGAAAATAGTATGATTCCCAATAATTGGAATAAAAGTCTTATATCTCTTATTCCTAAAGTGGACAATCTTGAATCCATCACTCAGTTTAGGCCAATTGAATTGTGCAACATGTCCTACAAAATTGTTAGCAAGGTTATTGTCAATAGGATTAAACCACTGCTCTAGAATCTTATTGGCCCAAACCAAGCTAGCTTCCTTCTAGGTAGGAAATGCTCTGATAATGTGATCATTGCGCAACAGATTGCTCATTCATTCAAGCTTAAGACAAGTAAGGTTGGTAAAATGCTTATTAAATTAGATTTAGACAAAGCTTATGACAGGTTGGAATGGAGTTTTATTAGAGAAACTTTGTTATTTTTTAAGTTTCCAAATAAGCTTATTACACTCATTATGTCTTGCGTTTATTCTTCGGAATTGTCTATTCTTATTAATGGTAATAAAACTGAGTTTTTTCCAACCTACCAGAGGCATTAGACAAGGGGATCCATTATCCCCTTATATTTTTATTTTGTGCATGGAATATCTTTCTTTGAAAATTAATCAGGAATTGGAAAATGGTACTCCATCCATTCCTTATTATCTGATTCCAATCTAATATTCCTTTTTATTTGTTCTTTTATGGTTTCAATAAAGCATTAATTATTCATTTTCAAACTTACCCTTCTTTGGAATTGTAAGAACCATTAAATACAATAGTTATATATTAAGCCAACTAACTTGTAAAGAGGAGAGAGAATGAAATAGGCTTAGGGTAAATTTGGAAAGTGAAGTAAAATTTGTATAAACTTTTGTTACTTAACTAACTTTCTTAATCAAATATATTCGGCTATTAAGGTCAGATATATAGGAACGGAGGTAGTAATTGGGAAGCGTTTAGAATTTCTAGAAATGGGTCTTTGCTTTCCCATTTGTTTTTCGTTGATGATTTGATTTTAATGGCCAAAGCTACAATCGATAATTGCATTGTCATTAATAAAGTTCTTCAAGATTTTTATGCTCTTTCGGGTCAGATTGTGAATTAACAGAAGTCAAAAATTCTATTTTCAAAAAATACTGACCCTATTATTTGTATTGCTATAAGTGACATTCTTGGTTTTCCTCAGGTCGCCAATATTGGTAAGTATCTTGGTTTTCATATCTCTCCTGTAAAGCCTAAGAAGTAGTATTGCCAATACATTATAGAAAAGATTAGCTCTAGAATGTCTGGTTGGAAGGCAAGGTTCTTAAGCTTAGTTGCGAGAGCGACTCTTAGGGCCTCTGTTGTTGCTTCCACAGCCAACTATTACTTACAAGCTGCCTGGCTTCCTTCGTCGGTCCATAATGAAATCAATAGAATTTGTAAGAACTTCTTGTGGGGAAGTGATTATTCCAAAAGGAAAATCCATTTGATTAGTTGGGAAACTGGCACTAAGCCAAAGGAACATGACAGTTTAGGTTTAAAGGATACTAAGCATCTTAATCTTTCGTATATGGCTAAGCTTGGGTGGGATTTATTTACTAAGGAAGATTCTGCATGGGTGAAGATTCTGAGGGCCAAATATCTTATTACTTTATCTGGACCATCAAACTCTTCTCATGTTTGGAAAGGTATTTGTAAAGGAAACTCTATTTTACAAAAAATAATTAGATGGGTTATGAAGAATGGCCATCTAGCTAATCTTTGGTTTGATGATTGGATAGGCCTTGGCCCCCTTAGGCATCATGTTAGCGGACCTTTACCTTTTAATGAACAGTTTTGGAATGTTGATAGGATTATTGGTAGTAATGGTAATTGGAATTTTGGTGCTCTATTTGTCTATCTTCTAATGGACATCACCAAATGCATCCAATCTATCCCTGTTCATTTTTTTGATAATGATAGAGATACTATTTCATGGAAAGGAGAACCAGGTGGCAATATTTCCATAAAGAGTGCTTATATCTCTTCTAAAAGGATTGGTCAAGTTGAACCTGGAGAATGGAGTTGGATTTGGAAATGCCCAACTCTCCCCGAGATTAAGTATTTCATTTGGCTTCTTAAACATCAAGGAATTGTTACTAGAATGATGCTCTATAATAGAGGCATTACTAATGATGATATCTGTCTAGTTTGCAACTAAAAGAGTGAATTGCTTGACCATATTTTCAGAAGATGTAGTTATGCTCTCAACATCTGAAGAATTATCAAACCTCCTAATTTGGTCATGGATAATTTCCAAAACAGTTTTTAAAATTAGTTAAAATGCAATTGTAAATGTGTTATTCCTGCTAGCTTTTTAAAAATCTCTTGGAATGTGATTTTTTCATTTATTGTCTGGACTATATGGTTACAAGGAAATAACAAGGTTTTCAAAGTTCAGACAGATCCTTTACCCACCGTGTTGCATAGCATTAAAAGTAAATCTACTGAGTTCTTTGCCACGAGGGTCAAGAGCAAACAAGAGAAGGCTAAAAATATATCCTTTATCAAATGGTTCTCTCCCCTTCTAATGTGTTTAAATTTAACAGTGATGGTTTATCTGCAGGGAAACCAGCCCTGTTGGTGCTAGGGGAATTTGTCGAGATAGTGATGGCAATTTCATTATTGGATTTTCTAGAAATATTGGCATTTCAACTAGCGTAAATGCTGAGTTATGGGCTATCCGTGATGCTCTTCAGGTTGCTTGAGATCATAACATCTTGAATATCATTATTGAATCTAATTCGAAAATTGCATTGATTTGATAAATAATTTAACTGATAAAAAACATGTCTTATATGTTCTTGTTCATGACTGTAGGTGTCTTATGAATGTCTTGAATAGTTGTGCAATCAGCCACACGTACCGGGAAGGAAATTGTTATGTAGACAAGCTAGCCAAGGTTGCTATTAGGATTGATGAGAACTTTGTTTTGTATAATAGGCCTCATCCTTGCGTTCCTACCAATCTTTTGGCTGATAAAATGGGAATCTTATTTCCAAGATTTTGTATTACTGATGAGAACAGAATTCTGGATGTTCCTTGACTGTGTACATTTGTGAACTAATGGAACTCTGTAGTTTTACCAAAAAGAAAAAGAATACCAAATTAGACACTACAAGTTTCTTAGCCACAACAAAATGAAACAGATTCCCCGATTTCGACTCTAGCTAGGCTTTTTGGGACTACATATGCGACACTTGGATATATGTCCAAGCCTCCCCATGGCCCCATATTAAACAGAGTTTACTTTTGGGCTCAACTCTTCCAGGGGCTTATGTCAACTTGAATAGTTTCGGATCTTTTGTTTTAAGTTTTACTTGGTGGGAAAGTTAGAAAATTGAAAAAAAAGAAAATAGAATAAAGAAAGAAAATATAATAGAGAAAAAAGTAGGAAAATGAAAAGTAAAATTAAGGCTATATTTGGTACATGAAAATATTTTCTGTTTTTATTTTCTAAAAATACACAGAAATCGCCATATAAGATATGTATAGTTTATAGAAATATATGTATGTTTTTTAAAATGAAAATGAAAATTAACCTAAAATTGAGAACACATTTTTTTTAATCTCATTTCTAGATCCATTTTCATTTTCATTTTCTAAAACATGTATACATTTGCTCTCACAACACATATCTTAGATAGTAATTTCTTTGTATTTTTAGAGAATGAAAACAGAAAATGTTTTCTCATACCAAACATAGCCTAATTATCCTTTAATATGTTTGATAGGAAAGATGAAAAAATGGATTGGAAAAATAAATTGAAATATTTTGAACCCAAAAGATAAAAAAATTGAATGGATGTTAGAAGTTAGAACTTGAATTTTGTGGTTTCTTTTTTTTTTTCTTTTAAAATTTACTTCAAAATTTCTCTTTTCACAAGATTAGCTTAAAATATAAAGATGTCCTTTAAAGGTCAAATCTTACATGAATGAGTATGACCCAAGTATGCTGCAAAAGATTAAAAAAGACTTTTGATAACGAAGGGGCAGTACTTAATTGGTAGCCATGGGGGACCCTACAGTATGCAGCAGTGAAAAAAAAATCAACAAAGCAGCTAGAAAGAAATGATGGTTTTGTAGATGCAGAGAAAGAGGGTGATAGAATATACAATAAGCAAACATTGTTAATTGAAAACCACATCATAAATCCTTATAAATGCAAGAGAGATCTTCGAACATGATAGCAGCCATATGGTTGGAGTAACCTTTTGTGTGTGTGTGTGTGTGTGTGTGTGTATGTGACTATGCGATTCTTTTTGGTCAGAAGAAGCGATGTAGAAACCTTGTTTTGTAAGGGAAATGATCGTCAAATATCAGGTGTTGGATATTACAGGAAATAAACTTCCATGAAGGATCTCCCAACTAGGTAACTTTAAAGATCTATCTAGTCATTAAGAACTCCTGAAGATGATCTCTCTCAAAAACACCTTTATCTATCTAGCCCTTCTTAGCATGCTGAAATTGTAATGAAAAATAAATAATCAAGTTGTTAAATATCTAACTTTGTAATAGAAATGCTTATCCATATGTTGCACTGTTATAGTTTACCATAACTTAGCTAACTAGCTCTCCAATGGTTTTTGTATATTCTATAGACACTAAAACATATGAAATCCAACAACAATGATGGCACTGAGTTAGAAAGTACCAGATGAAATTTTAGAACATATGCCTGATTAAAATATGATACTAAAAGTCCAAAAGCTTGCTAGAATTGTCGACCATGTCCTAATTTCCAATCATAATAGATGCTGATAAGCATGTAACAAGTAATGGTATATATGCTAGGTTATAAAGTTAATCCCAAGCCTTGTATGTACTCATCCACTTTCTTTCTACCAACCAATTCCTAATATTTAGAATGGAATATTTTGAAACATAGAGAAAAAAAAAAGGGTACTTCATTTTCATTTGATGTTGATTATGAGCAGAGGCGGAGCCAAGAATTTGAGTCAATAGGGTCATTCTATGCTAGTGTTATTTTCTTTTTTTATAATAATCTTTTATTAATATATATAACATTAAAGTACTATTATAACATTAATATATAATAGTATTTGTTATGAGATCTGGACAAATCTGTCGACGGAATAGTACATATCACTATCGATGAATAGTGCATATTACTATTCATATATTAATTATGTTGGATGAATTATTGATGAATAGTACATATCACTATCGATGAATAGTGCATATTACTATTCATGTATAAAATATTCAAACTGTGGGGCCCACATGCAAAAATTTTCAAACTTTGCACAGTAACCTTTTCGTTTATAAAAGGCGCCACTGATGAAATGAATGAAATAATTTAGCTTCTTCTTTTCTTTCTTTTCTCTCTCTTCATTTTCTCTCTCTCTCTTTCTCTCGCCATTCTCTCTTCATCCTTATGTCAATTTGCCTAGCACTATACTGCTAAATGGTCACAGTATATTTTTCACAACACGTTATCAGCACGAGGCTCTGTCAGCACGAGTGTTCTAAAGTGAAGCAAGTTTAAAGCCTGGTAAGTTCTTAAGGTTTGATTCCATATAAAAAAAAATTTATTATTTTATTTAATCTTTTCTTTACACTAGTTAATTTAAATTTTTATTGTGTAAAGATTTACTTCTAAATATTTTTGACACCAGAAGTTGTCAACCTAATTTTGACACCAGAAGTTGTCAACTTAATTTAGACCATTTTTTCAGAATTATGGCAAATATTGAAAAGCCCAAATTCCAAATTTTGGATGTAAGTGGCAATAACTACTTGTCATGGTGTCACGGCTTGAACTTTGTGGTGTTAAGCTTACTGAGGTTGAGCTTTTAGAGAAAACATTCTCCACCTTTCATGCTTCGAATATTGTATTGCAACAGCAATACCGGCAGCACCAGTTTAAAACATACTCTGAATTGATCTCAGTCCTATTGACTGCAGAACAAACAAATGAGTTGCTGCTTAAAAATCATGATTTAAGACCTGTTGGCTCTAAGGCATTTCCTGAAGCAAATGCCGGTTCAAGTAAGAATGTTGGCCGTCCTAGAGGCCGTGAGAGTAGGCATGAGAATTTTTTCCGTAAGGGTAGTGGGAGATTTAACAGTAATATAAATAACTCCCCACACAACCCTAAAGGTAAAAAGCCTATGAAGAAGCATGATGATAGTACCTGTCATCGTTGTGGAATGACTGGTCATTGGTCACGTACCTGTCGTACGGCCAGACATTTGGTTGATCTATACCAAGCATCCCAGAAGGATAAAGGCAAGCACGTTGAGACCCATGCCATTGACCTAACTGTGACTGATTCTGAAGTCAATAAGGTTTTGGTCAATGAAAACTGTCATATTCTTGGCAATGAAAAACCTTTTGAGGTTTTTGATTTCATTTGATAATGTTGATGAAAATAATAAGTCCTCAGAAATAGATCCTGAGGGTTTTCATCTATGTTTTGCCATACCCTTGGATAATTATGTTACCAAGGAAGATATTAAATAAATATGGTCTTCAATAAAATCATTGTTGTGAACCTGAAGTTCCTACATCACTCGCACACGGGATTGTGTGCGTGCTTATAAACAGGGCTTGAAGCCTTTACTTGTGGACGTTTTAAAGCCGTGAGGTCTTGAAGTACCAAAGCGGACAATATCCATAAGCTGTTTATAACACGTTATCTTGTGTTTTATTCATACTTGTTGGTTTATATTTTACATCATATTATTGATTTGTGTTTTATTCCATACTTGTTGATTTATATTTTGCATCATATTATTAATTTGTTAAATTTTATGGAACTTGACACCTGAAGTTGTCAAGATAAATGCAAATGGGACACATTGAGAAAAAGGAAGATATATGTTTGCTTGATAGTGCTACAACGCATACTATACTTTGTGGCAAACACTTTTTCTCAAATGTGACATTGCGTAAGGCAAATGTTCAGACAATATCTGGTCCTGTTAATATTATAAATGGCTATGGGACTGCCACAGTTATTTTGTCAAAAGGCACAACATTGTATCTTGAAGATGCATTGTTGAGCGGTAGATCAAAAAGAAATCTACTTAGCTTCAAAGATGTACGCCGTAATGGGTACCATCTAGAAACAATTAATGAGCAAAATAAGGAATTACTTTGCATCACTTCCTACAAGATGGGCCAGAAGACCATCCATGAGAAGCTGGAAGCTTCTAGTATGGGATTATATTTTGTCCCAATACGAGCTATAGAATCATATGCTACGATGGCCTGGAAACTAATGAACCCTGATGTGTTCGGACTTTGGCATGATCGCCTTGGTCATCCAGGAGCTACAATGATGCAAAGAATCCTTAAAAATACTCGTGGACACCCTTTAAAAGATACAAAGGTGTTGTTGTCCAGAGATTACATTTGTGAATCTTGTTCACAAGGAAAGCTCATTACTAAACCTTTCATGACAAAGGTTGATTATGAATCCCCTTCATTCTTGCAAAGAATCCAGGGTGATATCTGTGGGCCGATTCAGCCTGCAAGTGGACCATTTAGATATTTCATGGTACTAGTGGATGCATCCTGCAGATGGTCCCATGTTTGCCTATTATCAACGCGCAACGTTGCTTTTGCACGTTTGCTTGCACAGATAATAAAGCTTCGAGCTCATTTCCCAGATTATCACATTAAAAGCATAAGAATGGATAATGTTGGTGAGTTTACATCAAAGAATTTTGATGCTTATTGCGCTTCATTAGGAATTGAAGTTGAACATCCTGTCCCACATGTTCATACTCAAAATGGATTAGCAGAATCCATGATTAAGCGCATTCAAATTATTGCTCGAACTTTATTGATGAGGACAAAGCTCCCATCCTCAGTGTGGGGTCATGCTGTTTTACATGCTGCATCTTTAATTAGATTGCGCCCCACTACTTCTCATTTATATTCCCCCCTTCAGTTAGTCTTGGGCCAGGAGCCAGACATTTCATATCTTCGCACCTTTGGTTGTGCGGTACAAGTGCCTGTAGCACCACCGCAAAGGACCAAAATGGGTCCCCAACGCCGTTTGGGCATTTATGTTGGGTTTGATTCACCGTCTATTATTCGGTTTCTTGAACCATTGACGGGTGATTTATTTACCGCTAGATTTGCGGATTGTCATTTTGATGAGACAGTATTCCCATCACTTGGGGTACCAAAGGCTTCCACATATGGAAAACAGAAAAATGTCGAAATTTTCTCATGGAATGAGAAAAGTTTGTCTCATTTAGACCCAAGAACACCTGAATGTGAAAATGAGGTGCAACGATTGATCCATTTACAAGCTATTGCAAATCAAATGCCTGATGCATTTAATGAGACTGTTAAAGTTACAAAGTCTCATATCCCAGCTGCGAATTTTCCAGCTAGGATAGATGTTCCTGTAGAACCACACGAAATGGATCTAAATGTCCCGCGCCTGAAGCGTGGTAGACCGATGGGATCAAAAGACACTGTTCCTCGAAAAAGAAGGGGGAGGAATTTAGAATCTGCTCCAGATGAGCATAATTCTGCTCCAGATGAGTATAATTTTGCTCCAGATGAGCACATTAATCTTTCTCGAGGAAAGCAAATTGCACCTGAAGTGTCACAACATAATATTCAAAGAGAGCATATTACCCCTGAAGTGGCACAAGTTCATGAGCATATTGCCCCTGAAGTGGTACAAACCCATGAAAAGATCACCAACCTTGGGAATACTGAAATTTCCATCAGTTATCATAATGAGATATGGGATCGAAATGAGATAATCATCAATGATGCATTTGCTCTCTCAGTTGCTCATGAGATTATGAATGATGATTATGAACCTTGGTCTATAACCGAATGTCGTCATAGGCAAGATTGGCCTAAATGGGAGGAAGCAATCCAAGCTGAATTGACTTCTCTTGCCAAACGTAATGTTTTTGGGCCTATTACTAAAACCCCTGACAATGTAAAACCTGTTGGATACAAATGGGTCTTTGTCCGGAAACGAAATGAGAAAAACGAGATCGTGAGGTATAAAGCCCGACTCGTAGCCCAAGGTTTCCTGCAGAGGCCTGGGATTGATTATGATGAAACATATTCACCAGTAGTGGATATAGTTACCTTTCGTTTCCTTATAAGTTGGGTTGCCCAAGAAAATTTTGAAATGCGTCTTATGGACGTTGTGACGGCATATTTATATGGTTCATTAGATTCCAATATCTATATGAAAATTCCCGAAGGTTTAAAAATGCCAGAAGCATACACTCCCCGCAACTTATTCTCAATAAAGTTGCAAAGATCCTTATATGGGTTAAAGCAATCCGGCCGCATGTGGTACCAACGTTTAAGTGAATACCTGACAAAGGAAGGGTATATAAATGATCCCATCTGCCCATGCGTGTTTATTAAAAGATCTGAAACCGGATTTGCTATTATAGCAGTTTATGTCGACGACATGAATTTAATTGGGACTCCTGAAGAGTTATCTGAAACTGCTGAATATTTGAAAAAGGAGTTTGAGGTTAAAGATTTGGGTAAAACCAAACTATGCCTTGGTCTAGAGCTTGAGCACAAAAAGAATGGAATACTTGTCCATCAGTCAGCATACACTAAGAGATTGCTTAGACGTTTTAACATGGACAAGGCTCACCCATTGAGCACCCCTATGGTTGTAAGGTCTCTTGACCCCCAAAAGGACCCGTTTCGTCCTAAAGAATCTGATGAAGATATACTTGGTCCTGAAGTACCATACCTCAATGCAATCGGGGGTTTAATGTACTTGGCACAGTGCACGAGACCAGATATCGCTTTTGCGGTAAATTTGTTGGCACGTTTCAGTTCTGAGCCAACCCGGAGACATTGGAATGGGATTAAACATATCTTCCGTTATCTCCGAGGAACCATTGATTTGGGGTTATTCTATTCTAAGAATACTACTAACTCTGGTTTAGTAGGTTATGCTGATGCAGGATATAAATCTGATCCGCACAGAGCTCGCTCACAAACCGGTTATCTATTTTGCTATAATGATACAGCCATTTCTTGGCGTTCCACTAAGCAAACACTAGTTGCTACATCTTCCAACCACTCTGAAATTATTTCCCTCTATGAGGCCGGAAGAGAGTGTGTTTGGTTAAGATCTATGATATATTGTCCTGAAGACAGTATAATGCTAGTGGATTTAAACCGGTGATAGATTCTCCCACTATAATTTATGAGGATAATGCTGCTTGTGTTGCACAAGTCAGGGGAGGATATATTAAAGGTGATAGGACCAAGCACATCTCGCCGAAATTTTTCTATACTCATGAACTCCAGGAAAGTCGACAAGTTGATGTTAAACAGATTCGCTCCGTTGATAATCTTGCAGATTTATTTACCAAATCTTTGCCAACATCAACATTTGAGAAATTAGTTTATGGCATTGGTATGCGGCGAGTCAGTAAAATGCAAGATTGAATTCCCCAGAAGTGGAAATGTTTAGATGCTTCAGAAGTAGCAATTTGTTTTATTTCAGGGGGAGCGATTATGGACATAAGTGCATTGTACTCTTTTTTCCTTTTGTCCGGTTTTTGTCCCACTGGGTTTTTCCGGCTTAAGGTTTTTAATGAGGCAGTAATAGCACGTCCAATTAGGCCACTGAAGTAGGCCTACCTATATTGTCCTGAAGACAAATAGATTGTCCTGAAGACAAGCACATATTGTCCTGAAGACATATTAGATGGACTTAATTGTATTGTACTCTTTTTCCCTTATGTTCGGTTTTTTCCCACTGGGTTTTTCCGACTTAAGGTTTTTAACGAGGCAGTACACGTCCAAATTTTAATAGTGGCATTTGTCCAAGGGGGAGTGTTATGAGATCTGGACAAATCTGCCGACGGAATAGTACATATCACTATCGATGAATAGTGCATATTACTATTCATATATTAATTATGTCGGATGAATTATTGATGAATAGTACATATCACTATCGATGAATAGTGCATATTACTATTCATGTATAAAATATTCAAACTGTGGGACCCACATGCAAAAATTTTCAAACTTTGCACAGTAACCTTTTCGTTTATAAAAGGCGCCACTGATGAAATGAATGAAATAATTTAGCTTCTTCTTTTCTTTCTTTTCTCTCTCTTCATTTTCTCTCTCTCTCTTTCTCTCGCCATTCTCTCTTCATCCTTATGTCAATTTGCCTAGCACTATACTGCTAAATGGTCACAGTATATTTTTCACAACAGTATTATTATTTTATTGATATAACTGATTTTAGTGGTGATAAAATAGAAAAGTACTAATTTTATTATTGGAAAATGCATAAAAGATAAATTTTCAAATATTTAATGGGTGTCAAATACATTTTTTGTTAATTTTAGTAGTGTCAATAAAAGAAATACCATTAAGATTTTTGTTTATGACAAGCCTATAACAAACCTAAAATAAAGGTTTTCTAAAGTTGAGTGGGGTCATTTGACCATACTTAACATAATGTGGTTCCGCCACTGATTATGAGTTAGGCATTTTTATATTTCAAAAAGCTCAACCTAATCTATGTTCTATCAATTCATCTTGGTGTAAATACAAAACAAAATCTTCTTATACCCAAAAATCGTGAAGTCACCAATGCTGATAAGTAAAATTCAAGCTCTTTCAAGCTATTCAATAAGCATCTAAAGTAAAATGCAATGAAAACTTCTATCACATACAAATAGAACCAAAACAGTTTTCAAAGAAACACACACAAGATAAAAGCTCCTTCCTAAAGAACTCTCACTTTCCATTCTTGACAATAGATTATATTGTTTTCGAACTATCTTGAATTATACTTTTTTTTTTTCACTAAAAAGAACATAAATAAAATACAACAATGTAACAATGCAACAATATACCATTCAATTAAAGGCACTGCAGTAAGCCTAGCCTCGAACATAAATCCCCGAAGGAGCTCGTCCCTATTTCCTGGCACCAGATCATTCCACCGCCATTTACAGCAATCCCAAAGAGCCAAGCTCACTATTCCTCGAAAACACACCCTATCCCCTCATCCAAACACCTTAAACTTACTATTCTTAAACCATTTGTACATCTCCTCCGACATCCTGTTTGCCCTTTCCCACTCTATTGTTTCCAAATCCAACCACAATATCAAAATTGTCAAACACGATTGATTCAAGGAATAACTAGATTGTAAGCTCCACAATCATCAAGATCTTGTTCTCGTTGCCATGAATTAAACGTGATCGTTTCATGATATTAAAAATGTCCCTGCATTCATATCTTTCCAAACATTCCCAGTTATTGTTCATCACATTTAAATTTAAGTTTAACACTTTTTTACAGTGCAAGAAAATAATTTCCACTTACTCTTTCATGGGGATCCAATGTTGGATAGGGCGAAAATAGAGTTGGAGACAATAATGGGGCTTCAGTGTTTCGAAGGTAAATTCGAAGAGAACTTAAGCCATTGTTGGATTTTTTAAGAAAAGGAGAAGTAAGGGCCGTAAGCTTTGTTAAGACCATAGCTCGGTCCTTTGAGTCGACTAGCACCAAGCCATGATGAAACCAGGCAAAGCCCAATTGAGGGAGGACTCTGTATTGAGAAGTCAAAAGGTTGCAAACGATGAGCAAATTATTCGAGTCAGGCAAGTTAGGAGAGTCGACCTAGAGGTAAATGAGACTGAGTGAAGAGGTAACAAGGTGAGAAGATTGGAAGTGGAGAAAATAAAGGTTAAACCGAAGCCATCGGATTTTAATTGGGGTCATACACATAGAGGGAAGTACGGATACCTATGGACAAGCCTTGTATTCGATGTCTAGCTTGGCTATGCGGCACTTGAATGTGCTCTCCCAATTAAGTTAGCCTAAAGTTGGCTTGAATCTTCACAAGCACACAAGAGCCATAGGTTAGAATCACTAGCTACAAAGATAGCCCTTTGGGCATAGCCAAACTAGCACAATGACCCCCGCCTAATACTGAGGAAAAATTGGTCTATTATTAATAGCATCGTGCATTACATCAAGGCAACAAAGTAATAAGGCAACACAATAACAAAGCACAATGCAACACAATAACAAGGCAACAAAGCAACCAAGCAACAAAGCTAAAAAAAGGTAACATAGATTGTATTAACACACATAAGGCTCACCGTACCACCTGAGGGCCAGGAGGGCAGGCTTAGGTGGTTGGTAATGCATGCCTTACCCGGTGAGACAATCCAACAACTATGTCTCCGGCTCACCCCTTAAAGAGCTCACGGGATTTGATAGCTTCTTTACTAGCAACCATTGACATGTTTAAAATGGGGACACTTTTCTTAGATTACAAAAATCTACCAATCATCTAGCCTCTACCCAGCCATGGCCCTATATAAGGTTGGCAATGGCTTGGCCCTATATATGGTGTAGACACCCCATTTTTATTATTTAATTTCTTTTCTTCCTACCTTTCTTGCTTTCTTTCTTTATTTGATTTTTTTGAATTTTATTTTATTCTTATTTTAACTTCATTGTTTTTCTTTTCTTTTTTTTTGGATTACTATTTGGAATGGAGTGGGCTTTGTTATGAGACAATTGGATATGATGTTGGAATTGGACAAAGGCTTGAAAATTACAAATTGAGGCCCAAATTTTTACTTTCCCCGAAATCCTTTACATCCATCAGATATCCTATACCCTTTTACACCCAAATACAATTTCCCCAAACAGACCCAGATCCAATTTTTTCCAATTTGAAAACAAACAGACAAAACGACAGCATGTTGATTGAACCCCAAAATGTAATCTAGCTTAGGAGTACACTAATTCACTCAAAGGAAATCTGTTGACTAGTAGAAAGGAATGCACTAAACCAGGGAAGTCAACTAAATTTTGCTTAAATGGTTTCCCTTTCGTCTCTTTATTCAAATCTTCACTAATTGGTTCTATTTTCATTGTGCTAGTTCACCTTCCCTTCCGGAATGCTTCTGCAAATAGACAAATTAAAAAGTTGATCAAACAAGAAGATTAGCACATAATTGATTCGGATTAAATTGCTAAGCGAAGGATACAGAGGCAAATTAACAAGGAAAAGGACAAAGGAGCTTAGCTTGGAGAGCAATTCTCTCTCTTCTCTCTTCTCCTACATTTTCGGACTGCTCCTCTACCAACACAACTCCTTGCACAAACCCAATTGTTCCCCTGCAAGAAAAATAATCAGCAAAGCAAAACCAATAACAAGGCAGGGATAGACAACATGAACCAATCACAATCATTTTCAAAGAGGGTAAAAAAAAGAATACCTTTCAAAAAATGATAAACCCTCGGATGAAAACAGAGACAATAACGCAGAGCTCTCGGATGAACAAAAAGGAAGGGACCCCTAAGAGCTAGTATATAAAAATACCTGCAATATGAGAGAGTGAGAAAAAGGAGGCCCAAAATCCCAAATCGAATAATTAGGGTTCATATTTTCGAAAATTAGGGTTTTCAAAAATTGGGCATTTTATCTGGTAGATTTGATTACAAATCTAGACGGTAGTAAGAGAGTTTAGAGTGAGGGGAAAAGTATACCTCGTTTTGACGACGATCCGACGGTGGGTTTGCTGGAATCGGAGTTAGGAAACTCACTTTTCTCATCATAGATTTCCAAGTTCTTGCTTTCTTTTTTGGGTAAGAGGACTTTGTATAATGAAAGAGAGGCAGAAGGGAAAGGTTTTTGTTTTGGAGAAGACCATTTCTAGCAAGGCAAAGGATCAGTGTTGAGTGGAGTTCGTTCGGGACGAGAAGCAAATTTCTGTTTTGGGAGGAGAGGAAGCGGAAGATAAAGTTGGCTGAAGAAGGACGTTTTAACTAAAACGCCAAAAGCCTTAGCCGTTTGAGGTATGGAACCCTTTTCTTGAAATCTTCATGTAATTTGGATTATTGCTTTGAATATATGTGTGTAAGGTTTTTTTTAATATTCTTTTCTTTTGGGCCGGATCCATGTCCTTCCATGTATTGCTTGCTGAGAATGGTTGAACTGATATCTTTTATGGGTTACGGCCTATTTCAATTTCAAGCTAATAATCCATAAGGTTGTATCTACTGGGTTTTAATGGCTATTTTGATCACACCTTGAATTTCTGGGTAATCATAATTGTTTCGAATCTCAGCTTTTACCTTGTTAAATTGATTGTGATGGTTTATGGATTAATATGTTGACTTGGTCTTCCAATCTGGTGGTTATTCTAGGCCGAAATCCATGTCTAACTTGGGCTGTTATATTTGTTATGTATGTATACATCTGCACGTTTTGGGGTTAAAATCTTGGGTGCAGATTTGTTTGCATATTTGAGCTTCAATTTTCTTGATTGTTTGGACTTTGACAATATATTAATTTACCTTGTCACGTGGCAATGTTTGTGAGCTTTAATGAGTATAAAACAATCATGGTTCATGATGTTCAATGGATGAGTTTTGTTGATTTTCCATGTGCATATTATTTCTGCCCATTTAAATTGTTTCGTTCGTGTATAAATCTCATTTTTTATGGCATGTTTATGTTTATGTTCCTGACCTTTTAGGATAAAATAATATTTTAAAATATAAAAAAATAAAAAAAATAATAAAAAAAAGAGATCATGCATTTAGTGATAGAAATTAAATTAGGAAGTTCCCATGTATTATATCAATTATTCGGCATTTTTTTTAGATCCTTTTGTGCCATTTAGAAATATAGATCATTTTAAATATTTTTATGTCATTTAATATTTTCTAGGCTTATTTCTTTTTTATGCCATTTAGTAATTTAGGACATTTTACATTTTTTATGCCATTTAGTAATTTAGAGCATTTTTTGCATTTATATGTCATTTAGTAATTTTAGGCCTATTTGCATTTTAGGATTAAGCCCATGTGCATTTTAGGATTAGGCCCATTTCATACTTTCTAACATTTAGTAATTAAGTCCATTTACACAATTAGCTTAGGTCTTTTAACATTTTTAATGTGTTATTTAGTTTAGGTCCATTAGTATTTTAATATGTCATTTAGCTTAGACCCATTAACATTTTAATATGTCATTTAGCTTAGGTCCATTTGCATCATTTTATGCTATTTTAGAAATTAAGTTCATGCATCATTAATTATTTATTTCATATATATTTAATATATTTTTTATACTAACCCATTTTCTTGGTTTATTTTGCCCCATCATTTCATGCATTTAGTAATTAAATCATTATTTTAAAAAATCGCATGTGCATGGAAATCCCGATAATGAGAAGTCCGAGGGGATCACGTAATTACGAGGTTCTCAAAGGCTTCCTTAGGGTGAGGGGCTTTCTAGTTCACCTTTTCGGAATTCCGATTGGGCCTAGCAAGTTTCCAAAACCAATTTCCACTCCAATTTCAAAAAATACAAATAAATGATTTTAATCATATTTCAAAAATGGCATTAGCATACCGTATTCATAATTTTTTTCCAAATTTCCAAAAGTTCTCCTACAAATTTCATTACTTTAAGAAAACCCTTAAAAAAAATTTTTTAAAAGGAAAATCCCCTTTATCAGTAAGAGGAATTTCAATTCCGACATAATTTAAAAAATCTAAAAAAATGACTTTTTAGGAAAATCTCAAACTTAATTAATAGTTGAGGTTTTCTTACAAAATCAAACTTTGATTAATTTCTTTAATCAAGGTTTTAAAAATGAGATCCAAAAATAAAAGGAATTTAATTATTTCTACATTTTTTTCAAAAATCAAAAAACTGTTTTGAAAGATTTCAATTAGGCCCCTACATTGGAGTCTTTCTAATTAAACTTAAGTTTTTTTTTTTTTTTTTTCGCTTTTGATTTAAAAAAGTTTTCTTATCAATAAAAGGAATTTAATAGTTTTGACATTAATTTCAAAAACCGAAAAATATTTTCGAAAGATTTCAATTTACTCTTTAACAATTGAAGTCTTTCCAAATTTAATCCAACATTTTTTCAAAACCCTAATTCTTCTTCAAATCAAATTTATCTTTGACAGGTCACTCATTTCAACAATTTCAATTTTCAAAGTTTGTTTATTTTTAGAAGTTCTCAATTCGGTCTTCAAACATTGGGACCTTTTTTTTATCAAATTTCAACACGGATCTCATCAAATTGAATTTTTCTTCAAGGGTGAACTAACCCATATCAAAAGGAGTTCTACTCCGACATTTGTAGTTTTTTTATTTTAGTTTATTTTATTTCATTCATTTTCAATTCAAAAAAACATTTTTGTTATTAACCCTAAAACGAATTTCCACAAGATTTTATGGTACCGATTTTCGGGCGCTTCGGGGGTGCTAATCCTTCCTCGGGCGTAATCGACTCCCGAACTCAATACTTGTTTTCGTAGACCAACATTTTTTTGACCTAAGATAATCTTTCTAGATTATGTTAAGTCAAACGGAGTTAAAATAGGTGGCTAACCTATCTAAACCAAATGGTTAGTGGCGACTCCTTTTCTTCTTTTCAAAAAAATCCTTTTAAATCTTTAAAATTCCCGTCGGACGGCTTGGAAGACGTTTCGACATATGGTGTGGCCATGACATCCTCCCCTATTTAATCAGTCGATGCCTCCGTCGACTTGGTGCTATGAAACTCTTCAATCTTCTGCTGGAAGGATTGTAGGTCGTTGACTATTTACGAACTAACCTTTTTAGAACCTAGACCTTTCCATTTTACAAGGTATTCAAGAATGGGTTTCCTCTTATGCCAAATGGTTCTATCAACTAAAATTTCTTCCATTCGTCGATCGAATGGTGGCTTGGTACAAATTTGTGCTCTAATGGACTAACTCAGACTTAGATCACTTGGATCGGCATGGAAATACTTCAAACTGCTGGCATGGAATACCGGGTAAACTTTCATCTAAATGGGTGATCGATTTTGTAAGATGTGTTCCCACCTTAGCCACAATGGAGATGGGACCCTCGTATCTCTGTATAAGTCTACGATCCTTTTTTAAAGGAATTGAAGATGTTCAAGACTGAGCTTCACTAGTACCATGTCTCCCACATTAAATTGTTAGGCCCTCCAACCTTTGGCTGTTCACTTCTTCATCCGCTTAGAGGCCTTCTGCAAGTAAGATCGGTCAATTTATGTGTTTTGCTTCCACTTCTTGGCAAAGCTAAAGGCACGTGGGCTCTTGAAATGATGGACTTTGACCACTGTATGAGGCAACCAGGGCTGTTGTCCTATGACAATTTCAAAAGGGTCTTATTAGTAGATTAACTCTTTTTAGAGTTAAAACACAATTAGGCAATATCAAGGAGAGATGGCCAATTTCTCTGGTTGGCCTACACAAAATGTCTCAAGTATTCCTCCAATAACACATTAAAATGCTCAGTCTGCCCATCGGTTTATGGGTGATAGCTTGAAGAGATGTTGAGCTTTGACCCCCAATATATTGAAAAGTTTCCTCGAAAAGGCCCTCATGAATCTTGTGTCTGTGTCACTGATTATACTTTGTCAAACACCCCAATAGTTCACTACATACTTGAAGATCAATCGAGCTGTGTCCTCTGCATTACAATGCTTAGGAGCCGGGATAAAGGTAGCATATTTGGAAAAGCGATCTATCACCACCAAAATAGCACCAAGGTCCCTCACTTTAGGGAGGTTGGTTAGGAAGTCCAAAGAAATGCTTTCCCAATGCCTCACAGGGATGGGTAATGGCTCTAACAACCTAGCTTGCTTCTGCTTCTTAATCTTGTCTTGTTGGCAAATGAGGCACATTTTGGTGTAGTCCCTCACATCTTTCTGCATATGTGGCCAATAATAACTTTGATGTAACAAGGCAAATATGCACCTCTAACTCAGGTGACCTACCCAAGGGGTGTCGTGGCATTCTCGTATCAACTTTCATCTTAATTCTCTGGTTCTAAGGACGTACATTCACAACCTCTTTGTCATGAATAGCTCACCCTCAACCCAAAATAACTTTAATCTGCCCTCTTTAGCTAGTTTCATGATGGAAGTGGCTTAAGGGTCTACTTTTAGGTTCTCCTTAATAAACTCTCTGATATTAGTGGTTACTTTACTAACCGCTGTAGGAGTGATCAATTAGAACATTGCCAATTTTGTTTTTCAACTCAAAGTATTGGCTACTTAATTGGTCTTTATCGACTTGTGCTTAAAAATAAAATAAAATTTGGCCAAAAATTCTAGCCATCGGGCTGACTTCTCTATAAGCTTTGGTTGGGTGAAGAAATAACTGACTGCCATGTTATCCATCTTCACCACAAACTTGGACCCCAACAAGTAGTGTTGCCACACTCTCAAATAATGGACTACTGCTAGAAGTTCTTTCTCTTGAGTCGTATTCTTTCTCTCGGCTTTGTTCAGTTTTTAACTCTTAAATGCCATGGGGCGTCCTTCTTAGAGCAAGACACCACCCTAGGCAAAGTTAGTTACATCAGTTTGGACTTTAAAAGGCTTCTCAATATTAGGTAAAGCTAACACTGGGTCCTTTATCATGGCCTCTTTCAACTTTTTAAAGGTCTATTGGCAATCGCTACTCCACTTCCACTCATGTCATTTCTTTAATAACTCGATGAGGGCTACAGCTTGTCTTGAATACCCCTCAATGAACCGGCTATAATAGTTAGCTAGCCCCAAGAAAGAACATAGCTCACTAACATTATTAGGAGTCGTCCACTCCTTGATAGCTTTTGAATTGGCCATATCCATTCAAATGTAGCCCTGTTCAATGATGTGTTCGAGAAACTGAATACGGGTTTAGGCAAAGGCACACTTCTCCCGTTTCACATATAACTAGTTTACTCATAATTTATGGAACACTTGCCTTAATTGTTCTTGGTGTTCCTTCAAGGTGGAACTATATAGCATAATGTCATTAAGGTAGATGACAACAAAATTTTCCAGAAAGTCGTGGAACACTTTCATCAATATTCAAAAAGTTACAGGAGCATTAGTTAAACCAAAAGGCATTACAAGAAATTCAAACACTCCATATCAGGTTACACAAGTATTTTAGGCTTATCCCTCTCTGCTATTCTGACTTGGTGGTACCTCGATCTCAGATCTAGTTTCAAAAAGTCCTTGGCATGGCTCAACTAATCAAATAGGTCAGAGATGAGAGGAATGGGGTACTTGTTCCTTACAGTCACCTTATTCAAAGCCCGACAGTCCATGCACAATCTCAAACTCCCATCTTGTTTCTTCTAAAATAGCACCGGAGCTCCAAATGGTGCCTTGGAGGGTTTAATGAATCCCACTTGTAGCAACTCATCTAGTTGATTTCTTAACTTGGCTAACTCTGGTGGAGCCATTTTGTAAGGCCCTTTTGTTGGAGGTTTGACCCTTAGAACTAACTCTATTTAATGGTCCATAGGCCTCTGTAAAGGCAAAGTTTGAGGCAATTGACCCGGCATTATATCTTCAAACTCATTCAAAAATTGATTTCACACCCATGGGGATAGTTTCGTGCTCATCTTCCCCTTTATAGACGGGCACAACTATGTACGATGGTTCTACCCTTTTAACACCCTTCTTGAATTGCAGGGGTGAAATCATCTTCTTTATGCTCTTTGGGAAAATGCTTGCTGGCACAATACATGGGTGCTCCCCCAAGAACAATAGGTAGCTAGTGGCAGGGATCGGGATGGCCCTAGCTAATAGTCATGAAATCCAAGCCAATGACAACATCAAAGTCATCCATGGGGGAAACAATGAAATTTAAACTTTCTTCCTACGACCCAAGTTTGATCATTACCTTCTTGGCATTCCCATGGATAGATGAGGTCGGCGAGTTAATTGCTTTTATCTGTCCACACTTTTGCTTAACCTTTAGGCCATATGCCTTGGCTTCATCTAGAGAGATAAAAGTATCGGTTGCTTCCGTGTCTATCATGGCCCTAGTGGCCTTCCCATTCAACATCAAGTTTGCATACATTAGGCCCCTAGTTGGTTCTTTCTGAGATTGTCCCAATTGAGCATGAAGGGCATTAAAAAAAATCTTATTGATCCCATTCTACTCGTTTCCTTCTCCGTTTCCTCACTATTGGGCTTGAATTGGGTGCCTCTTGAAAAGATTTTTGTAAGGCACTTAAGGCCCATGGATGTGGGCAATCGGCAACTTTGTGTGGCCCATTGCAAAAGAAGCAAGTCGAGGGTCTTAGCTTCAAGTTGGAGGCACCAATGCTCCTAGATTGTAGGGAGTCTCTGCTCATGGTTCTTTTCTCCCTTACCCCCACTTAATAGGTGACTTGTCCTAGGCATCTTTCCTTTACTACCATTAGGAGGTGGGTTCTTCCATTTTTTTAGCACTATTGTTGTAGTCATTGAGGTGTTCTGCAGCCGCCGTAGCAGTGGCCAAATCTTGCACCTTCTGCCTATGGAGGTCATTCCTAGCATAGCTTCATATCTTCAAGGAAATAGAAGATCTTGTCTTTCTTCATCATGTCCCTGATTTCTAGCATCAAGGTAGAGAATTCTCTAACTTAGTCTCGCACTGACCCCATTTATCTCGACCCTCGTAACTTCTTACGAGCCATGTATTCCATATTCTTGGGGAAGAATTGGCTCTTCAACTTTTGCATAAGCTCAGCCCACGTTTTGATGGGGGCACTCATTTACAAACTTGGAACGCCACAACAACTGGGCATTTTTGGTTAGGTACACTGTAGCCATGGACACCTTGTCTTCTTCTGATTCGGTGTTCACGTCTCATGAGTATTACTCCCATATCAAACAAGAAGTTTTCTAACTTTTTAGCCTCCGTGCCCTCTCAAATTGTTTTGTCTTGAGTACTTTGGCTCTCTTGGCTCTATTTGTTGAGCCAGACCCTGACCTACCCACGACCAAAGTTAGCACATTTAACTTTAAGTTGAGCTCCTTGAGCTCTATTTAGATCACATGTAGATCATCTCTGGTATCTTCCCCAGGGTAATAAAGGCCTCAGACAACTAACACCAGGTTGTCTCGATGGCTCTTAATTTGTCATGCGAGACCATCTGAGTTTTGATGGCTACCACCTTAGCCTCTAGCTATTTAAGCCTCTCTTGCTTATCTAACCCACCGGTTCTCATGATGATGGTTTTGTTGGAAAATCGCAATGTTCGACTGAGCTCTGATACTGCATGTCACAGACAAGTCTTGCACTCGATGTCTACCTTGGTCGTGCGGCACTTGAATGGGCTTTCCTAATCAAGTTAGCCTAGAGTTTGCTTGAATCTGCATAAACACATAATAGCCACAGGTTAGCATCACTAGCTACAAAGATAGCCCTCTGGGCATAGCTAAACTAGCATAGTGACCCTTGTCTAACCATGAGGAAAAATTTGTTTATTATTAATAGCATCGTGCATTACATCAAGGCAACATAGCAACAGGGCAACACAACAACAAAGTACAATGCAACACAACAACAAGGCAACAAAGCTGTTGCAATGTGCGGGTCCGAGAACCCTATCGTCTGACTTGTCAAAATTTATGGAGCCACCACTAATCTTTTTTCCTAGGTGTGATTAGTCACCTATGTGAATCTACCTATCCTAATGTAGTTATGGGTACACTAAGCAAGGTAGGCTTTGGTCTACGAAATAGAGTTGAGTTCGATTGTTCATTTACATGTGGAGAAGGATTAGCACCCTCACAACACGTCCGTCAAAATGACGATACCATCTTAATCTAATCTAATCCTAGGTCTTATCAAAAGCGAGGTTGTGTTTTATTTTAAGGATAACCAAATTTTTTTTTATTATTTTATTATTTTTTGAAAAAATCTTTTATTAGAAATATTAAGTTTATACATGATGCATGTGATGCAAAGTTATTTAATTAATTAAAAGTGAGAGTAGATTTTTTATTAGAAATCCTCCCTAAACCGCTTCGGCTTACCCGATTAAGTTTAAAGAGAACTCCGTAAGGGATCATTCCAAGAAGCGTCTACATGACTTAAAAGAATGACCACCCTCGTTGAGTCCATTTCTTATTAAACAATTCATACCTCAAATGTAATGACAAATATAAATATGGTATGTAAGTATAGTAATTTCATTTTAATTAAAATTAATAGTGAGAGGAAATTTTTATTAGAGTCCCCTCCAAATCATTTCGGCTTACTTGATTGAGTTGAAAAGAGACCCTACCTTGAAGGACCATTCCAAGAAGCGCCTACACGACTTCAAAGGAGGATCCCCTCATTGGGTATTTTCCAAATTATAATTTATATATTGATGACAAGGAAAATAGTACCTAAAATAATCATTTTAAAAAAATATATAAATTATTATTGTTTAAGGAAAGTCTAATAGAAGAATAAATTCTATGATTTATCAATGCACAACACTAGAAAACACTAGTTATTATTAAAAAGATCTTGTCTTCTATATATTATTATTACAATGTTGGCTTTTACAAAAAACTAATCTTTTTACTTACAATAAATATTTAAAAATGTTCATTTCAAATATAGAATCAGAATTTACAAAAGCATATTTCAAATTTGGAATCAGGAGGTCCAAATTGGCTAGGAGAAGTTACCTCAAAATTTGTTGACGTGGTAGGCTGACGTGGCACTGAGATAACAGGCTGACGTGGCACTGACTAGACCGACGCGGCGCTGACTAGGTTGCTGACTGTTGACCACGAGTGAAGGAAGGAGGTGGTGCATCGGAACTTTGAAAGAGAGGTGAGGGGCGCGTCCAATATCCGATTGGGGTAAAATTGGTACCGTTGGAAAGTTTGAAAGGAGAAGAATCTGATGGTAAAGGAGGTGTAATAAGAAAAAGGTCTAAAATTTTCAAGAATTACGGTCAAAGTAAAAACTTTGACTGGGAGGTGAGAACTATTCTGGTGGCGGATGGGGTTGAATTTTTGACAGGATAAACTTTGATGGATTTCAGATTGAATGGTGTGGGAGGTGTTAAAAGAAGAGTTAGGACACATGAATGGAGGTGGATAGAAACTTGGTTGAAGGATTTTTAGGGCTTTTCTCTCTCTTTTCAATTTCTCTTTTTTCTTCTCTGTCTTTTTGTGTGTGTGTCTCCCTTTTTTTCAACCCTAGGTACTTCTTATATACTATTCCAAGAATTAGGGTTTTAATAGGTTTTCTTGCAGACTAAGTATTAGGGTTAAATCTTTCATGATTTCCTTCCAAGATTTCCTCTTTGATTTTTGTTCTAGAATATTCCACAATTTTTAAGTCCACTCATAAAGACCCAAAGCCCAAATATTTTCATTTTAAATTAAAGCCCAAATTTAATTTTAGTTTTAAACTAAAGTCTAGCCCACAATTAATCTTAATTAGTTAAATTAAAAATTTATGTAATTAAAATTAGACTAGATTTAAAATTGAAAATAACACTAAAATTAAAACTTTAACTTTGAATGAAGAAAGGCTATTTCGCGGACAAAATGTGGTGCCTACAGCTACCCCTCTTTACCTATTTTTATGAGAATTTAGAAGTACACTTATAGAGAATTAGGAAATGAGTAAAGACGGTAGACACCGTCCCTTTTAAAAAGAGCTATCAAACAAGTAAATATGCTATATAAGAAAACATGGTCTTAACAAGGACCAAGATATGATGTAATGTCTTTAATGAGGGTAAATGTAAGACACTTGATAGGTTAAATGATGTAATACAGAGACCTTGATAGGGTAACTATGAAATGCAAAAACCTTGATAGGGCAAAATAATGCAATGCAAGGACCTTGATAGGGCAACTATGAAATGCAAGAACCTTGATAGGTTAAATGATGTAATACATAGACCTTGATAGGGCAACTATGAAATGTAAGAACCTTGATAGGGCAAAATGATGCAATGCAAAGACCTTGATAGGGCAACTTTGAAATGTAAGAACCTTGATAGGGCAAAATGAAATGCAAAGACCTTGATAGGGAAAGTTTGGAATGCAAGTACCTTAATAGGGCAAAATGATGCAATGCAAAGACCTTGATAGGGCAACTTTGAAATGCAAGAACCTTGATAGGGCAAAAATGTAATAATTCTTTGAAGAGAGTTAATTGGTGTATAATTGCCAAATGCAAAAAATGATTGATTTGTACATACCAAAATGAGATGAGGTTAGAATAAAGATTCGTAACCAACTTATTGAGTGACGATGAATAGATCATGCTATGATGTATTTAAATGCTCAGATGTCCACATTTGTGATGCAAAACTTAGATATATTTTTGGCAGTGGCCTAATTCATGCTTGCAAACAAAACTTCTTCTTCTTTGTCGTGATCTGATGATTTCCTCATGCATCTGTGTCTTTCATGATTCAAAATTTTCTTTCCATTTTAGTCCAATATCCCAAATTTCTTTGTCTCAGGCAACTTTCATTCATCTTTTGGATAGGCTTTCTGATTCGTTCTTTCTTAACCAAAATTACGCCCTTAGATGATGAATAAGCTTTTTATGCATGCTTTTGTTTTTGTTTGTTTGTGCATATTTTGAAATTTATGAAAGAACTCAATACAATGCTGAATTTACCAACACGAAATTCTCATTGCATAAGAATGAATAAAAGTAGTGGGAGACAAATGACAATAAATAAGGGTTTTAATTGATAGAAAAAGAAAGTGTATAATTCGAGAGGATTCAAATTGTTCAAAAATTTCTTAAGATCAAAAGAACGAGGATACCCTCTGACAATGAATACTCAGAAACAAGTGCAGACGAAACCTGAGTTCTTTCTTGATCAGCTTACTTTACTAGTGTCTTTGACAGCTCTGTATCGAATGACCTGACTTGTCCCACTCACGTACCAAGGTTCATCAAACTTATGAGGTAATTTTATGCCTCTTCCATCCTGCTTAAGCTGCATTTTCAGGTTTTCAACTTAAGTCACCCCCATCTCGATTTAAGCTGCCCTTTCAGGTTTTCAACTTGAGTCATTCATTTTCTTATTATTCTTTTTTTTTCATTTTTTTTCTTTTTCTTTTTTCTTTTTTCTTCATTTTTGCACCCTTTTCTTTTTTTGTTTCAGGCATAGCATTTATTCACAGCATCAGAATTGATGGGGCTTGGCAGCTATCTGCCATCCATTTCTTGTAAAATCATGGCTCATCCAGAAAATGTCTTTTTGACAACATATGGTCCTTGCCAATTTGGTGCCCATTTGCCCTGAGAATCGTGTTGGATAAGAAGTATCTTCTTCAGAACTAATTCCCCTTCTTGGAATTGTCTTGGCTTTACTTTCTTATCATATGCCTTCATCATTCTTTTCTGATATAGTTGGCCATGGTAGAGAGCCGCAAGGCATTTTTCTTCAATCAAAGTTAGCTGTTCGTAGCGTTCTCCGATCCACTCAACCTCATTCAGTTGTACTTCTCTGAGTACCGCAGGGATGGGATTTCAACCTCAATAGGCACCACAGCTTCCATTCCATACACCAACGAGAATGGAGTTGCCCCAGTAAATGTCCTCACAGTAGTCGGATAAGCGAGAAGCGCCAAAGGTAACTTCTCATGCCAGTCTCGATAAGTTCCAATCATCTTTGCCACAATTCTTTTGATATTCTTATTAACATCCTCTACCGCCCCATTCATTTTTGGTCGATGTGGTGCTGAGTTTGAATTGTGAACAGAGTGCTTTTATCATTCCACTGTTAAGATTCTGGGCATTATCTGAAATGATCTTTTTCGGAAAACCATACAGACAGATAATTTCTCTTTTCAGAAACTTGGCAACTACTGATTGCATAACACTGGCATATGAAGCTGCTTCAACCCATTTGGTGAAGTAATCAATCATGACAAAATTGTATTGGTGACCATTCGATGCCTTTGGTGAAATTGGTCCAATAACGTCCATGCCCAACATGGAAAAAGGCCATGAAGGTGTCAGGATATGCAGCGGACTTGGAGGAATATGAATTTGATCTGCATAGATCTGACATTTATGGCACTTTCTGGTATAGTTAATGCAATCTAATTCCAATGTCAACCAATAATAACTAGATCGCATAATTTGCTTGGCTAATTTGTGCCCACTAGCATGGGTCCCACAAATTCCCTCATGTATTTCTTCTAAGATCTTTCGGGCTTCTCTTGCTGCTACATATCTTAACAATACTTGGTCTCAATTTCTCTTGTATAAGATGTTCCCATCCAGGTAGAAATTCATTGCCATCCTTCGAATGATCTTTTTGTCATTTTCTGATGCATGCTCTGGTTATTTTCGATACTTGAGAAACTGTATGATGTCATAATACCAGGGCTTTCCTTCTTCTTCCTCTTCAACACTCATGCAATGAGTCGGTTCACCTCTCAAATCTATTCTGATTGGTTGAATTTCTGTATCTGCATCAACCTTGAACATGGAGGCTAATGTGTTCAAAGCATCAGCCAGTTGGTTCTCTTCCCTAGGTAGATGGTGGAAGGATATTTCTTTAAAATGTTTCATTAGATCTTTGATATACTCATGGTATTGAACCAATTTTGGGTCTTTCATTTGCCATTCTCCTTTTAACTAGTAAATCACTAATGTTGAATCTCCGTAAACTTCCAACACTTCAATCTTTCTTTCTATAGCCATTTGAATGCCCAAAACACATGCCTCATATTCAGCCATGTTATTAGTACATCTGAAATCTAGTCTTGCAGTGGCTGGAAAATGATTGTCTTCTAGAGACATTAGTACTGCTCCAATGCCATGCCCTATTGCGTTTGAGGCTCCATCAAAGAACATTCTCCAAACCTCGTTTTTATCATCTGATTCCTCTTCTACATGGAATATTACCATTAAGTCTTCCTCTGGAAAATCAAATTCTATAGGCTCATAATCATCATTAGCACGTTTAGCCAAGAAACTCTGCTACCGCACTTCCTTTGATAGCCTTATAGGAAACATATTGTATGTCATATTCAGACAATAGCACCTGCCATCGAGCAATTCTTCCTGATAAACATGGTTTTTCAAATATGTACTTGATGGGGTCTAACTTTGCCACCAATAAGGTTGTGTGATACAACATGTACTACATTAATCGGTGAGCAGCCCAAGCTAATGCGCAACACATTTTCTCAAGGGAGGAGTACTTCGCTTCGTATTCTATAAACTTCTTACTTAAATAATACACTACATGCTCTTTTTTCCCAGTTTCGTCTTGTTGCTCCAGTACACATCCCATGGAGCTCTCAAACACTGTCAGATATAAAATTAAAGGCCTACCAGGTACCGGAGCTACTAGCACTAGTGGGTTGGTAAGGTATTCTTTGATTTTTTCAAAAGCAAGCTGGCAGTCATTATTCCATTCACCCGGGTTCTGTTTCTGAAGTAACTTGAAAATTAGATCACATTTGGTAGTCAATTGTGATATGAACCTGGCAATATAATTCAATCGCCTAAGAAAACCTCTTACTTCTTTTGGTGCTTTTGGTGATTTTAGTGATAGAAGGTTTTGAGTAGCCTTGATTTTGTTAAGGTTTACTTCAATCCCTTTTTCACTCACAACAAACCCCAACAACTTGCCTGAAGTTGCTATGAATGTACATTTTACCGGGTTCAACTGAAGCTGTACTTCTGTAGCCTTTCAAACAATTTCTTTAAATTAACCATGTGCTCTTGTGTTGTTCAAGCCTTGGCTATCATGTCATTTACATATACCTCAATTTTCTTGTGCATCATGTCATGGAATAGGGTCACCATGGCTCGTTGGTATATGGCTCTTGTATTCTTCAATTCGAATGACATAACCTTGTAATTAAAGGTTCCTCATATAATTATGAATGTTGTTTTCTCCTTGTCCTTTGGGGCCATTTTGTTTTGATTATACCCAGAGAATCCATCCATGAAAGAGAACATGGAATATCAGATTGTGTTATCAACAAGGGTATCAATATGCGGCAACGGGAAGTTATCTTTGGGGTTAGCTCAGTTGAGGTCCCGATAGTCAACACATATTCGCACCTTTTCATCTTTCTTTGGCACGGGTGCAATATTTGCTACCCATTCAGGGTATTTGGCTACTTCCAAGAAACCGGCATCAAATTGCTTCACAATCTCTTCCCTTATTTTCAAAGGCATTTCTGGTTTCATGTGCCTCAACTTCTGTTGGACTGGCTTGCATTCTAGTCTGATAGGTAGCCTATGCACCACAATCTTTGGATCAAGCCCTGGCATGTCTTGGTATGGCCATGCAAAAGCATCAGAATATTCTTTCAATAGATCTACTAGCTGTTGGCTTTCTTGGACTGACAGTGTGGTGCCTATTTTAACTTCTTTCTTATCCTCTTCAGTACCCAGGTTTATCAACTCTGTGGTTTCTTTAACGTAAAATTTGCTTTTCTTCTTGTTCAACCATCCTTAGTAGTTCTTGGGGTAAGTCAAACTCCCCAATACCTTCACTATCGATTTTGCTAGTATCATTTAACTTTTCAAGATCGAACTCAGGTTCGTTGCTCTTATTATCTTCGCATTCATTAATCACAAGCCTGAAAAGCAAATTGGAAAGGATATATAGAGATGGAAAAAAATGTACTGTAAATGAAATGCTATGTAAAGATTGAAGACAAAAGAAAATAAAAGGATTGGATTGCAAAGAAAATTTTGATTGCTTCAAAATCTAGGAATGCATTTATTCATCATTGTGTTCAAAAAAATGTATAAATAAACAAAAAGCCCTAACATTGCATAAAAAGATCAACAACACCCTTGGGCATAAGTATTGACTTGTTCAAATAAAATTCAGATGCATTACATCTTATCAGAGAACATGGTCAGTATCTCTATGGTGGACCAATTATCCAATTTAGTATCTGAAGTTGCCTTAAATATGAGATTGTCAAGATCACTAGGTTCTTCATTCTCCATTCTTACCATACTCACAGATGCTTCTCCATGATTGGGTAAGGGATTTTACCCCATATTAAGTTGTCGATTCTTATTGAAACCAAGTTTTCCTTCATTTACCAACTCTTGAACCTTAATTTTCAAGGCCATACAGTCTTTCGTGGAGTGACCCGCTGTCCCATTATGATAGTCACAATGAGCATTTTTCTTATACCAACTAGGATATGGTGGGTTGTATGTTTTGGTGAAACGAGGTTTCTCCATCAAACCCTATTGTAGTAGTTGAGGAAGCAAAGTAGTGTAAGTGTAAGGGATTGGATCGATATGCGTTTTAGTATAAGGTCGGAACTGTCTTTGGTTGTTCCCAGTGTGTGGGGCTGAAGTGTTTGGTCTAGGAGAGAATGTTTGTGTCATGGGTGTGGGTTGGAATGTAGGTCCAAAGCTAATGTAATTTGAGGTAGGATATTGGTATGAGGTGGGAGATCGTTGATAAGAATATGGTGATTACTGGTAAGGATACTGATAACCATAGGTTTGCTGTGATGGATGAGTGTAATGTGATGATTGGTAAGTGCTAACAGCATTAGCTTCCCCTTCCTTCTTCTTAGAGCCCTGACTTTTCTTTGTGTTGGCGGTATCCCCTGAATCAATCTTGCTAGATATGATAGCCTTTTCAATTAACTCACAGGCTACAACAATATCAGAAAATGCCTTAAGTACACTGGCCAATAACCTGTCATAATTCGGAGCTTTCAAAGTCTCTAGAAACATGAAATTTGCTTCATTGCCTGTGAGAGGAGGATTAACCTACGCAGCCGTGTCCATCCATCTTTGGGCATACTCCTTAAAAGTCTCAGTAGACTTTCTTTCCATGGTTTCCAAGGTCAGACGATCAGGAGCTAGGTCCATCATATGTTTATGTTGGACTATGAAAGCCTTGGCGAGATCGGTCCATGTTCCAATTTGGGTACTATCCAATTGATTGTACCACCTAGAGGCTGCTCCAGTTAAACTGTCTTGGAAGAAGTGAATCATGAGCTTATCATCGGAAGTGTGAGCCGCCATTTTCCTAACATAGCGTAGAAAGTGGTCTTGCAGACACTTTGTGCCGTTGTATTTCTCGAATTCCGATACCTTAAACTTATGAGGAGTAACCAACCCTGGTACCAAGGTGGCTTCAGAGGCTTTCATGGCCCTATGATAGCTAAACCCTTCAACCATGTTCAACATTTCATCTAGCATGCTTAATAGCAATCATGCCAGTGGGCTCAAGGCCTAATGGTGAATTCTGCTCATTATCCTTCCCACTACCAGAAACTTCAACTGTTGTCTTCTCTTTGACGAAATTGCACATCATTTTCATCAGTTTGTGCATTTGTTCCTTCAATTCTTCATTTGATTTTTCCAACTGCTCAATTCTTGACATTTGTTCACTCTCCATGATTCTGGCTTGCAAGCGAGTATAATATCTCCTTTGAGCTATCTTGGAACCTTAACCCATCATAAACATGATTTAGGCCATCTATTCAAAGCTTTGTGCCATGAAAAGGAAATTTATAAGACATCCCGACTACTCGATGAATGTTTTATAAACCTCTTTTTCATCCAGAATTTGATCATCGCCTTACGGCCAATGTTGGAACTCCTTCGTAATTTGGCACCTTTTTTTAAAAAAAAAAATGCCATGATGGCTGCAATGCTAATTTTTCCACATAACAATTAAAGATAAAAGATATTTAATTAAAGCTTCGAAACAAAGGTTTATTACATCACTTTAAACAAAACTATATCTTTCTCATATCAATTTTGACAAGATCAATAAGCTTTACAACTTGACGATATTGATAAATTGCTTCTTTCATGAAGTGGGAGACTCGCTGATGTTGACTACCAGATGGCTTCAGCTTTTCCTCAACTAGCTTCAATTGAATCTTGTGTGCCTTCCTTTCCATATATTGAGCTTGAGTGACTCCTTTCTCAAGCTACCCCAACAAATACTCTACATGGTTGTGTTTGAGCACATATGCTTACCTCCATGCTACTTGCATAATAGTTGTTTCTCCATGCTCATTTCTAAGGACTTCGACATCATCCTCTAAGCTTTTCTTTGCTTGTTCCAGTTCATTAATAGTTCCCACATGCACTTGGACTACTTTCTGGAAAACATTCAACTGATGGTTCAGGCTAGCTACAGCTTCCTCAAGTTTTTGGATCTTCAACAAATCCTCTTGCCTCGACCGTGAAGGTGGATGACCATTATTTTTCTTGAGCTCTTGAACTTCATGTCCTAATTCTGCATTCCATTGCTTCTCTTCTTTCAACCTTTTTCTTAGCCTTTTATTCTCTTCTCGTTGTGTATCCAACTTATCTTTCAGAGATGAAACTTCTCCCTTTTGCTTCGCATACTCCTCATTCACACTCATGATTGTAGCATCTTTTGCTTTCACTATATCTCTTTCCCAAGCTAGGCTTAGCTTCAAGAAGTGAACCTCGTCGTCATATGCTCTTTTTGTCTCTCCCATTCTTTCTTTTCTTCTTGATATTTCTTACCAAGTTCCTCCATTCGAGTGCCGTCCTTGAGCCCTTGGTTCTCAATTGTCAATTCAACCATAGTATCTCTCCCATTATGTCCAACTGGGTAATTAGGATCTTTCTTTTGAGGAAGCTTCACACCCTTGACCTTTTGCTGATGCCATTTCAAGTACTCATCAGTTGCAGACTCCGAAGGATTTCCCTATTCAACCTCATTCTTCTTTTTCCACACGGATTCAAATGCTTTAATCTTCTTGATATCATTATGCTCTTCATAGGCAAACTCCACACTATCCAACCCTTGAGTTAAAGGCACCAACTGCTTAAACCCATACTGCCTTTGAACCAAAAGTGGCAAGTAACTGATAGCTCCCCATAATCCGATTAGTGGCAACCAAGGCTCCATTTCTGATTGGTACCTCACTTTTCCTTTTACCATCCATCTTGCCTTCCAAATGATGTCTTCACTTGTG
Organism: Microcos paniculata; assembly: GCA_030664755.1. Lineage (NCBI taxonomy): Eukaryota > Viridiplantae > Streptophyta > Magnoliopsida > Malvales > Malvaceae > Microcos > Microcos paniculata. Next base: position 22,640,251 of record CP131461.1, read on the forward strand.
AAGTTGTTAAACATGTCCACCCATTCTTGCTTCGACTTTTGGTTCAGCTTCCTCTTAGAGAAATCACTAATGTGATCTTTAAACATGAAAATGCAGTTTAGGCACTTTAGATGACTAACCATCCAAATATAAAGGAGTTGAGAACACCTAGTAAAACATGCCTTCTTCTTACGGCGGCAGTGATTCAAGGACAACAGAGTTTCAACCAAGATTGCTGTGGAAGGATCTCCTCTATATGTCACATGATCAACCAATTCTATCACAGCTGCATCCAAAAATCTGAGGTTCTTTGGGAATATCACCAATGCATAGACAAGTATAGCAAAAACATCCAATCCTGTTTCATCATTTAAATGTTTCTTCATGAAGGACCAGAAAAAGTTAATCTTATAACGCCTGGTTTCTTGGTTTTGAACATGTTTGCCTAGCTCCACAACTGTGGTCGCCATCATTCTAGCCAATACCTTGAAAGTGTTCTTATTCTCACTTTTCCAAAAGACTCTACCTCGAGAATCATGTTTCACTTGTATCAACTCGGCATACTCTTCATGTGTTGGAACCAAATCTATCTCATTCAAGACGAAGCAGTGATAGGAGGGGTCCCAAAATTGCTGCATGGCTCGGATCAACTAAATGTCAATCTCGACTTTCAACAGAGAAGCTATACACCTAAACTTCTTTACGAATCTCTCTTGACGTGCTCCATCCCAACTTTCCCATATCTGAACCAAATGAGCAATGTCACCCCGCTTAAAAGTGGTGTTAACTTGATCTGGAAATGTAGATTCGACAGCTAAACCAACCTCAATCTGTGGCTAAGCTTCTTCATTTTGAGTCATAACATGGGTTGGATTAAGATCAGTATCGTCAATGAGAGGTGCCTTCCCTTTGTTTCCAGCTATAACTAACTATCCTTACGACTTTAATTGTGATGTGGCAAAACCTATATGCAAAATGATATGCAAATGATGCATGGAAGGTGCATGGCGAGGAAATAAAGGAAATGAAGTTAGTATCCATAAGAAAATAAAACAAAATAAAACAAGATAAATAAAAGAATTTCTTGACTTTTTAACCAAGATAATGTCCCTTTTTCTGTATGTGATTATAATTTTCTTCACAATAAAGTCATCCAATCGGGCAGTAACGCCCTTGGGACAAGTAGCCTTCCTATTATGGATATGGTGCCCTTACCCACTCTACAGTCCAAACAGAACTTATGAAACATAATGGTAAAGGTAAGAAGTGTTCCTTCATGTGTCCTAACTTTGGTTTCACTCAATTTAGGATCGGCTCTACCTAAGTTTAGGCTCCTCACAGGTATCTATATGATAGGTTCAATGTTCTAAAGGCCAAAGGTTCCTAAATTGTCCCCAAAACTCCTTCACCCTTTACAGGTTACAAATTGGAGACGTTTCACTACTAAACTCCGTTTGGAGGCGATTGCCCCACAAGAGTTAGCTACTTTGCCCCCTCCTAGAAGGTAAGAGCCTGGGTACAATAAGGCTCATGCATGAATGCAATTTGTGAAGTGTGTGTGAAGGAACATACAAACATTTTACCAATACCGCAACTAAACATAATTTAAACTTCAAATGAGAGAAACAACAAAAAAATAATTAGTAATTATAACAAACAATATGGCAATAAATAAATTGATAAAAAAACAACAAAATAAATAAATAAATAAATAATAAAAACAAACAAAAAAGTGTGTAAATTAGAACATAATTATTCAAAAAAAATCACACTAACATGCCCCTAAGAAAAATTATTCACAAAATTAAACCATGATACAGCCAATTATTAAGATCTAGAATAAGACTAAACTAATTAATGGCTCGACCCTCTAACTAGTCCCCAGTGGAGTCGCCAAGCTGTGGCAACGTGCGGGTCCAGGAACCCTATCATCCGACTTGTCAAAATTTATGGAGCCGCCACTAATCTTTTTTCCTAGGTGATTAGTCACCTATGTGAATCTATCTATCCTAATGTAGTTATTGGTACACTAAGCTAGGTAGGCTTTGGTCTACGAAATAGAGTTGAGTTTGGGAGTTCATTTACACGTGGGGAAGGATTAGTACCCCCACAATATGCCCGTCAAAATGACGGAGCCATCTTAATCTAATCTAATCCTAGGTCTTATCAAAAGCGAGGTTGTGTTTTATTTTAAGGATAACCAAAAAAAATTCTTTACACCATTTATTAAACTTTTTTATTATTTTATTATTTTTTTTAAAAATCTTTTATTAGAAATATTAAGCTTATACATGATGCATGTGATGCAAAGTTACTTAATTAATTAAAACTGAGAGTAGATTTTTTGTTAGAAATCCTTTCTAAACCACTTCTGTTTACCCGATTAAGTTTAAAGGAAACTCCTCCCTAAGGAATCATTCCAAGAAGCGTCTACACGACTTAAAGGAATGACCACCCTTGTTGGGTCCATTTCTTATTAGACAATTCATACCTCAAATGCAATGACAAATATAAATATGTTATGTAAGTATAGTAATTTCATTTTAATTAAAATTAATAGTGAGAGGAAATTTTTATTAGTGTCCCCTCTAAATCGTTTCGGCTTACCCGTTTGAGTTTAAAAGAGACCCTACCCTCAAGGACCATTCCAAGAAGCGCCTACACTATTTCAAAGGAGGATCCCCTCACTGGGTATTTTCCAAATTATAATTTATACATTGATGACATGGCAAATAGTACCTAAAATAATCATTTAAAAAAATATATGTAAATTATTATTATTTAAGGAAAGTCTAATAGAAAAATAAATTCTATGATTTATCAATGCACAACACTAGAAAACACTAGTTATTATTAAAAAGATCTTGTTTTCTATATATTATTATAATGTTGGCTTTTACAAAAAACTAATCATTTTACTTACAATAAAGATTTAAAAATATTTATTTCAAATATAGAATCAGAATTTACAAGAACATAGGTTAAATTTGGAATAAGGAGGTCCAAATTAGCTAGGAGAGGTTACCTCAAAATTTGCTGACGTGGCAGGCTGACATGGCGCTGAGATAGCAGGCTGACGTGGCGCTAACTGGACTGACGTGACACTCACTAGGTTGCTGATTGTTGACAGAGAGTGAAAGAAGGAGGCAGCATGTCGGAACTTTGACAGGGAGATGAGTGCGCGTCCAGTATCCGATTGGGGTAAAATTGGTACCGTTGGAAAGCTTGAAAGGAGAAGAATCTGTTGGTAAATGAGGAGTAATAAGAAAAAGGTCTGAAATTTTCAAGAATTATGGTCAAGGTAAACAATTTGACCGAGAGGTGACAGCTTTTCCTGCGACTGACGGGGCTGAATTTTTGACAGGATAAACTTTGATGGGTTTCAGATTGAATGGTGTGGGAGGTTTTAAAAGAAGAGTTAGGATGAATGAATAGAGGTGGACAGAAACTTGGTTAAAGGATATTTAGGGTTTTTCTCTCTATTTTCAATTTCTCTTTTTTCTTCTCTATCTTCTTGTGTGTGTCCCTTTTTTTTCAACCCTAGGTACTTCTTATATGCTACACCAAGAATTAGGGTTTCAATAGGTTTTCTTGCAGACTAAGTATTAGGGTTAAATCTTCCATGATTTCCTTCCAAGATTTCCTCTTTGATTTTTATTCTAGAATATTCCACAATTTTTAAGTCGACTCATAAAGACCCAAAATTCAAATACTTTCATTTTAAATTAAAGCCCAAATTTAATTTTAGTTTCAAATTAAAGTCTAGCCCACAATTAATCTTAATTAGTTAAATTAAAAATTTATGTAATTAAAATTAGACTAGATTTAAAATTGAAAATAATACTAAAATTAAAACTTTAACTTTGAATGAAGAAAGGCTATTTCGCGAACAAAATATGGTGTCTACAAAAGCAACCCAGCAACAAAGCTAACAAAAAGGCAACATCAATTGTTTAATGCATATAAGGCTCACCATACCACTTGAAGGTCAGGAGGGCAACCCTAGATGGTTGGTGATGCATGCTTTAACCGATGAGCCAATTCAACAACTATGTCTTTGGCTCACCCCCTAAAGAGCTAACAGGATTTTATAACTTATTTACTAGCAACCATTGACATGTTTGAAATGGGGACACTTTTCTAGATTACAATAGTCTACCCATCATCTAGCTTCCACTCGGCCATTGCCCTATATAAGGTTGGCCATGGCTTGGCCCTACACATGGTGTGGCATGACACCTGGTGGCTGTGGTGATTATAGTAGTGGTGAAGATAGCAAAGAGCGAGGAGGTTGAGATGGGATTGAGCGTAGATAAGGCGCATGAAAGACAACAAGATCAAGAGCTGGTTAAAGAGCCTGCAAATGGAGCATCAGATCATGATTTGATCATGCAAGAAAGAAGAGATTATCTATTGAAACGTGTCTTTGGGAAGACAGTTGATAGGAAAGTCCTCCATTTTCACTGGTAAAGGTGCTAAGCAGGGGATCCTAGGATTGAAATGCAAGAGATTTTGGTCGAATTTTAGGGCTTGGGGAGGCTGGTAGCGTAATGCGATTGTAATTTTATTTTGAAGGGTGGCGAGGGCAAAGGTGTCAAGGTGCATTTTGTTTGTCTCAAAAGGCTAATTTTTATATTTCCATAATTTCCCCTTCATTATGTTGTATTTGTTGTATGGGTTGCATAATCCAATCATGTTAGCTGATTGTATATTTAAAAAATTTTAGTCCAATTGTTCAAATAAAAAAATACTAGAATTAAGATATAGCTACTTTATTTTCTTCATTGGAAGTTATATTTCCTCTTAACTAATCACTTTATCACGTGTGTTACATGTAATATAACACGTAATTAATAATAACAAAAAATGAAAAAAATAATTAAAAAATTAGAAAAACAAACTATATTAAAGTGGCTGATAATTAAACTTAGAGTAAGCTTCAAATTAAATTATATGAAATTGGATGATAATTAAACTATTTTCTTCAAAATAATTAGTTGTAAAATTGGTTAATTACTATCATTTAATAAATATATAAAAAAATTAATAAAAGATAAATAAAGAGTTTTGATTTCACTCAACAATATCAATAATATTTCTTAAATATGTTAAAAAGAAAGGGATATTTATGATATTGTTTATATATATTTTAGGATCTTGTTAAAAAGAAAAACATATATATAAAAATAGGGATGGGGATTCCTCGACTCCGTCAAATTCCCCACGAAATCGAGGACAGGAAAAATTCCTTCCATGAACTCGGGGTTGGGGTTGGAGACGGGGACGGGTTCCGAAAATCGGGGTCTGGGATGGGGAATATATCCCCCGCATATTCCTTGCTCCGTTGACATCCCTAGCTGTAAACGCACGAATGCAGCCTCTCCTTCCTTTTTCTTTTTTTTTTGTTATATATATATATATATATACATTTTCATATTGTTTATACGCCCAAGCCTGCATTGGCCTCTCATTAAACAGAGTTCTAGTTTGGGCTCAACTTTTGTGGGGTTACGTCCACTTGTACGTTTTTGCTGGATCTTTTTCTTTTAAGCCAAGCTTAGCCCATTAGGTACCCATAATAAGCGAGCATATACACAAATACTTTTCAAGTTTAACTTTTTTAGTTAGAAGTGGCAGATGGGCGGGTTGGGTAGGGTTCGGGTTGGGTCAATCAGGTTGGGTCATTTTCGGGTCAAGAGAAATTCTGGTCATTTTCGGTTACAGGTAATTCCGGGTTCGGGTCATCTATATGTCGGGTCATTCGGGTTCGGATCTTATCGAGTTCGGGTAATTCAGGTCTCAGGTCATTTCGGGTTTGACTTCAGGTTGTTTTGGGTTTGAGTTTGATATTTGAGTTTTTGGATTTAGATTATTTTCAAATTCAGCTTGGATCATTTGATTTTTTTCTTTTATGTTTTATCCTTCTATCATAAAATAAAAGATGACTTATACTATTTGTTAACAATTGAGTTTATTTTATTCAAAATTTTAAATAATTTCTACAAAATTATTTCAAAATAATTTAACAAAGTTTTTAAATATTCACAAATTCTCTTTTAGAAAAACACTAATAGTTAATAGGATTTTAAAATTTGAAAACTTTTCTTAACCATGACTTAAGGTGAATAATTTTAGATATCTATTACCAAATGGATTAATACTTAATCCTAAAAAGATATAATTAATTATTAGTAATTTTTTATATTATTAAATAAAAATAATTTAGAGCTCTTTCTTAGTAAAAAAAAAATAATCGATTATAAATTGAAGTTCGAAATCGTTATTGTCACGCCTTGACCTATCCGGGCCACACTGCCTCGAAGTATGTGCAAATCGGTCATGCACCAGAAATACCGCTAGGCATAGTAATGGATATCATCGCTACAAAACAACTAAAACTTTAGTTAAAAATCATTTAATAAAATAATAACTTTAAAAGCATTAACAGTGGAGTAATTTAAAGGAGTACTTATGCAGCGAAAACTACTACACCTAAGCCACCGATGCCTCCTAGTGAGCCTCTGATATATCTACTGTCCTCGTACGCAGATCTGCATCCATCCACATTGAATATAGGTGAGTGACAGAGATTCAATGAATCTCCATTAGGGGTTAGGGCAAATAGGGGTAATCCCAATATATAAACATAAAATAAATAAATATTTTTCTCTTCAAAATCTTTCTCAAGTTCTCTAGGCGAGAACCTCACTTTAAAACAATTTGAATAAATATATACATATCTAAAATGGGCTGGCCTCAATCATACTGAACGCACGATTGGCTGGTCGAATGCCTTATTGTACTGAGGGCTATCATTTTTCTCTTTTAAAACAGTTTTACATTTTCTCTTTCTTTAGCCCGTTTCCTCGGTGGTGCCAGACGTTATGGTGGAACACAGCGACATCGAGACCTGGTGAGTTTTCCTATATGCCTCTCCTAGGGTCTCCACTCACCGTGCCCCTCGATAGGCGGTCCACGGCTACGTCTCTGCATGCCTCTCAACGCGGTCCACGCTCCCTCAAATCGGGGCCCCGAGGAACCTTCTCAATCGCTCATCTCGCATCCCATCCATATCAATATCATATATATATATATATGTATAAAACATATATACACATACATAAGCCTTTATGCTTTCTTTAAAATCATCCCACCCTCTAAGTAGGTATATCACAAAAATACATGTGTGTGCGGTGGATTACCCTTACCCCAAAGCATTTATAAAATCTTTGAAAATCAGTTTATCTTTTGAAAACGTTTTGCCCTAGTGGCTAGGCACTGAAATCTAAGCCACTCACAGTGTTGAGAGGTTCTTATACTCCCAAAAGATCCATGTAGATAAGCATCCGGAGTATCGCCACACTCGATCGTCCGGAATTCTAATACACGGAAATATGTGTTAGCATTCATAATCAAACTAAGAATGCACCTATGAGGCTCTAGCATGACCTAAGAGGGTGTCTTGATGTGTTTTAGGGCTTAGAAAAGTGTCCGAGAAGGCTTGGGGTCAAAGTCGAACACTTGAAGAAGAATTATAAAAATAACCCTAAAGGCCCATGGGCCCACCACACGACTAGGTCGAGTCCCATGTGGTTTTGGGCCTAAAAGGCCACTCCCACGTGGGTTTTGCACTGTTCCCCCGCGGGATCTAAGTGGCTCCTATGTGGGATCTGGACGGCTCCACGTGGGACCTGCACGGCTCTCGCGCGGAGAATAGCCAAAAGCTCGAAAACAGAGCCTTTTACTTAGTTTTCCACGTGTTCGATCGCCAATCATCTGACAGACTTATCCAGGAGATCCTCGCGATGCCTACAACACGTTTTCCAAAAGAAAAACGAGAATCACAAGCTCAAAGTTCCTAAATCTCGAATCTAAACTAGTATCAAGCTAAAAAGCTAAACTTAACTTTGAGCTTGGATCTCTTCTAGACCGATGCATGGAAATGCGTGAAAACTTAATAAAATATAGATTAAGGTAAGTAGAATAACATACCAAGATCTCACCTTGATCCTTCGGTCGGATTGTCCAAATCGACCAAAAGTCCAAAGTTGCTCCGAAGGAGCCAATGAGAGAAGAGGAAGAGAGAGAGGAGAAAAATGAGAGGGGGGAGCTTATCTCCCCTTATTTATAGATAAGCTCAACACCGGGCCTACTTGGATATCGGGCTAGACTTTATCCCTTCTTTTCCACCTCTCATAATCTCGATCCTTGGCCTAATCTATCGACCAATTCACCAATAGATCTCCATTCCATTCACTATGGACTTAAGAAAGCCCAATTAGTGCTTCCATGCATGGTCAATTGTCCCATCTTCCAACTTCGATTTATCTTAAACTCAACTTCTCTTCTTAATTAGACACATCCGGACCAACATATTATTAACTTAATAAGCCGTCTTATGCTATTCTGTTTGTATGAAAAAGTTGAATTAGGTCCGGGTGTGTCAACTCTTCCATCCTTCTAAAAATTTCATCCTCGAATTTATCGAGGTAGCTGTGGCAAGATTTGGCTTCTATTCTAAGCCTTTCTCTTGTTTTTGAATAGTGTTCGTACCACTATTCGCTGCTGATGTACACTAATTTGCGTCTTAATCTCTTTCGATCATGCTCTTTCAAGAAAAGCTTCATTGCTCTTCTGTTCTTAAGTTTGAACCTCATGTTTCCTTTAGCATAGCCTACCCTTACCCATTCATGGATTAGGCTTACTTCACTTCAATTTTGTCGTTTAGAGGTTCTTTCTCTGCTTTAGCTGTGCTTACTCGATCCTCTCTCTTTGCCTTAGTCTTTTCCTTAAAGTCTTTCCTAACGAGACTGTCCTCTTATTACTTCTAGGTTCCATACCCCTTACTCTTGTTAGAAGTCTCTTCTCATTTTCTTTGCCACTGCCTTTCATTTTGAGGCCATTCTCCGACGTATTCCTCGTCGTTTCGTGGTCTTGTACTTATCTTTGTAACCAAGATGTAGGGGGAAGACCTTAGATTAACTCCCTTGCCTCCAAGGTGAGGTGTACGGTGAGTTAATTGTCTCTCCCTTACCTTGGTCTTGCTTCTCCTTTTCATTTATTGCCTCTATTCTCTCTCTTTCTGATATTTTGCCTTTTTAATGTCATGGCATGTGAGTCGAGCTCCTGTACACACTGGCCCACTCTCAACCATATCATATCAAAAGAATTAGAGATCATGCCCTCTCGGCTCTCATACTCTGACCCATTCTCTGACTGCCCATCACTATCTCAAATAGGGCCCCAGGCCCATCTCATAACATCTCTCATCCTCACTGGGATGAAGAACTCTGGGTGGCCTCATGCAGTCCCTAGTCACACTCTGAGTTGGTCCTCTTAAGTGGTCATCACAGAGATCCTAAATATCTCGATCTCTAATCTCTCCTCTCATGAGGATGCCTCACATAGCTCCCAAGTCACTCATACTTGAGCCTCGACTTCATTCCCATCTACGTCATTTCTCTGGCCTCTTATGGCTCTCATTTGTCTTTTAGGCCTCTTAGGCCTCTTCCCGAAAGGGGTTTTCTTTCACCCACTGTCACCCCGTTTACACGGGATATAGCCGATCACACCATGTCGAGATCACTGCGTGCTCTTTATCTTCGTATTTCTCATTGCTATGACTTCTTTTAATCACTTTAGTTTCTTTGCTAAGGGTTGGTTTCTTTTCCTCCTTTCATCAACAGTTCTTTTTGGGGTCTTTTTTCTCCTTCTCTATCATTTTCTTTCTTTTCATTCGCCCACAGTTCATCGTGGGGTCCACCTTTCTCTTGCTTTCCCTTTAATACGAGGCTAGGCAAATCACGCACGTTATACTCGTGCAGCATCCTTTATAGCTTTTTCATCTTCGTATTTCTCTCTCTTAGGGTTTCTTATCCTTTCACCTGATTTGCCCGTATCTCGGGTCCATTGCCATCCCTTGGCATCAATATGCAGTTTTCATTATCTCCATACCCATTCCATTTGGGTTTTGGGCTCACTGCTAACTCCATCTTACTTTGGTTTTTGTGATCTTTCATGACTTGTCCAAGGTTTCTTTTACTTATGCTTCATTCATTCCTTTCCTTGCTTTCTTTCCTGAATTTCTTCATCATTCTTGTCCTTACTTATATTTTCTTCTAACACCTTTACTTCATTTAAGTGTTAAAATTTCCTTTCTTCCTTTTATACTGATGTGCTCATAGAAGCTTATGAGCTTGATGAGTTCCTTTCTTTATCCCTATACTCCTTCCATTGAGTACTCAGGGTTGTCTTTGTCATCCTTCCCGTCTTAGTTCCCTCATTTCTTACTCTCCACATGTGGGTTTTTTTTACCTTAGCCGTCCTCGAACTTTGATTTCCCGCTCTCTTCTTTGTCTTCCTCATCAAGGTTTATCTGTCACGGATAACACCTTTTTCTACCATCCATTGTTTTACAATCTTGTTCGCGCTTAGTTACCCCCATTTTACCTTGGCTTAACTTCATCACCCACATCCTTTCTTCACTTATCATTTTTCGGGGACACTATCTTTAAAGTTAGCCAACTCCTCTTTTTTACAATTTTCATTTGATCCTTTATATTCCTTAACTCATTATTTTTTATCATCCTTTTTATCTTCTCCAGTTCCAACCATTATTTTGGTTTATCCTCACTCTTTCATCGACTCTTATCTAAGCCGATCCACTTTTCTCATTAACTGGGTTTGATTATTCTTAAAATTTCCATCATCATAATTATTCTCATCCTTTCACCTTTGTTTGTTTTATTTTTCCCATACTTTGGTATTCTCCTTTCTTTATCTCTCTTTTCTTCTCTTCCATTCATTCTTTACTGATATCATCAGGGTAGACAAGTGGTGTAAAGCCTACCACCCATCATCCTTGAGGATACAATAACCTCCATTCACTCGATTCTCCACTTTTTCTTTCTATCCAACCTTCTTATCTTTTCTTTATAACTTAAATAATCGAGGGTTTTCTTGCCGTCCTCCAATTCACACTGTTAACCCCTTTTTATCCCAACAGTTCTGGCCACTCATTCTCGTTTATTCTTTCTTTTCTTTGGCCTATTTGTAGTATGATATAGTGCTTTGGCTTGACTCGAATTTGGGGTTCATTATGCTCAACTTTCTTTAGGTAATATATGTTTCTATGTCTTTTATTCGATTTCTTTCACTAGCGTTCTTTTAACTCTCTTTCTAGGCTTTTAAAACCTCTTTTATTCTCTTCATTTAAGCTATCCCTAGGTTATCTACCTAGGTTTTGCCTTTATTACTAACTTCCTAAGCCTTGCTTCTTATTAGCTCATTTATTCATTTCGGTTTTTATTAACCTATGGTTGATTATGAAGCTAGTACCAATTAAGGTTAAAGTTTCCTAGTGATATGTTATGTTTTTCTTCTTTTAAGGCTCTACTCCCAGTTAGCCCAAACTTAGTTCATCAACTGAACTAAGTTTCTCTTCTTTCCATACCCCCATTCATCTTTATTTAGCCTAAAGTTTCATGCTTTCTTTCTTCATTAAGAAAGCTTTTACACTACATCACGACACCTCTTTATCTTTTGTTTAAGGGTTTGCTTTCCCTTTCTTTTTCACTTCTCCTCTTTCTGGCGATATCCTTCACAACTCTGGAAAAAATTTCTTTTTGTGCTCTTTACTTGCATACATGCAGGCATTCCCATCATTGCCATGCATCCCATTCTCTCCGCTTGCTTACTTCCCATTGACTTTTTCAAGGTCATTTCTTATCATCCTTTAACCCCTTAGGAGTGAAGGTTTCTAGCTTTTCTTTCTCTTTATTCTTTTTCCTCATTTTCCTCTTCCTTTCTCTTAACATTGGTATCCAATGGTCAGATAAGTAGTAACGGACGTGTTACTCGTTGACCAATTGGATGTGCTTTCTTTTCATTCTTTGTTCTCCATCTTACTATCTTTGCCTTATTCCTCCTCATCGTTTCCCAAGAATGACTTTACTCTTCTTCTTTCCTTACTATCCTTTTTGCCATTCTCGAGTCCTTTAGAGTTTTCTCTCATAAATTCTTGCTACTTTCTCGAGTGATTCTCCCTTATCTCACCTCTCGTGGTTTTGGGCTCAATCGATCTCTTCCAATTTCCTTAGAAGATTCTCCTCAAGTGCCAATCTTCTCAACTCCAAATGGTTTCCTCTTCATTCCACCTCAGCCGCACCTTTTCTCTAAACCTATACACCAATGGTGTAGAAATGAAGAAACAAGCTAGCCTTTGCTGCAGCCTTGCTCTCAACTTTTACTCGCTTTGGGAGCACATTCCAGGCAATCTGTGGGCTCATCCCTCCAGACTTGCCAACCTGTAGGCTCATCCCTCCAGGCATACAACGGTGTTGGTTCAAGCCCAAACACCCCATACGCTTCCCCAAGGCCTAGGTGTTCAAGTGCCAGTGCACTGCAGCGCTCCTCGAACCCTAGCCGCCAAAGGTTTTGTTACTCCCAAGAGTACACCTCTCTAAGTCTACACGCGATTGGTGTAGAATGTGAGTGGAGTTAATTCAAATTGTGTGGGTCCGTTGCCGACCTCTACCCTTAGCTAGCTCTTCCTTAGCTTTACTTTTTCATCCTTCCATTTGTTGCTTGGATGAAGTGTTCATTGTCCCTTCATCCTTCTGCTTAGGTGCTTTGTCCCATATCTTGAGGTTTTGTCGACCTTGTCCTCCATGATCTCGTATCCATCAACTTCTTGTCTCTTAATCCAACTCTCTCTCTAAATCTACACATTAATGGTGTAGAGAGTGAGAGAAATTAATTAGTCTTCGTGCACATCAGGGCCATCATTGCTCTGTGCAACACTTTTACAGCTTCACTCCTTCCCAAATTTTACACATTACTAGTATAAAGAATGGGGAAAATCGCGATTAAGTCGGGTTAGGTATCAAGCTCGCTTCCTCACTAGTGAGTCTTGATGTCAAGGTAGTGGACATCAAACCAGTTTTCCTTTATTGGTGTGCCTCTGAATAGGCTATCTTGGAGGGTTGGATGAGATATCACCCATCTCGTCATCCTAAGGGATTTACTATCCCTTGTTCAATTTAGCTGTCGAGTAGAAGGAACATTAGAAGCTGAAGAATTGGTTTTGGGAATTTCTCGGAAAGCTTACGTTGCTTTCACGAATTTCGAGGAAAAAAAAGGTGGTCGTGGGGTCATCTCACCTAAAGACCACACTTGAATACTCAATCTGGTGGCTTGCTGCTAAAGAAGGTATTCTATGAATAGATTTAGGTATTTATGATGCATTCGAGTAATCACATACTCGAACTCTAGAGTTTTAAACCTAAGCAATCCACTGGCTTCGAAAACACTTTGTAGCTTTTGAAAAACAGTCAGAATCTTTTAAATGCTCTGATACCAATCAAATTGGCATGCCTCGACCCACCCGGACTGGCCACATGGCAACCGCCACGCTGCCTCGAAGTACATACTGGCCAATCACGCACCAGAAGCACTACAAGGCATAGTAATGGATATCATCGCTGCAAAACAACTAAAACTTTAATTAAAAATCATTTAACAAAATAATAACTTTAAAAACATTACCAGTGGAGTAATTTAAAGTAGTATCTACACAGCAGAAACTACTACACCTAAGCCATCGACACCTCCTAGTAAGCCTCTGATATATCTGCTGTCCTTGTACACGGATCTGCATCCATCCACATTGGATACAGGTGAGTGATAGAAGTTCAATGAATCTCCATCAAGGGTTGGGGCAAACAGGGGTAATCCCAATATATAAACATAAAATAAATAAATATTTTTCTTTTTAAAATCTTTCTCAAGTTCTCTAGGTGAGAACCTCATTTTAAAACAATTTGAATAAATATATACATATCTAAAATGGGCTAGCCTTAATCATACTGAAATCACGACTAGCCGGTCGTATGACTTACTGCACCGAGGGCTATCTCTTTTCTCTTTTAAAACAATTTTACATTTTCTCTTTCTCTAGCCCGTTCCCTCAGTGGTACCAGACGCTGTGGTGGAACATAGCTACATCGAGCCCTGGCAAGTTTTCCTAAGCGCCTCTCTCAGGGTCTCCTCTCACTATGCCCCTTGATAGGCGGTCCATGGCTGTATCTCTGCATGCCTCTCAACTCAGTCCATGCTTCCTCAAATCGAAGCCCTGAGGAGTCCTATCAATCGCTCATCTCGCGTCCCATCTATATCAATATCATATACATATATATATATATATATGTATAAAACATATAAATATACACACACATAAGCCTTTATACTTTCTTTAAAATCATCCCACCCTCTAAGTGGATATATCACAAAAATACATGTGCATGCGATGGATTACCCTTACCCCAAAGCATTTATAAAATCTTTGAAAATCAATTTATCTTTTGAAAACGTTTTGCCCTAGTGGCTAGGCATTGAAATCTAAGCCACTTATAGTGTTGGGAGGTTCGTATACTCCCAAAAGATCCACCTAGATAAGCCTCCAGAGTATCGCTACACTCGATCGTCCGAAATTCTAATACACGGAAATACTTGTTAGCATTCATAATCAAATTATGAATGCACCTATGAGGTTCTAGCATGACCTAAGAGGGTGTCTTGATGTGTTTTGAGGCTTAGAAAAGTGTCCGAGAAGGTTCGAGGTCAAAATCAGACACTTGGAGAAGAATTACAAAAATGCCCCTAAGGGCCTGTGGGTCCGCCGCGCTGATTGAGCCGAGTCCAACATGGTTTTGGGCCCAAAAGCCAACTCCCGCACGGCACCTACACAGCTCCCGTGTGAGAGACTAGCCAAAGGCTTGAGAACCGAGCCTTTTGCTCCGTTTTTCACACTGTTCAAGCGCCAATCGTCCGACGGACTTATCCAGGTGATCCTCGCGATGCCCACAACAGGTTTACCGAAAGAAAAACGAGAATCACAAACTCAAAGTTCCTAAATCTCGAATCTAAACTAGTATTAAGCTAAAAAGCTAAACTTAATTTTGAGTTTGGATCTCTCCTAGACCGATGCATGGAAATACGTGAAAACTTAATAAAATGTAGATTAAAGTGAGTAGAATAACATACCAAGATCTCACCATGATCCTTCGGTCGGATTGTTCGGATCGGCCAAAAGTCCAAAGTTGCTCCAAGGGAGCCAATGAGAGGAGAGGAAGAGAGGGAGAAGAAAAATGAGAGGGGGAGAGCTTATCTCCCCCTATTTCTATATAAGCTCAACACCGGGCCCACTCAAATCCCGGGACAAACTTTATTCCTTCTTTTCCACCTCTCATAATCTCGATCCTTGGCCTAATCCATCGACCAATTCGCCAATGGATCTCCAATCTATCCACTATTGACTTAAGAAAGTCCAATTAGTGCTTCCATGCATGGTCAATTGTCTCATCTTCCAACTCCGACTTATCTTAAGCTCAATTTCTCTTTTAAATAAGAAACATCTAGACCGACGTATTATTAATTTAATACGCCGTCTTATACAATTCCGTTTGTATGAAAAAGTTGAATTATATCAGGGTGTGTCAGATATTAAGTATTAACTTTTTTCATTTTTTCTAAATAATGTTTTCCTACGTATACTGTTATATATAGATAATTAGACATAGTGCTATATCGGCTTTTTAATTGATAAATCATAAAACTTAATTAAAATTTAAAACAATAAAAGATGGATGGTAAAGTAAAGTAAAGTAAAGTACTTCATTTATCTCAGAATATAAGTATTTTTTGAAACTTTTTCTTATCCCAAAATATTTGTCACTTTCACAAAACTAAGGTAATATTTTTATATTTTTTCAAATCTACCCTTGTTAGATTAGAAACCCTTCTTTAATTTATATCCCCTCTCTATCTCTCTCTCTTTGACCATAGAGAGAAAAATAATGGCAGATATAATTATAAGTGAGAGAAATAAAAAAAGTGAAATAAGGGTAAAATAGGTAAATGCATAAAATTTAACATATAAAACTGTTTTTCTTGGTTTGTGTAAAACAGTTAAAAGTGACTTATATCCTGGGATATGGGGAGTATTAAAGTCTAAAGTTAAAAAACCACTGCAAAAAAAAAGTAATAAAGTTTAAAATTAAAACTGAAATAGCAAAACTAAACTAATAAATTAAATCCATAGGTGAAATTTATTTTTTTTAAATATTACATAATGTTAATAGTAATAAAATTAGTTCAATTATAAATATTTAATATTAATTAAAATATTAAATGATATTTGATTTTTTTATATTAACTATAAAATATTAAAGTTTTGACAAAAAATTTAAAATATTAATATAGATATTTAGATAGTTACATAAAAATTTATTATAATTCTACTTATAACAATAAAAATAAATTTTTTTATTGTTCTTAATTATAATTAATAGTAATGTTTTGGTTAAAAAATAATAAAATTTTTTTTATGTATGATACATTGATACTTGACTGGATATATTTGATAAAAAAAATCTAAAAATAATTTAAAAGTATTAAATTTTATTAAATGGTAATTTAGATTTTAGACTATTATGTTTTTTTATTTTTAATTAAATAACTATTTTAAAAATATTAAATTACAATTTCTTTTAAGTTCGGGTCATTTTGGGTTAAATTCTCAGGTTAATTGGGTTCGAGTCACTTCGGGTTTGGATCATTTCGAGTTGGGGTCATTTTGAGTTACGGGTCACTTCGAGTTTAGGTTGTTTTGGGTCTCGGGTCGTTTCGGTTTTGGGTTGGGTCGGGTTCGGGTTTCGTTGACTTTTTAGTCAAATCAGGTTGGGTCGGGTTCTGTTTCGAACGGGGTGTGTCCGGCACCTATTCTCGAGCTAGGTTTTGCCAGCTCTATTTGCAGTAGATAAAATACTCCTTAGCTTCCCTGAACTTTCATCTATCATAAGTTCATAACTTCGTTGATCGGCTCTCCGATGGTTCCTCTATATTCTATAGACGCTCAAACATTCAAAATCCAACGACAAGAGTGGCATTGAGTTTGAAAGTACTAGATGAAAGTTTAAAACGAATGCTTGATTAAAATAATACGCCTTACCATCCCATTTTGTTTATTCATATTTTTTTTTGAAAAATTTTAATTTATTTATCTCATATCATAAATAAACAGTCAATATACTTTAATTTTTAATTTTACCATTTATTTTTTTTATTATTATCACATCATTATATAAAATCTGATCCATAATTTATTTGATCCATATGGTCCAAATGTGACATTGAAATTCAAATCGGCCCATATGACCCCTTTAATAGCGTAACTTTGAATTTTGAATGACGCAAATGGCCCAGATAATTTGGATTTTCCAATAAAGATGGAGTTAAAAAAAAAGGGCAGTTACCAAAAGAAAAGAAAAGTGAAATCACCAAACCCTTTGGCCAATATTTTGGTGTCTGCCGGCTCAACGATATGGGTGGGGAGTGAAAATCAATACTCGAAATGTATAATATTTGACTAGTTATATCGAATTATTAAGCAAAGAGATGCAGGTGTATTATTAATTTATTAGAACCACACAGTGCCCAAGAGTCTAAACCTGTGTCATATATATACAAATTATTAAGCTGCATCAATGACAATCAAGATAATACTATTGTATTATCTTGTATTTTATCATACAATAATAACTTAATTAAAGAAGTCCAATACACTTCTAGGGGTCGAAACACTCAAGGGGAGTACCTCCAGAACCACCAAAATAGAAACTATACCGCCAGTTAGGTCTGAATTGATTATCTCCTTCAAGATAACAGCGAGACTCGGCAATTTCGACCATGCCATCATCCACATCTGTCAATTGACCAATTGATGTCTCGTCTAGATATACAACTTGTTCGGCATGTGCAGTTCTTTCCGAAATTCCATTCTCAAAATGTCCACTTCCCATTTGAGGACTTGTTGTGTCTGTGGAATGGGATACAACAGAACCTCCATATTTTAATGTATCAAATGTCCCGGTGTTAAAACATTCAATTGGAAAGTACCCAACTAGATCTGAGAAACTAGTTCCAGCATATACCATCCACCTGTTTAGCCATATATCCTGAACGCATATATATTAATTAAATGTTATAGTTCATATAGCTTTGAATTTAATATTTAATTAATATATTAAAAAAAGGGAGTGTAACAATTTACCTGAAGCACAGCGAACAATATGACAAATTGTGGACCATTGTAGGTAGAGGTCCCATTAATTATGGCTCCGAGTGGAATTCTATCACTGGTCAATACGAAACAGTTGCAGTCGAGATTATAGCAATCTGAAGCCTTCCATGAAGGGTTGTCGCCCTTGCCATTGTCATTAATTTGGATGCAATAATTTTAGTTGTAACTAGTAATAATTTCAATAATATATATATATATATATATATATATCTTTAAGTGTGCGCGGGTGTATATATATATATAAATATATAAATAAAAATATTTTTTCTCAAAATGTTTTAATACTCAACTTGTTTCTTGAATTATAAAAAAATGATAGATTAATTTTTTAACCATTTATTTGAGACAGTTATATACTTAAACTTTTATTTTGAGATATTTAAAATGGATGAAAATTTAATGAAAACAGTCAAAAATTAAGAATAATAACTTTTATTTTTAAATTAAAAACTTGATATGAAAAAATTACATTAGTGTCAGATTAGAGACTAAACGATTTCCGTCAAGTTTTCCATCGTCTAAAGGTTTATGTATTTCAAAATAAAAATTTGGATCTGCAAATATCAAGTAAAAGTTTAGAGGATAATTTGTCATATTTAGTATAGTTTAGAGGATAAGTTGGATGTTAAGCTCATTCAAAACTAAAGTAATACTAATCTAATAAAGAAGATAATGAGCAAAGTTTCAAAATAACTCACTGTCCATTGTATGTACCAACGAGAATTTGTATCACCGTACAAATCTGGATTTACCTAGTTAAGACAAAAAAATTATCGTAAATATATATTATTTAATTTAGTTTGCTAAAAGGATCATCTTTAGTACCTGATTAATTAAGAAAGATTAGAAAAATCTTTTAGAGAGAGAGAGAGAGAGAGAGAGAGAACAACTGAGTCGAGCTAGCCGGCCGGCTTGGTGGGTGGGTTGCGACTTGCGACTTCCAAGCCTCCTTTGTTTAGTGCCTTGTTTGTGTTTTTAATATTAAAGCAACTAATCCATTGTATAGATATGGATACCAAGGGATAACAAGAAATGTTTCTTAATTCACAAGGCAAAGAAAATGCTTACTGTCCATCCAACTTCGACTTTAGAAGTGACCGGATTCCCGTTTGTCATGGTTACTGCAGCTGAACTAATTTGGTGAGGTCCAACTGTAGGATTATACACGCTAAGGAGGGCACTTATCCCGCGGTACCTTCTGTTTAAGTTTCCTTTTGTTTGGATTCCTGAAAACTATATACATAAAATATTGTAAATAGATTGCAATTAGCTTTGATTTTGTTTGCTCTTTTTTTTTTGACAAAGCTACAAGTAAAACAATACAATTCCTTAAAAATTATTAGCCTACATATATACATATACATATATAAGGAGTGGTCAACTTACTCTTCGGTATCATTTTTAGGTTAATGTATGATTAATATTTTAGTAAACCGAAACTGAGCTTTTATATCTAAAAATATACAAGCTTTAATCATGCACATAAAATTTCTAGTCAATCTGATATATTTCTATAATATCAATCTAGACCTCAACAATTTTTGAACATTTTTAGTATATGCTAGACATGCATTAATTTTAACATAGCTTAAACTTGATATTCGCCATGCATGACTTACCTAAATAGAGCACGAAATTTAATGTTTCTTAGTTTTACCACTGGGAGATTGGCTTATTGGGAATCTTCATATGGTTCTTTATTTTCTAGAGGTGGAAACATGAATGGCAGTATATCTTTATTTAGGTGTTATCTTTATTTGGACCAGACTTTATAGAATTATTTTTGATGCACCTGACAACAGTAATGCAAGGAGATTTGAAGAGCCTATACTGGCAATGGTATAGAACCGTTGAAGAATGGCTTTATGAGAGGGAGTGGATGGTCAAAAGAGGAGGCTATGATGAGCATCAACGCTTCATTTATTACTTCGATTCCTAAGTGTAATGAAGCAGTTTGTTTGAGCCAATATCGACCAATTAGCTTGATTGGTTGTATTTACAAACTAATTGTGAAGACGTTGGCTAACAGGCTTAGAGAAGTGAGGACTGAAATTATTGATGAGAACCAATTTGCTTTCATTGGAGGGAGACAGATTCTTGATTGTTCCTTGGTGGCTAACGAAGTGATTGACTGGATGAGGAAAAATGATGGAGGATTGTGTCTTAAAGTTGACTTTGAAAAGGCTTACGACTCTGTCAATTGGAATTTTCTTGAGTTCATTATGAGGAACATGGGTTTTGGTGACAGATGGGTGAAATGGATAATGTGTTGTGTCTCAACTGCTTCGGCCTTGGTGTTGGTTAATGGTTCAGCTACTAGACACTTCTGGTTAGCAAGGGGTTTGAGACAAGGTTGTCCCTTGTCACCTTTCCTGTATTGTTGGGCAGGCGCTCAGTACTTTGATGAGAAAGGCTCTAAGCGTTGAGTTGTTTGAAGGAATTAAGATTGGTGATCTTGTCATTGCTCATTTGCAAAATGCAAATGATACTTCGATTTTTATTAAGAAAGATAAGGAGCAACAAATGTATGTGAAAAGAGTTCTAAGGTGCTTTCAGATGGCTTCGGGGGCTTAAAATTAACTTTTCCATGAGTATTTTAAAGTTTATGATCAAGAGTTGAGATCGTAGGCGGATGTTATTAATTGTGGAGTTGACACGCTTCCCTACAACTATTTAGGATTGTCTTTGGGAGCTAGAGCAAATGCTATTTCTGTGTGGCAACCGGTGGTGGAGAGATTTAGGTCCAAACTTGCTGTGTGGAAAGCAAAGCTTCTTTCGTTAGGTGGTAGGCTTACTCTTGTTAATTCTGTGTTTTCTAGCTTGCCTATTTATTTCATGTCTCTATTCCAACTCCCCTATACTGTCCAAAATGAATTGGAAAAGATTATGAGAAGGTTTATTTCGGCTGATTCTGACTCTTCCAAGAAGATTCACTTTGTTGATTGGAATTCCATATGTAGAAGTAAAGATTTTGGTGATTGGGAATTTCAAGTTTATGTCTAAAAAGTAGAGCTCTTTTTAATAAGTGGTTATAGAGATTTCGGAAATCAGAAGCACAGCTTATGGAGAAAGGTTGTTGTTAGAAAGAACTTAAAGGAAATCTTGCTAGATGCTCAGCGTTGTGGAAAGCTATTGCCGAACCTCTATATGGTGTTGATCAATGATCAGACATCTTTGCTCCTAAAAGCCTACTTGGGAATTTCAATTGGAAATGGAAAGAATGTTGCTTTTTGGAGTGACGCATGGGCAGATGGTCATGTTCTTAAAGAATTGTTCCCAAGAATGTTTGCTTTAGCTCGTAATAAGTGGGGTAAAATTAATGATTATGGCAAATGGAACAGTGACTCATTGGAATGGATAACTGAAATGAGAAGGCCTTTGTTTGACTGGGAGAAACAACGGTGGGACGATCTATCTCCAAGAGGTGTTAAGAAACTTTGTGCTATTAGATGAATGGGATGACAAGTTAACATGGAAGCCTAACCCAATTGGTCTTTACTCTCAGCTTCTTTCTGCAGATCGTTCATGGCATTAAATTACGAGAGTATGGAGGAAGGTAAGTTCATTTGGGCTAGCTTAGCTCCACCGAAGTTAAAGTTCTTGTCTGGCAAATTTTAAAGAAAAAAATGGTTGTTAAAAAAGAGCTATTCAAAAGAGGTATATATTATTCAGGCAGATTCAGCTAGATGTTCTTTTTGCAAAACTGATATGGAATCGGTCGGCCACCTCTTCTTTACCTGTAAGTACTCCTGGTTAATCTAGATGGTTTGTTCCATCTAAATCAAACTGAATCAGTCTCCCCTCAAGAGCTAAAAGTTTTCTTTCTTGCTTGGCAACTCACCTAAATCAAGAAAGGAAATTGTAAAGTTTGGAGAATGTTATTTTTTTTTTATTGTATGGTCCCTTTGGCTCTATAGAAATGATATGGTGTTTAGTGGAAATTTTTTTTGATGTTATTGAGCTTATCAGTATTATCAAGCTCCGTTTATCTTGGTGGATTCAGGCCAAGTGGCCTGAGATTTATGTCACAATTCTTGATATTTACAGATAGCCTAATGAAGTCTTGATTGAAAGCATGGAAAAGAGAATGCCTAGACAAGTTACATGGTGCAAACCGCTATAGGAGGTCTGCTTAGAGATAAGGAAAGTTCTTATTGAATTCTCTAAACCAACTGGAACCTGTGACACAAATGAGGCAGAGGTACTTGCTATCGAAGAGGCTGTGGTCACGTTTGGAGTGTCTAGATGGGCTCAGTCACATGGATTGATTGTTGAAAGTGATTCTAGTAATGTGGTAAAATGGGCGAGTAATCCTGCTAACTCGCCTTGGAAGGTCAGAAAGTGGATTGTTATTATCACTGTTATTAGGCGTAGATTTATTACTTTCATCATTCAACATACTATCAGAAAGTGCAAATAGTGAGGCTGATCGTTTAGCTAAGAGTGGGGTAGATAGAGATGCCCCCCTTCCCACTTTGCTTTGCCTAATGTACTGTTTCGGTTTTTCCCTCCCATTGTAATCTTTTTCCATCAATATATTTCTCCTATCTTTCAAAAAAAAAATGAAGAGGCTATGACTAGTTGGTTGCCTCCTTTGGATGAGTATATATGTAACCCCAATGTTGATGGTGCTGGCAGTTTGATAAGAACCTTTGCAGGGAAAAGGCTTGTCGGATTTCACGCTCATTTAGGTTGTGCTTGATAGGACAAAAAAGTGGGGGATGGAAAAAGGAGGACAAAAAATTGAAATTGGTGAGTTTGGTAGAAGAGAAAACTGAGAAGAAAGAAAATAAAGAAGATCCAAATTTTCTTCCCATTATTCGTAAACCAAATCCATGCAAATTCAGGTGGATGATAAGAAAGAAAATGAGGCTCGTGTTTTTAAATAGCAAAGAAAATACCAAAATACCCTTTCATCAAAAGGCATATAAATATGCAAGAACAAGGGCTATCTTAATATATTTTTTTTAATCTTTGTGTTGTATCCATATTTTCATTTATTATGATTGTTGCAAATGAATTTCTGACTTCAGTAAAGTTAATTCATTAGGTTATGTTTCGATAGCTTAAGATAGACCTTATGTATTCTTCTTAATGTCGTGGGATTCAAAATTAACGTTGATTACAGTTCTGATTCTCATCCTCTTTAACCTCATAATAATTTCAAGTTATTATTAGAGATATAGATAGGATAACCAATTGGCATGGAAGTTCAACATGAATGCCAACGAGGAACTTGAATCCTATACTTTGGAGGAATTGAATGCTTGGAAGCAAAGAAAATGCATGACAATGTTAATCGAAAATACATATTAACTTGAAAAATATTGATCATATATTTTTTGGATTGTGTCAATTTATATAGATTAGGCATTGAAAAATGTTGAAAAATGTTAGATTTATGGGAAATTTGTTTTTCTTAAAAAAAAAATTACCAGCTGCAATTCAACTTTGATGATGTTTTCATTTGACAGAAATTTTAACACACTCGGACTTAATCCAACTATTCCGTAAAAATGGAATAGTTTAATTAAGACGGCGTATTAACTCAAAAATACTTCGATCCGGATGTGTCTGATTGAGAAGAAAAGTGAAAATTAGGATAAGACGGAGTTGAAAGATGAGATAAGTAACCACGCATGGAAGCACTAATTGGACTTCTTTAAGTTCATAGCCCTTTGGATTGGATAAACATTAGTGAATTTGTCGGTGGATTAGGCCAAGGATCAAGATTATGAAAGGTGGAAATGAGGGAATAAAGTCTGCCTCGGGATTTGAGTAGGCCCGGTGTCGGGCTTACCTATAAGTAGGGGGAGTTAAGCTCACCCCCTCTCATTTTTCTCCTCCTCTCTTCCTCTCCTCTCATTTGCTCTCTCGGAGCAATTTCAGACTTTTGACAGATTCAGAAAAACTGACCGAAGAATGAAGGTGAGTTTCTAATATGTTATTCTACTCACCTTAATCTACGTTTTATTAAGTTTTCACGCATTTCATACATTGGTCTAGGAGAGATCTAAGCTCAAAGTTAGGTTTAGATTTTTTAGCTAGATTTAACCTTAGATTTGTGATCTAGGAACTTTGAGCTTGTGATTCTCGTTTTAGCTTCGGTAAACATGTCGTGGGAGACGTAAAGAATGTTCATCTCGAATTTTGGGCTGAACAGTGGGACGGTGGGCTCCAAAATCGAGAAAAATGGCTCTATTCCCGAGACTCCCGCGCTGTAGTGACCTGGAGGCCAAGTCCCGTGACCCCTAGCCCAGGGGTAAAATGGTAATTTTTTGTCAAGTGTCCGATTTTGACCTCGGACCTTCCCGGACACTTTTATAAGCCCCAAAACACATCTAAACACCCTCTTAGGTCATGCTAAAACCTCATAGGTGCATTCATAGTTTGATTATGAATGCTAACACGTATTTCTGTGTATTAGGGTTCCAGATGATTAAGTGCGATGATGCTCCGAAGGTTAAGTTACGTAGATCTTTTGGGAGCATACGAACCTCCCAACACTGCGGTGGCTTAGATTTCTTTGCTTAGCCACTGGGGACAAAGGTTATATAAATGATCTTCAAACGTTTTGAGATACGGGGAATCCACTCACACACACACTTGCTTGGTGATATACCCACGTAGAGAGTGGGACGTTTTCAAGGAAAAGTATAAAAATTTACATGTGTGCGCTTATGTGCATGTTTATATGTTTTAAATATATATGTTTTATACATATATATATATATGATATTTAATGATGATGAGAGGCGAGATGAGCGATTGAGAGAGGTCCTCGACGCTCCGATTAAAGGGAGAGTGTGGACCGAGTGAGAGGCATGCAACCAAGTAGATGTGGACCGCCTATCGAGGGGCACGGTGAGTGGAGACCCTGGAAGAGGCGTGTAGGGTAACTCGTCAGGGTTCGCTGTAGCTGTGTTCCACCACAACGATTGGCACCACCGAGGGAACAAGCTAGAGAAAGAGAAAATGTCAAAATGTTTTAAAAAGAAAAGAGATAGCCCTCGGTGTAGTGAGGTATACGACTGACGGGTCGAGCTTTCAGTATGTTAGAGGCGAACCCATTTGTTTATGTATTTATTTAAATGGTTTTAAAGCAAATTCTTATTGGAGAATTTGAAAAGAGATTTTGAAAAGAAAAATATTTATTTTATTATTATGTTTTGGATTACTTCTGTTTCCCTAACCCCTGATAGAGATTCATTGAATCTCTGTCACTCACCTGTATCCAATATGGATGGATACAGATCTGTGTACAAGGATAGCAGATAGATCAGAGGCTCACTAGGAGGCGTCGGTGGCTTAGGTGTAATAGTTTCCACTGCGTAGGTATTCTTTTAAATTTGTCAACTGGTGTATATTTTAAGGTTAATTATTTTATTAAATGATTTCTAATTAAATTTTAGTATTGTTTTGCAGCGATGATATCCACTTCTATGCCTTGCGGTGCTTCAGGTGCGTAACTGGCCAGCACGCACTTCGGGACGTGACAAATTTTTATGATATTAGCTTTTTTTTGGAAAAAAACAAATTATAAAAATAGTTTTTTTATTGTATTAGACCTAGCTTTATATTAATAGTAATAAAGTTTTCTTTATTTTTCTTCTTTTTGGTAATTCCTTTTTTTTTTGAAAATAAATCCATAAAATATTAATAGAATAGTTTTCCTTCTAAATTTGTCATTCTTATTTCATAAATAAAAAATTAATAAATGTCAACTAAAAATTGTTATTGTATAAGGAAGGGTATAATGGTAAAAATATGTTAAAATTATTTTCTTTCCATTTATTTTTCTCCTCTACCAACCAATAAGAACAAAGAAAATCAGTTTTTTATCAAATTTTTCATCTCTCCTAGTCCTACCAAACATGCTAAGGGATAAATAATTTTATTTTTCATCTTCTTGTTTTTCTTCCCCTTCTTATTTTCCTTTTTTTCTAATTTTCCATCTCTTCGACCAAGTAAATCCTAGGTTTTTGTTCAAACATGTTAGCTAGCTGAGCTAAAGGATAGAGGTTTATAGAGATTGGAGTGTTGTCTTCCTCCCTCTCCCACCATGTTCTTCATGAGGGAAATTTTTGTGTGGATGCTTTGACTAATCAAGTTGTTACTCGTAGGTTAATGTTAAAGTATTGAGGCAACCATCAAGGTTTCTTGCCTTGATGCTTTGGGTGTAGAATATCCTATTTACCATGCAATATTATTAAGTTATAAAAAAGTGTAAAAGTTTTTTTTTTGAATAATAAAAAGGTGTAAAATGTAATCCATAATGAAAAGGGATCTACTTACATTCGGTGTTAAACTTTTAGTTTTACCTTGAATATATATCTAAAACTTTTAGTTTTATACCTTTTTATAACTAGGCGTATGATTAATATTTTAATAATTCGACCGTTGAATTTAAAGATATATTCAAATTTATTATGCACATAAAATTTCAAGTGAATTCGATATTTTTATGATATCGATCTAAACTCTAACATTTTAGATATTTTTAATATATATTTAACAATAAAAAATTCTATCGCATTAGAACAAATATGAGCTAGATATTTTAAATTAACTTGAAATTTTGTATGCACGATGTATGTGAATAGAGCATAAAATTCAACGGTTAGATTAACCAAATATTAATTGTACGTTAAATTATGAACGGGTGTAAAACTCTTAATCTTACACTAGGTGTCAAATGATTCCTCCTCATTCATCATATATATACATAAAAAAAAGGAAAATAGAAGACCAAGAAATCAAACTAATTATAAGCATTAAACAAAAAAAAAATTAAAAGCAATATCATGGATTAATATTGCCACGAATTTAAATAAATAACAGAACGTTTACTCACTTCAAAACCATGGTTCCATTCTTGTTTCACTGATGCATCAAACAATTGTCGTCTTTGACCAGTTGTCCTCTCCATGGGGATGGTTCCTTTAGGGCATGGTTGCTTCAATTTTATGTCCGCATACCGAACGCCTGGGGCCAGTGATCGGTTGGATCGCATTTGCGCCACCATTTTCAGTACCTCCTTGCTAGGTCGCATCTATTTAGCAAATCAATTTGTATTTAAGCAAAAGCAATGACGAATGTTTTTGAATTGCACTACAAATATTTAATAATGGTATCAGAATTTTATGCAGAATGGGAAAAAAAAGGAAGAAGAAGAAGAAGGAAACTATATATAAAACCAATATCAGAATTACATGCTAACCAATTAAAAGAAGAGCTAAAATTACAGTCGACGACCTACCTGGTTATGCAAGTTTCTCGGTTCAGGGAGTTCATTGGACAGTATAAAGTTAATTAATTTAAAAAGAGTTATATATTTATATATAAAATATAACTATATATATAATTAATTTCAACAAATATATATATATATATATTTATATATTATATGTTTTGTTGATAGACTATATTTACAACAAATTAATAGACACAAAGACCAGCTGTCTTGTTAATTAGAAATTAGCAATGGCAAGATCAAGCGAGATCCTATGTTCAAGGTTTACGTTCTTCATTATTCATGGTAAATCCCTTAATTTTTTTTCATCTATAATTTTTTTTGTTATTGGAAAAAATATTGGTTTTATTTCATCTGAAAAGAAGTAAAATTCATTTGTAAAATTGTAATATATTATTTCCTTAATAGAAAGCCATACATGATGCATGATGTTAAAAATCAGTAATAAAATCATTTCATATATTAAATTGAGTAATAAATCAAAACGAAAACTTTGAATATGTTTTCAAGCACTAATTGATATCAAAATGCATTAACCACGCATAGATTTAGTTGTGGAAAGGATCTTTCCCTTATTTGCTTATTCCTGATCCCTTTATAATAACAAATATGCTTTTTGACCTACATACTTCATCCGTTACGTCTCTGTCCTGCCTGACATGACTTACCATTATCAATTTATCACAAAGTTTAGTTCCACCTTTTACCAAATTTAATCCCACTTTTAATAAGGATAATTATAAACGGTAAGTTTTGAAATATCATAAGTTTGTCGTGATAGGGATTTAAAAAGAAAATAAAGTGAAACCAGATAAATGAAAGCCATCTCAAATAGTTTGGGAGATATAATAAAAATAGACGGATCATATAACATTACTCTTATAATAATTATTATATGATTCTCCAATCAATTTAATTTTTATCTCGATCCGAAAATGTACCATATATGTTAGAGACTACCTAAATGGGTACGTAAATGGTCTATATATTATTTGTTGCTATTGCGTATAGCTGAATCAATCATTGAGGTTTGTCTAGACAAACCTAATAATCTTCCCCACTTATTCCTTTTTTTTTTTTGAAGAATCTTTCCCACTTATTCTACTTTTATTTTTTAAGGTTATATCGGAACCTAAATTAACCATCAGTTATTAAAGCCAAAAAACAAATGTGTGTACATAGAATTGTCAAAAGCTTACCCGAACTCAAAAAATCCTTTCAACCGCCGAACCCAAAATTAACCCGATCTGATTTGACAAAAAAAAGTAAACGACCTGAACCCGACCGATCCGAAACCCGATTGATCCAAGAATCAAACCCGTTAAACCCGAGAATCTAACCCGAAAAAGCCCGACAGACTAATGAAATCATTTTATATATCTCTTAAATTTCAAATTTAATAAATAGATTTAACATGTTTGATATCACTCTTAGAAATGCTTATTAGTTAATAGTTACTTAAAGTGATTTTATATAATATAAATAAAAATAATCAATTATTAATGAATGTTACATTAAGGTTACTTTATTATATTCATTAATCAATTTCTAAGCAATTTTTTTTAACATTAAACATATATAAACAATTCATTGTATGAACAAACAATATATTATCAATATTATATAAAATAACTAAAATAAAATATCAATAATAAGTAAATATTACTAATTTATTTAATACATTTATAACATTACAAATTTAATTGATTTGGTTACAATTTATAACAAATTTAATAAATAATGTTTTTGATAAAATCTATCTTAATTATTAATTTCTAAAATTAAAACTTTAATTTAATTTAAAGTAATCGAAAACTTAAGAGTTAAATTCGAAAAATCTGAATTCAAATGATATGAAATCTAGAAAACCTGAAACCCGAAAGACCCAAGGGTCAAACCTAAAAAATCTGAAATCGAAATGACCCGAAACCCGACAAACCCGATGACAAAACCCGAAAAATGCAAGTCCGAATGACCCAGACCCGAACCCAAATGACTCGAAACCCGAATGACCCGAAAATCTCTTTTAACGCAAATTGACCCGACCTGATTAACCCGAACCCGAAACCTATCCGACCTACCCAATTTGACACCTCTATGTGTACATATGATGGTGCAAACTAGAGCTGTCCAAGGGCCGGCTACCAGTAGGTCCACCCAATATTTGGGAGGATTTGGACAAGATTTTTAATTTAAAGGACTGGGCTTAAACAAGATTTTAAGGCCCGTTTCAGGCTTGGTCATAGTTAAAAAAAATAAAGGCCCGACCCAGCCCGAATTACTATTTATTTAATATAAATATATTTTTATATTTATTTTATTTGTTAATGTAGTGTTTTCCTTTTTCTTTTATACATGATATTGATATTTTCAAATATTATTAATATTTAGATTTTGTTAATCTTGCAAAACTTGTTTTAGATGATAATTTCTTAAATGTGTTGATTTATTTTTATTTATATTATAAATTAATATAAATTAATTTTTAAAATTAATGTATGAAAAAAATTAAAAACGGGCTTTTAGACAAGCCTCAGGCTTACATAAATATTTTAAGGCTGAGTTTGATAAGATTTTAAGGCCTGTTTAATAAACGGATTGGGCTTAGGCAAGGAAATCTCTTAGAAATTATTGCTTGGACCCGGCCTGGCCCATGGACATCTTTAGAACAAACGATGACAATAGGAAAAAAAAAAGGATAATGAATCGCAAACCTAGGGTTCAGCCCAAGCGATTGACTAAGATAAGTCCAGTTTAAATAAATAGATTCTTATTTCTTAATTAATTATTATCTAATGATATGGATTAATATTCAACAAGTGTCAAGAAAATTTAGTAAATAATAATTTTTTTAAATTCCAACCAAAAACCGAAAGGTTATAGAACCTGAATTTTGTGATTTTTCAATGCAGGATGCTTAAAAGCAGGTTGGTCGTATATGTCCACACAATCATATATTATCCCATGCTCTGTCTGCAATGAAATATAAGAATATCTTAATTAGTAAAAGAATTAGTATAATTTTTATTCTAAATAAATGAAAACAATTACAAATACTAAAAGTCAAAGGAATACTTCGTGTGTCTATATTGTTCAAACTTTGAAGAAGAAAAAGATTTTTTTTTTCCATTAAAAACGACAAAACATTCAACTTACAACCAATTGATATCATCAACAGTGAGCGAAGTAACCATCAAACTTAACAGATTTGAGATACATTTAATAACTATGAAAATAAAGGAATCTTTAACATACGTAAATAAATAATACTCATGTGACTTGAGGAAAATCATTACCTCAATGGTTTTTACGGTACCATCAACAGGAAGTGAAGTAACCATCAAATAAAAAAGAACGACAACAACTACTTTGAAACTCATAATCATGGATTGAGGGAAAATATTGTTATCTTTTTGTTTTTGTACGTCTTTTGTTCAGAAGATATATACATATATATATATATATATATAGTAGAAATTGACCCGGGCTACGTCTTGGGATTTTTTTAATTTTAAGTATTTAAATTTTACTTTTTAAAAATATGTGAGGATTAAGATAAAAAAATAGAACATATGATTATTGAGATTACATGTAAATCAAAATGTAATACAAAAATATATAAAAAATCATTTTAATATACACATCTAAGATAATGTTAATTAACTAATAAATAAAATACATATATAAAATATTATATATAAGTTGAACATATTGATTAATCATTAAATAAAAATATATAAATCAAATATTAAATTCTTTAATAATAAATGAATTTTAATAGCATATTTAATATATAAAAATATGAAAAATTTTCCTCAAACCCCAAAAAATCACCAAACTAAACCTTTTATTTAGACTTATCAAGGGTAAAAAAGATCCTATAAAAATATATTGAAATTTTCAATAATATAAGTAAATATAAAAAAATTTTAAAAAAAGAGAGAAAAGAACAAATGGGTCCTTTAACCCAAAATACAAAAAAAATGATAAAAAATTAAGAGCCAATGAAGAGATGACAATTATACCCCTCATTCTCTAATATGCTTCAATTTTCGTATATGGTAGTATATATATATATATATATATATATATATATTTATTTATATGACAGAATAGATATAGCATGGATTCTAGGATTCATTTCACCTGCAGTTAGTTACACTACATTGCTACAACTCGCTAACACGTGGACCTATAAATGCTTGAAACGTACATGAGAAATCTTGATTATTTTGAACGTTTAGACTATAGGATTAACGATGAAATCTCATAGTAGACAATCACCAATATCAATTCAAAATTCAGAAAATATATATTAAGAAAACAAAAAATATTTTGCCTGGGGACGGATTTAGTTACCTCCACTCAAGTCCTAGACCTCTTAAAAGTATATTATAAGATATACACCGAAATTTTAATTTCTTTGCAATTGGCCCCCAGTAAAGTAGAGAAAAATGTAAAACATAAGTGATTTTTACAAAATTATTGAAAGGAATTAGACAAAAAATAATTTTTACAAAAATATTTATAAAGTCCTAAAGTAAGGACTTTATAATCATTTAATTTATAAAGGGCTTAACCAAAATCAAAAAGAAAAATCAACAAAAGTGAAAAGTCGGGTAAGCTAGTCTTCTTTCATTCTTCAACACTATACATGTTATAATTTACCCCCAATGAACATAATTCCTGAATCTGTCCTTGATTTTGTGGTTAACTCCAAAGTCTAGACGTTAGAAGTGATCAAAGATTTCTTGTGAATGTGTCAAATATTTATTGGTCCACGCCAGGAAATTGTAGTATTGTAGCATTAGCTAACTATAGGTGATTCAAAGTCATATTCTGGATAACTTCAATTGCTCAAAAAGGTAACTAATATTATTAGTTAAAAGGGAAATAAATCAAGGCTGGTTGCATAGAATTTGGCTTCGTAGAATTTTTTCTTAAAAGGCAAATAAATCAAGGTTGGTTGTATAGAATTTGACTTTGTAGAATCTTTTCTGTCATATCGTGACCTACTGACTTGGGCAAGAGATAATTGTCACACTGTCTCGAAGTACATGTCGACCGGCCACATCTTCAAAATACCCCAAGGCATTTATTGATAGTACAAAAGCCAAAACAAACCTCAAATATCATAAAGCAAATCAAGGTTTAAAGTAGTTATACCAATACACTACTGAAAATACCATAATACTATGATATAGGAAAATTCCCCAAATATGAAATATCGAAATACAAGAATATTCAAAATATGCAGAGTGAAATAAAACAAGGCACAATGGAATTATAAAACCATGGTGGATTAGTAAACGCTAAGAAGATGATCACCTAAGATAGTAGAGATGTAGCTCGCACTAGCTACAAGATGATAGCTCCTCACTGAGCTTGAATCACCTGAAAACATTAAAATATTGATAGGTGAGTCCAACTGACTCAATGATA
Source organism: Microcos paniculata (assembly GCA_030664755.1). Classification (NCBI taxonomy): domain Eukaryota; kingdom Viridiplantae; phylum Streptophyta; class Magnoliopsida; order Malvales; family Malvaceae; genus Microcos; species Microcos paniculata. Next base: position 22,673,064 of record CP131461.1, read on the forward strand.
TAATTTGGAAACGATGTAAAAGATAAAGATGGGAGGGATACCATTATACCAAAAACAAATCTTAGAAATCATCAATTTCTTTCATAAAATAATTCCCACCAATAAATCATTGGGTTTAAAAGTATATACCATATACTAGGACGACACTAAAATGGTCAAATCCCATCAATCAATGTACGTATCGTTGGGAGCAATCATCAAATAATCATCATATAAAATAGATTATATAATAATAAAATGCCCACTCTCCCAACGTTGTCATTCGTTTCTCTTGCAATTACAAATGCTCATGGTGAGCTACCTTACGTGCCTCTCAACCAAAAGACCCATTCACTTGTCCCTCTATCAATAGACAACCCATAGGCTATTTATCACTCACCTATATTGTTCACAACAAGTGCAAATCATAGGCTACTTATTTGCTAACGATGCCCCTCAAAGGGCTAGGCACACAATGACTAATATAAATACCTTGATCTGGCAAGTCACGCAAGGACCATTATCATGCCATGATCAAGTTCACAATAAAATCATTTAAAACAGTTACATATATCTCATGTAAATTTATAATATAGCCTGCCCACATAAAAATGTGTATATTTGTGTAGTAGATAGTTGTATCCCAATACAGTTTAGAACATTTAATTTAAAAACAAATAAAAAAAACACTTTGCCATCAATGTCACTAAACATTGAGACCAAACCACTCACAATCTGGGAGACATGTATATTTCCATAAATTGATCTAACTACATAGCTAAAGCCTTCGCCGCGATCTTTCGTTGGTGTTCCTAATTCGCATTTAAAAATCCATTTAAAAATCAAAGGATGCAAATGTAGAGTCAAGGTAGCCTAAATAAGGTCCGAACATATCTCATAACAACCCTAGGCTAAACATGACACACCCGAACATATTTAAACCTTTTCATATTTAGCGGAATAGGAGAAGACGATGTTAGTACGGGAATCGAATGTGTCCATAGATAAATAAACCTTGGTGTTAATAACAAAGAAGAGATGTTAAGGATAGGATAAGATGGGGTGAAAGTTGAGGTATTCGATAGAGCTGGATAATAGAGGAAACCGTGGACCAAATTGGACTCCCTTTTAAGCCCAAAACCAAAGACTATAGGCCCAATGATGTAGAAACTCGAAAAAGTTGGGCCTAGGAAGAGAACCGAAAGAGAATTGGGAATAAGGGGGAGGTCTAGCATGGGACCTTAAGTAGGTTCAGCATCAGACCTATACTTATAAAAAAGGGAGGCCAAGCCTCTCCCTAAATTTCTCTTCTCCTCTTCTCTTTCTTCTTCTTCTTCATTTTCTTTCCTCTTCCACCACTTTCATCCAAACCACCACCTAAATCACCTCCGAGGTAAGAGATGTGGGAACTAAGATGGAAGACCAAAGATGGCAAGCCCTAAGTACTTAATAGAGGAAGTACAAGGACAAGAAAGGAACTGGTCGGGTTTATAACCTTATATGAGCATAGCTATTATAAGTAGGGGAAGAAAGGAAATTCTAACATGCAGATGAAGTATTTGTGCTAGAATGAAAGTGAGGAAAGTAGTGATAAGGAAAGTAAGAGATGAAGGGAAGACCAAGGATATGGACAACTCGGAACAAATAAGCTAAGTGAGTAAACGAGATCGTAGGAAAGAGAAACATGTGGTATCCCCTAGGGATGAAACTCTAGGAATACCATAAACGAACAAAGAGAGGATGAGGTATGAAACAGAAACATAATCTAGGCTCGTGCGTGGATGATTTGAGAGCCATGTGGGGCATCCCACCGAGAGGGATGATCATAGATCGAGATCTTAAATATCTCTAAGATGACCACTATACTAGACCGACTTTGAGTGTAGTAGGGAGAGCATGACGCCTTCTAGAGTTCTCCATCCGAGAGAGAATGAGAGATGAGATGAGAATGGCCTAGGGCCATGATTAAGATAAAGAGGGTTGGTCAAAGAGTGAGTCAATAGATGAAAGCCAAGAGGGCATGATTTCTGATTCCTATGATATCATTTAGCCGAGAGTAAGCCTGTGTGTACTAGAACTCGACTTATATATCAAGTGATTGAGGAAAGAGAATAAGAAGGAAAAGAAGAGGGCCAAGAAATGAAATGGGAAAGAAATGCTAGAGTAGAAGAAAAACAAATTAACTCACCACACACCTTGCCAATAGGCGATAGAATAAATTTGATGTCTCCCCCAATATCTTGGTCATGATGAAGCGTGTAAAAGATATCGTGAAGATAAAGAACATGTTGAGGAGTAGCCAAGGATTTGGAAGTAATGCCAATGAAAGGAGTAAAGATTGCCAAAGAAAAAAAGAGTAATAGAACCTCATGAGTAATATTAAAGTTCTCTCACTGGGAGAGGCTTTCAAAAAGAGGTCAATCAAGAAAAATAAAGATCGGAGACACTGGTATCCAAATGGTTGAAAGAAGTGGATCACTCATTATTAGACTAACCATCAGATACTACCAATTAGCAGACTTCAAAAAGAATGAGGTTAAGGATGCTCTTCTTAGTTTTGAGGATGGAAAAAAATAGTAGAGTGATGTAGCAGAACCGCAATGAGCCCTAGCCCATAAGTAAAATAAGAAAGAGCTGGAAAAGAAAAGATGAAGTTTAAACTCAAGGCGAAAAGTCAAACACTCTTACTTTGGAGTTAGAAATTTCATCAACAAAATTAGTGAATGAGGAAATTTCAAAGATGAAAGTTCTTTTGAAAGAATGGGAAGAGTTGACACACCCAGACCTCTTTGAACCTTTTCGAATTTAGTGAAATAGTAGAAGACAATGTTAATACGAGAACCTGCATGTCCATAGATAAATAAACCTTGATATGGATGATAAAGAAGAGATGTTGAGGATAGGATAAGACGAAGTTGGAAAATAAGGTATTCAATAGTGCATAGATAATAGAGACAACTGTGGACCTAATTGGGCTCCCTTTTAAGCCCAAAACCAAAGACTATGGGCCCAATAACATAGGAACTTGGAAAAGTTAGGTTGAGAAGGAGAATAAAAAAAGAATTAGGAATAAGAGGGAGGTCCGATGTAGGATGTAAGCAAGTCCGGCACCAGACCTATGCCTATAAAAGGGGGAGTCGAGCCTCTCTCCCATTTCTCTTCTCCCCTTCTTTTTTCTTCTTTTCCTTTTTCTTCCACCATTGCCATCCAAACCACCACCTAAACCTCCTCCTAAACACCTCCCTAAACACCTTTAAATAAATTGCAAGCCTCCATAACCATTTTGTAAGAGAAATTAAGAAAATGCAAAGGAACAAAGAAGAGCCTTTGGAGCTGCTGAAAAGATCTAACCATATCTCACAATTCGACCGACAGATAAAGGTGAGATTTAATATATTATAGTAGACTTCTTAGGCTTTTAAAGCCCTTAACCTTGCCTTAATCCATGCACTATATGAAAAGTTATGGTAGTTCAAAATTTAGATTATATTTTTTAGTGTTAAATGAGCATAGGTTAGAAAATTATCAATTTTGAGCCGATGATTCTCATTTTTTTTTCAATGAATCTGTTTTAGATGTCATGAGGAGTGTGTGTTTCAATTTTTAGGTTAATTTACAAAGAAACAGAAGAGAAACGAGCTCAGAAAGAAGTAACAAAACCCAAAAATAGGTATCTATCTCTTCTCCTGCTCAGGACTCAACCACTCCCATGTGGGAGTCAAGTTGGAAGGCCAAAATGGCCTTCCCGATTAAGTTCAGTGCGAGACCCTCCCAGGTCCTGGAGGCATTTTAGCAATGTTATGAAAAAATATGTTTTTTACCTGAAACTCCCCTGGACACTTTCGAAACCCTTGAGTCACTTTCAAAACTTAATTTTTACCATATTAGAGCCTCGAATAATTTAGGACAGTTTGAATTAGATTTCTAACTCATTTCTCATGAAATTTAGGTTTTCAGTCGATCATGTGCGACGACTCTTCGGAGATCAATCTTCGTAGATCCTTTGGGAGTATACCAACCTCCCAGCACTGTGAGTGGCTTTGTTTCAATATTTAGCTATTTAGGGGTAAATGCTTCTATTATTTTACAAATGTTTTGATCATATGCTTTAAGATTCGGATATTCCCTTACACGTACATTCACAAAAAGGATAGATGCAGAGACTTAATGACAACTATTCTAACAAATGGGGTTGACTCCCTTTGCCCTGGTAAAGGATTCCTTATATCGAAACTCCTATTCCATGTCACGTCGGGCGGGTTATTTAAATGAGTTTAAGTAAAGTTAAATTGTATGTATGCAGGTATGTATGTATGAAAGTGAACTCCCAGAGAGGATAAGATGAGACTCGATGCTCTATGAGAAAGCGAGTGGACCAAGTGGAGCATGCATTCGACCAATAGGCGTGGTTCGCCTTTTGAGGGGCACAGTGATCATAGAAACCTTAGAGTAAAGAGGTGCAGAGAGACACTCGTTAGGGCATAAATGTAGCGATGTTCCACCCACAGCGATGGGCATCGTTGAGGGAATAGGCTTGGAAAGATATATGTATAATTATATATATATATATATATATATATAAAAGAAAAGGTTTTAAAGGAAAAGAGATAAGATAGACTTTGATGATACAATATCCTCGACCTAGGCACAAGGTTGACCCTCAGAATGTTTTCATGGCCAGCCCGTAGATAGTGTATTATTATTTTATTTAGAAAGGTTTTCAAAGATGAATATAAATTTTTTCTAACTTGTTTTGGGTATTGTCATGCCCCGACCCGCCCCGGGCTGGCCACATGGCAACCGTCGTGCTACCTTGAAGTACGTGTTTGAAGCCATGCATCTGAGGCATCGTAAGGCATGAATCGAGTATCATCGCTACAAAATAAACTAAAACTTTAATTAAAAATCATTTAATAAAATAATAACACTTAAAAGTAATGCCAGTTGACTAACTTAGAGAATACCTACACAGCAAAAACTACTAAGCCTAAGCCACCAACGTCTCCTAGTGAGCCTCCATCCTATCTGCTGACCTAGTACGTGGATCTGCATCCATCCACATTGGATACAGGTGAGTGACAGAGGTTCTAAGAATCTTTATCGGGGTTAGGGTGGATAAGAGAAATCCAAAATAAAATAAAATAATAAAATAAATATTTTTCTTTTAAAATCTCTTTCTAGTTCTGTAGCCGAGAACTCTCTTTGAAAACACATTAAATAAATAAATAAATATGTATACATAAAATGGGCTGGCATCTCTATCATACTGAAGGCACAACCTGTCGGTTGTCTTATACCTCAGTACACCGAGAGCTATCTCTTTTCTTTATAAAACATTTCCTTTTTTTCTAGCCCGTTCCTTCGGTGGTGCCCATCACTGTGGTGGAACACAGCGAACTGGAGCCCTGACGAGCTTCCCTACACGCCTCTCCTAGGGTCTCGACTCACCGTACCCCTCGATAGGCGGTCCACAGGTGAGTATCATGCATGCTCTCCAACTCGGTCCACGCTCACGTATATATTGGAGTACTGAGAAACTCACTCAATCACTCAACTCCTAGGGGTATCGTACCCTCAATAATCATAATAATAAAATTTCACATATGTAATATATATATTTAAAACATATAAACATAAATATAAACACACACACATAGGTCTTTATTCTTTTCTTTGAAAACGAACCACTCTCTAGGTGGGTATATCAACAAGCAACTGTGTGTGTGTGGATTTCCTGTATCCCAAAGCTTTTAAAAACATTTATTTAAAACCTTTGTGCCCAGTGGCTAAACAAAGAAGTCTAGGCCACTCACAATATTGGGAGGTTCGTATACTCCCAAGCGCTCCACGTAGCTTAACCTTCGAAACATCGCCACATTCGAATATATGGAGCCCTAGTACACGGAAAAACGTGTTAGCATCCATAAACAATTATGAATGCACCTATGAGGTTCTAATATGACCTAAGACTGGGTTTGAATGTGATTCGGGGCTCAGAAAAGTGTCCGAGAGGTTCCGATGTTAAAATTGGACACTTGAAAAAAATTACCAAAATGCCCCTGGGGTGCCCATGTGGGCTAGGCTCGGCCCTGCCCCAGCTTGGGCCAAGCAAGCCCTCCCACATAGACTGGGCCACACCTGGCCTAAGTCCCTCATGGGCAAGTGGGTTGCCGCCCACTCCCGCGCGAGAGTGACTCAGCTCCTGTACGGGAGCAGCGTTTGGTGCCTCAGTTTTCAGGCCCCTCGGTCCGTGGTTTGACGTAAAAATTGAGACATACATTCCTCATACCTCTCATAATGTGTTTATCGAAGCAGAAACAAGAATCACAAACTCAAAGATCCTAGATCTCAAATCTAAACTTATAATCTAACTAAAAAGCTAAACCTAACTTTGAGCTGGATCTCTCTTAGAACAATGCATGGAAATGAGTAAAAACTTAGAAAAACGTAGATCAAGGTGTTAAGAATAGCATACTAAAATCTTACCTTGATCCTTCAGTTGGTTTGTCCGGATCAGCCAAAAGTCCAAAATTGCTCCAAAAGAGCCGTTGAGAGAAAAGAGAAATGAAAGAAGAGAAAAAGAGAGAAAATAAGGGGGAGAAGCTTAGCCTCCCCCTATTTAGAGGGGATTCCGGCATCGGATCTACTCGGGCCCCGGGCCAGACTTTTTCTTCTCTTTTTAACCTCTCATAATCTTGATTCTTGGCCAAATCCACCGACCAAATCACCAATGGATATACAATCCATTGGCTATGGGCTTAAAGAAGTCCACTTTAGTGTTTCCATGCATGGTCACCTGTCTCATCTTCCAACTACGTCTTATCTTAAGCTTAACTTCTCTTCTTAATTAAACACATCCGGACCGACGTATTGTCAACTTAATACGCCATTTTACACTATTCCGTTTGTACGGAAAAGTTGTACTAAGTTTGGGTGTGTCAGATATACCCACAAAACTAGGATTAAGGTCAACTAAATAAAAAATGTCAACTTGGGTCAAACATGGTTAACCCACAAGTCTGACCTCGGTTATGGGCCTATCCAACCTCGGTTTCTCTATGTAGTTTTCTTCCTACATTGCCAGTCATATCTGGCCCCGGATGTACACTTAGCCGAGCTAGTTTGGTTGGGCAGTGGAGTTCTTCCCCTATTTTGTGACAATGGATGCCAATCTAGTACCTATCCCCTGTGAGTTATGCTTCTGCCACCATGAATTATGGCTCTTTAGCCACCTCTGCTATACCAAACCAAATTTTCTCAATTCTAACACTATCAACAGCCATCTAAGGCCCCAAAACACCAGATAACTCAACCATAACTTTAACTACCAAAGACTTAACTTCAAATCTAGCATTGAATCCAAATTTTGACAAATTACTTCAAAAATCTAAAACTCATATAACAATCCCTCATCACAACATGCAAAGCACAATTTGAAAGTCCATGAAGGGTATAACAACTTACCCAAGTGGCTTAGCTCGAAGTTCACATCTTTCTCTCAACTTTCCTTTTTGACCCGAAAGTTTGCCTCCATCTCAACCTAAATCCAACCATTTTGTCAGCAAACCAGCACTGCCATTATGTAGCTCTCGAAAAATTCTTCTTTAGTGTGATCCATTACTGATTTTAAATTCTACTATGTAAGGCTCTTTTTTTTTGCACACATGAACCTCATATTTTGATATTTTATTAATTATATTGTATTTATCATTATTATTATTTTTATTATTAAAAAATATTATTTTAAAATGGTATTTGATATTTGTTTTATACTTTGTATACTATGTCTTGCATTATCTCTGATGCATGGCTATAGACACGTCCTTCGAGGTAGTATAGCGACTGTCTTATACTCAAGCTTGCAGGTTATGGCATGACAAAAATAATATACAATTAAAAGAATACATTAATTCAATTAAAATATTTTTATTTTAATACAAAAATAAATCTAAAAAAGTAAAAGTTAATTACAATAAAGGTAGAATTGGTTAATTTCTATCATTTAACAAGTATAGATTGAGAGTATTTTTGAAATATGTTAATAAAGTAAGGGTAAGGGTAAAGTTTTAAACAATTCACACTTTTATGTATACCAGTCACTTTGTCATATGCAACACACATAATACAACGCATTATTAATAATAACAAAAAAAATTAAAATAAGAACAATTTGTCTTTTACAAATAATGTATATCAAAGTAACATTTAAAGTAGATTACATTTTTTCACAAAAAATAAAATGAACTACATTAAAGTTGATGATTATATAACATTAAAGTGAATGAATATATAAGATTAATATTTGAATTAATTATATTCAAGTCAATAATAATTATTTAAATAATGGATATAAAGAACTAAAAAAAAAGCCCAAATCCAATTTTAATTTTAAAAATATCTAAATGTAAAAGGTGAGGTCCAATTTAAACTAATAGCATTTAAAAATGGTAGTTAAGATGAATCATCACTTTGACCCAATTCGTACTTTTATTATGGACCTTAATCCAACCAACTATTATATTAAGCTCTAACTCGGTACTATTAGAATTAATCTTTGGGATATATGGGTGAACTAATTATTGTTAAAATGTGATTTGCGACTCAATTGGAAAGAATGATGAAGTTTTGAAATATAATTACAGAAAAATATTGGAAGATTTGGGTCAATTGAACCTTTTGAAATCTTAAGGGACTTGAAAGGAATTTTTCCGCAGAAAAAAATTTAAAAGGAAGAAGGGGGCAGGCTGCATGCAGCACCCGTCTTCCTCGGCATTTCTTCCTCCTTTCTTCAAATTCTCCATGGATGTTTTCTCTCTAAAGCCTGATCCCTCTCAAACTTCTCTCTACATTTTCTCTTTTGTTTCTTGGCCAAAATAAGCAAGTGAAAACCCGAAATTTATCTACTCTTTGAGCTCTACAATAATATGACCTCCATTTTATAAGAACACAAAGGGAATTAATGTTATGAGCAAAGGAAGTTTCGAGTTAAATTGAACTTGAACCAAATCTAGCCATTTTTTAGCAAAATGGCTTACGTATGCTGTAGATCAATTCAAGAGCTTTTATATTATGTAATTGCATATAGAGTTCTGAGTTAGTTGATGGAGTTTGCCATTTTTGAAGGAAATTATTTAATTTTCGAGTTTAAGTTAAATTATTTACGTTGGGCCCTAGTTAATTAAGTGATGTTTAGTCTTATTTAATTATTAGAATTTGGGCTATTAGGCCCAACAGAAAGTAAAAAGAGGAAGAAAAGAATGGAAATAAAAGAAACTGTGGGATGGGCATGTGAGGCCCATCAAAAAATAAAATGTTACGATTAATTAGTTAGGGTAATAGGCCCTCTTGTAAAAAGATGAATATTAATTAATTAGTAGTATTATTTGAAAAGTAATTAATTACTTAACTCTTAATAAGATGTTACGATTATCAGAATATTAAATTACGATTTTCCCTTAATAAGTAAAAAACTCATTTTACCCTCCATGGGTAAATGTACTAAAATACAAATTTACCATTTTACCCTTAGGGTGTGATGTCATTTAAAAGATATTTTAAAGCATGTTAGGAGCTTGTTAGGCTACCTCAAGTTTGCATATGCATAGTTTTGTTTTGAAGATTATTTCTAATCAATTTTCACACGAATTAAGAACATCGACGAAGGAAGCTTTAACTGTGCAGTTGGAACAGTTTTAGGAGTATACGATTATTCTTTATTATAAGTGGTTTGACCTCAATGTTTAGTGATATTGATGACAAATACTTTCAATTATTTTAAATTAAATGTTTTATATATTTTGTACCGCTGCACAAGTATGCACAAATATTTTATGAGGGTAGGATTATTATATTATATAAAATGTTTTATGTAATTTTATGTTAATCCGATCGAGGCGTGATGAGAATCCGTACGTGACTTGCCTAATCGATATGTTTTTATATAAACCTAATAGTGGTGTGATTATGGCCCATGTGTGACTTGCCTGATTGAAGTATGATATCAGTCCATGAGGGGCCTGCCCATGAGGGGCAATTTGCTAGCTGTTTAGTGGCTTTTAGTTGTGTTGAACACCATGTGTTTTTGATGAGTACAAAACAACCCAATTAAATGCTATTAATGAATCTAAGTGTGCAGATCCTTAAAGTCAAGATTGGAAAATGCTAAGTGTTCATAGTTTAATCGATTGAGGTTCTAACCCAATTGATTGAACAAGGTTGAAATGGAGCTATAAGGTACTAACCCGAGATAGTCAACCGATTGAGCAAGATAGTCAACCGATTGAATGGGTAATGAACGAAGAAAAGATTGAAAGTCAAAAATTTTCAACAGATTCACAGTGGAGCTGAACCGATTGAGGAAAAACTAGTGCAGACTAGAAAGTTTGAAGCCATGAGGATTGAACCAATTGAGTCTTATGCTCAATCGATTCAACTCCCTGAAGAAAAAGGCAGCTAAAGAAATTGAACCAATTGAAGAGATAAGTGAATCGATTCAACAGAAGAAACAAGAACTTCGAATGGCAGAATCAGAAAGATTGAACCAATTCAATGGCATCAGAACAGTATAACGGCTAGTTTTTTCAAAGCTGTAAGTTGGTTTCTCTCTTTATTAAATGCCCCAACGGCCAGAATTAAGTGTCTAGATATTTAATGGGGTCTTAAATGTTGAAGAAAATAATGGAATTGAAGAAAATTGACGAACATTAACTACACTTATCTTGTATATTCCTTATTATTGATTTCTCGCTTTGTTCTTTCACTTTCACACTTTGTGAGAGAAATTCTTTTGAGCTTTCAATCTTGTACATCTTAGGTCTTTGTAAATATCATTTTTATACATCAATTTTCTGTATTGTTGTATTCTTAGAGGTGAGAGATTCACTCTAAAGGGTTGCATCGACATGGAAGTCCTTGATTAATTTGTAATTAAGCTTATGAAGAGCTCTCTTTCAAAAAGGTTTTGTGGAAGCTAGAATTTCATACTTAAAGAGAAAGGTTGAAAATCCTTGATTGGGAAGATCAAGGTAGTGAATATAGGTGAGGAACACTGAACCACTATAAATAGAAGTGTTTATTCTTATTTACTAGCTTAACTTTGTAAAAAACTCATCCATCTATCCAAAACAACCCCAAACACTAACCATCTCATCTCTAAAGTTCTGATAGAAATTGCTCTATTGAGAAAAGAAGTTTAAGTGCTATTCACCCCCTCTAGCACTAATTTAAGATACCAACAATTGGTATCAGAGCTAACCTAAATTAAAGGCTTAACATCTTTAGGAAGATCCGAAATGGCATCATCTAGCAATTCTATGGTAGAAGGTCAATCCATAAATAGACCATCGCTCTTTGATGGCAACAACTACCAATATTGGAGCACTAGAATATCCATATTCATAAGAGCTAGTGATTATGAAATGTGGGATGTTATTGATAAAGGTCTATATGTGCCAATAAAGGAGGTAGATAGCATTAGAGTGCCAAAGGCAAGAAGAGAATGAATTGAAGCTGAGATAAAGAAAGTGCAAATCAACTACAAGGCAATCACACTCTACATTGTGGACTAAATGCAACCGAATTCAATAGAGTGCCCACATGTTCAAGTGCCAAAGAAATATAAGAAAAGCTAAAAGTCACTCATGAGAATACTTTTAGAGTAAAGGAGTCAAAAATCACATTTCTCACCAATAACTATAAGGTGTTCAAGATACAACCGGATGAGAGCACAACGACAATGTTTGATAGATTCAATGGCATTGCAAATCAATTGAAGCATCTTGGAAAGGAGATTCCGGAGCATGAGTTTGAGAAAAGATTACTTAGAAGCTTGCCTAATGATTGGAAGCCCAAAGTGAATGCCATTATAGAAGCAAAGGATCTCAACACCATATTATTGGATAACCTTTGTGGTTCTCTTATCACTTATGAGCAAGAGATGAAGGAAAATGAAGAAAAAGAGAAAAAATGATGCCAAAGAGAAAAAAAAAACCTTGGCATTGAGAATGAGTGCTCTTGAAGAAGAGCTTGATTGTGCTAGTAGTGAAGTTGATGATGAAGAACTTGCTATGCTTGCTAAGAGGTTCAAAAAACTAATGGGTCAAAGAGGAAAGAGGAAAGGGAGAAGATTCTTTAAGAAGGATCAAGGAACTTCTTGGAGAAAGAAGAAAAATGAGGCCAACAAGGACGACAAGCTAGTGTGCTTTGAATGTAAGAAGCCCAACCACTTCAAAACAGATTGTACACTACTCAAGAAAGGACATTCCAAGAAATACAAGAAGTAAAAGAAGGCAATGATGTCTGTTACATGGTCCGATAGTGATAGCTCCACTTCGAATAGTGACAATAACGAAAATGATGAGAAAGCCAACCCTTGCTTAGTTGCCAAAGAAGATTCTATGAAGGTAATCTCTAAACTATCTAATTGTTGTATAAATAATCTTGATAATGATTATGATGATGAGCATAATGATGATATGACTAATGAGTATGAAAGCCTATATGATAAGTTTGAAAAGCTTGCATTGAAATACAAAACTCTAAAAAGGAAAGCAAATTCATTAAATGATGAACTTGATAAATCAAACTTGATTTCCATGATGTATTTGAACATAGAAACCTCTTGCAAGTTGAGTTAGAACATGCTAAAATTGATTATGATGCTTTGATGCATGACTATGAGGCTAAAAACTCAAGTTTGCAAAAGACTATTGATGATTTGATAATCATGGTAACTTGTTTGAGAGATAAGAATGAAAAAGAAAAGAAAAATAGACATATTGCATGTGAAACTAGCAATAATGCATCCACTAAGAAGAAAAGGCATGCATCTAATGTTCATTGTTACGCATGTGGCAAGAGAGGACATGTTTCTTACAAATGTTATATGAATGAGAAACCCCTCCCCAAAACCTAATTATTTATGCTAAAAGTGATGAAGCCATTTTTCTTGGTTACTCTTTGAACTTTAAGGTATATAGGGTCTTTAATAGGAGAACATTAGTTGTACAAGAGTCTATTCATGTGAGTTTTGATGAGTTTAACAATGCACCGAGAAAGGTAATACATGTTGATGATGATGATGTAGGAGAATTAAACTCAAAAATGGAGAAAATGAAGCTCCATGAAGAGCCATCCATTGAATTTGCTACCTTAGAAAGAAGTGAAATCAAACCACCTCTTGAAGATCTCCAAAGAAGAGAAGAACTTCATGAAGATCTACCTAAAGCATGGAAGTATGCCAAGAGTCATCCAAAGGAACAAATACTTGGTGATACCTCTGAAAAGGTGAAAACTAGAAGACAACTTATGGAGACTTATGAGCATGTGGCATTCATCTCACAAGTGGAGCCCAAAACCTTTGAAGAAGCAGAGAAAAAAGAAAGTTGGATTATTGCCATGCAAAATGAGCTAGGCCAATTTGAAAGGAGTAAGGTTTGGACCTAGGTTCCTAGTCTAACTAACCATCCAATTATAGGCACAAAATAGGTATTCAGAAACAAAATGGATGAGTTAGGAAATGTGGTAAGAAACAAGGCAAGACTTGTTGCCAAAGGATATAATCAAGAGGAAGGTATTGATTTCGATGAAACTTTTGCGCCAGTAGATAGATTAGAGGCTATTAGATTACTATTAGCTTATGTATGTTACACGAATTTAAAATTTTTTCAAATGGATGTAAAAAGTGCCTTTTTACATGGAGTTATTCAAGAAGAGGTTTATGTTGAACAACCTCTAAGTTTTGAAATTCATGATAAGCCTAATCATGCTTACAAGTTGCAATAGGCTTTATATGGGTTAAAACGAGCTCCTAGAGCTTGGTATGAAAGGCTTTCAAAGTTTTTGATTGAAAAGAATTTTAAAAGAGGTAGTGTAGATACCACTATCTTTACTAAAAGTAGTAAAAATTATCTTCTTAATGTACAAGTATATGTTGATGACATTATCTTTGGTGCTACTAATGAGAAATTGTATAAGTATTTTGCTAAAGAAATACAGGGAGAATTTGGAATGAGCATGATGGGAGAGTTGAACTTCTTCCTTGGTCTACAAATAAAGCAAAGTGAGGATGGCATCTTCATCAACCAAGCCAAGTACATAAAAGATATGGTAAAGAGATTTGGAATGATGGACATGAAGGGAATGGGAACCCCCATGAGTCCCTCAACAAAGCTTGATAAAGATGATAAAGGTAAAAAGGTTAATCAGAATCTTTATAGAGGTATGATTGGATCGCTTCTTTACTTGACTCCTAGTAGGCCTGATATTATGCTAAGTGTATGCCTATGTGCTAGATTTCATGCACGTCCTAAGGAATCACACTTGACTACTGTTAAGAGAATCTTTAGATACCTTTTGAATACTCAAAACTTAGGTCTATTGTATCCTAGAGGTAATTCTTTTGATCTCTTAGGCTATTCCGATTCTAATTTTGCTGGTAGTAAAGTAGATAGGAAAAGCATCAGTGGTACTTGTTAGTTTCTAGGAAATATACTTGTGTCTTGGTCTAGTAAGAAACAAAACTCTGTAGCACTTTCTACTACTGAAGCTGAATATATATCTTTAGATAGTTGCTGTGCACAAATTTTATGGATTAGGTAACAACTCCGTGATTATGGCATGTCATTAGAACAAGTTTCTATTCTCTGTAACAATACATGTGCCATAAATATCTCCAAGAACCCAGTTCAGCATTGTAGGACTAAGCACATTGAGATTAGACACCACTTCATTACAAATCATGTGCTTAAAGGAGATATTAAGGTAAAATTTGTGGACTTATTGCACCAATTAGCTAATATATTCACCAAAACTTTGAATGAGGATCAATTTTGCAAAATTAGAAGAGAACTTGGTATGACTAATATGCATGAACTTAGATTGTGATTGATTGTAAGAAAATGCATGTTCGATTTGCTCTTTGTTTGTTTTTATGTATTTTGATTGCATAAAACTTGACTATGTCTAGATATATGTACTTCATGTATTGAAAATTAAAGTTCTACACTTTAAAATTGACTCTTCAATGTATTGAATCGATTGAGCATTTAGCTCAATTGGTTTTTCATAAGTTTTAAAAAAGACAGTTTTAAAATGTTTCTAAGTTCAATCAATTCACTCTTGCAGTGAACTGATTCAATTTTTCTGGAAAATTGACTTATGAGATTTAAGCATTTTGAATCGGTTGAGAATTCAACTGAATCGATTCAAGAAATCTTGATGTTTTGAAAAATCATGTTTCGTTCAAATTCAATCGATTCTTAAAACATTCAATCGATTCACTTTCAAAAAGGTTTTAAATTAAATTTTTATACAAAAAGATTCTGACACACTCAGACCTAATTCAACTTTTCTGTATCAATAGAACAGTGTAGACGGCGTATTAATTTCAACAGTACGTTGGTCCGGATGTGTCTGATTATGAAAAGAAGTCAAGCTTAAGATAAGACGGAGTTGGAGGATGAGGTGATTGACCATTCATGGAAGCAACTAAACTCTAATTAGGCTTTCTTTAAGTCCATAGCCAATGGATTGGATATCCATTACTATAAAAGTCAGCGGATTAGGCCAAGGATTGTGATTAGGAGAGCTTAAAAAGAGGAGAAAAAGTCTGGCCCGAGATCCGAGTAGGCCAGATGTCGAGCTTCCCTATAAATAGGGGGAGGCCAAGCCTCTCCCCTCTCATTTCTCTTTTTCCCTCATTTCAATTTTCTCTCTTTTACTCTTTTGGAGCAACTTTGGACTTTTGGCTGATTCAAAAAAACTGACAGACAAATCAAGGTGAGTTTCTAATATGCTATTCTGCTCACCTAGATTTACGTTATACTTAGTTTGCACGTATTTTCAAGCATAGGTCTAGGAGAGATCTCGGTTCAAAGTTAAATTCAACTTTTTAACTAGATTTATATTTGGATTTTAGATCTAAGAACTTTGAGTCAATGATTCTTGTTTTTCTTTCTGTAAATGCGTCGTGGGAGTTTAGAGGAGTACATGTTTCGACTTTCGGGCAAAACTGTGAAGCAACGGGCCTAAAATCTGATAAAATGCCTCGGTTTTCAAGCTTCAAGCTCTACTCCCTTGTGGGACCCGAGCCACTCCCACGCGGGAGTCAATTTGGTCAAAGGGGCAAACTTGTAATTTTACACTAAGTGTCCGATTTTGACCGGAGACCTTCCCGGACACTTTCCTAAGCCCCGAAACACATCCAAACATCATCTTAGGTCATGTTAGAGCCTCATAGGTGCATTCATAAATTGATTATGAATGCTAATGCATGTTTCCGTGTAATTAGGGTTCCGGATGATCGAGTGCGGTGACGTTCCGGAGGTCGATCTTCATGGGACATTTGGGAGTATACAAACCTCCCAACACTATGAGTGGCCTTGTGTTCAGTGTTTAGCTATTTAAGGCTAAACGCTTTTATTATTATTAAAATGTATTAATTAAATGTTTTGAGATTCAGGTATTCCTTCACACCGCCACACACATTGTTCTATCCCACAGGGGCAAGGGTTTTGAGATAATTAAATTTATAAGATGTATGCATGCATGCATGCATGTATGTGTGTATGTGTGTGTGTGTGTGTGTGTGTGTGTGTGTGTGTGTGGTGTGTGTATGTATGTATGTATGTATCTGTATGCATGTATGTATGTATGTATGTATGTATGTATGTATGTATGTATGTATGTATGTATGTATGTATGCATGTATGTATGCATGTATGTATGTATGTATGTATGCATGTATGCATGTATGCATGTATGTATGTATGGATGTATGCATGTATGTATGTGTGTGTGTGTGTGTGTGTGTGTGTGTGTGTGTGTGTGTGTGTGTGTGTGTGTGTATGTATGTATGTATGTATGTATCTGTATGTATGTGTGTGTGTGTGTGTGTGTCTGTGTCTGTGTGTGTGTGTGTATGTGTGTGTGTGTGTGTGTGTGTGTGTGTGTGTCTGTGTCTGTGTGTGTGTCTGTGTATTCATGTATGCATGTATGCATGCATGCATGTATGCATGTATGCATGCATGCATGTATGCATGTATGTATGTATGCATGCATGCACGTATGCATGCATGCATGTATGCATGTATGTATGTATGTCTGTATGTATGTATGTATGTCTGAATGTATGTATGGATGTATGTATGTATGTATGCATGCATGTACGCATGCATGTACGTATGCATGCATGTATGTATGTATGTATGTATGTATGTATGTATGTATGTATGTATGTATGTATGTATGTATGTATGTATGTATGTATGTATGTATGTATGTATGTATGTATGTATGTATGTATGCATGCATGCATGGATGTATGTATGTATGTATGTATGCATGGATGCATGCATGTATGCATGTATGCATGCATGCATGCATGGATGTGTGGATGTGTGTGTGTGTGTGTGTGTGCGTGCGTGCGTGCGTGCGTGCGTGCGTGCGTGCGTGCGTGCGTGCGTGCGTGCATGTATGTATGTATGTATGTATGCATCCATGGATGCATGTATGTATGTATGTATGTATGTATGTATGTATGCATGCATGGATGTATGTATGTATGTATGCATGCATGCGTGTATTTATGTATGTATGCATGCATGTATGTATGTATGATGTATGATGGATTGATGGATGTATGTATGTATGTGTGTGTGTATGTATGTATGTATGTATGTGCGTATGTATGTATGTGTGTGTGTGTGTGTGTGTGTGTGTGTGTGTGTGTGTGTGTGTGTGTGTGTGTGTGTGTGGATGTATGTAGGTATGTATGTATGCATGCATGTATGTATGTATGGATGTATGTATGCATGTATGTATGGATGTATGTATGTATGTATGCATGCATGTATGTATGTATGTATGCATGCATGCATGGATGTATGTATGTATGTATGTATGCATGCATGCATGTATGGATGTATGTATGCATGTATGTATGTATGTATGTATGTTTGTATGTATGCATGCATGCATGGATGTATGTATGTATGTATGTATGTATGTATGTATGTATGTATGTATGCATGCATGTATGTATGTATGTATGTATGCATGTATTGATGTATGTATGTATGTGTGTGTCATGCTATTTGCCCAGGAGTTCAGCAACCTTTATTGGTAATGGAGTATTTACTTGCCCAGGATCTCCTAACACTCCTTCCTTCAGGCCCGGAATCCACCTATCATTCCAAATTTCAATTTGAGAACCATCTCCCACCTGCCAGATCAGGTGGCCGAGGCCAACTGAAGCGAGTGCCCGCACCAGCGCCTGGCCTTGGCCGAGGCCGCCCGATGCTGGTGCGGGCACATGTATGTATGTATGTATGTATGTATGTTTGTATGTATGCATGCATGCATGCATGGATGTATGTATGTATGTATGTATGTATGTATGTATGTATGCATGCATGTATGTATGTATTATGTATGATGGATGGATGGATATATGTATGTATGTATGTATGTATGTATGTATGTGTGTGTGTGTGTGTGTGTATGTATGTATGTATGTATGTATGTATGCATGTGTGTGTGTGTGTGTGGATGTATGTATGTATGCATGCATGCATGCATGGATGTATGTATGTATGTATGTATGTATGTATGTATGCATGCATGTATGGATGCATGCATGCATGTATGGATGCATGCATGCATGCATGGATGTATGTATGTATGCATGCATGCATGCATGTATGTATGTATGTATGTATGTATGTATGTATGTATGGATGTATGTATTAATGTAGAATCCGAGTTCTTGCCCGAGCTTCACTTGGAGAAACTGATGCCTCCTCGGAGGAGGAGCCTCTGCCTCCGCTTGGTGTGGACTCTGGGGCCTTCGATTTGGGGAACGAAAGCATTGTTTCTTGGGTTTATTTTACTGTTGTTTTGGGAGTTGTTCTTTATATTCTTAATGTTGTCTGGATTGATAACTCTACTGGCTATGGCAAAGCTTTTATTGATGCTGTTTCACGCCTCTCGGACAGCCATGAGGTTAGTTTCTCCTTAGCATGATTTTGCCTACGTCTGGGACCTTGTCCTGGTCAATTTTACATTTGGTTTCGAATTTGAACTGCTGCTTGCTGCCATTAATCTATGCTCTTGCCTTTTTCAATCAAAATGTTTAATTTAGATTACAACGTTGCTTGTGCCTTGTACTAAAATCGAGTTCAATACATATTTATTGTGGTATTATTGTTTGAATTATATCTTATACACCCTGCCATCAAGCAAATTTAGATGCTTGCCACAACTTCATTTAACTGAATAATTTGTATTTAATTTTTCAATGTTGATTGTTGAGTTCCTTATGTATACGGTTTCATAGAGATGTGACAAATACATGAACTCAATGCTGGAGGTTTTAAACTCCACTGGATAATGATCCTATTTCTATTGAATAATGCGTGTTCAACAAAGCATGAGCTGGGTCTATGGGTTCTGTTTTGTAAGTGGAAGTTCTGAAATGATTGGTGCTGGACTTGAAGGTCTGTATCCCTCAGGAACTAGCAGATTTTATGGTTGAAGGAACAACATTTAAGATGCATTAACTGTTTGAAGGAGTAGACATGATATTTTATCTGCTGAAACTTATTCGCTAGAATGTTATTGTACCAATTGACTCTCTCAACCAGTCCACTAATAGGATATATTTTCTTAAACCATGTATACTTTGGGCGGGTTGATGATAGCATTAGTTATTGATAATCTGCACGTGGGCTGAAGTGGAATCTACTTCTGATGGAATTTATTTATTCTACTTTCTATATGCTTAAGTTAGATGTTGGAATACTAGACATCCAAGCAGTTCTGAAAGCTTGTCATGTGTGATGTGTCAGTAAAGATATTTTCGTAAATGTTCTTAACTCTACAATAGAGAAGTCAGTAATTATATTTGTGAAAATGCAGATATCGGGGAGTTTAGTAAAAAAGTTGAAGTTATTCTATCAACCATCAGAGAGTTCTAATATCAAAGTAACACAAGAATGTGTTCTAATTAAATTTCTATGGAAAAGTTTATGGTTAACTGTGAACCATTTTAATAGAAGTTAACCCTCAGCTGGACATAACCAAGAAGATTAAAATTTTGTTTTTATCAGAAGAGGAAGTAGGGATTTTGATATGAATTTCCGTAAGAAGCAAATGGCAGCAATGAAGTTGCTTTACTGAATATCTTAGAAATAGCCATATTTGCGCTATCCAGGGAACTTCATTAAATTATTATGATGATGGACCAAGGACATCAACGGCTGAAATGAACATATTTCTTTAGAGCAAAAAAAGTTCTAGTTTTAGAACCTCTAGCTTTAGCTATTGATTTAAATGACCCTTGAATGTTTTAACCGTGCCTGTCATGTATACAAAACATTCAACACATTAAACTTCTCTTCTCAAGCTTGATGAGCTGAATGTAGTTTTGAATTTTGAAGCCTTTTTCTGATATAAATATAGATGACTCATACCTTGCTGTGTATTTAGAATTAGCTTTTATCTTTATTTTACCGTATGAAGACTCATATTTTGCTTTATGTTTAGAATTAGCTTTTATCTTTATTTTTCCGTATAGAAGAGACCGTAAACTGTTAGCTATCTCTGACTTTACTTGCTCTGTAGTAGTTAGGGCTTTGATAATATGAGTTTGAGCCTAAAGGCAGCCTTTGCAGATTGTCATGTTGATGCTCATCCTCATATTTGCCACTGTCCACAGTGGCTTGGCTAGTTTCCGAGACATGGGTGAGAAACTCTTAGGAAAACGTGCATTCCGTGTTCTGTTTGCTGGTGTATCTCTTCCGCTGGCTGTTAGCACAGTTGTGAGTTCCAAATCTCTTACCCTGAATGAAGGGCCCCTCGTATAAGTTGAATTTTCACTCTTTTGTAGTTTGAAACTCTTGGCCTTTCAAAGGCATGGTTGAGGCTTGTTGACTTTGTTCCAACTGTTGACTTTCCAAGTGGTTGCATTACAGGTTTACTTCATCAACCACAGGTATGACGGGGTGCAGTTATGGCAGCTTCAAGATGCTCCTGGAGTACATCAACTTGTGTGGCTCTCTAATTTTATTTCCTTCTTTTTCCTATATCCTTCTACCTTTAATCTATTAGAGGTAGCAGCTGTTGACAAGCCTAAAATGCATCTCTGGGAAACTGGCATCATGAGAATCACCCGACATCCACAGGTTCACCCCTATTATCTTGATATAAATGTCCATTTTCATCTGTTGGAACTTGATTTTTTTTTGGTGAGAAGTTGGGATAAAATAAGATAATAGTCACTGAAGTGCACATTAGGCTGGCCTTCAAGGTTATGGTCTATTCTGGCAACAATATATAACCCTGCCAGCCAGCCGCCAGAGTAAGATATGCTCTTTAGTCTTTACAAAGGAATATATATTTCATGCATTGCTAGTGATAGGGAATAAACTTAAATTTCGTAAGCTGCTGCAACAGTATTACGCATCGAATAAGCCCTTCAGGACGCGCACACACAAACCGACACCAAAAGAAAGAAGGAGAAAACCTGCAACTATCTTTAAACGCATCGACATAGAATTTTGTATACCATCCAAGCTTCTTTTTATGAACATTCTGTTCCTTGTTCTATGTTTCATATTGTCAACTTTTTAAGTTTTATCTATCTATTCAGATGGTAGGGCAGGTGATGTGGTGCTTGGCCCACACAATTTGGATTGGAAACTCTGTAGCTGTTGCAGCTTCTATTGGTTTGATTGCACATCATCTATTTGGTGTATGGAATGGTGACAGGAGACTGGCTATTCGACATGGTGAGTCTTTTGAAGCCGTAAAGAATCGAACAAGCATCATTCCGTTTGCAGCTATCCTTGATGGCCGTCAAAAATTGCCCAAAGACTACTACAAGGAATTTATTCGGTTGCCCTATTTGACCATCACTGCATTGACATTAGGTGCATATTTTCTGCATCCGGTAATGCAGGCAGCCAGTTCCCGGCTCCATTGGTAGTGGGAACAGGATTTTTCTAGTTTGAAACTTGTATATAAAGATGCACCATTGCATTGGTTGCGATAGGGTTACACAGGCAGAAAACATACACTCTTTGTTGTATTTTACAAATCCATATATGAGAGTAACAAATTTTCACGCCCGAATTAACGTGGAACGGATGACTCCAGATTGCAGTCGATTGAAGTCTCTTCTTTCTGTTTTGAATCAAAATAAGATGCACCGCTAAAGACCTCCTATCCTATCCTAATCCTATGATGCCTACACTAAGACATGCCTTCATTCCAGGATATATACTTTGCCAAACTGGCACTGCACATTTTCTATTAGATGGGGATTGTTATAAAGTATTCTTGGTGTTATGCGTGTGATGTTTCTGTTTGTTTTTTAATATTGCTTTGTAATAAATTTTCTTTCTTTTTTTCTTGAAATTCTTAAACTATTTTGACCTTTATCCGCATCCGCCTACCCTTTTACCTGTCAATTTGTTCCGTCCTGAACCTGAGGTCCTGAGGATGACGTCTGAGCTGAACTCATTGGTCTTTTAATCATAGTTAACGTATTGCTTTTGGAAAATATTTTTTCATACTATCACATATTAATCTCATTAAATCAGAAAGACAAAATGATGTATGGTACAACAATTTGGGATTTGGGGAGTGCAGTTGTGGATAAGAAAAACTCGATTTTAAAAAAGGACATTCAAAAATTGATGTTAAGAAGTGCAGTTGAAAAATTTTTTTAATGTTTGACATTATTGTAAAAAAGTGTGGTTTTAACACAAAAGCACTTCTCAAATATAAAAGAATCTCACAATCAGTGGATTGAGTGAGCTTTTACAATCCTAACCAGCTTTTCTATGAAACAAAAAATTGTTTGGCATTACCTTAATAAAAGTAACTTTTTGACACCCAAATACAAGCTCTATAACTATATGTTCAATGTTCAATAATCCCTTCTATTCCATAAAGCCATAAAAAGGCATCCCTTCTATTCCACTGAGCTAGCCAAAGGTACCATTTGATCTTGGAAAGCTTGTCATGTCAACTACGATCTGAAATGAGAATACTATTACCGCGAGACTTCTCAACAAACCATACATCAGCATCAATTAGAAACATCGATGAAAAAGTTGATTTCAGAGTATACCTGAACCTTGTAATTGGATTTCTTTTATATGTCAAAAAACAAAGAGAGGTACCAGGAAAAAATACCAATCATCACACTGAAATTTAGTCACTCAAGCAGAAAACTCAAATACAAATATTCACCACCAAATTACTTAAAGGATCAGTCCATCAACTGGAGAATAAAACAGTCGAGATTAAAAATCACAATCATAGGTCCAAAAAGACATTGGCTTGGTGCAACCCATAGAATAAAACAAAATGAAATATCAATCAGGCCGCTTTCCCTTCTTGGTCGGCATCTTCTTACGTTGATTGAGCTTTCGCTTGTTTTGCTGGAGAGCCCGTAGCTCTTGATAGGTGTTATCAAATTTCTGCTTTAGCTTTGAAACCCGCAGATCCATAGATTCCACTTTGTGGTTGTCCTTTAGTGCAAGTCTCTGTGGACCACTTTTTGCCAACCCAAGGAGCACATCAAAGAAGCCACCATCCTTAATCTTAGGGAACAACTTGCTTATCTCTACAAGCCAACATTCGTTGTCCCCGTCTGCTTCAGGTGCCACATGAGAGTTGGCCTCACTGCTGCAGCCACTTGCTTCCCATGACTGTAATGGTGCTGTAACATCTAGAACAGATATCACACAAATAATCAGAGCACAGTAAGTTCAGAGTGTTCCCCCTCCCCTTCTTTCCTTTCTTCTAAATGCCACAAACTTCCTAGCCAATGCTAGCGTGTTTAGAATCAGATGGGAACATTTTTTTTCACCTGAATATGTGGGATGTCTAGGATGGATTTGTCTTTGATGTAACTTCAATGTGTAGAATCTATAGCAGCCGAACTAAACAAATTCTAACCTTAGATGCTTGAGATATCGGATGAAGACCTGACAATGGAAAACATTTTTCTACTAACTACACCATGTTTTAAACCTACTAAACCAAAATTCAAACTTAGGCCATGCAAAAAAATAATAATAAAAAAATAAAAATTAGACCATATGAAACAGAAGACCTTAAGGATACATGTGGTGCACCGGATAGGGTGAGATAAGGAGAAAATTTATGCGTAATTTGTAGTATGGTTGTCTTATTTATATAGGATTAAATTGTCAAAAGGATTAATCATCCTATTGGTATAGGATGACTCAATCGTCTAAAAATGGAGAGGATTAATCCATCTGACACCAATAGGATGATTAATCCTCTCCACTATGTAAATAATACAAACCGTACTATGAAATATACATGATTTTTCTCCTTATTTCTATCTATCCAGTGCACCAAGCGTACCCTAAACTGATTGGTGCAAACCAACTTATAGTAATTATTTTTACAACATATAAGAAGAATGAATAAAATAACGGAAAAGAAATTTTACGTTTTTAGAGCCTCTTTTCTAATTTGGTTAATTTCATTTTAAATTACATGTTATAATTATAAAGAGATCTAATTTCTTAAATCATTGTACTAAACTCATTGTATTATAGAATATATGATGCATGTCTTTAGGACCATCAATAAAACCCATTGCTCTATGTTTGTATTGCATGTTTCATCAACTTGGTCGACGGATAATTTACCCATGTTTAAGAGAGTTTTTTTTTTCACATGAAATTGTATTTTGTGGAGGAGGGACACCAAATAAATCATTTTGTGATAGCCTTTTTATATGTGAATGTATGCAATTACAATATAGTGGTAAAATTATTTTGTAAGTAAATTGATCAAATTTATGCAAGAGAATAATAATAATAATAATAATAATAATAATAATAATAATAATAATAATAATAATAATAATAATGGTAAATAATTATGATTATACAAAAATATGAAAATATTGACAGTAAGAATAATTTTTTTTGTTATAATTATTAATAAGAATAAGATTAACTGATAGTTTCATATATTGGCACATGATTAATAGTAACAATAGATAAAAGTAGCATGAATAAACCAAATTGTAAATCTATTTGGTATGAAAAAAATATTTTTTATTTTCATTCTTTAAAAATATAAAAAAAATCATCATTTATAATATGTTAACTTAATGCATATGTGTCCATGTTTTAGAAAATAAAAATGAAAATAATTCTAACCTTTTCATTTTTCATTTTTCATTTTTCATTTTTCATTCATATTGAAAAGGTAATAAGAATTAGAGGTGTTAAGCTTTTTATCATCCTAGTGTCGAGCTATTTTTCTACAAGACCTCCCCTAGAGTATCGTCATTGCAATAAAGCTTAACAACCAAGTTTGAGATGGATTTGACACACCCGGACCTAGCACGACCTTTTCGTACGAACGGAATGGTGCAAGATGACGTTATAATTGAACACTAAGTTGGTCCGGCTGTGTCAAGTCAGAAGAGAAGTTCAAATTAAGATAAGACGGAGTTGGAAGATAAAATAATTAACCGTGCATGGAAATTAGTAAATGCCAAGAAAAGACCTCCAATTAAGTCCCTAGAAATTTATTATGGACCCCGTTGGCACAAGAAATCAAAGGATTTAGCCAACGAGTGAAAATGAAAGGAAGTTGAAAAAGGGGAAAAAGTTTGACCCGGGGCCCGAGTAGACCCGGTGCCGAGCTTCTCTATAAATAGGGGTGAGCCGAAACTTTTTCTTCATTTTCTTTTTCTTTTTCTTTCATTTTCTTTTCTTTTTCTCTCTGGAGCTAAACGGAGACATTTTGGAAAATTGGTAGATCCGGACAAACCGACCAGCAGAACAAGGTGAGTTTCTAGTATGTTATTGTACTCACCTCGATTTACGTTTTTCTAAGTTTGCACGTATTTCCATGCATTGGTTTGGAGAGATCCAAGCTCAAAGTTAGTTTAGCTTTTTAGTTAAATTTTTAGTTTAAAATCTAGATCTAGGAACTTTGAGTTTGTGATTCTTGTTTTTCTTTCGGTAAATGTGTCGTGGATGCATTAAGGTATATGCATCTAAAATTGTAGCTGAATTGGTGGACGATTGCATCGGTTTCGAGCTAAGAGAAAAATTAAAGAATTCTCGGGTTGGAAACCCATAACAGATCCGGTGCCGGATCTATGCAGAATCGGCGCCGTTTCTGTCTGTCGGCGGACAGCCTCCTGGTCGAAGAAAACCGACGCCGGTTCACTCCAGATCCAGCTCCAGTCTTGCCCTTTAGGGGTAAAACGGTCATTTCACATCCTGAAACCCTAATTGACCCCAAATAGATTTGAAACACTTCCGAGCCTTCCAAACCACATCCAAACATCATTTTAGGTAATGCTAGAGCCTCCTAGGTGCATTCATAAATTTAATTATGAATGCTAATGTATATTTCCGTGTACTAGGGCTCCGGATAATCGAATGCGGCGATGCATTGGAGGTTAAAGCTACATGGAGCGCTTGGGAGTATACGAATCTCCCAATACTGTGAGTGACCCTGTTTTCAGTGTTTAGCCACTAGGGACAAAATATTTTTAAAATTTAAATTGTTTTAAAAGGGTTTTACAACTGTTTTTGGGATAAAGGTAATCCACGACACACTTTTTATTTTGTGATACACCCATTTAGAGGGTGGGATGATTTTAAAAATACAAAAACTTATGTGTGTTTACATGTTTTTAATATTTATATAAGAAATATTATTATTATTATTATTATTATTATCGGGGTACGATGCCCCTGGAAGAGGAGTGATTGAGTGGGATTCCTCAGGGCTCCAATTTGCTGGAGCGTGGACCGAGTTTGAGAGCATGCATGATACTCAGCTGTGGACCGCCTATCGAGGGGCACAGTGAGTCGAGCCTGGTTGGGAGAGACGCGTAGGGAAACTCACCAGAGCTCCAGATCACTGTGTTCCACCACAGTGAGGCACCACCGAGGGAACGGGCTAGAGAAAGACAAATTATGAAAGTGTATTTTAAGAGAAAAGAGATAGCCCTCGGTGCAGTAAGGCATACGATGGGCCAGTCGTGCCTTCAGTGTAGTTGTTGCCAGCCCGTTTTAATTATAAATTATTTTAAAGGCTTTTAAAAATCAAGTTCTCACCTGGATAATTTGATACAGGAAGTGTTGAAAACAAAGTTTTTAATTTAATTTATTTTTATTGTTATATTTTGGATTATCCCTGTTTTCCCTAACCCTGATGGAGATTCATTGAACCTCTGTCACTCACCTGTATCCAATGTGGATGGATGCAGCTTTGCGTGCGGAGTCAGCTAATAGAAAGGAGGCTCACTAGGAGAAGTCGGTGGCTTAGGCTTAACAGTTTCCGTTGCGTAGGTATTCTTTAAATTTAATCCACTTGTACTACCTTAAAGATTATTATTTTATTAAAAAGATTTTTTTAATTAAAGTTTTAGTTGTTTTGCAGCGATGGTATCCATTTCAATGCCTTGCGATGCTTCTGGTAAGTGACCGACCGGCACGTACTTTGAGGCAGCGCGGCGGTTGCAATGTGGCCGACCCGGGCGGGTCGGGGCGTGACAAGATTGGTGTTGTTCTTCTATGCCTAGGACACCAGAATATTGAACCATGAACGAAGAAAGGTGTGCAAGAAAAAGAAAAGTATATTGGCTAGTGATTATGAGACTCCAATTCTTGATTGGAAGGGACACAAAAGGCCTCTGCCCTTCCATCCGATGGATAGATAGAGAGGGAAAACAAAGTTTTTGATTTTTTTCATGTTGTCAAAGAGTTAACCAATGAAAATAGATAATTAGTTCAAGATCCTTCTTTACTTACTGGAATCAAAGAATTAGTAGATCTATTCTACCCAAAATGGGAATGGGTTAGGTTATGAACTTATAATCTATAATCTGATGATCGAGTCAATTCCACGATTATGATTCCATTCCATACCGGACCAAACCGGAATAGGACTTCTTTTGCTAAACATTGCTTAAATTTCTTTTTCTCTTTGAAGCAGGAATATTATATATATATATATATATATATTAATTAAATTAAATTAAAATTTATTTTTGATTAATTATGTGTAAAATTAATTTTTAAAATTAATTAAAAAACCAAAGAGTATTTTGTAATTTAATTATTTACTTTAATTTTATTTTCTCCCAAGTTAATAATTCAAATTTAATATTCAAATAGTAGTAAAATACTTATTATACCTTTAAAATTAATGAGTATATAAGATAATATTAAAGGGCATAAGCATCAATCACTATTTCGCTAAGGAAGCTAAATTATCTTAATTATATATAGAGAAGTTAATAATTGAAATTTAATATTGTAATGTAAGTATAAATAAATAATAAATAGAATAATGAATAGAATAATGAATAATTAGTAATAAAGAATTAGGTAGGAAAGTTAATAATTGATAGTTAATAGGGTAAATTACATAAATAGTCGCTTAACTTTTAGAGGTTTTTCTAATAAATTCCATTTTGCCATTAAAAAAAAACTTTTAGAGATTTCTGTTTTGATCACTCAACTATAAAAACTTACGATTTGGTCACTTGTCTTTGTAAAATTTAACAATTTAGTCACTGAATCCTTAAAAAATTGATTCACTGATGTGACATTGTCACATCACTCAATATGTCACGTGACATGATGATGTGGCTATGCCACATGGCATTGCCGTAATATCATGCCAAGTGACGTTTTGGATGATGTGGCATTCCATGCCAGCATGCCATGTGGCATGTTGGATGACGTAGTCATGTCACATCATCAAGCTATTATTTTTTAAGAGGTGAGTGACTAAAATAGTTAAGTTTACAAAGTTAAGTGATTAAATCATAACTTTTTATAGTTTAGTGACTAAAATAGAAAATCTCTAAAAGTTAAGTGACTAAATTTGTAAATGACTTATTACATCTCTTAATTTAATAAATGATTAATTTCATATTTAGCTCATGTACTTTGTGAAAAGTTCTAATGTAGTCAATGTATTTTGTGTATCAATGTAATCCAAATTCTTAACACCATTAATTTAACTATAGATAACACCCTACAATCACTTATGAGTTAACATGTAGCATGATTAATAGGGAAATTCATTTTTTATTGATTCTTCTTAATAAGAAAAGAAACAAAATAAAACTAAAAAAAATCAAAAACATATAGAAAGCCACTGGCACAAAAAAAAACAAAATCCCTAAACCCATTTTTCCTTGATTAAAACTACAATAAAAGATTGAATTGAGCTAACAAATTTTGGTAATGGATAGAGTATAATATTGGGGGGGAGAAAAAACTCAATCTTTTTACTCCACTGAAAAAGCGTTTGAAATTCTAACTCGAATAAGGGAAGAAAGGAATGATCTTAATACAAATAATTAAAGGAAAAAGAATTTCGTGCTGTTGAAACATAACAGATGGCTTAATGCATTCATCAAATCTGTTGCAAAGAGGGTTGAGACTTTAAAGAGGTTTTTGCAATCGAAATCCCTCAAAAGAAGATTTTAGTAATTTTAGTTCTAAGAGTTTGGATTTTCTTTGCATAAACGGCCTTTGCTCCTTTTTTTGTCAAATTACTAGAAAATAGTATAGAAAGAAATTTCTTGGTTAGCAACAATGGAACGCAGATGGCATATGCATATTAATTAGCTCAGTAGTGGTTGTAAACTACGTTATTTAACAAAATTTGACAGTGTTAAAAGCTTAAACTATTTTGATACCCAGAACAGTAATTAATGTATCATATTAAAATTTAACTTAGAAGTATACACTTACTAATACTTACTACTATTAATTAGGAGTTGTAAATAAGTATGGTAAAATACGATAATTATAAATGTTTAAATTTATTTGTTTACATATAGGACCAACCAAAGTCGTCCTTTTTGAAGTAAGATTAAATTTATTTGTTTACATATGCGACTAATCAAAGTTCTTTTTGAAGTAAGAGTTTGTAATTATTAATAATATATTTAAAATAAATAAATAAATAAATATTTACAAATTACCTATGACACTTCTTACTTTAATAAAGTATAAGATGATTTTAATGTGTATTAATGTCAATTAAGAATTGTAATTATTAATAATATTTAAAATAAATAAATAAACAATTGATAAATACCTATTATACCCCTAAATTTAATAAAGAATGAGATAATTTTAAAGGGTATTAAAGTAAATCAATTTTGAACTAAAGATGTTTACACTTATATATATTAAGATATAATCCCACTGAAATTAGTGAAAATTTAACGAAAATTATTTATGACCTTTTTAAAATTGAATGCAACTACCATTAGTTGAAACTTAGTTAGAACTTAGAGCCATTGATGTAGCAAGAATTGTCCATTTTTATACAAAAGTGATTTAAATAATTATCAAAGGTATAACTTAAGTATTGTTAACAGAAAAAGTTGCTTACTTGGAAAATGCCATTACAATTATTCTATATCAAAATTTTTTATTAAAATATTGACACTAGTGAAAAAAAATTTTGGCGCTGGTTATTATCTCTGTTAAGAGCTCAAGTCTGCCCGGTCCTTTGTAATTCCATGGTGTTGAGATTTCCCATTTGCAGTTTGCCTATGACACTTTGATTTTTTGTAAAGCTGAACAGTATCAACTCCTCATGATCAAAAGAGTAATTAGACGCTTTCAATTATGTTCTGGGCTGTAAGTTAATTTTATTAAGAGCGCTCTTTATGGTGTGGGAGTTGAGAACCATTTTATTACACTTGGGCTAACTCCATTAGATGCAAAACTGGTGATTTTCCTCTCAAGTACCTTGGTGTGCCAATAGGTTGTAGCCCCAGATTAAAGTCCACTTGGCACCTAGTCATTTAGAATTTCAAAAGAAAGCTAAGCTCTTGGAAGAGCAAGCCTTTGACGTTTAGTGGCAGATTGATGCTTCTCAAATCAATGCTCTCAAACTTGCTAATCTATTACATGTCCCTTTTTAGAATCACTGGAGGGGGTTATTGCTAAATTGGAAACCATCGAAAGGAAGTTCCTTTGGGGTGATTCTGATGTTAAAACTAAAATTTATCTTGTTGATTGAAATTCAAATTGCAAGCCAAAATACTTAGGGGGCTTGTGGCGTTATAAGTCTAAAATTATGCAAGACTAGTTGGACAAAAATTCTAATAGGGTGAAATAGGTTAGGAATTGAGTTAGTCTAAGCTAGTCATTGGCTCAACTGGTCCAAGAGGGAACCGATATGATTTTAGTATAAGTCTGTAATTCAGCAATGCAAATGAACAAGAAGAAAATTGATCTTTCTCTCTCTCAATTCTCTGTCTTTCTTCCTTTAATCTGCTCTCTTCTTCCTTCCTCTCTATCCTTACTATCCGATAGAATCAAACTTCTATAATTGGTGCTCTCGTTATTGAATTCAATGCCTCCCCAAATAAATGTTGCGGCAGCCATTAAAGGCCTCAATGACCAAATGCTAGAAATGAAAGCTTCATTCGAATCCAAACTCGAGATCACCACCTAGAAACACAACACTACCATTGTTGATGCTCAATTTAGACTTGCTTGTTGGGAAATCGGAGGAACCTTTAGCCACAATCCAATTACCGTAATCAATCTCAATGCCTTCCAAAACTGTTATCTCCATTTCTTCATCATCGAACCCTTGCCCTGTTAGTGAAACTACAACTGCCATGTATAGCACATTCGATGACCATTTCAAGCGGGCTTTGCGAGATATTCTGGAGGCTTATGTCGCCTGGGATGAAGAGTTTTCGATTGAAGAGGAGTATGCCACTGCAACAGAGATGGACGTCGGTGCCTCTACTCTTAGTCATCGCAAGTCTCATGCAACTCTGGCTCCTTTAAGATTTTCAGTCATTAAACCTCTGGTAGATTTTAAATTGCAAGCCTCAAAGCTGAAGACCAACTTGATTGTGGCTCAAAACTTCTCCAACAGAGAAACCATGTCTGGGCATCGCAAGGATATGAAAACCTCAAGGCAAGGTTTCATGAGCTGACGCAGGAGGTCACGATGAAACTTCCTCTTGAAGTCTTCATCGAATTTCGACTGGGAGGATTTGATTATTACAAGGAAATAGCTACCACCAACAACGCGCTCAAAGTGCTCGATCAAATTCCTGAGATAGGTATTGTTTCAAAAGCTTTACTGGTTTTGACTTCTTTCTTTTTGGTTGTGAAGAAACGAGCTGTTGGACAAGGACTCTTTACAACATATACTGAGGTTTTTAAGAATTTTGATACCCTAGGTTAAATTGGAATTTATGCATCTGGTTTCTAGAGCGACATTGCACATTTGGTTACTATCATTAGGCCTCAAGCGTTGGGACAAGTCTTTAACCTTGCTCAATGAAATGAATACTTTGCCACTAACAAGATCATTTCCACCTCACCTGTGCTTCCAACCCCAAAGAAACCCCTGACCCCATGTTGCCATACATTATCTGTCCACTCTTACTTTCTACCAAGCCAAACACCTATACTTCACTTTACTTGATAAAAGGAATAAACAAAGCACTAGTTTTATGGACAGGGACACTGAGCGTAGTTGCTTATGATGTCAATGGTGATAAATTGGTGTTTCATAATCTATACAAAGCATGGATGAAGTGCGCTCAAGGACTTCCACCAAGTGATCCTAGCTTCTGTGGCTTGAAGGTGTTGACAAGGCAATCTTTTCTGACTCATGCTTTGTATATTTTCCATGGTATTGTTGCAATGGTTGTAAAGTTCAAGGTTAAGCAAGGAACAACTCTTCTACTCTTGTAATTTTGTCTTTTACGAGCTCAACAAGAGTTTTTGACTGCCATCTTTTGTTTGCATAGGCTGATATCATGTGCCATGAAGGTACATTTGGCATTTAAGGTCTAGCATTTAGACTTGATCATTGCAAGTTTCCAACAAAAGGATGAAATGTAACAGCAGCCACTTCTTTTGCTTCAACCTTGAGGACAAGGTTGGTATGGAAGGGAAAGTATTGTTACGAGCACTAGCAAGACTAGTTGGATAGAAATTCTAGAAAGATATTCTAATAGGGTGAAATAGCTTAAGAATTGAGTTAGTCTAAGCTAGTCATTAGCTCAACCGGTCCAAGAGGGAACCGTTATGATTTTAGTATAAGTATGTAACTCAGCAATGTAAATGAACAAGAAGAAAATTGATCTCTCTCTCTCAATTCTCTAACTCTTCTGTCTTACTCTTTTCTCTGCTCTGTTCTCTTTTTTCTCTGTCTTTCTTCTTTTAATTTGCTCTCTTCTTCCTTTCTCTCTATTCTTACTATCTGATAGAATCAAACTTCTATCAAATGGCCATGAGATTTGGCGGTAATGTAAATTCTTTGTGGAGAATGGTGCTTTACGATAAATATAGTCTCTCTCCAATGGATTTGTGGCCTAGATCATGTCATTCCCACCATCTCTCACGTATTTGGGGTTCAATGCAAAATACTTGGGAACCAGGTACTTTTGCTAACCTTACAAAATCAAAAGTTTTTTTTTCTGTGCAACTGGTGGATCAAGAATTCGCTTCTAGCATGATTTATGGATAAATGGTAGTGCTCTAAAAAATAGCTTTCCCATAATCTTCATGGTATCTATCGACAAGGGAAGCATTATAAAAAGCTTTGGCTCCCGGAATGAAAGAAGTGGCAGTGGTGTATTGCACTTCGAAGACAGCTATTTCAATGGGAAGTTCCCATTTGGAATCAACTATTGAGCATCCTTCAATCAGCGGAGCTCTCCCTTCAAATAATGACAGAGTCATTTAGTGCCCAACGCCAAATGGTATATACTCTATGCATTCTTTTAGGAAAGAATTCTATAAAGCCATGTCCTCTTCCTCCCCTGTGGAAAGCTATGTGTGGATTGGAGTCGCTCCCCATAAAGTAAAATTGTTCTGTTGGAAAGCTTTAATTGGCAAACTCCCTGTTCTTGATCTTCTCCACAACAGAGGATGTCTCACCAACATTGCTAATAAATGCCCTCACTGCAACGAATCTAAGAATGTTTTCCATCTTTTATGTTCTTGCTAATTTGCTTGGTCAATTTGGACAACTTGTCTCAATTGGTGGAACATAAATTAAGTTATGCCTGGATCTTTGCAGGCTATTTTTTTTTTGGAAAGACAATGGCTACTACTAGGAATCAAGGCGTGATTTTGGACACCTTGCTTTATGCAATCTTATGGTTAGGGACGGAGCCGGGAATTTTTTCTAGGGGGGCCAAATGAAATTTTAATTTTAATATAAAAGAAAAAAACAGTTGATTTGTTAGACCTATTAATCATAATTTGTAGATATAATTAATATAAAAGAAAAAAAAGATTATATAACAATACATACAAAAAATTACATGATTACAAGTACTAATAAAAATTAGAAAATAAATTAGAACACTTACTGTTATGCCCCGACCCGCCCGGGTCGGCCAAGTGGCAATCGCCGGGCTACCTCGAAGTACGTGTTTGCAGCCACCCATCCGAGGCACCGCAAGGCTTGAAATAGATATCATCGCTGCAAAACAAAACTAAAACTTTAAATAAAATCATTTAACAAAATAATTAAACTTACAAGATGTACCAGTGGACTAATTTAAAAGAATACCTACACAGTGAAAACTACTATGCCTAAGCCACCGACGCCTCCTAGTGAGCCTCCATCTTATTTGCTGACTCCGTACGCGAATCTGCATCCATCCACATTGGATACAGGTGAGTGACAAAGGTTCTAAGAATCTTCATTGGGGTTAGGGAAAATAAGGGAAATCCAAAATAAAATAATAATAATAATAATATTTTCTTTTCAAAACTCTTTTTCTGGTTCTCCTACTGAGAACCCTCTTTAAAAACTCTTATATAAATAAAACATATAAATCTCAAATGGGCTGGCATCTCTCTTTTATACTGGAGGCTCGACCTGTTGGTCGTCTCATGCCTCACTGCACCGACGGTTATCTCTTTCTTTCTAAAATATTTTCACATTTTCTCTTTCTCTGTCTCTCTAGCCCGTTCCCTCGATGGTGCCTCGCTGTGGTGGAACACAGAGAACTGGAGCCCTGGCGAGTTTCCCTACGTGCCTTTCCCAACCAAGCTCGACTCACCGTGCCCCTCGATAGGCGGTCCACAGCTGAGTATCATGCATGCTCTCAAACTCGGTCAACACTCCCGCAAATCGGAGCCCCAAGGAACCATCTCAATCACTCATCTCCCAAGGGCATCGTACCATTAATAATCATAATAATAACGTTTCATAATTATATATATATATATATATGTATAAAACATTTATACTTAAAACATATAATCACACACACATGAGTTTTTATGTTCCTTTTCAAAACATCCCACTCACTGTGTGGATATATCACAAACAATTGTGTGTGTGTGTGTGGATTTCCCATATCCCAAAACCTTTGAAAACAATTATGTTTTTAAAACATTTTTAAACCTTTGTTCCCAGTGGCTAAACAAAGAAATCTAGGCCACTCACAGTATTGGGAGATTCGTATACTCCCAAGCGCTCCATGTAGCTTTAACCTCCGGTGCATCGCCGCGTTCGATTATCCTGAGTCTTAATACATGGAAATATATGTTAGCATTTATAATTAAATTTATGAATGCACCTACGAGGCTCTAACATGACTTACGACTGGGCTTGAATGCGATTTGGGGCTTAGAAAAGTGTCCAGAAGGTTCCGGAGTAAGAATTGGACACTAGGTGAAAAATAAGGAAAATGCCCTTGGGCCCATGGGCCGCCCACTCGGGCTGGGCCCGGCACATAGAAAAGTGTCCGGGAGGTTTCGGGGTTAAAATCAGACTCTCAACGAAAAATTACCAAAATGCCCCAGGGGCCCGTGGGCCCCACACCCAGACTGGATTGGGCCCCACACGGGTAGGGCCAAGTTCTACTCGAAATCGGACTCAAAAAGCCCTCCTATGAGATATTTACATATTATAATGATATAATATATAAATATCTAAAATATATTAATACAATATATAAATATCTTTTAATATAATAATATTATATAAAAATATCTAAATAGGGACTCGATCGGCCTGTTTCTCGGCCGATCTCTCCCCCGATTTTTGCACTCGTTTCTCCTCCTTTCAACATACAAATTTAGAGAGGCGATTCTCATGGTATCCATAACTGATACGCAGAGGCAAAAACGAGAAACACAGGTCCAATTTTCCCGTAGACCCAGATTTAGCTCAAATTGACCAAATCTCAATTCTACCCTCACTCGGTGCACAGAAGTTCGTGAAAACGGAATATGACGTAGATTAAGGTGAGTACTATAACATACTAAAAACTCACCTTATTCCACCGGCCCGAAATCCGCCGATTTGAGTTTAAAGTTTTAATCCGGTTAAAAGCTGAAAACTAAGATCTAGGCTAAACCGATGCATGGAAATGCATGCAAATTTAATATAACGTAGATCGAGGTGAGTACAATAACATACTAGAAACTCACCTTGTTTTGTCAGCCAGTTTGTCTGGAACTGCCAATTTTCCAAAATGCCTCCGTTTTGACTCCAGAGAGAAAAAAAAGAAAAAGAAAAAAAAATGAAAGAAAAGGTTCGGCCCTCCCCTATTTATAGGGGAGCCCGACGCCGGGTCTACTCGGGCCCTGGGTCAAACTTTTTCCCCTTTTTCAACTTTCTTCCATTTTTACCCATTGGCTAAATCATTTGATTTCTTGTGCCAATGGGGCCCATAATAAATTTCTAGGGACTTAATTGGAGGCCTTTTGGCATTTACTAATTTCCATGCACGGCTAATTACTTTATCTTCCAACTCCGTCTCTTCCTAATTTGAACTTCTCTTCTTAATTAGACACATCCAGACCGACATATTGTTTAATTAATACACCATCTTACACTATTCCGTTCGTACGAAAAAGTCGTGCTAAATCCGGGTGTGTCACTTACATGATGAAACAATTTCTGGGTAAGTTTCTTGTGTTTGGTTAAATGCTCACTAAAAATTTTGTAAGTAAGCCGCAAGCAAGAATAGATGATGGTAATTTAATTTATAGAGACAAGTAAGAGTTGTGAGTAATTTAGGTTTTAGATGAGATATAATAAGCTTTATATAATAGAACTAGTAATAGCCATAGTGGAATTAGGAATACCACATTGATATTGGATTTATTTATTGAAGGCTAAAAGGTCAAATCAAGGCCTTCCCTTTCCGGAAAATCTGAATTTGGTACCAAACCTTTCAATTTTGTCAAATAGGGGTCTATCGTTATCGAGTTGGGCCAAATAAAGGTCTTCAGTGAATTTTTTTGGGCGGTGCTGTGACGTGCCGTTAAGTATAACGAATGGGTATTAAATATTAATCCTCTTATTTTTAGACAAAAAAAGGAAAAAAAGAATAAAAGGAAAAAAAGAATAAAAAGAATAAAAGGAAAAGAAGTTTGAACTTGCATTCGGCTTTGTTTTTTTGGCAAAAAGAAGAACACAAGTGCTTATGAGAAGGGGCTAAATCGTTCTTATGAAATGGGGAAACTGAATTGGGGTTAAGGGTTTTTGTTCTTAGCTAAGAGGCATTCGGGTTCTTGTTGTGAAGAAACAGGAAGAAAAGGGAAAGCAGATGAGTTCTTCTGCAAGTTCTTCAAGGTATGGGTCTTCTAAGTATTTTTTTTCTCATATGTTTATGGTTATGGGATGAGTGTAGGCATAATGGGTAGTGATATGAAGATGATCATAAGGTTAATGGGATGATTATAAGTCAACATTTTGTTCAGTTTGGTATTTTAGTATTTTGGATTTAGTTTTGTAATAGGCTTTCAGCTTTAGTTTGGTTTTAGGGAGGGTTTCAATATAGATGAAAAATGAAGACTTCAGTTTAGAATTTTGATGAACTTGCATCCTGGAATATCTTTAAATGCTAATGTGTTATAAGCAACTATGAGTTTTCTTGTTTTCTTTAATTTTGACAGTAGGAGTAGGACTGGCAGTTAGGGTTTAAGTTTAGATATCAGTAGATACAAGCTGATAACATCAAGCTATCCAGTTGAATGGGAGTATGAAGGAGGTCCTGTTTTCTGTTATTGCAATATGAAGGCACCAAGGAGGTGTTCTTGGACTGTTCAGAATCCAAGTATAAGATTTTATGGATGACATCAATACTCGGTAAGTGAGTGTTAGCAGTGGGTGTTTAATGTTGAACAAATTTGAATTTGTGAGATAAAAGCTATAATTTTTTTTATGTAGGCTTATAATTGTGGATTTCATTCGTGGCATGATCCACATGTCCCTGAAAGATCAAGGCAGATAATAATAGAGCTTATGAAGAGAGAGAAAATGCTATATGATAATATCAAAGTGATGAAGAATGAAGTTTCAGATTTGCGGAATAATGGAGTGGAGCTGTTAGAAGCAGAACTTATTGAAGAGAATCTATGCTTGAAGAATGAAGTAGCTAGAATGAGGTTAAATTTGAAAGAAATTAGTGAGGCAAAGCAAAAGGTTAATAGTAAATCTATTAGGGGTTTAGGGTGCAAGTGTGCATTGATCACTGTTTTCTTTATTTTCTTTGTACCTATTTTGTTATCTATTAGTCAAAAGGAATAGTGGCAAAATGCTATTTGCCTTAACTTAGTTTTTGGGTTTGTGTACCTATGTTAACCTTAATGTTTAGGGAACTGTTACTAATCATGTTAATTTTGTATACCTTCATCTGTTTCAACTATTGCAATGACAATATCCTTGTGCAAAACATTAATATTCCTGATATGATATTAACCGTTAACAAAATTTGTAGCATGCCAAATGTGATTTGGACATCATAATTGCCAATATCCATACATCCCCTAATATTGACACAAAGGCATTGTTCATAAACTACACAAAAACAGAAATCCTAAAGCAGAAGCATATTTTCTGCTAGATTGTTCATATCTAATGCAAATACAGAAAAAGTCAATCCTTGTTCATTGCACATCCATATCAAAACTAGGTAACACAGTTCAGATCTTTCATAGAGCTTTATCTTTTCCTTTGCTGGCCATAGAGGAATTGTTTGACTCTTGAGTTCCTTCAGATTCATCAGTGGCCTTTCTTTTCCCCTTGCTTGGTTTTGCCCCTATGGATATGAATTTTTTGGCTTGGCCTTATAGGCTATACAATAGAATTAAAATGTTAGTGGTTTGCCCTAATCCTGACAGTGAAATTTTAAAGTTTGGATTGTCATGCCCCGACCCACCCGGGTCGGCCACGTGGCAACCGTCGTGCTACCTCGAAGTTCGTGTCGGTCGGTCACGCACCAGAAGCACCGTAAGGCATTGAAATGGATACCATCTCTGCAAAACAACCAAAACTTTAATTAAAAATCTTTTAATAAAATAATAAACTTTAAAGTAATTCCAGTGGATTAATTTAAAGGAATACCTACGCAACGGAAATCGCTAAGCCTAGGCCACCGACGTCTCCTAGTGAGCCTCCATTCTATTAGCTGACCCCGTACGCTAATCTACATCCATCCACATTGGATACAGGTGAGGGACAGAGGTTCAATGAATTTCCATCTGGGTTAGGGAAAACAGAGGTAATCCAAAATATAATAAATCAAATAAAAATAGAATAAATAAACTTGTTTTCAAAATCTCTTTTATAATTCTCCCAATGAGAATTTGATTTAAAACCTTTAAAATAAAATATACTGTATGGGCTGGCATCTAATACACTGAAGGCACGACTGGCTGGTCGTATGCCTTACTACACCGATGGCTATCTCTTTTCTCTTTAAACACACTTTCACAATTTTTCTTTCTCTAGCCCGTTCCCTCGATGGTGGCCAATTGTGGTGGAACATAGCTCTGGAGCCCTGGCGAGCTTCCCTCCGCACCTCTCCAAGGGTCTCGTCTCACCGTGCCCCTCGATAGGCGATCCACGGCTGAGAATCAAGCATGCTTCTCCAACTCGGTCCACGCTCCTGATATATTGGAGCCCGAGGAGCCACTCAATTACTTATCTCTCATCTCGCATCCCATCCACATATTTCTCATAAATATAAATATATATATATATATTTAAAACATGTAAATACACACACAAGCCTTTATATTTCTTTAAAATCATCCCACCCTCTAAGTGGGTGTATCGCATAATAAAAGTGTGTGAGGTCGATTACCCTTATCCCAAAACATTTGTAAAACCTTTAAAAACAATTCATCTTTTGAAAACATTTTGCCCTAGTGGCTAGGCACTGAAATCTAAGCCACTTACAGTACTGGGAGGTTCGTATACTCCCAAGCGTTCCATGTAGCTTAACCTCCGGCGTATCGCCGCATTCGATTCACCCGGAACCCTAGTACACAGAAATACGTTAGCATTCATAATTAAACTATGAATGCACCTATGAGGCTCTAGCATGACCTAAAACTGGGCTTGAATGTGATTTGCGGCTTAGAAAAGTGACCAAAAGGTTTCCGGGGTAAAAATTGGACACTTGAAGAAAAATTACGAAAATACCCCTGTGGCCCATGGGCCGCCCACTCGGGCTAGGCTAGGCACTTAGAAAAGTGTTAGAGAGGTTTTGGGGCTAAAATCGGACTCTAGACAAAAAATTACCAAAATGCCCCCGGGGCCCGTGCTCCCCACACCCGGACTAGGCTGGGCCCCACACCGATTGGGCCAAGTTCTATGCCAAATTGGGCTAAAAAAGCCCTCCTACGAGATATTTATATATTATAATGATATAATATATAAATATCTTAAATATAATATATAATATAAAAATATCTAAACAGGAACTCGATCGGCCTATTTCTCAGCCGGTCTCTCCCCTGGTTTTCGCACTCGTTTCTCCTCCTTTTAACATACAAACTTAGACAGGTGATCCTCATGGTATCCATGACAAATCCGCCCAGGCAGAAACGAGAAAAACCGATCCAAATCTCTGATTTATTCTCACCCGGTGCACAGAAATGCGTGAAAATGGAATATGACGTAGATTAAAGTGAGTACTATAACATACTAAAAACTCACCTTATTTCATAGACCCAATATCTGCCGATTTGAGTTTTAAAATTTAAACTGGTCAAAAGCTGAAAACTGAGATCTACGCTAAATCGATGCATGGAAATGCGTGCAAACTTAATATAATGTAGATCCAGGTGAGTAGAATAACATACTATAAACTCACCTTGTTCTGCTAGCCGGTTTGTCCGGATCTACCAATTTTCTAAAATGCATCCGTTTGGCTACAAAAAGAAAAAGAGAAAAAAGAAAGAAAAGGAAAAAGAGAAATGAAAGAAAAAGCTTCGACCCTCCCCTATTTATGGAGAAGCCTGACACCGGGTCTACTCGGGCCCCGGGTCAAACTTTTTTCCCTTTTTCAACTTTCTTTCATTTTTACCCGTTGGCTAAATCCTTTGATTTCTTTTGCCAACGGGGCCTATAATAAATTTATAAGGACTTAATTGGAGGTCTTTTTGGCATTTACTAATTTCCATGCACGGTTAATTACTTTATCTTCCAACTCCGTTTTATCCTAATTTGAACTTCTCTTCTTAATTAGACACATCCGGACCGACGTATTGTTCACTTAATATACCGTCTTACACTATTCCATTTGTATGAAAAAGTCGTATTAGGTCCGGGTGTGTCATGGATATTGGCAATACAAACCATATAAAGAAAAAACTTACATTTAGTATTTCTCTCCCAGTATTCAAGTTTGTATACAACCCAATGCCCTCTATTCTTGTCCTTTTTCTGCTTTTTGTGTTAGTTTGCTTGCCTCCTTCACTAATAGCTGATGAAATTGTTTGAGACCAATTACTTGGTGTAGTTGTGGCAGTGGCAGTTGAATTGCTTGTATTTTTGGAAGATGAGACACCAATGTACTTGGCTCTTGATTTTGGACTAGTCCTGATGCCATAATCTGTGCTGCTCATAATCTTTCCATCCTCAGCTACCCATACTTTTCCAGCAACTCTTCTAGTTGATGTTTTGGCCCTTGGAGGTTTAGATGGCTTTAGGTGCTGTTGTCTGCATCCAAGGAAGAAATGTTTGCAGGGGCTGTTGCAGATGAACTTGCATTCGCAGATGCATTGCCAATTATACC
Organism: Microcos paniculata; assembly: GCA_030664755.1. Taxonomy (NCBI): domain Eukaryota; kingdom Viridiplantae; phylum Streptophyta; class Magnoliopsida; order Malvales; family Malvaceae; genus Microcos; species Microcos paniculata. The sequence goes on from CP131461.1 coordinate 22,715,125, forward strand.
AGTAGTAGGCTCAACAGACATATTTGCAGCACAAGTTGCAGATCATGTGCCTGAAATTCAGCAACAAATAATTATAGATCTGAGAAATATATGAAAATAAATAACCAAATAAACCCTAACTGTTAAAAACCCAGATCTAAAAGGCAGTAATTTCCAAAGTCTGAACCAAAACATTGCACATCTAAAAACAATTGCTGAGAGATAAATGCAGAAATATGAACATAAACCTAAAACATCATGTAAACTCAAATCTGTCATCAAATTTTATATATATATATATATAACAGATAACTAAAACCTGAAAAATATGCTTCAGCTTCAGCAGTCGTTTTGAAACAGAGGCAGCAACTTTTCCACCATTGTTCTTTACTGTTCTGTTCTTCTTTGGTGTAAGCTTCTTCTTTGCAGTGGTTCTACCTTGATCAGTTCTACTGGCTCAGTTTCTACTTGCTCAGGCAAATTTGCAGCGATAGAGGCAAAAGGAAAGGCTGGAGAAGCTGATTGTTCACCCTAAACCCAAAAAGAATAGTTATAAATAAGTTAAACCAGATTCCTCCAGTAAAATAAATATAAAACCTTAACAAGGTGTACTATCCAATGTGACTTAACAGTGGAATAATGTAAAAGCAAAAGACAAATGGGTGAGAAAGTACTTGGGTACCCTTAAAAGGACAACCTCGTTTGTTCTGGCCTTCATTATGACATAGTTGGCAGTCATTACCATCCCTTTTCTTGACATATGGGTCTCTACAGTCTTGAGCTTCTTCTTTAACTCATCTGGATCTTTTCTCCTTACTGTCTTGGGCTATCCTGGCATTCTCCTATATTCTGGAGGTTGGATTTTAGGTCCTCCTTCTTCATTAACTTAAGGCGAATCCTTCATGCCAGGCAGTGGCTCCATTGGAAAACCATAAGCTAATAGATAGACATCCTTGTGATACCAACTAATACATAGTCTTCTACATTTGCCTTTCGGTCCATGATTGCACATATTGCATGTGCACAGGGTATACCAGACATTGTATACCTACGGCAGCTACAAGTTTTCCTATCTAATTGAACAGTTAACTGGTCTGGTCCATGCAGAATTTCATATCCACTTGCTCTGTTAAAATGCACAATGCATTGATCAGCAATATTTGTATTTTCTGAAATAATCTTCCAAATATTCTTCCATAATATCCCCCTCCATTTGCTGCATTCCTTCCTCTTCTCACCAATTCTAACCATGACCCTCCTTCTGATTGCCTCAAACAAAGATATTATTGGCAGTTTCCTTACTCTCAACAGAGTCCCATTAAAGGCTTCACAAGTGTTGTTGTCAATCATATCACAAACAGCCTCAGTGCTAATAAAAGCTCTACACCATTTTTGTATCGGTGTTTTTTCTAGATCATCGGCTGCCTTTGGTTTTTCTCCCTCAATTTCTTCACCCTTTCAGTATAGACCCTCGGAGTTTGTGCCTTCCCAATCCAAAAAAAAGTCTTGTTTCAGTTCTTCACCTCGGTTGCCATTGTTTTTCCAGTTACATATACATGTGTCTGGCACAAAATCTGTGCTCAGCCAAAGGAATGAATTCTCTGATTGCAACATCGAGTCCTTACACCAAACTCAAAACAAGCATAGATTAGACTAATTATTGTATACTTGAATTTATTTAAAGACAAAACATACAATTAACGTTTACCTTTTGTTGATCATTCATAATCACCCATCCTCTACCTTGACCAATGTTGATATCTTCCATTAATCTACCAATAAACCACCTCCATGAGTCTGTACACTCAACTTCAACTAACGCCTATGCTAATGGAAATATTTGGTTGTTTCCATCTCTCCCCACAGCAACTAAAAGCTCTCCCTTTGTTAAACTTTTCAACCAGCAGCCATCCAACCCTAGAAACTGTCTACATCCAGCTGTAAACCCCTTCTTAAGGCTTGCAAAACAAATATAATACCTTTGAAACACAGGTGGACTATCTGATGTAGCATTTGAACATTGCATCCAAACTGAGCTACCAGGGTTACTTGCTTTAATTGTGGCTGCATACTCATTCAAATGGCCAAATTGTGTCTCATAGTTCATTGCCATCTTATTAACTACCAGCCTCTTAGCCCTCTTAATCATGCTTAGGCTGACATCTAACCCATACTTATACCTAACTGACTATACAATCTCAATATATGGTTTATAAGGATCTTTTTGAATATCAGCATTATACAAATCAGCAAGCAGCTTAGTTGACATCCTGGGGTTGCTAAAAACTCTGCTACAGTTATGATGGTTATGAAAAGTCCTCACTTGAAAGCTCTTAATAGACTTTTCATAAGCACCATAGATAGACCAAGACACTGACCATCCCTACATTTAGCCCTCACCTTTTTCTTAGTGTTTTTAACCCAGGTTACTGCCCTTTTACTCTTTATGGACATCATTGACACAGCAAGTTTGAACTGTGTAGAATCCTTAAATAGCATCCCTATCTCTATATGTGGGTTGGCAATTGAAGTTGAAAAGGTAGGAAACCTACTTTTCTTTCTAGTTGCACCATCAACCATTTCATCCTCATCAGTAACAAAATCCCCTAACTCGTCGGAAGAATAGTATTCTGTTTGATAACTAGCCTCATCTCTCTCACCACCCTCATTAACACCCTTATTAACACCCTCATTAACACCCTCATTAACCTTTCCAACACCATTGGCATTTTTAGTCCAACTTGCCTCAGCCTAACCTACACCTTCAGACCTAGAATCCCTAAGCACTTTAGCCCTGACATTATTAAATTCTGTTCTAGCTTCATGTAACTCTTCATCTTCACCTTCACTGTCATGTTCAACTTGAACAAAGAATCCACATTCATCTAATACACTATCTCTTGCCCGATGACCATCTTCAACTTCACCTGTCTCATTAACACCCTCACCATCAGTCACCTGATCAGGCATTCCACCTCTAACTCCTTGATCAGCCACTTCATCTGTAACACCCTCATCAGCTACCCCTTCTACAGCTCCCTCATCATGAAATTGAAACCCTAAACCCTCATCACCTACAACTCCTTCATCACTTACAACTCCCTCAGCAGCTGCTCCATTGACACCTCCCTCGTTAGCCGCTATATTGTCAACTCCATCATCACCTATTTCATTCGCTAACTCAATTTGCAGTGGAATTTCTACAGGAACATCAATCCCATGATCTATATATAAATCAATCTCACCAGCTATAACTAATTCAGTAGCCATATCTACAACTTGCAGATCATCAGAAATCTCCCTAAGTCCATCACTAAAACCTTTTCCTGGTGACAAGTACAAAATCCTACATATGTTCTTGTATCCACTTTCTTTTAGTATCCCTAAGAGCTCAAAATAACTAAGACAATCAGGGTCGATAGTTAATTCATCAACATACCCCTTTACATAACTTATATTTTTACCCTCTCCAACAAACCTTCCCTTGTAATGAAATCTAACTGGAAGAAATTGAAATGCCATTCTATGACAAAAAGAACATACATACTACAATATCAGTAAAATGCCATAACATATAACTGTTATAAAGCAAAATAAAAAAGAAATACAGAACTAACAGTATCTGGTTAAAAGGGCAGAAATATTGATGGTCCTTTCCTATTTTTAACATATGCTTTCTTAATCAATCTGAGATACTGATAGTACCAAGGACAGTTCATTCCATTAGGTGAACATTAACTAGTTATACAAGTTATAATCAGGTAAACAAGCTTCTTAAAAGCTAAACCCAGAACCGTAACCTTAAACCTCAAACATAATTCCAGAACACTCAATCAACAGCATTGATCAGCAATCAACAGCAATTAAACCTTAAACCCATAATTTAAATCCAGAACACTCAACCAACACTCAATCAACAGCAATTAAACCTTAAACCAGAATTTAAACCCTACTCGAACAGAAATTTCAAAACATACCTTAAATCCGATTGCCTCAAAAACAAAATCAAACCCCATGCATCCAAATTCACACACTTCTGGTTTCGACCAATTTTCCTTCGATTTTCATCTCGTAATGTTGCTCTTGGTTTTCAGGTTTTCTTTGTGAAGGATTCAAATCGAAAATTCAAAATCGAAGATTTCTTCAACATAATTTCAAATCACGAATTCAAAATCGAAGATTCTGCAAGTATTCTTTTAGGTTGAAATCTAGGGTTAGGTTAAAAACAATGTGGGTTTTCTGATTTCGATAAAAAAATTAGAAGTAAAAAATATTTATTTAATTACATTGTGTTAATATATATTAAATGGTTCAGATTAATTCTACAAATAAAATAAGACGTGTGTCGTAATCCTAGTCCCTCACGCGCTTGCCATCAAGAGTGTAAAGCACCTCCCGTTAAAATTCACTAAAGACCCTTATTTGACCCAACTCGATAACGTTAGACCCCTATTTAACAAAATTAAAAGGTTGGGTACCAAATTGAGATTTTCCGGAAAGGTAAGGCCTTGATTTGACCTTTTAACCTTTATTAAATCAAACTACAAATATTAAAAGTTCAAGTCCAAGTCCAAGTCCAAATGGTCCAAGTTGAAAATCATAATGAAACTAGGAGACTAAATAGAAATTGGGTTGAATAATTACTAAGCTTAAATCACATAAGTGAAAAATAAAATCCCAAATTCCTAAGGTCTTTGACAATTAAATAATAAATTATAAAATATCAAGGGGGCCCATATAATGAATTTTTGCATAAATTTTTTTAGAAGTGTAATTTTTTTATAACCTAAACTAAACTATAAAAAGCCAGGGGCGCCATGGTCCCCTTCGCTCCTGCGTCTCTGCTTATGGTCAATATGGTTGGTACGCAATGGGACCATCCTCAACAAAAAATTGTCACTATTAATCAAACATGTGACCTCATCAAATTCAATTTGGTTGGTGGATGAAAACTAAATTCCCTCACTCATGTTTTTCTCTTTTAAATCGCTTGCTTAATATCCACGATATTCAATTCTTTAGCACGAGAACTCGTCCTATTCGAAAGGCTATTTGGTCCCCTCCTCCTTTTGATGCTTGGAAAATTAATGTTGATGGATCTTCACTAGGAAAACCTGGACTAATGGGTATTGGTGGAGTGTTTAGTGACTCAAATGGTGTTGTCTTCTTACTTTTCTCTAAAAATGTTGGGGTGATTGATTCTAATCATGTTGAATTGTTGGCAATGATCGAATCCTTATCCATCATCGTTGAAGCTGCTACTCTTCCTGCCCCAAAGATTTTTATTGAGAGTGATTCAAAGACTGTTATTTCATGGCTCCTGAATCCTAATACTAGACCCTAGAAGTATAACAATATGTTCGACAAGCTCTTTAATCTTTTATCTTTTTTTGGACAGGTTTTGGTCACCCATATTTTAGAGAAGGTAATAGTTTTTTTTTACTCTCTTGCAAAACATGGTGTTTACAGAGTCACTAATCTTGTTGTTTGGTTGTAAATTTTCTTTGAATTTTCTCATTTCAATCAAATTTTTACAACATATTCTTATCTCTGTTAGGAACTCAAGTCTGCCTGCTCTTTTGCAATTCCATGCTAAGACCTTAACCATTCTAAAAGAGGGATTGTTTGAGACCATCAACGCATTCTCTGATGTCTCAATGGTAAATTAATCATGTAAAAATGTATGAACACAGTAAATATGAAAGCAAAAATGCTATTTTTCCTTTTCTTATCATGGACTTGATCGAACATAGGCCCATTAAATATATATTGAGTCTAAGTAACTTAAGCCTAATCACTAAAAAGTGCCAATAGATACCAAAAGAAGGCCACATATGCCATATATATATGCCCATATATGACAACCCAAGGATACGGCCTAATATTAACACAAACAATAGCCTAAAGCAAACAGAAAACATGGCCCAAGCAACATGGAAAATAAAAAGCCCAAAGTAAGAATTTTCTACCCTAAAGCGACGCCTGACTTGGTGTTTCAAGTCATTATTGCTTCTCTTCCCCCTTTTGTTCTTCGATTCGAATACCCCTGGCCTTCTCCCTTTGCTCACTGCTCCAACCACCATAGCCTTCATCGTTGCTTGTTCTCTCTTTTCTTCTCTATTTCTTTTTCCTTTCTTCAGTTTCTTTCTCTCCTTTTCTCTCTTTCCTTCTGAAACCAATCCCTGGAATCCAAGTGACGAACCAAAATTTCAGTCAATCCACTCCCTTCTGTGCCCATGAAATCTTGACATAAGGCTCGCCTTGCCTTATCCTTATCCTTGCTGGAATGAGAGACAACCTCATTTAGCGTCCCCTACCACTGACTGGGCCTCCTTTTACCGCGCCTTAGTTTTCTCCGATCCAACAAACCCACTGTCAGATGAATTAGCTCATTTTGAGATATGTTGTGCCCTTACTTTTAATCACTCATCTCACTATATCGATTTGGAAGACAAGCTCTTGAACCGAAGCCCTCAATTTCAACCGGAAAGAGATCAAAACTCAATAAGAGGTGGGCTTTCTCTTGATTATGAATGTTTTTGGTTTTATGAACTTGAATGTTACTGATGATTATTATTTGGGATTGTGAAATCTCTGTGGTGTTTTGAAAGAGAAGGAATCAAAGGCAAAGATAGGTTTGGGTTATGGACTTTGCAAACTTGAATAAGAATGGGTGGGGATTGATGGTGATGACAAGATGGGGGAGCTCGCAGCGAATAGTGGTCGGCAAAGGGAAGCTTGATGAACAACAACAAAAAAAAATGGCGAAGGTAAACTCTCTCTTCACTCTCTGCTTGCTTTCCTGCTTTTTGTTTTACTTGGTTTTTTCCTATTGCTTTTGCTCTGTTATTTGTGATGAGAGAGGTAAATTCACGGCTTATGTTTCTAAGGGATGAATGATTTTTGGGAAGTAATGGGTTTGAGAATTTTGTTGTTTGGAAATTAAGAAATGAAGGAAATCCCTGTGTGTCCTTCATTTCTTTTTCACTGTAACTTTTCTGCTCTATTGTTTCTCCGCCTTGCCTTTTTTTTCTCTCTGAGTTTTGATGGCTACCTCTCTCTAAAATGGCCTCTGAACCTTTAGCAGCTCTCCAAAATTGCCTCAAATCCTTTTGCCACTCTTTTCGTTCTAGTTTAGTGTTTTTCAAAGTTTTATAACGGGCTCCAGTTTGTTCTAATGGCTCCTATTTGTGTCTATTGAATGGTTCTGATTTTAAACGAAATGCTGCCAAAACATTGTGCTTGGTCTCCATTCCAAGTTTTGCTTAATCTTGTGTAGCACGCTCTCATTCCCTCTATCGTGCACCGATCTACAACTTTGTTTCTTTGCTTGCTCTTTCCTTGTATGGATTAATTGCTAGACCAATGGGATTCCAAAACGTGAACTTGGCATTTTAGTCCACTATGAACCTTTAAGTATGCTGGTAAGGAGAGTGTTTGTGTACTGATGATGATTTCTTTTCACAATTTATGCAGGTGTGATGATGCCAACACATTTGAGAGCCAATCGATGCTGGAAGCAGTTCAAGAATTCCAAATGTCAACTTATGACAGCCTGTTAGGCGATGTCACTAGCTCCTCAAGCCAAAACAAAAGTCCAAACAAAAGTCAGGAAATCATTTATGATGGTGTTAAAAACCCTCAATCAGAGAAGCTAGATGAAGTTGTGGATTCGGCCACTTTTTCCTTCAATACAAAGCCAAAGGACCAAGAGGTAGGTAATCCCCTAACCAAACATGGGACTGGAGCACTTGAGGCATTTGAAAGAGGGCTACAGGTTACTTTTTCTATTCTTTAATTAGGTATCATTTGGTAATTTATTTTTTCATTTTCTATTTACTATTTCCATTTCCAAAAAAGGTTGAAATCAATTATGTTTGAAAGCAGTTTTTGAAACTTAGGAAGGAAGTATTTCTAATTTCTTACAATCTGCGAAACAAGTGCAAATAGATCCTTTAATGAGGTCTTCCCTTTGAGGTTGGTTCTGGACATGGCAAGTTGGATTGGTCAAATTTGGAGGACGGATGATAGAGGTAGTTGAGATTTAGGAGAGGAATAATTTTTCAGATTTTTCATTTTTCTTTTGATACTTGTTAGTGGGTTTTGTTTTGATTCCGAAATTAATTGTTTTGATGGCTGTATGGGCAATTGGAGTTTAAAGAACACGGAAAAAGGAAATGGCAGCTGTGTTATTGGTATGTTTGGCAGTTTTTAAAGGTGAATGAAATCGAGACTAATATGGTCATTACATGTATGTTGCAGGTTTTGGCAAATCTTTTAACCTGAACTTTTCCTGGTTTTGCAACTTGGATATCCACCAATGCTCATAGGTTTCTACCAGAGCAAACTATTGCAAAATGTTGAGCTAGATATTTGACATGGATTCTGGAGCCAATACATTGCTTGGAACATTTTTAATTAGTTAGATAGGAATAATTCTTATAAGGTTGCTTCTGTCAACGTGGTAGCTACAAAATACATCAAAAAAATTTTGTTAAAAAGAGTTACCTGTTTATAGTGACTCATGTGGTCTTCTGTATATTTCGTCGTATAAAATGTTGCATACTGCCGCGAGTTTTATTTTCCTTATATTCACTTGCATCTATTTATTAATTGAATATATAACTATATTAGGAATTTTAAGCCCTGAGCGAAGCGAGAGGGCATGCTCTAGTTTACCTTGCAGTTGTTGTAGAAAAACAAGACCTAATAAATCCACCCGCCCCGTCATGCCAATTGTCTCTTGTAATATCCTATATTGTTCGTCACATGATGGAACTAGATCCGTCAAAAGCTGATCCGATCCAAGAAACCTGCCTAACCCGTCCGAATTAGAAACTAATCCAACCTGATTTGATCCGATGGTCAAATTCAAAAAATTCGAATCCAAATAATCCGAAACTCATATGACCCGAATCAAAATAACTCGAAGCCTATTTGACCTGAAATTTCGCTTGGATCAAACTGACCCGAACCCATAATCCGCCCAAGTTGCTCATTTGACACCTTTAGATGGAACCATTTATGCTTGTCATTTTACCCGGTTAACAAAAAATGCGAACTAAAAACATGTGCTGCACCAATCCATTTTATACCCTCTCTATTCCTTTATGTTTGTTTATCTTTCTTCAAGGTAGTTTTAATTTATTTGTCCATTACTTAAAGCAAACAAACAAAACTTTTGTATTCTTGAATTTACTCTTAATTTTTTCCTAGTATATCTTATACAAAATTTAAGAACTTACAAAATTAAGGATAAAAATGAAGGTCTCTTATTTACTCACCCACTTTCTTAAAGCTTTTGTAAAAGTGAAATGTATTCAGTAAGAGTTTTGCGTTAAGAAATTTCATTTTTCCTCTTTGTAAATGGCATGTTAGGAGTTGTTTGACATCGTTTTTGTATTTTTATTTTCTATTTTTGTTTCAATTTTGTTTCACTTTTGTTGGGCTATCAATCTTTAAAAACAAAAATACGTTAGATATATAATAATTTTTCATTAAATTATATTAAAAAAATTAAATATATATTAATTAGATATTGAGGACGTTATTAAAAAATTACTAAGAGGGTGGTCCGCGTTAACACTGCGGATGTATTTGGGATTTAATTAGATATATTTGTTGTTTCTAATAACAGATGTAGGTCTATTATAATAATGGAGTCAATATTGTCTCAAAAAACAGTCATCTTCACTTTACTATGCTTGAATCTATGCATAATAGGATTCTTTTTCAAAAATTAGCATAACAACAATTCCTTTCTTTCTTTATTAATTAATTATTACGTGTTACTTTAAACCTTTGGTTTTCCTGCAACTACAAAAGAAATAGAGTGGTAAACTAAATCAAATCGAATTCAAAGTTTACAATTTTAGATTTTGAAAAAGTTAGTATATAAATAAATAGGTTCGAATAAAAAAATTTGAAGTTTAATTCTTCCTAAAATAATTCATCATCATTTATAGTTTTTCACTCATGAATGATTACAACAACTATTAAAAAAATCATATGCGAGAAACATCCTACAACAATCTGAAAGGATCGAAAAAGAGTGATCATTAGAAGTGAAATGAAATTTAAGTTGTAAATCATTATGAAAGAATATGGTGTGAAATTTTTTTTCAAAAATATACCTGATTAAAAGAAAATTCCTCAAAGGAAAACGCAAGATCGAAAAGAAAAGAGGACGATGTGTAAATGACTATTAAATTATTTTGAAGCTAAATGGCAGCAAAATCAAATGCCGAAATACAACCACCGGAACTGAAGAGATGATAGAAGATGAATAGGTTTTTTTTTTCCTTTTCTTCATAAAAAGATATAATTAACACCATTTGTTTTAAAGCACTATTAGAGTATCACATGTCAGTTTTTAAGAGCACAAGAGAAAACTCTAAGTAGAGAGCGTCACGTGTCAATCTTTGGAAGTACTAGGGAATAATTTTAATATATCTTATATATATATATAAAAACAATCTCCTTTCCATAAAAGGAAAGGAATTAAATACATATGATTTATAATTTCGACAAGTGGCATATCTATTCATTTGTCACATGTACATTCAAATTTCAAATTCAATTTTTAAAATTTCAAAATAATGCAATATTAAATTTCAAAATAAATTAGCCTTTAATTTAGGAAAATTAAAGATTTTGAAATCTTTAATCATAAATATTAATTACCTTTAATTTAGGAAAATTAATTTTAAAAATTCCAATCATAAATATAAATGACCCTTTAATTTAGATAAATTAAAGATTTTAAAAATTTTAATCATAAATACTGACTTATTAACCATTATAAATACTACATCTTCTTCTTACCCTAAACTATAAACTTTTTTTTAGACTCTTCATCTTCTTTTAACCTTAAATCATAAATTTTTTTGAGACGAATTTTCTTTTGAAGGTAATATTGTTTTTTGTTTGTGGTCTCTATTTTGTGTAATTTCTCTTTTTTTTTCCTTAATTCTTTTGTTTTATTTGTTGGTATATTCCTTTTAAGAAGAGAAATTTTCAAATTAAATCTGTTGGATTAATTAAGCAGGATCGAGAAGCCTTGCTAGAGAAGAAGACAAGGAAAAGACAAGAGAATAAATAATTGCTTCTACATCCAAAAGAAAGGGAAAGCTTCTCCAATCCCAGCTCCACTGTAAAATTCTTTTGTTCATCTTCTTCAGTTCTATTTGTTTGTTCATCTTCTTTAGTTCTATTTGTCATCTTTTCTCAAAGGTTTGCATTAGTTGTTCCCTATTTCAAAATTATTCTATAATTTTTATGTGTTTTTTCCTCAATTTTTGTTGAGGCTTTCTTCAATTTCTTTATTCTTTCATAAACTATCTCATCATTTTGCAAAAGCCAAGCATTTTATTTTTGTGACATGTCAATGATGGGAACAAATTAGTGTGTGATGAATACAACTCATTATATTAAAGATTTTTCCAAAGAGTTTAACACCAAAAAGCAGTATCAGAAGACCAACCAGAAGTGGATATTCTTTTGTTGATCGATATTGGATTGTTAATTATTCCTATTGCTATATGGAGTTTGCAAAAGTTGTAGTCCTTATTATGTATAAGATTGGCTAAATGGAGTATATCTTTATATTCTTTTTCGTTCTTATTCTTTGTTTTTTCAATGTTGGTGAATTTTTTTTTGGATGAAATAAATGTTGGTGAATTTTATTTAAAAGAGAAGTTCAAAACGGAGTAAAAAGCTCCAATTCTTATGAGATTCTTAAAATTCAATGTGTAATGCAAAACTACCAAAGTATAACAAATATTGCAATTGCATTCCTCAAATACAAGTCCTTTTTTCCTTATATCCTTTGGCTGCAAGTATAATTTTAAAGATTGCTAAACCTATCAAATTTCATGTTTGTTAATCTCTCAAATTTAATATGAAAATGGCCTCCACTGTTTTGAAAATAAAAATTAAAGGAAACTATAACATAAAGTACATTAATATGAAAGAAAAGTTAAAGGAAATATTCTGTTGAAAAAGAGAGCATCCATACGACTTATTGTGAAATACTTAAGTTATAAGATTCCAAGATTTGTAATTTAAGCCTATCTTAGTATATTAATTTTGTTTTTTATTATTTAATATTTATTTTCTTTGTATATTTGTTTTATTCTTCTTCCATTTTTGCTTGAATGCCTATTTTTTATTTTAACTCTTTTTGCCATAAAAAATGGGTTAAAAGCAAAAAAAATCAAATTAATACTATAAAATCCTTTTTTATCATAAAAAAGTTAATTGATTTCATGCATATAGTATGATACATTTATTGTAAATCAAAACGAATAACTCTTAGAGAAAATCAAGGAGATTGTTGTTTTCAACTTTGTATATTGAAAACTCATAATTAAAAAAGTTGACATGCTTTATATTAAGGACAAATTTTACAAATTAAGGAATTCAATTTATTCTAATAGAAAAATCAATATAAGTCAATAAAATAATAGAGACAAAATTCATAAATCAAGGAATTCAAATTATAGCAAATTATTAAAACACCATAAAATATATTAATTAACACATGAAAATTAATTTAAACACTTTCTAATGGGCAAACACGTGAAAGTTCCATATTTTTTCAAAATGCAAAGAAAAAAAAAGCATTATAGTTTGATATAGTATTATTCCACAATTAAGTTGCATAAAATAAATGATTACTTAGTATTTACTCCTTTATTAGATGATTTTGTTTTCATTTTCTTCATTTTCTTAGTATTTCCTCCATTTCCTTCAAATTAGTCATTGAACCGATATGACTATTAGATGATTTTGTATTAAGATGAAAATTAATATTTGCAAAAATGAAAGCTTTTGTTTTGCTACAAATAGTAGATAAAAAAATAATGAAAATTTAATAAAATAACATTAAATTCAACATAAAAGGGCCTTATTTTAGTAAAAAAAAAACAAAATTAGCTTACCAATTTGTTGTATTATGTTTTTACAATTAAATTTCCATTAAATAAATAATTACTTAATTAGTGACTCCTCCAATCAGTCATTAAACTAATATGTTAATCAAATATTAAAATGTATCATACCTCACAAAAGCAAGCCAAAAGAGGTGATGTAAAAAGGTATTAAATTATCATTAAATTGGCCATTTATTGAGATTATGACAATAAATCAGATAAACCAATTATGGTAATAAATCAAAGAAAATAATAATTTTTATCAAAATTTCATTGAGTTAATTATGGATGATAAAATGGTTAAACGGCTTGAATCAATTTTAACGAAACAGTTTGAATCAATTTTAACCATTGATAGACTTCAATATACATTGATTACCCTTGAATTGACAAAATTTTTAAATACGATCGACTTATCCCATCATCCATAGGCTCTATTAATGAATTTGTGCCAATTGAAAACATTTCTTAAAATTAATACATAAACTTGACTACAAGTTTAACCCCATGTTATGGAAAGAAATAATTTAAAGGGTAAGTTTTAAAATTTAATTAGCTAATAATTATAATAGGATTTTAGTAATTGTAGTATAATTTCAGAGTTGGCACAATTTTATTAGCAGGGCCTATAGATGACATGGTAAACCAGTCTCATACACAATAATATCCAATAATGTATATGTCAACTAATTTTCAAGTAGTAGAAATGATACTCTTTCAAAGAATAAATGTATATATGATGTAATATGATTAATTAATGAAAAAATCAATCTTTTTTGTAATTGGTAAACACAAAAAAATCTAAAAATATTTAGTACAATATAAAAAGTTAGTTTTATTGTAATATTTGTAATCAGTTAATTAATTGTGACTTTGATTCCATATATTTATCCAATACATATAAGGAATGCCAAAAATTACAGCCTACTAACTACAAATAACATGTATATATAAAAAAAATCTATCATTTGTTCAATTACTTTCCATTTAATCCATTATTAAATTAGTCATTAATTGAAATTATGCTACAAAATCAGAGAAAATAGTCGTGGCAATAAATCAGAGAAAAATAATTTTTGAATATATTGGTCAAACGGTCAAAAACAAATATAAAATATACATAATAAGCATTATTTATCATGAAATTTTAAACAAATTGTAATGATATTATTGATATTATTAAGTAAATTATTTATATTATTGATTTATTTTTATCATTATCTTAACAAGCTATAATGATTTTTTTTATGGAACAAGCTATAATGATCTTTTTAAAGTATTTGATATATACCTAAAATTTAACCAATTGTTTCAAATAATTAATAATTAGTACGTTATTTTTAGTAATCATGGAATATTAGTCCATATATTTTATCTAATAAGCGATAAATAATTTGCATTAAGAGGTAAATAGAATATTATAGATTATTAATAAGACAACAAAATTTTTTATTTTTTTTAAATATTTCATACTAAATTTTCTTTCAATATTTTATTTAAATTTCTTAATTTACTATTTTTAAAAAAATTAAAATTTTAAAATAATTATTTTATTTATAAAACATTCCCGGGTCGTGCAACGCACGGGTTCAAAACTAGTTGTATAGAAGATGTATAGATTACTTGTATTATAGAAGAAGTTCGAAAACAAATAAAAATATAAAATTTTTACTTTCATTTTTTTTTTAAACGTGGATCTATTTCTAAAATTTACATGAAAATAACCGTGCCAAACTATTATTCCATTGATCACCGTAATTCTCTGTAGAACAGCAAGGTTATTTTCGTAACTTACGTAACATATTTTAATCCAAGAAATTGGCTAGCCCTATCCATTTCAGTTATCTTTCTTCCATTTTTAAATTAAAAAGGAAAGGAAAAGAAAAGAAACATATTCGGTCTCTTTCTTTCTTTCTTTCTTTCTTTCTTCTTTTACCCGGACATCGCCTTCCCTTCCCGGTTTCTTCTCTGCTACCCTTGCCAAACTTCCGGATTTACCCCTCAAATTACCTCTAACCCCCATCCACTCCCCCCGTTTTGTCCTCGCAGATTCCATCAGTAGTCAAAGATCCTCTTTACTCTGATCAACAGCCAAAAAGAGCAACAATTTCTTCTCATGCGATGCCGCAATTGAAAGAAAGAACAAGACAGAAGTAGAGGAAGAAGTAGATTTCTTTATTGATGGATTTGACGGAAGGAGTCGGAGAAAGCTCGTCGCCGCCGAGAAGCTTCGGTAGCTTCAACAGCTACGATGTGAGAAACGACGTTTTCAATCGTTTGGTTGAAACCGGCCATGAAGAAGCCATTTCTAACCCTGACTTTCGCGAACACTTAGATTCTCACTTCAATCGCTTGCCTGCAAGGTAATAATTTGTTTTCGTACCAAAAATATATACGTATCTAAATGCTTCATACGTATCTTATAAAGAATTTAGAAAATTTTTAATATGATAGGTTAAAGATGATGAAGTTGTTTGTTTCTTGGATTCAGTTATGGACTTGATGTTAATATGGAGAGAGTGGAAGATGTCTTGTTACATCGAAGACTTCTTGCGTCAGCGAAGGATCCGGAGAAGCGGCCGGTTTATCATATCCGCTTCTTGGAGGTACCACGACTTCTTTGTTTTTAGTTTTAGTACAAAATCTTCGAGGTTTAAGAAAAATGCCTCTTGATTTTGCAATTTGTTGTATTCAAGTTCTGGCCATTAGAAAAAGGGAAAAATAGAAATTCCTGCTTTTTCTTTCACTAGTAGTTCGGAGTACCGTGTTTGTGATCAAATTAATATAAAGAGGCTTGGAATTGGAATAGTGGAGATAGTGCTTTGTAACACCAGCAAAGCATTGAATTGAAATACCATGAAATGGAGTAGTGCATCAAGTTCACAAAATTCTTTTTTGTGTAATTGGCCCCCTATTGCTACAAGAATCAGAAACATAAAGAGCACTATTTATTGGTAAACTCATGTTTCAAAAGTATAGTTTTCTTTTCTTTAGTTTTGTTAGAGCAAGTATCATTTGTTGCATACTTGCATTAAGTACAAAACTGATGGCCAAGGTGAAAGGAGATCATTAGAATCCTTTCCAATTAACTTTTATGAGAGGTAAAAACAATGTTTGAAGAATATCTACATGGAAAATAAGTTGAAGTTCTGCTATACTCTAATTTTGAGACAGCATGGTTCTATCATTGACAACAAAAACTTCACATATTCTCTGTATACATCTTATATAACGTGGTGCATGAATTTTTTCGTTTATTTCCTGATTCCACCTGTATTCTCCCCTTTAAAATGCCGGCGTGTAGAATCTATGCACCAAAGCAGATGCCAGTGATGACCAACAATTTATAGATTCTTTTTCTTCCCAAAGGCCTTTTGATGATGGAAAGAGTGAAAAAGTTGTCCCGTTGAATAAAAGGTATTGTATGTATGACATTCTTAATTATGTGCTCCATTCCCTTTACATTATTTGATATGGAAAGATTTTCTTGTCATTTTTCTTTCGTTGGTAATGTTCTTTCAATGTCATTTTAGTTCCCCCCCCCCCCCCCCTCTCTCTCTCTCTCTCTCTCTCTCTCTCTCTCTCTCTCTTAATATTTCAATTATTGCTCCTTAACTTTTTGTAAATGAAAGCAGGGATCATCCATCTGACTTTGAACCTTGCTCTAAGCTCGAGGACCTAAATTTGGATGTCAGAAAGAATTCCAAGTGTATAGATGATAGATATCTTACAGAGAACTTTTCTAAAAGGTACCCATCTTTCTTTGAAATTTCAGTAAACATGCAGCCATTTTTGTACTCTAGGAATGAGAACCTAGGAAATTACTTTAGATGTCAGTAGACATAGGCAAATTTTTCGTGCTTCAACATTTAGTGTTGTTCCTGTAAGCGATGAAACTGATATTGTTTCTCTTCCTTTCACGTGGTTTATTTATCCGAGATCTGTATGATTTCTGCTCTTCCTTCTCATTCATGTTTATATTTATTGGAGCTCTGTGCTACTGGTATTGTAACAATACTTGTCTCCAATTCTTATTTCTTGCCTTCGGACATTATTGATTGATCCACTGTACAATGAAGGGCTAGATTGTTGTCTTTACAAAACTTGGCCGCCAGGCTTTATTATACTGAGAAGCTTTGGTCTCAAAGGTCTTATTGTCCGTAAGTGGTTGTATAGTTTTGTTTCTAATTATATCAATTATTATAAGATTGCCTACTATCCATAGTTACTTTTTAAGAGGTTCATTTGGAAGCATTTTGTTTTGTCTATAGATGCTCATCTTCTCATTCTCTCTATCCCCTACCCACACTGACACTTAAAGCAGCAATTGTCTATAACAATTTATGTATATGTATATTTGCATGTTGAGTATTGTATCTTAAATGCCCTTTCAGAATGCATGTATACTATGAGTATGATGAATGCAGCTTTGATATATCAGTAGGATTTGTCTTGTTTATGGATGGGGAACTGAGTTTGCTTCTGGCAAATTTTATGCAGGCAAGATATTGTACATATTCCAATTCATGAAGTGATATTTTCCACGACTGATAGGCCAAAGCTGCTTAGTCAGGCATGTTTGAGACATGGGTTTTCTTATTTTCAAGCAGCGCACAACTTTTGTGTAGTGTAAATTTACATGTCATCCTTGTGGTTTGACTTCTTTTGAAATCATATGTTTTTTTCTCTTGGCATTGATCACCTTATATGATTTTTCTCCTTGAGTTTAAATTTGATCCTTTGGTTTAATTTCTATTTATTCAACTTGTTCTCAAAAAATTTGTTTGAGAACAATTGGTATAATGTGAGATCAATTGCTGAAGTTGTGAAAGATTTATTTGCTTGCGATGATGTTCAATGCCCAAGTCTTCTGTGACAATTAGTTTCTATAAACTTGTATCCGTCAGATTCCTGCCAAGATATCTTTCATTTCCTTTCTGTTGAACTTCATATGAGAACTAGTAATTTGAAAGAAAGCATAGCCACTTGCTTACAGTGAACCCCTGATGCATCATGCTTTAAAAAACTTGAGTCTGTAGAGAATATCCTTATGAGTTGTCGATGCTAATGAAGATTCCCTCCCCTTTCCCCTCTCTCTACTAAGGATGTTATCATAATAAATTCTTGGATGTAGTTAAGATATAGAGAACTAATTTTGAGTTGTATTTAAGCACCTTGTGGGGATTTCAACGTCATCACTTGTCTTGTTAATCTTTTTTATTTTCAATAGGATTTATCATGTTAACCTAGTCAAATCTGAAATTCTGACCATCTATCATTGTCTTCTAGCTTTCTGCATTGCTTTCAGATATAGGACTTAACATTCGTGAAGCACATGTGTTCTCAACAACTGATGGCTACTCTTTGGATGTGTTTGTGGTAGATGGATGGCCTGTTGAGGTAGCTATTGCTCCATTATATGTTTTGTTGTTTTTTGTCCTTTAATCTTGTTTGGTGAGCCCCAGAATGAATAGCTAATAAGGAATCTTACTTACAGAACATAATGTATCTTCTGCTTCTGTCATTGTAAAGTTTCTTTAATGGTAGTTCTATTCCCTTTTTTGTTTTCCTTCTGTTTTTTTTTTCTGGGATTTGTTTTATAAATAAAAGATCTTGCTTTAATGGTGGAGCATTTGTTAATTCTTTTAATCCATGTCTTACATTTCTTCAGATCTAAGTCATGATGCCCCCACCACTCAGTATGACAAGAAATAAATATCTAACTGATTCCTGTTTTGTACCATGGCTCTCTGCTGATGCCCTTTTTGTCCATGCCATGCTGAAGGCTCTTGATTGTTTTATTTTTGTGTCAAATTCTGCAATATGACTTTGACTTTTGACCATAAATTCGTTAAAGGTTATTGGGTTGATGCTTGTTTTAGATTAAAATTTATTAGGGTGGTTAAGCTAAGCAACATGCAATTTATACCCCGGAAAGCAGCCATGTTATATATTAAGGAGCATGGTGATTATATTTCTTTTATGACAGGGATCTCTGCTGAGTCCAAATGTTGCTGACTTTGCAATGTTGTGGCCAGGATACAGATGGTTTATATAAAGCTATGGAAAAAGCAGTCGCTGGAAACAAGGTAAGATATGTCCATTTGATATCAATTTATGGCCTGTTTTATTTTCTAGTTTAACATGTCTGAAATTTATATCAAATCCCAAAGAAGAGTGGTTATTAATGTTACAGGATTGTAGTTTTTGCAATGTACTTGGACATCATAAAGCTAGCCAACCATTTGACATTTGATTTTTGAAAGATTGTCTTGTTCTATTTGGAAGTTCATGTCTCTCATAAAGAAAAATTGAAGAGTTCTTCACAGTACAGTATTATGAAGCTCTTGATGTAGCCACTACTAGATTCATGCATCTGACCAGTGACCTGTATGTAAATTTATACTTTCATGAGTGATTGAGCAGATTCTAACCTTGGATTTTCACCCCCCATAATGCAATTTATGGTTATCTTCAGCTCTTTATTATTATCTTCCTGTTGGATTCTGATGGAGTTCTCTCATGACATATTATGTTATTTTCACTTTTTTGTTGGCATGAATTCTTCCTTCTTTAAGCAAATCATGAATGCCAAAGAAAAAATGAGCTTATGATTCACTGGAATTACAGGGGTCATTGTCTGGATCTTCACATTCTCATTCAGCAATAGATGATGCATCAGCAACACATGAAAAATCTGGAGATTGGGAGATAGATAGAAGACTTCTGAAGATAGGAGAAAGAATTGCCTCTGGATCTTGTGGAGATCTGTGAGTTGTGCATACATGAAGTTGCTACCACTCGCACTCTGTTCATTATTTTCCTTTTGGTTGCTCAAGCTTCTTCTGATCTTCATTTGAAGGTATCATGGTACCTACCTAGGGCAAGATGTTGCTGTCAAAATTCTTCGATCTGAACATTTGAATGATGCTCTGGAAGATGAGTTTGCTCAAGAGGTGGCAATTCTCAGGTGAGAAGCTTTTAGCCATTACTTTAGAGTCCACTTGGTTCACATTGTTCTTTACAGCCATCTTTAATTTGTGTGCAGTTGTATCCTAGTATATTGTGTTAAATAACTCATCTGCACCTTGTCTTTTACACTCACCAACCTTCTCAAAAGAAAAAGATAATGAAAGGAAAGATTGGTTGAATTTTTAAACACCTATGTTTCCATGTTAAAAGGTGTCTCATTATAGGTCACGCATACTGAATTTTGCATATTATGTCTCACAGCCCCCTTTAATTCACATAAGCTATGGGAGTGAAAACAAGTTATTGAGACTATGTTGCCTATTGCTAGTAGCTTTGTCTTGGCATAGATTCTGCCTTGGAGTAATCATCATACTCGCTCGTTATCGTTGTAATTTCTATGGTTCCTCTCAATGGTGAAATTATAAGGTCTCCGCAAAAGTATTCTCTTTAATTTGAATGTAATTTTAGTGAGGATAAAGTTGTGCTTCTTGCAAATGAAAGGATTTAAAATTTATGTAAATATATAAGAATTTTCCATGCCTTTTCTTCTTAGACGAATAATCTATTGGCTAATTTATGATATACTCCATAGTCAGTGTTTCCCAGTGCATTTATATTTATGTAGGGCCATTATTATATGGATATTGATCTTAATCCTTTTTCATGGGTTCTTGACTGCAGAGAGGTCCAGCACAAAAATGTTGTTCGTTTTATTGGTGCATGTACAAAGTCTCCACATTTGTGCATAGTGACAGGTATGAAATTTCTGAAGAATTAAAAAAATCTCTTTGAATTGAAGTGGGCTCCTCTCCGGCTTCTCTTAGATTTAACCAACACCTTACACACACACACACACCCTAAAAAAAACCAACTCGAAGAAAGAAATGAAAAAGAAGGCTGAAACAAAAGGGTTTAAGAAAAGGTAGTTGCAAGTATTTGTGTTTTTAACTTCTGCACTTTAGTAATCCTGCCAGACATGCTGATTCAATTAGTTGCTGGAAGCTCATGGTAAAATTTATTTGATTAAAAAGTCAAGTTATATTGGAGCATTGTTGTGTTAGTTTTCCCTGGTAATAGCTATGGAATTTTGGAGACAAAGGGTTGTATGGTCGCGGGTGTTAGTCGACTTAAGATAAGCAACTCCAGTGGAGACTTTTGTCCATTTTTCATCAGTTGGAAAAAGTTTTACTTGCAATATTTACTTCGTTTAGTAGATCTTATTAGTTGACTTTTGTTATTTTACTTTCCTTTTGTGGTTCTGTAAACATTTTTCAACTCTGCACTTAAATTTGGAGCACAATTAAAAGAATTAATCTTGTTGGTGACAGCTGAGTATTGAGGGCTTCCAGATCTTCCCCTGCCCCCTTTGTCCCCATGTGCAGCACCCGCTAAAACACATTGGTTCAACTGTTACAATCTAATTTACTTTCAAATTTATTGCTAGAATTTCTCATTTTGTAGCACCAATTACTGTCTGCAGAATATATGCCAGGGGGAAGCCTATATGATTATTTGCATAAGAACCACAATGTCCTGAAGCTCCCTCAGCTGCTTAAATTTGCTATTGATGTCTGCAAAGGGATGGAGTATTTGCATCAAAACAACATTATCCACCGGGACTTGAAGACAGCAAATTTGCTAATGGATACGGACAATGTAAGAACCTTTTGATATCATCAATACAACCGTGCTGAAGGGATTAGTTTATCTGACGTTCTAATTATTAAAATTGTTCTAGATGTTTGGGAACATGAAAGAGGATTAAGTTGTAAATCTGAACCTTGACATCTGGAAGAGTTGGGTTTTCCCTTGTAAAAGTTCTTAACAAGGGTAAAACTTCCATGAAGAATAATCAATTAATTATATGAATATTTACACTATTGGCTTAGTGAATAGAATGCTAGCAAAAACCGTTGCGGTTTTATCTGAAAAAGGAGCAGATTAAGCTAATTCGTTGAATTATTTTGAACCCTTAACAGATGTTTGTCAACATGAATTCTGTTCTGGTGGTCCTGTATCATGTAGGAAACTAGTTTGGTGTCTTTAGATGCATGGCACTAAATAGTTTTTTTCATCACGTTAATACTGTCTATGCAACTGAGATATGTACCATCTTGGTTCTAAGTATCTGCAATCGCCTCTGTGTGTGTGGACATGTTTTCGGTATAACACTTCCTGTTTAAAAGCTTTTAAAGGATTGGTGTCCTTAAAAGTGACTTTATCTTCATTGAAAATCACTTATCTTCTAGCAGTATCATTAATTCTTATATTGGTGGTGACTTTTTTTGGTGGTTCAAACTGATTTCAGCTAATCAGAATGTGCATTAACAGAAACTGTTAGTGAAGAGCAGTGATTGAACTATGGAAATATAAGTAGTGGTTAGGATTAGTGATTAAGATCAGTGGTCTAGCAAGTAATTTTGATTTCTCTTTCATCTCAGTTGTTAGTTAAGATTCTAAGAATTTCAAAGCTGATAACTAAGAGAGTTGGAAGGTTGTATAGATTTGTTGGGATTCATCCGTCCTGTAATGAAAGTTCACTTCTAATTTGCAAGTAAGGGATCTTGTATGTAAAATTTGCTTTGGTAAGAACGTTAAAGCCATGGTGAATAAGCAATAAGCTAGCTGAACCATGAGGAATGGACTTTAGTCACAAAAGAGAACAGATACAAAATAGCAAGTTGTGTTAGATACAAAATAGCTAGTTGTGTTTTGTGCATTCTCTGTCTGGATTGAAGTTTCTGATCACTCCTACGAATCTCTTGCCCAGTAATAGATTCTTTTAACTATTTTTATTACTGAGTTACCTGAAGTCCATGTGATTCCTCTAGTGACTTGATCCGTCTTCTGTCATGCTATATTTGTTTCCTAGCAGTGAAGGTTTTTCTTTGGTTAATAGGGTAGACAGCTAAAATAGCAGGTTTTAATCTGTATTGCCATCTCTAGAATTGATTATATCAGAGTTTAAATAGAGGTTTTGGGTACATTTTTTGTTTTCTAAAATTGAGAGCTTAATTTTTTCTCTTAAGGTTGTTAAAGTGGCAGATTTTGGTGTTGCTCGGTTCCAGAACCAAGGAGGAGTAATGACAGCTGAGACCGGGACATATAGATGGATGGCACCTGAGGTATGAATTTCATATTTTTACTTTTCCCTGCCAAGGAAAATGGGTGTTGTTGCATCCTTTAATTCCTTCAAAACTTTATAATTTGATGATTCTGAAAGCAATCTTCATTTGACATGGTGGAAATTATCTTCATCTGCTGGTCTTTAATAAATATTAATTCGGGTAATTTGTTCCTGCTGTGCTTTCTGATAAAATGGAAAGAAGCTGTAGGTTTAATGAATCAAGTTCATGTATTATGTCCCTATTTATGAATCATACTTTTTGGCTTAAATCATATTCATACATAGCTTTCATCATATTCGTATCTTATTTTAGTATTTTTACCATCTTCTTATGTTATTTTTTCTCCCACAAGGTCATAAACCATCAGCCATATGATCAGAAGGCAGATATATTCAGTTTTGCTATTGTACTGTGGGAGCTAGTGACAGCCAAGGTTTTTCCTGAAATTGAAGAAAGTTGATGAGCCATTGCATTTTTGACATTTGGAAAGTTATCCTTCTGAAAATCATTTTATCTTGGTATTGCAGGTTCCATATGATACCATGACCCCATTGCAAGCTGCATTGGGAGTTCGGCAGGTCTGCACTTCTATTTATAAAAATAACCTAAGTTATGTCATTTGTTTAGTATAAACCTTGAGTTTCTCTGTGTCTGGGATGTAAAATTTGAATTGGAGTTCCTTCTATTCTAGTACTACTAATATATATCACTTCATCATGCATTACCTTTAAGCGATTGTATTTCTAATGTTTGTGGATTTTTCTCATTCAACATGTGCACTTGGATTTGTATAGCAAATTGCTTTTGCAAATAAAATCTTGTAGTTCCTTTTCGTGGCATGAAATCTGTTATGACTTGAAAATGAACACTGTAGAATCTGTACCTATTGATTGTCCTTTAAATAATTATGTATCGTGATTTGTTTTCCTTTATCAGGGCCTGCGTCCAGATCTTCCTGAGAATGCACATCCGAAACTCTTAGACGTGATGAAGAGATGTTGGGAAGCAGATCCTGACAAGCGACCTTCCTTCTCTGAGATAGCAGCGGAGCTTGAGACACTTTTTGAGGAAGTTAAGGTAGAATTTTTGCTAATAATGAAGTCTCCTTTTATTTTAATTCTTTGCATCTAATTAAGTTTATATTACAGGAAACAACAGAACCGGTGAATGGCAACTGAAGGTTTTGGTATCTAAGTTGCTTCTGATTTGACACATTTGAAGATTTCTTCGGTAAGATAGTTATACGGATCTTATATTTGTATAATTGAGAGGAGAATTTTTACTAAGGCTTTGCTATACTACACGAAAGGAGCAAAAAATGCTGATTTGTAATCTTTTTGTCAGATTTTTTTTTTTCATCTAATTCGGTGTAAACTCTCTTACCAGAACACTATGTAAAAAGGAAAAAAAAAAATGCTTCAAGCAATATGAGATACCAGATTTGCAAACCTGACATTGTTGTTGGTATTCTACAGTTGTGTCAGTAGAGGATGAGGAAATATGAGGTTATAGCTTGTTTGTAAGAAAAACGAATCTGCTACTATAAGAATTGGCCAAGAAGTGAAAATGGAAAAATCAAGACAGACAGGCCATTGTCATCTTTTGGGTGTGAGGAAAGGAACAACGGCATTCTCAATTTCATTACATGACCATTTTTTCAGAACCAATGATATCCAGGATTAATCTCTTTTTGAATCAAGTGTGTTAAAAGTAAAGTCTTTTCAATAAGTGCATTTACAGGATCCGAATTCATGTCCTCAGTTATCAGGGTAGAAGTCGTTATAATCTCAACAAGCATACCAATGCTTGTTGGTAGCCATGACTATTCCTGACTTTTGGGTTATTTAGTAAATTATTTTACCCTCAATTCCCATCAACAGTTCTTCCATCCTTTGCATCTGTCAGACTTGTATTAGCATTACAATGCCGGTTCTTAAATTTGAGATGGTGCCCATGACTTAAATGCTTGCATTGCAGCATCTTCTACAAAGCCAAGCTCAGCTTAATAATTTGGAGCCAATTCGATTGTTGGTATTGGTAACTTAGTTTAAGTTTCAGTTTTAATGAGTTATAAATAAAGAAGGTAAAAAAAACCATCACTCGTTGAAGTGCTGATAAGGCAAATGTTTAAGTTTCATTATAGACAATATTAATGACCCTATTATTAGAATTTGACCTTGCAAGTGTTTTTTTTTTTTGGCGACCAAGCGGACCATTTTGGTATCATCTTTTGGCCATTGTTATTTTTTTTTTCTTTTTTGTTTTTACTATACGTGGATACTGCTTCAAATAAGCTTAGAAAATTCCCTCATTAAGCTATGGAATCAATTCAAGTTCTCTAAATTGAACAATATAGTTGAAAACAAAAATTGTGGAAAAAAGCACTTAGAAGTTCCAAATTACAAGTCAATTAGAGTCCCTCTCTGCCATTTATAAATGCATTAATTAATTACATTCATAATTCATATATGTAGTTTTCTTTTAAGTTTCGAACCAATATGGGGGGGGTTAAGTGGAATGTAGCGTTCATATATACGAAGGATAATATCTCCATGATTCCATACTCGAGTTTACGTCCTAACAGCCTCGAGTTTACATATTAAGATGAATGCGATGAGATTGACGAGATAAGTAAATGTTACCTCCCATTGTCCACTTTATCATCATATCCATCGGTACCAAAAAAAAAATCCAGAACATCCATTATAGTCTCTCCCTAAAATCTTATACTAGTAAATTTTCAAATTTTATATCTAGATACCATAAAAATTCAAAAGATATAAGATATCTATGCTTCATTAAAAGTGTGTAGATGCAAGATTTATTAGGCATAATTAGTTCGAGGGGTATTTTCTTTCGGGAAATTAAATTTGCAAAGAAATTTTGGTTTGTATCTGTCCCACCAACATGCAAGAGATTAGAGAAAATGAAGAAGTTATTAGAATTTTCGTATTTGTTAGTTGGGTTTCGTTTTTATAAATGATATGAAGTCAGCTGTTGACTCCACCATCTTCCACTTTACGATAAGGTGAAAATGACAGACAGACATGTTGGGGCTACCAACCAGATAATGAAAAGGAAATTTTTGAAACACTGACAGCTCCCTCCCTCAATTGTCAAAAACACTTACCTAAATACTATATGACAATATATTCCCCAAAATTAAACTATAGGAAATTGGTGTTTTCATTCGATGATGGGTTCTTCTAAATCGGAGTTAATTTGGCAAGAAATATTTCTTAGTGATCTTTTAGGAATCTTGGACTGCATATAATCTTTAAGGAAGCTTAATTACGCTTACTTGATGATTAAATTAAGGAGAGATTTGTATGCTTAAGCCATCACAAGAAAATGCAAAAAGGGTTAAAAGAGACATGTATAGAGTACACGATAGGGACTGGATAATTTCTTTGGTTTTTTTGCACTACTAATTTTGTGGACATAATTAAAACAAGTGCTCCTAGATTCCTAGATGCACATGGTGCCCTAGCTCTTCTGGTGGCTCTACTATTTTACGCCCTCAAAGAACACCTTAGAGGTTGAGATTTTTTTTTTGTTTTTATCCCAGACCAGAGGTCTAGAATTCAAATGTTGGGATGGACTAGCGGAATTTATAGGATAGGAAAGGATTACGTCTCATTGTGTAGTCCATAATCTTATGTTAAAAAAGGAAAAAGAAAAGTCTAATAAATCTTTGTGTATAAGGACTTAGCGTCACAGAAAATGATTATCTGAACATTTAATTCAATGACTTATGCATAACTTTTTTATCAAGAAATAAAGCTTCTATTTGAATATTTGTTTCTTAATCAAAGCTTTATTAATTCAGCTTTTAAATTGGAAAATTTTATGCAATCATTTTCGATTAAAATCTCATAAACATTATTCGGATCTCCTTCCTTGATTAATCTCAGATATAGTTTAATCAATTAGTCAGCTGACACAAAAAATTTCCCGAAAGTTAGCTGGAGGCAGGGAGTACGTGTTCCCGTCTAGATTCACTTCTAGTAGACGCCAACACGTCCTCAAGCAAAACCTGCTAAACTTTCAAATCATTTCCCAGAAAATTAATTTTGCCGCCCTTTACTTCTTTTTTTTTTTTTCAGAATTGCAAATCAGTGTATTTTAATCATTAAAAAAAAAAGAAGGCAAAAACGCCAAATTTTGCCCCTAATTTCCGCATAAAGAGATGAGCAAATCATATTTTGATCTGATTTATAATGAGAAACAAAGTCAGAAGGCAAATACTTCACGTAAGGAGAAAGTGTTATAGTAATCGGGAGAATAATCGATTAATGTTGGAAGCTGGGGCCGCAGCTAATTGAAAACTTTGCTACATCGATCATAGCATTAGAAGGCACTAACAATTCAACAGAGTTCTGTTAGGTATATTTTTCGACCAAATCATTTTATTAACTAAAAAATGTATGGACATATCTTGGAATGGATTTTAGAGACCTAAGAAAAAAGGGCAAGGAAACAGGAAGAAAAAGAAAGCAATGGCAAAAAAACCTGCTTAAAACCATGCATGTGGGGTTCGTTGAATTCAAATTATCGTGTGTATATATATGGTACACAAACCCAATAGGAAAATTCTATACGAAAAAAATCAAAAGGAAAAAGACAAAAGAAAAAATAAATTTGGTGGCCTACACTGATCGTTCTGTAATCAAGTGGGGAGCAATTATTGGTTCACCCATTTCAAGTTTTTTTTTTTTTGGGAAAATTGAAATTTTATTATTGAGGAAATATAAGAACCATGCCAGCAAATATAGGGCCATATTAATCGGGTTAATATATCTTTCGCTCGTACTATTATTATAATCTCGATAATTATCATAATCCACTAAATTATTATATAGTAAATTATTACCGGAGGCTGCTAGAAGGTTTTTGTCAACTTTTTCTTAACGAAGATGGAGGAAAGTTAAGTGTTGCCACTTTTAAGTTTTTAACGTGGCAACAGTTCACTTTAATTTTTGCCTCATCATCATCTTTTAGACATTTACGTGATCCAATTGATTGATAAAGATGAAGAAAAGAGAGGACAGAAAGGGAAAGGTAAAGAAAGAAAATTAAGAATATTTGACAGTAGTATCTTTTCTCTAATTAATAGGAGTTTTCTAGAAACGAAAATTGAAGGATATTATTAGAAAGAGAAAAAAAATTGATCAAGACAAAATATGAAAACTATAAAAGTAATTAAAATCTCTCCCTTCTTTTAATGTATAGCAGTCTTATGAATCAAGACAAAACATGGAGCAGGAAAAGTTGACGTGATCTTCTGGCACACCAAATGGCCTGCAAATGGCTATTCCCCGACTCCCCAAAAGCCATAGACTATATATATAATTTTCCTGATAATTAATCAAAAGGTTGCAAAGTGCGTAATTATTCGCCTCACTTTTTATATTTGTTCATTGTAAATTAAACTGAAGTGATAAACAAAATATTCTATATAACCAAAAAAGAGGAGAGATCATGGAAGCAAACAACGTCGAATCTGGTGGCGGGAGAGAGTCTGAAAAGAAAATTATTATATAATTGATTGGTAATGACTAAAATGGCTGCTTACATTAGATGTAATGTAGGGTTGTAGAGTTGGTGAAACTAAATTGTCTTTATTTATGGGTACCCAAAAGATTTCCATGTAAATTGAGAGGCAAATGGCACAAGAATTGGAAAAATGAACTAAATTGTCTTCTCCAATTTAAGAATCTTGCTTTTATTTTCTCTTTTTCTCTTTTTTTGTTTTCTTTCTTTGCTTAATTTCTTCTCAAATGCACCATTTTTCTCAAATTTCCTACCGTGAACTAGTACTACTACTAATTTCTTTGGAGAATATTCAGTATTCCAAGTTGGTAAAAACAAAGACAGTCTACCTTTGATAAATTCTACTATAATGACAGGAGCATCCTCTCTGTCCTATAATGTCAATGCATGTATTTAATTATGTAACATTAATTATCCAAATAGGATTACTTGGAAATTAATTTCCCTTTTTAATTTGGATTTAAAGTTAAAACTCAAGCAATTCATATACACTTTGTAGGGATTTAAATTTAATACTTTGTTTAACTAAATAAGATGTTAGTCCAATAATGTTGTATGTAAGAGCTGTTAATTATTTGTGTACTCGTAATATACAATTTTAAATTCTTTGGAGGGATTCAAATAATTCATACTATCAATCCTCATAATGAGTTTATTTACGTATTTTTTTATTAGATCTAATAAGACAGATTATCACAATTTTTCTTTCCCCAGATCTGATAATTAACTTGATATATAAAACAATGATTGGTCAAGTTTTTGCTGCTTAATTATTTGACTGATCATAAATTACCAAGTGTTACTCCCTATGTCCCTATTTATCTGTCCCCATTAATCGTTTCACACAGGGTAAGAAAAGTAGTTAAGATACAAAATTCCATGAACATTTATCTCACTTTCTTATTTTATCTCTATCTCTCTTCCTCTTCAATTCTCACTCATATTTAAGAAACTATTCATTTAAAAGAGAGATGAAGAAGTTTGAAAGGCTAAGTTTAGAAAATTAATAATCAATGTTAGTTAGGGACAGATAAAAAGAGACAAAAAAAATCTCAAAAAGAGACAGATAAATAGGGACTGAGTACTTTTATACTTCATTAAATAACAGCCCTGCTACTCTGTTTTTTTTTTTTTTTTGCCCTTCTTGGATAGGAAGACCCCCTCTCTGTTTACTTTAAAAAAAATGACCGACATATACAAAAATATATAGGAGATTGTATTTTTTAAAACAATTTTTCTGAGAACCCTCTATATATAAAGGGAAAGGAATTAATATTTAATGTTGGTATGTGTGTGTATGGGAAAATCAGAAGAAATTTTAGAAAAATGTTTAGTAGTAACGGTTTATTTACTCTTTTTTTAAAAAAATTTTGACAATATTAAATGATTCATTAACTCATAAAAAATTTTTTAAAAAAGAATCTTTACACATAATAACATGCATATTTGATATTCCTAGAAAGGGAGAAAAAGGATTAAATTGCTCAATAACAGTACATTGGCTTCATCTCCTAATTTTATCTCCAACAACGTTACTCTTAATTGGTGTCTCTATATCATTTGTTGTAAAAAAATGAAGAAGAAGAAGAAGAAGAACACAATTTTATTTAGATTTTAAGAAAATTCATATTTATATCTGAGAGCAGGTGAAGAATATCTCTCACATATATTTCCGACTAAATGACTAACATCGCATACTATGATGACACGATAAAATGCTTTCATTCATTCAATGGGCCCCACACCATTCATTAAGATTCCAGACTTTACATTAAAAAATCTAGTGGACCCCACATTTCAGATTATGTTCCTCATAATTTTATGATTTCCAAAAAATAATTATACTATTATGCACAGTTCTTTTCATCTTTTATTATTATCCTTTGCTATATTTCTTTTATCAAAGAGACCTTTTGGCATAGTCATCATGTCACTGGAATGGAAGGGTTTGAATTTTATAAATAAAAAAATAAATTTAAAAGATTTTTTTGGTTTGAAATCCAATATGATTAATCATAAATCGTTAATTTGATACGAATATATATATATATATATATGATTATATTTAAAAAAAACCTAATACTACCCACCTTTTTGTTTTATTTTTTTGGTGAAAATAACACCGTGATGCATGATACCACCTACATTTTTCACTCTTTTGTTTTTTTGGGTTTGAGACTTTGAGGAAATGATACCGTGATGCATGAGACTGTATCAAGATTTTCCGTTAATTTTTTTTTCAAATTAAGCAGCCATAAATTATCTATGTAAAATTAATTAGAGGTCAAAAAAAATATTCAGTTACAAAGATGGGATGGAAAATGTAGTTTTAGGTTCGAGTGATAATAATATTCCCTCTTGTAAAAAGGGGATTAATTTATATACCTTCATAAATGCATCCGTAAATTTGATGCATTTAATTGTTTGAAATAAATTATTATCCAAAACAAATACAGTTTTAAAATAAATTCTTTTTGACCAAAAACATGTTTGTGAAGGTTTTGAATTGCATGCAAATTGGTCAAATTGGGCTCTAAAGTCACATGGTTGAGTCGATATTTTCTTTCATGAAACCGTACACAACGAGAGGGATTGGTACAGCAAATTAGCCTATAAAATATAATCTTATGCACGTACGTATACTTTTGGTATTGAAATTACCGACGACGAATTAAATAATGTATCTTTAAACTTGGTGCATTAAAATTTGAGAATCTTTTCGAGCAAAAAAAAAATTTGAGAATCTTCTATTGATGTAATTAAAAAGTTACTGAAAATAACGTGTCTAACATGTTTTCAGAGGATTAGTTTTTGAACAAATCATACAAAAAAAGGGTCAAAGGGATCAAAAGTCGTGGAGTAGTTGGTGCATTTGCTACTTTTTTTCTCAGTTCTTACACCAACCTTACAAATATTCTTATCAGGGAATTTGCTGTCTAGGGAAAGTTTGGTAAAGCCACCTAAACCAAGCTAGGTAAAATCAAATTAGTTCTTTTGTCAAATGGCAACTGATATTTGCTCCCCATATTTCTATTTTAGTATATTTTTATTTACTTCTAATTCTGCCTTGTACAACAACTTTCTGCCACCTTGTAGATATCTATACCAGGTGATTGCTCGACAAATGACGATGCTTTTCCATGGTTTCACTTTAAGAATTTTTTTTCAAATAAACCTTTAATTCTAATTAATTTATAATTGAATCGGATTCAAAATAAGAGAACATTTTTTTAAATTTATTTTCTCCACTCATAAGATTCGAATTTGAATCTTTACTAGTTAATTAGAAACATTAAATTCTTTCCACTTAATCCGATAAACATTATTTGCTTATGAGATTTTACTTTTTACTTTCAAAATTTCTCCAACACATGCAAGCACATGTATATATCTGGACTTATTTAGAAATCTACTAGTTACTATTAAAAGAACAACAAATTTTGTAAAGACGTATTTGGCTAGATAGCTAGTTTTATCGAGGAATTTATTTTTTTTTTGAAAAATAAAGAACTTTTATTCTATAAGAAAAATAAGGGCGCCATCTAAACCAAGTCACAAGAGATGAGCCAAAATCATTACAAAAAAATATAACCAACACAAGCAGCAAAAGAGAGAAATATCGAGGAATTTAATATTAGACATATTCTGGTTTCCTTTTTTTTTTTTTTTGGTTACAATATTCTGGTTTCTTTAAGATTCGGCAACCCCGCCGCAGGATTTTATCAGGCAAAAGAAACGAGAATTGGCTAGTCACATAGTAAAAGGAAGCAATAAGAGGACAAATTTTCCAACCCAAATCCTAATTTATTATTTTTTTATTATTTCACTAACACACAATAATTTAATTAAAGCCAATTTAATAATTCAAAAGAGACTAAT
Organism: Microcos paniculata; assembly: GCA_030664755.1. Taxonomy (NCBI): domain Eukaryota; kingdom Viridiplantae; phylum Streptophyta; class Magnoliopsida; order Malvales; family Malvaceae; genus Microcos; species Microcos paniculata. The sequence goes on from CP131461.1 coordinate 22,747,568, forward strand.
AAAAAATTGACGCCCAAAAGAACATTTACTAGCGAGTTCGATAGTGTAATAACAATAAACTAATTGACTGACAGCAACATATTCATGACCCGATCCAGATCCAGATCCATGAGTTTGGGATTGTAGAGAAAAGTTAACCAATCCAAATTCTACAACGCCTTTTTCTCTGCCTAATTGCATGAAAGACAAGCCATTTCCCACGCTAATTCATGCAGAGAAAAGTATTTTGGATCATTTGGCGTAAGAAATTGGCAGCCCTGTCCACCGAGAAAAAGTATATATAAAGGAGCTTTAAAGAAAAAAATAAAAAGTATGAACCAATTTTTCTTTTTTTGGAATGGATTTAATTTTATTGTGGATCAACCCATGCATTTGCAAAAAGGTTGGAAGACACATACATTACATATAAGACTCATTTTTTTCTAATAATAATAATAATAACAACATAAATATAAGAAAAGCAAGAAAGAAATACATGGCTCACTGAATGATACAACTGTATAATACTATATGTGAAAACGATGAACCCTACTTGTCTCCATTTTTATTCTTGTCTTCTCTTCAGACGCGGAGACTAGGCTCCCAGCATCTTGCTCTTACTCTCTCGCTATTGTATCTTTCATTTTTTTTTCCCTTTATTTAGATCCACTCTTCACTTCTCCTGCAGAAACATATTGAACTTTTGTCATTAAACTCATTATAACCAAAATAAGCAAAAAAATGTGATTTAATGCAAAATGATGATGTAAGAAGTAAGAACACTAAAGATGTTAATGTATGTTATCTTGTCAAATGAAGCATTGTTTTTTTACCTTGTTACGGTCAAGGCCGTTGCTTAGTAGTGGTGAGGAGGAGGAGGTGATGAATAGACATAGTGGGGTGGCGGTGGAGGAGGAGACTTGTACTTGTAGACTGGAGGGGGTGGGGGGGGAGACTTGTACTTGTATGGCTCCTTAGGAGGAGGAGGAGGGGACTTGTACTTGTAAGGGGGATGCACCGGAGGAGGAGGGGACTTGTACTTGTAAGGGGGATGCACCGGAGGAGGAGGGGACTTGTACTTGTAAGGGGGATGAACCGGAGGAGGAGGGGACTTGTACTTGTAAGGGGGATGCACCGGAGGAGGAGGGGACTTGTACTTGTAAGGGGGATGCAACGGAGGAGGAGGGGACTTGTACTTGTAAGGGGGATGAACCGGAGGAGGAGGGGACTTGTACTTGTAAGGGGGATGCACCGGAGGAGGAGGGGACTTGTACTTGTAAGGGGGATGGGGGGGATGCACCGGAGGTGGAGGGGACTTGTACTTGTAAGGGGGATGGGGGGGATGCACAGGAGGTGGAGGGGACTTGTACTTGTAAGGGGGATGGGGGGGATGCACCGGAGGTGGTGGCGACTTGTACTTGTAAGGGGGATGGGGGGGATGCACTGGAGGTGGAGGGGACTTGTACTTGTAAGGGGGATGGGGGAGATGCACCGGAGGTGGTGGAGACTTGTACTTGTAAGGGGGATGGGGGGGATGCACTGGAGGTGGAGGCGACTTGTACTTGTAATGCTCCTTATGAGGAGGAGGAGGAGGGGATTTGTACTTGTAAGGGGGATGGGGATGATGCACCGGAGGCGGTGGAGACTTGTACTTGTATGGGGGATGGGGGGGATGCACTGGAGGTGGAGGAGACTTGTACTTGTATGGGGGATGGGGGGGATGCACTGGAGGTGGTGGAGACTTGTACTTGTAAGGGGGATGCACCGGAGGTGGAGGGGACTTGTACTTGTAGGGGGGATGGGGGGGATGCACTGGAGGTGGAGGAGACTTGTACTTGTAGGGGGGGTGGGGGGGATGCACCGGAGGTGGTGGAGACTTGTACTTGTAGGGGGGATGAGGAGGATGCACCGGAGGTGGTGGAGACTTGTACTTGTAAGGTGGATGCACTGGAGGTGGAGGGGACTTGTACTTGTAAGGTGGATGCACTGGAGGTGGAGGAGATGGGTAAGCGTAGTGATCAGCTTTTGTTTCAGAAGGCAGTCTGAGAGACACTGCTAGCACTAGAAGAGTGACAAAGAGAGAGGTCGTGGATGACCCCATTTTTCCCATCTTTACTACAAAGTTGGGTTTCGGTCCTGCTCTAAGCCACCCTCTCCCCTGCCTTTATATAGATTTTGTCTTTACCTTGTAATCATGGTAATTTCCCACTTAAACATTATTTTAACCATACGTCAAAAGCCACGATGGAAATTATTACAAAAATAATAATAGGAGTATTGCAAATGGTGCAGGTTTGAACAGGTTTTGAGACACGACTCACGAGATTAGAGGTTCCCATCGTTGAATTTGGCAGCTTCCATTGAGGTTACAGTACAGCTAGCTAAGCAGAAAATAAAGTAATAGAATCGTCAACACTATTATTTAACTTGCAGTATGTATATATCAATTTGCCATAATTATTCGAAAAGAAATCTTTCTTGTTAATTTTCTTCGTATATGAATTCTTATATTTTTCTCATGGATTAAATTGCTTCGCAGCCATTGTGTGACTGCCTTACTTTCCATGATTTTTTGGCTGCGTGGCCTGCCAGGCGGCTAGAGACTTTCTCATTTGCTCTGCAATCTCTAGTCTCTACTTTGTCGTTTCCCAATTTATTTTGTTTCCCGTGGGCGCAATTCTATTATCAATACGAAAAAAGAAACATGTACAAAGAGTCCATTTGCTTTACAAATATTTCAGAATCCTCTTTCAATTTTCTACAACTATTCGTCATCTAAATTAAGTTAATTATCATCTTAATTATTAAGATAATTCGTAGAGGTTTGTCTTTCTTTTTGTTTTAATTAAGCTGTCAACCTGCATGATTGGAGCACAAATATTGATTAATATATAGGACGTACCTCTGCTTAATTAGTGAGTATTTTGAATAATTTAATCACCGGCAGAGGGACCCTTTCCCTAGTTCTAACTAACCACAAGTCAATTAAATCCTCTAATATAAGATTTCAGATAAGATTAATCGATTTAGTATACAATTGCTTTGAAAAAGACCAGCAACTAATTGTACTTGAAACAGCAAAATACGTACTTGCCCTATTAAACCAAATTTAATCATTATTTGGAAAATTAAGTATACAAAATAGGGGATTAAGCAGCAATCGTTCTCACTTCTCAAATAAAACAGTATCCTTTTTCCCCTTAACTTAACCCTTTTTTTTTTAATGCAAGAAGAGAGCGATATGGGATCCGATATTTCACTTATAATAATAATAAGTATATACTATAAAATCTCTATCATCCTGAATATATTAAATTGGCTGTTTAGGGTTTATTTTATTTTATTCTTTTTACTATTTTTTGTCAAAAAAGAAAAAAGTAAACATCTACCTCAACGGGACGTAAAGTGATATACATATGTAAAATCAACCAATATGTGATTATTTCCATGGATTCCCCTTCTGTAGTACGTAGCGATCATTGGACATGATTTATTTATCAAAACGTGTGAAAACAGGGGCTCTAATCAAGCTTTAAGTAGACACAATTATTATAAGCAGAGCATGATTTTGTATATGAAATGGACTAACTTTGCTACGGATAATAATAATTTGGATCTAACTTTAGCTTAGCTATGTCTGAAAATAAATTGCCAAAACCACATTGGTGATGGTGACCGAAGAAAACCAAGCAAAGGTGTTAAAGCCAGCTAGACTTGGGACCTGCTGAGATAAAGAATTAGATTGATGATGATTGATTGAGCTTCACGAACAGGCCATTTTTTGCAGACCCTCTCTCACACGCTACATTGACGCAGTTTTCCTATAATTACTAGAGTACGGAAGATGACTAGGTGAAGAATGTGACTGGTTTTTTCCCAATTTGACTGCTACTCTATTCATTTAATTTTTTTTTTAAATTTAGTTGTAAGATCTCTATAAACGGTTGGATTTAATTCAACATGTGAGTTCATATATTTATATTAATTATATATTATGGGCTATCATAAGATTATAAGCCTAATTAAAGTGATCAATAAAGTTTAAAGTTTTGGGCTAGACATCTAATAGAGAATGGACTTTAATGTGTAGAGACCCAAAGGATTAATTTCTATTTTTATGATAGGCTAAAATAGAAGTTAGACTAAAGATATAAATAAGGGTTATGGTCCCCAAGCCATATGCACAACAAAAGGTTTTCTCTTTTCTGAAATCCTATCAATCAAAGAAGAAATAACTCTCTTCAAAGAGAGCAAAGACTGCATATTGGCTTGGAAGACAATAACCAGAAAATCAAGCTTTCTTCATGGATCCAGGTACGCTTCCGCTTAGATCTAAACATTTAGATCTAAATTTTCTTGATGATTTGACATGACAATTGGTTGGTGACAATTCACCAAATTAGAAATAAAGTATTCTAACAATTGGTATCAGAGCTTCTTCATGTCAAATCATTGGGAATCAATTTGATTCTTTGTCTTCCATAATCATGGATTTGGTTTTTCCATGGATTCAGTTTATTAAGAAATATGGCTTTGGAGTTTGGAGTTTGTTTCAGATTTGATTTTTACGTTTTATGCATCCAGCTAGAATCTTGTTAACAAGAGCTAAGATCCAATTTATTGAGAAACAGATTCAAGTTTTAAGGATTAAAAAAAAAAAGGATAAAAGTTTTGGTTTTCTGGGCCAATTTTATTAGGCGTTAGGTTTTGTCAAAGATGTGAAAATCATGTAGGATGAATAGGAGAATTTTCCTATTATGACGGCAATAATGGGGCTTGTTAGTGGTGCAAGTTGGCATGGGGCTCACTTGGTTGCTTAAGGAATTTGTTCACATTTTGGTATTATTATTTTATTAATATTATGAGATAAATTGATTGAAACAAACTTTCGGCGCTTAATTATTGCTTTAGTCAATTGTCACTGACTTATTCAAATTTTGGTATTATTATTTTATTAATATTATGAGATAAATTGATTGAAACAAACTTTCGGCGCTTAATTATTGTTTTAGTCAATTGTCACTGACTTATTCAAATTTTGGTATTATTATTTTATTAATATTATGAGATAAGTTGATTGAAACAATACGCTACCAAAGTAGCCTCTCTTGTCTAGATTAATTTATTTTATAATATTAAGTTGGTTGTGGATATGTAATTCATGCGGATATTGGCCAGCCCAAAGGAGGGTCAATATTTGACCGAAATACATGTGCACTTGTGGTAATAAATATGTGACAATTATTCGGTTTGCCATGTGAACAATTAATCGGTCCAAAGAAAGGTTAATTGTTTGACAGGATCTTATTGTCAATATTTGATTACTACACCAAGAGTACCACTTACAGTTAATATTTCTGTCCAAAGACTAGATATTAATGTTGTGCTAGGTATCTTGTGATGGGGTTTACCATTATTTGAATATATGGTTATTATATGGAATTAATGTGAGCATGTTCTACTTGTTTCGTTCTCTGTACAGTTGCTAGTTCTGCATCTACTATTACTGCCAGCTTGAATTCCATTCCCATGCTTAGTGGCACGAACTTTAAAGCATGGAAAGAGAACGTTATGATTGTTCTCGGTGTTATGGATCTAGACCTTGCGTTAAGGACAAAACGACCCACAGACCTTACGGTTGATAGTTCATCTAATTATAAGATGGACATGGAAAGGTGGGAACGTTCTAATCGCATAAGTCTTATGATCATAAAGCGTGCAATTCCGGAAACCTTCAGGGGCACTATGTCTGAAAAGGTTACTACTGCTAAAGATTACCTTGAGGAAATTGAAAAGAGGTTTGCCAAAAGCGAAAAGGCTGAAACAAGTACGATTTTGGCAAATCTCATTTCAATGAGGTATAAAGGAAAAGGTAATATAAGGGAGTACATCATGGAGATGTCTCATCTTGCTTCAAAGCTAAAGGCACTAAAGTTGGAGCTGTCTGAGGACTTGCTTGTGCATTTAGTTTTGCTCTCTCTTCCTACACAATTCAGTCAGTTTAAAGTTAGTTATAACTGTCAAAAGGAGAGTTGGACTCTTAATGAGCTCATCTCTCATTGTGTACAAGAAGAAGAAAGGCTGAAGCAAGAGAAGACAGAAAGTGCTCATTTGGCTAGTACCTTTAAGGACAAGAACTTGAAAAGGAAGAAAGGTAAGGAAGCTGCAAATGTTCCACCAGAAAAGAAACAGAACCAACAGGGTGAGGCTTTTACCTGTTATTTCTGTAAAGCTGCTGGACACAGGAAAAAGGATTGTACCAAATATCGCGCATGGCGTGTAAAGAAAGGTACACTTCTCACTCTGGTTTGTTCTGAGGTTAATTTAACTTCGGTACCTATACACACTTGGTGGCTAGATTCTGGTGCTACTACTCACATAAGTGTGTCTATACAGGGTTGCCTGAACTACCGAAAGCCAATTGATGGTGAAAGATACATCTATGTGGGCGATGGTAAATCAGTGGAAGTTGAGGCTATTGGAACTTTTAGGTTATTGTTAAAGACTGGTTATTATTTGGATTTGAATGAGACTTATGTTGTACCGTCATTTAGACGGAATTTGGTTTCTATTTCCGTATTGGACAAATTTGGTTACTCTTGTTCATTTGGAAATAGTCAATTTAGTCTTTTTCAAAATTCAAATGTTATTGGTACCGGTTCTTTATCTTTTGTTGATAACCTATATTTGCTTGATACAATTGCCTCATATAATGAAACCTTGCATGTGTATCGAGGTATAAAGAGAAAATTAACCAATGAGAATTCTGCTTCATTATGGCACAAACGTTTAGGGCATATCTCTAAACAAAGAATTGAACGTCTTGTGTCTGAGAGGATTCTTGATCCCCTTGATTTTACGAACTTTGAAAATTGTGTTGCTTGTATTAAGGGGAAACAGACAAACCTAAAGAGATTAGGTGCCAACAGGGCTATGGACGTCTTAGAACTAATACATACAGACATTTGTGGGCCATTCCCTACAGCTTCTTGGAATGGTCAACAATATTTTATTACGTTCACAGACGACTTTTCACGTTATGGCTACCTATATCTCATTCAAGAAAAGTCTCAGTCTCTGGATGTGTTCAAAAATTTTAAAGCTGAAGTTGAGAATCAACTCAACAAAAGAATTAAAAGCGTCAGATCTGACCGTGGTGGTGAATACTATGGCAGATATGACAGATCAGGTGAACAACGTCCAGGACCGTTTGCTAAGTTTCTCGAAGAGTGTGGTATTGTCCCACAGTACACCATGCCAGGATCTCCTAGCATGAATGGTGTTGCTGAAAGGAGAAATAGGACATTAAAAGACATGGTAAGGAGTATGATTAGTCATTCTACTTTACCAGAATCTCTTTGGGGAGAAGCACTAAAGACTGCAGCTTACATACTCAATAGGGTTCCAACAAAAGCAACTGCCAAAACCCCTTATGAGCTTTGGACGGGCAAGAAGCCCAGTTTAAATCACTTGCACATTTGGGGTTGTCCAGCTGAGGCAAGGCCAAATAGGCCAAATGAAAAGAAACTGGATTCCAGAACTATCAGTTGCTATTTTGTTGGATACTCTGAAAGGTCAAGGGGTTACAAGTTTTATGATCCCACTACTAAGTCAATATTTGAGACGGGAAATGCTCGGTTCTTTGAGGATGTTGAGTTTGCGAGGGGAAAAGGAATTAAGGACTTTGTCTTTGAAGAGGAATGTGTCGAAATTCCCCTAATTGCTTTTGAAAATTATCAGGGTCAGGCTTCAATTCCTGGTATTGTTCAAGAAGCAATTCCAGATCAAGACAATGTTATTGAACCTCTTGCTCAAGTTCAACAATTTGTTCCAGAAGAACAAACTCTACAGCCTCAAGAACCTATGCCATTAAGGAGATCTACTAGAGAGAGGAGAAATGCAATTTCAGACGATTATATTGTATTTCTTCAAGAACATGAGGTTGACATTGGTGTGGTAGAAGATGATCCAATCAACTTCCATCAAGCCATTGAAAGTTCTAACTCTCAACAATGGATTAATGCCATGAATGAAGAGATGAAGTCCATGAAGGACAATGACGTTTGGGACCTTGTATCATTACCTGAAGGTACGAAACCCATTGGTTGTAAATGGATATTTAAGACCAAAAGGGATTCGAGAGGTAATATAGAAAGGTACAAGGCTCGTCTTGTTGCAAAGGGCTTCACACAGAAAGAAGGTATTGACTATAAAGAGACATTCTCTCCGGTTTCTTCGAAAGACTCTTTTAGGACAATAATGGCATTAGTGGCACATTTTGACCTTGAGTTACATCAGATGGATGTTAAGATAGCGTTTCTCAATGGTGACATTGATGAGACGATTTATATGGTGCAGCCAGAAAACTTTGTATCCAGAGATGCAAAGCAAATGGTTTGCAAATTAAAGAAATCCATCTATGGGCTCAAGCAAGCTTCTCGTCAATGGTATTATAAATTTCATCAAGTTGTTATCTCATTTGGTTTTGAGATAAATGCAGTTGATGATTGTATATACCACAAGTTTAGTGGGAGTAAGTGTATTTTTCTGGTTTTATATGTCAATGACATACTGCTTGCCAGCAACGATATAGGCTTATTGCACGAAACCAAGAGCTTTCTGACAAAGAAATTTGAAATGAAAGATCTTGGTGACGCCTCTTTTGTATTAGGCATACAAATACACCGAGATCGTTCTCGGGGTATACTTGGGTTATCACAAAAAAGCTATATCGAAAATGTTCTAAAGAGATTTGGCATGCAGGATTGTAAATCAGGTGACACCCCTGTTGCTAAAGGAGACAAGTTTAGTCTCAACCAATGCCCCAAGAATGAGTTTGAAACTAAAGAAATGCAAAAGATTCCTTATGCATCAGCAGTAGGGAGTCTAATGTATGCTCAAGTGTGTACGCGTCCGGATATTACGTACATAGTTGGAATGCTGGGCAGATACTTAAGCAATCCTGGAATGGATCATTGGAAAGCAGCTAAACGGGTTATGCGGTACTTACAGAGAACAAAGGACTACATGCTCACATACAGAAAATCGGATCAGTTGGAGATCATTGGGTATTCTGATTCTGATTTTGCTGGATGCCAAGACAGTAGGAGATCCACATCAGGCTATATTTACCTGCTGGCTGGAGGAGCTATTTCCTGGAAGAGTGCTAAGCAGACACTCATAGCTTCTTCCACCATGGCAGCGGAATTTATAGCATGTCATGAGGCATCTAGTCATGGGATTTGGCTGCGAAATTTTGTCACTAAGCTGCAAATTGTGGATGGTATTGAGAGACCATTAAAGATATTTTGTGACAATAAGTCAGCAGTGCTATATTCCAATAACAACAGGCGCTCAACGAAGTCAAAACATATAGACCTCAAGTTCCTGGTTGTTAAAGAAAGAGTTCAAAATAGTCAGGTGTCTATTGAACATATTAGGACAAACTCTATGGTTGCGGATCCGCTAACTAAGGGAATACCACCTAAGGTCTTTCATGAGCATACCGCTCATATGGGTGTTATATCTTTTGATAACATGCAATTTTAGTGGGAGTTTGTTATTCTGGTTGATTTTCAGTTATAGACACATTTTGTGGTTTGTTTGAACTCTTTATTTGGTTGATCTCACTAAGGAATAAGGTTGGACCAGTTGGAAGTAGACATGTTAAGATCACATTACATGTAACTTCCCATGCTATGCATCCATGCTTGATCTATGTTGTTCAATTATATTGACATTTGTGACTATTGATGGTTTCGTTATGATATGTGTATAATGAAAACCGCTTTAATCCTATGTTGATATGATTGATGAACCAGATTGATTTAAGATGTCTATGGTAATGATAGCAAAATTTGAGCTCATAAGGTTATTACATAATATATAATTAAAGGAGTTATACATATATGGCCCAAGTGGGAGATTGTTGGATTTAATTCAACATGTGGTCTCATATATTTATATTAATTATATATTATGGGCTATCATAAGATTATAAGCCTAATTAAAGTGATCAATAAAGTTTAAAGTTTTGGGCTAGACATCTAATAGAGAATGGACTTTAATGTGTAGAGACCCAAAGGATTAATTTCTATTTTTATGATAGGCTAAAATAGAAGTTAGACTAAAGATATAAATAAGGGTTATGGTCCCCAAGCCATATGCACAACAAAAGGTTTTCTCTTTTCTGAAATCCTATCAATCAGAGAAGAAATAACTCTCTTCAGAGAGAGCAAAGACTGCATATTGGCTTGGAAGATAATAACCAGAAAATCAAGCTTTCTTCATGGATCCAGGTACGCTTCCGCTTAGATCTAAACATTTAGATCTAAATTTTCTTGATGATTTGACATGACAATTGGTTGGTGACAATTCACCAAATTAGAAATAAAGTATTCTAACAGAAACAACTAGATAGAGGAGCTTTAACGAATGCTTCTTAATTACGTCTTTTTCTACTTATTTGCCTTTTTTTTTATCAATTTATCATAATTTTGATTATTAATTATAATATATATATATATATATAATTAAACTTTTAAAAAATATATTTTCAAAAGTTTAAGATTTATATTTTTCAAATTTTATCTTAAAAAAATTTATATAATTTTATCATAAATAATTATCAAAATTATGATAAATTAACAAAAAAAGAACAATTAAATATAGACAGAGAAAATAATTCTATGCAATATTACAATTAATTATTAATCTCAGTCATCGCATGATAAACCAAACCATGGTTAATGGGAAAAACAAAGTTCGAGATAGATATAAATTACTTAATCCTTCAAAATTTTATAAGATGTAACAATATATGTTTTCTTCATTGGATGTTAGAGAGCTTAACTTCAATGATTATAATTCTATTCTTAAAAGTTAAAAAAAAAAGAAAAAAATGTTTTTGTATTATATATTACGTGGATCGTACATATATTGGATTTGAGTTCAGTACGAAGAAGGGTTTGCTGGCGCAACTCGAACATCCAAACAAGGTTTTTTTTATTTTTTGGCCTGCCGCAATCTAAGTAAACAAGCTTTAATTTACTAACTGAACTTAATTACCACCCCTTGTTTATTATATATATTTAAGATTCTTTATTTTTTTATTTTAAAAAAGATTCTTCATTTATTTTTTTAACTCTAAATTAGTTAAGTTATAATATTTCTTTTTGGAACTGTCTAAGAGACAAAGACTGCATGAAAAGTATTACTGACATAAATTAATTATGGGGACAAAAAAGTAAGGCAAAAGAAGAAAAATCAAAATCAAACTGGGCAGAGTAGTTAGCATTACATAACACAAATTTCAATTCACCAAAACGGCTTACGCTAAACGTACGGAGATCAATTGAGTGCCACGAATGAAGCAAAATTTTTCAAGATGCTTGACAAATATTGATGTCGCGATATTTTCAAAAAATTTGCCACAAATTTCCGGACAACTTATATTTGTCATGTTTCAAATTACTACTTGTATCATAGTCTTAACTAATTTTGCTTATTTTCAATCCCAAAATAATTGTTTATAGGTGAATTGGTCAATCAAACTTTTGATTTTGGATTATAAATATTTCCTAAATAATTAATTACCTCACTAACAGTCCGTTTTCACCAAAAAAAAAATTACCTCACTAACGTACAAATCCAAATGTCCTAGATATATAATAATACTAATAATAATATTAAAAGGCTCTATTTATACGAACTTAGGTTTTAGAGGAATGTGTGAAAGGCAAAGATGTAATTCTTTAGTAGTAGTTTTCAATCGTGGCATGATTTTGAAAGACACGGTTTTTTTATTTGTTCGAGAGAAAGAACTTTTATTGATTTAAATGAAATTAAAATAATTTTGTACGGATGTTAATAATTAACTACATAAGTACAAATTATAATAATTCATCAATCAAGTTTTAATTTACAATGATCTTGTTAATAGACTATCTACTTCAATTCAAATGGTAGAAGAACTAGATTCAAACTTTGACCCCATCTCCTCTTTTTTTGTTTAAAATCCTGAGTATCTAATAGTCACATTAAATGTTAAGACTAATTTAGAGTTAAGTCACGTTAAGACCTCAAAAGGAGAGAAGTTCTTCAAAACTTATTTTTTGCATTTATAAGATTCAAATTTAAAACTTTATTTAAAAGGAATCAAACTTTTTTTACTTAACAAGTGTTGGTTAAATTTTGACTTAAAAACTTATATCTCAGAAATTTCATATTTTTCTGCAAAATATACTAAGAAAAAAATTTAATACATAGTTTGATTGATAAAACTTAAATAAGTTTCGTTTATGTTTTTGGTTTGGTAATTAAAGTAATTAGATAATATGCAAATGGATCTCATTAAACATGAGCTAATCATTTTTAATTCAACGATTAGCCTATATCTAATCCCAGGTCTGTCTTCTGCTCATCAAACTACAGGCCAGCTTCTCCTAGCATTATAAAATTTAGGGTATATATAATGATCTAATCATATAGCCATAGCTGGGTATTTCCATAGTCTACGCTTTACATCATTTTTCTATCCAATTATTTTCTTATTAGGTGTCAATCTTGGCCTCTTATTTAAAAGATACAAATAATTTAAAAGAAAGAGACAGCACAGCTGCCTATATTTTGATTTACAATTTAACTTTTTTCTACTATTAGTTTTCAATTTCGGCATGTGTATAATTGAAAGATACTGATTAACAATAATTATAAAAAATAATTAAATTAAAAAAAAAAAAGAGAGAGAGAAAGGGATAAAGCTAGTAGCTAGCCAGGAAAACTTGAAGGAAAAGAGAGAAAGAATACGCCTTTTTGCCATAATTTTCTTCCCCAAAAGCTTTATCGATGGATAAAAATGTTAAGCTTGTTTAAAAGATTCATTGACAGGGACTGTGGGTCTTACTTAAAGTCAGCAGTAAAGCTAGCAAGATGCAACAAGCCGCCCATGTTTTTTCATTCAATATCCGATGAAAGACGACAGACCCAAGTTGCTTCCGTCCTCCGAGCCAAAGTGTTCTCGAGAAGATATACCAAAAGTCGAAATTAACACTCGGATTTTTTAATTTTAAAGTTGTCTTCGATCCGAATCATAAGATTAGAGGAGTGAAATTCAATTTTTTTTTTAGTATTCGAAGTCGTCAAGGTTATTAAGTTTAATATTCTACCGACAGGTTAGACTATTGGCATGGAAATGGAATAATTATATATTACTCATTAATCATTGTTTAACTCAAAATTGAACATGCAATTAAGATAGTAATAAAAATTCAACATGTCCCTAAAAAAAAACAATAACACGTACGCCGGGATTATTTGAATCTTTGAGTTTTTGTTAAATAATTTGTTTGATTCAATGATTCGTGGATATGCCCCCTAACTTCATCCCCTAATCTCTGTTGAAACGTTAATCTAATTCTCTAATACTTTGCTTGTCAAACTATCTATGTGACTATAATCTATAATTTATAATTTATTAAATTAATCCCATGGCATCTCTCTATTCTATGATATACATTTCATTTTCAATTACCATTAAAAAAATACCACCGACACAAGAAGGAAAATGTGGCGCGACTGGCAAGTAACACGAGATTTTTTGTTAGTTAAACTGTTACCATCGATCAATTTTATCCATATATATGTTCATTTGAAGTTTCAACCCTTGGCTCTAGAAAAGCTTAAAAGAGTAACAAATACTTTTGGTAAAATTGTTAGTGTGGGTCATTTTATCCGACAGATGTCAAACAGATTTCCTAAAGATATAAATGTTAAAGAGATAATTAACCTAGGAGGGGACTGGGGAGGGGGGGTACTCCTGTCTTCTTTCATTTTTTCTTGCTCCTAAAAAACGATGGATCGATGTCGACCGTTCAGGGAGGTGGGTGGTGGGCATGTTTCTATTATTCACGTTTTCTCAGCAACCAAACATGATCGATCAAACTCATTGTTTTGTCTCACAGTTTTGAGATTAGAATTATTTTAATTAATTAATAAATTAAGTTTTGGAAACCTGTAGTAGAAATATAGAACTCAGAATTTCCATTCCATCAATTGATTTAACATCAGATAAAGCTACTTTTATTTATTTGTTTTTCCTCTTAGAAAAAATTCTGTATGACTATCGACGTGGGACAACGTATCATGGTTATTGGGTATATGCCATTGAAGATGCCATGCAAAGGGATTGAAAAAGTTTATTTTTTTGGCATAATTAGTGAAGGGGACAAGTAGATTAATCCAGACTTGCATGTTTCCCCTTTTTCTTCTTTTTCTTTTGCCTGTTCTCAGACACAAGCTTCCAAAATCATTAAAAGATTGTACTTGAAAGCAATTAAGCTTTGCTGTCCCACATGGGCTCTTACTTTAGCTTTGGGGAGATAGGAGTTCTAGGCGGAAAATACTTTCCTTCCCAAGTACAAAACAGAGCCAATTATAATTCGTTAATGGCCTTATAGGCCCAATGTTTTGCATTATCGATCCCTCCAACTATATAGAGTGCTAACCAAACTCATGAAACAATAAAATTGCTGAGAATCAAGAAAAACAAATCAGGATTAATGTAAAACCAGACGAGTTTTAATTACTTGTTTAACATGATTTGGGGTGACCACTTTTTAGCAACTATGAAGCGTCGCTGCAAATGCCCTGAAGGGACGGTCCTTACTGACTCTCCTCGGAGAAAGAAAAGGACTCACCAACAACGAGTTATCATTTTCCACGTCCTAAATAAACTGTGCTGGGCCGAAGAGGAAAACTTCAACAAGTTTTTGGACCCTTCAAATTAGGATCGAAACAGCCACATGCATCTGTCTATTCTTGGTAGGGCCAGGGCCCAAAGGGCTTAGAATAGAACAATTTGTTTCCTCGGCAGTTGATTGCACAACTTTTCCAGCAATTTGCACCAACAAACGAGCACTTAATGGTGTCTTAATGAGGAGGATGATGACCACGAAAAGGGTAAAACCTAGATTTGGGGTTTGCGCAAACTAGTCTCCTAAATTTACCACTTGCAAGCAAGCCAATGCCCTTTTCACCGGTTGCAATCAACGATTTGAAAAGCATCGCTTATCTTACACAAGAGCACCGTTTTCCTCAATGACACTAAAAATTATTTAAGAAAATCAGAATTGGTGATCATATCATATAGCATAAAATATTGATCCATGATCTTCCTCGGTGCCTTAAAAGTGGGCATACACGATCATAATGAAGTCATATCGGCTGCATACCATACCACAAAAATTTATCAGAGTAGAAACTAAATCAACGGGCATAATTTCTCATCGCGGCTACAGAGATCATACTAAGAAGGCTACCTAAAAGAACCCCAAATGCGTGTAAACCTGGGTGATTTAGAAACTCTGCTAAGTATCAAAATGCACATTATCAACTCCAAAAGAAAACAATAACATTCACGACAATAAACATTGCTCCAAGAAATCCATCAGCTAATGTGGCATACAGCCATCTGATCATCAGAACACAACACAAACAGTTTTGGCTTGGACTAATCAATATTTAAATTTTCAAGCTTGAAAGGTGAAAAACGGTAATTCCCATATTTGAAACACTAAATGGAAATGCTACTATGATTCTACACAAAAGATAAAGGAGCTCTTTCATCTAGAAGTTATTGTACAACACCAGCTTCATGAAATATGCAAGCAATTCAAAGATTGCTTGATCCTCACTCTCTTAAACCTTTGTGCGTCTCTAGTGCTAATTGTTAGTGGGATTGAGCAATTTAAATTGCAAGTTATTAAATATACTATTCAATCGAAATGCCCACTCCTCAAAAGCCTGCCATATGTAGAAAAGATGTCAGCAATAAAAATTGGCTTCAAAATGGCTTGCATACAGCCTAGTTCTGATGAGAAAGTGACATTCACCTTCTTCCACGAGCAGCAGAACTTGACCTTGGGCCAGGGTACCGCGAAAACTGCAGCCTCAAGTAGTTAGAATCAGGATCATGTTCATCCATTCTATACCCTGCATAACACCAAGTAAACTTACTTGGTAAGTTCAGAAAGCAAATGCACATATCAGCCATGAGTGACAGATTTGATTTATGGATAACATGGATCAAACTTGTGTTTGCAATTGCATGTCCCCACTAATAACATTCCTTTCAGAGGAAAAATCAAGCAAAAATATTTTCAGTTTGCATGTTAAGAACAAAGATAGGAAAACTGACAAGAGATAGAAACCAACGCATGGAATCACAAGAAGAAAGAAGCAGCCAATATCTTTCTATTTTGATAGTATTCATTATATTTTCAGAGAAAAAACCATGTAACATACTCCAGTTATAACCTACCAGTAAATAAAAGTTGAAAGCAATGGAAAAATTAGATCACCTTGCAAGGCACTCATCGCAGTTGCAGCACAGGCAGGATTCGAGAAATCAACAAAACAAAGGATAATAGGGTCTCCACCACGCTGCATTATCCATGCATCAGGTTTTAGCATTAAGCAAAAGTGACAATTCCACATGCACAATAAAAAGAACCAGAGCAAGTCATGCTATGGGAAACAAATTAAGTATTTGCCAACACACTTACATGTCGGGATTCTTTACTCACAAGTCGTACTTCTTTATATCCCACAAAAGGGCGAAAGATATCTAAAACCTCGGTCAAGGAATTTGGGCAGGATTTGAGTTAAAGGCATCAGAAAACAAGTCAACATATCTTATCAAGCAGAACATCACTAAATAGGATACGGGCTACCTCCCTACTTGTGCTGTCTGGAGGAAGTCCCTCAACATATAGGGTATTAGAAGCATCTGGGGGTAGAGGTATGGTATCCGGGCCTGGCCTAGACATTACATCCCCAGGAAAATTACCACTATAACCAGAATTTCGGCCATTTGGTGCCAGATCTGAAGCAGCAGATCCAGGACGACCCATTACAGGAGGATCAGCTATTGCACGAGCAGGCCTCGCACCACCAACAGCCCTTCCCATCCCACCAAATGAACTAGCTTCTCCAGAAGTAAAAGAAGAAAGTTGCTTCAAAAGCAATTTGATGAATGCTTCAGAAAACGAAAAAAGGAGATGCATGATGGGGTATAAAGAAGTATGAGTAAGGATTCAAGGTGTACCGCACTCTGGAGATAGCGATCATATGCCGATCCAATTGTTTTTGTATCTTTCACAGACAGATGTCCACCTCGATCATCATCCCTTGCCATATAGTTATGCATCTCATGACCTGCATGCAGCCCAGAAGGTGGGCCATCTGTGAAGTTTTAAATATGATACTTAAGCAATAGTCTGTTTTAAAGCACTTAACAATGAGATGCAGACACGAAATGATCATACTTCTAAAATTCATAACAAACAAAATGATAAAGACAATAATAATGTTCAGGAAAGTACTAAGCAGTTAGCTAAGCTTAAAAAAAACACTAACTCTTTCCAACTAATAATTATACATGGGCAATTGAATATGAAGGAAGAAATTTATCCAACAAATGTCAATACGAAAGAGAAAAAAGGGGGGGGGGGGGGGGGGGGAAAAAAGAATGAACCGGAAGGCGGGGGGAAGGGGTGAAGGGGATGGAAGAAACTAGGGAAAGAAACAGAATAGAAGCTTGCACAATAAAAACTTGCTAAGGATACTACAGAATACTTTTACTTTGGTTCCTAATGATCATTCATTTCTTATCTGAAAACCAATTGATAGCTTAAAAGTAAGATTCTATATCGATTCATTGAATATTCAACTAATTATTTTGAAATGAAGTATTGAAATTTTAATAGCACTATTGTTCTCAACTTTAACGTTTACTTGTCCCAAAAAACCTCTAATTAAACATAATGAACCCTAATATCAAAGCAATAGGTTTGCCCAACAAAGGATTCCAACAAAATTCTACCAATCTAATCGAAAATTCCAGTCTTGTTCTAAACCAATCTCTAAATCAGATAAAATTTAGAACAACATCGAACAAAAAATTTCGCAAAATAAACGAACAAGTCTACCGTAGTCAGTACGAGGCCGTTTAAGCATCCCCCCGGAGGACATCATCGGAGTCCAGTAACCATCTCCCATTTTACTCCTTTCTGTAATTTCCTCTGCCAAAAGAATAATAAAGTTTAAGTTTTTAACAATATTCGTGTTGAAAAGGAATAATAAAAGGAATCAATTGAGAGAGAAAGAAAGACCTTAGCCTGAAATTGAGAACAACCCTAGCTCTGCCTGTCTGCTCTTTTTTTCCCCTTTTTGTTTACTTTCCGTATAATTTTTGTTTTTCCCCAAAGCACAAATCTGTTTTCCGCTGAGTTTCTCGTTCGAGTAACGAGCTACGACTCACATCACGAGAGTCGCACACTGCACCGCGTTTGAAGGGAGTTGAGATTTCGGTTCGGTAGCTTTTGTAAATCTTTTGCGATGGACCAATCTCCTCCAGCCACGTCTTAATTTCAGCTTTTATTTTCCCAGTAAGCGAGGTAATTTTTTGTGTTTATTTTCGCCTTGCTTATGCTTAGTTTGCTCGCCGGTTTTCTAAATGTGAATAAATAAATTAAGGAAAATGCAATGATCAATTTTTTTTTTCCTTTTTAACCGAATATAATTAGTTAAGTAATTTTTTAAGATTAGAAAAATTTGCAAGAAAATAATTTATTTTAAAATATGGAGTAAATTTCAAATTTGTTTTGTTTAAATCGAATGTTGATAATTTTCATATAAAAAGATTCTTTTTATTACTATAAAATTTGGTTTACAACAAAATCTTGTGAAAAATAATTAATTACATAATTTTATTGGGAACAATGATATTTTTGCTTCCTTTCTTCAAAAAAAATATATATTTTTGCTTCCTGGGACTTAATTGCCTGACCTGTTACAACCTTTATATTTCTTTCCTTTTTTTTTTTTTGAAGAAACCTTTATATGTCTTTCTTGGCTTAACAACAACAAAAACAAACAAACAAACAAACAATTCGCCTATGACTCGGAAGTAGTATTAATGAAGGAACTTAGGCGACTAGGAGGAATTGGTATATCAAGTGTCCCTTCAAGCATCAGGATAACCTTCTTCATCGATGGTCTCAACGTTGGATCATCCAGGATGCACCATAATCCCACCTTAACCATCCTCTCTAGCACCTTCGTCTCCACTTGTTCATCCTTAACAACCTTGTCCAATTCTCCAGCCACGAAACAGTCGTACACCCAATATGGAAGCACTATTTCATCCTCTGGAGCATTCATGTCTACGCTCCTCCGACAGCAAATGATCTCCAGCAACATTATCCCGAAGCTATACACATCTGCTTTCACAGTTATGGGTGAGTTTTGGTGCCACCATTCAGGGGCAACGTACCCCCTTGTCCTCTAATGCCTGTATATGTCCTGGTTTGGTTAGGCATCAGTAGCTTGGCCAAACCGAAGTCTGAAATTTTGGCACATCCTTTCTCGTCCATTAGTATGTTTTCGGGTTTGATGTCACAATGGATGATCTGGGCTTTACACTCTTCGTGCAAGTAGTGAATTCCCCTGGCTATGTCCAATGCTACCTCGGTTCTTCCTTCCCAATCCGTCTTTAATCTTGCTCTGAAGAAAAAATCTGCTAGTGAACCTTGGCTCATGTATTCATATACGAGAAGCATATTGGCTACCTCTTGGCAGTAACCGAGCAATTGAACTAGGTTCTTATGGTGTGTTTTCCCAATTATTTTCATTTCATTCTTGAACTCTCTTTCCCCTTCTGCCACCACTTTTTCCAGTTTCTTGATGGCCACAATTCTGTTACCATTTGATAGGAACCCTTTATAAACAATCCCGCAAGATCCTTTACCAATTTGGTCTGCGAAATTTCTTGACGCATCTTTGAGCTCTTCATATGAAAATGATCTTAAATTGACATCTTCAGAAAATCCCCTATTTCCCAGATTTGAGATCCTTTGATATCCTCTAACGCGGTACCTGTAAACAAGAAAACAAGAGGGTACTAGAACCACAAATGCAAATGTCAAGCATACAACGCTTGTAATGAAAATGCTCATGTCTGGCTCTCACTTTCTTCCTTTGCCATCGCTTGTTCCCACCTTGAGAAAAGTGGTCACTGGATCACTCGTTAACCTTCCAAACCTCAAAGGAAGCTTTAGCTTTCGGCACTTTTGTTCAGCATAGAGAGCAGCTTCACAGCTAATATCTCCGATACAATTTTCTCTACATGCATCTCCCGTTGAAGATGGGAAATCAGAATATGCGGCTTCTTCCCAGGTAACATTTTTCAGCTCATAGACATCGCAACTCTGTTCACACCCGCTTGTGCAACTTTTCTTGCATCCGGAATCATTTTGTCTTGGGTTAATTGAGTCGAATCCTGGAGGACATTGACATTCAGGATTTCCATTCACAATAGTACAGTAGCTATTCACACCACAAAAGCCTTTAGGACTGCATCTATCGTCAGAAGATGACCATTGGATCGACCAGTTACCTTGCCGGACTGAAGCGAGAGAATACAGTCTAAATATTCCATCTGCATCAACGGTTGCACGGTAGGCTACTTTGCTTTCATTACCCACGCTGCTTAAGTTATTGATGTTGAACCCAGTAGCATTGAGTAGGTATAGCCGACCATCAGTATCAAGATTTAGAGTCACACCATCTCCTGAATTTAAAGTAAATGTATTCCAGTAAGCAGCCAAACTCGTTCCTGCTGTATCTACTGGGTATAGGACTAGATTCCCATCAGTCTGCATATAGATGTGAAACTTGCCGCTCGAATGATTTGTCTCGGAGACGCTGGAAATCAGCTTGTGCCCTGACAAGAGACGTTGATGGGGTAGAATAGTATCTGTTGGGATATCAAAAGTCTGCCATATGATGCCCAAAGTTGAATTTAAGAGAACGAAGTTGCCAGTGTCTTCCATTGAGGCAGACGATGCAAATCCTGAAGTTGTTGAAATTGGCGTCTCCTGGCCTTGATTGTGTCGTACAATAAGCCTCCCGTTAGTGCTTAAAAGCAATGTAGCATCACCGGGGAATGGTGGATCATCTCGGTTTGCTGTCCACACAATGGTTTTCTGCTGGATTTGCGCAAACCAGATTCCTACAGAGAAGCCTTGACCATTTGGATAGAAACCAAAGGCAAACTCCCCGGACTCGGAAAGCCAAAAGGAATTGTTATTCTTTGGAGAAATAGAAGAACCCAAGGCAATTTTTGAGTCTCTTTCTTGTGCTTTTGCAGCAGAAAACATAACACTTAGAAGAAGAAGAAACAGAATCATAGCAGCCATTGAAAATCGAAGTGGAAGCAACTTCCAATCTCTACCTTATATAGAATTTTTTAGACCTTTGAATTAGAAGTCAGAAATAGGAATGCAATTTTGCACTGTTTAAGACTTCATTTTACTACGGACTGGGGAGTAATAACATCTCCGATTCAGTTTCACACTCTCTGAAGAGAAATCCAAACGAATACATCTTCCTTTGATTCTAAGAAAACTTTTAATCAAGATGATAGGAAGGATGAAAAGAGTGTTCAACTATTTGATGTCTCTAAAAGGAAGAATTCAAAGCCACCGTCAACCGGCAATAAATGTAACATATTGGGCTGCTTAATGACTTGTTCAGACTTCAAAATTCAAACACCGAAACCATTAGTTGCTTTCTTCACTGTCAATGGCGCAATTCAAGTCTCAAACATCTCTTTAATTTAATTCGCTCACTGCGCAGCCGTTCTAAGGATAATCCAATAAGTTGTACTTGTGTCGGTTGACTTTGTATTCCTATGACTTTTGTAATTAAACTTACTGAAAATCACAAGGAAGTAATAGGAATAGAAGGAATTACTATTGAATGGGGCTGGTCAATATTAGTACTAGCTTGTTTTCCTGCAAAGCAATTAAGTCCAACGATGTGAAAATTAGTTCACTCATCCCAACTTCCCTAGAACAAGCCTATGACTTTGAATTATAATCTTCTCTTGCAAACAAGGTCAAGCTATCAACCAATATTGAACAACTCCCATGAAGCTGAGGCAAAGAGTAAGATTAATCTGACATTTAAATCTATAGATAATATAGTTTATATAGGGTCAAAAATTCAAAATTAGAAGTCCAAATATAATAAAAAAAAGAATTTGGATTTTTTTTAGACTTGGGTTAGTCAATTAAAAATAACTTAAAAAATAAAAATTTTAAATTTCTGGCTCAACGGATTGAACCTATGGTTATTCTCAGTTGAACCGGTTCAATCGGTCGGTTCAGTTCAATTTTTTATTCACCGCCTCTATTATAATTTGTTGCCAATAAAAATCCAATTAATAACGGTATTAAATTTTCATCATTAATTATGCTGACATGGTATTGCCTGGACGTAAAATCAATTTTGAATATCTTTTGATTCTGAATATCGAATCTTTCATAAAAAAAATGAAATTAAATATTTAAAAAGAGAAATGAAAAATGATCCACTTATAAGTTATAACGCAAAAGATGTGACCTCTACCTCTTGGCCTGGTGGCCAAGAGGCTTGGGAAGTCACAAGGCAGGGGTCGACCCCTGCCATCCCCTTCCCCAGGTCCTAGGACCCCTTATTGTACAAAAAAAAAAACATAAAAGCTGTGTTATGTGATAAAAGTCAACATAAAATTTTTAAATAGTTTTTTTTTTGAAAATTAAAATTTTTAAATAGTTTTAAAAGTACATGATAGTTAACCATAAATGTTTATCACTATTAATGATTAAATAATAAATAATAGTAGAGGGATTTAATTTGACCAAATTATTGCAAAGGAAGTATGCACTTTCTCATATTACAGGGACGTACCAATTACAAAATTTGACCACAAATGAGTCTTCTTAATCTTTGATTCTTTGTGATTAAACATTAATAGAGGTAATGGATTTTGGGCCAACCGATCCATGCAGATGAGCTTAGCTTGTCTAAAACAACGTAAGCTTTCTCCAAGTTCAGCCCATCCCAAACAGAAAACACAGAGAGTGCATCTAATTCCGGACTCTAGAAACCATGTTACTATGTTAGGCCACGCTCAACCCAAGATTAAATAACCAAGCCCACACCCATACATAAGGCCTTTTACCACAGCACAAGAGAGTTTTAGTAATAGACTAATAGTTTTTTTCAATCATTACATAATAATCATTAATATAAATTATTAATATTA
This sequence comes from Microcos paniculata, assembly GCA_030664755.1. Taxonomy (NCBI): domain Eukaryota; kingdom Viridiplantae; phylum Streptophyta; class Magnoliopsida; order Malvales; family Malvaceae; genus Microcos; species Microcos paniculata. The sequence goes on from CP131461.1 coordinate 22,770,696, forward strand.
TTATATATTATGGACAATTATATGTGTTAAGTATTCAAGCTAGCTCAACTCTTGAAATCTTTCTTTCTTTAGAAAAAAGAAAAGAAGTCTTAAAAAATTCGCCTAACCTCAATTAGAAAAAAAAAAAAAAAAGAGGGAAAGAAAGAAAGAAAGAAATAAAGAAAATCATCTGGCCAAATTTTAGATACAAGGAAAAGAGATATCTAAATTGACTTGTGTGCATTGGATAGACTAGCGGACTTAGGACAAATCATTCACAGTTTTTTTTTTCCCTTTGGTGAAGATTAAGTAATCTAGCCTCTCAAACAAAAGAATTTGAATGGCTAATTATTCAACGTTTAGTCCCATACTCAAATTGGTTCACAATTTTTTAATAATGGAAAATAAGGGCCTAAAGTTGTTGTTTTTCCTCAAACAGGGTATGGTGTGCTAAATTAAATGTTCGAGTGGATGGCGTGTGTGATGTGTCTATTACACAATTACAATGAGGGTGAAGCTGATATGCCATTGTAAACTTTGTTGACAAAAATGTAATTTTAGTTAAAAGATATATAGTCTGATCTTAAATACTTACACACTAAAACTAAAAGGAATTTCTGATCAGATAGATAGATAGAAGTTTAAAGAAGAAAAAGAAGATAAAAGATTACTGTTCTGATTAGTTGCCAAGAGATGTCGCTTCCATGGGTGTTAATAACCTTGGGCCTATGATGAGGAAGTGCTGAATGAACTTGGACGAGGAGGAGGAGCTGGTATGTCTACTGTCCCTTCAACCATCAGGATAACCTTCTTCATCGATGGTCTCAACGTTGGATCATCCTGGATGCACCATAATCCCACCTTAACCATCTGCTCTAGCATGTCGGTTTCCACTTCTTCATCCTTTACCAACTGGTTCAATTCCCTGGCCACGAAACAATCGTAGACCCAGTATGGAAGAACTACTTCATCTTCTGAGGCATTCATGTCTACACTCCTTCGACAGCAAATGATCTCCAGCAACACTATTCCAAAGCTATACACATCTGCTTTCACAGTTATGGGTGAGTTTTGGTGCCACCATTCGGGGGCAACGTACCCCTTTGTTCCTCTAATGCCTGTACATGTCTTGCTTTGATTAGGCATCAATAACTTGGCCAAACCAAAGTCTGAAATTTTGGCACATCCTTTCTCGTCCATTAGTATGTTTTCGGGTTTGATGTCACAATGGATGATTTGAGTTTCACACTCTTCGTGCAAGTAGAGAATTCCCCTTGCTATGTCCAATGCTATTTCGGTTCTACCTTTCCAATCTGTCTTTAATCTAGCTCGGAAGAAAAAATCTGCTAGTGAGCCTTGGGTCATGTATTCATATACTAGAAGCATATTAGCTCCCTCGTGGCAGTAACCCAGCAATTGAACTAGGTTCTTATGATGTGTTTTCCCAATTATCTTCATCTCATTCTTGAATTCTCTTTCCCCTTCTGCCACCACTTTTTCTAGTTTCTTGATGGCCACGATTTTGTTACCGTTTGATAGGACCCCTTTGAAAACAGTCCCGCATGATCCTTTACCGATTTGATCTGTGAAATTTTTTGACGCATCTTTGAGCTCTTCATATGAAAATAATCGTAAACAGACATCTTCAGCAAATCCCCTATTTCCCGGATTTGAAATCCTTTGATATCCTCTAACGCGATACCTGTATACGACAACACCTGAGGATGCTAGAACGAAAAATGCAAGAGTCAAGCATACAATGCTTGTAATGAAGATACCCGTTTCTCTCTCACTCTTGCTTTCTTTGCCATCATTTGTTGACACCTTGAGAAAAGTTGTCACTGGATCTCCCACCATCCTCCCAAACCTCAAAGGAAGCTTTAGTTTTCGGCACTCTTGGTCAGCAGCATAGAGGGCAGCTTCACAGCTAATATCTGTCATACAATTGTCCCTACATGCATCTCCCGTTAAGGATGAGAAAGCAGAATATGAGTCTTCTTCCCAGGTAACATTGTTCAGCTCATAGACATGGAATCTCTGTTCACACCCGCTTGTGCAACTTTGCTTGCATCCAGAATCATTTTGGCTTTGGTCAATCAAATCGAATCCTAGCGGACATTGGCATGCTGGATTTCCATTCATAATAGTACAGTAGCTATTCACACCACATAAGCCATTAGGACTGCATCTATCATCAGACGATGACCATTCGATAGACCAGTTACCTTGCTGGACTGAAGCGAGAGAATACAGTCGAAATATTCCATCCGCATCAATTGTTGCGCGGTAGGCTGCTTTGCTAGCATTCACTATGCTGCTTAAATTTTTGATGTTGAATCCAGTAGCGTTAAGCAGGTATAGCAGACCATCGCTATCAAGATTCAGATTCACGCCATCTCCCGCATTTGGAGTTTTTGTATCCCAGTATGCAGCCGAATCCGATCCAGCTCTATCTACTGGGTATTGGACTAAATTCCCATCATTCTGCATATAGATTTGAAACTTTCCGCTCGAATGATTTGTCCCGGAGACACTGGAAACTATATACTGGGCTGTCAAGAGAGGTTGACGGGGTAGAATAGTATCTGTTGGGACATCAAAAGTCTGCCATATGATGCCCGAACTTGAATTCAAGAGAACAAAGTTGCCAGAGTCAAGCATTGAGGCAGATGATGCAAATGCTGAAGCTATTGAAATTGTCGTCTCCTGGCCCTGATTGTGTTGCACAACAAGCCTACCATTAGTGCTTAAAAGCAATGTAGCACCGCTCGGGAATGGTGGATCATCTCGGTTTGCTGTCCACACCACTGTCCGTTGTGGGATTTGTGCAAACCAGATGCCTACAGAGAAGCCTGGGCCATTTGGATAGAAACCAAAGGCAAACCGGCGTGAATACGAAATCCAGAAAGAATTGTTAGTTGGAGAAAGAGAAGAGCCTAAGGCAATCGTTGAGTTTCTTTGTTGTGCTTCTGAAGCAGAAAGCATGATACTTAGAAGAAGATACAGAATCATGCAAGCCATTGAAAATCAAAGTGGAAGCCAACTGCCACTCTCTACCTTATATAAAATCTTTTAGACCTTCAGAAGTCAAAAGTTAAACAGGACTGAAAGTTTGTTCTGTAGCAAACCTCATTTTACTAAATCAACACTTCAGATTCACAAACTCTTACCAATGATTCCAAGAAAATTGTTTAATCAAAATGTTAGGAAGGATGAAAAGAGGGTTAAATTATTTGATAATAATATCTCTAGAACGACGAATTCAGATCAGCTAACGTATTTCAACCTGCAATAAATTTAGAGCATTATTAATAAACGAATATTTATTACAAAATATATATTAGTAAATCATCGAGGTGGTTGACCAAAAAAAAAATCATAGAGATGGAAGTGGGGCGGCTAAATGACTTGTTCAATCACACAGTCAAAAACCCATTGCTTTCTCCATTGTCAATGGGCAATGGCGTAGTTCAAGTCCCCATTTTTTTTTCCAAACAACACTGTAGCTCACTGCATATTTAACCCAACAAGTTGCGGCCATGGTGTCACAATATTAACAAGTTTCCTATTCTGTATTTTTTTTTGTTATTAATTTAATTATTTCTTGCAGAGCTACCGCGTCAACTTGACTTTACATTCTTAACCACATTAACTGTTTTTTTTTTTTTTTTGCAGTTAACTTAGAGTTTGACGTTGTATCTACGGCGAAAGCATGGAAATACGTGCGGATCAACGTTTCTGACCTAAAATTAAAAATGAATTTTTTGCATTTAAGCCGAATTGAACATTAATTAATGTGGAATACTCAGTGAAAAGAATCTGTTTTGTTAAATTATCCAAAAAAAAAAAGTTTTTAATCTTTGTGATTAATCTATATCATTAAATCAAGGTTATGCTTATCTAATAGAGCTCTAAGAAGAGTGTCATATGTCAATTTTTATTTTTTTGTATTTTTAAACATGTCAATTTTTAATTTTTGGTTTTTTTTAAAAATAAAATGGTCATTATTGTCATTTGAAGTCATTAAATTCATTCAATATTAAATTCATTTAATGTATTTTATAATTAATTTTTGAATTGTTTCTATTAATTGAAAAAGGAAAACAAAAGGACATTAAAAAAATTGCTAAATGTTCAATTAAGGGTATGAACCTTCAAAATTTACTTAAATAAGGCCCCAAAAATATAATTCTAATAAATTAGAACCTATACTTAATAAATTGTGACAAATTGGACTCATTATTAATTAATGTTAGTGTGTAATATATATATATAAATTGAAAAATACGTGAAGATTTTATATTATACCACGTATCTTGAATTTATTTTGATTAATATTATTTTATTTTTAATTAATTTAATGACTTCTTTTTTCTATCAAAATTAATGCGTATATATGACAAGCATTAATTTTCATATAGGGAAGATTTAATTTATCATAATTTATTATGTATGGATTGTAATTTGTTCGAATTGTGTTTTTAGGCCCTTATTTGAGTCAATTTTGAAAGGTAAGGCCCTTAATTGAGCATTTAGCCAAAAATAGAAGAAGATGATGAATTTGTATTTTTTTAATGCTTAGTAAATTTTTGTTCTTTCATTCCCCCCCCCCCCCCTTTTTTAATAAAAAAACCATTAATATGAATTTATTATTTTGTGAGGATAAATGATAGGGTAAGAAATTTAAAAAAAATTCAATTTATTTTATTTTTGAATTGAATTGAAAAACTAAGATGATGAAATTGAAAAGACAGTAAGTGAAAATTTTTTCCATATAATTTTATTTTTATTTTTTCAGGTTTTTTTTTCCTTCCTCTTTACTTATTGATGTTACTAATCATATTAATCATAAAAAGAAAAGTATAGAGAAATATCAAGCCAAAGTTTAATATATATATATATATATTATTTCTTATTTTTGTTATCAACTAAATTCATTTGTGTGCTTTCTTTTTTCCTTAAAAAGGGAAATGAAAGGATATTTTTTTTTAAAAAGAAGATGATGAAGTGAATTAATTTGTTTTTTTTAAATGTTCAATGAATTTTTCCTCTTTCATTCCTTTTTTTTAATAAGAAAATCCTTAATATGAATTTATTATTTTGTAAGGATAAATGAAAGGGTAAGAAATTAAAAAACCAATTAATTTAATTTTTGCTTTTGAATTGAAAAACTAAGATGATGAAATTGAAAAGTATGTTAGTGAAAACTTTTTTCCATGTAATTTTATTTTTACTTTTTCAGTTTTTTTCCTCTTTATTTTTTTATGTTACCAATCATATTAATTAAAAAAAAAACAAGACAAGAGAAAAATAACAAGCCAAAATCTAATTTGGATTTTATTTCTTATTTTGTTATCAACTAAATTTATTTGTATATTTGTATTTTTTTATATTTATTATTTGTTATTATTTACTTAAATAATAATATTATAATACATATTTTGTATCTTAAAATATATGGTGAAAATTATTACTTTTATACCTGAAGCATTAGCATGGGATTGAAAATTTAGTAGATTACTATAGAGGTGCCAATTATTTATTCTAAAGAAAAACAAATAAAATCACTAATTGGTTGGTTTAAGTGATTTAGCACTTATTTTTCTTAAATAAGTCGAATTCGAGTTTTATAAATGAAAAAAACCATTATTAGGAAAATTTTACCCCTATAATAAGTCAAACTGATTCAAAAAAAATTAATCTTAGATTAAAAATATGAAGATATCCTTGATTTTAAAAAAAATAAAAAAACAAAAATAGAGGAGTTAATTTTGGGCCAACCCACATGGATTCTAACTTTATCTTGTATCCAACAACATGATCTTCCTCCAGGTTCAGCCAAGCCCAAAGAGAAGTGGAAGCCATGGTAGGTCACACACATAACACATTCACCCCATGATTTGCATACCATGCCCTCACCTGGATTGAAGCCCACGAGAGTTTTAATTATTAATTTGTTTTTCAGTCATGGACTCATAATTGGTTTAGATATGGTAACCTCTACTCCATATATAAGAGCGAAAATATAGATTCAATTTCTTGAAAGTACACTTATTTGAAGGGTTATATATATATATATTTTGAAAGTACACTTATTTGAAGGGTCATATATATTGTTGAAGACCTTTTATTAGGACCTACAATGATGGACAGATGGCTCAATGGGATCTCAGGATAACAATCTGCAAGAAAGAACACGATCAAAGGGGGATCGGCCTTAAGCCGGTTGATCCCTCTCCGATGCTTAAGTCAGTAGGGGTAATGAGCCAGAGAGAAGTAGAGTGGTTCTGTGTTTTTGTTGTGCTTACCATGCATGCTCTGAGGTTTGCTTTATATAGGCAGCTTGTTGGGCTGTACCGAGCAGGCCGTTGGTTGGTCATGGGTCGACTAAGTGATTTGGGCTTCGGTCAGCCGGCCCAGGATGGGAGAGATTGGGTTTTGTTGGGTTACAGGTTGTGCTCAACAAGTGCCCCCCAGGCGGCAAAGCGATTATAAAGTGATCGGTTTGACGACTGTAATGAGACATGGTTAAAGAGAGGTTGGGCGACGGAAGGGAGTATTGTCGGCTGAAGATCGTTGGTCGGTTGAAAGGAAAGCTAGTGTTATAGCCGAGTGAAGGGGAAGGGTTGGAAGGGTTGAGAAATGAGCGGGAAATGGAGGATACGTGGGATAAGTGGGTCCCGAGAAAATTTCAAAGAGATTTATGGAGGTGTCAGTTGAGTTTTCGAGGTGCCACGCGTCAACGTGGGGTAGGCGGACGAAGGCGGTATAAATGTGTGTGTCTCAGTCGAGCAGTCAGTTTTTTGTGGAAATCATTTTCTGAAATTTTGCTTACGGTTTTCTCTGAGTTCTTTCGTTTACAGAAGAAGGTCAGTGGTTCGTCGGCGATTTATCATCGGTTTTTCGGTGGTAAGTAACAGACTTTTTGTGTTAGTAAGTCTGATTTTGTTTTGTTAAGGTAAAAAATGGCAAGTAGTGAGGGTAGTATGAGTAAGTCTAGGGAAGATAGTGGGAGGGCGTTCGCCGAGGAGTCGGACGCTGGGGAGAGTACGAGCCATTCGGAGAGGATGGCTCCGGAGGAAGGGAGGGTAGCGTCGGGCAGGGGCGGCAGAGGTGCGAGAGCGGGCGCAACGAGCAGGCGTCGGAAAGGCAAGGCACCAGCCGAGGAGGATAGGCTGGCCGATGAGGAGGCGTCGCAGCACCATACAGTGTACTTGAACCGTACGGTGAAGGCGGAAGACGAGGAGAGGGCCGGGGTAGCGATCGAGGAATGTGGGCTCCGTGCCTACAAAGTGGCGACGGTAGAGCCAGACCGGCGGCCAGGCACGGTGACGCATAACGGCAACTGTGCATGCTTCTATGAAGTGGCCTTTAGAGTTGGATTTAGGGTTCCGGCGCTGAGGTTTTACAGAGAGGTGCTGCACTATTACGGGATTACCCCCAGCCAGTTAGTGATTAACTCCTGGCGTATAATAGTATCCTTTGCTATCGTCTGTAGGCACAAAGGGTGGGTACCGACTGTAGGCGTGCTAAGGACACTTTTCAAAATAAAGTTCCAGGGGGGTTTTTATATATTGTACAGCCGGCGTAAGAAACAGCACAACCCTTTCCAAGTACCCGACAGTAACAGAGACTGGAAGAAACGTTACTTTGGGATTAAGAAGCCGGCTGAGGAAGAGTGGGGTTTCTCGGTTGAATGGGTGCGCCTGAGCGAGGACATGTTAGAGGCGCTCAATCGGGGGCCCAGTTTGTCGATGGATGAGGTGAAGCAAGGATTATACTTTTTTGAAAAGGGGTTGAAAATCAACTACGACGACTGTGCTCACTCGGCCCGGCTAGTCGACTGCGGTCTAAGTCCACCGGGGACTGGAAGGAGAGCCAAAGAGGGTTATGGACCGCTCGACGTGGGGATAGAAGTGTTGAGCGTGATCCCTCCTATGGGTGAGCCAGATGCTGTCGGTACATCCGTAGCACCAGCCTCCGTTGTGCCTGCTCTGCCCGTCGTGCCCTATCCGTAAGAGGGAGGAGTCTTGTCTTTGGCACCTGTGGCAAGGTCGCCTGTAGTCGAGGCGTCGAATGACCCTATATCAGGTAGTCATCGGGTTGAGGGGTATTTGAGTTCCTTGAGTGTGGTAGGTGAGAGTGAATTTAACTTAAATTTTTTATTGATAGATCCTGAATTAGCTCTGCCGTACTTAGAAACGCCCTTTGGGAGTTTACTCGGTATTGTAGCTTGAACTAACTTGATCTTCGTAGCTTCAAACTGTCTACACACTGATACTTGTCGCCTGTTACAGGTCCTGAAGAAATGCCTGTTGAGGGTGGAGACGGCAAGAAGGGGTATAGCGCCAAGGACTTCGCGCGCATAAGTAAGGGGAAGCCTTCGACCCAAAGGCAAGGAGGCAAGGGGAAAAGTCGGGAGGTCATGGGGCAACAAACGTCTCAGCCGACTGTACCTCCAACTGGTCAACGGGTGGCACCAGTAAGGCAAGAGCCAGCAGCCCCCTTGAGAGAGCAGGGAACCTCTGCTGCTGGTCGAAAAAGGGCAGCAGCAGCAGACCCATGGGAGGAAGCTGCCCACAAACGTTTAGCCGGCAGTAGCAGCGGGCAAAGCTCTCATCCCGGTGTCTCCAGCGCCGGCAGGGTTCAGGCGACCGTGGCCTCTAGAGGAATCGGTCAGAGTGCCACGGGTCAGGGGAGGCTGACCCACCTTGCGGCCATGGTGGGGCAAAGTGCGGCTGAAGTTCACACTTCGGGTGCGGGGCTGTGTACTGAAGCTGAGGCCCCAACCTTGCACGGGGGCAGATTATGCCCTTTCCTTTACGAGAATGCGCTGTTTCGAGGGGATTGCGCGCTGACCCAGCCAAGTGTGGCCGCCAGATACGCGTTGGAACTGGTGGAGGGGATGGACCAGGACTATATGCGTGAAAAGATGAATGCCATGGACTGCTTCATCTCAGCTGCTACCTTCCACGAAAGGGTAAGTAGGCTAAGTTGAGGTTGATTAAGTTCATTGATAAATACTAACGACACGTGTGTATTTGCAGAGCCGAATGCTTAATGCCGCTGGTATCTTCCACTTGAAGGCTGATCAGGCCAAGCAAAAAGCCGCAGAGCAGGCGTAGGTGGCACATACGGCAGAGATGGAGAAGGTGAAGGATGAGTTGGCCGTATCCGAGCTTAAAAGAAAAGAGCTCCAAGAGGAGGTTAAAAGGGCCAACGAGGATATGGCGGCTACTGGTCGTCGCTTGTCAGAGCAGGAGGAAAAGCTGAAGGAGCTTCAGGCGGAGCTGGAGCGTGCACAATCAGAAAAGAATAGCCTCCAGGCTCTGGCGTCGGAGAGGGAGACTGCTCTGAAGGCGGCGGTGGAGGAAGGGAAGGCCATAGCCGACAAATTAAAAGAACAAGAAGTAGAGACGGCAGCGCTCCAGGTAAGGCTTATTGTAGTTATTTGTAGGACTTGATTGAAGTGTAGAGATTGGTTGTAGTAACTGTTCTTGGTTTTGTTGTACCTGTCGCTTGTAGGCTCGGCTCGACGGGTTGGCGGCTGAGCATTCGGAGTAGATGGAGGAGAAGTTGGGGGAACTGGAGGGAAGTATGAAGGATTACGAGGAGTTCATCCAGCAATGGGTGATTAAGAAGATTGTGGAGGCGTTTCCCCAGGTGTATACCAGTGGGATCGACTTCACTATTCCTGATGATGAGGATGCTCCCACGGAGATTCCCCATGAGGCGGATGCGGCTGAGACGGCTGTGATTGAAGCTGTTACTCAAACCGCCACGGATGAGGTGGTAGTGGCGGCCGATCCTGTACTGACGCCCGCTCAGGTGGATACCATTCCCTCAGCAAATCCGACAACTGAATCAGAGGCGCCAGTCGTCGAGGTGCCAGTTGTTGAACCAATTCAACAGGCTGAAGGGGGTCAGCAGGAGGGGAATGTGGGTAGTTAGGCGATATTTGTAAATATAGATGGTGACATAGCCGCCTAACACACAACTGTATAGATACATTTTAAGAAATGAAATTCTTTTTCTGATAGAACCTAACGCCGTGATAGTTATAAGTTGGTTTAGTCGCTTGTTGATCGCATGTAGCCTACATTAGTCGTCTATGACAGTCGATATGACAGTAGTTCGTAGTCGTAACTATTTAAACACGTAGCTTGTTCCCAAGTAGAGAATCGTAACAGAGCCGAGTAAATCGATCAATATGCAAACTAGTGTATACTTATATGTCGATTAAAGAATGTCGATTGTAGAATGTTCAGCAAGTAGCTTGATAAACACGTAGCTTGATTCATGTTGATTGAATGAATGTTAATCACAACAAAAACATTGTAGATTGTAGCTTGATAAACACGTAGCTTGATTCATGTCGATTGAATGAATGTTAATCACAACAAAACATTGTAGATTGTAGAATGTGTAACAACATCATGATTTAACTTAAAAGTGTAGCTTGTCCTTGAATGTAGCTTGGCTTAAAAGTAGAATTTCTTCAGATGTACGGCATTCCAGGCTCTCGGCAGTAGTTTACCAGCCGAGTCTTTAAGTCGATAGGCTCCCTTGCCCAATACTTCAGCGATCACATACGGGCCTTCCCACTTAGGAAATAATTTCTTATGTTCACTGACGGGTCGGCTTGCTTCGCAGCTTTTAAGAACAAAGTCGCCCACTTGGAATTGTCGAGCGGACACCTTGGAATTGGAATATTTAATGACTTGCTGGGATCTGTTGGCCGCCTGTAATTGAGAGTTCAAACGGGTCTCCTCCACAAGGTCCAAGTTCAAACGAAGTTGACTGTCGTTGGTAGAGTCGTCGAAGGTAGACACACGGTAGGTGGGGACCCCAATCTCGGCAGGAATGACGGCCTCCGAGCCATACACCAAGTTGAATGGGATTTCGCCTGTAGTAGTGCTGGCTGTAGTCCGGATGGTCCAGAGTATCTCAGGTAGTTGTTCGGCCCATTCTGTCTTAGAGTCGCCCAACTTCTTCTCTAAGGCTTTCATTGTTTTACCGTTTATGGACTCTACCTGTCCGTTGGCTTGTGGGTGTGCCACTGAGGCGGCCTGTAGCCGAATAGAAAAGTTATTGCATAAGGTTCGGACCCTGTCGCCTTGTAGCTGTGTGCCATTGTCGGTAATTATAACATGTGGGATACCGAAATGACAGATAATGTTCTGCCAAATGAATTTCTCCACTGCTCGCTGAGAAATGGAAGAGAGAGGTTCTGCCTCGACCCATTTTGTAAAATAGTCACAAGATACTATCACAAACTTTTTACCAGCGGTCGCGACAGGGAACTGTCCGAATAAGTCGAGTCCCCATTTGGCGAAGGGCCATGTGGAGGGTATTGAATGTAGCTCTTCAGCCGGCTGCCTCGGGACTTTGGAGAAGTTTTGACATGTTTCACATTTCCTCACAAAGGACTGAGCATCCCTCCTCATTGTCGGCCAGTAAAAACCCTGTCGAATAACTTTCTGAGCCAGTGTTCTTCCTCCCTCATGATTATCGCATACACCCTCATGAATCTCTCGGAGGATATAGTAGGCTTCCTGTCTGTCGACGCATCGTAGTAAGGGCCGAGAGAATGACCGTTTATAGAGTGTGTCGTTCAAAATAACATATCTGGCGGCTCGAGGTTGTAGAGCTGTAGCTTCGGTTCTGGATGCGAGTACTTGGCCTTGGAGGTATCTGAATATGGGGGTCATCCAGCTATCCTCGTCGTTGATCTGGTGAGTGATCGATTGGAGCAGGTTGGAGGGGCTAGAAACGTGCTCCAAGATGACCTTGCCACGGATGGTCGAACAAGACGAGGCTATCTTCGACAGCGCGTCTACTCGAGTGTTCTCTTCTCTTGGAATTTGGTGCATGGATATGCTAGCAAATTTGAACCATAAGTCTTGCACACTCTTATTGTAGCCGACCAAATTGGATTCTCGCACTTCATACTCACCCGTACCTGCTTTGCTACCAACTGAGAGTCGGTATTCACCTTTACATCTCGTACACCCATCTTAGCAGCCATATTCAATCCGGCTATCAAAGCCTCATATTCTGCAGCATTGTTGGACAGCGGAAAGCCAAATGTCAGGCCGTACTGATATTCTTCTCCGTCAGGGCTGATTAAAACAAAGCCTGCACCTGCCTCATCTTTGACTGATAAGCCGTCGACAAAAAGGCACCAGGGCTTTTTGTTGAGAGTTGCTTGACCGACGGTAGATGAGATGGGTTGCCCATCGGAATTAGGGTGTGGTATTACAGAAGGTAGTTCAGTCTGCCCGCTGAAGGTGCATTCGGCTATAAAATTAGCTAGGACATGCGCTATAATGGCCCTTCTATGCCCAAACTCAATGCCAAATTTGCTCAATTCTACACTCCATTTGACCAGACGGCCAGATAAATCGACCCTTGTTAATATCTCTCGAATCGGTTGATCCGTCAAGACCGTGATTCTATGGGATTGGAAGTACTGGCATAGACGTCGAGCCGCGGTCACCAGAGCATAAGCGAGTTTTTCTGGTCGAGTGTAATTGCATTTTCCACCTTGAAGAGTGCGACTGACATAGTAGATAAGAGAGTCATTTTGATCTTTTTTCTTGACCAACACGGCAGCTACTGTTTCATCAGAAGCTGCTACATACAAGAACAAGTCATCACCTGGCTCTGGTCGACTCAATAGTGGTGGGGAGCTCAAATATTGCTTCAGTTGGTCGAACGAGTGTTGACAATCATTCGTCCAGGAGAACTGATTCTTTATCGTCTTAGACCGAAGGACTTTAAAGAAAGGCAAGTACTTATCCGCTGACTTCGACACAAAGCGGTTTAACGCTGCAACCCGGCCAGTCAAGACTTACACTTCTCTGACGGTTCTTGGAGGCGACATGTCGACAATAGCCTTAATCTTTTCCGGGTTGTCTTCTATTCCTCTTTGGGAGATCATAAACCCCAAAAATTTACCTGCCTCTACTCCGAAAGTGCACTTTGCTGGGTTTAGCTTCATGTTATACTTTCTGAGTGTGCTGAAGGCTTGGTTCAAGTGGTCCAAGTGTCGGTCAAAGGTAGTACTCTTGACCAACATGTTGTCAACATACACCTCTACTGACTTGCCAATTTGCTCCCTAAAAATACGGTTGACCAGTCTTTGGTATGTCGCACCGGCGTTTTTGAGACCTAACGCCATTACATCATAGCAATATAGGCCATCTTCTATGATGAAGGCGGTTTTCTCTCTGTCCTCTGTTGCCGGACGACGAATCTACAAGTCGGTCAATAGATGGGAGTGGCAAACTATCTTTGGGGCAGGCTTTGTTTAAGTCTATAAAGTCGACACACATCCGCCATTTGCCTGTCCGTTTTTTGACTAGTACCACATTGGCCACTCACTCGAGATAATGGACCTCTCGGATGAACCCTGCCATCAGTAGCTTGTCCACCTCTTCTCGTATGGCCGATAGTTGGTCTGGGGCGAATCGTCGTTTCTTTTGTTTGACCGATTTTATCTTAGGATCGACATTTAGCCGGTGTGAAATGACTGAAGGATGTATGCCCGGCATATCAGTTGGTGTCCAAGCGAACACGTTGACATTTTTTTGCAAAAATTCGACTAGTATCGACTGTTCTTGAGCAGTAAGTTTAGAACCTATTTGTGTCGCCTTAGACGGCTCACCTTCTTTCAAAGGCACGCTGAGGGTTTCCTCAACCGGCTGTGGCTTGTTTAATGCCTACTCGTCCCTCGTATCTAGGACTTCGAGGGATAATTCACTATTGTTGATAACTTGATTCACAGATTCCCCGATGAGCATGTTCAATTCCATTGGTTGGGACTGTTGCCCGCCAGTCGAGCGTTCTGCCAAGGCTGCCAATTCTTCTGTAGCTTCAGCGGCCTTCTTGGCCATGACAAGTGATAGCAGGTGGCACTGACGAGTCATGTATTGGTCAGTCTGCATGTAGCCTACACCACTTGGGGTAGGGAATTTTACCTTGAGGTAATACACGGCGTCCACCATCCTTGTGTATTTCATCAATGGCCGACCGATTATTGCATTGTAGGCAGAGGGCTGATCCACGACAACAAAGGTGTTCATGACATTCAACACTTGTGCACCGTCGCCTATACAAATAGGTAGCTTGATCAGTCCTTTGACAGGGATCGGGTTATTGCCGAAACCGTAAATGGGCTTAGTCGGCTCGAGCTGATCATCTTTGAATCCCATACTCTTATATGTATTGTAGAGGATAGCGTCGACGGCACTGCCACTATTGACCAGAATTTTGTTAACTTCATAGTTTCCAATAATCGCCTTGACGACGATAGGATGGTTACCCAAGTCTTGAAACAACTCGGTTTCATCCCATGAGAATATGACGGTCCATCCATCGTCCACCTCTTTGCGGGGTGGGGGGGCTTGCAACCCCAGGTGACATACACTCCGCAGGTGAGCCTTTCTTTTGGATTGAGAGTCGGCCCACTCCTGAGTGGCGCCGACAATAGTGTTTATGACTCCGTGTACAGCCGGCCGCTTGTGTTCGCGACGCTCGGGCCGTTCAGTAGGTTGAGTTTCTCTATCTGTCTGTGCGACGTCTTTCCTGATGTAGTTCCGGAGGTACCCCGGCCGAATCATGTCTTCTATAGCATTTTTCAAGTCATAACATTCCTCAGTGGTGTGGCCTCTGTCATCATGGAAGGCACAGTATTTATCTTCGTTTTTCACACTCCGATTGAGTTTCTTCATTCTTTGAGGCCACTGGATTCTGTCGGCCATTTCTCCCCGAGAAATACTATGCAGAATATCCGCACGAGTAGCATTGAGTGGGGTATACTCTTCCGCTCGGAATGAGACAGGTTGATTCCGTCTGATTTGGTCATTCCTGGGAGCCTCTGGTCGAAGGTTCTTTCCGTCTTTCTGAGATGAGCCTCTCCCACGTGGCCTGTAGCTTCGGTCCTCTACATTGGGACGACTATCATATGTGGGACGGGTGTGATCTCTTCCCCTAATGTCCCTGGCCGGCTCTGGGGGTCGTCTGTAGAGCTTATCTGGAACATGTTTGTTTTTTTCCAGGTCTGCATATTTTGGCGCTTTGTTAAACAAGTCATGAAGTTGCTTCGGTTTACTATCCGTGAGAGAGTATTTTAGGTATTCATGCTTAACCCCTGCAATGAAAGCGTCGACTGCAAAGTCGGTAGTCAATTCCTCAATGTCGCCTATTGCCGCCTAGAATCGTTCTATGTAGCTTTTCAATTGTTCTCCTGTCGCTTGTCGAATTGCCAACAATGAGGCAGCGGTTTTTGTCTTTCTCCTCTGACTGGAGAAGTTGTTCATAAACGCCATACTCAACTACATGAAGTTGGTGACTGAGGCAGGCTGTTGCTTGTAGTACCAAGTATGCGCTGCCCCTTCGAGCGTACAGATAAACGCTCGGCATTTGAGGGCGTCTGAAGCTCCATATAACCCCATCAGGTTGCTATATTGTGTAATGTGATCCTTGGGATCACCCTTACCATTGTATCTCAACTTTGGGACCTTGAAGTTAGGCGGCGTCTGCTCTTGGCGAACGCATAGTGCAAGTGGATCTTGTTCTTCATTCATCCATTCCATATGATCCTTTTTGGTGAGGCTGTTGACTTCCAGGGCTTTAAGCTTATTTTCAAATTCAGCCTTTAACCCGTCAAGTCGGTCCGATATAGGCTTCTCAGGGGAAGTTGCTTTTCTTTTGGACCGCTGCGAGGGTTCTGGATTTTGGTCTCTTTCCGGCTCTCGTGCCCGTTTTGGTGCTTCTACTGTCGCACTGTGGGCAGACTCAGTCGGTGTTTGTCGAGTGGGGGCTTGGGTGCGTCTGGGCCGACTAACCGAAGACTCTCTCCGTGGACCCGTCGTCCGTTCGCGATGGCCACGCCAACTTGATCTGGGGGTGGTTTGACTGGTCTCGACATGCAGTCGTTGATGCGACTGCTCCTGATGACGTAGCTCTTCCCTGTTCGGCCGAGTCGCTTTCAAATCAGCTATCGTCCTTTGTTGCTTCTCCACCAGAGTAGTAAGCTCGTCCATACGAGTTTGCATGTGAGTCAAGTAGGACATTACATCCACCACCTGTGGCATTGCTTGCCCCCCAGGTGTGGCCATGTTCAGTGCAAATACCAAAGGTATCTGTTGAGATGATGAAGGATCACGTTGAGCAGTTGGAAAGGAGAAAGGAGGAATGTTGGTGGCCGGACTCTCAGCGTTGCTTCCTTCCCTTGGGAATATACTGCGTCGGACTGGCATCGGAGGTTGTGTTCTCCTCTGATTAGTATCCCGAAGCTGACTATTATCATTGCTCTCCGGTGAAGCCATGGCCACTGTCGTTCCCACAGACGGCGCCAAATGTTGAAGACCTTTTATTAGGACCTACAATGATGGACAGATGGCTCAATGGGACCTCAGGATAACAATATGCAAGAAAGAACACGATCAAAGGGGGATCGGCCTTAGGCCGGTTGATCCCTCTCCGATGCTTAAGTCAGTAGGGGCAATGAGCCAGAGAGAAGTAGAGTGGTTCTGTGTTTTTGTTGTGCTTACCATGCATGCTCTGAGGTTTGCTTTATATAGGCAGCTTGTTGGGCTGTACCGAGCAGGCCGTTGGTTGGTCATGGGTCGACTAAGTGATTTGGGCTTCGGTCAACCGGCCCAGGATGAAAGAGATTGGGCTTTATTGGGTTACAGGTTGTGCTCAACATATATATATATATATATATATATATATACATTTTCATCCTCAAAAGGGAGTTAGTCTTAGATCAATAAACTCGAGAATAGACTTATAGTTGAACAAGAAATAGTGATTATGTACATATGTTGAATTAGAATTACTCAAAATCTAACTGATCAAGTCTTGAATGAATTGAAAAAATCTATCATGCCAAAATTAGATATAAGAAAAAGCGATATCTAAACTGACATGTTCTTTTTATTAACTTGCTGACTTTGTACAAACGATTTGACCTTTGAATAATCTACCCCCTCTCAAACGAATAGAATCTTTAGTGAATTTTGTGATAATATTATCATTCCAAAATTCACTTCTTTTTTAGAGGGAACAAGTATTTTGAATAAATTAACGAGATAAAATTCAAGTTGAAGTTGAAATAGGAGATAAGGGTTTATGGTATATTCTTATTTAATTTGTAACGTGAACGAAGAAAAAGATCAAAAAAATAAAATAAAATAAAATAAGAGAATGTTCCATTTTCATTTTCCCCATTTTGATTGAAACTATACATCCATCATGGGTTATAAATTATTCACAATTTAAACAAACTCATTAATCATAATCTTTGCAACCATTATATCATCATAATCATTGGTTAATTATATCCTAGTATTTATACACATGGCCATCATATCATTAATGTAAAAATCGGAAGCTGAGAAAATTCTGACTAATAGCAAGATTAGTAAATGATTTCTAACAGCAAACTGATTACTGAATCAAAAAATTGCAGGGGAGGGGGGAGGTCAAGCATATGGCCTAGGGGGAACTAACGAAGGAACTAAGAAGTGGAGGGTCTGGTATGTTTACAGTCCCTTCCAGCATCAGAATAACCTTTTTCATCGATGGTCGAGATGATTGTTCATCTTGGGTGCACCAGAGCCCCACTTTAACCATCCTCTCAAGCTTACTCTTTTCCACTTCTTCATTTTTTACCAGTTTCTCCACTTCATTATTTCTGAAACAATCATAGACCCAGTGTGCAAGAACCGCTTCATTCTCGGGAACATCCGCCTGCACGCTCCTTCGAAGACAAATGATCTCGAACAGCATTATTCCAAAGCTATATACGTCGGCTTTCACGGTTATAGGCAAGTTTCGATGCCACTCAGGGGCAACATATCCCCTAGTTCCCCTGATTCCAGTGTATGTCTTCGTTTGGTTGGGCAACAATAGCTTGGCTAATCCAAAATCTGCGATTTTGGCGTTCCCTTTGTCATCCATTAGGATGTTCTCAGGTTTGATGTCACAGTGAATGATCTGAGTTTCACATTCTTCGTGCAGGTAGAAAATTCCTCTGGCTATGTTCAGTACTATTGCCATTCTTCCCTCCCAGTTTACCTTCAAGTTGGATTTGAAGAGAAAATCTGCAAGTGAACCATTTTGCATGTACTCGTACACCAGGAGCCTGTTAGTTCCATCGTAGCAGTAACCAAGTAATTGCACCAAGTTTTTGTGATGAGTTCTCCCAATTGCTTTCATTTCATTTCTGAAATCTCTTTCTCCTTCAGCGACCAATTTTTCAAGTCTCTTGACTGCTACAATTCTCTTGCCATCAGATATGACCCCTCTGAAAACTGTTCCGTAAGCTCCTTTCCCAATTTCATCCACGAAATTGTTGGTTGCATCTTTGAGCTCGTCAAATGTAAATGATCTCAAAGTAACTTCTTCATCAGCTCCACTACTTGCCACATTCAGAATTCTCTTGTATTCTTGAACACGAGCCCTGTATTTAAGAAAACCGAGTGCTATTACAGCGATCAATGTAAGGGTCACTAATGCGAAGGCAATGCTAATGACTAAGAGGTACATTCGCAGCTTCCTCGGTTTCCTTTTCGCTACTTTAGTCGTAGAAGGCCTAGCCCCAGTACCAATCTTCACAAAAGTTGTTGCTTGAATACTTAATTGTCTTCTCCCAAATCTTAGCGGCAACTTCAGCTTTTTGCACCACTGGTTCTCATAAAAGGCAGCTTCACAGTTGCAATCTCTAAAGCATTCTTCTTTGCAATCATCTTTTGCCACTGTTGAGAGACTGGAATACACATCATCATCTTCCCAGGATAAACTGCTCAGTTCAGAAAAATTAAAAGTTTGCTCGTTATTACCCGTGCAGGCATCTCCATGGTACTTTTTTTGGCATCCCAAGTGGTTCCATCTTTGGTCAATGAAATCAAAACCAGGAAGACATTGACATACAGGATCCTCATCGATCAGAGTGCAGTAGCTATTCACGCCGCACAAGCCTATAGGATCACATTTATTATTCGAGGATGACCACTCGGTGGACCATTTACCTGATTGGTTGAAATTGAACCTATATGAATACAGTCGAAAAATTCCATCTGCATCAATTGTTGCACGGTAGATGGGATCACCTGAGACACTAACCTTGTCAGAAATGTTTTTTATGTTGGACTTACTGGCATTTAGCAGGTATAGGAGACCACTGCTGTCAAGATTTAGAGTCACCCCATTTCCAGCACCATATGTTTCAGTATGCCAGTAAGCATATTCCGCTTTCGCTGCTTCTACTGGATATTGCACCAGATTCCCATCTCCTTGCATAGCAATTAGAAATTTTCCACTTGATTGATTTGCCTCGGAGACGCTGGAAACCAGCTTGTTGGACGGCGCCAGACGCTGACCAGGTAAAATGGTGTCAGTCGGGGAGTCAAAACTCTGCCATATGGTTGCGGAACCTGAATTGTAGAGAACGAAGTTACCAGAGTCGAGCATGGAGGCTGAGGCTGCTAACTGGGAAGCGTTTGCGATAAGGACCTCTTGACCTTGCTTTAGTTGCACAACAAGCCTACCTTCGGTACTGAAAAACAACGTGACATCGCTGGGGAATGGTGGGTCATCTCGATTTGCTGTCCATACGACTGTTTTCTGATTTAGTTTTGCAAACCAGATGCCCACAGAATACCCATTACCGTTTTGATAGAAACCAAAGGCAAACTGCCCAGACGGGGAAAGCCAATGTGAGTTGTTATTGGGTGAAAGAGAAGAACCTGGCCTGATAGTAGATTTTCTTGGTTGAGCATTTGTTGTGTTTAGGATCAAGCTTATATACAGAACAAAAAGAAGAAACAGATTGAAAAATGCCATTTTTGGGATGATACAAACTTTGAGGTTGATGATTATCTTGTAATTTGAAAGCACTAGGACGTGTAAGGGAAGTTAGAAACTAGTCTAGTCGAAGCTCCTCTAGAAGTCATACTGATTGAATAGAAAATAGTATTCATACTTGTTAGAACCCAGAAGATGGTTTTCAACAAAATAGACGCCTTCAGATGAATGGTAAGACTTAAGACCTTTTGACTCAGACTGGCCAAAATAATTGGCAGTCAAATCCCAAACTAAAAATTTAAGATAAAAGAAATTAATTTGTGGGATCAGAAATATCACAGTTTCACCCTCCTTTCCTTCTCGCTGTTTTTAATCAAAATATGGTTAGACTTGCTTTCTTGAACAGACCCAGCTAGCCAGTGAATTTATTCAGACTTGAGAAAGATGAAACTGACCATGTAATCTTTTCTCCTGGCTCCCGCTTTTCTAGTAGTTTATAATGACTTGACTTAGATTTTCTTGGTTTGTTATTCAACTTCCTTTGTAATGGGATTCAATGAATCTTTATTATCGTTGAAATGTCTTTTGATTTATTAGTAAAAATGGTTTGGGGAAATTTCAAAGACTACGGTCCACCAAAATTATTTATTAATCAGTTCTACAGGGAAAAATAATTGCTAGAAAGAAAATAACATTTTATAAAATTTATAATAAGGAAATTTTATTTATCTTTTTAGCCTTATTAAAAGTCAATAGGAAAAATTTAATATTAACTACGTAGAAAACTTGAGTTTCTTTCCTCCAGGTTGAATGTTATCGAAAACTCTTATTTATTTTTTTTTCCTTTTTAGAAAACCAAAACTGTAGTGAAATAATTTTTTTGAAGTAAATCTAATGAAATAATTAAATGGCTATAAAAAAAAAGAAACTATAAATCTCTTTTAGAAAAGCTCAAAGGGTAAATAATTTGTTAAAGTTACGAAAATAAAGATTATTTTAGTTTTAATAGCATGCAATTTGGAAAGAAAAAATTAGATTTTTTCCTTTTAGTTTTTATAAAATAAAAAACGTAAATACAATTCCTTTCTACAGATAATTTTATAAAATATTAAGTGACCAAATTATAAGTTTTTAAAGTTAAATAACTAAAAACAAAAAAATCCTTAAGTTTAGTGGTTAAACTTGTAATTTAGCCCAAAAATTTATATAGAACGGAATCAAGTAAATGGCAGCCCAATTGGCAATTGGATAGCTAGTCCCAAGTGTCCAAAGGTAATGTCTGTACTCTAATTCAGGTACACATGCTTTACCCTAATCTTCTCTCTGTCCCAACCATGTATCTTAATTATCATAATGGAATATAAAATGTTGTCAGAACAAAAAAAATGGAATATATAATGTTATTATTATTTACATTAAAATTGCCTTTCAAAAATAGAGATTTCAAACAAATTAGAGACCTCAGTGTGAAATATGGTTTGCTAATTGACGACTGCTGGCCGTTACGTACAGGGCAATTTTTTTTTTTTTTTTTAAAAAGACTTTATTATTAGAAGGAATTTGACTTCGGATGATTGATAAATTTTCAAATGAACTTTAGCATTGCAGTTAACTTGGCAGGTTCTTAATTGTTCATAGCATCTTATGTATCTTATAACCATCAAAAGAAACTAAAACAGTAAATGACAAAACAATCAATAGGTACAGAGTGCGGAAAGGTTCTTTCTATCTTGCCTTTGCCCTATCAGGAACTCGTAAAGGAACTTGGACGACAAGGAGGAACAGGTACGTCTACTGTCCCTTCCAGCATTTGAATAACCTTCTTCATTGATGGTCTCAATGTTGGATAATCCTGGATGCACCATAATCCCACTTTAACCATCCTCTCTAGCGTCTTTCGTTCAACTTCTTCATCCTTTACCAGCTTCTCCAATTCTCCAGCCATGAAACAATCGTAGACCCAGTATGGAAGAACTATTTCGTTCTCTGGAGCATTCATGTCTAAGCTTCTTCGACAACAAATTATCTCAAGCAACAAGATGCCGAAGCTATATACATCCACTTTCACGGTTATGAGCGAGTTTTGGTGCCACCATTCAGGGGCAACGTACCCCCTTGTTCCTCTAATTCCTGTATACGTCTTGGTCTGGTTAGACATCAACAGCTTGGCCAAACCAAAGTCTGAAATTTTGGCACATCCTTTCTCGCCCATTAGTATGTTTTCGGGTTTGATGTCGCAGTGGATGATTTGAGTTTCACACTCTTCGTGCAAGTAAAGAATTCCCCTGGCTATGTCCAATGCTATTTGGGTTCTTCCTTCCCAATCTGTCTTCAATCTAGCTTGGAAGAAAAAATCTGCTAGTGAGCCTTGGGTCATGTATTCATAAACTAAAAGCATATTAGCTCCCTCGTGGCAGTAACCCAGCAATTGAACTAGGTTCTTATGATGTGTTTTCCCAATTATTTTCATTTCATTCCTGAATTCTCTTTCCCTTTCAGCCACCACTTTTTCTAGTTTCTTGATGGCCACGATTCTGTTAACATTTGATAGGACCCCTTTATAAACAGACGCGCAAGATCCTTTACCAATTTGGTCTGTGAAATTTCTTGACGCGTCTTTGAGCTCTTCATATGAAAAAGATCTCAAAGTGACATCTTCAGCGAAGCCGTTACAACGTTCAAGATTTGGAATCAGGCTCTTTCCTCCAAAACGATGCCTATATACAAAAACAACGAAGCATAATACAACAAAAAATGCAAGTGTCAAACATGAAATGCCAACGACGACGAAAATGTTCATTCGCAGCTGTCTCTGCTTTCTTTCTCCTTCCCGAGCACGAGCAGGAGCAGTACCAATCTTCACAAAAGTTGTTGCTTGAATACTTAATTGTCTTCTCCCAAATCTTAGCGGCAACTTCAGCTTTTTGCACCGCGGGTTCTCATAAAAGGCAGCTTCACAGTTACAATCTCTAGAGCATTCTTCTTTGCAATCATCTTTTGCCGTTGTTGAGAGACTGGAATACACATCATCATCTCCCCAGGATAAACTGCTCAGTTCAGAAAAATTAAAAGTTTGCTCGCTATTACCCGTGCAGGCATCTCCATCTCCATGGTACTTTTTCTGGCATCCCAAGTGGTTCCATCTTTGGTCAATGAAATCAAAACCAGGAAGACATCGACATACAGGATCCTCATCGATCAGAGTGCAGTAGCTATTCACGCCGCACAAGCCTATAGGATCACATTTATTATTCGAGGATGACCACTCGGTGGACCATTTACCTGATTGGTTGAAATTGAACCTATATGAATACAGTCGAAAAATTCCATCTGCATCAATTGTTGCACGGTAGATGGGATCACCTGAGACACTAACCTTGTCAGAAATGTTTTTTATGTTGGACTTACTGGCATTTAGCAGGTATAGGAGACCACTGCTGTCAAGATTCAGAGTCACCCCATTTCCAGCACCATATGTTTCAGTATGCCAGTAAGCATATTCCGCTTTCGCTGCTTCTACTGGATATTGCACCAGATTCCCATCTCCTTGCATAGCAATTAGAAATTTTCCACTTGATTGATTTGCCTCGGAGACGCTGGAAACCAGCTTGTTGGACGGCGCCAGACGCTGACCAGGTAAAATGGTGTCAGTCGGGGAGTCAAAACTCTGCCATATGGTTGCGGAACCTGAATTGTAGAGAACGAAGTTACCAGAGTCGAGCATGGAGGCTGAGGCTGCTAACTGGGAAGCGTTTGCGATAAGGACCTCTTGACCTTGCTTTAGTTGCACAACAAGCCTACCTTCGGTACTGAAAAACAACGTGACATCGCTGGGGAATGGTGGGTCATCTCGATTTGCTGTCCATACGACTGTTTTCTGATTTAGTTTTGCAAACCAGATGCCCACAGAATACCCATTACCGTTTTGATAGAAACCAAAGGCAAACTGCCCAGACGGGGAAAGCCAATGTGAGTTGTTATTGGGTGAAAGAGAAGAACCTGGCCTAATAGTAGAATTTCTTGGTTGAGCATTTGTTGTGTTTAGGATCGAACTTAGACGAAGAACAAGAAGAAGAAACAGATTCAAAAATGCCATTCTTGGGCTGATAGAAACTTTGAGGTCCCTGTCTTTCTCACGTACAAGAAGGTAGATCATCTTGCATGCTATTTGAATGGCTTAAGGCGTGAAAGGGAAGTTAGAAAAGAAGGCTCGAATTTCGCCAAGTCTACATTGAAGAATCCAAGTCATAGTTATTGAATAGAAAATAACGGTACGCGTACGATGTTTGGAACTGGAACAGCAATCTTCTGCCGAAGTGGATGCCACTTAAAAAGATTAATGGCAGGACTAACAAGTTTGACTCAGACTACCATCCTAGGTGGACCATGCCACGCCAGCACCTTCACAACGCTGTTGGTCTTCCATTGACGGAGGGGACAACGAGGGCCCAAGGTAAAGAGTTTAAGGGCAAAACGTCCAAAATAAAATTTTAGGGTGCAACGTGAGAAAAGCTGGAATGTTTAGGAAGTGAAGTGTGTATAAAGCTATTCTAATTTCTCAAGCAAAGAACTAAACATGCCGCACTTTAAAAAGCAATATAGTGATTCATCTTTGAGCTGCTAATCCTTGTGAAATGTCATGGTTCTATTCCTTGGAAACTGGCCGGTTACTCTTCCGTCCTTTACCTCGTTTTGGTTCATTTTGAGACAATCTCACTCACTGAACCAACATAAAGAATTTGAACAGTGGAATTAGTCAGAGATATATAATAGTCATATAGGTCTTCAAGGAAGCTAGCACAGTATTTCAGTTTGAGTTATTGTGCTGTCTGATTTCGTGTGATAAGAATTCAGGACTAGCCTGAATCTATCTTTGATATCTATAATCTATAATGATTACTAAACTTTCAAGTCATGACAGATGAATATTTTGGTATTTGAGAATATTTTGAACCATCTTCAACGGGGCAGAAGCCTTCATTGAGACGTTATAATATAAATGAACAGAGTTTGGATGAAATTCTCTTGTGGTCTCAACAAATCATTGTTTATGATTTATATAGCGAGTAATAGGCATTTATATCACAATTTCCGAAAAGAAATTTTGAAATAAAGAAGTGAGACAAGTGAAAAAAGAAAAGAAGAAAAAGAAGGTGTGTTCCAAGGAGCTCTTGTATAGTAACCTATGAAGAGCTAACAATGGAAGTTATAGAACTAGGACAGGGAGGGTCTGCTATTGTTACTGTCCCTTCCAGCATCAGTGCAATCTTCTTCATTGATGGGCGGGAGGATGGTTCATCCTGGGTGCACCATAGGCCCACCTTAACCACCCTCTCAAGCTTAGTCCTTTCCACTTCTTCATTTTTCACTAGCTTCTCTACTTCATTAGCCTTGAAACAATCATAGACCCAGTTGAGAAGTACTGCTTCATTGTCTGGGACATCAGCTTCCACATTCCTTCGACAACAAATGATCTCAAGCAACATAATTCCAAAGCTATATACATCTGCTTTCACAGTTACAGGCAAGTTTCTATGCCACTCGGGGGCAACGTATCCTCTTGTCCCTCTGATTCCAGTACTTGTCTTGCTTTGGTTAGGCATCAGTAGCTTGGCCAAACAGAAGTCAGCAATTTTCGCATGTCCATTTTCGTCCATTAGTATGTTTTCTGGTTTGATGTCGCAGTGGATGATCTGGATCTCACACTCTTCATGCAAGTAGAAAATTCCTCTGGCTATGTTCAATATTATTGCCATCCTTCCTTCCCAATTTATCTTTAAGTTGGATCTAAAGAGAAAATCTGCAAGTGAGCCATTTTTCATGTACTCGTACACCAGAAGCCTATTAGTTCCATCATAGCAGCAACCAAGCAATTGAACTAGGTTCTTATGATGTGTTTTCCCAATTGCTTTCATTTCATTCCTGAATTCTCTTTCTCCTTCAGCTACCACTCTTTCTAGTCTCTTGATGGCTACAATTCTCCTGCCATTCGATACGACTCCTCTGAAAACTGTCCCGTAAGCTCCTTTACCAATATTATCTGTGAAATTATTAGTTGCATTTTTTAGCTCCTCGAACGTGAATGATTTCAAAGTGACATCTTCAACAAATCTATTATCCCTCCCCTCCGAAACCCTTCTGTACTGTTGAATGCGATGCCTGTATATAAGAATACCAGAGAATGTTAAAACAGAAAATGGAAGGGCCAAAGATGCAATCCCAGTAATGAAGATGTCCATTCGCAGTTCACGCTTCTTTATATCCCCACCAATTATGGTCCTAACTCCGGAGCCGGAACCTATCTTTACAAAAGTTGTCTCCACAACTCTTGTTCCTTTTACCCCATATCTTAATGGAAGCTTCATCATTTTGCGTTCCTGCGGTACGCTTCCATATACAGCAACTTCACAGTTACAATCTCTTAAGCATTCCTCCCTGCAATCATCTTTCGATAGCTGTTGGAAAGTAGCATAAGGATCATCTTCCCAACTCAAACTGCTCAGTTCAAGAATATCAATGCTTTGCTCGCTCTTTCTTTTGCAGGCATCTGCACTGTAGTTTCTTCCGCATCCCAATTCCTGATGGTCCTGATCAATGAAATCAAAACTAGGAAGGCATTGACATACAGGATCTGTATTCATCAGAGCACAGTAGCTGTTCACACCGCACAAGCCTTTAGGATCACATCTATTACCAGAGGATGACCATTCGATCGACCAGTTACCAGATTGGTTGGAACTATGTGAATATAATCGAAATATTCCATCTGCATCTATTGTTGCACGGTAGATGAGTTTACCGGAGACAAGTACATTCTCAGTAATGATTTTTACAACCAATCTTGTAGCATTCAGAAGATAGAGCTGACCGTCGCTATCAAGATTCAGAGTCACATTATTTCCAGCAAGATATGTTTCTGTATTCCAGTAAGCAGATTGCAGTGTTACTGATTCTACCAGGTACTGCACCAAGTTCCCATCATTCTGCATAATGAGCTGAAACTTTCCCGTCGTATGATTTGTTTCAGACACATCAGAAACAAGATTGTGATCAGCCAAAAGACACTGACCAGGTAAAATGGTGTCTGTTGGGGAATCAAAAGTCTGCCATATGATCTCCAAACTTGAATTTAACAGAACAAAGTTACCTGAATCTAGCATGGAGGCAGAGGAAGCAAACGTAACTTCTGCAATGATGGTATATTGTCCTTGCTTCTGCTGCACAACAAGGCTACCATCGGTGCTTAAAAGCAACGTGGCATCACCAGGGAATGGTGGTTCATCTCGGTTTGCAGTCCATACAACAGTTTTCTGCTGGATGTTTTGAAACCAGATGCCTACGCAGAAGCCATTGCCATATGGATAGAAACCAAAGGCAAACTGGCCAGACTCTGATAACCAATACGAAGTGTTAGTTGGAGAAAGAGAGGAACCTAAAGAAATGTTGGAACCTCTTGTTTGAGCTTCTGTTGTGAGAAGTATTCTAGAACTTACAAGGAAAAGGAAAAGGAAAACCCTGAAAGCCATTTTAGGATAATAGAAACTCTGACACTTTTGCCTGTCTGCTTCTGAATAGAGCCAATTCATTTTTGAAGGCCTTGTTGGTTCAAAAGGATGCCAGACAGAAAGATTCTATGAAAAGGGTCAAATATTTCTGGACCCGATGCCTTCATGGGACATGAAACCGGTTCTTAAGGCAGGGAAGCATTTTTCAAATATAGATGCTTCTGCCCCAACGGCGGCTTTATTCTTGACTCAGGGTTGCTTAAATTAGTTGGACGTAGAAAATTGAGCCGATTTTGTTCTTCATTTTCCTTTTTCTACCTAACATATTCTTCTTCTTATTTGGATTTTCCCTTTTCTTCTATTTATTAAAAACTGTCCCTCAAAACTACTGAACTAGCAAGGTTCTTGCAGTTGTACATTGACCAGATTGATTGGAATTGTGGTCTGGTCTTGATCTATAAATTCTTCTGAATTTGGTCAGAATAAAAAGAATGGAGTTTGATGACCTCAGAGCTAATTATTATTATATTTATTATTTTAGACCTTTCTTTGCCATTCAAAGTAATCAGACTGCTTTCTTTTCCTTGAAAAAAAAATTAAAAAAATAATTGCATTTCTTGTTGAGTATGCCTTTAGTCTTTAGAAAAGTACATGAGCTTTCTGTTCGATTTGTAGACCATTTCCAAGACCCTTTGTATATCTCCCATTGCCTTTTTTTTTATGTTCTGTATATTACATTTTAATGTATATTTCAAAGCTTCTTCCTGCTAGTAATTTCTTCACAGGAGAGGTGCTTCATTAATTTCAAATAATTGTACACTGAACATGTCATCTCTTTCATTTCTAGTCACTATTTTCTTTCCTTTTCTCTTTTTTTAATTTTCTTTGTTCCCTAGTATGTTACACGATAAAAAAATGGAGAGTTGAAGTTCTCTCCTTCCCGCCGGCTGCTGATTCATATTTAATTCTCTAATCTAGAGTTCATAGTGCTCTCTGACTTCCTCCTATTCATAGTCAACACTTTTTGCTGGTAGGAATTTACAAATAACCAAAGTCAAATAATGGGAAATTTGACTGATTTGATGAGGTTTAGAATTTCCAATCGGTTCACTGTTTTTAGCCGAGCAATTGGAATCAACAGAGACATCATTCCCCAAATTTGAAGTCATTTTGTAGTTGCTGAGCTTAAAACAAGGTTAAGCAGTAATTGAACCTCATCTTAAGTTCACCTAGGATGTAATTGGACATTAAAAAAATAAAAACTAAAAAAAAAACAACCTTTGCCAATTTGATTAGTGACAAAATCCAGCTCTGCAGAAATGGTTGCTGACACCATTAACATAATCTTTAGGGAGGCAAATGCTTAGGCAATGATGAATATCACTAACTTAACTAGTATTATTCGAAATATATCGATGGATAAACTGTAGTCTCACATTACAGAATACGCATTTAAATGGTTTATATCGTATGGATATCGATGATTAAAAACTAAATTCCAGAAAGGCTATGTAAGTAGAGTGAATGGGATGAGATTTGTACATTTATTCCTTCTCTTATTCAGCAGCATAGAGTGCTTTAATTTCTTCAACATCATCGTAGCTGCCAAGAAAAATTGGAGACCGCTCATGAATCTTCTTTGGAACCAAGTCAAGTGCCTGCAAAAATAATCAAGCTAAATCAGATAATTATGAGCAAGATACTGTCATACTGGCAAATTTATGGCCTCTATGGGTTGCCGTCTGCAAAAAATTTAAGAACATCTCGAACTACTGCACTATTGTTTTATTACAATATGAAGTTAAGATTTGATGATATACTGCAGTATAACTTTCTCAACTGCTATGAAGCTTATAGCAAAATTAGAAGCATAACAAAATCATTGAGTTAGTCATCAGATCAGCTTGATAACAGACAAGATTAATGTAAATACCCGTTGCTTGCCAGTGAATGCCTGACCTCCAGCTTCTTCCATCAAGAATGACATTGGAAAGACCTCATAGAGAACACTATTTCACACAAAGTATCAAGGTTAGTAACAAATTAACCCTTGCATTGGCAAACATATTAAACAAGCCTGTGAGAGAAAAAAAAATTAAATGGAAGTGAAAAACTTAATCTATAGCCCTAACTACATTTAACATACCGCAGCTTCCCATTGGGACTCTTCTTATCTGCAGGGTACAAAAATACACCCCCATAGAGTAACGTGCGATGGACATCAGCTACCATGCTGTTCATTACAATGTCTTTATCAGAAAACCAAAATCCATACGAAAAGAAACAAATCCAGGTCATAAACCAGACACAAATATCTAGATCCAGAAAATTAAAGTCTCTGTTGATCATTTATGTACATGAATAAAAGAATGTGCCATCTTTGTTCTTAGTAACCCCATACAAAGAGAAAATGTGCAGTACTCCCAGAAAAAAGAGTAATTGCAGTTGCATGTTCATGATGTCACAAATTGTGCAAACCTCAAAGAATTCAATTGCCATAAACATTACAGATATGCCAATTGATAATAGATATCAAACAGATTTTCGAGCTTTTTTGCATCTAAATATAGACTTCACTTTAGAGTTAGTATTCTGACACAACATATGGAGATAAGCAGGCAAGGTAATTG
The DNA here is from genome assembly GCA_030664755.1 of Microcos paniculata. Classification (NCBI taxonomy): domain Eukaryota; kingdom Viridiplantae; phylum Streptophyta; class Magnoliopsida; order Malvales; family Malvaceae; genus Microcos; species Microcos paniculata. Next base: position 22,800,628 of record CP131461.1, read on the forward strand.
CAGTAACAATTAAAAACAGATAATGTATTGATGTGTCTATAATATAGTTTTGAGGCAGACGATACCTTCCAATATATCTCAGAGACTTTGAAGAGGAACCATCTTTAGGGAACTTGCATTTTTCCACATACCTGAAGTTCAAAAACAGATTGAGGTGCCTGCACAGAAGTACAAGTAGAAAACAAGACACTGCTAAATGAAATAAAAACATACTTGGTCGTCGGACCATCCCAGTTCTTCGCATTTCCCTCATTAACTGAATAAATCTTTCCTTTCTTTGGAATCTGTGAAAGGGACATATAAAAACCAAGGTTTTTAAATTTTTAAGGCAAATTAGAGTTGACGCATGGAGACAACTTATTAAACCAAATTATAATTACAATTTCTATCAAAGCCGAATTTGTCATGTGCTTGTAGTTGTGTGCTGTGCGTTTTCTGTGTCTAAATTCAATAACTGTTGATCAATGAAAATACTTAACAAACTGGTGCAAAAGAAGCCGTTTTGCTATGAAATCGTAGACAACTTTAACCCAAATGTCGAAGGCAAAAATGTTTCAATAATATTTGATGTGATGCTTATGACTAGTTCAGAACACAAAATTTTAACTTTGGACAATTGGAATGGCATATAACTTCAACCCAGAGAGGATAATGTACAGAATCTCTTGTCTTACAACTCTCTAGACCAGGAGCAAACCTTTAGTGCAACTGTTTGCCAGAGGAAATGATCTTGAAGTTCTTTAAATTCAATTGATTGCAAAATCAAGAGTTAGCATATGCAATCCAAAGGAGTAAGAAGGTGAACTAGCAAAAAGGGCAGACAACTAGTCGCAAGATAAATCAAATGCTCGCATAACAGATATACCTTAATGTCTGGGTGAGTAAGAATGAATTCTCCAAGAGATGGATCGAGGGTGAACCCATTAACTCCTTTCCCAGTGCTCAACACAAGCTGCAAAATTATTACATTTCAGTATGCAGAGCACATACTACTGTAGCCCATAAAATTGCGATGTTTTAACATCAAGGAAAGAAAGACCCTAAACAGATATGCTAATAGAGATCGAATTCTTTCTTAACAGAAATGAACTTTCATCAGTAGCCCTGTCCTTACTCTCTTTACAAGAGAAAAGAGAAAAGAGAAAAGAGAAAGGAAAAGCAATGAAAAAAATATTTCACTAAAGAGACAGAGGAAATGAGGGAGAAAATTCCGCATAGCAAAAGGCTAAACATATAGAAACAAGAATAGTAAAATTATACCGTGCAAGAGCTTCCATACATGCAATAGCCAGCTGCCAACATATGCTTCCCAGGTTGCAGCACGTCATCTAGAGTTGGTTCATGGCTATCTTTCACCATGTAAATCCCAAAAATCTAGATGAAACAGAACACATTCAGTTGACCACTGCAATATCAAGTTATCTTAGAACAATAATTACTTGCCACCTATTTGTTGCAGAAATGAATGAACCAAAAATGACATGGAATTTTAGGGTCAGCAATCATACTGTTCCAATGGAAACTCCACAATCAATGTTGGATGAACCATCCAGTGGATCAAAAACAACACAGTACCTGCATTATCATGGCAAGTAGAATCTAAGAATCAGCATTTCTAATACTCTTAGAGGTAATGGAAACAATATTCACTAGAAACACAGCAGAGAAACTGAAAGCATCAAAGCACCTTCCACGCTTTGATGGCTCCACAAATGTTGCCTCTTCATCTTCTTCGGAGACAAGGATGCACTGGTATAACATCCAAATATGTTAAAGAAAAAATCATAAACATATCCAAATATTTAACTAAACAAAGTCATCGAACTACTTACTGTTCTGCCGCTGCTGACTAAAGCCTTGACAAAAACTTCATTGGAAAGCACATCCAGTTTCTTTTGCTCTTCACCCTTCATTCAAAATAGACAAACTTACCAAGTGTTAGTAGAACTAGAACATTAACAGCGCAGAAGTAGTAAACTTTAGAATATTAAGAAACTATTCATTAGCTATAGTCAACTCCTTGCCTGAACATTAGTCTCCCCAGCTAGTCCAAGGAGTTTGGCAAGACCAGCCTGCACCAATAAACAGCAAACAAATTACATTCAGTTAGAAACCAATAAATAAATTCTAGTACTGAAAAATCTAGACTTGAGATTGAAACTAGAGACCAACTATCCCAAAAGCTTGATCTGAGAGCAAAGGTCTCAAGTCTCAACTTTTTTTCGCTTAAAGCTTGAACAGAACACGACCCAAAACTCAGTTGGGAAAAGCAAATGAAAGAAGAAAAGAGAACCCCACTGAGAAGAAAGAATAACTTCAGTAGAAAAGAAAGACCTTGTTAACAGCAGAGCAAACAAACTTGCAGCCAAGAACGATGTGACTAAGCAAGATGGTGAAATCTCCACGAGACTCAGGGTACCTTGATTGCTCGTTTAACACGAAACGTGTTATGGTCATCAAATCAGTCCGATGGGCATCAGCTGCATGATCCATCTCTCTCAACCTTCCCTCCAAAAACCCCAAGCAAAGCAAAAGCAAAAAAAAAAAAAAAGGAGAAAATAAAAGTGACCCAATACAGCAACAAAAAAGCGAGTGTCTATATATACTTATATAAGATAAATAAATATAAAAAGTGAGAGATTTGGATTTGCATTTTTCGAGGTAGGCAAGGGAAGAATCAAAGAAGTGGCCAGTGGGTGATTGGTGAGGGAGGGGTTATCTGCTTGGAAATGGAAGTTTCATGGGACACGTGGAGGGAGGAGGGCGAGGCAGCGAGGGAGTGGTCGTCACTGAAGATAACGAGTTAACGGATTTCGTCGTCTTTCTTGTCCTTCAGAATTCGACGGTTGTGAAGCTTTTTGTCGTGTTTTCAGTGAAGTGGACGAGGTAGTGGATTTCAAGGTGTTTTTTTTTTTTTTTTAATTTTTTTAAAATCATTTTTATGTTCCAAACTTGAAAGCAGAGACAAGGTGTCCGATTTTATAGTTGGTCCCTGATTTTGCGGTTTATTTGCGTACTTGGCACGAATGTTATAATATTTGTTTTTTAAAGTCCTTACGAGTTCAATATTGTAAGGCCTGAGCTGAGGAGTGAGAAATAAGAACAAAAAATACAAATACAAAATCCTTTGGTTTCTTATTTTCTTTCCTTATTAGTAGTTTATTTATAAAAGGAAAGTTCACTGAAATTTTACTCACTTAGATAAGCCAATAACCAATTACTTAAACAATTTTATAGTGTACATATATTTAAATCTCCATTGTCCGATTCAGAACAAAAACACGAGTAGCATAAGTTTTTTTTCATCTCTCCAACTTTGACATTCGTTATCAATATCATCCACCCCCACGAAGCGTGGAAAACGATTCACTCCAACTTTTTTTCATTTTTTAATCTTTACGCGGCAAATTTTGTCAACCATTTTAATATTTTTTTTTTTTTATCAAAACTTAGCTTTTAAGTGCCATTTTTTTCCCCACCACGTGTGATGGAACTTGGAAGACATTATGCTATTGCTAATATGAAAGGCTCATTTATCAAAACACGTCTTTGTTTGAAAAAAACTTTACCTTTACTGGGAAACTAGCAATTGAATTGAATGAGATATTTATGCACCAATCACTGAGTTAATTATTCAATACCTTTAAACTTAGATTCGCTTACTTAATTACTTTCATCAATTTGAAAGAAACAAAGCCAGATTTACTATGCTTAAAATTTTAAACGAACAACAATTTGTCCAACAAAAGGCAATTAGCTTGATTGAAAAAAATAATAATACTAGAAGAGATTCAACACCCAGCCCACCAACCCACCAAATAAAAGTTCTTACTTTGATTAATTAAGGCCAATTTGAGAAATGAGTGCATTTGTATTTATACCATAGTCCATAGCCCATCTACTGGCCTCCAAATCTGCAAATATAGGCCAGTTCCAAGGCCTCGAAGTCTAAAAAGAGCCCATTATCGGCATGTATATGGTTTGAGGATTTGAGAATCATTGATTACTTCACGGGTTCTATGAACCATGTACTGCTTCAATTTTAGTTTGTGCATCAACATCTTTCCATGCTTCATTTATGAATATGACTAAATGTTGGTTGGGTCAACTATAAATGTAAGTAAAGTGAGGTTTTGCCCATCGGTTTTGGTTTGTCCTTTCACTTGTGGGGGGAACTTGTACAAGGAGCATGCAATTTTCAAGAACAAAAAATTGAGGTGCTTGAGTTAGCAACAACTTGTTGGAAATACATGAGATATTTCAAAAGGTTTATCCCACATTACTCAAATACTAATCTTGTCTATGTCTTTAAATATAAACATGGGTCATAAACTTCTTAAAAGTTAGGAACCAAGTTGGGTTCGTACGCACACGAAAATGAGTCAAGTCTTAATAATTGTGGATCCCCCCCCCCCCCTCTTTTGCATACGATTGGCCACGACTTTGCATCTTTTTGAGCTCAAACCTTGCCATTTAAATTCAAATTTTTATTTTGAATTTTTCCAAACTGACTTAGTCCTACTGACTTAGTCTTCCAGCCAACTTAGAGTTTTATCTGAGATTAAGTCTTTCAGTTGAGAAGTTGCCTCTCCACATTTCTTGATTTGCAGCCCACTATCTTCCAAATATCTCTCAACGGATACTTCACAATAGCCTATAAATACAACACCCTCATTCATTCCAAAAACACACCGAAAATCCTCTCTTCCTCTCTGTTTCAATTCTTCTCATTCCTGCTGGGTTATTTTCTTGTTATTTTCTGTCATTCTTGTTCAGCCTTGAGCTCTGGTGTATAAAGCTCAAGAAGACTCTGTTGTATCCTGAGGGATAGCCGCACAAATCTTCCTTGCACCAAGTGAGAACAGAAATTATCCTTAAGGACAGTGTTCAAATACGCCTCAGGTTTCCTGTTTTCACAATAATCCGCCAACACAATTCACTTTCAAAGCTAGGCAAATATCCCTTTCCCTACTTAAATACAACTTTATTCTCACTCGCATATATATATATAGATGTGTGTATATGTATACATGCAGAGATGCATGCGTGCATGAATATTTACCATTAATTTAAATTTTGAAGGCATCTATATAAAGAAAATGAGTCTTACATAATTATCAACATATTTAATATTATAAATTACTTATAATAAGCAAGTTACATTATTAAGTTTCATTGATGATGACAACTCTAAATATAACGGTATTGAATAGCACTTCTAACCACACTAATCCTCTTCTTTGATCTTATAAAGTTGCATCAAAATCACATCCTCCCCACTCTCCCCTCTCCAATAAGTGAGCACAAAAAGGTTGTAAATGTCAGGAATAATGCAGACACTACATATTTGGGATTGGGACCCAACGCTTTCAGCATACTTCCAAACTTTTTCTCTTGATCATTTCCAAAATATCACGACATGCAGCATGTTGCATGCTTTCCCCCAATTTCGACATTAGCCTAATTAACCCAAAATTATCATCAAATTCTAGGGACGTAGAAAATTTCCGCACCATTAAAATATGAATTTAGAGATCTCGAATTCAAATCTTATAATTAGAAGATATTATCTATCATGGTTTTAGCGACAATGCTAAAATAAAATTAAAATTAGGGTTGTGAATGTTAATTTGGTTCTCTTGGTTTAGGCCATTACAATAGCCATGTATAGCTATAGAAGGAATGAAAAAAAAAAAATCTCTAGGACCATGACATTTTGTAAGATAGTAGTAGCTAGTAGCTTATTGTACATGTGACATTGCTTTCATTTCTGGATAAAGGAGAGCGAAATAGAAAAAAAAGGAAAAAGTGGAAGTGGTAAACAGGATACGCACGAGGTTGTGTCTGGGAATTTTTGTGCTGTAACGTTTCACGCATTTTCTTCGTGACATTCCTTGTTTTTCCATAAAAACTTTTATATCCAATCGAGTTAATTAAGTAGGGCTTTTTTTTTTGGGAAAAGGCCAAATACAAGAATATATTCTGCCTCTTAAACATAGGAAGTGATAGCATAAGCATTGCAATTTATGGAGCTTAAAAAAAAAAAAAAACCCACTTCGGGACGACAAAAATTAAGGCCAAAACTTTGAAGATGACGACCTGCATAATTGAGCTTTTTGAACGGTTCCTTTTGTTTCATCTTACTTGTTTTCGTTTTACTGTCAATAGTAAAACTCGTATTAGTGAAGTTTAATAAGCTTTTGGTCTTCCAAATCATCGTTAGGTGAAAATTTTAGATTGCAATAAAAGTTCATTAGCTTATTTAACTGCAAATTAAAGTTTAAGGATTTATTTGATTTTATAAAAGCTTAAGAAATTAAGTGATTGTTTTAAACAAGTTTAAGATTTTTTTTTTGAGAGAATGGGTTTAAGGATTTTTATACATGCCATTAAAGAAATCGGCTTAATATTTATTTTGATCCTTAACTATTTACAAAGTGAGAATTTGACCCTTCAACTTTTATTTTGTATAATTTCATCATTGTACTTTAATTTTATGAGCAATATAATGCTTGATACTAGCGCAACATAAAATGATAAATTTATGTGTTAGTATTTGAACACATCACATTAACTCCAAAGATTACATTGTTTTAATAAAAAATTTAGAGGATTAGATTGTCACTTTTTAAATAATTTATGGGCCAAAATAAATATTAAATCTTAAGAAATTATACTGTTGATATGAATTATATTCGAAGAGATAAAAATCTTTCTTACTGCGAATAATTTGGTGCTATAACTCTTAATTAATATATATATATATATATTATATAATAAAAAAAGTATTAAAAAAAGAAGAAAAATGAAAAATAAAAAAGATACAATAACGAAAGGCTCAATATATATATATATATATATATATATTTATATAAATAAATATAGGAAAACCCCCCCACAATTATTCCTAAAGTAAGCCAATGGCCCCCATATGCAAAGCAAGAGGCCGACCAAGCTAAGTAGGCGAAGTGAAGTAATTGTGTCAAATCAAAGGAGAGGGCCCTCACCTTACAATTTTGGCTTCTTGTCCGCAAAGTTAGCCTTTGGATACAATTTGCCATTGCTGTAGCCATGCATAAGGCTATAGGCCTTCCTCTTTCTCTCTTCCTCTTCTTTTTATAATTTTTCTCATCATTTTAGGCTTCATTTGAAATCATTCTATCTTCCATCAGCATTTCAACTGTGACTTACCTTTTCCCAATCAAAATTATACAAGGCGGCTTTCAAGGTTCTTATTATGTTGTTATTATTATTTAATAATAATAATAATAATAATTGTATCATTAGTACCATCTATCACTCACTCAGTCACTCCCATATTTTTTAATTTCCATTCATATATTGTTTAAGAGATAAGAAAGTGATCCTAAGTCCTAACCACCTTGTTCCTTTTGGGATGTACAACAACAACAAAGCTGCCCCCCTAAAACACTTTTTCTTTTTGTTGGATTGCCATCGACATGAGTTCACGAAATCCAAAGTCTTTCGAATTCGAAATAACTTGATTACATTCATTGTGATTCAAATAATCAAATATGAGAACCGAGATGATCGATAGGACTATGAGTTGTTAATATAAAAATTTTTATGATAACCGTTGCATTATTTCTTATGGTATTTGTGTGTATATATATATATATATGTATAATATTAATTAAGGGCACGTATCCCTAAATTTATTAATTAGAAATTAATCTTTTTTAAGTCGGAAGCATGAAAAGTAAAAGTTTTTGAACAAGTGTAGAACTTGTATTTTCGCTCTTTTTAAAAATATAGAGACCCTACCAGGTACATTGACACTAAATGGTATAATCCTAATTTGCAATTTCATTGAGAGAGATTTATTTACAAAATCATAAAAAATGGAATGCTAGCAAGGGATTATTTGGATTAATGCAAAGTCCTTAATTCCCTTTCACAATGTGGATTCATTTGCCTTGGCACCTAATAGATGTGTGATTTGCAAATTGAAATAGTTTAATGACCAATTTAATCTCTAAATTATATCAAAAAAGACAGATTAATCTCTAAACTTATATTTGAAATAGATTGATCCGTAAACTTTTATTTTAAAAGAGATTGGTTCCTGATTTATTTTTTTAATTAAAAACTTGATATGAAAAAGTCACGTCAATGCTAAATAAAGAATCAAACGATTTTCTTTGATACGAAAAACTTGACCTAGTTTATTTTTTAATTAAAAACGGAAAAACTCAACAAAAATCATTTGATCCCTTATATATTTGTATTGACGTGACTTTTCCACGTTAAATTTTTAATTAAAAAATATTTCAATGACTAAACTGTCTCAAAATAAAATTTAGAGATTAATCTATTCTTTTTTATATAGTTCAAAAATCAAATTAGATATTAAGTAAAATTGAAATATATGTATGTGTACCTCAATTATTATAACATCAAAACAGGAAAACTGGCTCTGTGCCAAAAGTTTATACGCAATCTAAGCTTTGCTGTTAGAAAATCATTTTCTACTGTGCAAAGCATGCATTGTGTGGTATGGCTGCCTGGCTGGCAGGTCTCCAACCATAAAAAAAATTGAGAACCCTATATTGCATAGGTGGCTTGTTTGGGAACATCGCCACCTAATCATCTATCATCGGTTGCATGACTTGCATCAATGTGAATTAGACGCTTTTTAGCCACTTGGTATACTATCAATATAGTTTTGTCACTTTTAGTCTGTCTCATATTCCCAAAACAGTAGCATATTTATTGACTAATCCCATCACCTTATTAGTTGTTTGTATTTTTTCATCTAGTCTCTATGCTGTACCTTGGCATAATATGTGCACACTGCACTCGAAAACCATTATGCTATAGAACATGTTTCTGTGTATGCAATCTTGTGCTGTTACAAGATCAGCCATTTGGATTTAATCACATATCCATCATTATCATACATACACACACACACACACATATATATATATATATATATATGAGAGTAGCATTACATAGGATTTAGAAAATATAAGAATATAAGTTCGATATGTAGAAATCACATTTGTTGTGAGAGTTTTATCTTTCATATTCTCAACTAAAAAATGATTATTACTCTCAAGTTAATAGGCATTAGATACCCAGAATTAAAAAAATAAACTTGATCATAGGACCTCTAGTCTTTAAGCACATTCTGTTCTACCCAAGCGGCTTCATTGATTTCTACGTGAATGTAATATTATATATATATATATATATACACACACACTCTCTCTTTATTCTTATTTATATGTCACTTTTAATTATTTTTTAAAATTTAAAAAATTAGTTGATAACTTTAAATTCACAAAAAAATTGTATCAACTTTTCTAAATCTACCGTCTATTTAATAAACCACTAAAAGTAATTCCCTTTGATTTATATCTCCACCTTTATATATCTCTCATTCTCTCTTTCTTCTTTTTTTATTAAAGACAAAGAAGGGTAATATAGGAAAAAATATTTAATGCTTCATTGAATTTAAAAAGTAATAGATAAAAAGAAATAAGAAAAACTTTTAAAATTAGACAAATAAATAAGAACAAAAGGAATATATGATAATGCTTTCATTGAATTAATCACTTGAATTATAATATTATTATATATTTTGCATAACTTAGTAATTATTGATGTCAATTATTGAGTTTTATTATTGTTACAGGTTAAGTGACGCAAAACTTAAGGTACGTTTGTTTTGGATAATTTAAGATAACTAATCACTCATGTGCGTTGTACATGATACAATGTGTTATTAATAATAACAAAAAATGAAAAATAATAATAAGTTTAGAAAAATAAACTACATTAAAGTGAATAGTAATTAAATTATAGATTAGTAAATTTCAAATTAAACTATATAAAATTGAATAATAATTAAACTATTTTCTTCAATATAATATAGTAGTAATTTAATTATTTAATTATGATGAAAATAAAATGAGTTAATTACTAACATCATTCAATAAATATATAAAAATATTTAGTAAAAGATAAATAAAGAATTTCAATTTAAATAAACAATATCAATAGCAATTCTAAAATATTTTAAAAAAAGGGGTATTTTATCTTCAATATAATATAGTAGTCATTTAATTATGATGAAAATAAAATTAGTCAATTACTAACATCATTTAATAAATATATAAAAAAAATTTAGTAAAAGATAAATAAAGAGTTTCAATTTAAATAAAAATATCAATGGTAATTCTGAAATATTTAGAAAAAATGGTATTTTAAGCGATTCAAAAGTTTTACACCATTCGTACTTTTATATATATTATAGATATAGATTATAGATATTATATTATGTGATTACTTCCATCAAGATAACCTAATGCACATAACTTGAAAGATTATTAAATTGTATTTGGGTTCAATATCTGTCAATATTATATTAATTTATTTTGATTTAGGATTATATTTTTTGTCAAGATTTATATTTTACTATTATATCATCACTTCAAGACTTATTTTATTTCTTTGCCTATGTACACTATAATTTTCAAGTCTTTTTATTTTAACAAATATACATGACTAACCAAATAACTTTATATTCATAGAACTTAACAAAGAAAAATATTTATTTGTTTCATTAGATTAAATTATGTATAGTTTACATAAGGAAAAAATAGATACTATATAGTTGAGTCTTGTGAGGAAAATAATTAGTTAAGTCATATGCATAAAATATTATATAATTGTTAATATTTAATGATTATAAAAACTAAGTTTAATTATATTTATGACAAAAAAGAAATTATGGTTTTAGTTTATTGAACTAACATATAATTAATAGTTTAATGATTGTTGGGGCTTATCTCAGTCGTGCACACGTTGCTTGACAAGTAGGAATAACAGTGCCAAATCATGTAAAAGATGGAGTCGCCAGCTGGACAAGTTCTAGCAAAAGAGAGAGAGGTATAGAACTAGTCTGGACCCCCAATGATCTGGGCTATAGCTAAAAAAAGAGAATTCAAGGCCTTTGGAGGAGCCTACGAGGGATAGGCCGAGAATTCTCTCCCCTTTCCAATTCGAGACGCGAGTACTATTGGTATAAGAAATCAATGCAACTTTCTTCAACAGTGAATTCCAGCAGCCAGCTCCAGCAATTAACACAGGCAAGGCCAAGGCAGTCTATTTTGCTTTGTTCTTTCTTCCAAAATACAAAAAACGAGAAATAAACAAATAAGAGTTAATTTGAGAAAAGATTCTTCACCGATGAGTATTTTAGAATGATGACGACTGGGGCAAAGGGATTGAAAAGGTTTGGAGAGGAGAAAGAAATAGCTATTCTTGGAGGAAACTTTGTCACTTTAGATGATTTCTCGACTAAGATTGATGAAGATATTGTTCATCATTTTTTTCCTTGTTGTTGCTAAGCTTGGAATAAGAGGTATTTATAGGCATTTTCAGGACCCTGAGTTGTCCATGCAATGACGTAGCATGTTGGTTTGAGAAGAGAACCACTATTACGTGGAGAGAAACTCAATGAATTGTTCTAGCAATAATGGGATACCAATTTTCACTTGTTGGCAATTTGTAGACGCTCAGCTGGGTAACTCTTTTATTATTCATGTAATATAGATGTCCGGCACCTTTGTCCAACATGTTTCCTCCTTAATGCATGAGTCTTTGATAGCTGTCCAAAGCGTACCGTCAAGTGCCTTTCGCCAGCAGTTGACATCAACTCTCTTTCGGACAAAGACGTTATACGTTATCTTTGTCTAGCTGCTATCTCATTCTCCCATCGTGCATCGTTATTGTGACCAAATAGACTTATAATCAGATTTAATGTTTGTCAAGCTCTCTTCCATCAATGTTGCAATAGTAGCTCCACCACCATTAAGAAATAATGAATTTGAGCGAGCAAATTTCCTCCCTTTTGGTTGGTTCTTAAATGGACCTAAAGTGTTCCAAGCTTTTGTCACTAAAGTGCTGGTTTGAAACCAACCAGAACATAGCCAACCAAACCATATTTCCAAGTCGCTTCCTCTGTTACGTAGGCTTGATCCACGCGTCAAAACCTGAGGCATCCAAAGAAGCGTTAGTCATATTCATAGGATAACCATAGAATAAGCTTGGTTTAATAATAAAGAAAGGAAAAGGACTGGGTAACATTACTCCCTTGAAATATTCAGCTACCATGTCTTATACTTCATCATGTCAATCTCATCAATGGGATAAAGAGCTTTGGCGGATGATATTTGAAGCACTAATCAACATTAGAAGAAAGGAAATAATGTAGTATTCATTTGTTGTTGAGTATCCGAGTTTGGTATGAGTTGGGGATGGCTACTCCTAACTTAATGGCAGGAATCAAGTGAAGGAAATTAGCAAAATGGAGTGCCCTGACTATTACTGCCTTAACATATTTGAATAAAATTTAGGTCAGGCGGGTGCCATCTAAGGGTCGCCCTAATCGCAGAGCCATCAGTGTTATACTTGCAAACGAGAGAACCATGAGGGATTTACCACCGTGAAGACACTACCTTGCTGCTGGACTATAAGAAATATTGAAGATGATAATGATTATTTGTTACTATCCAGGGAAGCATTTATACCGATGAAGTTACCACACATGCTAGTGACCAGAAGATAGGGTAGTCATCCTTATCATGGTGCTTTTACAGATGTTTGGTTGTGTCAACCATGGCCATGGAGGACTGCTGGTGAAGCTTAATAGTCATTGGTGGGTGGTTTTGACACGCCCGGACCTAGTCCGTACGTGTCAAGTTTTGTGTATGTATATAGTTGACACGCCCGGACCTAGTCCGCACGTGTCAAGTTGTATAATTATGTATTGTTGTCTTATTAATATACCAAAGTAGACTTCACACGGATGTTTCAAACTTCGTTTAGCTCAATTTCAAGCTTAAAAATCCTAAAATTTAAGTCCGGGGATGTGGACCCCACTTGAAATCGAGACCCGAGACAATTGGGCTGAGTTGACTGGAGTCAACTCGAATTTTGCTTGACTCTGGCGCCGGAGTTGGTCGGGTCCGGTGCCGGACCTGTCATTTCTATAAGGGTCTCGGTTGGCCGAGACCCTCATTTCTTCACCTCTTCAAGTTTCTTCACTTCTCCGATCTCTCTCCTTCAATTCTCTCTGAATCAAGCCTTCAATCCTTCTTCAAACACTTCATCAATCATCAATATCAACTTATTTTGCCTTCTTGAAGATCAAAACACCAAGATTTCTAAGGAAATCATCAAAAATCTAGAAATCTGGAATTTTGGCGACAGTTTGTTCATCAGCCGATATCTTTTGATTCAACCGTGCGTTTTGGCTGAGAATTTGATATGTTGTTCTAGACTCATCAAGCTTTAATTTGATAGTTTATACGCTTGATTTCATGGTCTGAGCTAAGAGAATTTGATGATTGAAGTTAAGATTTCTGTTTTGTTTGAGTAAAGTCAACTCTTGATGTTTTGATCCAAAATTCGAGCATGATTTATTGTTTGATTCAGTTCTTGAAGCTGTGAATTCATAGATCATGTGTTTAACTTACTGTGTTTCAATTTTGGTACGGATTGGTGTTGAATCGAACTCAAACCGAGCATGATTTGATGAAAGGCCGAATTTGACCATGATTCTGGAGCAGGTCCGGCGCCGGACCTGCTGTGTCCCGCACCGGAGCTGCTGTTTTGTGGGATTTTGTCCCATTTTTGCTCACTCCCGCCCGGGTGTGAGCAAACTGTCGGTAAAGGAGCACTGTAGCACTAGGGGCAATTTGGTAATTTTGCAACCCTAGACCCCATTTGACCCCAATTGACTTCAATTAGCTCCAATTGATTTCCGGACTTGTCAATTTTAGTCCGAGACCTTTAATTGGTGTTGTTTTATGATTTGATCATTGGTTGAATATTTTTATTAATCAAATTAGATTTTAATTTGATTATTTAGGTACGTGATCGTACAAGTTTTGGACCGGTTGCAATTTGAGCTAAAGCATTCGTAGGTAATCGGGGAGTATACAACTCTCCTCACAAGTGAGTGGCTTGGATTATATTGGTTGACCATTGAGGGTTAACCGTTTACAAATTTATTTATAAATGCTTTAATAAATTGTTTATATAAGTTTTGGGATATGAATTGTCCACCCTCACACACTGAGTTTATAAATGATTTGAAGGGTGGAAATTTCAATAAATTTGATATATTGATATTATTGATTGTTGTATGGGGAACGATACCCCTGAGAGATGAGAGTTTGAGTTATTTCCTCGGAGCTCCAATATGCGGGAGCGTGGACCGAGGGAGAGGCATACTTATGAGGTTCCCGTGGACCGCCTTTTTGAAGGGGCACGGTGAATATATATGAGGTTCCCGTGGACCGTTTCTTTTTGAAAGGGCACGGAGAATATACTGGCCTGGAGTAGAGAGGCGCGGAGAAAAGCTCGCCAGGTCAGAGATAGCTGTGTTCCACCACGGCAAGGCAAACGTCAAGGGAATAGGCCAGAGAGTAAAATTAAAAATGTTTTAAAAGTATAAGGTAACCCTTGACGGTCCAGTGGATACCCCAGTGCACGGGTATACCTTATTGGGACGATTTCAGATGCTAGCCCATTTAGGATATATTGTTATGGATTTGATATTTGATTTGGTTTGGGATTTCATATGTTTCAGTAAATGATTTATTAAATTGATATTTGGATTATTTCATATCCCCAGCCTGAGATGATCGGTCTTTATAACCGAGTCTCTCACTGGGTACAAGTTTATGTACTCACCCCATTCACTTTTGTTCTCAGATCATCATACTTTGGACGGCGGACGTCCTAGTGGCCAGTGATCACAGTTTGTCTCTGTGGACACGATTATGTAGGTGCCACCCCTTTTGGCTTTGTGTATCTTGGCTCGGAATATTATTGCATCTTACATATATATTGGTGTATTTATAAATAATACTTTCCGCTGCATGGAACACCGTAAGATGTGATATTTATTTTAAATATTTTTGAATTATATTATCTATGATAATTTCGTATGTTTTCATATATTGCTCGAATATCCTTTATTTTTAAGGCTTGTATCATCTTGGTTGCCCGCCTGACGAGGCACGCATCTCGAGGTGGTACGGCGGTTGTCATGTGGCCGAGCCTGCGGGTCGGGGCGTGACAATAGTTGTCTAGTCAAGATACCAAATTTGACTTCCCATGGATGTTTTAAACTTCATTTAGCTCAATTTCAAGCTTAAAAACCCTAAAATTAAAGTCCGGGGATGTGGGCCCCACTTGGACACGAATCCCAAGGAAATTGGGTTGAGTTGTCCGGAGTCAACCCAGAAAATGTTGACTCCGGCGCCGAACCTGGACGGGTCCGGCGCCGGACCCGTAACTTATATACGGGGTCTCGGCCACCCGAGACCCCCATTTTCTCTTCTCTTCTTTGTTCTTCATATTCTCCGAGCCTTCTCTTAGATCTACTTTAAAATAAACCCTGTAATCCCTTTTCAAACACTCAACCAAACATCATTACCAACTTCTCTTGCCTCATTGAAGATGAAAACACCAAAATTTCCAAGAAATCACCAAATCTACAAAACTGTCATTTCGGTGACAGTTTGTTCTTCGAGCTATATCTTTCAATTCAACCGTGGAAAGTGGCTGGGAATTTGGTATATTGGTCTAGACTCATCAAACTTTAATTTGATAGTTTATTTGCTTGATTTTGTGGTCTGTGCTAGGAGAAATCATGAATTGAAGTTGAGATTTCTGTTTTGCCCGAGATATGTTAACCCTTAGTGTTTTGATTCGAATTCTGAGCATGGTTGGTTGTTTAATTCTGTTTTTGAAGTTGTGAATCCTTAGTTTAGATGTTGAACTTGCTGTGTTTCAATTTTGGTGTAAGTTGGTGAAGAATCGAGCTCAAACCGAGCTCGATTTGGTGCATGACCAGTCACGGCCATGCACTGGGAACGTCTCCCGCGCCGGACTCAATGAGTCCTTCGCGGGAGCTGTTAAATTTTGGGGATTTCTCCCACTTTGGCTCACTCACGCCCGGGAGTGAGCCACCAACTGATTTGGGCACTGTAGCTTAGGGGCATTTTGGTAATTTTACAGCCCTAGACCTCAATTAACCTTAGTTAACTTCCGGACTTATCCAATTTAGTTCTTGGACCTTGGAGACCTTAAATAGGTTTTGTTTTATGATTTAATTGTTGGTTGAATGCTTTTATTAATCAAATTAGATTTTAATTTGATTATTTAGGTACGTGATTGTACGAGTTTCGGACCGGTAGCAGTTTGAACTAAGGCGTTCGTGGGGTAATCGAGGAGTATACAACTCTCCTCTCTTGTGAGTGGCTTGGATTATATTGGTTGACCATTAAGGGTTAATCGTTTTCAAATTTCTTTATAAATGCTTTATTAAATTGTTTTATATGTTTTAGGGTATGAAATGTCCACCCTCACACATCAAGTTTACAAAAGATTTAAAGGGAGGGAAATACAAATATTTTTATAAATTGATATATACAAATATTTTTATAAATTGATATTGTTGATAATTTCTAATATTTTTATAAATTGATATTATTGATAATTGTTTGGGGTACGATGCCCCTGAGAGATGAGAGATTAAGCGGGTTCCTCGGGGCTCCAATTTGCGGGAGCGTGGACCGAGTTGGAGAAGCATGCAAGATTCTCGACCGTGGACCGCCTGTCGAGGGGCACGGCAGGACGAGACCCAGGGAGAGGCGCGAAGGGAAGCTCGCCAGGGCTCCAGATTGCTGTGTTCCACCACAGCAAGGCAAACATCAAGGGAATGGGCCAGAGAGCAAAGAAAAGTGTTTTAAAGTATAAAGTAACCCTTGACGGTCCAGCGGGTACCCAGTGTACGGGTATACCTTTTTGGGACAATTTCAAAAGCCAGCCCATTTGGAAATATTATTATTGATTTAATATTTGTTTTGGTGTGAGACTTCCTATAATTTTAGTAAATGGTTTATTAAATTGATTCTTAGATTATTTCATATCCCCAGCCTGAGGTGATCGGTCATTATAACTGGGTCCCTCACTGGGTACAAGTATATTGTACTCATTCCATTCACTTTTGTTGTCAGGCCATCAGGCTTCGGACGGCGGACGTCCCGGTGGTCAGTGATCCCAGTACGACACTGTGGACACAACTTTGTAGGTGCCACCCGTTTTGCTCTGTGTATCTTGGCTCGGGATATTAGTGCATTTTACATATATATTTATGTATATATATATATATATATTACTTTCCGCTGCATTGAGCACTGTAAAACGTGTCACTTTCTTTTTAAATATTTTTGGAACTATATTATCTATAATATTTTCGTATGTTTTCATATATTACTCGAATACCCTTTATTTTTATGCCTTGTGCCATCTTGGTTGCCCGCCTGACGAGGCACGCATCTCGAGGTGGTATGGCGGTTGTCACCTGGCCGGGCCTGCGGGTCGGGGCGTGACAGGTTTGCTCCTCTGGTATGTTTTTGGAGTTTGTTGAAGGAAGAATAAGGCATTTTTCGGATAGTGTTTGGGCTTATAACATTAGAGTAATAATGAAGCTCTTAGGCCATTGTATGTAGAGGTGTCAAATCGGGTTGATTGGGTAGGTTTCGGGTTCGGATCAATCAGGTCGGGTCAGTTTAGGTCAAAAGAGATTTTCAGGTCATTTCGGGTTTCGGCTCATTCGGGTTTGGGTTTTTGGGGTCTTGGGTCATTCAGGTCTCGGGTCAATTGGGTTCGGGTTTTTTCGGGTTTTGTCCTCGGGTTTGTCGGGTTTCGGGTTCGAGTTTTTCGGGTTTGACCATCTGGTCTTTCGGGTTATAGGTTTTTTGAGTTTTATGTTACTTGGATTATATTTTTTCGGATTTAACTCTCGAGTCATTCGGGTTTCCGATTATATTAAATTGAATTAAAGTTTTGATTTTATAAATTAATACTTAAGAGAGATTTTATCAAAAATATTATTTATTAAATTTGTTATAAATTGTAATTAAATTAATCAAATTTGTAATATTATAAATTTATTAATTAAATTAGTAATATTTATAATTTTTTTAAATTTTCCTATAAATTATCTATAGTTTTAAATAAAATAAATATTTAAGTTTTTATTATTTACTAATTCATTTCAAAATTCTAATTGATATATAATAAATTCATGATTAATAATATCATTAATATATAATTATGAATTGTCCGTCGTACAATTACAAACTAAGGAATCAGAATTTTGATATACAATTATAAACTAAGGAGTTAAAATTTTGGCATATAATTACAAAATTTACCAGTTTCCTCTTATTAAATTGAAAATTTAAAAACTTTTATTTGGTCGATGAATATGATAGCCGAAAAGGAATAACCAATAGCCAATAGGCTATCCGGACTGTCATACAACTATGGCCACCATGAGCCACTAATCTTAGTATCTTATTATCTTAGTGCTAATGACTTTGTTTTGTTCTTTCATTTCTAAGACTTGTATATAGACTATACTTTATAGTGATTAGTGATTACCATCACCCATTTTTGTATAATAGAACAACTTGCACACACACTACATTCGGCATTCTCATTAAATTATTTGTTTTGGCGAGAACTAAATTATAAAGAGAAAATATATGACAACATATTGAAATTTTAATTTCAAATTTTCAATGTTTAGATGCTTTTTGTTGGATAGATAATTCAGTAATTTGATATGAACATTAGTAATTTATTAATATCGTTATACTTTATAAATTTTCTTAGTTAGAATGGAAAATTGTTGTCACGCCCCGACCCGCGGGCCCGGTCACGTGACAACCGCCGTACCACCTCGAGATGCGTGCCTCGTCAGGCGGGCAATCTAAGATGGCACAAGACATAAAATAAAAGGGTATACGAGCAATATATGAAAACATATAGGAAATATTATACAAAGTATTATTTTAAATATTTATAATTGAAAGCAACACATTTTATGGTGCAAATATGCAGCGGAAAAAGATAATATTTATAATAATGTACAATACTATTCCGAGCCAAGATTCACAAGGAGGAAGGGTGGCACCTACAAAATCGTGTCCGCAATGATGTACTGGGATCACTGACCACCAGGACGCCTGTCGTCCGAAGCCTGATGACCTGACAACAAAAGTGAATGGTGTGAGTACAAATATATGTACCCAGTGAGGGACCGGGTTATAATGACCGATCACCTCAGGCTGGGGATATGAAATAATCCAAAATGCATTTAATAAATCATTTGAAATCCCATATTAAAATAAATATCAAATATATATTAAACACAAATGGGTTAGCTTCTGAAAATGTCCCATAGGTACACCCCTGCACTTGGGTACCTCGTTGGACCGTCAAGAGCTATCTCATAATTCAAATCCTTTATCTTTACTTCTTGGCCCGTTCCCTTAACGTTAGCCTTGCTGTGGTGGAACACAGCAACTGGAGCCCTGGTGAGCTTCTCTTCGCGCCTCTCCCAGGGTCTTGTCTCACCGTGCCCCTCGATAGGCAGTCCACGAATGAGAATCGTGCATGCTTCTCCAACCCGGTCCACGCTCCTATGTATATTGGAGCCTGAAGAGCCCACTCATCCACTAATCTCTCGGGGCATCGTGCCCCCAATAATCATATTAATAACAATTTATAAAATCTTTTGAAGTTCCATCCTTTAAATCTTTTGTAAACTTTGTGTGTGAGGGTGGACATTTCATACTCCAAAACGTATTAAAAACAATTTAATAAAGCAATTATAAACAATTAGAAAACGGTTAACCCTCAGTGGTCAACCACTATAATCCAAGCCACTCACAAGTGAGGAGAGTTGTATACTCCTCGATTATCCCACGAATGCCTTAGCTCAAATTGCTACCGGTCCAAATCTCGTACAGTCACGTACCTAAATAATCAAATTAAAATCTAATTTGATTAATAAAAGTATTTGACTAATAATTAAACCACATAACAAAACCTATTTAATGTCTCCAAGGTCTAGAAGCTAAATTGGATAGGTCCAGAAGTTAATTAGAGTTAATTGGGGTCTATGGCTGTAAAATTACCAAAATGCCCCCATGATACAGTGCCACAACTTGCTGGTGGCTCACTCCCGGGCGTGTGTGAGCCGAATTGGGAGAAAATTACAATTTTACTTGGCTCCCGCGCGGGACTTAACGGGTCCTGCACAGGAGTCGCCTTCAGTGCAAGGCGATGCTCGGCCTTGCACCAAATCAAGCTCGGTTTGAGCTCGATTCTTCACCAACTTGCACCAAAATTGAAACACAACTAGTTTAACACCCAAACTAAGAAATCACAGCTTCAAGAACGGAATTAAACCATTAAGCATGCACGAATTTTGAATCAAAACACTAAGGGTTAATGTGTTCTTGAGCAAAGCAAAATTCCTAACTTCAATCCATGATTTCTCCTAGCTCAGACCATGAAATCATGCATATAAACTATCAAATTAAATTTTGATGAGTCTAGAATAACATACCAAAAACTCATCCAATTCCCACGGTTGAATTGAAAGATATGAGCTGATGAACAAACTGTCACCGAAATCACAGTTTTTGGAGATTTGAGAAATTCGTGGAAAATTTGGTGTTTTGATCTTTTAGGGAGCAAGATGAGCTGGTGATGATGATTAATTGAGTGTTTGAAGAGAGATTGAAGGGTTGATTTTGAACAAAATTGAAGAGAGAGCTCGGAGAAGGTGAAAAACAAGAGAAAGAGGAAAAAATACCCGAGACCCCTTTATTCAAGTTGGGTTCGGCGCCAAACCCGACCAGGTCCGGCGTCGGAGTCAATAATTTTTAAGTTGACTCCGGTCAACTTAGTCCACGTTTCTTGGAATTCGTGCCCAAGTGGGCCCCACAACACCGGACTTCAATTTTAGGGTTTTTAACCTCGGAAAAGAGCTAAATGAAGTTCAAAACATCCATGAGAAGTCCAATTTGGTTTCTTAGCCAAACAACTATACACAAATGTACGACTTGACACGTGCGGACAAGGTCTGGGCGTGTCAATTGTCATTTACATGAAAAAATTTATTTCTTAATTTGATCAGTAATGATGAAATCAACATGGCCTTTTGTAAATTCTCAAATTTTCCTTAATAATTTTCATAATTAATATTATTAAATTTAAATAATAATATTCTATAAATTCATATAATTCAATCATAATAATAAAATTTTAAAAATTTAATTATGAAAAAATATTTTTTTTAAGTTCACTTTGATCAAAATTTTATCAAATATTTATTTTTATTTTCTTTATCAAATTTATTTATTAAATTTGAAGTTTAGGAGATATATAAAGATACTCCGTCTGTCCCTATTTGTTTGTCATAATTAATCGTTTCATACTAGATAAAAAAATAGTTATGGTACAAAATTTCATACATATTTACATTGACTTTCTTATTTTAACACTATCTCTCTTCTTCTTTAATTCTCTCTCCTATTTAAGAAAAATATTCATTTAAGAAAGAAAGAAAGTAGTTTTAAAGAGTAATTCTGGAAAATTAATAATTAATGCTGGGATATGGACAAATAAGAAGGGATAAATAAAACTTCTAGAAACAAATAAAACTTCTAGTAGGGGCAGATAAATAGGGATAGAGAGAGTATTTCATTAGTTTGTCGGGTTCTCTCGGGTTTTTCGGGTTAGATTCTTGGGTCAATCGGGTCTTGGGTCAATCGGGTTTCGGGTCAATCGGGTTTCGGGTCAATCGAGTTTCGGGGCAATCGAGTTCCGAGTCAATCGGGTTTCGGGTTGGTCGGGTTCGGGTCGTTTACTTTTTTTAATCAAACTAGGTCGGGTAGGCTTCGGGTTCGGGTCGGTCGGGTCAGATTCTCGGGTTCGGGTAAACTTTTGACAGCTCTAATTGTATGGAAAGTGGGGCTGAAGTGATGAGTAGCCATCGTAGGTATGTGCTATTAAACTTTGGTTAGCTTTGGGTCCAATTGGCAAGGCCCAAAAATGAAGTTATAAGATTTAAAAAGGTTTGGCATAGGGAATACTCGGCCCATTAAAAAATGTGGATTATAGGCCTACTAAAAGAATTCTTACGCCTCGAACTTGAAGACCCAAAATGTAACAACGCCATGTACTTCTGAGTTGTACCTCATAAGCATGTAAGGCTTAATATCAACTACACATTCATATAGGCCCAAATAACTTTCAAAATAAAACTCTATCTCATTATTAACATATAAAATTCTAAACTTCAATTTTCAATACTCAAGGTTTAACAAAAGGAAATATCCAGCGCTCATGCCCTATAATGCGATCCCAATGCTCATTCATCATCATATGAAAACCACAATAAATTATATAATGAGCTCAAAAGCCCCCGTAAGTACTAAGATCTAACTGGCCGGATCAAGTATAAGAAAATAATATTTTATAAAAACAAAACACAATTCTCGTTTCAAAACTTCAATCAATAAATCATAATAAATCCATAATTTAAAATCGATATACTTTATAAATCGATAACAATAACATTTCATTTTGATCTTTTCCAGCTATCATAATCACAATCAAATATTCCCGTTAATGATATAGAACTCGAGTCTAACAAACAATTTAACTCCCAGAGGCATGGGTCCACTATTCAGCCATCCAAGAACATTAAGAAATATTTTCATAATCTCAAATCAATTTCCCAATACCTTAAATCCAAAACATATACATTTGCACACTTGATCCAATTTTAAAGAAAACAACACTTGTACAAACGATTTAAATCAAATCAATTAAAATCAAACAATGATTGTAGATAAATCAATTTATCAAAT
Organism: Microcos paniculata; assembly: GCA_030664755.1. Taxonomy (NCBI): domain Eukaryota; kingdom Viridiplantae; phylum Streptophyta; class Magnoliopsida; order Malvales; family Malvaceae; genus Microcos; species Microcos paniculata. The sequence goes on from CP131461.1 coordinate 22,823,409, forward strand.
ATTTAATAATTTACAAAACAATTGTAAAAATATACATTTTAAAAATAGTCAGAAAGGTTTGACCACTTAATTGATTAGTATAATACAGAATCCCACTTCCACAGTATATAACGATCAAACCTAATATTAGTATATTACAATTACAAATTAGTAACCAAAGACCTATCAAATAATGATATGCATACCCATTCTACCCTTCAATAAGATGTAAACATCATTAAAGGTTTGCTGGAATTTTCTCAAAATATTTGAAAACAATTTTTCACACTTTCCATAATTTTTACTAATTGAAAAATATTTCAAAAACACAAAACTATTCTTTGCAGAGAGTGAAACTTCAATTTAACTGAAGAATATAAACACTGATTTTTAAAAGTAATTTCTATAAAAATATCAAGGTCCAATCATTTATAAATTTTCCACACTCTCCTTATACTTTTAATAAGAAAATAATTTACGAAAATTATTCTGTTCTTAGAAAAATTATGGTAAAATTAAAAAAAATCAAAAATAGTTTTGAAGCAAAACCCCAAAAATTGGTGACCAAATGACCTAAGGGTGAACTACACTCTCTGCATCAAAATCTATCCAAGAGTGGGCAAGCAAAATCACTGTTCATCATTTTCATGAATAAATCTAGAAATTCCATATTCATCTTACCAACTAGCCAATTTTGAGACTTCGGTTCTCTCTCTATAAAACTCCTATGAATGCATAGATGGTATCTATGGAAAGGTTTCATTTCCTACTACTCTTTGGTCGTGAGTTTGGCCTCTAGAGGTCTTTGGTTGCAAGATTTTGGCAAAGAAAGGTAGGCTATTGATCACGGATTCAAACCTAGGGTTTATAACTTCAAAACATAATAACTTTCAAACCATACAACGAAATTGAGTGGTTCAAAATCCCACGGACTCCTCATAGCCATAGGAATCTATTGTGCCAATATGATGGTCAGAAGCTCTTTGGTTACCTGTCGATGGTTGAATTTCTCTCTCTAACTCTATCTAAAACCCTTCCTTTGATGCAACAATAGTGGAAACATAGAATACTCACCTTCAAACGCCGAAGAAAGGTGAAAAATAGAAGAGATCAATCCTTAGTAGCCCTAGGACATTCTCCCTCTTCTTGCCAATTTTCTAACCCTAAAATCAATAAGAAAAATTGTATTTATATCTAAGTTTAATGGTTTTTGACTAACTAGTTGGTCAAGTTTAAAACAACCTATTTTAACTACCATTTAAGCCTAAAATCTAATAACTAATGGGCTGGGGTTTCACAATATTAGCCTCTAACAATAATTATGTGAGTTAAGTTTAATTACGCTTCTTACAAAAAAATAATATTTAAGAAAAACATTGTAATTTACCATTTATATGAGGCTGTTGTGGTCCAAAGGGATAAAATATTTAGGACAAAGTAGGAAAAAATTTTAACATAACTTGGTAATCTCATATTACCTAAGAATTTAGAGATTATCATTTTACCAGGCTTTGATGTTATATGCTGACATGGCGGTAATATAATACAATCTTAGTTATCTCATTACCTTAAACCAAATAAGGACATAAAATATGACACAGGCCATCTAACCAGGGTTAAATTATATAACCCTTAACTAAACATCTCGATGGTATGGTGGTTGATCAGATTGGATATTTTGGTCATGCAACTTTTAAAAACAATGGCTTCATGACTTGACGACATGACTATATCATCCAACATACCACGTGGCATAATGACGTGATATGCCGCATCATTTAAAAACGTACTTGACATTATATGGTGACATTGCTACGTCATCATGCCACATGACATGATTGATGATGTGATCATACCATGTCAATGGATCAATTTTTTTTTCTAAGGATTTGATGATCAAAATATTGAATTTTACAAAAACAATTGACCACATCATAAGTTTTTATAATTCAATGACCAAAAAAAAAACTTCTAAAAATTAAATGATTATTTATGTAATTTATCCTTTATTTTCAGTGCTTCATGATTAGTACTTGATACAATTTAGTTTCGGATCCGGATTGGAACCATTATTTGACGGTTCATTTTCCATTACAAAATAGTTTGTTTCTGGTTTGTTTCTATCTTTCAAAAAAATATGTTATATTATTGTTGGGGCTTTTTTCGTTAAGCACACATGGCTTGACAGATGGGAGTTGAAATGCCAAATCATGTGTAAGATAGAGTCGCCAGCTGGACAAATCCTAAAAAGAAACAAGATTGGTTTGGACTCCCTATAACCTGGGCTCTAGTCGAAAAAAGAGGATTCAAAGCCTTCAGATGAAACCTACAAAAATTGGGCCGAGAATCCTAGCCCCTTTCCTACTGAAGCTGTGATCATTGTTGGTGCAAGATACTCCTATAGCTTTCCTCAATAATGGACTTCAGCAGCTAGCTTCAACAGCAATATAAGCAAAACCAAAACACTTTGTTTTACTCTGTTTTTCTCCCGGATATCCAAAAAAAGAGCAAATAAGAAAACAAAAGCAAGTTTGAAAAGGAGAGCTTTTCACCAATAGAGATTTTTATGATGATGATGATCAAGGGAAAGAAATTGGGAAGATTTGGAGAGGAGATAGAAATGTTTATTCTTGGAGCAAACTTTGTTCACTTAAACAATATCTAAAGTGATGAAGATACTGTTCATCTCTCATCTTCCTTCTTATTGCCGAGCTTGTGATGAAGGGGTATTTATAGGCACTTTTGAGACCCCAAATTATCCATGCAATGTAGTTGTACATTGATTTGGAGGAGAGAACCACTGTCGCATGGAAAGGACCCGATGAGCTGCTCTCGCAGTGATGGGATGCCAGTTATCACTTTTTAGCGACTTGTAAATGCTCATCAGACAATGTTCTTTACTTTGGGCAACACGACCATCCGGCACCTTTGTCCGACGTGTATCATTCTTAATTCATGAACTTTTGATAGCTGGCCAAGGTACACCATCAGTGCTTATCGGCAGTAGCAAACATCAATTCCTTATTAGGAAAAAATGTTACACGCTATCTGTCACGTCCCAACCCAGAAGCTGAGCACATGACAACCGTCGCGTTAACGAAAATACGAGTCTGTAGCCCCGCGCTTCGACACCATGTAAGGCATTAAACGATATCATTACAAAAACATTTTTAAACTAAATTGGAGACTCAATTAATTAGGTAAAACAATTAAAAATAAAGTTTCAATGAAATTTACAATTTTTATAAAAGTTGACTAAACTCAACCAAAAAGTCAAAATCTAGTTGGTCTTACAAATTTGGTCTCAATGACCTTAGAATACCAAATTTGAAATAAAAAGAAATTTGGAAATCCATTTCGTAAATCTATAACTTTGAAAAGATACATTAAAGTGCTTCAATGAATCAGGATTTGAAATTTAGTCTCTTTTATCTTTTTTTTCTCTAATAGAGTTCCTTATCAATCGTGAGCCCAAGCTCAAGTATACAGGCCATCTCTGAGAGAGACACCACATAAAACAACAAAACCCACTACAGACACATTAAGGCACGAACATACAACCGAACTAAGTTACTATAAAACATGTGGACAAAAACGAGTGGTGTGTACTAACATGTATTCAGTGAGTGATAGTAACAATTTATAAAAGTCTACACACTTTGTAGGAGTATGGATCTAATTTCAAAAACATTTCTATAGAACAGCTGATAAGTGCTTAATTGTTCATAATTTTGTTATCGAATTTTCTTTGATTTAAGCACTTATCTACTTTAATCAAGCTAATTATAGATGTTTTGTGATTTAGGTAATTCAAGGGAGAAAGATTCAATTCGGATTAAAAAGGAGGTGAAATCGATTCAAGTGTAGACAAGAGAAAAAATTCAGTAGAAAGAGTAGCGGGGTACTCCACCACCGGTATGATATACCTGGCCATCGGGTTACAGTGGGCAGAGAGGAAGAATAAACAAGACCCGACGATCGGTACCATACACCCGATCGTCGGTGTGGCTCGATACTCCTGGCCGAGAAGATTGAATTATAACCTGGCCACCTTTTAGCTGAGTCCTCCCATCGGGTTACTTTACAAGAATAATTGTTTGGGATTTACTCTGTTGTCTGCTTGGGTTAATCCTTTGGGCTTGGAAAGCAAAGTGAAGTTCGAGATGATGAAATTACAAGTCCAAAATATTCAGAAGAAGAAGAAAGGCTTTGGAAAACCTACACTGAACTTTGTAATTTTTTAGTTGTTTAGGCTCGATTTTTGAGGGCCCGTTAAGACTTTTAGGTTTCTTAGATCTTAAGATCTTTGTTTAAAAGCAAGGAAAATGAAGGAGACAAGGGTATCGCAGAAAACAAGTTTCTTTTCTTCGTTCTTGGCATATTTGTGAATGATGAGTAGCTAAATTTTATCTTCTTCAATCTAGAGTTCTGGTTCGATACTCAATTTTGATTGTGAGACTTTGATCTTCAATTTTAGGATTTTCTTCTCTAATTATTCTGTAATTTTCTGTTATTCAAAGGTTGTAATCTTGTTTACGATCTTGCAATTTTATGTTAGGTATTGATTAGTCATGAATAATTGATTCTTGCATGTATTTGCCTGTTAGAATTAGGGTAATTCTAATCCTAAATTACGGGAGTAAATCAAGCAAAGTACGTTGGGTACTTCGTTATTTACCATTAGCTAGTATTGATGCTTAATCATCTTCTTGATTTGAATTTAGGGCTGCTGAGGTCTTGGGTTAATCTTAAAGGATAGGAATTAATTCCAAAGTTGGTTTGGGTTGATTTATTTTAGAATCAATAAGGTTAATGTGAAGCTACTATAACATTGGCTATGCTAATTAATCAGAGATTTAGTCTTACTTTAAAAGTCGATGGCCAATCTCTGATTCCGAATATCAATCATTCTCTAGGTTGGAGAGTTCCTTTCAAATTGTTTAATTCCTCTATTACCTTTTAATTGTTTGATGTAGTTAATTGATTCCTGTTTAAATTCCATTAAAATCTTAAGAAATACCCCTTATTTTTACTTTAGTTTGTTTATAGATTCCTCATTTATTTTAATTTTTGACATTAGCTCATCGTCGGATCGACCCTTACTTACCCTTCTACGGAGTTTGTGAGGATAATAATTTGGGAGACTGTTGACACGCTCACCAATAGCCATGGCAAACCATTTGATACTCAAACATATAAAACATGTAGTCATAAAATATGGGTATCAAAGCATACCCAAGCTTAAATCGAAATCTCATAATGTGTCACACCCTGACCCGAAGGATCGACATATGACAACTGCCGCATACTAAGAATTTCGAATGGCGCTCTCACCCGAAACTCTAAGCACGCATGGCTTATGGTTCTCACAACCCATTTGCAATTAAATAGAATTCATCAAATATATAAAATGCATATTAAATCACATTGAAAGATAAAATATTATACAATGATGAAGTAAAGTCCTTTTTATAAAATTACTAAGTGTATGGAAAATATTTCATTAAGTATTTAAATACATTAAGAGTGAGTAGTAACAAAATAGTGCCGATGGATCCATAACTAATTTACAAAACTTGACCACATACTTGGTAAAAGATCGGCTCCGATCAAGTTGCTCTTCGGGATAAGCTACTATTTATCTCATACGACTAGCCTGAAAAATTTTATAAGGAAAACAAGGTAAGTATATTTTCTATACCCAGTGATTGAGACAAGATCGTAAAATAGAATACAAACATGTAATCTTATCATAAAATAACCTTTATGTAAGTTATGAGAAATTTAAGTAAATTTTTGGTATAAAGTTTGGACTTAGGTATTTTATGAAATTCTGATTAGCAATTTAAATTTGAGAATTTAAAGGGCTCACCAAGACACATTGCTCAAACCTCACCCAATTAAGATGAGATTTAAGCCTGCCGAGGTAGTTTTTTCTTATTTCTTTATTTAGGAAGCAAACAACCATTTTCTCAGTGTTGGCATAGGCCTTCAACACTGGTGGTACGTGGCTATGTCCATAGTGCTCCCACTGGGGTCGCATAATCACTATCTCAATGAGCGCAAAACCCCTGTACCATCCACCCTAAGTGGGAGTGAAAGCCTACTCACGCCGCCTCTACAAGGTCGGACCATGAGAGATGTAATACCCCAATCCCACATCATCAGGATATGGGATTTTAATGTGATATATATAGTAAAACCCAAACCCAATACTATGAGGCACCTTTTGAGTGGGACAAAACCGTGAGGCTTCGGGCCAAAGAGGACAATACCTCGCAGGTTGGGCCGGGTCTCCATAATTGGCATTATAGCAGGCACCGGGCGGGCTGGGAGCTAAGTGTTACATCGCATGAGCGCGGTGGAAGCCACCTTTAGAATCCCAACGCTTGGTGTAGTTTTGGATCTGTGTATGTTGGGCTTGATGGGGACGTCAAGTCTTTAAGGGGGTGTGATTGTAATACCCCAATCCCACACCGTCAGGATATGGGATTTCAATGTGATATATATAGTAAGACCCAAACCCAAAACTGTGAGGCGCCTTTTGAGTGGGACAAAACCGTGAGGCTTCGGGCCAAAATGGACAATACCTCGCAGGTTGGGCTGGGTCTCCACAAGAGGTGCCACTGCAGTGACCTTTACTCATCCACCAAAATAAGAATAGCATAATAACGATAATGCTTTCACTATGTAGTTTGGTCAAATGGCTATTTATATGATTTGAGGCACACTAAAATTTCTTAATTTCGTATAAACACAGTGATGCCGAAATTTCACAATAAATTCATTTAATGAAAAATCATACAAATTTTCATATCTATAACAAGATTTCATCTTTCCAACATTCATAAAACATGAAATTGTTGCATTTAAAAATCATGGCAAGCAAAATGTAGTAAAATTTTCAAAAGTCAACTCTAGGTCAAAACAAGTCTCACTCACTAGAATAGGGAGGGTGTGCACTCCCTTTAATCCTCTGCTTCCTTATTCTTTGGAGAAGTTTCACCACCTATACAATTGTTCACTCAAAGTGTTAACACAAGCTATGATAAAAAGATGGAAATTTGAACTAGTTATTTAACTAGTTTGCCAATTTGGATACTTGGTGCCTAAATTGAGTTTTAGTGATTCAAATAACGTGGTTAGGGTATAAGCAAGTTCGTTTCGATAAACAATGCTTGTAGGGATTTCTCATTTTGCCTAAAAGCTTAAAACATAAAAGTTGGACAATTTTGCCTCTATATAAGGTGATTTTTGGCATTGAATTTTTTTAGATGGGGAATTCGGTCCTTTCAATTCCTGAGGCTTAAATGTGTTGTAGGGATGTTGTAAATAAAAAAGAATTGGATTTAGACAGCTACATTGTGGTTTTGGAGGCAAAAATGTATTTCTTTCCATAAGCTTGAAATGGTCATTTTTTACTATAGGGTTTGTTTAATTACACTAACCATCCACATTTATTTCTTATCACACTTGTGAATTATGCAAACTTTAAATGGCATTTAACTAAGTCTCCTTATTATACTTATCCAATGTAGGTTCCTTTAGGCCATAATGTAAGTTTACACTACAACTGCCTTAACCATTGTTCTTTCCACCAATTTTTTTATTCGCATCATCTTTTAATATTGTCAAACTAGCATTTTTGGAACCAAACCCCATGGCTATTACCAAAAATATAGCACTTTCTCTAGGATGGCATAATGTAATGGAATTTGGCCATTTTAAGTGCCAAGTTAGATTTTTCTTTATGCATCTAAGTTTTCCTATGTTCAAGAGATTACCTCAACATTTCCATTCTCCAATTGTGCCTTAACCTCATGAAGCATAAATATTATGAAGGTTTGGAGCCATAAACTAACAATGAATTAAAGAGAAAATGTAAAATCTTCATGCATGAAACTTAATATTCATCATCTCATGGCTAAAATTGTAAAAGAAATAGGAGGAAATGAAAACACACCTTTAGTTTTTATGAAAGCTTGAAACTTATGCACTTGATGAAATTTGCAAGGTTTTTCTTCAAAATTTCTTGATGAAAGTGTTGTTTGAGAGTTGAAGTGATGAATTTTCTTGGAAAATTTGATGGAATTTGGTATAGTTTTGGTGGGAAAGATTGTATGGAAGAAACTAGAAGTTTGAAGATTGAAAATGGTGGAAGAAAGTGGGCTAGAGGGGTTCAGCCATGGTGAGAAAAAAAGAAGAAGAAAGCCAAAAAGTTTTCTTGAAAAGTCTAGACCATTTAATAAGTCAATTTACGAAAACACCCTTATTAAATTTTTCAAAATTACCTTTGTGTCCTAAAAAAAATTATGGAATTTGGAAGAAAATAAAAGGATTTCAAAACTAAAACCAGTTGGCAAATTTTTACAAAAAGGAGGTGAATTCATCAACATATTTAAGTCATCAGGCTATTGAAAACAATTACCTTATTTTGGCATTTAAAACTTGTACAAGGGTAGAATAGTAATTTTTCACCCTATAATTTCATGCAGTAACTTGACAGTTTTTAAGTTTGAACAGTATATGACAACGTGGACTCCTCCAGTACTGTAAGAAAAATCATTTTAATGATTAAAAATTCAATTTAAAACTTTCCATTTATTTACGAAAATACTATCGGATATTGCAACATTTTCTTCTGCAATATTTTTCATCAACGAGGATGTTCAGAAAAATGCTGTAATGATTTCAAATATTCTAGAACACATCAAAGAAGATAACTGGGTGGTTTAAAAAGTCATTTATGCCCTCAAAAAGGTGTAGGAAATTTTTGAAAAATAATACAAAGTTGACTTTTACTTCCTAGGTCACAATTTGTTCTAGATGCTTTGAAGCTTAGGTTATGTTTGGTTCATGAAAACATTTTCTATTTTCATTCTCTAAAAAATACAAAGAAATCACCATCTAAGATATGTGTAAGTTATAAAAATGTATGCATATTTTAGAAAATGAAAATGAAAATGAAAAATTGGAAACAATTTTTTTTAATCTCATTTCTAGGTCCATTTTCATTTTTATTTTCTAAATCATGTATACATTTCTCCTTACAACACCTATCTTAAATGGTAGTTTCTTTGTATTTTTTAGAGAATGAAATAGAAAATATTTTCTTATACCAAACATAGCCTTAGTTCTTCGAAATGAGAAAAATTTTGCTAGGTAAAAGTTGTTTCTAATTTCCCTAAGAATATATTCGCATGCATGTCATGTAAAATTTTTCAATGTGTTAGCCTATGGCTCTAATCCGAGTTCATTTGAGGCTAGACATTACAATGTGATTTTCAAACAAAAGCAATGACTCGAGTATTGTGATGAAAATAAACCATTCTATCAGTTGAAAACATGTTTGGAAAAGCAAACAATCTCATAAATATCAATATCTCAAAATAAACCCGATTTTCCACAAACCATGGGCTTTAGCCGAAAACACGTTTCTAATCTCCAAACCTTAGCCGATGTAGAGAAGGAAACCACCAAGGGTTTTGGCACATAACAATCTTATCAAAATTGTGATTTACCCCTTCCTTGGTGTTGGCCTTAAGACAACTCGATGTGATGAGCCAAAAAGAGTCTAACAATAAACATCCAAGTCCTAAGAGTCACCCTCCCCCATCAACTCTACATGACGATCATTAATCATAATAAAACATACCACAATACATGCCATTCTCCTCAATGGACCATAGATTGGTAACTATCGTTGAGTTTGAGAATCCAATTCCCTTAGCTGCATAAGCACACTAATCTCACCAATACTAAATCCAACTACATGCCATAGTTCATAAACCATTTACAAGTTATATGGTTGATAGCAAAAGCATCACTAGTAAAACATGGCATATATAATTACTCGGGTCGCATTTTTTTACCAAACAAACTTAACAAAATCATTTTAAGAACAAACCATGCATTAAAACTTTTCAAGATTTCCATATATTAAATTCATTATATACCAAGCAAAGAGTTCAAAATGATTTCCATAACACATCTCAAGTAGCATACCATCTCATGGGTTAAAAATTAAGACCGTATACTTATCAAGTAACATAGTAAGCATCCATACTCAAAACATAGTTTTCAAATATTTTTCAAAGCCTACATTTGAAAATATAATCATTTATCATTCAAGATACTGAGTCACTATCCACTCACTACTTTGGGAGGGTAAACACTTCCGTAAGTCCACATGCTCCTGCCTTGCCTTTCATCGAGGTGCCACCTCCTACAAGGCAAGTTAAGACAATGTAAAAAACATGGTAAGACACTAAACAAACTCAAAATATCATTTTAAAGTTATATGCTATGCATCTCTATGATTTTACACTCAAAGTACGCTACTCGATTGGCAATGCGCTCCATTAAGCCACTTTGAGCTCAACACTTCACCAATTTTATCAAATTGGGGCTTAAATGCCTATCTATTAATTCAAGATTAATTCAAGATGTTTATCCATCTTGAAAGGTATCTTACATATGTTTAATTAAGGTTCCAAAAGGTTCAAAAAAGTCGAAAATCGAATTAAAGCGAAATAGAATGACATAAGACAAACATAAGGGAACCTCTCTGTTTTCAAGCTGAGGGTCGACCATAGATTGGGTTGGGGCTGGCTGATCTTGAATAGGGATCCTTCCCCTCTGTTTATGGCGGCGGCCGACCATAGATTGGGCTGGGGCCGGCTAACCACAGATTACCACTAAAATCCACCCATTCTCACTACTTTTCACTCCAAACACCTCCAATCTCCATTCCAATTCAATTCAACACAATATTCACCATAAAAAATCATCAAAACATGTTTATAATATCACTTATTGCATCAAAAACATCAATTAACCTCAAATTCAATCCAAAATGCACCCAAAAACCCATTTTCATCTTCTAATTTCTAAAATGCATATCTTTTTCAACTCATATCCAATCAACATGATTCCAAGGGCATTTGGAAGCTAAAATGAAGTAGAATGGCATGCCTCAAGCTTAATTTCTAAAGCTTTATGGATCTACCACAGAATTCTTCCCCCTTTTTGAGCTCAATTTGCCAAAACAATTCCAAGCTTAGTTGTTCTTCCTTCTAATGCCCAACCCACGAAATTACAATCTTCATGGATGATTTTGATGACTTCAATCCATGATTCTCTTGAAAATTTGATGACGATTTAAGAAGGGAATGATTTGGTTAGGGTTGGCTTTGGTCGTCTTCTAAAAGAGAGAGGAGAAAAAGAGAAAAGATGAGGGAAAGGGAAATCTTCTTCTCTTTTCTTTTCTTCCTTTTGCTTTCCAACTTTGCCACACAACTAAACCCATATGAAGACCAACTTGCCTTCCAATTATCAAATAACCATAATTCTACCTCTCTTCTCCATAATACTATAATTTTCATAGTTGCAAATGACTCCCAATTTCACTTGTGTCTTTATTTCCATTAAATCTTCAATTCATAAAAGTAATTAACCTTGTGACTTCAAATTAATTCATGGATCAACTTGATATTTCCATTAACTCTTGTCAATTATTGAATCATATTTTCACCATAAATCATTTTCCTTCATTTAACCACAATTTCTCGTTAGTATCAACAACTCCCAAGTTCACTTACATAATGATTAAGCTAAATTCCAAATCTCTCAATAATGTAATAATCATTCTTTATGACTCCAAGGTGAAATTTGAATTTCTATACTTAATCATAATTCTCCAAATCAACTCATTACACTTCAATATGTCAATATTCAAATCAAAGACAAATTCCCCTTTCATTAAAACTCAAGTTTAAATTGTGACCAACATTTTTGGTATTACAACTATGCTCAAGTGGTGAGAGGCGTGTCCTTGAAGATGACAAAACCTTTGGTGGCCAAGGTTTGAATGGCTCTATAGAGTGATAGCACTTGAATTCGCTGGGCCAATAACAATACCTGATTTGTAAAGACACTGGTGGACCGGGCCCATGAGGGGTAACTGGACTAGTAGCAGGCCAAGGGCCCCCCTCTCGCACTATCTTTATCCAACTAATATCATATTTTCCCACCGTGTATCGTTGCTATAACCATATAGACTTCTAATTGTATTTAACGTTCCTGAAGCCTTTTCTATCGGCGTGCAATAGTAGCTCATCCAACACCATCATTAAGAGATAACGTGTTTGAGCAAGCAAATTTCCTCTTTTTCGGTTGCTTTCCAAATAAACTCAAAGTGTTCCAAGCTTTGTCACTAAAGTGTTGTTTTGAAACCAACTAGAACATAAACGGGCCTTTCATGGCCAACCAAACAACATTTTCGATTTGATTCCCTCGTTATATGGGCTTAGTCCACGCGTCAATATCCAAGGCAACAAAAGAAAATGTTAGTCGTGTTTGTTAGATAGCCATAGAAATAAACTTGATTTAAGTAAAGAGGAAAGAACTATTTGATATTACTTTCATGAAAACATCAATCGTCATGCATTTTTCTTCATGTCTTTAACATGCCTCGTGATGTCATTTTTGTTGATGGAAATAGGGGGCTTCAGTAAATGATACTTGAATTATCAATCAAGATTAGAGAGAAAGAAATAATGTAATCTTTTTTTATAGTTAAGTATTCGAGCTTGTGTGTGCCAAGGCGAGCTAAACTTGGCTTTATGGTAAGAATCAAGTGAAGGCTTGTAATGAAATGGCATACCTCGATTGTGATTGTGATACCACCTTTAAGTTGAGTTTAGGCTCGATGGGTGCCGTTTGAGGGTAGCCCCAATCGCATAGCCATTTGTGTGATGCTAATAGACGAGAGAACCATGGGGGATTTACCACTTTGAAAGCACTACTTCACTACTAGACTATAAGAAATAGTGAAGATGATCATGGTTGCTTGTAGCTATTCAGGGAAGTATTGGTGTTAGTGGAGTTACCATGCTTGCTAGTGACCAAAGAATAGGGTAGCTACCCCTATTGTGGTACTTGTAGAGGTATTTGTTGCATTGGTGATAGCCATGAAAGACCACTAGCAAAGCTCGGTAGTTGTCGACAGGCGAATTGTTGAGTTGCTTTTCCATTAAGAATTAAAGTTTAGTCAAGGAAGAAGAAGGTGTTATTGGGTTAATGCTTGGGCTTGTGGCAATGGTATAAGAAATGAGACTTTTGGGCCTTCTCATGGAAGTTAGGTTAGAATCGTGAGTAGCCATTAGAAGATATATGACATTGGGCTTAGATTGGCTTTTAGGTCAAATTAATGATGCCCAAAATATAATTATAGGATGAAATTTGGAGAGATTTTTTATGTGGACAATACCTGGCCCATGAGAAATATGGACAATAGGCCCGTTGAAGTATTCGCCTCTAACAATTATATATATATATATATAAATAATATAAAAAACTGAAAGCAGAAATAAGTTCAATTCCAATTTTGGACCCCATTTAGTTCGACACAGTTCAAACCACATAGTTGTCACTTCTAAGGTAGATTTCACATGAAAAAATTTATCCAAAAACTATACTTATCATCTAAAAATTTTTATTGATTTTTTTTTAAAAAAAAATCACTATCTTAAATGACAGAAAAGCATAAGACACCTTATGGTGAGTGTGTGTATATATATATATATATATATATATATATATATATGTTTAAAGGGAAAAAATGAAACTTATATATGGAATATATCTAGGGATGGCAATGGGTAACCAAAAATAGGGTCCCGAGGATACCCGACCCGATTACATAGGGTTTGGGTACCTTGTAATCGGGTTTGGGATTGACACGGGTAGTAACTTCACTACCTGAATTGGGTTTGGGTAGCACCCCTAGGGTACCCGTTACCCGAACTCGATTATATATATACTTGAAAAATATGACAAAATTGCTTCCATGGAGTTTAGAAACCTTCACAAAAAAGACCCTTACCACTTTAATCGAGCTTAACTTCTAATATGTATCTCACTCAAATTTCATTTACTTGTTTCTTGTTTACAATGTCATAAACTAATAAAAACTTTGTTTCATTCTCTCTCTCCTTCATCACTTCAGCTACATTTGTCACATCCCGACCCAAAGGGTCGAAATATGACAATCGTCGCATACTAAGAATTTCAAATGGTGCGCTCACCTGAAACTCCAAGTACATAAGGCTTATGGTTCTCACAACTCATTTGTGATTAAATAGAATTTATCAAATATAAAAATTTCATATTAAATCACATTGAAGATAAAATATTACACAATGATGAAATAAAGTCTTTTTTATAAAATACTAATTATATGGAAAATATTTCATTAAGTATTTAAATACATTAAAAGTGAGCATTAGCAAAACAATGCCGGTGGACCCATAACTAATTTACAAAACTTGATCACATACTTGGTAAAAGATCGGCTCCGGTCGAGTTGCTCCTCCGGGTAGTTTACTCTCTATCTAACACTACAGGCCTGAAAAATTTTTATAAGGAAAACAGGGATGAGTATAATTTTGACACCCAGTGAGTGAGACAAGACCATAAAATATAACACAAAAAAGGGCAATTCCATCATAAAATCATTTTTATGTAAATTATAAGAAATTTAAGTAGGTTTTTCGGCATAGAGTTTAAACTTCGATGTTTTATAAAATTCCAATTAGTGTTAGTGATTTAAATTTGGAAATTTAAAGGACTCGTCAAAACACATTGCTCAAACATCACCCGGCCGAAATGAGATTCAAGCCCACCGAGGTAGTTTTCTTTAATTTCTTTATTTAGGAGATAAAAAGCCCTCTACTTGACGTTGGCATGGGCTTTCACTATGGGTGGTACGTGACTATGTCCACAGTACTTCCACTGGGGTCGCATAATCACTATCTCAGTGCACGCAAAACCCCTATACCATCCAACCTAAGTGGGAGTGAAAGTCTACTCACGCCGCCTTCACAAGGTCAGACCGTGAGAGGCGCCACTGCTGTGACCAACATCTCATCCACCATAATCATAATGTAACCAATATAGCTCAGTTGTATATCATATGGCCAACTAGCCTAGCATCGAAAACAGCCCAAAAGCATAACTTTTCGTTATTTCCATCACATATCTAGGCATTTAATTGTAAAATTCATAGGTTAAACTTTTAAAAATCATAGATGGGATAAATTCATATTGAAGTCACAATATTCAAGATTCATCAATTTCAACTATGTCAATTTCCATCATTTTCACCATATAATTTAAACATTTGATTTCAAAAACTTTGAGATAGG
Organism: Microcos paniculata; assembly: GCA_030664755.1. Classification (NCBI taxonomy): domain Eukaryota; kingdom Viridiplantae; phylum Streptophyta; class Magnoliopsida; order Malvales; family Malvaceae; genus Microcos; species Microcos paniculata. Next base: position 22,838,594 of record CP131461.1, read on the forward strand.
TCAATTCATGTCAAGATCATAATAACCATCATAAATCAATTTAAAGTCAAGGGAATCAAACCATTGCATATAAAAACAACTTAAATAGCAAAACATTTATTTAGGTATGTAAAGTCCCACTCACTAGTATAGGGAGGGTGTGTCCTCCCTTAAATTCTCTTATTCCCTTTTTTTTTAGAAGCTTCACCACCTATACAATTGTTTAATCAAAGTCTTAACACTAGCCATGGTAGGAAAATGGCAATTTGAATTAGTTATTTAACTAGTTTGTTAATTTGGGTATTTGGTGCCTAAATTGAGCTTTAGTGATTCAAATTGCGTGGTTAGAGTATAAGCAAGTTCGTTTCGATAAATAGTACCTGTAGGAATCTCCAATTTTGCCTAAAAGTTTAAAATAAAAAAGTTGGACGATTTTACCCCTACATGAGTTGATTTTCGGCCTATGAGTTTAATGTGGGAAAAGTTTGGTCATTTTATTTCTCTAAGGTTTAGGCATGTTATTAAAGCATCGTGACCACTAGGAAGCTAAATCTATGGGCTTAGATTAGGGTCTAAAATTTAAAGTAAAACATTTAAATTTTTCCATACACTTGAAATGGTCATTTCCCTCCATAAATTTTCCATAATTAAACTAGCCATCTATATAAATTTTTCACTACATTTATAACTTGTATAGGCTTTAAATAACATCCAATTAAATCTTTATATTATATTTGTCCAAGAGGATTACATTATAACATAAACTAGGTTTATTTTATAATTATGAAACTAATTTCTTTCTAACTTTTTCTTAATTTATATTTCTTTCTAATCCTATTAAATTATCATTTACAAAAGAGTATGCTAATGCTCTTTGGTAAAATACTATATTTTCTCTAGGATGGTAATTTACTTCATAAATTCATCTAACTAGGTTATGGTCTAATTATGGAGTTTTTTTAATTTTTTATTAAATTAGCTATTTCTAATTTCAAATAAACATCTAAAAATAAAATTTACCAACTAACATCTTAACTTCATTAGATAAAATATTCTAGGGTTTTTGGAGTCATAAATTATATTAATATGCATGAATAAAATTTACAAAATAAAAGCTTTTAAGGAAAATTAGCATACCTAATTGGAAAGAAAAAGAAAAGAGAAGAAAATTCCTTGAACTTCCTTTGGAGAAGAAAATTTACACTAGCTTGAAAGATCTTGAAAATCAACCTATGAAATACTTTGATGAAATGTTTAGTTTGTAGGTTCAATGGAAGTTTTCTTGATTAGAAAAGATTGATGGGGAGAGATGGTGACTTTGAAAGTTGAAGAAATAAGTGGAAATTTGAAGTTGGAAGAAAAGTTTGGAGGAAGAAAAGTGAAAGGTGGAGTTCGGCAAGCATGGAAAAAAGAGAAGAAAAGTGAAAAAAAATCGTGTCTTGAAAAGTCATATATTCGCTAGAACAATCAAGATTTTCTTGGAATGATAAAAATGTCCTCCATCAATTTTATTAATTCCAATTATGTCTCATGAAAGAAATTAGCAAGTTAGGAATTTTATGAAATTAATTAAAAACAGGCTACTTCACAACATAAGGTCAATTAGTCAAAGTAACTATTCAAATTAGCTATCTAAAGAAATTTACTCTAAAAAGTTCAAATATATTGTTAGGTTCTCCAAGGGTAAAAATGAAAATTTTTGCCCGATAATTTCACGCAGTAACTTGGCGATTTTCAAATTTGAGCAATGTATAACAGTATGGAACCGTCCAATACTGTAGGAAAAAATTATTTTCAATGATTAAAAATTCAATTTGTGAAATTTACTAATATTTACGAAAGTGCCATTGATTATTACGACATTCTTTATGTAATTTTTTTCTCCAACTTAGGATATTCCGAAAATTAATGTAACAGCTCCGAATATTCTTAGACACACTAAAGAGGATAACTGGGTGATTATAACCTGGTTGAGGCATACAGAATTTTGAAAAATAATACAAAGAGTTGACTTTTACTTTCTAGAATTTGCCTTAGGTGTTTGGAAACTTAATTCTTCAAAATAAGAAAATTTTCACTAGGTAAAAGTTATTCTTTATTTACTAAGAATACCTCTACGTATATACTAAGTATAAAAACTCTCATTATCTAAGTCTACAGCCCCAAACTAGGCCATTCTAGGACTAGACGCTACAAGCTTTTCATTTCTTTTTCCCCCTTTCTCTCTCTTGACTTATGAACCCTAAAAGCCCTCTTACTCAAAATAATTCAACTCAAATCATTCCTAAATCCCAAATCTATGAATCCTAACTCAAAATCATTCTCAAATCCATAAACCCCAATCTACCCATCTTTTCTTTTTGGCTGTTCAATTCAGATTTGCTCAACTCCCTTTTCGACTTTTAGTGTTGGTGGCTCTTTGAGAAAAAGCTATTGCATCTGTAGGTTTTCTGTTATTATTTGATATTTTTATTTTGTCCTTGTCAAAGACATATGTGTTCAGTAACCTCCAATTCCCCAAATGGTTCTAGGCATGAATTTTACAATACAGAGTTAGTCATTGAGATAAAGTTGATAAATATTACGTTGAAAAGTGGGAAGGATAAATCAACTAGGCTTATAGTTTAGATGAATCAGAAACTCCAAAACCCCTTTGCTTTCGAGCGATTGGTGAAAGGGGTTGTATGAGGCCAAATTATTTGAGCTAGAATTTTGTGGATTTAAAATTACCGTAAAAATCCTTAGTACTTGATCTTACCTTTAGAAGTAGATATTCTTTAATGGCAAAATTGTAATAGTTATAGTCTTAAATGCAGGTCTCATGAACGTTGTTAGCTACCACACAAACAAAAATTTACAACCAGGGGAGGTAAATATAAAATGAAGATTGAAAAATGGGAAATTTTTTTTTTTAATTGGATAGCAATAATATTAGCCTATTACATCTTGGTGAAAGAATAATGAGTTACGGGCACGCCTATTACATAACATATTTTTTGTAATTATTTTTGTAGGATCATCTTCAGTAGTTGAATCCAGTTACTCCTTTGGTAATGAGGAAGATGTTAGAATTTTCTATTTTGTGGGCTACTATTAATTGGTCATTTGTTGTTTATTAAAACAGGCTAGTAATTTGGTCCATGTGGGAAACAAGCATGAAGGCCTAATTTTGATAAGTGATCTTTATTGTATGGGCTTTGCACGTCTCTTTTGAATTAGTGTGGTATGGCAGTTGTGTAGGCCTGTCCCAGTAGGCCTTTTATGGGGAGGATTACTACTGGGATAATTAAGGTTAATATAAATAAGTGGCTAAGGTCCCCTCTTCTCTTCATAACGTCAGTTTCTTCCCATTGAGATCTGCCATAAGAAGGAGAAGAAGAAGAGGAAGATCATAGCTTGATCGGAGACACTTGCTTCCGCTAAATAATGATGGCTGCCCAATCAGGTATGTATATTATCTTATTATCATATTGGTGTTCTAATATTTGCTTAAGATCTTGGGTATTTCAGATATTATATCTTACATGTGGTATTCAGAGCTAGATCTTAAGTGATATTAGGACCCAAGTCTTATTTAGTTTGAATAATAAGTTTAGATCGTATAAAAGTTGATTTCTTCTTCACTGGTAATCAAGTTTTTATACGGCTTGTGAATTAGCTTAAAACCCATAATACTTCTTGCTTATTATTTCAATTCTTGCTGTTTTAATAAGTTTTGATACATGGGTTTTGTATAAACATGTTGAAATTGAGATTACATGAAGTTTCGGTAGTCAAAAATTTATTAAAACTGGTTGAAAATAAAGCTAACCCGAATGGGTCAAAAAACTGGTTTAGCGGGTTGAGCTATACCTGTCTTGAGGTTGAAGACGATTGGCATTTGTTTTATATATTATATTCAAATTATTCATCTATTACTTTTCCATAACCTTTTGTTGGTATTAGTAATCATTGTTAATTATTATGATTATTTAATTATTTAAAACAAGTCTTGTTGTGTCGGCAATTATTTCAAGACTCATTGTTTGATTGTGAAATATTTTGGCATTTATGTCCACTTTCATAACACTTTCCCGACAAATGTCACTATTAAAATTGTTTGATTGTGAAATATTTTGGCATTTATGTATTATTTTAATTTAAGCCAAAATATATATGCATGACTTGTTGAAATTTTGGAACCAATCAGTTTGATAAGGATCAAGACATTGTGATTAAATGCAACATATAATTTTTGAAAGACCATGAGATACATTTGGTATCCGTATCTCATATTGAATGGTCTATTGTATACATTTTGTCAAGTATACAAATTTTGTAATTGGGCAAATTTAATTTTTTCCTGGTTTGAGAAAATCTTTTATTAGTTGATATAAGTGTTTGGCTGCCAAAGTGGCTCACTTATGGATATTAATAAAAATTATCTCATTCGTTGGCTACAGGATTGTACCTTGATTGTTTTATACAATCGCCTGCCCAAAGGGGGTTATTGTGTAAGTCAATTTGGTATGTTATATAAAGCATTATGATTGCGATAAACTGGTTTAGAATTTCTATCTGCCCAAAGGGGATAGCTATTCAAAATTGGAATATCTCATGTTAGCTTTATATGAAGAGTACCTATTAGTATGTTACATTCTCTGCCCAAAGGGGAGTCTGTGATGATACACCAGGGCTCTTGGTTGTTCATTGGCACATTATGAATTGTTGCTTAATATATTTGCCCATTAACTAATAAGTTGCATTATTTTTTGTTTTAATCAGTGACTTTTGGTGTGAATAAGAATCAAGCTACTGTTGAGATTCTGAATGGCTCTAATTATAAGAGGTGGTCTAAGGACTTGAACTTTGCTTTTGTTATGAGTGAGATAGACATAGCCTTGCGTGTTGATAAGCCTGCAGCTCTCACTGATCAAAGCACTGCTGCTGAAAAGGAGTTGTTTGCTCAATGGGATAGAGCAAACCGTATGTGTGTAGAGGCCATTAGGAGAACCGTTGCTGAACATCTGATGAGTGGTCTAGAAAAGATTGAAAATGCTAAGGAGCTTTATGCTGCTATAGGCAATAGGTATGAACAATACAATAAGTCTGAGGCTGAGGCTCTTATGAGTGAGCTGACGAGTATGAAATACAACAGTGAAGGAGGTGTTAGAGATTTCATTATGAGAATGGTCCACATTCAAACCAAACTAGGTGCCCATCAAATTTCTCTCCCTGACCAATTCCTTGTTCACCATGCCTTGAATGCTTTACCTCATGAGTTCACCCAAATCAAAACTGCCTATAATGCTGTGAATGAAACCTGGAGTGTCAATGACCTTATTGCCAAATGTGTTGCTGAGGAAGAAAAACTCAAGAAAGAAAAAAATGAGATTGCCTTACTTACCACCTATTCCAAACCTCATTATCGAAAGAATCTTGGAAAACCTGGGAAGATTAGGTTTAATGCTCCTAATAAGGTTAAGGACGATAAGGGACAGGTTAGTGGTCAGACTAAATGGATAAGAGGTCCAAATGCTGCCATTAAGAAAGATGTCAAGTGCTTCTTTTGTAAGAAGAAAGGTCATATCAGGGTCGATTGCCTCAGGTTTAAATCTTGGTTAGAGAAAAAGAATAAACAAGGAGGTAACTCATTAACTCTCAACTCACTAGCTCTCGTTTGTTATGAATCCTATTTTGTTAGTGCCCCACCGAATTCTTGGTGGCTTGATAGTGGTGCAACTGTTCATGTTGCTTGTACATTGCAGGGATTCAAAAGCAAACGGAAGCCAAGTGAGAGTGAGGCCAAGCTTAAAGTTGGAAATAATGCTGAAGTAGATGTTAAGCATGTAGGAACCATAGGTTTAAATTTGAGTTCTGGTTTTGAACTTGTTATGAATTATGTTTTTCATATTCCATCTTTTAGGAGAAATTTGATTTCTGTTTCTGCTTTAGACAAAGTTGGATACTATTTTGGCATTGGAAATGGAAATGTTGATTTGATTTTAAACTCAAATATTGTTGGAAATTTTAAACTTGTTGATTGTCTCTACAAATTGAGTTTATCTCCTAATAATGAGTATAGTTGCATGAATGTTGAAAACATTGTGTCTAAAAGGTCTTTGATTAAAGAGAGGTCTTCCTTGTTGTGGCATAAGAGATTAGGTCACATTTCTAATGAAAGAGTTGGAAGACTCATAAAAGACAACATTTTACCTTCTCTTGATTTTGAAAACTTAGACACATGTGTTGATTGCATTAGAGGGAAAATGACTAAGACTAAGAAGAAAGGGGCAACTCGAAGTTCTGACCTTTTGCAAATTGTGCACACTGACATTAGTGGACCTCTTACACCTACTTTGTGTGGTAACAAATATTTTGTTACTTTTATTGATGATTTTTCTCGTTATGGTTATCTTTACTTGATTGATGAAAAATCAAATGCTCTTGAAAAGTTCAAAGTTTTTAAAACTGAAGTAGAAAAACAATTAGGGAAAGTCATCAAGATTGTTAGGTCTGATCGTGGTGGTGAGTATTATGGCAAACATGGTACAACTGGGCAGCATATGGGTCCATTTGCCAAATACTTGCAAGAATGTGGGATTGTTGCCCAATATACTATGCCTGGTAGTCCTGAACAAAATGGTGTGGTTGAAAGGCGCAATCGCACCCTTAAAGATATGATGAGGAGCATGATGAGTAGAACTAACCTTCCTGAGTCTCTTTGGGGTGAAGCCATTAAGACTGCCCTGTATATTCTTAACAGAGTACCTAGTAAATCTGTTCCCAAAACACCTTTTGAATTGTGGACTGGTAGGAAACCTAGTTTGAACCATTTTCGAGTTTGGGGTTGTCCTGCTGAGGTTAGAATCTATAATCCTTTTGAAAAGAAAACTGAACCTAGAACTACTCGCTCATTCTTCATAGGATACCCAGCCCATTCTAAGGGATATATGTTATATTGTCCTACACGTGGCACTAAAGTTGTTGAGTCACAAGTGGCGAAATTTCTTGAATGGGATGTGGCAGATGATGTTGTGGTAGATAATGTTGATAGTGAACTTCCTAGACATGTTGATCTTCCTCTGCCTGTTTCACAAGGTAGTGTGGTGCCTATGGATGTTGAGAGAGAAGATTCTGGGCAACACATTATTGATCCTCCTCCTCAAAATATTGATAATGCTCCAATTGAAGTTCCTCCTGTTCAAAATAATGAGGTTGATGTTCCCTTGAGAAGATCTATTAGGCAAAAGAGGTCAGCCATTTCTGATGATTATGTTGTTTTTCTTGGAGAAAGTGATTATGATATTAGTCATGTTGTGGATCTTGTGAGCTTTAGTGAAGCTGTTAATAGTTCTCAGTCTGATATGTGGATGGATGCAATGAAAGATGAGATGAGCTCTATGACTCAAAATTATGTTTGGGAGCTTATTGAGCTTCCAAAAGGTTGTAGGTCAATTGGTTGCAAATGGGTCTATAAAACCAAGAAAGATTCCAAAGGGAAAATTGAGAGATTTAAAGCTAGATTGGTGGCAAAAGGATTTACTCAAAGAGAAGGAGTAGATTATAATGAGACTTTTTCACCAGTGTCTTCCAAGGATTCTTTTAGAATCATTATGACCTTGGTAGCACATTTTGACTTAGAGCTTCACCAGATGGACGTGAAGACAGCTTTTCTGAATGGCGATCTTAGTGAGGAGATTTATATGAAGCAACCTGAAGGTTTTGAGGAGCCTAGAGGTGAACACTTGGTGTGTAGACTCAAAAAGTCTATCTATGGGCTTAAGCAAGCTTCTAGACAGTGATACTTGAAATTTGATGAGGTTGTTACTTCCATGGGTTTTGAGGAGAATAAGGTTGATCAGTGCATATACCTTAAAATTGGTGGGAGTAGATTCATTTTTCTTGTACTATATGTAGATGACATCTTACTTGCTAGTAATGATGTTGGATTGTTGCATGAAACTAAGCAGATATTGACCAAGACTTTCGACATGAAAGATCTTGGTGAAGCCTCTTTTGTGCTTGGGATTGAGATTCATAGGGATAGATCTCGGAATTTATTGGGACTTTCTCAGAAAGCTTATATTGATCGTGTGCTTAAAAGGTTTAATATGCAGAATTGTAAACCTGGAGATGCACCTATCATTAAAGGTGATAAGCTTAGTCTCAATCAGTGTCCAAAGAATGATTTGGAAAGGAAGTCTATGGAGAGCATTCCCTATTCCAGTGCAGTGGGGAGTCTCATGTATGCTCAGGTTTGCACCAGACCTGACATTGCCTTTGCGGTAAGTGTTCTTGGCAGATATCTTTCTAACCCTGGTTTAGATCATTGGGTTGCTGCTAAGAAAGTAATGAGGTATTTGCAGAAGACTAAAGATTATATGTTAGTGTATAGAAAGGTGGATAATCTGGAGATTATTGGGTATACAGATTCTGATTTTGCTGGATGTCAGGATGATATGAAGTCCACCTCAGGGTACATTTTTATGTTAGCTGGAGGAGCTGTTTCTTGGAAGAGTGTTAAACAAACACTTTTAGCTTCTTCAACTATGCAGGCTGAGTTTGTTGCTTGTTATGGGGCTGCTACGCAAGCTATTTGGCTTAAAAATTTTGTTTCAGGCCTTTGTGTTGTTGATTCTATCTCTAGACCATTGATGATTTACTGTGATAATAGATCTGCAGTGTTGTTTTCTAAGAACAACAAAACTACTAGCGGGTCTAAACATTTAGAGATAAAATACCTCAAGGTGAGGGATTTTGTGAAAAATGGTGACATAGTTGTTGAGCACATTGACACCGATAGTATGCTTGCTGATCCTTTGACTAAAGGGTTGAGACCTATAGCATTTAGTAGACATGTTGAGAGCATGGGTATTATTGAGTCTTTTAATGTACTTGGTTAGTGGGAGTTATGAATTCTCACATTATAGTTTACATTATTTATATTGAGACTCATTTATGTTTTGAGACATCATTATGATGATTGATTGATGATTCTCATTGAGAATAATCCATGCTATCTTCTATTTTCATATGTACATGTACTTTGATGAAGATTTGCTTATATATGTTGTAAAATCTTAAGATTTGGTGTCTATCTTAAGTAGGACTGTTTTGTCAATTGGGTATGTCTCATAAATGGCACCATATAAGGATCAGTGGGAGACATACAGGCATATTGTTGATGCCAAAGAGATTTCTCATATTATTTAGAGAAATCATAAAGAGAACCGACAATGAAAGTAGCACATTAAGATCACATTTGGTGCTATTTTCTTGCTACACAACCACACTAAGATCTATTGTCGATAAGATTACTTATACTTGTAACCATGGATTGGTCTTGTATCATTAAAGGGTACAAAGGCTGCCATGATTCAGTATTTGTTGGTTTTAATGGACAGGATCATGAGATGTTGTTTCTATGGACTGAATTGTTTTCAAATTGTGGCCACATCAAAAATTAAGTTAACTAGCCTGGTGTCATTTTTTTGAAAATATTTTCTAAAATTTAAAATAAACACCAATTAATATTGCCCAAGTGGGAGAATGTTAGAATTTTCTATTTTGTGGGCTACTATTAATTGGTCATTTGTTGTTTATTAAAACAGGCTAGTAATTTGGTCTATGTGGGAAACAAGCATGAAGGCCTAATTTTGATAAGTGATCTTTATTGTATGGGCTTTGCACGTCTCTTTTGAATTAGTGTGGTACGGCAGTTGTGTAGGCCTGTCCCAGTAGGCCTTTTATGGGGAGGATTACTACTGGGATAATTAAGGTTAATATAAATAAGTGGCTAAGGTCCCCTCTTCTCTTCATAACGTCAGTTTCTTCCCATTGAGATCTGCCATAAGAAGGAGAAGAAGAAGAGGAATATCATAGCTTGATCGGAGACACTTGCTTCCGCTAAATAATGATGGCTGCCCAATCAGGTATGTATATTTTCTTATTATCATATTGGTGTTCTAATATTTGCTTAAGATCTTGGGTATTTCAGATATTATATCTTACAGAAGAATGATGTTTATGAGTTGATGAGATGGAAAAAGAAACTATGGATTTTCTAAGTTTTCTATGAGATAGAAAAATAAGCTATGAATTTTTTTAGTTTTCTAAATTGTTGTGATGATTAAATAACTTGCATGTTTCTTAGATAATTGTGTGATGTTATTATTTCTTGAATTGGCATGAATTTTATGTTAATTGTTATGTTAGTTTGTTATTTTTTTAATTAATTTTATTAGAAATAGATTAAATTATTAATTGATGATCTATACATTCAACGTATATTTATAAGATTCGAGTAATTAGCGGGTAGTTAGAAATTTAATAAGATAGGATTCGGATAAATAATTTAAAATTTAGCCAAATAATTAAAGGGTACGGTACCTTATAACTTTATAGGATTAGGTTTCGTGGATACCTTACCCATGGTCATCCCTATATATATCACTGGTATATAATTATATATCATAACGGGCTCTTTATGCATGCACCATGCTTCGGAGTTCGGATCTTTTAACTGCAACACACCTGACGTAAACATGATGACCAGCCAGTTGTAATTATCTCTTTAATTAAGATTAATACAAAATTAAGTCACAGTCAAAATGATCAGAAGTAAATGTATAAAGAATGGGCGGCTAATAAAATTCTTGTTGAATAATCCCATGCATTGGCCTATGGTCGTTCACCTACCAAATCACAAAACTAAAATTGAAATAATAAAAGAATAAAAAGAAGAATGCTCGGCTCGCTATTCCAAAAAAGTTACCCCGATTTGTAGGGGTGCTTTGGTCATTTCAAAAAGCCCTCTCCAAAGCAAAGGAAGATCTCTTTAATCCCCATTAAATTAAATATAATTACTTAAGACTCTGCATGTCCCTATTTATTTATATATTTTTAGAAGTTTTATTTGTCTATTTTTATTAGTCTTTTTTAATATTAATTATTAATTTTTTTAAAATTATTCTTTTAAACTATTTTTTTCTCTTAAATGAATATTTTTTAAATAAAAAGGAGAATAAAATAAGAAAGAGATATAAGTAAAATAAAAAAGTAAAAGTAAATATATATGAAATTTTACACAATAACTGTTTTTTATCTTATGTAAAACAGTTAATTAAGATAGATAAATAGGAAAAGAGAGAATAATTAATTAATTAATCAATTAGCATGGCTTTCTATTTATTTTTAAGAGGAAATCTAAGTGATTACAATTTTCAGACTTAATTTTAAAGATTTAAGATTTATAATTCTATAAAATAAAAGGAAATCATTTATATTATGCAGTTCAAAATTTTTATATATTAAGAAATTAATGGAGGCTCAAATACAACTTCTATAAAATAGTTCAGGTCAACTCTTTCTTTGAATATATAATGAATAATTTTTTAAGGATTACTAATAATTTGTTTTGGGATAATAAACAAATTCTTTAGATGACTATGTTAAAAATAAAAAACAAAGATTTACGAGTATGAATAATAAATATAATATATAAAAGAAACATCGGCTTGCCATAAGTTCAGAAATATAGATAAATATATATATATATATATATGTGTGTGTATTAAATGACCTCAAATCAAATAATGATCCATGGGTTTTTTTTTTTTAACTTTTCCTACCTTCTTATGTTCCCTTGACGAACAAGTTTAATCATCAACCAACCAAATCCATCATTTCTCATGTATGTCCCAAAATAATCTGCCTTTGCATTTTGGTCAAGCAAATTATTTTGTCACTACTCTTTCAAAATAGGTTTAACTTAAACGACATTATTGTTCTAGACTCTAGAGTGAAGAAATTATTATTACATAAATTTCTTCCAAGAAGATTTGTCTGCCACCTTGACTTTTTAATAGTTTTATAAAACCCCAATTCTTTTGAAGAGTTAGTCCGGTATTATTTAGTGTTTAAACATATATTTTTTTTTTGAAGAAGAAGAATTAAACATGTTATTTTGAAACTTAATGTAATCCTCAATGTTTTATGTTAAGTTTTATATAATAGATGTTGTACACATGATATGCATTAATTAGATAAATGCATTTTGATTAGTTATTTTCAAAACATTGATGGTTTCTCATTTTGAGTGTGATCGTTAGGATTTTACGAACTTTTAAATATGTCGTATGGAAATTTGGAGTTGTTCATTTTAACATTTGTATGTGTAGATTAATCAGATCATTCATCCTGTAAAAAACAAAAAAAATTGATAGGAAGGTTAGTCTTTGGCTATAAGAATGACTTTATATGGAGAATAAGCCACTTATTGTTTGGTCTTAATTATTGCTTCACCAGTAAATGAGTGGCACCTACTACAATGATGTAGTTTTTTGTTAGAGATGACGACGGATAGGGTACTTGTTAATTTTAAGGTACCCAAATCTGAATCCTAATATTTTTTAAAGTACTTGAACCCTATAACTACTTAGTTATTTTGTACTAAAATCATTACCCGAACTTGACTCGAATAATATTAGAATTACTCGATAAATAACCGAATAACTTTAATAATTCAAATAACATTAAAATAATAAATTAAAATTAAGTCATAATAAAAATAAATCAAAGTTAAATAAATCATATTTTTAATAATTTACAAATTTTAATAAGTATTATATAATTATTATATTAATTATAAGTAATTTATAAGTAAAAGTATAATAAAAAAATAAAAATTTAACATTAAAATAAATTAATTTGAACTGGATTCGGGTATTTGGTACCTTGAGACCACTATCCGAACCCTTTACAGGTACTAAAATAACTATTCAAACTCGATTATAAAATACCATAATACTACTTAATTGGATCGGATAGTTTAAAATACCTTATTATAAACTATCCATTGTCATCCATATGTTTTGCTAGTAACTAGGAAAATGAACTTTGCTCTCTTTTTTGATTTATTCAAAAAATGAAATGTGCTAAAATTGGTTGAAATTGGTTGAAATTTTGAAAATTTCATCAATGTAGCTAAAATTTGTTCATTATAATTTCGTCCTCATTATGGTTTAAAGAAAACCGATTAGCACACTAAGGTTTGAATTTAATATGTCCATATAATTTTTTTTTTTGAAGAAGTTCATATAGTTTCATGTTTGAAGAGCTGATTTGAGTCTCTCATATACCTTGTTTTAAGTACACAAGAGATGGTTAAATCCGTTTAGATCTTGCATCACAATTTTCATCAGCATGTATGTGTGTGGCCTCGTTGAATTGATGTAATTTCTCGAAGTAAATTGTAAACCAATTCGAATTCAAGCAACTAAGATTGGCTTCAATTTATGAGATTGGCATGGGTTTTCTTTTTCTTGGCATATAAGTAACACACAACATGAGATATAAAAATTATAAATGTACAATATCTATATAATGCAATTGATAGATAAGTGGCTAATGATTATGTCCAAATTTAAAACTTTCCCTTTCAAATGTTTGGTGTATTCATCATTTTAGTATTAATTACCACAAGTGTTAAGAATCAATTCACCAAAAAACTGTGAATAACATGAAATTAGTCCCATTTCAAAAAAATCCGGTAGAGAATTAAGAGAAGCAGTAATTGTGAAGCAAGTAATAATGTACGGTTCGGACAAAATCCCTAGATTCTTTGCAAGGGAAAAAGATTTTACCCACAAAATCACCACCAAAAATATCCCAAGATGGATTAGATTAAAGATCATTGGTCTTTTGGTTTCACCTTGCCACTACATTCTCCTCGGTTGACTCCATTTTCCAGGCTCACACACCTTAAAAACGCCACCAAATCTCACCTTCCCTCCGGGTCCCACCATTGAAAACGAGCCCACCCACTCTAATCCCCTGCTCTCCCTGCCGTAAAGTTCCATTTACACCTCTTCCATTCCCTTTATGCCACGTCTTATTTCCCCTTAAATTACCGAAACACCCCTCGACGTGCCTCTCCCTCCCGCCTCCCCTCCTCCACGTCATGTCATTTCTGGGTTCAGTTCGGACCGGAAGTTAATAAAATGTGACCCCGAGTCCAACCTCCCACCCCGTTGCACAAGGCCTTGTTTGCCAGGGTTAATTAAAAAAAATTGTTAAAAGTTAGAACACCTGAATAATTAATAAACTACCGGTACTAGTGTTGTTATGATAGGAAATCTACAAAGGCTGCAAGCTGGCAACTAGGTAATGCTTAAAGTGTTAAATGCCCTCTAATCTAAAGCCACAAAACAAATTTCCCTTTTTAGTTCCGCCAAACAAACCCATAACTCTTAAAAAACTGACTAAAATAAAAGGAAAATAATTAAAAAGCAGTAGCTCCAAATAAAGTACTATTCAAATTGATCTATAGTTTAAACATTTTTTTCCTTTTTAAAGCGGAGTAATTAATTAACAAGAGGATTAATTAAAATTTAAAAATGTATATTATTATTATTATTATTAGAGAAAAAGAGACGGGTGCATTGGAAATGTCTTCTCATTTCTTTTCAACCTCTCCCAGGCGATTTCCTGCTTACTTTTCCCATCTTTGACTCTCCCCTGCACTTTCTTTTTTCCTTTTTTTTTTTCTAACACAAAAACAAAGCATAAGCGCAAAACTCCAGGCTCTCTTCCTGATTTTCCCTTTTTCTCTCTCCTCCTTCTTCCTCTTTCCATTCGGTTCAGACGGTAACTGCAAGGTGTTACGCCGGTGCTTCCTTCCGGTCACCGCCGTAGGGCCGTCTCTTTGACCTTTGAGTCGTCACGATATCAGTCAAACTTGAGCTTCGACTTAGTCGTGGCGGGTTTCTAGAGGTGAATGCTTAGGGTTTCGGTGTGGAAGGAGGAGAGTCCGTAGATCTGCTTGAAGCTTGGCTGTAATTTGTTTTGTTGTTTGGTTGTGTTTGGAAATGAAGAGGTGAAGGTGTTTGGATGGTTAGCTTAGGAGGGAAGAGGAGGAGAAGAGAAGAGCAAGGAGGAGGAGGAGGTAACAGCAGATGATGAACGGAGCTCAAGAGAGCGATCGTAGAGGGAGGTGGCATTTTGGTAATTTCTTCACATGGAATGGCAGATCTTGTTAGCTACGGCAATGCCCAACGTGACATCGACCAGGTCTCTCTTCTTCTCTTTCTCTTTCTTTATTTCTTCACCGCTCTTGTTTTCTTTGATTTTTGGTAAATTTTAGGCTTTCTTTTTAGTTATTTCTTATTTAATTCTGTAAACTTTGTTTTGCTTTCATTTTTCTCCCCCAGTTTTCTCTGATCAAAGGGGAGAAGTGAGGATTAATTTTGTGGAAATTTTGGATTTCTTTTCTGTTATTTCCGTTATGGATGAGAGGGGTATTTGTTTTCAACTTTCTAGATTTTAGTAGACTTTTCAAAGCTTGGAATAAGGTTGTATGCGCCTTATTCAGGAAATCAAATATGTTTGAGAATGTTAAAATTTATGTTATTTCTT
Source organism: Microcos paniculata (assembly GCA_030664755.1). Taxonomy (NCBI): domain Eukaryota; kingdom Viridiplantae; phylum Streptophyta; class Magnoliopsida; order Malvales; family Malvaceae; genus Microcos; species Microcos paniculata. Next base: position 22,853,969 of record CP131461.1, read on the forward strand.
TATTAGTATAAATTCCATTGGAAAATGATTGACGAATTTGGCTGGTAAAATTGGAAGTTGCATGCTTGATTAGGTAGCAAATGAGAAACTCTGACTTGAAGAAATATTGTACGATAAGTTTTGAAAATGTTACAGGCCTTGCCAATGTCCGTCGCATTGTGTCAATAGTGCCTTGACTGTTACTATGTATTACAGCTAAAAGTAGGTTATATTTAGAACATTGAATAAATACTTGTGTATTAGTCAGGAGGTGAGTGATGTTTAATGTACTAGATCATGCTTCTCAATATCAATTTATATTTAGAATGTTAAGTGACAATGTGTGGTTTGTTGAATATAACATATTCTTATCGTTGTTATTATTCGTATTATTATTACTCTATTTTTGTTTATTTCTTTGCTTTTCAATGGTTATGTTGTTAATTTGGATCAACAATTTGCTGTTTAGTTCTTCATGTTGTTATCCTCAGGGTTTGGAAATAATCTTCTTATATTATGTAGGCGTTAATAGCTTTGAAGAAGGGTGCTCAGCTTCTGAAATATGGTCGCAAGGGAAAGCCTAAGTTTTGTCCATTTAGACTTTCTCATGTAAGTTGGTTCTAGTTTTTGAAGCCTTTCTTTCACATTCCTCTATTTTGTGAATCTTACCATTACTGCTTTGTTAGAATGTGGTAAGTTGAAATGTGCCCAAATACTGTGGGACTGATGCGAAAACAATGCATTGAAGTTCATTTAATCTTGCTATTATTGGAAGTGCTAGTTATGTTGACGTCGAGATTTATGAAAGTAACTTATGATTTTATCGTCTAAAATGCTTCATCGCAGTTTGGTAATTGCCTTTCCACTTTATACAAGCATGCCACTCTGAAAGAAGATACAAGTGCACAGTGATTGGCTTTTTTGGCATGCATGCTGGTCCTAAGTTGACCACAGTTTTAGGACTCATTTCTGAATCAGCAGTTGATTCTGGATTGAATGTTGCTTCGGTTTTGGCACAATTGTTATGATTTAGCTTAGTAACAGTTCCATGCTTTTGTTTAAATTTTGCATGGCCTACTACACTAACTGTTTAATTTGTTAAAATTGCAGGATGAAACATCTTTAATCTGGATATCAAGCAACGGTGAAAGAAGTTTGAAGCTAGCCTCTGTATCTAAAATTATTCCCGGACAAAGAACTGTGAGATCTCTGAGCTTCCTAATTTTTCATACATATATAGTAAATTATAAACTATTCTTTACTGTTTTAATCGTATCCTCTACCTTCCTCCCTGCTGTGCTTTCAACTTTCCTTTTGAAAGTGTACTAATTTACTTCTTTAATGCTCGATCAGGCTGTTTTCCAGCGGTATCTCCGTCCTGAGAAGGATTATTTATCCTTTTCTCTTATATATAACAACGGGAAAAGGTCACTTGATCTGGTTAGTAGTGCACTTTTAACATTGTGTTTCTAGATGAATGATAAACCACTATTGAACATTTTATTTCTCTTTCTTGCATCTGTTGTTAATTCAATGTGTTGTTGGCTCCTAGATTTGCAAGGACAAAGTTGAGGCGGAGGTTTGGATTGCAGGCCTCAAAGCATTAATATCCTCTGGTCAGGGTGGACGCTCAAAAATTGATGGCTGGAGTGATGGAGGCCTCTACCTTGATGTAATTCCATTGACTATTTGACTCCTTATGACTGCTAATATATATGTGGTTTTCATCTTTCATGAGGTGCTATACTTAATGGCATGTTTGCTATTTGTACATTTTCTAAATGTGACAATATTTTGCTCAAGAATTATTCATGAACCAATCCAGAATGAAGTCTGTGTGTGTGCAATTACTTGGACCTTTTGCCAAGTTTAGGCAGTTTAGTTAGCTTTGTTGGAATTTAAGTCTTAATTGCTTTACTGTCTATTCCTTTTGGGTATGAAAATTCTTTCATTTATAGGCATAAAAATTCAAGCTCTCTGGTATTTTGTTAATTGTATTACTGTTATAGCTGAAGTTATAAATTGTATTTGATATAAATGTTCATCACTAATTGATTTCAGGATGACAGAGACCTGACATCGAATAGTGCGAGTGACAGTTCTGTTAGCGCTCCTAGAGATATTAGCTCCCCCGAGGTTTCAGTCAATTTTAACCCAAACACTTCTCCAAAGAATTTGCGGCCTGAGAATTCTTTTTATTCTGAAAGGTCACATGTAGCATCAGACGGCACAAATATGCAAGTAAAAGGACCTGGTTCAGATGTTTTCCGTGTAAGTGTTTCTAGTGCCCCAAGTACTTCAAGTCATGGTTCTGCACCAGATGATTATGATGCTTTAGGGGATGTGTACATATGGGGTGAGGTTATTTGTGATAATGTTGTGAAAGTTTTGGCTGATAAGAATGCTAATTATTTGAGCACGAGAGCAGATGTGCTTCTTCCTAGGCCTTTAGAGTCTAATGTAGTTTTAGATGTACATCATGTAGCATGTGGTGTCAGGCATGCTGCCTTGGTGACAAGACAAGGTGAAGTTTTTACATGGGGTGAAGAATCTGGAGGGCGACTTGGCCATGGTGTTGGGAAGGATGTTATTCAACCTCGTCTTGTTGAATCATTGGCTGTTACTAGTGTTGATTTTGTTGCCTGTGGAGAATTTCATACTTGTGCCGTTACAATGGCTGGGGAACTTTATACATGGGGAGATGGTACTCACAATGCTGGGCTTCTTGGTCATGGTACCGATGTCAGCCACTGGATACCGAAGAGAATTTCAGGTCCTCTTGAGGGACTTCAAATTGCTTCAGTAACTTGTGGTCCATGGCATACAGCCTTGATAACATCAACAGGGCAGCTGTTTACTTTTGGGGATGGCACATTTGGTGTTTTGGGACATGGTGACAGAGAAAATATTCCATACCCAAGAGAAGTAGAGTCTCTGTCTGGTTTGAGAACAATTGCTGTGGCATGTGGAGTGTGGCATACTGCTGCCATTGTGGAGGTTATTGTCACGCAGTCTAGTGCTAGTGTTTCATCTGGTAAATTATTCACATGGGGGGATGGGGACAAAAATCGTCTTGGACATGGGGATAAGGAACCGCGGCTTAAACCCACATGTGTTCCAGCGCTGATTGATTATAATTTTCACAAAGTTGCTTGTGGGCATAGTTTAACAGTTGGTTTGACAACATCAGGGCATGTTTTTACAATGGGAAGTACAGTGTATGGTCAACTTGGGAATCCCTATGCTGATGGGAAGATACCATGTTTGGTAGAAGACAAGCTTTCAGGGGAATGTGTTGAAGAAATTGCCTGTGGTGCATATCATGTAGCGGTTTTAACATCCAGGAATGAAGTCTATACATGGGGAAAGGGAGCTAATGGTAGATTGGGCCATGGAGATATTGAAGATCGAAAAACTCCTACTCTAGTCGAGGCCTTGAAGGATAGACATGTGAAATATATTGCTTGTGGATCAAATTATAGTGCTGCAATATGTCTTCATAAATGGGTATCTGGTGCTGAGCAATCTCAGTGCTCGGCTTGTAGACAGGCATTCGGGTTCACCAGAAAAAGGCATAACTGCTATAACTGTGGACTTGTGCACTGCCATTCCTGCAGTTCAAGGAAGGCACTTAGAGCAGCTTTGGCTCCTAATCCTGGGAAACCATATCGTGTCTGTGATTCCTGCTTTGCCAAGCTGAACAAGGTTTCAGAAGCTGGGAATAACAGGAGGAATTCTGTCCCTCGCCTTTCAGGTGAGAATAAGGACAGGTTGGATAAGGCTGAGATAAGATTATCCAAGTCAGCAACTCCTTCTAATATGGATTTGATTAAGCAGTTAGACAACAAAGCAGCCAAACAAGGCAAAAAAGCTGAAACATTCTCCCTCGTTCGCTCTGGTCAGGCACCTTCTTTATTACAGTTGAAAGATGTTGTTTTGTCTACTGCTGTGGATTTGCGACGAACAGTTCCTAAACCTGTTCTTACTTCGTCTGGGGTAAGTTCCAGATCTGTTTCACCTTTCTCAAGGAGACCTAGCCCTCCTCGTTCTGCAACCCCAGTTCCAACAACATCAGGACTTTCTTTCTCCAAAAGTATCACGGATAGTTTGAAAAAGACAAATGAACTTTTGAATCAAGAAGTGCTCAAATTGCGTGCACAGGTATGGATGCTGTAATGCTGGTGCTTTTAATATTGTATTTCATTTTGTTAGTCCAGACATACGGGAAGGGGATGGGCCTTATGGAAACTGAACTAATGTAACTGTGATGATTATGTATCTGTTTAGGTTGAGACCCTCAGACAGAGATGTGAGCGCCAAGAACTGGAGCTTCAAAAATCAACAAAGAAAGCTCAGGAAGCTATGGTGCTGGCTGCAGATGAGTCTGCTAAATCTAAAGCTGCAAAAGAAGTTATAAAGTCACTGACAGCACAGGTTACCATCAGCTTTATATTTATATTGTTCTCTCTATTGTTTCACTGAATCCTCTTCCCTCTGTGGAAATCTATAGTGTGCATAACTTGCAAATCAATGTTAGCGTCCTGTACTCACGCCAGTTTGAAATTTTGAAGCATATAAACTAGTGATATGCATAATGATTGAGTCAACATTATTAGCTGTTTAAGATGATTACGTGATTCCTCTCATCAGCTTATATGTTATGAAATTCTTTTATTTTAGTGATCATAAAATCCTTTGCATTCTTAATTATGGGATTTTGGTGTCAGTTTGCAATCCTAGACTATTCTCTGCCTTGTCAATTTGCTTCTCATGATGCTTATGTGGATTTACTTCTATGTTACTTCCCAGCTCAAGGATCTGGCTGAGAGGTTGCCACCTGGAGTTTATGACTCTGAGAATATTAGACCGGCATACCTGCCAAATGGCTTGGAGCCAAATGGTATTCACTATCCGGATGCAAATGGAGAGGGACATTTGAGATCTGACTCAATTGCTAGTTCTTTCCTTGCTTCCCCTACTGCAGTTGACTCTACTACAATCAATGGCACTCAGAGCCCTGCCCAATCGCTTAGGGAAGCAACTGGAGCCAATGGGAGAGATGCCCATTCAGATACCAGACTGCCCAATGGTAGTGGAAGTTTTCAAGCAGGTAGTAGCACTGTCTCGGAGGCTGGTGGTGAAAGGGAATCTGGGTCATTTGGAGATGGTGAAAACGGTATGAAATCTAGAAATTCTGCGTTGGTTGCTAACGGTAATCAAGTGGAGGCTGAGTGGATTGAACAATATGAGCCTGGAGTGTACATAACACTTGTAGCACTACGGGATGGCACTAGGGATCTCAAACGAGTGCGCTTCAGGTACATTTTCTATGCTTATTTCTATTTCATTATTTTTGCTTTGTCTAAATGCAGCGATAACAACATAAACAAAAAGGATGAACCTGAAAACTAGCAAGTTGTTGATTTAACATCTGAAACTAGTGTAGGTTTGGTTTGTTGGTTTTTCAGTTATCTTAATCATTTTATAATCTCTACTAAGATGATTTGAAAAAGGAAAAACGGAAAGCTATTATTGGATAAACAACAAGAAAACGGAAGAATCGAAAGCACCTGTCTATTTAGGTCTAATTCATTCATCCATGTAGCTGGTGGATGCTCGATTTCCGTAATTACCATATAATTTTATGGATGTGGGAAGTTAACAAAATGTTGTTATGTACAGCCGGAGAAGATTTGGGGAGCACCAAGCAGAAACTTGGTGGTCAGAAAACCGTGAGAAGGTGTATGAGAGGTACAATGTTCGCGGGTCAGACAAAGCATCAGTTTCTGGGCAAACTGCCCGGAGATCAGAGGGAGCCCTCTCACCCACGTCGCAAGTGTAACAAAAGGAGGGAGGGAAATTTACCATCGACTCTTTTTGTGCAGGTGATAAGGCTAAGGAGCGAGCAAACATTTCTTTTTCTTCTTTTTGTTTTTTGAGTCCCCCTCCCTTTTTCTTGCTTTTTTGTTCCCCCAATCTCTAATTTATTTTCTTCCATTTAATTTCTGGGTATCTGCCCTTTACATATCTTGTTGTATTGTAGTGTATATAAAATCATCAATTGCGAGAGAGTCCTGGCAAGAAAGTTTTTGTTCCTTGCTTTCTCCATTCTCATCAGTTCCCCACCTCGTCTCCTTTATTTTATTACACTTTTCTTTTTGTCAGGTTGTCTCTTTTTTTCCTTTTTTTTTTTTTGTAAATTCTAGTTTGGCTGGGTTGGCTGAACCAAAAAAAAAAAAAAAAGGAAGAAAGCTAAATTCTGCTGTAACAAAAATGCTTTATTTATGTTTCGAATAATTAAGCAAAAATATTCAGCTCCGCCTCCCCGAACAATCATTCCCATTTTTTCCTTTTCCTGTAAAGGCTGTCGCTTAAAGACCCACCCAGCTGCTGCCTCAGTGCCTCCTGCTGCTTGTGGATGATTCCTGGGAGTGGGGCTCATTATTCTCCTTTTCCATTAGTGGCCAAATAAAATTGAAGATGTATTCAGCCGTAACCCTGACGCCCCCCCGATTAAGAAGTAAACGTGATTCTTTCTCCCTTCAATCATGCCCCAGCTCATATGTGTGTGTGTATATATATAATATTAGTTTATTTGGAGTTGAACGGAAAGAGTTTGATATTCTTTAAATAAGATATTAAGTCCATATTTGTGAATGAAAAAAAAAGGGATTTTAGGGAGTTTTACTTCGTTTAGGGTACAAAACAACTTGACTTTAAATTAGTCAAGGTGCAATGAAGGTTTATAAAAAAAAAATGAATTTTGTTTAAATTTCGTTTGCTGAGAGTTGAGTTCAGCACCCTATCAATAGGTCAGACCGCTGTTGGAGAAAGACAATTAAAACCCAGTAAATTCTTAAAATGGTAAAACTACTCGGTACTTTGGTTGGTTAGGCAACTAGAATTTCTGTCAACCTTACTGAACCCAATACAAATCCATGCCAATTTTATATAGGCAATGGAAAAAACTGAAAAGAAGGAATAGGTGAGTAGTTTCTGACATCAACATGAGATGAGTCTCATAAATTACGCTATCAATATGAGCAACAAATATGGCATGCATTTGGTGCTCAAAATTTGCTGAAGAGTCTCACCGAGTTGCATGGAATTTGCCACAAAAAAAAAAAAAGCAATGCAATGCAATATTTATAACTTAAATGTTTTTGATTCATCAGTCATGGTGTTACGTACCCATCTGATAACTAATTCCATAAGTGGAAATGACACAATAATACATAGGAAGTTATTACATTTCTGTTGATCTCCAATAAAATCCTTAACAAAACCTGACATTTTGAATTGCCTTCTTCTTAATGGAACTATTTAATTTTTGGGTCATTTTTCTGTTTTTCATTCTGACTAATCCACTCACCCAATAGAAAATAATGAAATTGTAACAAAAAAAAAGAAAATAATGAAATTGTCTGCAGACTTTTAACATTTTCCTTTTAACTTTTAACTCTTTTAGCTCTTAACCTCAAATGAAATATGGCAATTTGTGAATCATTTACAAGTACATATTCTTGGGAATTAATGCCCATTGAAAAATGTACAAGAACTAAGGGCTCATAGTCATCATATATAGATTGAAAGAAATACTCAGAATGATGTCACCAAGCCATCATTTATATGCATTGCAGCTCTTAGTTAGGTTTCTAATGCTGAAAATGGAAGAAATTAGTCGCATATATCCACCAATATTGATGCCTAATTTCTTTGCCTGTCAAAAATCAAGAAAACCAAAGACAATCCATGGGGTCACAATTGTCAGAATATGATTCCTCAGATTTTGTCAGATTAACAACAAAAATATAACAACAGAATCATTCGAATTTACAAATTATTAACGCAAAATAAATAATTATCCCATGTAATTGAATAAAGAAAAAACTAATCACTACATCTTAGATAACTTCTTTCATCTTTAAATACAATTATTATTTTCTTCTGCAAAATATAAAAATTTTCTTGCACTCACATAATTATATTACTGAGTAATGTACACAAATTTCTAATATACTATAACCGGGGTTTATTGAAAAGCTAATTGCTGTTTAGTGTACAGTTAACTACTTTTAAGCCTTGAAATGAACTAGGGTCAGCACATAATCCTATTGCTTTATTGATGATTAAGAGGGAAACTGCAAAGTCTTGCTTAAGTCAACCTAGTGACCGACAACGAGAATGGTCAGTAGCTCAAAAATGTTGCCAGTTTTGAAAAATTTTCCATGGCAGTTTGTAAAATGATAAGAAACTCTTTGCATAGGGGCTGTTTTTGTCTAACCAAACCATCTTGAATTTCCCCTCTTAATCGAAATCCAAAATTTACTCTATTAACCACCTTTGACATTGGCTTCCCCCTTTGATAAATTCATACTCTCTCACATGGGGCTACCACTTCCGTAGGGTAATGCCGTTGAATTTGAATGTTTTGTGCTTTCAGTATTTGAAATTTTTATAAATTATTTTCTTCTCTTATGGGAGAAAAAAAAACCCTTAGAAAAGCAGATCAGATGAAGTTCATTTTATCAATAACTTTTTGAGCAATTCAATGGCGAATGAGGCTTTGAATCCTCTTGTCCCTTTCCCCATTCTCCTATCTAGAAAAGCAAAAGGAAAAGGAAAGAAGTCTGTTTTTGCATGTTTTAATATACTAAATTTAATTAAGCAAGTTATTGAATGATTTGACTTGCATGGTTATAATTAATTAGTAGTATTTCTTATGATGTATATATGCATGGTAATATTAATTTTTTTTTGGCCTCCATGGTAATATTAATTAGTTAAAATTTGTAGAATTAAGAATTTAATATCTTACATGCAGATTAAGAGATTGTTGATAAAGATATATAAATATTCGATTATTATCTTATATACTGTCAATGTAAATTTTTACTTTTATAAGAAAGATTAGATGACTGAGAAATGTCTCTTTACATATATTAATTAATTATAATTAGATAATGAGACATTTATTAGTCATCTAATCTTATTTATAGCATTAAAAATTCACATTCCTCGTAAATAACTCGCATGACAATTGCTGGAACCTTTCAGTCCAAATAATCCCTTTTGCATTATTTCGCCCCAAAAGAAGAAGTGGAGAACCTATATATATGTATGACAAGCTAGCCAAATCTTTCTTCCTTAAATAAACTTTTTTAATATAACGCAATTAGGATTATCGTAGGTTTTACTTAAGTTTAAATCTTAATATCTTTAAGATCCGTACGTATTTTCTCGCACCAGATTGAAATATTCAAAATTTTATATTTCTCTATGATTCAGAGTGAACGATTATTTTTACTATTTTAGAATAATTTTAAATTAATAATCATATTCTTAATAAGATGAAAAACACTTTTTCATTTATATCCTTAATTTTTAAATTATAAACCCACTATCCTTTAGTCACTTCAAAGGTTTTATTATTCTTTTTTGATAATTCTACATCAATTAAGATGTGCTGAATATATATTTATTTTTTTAAGTCAAAGGGAGAACGATGCCACGGAAGCAGGGAGAGGGGGTGGACGTGGTCGCACCCTCATCCTACACAAAGCTTCATTAATTATATATGACCACCAAACCAAGATCTCAAGCTGAATTTATTCAAAATAAAACTGAATGAGAAAAACCTTTTGCCTTCTCTTATCTACTACTATTATATGGTATTTGTATAATTCCCCCAAAAATATTTCATACTCAGGAACAAACTTTAATTAATTTCTTAACTTTCACAAAGACAAAAGGAAACTTGACCAGAGTGATCCTACTGAGTCTCACTCTCACGTCCGGGAGAGAAAAACCTAAATAAACAAAGAAAGAATTGAAGATGGCAGGGCAGTAGGTGAACAAGTAGGATGTGGCATGGACTATGGACAAGAGATTTCAAGTATGAAAATTAGGAAAAAAAATAGATATAAATAATAATTATTTAGTAGTTAAATCAGACAAATAATTAAATAAATGGAGATGGATAACGTCATGCCTACATAATTTATGACTATTTGCACCCATTTATCATATTCATTCATATGTCACTCTACCAATTTATTATTGGCTTTGCACGCATTCTTCTTCTTCTTCTTCTTCTTTTTTTGTTTTTTTCTCTTCTTTCAGCTCCACATGCCATTACCACGACCTAGCTGAGCTCCACCCACCATAAAAAATTTCAAATTATTGAACCCCTAAAGATCAAGACTGGAAAATGGTTTGAAAAAATGAGTAAGAAAAACTCCATTGTCAACAAAATGTAAAAGAATTCTTTCTGATTCGATCAGTGGCCTCACCAAACTTTACAGAAGAACAAAAATTGTAGTACTAGTTTTTGCTTGTTACACATATATATAATTTTCATGTCTTTCATTTGTACAGAACACAAAAAAAGGGGGTTTCAGATTGAAGATTTCCCTCGTTGCATTGCATAAAAGCCTCAATGCAATGTTCGAAAAGAAAAAAGCTATAGCTAGCCTTAGCTATATACCAAGAAAGAAGAAACCGTGGACATATCTTGAAAGTCAAAACAAATCCAAAAATTAAGAAGAAGAAGAAGAAAGAGCACCAATCTTCATCTACATTTACCATGCCATCAGCACCTGCAATTCTTCCTTCCTGTATGGCAACTCGAAAGGCAAAATGGGAGAACAAAAAGCTTTCATGCTATAATATAATATTATAGTGCTATATATAGATATATCTTTCTTTGCTGAATTTACTATTGATGATCTTCATGGAAATCTTCCTGAGCTTTGTAGCCCGATGTCATTGTGCTTCTTTGAAGGACCAGAGGGTGGGATTGGCATTGCTTTAGGCAAGGCAGTAGAGAAAGTAGATGGTGATGAATTCTGATGAGACTTTGGCGGCTTTACCTTGAACATATGAGAATATCTTGATGAACCATGAGCTTGACCGAACACCAACAGCAACAGCCATAGCACCATAATAACCAGACATCTTCTGCCGCCCATTTAATCGATTTAAGAGAAGAAGAGAAAAGAAGAAAGGAGAAGCTAGAAACCCCAAAGAGAGAGAGACAGAAAGAGAAAGAGAAAGAGGAGGAGGGGTTGTTAAGCTGAATAGTTGTTCACTGTCTGGCACAAACTACAAAAGATTATGCCCCCAACCAAGAATTTATATAATTTATAAATGAAAGAAGGTTTGGTATATTGGTGCTGTTGCGGCGTGAAGAGCTGGCTTGTAGAAGAAGAATATAATATGCGAAGAATTTGCAAATTAATGTGCAGAAACATGAGAAAGATCGAAGTAAATGCATGCTGCTGTTACTGGTCTCATGTTCTTTGGCTTCAGCTGTCCATAACACGACCACTACTAATAAGGATTGCTAATGAAACTTTGTTTAGTAAATTAATTAATATAATAGTTTACCTTAATATTAAATTAAGACTAGGAGAAAAAGGGCTGGATTGTTTTAAACAGGGTTTGAAGTTTTGAACGGGTCCTTAGGGAATGTGTTTTAAGGAAAAAGGGTGTTTGATAGTGCAAAAAGTGCCAAAAGCTTATGCAAAGAAAATTAGGAAAATATGGAAGCAATGGAAAGATTAGGAGAAAAAGAAGGAATTGTGTAGTTTGGTTAGGTGAATAAGTGGGACCATATCAAATTTAATGGCCGACTGGGGTACTTGAACTGTTAAACAAAGTCCCACAACATGGAAACTTGTCCCTTGGCTCTCTGCAACTTAGACCTTCATAGGACTTTTGATTACAAAATAACCTCACTCTGCCTTTTTCTCTTTCTGCACAAGATAAACTAGAGTTGTCAAAGGATTAGGTTACTCATATGAGCTCGTAAGTCTCTCCGATATTTGAGAGGATTTGAATAATAATTTTAAATTTAAAGGTCGAATTTAGATAAAATTTATAGGTCCGTTTAGAAAACGGGCTTGACTTGATCATAAGAATAAAAGTCAGAATCAGGCCCGGCCTGATCCGTTTTACTGTTGATTTAATATAAATATATTTTTATATATTTATTTTATTTGTTAATATATTATTTTTTTATATGATATTGATATTTTCAAATATTATTAGTATTTAAACTTTGTTAATTTTGTAAAAATTATTTTAGATAATAATTTCTTAAATATATTGATTTATTTTTATTTATAATATAAATTAATTTTTAAAATTAGTGTACAAAAAAATTAAAAATGAACTTTTAAACGGACTTCGAACTTTCATAAATATTTTAAAATCAGACTTGGATAAAAAAAATAAACCCGAATTATCGGGTAGAGTCGAACTTGGACAAACAAAATTTTTACAAATTTTTACTCAAACTTAACCCGACCCGGTCCAAACCCGGCCCATATACACGTATAAGATAAACACACCCAAACTCATACTCTCTTCCAATTTCCATTCCCATATAGCAGTATTAAATGACTGTCCTTCCCTTTATAACAAACCTTTTAAGTTTTAAGCATAATAAAAAATTTATGTCCTTTACCTCCCCATTCATATCTCTTCTAAGCAACACTGTCCTCACTATTTCATTCTGTATCTTTTCAATTTCTTAGTATTTCTTATAGACAGGGTACTAGGTAGGACAGTGTACCTTAGGGCAAAGAAAAGTAGGGGTTATAATAAATATAAGGGCAGGCTTAAATGACCTACCCCTTCCAAAAAAATATGACTGTATTAAATAAGGGGATGGACAGCTTAATTACAACAAATGTTGATGGGGCCTGATGTCATGTACCCAAGTGAATCAAGTGACCCCAACTGCTGTTCCACTTGTTAGCAGATACGAACTGGGAGACAGATTGATGGATTGATGGATTTTTCATGATCTTTGAACAAAGACTTTAGTAGCTTTTTAGTAGTAACTTCTAGTACTTTGAAAGGGGGAAGGGGAAGCTATAAATGTGTCATGTGGTCCTGTCTCTGTTAAAAAAGAACTAGTACTTCAGCTAGTAGCCTCCTAATAGGAGATGAGAAGGTGGGGGTAAAATCTTTGTGTAGGATTGTCTTTGTCTTCTACATTTTCTACACATGGCCTGATGGAAGAGGCCATGTGAGCTAAGCCCCAACTAAAGTTCGTTTATTGGTTGGTTTTCCCTCTTCTATGCCCTCTCTGATAATGAAGATCCTATTAATTACTTTGGGTAAATATATAGTACCAGTTTTCTAATTAGACCTAGTTTACGAATAGCAGTATTGAATTCAAAGCTGTACATACCAGAATAAACAGATGATCCAATTCCAACCAAGATCTCATAATAAATGTGATAGGCAAAACCTGAAAACATTTTTTGCTGATGAATTACTTTGGATAAATATATCATAGTAGTTTTCTAATTATACCTACTTTATTATATATAGGTAGTATTGAATTCAAAGCTGTACATACCAGGACAAACAGATGATCCATTTGCCACCAAGAGCTCATAAGTCATAAATGTGATCGGCAAAACCTGAAGCCTTTTATTTTGCTGATGAATTGCTATATCAAAGAAAAATGAATTTAGATGCCTCCTGAAGATAAAGATATTTGTGGGGACAGAGTATTTACTGCATGAAAGGAGAAAACTACAGAGGAGAACATTTTTGAGAAAGACTCACTCAGCCAGTTTTGGTAAGCAAAAAAAAGTTTAGAATGAGAATGCAAAGTCTTTAGACATGAATGAATATGATTAAATGTAAACATAACATATACTCCATATAACAGCTGCAGCACTAATTTGGAAATGAAAAGAAAATTTATAAGGCTTGTTGTTTGGGAATTCTTGCTGGTATTATAAGAAGAAAAAGGGAAGTTTCTATCTGAAGTTTATTTTCCAAATCCATCTTTTAGACTGAAGTGATTAGTGATGAGTAATGACTTGAGTACACTACAGTTAGTTCCACTGAACTGGACAATCAACTATGACTGGGTTTAAGTCTTTGTAACTGAATTGGACTGGTCTAGACCCAATAGTAAAAGATATGGGCTGCTCTTGACCCAGTCTAAACTTCTGAAGTTAGACCTTGGTGGACTCTAGGTCCATGACAATTCCGATGAAAAAGAAAAAGACAACTTTCTTTTGAAGGAAGAAAACCTTTTTTTTTTTCAAAGAAAAGGAGGCCAACTTGAATAATGATGGTATTGAATGCTAAATGCTAATGCAAGGAATCCCTTTGGATTTCATAAAAACCTCAACCACGTTTAAATAAAAATGCAATTTCTGGCAATCCCCAGCCAACAAAATAAAAGGGGGGAAGAAGAGAAATTAATCACTCAAACCCAAAATAATGCATGGTAGAGAAAATAAATAAATGAATGAAGGCAATGCGTTGGTTAATTCCATTTACTTACATTTACACAATTAGGAGAGAGCTGCCCTATCCATCTCAAATCAAATGCCTTACGTATAAAACACCAGACCAGAGTTAAGAGAAGAGTTAGCTTCACCAAATCTTCCTAATTTCCTTGGGTTAACTAGCCTTTCTAATTTTCCAGTCAACCAGACACGTGGCCAACACTATCCCAATTGAGACTATATCGGGTCATTCGTGTTGAATCAGTCTCACACAAACAAAAAGAAACTTGGAAACTTCAGGCACCCAAAAGGGCGCAGCATAACAATAGCCGGCTCTGAGTCGGTGACCATTGACCAGGTACTGCAGTGCAGAATGCCGGGTCCAACTCATTAAAGAGTGAAGACCCCTCAATTAATTTTCTTCTTTTTTTTTTCCCCTAAAACAATAGCAGTACCGCTGTACCAGTAAGTAGTGTAACTGTGGAGGTCTGGTATTTAATTGCTAACATGGGATGGGATAGTCAAATTGATAAAGACATATAAAGAGAAGAAACAATAATAATGAATTAAAAAACCCAGCCTGGATTGGGTCATCGCCTCATGGCCTCATGGTCATGGTGGTAGTTCCAGTGACTTAAAATATTGTACTGGAGAGAGAAGAAAGAAGGTGAATATAAATGGATATATATAGATTGTTGACTCCAGAGTTAACCAGTTGAGCCCGCAATTCCCCCCGACTCCGAGTCTTAGCCGTGTACACATTTTCTTGCCCTTCCATTGATTTAAAAGCTGTTAAAGCACACATTGCACGTTTCTTCTTCTTTATTACTTACTCCTAGATACCAGTAAATTTTATAGTAGTACCTAATTCAAAAAAAAAAGTGATTTTTCCAATTCAATTTTAATCTAATTAATGCGTATCGACGGATAAACATAATGAATTTAAAAC
Organism: Microcos paniculata; assembly: GCA_030664755.1. Lineage (NCBI taxonomy): Eukaryota > Viridiplantae > Streptophyta > Magnoliopsida > Malvales > Malvaceae > Microcos > Microcos paniculata. The sequence continues at coordinate 22,869,158 of CP131461.1, forward strand.
AAATTTAACGATTATGAATAAAAATGAAATGGTTTAAGGATTATTATTTCATGTACGATCCAAAAACAGATATTGTCATCGATAATTAAAGATGATTGTGGATTTAATTTAACAAGTTCATACATAAAAATAAGAAAAATATGGACTCATCGACTTTCTAATTAATAATAATTTTGTAATCGGAATACCAACTCACATACAATAAAGTCGTTGGGAGGCTCTTTTTCTTCCTTCTCTACGTTGAATGGCTTTTTAATGTAGTATGCTGTTCAATTAAATTTGTCTATCTTTTTGGGGAGCACGTGTGGGTGTGGCAGACTTTTTAAAATAACAAGCAGTCCAGAAATTAGAAACCCTAGAATTCATTTCCAAACCAAAAATGCTTGTCACAGTTGGATGGTTCAAAGCATTTGGTACGTATGAAACATACAATGAAATCCAACAACTAAAGCTTAAAGGATTCCGGTTGGAGTTGGAATAATAATAGCCAACTCACTGAAATTTTTGTAAAAAGGGAATTCTTTTGAACTCTCATGTATTGACAGTAGTTTTTTAGCTGCATCAAGAATAAGTTTAAATTTCATTTCATTTTTCCAACCAAATTGATGCCATAAATAAATTAGTAATGGCGAGTGGCGACAACAGCGTAAAGAAATTAGGGTGGGGGGGGGGGGGGGGGGGGGGGGGTTGGAAACAGATGGTTTACGACTTTGCCTTCAGCTGGCGAAGCCCACATGAACATGAGACATGACTCGTATTTCCACTTGTGGATTAACATTAGTCTGAAAATTTGACTATATACATCTCTTTTTTACCGAATGTGAGAAGAAAAAATGGCCATATATATATATATATATATATATATATATATATATATATCTCAACTTGTGAAAAGAGTCCAGTCAACCTTGTTTACCAACTGTGTTGGAACTTCCTCTCTTCCCCTCTAGCACGTCAATATCTCAATTAACAGCAATTTCAACAAAACTCCCAACCCATTTCCAGTAAGCTCTACTTTTTCGGCTAACTACTTGTAATTAAATTACTAATCTTTATCGAATTTTAATGATCATGGATAAATTCAACATCACAAGATTGATCTTAATGTATGAGACGAATGAATTCTTACGAATTTGGAACGTGGAATGAATTACTGCAATCAAGAATTCAATATTTTATTAACAAATTATGCGATTGTTAATGATAATAATTACATGGACCTATATATGGTTGAATCATTGACTTTTTTGGGTTATAATCCTGATTCAATTTGGTGCTATCTTAATCCTAGATCACATTTTAATTCAAACCTTGGTACTATGAGAATATATTTAAATATTAAGTAAAACTAATAGATAAAATGAATTTCAACTCTGTGTTCATACTTTGTACCTTGGATTCTTGGTGGTAAGTTGATTTTGGAGTACGCGGAAGCAACCTGCCAGAAAAGTCTTCCTTTTGCCCCCTGTTCCAAGTTTACGTCCCGCTCATTTCCAGTTCACCTACAAAAAATAATAATAATTTTAATTTAATACTCCAGTCTGAGTCTGAGTCTGAGAAGTCAAAAAATGAAAAATTAAATTCAAAAACGGGCACTCGCCTTTGACCGACGACCCCCCAAAGTTGCACGTTCAAAACGACGTCACGTCACCTACGCTTTGACTCTTTCGCCACGCCATATAAACCCGCCCGTCCCTTTGCTTCCCAACTCCGTCTTTCTACACAGAGCTCTCTGAGAAACCAAAGAAGTTTTCGTCTCGTGCTCTGAAAAATAATTCAAATAAGAGAAAAGAAAGAAAAATATAAAGATGGTGAAGGAGGAACTGTACATAACCGTACCGAGTGTTTTCCGGTGCCCGATCTCACTGGACGTAATGAAGTCTCCGGTTAGCCTCTGTACGGGCGTTACCTACGATCGTTCCAGTATCCAGCAATGGCTCGAATCCGGTCACGACACATGTCCCGCCACCATGCAGGTTCTCCCTTCGAAGGATTTCGTCCCTAACCTCACGCTCCACCGTCTGATTAACCTCTGGGTCCAATCCTCCACTCGCCGGCCGGGCTCTTACTCTCCGCGGCTGCTTCTGCCCAAGTCCCCTGCAATTTCTGAGGTTCAAGCTAAGATTTTGATGGAGAAGATCGAGAGCGAGAGTTGCGTTGATTCTTTGTCAAAGGTTGCCGACTTCGTGAGCTGTTGTGAGGAGAACCGGCGATTTATAGTCAGATTAGACGGTGCCATTGAGGTAATTGCCGGCGTTTTGAGGGGGAAATCTGTGGAAATCGAGGCTTTTGTAATGGCGGTTAAGGTTCTGGATTTGGTTTTGTGCGAAAACGGAGTCAAAGAACGGTTAAACAAATTAATCCTCAAAAGCAATGAGGAAGCCAGTTTCCTATCTTCAATCGTTTTAATTCTCGAAAGCGGCAGCCTCAACTCGAAGATCCAATCAGTCCGCGTTCTAGACTCACTGGCACTCGACACAGAATCGAAACGCAAACTCGCCGATTCACAAAAGCTTATATCCATCCTTCTCCATATCCTCAAGAACAACAACAACCACCACCACCACCAATCCTTGAACGACGCCGTCCTCTCCCTTTTGACCACCGTTTCAATAACACGTTCCATAAAGTCCCACCTCGTCCAAAACGGCGCCGTGGAGATCCTATCAAACTCCTTAACCGAGAAGTCAATGAAGTTGTTAGCTGTACTCTGCACATGCAGCGAAGGGAGGGTAGCGCTAAGTTCGGAGCCCAAATGCGTGGCGGGAATAGTGGAGAAGTTATTGAAGGTGTCGAAAACGGCGACGGAGGATGCCGTTTTGGTGCTGTGGAGCATGTGTTGCTTGAGCAAAGAAGAGAAAGTGAAAGAAGAGGTGGTCAAAGGGAATGGGCTGACCAAAATTCTGGTGGTTATGCAGAGAGAAGGGGAAGGGAATGTGAAGATGATGTGCAGGGAATTGGTCAAGGCCCTAAGAGCTGGCTGTAAAGATTGGAGTTTGGGAAGTTATGAAACTAAGACCACTCATATTAGGCCTTGTTAGGAGATTTTTGCATTTTTCCCAATTCTTTTTGGACATAAAACACACAGCAGGAGAAAGGAAATTCAAAGAAAATAGAGATGTAATTAGTTTTCACTAAGTAGAATATCTTTTGGTTATGTTATAGTTACTGAGTCTGAAGGAAATACAGAATTTAATTGGTCAGGATGCCATTCTTGCAAATGCTTTGATTCCAAATTCTTCCATTTTGATATACTTTTACTTGAAAAAGTTAATGAAATATTTTTTAGGTTGAATTTGGGGGAACAATTGATGCTTCCTAAATCAATGTCTAGTTTTGCAAATTGCTTCTATTTGCCTTCTTAATAACTTGAGATTGATAGGAGTGATTGTAAGAATTATGAGATTGTGGTGCAGTAGAACAACAGGACTTTTTCAAGGTAATTTTGATTTATAAACCCATTTCTTTAATCTTCTTTTTAATCACCTGAATCTATTTATCTTGGCCTCTTTGGTTTTACATTAAGAAAGTTGTAGGATTGTTGCCTGAAAACCTCCAAAATACAAGCTCTGAGGAACTGGTTTTCTAATGGTTTTTCATAGAAGAAGAAAGAACTGATTGTGCCACGAGTACTATTAGTACTACAAACTGAGATGGGATTGGGAGGTCTACGGAAGTGGATAAACGATAGCAAAATTATTTCTTTTATAAGAATTGAACTGGATGCCAATCTTTGTGATTGAACTCGCAAAAATAGAGACTTGTTTCCAGCCCCCGGGATGGAAATATCACAACGGCTGTCGACATGGGAAGAGCAAAAATTCAGTTCAATGCACCACTGAACGAAAATAAAAGCAAAAGAGTTTGGGTCCTCCCTTCAACTTATCCTACTCTTTCCTCACTTTATTTTTCCCTTCTTTTATCTCTTTCTCGAACGTCCAAGTCCACCGCTTCCCGCATAAGGTAACTGATCAATGAATTTTTCCCCTAATTTGGGACGGATATTGAAGCATTGGTGCTCCCAAACATGTTTTGGTCCTTTTGGAGTGATCTAATTCTCAACAATGTCAGTACTTGATTTGGTGCAAAGCAAGATAGTTATTGCGGTTCTTTCCTTGTGGCCAGGATCAGTCTTTCTAAACTTTTTGACTTCCGAATACAGTCTTTCCTCGAAATAAACGGCCGAAGGAAGAATGATGATCTTGCTGGCAGCGTGTTCATTCCACAGCCAAACAATATCCCTGAAAGAGGTGAAATTTGACTCTACAAAAAATTTAGCACTAAATGATAATGGTTGTGCAATGTTCTGTCTGCCTCACTCGCATGTTTGCGGAAACTCTACTATGCATCGCCCTGTTTTCACCCTTTTCATCACTTCCAAATTGACCTAAAACCACAACACTATTTCTCAACACTATTTCTCAGCCTCAACCTCATACTCAGAGAAAGGTCCATGCTGCTTTCACATAAAGAGAATTACTTTTCAAAGAAAAAGAACAAACGGAAATAGAAAAAGAAAGGGCATTATACATAGAGCTGTAAAAAATTGATCTGAACCCGAAAACCCGACCCGACCTGAATCTGAAACTAACCCGACCTGACCCGAAATCCAATGACCCGAGAACCTAACCCGAAAAATTTGAGAATCTAACCTGAAAGAACCCCACAGACTAATGAAATATTTCCTCTGTCCCTATTTATCTGTCCCCTTCTAAAAGTTTTATTTGTTTCTAGAAGCTTTATTTATCCCTTCTATCTGTCTATATCCCAGCATCAATTATTAATTTTCTAAAACTACCCTTCTAAACTACTTTCTTTCTCTTTTAAATGAATATTTTTCTTAAATAAGAGAGAGATTAAGAGGAAGAGAGATAGAGATAATATAAGAAAGTCAATGTAAATATGTATGAAATTTTACACTATAACTACTTTTTTTGCCTTATATGAAACGGTTAATTGTGACAGAAAAATAGGGACAGATGAAGTAATTTTATATACCTCCTAAACTTCAAATTTAATAAATAAATTTGATAAAGAAAATAAAAATAAATAATCGATAAAATTTTGATCAAATTGAACTTAAATTTTTTTTTTCATAATTAAATTTTTAAATTTTATTATTATGATTGAATTATATGAATTTATATAATATTATTACTTAAATTTAATAATATTAATTATGAACATTATTAAGGAAAATTTGAGAATTTACAAAAGACCAACTTAATTTCGTCATTACTGATTAAATCAAATTATAAACTTCTTCATGTGAATGACAATTTTTCATTCTAACTAAGAAAATTTATAAATTATAGTTGTATTAATAAATTTATAATGTTCATATCAAATTAGTGAATTAACTATCCAACAAAAAATATCTAAACATTGAAAATTTGAAATTAAAATTTCAATATGTTGTCATATATTTTCTCCTTATAATTTAGTTCTCGTCCAAACAAATAATTTAATGAGAATGTCGAATGTAATGTGTGTGCAAGTTTTTGTATTATGCAAAAGTGGGTGATGATAATCACTAATCACTATAACGTATAGTCTATATACAAGTCTTAGAAAGGAAAAAACAAAATAAAGTCATTAACATCAAGATAATAAGATACTAAGATTAATGGTTCATGGTGACCATAGCCGTATGACAGTCCGGATGGTCTATTAGCTCCTGACTATTCCTTTTCGATTATCCTATTCTTGGACCAAACAAAAATTTTTAAATTTTCAATTCTATAAGAGGAAACTGGTAAATTTTACAATTGTATGCCAAAATTTGACTCATTAGTTTGTAATTGTAAATCAAAATTCTGGTTCTTTAGTTTGTAATTATACGATGGACAATTCATAATTATAGGTTAATGATATTATGAATTATGGATTTATTATATATCAATTATAATTTAGAAATGAATTAGTAAATAATAAAAACTTAAATATTTATTTTATTTAAAACTATAGATAATTTATAGGATAATTTTAAAAAAAGTTATAAATATTACTAATTTAATTAATACATTTATAACATTACAATTTATAACAAATTTAATAAATAATATTTTTGATAAAATCTCTCTTAAGTATTAATTTGGAAGATTAAAACTTTAATTCAATTTAAAATAATCGGAAACCTAAATGATTCGAGAGTTAAATCCGAAAAAATCGAATCCAAATGACATAAAATCCAACAAACCTGCAACCCGAAAGACTCGATGGTCAAACCCAAAAACCCGAAACCCGACAAACCCAAGGATAAAACCCGAAAAATTCAAGACCCAAAAGACTCGAAACCCGAAATGACCCGAAAATCTCTTTTGACCTAAACTGATCCAACTTGATTGACCCGAATCTGAAACCTACCCGATCAATCCGATTTGACACCTCTAATTATATATATTCCAACTGAAATCTTGCAAAAATCCTTGCATAATTGTGAGATGCAAAGGACAGCTATGCTAAGGCTAGAATATCTTGTCGCAGTGAATCCTACAGCATAGTTTTATGCCATTCTATTCTTTCAAAGCATATTCAATTCCAGTAGCAACTTCCTAGCTCAATCAATTTCTAATAAAGTAAAAGCTTAAGGCACGAGCAATCTGAATCCCAAAGCTATTTATCCAAAAAAAGGGAAAAAAAGCCAGAATCTCCAAGGAGAGCAGAGCACAAACTCATTCATAACGTGTATAAGGCTTCTTTCTATATCCTAGAAAGCCACTTGATTGACTGAAACAAAGCAGGCTCATACCACGAACAGGACAAACTAACAAGTAATGTTATCTTCAGGTCGTGATTCCCCTCCAGTTCCATTTTTGACCCCCACTCAAAGAAAATGTTTCAAGATTAACTTACCTTTGTCCAATAAACACCAAATGTAGAAGACATACTAATGTGTGAGAAATAATGAAGCCGCAATCATTCAGTGACTTAAAGAATCCCGTTCTCCTGTTAATCATACAACACCACCAAAGATTTTACAAACAGAACCAAATCCAATGAATTTCCAAAGGCAAAAAAGCCATGATATCCAACCACATAAACAAGGAGAATCTGTTTCATGCATGTATTCAGACAAATATAACCAAATTGTCGCTTCTAGCAACAACCAGAAAACTTCACAGGTGACAGATACAACTTCGGAATTTACAGTTACCTTAAAAATAAAAAGAATATACATTATAAACAGTAACTCTGAGAAGCACTATCAATGATTATGAATAGATTCACTTAAAGGAACCAGATGCTACCAATGAGTTATGACTAATCCAAAAAAGATTGATCTGAGAGACCACAACAAGAAATGATCATATAAGTACGATTACTACCTAGTCGACAGAAGTCATCCACACTTAAAAATTGAAACTATTTGCTGTCCTAAAAAGGACACTGGAAACTATTACAACTTTAAACCATCCTTCTTTAAGTAAGAGGTTCGGATGTGCATGGACTAGTGTTACCCAGTATTAGAATCAGAGAGAAGTAATATTCATCATATTGGATCTAAGGTACAGTTAAAATGCAAGTTTCTTGGTCCATTGGTGCATTGATCGAGCTTATTTTACATTCGGAATATCTTATTAGTTGGAAATATTGAAACCTAACCAAGGAACGACATGTGTAGAAATGTATGATAATACTGTTATGGGAAAAAGTTTTTTGTTTGAACTACTCTCTATGAGAACAAATTTAGCAGAATAGAGAAAATGATTAACCATTATCACCAACAAACTGTAAAATCAAGCCGGTGCAACATTGACTTCAGACAACTCCTTCTCCTTGTGTTTCAAGTACTGATGCAAAATTGTTAGCCTGGCAGTCTCAAACGCAAAGTACCCGATGGCAGAAAAACAAGCACTATGAACAACTCTAGGCCCCATTCCCCTAGTTAAACCAATCCAACCTTCTTCCTTCAAAATCTGCTTCACTGTCGCATTAACCCCAGAATACATAGCAGCAGCAACTTTATTCCCATGAACCTGAGTCATCAACCTTGTTTTCACCACATCAAGTGGAGTTGTCAAAGAAGCTGAAATTGCACCAGCCAAAGCTCCACAACAAACACTCTGAAATGGCTCCAAATTAGTCTGCTTTGTCCTACACAAAACCGCAGCTTTTAAGTATTCAAAAGAGGAATAACTCAATATCCCAGCAGGCAAATTCCTCAACAAAGTAGCCGAGTAACCAGCATAAAGACCCAAAATCCCATCTTTTTCCAAAATTCTCAACAAGACTTCCCATGATCTTCCTTTAGCACCAGCTTGCATTCTCTGAGTAATCAATTCTTTAGGTACCATTATAGCTGATGAAACAATGTTTCCCATAGCACCCGCAGTGGGAGGAATGAGCAAAGCTGGATAATCAAATTTGGACAAAATGGACTTCCCAAACTCACATGTCCCAAAATAAACAGCTGAAGAAGCCGTGGACCCAACAATAACAGCTGAAACTCCTCTGTAAAATCCGAGAATACCCTTTGTCTGGAAAGTTTTGACTATTGCATCAAGAGTGTTGGCATAAATCTCGGAAGCTCCCCTGGTCTGCAATTTGGTCTTGATGGTATCCAGTGGGAGAAGGCACACGTAAGTAAATGCGCCAGCAATTCCACCACCGGCTGCACCAATAAGAGCTCTTTCGAAGACTGATAAGTTTTTCAAAAGGGTTCGAACATTGGGACTGTCTCTTGCTGTTGGTTTTAGCCATTTAGAAAACTTAGGCGGTTTGGGTTGTTGGGATTCAGTCAGATTCGCAAAAGGGAGGGCAATTTGAAGTTTGGTGGGTTTAGCAGAATTGGGTTTCAGCCAATTTGACTGGGAATCTACGGAAATGGAGGTTGAGGCAAAGGAGAGGTGGTTTTGAGGAGATTTGAGCGGTTTCAGAGGGTTTTGAGTGGATGAAGTAACAGTGGTGAAATGGGTAATAAGGGAGGTGAAGTCTGTGGTGATTGGTGGATGGTGATTTGGGTCAGCAGAAGGGAGGCCCAAAGCTGCAGAGAGTCTCGCCTCCATTGCTAAAGCTTGTACCTTTATCGCTCTTTTCTCGCTTTCTTCTCTGTTACCTACTGGCCTGGCCTCGTTCGGATTTAGCAAGTTCTAACCACTCATCGAATGGATGGCAAAACGATGTTGTTTCATTGGTAGGAACAGCAAACGCACACCATGAGGTTTAGCTGCGTCGCCCAAAGAAATGAGTGAATGACCTCCTTTCATCTGTTTGCTTCCAATGAAACAAAGTGGCCATTCAGGAGGCCAAAGTTAGTAAAAGGTCGAATTTGGTTCGAGTGAGAAAATAAGGTTATATTTGATATGAGAAAATATTTTTCATGGAATAAAAAATTAGATCAGACTGGTCGGTTCAACCGGTTGAACTGGGTACCGACCACAAGTCCTGTCCGTTCAAGGTTATAAAACCGGATTACTATTGGGCCGTTTTTAAACTGATTGGATCGGTGAACCGGTTAGACCGATTGGATCGGTTTAATGTTTTTTAACTAGTTTTTTTACTTTTTCTTATTTTTTAAGGAATTTTTTTGAATTTTTCTATTTTTTTGAAATATTTAAAGAAATTAATAAAATTAAATTATTTATTTAATCAAACGATTGGACCGTGAATCGGATAGGCAACCGGTTCAACAACCGATTCGGTTTTTTCTTCATTGACATTTTCTATTTTCATTCTCTAAAAAATACAAAGAAACTATTATGTAAAATATGTGTTGTGAGGAAAAATGTATACATGTTTTTGAAAATAAAAATAAAAATGAATCTAAAAATGAAATTAAAAAAAAATTATTCTCAATGTTAGATCCATTTTCACTTTTATTTTCTAAAACATACATACATTTCTATAAATTATACCTATCATACATGATGATTTCTTTATATTTTTTAGAGAATGAAAACAGAAAATATTTTCATGTACCAAATATAGCATAATTGTTGAGAGAGTTTTATTACTATAATAGTGGGTCAACTTGACTTAAAAGAGATTAATTTTAAATTAAAGGTCTATTAATATTTTTGGTTAAAGCAAAAAAACATTTCTCCAAAGTCCTAGTTTAAAATGTCGAGTAACGACATATTTTTCATTTCATGAAAATTCCATAAGTATATATATATTTTTTTGTCAGAAAAAGTTTAGGCGTAAGGTAGGTTATCTTACCTCCAAAGTTAGAGTAAGCCGTTAACCTTTTTAAGGGTTTACGAATAACAAAGATAAATCATGATAATTCCATAAGTATATCTACAGGCTATGCACTTTTTATTTGAAGACAAGATGCAATTTTTGTGCGTTTATAAAAAATTAGTGACTCTGTTATGTGAGTTGCACGTGATACAATACATTAATAATAATAATAATAATATTCTCTCTCTCCTTCTATATCTATCATACTTAATCATATCATATATATTAAGAAAAATAGTTAAAATTAGTTGTTAACACTAATTTCACCAAAATTTATCATAATTTTCCAATGTTGCCTTTACTTACTTTACATAATTACGCTATTCAGCTTTAATATTTAATTTCTATCTACACTAATTCCTCTTTCCAATTTATTAGGGATAAAGTAGGAAAAAATTAATTAATACTCTATTGATTTTTCAAAGTGACAGATAAAAGGAGACAAAGAAACCTTTTAGAATATAACATATATATAGGGATATAGGGAGTAATGAATAAAAAAATAGTAAAAAAATTTAGACAAACAAATTACATTAAAGTAAATGATAATTAAACTTAGAGTAAGCTTCAAATTAAACTATATGAAATTAGGTGATAATTAAACTATTTCTTCAAAATAATTAGTAGTAAAATTGGTTAATTACTATTATCATTCGATAAACATACAAATTTATTTAACAAGAGATAAAAAAAAGTTTTTTTGGAAGAAAATGTAACTTTCATTCATTCAAATAAAATTACATCCATAATATTAAAAAAAATTTAAAATTACAAAAGATTCAAACTTGTTATCGTGTAGATCTGGATCTTGTTTTATAACTCGAGTCATCTTGTTAACTATTTTAAATCTCGAACCTTCTTTATGAGTCTTTAGCACGTCCATCACTCTCTCGCTTTCGCTTCGGGTTTTTATCAATCGAAGGCTTTCATCAATGACAAAGAAGTGACTGATTCGAACTCCTTCTTGATTGACCCATAAGACATAAAATAAAATCATCATAATCTAAGGTTAACAGTTTTAGATCCACTGTAAATCGACTCAAAGACAAACTGAAACCAAATTGACTCAATAAACTCAAATAAAACTGAGACTCAAATACCTAAATCAAAAGATTTAGGACTTATTCAAACAAAAAGTAAAGAAAACTATGATAAAATATGAAATTAGGCTCCCTTTTCCCCCTTGACTATAATAGTCAAGGAGGAAAAGGAGGGGTAAAGGAAAAAAATGAAGAAAATTGTGGAGAAAAATGAGGAGAAAAAGAAAAGGGAGGCTAGGATTGGATGAAAAGGTAGGCTAGGATTGGATAAAAAGTTTCAATTTAACTCAACAATATCAATAGTATTTTTGAAATATGTTGAAAAGAAAATAGTATTTTTGACGATTTAAAAGTTTTATCACATTTATATTTTTATATATACTAGTCATTCTATCATGTGCATTGCACGTGATACAACATGTTATTAATAATAATAAAAATGAAAAATAAAAATAAATCTTTAAAAAATACAATATTAGTGGACAATAATTAATCTGTAGAGTAAGTTTCAAATTAAACTATATGAAATTGGGTGATAATTAAACCATTTCTTCAAAATAATTAGTAGTAAAATTGATTAATTACTATCATCATTTGATAAACATATAAAAACATTTAACGAAAGATAGATAAAGAGTTTTAATTTAACTCAACGATATGAATGGTATTTTTGAAATATATTGGAAAGAAAATGATATTTTAGACGATTTAAAAGTTTTACGATATTTGTATTTTTATATATATTAGTAATTATGTCACGTACATTACTATATTAGTGGATAATAATTAACATGTAGAGTAAGTTTGAAATTAAATTTCATGAAATTAAATTATAATTAAACTATTTTCTTCATGTTAATATAAAAGTAAGTTAATTTTGATAAAAGTAAAATTTATTAATCAGTATCATCATTTAATAAATATATTTAAAAATATTTTGTGGAAAATATAAAAAATTTTAATTTAATTCAATAATATCAATGGTATTTCGTAAATATATTAAGAAATGATATTTTAAGCGATTCAAAAATTTTGTAAAATTCATACTTTTATACTAGATTTAAGCCCTCACTTTGCGATCGTTACAATTTAAATGTAAAATTTCAAAAAATTAACATAAAAAAGATGAAATAATTATTATCAAATTTTATAATTCCTATACAAAAATTAGATGATATAAGATTAAAGAATGACATTGAAAGAAAAAAAATAAATTGTCATTAAAATCCTTTTTAGAAAAACAAAAGTATTTTAAAATGTTATCACAATCTTTTTGTTTGTTATCGCTTTAGGTTATAAAAATAATTTCTAAAATCACTTAATTCAACAAAATATTTAAAAAACATTAAAATTATCATTTAAAATTCTTTGAAATCAGATTTTATAACTACTTTAAATATATATAAGATTATAGATTATAGATTATATATAATTGAAACTTTCCATTTCGTTCTTCATTGTTTCTTCCACGAAAAACAAGTTTTCACTTTCCCCTTTAAGTTTACATAATATTTTCTAAGATTACAGTCATTCAAAGGAGAAAAAAATATTGGCAAAAAACAAAAAGGAGAAAAAAAATAAGTGAAAATAAGAGAACATAATCTAACAAACTTTTAGTAGGGGCCAAAAGAGGGCTCACAGTGTCAATCTGAGTCGGTTAAGAAATTAGCTGCTTCATTTCCCTCCAAAACGAACCTTCTCTCTCTCACTTTCTCTGTCAGGACTCATGGACCCCCACAGTTAACGTTCTGGAGAAACAAACAAGATTCATCAACAGAAACAAACAAGATGGAAGATCAAACAAGTACGAAATTTTCTTTTTGTTCCTACTTGATTCCAAGATTTTGACCGTAAAACCTCTGTTTCTTCTCCGGAACTATTCTTTCCAGGGAACTATCAATCAAGAAGCATCTTCTCACTCCCACAACTTAGACAATGCAACTTTCTTGTCAATTTGTCTTCTGGGTCCATCTCTTTTTCTTGTTAAACTTCACTTTTTCTTCACTCTCTCTCCCTCTCTTGCCACCGAACAATGTCACCCTCTACGGCAACGCTGTCTTTAGAAACAATGGCATTAGTCTCACTCAAGAAACCACCTGCCTGCCTTCTTCTTCCACTGCTGACGTTGGAAGAGCTCTCTATGTCTACCCCATTCGTTTCCTTGATCTCAAAAACGAAGCCACAGCATCTTTCTCTTGTCGGTTCTCCTTTTCCATCATTCCTAACCCGCTATGTCCTTTTGGAGATGGCATTGCTTTCTTGATCACTTCCAAAGCTGATTCTTTCAGCTTCTCGAATGGATACATGGGACTCCCACAGCGTGACTTGAGTTCCCAAGATTCTTACTTCGCCGTGGAGTTTGATACGAATTTTAATCCTTCTTTTGGTGACATCAATGGTAATCACATCGGTATTGATGTTAATACCGTTGTTTCTTCTGCTTCAGTAGATATTACGTCGAAAGGCTTTGATCTCAAAAGCGGGAAAAAGATAACAGCCTGGATTGAGTATAGAGATTCGGCCAAGTTGATTCAAATATGGCTCAGTTATTCATCAACAAAGCCTCCGAGTCCAGTTCTTGTTGCCCAAGTCGACCTTTCCAAGGAATTCAAGGAATATATGCATGTGGGTTTCTCAGCTTCTAATGGACAAGGTTCTGCAGTGCATATTGTTGATCAATGGCGGTTCAAAACTTTCAGTACTTACCGGCCTTTTGTGAATCCCATGGATGCAATTGAAGAAGGGTATTGCTTCATGTGCTCTCCTGAGGATTTACCTAACAATGGCCCTCAGATTTATGGTACTCATAAAAGACGTTTCAAGTTGGGGAGTATGGCTATTGCATTGGGATGCTTAGTTCTAGCTGTTGTCTTCGTAGCAGCAATTCTTGCGGTGGTTTGTTTCTTTATTGTGAGGAAGAAAAGGAGTTTTGGAAGAAGAAGAAAGAGAGCACAAACTAGAGGTCAAATGAATAATGTGCCATCAAGATTGTCTCTTGCGGAGATCAAATCAGCTACAATGGGGTTTCATGAGAATAGAATTGTTGGTGAAGGAGCTTCAGCAGTTGTTTATAAAGGCTCCCTTCCTTCTGGTGAAGCTGTGGCAGTGAAGAGGTTTGATCAGTGCAACCGAAAAGGATTCACTCGTAATCCTTTTACTACAGAGTTTGCCACGATGGTCGGTTGCTTGAAGCACAAGCACTTGGTTCAGCTTCAAGGGTGGTGCTGTGAGGGATGTGAGTTGGTCCTGGTGTATGAATACTTGCCTAATGGAAGCCTTGACCGACTACTTCATAAAAACTCAGAATCCGCAATTTTCCTCTCTTGGAGCTTAAGATTGAATATAGTTCTAGGAGTTGCTTCTGCTCTTGCATATCTACATGAAGAATGTGCAAGACAGATAATTCATAGAGATGTGAAGACTTGCAACATAATGCTTGATGATGAATTCAATGCCAAGCTTGGAGATTTCGGTTTAGCAGAAGTCTATGAACACAATTGTGCTTCAAGAGACGCCACAATACCTGCTGGAACGATAGGATACCTTGCACCTGAGTATGTTTATTGTGGTGTTCCTACTGTGAAAACTGATGTTTACAGCTTCGGCGTGGTTGTGCTGGAGGTGGCCACAGGACAGAGGCCTGTGGCTGAAGATGGAACTGTGCTTGTTGACAGGGTTTGGGACCTGTGGGTGAAAAGGAAACTAATTGAGGCTGCTGATCCTAGACTGTCAGGGAGGTACAACGTTTTAGAGATGGAGAGGTTGCTCATGGTGGGACTTTGTTGTGTGCACCCGAACCATGAGAAGAGACCCAGAGTGAAGGAAGCTGCTAGGATGATCAGAGGTGAAGCACCACTCCCAATTTTGCCAGCAGTGAGACCAACTGTGATGATCAGGTCCAATTTGCTTGCAGATTCTGAAAATATTTTGAACATCGATGGAGATCACAGTCCTAGTGGCGATGATGCAGGGTGGTTTTCACCTAGAAGCCATTTTAGCAGGGCCTAGCTCAAAAACTGCATGCCATTAATGAAGGAAATATGTTTGTGGCCACAGACTGGAACAGAACATATCTGAAACCTTAAATTTTGACAGAATTCTTGTAGTCTTTATATTTTTTTCCTTCTTTCTAGGTTTTGTGGAACTGTCATGATGTTATATTCTAGGATGCTGTTAGTTTTTCTTGAGATATCACCGGTATTTGTGGAGCTGTCCCAGCAAATAATAAGTCTACAATTATTTCACATCAAAATGAGGGGATTCTGTTTTATTTTTCTAATGACGAAGCTACCTGATTTTGTTAACCGCTGGAATGAGACTTGAAAATTTATCTGAAGTTCTGCATATTCTAGTTTCAGGTCTCCTCCGGAAATTAGACCATCTAGCTGAATTTTTGTCTGCCT
Source organism: Microcos paniculata (assembly GCA_030664755.1). Lineage (NCBI taxonomy): Eukaryota > Viridiplantae > Streptophyta > Magnoliopsida > Malvales > Malvaceae > Microcos > Microcos paniculata. Next base: position 22,884,786 of record CP131461.1, read on the forward strand.
GAAACTCTTCCAGGCAAAGTGTTATGCACATCTACTGAGATTTTCAAAATTCCCAAGTTTCTCTGTTCTGTCATTCCATCATCTGTTATCCACTCTAGAATTGCATTTTCTTTAACGGTCTACTTTATTTGACAGATAGATGAGTTCAAAGCCAAAAACAGAACACAACCATCTCACTTCCACATGGAACTTGATGAGCAAAATAGTTGCAATTGCATACTTCAGATGGCCCGCTTTTTTTCATTATACAGACACTAAAACTTATTACTTCAAAATTTTTAGTATTGGTGATGCAAGTATACTGAAGTACGTAAAATGTTGAGAACACTTAATTCTGGTTATTTATTTACCTTTTGCTTTACTTTTAGGTTTCTCTTTGGCTGGCATCTATCATTCGGAGACGAAGAAATTTTAAGAACTAATCAGATTTCAAGCCCTTCTGCTCCTATTAAGCTGCATAGACTGCTGCTGGAGCATGATGTGCTTCATCATCTGTCAACATCGCTCTTATATATGATGTAATTTATGCAATTACTGTGGTTATCAAAATGCCATAAGTTTCTATCCCCCAGCTCTTGCAACTTCGTTCAACATCTCAAAAACACCGATTTCATCTACTGAAAAGCTGCCCGAGTACCACAAGTGTTAATTTATTTTTGGCTATTAGAAGAAAGAGAATGAATGCAAACGATATCTTTCTTAGATCAATACCATGACTCAAGAACTCGAAGACAATCTTTGTTTTTGCTTTGCACGATGGAAAGAGAGAACGAGGGTCTTCATTTTAATCATGTTGCTGGTATTAGTTAATTGGTGTTTTGAGGGTGATTATTTGGGAAATATGTTCTGCTAAAGCACTTTTACATTTGGAGTCTGCTATCACCATGGAAACTTCAATTTTCTGTAATGTGTGACCATGAAAGACACCATCGATAAGTTATTTGAGCAGTTTTGAAGCCCATCCAAACTGAAGCAGGACTGCTAGCCTATTGGAATATGATGCTTGAAATGAGATCCGACCATAGGTCCTAGTTTAAAACCTTATGTAACAAATGCTGTCCCAACATCTACCTCATTTTTAAAAGCGGCCGCATGCATAAGTGACAATAACCAGAACAAAGGGAGTACTTTGCAGGCATACAGACTAGAGAGTCACCATAGCAGATGAAATTGGTCAACCTAGTTATAGTGCTGCGAGCTTGGAGTATAGATCAATATTGCAGCTTGCTGTGTATTGGGACTTCCTGTGCTTTTCTTATAAAAGCATTACGAACTAACTATTCTGAGATCAATTTAAGACAGAAAAAGGAGGTAAAAACAAACAAATGCATACCATTCAGGACATTGCTTAAACTGTAGCAGGCTTGAAAGAACTGAATGAGCAGGACATTCATGTTTGCAGCATGAACAAAATGTACTTTTCCAATATCTTACCCCACATTTGTTACAATTTTATATGTCAGAAAATGTGAATACTTTAAATTAATCCTTCAGCCATAGTCCTGTCACAGAACCGCTTTAGTTTTGATGCACATTTCAGAGCAGTATCGGTGATGGTTCCATTTTGGTCTTTCATCTCTTCTTTTAGTGCTGCTGATGTGCTCCTCAATAACTGAATATCATATTTTAAATTCATCAGGATAGAGCTTTCTGGATGAAGAGTTCTTCTAATAGATATGGGTGATTTATTCACCTCCGCCAAATTCCCTTCAATTTTCTTGTAAAGTTCAAGCATAGCTGCAGTCCTCTTGAGTATAGCTTGCCAGTTGCATAGCCACTTCACATTCATCTGTGCACTTTCAGCATTCGCTATAATGGAATCAAGAGACTCCAGATGATGACTCTGAAGATTTTCGGGAGCAATAGACAGAACTTTCTGAAGTTCCAGGCAAAGTTCCTCCAACAAAAGAGAACATATCCATATGGATAGAGGGCAATCTTAAGCAATGCCACCATGCTGATTGATTATCATTCGAAGAATTGTTGCCACACTTGTATGTACGAGATATGGACCTACATGCTCAACAGAATAATCTGCATGATTGATTATTTCTTGGTTGGCCAGTTCATGTGAGACATCAGCTGTATGATTCGCTTGTGGCAGGTTAACATCTGGTGCTTGGAAATCTGGGGCTGCAGATGCCGCTGAGGACGAGGAAGCGGCAGATTGAACTGCAACAGCTTGATGACCTTTGCTGATACCCACCCGTTCATCTGAGAATCTCAGGTTGTCAATGTGATGGATGGCATGCATATTATCATTTCCCAAATGATCAGCTTCTGTGGGATTTTGTTGCCTTTCATATACAACATGCTGCTTGGTAATATCAATTATGGTTTGTTCATGCATCATTGATGATGGCACCATAGAGACTTCTCGATCTGCTGTTCAAACACCATTAAATGGTTTAATTAAGAAGTCAAGGAAAGAATCAACAGTTGAGTAATAATAAGAACATCAGAAAACAATTTCTCAACATACAGATGCTTTTGCATGTTCCACTTATTGCTTCAGTGGGCCTTTTGGGTACAATGGCAGCAAAGCTACAAGTAAGGGTGACAGCATTTTCAGCATATTTTTCATGTTGTACTGAACTCACATTGATGGCACTATTATGTGGAGAATCAGCACCACTCGCTCTTCCTTCAGTGCCATGAGATTCATTTTCCCAGACACCCTTACCATGTTTAGTAGTTTCTTCATGACGAATGGCACAAGTTGCAGCTCCAATTTCAGTTGATTTTGCTTTGATAGTTCCCCTATTAGTTCCTGTATCTCTTGCCTTTTCAGCAATATAATTGGGTTTCTTTACCACTACAGCATCTTTTCTGGTTGCTCTTTTTTCAGTTGATCTTACAGTGATTGTTGTCTCAGTTTCCACTTCTCTGAATAGCCCACTTTCTTGTCTACCATTTTTCCATTGCTCCTCCATCCTCTTTTCTGTCTCGACCATGGAATTGCACTGATTTAAAACTTTTTTCACATCATAATGTTGTTTAAATTCAGGTTCTATATTAACCAATAAGTACATAAAGGTGAAGTAAATTACAATAGAGAAAAAAGTTGATAAACTGATACCTTGCTTTGATGTGCCACTTCCAGCACTAGCACCATTCTTCTCAAAAGCTTTTCCAGTGAGGTTGGTGTAAGGATTAAAAGGACATGTTTTCTTCCTTACATAATAACTTTGAATTTGCTTTAATTTCTGAGAAGCAGGTGCTATTTTGTGTTTACATGTTGCTCCTTCTTCATCATCTGTTGAGGAATACCAATTACTTTTGTTCAAAACTGAAAACTGTTATCCATTATTTCCAAACAGGAACATCAACTAGATGATCCTGTGATAGAACTTTCCCTTGTATAATAAGGAAGAAAAGGTCCCTACCATGCAAGGTCTAGCAATGTTTATAATCCTCCAACTAAGAATTGATTGATATAAGAGCAATTAGCCTATAAAATCTAATAACATGCTTGATCTTGACTCCTGCCAATCATGGTTTTCTCCTGCAATATTTAACTTGTGCCCTTCAAAAACAAAAAATACTTTTCTCATCATATTTTGGTCTAATAAAGAAAAAGACAAAGTAATGATAAATTCTTGTCTTATAAAATTTGCATTTGATGTGTGACGAGCACCTTTTGTAAGAGCCTTTTTCCTCCGTGCATGTCTCTTTTTCCTTCTGGATAAACGTTTCTTAAATATAAGGAGAAACCAAAATTTGGAATGTTTCTCGTCGCATAAATTGCATCAAATTGTATCTATGTTTCTTTTATATCTACATTGTTTTTGGGCCAGTTTTTATATCTACATTTGAATGCACATATTATCACTTTCTGTCCTACTCATTCTTCCTTAAGATTTATATTCCACCTCTTGTTTTAGGCAAAAATGAACTACACTAATTATAAGCATGTATTCAGGACAACTTATAACAAACGAAGAACTTTCAAATTTATGAAATAGAAGAAATGCAAGTGCTACCTGACTTACTTGATGGACTAATAGCATAAGGTAGATGAATGCCTTCGGTGTGGTTTGTCTCTTTTCCTGCATCCACAGCAGCTGCTGAAGCTGAATGCTTAATGCCCCTGATATTTTCTTCTTCATGCAGAAAACAGCCATTGCCTTGAGAGGAGCAAACCTTTTTTCTCCGAAGTAGTCCCCATAAAAAAACCTTCCCTTGAATTCCTGCGGGCGGTTCCACTTCAACAGTTATTGAAACATACACTACAGACATGAGATAACAACTGAACTTCTGAAAGATTCAAAAGTTTCAAGTAAAATATCTCACTCTGACTCTCCAACGGCAATTCAAGTGAACTAAAGACCAAAAGTTCATAATTTCCAATCACAAATTTAAGTGCATAATTGTTACTGACAAGGTCAGCTAGCAGGCTGTCATAAGCCTTTTCAACTCTGCAAGGACGGAGCATAAGTTTAAAACTTAGATAGCTATATAAAACAGAATACTATTCTTGTACTTGTTTTTTCTGCTTTGATCAAATACCTTTCACGCTCTGGAAAGAAATAAAAGCCAATGTCAAAATTATCTGGCGGTAACTTATCAAACCGTTTTGGCCACACATCAAGCTTCAGAAATGTTTCCCCACAAAGGGATGCAGGGAAAGACCTTCCCACGTCAGACACTTTTGAGCATGCCTTGCTTGAGACATAGGCTACAAGCCCATCAACTGTATCAACGCTTCCATTGCAGATATTGAAAGATCCCCTATTCAAATATAACAACAATGACTTTATTTGACAAAACTAACACATCATGACTCGATGGATTGCATGATTAGCATCTTATGCTCCTATCCTACAAGGGGAATGGAAAGAAGTGAGATTACCTCCAAATTGGATTCTTGTCGTGCTTTGGCTGGGAATGTGAATCATCTATTAATATCCTTGATGGAGAACCATTTTGTAGCTGAGAGTCTCTGAATTTTAAATATTTGGCTTCTTCACCTAGAGTTTTTCCATAATCTTCAATCAATTCTCTCCTTCCTTGATGGCTCTGCCTATCTTCATGGTTATCACCAGAAAAAGACCTCTTCTTTCTCCCCACTTTCTGTGGGGAACAATCACCATAGATTGATAAGTCAACCTAAAGCAACCACAAATGCTCACGAATTTCCATGATACATCAAAAATTTCGAAGAATTTTACCAAGGTGGTATATAAGCAAATGTCATTGAAAAAGAATAATGAAACTAAAGAGAAGTTTACACACTTATAAGTTCTACCAAATGCTCTAACTACAGTATATTTTACAAATTGCTACAGTCATAAAAAAGAGCAAAATACCGAACCAATCGAAAGATCTCCTTCGTAAAGTTGAAGGGTTCAGTTACTTATGAAATTAGGCTATAGTTTGCAATGGAAAGTTTGTAAAGTCGATTACTTTTGCTGAAAGGAACTAACTTCAGGTTCAGCTGCTAATCATAGTACCATTTCTGAAACCAAAATGCTAGAAAGAGACACTATTGACTGATTTCGTTTCTTTTAAGTTTTGGTAGGAAACTAAAAGCAGCGGATAGATAGTAAAGCCTCCAAGCCATGTAAGAACATTAATTAACAAAATAAGCAAAATATATTCGACCCAACCAACACTTTTTCCTAATAAAACCATCCGCATCAGTTGAATTACTCATAAAAACCCACCAGCCTACAATCACCTTCTTCGTAACATGAAAGCACAAGAAAATAGCAGAAACTAAGTTCAACACTTCTACTACAATAGAGGTTCTTCTTAACTTCCTTTCTCCCCCTAGAAATCTAACAGTTCTTTGCGTAAGAACAAAAAATGCAAATTGTTTGTAAGTTTTCCCTTAGTATTTCCAAACAATTACAAGCAGTGAGACAAGAAATAAAAGACCAAAAAAAAAAAGGACTTACCATATCCATTTCAAGAAAAAAGAAGAGCCTTTTTCCACTAAAGGGTACCCAAAGAGCCCAAAACAGTGTTTGATAAAATTCAATTGAATGTATTGTAACTTTGCAAGAGCAATAAAAAGGAGAAGCACTTCCAGGCTGAAAAGCAAGAGGAATGACACAGTGAGGAAAAATAGAAATGGGTCTTCTCTTTCTCCTCTCTTCCTAGTATGAAGCTTTGTCCCCCGATGGTGCATGTCACGTGCTGTATTCAATAAAGCTTTTCTGCATGCTGGACTAGTTTTGGTACATAAAGTAAATGCTTCCAATGCTCCCTTTTTTGGATTAATGGAAATGCTTAATTAAGTATTAGCTTATTTATGGACAAATAGCTTTTGAAACCTCCTTAATTATTTGTCTTATAAATGTCTCAAACATACTAATGCTAGTTTGCTTTCATAAACAAAGTAAATGTGAGAAAAAATAGTAACACGATCAAGTTTGTGTCAAATGAATGAACAAGGTACAAGTAGGGGATTGACTCAATAAGTAGCTTAGATGTCAATGTAAGCCATATCTTAAATTCAGGTCTTATTAGTGGTTCATTGTTTGCACTGATCTCGAACGCACAATCTACCTCTCTTAAGGAACAATGCATCTTGCCCTATCCGAGAAGGTTGAATAACATATCTATTCCCAAAATTTTTAAATTAAATTGAAAAATTACAACCCTTACTAATTAAGTATCCAAGTCAAACATTATCGAAAAATTATTAGATGAGTTCGTCTTATCATGTCACTCATGGGATCAACCAATAAAATTTTGACAATTCAAAATAATTACTAAAATTTAACCCCAAATTTAGTAACAGGTTAATCCTAATTTTAAAAAGTGAGATTTATAAGAAAAGTCATGAAATTAAGGATATTAATATAGTATGATTTTAATAATTAAGTTAACAATATTCTATTAGTTAGTCGCTGATATGATAGGATAGACCTATATAATAATTTTTAAATTTTTTTCTTTTGGTGGCTGCTAATGACTCTTCCAAACGAAAAATTGCACCACAAATGTTACTAGTTCATATTAGAGTCACATTACAGTCTAATCAAACCCCCGCATTGTGCTTCATAATTACCTCCAACCTCCTCACCCTGCAACCTTTTATATTCTTTAGCAAATGAGAGAATAAAAAAGAAAAAAATGAAGGAAAAAACATAAAGTGTACTAGTATATTCTCAATTCTATTTTTCCATTCTCCCGCTGAGAATGCAGCAATATTTCTTCACATCCTTTATGGGTGTAGTTCAAATTTGAGCAGGTACTGTAATTTTTTTTGCAGGCCATATATTTGGCATTTTCACTGCAAGTCAGCAAGAGGGTAAATCTCCCTGCCATGATTTACCCCTCTTTTGGCAGCCTGAGAACCCCTTCACCTTCACCTCCTTGGCTCCCACCTACGGAGTTTTAAAACCATTCTTCACCTTCGTCTTTTTCCCCTCAGCCATACAATCTGTCCCTTCTCCTCCATATATTGTCATTGTTCCCACAAGGTAAACGTTCTTTCTTTTCGTGTTCTTTGCCTTTAAAAAAAGGGAAAAAATTTCTGGGCGTCTCTCACTTTAAAGTTTACTCCTTTCTAGCACTGAATTTACAGGTATTCTCTGAAACAAATGGCAGAAACCTTTGATGCTCTTCAAATTGATGATCTGATTTTAAAGCTACAGTTTTTAATTAGTTCCCAGTAATTAATTTAAGGTAGGGATAATGGATGCTACATGATTCTCACTGTGAAGGTTTAATGGCCTGCCTATCACTCACCAAAATTAACATAGAATAAAACTAGTTATGAGTTTAGCTGTAACATAGGAAACCAAGTTGGTTCTTTTTTGGTTAGGAAGCAGCATACAACAACTTCTAAGGAAGTTATGATCTTCTATAAAGTTCTTGAAAATTTGGGTTGTCTGTTGTCTGATCACATGAAAACATATTGTGCATTTGCTTCACCGTTCATAGTTACCAAGAGATTGTAGGAAAAAGGGAACTTTGTCAAAACTTTTAAACAAAAAAGATCCTTTTACGTACTGGATTTTCTTGTTGCGTGATGAGATCTGTGTACATTCACTTGCAAACAAAACTGAACTTTTAGGACTCAGGGCATTTAGAACTCATAGAAACTTGAATTTTGGTCTTGTTTATATTAAAGTCATTTTATGAGGGCACCCAAAATTCGTTGTACTTATATTGATTCTCTTTATCCTTTTCTTTTCAGGGAAACATAATGGCTTGGGTAATCTGGTGTTTTTTCTTATTGTGTCGACTGCAGTGTTCTTTAGAGCTGAGTATTACTAAGTTGCATAGCTTGACATCCTTCAGTTAATATGTGTCTTAGAGCTCTTTGTGATTGCCTTTTTATGTTGCTGTGAAAGCAATTGATTTATTCATTCATCATTTCTGATATCTGTGACATCAAATTGAATGTCTTTAATGTCTATTCAGTGCATACCGTTGTCTACCCCCATTAATTGAAACTAAAAATTAGGAAGGTCCTTAATTATTAGCAATTTCTCTTCCAAAATGCCAGAATATTTATGGGATTGGACCAAGTCTGTTTATATCCAATGAAGGTATGAACATCAATTTGCATTTGTAGGGAGAAAACATCAAGTTCTATCTCAGCACTGTCTATTGAACATACATTTGTCCTTATGTCTTCAAAAATCACTGCTCAGAATTTCTTCCTTTCAAATGGGTTTAAACTCTTTAAACCGGTATAAACAGTGTATTTCAGTGTCTGATCATGTTAAGTTTATTTCCATGTTAGGGTAAGTTAATATAATTAAGTTTTTTCATCTCGAACTGAATGAGACAAAAGCAAATTTAGGTTTAATCAGTGGAAGTTATTCTATTGCTCTACTTTTCAGTAATAAACATAATAAATATTGGAGTAATATGGATAACTTTCTGATTTTCTTATGTTCATTGCTCAAATCGTGCATCTTAAGGAGCATCTTTTCTGGAGCAAGTCCAAAAACGTGTTTGAAGGGTTTTGACGTGCCTCTGGAAGTTAAGGAAGCCGTGATGAAAGAGGAAAGACAGCAAGCAGAAAAGGACAGAGAGGGTTTTGACGTGCCTCTGGAAGTTAAGGAAGCCATGATGAAAGAGGAAAGACAGCAAGCAGAACATAAGGACAGAGAGGAGGCAAGAGGTAAGGAGAATTTAGCATTATGTTGACCTTTTCTGTTGTCTAAGCAAAGTTTTGGGAGGCTATTGAAGTTTGAGACACCATTATAGGATGTCCAGTGTTTAATGTCTTGATTTGTCTTCCAATATTTGAACTAATTTTAAGTTGAATGAAATTACATTTAAACGTTATTGTTCATTACAAATGAATTTATTTGAATCTCTGGATTGCAAAATTTTGCTGCTTGAATGTAGAAATGTATCCTCTGATCTATCACCTATTGACCTGCAGCTTAGCTCGTTGTTTGCCTATCTTCATGCGTTTTTGTGCTATGAGTGCAGGGATTGGCTGTCCAAACAAATGAAATTTGCATGAAATGATCGCCTTCCATGATCAAACCAGTGTACTTGACAAGCAAGTTTGAACTTCTTTTAGAATTCATTTGGAAGCCCTTCACTAATTTGTTTTGTTTAAACAAGCTTCAAGAGCTCATAATCTTTTGTGCTGGAAAGAATAATTTAGTGTTGAATATGCATAATTATGCATTTCATAGGGATAATTTGGGAATATCATACAATAAAAGGGATGAAAAATAATGCACAAACTCTAAGAAATTTGAAAATAGTTATGAGGTATAAAGGGAAGAAGGCAAAGATAGAAGCATATTTTGCAATTATCAAGATGACTGACATGAAAATAGTTTCTTCACAAATGAGCTTAATATTATTGCATCAATGCTCCATACAGGCTTTGTTTGGATTTGTGATTTATTCATCTGCTCAGTTTTTCTCTTTGCCATAGTGTTAAAATATACTATGAAAGATCTAACTAGAAAAGGAATTTGAACAGAAAATTGGACAGAAGTCTATGCCACTGCAAAAGAGGCTGAAGGAGGGGTTTCTGGAGTTTGTCTTGGAAATGCTGGTGATATCCCACAAGATAAGTTGGTTGAAGCTGCTGATACCATCAGTTATGATGTTGTTAAATGGTTACTGAGAGAGATAGCTTATAAAATAGTTAAGGATGCCTTGACAGGAAGTATGTCAGAAACAAATTTCTCTAACACTGCACATTTATTTCTTATCTTCTTCTAACCGCTGAGCTTTATTTGTCTCTCTCTTTCATTTCAGAGATAGATTGGCAAGTTCATCCACCAGCAAAAGCTCCTGAACATGTCCAATCAGAAAACCAGCATTGCCAAAGAGATCAAATTCTGTTGGGATTATCGACTGATGCAGTCACATCACATTGTTTTCAACAGGACTTGGGGTAAGAACCTGGCAGTAGCGAAGAACCTCTTATGATTGAAAGCACCCCTGCCTTAGCCATTTGTTCTTCAAATCCCTTTGATTCTGAATTTATTGCTTCCGTACCAGATGTTGAAGAAGCAACAACCAGATGTGAAAGTCATGTTCTACTAGAAACTGTACCTGAAACAGCTGAAGAAGGAGAGGGTACATGTAGCCCGAGCCGAATTGCAAGTCCAAGTAACGGGACTTCAGTTTTTGAGATGTTGAGTGATTTCAGCGACTTCATAAATTCACACAATTCTAACAATACCAGTTCAGTCTATCCTTTTCTGGCACAAGTTGGCCCATAATTTATCAAACCAGGTTTGGCGTCAATTCTTCGTCGCATTATTGACAAGCATGGTGATATTGCTGGAGACTGCCTTTACACATCCCCTCCAATGCGAACTTGTTTATTGGAGGCTGTCTGCTTAGTAGTCCAGGAGCTTCAATCATTATCATTAGATTCTCTCCGGGGCCATCATCTCGAATCATTGGATACTGACATTACAAGTGCTGAGAGTAAAAAGCTAGATGTGAAATGGCTCCGCAATCTACATGGTGGGCTTACAGAAGCCTTGCATTTCACTGGCAAGTACAAGGACCTAGAAGCCTCCAAAACCGAACTCATTAGCAAGGTTGAATCTGTGGAGATGACACTTGACTCACAAGTAGCAGAGATGAAGAAGCTCCCCCGATATTGAATTTTTGGAATGCAATCTGGATAAGAAAGCGGCAGAGACTGTGAATTTAAAGAGCACCATCCATGATATTGAGTCCAAGTTTAAACGCTTTAAGCACTCTGTGATGCATGGACTGCTTTAGATTGTATCATATAATAGCCCTAACTAGTAAAAAGACTATAATCTGCTTATAGTTACTTTATTTACAGAGGTTACTATATCTTTACAGTTTCTATGCAAGTAAGTACTGGATGCAGGAGAAAGGAACCAGGCTTAGATGGAATATCTGTTCTATTCTTAATAATTCATTAATTACCAAAAGGAAAATGCCCTGTTAACCTGCATTTTGGAATAACTTAAGAATAATAATCTTGCTCAACTCTGCATAAGCTAAAAGAATATTTGTCTTTAGTTTATTTATTCATTTTGTAATTTTTTTTTAATTTTTCCATTCCATTCAATTTTTTCCCAAATAAAGTAAAAGTAAAGTATCCTAAAAGATATTAGTAAATTAAATGCCCTTTCATGTTCAGATGTGAAAATGCCCTTTTATGTTAGTAGCAAAAGAAATGTCCTTTTATGTGGTAGTAACAATAGTATTTTCCTAATATGGTCAAGGTAGTTGGGAGCTCAAAAGTGAAAACTTGGAAAGAAAGAAAGAAAAAGAATCAGCTGACAGGTGACAACACATAGCATACTGATGTTTCTCTCTCTGCCCATGGCTATTTGCTACTCTTTCTTTTTTTTTTGGTGGAAATTTGCTACTCTTTCATTCCCTTCTATGGGTTTCTCTCTCTCTCTCTCTCTCTCTCTCTCTCTCTCTCTCTCTCTCTCGCTTTGAAACATGTTGAGTCTCTAAGATTTCTTTCGAGTTATAAAGTTGTTTCCTCGGTCTTTTCTTCAAGTTGGTTTTATTTATCTTCTCTTTTCTCAGTCACTAAACAATAACATACAAGAAAAGTGATCTGCTTCTTTTTCTTCCAGGTATCCTGTATGATTCAACTCAAACTAAAGAATGCAAAGGTCTTGCCTTTTTTGGTCTCAGTTTGAGTAATTTCTCTAACAATATTAAAACATTTATCTTTTGTTTTTTATTTGTTGTTCAGCAAGAGAAGAAGATGATTGCGACTTGAGAGAAAGCTGCAACCTTTGCCAGCTAATTAAGATGAAGAAGAAGGAGAAAAGTGTTAGTATTTGCAACTACCTCTACTCCTAACCTTTATTTCAAACCTTGAAATCAATATTCATCAAATAGCTTTCCAGTCTTCGTTTGGAGATTCTGAATGTTTAAAGTTACAATTTGGTTTTCATTTTTTCAATTTCATCATTGGAAACTGGAAAGTGCCCTGTTTAAAACCTTTGCTTAGACTTATATTGCAACTGTTTCTGATAAAAATGTTCTCGAAAATCCTGCCTTTTGTTCACCATGTTGGTTAGCTTCGTATTGCAATGTAGTTCTGCTTAATTTTCAAATAGAAGGAACTCATGGAGCTATAATATTATTTGTCTTTGTTATAACTTATAATCTGAGGAACCTTTTAATAGCTAGTGTGAACCTTTAAATTGTTTGGTATTTAGAACAGAATGGTTAAAAACCTTTGAAATGTATATCAAGTATTAAATAGAAAGTGATGAAAAAGGCATTAATATATATGGAAATTAGAACCTGTATGCATGTTAGTTAGCAACAGTCAATGCTCAATGTTTTCCTGCATATGCTTCACTTTTTCCTCCAATGGGTCATTAAGAACTTTGACATCCATGATTGATTTTGTGAAAGTTTACAAAGAGTTTTAAAGAATTAGTCTTAATGTAAAGCTAAGCTATATAACCAGGTCCAGTAATAGTGGTGATAATACTAAATGGTATACGGTGAAATTGAATCAAATACACTATATAAGTAGATGTGAAAGCATGCCCTTCTTCCAGCCTTCTAACATGCAAATAGAGGATAATACAATCTGAACAGCTAAGGTCATTGATGTATTTCTTCTGTCCCAAGAAGAAAGATATGCCACCCAGATGCAAGAAGAGTTTAAAGGATAAGAAGTTGCGAGATAGACATGACTTTGGTGGAAAGATTAGATACAAGCAACCTGCAATAACTGAAAAGGCCAAAGCTTGCATGGGCATCTCATCAAAGATTTTAAAGAAGAATCCTCCTGGCTGTGCACAGCCAATGTCGAACACAACTTGGAGGTGAAAAAAAATTTTTTTTTTTTCCTTATTTGAGTTATTACTTATTAATTTCTCTTTTCTCTTTTGATGCTTGAACATCTATGTATAGGTAATAAACTTGCTTGTTTACGCAAATGACGGGGGCACATTTGTTATCCATGATGAAAACTACACTAAAATTGGATTGGCAGCTAATTTGACAAGCAAAGCATGCCCTCAAGTGTTTAAGTTTGCAGCTTTGCTCCCAAAAGCACTTCATGTGGAAATGTTTTATAGGCTTGATGTGTGGCCAGAGGTCTTTGATCAATCATCACCAGCTGAAGACAATATTGGACTTTATTTCTTTTCAGAAAGTGAAAGGTATTAGTTTCAGGATGTTATGTAATCCATTTCATTGTTTGTTAGTCTCTCATTTTTATGTTCAATTTTCCCTCCTCCTCTACCTTACAGATGCAAAGAGACTTTGGAAAAATTGGTGGATTATATGATTCACATGGATTTAGCTATGAGAAGAGTGACCAGAGATACAGAACTCTTGATCTTTACTTCTGTTGAGCTGCCTCTGCAGTTTTGGTGTAGGTCAATCTTCTTGGGGGTGGAAAGTTAACTTTTCATTTTTGTTTAAATTAATTTAATCCTTTATTTTACAAATTTTAGACAGTAGCTTGGGAGAAATACATCACTTCGAGTTGCTTTAACTACATCAATTGATCTACAGATTATCAAGGAAAGCATTATTTATGGGGTCTAGTTAACAAAACTAAAGCTTCCTCTCTTGATCGAACGAAGGACCAGCTTTTAATTCAGAAAACTAGGACCTATATCAGAAAACGCAGAAGAAATTGCAATATGGGATCTCATTCTCAACCTCCTCATAATGGTAGTTTCCTTTTTAATTTCTAAGTGCTCCATTTCTTTGTGCTTTGTTCCCTTTTAAATTTCTGTTCTTGTTTATAATGTTTGAGTTATACATCGGCATGCCTTAAACTAGGAAATTAATTCATCGTGTCACCCTTCTATCTCTGGATATGATTTTTGCCCATACTCTGTGATTGACTATGGATGTACCTGTTTCACCTATTAACTTTTCATTTCAAAACAGGGCAAAAGGAAGTAAAGAATAAGGTGAAGAAAAGGAGAAGTAGTCCAACTCCCAGGAAATCCAACATTAATTGGGGACTTGAACTGGATTGTGAAAGGATTGACTGTGAAGTGAATAATATGCAGGGTATAGAGAAGAAAAGGAGAAAAGTGGCAACTCCCAATCCAGGATATGGAACTCAGACAATTTCTGTTGAATGCTTTGCAGATGCAAGTGTCCCTCCTGATAACCCTTCTGCTTTTTCAGATTCCATTGTTCATACTTCTACTGTGGTGAAAATAAAAATTGCTGCTCACCAAGATTTGCACACTACTCCTGAAGAAAACTTGAGCGGAGAAAAATTAGCTACAGAGAACACCTGCACTACTGTACTCAACATGGCAAGCCCTTTTGGAGAAATGAACTCAAGGAAGACCTTTCCATTACACGGTCGATTAACAAAAGTTGGTCCATATTTTACTAAACCATTTCTTGCTCCAATTCTGACAGCCATCATCGAAAAGTATGGTGATATTGCTCAAGGCTGTTCATTTGAGGATCCATTTATGCGATCATATCTATTGGAGTGGGTTTGCAAAGCCGTTCATAAACTTCAAGCCATCCCATTTACTCATCTGCAAGGGCCTGATTTAAAGGCTCTAGGTTCTGCTGTAACTGCTGCCGAGTCTTTTAACTTGAAAGTAGATTGGCTTCGCAACAGGCTCACTGAAGTCAAGGAGACAGTTCTTTCATTTAGACATGATCCCAATCTGAAAAGTGATCTGGCAATGACAGTGGAAGAGACTACAGCCATGGAGAAGACTCTTGATTTGAAAAAGGATTGCATGAAGAAGCTGAAATCTGAGAGCACTTCACTAGAGAGTCAAATGGCTTCACTAGCTGAACAGATAACTGATGTGGATGACAGCATGAGAAACATTGCATCAAAGCTTGAACGCTTCGGCAAGCCTTTGATAGATGGAGTCATCTAGAATCTACTTTGTTTTCTGTTTCAGTTACAAATCAACTGTCATACCACATGTTCAACTTGGAATAGCTATTCAAGCTTTCGTCCGCGATTGGATGCTTTTCCTTTTTAGCTTTGAACTTCTTATTCCTATACTATAATTAAGCTTACAGTAGTATATTAGGGTGCTTTAACCAATGGAATGTGCAGCAGATATGAGTTTTTCCTTAAATATTTCTCCACGACCTCTGTGTGCTGCAGGGTGTTTTCTTAGCCCTTCTACTTGCATTATCATGTCATAAATTCCACGACCTCTTATACGAGCTTGGTCCTTTCGTGGTCTCTGGCTTGGCATGGTGAAGAGCTCATCAACGAGCATGCCTCTGATCTTGCTGATCAGCACACCTCGATCACTCCGCCTAGCAAGCTACTGATCCCTGACCGATGATCTTTGCAGCTAATCAGGATTTTGTAAGAAATTGTATATAACTGAAACAAGAAAACTTGTAATGTATGCTTTCAGATTACTTGGGCACTGCTGCCACAAATGAGAGGGAAAATTTTTTTATGAGAAACGAATATGATGGGTATCACAGGCTTTTGGACCCAAACTTCCCTATCATATGCCCCTTATAAACAATATATATATATATATATATATATATCAATAAATTATACTCTTAAGAAAATTAAAAATATAAAACAAAAAACTTTCTTTTTTTTTTACAAATAATACTATTCGATTCACATCGGATTTCAAATAGGAGAAACTAAAAACAAAAAACCTTCAACATTACTAGGCTTTCTAGGTTTCAAGTTTATTACCTTCGAGCATCCAATAATTGTAAAGTATACTCTGATTGCAACAAAAATTAGGAGTTGCGGAGGTTATTATAGCTCTAAGGTCAGGTCGTCAACCACTTTAGAAATTTACGGATCTGTTAAATTTTCATCTGTAAATTTTTTGAACTTATACATTACCTACCAATGAGAGTATGTAAAGACTAAGATATTTTATACTGTAGATTCAAGTCTTAATCACTTTGTCAACGCTATTGACATTGTAAAGTGTGGTACCATTTCCATTTTGTTTCTTTAACTTACAAGGTAAAAAAATTAAAAATAAAAGAAAAGAAAAAGTGGGTCCTTTAGATAGAAGAAGGTCGCACTGGCACTGGCAGCAATGTTGTGTTTAGAGATGGGATAAAAAGGACAAAAAAGGAAAGGAAATAAAAGTACTCTATTTTTCAGTATCTGGATGATCATGAAATGGAAGTGTGACACTGTAGATCATATTTTGTTCTCTCCCTCTACATTCTCATGCAAAAGAAAAAGGAAACATTTTAGTGGAATTTCTTTCCCGTTACTTACTTGTCCTTTGCTATTGTTGATCTTCATCAGTCAGTGCTGTTTGGGTGTCCCATTGCCTCTGCTACTGCTACCAAACCAAGGTGAAAACTTTCAGCACATATTGTTCTTTTCTCTCTTCCTGCTTGGTTTTTGAGAAAGTTATAGAAATGAAGGGAAAAAAAATGTTGGCATCTCTGTTTGTGTTTATATTGGTTCATTTGTTTGTAACCATTTAAGAATTCCTTGAAAGTTTCTTCTTTTTTTAGTTCCTTTGTATAAACTCCAGCGGTTTCCAGTTCACCAGAAAACAAAATTTCTGATTGACAAGTATGAAAGAAATATTGTGAATGCGAAAGTTTTATTCTTTAACAGCAAATGCCTGTAATGGGTTCCGTGGTTTAGCATTAGTGGGTGTTTAGAGTTACAAAGTAAAGACTTTAAAGCCAAAGATATGATCTTTTAGTGCTGATGGTTTATGGTTAATTGTTCCAATGGCTTTAAGATTTGAAATTGCAGCTTACCATGTCATCTTGGGATGATTTTTTTTACCTCTCACATTTATAGCATCTGTTTCTTATCGATGATTGGTAAGGGCATCACTTACCCTATTTGTTTGGCGGTTCGTGTACTGAGTTCTTTCCATTGGTAATTCTGATAACGCATTGCCATTAAAGAGTCATTTCTATCTTGAAAATTATAGTTTGATCCATAAGTAATAGGGCTTTTTACTGAAATATTGCAGTGAAATGAGAGAGAGTTTTGAATCTTTGGAAACAGATCTCTTACAATTCTGTATGGATCAATTTCATATGTTGTCTGAACAGATCTCATCTATCCTCAACTTATGTGCAACTCAAGCTTTTTGTTCCTTTTTCTTTTTTCTCTTTTGTTCTTCGGTAATTGTCTTAGATAAAATGCCAGTAACTTTGATTGTTTAGTACCAAAGGTTGCGAGAAAATCTGCTCGTGTTAGTTCTGTCCCACTCAGAAGAAGTGAGCGAATACATTGATGGAAGCAGCCAAGAAAAGTTTAGAAACTTTGAAGTGTGTTAATGGCTCAATTCCTGCTACAGAGATGAAGATCACCTCCATGCAATATCCTCAGAGAGACTCAGGGGCCAATCTCAAATTTTCAAGCAGGGCCACTCTGCCATTGGATGGAAAGAACTACATACCCTCCAGTAGCAACAATCAGAAAGGCAATCGGAAACGTGGAAGACCTAGAAAGTTGAGGCCAGAAGAAGGGGGTAACTCCAATACACATATGGAATGTGTTAGCATTAAGTCCTTAGTCGTAAGAAAAGGTGATCCATCAGAAGTCTCGAAAGAGAATTCGGTGGCTATTAAAGGACCAATCATTTGTCCTGTCTGGAGGTCAGAAGCTTGCCTTTCTTCTTTGTTTTCAGAAACTCAAATACTCTGCTCCCCTCTTTTTTCTCATCTTATCACTGGCCTTGTCCTTCTGATACTGGATGATCTCACATGGTATACTGCACTTGTTGTCTATTTGACGGGTTGTTTTGCCACTGAAAAGTTTGGTCGATTGGCTGGACTTTCAGCTCATGCATCTAAGACTGCCAGTGAAGAAGTGTTTAATTTGGCAAGTTGTTTGCCTGAGGAGCTTGATCTACAAATTGTTCCTATTCTTGATGTATGGCCGGGGTTTTTTAGTATTACTGATCCAAACATTGGCATGGTAGACCTCAACATATTTCCAGAAAATGACAGGTTAATTTGCCTACCTCTTGTTGTTGTTTTCTAGTTTTATTCTCACATTTATTATCTTCTGAGTTTTCCATCTATTTATCACAGGAGTCAAAGAGAGTTTGATTATTTGCTGAGTTGTTTGCTCAATGAGGGCCTTGCCATGAAAACTATGGTTGATGACATTGTGCTCCTGGTCTTTACATCCCACCAGTTGCCTTATGAATACTGGAGTGAGTGTGAGCAAATCTGTAAACAAGCTTCATTTATCATTGTTCGTGAATTCAGTTCACCAGTTCTATTCTTTCAGACACTGTTAATTGGATTGTGTTTTTATCTTCAGGAGGTGGTGGAAAGTACTACTTATGGGCTGTGTTTAGTGGAAAGAATGCTTTCTTTCAAGGATCACAGGAGGCAAATGAGCTTCTTCGGGATTCAACTTTATCAAGAAATGCTGCCACTGCAGATGATAGAGATTTCTTTAGTAACTTGGATAAACCAGGTTCTCTAAGTTGTTTAAGCAAAATTATTACATGTTTACAAAAGTGGATGACATGGTTTGATGTTTTGCACTACAGATAAATCTTGTACTTTCATTCAATTTGGAAAACAGAGATGAATGTATGAAAAGTGATTTATATTCTCTCCCTCACCCTTGCACACAAATATACAAGATACTTGCACTCGAAATATTCCTTTTCCTCAGATTTTATCGATATGCATCTAGCCTTCTAGTTATCATGGAACTGTATTTATTTTAAGAATTAACATAATCTTTCAAGAGCTGAATTTTCTGTCTTGTGTACCTGAAACAAAATTTCTTAGAAAATTTGTTGCTTGCTTTATTTTTTATTGATTTGTCTTTGATTTGTGCACTTAATGTTAGCATGAACTTTAACAAGATTAATTTTACCTTAAAAGAAAAAGAAAAAGAAACAGAGCAGCAAATGGGGAAGGAAAGGATGAAGTCTATTAATGTAGAAAAGAAGATGAAGAGCAAAGAATTGCCATTGCTGGTACTTAAGAACTGTGACTGTACTTTGCTAACAACTATATCTGATTCAGGTGATTCTGGAAAGGATGATGAGGGGGTTTCTGATGCGGACAAAGTTGCAGCTAAAAATATTATTGAAGAGAAATTACCAGCCGAAAGAACATCCAATGAAGCAATTGCTGAGAAGAATGATAGAATTAGTGGTGAAGCAGATCTGCGAACATGGAAAGAGGAAGGTATCAAGACTGCAAACAAGAAAATAGCTAGTGATCAGGTTCTTGGGAAATCTCTCATCATTGGTGGCAGTACCATTTCTCCCAAGTCTACTGCTGCGAAAGAGACGATCGCTAATAGTTGTCTGCCACAAGATCTAGAAAAGCCCTCACCTCAACAGAGGACAAACCCCTCAGAAGAAGGGAGAGAAGGAGGGTCAGAAAACCAACCGCAACCTACTCTTGGTTTTCAAAGGGGTGGCTTTTCACTGGAAAGAATGGATGACAGAATGAGAGCGTTTCCAACAGGAGGGGTAGGCAGCGAGACCATTGGTGCATCAGTTTTCCAGATGTTTCACTCGTTTGATGATGTGGACTCAGAAGGAATTAGTTCAACTCATAATTCTGGTATGCGAGTACGGCAGTATTCTGTGAAACCAAGCTTGATCTCAACTCTTCATGCCATTATTGAGAAGCACGGTGACATTGCCCAAGACTGCCCCCAGACATCTGGTGAGATGCTTACTCATGTGCTTGAGAGGGTTTGCCAAGCAGTCAAGGATTTGGGAGCATTACCCTTTCATAAACTTCAAAGTTCTTTCCTGAAGTCACTCTACTCCACCATTTCAGATGCCGAGTTGCTAAACCTCGATGTGAAGTGGCTCCGTGATCGATGTGATGAACTATTGGAAACTGTGTCTGGAATTTGAAAATATAGGGGAATTGAAGCTGATATAAAAGAGCACACTGCTATGATTCAGCATAAGCAGAAGGTTGTTGAGTTGAAGAGAAGCAAGATGTTGAAACTGCAGTCTGAGATTCAGTCACTAGAGAGTGAAGTTGCCTCAATGACCACAGAGACTGAAGGACTAAAGAAAACCAAGAGTAGTGTCAAATCCAAATGTAGGTACTTTCGCCACAACTCTTTGGTGAATGGGTTGCTTTAGATGATTTTAGTACTAGCTTTTAGTTATTAAACTTAATATAGGAGCAGATGTCATGTCAAAAAAATCTGGAACAATTGATATGGGATTGAACACCACCTTTAAGTACTTATATGATCGTGCTAATTATGTTGAAGATAGAGATATATTGAGGTGGTTATTGGTTAAAGTCTTCAGTTCAGATTGTTTTACTCCTTTCAAGCAGGAAATCAGAGGGCAGCCTGCTGTATTCAGCCCCACCTTATCACTGAACCTGCTGCATTCACCTTAAAGAAAAATTCTTGCTGGCAATGTAAACCTTGACGAGGCAGCAATTCATGATTCCACCAATATGTGAGTGGTCGAGGCTATCTGTATTCAACCTTTTTATGACCTTGAATGCATCCCTTTCAAGCCATGTATTGTTCTATTGAATCCCATCCCCTGTCCTTGCTAACTTGAAGAGCCGGCCACAAAAGCTTCAACCATCAGGGGTTTATCGATTCCATCCAACCTCCCACAAAAAGCGCCCAGCACAAAACCCTCAATATCCCTACAGACTAGCTCAAAACCACCAGTTCCCACTGTCTTTCTAAAATGCTCCATCAAAATTGAACTTGACAAACCCCTCTGGTGGTAGATATTCCAACGTTGTGGGACAGCCGCTTGTTCTCAAACATTGGCCTTATCTTCTGCAACATATATGTCGTTTCTGCTCTTCCATATTGTGCATGTTGCCACCATAAATAATTATAGTTTCCTTCGATCAATAGCACTCAGAATGTGCTTCATCCAGTTCTGGAAGAACCCCCAAAGTCAGCTGCTACACTGGTGTCGTCTGCAGACAGGGTCTTTAAGGTGCTGCCGAACTGCATTTGAGTTTAACACGGTACAGGTTCCAATTGCATCCATGGCCGTCTCCTCCCCATTCCCATTCTGAAACATTGCACTCGTACCTCCAACTTCCTTTTTTGCTAGGTTCATCGTACATTCTCCAAGCAAAATCCTTGATTGATTCTGGGGTATTGTGAGATTCCATGGCAAGCTCTTATGCGCTCTGTTCAGCCACGTCATTATTAAAAAGACAAAACATCTTGCTTAGAGGTTCCATGATCCTTAGAGGTTCTTAGAACACAATTAATTTGATGGCAAGTTCATCACAATTAATTTCATTTGAGGTAAATTCTATAGAGGTTCTTAAGTCTTAACGATAATTCAATTTAAGTCCTCTATTTCTCAAAATAGACACTCCAACTTAATATCGTTAGGGTTACAGTTAGTTTATTAAGTGAATTTTCTATTATACCCTTATTCAACTTATATATTTTTTTCATGCATTATCAATGCATTTTTAGCATAATGTTTGTCCTTATTTTAAAAAAATGATTAATAATGAATAAAAAAAGTAATGCAACACTTATTCAATTTTTATATATTTTCCTCTAATTTTTATCGTTTGTTTTTTATGCATTATTAATGATTTTTTAACATTGATGTTTTTCATTATTTTTTTAAATTATTATATTAATTGTGTATAAAAAAAACTAAATGATAACATTTAGAGAAATATTTTTAAAACATATATATATATGTTAAATAAGGGTATAATAAGAAACTTAACAAACTAACCGTCATTCTAGTGGTGTTAAGGAATTTGAGGAGTTTACACTTTAAAACCAAAGGACTTAAATTGAATTATTATCGAAACGTCTAAAAAGCCGTCCAACGGGAAATTTTTGGCGAAATAAAGAAAGATTTGAAAACGAGTAAATAAGAAAAGGAGTCGCCACTAACCATTTGGTTTAGGTAGGTTAGCCACCTATTTTGATTCCATTTAACTTAACATAATCTACAAAGATTACCTTAGGTCAAACAGGTATTGGTTTATGAAAAATGATTTTGGGTTCGGAAGTCGGTTACGTTCGAGGAAGGATTAGCACCCCCAAAACGCCCAAAAATCGGTACCACAAAAGTCTTTTGAAAATCAATTTTAGGGTTAATGACAAAATGTTTTCAAGAAGAAGAGAATAATTTAGAAACTAAAAGTTAAAATGTCGGAGTAATACTCCTTTTGCTACGGGTTAATTCACCCTTAAAGAAATTCGATTTAATGAGATCCGTATTGAAACTTGGTCAGAAAGTTTCCAATGTTGAATAATCGAATTGAGATCTTCCGAAAATAAACTTTGAAAATCAAAATGTTAAAACAAATAATTTGCCAAAGATAAATTTTAATTTAAAGAAAAATAAGTTTGAAAAGGACTGAGTTAAATTTGGAAAGACCTCAATTGTTAAGAATTAAATTGAAATCTTTCGAAAATATTTTTTTTGGATTTTGAAATTAATGTCGGAATTATCAAATTCCTTTTATAGGTAAACAGATTTTGATTAAAGGCAAGATTTTTTTAAAAAATGGGTTAAATTAGAAAGACTCCAATGTAAAGGTCTAATTGAAATCTTTCAAAATATTTTTTGGTTTTTGAAAATAATGTCGGAATAATTGAATTCCTTTCATTTTTGGATCTCATTTTTAAAACCTTGATTAAAGAAATTAACTAAAGTTTGATTTTGTAAGAAACCTCAACTATTAATTAAGTTTGAGATTTTCCTAAAAACCATTTTTAGATTTAAAATTATGTCGGAATTGAAATTCCTTTTGCTGATAAGGGGAATTTTGAAAGAAAACATTTTTTGGGTTTTCTTGAAAAAGTGATATTTGTAGAAGAGACTTTTGGAATTTTAAAGAAATCATAAAATATGATGTGATATGCAAATGACCTTTTAAAATAATTGATAAAATCATTTTTTTATTTTTTTTAAAATAGATGGAAATCTATATTGAAGCCTTCCGAGGCCCGATCGGAATCCCGATAAGGTTATCTCAAAAACCTTCACCTAAAAGAACCATTGAAGTCCTCGTAATCACGAGGTCCTCTCCGATCCCCTATCATCGGGATTTCCAATGCACATGATTCTTTTAAAAATGATGCACTAATTCCTAAATGCATGAAATGATGGGACAAAATAAACTAAGGACATAGGTTATCACAATAAATATATTAAATATATATTAAACGAATAATTAAAGATGCATGAACTTAATTTCTAAAATGACATAAATGATATCAATGGTCCTAAACAGAATGGCATGAATTACAATGCTAATGGACCTAAGCTAAATGGCATATTAAAATATTAATGGACCTAAACTAAATGACGTATTAAAATGTTAATGGGTTTAAGACCAAAATGGACTTGATTCTAAAATGCAAATGGGCCTAGTTACTATATGGTATAAATTAAGTGAGATGGACCTAGACTAAAATATGAATGGGCCTAATTACTAAATGACATAAATTAGATGAGATGGGCTTAGACTAAAAATGTAAATAGGCTTAATCCTAAAATACAAATGGGCTTAAATGACAATGAGACAAATTAAATATGAATGACCTATATTAGAATGATTTGGATCTAAATTAAATATATGTGAATCTAGATTAAAATTAAACAAATTAAATATGCATGGACCTAGATTAAAATGAGATCAATTAAATTAGAATGACCTAAAGTAAACGGACACAAATTATAATGACCTAAATATATGCATGAATTAAATGAGACAAATTAAATTAAAATGACCTAAAGTAGATGTGTATAGATTAAAATAAAACAAATCAAATATGCATGTACATAAATTGAAATGACATAAATATGTATGAAACTAAATTAATATGATATAAATTAAATATACATGTAACTAAATTAATATGGCATAGATTAAATATGCAAGAAGCTAAACTAAAATGATGTAGGTTAAATATGGATGGGACT
Source organism: Microcos paniculata (assembly GCA_030664755.1). Lineage (NCBI taxonomy): Eukaryota > Viridiplantae > Streptophyta > Magnoliopsida > Malvales > Malvaceae > Microcos > Microcos paniculata. The sequence goes on from CP131461.1 coordinate 22,909,064, forward strand.
AGATTAAAATGACATAGATTAAATATGGATAGATTAAAATTAAAATGATATGGACTAGACCAAATTGCATGGGCTTGGCTAAATTAAATATGTATGAATCTAAATTAAAATGACTTAAATTAAAATGCATGAATTTAAATTAAACTGACATAAATTAAATATGTATGGATCTAAATTAAAATGAGGCCAATTAAATATATTTAAATATATTAGATATGCATGAACTAAATTAAAATAACCTAAATTAAATATGCATGAAGTTAAATTAAAATGATAAAATGATACTACTTAATTATGCATAGGTCTAAATTAAGCATGTATTAAAAGGAAAAAAATAAAAAAAAATCAAAACAAAAGAAAAAAAAATACAAATTAAATTAATTTCAAAAGATACCAGAAAAATGGAAAACGGGTGGCTGCGATCGGGTCGGGTCAGGTCGAGACGCGGGGGAACGCGGGCTTGGACGCGGGGGAATGCGGACTGGAGGGTTTTAATGATGGTGAAATATCTGTTTTGCCCCTTACACTATATATATACCTTCAAAAGCTCTTTTCAACCTTTTTTGCCATTTTTTCAGCTTTTACTCTCTCTCTACCCGAATTTTTCTTTCTCTCTCTCTCTACAAACACAATCAACCCAGAAATTTTATAAAAAACGGATCAAACTCTCTTTTAAACCTAGAAAAATTATGAACACCAAGAACATTGAAGAACTTCGAAGAACATTTTTCCCGATTTTAAAATCTAAACCATAAAATGAACCACAATCTTCTCAGACGAATCCTCCTCAACCCCTTAAACACAAATCCAACCTCTGATTTGTCAAATTTCAAACCTAAAAATCCAGATCTAGGTTTCAAAAAAAAAATTTTTTAACCAAAAAAACTTCTTAAATTTTTTTTTCTCTTTTTTCTCAAAAAAAATTCTTTTCTCCAACAATCTTTTTTTTGCAATCCCCCCTTTGCAATCTCTTCTTGCCTCCCCTTTTATTGATGATGAATTTATGTGAGTGGGGTGGTTGAAAAAATAATTTTGTGAGTGGGTGTTAAAAATGATGAGTGGGGTGGTTGAAAAAATGATTTTGTGAGTTAAAAATGATGAGTGGGGTGGTTGGAAAAATGATTTTGTGAGTGGGTGTTGAAAATGATGAGTGGGGTGGTTGAAAAAATGATTTTGTGAGTGAGTGTTGAAAATGATGAGTGGGGTGGTTGAAAAAATGATTTTGTGAGTGGAAAATGATGAGTGGGGTGGTTGAAATGATGGTTTTCAATTTTTTACTTTTTTATTTTTTTATTTTATATTATTATTATTTTTTATATTAAATAGGCATATTATTTTAAAAAAAATAGTCTACAATTATGATAAAAAATAAGGACCTCTATGAAATTTACCCTTTTATTTGATTTTCTCCTTTTATCTTTTTCTCTCTGCCATTTATTTATTAGAGAGAAATAAGGGTAAAATCGAGAAAGACCTTCTACATGGTAACCGAGATGTGTAAAAAGGAAGGGGAGTAGAACTTACAGATACAGAGGGTTCAAGAAGCCGCGGTAAAGTAAACTGAATGCAAAACTCAGGAAAGGCAGAAAACTCCCGCTGCTTCTCACACAACTTACCATAATTCTGTTTAATTGTCGACACTGATTCTGGTATTTCGGTTTTTCATTTTTCTTTTTCTATTTTAAAGAATCCTTATGAAGTCATATCTCCTGGCCCGGAAATCTCTGTTTTGGATTCACTTCCTTCATTTAATCCAAAGGTCTGATGGTGGCTCCTTCAACTCGTCTTCAATATGGTGAGTTTTTCTTCTTCTTTTTTCCTTCTTTCTTTATTTAAGGAAAGCCTTCTGTTTTGCTCTGTTTTGTTTCTTCACATTTGTGATTTCTTTTATTCGCTTTTTTTTTTTTGAATGCATGAAGATATTTAGTAGTTTTTTAATAGAATGGATGGTGGGTTTTGTCTTAATTCCTTCTTTATGGTTTTTAATGAAAATGGTTAGGTCGGGTTTCTGGAATGTAAGGCTTTTAAACGAGTTTCTGGGTTTTGGGTTTTAGAGGGAAGATGGGTTTTACTTTTACCGTTTAGAAGATTAGAACAATATTGGGTGAAATGTTGAATCTTTTAGTGGTCTTTAATAGTACACTTGCTTGTTTACTTGTCTTTTTAACTGATATAACACTCTAGTGGTAATATCTCTTGTTATGTTGATTTCCTCATTTTGTGCGTGCGAGTACGCTTAAATGTTGCTTAAAACGGGATTATGGTAGCAATATTGGCGTTTGTCATTGTCTGGACTATGTTGTTCACAGCTTTCTTTTGCCTTTCATAGCATTTGAGTACCTAATTTGGGTGATAGGATTTGCCACTTCAACTTTGAATCTTGCTGAATGTGATTTGAGAAGCTCTGGGTTTTACTAGTCTGAAGTCAAATTTGTAATCGTGTTTTTGAGGAACTGGCCGCCAGAAAGTAATACAAATTTTCCCTATATTCCTATAAATAACCAGAATTTCTTTTATAATTTGTTCATCGGCCGGCAATGATTCTGTGTGGACTGCGTGTTTGTTTAACTTCTTGTTTCTTGTTTCCTGATCAATATAAATCTTCATGTAATTTTGAACTGGCAAAATATAATACTTTCTCAAACTGAATTGCATTTCAATCAAGATTTGTCTTCATTTTTATTCATTTTGTGATGTACTACAATTGTAGCCTACTGTCTGTAAAGTTGTCTTGACGACTTGTCCGTCCAAATCCGGAATATGCATTGAGAGATTTGTTATTGCTGCGACTCTCTCTCTCTGCTTCTCTATCTGTCTGTTCAGTTTTCCATCTTTTTCTCTGCCTATGTTTTATAGTTTGTCATCATGTTGCTCCTAAAACATTTTTTTTTTTTGCTTAACCAAATTCAATAATACTCGGCCCTCTTGACATCCGTTCGGATTTGCTAACATCTCTGCACATAATTTTTGTAAGGATAAGTTTCTTGAAGTGGCAAAAGATATTGCAGCAGAACCACAGTTTTCCTGTAATAATCCACCTTTCGCCCTTTTATTTGGGTTGCTTCCCATCGAAATGATACATTCTGAATCATTAATAAGACATGCATAAAGTGAGGATAACTACTGCTTTTATTAAGCTAGTGTCTTGGTAGTTTACTTGTTTATGATTATCCAGTAGCTAGGTTACACCATGTGAGGTAATCTTTTTACATCTTTGTTATCCACCTAACAATTGGTGACTATATTTGAATTTAGAATAGAACCTCACTCTTCCTTAGTTCCTGTGAAGTCATTGATCCTCTTGGAGTTTATCATTCGCCCATCTACCCATTTGCTCATATTATCTGTGACCATTTTTAGTTTGTTGCTCTCTTTTTTGTCTGTTATTTTAAGATTTATTTCATCGTTTTATGTTCCATTTCTACTCAAACAACCTTTCTGCTCAATGATTTATGGATTTCGTGATTTTGACATTTTCTTGTCCTTTTTCTTTAGTGTTTCTCAAATTTTCTTAATCATAAATGTTGGTCTTGTTTTTAAGGCATGTCGGTGCATAAGATTTGTTTGCCCCTCCCGTAAGCGGGTGTTGCTGATGCAGCCCATTAGCCCAGCCCAATTTTAGATTTATTTTTAATTAGTTTTAATTTAGTTTTCTTACTTCGTTTACTTGGTCCTTAAGTCTTTTAAGAGTTCTTGTTCGTTAAGAATTCCTATTAGGGTTAGGCTTATCTTTTAACTAGTATAAATAGTTGTTTTAGAGCCATTAGTAGATGAATTTTATTATGGATTTGGGTTTATTTTCAGAATAAAAGTTTTGAGGGGTTTTAGAACCCTAAACCTAATTTTGCCTCTTCTAGTTTGCGTATTTTGTGTTCCTTTTGTTTCTGCTTCCGTGCTTCATCAGTTGCAATTATGCAATTAGTTTGGATGAAATGTTACTTTGATTCTTCTTCATTGACTGAATTTATAATAGAATTTAGCTCAGTATGCGATTGATTCTGCTGTTTTTTGAATCTTGAGATGGTGTTTTATGCCAAATCATGTTCTCCAGTATGGCTGCAGTAACCATTTGCTTTTTGTTATTCCAGGTGATTGTATGTCAGACGTGTGGTGACAGGGGTTTTTACAAGGCATTGGTTTACTGTGACAACTGTCAGGCTTATGCTGTGCATCGGTAAATGGCAACATCTATGTTGTCTGTTTCATATCATACTTGGCTTAGGGGCATCAAACACAGCTATGAAAGTAGTTTTAGATTATATTTTAGTGTTGAGAGATTTACTACTTAGAATGAAATTGTTTCGAAGATGGGTTTCTAATAAAAAACTTTGTAGTAGCATCGCTTTGAAACCCATTGCAAGAATCTTAAGTTAGATTTTCTATTGCATCTTTACCAATTCTACAATCTGCTTGGGTAAGTTAACCATTGACTACAACTTTGGTTCTTTTATATTTGATGTAACTGATTTTTGCTTTCATAATTCTCTCTCTTCATCCAGCTATTGCCTCGAAAAAGTAGCTTTTGGGCCTGTTGTTTGGTTATGCGAAGACTGTGAACTAGAGATTACATCTACTCTCCGGAAGGCGTTCTCAGCAACCTGCACTCAATCAATTTCCGAGGACAGTACTATTGGAAAATTAAATAATGACATGAAAACCTTAAAGAACAACAAGAAGAAGGTCAATTATGATAGTGGCTCATTGGCCATAACAAAGGAGCAAAAACTAAGCAGCCCCTTTCTTCAACCACCTACGATTGTTGCAAAAGATGAGACACAGAGAAGATCATTGAGAGTGGGTGGACCCAATTCTGAAGAAGCGGCTCCTTCAAACATTTCTACATCATTAAGAGGATCAGATTGGGTTAACATAGATCAGAAAGCTGAATCTGTCAATAGCAGAACATCTCTTGTAGCCCTCAATGAGCATTTGAACTTGATAGAGCATAATCCTTTGGACCCTGGGAATCAGGAACCTGATGGTGTTTATTCCGATCAAGCGGCAGAATCTGTTCAACCTAAAACTTCTCTTGTGCCTTCAAGTAATCCTTTGGACCCTGGGAATCGGGAACCTGATGGTGTTTATTCTGATCTAGCGGCAGAATCTGTTCAACCTAAAACTTCTCTTGTGCCTTCAAGTAACCAAATGCCAAAACACATTTATTTTCCTGCACAGCCAATATTTCAACCAACATGGCGGTAAGATTTTTGTTTGATCTTTTTATGCTTATGCTCATTGTCTAACAGTTAGCGGGTAGAAGACACTCATAAAGCCCAATTGTTCGTTGACAGGGGAAACTTCTGTGTCTATGATGAAAATTTTGTTGTTAAAGTTGTAGCCCATTTGTCTAGTTTAGCATGCTTGAAGGTTTGGGACACAGCAAAATGCTTGCCTGAATCCCTTTGCCTAGAATTGCTTCCAAGATGTAATATGTGGCCAAAAGGCTTTAAGAGATGGGGGCCAAGTGAAGAAACTATTGCTCTTTATATCTTTCCAGATAATGAAAGGTACCATTTTTATGTCATATATCATCAACCTTGTACTCCTGGCTTTGTACCTTAATATGTTTACTTTGTTTTTACAGGGACACAAAGACTTTTGACAGTCTAGTGGATAAGATGATTGTCCATGATCTTGGCATGAGAGCTGTAGTTCAAGATGTAGAACTCTTAGTTTTTACTTCTAGAATATTGCCACTGCACTTTTGGAGTGAGTCTAAATATATCCACCCATACCAGCTGTTCTATTTAATTAACATATGTTAGACCTTCAATTGGCACGAAGTTAGATTAATTGTGTTTGGGTTGCTCAGACTGAGAATGATTTAATCATTTACAATGATTTGCAGGTTTCCAGGAGAAGTTCTATTTGTGGGGGGTGTTTAGGGCAAAGCAAGCTTCATATTTAACAAATGTAGTTGTCGAAGGGGAGAAAAACCCTTTGAACCCTTTAACCATGGCCTCAAGGAGTCCTGTTAGTCCTTTAAGCGACAGTGGTAGTTCTCCTTCTGGATAATACAACTCCATGAAAAAATTGCATGTCAGTCTTTTGATTTAAGGTTCTGAATGTATAGATGTAGGCTAGAATAGATTGACGTAGGATAGAATAGATTGACTGCGAATCTGAACATGCATAGAAGCTAAACGTCTGGTGATGATAACCACTATACAGGAAAGTTCTCTGACAGGGGTTGGTTTCTTTTTGTTACGAAATCCAATTACATCAAAAATTTTTTGCTATGATAAGCGATCTTCCCTATGTATAAACATTCTTTGTCAGACCTCTCTTCCCTATTCTTTCAAAAAAAAAATCTCCTCTTTGACATGAGTTGGTTTCTTTTTGTTATGATGAGCCCATCTCTCTATCTATACACATTCTCTGTCACACCTCTCTTCTCTATTCTTTAACGGTTCACGCATTTCCTTTAGAGTTGGATTTCCAGGATATTTGAGCGTCGAGTTCTAGCTCTGACATTCCCATTCCCGCAAGAGAATAGCTCTCTATTGTATCCAAAAAAAAAAAATCCCTTTCCTGTATTTTTAGTTAATGCTTGCCGTACAAGTAAAATTTTTTTGTTGATATGTATATATATTTAATTATATATTCTGCATGTGACGTAGAATGCCTTTCAACGGATTCCTTAAAAAGCGGGGAACCACACAAGAGAAGAAAGGAGGAGGGAAATTGCAACAGTAAAGCTTGTCGAAGACCAGTGAGTGGATCGCTTCATTATTGGTGTCGGGATGCAGCGGACGTTTAAGGTGCCTTATTGCCAAGGACTAGTGATCGAATCAGTTAAATACTGGTGCCGAGTCATTGTCCTGTCGAGAAGCTAACGCTTCTGTCGACTATTGGTCGCCAAGTCATGTGTTAACTGGCGCCGATTGGCATTAAGCATTCCACGACTATGTTATGTTTTTTTTTCTTTGCTTGCCTTTTGTTTAAGTATTTGAAACTCTTTTAAAGTAAGTTTTCCTCAAATTGAGATTCGAGTCTTAAACCTTAATTTGCTAAATTGTTTGAGAAATTAGTTTATCTGTTAGTCACTGTGTCAATTGGCATCAAAGTTGGATTTATCTTGCGATAATTAGTATCAGAGTATCTCGGATTGATGTCAAATAATAGGAGAGGTAAGAAATCTTGTTAATGGAGAGATGCAGGTTATTTGTGAAGCGGTACAATTATTGAGTCAAAGAGTGGGTGGAAATGAAAGTATCCTTGCCTAAATCATAGACTTGGTAACTTTGAATACGACATGTTGACACGATATGTGACCGATACGAACATACTATGTTAGTATTTAGTTTTAAAGTGTTTTGTGTTTTAATCGTGATAACATAATTAAGGCCTCTGTTGGTAACACTGTACGGTGAGGTGCAATGAAATTTATGCTTTGAATGATTGTGCAATCTCACAAAATAGCCTTAAGTGTCAACTGTGATGACGTGCGTTGGTCCTACGTGGATTAGTAGAAGTTGTAGTGGGCAACAGCAGGGGAGGGGGTGTGGTGGGCAATCTCATCGCCATCGTCAAAAGCTGTAGAGTTACCAAAGGGGGCTTAAGATTAAACGAGTTTTGTGTCTTAAACGTGTCAAATACGATTAAAACGCGTAAAATTCGTTAAACACGATTATCATTAATATAATTGAAAGTATATTGAATTTTATAAATTTTTGTATTTATTATATGATAATATAGTAATTTAAAATTAATTATGCATATTTACACGAAACATAACACGAAAATTAATCGTCGTGTTTGGCCAAATTACTATTAATGATATATATTTACACAATACGACATGATATAAAACTAATTGTGTTGTGTTCGTATTTGAGTATCTATTAATGACATATGTTTACATGACATGAAAACATGAATTATTAGGTTTGTTAAATTACACAATTGTTAGCTCACTTATGGATACCATCAAGGATGGCGATAACACTAGGGCTCATGATAAGAGAGTTGCTCCTATACAACTTATGGCTAGGGACAGTCCTGTGCAACGACAAATTGTAAAGAGGTGAAACAAAGCTTGCCGAAGACCAGTGGGCAGATCAAATCCATTATTGGTGTCGGGGAGTAACAGACGTTTAATGTACCTTATTGCTGAGGATTGGTGACCAGATCAGTTGAATACTAGTGCCGAGTTATTATCATGTCGAGAAGCTAACGCTTCTGTCGACTATCGATCATCAAGTCATGTGCTAACTGGCGCCGATTGGCATCAAGCTTTACACTACTATGTTATGTTATTTTTTCTATGTTTGCCCGTTATTTAGTTTCGAACTTAATTATTTAAAACTCTTTTCAAGGAAGTTTTTCTCAAAATGAGATTCGAGTATCAAATCTTAAATTGCTAAATTGTTTGAGAAATTAGTTTATGTTATAAAATATTGAAATATTGAAGAACAAATAAGAACAAGAAATAAGAGAGGAAGAGAATAGAGAGAATATTATTGAGAGAGATTTCTATATGAGATGATTACAAAGGGTGGAGAGGCTCTTTATTTATATTGGAGAACCCTTTTACAAATAATATAGGTTTAACCTAACTTGCAAGTCAAGTTTACTTCCAGGCCAAATAAAATGGCAATTCCTAAAACCCTAGATATATTCTCTTTGATTTTCTCCCTCCATTAATTCCCTTCAATATGGGCTTGTCTTCTAGATAAGATAAATGGGCCTGAGATGTGAAAGTCCATTATTCCATAACACTCCCCCTTGGACTAAACACCATTATGAACGGCCTTATTAGACATATAACTATTGCCTCGTTAAAAACCTTAAGTCAAAAAAATCCAGTGGAACAAAAATTGATCATAAAGAAAAAAGAGTACAGAGCAATTAAATTCGTCTAATGTGTCTTCAGGACATGTCTTCAAAACATTTAGATGTGCTATTATTGCCTCATTAAAAACCTTTAGCTGGGAAAACCCTGTGGGACAAAAGCCGGACAAAAGGAAAAAAGAGTACAATGCACTATATTTATAATTCGCTCCCCCTCAAACAATAATAGTTGGAATATCTATTTATTGTCACTTCTAGGGCTTCGATCTATTGCCTCTTCTGGGGCCTCTTAGTATTGCCACTTCTAAGATCTATATGTGTAACCTCTTCTGGGGTTTTTAATCTTGCATCTTATTGACTCGCCACATACCAATGCCGTAGATTAGTTTCTCGAATGTTGATGTTGGCAATGACTTGGTAAATAAATGAGCAAGATTATCGTTTGAGCGAATTTGTCTAACATCAACTTGTCGACTTTTCTGGAGTTCACGAGTATAGAAAAATTTCGACGAGATATGCTTGGTCTTATTACCTTTAGGGAGCGTTTGGTTCGGGGTTATCTTACATAACCCCAGTAATGTGCACGTTAGAATGTAACATTACTTCGTTTGGTTTGTGGTAATTACCTTACTGAGGTAATGTAAGATTACTGACACGTCAGTTTTTGGTGCACATTACCAGGAATCTCATAACCTCCAAATTCTTAGGTAATGTGAGATTACCAAGTTATGTTAAAATTTTTTCCTACTTTGCCCTTAATATTTTGCCCTTTTGAACCCTAATAACCTTATGTAATTGATAAATTATAATTTTTTAAGCATAATTTATTTTGATTAAAAAACATAATTAAACTTAGCTTATATAATTACTAAATTAATAATTATATATTAGTTCAATTAAACTAAAAGCATAATTTCTTTTTTGTTAAAAGCATAACTAAACTTAACTTATATAATCATTAAATTAATTATATAATATTTTACTAAGTTTATTACTTAAATAATTTTTATATTAGTCATGTTTAATTATCAAATTTAACAAAATTACAACAATTGTACAAAATATTGAACAAATAAGAAATAAGCTTAAGTGTTGTATTGAGGGCATTATAGTAAACCACCTATTTTAACAGAATATATACCCTCCAACCAAACAGGTTAATCTTATATTCCGGGAATTTCAACCAAACAAAAATTGTGCACATTCCGGGAATATGTACTAGGTTATGTTATAACCTGGTAATCACATAACTCTAGTAATCTAAGATACCATGAACCAAACGCCCCCTTTATATCCTTCCCCTTACTTGTGCAATGCAAGCAGTATTATCTGCATAAATTATAGTGGGGGAATCTATAACCGGTTTCAATCCACTAGCATATGTGATATCACAGATTTTAACTAAACACACTCTCTTCTGGCCTCATAGAGGGAAATAATTTCAGAGTGGTTGGAGGATGTAGCTACAAGTGATTGTTCAGTGGAACGCCAAGATATGGCTGTATCAATATAACAAAATAGATAACCGGTTTGAGAGCGAGCCTTATGTGGAACAAATTTATATCTCGCATTAGCATATCCCACTAATCCAGAGTAAGTGGTTTTCTTAGAGTAAAATAACCCCAAATCTATAGTTCCTCGGAGATAACGAAAATATATTTAATTCCATTCTAATGTCTTTAAATTGGCTCAAAACTAAGATATGCCAATAAATTTACCGCAATAGCGATATCCGGTCTCATGTACTGTGCCAAGTACTTCAACCCTCGATAGCATTAAAATATGGTGACTGATGGACAAGTATTCCATTTAATTTATGTTCAAGCTCTAGACCAGGGCATAATTTGGTTTTACCTAAATCTCAAACTCCTTTTTCCAATATTTAGCAGTTTTAGATAACTCTTCAGGAGTTCCAATCAAATTTATATCGTCGATATAAACTGCTATTGTAGCAAATCCGGTTTGAGATTGCTTAATAAACACGCATGGGTAGATGGGACATTTTTGTATCCTTCTATAATTAGATAGTCGCTCAAACGCTTGTATCACATGCGACCGGATTGCTTCAACCCATATAAAGATCTTTGCAACTTTATCAAGAATAAGTTGTGGGAAGTGTATGCTTCAAGCATTTTTAATCCCTTGGGAATTTTTATATAAATGTCAGAATCTAATGAACCATACAAGTATGCCGTCATAACATCCATAAGATGCATGTCTAATTTTTCTTGGACTACCCAACTTATGAGAAAATGAAAGATAACTATATCCATCACAAGTGAATAAGTCCCATCATAATCTATCCCAAGTCTTTAAGAGAATCCTTGGGCTACGAGTCGGGCTTTATATCTCACGATCTTGTTTTTCTCATTTCATTTCCGGACAAAGACCCATTTGTATCCAACGGGTTTTACATTGTTAGGGATTTAACAATAAGTCCAAAAACATCACGTTTGGCAAAAAGAAGTCAAGTCAGCCTGGATTGTTTTTTCCCATTTATGCCAATTGCGTCTTTGACGACATTTGGTTTTAAATCGAGGTTCATAATCATCATTCATAATTTCATGAACAATTATGAGAGTAAATGCATTATTGATGATAACCTCATTCCGATCCCATATCTCATTACAATAATTTATGGAAATTTCAGTATTCACAGAGTTGGTGATCTTTTCATGGGTTTGTGTCACTTCAGGGACAATGGGCTTATAATTTTGTGCCGCTTCAAGGCAATATGCTGTCTTTGAGTATTATGTTGTGCCACTTCAGAGGCAACTTGTTTTCCTCGAGAAAGATTAGTATGCACATTTGGAGTAGATTCATAATTCCTCCCCCTTCTTTTTCAAGGAACTGTATCTTTTGATCCCATCGGTCTACCACACTTCAGGTGCGGGACATTTAGATCCATTTCTGATGGTTATACAGGAAACTCTATCTTAGCTGGAACATTCATGGTCGGAATATGATACTTTGTAACTTTAGCAATATCATTAAATGCATCAGGCAATCTATTAGCCACAACTTGCAAATGAATCAATCTTTTCACATCATTTTCACATTCAAGAATTCTTGGGTCAAAATGAGACAAATTTTTCTCACTTCATGAGAAAATCTCAACATTTTTCTACTTTTCATTTATGAAAGCCTTTGGTGTCCTAATTGACGGGAATATTGTCTCATCGAAATGGCAATTCGCAAATCTAGCGGTAAATAAATCTCCCGTCAATGGTTCAATAAACCTAATAATGGACGGTGAGTCAAACCCAACCTAAATGCCCAAACAACATTGGGGGCTCATTTTAATTCTTTGAGGTGGTGCTATAGGCACTTTCTCAACACATCCAAATGTATGTAGATGTGAAATATCGAATTTCTAGCCCAATACTAACTGAATGAGGAATAGGAATAAGAACCAGTAAGGCCTAATCTAATTAATGCTGCAGCGTGCAAAACTGCATGGCCTCATACTGAAGAATGAAATTTTGTTCTCATTAACAAAGTTTTGGCGATTATTTGAATCCGTTTAATCAAGGATTCTGCCAATCCATTTTGAGTATGAACACGTGGAACTAGGTGCTTAACCTCAATTCCTGATGCTGTACTATACGCATCAAAGCTTTTTGATGTAATTTCATCAGCATTATCCATTCTTATGCTCTTGAGTTAATAATCAGGGAAATATTCCCAAAGCTTTAATAATCTGCGCAAGTAAACGTGTGTAGACACCTTATTTTTCCATACTTATCTTTTCTTTTGCATTTCGTTAGTTACTTTTAATTATTTCTTTGCCTTTATTTTACTTTATAATCAGTTTCTTTTTTCCATTGGCCTCACTTTATTTCTATGACCTAGTATCCAAGTTGAGAGCAGGGATCAGCGTGTTTTGCTTAGGGCGATCTGACCCCTTTTGCAGCAATTTAATCTTCCTCTTACTGGTGGAATAGTACACAACCTATGGAAATTGGAAGAAAATTGGTTAAAGGCTTTGTGACGTGTGAACAAAAAGTTGATTTTAAGCAAAGCCGATTGGTCAAAGCAAGAAACGGTGCCAAATAATTGCTGCCAACCAAAAAGGAGACAAAGGGAGACCCTAAAAGCTAGAAAATGATGGCTGCCAACCAAAAAGGGGGGAGGGGGGCCGAGAAAAAAACAAAAAGAAAAAAAAAGTCAAAAAAGGGAGGCAAAAACAAAATGGCCGAAAGCCAAAAGAAAAAAAGAGACGAGTGATTTCAAAAAGGAGATCTTCTTTTTTGGTGGCTTGGTTGGCAAATGGAGGGGCCCAAAAAGAAAAAAAGACGAGGGATTTCAATAAGGAGATTCCTTTTCTTGGTGACTGGGTTGGCAAATCCAGGGGGGTTAAAGAAGGCAAAAATCCTCAGAATAAAAGGGGAAGAAAGCAGAGCTCTGCAGGAGGAAGAGGGGAGAAGAGCGAAAAAAAAAAGAAAAAAGAAAGGGGAGAGCTCTGTGAGGAAGGGAAGAGATTTTGAAGAAGAGATTGCAAGAAAAGATTGCTGGAGAAAAGATTTTTTTTTTGAAAAAAAAAGAGAAAAAAGAAAGAAGAGGAGAACAAAAGAGGAAAAAAAAAAGGAAATATTTTTGTTAAAAATCAGAACACAAAAGAAAGGGAACCAAGAAATTTGATTTTTAGGTTCTCTTCAACAGTTGTTCTTCAAAAAAACAAATACTTTAAGGTTTCAAAACATTTTCTTCTTAAAAGATAGGATATTTTGCTCAGTTTCAAAACAGCTTTCGAAAGTTTGAATCCCAACTGGAAACGGAGAGGAAGAAGAAGTTTGAAAGGAGGTCATCGCGGCTTGATTTACGTGAGGAAAAGGAGGTTGACGGCGGCTAGGGTTTGTTGGGAGAAGAGATGCAGTGTTCAGCTAAGGGAGGCGTGGAGGAAGAAGAGGAAAAAGAGGAGAAATAGGAGAAGCTATCAAAACACAAGGGTTTCCATCGTTGTGGGTAATTTTATTCTCTCTTGGACTTTGTTTTCGTTTGGGCTTGGACTTGTTTATATCAAAATCAATTTTTGGTTAGTTAGTTGGGCTACGTGTTTAGTTGGGTATAGGTTATTTTGTTAATGGTGTTTGGGTCATGTTTATATTGTTTTGGGCTTTTAAAGTTTAAATTGATATTTGGGCTGATGCTAGTTATGTGTTTTTGTAGTGTTGTGTGGGCTATATGTTTTTTAAAAAAACAGATGGGTTTAAAATTGTGCCATGGTATTTGGGCCTGGACAATTTAGTTTTTTTTTTTTTTTTGGGTTAGGATTAGTATTTGGGCTGTAGTCTTGTTTTAATTTTGGGCTTGTGAATATTATGTGTTTGTTAGTAAAAGAAACTAAAAAATGATTAATTAATTAATGAGTGATTATTATTGAGATTGTGATGGCAATTTCTTTAATAATTATTCAAGGGTAATTTTAACATATGATTAAAAAAAATCCAAAAAGAGATTGATTAAATAATGAGTAATTATTATTGAAATTGTGATGGCAATTTCTTTAATAATTATTCAATGGTAATTTTAAAATATGGTTAAGTGAAAATCAAAAAGAATGGTTGGTTAAATAAGGATGATTGTTAAGAAAATTGTGATGGCAATTTTTCTTAATAATTATTCATTGGTAATCTCTAAAATCAAATCCAGAAAACTAAAAAATGGTTGGTTAAATGTGGATAATTATTAAGAAAATTGTGATGGCAATTTTCCTTAGTAATTATTCTAGGGTAATTTTGAATTGAATTTAAAAATCAAAGAAAAAGGGGAAAAATGATTAAGCGAATAAAAGAATGGTTACTAGGAAATTGTGATGGCAATTATTCCTAATAATTATTCATTGGTAATTCAAGAATGTTTGAGAAACAAGAAAGATAATTAAAAAAATGTGTTCAAGAAAATAAAAAAAAATGTGTCTTTTAATTATCCCTTCAAAGTCAAAAATCGAAAAATGTGTGTGCTTTGTTTTAAGTTTAACCATCAATAAATATAATTGTTAAAAGAGTTGTGATGATAATTTCTTTTAGTAATTATTCTTCTTAAAAGATTAAAAAAAAAATTAAATTTCAATGTTTAAAAATATCGAAAACCCATTATTAAGGCTTAATTAATGTTTAATTGATCGGTACCGTCTTTTGACGGGCGTTGTGGGGGTGCTAATCCTTCCTCATACGTAACCATACTCCCGAACCCAATCTTCTGTTCCGCAGACCGGTACCTATCTAGTTTGACACGCCATTTCACGGCCAATGTCAAATTAGGTAGATTCCTTAAAGGGTGGCTAACCCACCTAAACAAAAGAGGTTAGTGGCGACTCCCGTTTTATTTCGTCCCAATCACGTCGTCCTCGGAAACGTTGCGACAACGTGCAAATACGATGTTACGCGAGAATAGTAGTCAAACATGGAATCATCTATAGGATGCGTCCACTACCACCATAAAATATCAAAATAGTCCACTTGTGGGCTATATAGGTCCACAAATATCACCTTGAATTCTCTATAAAAATGATGGTGATTCATTATCAACCTTTGTAATTGAAGGTTTAGTAATGAGCTTTCTTTGTGAACAAGACTCACAAATATAATATTTGGACAATAGAACCTTTGAGTTCTTTTAAAAGATATCCTTTAGCATTCTTGATGATTCTATGCATCATCGTAGCTCCTGGATGACCAAAGCAAATCATGCCAAAGTCCAAACACATCAAGGTTCACTGATATCTAGGGCATTATAGCATGTGATTCTATAGCTCATATGGGAAAATAATATAATCTCTTGTTAGAAACTTCAAACTTCTCATCGATGGTCTTCTGGCCTATCTTGTAAGAAGTAATGTAGAGAAAATCTTTGTTTTGCTAATTTTTTGTTTCAAGATAATACCATTAAGGTGTACATCTTTATAGCTAAGTAGATTCTTATTTGATCTACCGCTCAATAATGCATCTTCTATATGCATATAGTACCATTAGGCAAAACAATTATGGCATTGCCATAACCATCTATAACAGGACCAATTATGGTATGGACATTTGCCTTGCATAATGTCATAATTGAGAAAAAGTCCCTATTACATAACATAGTATGTGTTGTAGCACTATCAAGTAAACAAATTATTTGCTCTTTTTTGTTTCCCATATGCATTTTGTTGACAACTTCTGGCATCAACTTGTATTGACAACTTCAAGTGTCTAATACATAAAACAATTCTATCATTGGGTAAATAATTTCAAAAGTAATATAAAATTACACCAGGTAAATTCCCAGGAAAGAATGGAGGGGTCACAAACGGTCCCACTTAAATTCCACACTCCTTAGACAGAATTTTCCTAGACATGTAATTAAATATCAAAATCATCGACAACTTCAGGTGTCAAGAGGGTTACCCAGCATGAGTATTATTAAGTAAGCAAATTTGTTTACTTTTTCTCAACATTTTCCATTTTGCACTTGTTATTGACAGCTTCAGGTGTCAATAGGTTTACAAAATTACTATGACAAGTTCCGATGTCAGTTTATAACAAAAACCACCACTTAAATGTGTTTTCATTTTCATCTTGATTTTCAAGAAAATCAGAGTTCATAAGATTTCTCTTGGACAAAAGTATTATTGACTTCAGCATCAGTCAAATTTTGGTCTTCCTTAATGGCATTGGTCTCAACATGCTTGTCTTTATCCTATCGGGAAAAAGGCTGATACAGATCAGCCAAATGTTTGGTCGTACGACAGGTACGTGCCCAATGTCTAACCCTTCCACAGCGGTTGCAAGTATTTTCACCATGCTTCTTCATGGGCTTTCTTCCTCTAAGATTGTTTAGGGAGTTATTTGTATTGCTATTTGCTCTCCCAGCACCTTTTCGGGAAAAATTCCCATGCCCGTGCTTACGGCCTCTAAAACGACCAATAATTTTGTTCTCTCCAACATTTGCTTCAGGAAATACCTTAAAATCAACAAGTCTCAATTCATAATTTTTAAGTAACAACTCATTAGTTTTCTCACTCCCCGACCCACCCGGGTCGGCCACGTGGCAACCTCCGCGCTGCCTCGAAGTACGTGCCGATCGGTCATGCACTAGAAGCACCGTAAGGCATTGAAATGGATACCATCGCTGCAAAACAACTAAAACTTTAATGAAAAATCTTTTAATAAAATAATAATCTTTAAGTGGTACCAGTGGATTAATTTAAAGAATACCTACACAGCGGAAATTACTAAGCCTAAGCCACCGACGCCTCCTAGTGAGCCTCCATTCTATTAGCTGACCCCGTACGTAAATCTGCATCCATCCACATTGGATACAGGTAAGTGACAGAGGTTCAATGTGTCTCCATCAGAGTTAAGGAAAATAGGGGTAATCCAAAATATCATAAAATAAATAAATAAAGCAAATAAAATAAATTTTGTTTTCAAAACCTCTTTTGAAATTCTCCCAAGAAGAATTAGATTTAAAACCTTTAAAATAAATATATACTCGATGGGCTGGCTTCTAATACACTGAAGGCACGACTGGCCGGTCGTATGCTTTACTGCACCGAAGGTTATCTCTTTTCTCTTAAAATATACTTTCATAATTTTTCTTTCTCTAGCCCGTTCCCTCGGTGGTAGCCAGCTGTGGTAGAACACAGCTCTGGAGCCCTGGCGAGCTTCCCTACGCGCCTGTCCTAGGGTCTTGTCTCATCGTGCCCTTCGATAGGCGGTCCACGACTGAGAATCTAGCATGCTTTCTCCAACTCGGTCCACGCTCCCGCATATATTGGAGCCCGAGGAGCCACTCAATTACTTATCTCTCGTCTCGCATCCCATCCATATATTTATCATATATAAATATATATTCAACACATTTATGTATAAAACATTTAAACACACACAAACCTTTAGATTTTAAAATCATCCCACCCTCTAAGTGGGCGAATCACAAAATAAAAAGTATGTGTCGTTGATTACCCTTATCCCAAAACAGTTGTAAAACCTTTTTAAAACAATTTATATTTTGAAAACATTTTAAAAACATTTTGTCCCTAGTGGCTAAACACTGAAAACAGTGTCACTCACAGTATTGGGAGATTCGTATACTCCCAAGCGCTCCATGTAACTTTACCCTCCGGAGCATCGTCGCGCTCGATTCAACCGGAGCCCTATTACACGGAAATATACGTTAGCATTCATAATTGAATTTATGAATGCACCTACGAGGCTCTAATATGACCTATGACTGGATTTGAATGTGATTCGGGGCTTAGAAAAGTATCCGGGAGGTTCCGGGGTAAAAATCGAACATGATGAAAAATTATGAAAATTCTCCTGGGGACCCGTGGGCCCCGGGTTTGGCCAGGCAGGTCCGGCCTGTTATTTGGGCCCAAAAGGCCCCTCCACGTGAGTTGGTTCGAGCCCAACTTGGTTTGGGCCCAACAGGGCCCAATCGGCCATTTTGGGCCAAAATGGCCCAGTCCGGCACGGGACAGGCCCAGTCCCGGGCGGGACCAGGGTGGCAGGTCTCTCCCACGCGGGAGAGACTCGGCTCCCGCGAGGGAGCCGTTCGCAGGCCTCAGGTTCTGAGGCTTTTCCTCGGTTCCCGAGCCCCTTGGTCCACCGTTTCGCGTAAAATTCGAGATGGAGGTTCCCCTCACCTCCCACGACGCGTTTATCAGAGCAGAAACGAGAATTACAAGCTCAAAGTTCCTAAATCTCAAATATAAACTTAAAATCTAACTAAAAGCTGAAATTAACTTTGAGTTTGGATTTCTCTTAGACCAATGCATGGATAAGCGTGAAAACCTAATAAAACGTAGTTCAAGGAGTTAAGAACAACTCACCAAGATCTAGCCTTGAACTTGCGGTCGGTTTGTCCGGATCGGCCAAAAGTCCAAAATTGCTCCAAAAGAGTAGTTGAGAGAAAAGAGAAAGGATAGACGAGAGAAAGAGAGAAAATGAGGGGGAGAGGCTCGGCCTTCCCCTATTTATAGGGTAGCCCGGCACCGGGTTTACTCGGATCCCGAGCCAAACTTTCTCTTCTCTTTTAATCGCTCAAAACTTTAATCCTTGGCCTGATCCACCGACCAATTCACCAATGGACTTCCAATCCATTGGCTATGGACTTAGAGAAGTCCACTTTAGTGTTTCCATGCATGGTCACTAATCTCATCTTCTAACTCCATCTTGTCTTAAGCTTATCTTCTCTTCTGACTTGACACAGCCGGACGGACTTAATGTTCAATTACAACGTCATCTTGCACTATTCCGTTCGTACGAAAAGGTCGTGCTAGGTCCGGATGTATCAAGTTTGCTCGGCAGTCAAGAGAACAGAAATCAATTCATGAAAGTAGAGAATATTTTCTCTAAAAAATCGGCCTCGATGAGTTTAACTCCACAAAGTTCAAGCCTTAAAACAATATCATATAATACCGAATTATACTCGAATACGGACTTAAAGTCCTGCAACCTCAGATTTTGCCAATCATATTGTGCTTGAAGGAGAATAACAGTCTTGGTATGATCATACCTTTCTCTCAACCTCGTCTATAAAGTTAATGGATCTCGTAGTGAAAAGTACTGGACTTTCAAGTTATCAATCAAATGTCAACGAATGAATATCAAAGCATTTGCTTTGTCTTTGTCATTAACATCGCCTTTTTTTTATTAATAGTAGCAGCAAGAACTTGCCTTTTATGGTGCAATTCAATATCAACGCACCAGGATAAGTAGTTATTTCTACTTACATCCAAGATCTGAAATTTCGACTTCTCAACATTGGCCAAAACTCTATAAAAGATAGTTCCAACAAATTAATAATGATAACTTTAGTTGTCAATAAAAAAATAACCAGATCTAATTTGACAACTTTAGATATCAATAAAGAATTCACACAATTTCAGGTTGTAATATGAAATTTTGCACAACTTCGGGTTGTGATAGAGAGGAAAATATTTCCAATATTTAGTTTGACAGCTTCTGGTGTCATCCAACATAAAATAAATCGTAACCCTTGAGATTAAAATCAATAGAGTTTAACTTGTCTAAAAGAATAACATTTATTAGTATAATGGAAATAAGGAATTGAAACGAAATAATTTGAATAAAAATAAGTATGGAGAAATCTATCCTTCCACCATAGAATCAAACCTTAAGAGAGCTTCCTCGTGCTGATAACGTGTTATAAAATATTGAAATATTGAAGAACAAATAAGAACAAGAAATAAGAGATGCAGAGAATAGAGAGAATATTATTGAGAGAGATTTTGGTATGAGATGAGATTATTACAAAGGGTGGAGGGCCTCCCTATTTATATTGGAGAACCCCTTTACAAATAACAAAGGTTTAACCTAACTTGCAAGCTAAGTTTACTTCCAGGCTAAGTAAAGTGACAATTCCTAGAACCCTAGATATATTCTCATTGATTTTCTCTCTCCATTAATTTCCTTCAATATGGGCTTGTCTTCTAAACAAGATAAATGAGCTTGAGATGTGAAAGTCTATTATTTCATAACAGTTTATCTATTACTCACCGTGTTAATTGGCATCAGAGTTAGATTTATCTTGTGTCAATTGGTATCAGCGGTCAATTTATCTTGGATTGATATCAAATAACAAGAGAGGTAACAAATCTTATTAATGGAAAGATGCAGGTTATTTGTGAAGAGGTACAATTATTGAGTCAACAAGTGGGTGGAAATGAAAGTACCCTTGCCTAAATCATAGACTTAGTAATTTTAGACACGACACGTGGACACAATATATGAACAACACGAAATTACCATATTAGTATTTAGCTTTAGTATGTTTCGTGTTTTAATCATGTCAGCAAGATTAAGATTACACGTGTTTTATGTCTTCAGTGTGTCAAACACGATTAAAACGTGTAAAACACGTTAAACACGATTACCTTTAATATAATTGAAAATATATTAAATTTTATAAAATTTTTTGTTTATTATAGGGATAATATAATAATTTAAAATTAATTATGCATGTTTAAACGAAACACAACATAAAACTAATCGTGTTGTGTTTATTTTTAGCTAAATTACTGTTAATGGTACATATTTACACAACACGACATGATACAAAAATTAATCACGTCGTGTTTGTATTTGGGTAAATATCTGTTAATAACATATGTTTATATGACACGAAATAACAAATTGTTAGGTCTATTAAATCACACAACTGTTAACTCATTGATGGGTACCATCAAGGATAGCGATAACACTAGGGCTTATGATAAGGGAGTTGCTCCTTTACAACCTATGGCTAGGGATAGTCTTGTGCAACGACAAATTGCGAAGAGATTAAACAAAGTTGACGATTCTTCGTTTTTGGATGATGAAGCTAGTGTTTTTACGGGATATTTCATTGGACTTTGATAGAAAGATGAGAATTAGTGGAGAAATTATTATATGGGTCTATCCCACCACGTCATTCATGGGACCAACAAATAGAATCATGTTAACTCAAAATAATTGCTAAAATTTAGTCTCTAATTTAGTAACAAGTTTAGTCCATAGTTTTAAGAAGTGAAATTTATAGGGTATGTCCTGAAATTAAGGGTATTAATGGGATAAGGTTTTAGTGATTGTAGATAAATTTCTGATTCGAAAAAATTGTATCGGTTGGTTCCATGGGTGACATTGTGGGACGGACCCATGTAATAATTTCCCGAATTAATGAGATTATCAATTGGGCCTTAGAAGTAAAATAGTTCCTTGATTATTGTGAGATCTTAGAGGAAAAATGAGTAAAGTTAGTGGCATATTGGCTGAAAGGAGGTGCTTTCGCTCGGCGGGATATACTACAAATTAAGAGGTGAGAAAAGGAAAATGCACAATTTTTACTTAGCAAAAGAGTAAACTACAACTACAACCCCGATTTTTGCTCCTAAATCATGAGCAAATTTTGATCCTTCAGAATCATAAGTACCATAGAATTGTAAATTTTGTAAAATTTTGAAAAAATCCAATGCAACACATTGTTATTTGATGGTGTAAAATTATAATTTTATACGTAGTCATGATAATTTTAATTCTAATTATTTTTCTAAAAGTATATTTTACTAGCTTGTAAATATTAAGTTTAAAATTAATTAAAAGTTCACAACGCCGCATACAAAAACAAATCAAGCACAATTTAATTTACAAAAGTTAACCGAATAAAATTTTATTTGAGTTCTTAAAATATGGTTAAATTAAATAAGCATAATATACACGGTTATGTATGCAAATAAAATTAAAATAATATTACTTTACATATTATATATATATATATATATATATATAATATTTATTCACGATTGCGTGATTTTTGTAGCCACCAAAGAGGGTCATGAGGTTTTTGGCAAAATTCGAGATGGCTCTTCAATTTCTAAATTTGTCAAATGGAAACCGCTGGATGTTGGTTGTTTTATCCTCAATATTGATGAAGCCTTTAAAGTTGGACGAAGGATGGTAGCTGCTAGTGGTTTAATCCAAGATAGTCATGGTCGGGTTCGGGACGATTTTTACACACCTCGAACCCTGACCTGCCCTGACACTATGTTATGTTTTTT
The DNA here is from genome assembly GCA_030664755.1 of Microcos paniculata. NCBI lineage: Eukaryota > Viridiplantae > Streptophyta > Magnoliopsida > Malvales > Malvaceae > Microcos > Microcos paniculata. Next base: position 22,931,400 of record CP131461.1, read on the forward strand.
AATATCCGATCCCAATCCAAGAAAAATATGCAAAACCCGATTACAAACTACTAGACCCTGAAAATATATTTTTATTATTTTCTTAAAATTTTATTTTGAACTATGTGGAATAATTTGATTTTTTATATAAATTACATTATCATTATATTTAATTATAAAATTAATTAAGGTCTTAAATTAATATATTATATAATAAATTTATCAATATCATAATACATAAATAATAAAAAATATGTTTTTATATATATTCGAGGCGGGATAACTAAAACCCGTACCCACCCTACCCCGATATTTTCTATAAAAAAAACCCTACCCAATCTCCAAATTTCAAATAAAAAATCCACCCATATCGGTTTGGGGGCGGATCGGAACCCTTCCCCATTCTTGCCTGTCCTACCAATGGGTGAGGGAATATGTATTGAATATAGGCTGCATTGATAGTTTATTTGCAGAGTTATGGGGTGTGAGAGTAGGGCTTTCCTTGGCAAAAAATCTAGGACTACTGAAACTGACTGTGGAACTTGATGCAGCAATGGTCATGCAATTCCTCAAAATTGGCCTGCCTTGTTCCCACCTTGGGCAGTGTTGGTTCAAGATGCTTTAGTTTTGATAAATGAAGAGTGGGTTGTTGAAGTTTGCCATATTTACAAAGGAGGTAACAAATATGCTGATTTCCTAGCAAATTTTGCTCATAATAGTACTAGAGGGGTGGTTGTTCTTGAAGACCTCCAGGTGGTCTTTGTTCCTTTATTGGTTGATGACATCGGTGGTACTTCCACTATAAGAATCCAAATCGAATTCGGCCTCCTTTGTGCCAAAAAAAAAAAAGAAGATTTTTAGTCAAAATTTTATTTAAAATCTACAAATAAATATAATATATAATTAAAATACCAACAAATGTTAATTAAGATGGTAGCCGCTTATAACTCGATAAGAGTGAGGATACAAGTTCGATTCCTCAGAAGCGCATTTATTGAGAGTATAATTACCTAGAATATAATTCGATCTAAGTCCAAGAATGAATACGAAAATAAGAAATGATACTTTCACTGTATATGATACGGAGGGATAAGCTTAGTCAATACGCTTATTATAAGTCGAGATACAATGAAAAATTACATCCGAATTAATTGTATAAAATACATATAAAATTATAATGCTAATTGAAAAAAAGAAAAGATATTCAGCGTGATTGGCAGGCCCATCTACTGAAATCAACAAAGATTGCAAACCCATCTACATATAATAAATAAAGGCCCAAGCTTTTCAATCAGTCCACTATGCACTTTTATAGGAATAAAATGATAATTTGAGTATCATCCCTAAGATTGGGTCAACTGTTTTAGATTTTTTCGCTTATGCTTTCTTTCTAGTAAATGGTCGATTTTAATAATATCTCTCAGGTCTCAGCTAACTTCCTGAAGTTTTTTTTTTTTTTCATTTTTGCCTTGTATCTTCTTCCTCCATGTACCACATATACTTTTAAAGTTTTTCTCTCCCACAACCAAACTGAAAAACAGAGCTGTCAGAGCCGTGAAACAAGCCAAATATAAAACAAATTTTGAGTCTCTCATTTTATCAACTCAGATCATGTACTTGATTGATTTAAAACGAAAATGAACTGTGATTGGATATGAGTGATCTAAATTATAGATCAATTAGAGGGGGGGGGGGGGAGATTGGGGGGAGGGGTTGAGCAGATCTAGTAACTATGGTTGGAAGGGTTTTATTTTTAATACTTTCGGTTTAAAAGAGATTAATCTTACACCAAAGATTCGGTGATACCCTTGATTAAATAATATATGTATATATATATATATATAAAATTTCGGGGACAGATTTGAGACGGGAGGATATTCTCCATCCCCTTCCTCAATGGGAATGATTAACTTTCCATGTCCTCACTCCTATTTCCTAAAATTGATCCTGTTCCTGTCCGAGTGGGGGAATAGGCGGGCAATTGACATTCCTACAATAAAGAGATACCCTAAGTCGTATATATACGATAGGATGGATAAGTTTGTTGATGAGATCCATTTACATAAAAGTTTTTGCATACTAAAATATGTACTTAACTAAACAGAACCTAGGGAGTCGAGGAAGAAGGAAGCTAGCACGGAAGTGATCCTTGGGAAAAGGTCGTCTGAGGCTGGATTTGAATTTTTTGAAGAGGACAATGTTGAACAGGGTGGAAAGAGAAGGAAGTTGGAATTGCAGCAAAGTGACATCGATTTTCAAGCGGTGGAGGCTGGCAGTATGCACCAGCCCCGCCGACAGCCATGAAAATAATATCTTGGAACTGCCGCGGGCTTGGGAACCCGAGGGCAGTCCGGGCTCTTAAGGAGCTGGTTAAAACTGAAGTTCCCAATATAGTTTTTTTTATTGAAACAAAGCTTTTAGATAAAAAGGTAGATAGGATTAGAAGAGTTTGTCGGATGAATTCTTGCTTTGCCGTTAGCTCGGATGGTTGTAGTGGTGGATTGGCAATATTATGGGATGATTCAGTGGATCTTCAACTTATAAGTTTCTCTAAACATCATATTGACATGGAGCTTCAGGAGAATAGTAACCCAGACCGGTGGAGATTAACTGGCTTCTATGGGGAGCCTGTTACTGGGATTAGAGAACAAACATGGAGACTACTTCGCCATCTAGCCAGTCAATCTAATCTAAAATGGTTATGTTTTGGTGACTTCAATGAGATTTTATGGGGTGATGAGAAATCCGGTGGTAACCTTAGACCTGAACACCAAATGAGATAGTTTAGAGAGGTGGTAGATGACTGTCAACTGCAAGATTTGGGTTTCTATGGCTGTAAGTTCACATGGCGAAGGGGTAATAATGCTAAACATCACATTCGTGAAAGACTTGACAGATTCTTGGGAACACAACAGTGGGCTGATGCTTTTCCTCTAGCTTCAGTTCGTCACCTTGTTGCGGCTGTTTCAGATCATGACCCAATTGTGCTTCAAACTGCAGCAAACTTAAGACGGGAGAGGGGTCGTGCAAGACGTCGCCGGACTTATTTTGAAGCTAGTTGGCTTATGGAGCCAGACTGTGAAGAGCTTATTAAGCTTGCTTGGAACGAACCTTTAAGTGGAAGCGTAGCAGGGTATATAGAGCAAATAAAAAGCCGACTGAAGAGCTGTTATGATAGCAGGTTCCGTGGTATGAGGAATAAAATTAATGAGCTAACTGCTAAAATTGCTAATAACGCCAATAGAGAATTAGATGATGAGGGATTAGAACTGGATCATAAGAGTAAGGAGGAGTTGAATAAACTGTTGGAGGAAGAGGAAGTTTACTGGATGCAACGATCAAGAATTAATTGGTTGAAAGATGGAGACCGAAATACCTCTTTTTTCCACTCCCAAGCTACTAGGAGAAACAAAAGAAATTTCATTGAGGGGATTATGGGTGTGGATGGGGAATGGTATGAGGATCAGGAGGATATTCAGGAGATTGCTTCTTCCTATTTCAGAAATTTGTTTAACTCAATTAAACCCCAAGATTATGATGACATTCTTGAGATGATTCAACCCTGTGTTCCAAGCGAGACAAACACACTCCTTTCGTCAGAATTCACAGCCGAGGAGATCCACAATGCCCTTAAACAAATGCATCCTACCAAAGCACCTGGTCCTGATGGTATGCCTGCTCTTTTCTTTCAAAAATTCTGGCACATCATTCATCCTGATATTATTAATTTATGTCTTTCTTTTTTTCATGGTAGATTAGATTTAGCTGAGCTTAATCACACCCATATCGTTTTAATCCCAAAGATCAAGGAACCCAAAAATATGTCTCATTTTCGGCCTATTAGTCTTTGCAATGTATTATATAAGATTATTTCTAAAGTTCTTGTAAACAGGCTAAAGACTATTCTTCCTTCTATCATTAGCGAGACTCAAAGCGCTTTTGTCCCTGGAAGATTAATCACTGACAATATTATTGTAGCCTATGAACTTCTACATACACTGAAGCATAAGAACTCTGGAAAAACAGGCTGGTTTGCATTGAAGCTGGACATGAGCAAAGCCTATGACCGAGTTGAATGGGGTTTTTTGGAGGCTGTAATGAACAAGATGGGTTTTGATAGAAACTGGGTGAAGTTAGTTATGGCGTGTGTTTGCTCTGTTTCTTATTCTGTTATTATTAATGGCAATATCACTTAGAGCTTTACGCCTGAAAGAGGTTTGAGACAGGGGGATCCCCTTTCCCCCTATTTGTTCCTTATTTGTACTGAAGCCTTGTCAGCACTGCTCACTAATGGCAACCAAAAGGGACTGCTTTTGGGGATGACTGCTAGTAGACTTGGACCTAGAGTTACTCACTTGTTTTTCGCTGATGATAGTTTACTCTTTGGGAAAGCCAATAGAGATGAAGGCGAACAGGTGAAGAGCATGCTACAGAGATATGAAGTAAGCTCGGGTCAGCAGATCAATTTCGATAAGTCTTCAATTTTCTTTAGTTCGAATACTTCTTCTCCTCAACGAAACGAGCTAATTCAGCTATTTGGAGTGAAAGAACAGCTATCTATTGAGAAGTATTTGGGGCTACCAACGATGGTGGGACGAAACAAAAGAAAGGCTTTCCAGGCAATCAAGGATAGAATCTGTAAAAGGATTCAGAATTGGAGTGCTAAACTGTTATCACAAGGCGGGAGGGAGGTAATGATTAAAGCAGTACTTAGTGCAATACCCACTTATGCTATGAATGTCTTTGCACTGCCCAAAACTCTGTGCCAGGACATTGATAGTATAATGGGTAAATTCTGGTGGGGAAATAAAAGAGACAGTAGGCCTATTCACTGGATGAGCTGGAAACGATTATGTGTACCTAAGGAATTGGGTGGAATGGGGTTCAGAGATATGGAGCTTTTCAACTTAGCGATGTTGGCAAAACAGGGGTGGAGACTTTTGTCTCGGACTGACAGCCTAGCTTCACGAGTTCTTAAAGGCAGATATTTTCCACATACTAGCTTTCTGAACTCCAAGCTTGGTTGGAACCCGTCTTTTACTTGGAGGAGTATCTGGAGTACCAAGGTAGTTTTGAAAAATGGCATTCGATGGAGGGTTGGGAATGGCCAACACATTAGCATTCTGGAAGACAAGTGGATTCCGGAAATTGATGGTTGTCGGCCTGAGTCTGCTATTGGAAAGCTACCCGAGGGTACCTTAGTCGCCAGCTTGCTAGAACCTGATAGTGGGGAATGGAACCGAACTTTGATTTTTTCCTTATTCTCAGACGCTGAAGCTGCCGCAATTCTGAAAATCCCCATCAGCAAATGGAGTACTACAGACCGTATGGTGTGGGAGCTCGATAAAAAAGGCTTCTATACTGTTAAAAGTGCTTACAGGTACCTCGTTTCTAGAAGTCAAGTAGCGGCAGAAGAAAAAGCCAGTCTAAATGAGACTGACCGAAAGGCTCTACGAATGCTATGGTCAGCTAACGTGCCACCCAAAGTCAGAGTCTTCGGATGGCGTTTGTTTCATGACTTCCTCCCGGTACTGACTAACCTGGTCGCTAGAAAGATACCAGTGAATGAGCTCTGTTTTAGATGTAAGAATGAACCTGAATCATCTACTCATGCAATTAGAGAATGTCCTTTTTCAATGCAAGTATGGGAAGAAGTAACTAGGATTTTCAACTCTCTGGAAGTGAAAGAGGATGCTGACTGCCCGGAATGGAATGACCTCTCGCTTGTGACGGCTTGGACAATTTGGGGTGCAAGAAATTTTGAGTTGCATGAAGAAGGCACCAGATGTCCCATAGCAACAGCTTGCTTTGCTGTTACTTATTTATCCGAATTCCACAGATGCCAAAATGCTTTGGAACCTATCAAAAGTTCCACCAAAAGCCATTGGGAGAAACCTGGTTTTGGAGTCATTAAAATAAATTTTGATGGTGCATTCAGGTCGTCTACAGGTAAAGGAGGCTTGGGTATCATTGCTCGAGACAGTGAAGGACAATTACTGGGGGCTTGTGCTATCCATGTACCTTATGCTCTAGACTCTTTTGTCATGGAAGCAACAGCTGTTGCTCGAGCTCTAAGATGGGCAATTGATATGGGCTTTCGACGCATTCATATTGAAGGGGATGCTCTTACAATCATTAAGAAACTCAATTGCTATACAGAGGATCTCTCTCCCATGGGTGTTCTGATTGCTGAAGCCAGACGTTATTTGTCTCAATTTTGTTCTTGGTTTGCTTCTCATTGTTCTAGAGAATGCAATGGTGCTGCACATTTGTTAGCTCAGTTTGGGGTAGAACAGGATAATGATTGTATGTGGGTAGAGGAAGGGCCTGCTTGGCTTCTTGATACCCTGCTAAAAGATTGTACTGTTTCTCCGAGTTAATAAAGTGCTGCTTTTCTTTCAAAAAAAAAATACTAAACAGAACCTAAAATGTCTAAAAATTGAGGCATCCTAATTTAATTTTCGTTTTGTCCGATTCAAAGCCGAAAAAGATTCCAATGTCTTCAAGTTTGAAAAGGGATACTATTTTAAACGAATAAATAAATTGGGATTGCGCAACAGTTGCCCTAACTCGCAAACAACTCCTAGCATTGGGACTTTGATTGAAGGAAAGTGATCAAATTCAACTCTCACTTTTTCAAATTCACATAGAAAGTGGGTTTGCATGTTTCCATTCCTTTTTATGCTTGGTATTTGACATCATGAACGAATTTAAAATCCTAGTTTGTAGTTACCTAGTTCATCTAATTCAGACAAAGTATCAATCGCATGTAAATTTGGAAAAACCTTCATTCTTTTTTGTCAGCTTCAAATATAAATTAGAATAGCAAAGTAATACATATATAATTGTAAGGAGGTAGTGATTTTTTTTTCTTTTTCAAGGTTTTTAGGATTTGAACCTAATTATTAAAATTAATAGTTCGTTTGGAAGGAATGAAATGATAATGAAGATTACTCAATTTAATGGTTATGATTTACAGTCATATGTGCTACTTTATAATTTCGCCATTGCATTGGAAAATTTTCCTCCTTTATCTTTTCCCTTTCTAACAAACAAATGAATCCTAACCCCTTATTTGGTTGGGGTATTTAGGGGGAGTTAGGAGGAGTTTGTCTTGTTTGGTTGGGCGGATGGAGGGGGGGTGAGAGTAGGAGGATAAAACTCCTCTTAACCTCTCATATTCCACTCCCCCAAATTGGGGTCTTTTGGGGGAGTGGCAATTTTTTGAAAAATTTACCCCTTTTAATATTATTGATAATTCTATCATATCTTAACTATATAATTTATCTCTCTCCTTTTTTTTCTCTCTCTCAATCTCAAATTTTCCTTTTTGTTTCATTCCTTTTTTTATTTTTTTTTAAAATTATATATTTTACCAAATAATTTTCTAATGTTTATTTAATTTTTCTTTCTTTTTTTTTCATTTTTATGTTTTAATTTTGATTACTTTATTGAATTATTTATTTATTTATGGTCTGTAAATTGTTATTAGTTTTTTTGTTTCCTCTCTTTCTTAGTCTTCCACCTACATTTTTTTAAAATTTTATTTATTTTAATTTATATTTGATTTATATTTTATATTTTTTAATTCAAGAATAATAATAATTAATAACTGTTATTTGACAAAGATTATTTTTTACATGGCATGACAATATAGAAAAATATATTAATATTAATAATGATAGTAATAAAGATTTTACATATGAAGACAATTTGGTAAAAATATATATTAAACTCCTCCTAACTCCTCTTCCAACCAAATAGGAAAAAAAGACTCTCCTCTCTTAAAATCCTCCCCTCCCTTCCCCCCCCCCCCCCCCTTTGAACCAAACAAGCCCTAAGAGTTAGTTCTCTACAAACAAACCACACAATTGTTAACAAGGTCTAAAATCTTTAAATTTTAGGATTTTAGAGTTCACTACATGTGAATCTTGTCTAATTTTTGCTGATTTGTTTACTTGATTTCTTGATTGACTCCTTCTACTGAATACAAGAGCCCTTAATTTTATTACATAATATATGTTGTTTATTTTTTAAATTATACATACATACATACATACATACATACATACATACATACATACATACATACATACATACATACATGCATATATCTTTATATATATGCCATACCTTCACCTTACTATCATAATATATTGTATAGGATCATAATATATCCTTTATCATTTATATATATATATATATCATAATATATGTCATTGTATAGGATCATAACACATATATGGTAATATATCCTTTATCTGTAGGATATGTGTTATAAAATTCTAACATAATATATTGTACTTATATGTAGCTTGAAATAGTCAACTTGTAGTGTGATTTAAGCAAAAACTTTAATATAAGTAGTATTTAATTACTTCAAATTAGTCACACATGATGGTTTATATTGGACGGCTGATTGCGTCTACAATCACAATCCATTAGATGAATGAATCAAACATTAAAATTTCAAGTGTAGATTACATAAATGGTTACTTAACTCTTAGAGATTCTTTATTTTAATCACTCAGTTATAAAAACTTATAATTCGATCATTTGTCTTTATAAAATTTAATATTTTAATCATCAAACTCTTAAAAAAAAATTCCGTTGATGTGGTGTCGCATGATAGAATATGCCACATGTCATGATAGAAAAACAATCTCCATAGTTGAGACAAAGTGCACCATATTGTAATTTTCCTTTAGCCTATTAATTAATTCAATCTTTTGGTTGTGTTTAGGTTTGATAAAAAAAGTATACAAAGCACCAAAGAAAAATTACTACTATATTAATAAATTAAAGCCGGATTACGTCGTGCCAACCAAAATCTTATACTTTCTTGGCTTTCCTGGTTAAAGTTTTCAAATGTTGATTAATAAAATAATGGCAATTTGATCTTTGACGGGGATCCTTTTTTTGGGAGCAATTATCAATTTTATTTTTCACCTCAAAAAAAATGGCGGATACTTGCGAAACGTTTTATTGTTATTAGACCAATACAATATAATTGTAGAATTGTAGGAAATTAAATAATTGTAGATGATATGGATTTGTTTTTTCTATCCAAACATACTCTTCCTTTTAATTAACTACTCTCATGTGTGTTTTTACAAAAAAAAAAAAACTAATAATTAATATTATTATAAAAATTTAATAGAGTGATTAAGGTCTTATGTTTGACTTTTATGATCACAAAGAGAGCCCCAGTCAAAACCTCAAAGTCTATGTGGTAAATAATCTTAGGTCTTCTAGGGGTAATAATTGCACGTAGATCCAAAATTTTGTTTTGTAGAAGTTAAGTTGGAGACAACTTTGTGAATATCGATTCTCTTAAATTAATCACGACATAAGTTTTAATTAATATTTTACCATATGCCTTCTTCTAAAGAAATCAATTGATTTTCAACTGAACATGTAAGTGGTTGAATTGGAAACAAGGTCAGAAAATTAATTTGGTGTTTGTACACAACTTCGATTGAGCCACCCAACCTACTATTGAAACTTTCTCCCGGCCGGATTAATTATAAATTTTCGAAAAAAATGTAATCTTTGGTTGAAATTAATGGGCAAGATTTCCTTTTTAATTAATTGAGAAAATTTTTAATTGTAATTAAAAAGACTTTCCTATTTCTTATATAAATATATATATATATATTTATATATATTACACACACATACAAGTATTCAGCAGTGCCTTTTAGAGTGTTATATATGGAAAAGGTTCATATAATGAATAGAAATCATTTATCTCATCTCAATGTCTTACTTTGTGTGTTACGTGCATACCACAATCCTTCATGAGTCTCATTCTTGTTTCTTATTTGGTTTGACAAAATAAAAAAGAAAAAATCATTATTTTTTCATTTAAACTAGGGTAAATTACAAAAACGGTCACTTAACTTTTAGAACTTTTCTGTTTTGATCACTCAACTATAAAAACTTACGATTTTGTCACTTCTTTGTGAAATTCAATATTTTAGTCACTAAGCCCTTTGAAAAAATTGATTTACTGACATGGCATGGCCACATCACCCAATATGCCACATGGCATGATGAGGTGGTCATGCCACATGGCATATTTGATTATGGCAATGCCACGTCATCATGTTAAGGACTTTTGGATGACGTGGCATGCCACGTCACCATGTCACGTGGCATGTTGTATGACGTGGTCATGCCACATCATCAAGTTATTATTTTTTAAAGGTTAGGTGACTAAAATAGTTAAGTTTACAAAGATAAGTAACTAAATCGTAACTTTTATAAGTTGAGTGACCAAAACTGAAAATCTCTAAAAGTTAAGTGACTAAAGTTGTAATTTACCCTTTAAACTAAAACCTTATCCCAATAATATCATAAACATAAAAACTTATCATGAAAAATGAAAAATTTTAATTTAACTCTAAACTTTTGGTATAAAGAGTTTTTTTTTCTCTATAAAATGGTTTTAAAATTTTATGTTTGACAAAACCCTAAACCAAATAAGGAGTAAAACATATTTTTGACTTGGAACGCATAGTGTGTTTAGATGTATGAAGCACTAAAATGGGACAGAAGATTTTCATTTTTATTTATCAATACTTTATTTTTTTTCTTGAATTACAAAAAGTTATTGTATTAAATAACAAATATTTTCTTAAATGGAGAGTTAATTAAGTTTAAAGGACGTAAGGAGACACCGATTAATTTTTTTCCAACCTAATAAAAAGTTTATCAATGTTCAATGGAAGTGAACTAATTAAAACATATGCAACTTGCTTGACGGTATTAATTCCTACCTGCCAAGCTTGAACAAAGTTAGGTTCAGATGTACTAATTAACAAAAATTAAACACATTACACCCAAAAAAAAAACTAAACACATTAAAATGTGGCATTCAAAGCTAGAAACACAAGATTTGCAAGAAATTACCAAGAGAATTGTAAATAATGAAGCCCAAAAGAAAAATATACAAACAAGAAGAAAACTTGTAATGTTAATGCTTTCGAATTACATTGGCACTGTTACAAATGTAGAGGGAAAAAAATTTTGTATATATCAGAAAAAATGGTGGGTATATACTATATCACAGGATTTTTGAGCCAGAACTGCCCTATCAAATGGCCCACCAAAATTAAAATTTGAAGAAGAATAAAAAGAAAAGGCCATTAAGAGGCCTCCAACTAGCTAACCTACCAAAAATAAACATCAAATTTCCACTTTTGTCCTCCACCATCGAAAGTTGCAGAAGAATGCAGTGAATCCACAACTGTCTCTGATTACAAACATCTCCTTTTGTTTTCAAAAGTCCCATAAATAAATCAAAGGGGAAAGAATTTCTATTTCTATCTCTTTCTAAGAGGGGAAAAAGAATTTTTATTTTCGTAATTTAAAGGTCAAAGAAGTTATTGAAAATGTCCATTGAACTAGGAGATGGTATATAAGGTGAAAAATTAAATCCTGAAGGACTAGGCATGAAACTACCTTCAAGGAAGTTCTTGTTATTATGAAAGGCAGGACTCAAATCATGGAATAAACTGATCAAGTTTGGATCAGATGTTGGTGAGAAGAAGTTCGGTGAGATTGGAGGCAAAGAGGTCGGCCCTGGAGACAAAATCCCTGGAAGAAAACTTGTCCTTTCAATCCCAGGATTGATTTCTATGCCTTCTACAAACCCAAAGTTTTCTTCCTGACTAACGATTTGTTGCTTCTTCTTCCCTTCTGGCGACTTGGTCTTCTCTATAGTTGCAAACCTTGCCGCCGGTGAGATTGCACCACTTGATTCACTGAATGGATGAGTGGACGTCGATGATGGAAGAGAGGAAGATCCCGAAGACGATGATGTTAAGCCTGTGAGGCGTTGAACTAGGTTCATGAAGTCGCTAGGGTTTGTATGGATCACCTTCGGTGACACAGCGTAGATGATAACTGGAGGCCTAATCTGTGTCGGTTGTTGTTGCACCGGTTGTGGTGCCAATGGAGGTTTCTTGATCTTGTATGAGTCTTTACGGACCTTCAAAGGCGCCGGACGAGGACCCTGGAGCTCTTTCCTAGGCGATTTGCTCAAAGAATAATCGGATGAATCCATGTTAAATTTTGAATGACAAAATAGAAATAAGATGAAAGCGAGAGGACGAAAGAAGCCGTCGGTGGATGGATGATGAAGATGAAGAAGAAGAAGCAGAAGAAATTAATAGCATAATTGTATTTTTCTGGCCATGAACAAAAAGCAAAAAGGGCGCAAGAAGTATTTAAAGAGAGGAAGTCAATGCAAATAAAAATGAGATATTTAATGTCGGAAGAAAACGATTTAGTAAACTTTGGCCACTTGTACAGTGTATTTTAGGGGGGAAAAGGGAGGCTGGTTTCGTGTTGTTATGCAATGTTTGAAATTGTCCAAGCTTTTTGGTAAGATGAAGTGGAAGAGGTCATGGCCATGTCAGATAGAGCCATGGTGATGTAGCGTGTACACGTAAGATTATTTATACAATAATTAAGGAAAGAAAATGTTTAAGATATTCCACGCGTATTGTTTCGATTTGAAACTTTTAATTTGATATTAAATTTGTTGTGAAAAATTAAATAGTAGTAGCTGATAAGCGGATGTAATTATGTAGTATTATTTTAGACTAAAATATTTTTGTATTGTCATTTCATTTCCACAAATTATCAATGGAATGTTTTAGCTCCACAATCAATTAGAAGTATTACACATATTCTCATTATTTGATTATTAATTAATGAAAAATAAATAAAATATAGCCTATAGGAACATTAGTCAACACTTTGAATTCGCTTGTGGAGTTTAAAAGCTTCATTAATGATGTATGAGATAATATTTCATATTTTTTAATTATTTTACGCAATATCAATATGTAGAGTTTTAAACTTCACAACCAATATTAGAAGATTAATGTATACCCTATTAATTAATTAATTAATATTTGAAAATATACCTTATAGAGGCATTGTCGATCGGTCCTCTAATCTTACTTGTAAAATTTATTTAAAATCTCCATTAATGATATGTCAAATAATTTTCCATTTTAATTAGGTGGGATTGATTATGTCGACTTTGATAAGTATGAGGTCTTATATGAATAAATAAATATATATATATATATACATATATATATTAAAATTAGTTGTTACTTTGTTTTCGTGATTTTTCGAGGCATGCAAAATATCAATGTGATTTAATTATGTATATACAAATATATATGTTCAATGATGTGTGAAGCTTTAATTAATAGGATAGGTTTTTTTTTTAAGAAAAAAAGAATTGATACATTATAAATTGAACTATAAAATAAGGAGGTCTAGTTCTGATCTTTTTCTGTAAGGTGAGAAGATTTTATAAATAATAGTACATCAATTCACATTTCACAAGTAATCCATATAGTACTTATTAATTAGTGGTGTGGGGTTGCGGCTGGCTGGAGTCAAAAAAGTGGATGTGTTTGAGAGTCCCGCCGGGCCGCTATTGAATTCTGAATTTGCCTTTTTAGAATAATCCATATCTCTATATTTATTGTTTCCCATATACGAAAAGAAATTATACAAACCCCTAGCTATTTCAATGTAGCACGAGTTTTACCATGCCTCTTGAATATTTATAACTCTAATCCCTCCATTCTCCAGTTCCTTTTGTCAAAGGAATGCGTCTCTTTCTTTTTTCATTTGGGCTCGATTAGCTCAATTGCGCCCCTTTCCTATTTAACTGAGGAACTCAGCTAAAAATAAAATATGTGGTTTCTAAGTTCCAAATGAGCTCTAGCCTACCCTTGCAATTCTTAAATATAAATAGGGTTGGTCGAGGTGATAATGTATTCTACCATGATAAGAGTGAGAATTGAAAATATATACATTGATACCTTTTTTTGGGTATCCATTTGCGAGCTGGGGGTGGGGAGGCGGGGGTTGAACCCGTGCCCACAAATGAATTTACCAATATCTTCATCACCAAATCAAGAGGAAGAAATCAATTAATGAATACTTTTAAATATTGATTAATAATATACAATTAATTTTTATTTTACAAAATTATTGCTTTTGGTAAATTCATCAATTAATAATAATATAATAATATATTAACTAAATCATATACACACATTAACGTTACGAGTTTACATATAAATTAAGAGGTAAATATAATATTTTTTTCTCCATATTTTCTCTAACCGAATGTCAATTTAACCAAAAAAATCCACTTATTAATAAAAGATTATATCAATTTTCTCTCTCCCTCCCACAATATAATAAATAATCCATACAAAGTATTTAGTACACTTAAAAAAATAAAAATTATTTTCAAATTCGTCTATAATTATTTTTTTCTCTCATCTAATCCTATATGCCACTTTCTATGATCTCCATAAGACATTTTTTTTCTTTAATGATATAGATTACTATTTCTTATCCAAAAAAATCACTTAATTAATCTCACTAAGCACTAGTTAACATTTTTCATTAATATAGTATAGTTTTGGCCAATAAAAGTTAATATAACATAGTAACAAAAGCTATGAATTAGATTAATAATAATTCGAGTTCAATTTCTACATTTTCTTCCCTAAAAAATATAGCTCTCCAATGTATTAAAAAAAAGAATTAATTAAATTATATAAAAGCTATGAGCCTAACCGTTTGCTGGGTTGTGCATACTTATCGGCTATTGTAAGAGGCAAAAAATTCAATTCAAGATTTTAAAGTATAACCACTTGAAAACACTCGACCAATCAGTCAATCACATGATTTGATTGTCTCATGAATTTCATTTGGTAGGCGGTGGAGTATATTGGACATAATCTGAAAACGGAGTTAAGTTTTCAAACCGAATACGTACGCTTTACAAAGAGTACGTAGTTAAACTTTGAATTGTCAACCAATCGTCAAGCTCCATTATAGTATATATTGCAGCCACAGTGGCAATTTTAATTAGCAGTGGCTAATTAATTACTCTCTCTGTCCCTTATTATCTATTCCTATTAACTACTTCATACAGGGTAAAAAAATTAGTTGGGGTTCAAAATTTTATATATTTTAATCTTTACTTCCTAATTTTATCCCCACTCTCTCTTCCCATGTATTCCCCCTCTCTCTTCCCATGTATTTTCTCTCCTCTTCATCTTTCTCCAATCTCCCCTCAGTCTCTCTCTTACATTCACTGGTTGACACAAAACCATAAAGTTTGGAGAGAGAGTGTGTGGAAGGATAAATTTAGAAAACTATCAATTAATACTAAGATAATGACAGATAAAAAGGGACAAAAAAAAATCTCAAATTGAGACAGATAATAAGGGACAGAGGGAGTAATTAATTAATTAATTACTACTAATAATAATGCAATAGTATTATTATTTTGGCGTGATTGTCTGCCTCTTTTACACTCTAAATTCGGTGAAAATTTAATGACTATACACCAAAATAATATAAAATTCAATTTATAGGTATATCTCAGTTTTTTAATAGAGTAATAAAATTCAATTTATTACCCGTCAACGCTATATTTCTAAACCAATCTATTCGGAATTGTAGTAATATTGTTTGAAAAATTATCTAATACAATTTTAGAAGAATTTTCAAACTATGTAAGATAGTTAAAACGTCGACACGTGTTTTGTATAGTATGCTTTTAAAAATTAATTAATTAGTTAAAAAAATATATATCTTTTTTTAACACTACTTATGAAGTTTAGAAATTCCATTACCAATGCATGAAAGAAGAATCTATATTATTTATAAGCTTAATATCCATCTTGCTCCTTGAATTATTTAAAAGTGACAAATCAATCATTTAATTAGAATTATTTTACCCTTACTTTTAATTTTTTTAATTTTTTTAACAGTGTAACATTTTGGATATTGCAACTGGTGCTGACATTGTGTGATAACCTGATAAGTCCAAGTAAATATCAGTATCTGAAAAGACAAAAAAGGGAGAAAAATGTTGTAAGATTATGTTATTCAATTCATATGTAGAAAAATTTTTTTATTTAAAAAAAGACTATGTTTGTTTTATAAAAACATTTTTCATGTATTCTGTAAAATATACAAAGAAATCATCAAGTATAATAGGTTTAGTTAATAAAAAAATATAATTTTTAAAAGATAAAAATGATTGAGAGTGGATTTAAATTTGATAACAATAAAAAATTACTCTTAATTTCAGATTTATTTTTATTTTTATTTTTTTAAAAATATATTCATTTTCACTAACTAAACGTATTATAAATAATGATTTCTTTCTTTAAAAAAATAAAAAGTAAAATGTTTTTAAAAACCAAATTAAATTCTTATAGAAAACAAGTCGAGACTATGAGAAAAAAAATTTTGGGGTGATTTTAACAATTGATGGTTTGTCCTAATCAAAGTGAAAAACTTTTTAGTGGAAATTAAAAATAATAGCGTTTGAATCTGGCTAAAGGGGTTCGGTCTACTGTCGAAATAATGTTGACTTTAGCGTGTGAGACTCTGAGGTCGTGCTCTAGAACTTGTCTTGATATAAGTCATGGACAAACAAGTGGATATTTCCATTCTCATGTGGCTGAAATGACACTTGGGAGACTACCGGAAATGCATTTCTTGGATTTTATTTCCCAGTCAAATAACTTTCCTATTGGTCACTAGTCCGTAGTAGGTAACTCAGGCAACGCAACATTTATATGTGATTTTTTTACGAAAATTAACTTATGATAAGGTTTAATATACAAAATGACTTTATCACCAAATATATATATATATATATATATATATATGCAAAATGACTTTTGAGTTTATATAAAACTGTTGTTTTAACTTTTTACTTTTTATTTTAGAAATTTTATTTGATCCTTATTTTTTGATTTTTTGAACAATATAACCTTTAACATTTATGTGACAAATCTAGATGTAGAAATAAACATTCACATGAGAAATTTTCATATTAAATTTAATTCCAGATTAAATAATGATTCTTTACTAATTCTTTTATTGATTGATATATAATTAGATTTTCATAAATATATATATATATTTTTTGAAGACTAGTTTTAAAAAAAATGATGTATATGTATATCTTGTACATGTTTTATGTTATAATAACGATCAAGGTATTAACTAAATCTTGTTATATTTGAAATTGGTTTTTTTTTTCTTCCTAACCAACATATAGGTTTAAATGGCATATATATTGGAAAAGTCACCAATTAAAATCATTCTACGATAGAGCAAACAAAAGACAGTCCTTGATGAGATTCAAGAAAACAAAATTAAAAAGTTTGCAAATTGATAGTTGGAGAAAAACTGAAAGAGATTAGTTATATTATGAGTAGAAAAGTTAAAGGGGGAGACCAAAGTGAGTGAGTAGGAGACCAGACCCAGACCATAAATGACAGGAAGAAATAAGGCAAAGCAGCAAGACTTGGACAAAACACCCATGGGAAAATGTCAAAGGTGTAGGGCAAATTAAATGTGTTGTTTACTTTCAATTTATAAATTTTGAAGTTAGGAGAAATGTTTTTGTCAATCAACAGGGAAAGAATATACTAGAAGAGAAGAACTTGGTTTTTTATTTCTTTTTCTTTTTCTTTTTTTTTTAATTGGCTATTGTGTGAAGCTGAAAACGGTGTCTCAAATGGCGTTCCAATGAATGTATGTGCATGGTACGAAGACATTTTCGCCAATTTATTGTGACAACTTGTGCCAAGCAAATTGACGACAATCTTTGGGAGAAAAAAAAAGAGAGAGAGAGAAGAAAATGTAAATTAACCCACATTTACAAGCGGTCATGCTTCATTTACAATTAAAGTTGTGATATTGATGTTTCACTATCCAAAACTTCGGACAAATTCCGATTCAAAGTAAACAGGTTGACACCCATGAATCTTTCGCTAAGTCTTTATATAGGAATAATTGGTGACAACATTGTTTTTTTTTTTTTTTGATTGAGGGAATTAAGGGGAAAAAATCTAGATTTTAATTACTTAAACATATATGAGATACATATATTTATCATAATTAATCTAAACATTTAGGTGCAAGAACAAAATAATTAGAGGATATAGCATTTGATAGAATTACCAATAAGAGAAGTTTATTGGAAACAAGTGCTTTCACTTTTGGTAATACCAATTGCATTTTTTATATGAAAATTGAAAACGGTAAAGAAGAAGAGGAAAAAAATTTTCAAGTAGTTGATAATATTATTAGTGTATACTTTATCAAAAAAATTAAAAAATATTCTTATAAAATATCAATAAATTAACTATTAATTTATGTCCGATCCATTGTTCCAAACTACTATATATAGAGAAAATAAATTTAGTCAAATCCCAATATGATTGTTGGATATCGACGAAGTCTATATAAAAAAAAAACTATAAATTTAATAATGAAAATGTTATATGAGATCTCTCTCTATTATATATATATATATATATATATAAGTAGTAAAAAAATTATTTCATATACTCAATTCCGTATGAGTTACCATGAAATCAAAGTATGATATCAAGTTTAATCATACTAAATTAATCATTTTAGCCCAAAGTAACAAAATAAATGGGCCAAGTTCTAGTGTCACGGACCAAGGCCTTCCGGAGTGATCATGTGCGAGGTGACGGGCAATTCTGGCTTTGGGAACGGGCACATGGCAAGGCCAGTCCAGGTGCGAGCAATCTGGCTCGACTGCGGTCAACCAGGCTGCAGGCATCAGTCGAGTACGGGCACACAGCACGCACCAGCAGACTCTGGGAGCTCGGGCAGTGCACGCGATGGGCACAGCGCGTGCTCGAGACGGGCACATCGTGTGGCCCGACTAGCACGCGCACTAGTCGCGGGCACATCTTGGCTAGTCGAACCTAGACCTACCTAGAAGCCTTTAGAAGGTTCAAGAATGGCCTAGAGAGGCCTAGCATGGTAAGCACTCTTGAAGGGCCTTGAAACCACTAGAAGTATATCCAAGTTGTGCAAGTTGTCCAAATTGGTCAAGTGGTGCAAGTTATGTGGGGCCCATATGTGCAAGTTGCCAATTTGCATAGCCTACCATAGTTGTCATCTTTTAGACAAGTTGTAAGACAACTTGTAGGAAATATCTAGAGACTTATAGAGAACCATGGTCTTAGATGAACACTAAGAAGGATCTAGACCATGGCCTCCACATCTATAAATAGGGGTGCCACCCCACCATCATTTTGTGTTGTGTAGGAAACTTGTATAAGACCACCAACCAAAAGAGAGTGAAAGTGAGCTCTTGTGTACTCATTGACATTAATAGAATTCCATTCTCTTGAATTCTAAGTTCTCCATCATTACCATTTCCTCACTCATTTTCCCATCTTTGTGCTAAGTGTGCAACACCTTAGCCAAGTGAGCTAGGTTTACTAAGGAGCAACAAGCTAGTTAGCTTGCCTTATGCCGCACGGTGCAATAGCCTAAAACGTGAGCCCGTGACACTAGCATGTGGTGTAGGTTGAGGAAATGGAGGTTGGTCTCGATGAGCATGACGTCTCTAGGCTCTTACTGGGTTGGTCCAAACTCCTCTTTCTCTTTTTTTTTTTTTCTTTTTCCTATTTCTAGGTGATCAAAAATGGACATTTACATCAACAATTAGTTGGTTCAAGTAGTTTGACATTTATTTCCTTTAAATAAGGTTTCGAGTTCGAGTATTATGAATGAAGAAAATCATTTTTTAAAAAATTTTACCATCCACCCAAAGGGATTAAGCTTGAATAAAAGGATTAGTCTTGCGATTTGTATTTTATAGTTTAAAGTGAATTGCTATCACTATATATGGAAAGCTGGGCGAGTTATGTACGTTCCCCTATAAAACCTTCGCTTTCAAACAGTTATTTAGGTTATGGTGGTGTAGTTTCCCTGGCTTTGCTTTACTCCACGCGCGTTTTGATTTGTGCAGGAAACGTGATGATTCTACGACCACAAGAATTAAACAACATTAATATTGAAATCTTCCAGGGATGTTTGGCACCAATAACAATAGTTTTTTTTCAGAAATATGGCTGTCAATTTAGTTTTGGGATCTGGGACCAAAATGTTTGTCTTTGCATTACATATCTGCTTACTATGTTACTACAAGATGGTAGGTTTTGGAGTAGGACATTACGGGACAATTGCACATCATCAAAATAGAGTATAGAGACCAGCTTTGCTTACCTACTTTGCTTTTTTATTCTATATATATAATAATAATATTGATTTATGTGGTCTCCCTACATCTACCATTATATTGCATGGTAATTCTAAGTATAATCTTTTGGTCAGTATATGGTTAAATTAGTACAGATCGATATTTATATATAAATCATGGGATCTTATATATATGACGAGCATTTCAGCATTTCAGCATTTCAGCATTTGACTCAAATAGTTGATTCATTGTTTAAAAAGTCCCGATCTTCTATTATCGAAAAAAATGTTACAAGTCTTAAAGTATATATATGTGAGGGCAAAGTTACCTTATTTGTAGAGATAGTTCATTTCGCCAATTGAGGTTGGTTGAGTTGGTAAGGTTTTGGACCTCTACTTGAAATGTTTGAGGTTCGAGTCGTGTCAATAGTCCTCATTGGTGGATGATCTATAAATACCATTGTCAGCCCTCTCTGAGGCTTGTGGCATGCCCTGATCCTGGACTGTGACAACCTTCCTTCACTTAAATTTTTTTTTCACCAAAAAGAAAAAGTGATATTTCATTTCATATGTACTTTCCTTTTCTATAAACCTTATCTTTCCATTTAAACTTGTTGAATTAAAAATTTTATTCTAAAACCCCAACCCGTAAACTATATCTTGAAAGAAAAAATTTTCAATATCAACTACTATATAGTTTACTGGGGCACCGTCATGAAGCTCCCAAAGTTCTTTCAACATCATTTGCAAGTCTTAGTAAATTGGGATATGGAAGTTTCATGTATGACTAATTAAAGTCATGAAAATTAAAGTCATTAGGAAACGTTGTCTCCCTTCCAAT
This sequence comes from Microcos paniculata, assembly GCA_030664755.1. Taxonomy (NCBI): domain Eukaryota; kingdom Viridiplantae; phylum Streptophyta; class Magnoliopsida; order Malvales; family Malvaceae; genus Microcos; species Microcos paniculata. The sequence goes on from CP131461.1 coordinate 22,952,326, forward strand.
ATGCTAATTGGGTAAGATTCATTATCTGATTATATTTATTGGATTATTAATTAATCAGGCAATAAGATTACGATTGAATACTCATCAAATATTTAAGTTGCTCACACTTTTCTTGGGCTTTCGAGGAAAAAGACTCATCAGCCTCTCTCATTGATGGGAAGTGTCCCTGTTGGCCTATGATCTCTCACGATCTAACGAGTGTTCATTTTTACTAGAGAAATGAGAGGAGTTCCGTATTGAAGTCCTAGATTTGGACTGATCATTAATTTTGTAACTGATTCCTTTCACCCTGTCAGTAAAACGACGAACCTGTATGTGTGGGAGAGCAAAGGTCATCCAGCAATTATTTTTTTGCTTCCCGAAACTTGAAGTTGTCAGAGTTTAAATTCATGAACTTAACACGACAGCACTCGACTTACAGATTACGCAATTATTGACATCTTTTCGAGAACATTCATTTCGTTTTATTATTACCCAAAAAATTTAAAAACAAAATTAAAAAAATGAATATAGTCCCACTGTACCTAGATGATGTATTATAGGTATAGAATTACCAACTTTGTTTAGGTTCTGATACTTTTTTTTTGGCTTCACCAGCAAAAGAATAGGTACGTGACCCTACTAATATCTTGTATGAGAAATTTGGGTTTGCCCTGGCAACCAGGGCACCGCCCTGCATTTTGGTTCCAAGTGCACATGTATTGAAGGTTCAGCCACTACTTTACTTTTGCATGTCACGCAAATGAATGGAACTGGTGTACCTGGATACTTATTTAACTGGCCATGATTGGAATCATTTGTATTTCGGGGGCGAGTAGGTCAGGATGTCCTTGACACAGCATCAACTTAATTTCAACACCCTTTTGGTTTAGAGTTGAGCTTATTAGATTCCAGCCCATAAATTGGTTCATAAGTTCTCATATGGGTGAAGATTGAAGAATGACAACATTAATCAGTATCCATAATGCTAATGCACTTACAAACTGTTGAAACTATACAAGTGCTCATGTAATGCAATCGTTCATTTCTTGAAAGGGACTCAAAACTCTGTTGGACATGGGATCATATATCAGAAACTGATCAGAATGCTAGGGTGCAGCAGAAGATCGAGCAGATATTGGATGAGAAATTTTAATGCCAGAAATTTGAGCCTGTGATTTTTTTTACAAACACAAGAAGGTAAGTCGTCCATACAACGTATGGTTGAAATACAGGCTGCAGGCAGAATTAGAGAATCTTGAAAGAAAAAATGTTAATTATGGAAAGTCATGATGTAGGGTCACCTAGAAGATGATGATTAGTGTTTTCGCCATTGAAAGGAGGAAATTAAACAGTACAGAGGACAATAATATTCCGCTCCTTGTAGGTGCATGCAGTTGTCTCCGACAGCTTTTATGAGTCTTGTTTTTATCTATATGATCTGTGCTTATATAATCTTCATGCCACTAGCACTTTCTAATCAGCTATATCTCCCTCCTACTTTCTTTGCAAGCTCCAATATTTCCTTCTCGGCTTTCCTTTCCATTTCCCCAGGTAACAATTAATTGCTTACATTATTCTCTCGATTAGTACCCTCTCCGACTGGTTTTTGGATATATTTATTTTCGTCTGTTTCTGATATATGGCCTTAAGTATGTCTGATTCTGAGACATTTGGAGAACTATGTATTATTCCATCAAACACAACAAGTTGTCTTTATTCTAGTTAACTTGTATCAATTTATATCTTGTTTTCCGCATGATCGCCTTTTGATTGAGCTTTGAGTAAATTAAATGGTACTATATGTGATTCATTTCCTGTTCAAGATCAGTTTGTAATATGATGGAAGGGCAGCACTCTCAGTTTCAAACTCAGACTTTTGAAGGCGTGGTCGATGACGCAAAGGTGGCAAGGGCTGGAAAGGATGCGTCCTTCAGGAAAGCCTCAAGTATTGGCCAGCAGCCAAGAGACGAAAAAGCTGGAGCTAGCACAGAAGAAGGCACGACGCGTCACTCTGATGCAAATTTGGAACTTCTATATGGGAAAATAAAATGCAAGAAAAAGCTATCAAGAACCCAATTATTGATTAATATAGAGAATACTAATGCTTTGAGCTTTGATGAGATAGATGCTTGTCATATTGGAGCTTCCAACAATTATATGGGATCATCTATCTTGCATCCCCAAGCCCCCTTACGTTCAGATGATGCCCCAGATGCCTCCTCAGCTCTAGGAAATAATGGTAACCATTAGAGTTATTAGCTCATTTTTAAATTTTTCAAACTATAAAGTTGTTTCTCCTATAAAACCGATACTTTCAAGAAGAAAACAGCAAGTCAGCGGACATCTCTCTGCTGCCTTAAATTTTGCTTCTTCTCTTCACGGTTTCGGTTAGCTGTGCTATGTTTTACATTTTAAGTTCATGTTAAATTGTCACAATGGAAACAGAAACAAAACTAGAATCTTTTAACTTAGAGGAGCTGATGATTTCTAATTGAGGCAAGTTGGTACTTATCCTTGCTCATACAGAAGATGATCCAACAAGTCAGTCTGCTCGAGCTCATGAAGATTCACAATCATGCACTTGGAGGGAAATACAATTTGAACCTACAGTACCAATATCTCTGAAGGTAGCAAAACTATCAATATACCACATTTGTGGCATCCATTAGTTAGTTTTATAGTTATGGACTTGGTTCCTAAAATTCCAATGCCAATAGTTAATCAACTTCTCACCATTGTGCAGTTTGAAGATGTTAAATATAAGGTACCGCAGGTTAAAGGCAAAAAATGCTCAGATGCAGAGAAGTACATACTCCATGGAATAACTGGCTTGGTACATCCAGGAGAGGTTCTTGCTCTGATGGCACCATCAGGAGGGGGAAAAACAACTCTTCTTAATCTACTAAGTGGAAGAGTAAAATTTGACAGTGGTACCATCACTTATAATGGTCAACCGTATTCCAAGTCACTCAAGAGGAGGTGCATATTAAAACAGGCTTGCATTTCTTGCTGCATAAATTGGATGTTGAAATCGAATTTATTGAGTCATTGATATCGATGTGCATGAAACAGGATTGGTTTTGTACTGCAAGATGATGTTGCCTTCCCACATCTTACTGTTAAGGAAACTCTAACATATGCTGCTCTACTCCGTCTCCCCAAAACCTTCACCATACAGCAGAAAAAGGAAAGAGCTATGACAGTCATTAGTGAGCTGGGTCTTGAAAGGTGCTTTCAGAAGTAATCTTTCCAATTTATGCACTTTTATGACTAAAATTTAAATGACTGAATTGGGGTTGGTGGGTTCTCAAATCAAATTCAGCCACATATAGTATTTGCTTGTATAATTTCTGGTTCAAAGGTTTCACATGGGTTCTGATTGCTTAAGAATATTAACACTTGCTTCATCAAAGGGTAACAATCAGTGGGATATTTATTCTATTGCTGATAGGTTGCTGTTTGCTGAGAGTAAGTGCTTCTCTTATTGCTTGGTAGTAAAGCAAAAGCAAAATATCGATTGCATCTTTCAGGTGCCAGAATACAGTTATTGGTGGGACATTTTTAAGAGGAATCTCTGGTGGTGAGAGAAAAAGGGTCTGTATTGCCAATGAAATCCTGCTTAATCCATCAATTCTATTCTTAGATGAACCAACATCAGGTCTGGATTCAACAACGGCGCTTCATATTGTTCAGGTGCTACATAACGTTGCACAGGTGCTTAAAAAACTTTTGTTAATTAATTTCAGGATTTGTAGATACTGTGACTAACTGCTTCAATATTTGCTTTTGCTTCACAGTCTGGCAAGACAGTAGTGACTACAATACATCAGCCATCTAGTAGACTATTTAGAATGTTTGACAAGCTGATTCTGATGGGTAAAGGGAGGTCCTTGTACTTTGGAAAAGCCTCAGAAGCAATCCTATATTTCTCTTCAATGGGTTGTTCTCCACTCATAGCCATGAATCCGGCAGAGTTTCTTATTGATTTGGCCGACGGAAACATAAAAGACAAATCGGTTCCATCAGATTTGGAGGACAGGTTTTTGCCCAGAAAGAAATGTCTTGAAATGAAATATGGAAGGCCTTCCCAAGCTGATGTCCATGAGGTTAACACTGAATGCCCAAAGTTTCATCCAGATATGTTTAGACTATATCACTTACAATCTTGAACTTTTACTTTTGCAGTATCTAGTGGAGGCCAATGCAGAGAGGGTAGCAAAGTCGGAGAAGATAAAACTCTTAAATCCTGTCTTGGTAGATCCTGAGCCTCAGATGTTGACGATGATGAGGTCAAAGGAATGGGGAGCAACTTGGTGGGATCAGTTCTCAATTCTTTTAAAAAGGGGCCTTAAGGAGAGACGCCATGAATACTTTAGCTACATGCGTGTAATCCAAGTTTTATCCACTGCTGTAATCATGGGTTTACTTTGGTGGCGTTCTGATGCTTCATCACCTAAGGGGCTTCAGGATCAGGCAACTATCAATTACATGCTTATGCTGGTTTTAGTCACACTTGTTTTTTAAATAAAAATTATTTCTTATATATTCAAGTCTGTCGAATATTGTTATTCCAATGCATGCAGGCAGGGCTGCTATTCTTCATTTCGGTGTTTTGGGCTTTCTTTCCTATGTTTACTGCCATTTTCACATTCCCTCAAGAGAGAGTGATGCTAGCTAAGGAAAGATCCGTAGGCATGTATAGACTCAGTGCCTACTTTTTTGCGAGAATGACTAGTGATCTCCCTTTGGATCTCATATTGCCCGTATTGTTTCTTGTGATTGTCTACCTCATGGCAGGCTTGAAGCCAACATTTACGGCATTTTCTCTAACAATGCTTACAGTTTTCCTTAGTGTTGTTGCTTCCCAGGTAAACTATTACAATCAGACCTCAATCACTTCTGACCGAAAATTTAGATATATAGTCTGGAATGACTAGATTTGGTCATCTAAAATTGCAGGGTCTTGGCCTTACTATAGGAGCAGCATTAATGGATGTAAAGAAAGCAGCAACATTCGCTTCTGTTACTATAATGGCTTCCATGTTATCCGGTGGATTCTTTATTCAGGTGTGATTCTTATGTGCTTGTTACAGTTATAATGCTTAATTACCAGATTCTAACTTTTGATAATTGGTTGCAGAAAGTTCCGGCCTTTATGTCGTGGGTACAATACATCTCTTTTACATATCATACATTCAGGCTGTTACTTAAGATCCACTATGGTTGCTCTGGTCCAGATACGGGACCAGATTCCTGTAAGTCACTCTTCAAAGGATTACGGCTCAATTGGGATGGCAAAGAAGTTGGTACTATAATAGCAATAATCGTAGGATACCGGCTACTAGCCTATGTATTCTTAAGGAGAATGAAATGAATGAGAATAACAATTCATATCGTTCAGTTTAGGGTTCATTTCTAGATGTCAGCTTGGTTTAGTCTACAAGTAGGGAACAAAGGGTGTCTCTGTTGAAATACTCAATAAATTGAAAAGGCATCCCTTCCTTGCCTCACAAGTTGCCTTCCCTCCACCCCAAGAAGGGGGGAATTCTTAAGGGAAGGAAACATTGTTCCGTTTGTATATTTAAGCTTAATACCATCCAATTTATAATTTGTAATTTGTGTTTGACTGAGGAAATGGAACATAACAGCCATTATCAACAAATTGCAGTAGAAATTCAAATTTGTTGAATAAACTGCTGATTCTATCGAAGTCGATAGACTCAAAGTCAACTCATTTTATTACATTAATACAATTTTCAGACACACAAACAGACACAATACACAATACCACAAATTAACTTAGGATATCACCATGTAATATGATTAAGTCCACTGCTCTAAGTATCCGGAAATGAAGGGATATCTTAGTGCAGCCATCAAAGCATAAATATGGGATTTTCCTTAGCAGCGAACACCACCTTCAACTTGAATATTTTATTTGATTTCCATTAACCTACACTATATGTAGACTATAGGACTGCCAAGCTTATCTAGTTGTATCCGCCGCGGCCAGTGGTGTTGTAGTCCCCAAGTAGAGACCTTCTCCCTGCAAGAAGAAAATTGATATAAGGCCACCGATCTTTGTTATTGGTGCATGCAACTATTACTAAAGTTTCTTTATCAGAATTTGAACATACATGGGATTTTCAAAAGCTACTCACAAAATGTTTGTAAACTTAGTTAAAGATTGGTTAGTACAATTTGGTATTTAAAGAAAAAAAAGAGTTAAGTAAACTGGAAACAGATGGTTCTGAACAAACCGAGTTTAACTTCTGGTGTGGGATCAGGGAGCATGGCCACAGCCAGCTCAGAGGACATGAGGAACAAGATTGCAATGAGAATAGCCATGACCATGGCTTGGGGGAATGAAGAGGAGGTGTTTTTTGCCATAATAACCTTGGAGAAGTAAATGGATCAATATAGCTGGGAATCACTACAGAACTGCTGTATCTATGGTGTGGATCTAGTTTGATTCAAGCGGGGTATTTATAGTGAAAAATGAGGACCCATTCACGATATCCGCAACAAGAAAAAGTACACATTTCTTATGGGAAAACAACATAATTGGATGACGTTTTAAAGCAAAATCAAGCTAATACTTACTTTAACAGATGCCGGTCAATTCTGGTCTCTTGGAAATTATTATGTATGAAAATAAGCATTTGATTTGTTGCGGCACAAAATTTGACTATTCGTTTGCAGTAGGTAAGGTTATATTAAGATGTGTTATTTACCTTCGTTCTTGCTTTTTACTACACAATTATAGACAGTCATCTAGTTGAGCTACCTCTCTGGAATTCAACTTTTGGCTCAGTTTAATGAACTTTTACATACAATGTTGGAAAAGCATTGGAGGGTCAAAAGGAATACACAACAGGACATAGGAGTCTTGCAGGTAGGAAAATGGAACTTATTTATTAGTAATTTAATTGAAATTACCAACCACGTGAGGACAAACAATTAATTGGGTTTATTCTAATGGCAAAAATAATTACATGGCAAGTTGATATTGATTTTGTTTGAAAATGTAATGAGTCAAAAAAACTGCCCCAACTGCAACCTGAAACAATGCCCCCCTGGTTCATCATTGTTGGAACTCAATTACTTTAGTGATTAATCAAACAATAATGGGGTCAAGAAAACATGCCATTAGCATTTGTTTGATCCTTTTAGTTTTCACATTCAGGAGAGAGTACTTCATCCAGAAAATGATGAGTTTCTATCTCACAATAATGCTGTAGGCACTACAACATTTTTTACTTTTGGCTACATTTATTTAGTTGCAATTAGATTAGTGCATCTAAATGCTCTTAAATTATATTTTATTAACTTAATTAAATGCACTTCTTCAGTAAAAATCCATTAAAAAGTGCAATTAAGCTTTTACATACACTAGTTAAGGCTGCATTAGTGAACATGTGGCATTTTTGACAAAACACAGTATTTTTCACTAAAGCAGCCTTAATCAGTGTATGTAAAAGTTCGTTACACTATTTAATATATTTTTAATTTAGCATTCGTTTGCATTACGCTTGGAGGTTAAAAAGCTATTTTTCACCTCAAACACAATCCCAAACAAGTTTTAATTTGCATCAAAAGCTATTTTGATAACAATACATAAGTCCATCCAACCTGAAAAACTATATATTAGATGCTGTTATATTTCAAAAGTGCTTTTAAATATTAAGTGATTAAAAAATTTTTGAAAAACTTTTTATTTCCTTTTCAAATTTTATCCTTTTTAGACATTTTACCTTTTTATCTCACTTTTGCATAATAATACCAAATACTTATTAAATTTTCTCACAGTAATTTCACAAAACACAAAACACTTTTTTCAAATCGCAACTATCATGCCAAATTAGGCTTGAAAAATGCATCTAAACTTAAAATCTATATGCATCTAAAATTTTAGATGCATATAATTGCAAGTGCAACTAAATGTGTAGTTATAAGTCATAAATGTTGTAGTGGGGGCTAATCAACTAATTAATCAGTTAATCACATTGTAGTTGGATAACAAAAGCATACATATGGTTTTAGTACTTTATGATTCCATAGCTAGATTTCAATAATGTTCATTCTATATAGGATGTTAGATTTCTACAAGCTACCCATTGGTATCTAAACACAGAAACCAAAACCAGCTCCCCTACTATTTTCAAATCGCATGAAAAAAGTTGAAACCAAAGCTATCCATACCTTTGATACAGAGTAGGTTTCTTCCAAGTCCCCCTTTGAATACAGAAAGGGATGCCTACTTCAGACACTTTTTATGGATCCTGGAGAATGTTGATATACGGGACATAACAAGGATCAAACTGCGGTATTGTGCTCCATATATCCTCTTCTTACTTGACTAATTTATTCATTTACTATAGACTATGATGACTATATTTGATCATCTAAATTGCAGGGTCTTGGCTAGCCAGCAACAATGGCTTCTATTATTATAATTGCAGTGGCCTACATGTTATCCGGCAGATTCTTTATGCAGGAGTGATTCCTATACCCTGGTTAATATTTTTTCTTTGGGGGGCAGGATGGTTGAAATTTCCAATGTTTAACAGATTTGGACTTTTGATAATTGTGGTTGCAGAAAATACCAGCATTTCATCTCCTTTACATCTCATACGTTCACGCTGTTTACTTAAGATCCATATTGCTGATCTGGTCAGATTCATGTAAGTCTCCCTTCCAAGGATTACGACTCAATTGGGATGGCACAGAAGTTGGTAATATGACAGCATCAGTTAATTGTCGGATAGGGCTACTAGCCTATGTATTCTTAACGAGAATGAAATTAATGATTAACTTAGGCTATGTTTTGGTATGAGAAAACATTTTTTGTTTTCATTTTCTAAAAAATATAAAAAAACTATCATCTAAGAATATGTCATGAAAGAAAATATATACATGTTTTAGAAAATGAAAATGAACATAGAAATGAGATTAAAAAAAATTACTCTCAATTTTAAATCCATTTTCGTTTTCATTTTTTAAAACATGCATACATTTTTATATATTATAGATATTTTAAATGATGATTTCTTTGTATTTTTTAGAGAATGAAAACAGAAAATGTTTTTATGTACCAAACATAGCCTTAAATTCTATCTTGATCAAGCCGATACATAGGAAAACAAAACAGGTGCCTGTCAAAATCCTCAATAAGTTGAAATTGGTGAATCTTTCAAAAGCATCTCTTCCTTGCTTCACAAGCTGCCTTGGCCTCCCCTCCCCCCACTGGAAATATTTTGTTTGCATTTTTAATTTATTATAGTAGTAATTTGTGATGGTGGTTGAATTTGTGTTTGGGTGAGGGAATATTGGAACACAACAGCCATGATGTCCTGGTAGCTAGGATCTACATAATTGATGGTAACAGGGGACTTCCACCATTGTAAAATTTTTAGGCCTTAACCATATGATCAAGCTAATACAGGTTACATATTAGAATGGTAAAGGCGAGGTTCTCTGGCCATGAGAAGAAAAGCAAAAAGCCCGGTGTCCCTGCTCATCCAAGTTCAAACATTCAAGCACAACATGAAGATCCAGCCATGTAATATAAACAATTTAACATGAATTCTTAATTAGTCCTGCAGGGTGCACAACTTTCAACATTTTTTACTTTTGACTCCCATCAAAATAAGCCTTTTGTTGTGCATGTAGGCTAAAGACTTCAGGGCCTATCTAATTGGATGCATCCTGGCAGTAGTCGCTTAGAAGAGACCTGTCCAAGTTAGAGGTGGCAAAATGAACCTGAACCTGAAAACCCGTCCGAGTCCACCCGAACCCAAACCCAATCAAACCCGATTTGACCAAAAAAGTCAACGACCCGAACCCGCATGAGTCCGAACCCGAAAAAACCCGAACCCGAAATTACCCGAACCTGAAGTAGCCCGAACCCGAAATTACCCGAACCCGACAAGGCCCGAGCCTGAACCCGACCTAAACCCGAGCCCGAACCCGACCTGAACCCGAACTTTAATTTAATATTAAAAAAAAGTAATCTTATAATATTTTTATAATATTTTTTATAAGATCAAAATTTTAGTTTTTATGTTAATAATTATTTAAAATAATGTATTTTATTTTTTTCTTTTCTTAATATTATTACTAGTTATGTGTCATATCTTATAAGTTATTAAACTATTATTTTCTTTAAGATAATATATAGTAATAAGTTAATTATGATAAAAGTAAAATTGATTAATTACTATTAATTTCATTTCTAAAATATGTCAATTGGTTAATTATCATCCTCATTTAATAAATAAAATATAAAAATATTTAATTAAAAAATAATAAAGAGTTTTAATTTAATTCAACAATAACAATTATATTTTTGAAATATATTTGAAAAACAATGGTATTTTAGATAATTGAAAAGTTTTGTAATATTCATACTTTTATATTATATATATAAGGATATTAAATTAATAAATAATTTTAATATTTAACACTTAAAATTAATCTTACTAAAAATCATTAATTATTAATGTGAATTAGTACATAAGTTATTAATTATTAATAATTTTTTATCTTCTAATACTCAATGATAAAATAATCACTCCTATTTCTGAATAATAATCGTTTGAAGTTGTTATATAAGGATTAAGAAAGTTAATGAATTTCCTAAAATCTTTACAAAAAATTGACTATGTGATTAAACTACCACTTTTTTTAGATTATGAATTATTTAAAAATTCATTAAAGTAACTTGAAAATAATATAAAGGAAGAATGGTAAAATTGATAAAAAAAATAAATACTTTCTTGATTTTGTAAAATGACAAGTAATTTGGAGCAAAAAAATTTTTAAAACGATTATTATTTAGGAAGGGAGGGAATAATAATTTTCCAATTCCCTTTTACTTAAACTCATATTAATCATTAGATAATAAATATTTTTAATATTATCCAAGAAATACTCTTTTTCTATTCTTGAATAATAGTCCTTTAAGGTTGTTACATACTCTTTCCATCCCAAAATATATGTCACTTTTAACTACTCCATCTATCTGTATATAGATGTCATAGTTAACTGAATCACATTTATTAAGAAAATCAGTTAAAAATAGTTATTATTATTGATTTAGTCCAAATTTATCATAATTTTCCAATATTACCCTTTACTTTAATTTACCTAATTTTTCTCTTCAACTTTAATATATTTAATCTCTTCTCACTAATTACTCTCACCAAATTTCAGTATATGTATGTTTCCAAAGAAAATATTTCCTTATTCTTTTGTTTTGCAATTTGAAATTTTGTTTGTATTAAAATTTTTAATTCTATCTCCCTCCAATTTTTTTCTCTAAATTTTTTTAGAAATTTTTCCCGCCAAAATTTGTTTTAGAATCTAAAACATTCACGACTTAAATATTGATTCTTATTTATTCATCAAACAAGAACTTACTAACATTCTTTAATCATGACTTCAGGAGAGATACATCAAATACCATTCCTTAAAATAGATTTACATGTAATTTTGATGCCTTCAAATATTGATGATGAAGGTAACCAACAAGCTGTTTCAATGGAATCATAAAATCATCAATTACCAAATCTTAACATTACTATAGAAGAAAGTTTTTTTGCTGACCTCCACTTCAGTCCGAGTTCTTAAGTGACTGAGTTATCAAATCAATTTCTTTGAAAACGTATGCAATAATGTTTTATTTAGATCCAAATTTATAAGAAAACTTAACAAAGAGCAATAGTTATAGTTATTAATCCTTCATTGGGAACAAAAAGAAATAGAATAGGCTTCTTCGTTGCCCAATACTATCTGCAATATTTAATTTGAGTAGTTGACAATATTCTTAATTTTATTAGGGGTAAAATAAGAAAAAAACTAATTAATGTTTTAATAATTTTCTAAAGTAACAGATAAAAGGGGATAAGGAATCTTTCTAGAATATGACATCTATATAGGGACAAAGAGAGCATTTTATAAGACCAAGAAAAACAGTTTTTTTTAATTTTTATATTTTTCACTTATTTATCTATTTTATCCCTAATTTAACTTTCCTATCATTTATTGAAGAGATGAGACATGAATTAAATATAGGATTTTTAACCTTACAAGGATAATTTTAAAAAAATACAATAATATTACCTTGGTTTTGTAAAAGTGGCAAATCTTTTAATACAAAATTTTTTTTCTCAAAGTGACATCTATTTTGAAATGCAGAGAGTAAGGATTAAGAAAATTAATAAATCTCCTAAATTTTAGACAAAAAATTAGGTATGTGACTAAATTATCATTTTCTTGAGATTTTAAATTACTTAAAAACTCATTAAAATAACTTGAAAATAATGTTGGGAAAAAATAATAAAAATAATAAAAATGTAATAAATGCTTTCTTGATTTTGTAAAATTACAATTAATTTGGATTAAAAACAATTTGTTAAAACGATTATTATTTAGGAATAGAGGGAATGCTTCTAAAACATATAAAAAACAAAAAGTAGTAAAATATAATTCGACTTATAAAAAAAAATTAATTAAAAAGTAGAAACTCGAATTCAACCCAACCTAAGTTTAAATCTGACCAAACCTGAACCTGAACCCGACTTGAACCCGAGCCTGAGCCCGACCGAACCCGAACCCGAAAAAACCCGAACCCGAAAGAGCCCGAACCCGAAAATACCCGAACCCGAAAGAGACCGAACCCAAAAATACCCAAACCCGAATTCGCCCGAACCCTAAGTTGCCCGAACTCGAAATCGCCCGAACCCGAGGTGACTGAACCCGAACCCGCCCGTTTGCCACCTCTAGTCCAAGCATTGGATGAGAAAAAGATGTAAAATGTAAGTAAAGACATTATAGTCATACTTTTTGTGATTCATGCATTGTCAAAATTGACCAAATCAAAATCAAAATTTTATAAGGGAACAATGAAGACCCATTCACCCAAGAAACAATAATATTTGTCCTGCAAATTTTACTCGACAGTCTCAGATAAATCTTTATATTTTTTATTTAAGTTGATTTTTTTAATTATAGTTTTGTGTCAAATTAGTGTAGTAAAATTTTGAATGATTTTGGACCCTTCTTTTTACATAAGCTTTACAAAAATTGATGAAATCTCAATTCTTGAAAATTTCAATTTGAGATCAAACCTTTTAATTTTGTTAATTATAGGCTTTGCATTTGTAGATGCCTCAATTTGGTCCTTAATCTTTTAATTTGGTTAATTAAGGATTAATCGTTTCTAAACTTGGGTCAAATAAGGGTTTGATAAGTACATTTTGACATACCTGGACCTAATCTGACTTTTTCGTATAACTAGAATAGTGTAAGACGGCGTATTAACTCAATAATACGTCAGTTCGGATATGTTAAGATGAAGAAGAGAAGTGGAAACTAGGATAAGATAGAGTTGGGAAATGAGACAAGTGGCCACGCATGGAAGCATAAATTAGACTTCTTCAAGTCCATAGCCAATGGATTGGACACCCATTGGTGAATTGGTCGGTGGATGAGGCCAAGGATCGAGATTATGAGAAGTGGAAAAAGAGGGAATTAAGTCTGGCCCGGGATCCGAGTAGGCCCGGTGTCGAGCTTATCTATAAATGGGGGGAGTTAAGCTTTCCCCCTCTCATTTTCTTCTCCCTCTCTTCCTCTCTTCTCATTGGCTCTCTCAGAGCAATTTTGGACTTTTGACTGATTCGGGCAAACTGACGAAGAATCAAGGTGAGTTTCTAATATGTTATTCTACTCACCTTAATCTATATTTTATTAAGTTTTCACATATTTCCATGCATCGGTCTAGGAGAGATCCAAACTCAAAGTTAGGTTTAGCTTTTTAGCTAGATTTTAGCTTAGATTTGAGATCTAGGAACTTTGAACTTGTGATTCCCGTTTTTTGCTTAGGTAAATGCATCGTGGGAGGTGTGAAGAATGTTCATCTCGATTTTTGGGTCGAACCACAGGCCGAGAGGCTCGAAAACCGAGGACAAGCCTCGGTTCCCAAGGGTTGAAGATGGCTCCAACGCGGGAGCCAAGTCACTCCCGCGCTGGAGCCATAGGCCGAGGGCTAGGTCTCGCACGGGAGTGGCTCTATTCATGCGAGGCCCACCCTAAACCCTAGGGGCATTTTGATAATTTTTTGTCAAGTGTCCAATTTTGACCTCGAAACTTTTCAGACACTTTTCTAAGCCCCGAAACACATCCAAACACCCTCTTAGGTCATGCTAGAGCCTCATAGGTGCATTCATAAGTTTGATTATGAATGCTAACACGTATTTTCGTGTATTAGGGTTCCAGATGATTGAGTAAGGCAATGCTCAGGAGGTTAAGTTGCGTGGATCTTTTGGGAGTATACGAACCTCCTAACACTGTGAGTGGCTTAGATTTCAGTGCCTAGCCACCAGGGTAAAACATTTTGAAAATATAAAATGATTTTCAAAAGTTTTGGGACACGGGGAATCCACCACCACCACACACTTATTTAGTGATATACCCACGTAAAAAGTGAGATGTTTTAAAAGGAAATATAAGAATTTATGTGTGTGTGTATGTTTATGTTTATGTTTATGTGTTTTAAATATATATGTTTTATACATATATATATATATATGATATCTGATACGGATGAGAGGTGAAATGAGCAATTGAGAGGTGTCCTCAGTGCTCCGATTTGAGAGAGCGTGGACCGAGTGAGAGGCATGCATTGTCGTAGCCGTGGACCGCCTATCGAGGGGCACGATGAGTGGAGACCCTGATAGAGGAACGTAGAGAAGCTCGCAAGGGTTCGATGTAGCTGTGTTCCACCATAGCAATTGGCACCATCAAGAGAACGGGTTAGAGAAAGAGAATTGTTTTAGAAAGAAAAGAGATAGCCCTCGGTGCAGTGAGACATACGAACGGCGGGTCGAGCCTTCAGTATGTTAGAGGCCAGCCCATTTTATTTATATATTTATTTAAATGATTTTAAAGCAAATTCTCATTTGGAGAATTTGAAAAGAGATTTTGAAAAGAAAAATATTTATTTTATTGTTGTTATGTTTTAGATTATCCCTGCTTCCCTAACCCCTGACGAAGATTCATTAAACCTTTGTCAATCACCTGTATCCAATGTGGATAGATGCAGATCTGTGTACGAGGATCGCATATAGACCAGAGGCTCACTAGGAGGCGTCGATGGCTTAGGTGTAATAGTTTTCACTGCGTAGGTATTCTTTTAAATTAATCCACCGGTGTATCTTTTAAAGTTAATTATTTTATTAAATGATTTCTAATTAAAAGTTTAATTGTTTTGCAACGATGATGTCCATTTCTATGCCTTGTGGTGCTTCAGGTGCGTGACCAATCGACACGTACTTTGCGGTAGAGCGGCGGTTGCCACGTGGCTGACCCTCCAGGTCAAGGCGTGACACATTTATTTTCTTAATTAATATTAATCGTGTAAAATCTTTGAATAGAAATGAACTTTTCTTTTTCAAAGCAAATTTTTTTTCTTGTTTTAGACTTTTTTTTGTTTAATTATATCACTTAAAAATTAAATTTTAGTAGTTTTTTCATGATATCCTTATTTGACCTAAATTGTAAATGTTATATCGTGTTAAATGATAACATTTAAAGATTAAGGACCAAATTGAAATTTTATTAAAATATTTAATCCTTAGTTGAGATTTCAGCCTACAAAAATATGGGAGTCTGTAATAGTAACTGTGGAGTAGGGTTGGCAGCGATGCGGATATTTGCTTAATTTTCATTATCCATAACCGAAACCGTTTAACTATCTGCTATCCGAATCTGCGTAAAAAACCGCTTAATTTTTAGACTCAATATCTGAATCCACATCGAAACCGTTTAATTATATCTAAATCCGCAGCGTATAACCATTTAACTTAAGCTGATAAATGGACATTTGTCTAAAATCCGAATCCAAATCTAAAATCATAAATTTTTAAGTTAAAATTTTAGAAATTTATGAAATTCAAATATTTCAACAAATAAATTAATTAAATAAAAAGCTTAAATGATTTTTAGGTGGATAACGGATATCCGAGATTTTAAAACTGAAATCGTTCTAAATCCGTGACGTATAGTGATTTTACAATCCAAAATTACACCAAAAGCATTTATTAAACTGTTTAGAATTTTAATCGTATAGATATCTATTTAATATCCATCAATTGTCATGGATGTGGCGTGGAGACTTGATTAGCCGATGTGATTTTGTTGGTAATCGTTGTTGCCTCGTTATGTTGGTTGTGGTGTTGTCTTGTGGATTACTTGTCGCCACGATATCGTGTGGATGTGTTCTTATTTTTGCCTCGATGAATCGCATGAAGCTATTAATAACCCCAAAATCTCTAGATGATCCGTGCTTATTTTCTAAGCCAGGACCCAGGAGCCAACCCACCTGTCAAATTCCACAGAATCTTCCACTCCTAACCTTTTTCGTTAGTCAAATTCAGAGCAAAAGGGAAAGCAGACGATCCCAAAACAAATGCCGCACTCGCCTGAAAGTTTTGATGGTCGCGCGATTTTTTCTTCTCGACGCTCGATTGCAGAAGCTTCCATTCGCGCCTCTCTCTCTCTCTCTCTCTCTCTCTCTCTCTCTCGCCCTCGCACAAAACAACTCTGTAGTAAAATGGGAAACAATAAGCTAGCAAACTACTCTACGGCAACGAAGGCTTCCTTGATTCCTTTGAATCGGTAAAGCAAAGTTCTTCCTTCTTCTTTGCTCTCTTCGTCCCTTCAATGGGAATGCTTTGTTTTCAGTTCTGGGTTTTAAGTTTGCGATTCGATTCACTCTAAATCTCTCTTTTTGCAGTGTTTTAGGGCATATAGACGTTGGATTGACAAGGTTAGACTTTGACATGGTGTCAATGACTTATGATGGAGGATTCCACTCCCAACAATCGAAATGGGCTGAGAAAGGAGGGAAAAGAAATCTCCCTCTTCTTCGACAGCACCCAGAAGGATAAGCCCTGAGGACAGGAAGCATCGGCAAGATAAAAATGTAGAATCTGACTCATCTTTTGATTTTTTTTTTACTTTTCAATTTACATTTTTTTTATTTACCAGCCGTTTCTTTATTGCTTACTCTCTGTTTAGGAATGCGTGGACGCACTGGAAATTACTGCAGTTAAGCTTCCAAAGGTTTGTTTTTAATTTCACTTTTCTTCTTCTTCTTGTTTGATTCATATTTTTTGTTTTATTGCATTCTGATATTTGTGTGTGTGTTTTTTTAAATTTATTCAGTTAAAACAAAATGTAAACAGCAAAAGCATCAATCATATAAAGCATAATTGTATTGCTTTCTTGTAATTTGTTGTTTTTTATAAGTGTTTAACCTTTGTTACTTTCTTTTCTTAGGAAAAAGCGTAATTGGAGTGTAGTGACAGAATTAGTATGGAGGCAGATTTTTATGGCTCGGAAACTGGAAAAACACCAGAAATCCTTAATGACACTGAAAGACTATGCTGAGAAAGCAGGACAAATACGAGAGATTGTGCGTGATGCTGTAGAAAAAGCAAAAATTGAATTGAATGGGTTGGAATCCTTGATGCAACCATTGCAGCAACAGCTTTTGGATATACATTATCCACAACTTGCCTAGGAAGTTGATTCCTCTGTTATTAAAGGTCATGGTTTAGAAGACGTGGAAATGAAAACATCCTTACAGGTGCAAGATTATGCGCCAAATCTTGTAAAGAGCAAAGGGGATGTTGTTGCAGCAGAGCTGGAGAATAAATTAGCAGTGTTGGGACGTGGAACTATTGCTGAAGTTCAGAAGGTAAGTATTTCTGAAGAACTAGTAGTGGATTTTGCATAGGCTGAATTTGGTGCCCTTTTTTGTTTATGAAATAGATAACCATGGGATTTCATTGTGGTTGTATTGGTTTGCGTGTGGTTTCTCGTTTAATTTAGTCATTATTTCAAATACTACAAGATTGGGTGTTCATGGGATTTAGAATGGGATCTCTTCCTACTTTGTAGAAATTTCTTTCCATTTATCAACTGTATATTTTACTTTTCTTGATATAAAAAGCATAAATTAATGGTGTCTTGATTTAATTGGTTTAGGTAGTGCAGAAGATGACAACGGTAAGAACGACATTTGGAGTTCTTGAATCCTGATTTGGCTTATGTTGCTAGGATCATTATGCATCAAAGGATAAAACAATGGATTTGAAAACGAGTAAAGTTCTAATTCCTAATTTGTTTCACTATTCTTCATTTTCTGGTAATAAACTTTAATCGCAAGATGGTTAAAAGTTTTTGATTGGCATTTCAAAATGTTTGGCTCATCTTGTCTCAGAGGTCAAGCTTGTTTTCATTGTGTGTGAGTCTTCTTTTTCCCTATTTTCTTTTGGTCAGATGTGTTACCTTAAAAATCTAACAAAAGACATATTTTCATTGTATCACCTATTGTGCTGGATTAAGAATTTCATTTTCCTTAAATTTTCCATGATATAATATTTCTTTCTGATTTTCCATGTACCAATCAAAGCTTCATCATTCAAACCTAGTTAAAGTTGTCCCTTTTTTTCCCTCTTCTCTTCTCTTTTTGGTATACTTGAGGCTACCTGGTTTGAATCCGAGTCTCTGAAACTAAGACTCCAGCACTCAACTAACTGACCACACAGTTGGTCACAACCTTGTTATGGTTTTATTTGATTGGATCTAATTATGATTTGCTGCATGCTGTCTTGCTATAATACTTGTCACTGTTGCTTTGATTTTCCTTTTCTGGTTAGTGCCTTGTTAATTATGTGGGTCTAAAGTTGAATTAGCCTCTTTTCATTAGTTAGCTTCAGTGTCTTACTGTTTTCACAAAAAGGTCTATTATGGGGTTATTTTCTTGGGGTGCTCTTATTAAAATTGTTTCCCAGTTCTCAATATCTAGATTGATGAGTGGACTAAGCCTTTAGTTTTTTGCTCTGCAATTTACTGCAGTTTAATTGGCTGATAGTGACTCCAGGAACTGCTTGCCTTTTTTCCCCCTAGATGATCTGATTGCTGATAGATTTTGTCTTATATATTATTATTCCTACCGTTTTGCAGCTTAGACGTCCAGTAAACATGGAGTTTTCAATGCCCTCTCTCCAACAACCAGAGCCAAATAACAACCCTAACCAAATACATCGGCTCAGTAAAAAGGTAAAAAACTCCCTTTTCTTGATTATCTTACCTACATGAACTTTTCTTTATCAGTTGTTCTCTGTACTCAGTAAGGACATATAGCATTGAAGGTGTTCTTCTATATATATATGTATAGGTGATGTGCTTCCAATGGTAAGTCTTCATTCTCCCCCTCTAATTTCTTGCTTTTTTCATTTCTCTTTTTAAAATATTTTAACCTTTATTTTTTGTTTTGAAAAAAAGGTATGGAAGGAAGTAGAAGTAAAAGTAAGAGCAAAGAGTGATGAAGCCATAGAAATAGGAAAAAAATTGAAAGGTATATCAGGGCCTCCAGAAGATGCTGCAAAATTGGAACAAACAGTCATCGAGAGTACATTGGCTGCTTTTGAAGAAGCAAAAAGACTAGTGAATGACTGCAAATGCTGGTTACAACTTGGAGTTTGCTCTGTAGTTGTTGTCCCTGATATGGACATTCAAGCATTACAATTGGACTCCCTCCTTGATGGCTCTATTCAAAATGGACAAAGTTCTACGGTTTACAACCTAGAGGTAAGTGTTTTGGAGGAGCTAGTGTTGGCTTCCATAGTAGCGGAATGTTCAAAATCATGATTGTTGTGTACTCATTTTTTATTTTGTCCTGCTTCGTGCTATAACTTAAATGGAACCCTAAATTGTTGCATATAGATACTTTTCAGCGAATTAACTTGACTCTTCTGTTTCAGAACTCACAAGCATTTCTAGGTATGGTGAACTCATCACTCCTTCATTCTCTTTGATGCATAATCTAATGTTTTCGTATCCACAAGTGCCTCTAAGTTGTAGACAACATTTGTAGATGAATTATATATATTTATGCTCTGTTTCAAAGAAGATTCTCCTTTGTGTATTGTTCAGCTGCAATATTATTCGAAAACTATTATGTGATCTTTTTCCTCACTTATCCTTTCAGTGGAATGACAAGGTTCAACAATCATGATTCTGAACATTCAGCTAATATGGAAGCCAACACTAGCTCCTCCAAAACACTTACCTTCAGGTTGTAAATCGTAGAACTTTGCCATTTTGAATAGAGTCAACAATGAGGGAGTCCAATTGTAATGCTTGAATGTCCAAATCAGGGACAACAATTGCTGAGCAAACTCCAAGTTGTAATCAGCATTTGCAGTCATTCACTTGTCTTTTTGCTTCTTCAAAAGCAGCCAACGTACTCTCGACGACTGTTTGTTCTAACCTTGCAGCATCTTCTGGAGGGCCTGACATATCTTTCAATTTTTTTCCTATTTCTATGGCTTCACGACTCTTTGCTTTTACTTTTACTTCTGCTTCCTTCCATACCTTTGTTTTCAAAACAAAAAATAAAGGTTAAAATATTTGTTGCATATAGATAATTTTCAGCCAATTAACTTGACTCTTCTTCTATTTCACAACTCACAAGCATATCGAGGTATGGTGAACTAATCACTCCTTCATTCTCTTTGATGCATAATCTAATATTTTCGTATCTAGAAGTCCCTCTAAGCTGTAGACAACATGTGTAGAAGAATTATATATATTTATGCTCTATTTCAAAGAAGATTCTCCTTTGTGTATTGTTTAGCTGCAACATTATTCGAGAACTATTATGTGATCTTTTTCCTCACTTATCCTTTCAGTGGAATGACAAGGTACCTTTGGACTTGCTAAATCTGCCAGAGCCCTCAGACTCCACACAGATGCTCGGTAAATTGCTGTCAATTTGTTCGTTCAGACATTGATCTCTCAACTAGAAATGGAATTGCTTTGTGTCTTTAACATCTTAACTGGTTTCCATATTGCTGATAATTATTGATTTTAATAGTAAATAAAGAATAGTACTGTTAAGTTGGTTTACACCAATCAATATAAAGTCTTCAGTTTCGTTTGGTCTAAGCCTTTTTTGCAATGGCGTAAGTTTGGATTTTGGTTTGATAGCTTCAAAAATAAGGTGTGTGTATGTGTTAGTAGAAAAAAAGTTTTCCATAAAATATGGTGAATGTTAGTAGAAAAACCGTTGTTGTGTTTAGGTTATAATTTGTTTAGTTCTTTTACATGATTTGGTTTTGGCTGATGAGAAACATATAGCTCCTATAATTTTTTTTTTTTTTGAAGATAGCTCCTTTAGATTCTACACACTGAAGGTACATCAAATACAAATATATCATAGACATGCACATATTAGGTGAAAATAACATTCCCATCTGGGTTTAAATATGTTACCATTGTCTAGGAAGTTGGTGGCCGGTGGCCTTTAGAGTAGAAAAAAAGAAGGAACTCTATACTCATTAAGTCACAACTTACTGTCCTAAATATTTACGTGATATCTGTTCTGTATGTTGCAGCACCATTAAAGTCATTGGAAGCTACTGGCTACAGCAGTGAGAGCTACTCACAGGTGGCACCTGAAGCAGATGGGGATATTGAATGTTGGCTTATGGAGATAAGCGAGCAGTTCCCTAAGATTAAGGAAGTGGCATTTTCAAAGAGCTCCTTGAGATCGCGAAAGGTGTTCCACAGATAGAATTGGAATCTATGGATCCTCATTGTTCAAAGCTAAAACTGAAAGTGGATAACACCTATCCAGAGGAAGGGGCTCTCCTGCAAAACAAGCGAAAGCCTAATCAACCTAAGAAGATGATGATCAAGAAGAAGGTAAAGCGATCTACTTGATATTTTATTTTGTTTTATTCTATGGGTTACACCAGGCCAAAGTCTTTTTGGACCTATGATTGTGATTTTTAATCTGGACTATATTTCATTCTCCAGTTGATGGATTGAATATTTGTATTTGGGTTTTCGTCTTGAATGACTAAATTTCAGTGTGACGATTGGTCCTAGTACCTCTCTTTTTTAACATAAAATAAATCCAATGACAAGATTCGGATTTCAGAGAACTGGCTTTGAAATCAGTCTATCATGAATGTTGCTAATTAATGGTGTTTAGTATAGTTTGTTGAGAAGTCTCGCAGTCATCCTATTGTCATTTGGTACCTTTGCCTAGCGCAGTGGAGTACAAGAGATTGATTTATTTTTCTTTTTTTGAATATAAAATTAGACGTGAATTGAATATATATAGTTTTTTGAAGGAAAAAATTTGTTCTTTTCATTATAAAACAGAGTTGTGATCACAAATTACATCATGTAAATTCCAATCAGGAACGTCTTCTTCCCAGATAGTCTCATTGTCTATGGATAAACTAAACCAGGCAAAATTATGAGCAACCTTATTTCCATATCTTGGCACAGCCAAACATGCAAGGGAGAACCAACCTGTTGCCTGCAATGCTTCTTCAGTGAGAGGAACCACTGGAGAGAAATCCAAACTCGGTGATTTTAGCTTTTTAATAGTTTTAATAGTGCTAAGGGAATCTCCTTCTACATAAACAAATAGTATCATTAAAACCCCTGTACTCGCCCTCAAGACAACAGCTCTAATAACAGCCATACTCTTGATGACAAAAGCATCCTTCGCGCAAGTTGCTCCTCCCGCATACGCCCCCAGAACCTGTCCTTCTCTATCTCGAGCCACAGTACCTATACCTCCTGTTACGTATGAAGGCCTTCCGATGGTATGGGCAAGCCTAGATGAGGGCAGCCGAGGCACAAGGTGCGGGTGCACGAGAGGAAGTGTGGGCACAAAGCTGAGGTACGGGCACATCGGCTGGCGTGCAAACAGATGTGTGGGCACAACGCAAGTGCGGGCGTGAGGGAAGGCAATCTGTCAAGCAAGTGCGGACAGGCAAGCACGCGAACACAAGCACGACTCAGCCAGAGCAGGTGCGGGCAACTTGTGTACAGGAGACAGGCACGTCGCGCTCAAGCAACGGGCACATCGCGACCAGTGACGGACACGCAAGCCAAATGTGGGTAGTTTGGCTAAAGAGGTGGCTAGATAGTGTTAGGATACCTTGGAACCCTGTGGAAGATTATGAGCCATGTACAAGTTGTGCAAGTTGTTCAAGTGAGGCAAGTTGGGCAAATTGGCAACTTGCATGACAACTTGTGGGATTGTGTGAAAATATCTAGATGATCATGGATATATATTATCTAGATAGTGTAGATGAGCCTTATCTAGATAAGTTAGGATGAATCTAGATAAAGATAAGTCTAGGTGCATGTGGGTAGGGGGGGATTGCCACTTGGCACGATGCGGCATTGACACTTGTCATCATGGGGGATAGTGACAAGTGGCACAATATAAACCATTGAGGAGGTGGAATGCCTATATAAAGGGGGTTATCTCCCATCATTTGTAACATGAGTTGTAATGGATTGTAACAATAGAAGTTTATGGTAATGAAAGAGTCATTTCATAAGAAGCACCTTTATCATTCTTTCTAAATTCATAAGACTACTTGGCTTTCTTTTATATTTCATTTGTTTCACAACTAACCTTGACTTAGAGTTTCACACTCTAACAAAGGGAGAGTAAGGCTGACATAGGTATACTAACCGTGAGAACTTACCTAAGGCCGCACGGTGCAAGATCCTAAAGTGTGAGCTCGTGACGCCCCTAGCTTCCCTTTCAAATCAATGGCTCCATCAAAATTTAACTTAACAGACCCCGCCCTTGGTGGCATCCAAGTCGCTGGTTGCACAGGTGGCTTAGTACCTGCTAGTGCTCGGGATTTGATATATTCCTTCAAATATGAAAACACGAACGCAACAGTGGAATGTAGGTAGAGACTACAATGAGGTGTTTTAAATGAGCTTCAAATGAGCTCTAAGTTACCGGTGCCTTTTTCCATGAGGTGTCTTAAAATGAGGTGCAAAGCTTTGAGGCCGTTGGATTTAGCTGTTGCATATGTGAACCATTAGATTGTTTACATCAACTTTTTTGCTATGTTGTAAATGACTTATTACCTATTGTAACGGTTATAAGGGTAAAATTTATTTTTTATTTGTTCTGACAATCACTTTATCAGTTACTGCATTCAGAATCCATTCAATCAGTTTCAGTCAACTCTTAAGCTCAATCCACTTAAAAAATCATATTGTAATTTATATTTTATTTTAAAATTTGAAATAAAAATTTAAAAAATTAGAAATGAAAAAAAAAATTGTTTAATGACCAAACTTCAAGTCAGCCAAGAACAAACCCTCGAAAACCCAGAAACCGATTATTTCCTCCGCCTTCGACCACCGTCAACCACTGTCACCAACCTCAGGTGGACCTATAACGGTGCAGATCCACTCTTTTTTCCTTCCTAACTTGGAATCCGACCTTAGCTTTTCCAAAATTCGCCTAAAAATGTCAAAATTTAACATAAAATCTACGGGTTGTAAGCTTAGATCCGGCCATTCCCACAGTCAAATGACCCTAGTTGTCAGATATGTTGTTCCCTTCACTACAACCTCTTTTTTCAACATTGGGATCGTATAAACTCACCCCGGACTCTAAATCAGAAAATCAAAATTATAGAAATGTGAGGTATTTTCTTTGAGGGTTTTCGTTCTAGCTGATTTGTTTTTTTTGTATTTTCAGTTTTCGAATATATTGCTTCTTTTTTTGGTGAATGAGTCCGCAAACAGTAGCAGGGTCACAGCACGAGCAAGATCGCATGAGTTGATAGCCATCAGGTTTTGTCAAGGATTGCAACATGAAGCACCAGAACTCCGTTGGAGACAAGACTGATGCAAAAAAGCAAAACCATATATTTTTGAAATAACGTATGGAAATTTTGTTAAAATAAATTTTTAGTAAGTATTTTTTCCTTAGTTAATCATAATTATATCCTAATTCAAATTTTTAAATCTTGACTTAATTCTCTTTGTCTCTCTAGCATATGTATTCAACAAAGTTGCAATTTAAATCCATGTGCCATATGATGCACTCATTTGGTTTTTTTTTTCTTGTAACCAAGAATATTCTCACACTTTTCGGTCAAAATTAATCTATTTTAAATATGGTTGGTTTATTGCGAGGGTAAAACTTTTCTAATAATAGTTTTTTACATTTATAATATTCGAATCTGAGACCTTACTTAAGAGAAACAAGTGTCAAACTATTTGAATCAACTAATTAGTTTGCACTCATTTAGTTACAATTAATCATAGGTTACAGGTTCGGGGTCAAATTTGTCCAAAGAAATTTTTAGAAATAATTAAACATTAAGATTTTAAAGGATTTTTACTATTTAGTGTCTAAAAATATCATTCGGTCAAATTGGGTTTAAACATTAGAAGGTTAAAAAGCTTTTACTCATTGGTGTTTAAGAATATCATCGATTTAAATTGAGTTTTATATAATTCAAAAGTACAAAATTAAGAACTAGAGGTGTGTAATGGGCAGATTGGGGTAGGTTACAAGTTCGGGTCAGATTGGCCCAAAGAAATTTTTGGACCATTCAAATTTCAGGTCATTTAGGTTCGAGTTTTCCGGTCATTCAGATTTAGGTTTTCAAATCAATATGTTTTGGATTTTTTTGGTTTCGCTTTTAAGTATTTTGACTTTGGTTCTTGGGTTTTCAGGTAATTTTGGTTTGAGTTTTGGGTTTCCAATTATTTAAATTAACATGTTGAGTTATTTCAGATTAGTTTATCAGGTTTTATGGGTTAAACTCTTAAATCAATTGGGTTTCGGATCATTCGGTTCTTGAATTAATTAAGTTTTAGATTAGTCGAGTTCATGTTGTTTTTTTCTTTCAAAAATCAAATCGGATTAAAATAGTTTCAGATTCGGATCCGTTAAACGGATTTCTCGAGTTAGCATAACGTGTTATATCACATACGGTGCATGTAACACTAAGACTAGTACAACATAAAAGACTAAAGATCCATAGATATTACATTACATTTGTAATGAAATAATGAGTAATGAATTATACATTTACATTAGTAATTAAGTAACGAAATTAAGTAAGACATTATTAAATTTGAGGAAGACATTATTTGGTAAGTAAGTTTTAGTAATTAATTAAGTAATTAAGTAATAAATTGAAGATGAATAAATAATTAAATTTAAATAAGACATGTAGTATAAAATCCATAAACATTATTTGATAATACGAGTAGTAATGATTAATGATTGAAAATAGATAATTATTAGATTTGGAAAAGACATGCATACAAAATTAAGATCCATAAACAATATTAGTAGTATTGAGTTTTAAATAATATATGTATCTAAGATATAAGATCCATACATATTTCATTAGTAATATATATTCATGATCAATAAATTGTAAATAGATAAATGATTACATTTGAAGATGAGATACTTAATACTAACATCCATACACACTAATATTAGTAATATAAGCTTTGAATGAGATATATATAAAATTAAGATTCATATACATTACATTAATAATATAAATTAATTATCAAAGATTTATAATTAGATAAATGGTTAAATTTGAAGAAAACATATATAAGACTAAGATTCGTATACTAATATTAGTATAATATGAACTTTAAAGAACACATGTATAAAATTAATAGTTATACACATTTTATCATTAATATAAAATGATGATCAATTGATTAAATATGAATAGATGATTATATTTAAAGATGACATGTACCTCCTTCTATAAATTAATGATAAATGAATTTCAAAAGGGTAAATTGTTAGATTTAAATAAGACATATATAAGATTAAGGTTCGTTACATAAGATTAAGATTAAGATATATAAATTTTAATAATATATAAAAAATTTATTGACAGGGAATATTAAGGTTTCATAAATGTTAAAGCATATAATTTTTTACATTGAATATATTTAAGGGTTTCAAGTCAGATAGTAGATTTAAAGAGAAAGTTAGGGTCTCTAGTTAGATTGGGACTAAAGAAAAAAAATATTAGGATATTAGGTCTGTTAGATTATATCTGATATTAAATATATCAGATATCTTGGCTTTAATCTTGCAATTGCTGTTGTATTGCATCACTAATACTCTAGTACAAAGTTAGGCTATAGTTTAAGCATTAGTTCATATTCTTTCCATAATTTTCTCTGTAGAAACTTGTATATAATCTGACCTTTTACATAATCAAAATCAAATCGGTAAAGACTTTTACAAGGTCAGATTGAAACTAAAGAGAAAAGATGGAAGTTGATTTAAAAAAAAAAAAAGTGCAGTTTGGCAAAGGAGCGAGATGTGAGGTGACAAGTGAGTGCATAAAATATTTTCTTATGAAAATGGCGTCGGTGAGAAATGATATTTTTATGGGTTTCATCTCTTATAAACTCCTCGTAATTTTGTCGTTATCCTTTCAATTTAGTTGTAATTTTGTCGTTTTCCAACCTATTGAAATTTGTGTCCACACACACACACTCAGATTACCGGTAACTTAAAGCTCTTTTAGAGCTCATTGAAGAAACTTCATTCTAGCCGAGATCCTAAGTTACTGGTCTTCAAGTCTTTCTCTCTCTTTATTTTCACGTCAGAAAAGGACAAAATTACAACTCTTAGCAACAGAAAAAGACAAAGTTACGGTTTCGGCTAGAATTAGGTTTCTTCAATGAGCTCTAAAAGAGCTCTAAGTTGCCGGTAAACTGGGTGTGGGACACAATTTTCACTACATTGGAAGGCGACAAAATTACAACGAATTTAGAAAGGATAACGACAAAATTATAAGTAAATTACAAGCAGTTTACAACCGAGACACGTAGCAACTTTAAGTGGATGAAAATATTAGTACAAACAATAATTTAAATAGATCCATAAGAAAATTTTAAAAAATGTTTAAAAATAAAGTGAAAAAATCTGTTTCCATCTTAAAAGTTTTACAACAAAATTTGTGAAGAAAATAAATAAAATTTTAACTAAAATGTTTCCAGTTTGATGAAATCGATTCATCAAAAAGAAAAAGTGCAAATGAAATTTGGTATTCAAAATAGAGACAAATATTTTGTAACAAACGAAGCGAAAATCAATAACTTCCTTAATTTTAATTTTGATGTTAATTTTTCTTTGACAAATGATCTTCCTATTAAACTCTTCCTATCAAAACAGATTTACAAAAATCTAATCCAATAAATGAAAAGAGGAGAAGAAAAGAACTAGTTATATTTTGAGCATTTTTCAGTGTTGATAGACGGTGGTGACGGTGGCAATAGGTGGCGGCCATGGCAGAAGGGTTGTGATTTCTTAAAAAGGTGATGCTGTTCTATGGAGAGAATCAGAAAGTTTAGAGAGATAAGAGTGAAGAAGAAATCGGAAGCGAAAAAGGAAAAGGAAATTTTAATAATATAAATACGAAGAGAAACGGCATAGTTTTGATACAAGACAAAAAAGGGGGAAAATGGAAATTAATATGGTGCGTGGATCGAGATTAAGAGGACTGAATAATTGATTGATTGGTGTCAGAATGATAACAAATAAAAAATAAATTTTATTCTTATAACCCTTACAATAGATAACACGTCATTTACAACAAAACAAAAAAATTTATGCAAAGCATCTAATGGTTCACATATGCAGCCGTTATATCCAACGGCTCCAAATCATTGCATCTCTCTTGCACCTTATTTTAAAGACTTCATGGAAGAAGGCACCGTTAACTAGTATGTATTTGGAATTGGAAACTATTAGAGGACATGAAGAGTCAGACTGCAATAAAAAGTGAAAGAGTTATCTTTTGATGAATTCGGTGTAAAGTTGTGTTTTATGAAATTATTGTAAAAAAAAAAAAGAGATGATTTGAGATTTCTAATGGGGTTAAATTGTGTCCGAATTTGAAAATTTATTTGATAATCTTGAGTCAAAATCATATGAACTTGAATAGATTAAAAAAGTAAAAGGGTCAAATCTAAAAGATTCCAAATAAATAAAATTAATGAACTCAAATCAATTAAGAAAATAAAACCCTCAAATCTAAAATATCCCAAATAAATAAATCTTTGAAATGAAATAATCTGAATCTAAAAACAGTACAACCCAAATACCTAGAAATCTTCTAGAAATCTTAATATGAAAAGATCCAAATTTAAACCTAATTGAATCCAAGAAAAAGGACCATCAAATCATAAATCTTATATACTCTATGATAAACTTTAATAAACAACAAAATTAACTCTCCCTTGTTAATTTATGTGTTGGTAAATAAAAAAAAATTATAGGTCAAGATGATAACAATTTCTATCTTAGGAAAATTAGTGAGTGTTAGGCACAACCTGACAAGTACCTAATGACGATCGAACTAGGACGATCAGTCACCTGACGCCTATCAACGACCCGCACTCTCACCTATCATGTCAGACCTTGAGGTCCGAGCCACGTAGTATAAAAGGCCTCAACAGTAACCTAACGGTAAGATATTCTCTCCCACTATCCTCTACAGTACACTACTTCCTGAAGTCTTATTGACTTGACCATCAGACAGGGAATCACCGGTGAAACGCCGGCCTCTCCCCTTGTCTTGCAGGCATTGCCCTTGGGAAGGCCCTCTCATACTCGTCAACTGTCTTTCTCAACCAAGCCAAAGCAAACAGCTTCAACATTGGTGCCGTCTATGGGAAAGATAGTCACGTTTTCTCCGCTGGAACAGTCTGGTTTAGCCCGAGAGGACAATCCTTAGGGCCAACATTCAAAGCAAATCCCGCCCCAAATTCTCTAGTCTGTATGGTCAAATCTCTTCGAAATCCAAACGGAGCTTAGAGCTCTGACCCACCATCTCTCAACGCATTCCTGTAGTCACCTGGGCAAGGCACCATCTCAGTCACATAGCCACCAGGATCGACTCCTCCCCTGGTGGTGACAACTAGGGAGCCAGCGATGCCAACCCCAGATTTCTTCAACTACATGGCCATAATGCAATAGCAGGTGCTAATGCTACAGGCACAGCTAAGCAAACAGTAGAAGAAGATAGACAACCAAGCATTAAGCTCAACCAGTACAAGCAACAAGCTGACCAACCTCAGCGAACGCAACCACCTCATCCTTCACATGCGCAAACCGTGCATTCTAGGTCGACCAGAGCAAACGTATCTCGACGACCAGGCTCACCCTCACCGGTCACACAAGGGCAAGATGATCAAGAAGAACGGTTGGCGGGTTCAGAGTACAACGTCAGCGGAGGAACTAAAAGGAAGAACGCCCTGAGAGACGACCAACGAAGCACAACGAGAGGAAAAACCCCTCGTGCAGAGAACGACCCAAAGTTGGTCGAGGAAGTAGACAGGCTGAAGGCACAAGTGAAGAACCTGGAGAAGGCCAAGGGCGACTATATGCAGTGCCTAAATGATGACGAAAGCCCATTGTCGTCAATCGTTCAGAAAGAACAAATTCCCACTAACATCAAGATCCCTAAAGAACGATATGATGGGACCGGGGACTCGAAAGACCACCTCGCATGCTTCAAAGAGTCGCTCAACATATATGGAGCCTCGGATGCTGTGAAATACAGGATCTTTCCCATAACTCTAACTGGGATAGCAAATACATGGTTCTACAAGCAACCGACAGGTTCATTTGTCAACTTTACTCAGATTAGTGTGGCCTTTATGTCTCATTTTTCTAGTCGACGAAAGCCAAAGAAAACACTCGCCACGCTAATGACGATCAGGCAAGAGCCGAATTAATTGCTGAAGTCGCATGTTGATCACTTTAATATTGCAGTCTTGGAGATAGACGAACTGACACCTAACTTTGCCATCGAGGCCTTTATGGCCGGCCTCCGTAATCGACATTTGAGATATGCCTTGATAGAAAACAAACCAACAAAGCTACATGAGCTGATCGAAAAGGCTCATAGATACGCTGAAGCCGAAGAGGTTGAGGTAGCAGACGACAAAGGATACCAAAGGAGTGAAGATGGCAGAGTGGATAACAGGAAACAAGGCAAACCTCCTAGCGATGACCGGTCTTCCCGCCTTCGTGATCGTGACACGAGGGGTCGATGATGGGAAGGTAAGGCATTGAGAATCGAAGCACCCCTAGAGCGGAGCCACCTAGACGGGATGTGGTTGCTCTGAGATGCCGATTGGAGGATTTCACTCCATTAACGGCCACCAGGACAGAAATACTACACAGCATTTTTAAGGGGGAAATGTCGAACAGGATACGGTGGCCACAACCCATGAAAAATCTGAAGAGAGGAGGGAAGAATGAAGGAAAGCATTGTGATTTTCATCAAGATGACGGCCACACAACAGATGAGTGTTATGATTTGAAACAGGCAATAGAGGATTTGATTTCGAGGGGATACCTCTGAAACTATGCGAAAACCCCGAGCAACAGGAGAGAGCTGAGCATAAGCAGCCCCAAGTGCACGGGGTAATCAACATGATCGTTGGATTCACCGAAGAGTGGGCCACGTCCAAATCCAAGAGAAAAGAGCATCTTAGAAGTGTCCACTCTTTCGGCACTAGCACCCAACCAATGGAATGGAAAGGGAACAACGAATGGGCAATCCTCTTCAAGTAAGATGAGTCAAAATTAGTTTACGACACAGGGAATGACCCAATCATCGTCAAGGCTATTATAGGAAATTACAAGTTGAACAAGATCCTCGTGGATAGTGGAAGCGCAGTGGATGCAATAATCTACAAAACATTCATATCTATGAGCTTTAAAGATGAACAGTTATCTTCGTGTGAGCTGATTTATGGGTTCGGCAACAATCGCATACCAGTAGAGGGCTTGATCAGGTTACCAATATGTGTTGGAGACGGGCGTTATGTGCTCAATCACATGGCAACGTTTATAGTAGTCGACCAGCTGTCCCCCTACAACACCATCATCGAAGGACCGATGATGAAGAGGACAAGAATGGTGGGAGCAATCTACTATTTAAAAGTCAAGTTCCCCACATCGGAGGGCCATTTGGTTTCGTTGGTCATGTCTCGGTAAACATCTGAAGCAAGGGACGAGCTAGAGGCCTTAAAGTCAGGACAGACTAGGGGGCAAGAAAGGATAAGGTCGATCGGCGTATGCGACATGGAAATTACCATGTTGAAGTTCCATGGGTTTAACGAGCACCAACTTAGTAAGCGTGAAACGCTTGCAATATCACACAGTAGCCTAGACATGCTCGACACCAAAGATGAAGAAACACTCAGCAAAGCCCAACCGGTAGAGCAGACACTCGACGTACCCTTGAGTTTGTCCGAACCAAAGAAAACAACACAACTAGGCTCCAGGCTATCAAAAGACGAACAAGAACAAATGGTGAAATTTTTTATGGTGAATGTAGACGTCTTCTCATGGTCGTCGATTGACATGCCTGGAATTCACCTGATGATCATGCCTCATAGATTGAACGTCAAAGCTGGAACCAAACCAGTCAAGTAAAATAAGAGAAAATTTACCCTGGAACGAGTATCAGCCATACGACAAGAGGTGGAGAAGCTGCTAAAAGTAGGATTTATCAGAGAAGTTCATTACCCCGAGTAGGTTTCAAATGTCGTTCTGGTGAAAAAGTCGAATGGCAGTTGGAGGATGTGCGTCGACTTCACTGACTTGAACAAAGCCTACCTCAAGGACAGTTTCCCACTCCCATCGATCGACAGGTTGGTGGACTCGTCCTTTGGCAACCGATACTTAAGTTTCATGGACGTCTTCTTGGGCTACCATCAGATTCACATGGGAAAGGAGGATCAAGAGAAAACCACATTTATCACGGAGGACAAGCTATATTGCTACGATGTTACGGCATTTAGCCTAAAGAATGCAGGGGCCACCTACCAAAGTCTTGTTAACAGGATCTTCAAAGAACAAATAGGTCGCTCGGTGGAAGTATACATGGACGACATGCTTGTCAAAAGCATTGACTTTGATCGACATCTGGCAGACCTTGATGGAGCGTTCCAAACATTAAGGCTGTATAACATGAAGAGAATACCGATACTTAAGTTTCATGGACGTCTTCTTAGGCTACCATCAGATTCACTTGGGAAAGGAGGATCAAGAAAAGACCACATTTATCACGGAAGACAAGCTGTATTACTACGATGTTACGGCATTTAGCCTAAAGAATGCAGGGGCCACCTACCAACGTCTTGTTAACAGGATCTTCAAAGAACAAATAGGTCGCTCGGTGGAAGTATACATGGACGACATGCTTGTCAAAAGCATTGACTTTGATCGACATCTGGCAGACCTTAATGGAGCGTTCCAAACATTAAGGCTGTATAACATGAAGCTCAACCTCGCCAAGTGTACATTCGGCATGGAAGCCGGTAAGTTCCTTGGCTTCATGATCTCCCAACGAGGGATCGAAGCCAACCCAGAGAAAATTAAGGCAATTATGGATATGGTACCACCTAGATCAGTCAAGGAGGTATAAGTCTTGACTGGCCAAGTGGCAGCACTAAATAGGTTTGTGTCGAAGTCGACATAAAAGTGCCTTCCATTCTTCAAATTCCTTAAATGCCGATCGAGGTTTGTATGGACGGACGAGTGCCAACAAGCCTTTGAACAATTGAAGAGTTATCTATGCAATCTACCGTTGCTAAGCCATCCAGAGTCATGAAAAGACCTATACCTGTATATTACAGTATCCGACGAGGTAGTCACAGCAGTATTGGTAAAGCGAGCGAGTCAGGACGACCGCCCTGTGTATTACGTCAGCAGAGCACTGCAGAACAGGGACTGCAATTACAACCGACCAGAAAAATGGCATTCATCTTAGTAACAGCTGCAAGACGACTGAGACAGTACTTCCAAGCCCACAAGATTACTGTGCTAACTGACCAGCCAATGAAGGAAATTTTAAGCAAGGTCGACACATCGGGACAACTAATGAAGTGGAACATTAAGTTAAGTGAGTTCAGAATCGAGTACCAGGGTAAGAAAGCTGTAAAGGCCCAGACACTTGCCGACTTTATCGCAATTGCACATTCAAAGCACCCCAGGACGTGCCCATTACGATCGCTGCACCAGACGAAGAAATCACTAACAAATAAGGGTCGACCAGTAAAATATGACCAACACCTAGGGATTGGCAGTTATTCATCGACGGGTCAACAACTAAAGAAGGGTCTGGGGCAGGACTTATGCTAACCAGCCCAGAAGGAAAGGAACTTCAGTACGACCTAACTTTCGGCTTCCCGTTGTCTAACAATACTACAGAGTATGAGGCACTAATTGCCGATTTGCGGTTGGCCCTGGAGGTTGGCGTTCGGCAGATAAAAGTGCATGTTGACTCACAACTGGTGGCCAAGCAAGTATTGGGCGAGTACGAAGTGAAAGAGGCCAACCTTGCTGCTTACCATAAAGCAATCTAAAAGTTGTGGAAGCAGTTCGACAAAATCTCTCTGCACCAGATACCAAGGAAGAAAATAGCTGGGCCGACGTGTTGTCAAAGGTAGCCTCGTCCAACTCTAATATCAGATGAAAGGTGACATTGGAATATGTCGATCGACCCAATAGTTGGAAGACCTCGTGCCCTTACCAAGTCCAAATACTGAGCCAGGACGATTGCTAGATGACACCAATCGTCCATTACCTGATGGGAGATAGGCCGGAAGGCAAGGCCAAAGCACTAATATTGGAAAAGAGGGCCTCTCGGTATGTTATGGTCGACAATGTGCTCTACAAAAAGTCCTTCGGCCAGCCATTATCAAGGTGTGTCGAACCGAGAGAGGTCGAGTATGTCCTAAGAGAAATCCACGAGGGTGTGTACAGCAACCACATGGGAGGAAAAGCACTGGCATAAAAAGCAACTAGACAGGGTTTCTATTGGCCGACCTTGAGGAAGGATGCGATTGAGTTGGTCAGAAAATGTGACAAGTGCCAGAAGTTTACTAAAGTCTCCAGCATGCCAATTGAAAAACTAAACACCATCCGGTCATCTTGGCCGTTTGCCAAATGGGGGCTGGATCTGCTTGGGCCCTTCCCGATCGTCAATGGGAAAAAGTTCCTCATCGTAGCCTGCGACTATTTCTTGAAATGGGTCGAAGCTGAACCCCTCTCGGCGATCACCCAACGAGCCATGACAAAGTTCATTTGGCAGAACATCATCTGCCGTTTCGATATTCCAAACAGAATAGTGGTTGACAACGGCACACAGTTGAATGCCGAGCAAGTAAATGAGCTATGCAACAATTTCCACATAGAGTTTAAAGCCACATTGGTCGCACACCCCCAGGCTAACGGTTAGGTAGAATCCATGAACGGTAAGATATTAAGAAGCATCAAAAAGAAATTGGATGATGCACAAAGCTCCTAGGTAAAGGAAGTCCCTGATACTCTATGGGCAATCAGAACGACTGCCAGTATGACAAAAGGAGAATCCCCTTTCAATTTAGTGTACAGGTGCGAAGCAGTCATCCCAGCTGAGATCGGGATTTAGACCTATCGTACTCTTCACTTCAACGAGGAAGACCCACGCATGGGCTTAGACCTCTTAGAAGAAGTCAGTGAAGACGCTCGACTCAAGATTGCGGTCCGATCACAGTAGGTTTCCAAGTATTTCAATCGACGAGTTAACGGTCGACAATTCCAAACTGGTGATTATGTCCTCCGCAGCTGCAAAGCCAGTCGACCAGCATCTGAAAGGAAAAAGCTCTCCGCCAATTGGGAAGGCCCATATCGGGTTGTCGAGGTTCTTGGAAAACGGGCATATCGGTTGAAAGACGTGAATGGCACACCAATACCACGCACGTGGAATGCCATCCACCTGAAAAAGTACTACTTCTAGTCTGTAATTTATTTATTCGACATTTCTACATATTCTGCTCTCATAAATTTTAAGAATATGAATTCAACGGTCGATATTTTGCTTAACACTACAAATTCTACAAATTGATCAGCCGGTGAGGCATAACGAGAAATCAACTAAAGAAATTAGAACAACCATAGTAATCCAAATGGTTAACGTTAATAAGCGACGACCTTAAGGAAATCTACAGTCAAGAGAACCACATTTCGCAACCGACAAAACAACTAACGTAGGGCTCCCTTACGACGACCAAGAAATATCAACATGCATACAACATGCGCGGAGGCAAACAAAACACTACAACTCATGAAATGACGATTGACACGAATCAACAAATGCACATCTCGGAATAATGGAAACAACGATTGGAACATCAAAGCATGTATTCAACAACACGATATTATGATAAAAGAACTCGTATTGGAAAATCAGGTGTCAGTTTTACAAAGGTACATAAATTTAAATCAATAATTCAAAGACGATCGGCCAAAAGGCCTCCAACTGTAAAAACTTCGAAGCTACTTTTCTACAGGGGGCTCAGCAGTAGTCGTCTGGTAGCCTTCAAGAGCGTCGATCACCACAACATCCGCCTGAGACTCTACGGCGTCAGTATGATGGCTATCGAAGCCTAGTGTATCTGGGGTCCGAATAAATTGATCAATGTTAACCCCTGACATTTGGCTCTACTCGGCTTCTAGCTCCTCTTCCGGGAGTGTGAAGTCAAGGCCATCCACCTTGATGTCTGGAAAAGCCTCATAGATTCTCTTAATGGCGTTGTCACGCATCATGTCCCCATAGGTCATCATGGCTGCCGATAGGCTCCCCAATTTCTTTTCCACAGCAGTTTCGAAGCTTGCTTCCATAGTTGCCATGTCGTCTTACAAAACTACTAGAAGTTAGACGATCAACAGAATGAATAACCTATAGTTACAATGCGAACATGGTCGTACCTTAAATTTTTGGTTCTTTTCCTTCAACTCATTGGCAAATTGGGCAGCAGTGTCTCGAGCAGCAGCCTCAGTTGCTAGCTTGTCGTCCAAGACCTTCACCTTGTCATTCTACTAAATGACCTTGTTTAAAGTGACGTCAGTGTCCTTCTGCACCCTCTCTTTGTCACGAACGGTGACTACAAGCTGCTCATCCATTTTCTTTTTCTCCACCGACCAACTTTCAAGGAGAGACTTGATGACGGTCTGGGCATCTCGGTGGTTTTTTTCAGCATTGACCATGTGTTCCACCCAGCCATACATCACGGTTTACAGTTGCATAAAACAATCGGGTAAGTACATAAGGATTTCAACGTAAAATGGCGAAGTAAAACGACATACCTAACACATCAAGGCTATAGATGACCCAGCACACTCCGGCTCTGTCATGTGGTTATGGATGAAGTCTTGGTCCACTTCACTATCACCTGGCAGGGAGTCTGCAGCTCGTGCGGGGTTAGCCAAAAGATTGCCAGAATTGTTTACCAGCCGTTCGTTTCCAACCTAAGGACATATCGTGGACCCCGGGAGCAAGCTCTTCGACGTTTGCTGCAACTGGGGCGACCATACAGAGACAGAAACGAGATGACCGGGGGGTGGAGAGTTATAGTCATGGACAGCGAGGGAGAAGGGCTGGGTTGGCTAGGTTTGGTCAGTAATGATGAGCCACTGGTGCTGTGGGCTAACTTGGAGGCTCCCTTTGACTTCTTTTTGGGACAATCGGTTTCCGGGATGGGAGCCTTTCTTTTAAAATCTGGACACATAACAGAGGCTCCCTTGGACCCTACGGCCAAAAAATTATGACCTCGACTCATCTTGGCCAGAGCAGCAGGGGAAAGAGAGATTGGAGTATCGTCAAACACCATATCTGCAGCTCTTGAACCTGCCACATAAAACGAGCGTTAGATCAATAGAGCAATATAAAGAAAAAGGGACTTTCCTTAGTCTATACATGAAACATCTCTTAATCCGATCAACCAACCCCTTCACTTGATATGCATTCTTGGAGAGATGACCTCATCCCAGCACGATCATCACCCCTATAAACCACCATGTAGCATACCAGATTCTAGGACTAGAGTAGCCGAAGTGCCACTACCCCCAACAGGCTTATTATCAACCCTTTCGAGACGAGCATCAGCACCGCCCTTGGACGTGCCAGTTTTACCCCTTGGACAAGCAACGGGTTGGGAATTTCCTTTCCCCTTAGTTCTCTTGCTCCTTCTAACGTTGCCCTCACCGTCGATCGTAAATAGGCACTTCCTAATAGTAAGCGGTCCACAAGGAGACTAGGCATATTTTATGAACCTCGGACGACCTATCCCACAAATCTTGAGTCGACGAGGGTAAACGAGGTCCTTACTCTCCTTCCTGTT
This sequence comes from Microcos paniculata, assembly GCA_030664755.1. Taxonomy (NCBI): domain Eukaryota; kingdom Viridiplantae; phylum Streptophyta; class Magnoliopsida; order Malvales; family Malvaceae; genus Microcos; species Microcos paniculata. The sequence continues at coordinate 22,990,405 of CP131461.1, forward strand.
CTATTGATCGGACAAGAAGTCAAACTACTCCTGTTCCCAGGGGTGTAACATAATGGCAACAATTTTGTTTATCAAGTCCATGTCAGTGTCCCACCACTCAACCGGACAACCCCACTTTAATGACGTGGGCTCATGGACGACGAAGTAACGGTAATGTCAGTCACGATTAGAGTTGAGAGTTTTAAAGATCGACTTCCCGCTACGCATTTGGAGGTTGAAAAAGCCGTTCATGAATAGTAGATAGTACAAACTGCGAATAACGCTGATAGACGGCATCCAGCCCATGTACCGACAGAGGACGACATAGGACACCAACACCTTCCACGTGTTCGTAGCAAGTTGGCTCGAGGCACGGCCAAAGTACTTGAGTACTCGGTAAAAGAAGGGGCCCAATGGTAGCCTTAACCCTCCTTTGAAGCATTCTTCGTAAAAGACGACGGAGCATCCGTCCTTAATGACATCACTAGGTTTTCTCTTCTCCCTAGCTAGCCTAATAGCATAATCAAGATGCTCAAAGCCCCACTCACAAGAGAGAGACTTTAACTTTTCCTGATCGGCATCTGAGTAGACATCAGCCCTATAACGAGTGTCACAGCTGTCAGCCACAGCCTTGACATCGCGTGTTTGTTTGTCTTTCTTCTGATGACTGGTGCCTTCACCAGCCTGATCTTCTGGAGTTAACCCGAAAACTCCTTCCCCAGGAACGAATATAGAGGCCTGGTCGTAGTCAATTGCAGGCGCCGAAGCAATTTGACGATTTGACCCAGCCACGTTAGCTACTGGCACACCCCCAGCCTCGTCAACAGTGCCTCCACCGCTGTTATCATCAAAAGTAGCAACGCTACTAGAAGTGGGGCTTGAACTTTCATCCTCATATTCATCATTTCCCCTAATCCCACTATAACCTAAATTACTACTAGCTTCGCTCGACTCACTCATGTTGAAACTACGAGCAGCGAATTGAAAACGACAAACTGGAGATTCAAAAACACGACGAAAATCGAAGCAAAATAGAGATGAGAGAAAAGCAAACTAACTGGGAAATGAGTGAAGGTGATTGATTTACCGGAAAGAAGCACCAACACAGGAAGGGCAGAATCCGATTCCACTCACAAACGCCAGCTACAGCAAAGGATTGAAACGCAGTAAACGAAAATGGAAAATCGCAAGGGGCACAGTGACTCAGAGAAAACTGAAGAGCAAAAGGCAGAATGTCAAAAGTTAGACAAAGGCCCTCGACTATGATATTTATACTATATCGTCACCAATTGATCGTCGACACATGGCAACTGATGCTGCCGCCAAAACGAAAGGTGCCTCGATTTTCCCCCGTATTTTGATTTCAAAATTCAAATCTGACGCAACCAGTGATTGACTCCCTCTCTACCCAAAGAATGACCTATGTATATCTGACAACCACATATTAAAAGGCAAAACGGTTCAACGAGCCACTTTATAGCTCCCCTCATCATTGGAGGGCACTTGTTGGGCACAACCTGACAAGTGCCTAATGACGATCGGCCACCTAACGCCTATCAACGACCCGCACTCTCACCTACCATGTCAGACCTCGAGGTCCGAGCCACGCAGTATAAAAGGCCTCAATAGTAACCTAACGGTAAGATATTCTCTCCCACTCTCCTCTACATTACTTCCTGAAGTCTTACTGACTTGACCGTCGGAGAGGGAATAGCCGGCCTCTCCCCTTGTCTTGCAGGCATTGCCCTTGGGAAAGCCCTCTCACACTCATCAGCTGTCTTTCTCAACCACCCCGAAGTAAATAGCTTCAACAGTGAGAATATTAATTTGATTATTAAAAAAAATATATTTATTGAAAGAATTTTACTTCCAATCTCAAATGGGTAAATGGATGATATCTACAAACATATAATCACAAAACCAAAAAGGTCCAAGCGTGGAGAAATTCTATGAAAATGACCAGAAATCATTCGTGGGATCGAAAACAAAACACCGGGTCAGCCCCAATTTTGAATTCTCGAGTTCTCACATAAAACGAGCTGAGCCGTCTACGTCATCTATCCGCCAACCAAAGTTTGGTCTGGTTTTTATGTCATCCTCAGTAATAGTAGTAGAAAGTTCTGAAGTACAATTACTGTACGAATTTTAAAGGCATCAGCTGGTTGGTCCGAATGCCAAAATCAATCTTACGGCTGGTGTTGCAGCTTACTAACACATTCAACGGCTTGAAAGTGGCTCACACCACTTCACTTCACATGACAGTCCACAGCTCCTTTGTCCTCACTCACTTGTTCGTTAGTCAAAGCAAAAAGCAAGAGGCCGATGAAGGCAATCCCCAGAAAATTAACATAAACAAATCGCAACCTCGCGAGGCACTGTGCGTCACCTCGCGATCGCTCGGAGTTTCTTGTTCGTCTTATCTCTTATAAATACTACTCTCTACTGAAATGGAAAAGTCTGAGGCTTCTTCGATTCTGTTCCATCGGTAAAGCAAAGATTTTCCTTCTTCTAATAACAACTGCTCTCTTGTTTTCTTCAACGTCTGGGTTTTTACTTTGTAATTCGATTAACCAGTTGGGTGTTTATGTTTTTCTTTTTTTCTCTTTAAATCTCTCATTTTCAGCCTTTTACGCCCCATAAACTCTGCATCTGCTAGGCTACGCTGTTTTTCGGCGTCGGAGATATTTGATGGAGGATTCCACTCCCAAGAATCCGAATGGGCTGATGAAGGATGGAAACAAATCTCCGTCTTCCTCGACAGCACCCAAAAAAATAAGCCCTAAGGACAGGAAGCATCGACGAGATAAAAATGTAGAATTTGGCTCATCTTTTGATTTTTCTTTTTAAAAACTTTTCAATTTGCCTTTTTCTTAAAATAATTACCAACTGTTTCTTTATTGTTTACCCTGTATTTAGGAATGCGTCGACGTTCTGGTAACTTATTTCCAGATTGTAACTGCACTAGAGCTCCCAAAGGTTTGTTTTTGATCTTTCTTTTCTTCTTCTTCTCGTTTGATTCATACTTTTTGTTTTCTTACATTTTGATTGTTGTTGTTTTTTTTTTAAATTTGTTCAGTTAAAACAAAAAGTAAATAGCAAAAGCGTCAATCATATAAAGCATAACTGTATTGCTTTCTTGTAATCTGTTGCTCTTTAAATGCTTAAAGTTTGTTACTTTCTTTTCTTAGGAAAAGCGTAATTGGAGTGTAGTGACACAATTGGTATGGAGTCAGATATTTAAGGCTTGGAAACTAGAAAAACAACAGAAAGCCTTAAACAAACTAGAAGAACTTGCTGAGAAAACAAAACAAATACTAGGCAGTGTCCGCGAAGTTGTAGAAAAAGCAAATATTAAATTGAATGGGTTGAAATCACTGGACCAGCAATTTCTAACTGAACGTCCAGAAGTCGATTCCTCTGTTATTAAAGGTCATGATTTAGAAGTCGGGGAATTGAGAGCATCTGTCCACATGCTACATTATGAATTAGCGGTGTTGAAGCATGGAATTAATGCCGAAGTTCAGAGGGTAAGTTTTCCTGAAGAACTAGTAGCGGATTTTGCATAACCTGAATGTGGTGCCCTTTTTTTCTAATGAAATATATAACCATGGGATTTCATTGTGGTTGTATTGGTTTTGCGTGCGGTTTCTCAGTTAATTTAGTCATTATTTTCAAATATTACAAGATTCATGAGCTTTACAGTGGAATCTCTTCCTATTTTGTAGAATTTTCTTTCCATTATCAACTAGAAGTTTTACTTTTCTTGATATAAAAAGTGGTAAATTAATGGTGTCTTGATTTGGCTGGTTTAGGTAATGCAGAAGATCACAACAATAACAACAACATTTGGAGTTTTTACATCCTGATTTGGTTCATGTTGCTATAGATCATTATGCATCAAAGGATAAAACAATGGTTTTGAAAATGACTAAAGTTCTCCTCTCTAACTTGATTCACTAACTTTCTTTTTCTGGGAATAAACTTTAATCGTAAGATGGTTAAAAGTTATTGATTGGCGTTTCAAAATGCTTGGTTCATCTTGTCTCACAGGTCAAGCTTGTTTTCATTGTTTGTAAGTGTTTTTTCCCTATTTTCTTTTGGTCAGATGTGTTACCTTAAAAATCTAACAAAAGACAGATTTTCTTTGTATCACCTAATGTTACTGGATTAAGAATTTCATTTTCCTTAACTTTTCCATGATATAATCTTTCTTTCGGATTTTCCATGTACCAATCAAAGCTTCGTCATTCAAAATTTGTTAAAGTTGTTGTTTATTTTCTCTTCTCTTCTCTAATTGGTATACTTGAGGCTGCCTGCTTTGAATCTGAGTCACCGAAACTAAGGCTCCAGCACTCGACTAACTGACCACACAGTTGTTCACAACCTTGCTATGGTTTTATTTGATTGGATCTAGTTATAATTTGCTGCATTCTCTCTTGCTTTGGTGCTTGTCATTGTTGCTTTGATTTTCCTTTTCTGGTAAGTGCCTTGTTAATTATGGTGGGTCTAAAGTTGAGTTAGCCTCTTTTCATCAGTTAGCACCAATGTCTTACTGTTTACACAGAAAGGTCTATTATCGGGTTATATTCTGGGGGTGCTGTGATAAAAATTGCTTCCCTGTTCTCAATATCTAGAGTGATGAGTTGACCAAGCCTTTAGTTTTTTGCTCTGCAATTTAATGCAGTTTAATTGGCTGATGGTGACTCCAGGAACTGCTCCCCTTTTTCCCCCCAGCTGATCTGATTGCTGTTAAATTTTGTCTTGTATATTGTTATTCCTCCCATTTTGCAGCTTATACATCTAGTAAACATGGAGTTTTCCATGCCCTTCCTCCAACAACCAGATCCGAATAGCAACCCTAACCAAATACATCGGTTCAGTAAAAAGGTAAAAAAGCTCCCTTTTCTTTATTATTTTACCTTCACTTCATGAACTTTTCTTGATCAGTTGTTCTCTCTATGCAGCAAGGACATACAGCGTTGAAGATTTTCTTCTATATATATACAGGTGATGTGCTTCCAATGGTAAGTTTTCTTTTTCCCCCTCTAATTTCTTGCTTTTTTCATTTCTCTTTTTAAAATATTTTAACCTTTAGTTTTTATTTTGTAAACAAAGGTATGGAAGGAAGCAGAAGTAAAAGTAAAGGCAAAGATTGATGAAGCCATAGAAATAGGAAAAAAATTGAAAGATATATCACGGCCTCCAGAAGATGCTGCAAAATTGGAACAAACAGTCATCGAGAGTACGTTGGCTGCTTTTGAAGATGCAAAAAGACAAGTGGATGACTGCAAATGCTTACTACAACATGGAGTTAGCTCAGAAGTTGTCGTCCGTGATATGGACACTCAAGCATTAGGATTGGACGGCCCCCTCCTTGCTGGCTATACTCAAAATGGACAATGTGCTATGATTTACAACCTGGAGGTAAGTGTTTTGGGGAAGCTAGTCTTGGCTTCCATATTAGCTGAATGTTCAAAATCATGATTGTTGTGTACTCAATTTTTTATTTTGTCATGGTTCATGAGTGGTATAACTTAAATGGAATCTTAAACTATCGCATAAAGATACTTCATGAGTGGTATAACTTAAATGGAACCTTAAACATGAGTGGTATAACTTAAATGGAACCTTAAACTGTTGCATATAGATACTTTTCAGCTGATTAACTTGACTCTTCTTCTATTTCACAACTCATGAGCATATCTAAGTATAGTGAACTAATCACTCCTTCATTCTCTTTGATGCATAATCTAATATTTTTGTATCTATAAGTCCCTCTGAGTTTTCGACAACGTGTAGAAGAATTATACTTATTTATGCTCTATTTCAAAGAAGATTTCTCCTCTGTGCATTGTTCAGCTGCAATATTTTTCAAGAACTATTATGGGATCTTTTTCCTCACTTTTCCTTTCAGTGGATTGACCAGGTACCTTGGGACTTGCAAAATCCGCCAGAGCCCTCAGACTTTGCACAGATGCTCGGTAAATTGCTGTGCAGTCTTAGTGATTGATTAATTGGGTGTGTTTGTTCAGACCTTGATATCTCTCAACCAGAAATGGAATTGCTTTTTGTCTTTAACATCTTATCTGGTTTCTATATTTCTGATAATTATTGATTGTAATAGTAATAAAGAATAGTACTGTTAAGTTGATTTACACCAATCAATATAAAGTCTTCAGTTTCGTTTCGTCTAAGCCTTTCTTGTGATGGCCAAAATTTGAAATTTGGTTTGATAGATTAAAAAATAAGGTGTGTGTACGTGTTAGTAGAAAAAAAGTTTTCCATAACATAAAATAAGGCGAATGCTAGTAGAAAAACTGTTGTGTTTAGGTTATAATTTGTTTAGTTCTTTTACATGTTGATTTCGTTTTGGCTAATGAGGAACATATAGCTCCTATAGATTCTAGACATTGAAGGTATATCAAATACAAATCCATCTTAGACAGGCACATATCACATGAAAATAACATTCCCATCCTTTTTTTTTTTTTTAAAAATAGACAAAAAGAAGTACTTCTGTACTCATTAAGTCACAACTTACTGTCCTAAATATATATGTGATATCTGTTCTGTATATTGCAGCACCATTAACGTCATTGGAAGCTACTGGCTACAGCAGTGAGACCAACTGTCAGGTGGCACCTCAAGCAGATGGGGATATTGAATGTTGGCTTATGGAGATAAGCGAGCAGTTCGCTAAGGTTAAGGAAGGTGGCTTGCTCGAAGAGCTCCTTGAGATCGCAAAAGGTGTTCCACAGATAGGATTGGAATCTATGGATCCGCACGGTTCAAAGCTAAAACAGAAAGTGGATAACACATATCCAGAGGTAGGGTCTCTCCCGCATAATAAGCGAAAGCTCAATCAACCTAAGAAGTTGCCGCTCAAGAAGAAGGGAAAGCGACCTGATTGATATTTTATTCTGTTTTATTCTGTGGACCTATAATTGCGATTTTAATCTGGACTATGTTTTATTCTTCAGTTGATGCTTGATGTACTGATCCTTTAAGTAAATTGGTGGTGAATATTTGTATTTGGGTTTTCTGCTTGTATCAATAAATTTCAGTGTGATGGTTGGTATTATTTCCTGGTACCTCTCTTTTTTAACATAAAATAAATCCAATGAGAAGATTGAGATTTCAGAGCACTGACTCTGAAATCAGTTTTCATGAGTGTTGCTAATTGATGGTGTTTAGTATGGTTTGTTGAGAAGTCTCCTGGCGATCATAGGATTGTCCTTTGGTACCTTTGGCTAGCTCAGTGGAATATGAGGGATGATTTTTTCTTCTGTTGGAATATATGGAATAGAAGGGAATTGGATGTACAGTTATATATGTTTGGTTAGCTAATATATATAGTCCAATGTTGTCCTACTTACTGCAGGCATCATAGGAGGGTCTTTAGCTGTGCAGCAGCTTCAGCCTTCAACAATTTATTTAATTCCCACTAACATACACTCCATGTCCATGATGCTTATCTACAAGACTATTTTGCCTATCTAGTTTTCACATTCAGCATATCGGCTACAACAAACAATATATGCTTCTGCCTAGGGTTGTTCAAGCAACCCGAAAAAATCGATAATCAAACCGAACCGATAACTAGATTAGGGTTTTAGAATATTCATATGAAAACCGAATGAACTGAATGGAACTCGAATGAATCGAATAAGCTAAAATTTTAAAAAATATTTGATTTTATTAGCTTAAAATTAAAAGACACAATTTTTATAATCTTATTTGAGCTTTTATAAAAGAAAAAAGTTCAAAATTTAATGTATTTCAACTACCCGAAAACCCGTAAAAAAATCCGAATCGAACCGAATCGAAATGTTAGGGTATTAAAACCTTAATATCTAAACCGAATCGAACCGTTTATATCCCTACTTCTGCCTGTGTAACCCTATCAAAACCAATGCAATTGTGCCTCCACCTCTTGGCCCAAGAGGCTAAGGAGGTCACCATGCCATCCCCCTCTCCCTAGGTCTTAGAATTCCCCCCTCTCCCTTTTGTACATGGTTAAGAAGGAAAAAACAAAAACAAAAAACAAAACAAATGTGCCAAAATTAGCAGTAAAATTCTCTTTACATAAGCTTTACGAAAATATAGTAGTAGTATCAGTACGTAATAAGCACTATACAGATACAGTATCCACGGCGTCTCTCTGGAGTCTTTACTGTGGAGTCCACAGAATCTTCCACTCTGACCTTTTTCATTAGTCACTTGCCAGAAACTTTTGATCGTCGCGCGATTTTTCTTCTTGACGCTCGATTACAGAAGCTTCCATTCGCGCCTCTCTCTCTCTCTCTCTCTCTCTCTCTCTCTCTCTCTTATAAAAGAACTCTGTACTAAAATGGGAAACTCTAAGCTAGCAATCTACTCTACGGCAACGAAGGCTTCTTTGATTCCTCTGACTCGGTAAAGCAAAGTTTTTCCTTCTTCTTTTCTCTCTTCGTCTCTTCAATGGGAAATACTTTGTTTTCAGTTCTGGGTTTTAAGTTTGCAATTCGATTCACCCTAAATCTCTCTTTTTACAGTTTTTTAGGGCATATAAGCTTTGGATTGGCAAGGCTACGCTTTGCCTTGCTGTCAATGACATATGATGGAGGATTCCACTCCCAACAATCCTAATGGGCCGAGAAATGGCCGAAAGAAATCTCCCTCTTCCTCGAAAGCACCCAGAAGGATAAGCCTTAAGGACAGGAAGCATCGGCAAGTTAAAAATGTAGAATCTGGCTCATCTTTGATTTTTTTTTTTAACTTTTCAATTTACATTTTTTTTATTTACCCGCTGTTTCTTTATTGCTCACTCTGTGTTTAGGAATGCGTGGACGCACTGGAAACTTATTTCCAGATTGTAACTGAAGTTGAGCTTCTAAAGGTTTGTTTTTAATTTCACGTTTCTTCTTCTTCTCGTTTGATTCATAATTTTTGCTTTATTACATTATGATATTTGTGTGTGCGCTTTTTTTTAAAAATTTATTCAGTTAAAACAAAATGTAAACAGCAAAAACATCAATAATATAAAGCATAATTGTATTGCTTTCTTGTAATTTGTCGTTTTTTAAGTGTTTAACCTTTGTTACTTTCTTTTCTTAGAAACCAAAGCGTAATTGGAGCGAAGTGACAGAATTAGTATGGAAGCAGATTTTTGTGCATTGGGAACTGAAAAAACAACAGAAAGCCTTAATGAAACTGGAAGAATATGCTGTGAAAGCTGCACAAATAGTAGAGAGTGTGCGTGATGCTGTAGAAAAAGCAAAAATTGAATTGAATGGGTTGGAATCCTTGATGCAACCGTTGCAGCAACAATTTCTAGATATACATGATCCACAACTTGCCTCAGATGTTGATTCCTCTGTTATTAAAGGCCATGCTTTAGAAGTCGGGGAAGCGAAAGCATCCATACAGACGCTAGATTATGAATTAGACCTGTTGAAGCATGGAATTAATGCCGAAGTTCAGAAGGTAAGTGTTCCTGAAGAACTAGTAGTGGGTTTTGCATAAGCTGTATTTGGTGCCCTTTTTTGTTAATGGAATAGATAACCATGCGATTTCATTGTGGTTGTATTGGTTTGGGTGTGGTTTCTCATTTAATTTAGACATTATTTTCAAATACTACAAGATTGGGTGTTCATGGGATTTAGATTGGAATCTCTTTCTATTTTGTAGAAATTTTTTCCATTATCAACTGTAAGTCTTACTTTTCTTGATATAAAAGGCGGTAAATTAATGGTGTCTTGATTTGATTGGTTTAAGGTAATGCAGAAGATGACAACAATAACAACAACATTTAGAGCTTTAAAATCCGGATTTGGTTCATGTTGCTACAGATCATTATGCATCAAAGGATAAAACAATGGTTTTGAAAATGACTAAAGTTCTAATCCCTAACTTGTTTAACTATCTTCATTTTCTGGGAATAAACTTTAATTGCAAGATGGTTGAAAGTTATTGTCGGTGTTTCAAAATGTTTGGCTCATCTTGTCTCACAGGTCATGCTTGTTTTCATTGTTTGTAAGTGTTTTTTGTTTCTTTCACACCTAGTTTCTTTTGGTCAGATGTGTTACCTTAAAATTCTAACAAAAGATGTATTTTCTTTGTATCACCTAATGTTTACTGGATTAAGAATTTCATTTTCCTTGACTTTTCCATGATATAATATTTCTTTCAGATTTTCCATGTACCAATCAAAGCTTCATCATTCAAACCTAGTTAAAGTTGTCCCTTTTTTCCCCGCTTCTCTTTTCTTTTTGGTATACTTGAGGCTGCCTGGTTCGAATCCGAGTCACTGAAACTAAGGCTCCAGCACTCAACTAATTGACCACACAGATTTTCGCAACCTTGTTATGGTTTTATTTGATTGGATCTAATCATGATTTGCTGCATGCAATCTTGCTATGGTACTTGTCACTGTTGCTTTAATTTTCCTTTTCTGGTTAGTGCCTTGTTAATTATGTGGGTCTAAAGTTGAATTAGCCTCTTTTCATTAGTTAGCATCAGTGTCTTACTCTTTTCACAGAAAGGTCTATTATGGGCTTATTTTCTTGGGGTGCTGTTATTAAAATTGTTTCCCTGTTCTCAATATCTAGATTGATGAGTTGACTAAGCCTTTAGTTTTTTGCTTTGCAATTTACTGCAGTTTAATTGGCTGATGGTGACTCCAGGAACTACTTCCCCTTTTTTTCCCTAGCTGATCTGATTGCTGATAAATTTTGTCTTATATATTGTTATTCCTCCGGTTTTGCAGCTTAGACGTCTAGCAAACATGGAGTTTTCCGTGCCCTCTCTCCAGCAACCAGATCCAAATGACAACCGTAACCAAGTACATTTGCTCAGGAAAAAGGTGAGAAACTCCCTTTTCTTGATTATCTTACCTTCATGAACTTTTCTTTATCAGTTGTTCTCTCTATTTTAGCAAGGACATATAGCATTGAAGGTGTTCTTCTATATGCATACAGGTGAAGAGCTTCGAATGGTAAGTCTTCATTCTCCCCCTCTAATTTCTTGCTTTTTTCATTTCTCTTTTTAAAATATTTTAACCTTTATTTTTTATTTTGAAAACAAAGGGATGGAAGGAAGCAGAAGCAATAGTAAAAGCAAAGCGTGATGAAGCCATAGAAATTGGGAAAAAATTGAAAGATGCCGCAATATTCAAACAAACAGTCATCAAGAGTGCGTTGGCTGCTTTTGAAGAAGCAAAAAGACAAGTGAATGACTGCAAATGCTTGCTACAACGTGGAGTTAGCTCAGAAGTTGCTGTTCGTGATATGGACATTCAAGCATTAGGATTGGACGACCCCCTCCTTGCTGGCTATACTCAAAATGGACAACGTGCTATGATTTACAACCCGGAGGTAAGTGTTTTGGAGGAGCTAGTGTTGGCTTCCATATTAGCTGAATGCTCAAAATCATGATTGTTGTGTGCAGATTTTTTATTTGTCATGCTCATGAGTGCTATAACTTAAATGAAACCTTGAATTTGTTGCGTATAGATACTTTTCAGCCAATTAATTTGACACTTCTTCTATTTCACAACTCACAAGCTTATCTAGGTATAGTGAACTACTTCATTCTCTTGGATGCATAATCTAATATTTTCGTATCTAAGGTCCCTCTGAGTTTTAGACAACATGTGTAGATGAATTATATATATTTATGCTCTAGTTCAAAGAAGATTTCTCCTTTGTGCATTGTTCTGCTGCAATATTATTTTTATTTGAGACCTATTATGTGATTTTTTTCCTCACTTATCCTTTCAGTGGAATGATGAGGTACTTTGGGACTTGCAAAATTCACCGGAGCCCTCAGACTCTGCACAGATGCTTGGTAAATTACCGTGCAGTCTTAGTGATTGATTAATGGGGTGTATTTCTTCAGACATTGATATCTCTCAACCAGAAATGGAATTTCTTTGTGTCTTTAACATCTTACCCGGTTTCCATAGTTCTGATATTGATTTTAATTATAAATAAAGAATAGTACTGTTAAGTTGGTTTACACCAATCACTATAAAGTCTTCAGTTTCGTTTGGTCTGAGCTTTTCTGCAATGTCCTAGGTTTGAATTTTGGTTTGATAGGTTTAAAAATAGGGGGGGGGGGGGGGGGTGGAAAAAAAGTTCCGTAAAATAAGGTGTATGTTAGTAGAAAAACCGTTGTTGTCTTAAGGTTATAATTTGTTTAGTTCTTTTACATGTTGCTTTGGTTTTGGCTAATAAGGAACATGTAGCTCCTATGGATTCTTCACATTGAAGGTATATCAAATAAAAATCCATCCTAGACATGCACATATTCAGGTGAAAATAACATTCCCAACTGGGTTTAAATATGTTACCATTGTTTAGGAAGTTGGTGGCCTTTAGAGTAGAATAAAAGAAGGAACTCTGAACTCATTAAGTCACAACTTACTGTCCTAAATATATTATGTTGCAGCACCACTGGAAGCTACGGGCTACGGCACTGACACCAACTCTCAGGTGGCATTTGAAGCAGATGGCGATATTGAATGTTGGCTTATTGAGATAAGCAAGCAGTTCCCTGAGATTAAGGAAGGTGGCTTGCACGAAGAGCTCCTTGAGATCGCGAAACGTGTTCCAAAGATAGGATTGGAGTCTATGGATTCGCATGGTTCAAAGCTAAAAGATAGAGTGGATAACACCTATCCAGAGGTAGGGGCTCTCCCGCAAAACAAGCGTAAGCCCAATCAACCTAAGAAGCTGCCAATCAAGAAGAAGGGAAAGCAGCCTGCTTGATATTTTAGTTTGTTTTATTCTATGGGTTACACCAGGCCGAAGTCTTTTTGGACCTATGTTTGTGATTTTTAATCTGGACTATATTTTATTCTTCCGATGATGGACTGAATATTTGTATTTGGTTTTCATGCTTGAATGACTAAATTTCAGTGTGATGATGGGATTTGGTAGCTTTCTTGGTATCTCTTTTTTAATATAAAATAAATCCAATGACAAGATTCAGATTTCAGGGCACTGACTCTGAAATAAGTTTTTCATGAATGTTGGCAGTTGATGGTGCTTGGTATGGGTTGTTGCAAAAACAAGCTTAGGAGAACTTTCTATTTGGGAATGGATATGACGCAATTAGATTTTGGATTAGTGAGGATTTAATGTGCGTTCTGGTAGGTTTATATTAAAAAAAAAGTCTTAAAAAATAAAGAGAAACATCGTATACATGACATAACACCAAAGGGTCGTAGGTTTATATTAAAAAAAAGTCTTAAAAAAAAAGAAAAACATCATATACATGACATAACACCAAAGGGTTCACAATTATAAGATTTTATCAGGTAAAGTGAGATAGTGAAATATATTATTTATCATGTTATATTATTTGATATCTCAATATCTTTTTCTTTTTGCCAGGTTTGATTCAAAACTAATACTATTAGGATTTTTTTTCTCCTTGTTTGATTCATTGTAGCATCTTGCTGGAAATTTACGGTCTATAACAATGAAATTCTAAAAATAATCTCCCTATAATAATTGAATAATTTAATTATTTAGATTAATTAGTTCATTAATTACTTGTTTTTATTAGTTAATTAATTATTTCATTCAATTAATTAATTAATTAATTAATTTTAATATTTAATCTAATTTAATTTAATTTAATTATTTAATGATTTTTTATTGATTAATTAATTAATTGGAAATTAAATTAAAGTAAAACATTAATTAAATTAAATAATTACATTAAATAACAAAAGTAAGTAATTAATTAATTAATCAAAAATTCAATAATAATAAAAATTAATTAATTAATTAATTAAATTAGATTAAATAATTAAATAAAATTAGGTTGAATAATTAAATGAAATAATTGATTAAATTATTAATTAAATAACAAAAATAGGCAAATAATTAATTAAATTAGAGTAAATTTTTAAAAAATAAAATTAATTTATTACTTGTTTTCATTATTTAATTAATTATTTAATCTAATTAATTATTTTATTTTATTTATTTTTAAATTAATTAATTAAATTAGATTTAGTAATTAAATGAAATAATTAATTATATTATTAATTAAATAATAAAAACAAGTAATTAATTAATTAATATTAAATAATTAAATGAATTGATTAATTAATTAATTAATTAATTAATTAATTAATTAATTAACTTTATATTTTTAATTATTTAATTTATTTAATTTAATCTTTTATAAGGCTATTCATATCCAAAATCTTTTAACAACAAGGTCATTTTGATAAAAAATTTTAATTCAAAAAACTATGAATGTAGTAATCCCATATAGCCCCTCCTCCAATGGCTATCTGGATTATCACATTCATATTAATTTACTTACATGTGGTAATCTCGGATGTCCGATACATATCCATCTAAATAGTAACCAAACGTGATAATATTTTCATATTATCATAAGATAGACATTAACCAAACGGTCCAAGAATACTCCTAACAACCCCCACGTAATAAAGTATCCAGTGCCAGCTTTCCAAGTATCCTGGGGTGAAGGGATATCTTATCCTATAACTTATTGCAGGCATCATAGGAGGTCTTTACTCTTTACCAGTGCACCAGCTTCAGCCTTTAACATTTGATTTATTCCATTAACATATGCTCATCTACAAGACTATTATGCTTGTCTAATTTTCACATTCAGCATGAAGGCTATTGCATCCCTAGGATAATGAGTTTCTGTGTAACAATTGTTGTCACGAAAATCTCCTGGCCGATTTGCGGGCGTGCCAGTTGCTTTTACTCAAAAACAACAAAAGTGTAGAAGAAAAAGAATGCGGGTTCTGGTTTAAAGTCACAGTCGGACTGTTTAAATCATTAAACCTACTGGGTGATTTTGCTTAAGCGCTTTGCAAAAGTAAAGAACAAAGATTCGATCAAAGGGAAACTTGTATTGAAATATGATTGAAAGCTAGGCTGATCTGAGGTATCGGTCAAAACAGTTCAAGATAAAAAGAGGCCGACGGTGGCTTAAACAACAAAACAGTAAACGAAAGTGAAAGGAAGATGTAAAGCAAGAAAAGAAACAAGAGGAGTTTATGCCAAGGAGAAAGGGAAAGGACTTAGAAAAGCCTAAGGAAAAAGGCTAGAAATTGAGGGCCATCGGGCAATCTTCGAGTGTTGAAGAGGTTTCTGTGGATGATTGTTCGTGTCTTCAGCCGTTCTAGGATGAGGCTTATATAGCCCTCACAGCTCCCAATCAACTCCTCTGAATCAGCTCATTTTGATTTTCAAATCTCAGTCTTTAAGACTGAATCCCTTTGATTTCGCTTGACTTTGAATTAGTCTTTCCAATCTTCCAAGATTGGTGCGGCCTTAATTTGGATTTAAGCCGCTGACCTTAAACTAATAACCCATCCTGCTTGTCCGATTTATAGGCCGATCAGCCTACATAAGCTAATTATTTATTTTTCCTAAAAAATGTAAATTGTGGTACAAACAACAATATTTCATACTGTGGAGCAAATCGGCTAATTAAAAAAAAATAATAAAATGAATCTTAATGGCGTATGGATTCTCTGGGTTTCAATGATGTTACTTCTAGAATCCAGGAGGTGCCGGTCAAGAAACTCCAATTTGCTAGTTGATGACTATATCCATATCGCTGGTTAAAAGAAAGAGGAGACTTCAATCGACTGCACTCGAGGGTCATCAGTTCCACATTAATTCGGGCATGAAAATTTGTTACTCTCATATATGGATTTGTAAAATACAACAAACAATATATACTTCTGCCTGTGTAACGGTATCAAAACCAATCCAATTTTGCATCTTTATTTACAATTTTCAGGCTAGAATAATCCTGTTTTCACTACCAATGGAGCCGAAAACTAGTTGCCTGCATTACTGGATGCAGAAATATGCTCATAGTGTCCAAAATTCAATAAGGCAATCGAATAATCTTTGGGCAATTTTTAACGGACATCAAGGATAGCTGCAAATGGAATGATGCTTGTTTGATTATTTACGGCTTCAAAACACCCACCATGTCGAATAGCTAGTCTCCTGTCACCATTCCATACACCAAATAGATGATGTGCAATCAAACCAATAGAAGCTGCAACAGCTAGAGAGTTCCCAATCCAAATTTTGTGGGCCAAGCAACAGATCACCTGCCCTACCATCTGAATAGACAGACAAAACTAAAAGTTGACAATATGAAAAACGGAAAAATGAACAGTGTGTTTATAAAAAGAAGCTCAAATGGTATACAAACAACTATATAGACACTAAGAGATTAAAGAAAGTTGCAGGTTTTTTCCTCGTTTCTTTTCGGTGTCTGTTTGTGTGTGCGGGTGCTGAAGGGCTCAATCAATGCATAATATTGTTGCAACAGCTTACAAAATTAAGTTTATTCCCCATCAAATATATGTTCCTTTGTAAAGAGCACGTCTTACTCAGGTGGCTGGCCAGCAGGGTTATTTATTGCCAGAATAGATCAGATAACCCTGAAGGCCAGCCTAGTATTCACTTCAGTGACTGTTATCTTATTTTATCCCAACTTCTCACCAAATAAAAATCAGGTTCCAACAAATGAAAATGGACATTTATATCAAAGATAATAGGGATTAACCTGTGGATGTCGGGTGATTCTCGTGATGCCAGTTTCCTAGAGATGCATTTTAGGCTTGTCAACAGCTGCTACCTCTAGTAGATTAAAGGTAGAAGGATATAGGAAAAAGAAGGAAATAAAATTAGAGAGCCACACGAGTTGATGTACTCCGGGAGAATCTTGAAGTTGCTATAACTGCACCTGTCATACCTGTGGTTGATGAAGTAAACCTGTAATGCAAACACTTGGAAAGTCAACAGTTAGAACAAACCTCCACCATGCCTTTGGGCGGCCAAGAGTTTCAAACTACAAAAAAATGAAAATTCAACTTTAGATGAGGGCGCCTTAACTAAAAGTTGGTTATTACAATTTGGTACTAAAAAAAAGATGTTAACTAAACTGCAAACAGATAATAACTTTGTTCCTAGATATGGTTCTGAACGAACTGAATTTAACTTCTGGTGTGAACGAACTGAATTTAACTTCTGGTGTTGGATCGGGGAGCAGGGCTGCAGCCAGCTCAGAGGACATGAGGAACAAGACTGCAATGAAAACACCCATCACCATGACTCGGGGGAATGAGAGAAGGTATTTTTTGCCATAATAACTATGGAGAAGTTAATGGATCAATACAGCTAGGAATCACTAAAGAACTATACTGTATCTAAGGTGTGGATCTAGTTGAGCTACTTTTCTGGAATTCAAGTTTTGGTTCAGTTTAATGACCTTTGACTCTGTTGGGAAAGCTTTGGAGAGGGTCAAAAGGAATAAACAATACGAGTTTTGTAGGTTGGAAAATGGAACTTATTATTAGTAATTTAATTGGAATTAACGAACCAGGTGCAGGCACACAATTAATTACGTTTATTCTAGTGGCAATAATTACATATCAAGTTGATAGTGATTTTGTTTGAAAATGGAATGAGTGAAAAAAAACTGCCCCAAGTACAACCCGAAACAATGCCCCTCTGGTTCATCATTGTTGGAACTCAATCACTTTAGTGATTAATTCAACAATAATGGGGTCAAGAAAACATGCCATTAGGATTTGTTTGATCCTTTTAGTTTTCACATTGAGCAAAGAGTACTTCATCCAGGAAATGATGAGTTTCTATCTCACAATAATGTTGTGGGGCTAATCAGCTAATTAATAAGTTAATCACATAGCAGTTGGAAAACAAAAATATACATATGGTTTTAGTACTTTATGATTCCATAGCTAGGTTTCAATAATTTTCATTCTATATAGGATGTTAGATTTCTACAAGCTATCCACTGGCAACTAAACACAGAAGCCAAAACAGCTCCCCTACCATGACCTTTGATACAGAGTAGGTTTCTTCCAAGTCCCCCTTTGAATACAGAAAGGGAAACCTACTTCAGAGACTCTTTTTGGAGCCAGGGGGATGTTGATATATGGGACATGACATGGATTGAATCGCGGTATTGGGCTCCATATATCCTCTTCTTAATTGACTAATTTTTTTATTTATTATAGACTATGATGACTGTGTTTGATCATCTAAATTGCAAGGTCTTCGCGAGCCAGCAGCAATGGCTTCTATTATTATAATGGCCTGCATGTTATCCGGTAGATTCTTTATACAGGCGTGATTCCTATACCCAGGTTAACATTGTTACTTGGGAAGGGCAGGATGGTTGAAATTTACAATGTTTATCAGATTTGGACTTTTGATAACTGTGGTTGCTGAAAGTTCCAGCATTTCATCTCCTTTACATATCATACGTTCAGGCTGTTTACTTAAGATCCACATTGCTACAGATCTGTCAAATTCCCTTCCAAGGATTACGACTCGATTGGGATGGCACAGAAGTTGGTAATATGATAGCAGCAATTGTCGGATAGGGCTACTAGCCTAAGTATTCTTTAGGAGAATGAAATTAATGACAATAACTTAAATTATAGTACCTTGGTCAAGCCAATAAGTAGGAAAACAAAATGGGTGCCTCTGTGAAAATCCTCAATAAGTTGAAATTGGTGAATGTTTCAAAAGCATCTCTTCCTTGCTTCACAAGCTGCCCTGCCCTCCCCCCACAGGAAATACTTTGTTTGCAATTGTAATTTATTATAGTAATTTGTAATGGTGGTTGAATTTGTGTTTGGGTGAGGGAATATTGGAACACGACAGCCATGATGTCCTGGTAACTAGGATCTACATAATTGATGGTAACAGGGGACTTCCACCATTGTAAAATTTTTAGGCCTTAACCGTATGTTCAAGCTAATATACAGGTTTCCTAATTAGAATGGGAAAGATGAAGTTCTCTGGCCATGAGAAGAAAAGCAAAAAGCCCGGTGTCTCTGCTTATCCAAGTTCAAACATTCAAGCACAACATGATGATCCAGCCATGTAATATAACATCAATAAAAATATTCTTAATTAGTCCTCCAAGCATTAGCACGCGGTGCACCAACTCAACATTTTAGCACTTTTTAACTCCCATCAAAATTTGCCTTTTATGATGCAGGTAGACTAAAGACTCCAGGGGTTATCTAATTGGACGCATCCTGGCAGTAGTCACCTGGAAGAGACCTGTGCAGGCAATGGATGAGAAAAAAGATAAAATGTAGGTAAAGACTTTATAGTCATCCTTGTTGTGATTGATGCAATTATAAGCCTTCTTTTGTCAAAATTGACCAAATCAAATCAAAAGTTTCAAACAAGTCAAGAAACAGCAGCAACAGCGAAATGAAAAAGTGAGGCACTTCCAATTCCAAATAGATATGGTTCTGATTTCTGAGCCCACCAAACTTAACTTCTTCAAGTGTCGGATCAGGTAGCTCAGAGGACATAAATTGAGGAACAAAGATTGTTGCAATGAAAACACTCGTCACCATGACATACTGGTCGAATGAAGACAAGGAATTTTGATTCAAGCAAGGTAGTAGTATTAGTTTAAGGGGACAATGAAGACCCATTCACACAAGAAACAATAATATTTGTCTTGCAAATTTTTACCCGACAGTCTCAGATAAATCTTTATACTACTTTTATTTTATTTGAGTCTTTTTAATTATAGTTCTGTGTCAAATTAGTAAAATTTTGAATGATTTTGGACCTACTCTTTGCCGTAAGCTTTACAAAAATAAAGGAGTATATGTAATAAGCCCTACCCAGTATCCAGTATCCAGTATCCACAGAGTCTCTCCGTAGTCTCTAATGTGGCGTCCACAGAATCTTCAACTCCTCAGCTTTTGCCTTAGTCAAATTCAAAGCAAAAGGGAAAGTAGACGATCCTAAGACAAATGCCACACTCGCCAGAAACTTTTCATCGTCGCGCGATTTTTTCTTCTCGACGCACGGTTGCAAAAGCTTCCATTCGCGCGTCTCTCTCTCTCTCTCTCTCTCTCTCTCTCTCTCTTACAAAAGAACTCTGTAGTCTGTACTAAAATGGGAAAAACTAAGCTAGCAAACTACTCCTCGGCAACGAAGGCTTCTTTGATTCCTCTGAATCGGTAAAGCGAAGTTTTTCCTTCTTCTTTGCTCTCTTGGTATCTTCAATGGGATTGCTTTGTTTCCAGTTCTGGGGTTTTAAGTTTGCAATTCGATTCACTCTAAATCTCGTTTTTTTACAGTGTTTTAGGCCATATAAGCTTTGGATTGGCAAGGCTACGCTTTGCCTTGTCAATGACATATGATGGAGGATTCCACTCCCAACAATCCAAATGGGCTGGCAAAGGAGGGAAAGAAATCTCCCTCTTCCTCGACAGAACCCAGAAAGACAAGCCCTAAGGACCGGAAGCACCGGCAAGACAAAAAGGTAAAATCTGGCTCATCCTTTGATTTTTTTTCTTTTCCTTTTTAATTTACTTTTTTTAATGTTTACCAACTGTTTCTTTTTTGCTTGCTTTCTGTATTTAGAAATGCATGGACGCACTGGAAAATTATTTTAAGCTTGTAACTGCACTTGAGCTTCCAAAGGTTTGTTTTTTTCCTTTTTTTCATCTTCTTCTTGTTAGATTCATACTTTCTGTTTTATTACATTTTGATATTTGTTCAGTTGATGTTCACCAACTGTTCTTTTTTTTATTTTGTTCAGTTAACACAAAAAATAAATAGCAAAAGCATCAATCATATAAAGCATAACTGTTTTGCTTTCTTGTAATTTGTTGTTCTTTAAATGCTTAACCTTTTTTACTTTCTTTTCTCAGAAAAAGCGTAATTGGAATGTAGTGACACAATTAGTATGGAGTCAGATTTTTGAGGCTTGGAAATTGGAAAAACAACATAAATCCTTAATGAAACTGGAAAAATATGCCATGAAAGCAGGACAAATAGTAAAGAGTGCGTGTAAACAGAAAGCCTTAATGGAACTGGAAGAATATGAGGCGAAAGCAGGACAAATAGTAAAGAGTGCACGTGATGCTGTAGAAGAAGCAAAAATTATATTGAATGGGTTGGAATCCATGATGCAACCGCTGCAGCAACAACTTCTAGATATACGTTATCGACAGCTTAGCTCGGAAGTTGATTCCTCTGTTATTAAAGGTTATGATTTAGAAGACGAGGAAATGAACACATCCTTACAGATGTTAGATTGTGCTCCAAATCTTATAACGAGCAAAGGGGATGTCGTTGCAGCAGAGCTGGTGAATGAATTAGCGGTGTTGGGACGTGGAATTATTGCTGAATTTGAGAAGGTAAGTGTTTCTGAAGAACTAGTGGTGGATTTTCCATAAGCCGAATTTGGTGCCCTTTTTTTCTTAATGAAATAGATAACCATGGGAGTTCATTGTGGTTCTATTGGTTTGCATGTAGTTTCTCATTTAATTGAGTCATTATTTTCAAACATTACAAGATTGGGTGTTCATGGGATCTAGAATGGAATCTCTTGCTATTTTGTAGAATTTTCACCCATTATCAACTATAAGTTTTACTTTTCTTGATATAAAAGGCGGTAAATTAGTGGTGTCTTGATTTTATTGGTTTAGGTAATGCAGAAGATGACAACAATAAGAACAACATTTGGCGTTTTAAATCCTGATTTGTTTCATGTTGCTACAGAACATTATGCATCAAAGGATAAGAGAATGGTTTTGGAAATGACTAAAGCGCTAATCCCTAACTTGTTTCACTATCTTTCATTTTCTGAGAATAAACTATAATCGCAAGATGGTTAAAAGTGGCGTTTCAAAATGTTTGGCTCATCTTGTCTCACAGGTCAAGCTTGTTTTTATTGTTTGTAAGTATTCCCCCCCCCCCCCCCCCCCAACACCCAATTTTCTTTTGGTCAGATGTGTTACCTTAAAAATCTAACTAAAAGACATTTTTTCTTTGAATCACCTGATGTTACTGGATTAAGAATTTCATTTTCCTTAACTTTTCCATGATATAATCTTTCTTTGAGATTTTCCAATGTACCAATCAAAGCTTAATCATTCAAACCTTGTTAAAGTTTTTTTTTTTTTTTTTGCTTGTTGTGGGGTGGGGTGTGTGGTTGGGGTTCGTGGGGTGTTGTTGGGAGTGAGACCTGAGGCTACCAGGTTTGAATCCGAGTCACTGAAACTAAGGCTCCAGCATTCGACTGACCACACAGTTGTTTGCAACCTTTTTATGGTTTTATTTGATTGGATCTAGTCATGATTTGCTGCATGCTCTCTTGCTTTAGTAGTTGTCACTGTTGCTTTGATTTTCCTTTTTTGGTAAGTGCCTTATATGGGTCTAAAGTTGAATTAGCCTCTCTTCATTAGTTAGCATCAATGTCTTACTGTTTTGACAGGAAGGTTTCTTGGGGTGATGTGATTGCAATTGTTTCCCTGTTCTCAATATCTAGATGGATGAGTTGGCTAAGCCTTTAGTTTTTTGCTTTGCAATTTAATGCAGTTTAATTGGCAGATACTGACTCAGGAACTGCTTACCCTTTTCCCCCTAGCTGATCTGATTGCTGTTAAATTTTCTGTTATATATTGTTATTCCTTCCTTTTTGCAGCTTTTTGGACATCCAGCAAACATGAAGTTTTCCATGCCTGCCCTCCAACAACCAGAGCCGAATAACAACCCTAACAAAATACATCGGATCCGTAAAAAGGTAAAAAACTCCCTTTTCTCGATCATTTTACCTTCACTTCATGAACTTTTCTTTATCAGTTGTTCTCTCTATTCAGCAAGGACATATAGCATTGAAGGTGTTCTTCTATATGTATACAGATCATCTGCTTCCAACGGTAAGTCTTCATTCTTCCCCTCTAGTTTCTTGATTTTTCCATTTCTCTTTTTAAAGTATTTTAACCTTTATTTTTTATTTTGAAAACAAAGGCATGGAAGGAAGCAGAAGAATTAGTAAAAGCAAAGAGCAATGAAGCCATAGAAGTAGGAAAGAAGTTGAAAGATATATCAGGGCCTCCAGAAGGTGCTGTGACATTGGAACAAACAGTCGTGAAGAGTACTTTTGCTGCTTTTGAAGAAGCAATAAGACAAGTGAATGACTGCAAATGCCGGTTACGACAGGCAGTTAGCTCAGAAGTTGTTGTCCATGATATAGACATTCAAGCTTTAGGATTGGACTCCCTCCTTGTTGTCTCTATTCAAAATGGACAAAGTTCTATGATTCACAACCTGGAGGTAAGTGTTTTGGAGGAGCTAGTGTTGGCTTCCATGTTAGCTGAATGTTCAAAATCATGATTGTTGTGCACTCATTTTTTATTTTGTCATGCTTCATGAGTGCTAAAACTTAAATGGAACCTTAAATTGTTGCATATATGTACTTTTCAGCCAATTAACTTGACTCTTCTTCTATTTAACAACTCACAAGCATATCTAGGTATAGTGAATTAATCACTTCATTCTCTTTGATGCATAATCTAATATTGTCATATCTATAAGTCCCTTTGAGATTTAGACAACATGTGTAGAAGAGTTATATGTATTTATGCTCTATTTCAAAGAAGATTTCTCCTTTGTGCATTGATCTGCTGCAATATTATTCGAGAACTATTATGTGATTTTTTCCTCACTTATCCTTTCAGTGGAATGAGAAGGTACTATGGGACTTGCAAAATCCGCCAGAGCCCTCTGACTATGCACAGATGCTTGGTAAATTACTGTGCAATCTCAGTGATTGATTAATGGGGTGTGTTTGTTCAGACATCAATATCTCTCAACCAGAAATGGAATTGCTTTGTGTCGTTAACATCTTATCTGGCTTCTGTATTTCTGATAATTATTGATTTTAATAGTAAGTAAAGAATAGTATTGTTAAGATGGTTTACACCAATCAATATAAAGTCTTCAGTTCAGTTTGGTCTTAAGCCTTTTTTTGCAATGGCCTAAGTTTGAATTTTGGTTTGTTAGGTTTAAAAATAAAGGGGGTGTGTGTTAGTAGGAAAAAAAAAGTTTTCCATAAAATAAGGTGTATGTTGGAAGAAAAACTGTTGTTGTGTTAAGGACATAATTTGTTTAGTTCTTTTACATGTTGAATTGGTTTTGGCTAATAAGGAACATATAGCTCCTATAGATTCTACACATTGAAGGTATATCAAATACAAATCCATCTTAGACATGCACATATTCAGGTGAAAATAACATTCGAACTGGGTTTAAATATGTTAGCATTGTCTAGGAAGTTGGTGGCCTTAAAGTAAAAAGGAAAAAAGGGAAGGAACTCTGTACTCATTAAGTCACAACTTACTGTCCTAAATATTTACGTGATATCTGTTCTGTATGTTGCAGCACTATTGAAGTCATTGGAAGCGACTGGCTACAGTAGTGTGACCAGCTCTCGGGTCGCACCTGAAGCAGATGGGGATGATAAATGTTGGCTTATGAAGATATGCAAATTGTTCCCTGAGATTAAGAAAGGTGGCTCCTTCGAAGTGCTCCCTGAGATCGTGAATGGTGTTCCACAGATAGAATTGGAATCTATGGATCTGCCTGGTTCAAAGCTAAAAGAGAAAGTGGATAACACCTATCCAGAGGTAGGGGCTCTCCAGCAAAAGCTCAATCAGCCTGAGAAGATGCCGATCAAGAAGAAGGGAAAGCGGTATGCTTGATATTTTATTTTGTTTTATTCTATGGGTTAGTCTTTTTGGACCTATGATTGTGATTTTTAATCTGGACTGTATTTTATTCTTCAGTTGATAGACTGAATATTTCTATCTGGGTTTTCAGCTTGAATGACTAAATTTCGGTGTGATGATTGGTATCATTTTCTGGTACCTCTCTTTTTTAACTTAAAATAAATCCAATGACAAGATTCAGATTTCAGAGCACTGACTCTGAAATCAGTTTATCATGAATGTTGCACTAATTAATGGTGTTTAGTATGGTTTGTTGAGGAGTCTCGCAGTCATACCATTGTCACTTCTAATACAATCATGGAATTAGAAGTGAACTGAATATATAGATTTATTAGTTTCGGTTTTGCTTGCACTTTTAAGGTTGGTTTACTTTTCATTTAAGGAAACTATTTTTTATTTAATACAGTAACTTTTATTTAATTTAAGAAAAAACGAAATATTGATTATCTAAAATTTTCTATATTTAGTGCCTTAAATGGTGTATGGGTGCATCATTTAGCATTTTTCATTTAGTTTTGGCCAAAAAAAACATACATATAGTTATGGTATGTTTGGTCAGCTAATATATGCAATCCCTGCAAACTTCCCTTGCTCCTCTATTGTCCATTAAGTAGTAGAGTATTGTGAATGGAGAAACCTATTGTTAGAAGAGTTTAATCCCGTAGTGATTCAAACTAGTAGTTCAAAAGGGATTAGTTTGGATACCCTTAATTAAACCCCAAAAGAAAAAAAATCATACAAAAAACATCACCAAGAACACTTATAGCAATCCCCTATAATAAAATGTCCAGTTTCAGGTATCCTACAAAAACAAAACGATTCAGATAGTTTTATGTGATTACAATGTTTTATCATATTCTGAGTTTTGATATTTGATTGCAAATGAAAGCTGCGGGCTTCCATCATTTGTCTCGTGGGTACGATTCATCTCGTTCCAAAGATTACGACTAGATTGGGATGGCACGGGAGTTGGTAATATGATAGCAATAATTCATGTAAGATCGGGCTACTAGCCCATCTATTCTTTAAGAAGAATGAAATTAATGACAATTACTTAAAAAGTATAGTTTTACGTCAGGATGATCTTAAAAAGTTAATATATTTTAAGTATCTATTAAAAAATAATTTTTTAGACAATTAATAATATATATTGCCATCTTATAGATTTTAAAAAATCTGACAATTATCTTATTTTTTTCTACATTAAATCAATTCTTATTAAGTCGCAAATTTTTTTTCTTTATTTAATCTAAATTCTGCAACAATAAATGTAATTTAGGTTGAAACTTATTCTAAAAATTAAAAAGAAAATTAATTTAGGGCTCAACTTTTTTTGTAAAAGACGTTTTTCTCTCTTTAAAAAAAATTATTTGATGAGGATGAATGTATATTCAAAGTCTTGATATCTTTCGAAATTTATGGAATATCACCTTATTATTGAATATCTAAAAAATCACTTTTTAAAATGATCCTGATATAATTTAAGTTCCTATTTTATAGTATCTTGGTCAACCGATAAATAGGAGAAGTGAGAACAAAATGGATGCCTCCGTCAAAATCCTCACTACCTTGAAATGGGTGAACGTTTGAAAAGCATCATCTTTCTCATGTTCCTTTCTTCCCAAGCTACCCTGCTCTCTCCCCCCACCCTGTTTTGACTGCATATTAAAGGTTACTATCCAATACTAATTGGCAATGATAGTTGAATTTGTGTTTGGCTGATGGTACACGTGCAAACGGATACAAAGTTTACCAAAGCTCAATTGGTGTAATAATTGTGTCATCAAAAGCCAATTTAGAGAGCAACCAAGGAAATACTAATAATTAAACTATGAATCCAAGAACTAGAAAATGCCCACACCAAACCTTCACTCCTATGTAGTAATATAATTCAATAAAGGACCTTGGAAGCTCAAATCTCGCCGCTTATTCATGTCTCTGCCCCTTCTGTCAAGCCATCGGATGAGCCCAGGGTTCCGCATTAGCAAAGATAAAAAGGATTCGGCATTACTTAACAACAAGACTCTTCCCAGTCGTACTCAACCTTTTTGTGATTGATGTCAAAATTTCCAAGGTAATGGTTCCCTTTTTAATTTTGGAAACTTAATAGTAGTACTAGAAGGTTGTATTGTTGTGGTCAATGAATAATAATATGCTAGAAAAATTGCATGCGCTTTGCTGGAGGACAACTTAAATTTATTTGTTACCCTAAGATATAATATCTGTTGAGTAGAAGTAAATTTTTTATTTTAAATTTCTAAAGAATCCTTATTGTAAGATTTTAAAGAGACATAGTATGAAGAAATTAAGTAAAAGAAAAGAATAAAAAAAGTGAAGACTAAAGAACTTAAATGAGTAAAGTAACAAATTAAAATTGAAAATCCTATTATCACTGTCATTGCTGTTTGTCTTTTTATTTTATTTTTTATTATTATTGTTGGGTTTCTATAATTTTTTTATTCCCTTTTTTTTGTTCTCCCTCTTATCTTTTTTTTTTCCTTGTAACACTTATAAATTTATTATCTTTAATTAAATCTTTTTAGAAAAATAAAAGTCTATAAAAAAATATCAAAAAGAATTTTCATCTCCTAAGTGTTATAAAATTACAATTAAAACATCACTTAATTTGGATGAAAAAAAGTCTATAAAAGGAAAATTCATTTTCTAAAAAGAAACTAAATTGCCAACGTAAAGGACTAAAAATCAAAATTCCGTATAATATTAATTTTCTTAATATGAAATTATCAAAAGTCTAGCTAGAGAACCACCAAATGTCATATTAGAAGGTTAGAAAAGGAATTTAATTAGAGATATAATTAATATATAGGCATAGATAAATATATTTATTAACAGTTCGATTGTCAAACGTCAACATTAATTAAGAACAAAAAGATAGTTAAAGTTAATTCCAAACAAATAGATTGGAATAGATATGGTTTTGAACACCCACCAAATTTAGCCTGTTGTGCCGGATTATGATTCATGCCTCAGGGGCACATATAGGAGCTGTAGCCAGCTTAGAGGACATGAAGAATAAGACAGCAATATTATCCTATATGAAATGTCAATGAGCATTAGAGGAGAGGGGGGCACAATTGTCACTCTCCCATTGACTCCTCTTTTTTTTTTTTTATGTTTTGGATTAGAAAAGCTCATTTGTTCTTTCATTCTTCCTTTTTTTTTTCATTTTAGAGTTTTCTTTTATTTTTGAAAATTTTAATATATATTTTGTAGAAATTTTTCATTTGTGATAAGTCTAAAAAAAAGGTTATACTTAGTGATTTTTGTGGGGTTTGAGAAAATTTTTTCACATTTTTATATTATATATATTTATTAAAATTTTTCTACTATTAAAGAATTTAATATTTGACTATATGTAATTTTTATATATTATGTATTACATTTTGATCTACATGTAATATCAATATATGATGACTATATGTTACATCTTTAATTTTAATGTATTAATTTTTCCTATTAATCCTCTTATAATTTTAAAAGATAAAAATTTAAATACTTAAAATCTATACATCTATCTATACATAATATTATTTCTATCCCCAAAAAGCTTTTTTGAAGCTATCCACATCATCATTTTTTTAATTTTAAATTTTATTTGTAAATTAGCATTTAAGACATTAAGACACATTAATTATACCATGTCAACCCACCCATTAGGAAAAAACAAAAACCACAGAAAAAAAAAAGGATCTGCCCCAACCACTCCCACCCCCACCCCCACCCCCACCCCCTCTCTCTCTCTAGACGCTTCCTTCCATTCCATCCGCCATAGCCTTGATTCCTTGAAGTAAATTTTTTTCCCTCATCCTCATTTTACCCACCTGCTTATCATACGAAATTATGGAAAGCTTGGCTTTTGGTCAATTGATTTTATCTCAGACACTTTAGAAGGTAGATGTATATGCCTTTTTCCTTCTCTTTTAACAGGTTTTTCTTCTTGATTCTTATGAGATCTATTCTGGGGTTTCATAGCTGCTACATAATCCTTAGTAGTTGCTATCGATGGCCCCGCTTTAAATATGACATTGGAAATTGCGTTGGCATTTGAATTCCATTGGTACTAAACATTATTTATTCCTGGAAGACTTTTTGGTGATTTGCGTCATGCCTTCTAAACCTACCATACGTGCATATTAATCTCATCTGCATAACCATGCCTGCCTAAGCTTTAGGGTAGAATTCCAAGGATTCCAAGGTAACTTTGTGCTTATGTGGATGTAAGTGATTATTATTATTTAATTTCTTTTTTTTAGATAGGATTATTATTTAATTTTTTTTATGAAAGAACATGTTATAAATTGAAATTTTATTTTAAGAATACGGCGCCTGTTATGGTTAAGGTGCCGTGTGTATTAATCCTTTCTTAAATTGATCATCCATAATCTTTTGTGTGGCGTAATATGATGTCTGCCAGAGTTCTAGGACCTTTTACATGTATATATATTATATTTAAACTTTAAATTCTATATTTTAATTTTGTTGTTTATAAATTATATCTTTTTATGGTTTTATTTAATGGGAATTTAGGATTTTTTTTACTCTTTTTGCAGGCAACTTTCTTTGGTTCAAAGTCTAATCTGTTAAAAAGGCTTTCACCTTAAACAGTATCTTTTGTGGTATGGTTACATATGAGAATCCTAGGAAGCTTTTTTTTTTAATAGTTGGTATGATCGAATTTTTTTTTTAGAGTTTAGTTTCACAGCAATCTCTCTTGCATCAATTATAGGTTAGATTAGTTATTTCAATTTTTAGTATGCCTCGGATTTACACTACTTGATGTTTGATTAACTTAATTTTTTCTCTTTTATTCAAATTTAGATGAATTTGCTAGAGTCTTTGGATAAAATTTGCTCTTTTATTTTTTTAAAATTTTTCCAGAGTTAATGAGTTATGGCTTTTCATGTGAGTAATCTCAGCAAAGAATTTCATATGGTTTATATTGAATAGAGGAAAAACTAATACTAAGACTAATTAATTCTGAAATTAATTAGGTGTCAGCTATAGTTCATACTAAGACTAAAGGCCTAAAAGTCCTATTTCTTTCCATAGACATTCTCTGGAAATCGGCCTTCTCTCAGTCTCTTACTTCCATCTCTGAATGCTTACAATATTGGGTAGGCAGGTGGTTTCTTTTTTTTAAAAGTCATGTTTTCTTCTTTTTCAGAATTGTGATGAATTGCTACAAAGGTTAACACGGTAATTCTTTTAATGCTATGTTAAGTTTGTCATCCATTCTAATCTTTTTCATATATGTAGGATCTGAAATAGTTTTTATATGCTTTCCTTCTATTAGTAGGGACTTAAGGTCATGGCTTTCATATCACATTGCTTTCATTTTAATCATCATGCTTCTAAGCTCTCCTCAAAGCTCAATAACCATTTGATTCTGTCAAAGCTGTACTCAAAGCTCTACAGTTTCAGAAATCTATTTGCTGGGTATATCCTTTTCCTTCATAGAATCCTGTCAGAGAATGATTTTTTATTATGGTATGATGGTCATTGTATTAATTTCAGGGCAACAGATTGCTGCAATTGTCATGTCTTTCTCTCTAAGTTTCTTGAACAAGTTCTCTATTTCTCATTCCTAGAATGGTATGTTATCTCAACATCTTATTTAATTTCATTCTCTAAAATATTCATGCGAGGAATAAAAAATATAAAACATGCTAAACTGTGGGTGGTGCAAGCTACAAGCATTTTAACTTCTCATTTGACATCTTCAGGGACGTGTACTCAAAGCTCTACATTTCAGAAATCTATTTGCTGGGTATATCCTTTTTCTTCGTAGAATCCTGTCAGAGAATGATTTTTGATTATGGTATGATGGTCATTGCATTAATTTCAGGGCAACAGATTGCTGCAATTGTCATGTATTTCTCTCTAAGTTTCTGGAACAAGTTCTCTATTTCTCATTCCTAGAATGGTATGTTATCTCAACATCTTATTTAATTTCATTCTCTAAAATATTCATGCGAGGAATAAAAAATATAAAACATCAATAACACGAATCATTGATGAGTTTCAAACTAAAAAGACTTAAATATACATATATATTCTTTTTTCCTTGCTCATTGTGTCTGACTCCTTTTTACAAAAAATAAATCACTTAAAAATATGAGATTTTAACAATTTAAAATATTAACACTAATTTGTGGTTGCAGCTTCTATTAATTTTTTTAAATAATATACTCAATTTAAAATAAGTATATTATATATGTATTAAAAATTCAATTTTGAGCTTTAATTAGAATTTTCTCATCACTATTTAAATTCTCCAACTCTTTATCTTCTTCAATCTGCTATTTAAAGTGGGGGTTTTAAAAGATTAAAGGATGTTTAATGATTATGGAAGGGGAAGCAATCTAACAGTTATCAATGTAAAAGCATCTATATATATGTATGTGCTCTACTCCAGATTACTCCTAGCTATACCAAAAAGTTATTTTCCCCACGGTAAACATGGTAAGCCCAAAATTCCCTCTTCTGGAACTTCCTTTGGATTTGCAGCTAGAGATAATCAAGAAGATAGCAGCTGGGGGACCTGAAGAATTAGCAAAATTTCTATTATGGTTTGAGCTATTTAACTGATTTCTACTTTCAATTTTTTTTCCCTATAAGCTGTTGTATGTGCTACAAAAATTGATATAATCTCAAATCGGTTTGCTGTCACAGCTCTAAAAGCTTCCTAAATCATTCTGAGATTGCCAAGATAGTTCCAGCAGTCAATCTGAAAAATTACATCATCAAGATGGATGTCTTAACGGCAAAGCAGAAGGCCATTTTAGCTACATATTATCAACTGAACCACCATGTTGCTCTTTTCATGTATGGTGTTGATCAATTCACACATCAGAGTCTTTAGATAATCGGAATCAAGGATCTCGAAAAGGGACAAGCCAAAGAATATGATAGAATTAATATAATATAATATTATATATTTTCATTTTTATAAGGATAATGTTTTCGAACGATATAATATATAATATTATATATTATGTGGAATTCAAAACTCTTATCTTTATTATAAAAAATATTCTCAAATTTCATTTTATTAAATTTCAATTCTATTATAAGATATGAAAATTTGGATGAGAATATTATTAATTCTAATTTCTCTTAAACTAATTACTCATAGCTTCATAAAAATTTTCTTTCAAAGAATCTGTACAATATTAAGACCCATAGAATTATCTATTATTTTATAATTTTATGAAATATTTATTTTTTAACATAAGAAAATTATCTCTATAAGATTATCCGTAGCGTGAGCGCAGACATTAATACTTGTTAAAAAAAAGGAATCCCGGGCGTAGTCCGGATCAATTTCTAATGAAAAGTGAAACAGCCATCCATCATTAATTCATTATTGAATTGGGTGAACTTGTCCTTTTCTTTTCAATCAGATTCATTAAAGTATATATGCAGTGAAAAATTAAGATCTATTCACGCAATAAACAGTAACAATGACCTTCAAATTTTATCCTAAATGTTAAATCCACCCAGCCATCTTACTCATCTAAAAATAAATCTCTGGCTATATTATCTATATTTCTCTTGATGAATTCCGTTTCTAAAAGTTGCCTTTAAAAAATTATTTTATGAAATTATTGTGGAAAAAAAGAGGTGATTTAAGATTTCTAATGGTTTAATATCTAATTTGATCCCTATTTACTATCTAATTTGGTCACTGAATCATACAAAAAATAGATTGATTCCTAAACTTTTGGATGAAAAAAAAAATAATAGAAACCGTAAAAAAAAATCATAGTTCTTATTCTTAAATAAAAAACTTTATAAATTTCTTCTCCAGTCTAGTTGATTAGAAGTTGAAGAATTCATACAAGAGATATCGGGTTTGAAACCTCTCATTTTCGAAGTAGACCTCTTTTTCTACTTTCTATATAAAAAAAATTAAAAATTTAATGTGAAAATTTGTCCAAAAAATAGTTAAGTTTCTAATCATCCAAAGACTTATTTATCCAAAAATTAAAATTTAAGTATGCAATTATGTCAAATAAAAATTTAAAGACAAAAATCTTCCATACCTAATATTAATTTTATCCTCTGTTAAATCCCCTTTCTGACCCTCTAATATGGTATTTGGTGGTTTTCTTAATAGATTTTTTAGTAATTTCATGTAAAAGAAATTAATGTTGTGTGAAAATCCCTTTTTTGGTCTTCTACATTGGTAATTTAGTTTTTTCTAAAGACAATTGAGGGATAGAAAGATATTTTCATGCTTCTTTTTGGAAAAATGATTTTTCTTTTTATAGACTTTTTTATTTAAATTAAGTGATGTTTTAATTGTAGTTTTATAATACCTAGGAGATAAAAATTCTTTTGACATTATTCATAAACTTTTATCTTTCCAAAAAGATTTAATTAAAGATAATAAATTGATATAAGTGTTATGAAAAAAAAGGAAAAGATAAGAAATAGTAAAAAAAATGAGAATAAAAAAATAATTATGGTAACCCAACAATAAAAAATAGAAATAGAAGCAGGAAAGCAATTATAGTGGTACAATCTCAATTGTTTCTTTAATTATTTAATCTCTTTAGTATTTTTCTTTTTTTTCTTTCTTCTTTATATTTCACTTAATTTTTTCATAATTTATTTCTCTAAAATCTTATCAGAAGGACTCTTTAGAAGTTTAAAATAAAAATTTTAATTTTAAAAATCAAATATTATATCTCATCAGAATAAAAAAAAATTGAACAAAAAAATTCAAGCTATTCTACAACGAAGTGCAAACAATTTTTCTAATATATATATATATATATATTAATTTTAACACCTAATATATTTACATAAATGATCATATGCTAATTATTGTGGTTACAAGTTTAATATCCTTTTGAACTTTTTCTAATGGTTTAAATGCTTATAAGTGAATTGTCAAAATTATCATTTTAGTTATTCCTGTATTTTAAAAAAATGTCTTTATTTGTCTTTTCTAATATAATAATTCTTATAATTTCAACAATATTTCTTTTAATTTCTTTAAAAAAGAATTATTTTTTCCAATATTCAAAATTCCAACAATTTTATTCCTTTTAAGAAAAAGAATTGAAAAAAAAAATCATAACTATCTATATTTTTAAAGAAAGTGTCTTTCAAATTCTTTTAATTTTATTTGAGACAAAATCACAAGAATTTCATCACTTTTCTTCTTTACATTTTATCTTTTTTATCTTTTTTTTTTAAAAAAGGATTTTCTTCATCCTCTCATGGAACAAAAAACTATTTCTCTTTTATGTATTTTAGTAATTTATTTATATCTTAAGTCACTTTGACTTTTAAAAAAATGGCGACTTTCAAATTTTTTTAGTTTTATTTTAGATAAAATTACAAGAATTCTATTATTATTCTTCTTTAGATTTTAATCTTAATTTTTTTTCTAAAATTCCTATAAAATTTATTTTAAAAATTTATTAATAATCTTTTACTTCAAAAATATTATATCATTTGTCATTTTTATTTTTGTCCTCTTTTTTTTTTCAAACTTTTTCTAAATCAAGGATTAAATGTTTAAAGTTTTAAAAATACTAAAAAATTCATATCATTAATATTTATATGCAATAAAGGACAAAACTTTTCATGCATGGTGGTTGGCGGTCGTTGGATAGAAGAGGTAGACAGCTCGGTGGATGAATTCGGCTCGCTTTATGTTAGTGTGGATCCTTCCATATGTTTTATTTCCATTCGACTCAGATGATTTTGACTCAGTATTATCGAATAAATAAATTTTCAAATATGGGCTCAATTTAATGCTTTTTTCTTCTAGGCACCTACTTTATCTCGTTAAGAAATTGGTTTAATATCCAACTAGAAAACGCTCCCGGGTTTTGCCCCTAATTTTTAGTAAATTTTAAATTTTAAAATTGAACTTATTTTCTTTTTTATAATATTCACATATGAATAAGTATAAATTTTTTGATATTATTTTTAATGTGTGGCATAGATATATACATTTTGGTCTTATAGGTTAGCTTTTAAAATTTGATAGAGAGAATAATTTTGGAATAAGGAAAAAAAGATTAAAAAAAATAAAAGTAATTTTACTCAATTTTCAAAACAATAAATAAACATATGAGTAAATTAATGTTATGAAAATACTTTAAAAAATATAATCTATATATAACAAATATACTCAATATAATTAATAAAAGTTTTATTTTAAATTAAAAAAAATAGAGGACTAATAAGAAATAATAAATAATACTTTAAAATTCTTTTTAATTAATTTTTAAATTATAATTCATTATTGTTAATACTCAATTTTAATTGTACAATAATTATTCTCACTATTAATATTTTAATCTCTACCTTTATATATTTTATTATTATTTACTATTAATTTTATCCCCTAAAAGCTATATTAATTTTGAAGGGGACATTTGCTCATTTTCTATTGGCCGGTTACAAATCCTTTTTTTACCTTACCATGGATCTTTCTTCAGGGGATATTTATCTAGCAAATTAAATATAAGATTTTGCTAGGTTTAAATTCGTTGTTATCCTCATTTAATGGCATAGTATATTTCTTTCTCCCAAAATCCATTGGCTTTGGACGGTTAACTTTCGCAGGTTAGGATGAGTAAAAGTGGTTATTCCTCTACTTTTCCTTCCTTATCTTCTACCCCTGCCTTTTTTTTTTCTTACGACCCATCGTCGTTCACTCGTTCTCCCTCCCTACGCCGCTTCCCTATGCTCCCACTCTTCTATTTTCCCAAACAAATTCAACGAAACCTTAAACCTTCCCAAGCTCTGATTTTAGCCATTTGGATCTATTGGCTTTTCCTTCCCTAATTATATCACCTTTTTGTCTCCTTTTACTCCTGGCATTACCCCTTCTCTCAGCGTTCGGTCTCTGCTTTCAGGCAAAGAGAAGAGGCAGAGTAGTAGTTTGGCCCTTTCTCCTAATCGTTGCGCTCCACCACTGACGGTAGCCTCCTCTTCTTACTTTTTCTTCATGTTCTTATCTGTTCGCTCTTTTTTTTTTTCCTCACTTTCAAATTTCTCTGCTGTCTTGCTCAGCCATTTGGTAAGTGTTTTTTTTCTTTTTCCCACAGCCATTAGGTAAGTTTCTTAATGTAGCTTTGAATTTCACTGTGTTTCTTTAATAATGTTTTGTTGAAGTATTTTGTTCGGTTGTTTTCCACTACATTTCGTTTTTAGTTTAGATATTTTTTTTCAATCATGTGTTCGTCTGTTTTGTAGAGTCCCCATTTCGTTATAAAAAATGCAGGTAGCCTTCAATCATAGCAAGTCTTTTATGTTAAAATGCTATTGAAATTACTATACTTCCTCAAGTTTCATTGATTCTTACTACGAACACTTATTTGAGAACATCTGAAAACTTTTGTAAATTCTTTTATTTTTTTGGAGTTCAATTTTCAATATTTGTTGGATTGAAATCTCTCTCTGTTGCAGCTTATATATAGTCTATTTAAGAGGTCAAAAGGCCACATCAGTTAAGCTTGATCAAGTAACAAATTGTCATGATTGCTAATTTCTTGTGGTTGTAGTACACATTAGGCATTCTAATAACCAATGAAAAATTCCATGTTAGTGTAATATTATCTTTTAGAGTTGGTTACAGTTAGCGCTCAATTCTACTCTTTGGTTTTAGTACAAAACAGTCCAAAATAATTATTTGTTGGTATGGAATGTAAGGAAGAATTCAAATTTTTGTATATAAATTAAATTCGGATTAATTACTATAAATTTCTATCGAACTTGATTTGTCTCTCTATTTTCGTCATGTCTTTAGCTGATCTTTGTTGCTGACTGGGAAAGTTATTTCACAGGTAAAGGTAACCGCTGCATCGTATAGATTTGTCATCTTCCATGCAC
The DNA here is from genome assembly GCA_030664755.1 of Microcos paniculata. Classification (NCBI taxonomy): domain Eukaryota; kingdom Viridiplantae; phylum Streptophyta; class Magnoliopsida; order Malvales; family Malvaceae; genus Microcos; species Microcos paniculata. The sequence goes on from CP131461.1 coordinate 23,026,850, forward strand.
CTTATGTTAGTCTCTTTAATGACCTTTGAGAATCTCATTCTTAGACTAATTGACTCTGGCTGTCTGTGAATAATATAGTTCTATGAAAGTAACAAATGATAGTCATGAAATGCATGATTTCCTTTTTTCTTTTTATCATTATAATGTAATCTTACTATGAATATTTATACTCTAATATTTTCCATGGCTCTCATTTGAATGTTCATGCATATGCTACGAGTTGCAAATAGTGAAAGTTAATTCATACATTTTGAAATTAGATTTTTTTTTTTAAAACCATAGGATATTTACTTTCTTTATTCTTCTGGATATTGGCTGACATGAGTTTGTTCTTCAATTATCTATCTATGGCCTTTGATCTGCCCCTTTCTTTTGTCTCTTTTGCATGGCCTTTTCAAATTGGTAATGATGAGAAATACATTAATTATTTGTTAATTCTTAAGGTAAATGTAGATTTGTATTTTTTGTTCCCTGGGAAGTTGCTCTGAGAGTAGCTAGCAAAATGACATGACACTGCATTTAAATGGATTCATAGAGTATTGAGAAAAATAAATTAAACAATTACATCCTAAAGTTCAGCCCCCTGGGCTCATTTGATATTAGTTGTAGTAGTTGGTAAGCCATGTTGGTGCTTTATCTTCTTTTAGTCATATTATTCCATCAAATCTTCTTTCCTAATAGCTACTTCTTCATTGAGATTAGAATACTAAATCATTGCTCATGTTTAGGTTTGTAAAGGAACATTTTTACTGTTTCCCAGTTTAGATAAGTGAGGCTGTTGAAGGGGTAAGTTCTGTCCTACCTCTTTTATAGTTGTATTTTCTTTCAAATAATGACAGATTGAAGTGAAAAATCTCACTTCAGTGAAAAACCCCTTTTATATGTTGAAGGCTAATTATTATGTTTACTGTTTTACAGGTAATCAAGTTTGATTCAAATATTTATAGGTAATCAAGTTTGATACATTACTGATAATGTGTTAAAAAAAATTGACTTTCTCATTGAAATAGTTTATGCGAAATAGATTTTTTAACACTTTCATGTTTAATGATAGGATAGGTCAATATTTGTAGCTTATATGGACAGTGACACCAAATTCTTGAAAGCCAGATCTTACTTCTGTAAGTTTTCTGCTTAGGTAATTTTTTATTCGTTCTCTGTCAAATTCATGTTGTTTTCTAGATGCCATGCTCCGGCTATGCTGTTCCACTTTCTAGATTTTGTTTCATTAAATAGAAATGGTTTGCTATTTGCTATTTTGATGCCAAGTACACTGATTGTAAATAGGTAATTTCAAATTCTTCTTCTTTGTTTGGATGGATAATTGTTATTAATATCTGAATACTGCAAACATTTTTGGGCTTTTGGTAAATTTTGACTGTTCTGTTTTGCTGTTTGCTTGCAAATTTTGGTTATTTTTATCATTTCTTTTTTACATGAAGTCATTATCTATATAGAAAGTTAGACAAAACAGTTTAAACAAAGAAAAACAGTTAGGGGTGAAGGAGTCCATATTCAACAGTTTCAAATGTCACATTTTGCTAGGACTTGAAATATGAATTTAGATTTTGAAAGAATAAAATAACAGTTAAAATTGTAGTAAAAGAATTTTTGCGTTCCTAGGGCCATTGGTTGCTAATGCCACAGAAAAGTTTGTTGCCTTAGCACTTCCGACGCTGAGTTTAAGTTTGTTTATAATGCATTAACGTCCAAAGTTAAAACAAAATTCTTCAAAAGACAACATCTCTTTGCTTCATTATTTGCGATTTAATTGAACATGAGATTTGGTTTAAATTGAAGATGTATTGTTTCAGAAAACCTTTCAGGCCAAACAAAAAGCTAAGGTAAAAGAATCACATTCAGTAGCAGCGGCAACATAAGGGGCAAGAAGACTACTGGGTCACCTCAAGAGATGAAGAAGATAAAGCATAAGAACAAGCTCCAGGACTCCAATACCAAGGAGCCCTGCATCTTTTGTCTCAATATGATAGTGAATAATTTCGTAAGTTGTGGTGGTAGGCGTTCGTGGTCACTGAAGGTGGAAAAGGAACAAAAAGAGTAGCGTTAATATGTGTAATCATAGAATATTGTACAGCGTCAGTTTTGCTTTTTATGTTATTCTAACATATATACTAATATTTTGTTGGATGTTCAAGTGCTTCTAAAGCAATAATGTGGCTAATATAACTTACGTAGTTATGAAGCATTTTACTTATTTTTGGTTAAAGAACAATATAATTTTTTCTCTATATAAATAAAACTATATAAAACCAACTACTATCTTATCGACTAATATTTCTACTGCTGCTACTTGATCATTTCACTCACTTCTGATGTAACCAAATCAATATTTGTTATCAAAGATAACAAAAGAAAATATTAATTCTCCCGCAGCGTTAGCGGCGGGTATTCATGCTAGTTACGTATTAATTATTTTCACCGCACCGCTCTACCAAGCAGCTTAGGAGCTCTATATGGTCGACTGTCGCAGTCCACTTCCCGGAACTCTCTCACTCGTTCCTTAGTCAAAGCAAAAATGGAAAAGCCGACAACGATCCCAGGAAAATAAACTAAATAAATCGCGACCTCGCGAGGCACCGTACATCGTCTCGCGATTGTTTGAGTTTCGTATCCATTTCTGGGAAAGACAGAAGCTCACTTCGCGAGTCTCTATCTCTTTATAAAAATGGAAAAGGCTAAGGCTTCCTTCATTACATTGCATCGGTAAAGCCAAGATTTTCCTTCTTCTAATCATTATTTCTCTCTTGTTTTCTTCAACGGGAATGCTTTGCTTTTAGTTCTGGGTTTTTACTTTGTAATTCGAGTAACCATTTGGGTGGTTTTTTTTTTTTTTTAAATCTCTCATTTTTGCAGTCTTTTCGAGCCCATAAACTCGGAATCTGCAAGGCTACCCCTTTTTTCGGCGTCGGAGATATATGATGGAGAATTCCGCTGCCCAGAATTTGAATCGGTTGACGGAGGAGGAGAACAAATCGCTGTCATCTTTAGCAGAACCCGAAAAGGTGAGCCTTAAGGATCGGAATCATCGGCGAGATTTAAAAGTAAGATCTGGCTCATCCTTTAATTTGATTCTCTTTTTAATTTACTTTATCTTTTCCTTTACCAACTGTTTCTTTATGGCTTACTCTATATTTAGAGTTGCCTGGATTCACTGAAAAGGTTTTTCCAGATTATAACGGGAGATGAGCTTCCAAAGGTTTTTCCTTTTTTCCTTATTCTTCTCGTTTGATTCATAGTTCATGCCTTTTGTTTTATTACACTTTGATATTTGTTTTCTATTGTCTGTTAATTTTGTTTTTTCCATTTTAAAGCATCAATAATGTAAAGCATGATTTTTGTTGCTTTCTTGTAACTTCTTCTGCTTTTTAAATGTCTATGTTTGTTATATTTCTTTCCCTAGAGAAAGGATTATTGGGATTCAGTGACAAAATCAGTGTGGAGGACGATTTTTGAGGCTCGGGAAATGAAAAAACAATGGAAAGCCTCAATGAAACTGGAAGAATATGATGAGAGAGCAAGACAAATACTAAAACGTGCGCGTGATGCTTCAGAAGAAGCCATAATTGAATTGAACAGGTTGCAATCCTTGATGGAACCGGTGCAGCAACAACTTCTGGGTGAAGATCATGCACAACCTGGCTCAAAAGTTGATAATTCTGTTATGGAAGGCCAAGGTTTAGAAGTTGGGGAAATGATAGCATCCTTACAGCGGCAATATTATGCTCCAAACTTTGTAAAGAGCAAAGGGGATGATTTTCCTGTGGAGCTGGAGAATCTATTAGCAACGGTGATTTATGAAATTAATTCTGAAGTTCAGAAGGTAAATGTTTCTGAGGAACTAGTATTGGATTTTGCTAAACCTATTTTTTCTAATGAAATAGATAGCCACTGGAATTCATAATGGTTGTATTCATTCATATGGTTTCTCGTTTTATTTAGTCATAATTTTCAGGTTCAAGATTGGATGTTCATGGAATTTAGAATTTGAACCTCTTGCTATTTATTTTCTTTCTATTATCAACTATAATCTTACTTTTCTTGTTATGAAAAGAGGTAGATTAATGGGATCTTGATTTGATTGATTTAGTTAATGCACAAAATAACAACAGCAACAACATTTGAATTTTTAAATCCAGATTCTGTTTATGTTGCTGCGGAGAATTATGGTTTGAAGGATAAAACAATTGGTTTTAAGACCACTAAAGTTCGAATCCCTACTTGTTTCACAATCTTCATTTTCTGGAATAAACTTTAATTGCAAGATGGTTAATAGTTGGTGATTGGCGTTTGAAAATGTTAGGTTCATCTTGTCTCACAGGTCAAGTTTGTTTTCATTGTTTGTAAAGTTTTTTTTTTTTGGTCATATGTGTTACCTTCAAAATTTAACAACATACATTTTATTTCCATCTCCTAGCTATACAAGATTAAAATTTTCATTTCCCTTAAGTTTTCTATGATATAATCTTTCTTTCAAATATTCCATTTATCAAACAAAGCTTAATCATTTTAAACCCTGTTATAGGTTTTGGTAATTGAGGGCTTGAGGTTACCGGGGTTTGAACCTGGGATGCTGAAACTAAGACTCCAGCACTCTACCAACTTACCACATAGTTGCTTGCGACCTTGTTATGGTTTTATTTGTTTGGATCTAGTCGTAATTTGCTGCATGGTCTCTTGCTTTAGTAATTGTCACTGTTACTTTCATTTTTCTTTTTTGGTCAGTGCCATGTTAACTATGTGGGTCTAAAGTTGAATTAGCCTCTTTTCATTAGTTACCACCAATGTCATTTTGTTTTCATAGAAAAATCTAACATCGGGTTATTTTGTTGGGTTGTGTTTAAATTGGTTCCCCTGTTCTTTATAATATATAGATAGATGAGTTGTTGACTAAGCTTTTAGTTTTTTGCTCTGCAACTTAATGCCACTTATTGGCAGATAGTGACTCCAGGAACTGCTTACTACTCTTTTCCCCTAAGTGATCTAATTACTGATAAATTTTCTCTTATTTATTGTTCTTCCTCCTTTTTGCAGCTTTCTGGACATCCTGTGAACTTGAAGTTTTCCATGCCCTTCCTCCAACCGGATCCAAATAACAACCGTAACAAAATACATCGGATGAGTAAAAAGGTAAAAAGACTTCCTTTGACCTTACTTATTTTACCTTTACTTCATGAACTTTCTTTATTGGTTGCTCTCACTATTCAGCAAGGACATATAGCATTGATGGTGTTCTTCTATATGCATACCGAAATTGTGCTAAAGAAGGTAATGACTTCTGTCACCCCCTCGAATTTCTTGATTTTCAATTTCTTCTTTTAAAATATTTTAACTTTTTCATTTTATTTTGAAAACAAAGCCATGGAAAAAAGCGGAAGTATTAGTAGTAGAAAAGATCAAGGATGCAGAAGCAGGAGAGAAATTGAATAATAAATTAGGGCCTCCCAAACGTGCATTGGAACATGTGATCAATAGTGCGCAGACTACTTGTAAAGAGGCAAAAAAGCAAGTGAATGACTGCAAATGCTGGTTTCTAATGGGGACCCCACGGTTTCGCGGCTTAATTTATCCCAACTGTGACGAGCAATGTGGAGTTAGCTCAGAACTTGTTATCCCTGGTGTGGACAGTGAAGCTTTAGGGTTGGACTCCCTCCCTGTTGGCTCTATTCAAAATGGACAATGTTCTAGGACCTCCAAGCAGGAGGTAAGTTTTTTGGAAGAGCTAGTGTTGGCTTCCATATTAGCTGAATGTTCAAAATCATGATTCTTGTCTACTCATTTTTTATTCTGTGATCCTTCATCACTATAGACCATAGGGAATAGGGCTAATAACTTCAATTGAATCTTAATTCATGGCAGATAGATACTTTTCAACCAGTTAACTTGTCTTATTTTTTGACATCCATAGCTAGGTATACTGCACTAATCACTCCTCCATTCTCCTTGATGCGTAATCTAATATTTTGGTATTTATAAGTCCCACTGAGTTTTAGCCGACACAAGTGTAGAAGGTTATCTATTTTTATGCTCTGTTGGCTTCGAAGAAGATTTCTCTATTGTGCATTGAACTGCCGCAATATTATTTGAGAAGTATTATGTGATTTTTTTTTCTTAGTTATCCTTTCAGTGGAATGACATGGTACCTGGAGACTTGCAAACTCTGCGAAACTCTGCAGACTTCGCACAGATTCTTGGTAAATTACTGTGCCCTCTTAATGATTGATTAATGGGGATTGCATTTATTCAAACATTGATATCTCTTAACTGGAATGGGAATTGCTTTGTGTCTTTAACATCTTATCTGCTTTCCTTATTTCTCATAACTATTGATTTTGTCAGTAAATAAAGAATAGTAGTACTATTAAGTTGGTTTGCACCAATCAGTTTAGGGTACGCTTGGTGCACTGGATAGGTAGAAATAAGGAGAAAAATCATGTATATTTCATAGTACGGTTTGTATTATTTACATAGCGGAGAGGATTAATCATCCTATTGGTGTCGGATGGATCAATCCTCTCCATTTTTAGATGATTGAGTCATCCTATACCAATAGGATGATTAATCCTTTTGACAATTTAATCCTATATAAATAAGACAACCATACTACAAATTACGCATAAATTTTCTCCTTATCTTATCTCACCCTATCCGGTGCACCAAATGTATCCTTAAAAGTCTTCTGTTTCATATGGTCTAATTTTTATTTTTTTATTATTATTTTTTTTGCAATGGCCTAAGTATGAATTTTGGTTTAATAGGTTTAAAACATGTTGTAGTTAGTAGAAAAATGTTTTCCATTGTCAGGTCTTCATCCGATATCTCAAGCATCTAAGGTTAGAATTTGTTTAGTTCGACTGCTATAGATTCTACACATTGAAGTTACATCAAAGACAAATCCATCCTAGACATCCCACATATTCAGGTGAAAAAAAAATGTTCCCATCTGATTCTAAACACGCTAGCATTGGCTAGGAAGTTTGTGGCATTTAGAAGAAAGGAAAGAAGGGCAGGGGGAACCCTCTGAACTTACTGTGCTCTGATTATTTGTGTGATATCTGTTCTAGATGTTACAGCACCATTAGAGTCATGGGAAGCAAGTGGCTGCAGCAGTGAGGCCAACTCTCATGTGGCACCTGAAGCAGACGGGGATAACGAATGTTGGCTTGTAGAGATAAGCAAGTTGTTCCCTAAGATTAAGGATGGTGGCTTCTTTGATGTGCTCCTTGGGTTGGCAAAAAGTGTTCCACAGAGACTTGCACTAAGGGACAATAACCACATAGTGGAATCTATGGATCTGCGGGTTTCAAAGCTAAAGCAGAAATTTGATAACACCTATCAAGAGCTACGGGCTCTCCAGCAAAACAAGCGAAAGCTCAATCAACGTAAGAAGATGCCGACCAAGAAGGGAAAGCGGCCTGATTGAGATATCATTTTGTTTTATTCTATGGGTTGCACCAAGCCAATGTCTATTTGGACCTATGATTGTGATTTTTAATCTCGACTGTTTTATTCTCCACTGATGGACTGATCCTTTAAGTAATTTGGTGGTGAATATTTGTATTTGAGTTTTCTGCTTGAGTGACTAAATTTCAGTGTGATGATTGGTATTTTTTCCTGGTACCTCTCTTTGTTTTTTCACATATAAAAGAAATCCAATTACAAGGTTCAGGTATACTCTGAAATCAACTTTTTCATCGATGTTTCTAATTGATGCTGATGTATGGTTTGTTGAGAAGTCTCGCGGTAATGGTATTCTCATTTCAGATCGCAGTTGACATGACAAGCTTTCCAAGATCAAATGGTACCTTTGGCTAGCTCAGTGGAATAGAAGGGATGACTTTTTATGGCTTTATGGAATAGTAGGGAATTGAACATATAGTTATAGAGCTTGTATTTGGGTGTCAAAAAGTTACTTTTCTTAAGGTATTGCCAAACAATTTTTTGTTTCATAGAAAAGCTGGTTAGGACTGTAAAAGCTCACTCAATCCACTGATTGTGAGATTCTTTTATATTTGAGAAGTGCTTTTGTGTTAAAACCACACTTTTTTACAATAATGTCAAACATTAAAAATAATTTTCAACTGCACTTCTTCTTAACATCAATTTTTGAATGTCCTTTTTTAAAATCGAGTTTTTCTTATCCACAACTGCACTCCCCAAATCCCAAATTATTGTACTATACATCATTTTGTCTTTTTGATTTAATGAGATTAATATGTGATAGTATGAAAAAATATTTTCCAAAAGCAATGTGTTAACTATAATTAAAATACCAACGAGTTCAGCTCAGACGGTCATCCTCAGGACCTCAGGTTCAGGACGGAACAAATTGACAGGTAAAAGGGTAGGCGGATTTTATTGCAAAGCAATATTCAAAAACAAACAGAAACATCACACGCATAACACCAAGAATACTTTATAACAATCCCCATCTAATAGAAAATGTGCAGTGCCAGTTTGGCAAAGTATATATCCTGGAATGAAGGCATGTCTTTGTGTAGGCATCATAGGATTAGGATAGGATAGGAAGTCATTGGCAGTGCATCTTATTTTGATTCAAAACAGAAAGAAGAGACTTCAATCGACTGCAATCTGGAGTCATCCGTTCCACGTTAATTCGGGCGTGAAAATTTGTTACTCTCATATATGGATTTGTAAAATACAACAAAGAGTGTATGTTTTCTGCCTGTGTAACCCTATCAAAACCAATGCAAGGTGCATCTTTATATACAATTTTCAAACTGGAAAAATCCTGTTCCCACTACCAATGGAGCCGGAAACTGGCTGCCTGCATTACCGGATGCAGAAAATATGCACCTAATGTCAATGCAGTAATGGTCAAATAGGGCAACCGAATAAATTCCTTGTAGTAGTCTTTGGGCAATTTTTGACGGCCATCAAGGATAGCTGCAAATGGAATGATGCTTGTTCGATTCTTTACGGCTTCAAAAGACTCACCATGTCGAATAGCCAGTCTCCTGTCACCATTCCATACACCAAATAGATGATGTGCAATCAAACCAATAGAAGCTGCAACAGCTACAGAGTTTCCAATCCAAATTGTGTGGGCCAAGCACCACATCACCTGCCCTACCATCTGAATAGATAGATAAAACTTAAAAGTTGACAATATGAAACATAGAACAAGAAACAGAATGTTCATAAAAAGAAGCTTGGATGGTATACAAAATTCTATGTAGACGCGTTTAAAGATAGTTGCAGGTTTTTCCTTCTTTCTTTTGGTGTCGGTTTGTGTGTGCACGTCCTGAAGGGCTTATTCGATGCGTAATACTGTTGCAACAGCTTACGAAATTAAGTTTATTCCCTATCACTAGCAATGCATGAAATATATATTCCTTTGTAAAGACTAAAGAGCATGTCTTACTCTGGTGGCTGGCTGGCAGGGTTATATATTGTTGCCAGAATAGACCATAACCTTGAAGGCCAGCCTAATATGCACTTCAGTGACTATTATCTTATTTTATCCCAACTTCTCACCAAATAAAAATCAAGTTCCAACAGATGAAAATGGACATTTATATCAAGATAATAGGGGTGAACCTGTGGATGTCGGGTGATTCTCATGATGCCAGTTTCCCAGAGATGCATTTTAGGCTTGTCAACAGCTGCTACCTCTAATAGATTAAAGGTAGAAGGATATAGGAAATAGAAGGAAATAAAATTAGAGAGCCACACAAGTTGATGTACTCCAGGAGCATCTTGAAGCTGCCATAACTGCACCCCGTCATACCTGTGGTTGATGAAGTAAACCTGTAATGCAACCACTTGGAAAGTCAACAGTTGGAACAAAGTCAACAAGCCTCAACCATGCCTTTGAAAGGCCAAGAGTTTCAAACTACAAAAGAATGAAAATTCAACTTATATGAGGGGCCCTTCATTCAGGGTAAGAGATTTGGAACTCACAACTGTGCTAACAGCCAGCGGAAGAGATACACCAGCAAACAGAACACGGAATGCACGTTTTCCCAAGAGTTTCTCACCCGTGTCTCGGAAACTAGCCAAGCCACTGTGGACAGTGGCAAATATGAGGATGAGCATCAACATGACAATCTGCAAAGGCTGCCTTTAGGCTCAAACTCATATTATCAAAGCCCTAACTACTACAGAGCAAGTAAAGTCACAGATAGCTAACAGTTTACGGTCTCTTCTATACGGAAAAATAAAGATAAAAGCTAATTCTAAACATAAAGCAAGGTATGAGTCTTCATAGGGTAAAATAAAGATAAAAGCTAATTCTAAATACACAGCAAGGTATGAGTCATCTATATTTATATCAGAAAAAGCCTTCAAAATTCAAAACTACATTCAGCTCATCACGCTTGAGAAGAGAAGTTTAATGTGTTGAATGTTTTTGTATACATGACAGGCACAGTTAAAACATTCAAGGTTCATTTAAATCAATAGCTTAAGCTAGAGGTTCTAAAACTAGAACTTTTTTTGCTCTAAAGAAATATGTTCATGTCAGCCATTGATGTCCTTGGTCCATCATCATAATAATTTAATGAAGTTCCCCGGATAGCGCAAATATGGCTATTTCTAAGATATTCTATAAAGCAACTTCATTGCTGCCATTTGCTTCTTGCGGAAATTCATATCAAAATCCCTACTTCCTCTTCTGATAAAAACAAAATTTTCATCTTCTTGGTTATGTCCAGCTGAGGGTTAACTTCTATTAAAATGGTTCACGGTTAACCATAAACTTTTTCATAGAAATTTAATTAGAACACATTCTTGTGTTACCTTGATATTAGAACTCTCTGATGGTTGATAGAATAACTTCAACTTTTTTACTAAACCCCCCGATATCTGCATTTTCACAAATATAATTGCTGACTTCTCTATTGTAGAGTTAAGAACATTTACGAAAATATCTTTACTGACACATCACACATGACAAGCTTTCAGAACTGCTTGGATGTCTAGTATTCCAACATCTAACTTAAGCATATAGAAAGTAGAATAAATAAATTCCATCAGAAGTAGATTCCACTTCAGCCCACGTGCAGATTATCAATAACTAATGCTATCATTAACCCGCCCAAAGTATACATGGTTTAAGAAAATATATCCTATTAGTGGACTGGTTGAGAGAGTCAATTGGTACAATAACATTCTAGCGAATAAGTTTCAGCAGATAAATTATCATGTCTACTCCTTCAAACAGTTAATGCATCTTAAATGTTGTTCCTTCAACCATAAAATCTGCTAGTTCCTGAGGGATACAGACCTTCAAGTCCAGCACCAATCATTTCAGAACTTCCACTTACAAAACAGAACCCATAGACCCAGCTCATGCTTTGTTGAACACGCATTATTCAATAGAAATAGGATCATTATCCAGTGGAGTTTGAAACCTCCAGCATTGAGTTCATGTATTTGTCACATCTCTATGAAACCGTATACACAAGGAACTCAACAATCAACATTGAAAAATTAAATACAAATTATTCAGTTAAATGAAGTTGTGGCAAGCATCTAAATTTGCTTGATGGCAGGGTGTATAAGATATAATTCAAACAATAATACCATAATAAATATGTATTGAACTCGATTTTAGTACAAGGCACAAGCAACGTTGTAATCTAAATTAAACATTTTGATTGAAAAAGGCAAGAGCATAGATTAATGGCAGCAAGCAGTAGTTCAAATTTGGAACCAAAAGTAAAATTGGCCAGGACAAGGTCCCAGACGTAGGCAAAATCATGCTAAGGAGAAACTAACCTCATGGCTGTCCGAGAGGCGTGAAACAGCATCAATAAAAGCTTTGCCATAGCCAGTAGAGTTATCAATCCAGACAACATTAAGAATATAAAGAACAACTCCCAAAACAACAGTAAAATAAACCCAAGAAACAATGCTTTGGTTCCCCAAATCGAAGGCCGCAGAGTCCTCACCCACCGGAGGCAGAGGCTCCTCCGAGGAGGAGGCATCAGTTTCCCCAAGTGAAGCTCGGGCAAGAACTCGGATTCTACAAGAATTTGAGCAGAAAAAAGGGGCTTTAAGCAGTGTTGGGCTGGTGGCTTTTCTGGGTTTGGAAGAGTTTTGAAGATAGAGAGATGAAAGCGGTCGAAGAGGGTCTCTTTGGGTGCTGAGTTTGGATGGTTGAGGAGAGGAAAGTAAGGAGTTTGCTACGATAAGACAAGTTGCCATCTATCTCTCCTACACGGAAAATTTAGCGACAATCACTCAACAGAGAGAGCTTTTGGGAAGTTGATGATGGGGTTACCAGGGTCAGCTCCAAACAACGGCCCAACCAACACTGAAAAATTTGCAGAAAATTGTACTTTGTCGTGAGCTTGTGAGCATGATAAGGCGAACCGATACTTGGAGGTTGGAAGCCGGAACTTGGAACTCGAGAGAAACTAGTAAAATACTCCGTATACTTTATTAATATAATCATAAAGTATATTTTCTCTCTCAAAACTGAGTGAGTATTTGTTTGAATATGGCATTAGTTTGTATCGAGTTACCAAAAACGTTTGTTAGTTTTTTTTTTTTTTTTTTGAGAATAAAGGTAGATTTCCATTAAATAAATGAACTATTATAATCACTAATAACATGATGTTGAGCCCAAATTGATAACTTCTCCATCCATACTTATTCATTGTCTAAGTTCAGACCAAATGTAGCTAACTCATAGCCACTTTGTTTCCATCGCTAAAAAAGTTTGTTAGTTAATAGTGCTAGTCATGGGAAAATATCACTTGCAATATCACATTTTTAAAATCAATAAATATTAGTCGAGATGATAATATCAAAATTTACCGTTAAAGATAAAAGAGTTAAATATGATTTTATGAAATTACATTTGTTAGAAAGATTTTAACTTTAATATTATCCGTTAAAGAAAAATAATCTTGAATTAATAAGAATTCATCATCTAGATTCACGAAAGAAATGAAAAGATAAATAAAAAAAAAAGGGGAAATTGATACCAAAAAATGATAAAGATGCTAGATTAGATAAAGTGGGAAGGAATAGGGGCATCACCATATTAAATAAGTGCCAAGTTGGTCACTCTAATTCTAATCTATTGTGTTGTGTTTGGCCCAAAAAACAAAGAGTATAATGTGCCGTGCTGGCTGACCTAACTCAAGTGGCCAGTGGGGGATAGTTTTATCTCTTAATTCTTAGCGTTAGGTAATGAGACGTGTGTTGAAAATTACTAATAAAGATCATGGATGCACAAATGGGACCAGTTAGGTATAGTTGGTAGTGGGGGGGAAAAAAATAATATCAAAGCTTTCTTAGTAGCTAAGCAGCCTAAGCTACCTTCCCTTTTCTTCACTTTTTTGCTCTCCCTACTTCCACTGGTGAGGTGACTGAGTTAGAGAACATATAAATCAAAGCAAATTTCACAACTTTGATAACTGAAAAGAAAAGAAAAGAATAAAGGGCTGCTATAACTAAATTGGGCCTATACCTAACCCAATCCAGATTCTTCATCTTAAGCTTAGCTTTTACGATTGGACTCTGAAGTCGTGCTTTTCATCAAATAGCAAACACCTCTACCCCATTGAAGTATGTTGGAGGCCCATATATGCTACTGGTCTATTGCCATAACAATTTTAACAACTTTTAGATGAAAAATATATATTTCAATAAAGTATTTTTGTATTCTATTGATCATTAACATGTACAGTTATCCAGACCAAGGACAGTTTCTTTAATTCTTTTTTCCAAACATAGGTGGAAAAATGAAGACATGTATTGCCTACGGAAAAAATAAATTATACAATTAATATTTAAGTGACTTTTCTCAAGTATATATAAATATATATAAATATAAATATATATATATATATATTTATCATGCACACTGTTAAACTCTATTTTAACTCTATAAATATGTCTTAACATCATTCATCTTCCTCTTTTCAACACCGTGAAATACTAATTTTAATCAACTTTGCTTTGAAGGTGAAATTGGAAGAGCCTGATGAAAATGGAGCTAAAATGGAGTTGATTCTTGGATTAAGTTACAAGGAGCAAAAATCAACAAAACCCGTCGACGGATGAGTACTTTAGTCGTCGACGGGTAGACTTGGTAGAATTAACATCTTCAACCACATGCTCATCCGTCGACGGATGGCCTCTTACCCATCGACGAATCTATTGAGAAGTCCTTTTTCTGCAGCTGCAAACAACTCATCCATCGACGGATGGCCTTTTACTCGTCAATGGATCTATCGTTTTCAGCTGACAACAAGGCCATTCATGTGCACACGTTTTGAGGGTGATTTGAGGGGCCCAACTCGTCAGTAACAATAGTCAATTAAGGAGAAATTCTTATTTTACCCTTTATCTCTATGTCTCACTTTCTTTGTAACCCTAGGAGTTTATTGTAATTACAATACTTTTCTTTACTAAAAGAGAGAAGGTTTTGTAGAGAGAGAAGAGAGATTGAAGAGGAATTTATAGAGTTAGCTAGAGAAAGGAGAGGTAACTTGGATTTTTTGGAATTTCTTGTGTTCTTTACTTATGTCTATGTGTAGCTAAACTACTAGATACTTCAATCTTTTGAATGAATTAATTCTTTGATTTGCAATTGTGAGACTCTTGTGATTAATCAATTTCCTAACCATTGTTTGTTCTTTAAACCCTTGCCATTAGAAGATGATGAGCTAGTTTATTATCTTGTCTCTTGAGTTGCTTGATTGATTAGTTGCAAATAATTAATTAGGTGATTCAATTACTTGCTAATCTTTGAATACCCATCCTTCATTTAGGGGATTCTTAGAACTTAGGTAGCAATTGGATGTATTGGTTATATCCAAGGGGTTTGAAGATACAAATTAAATGATATATGCTGAGTATATTGTTATTTGTTGCTAATTACATCTTTTTATTGATTAATGCTCTTCTATGCTTAAATTTAAATTGCTGAGATTTGGTTTAGTAATAGAGGAAGGGATTGATAATGAAACTTAAGTAATTGTTAATGCATGCTTAAAGAAAGATTCGTTAATGTGAGGCTGGACTCTAATCAATTAAATTAGCCAAATTGATGGGGGAATAACCGTTTAGTGAGTTTAGGATCAATTACTATATCAAGGGATTAGTTCTACAATAGATTGGAGGCTTTGATCACCATTTACTTCTTTGTAAGGACGAATCCCACAGAGAACTAATATGATCTATTGATACTTTAAAAAACAAATAAGCAAGAAGTTAACAATAGCAATAAACTATGATCTATTGATCCATATAGTTGATGATCCATTTACTTCTTATTTAACTTCTTGCTTATTTGTTTTTTAAAGTATCAATAGATCATATTAGTTCTCTGTGGGATTCGTCCTTACTTCCCTTACTATATGTTAGAGTAGTAAGGTTATTTTTGGTGCTCAACGACACGCATCACACACATAATTAGTTTTTCACTTTTAAGGAGGTTTACAATATAAATTTAAAAGGACAAAATAAATTAACCCGAAACATAATCAAAGAATTTTTCAATATATAAAATTAGATAATACATTTAATCAAACACTACCGATAATTCTTTGTCAATATTTCTTTTGAATTTATAATCCACGTGTCATATGAGGGATAAAGTACATACAAGTCATCTTCATTTTGACCGAAAGATTGACCAATCTATCTATCTATATACTACATGCGAACAATACATACGGAATCATCATGTAGAATCAAATTCAAAACTGGATCATCAACTATATGGATGGACCATTCTTGCGGTCTCCACTCTCCACCACTAGAAATTGCATGTCAATCCTCTTTCTCTTCTCCTTACTCTCATATAAGCATGTGCCACATTTTATATCTAGCTAGCCAGCTATTAACACACGTTCAATTTTCCACACGAGGTTATGAATATTATTTGTGATCGTAGGGAAGAAGGCAATGTGGAAAGGAAATGGTTGACAGAGTACTTGCAAGCAAAGAAAATGCAGTTTAAAGGGTATATGAAGTTTAGACGTAGGTGGACATTATATTGCTAGCTAGCTACAATTACAAAATCCCTCTTGGTTTCAGTTTCACATCTTTCATGAAAACGACGCAAAACCATCCACGTGGGAAATGTATCGAATGTTTCTTGGAAAATTCTGAACCAAATCCCAATAACGATTTGCAATCAACAGCTTCCTTTACCCGAACAAATAGGTAGATGTCTCAGTTGATTTTATAACGATATCTTCATCTTTATAAATATATTGGTATAGCTAGCTATAGCTACAGCTATATATTAGCTAGTTTTGGTTTTGTAGGGGAAAGTGATATATGGAGAAAAGAAATGTGAGTGGATTTGTGGTCGTCGTGGTGTTGTAAAGGTGCATTAATTGATCTATATGAAAGGAAATTTTTAAGTTAAAAGAAAGACGGGGGCTACAACTGTGTTGCTTCCACAATTGTATTTGTACTAGGAACTCAACCATGCAGGAAGTAATAAACACCATGAAGCAAGAGATTCTGACCACTTAATCAAACAGCTAGCCATGAGTTATTGTTTACTATTTTCAATTGTTAAGAGGAAAGGGAGATTCGTTCCTTATATGTATATACGGTTATTATATATATACCTCCTTCAATTTTCAAAGATACATCATGAGTTTCATGTGCAAAAGTGTAACTATATCCGCATGTGTCACAAACCCATTCTACTGTGTAAAATCTTTTTCTTACCTAACTAAATCTTAGAGGTAAAAGTCTCCACCAAGTCCCTCTATTATATAAATATGTTCAATTTAGTCTTTGTACTCTAATTTGAGTCAGTTTAGTCCCTATGCTATTTAAAATAGAACAATTCAGTCCTTTTATATCATAGAATCAATTTTAATCATTAGAATTGTTGTTATAGGACCAATTTCTACCTTTAGGATTACTAACAGGACAATAATATGGCATATTAAGCCATGAATTGGTATGCCCAATACTGATATAATATTGATATAACATTGCATGGTAGTTTATGGTCTGCCTTATCACATACATGCAGACACTGTTCTGACATTTTAACGACCCGCTAGTGCCACATCAATACCAAGCGTGCCAGTTAATGTCTTAATTTACCCATCATATCCATATTACTTTAACGATAGATATTAATCTTGTGACATATAAGGACTTAATTGTTCAATTATCTATAGTTCAGGGACTAAATTGACCCAAATTTGAGTATAGAGATTAAATTGAATATATTTGCATAGTGTAGGGACTTGAGAGATACTTTTACCAAATCTTAGAAGATTTTTTTTATGTCAGGTTATGCTTAATGCGTTAATAATATTTGTTCACCATATTTGTTCACACCTGAAACACCTACGTAGAAGATGCTTTCTACCCTTTAAATAAGGTTTCGAATTTGAATCTTATAAATGTGTAAATAAGTTTAGGACAATTTATTTTCGTTTGATGCGGTTTGATTTCAAATTAATCGGGATCCAATATAATTAACGGATACGAGAAAGTTAATATAAAAAAAAATGACGCACAACTTAGTAAAATGCCAAAGGTATAATTATCGAAAAGACCAAGAACACTAAGTCACTAACCAAACCATCTACATGTGTCTAACTCAAGTGGTGGGGGACAAATTACATCGATGTAAGTACCATATGAGGTATGGATGGGAACTCTATCGATTCATCTTTAATAATTATACCAACCCAAGAGATGTAATATCTCCCCTATTTTTTCCACAATTTCCTACTCCATTAATTTATTCTCTCAATGCTCTCTACTTGATCCCTTGCTACCTTATTCATCATCTTCCTTCGGCCAGAAACTTGAACTTTGTTCCCATTAATTAATTAGTCCCCAACCCAGGATTAGTCCCCTTCTTCCTTGAAGCTTAATTAAGATCAAGTTCAAGACGCAAGGTACCGAACCCAAAATCAAGCCCAATCTCTCTCTCTCTCTCTCTCTCTCTCTCTCTCTCTCTCTCTTTGGTATAACAATTTTCCTTTTTTCTTAACCTAGGTAGAATACAGGTCAGCTATGACTCTACGAACATTCCATCAGCTGTGGAGGGCCCGCAGGGTCACGTACTGCTAGGGGCTGCTGGGCTGCTACCACTGGTCGCCCCCCTCTCCCTAATTTTCCAGCCCAAAAAAAAAGACCTAGCTAGAAGACACCAACAAATAAATATTACTTGCATTTTTTTGGTATAATATAATTGTACAAAGGTTATGTACATGATCATAGGTATTTTGAAATTTTCATATATTATATTTACATATATTCCCTCAATCCTTATTTATTTATTTCTTTTTAGATTTTTTTGTCTTTTTTTATTTGTCTTTAACTAACATTGATTATTAATTTTTTAAATTTATCTTTTTCAACTCCTTCATCTCTCTTTTAAATAAATAATTTTTTAAATATAATTAAGAATCAAAGAGGGAGAGGGATAGAGATAAAATAAGAAAATTAAAATAAATATTTATAAAATTTTTTATCTTAACTATTTTTCTTATCTTATATACAACGATTAATAAAAACAGATAAATAAAAATAGAAGGAATAAAGTATGATATTGAAGTTACATGATTACTCTCTCATCTCTACATCTCTACATGCATTTAAAGCACGTCTGGGATATCACGTGATCGGTTGAAAATTTCGGCTCAAGAAAATAAAATTTGATCATTCTCTCGGGATTTTCCATACTTAGAAAGGATTCGTTGACCATGAGAAATGTGGTGGTTTTGATTAAACTAATTAACGAGAATCAAGGATGACGTGTGGCAAACATCAACCATACAACGAGAAATCGAAGCCCTTGGGTTGACTAAAATGAAAGTTACCTAAGTTTCAATATACTACTATTTATTTACATAACTAAAAGTATTTTTTTTTAATGGAAGTGAAATGAAAAGAAGGAAAGGGTGGCACGTAGCCAATGCTGCACGTGCAACTCGACATGCCCCTGCCACACTTCTTCATTGAACAATCAAATCAAAGTTTATTGTTTATTCTTTCCCCCCACGAGTAAAGTACACTGTATTTTGTTCATATATAAACCCATGGCCGACATTTCTCGCTTCTTTTCTTCCTAAATTGCTGTATATATGATATCCCATGTGGTTTGAATTACATTTTCCAAGAAAATAATGTCATTGAATATTCATAATAATTTTAAGCTCCATTAATTTCCATTGCTCGCCATGTTGATTTACAAGGAATTCATTAATGACATTGTGTTTTGATTTGAAAATAATCATGAAAAAGATATTGTACTCCCTTCTTTTCCAACCAGAATTGAATGTCTATTTTATGAATGACATAAAGTTTATGAAAAATTGACTATATAATTTTATCTTTTGAAGTTTTTGTAAAAATTTGGTGTTTGAATGAAGTGTTTATTAAAAAGATATTTTATCATTTTATGAAAGAGGTTACCCTCTTAATCTTATCTTTAAAAAAAAAGAGATTACTCTCTCATCCGATAATCATATTGGTCCTTAACTATAGTCTAAAATCAAGTCCCGTTGAACCGCAAACAGGATAGAGATTATTTTTCTAAAACATTCTAAAATACTAAATATTCAAATTGAAAGAGACAGAGGGAGTGCTACCAATAACCTTTTTGATCTTGGCTACCTTTTATGTTTCAATTACCTAAACATTGGTCTATATATATATATATATATAAATTCTTTGATTCATATGTCCTAAATCACCCATTAACTCCAAGTTTCTTCCTTTTTGAAGAGGAGGAATAAGTTATATGAATTGCCTCCAGCATGAAAAAAATGAAGGTTTTAGGTTTATGTATATATATATACACGATTTTTCAAAAAATTAACACATGAAGTTTTTTTTTTTTTTTGCAATTAACACCTGAGGTTAATTTAATTTTTGGCAACTTGGTATATGTAGCAAGCTCACTATGTGATTTTGAAAAAAAAGAAAAATTACTATTATATTATATAATGATGGCAACTGTGATGCTTTTGACTTATCAACTTCAAACACTGTATATAGATGCATGCACATGATTCAATATAGAAAGCCACACACACCATCCATCCATTCATCCACCCATTAATTAAATCAGTTATTAATTAAGGTACAACAGTTCATCTACCCTAAAGCCGAATTTCTTACAAATTGAAATTCGAGTCCTAAATCATGCATTTTCATTTCCTAAAAGTACAATGATGCAACGTACAAAAAAAAATTACTATATAGAATACAGTTAAAAGAAAAAAGAAACCTCAACGTCACAGTCACACCAACATACGAATGCAGTTCCAAAGTCCGAAGCTCCTCCCATTTCTTGGTCCTGACGGCTCGGCAACCGCCCACGTTTTTGCACCATCAACGCATTACAAATACGCCTTTCAAAGCTAACAGGCTTCTCCCACATGCCCGCCGTCCCCTTCCGCTAAACTAGTTACATCTCTCTTCCCATTTCCTTTCCTTTCCTTTCCTTTCCTCCTACAATTAATACCAGAACTTTGGTACTAATTAAATCTGCTAAGCGTCGGAACACGAAAATGTTTACAGTTAGTCATGAACAGATACTGCAGTGCGCTCCTACGCCATTTCCCATCGACATAAAATGGAAATCCAACGTTGAACTTGCTCCGAATTGTCCACGCTGTGCCTCTACCAACACCAAATTTTGTTACTACAACAACTACAGCTTGTCTCAGCCTAGGTACTTTTGCAAAGGTTGCCGAAGGTATTGGACGAAAGGTGGTTCTCTTAGGAATGTGCCTGTCGGTGGTGGCTGTCGTAAGAGTCGAAGAGGCAAGTCTAACAGGGTCGAGAAAAGTGGTTCCATCAATTACAGCAAGAATTCAAGTAGTTCTGCTAGTCACCACGATGAGATGATTGGGGTTAGTAGTTCCCCTGATGGAGAACCAGAGAATCAAGCAGGAGCAACTAATGGGTCAGATATTGATCTAGCAGTTGTTTTTGCTAAATTCTTGAACCAGAGTACAAGTTTTGATCAGCCTGATCATGAGAATCTTGTTTCTCAAGAATTGGCTAATGAAGCTGATGCAGGGAATATTGATGCATGGAGTTCAGAACTAGATACAAACAGCCAGAATGATTCGTCGATGGAGTGCCAGAAACCAGAAGTATTAATTCATTCAATTCCAGAATCATATATACTTCAAGAAATGCCTCAAGTCAAGCAACAGCTAGAAGAGAATTACAACAGTTGTATTCAAGAATTGTTGGAAACTGATCACATGAATGGTTTTGGGTTACCAAATTTGTTAGCTGATGAAATGGTGCAGCTGGATGCTTTGTGGTCAACTACCCCAAACTTTGAATGGCAACCCATGGTGCAGCTGCAACAGCTTGAATCCTTTCCGGAAGAGGATCAGCCTAATAAGATTAATTCTGGAAATTTGATATCCGAGAATTGGGGTTCCTATGATATTTCTGGGTTTGGACTTTTTCCAAAAACTTGAAGTTTAAGTGACTATATATATATATATATATATATATAGTTCCTTTCTTTGATCTATATCCTTGATTTCTTTTATTAAGGTAATCAAGCTAGCTTGACTATTACATTCCCACATGAATTGGCCCAGGTTATGGACATTATATTGTTTTAAGAAATTAACTATGAATAATTTGCTGCTGGAAACGCGAAAGTTTTTATTTGTATGATTTTATAATACAATCCCTATATAAACCTATTCAAATTTATATAAAAACTTTTCTTCTTGATTTCTGTTATGCTTGTAAGCTCATTTCTGGTTCCTAACGTTCCTATATATATATATGTTGATATCATGCTGCCTAGGATATTTAACCTATATTATTATGGGCTTCCCAAGCATGAATTCTTCGACGCCCCAAATTGTTCATTTCAAGCAAATTTCATCGGGCACCCCATTGTTAACGTTGCCTATATGGAGATGCTAGCTATATACTGAATGATAATCATTCATTTGTCACCAAATTTATCTTTTCTTGTTAGTTTGCAGAAGAAAAATTCTACGGTAGTTACCAATGGAGGTTGAACAAAATAGTAAGGGCTTAAATTTGCAGTTGTAGACATTCAGATTCAAGGCCCCACAAGCCCGTATTGGTAAGCATCTTTATATTAGTCCGAAAAATGGGTAGGTGATGGGTAACTGCTCCCCTGCTCCTAAAATTTTTTTCACAAAGAAAAAAAAATTCGAACCCAACTCTTTCAACACATAGTAAACGTCTAATTAAAATTTCACCAGCATGTATATGGGGACCTAGTATTTAGAATTAATGTCCAACAAAATCTGAGGACCATCTGATGTATGGCAATGGTAATATTTCTACACCATTGATGGAGGGATGGGTGATGGATCTAAGGGAATTAATGTAAGGTAGTCACCATCAATACGTCATATGCATCAAGCATGTTAAGCAGTACGAAGGGATAACCGCTTTACATGCATGAACATGGAAGTAAAGGGCGAGATTAATGTGCATGTCGTAATAATAATGATCATAGAGAAAAACAGCTTACGGGGGGATTAATGTTTGAACAGTGTGGGGGTTTGGGAGGTGACAGGTGAGTCCACTTCAATCAAGATTGGGGGAATATCTTTGGAAATAGGAACAAGTCCGGCTTTCAGATTTCGACCCTTCTAACGGTTGGATCGTCTTCTTAAAATGAAATTTGATCAAAAAAAATTAATTATTGACACATTAGAGAGATGAAGTGGTCAGATAAACGGTATTTTTCCTAGTTACACTTATCATCCATGGCTGGCTATTAGTACATGTAATCCTCATTATCGCCTTCCTGCCCGGAGCATGTGAATTTGACTGACTGTAAATAAGGACATGGAGCTAGCTTAAAAATGATGCCTTTCACAATGTTCTATAATAAGATGCATTGCATTGAAAAACTTCAACCTTCTACGAATATTTTAGAGTTTGTAAAAGTCAACTATTAGTTTAATTAATTAATATTCATTTAATTTTCATTTTGACTAATCTCTCTGACCATATGATCTGCCTCAGAATTATATATATGTTGAACAATATAAATAATGATTCCTCGATAAATTTGAGGATGTATGATCATCATCAGGGATCATGAGTTTATGTGCTTGTCATCAACAATCCAACATGAGAGCTAGAAAACAATATATTGAAGAACTGAGACAGCAAGATCCGTCAAGCACCAAGCACAATTCTGGGTAACTATTCAGAATGTTTATATTAGTTCTTATATGCACCAAGCATTTCCAGCAGCTTG
The DNA here is from genome assembly GCA_030664755.1 of Microcos paniculata. Lineage (NCBI taxonomy): Eukaryota > Viridiplantae > Streptophyta > Magnoliopsida > Malvales > Malvaceae > Microcos > Microcos paniculata. The sequence continues at coordinate 23,050,068 of CP131461.1, forward strand.
ATCAGTCCCTCGTGTGTTCCTTGGGATTTTGTCAGCAATTCTGCAGACATATATAAAAGAAAATTATATATATAGATGATATACATCTATGCTGAATTCTTAATTACCCCGGATTTTCATTTAAATTGCATTGGGTTGGAGGAGCAGTTTAACAAGCTGCTACCGTTAATAAGTTCATAGAATGAGCTGATTGGCTGGAAAATGTTTTACTTACGTTCAGCTGCAAAGGGGAAGCTGTCAAAAACACTGCTTACGGCCTTCAACAGTTTCTGCAAAGTAACATAATGAAACAACATAAACAAAAGAATAAAGGGAAATTTCTTAATCAAATATATTTATGTATTTATTGTTCTATACATACCAGCACCATATCTCCAGGCTTAACAGGTAATTCTTCTACTCCGGTTATTTTCCTGCTTTTAACAAGTTGTCAACTTGGTTAGCAGAGCAAGTTTTAATGAAGTACCATTTGAATATGTCTTTTCAATAATGTTATACTGCAGATGACAGAAATTGAACCTGATAATAAGCTTTCCATCAACTTGTTGACATTCAAAGAAATTGCAACCAGAAGCAAATGGTATCTCTTTGCCTTTCCATTCTACAAGAAATTCACATTTGCACATTACTTAGGAGGCTGACATCAATAACCAATCTATTGTTATAAGTTTGATCAATTCCATCATTATATAAGGAGTATCAGGAAAGACTCAGCGAACTAATTAATCATTTCAGCTACCATGTGTACATTTCTCTGTTTTAAAAAGTTGTTTCTCTCCGAGTCCAAATATTGAAACAGGCTTCTTGGTTGAGAGACCTGAGTATTGATAGGGACTCTTCAGGGGGAGATGCTTCAAAGTTCTAAGCAAGAAATTAAAATACTATTGGATCAAAATTGAAAGGGCTGTAATGCTTACCTAGATGCCAAACTACACTTGCAGTTAACATCTCTCCTTCCATGAAACTATCAATGACAAAATGAACATTTTCTCCCATTGACTCCATTAAATTTTGCAGAAAGTTTATGATACTCTGCAATTAAAGTATATATCACTATCAGATTGGCCTCATTTGAAGAAAATCTACAATTTCTTTACGGCTTAATATCCAAATTGGTCCCTGAACTATATTAAAAATGACAGATTGATCTCTGAATTTTCATTTGAGATAGATTGGTCTATGAACTTTTATTGTGTGATAGATTAATCCCTAAATGGTAAAAAACTTGATGAATTGGGACAAATTAGTCCTTTAACTTTTTTTTGGGATAGATTGATCCCTAAGTTTTCGTTTGTTTTTTTTTTTTTCATTCAGGATCTATCTATACCTATCTGTTTCAAATAAAAATTTAGGAACCAATTAATCTATCTTTTTTTAGTATAGTTCAGACACTAAATTGGATATTAAACAATTTCTTTACCAGCTTGAGGAAACACTTTCATTTCAAAGGCATAAAAAAAATTACTGAACGTTGAAAGAGGTGAAAAGAAAACCTGTTTTCCCTCAAAGGGAATGTAGAATATGAGGTCGTGAAATACACAATCATGTGTAAGAAGTTGGTCCAATTTTTGGGTGTCCTTCACATTGATGGCACCGTAAAAATCCTGGATCAACTCTAATACTGAAGGCGTGGACCACCCTGGAGCAATCCCACATGACCCATCATTACTACAACAGACCCTCCATTGATGATCTTCTTTGCTTATCTTACTGCCATAATTTGAGTGCTTCTCTCCTTCTCTTAATGATAATTGGGATAATATTCCTTTAGAGTTGGGCTGCGTTCTGACTAGGTTGATGGAATGCCTGGCATTTGCCTGTCGAATAATAGATAATGGCTTGAAGTTCCTGTTTCGGCCCAGGCAAGATCCTGGAGAACATTGAATAGAAGCCATATTGAGTGGAGCGGAGGGAGAGGCAGAAGAATATTTTAATTGCATTTGATGAAGTCTTGATAAAGATAACCCATTTGCGATATTCTAAGATTGTTCGTTAGGCAAGGAATTTATATTTCTTTTTCTTCTTGGCAAGGGCAAATAGCTTTTCATGTAAAGACCAGTAAGGAAACATGTGGATGGATTATGTGTTGGGATTAACTGACCTTGGATTCTTAGCTACAGCATCTTACATATTACACTTCTTTTCAAGATTGAAATATCAATACTTCAAATCCAAAGTCTCAAAGATTTTATCATTGTGATGTCCACCGAGTACTTTGGTATTACTTCCCGCAGACGGTTTTACAGAAGCAAGAATCTGATAAGAAAATAGGACCAAATTAAGCACACGAGCCTTTGGGCTTTGGCAGCTTGTTTAGCTTGAAGAGGCCGTGTGTACTGTAATGGGCTTTCCTTTCCTTGGATAACAAGGCTAACCCTGGATGAAAAAGGCCTGTTAGAGTTCAAACCGAAACCCATGTTAGAAAGCATCTTAGGCTGTTTGGTGTTTGCAACAACTCAAAACTTTTGAACAAGGGAAGAGAAGATCTCTACCAGATACCAATGTTAATTGTCATAAGTAGACGTCGATTCATTAGCAGAGTGTTGCATTTTCAGTTTCATTGATCAGGGTTCAATAATCTAAAGTATAGAAAAGGAAAAATAAATAAAATTGTATGCTTTCACCAGAGAACAGAACAAGAAGAACCAAAGACCCCTACCAGATCCAGAATGAGTTTTAACTTTTAATTACCCATTTTTACTTGATAAAAAGTAGAAACCATCATCTGTTAAAACCATGAAAATATGAACAAGCTTTGATGAACGTGGAGCTGGGGCTCAAACCCACCTCGTATCATCTAACAGGCTTTCCTTGTTGTGTGATAAGCAGCAACCTAATGTGCATGACAAGGAGAAGTTGTTCAGAGTTTTAATATGGATGGTTTAATTAGTGAAAGGTACGTAGTTCAGATGTAGACTTGAACAGCTAGCTTTTGACTGAATGCATATAAGACTGACAAGTTATAGTTCACATTGGTTCTCTGGCCAGATGTTCTCCCCTTATTATGGTTTTGCATTCATATATCTAGCTATAAAAGCCCAGGACCACAGAACAAGGAAGATCTAATATGAGCTGAAAAATGGAGATCCACTATAATAGTTGAAAATTCAAGGCAAATTGCAGCAAACCAGCTTATGAATAGTCCAAGTCACGAACAAATTATGATCATTTCAATAATTCAATTATTGAAACTACTTGGACACTGCTGTAAGAGAGCCATATGGCTTGTCTTCATGGACAAAATCTGCACCAGAGAACACATTTCTTCCTATGTAAGATAAGCCCTTTTTTGACTTTGTCATTTTGTTCTTACGTTTCTTCCCACATATATATAACTTGCCATTTGCCAAACCAAAAGCATATTTTGTGGTTAAGAACCGACATTACTGTTATATTTCTGTTGAAACTATGCATCAGATGCTTCAGCACTGGCTGTGTACTTTACAATTTTCATACCTAGCTCAAACTTAATCAGCTGCACCTCGGCCCCAACCAATTTCTATCAACATGCATGTTGATGGGCCATTTGATCCCCCTTTTACTGGTTTCCAAGTTTTCCATTCCATCTGTTCAATTATTGCCTGGAATTTTTGCAGCATGGAAAGCCAGAAACCTACCATTGCCAAATTTTCCATGAGCATTAAAATCCAAAAGCTGCCATATAGGCACGCGCTGTATGAACCAAACTTCCCAATCACTCACCCTATGGTGGAGCTCAACTTTTTCCATCTAGTTTGAAAACAGCCGATGTGTCACTGTTTAGCTCCTACAATCTAACATTAATCTGCCATTTTTTTTCTCAATTTATTCAAATTCTAGTTCTTTACAGCGTGACTAATTATAACTTTTACCTTGGTCATAATATGATATATTGAACTTATCATTTTTACCTTTTTTTTTGTAAATTCTTTATATTTGAGATTGTCAAGATTTGGATTCTAATCACTGAAATTAGGACTCTAGCATTCTATCAACAACTCACGCAGCTCTTGGCAAACTTGTCATTTTACCTTAGATTGTTTCTTGATAAATGTTTATGTCTTTTCGAGTAATCAAACTTTGAGACACCTTTAACATTTCTCTACTGAAAAAATAAATGGGAGACAATGTTGATCTCAACCAGGAATTCGGATCATTGAAGAGACTTTGTGGGGGGCACTGTGTTTTAATATTTTGTTAGTTCTAATCTTGATGGATGATGGGTCAGTATCAAAATTTTACAACACTAATCCAAATGAAAATGTTATGAAAATTTTACAAAATATTAAAATTAGGCCACTAGTTACGGTTGGGGCATCACTTGCCCCCACCTTTTCTGACTTATTATTCCATTTGTATGGGCCATAGTATCCTTAACAGTTAATCCAACTTTGTTCCCACCGTCCTTTTTATATTTTCATCTGGACATCTTCCCCAATTCCAAGGCCCACCCCAGTGAACCATCAATTTATATTTTCACCCTCTATTTGTTTGTTCTTTTATACATTTTCCAAAAATATTCCTCCCATTGGCCATTGTCGACCCAAGGGGACCGTCTCTCGGGTTTTCGTCCTAACTGTTTGCCACAAGTGTCACGAAAAAGTTGGTGGTTGACAAAGATACGAGTTTAATCTCTGCTTACATTAGCAATACGTTAATTATTTAATTTATTAATTGGTTATAAAAGGAAAATTCGTTGAAATTAGACTGTCATCCACATTAATTTAATTTGATCCAAAACACCTTTATTTGTTTCCTTACTTTTTTGTTTCTGGACCGACAAATTTTTAACACTGTTGATTTTTTCCTTTTTACTACTATTGTTTGATTCATGTAAAAAGCAAAAGAAAATATTTTATATCAATGGGTAATGAAACGAGGTAGAAAAAGCAAGAACAAATTGACATACAAAACATAAAATAAAACAAGTGTTTTCTTGCTTATCTCTTTCTTTTTTTAGCCAATAAGAAATATGATAAAAATAAAAACTTACACCAATTGCGCTTTCCCCATTATTAGTAGGGTATTGAATTCTTAATCTCAATAATCGTCATTCAAATGCCGATAACTTCAAATATATATTAAAAAAAAAGAGAAAATATATATATATATATACCACTTTAAAATAGACTAATTAATTGTTTATATCTATATACATAAAATTTTTCTTTGATAGGATTTAAATCTAATTTGAGTTGAGTAATGTCTTAGAATTTTAAGAATTTTAATTCTAAGTAAATAATTAAAACTCATGTGATCTATATAAGTCTCAATCATCAACATCTCAGTGTCTAGAATGTTGTTGAGCAAAGATAGTGACCTAGCACATTTTTCTTCCCTAATGGGGCTTTGGCTTTGCATTATAACGTGCACACAACTTTTTCTAATATCAAATAAATGTGTTGCTAGAAATTATTTATAAGTTGGCCGACACACCAAAAATTTTAGGAAACCATATTCATCTAACTTACATATAGCTTTTGTATTAATTAATCCAACAAAAATCATGATTATCACTAGCTATTCAGTTCAAGCAATCCCACGTTACATTAATCTTAATTAGATTCTAGAAATATATATATAAATATTAATTATTACCTTAAAGAAAACGAGTAAAATTTTATCAACAAATTAAGCAATAAATTGGTAAATCATGCCTTAATCAGCCGACAGCTTCATATAGAAGGATTCTTAAACAACGAATCCAAATGTTCTTTTTAGATAAAAGCATAAAGGTTGAGCAAAAATATACTTGGCTCTTTTCATCTTAAATTGAAACATTATCTTTTACAATTGCATCACATATATGCCCTCTCCCCCTCTGTTTATAATGCAACACTTTTTGTTATATTTTCTTGGATTTAATTATAGGAATTATTCGAGCTGTTCTATCTACACGCACACATTTTTTTTTCTTATTTCTTGGTTACATTTGCGTGGATTATTAAAGTCGAATAATCTCATATTGGTTAAAAACCTAATAGGATGGTATTAGAGTTTAGGTTCGGTTTTGGTACCCTTGATTTTGGTTGTTAGTATCGGACTACACATGAGGTGTTGGTTAAGTTTGGCTTACATATGTTGTATATGCTTGTCGTGTGTGTGATGATTTGTTATTTTTTTAAGCTAAGTGATCAAAAAAAAAAATTTAAAATTTTGCATAGTAATGAAAAAAGTAATTTGATACGTATCAAAATAGTAGCAATGATTTTAATGCAAATATTCCGTGGATTATATTGCGTATCTTTGGAAATTGACATCCCAAGCTGAGCAGTTGATGACATAATTCTGTTGAATGACAGGTTAATGAATCCTGAAAATCAGCCAGGGAAAGCAAAAGCATGACTTCAAATTAATACCTCCAAATTAAGTAATTATGTATCCCCGTTGCATGTCACAACCAAACATATCCACCTTAACTTTTTTTTTTTTTGAGAACTACTATTTGCCATCATTAATTTCATTAGGTACAATATGAAGTTCTCTTAAACCTTTCACAAAGAAACGTCCAAAAAGAACTAGATGAACCCAAGATAAAAACCCAAATTTTCTATTAAAAAGAAGAGAGACAGAGGCTTTTAGTGTACAGATTGTCTTTGCAAAAAGTTTTTAAGAAAAATTTCTCTTTTTCCACGTATAATGAAGGGCATAGTGCCAATGCAAATGGTGTACAAGAAAATTTTTAAAAAATGGCCAAAGTTGGAACCAATATAAGTGGGGTGTTGCCCCTTTGTGGGAAGGTTCATGCATGGGAGGAACTGGGGTCTCCCTAATGTCTAATCCCTTTACAAGGATCATTGGCTTACTTTGTTGGTAAGAACCTTTTTTGTATCAAATTTGCAAAAACTGATTTCGAAGTCTTACCAAGTTCTCTAAATGACAGCCAAAAATATAAAAAAGGTTGTGTTGTCCACTGTCCATCTCTTTTTATTTATTTATTTTGATTTCTTTTTTATTTGGTGCTGTTTTGTCATTTTCACACCATAATACAAGGGGATTGTCATGCTCATGCAACTTAACTCAAAAAGATGAGCAATCTTTGTTTGAGAGTGTTTTGGAAATCTACAAGTAACTATCAATCACTTTGTCATATATATAGTTATGTACTCAGCACTGAAAGATACATTTTACAGTACAAATACTACTACCACTCAAGAAAAGCATGTCCAATTAAATTAACAAGTTCTATCAAAATCAATTTCTATGGTACATTAAGATTTTTCTCTTCTTTTTGTTTTTGTACCTTGTTGCTAATCTCTTCTTCTCTACTGACTACTTGTCTTGGCCACAAGTACTTGTGAAAGTTTAAATACAAACTACACCAGTACACCATCTTTTTCATGTCTGGTATTCTTCTTCTTCCTTTTCTCCTTTTTCTTCTTCTTCTTCTTCTTCTTTTTTTTTTTTAAGTTTAGAAGCAGGGGTGGATATTCCATTTCGAAGATAAGGATAAGTGTCGTCAACATTTTTAAAGATTTACAGATCTCTTGGATTTTCACTTACCGATTTTTCAAATTTATAGATCGTCTACCAATAAGGACTACCAATAAGAAGAGTACATTATGGGGGTGAGGTGAGCCATATATACATATTAATTTATAACCTGGTTACTAGCATTATGATTGGGATTTGGCTGTATATTTTATCTAATAAAATGATTTGGTCATTGTCAAGTACTTAATCTTAGCCAAAAAAGTCAAAGGAAATTAATATACATGGTGATTGTTACTGGAGTTTACATTTGCACAAGACTTGTAAAGGGCTACAGTACAAAACTTCACCATACATATTAATTTCCCTCATTTTGAGACATATAAAGTTGACCACAAAAATATTAAAATAAATCAGAATTAAGTTCTACGTACTTAACAGGACAGCCTAAGAGAGGCAAACAGCAGTAAAGTTGCCCAATAATTCAAAAGGAGAAAAGCTTTTATAACCCCAATCATGAATTATGTAAGGATGAAAAAGGAAAAGAAAAATACAATCAAAGTAGCTTATATCCTTATTGTTTTGGTGCATTAATTAGTGCATTAGAAACCATAAACTGACCTGTCTGTCTCTCTTATCTCAGTCACTTCAGAACAACCAATATTGCATTTGATGAATAATGAAAATTTTCTGAAGATTTTATTTTTTTTTTCTTAAAGGTTAAAGTAAAGTTTTGTGACATTGTTTTCAGTAATTTTGGACACACAGTGGGGGCATTTCATTTCAGGATCCCGCACTCTTCATGATAAGAGGAAAGACTCAAAAGCAAAATTGGAAACTGACTTGGCCATCTATAACTGGATTATAGATAGAACAGTATAGTAGAATACTAGGCATCATCGTCATCATGTCAAGCAATGCAATTACTATTATTCTCTTGTTTCTCAACATTTCCTTGCTTCCAGCCATCTCTGCGTTGAACCAAGAAGGCCTATCTTTACTTTCATGGCTTTCAACATTCAATTCTTCTTCTTCTTCTTCCTCTGCTGCTTTATTCTCTTCATGGAACCCTTCCCACCAAAATCCATGCAGATGGGATTACATAAAATGTAGTGATGATTTTGTTAGTGAAATCAAAATATCTTCCATCAATCTCAATACCAGTTTTCCCACTCAGATAATCTCTTTCCAGCATCTTAAAACTCTTGTCCTTACACATGGGAACCTTACTGGAGAAATTCCAGCTTCAGTAGGAAACTTGACATCCCTGGTCACCTTGAACCTTAGTTTTAATGCTTTCACAGGGAGTATTCCAGCTGAGATTGGAAGGTTAGCGGAGTTGCAGTCATTGTCTCTGAATACAAATCTTTTACATGGTGGAATTCCGAGGGAAATTGGAAACTGTTCAAAGCTTCAGCTGCTTGAACTGTTTGATAACCACCTTTCTGGAAAGATTCCTACAGAAATAGGGCAATTGGTGGCTCTAGAGATTTTCCGGGCAGGTGGGAACTCAGATTTTGAGGGTGAAATCCCAATGCAGATATCAAATTGCAAAGAGCTGTCTTTTCTTGGTCTTGCAGACACTGGTATTTCAGGGCAACTTCCGAGTAGTTTAGGGGAACTGAAGAATCTCAAAACTCTTTCAATCTACACAAGCAATCTTAACGGTCACATCCCACCAGAACTTGGTAATTCTTCTGCCTTGGAAGACTTGTTTCTTTACGGAAACCATCTTTCTGGTGAGATTCCAGAAGAACTTGGTTCATTGAAGAATCTCAAGAGGGTGTTACTGTGGCAGAACCAGCTAAGCGGGGGCATTCCAGAATCTCTGGGGAGCTGTTTGGGTTTAGTTGTCATCGATTTCTCATTGAATTATCTAAGTGGTGAGGTTCCTTGGTCTCTTGGCAATTTAGTTTCATTGGAGGAACTTCTTTTGTCTGGCAACAACATTTCTGGTGAGATACCTCCTTTCATTGGCAACTTTTCGAGCCTAAAGCAACTGGAATTAGATAACAACAGTTTTACCGGTGAGATTCCACCAGCCGTTGGGCAATTAAAAGAGCTTTCTCAGTTCTTTGCCTGGCAGAATCAGCTTCATGGAAGCATACCAGCTGAGCTAGCCAACTGTGAGAAACTTCAACATTTGGATCTTTCACACAATTCCCTTACCGGTTCAATTCCTGGCTCTCTGTTCAACTTGAAGAATTTGACAGAATTGTTGTTGTTATCAAACAGACTTTCAGGTGAAATTCCAGAGAATATTGGTAATTGCACCAGCTTGACTCGTTTAAGGCTGGGATCAAACAACTTTATTGGAAATATTCCATCAGGAATTGGCGTCCTACATAGTTTGAGCTTCCTTGAATTGTCGGAAAATCAATTTACTGGAGAAATTCCTCCTGAAATTGGCAACTGCACACATTTAGAAATGGTAGATTTGCGTCGAAATAAACTCCAAGGTAGAATTCCAGAATCTTTCGAATTTCTTTCTGGTCTTAACGTCCTAGACCTTTCAATGAACAATATAGGAGGCACCATTCCTCAGAATTTGGGCAAGCTCACATCCTTGAACAAAATGGTAATCAGTGGAAACTTCATAACAGGTTTGATTCCCACGTCACTGGGAAACTGTAAGGATTTGCAGTTGTTGGATTTAAGCAGAAATAAAATTGCTGGTTCGATCCCAGAAGAGATCGGTCGTTTGCAAGGACTAGATATACTCTTGAACCTGAGTTGGAATGCTTTAACAGGACCTATTCCAGAAAGCTTTTCAAATCTCTCAAAACTGGCCAACTTAGACCTCTCTCACAACATGTTAATGGGGAGCCTGAGTGTACTAGGCGGTCTTGACAATCTTGTTTCTTTGGATGTCTCATACAATAACTTTTCAGGTATCCTTCCAGATACTAAGTTGTTCCATGATCTTCCCTCCTCAGCATTTTCTGGCAATCAAGAGCTCTGCATTAACAGAACCGAGTGCCACTTGAGTGGAAATCCCCATGGCAAAAAATCAACTAGAAATCTAGTCATGCGCACACTGTTCAGTGTAGCTGTAACTATTTTAGTAGTCATTGTTGCTGTGTTTTTGTTTATCAGAGTTCATGGAGGCAAAAATGAAGATGATTTTTTGGACTGGCATTTTACCCCATTCCAGAAGCTTAACTTCTCCGTCACTGATATTTTGACGAGCCTGTCTGATTCAAACGTTATAGGAAAGGGTTGTTCTGGCATGGTTTATCGCGTTGAGACGGCCACAAAGCAGGTGGTTGCAGTGAAGAAGCTATGGCCAATAAGAAATGGTGAGTTTCCGGAGAGGGATTTGTTTTCTGCGGAAGTTCAGACTCTTGGATCCATAAGGCATAAGAATATAGTGAGGCTGCTGGGATGCTGTGATAATGGGAAAACTAGATTACTTTTGTTTGATTACATCAGTAATGGAAGTTTGGCTGGATTGCTGCATGAGAACAAGGTATTTTTGGACTGGGAAGCAAGATATAAGATCATTTTGGGAGCAGCTCAAGGTTTAGCTTATCTCCATCATGATTGTATTCCACCAATAGTTCATCGTGATATCAAAGCCAACAACATCTTGGTAGGACCACAGTTTGAAGCTTTTCTGGCAGATTTTGGTCTGGCTAAGCTGATTGATGCTACAGAAAGTCCGAGAGCTTCCAACATAGTTGCCGGTTCCTATGGATATATTGCTCCAGGTGAGTACAAAATTTCAGGCTGTTCAATACTTTATACGACAAATCTACATTATGTTTTCGAGTTTCTTTGCAACCTTTGCAGAAAGAATAATTCAATAATTTTGAAGAAGATATATTTATTTTTTGTAAGTCAGAAGATTAATTAGTCAATAGGGTGAAACATAAGTCATTTGTTTCCAGCAATTGCCTTCTAACATGTTTTCAGCTTCACATCTTCTATATTTTTTGTGTTTTTTTGGGACATGCACCCAGTTCCATCCTGCATTTATGTCTGTATATAGCTAAATCCAGCGATTACAATTATTTTGCAGAGTATGGATACAGCATGAGGATCACAGAGAAGAGTGATGTGTACAGCTTTGGCGTGGTGCTCCTAGAGGTTTTAACAGGAAAGGAGCCAACCGATAACCGGATTCCAGATGGTGTCCACATTGTCACCTGGATTAACACCGAACTTCGCGAAAGGAAGAAAGACTTCACAACAATTCTTGACCAGCTGCTCTTCATAAGATCAAGTACACAAATCCAAGAGATGCTTCAAGTTCTCGGGGTGGCTCTCCTATGTGTCAATCCATGTCCGGAGGAACGTCCTACCATGAAAGATGTAACAGCAATGTTGGAGGAGATCAGGCACGAGAATGAGGATTATGAAAAACCAAATCTTCATGGCAAAGGAATAGCAAACAACCCCAAAGCTGCAGTTCAATGCTCAAGTTTCTCTAGATCATCAGAACCTCTGATTAGTTCACCTTCTTAGTTTCCAGTCTCCAATCTCGTGCTTTAGCTCATTGAGAATTTTTTTTTAAAAGCCATTTGTATATAGGTCTGATAATATTTAGCACTAGCAGAAATAGGCGGTTTTGTATCTTCTTGTCTTCACCGGTTGACTCAGCTGCTGCTTCATTAATTTGAATGCATTTTCGTCTTTTTTCTTTTGTATAACCATATATATCCGTATCCGCTTGGCGGTTTACGATTAATCCTGTATGAGCCGCGTCGGATCCCAAATTGGGGCCAAGCTCTCCTAAATCTGTTTTCTCCATTTACAAGGCTTACATCTGAGACCTTATTTAAGGAACATTGAGTTTCATTTCACTCAACTCAATAACTCAATAGGTGTTGGTTTAGTATTCTTATCTTTGCTACTTGTAAAACGCACGTTCATATGTAGATAAGACTCCACAGCTTGTGACAGTGAAAGAACTGACAACCTGATTCATCATCCAAAGACGATAATCACGAGTGAAAGGCATGAATTCTAACAGAATAAGTAACGACGAGCTTTTAACTCAGTGGTCATGTACCAGTTCCCCGCTCCCGCTTTCTCTTCTTAAGGGGGGAAGTACCTAGATTCGGAACTCCGATGGAATCCTTCCTTCCTGGCGAAGATGTGGGGCGGTTGTCCTGATAGCCTAAGCACCAAAAAGATACAAAACATGGAACAGGAACAATGGCACTTTAAAATCGTACCAACTAACTCTTTCTAATCTTTTTCCCCAAAGTAGGAACATATACAACTGCTAAGATATACAGGTGACCCAGCATAAAGAAGATCCAAATGCCATCAAGCTGGTAACCTATATTCCAAATGACAGGATAATGTATGATACTAAAGCTTAAAATCTTTCAAAATTTATCAATGTCATCGATTCCACAGTATATTAACAAGACCAAAAGGTCATCAAGGGTCACCTCAACAATCCAATAAGCTGGCTTTCATCAATGGCATCGATCGCGGAAAGTAAACAATAATTAAAAGTGCTACAGTACCGCTTCAAAATCAATCAAACACGACTGTTTTACTACCAGATGCAGTTTTCAATTAGGGGACCAATAGGGGAAGGCTGTAGCTTTCAAGCCCATTGGGTTGTCCTGGGGGAGCTGCGCCAAGTGAAAAGCTAAGGCTAGTGACATAATCTTGGTTGTCATGAGCCAGATAGAACATGAAATTATGGGGATGCGGAAAGGACCACCATCTCACACAAGCTTCCCCAACATCTGTTTTCGGTAAAGATACAGATATCTTAAAGCTTCATGTTCTTGAAAGGATGCATTGCTCCTAGTCATGTGAACTCGAGCTATCTGAGGCCCACAGATAGCTTATGCTACCATATCAGTCTCTAGTGGCTAAGAATGCAAGCAACAATTAAAGGTTACCCTTTTATGGAACTTTCTCTTATAAGTAATATATGAACCTTAATAATATTAATAAACTATTATATGCAGGCAGTCCATCTAGGTTAGCCATACATTCCTTATCTTCTTAATTTCAAGCAAGAAATAACAAAATTTTTTATCATTTCTGTTCATGTTCATCTTTTCTTCTTCCCATCTGCTAACTATTGTTCAAAAGTGTAGAAACAAAATTAAATCAAATCACCACTTGCAAGCAAACAGATTTCCTTGTCCTAGTTGAAGTAAAAGCCAAGTCTGAGGGAGTTCAAATGTTTCAGAAATTGCGAAGTTCAAATCTTTGATGATCCTGGAGTTGAACATATTCCAGCTCATCCCACAAACATGATGTAAACAAGCAAGCAAATCATGGAACTGACCAATGAACCAGAAGGAATCAACTTAATTAGAAGGGGATATATGCCTGCCTTTTTGGTTCGAGTTTCATCGAAGAGTGTGATAGGGGCCCCATCAATCATTCAACAAACATTACAAGACACTTGAGATGTACTCTAATAAAAAAGACATAATCAATCTAAAACATATCGATTATGACAGATTAACAGGGGTAACATATATGGTAGCCAGAGCACTCTTCCATTTTCTGAAATATGCAACTTAACCATGTATCAAAAAGAATATTTAACTCTACTCTAGTTAAGAAACTACACCAACAACCGAACTAGTGATTCAAATTGCATTCCTAATGCAAATGTTTATCAGTAGCCGCAATAATATGCATAAATATCTGCAGAGTCATCTAAACCGTAGGATTAGCTTTTTGATATACCAGAGACTTGTCACCAAAAAAAAAAAAAAGTACCATGCCTTAACTACCATGTGTCAACATGCTCACATTCTTGCATGTTTTTGCAACTTTATGTTGCAATATCTGTACCGTAGGGAACTTGCAACAGTGCAGATATAACATTTGCTAAGTTTGGGGCCATGGTAGAATGAAAAAGGATGTTGGAGAGAAGATTTCAGAATTGCCGGTGTTAGGGCACCATGCACAGTAACAGTATACCGAGAAATTGTCAACCCTATACGATGCATTATTATTAATACTATGTTATCCGCTATGCATAAGGGCTTTTTCCCAAACACTGATTTAAAGTTTGAGACTTCTGGTTATCTTATTCTTGAACCACTTCTTTTAAAAGTCTCCAAAAGTATGCATGCAAATACCAGACAATTCTGTCTGATGCATCCACAGTTAAATAAGAGAAGCTGAGTAATTTTTACTTTATTTTATTTTATTTATTTATTTTTAAACAGAAGCCAAGTAATTAATCACAATTGATTATTGCACACCAATGATGATAAGCCAGACACCAGTAACAGGTACACTTTTTTAATGGCATTTTATCCATATGCAAAACAATTTATATATCCTAGATCAAAAAAGACAGATTAAAGTTACACCTTCAATCTTTCACATATCCAATGTTTATTCAGGAATCCAGAGTAAGGACCCAGTTGTTCTATGGAAGCATTTATCACAAGAAAATAAGTTACATTACAATATTATCTATTTGCACTAGAAGGAAATGCCACTTCTCTGAACAAATTTACACACAGATTACGCTCTTCAGATAACTGAACAAAAGCATTGCAGACTATGAAGCATTTTGGGGGTGCCACTTTATGCTGCATCCAACACTATTGGCAAATGGGAAATAATGACTTTTAGTTAGTTAACCCTGAAGTCAGATTATGAAGAGACAAAATAAAAACCAAAAAATAAAAGATGAAAGTTAAAAGAAGAGTGCACCTTGGTTTCTGAATTGATGATACCGGTTGGCCACTAAGAACACTATCCATAGCAAGGCTTAAGTCCCTAAAAATCATTAAACAAGCATATTGTTTACTAATTCAACAGGAGGGAGCAGTTAAATTCTTGATAACATATTAAGTTCAAAATCACGAAAGCCAACCTTCCAGTAACAGGAACATTATTACTTGGCCGGGAATCATCATATTGGCCGTGATATACCAGCTCAAATGGCCTCCTACCATCCTGTACATAGAGAGAACTTAGTAAGTTAATATAGTTATTTTAAAAACACTGGCAAATTTCTGACCTTGGAATCTACATGGTCTGCCTATAAATGCATAATCAAGAGCAAAACCAACAATTTTTGCATGCTTGTGAGAACAAAAAATGAGTTACACCGGTTGTGATCACCTTTTTAAACAGAAAAAACTCTGGCGTACAAACTGCTCCAAAATCTCTTGCAACATCTTGTGTCTGCAGTTATACATATTTAACATAATCAATAAGAACTTTTTAAGGAGAATCTTGAATACAAAGCAAACTAATGTTTATTCATATGCTTGAGGTGCCAACAGACAGACATGCTACACCAAAAGAAAAATACCAGATTTCTAAGGCTTGAATAATAAAGAAAAATATATGAAGATATTTAAGAAGGAGAAGAACAGGTGGGGTGATCACAGATGAATATGCCAGATAAATGCAGAAAAATAGATTTTGAAGTATTCTTTAGTAGTCTGCTTTCTGTCTAATTTTCCTAGTCATATTCTTGCAGTCCTAAGGTTTCAGATTCCCTGTGATCCACATTTGACCTGTTATATTTTATTGTAAATGGATAACAAAGTTTCTATCATATGACCAAAATCACATCTTATTCAGTTGTGCCCTAATCAAATCGCAAATTTCCTTTTTAGCTACGTCCTTTAGTTAAAACAATAACACTTGCATTATTATTGCCAATACAGCTAGCACTGTATATATGCTAGAAGTAATCAAGGGTTGTATTTTGTTCATTTTCAGTAAACAATTACTAGCTATTTTTAATATTCAAAGCTACTTTTTAAGTTTGTATACTCTTACAATCTCAGGGTCTCACTTTCAGACCAGTCCTTAAACCCCCTGAAAATTTTTAGGGAAGATCACAATTCCAATAACACCTTTACCAACTTAGGCAGGGCAGTTTGTGAATGCATACCTACAAATGGCATGAACAGTAAATTCAAAGCATTAAACTGCGGAATCAATAATAATGTTGAAATTTAAACTAACTGTAGAATTTAAGACAATGGAAGAATAATACTTTTAAAGGCAAAATGTGGAGGCAAATCTCTAATGTTTTCACTTATTTATACGGTTATAATCAAAAGAATAAAGGAGAAGACCAAGGGTAGCACCGGCATACCTCATCATATAGATAAGGGAATGGATAATTATATAGTTTAGCCTCTTCTGCCATGAATTGTGGTCCATCCTGTGAACAACAGTTCAGTTGGAGAAATAACACAACAGCTCCAAAGCAGCTCTATTCTCAAATTAGGGGATCATTGGAACCTGAGGGTGAGTGGCTACAGAATTTGAAGATATTGCAACAACAGCAAGCCCTTTCTGCAACAAAAGACAATAAATTTTGGAATGTTAATCTTGTCAATAATTTATCTTTCCAAGTTCCTCTTAGTAACGAGGAAATGATGTCGGCTGCAACCCAGCAAGAGAAAGGATACTTAGCTACCTTCATATAGAAATTTGAAAGCTTCACAAAATCCTTCTTCAGGTGCTTAACAAATGGGCAGTGGTTGCATATAAACATAACCTGCCAAATAACATAGTTACTATAGATCTTATGGCTAAATATATGTCAATATAAAGATTGATATATGTCAACATTGTTACTATAAATCATATATCTACATATACAAATTTGTGTCTGTGGCGCCATAAACCCAGTCCTGTTGCATTGTTGGTTCGAAATGATTCATATGATCATAATCATTCAACTCTACATAACTCAATAAACTAATATGTTTAATTTTATTCAGAATTTAATCCCGTTAGTTTAGCTGGTATAACTTTTTTTTTTTTTTTTGAAGAAAGTTTAGCTGGTATAAGTGCTTGTGCTTCTTTGCATCAAAACCTGCTGTATTTCAGAAGGGGTATATACAAGCTACGTGCAGAAGTATGAAAGAGTTAAGTACGGTTTTTCAGAATTCACCTGGGGCAGATATTTACCTACTGTGCCCCTTTCCTACTTGTATGAAATAGGCATTGTTCATATGGAAAGTATAGCCAGTTTTCAAGTACTAGGTCTACCTTATTTAATAGATAGCAGATTCAACAAACATGAGAACATTTAGTTAGACTTCCAATGTACAAAAGTGCTAACTGAAGCTAACACTGTAATAGAAGAAGTAATGGTAGCACATTAAGACACCTGAATCTAGAACAAGAGTGGTGCAAAAATGTTGGAGGTATACTCTGGATACCCCCCACTCAATGATGTTTATTTATAAATGCACTATTTGAAAGTTCCAATGCATATAAGCTTTATACTTGTGTCAATCAGAATGCAAAATCAGCACTTAAGCTTCAACTTGGAGTATGCCCTTGTCACCTAGTTTACAGATTGCCTCCACTCAGTGAACAAAGAACTCCACTCCAGCCATATCTAAGTATCAGATGGAGACAGAAATTCAAATTGCTATTTAAAAAAAGCTCCAAAATACCTTTTTATCCTTCTGGATTTTTCCAAAATGCAAAAATATTGTAATTTTCTCCTATGCAAATGAATAAATCTATATCAAACCATGGAATTATTGTCAAACTGCCATCTAGAAGTCAACACATGAAACTGAAAGAAAGGTGCTCGATGCGATATCTAGTTGGAGCTTTAACATTCCGGAAATGTAACATTTACGAAAAATTGGATGAGCTAATATTATCCTGAACAACAAATCAAATCCCAACACTGATGAAGTATTTTTTTGGGCTCTTGAGGCTGCTAGGTCTTAACCTTGGTCATTGTAACTAAGAATGCAACAATATATCAACCATGGTATTGGTCATTTGTTCAGCTATGATAATCCCTGTCATAATTCATTACCTTCCAAAACCAGTGATCTAACCACCAGATCATAAATTTATGCTACTAAATGCTTATTTGATCCAACTGGAAAAAATCATCTCTTCTGGAAAAATGAGCAATTACACTTCCCTTCCAAGGTTCAACCGTTATTTTGTGTCTTTGCCTGCCCTTGTCAAAAACTAAAACCTCATTTTCAATCACACACTTACTCTTAATCACATCTTTTGACAAGCACAGTGATCTGGCTCTTGGCCCATCCTTCTTCAAATGAAGCAGAACAAATTAAATATTGAACCATTGCTTTATATATAAAGAACAATGCAACCGATAGCATATAATAATCCATCCAGACAATCACATGATTTCCAATTATTTCCTCTCTTATCTCAATTCACTAAGGCCCCAATTTATTATGAATTAAACAACTCCATGTACCTTTCTTCTATTACTTTACGTTATAACTTTTCATGAAATTCAATACAAATCCAACTGAATATAAAATGATAAGTTACCCACTGAAAGAAAACAAACAGAGACTTCATATCTGATCCTCATGAAACCCTTAAAAATGGAAACAATTACTCAACTGTATCCATTATCCAATAAAGAGAACTTCAATAAAAAACCCAATTCAAATACCTTTAATGTAAGCCCAAACTATTCCACGTAAAAGGAGAATTAAGAATAAAACAAAGATTTTTACCCCCAAAAAGATTTATTGAGAGATAACACAAGCAAAAAAAAAAGTCCACAACAAAGAGAAGTAAGACCAAAACAGAATAAAATTTCACGAGAAAGTAAATGGGTTATTACCAACAAAGCAGGATAGGATTCAAAATCTTCCAAAGTCCAAGTCTTCCCAGTTAGAGGCTCTGGCAACTACCCTCCAAAGGAAACAAACCATTAGAAATAAGTACATAAAAAACAAATACATATTACTATTAACGTGTAAAATTCAGTGTCTGGATGAAAGGGAAACCTGGAAATTGGGAGCCCTGAAACCAAGGGAAACGCCTTGCGACTCAGTTCTTGCAGCTCGGACAACCAACAGCTTTCTCCTTGCCAGTTCATTGCTCCTCCTTACCCGGGCTGGACAAAAACCCAACTTCGAGGGTGAAAACGTTCTTGTCACAAATGATGTCTTCAAAGCTGCTAACGTGCGCGGTACAGACAGTAAACGTGCGCCTGTTGCGGTTACTGTTACTCCTCCACCAACAGCAACCGCCATTTGCCTTTTCTCCCTTCTCTCCTCTAACTCTTCCTTCTGTATGCTCTTAACGGTAAAGAAGCCAAACTACCACCAGAAAAGTAAAATATTACTAAAACGATGTTTTATTTGTCATTTTGGGTCCATAAGAGGGTAATCTTGTCATTTCGCAAGATAGGGGCTAGCTGGCAGGGCTAGGAATTAGCCCATGTTGAATTTTAACTTGGGCTTGCTCGTAATCAAGCCCATTACTTATGGGCTTATAGAATTACTCATAACATTTTCGCCAATATTTGTTATTATATATATATATATATAAAAGTTAACAATTGGTTAATTCAAGTGGTTTGATATTTATTTTCCGTAAATAAAGTTTCAAGTTTGAATTTTGTGAATAGAAAAAATCATTACTAGAAGAATTTTACCATCATAATAAACCAACCCGACTCGAAAAGAATTAATTTTGAATCAAAAGTTTGGAGATATCCTTGATTAAACGAAAAAAAAAAAAACTTAAATTTTTAATAGTTTTATCCTATTATCTACCCATTTTTCGAGTTAAAAAACTTAACAAGTGATATTAGAATAACGATGGAATATTGATTGTATTCATAAGAAAACCTTAGTAGAATTATATCATTTGATTCGCTTATGAAACAGAATTAATTCTTTTTAATGATCCTAATTTTCATTAAAAAAATTAAAAAATTATCTCATCCATCGTTAAGTTCCACCAATGAGATGAGATTATGAATTGAAAATAAGAAGTTAAAAGAATGATTATAATTAAATTCGAAAACATACACCATTATTTTGACATCGTTTGTTGAATTGTTCTATAACACTATAACTCAATTGAGAGACTAAAAACCAAAGCGAGATTATGTCACATCCCCATAATTAAAAATATTTTAAATTTATTTTAATTATATTAAATATATCTTATCTTACATACATTTAAAGTAGTTACAATATCTAGCTCCTAAGAATTCCAAATGTCAATTTTGACGTTTTTTATATATTTTGTTCAATTAAATGATTCTAAATTTTTTTTAACAATTAATATTTTTAGATAAATATCCAAAGAGATAAAAAATAAAAAGATTGTGCTAATATGTTTAAAAACTTATTTTTTTTCTAAAAGAAATTTAATGACACTTTATTTTTTTTTTGTTTTTTCTAAAAAGATTTTAATAGCAATTTAATTTTTTTCCTCTCAATGTCATACTTTATTCTTATATCATTCAATTTTTTATAAGGATTATCAAATTTGATGGTAATTATTTCGGTACTTCTTTTGTTGATTTGTTTAGAATTTTACGTTTAAATTATAACAATCCTGACGTAGAAGGAGGGCTTAAACCTAGTACATATAAAAGTACAAGTTTTATAAAAAAATTTATTAATCTTAAATACTTATTTTTTAAAACATATTTTAAAAACATCATTATTTTAAATTGGGCCTTACCTTTTAAATTTTGGATATTTTTAAAATTATAAATTAAGTTTTAACTTTGGGTTTTATTTTATTATTTTATGTTCCTTATATCCATTATTTAAATAAATATTATTGATTTTAATGTAATTTAATTTAAATATTATTCTTATCTAATCATCCACTTTAATCTTATATAATTATCAACTTTAATGTAATTTACCTTAATTGTTATTTTTTATACATTATTTGTAAGAGACAAACTATTCTATTTTTTTTATCTTTTGTTAATATTAATAACACATTGTATTACATGCGTTGTACGTAGAGGTGTCAAATCAGGTAAGTCAGGTTAGTTTCGGGTTCAGGTCAATTAGGTCGGGTTAGTTTGGGTTAAAATAGACTTTCGGGTCATTCGAACTTAGGTTTGTCGGGTTTTGTCCTCGGGTTTCGGGTCATTTTGGTTTTAGATTTTTCGGGTTTGACCCTCGGGTCTTTCGGGTTTCAGGTTTGCTAGGTTTCATATCATTTTGATTAAGGTTTTTTGGATTTAACTTTTAAGTTTCCGATTACTTTAAATAAAATAAAAGTTTTGATTTTAGAAATTAATAATTAAGAGAGATTTTATCAAAAACATTATTTATTAAATTTGTTATAAATTGTAATTAAATCAATTAAATTTGTAATGTTATAAATGTATTAATTAAATTAGTGATATTTATAGAATTTTTTAAAATTTTTCTATAAATTATCTATAATTTTAAACAAAATAAATATTTGTGTTTTATTATTTACTAATTATTTTCTAAATTCTAATTGATATCAATTCATTATGATTTATATATATATATATATAATTATGAATTACCTGTCATATAATCATAAACTAAGAGCCTGAATTTTGGCATATAATAGCAAATCAAAGAGCCAAAATTTTGGGATACAATTATAAAATTTACCAATTTCTCACGTATGATATTAAAAATTTAAAATATTTTATTTTGTTGATGAATATGATAGCTGAAAAGAAATAGTCAAAAGCCAATAGGCCATGCCGACTGTCATGTGGTTACGGCCATCCATGTATCGCTAATCTTAATATCTTACTATCTTAATAAGTATTAGTGGCTTTGTTTTATCATCTTCTTTATAGGATTCGTATAAATACTATACTTAATAGTGTTAGTGATTAGTGATTTTATAGATCTATAACTATAAGGCATAAGCTAAATGTCAAATTATGAAATTATTAATTATGAAATATGGTATATAGTCAAATCTTCACACTGACAAGTATAAGCGTATAATATATATCTACAATTTCATATAATTGTTCATTCATTACAAGTAAATAAGTATTATGAATCAATCAACAATGAATTTAATTTACTTATTATTGATATTTTATTTTAATTATTTTGGATAATATTGATAATATATTGTTTGTTCATACAATGAATTGATTATATATGTTTAATGTTAAAAAAATTGCTTAGAAATTGATTGATGAATATAATAAGGTAACCTTCATGTAACATTCATTAATAATTGATTATTTTTTATCTATATTATATAAGATTACCTTAAGTTACTACTAACTAATAAGCATTTCTAAGAGTGATATCAAATATGCTAAATCTATTTATTAAATTTGAAATTTGAGAGATATATAAAATGATTTCATTAGATTCTCGGGTCACTCGGGTTTCGGGTCGGTCGGATTCGGGTCGTTTACTTTTTTGTCAAATCAGGTCGGGTTAGTTTCGGGTTCGGGTTTGGGTTCGGGCGGGCGGGTTTTTCGGGTTCGTGTCAGCTTTTGACAGCTCTAGTTGTACGTGACAGCGTGACTAGCATATACTCCTTCCGTTCCTTATTATTTGACCTCAACCTAATGTTCCTTTTTCTTTGTCCTTTTATGGTTTCAATAAAGCATTACTTACTCATTTTCAAACTTACCCTTCTTTGGAATTGTAATAATCATTAAATGTAGTAGTTATATATTAAACCAACTAAGTTATAAAGAGGAGAGAGAATAAAATAGGCTTAGGGTAAAATTGAAAAGTGAAATAAAATTTGTATAGAATTTTATTATTTAACTAACTTTCTTAATCGAAGATATTCGATTATTGGGTCAGATAATAAGGAACGGAGGGAGTATAAAAGTACAAATATTGTAAAACTTTTGAACCGTTTAAAATACACTTTTTCTTTCTAACATATTTCAAAAATACTATTGATATTATTGAGTTAAATTAAAATTCTTTATTTATCTTTTACTAAATATTTTTTATATATTTATTAAATGATGTTAGTAATTAACTAATTTTACTTTCATCATAATTAACTTATTACTATATTATCTTGAAGAAAATAGTTTAATTATCATTCCATTTTATGTAGTTTTATTTAAAGCTTACTAATAATTATCATCTACTTTAATGTAATTTATTTTTTAAAATTTTTTATTTTTTGTTATTATTAATAACGCATTGTATTATGTGCAGCGTATGTGATAGAGAGTGACTAATCTATTTTTATAATCTATAATATATATATATATATATATATATATATAAATACGAATGTTATAAAATTTTTGAATCGCCAAAAATAATATTTTCTTTCTCCATATTTCAAAAATGTCATTGATATTATTCAGTTAAATTAAAATATTTATTTACCTTTTTATTAAATATTTATATATATGTATTAAGTGATGATAGTAATGAACTAGTTTTACTTTTATCATAATTAACTGACTATATTATCTCAAAGAAAATAGTTTAATTATCATCCAATTTCATATTTCATATATACAGTTTAGGGTAAATTACAAATTTAGTCACTTAACTTTTAGAGATTTCTTGTTTTGGTCACTTAACTATAAAAAGTTACAATTTAGTCACTTAACTTTATAAACTTAACTATTTTGATCACCCACTTCTTAAAAAATAATAACTTAATGATGTGGCATGATCACGTCATCCAACATGTCATGTGACATGGTGATGTGGTATGTCACATCATCTAAAAGGTCACTTGGCAAGATGATACGGCAATGCCATGTCATCAAATATGTCATGTGGTATAGCCTGTCATCATGCCACATGGTATATTGGGTGATGTGACAATGCCACATCAATGAATCAATTTTTTTAAGGGTTTAGTAACCAAAATGTTGAATTTTACAAAGATAAGTGACCAAAACAGAAAATCTCTAAAAATTAAATGACCGTTTATGTAATTTATCCTATAATTTAATTTGAAGTTTACTCTATAATTTAATTATCATCCACCTTATGACGTTAATTTAATAATTTGTTTTTCTAAATTTTTTATTTTTTACTATTATTAATAAGATGTTGTATCCCAATATACGTATATAACGTATATGACAAAATAACATATATATTGAAATGAAAGGATTCAAACCCTACGCAAAAGTCAAAACTTCTATTGGGCGAGGAGAAGTATGCCCTTTATCTTGATTGGTCATGTGACGACAGTAATAGTACTCCTCATAATTATCTAATCTGTTAGAAACAAATGACGATCGAAAACGTATCCAATCATCTTCCGCGTTTCTATTCTTTTTGTTTTTTCCTTTTTTAAGTTATATGCTTAAAAAGAATTAACAGAGGTGATTAGAAAAATCAAACAAATGTTGTCAGCATATTTAACACTTTAATCAATCATCCTAACTTAATTATATTTAAAAAGAAAAGGACTAACATAAACTATTTTACAATTTATACGGTACCATCAAGTGGGTTATTATTATGTTCTAATTAATACAGCTAACGTATTGTTATGTTCTTAATGTCTCTATGTTAACTAACGAAAGGGGGGTTGCCACAAAGAATCTAATTGTGCATTCACACTTTGAAAATTCTGATATATATCTTGGAAAGTGGAAACCATGCATTCGTTTAATTAATTAATTAACTCCCTATGCTTAAATCTTAACCCAAGTTCTTGGAATAGGTGTCATATGCATATGATCATAGATGCTTAACTAAAATTTGGATTCTTTTTAATTACTACAAAAAAAAAAAGGACTCTTTTCATTCTTGTACAAAAATATTTGGACATTCAGTTTAAAATTTTTGAGGTGGTCCTTGAAGAAGTAGGGTGCCATGTTCTAACTGTTTTCTCTTGATAATTATTGTTAATTTCTATTTGATTTCAAAAGGAGTCTAGTTAGATTTTCACACCTACCATGGCTTTCTCAAATTTCTAGCCCATTAATTAAATTACATAAACCAGGTTTAGGAAGATATACATTCCACTGTCTCATATATTAATTAATAGTAAGATACTAGCTAGCTAGAGAAAAAGTTCTTGATGGCTACCTTTCACAAGAAAAGATTACCAAAATTCTGTAAAAGGAAATATCAAACACCAATAATTTCCATTCAAAGAAATTGGTAGGTCTACTGATTTTGGTAGACCTAGTACTACCCATACTTCTTCTAAGCTTTGGTTGGTGTACTGATTTTGACCAAAGTTGAAACATTTAAAGAAAATGAAATGGTGAGCAATTTTTTACATAAATACCTTTGTTTCCTACTAGTTAACATGGTGATTTGGTAAATATAATAAACCGTTGGTTCTACAAGATAGATTCTGGGTCTATTCAGCGTAGCGATGAGATTGATAATGGTCAGGTTAAAAATTAGAGTAACGGTTTCATCGCCATCGCAATGGTGAGATTGGGATATGTAGTTGTGAAATTAAACCTTGTGCTGAGAAAATTTTGTTTGGTAAAAAACAACAGTGACAGTAAAATAAGATGTGAAAATGACAATTAAGGACATAAAATTGAATGTGTATTAATAATTTTTTATGTATATTTTTGCATTTACTTGATATTATTATGAACTTGAATAATTTTTCATATAAAAATAATAAAAATACATAATCATATGGGGATACACTAAGAAAAATCATACTCGATATTATTATGAACTTGAATAATTTTTATGTATATCTTTGTTTAGTAATTTTCCCTCTCATTTATTTCTTGTATAAACATAATCATACGGGGCTACACTAAGAAAAATTATCACATACATAATTGACAGAGTTTTCTTGTGCAGATCACTTCCATCCAACAGCACATATATACCTTCGCATTATTTAATTACAATTAAAATTTTTTATTCTAATTAAAAAGTAATTAAATATTTAGTACTCCTCTTAACATTTTATGAGTACTGAAGGTGGCAAACTATAACTTCAATACAATTAAGTAATGAAGTCTTTTTATGGTTTGGGTACCTGGGTTCAAAACTTGAATCAGATCCCAACTTTACCAGGTATTTATTTCGGAAACCCGGGAACAAATTAACTAAATATGGTTAGTTAAAGAACTTGCTTGATTTCCAGTATACAAAACCAAAAACATGTTCTTTGCTTCTTGGTTTCCAACACAAAATATTTGGAAAGAATCACGAAATGCAATAATATTTCAAAAACAATATTATTATGCTGAATCATAATATATTATAGCTTGATTGCAAATGTAATAATGTACCGAAAAAAAATAATGGTATATATACAGCAAAGCATTGCTGATAAGATTTCTCAATTTAATTTCTAAAGCTGATGTTAGAGATAAAGACTCCCTTCAAGTAATGCTTTTTTTCCCCCTTTTTTGGGTGTAGAATGTTTTGACATTTTGTGGATGTGTCCCATGCTGTACCATTACATTTGCAACTCAATGATGCTACAGTTTATATTTGACCATCCAATGCATTTTGGTTCCAATAATTCCTTTTAGTATTTTCTTTATGCATAAGCACAAAACTTAAGTTTAAATGATTTAACATTTATTTTCCTTAAATAAGGTCTTGAGTTCAAGTCTTATCAATAGAGAAAATCATTGTTTGGAGAATTTTAGCCTATACTTAATCAATCTGACTCGAAAGGGATTAGTTTTAGACCAAAGACCTTGGGATACATTGATTCAACCAAAAAAAAAAAAAGAAAAACAAAAGACAAAACTTAATTGCATCTGATTAGCATGGAATTTGACTCAATGATTGGTTCATGATAGGTGAAACAGTCCCTGCATTATAGGGTTTTGTTCATTTTAGTCTTTGTACTCCAATTTTGTGCAATTTAATCCTTGTACTTTAAAAATGACAAATTAAGGACAACTATTATCTATTCTATTAAATTCGATCACATAGCACTTGGGTGACAATATTTTGAAGATGTGACCAATAAGAAGTTGGTACATGACATCTACATGTGCAGCATGGATATAATATCTCTAACTTTTTTATGCAGTACGTGTCCTTATATATTGTTCTTTTTTCTTTTGAAAAAAAATCTTAGATTAATATATTTTAAAAAGTTAATTCATTTTTTAAATTCTCATTGATGTCACTGTCAACTTTTCATTAAAATATGCTATTGTATGTTGCTATCTTAGTACCATATCATCCAATTTAACAAAACAGATTGATACAGTTAATAATTGTCCTTAATTTGTCACTTTTAGAATAGTATAGTGATCAAATTAAATAAAATTGGAGTATAGGAACTAAAATGAACAAAATCCTATAGTGCATGGATTAATTCAGTAGTTTAATCGTTCATGATATGTATCCCAATTCAAATTAAGAACCAAACCTTAAACCGTTTTATTTCTTCGAGCCGGATTATGAATATCAGGTTTGCGACATGGTAACCTATGATGAGCTTGCATGATGTAAGAGAGAAACAAATATAAAATGTCCAACCATATCCATTTGTTGAAATCATTGCTTACATAAAAATGTTTAATAATGAGGATTGAACAAATACTATATAAACAAGTAAAAATTAAAAGTTAGAGCTGTTTAATTAAAGTTGGAAAATAGTTGCTAGAGTAACCACTTGAGACCTGGCCAATAATCTACATATCCAAATGGTGTTAGTTGCCTACCCAAATGAATAAAAAAAGGAGAATATAATTAATTAATTAATTATCATGAACTTGATTAAAATAATTAACCTTATAATATATATATATATATATATAAAATAAAGAAAAAATAAAACTGCAAATAATTAATTATAAACTCAATTATTATAGAGGAGGGATCCACTTATATTTGATGTAAAATTTTTTGGTTTACATCATTATTTATAACTTAACGTACGATTAATATTTTAACAATCCGACTGTTAGATTTAACAATATATTCAAATCTATCACACATGTAAAATTTCAAGTCAATCTGATATTTTTATGATATCGATCTATATTATAACATTTTTTGATTTTTTAATATATGTTTAACGAAGGGAAATTCTATCGTATTAAAACATATGGTAGACATTTGAAATTAACTTGAAATTTTACATGCACGATATATGTAAATAGAGCATAAAATTCAGTGGTTAATTAATTTTTTTTTTCATACGTTAAATTATGAAAGGGTACAAAACTCTTAATTTTACACTGTGTGTAAAATGATCTTTCCTCATTATTTTTATTATTTTTTAAAGAAAATATAACTTTCATTTATTCAAATAAAATTATATTCATAATACTTAAAACATTGAAAATTACAATAAATTCAAAATTGATTTCCTTATTCACTGATAGATTTAGATCTTACTTTATCACCTGAGTTATCTTTAAGAGTTTTGAATCTTCTTCATGAGTCTTTAGCATGTCCATCATTTTCTCACTTTTATTTCGTTGTGTTTTGCCTAACTGAATGCTTTGATTAGCGACAAAAAATTGACTAATTCGAAAACTTTCTTCATTGACCCAAAAATCATAAAGCAAAAACAACATAGTTTAAGGTTAACAGTTTTCAATCTATTGTAAACTGAAATCAAAACAAACTAAAACCACTAACTCAATTTAATAAAATTAACTCACTCACTTAGATAAACTGAGATTCCAAACACCCAAATCAAAAGATTTAGATCTTATTCTAACAAAAGAAAAAAAAATATAAAATATAAAATCAGATCCCTTCTCTCCCTTGATGATAGAAGTCAAGGAAGAGAATGAGTAAATAAAAAACTTAAGCTATGTTTGGTATGAGAAAACATTTTCTATTTTCATTCTCTAAAAAATATAAAGAAATTATCATGTAATATATATGTTGTGAGGGAAAATGTATACATTTTTTAAAATAAAAATGAAAATGGATCTAGAAATGAGATTAAAAAAAATTGTTCTCAATATTAAATCCATTTTCATTTTCATTTTCTAAAATATACATACATTTCTATAAATTACACCTATCATATATGGTGATTTCTTTATATTTTTTAAAGAATAAAAACAAAAAATATTTTCATGTATCAAACATAGCTTAGAATCCTCCTTAATGAATAGAAATCAAAGAAGAAAAGGAATAAACAAAAAACTTAAAAACAAAAACTAGAGGAGGAGGAGGAGGAGGAGGTGGGGGGTGTTAACCATTGTAAAATTTTAATCCCTATCCCTCCTCATTATATATATATATATATATATATATATATGTACATAGGTATTTATGAAGAAAAAGTGGCTTGCTTCCTCCCGGCGTGGTGCATGACAGAATTACCAACAGAAAATCCAGCTGTTAAGGTGCAAACATAATTTCCCAACAAAAATTGCTTAAAAAAAAGGTTCAATTATGCAACTAAACCCTTATATTATACAAAAAATACCAATTTAGTCATTCTATAATAATTTGATCAAATTGAATCTCTCTACTATCATTATTATTAATTTCAATCCTATTGTTAATGACGCTAAACTTTTATTATTAACTATATTGACGTGGCATTAACTATAATAATATGTATTTTAGAAAATATTAAAAAATTTTGAGTTATTTTTTTTTTTACCAAATGGCATATCTTTTCCGTTAGACAGGTCATTTTTCATTTTTTTACATGTTTAATTTAATTATTTTTATGATAAATTGATTAGTACAACTAAAAAGTATTCCAATGGTCACAAAAATCACAACACATCATCAAATCAACATCATGTCAATATAATTAATAACACGTTAGTATAATTATGATGGTAAATTGACAATAAATGATAATAGATAACTCAATATGATGAAATCATTGTAAAGTAAATCCACATAATTTTCTATATAGTATTAGATACAGGTGGCAAAATGAATCCAAACCCGAAAATCCACCCGAACCCGAAATCGACCAAACTCGATTTGACCAAAAAAGTCAACGATTTGAAACTACCTGAGCCCGAACCCAAAGAAACCCAAACCCGACAAGGCCCGTGCCCGAACCAGAGCTCGAGTCCGACCTGAACCCGAACTTGAATTTAATATTAAAAAAAGTAATCTTATAATATTTTTTTATAATATTTTCTATAAGATCAAAGTTTTAGTTTTAATGTTAATAATTATTTAAAATAATGTATTCTTTTTTTTTCCTTTCTTAATATTATTACTAGTTATGTGTCATATCTTATAAGTTATTAAACTATTATTTTCTTTAAGATAATATATAGTAATAAGTTAATTATGATAAAAGTAAAATTGATTAATTACTATTAATTACATTTCTAAATATGTCAATTGGTTAATTATCATCCTCATTTAATAAATAAAATATAAAAATATTTAATTAAAAAATAATAAATAATTTTAATTTAATTCAGCAATAACAATGATATTTTTGAAATATATTTGAAAAACAATGGTATTTTAGATGATTGAAAAGTTTTGTAATATTCATACTTTTATATTATATATATAAGAATATTAAATTAACAAATAATTTTAATATTTAATAATCAAAATTAATCTTACTAAAAATCATTAATTATTAATGTGAATTAGTAAATTAATTATCAATAATTTTTTATCTTCTAATACTCAATGATAAAATAATTACTCCTTCTATTTCTGAATAATAGTCGTTTGAAGTTGTTATATAAGGATTAAGAAAGTTAATGAATTTTCTAAAATCTTTACAAAAAATTGACTATG
This sequence comes from Microcos paniculata, assembly GCA_030664755.1. Taxonomy (NCBI): domain Eukaryota; kingdom Viridiplantae; phylum Streptophyta; class Magnoliopsida; order Malvales; family Malvaceae; genus Microcos; species Microcos paniculata. Next base: position 23,080,823 of record CP131461.1, read on the forward strand.
TGATTAAACTACCACTTTTTTTAGATTATGAATTATTTAAAAATTCATTAAAGTAACTTCAAAATAATATAAAGGAAGAATGGTAAATTTGATAAAAAAACAATAAATACTTTCTTGATTTTGTAAAATGAAAAGTAATTTGGAACAAAAAAATTCTAAAACGATTATTATTTAGGAAGGGAGGGAGTAATAATTTTCCAATTCCCTTTTACTTAAATCTATATTAATCATTAGATAATAAATATTTTTTAATATTATCCAAGAAATACTCTCTCTCTATTCTTGAATAATAGTCATTTAAGGTTGCTACATACTCTTTCCATCCTAAAATATATGTCACTTTTAATTACTCTTTGTGTCTGTATATAGATGTCATGGTTAACTGAATCACACTTATTAAGAAAATCAGTTAAGAGTAGTTATTATCATTGATTTAGTCCAAATTTATCATAATTTTTCAATATTACCCTTTACTTTAATTTACCTAATTTCTCTCTCCAACTTTAATATATTTAATCTCTTCTCACTAATTACTCTCCCCAAATTTCAATATATGTATGTTTCCAAAGAAAATATTCCTCATTATTTTGTTTCGCAATTTGAAATTTTGTTTGAATTAAAATTTTCAATTCTATCTCCCGCAAATTTTTTTCCCTAAATTTTTTTAAAGTTTTTCCCACCAAAATTTGTTTTAGAATCTAAAACATTCACGACTTAAATATTAGTTCTTATTTATTCATCAAACAAGAACTTTACTAGCATTCTTTAATCATGACTTCAGGGTAGAGACATCAAATGCCATTCCTTGAAATAGATTTACATGTAATTTTGATGCCTTTAAATATTGATGATGAAAGTAGTCAATAAGTTGTTTCAATGGAATTACAAAATCATCAATTATCAGATCTTAACATTACCCTAAAACATTCACGACTTAAATATTAGTTCTTATTTATTCATCAAACAAGAACTTACTAGCATTCTTTAATCATGACTTCAGGAGAGAGACATCAAATGCCATTCCTTGAAATAGATTTACATGTAATTTTGATGCCTTCAAATATTAATGATGAAAGTAGTCAACAAGCTGTTTCAATGGAATCACAAAATCATCAATTACCAGATCTTAACATTGCTATGGAAGAAAGTTTTCTTGCTAACCTCCACTTCAGTCCGAGTTCTAAAATGACTGAGTCATCAAATGAATTTCTTTGAAAACGTATGCAGTAATCTTTTATTTGGATCCAAATTTATAAGAAAACTTAACAAAGAGTAACAGCTATGGTCATTAATCCTTCATTGGGAAAAAAAAGAAATTAAATAGGTCTCTTCGTTGTCCAATACTATCTGCAATATTTAATTTGAGTAGTTGATAATATTCTTTATTTTATTATGGGTAAAATAGGAAAAAAACTAATTAATTCTTTAATAATTTTCTAAAGTAACGGATAAAAAGGGACAATGAATCTTTCTAGAATATGACATCTATATAGGGACAGAAGGAGTATTTTGTAAGACCAAGAAAAATAGTTTCTTTTTTAATTTTTGTATTTTTCATTTATTTACCTATTTTACCCCTAATTTAACTTTTCTATCATTCATTGAAGAAAAGAGATATGAATTAAATATAGGGTTTTTAACCTTACAAGGATAATTTTAAAAAAATACAATAATATTACCTTGGTTTTGTAAAAGTGGCAAATATTTTAGTACAAAATTTTTTTTCTCAAAGTGACATATATTTTGAAATGCAAGGAGTAAGGATTAAGAAAATTAATAAACCTTCTAAAGTTTAGTCAAAAAATTAGCTTGTAACTAAACTATCATTTTCTTGAGATTTTAAATTACTTAAAAACTCATTAAAATAACTTGAAAATAGTATTGAGAAAGAATGATAAAATTGATAAAAATGTACTACATGCTTTCTTGATTTTGTAAAATCACAATTAATTTGAACTAAAAACAATTTGTTAAAACGATTATTATTTAGGAATGGAGGGAATACTTCTAAAACAAATGAAAAACGAAAAGTAATAAAATAAATTTGACTTATAAAACAAAAAAATAATTTTTAATTAAAAAAGTAGAAACCCGAACTTAACCCAACCTAAATTCAAATCTGACCAAACCTGAACCTGAACCCGAGCCCGAGCCCAACCGAACTCGAACCCGAAAATACCCGAACCCGAAGTCGCTCGAACCCTAAGCTACCCGAACCCGAAGTCGCTTGAACCCGAAGTGACCGAGCCCGAATGTCACGCCCTGACCGCCTTGGCCAGCCACGTGGCAACGGCCGCGCTACCTCGAAGTATGTGTCTACAGCCACGCATCCAAGGCACCGCAAGGCATGAAATAGATATCATCATTGCAAAACAAAACTAAAATTTTAATTAGAAATCAATTAATAAAATATTTAATTTAAAAGCAATACCTGTGGATTAGTTTAAAGGAATACCTACGCAGCGAAAACTGTTAAGCCTAAGCCACCGACGTCTCCTAATGAGCCTTTGATCTATTTGCTGACCCTGTACGCGGATCTGCATCCATCCACATTGGATACAGGTAAGTGATAGAGATTCAATGAATCTCCATCGGAGTTAGGGAAAACAGTGGTAATAAAAAATATAATAAAAATAAAATAAAATAAATTTTGTATTCAAAACCTTTTTCATTATTCCCAAGTGAGAATTAGGTTTAAATCCTTTAAAATAAAAATATACTAACTGGCTGGCATCAAATATACTGAAGGCACGACTGGCCGGTCGTATGCCTTACTGCACTGAGGGCTATCTATCTTTCCTTATAAAACTTTCTCTTTCTCTAGTTCGTTCCCTTAGTGGTGCCCATCGCTGTGGTGGAACACAGCAACCTGGAGCCCTGGCGAGCTTCTCTACGCACCTTTCCTAGGGTCTCTGCTCACCGTGCCCCTCGATAGGCGGTCCACGGCTGAGTCTCGTGCATGCTCTCAACTCGGTCCATGCTCCTACATATTGGAGTACCGAGGAACCCACTCTATTGCTCATCTCGCATCCCATCCTTATATATATATATCATAAATATATTTTAATACACAAAGCACATAATGTACACACTCACAAGCCTTATGTTTTCTTTAAAATCATCCCACCCTCTAAGTGGGTGTATCACAAAATAAAAGTGTGTGTGGTGGATTACCCTTATCCCAAAGCATTTGTAAAACCTTTGAAAATCAATTTATCTTTTGAAAACGTTTTGCCCTAGTGGCTAGGTACTGAAATCTAAGTCACTCACAGTGTTGGGAGGTTCGTATACTCCCAAGCGTTCCACGTAGCTTAACCTCCGGAGCATCGTCGCATTCGATCATCCGGAGCCCTAATACACGGAAGTACACGTTAGCATTCATAATTAAATTTATGAATGTACTTATGAGGCTCTGGCATGACCTAAGAGTGGACTTGAATGTGATTCGGGGCTTAGAAAAGTGTCCGAGAAGTTCTGGGGTTAAAATCGGACACTTGACAAAAAATTACCAAAATGCCCCTGGGCCTGTGGGCCCCATGCCCTTACTGGGCCGGGCCCTACGTGGGCTTGGGCCTAAAAGGCCACCAGCGCGAAATTGGGCCTAAAATTCCACTCCCGCAATATATATATATATATATATATAAATATCTAAACAGGGACTCGGTCGGTCCCTTCCCCATTTTTGCACCTGTTTCTCTTCCTTTCGACGTACAAACTTAGAAAGGCGATCCTCGTGGCATCCATGACAGATTCACCTTAGTAGAAACGAGAAACATTGGTTCAATCTCCGTAGATCTGAGATCTAAACTTAAATTCACTAAACTCAGATCTACTCTAAACCGGTGCACGAAAATGAGTGAAAACGGAGTATGATGTAGATTAAGGTGAGTATGATAACATACTAAAAACTCACCTTATTGGCTCAATATCCGTAGATCTGAGATTAAAATTTAAATTGACCAAAAACTTTAAACTCAGATCTACCCTAAAGCGATGCATGGAAATACGTAAAAATTAATATAACGTAGATCGAGGTGAGTAGAACGACATATTAGAAACTCACCTTAATCTGAAGGCCGGATTGTCCGGATCTGCCAAAAGTGCAAAATGCCTCCGTTTAGCTCCAGAGAGAAAAAGAGAAAAAAGAAAGAAAAAAGAAAAAGAGAAATGAGGAAAAGCTTCGGCTTTCCCCTATTTATAGAGGAGCCTGACACAGCGTCTACTCGGGCCCGGGTCAGACTTTTTCTCCTTTTTCTAATTTCTTCAATTTTCACCCGTTGGTTAAATCCTTTGATTTCTTGTACCAACGGGGCCCATAATTAATTGTTAGGGACTTAATAGGAGGTTTTTTTGGCATTTACTAATTTTCATGCACGGTTAATTACTTTATCTTCCAACACTGTCTTATCCTAATTTTCACATCTCTTATTAACCAGACACATCCGAACCGATGTATTATCCACTTAATACGCTATCTTACACTATTTCGTTCGTACGGAAAAGTTGAATTAGGTCCGGGTGTGTCACCGAATCCAACCGAACCCACCCATTTGCCACCTCTAGTATTAGACCAATCATAATTGACCTAAAAAGAAAGGTAAATATGTGAACTAATTTTCTTATTGAAGACTGAAACCTGCTATCTCAATGGTACCTAACTACCTTTTAATTAAAAGATTTTTGGATAAAAAACCAATTTACCAAAATTGTTACCCGTATATAAAAGGTTGAATACCTAAATTGGCCATCAAATTATGTCAAAAAGGACAAATTGGCCCCTAAACTTTTATTTGGGATAATTGACTCCTCAAATTATTATTTTTGGACAATTAAACCCCCAAAGGTTATATTGCATGGAATTCTCAAGGGTTATATTGTCCCAAAATAATAATTTGAGGGGGTTAATTGTCCAAAATAATAGTTTTGAGTGGTTAATTGTCTCAAAATAATAGTTTGAAGTGTTAATTGTCCCAAAATAATAGTTTGAGGGATCAATTATCCTAAATAAAAGTTTAGGGGCTAATATATCTAAAAAGGTATAGTTTATGGGCTAATTTGGGTATTCAGCTGTATATAAAATGAATAAATAAAAACTAACAAAAGACATTAAAATATAGGTAACATTATCCATAATTCCAAGCTTGGTTTCATTCTTCAATAAATTCCTTTTTGGTTTTGAAAAAAAAATATATATCCGTAATTCGTCCTTGGATGGTCTCAAACAGTTAGAAATCAATGAATTTTGAAATGGTTTACTGTTGTACTTCTTGAACTTATACTAGTGAAAATTTTTGTCTTTCTATATGGAGTTCCATTTTCTACTAGTATTGTTTGGATAAAAAAAATTAATAAAGTCTACCATATTTTTGAAATAGAGTATTTGTAATCCATATATTTCTTTTTACCTCTTTCCATTAGAAAAAAAAGGAAAAATTTTTAAAAAGGATGATCTACCGAAAATATTTATTTGTTAGTACCATGATAACAAATAATTACTAGAAAATCAATGATCTTTTATAAAATTTGAGAAAAGAAAATTACACTTACGTTTTTGACCTTATTACAAGTAAAGAAAAAAAATTCTAATATCTTTTTCCACTTTAAATTATAGTATATACCATAAAAACTTAGTAATAATACTCCTCTTAACAAAATTCCTTCTGTTAAACCAGTTGGCAATGGAAACCAAGGGCACTAGCAATCTAAATTGGGTTTCTAGCAACCACAACAAGGCATTAACCAGGGGTTGTCAGGATTCAATCACCCATATTCTGTTACCATAAACCAGCTTTATACCAGGTATAATCAATCATTTTCTACTATCAATCGGCCATTTGGGTCTACTGATCACCAACAAGGCTCAGCCGAAAACGCTGCTTTTGAAGACAGGGTTTCGAGGGAGAACACTTACATTCAAGGTGTTGTCTTAGTATCTCTTCTTATTTTGATGTTTCCCTCGTTTTGAACTTCATTGCTAGTTTGTTAAATGTATCCGAACAAAGTGATGAGATGATTTAGATGTTAATGCATCTATTTTCATTCCACATTAGTATTTGAGAAAAAAAGATTATCTTACAAGAATCCAAGAAGGGAACATAGAATTCTACCAAAAAAAGAGAGAAAGGAACGTAGTCAATTTCCTATTCGCTATGCTGTATCTCATGTATGATAAAAAAAATTGAACTAAGCTAATAATAATTTCCTTCAAGATTGGGACCAGGTGGTGAAGATGGGTGATGCGCAGGTTGTTGTAACCAGGCATTGGAGCGGACGCCCATCTCATAGTGCTTGCGAGAGTAATGACCACTCATCATATCTCGTTTACTGCACGAAGGATGAAAGCTCACTAGAAAATTTTTTTCTTTACTTTTAATAAGGTTAAAATGGTAAGTGAAATTTTTTTATCTCAAATTTTATAAAAGAGCATTGATTTACTAGTAATTATATTTTGTTATAGTATTAACTGATAAATATTTTCAATAGATCATCATTTTTTTAAATTTTCCCAAAAAAGTATTATATAGAGCTAATAAGAAATTTTGACTTAAAGATTTAATTAATTAATTAATTACTCTGTTGGGAAAAAAAGATGCTATAAATGTCCACATATACTTTTTGTCCCTGGAAAAGGGGGGAAAATAGAGCTCATGCTCCTCTCAATCATCCTAAGAAGTCTAGGATGCAACTAATAATCCGCAACATGCATAAAGACAATATTTATGTGAGAGGACCCCTAGCTACAAATGTAGAAGAGTCTCCATCCATGGTTCCACGCCAACAAAAAATAAGATATTTGAAAATTTACCTTCCACTGTAAATGGGGAAAATTTTGGTTGCCAAGCGGCCCAGACTCCAGTTCTATAGCTAGTTGAAAATTTATAAATCTATAAATCTATAAATGAAATGGCTTACTATAGTCCTATTGGTTATGTTGAGCACAACTCAATATGTCCAAAGAAATAAGCCTCGAAGGGTCTAACAGTTGAGCCCACATGGTGATCCATAAGAGCATACCTCATTGGTGTGATCCCCTAGGATGTGTGCATATCACCTTACCAACGCAGACTACTTCGCATATGCGCAAACCCTACTAACACAGGCTCTCTAAAAGGCTAGAACCTCTAGTAAGCACGAAGTCCAGGCATAAATGGGCATCATCGCTGTCAAATAAAACTAAAACTTTAATTAGAAAATATTTAATAAAATAATTAACTTTAAAAGTAATGCCAGTGGACTAATTGAGAGAATACCTACGCAACGAAAACTTCTAAGCCTAAACCACCGACACCTCCTAGTGAGCCTCATTTCTTTAGCTGACTCCGATCGCGAATCTGCATCCATCCACATTGGATACAGGTGAGTGACAGAGGTTCTAAGAATCTCCATCTGGATTAGAGCAGATAAGGGAAATCTAAAATAAAATAAAATAAAATAATATAATATAATATAATAATAAAAAAATAATTTTCTTTTAAAAATTCTTTTCTGGTTCTCCTGCTGAGAACTCTCTTTTAAAAACACTTTAAATAATTAACTAAATAAATATATATACATAAAATGGGCTGGCATCTCTATCATACTGGAGGCGCTACCCGTCGGTCGTCTTATGCCTCACTGCACCGAGGGCTATCTCTTTTCTTTCTAAAAATATTTTCTCTTTCTTTTTCTCTTTCTCTTTCTCTAGCCCTTTCCCTCGGTGGTGCCTCACTGTGGTGGAACACAGTGAACTGGAGCCCTGGCAAGTTTCCCTACGCGCCTCTCCCAACCAGGCTCGACTCACCGTGCCCCTCGATAGGCGGTCCACGGCTGAGTATCATGCATGCTCTCAAACTCGGTCCACACTTCCACAAATTGGAGCTCCGAGGAACCCTTTCAAACACTCGTCTCCCAAGGGTATCGCACCCTCAATAATCATAATAATAATATCTCATAAATTATATATATATATATACACGTATAGACATCTATATTTAAAACATATAAATCACACACACATAAGTTTTATATTTCTTTTTAAAACACCCCACTTATTGTGTGGGTATATCGCAAACGAGTGTGTGTGTGTGGATTTCCCATATCCCAAAACCTTTTTGAAAAACGTTTATGTTTTGAAATCATTTTTAAAATCCTTTCCCCCCAGTGGCTACACCAAGAAGTCTAGGCCACTCACAGTGATGGGAAAATCGTATACTCCCAAGCGCTCCATGTAGATTAACCTCTAGAGCATCGTCGCACTCGATTCAACCGGAGCCCTAGTACACGGAAATAAAAATTAGCATTCATAATTAAATTTATAAATGCACCTAAGAGGCTCTAATATGACCTAAGATGATGTTTGAGTAGGATTCGGAAGGCTCGGGAGTGTTTCGGATCGATTTGGGGTCAATTAGGGTTTCGGGATGTAAAATGACCATTTCGCCCCTAAAGGGCAAGAACGGCTCCGGATTTGGAGTGAACCGATGCCGGTTCTCTTCGACTCGAAGGTCGGCGACCGACAAGCAGAAACGGCGCCGTTTCTGGACAGAACCGACGCCGACGTCGGTTCTGTTCTGGGTTTCAACCCGAGAATTTCTTCAATTTATCAAAATTCGAAAACCGATGCAATCGTCCACCAATTTGGCTACAATTTCAGATGCATGTACCTTAATGCATCCACGACACGTTTACCGAAAGAAAAACGAGAATCACAAGCTCAAAGTTCCTAGATCTGAAATCTAAACTTAAAATCTAACTAAAAGCTGAACCTAACTTTGAACTTAGATCTCTTCTAGACCAATGCATGGATAAGCGTGAAAACTTATTGGTATATAGTTCAAGGAGTTAAGAACAACTCACCAAGATCTCGCCTTGAACTTGCGGTCGGTTTGTCCGGATCGGCCAAAAGTCCAAAATTGCTCCAAAGGAGCAGTTGAGAGAAAAGAGAAAAGAGAGAAGAGAGAAAAGAGAGAAAATGAGGGGGAGAGCTCATCTCCCCCCCTATTTATAAGGGAGCCCGACATCGGGTCTACTCGGGCCCCAGGTCAAACTTTCTCTTCTCTTTTAAACCTCTCAAAACTTTAATCCTTGACTCGATCCAACGACCAATTCACCAATGGATGTCCAATCCATTGGCTATGGACTTAAGAAGTCCACTTTACTATTTCCATGCATGGTCACCAGTCTCATCTTCCAACTACGTCTTATTTTAAGCCTATCTTCTCTTTTGACTAGACACAGCCGGACCGACATATTGTTTACTTTATACATTATCTTGCACTATTCCATTCGTACGAAAAAGGTCGTGCTAGGTCCGGGTGTGTCAGTCCACTTCGAGCCTTAACAGCAAGTATACTTACTCTATGAAAGGTAGTCACATCCGAGTTCTATCCCACTTAATGCCACCTACTCCTTTATCCATATATAAAGTAAAATATCTATCACTATTCATCATTTTCAACCTCTCATCTCTCCAACATTTTTCCTCCATTCTCTCAACTCTCTTTACTCTCTCCCTCCAAAATACTTCATTAATATGAGAGCTCATACTGATTCTCACATCAGAAAGGGCCTCATTGGCTTAAAGCCAGTGTCAAACTCACTCTTTTTCAAGGATTAGAGCTTGGAGGGACTTTATCATGACTAGAACTCTCCCTTCATCTCATCCGTACAAACCGACCAGAAAATGGCATCAACAGGTTACCAAGCGGTCCAGACCCCAATGCTATAGCTAGTTGAAAATTTATAAATCTATAAATAAAATGACTTACTATGGTCCTAAGGAGAGGGGGCGAGTCATTCCTCTCCACTTTCTTTTTTGTTTTTTGTTTTTAATTTTTAAATCCCTTTTCATTTAAAATTTTAATTTACCATTCTTTTTTTCTTTTTATCATTGTTATTTTTTTCCTAATTAATGGATGCTATTGACAAAAAATAAATTATTCTCTTTGATTGTAGTATTGGTAGGAAAATAATTGTACTGTAAACAATATAAACCCTATATATACAAATGCTGTTTTTATTTTAATTATATTATTTATATCTAGGGTTTGAGCTTTGAGTCCTTTTTCTTCCTTTTCCTTTTTTGTTTAATTCACCATCTCTTTTCTTTTCTTTTTTTTCATATTTTCATATTTAATTTTTTTTCTTACCGATTGATTCCATTTATTTTTAGTTATTTTATTTATATACAGGGTTCAAGTTTGAGACTTGCAAGTTATTTTATTTTTTTAAACCTTAACCTTTTGTGTTTTTTATTAAATCCAACTATGGATATACTTAAATATATTGTGAAACATAACGTTTGGTTTTTCAAAATATTAATACTACATAATAAGTGTGAGATTATTCATCTTTCTAATATATCATATTTATCTATAATTACCCTTTTTTTTCCCCAAAATTATTTGTCCCTATTGATTTTTCTTTTTTTAAATAATAATATTATTAAGATATTTAAAATTAAAAAATATTTTCCGGGGGCGTAGCCCCGGGCCAAATTCTAGTTGAAATGAAAATATGAAACTCACAAGCTGCAGGCTTATCTTTGAATAAGCCGAAAGAAACAGGCCGCGTAAGGCTTCTCAATTTTATGTTCTACCTAAAAGAATACTTCCATTGTTTTGAAACAAGGTTAATTTCAGTTTGGGGTCAAATGTTTTCAGAATGTCTTGATTTGGGATTAAATCTTTTAATTTTATCACTTGAGGATCAAACTTTACAAAATCGATTCAATTAAAGGCCTTTTATCAAAATCCACTCTCCCAAATTCATGTAATAACTCCATTTTCTAGAAAAAAAAATAATCATGTAAATGTTCCAGTTTGGGGCACTGCCCTAATGCGACATAAATATTCGCTATTGGTGTTACAAATTGGTGAAGTGGCATGGAATTGGAATGTCTCTATAAATTTTCAGCACCAGATAGCCTTGTAATTAATATAATATTTCTCTGAAATAATCATAGGCACAGAATCACAGATACATATATAGATGGTAAAGACCTCAAAACTGTAGAATCATACATGCGGCAAATCTGTTGATAAATGCTAGCTGCGATTTAGTCAATTTGACAAGAATTTGTCGTCTCTTAGACTCCCTAGCCTTTTCGGTATGGCTAACGTGATTGATAAATATTCCCTCATAGTATAACAGAAGAGAAAGAAAAGGAAAATTTGGATGGTTAATGGTTTAATATACAAAATATCCTTCAAAATTTGAAGAAACTGTCATTTTGGATCTTTATCTTTTATTTTAAATTTTTTAATCTTTCGTATTTTTATTTTGTAAATAATATAGTCATTGATGTTGATATAATCTATCTAGATATTAATACGTAAAATTTTTTTATTATACTACATCAGTGTCAAAATTTATATTATTTATAAAATAAAATTTTAATGATAAAAAAACTTAAAATAAAAATTAAAACAAAAACGATAATTTTTTATAAATTAGAGGATGATTTTGTGTATTAAACGAATTGTTAATTTTGAAGTAAGGACCCACAACAGTTTTATGCTCTTATATTGAGATCAGAACTCAGGCCTCTAAGGAGTTGTACAGTTGAGAGATCTTAAAAACCTTCTGCCCCTTTATATACAATAAGATTTTCATACATTTCAATAACAGTAGGACGATAGCTCTCATAGATAACTCCAAGGTCAAATACAAAGTCCCCATCAACCTCTTGCAGAAGAAATGAATATACTATTAAACAATAAAAATTGAAAAAAAAAAAAAAGGAGAGAGGAAGAAGAGGGTTTCAGGTTAGAGAAGCTACATGTTGTCCACAACAGCCAGTATCTAACAGCTTTGGTTGTTTAATTCAATCATACTTATTTCTATTGGAGTAAACTAATTTTAAAATCTCTCAGACTCTCTCTGTGGTTCTATATATAAAAAAGAATTCAGGAAAGTCCGCTGTGAGCTAAGCAGAAGCAAGAATTAAAGGAGAAGAAAGTTTTGTTTAGAGGTTGAAATGAAGAGGAAACGGGAAATGGAAAGACGGACAGAGCTAAGGTCTGCAATTGAAGAGCTCTCTGAGTTAGCTAAAGTTCAGCCTGGTGGAGATAATCTTGATACAGCCCATATATCAACCAAGCCTTTTCTTCATGTCTGCACTTTGATTCTTCAAGTTCTTGGTCAGTTTCTCTTCTTCTTCTTCTTCTATCTCCTCAGACATGTGGGTCTAAGAAAATATGAACTCTTCCCTACATTTTTGTTCTTTTGCAGATAAGATAGGCCCAACTATGGCTGTTCTTAGACAAGACATTCATCAAAATATCCAGGTTAAAAGTAAACCACAGGCATAATATAGAAGCATCTTTTTCGTCATAGTTTCCCCTTTTAAATGTGCTGTACATGACTTTTCTTGCATGACAGGAACACGCCTGACTTTTCAACCGACCTTGCACTTCTTGCTTTATTTTTGTCATTTCACCAAAATTTTCCATGGGCATTTCTGTCCATGTAGGGTCATATTTTTTGTCATTTTCTTGATTATTTGAACATTGATGGAAGTTGAAAATCTCCTTTTATTCTCTCCAATTTTAGAGACTGGAGATTCTTTGCGAGTCCGATCCTACAAAGTATTCAAACTTGATTGAGGTGTTGAAAAAAGAAAACAGTGAAGGCAATGAAAGAAAGCTTACCAGCTGCAGTAAAGCCTTTCTCTGGCTCACCAGGTAACTACCAACTAACAGTTCCATAAAGATATTCCGATTTAAACATGGTTAGAGAAAAGGTTTCCATAAAGGTGTAAAGCTTTTCTTAAATAATCTAACTTATAACTGTAGATTCAGCTTTGCTTCCTTTTCCATTACCAATATACCAGAAACTCTACAAGAACAAGTAAAGAATTAAAAACTTAGAATCAATGATACTCTCTCTGCCACTCATTGGCTGGATGGCTGACATATCAAAGCGTGATGGAAGTTAGGGTCTGCTATATCTTTGACCTACTCTGTTATTAGGTATTTACTATGTTGTGATTTTGTCTTTTATTCAAGAAGAAGAGACAAGCTGTTCCTGCCTTTTTTTATTCTTTTACCAATTTTAATAGTCCTAGTTGAAGTTTCCAAGAATATATGTTGTTTGCTATGTCTTTACCCATATTCATGCTTTGCAAAATGTTAGTAAACAGATGTGGTTCATGCCGTAATGACATTGTTAATATGCATCATTGGCACTTGCAAAAGTAGAGATGATTATAGAGTCCAAGCCGCTTCTTTTGCAAAGCCTAATCATTTCTTAAGGAAGAACTTTTATTAGAATTTTTGATGAGACATTGATGCACTTCTTGGTCTACTATCATTAAGTTGTGCTAATCATTCAACCGGCAAGAACTTTTTAGTTGCAAGCAAATAATGTTTCTGTCCTCAGGTCAATGGATTTTACGGTAGCTTTGTTACAAAGATTGGTGAAGGATCCTGGACAGAACATGGAACTAGCGGTTGAAGAATCCTATAATGTTACTCTGAAGCCATGGCATGGATGGATTTCATCGGCTGCTTTTAAGGTATTTAGGCATTCCTGCTCCTTTCCAACAAATGTTCTCCCACAGATTTTACTGCCTATTCAGTCAAGTGTTATAGTGTTATTGATTTAGCAGATCTTTTTATTGACATAACCCACTGCATTCAACAAGAGGGTTTCATTAGATGACAGGATCTGAGGCTAAATTTCTAGCTTAGGCATAATATTCCAGGACTGCCTAGAATTCTATCTTGACTACCATTGTTTCATTGAGACATTATGTAAGTCATCAATTGTCATGTTCTTCAAGTAAGGTTTCAGCATTGTGCAACAGTACCATGTCATTGCCTTAACTTATTTCTTGTCTGTCAGATTAACTAACAGATTTAAAGTTTGCAGGTGGCGCTAAAACTCGTACCCGATAACATAACATTCATTAGTCTCCTCATGACAAAAGATCAAAGTTATGACAACCTTAAAGAGGAAATGCAAGCCTTCATTTCATTGCTTGCTCCTATGCTAGAAGAGAACCACTCTATCCTGGTGAGCATATTTGTCAATGCTACTCATAAATGTATTATCTGGTCACTGCTTCTTTGTTTAATCCTGATTTTCTTAACTATGCAGAAATTTTATCGATTGGATCGGTTAAAGTCTACGTAAGGAGAATATACTGGGGAAAAAAGGCAAGAACAAACATACACATGGAGCTTGTTTTTTGTATATAGAGCATGTAGTCTTCTCCAAACCCGTTTTCTTTTGCTTAAAATACATCTGTAAATAGCCTTCTAAGTTGTAACTTGTAAGCAAAATCTGCTGTGACGGCTACGTTTCTTTTTTATAATGTAGATAGATATGTAATGTAGAGAAGGTTCACTAAACTGTTCTTGTGTTCTTTGTACAAATATTTGCACCATCAGGGGAGCAACCAACTTATTTTATTGTTGAATTGATCCCATTCAAGATGGTACTTTGGGGCCTAGTTACCAACTAAAAACCAGAAGGCGAACCAGAAACCAAAACTGTTCAATCACCCCATTATTTCCAGTCTAAAAGCCTTTCAAGGGCAAAACTCTGGAAGTACTTGAAGGAAGAAATGATGGATGATTTCTGTGAGTGATAAGAGTCAGAGAAGACTGCCTATTCTTTAGCAAATAATTTTGTAAAAGTAGTCATGTTGACCTAGGCTGAAAGTGGTAATTGGCTGTATCTTCCTTTAGATTCCTTTAACAAGGTAGTTATAAGATTCCGTACCTTTCAAAAAGAAAACATTTTTCAAGGAAAAGATAGTTAAGTTCAGAATTACTAATATTCCGCAAAGTTCAAACTCACTTTAAGAGAGTTCTAGAAGGACAGTTCCCCTGACTCTTTTAAACAGACATGCACGGTTTACTGCCTAATTAGTCATGCAAATGCGGGAATTTTAGTTGTGCACGTCCACTTTATTGAGTTTTCCTTCTCTTATCTCTTTTATCAATTACTTGTTACAAAAATAATGTGTAACTATGCTCAAGGGAACTTGTTCAAGGTCAAAACTTTTTTGCTCAGGTGTTAGTGTTAAAGTTAGCAGAAACCATAGTTGAAGTGCAGCAAACTTAGCCAAGACTTGGTTGCCGCAAATCAGTGAAGTCAGAAACTTTTTGAGGATTGCTTTGCTGTGCATGAGCCATGATATGGCTAACCGTTGGAGGGAAAACTCAGCATGCCTTGATGGATGTTTGAATTCATTTTGTAATGTTTAAGTTAAACCTGTAAGTTGGTAGCAGCTAAGTATGACTATCTTGTCAAATCTGCTACTTATTGCATACTTTTGAAATTGTAATCATTGCAACTAGATGTTGCATTTGAAATTTAAAATGTAAAGCTGATGTATATATTGAAGGAAACAAATGAAATCAAAAAAGAACCCGTCCAACGATTCTTTCTCTTCTCTCTTCTTTACTTCTTTCTCTGAAATTTACACTTGTTCATAGCAGAAACTTAGTTTCAGCTTTTGTTCTTAGCCAGAACTTCTCCTGCCCATTTGTAACTTTAATGGAAATTTAATGTTGTTAAGGAACTTAAGTATTCAAATGAACTTTCTCAAAGAGTCCCCACTGGTCCAGGCCCAAATTAAGGCCACCAGAAGCAGAAGAAGTGCGAGGAGGGTCATGATGTGCAATGAGTGCTGCAACCAAACCAGCATTGCTTGCTATGCTTGGTTCTGTGAACTGTGGCTGGTCCCTATCATCAGAAAAGCGATCGAATTCATCGGGCCCAGCTACCATTGCTCCCAAAAGTACATTTGGATTTCGATCTTGAGAATGAAGCCATCTCTCTCCTTCAGCACAATCGTGATGTTGACTATCCCAAGGAATTGATGCACCCCTGTGATGAACTTGTGTTGGATAATGGTCTCCAAAGCCAACCATGTAGCTCATCTTCCTGGGATTATCTCCTAGAATGTAATTAACCTATATATAAATGAGGAAAAATACACCTACGAGTATTAAAGGATTGTCTCATTGCATTATTAGGACCTGTAGTGCATACTAGTTAGTAACAGATGTGGACTTGCCTGAGAAATGGAGAACCTCTTCAACATTTCCAAAGAAAAACCCTTCTTGCCGCAACTGCCACCAGATCTAGGAAGAATAGTAAGGTAATCATTGTATAATTTACTCAAGAAAGATGCTGTTGCTGCAAACTGGAGTGGTTCACCATAATCAGGCCTTAAGAGGATCAATCCACCTACAATAAAGTCATAAGAGATGGAAAATGATTAAATGACTCCATACTGCATAGTTCCATTTCCATAAAAATACATGGAAAGATTCGTCATTTGAAAGTATTTACCAGGTGTCCTACTGAAGTTTTTCTCTGAAAGATAAGAACATACAAGTTGATCAGTCATGTCGGAGGATAATGCCAATGCATTTTCATAGGGAGATCCAAGATCACGAAAGAACAGAAGTCTTGTCAACAAAACCTATACATCAAATATAAATTTACTTGGAAATGAAGTTAAAGTCCATGAATGCATCAGACATAGAATTTGAACCCTATAAGAACATCATAAAGTTAGTTTTTACTAAAATTACCGCAGTGGCAGTAAGCTTATTATTCCAATAGAAAATCCCTTTGTCAGCAATTGTTTCATTATTAGCTGCTGCAGCAAAGTTTGCAGTGGCATAGTCAAGATAAGTATGGTTCCCAGTAGCAAAGAACAACCAAGTTCCTCCCCAAACCAACTCATCTTTGTACCCTGATGAGTTATAAAACTTTCTTGCTCCTCCTCCACAATCATCTATAGTGGCGGATGTTGCAGCTTTGTGAATCTGGTCTTCCTTTTCTGCAATCTCATATAACTTCTCCGCCGCTGTAATTAGTCTCTGGGAGTATTCATTATCATCTTTGAATACTATTGAAGCGGCTGATAGTGCTGCAACTATTTCCCCTGCCAAGTCAGAAGCCCTCTCATCACAAACAGAAACCGGCCTATTATAGCTCATGTCTTCAGGCCTTTGCCAGCAATTTATGTCGCTAGGGACTTTATTATTTTGAGTGTCATTACCGCTTCCAACCTAAAAAGGGCACATCAGAGAGAACAATCTCCAATCTCATTAATATAGCAATATGATTAAGGGTTAGAGACATTAAGGTTTGAGCTGAAAAGCTTGCCTGTGAATACAGAATGGTGGGATCAGAAGGTTTATTTGGAGCAACAAAGACCTTGAGCAAGTAGTCACTGCCCCATCTAATAACATCTTTGATATGATCCAGCTCACTTATATCTGCATATTTTGGATGATATTCGATCACGGACCAACTCAACAGGGTGACTGCATAAGCAGTAGGGAAAGTAAACTTTATGTTGTTGCCAGAATCATAGAATCCGCCGACAAGATCAGCAGGCGGATTGCTCGAACTCCCATCGTGCAATCCTGAATTGCCTCGAAATTTTACCGGACTATAACTTGCATAATACCCAGCTGCAGAAAGAATTGTCTACTCAGTTGCATCAATTGACATCAATAAATACTAAATAATGATCTTAGCTTTCAAAAAATGCACAAGGATATAAATTGTTATACATTTTTGTGCGTCAAAGAACGTTATAGCTTGATTAACTGCAAGGGTGAGATTCTTTGAAGCTCCATGGTGAGGATTCTTGTGAGGCAAAAAGTGCAGAACCAGACCAAGTCCTAGGATGAGCAAAGCTACAGTGAAGGAAATGTAAAGAAATCGCCTGTAGTGCGATTTATTTGTGATAACAAGCTCATAGTCATAGGATTTGGAGAACTGAGAGGGAAGGGAATCGTAGCCTGCAGTCGAGGACTGTGGGAGAACATTGAAGTTAAGTTCTATAGAGTTCCATTTGCTTGCTGAAGGAAGAAGCCTGCCTGCCTCAGAAATTGTATGAACGAACCTTACGGAGTACCTCTGTGCATCAGGTGCTAAACTACTTGAATTTGACATGGCTGATGAAGAAGCTAGATAGTTTCCAGGAAAGCTTTTACAGAGTAAAAAAAGAGAAACATCGTTGGATTCATCAATATTTGATTGATGTCCCTATCTTTGGCCATCTTCGTGTTTTACTTTTTGGTTTTGGTTTTGTCTTGGCTCATCTCTTACATATACTTCTATGTACAGTTGTTCCTTCATGAAAAATCTTAATTTACGATTACATCGAGTAGTCTAGATCCTGGACAGAAATGGAATTAAATGGCGATTCACTGGGAAAAGCACACTAATTTCATGGCACCCTGGTGCCAGATGAAAACAAGAAAGTGGGAAAGCGTTGCAAAATTAGAAACTATTGGATTAGAGTGGTTAGTATATAATTATAATTAGATAAGATAAATAGGAATTATCATAATCTAGGTGATAATATCACACTCTAATGATAAATCATGGTACACATATAATAAAGAAATACATATTTATCCTTCGATAAAAAAATAAAAAAATAAATAAATTCTAATCACCAAGTTAACAATTATCTAACCAATAACTAGAGATAAGGAAGTTCTCCAAAAAATTTATATAGAGAGAGAGATAAAGAATATGGACCAATAAATTGAATAATAGGGGTTACTTTTTTAATCATTTAAGTCTAAAAATTGCTAGTATACCATTTCCTAATTTATTTGAGCTTAATTATAATTGCATGGAGTCTTTCAGAAAAAGATTCGAATCGCATGGAAAGTCCATGACCACATCAATGATCATAAGATCAGGAGCAGAAACACACAAAAAGTAAGGAGAAATTTTGATGGTAACGGAATAGATCCACTTTGACGATGCTCCCAATGCATATGGTTTTAGGCTTTCAGCTCATATAGATGGCATTGAGTTTTTAAGCTGGGAGAAACAGAGATATATGCCCCTTCATCTGCCTTGGCCGGCAGCAGTTTTCCATAAAATTTCAAGAGCTGTCATCGTGTAATAGTTCCTATATATAAGCACTTATTAAAACCAATGCCACATTCTTGCTCCTGAGTAAATCACTAATAATTCCCAAATTCTTACATCATTTTTTGTTTTCACAAAGTGTCCATTTTAGCTATATCAAATATATATAGCTTTATTCATAGAATGCATGCATCTGGTGCAAAGTTCAGTTCACCCAATTTTGCTGTCATGTTCAAAAAGTTTGATTACTTGTCCTTCAAGACTGTCAAGATTGGAAAAAAATTTGGAACTCTATAAATGCTAATAGCTAAGTTTAGTAGAAAATCTTTTGTAATGTTTCTACATCAGGCAATAATAGAAAAGATCATACGAATATATGGATGAAGCATTGGGTAGCCTGCAGATAGAAATATTTCTGATATCCTTATATGTCTTCAAGGCTATGTATATATATACTCCATGTCTTGAAGCCATTTGGTCACAGCAATCAGAAATTGATATTGAGAAAAACAGAAGATCGAAAGAGAACAAGAAGTTAAGAAAATGGAGCAGCTTAGTTTTGTTAAGTTCCTTGCTTCTGTCATAGGGATGCCCTTTTCTCAGGAAGGTTTTTGGATCGAAAAGATTTTGTATTTCAGGTTCTCAAGGCCCCAAAAGAAGGTCGTTGTTCATGGTAGAGTATCAAGAATGTCTCCTAAGCGATTGAATGTTGAATGTCTCCCAAGCCATTGAATGTTGAAAAGCAAGGAGATAGTTTTTCATTTTTCGCCGTTGGTTTGTAGTGTTTGTTTTCTGTTATTTGATGAACTCTGTCTCATTAATTATTCTTCCTGCAGATGGAAGATGGAGACATGAGTTGAAACAGTGGAAAATTAGGAGAACACAGCAAATTCACAGTTATTTTCATTACCAATAAAACATAACATATGTTGTCAATCCATCCAATGTATGGACACTATTAATAAATGTCGTTTGTGTAATTCAATTTGTTCTTCTATCTATCTATTGTGGTTTTTATTGATAAACACATGATGATGGTATTTATACGTATCGAAAATATTTAAAAACATTTATTTTTAATAATAAAAATATATTATACTGTTGTAAAAGTATGTTAATTAAAATTGACTAAGCAAGAACAAGAAATAAGAATAGGAGAAATTGAGAATTAAAGGAACAAGAGAAAGAGAGAGAGAGAGATGAAATGGAAATAAGATTGAAGGAATTGTAAGTATCATTAGGGAGAATAAATCCCAATTTATAGGCATCAAATGGTAGGCTATACAAGTTGGCAATTTGCACATATTAGCCCCATTATTATCATCACAATAATCATAATTTGGACAATTTGTACAACTTGCATTTGTCCACTTTCATAACCTAATTTGCATAATTTGCATTTGTCCACTTTCATAATAATTTGCACAACTTGCATTTATCCACTTTCATAATACTCCCCCTTGGACAAATGCTACTATTAAAATTGGACGTGTACTGCCTCGTTAAAAACCTTAAGTCGGAAAAACCCAGTGGGAACAAAAACCGAACATAAGGGAAAAAGAGTACAATACAATTAAGTCCGTCTAATATGTCTTCAGGACAATATGTGCTTGTCTTCAAGACAATATAAATGGGCCTACTTCAGTGTCCTGATTGGACGTGCTATTACTGCCTCATTAAAAACCTTAAGCCGGAAAAACCCAGTGGGACAAAAACCGGACAAAAGGAAAAAAGAGTACAGTGCACTTATGTCCATAATCGCTCCCCTTGAGATAAAATAAACTGCTACTTCTGGAGCATCTAAACATTTCCACTTCTGGGGAAATCAATCTTGCATTTTACTGACTCGCCGCATACCAATGCCATAAACTAATTTCTCAAATGTTGATGTTGGCAAAGATTTGGTAAATAAATCTGCAAGATTATCGACGGAGCGAATCTGTTTAACATCAACTTGTCGACTTTCCTGGAGTTCATGAGTATAGAAAAATTTCGGCGAGATGTGCTTGGTCCTATCACCTTTAATATATCCTCCCCTGACTTGTGCAAGACAAGCAGCATTATCCTCATAAATTATAGTGGGAGAATCTATCACCGGTTTGAATCCACTAGCATTGTGAATATGTGATATCATAGATCTTAACCAAACACACTCTCTTCCGGCCTCATAGAGGGAAATAATTTCAGAGTGGTTGGAAGATGTAGCAACTAGTGTTTGCTTAGTGGAACGCCAAGAAATGGCTGTATCATTATAGCAAAATAGATAACCGGTTTGGGAGCGAGCTCTGTGCGGATTAGATTTATATCCTGCATCAGCATAACCTACTAAACCAGAGTTAGTAGTATTCTTAGAATAGAATAACCCCAAATCAATGGTTCCTCGGAGATAACGGAAGATATGTTTAATCCCATTCCAATGTCTCCGGGTTGGCTCAGAACTGAAACGTGCCAACAAATTTACCGCAAAAGCGATATCTGGTCTCGTGCACTGTGCCAAGTACATCAAAGCCCCGATTGCATTGAGGTATGGTACTTCAGGACCAAGTATATCCTCACCAGATTCTTTAGGACGAAACGGGTCCTTTTGGGGGTCAAGAGACCTTACAACCATAGGGGTGCTCAATGGGTGAGCCTTGTCCATGTTAAAACGTCTAAGCAATCTTTCAGTGTATGCTGACTGATGGACAAGTATTCCATTCTTATTGTGCTCAAGCTCTAGACCAAGGCATAGTTTGGTTTTACCCAAATCTTTAACCTCAAACTCCTTTTTCAAATATTCAGCAGTTTCAGATAACTCTTCAGGAGTCCCAATTAAATTCATGTCGTCGACATAAACTGCTATAATAGCAAATCCGGTTTCAGATCTTTTAATAAACACGCATGGGCAGATGGGATCATTTATGTACCCTTCCTTAGTCAGGTATTCACTTAAACGTTGGTACCACATGCGGCCGGATTGCTTTAACCCATATAAAGATCTTTGCAACTTTATTGAGAATAAGTTGCGGGGAGTGCATGCTTCAGGCATTTTGAAACCTTCGGGAATTTTCATATAGATATTGGAATCTAATGAACCATATAAGTATGCCGTCACAACGTCCATAAGACGCATTTCAAAATTTTCTTGGGCAACCCAACTTATAAGGAAACGAAAGGTAACTATATCCACTACTGGTGAATATGTTTCATCATAATCTATCCCAGGCCTCTGCGAGAAACCTTGGGCTACGAGTCGGGCTTTATACCTCACGATCTCGTTTCTCTCATTTCGTTTCCGGACAAAGACCCATTTGTATCCAACAGGTTTTACATTGTCGGGGGTTTTAGTAATAGGCCCAAAAACATTACGTTTGGCAAGGGAAGTCAATTCAGCTTGGATTGCTTCCTCCCATTTAGGCCAATCTCGCCTATGACGGCATTCGGTTATGGACCGAGGTTCATAATCATCATTCATAATCTCATGAGCAACTGAGAGAGCAAATGCATCATCGATGATTATCTCATTTCGATCCCATATCTCATTACAATAACTGATGGAAATTTCAGTATTCCCAAGATTGGTGATCTTTTCATGGGTTTGTACCACTTCAGGGGCAATATGCTCATGAACTTGTGCCACTTCAGGGGCAATATGCTCTCTTTGAATATTATGTTGTGCCACTTCAGGAGCAATTTGGTTTCCTCGAGAAAAATTAATAAGCTCATCTGGAGCAGATTCTAAATTCCTCCCCCTTCTTTTTCGAGGAACAGTGTCTTTTGATCCCATCGGTCTACCACGCTTCAGGCGCGGGCCATTTAGATCCATTTCGGGTGGTTCTACAGGAACATCAATCCTAGCTGGAACATTCGCAGCTGGGATGTGAGACTTTGTAACTTTAGCAGTCTCATTAAATGCATCAGGCATTTGATTTGCAATAGCTTGTAAATGGATCAATCGTTGCACCTCATTTTCACATTCAGGTGTTCTTGGGTCAAAATGAGACAAACTTTTCTCATTCCATGAGAAAATCTCGACATTTTTCTGTTTTCCATTTGTGGAAGCTTTTGGTATCCCAAGTGATGGGAATACTGTCTCATCAAAATGACAATCCGCAAATCTAGCGGTAAATAAATCACCCGTCAATGGTTCAAGGAACCGAATAATGGACGGTGAATCAAACCCAACATAAATGCCCAAACGGCGCTGGGGACCCATTTTGGTCCTTTGCGGTGGTGCTACAGGCACTTGTACCGCGCAACCAAAGGTGCGAAGATATGAAATGTCTGGCTCCTGGCCCAAGACTAACTGAAGGGGGGAATATAAATGAGAAGTAGTGGGGCGCAATCTAATTAAAGATACAGCATGTAAAACAGCATGACCCCACGCTGAGGATGGGAGCTTTGTCCTCATCAATAAAGTTCGAGCAATAATCTGAATGCGCTTAATCATGGATTCTGCTAATCCATTTTGAGTATGAACATGTGGGACAGGATGTTCAACTTCAATTCCTAATGAAGCGCAATAAGCATCAAAACTCTTTGATGTGAACTCACCAGCATTATCCATTCTTATGCTTTTAATTTGATAATCTGGGAAATGAGCTCGAAGCTTTATTATCTGTCCAAGCAAACGTGCAAAGGCGACGTTGCGCGTTGATAATAGGCAAACATGGGACCATCTGCAGGATGCATCCACTAGTACCATGAAATATCTAAATGGTCCACTTGCAGGCTGAATTGGCCCACAGATATCACCCTGGATTCTTTGCAAGAATGAAGGGGATTCATAATCAACCTTTGTCATGAAAGGTTTAGTAATGAGCTTTCCTTGTGAACAAGATTCACAAATGTAATCTTTGGATAACAACACCTTTGTATCTTTTAAAGGGTGTCCTCGAGTATTTTTAAGGATTCTTCGCATCATTGTTGCTCCTGGATGACCAAGGCGGTCATGCCAAAGTCCGAACACATCAGGGTTCACTAGTTTCCAGGGCATCGTAGCATATGATTCTATAGCTCGTATTGGGACATAATATAATCCCATACTAGAAGCTTTCAGCTTCTCATGGATGGTCTTCTGGCCCATCTTGTAGGAAGTGATGCAAAGAAATTCCTTATTTTGCTCATTAATTGTTTCTAGATGGTACCCATTACGGCGTACATCTTTGTAGCTAAGTAGATTTCTTTTTGATCTACCGCTCAACAATGCATCTTCAAGATACAATGTTGTGCCATTTGGCAAAATAACTGTGGCAGTCCCATAGCCATCTATAATATTAACAGGACCAGATATTGTCTGAACATTTGCCTTGCGCAATGTCACATTTGAGAAAAAGTGTTTGCCACAAAGTATAGTATGCGTTGTAGCACTATCAAGCAAACATATATCTTCCTTTTTCTCAATGTGTCCCATTTGCATTTATCTTGACAACTTCAGGTGTCAAGTTCCATAAAATTTGACAAATTAATAATATGATGCAAAATATAAACCAACAAATATGGAATAAAACTCATGATTTTATTGACGACCATATTTATTTAATATCTTCCTTGGTAACATAATTATCCAAGGGTATGGCAAAACATAGATGAAAAACCCTCAGAATTTATTTCTGGGGACTTGTTATTTTCATCAACATTATATAAAGAAATCAGAAACCTCAAAAGGTTTTTCATTGCCAAGAATATGACAGTTTTCATTGACCAAAACCTTATTGATTTCAGCATCAGTCTCAGTTAGGTCAATGGCATGGGTCTCAACATGCTTGCTTTTCTCCTTCTGGGATGCTTGGTATAGATCAACCAAATGTTTGGCCGTACGACAGGTACGTGACCAATGACCAGTCATTCCACAACGATGACAGGTACTATCATCATGCTTCTTCATGGGTTTTTTACCTTTAGGGTTGTGTAGGGAGTTATTTATATTACGGTTAAATCTCCCACCACCCTTACGGAAAAAATTCCCATGCCTGCGCTCACGGCCTCTAGGACGGCCAACATTCTTACTTGAGCCGGCATTTGCTTCAGGAAATGCCTTAGAGCCAGCAGGTCTTAAATCATGATTTTTAAGCAGCAACTCATTTGTTTGTTCTGCAGTCAACAGGACTGAGATCAATTCAGAATATGTTTTAAACTGACGCTGCCGGTATTGCTGTTGCAATACAATATTCGAAGCATGAAAGGTGGAGAATGTTTTCTCTAAAAGCTCAACCTCAGTAAGCTTAACACCACAAAGTTCAAGCCGTGACACAATATCATACAAAGCCGAATTATAATCGGACACGGACTTGAAATCCTGCAACCTCAGATGTTGCCAATCATAGTGTGCTTGAGGGAGGATGACAGTTTTGGTGTGATCATACCGCTCTTTCAATCTTGTCCACAAGATCAAGGGATCTCGGACAGATAGATATTGAACTTTTAGGCTATCACTTAGATGCCGACGGATAAAAATCAAAGCATTTGCCTTATCTTTATCATTAGCATTTCCATTTTCACCAATGGTAGCTGCAAGACCTTGGCCTTGGAGATGCAGTTCAATATCGAGACACCATGACAAGTAGTTATTGCCACTTACATCCAAAATTTGGAATTTGGGCTTTTCAATATTTGCCATAATTCTGAAAAGAATGGTCTCAATTAGTTTGACAACTTCTGGTGTCAAAAATGTTTAGAAGGAAATCTTTACACAATGAAAATTAAAATTATCTTGTGTATAGAAAATAAATTTTGTATGAAATCAAACCTTCAGAACTTACCAAACTTCAAACTTGCTTTACTTTAGAACACTCGTGCTGATAACGTGTTGTAAAAGTATGTTAATTAAAATTGACTAAGCAAGAACAAGAAATAAGAATAGGAGAAATTGAGAATTAAAGGAACAAGAGAAAGAGAGAGAGAGAGATGAAATGGAAATAAGATTGAAGGAATTGTAAGTATCATTAGGGAGAATAAATCCCAATTTATAGGCATCAAATGGTAGGCTATACAAGTTGGCAATTTGCACATATTAGCCCCATTATTATCATCACAATAATCATAATTTGGACAATTTGTACAACTTGCATTTGTCCACTTTCATAACCTAATTTGCATAATTTGCATTTGTCCACTTTCATAATAATTTGCACAACTTGCATTTATCCACTTTCATAATATATACATATTTTTTATAAACATCTAACTAGCTCCTATTTTATCTCACGCTTCGTTGTGGGACATCATTTGTTTATTAATTAATGATATTGATATAACGATTTAAGCCATTTATTAAATAAAGTTTTTGTTTAGATTTTCCAATTTTCCTCTCTTCACATCTTTATATTTGACTTCAATTAATCAGTAAGCATAGTCAAATAAAAGGTGTTTTGATAATAAATTATCAAATCAAGGTGTTTTTTTTTTGGTGGAAAAAATCAAGGTGTTTTTTTTTTTTGGTGGAAAAAATTAAGGTGTTTTTGAGAGTATACATTTATGAATACAAAATTATCTCAAAAAATCCCTAATTAAATTTACTCACAAAATCTTAAAAGTATATTAGATAAAAAGATAAATCTCTTCTATATCCTTATCAGGGCACATGTCACTCTTTGTTGAAATAATAAAATAGAAAATTATTTATTAGTAGAAATTTTTTTAAAGAAATTAAATAAAAATAGAAAAATAAAAAATGGATTAAAAACCAATGAGCAAAATGTGTTTTAAGCATTTTATAAGACCCTAAAAACAAATTAATTCAACCAAACCCAACATTGAGAAATAGAATTTGGGTTAATTTAATGGGCTTGAAGAAGAAAATGCCAACTAATAGAAACAACTTTTAGATCCACAAAATGATAAAAATATCTTTATATTATCTTTTTAAACCATCACATAGGTATTTATTTATAAGACTATTTATCTAACTTTATAAGTATGTTAGTGTTGCATAAAAATCTCCTAGGCCAATATGTCAGGCCGATGGTCTGGTATGAGAGTGTGTCAGTTACTTTTGTAATGAAAAACAACAAAAGATATAAAGGAAGCAAGTTCTAGTTCAAAGTCACAGTCGGACTGTTTTAATTATTGAACTAAAAGGGAATTTCTTTAACAAAAGTATTTGGAAGCACTGCCCAACTAGTAGAGGTGATCATGGGCCGGGCCGGGCTGGATTCGGGCCGGGCTTTGAGTTGAGAAAAACATAGATTTGGCTTGTCCAAACCCGGCCTGGCTCGAAATTCGGGTTGATCTTTTGTCCAAGGCCCGCACAAAAGCCCGCCCAAATTTTTTTTACCTCAAATAAAAATTTTAAAAATAATAATTATAACATTATTTTAGGAAAAAAACCAAGAATTATTTTTGAATAATATTTAGAATTATTTAAGATTATATTTTTCTTTAAAAATATTTCTAATATGTAATATTTAAAATACTAATATTATATACATATATCATATTTTTGAAACTAAAAACATCAAAATTTTATTATATATAAATACGGGCCGGTCCGGGCCGGGCTCAGGCTTCAAAGCCTAAGACCAAGGCCAGGCCCGTTTTCTAAACGGGCCTCATTCTTTGTCCAGGGCCTGATATTCGAGCCTAATATTTTTGTCCAAACCCTCCCAAATTTCAGGCGGGCCTTCGGGCTTGGGCAGGTAGCTCGGCCCTTGAGCAGGTCTACCAACTAGGTGCTATTAAAAGCTAAACAAATGAAACTAGCCGATGAAAGGCTGAATGAACTCTAAAACTCTTAATAACGGGAAATTGTAGTAACAACATGGGTGAAGAGAAAGAAATAGAACTAGAACAAGAACAATCTAGAAGAGTCTGATAGATAGAGCAAAAGAGAAAATGTCGAGCCAAGTTTGAGTAGAGTGTAATCTGTGTTGTCTGAATAAGTGTTGATGCCCCTGTTTTCTTAGGTTTGAACCTTTTATAGCTACACTCGGGCTGATATCAAGGTCCTGTGATTATGCTGTTTTAAACTCAAATATCCTGAATTAAACATGAGGCTTAATCCTCGGCCGATCAGGCGCCCGCTTTTTCTTCCCTATGATTGCCGCAGTATTAACTAGCAATTAAAGTCTGCTAATCTTGCAACAATTCGCTTTCGCCGTCAGGCCGATCAATTTTGAAGGGAGCCTCATTCACATTAGGGCATATTTGTTTCTTCCTTGGGCCATTGGCCCAAATTTATAAATTAGGGTATAAACAGTTAGATAATGTTCCAATGAGATATTCGAGTGGTTAGAATTTGAAATTTCATATTAAAAGGCATGATTTTTTTTTTGGCCACAACAGAAATGTATTTTATTAATCAATCAGCACAGTACAAAGTTCTTTACAGAAAGCTAGTAAACTTTAGGAAGAAAGGAGAGACCATCAAAATAGAACTTTTCTACCTAAAGCTCAACACTTATATCAAAGGGGAGCAGGTAATCCGTCCTAGAGGTGGCAATTCGTGTTTTGTGTCGTATAAGTGTGTGCCATTAACACATATTTAGCCATACACAAACATGGCACGAATAACTAATCGTATCAAGGGTATGAAACAGGAGCTGTTTAATTAGCGTATAACACAACACGACATGATTAATACAATTAACACGATTAACACGTTATGACATGACATGATTACACGATTTCTAAAATTAATTTAAAAATAATATTATATAATATTACTATATTAACCCTATAATATATAAAAAAATTAATTAAAATTCAACATATTTTTAATATATCAAAGGTTTAAAAGGTATTTTAATAGTTAATTTATCGTGTTTAATGTGTCGTATAAACAGTTAAACGTGTAATAGTTAAACCCAATTAATTAGTCGTGTTTTACGCATTTTAATCGTGTTTGACATGCTTAAAACACGAAACACGTTAATCTTAATCGTGTTGACACGATTAAAATACGAAACACGTTAAGGTTAAACACAAACATGGTTAACTTTGTATCATCCCATGTCATGTCTAAAATTACCAGGTCTAATCCATCCTTATCAAGGGTATATACCAGTGAGGATGGGAGTGCATGCACCTAGTCACCAAGGCTCATCCCCAACTTTGATTGACATGCAAGCCAGTCAGCCGCTTTATTCGCTTCTCTATTAACACACTCAAATTGTACTTCATCAAACCAGTCTTTTCTAGCGTTAATATCCTTCACAATTGGCTCAATCCTCCAGTCTGCCCTCTCAGTCTTTGATTTGATGCATCTGCACAAAACCTCAGAATCAGTTTCAAACTTGACTTTCTTAAAACTTTTTGCAACTGCTATTTCTATCCCTTCTCATAGTGCCAGGGCTTACACCATAATAGTAGAGTCTGCCTTTACTTCTCGACTAGTTCCTCCCACCACCTGACCATTCTCATCCCTTATAATAACCCCAATTCCTACCTTACTCTTACTCAAGTCAGAAGATCCATTCGTGTTAACTTTGACCTAATTTGCTTTTGGGGGCACCATTTCATATTTTCCTTGCTCTTACCTAGAGGTGGCAATCTGACAGGTTTCGGATTGGGTCCTTTTAAGTTTGGGTCATTTAGGTACGGGACTGTAGCGGGTTCGAATTGCTTTGGATTCAAGTTTTTTCAAGTTCGGACTTAATCGGATTCGAGTTGATTTGGGTTTGGAAAATTTTCAAATCGGGTTAACTTGGGTTCGGGCGGGTTTCGAGCAGGTTCTGTATTTTTTTGAATTTTATGAAAAAAAATTCTTTGATATAAATGAAAATTTCAAAATCTTAAATCCGAAAGGTTAATTATTTTTTAAATATTTTTGTATTTAATCATATATAAAAAGAAATATAAACTAATTTATATAAAAAATTTATAAAAAAAGAGTAATATTACTATTAATTAAATAAATTAGTTTGTTCATAGCGCATATATATATATATATATATATATATATTAAAATCTATTCACATTGTTATCACTCATTAATAACAAATTATGAATTGGATAAATGATTAAATTAGAAGAGAATATATACAACAGAATAATTAAAAATAAGATCCATACCTATAACATTACATTAGATTAGTAATAAATTAATAATCAATAAATTAAAAATAATTAAATTTGGAGAAGACATATTTTAAATAAATATATATATTTATAACACTAAATAAATAAGAAGACATATATATAATTAACTAAATACCATACATATTACATAAATTAGTATATAATATAGTATCAATAAAGGCATATCATATACATTAGACATTAACATTACTAAAAAAAATTGTTAGATTTGAAAGCAAAACGTATATCAATAATACTAAGAAATGATAAGATAATTTATTAATTAAGGGTAAGATTAATTCTTGCAAGTTAAAACTAAAATTTCTATTAGTAATTAAAATGAAGGTAATATTGTATATTTATAACATGATAATAGCATCGATATAGGTTAGTTGGCTTAATTTTAACTTTTATTAAGTATGAGTATTGAATTGATTATTTGAATGTTAATTGTGTGTAAGTAAAAGTAATATGTATCATAGAAAATGATCTAATTTGTAAAATTAAACTAATTTTTCTACCACTACTCCTATTAATTATTATTATTAATCTTACAAGATTTATTATATTTATCTACATCTAAATTATATATCTTTTGACTAAAAAAAATTATAATTTGTTTAAAATTAATATATCAAAACAATTTCATATATTTATTTATTTATTTATTATACATTATTATATTTCGATATTATTTTCTATATATTTTTAAAATGTAAACATTTGATTTATGTATTTATTATTTAATTACCATAAAAAAGATAGAAAAAATTAAATTACAAATAGATAATCAATTGCTTAATTAGACTTAGAAGACTTTAGTTTGGCATGATGAATTTTAACTTACCTACCATAATTTATTACACCTCCATAATTTGTTTACGTCACTTGCACAAGTTTTTGTTGTTCTGCGTATAGATGAGATGTAAACTATTTTTCTAAAGGCTAAAGCTTAACTTAAGTTTGTTTTAAGCTTCCTTTCTCCACAAGAAAAAAATATTGATCTAGCTTATGAATAGTAAATTTGTAACCAAGTAGAGATTATTTGTTTACTCAATTGTATAATTAAAATGAAAAAATATTGCAAATTAACAATAAATTTTTATTTAAAACTTGTACTTAAAAAATTATTTAATTATATTTAAACTTTTGGTATTAAATTTGGGTTATTTCGGATTTGGGTTTGGATACTTTTAGGTTCTGATCGTTTTTTAGGATCTGATCATTTCGAGTTGGGTTTATTTCAGATTCGGATTGTTCACTTTTTGGTCAATCAGATTTTGGGTCGAGTTCAAATTCGAGATTTTCGAGTTCGGATTCACTTTACCACCGCTACTCTTGTCTTCTTTATTTCCCTTCAGATTCTTCTGGTCTTTACTCTGCATATATTCAGCCACCACCCTTTTTATCTTCAACACCACCTGTACGGGATCAATCTGCTTTTTATTCATGATCATTTCATTCCTTCCTTCCCAGATGTGCCAACAGGTGAACGCAATCAGGATTTGCAAAAATTCCTTTTCTCCTTGGGTTTTGACCTTCATTGTCAACACTTCCTTCAACCATCTATCCAATCCAAGGTAATGATTTGTGGGATCGAAGAAGATTATGTCCTTGTACCATTCAATAGACAACCGCCTTCATCTATGACATTTGACAACCCTAATAAATAGTACCTAAAAATAAATTTAGCAAAACCAAAATCAAAAGCCCAAACTTCAAAGTTGGGCTGGTAGTGTAACTACTTTTGTTTTGTCGATGAACTTGGCCAGGGCAGGACAGGACAGGACCACCTAGAGCAAACATACACAACTTTGGGGAAACCTGGAACAATATTTGGGCCTAAAAGAGTAGCCGAAAACGCAGTCCCTGTCCCTGACCTGTTGCTAGTCTTTCTGCACCATCTTTGCCTGCGTCATCCCAGCCCCAGGTGAACGATTTCAACGTTCCAAACTCCATAGTCCAAATTCCAAAGACATTTATAGGTCTATGAAATTCTAGATCTAAAAATTTCTACCTTCTTTAAGCATCTCCCTGATAAAAATAAGCTAGCACACTCCTTCAAATTCGAGATCAGAACCTCTTCACGAGTCTAGATCATTAACATTTTTCTGCCAGTTTTCTGGTGAGTATACTCTTTCTACCTCTCCTTAAATTTGCATTGAAACTCTTAGAATTCAAAGAGAAGCGAAACCCCATTTCTGAAAATTCCTATGTACTTCTATGCTGCCTAAAGGCTGTAACTTTGTTGATGAAGATCCGTAGTTTATGGTTGACTTTCTGGGATTGGATCAAATAAGGTCACGATCTTTAGAATCTTTCCAATTACCTGACTTCCTGGGATTGGATCAAATAAGGTCAAATAAGGTCACGAT
This sequence comes from Microcos paniculata, assembly GCA_030664755.1. NCBI lineage: Eukaryota > Viridiplantae > Streptophyta > Magnoliopsida > Malvales > Malvaceae > Microcos > Microcos paniculata. Next base: position 23,113,039 of record CP131461.1, read on the forward strand.
CTTTAGAATCTTTCCAATTACCTGTCTGGGTATGCTTAATTTACGTAAATTTCGAAGCTTTTCAGCTAAATTTGTATTATCATGAATAAATATCCATTTGGGTCGAACAGTCCGAAGTCCTTCAATGCATATCCAAGGGGTGACTTTGATCTAGAATCAGGAACTATCAAAAGAAACAGAAGGTCTAGAAATTCAACATTTTACCCTGTTAGAATGATCAAGTCCTTCGCCAACCGGCTTCATTACTATTACAAGCTACATCCACTTCTTGTTTTCTTCATTTCCTTGTCCTTTGGGGTCACAATCCTCATAGTTCTATCTCTATATGAGCACCACTATAGGATGCTGAGTAATTATAGGAAAATTGACTACGGGTTTGATGATAATTATCCATTTGCCAAGCTTAAGAATCTTGTAATGGTTGCTGGGCATTCGGTTTATACAAGTAGCAGTTGTGGGAAAGTTGATAAGGAGGATTCTTGGTTTTTGGAGTCTTATCAGAGGAATCCAGGTCAGGCTGCTACTTTTGTGGCTCACATAAAGGAAGGGATAGAAAGCACAGCAAGGGATGATGAAGCTTTGCTTCTGTTCAGTGGTGGAGAAACTCGAAAAGATGCTGGTCCTCGAAGTGAGGCGCAGGGCTATTGGACAGTTGCTGAATCCCAAGGATGGTTTGGTATGTTCACTTATTCATTCCTTTTATTTTGCTCAGTATATACTGTCCTGCCGTACCTCATTTCTGTTTCAAATGTTGCCATTGTTCGAAGGACAAGATGTAAACTCGACAATATGTAATGAGTGCACTGATTGATTTCCTGTTTATTCTTCCTATATATTTGTTATCTTTTTATGCAATACCATGTTTACCGATGTAATGAGCATACCTAGATATAGTCCCAGTAAGTGTTTTTGGCCATTGTTTCTGTAAGTTGAGGATTCTTGAAATCCAACTTTACAACCTTTATAGGGCGGCTAGTGAGAGTAAAATTAGTACAATCTTCAAGGTGCCTCTTCGATAAGATTTTACTAACGATAATAATTATGGGGCAGTTGTTTCTTTCAACAAAACTCTAGCACTAATCAGACACGAGTATGGCCTGAATTGAGCCACAAATTTTTTTGAAATATATTGATATTGGAAACATTGTTAGACTCTATTCCACTTAAGATACTTGTTTAAAGTTTTAACTAATTGGACATGCCAGTATACATGCTGGCAATTTCATTTCACTCCTACGAGTCGTATCGTACTATAAGTAATTCCATGTTGCCTTCATCAAAGATTTTATTGCTGATTAATTGCAATTTTATGTTTATAATTATGCCTTAAGGAACTCAAGAATCCCCACCCCTTCTTGCCATTTAATTGCAAGTTCAATTTTTATAATTATGCTTTATGACACCAAAGAACTCTCCTGATCTATTCATCTATAAACAGTGAGTTTGTCACTGCAATATCCAGTTCCCAGTCAAGTTCTATGAGTTTGGTTCCATCCTTTCTTTATTCCGTGAAATTGTTTCTGCATGAAGGCCTTATATCATCTGAGTCTCATTGTCATATATTTGATTGTTTTCCAGGGAAGAAAGAAAGTGTGAAGTGGAGGGCATTAACAGAAGAGCATGCAAGAGATAGCTTTGAGAATCTTCTATTCAGTGTTTGTCGGTTTCGAGAGCTTACCGGGACATACCCACAGAACATAACTGTAAGCAAATCCAACTTGAACCATTCTGCCCTTTTTTGTCTTTCTTACTTTTTTTTTTCCCACCCTCCTTCCCTTCCCTCCTATCAACCTGTTTATATATAGGGTTAAAGAACAAAGACGAAGGCTATCAGTGAACCGTCTTTATTTTCTGTTGAGCTAATGCTCCTTGTCTTAGTACACAATTGCTTTGCATAAAGAATAACAATGATTTTAGTTGCTATGATAAGGTTGTTTAAAGCAAGAAAAAACACCCTGATATGGTTGTCAAATTCATTTATGTTCTCCAAGAATGTCAAATTCCTGCACGCTTTTCAGGTCAATTTTATCTACTATAGTCCTCAATAATTAAATCAGAAAGATATTGGGTGGGTTATAACATCTTGTTGTGATTTAGGCCTCAACCAAGCCACTAAGTTGCAATTGAAGATAATCAAGGTAACCAACTTCTATGTTGCATAGACTTGGATATGAACTTTTGCTAGAAATTTCAGACTATTAGCTTTACTTTGAGATTCTTTAATAGTGTTTTTAGTCTGATCTCGAAGGTTATTTTGACTGTCTTCTGCTGCAACTTAGTGGTTGGAGGTCGCAATATGTCTTCAATTGTTCGAAGAAATTGTTTGACATGGGTCCTTGGGCATCAGTTATATATCACTCCATATGAAAGCTTATTACATGTCCTTCCCATTTGTCAAGTAGCTCACGATGAAGGTGTCATGTCAACCCGTCCCCATGTGCCAAAGAATATTGAGGCATAGAGAAACTGTTGCTCTCTGAAATAGTATCTCTAAAACTTGACCCCAATATCGCTCTTGCTGTTTATGCTAGTAGAGGATGACTCTCTCGACATATAGGCTATGGTGATGAGGATGTAACTCCAATGACATTGTTTTCTCATATTACCTTAAAGCACTTGGCCTGCTTTTTGTATTTGGTTTCCTTTTTACCATTTTAAATATGTACTTGCTAGTTCTTTATTAATTATAAGTGATTGTTTTTTCCTCCAGTTTTGGGAAGAAAATTCACGGTAATGATATTGCATTTGGACCAGGTTGTAAGCTATGATTTCAAGGAGGAGAGATTTGCACACTTGCACCGCTCAGCCATTGGCTTTCCAGAGTCACGATTCTTCTACACAGGCACCCCAGCTTCACCAACTTCGAAAGAAGGAGCTTTGAAAGGGGAGGCATTGGTGAGGACTCAATTTGAGCAAGATCCATATGGATGTATCGGATCACTTAAGAGGAAAAAAGTACGTCGCGATCCCTTCCATCGGTCAATCCCATATCCCAATGGATGCCCTGAAATTGAAGGTCTGTTTAGATATTGTGGGACTGCTCCTTATCGAGGTTCTCTTCCATGGGCATAGTAAAATTAACTATAGTACATTACTTTCCTCCATACCTCATACCCCATCTAGACCACCCAAGAAGACACTTGACAACATAATATAAGTCCTTGTTAAGTAAGTTTTCAATTACCAAATTAATAGAAAAAGAATAGATGATTTTTTGTATGAGATCTTTTCCTCCACACACCCACACCCCCCCCCCCCCCCCCCCCCCCCCCCCCCCCCCCCGGTAGGATTAACGGTTAAAGGAGTTCTACTTTGTTTCGCCATCGGTGTGGGAACGTTCTGTTTTCCAGTCATCAATGGTAATACCTGACTTTATATGCATTTTTGTACATTTTAGAGAGCTAAGCTACCTCCTATTTCTTCTAATTTAGACATTATATTTAATATTTTAGATGGTTACGAATCAAAGTACGTAGTTACATATATCCAGAAAAAGAAAAGCGAAGTACGAATTGAGGAAGCCTGCAGGCTGCATGTGGATGGAAGCCTGGAATCTCGTTTGCAATATATTTTTCCCAAACAAAAATCAAAAAGCAAAAGAATCATCAATCCTTATTACTTAGCCAAATGTCTAATCTCGCCCTTGAACTCATCATTTTTTATAATTGTGGCCTTGAACTTTCTTTCTTTTTTTCCCAATACAACACTAAATTCAATAAATTTGAAACAATGTCACCCTCAAGTTTGATATCGTCAATCATGTGATGGCACATGATCAATAAATCCATTAAGTATTGGTTGAGAATACCCATTTTTGCCTTAGAACAATAGAACATGTCATTTTTTGACATTTTCGTCCTTGTACTTCTCTCTCTCTCTCTCTCTCTCTCTCTCTCTCTCTCTCTCTCTTGACAAATGAGCCCTTGAACATTCTTTTTTTTTTTCAATTTGACTCTGACTATTTAACCCAAACATTACGGATCTGTTTACCGCATGATTGATGGCATTGGACTTAAGGGTGACGTTGTCATTAATTCATCAGATTCATAGTTAAGTTGAAAAAAGAAAGAAAGAAAGTTCATGGGCGTAATTGTCAAAAATACAAGTTCGATGGCCAAAATGGATATTCAACCATACTTTTATTAAGCTAAGATATAGCATTGCATATTTCATTCTAAGGCACTTGTTCTTTTTAAATAAAGTCATGGATTCGAGTATTTTGAATGAAGAAAATCATTACTTAGAGAGTTTTTGACAAAAGATGGCTCTTCGTAATGATTTGGACCCTTTTGCTATTTTGATTATTTAGACTTGGTTTTTTTAAGGGTTGTTTAGTAATTTGGTTTAGCCTAAACCCTAGACTATTAAACTCTTTATTTGGGGATTTGTAGACAGCTTTGATTATTATTCTTTTTTGAAATATCAAAAAACTTTGGAGTTTATTCTTTGAATTAGGATTTAGTCTCAAACTCTAGAAATTTAGATTTGTTCTTAATTTCTTTCACTATTTCAGTATGTCAATTGGCATTAGACTTGCTCAAGGGCCGAGCTACCCGCCCAAACCTGAAGGCCCGCCCGAAATTTGGGAGGGTTTGAACAAAAATACTAGGCCCGAATATCTGGCCTTGGACAAAGAATGAGGCCCGTTTAGAAAACGGGCCAGGCCTTAGTCTTAGACTTTGAAGCCCGAGCCCGGCGCGGCCCATATTTATATATAATATAATTTTGATATTTTTAGTTTCCAAAATATTATATAAGTATATAAGATTAATATTTTAAATATTACATACTAGAAATACTTTTAAAGAAAAATATAATCTTAAATAATTTTAAATATTATTCAATAATAATCCTTGGTTTTTTTCCTAAAATAATGTTATAATTATTATTTTTTTTAATTTTTATTTGAGGTAAAAAAATTTGGGCGGGCTTTTGTGCGGGCCTTGGACAACCATATTCAAATCTGTGCGGGCCTTGGACAAAAAGTCGGCCCGAATTTCGGGCCGGGCCGGGCTTGGACAAGCCAAATCTATGTTTTTCCTAACTCAAAGCCCGACCCGACCAGGCCCATGATCACCTCTAATTGGCATTAGAGCTAGGATTTGCCCAGTATTGATGGCTAATAATAAGGTAGGAAGCAACCATCCTATTGACGGAGATCAAGTGATGCAGGCCCCTAGGGTAGCGCAACAAACAATGGAGACTCGTATGGATCAATGTATGGGTTGACTTGAACAGAGCATGGGACATCTTACAAAACAGATGGCTCAATTGTTGGGTGCCAATAGGATTGATAATAATGCTAGGTGTACAACCTATGGCTATGGTAAGTCCTGAACAACAACCTATACGGAATTCAACATCGGTGATTTGTCAAATAATGATAAGGATAATGGGTGTGCTAGTTATGCGATTGGAAGAGATGACAACTAGCAAATGAATTCATTCAAGTTGAAAGTGGACATCCTAAATTTTGATGGGAAGATGAGTATTGACGACACTATTGATTGGAATTCAAGGTTGAACGGTTCTTTGAATATTTGGAGATTCCAGACGAGAGACAAGTAAAGTTGGTTGCTTATCGATTGAAAGGAGGTGCTTCTTCTTGGTGAGATAGGCTACAAATTGAAAGGCAACGGCAAGGGAAATGTAGAATTAATACACGACGAAATATGAAGCAGAAACTGTTAGCTAGGGTTTTACCTCCAGATTATGAACAAATATTACTTTTGCAATATCATAAGTGCTCACAGGCTTATAGGAGTGCATGGCTATACCGTGAAGTTTTTGCAGCTAGCTGAGCATAATGATTTACAAGAATCAAAAGTGCAACAAGTCACCAAATATTTATATGGTTTAAAGCCTGCAATTCGAGATAGAATAAGGGTTCAGTCATTGAATATAGTAGCAGAAGCTAAAAACATGACGTGGCGAAAGTACGATTTTCAAAGAAATCACAGGACAGATTGTTGGGAAAATAAAATAATAATATTCTGAATTAAATCAAGAGTTTACAAAAGCCTTAAATAGTCCCAAACATTTGAAACATTAGGAAAATAAAACATAAAGCCCAAATAAAATCCAAAACTAAAGCGTACAAATACACTAAAAAACTTAAATGGCCCAATAGACCATGAAAAAAAATGAATTTAACTTCGAAAACGGACTCCTAACTACAAATGTTAGATCTTGTTGTAGAGCTCTCTAAGTAGTATTTTTTGGTATATTATAATATGCAGAATTTCACCCAAGCGTAAAGTTATGCCCGTTTGAAATTCTGCCGTAATGAACTGACAAATTACATCTTTAATGGCTTGCAATGGTCTAGAAATCATATCCCCTTCTTTGCTATGTCATTTAAAACAATATCATCTATATCAAAACATGGCTTTAAAAGATGAGTTGTTAAATCAAGAAAAGCTACATGGTGAATCCTAGAAAAAGAACTTTGGAGAGTCAAGTGAAAAGAGTGAGAATTCTGCACAGGAATTGACCCTATGCTATGAGAAGCCTAATGACTCTAAATGTCACACCCCGACCCTATGACAATCGCCGCGTATTAAGAATTTCGAATGGCTCGCTCACCTGAAACTCCAAGCACACATGGCTTATGGTTCTCATAACCCATTTGCGATTAAATAGAATTTATCAAATATATAAAATGCATATTAAATCATATTGAAAGATGAAATATTATACAGTGATGAAATAAAGTCCTGTTTATAAAAAATATTAAGTATATGGGAAATATTTCATTAAGTATTTAAGTACATTAAAAGTGAGTAATAACAAAATATTTCCGGTGGATCCATAATTATTTTACAAAAAAAAATTGACCACATACTTGGTAAAAAGATCAGCTCTGGTCGAGTTGCTCCTCTGGATAACTTACTCTCTATCTAACACTATCGGCCTGAAAAGAATTTATAAGGAAAACATGATGAGTATATTTTCTATACCCAATGAGTGAGACAAGACCCTAAAATACAACAAAAACATGCAATCTCATCATAAAATAGTTTTTATGTAAATTAAGAGAAATTTAAGTAAATTTTTCGATATAAATTTTAGACTTCTATATTTTATGAAATTTCGATTAGTAACTTAAATTTGAGAATTTAAAGGACTTGCCAAGACACATTGCTCAAACCTTACTCGGCCAAGATGAGATTTAAGCCCGTCGAGGTAGTTTTCTTTTATTTCTTTATTTAGGAAACAAAAAGCCCTTTACTCGGCATTGGCATGGGCATTTACCACGGGTGGTACGTGACTATGTCTACAGTACTCCCACTGGGGTCACATAATCACTTTCTTGATGCGCACAAAAATCTCTGTACCATCCACCCCAAGTGGGTGTGAACGCCTACTCACACTGCCTCCACAAGGTCGAACCGTGAGAGGCGCCACTGCAATGACCTATACTCATCCACCAAAATAAGAATTGCATAGTAGCAATAATATTTTCACTTTGTAGTTTGGTTACATGGCCATTTATATGATTTAAGGCAACATTGGAATTTCTCATTTCAGTATAAACACGTAAATAGGCATCAAATTGCTAAAATTTCAAAGTAGATCCATTCAATGGAAAATCATGTAAATTTTCACATTTATAACAAGATTTCATTTTCCAATATTCATAAAACATGAAATTGTTGCATTTAAAAATCATGGCAAGCAAGATGTAATAAAAATTAAAAAAGTTAACTCTAGGTCAAAACAAATCCATTCACTAGTATAGGGAGGATGTGCATTCCTTTTAATCCTCTCTTTCCCTTTTCTTTAGAGAAATTTCACCACCTATACAACTGTTCACTCAAAGTGTTAACACAAGCTATGGTAGGAAAAATGGCAATTTGGACTAGTTATTTAACTAATTTGCTAATTTAGATACTTGGTGCCTAAATTGAGTTCTAGTGATTTAAATAGCGTGGTTAAGGTATGGGCAAGTTTGTTTTGATAAACAGTGCTTGTAGGAATTTCCCATTTTGCCTAAAAGTTTAAAACAAAAAGTTGGACGATTTTACCCTTACATAAGGTGATTTTCGGCATTGAGGTTTTTGAGATGGGGAATTCGGTCCTTTAAAAAAGAATCGGATTTGGACACCTACATTGTGGTTTGGAGGCAAAAATATATGTTTTTTTATAAGCTTGGAATGGCCATTTTTCATTATGGGGTTTGTTTAATTACACTAACCATCCACATTTATTTCTTATCACATTTGTGACTTATGCAAACTTTGAATGGCATTTAACTAAGTCTCCTTATGGTACTTGTCCAATATAGGTTCCTTTAGGCCATAATGTAGATTTATACTACAACTACTTTACCCATTATTCTTTCCACCAATTTCTTGATTCACATCATCTTCTAATATTGCCAAACTACCATTTATGGAACAAAACCCTATGGCTAATACAAAAAATATGGCACTTTTTCTAGGATGGCATTATGTCATTCTTATGAAATTTGGCTATTTAAGTGCCAAACTAAATTTTTCTTTATCCATCTAAGTTCTTCCACATTCAAAAGACTACCTCAACACTTCCATTCTCTATTTGTGCCTTAACCTCATGAAGCATAAATATTATGAAAGTTTGGAACCATAAATTAACAATGGATTAAGGAAAAAAAATACAAAATCTTCATGCATGAAACTTTATATCTATTATTTCATGGTTGAAATTGTAAAGGAAATAAGAGGAATGAAAACAAACCTTTGAGTTTTTATGAAAGCTTGAAACTCATGCATTTGATGCAATTTGCAAGGTTTTTCTTCAAATTTTCTTAATGAAAATATTGTTGGGAAGTTGAAGTGATGAGTTTTCTTGGAAAATTTGATGGAACTTGGTGTAGTTTGGTGGTGTTTTGGTGGGGGAGATTGTGTAGAAGAAACTAGAAGCTTGGAGATTGAAAATAGCGGAAGAAAAATGGCTATGGGGAGTTCGGCCATCATGAAAAAAAAATGAAGAAGAAAGCCAAAAAGTTATCTTGAAAATTCTAGACCATTCAATAGATCAATTTACGAAAATGCCCTCGTTAAATTTTAAAAATTACCTTTGTGTCTTACAAAGAAATTATGAAATTTGGAATAAAATAAAAGAATTTCAAAGCTAAAACCAATTGGTAAAGTTTTATAAAAATGAGGTGAATTCATCAAAATATTTAAGCCATTAGGCCATTGAACCAATTGCCCCATTTTGGCATTTAAAACTTGTACAAGGGTAAAACGGTAATTTTAACCTGATAATTTCACCCAGCAACTTAGCAGTTTTCAAGTTTGAATTGTGTATAACAACACGGAACCACCCAAAACCCAAGAAAAAATGTTGTTGGTGATGGAAAAATTCATTTTGTAAAATCACACTTTTTTACGAAAATGCCACTAGTTTTGTCAACATATTTTTAAGGTAATTTTTGCACAGGCTTACGGTGCTAAAAAAAAATACCGCAATAGTTTCAAATATTACTAGACACGCTAAAGTAGAAAAATTGATGGTTTAGACTTACATATACATGCTTAGTGTGAGATACATAAATTTTTAAAAAATAAGATATGAAGTAAGCTTTGTTCTACTATGCATGAAATTTGTCCTAATAGTGTAAGAATTAAGTTCTTCAAAATGGAAAAATTTTCATTAAGTAAAAGTTGTTTCTAATTCCCCTAAAAATATATTCACATGCATGTTATGAAAATTTTTTCATTATATTAGCCTATGGCTCCAATCCGAGTTAATTTGAGGCTAGGCATTACACTAAATCAGCTTCAGAGAAAGGGAGACAAAAGGAGGAAATGAGAAAAGAGGTGAGTAAGTCAACCAATCCCTACGCTAAGCTAATTTTAGGCAAGTTCTACAAGTGTAATCAGCAGGGCCATTGGTCTAGTGATTGTCCATTTCGCAATAATGTGAACATAATGGGATGAGATGATACAGGTGAGGTTGAATCTACTATGATTCTGATCGAGACGGATGTGACGTTGAATCTAAAGATGATAGTGGGATGTATGTGGTTATGAAATTATGCCTGCACCAAAGCTAGAAGACAAGAACTAACAGCACAAGCATTTTTTTCTCTAGATGCACCATTGGAGGTAAATAGTTTTCATTGATGATTGATAATGGTAGTTGTGAAAATCTTGTTAGTAAGAAACTTGTTGATTTGTCAAACTTGCCTGAGTCACATCTTGAACCTTACAAGATAGGCTTGATTAAAGCAGTTGGTGAAATAAAAGTCAATAAGAGATGCAATGTGCCTTTTTCCATTGGCTGATATAAAGATGAGACTTACAACAATATTGTTGAGATGGATGCATGTCATGTACTTTTAGGAAGGCCATGGCAATATGATGTGGATGTAGTACACGAGGGTAGAGCTAATGTATATATAAGGTAAATAAAGAGGGTGCTACTTATACCCTACTTCCTACAATAAAAAAAAACTCAACCAAAAGCTTCTAAATTGAAAGGACATGTTTTACTTGTTGATAGAGAGAAAGCCTTTGAGGCTAGTTGTAAGTAAAAAACAATTGCCAGATGTCATGCCAGGTTAGTTGTTCGATGTATTGCTAGCTGTGCATGATATTCAGCATCACCATTGTAGTGGTTATCATCAATTTTATGTTAAAGTAGGCAATAAGTGGAAAAATTTACATTCAAGACAAAGGATGGCTTGTATATGTAGCTGGTAATGTTTTTGCTTTTCTGATATCAACTTGATGAGTGCTATTCAAGTGAAGGGAACTGACATAGGATGCTTTTAGTAGTGGTTTAGGCCCCTTTTCTATTTTGATTTGGTAGTTTTCTTTAACGGTTGTTTAGTAATTTGGTTTATTTGCTTTAGCCTAAACCCTAAACTATTTAAACTCTTCATTTTGGGGATTGTAGACAACTTTGATTTTAAACTATTTATTTTGAAGATTTTAGACAACTTTGATTATTACTATTCTTTGAAATATCAGAAAACTTTGGAGTTTATTCTTTGAAATGGGATTTAGTCTCAAACCCTAAAAATTTAGAAATTTTTTCTTGATTTCTTTCGCTATTTCACTAAAGTGGATCAACTTAGCTTGAACATGATTAATTATAGACAGTTAAATAGATACAGATACTTGTAATTTATGCAAAAAAAAATGTTCTATGCTTAGTCTAGAAAGCAATGATAAAATCTATGTGGATTGGCAATTTGATATGAATCACGAATGTATAAAAGTATGCTCTGTTTCTTTTCATCTTAGGAATAGAAATTAACATCCAAATTGCAAAGGAATTAATATGGAACATAGTGAGGATGAAGAGACAAATTCAATTCCCAAAACGTATTAGTTGGAAGGGTTTTAGACAATGAATAAAAAAAGGGATCAGACCGGTTGGTTTAACCGATTAAATCTAGAATCTATCATCAGTCCGGTCTTTTAAGGGTCATAAAATCATTTTTTCCTTAAACCATATTGAATCGAAAATCATTGAACCAGTTGACCTAATTGAACTGGAAATTTAGATTTTTTCTGAGTTTTTCTATGGGCTTTTTTCAATTGATTAATATAACCCAAAGTCCTAAAGCCCAAAAGCTCATATCTCTCATCTCTCACCTCTCACCTAGGGCTCTCTCATATCCCCTAAGAACCTCCTGTCACACCCCGATCCCAAGGGGTCAAAATGTGACAAACGCCGCGTATTAAAGATTTTGGATGGCGCGCTTCGCCCAAAACCTTAAACACGCAAGGCTAAAAAATACTCGAGCTATTGAACACAAAACACCATCAATAAACATATGAAATATACTTTGCTTTATATTAAACCGGTCCTTGGTATAAGATGGAAGTTCTACAATTTGTGGAAAATACTAATACTTTTAACTGTTCCAACACTTTTCCTCTCATCTATACGTGGGAAATATTTTATAGTGTTTGTAACACATCAAAAAGAAACTTGTAGGAAAACGCAGTCGGTGGACCCCGATGGTGGTATACAAAAACTTATTTACATACTTGTAGAAAATGTTGGCTCCGGTCGGGTTGACTTCTCTACGAATTCCTACCTTCTATCTACGATCCTTCAACTTGAAAAGGGTTTTGAGAAAAACTAGAGTGAGCATATAATTGAATGCTCAGTGAGTGAGACAAGACTATATATAAAAGAAGCTTTACATATAAAATTTAAAGAGAACTAATGAGTGCTCACGACACAATATGAATAGAATTCATAAACATGCCCGTCGACGTGTAAGCCTTTAGCCGTCGATGGGTAAGAGGTTTGGTGACTTTTGTTTTCGAAAGACCAAAACATCCGTTCATGGGTAAAGGGGCATACGTCCATGGCTAAAATTTCCAGAGTGCAATGAATCCTAGACGTCGATGTCTACCATCTTACCCGTTGACTGAGGAAAGTTTTTGACTTCAGTGAAATTCACGTATTTGTCCACCCGTCAACGTCTAACTCCCTACACGTCGACGGGTAAAAGTTTCTAACTTCCGATACATCAAGTTACTCACCCACTCGTCGACGTCTGAGTATATACACGTCGACGGGTGCCTTAAGCTTATGCTTGTATTTAAGAGACATACAGAGACGTCGACGTCTAGCGTTTAGGCGTCGACGGGTAAAAGTTTCTGACTTCATGCGGAATTGGGTTATCTAGCTACTCGTCGACGTCTAAACCCATGCACGTCGACGGGTAAACATTTCTGTATACCAAGTCAGGAAAATTTACAAATAAAAGGGAATCTTTCGAAGCTCACATATAAAGCAGTTCAACTAAATTCAAGAAGGGCTTGCCAAAACACAATGTTCAAACCCCACCCGACCAAGATGGAGCTCGAACCCGTCGAGATGATTTTTCCTTCCTTTTTTTTTTTCATAAGAAAAGCCAATTTCTCGACGTTGGCATGAACCTTCACTATGGGTGGTACGTAGCTATGTCCATAGTACTCCCACAGGGGTCATACATTACCATTATTGTGCGCACGACAATCCCCTGTACCATCCACCCCTTGTGGGAGTGATAAGCCTACTCACGCCGGCTCCACAAGCTCGGCCCGTGAGAGGCGCCACTGCAGTTACCTCTAACCATCCACCAACGTTCATATTAGGTAAAACAATCGTCTCATAAGAATGCATGACCTTGTATTTAATGAAAACATTTCATTCTCACATAGAAATATAAAACAGAGATAAACATATAAGAAAACTATGAAAAACTCATTTTAGTCTATTGAGTCTCCCTCACAAGCTTAGGGAGGGTGTGCACTCCCACTAATCCTCCTTTTCTTGATCCTTAGACGAGGGTTCACCACCTATACAATCGGTTAAACAATGGATTAAAGCAAGCTAGAGTGCTATTTGAACTATGGTGCCAAAATTGACTAGTTTATGGACTAAATGTGTCAACTTGGAACCTAAGGGTTCAAATCAAGTCCTAGTGATCCTATAAGCATTCTTAAGGTGTGAGCAAGTTTGTTTCGCCAAACAACACCTGTGCATACTTTCCGTTCGGGCTAACTCTTTATAACGAAAAAGTTGGACGATTTTGCCCCTAGAGTAGGTGAATTTCGAACTGGGCAAGTTAGAGGCGTGGGAATTCCGTGATTCCAATTCCTACAGTTTAAGCGCGTCGTAGGGGTGCTGTACACCGACAATGGTCATATTTTAACACCTACATGGTGTTTTGGAGAGAAAAATACATCTTTTCCCCACACTTGAAGGGGTCATAATTAAATGTGGTGTTTACTTAAGGGTGTTAACCTCCTACATCTGTTTCTGCACCTATTTATGACTTGTGCCACCCTTGAATGGCATAATATGATTTCCTTGGATGGTACTTGTCCAAGGTGGCTCCTATTAGGCTAGAATGAAGGTTTACTCTACAACTACACTAAACATCATTCTTTCTTCCAATTTCTTAATTCATGTCATTTTCTAATGTTGCCAAATTACCACTTATGGAATAAAATTCCATAGCTATGACCAAAATTATAGGTCTTCCTCTAGGATGACATAATGTTAATTTCATGGAATTTATTCAGTGGCTTATTAGGCTTAGTTTTTCTTCATTCAACTAAGTCTTTTCTATACTCAAGGGACTACCTGAATCCTCCTATTCTCTATTTACACCTTGGTCTTATGGGCATGCATGTTATGGGGTTTTGGAGCCATAAACTAAATGTTAAATTAGAGAAAATACAAAAATCTTCATGTATAGAGTTCATATTCATCATTTCTTTGCATAGAAATTATAAAAGAATGGAAACAAAATGAAAAGAAGTGAAAACACACCTTAAGCTCCTATGGAAGTTGGAACTTGTGAACTTAATGAAATTGTATAAAGTTTTCCTTGAAATTTTCTTGGTGAGGATGTTGTTTGAAGTATAAGATAGTAAATTCCCTTGAAGATTATGGTGAGATTTTGGGGAGAAGTGTTTAGATGAGGGGATTTTGAAACTTAGAAGCAAGAAATTGGAAGGAAGGCTACAAGGGTGTCCGGTCATGCAAGGGAAAAGAAGAAGAGAGCTTAAAAATTTAGTCTTGAAATTTCTAGACACTTTTGTGTCAATTTATGGAAATGCCCTTACTAACTTTAAAAATTTCCTTTGCGTCCTAGAGAGCAATTATGTAAATTGGACTATATAAAAGAAATTTAAAACTAGAACCAATTGGCTATATTTTTTTTTTTAAGAATAAGGTAAGTTTATCAAAAGATTTAAAACATTAACTTATTGGGAGAAATTTCTCATTTTAGCATTTAAACTTGTGCAGGGGTAAAATGGTCAATCTATTAACATATGGCTCCAATGCAAATTGATATAGGACTTGGTATTACACCTCCTCTATTTCAAATTGGTCTTTTGCCTTTTCCTCTATTTTTTGCATTCTTTGTATCTTCTCTTCCCTTCTCTTATGTTGTTCTTTGCCTATGGTCTTGTATTAACGATTGAAGTCTAAAAGGTAGGGTTAATTACTCAACCCTTAAGTTAGTTTATTCTTATTCTTTGTTTGGACATTTAATAAAGCTAGGAGGAGATTTGTTCTTGTTTAGCCATAGACTTTTTGTAGGAATCCTTAGAAATCGGACATTCACTAGAATCAAAGACAATAAATTAGTCAAACAAAAAGTTGGTAGCTTGCTTGATTGCAAGTTTATGATGGGAGAGGAAATTTCATTGCATAGTTTCAATTTTCAAAGCCAAAAGATCATTAAAATGTCAAACATTTAACAAAGCCAGAAGGACAAGAAGAGTAGAATACCTCTTGAAGTGGACAACATTGAATTAGTTGGTGAATTGTTAGACCAGTTGAACCATAAACTAGTTGGCCTAGTGGTTCAAGAAACGGTTCGATTTTTTATTGATTGGTTTTAAGTACTTTTCATGCTCCTAGCCTAAGACTAATCCCTTTAATTATGATGTTTTTTAGGGCATCTAGAAAGAAAAACACAGCAATACATAACCACATTGAAATGCAAATGCCCCATTAAAGCATTTGCTTATTGTGGTTGTAGGATTATAATGATTACATAAAAGGTTTAATACCCATTTTTTCCCTCAAACTTCTTCAGAACTGACAATCATCACCCTAAACTTTTAATTTGGACAATTTATCCTTCAACTTACCAAATCCAGGACAATGTCACCCTCCACCGAGGCAGTTTCATTAAATTTGTTGATGTGGATTTTTCCTCTCTCATGTGGAATGCCATGTCACATCAGTAGACTTAATGGAACCTTCATGGTGATGGGTGACATTGTCTTAGAATTGGCAAGTTGAAGGTTAAATGGTCCAAATTGAAAAATCAAGGTGATAATTGTCAATTTTGAAGAAATTCAAGTGTGAAATTGGGTATTAAACCTTACATAAAATGATGCAGCACCTAAAAAAGGTTGTTTTATTGTTCTTTTCCTTCGATTAAATAGTTGAGTTTATTAATAATTGGAGAGGCAAGGCCAAGGCAATTGATAGGGTTTTATTCTGAAGAGCTTTGCAAGAGCTTCTACGCCGTGCTCCTTAGGAAAGGACAATTGGTAGTTATGTAGAGATTAGTAGAACTATCTATGGTAGCACCCTTCAACGGACCTCCGTTCATAAAAGAACTCCACTTTCACAATTTTCATGTCTTCATTCAACTATTTGACATTGAAACATAACAAGCTTTAAGTCCATAAATTTAACAAGCAAGAAAAAAGAAAAGGGCAAGAAATTCATATAAGGTAGGATAGAGGTACCTCCATGATACAGATTCCATAGAACTCTACCAATTCTCTAGTCGAGGCATGTCCTTTGAAAAGACCTTTACTGTAACCCTAGTGCCTGAACTTACACACAATCTTCGAAAGCCCTGAATAAACCTTAAGAATCTCCAAGGCAAAGCCTCGAGGAAACGCTGTTGTGAAAGCCCTGTGGGATGATTCTAATGTTTCTTTATCCGGATCATACACCCTGAGCTCTTCCGGTAGGGAAGTTTGCAACTGTGGATTATAGCCTCTGCCAATCTTTTGTATTACTTCCATGGTTAAAGCCTTCCTACTGTTCAGAATGTCGAAAACAACAGCCTTATGAAAAGATAGAATTGCTAGAACTTATCAAATTTAGCAGCCTAATTAAGTTTCTGGAGCATTACCATTCAAGCTAAACGTATGTTTCTCTGTGTTGACTGTTTTGAAGTCTTTGAGGCGTTCTTTGTGGAAAATTTCCATTTCCCATGTCTTTACAAGGTTCTACACCTTTTCTTCGAGTGATCCAGGAGGCCACACTTTCGCATTAACAGATTAAATATCGAAAAAAACAAATTAACAGATAAAGAACCAGACTAAAGAGGGAGATCAAGGAGCTAGAGAGATTGGGAGACATTAGTTCTTTCTTCTTCAAAGAGTTTGTTAACAACATCATAATTTGAAGGAGCTCCTAACCTCTATTTCGGGTTATTCTCTCCTTCTCCATGCAGATAAGAATGATATTTGTCTCCCTCAGCATTTGAAAGTTCCATCTTGTGAATAATTGAAACTTGGGAAGATTGTTTCTTGCTTCTTTGTGATAAAAAGGGGTTTATATATAGAGAGACATGATGTTTTAATAATCTTCAAGTGTCAAAATTGCTAGTTATCATAGAAACAGCCCCCGCTAAGCGGGGTACTATATTTTTTTATGTATATATATTTGTTTATTATTATTATTAAAACAAAAACATTAATTTAATTTTCAAATTTTTTAAGGTGTCTAATAAATTGTCATTCTTAGTAATTCCTTTTTAAATTGTCTTTCATAAACATCACTAACCACGTATAATATATATATATATATATATATATATATATGTATATTGTAAAAGTGCATTTTATTTTTACTAATACATTTCAATATGTCTAAGTAAATCTAATGAAAAAAAGGTGGGAGAAATCGACATAAAATTAAAAACATATTAAAAATCAGATTAAGTAGTCATTGCTAAAAGCTTATGTAGATATAAAACTTTTTTTTAAGGATATAAAATTATTTTTAATTAGTTGTGCCAATATTTGATAAATTTTCTTGGTTCATTTTATTTTTATTTAGCTTTATTAAAGTTTGAAAACGTTAAAAGATTTTCGTTCCATCCATATAGATAATTTGAAAAAACCAGTCATACTTTAGTAAATTAGTATAACATATCATAATTTAATAAATTATAATGTATGTTTTCTTTCATATTGATTCAGCAATAATTAAACTTTTATTATATAGTAAATATTATACTTGATATAGTATAAATAATATGAGAAATTATTGTATAAATCCGACCTACCACGTCAACGTTGGTCCAACTACTAAAATTGTGTCAAATTAAAATAACTTTTACATTTTAGGTAAAAATTTAGCTCAAGCTTTAAAAGTATGATTTATAGAGACGTGGTAAGTCAGATCTATGTAATAATTTCACAAATAATATAGATTATAGATTTTAGTTATTGATCAAATTTTATGACTATATTAATTAATATTTATTTATTAATTGAATTTTATAAAAGTGTTAATTATTTTGGACAAATTAAAGTGTTAACTTAATCATATGATTTTTTTGACAAATGTCTTTACTAATAATTTAAAATAATTTTTTATTTTTCTCTTGAATATTCACATTCCATATGTCGTTAAAATAATAAATAAAATAAAAATAATTAGAAAATTAAATTCAAGAAAAAAGAGAAAATCAAACAAAAGAAAGTAAACAAAAGGAAAGAAAGAAAAGAATATTAAAATATTAAATCTACTTACTATTAAAGTAAGAAGATGGGGTTATTTGCTTGTCATTGGGCAAGTTTTCATTGGGTGTGGGTGTGGGTGTGGGTGTGGGTGTGGAGGGGGGAGGGGGGGGGGGGGGGGGGGGCGGCATTTTTTTTTTCATTATCTCTTTTATTGTTTCATTTATTTTTTATTTTTTTATTTTTTTTATTTCTATTTATTAATTTAATGGCACATGAAATATGAGAAAGAAAAATAAAAAATTCTTTTTGCAAAATATATATATATATATATATATATAAAGATACCACATGATAAAATTAAATTTCAAATTTAATTAATAGATAAACTACTATCAATTAATTAATATACTATTAAAATTTGGTTAATAAATTGAATCAATCATTTATATTATCTATATACTATATCAGGTATAATATTAATATATATATAAATTTTAATTATTTATAAATCAATTTTATAGATAATATAAATTCTAATTTACTAAATTATTACTATATATTAAAGTATAAGATTATTGATATATTAAAGGTTGAAATTTTGACAATATGATTAGGTATTAAAGTATAAGATTATTGTAATATTAATAAATTTTACAATTATTACATAATCTACTAATTGTTTATTACCATATATTATGGTGATAAAAAAATTTCACAGTCGCACTATCACCTTAGAACTTTCTTTAATTTGTAAAATTTTATTTTGACAGTTACATTATCAGTTTAGAATATTTTTTAGTTTGCTAAATTTTATCTTAATTTATATATGCATATATAATTTTTTTAAAAAAAATACTTACAACTTATTATGTGTTTCATTTATAATTAATATATCTACATATAGAAAATTCATCAAATTTGATCAAACCCGTGCGGAGCGGGGGATTAATGGCTAGTAATTGGAAAAGTAAAATAAATTAAATTGAATTATAAAGAAAAGAAAAGAAGATTAAAAAAAAAAACAATTGGTGGGTGACATATGTCCCCCCACCCTTCCCCCCTTGTCTTCTCCTATTATAATTTGTTATAAATTATAAATTATAAATTATAAATATTAATATAATGATTATATTTGGTACTGACAGATATATTACTTAATTTACATGTAGGTATTTTGTTCTAAGTAACTCATTCCACTGTTTGAATTAACTAGTCAATAGGTCACACGCGTGTGATACAACGTATTATAAATAATAATAAAAAATAAAAAATAAAAAAAATTATATTAAAATAGATGATAATTAAACTATAAAGTAAATTTTAAATTAAATTATATGAAATTGAATGATAATGAAACTATTTTCCAATGTAATATATTAAAAAGTTAATTATGATGAAAATAAATTGTTAATTACTATTATCATTTAATAAATATATAAAAATATTTAGTAAAAGATAAATGAAGAGTTTTAATTTGACTCAACAATATCAATAGTATTTCTGAAATATATAAAAAAAATGATCTTTCAAGCTATTCAAAAGTTTTACAATATTTATACAAATATATTATTATTATTATTATTATTATAGTCGATATACATAATACAACATGACTCAGACTCTAAATTAATTGGATCCAATCTACTGACTACCGATATTGGGGGTTCATATTATAAAAAGGAAAGAGAGAAATATAAGCATGATACTTTTAGGTGGTCCCAAATTTTCTTTGTTATTCTATTTAACAATGTTAATTCTTCCGTAGAAAAAGTCAATGTAACGAAAGTTCAACCTAATGTTTTCAACATGTGGAGAGGACTTTTACGTGGGCTATGTATAGGCCTATAGCTTGATTAATATCTCTTATCCTTCATTAATATCATAGTAATAAGTAATCTTGATATATATGTACTTAATTACTATATTATTTTCAATGGGCAAGTTAATTAGCCTGGCTATACGAGTCTTGCCTTTGCACTCAAGCATATATAGCTCAAGCAGTCATGTTTACTAGATTCTTTTGATGTAAACAATTTAGATCAAGTTCAACACAACTCTACTTAATTATTAGATTTAAAGATTAGAAAAAAAAATAATACAAGCCATAAGCCAATTATATTCACTAGCCTATCAAGCGACCAATTTATGATAGTTTAATATCCAATTTGTCTCTTGAATTATGGCAAAAGGATAGATTAATTCTTAAATTTTTATTTGAAATAATTACATACTTGAATTTTTATTTGAGATAGTTATGTACTTAAACTATTATTTTGAGACAAATAAACTCTTAAATAGATGCATATTTATCTGAAACTGTCAAAAATTAAAAGTTGTAAGTAGCTTTTATCTTTAAATTAAAACTTAACATGAAAGAGTCACGTCAATAGTCAATACCATGTAAGAGATCAACAAAATGTTTTCCTTAATTTTCTGACCATTTAAAGATTTATATGTCTTAAAGTAAAAATTAAAGTATATAACTATCTCAAATAAAAGTTCATGAATTAATCTATCTTTTTATATATAATTCAGGATAAGTTGGGTATGAAGCCAATTTATGACTATTTACCTATTGAAACTAAAGAGTTTTTTTTTTTTTTTTCAAAATGAAACCAGGAGTTACAGATTCGTACAAGTTTGTCTTGCAAGAAATTTGAAGTAGGAAGGTTTTTATATTGGAAGGTTTGTTCAAAATTTTTAGTCCTTCCTAAGGATGCAAGTTCATTCTAGGCCAAATTGGACTATTTTGGTCGGTTTTGTTTGATTCATTCAACGCTAAAAAGAATTCTCTTTTTGGCTTACAGAATTGTTTTGGATTAATCCCACAATATTTTATTCTCTTTTTGAGGAAATTTGCAGAGATACAAAAGCTCTAACATTATTTTTGGAACACAAAAGTAAATTAAAGAAGAGAACATTTTGTGAATATATCCTTCATTTCTCGTCATCAGACTCTGAAATTTTATGCATACGCATCCAGAAAACAGGCTACCCTGTGTTCCTCAAGAATGGACAGCTCAAAGCCGCCTGCTCAGTATCACTCCCCAATTTAGCACCTTTCATTAGACCCCCAAGCAGCTCTCCACGGTCGAAAAAGAACTCTATCTTCAAGATTTTCATCTGTTCGTCAACCTGCACTCTCAACACAGATATCAGAAATGAAAAAAATTCCATAATATAAAAGAGAAAGAAGGAAGAAGCATATATAATATTCATGTTAGGCCAGATATGTGTACCTCCACAATTGATATTCCAAAGATTTCTACTAGTTCCCCAGTTGGAGCATGGCCTTTGAAAGGCCCTTCCATATAACCCCAGTGCCTGAACTTGTACACAATCAATGGAGGCCCTGAATAAACTTGGATTACTTCCAAAGCAAACCCTCTTGGGAATGCTGTTGTGAAGGCAACATGAGAGGTCTCTGCAGTCTCCTCTGCTGGGTTGTAACCCCTCAAATTCTCTGGTAAAGAGGTTTGCAAGAAGTTGTTATAGCCTCCCCCAACCATTCTCTTTTCTTCCAATGTCAAAGGTTTCCTCCCTAAAAAGAATGTCATCACCAAAAATCAGGGGCTTTTTTCTTTTTCCCTCTTTTGTAGATGTTTAATGGTGAATAAAATGGAAAAGAAATGGTGATTACCATTAACACTGACAGTATATTTCTCCAGATTAGTCGACTTGATGTCCTCAGAAGATACCTTATGGAACATCTCCATTTCCCATGTCTTGACAAGGTTCTGGACCTTCTCTTCAAGTGATCCAGGAGGCCATATCTGTCATCAACAAGATGAAACATCAAAAAAAAAAAAAAGACAAGAAATCAAACAGACACATAACACATAACAGAGGAAAATTAAAGAAACCTTAGTTCTGCCTTCTTCAAAGAGCTTGTTCACAACATCATAGTTAGGAGCACCAAACTTCCACTTGGTGTTCTTCTCACCCTCTCCATATAAGTAAGAACGGTACTTGTCTTTCTGCTCATGAGTGACCGCAGAAGCCATTTTTCTTCTCAGACAACAGAAGTTTCCAGCTTTTTGATTGACTTCAAGTAGTATGGCGAACGGGGGACAATATATTGACAAAAATTATCTTAACCAGGCAATTTGATTTAAGAACAGTCAAATTAATGTATCAGTCTGAACATTAAGAGAAGATTAATATTCATTGCACTTGTGGTCACCAGAAGAGGCAGATTCCAAATGGTAATTTCCCTTAACACTTAAGACTTATTTGCATTGGACAAAGCGTCTCTATGATTGCTTTGTTTGTGGTACTCCAGTCAAAAGTTAGTAGTGCCTTGTGGTCCAAGGTTCCAAGGTTTTATTAATTTCACCAACCCCACAAAAAGTTTGCATTCAAAACTAGGAATAGTCAACATTTTTTATTTGGATGAGTTCTCTATTATCGAGGAATAGATGATCATATTGAAAGTAACTTTATAATATTTTGATATGAAATGAACAATAATTTTTATAGTAATTTTTGAGGAAAATAATTATAAAATTATTATAGTTTTTTATGATCATCATGTTAAAATACTATAGTCTCTTTCAACATGAAACATAACATGATTATGACATTTTGTTTTAGCTCGAATTTTTTTTTCTCATTTAGATTCTTTCTAGCGAATATCTATATCAGGATGAAATGAAAAATATATAGATATATATATATATATATAAGTGGTTGAATACCTAAACTAATCCTCAAATAATATTAAAAACAACAAATTGACCTTTAAACTTTTATTTGATACAATTGATCCTTTAAATTATTCTTTTGAAATAATTAACCCCTCAAATTTTATTTTGGAATAATGTAACCCTTAATTCAATGGAGCCCCCCATTACTGAGGATCCCATTGAGTTAAGGGTTATATTATCCCAAAGTAATAATTTAAGGGGGTTAATTATCTTAAAATAATATTTTTGGAGAGCTAATTATTCCAAAATAATAGTTTAAGAGGTTAATTATCTCAAAATAATAGTTTAAAGGTCAATTGTCCTAAATAAAAGTTTAGAGACCAATACTTTTAAAAAAATATAATTTAGGAAGCAACATGGGTATTTAGTCATGTATAAATTGTATGAATCATTAAAAGTTTATAGATAAATTTTCCTATTATTATAACAATTTTTTTTATTTAACCAACGGTATCCTTCAACTTTTGGTATAAGTTGAATCCCTTTTAACTCATGAGCATTAAAAGTAAAACCATCCTAACAAGTGCGTTTCTAAAGATCGAACTTATATCTCCACCCTTACCGAAGTTGAGGCTGCTATAACAATTTATTTACAAATTAAATTAACGAATTTGAGCCGGGTTTTTAGACCTTTAGTTTAAGAGTTCTAACTTCCAGGAGGGAAGAAAATGTGGCCATATTCCAAATATTTAAGTAATTAGTTTACTAGTTTTATTAGTCAATCATTACTTTGCCTATTTTTGTTTTTTCTTTTCTTGCAATTCTAACTAAGGTTACGAGCTGGAAGGAAAACATCATTTTCTGATAGAGGACAGAAGTATATAATTTTTTATTTATACTTTTCTTTTCTGCTATTTTAACTATATGGCTTTATTTTATAAATTGTAAATGAAATTGTTTACAATTCCATGCAAAAGAAATACTACTGAACTAATTTTTCAATCCCCAGAAATGCCCAAAATTGAGCATTTCCTTATTTACATTAACAGCAATCTGCAGATGGTATTTTAGTTTAACAGCCAATGAGGCAACCCCAAGGGTATTTATTTAAGTTGTTCAATTTTAGAACTGACTCTACCCTGTGTTCCTAAGAACAGGACAGCTTGAAGCTGCCTTAAGAGCAGAGCTATCCATGGTGGCTCCTTTCAGCAAACCTCCAAGCAGTTCTCCACGGTCGTAAAAGAACTCCACTCTCACAATTTTCATCTCTTCATTCACCTGATTTACAATAATTATGAGTTATTTCAGTTTCAAGAAAACAGAATGGACTAGGTGGGAAGATTTGCTAGGATAAGTACCTCGAAGATAGCAATTCCATAAAATTCTACCAATTCTCCTGTTGGAGAATGTCCTTTGAAAGGACCTTCATTGTAACCCCAGTGCCTGAACTTGTATACAATCTCAGGAGGACCTGCATAAACCTTAAGAACCTCCAAAGCAAAGCCTCGGGGGAATGTTGTGGTGAAAGCCCTGTGAGAAGATTCTGATGTTTCCTTATCAGGATCGTAACACCTGAATTCTTCAGGGAGGGAAGTTTGTAACTGTGGGTTATAGCCTCCTCCGAGCTTCGCTATGGCTTTCGAGTCTAAAGGTTTCTGGCCTGTACACATATCAACTCAACACCCTAATGTAAATATGATTGACAAAAAAAACATTCCTAAAGGCTTAAGCTTCTTCCAGCATTTACCATTTAAGCTGAAAACATAGTTGTTTACGTCAATTGATTTGAAATCGTCGAGGGATGCCTTGTGGAAAATCTCCATTTCCCATGTCTTTACAAGGTTCTGCACCTTTTCTTCCAGTGATCCAGGAGGCCATACCTGTCCTTTATATTAAAGATCATTAAAGACAGGTAAAATTGATAGATAAAACCAAACAACGTACAGAGAGAGGAGGCAAAGAGAAGGAGAGGACCTTGGTTCTTTCTTCTTCGAAGAGCTTGTTCACGGTATCATAGTTTGGAGGAGCTCCATACCTCCATTTGGTGTTCTTCTCTCCTTCTCCATGCAAATAAGAACGATAGGTGTCTCCTTCACTTCCCGACATAGCCATCTCCTGAATTGACAGAAGATCTGGTGGATGACCAATTGCACTCTTGATGAGACTACTTTGTAGTAACAAATTTTACCTACCATCATATTATAATAATATTCTTTATTAGACTAAAACAGGTGGCCTTTTGAATATGAATTAAATTATAATATAGATCATCAGAGTATTAATGTTTTTTATTATGGAGGAATCAGTATTTTGATATTAAGCACTACTTTAATTTTTTTTTGCACTCCCAACAAGAACGCCAGCTTCCTCCACCGGATCGAACCAACACTGGTTGGTTCGCTACTTTAATATTTGTAATTTCATCAAAACAGCCGCCTAATGCATGTACAATCTCCTAATATTGTCAAAAATAATGAATTCGTTTTTATGCTGGCATTAATGGAGGAATAAGTCAAGCAAAAGCCAACAGCGAGCATTGTTTTTGTTGAATAATAGTTGGGGATAAACATTTGGATTAATCAAAGATGTCAGGCGTGAGGTAAGGTGGGATGACATAAACATATTTACAGAGATATTAAATGATACTCACTCCATTTCATAATAAAAGTCAGTTTAGAGTTTTACATAAGAATTAAAAATTGAATGAAACTCTTTAAATTTAGATAATTTTTTTATAAAAAGACTGATTTACCTTTTTACTTTCATAAATATTTTATATTTTCTCTTTTTAAATAAATGTTATTAATTAAGAAAGAGAAGGGTAAACATGAAAATAGATAATTAATCCTTTATAAAATTCCTAAAAACTATAGATATTTTAAAATAAAAAAATTTCTTTAAAATGTCTCAAATGAAGGAAATAATATTTTAGTAAGGTGACTCTTGAGCCTAACCATGCGCTGCATCAGCAGCCTGCAGGGGAAGCGGTTCTGAACTCAAAACAAATTTGCTACTTTCCCAGCAACTTCTTACCAAAGAAGAAATGGTTAGATTAATCAAATTCAATTCAGAAAAATTAATGGTCAGAAATGCTGATTTCGACTAGTTGGTAGGTGAAGATAAAGACATTACACTCAATATTTTTATCCCACCATCATACGGAAGTCAAAATTTTTGACTTCTTTACTAGAAGCCGAACTCGAGCTTCGTCCTGAGTTTTTAAAATTTTCTTTTAAATATTAATAATTTTTACTTTAAATTAGGAAAATGAGACAATCAAAAAGAAATGCTAATATAAAATTTTAATTAATATTATTTCTGAAAGGAGGAGATTATTTTTTTTCTTCTCTTGTTAATGGAAGGAGAACAAACTCAAATAAATTATCAAAATACATAAAAGAAAGGCGGAAGAAATTTAAAAAAAAAAAAAACTTATGATAGAATTTAAAGAAGAAGAATAATAAAATTGATAGGTGAAGATTAAGACATTACACCCATTTACTTCGCAGGGGAGATGTATAGTTAAAGTGTGATAAGCTTTATCATTATTTTTATCCCACCATCATACAGAAGTAAAAAATTTTGACTTCTTTACTAGAAGCCGAACACGAGCTTCGTCCTAAGTTTTTAAAATTTTCTTTTAAATATTAATAATTTTTACTTTAAATTAGGAAAATGAGACAATCAAAAAGAAATGCTAATATAAAATTTTAATTAATATTATTTCTGGAAGGATGAGATTATTTTTTTTCTTCTCTTGTTAATGGAAGGAGAACAAACTCAAATAAACTATCAAACTACATAAAAGAAAAGAGATTTTTGTTCCTTTTTTGTATGAAAGGAGGAAGAAATAAAAAAAACAAACTTATGATAGAATTTAAAGAAGAAGAATAATGAAATTGGTAAGTGAAGATTAAGACATCACACCCATTTACTTCGCAGGGGAGATGTATAGTTAAAGTGTGATTAGCTTTATCATTATTTTTATCCCACCATCGTACAGAAGTAAAAAATTTTGACTTCTTTACTAGAAGCCGAACTCGAGCTTCG
The DNA here is from genome assembly GCA_030664755.1 of Microcos paniculata. NCBI lineage: Eukaryota > Viridiplantae > Streptophyta > Magnoliopsida > Malvales > Malvaceae > Microcos > Microcos paniculata. The sequence goes on from CP131461.1 coordinate 23,139,908, forward strand.
TCCTAAGTTTTTAAATTTTTCTTTTAAATATTAATAATTTTTACTTTAAATTAGGAAAATGAGACAATCAAAAAGAAATGCTAATATAAAATTTTAATTAATATTATTTCTAAAAGGAGGAGATTATTTTTTCCTTCTCTTGTTAATGGAAGGAGAACAAACTCAAATAAACTATCAAAATACATAAAAGAAAAGAGATTTTTGTTCCCTTTTTATACGAAAGGAGGAATAAATTTTTAAAAAAAAACTTATGATAGAATTTAAAGAAGAAGAATAATGAAATTCTTGTAATCTTGTTTCAAGTAAAATTAAAAAAATTTAAAGACCATCTTTTCTTCAATAACCAAAGTGATTAAGAGAGCTAAAAAATAACAACAAATCAATTGAAATAAAACCTAAATGTCTATTTCTTTTCTTCAAAAAAATTAATGATGTGTATTTTTCTTTTTCTTTTTCTTTTAAGATAATATAATTTTAATAGGATTTTTAATTTATAACGCTTATTTCCTAGGATTTGTTGGTTTTCTTTTTTGTTAGGCTTTTAATTATCTAAAAAAAATATTGCAAGAATTTTAAAAATCTTTGATGGAAAAGACAAATAAGCCTATTAACCTTCAAAATAATAAAAGTTCAAAAAATTATTTAAGAGATTTTACATATAGGCCATAACTACCTGGAATGGGATACGTTCGGGTATGTGATATGAATACGGAAACGTGGTACGTAACTTATAAATTTTGTGCTTTGAGATATGGAGATAAACTTAAATGGTACGATATTTCGGGTCGTGGTACGTTTAAAAAAAATTTTTCATTAATAGTATATATCATGTAAAATCTTTGTAAATACAAATCAATTTTTATAAATAATTAGAATATATAAAACAATGGCAGCAAAAAAATGACTCATAAATACATAAATTAACAATGTTTGTTCATTGGTTGATTGTTAGAACACTTAAGAAGAGGGCTTAGGTTCCAATCTTTATTCAAGTAATAAACTTACCTCCAAGCTTTGTCTTTCTCTCTTCATAATACTCATCATTCCTATCTTATCCCCAATTCTACCAAAAAATACAACATTTAAGATTAAATTTTGCATAAAAAATTAGGTGAAAATTTTTCTTTTGTTTTATTTATTTTCAAATTCATTCTTTTTAATCTTAATTTGTTTAAATTTTTAAATTTTATATAGAAAAATTTGGATAGAACTAGATCAGAAACTCAAGGATCTCGAAACGTAAAAATACTGAGATTCGAATCAAGGATCCCGGATCGCGATTCCAAGATGGTGGAGAAACCTAGTAACTATGATATAGGCATTTATGGAACCCAATAATTTGCTGAAAATTAGGTCGATATAAAAGGTTTTTTAATTTGCTTTCTTGATCAATATTGAACTCTCTTCTTTTTCATTTCAAACACCAAAGACCAAACCCTAACCGTCTATCTTTAAACAAAGCTCACTGGAGACTCCAAGTGCTTCAAAAAAGTCTTAACTTCTTCCTTCTCTCCTCTTCTAGGCTTCTTTTGTTTCAAAGCGACTTGAAAAGGCCATAAAACTCCAAAATTCCCCTAGGGTCTGAAATCTTTAGAGCCACGATTCGGAAGATTCGGCCATCAGATAGCTCTCACATTGAGATATGTGCTTCTTGGGTTCGAGCCGCACCCTTCACCATTCAGATTCTCCAACGGAAGCTCCCAGCAGAAAACCCCAAATCGGAAAGCCAGACCTTAATTCTAGTTCTCGGTAAATTTTGTGTCAAATTTTGGATTTGTTTTTCATTTCAACTGCTGTCTCTTCCCTTTTGTCTTTCTTTTCGCAGGGTTTATAAACAGGTTCTTCAAGATTCTCGTCAAAGGTTGAAAACGCTCCCTTCCTTCCTCATCCAAGGGTCTAGATTTTTATTGAAATTTGTACTCATTTTACCATTTACCAGCATGAATGTTTATTGGCTATTTCATGTCTCTATACAATCTTATTAGGTCCATATTTGCTTCTTTTTTTTCTCGCAGGGGTAAATTTGGCTATGATGAATGGGCAAATGATGCCAAATTCTATTGATTAAGGACCTGATGAGAGAAAAGCTACTTGGCTTTCGAGAATCTAGTTAAGTTCTTGCGAATTTCAAGGTTTTCTTGCTAATTTCCTGTTTAGCCAATTAGCTATCTTTGTTTTGCTTGGCCTAATCGATTCACTTATCCAAATTTCTCTCTATTTTGTATTGCTCTTGTAAACCCCAACCTTATTTAGACTTTTAATTAGCCCCCAAGTAGTATTAATAAAAATAATTTAGGTGGAATTTAAATTCTTTAAGTGTGGTTTGGACTTAATTAAAGAGAATGTAGATGTACTAAATTGAAAGAGTAAAAATGTTGGAGGGTGGAAGTTGTTTTAATTTGAAAGGTGTAAGGGCAAACTTGACCTTTCGCCCTTAAGTATATAAGCCAAAATTTTCAATTGAAGGGAGAGAAATTCGGCCGTCCTCTTCTTCTTCCTCCTCCAACAATTTTCTCTTGCTTCAAACTCCATAAAAGCTTAAATATTCTCTCTTTAATATCTTAGTCAAATCTTAACCAAAATTTGCATGCAAATACTCTATCTTGAGTATTTTTCCAAGCTCTTTCCAATGGTGGTAACCATTCCTAGTAAAAGTTGCTGAACTGAGTTCAAGGAGCAAGCAAGTGTTCGAGTTCTTTGGAAACTTTGGGGGAAAACGAGTTTGATTCTTCTCAAACTATTTAGGTATGTTGTTTTGCCCTAATTGAGCTTTCAATTCGTGCCTTTGCACGTTAAAATCGGAGCATGTTGGCTGAGATATGAAATTTTGAAAGAAATTGCTCATTTTCAAATTTTTAGAAGGGACATGTTTCAAATGGTTGTTTAGTGATGTTTTGGTAGAGCTATGTGGTGTATTGTGGCTGGACAGTGTTGTTTTTTCAGCTTAGGGAAGTAAGAATCGAAGCTTAGTGAGCTTAGAAGCAAGCTACAATATTTCTGCAAGTTACAATTTTAGCTCTTTTTCTGCACTCTCTATTTTTGGTGAATTTGGTTGGTCGTTTTCCGTGAAATTAAAACTAGAAAACCTTTGATATATTACTTACAACTTTATTCGCAACGCTTCTCCCGAAAATACTTAGATTTGAAGTTATGAATTTTGGAACTTTCTGTTTCCATTGCTATTGATAACGTGATTGACACACCCGGATCTAGCACGACTTTTTCGTACAAATGGAATAGTGTAAGACGGCGTATTAATTAAACAATATGTCGGTCCGGATGTGTCTAATTAAGAAGAGAAGTTCAAATTAGGATAAGACGGAGTTGGAAGATAAAGTAATTAACCGTGCATGGAAATTAGTAAATGCCAAAAAGACCTCAAATTAAATCCCTAGAAATTTATTATGGGCCCCGTTGACACAAGAAATCAAAGGATTTAGCCAACGGGTAAAAATGGAAGAAAGTTGAAAAAGGAGAAAAAGTTTGACCCAGGGCCCGAGTAGACCCGGTGTCTGGCTCCTCTATAAATGAGAATGAGCCGAAGCTTTTTCCTTCATTTCTCTTTTTCTTTTTCTCTTTTTCTCTTTGGAGCCAAACGGAGGCATTTTGTACAATTGGTAGATCCAGACAATCTGGCCGTCAGCTCAAGGTGAGTTTCCAGTATGTTATTCTTCTCACCTCGATCTACGTTATGTTAAGTTTACACACACATCCATGCATCGGTTTAGCATAGATCTCAGTTTTCAGCTTTTGACCAGATTAAATTTTAAAACTCAAATCGGCGGATATCGGGCTAGTGAAGTAAGGTGAATTTTTAACATGTTATAACACTCACCTTAATCTACGTTACACTCGGTTTTCAAATATTTCTGTGCACCGGGAGTGAATAAATCAGAGATTTAGTCAATTTAGGTTAAATCTCGATTTTACGAAAATTGGACCAGTGTTTCTCGTTTTTGCCTAGGCGGATCCGTCATGGATGCCATGAGGATCGCCTATCTAAATTTGTATGTCGAAAGGAGGAGAAACGAGTGCGAAAACCGGGGGAATGACCTACCGAGAAATAGGCCGATCGAGTCCCTTTTTAGATATTTTTATATTATATTATTATATTTAAGATATTTATATATTATATTAATATATCTTAGATATTTATATATTATATCATTATAATATATAAATATCTCGTAGGAGGGCTTTTGAGCCCGATTTCGAGCAGAACTTGGCCCAGCCCAGGTGGGGCCCAATCCAGTACTGGTGTGGGGCCCACGGGCCCCCAAGGGCATTTTGATAATTTTTAGTCTAGAGTCTGATTTTAGCCCCGAAACCTCCCGGACACTTTTCTAAGTGCCTGACCCGGCCCGATGGGATGCCCATGGACCCCTAGGGGTATTTTCGTAATTTTTCTTCAAATGTCCAATTTTTACCCCGGAACCTCCTGGACACTTTTCTAAGCCCCGAATCACATTCAAGCCCAGTCTTAGGTCATATTAGAGCCTCATAGGTGCATTCATAGTTTAACTATGAATGCTAACGTATATTTTCATGTATTAGGGCTCCGGTTGAATCGAATGCGACGATGCTCTGGAAGTTGAGCTACAGGGAGCGCTTAGGAGTATACGAATCTCCCAGATACTGTGAGTGACCTAGACTTCTTTGTTTAGCCACTGGGGAAAAAAGTTTTAAAAATGGTTTTAAAAACATAAATGTTTTCAAAAGGTGTTTGGGATACGGGAAATCCACACACGCACAGTTGTTTGTGATATACCCATATAGAGAGTGGGATGTTTTCAAAAAGAAATATAAATACTTATGTGTGTGTGTTTATATATTTTAAAAATGTATGTTTTATACATATATATATATAATTATGAAATATTATTATTATGATTTTTAAGGATGCGATACTCTTGCGAGATGAATGGTTGAGAGGGATGCTCATCGGGCTCCAATATATACAGGAGCGTGGACAAGTTGGAGAAAGTATGCTAGATTCTCAGCCGTGGACCGCCTATTGAGGGGCACGGTGAGACGAGACCTGGTTAGGAGAGGCGCGTAGGGAAGCTCGCCAGGCTCCAGTTCGCTGTGTTCCACCACAGCGAGGCACCACCAAGGGAAAGGGCTAGAGAAAGTGAAAATGTGAAATGTTTTAGAAAGAAAAGAGATAGCCCTCGGTGCAGTGAGGCATACGACCGACAGGTCGAGCCTTCAGTATAAAAGAGATGTCAGCCCATTTGAGATTTATATATTTATTTATTTAAGAGTTTTTAAAAGATGGTTCTCAACAGGAGAACCAGAAAAGAGTTTTCAAAAAAATATATATTTTTTATTATTATTTTATTTTTGATTTTCCTGTTTTCCCTAACCCCAATGGAGATTCTTAGAATCTTTGTCACTCACCTGTATCCAATGTGGATGGATGCAAATTCGCGTACGAGTGCAGCAAATAGAATGGAGGCTCACTAGGAGACGTCGGTGGCATAGGTTTAGTAGTTTCTGTTGCGTAGGTATTTCTTTAAATTAATCCATTAGCGTTATTTATAAAGTTAATTACTTTATCAAATGATTTTTAATTAAAGTTTTAGTTGATTTACAGCGATGGTATCCATTTCTTTGCCTTGCGGTACTTCAGGTGCGTGAGCGGCCGGTACGTATTTCGAGGCAGTGCGACAGTTGTCACGTGGTCAACTCGGGTGGGTCGGAGCGTGACAGTGATAATGGTGACAGTAAGTTCGGTCTAATTTTTTATCATGTTAGAGTGAGAGTTAGAGTTTGGTGCAAAAGAACTTATTGAAGTTGACTCTTAAGAGCTTTCCAAAGATATATCACAAGCCTTAATCCGATCTATAAAATGAAAGATATTGATTTTAAAAAATCTGGGCAGAAAACTGCCAAAAACATGAATTTGCCGGAATCTGAAAGTCCAGTCGTCGGTCTGGCAGTGGCCAGTTGACCCGTTGACCCTCTGATCCGTTGACTTTGATCAGTTGACCCAAAAGTTTACTTTTTCGATTTTATCCCAAATCGATCCCGGTTTAGCCTTGAACCTTTCCTAGGGCCGGTAGAAGCCTATTTAGGCAAATTGAGTTGGCATTTGCATATTTATTGACTTTTAAAATGATTTCTAATGTGAATTTAATTGAATTAGGAGCACCGGTGCAAGATCGCGGTACAACTTTTGCTGTGCAATCGGATTAGTGCGGGAGTATACTACTCTCCCAATCCGTGAGTGGTTTGGCCTCAATGTTTAGTGACATTGATGGCAACTTGTTTTATTATTTTAATTAAATGTTTTATGTTTTGGGATATATTGTACCACCTCACAAGTATGCACTGGATTTGCGGTGGAACTATATGATATATATGCTTATGTATGTATAAAGTATGTTTTGATGATTATGAGACAACGAGGGACAAGCACTTAAAGGGCTTAGTGCCAGCTATTGGTGGCTTGTGGGTGCTTTATTGGGGAGGCACAAGTGCATCCTTCTAGGACTATAAGGCGCAGAGGGGTGACAAGCCAGGAGCACTTGTAATCATTTCGATGACGAATGGCAACGTTGGGAGATTAGGGCATAGTGTATATATATATATATATCATTATTTTAAAAGATGATAAATGAGAATTTCTTCCAACGGGTTTTTGAGCTCATCGACGAGTGAGACTCAGTTTATTTTAGCTACCTTATAAAAATCATTTGTATGAAAATGATTTCATGGATGGGATATTTTATTTAACTAATAAAATGATAATTTTAGACATAGTTTTGGTATTAGTGTATCCCCAACCCATTATTGTCTTTTACATTGTTTTCAAACCATGTCACTGGGTATTTATGTACTCACCCCCTCATTTACTTCTCTTTTAGAAGATTAACGCTTGAAAGGAGCAAGTTAAGCGTAGCTAGCCCGAGCTACTAAACTCCAGCTTAGTAGGTGATTATCAAATCTTAGTCCGGTTTCAATTGTAGTTTTGAATTCTGCTGTTTGATTTTATTCATGCTTCTGCAAATACTCTAATGTTATGACTTTCATAAATTTGATATTTGAATACTTTGGGGATATTTCTACCTACATGAGGCATATTATTATTTAGCCTACATGAGGCTTAAAAGGTTTAAGTATGGATTTTCAAAAGTATATTTTATGACATAAATTTGAGATTTCATATTTATTGTGTATTTGATATTTGTATTTGAGCAATGTATTCGATAAATGCCTTGTGCTGTCTTCGAGGTGTTTGGCTGGCCAACACGTCTTTTGAGGTAGTACGACGCTTGACACTTGGCTGAGCCTTAGATTCGGGGCATAACAGCTTCTACTTGCTTATTGTAAGAGTGTGAGCATGCGGAATTATCGATTGACCAAAATGAAACAATTAATGGATTAGGAACTAAAATAGAACGTAAAAAAAGAGAACTGGTAGATATGTTCGGAGTTAAAGAACAACGGGGTATAGAGAAGTATCTTGGCTTGCCTGCTATGGTTGGACGGAATAAGCAAAGAGCCTTTCGAGAAATCAAAGATCGGATTGGTAAAAAGTTGTCTAATTGGCGTGCAAAGATGTTGTCTCAAGGTGATAGAGAGATTATGATTAAAGCAGTTCTTCAAGTTGTTCCAACTTATGCTATGAATGTCTTTGCCTTACCCAAAGTATTATGCAAGGATATTAATAGGTTGATTAGGAATTTTTGGTGGAAGCAGAGTGGAGAAAGGTCAATTTGCTAGATTAGTTGGAGGAGGATGTGTCAACCAATAGCAGTAGGTGGGATGGGGTTTAGAGACATGGAGAAGTTTAATCTGGCTTTGTTAGCAAAACAAGGTTGGAGATTGCTTCAAAATCGACAGAGCCTCTTCTATCAATTTTTAAAAGCATGTTACTTTCCTAATACCAGTTTTTTAGAAGCACAGCTGAGTTGGAATGCATCATATACATGGAGAAGCATCTGGCAGTCGAGGAAAATATTGCTACACAGTACTAGATGGAGAATTGGGAATGGTAGCTCTGTTCAAATTTTGCATGATAGGTGGATCCTGAGCATTGAAGGGTTTCGTCCGTAATCAGTCTTAGGGAGAGTGAATGAGTTTGCAACTGTTGATAGTCTCATGCACCGAGATCTGGGAGGTTGGAATCATATGCTCATCAACAGCTTATTTAATGAAGAGGAAAGCTGTGCCATCCAACAGATTCCATTTAGTAATGCCCAGTTAAATGATATTTTGGTTTGGCATTATGATAAAAAAGGTAAGTATACTGTTAAGAGTGGATATAAACTGTTGTGTGAGCTTAAAGACCCGACGCTACAGGAGGAGCAGGAAGTAATGGAGGAGGATAAAATTGCTTTGCAACTTACTTGGAATGCTGTAGTTCCACCAAAAATTAAGGTTTTTGGATGGAGAATGTTTCATGATATACTTCCTGTTATGGATAATTTGGCTGTTAAACACCTAGAGGTGGACCAGATATGTTTTCGGTGTAACGAGGAAGCTGAAACTATTGAACATGCAATTAAGGAGTACCCTCGTGCCAAGGAAGTTTGGGATTTTGTGTATCGTATTTTCATACATTACAAGTTTCCAGGTTGTAGTGTAAAAGAAAAATTTGAGGATGGGGAATGGCAATCCCACCTGCACTGGTTTTCACTCTCTTTAACCACTGCATGGTCCATATAGGGTGCACGAAATGAAGAAGTGCATGGAGGACATCACAGACAGGCCATTGAGACTGCTTGCTTTGCTATGGCGTTCATGGAAGAAGTTGAGAGGTGTCAACTAGCAACTAAACATCATATTCCTCACACCATCATTCGTTGGCTGCCTCCTAATCCCTTTTGGGTTAACGTTAATTTTGATGGTTCGTGGAACAGTGCTGGCCACTGTGGCGGAGTTAGGGTCCTAGCTAGAGATGACAATTGACACGTCTCAGGTGCTTTATCTGCAAGAGTGCATTTCATGGCACTCTTTTCAAGTAGAAGGTTTTGCGACTGTTAAAGCACTAGAATGGACAGTTCAAATGGGTTTTTCTCAAGTACAACTTAAAAGGGACTCTTTGACAGTGATTAAAAAGTTGCAGGACCCGATTTCTCTCCTATTGGACCTTATATTGAAGCAGCGAAAGTAGCTTGAAAAAGTTTCGTAAATGTTCTATCACTCATACTAGAAGGAGTAGTAATCGAGTAGCTCATGAACTAGCGGTTAATGGGTTGAAGTTAGATGGTGAAATGTTCTATCACTCATACTAGAAGGAGTAGTAATCGAGTAGCTCATGAACTAGCGGTTAATGGGTTGAAGTTAGATGGTGATGTTGTCTGGATGGAAGATGTACCTTGTTGGTTACTTCCTTTAGTCAATAGTGATTGTATTCCTTCACCTCATTAATGAAGCTACTCTTTATTCTCAAAAAAAAAAAAAGTAGAACGTTAAAAAAAAAATGAGACCTTATCTGAAATTTACCCAAATTTCAAAAGATACAAAAAAGAAATGAGATATAAACAATAGAAATAAGAGATTTACAACTATGCTATACGACAGAATTTTCTCAATATTTGGGTTTATACATTTTTTATTTCTTTATTCATTTTCATGCTTTCATTCATAAAAGAAATGAAAAAAAAAAAGAAAAAGAAAAAGGCCTCAGAGATCTTGGTGGAAAAAATTCATCAAATGGGGCTAACCCCAATCAAGAGTAGCAAATATTTTCTAACACCACAGGCCCCAATTTCTCTTTATATAACTAATAGTCATCATAATTTTCTTTTAAGAAAATGAAAATTAAAAAATTAAAAAAGAAAAAGGAAAAATAAGAGGGTCGATGCATGACGAGGAGTCGGAAATAGCCGGTTATGTTCTCATATCGAAATCAATGGGAATCCGTCTTATTGATTTCATCATTCTCCATCACGCCTTTCTTCTCTCTAATTTTTCTTCTTCTCCCATTTTAAAACAAAATTAAAATTAAAAGAAAGAAAGATAGACAAAATGTATCTACCTTGTCACCGAAGAATCCTATTACAAAAAGAGAAGATAATCGGAACTAAAGGGAGCGTATACACAGAGGAAGGCTGCGTACACACACACACACACAAAAAAAAAAAAAAAGCCACCATCGCTTTAGCCTAACGATAGATTCTTCGATCCATTCGATTCAGAGATCAAAGGATGGCAATTATTAGGCCTCTTCATCCTAAACAAAAGGACTTAAAGTTTAAATTTCTACGTTTTATTTTGATTTTAATGAAACAACGGAAGAGAATAACCAAAAAGTTAACAGCAGACATCATCTTCAGCACGCACCACTCTTTTTGAGGGTGGTCGCTGGAAGCCTGGAAGCTGTAACCCCCGATCTCCTGTCAAAGTCCCTGAAGCAAGGTTCCAGCACATTGGCTCCTAATTATGTAACTTATCAATTTTGGGCTTTAATGTGATCAAATTTCCTTCAGTTCCTTAGGATTCTCATACTGACCCTTGTTAACCTGTAAATTCAATCCAATAGTGTCAGTTATGTGAAAATGTAATTTGTTATATGACAATTGCAATGTGTATTTCCCCAAAATGAAATAATGTATTTTCAATTCTCAAATCAATTTAGCCGATAATAAGGACCATGATCAAATTAAATCATAGCTCAAGAAAGTAAACATAATAAATCTAAGAAGAAACTGTCCACAATATGAAATGAAATGAAATGAAAGAAATTAAGATAAGAGAAAAATTATGACCAAGGGTAACATGGAATATAAAATAAACTTTAATTGTGGAAGTGCCAATGGAGCTAAAGATGAGTATTGGAAATTCTCGGTTGACCAAAATGAAACAATTAAGAGATTAGGAATTAAACTATAACTTAAAAAAAAATTGAGACCTTAGATGAAATTTACCCAGATTTTAAAAGATAAAAAAAATGATGAGATAAAAACTATAGAAATAAGAAATTTAAAAATATGCTATACCACAGAATTTTCTCAATATTTGGGTTAATACTTTTTTTGTTTCTTTATTCATGTTCATACTTTCATTCATAAAAGAAATGAAAAAAAAAAAAGCCTCAGGGTTCTATCTTGGTGGAAAAAATTCATCAAATGGGGCTAACCCCAATCAAGAGTAGCAAATATTTTCCAACATCATATGCCCTAATTTCTCTTTATATAACTAATAATCATCATAATTTTCTTTTAAGAAAATGAAAATTGAAAAATTAAAAAAAAAAAAAAAGAATTATGAGGATGCATGAAGAGTCAGAAGTAACTGGCTATGTTCTCATATCGGAATCAATTGGAGGCACCCGTCTGATTGATTTCATCATTCTCCATCACGCCTTTCTTCTCTCATTTTAAAACAAAATTAAAATAAAAAGAAAGAAAATGTATCTACTTTGTCACCAAAAAACGAGAAGATAATCGGAGCTAAAGGGAGAGTATACACACAGAAAGGTTGTGTACATGAAAAAGCCTCGCTTTAACCTAACGACAGATCCTTCAATCCATTCGATTTAGAGATCACAGGATTGCAATTATTATTAGGCCTCATCATCCATTCTACATTTTATTTGGTTATAACAAAAAAGAATAACCAAAAACTTAACAGCATACAGCATCTTCAGCACGCGCCACTCTTTCTGAGGGTGGTCGCTGGAAGCCTGGAAGCTGCTGTAACCACCCATCTCCTATCAAAGTGCCCGAACCAAGGCTCCAACACATGGGCTCCTGCTTGTGCAACTTATCAATTTTGGGCTTTAATGTGAACGAATTTCCTTTAGTACCTAAGGATTCTATACGCTTGTTAACTTGTAAATTCAATCCAGTGGTGTCAGTTATGTGAAAATGAAATATAGTATTTTCAATTCTCAAATCAATTTAGCCGATAATAACGACCATGATCAAATTAAATCGTAGCTCAAGAAAGTAAATATAATGAATCTAAGAAGAAACTGCCCATAATATAAAATGAAATGAAAGAAATTAAGATAAGAAAAAATCGTAACCATTGAAAATTGAATATAAAATGAACGTTAATTGTGGAAGTGCCGATGGAGCTAAAGATGAGCATGTGAGATTGTCGGTTGACCAAAATGAAACAATTAAGAGATTAGGAACTCAAGTAGAACTTTAAAAAAAAATTGAGACCTTACACAAAATTTACCCGGATTGCAAAAGATGCACAAAAAATGAGGAAAAAACAATAGAAACAAGAAATTTGAAACAATGCTATACCACAGAAATTTTTCATTTTTTGGATTTATGCATTTTTTATTTCTTTATTCATTTTCATACTTTCATTCATAAAACAAATGAAAAAAATAAAGGCCTCAGATATCTTGGTGGAAAAAATTCATCAAATAGGACCACCCCAAATCAAGAGTAGCAAATATTTTCTAACATCACAGGCCACAATTTCTCTTTATATAACTAATAATCATCATAATTTTCTTTTAAGAAAATTAAAAAAAAAAAGAAAAGAAAAATAAGTGAGGATGCATGATGAAGAGTCAAAAGTAGCTGGTTAAGTTCTCATATGGAAATCAATGGGAATCCGTCTGATCGGTTTCATCATTCTCCATCACGCCTTTCTTCTCTCTAGGTTTTCTTCTTCTCCCATTTTAAAACAAAATTAAAATTAAAAGAAAACAAGAGAGAAAATGTATCTACCCTGTCACCGAAAACTCCTATTAAAAAAAGGATAATCGGAGCTAAAGGGAGAGTATACACAGAGGAAGGCTGCGTATACGAAAAAGCCATCACTTTAGCCTAACGATAGATCCTTCGATCCATTCGATTCAGAGATCAAAGGATTGCAATTATTAGGCCTCCTCATCCTAAACATTTTCTTTTGGTTTTAATGAAACAACGAAAGAGAATAACCAAAAACTTAACAGCATACAGCATCTTCAGCACACGCCACTCTTTCTGAGGATGGTCGCTGGAAGCCTGGAAGCTGTAACATTATAATCACCAGATCTATTGCCCACGCTACACTGCAGGCCTAAGAGTTAGCTGTTGAATATTTTAAATGATAATTGTTTGTCATGCAGTGTAAGAGTTAAGCATATGTATGAATTGAACAATGCTATGATATCCACACACAAAACAGTAAAATCGTCACCCATGGTATAAAAACTAAATGCAAACCTCAACTAAAACCGATATTCAGTAACTGAATCCCATTTTTATTAAAATCCAACCCCAGGAATAAAACAGCAAACTAAATAAAAAAAATTTGCAATTCTTATGTACTAAGAGGACAACAACATGGAGTAATCACCATGAAAAGAAGCGGATAAGTCAATTTGTGCAATGAGCAAGTTTCTTCCAATAACAGGACACAAACAAAAGAAAGACATAAAATTTCAAAGAAACAAAAAATTTGAAGAGAACTCACCTTTCTTTTAAAAAGACATTGTACATTAACCGCATGCACCAGGTGTCCATACTTTCAATTAGGAACTTCTCTTTGTACATTAAGGCAGGTGGACCAAGGCATTCCACTTCACAGTAGCTATGACATTTTTTTTTAAAATCTTTTTAAAGGCAAAACCATTAATTTGAATATAGAGTTACAAATGTGAGCATATATTTAAAAATAAGAGAATAATAACTGCCACCATCATTTTGGTTTGCCATCTTATTTCATTGCAAGGTCTAATACGGGAGGTTATTCTTATCCTGTCACGAACACAGCAAAACCTAGATTAACTGAAAGTTCAAGTTTTGTCCATAGCAATGAAAAAAGCTCTATACTAATGTATTTAAAAACTCTTCAAAGATAGCAAAAGTTAGATTAGGAAATAAAAGAATTCTACTCTAGAATTGTAAAAAGAAAACCTTAGGATCATTTTTAATAGCACACATAAAAGAAAATTAAAAGTCATATCATGTTACAGAGTATAGAAAAATACATACAAAAAATAAGACTCCAACATAAACCAACAAAAATGCAAAAAGGAGAATGCCTTCTTAAATTGTAAATAAGTGACATGATAGATCATAGTTTCTGTTACAAACCCATTTGTGTCACAGAGAAGTGGAAAGTCCAATACTAGAGCTACAATTGTCATCAAACAACTGAAAGATCCCTCTGTTATGGTTGATGAATAGAACTCTTAGTTGGAATTCAAACTCCTCATTTCACACAGGTAACCACTCAACTTCCATTTTTCTATTTCTTTCATGTCTCAATCTGCTGGAATGCCAACAATCCCAATCAATAGACAGATTAATTAGTCATCAAAACGTGCATACTTGTCATGTTTATTTGCCAGATGTTCAGTTCCATAGAAACCCAAAAAAAAATGAATTGGGAAAGGGAATAGTGAAACTATATTCGAAAAATTCAGATTTGAAAGTTCAGTTATATATATATAGCAATCAAAGGCTGTGCGGTGGAAATCCCGATGCCAACCTTCCCCCAGGTCAACTTTTACTTGCGAACATGAAAAAAGGTCTTCATAGTTTTAGCTTGAAAAAACTGACATAGTGAAGGAACCAAAAATAATGCAGTTGCAATTATAAGTATAGCTAAATTCACCCACTGTCAAAACAGTCTTGACACTTAATTGTCCATTAGGATTAAAATCCACATCATTTTGATCCCTCTCCAATAAAACGTTGGGCTTTTTCACATAATCCCATCCACCATTGGCTTTGAACATTCCCTACATTATCCATAGGTGCCTTCCATGTCCCTATTGGAAAAGAAGGCAATATAATCATAGTTCAAAACCAAAACTTGAGTGAGTAAAAAATGATAGTTATTCCAACAATCTTTTAGCTTAAAGTTCAAGAATCAACAGCAGTAATCCTGAGAAATTCGCCCATCCTTTGATATCTGTAGGCACAAATCAAGGAAATTTCCTAAGAAAGGACCAGTGACATGGGTGATAGGGCTAAGCTTCCATAGAAGGGGCTGATGAAAGAATAAAGATCGATAAAATCCTTCCATTTATAGCTGTTAAATACTAATATCCTTGAAGCCATACGTATTAGCTCATTTTACAGAGGCCCTGCAAAGGTCTTACCTACATATTAAATGCAACCATTTGAGCTCCATGCATCTATCCAACAAAAGCATAACTGAAAACAGGCCTTATAATTATATTCAAATTATATAATCAGATACTTTGTTAAAAGTATGCACAATACAACAGAAAACATATCTTTTTATAAGAGTTGCCGAACAGAATCTTCATCCATGATTTCATTATATTAACATCAATGTCTTACATAAAGCCACCCATTTATGCTACCTATCTACTCAACAATAAACAAATCAAAATGATACTTTAAGAAAAACAACTTACATACATCTCATACCATATGGACGCTTGGCTTCTCTTATTCCTTGGTTCTTCCCCTCTTAAATCTTTCTTGGGTTTTTGACTTCCCTTAGATATCAAAAACAAAAATGAAGAGATGCAGATTGTGAGAAACAAAATAAAAGAAGCATGAAAAATTTTGAAAAAATTGAAATAATTGTTATTAAAGAAAACCCTAACCAATTTTCGTTTTCCCTTTTTGTCTTATCATCGCTTCCATCTCTTTTCGTTTCCCACCTCACCTGTTTTGCTCGTCGGAGAGCTGCGAACAATCGCACTTTGGCTTATCTGCAGACCTCTTCCCTCCCTTTCCTTTTCTCACCTCTCACTTCCCCCATTGATCCTAAATTAATAAATAAACCAGTCAGCGAGCTGTTGCAGGCAAACTACAATATTAGATTTAGACTAGCCCATTTATATTTTATATGTAGCCCATTACATGTAATCAGTCATTATATGTAAATTGGACTGGACCTTGCATGTTTCTGTGTTACAGACTACGCATGATGACTTGATCTATCAAGAACATTTCCCCCCTAAGCAAAGCCTGATATTGAAAAAAAAAAAAGGGAGATGGCGTGGCATAGCTCCAAGTCCCCTTTAGGTTCTAGTCTTTATAGTGGTTATAGTTATTATTTCTTTTTAGTTACTCAAGTTGAGTTCAAGTGTATAGTCCTTCACAAATTTGTAGAAATTTCCAAAAGAAACAAAGAAACGAATTAAAATGAACCCAATCTTTAGAAATAAGAAAACTTTTGAAAGCAAGAAAGGAACCATCAGAAACCAAAAGTTATCCCCAGAAGCAGAAAAGCTGTACGGTCCGCATCATGGTTCAATCTTCTCGTTAAAGAAGATCACATCACTTGGTTCCTTTAATTTTCTTTCTCACTGGTTTTATATCAAATAGTGGAAAGGAGAAAATGGATCTAAGGAAGATCAATCAAATTCTGGCAAAACAATTAAGAGAATCAATAACAAGAGAGAAAAGGGGAAACAAAGAGCTCAGAAAAAACATGGGTAGAGAGAATTATCAGCACATAATCGAATCAGAGTGGTGCATGACTTTCTCTAATTCCTCATCATTGCTCAATGAATCCCATTAAAATTTACCATTAGAAATTTTATATAGTATATAACATTTTAATCAATAAGAGAAATAAAAACCAGAATACTAAGCAAGAGGAAGAAGGAGACGTGTAGCAGGAAGGATTGCAGGCTACACTAAGCTACTCACAGCAACACGAACACTCTTGAGCTGACATTTAAAGCGGGAGCTAAAAACCCTAATCTGCCTTTTATTTTCTTGTAATCACCATTTTGCCCTCGATGACCTTTCTATTTCCCTTTTATAGCCTCCTCTGTTTTGGACGATGAGTTTGGAGTTGATCAAGGGGCTCCAGCCCTTAACTCAACTCAAGGCTTTTGACCTGGGTCTTTTGGATCATTAATTCAAGCAGCGACCGAGTGAATTTAGACTTTACATGTCTAATTCTTTTTCTTTGGCCGAAAAAATTGTGCTTCATCAAATAGTATTGATTGAGGTGGTAGCAACCTTTATCCATATAAGAACCTTTATTTTAATAAGAATGATGATATAAAATTCACCCCTGAAAACACATTTATTGCATAAATTATTAGATAGATCGTTTTTACCACGTCATTCGTAGAACCGACCAATAAAATTGTGACAACTCAAAAAGTTTCCTAAAATTAAGGTACTAATTTGATAAAGGTTTAGCCCCACTTTACAAAGAATGAGGATTTAAAGGGTAAATCATTAAATTTAGGCTATAATTATAATAGGGTTTTAGTAATTATAGCATAATTTTTAAATTGTCATAATTTCATTAATTGGGTCTACAGATGACGTGATAGACCCGATCTACCTAATAATTTCTCCAGGGAGAGAATTTTACCTTTCACGCTCCCGTCGAAAAGAAATTTTTATGGGCCAATAAAACTTGAAAATATCCTTTTGATTAAGCTATATCTCTTCAAATTTTGCTATTAAGAAAATGTCTAGAAAGTAATAAAGCATTTGACAAATAATATTGAGCGACACTTTGTTATTAAGAAATGTCGAGAGAGTGATGAATTATTTGGTAACCTCTTTGAATATGCTTAGCATACGGGTTGCCTTCATCGGCTCCATATTTTCGTTCGTTATTCTCAAAATTCACTCTTCATCGTCAATTGCCAAGTTAGGGATGACAGGACCTGGGGCTTTGAGGATGAAGAATTTGGGGATGATGAGTTACCATATGGTAAGCGTATGGGAAAACCTGTAAGCCTTCACGGTAATATAGATTAGACGTGCAGACTTTAAGAAGGGCAAAAATCTTCGAAAGGTAAATTTCAATGCAGTGGTAAAATATTGCTTTTACAATGGCGGTGTACTTAAGTACTTAACATCATAATTTTCATCTGTTCAGAATCGTAGATTCTCTATACAGTTACCAGACCGCAGCAAAATTTTGCAGTTTGGTCAGAATCTTCTCTATACATTTCTGATGTTAGAAAGTATCTAAACCCAAACCACCACCACCCCCACCACCAACCAACACCCCCCCCCCCCCCCCAACCACACCCCACCCCAAAAGTCGTTAACCATCCTCAAAACCGAGCATTTTAAAAGGGGCAAGAGAAAATGAAACTTTAAGAAGATTCAAATTTGCATATACATGCCAAGGATGTTAACATTGTCCAAAAATGCTGTTGACATACCTTTCAAGCAATAAACAGCTGCAAATGTTATCTGGCACTTTTGTTCCTGGATGTTATAGCTTTAGCTTGGGTTTGAGATCTCTTCCCATTGGCCAAACCACTGTCACTAACGCTGCCTTCAACAAGATTATCATGAGCTTCAGAAAATTCTCTATTCCATGAATTTAAGGGGATAAGATAACTGTCATCCTTAGAGCTCCTCCTCCTCTCCTCCTCATGGCGTTTCACATTTTCAGATATCTGATGGAAGGTCTTGTTTATTTTAGCAATTCCCCTTTCAACTGGCTCCACAACATGTGAAACTGTATACTTCATGTCGTCAACAATCTACAAATATGATAGAATATTCACAAAGTCAAAACAAATATAAGTACCTAGAAATTATTCTTCTTTTGTTCTTAGGGAAAAAGTACATAACAATCCAACAGTTTCACCTCGTGAAAATAATAATAAACAAGAAAGAAGAACAAAAAGTACAGAACAAAACCAGGAAAATAACAAGGTATCCAGCTAGAAATGCAGAAAGTTAGGAGTCTTACGATTTCACCACTACCCACTACTACATCACGAACACTCTGGGGAAAGTTCAATCGCTTTTCTCTCTCATAATGTCGACCCAAGCGCATCCTGGTAGACCTTTCACAGTCTTGGACCTCATCAGGATCTGGTGGTGTTCCTAGAGAAGCATAGTCAGTCATAACAGCTACATTACGAACACATCTTTCTCCACGCTTGTAAGGTACTGCAGGAAAGACGTAAAGATGCACCACTGCGGCAACACCCATCTGTATTACAAACACTATTTTAGAAAACTCCCACAAGCATATCACTTTAAACTTTGAAAATAAATTATAAAACCTTGGCACAGGAGACAAAGTAGTTTTTCACCAACTGAGAATACAACCACACATTGTCAGCAAAATCTCATTACAATATTCTTCCACGATATGTAGACTTCTGAAAAACAACCCATCAAATATGTGTAATGTATCTAAATACTAAAGTATTATGTCCATATGGGCATTGCCACCTCGGTTGCTCAAATCAGGAGTGAAGGTCAGACATAGGTACACAAAGATGAGTGTGTTCATTAGTTCTAAGCTGTCCCTTATATTTGGAGGGTTGAGTCAGGACTCAAAAACCCATCCTCATGACTACTTTGGAGCTGTTGGATATGTGCCCAAAACAGGTACTTAAGGGCAAAAAAAAAAAGAATGGAGCAAAATAGTTTTCAATAGAAGTCAGAGTCTTCAGGACAGCCAATTTGTGCAATAATAACTATCTACACTTTAATGCCAGATTTCAGAAACATCAATCTCATGCCAAAAGAAGGAAGGAAAGAAAGAAAGAAAGAAGTAGTAATTTTTAAGATCTTGCCACCAACCATCAATACAATATACTGTTTAATAACATACCTCAATACAGATGATGTAGTCTTGTATACGTGTTTTCAATTCCTGAGCTAATGACCCCTTAAAAGCTCCCATAGAGAAAAGAAATGCAATGGCAACACCTTGCCACCAAGTAAGAAATACAATTGATTTGAATGTCAAAAACTTGGCCAATGGCTTAATTGGTTCCAACTTATCTTTGGTAACAGAATAGAATTGTACAAGACAATACAGAGCCCAAGTCTGACTGAAATTGAGAACAACAGCCAAGTATGGATAGCTGTCAGAAAATTCAAGAAATTGAGGTCAGAAAGTGATGAAGATACTAAAAGCTACTAAAAATGACACGCAATTAAAATCCAAAGCCACCCATGACAAGTCAGAAAAATATGTGCAATACAATTTTCAGATTCCTAAAATGTAAAAAGCGAAATTATGCAATTAGTCCCTCTACTATACAGAAAGTGTGCATTTAGTCCTTGTACTTCGATTTGATCAATTTGAGTCCCTCTACTTTTATTTATTGTTAGTTTTAGTCCAATCACTAACGGTGTTAAATATCCATCGCTAACTATGCTGATGTGGCATAGATTGTGATGACATTTGCTTTTAAAAAATTTCAAAAGTCTTTTTTTGACCATATGACATATCTTTCGTCTCAGGGAAATCATTTTTTATTTTTCTAAATGTTCTATTTCATATTTTTTGGTGAGAGATTTCATTATCATAACCAAATGGTATTTAATGTGAACAAAACAAAGCCACAAAAAAATTTAATATTTTCTTATAAGTACACGTCATTAAAGTTAACGCCACGTTAAAATAGTCAATGCCATGTCATCATAGTCAATGTCACATCAGCATAGTTAACGGTAAAAATTTAACACTGTTAGTCATTGGATTGAAATTGACAATAAATAAAAGTAAAAGGACTCGATCAAATCGAAGTAGAACGACTAAATCCACACTTTCTGCATAGTAGAGGGGCTAAATACATAATTTGACTAATGTAAAACCATATATCTTACCCATATCTCCATTCAAACTTTCCTTCTCCATAAACCCCAAAGGATTCCAGAATCATAGCCAGTAGAGCACAGATCATCTTCAATATCATCTGAAAAGAGAGATTTTAGTAAGCATCAGATGGCTTTATAATTAGAAAAGAAGCAAATGATCCAATGAAAGCTTTTGAGAAATACAAACACATACATACTGAACAATGCCAATCTTTACAGCATGATAGAACTTGGGACCAAGATACCAATCCTTGAGGAAGCAATTTAATGGAAAAGGATGTTCCACAACTCCATATGCATATGCATCTTCTAAAAGAGGGGTGCTGGAAGTGATTACTGTCTGGCTTTCCATGAATTCAATTGTACGTTCCTCCCCACCTACACCATTTTGTCAGGTCAACCAAAATTAGATAAAAACACTAATGCACGTTTTGCGTTCTGAAAATGGTGTTAGTAGGACAAGTGAATGCGGCCAAAGGGGGATGCAACATCTAATGACCTTGTCCCCATCAAGACTCCTCAATGGTTGTCGGTTAAAACTCCATGCTAAAGGTAGCTACACCTATTTATGCAACACCAAGGAATAGGAACACAAGCGGACTATCTGTTGCTCAGCAGCATATGTCCATAAGCACACATCCAAGCTAGTTTTATCACGTAAGGAATTATCCATATGATAGCATAAATAATGAGTTTCTTATGTCATATCAGATCTCTACCAATTACAGTTCATAGCAAAGTAAAAATGAAAAATATATGATATTACTTATAAAACAGAACCGTTATACTACATATTTTCGTCTTCCTTTTTCCTTTCACTAGACAAAACTAAATATTTTCAACTTATTTGTATTTTAAATACCATTTCTAGCAATATATTTCCCTTGATGATGCATATGTGTAAATGACTTACGAGGTGAGCTACAGCAATGTATAGTAGAATACCATGGGGTAAGACAGATTGGCAGAGTCAAAGATTTCTTACCGCCAAATATACAAAACCTCGAACATTCTAAATGACATGAAACTGCTTCAAATAACCCTTACGAATGACTTATATTTCCCTTGATGATGCATATGAGTAAATGACTTACGAGGTGAGCTACAGCAATGTATAGTCGAATACCATGGGGTAAGACAGATTGGCAGAGTCAAAGATTTCTTACTGCCAAATATACAAAACCTCGAACATTCTAAATGACATGAAACTGCTTCAAATAACCCTGACGAATCCTTCAATCAGTTATTTAAACCCAAAAAAGCTTTTAAAATTTCCAGGTCTCAATTATCATAAAAGCCCCCTGAATGGAGTGGCCATGTAATTTAAAGTTTTGCATGTGGCAGAGGTTGTATTTTTCATGAGACATTTGATTGAAAAATTTTCTTAAACACATATCTAAATAGCCCCAGATTACTTATCTTTCAAAAGATCCATCAACATCAATGCAATATTGTAATCATTCACCTCTTCAGACGTGTACCCGTGACAGATTTCTTTGTACAGTTTTGATAATAAAAAAAAAGTAAAAAAAAAAAAAGATAAAACAAAGATAACAACTGAAAAGGAAAAATAAAATGAGAAAGTTAAGATCTGAAAGGTACTTTATGTTAATCTAAACAACACATTCAAGACATAACGATTATTAGTAGATGAAAGAGCAATGAAACATTAAGTCTTCTTAGCATACCTAAACAAGCTATCAAATATCTCTCAAAGCAATACAATGCAAAAGCTTCATAACAGTCCCGAATCACTTCACAATTGAAAGCGGCATTTGAGTCCAACAGTGATAAAAACTGCCTCAAAAGAAATCAGAAATCCAGAAAACACTGTTAGTTAGCATAGAAGTCAAAATGACATATGCACGTGCGCGCGTGCACATGCACACACACAATGCATCTTGCCTGCCCAACATTCATAGTACCATGAAAAATTAAGTGTGTTAAGGATAAAGAATGCCATTAGAAGGCTGTAGCAATTATCCATTAGTCAAATTACAAAGATGTCACATCTAAATCCCAGGCTCACTGCACCCTCCCAAAAGATTTAGCAGACGAAATGATACTCCAACCAACATACCGCAAAGCTTTTTAAAGCCAAATAATGTACCAACAATTGCCACCAAAAATAATAAAATTCAAAGTAAACCATTAATCAACAAAAATGGATATCAGCCTATGGTGTACCTTCCCTAAAAGGTGAATTCGTAGTAGGGGCAACATCCACATCTAAGTATAAACTTTAACATGATCATGCTTCAATATACTATTCAATATATCTGCCATATTACCAAGTGCTCAGAATGTGGTAAAAATAAGTACATTTTGCTTCGACAGGATAAAAGGTAATGACAGTCCAATAAGGTGCTTGAACACAGATCACTGTAGTTCATGTAAGCTTAATTACTTGAACACCAAATCTCATTAACAGATCACAATCGTCCACCTTCTTCACAAGTTTTTGTAATCTACCAAAACTTATCACGGATGAGATGACATAAAGATTTTCCCAAATCCCTACAAGTATGATATAGAAATATGAATGTGCAAAACTTGCATGCAAAAAATCATCAAAAGTGCAACCAAATGCACATTTCCATTAACAATAGTAAACCATCAGAAATATTATTAATCAAAGCAAAATGGGCAGAGATGGGGGAAGCAAAAGTAAATGGTTAACATATTCATACCGATTCCAGAGAATAAACAGGAACCATCAGAATGAGTCCTATCAAAAACTTCTGCTCCTGAAGTTAAACAGAAAAGGCACATCTATAAAAACAGAGAAGATAATAATAATAATAATAATAATAATTGGCAACATAAATGAAAAAACAAGACCCAGAAAAGGAAAGGAAGATGATAATATACCTCTGGTTGATTATAAGCAGCTAAATGCTCAAAGATGAGGTACATAGAGAGGACAAGAGCAACAAACACAAATATGCTTGCACTGAATACTGGCCAGCTAAATTCTACAGCTTTCTGTGCCCCCAAGTTGGGCAACAGTATCTTCTCTGATCTGCTTGATGATTCGACTAGGGTGAGAAGGAATAGTGAAGAATAGAAGACACCTCTCCATCCCATGGAGCAGTAGCAGGGAAGAATCTTATTCAACAGTCTAAGGGACCAATTTGTGCTGATCACAATTTTAAATTGATGACGAATTCACAGTGTTCTTCTGTTGCTCAATTTATGCTTCTCTTCTTTACAGAAGATCACTGCTCCTCTCAAGCTACAATATTACAAAGAAAATCACCCTTCCTTTGTTGGTGAAAAAATGCCTTGTAATCAGCAAATAGAAACCATAGTCACGTTACAATTCCATTATCATTTCTCAGCTCATTTCCATCATATGGTCTTAAATATGAAAAGTATCACTTGCTTCTAAAATGAAAAGAAAGAAGCCTATGGGACCAGGACACAATTTCCTGTAAAGAGAATAGATTCCATAAATCAACAAGAATAGCAGAAGAACAAACAGAAAAATGATACAAACCACAACAAAAATAAAAGGTTGATAAAGACAAAAATAGCATCAAGGGTTGAAGGGAAGCAATGCATGAATTTGGTTCCACAGTTCCATTTTGAATATCTGACTAAACTACTTATTGGTCAGTTAACAAATTAAACATCTATACACAAGCAATAAGCTCAGTAAACTCCTAAGAAGCATCCATTACTTTGATAGCGACTTTCCAGGTTTAGCAATATCATATAATCAGTCAGATTTCTATAAAGCCCCCGGCTGCTCTCCCAAAGATATACAAATTCAACAAGGACCGGCTCACATTCCTCCAAAACCAACATAAAGGGATACATACAATAAAACTGCATTCTCATAGGCCGCTAATTTCAATAAAAATCTCGTATTTGCAAATTACAATTAAATTTACCAAATTAGCAGTAACTACTTGAATTAAATCATTTCAAGGACATTAAAACAAAGCAAAGCAATATAATTGACTCACATTGTGCTCAAAAAAGAGAATCATTCAAAACTGCGACCAAACAACAAATCTCCTTACCCACGCAGCAATTGAGGGAAAGATCAGCAGCTAGTATTCGACCGAATTAAACAAAAGCGAAGGAAAACAAGCTGCAGTACTGAAGAAAACAAGCTACTCGAAAAATTAAACTCAAATAAAAAATTAAAAAGAAAGTATAAATATCACAGAAAACGAGGGAAGCTTTACAATTAAAGAAGGAGAACAAAGAGAAATTGGTTAAGGCTCGAACCTGCTGTCGAATTTCCCCACGAAAATCAGGGAACTGTAAAATTCCTTTTTCCAAATTTTAGAAAAGAAATAATCGAAAAAACAATGAAATTTGGTGTTTCTTTTTCTTTTCCTTTTTGCGGGTTTTTTCTGTTTGGATGAAGAGAATACAAAAAACCGAATTTTTGCATAAGGCGGTTGGGAAATTTTGATTTCAGTATTAGTACTTATAATTAAAGCTTAAAAAGACAACGTCACGGCAAGGTTTTTCTATTTTAATCGTAGAAAGAATTCCCACCATTGATTATGATCCACGTGGCTTCATCATTCCTACTTGTCACCAAGGTGCAAGATCCAAGTGAAGCGGTGACGGCGGCGTTAGTGACAGCCCGTCGTTGGAGAGAAATGTTAGTGAAACTAGCTGGGGATTAAAAATGGATTACGTTTGTTTACCAAAAAAAAAAGAAGGATTACTTTTTAACCACGGAAGCATCTAACTTCGCAGCAAAGATAAGTGGAGATGGATGCCACGTCAGCAGTTGAATGGTGGTTCGTTGACCCAATGTTTGACTATGCGTCTAGGACTGCTTGTTGGGAGATTATGACGTACCTAGATTGGGATCTATTGGCCAAGTAGATTGCTTAATCATCTAAGCTAAATTTTTGTAAGGGGCCCACTCATTTTTATGGGGGAAATTTTTTTTAATAAATAGTATTTATTATTTTTTAAAGGAATAAATTTCTATATTAATGTTATTCCTCATTAAATACATTTTCCGATCCTCTAATATGGTATTTAATAGTTTCTTTATTTCTTTTTTTATTTTAAAGTGTCTTTTCTAACTTGATACATAGATTAAGAAATCCTAAAATCTAAAAATAAATTTTTTTCTTATGTCAAATTTACCCTTATATTAGGATTATTGACTCCTATTAAAGTACACCCTCCTTTTCTCTTATAAACAAATTTCATTCAATGTAATTAATTAAGAAGAATATGGTAAAATTGAAAAAGAAGCCATTAATGAAGTATAGAATTTTTAAAACGTCACTTATTGTGAAATAAAAAAAATTTTAAAAAACGACACTTATCTTAGAATGGAAAAAATACACTTTTATACTATGTTTGATATAAAAGAAATAGATAAGAAATAAAGGGTATGAAAATAAAATATATAAGAAAATACAACTTTCCTTTATTTGGTAAGACAAAAATGCACATAAAAGAAAAAATATAAGGGAAATGAGAGGGCTCATTTCTTTAGAAATTATTTCCACCGAAATTACAAGGAAATATGAGGGAAATAAAGTGGTTATTGAGTCTAACACATTAAAATGAATATTACACCTTTACAATTTATTTCCAATAAAAAAATTATCATTCAAATAAAAGATATTAGATGTTAAACCCGCACTTAATTTTCAAGTCAATTTTGACCGATGACTTTCACACACGTAATTAACCATGCACGTGCGTAACTAAAAATCAATTTCAATTTAATATTAATTTGAAGTCATATTTTAATTTCTAAATTTATGAAATTGGGGAACTACAAGATTGGGAATTTGTAATATGGCACCTTAAATTATAAATTTTGCCAAGTAACGACAAGATAAAGACTAAAACTTTGATGCGTAATTGTACTAATAAATTATTTAAATGACTAATAATTAATTAAAGAATTAAATTGGAGGGTTACTTAAGTTTTTAAGGGGATTGAACCATAAGGAACACAAGTTTTGGGGGTATACAAATTATTTTTACCATTTAAGATTTTGGAAGCATTTAATTGGTTGAAACGGGCGGCACTCTATCCACCCTTGGCTACTAATTTAGAGAGCCCACTCCTTCATAGTTTCTTCTTCTAAGTATATTTCATTTGGTTTCTTTCTCTTTCATTTGATCCCTCACTACCGAAACCCATCTCCACCAAGTTCTTCGATGTGTGTTTGCCTTAGTTTCAACAAATTCTTCCTAGAAAGCCCTTAGTCTTATAATCCGGTTATTATCTCCAAAATGAAAATGACAACCAAACTGAGACTTATGTCTTTTTCCATCTTACATGCAAGCTTTGCATTCTCTAAATTTCACATCCAAAGCATCCATTGCAAAGCTCATACTCCCTACTTCCATTCCTATAGTTTGGTTAGCAAATTTATCAAGAGAATCAAGTAAATTTCAAGTTACAGAGGAGATGTTTTTGATTGTTTAAAAGGGGCTGAAAAGTGTAAATAAAACTCTAAATTTCTCTTGGCTTAAATCTTGGCTATTTAGGTATGTGCTTAAACTAGATATTGGGGTTGTTTAAAGGAAATTGATCAAAGCTGAGCTGTAAGGAAATGAGGAATCACAACAGTAATGGTTGCTATAAACTCTCGGTAAGAACTTAAACATGCATGTTGTCGCAATATTACCCGAGACGACGACGGATTTGGGACTTAAGAGAATTTTACGGAGTCGCCACTAACCATTTTTATTTAGGTGCGGTTAGTCACCTATTGAAAATCTACCTAACTTAGCATTGGCCGTTAGATGGCGTACTTAAGCTGGGTAGGTCCCGGTCTGCGGAACGGAGAACTGGAGTCGGGAATACGGTTACGTGCGGGGAAGGATGAGCACCCCCACAACGCCCGTCAAGATGACGGTACCGATTAATTTAATAATATTTAGGCCTTAAAAAATGTCTTTATAATTTTCCTTTTTGTTTGGTTGGTTTTTTTGTTTTTTGTTTTTGTAATTTTATATTTTTATTATTTTTATTATTAGAGCAAATTTAAAACGAAAGCAAATTTCAAAATAGTTTCTTTTCTCTTTTTCTTATTATTCTTTTTTTTTTAAAAAAAGTAAATTCTTTCATTTTTTATTTTTTATTTCATCATTTTTTTTAAACTAAAATCATTTGTGCTGACATTTAGAATAAAACCATTGAATAATTTCTCCTTTCAAAAATTTATTTTCGTTACTCCATTTTAAAAAAAAATTCTGTTTCATTCTTTTTTTTTGTGAAAAGTTATTATCTTTATTGGATACTTATTAATTTTAAAATGAGAATAACAAGGATTTTGTCAAGGTCCATCGTGAATCTCGCCTAATTCTGGGTCTGATCCAAAACAAGTCTCTTACATAGGAACCTTACTACCCCTACATATATCTCTAACTCATTTACAAATATTTGATTATTTACCAATTTCATTGACCTTGATTATTATTACATTTTTGTTAGTTTAAAGTGAACAATGTTGATTATTTCATTTTTTTTTTAAAAAATTAATGTCTTTAATTTATTTAGATGCCTAGATGTATGACATGTAGAATGTTATCTTGCCAATTTTAAGTGAGAATAGTAAGGATTTTATCAAGGCCTATCGTGAATCTCGCCCAATTCTGGGTCTGATTCAAAATGAGTCTTTTACCTAGGAACCCGGTCCGGGTGTGAATTTTCACCTTCCCGAACCGGATCCCATGATCGGATCCACACTACCCGCATATCATTACTAGCATGTATGACAATGATAATATGATAATAAAGAATGTATGCAGATGAAGATATGGGCTTCCTAACAATTAATTTTGAAAATTATTAATTCACTTTATTTCATTTTATTTCATCAATTTTCAAATGTTTTATTAACAAAAAGGATACGGCATTTGAAATATGAGAAAACAAAAAGTGTTATGAACAAAATATCAACTTTATTATTTTTTTTATACTTATTTTATTTTTATAGTTTCTTCGTTGTCGTTTAATAGTGATATTTTCCGAATCAAACAAGAAACTAAATATGATACAAATAATCCAAACATCTGTGTTCTTCATTTCAATTCTTTGTACTCTTTTTATCGTCCCTTTAAACCCATTTTATTTTAATGAAGTCCTTCATGCAGCTGACAAACAATTAAAGGCCCTAAGTAAATCAACATGACTTGAAAGCCCAGAAGAAAGGCAACTTACCAAACTCGATGGATGACTTTGGAGCTAAAAGACAAACCCAATTTGACTTGGTCTTCGGTTGCACTAAAGATAAATTTGAATAAAACTCTACTAGCAATGCACGGCACCGTTTGAGTCTTTGTGATTCCTGCGTCCCCACTTGCTTTTCCTCTCGTTTGTCTTTCTCTGCTTCTTCTAGACAAATTCTCAAGCGACTACCTTCCACCATGAACCTCCATACCAGAATTCTCAACTTCCAAATCGTTCCCCTTTCTATTTCTAACACGAATCCTAGGCTTGCTTTCTCCGAAACAAACAATAGACTCCAAGATCTACTCCAAAGAAAGCCGAAACTAGAGAGTTTGATTTGGAAAAGACCACCGTTGGATTTCCTCAGGAAGCTAGTATGTTGTTCCCTTCATCCTCATGTAACTTTTCACCTTTCAGATTTCAAAGAAAAGATTACAAGCAAAAAAAAAAACTTCTTTTCAAAAAACTCTAGAACCAAAAAAACTGCCCTCCCCTTTTTTTTTCTCTTATGATTGGCTGTGCTTGGCCCTCCTCTCTAGTTCTCCTTGGCTTTTTCTTCCAGACGAATTTAGGCTACAGGACCACCTTCAAAACTTTGCCTGAGTTTTGAGGAAGAAGGTGTTAAGCTTCTTTTGTTTTTTTTTTGGGGTTGAAGGTCACGTTTTGTTGTTTTTGTTTTGTATATTTGAAAGAGGTTAAGAAAGAAAAGCAGCGATGAGTTTCCAGGGATTCTAGGTGGGAAGAGCTGGTGGAATATCAGTGGAAAACGTCGGTTCTTCAAAAGAGGGAGATAAGGTGTTTCTCGGTTTCCTTCTTTTGGGTTTTCAATGGCCAAGCCAGCTTTTTTTTTTCTCTTGTGATCGGTTGTGCTTGGCCCCCCTTGTCTTCTCTTTTATCCTCTTTTTGATGAATGCTCCTCTCTCCAAAAACTCTCTCATATTGCAGGTATTTTATAAACTAGCTCTTAGGGTCCCCCCCTTCTACATTTTTTCTTTAGTTGGCCCCCCCTTCTACGTTTTTCTTTGGTTGCCCCCCGTTTACATTTTTTCTTTGGTTGGCCCCCCCTTCTACATTTTTCTTTGGTTGGCCCCCCCTTCTACAATTTTTCTTTGGTTGGCCCCCCCTTCTACATTTTTTCTTTGGTTGGCCGCCCCTTATGATGATGGTGCTTTTTTTGTTTTAGTAAGGCTGAGAATGGAAAGCAACAAAGGATTTGGGGACTTAATGGGGCTCAATGGGGCCCGTGCTGTGCAAGTTTCCACATTTTTTAGGGACATACCGCCGACTGCATTGAGAGAATCTCGGAGCTGAGTGAGAGTGCTGCCTGTTGCTCATTCCAACATCATATCCAATTATCTCATATCAAAGCCCACTCCATTCCAAATAGTAATCCAAAGAAAAGAAAAGAAAAGAAAAACAATGAAGTTAAAATAAGAATAAAATCAAATTCAAATAAATCAAATAAATAAAGAAAAGAAGAAAGATAAGAAGAAAAGAAATTAAATAATAAAAATAGGGTGTCTACACATGTCTACTGGTCTTAGGCTTCTTTTGCTAAAATTGTGCGATAGCCTGCGACGAGAAATAAGCAACCTTAACAGTGAGATTAGTAACAGCAACTTAAGCGGTGGCTCACTGCACCCTTCCCTTGCCGATTAAAAAAAGCTGCTTTTGGTTGTCCACATAGAACAAACTCACAGTAACTCAAAACATCCTTTATTAACTCTTTTGTGATGAGAAGTTGAAAATAATGCTTTTTCGCACCGCAAAAAGTTATCAAGGAAACCCTTAGTGTTGGAAAAATTATAAGGGCTTAGGTTAGTTCCTATTTGGGTGAACTTACAATCTGCTGGTTTGGTTCGAGCTAGTTTTAGGAGACTAAATGATGTTCAAATTAAACAGGATTAAATGATGTTCAAATTAAGTTTCATTTGTGTTCTTGAAAGAAAATTTAATTCTCTAGAAGTTTACCAAAAATAGGTTTTCCCTAATTTTGCTTTTATATTGAGGAAAATGGAGTTTTCCGCAACTACTCTGTTTTGGCGTCAAAATAAAACACTAGATGAAATCATTATGTTGAAAACCAGGCCTTGTTTCTTCAAATAAAGTTTTAGATAATTCTTTAAGTTTTCCATAAAGGTAAATATCAAGTAAAACCATTGAGAAATTGAACAAGAAATGGTCAGAACACTTTGGTATTCTAAATATTGTTTTACAACCATTGATGTTTAAGGTGTATAATCTACGTCACGCCCCGACCCGAGGGCTCGGCGACGTGACAATCGCCGTATTACCTTGAGATACGTGCCTCGAAAGGCAAGCTATCCAAGATGGTACAAGGCATAAATAAGGTGTACTCGAGTAATATTTGAAAACATATAAGAAAGTAACATAGAAAATATCATAAAATACTCATATAATAAAAGTGGCACATTTTACGGTGTAAATATGCAACGAAAAGAAATAATAGTATAATGTATGTAATGCTATTCCGAAGTCAGGATTCACAAGGAATCTGGGTGCAACCTACAAATTCATATAATAAAAGTGGCTCGTTTTACAGTGTAAATATGCAGCGGAAAGAAATAATAGTATAGTGTATGTAATACTATTCCGAAGCCAGGATTCTACAAGGGATCTGAGTGGAACCTACAAAATCATGTACGCTGGTGATATTCCAGGATCACTGTCCACCAGGACGCCTGTCGTCCGTAGCTTGATGACCTACAAAAATGAGTAAATGGTGTGTGAGTACAAATATATATGTACCCAATGAGAAACCCGGTTATAATTATCGATCACCTCAGGCTAGGGATATGAATAATCCAAAACGTATTTTAGAAAATCATTTTACTAAATCATATGAAATCCAAAGCCAAAACAAATAACAAATCTCAAAAATGGGCTGGCATCCAAAAACGTCCCAAAGGTACACTCGTGCACTTGGGTGCCCCGTTGGACCGTTAAGGGTTTATCTCATATCTCAAAACCGTTTTCTTTTATTTTTTGGCTCGTTCCCTTGACATTGCCATCGTTGTGGGTAGAGCACAGCTACACTCGAGCCCTGGCGAGCTTCCTGCGCGCCTCTCCCAGGATCTCACACTTACCGTACCCCTCAAAAGGCGGTCCACGGCTACTTGGTCGGTGGCATGCCTCTCACTCGGTTCACACGCTCCCTCATGTCGGAGCATCGAGGACCTCTCAATCGCTCAACTCCCATAGGTCATAATCATCAACAAAACATAATAATATAATTTCATATATTCTTTTGAAAACCCACCCTTAAAGCCATTTCTAAACTCATATGTGAGGGTGAACAATCTATATCCCAAAACGTTATAAACTTTTTATAAAGTAGTTTAGAAAGCATTTAGAAAACGGTTGACCCATAGTGGTCAACCACTATAATCCAAGCCACTCACAAGTAAGGGAGATTTGTATACTCCCAAATAATCCCCTCGAATGGCCTAGCTCGAATGCTACCGCCCGATCTCGTACAATCACGTACCTAAATAATCAAATTGAAACCTAATTTGATTAATAAAGGCATTCGACTAATCAATCAAACATCAAAGCATGACCTAATTAGGGTTTCTAGGGTCTCGAAACTAAATTAGACAAGTCTAGAAGTCAAATATAGTCAATTGGGGTCTATGGTTGTGAAAAGACCAAAATGCCCCTATTACAGTGCAGGTTCAACACTGGTCTTGCTCACTCCTGTGCAGAAGTGAGCCAAATTAGGAAATTTCCCAATTTTGTGTGAGTCCGACGCTGGTTTCAAGCATGTCTGGTGCCAGACATGCCCCTAGTTTGGTCGAGAATCGGCCAAGCCACTTCCCAAGCTCAATTCTACTTCAATTCTTCACGAATCAACACGAAATTTGAAACACACAATTTTAAGCACTTAAACTAAGAACCTATAGCTTCAAAAACTAAATTAAACAACTGATCATGCAAGAAATTCGAATCAAAAGTCAAAGGTGCAATTAGTTCTTGAACAGAATGGATTTTGATCTTCAATTCAACATAACTTTTAGCTCAAACAACGAAATTCAATAAATAAGTAGTCAAATTGAAGCTTCAAGAGTCTAGAACAACATACCAAGAAATTAACCAAAGCCTATGGTTGGATTGAAAGATATAGCTCGAAGAACATAATGACTCTAAGTTGTCAACTTTGAAGATTTGAAGAATTCTTGGTGAATTTGGTGCTATTGATCTTCAAGGAAGCTAAAGAAGTTGTTTATAATGATCAATTAAGTGTTTAAAGAGGGATTGAAGTGTTGGAATTGGTGGGATTTTGAGAGAATTTAGAGAGAAATGAAGAAGAAGAGAAAAGAGCCAAAATGGGGGGTCGGGCAACCAACCTCCCATTTAAATTTCACGGGTCCGACATCGGACCTGACCAAATTCGACACCAGAGTCAACATTTTTTAGTTGACTTTTAGTCAACTCGGCCTAATCGCCCCGGTTTTCAAACCCTAGTGCAATCAATCGACTCCAGACTATAAATTAGGGTTTCTAAGCTCAAAATTGAGCTTAAGGAAGTTCAAAATGTGCTAAGTAAGTTTCAATTCATCACTTAGCTTTACAACTATGTACAATTTCATAACTTGACACGTGCGGACTAGGTCCGGGTGTGTCAATCTAGTAGTACCTTTCGAGGGGCATAACTTTTCCTATAAAATCCAAATTGTTTCATTCTTGTGGTCAAATTGTATTGACTCAAGTACTCTACAAATTTGTAGGAGAAACTAAACTGAAATTATGAGCCTAAGATGATGAAAAGTGCCAATATTTGAAACTATCTTAATTTTCAGGAACTAGACAATTTTGGTTCAACCTAAAATTTAGATAGACTAATGGCAGAATCTATTGAAGTCATAAAAATGGAAGTTTTAAAGAATTGTCTTAGCTTTCCAACAAATTAAGAATCATGTCAATCTGACCAAAATTTGGTTAGTTACATCTCAAAAATAGAAGGGTTAATAACATGATGATAGTTACCATGTAACTTGAAATATGATTTGTCCAACAAATGTCTGAGCCTTAATAAATAAATATACTCATGTGCAAGATTAGTCACCAGGTGTAAATTATTTTAAGGGCATTTTATATAGTTCTAGTCATTTAAATTCTTTACTTGATTTAATTACCAAGTAAGAAATTTGTTTCGAAAAAATAGAGGTAAGGCCTCAACTTAAAGCGAGCTACGCGAGTGGCGTAACAAGAGTGCATACCCTCTCAAGTACAATGAGTGGATGATTTCCTAGTACACTAAGAAATGTTTTTATGAGTTTTATTAAATGCTTTATAAACATATTTTGATATTGTTTTGAGTACATGGGGTGTCTCTATATGGAATAACTTGATGATGGCATGTGTATTTATTGAAATGTGATATTAGATTTTAGCATTCTGGTTGCATGGTATATATATGACTTGATGAAAAATGTTGATGTATATATGATATTTGATTTGTATTGGTGGGACCGAATTGGCTAATATTATATGCTGCATGCAGAGTACTTGCCCATGGACCACCTAGTGAGAAGGGTGTGGGTAAGTGGCTGAGTACCTTATTGGTAGGTGCATAAAGAAACCATTAAGGGATGGAGGATCATGACCTTCTGGTTGAATTATGAGATCACTGCGATGACACCACGCAGAGTGACTCTTGTCAATGTCAAGGAACAGGCTATTGACTTTGTGATTTAAATTCTATATGAATTGAAATGTGAAAAGCCCTTGATAGTCTAGACTATTGATCCCAGTCTGAAGTGGTTTTTGGAAAGTCTGCTTGTTTTGAGACAAATGTCAGGCCATATTTTGATAATGTTGTTATTATTGAAATGTGATTTCATCTAAATTGATTTTGGTATTTTTGGATATATTATTTTGGATTACCCATGTACTTCACTTAGTGCACTTATCGCGGATTTTGTTTGCTCACTAAGTATATCCCCATATATTCACAGCATCCCTCCTTGTCTTTTTCAGGTTTAGCATTGGTTTACTAGTTCCATTTTTACCCTTGGTGCGCAATCTGGTGGCTTAGGATTTTTCCGATGCGCTTGAACCTTGTTACTCGGGTTTGTCTTTTCATTTTTTTTATAGTAATATGAATTATGAGATCACTACGATGACACCACATAAAGTGACTCTTGTCAACGTCAACGGAAAAGGCAATTGACTTTGTAATTTGATTTCTATATGAATTGAAATATGAAAAGCCCTTGACGGTCTAGACTGTTGATCTCAGTCTGGAGTGGTTTTTGGCAAGCCTACTTGTTTTGAGATAAATTCTATATAATGTTTGTTAGCATTGAAATGTGATTTCATCTAAATAGATATTGATATTTTTAATATATTATTTTAGATTACTCATGTACTCCACTTAGTGTACTTATCTTGAATTTTGTTCGCTCACTGATTATATCCCTATATACTCACCCACCTTCCTCCTTGTCTTTTTCAGGTTTAGTATTGGTTTGCTAAATTCCATATTTTTACCCCTGGTGCGTAATCTAGTGGCTTAGGATTATTTTTCGCTGGGCTCGGACCTTGTTACTAAGGTCCATCTTTTTATTATTTTATAGTAAGACCCACTGCTGTATTTTCTGTATTTAAACTTTGGTTTTATTTTTGTAAACATATTTTAAATAATTTCTTTATTTTTATTGTAGTATTTCTCTTTTTTGTATAACTTAACTTGATGCCTAATAGCCTTGCGTTGTCTTGTAGTGCGTGTCAGTGTACACATACTTTGAGGTAATGAGGCGGTTGCACGTGGCTGGACCGACGAGTTGGGGTGTGATATTCCCACTTTTATACTTGTATATATTAAAAAAAATTCCAATATAATTCGTAGTTCATAATTTCCATGAATCAGTTGAAATACATATATTACATTTAATTTAATTAATTATCTAAATATTTGACTCGGTGTCGCAACGTTACCCGAGACGACGACGGATTTGGGACTTAAGAGAATTTTACGGAGCCGCCACTAACCATTTTTGTTTAGGTGCGGTTAGTCACCTATTAAGAATCTACCTAACTAAGCATTAGCCGTTAGATGGCGTACTTAAGTTGGGTAGGTCCCGGTCTACGGAACGGAGAACTGGAGTCGGGAGTACGGTTACGTGCGGGGAAGGATGAGTACCCCCACAGCGCCCGTCAAGATGACGGTACTAATTAATTTAATAATATTTAGGCCTTAAAAAAATGTCCTTATAATTTTCCTTTTTCTGTTTGATTTTTTTGTTCTTTTGTATTAATAGTTTTTTTTTATTTTTATTATTTAGGCAAACAAAAACAAGTTTCAAGATATTTTCTTTTTTTATTTTTTTGTCATTAGTGAAAAGTTAAAAGAAAGTTATGTTTCAAAACATTTCTTTTTATTTGGAAGAGTTTAAAAAAAAGGCAATTTTCAAATCGTTTTTTCTCTTATCTTTTTTAACTTTTTGGAAAGAAACGAATTTCGAAACACCTTTTTGATTTTTTTTTATAAATATATGTTCTTGAACAAAGACAAAATTTATTGGTTTTATTGCTATCATTTTCAAATCAATATTTAAAAAGAATGTCAGGTAATTTCTTTTAATTTTTGATCTCTTTCTTTTAAAATTCCAAAGTTCATTTTATTCAGACAAGAAAAGCTTTTTATTTCTTTTTGGAAATTACATTTTTATTAAAGCCAACAAGTAATGCTTTCTTTTCAAAAATACGTTTCATCACCCTTTCCTTTTTTTTAATATTTTTCTTTTCATTTTTGCCCTTTTTTAGGTTTTTTCAAAATCATTATCTTTATTGGATATTTAAATGTTTGAAGTGCAAAGTGCTACCTTATCAATCTAATAAAAAAAACAGTGAGGATTTATCGAGACCTATTATGAATTTCGCCCAATTCTGGGTACGATTCAAAGTGGGTCTCTTACTTAAAGATCCGGACTATGCGCGAATTTTCACCCTCCCAAACCGGATCCCGTGATTAAATCCTCATAATTTAAACCACTTGTAAGGATTTGCTAGACATAGATGATCGTTCTTTTACTTTTATTATTTAACGTAAAGGTTTTATTGTCCTTATCGGCTTAAGAATTTATCATTATTGGTTTTTTTTTTTAAAAAAAACTAACACCTATAATTTATTTAGATGGCTAAATGCATGGCATATGAAATGTTATCTCATCAATTTTAAAAATAAGGATAGTAAGGATTTTGTCGAGATCCACCGTGAACCTCGCCCAATTCTGGGTCCGATTCAAAATGGGTCTCTTACCTAGGAACCCAGGTCGGATGTGAATTTTCACCTTTTCGAACCGGACGCCATGATCGGACCCTCACTATCCCCACATATCATTACTCGCATGGATGACAATAATATGACAATAAAGTATGAGCATGCATATAACTAAATTAATATGGCATAGATTAAATATGCATAAAGCTAAACAAAAATGATATAGGTTAAGTATGAATGAGACTAGATTAAAATGTCATAAATTAAATACGGATAGATTAAAATTAAAACGATATGACCTAGATTAAATTGCATGGGCTTGGCTAAATTAAATATGCATGAATCTAAATTAAAATGACTTAAATTAAATATGTATGGATCTAAATTAATATGAGACCAATATACTTAAATAAATTAGATATGTATGAACTAAATTAAAATAACCTAAATTAAATATTCATGAAGTTAAATTGAAATGGGTCCAAATTAAGCATGTAAAAAGGAAAAAAAATTAAATTAATTTCGGAAAATACCAGAAAAATGGAAGGCGAATCACTGCGATCGCGTCGGGTCAGAGTCCGGATCGACGCGCGGGTCAGCAGAGAGGGCAACCGGGTCGGCAGACGGGTCGCGGGTCAACGCGCGGATCTTCAAGTGGAGCGGGTCGGGTCGAAGCGTGGATCCTCTGCTGAGCGCGGGTCAAGGCGCGGATCTCGGGTCGGGTCGGTGCAACGCGCGGATCTCCGCTGCTGAGCTCGGGTCGACACGCGGATCCGGATCGGGTCGGGTCGAAGCGCGGGTCGGCACGCGGATTGCCTGTGCGGAGCTGTTCGCGGAGCGGGGCGCGGGTCGGGTCGGTGCAACGCGCGGATCTTCGCTGCTGAGCTCAGGTCGGCACGCGGATCCGGTTCGGGTCTGGGCGACACGCGGATCTTCAGCGTTGGAGGCGGGGCGGCGCGGGCCGAGACGCGGGGAAGCGCGGGCTTGATGCGGGGAAACGCGGGCCTGAGGCTTTAATGAGAGTAAAATGTCTATTTTGCCCTCCGTAGTATAAAAACCAAAATTTTACTTCATTTTTAAATTTTTTGCCATTTTTTTCTCTTCTCTTTCTCTCTCTACCCGAGTTCTTCACTCTCTCTCTCGACAAACACAATTAAACCCAGAAAATCAATCTCAAACGGATCAAAACCAACCTTCAAACCCAGAAAATTATGAATTTTCGAAGAACATCAAGAACAATTTTTCTCTACAAACACAATTAAATCCAGAAAATCAACCCCAAACGGATCAAACACAGCTTTTTCACATGAACTTTTGATGAACACCAAGAACACCGAAGAACACTAAGAACATTTTTCCAGATTTTGTCTCCTAAACCATGAAATTAAACACAATCTTCCTAAACAAACCTCTCTCAGATCACTAAACACAAAATCATACACCGATTTACCAAACTCCAAACCAAAAACCCTAGATCTAGCTTTCAAATTCCTAAAAAAACTTTAAATCCGAGCTCTTTTCTTTCTATTTCAGTGAACCTTAGACGGAAATTCAAGCCTAAAACTCAGCAATTACTAGCCTATAACAAGCTCGAAATCCCTCCAAGTTGTTTTCTATTTTCTGTTTTTTTTTATATATATTTTTTTAACAAAACCCCAAGCCTCAAAAAAAAAATTTTTTAGCCAGAAATCTCCTCCCCTCCGAAAAAATCTCCCTCTTCCTTCTTTCCTCTGCCTTCTTATCCCCGTTTTCATCTGAGGATTTTTTACTTTTTCTTGTTCTTTTTTCTTGTATGGCATCTTTTAGTGGGAGAGGGGGTGGATGAAATGATGAATGCATGTGCTGGTTTTGGGATTGGTGAAAGGGCATATGGGGGTGGACAAAATGATGAGTGGGCATGTGCTTTTTTCGGTTTTGCTGAAAGGGAATCCCGAAGCTGTGCAATCTCATGTTTTTATTTTTTTTTATTTTTTTATTTTTTATTATTATTATTTTTTTAATTTTAATCTTTTTATATTTTTTTTAATTTTTATTATTATTTTTATTTAACCCATGTATGTCCAAGTCCAACACTTTCTCCAATTATCAAAGCCCGATCCATCCTAATAGCAAATCAAAATAAAAACGTGAGCCATAATAAAATATAAAAAATAAAATAATTAAACAAACAAAAGTTGTGCAAAAAAGAAATTAAATGATACAAAAAAAATGGTGTCTACAGCTGCCCCTCTTGGAGCGTTTGCTAATGATCATGAAGCTTGCTTCTAGATAATTAGGAAATGGTCCAAGACATAGACACCATGTCTTTTTGAACTTTTCAAAAGCCAAAACTTTAGTCTCCAAACAAATCAAATGTCATAAATTGGCCTTTAAATGAAATAAGAGCCGTGACTCGGTCTCTCAATAAACTAAATGAATCTTTAGAACCTAAACTAAGTCTCCAATTGAATTAAAAGCCATGACTTGGTCTTAAAATGAAATAAATGCCGTGATTCGGTGACTAACTGCAATGAGATTCGTGATTCAGTCTCTTAATGAAATAAATAAACCATGAGAACCTAAACTAGGTCTCAAAACAAAACAATAGCCATGACTTGGCCTCTTAAATGAAACAAGTGCCGTGATTCGGTCACTAACTGCAACGAGAGCCGTGATTCGGTCATTAAATGAACAAACTAAACTGAGAGAACCTAAATTAGGTCTCAAAATGAAACAAGAGCCATGATTTGGTCTCTTAAATGGAACAAGTGCCGTGATTCGGTCACTTAAAATGAAACGAGAGCCGTGATTCGGTCATTAAATGAACAAACTAAACTGAGAGAACCTAAATTAGGTCTCAAAATGAAACAAGAGCCATGATTTGGTCTCTTAAATGGAACAATCATATTTGTTGGATTCTCGAAAAAGGATACTTCCATCTTGATCTGGAGTTGATGTATCAAACACCTGATATGTTATCTGAAAATCTGATGCTCTAAAATGATGCAATGGTCATGTCATGATGCACGCAATGCTTAATGCTTGATTTGCAATGACAAATTTAGCGTCTTTTTGTGCAAAGTCTGATCCTTGTTTGTAACAACATGGAAACCTCTTACTCAATCCCAATCTTCTTGCTCATTCATTCTAATTAACAATTTCAAAATGTATCAGTGCTTTTCCTGACTCAGATTGCTCGTTCTGTTGTTCTGCACATTCTTGATGATTTGCCACAAACAAACTCCATTTTCCTTCTGAGTAACTGATTAGTTGAAACCTTATCTCTTAAACCTAACCTATGCTTTTGAAAATCAGATGAGCATTTTCATACCTTTATGGTTTCTGGCATGTTTATTCACATTTTGAAATTCATGACAAAATTTAATACAAGCAACAAACCCATTAACAATAAGATTCATCGCCTTATTAAGAAAAGGATCAAAGAAATAAATCAACTTGATTCAATTTTTTTTTGCATTTCAGAACAAGATTCATACAAATGAAAGGAATTCAAACTTCGATTCACATTCAAAAGTAGGTTCATACAAACGAGAGAGAAAGTTCATTGATTCAATACAAGAGAAAGGACAAGAGGTACCTCCCACCAATGAATACTCAGAAACATGTGCGAACGAAACCTGAGTTCCTCTTTTGATCGAATGACGGTACCATCGAAACTTGACAACTCGGTCTATTGAGTGATTTGGTTTGCCCAAATTAGACCCACTGAATTTGATCTTGCTTCATTCAATAGCTTTGCTTACGCCTTCTTTCCTTCTACTTAAGCCGCCTTTTCAGGTTTTCAACTTAAGTGACCCCTCAATTGACCAAGTTGCCCTTTCGGGTTTTCAACTTGGATCTCTCCTTTTCATCATTTTTTTCATTTTTTCATTTTCTCATTTTTTCATTTTTTTTATATTTTTTATTTTTTCATTTTTTACTTCAGGCATAGTATTTCTTTACAGCATCAGCATTGATAGGACTGGAGAATTCTACCCCATCCATCTCTTGTAATATTAAAGCTCCACCAGAAAATACCTTCTTGACAACATATGGACCTTCCCAATTTGGTGCCCACTTGCCCCGAGAGTCGCGTTGACTTGGGAGTATTTTCTTTAACACCAACTCCCCTTCTTTGAATTACCTCAGCTTCACTTTCTTATCATAAGCTCTCATCATTCTTTTCTGGTATAACTGACCATGAAAAAGTGCGACAAGGCGTTTCTCATCAATCAAATTCAACTGATCATGTCGTTCTTAGATCCATTCAGCTTCATCCAAGTTCACCTCCCTAAGCACTCTGAGAGATGGAATTTCCACTTCGATAGGCACTACTGCTTCTGTCCCATATACCAACGAAAAAGGAGTTGCCCCGGTGGAAGTTCTGATTGCAGTACGGTAAGCAAAAAGAGCAAATGGCAGCTTCTCATGCCAATCTCTATAAGTTTCAGTCATCTTGGCCACGATCTTCTTGATATTCTTGTTTGCTGCTTCCACTGCCCCATTCATCTTAGGCCGATATGGTGTGGAGTTGCTATGAATGATCTTGAAACGAGAACATAGTGATTCTATCATTTTACTATTCAAATTCTGAGCATTATCGGAAATGATTCTCTCCGGAAGGCCATATCTGCAGATGATCTCCTTCTTCAAAAACTTAGCAACTACAGATTGTGTAACACTGGCATATGAGGCTGCTTCAACCCATTTGGTGAAATAATCAATCATAACAAAAATGTATTGATGACCATTTGAAGCTTTTGGAGTAATTGGGCCGATAACATCCATTCCCCACATGGAGAAAGGCCAAGTAGACGTCATAACATGTAGCGGATTTGGTGGAACATGAATTTGATCCGCATATATCTGACATTTATGACATTTCCTTGTGTAATTGATGCAATCTGATTCCATGGTTAACCAGTAATGGCCAGATCTCATAATCTGCCTAGCTAATTTGTGTCCACTAGCATGAGTTCCACAGACTCCTTCATGCACTTCGCTCATAATCATTTGAGCTTCTTTAGCAGCCACACACCTTAACAAGACCTGATCACGGGTTTTCTTGTACAAAATTTCTCCATCCAAGTAAAAGTTCATCGACAATCTCCGGATAATCTTCTTGTCATTCTCTGATGCATGATCAGGATATTTTTGTTACTTTAGGAACTGTACAACATCATAGTACCAAGGTTTGCCATCTTCTTCTTCCTCAACATTCATGCAATGTGCCGGTTCACCTCTCAACTCGATCTTGATCGACGGAATCTCTGTATCTGAATCAACTTTGAACATGGAGGCCAATGTGGCCAGGGCATCAGCAACTTGATTCTCTTCTCGAGGTAAATGATGAAAAGAGATCTCTTTGAAGTTCTTCACGAGATCTTTGATATAATCATGGTAAAGGACTAACTTCGAATCTCTTGTCTCCCATTCACCCTTCAACTGATAGATCACAAGTGCAGAATCACCATACACTTTCAAAATCTCAACTCTTCTTTCTATAGCCATTTGAATACCAAGAACACATGCTTCATATTCGGCTACATTATTGGTGCATCTGAAATTTAATCTCGCAGTTGCTGGGAAATGATTTCCATCCGGGGATGTCAGAACTGCCCCAATGCCATGGGCGATTGCATTTGATGCCCCATCAAAATACATTGTCCATGTTTGATTGTTATCTGGTTCTTTACCTACATGGAATACTGCCATTAAGTCTTCATCAGGAAAATCAAACTCCATAGGCTCATAATCATCGTTAGCCCTTTCTGCCAAAAATTCTGCTATGGCCCTTCCTTTGATGGCTTTCTGAGAAACATATTAGATATCATATTCAGACAATAACACTTACCACCGAGCAATTTTCCCTGACAAACCCGGTTTCTCGAATATGTATCTAATTGGGTTTAACTTAGCCACTAATAAAGTAGTATGCTGTAACATGTATTGTCTTAGTCGGTGAGCGGCCCAAGCCAATGCACAGCACATCTTCTCCAATGAGGAATACTTGGCTTCATATTCAGTGAACTTCTTACTCAAATAATATACTGCATGCTCTTTCTTTCCGATCTCATCTTGTTGCCCCAATACACATCCCATGGAATTTTCAAACACTGTGAGATATAAGATCAAAGGTCTTCCGGGTACTGGAGGTACCAACACTGGAGGATTTGTGAGATATTCCTTGATTTTTTCAAAAGCTACTTAACAGTCATCATCCCATTCACCTGGATCTCGTTTTTTAAGCAATTTGAAAATTGGATCGCATTTAGCAGTCAATTGCGATATAAATCTGGCAATGTAATTCAATCTCCCAAGGAAACCTCTGACTTCTTTTGGGGTTTTAGGTGGTGATAAATTCTGGATAGCTTTGATCTTATCTGGGTCTACCTCAATCCCTTTTTCACTAACTACAAAACCCAATAGCTTTCCGGAAGTCACCCCAAAAGTGCACTTGGTTGGATTCAATTTGAGCTTGTACTTCCTCAGTCTTTTGAACAACTTCTGCAAATTGACAATATGTTCTTCCATAGTCCGAGCTTTGGCAATCATATCATCAACATACACTTCAATCTCTCTGTGCATCATATCATGAAACAAAGTCACCATAGCTCGCTGATAGGTAGCACCGACATTCTTCAAACCAACAGACATCACTTTGTAGTTAAAAGTTCCCCACACGGTGATAAAAGTTGTTTTCTATTTATCTTCTGGTGCCATCTTGATCTGATTATATCCCGAGAAACCATCCATGAATGAGAACATGGAAAAGCGGGCAGTATTGTCATCTAGGGTATCAATGTGAGGTAAGGGAAAGTTGTCTTTGGGACTGGCTCGGTTGAGGTCTCTGTAGTCTACACACATTCGGACCTTCCCATCTTTCTTTGGCACCGGGACTATGTTGGCTATCCACTCCGGGTACTTTGCAACTTCAAGAAAACCTGCATCTAACTGCTTCATTACTTCTTCTCTTATTTTCAATAACATTTCTGGCTTCATTCGCCTCAACTTTTGTTGAACCGGCTTGCATTCTGGCTTAATCGGCAGCTTATGAACTACAATTTCTGGATCTAATCCCGGCATATCTTGATAAGACCATGCAAAGACATCTGAATACTCTTTCAACAAATCAACTAGCTGTTGTCTTTCAGTTTCTGATAGAGTGGTGCCTATCTTCACTTCTCTCTTATCCTCTTCTGTGCCCAAATTGATCAACTCTGGAGTTTCCTTATGGGGCACTATCTGTCTCTCTTCTTGCTCAACCAATCTCAA
This sequence comes from Microcos paniculata, assembly GCA_030664755.1. Taxonomy (NCBI): domain Eukaryota; kingdom Viridiplantae; phylum Streptophyta; class Magnoliopsida; order Malvales; family Malvaceae; genus Microcos; species Microcos paniculata. Next base: position 23,184,027 of record CP131461.1, read on the forward strand.
CAAATCTTGGGGTAGATTAGAATCATCAATATCATCATTATCAACCTCATCAATATCGATCAACTTCCCAAAGTCGAACTCAGGCCTGTCGTTTGTGCTATCTTTGCATTCATTGATGGTGGACCTGCAAGGAAAAATTTGGAATGGATATATACAAGGTAATGGGATAGAAGTATGCTTCAAAAAGAAAAAGGTTGAATCAAAAGATATGGAAAGAAAATTGGGGAAACAATAGAAGAAAATATAGTGAATATGTTTCAATGTAACTTCATTTGTCGAAAATTCATACATGCATCAATTCATCATTGAAGTTTCAACTTATCTATAAACAAGAAAGAAAGCCATTAACAATTTCATAAAAATGTTCATCAACACTCTTAGGCATAAGCGTTGGTTTAACGGACAAAAGTTTCAAGTAATTACATTCCTTCTGCAGATGAAAATACAACTGGTATTTCAACAACAGACCAACCATCTAAATCTGTACCCACTTCGGCTGCATAGATCAAACTATCTAACTCATCCGATGCCCCACCATCAATTGCATGGATGGCCAAATTCAGCATTCCCGTTTGAACAAATTGGACTGGAATCGGTGCTTGCTCATGCCGATTAAGGTTAACCCAACCAGCTGATACAAAGGTTTGACTGATTGGTGGAAATTTCATCTCTTTCCCCTCTTCCATGCATGCCCCTTCTTTCCTGGCTAATCTCCGGGTTTTCTTCTTCTCCTTCATCTGTTGCTTGTCTTTCCATGACGGCTTGAAATCCAGACCAAAAGTATTGTCTTGGTGGGGCCAATCTACCAATTCGGGATCCCCTTGTAGGTTCTTACCTAAACCTTTGCCATCAAACCATCCTTGCTCTCGCATTTGCCTTTTTTGCACTGTTAAACCCTTTTAGCTTTGCCTTACACCATTTTCTGACATAACCTCTGCTATCTCAAAAGATCGAAATGAACATTCCAAGGCCTCTTCGGCAGCTTCAATGTATAGAGAGTTTGAAGATTGAGCCACCATTATATCCTCTTCTCCCCTTACTGTCACTATTGTTCTTTCCACTCGGAATTTTACCTTCTGGTGTAGAGTCGAGGGGACGGCCCCAGCCAAATGGATCCATGGTCGACCAAGGAGGCAAGTATAAGAAGGGTTGATGTCCATTACTTGAAAGACTAGCTCAAATGTAACGGGGCCTACCTGAAAAGGAATTTCAATATTACCCAAAACCTCTCTTCGAGAACCATCGAATGCCCTGACTATCAAATTGCTGGACTGCATATAAGACAAGCCAACTGGTAGTTTTTGCAAGGACCGAAGAGGCATAACATTAAGTGCAGAGCCATTATCTATTAGAACCTTGGCCATGGTGTAACCTTTACATCTAGTAGTGATGTGGAGGGCCTTGGGAATTCCTCTTATTCCCGTAGGTATTTCTTCATCCGTAAAGGTAATGTAATTTGTAGCACCAATACTACCAACAATATAGTCCATATTAACAACAGAAATATTACGACACATATGACTGGCTTAGGGTTTTCAATAACGATTCTCTGTGAGCTTCTGAGTTCAACAGCAATGCAAGCAAAGAAATACGAGCTGGTGTTTTGTTCAATTGATCAACCACATTATATTCACTTTGCTTAATGATTTTAAGAAATTCCTCAGGTTCACTAACAGAAGCACCCTGAGCACTGTCCTTTCCTGGCATCATCTCTTGCGCAGTCATCGGTTCTTCAACCGCCTTAGCTTTTCCCTCAGAAGATTCAGCATTCTCAAGATAATAAATTCTACCACTTCGGGTAATTCCATCAACATTAGATAATGATGGGGCTACAGAATCACTGGTTTTCTCAGTAGTGGAAAAGCTACATTCGTATTTCCATGGAACCTGATGGTCGTCCTGGTAAGGAAATGATTGTGGAGGAGCTACTACCATAGGTGCAACAAGTGAAGGTTTATCATAATATACCACAAATGGTTCAAGCTTGGGTGGTGTTTCCATAGGCATAGGAACAAATGTTTTTTGTGTTGGAGGTGAGTCATAGTATACCACAAAAGGTTTCGGCTTTGGTGGCTCGTCATAGTACACCACGAATGGTTTGACCATTTCCTTGCCATTTTCCACCATATTTACCATTGTATTATCTGCTTCCATATAGAATTCGATCAACGACTGATCCATTAACTTCTGAACTTGCCGATGAAAAGTAGTACACTTCTGAATGTCATGATATGAGTCCCCACAATTCCAACAACCCTCATTTATCTTTTCAGAGCAGACCATCTGAGCTTTCATCAATGCTTTAAATATTGTAGCCATTGGGGTTTTCACTTCTTGGATAGATCTTTTCACGTATTCACCATTGCCAACTACATTCACTGCGGCCCCATCATGTTTCGGCAAGGGATTCTGTCCCACATTAGGTTGTGCATTTCGAGAGAAACTCAACCTTCCTTCTCTTACCAAATCCTGAACTTTAAGCTTCAATACATAACAGTCTTCGGTTGAATGGCCGGCTGCCCCATGGTGGTAGTCACAATGTTCATTAGGCTTGAACCAGTCTGGATATGGCGGTGTATAGGTCTTGGTCACACGAGGTCTCTCAACCAATTTCTGCTGTAGAAGTTGTGGAAGTAAGGCAGTGTAAGTATATGGAATGGGATCAATCCTGGTGTAGGTTTGAGTTGGCCTTTGGTTATTTTCAGTGTGGGTGGTTGTGATATTTGGTCTAGGTGTGAAAGCTTGGGTCGTTGGGTGGAAGGTGGGTCCGGAAGCAACATAGTTAGTGGCTGGGGGTTGGTATGAAGTAGGGCGCCGGTTGTATGAAGGTCTTTGGTAAGGGTAATTATAATTTGGTTGAGGGGCATATCGGTGTGGGTAGTTGTCAATGGCAGTGACTTCTCCGTCCTTTTTCTTGCTATATTGTCCTTTCTTGGCACTAGATTCACCAACATCCAACCTTCCTGACTTAATAGCCTTCTCTAGTAACTCCCCAGACAGTATAAAATCAGCGAAATCCTTTGGAGTGCTAGTGATCAGCCTGTCATAGTACGGGGCTTTTAATGTTTCCAAAAACATATAGTTGGCCTCCTTGTCAGTAAGGGCAGGAGTAACTTGCGCGGCCATATCCCTCCATCTCTGTGCATACTCTTTGAAGCTTTCATTGGATTTCATCGCCATGGTTTGCAAAGTCAGACGGTCAGGAGCCAAATCGGTCATATGTTTATACTGGGTAATGAACGCTTTTGCTAAATCAGTCCAAGTTCGAATTCTAGAACTGTCCAACTGATTGTACCACCTCGAAGCTGCCCCAGTCAAACTATCTTGGAAAAAGTGGATCATGATCTTGTCATCATAAGTGTATGCTGCCATTTTTCGGACATAGCTTAACAAATGGTCTTGGGGGCACTCCGTGCCATTGAATTTTTCAAACTCTGGTACTTTAAAATTATGCGGAATAACCAACCCGGGTACCAAAGTTGCTTCAGAGGCATTCATCACCCTATGGTAGCTAAATCCTTCAATTAGCTTCAACTGTTCATCCAACAAACTGAACATTTTGCTACTTTGCATTGAAACATCCTTTTTCTCATCATCTAAAACCACTGGATTAGTGGCATCATGCCCTTGATTGAATAGAGGGACGGCATTTGGGATTGATGGTGGTACAAAAGTGGGTGCAGGCACAAAAGCAGGTGAAGGCCCAAAGGCTGGTGCAGGCATAGACATTGTAGGATAAGTATTCTCTCCAATGGAGTGTTGTGTAAGATGTGATGGAGCTACCATTGGGGGTATGGCCATATTAACAGTATAGCCTCCTACACCCTGAGCTGCGTTTCCCATAAATTCAAAGCCTGAGGCATGAATCGGTGTCTCTTTACCAATATTTCTTCCTTCAGATGTTTCTTCCGCAGACTTCTCCTTGATCAAAGCTCTCATCATTTCCATTACCTCGTCCAACCTTTGGTTTGTCTCTTCGTTTGCCTTTTTCAGTTTCTCAATTTCTGACATTTGTTCATTCTCCATTATTCTAGCTTGCAATCTGGTAAAGTATCTTCTGGGTTGTCGATCTATCTTGTAACCTTTGTTATCACAAACATGAATTAGACTTTGTTATTTATTGAAAAATCCATCTTTTGTTTGTTTAGTAAAAATTAATTAACATGATGCATGCGTGACATGATGCATGAATGCAAAATCTAAAATTTGCCGTACATCAATTAGAAGCAAGTGAATTTATTTATAACTTCCTAATAAGAGTTCAGTACAAAATCATAGTTCTCATAATAAGAGTTCATAACATAAACGCCTTCCAAACTACATTCCCTTTTAAGTAAACCTTCCTGACACATATTCATTGAAATCCAGGACACGATTAGCTTTGTCGATGACATCTCGCAGAAGATCAATCAATTCTTGGCCATTCAGGTCTAGTGGTGTTGTGGTTGCCTCCAAAAGCATCGCTCTTGCTTTTATCCCTTCCGCCTCTACCTTCCCACTATTAATATGATGTATCATGAACCCCACTTCTAAACATTTACGCCCATATTCTCCATCCCTTCGTTCCGCAAATTGTTTCAAAGCAAAGTGTTCCTCATTAAGCTGATCTTGATGCTGGATTAACCCATCCACTTGCTGTTGTAGCTGAAGGACTTGCTGCTGTAGCTGAAGGTATTGTTGATATAATGGAGTTTGCTGTAGAAATTGCACCTTGTGATTCAGCCTTACTATTTCGTTTTGTAGTCCTTGCCTCTTGGTTTGCTCCTCTACATAAAGTGCTCTAAAATTTGCATTTTGCTCCAGTTCTTGATTCAACCTTGTTACTTCAACTTCCAGACTCTGCCTCATTATTTGTTCTTCTTCCCTTAAACTAGCATTCTTTTGTAATTCAGCACTCAATTTTGTTATCTCATTCTCCAAATTCTACCCTTTTGACTGTCCTGCCTTCACAATAGACCTCAAACTGTTGTTTTCCTTTTCTAGCTCTGTCATTCTTCGTAAGTCTACACCTTTGAATGAAGTAGAGGCCGTCTTCCTTTTCAATTCTTGTTCCAGGTTACTACACTGAGCCCGCTGAGCGTCTAAGTTCTTTCTAAGCCTTTGGATTTCAGATGCTTGGCTTTCTAGTTGGACATAATAGGATGCCGCTTCATTGCTTTCCTGGGTATACTTTCCCTTCCATTCTTGGATCTTTTTTCCTTTGTGTTCCACATTGTGTTTCTCCAAAGAGACATGCAATCCCAAAGTCTGGATTTCTCCTTCCATTGTCAATTTCTGTTTTTTCCATTCCTTCTTTTCATGTTCATGTCTTTTGGTCAATTCCGCTACCTTGGTACCATCTTTGAGAATCTGATTTTCGATGGCTAATTCGGTCACAATATTTCTTCCATCATTTCCCACAGGGTGAGTGGGATCTAGCACTTCAGGTTGTTTATCATCCTTCACCCTTTGCTCATGCCATATCTAATATTCCAATGTTGCAGCTTCGGAGGGCTCACCCCATCCTACCACGTTCTTCTTTTTCCAGATTGCAACATAATCCAACCCTTTTTTGATGTCATCGGCTTCTTGGTAATCAAGTTCAACGCTATTCAAGCCGTTGGTCACTGGAATGAACTGTTCCGATCCATATTGCCTCCTTGCCAAAAGTGGCAAATAACTGATGACTCCCCAAAGTCCCATAAGTGGCATCCATGGATCTCTTGCACTTTGGAACCTTATCTTAGTTTTGGGCATCCAAATAGCTTTCCAAACCACTTTTTCACTAGTCAATTCCTTTAGCATGTTGATCCATTCCTCCTTTGTCTTTTCCTCCCATCGAACCTTGCTAGCTTGCTCGAAACGATCTTGATGCCAATATTTGCAATTGAAATACTTCAGATGGCTTATTCCCCAAACTTGCAACAATTGTAGACAAGTTTTGAGCCGAGACTCTTTACGATATCGGGAATAATTCAAAGCACGTAGAGTTTCTGCCACTATTGTTGTAGATGGATCTACCTTGTGCAATAACTGCTCTACTATACTCACTACTTCATAATCCACATACCCGATCGTCTTAGGGAATACAACCAGACCATATATCAACAAAGCAAACACATTGAGGCCTTGATCGTCATTGGGGTGTTGTTCCACAAAGTTGTACAAAGACTCGGCTTCATAACCACCTGTCTTGCTATTTTTCACTAATTCGTCAGCTTCTTCCGGAGTCACACCCATAATACCACTGAGTTTCTTAGACAAAGATCTTTTATTAAACCTCCTCCAATAGATTTTTCCTCTATGGTCTTTGGGCACATCAATCAACTGTGCATACTCTTCCGGAGTGGGTAGCAAATCAACTTCATTGAAGACAAAACAGCGATAAGAAGGATTCCAAAAATGAACCATAGCTCGGACGAACTCCTTGTCAACTTTAATCTTCATTAGAGAGGCTATATTCCTATACTTCTCATGGAACCTTTGTTGACGCATGGCATCCCAATTTCCCCAAATTCTGAGCAACCATGATACATCATTGTGTTCTAGGCTGAGTCGAAACCTCGCTGGCAATTTAGGCTTGGAGCTTTCTGGTAGGCGATCCCCCATTTTTCCTTCACTACTGAGGCGAACGAATTGCGCTGGGTCGACCTCTATCTCCACCCCGTTTTGCACTGAAACCTCTTCAGAAGCCATACTTAAATCCATTTGCTTGATAATTGATACACGGCAAATACCTACCTTTGATGCATGAAGATGCAAAGAATACAGATGACAAAGAAAAAGAGAAATATTTAAATTAGTAACAAAACCATGAGTAATGATTAAGGATAGATAATAAATAGACTTTGCATGAATGCCCCATTCTATTTAATTTAAAAACCAAAAGGATCAAGCAGATATGTATGGGGGCAGGTAGTCATCCTAATATGGCCCAAAATGCTCGACCAATCTACAGTCCTCATTACAAAGGCACAGGTAGTAAAAGGGATAGGAGTTGTTCCTTCATGTGTCCTATTTCCAGGTTGCGCTCATTAAGGGTTTGGCCCTACCTAAATTTGGCTACTTGCAGGTGACCTATATGATGGTTATGGTCATGCCATCTGAAGGTGCCCAGACTGTCCTTATTTGGCCATCTATCATAGGCTAGTAAGGCTTCCAATCCTAGCCCATTATAGGCTTATTGGAAAGGATTCAGTCTGAGTGGGGGTTTTTCGCTTAGAAAACTCACTGTGAGGAGTTGCCCCACGCGAGTAAGCTACTTTGCCCCCTCCTAAATAGGTGACATCCAATTCTGGACTTATGCGTGTAATGCAAATGTGAGTGTGTGTGAAGGAACATACAAACCTTTCCAATTTACCAATATACCCAAAATGCCACATTAATCAACAAGCAATAAACTTCTATTCACAACAAAAGGTAAAGAGATTAGCAACAACAAGAAAACATGTACATTCATGAGCAAATAAAGCATCAAATTCCTAACATGCAAACTAGGATCCACTTTATTATCTTATATTTACCAAAATGAGATACAAAATCATGCAATCAAAACGTCGAAATAAGAAAAAAAATAAATAATAATAAAAAAAATTAAGGCCTAAATAATTATTAAATTAATTCCCGGCTTGACTCTCTAACCTAGTCCCCAGTGGAGTCGCCAAACTGTCGCAACGTTACCCGAGACGACGACGGATTTGGGACTTACGAGAATTTTACGGAGCCGCCACTAACCATTTTTGTTTAGGTGCGGTTAGTCACCTATTAAGAATCTACCTAACTAAGCATTAGCCGTTAGATGACGTACTTAAGCTGGGTAGGTCCCGGTCTACAGAACGGAGAACTGGAGTCGGGAGTACGGTTACGTGCGGGGAAGGATGAGTACCCCCACAGCGCCCGTCAAGATGACGGTACTAATTAATTTAATAATATTTAGGCCTTAAAAAAATGTCCTTATAATTTTCCTTTTTCTGTTTGATTTTTTTGTTCTTTTGTATTAATAGTTTTTTTTTATTTTTATTATTTAGGCAAACAAAAACAAGTTTCAAGATATTTTCTTTTTTTATTTTTTTGTCATTAGTGAAAAGTTAAAAGAAAGTTATGTTTCAAAACATTTCTTTTTATTTGGAAGAGTTTAAAAAAAAGGTAATTTTCAAATCGTTTTTTCTCTTATCTTTTTTAACTTTTTGGAAAGAAACGAATTTCGAAACACCTTTTTGATTTTTTTTTATAAATATATGTTCTTGAACAAAGACAAAATTTATTGGTTTTATTGCTATCATTTTCAAATCAATATTTAAAAAGAATGTCAGGTAATTTCTTTTAATTTTTGATCTCTTTCTTTTAAAATTCCAAAGTTCATTTTATTCAGACAAGAAAAGCTTTTTATTTCTTTTTGGAAATTACATTTTTATTAAAGCCAACAAGTAATGCTTTCTTTTCAAAAATACGTTTCATCACCCTTTCCTTTTTTTTAATATTTTTCTTTTCATTTTTGCCCTTTTTTAGGTTTTTTCAAAATCATTATCTTTATTGGATATTTAAATGTTTGAAGTGCAAAGTGCTACCTTATCAATCTAATAAAAAAAACAGTGAGGATTTATCGAGACCTATTATGAATTTCGCCCAATTCTGGGTACGATTCAAAGTGGGTCTCTTACTTAAAGATCCGGACTATGCGCGAATTTTCACCCTCCCAAACCGGATCCCGTGATTAAATCCTCATAATTTAAACCACTTGTAAGGATTTGCTAGACATAGATGATCGTTCTTTTACTTTTATTATTTAACGTAAAGGTTTTATTGTCCTTATCGGCTTAAGAATTTATCATTATTGGTTTTTTTTTTTTAAAAAAACTAACACCTATAATTTATTTAGATGGCTAAATGCATGGCATATGAAATGTTATCTCATCAATTTTAAAAATAAGGATAGTAAGGATTTTGTCGAGATCCACCGTGAACCTCGCCCAATTCTGGGTCCGATTCAAAATGGGTCTCTTACATAGGAACCCAGGTCGGATGTGAATTTTCACCTTTTCGAACCGGACGCCATGATCGGACCCTCACTATCCCCACATATCATTACTCGCATGGATGACAATAATATGACAATAAAGTATGAGCATGCATATAACTAAATTAATATGGCATAGATTAAATATGCATAAAGCTAAACAAAAATGATATAGGTTAAGTATGAATGAGACTAGATTAAAATGTCATAAATTAAATACGGATAGATTAAAATTAAAACGATATGACCTAGATTAAATTGCATGGGCTTGGCTAAATTAAATATGCATGAATCTAAATTAAAATGACTTAAATTAAATATGTATGGATCTAAATTAATATGAGACCAATATACTTAAATAAATTAGATATGTATGAACTAAATTAAAATAACCTAAATTAAATATTCATGAAGTTAAATTGAAATGGGTCCAAATTAAGCATGTAAAAAGGAAAAAAAATTAAATTAATTTCGGAAAATACCAGAAAAATGGAAGGCGAATCACTGCGATCGCGTCGGGTCAGAGTCCGGATCGACGCGCGGGTCAGCAGAGAGGGCAACCGGGTCGGCAGACGGGTCGCGGGTCAACGCGCGGATCTTCAAGTGGAGCGGGTCGGGTCGAAGCGTGGATCCTCTGCTGAGCGCGGGTCAAGGCGCGGATCTCGGGTCGGGTCGGTGCAACGCGCGGATCTCCGCTGCTGAGCTCGGGTCGACACGCGGATCCGGATCGGGTCGGGTCGAAGCGCGGGTCGGCACGCGGATTGCCTGTGCGGAGCTGTTCGCGGAGCGGGGCGCGGGTCGGGTCGGTGCAACGCGCGGATCTTCGCTGCTGAGCTCAGGTCGGCACGCGGATCCGGTTCGAGTCGGGGCGACGCGCGGATCTTCAGCGTTGGAGGCGGGGCGGCGCGGGCCGAGACGCGGGGAAGCGCGGGCTTGATGCTGGGAAACGCGGGCCTGAGTCTTTAATGAGAGTAAAATGTCTATTTTGCCCTCCGTAGTATAAAAACCAAAATTTTACTTCATTTTTAAATTTTTTGCCATTTTTTTCTCTTCTCTTTCTCTCTCTACCCGAGTTCTTCACTCTCTCTCTCTACAAACACAATTAAACCCAGAAAATCAATCTCAAACGGATCAAAACCAACCTTCAAACCCAGAAAATTATGAATTTTCGAAGAACATCAAGAACAATTTTTCTCTACAAACACAATTAAATCCAGAAAATCAACCCCAAACGGATCAAATACAGCTTTTTCACATGAACTTTTGATGAACACCAAGAACACCGAAGAACACTAAGAACATTTTTCCAGATTTTGTCTCCTAAACCATGAAATTAAACACAATCTTCCTAAACAAACCTCTCTCAGATCACTAAACACAAAATCATACACCGATTTACCAAACTCCAAACCAAAAACCCTAGATCTAGCTTTCAAATTCCTAAAAAAACTTTAAATCCGAGCTCTTTTCTTTCTATTTCAGTGAACCTTAGACGGAAATTCAAGCCTAAAACTCACCAATTACTAGCCTATAACAAGCTCGAAATCCCTCCAAGTTGTTTTCTATTTTCTGTTTTTTTTTATATTTTTTTTAACAAAACCCCAAGCCTCAAAAAAAAAAAATTTTTAGCCAGAAATCTCCTCCCCTCCAAAAAAATCTCCCTCTTCCTTCTTTCCTCTGCCTTCTTATCCCCGTTTTCATCTGAGGATTTTTTGCTTTTTCTTGTTCTTTTTTCTTGTATGGCATCTTTTAGTGGGAGAGGGGGTGGATGAAATGATGAATGCATGTGCTGGTTTTGGGATTGGTGAAAGGGCATATGGGGGTGGACAAAATGATGAGTGGGCATGTGCTTGTTTCGGTTTTGCTAAAAGGGAATCCCGAAGCTGTGCAATCTCTTGTTTTTATTTTTTTTTATTGATTTTTTTTATTTTTTATTATTATTATTTTTTTAATTTTAATCTTTTTATATTTTTTTAATTTTTATTATTATTTTTATTTTACCCATGTATGTCCAAGTCCAACGCTTTCTCCAATTATCAAAGCCCGATCCATCCTAATAGCAAATCAAAATAAAAACGTGAGCCATAATAAAATATAAAAAATAAAATAATTAAACAAACAAAAGTTGTGAAAAAAAGAAATTAAATGATACAAAAAAAATGGTGTCTACACTCGGTGATTGATTTATAATTTCTTCTATTCAAAAAGAGTTTTGTTACAGGACTCGTTTATAATTCATCTCGCCTATAACTTGCTTGAGGTGGCAGATCCCATCTTTTTTAAAAAAAAAAAAACTTTACCATTATTATTTGTAAAAAAAATTACCCTTTAAATATAATAACTTTTTTAACATTGGACTAAATTTTTGTGAAATTCATTAAAATATAACAAATTAGGAAAAGACAGGTTATGAGAACTATAGATGAAATTGATTTAGGCGAATTAAAAAGTATTTTTCATTCCAACAACAGAGTTTGAATCTCACAAACCTTTTTTTATGGTAACTTTAATCTTTGCGCAATTCTTATAGTTAGCAATACCAAAAGAAAAGACAAGTAATAAAAAAAACGAAAGGATATATAGGCAAGTAATCAGCAGATTAATTACAAGAATAATCTTAATTAGGAAAGAAAATCAAAGTTATAAATTAGGAAACGAAAAATGGTGGTACCCAAAATAAAAAAGATCACGGAAAATCCAGTGATCAATGATAGAGAATAAATAATTAAATGCAAAAAGGCTCTAAAAGGAAACGTGAAGAAGATTCAAAATCAACATGTCAAACGCACAAGATTTCCCAAAAAAACTCAAATTGCCTATTAAAATTAAAATTCCTTAATTTAGGCATTGAAAATTAAAAGTCATGAATATTGACTCCTCCTATATAAACAACATAATGGTACTTGCAAAAAAGATAAAAAAGAAAGAGAGATGGCACACAAGTCGCCCTTGTCTGTGATGCTTATGCTCACGTTGGTTCTTTTAAGCTACGCCTTTACCCTGGGTAATGCAAGGTCACTACTCAAGACTCCTCCACCTGGCTTCCATTCGTCCCGATCGTTGTTGAATTTTGGGATGTTGCCTAAAGGTGTGCCCATTCCTCCCTCGGGGCCGAGCCGTCGTACATCAGCAGACGTCCCACCACCTCCACCAATATGGTTTGGGAAATTGCCTAAAGGTGTGCCCATTCCTCCGTCGGGGCCGAGCCGCCGCACATCTGCAGATGTCCCACCACCTCCGCCTATATGGTTTGGGAAATTGCCTAAAGGTGTGCCCATTCCCCCGTCAGGGCCAAGCCGCCGCACATCAGCAGACGTCCCACCACCTCCTATGCTAGCATGGTAGAATCTCAACGTGGGTCATATATATCCAATAAATTATGGGCTGTAAATTTTTCCCCTTTTTGGTCGCATGCATTCATGTAATTTTCTAATCTACATGTCCTTTGCATTGCAAAAACAATAAATTTGCCATTGCTATACGTATGAATGAGTTTGCTCTCATTATACTTTTTTTAAAAAAAAAATTTAAGAATTTTATGAAAGTTTTCTTATATATTTAGAAAATAATTCGAATTTGTGTATAAAGAAAATCAAAACATTAAAATATGAGTTACAAAATATAGTTGACTTGATTTTTGGAATTAATTATAAAAAAGTTTCCCTGCAATTTTTTTCTTAATTATCACCAAAAATTATGACTTTGTCTTCTCCAGCGTTATTTTGTTTAAGGTTAAAAATGATACGATCATTATCTGATAAATAAATGAATAGAACTTTATCTTTTTCAAACTTTTTCTTTTCCTTTTTTTTTGTGGGTCATACTATGAATAAATTTATAATAAGGTTTATGTATATGTAAACCTTATATCTCGTTATTTAGTTCAAATGGTCATGTCCCTGCCATGAAGATGGATGAAGGTGCCTTCGAATTTAAAAAATAAATGATCAAAATAGTAGTAAATTTCTTTGTTGACATGAAGATGGATTAAGACGCCTTCGAATTTAAAAAATATATAAATGATCAAAAATAGTAGTAAATGTCTTTGTTGATTTATGTCATTTTAATTTGTATAAATAATGATGCAAATGAGAGTAAACGTCCAAGGCATGCAAATATCGAAATTAACAAAAATACTTCACATAGAAGTAAAAATATGGAAGTAACAAAAAAAAATCCAATTTTATTCGACGACTAATTCAGGGCCTCTTTTAAATCTTTTAGGGAAAGATATAGCAAATATGCAATAGATGTTTGTCTTTCAGCAAGCAAAAAATTTTCTACACTTAATTTCTACTTTGGTTTGAAGACTTTTCAATTATTGATCAGCAAATCTTTTATAAGTTTAATTATTTTTTGAATACTAATTATTGAAAAATTTAAAAGTCTAATACCACTACAAGCAAATCAAGGAATTGCGACCAAAAAATTGAGACTGACAAAATGGTCGCAAAATTGTGACCATCATTGTAACTCATTTGTGACTAGTGGTCGCAAAAAGTTGCAGAAATGATCGCATAAGAAAGGTAGGAGAACCTGGTCACAACACCAGTTGCAAATTTTGACACAAGACTTTGTACCCTTTGGTGTTTTTGAAGATGGTCGCAATTTTTCATTGACGGTTGCAAACATTACCACCACAATGCCATAGTCGCAAAATTGCAACAACCTTGCGACCATAGTTTTTTTATTTGTGACCGAATATTATAAATTAAATAAAAAATATTTGTAGGAAAAGAAAAAAAATTTAATATGTAAAGAAATTACGATCATTATTGCAACCATTCTTAAATAAGTGGTAATTTGGTTGCAAAATAGGTCACAATTTCATTCATCAATTTTTTTCCAAAATTTTTTGTTTTTTTCTAATTTAAATTTTTAACATTTCATCGTTTTGCGACCAATTTTGCAACCGTTTCACTAGTCACAAATAAATTTAAAATTGCGCGTTTTGTTCTCGCTTTTTTTTCTCCAAAATTTTAATTTTTTTCGTCAAATTTAAATTTTAAAATTTTTCATGGATTTGCGACCATTTTTGTAACATTTATAATTGGTCGCAAATCTGATTTAAATATCTCTACCTCTTCATTTTCACAAAAAATCTACTCTCACTTTCTTTTTTTTCTCTCACCGAAACTTGTTCACTCTTTTCATTTTTTCTTTCTCTCACTACAAATCTCTTATATCTCTTCATTCTTTTCTTTCTCTAACCATAAACCTCTTCACTCTCTTCATTTTTCATCTATCTTTTTCTCTTTAAAGGCTTTGGTTCTCTCTTACTTTCTTTTAAAATTCAAGCTATTATTTTTCTTAATTTGTGTTTTACTTTTCTTCTTTTTTTTTAAATGTTTAAGCTCTATCATCAGTAGTTGATGAATTCTTTCAAATGACTAACTTCTTTTTTTTTTTGTAGGAGCACAAACCTCCAATTTTTGTAAGATATTCACTTTTTAAGGTTGAAATTATTATATTTTCCACTTCAATTATACAATATATAAATTTATATTATATATATATATATATATATTTAGTTGAAGGATTGTTTGATACATTGTTTTCATTTAATTTGGTAACAATCAATTAAAAATTGAAAATGCATTAAAAAAGTAATAATTATATTATTTTCATATTTTTATGTTTAATAATTTTATATACTTTTAGTTGAGTGATTATGAAATTGTGGTGCGATTGCTACTATGCAAGGAGTTTAATTTGTTCCACCAAGGTTTTTTTTTTTTTTGTTGCCACTATTACACCAAGCTTTAATAATTGTGTTTTGTCAATAATGCCTATGAAGTGTTTGCTATTTGGTCTCTTTAAGCTCTAATTGTGTAATTTTTTATCCAAAGTTTCATTAATTATGTTCGTCATTTATCTCTTTAATTTTATCTCATTACATTGTATAATTTGTTTTTATTTTATGTTATGTATCAAACTAAGTTGAATGTAAGAGGCTAGGTATCACTTATTGATTTTAACTTTCTTGAATAATTAATTAAGATGTTAAATTATATAATTAATTATTTATTAATTTTATTGCTATAGGAGAAATTCTTACATGCTCACAGGGAGTGATTGGCACAAGCAAAGGAGGGAGCTGAGATCGATAATAATGTGCTTTAAATTCAAGTTCATAAGCGAAAGAATTGTCATTGCTACAAAATTTAGTTTTTATTGTATTTTATTTTATTTGTATTTTATTGGATATTAGTGCACGTTTTATTGTAATTATATTATTATTATTATTATTATTATTATTATTGTTATATTTTATAATTAATTGTTGAATGTCATGTTATTTTCTATTAACATATTTGATCAATAATATTTTTAATATATATTTCGAATAATATTTAAACTATTATAAAATATTGAAACAGTTCATGTATAATAATAAATTAAAAATTAAATTAAATGAGCATTACAAATGTGGTGGCAAAAGTAGTTACAATCAATTAGAAAAAATGTCACTTTTACTCCCCATTTGCGACCAATTTTGCGATTATCATACAATGTGACAAATTTTGCAACCGCCTTGTGGTCGCAAAATAAGTATCATAACTCGTCAACTATGGAATCAAACTTTAAGACTAATTTTCTAGTTGGTCACAAGTATGGTCTCTAATTTGCCACTGATTTCATGTTTGGTCGCAAAGAATTTGCCACTCGCCTGATACTGACCGCCGAAAATTGGTCACAAACTTGGTCACAAAATGAGTTTTGCGACCAAATTCAAAATATCGCGGTCGCAAATGTCGGTCACAATTCCGTGTTTTTCTTGTAGTGTACTTTATGGTTTATATCCAACTTGATTTCTAAATTATACTAAAAAAAACAAATTGGCCTCTAAATTTTTATTTGAAACAGATGAATAAATATTAAATTTAAGTCTAAACCTTTGGTGCTCTGTTCATTTAAGGTATAAACCTATATGGATTTGTCAAATTAGCGTTAAAATACATGAAAAATGTGGTATGACACTATGACTTACATGAGTCGTTAACTCTAATGAACTTTAACGGAGAATTGATGTGGCAGCTTCTTATAGGTCTATTTTTGTAAAATTAATTAAATTATTTATTATTATTTTTTTAAGAGAATATTTATTTATTATACTAATATATCATCCCTCTGCTCCTATTTACTTGCTATAGATAACTGATTCTCTTAGATTAAGAAAGTAGTTAATTTTCAAAAATCAATAAAATTTTTAGATATTCTTCTAAAATTATCCTTACTTTTTCTATTTCCATCTCTCTCTATATTTAATATCTTTGTCTCTCTCATTTTTCGATTTGTATCTCTCACATATTTAAAGAAGGGTAAAATGGTAACCAAGTCAATAGATATTTTTTTGATCTATTAAATGACAAGTAAAAAGGAACATAGGTTTGTGACAAATAAATAAGAATAGAGGAGTAATTATTACTCCATCTATCTCTATATATATGTCATATTCTTGAAGGTTTTTTTATCCCTTTTTATCTGTCACTTTGAAAAGTCCATAGAGTATTAATTAATTTTTTTCTACTTTAACCCTAATAAATTGGAGTGAGGAATTAGTAAAGAGAGATTAAACATTAAAACTAAAGAGAGAACTCGCATAGGAGAGGCGTGCGCATAAGAGTAACAAAACCCTTAGTGGCCTAAATTCGAGTAACGCTATGAGCGTGATTGATGCGAATTTGCGAGGACCAAGGAACAATACCTTGAGTAGTTGTGACACTGGTGATCGGACCCAGAGTGGGTGGCCGAACTAGTAAAAGGCTCCGTGGGTACGTCTCTCTCATCAATCCTTGGTCAAACTGGTCAACTTTTGGTCAACCATGGTCAATTCATATCCGACAGCAGTTCTATGCCTATCTGGCGCCGGTTTAACCTTTCAAAACAAGGCTTCCCGATCTATTAACACCCGATGCCGGTTCTAGTCGACAGAGGCATGGTCCCATGTTTTCATGCTGCCTGGCATTGGTTCTAACTATAACTAGCGTCAGTTCTCATTGCAGCCACCATGCATGATGGCTTCCAGCCACACTCTGCCCCATTTAATTAGTCCAATAATTTCACTTTTAACAACTGAATTAGCCATGCAAGGCTCCAATAAACACCATAAACTCGGCTCCAAAGCCAGCAACAACACAACACAACTTAACATTAAATTTACCAAAAAATTGAATTTAAACTTAAACTTTTCAAAAATCTAAAACTAATCCAAGAACACATGAACTCTTCATGCATTTGCATCAAATGGAAGAATTTAAAGAGCATAACAACTTACCCAATCGACTTGGTCCGAAGTTAACTCATTTTCCTCACTTTTTCCAAACAACCCCAAACTTTGCCTCCTTCCTATGCTTAATACAGCCACCTTCTCTTCAAACAAAAGCCACCAATGTGTAGAGCTCAAAAAACATTACGATTTTGAGTATTTATTTGCGGTTAAAAATTGAAATTTGAGAGAGAAGATTTGGATCTATAAAGGTTAAGTAATGGTGTTTTTGAACGATGGAAGAAGAAGAGGCCGGTACGGATGGGCTACTGATCATGTAGCCTGCCCCCCTTTCTTCCCTTTTAAACATCTTTCCTTTTTGGAAAAATTACAAATTAACCCCTCCACTTTTCCAAATTCTACTATTACCCCATAGCTTTATAAAAAATTTTATTTAGTCAGCAATTACACTTCTTAATGTTTCAGTTTCACCCTTAATACTTTATAATCCTACTAAATTTCACAATTCGAGACTAAGCCTATGTTTGGTAGGAAGGAAGGAAATAATAAGGAAAGGAAATAGGTGAGGAAAGGAAATAGGTAGGGAAAGGAAATAAATTTATATTTCCTTCATCATGTTTGGTAGTAAGGAAAGAAATAATAAGGAAAGAAAAAAATTTATTATTTCCTTTGTTTGGTATAACTAAAAAATAGGAAAGAAAGAAAATTTATTTTAATTAATATGACCATTTTACCATTGTTTACTCTTTAGTTAAAAATTCACTTTCAATATCTTTTACTTGTAATTGTAAATTTTGTAATTAAAAAAAAATTTTAAGAGTGTAATAGTCATTTCTATTTGTTAGACTCAACAACCACTTTCTTTCCCTCTTATTTCCTCTCAATTTGGAAGGAAATGATTTCTAAGGAAATTGACTCTTTCATTTCCTTCCTATTTCTTTCCTTAGGTGTATTTCTATCCTACCAAACAAAGGAAAGTTGTATTTCCTCACTCACTTTCTTTCCACACACTTTCTTTCTTTCCTATTTCCTTCATACCAAACATAGTGTAAATACCAAGTTTGATTAAGGTCGAAGTCCACAGTTACTGTTTCAAATAAAAATTCAGAGACTAATCTTTTCTTTTTAGTATAGTTCAGGGATGAAATTAGATATTAAGTCGATATTTTATTAATTGGTCACAAAGTTACACTTATGGCTTTAAGCAAATTTAGGCATTGTTATAAGAAGGAAGACAAATAGAAATTTATGAAATTTGGTATATTTGATTCAATGATAGGTGCATAAATATTTGAAGTAATGATCTCATGGAATCGATTTCATGGAAATTAGGATATGATACAATTATGGCTACATATTTAACCTAAACTCTACCATAATAAAGGTCATAAATTTTGAAACTTACCTTGAAAAGTTTTAAAAAAAAAATTATTTAGGGCTAAACTTGATGCCATGTCTTGATTTCATGATAATTCTCATGAAATCAGTTCCGTGTAATCATTTCTCAAATATCTATAGGATTCGAATCCCTAGTTTTCGGATTAAATTAAAAACCCACTTTTGATATTGCAAGCATAATTCTTAAATGATGAGGAAAAAGAAATTCATTTGTTTTGTTTGTACAAATGTTAAGGAAATGTTTCAATCCCTGCCTTATGAGTCGACTAATTTTGGTAGGTGAGCGAGGACTATCAGCAATGAGATTATGATTTTTGGATGGAGAATCTGATATGACTCTATGAAAAAAATGGTGACACAAACTTAGAAATGAGAATCTCAAAAAATCCAAAGGAATGTTTAGGCAATAAGATGATGAACACAGCTGTGTCAAACTCCTATATAAACTATCAACAATTGATTGTTAAGCACCTTAGAAAATTATAAGCACTGATCATAATGGAGAACAACTTAAGGCTATCACTGGTACTTATAATGCTCACATTATTACTTGTAGGTCTTCCAAGCTTGGCAAATGGTACACTATCCAAATTCAATTTCGGTATGTTGCCTAAGAACACACCCGTTCCACCGTCTGGGCCCAGCAAAGGAGGAAATCAATCGCCTCCTCCAGGAGTTTTGAATTTTCGTATGCTGCCTAAAAACACACCAATTCCGCCATCTGGGCCTAGTAAGCGCCACGATCAATCACCACCTCTGGGAGTTCAGAAATTTCGGATGTGGCCTAAGAACACACCACTTCCGCCATCTGGGCCTAGTAAGCGCCACAATCAATCACCACCTCCGGGAGTTCAGAAATTTCGGATGTTGCCTAAGAACACACCATCTGGGCCTAACCCAATACCATCTGCATTTTCGCCACCGTCTCCATTTTGAACTTTGAAATCGTGCTGAAAGGCCTGAGCGTGCCCTATCCTTCCTCTGACTATCAGGATATGGCCCGTAAAGGGACCATTAATTTTCTACAGGCTACCGCATAATAATTGAGTTCAATGTACTCCCGTGCGGCTGTGCTTATGCAAAGAAATAAGAGAAATCAATCAAATCGTGAAAATTTATATTATTATTCGATATTAATTTTTCAGGCAAACTCAGCTTTTTTTTTTTCGTGAAAAATAATTGGGAACTCTTTTGCCTGAATATTTAAACAAAATAGTGCTTATTGTAATTGGTTGAAATATTATTCCCTGTACTGTCTGTAGAATTTATAAACTTCACTAGGAGTGTTATTAGAACATTGACACAGATCATATTACTTAAGTAAATAATTAATATTAAAAAATACTAAAATTTATCACTTATACTCTCATTGTAAATTTTTATACCATAACCGAGGTTTGATGGTTAATAATTAATGTCATTTAACAGAATATTAATAATTAATTATATAATGGGTCAATATTGTTGTTTGTCATATAATTCCATTTGTAAAGTTAAAATTTTACTTTGACAATTTATTAAATAATAATCCTTATAAAATATATTCAATAGAGACACTTAATCAATCCTCTAATTTTGCTTATAGAATTTAAAATTTTCACTAACAGTGACGATGATGGTGTATCAAACGATTTTCCATATTGATTAATAAGGCCTTTTCTAATACATAAATCTATAAAAAAACAAAAAAAAAACAAAATTTACGCTTGTATGGATAATTAATTGAAGTAAAAAATGAAATTAATTAAGTAAGCTCAAAACAACAAATATATACTACTATTATTATATATTAATTGACAAGTTCATGGGCTTTTAAGGAAAAGATAAAAGAAAAATGCATGTTTGATTACATATTTATATTGTGTCAACTAAATTTGGGCCAATTCTGAAGACTTTTTCAAATTTTCAGCCAATCTTTTTATATCCTTTTGATGTCTCCAAACTGGTCATCAGACTTTAGAATGGAATTAATGGGGAAGCTTCATTGCCATCATCGTCATCATAAATCATAAATATATAATATAATATACTATACCGGTACTTGATAGGAAGGTTGGGGGCCTGGGAGAGGGGGAAAACAGGACACGACTTGAAAAGAATTTCTTGTTTCTATTTAGCAACAGACAAAATTATCCTGACCAAAAAAAAAAGTGGCAAAATTATCCTGGAGAGGTCCAACAGGGAAATGACAGAAATTGTGGTGAGAGAATGTAACCATGATGATGCATAGATGATGGATTTGAGGATGGACATGGAGAAATGGAGAAATGTAAAGGTAAATCAATGCCACCATCTTGGAAAAATATGTAATTAATGATGACAAATGACAACATTAACTTTCAATTTTCATTTTCTATTATTTTTGTGACATTATGCTTAGGCTTTCCACATGACCATCACTATCTATATATACAAGAGAAATAGTATGCCAGAGATCCTTTGCTGTGGATAAAAAGTTGAGTTGGGTGTTGACGATTTGGGACGACTGAAAAGAAAGATCCAATGGGAAGCCTAGGAGAAGAAGAGCTTGTTCAAATGGTGAGAGATTTCATTGAATCATCAGAGACACCCACTTCCATAACCACACAGGCTCTTTCTCCCAATCATCAACCAAAGTATCTCATTTTGCAGGTAATTTCTTCTATAGTTTTTCAACACTGTAATTACGTGGGGAACTTTTATTTTTTTTCCGGTTCTGATCCTGGAAAAACTCTCTTGAAATTGTTTTGTTCTTGTTTTGCCAGGAAGTTCTAGGAAAGCGCACAGATGAGGAGACTGAGATACATGGGAAGATATTAATGTATTTGAAAGATATGGGAACCGCTGGGGATCAGACAAACAATCTCAAGAAGTTGGTAGTAATGAAACTGAGAAATGATGGTTATGAAGCTTCTGTTTGCAAAACTTCATGGGTCTGCACTTCTACTCATCACAAAGGTTTCTCTCCCTCTCTCTCTCTCTCTCACAACACTCAGATGGAAGAAAAAATAAGTTACAATCTTTCATGAATTCCTCATGAATATACATATTTAATGGTCTTTGTTTCTTTGTTTTGTTTTGGTGTTTCAAAAGTTTTCCAATTTCCAGGTGGGTATGAGTATATTGATGTGATGGTGGTGGAAAATGGAAGACCTAAAAGGGTAATAGTGGACATGGAATTCAGGTCTCAGTTTGAACTAGCAAGGCCAACTGCAAACTACAAGGAGATGATAAGCAAGCTCCCTATGATCTTTGTTGGAGCTGAAGAGAAGCTAAACAGGATCATCCCCTTGCTTTGCTCGGCTGCTAAATCATCACTCAAGGAGAATGGTCTCCATGTTCCACCCTGGAGAAAACCTGCTTATATGCACTCCAAATGGCTCTCCAAAGACTGCAAAAAAGTTTCAGTTTCACCAGAAGACATTGACTTGGTTGTTGATGATCATCAGGTCCATCATAATAACAGTAAAACTGAAGGAAAAAGTAGTGATACTTCTATTACTTGCTTTCCTTCTATTTTCAGCAGAGGTCAACTCCAATTTTGGTTGAAGCCCTAAAGCTAGCTCTAGAGAGAGAAGAGAAAAAGAGAAACTGACATGGGTCAGTTGATTCTGCCCTGTTTTGTATAACTTTTTGTTCTTTCTCCTTTCTGGGCAGAGATCAGATCAGCCTGCTTATTTTGTTGATGGGGTATCAATATTTTATCCTCCAAAAAATGGGTAAATTTTTTTTAGCTCCGAAAAAGAGTATAAATTTAGGGTTTGTTTTGTAGCAGAGGCATACTAAAGTTTTGGCCAAAATAAAGGTTTTGATCATGTAAATATTAGTAAAATATATTCCTATCTATGGTTCCCATATTTGTGTTTTTATCCACATAATCTCTGCTTGGCTTTGGGTCAGCAGTTAAACAACAATTGGCTGATGAGTAGTAGTTGCTACTTCAAATCACTTTTTTCCACCCACAAGAGAAAAAAAAAAAAAGAAAGGAAAATTCATGTTCATATCCTAAGTCATGACCGACTCATTTGAGAGGAAAAGAGGAAGAAATTGGAGAGAGAAATCAGTCAAAAAACTGTGGTTTTCCTTACAAAGTTTTTCCATTTTGTTTTTAAGCCATGACCATTAAGTTCTACATAAATACTAGTAGTAATAGTTTTAATTCCATCATTAACTGATAAGAATGCCAACATGGAGATTACTTGGGTACGTATGTAAATTTACAAGCACTTCTCTTGTTTGTTTTACCTAACCATGGAAGTAGAACAACCCAATTGTATAATTAAAATATAATTAGATTAATTAATCAAATGATCATGAGTACGGAGTGGTTCTTTAAAAAAAAAATTGAAGATGGCTATTTTTTTTTTCCCTTGTAGTTCAAGTGGTTATTTATAACATGTATTCTTTTAAAAAAAATTTGAAGATGGTTATTTTTTTTTTTTTTGCTTATAGTTCAAGTGATTATTTATAACATATATTAACATGCATAGCAAGGATCCGTACTCTTACAATTGAGGGTGAGAAGCTCTCATCTTGGCCACTAGACCAAGGAGGCCTCTCAGATGATCATTATTTTTTGAATAAGAAATACATGCATCTACGTGTTATTGGCTGTGGACATAAGAATTTTTCTTTTCTCCTTCTACTTGGATTTTCTTAACATACTATATATATATATATAATACTCGTCGTCTTGATTTCTTGTTTTTCCCTTTTTTTTTTTGGGTGAATGTCTTGATTTCTTGTTGAAGTGTTATTTTGTCCCCTTTCTTCACGCCGTAAACATACTAAGATTTTGGTTATATTATTATTTTAGTAATTAATAGTTTGTATATGTTGTAAGAAGTTCACGTTAACGAATAGAGAAAATAAATTTAAAAGAGTTTTTCTCTATTTAGAATTTAAAGTAGTCTGAATCTGGAGTAATCAAGGTGTAATATGTTTAATTAATATTGGAACTTTATAAAAAAATTATAAGTAAATTTACTCCATGTATCTATGTCCAATTCACTTAATTTTTAAATTTGTTTTGAGTAATGAAATATATTAATAAACAGTCCATTTCCGAAGTGTAGATGAAGAGGAAAAATACAATAGAGATGATAGAGTTAAGGAATGAAAGAACATTAATATTAATAATATATTAGGGTTGTTAAAACAGTTAAAAAATGGTGTACCAACAAAAAATAAAAAATGGGAATTTGATCAATAGGAGATGTGGAGAGAGAGAGAGAGAGATGAGTTTGAAGAAATTAAGAACCATTTGGGAAAGAAAAGGAGATACATCTATTTGGCTGTGTTGGTTGCATGTGTGCTTATAGTCAACCAACCAAAGACTTGAAGTTCCTTATTCCTTCCTTTTATAAGAAAGCGATCGATATACATAAATGTCCACATGGTCGGTCAGGTTAGAGAGGGAGAAAAATGAAAATTATTATACAAATTGAAATTGAACTTTTGAATTAAATGAAAATCTTTGAATTAGGACTACACCTTAAATACTAATAATTTCTTTTATCTGTTTATACAAAGATTGGATTGAAAAAGTTTATAGTCAGATTTTTATCCAGTTATTTTTTATGTATTTTGAAACTAATAAATATATTTTTGAGAAAATTAGATTTTTTTTTAAGATGGCCAATATTTTATACTAATCAACTACTTTTACCCATTTCTTTAATTAATACCAATTAAAATGAAGATGTAAGACGGAATGAAAATTATTAAGGTGCGTTTGATTGAGGTGATATTACATTATCTGTGGACATAAGATTATTACTACATTACCTAGTAATGTGATTATTTGTTAATGTGTGCATTTTGTGTTTGGTTGGAGAGATAGGCATCTTAGATTATCATATTTTGTTGGCGTGTGAATGTGACATTTATGAATTATTATTTTACTAGTTTGCCCTCACTTATATAAAAAGTTTTTAAAAGTTGTATTCTAACCAAATTAATACTTTAAGGTGTTAAATAAATTCAATATAAAAAAGTAAGCATTAACAAAATAAATCAAATAATTAACATTAAAATAATAACTTGTTAAGTAGGATTTACAATTGACAAATATGTAAAGATACAAAAGAACTAAAATTATTCCATTAAAACAAATGATTGTTTTGAGTTTGAACATAAATATTGTTTTGGCCGACTAGTATTTTCGATATTTTGATATTAACATAAGGGTAGCATCGACCAAAAATAAAATGAGTGAGGGCAAAATGGAGAGATTGGAGTTAAAAGAGTAGGACATGTAATAATACCTAAGAAGGGGGTAGTATTCACTTTCACACACATATTACCAACTCAATAGTAATCACATGCCATCTGAAACTATTGTCAAAGAAACCAAACAAGGACATGTAATTTGACATGATGCATATTCTCACAGGGAATGTAAGATAGCCCCAACCAAACACCCCTTTAGGGAGAATCGTTCGAGAGGCTTTAAGCTGCACTGAGACTTCACAATTGAGGCTGTGTTTGGGATACCGATTGACTCTGGTATGGTGCGATTGAGAGCCTAAACGCACTCTCATTGCTGTTTACTAAGCGCATTTTTTTTATTTGTATAGTAATTACTCTCATAACATTCTCATATGTATAATAACTTTTTCATTTGTATAATAATTTTTTTAAAATTTCAATCTCATTGAATCAATCTCACTACTCTGCCAAACATAACATGATGTTTGTGCCATTGCTTGCGCGTTGTAACCTGTGAGTCCTATAAGCAATGAATAAAAAACCGGCCCGGTGTTTGAACAGGTTTGCTAGCTTGTTCATGGTTCAACCGATCCAATCGGTTCAATTAAAATAAAATTTTAATTTTATTAATTTCTTAAAAATGTAAAAAAAATTAAAAAAAGGAAAATGATTTTAAAAAATTCGAAAAAGTTCTAAAATATAAGAAAAAAAAAATATTAGCGCATCACATAATATAAATAAATATTATAAATTAGTTTACATTACAAATTAAATTCTTATTATAAGAATATGTATTAAAATTAAAAAAATAAAAAATATAAGTTACAAAATTCAAAATTTAAGGTCCAAATATAATAAGAAAATTAGAGGTATCATTCTCATTAATTTAGACTTTATTGAATTTGAATTAATCAATTAAAAATAGCCTAAAATATTTAAAAAAATTTAAATTTCAATTTAATCTATTCAATTGATTCCTGTTTAAAGTGATTCGATAGCGAATCAAAGCAAAATTGGTTCAATGATATTTAAAGAATCAGACTCATGACTAATTTCTAATTCAACCGAATGAATTAACCCGTCCGATCCCATTTTTTATTCCATACCTATAAGCTACTGCTACTATGTAAGCTATTAGCAATATAATAATAATTGAATATAAAAGAGAAAAATACTAAGAAATTGAGAGAGATTAGATTAGATAAATGAGATTTGACAAAAGGAATAATGATTACAATTTTGAGGTGGAGATAACTGCAAAAGAATCTCTAATCAGATCAGAGTCAGAGTTTATAGAGCAGTATCAGTCAGTTTACAATCTCCAAAGTGAATGCATGAATGAATGATCGAACCAACCTCCCAGTGCCAGTAGTCACCACTCACCGGCAGCGTCCCCTTTTGGCGTTTTCCTTCGGTGCCCGCACCTGCTTATAAAGGTCAACCTCAACTGGAACACATTCAAGGTCAACATGCAAAATGTAAAACTTTTTACCAATACAAATCAGACAATTTGATGTAAAATTATTAAAATTAGGCTAAAACTTTTTAGTCCATTTGGCCTTTCCAACATGTTCTCGTGATCTTGAATGGACTAGGTAGTTTCTTAATTTTTTTTAATCTATCAATTTTCATCTAACAAACAAATTCTGATATAAATTAAACCAAATTTTAGAAACGGATATAATAAAGAGCAAATCTTAAAATCATTTTAGATATATTTTATGATAAAATTTTGATAGTTCAAATTCTATCATAATCATAGAAGTCAATATCATATAAGTCAATTGATAAAATGAAATTTAATCACTGGTATTATAAATTTACTGATTGAAAATTAATTTTTTTGTGTAAAATATAGAAAAGAAAATCATTAGTAAGGAGATTGAATTTTTACTCTTATAATAGTATTTTCTTTTTAATACTCCCTTCATCCCTATTTGATGGTTGTCCCTCATTGACTTTCATAAAATTTAAGAAAAAGTGGTTAAATTATATTGAATTACTTTATTATCCTTGATGTTTATAAGTGTTTTTGAAATTTTATGTAATGATGTGATAATAATAAAAGAAAAGGAAAGATAAACTTAAGAAATAAAATTTATTGGTTATTTATTTATGATAAGGGACAAACCAATTAAAACTTTCCAAACAAAATATAAACAAATAAAATGGAACGTAATGATTATAATCATTACAAATTTCTCATCTCATGTAATTTTCTATGTTTCTTTTTTCTGTTTTGTATTTTGTGTACCCAATGATGAAGTGGGTCTCATTAAAAAAAGCTAATAAATGTTAATATTCTTATACAACAATGCCCTTATGATTTGTTTTATAAAATTATAATATTTACTCTTAAAAATTTTATACTAAATTTTAATAAATTATTTTAAATTTATTTCTAAAATCTATTATAATAGATGTTTTACATTTTAGAATTTACCCTTAAATTTTTTAAAAATAAAATTTGGGGCTAAACTTTGTAAAAAATGTTCGAAATATTTTTTCTAAAACCCTATTACAATATATTATAAATTAAAACACTTACCCCTAAAAAAAATTAATGTGGGACTAAAATTTAATTTATGCATAAATGGTATAAAAATAAAAATTAAAAATAAAGTGTCACAATTTTTATGTCTACATTTTTTTAAAAAATGGATAAAAAATTAAAGGATAAAATTATAATTTAATTTAATATATTTAACAAACTTTTTATGAAATTTTACAACTGAGAAAAGAATAATATTAAATGTTCTATTTTGATCATGCTTAGGCTATCTCCAACGAAATCGGCAAAACACCATTTTGGTATTAAAATTGGGAGAAAACAACTCCAATGAAGGCACCAAATTGGTGATACCGAGTGCTACAGTATTACGCCAAATTTGGTGTAATACTGTAGCCAACACCAAATTTGGTGTTTGAGGTTTTTTATCTTAATTTGATAAATGTTTAAATTTAGCATTTTAATTATAATGAAAAAACATATGATCAAAAAGATCTCATGGAGACCTTTAAAATGAGCTCAATATTAAATATGTTTTAAATCTATTTTCAATTATTATTTATAAAAGTAATTTTTTGCTGTTAAAATTAAATAATATAATATACTAAAAGCAATTAAATTAAAAGTTACTTAAATTAAAATAAGAAATGTAATTTTTGTTGTAGTGATATGATAATTAGAAGAATTATATGAAATAATATTAAGTTAAAATAATAATGTTTAATGTGAGTAATTAATTTATTAAAAATATTATTAATTATTATTCAAGAATGAGTTTTTTTATTTTTAATAAATAAATTAATATTACAAGTATTATATTAGTAAAATTGATTCTATTGTATAAATAATTATTATATTATTATTAACATCAATTTGACGTAGAATATATTGGAGTGAAAAAAAAAATAATGTAAATATATTCGTTTAAGATTTTTTTTTACATTAATTTGATATAAAATTTGGAATAATACATTAGAGATGCTTTTAACGGGTACATTGATGCATTATTAGCATTTGCCCTTTAATATTATGTGAACTACTAGAAATGGAAAAAAATAAAAAAATAAACAAACAAAATCCATATGATGATTGTGAATCTTTGGATTAGATTGGAAAGTTTAGGAATTGCTATTAATAGGGGGAGGGAGTGGCATTGCGTTTTGTACTTCTGGTACTGAGTTTGCAGGCAGGTTCAGTCTTCTTCTGCTGCTTCCTGCAATGAGACAGCTGCTGTCGGCTGCTGCTACTCGGGCCACGCATTCCATCATTTCCACGTTGAATTGTGAGCACCGCCCACCCTACTCATGCATTCCCCTACTTCCCTACGCGATAATATACTAGTACTTCCCCACTCCAGGGTTCAGAGTTCAGACACGCCTCTTTTAAAAGAAAGCATTTGTTTAACCGGTGCTTACGCTGTTCAATTAACGATCATAAAAGATAATCTTAAATTTTGTAAATTTTATAAATAATAATAATTATTATTAAAAAATATTTGAATGATAAAAGTATTCTTAAATTTATTTGAGATTAAACTTCGACAAATTTATTTATTTATTTATTTTAAAACCTTGTAATAATATATTTAAAATTTTAAAACTAATCATTAAAATTAAAATTTTTTATTTAAGGTTAAATTTATAATTTTATAGTTAAACTTAATTAAAGATATTTTTATCCTTAAAAATTTATAAAAATTCATAATAAATAAAGTCTACAAAAACAAGACACTAATTGCACGTAACATTCTACTTTTTACATAAAAAACAAGACACTAATTGCACGTAAACGGGTGCTTATAGACGCCCGTTAGCAATTTCTAAGAAATTCTTTAATTTTCAGTCATTATTTACTCCATTCTTGTTTCCAAAAATTTAGAATTCCACATCTGGACATGACATTGATATGCATATGCTTGAACCAACCATATGAAGCTGAAACTACTTAAGTTCACGGATATATGAGATAACTATCTAAAGACATTAAACTTCAAATCGATTGAAACAATTATAAGTATCTGATTAGCTTCTCCTTTCAGCGATCATATGATTATACAAATACATGGCTGGATGTTATAAACGAGGTATACAATAAAAGAAAAGGGGGTGATTTTTTCGTATACAAAATTACAAAGCTTTCTCCGTTCTGTTCCTCTGTTAGGGTACAAAAATTTTAGATAGAAGAAATAGGCCTATGGACCATGGAGAAGATCCAGTTCCCCCCATAAGAATTCAATGTTGGTTTTAGCCAATTTTACCTTTGATGACTTGTAACTTCTGCGCAAAATGGTAAAACCATCTCATCTAACGACAATGGGCTGATCTCCGAGGTCTCCTTGTAATGTTGCCGATCATCTATCCGGAAAATCCCTTTATAACGCCACAAAATGTTTATTTACATGGTTCTCAAGCTGCCTCTATGCCAGAATTTGAACTCATACTACGCTGGTGCTGGTTCGAGCTATCCTCTGAGCTTCTTCTAAGTCCTTCAGAAACCTTCATTTTAAGCCAGAAGTAAATAGTTTAAGAAGATGAACACAAAGAGATGAAGCTGGCAGGCAAAGTTCTGGCAACCGTTAAACCAACATCCACTCTCACTATAAATCGTTTTTATATAATTGATTCAGTGCGTAAGGTTGACGACTAACAATGAGATGAGAGACTTGACTTGCTAATCTTAACTTGTTAAAATCAGAAAACAACTACGTGGCACTGGCTCCATAAATCAGTTCATGTTAGTTCATATAGGAAAATGAGGACTATATACAGACCACTACCATATTCTTTATTAGTATATTAATTTGACGTGTATTTGTCAGAATTAGTTATAATAACAGAAAAATGTATAAGAATCAGTGG
Organism: Microcos paniculata; assembly: GCA_030664755.1. Classification (NCBI taxonomy): domain Eukaryota; kingdom Viridiplantae; phylum Streptophyta; class Magnoliopsida; order Malvales; family Malvaceae; genus Microcos; species Microcos paniculata. The sequence continues at coordinate 23,214,206 of CP131461.1, forward strand.
ATATCCAGATATCCACAGCTCACCTCTTAGAGTTGAGAATCGCCGTCCCACCAAGTATAAAACGAATTCCAGAATTGCTGGCATTTTGCAGAGCAACAGAGCGCGACTCTTCATAAGTTGTTCCACCAACAATGAATACGACTACCTCTTGTGGCCTGTATAAAGATGGAATATGCATCAGTGAAAAATCATTTTTTGATCTCTAATAAATCTTTCTTTATTCATATGCGTTTATCATTATTATAATTCTCTTACACAAGGAAGAGTTTTCTTAAGCAAAGTTCCATCCAAAATGACTGACCAGCTAAAGGCTGCTTTCATGCGTTTCTAATATTTGGTGCAACAAGTAACGCTAGTTCCAGGGCTGCAAAATAAGCCAAGCCCATGTGATTCAGGTTATTTGGTGTTGTTTGGTTCAGTCTTGAACTAGGTTCATTTTTTAAACAAGCTTGAGACTAAACAATTCATTTGTGAGTTTTTAGTGCAAGAATGTACACAATAATAAATTCCCATTTTTGGATAATGTGCACCCAAGTCCTACACAACACAACTGCATTGTGAAATGTTACCAGAATTTTGTTCACATGACTTCTCCTTATTGAAGTTTCGCATCATCTTGCAACAAGAAAAAGGAGGTTCTACTACCAAATACTATATCAATAAGCATTAATGATTTATAGTAGCTTTTTTCCTTTCATACTGTACTAGCACAAAATCATGAGAGGCTCAAAGTCTGAAAGTACATCAAATTCCTTCAACTTTCAAAACTAGAAGCCACACATTACTCAAAGCCTCCAGCATCAAACTTTGTGAAAGGCAAGCAGTGAAATTAATGCAAGTTTAAATATCAAGGAGTATCCAATTTAAGGCAGTGTAGTGATAGTAGTATTGAATTTAATGTACCCATACGGTTATTCAGTAAAAGGAGCAATCAACTGTGAACTTTCTAAACAAAATTGGAAAGCTTTATTTATTAGCATATAGCAACAAACCTGCCCTGCTGAAAATGATTTCCAACGTAAGGGTAGTCCACATCTCGCAACCGTCCTTTTATTATGCTTTCCATAATTTGGAATAGAAGAGGCTGGTGCTGCGTGTAGACATTCTCAACCCCCTAGTAAGAAAAGTTTGAAAATGATCTATATTAGCAAACGAAGAAATACTTCTCCAAGAAGAAAAAGTAAAACCTTTTGCAACAAACCTTTAGTCCACGAGCCATGTTCCGAGCAATATTCAGAAAATCACGGTTTCCATAAAGATCACCAGTTCGCTTATCAACCCCTGCTTGCTTTAGGAGAAATTGGACAAGCTGTTTCCAAATAGCCAATAAATTAAAAGTCAATTTATTCTCTCATTTAGCCACAACAAAATTGAAAAACATAATTGCTCATTGATTCAGCTTCACCAAGAAAATCAATTAATGACAGAGCAGTCAGATAACTAGAATATCGAGAGATCAAGGATGATTACACTTGGACATGCATATATGCATATGAAAAAACAATATGTAAAATGATTGTGACACATGAACTAAGTTAAACACGTGCATGTTGGATATGTTACCCCAGGCTTGTACTTGGCAGACCGAGATGCCAATTTGTTGAATAGCTGCATCAATTGGACAGGACTCTCTTTCTCATAGCGCAAAGCATACAGCATTACCAGGCGTAGGCGGTCAATATCAGATACGCTTTCATTGTTTAATAGGTTTGTCACTGCCTGCAAAGAAGCACGAAAGAAAGTCATTAGTGCTTGCCATATGTACCATGTATTTCCAACAATCATTCCCAATCACAAGATTGTACCATGATCATCTCCAAATAGGTATTATATAAGGGTTAACACCATGAAATACTTTAAATGGAGTATCATCTAAATCTGAGACCAGTAGACTAGGAAAAACCACAACCCAGTCAAATTATTAAAACAAACATCAAGGACTGAATTTGATCTGTAAGTGGTAACATGGAAGGTAGATTATATGATTAAAATAGATGCTTTGATGAGCAATTTATTTGTGGATAAGTTTGCGTGCACCGTAAATAAAAGTGCAAGAGTCATTCTTTTCTCACAATAAGAACACTATATGCCTGTAGTAGACAAATGACACTCATCTGATCTAATCATCTATCTTCAACCAACATTTTCTTCTTGGGAACAAATTTCACCATGAAATATATCCTATGCAGCTCATTCATCAATTCATTTCAAAGGTAGCTTTAATCAATTACTCAATCTCTTTCCTCCAAACAACAAATGCGTTTCATTCCAAACAACCATTTAATATAGTTTCATATACATCCTCTAGCAGGCTTTGCTCTTGATGCTTCTACTGTGAAGTCAGATTGTGTAAAAGCATTAGATTTGCAAATATCTTTAGTATCTTAATGAAGTAAACAACTTGCAAAGCAGAACTGATCAATATATTTAGACTGATAAATAGACATCAAGCTGAAAAAATGAAATATGGATAAAACAGCACATGCACACTACCTCAAAAGCGGCAACCTGCCCACCATTGCAAGCCAACTCCTGCTCAGTTTCTGAAACCAGCATAAGCTTCCTCTCTTCAACCATCTTGCTCATTTCAGTGACCAAAGACACATGTTTTGAAACATTCCCATGCATCTTTCTGTACTCAGGGTAATTGTCCACAAATTTGGCCATGTCCTCTGCAGAAACTCAAAGCATAATATATTTAATGGCCCACCCCCTACCTCGGCAATTGGTATATATTACCAAAAAACAAAAGAAATTAAAAAAATCTGAAATACTCGATTTTGTCTCATTCGAACCTATTGTCTGAATATTTTGGTTGCTTTTAGCAACTTGCTGAAAATCATCCACCATGCGCTTGATATTCATTCCAATATCTCCAAAGTTTTCATACATGTTAGCTTTGAAGAAAACATCTTGCTCTGATGACAGCACAACTTCCTGTAAACATGAGATTACAAAGATAAGCCACTCAAATATATTTAAACAAATATATCTAGGTCTAGCATAAAGAAAGATACAATCAACCTGTTGATCGTTGGGAAATTTGCCAATGCTTCTCAGATCCACTTTGTTATCCTGAATACCTATCAATTCATGAACCATTGCCTACAAAATGCAATTCAGTAAATATGATGTTGCTAACCATTGAAAATAAGAAAAAGCATAGTTTACTTTGAACTGAAGAAAAGAGTCAGAGCAACATGTACCTGATAGGTCCACTGATTAAGCAATGGAGTCACAGGATCATCCCTTCTGTCAATTATCAGTAACAATGGAGACATTTCCATCCGTCTGAAGTCAAAAAGACCACTCTCTAGCTGGTACATAAGTTTCTGGTACACCCCCCAAAATGCAACACAAAGGAAAAAGAAGATGAAAATTAGTTGCTTTACATGTCTCCAGTCCATAGTGATTTATGGAATAAACTTAAAGTTTCTTATCCATGAAAAAACTCGAAATTATTTCAACATATAGACACATACATAAGGAAATTCATCAAACAGTTAACTAAGCAAAACCAAGAACAGTTTTTGTTAATAAATTCCAGATAATCAGTTGTATAAATGCTCGTAATGTTTGCAGGTAATGAAGTTTTACTTACTGCTGATTCTTGTGCAATCCTTTTTGCAATATCAGAGGTCCTTGAATATCTAATAATTGGTCTTCGTTTTAATGCCAAGAAAACCGCACCAATACCATCAACAGCTCGGTCACAAAAGTGCTGCAAACTAGAAGGATCCACAACTGCAGGGAGCATATAATGGTGATTTGAGGGCATGTTTAATGTGAAGTGGTAAGGATCAACAGCAATGAAGTCTGCATAAAACTCCTGCAAAATCAAGATGAGACCCATATAAGGGCCAAAGCTAAGCTTTTTAAATTGTGGTCTAAAAGTATGGAGCATCTCAGGAAAGTCTTAAAATTTGTTTAGACACCACAGAAACCTATGAAAAAAACTATGATGTTAACAAAAATTCACATTATGGGCAGGTGAAACATTTCAAATCGCCATAAGAACAACGCAGAATAATTTCTTTTGATTTTACCAATGCATCATCTATTGATATGAAGAAAATATTCTCCAATTGATGTTTAGATCAAACCATTACTACAAGGACCTCCTCAGCATGTTAAAGAGTTAGAAATGTCACACATTGCTGCTCTCAGATAAGCTGAGTCCTGGATGGGGTGGTTTAAAAGTCCTTAAAGATTTCAATAAAGCAATATGCTACAAAGAGTCAAAGCTGTGCCCCTATCTTAACGTCCAAAGATCTCATTTATGCACCAGAAATGGCTCTCTTTCTCCATCTTGCAGCAGATTTCGTGTATAATAGTTTAACCAACAATGGATAAACTCCAGACTTTTGATATTTTTGACAATTGTATTGTTTAAATAAGAGCTAGGTACAGAAGACCAAACGATACATTACCTCCAGTCAAGAAAAACAACATCAGCATATTAGACTTACCTGAAGTTGTTGGACAACTTCCTGTTCATCTGAATCGGCTAAAAGATGAATCTGGGTATCCTTCAACATGTTGGAGAAAACTGTAAAAGTCCAATGCCAGGTGAAAAAGGTTAGACTGGTTAATACAAAACTTTTCATGGTAAAATCAAATTATAGCCACATCCAATTGCAAGAGATACAAAGAGCTTACACAGGTGATACTCTCCAAACCTGGGATTAGACAGCTGACGCCGCATGTGCTGAATATTTTCTGATGTAGGCCGAAGAAAATAAACTGCCTTGAGATGTGACATAGATTCTTTTGACTTGGAAATGGAGTCTATCAATTCTACCAAAAATACTTCTTTCTGAAGTAGCTCTGACTGTGAATAGACAACACTCACAATGCTAACCTGTGACTCAGAACGCAGTATTACCAACAATCAAAACCAGAATTTTCCTTTCCTTTTATTGATTCAATTATTAATTTGGTTGATCCATAAAGAAAGTCCATAAACTAGCATGAAATGCAAAATAAAACCTCCAATTCTCATGAAGTTGAAGTTATCAAAATAGGTGACGTGGACACAACTAGTATTTCTTCCATTATAAGATCTCTACAACAATGTGTTAGGTTGAAAACTGAATTAGATGGGAGTCATAGATGCCAGGGTCTTAAATTTGTAGGGTTTTCAGAAAGTACAGCTAGGACTATAAAAGATACTAAAGTACTCTAGCTAAGCTTGTGCCTTGCTGTCATAATCTTGGACGAGGTGCATTTCGGCTATGTTAGGATTTGGACTAAGGGAAAGGGAAGGGAGAGGGAGAGGTACCCTACACTTAGACTTTCCTTTCATTTCCCACTTCTTTTGCTTTTGTCTTTTGACAGTTCCAAATACTGGAAATTATAGAATCCACCTTCCTTTCTTCTCCTCTTCCTCCATTCCTCTCCAAGGTTCTTACACATTCTGTTAACTATATCCAGCACTTCAAACAAAAACAAAAGTCAGATTTTCTCCTTAAGCATTTCACTACCATCAATCCGATATAATCCATGCCAGTTGTGGTTGCAAAAGGGAGAAATGAAAAAAACTTGACAAGCATTATAAAACATGTATACCATTACAGCAACCATGCTTGTATCCAAATTTGCATCAAATCACAAAGGGCAGCTATAGAGGATGGAGAGGAGCTCCCTCTCCAACTTCAAACTTCCAGCTGAAACTGTCTAATAACTTATGGCTATATTCAGTAAGGTTATATATACAGCATACTCAAACATATACCATATAAATTGACAAAACTCATGCAGCAACCGTCAAACAAAAGCATTAATCTTCTTTGTACCAAGAACTAATAGTCAATATGCAGCAACAACCAATTGCTCGTGGACTCCAGGATGAGCAAAGATCCATTCAAGACAAAAGAAAAAACCGAAAAACGATAACAATGAACTTTGCCTGATTAACTAGGAGCAGAAATTCGAGGCCTCATTACCAATAAAATACCAAATCTGCTTATAATAAATTGAATCGATCACTTTCAGTTCCTAATTATAGCAAATTCCATGATATTCTACCCTCCGATCATAACAATTTTCGTTACTACTCCATTTCGAATAACAGTGAACATATTATTTGAAATTAATGATAACAACGAAAGCTAAACAAATTAAAATAATAAATTAAAGCAATTATCCAGATGAAATTAAAGTAAATTGGGATTAAAAATGAAAAAAAATATTATATTACCGTTTGAGAATCGAGAATGAGGACTTTCATGCCGGAGATGTCCTGTAACATCCGATTGACGTAATCCCGAACCGCCGATACCAGCACCATCTTCGATTTTTCTCTAGACTCGCCCTTTAAGATCAACGGCTGTGATTGATGATCAGGTAACGACCTGTTCCCGAGAAGTTGGAGCAGTTTGTTTGGTTGCTTTCCTCTTTCTCTTTTTGTCTTCGGAGCAAAAGAAGATTCAGATCTGCTTAAGCGTAGAGGGAAATAGAATTTTCTGAAGCCTTGAAAATGCAAGAAGAGAAGAGAAGAGAAGAGATGAACCGAAACGCTGCGTTGAACTCTTTAGCCTGTTGTGTTCAACGCAGCGTTTCGCGTTCTATTTCTCATTTATGTATCTTACTAAGGGGTTGTTTGATTAACCATTGAAAAATTTTAAACCATTGAAAATGAAAATTTTCAATGCTTTCATTTTTTCATTGTGTTTGATAATAAAAGCTAAAGAACCACTTAATTGGAAATTTTCAATGAAAAAGCATTGAAAATAATAAGTAGCTCTTAGGTTACTTATTTCATTCAATAATTCCATTTAAGGAAAAAATCACACATTAATTACATTTAATATTGTATTCTTTCCTTTTAACCACTATTCTTTCCTTTTTATTAATTATCAATGCATTTATTTTTCATAAACTTTCATTTCTCTTATAATAGTTCAAAAATAAATTTATTCAAACATAATAACTTATCAAACAATTTTTACATAATAAATTCAGTACTTAAATTTTTCAGAAGAAATTTTCAGCACTTAATTTTCAGTGCTTAATTACTTCAGTTTTATCAAACAGCACCTAAGATGCATGCATCTATAATCCGTTAGGCCCAATTCAATTTCAGCCCAACAAAACGAGTATTCCCCTTTTGGGGACAATTGTTAAGTGGTCTAGTTATGGGCTTATTATGTTCTAATGGTGCAATGGATTAATTTTTTATCATGACAAGTATAATGTTCAATTTTATTCTTTATATAAATGTAGTACAATTGACATGAATTACGCATTTTATACTTTTTAAACTTCTCCTTTAAACAACCTACCATTTGTTTTTTCAATGAGTTTTTAATTTTTTTTTACCATTATTTTAAATTTCTTTCTTTAAAAAAATTGTAATTGCTTTAAATATATTATTATTCTTTTTATAACTATTTTTAAAGTATATTATCTTTTAAATTAAAAATTTTATTTTTATTTTCTTCCATTATAAGAAGTTATTATTGGTGATTTTTTACTTTAAATTTGTTAGAATTAATTTTAATTCATCAACTAAAAAACTCAAACACGTTGAACATTCTAAAAAGAAATTTTAAAAATAAAAAAACCCCTAGAATTTAACATTATTACAAAAATATTGGTAAAGAATTTAAAGCATAAAAAATAGAAATGAAAATTTTTTGAGAGAAAGTATAGAAATGCTTCTCTAAATATAGGTCCAAATACCCTCTCACCCCTCTTTTAGCACAATTTCATTTGTCAAGATTTATAACAAAAAGAGTTTGTGACGCAACATAGGAAAATTTTGGAATCTTTCTTGTAAAATTTTGTATCATCTTCACCAAAAGAACAATATCCTCTCATCAAAAGATGAAAATCACAAGCAAAATGAGTAGTTCGGTGTTGACCTGGTCTCCTGCTTTGCTGCCCTTGATATATACATACATAAGTATATATATTTATAGTTTTCATGAGTAAATAAGTCTAGCTAACTACCAAACATGCTGGCAACATGGCACTGCGCCAGAGAAAAAACCTATAACAATTATGATGGAAGAGCCCAATTCCGTCTAACTACCACCATAATAAAAAAGTACGATCGATTTCTCAAAGGCCAGAGGTTGGCTTTGGTATTATTAGATAGTTTATTAGTCTTTGATTATGATAGTTTATTAACCTTTCATTTTGATTTGCTATTTCTTAATTAAGTCGTTGTTGTTACCATGGAGCAATAGGTTTGATTTCTACTACTCAACCACCATTACTTAATTTTTGTTAATTGACTTTCATGAATCAATATCACTTTTGAGAGACCATCTTTAATGAAGTAAGGTGAAAAAGATCTTTCTCTAATTTATATTAATATATTTTTTTATAAAACCCTTCAACAATCACCTTAGGATCCAATTAATTTGAAGTTGAATTATATCACGTCAAACTCTAAAGATAGAAAATTTTCCCTTAATTCAATGTCGAGCTGCGCTATGTTAAACCCTAAAGGTGGAAAGTTCTCTCTTAATCCGAAATCTGTTCCGAAGCCTATTAGTATGGAAACCTTAACATGGATGATGCAACAATGTCGATTAACATTTTGCCAAGTAATCATTAGATTCCACACTATTGTCTGATATTTGGTCACATAAATTTTGGTCTTGTGAGCAAAATGGGAATTTACCTTTGGCAATTATGGTATGGATTTGATCTCACACTTTATTTAAGGACCAATTTATTGCATTTATTTTACTAGAATTATTAGGTACGGAAAAAGAATCCCAATATAGAGGAGCTTTCTCGTATTTTTGATTTATTTCGTGCTAATTAAATTTATTTATAGATTTCTAAAATGGAATGGAGAATCTTGTCAAATTTTTTTTATTATATTAAAAAAATTAACAGGAATAGACTGAGAGAGAACAGAAAAAAAGAAGAAGAAGAAAAGAAATATGACTACTGCCAATTTCTTCTTCTTTTTTTTCCTCAAACAATTTTCTCTTTCTTTCTAGACAATGCGGATTTGTGGTTAAATTTTGTCTTAAATTTGACCAGTCTTAAGAATTGACCAATCCATCACCAACACCAACAACACCATGCCAAAAAGCCAGCCATAATCAGCTAATAAAAAATAAAACTAAATAAAAATATTCCAAATGTTTCTTCCTCTTGAGTTCTGAAGTTCCAAAAACAGGTAACTGCCGCTCTCTCTGCTCATTTTTCACAGCCTTTGGATCACGCACGCAGCAAAGCCAAACTCTCTCCCAAAAAACAAATATTAACCTGAGTAAAGTCCTCAAAACCTCCAAAGCTATAAACAAATGATATTTTCAGTTTCAGCTGTTCTCTGATAATAATTCTCTAGAGATGAGAGGCCCTTCCCTCAGTCCCAAGGAGCCTCGCCTCCGCGTCTCTGCTTCCGCGTCGGTTCATCTTTCTCTTCCTCATTTTTTGTTGTCTGTCGTTTCATCTTCGAAGTTCATTTCTAGTGACTGCTTTCATTTTTTAAGTTGAAATTTTGATCCAGCTACTGCGCACTCTTGTTTGTTTGCCTGGAAAATGCACCGAGATCTGTTTGAATTTGGCTTTGATTTGTTTGTTTTTACTTCGATTTGCGTCATAAATGTTGTAGATGCTTGAAGAAATTTCCTTCTTTGGTAGGTATTTTTATGCGCGTTTTCCTTTAGCTTTTTGGCTGTTGAAAAAGGTCAAATATGAGGTAGAATGATGAGCTATGGCCTAGAACGGCCCTCTCTAACTTTAACTAATTAAGTTTTAGACTGTTTTTGCATTATTTCTCCTAATTATTCAGCCTTAAGTTTTGCTTGTATTAATGTTACTATTATTGTTTATATGAATCGGTTTTTAGTGGTTATGGAGTCTTCGCACCGGACTGAGTATTCCACGGAATTGTCCTTTTAGTATAATTGATGCTTTATTAAATATATTTACTATGATTTTGACTTCTTATCTGATGAAAACTTAGGACTCTTCCATCTTCGTCATGTTTTAATTGATTTCCGAATAAGAAAGGAACGCTGAGATTTTGAATTAAAGTGACTAGTAATTAATATAGTTTTAGGATAAATAATGGTTTGGTTAATATAGTGTTATGATTTGACTTCTTATATGATGAAAACTTGTGACTCTTCAATCTTCATCAAGTTTTAATTGATTAATTAGGAGATGAAGTACGCGGTGATTTGGGTTAATTGAGAGTTGACTTTGTAGTTTATCAGAAGTTTAAAGTTATGAATGTAAAGCTTCGTGGAGTTAAACTTAGAAATGAGATCTTAATTTGAAATATTTGGCGACATTGTGGAAGTCAGAGGCAGCAGCAAGATTATTGTACTTGTATTATGCAAACACTAATTTTGTGAAGATGTGAATGCCTTGAAATCTTTGGAGATGTCTTGCGTTATTTGAAGTTACTTTGCTTTTGCATATCAGAGCTCTAAAGCTTGTACTTATTCTTCAATGAGATTAGATTTGATATGGATTATATTATTGCACTGTGAAGGAAAGGATAAATTTGCCTTTTTCTATTCGAGGTGCATTTTGTATGAAGAACCTTTGGTTTTTTGTGGTTTTGACTTTTGTCTCTCCTTTGTTTGGTTCATGGACATGGACTGATGCGCCTTATAATTGCATTCTTACAGTGAAGACACGAGCAGAAGGGAGTTTCAAAGAAATAAGGTTTTTAAAGATGTTGAGAAGGCCCTCCATGTTCCCATTCGATGCAGGAATTGGAATTGCAAGATATCTACGTTGAAAGCTGTTCTGGTTATAATCCTGTTGGGAACTCTCTTCACACTCCTTCGCTCTCCTGCTGTCTATGTTTCAGATCGTCCGTCCAATTCTGTATCTCGGTATATGCTACCACCAGTTCTTATGTCTGTTAATAGTTATGTCCAGGCTCTGATAAGTGTTTTCTGTTGGAAAATAAGCCATGTGTGTGTTTGAGCGTGTGTATATATCTGAGTGCATATATGTGTGTGCCTGTATCTACCCGGCTATTCAGCTATCATGAGTAATAACCTCTATATTGTTTGCTTTCAACTTGACTACCTTGAATATCAATCATGTCCTGAAAGGCCAGGAGAAACGAGTTTGCCGGCGTTTATATTTAACATAACTCTTGTTTCTGTTCTATTTTTTAGTTATTCTGATTTTGAAGTTGAATTTCATATTATTTGCAGGCCTGGTTTTGTAGACAGATGGATAAGAGACAGTGCAGTTGCAGATCCTCGTTATATATCAATGTTGGATGTCAACTGGGATCACATCTCGAATGTTATTGAAAAGCTGACAGACAGGGATGAATATCAAGGAATTGGCTTGTTGAACTTCAATACCCGCGAAACTGATGAATGGAAGCAGCTGCTACCAGATGCTGAGCATGTTGTTCTGCAACTGGAGTATGTTGCAGACAATGTAAACTGGGAATCCCTGTACCCTGAATGGATAGATGAAGTAGAAGAATTTGAGGTTCCCACTTGTCCTTCTCTTCCTAGTCTTCAAGTTCCTGGAAAACCACGGATTGATCTCATTGCTGTCAAGCTTCCTTGCAATAAGTCAGGAAAGTGGTCAAGGGATGTTGCACGTCTACACTTTCAGCTAGCAGCTGCAAGGCTTGCTGCCTCATCCAAGGGGTTTCACCCAGTGCATGTGCTTTTTGTGACTGACTGCTTCCCCATCCCAAATCTTTTTACTTGCAAGGACCTTGTTGCACGTGAAGGGAATGCTTGGCTGTATAAGCCAAACCTGCATAGGTTAAGAGAAAAGATTAAACTGCCAGTAGGGTCATGTGAACTTTCAGTTCCTCTCCAAGCTAAAGGTTAGTTTCAAACTAGTTTCCTTCAAGATATTTTTTCGTAAAAATTCTTCTGCTTTTCAGTTTTACTGAAGCTGGGAAGTTTGAAATTTTCTGTCACTATCAACTTTTTTACACATTAGAATCTTTTAACTGGGATAAGAAGCTTTGTTGAGGAAACTTGAATGCATTGAATCAGTGGCAGTGATTGATATGATAAAAACTACTCACCTGAATCATCTTTTTGATCTCTATAATTCTTGCTAGTTAGGGTGGTTCTATAGGCATTCTAATTGTTGCTTGCAACTTCCCCCTTCCCCTTTTAATCTTTTGTACATTGACTCTTTTTTATGTTGATCTCCTCCATCTTGGAAATGATGACTTGAAGTCCGTTACCTCTTAATGGTTTCTGAAATACTATGATTAGATGGTTTTCCCAAGTCTGGAAGGCTTAAGCTAACCAAATAATTTGAACAGAGTATTTCCATTCAGAGAGAGCACACCGTGAAGCATATGCAACAATCCTACACTCTGCTCATGTGTATGTTTGTGGGGCCATTACTGCTGCTCAGAGTATCCGCATGTCAGGTTCAACAAGGGACCTTGTGATACTTGTTGATGACTCAATCAGCGATTATCATAGAGGTGGCCTCAAAGCTGCTGGGTGGAAAATTTATACAATCCAAAGAATCAGGAATCCAAAAGCTGAACCAGAAGCATATAATGAATGGAATTACAGCAAATTCCGCCTTTGGCAGTTGACTGATTATGACAAGATCATTTTCATTGATGCTGACCTCCTTATTCTAAGGAATATAGATTTCTTATTTGAGATGCCAGAAATTTCTGCTATAGGAAACAATGCTACGCTCTTCAACTCTGGTGTGATGGTTGTTGAGCCATCAAATTGTACATTCCAACTACTAATGGATCACATCAATGAGATTGAATCCTACAATGGTGGGGACCAGGGGTATCTCAATGAAATCTTCACTTGGTGGCATCGGATTCCAAAACACATGAACTTCTTGAAGCACTTCTGGGAAGGAGATGAGGAGGAGAAGAAAGAGACGAAGACTCGCCTCTTTGGAGCCGATCCTCCAATCCTTTATGTCCTCCACTATCTGGGCAACAAACCATGGCTATGCTTCCGGGACTACGATTGCAACTGGAATGTGGACATTCTGCAGGAGTTTGCTAGTGATGTTGCTCACAAAACCTGGTGGAAGGTACACGATGCCATGCCAGAAAATTTGCAGAAGTACTGTTTACTTAGGTCCAAGCAGAAGGCACAATTAGAGTGGGATAGGAGGCAAGCTGGGAAAGGGAATTACACTGATGGCCATTGGAAACTTAAGATAAAAGACAAGCGGTTGAAGACGTGCTTTGAAGAATTCTGTTTCTGGGAAAGTATGCTGTGGCATTGGGGTGAAAAGAACTGGACAGATAATGCAACTGCTACCCCGTCACTCCCTGCTACAAACAACAAGGCATCTCTCTCTTCCTAATGATTCTTCTTTTTTTCCCTCCCCTTCATATTTTCAACATATATCTTCTGTGCAGATCACATAGTCAACACCTAAAAAGAAAGTATATACATTTGAGTTCCATCCAATGGTTATTTGGAAATATGTCAGTTTTGAACTTCTTTCATTAGTTCAATAACATTTCGTTAAATGCATAGCTATATTCCTTAGTTCCGTATGAGTTTTTGGTTGGAGATGTTTTGCCTTTCAATGCATTTTTTTTTTGGGGTACAATTCGGGGTCTAAGACCCAGGGGAGGGGGGTGGCAGGGGTCGAACCCCTGCCTTGGTGACCTCCCTTGCCTTTCAATGCATTATTGCAAAAGCAATTGATGCCGGCTTTGCAATAATTTTTGACAGAGTTCTACTAATCACTCCAGCATTGCTATCATTAGGTGACACAAATATTAAGGTCAAGTTATGCAATTAGTCCATTTACCATACAGAAAATGTGAATTTAATCTTTCTACTATGATTTGATTAAATAATTTCAATATCAATTTTATTTTTGGCCTTAAAAAAAGATCACTTTTATTTCATAAGAAAAAAATAATACCTTAAGTTTATGGGCGGGTCGGACTGAGATTGAAGCCAACCTTAAAAGTCGGTTGGGCCCAGTACGAGCCATCCGAGGCCCACCAATTAATAAATACTTAATATGAAAGCGGAAGTAAGCAGTAACCGACACCGTTTGAGAGCCGCACTCCTCCCATATTTATTGTGTTTGGCTTGAGCTTCGTTGTCTCTGTTTTCTCAGAATACAATCCTGAGAAATTGCTTTGGCAGTTCACTTTCTGAGAGCACTTAGAAAGAAAAAAAACTTACATCTCCAAAATCGTAATAAAGGCAAATAATGCATTTATTAGTTTCATCTTTGAACTTTAAACGCTTTGCAACAGTAGTAGTCCCGGTATATGCTCCATCACCCACCGCCGCAACTTGTAGTCATAGCTCCCACAAGCTTCCAGGCTCTGCTCACAAGTTTTCATTACCGGTCCGGACATACCCTTTTGCTAGAATCCCAAAGAAGTCCCCTTCTTCAGTTATGGTCCAAGCCAGGAAGAAAAGCTCCGAGTCTGAACCACTTTTGAAACCAACTATTGTTGAAGAAGTTACAATGGACGAGGAAGACGAGGAAGACGAGGAAGATGAGGAAGATGAGCACCTTCTGTTTGATGATTTTGAGGATGGTAATTTTATGAATACTAAGCATCCATTTGCTGTCTCTTTCTTTTCTTTTATCAAATTCATTCTAACTTTCAATATTTATGCTGTATTTGGTTGCTAAATGCTAATGAAACTTTAATTATAGTTGGGAATTTAAACGAAAATGTGAAGTAAAGGAAACAGTACTGTTGAGAAGGTTAGCGGCATGACCGTATGGGGATGGGGGTTCGTTTTCCATTTGTTGCTTTGAATTGTCTTTTGAGGTATTATTTGGGCTCATATGCTCGTTGTTTAACGAAGGGAAACTCAGAGAAAAAGCTACTTTGTTTTAGTACTAGGGGAGTTAGTGAGTTGAGAGCTGGCTCAACTCGAAAAATACTCAAGCTCGATGAGTGGAAATTTGAGCTAGAGCAACTCAAGGCGGAGTCAATTGTACTGAGTGCAAGTATCTTGACACCCTGCTCAAGCCTATTCTTTCTTTCTTTCTCATTAAGAGAATTTAAAATATGTTTTACATAAAGATCTTTTATTATAAAAACAATAATTTGACATTCAAGATGCTAGATTTCTTTCCTGAGTTGAGCTCAAGTTCGAAAAATAAAACTCGATCAAGCTTGAACTGTGTCTCAAGCTTTGAGTCTATAGTAAAGCTGTTAATGGAGCTTTACACTGCGTAAACACCTATTTACAGTATTTACTGAACATTTCCATGAAGCGTTTATCGAACATTCAGCTATTTCATTCTTTACAATTTGAAAATATCACTTTTATATTGAATGAATGTCTAATGCATAAATGAATGTTCTTGGCTGTATAGATGAATCAATGATAGACAATGATGATGATTATTTTGGAGAGGAGTACATAGAAAATGAAACTGAACTATATGTAAGTTTTACTGCAGAAATAATTGGCAACATTTCCTATATTTTTTGTTCAAAGCTGACACAATTTGCTAAAAAGGTATCTGTGCATTTTTGAAGGTTGGTGATGGAGCTGGAGGAGGAGGAATTACTCTTGCTGGAACATGGTGGGATAAAGAAGCATTAGCATTAGCTGAGGATGTATGCCTGTCCTTTGATGGTGAATTGGGTATATATGCCTTCAAAACATTGTCGAATTCCTCCATTCAAGTCCGCATCGAAAGACTTACTAATAAGTAAGCATTTATTGACACATATTTTATGAGAAAATTCTGGTAAAACATGTGTTCTCACTTAGTGATATATTTACTTAAGCGAAATGCTGTAAAGGGCTACATCTCAGTTTGTGTTGCTTTGTTTGCTTGAATCTACTAATGATTCATCTGGTTTGATATTGAATGGACGCACATAAATTTAATAGGATATTTTTTAACATTTCCCGTTTTCAATGCATGATATCTTATTGAAAGTGGAAGCTATAATTTACTGGTTAATGCAAATTTCTTATGGTAAGACTTGAGGTTGCACGAGTAATTTACCTTCAACTAAGTAAATTTCCATTTTCATTGAACTTTCTGTTATACATCTATGATATTTACTTTCTAAGGGCCCCTCAGAATAAATTTCTATTTTCCTTTTTGCTGATCCTAAAAGTTTAACTAGCAACTATAGAATTGAAATTGCTATCTGAATAGTTTTAACTGGATAGCTTTTCATGGGTGGTGTCCTCCCCTTAGTCATGCAAAAGAGTAGAGCTAGCATGTGAAGTCAGAATTTGTGAAGGTGCAGTTTTTAGTGACATATCAGAGTCTTTTCTGGACAGTTGCTACCCATTTGTTAAAAATGTGTTAACTGTTTAGTCACCTTTATTCTGAGTTCTTTCTACTTTTCTTTTGTCACATATAATTGTTTTTGGTCAGCTATTTGTTGTAGTTCATTTTCTTCCAAAACTTATTACCTATCCACTTAAAGGAAAAGGAGTGCCTCTCAGAGTCTGATTTATAATGATCTGTGATAGGTCTGGTTCCCCTAGTATGGAAGATATTGAAGCTTTTTCTGTAAGCTATAGAGCTAGATTGGATGAAGCTGAGCTTGGTAGATCAGTGCCTGAGAATATAACCTTGGAGGTAAGTGATATTTAGTAATCACTATTTTCTGTTTTGTTATTTCTTCTATGTGATTGTGGTCAAAGACAACTGCCTTTCTGAATGGGCTAAATTGCCTAATGGTGCAATCTGATGCCAACTTGAAGCAGGTATTTCATATTTGGCCTTGGCTTATGTATATTAGATGTTAGACATGGTCAAGTCCTGTTTCTTTTGGAGCTGAAGTTATTATATCTGCCACTGTCTATGGTGACTAAAGTCATCAAGTTGGAATTTGTATTTCGGTTTATGCATCAGATTTAGCTGTCAGATCTAAAAATGTCTCTTACCTGCAGGTGTCATCTCCAGGTGTTGAAAGAGTAGTTCGGATACCACAAGATCTAGAGCGGTTTAAGGATCGCTCTGTGTATGTGAAATATGTGACTGAGGCAGCAGAAAGTGGTTCGCTTTCAGAAGGTGATGGCATTTTCAGGCTTGTCTCTTTTAACATGGAAACAAAATGTTGCACCTGGGGTTTAGCAGATGTGAGAATAAATAGAGAAAAAGCAGGGAAAGGAAGACCACTTAGCAAAAAGCTGAAGGAATGGCGTTTGGAAACTACCTTTGATTCTTTACGCTTAGTCAGGTTGTATTCTGAAATATGAATATTTTTCTTTCCCCTCCCAATACCTGCATAGTAAAATAGCTAATTGCTCCTTTTGGTATCGTGATCTACCATTTGAAATGTATGACCTTTGAAATTATATTGTGTCTTTAAATATGTTGTACAGCTTTGTTGTATCACTGTATAGAAGTTGATAAACTCTGCTCAAGTTGTTGATTATTTGGTTGTTTACATATTTGGCGTGGGGAATGAAAGAAGAAAAACTAATAAGTGCATAAGTGGTATAGTTGGGAATTTGGCAAGATGTGAAGGGGCTGCATACTGGACATAAGTTTGAAATATCTTGAGGTTGAAATTGGTCGGCTCTGATTCCGGAGTTAAAAATAACAAGTACACAGTAAAACAACCGACCAATTGTGCAAATCTCTTGGTCTTTTTGCTAGAATCTTTCTAATTCTTCTAATGCCTTTAAATTTTAAACCTTCTGGACTTTAGAATGTAACATAAATGCCCATATGCAGAATGTGGCGCTTGGAAAATTTGCAGGTCTATATCAGCGTGAAGGTTCTGATTCGACAAGAAAGATTTCTTTGTGGTTTCCTGAAGGTTTGCACATTATGTGTTAGCCGCAGATCTTATCCCATGTAATGCCTAGCTTCAAATTAACTTGGATTGGAGTCATAGGTTAATACAATGAAAAATTTTACATGACATACATGTGCACATATTCTTAGGGGAATTAGAAATAACTTTCACCTAGTGAAAATTCTCCCATTTTGAAGAACTTAAGTCCTACACCATTTGGACAAATTTTATACATAGTAGAAGAAGGTTCATTTGTGTATTATTTTTCAAAAATTCACGTACCACCCTTCGAGAGCTACTTGGCTTTTACAAAAAATTTAGGATACTCCGTAGTGAGTCTAAGAATTTTTGAAACTGTTGCGGTATTTTTCTGAGTATCCGAAGTTAGAGAAAAATATTGTAGGAAAGAATGTCGCAAGGCCGATGGCATTTTCGTAAATATTAGCAAAGTCACAAATTGAATTTTTCTTCATTGAAAATGATTTTTTCTACAGTATTGAAGAGTCTCATACTATTATACACTGTCCAAACTTAAAAACTTTCAAGTTGCTGCGTGAAGTTATCTGGTGAAAATTACCATTTTGCCCTTGTACAAGTTTTAAATGCCAAAATGGAAAAATTGCTCCCAAGAGCTTAATGACTTAAATACTTTGATAAATTCACCTCATTTTTATCAAATTTTTCCAATTGGTTTTAGTTTTAAAATTCTTTTGTTTTATCCTAGTTCACATAATTTCTCTTTAGGATACAAAGGTAATTTTTGAAATTTAATGAAGGCATCTTTGTAAATTGACAAATTGAATAGTCTAGACTTTTCAAGACCATTTTTTTGGCTTTCTTCTTCCTCTTTTTTTTTTGTCAAGGCCGAATTCCCCCATAGCTAATTTTCCTCCACCATTTTTCAACTTCCAAACTTCTAGTTTCTTCCACACAAACCTTTCCCACCAAAACTACATCAAAACCCCATCAAATTTCATCCAATTTTCCAAGAAAATGCATCACTTCAACTTCCAAACAATCTTTCCATCAAGAAAGTTTGAAGAAAAACCTTGCAAATTTCACCAACTATATAAGTTTCAAGTTTTCATCAAAACTCAAGATGTGTTTTCATTTCCTTTTATTTCTTTTATAATTTTAGCAATAAAATTATAATTATTAATTAGCTTCATGCATGAAGATTTTGCATTTTCTTTAAATTGTTATTAGTTTATGGTTCCAAACTTTCACAATGTTCATGCTCCATGAGGCTAAGGCATTGTTAGAGAATGAAAGTGTTAGGATAGTCTCTTGAATGTAAAAAAACATAGATGAATAGAGAAAAATATAGTTTAGCACTTAAGTGATCAATTTCCACAAGAATGACATTAGGTCATCCTAGAGAAAGTGCCATATTTTGGGTAATGGCCATGGGATTTTATTCCATAAATGGTAGTTTGGCAATATTAGAAGATGATGTAAATCAAGAAATTGGTGGAAAGAATAATGGTTAAGGTAGTTGTAGTGTAAACCTCCATTATAGCATAAAGGAACCCACATTGGGCAAGTACCATGAGGAGGCTTAGTTAAATGCCATTTAGAGTTTGCGTAAGTCACAAATGTGGTAAGAAATAAATGTGGGTAGTTAGTGTGAATGTGATTAAACAAATCCCATGGTGAAAAATGACCATTCCAAGGTTATGGGAAAAACACATATTTACCTCCAAACCACAATGTAGGTGTTCAAATCTAATTCCTTTTGATTGGTGGCATCCTTATAACACATTTAAGCCTTAGGAATTGAAAGAGCCGAATTTTCCCTCTTAAAAACCTCAAGGCCGAAAATCACATAATGTAGAGGCAAAATCATCCAACTTTTTCGTTTTAAGCTTTTAGGCAAAATGGGAAATTCTTACAAGCACTATTCATCGAAACGAACTTACTCATACCTTAACCATGCCAATTGAACCACTAGAACTCAATTTAGACACTAAGCATCCATATTAGTAAACTAGTCAACAACTAGTCCAAATTACAAATTCTCCTACCATAGCTTGTATTAACACTTTAAGTGAATAATTATTTAGGTGGGAGACTTCTTCAAAGAATAAAGAAGGAGAGGATTAAAGGGAGTGCACACCCTCCCTATACTTGTGAGTGGGACTTATTTGACCTAAAGTTGACTTTTCCAATTTTACTACATTTTACTTGCTATGATTTTTAAATGCAATAAGTCTATGTTTTATGAATATCAAAAGATGAAATTTTATGATAAATGTGGAAATTTGCATGATTTTCGTTAGAATGGATTTATTTAAGAACTTAGTAAATTGATGCCTAGTTATATGCTTATCTTGGAATGAGAGAATTTTAATGTTGTCTTAAATTGCATAAATAGCCATTGAGCATACTACATAGTGAAAATGTTATTGCTATTGCCCTAGTCTTATTTTGGTGGATGAGTAGAGGTCATTGCAGTGGCGCCTCTCACGGTCCGACCTTGTGGAGGCGACGTGAGTAGGCTTTCACTCCCACTTGGGATGGATGGTACATGGGTTATTGCGCGTACTGAGATAGTGATTATGCGACCTCAGTGGGAATACTGTGGATATAGCCATGCACCACCAGTGGTGAAGGCCCACGCCAAAACCGAGAAAAAGGGCTTTTTGCTTCCTAAATAAATAAATAAAAAGAAGAGAGAACCTATCTCGGCGGGCTTAAATCTCATCTTAGCCGGTTAAGATTTGAGCAATGTGTTTTGGTAAGCCATTTAAATTCATAAACTTGAATTACTAATTGGAATTTTATAAAATGTTGAAGTCTAAACTTTATGTTGAAGTCTAAACTTTATGTTGAACAGTTTACTTAAATTTTCTCATAATTTACATAAGAATTATTTTATGATGAGATTTCATGTTGTGTAGTATTTCATGATCTTTTCTCACTCACTGTGTATAGAAAATATACTCACCCCATTTTTCTTATAAAATTTTTCAGGCCGGTAGTGTAGATATAAAGTAGACCATCCAGAGGAGTAACTCGACCGGGGCCGATATTTTTACCGAGTATATGATCGAGTTTTTGTAAATTAGTTATGAATCCACCCGCACCATTTTGGTACTTCTCACTTTTGATGTATTTAAATACTTAAAAGAAATATTTTCTATATACTAATAATTTTATGAAAAAGACTTAATTTCATCACTGTATAACATTTTATTTTTCATAATGAATAATATGCATTTTACATATTTGATAAATTTTATTTAAACACAATTGAGCTGTGAGAACTACAAGCCTTGCGTACTTGGAGTTTCAGGTGAGCGCGTCATTCGAAATTCCTAATAAGCGGCGATTGTCATATTTCGACCCTCCGGATCGGGATGTGACATCCCGATTCCATGATCCCCTGTTTACATTATCTTTATGTAAGTTTCAGTGGCTTGATGACAATTTGATTCGTTTACTGCATTTTCTGGTGCTAGTAGTAGGTGATGTTTCTTGTAGGGTATTTGATTACGAGCATAGATCCAAAAACATGGGACAGATGATGTTTTAGGGGCCAATGTTAAAGTTATATGTCATCCTTTCAGTAACTCAAACTTGTGCTTATTTAAATTTTGAGAGTAAGTTAGGTTCAATATTAGAGTAATCTTAGCTGAGGTTAAGCCTCACTTCATGAACTAAAATATGATCAACTTGCCTTCTCATCAGTTCTTTCTTCTACCATACAGGTATGATATTAATTTGTTAGACCCTTTTGGCAACAAAAACAAAAGTTCTAGTCACAAACCATCGTTCAATCTTTCTCTAATCAGTAGCTAAAGCAGTGCACCTTTTCTTTTTACGTTGTATTCTTTTCATCTTTCAAAGGCTTGAAAGGTTCTTGCTTTACTATAATCTGGATGTGATATTGGTTTGACTGGCGGAGGAGGGAGAATGTGGCAGAAGTTAGCCCCGCATTATTGTTATGTCTTTCACCACAAGATCTTGACTGGTTCAAGGATCACACTGTTTGTGTAATACATAATGGAGGTAGCTGAAAGTGATTCACTCAGAAATAGGATAAAGAGAGTAGACCCAACGCCATGGTTACTAAAATATGATGATTGGTGCTCAAAAACTGATTTTAAAAGTTGAATGTGATCCTTACTCGCTAACTTAGGGTTATAATTATTTCAAATTTGGGAGTACATAAGGTTTTCGTTATATGTTTTTCCTTAGCTAGCTAGTCTGCAGTTCTTATGTACTAGGGGTAAATAATCAACTTGCCTTTTGTATCTATTGTTTGGCTTGAAATATATGATGTTGATTATGCCTTTGTGGGAAGAAAAGGAAAAAGGTTCAAGTCCCACTCATTTCTTCATTCTTTATATTGCCTTTTTTTTTAGAGTACTCTACCTTTTTATCTCTTCTTATCATTGTTTTCAAGCTTAAAGTTTCTTGCTTCAGTGTAATGTGGGGGCAATGTTGGTTTGAATGTCTCAAGGAATACAAGTATTCAAGTCCTACATCATTGTTATGACAGTTAACTATTTGTTTCTTTCTGTTATTACTATATTCCCGACTGTTATAATGCTTTTGGTATCATCAATTTATTGAAGTTGATATACATCAGAGTTTTTCAGTCAATATATGTTAGCTATATTATGTGAATTTAAAATTTAAGGGCTCAAACTCTTTTCCCTCCTGCCTCCCACTGTCCCTGCCTGTCAGGTTTTCCTAAAATTGTCATAGTCATTTCTTGAAGTGTACTTGAATCTGAGATGAAGTGTTTCTATTACCTGGTTTATGCACTATGCATCATTAGGTCAGTGACCTGCATTTTTCAGCCTAGATTATTTTCATCACAATGAAATGAAAATGATCAATTCACTTGTGAAGTCTCGAACTCACCTGGCAATTACACAAGTTGCCTACGTTAGGGTTGTCCTAGGTTTCAATTTGGATGGGTTGGGTTGCTGACTTTTTAAGTGAATTCAGATTGATTTGGGTTGTGTAGATCAGAATTTGCCATTTTAAATTCATTTACAGGTGCTTGTTGAGAAAGAACTATTGGAGGTGGCGATCAGTTTTAACCTTCAAGCTTGGTTCAGGTTTGAGTCAATTTGGGCTGATTGGGTTCAGGCCATCATATATGTTCAGGTCAGTGTATATGGTTCAAAATGTTGTCTGAATAACAGTCTGCTTGGGGTTGGGTTTGCGATGATGGAGAGTCGTTTGGATGAGGTTGGTTTCTGCAATCCATACCTATGTAGTACTGCAAAGTTATGAAATGATGAAGTTTATTCTTTATATCTCAATTCTCTTTTTGGTCCTTTGGGGACAAAATATGGAACTTGATGAGCTGAACATGAATGGCAAGGGGCAAAGTATTTCTGACACTTAATGATGCAAAGAAGGTTGTAAAAGACGAAGGACCCCAAACTTTTAGTAGTTGCTTGTAAAATCAGAAACTCTTCTTTATAGTCATGCAGTCTTTGCGTCACTTTTTCATTTTAAAGGAATAAAAGTTGCATTGCCTGTGCCTTGACGATGATATGCAAGAATTAGTTGGTACTCTTTGTCTTTATATTGACTGTGCTCCAAGATGCCCCACTTGCTACCCCCTCAAAGCTTCTTTTGCTTTGGTGGAGACCTCACCATCAGCCTCTTTGATGTTTGGAGCTTTGCATAATTTGCGCGTGCCCCATTCTGAGTAAAGACAATGGAAATTTTCAAATTGATGAATTTCTAAAAGCCCGCTGTTAGTTTCAGCTTAGTGTCATAATCTTTCAACTTTGGTCGTTTTGGCTTTCAACGGTCTGGCATTGTGTTTGGTAGGGAGATCGGTATATATATAACCATTTCCCAATTTCATCCTTTCCCATTCTTTTATAAAGTCGGATTGCTCGATAATTGGGACGAGGAAGGGAAATGCAGAAGTTGGAGTCCCGAAACTCAGATCTACGGAAAATCTAACTCCTAAAAGAGGCAGGTGACCAGATTAGATTAAGACCGGGTTTATTTTCTTGGCTTCTTTTGTTTATTGTTAATGTGCACTTGACCTTCTTCTTTCTGTCTTTTTCCTTTCATAACCTTTTGGACCTTTTGCTTATGTTTCCCCAAATTTAGGTGTGACTTTAAATATAAAAAGGGAAGTCGGGGGGAGCATTACAAACGGTAGTCAAAAGCTTCATCATATCTAGCAAGCTTCTTGATGCTCTACAACCAGCCAAGGCTTTCTTTGGATTCTCATCCAAAGTTTATCTTTATGGATGTTCAATGGCGACCTTATAAGGCAATCGCAAACACTAACATCGAACGGCTAAGCGAATGTTTTTTTTTTTCATTCACATACTCTAATGTCTCTATCACTCCTAAAACTCATTCTCCAAATGTAATCTTCTTTCTGCTTCTATTACATATTTTTTCTCGTACGTGAGAAATTCGGCTCTTAAGATTCGAACTTGAGACTTATTCTTCGGCTGTTTTCGTAAGAATACAATCTTTTATATTTAACCTAGGCTTGGTATCTTTGTATGAAAGTCCGAGCAACATAACCAGCCATTAGAAAAGGGGCTTGGGCAAGATACATGACATCGGAATGACTTTGTCATGGAATAATAAGCAACGCTAAACAGATTTTAAACGCATTAACGATCTTCTAATGAAATAAATCAAACCCCTTAAGCATGGTCTAGTCGGTAAGGGCGAATTTTAAAGTGTGTGGACGAGGCGTACGTTAAAAGTGGAGGCCTCAATGGTAGAATGTTGGGCCAGTCTCCCAGGGTACATATCCAAAAGATCTTGTCCGTCTTAAGTCCCCATTATTAAATCATTCCCTTCCAATACAATCTAAACTCAATTATGTTGCGTTGATGATAAAGCAATACTATTCACCCTATTATTAGGCATTACTCCTAGAAATTCCACGTGTTTAACAGGGTGAACATGTTACAAAATCTACCGGATATTCTAATTATCAAGAAAAATTCTTCCTTCCATTTCGTTATATTTTTCTTGCTTATTCTAATTAACAAGTAGCGTAGTTACGATTTTACGGATTCAGTTACGTGAAAGTTATTTCCGCTTGTCTATCCTAACAAATAGCATAGTTACGATTTTACGGATTCAGTTACGTGAAAGTTATTATAAAATCTCAACACGATATAATTATAGTTACAAATTTCAAACTAAAATGATTAACCACCTTATAATATTCCACGCTTTCCTCAAAATTTGCCCAGGTTCAAAACATTGACTTAGAACTGGTCCTAGTGTCACCGACCCCTGTAGCAAATGATCAAAGGGATCATATTAATTAACATCAAAATCGGATAGTGACAATTTCCTAATGCTATCAATATCATAGATAATTCATGTCTATGTTGTTTTCTTGTGAACCCTAAGTTGCAATTCCATTTGCAACCTTGTAAATAAATACATACAATTATTATTATTAACACCTGTCTTCCTACCTTAATTGACTAGGAGAAACCTTATCTCTAACCCCTCAATGTGATGTTGCTATTTTTGTATATTAGCAAAAAAAAAAAAATTTAAATTCTTAATGACATGTATGAATCTTAGATGAAAAAGCTTTCATGTAACTTGCTCATCTTTAAGTCTGTCATGCTAATAATATGGCATAACATGGAAATTTTATGTGTCATTATTTATGTACATTATGTCAATATTAAAGATTATAAATGTTATTTAAAAAATTACTATAAGTAAGAAACCAAAAATTTAAAAATAAAATTTTGGGAGTTATTTTATGTATCAAGCCAAAAATATATATAATTGTCACAATTGCTTGGTCAAATTTTAACCAAAAAAAAAAACCTCTTAAACTTAAAACTTTTTTTCAGATCCCACAAGAGAAAATTCTCCCAGCACCTATTTTGCTCATTTAAAGGATTTGAAATCAAAATCTTTAAAAGAAAAAGGGTAGTACTAGTAAATTTCTTCCACTCCGCCGATTACTCTTTGATATATATATATATTTTTTTGAGCTAATCACTCTTTTGAGTTTTGAATCAAAGGATTCAATGCAAATTGAGCCCGCGGGTGGTATGACTCGTATCTGCATGGGCTCCACCTTTTAAAAATGGCGCGTGTGATTGATTGAAAAGCCTGTAGTTCTGTACAAGGCAGGGATAAATATAGTAGTGGTAAAAAAGAAAAGGAAAAGGTCAGTAAAATTCGAGGACGGTTTGTTCTGTCGTGACTTTCTATGGTAAAAGTATTTAACTATATTTATCCTAGATTTTCACAAAATAAAAAAATCATTATAAAAAGATTCGATTCAATTCCTCCCTCAATCATTGGTCCGTGAATTACACTCTCTACAGCTGCGAAAGGAAACAAAATTTAACTCAACTTGCATGGAGCGCCAAAAGTGTAGCCGTAATACAGACTTTTCCACGGTTTGACTTATTGACTTCAAATATTCTCAAGACTTTTTATCCACTTCTTTTTCTGTTTTTTGTTTTTTGCCCTTTCCCCCTAAATATTCTTATTTCTATGAGAATCTGTTTTATCCACATTGGAAGATGCCATGCAGGATCATTTCTCATACATACATTTATTTATTTTTTAAAATTTTGAGATACAATAAAATAGAAAAAAGTAAGTGGATATAAGGTTGGAAACATAAATTTTATATATTAATTAATTCATAATTTTTTTAATTAGTGCCATGTCACCTTATGTTTTTCTTTTGTTTTTTTGTTACATGAGAATGTCATAAGTTTGATACCTACAACTAGAGGTATCAAATAGGCGGGTTAGGCGGATTACGGGTTCGGGTCAATCGAATCGGGTTAATTTGACCCCAAAGAAAATTTCGGGTCACACGGGTTTCGGGTCATTTGGGTTCGGGTCACACGGGTTTTGGGTTATTTGAGCTCGGGTTTTTCGGGTTTGGACCTCGGGTCATTCGGGTTTCAGGTCATTCAAACCCGGGTTTTTCGAGTTTGACCCATGGGTCATTTGATTTTAGGTTTTTCAAATTTTTTCATTGATTTATTTTGACATGAGTCATGGGTGTAGTTCGGGTTTTTAGGTTAATTCATAAATTATTTTCATTTGAGTTTCCAATTATTTATTTAAAAAAATTAAATTTATAAATTAACTCTTCAATAATATATCAAGTAATCAACTAATCGAAATCAAGCAATTATTTATTGTCATCTGCTAGCACGAGTCTTCATGCACATAAATTACATACTATTAAACTTGTAATTTATAAATCTTAATTATTAAGTAACAAATTAATAAGTAATTCTTCAATCTTCAATTCTTTATGTTTTTTCACTTCCTATATCTAATTCAACAGTAAACTTTAATTTTATCAAGTTGAATCAAAATAAGTAAGTAATTAAAACAAATAAAATTATGCATTATTACTTTTTAATACTATTTATACAACATATTAACACATATATAAATGATAAAATCAAATTAAAGTATTACATCTATAAATATATTGGGATTATATCAACTTATAATTTATAAGACATGTGACATGTCTCATGTAACATGTCACACGTTACATATGATAAGAATTAAATAGATTTTTTCAAATATAAACTATCTATCATTCTATCTCTTATTAGAAGTATAATATAATAAGAGATATATTAAAGTATAACTTATAATTTATAAATTGTAGGACAAAGATTAAAATTTAAGAATATGAAATATGTTTTTTATTTCAATTTAATAAGACATTTATTTTTATTTTTATTTTTAACAAATTTATTAAATAAATTTAATAATATCTAAGAATGAGAAGGTAATATATTACTTAAATAGGTTTTCGGGTTATTTCGGGTTAGCCTCTCGGGTTAAACGGGTTTCGGGTTAATCGGGTTTCGGATCGGTCGAGTTCGGGTTGTTTACTTTTTTTGGTCAAATCTAGTTGGGTTAGTTTCGGATTCCGGCGGGTTGGGCGTGTTTCTCGGGTCGGGTCAGCTTTTGACACCTCTACCTACAACTTGTTGGAAAAAATTGAACATTTAATTTCAATGATCAAAATTCAAATCTTGAAATAATATGAAATTATTATTTTATGGCATTTACAAAATGAACATTCAAATTAAAATAGAGGAACTTTTTTTTTTGTATAAACATCATAATATCCGATAATTACATTGGATCTCGATTAATATAAAATAAAGTTGAGTTAAACCAAAAAAATAAAGAAATTCTTTTAGGTTTATTTTTTTTATTTATAAAACTCAAATTTAAAACCTTTCTTAAAAAGATACTGAGCTTCTTCCATTATACTAATTTTTTAAACATTATTGGGTTGTATATATCTATACAAAGGTTGATGGTAGTATTTAATGAGGTAGGTTTTTATACTTTATAGTAAATTTATTAAATTTAATACGTTGAGGATAATATTTAACAAAAGTCTACCATTGATTCTTTTAGGAGGTAATGTCAAATAAATGCAACATTGATTACTGAGTTTCCAATGCTCTTCCAATAATAATGATTGTAATAAATATTTTTAAAAGACAGAGAATAGATTTGCATGTTTTATCCAATAGAAAGAGTAGAAATAGTAAAAAGGAGAGAGAGGGTAGCCAAGCCAGGTAGTAAACGGTAACAAGGAAGAATCACGGCTTGACAACTACTGCAGCTCTGAAGCTTCCTGGATTCTAACGTCTATAAATCTCTTTATGGCAAAGCTCCATTGCTGTAAACAAATCAGATCTCTATTCAACTAGAAAAACCAAATAAAATACTACCATAGATAATCATATTGTAGCCTACCTTTTTGTTAAAGCAAACCCAGAATTCACGTGCTAGCTGTAAGTATATGTAACAGAATTGGTTTTAAATATATACTAATATTTTTTCTTTTGGGATAAAGATATTGTTTCTGTTATCATTATCATCATTGTAATTATGTATTTGTTGTTTCTTTTTCCCTGGCTTCATTTCTTTTTTTCTTGGTGTTCTTTGGGTGTTTGCTAATTTTGCTTTTCTGGGCTTATAAATACTACAGAGTGTTCTGAGGTGTAATTCTTGTGTGTAAAGATAAAAGGGTATTTTGAGAATGGGTAGGTGGAACGAGTTTGGTGGTGGGTTGTTGTTACTGAGTGTTGCATTGCTTGGTTGGGTGGTGTCGGGAGTGAAAGGGTACCCGGCTGAGGATCTGGTCGTGAACTTGCCTGGTCAGCCTGGAGTTGGGTTTAAACAGTATGCTGGGTATGTTGATGTGGATGTGAAGGCTGGGAGGAGCTTGTTTTATTACTTTGTTGAAGCTGATAAGGACCCTGACAAGAAGCCCCTCACTCTTTGGCTCAATGGAGGTTGGTTTTGCTCTTCTTCAACTTGAATCCAACTCATCATTTTTGAAACTTTTTCCTTTTTTGTTGTTGTTTTTGTGTGAATTATGATGCATGGTTCTTCTTATGACTGTTTTTGTTTCCTGTACATATCTTTCTTGGTGTTTCTGTTTACTTTTTTCTTTCCATATGGTGGAGATTCTTATAGGACAGTTCTCCCACTTGTTGTACTTTCGTTCTCTTTACCAATGTTTTGGTACGATTGATTCATTTCTCAAAGAGTATCTTTTGACATTGCCTTGGGATAGAATCATAGAAATAAACTGCATAATAAGGGATTAAAAAAGGATTTGGTTTTTCTCCATATGACTGCTGTCAACTTGAATTGAAGGGATAGAAAAATTTGCAAACCTAAAACAGGTACTCTGCCACCTGTCTATTTTCTGGTTTATTTATTAATTTGTTGTACTGTATTCCTCATTCATGTTGAGGCTCACAAACCTTTCACCATTACAAGTTCAGTCATACATAAAACTGGTAGGATTAGGGAATTTCCTTGTTTCTGTTTCCAAACTATTTCAAATTTGTTGAGAGTCTCTGCTGATATGCTGTGCTCTTCTTAATAGAGATAGTTTTGTTTACGTACTTATCCTCAAATTTCAAATTTCAGGACCAGGGTGTTCCTCCATTGGTGGGGGTGCTTTTACAGAATTGGGTCCATTTTATCCTAGAGGGGATGGCCGGAGCCTTCAAAGAAATTCAATGTCATGGAACAGAGGTAAGTATATTTATAGCGTTTAAAAATTGAATGACTTCAGTATTTGATTATCTATAAATTAAAAGTTAGACTTAAATTTTTATCTTTTTCTTTTGTTCTTTTTTTCCCCTTAATAGCATCAAATCTCCTGTTTGTGGAGTCCCCTGCTGGTGTAGGATGGTCATACTCAAACACATCCTCAGATTATATTCGTGGGGATGCTTCTACTGGTAATGTGATTAGATATGAACCAAATCATTTTCTCTTTCACTAATTTTAGGTTCAGTTCCTGCAACAAATTTTATTGATATCAGTTGAAATTTATTCTTTTGGAAAATTGATCTTTCTTAATCTCTTGTCCTTGGCAGCCATGGATATGCATATTTTCATGATGAAATGGTATGAGAAGTTCCCAGAATTCAAGTCCAGAGAACTGTTTCTTACAGGCGAAAGTTATGCAGGTTTGCCATCACATTGAAGTTTCAATTCTTTATAATTGTGAGGCGAAGTGTTTTCTCTGTTTAGAGATTTTATAAGTTCTCGTGAACATGATACAAAAAAAAGCAATCACTTATATCATATCAGAAGCATCTCTTTCTACCAATTACTTAATCCTTCTTAAAGACTCCAGCCATCATTGCAGTTTTCAACAAAATCTGCCACTTTATTTATTCCCAAGAGAAATGTTTTCTTTATTGAAACACTTTGGTGTTTGTCTAAACTATATGCTTCTACATGGAAAATTGGTTGTAATAACAAAATTTTATGTCCTATCTAAGGCTTTTAACATATCAAAATAGAATATTGCATATGTGAGTAAAGATTTCCTTTGCTTTTGTTAGAAAGTATAAGCAGCGTAGCAGTTCAGGCAGTAACCAGAAGACCTCACAACAAATTGAACCATCATTTTCCTTTGCTTCTTTTATGTTACTTTATCAGTTATGTAGTTTTATACATAGTATTTATGTTGTTGTACAGGACACTACATACCACAGTTGGCTGATCTTCTGCTGGACCATAATGCACATTCAACTGGTTTTAAGTTTAACATCAGAGGAGTTGCTGTAAGAAAACTTGCTCTCAACATATGTTCTTTGATAAGGAACAAAAAAATTAGAAAATACAATGATTCTGCTATTAAGGTTCTCATCGTGATTTGTTGAACATTTCCCTTGGCTTTCTTCTGATTTAGATTGGGAATCCTCTTCTTAGACTTGATCGAGATGTTCCAGCAACATATGAATTCTTTTGGTCGCACGGGATGATTTCAGATGAAATTGGCCTCGTGATTATGAATGACTGTGATTTTGATGACTATACCTTCGGAAGTCCTCATAATGTATCACAGTCGTGCAATGAGGCCATCGCTGAAGCAAATAGCATCGTTGGCGATTATATAAACAATTATGATGTTATTCTAGATGTTTGCTATCCATCCATTGTGGAACAAGAGCTGCGATTACGGAAGATGGTATAAACTTTTCATTTTCCCCCCACTTGCTAGCTCTCCTCCTTACCAACTTTTTTCTTGTTCACCATTACAGTGACTCATTTCCCTGTGCAGGCCACTAAGATCAGTGTTGGGGTTGATGTGTGTATGACCTATGAAAGGCGTTTCTACTTTAACCTTCCTGAGGTTCAGATGGCACTTCATGCGAATCGGACTAAGTTACCTTATCCTTGGAGTATGTGCAGTAGGTAAGCGATTTCATCATTCTCGTCATCTGTTGAAATAGTGAACACCACAGGAGAAAATGACTAAATAATGTGACTCAAAAGTGAATCTCTAGTCAATTTTTCCCTTTTCCTGTCTCCTAAAGATAGGTGATATCTCCTTACTCTAAAAGTTGGTGTCGACCAATA
Organism: Microcos paniculata; assembly: GCA_030664755.1. NCBI lineage: Eukaryota > Viridiplantae > Streptophyta > Magnoliopsida > Malvales > Malvaceae > Microcos > Microcos paniculata. The sequence continues at coordinate 23,245,761 of CP131461.1, forward strand.
TCCTTCAACCTTTCTATTTTTGGGAACTGTTATGGGGATAAGATCGTTATGTAAATGTTCACTTGCTTCTTGCTTCTGTTCGTACGCTTTATAAACAACTCCCGTTCAGAAGTCTTTATGATCCTTTATGTCTTGTTTCTACGATTGGACAGTCAGTTGAGGTACAGTGATACTGATGGTAACATCAACATCCTTCCTATTCTCAAGAAGATTATCCAAAATGGTATTCCTGTTTGGATATTCAGGTAAGATTCAAAACATAATGGATAAAAAAAACTCAGTTTGAATCTTATACCTCAGACATGATTGCTGAAACGTCTAGTTGTCAAAATTAATCATTGCAGTGGGGATCAAGATTCTGTTGTGCCACTGCTTGGCTCAAGAACCCTTGTCCGCGAACTAGCTCATGACTTGAACTTCAAGATTACAGTCCCATATGGAGCTTGGTTTCACAAACAACAGGTTTTTATTCATTCCTACATGGTATTTAAGAAGTTTGCTTTTGACTATTTGCATATCAATTTCTTGGCCAATTTTTGGTTAGGTTGGAGGTTGGGTGACTGAGTATGGAAATTTACTGACCTTTGCCACTGTGAGAGGGGCTGCACATATGGTACCATATGCACAACCATCAAGAGCCTTGCATCTGTTCAGTTCATTCGTCCACGGTCGGAGACTGCCTAATAACACACGTCCTTCCATCGATGACTGAGAATACTGCACCAAACAGTACAGTATGATAGAGTTTCAAGTTGTTTCAAGTTTCCAACAGTTTGCTTACCTAAAAGGTAATTCAATTACTGAGATTCTCAGCAAATAAGGTGTCATCAGAAGAAAAAGGGGGCACTGGATTTGTAGTTGCAGAGAAAGGAGAACTTGGTGTAGGACATTTTTTTTCTTTTTCATTGAATTAGTGCAAATGCTCTCATCTGATTGAAATGGATCAGAATGGCTAACTTGATATTGGATTTTGAGGAAATGTAATTTGATTCATTGGTTAAGATTTAATTGAATAACTTTGCATCTCAATGAATTAATTTCCTGGAAAATATATATCAGAGGGCTTATTATACTCTAGTGATGCTCAGAGAGTCAAAGTGGCAAGTAATTTCACATGCAAACTGCAAATGACAATATATTGAAAACTTGTAGGAAGCCATTGCCAGCCATGTATCATTTACTGTTTCAGAACCTTAGTACCTCCCCTTCATAATAGCTCAACCGGCAAATATGATCAGTTCCAAGAGTTTCAGATTTCACGATAATGAATGACAAAAAACAGGCAAAATCCGCGTCACCACCTCCTCTGCTCGAGTTGTAGCTAATGTTACTATCAGTCATCTTAGCTTGAGTTATAGCAATCTCGCAAAAGCTGCCGACGGTTTCTTGAGGCGTGTCCCAGGGGGTAAAATAAGGACCAAGACAGAGCAAATAAAAGCAAGTAATATGTAGTCCATGTTGAAGATTAATAGTGATATGCAGAATGAAAGAGTAAAGAATTAATCAGAGCTTCATGGTTATGCCGATATCTGTTGTAAGTTGGAACTCAATGTTTCTAGTTTTTTCTTGGGAGAGCTGAGATTTGAGTTATTATGCATTCACTATTTATTGATTTATTACAATTAAACTCATGATTTGACAGATTGTGTTAGTATCACCAAAAAACAATAAAAAAAGACAGATTGAGTTAGGATGTTAGGAGTTTCTTTTTTTTTTTGGAATGAGAAGCTTTAGCCTTTTTTTTTTTGGGTAATGAAACGGGGCCAAGGCCCAATTACAACGGCATCAACCGAGGGTGACGAACCCCCATGGCATCAGCCAGAATAACATAACCAAGGCCCCTAGGGGGTTGACTAAGGGTAAGACCCCTTGGCTATTTGTAACTCCATTTGGCGAGCCAATTAGCAGACATATTCCTCTTACGAGGGATATATTTTATCGACCAGCTCCATGTCTCATTAAGCATCTCTCTTATAGCTTGTACAGGAGTGATACAAAGGATGGCACTGGTGGATGTTAGGAGTTTCTCCAAAGCCTACTTCTGAGGAAGTTCTTGGCTAGCTCGGGCTAGGCCTGGCCAGCTCTTTCCACAGTGCCAATACCGGGTAGACAAAAGTTAAAGATTCAACTGTGATCATTTGTATCAATTAGTTACTTTGTCACGTGTGTTGTATTTGTATGTGATACAACATGTTATTAATAATAATAAAAATTAAAATTATAAAAAATTAAAAAAAAAACTATATTAAAAGGGATAATAATTAAACTATGGAGAAATTTTAAATTAAATTATATAAAATTAGATCATAAATAAACTCTTTGCTTTAAGATAATATAGTAATATAATTACGATGAAAGTAAAATTGATTAATCACCATAATTATTTGATAACATATAAAAAAATTTAGTAAAAGATAAATAAAGAGTTTTAATTTAATTCAACAATATCAATGATATTCTTTAAATATATTAGAAAGAAAAGGATATTTTAAGTAATTCAAAGGTTTTACAACATTCGTACTTTTATATATGCTAGTCACATTATCACGTGTGTTGCACATGATACAATGCGTTGTAAATAATAACAAAAAATAAAAAAAATAATCAAAATTTTTAAATATATATATATATATATATATATTAAAGTGGAAATTAACTAAACTATGAAATAAGCTTCAAATTAAATTACAAGAATTGGATGATAATTAAACTATTTTTTAAATATAATATAGTAGTAAGTTAATTATGATGAAAATAAAATTGTTAGTTACTATAATCATTTAATAAATATATAAAAAAAATATTTAGTAAAATATAAATGAAGAGTTTTATTTTGACTCAATAATATCAATAGCATTTTTGAAACATGTAGAAAGAAAAGGGTGTTTTAAGCTATTCAAAAGTTTTACAACATTCGTACTTATATATTTATAGATAATTGGTTGGTTCAAGTGGTTTGACACTTATTCCTCTTAAGTAAAATGACACACCCAGACCTAGTCCTCACATGTCAAGTTGTGAAATTGTGTAAAAGTTGTAAAGCCAAGAAATGAAATTGGACTTCCATTAGACATTTTGAACTTCTTCTAGCTCAATTTTGAGTTTAAAAACCCTAAATTGTAGTTTGGAGTTGGTGGGGTTCGCTAGGGCAAGTAATCAGAGACAAGTGGGGCCATGTTGACCAAAGTCAACATGGAATTAGTTGACTCAGGTGCCGGACAGCGTCAGGTCCGACACCGGACCCAATGAACAAAATGGCCGAAACCCCTATTATTCACTTTTTTTGTTCTCTTCTTCTTCCCTTTGAATTCTCTCAACTTCCCACCAAAATCATCTCTTCAAATCTCCTTCAAACACTCTTATAATCATCACCATCAACTTTGTTGGCCTCCAAGAAGATCAAAAACACCAAAATCATCAAGCTTTCTTCAAATCTCCAAAACTGCCAACTTGGAGACATTTTGTTCTTTGGGCTATATCTTTTAATCCAACCGTAGGTTTTGGCTGATTCTTTGGTATGTTGTTCTAGACTCTATAAGCTTCAATTTGACTACTTATATGCTTGATTTTGTTGAGTGAGCTGAGAGAAATGTTGGATTGAAGATTGAAATCCGTTTTTGCTCAAGAACACTTGCACCTCTTGACTTTTGATTTGAATTTCATGCATGATCAATTGTTTAATTTCATTTTTGAAGCTGTGATCCTTTAGTTTAAGTGTTGAACTGCTTGTGTTTCAAATTTCGTTCAAATTGGTGCCAAATTGAGCTCAAACCGAGGCTAGGAAGACGAGGGGCCGAATCTCGACCAACCCAAAACAAGCATGTCCGGCGCCGGACTCACCAAATCTTGAGGAAAATTCCCAAATCGGACACCCCTGCGCGGGAGTGAGCCTTGACTGCACCGACTAGCACTGCAGCAGGGGCAAAATTGTCATTTTGCAACCGTAAACCCCAATTGACCATAATTGACTTCCAGCTTGTCCAATTTAATTCCGAAACCCTAGAAACCCTAATTAGGTCATGTTGCGTTGTTGATTATCAGTCGAATGCCTTTATTAATCAAATTAGATTTCAATTTGATTTTTTAGGCATGTGATTGTATGAGATTGATCAGTAGCATTCAAGCTAAGGCATTCGAGGGGTATATTCGGGAGTATACAACTCTCCCTTACTTGTGAGTTACTTGGATTATAGTGGTTGACCACTGAGGGTCAACCAGGTTTCTAATTGTTTTATTTACCATTTTATTAAATGTTTATAACGTTTTGGAATATGGATTATCCACCCTCACACACGAGTTTATAAATGGATTTAAGGGTGGGTTTTCAAAAGAATATGTGGAATGATATTATTATTATTATTTTTATTGATGATATGACCTATGGGAGTTGAGTGATTGAGAGGTTCCTTGGTGCTCCAATATGAGGAAGCTTGTGGACCGAGTGAGAGGCATGCAATGAAGTAGCCGTGAACCGCCTTTTGAGTGCACGGTAAGTGGAGACCCTGGGAGAGGCGCGTAGGGAAGCTCGTCAGGGCTTGATGTAGCTGTGTTCCACCACAGCATCAGCAAACGACAAGGGAATGGACAAAGAGTAAAAGTAAAGGATTTGAGATATGAGTTAGCCATTGATGGTCCAGTGAGGCACCCAAATGCATGGGTGTACCTTTGGGACGATTTCAGATGCCAGCCCATTTATGATAATTGTTATTTGTTTTGGTATGGGATTTCATATGATTTTATTAAATGGTTTATTAAACAAGTTTTGGATTATTTTATATCCCCAACCTGAGGTGATCGATCATTATAACCGGGTCCCTCACTAGGTACATAAATATTTGTACTCACACTATTCACTTATTATTGTCAGGTCATCAGACTTTGGAATGACAGATGTCCTGGTGGTCAGTGATCCCAGTATATCATTGCGGATAAGATTTTGTAGGTGCCACCCAGATCCCTTTGTGAATCCTGGCTCGGACTAGTAGTGCATTGTATTATATTATTATTTTTTTCGCTGCATATTTTACATCGTAAAACGTGTCACTTATATTTTATAAATATTTTACAATATTTTCTATATTATTTCTTATATGTTTTCATATATTGCTTGAGAACACCTTATTTATGCTTTGTACCATCTTAGATAGCCCGCCTTTCGAGGTATGCATCTCGAGATGATACGGTGGTTGTCACGTAGCCTTTATATTTTATCTACCGTTTATATTTTATTTATAGTTTTCTTTTTTGAAATCTTTGGGTATCATAAACATTTGGCTTGCTTGCATTGAGGGTATTAGGAGACTTAAATATAAAACTTAAGTATAGATACAGATTAAAACTTAATATTGTTTGTGAGCTTGATGCTAAAGTGGTGCTTGATCTTATCAAGACAGCTAATGTTAATTTGCATCCTCTTGGAATTTTAATTGGGGATAGTAGTTAGGAAGTTAAAAGAAAGAGAATGGAGTGTTGCTTCCCCCATACTGTTTGAGATGAAAATTTTCGTGCGGATGTTTTTGAACAAATTACGTTGTGACATGAAGGTTGATTTTGAAGTATTGAGGCAGCTACCGCCTACCGGGATCTCTTGCTTCTTTATTACTTGCCGATGCTTTGAGTGTAGAATATACTAATTACATGGTCTTACGATTTAGTTTGTGTGTCTACCTTTAGAAAAGAAATTCCATTGATAAGCAATAATTAAATCGACATTAGACTTCGATTTGATAAAATTAAAGTTAAATTTTTATTTGAGAAAGATTTTAAATGTTAATGACCAATTGAAACATGAAAATTGCTAAGAGGTGCCTATAATTGTTAACAAGTAATAATTGTCTTGACTTTTGTGTGAAAAAACGAAAAGTTATTGCACACTTTATTTATTTTGCACTTTTAAAAATTTTTAAAGACAAGAATATCTTTTATTAAGTTTTAACTCCAAATTTATAAAATTTAGTCTCAAATAAAAAATATTAATTTTAAGCGTAAATTTTAAAGTTTAAAATATATTATTGTAGGGTTTTAGAAAAAAATTCAACAAACTTGTCAAAATTTAGTCTCAAATTTATAAAATTTAGTCCCAAATAACTCTTAAGGACATTTTCATTGTCATATACTCCTAAATGTTTTCTGACAATAATTATTACTATTTCAAAATTTAAGATTACCTTTTATTGTCATTAATTAAACTTAACCAATACCTATATGCACTGATTAAGTGAACCCTTGAAATATTAAGTCATATAAATGATGTAGAAAGTACTCCATCCATTTCATAATAAGAGTTATTTTAGAGTTTTGCATAAGAATTAAGGATTAAATGAAACTCCTCAAATCTAGACAATTTTTTTTATAAAAGATTGATTTACCCTTTTACTCTCATAAATATTACATACTCTATCTTTTTAAATAAATGTTATTAATTAAGAAAGAGAAGAGCAAACATAAAAAAAAGGTAGTTAATGCTCTAAAAAATTCCTAAAAGTTACAAATATTTTGAAACAAAAAAATTTCACTACAACGACTCTTATTATGGAATGAAGAGAGTATTATATAAATAAATAATAAAATTCAATTAATTTATTCGTTAAATAACAAAAAAAACTATAATAAAAAATGTACTACAAACTGAATAATGGAAAACAAACTAACAAAACAAAGTCTCTGAAAAGGGAACCATATCATCTACAATTATTTTTTCAATAATTCTATCTAATCACAATAAAAAAAATAAAAAAAATTATATGAGGATCCATTGTGAAATTTACATTCATAAGTTGCAGACCTTTAAATAATTTTTTATTATGATTAGACAACTATAAAATTGTAAGAAAAAAAATTGCAGGTGATATATGGACCCCGAGAAAGTTAGTTATGGGCTATTATTCCACCTGCAGGTTCCAGGTCTGATGGAAGCGGAACGATAGCACTGGTACCGCTTAAACGGTGTTCGAAAATACCGAGAGCCCACATGACCAAGGAGTGGAAAACGGTGAAGCCAACAGAATGTGAGGCGAGGAAGAGAATCAACCACAACCAGGCAACATTAACAGGATGTCGGTCCGTCGAGTTGTTGGCGACTGATCTTCTTACCGCATGGCTGGGCACCACCAACCAAAACGTGAGAGGGTTCAAGGATACCAAACATGCTGCTAACGCAAAAACACACCAAGAACAGACACTTGTACGCCTTCTGGTAGCAGTAGTATTGTTTTGTTTCTTGAGACTTTTAAGAATGTTGAGCAAGCGCTTCTCAAATTCAGAAATCAAGGCGAAACCAAGGATGCAATCGAACAACAAAAGAGCAGCAATCATGACGGTAACATTATTATTCATCGAATCATCCGTCTTACGATCATGATCATCATGCATCCATGGATCCCAAATATAAAAGGAGGTAAAATCTGTAAAGAGGTTGAAGGCCGCCATAAATATGAGAAGATGATAATCACAATTACAAGAGGGGGGATTCATGCTTTATTCTGCCTCTCTGATCTGATTGATCTCTTGCAAACTCGATAGGATGATGTCGGAGCTAGGGGGTGAGGGTACCCAAGCTTACATTTTGTGAGTCATACTAGGTTGAATTAAATATCCATGCGGATGCATGGATACATCCATCACGAATCTGATATCGGAGCAGCTCATATAAATACCTTATATTTGATTGTGTCACAGAATATCCATTAATTAATAGACTTCCCTTCTTGGGCTGGCGGTCGAAAAGATTGGTAAGGTCATCTAACCGTGAGGGTTGGAGCCCTACCTTCCCCCCGCCCTCCTTGTAAAAAGGAAAAATGAATATCCATTGTTAGTTCATATGGTGCACAAGCTTGCAATAAGATACATAAAATATAAACTTTTGATGATGATTAACCAACACAATAACGATTGAATTATAGTTAGCTCAATGGATAATGAATATCTAATCCAAGTTAATCTAAAATAATAGTATTTCGTCTATGTTTAAGATTACTTATTTGGTTATCAAAATTTTATGAGTTTGTTCGAATATTGTATAACAATAGAGATAGGCTCATTAAGGCAGGGTCAAACTATGATAGGGTACTTTTTGAGCTTCCAAGAAAATCTATGGTATATTGGTATTGAGTATTGTTAATCATCACTTAACTTTATTATATAATAATAACTTGCTATTATAATAATATATATATTAATTAAGGTTCCCTTAACTTGTACAGTAGACTTTAGCGTGGAGAAATTTTTAATTTTTAATGCAAAATTAAATTAAATTATACTAGTACTTAAACTACTACATATTTAAGTGAATTTCCCCTCAATAAAAAATTTTTTTAAAAAACTTATACCGAAAGAGAGACTCTGATGGTACTTTATATATGAACATTTTTCATATTTGGCGGGAAACCATGGTTGCTTGCTTCTTCTCAAACAATCCATTTTCAAGCCTGCTACTAGCAACAGCGTAGACACGCATAAGCCTATTCCCCAACCCCCAACTTATTAACTCGTCCTAGTCATGCCAGAATCGTCCCGACCCCGATGCGATTCAAATACATCCCCCGAACTGTACCCATCTCCGAGTCAAACTCATTTCTTCACCATTCTTTCTTCTCAACGACTCTTCCCCGGTTAACTCACTCAACCCCAAACCCAAAACTTATTCTATCGACACAACATCAAATATATACCCAACTACTAAGGTTGTGCCTCCAACAATGCAGAAAAGTCAAAACTCCATACGCGTTCGACGAAATGTCTCAGACAAGGGAGGTTGCTCTAAAAGCGGGCAAAATGATTCACGCGCGGGGTTTGAAACTTGGGTTTTGTTCAAAAGGGTTGTTGGGACATGCAATTCTGGATCTTTATGCCAAATGTGGGGATGTGGACTCTTCTGAGAAGGTGTTTCATGGACTTGAAAAGAGAGATACTTTGGCGTGGAACTCAGTTATTTCTATGTATTCGAAACGAGGATTGGTGGAAGAAGTTGTTAAGAGAACCGGGGCATTGCTTAGTACTGGGGTATTGCCAAATGAGTTTACGTTTTCCATTCTTTTATCTGCTTGTGCTAGATTGAAAGATGTCGAATTTGGAAGGATAGTGCATTGTTTTGTTGTTAAAATGGGGCTTGAATTGAGTTCTTTTTGTGAAGGTGCCCTGATTGATATGTATTCTAAGTGTAATTATGTGACTGATGCTCGGCTGGCGTTTGATGGGTCGATGGATCTAGACACAGTTTCTTGGACGTCAATGATTGCAGGTTATGTTCAGATTGGTTTGCCTGAGGAGGCGCTGAAAGTGTTTGAAAGCATGCAGAAAGTTTGTCTTGTTCCGGATCAGGTGGCCTTTATTACGGTCATAAATGCGTATGTGAGCTTAGGTAGACTTGATGATGCATGTGCCTTGTTTTCCCAGATGCCTGATCCAAATGTAGTAGCATGGAATGTTTTGATTTCTGGGCATGCCAAGAGAGGTTACGAGGTGGAGTCTATTGAAATTTTTCAGAATATGAGGGCATCTGGGGTTAAGTCCACAAGATCCACACTAGGAAGTGTGTTGAGTGCAATTGCTAGTTTAGCAGCTCTGGACTTTGGCTTATTAGTTCATGCTGAGGCAATCAAACAAGGGTTAAATTCGAATGTTTATGTGGGAAGCTCTTTAATCAGCATGTATGCTAAGTGTGAGAAAGTTGATGCTGCGAAGAAAGTATTCGATGCGTTAGATGAGAAAAATGTTGTCTTGTGGAATGCAATGCTTGGAGGATTTGCCCAAAATGCATATGCTGACGAAGTCATTGAATTGTTCTATCAGATGAAGGGTTCTGGTTTTCACCCTGATGTGTTTACCTATACTAGTGTCTTGAGTGCATGTGCCAGGTTAGAATGTCTAGAAACAGGTCGCCAATTTCATGCAGCTATTCTCAAGAACAAATTTGCATCTAATTTGTTTGTGGCAAATGCGTTAGTTGATATGTATGCAAAATCTGGTGCTTTAAAGGAAGCAAGGCAGCAATTTGAGATGATAAAAAATCGAGATAAGGTTTCATGGAATGCAATTGTTGTTGGATATGTGCAGGAGGAGGATGAGGTAGAGGCTTTTGACATGTTTCAAAGAATGATTTCATATGGAATTGTGCCTGATGAAGTATCCTTGGCCAGTATACTCAGTGCCTGTGCAAATGTCCAAAGTCTTGAGCGAGGGAAGCAACTCCATTGTCTTGCAGTCAAATCTGGCCTTGAAAAGAGCCTTTATACAGGAGGTGCCCTTATTGACATGTATGCTAAGTGCAGGGTCATTGGAGATGCAAGCAATGTCCTTTGTGGTATGCCTCATAGGACTGTGGTCTCCATGAATGCTATGATTGCTGGATATGTACCAAATAATTTAGATGAAGCTATGATACTATTTCGAGAGATGCAGGTCGATGGATTGAAACCATCTGAAGTAACATTTGCTAGCCTTTTAGATGCTTGCAATAAACCTCAAAAGCTACATGTTGGAAGGCAAATCCATTGTCTTATAGTAAAGATGGGTCTTTCTTACGATGAAGAATTCCTGGGGGTGTCTCTCATGGGCATGTACATGAACTCCCTTAGAAATGCAGATGCAAGAATTCTGTTTGCTGAGTTTCAAAACCGGAAGAGTGCTGTCTTATGGACTGCTTTAATTTCAGGTCATACTCAAAATGATTGCAATGAGGAAGCCTTACTCTTCTTTCGAGAAATGCATAGCTACAATGTATTACCTGATCAAGCTACATTTGTCAGCATCCTTAGAGCATGTGCTGTTTTATCTTCTTTGCGAGAAGGAAAACAGATCCATACTCTCATTTATCACACTGGTTATGACTTAGATGAGTTAACAACTAGCGCCCTTATAGACATGTATGCTAAATGTGGGGAAGTTCAATGTTCTGCACAAGTTTTTGAGGAAATGAACAGCAAGAATGATGTTATTTGCTGGAACTCAATGATAGTTGGTTTTGCTAAAAATGGTTATGCAGAAGATGCATTGAGAATATTTGATGAGATGATGCATACACGCGTAATGCCTGATGATGTCACATTCCTTGGTGTTCTAACTGCATGTAGTCATGCAGGGAAGGTATCTGAAGGTCGTCAGATTTTTGACATGATGGTTAATTATGGCATTCAGCCAAGAGTTGATCATTGTGCCTGCATTGTTGATCTTCTTGGACGCTGGGGGTTTCTTAAAGAAGCAGAGGATTTCATTGACAATCTAAAATTTGAACCTGATGCTATGATTTGGGCTGCTTTACTTGGTGCTTGTAGATTACATGGAGATGAAATTTTGGGACGACGGGCTGCAGAGAAACTAATTGAATTAGAACCCCAAAATTCTTCGCCCTATGTGCTGCTTTCTAACATATATGCTGCATCAGGAAACTGGGATGAGGCCAGTGCTTTGAGGAGGGCAATGAGAGAGAAAGGAGTGCAGAAATTCCCTGGAAGTAGCTGGATTGTCGTGGGACAGAAGACAAATTTGTTCATTGCAGGGGATAAGTCTCATCCTAAAGCAGATGAAATTGAAGCGATTTTGAAGGAGCTAGTAACATTAATGAGAGAAGATGGTTATTCTCCTGAAGTCAATTCATTTTTGGATGAGGAAGAGTGAGAAATGCCTCAGTTTCACTATAATGTCTCGTAAAGCATTTGCTAAAAGGCTGTGGTCATGAAGGTATCAAAATTCAAGATGTATTTTCAGAGGTTGCGGCCAACAATCAAGTTGCTGCTGGTGTATAGAAGTAGAACTCTATATATTGGTTCAAGTACACCTTTTCAGGTTACTGAGAGTTATAACGGCATTAGTACATTTCCCTGCATAGGAGCTGTGGGCTTAGAGAAGAAAAAAGTTCACCTTTTGAGTTAGACTCCAGGGTAGATAGCTTATAAATTTTGCTTGACAAGGGAAGCACAATGTAGAAAGGCGAAGAAGTCAGACAGTGGAAACAGCTGCAGGCATATGAGATGTCAAAGGTTCGAGGTATTTTTGGGCGTTGCATACGATACAACATACTGATTTAACATTTCTGTAGGTTTTAGGGAGACCCTTGCAATTGCAAGCTGTTGATTGAACGCAGCATCAATAAGGGTTCAACTGGGGGTTGTATAATATGGAACTATCAAAACCCTCTAGAGTAAGAAAATGGCAGTTGGGGGAGTTTTTTTACAAAAAAGAGTGTTTTAATCATCAGCCGCTTCATTGAACTTCAACAAGTTAATAGATTCTTTTCCCACGACTGACTCATGGCTGTAATAAATTCATCTGGATTCTTAACCCTAGTCATATGGGCCTTTGCATCGGACAAGATCACTTCAGTTTATCACTATTAGTATTATCATCGTTACTCTTAGTATTTGCATTTATAAATGATAGTTGGGGTCGAGCATGAAAGGTCAAGTCTACCCAATAAATGCATTTATGGGAAATCAAATTGTGTCATTGTCTTTATTGGTGTAGAGGCCGCTAACATCTCAACCGACAGTTGTTTCATTATCGACTAGTAACCTTTTTATGTGAAATCAAAACCAGTTTATACTTTATATGAGAAAACATAGGTTTTTTTTTTTTACTTAAAGTTGCAAGAATTTAATTATCATTAAAATTAAGAATCCAGTGGTAAACCAACATAAATTATTAATATATATTTAATATTTATATTATGTTTTATATATGCAAGAAATCTATCTATTTATATATATCATAATCTCTATCTATAATCTATAATCTATCTATAACACTATGTAAAAGTTATCTCCTATGAGGTTTATAAGATGTGCCACATGTTATTTTTTATTTTTTTACTATTTTTTAAAATGTAATGAATATGTATTTTTTAAGAAAATGGTAGTACGTAATATATCTAATCAATTTAATACATTTAATGTACTTTATTACTATTTTTATTTACTTGTTGATTTAAGAAAGAAAAAGGAAAGGACATTTGGAAAAAAAAAGTTGAATTAAATTGGTTTTTTTTTTTTGTAGTGTTCAACGGAATCATTAAACAAAACCCTTTATACAATAATTTAATTTTTATTTTTGAATTAAATAGGTAAGGTAAGGCCGAAAAAGTAAATTCATAAAAACTTTTTTCCTATAAATTAAGATATAAAAGAAAAAATAACGGGTTCAAATTTAGTCTATACTTTATTTCCTAGATTTGTTACTGTTATCCATTTAAATAATAATATTATAGAATATTTACTTCATTTTAAGAATATATAGTGCAAATAATTATTATATATATTACCAAAACGTTAACACAGGATAATAAATAAATAAATACTCCATGCTACTATCAAGAATCAACAATTTAGAATTTTTCTTATGAGTTACAGAAAACAAATCATTTAAAAATAAATTTGGCCAATTGGGTGCATACACGTCTTCCGATTCTTTGAAGGTACGACCTCATCTGAAACTTTCGGTGTCACCGACAAGGGTCATGCCATGTCATGTGCCCGCCCATTAACTTCGTTCGCACTTCGCGGTCCTCATATTCTTTTGCCCGTTTACAGCATTAATGTAACACATTAGTTCTTAAATCATATTCGGACAACCAGTTGAAATTCCCAAACTACCCTCACCCTCCTTCTTTGTTCCATTATTATCAACTACCTTGCTTACCATTTCTGCAACCCAAAAGCTTTGTGTTCCCTGCAGTGCCCAGGTGAGTTGGAAAAACACATCTAAGATTGCAATAAAAAAATGTTTTGATCTTCTGTTTGATTTGCTTGAGAAAATATAGGATCCTGAGCTTGAAATGTTATTGATTTCGACTGCTTGATTCATTTTATGATGCTGCGAAGTGCTTACTTGTGTTAGCTAGATTTACTTTTTTGGTTCATTCTGCTGAAAAGTTGGAAGAGTCTTTTCTGGTGAAGAGTGTGCATTTTGGAATAGATAGTTGTAAGATGATGGATGGTTTTGAGCTGGAACATTTTTCATTAAGCAAGTTAAGGCAACTCCATGAAAGGGTTTTGAGTTTTAGCAAGAAAATAGTGAAGGGTCATTGTAAGCTCGGGGTTTCTGAATCTATCAGTGCACTTCTTGTTGTTGGTTTATTTTTATCATTCCTTTTGGCAGTGGTATGCACATACTTTTTTGTCTTTCCAAGATATCAGCCAGCTGCAATTCGCAGTTCTAGAGTTCATGAATCTAGTAAATCAGATGGAAAATGCAATGTTTTTGAAGGGAAATGGATCCGTGATGAAAGTTACCCTTTGTATAATGCTTCACAATGTCCTTTTGCTGAGCGCGGGTTTGATTGCGTGAGTAATGGAAGAAGAGATAGGGGTTATCAGAAATGGAGGTGGAAGCCTAAAAATTGTGAAATTCCAAGGTTTAATGTGCAGGAGATTCTTAGAAAGCTTCGTGGGAAACGGATCGTTTTTGCTGGTGATTCCCTGAGCAGAACACAATGGGAGTCTATGATATGTTTGCTTATGACAGGTGTGGAGGATAGGAGGAATGTCTATGAAATAAATGGAAATAAGATCACTAAACGGACTAGGTTTTTAGGGGTGTGGTTCAGTTCATTTAATTTACGAATCGACTTTTATCGTTCAGTTTTCCTAGTGCAGCCTGGTCCAGCACCAAGGCGTGCACCCAAGAGGGTTAAAACGACAGTCAGACTTGACAAGCTGGATGATATTAGCAAAGAGTGGATTGATTCTGATTTCCTGATATTTAATTCAGGGCATTGGTGGACACCAACTAAGCTTTTCGATATGTAAGTTATCTGGCTGCTTTTAACTGCTATCCATATTGGTGTTCTTTAATGTAAAATAGCATTTTTAAGTTAAAATTTTGGTTTGCATTTTGTAGTTTCATGAACTTTTACTCGCATCTGTTGGTGCTCTACACTTTGAATCTTGTAAACCTGTCTGATCCATTAAAACTTGGTTTCTGTTTATTTCTTCATCCTTGCTTTGTTTTGTAGGATTTTTGTTTAGTGGCAATGCATCAAAGATTGCAATGTGATGTATTGATGTATGATCTTTTTGTCTATCTATTTGGTTGGCAACATACATAGTATTCTGCATGTTGGAGTTTAAACTTTAAATAGATTGTACAATCATGCCCCATTTCTTGTTGCTTTTCTAATATACTGAGAAAAGTATTCAGCTGCTTTAACTTTTGCCTTTAGGACTGAATTACAAGTCAGTTCGCATGACGCCCTTTTATATAGAAATCTTCTAACTGGATTTCCCAGACAGGGGCTGCTATTTCCAGCAAGGTAGATCGCTAAGGCTTGGAATGGGAATCACATCTGGCTTCAGAACTGCATTAAACACTTGGGCATCTTGGGTTGAGACTTCAGTCAACAGAAATAGAACGAGGGTATTCTTCCGGACTTTTGAATCTTCGCACTGGATGTAAGTCAGTTCTACTTTCTACCAGATATTATTTTTAATATTAGCTTCCTAAGTTTTCTTTATTGTTTGACTTGGTTAGAAAAGGCTTTGGCTTCAATTGTCCAAGCAAACTTATCCTGCCAATTTCCTACCGTCCTAACGATAACAATCTCTATTTTTCTTTTACTTGTTTGTAGTACACCAGATCTTCTCTGGATTTTTAAGGAGTTAGCCTTATTGCAGAACTTAACTGATAGTAATCTTTGTGCCTGTATCAGTGGTCGAAATCGTAATTCCTGCAAAGTGACTCGACGCCCTTGGTTGAAAACTAAAGGGAGGGACCGTAGCCGAATTTCTGACATTATAGCTGATGTTGTGAAGAAAATGACCGCTCCTGTAACAGTGTTACATGTTACACCAATGGGGGCTTTTCGGAGTGATGCTCATGTGGGCAGTTGGAGTGACAATCCTTCAGTACCTGATTGTAGCCACTGGTGTCTACCTGGAGTACCTGATACATGGAATGAAGTTCTTCTATCAATGATGCTCTCAAACAATGAACTAGGCGTTTAGTGAACCGTCCCTTACAGTCAGGCATCGATCCCATCAACAATATAGGTCCAAAGAGGGTTCACCTTTTCCAGCTGAATTCTCCTACCCAAGTGCAGACAAAATGCAAACATGTAAATTTTGATTCAAGATAATTTTCCTTTCTTTAAAATGGTGTTTTTGGTGTGTTGGTGGATTGTTGCTTCCCCCCATTTTACCGACTCTGTATCTACTCTTGTTGTATAACAGTATAAGAAACACTTGTAAAGGCCCTCCTGGGGAGGGAAAAAGTTACTAAAAGTTTCCATAGATTCATTTATGGTTAACTTAGGATGATACATGGCAAGATGCTGGTCTAGTCCAAGATTAAACTGCCATGTTTATGATATAGTGCACATTTTCTACTTACTAATGACCGGAGAATGGATAAGAGGCAAAGTTAAATTCAAAGTAACAATGACAAATAATATGAGAGTGAGAGTGTGAGACTGCAAGTTTTTGGGTTTTGAGCAGCTTTATTTGGTAAATGTAGCTCTGCCATTGAAAGTAATGAAGAGCAAAAAATGTGTACTATAGGGTCCTGTGGCATGTTAACGGAGGGCTAGACTGTTAGTATCATTGGCATTTGTAACCATTTTCACTTTGAATTGCCATTTAGCAAGATAGGGAGACATGATCTCCGCCTAGGGGTGTTCATTATTCGGTCAAAACTGAATTAATCGACTAAATCGAATTAGTTCGGTTAATCGGTTGGTGACTTAATTAATTCGATTCGATTATCGGTTTCAAGTTTTCAATAATTTCTATTCGAAAGGTCGGTTTAACCAAATTAAGCGAATAGTTAACCAAAATTAAGGCCTTATATATATTAAATATATTTTATCTTATATTTTGGAAAGAATGTGGTTTATTTTATTTTATAATAATGAGTTTTTACATTTAAAAATAAAGGAAATTAATTAAAAAAAGTTTTGGTTTTATAATAATTAGTTTTTATAATATTGAAATTATTTTATTTTATAACAATAATGTTTTATACAAAAATTTCTATTAACGACCGAATTAACCGAAATATTTCAGTTCGGTTAACCGTTTGAGAAATGGGAATTTTGGTTAATTCTTTTTATTAGAAATTTGGTTCAGAATTAACCGAATTGACCAAATGAAAACCCTGTTTCCATCAATGCTTGTTGTATTGGGTGAAAAGAACTCAACATCCTTTGAACCAGGTCTTTGATTAGAGTCTTACGAATAGAAAAAACAAGTTTGGAAGAACTTTTTTCGTTTAGGTTTCGAAATGACTTGATTCCAAATTAGTAGAAGTCCAATATGATTATTGGTTACCAGGAAGTTTATACCAAAAGACAGACATGATCTCTTAGTTCTTTTTTACTTTATCTTATTAACAGAATATAATATTTCTATTCGAACTCTTTAACTCGCCAATCACTTAAATTGGAAGGCACAAAATGACCCAAATGTACATCTTGCCTCAATGCAAACCTTCCCAATATTGAAAACAATATACGTCTTAGTAGCCAAAAAAAAAAAACATACGTCCAAAGTAATTATACTTCTTCCAATAAGTTAATACAGAGTTAATTGGCTTATAGATTTTTAACCAAGGCATCGACCTTCGTTGGTCAAATTCCCTTTTGCCTTCATCATCCGATCACCATATTCCTTGATCAGACTTCGAACCATCTTTGCATTTAGAAATGTGACCTTCGGCAGAATGGGGTTTCAGGTTTTTAACCTGTTTGACAGAGTTGTTGGCCAAATTAAAGCAGGGGACTCTTCCCTTCAGATTAATTAATTCCCAAATACACATCTTAATAGTTTTAATTTCTTATTCGCTTCTGTAGAAAAACAAGGAAAGCTGGTTAAGAAGTGTTTTCCAATGCAAACAACCCCCATCGGTTCATCTATCCTTTCTAAACTTTGAATGCGAATCAAGTCACTGCAATCTTCATATGAATTCTAATGCAAAAAAATATACACTAACTCTCTCTACAAATAGCATCCCAATCTTTTCCACATTCGGCACCAACCATCAATCTCATAGTATCTTCTCTTTCTCATAACTGATATCGTAATGGCTTCTCCTAATAACTTCAACTTCCCATATATCTCTCCACCGCCACCACCACACCAGCCTTTCCAGCCACCTCCTCCGCCATTCCATCCAGCTTCACCACCACCACCACATGTCCATCCTCCACCATCTCCCCATGTACGTCCACCACCACCAGCACCAATTCCTCCTGCACCATCACCAAGTAACCATACAGTTATAATCATTGTGTTTGTCTCATGCGGTGGCCTCTTCTTCCTCGCATTCCTCGCAGTGGCTCTCTTTTGCTTCCTCAAGAAGAAGAAGAAGAAAACTGTTGATGAAACAGATTTTGTTCACGTTGATGAACATCTGAAAATGAAGGAGGCCATCGTCCCAGGCCCCCATGGACGACCGCAAGCTGTGTTACTAGAAATTGAGGATGATGTTCATATTGATGAAAAGATTTTAAAGAAAGAGAAAATTGGAAAAGGGTTGCACTCTCACTCTGCAGAGGGAAACCTTAAGGCCCTTGAAGCGGGAGCAGCAGCTACCTCTTCTTCTAGCTCTCATCACCACCAGCTGCCGCATCAGGAACACAAGGCCTAGTCTGGTTTATCTATGACCATGACAATTTAATGTTATATATCGATTTAATAACACGGTTGGTGATATAATCCAAATACCAACAGAAAATTGTGATGTAAATTCATGTTCATTTTCTTCGTAAGTTTGTAAGAATTAATGCACTAAATTTGAAGTTATAAGTATCATATTCAGATCACATAATATAATCCATTTTTCAATTGAAAGCAGAAAGGGTTAATAATTTTTTTTTTTTAAATTCACAAATCAAATCAACTTGTAATCTCTATGTTGAAAGTATATTTTCGTACAACATTTTAAGAAAATTTATTTACGGGATAATGAGAGAGGCATCATCTCAAATCTAAATTTAAATCTAAATCTAAACTATATATGAAAGGTTCCACCTAAGGCCTTAGGAGATGGGGCCGCATCACCCCTCTCCCCTCTCCATTTTCTCCTTTTCTTTTGTTTCATTTTCTTAATTTTTAATTCACTATTTTTTTTCATGTAAAATTTTTTCCTTAGTGATGGATCCAACAATTGACAAAAAAAGGGCAATTAATTGTAGTATTACTGGGAAAATAATTGTATTGTAGGGATATTAGCCCAATTAATATATACAAAATATTACGTTTATTTTTGGTTATATTATTTATATATAGGATTTGAGTTTTGATGCCTGAGATTCTATTTATTATTTTAGACATTAACCTTTTGTTTTTTGTTTGATTAATTTTCTATATTTAATTGTTTCAGGGAAAGAATTTAACTTTTTATTTTTATTTATTATAATTTGTTAATATTATTTTTTTTGGTATAACCATAGGTATTCATATGAGTTTTAACAACTTAAAACTAATTATGTTTGAGTCATGTTGAATCCCAAATTAATGAGAGAAATTCTTTCAAATTTATTTTCTTCATTTACTAGTTCTTAGGTAAAACTGTATGAACGTAAAAGTGCCATAAATAGAAAGATTCCTATAATTAATCTTTCTTTTAAAAAAATAAACTGTTGATATATTTGAGTAAATTATGAAATCCAACGATTGATTTGTCAAAATATTAATGGCTGAATACCCAAATCAGCCCTCAAACTATACCAAGATGGACAAATTGACTCTTAAACTTTTATTTCGGACAATTGACCCCTCAAACTATTATTTTAAGACAATTAACCCCCAAACTTTATTTTGGGACAATATAACCTTAATTGTATGGAACGCTCAAGGGTTAATTATCTCAAAATAATAAGTTTGAGGGGTTGATTATCTCAAAAATAATAATTTGAGGGATTAATTATCCCAAATAAAAGTTTGAGGGCTAATATATCTAAAAAGATATAATTTAGGGGGGCAATTTGGGTATTCAACCAACTTTTAATAGTAGGCTAATTGCTCAATTTAGGATCTGAATTTTCAAGGTATGCTCAAATAAGGACTCAAACAAATAATTGGCTCAAATTAGGACCCAAACTTTCAATATCTGCTCAAATAAGGACCCAAACAAATAATTGGCTCAAATTAGGACTCAAACTTTTATGATCTGCGTAAATAAGGACCCAAACAAATCATTGGCTCAAATTAGGACTCAAACTTTTATGATCTGCGTAAATATGGACCCAAACAAATAATTTTCTTAATTTAGATCCAAAATTTTCAAGATATTTTCAAATAAGGATCTTAAAAAATAATTGTAATAAATTAAAACTTAAACTTAACAATTTGTGATAAATTAAATCTTCCTTAGATGAAAAATTAATGCTTGTCATATAAACAATTTAATTTTGACAAAAAAAATTAATGTTTTTATATTTATTAAAAATTAAATAATATTAATTAATAGTAGTAATTACACCCGTATTATCATTGCGGTTTGTTTACACAAAATAATATTGTCATAGTTAATATTACTTGTACTTTTCAAAAATATATATAAATGATAACATAATATTTTATAAAAATTAATGTCTTTAAAAGGAAATGTACGTATATTATTTTAACTTACATATAGATTGTTTTTCCACCAAAATGATAATTTCTTTGTGATATAATCGTTTTAGACAAGAGTTATTTACATCGTTAAGAGAAATTAATAATCATATATCATATGTCTCCTTTAAGGAGTTTTACTTTAGGGTTTAGGATAATATAAGTTAAATTAGATAAGTTTGGAGAAAAGGAAAAGTAGAGAAATGATAAGTAGAAATAGTTATTTAAGCTTTGCAAGGTTTAGAAAAATAACTTAATATATATAAATTGAGTAGATGAGGAGGTTAAAAAAGCTAAATAGATAGTATAATAAAATAAATACATGATAAATACAGATGATTAAAGTGTAGACTAATTGATATAATGTGTTTCAAATAAAACCAATAATAGTATTTACGTAACATTGATTTTTCAATTTTTTTATGTGTTTTTCTATAAATATATATTATTATAGATTAAAAAAAATTATGAGATGCATTAGAATTTTGATATTGGATATGGAGAATTTTTGGATAAGAAAATAAATAAAAATCAAATTAATCTAACTCAATTTTTTAAAAAGAAATATAAATATAATAGTAAATTAGTTGTTTAAAAAAATCAAAAAGAAAATGAGTAAACGACCAAAAGATTAGTTTAGAAATTTCATACCATATTAGAAAATGATAAAAAAGCCTTTTAAATTAAAATCACATGGAAATTCAAAGATTCTTTTAGGTTTTTCATATGGTGTTAACTTTATTATATTTATTTATATAGATAATTATTATACAGTAAATGTAATATATGTGACATGATATAAAATCTTATGATCAAACTATTTTTTAAATATAGTATTGAGTTTATTTTAAATTTTGACAAATTGGTGAAGGTTTTTTTTTTCTAAAACCCTAAAATACTATATTTTTAAGATTTAGACTTACCCTTAAAATTAAAAATTTTTATTTGGGGTGAAATTTTTTAAAAGGATTTTTAGTCACAATAAAAAAATCAAAATCACATAATTATTATTGGTATTGTCTTTTTAAGAAAAGTTCTTCTCATCTTTTTAACTTACCAGGTATTTTATGACACCCGGCACCCGCTAACATTTTCTTTATTAGCTTAATTAATATTATTTAATTTTTAATAGATATAAACATGTTAATTTTTTTTGTCAAAATTAACTTGTATATATGACAAGCATTGATTTTTCATCTAAGGAAGATTTAATTTATCACAAATTGTTAAGTTTAAGTTTTAATTTATTACAATTATTTTGTAAGGTCCTTATTTGAAAAGATCTTGAAAATTTTGGGTCTAAATTAAGTTAATTATTTGTTTGAATCCTTATTTCAGCATATCGTGAAAGTTTGGGTCCTAATTTGAACCAATTATTTGTTTGGATCCTTATTTGAGCAGATCTTGAAAGTTTGGGTTCTAATTTGAGCCAATTATTTGTTTGGGTCCTTATTTGAGCATAATTTGAAAATGTGGATCCTAAATTGAGCAATTAGCCTTAATTCTATTAATCTTTCTTTCGAAATCTATCATATTTATTTATTATATGTATAATTGTGTATATCGAAATTATTATTCTATATATAATTTCTTTACCCTTTTTGTCTTTATATAATATTAATATATTATTTATTTCATTTTTTGGTACTATTTGTCTTTTTTTTCCAATACTATATTTACGCTATTGATTTTCCCTTTATTTTTCAAAAATATTATTTGAATATCTAAAATTGAAAATAGGTCAAATTGTGCAATTAGTCCTCAATTATACACAAAGTGTGGATTTAGTCCATCTACTTCAATTTGATCAAATTAAATCCATATACTTTTATTTATTATCAAATTGAGTCATTCTACTTTTATTTATTTATCAATTTCAGTCCAATCATTAATGGTGTTAAATTTTCACAATTAACTATACTGATGTAGTACTGATTATAATGAAAAATACTTTTAAAAAATATTAAAAAAATTCACGTGATTTTTTTACTATATAATATATTTTTTGCCTCGAACAAATCATTTTTTATTTTCTTTTTGAATATTCAATGTCATATATTTTTGAATGAGATATTTCATAACCATGTCTAAAAGGTATTTAATGTGATAAAAAAAGTCACATAAAAAAATTTTAATATTGTTTATAGGTACATGTCATTAAAATTAATATCGCATTAATATGGTCAATGTCATGTCAGTACAGTTAACGATAAAACTTAATACTGTTAGTAATTGGACTAAAATTGATAATAAATGAAAATAGATAGACTGAATTTGATCAAATCGAAGTAGAGAGATTAAATCTACACTTTTGATAAAGTTAAGGGACTAAATATAGAATTTGACCTAAAAAATATGTTCCAAGGGTGAAATTCTAGTTTAACAATAACGATAAATTCTAGAACTTTTAGATATCAAGTTTTAGTCTCACCTTATGGCTTATGTGAGTTTAGTCTCAACTTTATGATTTAAGATGGGGTTTGCTTATACCTCTACTCTTCAACTTTATGGTTTAGTCCCATGAACTTCTAAAATTTTATCGTTTTTGTCCATGTACTTTTATTTCGAACGTTTATCCTTGATTTTTATTTAGTTGTTACCCCTTCCGTCAACAAAAAATATCACGTGACTAATGATTTGTGACGTTAACAATGTGGACATTACATCTGATATGCCAATTAACCAATAGAATTAATAATATTGAATTAAATTTAAATATGCTGAAACTTAAATTTGAGATCTCATGTCACGGAGAAAGTATAAACCACTTAAGTTAAGTGTTGGAATACTTATATGCACTTTTCATGATGTATATATAATTATTATAAATTAAGTTAAATCAACTTTTGTAAAGCAGTGCCCTTAAGTGAAATAGAATTAAGGTGAGCCGTAGTTATAGTTGTTATTAGCTTCTTAAAAGGAAAGTAATTAAGGAATTGTCTTAAAACGTAAAAGGCTGTTGTTGCTTCCCCAATCATCATATGTTACTAAAAGTGGCAGATGGGTCGGCCAGGTTGGGTTCAAGTTTGAGTCATTCAAGTTGGATCAGTTTCGGATCAAGAGGAATTCATGTCATTTCGAGTTCAGATCATATGAATGTCAAGTCATATCGGGTTCAAGTTTAGGTCATTCTGGAATTGACATTTGGATTTTCATGTTCGGGTCATATTAGTTCAGGTTTAACACTCGAGTTTTTGGGTTTAATTTATTTCAAATTTAACTTGGATTATTTGAGTTTATTTTTTTATGTTTGACACTGAAATTTCTAATTTGTTTTGTTTCGGATCTTACTACGAGGTATTAACTTCTTTTTTTTTCTCTTTTACATAGATTCGAGGTTTATTAAAAAAATAATATGATATTATTTACTAGAATTTTAACTTTTAGTCCTTAGCAATTTATTCTAATTAGGTAAAAATTCAAATATTCAATTTAAAATGAAATTTTCTAATTGACGATTGAGTTTAATCTTAGTTATCTAATTTGTAATATGTACAAATGAAAATTATAATTATTAATTCTTAATTCTATATGAGACATAATAAAATCTAAAAATCATATTAATTTTGAATTTCATTTTTTAATAATAAATAAGTCGATATTATTAGCAACAAATTATATCACGATTAATTGCAAATGTTAGGACTTAGGAGGTAGTTCTTCTCCCCACATCTGTAATCTATAATATATATAAAAATACGAATGCTGTAAAATTTTTGAATGGCCTAAAATATCATTTTCTTTCTATATATTTCAGAAATACCATTGATATTATTGAGTTAAATTAAAACTCTTTATCTTTCACTAAATATTTTTAATATATTTATTAAATGATGATAGTAATTAACAATTTTACTTTCATCATAATTACTTTATTACTATATTATATTGAAGAAAATAGTTTAATTATCACCCAATTTCATGTAGTTTAATTTAAAGATTACTTTATAGTTTAATTATCATCTACTTTAATATAGTTTATTTTTGAAAATTTTTATTATTTTATTATTTTTTGTTATTATTTATAATGTATTGTATCATATGCAGTGCATGTGACAGGATGACTAGTAAGTCTAAAACTACAAATACAAATATATAATCAATCATAGGCCTTGGCTAGACTATAAAATATTAAAGTATGAATATTTAAATAGTTACATAAAAATTTAATCTAATTATACTTATAACAATGAAAATAAATTTTTTTACTATTCTTAAATCTTAATCATAATTAATAGTTAAGTTTTGATCAAAAAAATACTAACAAAATATTGATGCATGATATATACATATACTTGACATAACATTTGGTAAAAAACTAAAAATAGTTTGAAAGTATTAAATTTATTAACTGTTGTCTGCTAGTGATTTATACTATTATACTTTTATTTTTAATTGAATTATTATTTTGAACATTTTTTAATACACTTTTTTTTTAAAGTTCGGATCATTTTGCGTTAATCGGATTCGGGTCGCTTCAGGTTCTGATCATTTTTTATTCGAGTGATTTCGAGTTACAGGTCATTCTAGGTTTGAGTCTTGGGTGATGTCACGCCCCAACCAGGAGAGTCGACCACGTGGCAACCGTCACGCTACCTCATAGTACGTGTTTGCAGCCATGCACCCTCAAGCACCGCAAGGCATGAATTGAGTATCTTCACTGTAAAACAAATACTAAAATTTTAATTAGAAATCATTTAATAAAAGAATTTACTATAAAAAGAAGTACCAGTGGATCTATTTATAAGAATACCTACGCAGCGGAAACTACTACTCCTAAGCCACCAACGACTTTTAGTGAGCCTCTGATCTATCTGCTGTCCTCGTACGTGAATCTACATCCAACCACGTTGGGTACAGGTGAGTCACGTGAGTGGTAAGGGTTCAATAAATCTCCAACAAGGGTTAGGGAAAATAAGGGTAATCCAAAATATAATTATAAAATAAATATTTTTGTTTTCAAACCTTTTTTCAAATTTTCCAGACGAGAATTTAATTTAAAAATAATTTAAAACTATATATATATATATATATCTAAAGTGGGCTGGTCTTAAAAATACTGAAGGTTCGATCCGCCGGTCGTATGCCTTACTGCACCGAGGGCTATCACTTTTCTTTTCTTAATCATTTTTATTATTTTCTTTCTCTAACTCGTTCCCTCGGTGGTATGCTAATCGCTATGGGTGGAACACAGCTACACACGAGCCCTGGCGAGCTTCCCTACACTCCTCTTCCAGGGTCTCACACTCACCGTGCCCCTCGATAGGCAATCCACGGTTACTTCGTTACATGCATGTCTCGCTTGGTCCACTCGCTCCTTCTCATTGGAGCACCGAGATCCAATCAATCACTCATCTCACCTCTCATCATCATCAAATATCATGTGTGTATATATGTGTATGTATATATATATATATATGTATAAAATATATATATGTAAAACATATAAACATAAACACACACACATAAACCTTTACATTTTCTTTGAAAGCATCTCACTCTCTATGTGGGTATATCACCAAATAAATGTGTGTGTATGTGGTGGATGCTCTGTGTCCCAAAACCTTTTTAAAAATCATTTTATGTTTTCGAGCCCATTGCTTCGTGCTTCGACCGAAAATCGAGACGAGCAACCTGCACATCTCCCTCGACACATTTACCGAAGAAAAATGAGAATCACAAGTTCAAAGTTCCTAAAATTTAGCTAAAAACTAAATCTAACTTTGAGCTGAGATCTCTCCTAAACCGATGCATAAAAATAAGTGAAAACGAAGTAAAACGTAGATCAAAATGAGTAGGATAACATACCAAGATCTCACATTGATTCATCGGTCGGTTTGTTCGGATAAGCCAAAAGTCCGAAATTACTCCAAGAGAGCAAAAGAGAAGAGAGGAAGAAAGGGAGAAGATAGAAATGAAGGGGAGAGCTCAGCTCCCCCTATTTACAAGCAAGCCCGACACCGGGCCTACTCGGACCCCGGACCAGTCTTTCTTCTCTTTTTTTCACCACTCCTAATCTTGATCATTGGCCTAATCAACCAACTAATACACCAATGGATATACAATTCATTGGCTATGGACTTAAAGAAGTTCAATTAGTGCTTCCATGCATTGTTACTTATTTCATCTTCCAACTCCGTCTTATCTTAATTTCCACTTCTTTTTTCATCTGATACATCTAGACCGACGTATTATTTGAGTTAATATGTCGTCTTATAATATTCCGTTTATATGAAAAAGTTGGATTAGATCCGAGTGTGTCAAGTCATTCCAGGTTTGGATTGGGTCGGATTCAATTTTATTAATTTTTTTATCAAATCAGGTTTGATTAGATTCGGTTTCGAACGAGTTGGCTCGTATACTTATTCTAAGATTAGATTTTGCGAGTTCTATATGTTACTTTGGTTTGTATCTTCTCATAATTTTTCACGCGAACATGCAACTAGATCTTTCTTTTTCAATTTTCCTTTTTTTTCCCTTCTGAAATCCTTATAACTGGTAAACGTAATAAATCTAGACTTTTTGTTTTTGAGAATAATAAATCTAGACTTTAATGAAGTCATGTTTGTTTGAAAATTTTCTACTATTATTTGCTTGTCTAAGCAGTACTATTATGTTTTGATTAATTAAATTCTCAGGAATGATAAAATACATGATTTGGAAGTTTTAATATGGTTTAATTACTAATTAGTATCATTTTTTTGGGTACACCTAATTGTTATCATTTTTATTTGGAGAAAAGGGATTCCAACTCTTTCGTTTTCACCTGCAAATCAGTCATATATAGTTGAACCAAATGCTTAGACATCTTCAATAACTTAATTTTTATTTTGGTAAATTAGACAATTATGCCAAGTGAAGTAATTGAGATTCGAACCCAGACAACACCCGAAGAGATCTACTATTTTTTTTTTTTGGTTACAAGATCTAATAAGTAGTTTTTTTCTTTTTCCAGTAATTTATTTATAGAGCAAATTAATACTAATTAAGGCAACCAAATTGATCAGCTGGGTGGGTCAAGCCGGATCCAGAAAAAATCTCAGCCACCGCAGTTTCCTACTTTCCTTTGACCACAAAATTAGGGACTAAAAATCCATTAAATCTCAGTAACACACTGGCACTTGGCCTACCTAGTGAAGATGCACAGTTTTTAGTTGTATTTAAAGAAAAAAAAAATCAAGGCATATGTGCTGGCAACTATTAGTAGTAGTAATTGTCATTCCAAAACAGGCCCACAAGACTACATCTTTGGTTTTTAAAACCCACAGAATCACTAATGTCCCTTCTCTCTTCCTTTCTTCCAAAACCACTGCACCCCTTGTTTTCCCATTTCTACCGCTTCACTCTTGGCCATTTCCACGTTTGTTTCTATTTTTTAAATTACTGTCATACCCTTTTCTCCAATCCTTTCTTCTCCCTATAGTATTTACCTTTTTTCCCAAGTTAACTTTGAAATTTTGTTTTTTTTTTCAATTTGAATAAGTAGTAAAAAATATATAAATTTTGTTTAAAATAAAAATATCTTTATTGGAATGGAAAAAAAAAGATAATTAGGGTAGAAATATTTCTTCACAAGTTATTAACAGCACCTACCAATTTCGTATGGAAAAAGAATTTTTTTAAGGGAAAAGATATACAGTAGGTCATCTACTCTATGCTTCCACAACTTAAGACTTAAGAAAAAGAAAAAGAAAACTAAAAATTCCACAAAGTTGCTAAATCTACTTTAATATAATTATTATATAAACCAATTTCACAAGTTAAAGGAAAAGGAGAAAAAAAAAGGGAAAAGTTTAGAAAATGCCCCAATAAAATCCAAAATGGCAACACTGTAATTAACGTGAAAGAGTGGGTCAAAAATTCACTCTTTGCACCTATATTACAGTATCACTTTGGGAGGTTCACTTGCAAAAATTCCTGAGTCCTGAGACGCTAAACTAGACAGCCTGCCGCCATGCAATTCACACACTGCCTTTCCACCAAAAATCTCTCATGGACCTCACGTGTCCAGTGCCACCGCCTCCCTCTACCAACCTCCGCTGTCAGATTCTCCCCAGTCTCCGCTGTAGCAGCAGCCCCTCCAAGGCCACACAAAACCCACTCGATGCCCCCCGAGAAGCAAGAAGTGTTCAAGTCGCTGGAAAATTGGGCCACCAAAAACGTGCTGCCAATGCTTAAACCCGTCGAAGACTGCTGGCAACCCCAGACCTTTTTGCCCGACCCCGCATTGCCGGTGGAAGAGTTCAACGAGCAAGTTAGGGCGCTGAGAGAGCGCACAAAGGAGCTGCCCGATGAGTATTTTGTGGTGCTGGTGGGGGATATGATAACGGAGGATGCGTTGCCGACGTACCAGAGCATGATCAATACGCTGGATGGAGTGAGGGATGAGACGGGGGCTAGCCTGAGCCCCTGGGCCATGTGGACCCGGGCTTGGACCGCTGAGGAGAACCGGCATGGGGATTTGTTGCGCACTTATTTGTATTTGTCTGGCAGGGTTGATATGCTTATGATCGAGAGGACTGTCCAGTATCTGATTGGAGCTGGCATGGTGAGTAATCTTTCAACTTTTCTTATTATTTTCACTAATTATATTAAGTATTGATTTCTTTTTTAAAATGTTATTCAATTGTTAGTTCAATTTTGTTAGATTTTAGTTAGTTTCGCCATCTAATTATCAAAATTAAGAAATCAATACTCTGCCAGTAGATTACGTATTGTCGAATCGATTTCAAAAAAGAAAATATATTACTATCTCATAGCATAAGCATTCTTTAATTAATGGTTCATTTGTTCTTTTTTTTTTCTCAACTGTCCTAACTATTTTTGCCGCAATTGTCAGTAAATATTTTGACAATAATACACATTGGTCTTTTACTTTATTCAATTAAATTGTTCATATTTCAACCAAAAAAATTAAATTATTCATTTTGGGCTGCACAGAGCTTTTATGGAAGTTGTTTTGAATTGAGGCTGGAGAAGTATTCTTTGCCTTTTTTTTTTGGGTCAAATAGTATTGTTTGCCTTTTGCATAGTCCTAAAATACAAAAAAGAAAGGAAAGAAAGAAAAAGTGATAGCAAAAGAATCAAGAGCCACGTGCTTGATTAATTGCAAGTGAAAAACAGTCGCCTAACATCAATACATCAATACATTTATTTTCCTTTGTTCTGTTGTGTGTGTCTCATGCTTGTGTTTGTTTTGACAGGATCCTGGAACAGAAAACAACCCATACTTGGGCTTCGTGTACACCTCTTTCCAAGAGCGAGCCACGTTCGTCTCCCACGGCAACACGGCCCGCTTCGCCAAGGAAGGCGGGGACCCTCTCCTCGCACGCATATGCGGCACCATTGCCGCAGACGAGAAACGCCACGAGCTCGCCTACGCCAAGATCGTCGAGAAGCTACTCCAAGTTGACCCCACGGGAGCAATGCTGGCAATCTCTGACATGATGAAGAAAAGGATAACGATGCCAGCTCACTTGATGTACGACGGCCAGGACCCAAGGTTGTTCGAGCACTTCTCGGCCGTGGCGCAGCGGATGGGAGTGTATACTGCCGATGACTACGCTGATATATTGGAGGCGTTGATCCAAAGTTGGGGGTTGGAGAAGCTGGAAGGGTTGACGGGTGAAGGGAGGCAAGCGCAGGATTTCGTGTGTGGGTTAGCGCCAAGGATTAGGAAGTTGCAAGAGCGAGCTGACGAGCGGGCTAGGAAGATGGAGCCACATGGGGTGAAGTTCAGCTGGATTTTCAATAGGGAGGTCACATTGTAGAGAAATAATGAGAGAGGTGCTGTACCTTTTTTGGGTCAAAATAGGACATAAATGAAAAAGACTGCTATGTTTTTCCTCTTTAATTTTGTCTACTAGCTGAGTAACGACCAACTAACTTGGTGAAATGTTTTACCAAAACTAGTGAATCTAAAAAGTCAAATATTAATTGCAAGGTAAATAAAAGAGGGTCAAAACGAAAAGAAGATAGAAATATGCATGTGCAATATGTCCTCATGGCACAAGAGCTGGTACGTGGCTATCATAAATCAAATCTCTCTCCTAGATGTGCACTTAAGATAGATTTGAGAAAGGCTTTTGACTCAATTAGTTGAGATTTTATTGACAAATTATTGAGAGTTCTAGGCTTTTCAGAGGTATTTGTAAACTGGCTTAGAGTTTGCTACTCAACACCTAAATTTTCAGTGTCTCTCAATGGAGGTTTAGTAGGCTATTTTACTGGTGCAAGGGGGGTCAGGCAGGGAGATCCTATATCTCCTTATATATTTGTGCTAGTCATGAATTTCCTGTCGAAGATGTTGAATTTAGGGGCAGAGCGTGGAGTGTTCTCTTATCATCCTAAATGTAAGCGAATCAGACTCACACATTTGAGCTTTGCAGATGATCTTCTTATTTTTGCCAAAGGTACAGTTGAATCAGTAGAAGGCATCAAAAATATCTTACAATTTTTCTATAACATCTCTGGATTGCAGCTTAATTGTGACAAAAGTGAGATGTATTGTGCTGGGATTGCTGAAGACAATTTGCAGGTCATCCATCAAGAGTTAGGCTTCAAATGTGGCAAGCTTCCAGTTCGTTATTTGGCAGTTCCTCTGGTAACTAAAAGGCTCAGTAATAAAGACTGTGTCTCACTAATTGATAGGATTACGAAAAGAATTACAAATTGGTCAGCAAAGCATCTTTCGTATGCAGGGAGGTTGCAGTTGCTACAATCTGTAATCTTTAGTATCCAAAATTTTTGGTGCCAGGCATTTATCTTGCCACAAGCTGTGATAAAAAAGCTTACTCAATTATGTGTGAGTTACTTTTGGAAGGGTCGAGAAAGTAATGGCAAAGGCGCTAGAGTGAGCTGGGAAAATATCTGTTATCCTAAAGCTGAAGGTGGTTTGGGCTATAAGGATTTGAAGGTTTGGAATACAGCTTGTATTTTGAGAAATCTGTGGCTGATTTTTACTCAAGCTGGTTCTCTTTGGGTAGCATGGATAGAAGAGTATATACTTAAGGGCATATGCATCATGCAGATCCCACTTTTGCAAAGATTTTCTTGGTGTTTTAAGAAACTGCTAAAGCTCAGAGAGCTAGCTAGAAAATTTTTGCAAGCTGATAATACTTGGAGAACATCGGGTGCAAACTATAAAGTCAGGGAAGTGTATGAAGAGATAAGGCGAAGGAAAGAGAAAGTCCCATGGCAACGACTGGTTTGGTTTCAGAACCACATTCCTAAACACTCTATGATAGCTTGGATGGGTTTATTGGACAGATTACCAACAAGGAGTCGATTGGCAGCTTGGGGGATCGATATTGATGATGTCAATTGTCTGCTTTGTGGTCAGCAACAAGAAACTAGAGACCATATTTTCTTTACTTGCGAATTTTCTCGACAGTTATGGAACAACATTTTGAAAGCTTGTGGTCTCCAAAGAAGAGCAAAGGCATGGAGTTTTGAAGTTAATTGGGCATCAAGGAGAATCAAAGGAAAAGCTCTAATCACAGTTATTGAAGCTTGCCTGGAATGCTTACATCTACACCTTGTGGACAGAAAGAAATTCCAGAATATATAGAGGGAAGAATAGAGAGTTAGATGAGTTATTTTGTTGTGTAAAGAATGCTATTCGATTTAAACTGGTGGGAATGATAGGAATAGCAAAAGATCCAGTAAATGAACTGCTGCGCACACAATGGGAGCTGGATATAACTTTTACAGGAGAGTAGGTTTTCCTTTGATTCCTTGTAAAGTTTTGATCTGCTGCTTATATAGCAGTATTTTGTTTGTATTGTAATAGTTTTACTGCTTATTTTGGATGAATGAATAATCTCGCTTATCCAAAAAAAAATAATTTTGGAACCAAGTATATGCATGTTCTAGTTCTAAACTTCTAATGTGTAAGATAACGTAAGAATTCTTACATTACTCACCTCTCTGAGGTATAAATTTGAATTTCATAAATGAATACATAATTGAATTCAAATTTTATGAATGAATAGAAAATAAGTTAGTGTTATCCTCATTTGCGTCTAACATGTTTCAATTTCGAATTATTTCAATTTCGAATTAATCAGATCCAATATGATTGTCGATATAGGATTGAAAAAAAAAAAAACTTGCATGTACTAGTTCTAATAGTTTGTCAATTTATGCTTTATACTCTTGATTGTCTATAAAATTCTGCTACCATATGTTAAGAAAATATGGCATGTGTAACTAGGCATCAGTCTGATTAGAAAGCAGCTGTTTGGTTATGTTCATATCTATTCCACTTGGCATAAAGAGAGTACCGACAATTAATGGTTGCCTGCAGGTAATTAATCTTGTAGTAGCAGTATTGAAATATCGGATATAGCTGGAAGTTACCTAATACACGTATTTGAGTATTTACAGCTTAATGCTAAAATTATTTACCCTCATTATTATTATTTTTTAAATATTTTTTTTTGATACAATAGGGGGTCCTTGGACCCGAGGGAAGGGATGGCAGGGGTCGAACCCCTGCCTTGTGACCTCCCAAGCCTCTTGACCACCAGGCCAAGAGGTAGAGGTCATTATTTTTTAAATATTTGGATACACATACAACTCTCTTTCAAATATACTTCTAAACATTAATATTTTGTTACAAATCGTTGTCTTGTTTTCTCTGGAAAACAATACGAGAAAGTTCTTATTACCAAAAACTATATATATTCATTTCAAAAACATGTGAACAATTACTTGTTGCCTTTGAAATATATATTTGAATGAAAAAAAAGGGTGGCCAAGGCTAAATTTTTATCCTTTGTGTCAAAAGCTAATTTTGATAGCAGAAACCTACCTAACATGAGAAGGTAGTATGTAGTTGTTTTTGTCCTTCAAAAATATTTTAAAGTCAAATAATAATTTTGGAAGTAATACCAAACACTTAAAAATTTAAAAAAACCTTCTTACAATAATTTTATTAAATACTTTTCAAGCCATCTTTTTTCAAATCAACATTTTTTTCAACCGCAATAATAATAACAAACTAACCTTTGGTAAGTTAGGATTTAATTTGGTTAATTGAATAACTCATTGGCCAAAGCCCTCTGTGTTAGTAGAAATGTAGATGGTCTAAACTGGTGTTGTAGCCGGGTCTTGTCTGGCCCATTGGGCATCTCCTCATGCTAAGCTCGGGCCAATTTGGACGAAGTTGCTTAGTCCTTTTTGTTATTTAAATTCGGGGCCCAACTCCGGTCAAGCTAGGTATGTTAAAGCTTGATGACAGGCCACCAAGACCAGGGACATCTAATTCTAAACTTGTCTTAAAGCTACACAACCCATCTGGAATCGGGAATCCTCCGGAAACGTCAAGGTTTACTGCTTGAGCACTATGCACTAATAAACAAGATAAAGCATGCTCTAAACTTAGGGAATTTGAGAAAATTCTAATATATCTGCTTTGCTTTCTTGATGGCTTTGTTTGTTTGCTCTTCCAAGCACAGATTCTGGGTTCATTGGAGTTCAACCAGAGATATATTTATATTAAGAAAGGTGGCCTTCACCTCTACAGTACAAGAATTAAATTTAAGGCTACGAATGCTCACTGGAGATATGAGAATAACAAAAGCTAAGGTGAAATAAAGATGGCAGAGCCCACAAAAGTTTTGATTGCCCGGTAGGTGAAGTGGCCAAGGAATATAATCCCATATATGAATCTCTCGTGTTCTATGCCAAAAGCAGCATATATCAACTGAAAATGGTCATTTTACATCATTTTTGATTTTCTGTTTTTGTTTTACTTTCGTTGCGTTATCGATTTTTTTAAAATATGTTTAGATATATAATTTTATTATTTGTTTCTTATGAAAATATATTAAAAAAATGCAAACATGTATTAATTAGGTATCGATGATGCCATCAAAAAATCATTATTATTTGTTGTTATAAGTGTTTTAAAAAAAGTATAAAAACATATTTCTGCTTCTACTTGTTTTTAAAACATAAAACCTGTTTTCAAAACTTTTGAAAACGATAACATCTTATCAAAAACGATTTTTACTTATTTTGTTTTCAAAACATAAAAATAACAAGTGAGAACAAAAAACAGCACCAAACGAGCTAAAGCTTATTTTATCTTTTTGATTGGATGTTAGAACTTTGTTTTCTTTATGAAAATACCATTAAACCCTGCTTTTGAACGGAAGGAACATGGAGGGGTCGACAAAGAACAAGGCCGAAGCAATCTGAATGTAGAGAGATTAAAAGACATAAAACTGGAAAATATATTTCTCCACTAGACACTGCAAAACATGTAGCATAAATTGTTTATTTGCTCCGCACAAAACATAAAACTCCAAAATATAAAGTTGGGGTGACTGAAAGACAGCAGAATAGACAGAATTTCCATAAACAAGAAGCTTCATCCATCCATGGATGATCCAGCTGTTCCCTAAGCATCCATGCGAATCATGCATCTCAGACCCTCACCCCGGAGCATATAATCAAATGCCTTGTTGATCTCAGAGAACGGGACAGAGTGTGTTATGAACTTGTCCAGTTCGAGTTCCTGCAACATCAAGGGATAACAATGTTACTTTTTGGAGTACAGATGGGAAAAGAGAGGTGTATGTCTCAGGTGGCAAAATGTGTACCATAATGGTGTCTTTTTAAGAGGAATATATACTCACATTGTTCATATATTTCTCAACAACGGCAGGAATATCAGACCGAGGCTTGAAGTTGCCAAAGAAAGTACCCTTAAGAGTCCTCTCATTCAGAAGATTCACTGGATGAGTTTTGAATGCATCATCTTTGTTTGGCACACCAACCAGCACAGCAACACCCCAACCCTGAAAAAGGGAAATTTAGCTAAAAAGGACAATGTGAACAGATCTAATCTCTATTTATCAAGAGAAGGTCGTGAAGCTTACATCATGAACACATTCAAATGCAGAAATCATGGCCTGGACGCTCCCTGTACATTCAACACTGCGATCAACTCCACCACCGGTCATCTCAGCAATGACCTAATTATTAGAAGAAACATGTTAATGTCCACAAAAAGAAAGTTACTTATATATTTCTACCATTAATATAGCATAATCAACTAGCCAAAAGCCACAAGGAATAATCAACTACCATTACTTATATATTTCCAAAATCAGAATTGTTAACAAGTGCATTTTACAATGAAAGTTTTATATAAAGGTAATCCCAGTAAGTGAAGAGTCGTGTCAGAATTTTAGATGAGTTTGAACTTTAAAAAAAGCAGGAATACTAACCGTCGAATGATACCCTTTAAAAGTAGATGAATTTATACAGAATACTAAAGCATTTTCAAGCTAGAAGTCCAGAACCAACCTCTTGAACAGGTTTGTTGTGATCTTTTGGATTCACAAACTCTGTAACACCAAACTTCTTAGCTGCAAGCAGGGAATAAGAAGAAATGTGATCAATTTGTAACTTTTCTTAACAAGTAACGTAACAAATCTTTGAATGTATTTTGTAAATAACCATTAAATTCATGCTACCGTCTTCAAATCTGCTGGGGTTTAAATCAACACCAATGATCCTGGAAGCTCCAGAAACTCTTGCTCCCTCAGCAGCCTGAATTTCACAAAAGAAGAAAACAATAAATAACCCCAAAATCTTTTCCAGTTATCCATAGGAGAAAAAATAAAAGCAAAACAATAACTCACAGCAAGGCCAACAGCACCCAGTCCAAAAATTGCAACAGAGTGACCCCTTTTCGGTTTAGCAACATTCACAGTGGCGCCAAAACCTAAAAGCACAGAAGCAAAATAAATAATGAAATAAGCAATTTCTCATTGCCATTAATATATATCATTTATCCAAAAAAAGGGGGAAAGATATGGAGTTTTCACCCCAAGTCCCAAACCTGTGGATATTCCGCAACTTAGAACGCACACTTTATCAAGTGGAGCATCTGGATTGATCTTGGCAACCTGGCCAACATGAACAACGGTGTATTCGCTAAATGTTGAAGTGCCAAGAAAGTGGTAGATGGGCTTCCCATTGATGGAAAACCTAGATTTTCCATCATGAATCATTTCACCCCTAGCGGTATTGATTCTAAGCAGATCACACATGTTACTTTCCTCTGACAAGCAGTGGGGACACTCCTTGCATTCTCCGGTGAAGATGGGGAGAACATGATCACCTGGTTGGAGATCAGTCACACCCTCACCAACACTCTCCACAATCCTAAGGATCAGAAAGTTCAAAGAAACTGGTTAATACACGAGAACTTGGTCAATTATAAGAGCAGAAACAAAAAATTCATAAGTACATGCATGAATGTTTTCCAGACTCTAATATGATATTTAATCAGATTAATTAAAATCAAATAGAGATTAAGCATCTCATATAAAGTGTTTTAATCAAATCTTGACATTATATCTGTCTGGTATCTGGAAAGTCTCCTAGGACTCTAGACATGTACATACCCTCCAGCTTCATGACCAAGTATGCGAGGAAACAGAGGATCTTGTCCCTGAAAAAGAACAGAGAAAAAGGTAACCACTTTTACTTCGTCACAAATTATATATAAAGGAGCCATCACCAAAAACAAGGAGAAATCAGGAGAAATGTGACCTTCGCATCCCAGAAGTAGACATCGGTGTGACATAAAGAAGTGAAAAGTATCTTAATACGGACTTCATTCTTCTGTGGAGGTGCCACTTCCACTTCTTCTATTGACAGCGGCTTCCCTGCCTCCCATGCCACGGCGGCTGCCATTTATTAAACCATATATATCCACTGAATTAGCAAAACGATCCACAAAACAATCAACCAAGAACTAAACATAAGAGCTTAGACTGTCCTTCCCCATGATAAGTAGTAAATCATTTTCGTAGATTGTCTTTTTTTCATACGTTCGAAGGAAATAATCCATAAAAATTTTCAACATTTATCTCGAATCAATCAGAGCGTTCCGAGTTATTTCATTTTTCCCTCTCTCTATAAATGATGGTATTAATTGTTTGCAGTCATTAATAATAACCAAAGAGCCAAAAAAAAATTCTAAATGATAAGATAGGCCATAAATATATTGTAACAGAAAATGCCAAGGAAAGAATGATCTCAAAGGCCAAATCAAGAGAAAGTTTTAACAACAAGAAAATCCCAAGCATCAAAACCTCAAAACCAACGGAAAAAGAGCAAAACTAAAGTACCAAACTTCAGAAGAAGAAGAAGGAAAAAAAAGAAACCCAAGAAAGAACATTGACCATATAAACAGAAACAACAATTGCATAAGTATCAGAATCAGACAGAAAGACAGTTGATCACCTTTGCAACGGATGACCTGACCAGCGGTACTCATGGTTTTTTTTTTTTTTCTAACTCTGATAATTGTCTGATGACAAATCTTCCTTCAGTATATCGTTTTTTTTTTCTCCTTGTTTTGTTTTGTTGTGAGTTGAAGTATATAAAGAGAAGAACCAAAGGTCCACATTTATATAGCAAAAGAAAATAAAAGTGTTGTGCAAAAAATGAATGTACGAGAATACCCATTTGTAATTAAATAAATTATATATTTAATCCCTTTATGAAAAATATGAATTTAATCGATTTACTTTAATTTGTTCAAATTAAATCCTCTTATTTTTATTTATTATTAATTTTAATTTAATAATTAATTACGTTAAATTTTTACAGTTAACTATACTAATGTGTCATTGACTATATTGATGCGATATTAATTATATTAACGCGACGATAATTTTGATGACGTTTACCTAAAAAAAATAAAATATTTTTATGTGATTTTTTTTGTTACATTGAATACTTTTTTATAGTAATTATGAAATTTCTCATTAAATAATATGAAATTAAATATTTAAAACTAAAATAAAAAATAAGCTATTAAGACAAAAAAATATATTATGTATTAAAAAAAATCACATTAATTTTTTTTTAAAGTATATGCTATCATAATCAATGTCATGTCAACATAATTAAGTATAAATCTTTAATACTGATAATGATTAGATTGAAATTGATAATTAATAAAAATAAAAATTTAATTTGATAATAAATAAAAATAGAAAAATTTAATATGATCAAATCAAAATAAATAGACTAAATTTACACTTTTAATTTATAGTAAAAGACTAGTTGCATAATTTAATTTAACCTTTACAATTTAAGGAAGTATCCTGTCAACGTTTCTTTGTTAGGAATTCTGTATGTGGTTTCTAGTGTCATGGTTTTGGTTTTGGGGTTTTTTTTGAAGCCGCTGACTTCCGTTACCATGGGCGCCTCAGGAAACAGACAGTTTTGGATTTTTCTTTGCCTTTTTGGACCGAAGATCGTGTAGCGGGGACTCAAGTTGTGCTTTTAAATTTTAAAAATGATCCAAAGTTTGGATCGGGTACTTTCTCTTTGTTAAGAAAGAAAGAATGGATTGGGTAAA
Organism: Microcos paniculata; assembly: GCA_030664755.1. Classification (NCBI taxonomy): domain Eukaryota; kingdom Viridiplantae; phylum Streptophyta; class Magnoliopsida; order Malvales; family Malvaceae; genus Microcos; species Microcos paniculata. The sequence continues at coordinate 23,284,695 of CP131461.1, forward strand.
AATCTACGTGCCTTTCAAGTCATTAACAACGGTTCATTCATCCCGTGTTCAAAGTTCACTGTTTTCTTTTTTTTTTTTCCCTTTTTTTGGTTTTTCTTTTATTTTACTATTTTTCATCAAACAAACACCAAGATTTGTATTTGTTTAGCTTAAAAGTAATATTTAATACCCCTAGCATTTTTTGGTAGGAAAGAAATAATAAGAAAAGAAAGGTGTGAAAGAAAATTAGAAAAGAAATATTAAATCTTTCTTTAATTTGGTAGGATAGAAATGTAATTAAGAAAGAAAAAGGAAAATAGGAGATTCATTTTTAATGAAATCAATTCATTCTAAGAGACTTATCATTTTAGTACGTGGAATTAAAAATTCAAACACATTTATCTCACTTTTACTTTTATAAACTCTTTGATATTTAGTAGTCATATTAGATCTTTACTAATATGAAATTGAATTGTGTCAAATTTGAAATTGAGGGAGTCTCTTGTAAATTTATTATCTCCATGAGTAATGCTATATGATACGTTTATTTTTGTACGGCCTCTCATTCTGCTTAACGTGATTTTTATTTATTTGACCCCATTTTATTTTCTTTTTAAAATCCTATCATTATATGACTCAAATGATTCGTGTAAACGTTCCTTACATAAAAGGTAAGAATTCAAATTCTCTTATCCTCAAGGGAGAAAAAAAGGATTTAGCGTGTTTTCCAGAAAAAGAAAAAGCTATTCTTTTTGCTCACACTCAATAGTGTAATTAATTTGATTTTTTGTGTTGAAAAAGTCACAAAAACAGGGGAAATAACCAATTAAGATTTTTTTATGGCCCACTTTCTAGACTAAGAGAAAGTGTGGTTCCAAATTGTCGCCAAGAAAGGAAAAAACCAAAAAGGATGACAATGAACATAGCATAGTTTCAAATAACAGTGTATACTTCTTTGAAATTAAATTCATGTTTTTGATTTTTCTTTTTGGAATATATCGAAGACTAAGTACAGTAATTATGTATAATTGAGATTTCTATAAGGAAAAAAGAAGCTATATAAGTGAGACTTGACCTGCATGATTTGGCTAATTAAAGTATGATTCTTACTTGTATTCTTTTTCAGCTTCATCCTTCTTATCAGGTCAAATCAAAGTTTGTATAATGGGCTCTATTTTCAGTTTAATGGGAATTTATAGGGCTAAAGGCCCAATATAGAGGCATGAAGGCATTTGCTCCACTCAAGCTTATTCATTCGCGTTTATGGAATTGGAAGCACGAATATTGCTAAGGAAAAGGGATTTGTAAGGTGCTTGGTGGAGAGTAGAGCTGTTCAAGGGCCGGGCTACCCGTCTAAGTCCGTAGGCCCGTCCGATATTTGGAAGGGTTTGGACAAGATTTTTAATTTCGAGGACCGGGCTTGGACAAGATTTAAAAGCCCGTTTAATAAACGGGCCGGGCTTGGTCATAGGCAAAAAAACCAAGGCCCGGCCCGGCCCGGCCCGAATTACTATTCCTTTAATATAAAAATATTTTTATATACTTATTTTATTTATTAAAGTGGTGTTTTCTTTTTTTTTTTGTATATGATATTGATATTTTCAAATATTATTAGTATTTAGACTTTGTTAACTTTGTAAAAATTATTTTAGATGATTTTTTTTAAATGTGTTGATTTATTTTTATTTATATTATAAATTAATATAATTTAATTTTTAAAATTAGTGTACGAAAAAAATTTAAAAACGGGCTTTTGGACGGGCCTCGGGCTTATAGAAATATTTTAGGGCCGGGCTTGGACAAAGGAGGAGGCCCGTTTAGTCGGACCGGGCCGGGCTTGGACAATAAATTTTTTTGCAAATTCTTGCTTGGGCCCGGCCCGGCCCATGGACACCTCTAGTGGAGAGTGATGCTCTTTTGACCATTATGGAGATTAGTGGCGGGGAGCGGGGACCATCTGGAATCTGGGAGTTGGCCTCGTTTTTCCAAGGATGTTCGTTGGGTCTGTTTGGAGAGAAGCAAATGTTTTGGCCTATAAGCTAGCTAGACTTAAATATCTGTCATGTGTGGTGCGGAGATCTTTCTCCAAGCGGTTTTTTTTTGTCAAAAAAGAGAAATTATATATTACTCAAAAACAGGGATAATGTCCCAAACATTATCCGGACTCAATCTGGTCCCTTACATTACAAACTCTGGAAAAAGTTATTCCCATTTGATCAGCTAAAAGTTTATTAACAATAGCAGCAGGGGAGTCAACAAAAAACACAAAATTAGACTCCATAATGCAGCTAGCCTTGGCCAATTTGTCAGCACAGTAGGTCCCCTCTCTAAGTGTATGTCCCAGCACCTGTATTCCCAATTGGTCCATAAGGTACCTGCAATCATAAATAAGTGGAATGAGAATGTGTTTATCCTCAAAGAAATTTTTAATAAGATCGATAGCTAGTTGAGAATCAGTCTCAACTAGCACATTACAAAATCCTTTGTCCATAGCAAGTTGTAGACCCTCTCTAATCGCCCAAAGTTCGGCACAAATGCTAGATGCAACACCCAATGATCTCTGATAACGACATATGAAATTACCATGGTGATCTCTAAATAAACCAGCAGCCCTTGCTTTACCCGGGTTTCCTTGTAAAGCTCCATCGATGTTCAACTTAATGAAACCATGTGGTGGCTTTTCCCATTTAACTTGGACAGTTCTAACAACACTCTTACTCTTTTGATTAGGCAACAAGGCGTAGTACTCAGCAATATGATCTTTAACCTCTTTAATGACAACAGAAACCGGTTTGATTTCCCTTCCATGTAATACCTAGTCCTATATTAATTTGCATTGGAGCCATATGCTAACAAATTTACCATTTTACCCTTGTATGAATTTTAATTTCCAAATTGGGAAAATTTTCCCTACTGGCTTAATGATTTAAACACTTCGACAAATTCACTTTATTTTTGTGAATTTTTGCCAATTGGATTTAAGTTTCAAATTCTTTTATTTTATCTCAAATTACATAATTGCTCTTTGGGACATAAAGGGAATTTTTAAAATTTTATAAGGGCATTTTTGTCATTTGACCAAGTAATTGTCTAGAAAATTCAAGACAACTTTTTGTGTTTCTCTTCTTCCTTTTTCCCCTTGCATGGCCGAACCTCTTCAAAAGACATTCCTTCACCATTTTTCTTCACACCAAGCTTGAAGACTCCCATGCAAACCACTCTCCCTCTATAACCTTACTAAAATTTTCAAGGAAATTCACTATTTTACCCCCTAAACAACATCTTCACTAAGAAAACTTCAAGAAGAGCTTCAAAGGATTCCATCAAATTTACAAGTTCCAACTTCCATAAGAGTTTAAGGTGTGTTTTCACTTCTTTTCATTTTGTTTCCATTCCTTTATGATTTTCATGCAAGAAAATGATCAACATAAGCTTCATACAAGATGATTTTTACATCTATCTCAGTTTAACATTGAAGTATGGCTCCAAAACCCCCATAATATGCATGCCTATAAGATCAAAATGTAAATAGAGAATAGGAGAATTTAGGCAGTCCCTTGGATATAGGAAAACTTAGATAAATAGAGGAAAATATAGTCCAGCACTCAAATGACTAAGTTCCATAAAAACAATACAATGCCACCCTAAGGGAAGCTTCATATTTTTGGTAATAGCTATGGAATTTTATTCCCTAAATGGTAGTTTGACAACATTAGAAGAAGATGTGAATTATGAAATTGGAAGAAAGAAGGATGTTTAGTGTAGTTGTAGAGTAAACCCCCCATTTTAGCCTAATAGGGGCCACCTTGGACAAGTACCATCCAAGGAAATCGTTAGATGTCAAACGAAGGGGGAACAAAACATAAATGAGTGTAGAAATAGATGTAGGGGGTTAACACCCTCAAACAAACACTACATTTAGCAATGACCCCTCCATATATAAGAAGAAATGCATTTTTCTCTCCAAATCACCGTGTAGGTGGTAAAACACGATCATTTTTTGCGTACAATACCCCTACAGCATGCTTAAACTGTAGGAATTGAAAGCACGGAATTCCTACGCCTCTAACATACCTAGCTCGAAATTCACCTATCCTAGGGGTAAAATTGTCCAACTTTTTCGTTACAGGGAGTCAGCCCAAACGAAAAGTACGTGCAGGTGCTAATTAGTGAAACAAACTTGCTCGCGCCTTAAGAATGCCTATAGGATCACTAGAACTTGAATTGGACCCTTAGGTTCCTAATTGGTATATTTAGTTCATGAATGAATCAATTTTGGTAAGATAGCTCGAATGGTCCTCTAGCTAGTCTTAACCCATTGTTTGGCCAATTGTATAGGTGGTGAGTCCTCTTCTAAGGATCCAGAAAAGGAGAATTAGTGGGAGTGCATACCCTCCCCGAACTTGTGAGTGAGACTCAATAGACTAAAATAAGTATTTCATGGTTTTCTTGCATGTTTGTCTCTGTTTTATATGTCTATGTGAGAGTGAAATGTTTTCATTAAATACAAGGTCATGCATGTTTATGAGATGATTGTTTTACCTATTATGAATGTTGGTGAATGGTTTACCCGTCGACGTACACATGCTTAGACGTCGACGGGTGTGTGAATAAGTTAGTTTCACCGAAGTCAGAAATTTCTACCCATCGACGTCTAAGAGTCTGCACGTCGACGGGTATCCGTGTGATTTTTGTTAAAATAAATGTCTTCATTTCACTTGATTTGGCTTGAACGTTGAGAAAAAGGACTTTTGCATTTATTTAGGCCTGATGGCCGAGATGTATATTTTGGATACAAATGTGTTATGATGATTTTCATGGATTGGTGGATGAATATAAGTCACTGCAGTGGCGCCTCTCACGGGCCGAGCTTGTGGAGCCGACGTGAGTAGGCTTATCACTCCCACAAGGGGTGGATGGTACAGGGGATTTTCGTGCGCACAGTGATGATGATGTATGACCCTTGTGGGAGTACTATGGACATAGCTACGCACCACCCGTAGCGAAGGTTCATGCCAACGTCGAGAAATGGGCTTTTTCTCTCAAAATAATAAAGAAAAATCATCTCGACGGGTTTAAATCCCATCTTGGCCCGGTGGGGTTCGAACAATATGTTTTGGCAAGCCCTCGAGTTGGATTTGGTGAACTCGTTTAGTATGAGCATGTTGAGAGATTTTCTTTTATTTGTGAATTTTCCCTAAATGATATACAGAAATGTTTACCCGTCGACGTGCATGAGTTTAGACGTCGACGGGTAGCTAGATAACTCAATTTCGCATGAAGTCAGAAACTTTTACCCGTCGACAGTCCGGCTTTAGACGTCGACGTCTGACACTAGGTACACCCTGGGAATGTTAGCCGTGGACGTCCGCCTTTGAATCCGTGGACGGATGGTCTGGTTTTCGAATACAGTAGTCATTGACAAGCTTACCCGTCGACGGCTAGGAGCTTGCACGTCGACGGGCATGCATGCATTTTTTTTCATACTTTGATTTGTAACCTCACCGTTTTTCTCGAAAATTGTGAATAGATTTTTCATAGTCTTGTCTCACACACTGAGCATTCAATCATATGCTCACCCTCGTTTTCCTCTAAACCCATTTTCAGGATTGGAGGATTGTAGATAGAAGGTAGAAGTTTGACAAGGAGTGAACTCGACCGGAGCCGGCACTTTTTACAATTATGTAAATAAGTTTTGAATTCTACCATCGGGGGTCCACCGACAGTGTTTTCCTATGAGTTTCTTTTTGATGGTTGTAAATATTATACAATAATTTCCTTATATGTATAAAAAGAAAAGTTTTAGAACAATCAGGTTGTTAGTATTGCAACCAACTACGAAACTCCTATTTATTTTTTTTTACCGACCAGGTTTAATGTGAATAAAGTATTTTTACATATCTATCAATTGTGCCTTGTGTAAAATGGCTCGAGTGTCATTAGCCTTGCGGGTTTGAGGTTTTGGGCGAAGCGCGCCGTCCGAAATCTTAAACACGCGGCGATTGTCACATTTCGACCCCTTTGGGATCGAGGTGTGACATTCCAAATATCACACTATTTCTTTGTCTCCATATGTACCAAATAATGAAAGGGAAAACTATATTCCAAGGTATCCATAAGAAATCTGAAGGATCATTACTTTTGCAGTTTAGCTTGACCCATTCCCTAAAATCTAGCTGCAGAGAGTTGATAAAGGTATTTGGCGGTTTGATGGCTCTCTAAATCCTTATAGCTTGAATGCACTTCCTAAAGATGTTATCAATACTTTCAATGTGATAGTCACAGCAGGGGCAATTAGGATTAGTGATAATTCCTCTTTGTAGGAGAAGTTCCCTTGTTGCAATTTTCTGATGTGAAAGCATCCAGAGAAAATACTGGATTTTTGGGATGGTATTACACTTCCAGATCCAACTCCATTCATTGTAGTTGCTAAGAGGATAACCTTTTGCAATTTCATAGGCTTTACTGATGGTGAACTTGCCACTTGCTGAGTTTCTCCAAGCAAGTGTATCTGAAGCTTGCCCTTTCAGCTGGATAGGTATAGCAGAAATAGTATCGAAAACAAATTGTGGTAGAACCCAATGGAGATGATCAAAACACCAGTTTCCCTGTCCATTGATGTACTTATCCACAGACAAGTTCGTTTCCTCGAGACTTAGAGGACCAATACAGAATTGTTTGATAGGACCAAGACCTGTCCAATCATCCTCCCAAAATCTGGCCCTATCTCCTTTTTTTATAATCCATCTCAAACCTTTGTCAAGCAGAAAACTACTATCCTTGATACTCTTCCATAAAGGAGAGCAGTTAGAGGGTTCACGAGCACTATTTAAGTATTTTTCTTTAAGAGCCTGAACCCACAATACCCTATCATCATTGAGTAGTTGCCAACCCAGCTTGGCCATGTAGGCTGTATTAAGATGTTTAGAAGCTTTCAACCCGAGGCCACCAGCATTTTTATGATCAGTAACCTTCTCCCAGCTTACCAAATGCATTTTCCTTTTATCCTCAGTGCTACCCCACAAAAAATTCCTACAGATTCTATCCATTTGATTATGTATGGAAAAAGGCAGATTCATAGCTTGCATATAATATGCAGCAGTAGCAGTCAAAGCAGAATTGATAAGGGTAATACGACCTGCCATGGAAAGAAAATTGGCTTTCCAACCAGCCAATTTGGTATTTATTTTTTCAAGGAGAAATTGACAGTCATGTTTGTTAGGTTTCCTATGTAAGATAGGGAATCCTAAGTATTTTCCAATGTTATCAACTTGCTCAAACCCCATATTCTCACTAATGGCATTTCTAATAACATGGTCAGTGTTTTTAGAAAACAGAATTTTTGATTTTTGAGCATTGACTATCTGACCAGAAACAGCACAAAACTCATTCAAAACTTTGTTGATGACCACACAATTTTCCATAGTAGCCTTAGCAAACAAAATAAGGTCATCAGCAAAAAAGAGAAGGGATAAAGTAGGGCCATACCTGGAAATGGAAAAAGCAGACTAATTTCCCATATCCAATTCATGTTTAATTTTCAAAGAAAGATATTCTACGCAAAGTATGAAAATGTAAGGAGATAACGGATCTCCTTGTCTAATTCCTCTACTAGGAACAAAGGTTTCAGTCCTAGACCCGTTGACAATGATAGACATACTAACAGAGCTAATGCATTTCATAATCAAATTAATGAGTTTCTTAGGAAAATTAAAAAAGAAAAACGTTTCCCTAGTGAAACTCCACTCAAGTCTATCATAAGCCTTATCCAAATCAAGTTTGACAAGCATGTTACCAACCTTACCAGTTTTAGAATTAAAGGAATGAACAACTTCTTGCAAAAGAATGACATTATCAGCACTTTTCCTTTCAGGCAAGAAACTAGCTTGATTGGGTCCAATGATTTTGCACAGAAAGGGTCTAATCCTATTAACAATGATCTTGGAAACAATTTTGTAAATGGTGTTGCACAATCCAATAGGACGGAATTGTGCCACAGTTTCAGGTTTATTGATTTTAGGTATAAGGGCGATAAGACTTTCATTCCAAGAGGTAGGACGCAAACCAGTTTGAAACACTTTTATCACATTTTGAAAAACAATGTTTCCAACACTATTCCAACATTTTTGAAAGAAGCCAGGATGTAACCCGTCCGGCCCAGGGGCCTTAGTGGGTTTCATGCTAAATAGAGCTTTTCCAATCTCAGCTCTATTGGGAATACAGATGAGAGAGTCATGAAAGCTGTTCTCAATTATTGGTCCAGGAAAATCAAAAGAAAAAGAATTCAGTAAGGAGCAATTCAAAGAAGTAGTAAAAATACATTGAAAGTGATTAACAATAAGATTCTTGATGGCGTTGTGGTCAAAAAACCAATTGCCAACAGTATCCCTAAGGCCATTTATCCTATTCCTTCTCCTTCTAATCAAAGTAGAGGTATGAAAAAACTTAGTATTGCGATCCCCATCGACAATCCAATCAATTCTTGATTTGAGTTTCCAAAGATCCTCTTCTTGTTTAAGAATTGATTGATATTCAGAATTAAGCTCATCTTCTAACTTGATAAGGAAATCATTATGCCTATTTTCAAGAGCTTTTTGGATGCCCTTGATTCTAGCAGTGATGTTTCTTTTTTTAATGTGAATGTTCCCAAAAACCTCGACATTCCACTTTCTAACGGCTGCAACAAAATGATTTATGGTGTCACTAAGGCTGCCAGAGGAGTTAGTCCATATATTATGAACAAAGTCAAGGAAGTCAGGATGTTGAAACCAACACCATTCGAACCTAAATGGTTTCTCTTGAACGTATGGGGGATGTGTTTTAAGTTCAAGTAACAAGGGATTGTGATCCGAGTGCACTCTGGGCAAATGAAGAACCTTAGCTTCAGGAAAAGCAAGATTCCATTCAGGGTTGGCCCAAACCCTATCAATTCTTTCTCTTATGAGTGTACCATCATATTGTTTATTAATCCAGGTAAATTTAGGACCATAAAAACCAAGATCAACCATTCCACAATCATTCATGCATTCATTATACAGTTTAACTCTATAAGGGTTGATGGGGGCTCCTCCAAGTTTTTCATAAGCACTAATAACATCATTAAAATTCCCCATAATAGCCCATGGACCATTGTATTCTTGTTTAAACATTCTAAGTTCATTCCATAATTCTTTTCGTTTTTGTAAACGAGGACTAGCATATACACCACTAATTAACCAAGGAAAAGTAAAGTAAGGGTGGGATATTACCTTAATGATGGCATGGATTGCTTGTGAACCATGTGGAAGAAGGTTGATGGAGACCTCATCATTGTTCCAAAGCATCCATAGACCTCCAGCAAGTCCCACGGCATCCACAATGTGAACCTTGTCAAAGCCTAGGGAAGATGCGACTTTAGCAGCATTATTACCGGAAATTTTTGTTTCAGATATGAACATCACAATGGGTTTGTGTGTCCTAATAAGATCCAGACATGTCCTTCTAAAGTTGCTGTTGGCTGCCCCACGACAGTTCCAAATGAGAAGTTTAATCATATTTAAACAGTTGTTATCTAAGCTCACCCCTTGTCTTGTAAGCTCAGTGTTCTTTTGAGCTTTCTCGTGATTGTTGGTCATCCAAACTAGGCTGGGATTCTTGGGCATAATCACATAATTGTGTGTGAATTCCATTCCCTCTTGCTTTTTGTAAAATTGAGCGATAATGGTGGTCTTCCTCACTTCTAATTGTGCTTGTATCATCTTGACAAAAGGAAGATTCCTCTCGAAGATTACCCTCAAAAGCGATTTTGCTATCCAAGGCTGCTCTGTTGGGGCTTCGACTTCTCTGATGGCCATGTGTTTCGCCTCCCTGAACTCTTTCTCTACTATTCTTCTTAGTATCTCTTCCTTTTCTTGGGCGTTGAATAGCAGGAATGGGACCGCCTCCTTCGGGTGGTAGTGGGGGAATCCCGAGTCCCAAGGTTGCACAGCTGCCACTTTGTTGTTCCAAGAGCGTTTCACCGGTATGGGGTTGTTGGATGGGGATGGGATTTCTAATGGGTTCATTCTGCTGTTGAGACAAATGTTGAGAGAGAGGTGATTGTCCTGTTAAAATAGGCACCGTTCCAACTGTAGAAGCTGGTTGGATTTGTTGCTCATTTATCAATCCGTTCACAGTGGTTTTAACTTCCGAGTGGGATTGGGTTTGTTTCGATTTGTTTACTTGGGCTGAGGAACTTGGAATTTTTTATCTTGCTTCATCATTTGTTGGCGTGAAAACACAAGTCTCAGTACTGGTAGACCCCACACTTTGCTTTTTTACTACATTTGAATTATCAAGTTCCATGTCCACACTCAATTGACTATTGATTTTTCCCTGACTTGCTGCAGGCAAATTGCCTTGTTCACCTGTAACATGCAATTTTCGAGGATCTTGACTTGGCCCTTTAGTATGACCGTTGGAGCCCATTTGGCCGATGGGGCCTATGTTTGAATATGATTCTTTTTTTTTACCGTTGATGTTTGGTTCCGGTACCGGATTTTTTGAGTATCTATTTTTTCGGTAGTTAACCACCATCCATGGTTCGTATGTTTGTTTACCTTGTTCTTCATCTTCTTGGGGCTCCATTGTTGTAGTTGTATTCATCCCGTTGGAATTCTTCGCATTCTGATTTGTGGCATTCAGTTCTTCTGTACCTTTGCTTGAGGATGGGCATTTGGTATAAGTATGACCGATGCAGCCACAGGTATAACACAGACCAGCAACCGTTTCATAAATGATATGTTGTCTGTACTTTCCTATTTTTACAGTATGGATTAATGGTTTGTCCAAATCTATCTGGACACAAATCCTGGCATATTTTCCCCTTGAACTATTGGCTGTCGTGGCATCAATTCTTAACAGGACTCCTAATTGATTTCCAATAATATTGGCATCAAACAATTCAATAGGGAGTCCTGGCAGACGTGCCCAAACAGCAGTTGTGGAAAGCCTTGCTTTTTCAGGCTTGAACCCCGGTTCCCACTGCCTCATGGATAAGAAGTATGGCCCTACAAACCACGGGCCACCATACATGACTTTGAAGAAATCTTCCTTACCATAGAATCGAAATAGAAAGTAGTCCATCCCCAAGTCAATGCATTCCATTCTTTGGACTGGTTTCCACTGAGCTTTAACTCTCGGGTATAAGAATTTATAGCCTACATTTTTTCCAAAAGCTTTGACAATTATCGAATGCACCCAAGGTGTTCTGATCCTCTTTTTCTCTTCTCTGGATAGAGTAATGCATGCAACACCATCCTCACTTTCATCCTCGTCATCCTCAGAGTCAGATGCATCGACGATGAATGAAGGGAGGGGTGTGTACGAAATGTGAGTCTCCTCTTGATCAGCTACCAACATATCTCTGTAAGACGTAATGTTGGTTTTGTTCTAGATATTTTCCTGCTCTGTATTTATATTCTCTGTTCTCAATATCCATACGCATTTCAGCAGGTATGGATTGGCTTTCTATTTCCATTCCTTTTTGTTGAACTCCAGAGGAATCAGTAGTAGTATTGTCTTCTTTGATGCGTTTTGTGCTTCTCTGTAGCAGATCAGCTTCTTCACCAGAAGCTTCTGGGACACAAGAGCGAGTACGAGAATTCGGGGGAGAGTTGGGAGAGTTCATCGAAAAATCTTTAACTCCTACAGATTACTTCTTTGGTCCAATCCTTCAACATTGCTATCATCAACCCTTCTCCAAGCGGTTTGTAATCCTGATATTTCAATTTATTAATTAAAGTTTCGTGATTTTATTCTTAAAAGAGAAAAAAAAAAGCACGAACGAGATAAGAGTTATGTCATGTCATTTTTTTTTATTTTTTAAAATAATAATAATAATAATTATTATTATTATTATTATTATTATAGAGTCTATATTGAAAGGTCATTTTGTCTATCTACAAGCTTATTATTTCATACCACTATTAAGGGATGTTGTGTTTATAAGGCTCAAACTTACTATTGCTAAATAATCAATAAATTATATTCTATCTTGACATTAATTTTGCATTTCAAATCATCAATAGTTATCTAAACTGATGGCTTCCACATCTTGACTTAAATATATATTATTTTGTCCAAACTGGCAAGTAAATTCGTTAGTGATCATCATTCCACGTATTAGCAAATGGGATAAATGTTACGAGCAAGAGTATTTTATATCTTAGGAATGATGAATTATTGTAAATAAAAGTTTGTTAATTTTATTTAGATGGATCCAAGCTAATTTTTGGCTCACCCGACCCCGAGAATGAAACTGTTATGTTTGTAATATAAGTATGGAGCCTACGAATGAAATGAAAAAAAAGAAGAAAAATATTCTCTCTCAATTTTCTAACTCTCTCTTTCTCTTCTCTGTCTCGACTTCTCCCTTCCTCTGCTCTATTTTTGCTATTCTATCTCCCTCTCAAATCAGGTTCCTATCAGATAACCGAACGAGCTTGTGGTTCTTTATGTTCCTCGTTTTTCCAGACTTTGTACGATTAGTAAATTCAGCTCCGACTTTTACTTCTTACTAGAATTTGGCCGGGGACTTCGCTCCAGGTAAATATTTTTTTAATTTTAAATATCCTAATAATATTATTATTAAAAAAGAAAAATAAATAAGGACAAACAGCTTTAGGAAAAAAGGCAATTTAGATAAATATAAAATATTAAAGAGATGAATCAACGCACGCTTGCTATGTACTATTAATATTTTGAAAAACCAAACATTGTATTTCACAATACGTTTAAGGAAAATGCTAGCAAAGTCATACATATATATATATATATATATTCATAGTTTGATTTAATAAAAAAAACAGAAGGTTAAAGTTTAAAAAAATAAATAGACCTGCAAGCCTCAAACCCTATATATGAATAATATAACCAAAAATAAAAATAATATTTATATATAATAATAGAGTCTATATCATCTGCAATACAATTATTTTTCCAAGGGCATATATTTTTTTATATCAATGGAATCAATCACTAAGAAAAAGTTAACAATGGAAAAAAAGAAAAGAAAAGAGAGGGTGAATTAAAAATAAAAAAGAAAAAAGAAAAATAAAAGGAAGAGAAAGTCCTCAATGCTCAAACCATATATATAGATAATATAACTGTATATAGATAATATACAGTTATATTATCTAAAATGAAAATAACATTTTTATTTTTATTTTTACTAAAATAAAAATAACATTTTTATATAATAATAGGGCTTATATCACTTACAATATAATTGTTTTCTTAACAATACTACAATTAAGAGATAATATATATTTTTTTCCAATAAGATCTATTAGTAAGGAAAAAAATTAAAATGATAACAAGAAAAAACTGGTGAATTAAAAATTTAATAAAACAAAAATGAAAAAAATGAAAAGGGATTTAAAAATTTTCAAAAGAAAAAAAGAAAAATGGAGAGGGATGACGCGGCCCTCTCTCCTTAGGACTATGGTAAGCCCTTTCATTTGTAGTTTAAGATTTAAGATTTAAGATTTAGGGTCATTTTGCTAACTCGGTGTGATGCAAAAAACCGTCTTTTTAAGCTTTTCATCGGATAAATGTTACCAAAGAGGTGTTAGAGCTACTGTGAGGTTGTCCTACTTGGACAATTAATCACAACTTTTTTATACTGGATAGGGAGGGGGTAGTGGCTGACCGCTTAAACTGCAGTGGCTGATCATGCAACAAGGATTGCTTTTTTCTCATTGCAGGCAATCGTCCAGAGTTAAAAAGGGAGCCTTAAGATATGAACTTTTATAAAATACAGTGACTCCCAATAAGAATAGAGACATTTAATGAGTCAATTTTCCAAATTGATAACAAATATAAAATGGGTTCGTAACTGATAAGCAATAACTAATATTTTGTTTAAGCAATACATAACCTAAGCGATATTAATTTAATATTAATCTTGTATTTGTTTTTGGCATATGTTACACGTAAATAAAGAACAAAAGAAAAAATCAATCGTTATATATTAGTGGGTATATCTAGTTCAAATTAAAAAGTTTAACATTCTATCAACAGCAAATTACTTTAAGTAATCACTCACATAAATGTATTTTTCCTATCTTGTGAAAAAAAATCATATTCTTTAAATATTTCATAATCTATGCATGTAATATGGTTTTTTTAAGTGATCTAATGGCCTTCTTTAAAAAAAAAAAGAAAAGAAAGAAAAGGAGAAACCAGAGTACTTAAATTCAATATTGAAGCAAAAAATATTGATTATTAATTATGTATGTACTTTGTAATTGTGGAGTAAGCTTAGGCCTTAGCCGACGAAAGGCTTGCTCGATCATCATGGATTAAATTCTCAATACATCGAGAGACTCTATTGATATCCTAAGCCCAAAATTGTGGCTGGATACAAAGCCCAACCTTGGATTCACTCGTTACATTTTATTTTATGTCCCGTCGTTAAAATATTTTTATATATCAAATACAGTCTAAGTTTTTATATATCAAACATAATCTAAGTTTGATATATCTCAGTCTGTATTCCCAAAAATAGGTAGTGTTAAAAATAATGTTTAATCAATCATCTACTTGAAAGTATTTTTGGTTTTATGAAATTGTAGACACTCTAGTACACATTAGGACAAAATTCACTTTCTTTTTAGAGAAGACGAACACAATCTTTTATGTGCTTATCATTGAACCAAATACTCGGCTACTCGAATACATGCTCTTTCGGATCCATTCTTGGTCCTAATTATTCTTTTCAAGGTTAAAATCATTTCCCCTTCAAAATTTTCTACAAAAGGGAGAAGTTAATTCAAAGAGGGGCCCTCTAGATCATTGCTTCTTGTTGATATCTGAGAGATTTCTTTGGTACTATCACTAATGGTTAAAAAGTAAATAGAACCAATTCGGGGTCTGATTGATACATAATACTGTCTCTTTTTGAATGTATAGAAGAAACTACTAATACTTTCCACCAAAAGCAAACAAAATTATTATGGTTTAAGACTTTGATCAGAAGAATGCTCCATTCTTTTTACTTTCAATGCTTTGATGATGAAGATTTTGGGTGGCCATCCAATCCAAATGCCTCCTTGCTTTTGGGATTTGGGCAAACAAAGGAACAAGCAATGCTTCTTTTCTGGTTTACAAGCTTCAATTTCAAGCCAATACGGTCTTTGGTTTCATACGTGTAAAAACGAAAATCTTGCAAAGGCAGAAGAAAGCAGCAATAGCTGTTATAGTAGTGACTATAGTGATTATAGTTCCAAACATTAGAATGACAGTGAAAAAGAAACAAAAGCAGGGAAAGTGACATGATTTTGCCTTCGTTTTTTTTTCTCTCTTTTTCCTTCTTTTCAAGAGTCAAAACACGCTTGGTGTTGCAGCATCTTTTTACCCACCCCCCAACAAGAAAAATTATGTTTCCTACCTTAATCATAAGTCATGATCATCCTTTTTTGTTTTTCCCTTTCGGCTACCACTAATCTATGTACTAGGGAGGGGCTGCATATTTCAGGGCATGAAAAACCCTGCTAATATTCTAAAAAGATAACCCTATTCCTTTTTTCCCTTGGGAGATTCCTCATTTTTCGGGGTTTTTTAGGTCAAACTCCTTTTTTTTGACTCTAGACTGTTTTATAAGGGCATAGAAAATGACTTTGATCTTGGCTAATGACATGTTATACAAGGGCTAAAACCAGGATAACGCACCCGGCAGCTTGTGCTTATCAATAGGATTAGGCCATATTATGGGTACATTATACTCTTGATTAACTCCATAAGCTACTAGGGAGATGATGCTTTGGATTCTCGATATTCTTTATTGAGGTGGCTCTGTTTTTGTTTTCTTCCTTTCTTCATACGCCTAGAAGTATGTAATACAGAAGGGTTACAGGCAATGAAACCAACATGCCAAAGATAACCCTGCAAAGAATACAAGTGCACAGTGTGTTAATAATGTAATGTCAACATCCTGTGAGGAAAAAAACAGAAAAAGGTATTGAGAAATGAGACATCAAAGGATACCAACAAAAAAGAAAATTAAATGATGTTGATTGCTTCTGATTTTTACTCACCCTGTACTCAATATGTCAGGATGCAACCCGTATTCCCTGGCAAAAACAAATGGTACAATCCCTTGGGGAAGTGCTGCCTGAGATTCAATAAGTTATCAAATAATGTTTCAATCAAACCTAATCAAAACTCATAATATGTCATGTAATAAACAGGATTATGTAGAGAATTGCAGTAACCTGTACTATGGCAGCATGTAGTTTTGCTCCTCTTAGACCCAAGACAAACGATGCTGTGGACATGATTATAGGGCCACAAAGGAATCGAATCACCATGCCCATTGTTGCTCTCTTACTACCACAGGCAATAATCCTTGGCTGAAGTGCCATGAATAACCCTGCAATATCATCAATCAAATTATCATCTGGGATATTTAAGATTGAAATTTCTAAATTCACGTGATAGCTAGTAAAATGAGAAATAAAGGCTGCAATGTTTGCTAATAGTAATATGCATGATTTTATAACAACTGAAGGTGAAAGAAAAAGTACCCAAACTGAACATTGCCATCCCAAGGCCTGCATCTGAAATTATTTTTATTGAATATTTCACTAAACTGGGCATACCTACATTCCACCTGCATAACGACAAGATCAAATCAAAGTTTAGCTGTCTTGAAGTCCTGAATCAACTTGTTTAGCTAGATTAACTAGGATTTCTCGTTAATGTTCTTTCTCTATGAAAAAACACCTTGTGCTTTATTTTGGTACAGCTGAACAAAGACAAAAAGGGGGCAGGGGAGAATGAGGAGGAAACCCCCAATCCTAACCCTTCATTTCAGGGGCAGAATCAACTTGGTGAAATCATGTTTTTTGGGAAATATACCACATATGAATGGATAGGGTCTTGTAATAAACTCACTTGAACGAGATCAGCGACCAAAGAAGACCTAAGATACTTGAGTAAGTATTAGGATTGCGAGAGAGTTTTCTTCCAACCACAATCAGTATCAGTCTTAGCATGACCATGGCATTAGGCATTTCCTGTTTGCTCACAGCTTCCTTTCCGTCTGTAGGCTCTGCTACCGTTATTTTGGTGTTGTCTCTAAAGCTAATTTCCTTCTCTACAAAAGACCAATTAATGAGAATCCGACATTAGTAATGCATGCTACTTAATCTTGTTTAAGATAGACTAACTTAAAATGTCCAAAATAAACTCCTAAACACTATAACAAATTTGCAAAACGATTCCATTCAAGACAACCATACAAATTCCTAATAACCCTCTGCATATTAGTAATTAACAAATAGTCAACCTCTAAATTATGTAAAGATAATCATAGTAAGTGAAATAGGTTGACCATGTTTTAGTGTTGATTATTATTAGTACATATTCTATTCATTAGCAACAAATATCAACCAGAAAATCATATTGTCCTCACTCTTATCATTACACACGTGCTCTAACCTAATGATGCTATCCATCAAGTAAGGATCTGACTTGAACAAAAAGCATGGATAAATATTTTAAGATTGTTAACTTGGTTCTTTTTAGAATAGTGCTGGGTGGGGCACAACTTGTCTTCCAGTGTTTGATAAACTGGTAATAAAATCTTAAACAACTATACATGCTTTCTAACATTAGGATTTAAATACTCTAATTGGAAAGTTTAATAAATCTCAAAACTGAAAAAGCAAATTTATGAGGTAAGGGATGAATGAATGTTTATATTTATAGGCACTATGCTTCATAATCGTTAGTTAATTCAGTTAATGGAACCCCCAAAGATCAAAAGAAAAAAAAATGCGAAAAAGAAAGACAAAAGACAGGTTTCTAAACAATTTCTGCAGACAAAAGGTACATGCATTCCTGGAAAATCTGCTTGTCTCTTTAATGTTTTACCTTGTTTTGTTCCTCAGAAACTAAAGGCCAATAATTCTCTGCACTCTGCAAACAGCAGTACTGTTTTGTAGGGATAGAAAAAAATAAGACCTCTTTTGCATCAGAACCGATTTTCGAGACTATTTTGATTGTCTGTAAATAATGTTCTCATTAATGGATGAACTATTATTCTAAAAAAATTAGTTTTATATTATTCTTCAAATTAGTAACTTTATTTGTAATCTAAATTACTTTCTAAAAGAAGAAAATCTTAATGAACTTTTTGCATGCACTTACCGCCAATGTCTCTGAAGCCCTGCCTACTATCTTCCCCACCACCACCTTGACACTCCCAAACCATTTTCATAGCGGGAACCACCGGGGACGGCTGCCGGTAAACTTTCCCACCCGCCACGGGCGACCTCATCCATATGGGTGTATTCCCTGCGCCCGCCGTCGTCGTCATCGTGATCACATCCATTTCGTTAAAATTGGAAGCCCTCGGCGTCGGCTGCAGGGAGTAAGCATCCGACGAAGCATACCCCGACAAACGCGGGCTAACGGCGCGGCATCCGAACCCCAAGTCGCCGTTACAGAAAACGATCTCATTGTTGTTGGGTCCTCCCGGGGTATTAACGGAAAAGATTTCGGCGTTGGACAGGTTGGACGCTCTGGGGGTGAGGCATATGGAGGACGATAGAGCCGAGTCCGGGGCCGATGACGTGGAGCGCCTGATACGGACGCGAATCCGGCCATTAATGTCGGTCTCGGATTCTGTACGGAGAGGATCACGGCCGTCCAATGAGACGACGTCGTTGTCGAGCTCGAACTTCGAGATGGTGGCAGCCGTGGGGCCCGGGAATTGGGTTTTGATTAACAGAGTTGCCGCTCTGTATTCGAAGAGGAAGAGCAATAGAGTGTACCTGCACCAAAACGACGTCGTAAGAGTCTTTATTCATTAGTAATATTCTGTCCAGCTGTCGCTACTCGTTTTGCATTAGAAATTAGAGTCTCCTCCTAGTTTTTGAAGGTCAACTTTTTATTTAATCGTGAAAGCTTCATTAAAATAGTTTGATAGAATACAAGAAGAATCTAAAAAATAGAAAAATTAATTAATAAGTACAAAATTCTAAAATAAAATATCTTTTTTGTCTACAATTTTTTTTTTTGAAAAGTATTTGTCTACTTTTTAAAGGGAGGCTTTTCGGTTTTCATGCATCTATTTCTTTTGTTCAAACTTTTCAGCTTCATTTCTACCAACGTATAGACAAAAGTAAGGAAAAATAGAAGAAAACCTAACTAACTAGCTTTACAAATTTACAGCATGAGTAGAATCAAATTCTTTGAGTATCAGATCATGCATCAATCACTGAATCAAATGTTCGTGATATTTAAAAAAGAAAAGAAACGAGGAACAATAATTAATTAATAGTAATAAAAATGATGACAATGTAGTTTTTATACCATATGATGCATTGAAGAACAACGAGCTGCACCATGAGGCTTTTAGTGAAATCTCCATACATGGCTTCAAGCAAAGGGATGCCCATGACAAGAGTGTTAGGCAAAGTAGCAACAGAGAAAAGGGTGATGAGCCAATCCAGGGATCCTCCAGGGAAGAAGATGGCCCAAACCGAGAGCAACACCAGGACCAAGAGCTTGGACAAAGTATCGGCCAGGATGAACTTGGTGTCCATTTGGTAAGGGTTGTTTTGAGCTATGAAATGGAAAGACAGCACCGGCACGGCGAAAACCGCCACGAACCTGTTGATCCCAGAGCATTGCTCCGGTGTAAATATCCTCCACCATTTCACTGACCCGTATGCCACCAACATTGCGAAGTACAATGGAACCATCGCACACATCACCTTGTAGAAATCACCTGCTGTTATCATCTTTTCTCTCTCTTTTGAGCTTTTTCTTTCTTTCTTTCTTTCTTCTTCTTTTCTTTTCTTTATAATTGAGTTGAAAATTGACATGGCAAAAGGGTGTTTATATAGAGGATATATGGACATATTTGACCTTGAAAGAGTTGGTAATTTACTTTGGATGGCACTGTAGTACGCGGGAATTACGGTTGGTAAGCTAATGATTAACTTTTTAATAGTTCACAAATACATCAATTTGGCTCTAGCCTCTATGGGTCTAAATAATAAAATAGCGTATTTTGTTAGTAGTTCATGCATGTTAGGTAATAGTTGTGTTATCTATTAATAGAGTATTAAATTCTTAATAATAATGATTAATGTTTTAATTTGGCTAATAATCTTAATTAGTTAACAGTCATGTGTGATATGCGATCTATTAATAGAATGTTGAAGTCTTAATAACAATGATTCATGTTCAAATTCTGCTGGTGATCTTAATTAGAGCCTGTTTGGCCCGGCTTGAGCTTATAGCAAAAGTACTGTTTTAGTAGAGCTGTTTTATAAGTGCTGTCTAGAGAAGTTAAAATAACGTTTGGCAAATTTAACGCAGAAGTGCTATAAGTCGTAGAAAGCTGTTTGGCAATTATATTGTAAAACTGTTGTGAAATATTTAAATTACGAAAAAGGATATTTTGTCTTTTTGTATAAATATTTGAAAAAAAAAGGTGTTATTTTTGTACATATTAACTAATATATATATATACTTCATATAAATTATATAATAATAAAAATGATGAATAAATATTTTAATTTTCATATTATTTTCAAATTATTTTTAAAATAATTATGTATAAATTTTCAACCAATTGGAATTCTTTTATTTATACCTTTACTGCAAATAGAAATTATGAATTAATTTATTTAAGGTATGATCAAATAAAATATAACAATAATTAAATGTAAATTATAAAATTTAAAATAAAATGACTATACAAAAAAGTTTGATAATATAAGTCAAATAAAACCTAAATAATAGAAAAAGAGAGTGGGTTTGCGGCTTGTTGATGAGAAGAAAACAAATAAGTGAGAAAATTAGGATAGGGTTGTCATTTTGAGAAAAATATAAGGGTATTAAAGGCACATAACAAAATTTCATTAAAAAAGCTACCTTCCCGTATAAGCTCTAAAAAGTGATTTTTGGGGAAGCTTCAAATTGTAGCTTTGGCTGGAAGCAGAAAAACTGCTTCCCTGATAAGCTAAAATTTCAAAAAGCTATAGACCCAAACACCTGACTTTAGCTTCTAGAATAGAGAAGCACTTAAAAAAGCTGGGCCAAACACCCACTTAGTTAACAACCGTGTGGTCTATTAGGTTCGAATCCTTTCACTCTATATATCGAGAAATTATTAGGTAGGCTGAGCGTATCACGTTATACATAGGCCCGACTAATGAAATTACGACAACTCAAAGAATTTTTAAAATTAAGGCATTAATTTGACAAAAGTTTAGTCCCATGTTACAAAGAAAAAACTTTAAAGGGTAAACCCTTAAATTTATACTACAATTATGATAAAATTTTAGTAATTGTATCATAATTTTTGGATTATCACAACTTCATTGATCAGGTCTATGAATGTCATAGTATATCCGACCTATCTAATAATTTCTCTAATATATATCTCTCTCATGTCACATAAAGTGAATATATATTATTAATATTTTGATTTTGAACGTGGGAATTCTAGAGATTCTTAATACACTGCTGTGGATGTCTGGAGTAATTATGGGAATTTGCTATTCCCAGGCGTGATTGATATTTGCTATATGCACGGTTGTCTGCTTGCCAATAAGAGGTGCAATCATCAAGAGCACTTGGAAAATTAGTAATATATATAAAGAGTATCCTTCCCATCATATTCCCATCTTAATTACTTGAACTTTGTGCTCACTTCCATGCCCATTAGATTTTGTTAGGAATGTTCATTATTTTCAAATTATACTACTAATTTTACGATTTTAGTATTACTAAAGAGGGACATTTTCAAGCATAATTATCAGAGCCGGATCGGTGAATGAACTAGTAGAGGTATTGGGTCGATGGTTCAACCATTGGATCAATAGATCAATTGCTGGTTTATTTATATTTATATATTATTTTTTATATATAAAATAAAAAATTATCTAGTTAAAAATATAAATATTTAATATACTGACATGAATAAACCATTTGACTTAGTGGTTAGAGAGTACTCCCTCTTTTCCACAATATCTGTCGTTTTAAGGTTATACACAGATATTAAGATTTGCAATAAAAGTCCTAATATTTAGAAAAAAATTACAAAATGACAACTTTACCCTTTTATTGAAATTATTTATTCCCATAAATATCAAACACTCTCTCTTTTATTAATTAAGAAAGATAGTGGTTTCTCACTTGGAGTTGGATAAAAAGAAGGGTAAAACTGAAAAAAGATAGTTAATGCTCTCTAAAATTCTTAAAATAACAGACAATATGGAACAAAAAATTTTTTAAAAAGCGACAGATATTGTGGAAAAGAGGGAATATTAATCTTCATTAGGTCTAAGGTTCAATTTTCAACAATTACAGTAATTTTGTAAATTTAGTGAAATTGGTTCAACTGTCTGGTTTAATACTGATTTAATGAAAAAAACCACCGGTTTGAATGAGTTTGATCGGTTTAATTGCATTTCCGATCTAATTACAAAATCGGATCGACTCCATGACCGGTTCAACTGGTCGGATCGTCGGTCCACTCCAGTTCTGATAACTATGTTTTCAAGTCTAATGTACTTAATGAGTTCTTTAATAATCATTGAGCTAAGTATTCGGACACAGCTTTAAGATTAATTTTACGAAATTATTATATTGAAAATAAAAACCGATAAATAGATATTAGGTAAAAGAAATTTTAACTTTGTGGTTTAGTCTCTAACGTTTAATTGTAATCAATTTACTGATCCTTATATACATTTATTTCAAAGATATATATACGCATAAAACTTAAGTACTCAAACTATAAGAACAAAATGGGATTTTGAAGTAGAAATCGAAAAATTCGATTTTCTATGAATATATATATATATATATATATATGATATTGTATATCTCTAAATTCTAATTGTGTCGAAAAGAAAAGATAGGAGAGGAGGAAAAACAACATAAAGAGAGACTTTCATGGTCTTTTGTACGTACGGTACAATGCAAAATTATTCAGAGAGAGAGAGAGGTTTGGTGATGGATGCAGAATGAGAAGGATCAAACGATTGGCTGGGGGCCTGCCGGCATGGACCATCAAAGGATTGATTCATTCAGAGATAAAAACAGCCTTCTCGAAAGCTGATCATTCTGCCTTCTGTTAATTATATGTCAAACAAATCGAGAACCTCCATGTTACCATGTTTTCTTTTCTGCTCTTGTTTGGCCTAGTGGAACGCATTTGATCTTTATGTTTCAGTTCATTATTATTAGCCAGGAATATATATATATATACCCCAGCTTCAACCCCGAGACCATCTTATATATGGATACAGTAGCCTGTATCTAACTCCGTGCTACTTTTTGAGAAAGTAAAAATACTACAGTATTGCAATTTGGTCAAATTCGAAATTAAGTATATATAGGAGCATGATTGCACGAATGCTTCCCATTTTGAGTTTTAGACTTACTAACCTTCTAGGTTAAATGCTTTATTTAAAGTTTAACATTTGAGATTTTACTCAATTTGGGGTCCAATTTTATAATTTGATCAATTTAGGGTCCCATTTTACAATTTCTAATTTCGGTTAAATT
Organism: Microcos paniculata; assembly: GCA_030664755.1. Taxonomy (NCBI): domain Eukaryota; kingdom Viridiplantae; phylum Streptophyta; class Magnoliopsida; order Malvales; family Malvaceae; genus Microcos; species Microcos paniculata. The sequence goes on from CP131461.1 coordinate 23,308,227, forward strand.
AAGGGCTTATTAGGTGTTTTGAAGATGTCCTTAATAGAACAAAAATTATAATGTTAAACTCTTGACTGAACCAATTCTAACAGCAAATCTTTAATTGAATCAAAATTGGAACGTTAGACTCCTAGTTGACAAAATAAAAATGTTGCGTCCCAAATTGGAGAAAATCACAAACCCTGGACCCTCAATTGAGTAATTAGCCAACTTTCTAAAATCTTGGGTTTGATCGTTGATTTTCAATTTTTGTCCATTCTGATTCAAAATCTATAAGATAGATTCTCAAAATTTAAAGGTTGAGATTTCTAATTTCTATACACAAAAAACCAAAAGTGGGAAGTGAGGTTTGAGAAAAAGTAGAGGACAAAGTTATGTAACAGGTTTGATCATTGAAGGGTAAGGACCGATTAATGACTAAACAAAGAGAAATCGATTCAACTTTCAAGAGAAAAAGGAATCATCAAAAGGATTTTCCTGTAAGAAGATTGATAAGGTTCTATTTTGCCCTATTCGTTATTGTTCATTGTCTTAGCTCTCTCGTAGGCTGTACTTTGCATTGTGGTGCCACCGTGCCGGAAAAGGCTTAAATCAAAAGGCCCACTTACAATTTCCGAAGTTGTCTAAGCTGTCTTGAACTTGGCATTACAAAACTATATATCACGGCTTATCTTTGCTATAACCAACAATTATGAGCCATGTGAGATCATTGAGAATCTATAAAAGAGAAAAGCTTTCAAATCTTAGGGATAATGAGATCTCTCTCTCAAATGGATTCAACAGCTTTGGGCTTTTGAATAAAGTTGAACGAATAGTTAACTTGGATCCAACCTGCAACGTTAACCAACGGGCTCTGTCACTAAATATATTTAGGTATACTGGGAAAAAGTTGTGCCTAACCTTTTCAATTCCCGTAAAGATTGTTGTTTTGCTTCTGTAAAAGGTTGCTTACTTTTCAGTGATGTACAATTTTCCTATATGAATCTCATCAACAAGGTCTGCCTGTTTCAAGGTCCTTGGGGGCCATGGCTGATGGCTCCCAAAATTTTTGAAAATCCCATGTAAATCTAACACCTAGAACTTGAAAATTTCATCTTACCCAATAAATTTAACAAATTATCTAACGTATGGATAATTCGAATCTACTCAATTTTATCAACCCTAATCCAAATATTTTATCCTAGTTCCATTCAATACAAGGAAAAAGAGAAATAAAATTCGAAATGACTTAAATTTAAAATGCGCTATTTAATTCTGAATTAATTAGAGTTCAATGTAAATACTGAATACCGAAAGGTTTATATCAAAAAGATTCTGAAATGATTTGAATATGAGAATAGTGGAATGAAATGGGCCAACCAGTTTGCCCAGTATTTCTCTATACGGAGTACTTACATTTAATCCTGCTTCAAAGATGAGTTTAATTTTGAATTGGTGTACAATGTGCCGAAAAGTAAATTGCCTGAGTTACCAACTCGCGGTAGGATAGAAAGGTTGCCAAATGATCACTAGATGTGTTTCATCATAGACCAAATTAAAATACCAACACCTAAGTAACTTAATTAATTCCTCTTAAGTAAGGATCTTGGTTTTAAGTTGTTTGAAATATATGAGATATTTCAAAAGGTTGTATCTCACATTGCCCAAATACCAACCTTGTTTATGTCTTTGAATATAGACATGGGTGATAGACTTCTCAAAATTTAGAAAATAAGTTGGGTTCGCGCACATACGAAAACGGGTTAAGCCTTTGGAATTATGGATTCTCCCCCTCCTTCCGCGCGATAGACCACGGCCTTATTTTTTTTTGGGCTCGAACCTTACCAGTTAAATTCAAATTTTTATTTTGAATTTTTCTAAGCTGACAGTTTCTGATTTCCGGCCCACTATCTTCCCTAATATCCCTCAACCTTACCAATTAAATTCAAATTTTTATCTTGAATTTTTCTAAGCTGACTTAATCGTATAGACTTAGGGGTTGTTTGATTAATCATTGAAAAATTTCAAACTATTGAAAATAAAAATTTTTAATGCTTTCTTTTTTTCAATGTGTTTGATAATAAAAATTAAAGAACCACTTAATTAGAAATTTTCAATGAAAAAGCATTGAAAATAATAAGTAGCTCTTAGGTTACTTATTTCATTCAACAATTCCATTTAAGGAAAAAATCACACATTAATTACATTTAATGTTGTATTCTTTCCTTTTAACCACTATTCTTTCCTTTTTATTAATTATCAATGCATTTATTTTTCATAAACTTTCATTTCTCTTATAATAGTTCAAAAATAAATTTGTTCAAACATAATAACTTATCAAATAATTTTTACACAATAAATTCAGTACTTAAAATTTTCAGAAGAAATTTTCAGTACTTAATTTTCAGTGCTTAATTACTTCAATTTTATCAAACAGCATCTTAGTCTTTTCAGTTGAGAAATTTTCTCTCCACAGTTTATGATTTCCAGCCCACTATCTTCCCTAATATACCTCAACGGATACTTCACAGCTGCCTATAAATACCGCACCCTCATTCATTCCAAAAGTACCTCGAAAATCCTCTCTTCTGCTTCTATTCTTCTGCTTCCTGTTGGGTATTTTTTCTATCGTTCCTGTTCAGCCTTGAGCTCTGGTGCATACAGCTCAAGAAGACCCTGTTGTATCCTGGGGATAGCCGCACAAACTCTCTTTGCACCAAGTTTCACTTGTGAGGGCGAAAATTATCCTTAAGGATAGTGTTCAACACGCCTCAGGTTTCCTGTTCTTCAAATTATCCTCCAACACAATCTTGTGAATAGAGAAAATAGACTAGCTTATAGAGTTTTCCTTCGTTTGAGGTCCAATGTATGTAATTTGAATACAAATAGTTGTAAACCGTAAAACTGATATAGATATTTGTGATTATAAAAAAAAAAAAAGACCAAATTGAAATTCATCCAAGACAAGGTTGGACAGATTGTTCTTAATTAGTCAGTTCATATTTGTTCAGATTCGATTACTACATATGATTAGGTGTTGCACCGGCCCTTCATATATAAATCAATTGCTACTAGCTAGGAAACCTTTCTCATTATTATATTATTTTATTTCTTTTGATCGAATGGTATACATAGTACGAGACTTAAGTTTCAAGTTTAGAAGATTTACTAGTCATCATGAGTTCTTCTTTTTTCTTTTTTTTTGCCAGAAGTCATCATGAGTTTAATAAGCATGGAACCAAACTTGGAATAAACAAACGCAAGAAAAGTTATTGTTAGTGGGCTTATATATGCCCTTGATTGGCTAAGCTTTGGGCATTCTAAGGTTTGGTTTCCAAGACCATCTTGCTTAGCTCCAACACCACCAAATCGCCCAACTAAACTCACTGCTGTATCACTCTACGTTTTGTACGTGGTGAAAATGCTAACGGCTAGGAGAAAGAAATTTAGGAGTTTGCATTTGAGCATTTGATTCAAATTGTTGATATATACCCACTTGTTTTTCCTACTTAAAGAGTAAGAGTTTGATTCTGGCCATCAGGCTATCAGTTAATCTCGTTCATTTTTTTAAGAAGTGAAAAACGGCCCTTTGGAAAGGACAAAAATACAAACAAGTAGTAATATGTTTTTCCATCGTTCAGGTCTTCAGGCCACAGAAATAGAACCTAGCTAGTGGAATTCAAATCTTTAATGCCGAGGCAGAGGGTCATGCTTGTGAAAACGACCAAGCCATAAATTATATGTTTGCCATTTTCTGTTGACTTTTTTTCCTATACTGTTAAAATTGTAATTACCCTTTGTATTTGTCTATTACTTATCGTATGGAGCTTAATTTTCTTGTTAGAAAGATCGCTGAAATTATTAGAACATTAAAATGTCAACGATGGCTTAATGTTAATAATATACGAAAAAACTGTACCCAAAAAGACATATATATACATAATAGGAAAACGTTATGGACATGATTAGTGTATGATTCTCCGCCGATAAGACGCATTCAAACGTTCTCCTCTCTGCATTGAAATAAAGCAGAAAAAAAGACAAAAGGAAAAGAAATGCTATGGGCTCCCTGTCCTGACTAAGCTAGACCATGTTTGAATTTGATTGACACAACTCACAGGTCATAAATATATATAGGCTTCAAGTCTTCCAAGTCTTATCATTCTTAATCTGTGGATTTATTCTCAATTTCTTTCTTTTGCAAGCAAAGCAGAAACTATATATAGTTTAACAGTACCCAAATAGTTTTGCATGGTCACTTTTACAAGTTTTGATGAACAATGGAAGAAGCAGAAGAGTTATTCATTTTAAATTAAGAATGGGTCTGAACAAAAGCACACAAATCAGAACAGGTCGAATAGTAATACACATATAAAAACTCATCCTCTCATACAAAGAGTTGGTTGGGTCTATTGAAACTTTGTCCCATCTCCTTTCTTTATTTTTGTAATAGTATCAATTTTCAAGGAACATGAGTTGGAAGACTCGTAGATGCATGATTGTTGCCATGGCAACCATCAAGAGGAATTTGGACGGAAACAAATGTAGCGGCTGCAGCTGCTCTAATACAAAACAAAAGTTGTAGCAGCTAGCTAGGTAGTAACAATAATAGTAGATGAGTAGTAAGATGTAAGAAAGAGAGACGGGCAGACTTGATTGACAACGATTATTCGTTTCAACGTTAAGATCTTCAATCTGAGCCTGTCTTGTGGTCCCTTCACCCTTGTTGAGATCATCAACCATGCAGGCAGATTTGTGGCTACTGTCTTAATTAGATTATTATTATGGGATAGGACCCATCTCTCGGCTTAATTTTAGAGACTGAACGATCCATTTACTTTGGATAGAGAGAGGGAGGAAGGTTGAAGGTTGAAATTAACATGGGAAATGCAAGAAGTATGCAAAGCCAAGAGAAGGTGCAAAAAGAGATGAGAGTGGGGAACTGGGGATGGTGACGGTACAGTGTCTGGAAATAAGAGGCAAATGTGTTCCCTGGGGATTCTTGGAGTCCTGAGATGTGAAAATGAAGTGATAGCGGGAGGCGTGCGGTGGGCCCCCGACGGCCCACCTGCAATTTTGCCTTTTTGCCTGCCACCGCATGCACCCCAGCCCCAACTCCCCCAAAAGCCTGCCACCGTCGTAGCCCATCAATCCATTTCTACTTCAACTCTCTTCTTTTTGGGCTTGGATTGGACCCCACTTTCCTAGAATGTTGCTTCCATCTCCATATCCTGTCTTTCTTTCTTTTGTGTTTTCCTTTTTAACTTTTACTATTTACTTTATTGTCTCTACTTTCTATTGGCCACTATTCGTCAAAAGTACACTCAAAGCATAGGATAGAGACACATAGACATTGTACTTAACCTTGATGGGCCCAACTTTGGGCCTTTTCCTATGGGGGTTTGATTGGCTGGTAGGTAATTTGACCCCTCCAACAAAAATGGATCATGGAGGGGATAATTTTCCTGTTATTAAAGCAATAGAAATATATTTTGGGTTCACAAAAATTATGACATTGAGATGGAAAGAAATAGGCTGAAATCTCAATTAAGAACTAAATTTTTTAAGGAAATTTTGATTTGGAATCAAATCTTTTAATTTTATTATTCAAAACTTAATGTTTTTTATTTGGATTAAATAAGGGTTTGATTGAGAAAACTTTTAAAATTTAGTTTTTTAGTGATAAATTAAACAAAAAATAAGTTGAAAAGAAGAAAAAAAATTTTCATTTGAAAAAGAAAACTTCATTTTCATTCAAAGAATTTGGACGATTAATATTAATTATGAAAACATAACATGCCCATTAAACTTTTATTTGATCTAATTTAGAAACGTTGAATCTTTAATTGATTGAATTAAAAGGTTAAGGACTAAATTGAGATAATTTATAAACAAGTCGGGTAAAATTTGGCCCAACAAAAATAAGATCCAAACTTTATCCCACATTTTTTTAAGGATCCGGTTAACCAATATCTACAGACACTGGTTAAGTCCATTTAATAGGGTTGGAAAGTGACTTTAAATTTTGAAATGGTAATAATTATTTTCAGACAAAAGTTGTATGATAAAAATACCATTATATATATAGTGAGAAGAAAATTTTCTTATTTGGATCTAAACTTTATCAATTTAGGGCTAAACTTTAACAAATTTATTGAAAGTTTTTTTTTTCTAAAACCATACAATAATATATTTTAAATATTAAAACTTACTCTTAAATTTTTTTTAATTTGGGGGCTAAACTTAATTAAGGGTATTCTTGTCTTTAAATAATAGTAAAAGTATAAAATAAATGTAAAACAAAAAAAATAAAGCAATTATGAGACAATTATTACTTGTTTAACTGGTGCCTGTTAGCAATTTTCTTTTTTTAAATCTAAAATAATGACATTAATAATTTTACTAGCTATATGAAAAAGGAAGATAGTAGCATTTGATTTCTCTTATCGTTTGAACTGAGTACTTTCAGTCCTCCTGGCCCAGTGGCCAAGGGGCTTGCGAAGTCACCATGGCGGGAGGTGGTAGGGTTCAAACCCCTGCCGTTTCCCTCCTTCTAGGTCTTAGAATCCTCTGCTCCCCGTTTGTACATAATTAAGAAAAGAGTAAAAAAAAGAAAAAAGAGTATTTTAGTCTTTATTAATCTAAGATTAATTTCTTTCGAATCTAAAATTGATCTTTTTTAAGACCGATAACATTAAAACTTAGAAGTAAAGCGTTCCTAACCAGTGGACTTCCAAGGAATAAAACTCATATTCTTATTTATTAGAATAGAAATCACTATCACACCAACCAACTTTTTTTTTTGTATAACATTTGATTTCTCAAAAAACAGTAACTAAACTTAAAAAATATTCTGTTAATTTAAATAGGACCATAAAGCACTTAGCAGTCATCAATGTTTTACTTTAATAAAAGTGGTAAATCGAGGCATCAGTTTAGGGACAGCACGAAGTGAAATTATGGTTGAGGGATTATGCATGATCTCCTTAGTGTCTTTTGTTTTGGAACAATCATTTCACTTGCTGGAAATTAATAATTGGATGAAATTGTAGAAATCGAATAAGAATAAAAAGCAACTTCGAGAGACGCGTTGCAAATGTCATTTTCCTTTAAAACTTATTTATTTATTTCTAACTAGTTTCTTTTAATACCTAAGCATGGTTAGTTGGGTACTTAATATTAATAATAACATACCAAATATAATTAAGAGTCATTTTCAATAGGTGAACCATCAAACATTGTTTTACCTTCTTTTGAATATCGTTGTTTCTCAAATCCGGCTGCCTTTAACAGAAGGGGTTTTGTTTATAAGTGTCATAAACTCATAATTTCCTTTTTAAGGTAATTATCTTAATTAGTACTAATAATTTTATTACCTACCACAAGAAAAATCACATTAACTATTAATTATTGTATTTGTTGCAAATAATAATCTATAACATTAGAAAAAAAAAAGAAAATGCTTATGAAGGTCATATGGAGTACTATATAGGACAAGAGAAGAGAGAGAGAAAAATAATTATAGGTAATTTAACAATAATTTTTAAAAATGTATTAAATATTTTGTGTGGGCTAAATACATTTAACCTATAATTTTTTATTTTTCATAAATTTTCTTTTTAAAATTTTCTTGGTTTTATGATTATATTAAATTTTTTTACCTCAAATATTATTTAATTTATCATATTTTAAATTTCTTATATAATATAGTTCAATGTCGTATATTGCATATATTATTTTTACTTTTAACCCGAATCGAACTAAAGGGGGTTCTCATATGATGATGATGATAATAATAATAATAATAATAATAATAATAATAAATAACATATTAATAAGTGCTTTTAAGATACTCACTAGCAAAATTCTTAATTACTAATTTATAGAAAATGGCTAGTTATTAACCCACTATTTCCTTCTTCATATATGGCAAATTTTGGATGGGAATAATTTATGAGTACTAAGGTTGGAATCTAAATCCATTGGCTTGGTTTTCTAAAATTTCTCGCCATTAAGTTCATACCTATGTAACAGTTGAAAGGAAAAACAGGATAAACACCATCCATAGAATTGGCAATTAATTAATAATTTACTTACAATTAGTTATTAACAAATTATGTGGGGAAAGCAAGATCCATTGACTTGATAATATAATTTACAAAAAAAAGTTACTAACCCCATCTAGTCTCCCACACCCCAACCAAAGTAGCTAGCACCCACTCCTCTTCACCCCCTTCCTAATCCTGCAAATTAAACCCCCTAACCAAAAGGGGTCGAGTTTTAGTCTTTAATTAAGCCTAGTTGACATGATAATATAACAATTATCAGCATAATCGTAGAGTTTAGGGTTAGATTTTAAGATCATCCAGATATAAGTTAAACTCATATAATAATACTTAATTATAAAAAAAATAAAAAAGATTGATGATTTTGCAATTTTGCAGCCATAGTATAGAGTACAGACCCATTTAAACCCCAACTCAAGAAACGAACAAAGAGAAGCTTTCAGAATATTTGGTTATCCAATATACTATACATTGATCTACTTCGCATGGCATCCACTTGATATTTATTTAGTATGTCCACTTGATATTTATTTAGTATGATAAAGTATATTGAATTTAGGCATAAAACATCTTAGTTGCATCCATCTTTATCAAACTCAGTATTTAATAAAAAATACAAATTCAAGCATAAGAAAACTAACAGTAAAACCAGGGAACAAAAACCCCAGGAACCAAAATCTGGGAACTGGTTTTGGGGCATCGCCTGTTTTATCTTCTGTTTTGGTCCAAAAGTCTAAATGCCAACTGTTTCTAGGACCAAAAATGATAATATTGAACCATAAGCATGTTCTTGCATAATTATTTACTTAAAATATGCTCTGATTTGCTGATGCTTTTGGGCAAAATAAAGCTATAAATACCTTCACAAACTCCTAACTAATCATAGTCCATCAAACCAAAAACCAATTACATTTCCGACAAAAAGCAAAAACTTTTGAAGAGACTGCAAGTTTTGAACTTGTATTTTGCTTCATTCTGATTATTGTTATTAAAGTGAAAATCCGGTGAGGAAAAAGATCAAGATGTCGGGCACTGCTGGTCAGGTGATACGCTGCAAAGGTAAAACAAATACAGAGGAAGTGGTCTTAATTAGTTCTGTCTTTCTGTTATTATTTCATCGGGAAGTTGCATTCTTTTTTGTTCTTGTTTGTCCTTTTGGATATATTAACTTGCTTTTATTCCTATGTGAAGCTGCTGTGGCATGGGAGCCAGGGAAGCCACTGGCGATAGAAGAAGTGGAGGTGGCGCCGCCACAGGCTAATGAAGTTCGTGTGAAAATCCTTTTCACCTCTTTATGCCATACTGATGTTTACTTCTGGGAGGCCAAGGTACGTAATATAAACCATACGGTTCTCTTTTCAAAACAATTCTCTTAACATGGTACTAACCAAATGGACTTTCTATCCATCGTCCAGGGGCAGAACCCATTATTTCCTAGAATTTATGGCCACGAAGCTGGAGGGTATGTAATCTCTGTGGCTTATTCCCTGTATATATGTTGCAGTTGCTTAGCATTTGAGGTTGCCACAGATTGAACTCTGGTGCTGTTGGCATATTGCAATAGTTTTCTTATGCATTGAGCTCTATAATTTCCTTGCAGGATTGTGGAGAGTGTTGGTGAAGGTGTGACAGAACTGAAACCAGGTGACCATGTCCTGCCTGTGTTCACAGGGGAATGCAAGGATTGTGCTCACTGCAAATCAGAAGAGAGCAACATGTGTGACTTGCTCAGGATTAACACCGACAGGGGTGTAATGCTTAATGATGGGAAAACAAGGTTTTCAATCAAAGGCAAACCTATTTACCATTTTGTTGGGACCTCCACCTTCAGTGAGTACACTGTGGTTCATGTTGGCTGCCTTGCCAAGATCAACGCCTTTGCTCCTCTCGACAAAGTTTGTGTTCTCAGCTGTGGAATTTCCACGGGTAAACGGACTTTTCCAAATAACCCCATTTCTACGGTCTCTGTTAATTACTTGGCGGTGATTGATTCGAATTTCTAACCCAGTTTTTTGGTTGTCTTGTTTCTTCTTTAGGACTTGGTGCCACTCTGAATGTTGCAAAACCTCCGAAGGGCTCAACGGTGGCTGTCTTTGGATTGGGAGCTGTGGGACTTGCTGTGAGCCTCTCTCTTCTCTCTGCGCCATAAATACATAAATGCATACATAAATATTTTCCTTTTCAATAATCAGATATTTCGAGACGATACATTAATTTTTGTGGCGTTTGAATGTGATCAGGCTGCTGAAGGAGCCAGGATTGCTGGTGCTTCTAGGATTATTGGTGTTGATATTAACTCAAATAGATTTGAAGAAGGTAAGAACCAAAGATTCAGCTAACCATATGTTGCATTTATTTCAATTACTGGCTCTGTTTGAACAATAGTTCTTCTCTTGAATGATTTGATTTTCATTTCATTTATGCAGCAAAGAAATTTGGTGTGACTGAGTTTGTGAACCCAAAAGACTACAAGAAGCCAGTTCAGGAGGTATATGTCTTTGATCTTTTTCTTTCTGGTTTCTAATGAAGTTTCCCTTAGCTACATCTCTTCCTAAAAATAAATTTGTCAGGTAATTGCTGAGATAACCAATGGCGGAGTGGACAGAAGCGTTGAATGCACTGGAAATATTGATGCTATGATTTCAGCCTTTGAATGCGTCCATGATGTACGTTCCATGGACTTAATTTCTTTCTCATCTAATTACTTCTGTGTCTTCTATATCCTGCATTTTCTTGTCAAGCTTTCTTAGTCTACAGGGAGATTAAATTGGTTTATTAACACTAATTAAGATTCCAAACTGTGATTTCAGGGCTGGGGTGTTGCTGTTCTGGTAGGAGTGCCACATAAAGATGCTGTGTTCAAGACTCACCCCATGAATTTGTTGAATGAGAAGACTCTGAAAGGAACCTTCTTCGGAAACTACAAGCCTCGTTCCGATCTTCCCTTGGTGGTGGAAAAATACATGAACAAGGTAAACAAGCTTAAGGATCAAGTGCATTCTTGAGTCATTTAAACTTCTTGATGCAACTCATTAACTATATTATTGTCCAATGGCACAGGAACTTGAACTAGAGAAATTCATCACACATTCAGTACCATTCTCTGAGATTAACAAGGCCTTCGAGTACATGCTCAACGGCGAGAGCCTTCGATGCATCATCCATATGGAGTAGAACCGCAAGAGCGTGAATATGAATCAATAAACGTTGTCTGGGAGAACGAATGTCTTCAACTACAAAATTTCCTGGTTGCTAAGTTATTTTCCAGTGTCGAAAGCTTGATATAGGCTGTGAATAAGAGTATGTAAATGGATTAATACATAAAATAGCCCTTGAACTTGTACAAAATTATCATTTTGACCCTTCAACTTTTATTTTAAAATTTGACTATCGAACTTTTATTTGATGCACAATGTAGCCTTTGGTGTTAACGTGGACCAATAAGAAAATTTCATGTGTCACATGAAAATGCCACGTGTCAATAGATGATTGGGTCACATCGACATCAAAGGCTATATTGTACACAAAATAAAAGTTCAAGGGTAAAAATTTCAAAATAAAAATTGAAGGGACAAAATGATAGTTTTATACAAATTTGAGGACTATTTTGTGTATTAAGCCGTATGTAAATCGGGTTTTACTTTTATCTAACATATGAATGCCAAAAATTAGATACATAAATAAACAAATTTCACCGGAAAATATCAGCCCCTGCTTTTCCTTTGGTTTTGTTGTTGTTGGCTTGGCAGCAAGCATAAGCATAAAAAACAGAAACTTTAGGCTATGTTTAGTCCATGAAAATATTTTTTGTTTTCATTCTCTAAAAATTACAAAGAAATCACCATATATGATATGTATAGTTATAAAAATATATGTATCTTTTAGAAAATGAAAATGAAAATAGACCTAAAATTAAGAATAAATTTTTTTTAATCGCATTTATAGATCCATTTTCATTTTTTTTTCTAAAACATATATGTATTTCCTCTTACAACATATATATTAGATGATGATTTGTTTATATTTTTTAGAGAATGAAAACAGAAAATGTTTTCTTATACCAAACATAACATTAGTTTCTGCAAAAACAAGAAGCAAGATAGCAGAAAACTAAGAAAAATATAAACCGAAGTTGTGAAAGGTTAAAATCAGCTCCCGTGTGTTGCATTTGATCTTATATACACAATTACAAAGTTTGAAATTTAAATGAACATCAAAATATGTCATCAAAACATCACTAAGTGAGATTTGGTAGTAGTTGACTGACTACCACACGCTTAACAAGCAATCATAATACATGGATTTAACTTAAAGTTGAGAACATTGGCTTCAGAACATTTCATCAACTTCTCGAATTCCGTCCAAAATGATCTTCACGTGTTAATGGGACATGCATTGTATCAAAGTCTTCAAAACTTCATTAAACTGCAGCTAAATGAACTTGACAGAAATCTGACCTTGCTGTTCCTCAACCATGGTTTTGCAAACTTCAACAGTTGTTCTAAATATAATTGACTTATATATCTTAATCGCTAATCTTATCTTGTTTTTTCAAAAGGAAAAAAAAATTCGTATTTCTTTTGTAGTTTTGATCTTCAACACGGGGGGATTTTGTATTAAAGTAGCACTGAATTGAGTTATATTGTTTGACAAGATATTAATCAACCGCAAACTAGTTATCTTAGTAGTTCTATGAAGTAATTTCAAGGGGAAATGAAAATAGAAGAAGAAAACAACTCAAACTGGTACATGAAAGTGGACAAGTAGCTCAATTATTAATAAGGCTAAGCCTAAGGAGTGGAGGATAATCCTCCAGTGGTCTATCTATGTTGATTAGGTTTAGGCCTCAAGACTCGAGACTCAAGGATAGAGGTCAAATTTAGAAAATTAGATTATATTTGATACATGAAAATATTTTCTCTTTTCATTCTTTAAAAAATATAAAGAAAACATCACCTAAAATATGTATAATTTATAAAAATATATGCATATTTTAAAAAATAAAATAAAAATAAATTTAAAATTAAGAATAATTCTTTTTAATCTCATTTCTAATTTCATTTTTATTTTTTTATTGTCTAAAACATTCACACATTTCTTCTCGTACCACTTATCATAAATGGTAATTTTTATGTATCTTTTAAAGAATGAAAACAAAAAATGTTTTCTCATAATAATCGTAACCCTAATGACTTAAATGTCACAAGTACACTGGCTACGTTTTGAGAATTGTTGAATCCTACCAGTGAAGCACGCACATTTGCCAGTTAGGGGCAAGGTTAGAGAATAGCGAAGAGCTACCACAATGCCAAATTCTCACAAAATTTGCTCAAAAACTAAAAAAAATAATTGATATTAATATACATTGTTAATTTTCATTTTATTTTCCATGTTGATCACGGTAATTTAGCTAGTATAACTAAGTCCAATATCTTGACATCAAGACTGTCATCTATCCTTACAATGCCATCCGTTCCATCCACACCAATTAACTTGCCGGTTAGGCCGCGTAGTGACCCGCCCATGATTTTGATCTTGTCTGATTTTCTTGGCGGTACTATCTCCATCTCATTAGGAAGGACGATTACTGTATCTCCGCTGCCACTTGAACCGAGGGCCACCTTACAGGAGCCATCCTGAATCATGAACCATTCATTACTTATCAATTGAATTATTCTTTACGGTAATAAGTTTTTGAGATACTTCAGTAGAGTCAACAACTTGCTACAAATGCCTGTAATATGCTTTCCCCATAGGTGAGTTCTCAACAAAAACTTGGTCAAATTATGATGTCTAAAAATGGTAGTTAAATCATTTGGGGCAAACTCTAAGATAACTGGAGTGAAAGACTAAATGAAAATATTTCATAAAGGAAATCCATGGATGGCTTTTGGACCTTTACTACATGGATGTAATTTTGGAATTATAATCATTAAGAAAATTATGTGAGCGAGATCAAAAGTAAACCAAAATTATTCCCAAGAGTCACATTGCTGAAGTGAAAATTGATATCACAGGGGAAATATGTAAAGTGGAAGCAAAAAGAAAATAAACTTAACCAATCAATGGAAGACATACCGGAAGGACCTCTTGGACAACTCCAAGATTCTCATCTCCAGATTTGCGCACATTGACCAAAATATCCGGCATGAACCATGGTCCTTCATTGTCAGCACCTACAAGCAGCTGATTGTTAAATTGGAAGGAGAATATAGTTTGCTTTTCTTTTATTCTTTTAAGAGTTTACAACTGCAATGGTGGAAATAACTCCACACAAGCACTCAACAAATTCTACAAAAGTATTTAGACTTGGTTTATTGAGTAATAAGTATTAAAATATGCATTCCAAAGTTCACATCAGAAAACTGTTGTGTGTGTGTGTGTCCACATATACATGCATACATACATACATTTTCCATATATATATAGGAGGGATCAATTTACACCAGGGTAGAACTTTTAGTTTTTATACCCTTTTTGTAACTTAACATACTATTAATATTTTAACAAACCAACCGTTCGATTTAACGATATACTTGAATCTACTGCACATGTAAAATTGACATAAAATTTAAGTCAAATCTGATTTTTTAACAATGCCAGTAATGTGTGTTGTTCGATCTAACGATATACTTGAATCTACCGTGCATGCAAAATTGACATAAAATTTGAAGTCAAATCTAATATTTTTTACAAAATGCCTGTAAGGTGGTGTGTGTATGTGAATTTTACAAGTCAAATTCAATTGATCAACATTTGGCACCAAAACATTTCTGATATAAAAACTAGGACAGGCAAAATTTAAATCCCAATATATCCACAAGTTCATGAACCAAATGCAGGTTGTCATTTATTTAAGAACAGGCAAGGGACCAGAAATAGCACCTATTACAGGAGACATCATATCAAGACCGCCAGTTCCTGGTGTCATTGGCTGCCCTCCAGGTGTCCCAGGAATATAAGATCCTGAGCTAGGTGTCATGGGCTGCCCACTGGGAGTTGATGGCATATAAGGGCTTGGAACATTGCCTGCAACAAACATACATTATGAGTAACTATAAAGAACACTTAAACATGTACATAGCCAAAAATAAGACAAAACACTACCGTAAGCAGAACTGCTATCCCTTGGTGTTCCAGCTTCACTGTAATTACCCCCAGGAGTACTAGCCCAACCTGAACCGGGAGTAGGTGCTTCATATGCCCTTGAAGGAGGACTTCCGGGCTGAAAAAAGATAGCATCAAAGTTATTTTACAAACAAAACCTGAAACTCTAAATAAATACAATAAGGAAAGATAGCTCTCTTGCTGATAGCACAAAATTGTGCAAGAATCCTAACCTGATACTGTGGACTGGTTCCCCAAGAGGCTGGATTTCCTTCTTCCCAATTATCCCTGTTTTGCAGCCATCATAATGAAACAAGAAGTCATAAATCACAGCATAAATATAAACAATCAATGCAGGATGTTTTAGATAACTAGAAGCGATTAGTAAACCTGGGTGGACTCATTGGTGCATAAGGATTCCAGGCCCTGTCACGCATAGGTGTTCTCATGCCATCATGGATAGGTGTTGCTGCAGCAAACATAATATAGTAACTAAATGGTTACTGTTATTTTAGTAAAATACCAGTTATTAATGCTTCTCACTTTTAAATGACTAAATGCATAAACAAAAAAGAAAATACCTCCAGGATCTCTCATAGGAGTCATGTATGGATGTAATGGAGTTCGTGAAGGGTGCATAGGAGTTTCACTTCCCGCACCATATCGGGATGTATCCCTAGTAAACAAAAATAAACATAGAACATAAGAGAGATATATTCAGAGCAATTTAAAAAAAAAAAAACATAAGGAATTTTGAATAAGTCATATTTACCGGTAGGGTGTTGAAATAACCACATTATCAGATATAAAATTGCGATCAACTGCACACATCAACAAGTTTTATAAACCATAAAGATACTAAATTGAAAGATAAAGACATTCTGACATTAGCTTGAACTTGCCTGTAACAACCTTCATTTGTGACTCCAACTCAACTCGAACTGATTGACCTTTAATATCTACAACACGTCCACGGTAACCCTTATAAGGTCCCTGGCGAATTTTCACCGTCGTACCAACCAAAGCATCATGCCCTCCTCTCCCTCCTCTGTGTCTTCCTCCAGCTGCTTTAAAGAGGCAGATGTTACCACCATCAGCTTTCTAATGAAATTTAATAACTTACACCCAAGAAAATAACAATCTAAAGAAATTTGATAACCATAAAAGTTTGTGCAAACAAAGATAATAAGACCGGCAGCAACATACAATCAAATGGAGGCCCTCCCCTAGAAAATCTCCTTGGAGATGGTGGTACACGGGGTGGAGTCTTGAAGCCCCCAAATCTTGAGAAAGAATCACCCTAAAAGATTGGATCATGTACATTAGCTGAATGAGAATGAGGCAAATTAGACATGAATTAACCATAAATATACGAGCCAAAAAGACTTACGTTTCTGTCACCATTGGAACGTGATCCTCCCACTACACAGCAAGAATCAGCTTTAGCGCATATAAACCCAGCATGCTCAAGGTGATGTCGATCATAGACAAACAAGACTCCTTTGTATATGTGCTCTACAGGGCCTTGTTTCCCCTAATATGATATAAAACGACAGTTTGTAAACTAAAAACTCTTAAAATAACTAATAGGTAAAATTGGAAACGAGAATCTTACTTTACAAGGACCCTCAAGGATCCTAACCACGTCTTTCACAGAAACAGTATTTCTATATCTGTCCTGCACATTGAATTTCTTCTCAATCTTGCTCTTGATTTCCCTCAATTTTACAAGTGAAACCTCAGGTCTCTCAGGAACTCCCTTGAGTACCTAAAGGGGAGGAAAAAAAGACCCAGAAAATGTTCAGAAGTGGAGCCTCAAAAATCTGGCCAATTTTAGGGGAGGTTATTCACCTGAAAGGCTTCACTTTCTACACGTATAATTACACCAAAGCTATTGTTACTGCAGCAACAAAATGCATAGATTAGGACCCAGATTAACTAAAGAATGAGCCAAACTCTTCCGCCAAAAACTACTTACTCTAGTAGCACAAGGTCATGAAGCTCGTACTCTCCAATTTTTGTAATACCAGTAGTTACTTCAGAGCTCTCAACAACATCATCAGCAAAAACACGGATCTGACAAAACAAATTCCAATTACTTTTCCACTAAGTATTCCTTAGATCAAGATCAGACTTAAAATATCTATCACTCACATGTTCTTTGGTTGTATCAGATAAAATGATGAGCACATGCTGCTCAACCTTGACGACCATACCAGTTGCACCTTCCTTTGTCCCAGACACAACCTTCACGTGATTCCCGGGCTCGAAGTACTTACACAGCTCTTTTTCATTAACAGCAAGAGTTTTCTGCAAAACATAATCAAAGGCTAAGCATGTTCCAGCAATAACGAAACTTAAATGCACACCAGTGAATAAAGACTTAATTTAAAGAATAACAATATTGACTGAATTCTTACGGGAAGGCCCTTCATTTCCGGTCTGATATGGACATTCTCTTCCTCAACCTTTTCAACCCAACCCTTTAAATTTTTCAGATCCCCCTTGACAACAATAACAGCATCACCCTTCATGAAATGGCCTTTCTTCCTGTTTGCAAACAAAGTTGACAAACCAACCATTTCACCTTCTCCATTCTCGCTAGGTGTCCGAAACTTTTCAAGTTCATCAAAAGTTGGTTTTATGTTCTGAACACTAATTGACTTCATCGATACTGTTTTGTACAAGAACCCATCTTTAAATAACATGCCACCAATATTCTCAAAGTAATCACCCGTCATTGGATCTCGTCTGCGCTCAACACGAATATGAAGTTCCCTACATTGAAAAAGAAAGGATTATAGAGGCATAAGAACTAGGTTATTATGATGATAATAAAATGAGGTAGATTTTGCATCAGAGTTCAAAATCATCGGAGACTACCTAGCTTCATCAACATTCATAAAACGTGGGGGAGGGACAAATGCTTTCTTCTTTGCAACTTCTCTTCCTTCCTGTATGAAATAGTAGAAGGGTAGATGAGGGGCAACGAAACTAGGAAAGAAGCGAAATAGGTAGTACTAGATCTGTTTATTTTTTTCATAACTGCATAAATCATTAGATAAACAGCTAAACTAATTCACATGCAGAAGAAGGTAAAATTATTACAAGGTATTAACAAGTGCTATCCATGAGATCAGCACCTAAAAACAATGTAATAAATTTCATACCAATTTATTTGCAAGGGCCTGTAAGTCAATCCGAGGGATCAATTTCACAGTGACTCTCTGCCGCACATTATCCACATCAACTATCTATAAAATGGAAATCAGGAGGTCAGGCTAAAAAACTTGAAAGACAAGAATTAATAGAAATGGAAAACGTAATAAATCATACTTGAGCAAGATCACCCTTATATGTCCCAATCTTCATTCTGACCCAGGTATCTCTTGAAAGATCAATCGCTTTGCTTTCAACTGATAAAACATCAGTCATTTCTTTAATTGGAACCAGCATAATCTTTGTTGCAAATATATTGCGTAGACCCTTAACAGCCTGAAAAGGGAGAGGAAAAAAAATGTTGTCAACACAAATATACATAAACATCTAAAGCCAAGCCACTCATCAAAAGCAAAAGCAACAATATTGACATACCTCCCTCACATGGGCTTCCTTATCTGCTTCAATATAAATATAGTTTTTCAGGTGGTCAAGGGCGATAACAGACCTAATCTGCAATTCAGATCCTCTATCAATGTATTTTTGCATGAGACAAACTGCGGTCTCTCGTTCACGACCAATCTAGCATGCATAAGCACGAACTTAGTTAACACTCCAAAACAAACGTTCCTAAAGCCATTTCTGCCCGAAAACAAAATTCCAACATTTAAGTTAAATAGGAGATCATTAACGTACAGCACATTTAACCATCCACAGCTTTGGATCTCTCACTGATGGCAAAAGTGCCTGCTGCTCCACTTCAGTTGTCTCTTCATCATATTCTGTGTGACTTGATCTTGCATACCTAGCCTGAATGCTTCTCTCAAGAGCTTCAACATCTTCTTGATCCTCCTCCCGGAGAGGTAGTGGGCGACGGTGCATCCCTCTACCAGCGTTTTCCACCACATCAGGTCCATTATCAACAATGAAGTCTGCATTTGAAGTTGTCCATCGGCATCATACAGATAATTGAGGATAAAATACCAAGCAGGAATAGAAGATTCAACAGAGATCAGATCACCATACTCGGAGATGCCATCAAACCAATCCACACTCATTTATCAGGAGGGCAGCTTTCTACCAATAAAGTACCCCATAGGCTTATGGGTCACATAATTGTGTTGGTTATGAAATGAAAATGCCTCTTCAGCTAATCTAAGCCGCACTAATCATTTTAACCTAGGGCAAGGTCAGATAATTGAAAGCAATATTGTTTATACCAGTCAAATAAAGTAGCAGTGGCAGACAATAAAAGCACCTCGGTCTCTTTCAGATGAGTCCCCTTCAATCAGGTGCAGATACCTAGGCATGCTATTTTGCAAGGTGGTAGGAACAAAAAAAAGCCCACCTGACTGAAGTTATCTTTCATTACTTCTATTTTTATTAATAGTTACACCTTTAATACTAAACAGTAGATCATATTGAACTCTCTACTCCTCAATATATGAGTATTCAATGACCAACATAGGACCATGAACAAATCATGCTTATTAGCCAAGAAAGAAACGGAATTTTGCACGTTTTGTAGGATAACAATGGACCACTCTTTAGAGTCTATTATCAGATTCATATATCTCAAGCTTTTTCTATACACACATGTACTATATTGTGCCTTACTTCACTGAGGTGAGTGCTTTTTTACACTTACGCCCCAGGCAATATAGTGCATAGAGTGCAGCTTTGCCCTTGACAACACTGGCTTTGGAAAAACATTCAAAAGCCCAAGACCAAAGGACACCAACTCGGAGATTCACAGACATGGTTTTCACACAACTTTTCTAACCAAGCTATTGCTATTGGATGACCTCCTTATAACCAACATGATACTCAAGCACAATATGCTAAAAACTAAGAAGCTTTAAGAAGTACCACTTTGAACTTCAAATAGAGGTGGAAAAAATTGCTAACCTAAAGGCTGAGTAATTTAAATAATACAACAAAAAGGAACTCTCAGAATATGCAGAGCATCAGGTGTGCAATGTCACAACACATGAACGAATGCAACAGAACCATTGCACAATGGCAAAGTGAGAACTATGAAAAATTTGAAAAATTTTATCTGCCATTGCTGGCATACAAATAACTCTTGAGTTCAATGTAATGAAGGAGCAATCGTCCATGGACAAGGTCTGAATAAAAAGTAGTTGGAAAACTGAAGCTCAATGAGATTTTAAGAATAACGAAATTAGAAAAGTTTCAGATAAGTCTCATAATAGAAAGAGATTTCCTAGAATTTATACAGCATAGAAGGTGCTAAGAATCCCAATACAGATACAGATTGAACAGAAACACCATTCTAATATATATGAGTTCAATGTAATGAAGGGGAGTTCTTCAATGGAATTTTTTTTTTTGAAAAAAAAAGGAAATGTAGGAAAAGTAGAAACTAATTGGGAATCAAATAATTAGAACAATCCTGCTGTTCAATCCCTCTGCAAGAATAAGAATGTCCAAAATAACAGCTTGATAAGTGCATATGTATCGGAATAAAATACAGCTAACTAAATGGCTTCCCCTTATTTGAAGCAATTTTGTACATGCTCCTTTCAAGGAATGTCCAGTGTGAGACACAAAACGAATCCCACCAGAACTTTAGAGAGACATATGGTTCAAATACATCAATCTAAAATGTAAACCTTTAGTTATCTTCAGAACATCTACATAGTCAAAATGCAATGCTACATTAATATGCCAACAAAACAATACCAATTTCACTTCATGAGTTTTCGAACTGCCCAAATTCAATGAATATTCCCTACAAACTATTACAATAAATTTGCCAGCAGCTAGCACTAGGATTATGAAAAAGTTTTTTTCTTTTAAAAAGCGAAAAAGAATACAATTGCAATCTCCAAAAATGCTACGTTTAACCAGCTTATTCTTTTAACTAGGTATGTTTTTAAGGAAATGTACATTTAAATTTGATTTACCCAACATATCATCCATTTATCATTACTTATTTTTCTGCTCTTCATTACCAAATTCGATTATGCTACTCATCCAAATTTCCAAACGATGAATAAAACAAAAGAAAGCAGGTGAATTTACCGTCTTCTCCCTCGTCCTCTTCCTCTTCATCATCGCTATCGACCTGCGCTTCAAGATCAAAAAATTGATGGCCAAGAGTTCGCCCCTTGTTCTGTCGTTTGCCACCAGCGCCACGGCCAGGGTAATCGTCATCATCATCCTCTTCTTCGTCATCATCCTCCTCCGCGACCTCATCGATATAATCAGATCTCCTCCGCTTCCTACTGGAACCGCCACGGCCCCTCCCTTCATCTTCATCCTCGTCGTAATCCTCGTCGTCCAACAACTGGTCCTCGTCATCTTCATATTCTTCGTCTTCCACGTCGTCATCTTCCTCGTCTCTTCGCCTGGCCATCGTAGCAACTCGATCGAAGTTCGGTAGGTTTTTCTTTCTCGATAACGCTTTTTGTTTTTGCTTTTTCTGTCTTTTGTTTTCTTTTTCCTTTTGGAAATGGCAATGGAACCCTAAATATGGATTGGGGAAGCTTGTGGATTTTTTTTCAAAAAAAAAAAAATTAATGAGAAAGGTAACAGACTTGGTGTAAAAGTGAAAAATTACATATACATTACAGAGAAAGAAGAAGAAATGGACAAAGAAAAGTACGACGTCGCTTCATTCAAAATCTGACTTATATATGCGCTCGACTCTCAGTCAGTGAAATGTATTTTTTATATATATTAGGGGCTATTTGATAAACTGAAAAAATTAAGTGCTGAAAAATAAGTACTGAAAAATTAAGTACTGAATTTGATAAGTACTGAATTTGTATATAAAATTTGTTTGATAAATAAATATTGAATGTAAATATATTGTTTGAAAATCATAAATGTTGAAGATTTTTAAAACTCATTAATGTCTAAAATAAAGGTAATTTAATATAAAAGGAAAGTTTTTCAAATTAAAACCATTAATTTTTTCACTATTCAATGATAAGTAGGTCTCCACCTACTTTTTAAATTCAACACTTTTTTGTTGAAAAAAATCTTTTAAGTAATGGCCAGTAAAAGTTATCAAACATGTTGAAAATCTAAAAGTGTTGAAAATTTTCATTTTCAACGATTTGAAAATTTTCAACAGTTTATCAAACAGCCCCTTAGTCATTCACTGTTACGTGCGTTGCACGTAATATAATATATTTTTAATAATAATAAAAAAAATAAATATAAAAAAATAAAATACATTAAAAGGAATAATAATTAAATTATAGATTAATAAACTTCAAATTAAATTACATAAAATTGAATAATAATTAAACTATTTTCTTCAATATAATATAATAATAATTTAACTATGATGAAAACAAAATTAATTAATTACTAACATCATTTAAAAAATATATAAAAATATTTAGTAAAAGATAAATAAAGAGTTTCAATTTAAATCAATAATATCAATGACAATTCTGAAATATTTAAAAAATATATATATTTTAGACGATTCAAAAATTTTACATCATTCGTACTTTTATATAAATTATAGATATACATATACACGCATAACATATATATACACTACATGTTAAAAGGCGATGCGGGTTTGGTTGAGAGATATGTCTCTAATATGGTTAAAAAAATTTTTTTTTGGAGAATTCTAATATGGTTGAAGACTCAAAGTTAAACCATCTAGTTAGTCTCTTTATTATCAAGTTTTATCCATTTTAGTTCATGCATCTAATTTTATTTAATTTAATCTCTATATTCTAATTTTATTCAATTTAGTCCTTATAATAATCTTTTAAAAAAACAAATTAAGGTAATTACTAATTGATCTATCCGTATGCTCTATTAACATTACATTGAATTGGCTACATATATAATCACTTTAGATCCGTTTGATATGGAGAAAAGAAAAAGATAAGGAATAAAATTTATTTATTTTAATAATTATAATTTATAATTATACATTCTATTTTATAACTCAATTATTGGATATTAATAATTATAATGTCATGGATATTGAAAATTAAAGGATAATTACTAACTCTATCTGTATGCTCCATTAACATTACATCAAATTGGCTACATATGATAATCACTTAATAAGAGGTTGGCACATGACATTATTACATCTACTCTAGAACCATTTTCACCCCTCAACTGGCACCATCACTTGTCACCATATTTTGTTGCTAATCCAAACAATTTTTCTTCTTTAAACACCCCAGTTTGCCAAAGAGAAAAAAAAGCACCCTTGTTTACAATTTTCTCATTGCATTTAACAGTTTGGCTAAACAAATTGGCAACCGTATATTACACATTATTGCGATCATTAATCAGTCGGTTTGTTGGAAAGAATTCAAGTATAATTATACATTGAAAAAGTTTTGATATAAAAAAGCAACTCCAAAAACATTAAAATTAAATCAATGTCTATTAAGTCGAGTGCAATTAATAAGTTCAATGTACTTTGAGTAGAATAGAAAGAGCGTTTTCCCATTTGAGATGCTATTTGATATAGCTTCAAATTACTCAAAATTCAATGTAATTGTCACATAAAAATAAGAGATTATACCTATATAATAAATTAATAATACTATTAATATCCAATATCCATGGGTCAAACCCTATCAAGTCGATTTAGGCCTTTTATAAGATTTTCACGTTAATTGAGTCTCCAGGCAATCGAACTTGTGTTTTCCATCCTAATTGAGGTTGAGGCTGCTACCATCTTAACTAATATTTGTTGGTAAATTATACCTATATAACTAGGAAAGTGCCTAGTAATGCTCAAAATTCAAAAATATTGGCATATTGTAGGTAGTGAGGTAGTTAGATTCTGTTTAGATTTTCTGCATGGTAAAATCGATTTGCATGACATTAACCATACTCTTATTACCCTTATTCCTAAAGTCAACCAACCCAAACACATGACACAATTCCAACCCATAAGCCTGTGCAATGTTCTATACAAAATTATCTCTAAGGTACTGGTTAACAGATTTAAACATGTCCTTCCCAATTGTATTAGTGAGGCTCAATGTGCTTTTGTTCCGGGTAGATTGATTACTAACAACATTTTGGTTGCCTATGAATTGTTACATACTTTAAAAAATGGAAAAAACGGAAGGCAAGGTTACTTTGCTCTAAAACTTTATATGAGTAAAGCCTATGATAGGGTGGAGTGGTGTTTCTTGGAATCTATGATGTTGAAATTGTGTAATACCCGCACCAAATACCTGTTTCTTTCCGCCAATTAGAGCGTGCATTAATCAGTAAGAGAGAGTGGTAAAGCCTTACTTAAGTGATGAAAAGGACATGGATGGGATTAAGTGATTAGTTAGGGATTTGTAGTAAGGTTAGAAATTTAAACCGAAATTGTTAATAAATGATAGGGAATTTGAAAATTTCATTGCCAATGGAATAAAAGGGAATTGTCTGAGGAATGAAAATATACACTGAAAATTTTATCACACTGGCTTAGGATATAGATGGCATTTTAATGGTTGTTGGAGGATAAAATGGGAACTAAGGACAAAATTATCATTTATGGACTTCATCACATGATGACAAGTGTCATTGGCCTAGAAATGGATGGCTAGGATTGGAACACATCTTGCCTCTTTTTTGCCTAGTGAAATCCGGCCATGCATGTGTATTATTCTAGAAAATTCAACAAAATTGGCATGTTGTCTTCAACCTTGAGAAAGATGAGCAAAATCTCCATTGTTGAAACCTTGAAAACCTCACTCCATAAACACAAGTCCTAAATTCTCCAAACAAGTCTACCGAAATTTCCTATAAAAATAAACCTCTTGATTAGCTCATCAACATTCCTAAACCAATTTCAATAAATTCAAGCTAAGTAAGGAGAAATTGCAATTAGAAAGTTTAGGGTTCTTGATGGGATATTGCAATTCCAAGGTAAGCATACTTAAATTCAATGCTATATATTAGTTCTTGATATGCTAATCATGAATATCAAGCTAATTTAGCATGAATTTTATTGTATGCTTATGAATCTAGAAAATTAGAAATGTTATGGAGAATTCTTGAATTTGAGATTTAGGCCAAATTTGGATTCAAGGAAGCTTGAGGTTGGAATATAAGATTCATGAAAGTTTACTACACTAGGAAACGTGATTGAATTACATGGAAGAAGAAACCTTCAATTTTGTAACGTAGTGTTGAATTCATCGAGGAAAAATGGCATTTGGTAATTTAACTGACTTAATGGAAAGGTAGTTGAATTGGAAATGAATTAATATGAAGAATTGAATTACTAGAATTTATTTGACCTATTTATTCATAAATTGTAGAAAATCTTCCTCTTATTGGAAATTTCCCGGATTTGGTAGCCAAAATTGTCCCAACACCCAGTGATCCGTCGACGGGTGAAGGTTTATACGTCGACGGGTAGGTAAATAACCTCGTGGCACTGGAAGTCAGAAACTTTTACCCGTCGACGGGTACATACTTAGATGTCGACGGATGTATGGATAATTTGGTTTTACCGAAGTCAGAAATCTCCATCCTTCGACGGTTAGGTTGGGAGGCGTCGACGTCTAATACTAAGTATACCCTGGAAATGTTAGCCGTGGACGTCCACCCTCAAATCCGTGGATGGATGGTTTGGATTTAAAAGTAGTGGTCATCAAATAGCTTACCCGTCGACGGCTAAGGGGCTGCACGTCGACGGGTATGTGTGTGATTTCCGTTCCTATTTTAACTTGCTGGTAGATTGTAGATAGGAGGTAAACAATCAAAGAGGAGCAAACCCAATTGGAGCCTACATTCCTTCCGAGTGGCGAGGCCCCTTTCAAGGAAAATTAGAGTATCGAATAGTGGGAGTGTATACCGTCCCCAAACCTGTGAGTGAGACTTTACCGACCTAAATTAATGTTTTGCTATTTAGATTATTTTCCTAAATGCAATGATTTGTTTCTCCTAAACTTCAATTGGTTTATGATGGTCATTTACGATCTTGGTATGAATTGACTTGTTTTATTATTTTTTAAAATCAAGTATTTGGATTTGGTGATGAAATTGATTGGGATTGATGTTATTAGAACTGACTTCGATAATAGGCCAGTTGGTCAAATGATATTCGATTGAATTTGATGTCGTTTACATTGTGATTTTGGTGGACACGATGTTAGTCATTGCAGTGACGCCTCCCACGGTCCGAGCTTGTGGAGCCAGCGTGAGTAGGCTTTTCACTCCCACTTGGGGTGGATGGTACAGGGGTTGTTGTGCTGCTATGTGATTATGCGACCCCAGTGGGAGTACTGCGGACATAGCCACGTACCACCCGTGGTGAAGGCCCGTGCCAACGCCGAGTAGAGGGCTTTTTTGTTTCATAAATAAAGAGACTAGAGGAAACCTCGGCGGGCTTATACCTCATCTTGGCCGGGTGAGGCTTAAGCAATGTGTTTTGGCAAGCCCTAAAATGTTTGCTGACAGATGATGGCTTACTTTGACTACTGCTGTGTTATGAAGATTCTTAAATGGCAACTTGAAGTTTCCTTATGTTTTGTTAAATAAATTCTTGATCGATAATAAGGCGACTAATTAAATATTTTCGAAACATTATAAACTTTCAATTCAAGGTTACACAAAGTGCATGTTTATATTTTCTTATTTAAAATTTTATTGGTGGTCTTGTCTCACTCACTGAGTATAGAAGACATACTCACCCCATTTTCTAAAATCTTATTTTTCAGGATAATTAACCGCACAATAAGGGTAAGCCGCTAAGTGTCAAGACTCGACTCTGGACACCTCACAGTAAGTCTATATGACTTATGTGTGTGTTTTTTACTGGATCCACTGGTATAATTTGATTTCAGTTAAAATATTATCCACCTCTGTTTTTTTTATTAAAAGGATTGCTTTCTAACAACATAAATGTTTTTAGAATCCTATCTTTGTTTTATAGGATAAGTTTAAATTGATTTATTAAATGGGTTTAAGACGCTGTAAGCCTTGCGAGCTTCGAGTTGTGGGTGAAGTGCGCCATTCACAATTCGTGGCACGCATCGGTTGTCATATTCTCGACCTTCGGATCGGGGTGTGACAAATTGGGTTTTGACTATAGATGGTTCAATATTGTTATGGCTTCTGTGAAGTCTGTCTCTTATTCAGTCATTGTCAATGGTATTGTAATTGACAAATTTGTTCCAAAAAGAGGCTTGCGACAAGGTGATCCCCCCTCTCCATATCTATTCTTACTATGTATAGAGGCTCTTAGCTTTACTTACTGATGGAATGCACAAGAAACAACTTACTGGAGTTTTTGCGAGTCGGAATGGACCCCGGGTTACTCACATGTTCTTTGTTGATGACAGTCTTTTATTTGGCAAGGCCAGTAAAACTGAGTGCAACCGGGTGAAGCGCATGTTATAGAGTTATGAGAATGGCTCGGGGTAAAAAATTAATTATGAGAAGTCTGCAATTTACTTCAGTAGAAATACTTGTGACCAAAGACGTGTGGAGGTGAGTGCGATTTTTGGAGTTAGCGAACAGTATTGTATTGAAAAGTACCTTGGCTTGCCAGCCATGGTAGAGAGGAATGCTTTTCGAGGTTTGAAAGACAGGATCCTGAAAAAAGTACAGAGCTGGAACAACCATCTGCTGTCTCAAGTGGGCGGGAGGTTATGATCAAAGCTGTCTTCCAAGCTATTCCCACCTACACCATGAATGTTTTTGCACTTCCCTCAAAGTTGTGTAGAAACATTAATAGTCTGTTGGGGAAATTTTGGTGGTGGCAGAATGTTGATAGCAGGCGATGCATTGGCTTAGCTGGAAGCACTTATGTAAGGCAAAGGATTATGGGGAAATGGGATTTAGAGACATGGAGAGATTTAATTTGGCCTTATTGGCTAAGCAGGGATAGTGTCTAGTTCATTCTCAAAATAGTTTGGCTGCTCAGGTCGTCAAAGTTCGTTACTTCTCGACTACTAATATTTTGCATGCAAAGCTTGGTTGGCGATCGTCTTATACCTGGCGTAATATTTTCAAAGCATTACCTTTGTTAGCTAAAGGTATTAGATGAAGGATAGGAAATGGTGAGAGGGCTAGGATTTTAAAGGATAAATGGGTTCTTACTGTAGATGGTTTTCTCCATTGATCTACTATGGGGAAGGTAGCTGATGACTTGACAGTGGATTATTTTATAGATAATGATAACAGAAGATGGAATCGTGAGCTAATAGAAAATATTTTTTCTACGGATGAGGCCCAGGCCATTTTATTGATCCCATTAAGTAGAAGAGTGACTACATGGCATTTTGAAGGGAAAGGGCACTATACGGTCAAGAGTGGTTATAGAGTCTTATGCAACTTAGAAGACCAGTGTCTAAAGTCGGATGATGTTGTGACGAATGAGGACAAAATGGCTTTTAGGAAGATATGGAGAGCAAGGGTCCCTCCAAAATCAAGATTTTTGGTTGGAGGTTATATCATGAAATTCTACCAGTAATGGATAATTTGTTTTTGAGGAATTTGAATGTTGATAGGAGTTGCTTGAGGTGTGCAGGAGTCCCTGAAACAGTGCCACATGCTATCTGTGAATGTCCCTTTGCTGCTGAAGTTTGGGATATTA
Source organism: Microcos paniculata (assembly GCA_030664755.1). Classification (NCBI taxonomy): domain Eukaryota; kingdom Viridiplantae; phylum Streptophyta; class Magnoliopsida; order Malvales; family Malvaceae; genus Microcos; species Microcos paniculata. The sequence goes on from CP131461.1 coordinate 23,337,096, forward strand.
TTACTAAGGAGTTTGAGGCCCTATAGATAGTAGCACAGGATGAGGATCCAACTTCTGGAACTGGCGATGACTGGTTCTCGTTATCTCTGGTGACTGCTTGGGCTATTTGGGGAGTAAGGAATAATGAGTTTCATGGTGAGGACAGCAGAACGACTCAGTCTACTGTAGTTTTTGTTCTTTCTTATTTGAAGGAATTCCTTAGATCCAAAGATGCACCCAACCTACTGAGCTCCACTCTTAATGGTACTTGGAGGCCACCCCGAGATGGTTTAGTTAAGCTGAATTTTGATGGGGCCGTTGATCTGAAAGGAAAATTTGGTGGAATAGGCATTGTGGCTTGCGATGGGGGGGGGACAAGTTCTGGGAGCCTTAGCAACTAAAGTGGATTTTGTCACTGATGCTTTTATTATTGAAACTTTGGTTGTTGTTAAAACACTCGAGTGGGCAAGAGATATGGGCTTTATGAATATTTATCTCCATCAAAGGATTTTTCTCCGGTTGGACCATTGATTGAAGATGCGCTGCAGGCCATGGTCTGTTTTAATTCTTGTCTCTTTGATTTTGCCCCTAGGTGTGAAAACAAGGTAGCTCATAAGCTAGCAAGATTTAGTTTGTCTGTTGACAATGAAACTATTTGGATGGAAGATGTTCCTGAGTGGCTATTACCAGATGTAATCTATGATCAGGATCATATTTCTTAATGAAAGTTTTCAATCTTTTTCCTAAAAAAAAAAAAAACTAGGAAAGTGCCCCATACTAACACTACGGGCATATATGGAGCTTGATTGAATATGTTTATTACCTCTATTAATGAATATAGGTCTATAATAATAATGGTTTCTTAAGACTTTTTAACATAATGCCTATCAACATAATAATATAAGACCTCTTATATATAAAATAAAAAATATAGTTTTGGTAGAAAGATGTTCATCAACTTTTGGTCTATGTGATTTCATTGGATAGATCCTTCTCTTACCTTCTCTTACTTTGTTTAATTTTTTCATGGGCATAAAAGAATTTTCAAAAACTTATAGTAAAAAACAAAGATAAAAGAGTTTTCTCATTAGCTTGAAGTAAAGCTCTAGACATCTTTTAATGTAATTGTTAGGAAATGACACATGATTCTATAGTTGCTCAACTTAAAAAAAATGTGCATCTCAATACAATGTTCTAATTTCACTTACAATATTATTTGTGGCATTGTTAAACACCTCATCTCAATACTTATAATAGCGAGGGAGTAACAAAGTCAAGAGTAAATGAAAGGGAAATTATCTCTTCAAGATTGAATTGTCACTTTATGTTTTCAAAAGTTCTTTCAATTTCTTATTTTTTTAATCTTAAGATAATCTCTCTCTCTCTCTCTCTCTCTCTCTCTCTCTATATATATATATATATATATTAATGTTAACACCATATGAAAATCCCAAAAGAATCATTTGACTTTTCATATGGTGTCAACTTAAATGTGTTTTTTTTGTCATTTCCTAAAAATATATAAAATTTCTAAAATAGCCTTTAATTAATAACCCTATATTAATTACTATAGACTTAAATTTAATGTCCTTTTTGGTCTTTTCATAATAATTTTAATTATTGTTATGAAATCTCATAAATAACTGTTTAATTATTCTTATATTTTTAATGTGTTAATTTATCTTTTTTAATATCTATTAATTAAATAGATTAAAGTTAACACCATTAAAAATTTTATTTAAACTCTTTAAAAAAAATTCTATACTCATAAAAAGAAAAACTCATTAAGGCCATACTATTTTTTTTAAAAAAAAGAGAAAATACATATGAAGTAAAAATTCATTTAAGATTATACTATCTTTATTCAAAAAAATATTATATAATCGTTTTAAAAATATGCATGATTTAAAATAACAAAAGGTATTAAGAGCATATATTTTTAAAGTAAATGTGTTAATTTGTCTTTTTTAATACCTCTTAATTAAATATATTAAAGTTAACACCATTAAAACTTCCATTTAAATTCTTAAAAAAATTCAATACTTATAAAAGAACCCATTAAGTCCATACTATTTGTAAAAAAAGAGAGAAGGAAATACACACTAATTAAAAACCTCATTAAGATTATACTATCCTTATTCAAAAAATAAATTATATAATCCTTAAAAAAAGGGAAATATGTGTGATTTAAAATTATAAAAAAAAAGAAATTGGTATTAAGAGACTTTTTTTTTTAAGAAATGTATTCATATAGTCTTTTTTCTCTATAATAAATATTGTTCTTAATAATAATATTGTTAAGAACATTTATATTTTAACAAATATAAAGAATTTATTACAATTTCATATAAATATATGGTATTTACATAATCCATGACATTAGTAAAAGTCTAATCTAATTTTATCATATATGCTTTAACAAATAAAAATATAATATATTATAATTTTATATAATCGGTAATCCCACGACAATAGTGCAGGTCAAAATTACTAGTAATAAATTAAGTATAAATAGAAAACATTTAGATTTATAGATTTTTTTTAAAAAAATTATATCTAACTCTTCATGTACAAAAACTCTCAAATGTAAGAAGTAGAGAGTGTCACATGTCAGCTTGTCAGGACTATTTGATTACAAGAAAATAACTTTAATAATATGTATGTTATTATGAAAGTGGATAAATGCAAGTTGTGCAAATTATTATGAAAGTGGACAAATGCAAATTATGCAAATTAGGTTATGAAAGTGGACAAATGCAAGTTGTACAAATTGTCCAAATTATGATTATTGTGATGATAATAATGGGGCTAATATGTGCAAATTGCCAACTTGTATAGCCTACCATTTGATGCCTATAAATTGGGATTTATTCTCCCTAATGATACTTACAATTCCTTCAATCTTATTTCCATTTCATCTCTCTCTCTCTCTTTCTCTTGTTCCTTTAATTCTCAATTTCTCCTATTCTTATTTCTTGTTCTTGCTTAGTCAATTTTAATTAACATACTTTTTACAACACGTTATCAGCACGAGTGTTCTAAAGTAAAGCAAGTTTGAAGTTTGGTAAGTTCTGAAGGTTTGATTTCATACAAAATTTATTTTCTATACACAAGATAATTTTAATTTTCATTGTGTAAAGATTTCCTTCTAAACATTTTTGACACCAGAAGTTGTCAAACTAATTGAGACCATTCTTTTCAGAATTATGGCAAATATTGAAAAGCCCAAATTCCAAATTTTGGATGTAAGTGGCAATAACTACTTGTCATGGTGTCTCGATATTGAACTGCATCTCCAAGGCCAAGGTCTTGCAGCTACCATTGGTGAAAATGGAAATGCTAATGATAAAGATAAGGCAAATGCTTTGATTTTTATCCGTCGGCATCTAAGTGATAGCCTAAAAGTTCAATATCTATCTGTCCGAGATCCCTTGATCTTGTGGACAAGATTGAAAGAGCGGTATGATCACACCAAAACTGTCATCCTCCCTCAAGCACACTATGATTGGCAACATCTGAGGTTGCAGGATTTCAAGTCCGTGTCCGATTATAATTCGGCTTTGTATGATATTGTGTCACGGCTTGAACTTTGTGGTGTTAAGCTTACTGAGGTTGAGCTTTTAGAGAAAACATTCTCCACCTTTCATGCTTCGAATATTGTATTGCAACAGCAATACCGGCAGCGTCAGTTTAAAACATATTCTGAATTGATCTCAGTCCTGTTGACTGCAGAACAAACAAATGAGTTGCTGCTTAAAAATCATGATTTAAGACCTGCTGGCTCTAAGGCATTTCCTGAAGCAAATGCCGGCTCAAGTAAGAATGTTGGCCGTCCTAGAGGCCGTGAGCGCAGGCATGGGAATTTTTTCCGTAAGGGTGGTGGGAGATTTAACCATAATATAAATAACTCCCTACACAACCCTAAAGGTAAAAAACCCATGAAGAAGCATGATGATAGTACCTGTCATCGTTGTGGAATGACTGGTCATTGGTCACGTACCTGTCGTACGGCCAAACATTTGGTTGATCTATACCAAGCATCCCAGAAGGAGAAAAGCAAGCATGTTGAGACCCATGCCATTGACCTAACTGAGACTGATGCTGAAATCAATAAGGTTTTGGTCAATGAAAACTGTCATATTCTTGGCAATGAAAAACCTTTTGAGGTTTCTGATTTCTTTATATAATGTTGATGAAAATAACAAGTCCCCAGAAATAGATTCTGAGGGTTTTTCATCTATGTTTTGCCATACCCTTGGATAATTATGTTACCAAGGAAGATATTAAATAAATATGGTCGTCAATAAAATCATGAGTTTTATTCCATATTTGTTGGTTTATATTTTGCATCATATTATTAATTTGTCAAATTTTATGGAACTTGACACCTGAAGTTGTCAAGATAAATGCAAATGGGACACATTGAGAAAAAGGAAGATATATGTTTGCTTGATAGTGCTACAACGCATACTATACTTTGTGGCAAACACTTTTTCTCAAATGTGACATTGCGCAAGGCAAATGTTCAGACAATATCTGGTCCTGTTAATATTATAGATGGCTATGGGACTGCCACAGTTATTTTGCCAAATGGCACAACATTGTATCTTGAAGATGCATTGTTGAGCGGTAGATCAAAAAGAAATCTACTTAGCTACAAAGATGTACGCCGTAATGGGTACCATCTAGAAACAATTAATGAGCAAAATAAGGAATTTCTTTGCATCACTTCCTACAAGATGGGCCAGAAGACCATCCATGAGAAGCTGAAAGCTTCTAGTATGGGATTATATTATGTCCCAATACGAACTATAGAATCATATGCTACGATGCCCTGGAAACTAGTGAACCCTGATGTGTTCGGACTTTGGCATGATCGCCTTGGTCATCCAGGAGCAACAATGATGCGAAGAATCCTTAAAAATACTCGAGGACACCCTTTAAAAGATACAAAGGTGTTGTTATCCAAAGATTACATTTGTGAATCTTGTTCACAAGGAAAGCTCATTACTAAACCTTTCATGACAAAGGTTGATTATGAATCCCCTTCATTCTTGCAAAGAATCCAGGGTGATATCTGTGGGCCAATTCAGCCTGCAAGTGGACCATTTAGATATTTCATGGTACTAGTGGATGCATCCTGCAGATGGTCCCATGTTTGCCTATTATCAACGCGCAACGTCGCCTTTGCACGTTTGCTTGGACAGATAATAAAGCTTCGAGCTCATTTCCCAGATTATCAAATTAAAAGCATAAGAATGGATAATGCTGGTGAGTTCACATCAAAGAGTTTTGATGCTTATTGCGCTTCATTAGGAATTGAAGTTGAACATCCTGTCCCACATGTTCATACTCAAAATGGATTAGCAGAATCCATGATTAAGCGCATTCAGATTATTGCTCGAACTTTATTGATGAGGACAAAGCTCCCATCCTCAGCGTGGGGTCATGCTGTTTTACATGCTGTATCTTTAATTAGATTGCGCCCCACTACTTCTCATTTATATTCCCCCCTTCAGTTAGTCTTGGGCCAGGAGCCAGACATTTCATATCTTCGCACCTTTGGTTGCGCGGTACAAGTGCCTGTAGCACCACCGCAAAGGACTAAAATGGGTCCCCAGCGCCGTTTGGGCATTTATGTTGGGTTTGATTCACCGTCCATTATTCGGTTCCTTGAACCATTGACGGGTGATTTATTTACCGCTAGATTTGCGGATTGTCATTTTGATGAGACAGTATTCCCATCACTTGGGATACCAAAAGCTTCCACAAATGGAAAACAGAAAAATGTCGAGATTTTCTCATGGAATGAGAAAAGTTTGTCTCATTTTGACCCAAGAACACCTGAATGTGAAAATGAGGTGCAACGATTGATCCATTTACAAGCTATTGCAAATCAAATGCCTGATGCATTTAATGAGACTGCTAAAGTTACAAAGTCTTACATCCCAGCTGCGAATGTTCCAGCTAGGATTGATGTTCCTGTAGAACCACCCGAAATGGATCTAAATGGCCCGCGCCTGAAGCGTGGTAGACCGATGGGATCAAAAGACACTGTTCCTCGAAAAAGAAGGGGGAGGAATTTAGAATCTGCTCCAGATGAGCTTATTAATCTTTCTCGAGGAAACCAAATTGCTCCTGAAGTGGCACAACATAATATTCAAAGAGAGCATATTGCCCCTGAAGTGGCACAAGTTCATGAGCATATTGCCCCTGAAGTGGTACAAACCCATGAAAAGATCACCAATCTTGGGAATACTGAAATTTCCATCAGTTATTGTAATGAGATATGGGATCGAAATGAGATAATCATCGATGATGCATTTGCTCTCTCAGTTGCTCATGAGATTATGAATGATGATTATGAACCTCGGTCCATAACCGAATGCCGTCATAGGCGAGATTGGCCTAAATGGGAGGAAGCAATCCAAGCTGAATTGACTTCCCTTGCCAAACGTAATGTTTTTGGGCCTATTACTAAAACCCCCGACAATGTAAAACCTGTTGGATACAAATGGGTCTTTGTCCGGAAACGAAATGAGAGAAACGAGATCGTGAGGTATAAAGCCCGACTCGTAGCCCAAGGTTTCTCGCAGAGGCCTGGGATAGATTATGATGAAACATATTCACCAGTAGTGGATATAGTTACCTTTCGTTTCCTTATAAGTTGGGTTGCCCAAGAAAATTTTGAAATGCGTCTTATGGACGTTGTGACGGCATACTTATATGGTTCATTAGATTCCAATATCTATATGAAAATTCCCGAAGGTTTCAAAATGCCTGAAGCATGCACTCCCCGCAACTTATTCTCAATAAAGTTGCAAAGATCTTTATATGGGTTAAAGCAATCCGGCCGCATGTGGTACCAACGTTTAAGTGAATACCTGACTAAGGAAGGGTACATAAATGATCCCATCTGCCCATGCGTGTTTATTAAAAGATCTGAAACCGGATTTGCTATTATAGCAGTTTATGTCGACGACATGAATTTAATTGGGACTCCTGAAGAGTTATCTGAAACTGCTGAATATTTGAAAAAGGAGTTTGAGGTTAAAGATTTGGGTAAAACCAAACTATGCCTTGGTCTAGAGCTTGAGCACAATAAGAATGGAATACTTGTCCATCAGTCAGCATACACTGAAAGATTGCTTAGACGTTTTAACATGGACAAGGCTCACCCATTGAGCACCCCTATGGTTGTAAGGTCTCTTGACCCCCAAAAGGACCCGTTTCGTCCTAAAGAATCTGGTGAGGATATACTTGGTCCTGAAGTACCATACCTCAATGCAATCGGGGCTTTGATGTACTTGGCACAGTGCACGAGACCAGATATCGCTTTTGCGGTAAATTTGTTGGCACGTTTCAGTTCTGAGCCAACCCGGAGACATTGGAATGGGATTAAACATATCTTCCGTTATCTCCGAGGAACCATTGATTTGGGGTTATTCTATTCTAAGAATACTACTAACTCTGGTTTAGTAGGTTATGCTGATGCAGGATATAAATCTGATCCGCACAGAGCTCGCTCCCAAACCGGTTATCTATTTTGCTATAATGATACAGCCATTTCTTGGCGTTCCACTAAGCAAACACTAGTTGCTACATCTTCCAACCACTCTGAAATTATTTCCCTCTATGAGGCCGGAAGAGAGTGTGTTTGGTTAAGATCTATGATATCACATATTCACAATGCTAGTGGATTCAAACCGGTGATAGATTCTCCCACTATAATTTATGAGGATAATGCTGCTTGTGTTGCACAAGTCAGGGGAGGATATATTAAAGGTGATAGGACCAAGCACATCTCGCCGAAATTTTTCTATACTCATGAACTCCAGGAAAGTCGACAAGTTGATGTTAAACAGATTCGCTCCGTCGATAATCTTGCAGATTTATTTACCAAATCTTTGCCAACATCAACATTTGAGAAATTAGTTTATGGCATTGGTATGCGGCGAGTCAGTAAAATGCAAGATTGATTTCCCCAGAAGTGGAAATGTTTAGATGCTCCAGAAGTAGCAGTTTATTTTATCTCAAGGGGAGCGATTATGGACATAAGTGCACTGTACTCTTTTTTCCTTTTGTCCGGTTTTTGTCCCACTGGGTTTTTCCGGCTTAAGGTTTTTAATGAGGCAGTAATAGCACGTCCAATCAGGACACTGAAGTAGGCCCATTTATATTGTCTTGAAGACAAGCACATATTGTCCTGAAGACATATTAGACGGACTTAATTGTATTGTACTCTTTTTCCCTTATGTTCGGTTTTTGTTCCCACTGGGTTTTTCCGACTTAAGGTTTTTAACGAGGCAGTACACGTCCAATTTTAATAGTAGCATTTGTCCAAGGGGGAGTATTATGAAAGTGGATAAATGCAAGTTGTGCAAATTATTATGAAAGTGGACAAATGCAAATTATGCAAATTAGGTTATGAAAGTGGACAAATGCAAGTTGTACAAATTGTCCAAATTATGATTATTGTGATGATAATAATGGGGCTAATATGTGCAAATTGCCAACTTGTATAGCCTACCATTTGATGCCTATAAATTGGGATTTATTCTCCCTAATGATACTTACAATTCCTTCAATCTTATTTCCATTTCATCTCTCTCTCTCTCTTTCTCTTGTTCCTTTAATTCTCAATTTCTCCTATTCTTATTTCTTGTTCTTGCTTAGTCAATTTTAATTAACATACTTTTTACAACATATGTATGTATATATATATATATATATATATGTATGTATAGATGTATAAATATATAGATAATATTATTCATATCCAATATCCATAGGTCAAACTACCTATCCAGTTAATTTGGGCCTTTTATAAGATTTTCGAGGTGTTAATGGAGCGTGGCCCATTTGGCCCATGGACATATCCACATAGAACCGCCAATGCCATCCATTTGCATTTGCTAGCTACCTTGGAGCTGTATCCAAGATTGCCAAATCCATTTTCCTTGGTCAAATAATTTATCTTTCTTGCCTCCCTTTGCGGTGTTGCTGATGAACCTTTCTTATGTTCTTTGAATTGCTAACTTGAGAATCATTTTAGCCAACTAGGTGACAATTGAAAGTTGAAAAGTTTTTACAAAAGCGAACATCCGAAACTACCCCGTAACGATTACTCCCCGACGAACAAAAATGAAATGACGTTCGAGAATATTGTAAAGGAAGTTTTTCTCTGCCTTTACCAATTTTGGGCAGAAGAAAAAAGGTATACTTTACACCTAAGAGAAGTTCATCCCAAATTTAATTTCAGAAAGTGGGGAGAAGACAAAAAAATTTTTTAACTTTTTTTGTAAAAAACTTTATCATGTATTACTATGAGTGTGAAAGAGTATCAAAATCCTTTCTAAGATAAAGATTTTGTTGGGGGAAAGGGATAAGAAGGATTTCCTTTCTGGAGAAACATTCTCAAGGTAAAGATTTGAGATTTTGAAGTGTGGCTACGACCTATAGGCATTATCTGTTGAAGATGTCTAGAAGACTAGAACCTGTGCATGGTTCTTTTTCATTTTGTTTTGTTGTTGTTGTTGTTTTTTTTTTTTTTTTTGGGGGGGGGGGGGGGGGTTGCTTTGTAGTTTTGCACATTATAACCAAACCATTTCAAATGCCTGTAAAATTTTCAATACTTGATTTGTCTAATGGTAGCTTAGGTATCATTGTTAATTAAATTAATTACTTTTATTCCAATTAATGTCATATAATTCTAATAATTTAGAACATATAGATAACCCTTAATTAGGCATATATATTTTCTCCACCGGGTTTATACGTAATTGGACTAAATCCATATATTAACCACTTGAACTAAATACTCAAGTGTTAGATCTTCTTTTGCATAATAATAATAAAAACAATATAAAACTCCAAATAAATTCATATTAAAGATATGGTAACTTGATGAATCATGCCTATATCCTATAGTCATATAATCTATTGATAGAATGTTGAATTTTTAGTGAATAATTAAAAAAAAAAATTAACCAATGGTATCCCAAACCTTTGACACAAGACTAATCCTTTCGAGTGAGGAGCGTTAACGGTAAAATCCTTATAACAAGTGCACTTCCAAGAATCGAACTTATATTCTCATACTTATCGATGTAGATACCTCTACCACCTCAACCAACACTTGTTGTTAATAATAAAGAATTTGAATCCATAAGAAAATTAAAAAGAAAAAAAAAAGGAATTTGAATCATCATGGGCTAACTACCATAAATTAAGGTGATGGATAATAACCATTTCGTATAATCCTTTTAAGACCGCAACAAGAAGTTCCTATTTCTTTCCGTGTCTTAAATCTAAGATAAGAAAAGTTTCTTCATGCTATGAGTAGTTAACTTAATTCCAATTATTGAAAAGGGCCATGGTGGGAATGAAAAATGGTGCCAGTGGTACAGAAGTTGACAAAGCAAAACTGCAAAAGGGATACTAATAACTTCAACCGCCATACTCAAGGGATCATAACTGATAATTAAGCTCTCTCTTCAAAAACACTCTTTCCTTTCTTTTTTACTACTAATTATTTGTCCCAAAGTCTCCTCCACTCCTCTAGTTCAATCACTTTTTCTGACTTCCAAAATGCAAAAAGACACCCTATTTGCCCTGATTTTGGCTTTGCTTATTGTTCCTAACCTTTTCGGTGTTTCAGAGGGCCAGCTAACAGTTGGATTCTACTCAAAAACATGTCCCAATGCTGAATCCATCATCCGCAAAGTTGTTCAGAAAGCTGTGGCAAACAATCCCAGGAATGCAGCAATATTGCTTAGACTTCATTTCCATGACTGCTTTGTTGAAGTCTCTCTCTCTCTCTCTCTCTCTCTGTTCCTCTGCCTGCAAATTATCACAAATATGAAACAATCTTAATGATTTCTCTTTTTGCTGATATTATTTCATTTCAGGGCTGTGATGGGTCAATACTGATAAAAAATGATGTGGATGGTGAACTGAAAGCACGAGGAAACCTGGGAGTTCTTGGTTTTGACATCATAGACAGCGCCAAGGCACAGCTGGAAAATGTTTGCCCTGGAACCGTTTCTTGCGCAGACATCGTGGCTTTAGCTGCAAGAGATGCTGTGTCCATGGTAATTCACATTAGTAATACCCTTTAATTGACATTTTTATGTTCCAATTGCCTTCTGCAAAGCAAATAAACATAGTTTCTTTTTCTATTTTCCTGTGTTTTTTTTCAGGTAAAGGGTCCAATTTATGATCTTCCTACTGGCCGCAGAGATGGACGGTTCTCAAAGAAGTCTCTCGCTGACAAGTTGCCTGATGTTGATGATTCAATCAATGTTCTCAAAGCCAAGTTCAGGGAAAAGGGTCTTTCTGATAAAGACCTTGTTCTTCTTAGTGGTGGTATGTGCCTAATTCTGGCCTAATCCATAAATTCAAAATGTTTATACTAGTTTCTATCTTGATATTTACTTAGAGATGAGTTTGTATTTCAGGTGCACATACGATTGGAGTTGCAGCCTGTTTTTTCATGCAAAATAGACTCTACAACTTCGCCCCAGGAGGAGGCTCTGATCCAGCAATAGACCCTGGCTTCCTACAACAGCTCCAAGCCAAGTGCCCCAAAAATGGAGATGTCAATGTTCGAATACCTCTTGATTGGGGGAGTGAAAACGTTTTCGATGTTCAAATCCTGCGAAACATCAGAGATGGAACTGCAGTGATAGCATCCGATGCTAGGCTTTACGATGACAAAAACACCAGGCAAATACTTGATTCCTATATCAGCTCTGATGGTTCCCAAACCAGACCATCTTTCAATGCAGATTTTGCTAAAGCAATGGTGACGATGGGAAACATCGGGGTGAAAGCAGGCTCACAAGGGGAGATTCGGCAAGTTTGCAGTGCTGTTAATTGATAGAGTTTCACTGAAGTTATGAAGCTTGACAGCAGTATAAATTATACTAAGTTTTGTCATTATAGGATAAATAAATCAAGGCAGATTGTGTACTTTTTATGCCAAAAGGAGTCACATTAAATTATACTAGCAAAAAGGGGAAGTTAATTACTCGGAACTTTGATACTGGTCGAAGTTTCTTGAGTGACAATGAAGAATTCAGAGCAATGAACAACCCGATTTCTTAATTCATAGCTGTTAATATCAACAAAAACAGTTGAGTTCTTCCTGTTTAAATCAAAACTTATGGCTAATACAGTTATAGCAAACAAGAGAGCTTTATATGAATCTGCAACTAACACAGTCCATTGTTGAATTTCAAGTAAACCCATAGAAGAAATGGACGAAAAAGGCCCTGTTTACATAAAATCACAGCAAACTGCTGGGAACCGAAGCATTCAAGACATATTGGCTTTCTGACGTAGCGGATCGTCCAAATGGTCCTGGCATTGCATCACAATGCTGTTAACTGCTGTATTAAATGAAGATTGACCTTATTTTGTCCAAATTGTCTTGTATTGCATGAGCTATTCCAGCTGGCCAAGACAAAACTAGGTAAATTGATGGAGGAATCAACTAATGATGTAATGTTCTCAATTTCTAAATTTGGAGGTTGTAACCAAGTTGCATGTTCCAAGTTGTAACCCTTAAAGTGTATAACGTTTATAAACAAGTTCAGTTTGATATTTTTTTTATTTCTTTCTATAATTTCTTGTCTAGCTTTGCTACTTAACCATGATATAACTCATCTCGCTTGTAACCCACTTGACGTGGCTCTTCATTTAATTGGTCCATATTTTTTTATTCTAAAACTTTACTACAATGATAATATTTTAAAAAAAAATTCAAAACTTACCCTATAAATAATTAGCTTGTTTTAAAATTAGGGGTTAAACTTGGTGATACGTGAAAAAAATTGAGAACTGGGATCAGCCAAATTGCACTTGGCTTACAGACTAATGGACCGTTTAGCTAAGGGGATCAAGGTTCACTAAGATTGTGCTGGTATTCAAAGTTTAAGAAAGAAAGCTTTTAAAAAAAAATGAGGAAGGAGGGTTCGGATCATGTGAGTTGGACAAAAGATTATGCACCGACCCCTTGAGTCAAATGTTTCAGTTACAGTTCTACAAGGGTTTTTGTTGTGAATGAATAAGGGGCACTTTCTAGGCATAATGTGAAAAGCCAGCAACACACATTTTGCATACATGTGTGAGGCTTGATAAATACAACATGTAATGTCAATTAAATGTGAAATGTTAAAATTTTCCTTCAGAGGTTATTGAGGTCATGAAGTCATGAATTTCACTCCCTGTCAATGTTGAGAACATGAGGAATGCTGCAGCCATAGAATTGCCTTCAGCAGCAACATGACTACCTTTTTGTCTGCAGACTGAAGAGTAATCTTCCCTTTTTCCTCTTGTTCTATGGCAGAAGTTGCAAACATCAGAGCATTTATTTAGAAATTTGGCACTTAGGTTGCTTCCAAATAAAATAATAAATCATTACAAAACTGATTACTGAAAATGCATGTGAGTTGTGACCCATGAATTCAGATATGGACTCAGGACTCTCCATTTGTGCAAACACCGGTGTTCAATACAGTACACCACCTTGAATCTTGAAATTTTCACATTGCCTCTCAAAAATGAATTGAAAACTACTAGAGATTACTAGCTTAATGGACGCTACTTACATTATGAAAATAAATATAACCCACTAGCCCTAGGTTTGGCCTGGAATCTGGATGGAAAGTCGGTATGATCCCAACCTATGGCGAGGTTCGAATGGGGTCAAGCCCCGAGAGGTATCAGGTGTGACCCATTTACTATCTCACGTGCTTCCCGCCATGACCGCTTTCATAATCATACGAGTCTCCTTTGTTTACCCAAAATTGAAACATCCAAAATTCAGAGAACAGAGAAGAGAATGGTACCAACTTCCTCTTCCTTGCAATCTTCACTGCCCCTTAATCATTAAGCTTTTGAATTTGATCCAAATAGTATAATGAAAATAATTGATGTTTCAAAGGGTTGCATTTTTTTTTCTTTTTTTGGGTGAAGAAAGGGTTGCATTCTGTTAAGCTAATTACTTGAGTTGATGTCATTTTGCCAATGAATCGATATGGCATTAAAAACCTTTAATTCACAGCCCAAATAATTAAATATAGCAATTAAAACCTTTCATTCACAACTCTTCAGGTATTATTATAATAAAAAAACAACTCTTCTGGTATTAAATAGTGATGGGCAACATGCTCATATATTCCCCACTTTCATGTCCTTCTTCTTCCTAACAATGCATTTGCATGCTTTGGTTTCTCAATGGGAACGGCCTGGAACTCCTACCACAGACCAAAAACAATATGGCACCATGGGACGCCATGCACCAGTGCTCATCAGATAGGCGCCCTGCTTCTCGTCATTTCCACCCACTTCATGACCAGGCTCGTTGACCATCTTCCTTTGGCTATGGACATCAATAGTCAATGCTCAATATTCAATCAGGAACGTTCATCACAGAGCGTCTCCAGGTTCAATGGTGGACATCTTCCGTTCTGGCCTGAGAGAGGATATGGGTCTCATCTCTCCCTCAAGATTTACGTTTATGATGAGAATGAGATTGACGGATTGAAGCCCCTGATGTATGGGAAAGAAGGTGTGGTCGACGTTGATATTTGCTGTAATGGCCAATGGGGCACTCAGGTAATAGCCAAAAATGTAGCATTTTAAACCGAGTTTACCTGCCAAGTGCTTCTAAGTTCTAACTGCCAATGATTAAAGTAGATTTGCTATAATTTGTAGGTCAAGATACATAGATTGCTGCTGAACTCAAGATTTCGGACAAAAAAGAAAGAGGAAGCCGATTTCTTCTTCGTGCCAACCTATGTTAAATGTGTTCATATGCTGGAAGGTCTTACTGAGGAAGAGATAAACCAGACTTATGTTGAGGTAATTAAGATCAAAGCTTAATCTAGCAACCAGCATGGCCACTCTGCTGAGACAACTCTGTTTTTCATCAGGTCTTAAGACAAATGCCATATTTCAGACGATCTGGGGGTCGTGACCACATTTTTGTCTTCCCAAGGTATGAGTTTATGATTAACGGGTTCCTAGTTGTAATTCATCAACAGATTCTTTGCAGGAAATTTAACAGAGAGCTTTGGTTAAGTCATAATATTAACAGGGACATGTATACTTGATGCAGTGGCAATGGAGCTCACTTTTTCACATCCTGGAAAACGTTCCTGAACCGTTCAATATTTCTTACTCCTGAGGTAAAATGCATCTCTGATTACCGATGAAGTTCCTCAATCATGGGTAAAGGGTTTTAAAGACTCAAATGTTGATTTTGGTGTTCTAACTTTTGGATAATGGCAGGGGGATCGAACTGATAATAAAAACTCAAGTTCTTTCGACACATGGAAAGATATCATAATTCCTGGAAATGTTGATGATGAGATGACTAAAATTGGGGCTGCGCTGGTTGAGCCCTTACCATTATCAAGCCGGAAGTACTTGGCAAATTATTTAGGTCGTGCACAAAGATTGAAAGGCCGTCTTCAATTAATAGAGCTTTCAAAACAATATCCCGATAAGGTATTTAATTTCTTCTGTTATGCGACTCTTAATTCAATTCTAGAAAAACCAAAAATGAAAAATGCACTAGAAAATTGGTGCCAAAAATTTAAAAAAAAAAAGCCAAAAAATGGGAAGAAGTAAAACCAAAAATTCATGTTGAGAGTGGGAATTTAATTTCTTCTGTTCTGCGACTCTCAATTCAATTCTAGAAAAACCAAAAATTGCCAAATAATTCAATTCTAGAAAAACCAAAAATTACCAAAAACATGTTGAGAGTGGGATTTGAACCCACGCCCTTTCGGACCAGAACCTTAATCTGGCGCCTTAGACCAACTCGGCCATCTCAACATTGCTATGATGCCCTCTTTACTATCCTATCCATTGTGATGATTGACTTTCATCGCTGTTTGCCGCCACAGCTGGAGGCTCCAGACTTGAAGCATGATCCCCCAGACAAGTTGTTCAAGATGGAGTATTTTGAACACCTACGCAATGCCAAATTCTGCCTAGTTCCTCGTGGATTATCATCATGGACGCTGCGCTTCTTTGAATCTTTCTTTGTGGTCTCTCCTCGTCATCACATCTCTATTTGTTTCTCTCCAATTTTTTAAACATGTTACTGCAGGTTCAACTCACATATATACTCTACATTCTAAACGATTGTTGTTGCACAGGAATGTGTTCCAGTTATCTTATCAGATCAAATAGAATTACCATTTCAGAATGTAATTGACTACACTAGGATAACAATAAAATGGCCTGCTACTCGGATAGGTCCCCGCCTTCTGGAATACCTTGAATCCATACCAGGTAGGCTGATATTCACATTTGCGTTAGCCTGAAATCTACAATATTTCAGCTTTTCATTTTTTGGCTTCTTTTCAGATGATGTTATAGAGGGCATGATAGCCCGTGGCAGACAAGTGAAATGCTTATGGATTTATGCTCCAGAGTCTGAACCATGTTCAGCAATGCATGGAATCCTGTGGGAACTCCAGAGGAAAGTCAGGGTATGCCATCAATCAGCCGAGACATTCTGGCTTCATAATGGGACTACTGTAAATAGAGATTTAGTAGAGTTTCATGATTGGAAACCTCCCATGCCTTTGCCTTGATGATACAACCTTGGAGATGATTTCTTCATTCATCTGTCTTGTTTTTTGTATTTTTCCTGTACCCTTTACTGTACTAGTAGTATTAATACCGGTTTGCCTCTTAATTCCTGACCTATTTGATCAAAAAGTAAAAATGGTTAGAGAATTATCTGCTTAATTTGCTGCCTTCATGCCAATGAACATTTCATATGATGGAATACTTTAGCGTTTTTATGGTGCTATCGATGCTCCAATTTCTTGATGGAATGCTTGAATCTGAGCTTGTTTTTCTTTCTGATTAACTGCTTACACTCCTATTATATCTCTATAAACTTCTGAATCTCATGAGTGAGGTTTTGTGAAATCTCATATGAAAGACAAAAATTGCAAAATCAATTTTATGGATTTTAATATTGAATTTTTTTGACTTTTTGTGCAAACAACTTAGTTTCATCATTAATAATTTTATATTTAATAAAATAATTATATAGGAGTGTTAATGCTTAATTATGGTTTACTGATGATGGAAAAAGCCAATAAAGTTTCCTATGTGAAAAATATGACAACAGCCTTTTATAAACGGCCTTAATTAAACTCACGTGTTATAAACAGTAAGCATTGAGAAACACAGGAATCAGTAAAAGATTATGCTTATCCGTGCAAAACTGTGAAATTTCCCTCCATTCCCAATGACGGCAAACACTGAGACATGAGAACAACAAAATTGGCTCAAAACCAGCAACAAATTCCTAATAACTTTCCACCAAAAACCATCATAATTACAGAAACAATAGCCAAGAACTGTTCTTCAAACCCAAATCAACAGGGTTGGTCTTGCATCATAAGAAGCCACCTTTCCCAAGGAGCTCCCAAAGGGGCGCTTTTCCTGTACACCCAAATACGGCAGAAAGGACTCTTCTTTCGTGGCCTGGTTCCTTTGATTTTCAAGGCATGTGCATCTGCTTCAACCCAGACTTTTGGGACATCTTTGCATGCGGAATCAATCAAAGCTGGGATAGCCTTTGATTTACATGTTGCATCATCATTGCTAACGATGTATTCAAAATGTGGCGATTTGGCTGATTCAAGGAAGGTGTTTGATGAAATGCCTGAAAGAAATGTGGTCTCGTGGAATGCAATGATTTGTGGGTACTTTAAGAATGGGGATAAAGAGTCTGCATTAGATTTGTTTGAAAAGATGTCAATTGGAAGAAATTCAGTGACTTGGATTGAGATGGTTGATGGATTTGCAAAGAGTGGAGATACTTTAAAAGCAAGGCATTTTTTTGATAAAGTTCCATTAGAATTGAGAAATGTGGTGACCTGGACAGTGATGGTTGACGGGTATAATACAAATGGAGAATTGGGGGCTGCAAGAGAACTTTTTGATATGATGCCCGAAAGGAACTTCTTTGTTTGGTCATCAATGATTTCTGGGTATTGTAAGGAAGGTAATGTTAAGGAAGCAAGGAATATTTTTGATAGAATCCCTGTCAGGAATTTGGTGAATTGGAACTCACTGATTTCAGGTTATGCTCAGAATGGGTTTTGTGAGGAAGCTTTGGAAATGTTTAGGAAAATGCAAAGTGAAGGTTTTGAACCCGATGAAGTTACTGTGACAAGTGTTTTATCTGCTTGTGCACAATTAGGAAAATTAGATGTTGGAAAAGAAATCTATTATTTTATTAAGGAGAGGCGAATGAATGCTAATCAGTTTGTTTTGAATGCATTATTGGATATGCATGCAAAGTGTGGGGATTTAGCCCATGCAAGATTGATCTTTGAAGGAATAAGTCATAGGACAACTGCCTGCTGGAATTCTATGATCTCAGGTTTTGCTA
Source organism: Microcos paniculata (assembly GCA_030664755.1). Taxonomy (NCBI): domain Eukaryota; kingdom Viridiplantae; phylum Streptophyta; class Magnoliopsida; order Malvales; family Malvaceae; genus Microcos; species Microcos paniculata. The sequence continues at coordinate 23,355,508 of CP131461.1, forward strand.
TACATGGACAAAGTAAAGAGGCTCTTGAGTTCTTTAGAAGAATGGAAGAGTCAAATGAGATGCCGGATGAGATCACTTTCCTTTCGCTTCTATCAGCCTGTGCACATGGGGGATTTGTAGATGAAGGCTTAGATATCTTTTCCAAGATGGGGACATATGGCCTCGTAGCGAGCATCAAACATTATGGTTGCTTGGTAGACCTTCTCGGGCGTGCTGGAAGATTGAAAGAAGCTTTTGATTTAATCAAGAGAATGCCAATGAAGCCTAATGATGTAGTATGGGGAGCTCTACTTGGGGCTTGCCGGGTTCATGTGGATACCAACATGGTAGAACAGGTGATGCAAGAGGTTGATAGATTAAATCATGACATGGATTCTGGGGACAATTCCCATTATGTGCTGCTGTCAAATATTTATGCGGCTTCAGACAAATGGAAAAAGGCTGAAAAAATGAGGATGGCCATTGTAAATAAGGGGTTTCAGAAAACTCCCGGCCTAAGTTTAGTTATAATCAACCATGTAGAGCCGCAGATTAATTCCCAACTTTGATCTAATCTGTACCATCTATATCATCTATCTAGCTATACCTCTATACCATTAAATTAATTAAATTAAATTAAAGTTATGCCTAATAGAGCTCTAAGGAGAGTGCTACTTGGTTTTTTTAGGTTTTTTTGTTATTTTTTGAAAATGTTAAATATGTATTACCTTAAGAAATAGTAAATGTAATTATTTAAAGTAATTAGATTCATTCAATGTACCCTTTTATTTTTTAGTTGTTTGTGTTAATTGAAAAAGAGAAATGAAAAGGCATTTGAAAAAAAAAGGACAATGTCAAGTAAATTAGTGCTTTTTTTTTAATGTTCAATAAATTTTTCTTCTCATATTCTTGAGAAATAAAAAAAATCCTATATTAATTTATTATTTTCAAAGGATAAATGAAAGGGTAATAAATCAAAGAGTTAATTTATTTATTCTTTTAATTTTAAAATTGAAAGGTTAAGGCAAGAAATCATGAAGATAAACTAATAGAAACTTCTTTTTTTAATTATTTCTCCTATTCTTTATTTTTTAATGTTAAGGAGCTAAAGTTTGGTATATAATTTAATTTCTTATATCTTTTCCACTATGGCCATATATATTAACTAAGTTTATAAATATACTTTCTTCATTTTTTTGAAAAAAATTGTCTCACACTCAATATTATTTGTTATTATCCATTTAAATATTACAATACATTTATTTTAAAATATAAATACAAATTATTATTTTTATACTATGGTATTAACGAGGGATAACATAGAGTAGCAATAATAACAAGCCACCATCCGCATCTTGAACCGGACCATGTTTGGCTTCTGGATTTTGCTCGGTTTCAAACCTTTGGGTTAAATATTTCACTGGGGCCGTTTATCTTTAGCGATCTACATCTACTAGTTCTTATACGCAGCGTTTTGTTTTTATTGGAAATATCGACAAGTATATTATGTATCGAAACTCTATTTTTGAAACTCTATTTTTGAATATCGAGTATCGTATTGTAATATACGGTAAAAAATATTAAATTAAATATAAATAATATATATATTCATATAAAATAGATAAAAAAATATTTAACATTTCTAAATTATCACTTGTACATATTTTTGCCTTATTATACCTATATACCTATATATACCTTGTCATATATACATGTATAATGCATTTATATTAAGAAATTAAATATTAGAATGTAAATAAATAAAATAGTGACCTTTAAAAGGCTTTTTCTTTTTTCTTTTTGGTTAACTTTATGAAATATAAAAACTAAAAGGTCAAAAAAAAAAAAAAGAAAAGATATCAAAAGAAAGAATTACAAAACATATCGTCCTAAACAAATTTTTTTAAACTTTTTTTTTTAAGAAAAATTTAAAACTTTTTTTTTGTTAATCTTTAAAACATTTTCCTTCAAAATCTAAACATTGTGGGCGAAATATTTAGCCCAAAAGGAAGAAAAAAAAATGAAAACATGGGCTTGTAGTGATTGGGCCTTGTATTGGAAAAAAAAATCCATTTAACATTTGATGAAGAGTATTGGACCGTATCGGATGTATCGTAAGATACGTTAGATACGTCCCCATATCGAACGATTCACTATCAATTCTTGATTAATTGTGATACTCTATATCGATCCGTATCGAATTACTTGTGTATCATATTGTATAATACGATACGTATCACGTATCGTACGATATTGATAACCATGTCAAGAATACTTTTTCCACGTCGACCATAAATTGATTCAGGAGAGAGATTTTTCTATTTCCACTTTGTATTGAAGCCAATAAAGTCATCATCCAAAAATTTTAAATTATAGTAATAATTAATCAATTTTACTTTCATTGTAATTAATTATTTTCTTTTAACTGTATACATTCTAATTGAATTAATGTTTTCTTCTAATTATATACTAGAAGTTGAATCCATGCCTTGCCCCTGGTTTTTTAAAAAAATTTCAATATTAATAAATTTATTTTAAAATTTTTAAATAATATTTTTATTTTAAATTAGGAAAAGGGAGGATTAATAAGAAAAGTTAAATGGTATACTTAAAAATTCTTTATAACTAACTTTTATGAAATGTAAATATAAATATCTATATCTATACAATCTATTAATTCTATCCCCTGATGATCTCACAAATTGACACGTGGCATTCTATATTTCTTGCATTTGAGAACTTTAAAGAATTGAGACTGATGATATTTTAATAGTTTTTGATAAAAAGAAATTAAAAGATTTTTTAGGAAAATCAACCGGCTAGAGTGTTTTTACATATTACCCATTTGTGTTTATTACATTCGTTTTATTTGAGATCTCTTCATCTCTTTCCTCTTTCTTTTCTTCCGTTGCTCTTCCAGGTACCAATGATCGGCCATTTTTTTTTGGTCTCATTGTTTCTATTTATGCTTTATCTCCCTCTTTCTGTTGTGATCTATTTCTCCTCATCTCCATTTCTCTTACGTTAATTGAGTTTTTTTTTGTTTAAATAGGGTTTACCGATATCTATGGGTCACTACAGCGAACACCTCCTGGAGATGCTAAACCAGGCGATATCTTCAAGATTGAGTCCGCTCAGTGCCACATCATCAATGCAGACACTGGGTATGTTTGTTTGGTCTTTAACTTTGTGAACCTCTTGCGACCATCTTTGTTCTTTGTAGAAGGTGATAAATGGTCTTTTTTTTTTGGTTGCTAGAGCATATTGTTCCATAAATCCTCAATAATTTTTGGAACCTTTTGTAATTTGTTAGTAGTAACAGTCACTTTTGAATTCCTATCCTATATTTGTACAATCAAGGTCTCTTTTATCACAACCTTTGTTTCTCTATTTGTCTCTTTTACATTCACTTTATGTGACAATTGTTATTTTTTCATGTAATTCTTTCTGTTTCATAGGGGATGGAAAGAGTATTGATTTTTATTTTTGCCTGTAAGTTGTGAATCTATCCCCTGTCTTTTGCCCATGGAAAGGAAGGGTCAAAGTTCCTAGGGCTTTGCTTGCTAGGTGTTTGTTTTATGTTTTGTGCGATTGTTTTTTTATTTTACATCAACCATCTGCTTTAATATTTTGAATTAATACTCACATGCTTGCAGTTGCACCTTACTTTTTCCTTGCAATTGGAATTCTGCTATCTATTGGACCAATTGTTATAGTCTAACTGACCAAATACAGCAGGACAGAGAGATGTGATTACAAGAAGACAAAGGTAAGACTACACATTGCAAATTTAAAAAGCTCAATAACCCACATTCTAATTTGGCGTCACTGTGCAATGGGGATCAAATAAGAGTAACTGTCTTGGAGAATTGTTTCAATCAATTGGATGGTACTGAGATGGCCCGCATGCATCCCAACCCAATATTAATCTTTGCACGAATAATCGTTAGAAGTTATGAAGGTTTGCATACTCTATTTGTCCCACCCAAACGATTGTTTTCACTAATGACATATGCTTTAATATGTTTACCTCTTTTCCTACTTTGTTCCATGTACGTTAATTTAATTCCTTATTTAACTCATCAGAAGAAAATATTTAGTCATATGTTCTGCTACAAAGATATACACAAACTTGGACATTCCAAAGACTACAAAGCTACAAAAAATGTAAGTTTACCCTTATCACAAACAATGAATTAATGTATAGTACCAAATCTTTGGTAAAACATATTTGCTTTTTCACTTAACACAAATTGATGGTGCTAGATTCTACCATGCAGATTTCTAAGAAAGCTCTTCCCAGACACTATATGATAGTCTGGCCTGTATGTATATTTTTTCTCCTTTCAATGCAATGATATCTCATCCTTTTCGACCCAAAAAAAAAAGATTTCTAAAAAAGCTAAAGTTATTACTCTCTTGACATTGTTCATGATTTGATAGAGTTGTTGGTGTTTATTATACAATATTACTATTTTATGCTATTTTAAAGACTACCTTGCAACATGTTTTTTACTATTTTAAAAAGGAAATTGAATGATATATCTAACTAGACTATTGCTTTTAAGTTAAAAACAAGCTATAAACTTTGTTGAGTCTTTTACCTTTTATGTAAATTTTAATAAAAACTCTTGCACCTTGGAACTTACATATATATATATATATATGTATATATTTTTTTTCATTTTACAATTGTCATTCATTGCCTTGAGGTATTAATTTCGTAGAATTATCTAAATCTATGTTACTGCTCATCTCTTTGTGGCTTATGGGGACACGCCCGGACCTTGTCCGCACGTGTCAAGTTGAATATTTATGTATTGTTGTCTAGTCAATATACCAAATTTGATTTCCCATGGATGTTTTAAACTTCATTTAGCTGAATTTCAAGCTTATAAATCCTAAAATTGAAGTCCGGGGATGTAGGCCCCACTTGAAATCGAGATCCGAGGAAATTGGGCCGAGTTGACCGGAGTCAACTCAGAAAATGTTGACTCCGGCGCCGGACAGGGGAGGGTCCGGCGCCGGACCCGTGAATTCTATAAGGCCGAGACCCCCCATTTTCACTCCTCCATTGTTCTTCATTTCTCTCCGAGATCTCTCTTGATTTCCTTGAAATCAAACCTTCAATCCCTCTTCAAACACTTCATCAATCATCAATACCAATTTCTTTTGTCTCCTTGAAGATCAAAACACCAAAGTTTCCAAGAAAATCACCAAATCTAGAAATCTGGAATTTTGGCGACAGATTGTTCATCAGCTCATATCTTTTGATTCAACCGTGGGTTGAGGCTGAGAATTTCGTATGTTATTCTAGACTCATCAAGCTTTAATTTGATAGTTTATATGCTTGATTTCATGGTCTGTGCTAAGAGAATTCGTTGATTGAAGTTGAGATTTCTGTTTTGCCCTAAATATGTCAACTCTTAGTGTTTTGATTCAAAATTCGAGCATGTTTAATGGATTGATTCCGTTCTTGAAGCTGTGAATCCTTAGATCATGTGTTTAACTTGCTGTGTTTCAATTTTGGTGCGGATTGGTGATGAATCGGACTCGAACCGAGCTCGATTTGGTGCATGGCCGATCTCGGCCATGTTCTGGAATCAGGTCCGGCGCCGGACCTGGCGTGTCCCGCGCCTGAGCTGATGAAATTTGGAAGTTATCTCCCATTTTGGCTCACTCCCGCCCGGGAGTGAGCAACCAGCAGACTTGGCACTGTAGCATTAGGGGCATTTTGGTAATTTTGCAGCCCATTTGACCCCAATTGACTCAAATTAGCTTTAATTGAATTTCGGACTTGCCCAATTTTATTCCGAGACCTTTGTTGGATTTTGTTTTATGATTTAATTGTTGGTTGAATGCCTTTATTAATCAAATTAGATTTTAATTTGATTATTTAGGTACGTGATTGTACGAGGTTGGAACCGGTAACAGTTTGAGCTAAGGCATTCGTGGGTAATCGGAGAGTATACAACTCTCCTCACTTGTGAGTGGCTTGGATTATATTGGTTGACCATTAAGGGTTAACCGTTTTCAAATTTCTTTAGAAATGCTTTATTAAATTGTTTATATATGTTTTGGGGTATGAATTGTCCACCCTCACACACCATGTTTATAAATGATTTAAAGGGTGGGAATATCAAATATTTTGTAAATTGATATTATTGATAATTGTTTGGGGAACGAGACCCCTGAGAGATGAGAGATTGAGTGGGTTTCCTCGGGGCTCCGATTTGCGGGAGCGTGGACCAAGTTTGAGAGCATGCGTGATACTCAGCCGTGGACCGCCTATCGAAGGGCACGGTGAGTAGAGCCTGGTTGGGAGAGGCGCGTAGGGAAACTCGCAAGGACTCCAGATGCTGTGTTCCACCACAGTAAGGCAAACGTCAAGGGAATGGGCCAGAGAGTAAAGAAAAATGCTTTAAAAGTATAAAGTAACCCTTGACGGTCCAGTGGATACCCCAGTGCACGGGTATACCTTATTGGGACGATTTAAGATGCCAGCCCATTTGGAGATAATATTATTGATTTGATATTTGATTTGGTTTGGGACTTCATATATTTTAATAAATGGTTTATTAAATTGACTTTGGATTATTTTATATCCCCAGCCTGAGGTGATCGGTCTTTATAACCGAGTCTCTCACTGGGTACAAGTATATTGTACTTACCCCATTCACTTTTGTTGTCAGATCATCAGACTTTGGACGGCGGACGTCCTGGTGGCCAGTGATCCCAGTACGACACTGTAGACACTACTTTGTAGGTGCCACCCCTTTTGCTTTGTGTATCTTGGCTCGGAATATTATTGCATCTTACATATATATTTATGTATTTATATAATACTTTCCGCTGCATGGAGCAACGTAAGATGTGACACTTTATTTTTAAATATTTTTGAACTGTATTATCTATAATAATTTCGTATGTTTTCATATATTACTCGAATATCCTTTATTTTTAAGCCTTGTGCCATCTTGGTTGGCCGCCTGACGAGGCACGCATCTCGAGGTGGTACGGCGGTTGTCGCGTGGCCGAGCCTGCGGGTCGGGGCGTGACATATGGATTTTTTGTTTGTTTGTTTATTTGCAGGTTTAAGTATTTGATATGTTCATGGTCTCTTATTAGTCTTCACTCCTTATAGTGGTTGTTAATTTTTTTTTTGGAAGCACTCATTTCTCTTGCATTCTTTTACTGATCATTCTTACTTATCTATTTAAGCTACTGCATTACAATGGTGGCTTTAGGAATGCCAAACAAAATGACACCTTATTTGTAACTTTTCAAATCAATTAATGAAAGTGATTGGGTCTTGATCACCTTATTTGTGCTTGGAATGCCATTTGTCAATATATGTCAATATACATGTCTTCGATTCCATTCTTCCTTTTTCTATTTTGTTCATTATCGTTTTGTGTTGGTTTTTTCTTTCCATTAGCATTTAAGCTATTGTAACAACCATATAACATATGAAGTTTTGTGTCTAAATTGTAAAATCAAAATAAAATAAAATAAATTGAAAGCATCCTGCAGTGTTAGCGCAGGGCACCACTCTAGTTAATATTAATTTTTAAAGGAGGAGGAATTTTTTTTGGAAAAATTACAAATAAGAGGCGATGCAGTGAAAATTATTATCGATTAATACTATGTCATTATATTTATTAGGAAGGAAATAGAAACTTTTAAAATTATTAAAAAGAAAATCAAAGTACCACTTTTACCCATAATTAACCTAAATACAATCAAACCCTAACTCCACAGTAATTCCCAGTATAAAAAGTTCAACAATTCAATGAGAAGTAAAAAAAAAAAAGCTTAAAAAGAAAGAAGAAAAATGTAAAGAAAATAGTTAGCAAATATGTCATGGTTGTCACACCCCGATTCGAAGGTTAAAAATGTGACAATTGCCACGTGCCACGAATTGTGAATGGCACGCTTCGTCCACAAATCGAAGCTCGCAAGGCTTATAGCATCTTGAACCCAATTAATAAATCAATTTTAGCTTGTCATGTAAAATGAAAAAAATAGTTTTTTTTGAATATTTATGCAGTCTAATATTTAAAGGAAGATAGTCCTTTAAGTTGAAAAACGTAGGTAAATAATAATTTAGCTGTAGTCAACTTATGCTAGTGGATCCAGTAGTAAACACACAAAAGTCATACAGACTTACTGTGGAAGGTCCGGAGTCGAGTCTTAACACTTAGCGATCTACTCTTTTCATGCGGTTAATTATCCTGAAAAGTAAATTTTTAAGAAAAATGGGATGAGTATATTTTCTATACCCAGTGAGTGAGACAAGACCATAAAATTTAACATAAAACAAGCAATTTCACTATAAAATGAATTTTATGTAACTTGGGAGAAATCCAAGGAAAATTTTATGCACAAAGTTTAGATTTCCATATTTTATAGAATTTCAACCAGTAATTTAATTTAAGCATTAAAGGGCTTGTCAAAACACATTACTCAAACCTCACCTGACCAAGATGAGATTCAAGCCCGCCGAGGCAATTTTCTTTTATCTCTTTATTAGAAAGCAAAAAGCCCTTTTCTCGGCGTTGGTACGAGCCTTCACCACGGGTGGTGCTTGACTATGTCTGCAGTACTCCCACAAGGATCAAATAATCACATAACAGTGTACACAATTAACCCTTGTTTCACTCCATCCCTTATGGGAGTGAAAACCTACTCACGTCGCCTCCATAAGGTCGGATCGTGAGAGGCGCCACTGCAGTAACCAACATCTCATTCGCCATAGTCATAATGTAACCGATATAGTTCAGTTGAATAACATTTGGCCAACTGGCCTATCATTGAAACCAATTCAATCGTGATAATCTCAACCACATTTATCATACATATGAACATTTGATTTCAAATATCATGAAATAAATTAATTCACTTCTAGGTCATCAAAATTCAAGGTTTATAAATAGACATCCAATTTCATACTCGGATTTAATTTTTGAAAAATCGAGTCTTTTTATTTTTGAAAACAAATTTTCAATTTGTAAAGCAATCCATATCAAGACCATAAATAACCATCATAAATCAATTGAAATTCAAGAAATCAAATCATTGCATTAAAAGAAAAAAAAACAATTTAAACAGTAAAGCATTTATTTAGGTCTATAAAGTCCCATTCACAGGTTTGGGAGTGTATACACTCCCACTATTCCACACACTGCTTGTCCTTGAAAGAAAGCTCGCCTCCTAAATATTTATTTTCAGACAACGCGTTAATACTTGACAATGGGAGTAGGCATTGGGTGAGTGTATAAGAATATATGTTTTGCATGTAACGTGAGACTAATTTCTAAATCTTCTTGATTTCTCCTTTCTCACTAACATTTTTTTCTCCATCAATCTTTATTCAAGTACATTGTCGAAACGTCTAAAAAGTCGTCCGACGAAAAATTTAAAGAAATGAAAGGATTTTGAAAACAAGAAAAGGAGTCGCCACTAACCATTTGATTTAGGTAGGTTAGCCACCTATTTTGACTCCGTTTGAGCTAACATAATCTAGAAAGATTACCTTAGGTTAAACAAATGTTGATCCACGAAAATAAGTTTTGGGTTCGGGAGTCGGTTACGCTCGAGGAAGGATTAGCACCCTCGAAGCGCCCGGAAATCGGTACCATAAAGCCTTGTGAAAATTCGTTTTAGGGTTAATAACAAAAATGTTTCTTTTGAACTGAAATAAAATAAAATAAACTAAAATGAAGAATCTATAAATGTTGGAGTAGAACTCCTTTTGATATGGGTTAGTTCACCCTTTAAGAAAATTCAATTTAATGAGATCCGTGAAAAAGAAAAAAAAATAAAAGGAAGGTCTCAACGTTGAATAACCGAATTGAGAACTTTTCAAAAATAAGCTTTAAAATCAAAAGTTAAAAATCCATAATTTTTTGAAGAAAAATTTGAGTTTTAAAAAAATTGGATTGAATTTGGAAAGACTCCAATTGTTAATGACTGAATTGAAATCTTTCAAAAAATATTTTTGGATTTTTGAAATTAATGTCGGAATTATCAAATTCCTTTTATTGACAGACGGATTTTGATTAAAGGCAAGATTTAAAAAAAGGTTTAATTAGAAAGACTCCAATGTAAAGGTCTAATTGAAATCTTTCAAAACATTTTTTGGTTTTTGAAGATAATGTTGGAATAATTAAATTCCTTTCATTTTTGGATCTCATTTTTAAAACCTTGATTAAAGAAATTAACCAAAGTTTGATTTTGTAAGAAAACCTCAACTATTGATTAAGTTTGAGATTTTCCTAAAAAAGCTATTTTTAGATTTTAAAAATTATGTCGGAATTGGAATTCTTTTTGCTGATAAGAGGGATTTTAAAAGAAAACATTTTTTTTGGATTTTTGAAAATTGACATTAATTAAAGTAAACCTTGAATATTTGATGGAAAAATAAACATGATATGCATGTAATTTTGAAGAAATTAAATGAAGAAAATTCATCATTTTTTTTTGTTTTTTGAAGGGATAAAAACTCCTCTAAATCTCCACCGTACTTCCGGTAAGAAAATTAGAGAAATTTCTATCTTGGTAGACCCTTGAGCATCTCGTACTTCCGAGACACCCTCCGGCTTCCCATGCACATGAATTTTGTGAAAACGATGCCCTAATTTCTAAATGCATGAAATGATGGGATAGAATAAACTAAGAAAATGGATTAGCACAAGAAATATATTAAGTGTACATTAAAAAAATGCATGAGCCCTAATTTCTAAAATATCATAATTGATGTAAATGGGCCTAAGCTAAATGACATATTAAAATGCTAATGGGTCTAGCTACTAAATGCAAATGGGTCTACATGCTAAATGTCATGAAATATGAAATGGGCCTAATCCTAAAATGTAAATAGGCTTAATTCTAAAATACAAATAGGCCTAAAATTACTAAATGACATAAGAATGCGATTGGACCTATTTTAAAATGAAAATGGGCCTAATATCTAAAATGTGAATGTGCCTAAAATTACTAATGACATGAAAATGTAATTAGTCCTAAAATTATCAAATGGCATGAAAATGCATGTGAGCCTAAATGAAAATGAAAATGGACCTAGGCTAAAAATATAAATGGGCCTAGACTAAAATGGCATAAATTAAATAAGATGGACCTAGGCTAAAAAAAATGTAAAAATGGCTTAACTAAGAATGCAAATTTTTGTTCTAAGGAATCTTAATTCTAGTACATTCCTTCTATTAATGCAATGCATGAGCCTATTAAAAGACACATAAAATATTGAATATTGACTCAAAACATAACACGACATAAGCTTCAACCATATCAGCAGAATTGATTATCATAATGAAAGTAAATAAATAACTACATAAAAGTACAAATTTGGATCACAACATAGAAAGATATGGCCCATCATCCAAATAATCTATAGCCCAAATTAATAAACCTGATACTAAGTATATATATTGGCCTGGAACGAAACACACATTAACCTTCTAGTTAGTATAATAAATATGACTTCATGGCAAATAAATTATCATGATACCCAAAGACCAAACCAACAAGAGAATTAAAGCCTAACAATATTGACTAGATTCCAAACTAAATAAACGCCAGCTATAATAATCAAAGAAAAAAAAAGACAAAAAAATGTTCGAAGCTCATGCGCTCCAAACCATGACAGTTGACAAGAAACATTACCTTACAAACGTGCAATCATACTCACGAACAATAAACAGTAACCCAAAGTAATTAATTCATCATAGGAAAAAAAATAAAATAAAAAGGAAAAATAAAATCAACTCCCATAGTACTCAGGGCCCAGCAAATATGTTGGAAGTTAAATCATGCTATCGCAGTCCGAAATAGCAAAGTTTAATCAATAAACAGAACATAAACATAAACAAGGCCCTAATTGCCAAATACGGCCTCCTAGGATTTAACTAAACTAAGACCCATAACCATCATAAACTTTAATCAACCCACAATAAGCGCATCGATGCATCATCAGAACCACAATTAGCAACCAACAGTCCAAGGATCACAAAAAGAAAGGAAAGCCCAGAGTACCTGTGAACTTACCCCAAACGCAAGAAGGTTTTGTGACACGCCCGGACCTAGTCCGCACGTGTCAAGTTGAGTATTTATGTATTGTTGTCTAGTCAATATACCAAATTTGACTTTCCATGGATGTTTTAAACTTCATTTAGCTCAATTTCATGCTTAAAAACCCTAAAATTGAAGTTCCAAGATGTGGGCCCCACTTGGGCACAGATCTCAAGGAAGTTTGACCGAGTTGACCGGAGTCAACCTTCACTCTGTTGATTCCGGAGCCGGAACTAGTCAGAACCGGCGCCGGAACTGACCGAATTATATGGGGTCTCGGTCACCCGAGATCCCCATTTTCATCTTCTCTTCTTGTTCTTCATTCTCCGAGTTCTCTCTTCCAAATTCCTTCGAATCAAACCCTCAATCTCCTTTCAAACACTTAATTAAACATCAACACCAACTTCTCTTGTATCCTTGAAGATCAAAACACTAAAATTTCCAAGAAAATCACCAAATTACCAAATCTGTAATTTTGGCGACAGATTGTTCATCAACTCATAACTTTCAATTCAACCGTAGGAAGTGGCTGGGAATTTGGTATGTTGTTCTAGACTCATCAAGCTTTAATTTGGTAGTTTACATGCTTGATTTTATGGTTTGTGCTAAGAGAAATCGTTGATTGAAGTTGAGATTTCTGTTTTTGCCTGAGATATGTTAATCCTTAGTGTTTTGATTCAAAATTCGAGCATGTTTAATGGTTTAATTCCATTCTTGAAGCTGTGAATCCTTAGATCATGTGTTTAACTTGCTGTGTTTCAATTTTGATGCGGATTGGTTGTGAATCAAACTTGAATCGAGCTGAAGAAGATTGGAGGCCGAAGCTCGGCCTAAAATGCAGCACAGAACTGGCACCGGTTCTGGTATGAACCAGGGCCGTTTCATCTCTGCTGGGCAATTTTGCCCCAATTCGGTTCAAGGGGCAAAATGGTCATTTTGCAATCCTAGATCCCTTTTGACCCCATTTGACCCAATTGACTTTAATTTACTTCAATTGACTTCCGGACTTGTCCAATTTAGTTCTTGGACCTTGGAGACCTTAAATAGGTTTTGTTTTATAATTTAATTGTTGGTTGAATATTTTTATTAATCAAATTAGATTTTAATTTGATTATCTAGGTACGTGATTGTACGAGTTTTCGGACCGGTAGCAGTTTGAGCTAAGGCATTCGTGGGTAATCGGGGAGTATACAACTCTCCTCTCTTGTGAGTGGCTTGGATTATATTGGTTGACCATTGAGGGTTAACCATTTTCAAATTTATTTATAAATGCTTTATTAAATTGTTTATATATGTTTTGGAGTATGAATTGTCCACCTTCACACACCAAGTTTATAAATGATTTAAGGGATGGGAATATCAAATATTTTTATAAATTGATAGTATTGATTATTGTTTGGGGAACGATACCCCTGAGAGATGAGAGATTGAGCGTTTTCCTCGGGGCTTCGATTTGCGGGAGCGTGGACCGAGTTTGAGAGCATGCGTGATACTCAGCCGTGGACCGCCTATCGAGGGGTACGGTGAGTCGGGCCTGATTGCGAGAGGCGCGTAGGGAAACTCGCCAGGACTCTAGAGTGCTGTGTTCCACCACAGCAAGGCAAACGTCAAGGGAATGGGCCAGAGAGTAAAGTAAAAATGTTTTAAAAGTATAAAGTAACCCTTGACGGTCCAGCGGATACCCCAGTGCATGGGTATACCTTATTGGGACAATTTCAGATGCCAGCCCATTTGGAAATATTATTATTGATTTAATATTTGATTTGGTTTGGGACTTACTATATTTCAGTAAATGGTTTATTAAATTGATTTTTGGATTATTTCATATCCCCAGCCTGAGGTCATCGGTCTTTATAACCGAGTCTCTCACTGGGTACAAGTATATTGTACTCACCCCATTCACTTTTGTTGTCAAATCATCAGGTTTTGGACGGCGGACGTCCTGGTGGCCAGTGATCCCAGTACGTCACTGTGGACACGACTTTGTAGGTGCCACCCCTTTTGTTTTGTGTATCTTGGCTCGGAATATTATTTCATCTTACATATACTAGATGTCACGCCCTGACCCAGAAGCTGAGCATGTGACAACCGCCGCGTTGCATCGAAATACGAGTCTGCAGCCTCACACTTCGACACCACGCAAGGCATTAGATGATTTCAATTTAAAAACATCTTTAAACTAATTGGAGACTTAATTTGTTAGGCAAAACAATTACAATAAAGTTTCAATAAAATTTAACTTTTTTTTTTATTTTACAAAAGGGTTGACCAAAGTCAACCAAAAGTCAAAATTAGGTCAATTATACAAATTTGGTTTCAATGACCCTAAATTTATCAAGTTTGAAATACAAAGCAAGTTGGAAATCCGTTTCGTAAATCTATAACTTTTAAAAGATAAATCGAAGTATTACTATAACTGCAAATTTGAAAAAAACTAGTCTCCTTTATCTTTTCTTTCTCCGATGGAATCCCTTACCAATCATGAGCCCAAGCTCAAGTACATGGGCCGTCTCTGAGAGAGGCACCACACAAAACATCTGAACCCACCACGGACACTTTGAGGCATGAAGACACCACCGAACTAAGGTACTGTAAAGTATGTAGACAAAAACGAGTGGTGAGTACTAATACGTACTCAGTGAGTTATAGTGATAGTTTATAAAGATCTACACACTTTGCAGGAGTATGGAGGTAATTTCACAAGTATCTTTAGAAAACAGTCATGGCAAACATTTGATATTCAAACGTATAAATCATACGGCTATAAAACATGAATATCAAAGCATGCTTAAGTTCAAATCAAAGTTTAATAGTATGGTTTCTGAACCAAGCCAATAACTTAAGCTTTTTGATGAAATCTATCCATTCTATGGTTGAAAACATGCTTGGAAAGCAAAACAATATCATAGATATCAATATCACAAAAATAGACTCGATTTTTCCACAAAGCATGGGTTCTAGCCAAATACACGTTTCCGATCTCCTAACCTTGGCCGAGGTAGAGAAGGAAACCACCAAGGGGTTTTGGCACATCACAGATCATAATAAAACCAAAGTTTTCCCCTTCCTTGGTGTTGGCCTTGGACAACTCAATGTGGTGAGGCAAAGAGAGTCCAACAACAAGTATACATGTCATAAGAGCCACCCTCTCCCATCAACTCTACATGACAATAATCAACATAATAAAACATACCACAATCTATGCCATTCTCCTCAATGGACCATAGATTGGCAACCATGGTTGAGTTTGGGAATTCAATTCCCCTATGTGCTCATGCACACCAATCTCACCAATAAAAATCTAAGTACATGCCATAGTTCATAAAACCATTTCCAAGTCATATGGTTGATAACGAATGTATCACAAGTAAAACATGGCATATACAATTATTCGGGCCACATTTTCACCGAACATGCTTAACAAGCAATTACCAAACATCCATACTCAAAACATGGTTTTCAAATCTCTTTTCAAGATCTATATTTGAAAACATAATCATTATCGTTTAAAATATCAAGTCACTATCCACTCACAGTTTTGGGAGGGTGAACACTCCCATAAGTCCACATGCTTGCGCCTTGCCTTCCACCTATGTGTAACCTCCTATAAGGTAGGTTAAGACAATGAAAACAATATGCTAAGACACTAAACAAACTTAGTATAACATTCTAAGGCTATATGCTATGCATCTCTACGCCTTTACTCTCAAAGTACGCCAGTCGATTGGCAACGCACTCCGTTGTGCCACTTTGAGCTCAACACTTACCAAATTTTGTCAATTCAAGGGTTAAATACCCAAATCTTAATCCAAGGTTTATTTGAGATGTTTACCCATATCAAAAGGTCTCTTACATAAGTTTAATTAAGGTTCCAGAAGGTTCGGAGAAGTCAAAAATCAAATCAGAAGCAAAACGGAGCAAAATGAACCAAAATGGAACAAAGCATGTTCCAATAATTCTAGGGAGGATCCGGGCCAGGGTCTTTGGTGCACCTGGCCCGGAATTGCCCTGTTTCGTGATTCCTCTTGTTTCCGTAAGATGTGACACTTTATTTTTAAATATTTTTGAACTATATTATCTATGATAATTTCGTATGTTTTCATATATTGCTCGAATATCCTTTATTTTTAAGCCTTGTGCCATCTTGGTTGCCCGCCTGACGAGGCACGCATCTCGAGGTGGTACGGCGGTTGTCACGTGGCCGAGCCTGCGGGTCGGGGCGTGACATTTTGCGTTTCGATCACAACCCTATTTCTTCCTTTTGGTTCCTCTTTTTTGAAAACCCTCAAACCTTACTTCTAATCCTCCTAAAATTTTTTTCTTTCCCCCCAACCTTACTTCTAATCCTCCCAATTTTTTTTTTCAAAAAAAACTTCTTCCCTTCTAACCTTAATTCTAATCCTCCCAATTTTTTTTTTCAAAAAAAACTACTCCCCCCAACCTTACTTCTAATCCTCCCATTTTTTTTTTTAAAAAAACTTCTCCCCCTCTAACCTTACTTCTAATCCTCCCAATTTTTTTTTTCAAAAAAAACTTCTCCCCCTTCAACCTTACTTCTAATCCTCCCAAATTTGTTTTTTCAAAAAAAACTTTTCCCCTTCCAACCTTACTTCTAATCCTCCCAAATTTTTTTTTCTAATCCTCCCAAAATTTTTTTTTCAAAAAAAAATTCTCCCCCCCAACCTTACTTCTAATCCTCCCAATTTTTTTTTTCAAAAAAAACTTCTCCCCTTCCAACCTTACTTCTAATCCTCCCAAATTTTTTTTTCTAATCCTCCCAAAATTTTTTTTTTCAAAAAAAAATTCTCCCCCCAACCTTACTTCTAATCCTCCCAATTTTTTTTTTTAAAAAAACTTCTCCCCCCAACCTTACTTCTAATCCTCCCATTTTTTTTTAAAAAAAAACTTCTCCCCCCAACCTTACTTCTAATCCTCCCAATTTTTTTTTTCAAAAAAAACTTCTCCTCCAACCTTACTTCTAATCCTCCCAAATTTTTTTTTTTAAAAAACTTCTCCCCTCCAACCTTACTTCTAATCCTCCTTTTAAAACCCTCAAATCTCTTTCTTTTTTTTTTCTTTTTTTTCCCACTTATTTTGTCTCTCTCTTTTTTTTTCTTTTCTTTCCACTCATTTTGCCTTTCCCTTTTTTTTTTCTTTTCTTTCCACTTATTTTGCCTTTCCCTTTTTTCTTTTCTTTCCACTTATTTTGCCTTTCCCTTTTTTTTCTTTTCTTTCCACTTATTTTGCCTTTCCCCCTTTTTTTTTTCTTTTTTTTTTCACTTATTTTGTCTTTCCCTTTTTTTCTTTTCTTTCCACTTATTTTGCCTTTTCCTTTTTTTTTCTTTTCTTTCCACTTATTTTGCCTTTCCCTTTTTTTTCTTTTCTTTTGCAAGGCATCTTGTAGTGGGAGATGGGGTTGATGAAATGATGAGTAAGCAATGTGTTGGTTTTGGGATTTTTTTTAATAATAATAAAAATAATAAAAATAATATGGTGTCTACATACATGAACTTCTAATACCAATTGTATCTCAATAGTTTCGGCCAACCTTTCCAATTTCACCAAATTGATATTTATTCATCTCCACAATTTCCATTCCCATATTTACACCTAATTTACTCCAAAACACAATTAAACTAATTTGGTTTTGCAAAATTAATACCTTACATTTTCTCTTGGAAAGTTTCGGCACCCATAATCTCACATTGCTAATTCATTCTTCAATCCATCCCAAAATCAATTTCTAATAATTTAATTCTCCACATTTGCACCCAAATTATTCCAAGAATACAAATAAACTAATTAAATTCTTGCAAAATTGAAACCTTGCATTTTTCCTAGGAATTTCAGCTTAATCATTCCATATTACACTTTGTCCATTTGACACTCTCCAAGATCAATTTCTAGCAAATTCAAACCTCCCATATCACTCTAATTCAACTCATAAACTTTCTTGTCAACTAAATTTCATGAATCTAAAATCCATAATATAAAAATTCCTTTCTTCCTTAATTTCTCATATATAATTCACATTCCATGCAAATTAACCCAATATCTATGATGAGCATGCTAAAATCTCCAATATAACTCAAAATTAGGTATACTTACCTTATGGTTTTTCCAACTCCAACATAAACCCTAATATTTCTTCTCCAAATTACTTCCAACCAAGTTTAAATTCACCAAAATTGATAGAGGAATATTGATGGGCTTGTTGAGAGCTTCAATTTTGACTATAAACTTGTGGGGGTTTAGTGGATTAAATTAGGAGAAATCAAGATAAGAAGAAATTTGGTGAAAATGGAAGAAAAATTGAGAAAATGGGAGAAAAATGGAGAAAAATGTAGAATTCTCTTGAATTCTCTCCATCATGGCCGGCCATCATCTTTATATAAGGCCATTGGTCATGTGCCATTCACATGACCAAATAAAATCTCATGGCAAAATGACCATTTTACCCCTATGGATGTTTTTACCCACAAAAAAAATTTGAAAATTCCACTCACGTCCTCGATCAGTCTCAAACATTTAGACACTGTCCCAAATTATTTTTCAAGCCCTATCGAGTTATTCCACATGCGACCGAATTTTCAAACTCCTTATCGTTTGTAAGTTATACTGGTTTGAACTTCTCAAGGGTAAAATGGTAATTACACTTTAGATTTTCACGCAGCAACTAGGCAGTTCTCAAGTACTAACAGTTTATAACAACATGGCGTCCTTCTATACTATAGAAAAAATCATTTTCAGTGGTTAAAAATCACTTTCCATTTATTTATGAAAATACCATCGGATGTTGGGATATTTCCTTCTGCATTATTTTCCTTCAACAAGAATGTTTAGAAAAATGCTGTGATAGCTTCAAATATTCTAAGGCACATTAAAGAAGGTAACTGGGTAATTTGAAACGTCATTTTTGCCCTCGGTGAGGTGTACAAAATTTTTGAAAAATAATATAAAAAGTTGACTTTTACTTTCTAGGTTAGAATTTGTCTTAGATATTTGGAGGCCAAAATGGAAAATTTTTTATTAAGTAAAAGTTGCCCTTTTTGTTACTAAGAATAACTCCTCGCGCGCACTAAGCTCCAACTTGGCCATTCTAGGATTAGGCGACACAATGGTTTCTTTCCAAGATGTATGGCTTAAATTCTTTAAAAATTGATTTTCATAACCCAGATCTTCGCCATGGCATGTCGCTTTAGCCACCAAAACTTTCAGTCTGGTGCAGTGTTTCTTGCCACTTTGGCTATGCTTATACTTGTTTGATCGCCAACAATCCCTATATCTTTAGGGATCGTACTTGTTAACATTTGTTAAAAACTCTTCTTTTCTTTCTTTTCTTTAAAATATTTATTTATTATTATTTAGAAAAAAAGATTAGAAGATGAAATCTTTATCCTCTAAATCAAAAGTATCACATAAAAGTTTGGTTCTTGTTCATAACTTATCACTAAATCTGAAAAATTTTATTAAACGGCTTATGGGGATAATGGCGGTTAGTGGGGCTTATTCTTGGCAATAGGGTTTTTGGTTAGTTGAAACTTGAAACTAAAGAGAAAGGATGTATGGTTGATTGGGTGAAATTTTAAAATATAACTTCACATCAAGGGTAAAACTGGTACTTCAATAACCTTCTTATTAATTTTGAAAGTTTTTGTTTAAAAAGGTCAATATTGTATGAATTATCTTTGTTAAAAAAGACAAATAATTAAGTACACTTACCTTCAAAATAAAAGAATATTAAAGAGTTATTTAAGAAATTTCACATATAAGTATTTAATTCATGATAAAATGACAAATAAAGTTATTAAACTTGACACTATAGGAATCAACATAAGGTTATATATGAAATTTCATAGCGGTTGAAATTAATATATATATATATATATATAGACTAGATGGTCTACCCGTGCTAATGTCACCGGTGAATATAATTTTGATGTTATTAAATCTGTATTTTTTTAATAAAATAATAGACAATCATTTAAAATCTCACAACTTTTGAAATATATAGATGATTTTTTTTAACTGAAAACCAAAGAGAAAGTCTTTTTAAAATTTGATTTGCTTATTATATTTCTTCCGTTTCATAATAATAGTTCTATTTAGAAAAATTTTTTTATTTCGTATTATCTATCACTTTAAAATTAACTTCGTTTAGATCCCAAAGCGGTGTGCCAAACGAAGCCTAATTTTATCATAACCAATAATTTTTTAAACAAAGTCAAATAATAAATAATACATGAACTAATTTTATCAATATTAATTTTTTAAAATTATGAAACATAAATTTATTATCAAATACAATTCATATATCTTATTAACAATTGAGAAAATCAAAAAGGCTTTTATTATGAATTTTATAACAAAACATGTAAAGAAATTTAAGAGATTATTATAACTTTTTTTCAAAAATATTAAAAAATCATAAAAGGTTGTATGTATAGATAGATGCATATAGATGGTAAATATTTTTGAAAATTGTAACCAGAAAAATATTTTTGAAAAAAAATGTAGATTATTTTTAAAAAAATAGTTAAAAAAATTTAGTGTTTCTAAGTAATCCCAAAAGTTGAATTTGATGAGATACATTAAATCAATTAAATTTAATGTTTTTAGTAAAAATAATTAATTTAAAAAATTCAAAAGATTTATATATTTAATAAATAAAATAGTAAATAAATGATGATGTGGATGACTTGAGGAGAGCTTTTTGGGGGACAAAGTTAAAATATGTATATATAGATATAGATGTATAGATAGTATATATATATATATATATATATATATATATTATATAGATTATTTTAAGGATCAGCTTAAAATTAGATAAATTTTGATATTAACATTATTAATTAATTTTATGTTTTACTGTAAAATGTTATTAACTTTAACTATTAATTATTTTAATATATTTGATAGATCTATACCTCACTTTTAAAGTTATGTCTAAAGGAGTTCTTTCAAGGCACCTCCACATAGGATGTTATAAATTTTTTTATTTTTTTTATCTTCTCAAAATCTATTTATAGTAAATGCTTTTTAAAAAATATTCATAATTAATTAATAATAAACTTATTTATAGTTTTTTTGTTTTCTCAAAATATTAATTACTATAAACATGTTAGCAAAGAAAATTCTAAATATATTGACATTCTCTTCATATATTTTCTTTTTTTTTATTATTGGATCGGTCAATGATTTTATATATAAAATTATCTATAATATATTATGTTGTTTGTTCATATATAATTTATGTAGCTTTATCTATAATCTATAATATATATAAAAGTGTGGGTTGGGTAAGAGATTTATTCCTATTAAAAATCCATTTTTCTTCAATATATTTTAAAAATGCCGTTAAATTTAGGCTCTACCTTTTATATTAAGTTTTTAAAAGATTTGGACTCTACTTTTTGTATTAGACTTTAAAAACAAATAATTAAACATTAAGATTTTCAATGTTTTTACTCATTAGCGTTCAAAAATACCATTAGTTAAATTGAGTTTTATACAATTTAAAAGTATAAAATATCATAAGCCATTGTAATTTAATTTAAACATCATTCTTATATACATTATTTTACAATGTTAAAACAAAGTAGCTTAATTTAGATATTACTCTTATATAAATTATTATAATCAAATGTATATGGAAAAATAAATAAATTAGATGATATTCTTAAAAAATAGTATAATTACGTGCCATGCACATAACATAGACACTAGTATTTCTTAAAACAGAACAAATCTATGACTGTAAGCTTTAAGAAATAAAGACAAGATTGATCAATGACTAACAATTTCTACAAAGTATAATAGATCGATTTTGGGGATCCTCTTTCTATCTAGACTCATAATTTTCCATTTAATAAGGGAGATATAGAGAGAATTTTTTGATTAAATCATAATACACATGAACATATAAAAGAGTTTATATTTCATTACAATCTACTTTATGTTCAAAATACATGAAATACTATATTTAATAGATTACAGTTTTACATAGATCCACGAAATTAGCGCAGAACTAAATAAAATTAATTAAATAATACTTTTAATATTAACTAGTTCAATGCATTTACTAGTCCTATTAAATGCATGTTTGGCCCCAATAAAATAAATAAATAAATGAAAAAATTAAATGCAAGATTAAAAAGATGGAAGAGGACTAGAGGAGTGCAAAAGCTTTTCAAAAGCAAAATAGAAATTTTTTTATTGCCATTCCCACTTGATTAGCTTGGTAGGTAGAAAGAAAGCTTGACGCAACTAGAGGAGATAGTTGAAATTAAGGATTAAGGAGGAAAACTTGTTCATGCAATTATAATTAGGCTGAAAGCTCAAATAAAGGTTAAAACTTTCGTGAAAATCTTAATTTAGTATTAAACCTTTTAATTTTGTTAAATAAGGGGTCAAACGTTTTCGATTTGTACCAAATAAGGATATCACGAAAACACTACTAAAATTTAGTTTTCAAGTGATGTAATTAAGTGAAAAAAAGTAGAAAAGAAGAATTAAGTTTGATTTGAAGAAGAGAACCTAATTTCCATTCAAAGATTTTGAACGATTAACATTAATTGTAGAAATATATATAAAATGCCCATTAGATGACACGCCCGGACCAAATCCGCACGTGTCAAGTTGAATATTTATGTATTGTTGTCTAGCCAATATACCAAATTTGACTTCACATGGATGTTTTAAACTTCATTTAGCTCGATTTCAAGCTTAAAAACCCTAAAATTGAAATTCCGAGATGTGGGCCCCACTTGGGCACGGATCCCAAGGATGTTTGACTGAGTTGACCGGAGTCAACTTGACCTTGTTGATTCCGGCGTCGGAACTGGTCAGAACCCGCGCCGGAACTGACCGATTATAATGGGTCTCGGCTCACCCGAGAACCCCCATTTTCATTTTCTCTCCTTGTTCTTCATTTCCGAGCTCTCTCTTCCAAATTCTTCAGAATCAAATTTTGACTCCCTCTTCAAACACTTAATCAAACATCAACACCAACTTCTTTTGCCTCCTTGAAGATCAAAACACCAAAGTTTCTAAGAAAATCAACAAATCTAGAAATCTGGAATTTTGGCGACAGATTGTTCATCAGCTCATATTTTTTGATTCAACCGTGGGTTGTGGCTGAGAATTTGGTATGTTGTTCTAGACTCATCAAGCTTTAATTTGATAGTTTATATGCTTAATTTCATGGTCTGTGCTAAGAGATTTCGTTGATTGAAGTTCTGATTTCTGTTTTGCTCGAGATATGTCAACTCTTAATGTTTTGATTCAAAAATTCGAGCATGTTAAATGGTTTGATTCCATTTTTGAAGCTGTAAATCCATAGATCATGTGTTTAACTTGCTGTGTTTCAATTTTGGTGCGGATTGGTGTTGAATCGAACTTGAATCGAGCTGAAGAAGATTGAGGCCGAAACTCGGCCTTATTTCCAGAACAGAACCGGCGCTGGTTCTGGTATGAACCGGGGCCGGATCATGATCAGCACTGTTGGGCAATTTTTACCCCAATTTGGGTCTAGGGGCAAAATGGTTATTTTGCAACCCTAAATCCCTTTTGATCCCATTTGACCCAATTGACTTTAATTTACTTCAATTGACCTCCGGACTTGCCTAATTTTACTCCGTGACCTTTAATGGGCTTTGTTTTATGATTTAATTGTTGATTGAATGCCTTTATTAATCAAATTAGATTTTAATTTGATTATTTAGGTATGTGATTGTACGAGGTTGGAACGGGTAGCAGTTTGAGCTAAGGCATTCGTGGGTAATCGGGGAGTATACAACTCTCCTCACTTGTGAGTGGCTTGGATTATATTGGTTGACCATTGAGGGTTAACCGTTTTCAAATTTATTGATAAATGCTTTATTAAATTGTTTATATATGTTTTGGGGTATGAATTGTCCACCCTCACACACTGAGTTTACAAATGATTTAAAGGGTGGGAATTTCAATAAATTTTATAAATTGATATTATTGGATATTGTTTGGGGAACGATACCCCTGAGAGATAAGAGATTGAGCGGGATTCCTCGGGGCTCCGATTTGCAAGAGCGTGGACCGAGTTTGAGAGCATGCGTGATACTCAGCCGTGGACTGCCTATCGAGGGGCACGGTGAGTAGAGCCTGGTTGGGAGAGGCGCGTAGGGAAACTCGCCAGGACTCCAGATGCTGTGTTCCACCACAGCAAGGCAAACGTCAAGGAAATGGGCCAGAGAGTAAAGAAAAATGTTTTAAAAGTATAAAGTAACCCTTGACGGTCCAGTGGATACCCCAGTACACGGGTATACCTTATTGGGACGATTTCATATGCCAGCCCATTTGGAAATATTACTATTGATTTGATATTTGATTTGGTTTGGGATTTCATATATTTCAGTAAATGGTTTATTAAATTAATATTTGGATTATTTCATATCCCCAGCCTGAGGTGATCGGTCTTTATAACCGAGTCTCTCACTGGGTAGAAGTTTATGTACTCACCCCATTCACTTTTGTTGTCAGATCATCAGACTTTGGACGGCGGACGTCCTGGTGGCCAGTGATCTCAGTACGACACTGTGGACACAACTTTGTAGATGCCACCCTTTTGCTTTGTGTATCTTGGCTCGGAATATTATTGCATCTTACATATACATTTATGTAATTATATAATATTTTTCGCTGCATGGAGCACCGTAAGATGTGACACTTTATTTTTAAATATTTTTGAACTATGTTATCTATGATAATTTCGTATGTTTTCATATATTGCTCGAATATCCTTTATTTTTAAGCCTTGTGCCATCTTGGTTTCCCGCCTGACGAGACACGCATCTCGAGGTGGTACGGCGGTTGTCACGTGGTCGAGCCTGCGGGTTGGGGCGTGACAATTTTATTGGTATCAGAGCCAGGTTTTAATATATATAGTATATTTATATTATAGCGAGCCAAGCAGTTTATAAAATTTTGAAATTTCTGATTTTGGGGTTAAAAGTAGAGAGTATGATTGGCATAGAAATATTTTTCGTATTCTGACTTAGATTTTATGTATAGTTACGCCATGCCACCTAGAAGGAGGAATATTCCGAATCCTTCCGTTCCTACCCCTAATCCCTCGGTACCTAGGAGGAGAGGTCGACCACGTAGGCAGCCTGAGATTCAGCCTAGTGTAGACCTGGAGACCACTGCGATTCCGGATGAGCCTGTTCCACCTATTTCAACTGTTGATGAGACGCATCATCAGGATGCTCATGCTGAGATTCCACCACCCCCACCTCCGACGACTGCCACGCCGGTGCAGTTTATGCCCGCTGATTTTGAGCGGATGTTTGACAGTTGGGCCAGTAGATTCTTTTCTTCATAAATGGCCACTGGCGCATTTCCACCTACTGGCATTACACCACTAGTTCAACCATCGCCACCGATGCCGACACCGATGCCGCCGCACTTTCAGTCGAGCGGTACAGCGAGCACTTCTGTTGGTGCTATTTCTTCATAGGAACGCATGGTGAGGTTCCTTAGCATCATGAAGGGACTAAACACCCCAAAGCTTTCTGACACGTCCACTGATGCAGCGTGGGATTGGTTACATTTCGTTACGAAGAACACACAAGGTCTGGGTATGACCTCAGACGAGCGAGTGAGTGTGGTTACTCGATATCTTCAGGGACAGCCACTGAGTTGGTGGACAAATCTCGAGAGACGAGCTACTGGACCAGTGACATGGGAGACATTTGTTACTGAGTTCCGAGAGAGATTCATATCGAAAGAGATGGGAATGAGACGATATGGTGAGTTTCTCTGACTGCAGCAAGGCAACAGATCGGTCTAGCAGTTTGAGATAGAGTTACGGAGACTCTCACACCATCTTCCATCCATCACCGAGGACGCACTTTGTCTTCAGTTTGTTAATGGTCTTCGGTGGGAGATTGTACAAATGATGAAGCCTACTTCTAAAGCCCCTTTTGAGCAGTGTCGACAGGATGCATTGTGGGCTGAAGCTATGATTGCTCAGCGCCGACCAGGAGGATCGAATTCGAGTGGTCAACGATTTTCTGACATACCGATGGACCTGGAGCAGAAACAGACTCAGAGTTTATATTCCCATGGAGGAATATCTCGGAGCGGTATAGTCGAGTCCTCAGTACCAAAGATGTCGCTTTCCTTGCCACCGTTTCCATCAGGTGGTCGAGGAAAAGAGAAGTCTGGATTTGGGTCCATGGCCAAAGGAATATTTGGGAAGAAGAGAGTGAAGTCTGGGCCTCGATGTCCAAGTTGTACACGTTTTCATTCTGGCCAGTGTAGGGCTGGACCTCGATGTTTTCGGTGTGGAGGTATGGGTCATGTAGCACGTGTATGTCCATCTACTACTTCTGTACCACCCAGGCAGAGTTTTAGTCAGCCTACAGTCAGACCGAGTAGCTTTGGAGGTTTCCGTCCGTTTCAACCTGCGCGACATTCTTTCGCAGCACCTTCTACCTCTCAGCAGCATTCGGGTATTGGTAGTAGTGCAGCAACCCCGAGACGACCTCCACAGCAGCAGCAACAGCGACAACATACTCAGGTTTATGCCATGTTGCAGGAGGACGCCGACGCATGTCCTGATGTAGTCACCGGTAAGTAATATTTAAATATTCATGGACAGTTATTTTTTGGCGAATAAAAATATTATCGTACTCGTAACTTCTTGTTGAGCAAAAGTAACCGCTTTAGAAAATTTTTGAACGTTAGGCGTGGTAGTTATTTTTGATCAACCGGCTTATGTGATTATGGACACTGGAGCTGCTTTGTCCTATTTAATACCAAGTTTGCCGTGCATGCGGATCGATCGTTATCGCCCTTGGGGTATGAGCTATTGGTGAATACACCGTTGGGTGAGAAAATGGTTCGAAATACGGTGTACAAAGGATGTGCAGTGAAGCTGGAAAACCTGATTTTCGAAGCAGACTTAATTCCACTTTAAATGTCTGATTTTGATGCCATCTTGGGGATGGATTGGCTTGGGAGACATTGTGCTCAGATCTACTGCGAGCACCATTTGGTGAGGATTCCACGACCTGACGGCAGCATGATCAACTTTTACATCGAGCGCAGAGGCACACCGAATGTCATCTCTGCCATCAAAGCAAGTAAGCTACTACTGAAAGGGTGTAAAACTGTGTTAGCCCATGTAGTAGATAAATATGTGGAAGAGCCTAACATTGAAGATATTCCGGTAGTTAATGAATTCCCCGATGTTTTCCCCGATGAATTACCTGGTTTGCCACCCGAGAGAGATTTCGACTTTCCGATCGAAGTTTATCCTGGTACGGATCCAATTTCTATGGCCCCATACCGAATGGCACCCACTGAACTGGTTGAGCTGAAGAAGCAACTCAACGAATTGTTGGATAAAGGATTCATTCGGCCGAGTACATCACCTTGGAGAGCCCCAGTTTTGTTTGTGAGAAAGAAAGACGGTTCTATGCAACTCTGCATCGATTACCGCAAGCTGAATGCGGTGACTGTGAAGAATAGATATCCATTATCTCGCATTGATGATTTGTTCGACCAACTTCGAGGAGCCGGAGTGTTTTCTAAGATTGACCTGCGATCGGGCTACCATCAGTTGAAAATCCGAGAAGAAGATATCCATAAGTCTGCCTTTCGTACCAGATACGGACATTACGAGTTTTGTGTGATGTCGTTTGGACTTACCAACGCTCCAGCAGCATTTATGAATCTGATGAATCGCGTATTCCATCAGTATTTAGACCGATTTGTCATTGTCTTCATTGATGACATATTGGTTTATTCAAGGAACCAGCGAGAGCACGCAAATCATCTTCGCATTGTGTTGCAAACTCTTCGAGATCATCAGCTTTACGTTAAGCTCTCCAAATGCCAGTTTTGGTTGCAGCAAGTTGGATTCCTTGGACATGTTGTGTCTAGGGATGGCATATATGTGGATTCCAGCAAGATAGAGGCAATCACCAACTGGAAACGTCCCACAACTCCTACGGAGATTCGAAGTTTCTTGGGACTAGCTGGATATTATCGGAGATTTGTGGATGGATTTTCCACGATTGCTGCACCATTGACCAAGTTGACTCACAAGAACACTAAGTTTGTTTGGTCAGATGAATGTGAAGAGAGTTTCCAGAAGTTGAAGGATAAATTGACGACCGCACCGGTACTTGCCTTACCTGTGAGCGGCAAAGAGTTCACTGTGTATACCGATGCATCGGGCAACGGACTTGGATGTGTGTTGATGCAAGACGAGAGGGTAATTGCATATGCTTCTCGTCAATTAAAACCGAATGAGGTCAATTATCCAGTACATGACTTGGAGCTTGCTGCCATTGTCTTCGCCTTGAAGATTTGGCGTCACCATTTATACGGTGAAACCTGTCGTATCTACACCGATCACAAGAGTCTTAAGCACTTCATGACCCAGCGTGAATTGAATATGCGGCAAAGGAGATGGCTAGATCTCATAAAGGATTACGATCTCGTAATCGACTATCATCCCGACAAAGCGAACGTTGTTGCTGATGCTTTGAGCCGAAATACAGTTACGTCCTTGGCGACGATCAGAGATGTTCACTTACCAGAGTTGGTGGAGATGAGATCAACTGGAACCAGATTGGCTTATGATCATCATGATGGTGCACTAATTGCTTAGATTTTAGCTAAGCCAGTGCTAGATGATCGGATACGTGATCTTCAAACGTCCGATCCGAGGTTGCAGCAAGAACTTCAGAAGTTACAGTTGGGAGAACCATCTGAGTTTTCAGTTCGTAGTGATGGAGTTTTGTTGTTTCGGAGTAGAATCTGTGTGCCGCACGATCTTGATCTTAAAGGCACCATTCTTCAGCAAGCCCATTCTTCTCCGTTTGCTATGCACCTAGGTAGTACCAAGATGTATCGAACTATCAAGGACCATTATTGGTGGCTTGGAATGAAAAGAGAAGTTGCTGAATTCGTAGCGAGATGCTTGACGTGTCAGCAAGTGAAAGCAGAATGTCGAAAGCCTTTTGGGACATTTCAACCTCTCCAAATTCCTGAATGGAAGTGGGAGCACATCACCATGGATTTTGTGACCGGTTTTCTGCGTGTTAGACGTGGAGTTGATGCTGTTTGGGTGATTGTCGACCGACTTACCAAGTCAGCACATTTCCTCCCTGTAAGCATGAGATGGAGCGTGAATCAATTAGCCCAGCTTTACATGAACGAAGTAGTTTGATTTCATGGAGTCCCAGCTTCTATAGTTTCAGATCGAGATCCGAGGTTTACCTCGCAGTTTTGGGACAGCTTTCAGCAAGCGTTGGGAACTCAACTTCGTTTCAGCACTGCTTTCCATCCGCAGACTGACGGCCAGTCAGAATGTACTGTTCAGATATTGGAAGACATGTTGCGAGCATGTGCACTTGAGTTTTCTAGTGGATGGGACACATATCTTGCAGCAGCAGAGTTTGCTTACAACAACAGCTACCAATCTAGTATTGGTATGGCTCCATATGAAGCTCTATATGGAAAGAAGTGTAGAACCCCGTTGTATTGGGATGGAGTGGGCGAGAATCGAATCTTCAACAAGGCAGAGATTGAACTTACCACTAAAAAGGTGAAGTTCATTCGGGAACGACTTCAAGCAGCCCAGGATCGAGATAGAAAATATGCTCAGTGAAGGAGAACACCTTTGGAGTTCCAAGTGGGAGATCAAGTGTTCTTGAAGGTCTCTCCTTGGAAAGGCATTATTCGTTTCCGCAAGGCGGGAAAACTCATCCCAAGGTACATTGGTCCATTCCTTGTTACTGAACCAATTGGACCGGTGGCGTATCGTTTGGAGTTGCCACCTGACATGACTCGGATACATGATGTCTTTCATATATCTATGCTCCGAAAATATGTACCTGATCCGTCACACGTTCTTCAAGCACCACCTGTGAAGCTGAAGAAAAGTTTAGGCTTCAGGGTTCGACCTGTAGCCATATTGGATCGAGAGATTCGATCGTTGAGGAATAAATCGGTACCTTTGGTGCGAGTTTTATGGAAAAGTTCGCAGATTGAGGAGCAGACTTGGGAGCCTGAGAATGACATGAGACGTGATTTCCCCCATTTGTTTGATGTTTAGTTTGTTTAAATTTCGGGGACGAAATTTTTGTAAGGGGGGGAGAGTTGACACACCCGGACCAAATCCGCACGAGTCAAGTTGAATATTTATGTATTATTGTCTAGTCAATATACCAAATTTGACTTCACATGGATGTTTTAAACTTCATTTAGCTCGATTTCAAGCTTAAAAACCCTAAAATTGAAATTCCAAGATGTGGGCCCCACTTGGGCACGGATCCCAAGGATGTTTGACTGAGTTGACCGGAGTCAACTTGACCTTGTTGATTCCGGCGCCGGAACTGGTCAAAACCCGCATCGGAACTGACCGATTATAATGGGTCTCGGCTCACCCGAGAACCCCCATTTTCATTTTCTCTCCCTGTTCTTCATTTCCGAGCTCTCTCTTCCAAATTCTTCAGAATCAAATTTTGAATCCCTCTTCAAACACTTAATCAAACATCAACACCAACTTCTTTTGTCTCCTTGAAGATCAAAACACCAAAGTTTCTAAGAAAATCAACAAATCTAGAAATCTGGAATTTTGGCGACAGATTGTTCATCAGCTCATATTTTTTGATTCAACCGTGGGTTGTGGCTGAGAATTTGGTATGTTGTTCTAGACTCATCAAGCTTTAATTTGATAGTTTATATGCTTAATTTCATGGTCTGTGCTAAGAGAATTCGTTGATTGAAGTTCTGATTTCTGTTTTGCCCGAGATATGTCAACTCTTAATGTTTTGATTCAAAAATTCGAGCATGTTAAATGGTTTGATTCCGTTCTTGAAGCTGTAAATCCATAGATCATGTGTTTAACTTACTGTGTTTCAATTTTGGTGCGGATTGGTGTTGAATCGAACTTGAATCGAGCTGAAGAAGATTGAGGCCGAAACTCGGCCTTATTTCTAGAACAGAACCGGCGCTGGTTCTGGTATGAACCGGGGCCGGATCATGATCAGCACTGTTGGGCAATTTTTGCCCCAATTTGGGTCCAGGGGCAAAATGGTTATTTTGCATCCCTAAATCCCTTTTGATCCCATTTGACCCAATTGACTTTAATTTACTTCAATTGACCTCCGGACTTGCCTAATTTTACTCCGTGACCTTTAATGGGCTTTGTTTTATGATTTAATTATTGATTGAATGCCTTTATTAATCAAATTAGATTTTAATTTGATTATTTGGGTATGTGATTGTACGAGGTTGGAACGGGTAGCAGTTTGAGCTAAGGCATTCGTGGGTAATCGGGGAGTATACAACTCTCCTCACTTGTGAGTGGCTTGGATTATATTGGTTGACCATTGAGGGTTAACCGTTTTCAAATTTATTTATAAATGCTATTAAATTGTTTATATATGTTTTGGGGTCTGAATTGTCCACCCTCACACACTGAGTTTATAAATGATTTAAAGGGTGGTAATCTCAATAAATTTTATAAATTGATATTATTGGATATTGTTTGGGGAACGATACCCCTGAGAGATGAGAGATTGAGTGGGATTCCTCGGGGCTCCGATTTGCGGGAGCGTGGACTGAGTTTGAGAGTATGCGTGATACTCAGCCGTGGACCGCCTATCGAGGGGCACGGTGAGTAGAGCCTGGTTGGGAGAGGCGCGTTGGGAAACTCGCCAGGACTCCAGATGCTGTGTTCCACCACAGCAAGGCAAACGTCAAGGAAATGGGCTAGAGAGTAAAGAAAAATGTTTTAAAAGTATAAAGTAACCCTTAACGGTCCAGTGAATACCCCAGTACACGGGCATACCTTATTGGGACGATTTCAGATGCCAGCCCA
The DNA here is from genome assembly GCA_030664755.1 of Microcos paniculata. NCBI lineage: Eukaryota > Viridiplantae > Streptophyta > Magnoliopsida > Malvales > Malvaceae > Microcos > Microcos paniculata. Next base: position 23,387,456 of record CP131461.1, read on the forward strand.
TTTGGAAATATTACTATTGATTTGATATTTGATTTGGTTTGGGATTTCATATATTTCAGTAAATGGTTTATTAAATTAATATTTGGATTATTTCATATCCCCAGCCTAAGGTGATCGGTCTTTATAACTGAGTCTCTCACTGGGTACAAGTTTATGTACTCACCCCATTCACTTTTGTTGTCAGATCATCAGACTTTGGACGGCGGACGTCCTGGTGGCCAGTGATCCCAGTACGACACTGTGGACACAACTTTGTAGATGCCACCCTTTTGCTTTGTGTATCTTGGCTCGGAATATTATTGCATCTTACATATACATTTATGTAATTATATAATATTTTTCGCTGCATGGAGCACCGTAAGATGTGACACTTTATTTTTAAATATTTTTGAACTATGTTATCTATGATAATTTCGTATGTTTTCATATATTACTCGAATATCCTTTATTTTTAAGCCTTGTGCCATCTTGGTTGCCCGCCTGACGAGGCACGCTTCTCGAGGTGGTACGGCGGTTGTCACGTGGCCGAGCCTGCGGGTCGGGGCGTGACATTAGATCTTTATTTGACCCAATTTGAAAACGTTGAATATTTAATTGACCAAATTAAAAGGTTTGGGATTAAATTGAGACAATTTGTAAATGTTGAGTCTTGAATTGACAAAATTAAAATGTTTGATCCCAAATCGAGATTTTCGAGAAAATTTTGACCTTTAATTGGGATTTCAGCCTTATAGTTAGGTACCACGTTGTTTTTCTTATAGCGTAACTAATTATAATAGTACATAAGAATTATAGGGCTCGCTTGGTGTAACGAATAAGATAATATAAGATAATAAGATAAATTATATATAAATTGTGGTAAGGTTTGTATAATTTATATAAGATTAAATTGTCAAATATATTATTTATAGGGTGACTTAATCCTCTAAAAATGTAGATGATCAATTAACTCATCTTATGATTAATCATCCCTATAATATAAATTTATGTAAATAACATTTAATAAAGCCACACTACAAAATATTTATAATTTTTGTGTTTATCCTATTCTATCCTTCGAACGTTCCTATAAGAGACTAATCTAGTTTTCTTAATGTTTCTACACTTCTTTCAACGAGATAGTTTTTTTGTCAACTCTCTAAAAACAAAATCTATTCCAAACATATATGCTATGGTTTCTTAGTTCGACAGGATACAAATATCTAAATTTGATATTTTTAGATACTTTTTCAGGCCTATATATTATTGATACTAAGTAGTAGTCAAAATTTTGTATCCATTTTTCATGATATTATGCATGGATTAGATATATCATGACAAATTCTTCAGATCTAAAATATTTTTTCTAGACAAAATTGTATCCTTCACAATGGAATCTGATCATAAGTGAGATTTTGAGTAACTATTTACATAATTTTCTTCTATCTAAAGAAATGATTCATCGAAATTGTTGAAACGTCTAAAGAGACGTCCGACGAAAAATTTAAAGAAATAAAAGGATTTTGAAAACAAGAAAAGGAGTCGCCACTAACCATTTGATTTAGGTAGGTTAGCCACCTGTTTTGACTCCGTTTGACCTAACATAATCTAGAAAGATTACCTTAGGTTAAACAAATATTGGTCCACGAAAATAAGTTTTGGGTTCGGGAGTCGGTTACGCTTGAGGAAGGATTAGCACCCCCGAAGCGCCCGGAAATCGGTACCATAAAGTCTTTTGAAAATCAATTTTAGGGTTAATGACAAAATGCTTTCAACATAAAAAAAATGTAATTAAAAAAATTTGAATGTCGGAGTAAAAACTCCTTTTTGGTATTGGTTAATCCACCCTTAAAGAAAATTCGGTTTAATGAGATCCGTATTGAAATTTGGTTAGAAAATTCCCAATGTAGAATAACCGAATTGAGAACTTCCAAAAATAAACTTTGAAAATCAAAATGTTAAAACAAGTAATTTTTCAAAGATAAATTTTGATTTAAAGAAAAAATAATGGTTTTGAAAAAGATGGATTTAAATTTAGAAAGACCTTAATTGTTAAGGACTAAATTGAAATCTTTCGAAAATATTTTTGAATTTTTGAAATTAATGTCGGAATAATCAAATTCCTTTTATTGATGATGAATTTTGATTAAAAAGCAAGATTCTAAAAAGAGTTTAATTTTAATTGGAAAGATTCCAATGTAGGGACCTAATTGAAATCTTTCAAGACATTTTTGACCTTTTTGAAAATAATGTCGGAATAATTAAATTCCTTTTATTTTTGGATCTTATGTTTAAAACCTTGATTAAAGAAATTAACCAAAGTTTAGTTTTTAAAAGAAAGCCTCAACTATTGATTAAGTTTGAGATTTTCCTAAAAAGCCATTTTTAGGTTTTAAAATAATGTCGGAATTGGAATTCCTTTTGCTGATAAGGAGAGTTTTGAAAGAAAACTTTTTTTTTTTGGTTTTCCTAAAAAAGAAACTAAAATTTGCAGAATAACTTTTGAAAATTTGGAGAAAATTATGAACATGGTATGCTAATGCCATTTTTGACATAAAAAAAATGAATAAAATCATTTTTTTGTATTTTCTGAAATTAGGGTGGAAATTGGTTTATTGGAAACTTCCTAGGCCCAATCGGAATTTCTGAAAAGGTGAACTAGAAAGCCCCCTCAGCCTAAGGAAGTCTTTGAGAACCTCGTAATTACGTGATCCCATCGGACTCCCCATTATCGGGATTTCCATGTACATGCAATTTTTGAAAACAATGATTTAATTACTAAATGCATGAAATGATGGAACAAAATAAACCAAGAAAATAGAGTTAGCACAAGAAATATATTAAGTATATATTAAACAAGTAATCCTTGATGCATGAATTTAATTTCTAAAATGACACAAAATGATGTGAATGGGCCTAAGCTAAATGGCATATTAAAATGCTAATGGGCCTAATCTAAATGACATATTAAAGTGCTAATGTGCCTAAACTAAATGACATATTAAAATGCTAATGGGCCTAGTTACTAAATGACATATTAAAATGCTAATGTGCCTAAGCTGAATGACATATTAAAATGTTAATGGGCCTAGTTACTAAATGGCATTAATATGAAATGACCTAAATTACTAAACGGCATAAAAATATGTAAAATAACCTAAAGTTTAAAATGGCAAATGGAATTTATTGAATTTAAAATCTAATCCTAAATGCATTTTTACACTCATATATACATATATATATACATATATTATATATTATATATTATATTATAATAATGCAAGTACATAATTAATGCAAATAGAAATATAGAATATATAAAAATAATAGTAAAAGGGTCCCAACTTAACGTGGCATAAGCTCACATGGATGATAGCTCATAATCACAAGATTAATCAATTACTAATCATAAAAGTAGAGCTCCACTTTAAACATATAAACTGTACCCTGATACATAAACAACCTGTAGGCCGAAACAACTTTAGTACTAAACTCCAATAACCACCGTGTGTCGTCCCGTAAACAAAACAATGGACTAAGGTCCAAAACAACAAAGCAGCCAGCCCAATCAGCAAAAATACCAAGATCCAAAATAATGAAGACAGCCAAATTATAGCATCAGTATTAACCAAAAAAAACAACAAGAAATTGACGGTCTAACCAATAAGCCCAATAAACAAAATGAGAACACCAAGTCCAAACAACATTAATATTTTGAAAATCGAAGGCGTGTAATACTAATTTTAACATAAACTTGGACAGTGATATCTAATCAATGTAAAAGTGACCCATGTAAAAAAAACAAAAAAAAAAAACGACCCAAACCACAAAGAGTCCAACATGCCATCACAGTCTAAAGCATCGGAACTAAATCATCAAACCCAATAATCAATTAACATCAGCCAACCTAACAAATAATTAAAATAGTAAGTCTAACAAGTAATATCAACCAGAATAATCAAGGTTAAGGATTTACCAAAACACAAATGAAGTGTGCGTTTTGAACCTTCAACCCTACTTCTTCCTTTCTGCTTCCTTTGTTCGCTTTTAACCAACCAGCCGCCTCTCCCCGAACAAAAGTGAAGACGAAACAGCCTCTATTTTGTCACCGTTGATGCCTTTGATTTTCTTCACCGGACGGAGCTCCAAAACACTGAGTAATTCCTATCCTTCCTCTTTTCTTTTTGCTTGAACCCCAATTTGATTCTTCTGAACCACTTCTTCCCCAAATTTCACTTGACTTTTGAAAATCACCAAGCTGCTAACTCTAATTTCTTGAATTTTTTTTGGATTTTCGGCTTCCTCTTCCTCACTCTCTCATATTGCAGGTATTTTTTTTAGCTCTTGAGGTCCCCTCCCTCTTAAAAATCTCCCCCTTTTATTGATGATGAATTTATGTGAGTGGGGTGGTTGAAATGATGATTTTGTGAGTGGGTGTTGAAATGATGAGTGTATATGAGTGGAGTGGTTGAAATGATGAGTGTATGTGAGTGAGTGTTGAAATGATGAGTGTATGTGAGTGGGGTGGTTGAAATGATGGTTTTCAATTTTTTATTTTTATTTATTTATTATTTATTATTTATTATTATTATTATTATTATTTTAATAATAAAAATAATAATATGGTGTCTACAGTTGCCCCTCTTGGAGTGTTTTCTAAGAACCTTGAAGTTTGCTTCAAGGTAATTAGGAAATGGTCCAAGACGTAGACACCATGTATTTTAGAACTTTTCAAAAGCCAAAAATTGGTCTCCAAACGAGTCAAATGCCATTAATTGGTCTTTAAATGAAACAAATGTCATTAATTGGTCTTTAAATAAAACGAGAGCTGTGACTTAGTCTCTCACTAAACTAAATGAATCTTCAGTACCTAAACCATGACATGATCTCTAAATGAAACGAGAGCCATGATTCGATCTTTTTTAAATGGAACAAGTGCCGTGATTTGGTCACTAAAATGAAATGAGAGCCGTGATTCGGTCTTCTAATGAACAAATTAAACTGAGAGAACTTAAATTAGGTCTCAAAATGAAAACAAGAGCCATGATTTGGTCTCTTAAACAAAATAAGTTCCATGATTCGGTCGCTAACTGCAACAAAAGCCGTGATGCGGTCTGCCAATAAACTAAATAATCCTCGAGAACCTAAAATAGGTCTCGGAATGAAACAAGAGCCATGACTTGGTCTCAAAAAATGTAATGAGTGCCGTGATTCGGTCACTAAAATGGAACAAGTTCCGTGATTCAGTCACTAACTGCAACGAAAGTCGTGATTCGGTCTCTAAATAAACTAAATGATCCTCGAGAACCTAAAATAGGTCTCGGAATGAAACAAAAGCCATGACTTGGCCTCAATTGAATAAAATGAATTTCAAAACCTTAATTGAGTCTAAAAAATGAAATGAATGTCATACCTTGGTTGCTTAAAGAAAAATAAGAGCCTTAACCTGGTCTCTTTCGATGAACAATCATATTTGCTGGATGCTTGGAAAAGGATATTTCCATCTGGATCTGGAGTTGATGTATCAAATACCTGACATGTTATCTGAAAACCTGATGCTCTAAAATGATGCAATGATCATGTCATGATGCAATGCTTAATGCTAAATTTGAAATGACAAATTTATTATCCTTTTGTACAAAGCCTGATTCTTGTTTGCAACAACATGGGAACCTTTTTACTCAATCCCAATCTTCTTGCTTATTCATTCGGGTTAGCAATTTCAAGCTGTATCAGTGCTTTTCCTGATTCAGATTGCTCATTCTGTTGTTTCTGCACATTCTTGATGATTTGCCACAAATAACTTCTGTTTTCCTTCTGAGTGACTGATTAATTGAAACCCTGTCTCTTAAACTTAACTTATGCCTTTGAAAATCAAATGAGCATTTTCATACCTGTATGGTTTCTCGCATGTTTATTCACATTTTGAAATTCATGACAAAATTTAATACAAGCAACAAACCCATTAACAATAATATTTATCGCATCATTAGGGAAAGGATCAAAGAAATAAATCAACTTGATTCAGTTTTTTTTAGAACAAGATTCATACGAACGAAAGGAATTCAAACTTCAATTCTCATTCAAAAACAGATTCTTCTAAACGAGAGAGAAAGTTCATTGATTCAATACAAGAGAAAGGACAAGAGGTACTTCCCACCAATGAATACTCAGAAACATGTGCAAACGAAACCTGAGTTCTTCCTTTGATCGATTGACGATACCAACGAACTTGATAACTCAGCCTATTGAGTGATCTGATCTGCCCCAATTAGACCCACTGAATTTGATCTTGCTTCATTCAATAGCTGTGCTTATGCCTTCTTTTTCCTCCTACTTAAGCCGCCTTTTCAGGTTTTCAACTTAAGTAACCCCTCAATTGATCCAAGTTGCCCTTTAGGGTTTTCAAATTGGATCTCTCCTTTTTCTTTTTTTATTTTATTTTATTTTATCATTTTTTCATTTCATTTTTTTCATTTTTATTTTTTACTTCAGGCATAGTATTTCTTTACAGTATCAGCATTGATAGGACTGGAGAATTCTTTCCCATCCATCTCTTGTAATATTAAAGCTCCACCAGAAAAGATCTTCTTGACAACATATGGGCCTTCCCAATTCGGTGCCCACTTGCCCCGAGAGTCACGTTGATTTGGGAGTATTTTCTTTAACACCAACTCCCCTTCTTTGAATTGCCTCGGCTTCACTTTCTTATCATAAGCTCTCATCATTCGTTTCTGGTATAACTGACCATGACAAAGTGCGGCAAGGCGCTTCTCATCAATCAAATTCAATTGATCATGTCGTTCTTGGATCCAATCAGCTTCATCCAAGTTCACTTCTCTAAGCACTCTGAGAGATGGAATTTCCACTTCGAGAGGCACTACTGCTTCTGTCCCATATACCAACGAAAAATGAGTTGCCTCGGTTGATGTTCGGACTGCAGTTCGGTACGCAAAAAGAGCGAATGGCAACTTCTCATGCCAATCTTATAAGTTTCAGTCATCTTTGCTACAATTTTCTTGATGTTCTTGTTAGCTGCTTCCACTGCCCCATTCATCTTTGGCTGATATGGTGTGGAGTTGCTATGAATGATCTTGAATCGAGAACATAGTGATTCTATCATTTTACTATTCAAATTCTGAGCATTATCGGAAATGATTCTTTTCGGAAGGCCATATCTACAGATGATCTCCTTCTTCAAAAACTTAGCAACTACAGATTGTGTAACACTGGCGTATGAGGTTGCTTCAACCCATTTGGTGAAATAATCAATCATAACAAAGATGTATTGATGACCATTTGAAGCTTTTGGAGTAATTGGGCCAATAACATCCATTCCCCACATGGAGAAAGGCCAAGTAGATGCCATAACATGAAGAGAATTCGGAGGAACATGAATTTGATCTGCATAAATCTGACATTTATGACATTTCCTTGTGTAATTGATGCAATCCGATTCCATGGTTAACCAGTAATGGCCGGATCTCATAATCTGCCTAGCCAATTTGTGTCCACTAGCATGAGTTCCACATACTCCTTCATGCACTTCGCTCATAATTATTTAAGCTTCTTTAGCTGCCACACACCTTAACAAGACTTGATCACGGGTTTTCTTATACAAAATTTCCCCGTCCAAATAAAAATTCATCGACAACCTCCGGATAATCTTCTTATCGTTCTCTGATGCATGATTGGGATATTTTTGGTACTTTAGGAACTGTACAACATCATAGTACCAAGTTCTGCCATCTTCTTCTTCTTCAACATTCATACAATGTGCCGGTTCACCTCTCAACTCGATCTTGATCGACGGAATCTCTGTATCTGAATCAACTTTAAACATGGAGGCCAATGTGGCCAGGGCATCAGCAACTTGATTCTCTTCTCGAGGTAAATGATGAAAAGAGATCTCCTTGAAGTTCTTTACGAGATCTTTGATGTAGTCATAATAAAGGACTAACTTCGAATCTCTCGTCTCCCATTCTCTTTTCAACTGATAAATCACAAGCGCAGAATCACCATACACCTTTAAATTTTCTATTTTTCTTTCTATGGCCATCTGAATTCCGAGAACACATGCTTCATACTCTGCCATATTGTTTGTGCATCGAAAATCTAACCTTGCAGTGGCTGGGAAATAGTTGCCTTCTGGGGATGTCAGCACCGCCCCAATGCCATATCCAATTGCATTTGATGCTCTGTCAAAATACATTGTCCATGTTTCATCATCATCTAATTCTCCATCAACATGAAATACTGCCATCAAATCTTCATCAGGAAAGTCAAACTCCATAGGCTCATAATCATCGCTAGCCCTTTCTGCTAAAAACTCTGCGACAACACTTCCTTTGATGGCTTTTTGAGAAACATATCGAATATCATACTCGGACAACAATACTTGCCACCGAGCAATCCTTCCTGACAAGCCAGGTTTCTCAAATATGTATCTAATTGGGTCTAACTTGGCCACTAATAAGGTAGTATGGTATAACATGTACTGTCTTAGTCGGTGAGTGACCCAAGCCAATGCACAGCACATCTTCTCTAATGAGGAATACTTAGCTTCATATTCAATGAATTTCTTACTCAAATAGTACACTGCATGCTCTTTCTTTCCAGTCTCGTCTTGTTGCCCCAATACACATCCCATGGAATTTTCAAACATTGTGAGATATAAGATCAAAGGTCTTCCGGGTACTGGAGGTACCAACACTGGAGGATTTGTGAGATATTCCTTGATCTTTTCAAAAGCTACTTGACAGTCATCATCCCATTCACCTGGATCTCGCTTTTTAAGCAATTTGAAAATTGGATCGCATTTAGCAGTCAATTGCGATATAAACCTGGCAATGTAATTCAATCTCCCAAGGAAACCTCTGACTTCTTTTGGGGTTTTAGGTGGTGATAAATTCTGGATAGCTTTGATCTTATCTGGGTCTACCGCAATCCCCTTTTCACTAACTACAAAACCCAATAACTTTCCGGAAGTCACCCCAAAAGTGCACTTGGTTGGATTCAATCTGAGCTTGTACTTCCTCAGTATTTTGAACAACTTCTGCAAATTGACAATATGTTCTTCCGTAGTCCGAGCTTTAGCAATCATATCATCCACATACATTTCAATCTCTTTGTGCATCATATCATGGAACAAAGTCACCATAGCTCGCTGATAGGTAGCACCGGCATTCTTCAAACCAAAAGACATCACTTTGTAGTTAAAAGTTCCCCACATGGTGATGAAAGTTGTTTTCTCTTTATCTTCTGGTGCCATCTTGATCTGATTATATCCCGAGAAACCATCCATAAATGAGAATATGGAAAAGCGGGCAGTATTGTCAACTAGGGTATCAATGTGAGGTAAGGGAAAGTTATCTTTGGGACTGGCTCGGTTGAGGTCTCTGTAGTCTATACACATTCGAACCTTCCCATCTTTCTTCAGCACCGGAACTATTTTGGCTACCCACTCCGAGTATTTTGCAACTTCAAGAAAACCTGCATCTAACTGCTTCATTACTTCTTCCCTTATCTTCAATAGCATCTCCGGTTTCATCCGTCTTAACTTTTGTTGAACTGGCTTGCATTCTGGCTTAATCGACAGCTTATGAACTACAATTTCTTGATCTAATCCCGGCATATCTTGATAAGACCATGCAAAGACATCTGAATACTCTTTCAACAAGTCAACTAGCTGTTGTCTTTCAGTTTCTGATAAAGTGGTGCCTATCTTCACTTCTCTTCTGTCTTCTTCTGTGCCCAGATTTATCAACTCTGTAGTTTCTTTATGGGGCACTATCTATCTCTCTTCTTGCTCAACTAACCTCAGCAAGTCTTGAGGCAAATTAGAATTATCAATATCGTCGTTATCAACCACATCAGTATCAATCAACTTATCAAAGTTGAACTCAGGCCCGCTGTTTGTGCTATCTTCGTATTCATTGATGGTGGACCTGCAAAAGGTAATTTGGAACGGATATATGTACAGAGTAATAGAATAGGGATGTATGGTAAGAGATAAATCAAAGAATAGCGAATTGGGAAATAATAGAAGAAAATATAGTGATTATATTGCAATGTAACCTCATTATGTCAAAAGTCTGTGCATGCATCAATTCATCATTAAAGTTCAAATTATGTATAAACAAGAAAGAAAGCCTTAACCAATTATGAAAATACTCATCAACACTCTTAGGCATAAGCGTTGATTTAATAAACAAGAGTTTCAGCTAATTACATTTGCTCAGAAGATGAAAACACAGCTGGTATCTCAACAACAGACCAATTGTCTAATTCAGTGTCCATTTTAGCCACATAGATTAACCCATCTAGCTGATCTGAGATCTCATCATCAACAGCACAAATGACCAAATTCTGCAATCATGACTGAACAAACTGAAATGAAATTGGTGCTTGCCCATACTGATTAAGGTTGACCCAACCAGCTAATACAAATGTTTGACTGATCGGTGGGAACTTCAATCCTTTCTCCTCTTTCATGCACACCCCATCCTTCTTAGCCAACCTCCGGGCTTTCTTCCTCTCCTTCATTTGTTGTTTGTCTTTCCATGATGACTTGAAACCCAGACCGAAAGTATTATCTTGGTGAGGCCAGTCTATCAATTCGGGATTCCCTTGTAGATTCTTTCCCAAACCCTTTCCATCAGACCATCCCAATTCTCGCATCTGTCTCTTCTGACTAATCAAACCCTCAGAACTTTGGCTTGCACCCTTTTTTGACATGACCTCCGTAATTTCAAAAGATCGAAAAGAGCAGTCCAAAGCTTCTTCGGCAGCTTCAATGTAAGGGGAGTCCGAAGATTGTGTCACCATGATATCCTCTTCTCCTCTAACTGTCACTATTGTCCTTTCCACCCGAAACTTTACTTTTTGATGCAAGGTTGATGGAACTGCCCCAGCCAAATGTAACCATGGCCGACCAAGGAGACAAGTGTAAGATGGGTTGATATCCATCACTTGGAAAAACCAATTCAAATGTAACCGGACTGACCTGGAAAGGTATCTCTATGGTTCCATACACTTCCCTTCGAGTTCCATCGAAAGCTCTGACTATGAGGTTACTCGACTGTATGTAGGACAGGTCCACTGGTAACTTCTGTAAAGACCTGAGAGGCATGACATTCAATGCTGAACCATTGTCGATTAGAACCCTCGCCATTTTGTAGCCCTTGCATCTAACAGTAATATGAAGTGCTTTGGGAATTCCCCTCATTTCGGTAGGTATCTCATCATCTGTAAATGTGATGTAATTAACTGCACCGATGCTTCCAACTATATGGTCCATATCAATAACAGAAATGTTTCTGGACACGTAAAACTGACTCAGGGCCTTCAGTAATGATTCTCTGTGGGACTCAGAGTTCAGCAGCAATGCAAGTAAGGAAATACGAGCCGGCGTCTTATTCAATTGGTCAACCACACTGTATTCACTTTGCTTAATGATCTTAAGGAACTCATCGGGTTCATTTACAGAAGCACCATTGGTAATCCTTTTTCTGATATAATTTCTTGAACATTCATAGGCTCATCATTTATCTTAGCCTTTCTCTTGGAAGATTCACCATTTTCTAGACAATAAACCCTACCACTTCGGGTAATTCCACCAACATCAGATATTGGGGGAAATCCTGACTCTTTAACTCCTTCAGTTGTAGAAAAACTGCATTCATACTTCTAAGGAACTTGGTGATCATCTTTGTACTCAAATGGTTGGGGAGGATTCACAACCACTGGTGCTGTTGGTTTTGGTGCATCATAGTAGATCACAAAAGGCTTAGGTACTTCAGTGGGCGTAGGAACAAATGGTTTTTGTGCTAGAGGTGCATCATAGTAAACCACGAAAGGCTTTGGCTTGGGTAACTCATCATAGTACACCACAAATGGTTTCTGTGCTCCTTTTTCATCTCCTATCATATTTATGGACTCATCAAACTGTTCTATATAAAACTGAATTAGGGACTGATCCATCATCCTTTGCACCAATTCACGAAAATAGTTACAATTCTGTACACCATGTCCCATCTCACCACAATACTGACAACCACCAACCTTCTTCTCACACTGAATCATCTGTGCCTTCTTTAGAGATTCAAAAACTGTAGTCATTGAAGTTTTCACTTCACTCACACATCTCTTCACATATTCACCATTACCAATCACATTTACTGCTGCCCCCCCATGATTTGGCAAAGGATTTTGTCCAACATTAGGCTGCGTATTCTGAGAGAAGCTCAATCTTCCTTCTTTTACCAAATCCTGTACCTTAAGTTTTAGCACATAGCAGTCTTCGGTTGAATGACCGGCTGCTCCGTGGTGATAGTCACAATGTTCATTGGGTTTAAACCAATCTGGGTATGGTGGTGTGTAAGTTTTGGTCACGCGTGGTTTTTCAATCAGCTTTTGTTATAAAAGTTGTGGAAGCAAAGCATTATGAGTGTATGGGATGGGATCAATTCTGGTATAAGTCTGAGCAGGCCTTGGATTGGTTCCGGTATTTATGGCGGTGCTTGGTTTGGGTGTGAAAGTTTGTGCGGTAGGATGGAAAGTTGATCCGAAAACAAAGTAGTTAGCGGCTGGTGGTTGGTATGGAACATGCGATTGGTAAGAAATATGTGGTTGATATGCACCCCGAGGCCTATAAGAACCTGAGCGCCAGTTGTGGGAAGGCCTTTGATTGGGGTAGTGGTAGTTTTGGTGCTGATAGGTATATGGGTATGAATAACTATCAGTAGCATGAACTTCCCCTTCCTTCTTTTTAGAATTCTGTACCTTTTTCCCTCCAAATGAATCTCCACTGTCTATTTTTCCGCTCTTGATTGCCTTTTCCAAACACTCTCCCGCAACCACAATATCGGCAAATGAGTCAGAAATGCTAGTAACAAGCCGGTCATATAATGGTCCTTTCAAAGTTTCAATGAAAGTATAGTTCGACTCTCTTTCTGTCAATGGAGGGTCAACTTGAGCAGCCACGTCTCTCCACCGTTGGGCATACTCCTTAAAGGACTCACTGGACTTCTTTTCCATGGTTTGAAGGGTCAATCGATCAGGAGCTAGATCGGTCATATGTTTATACTGGGCAATAAAGGCCTTTACCAAATCTGACCAAGACTTAACTTTAACCCTGTTGAGCTGATTATACCACCTCAAAGTTGTCCCAGAAAGACTATCTTGGAAAAAATGAATCAGGAGCTTGTCATCATAAGCATAAGCTGCCATCTTTCTCACATAGCTAGTGAGATGTTCTTGGGGGCACCTGATTCCATTATACTTTTCAAAATCGGGGACCTTAAATTTCGGGGGTATCACAATGCCTGGAACGAAGGTAATGTCAGCTGCATTCATAGCTCTATAATACTGTGCCCCTTCAACTGCTTTTAGCCTCTCCTCCAACATGCTCAACATTTTGCTATCTGAGGATGCCTCCTTAGAAATTTCTGGATCAAGTACCACTGGATTTGCTGAAGTTGTACCCGTATTAATGATTGGGACATGAGTGGGTTGGGTAGTTTGAGTGGGTAAAGTGGTGTAGACAAACCCACTAGCATTAGGTCCGATAGGTGGTGGAGGTGGGTAAGGATATGCCCCATATGGCGGTGGAGGTGGGTACTGATTTTGAATATCTGGCACAGCCGGTGGAATAGGAATGTTGAGTGTTGGTAAGTTTTGCTGGGTTGTCTCGGGCGTATACCCTGGAGCATGAATTGGTGTCCCAGTATGAACAGGTGTATTCTCTCTGACCATCATACTCAACTCACTGATCCTTTCCATTGCCTCATTCAGCTTTTTCGTCAGATCCTCATTAGTCCGTTTCAGATTCTCCATTTCTGTATTCTGCTCTGCCATTTTCTTTGCTTGAAATCTACTGTAGTATCGGGGATCTTGGGACGCTATCTTGAAACCTTTAATTATTACAAACATGAATCAGGATATTTATTATGAAAATAATGAGATTATGATGCAATAAATGATGTAAATGATCAATGCATGTAATGATAAAAATCTATCCGCAACAACTAAACCATAAAACAAAATTGACCATTAAACGAGGCTATCATCCATCATTTCCAAATATCATCTTGTAGTTGTCGCTTATTCTGACTTTGTCCACTGGCCATGATCAATTCTGTTTTATGGTTTCTTTCTTGTGGATAGATTCTTATAATGAAATGTATAGAATGGGATGCGGAGATAGAAGAAAGGAATGAGTTAATATATAATCATATTGACAATGGTAAAAGAAATGCGAATGGAGCATGCAATAGGGATCCATCCATAACAAATTTACTATTAAAGATAACTAATCATTTCAAAAGTGGAAAGAGTAGTTTCAATCCCATAACAGCGCCGTGCCATTTTCATCAACTACAATTTAAAGCATTTACAAATCACAGCAGATCTTGTCTCTATATCAACTTTGTATCACTAATGCTCTCTAACCCGTTACTGGTTCAACTTCTCTGTAAGCTCCCTGACTTGACGCTCTAAATCTTCATTTCTTTTCACCAAAAATCGTTGTATGCGACTTTGCTCTTCCTCGGCTTTCTTCATTCCCTCTTCCTTGTTTTTCAACCCATCCCTTTCATTCTTCAACTGATCATTCTCATTCTTCAGTTCATCTCTTTCATTCTTTAGTTGATCTTTCCTTCTCTTCAGCTCATCTCTTTCAGTTTTCAACTCATTTCTCTTGTACTGAATTTCAGCATATTGGACTCGAGCATCGGTCAGACGCTTGTTAGTATCCTCTTTGGTGTCCCTGAGTTTTGAAGCCTCATTGCCTTTACTAATTGCTTCTGCCTTCCAACCATCCGCCACATTTTTCATCTCCCTACTGTCTTCTTGTGCTCTTTCTATAGCCTGAAGCCATCCTCTTTTCTTCATCCTTTTCTTTTTCAACTTGTCTTCTAACGCATGGGTTACCCACTTCAGTTGTTCACATTTTTTCGTCAATTCAGTCATTGCCACCCCTTCTCTGAGTCTTCTGTTCTCAATCTCCAATATTTCCATTTTATCTTCTAGCCCTTCCATTGCAAGATTAGTTGGGTCAAATGATGGTGGGATCAGAATATCTTTCACCCGTTTCTTATGCCATTCTGGATATTCGGGTACCACATCTTCCGTGTAACTACCTTTATCTTCTTTGGGCACCCTTTTGTAAAGTTCTCCCTATTCGATGGCTTTCTTGTATTGCTCCGAATTGTCATATTGAAAATCTAACTTATTTAGACCAGAAATGAGCGGAATAGTCTGTTCAGACCCAAACTGCCTTCTGACTAATAAGGGTGAATAACTGATGGTTCCCCATAATCCAACCAAAGGAACCCAAGGTACTTTGGCATGTAGATAAGGAGTATTTCTTGAAGGCATCCATCTCGCCTTCCACGATATTTGATCATTCTCAAGATTTCTAAACCATTCAACCCACTCTCTTTCTTCTTTTAGTTCTGATGGCCAGAAAGTATGCCATAGATCCCTATTGGCCTCTTATTATCTTCATCATTAAACGACATCCCCGGATTCTTCTTGTACCCAAAATGGCTCTTGAACCAGACAGTGAGTGATTGAGCACATGCTTCAAATCTTCCTCCTCCCTTTCTACAAGAATTTAGGGCTCAGATAGTTTCTGCCAATATGGATGTAGACGGATCAACTTGGTGTTTCAGGCTAATGAAAAGAGATAGCACTGAACGATGCACATATTGTAGCTGTTTAGGAAAAAGAACCAATCCATAAATTAGAAGGGCTAAAATGTCAAGACCCTTTTCCGTCTGGTAGTTTTTATCCACAAAGTTCATTAGCAAGTTGGCTTGTACATAATCTCCGTCCATATGTCGTCACAACTCATCCAAGTCAACCTCCAACATTTTAGCTAGAATCTTCGGATGTTGCACCCATGGCCAGAATACTTTGTCTAACTTCTTTTTTATCATTAACATGTCCCCATATTCTTCAACAGTAGGTACCATATCATACTTCCCCTCTGTAGAATCTTCCTCATGTCTTCCAAAAGTGAAACAACGATATGATGGATCCCAGAAGTACAATGCCCCTTTAATCAACTTTTCTTCCACCTTTACATAAAGTAACAGAGCAATATCTCCATAAAAGCTCCTTGAAACGCCTTTGACCACTAGGACCAACCTTTGACCATAACTGCTTTAGCTTGGTGAAATCATTCTGAGTGAGGTCCATGTTAACTCTACTTGGCAATTGGGGACGATGATCTTCGGGCAGACAATCTTTCAACTCTGGCAACTTAAGCAAACTCAAAGTTTTCTTCCAATTAAAATCAGGGTCTTCTATCACTTCCACAGGTACTACCTTTCTATCTTCTGCCATGAATAGTTTCCTTTATAATAAATTTACCATGGATAGACCCCCGAAATGAGATGCATGTGATGCAAGTGGAAAACATAAAAGACAAAACAAAAAAACAAGAAAACAATTAGTATATCATAACAGAATATATACATAATAGTATGAAATTAAAGGAGTTGATAAGGTTAGAGGGCGTTTCTCCTCGTGTCCTAGGAAACCGGTTTTTATCGAGAGGTTCGGCCCTACTTAAGTTTGAAAGGTTTGGCTCTAAATAGGCTGGGATTCCTCACAAGGTTTCTATATGCTGATTTAAGGCTCTAGACACGGGTACCCATCGGACAAGATGGGGTGGAGACGATACGTTCATGCTCCGTCTAAAGGGAAAAGAGTCCATACTTCTGGAGGCTCTTATGATATGTTTAGTGTTGTGTGTGGGAGAAACTTTACCTTTATCAACCGCCTTTCACCACATGATGCCCCAACATAATATGAAGATAGAGAGGAAAACACTATCAATAATCAAATAAACGGTTAGTCCAATTCAAAGGAATAAATATATAAACAAAATAAAGAATAGAAAATAGACATGGAATACATACAAGAAATAAAGGGTAGGGAAACATGCAAGAAGTATATACAAGATACAGGCAATTAAAAGCAAAGATTGACATACAAGATGTACACAATATATACATGAACAAAGAACAGAGAATAAGCATGCCAGACATAAATATAGGAAAATTGAAAATCAAACAAAGGATATACAAATATGTATAAGGAAAGCAAGATCATGCTGATATAATGAAATGAATCAAATAATGTGAGGTGCAAAATGCAATTTTGAAAAAGATTTTATTGATGCAATTTTAAGGTGCAATATGCAAATTTTAAAAATATTTTATTGATGCAAATGCAAGATGCAAAAACAGCTTATTTATATTTTTGTCCAAATCAATGAATATATACAAATATGAATGTTTACGAATGAAATTGAATTTTAAAAACATTTCAAAATTAACCCTCTATTGGAAACAAGACTTTTAGAAAAATGGCTTGACTCTTTAATAGTCCCCAGTGGAGTCGCCAAGCTGTCGAAACGTCTAAAGAGACGTCCGACGGAAAATTTAAAGAAATAAAAGGATTTTGAAAACAAGAAAAGGAGTCGCCACTAACCATTTGATTTAGGTAGGTTAGCCACCTGTTTGACTCCGTTTGACCTAACATAATCTAGAAAGATTACCTTAGGTTAAACAAATGTTGGTCCATGAAAATAAGTTTTGGGTTCAGGAGTCGGTTACGCTCGAGGAAGGATTAGCACCCCCGAAGTGCCCGGAAATCGGTACCATAAAGTCTTTTGAAAATCAATTTTAGGGTTAATGACAAAATGCTTTCAACATAAAAAAAAATGTAATTAAAAAAATTTGAATGTCGGAGTAAAAACTCCTTTTGGTATGGGTTAATGCACCCTTAAAGAAAATTCGGTTTAATGAGATCCGTATTGAAATTTGGTTAATAAATTCCCAATGTAGAATAACCGAATTGAGAACTTCTAAAAATAAACTTTGAAAATCAAAATGTTAAAACAAGTAATTTTTCAAAGATAAATTTTGATTTAAAGAAAAAATAATGGTTTTGAAAAAGATGGATTTAAATTTAGAAAGACCTCAATTGTTAAGGACTAAATTGAAATCTTTCGAAAATATTTTTGGATTTTTGAAATTAATGTCGGAATAATCAAATTCCTTTTATTGATGATGAATTTTGATTAAAAAGCAAGATTCTAAAAAAAGTTTAATTTTAATTGGAAAGATTCCAATGTAGGAACCTAATTGAAATCTTTCAAGACATTTTTGACCTTCTTGAAAATAATGTCGGAATAATTAAATTCCTTTTATTTTTGGATCTCATGTTTAAAACCTTGATTAAAGAAATTAACCAAAGTTTAGTTTTTAAAAGAAAACCTCAACTATTGATTAAGTTTGAGATTTTTCTAAAAAGCCATTTTTAGGTTTTAAAATTATGTCGGAATTGGAATTCCTTTTGTTGATAATGAGAGTTTTGAAAGAAAACTTTTTTTTTTGGTTTTCCTAAAAAAGAAACTAAAATTTGCAGAAAAACTTTTGAAAATTTGGAGAAAATTATGAACATGGTACGCTAATGCCATTTTTGACATAAAAAAAATGAATAAAATCATTTTTTTGTATTTTCTGAAATTAGGGTGGAAATTGGTTTATTGGAAACTTCCTAGGCCCAATTGGAATTCTAAAAAGGTGAACTAGAAAGCCCCCTCAGCCTAAGGAAGTCTTTGAGAACCTCGTAATTACGTGATCCCATCGGACTCCCCATTATCGGGATTTCCATGTACATGCAATTTTTGAAAACAATGATTTAATTACTAAATGCATGAAATGATGGAACAAAATAAACCAAGAAAATGGAGTTAGCACAAGAAATATATTAAGTATATATTAAACAAGTAATCCTTGATGCATGAATTTAATTTCTAAAATGACACAAAATGATGTGAATGGGCCTAAGCTAAATGGCATATTAAAATGCTAATGGGCCTAATCTAAATGACATATTAAAATGCTAATGGGCCTAATCTAAATGACATATTAAAGTGCTAATGTGCCTAAGCTAAATGACATATTAAAATGCTAATGGGCCTAGTTACTAAATGACATATTAAAATGATAATGTGCCTAAGCTGAATGACATATTAAAATGTTAATGGGCCTAGTTACTAAATGGCATTAATATGAAATGACCTAAATTACTAAACGGCATAAAAATATGTAAAATAACCTAAAGTTTAAATTGGCAAATGGAATTTATTGAATTTAAAATCTAATCCTAAATGCATTTTTACACTCATATATACATATATATATATATATACATATATTATATATTATATATTATATTATAATAATGCAAGTACATAATTAATGCAAATAGAAATATAGAATATATAAAAATAATAGTAAAAGGGTCCCAACTTAACGTGGCATAAGCTCACATGGATGATAGCTCATAATCACAAGATTAATCAATTAATAATCATAAAAGTAGAGCTCCACTCCAAACATATAAACTGTACCCTGATACATAAACAACTTGTAGGTCGAAACAACTTTAGTACTAAACTCCAATAACCACCGTGTGTCGTCCCGTAAACAAAACAATGGACTAAGGTCCAAAACAACAAAGCAGCCAGCCCAATCAGCAAAAATACCAAGATCCAAAATAATGAAGATAGCCAAATTATAGCATCAGTATTAACCAAAAAAACAACAAGAAATTGACGGTCTAACCAATAAGCCCAATAAACAAAATGAGAACACCAAGTCCAAACAACATTAATATTTTGAAAATCGAAGGCGTGCAATACTAATTTTAACATAAACTTGGACAGTGATATCTAATCAGTGTAAAAGTGACCCATGTAAAAAAAATAAAAAAAAAAACGACCCAAACCACAAAGAGTCCAACATGCCATCACAGTCTAAAGCATCGGAACTAAATCATCAAACCCAATAATCAATTAACATCAGCCAACCTAACAAATAATTAAAATAGTAAGTCTAACAAGTAATATCAACCAGAATAATCAAGGTTAAGGATTTACCGAAACACAAATGGAGTGTGCGTTTTGAACCTTCAACCCTACTTCTTCCTTTCTGCTTCCTTTGTTCGCTTTTAACCAACCAGCCGCCTCTCCCCGAACAAAAGTGAAGACGAAACAGCCTCTATTTTGTCACCGTTGATGCCTTTGATTTTCTTCACCGGACGGAGCTCCAAAACACTGAGTAATTCCTATCCTTCCTCTTTTCGTTTTGCTTGAACCCCAATTTGATTCTTCTGAACCACTTCTTCCTCAAATTTCACTTGACTTTTGAAAATCACCAAGCTGCTAACTCTAATTTCTTGAATTTTTTTTGGATTTTCGGCTTCCTCTTCCTCACTCTCTCATATTACAGGTATTTTTTTTAGCTCTTGAGGTCCCCTCCCTCTTAAAAATCTCCCCTTTTTATTGATGATGAATTTATGTGAGTGGGGTGGTTGAAATGATGATTTTGTGAGTGGGTGTTGAAATGATGAGTGTATGTGAGTGGAGTGGTTGAAATGATGAGTGTATGTGAGTGAGTGTTGAAATGATGAGTGTATGTGAGTGGGGTGGTTAAAATGATGGTTTTCAATTTTTTTATTTTTATTTTTATTTATTTATTATTTTATTATTATTTTAATAATAAAAATAATAATATGGTGTCTACAGAAATAATGAGTTACCATTGAAAGAAACTTTTGGATCATTCGATAAAAGTCCTTATTTGCAATACTAGTAAAATTTCTTGAACTATAATCATACATTAATATCAATAGAGAGGGTCATTTCTTATTACTGCAACCTTTCGCAGTAAGCCCAAAAGACTAAAATGAAACTTTAAATTGTGGTATGGTTTGTATAATTTATATAAGGTTAAATTATCAAATATATTTTTCATAGGGTGGTTATCAAGCCTCTAAAAATAGAGTATATTTACTCATTCTATAATTAATCATCTTTACAATTAATATAAATCTATGTAAATAATATTTAATAAAATCACACTATAAAACATATATAATTTTCATCTTTATTTTATTTTATCCATTACATCAAACATTCTTATAAAGACTGATATAGATTTCTTAATGTTTCTACACTTGAAATAAACTTTTGGATCAGTCTATAAGGTCTTACTTAAGAGGCAAAAGTGAAAAAAAAAATTAAATTTTGAAGTGGTTGGTTGAAAAAAAATTTGGGAGAAAAGAAAATTGAAAAGATAGATTTTTTTTGTCATGCTTCATATTCAAAATCTTTCAAATTTAGAAAGAAAAATAAAGAGAGAATAAGGTGAGTAAAATTAATTAAGGTAAAAGTACTTATATATCCTTCATTACTAAAAGCATTATAACATATAACACTAGTACACTACTACTAACTAGCATACTAAATAAGGGTATAATGATAAAAATATATTAAATTGATTTTTTTTCTTTTCATTTTTCTTTTCTACCAACCAATGAGAGGAAAGAAAATTAATTTTTCATTCATTTTTCCATCTTTCCTACAAACACACTAAAGAAAAACTAATTTTATTTTTCATCTTCCTACTTTTCTCCTCATATTTTTTTTTTCAATTTTTCATCTTTCTTACCAAACAAAACCCAAAGTCCCGATTTGTCATACTGGTAAAATTGCTTGAACTATAATCATATATTAAGATCAATAGAGGGTCATTTCTTATTACAGCAACCCTTCACAGTAAGCCCAAAAGACCAACAAAAGCCAAACATTTCTCATTTCTCGTGTAATTTTGGATGACAATTACTTATTTTTGAGCAAAACTTAATTATCAATGGTTACATTTGATCCTTACACTGTACCAATAAAGTTTTAATGTGATTCCTCAATTATAAAAACATTATAACTCAGTATATGTATTTTGATTTTGTGTATCAATAAAATCCAAAATTTTAATGCTGTTACGGGTTAATTGAATGATTTGGTACACACCCATTAAAAATTAAAAAGATGACACGTAGTGCTTAAAATTTTCTCCTCCATGCCGTGACATCGATCCCAAGATGTCACAGCATGGCGGAGAAAATTTACCTGCTTGCGGAGTCACAAGACGGTCTAGATAACATTTGCGTATGGTTCTGCTACACCTACACATCGAGACATTTTCAGC
This sequence comes from Microcos paniculata, assembly GCA_030664755.1. Classification (NCBI taxonomy): domain Eukaryota; kingdom Viridiplantae; phylum Streptophyta; class Magnoliopsida; order Malvales; family Malvaceae; genus Microcos; species Microcos paniculata. The sequence continues at coordinate 23,409,505 of CP131461.1, forward strand.
CAATGAAAAATCGAAACGTGGTGCAGAGGGCTGCAGTGCAGGTGAAAGCTAGTGAGGACTCAGGAGGAGTCAGATCGAAGAAGCTCACGCACATCCCCAAAAAAACTTGAAAAAATGAAAAAAAAAATCCACAACAAAAGGGGAGCATCAATCTACACACTATTTTTTTGGTGCGAAATCTATACACTATACCATATAATATATATATATATATATATATATCTACTACTTATACCATATATATCTACTACTTATACGCAGCGTTTTGTTTCTGTTGGAGAAATGGAGACAGATTTTTCTGTATCTATTACCTGTATGGAAGCTAATCCGTAAGGCCATTAGCATGTAGAATTTGAGCTTTGCATAATTTTTACTTGGAAAAAGCGCAGTCCAAATTCTAATTCTCGATTTGGTGAAGACATTGATATATATTCTTTTAAAGAGTTTGTTTATTTTGTTGTATTGTATTTTATTTTCTTTTATACTCCGTAATAGTGTAATATATGAACATATATTATATGAAAATTGTTAACGGGTGCCTATAAGCAATTATTGTTTTTTTTAGGTGCTTAACATTTATTTTATACTTTTATTAGTGTTTAAAGACAAGAATATCCTTAATTAAGTTTAACCACAAATTTATAAAATGTAACCCCAAATAAAAAAATAAATTATAAGGGTAAGTTTTAATATTTAAAATATATTATTGTAGGGTTTCAGAAAAAAAATTTCAACAAATTTGTCAAAGTTTAATTCCAAATAAGAAACTTTTTTTTATTAAATATCTAATAATAATTTTATCATATAACTTTTTTTCTGATAATAATTATTATTATTTAAGAATTTAAAATTACATTTTAACTCTATTAAATGAGGTTAACCAGTGTCACCGGACATATATTATATTACTATATTTTACATTAAATACTAATGCATGTTTGGAGTTTGGACTTTGGCCTCAATAAATAAATAAATTGTATGCAATAAATGACACGGTGCAAGGCCCGTATGCCACACAATGGTCGATGGTTCACTTCAACCGAGATACAAAAGTTATGGTATATGGACGGTTCAGATCACATGTCTACTTCTATTCCGCATTATAATCTGGCGGTGCTCCTTTTTTTAATTGATTATGTACACTTTTTGTTTTGGTGGATATATATGCCCTCACTCATAAATTTATTAGGGTTGGGTATCTATCCCGAAAGAATTTTAGGGTTGGGATCATTCGGTCTGTGATCGATCCGTTTATGATGCAATCTGATTTCATGGCTTCCTCTACGCTTGAGCCACCATCGTCGGAGAAGAAACAGAAATTGGCTTGCTCTGCACCTGAAGATCGACTGCCGGCAGAGAAGAGAGAAATTGGAGAAAGATGATACTTTTCAAATATCCGAAATCAGATTTCGCTTTGATTCTGATGAAGAATTTGATGAGGAGCGCGAGATGACTGATGAAGAGTTCAATATATATTATGGTTATGTTGAAGCTAGTGATGTAAGAAACCCCTTCGTTCGTTTTGCTACTTTTTTTTTTCTTCGATTAATATCTGTGTATATATATAATCTTTCTTTTTCCTTTGGTTTTGATTTGAAGGGGTTTGATGTTCCACGATTTCCCGGTGTTTATTACTGCTGTATGATTACACCTCTGGTCTTGACTGTACGTATACAATCCTGAATTTCTCCTCCGTTTTTCTCAGGAAGCGATCAACGTTTACAACCGCAACAACGTTAGCATCTCTCTCTCTCTCTCCTTTTCTTCTGTTTTCTTTGGGTATATTTGGTCACTTACTGACATTATTCGTTCATCTCTCTTTACAAAAGGTGACTGATTACAAGGTAGTGCGAGTGGAGAAGGCAACGCATGAGGCTCTTTGTGGTCTCAAGTACTACATAACTTTCTAGGCCAAAACAGCTGATGCCGATGCCACAAAAACCTTTGAAGCATGCGTGTTAATGGGTATTCCAAAAGTACGAAGGGCATGATGCTACTAAGGTTCTCTTGTGCCTGGAGCATGGTGACAGAACAGTTAGGGCAACATCTATATTTGAGGACGAAGAAGATGATGAAGAGATGCCCCAAGATGGAGAAAGTGCAAGCGTGGAAGTAGAAGGGAAAGGTGACACCGGAAGAGTAGAAATTTAAATTGTTTTAGACTTGCAGTAGCTGTATAAAGTTTGATATATTAGTTTGCATACTGATTACGTTAAACAATTTGTATTTGTCAGGTTTTTGAGAGTTGGTGGCGGTTGATATTTTGCTTCAATTTCGAGAAGAAGTTGCTGGCTTGCTGCAATTATGTTACTGATGATGCTCGAATTTGTTCAACTAAGCTTGAACCGCTTTTGGCCAAAAAAAAAAAAACTTTGAACCTCTTTGCCTTTAGCAATTATAGGTATATGTATGTATCAGTGGCTGGTAGAGTTGTATATTTGTCTATAAATTTGTGTTAGCATATGGGAAAAACTCGCACATTTGTCAGAGTTGACTTTTGCGTAAACTATTAATAATTTGTACGACTTGGCCTTGCGTTGCACCCCCTATTCACTGCTAATTTCGTAACCTAATAAACCTAAGAAAATTAATGACAATTGACCAACATCAAAATGCACATATCTAATTTTTTGCTTTGGATAATTGAATAAATTTCTAAAGGGAAAGCCCAACTATTAGATGCCACTTAATTTTCACTATATAAGTAAGGGATGAGATCACTTTCCCCTCGCTCGCTTCTATCAGCTTGTGCACATGGGGGCCGGATTTGTAGAAGAAGGCTTACATATATTTTACAAGATGGGGACGCATGGCCGGAAGATTGAAATAGGGTTTGATTTAATCAAGAGAATGCCAATGAAGCCGAATCATTTAGTTTGGTTGGGGGGGGGGGGGGGGGGGGGGGGTGCTTTACTTGGAGCTTGCCGGATTCATTTGGACACCAACATGGTAGAACAGGTGATCCAAGAGGTTTATAGATTAAATCATGGCATAGATTCAGGGGACAATTCCCATTATGTGCTGCTGTCAAATATTTACGCGACTTCAGACAAATGGGAACAGGCTGAAAAAAATGAGGATGGCCATGGTATAAATAAGGGGTTTCAGAAGACTCCCGGACTAAGTTCAGTTATAATCAGCCGTGTAGAACCGCAAATTACTTCCCAAATTTGTTCTAATAATCACCATCCATGTCTTGAACCATGATGGACCATGTTTGGCTTCTGAATCTATATTGTCAAACATTAATTAGCCCATGAATTGAACATTTAGCATTCCTTTTTTTTTTGTAACAATTTTTTATCTTTTGAAGTTTTAACAACAGTTTAAGCAAAGATATTTTATACTATTATATTGGGAGAAGAAAATTTAATGAATTCTGTTTCTGCTTCTTGCTTTTTACTTTTGCTTGATTATGATTGATGAAATGTTAATAATACCCAAGAAATCTAAAATTTCATTTTTAATTCAAAATGTTCTTTCTTTCGAGTTATTGATCATATTCATGAACTAAACATTTGTTGACGACTCTAATTGTGGGATTTTAGCCTCCAATTCACTTTAAGAACAAAGAATAAATTTTGTTGATCATGGGAAAGATGGAAAAGAAATGCAAATGCAATGACATCCACGTAAGCTTTTGATACTTGGACTTTGCAGGAGGTTCCACTAATGATAGATCGAAACGTGTAGAGAAAGGCTGCATGCTGAAGCCTGGTAAGGACTACGAAGTCAGAAAGAAGAAGCTCGCACCACCCCCCAAACCCAACCGAACCCCCAACAAACCAAACTTACCGCACCTTCCATAAAAAAAATCCAAATAAAAGCAGCGACAAAATGAAAATCTTTAATCAACCGATGTGCCACACGATACAAAAGCTATGGACGGTTCAGATCACATGTCTACTCTTTTTAGTTTTTACGCACAAAATCAATGGTGCTCCCTTTAGTAATTTAAACTTATACCTTCCTCACAATTTTATTAGGGTTGGGGTTTTCCCAGAAAATTTTAGGGTTGGGGGTAGTCGGTCTGTGATCTATCCGATCTATAATACAATCTGATTTCATGGCTTCCTCTGCACTTGAAGAGCATCCACCGGCGGAGAAGAAACAGAAATTGGAGAAAGATGATTCTCAACCTTACATAGAGGTTGAGATCGATGAGGAGCGCGAGATGACGGAGGAAGAGTCAAAAATATATTGTAAGGCTGTTGCAGCTACTGATGTAAGGAAACCCTTTCTTCTTCTTTTTCTTATTTTTTTCCTTTGAACAACTCAATCCCATATATAATCTTTCTTTGTCCTTTTGTTTTGATTTTAAGGGGTTTGATGTTCCCGATTTTCCCAATGTTGAAGGCTGCGGTATGATTGTACCCTTGAGCGTGAATGAAGACACCCTTGAATATCTCCTCCCTTATTCCAAGGCTGCGATCAAAGTTTACAACCGCAACAATGTTAGCATCTCTCTCCTTTTCTTCTTTCTTTTTGGGTATATTGGGTTTGGGTCACTTGCTGACATTATTAGTTAATCTCTCTTTATACAGAAGACTGAGTACGAGGTGGTGCAAGTGGAGAAAGCAATGCATCAGGTTGTTTGTGGTCTCAAGTACTACATAACTTTCCAGGCCAAACTTCCTGCTGATGATGCCACAAAAACCTTTGAAGCACCAGTGTTGAGGGGTATTCCAAAGTACAAAGGCGATAAACCAATTCAGGTCTTCTTCTGTCGGAAGAAGGGCACCAGAACAAGTATGAATGCCTTTAGGTTTTACAAGCTATTAATCGTCATTATAGCTGTGATTGAAGACTTTGTTACTATTGAGCAAAATCTTGGTTACTAGAATGTCAATTTCTATTGAACAAAATTTGTCATTTTGCATTCACATGTAGGTTTAGTGTCTCATTGAGTACTTGAGTTGCTTAATTTCAGAAACATATAATCCCGGATTTGTGATGTATGACATGGCATGTGTCTTTATGATAATTGATATGCATGAGGACAGTTTCATACTATTCTGTCCAATTGTTTCAGTTTTGCTGCTTAGTTTGGTACGTATATATCTTTTTTACATGTATGTGCCGCTGTTATTAATGTTAGAGTTGGCCTCCTAACCTTGTTAGTTGTTTCTGAAATGGTTCTACGTAATAGACTTGTTTAACAGTAATTCGTTGTTTCGCTTCTCATGTTGAGAATTGAAACTTACAGAAAAGTCTTGTTACTGTGGCGATAAAGATGAAGAAATGAAAGGCCAAAATAGAGGAAGTGCAAGCGTCGAAGAAGAAGGGGAAGGTAAGACGGGAAGAATCTCTAGTTGCCGTGTATTTGTTTTCATACTAATTATGCTAAATAATCTGTCATTATAGGTGCTTGAGAGTTGGTGGCAGCCTGCATTTTGCATCTTTTGGAGAAGAACGTTTGAATTATGTTACTTATGCTTGAAGTTGTTTAATTAAATTAGAACCTCTTTGCTTTATGATCTCGGGAATTATTATTATGTAAACTTTGAATCTATCAGATCAGTGGATGGTTATCTTATTATAATACAAGTATTATTTATATATTTGTGTTAACCTGGGAAAACTTTGCACTTTAGAGTTAGTTTTTGCCTTGTGTATGCCTTGCGTTGCAACCCTGCTCTCCCCTATTCATGGCTTTCTTAATCTTAAGAAGCTCTGAACCATTCAAATTCAGTGAAAGCTATCTAGATGGCTATAGAAAATGGAGGTCCGAGTACCAGTACCAGATAACACCTAATTGAGTCGAAGTTGCTGTAGTGCTCGAAGGCCCACGTAACCTTTGTACATGTGAAGTAACCTGTTTTTGCTTATTCGCATTCCTGGGAAGGAGAGGGAAGGGGGCGGTGCGCGATTGTCAGGGGCGAAATTCTTCACTTTGTTTTTACTAGCCAGGGTGTAACTAGTTAAAACCTTAAATGCCTTTTACATCATGATGAAAATACGAGTAGAAGACAAGGTAAAAATAAAAGTTGCAATGTCAATAAATCTAAACTGTCCAATCCAATTTCTTAAAATTCCCATGTCTCCAAAAAGAATTTATGACTGGCAATAAATTTTTTTTTGAGAATTTTACGTATTTTTTGTTTAGTTCTCACAATGACCAATGTCATCATGTCATTTCAAATTACTAAGGAATACTTGCTGGTAAGTAATTAAGTCAAAATATGTTAAAAAAAATAAAGTAAGTAAAACATATATCAATGCAGAATGACCATGTAATGCAATTACTACTTCAATAGCCATGAACCAAATTCCCCCTTAATTCAATTGACAAAATTTCTTAAAAGCTAAAAACAATATATAGTGGTAAATTATAGGGGTGGAATCACGTCAATCTAGTAATTTAGCAATCCAGGGCTCCTCCTTCATGTGGGTATGCCATAATCTAGTGCTATTGCTAAGATAAATAAATGGACAATTAATGTTACCAAGCTACCGGGAAAAAAGGATTTGGCCCGTTTTCTTACCGAGGGTCCTTGGAAGGTTCTTGATCATTAATTACCTATTGGTACAGAGATGGCAGCCAAATTTTAAACCATCAACAGCTACGGTGGGGAAGACGGTAATCCGGATTAGACCCCCGGAGCTCCCTATTGAGTACTTTAATGAAGATTTATTAATGGAGGTTGGCAAGTCACTGGGTAAACCAATTAAGCTGGACACAAATACGAGTATGGCGGTTCGTGGTAAATTTGCACGTCTGTGTGTTAAGGTAGATTTGTCAAAACCATTGATTCCTAAAGTTAGGATTGGTGCATGGGATGGAACAAATTATTGAATATGAAGCACTCCATACTGTTTGCTTCAACTGTGGAATCTTTGGTCATCGTGAAGAACAATGCTTGAATAAAGTAACTAGTCAGGCGAACTCTCAATTTCCTCTTTTGTCCTTTTCATTTGCCCGAACTTTTGTCTCAAATGACCCAGCTCCCTATCTCCCTAATGGCATGTTTGATTCAGTGTAATGAATTAAGGTGTAATAGAATTGATAATTACATGTGCTTGAATAAAGTAACTAGTCAGGTGAACTCTCAATCTCCTCTTTTGTCCTTTTCATTTGTCCGAACTTTTGTCTCAAATGACCCAGCACCCTATCTCCCTAATGGCATGTTTGACTCAGTATAATGAATTAAGGTTTAACAGAATTGATAATCACACTACAAGAAAAAGGCTAAATAGCCACGGAAAACAGGGACGGAAAAATCCGTCCCTAATTTAGCGATGAATTTTTCAACGGAAAAAAAAAATCCGTTGCTAAATCCGTCGCTAAAGAATAGAACGAAGAAATAGGGACGGTAAAATAATCCGTACCCAAATTCGTTGTAAAATTAGGGACGGATTTAGGGAGGGAATAAATTCGAGACGGGTTTAGGGACGGAAATTAGGGTAAAAAAATGGAATAATTTTGGGACGGTTTTAGGGATGTATTTAGTGACGAACAAAGTGAAATAAACGGATGAATATCTACCTTGTTTTTTGGGACGGTTTTAGGGACGGATTGTCAAAATCCATCCCTAATTCCGTCCCAAATGTTAGCCACGAAAAAAAATATATTTTGCCAGCCAAAACGGTGCGTTTTGGCTGGCCATGTTTTTAGTTTTCTCCGCCTCCCTCCCCATCTTCTTTCTTCTTTCTTCTTCATTCTCTCAATTTTCCCATAAGAAAATAGTAGTAAAGGCAAGTTTTGTGTTGATTTGGTGGAAATCAAGGTAATATCTTCAAATATCTTTGTATATGATTTTATTTTAACAATTAACATATGTTATAACTTAAGGAATTAGATAATATTCAGATTTTGATGATTATTTTTAAATTTTAATGTTGAGTTTTGGTGATTTTTTTCCATATGTTAGTGTAAAAGTGTTAGATTTCTTTGAATGTTAATTGATGAGGGTTGTAAAATTGTTAGATTTCTTTGAATGTTAATTGATGAGGGGTTGTAAAATTGTTAGATTTCTTTGAATGTTAATTGATGAGGGTTTAGGTTTAGTGTGATGCTTATTTAATTATGTACGTAACATAAACTAATTAAAATTGAATTACATAATTGTGAGTTTATTTGTGATTGGGTTGGATTGTAATATTTATTTCGTTGTGTATAATTATTTTTATTAATTGTAACTTAGTATTTGATATTAATACGTTTCATATTTCGATTATTGTAATTGTAGAACTTTGATTGAACGGAATTACTTTTATTGCATTTGTTGAGTATTATTTAATTGCAAGAACTTACATTAAGTATCTTGTTTTATATTGTGTGCAATGTAGTTTTTATTTCGCTTAAAATGACCAAATATAATTGAGTTGAAAAATGTAAAAGGAACTTCTTCATATATTTCATAATTCATTGTAGATTTTCATTGCAGTTGTTAACAGTATCGATTAGGGTTCGAGGATAATAATCGAACTAAATTTGTGGGATATTTGACAGGTGAAATGGAAGAGTTGATATGCAGTCGACAATGGATGTATCATTGGAAGGAACCGGGACAGAAGGGTGTAACTGACGAGTTTATAGCTGGTGTTGGAGAATTCATTAGTTGGGCATCAAGTCAAGACGCGTCTTGGAAAAACGGGGAAAAAATTCGTTGTCCTTGCATTAAGTGCAATAATATGCTCTTTTTTTTACCAATGAGGGTTGCACAACATTTGATACTACGTGGATTTAAGGAGCATTATTGGAATTGGGTTAGTCACGGAGAACCATTGTGTAGTATTGAAAATAACGAGCAGCAGCAGCACGAACAAGTGTCATTATCGGATGAGATGTCACATTGGGGTTGCTATGATGAAATGACATGGGATCAGCATATGGTTTTTGATGCTGCATGATCGAGTTTTGCCCAACATAATGAAGATGAGGCCGGACCCAGTGGAGAAGCAGCAAACCAGTATGGATATGAGCAAGATCCATTCACAGAGCAACCTGTGACACAGTTGGACGACAAGTGGTTTGACATCGTGCAAAATGCGGATCGGCCTTTGTTTGAGGGGTCTAGTGAGTCACAGTTGTCTTTTGCTTCCAGCTTGTTAAATGGGAAGTCGGAGTTTAACTTGGCTGAAGGTGCATTCGATTATTTTTGTGATGCCATCAAGAAAGTATTGCAGGAGGAAAATAACTTTCCTCCAAACTATTATCAACATAGGAAAACCATCAATGAATTAGGTTTACCGGTGGTAAAGATTCATGCGTGCAAGAATGGGTGCATGTTGTACTGGAAGGAACATTCAAACTCTGATTGCTGTCAGTTTTGTGGTGAACCTAGATTCAAGGACATTGGTCGACGTGGGGATAGAACTCGTAAAAGAATTCTGACAGCCATTTTGAGATACTTGCCACTGACTCCCTGGTTGCAACGGTTGTACCATGCACAGGCATAGCTGAACAAATGACGTGGCATGCTACACATGAAGCTCAAGATGGGATTATGTGCCATCCATCTTATGCCGAGGCATGGAAGCATTTCGACAGGACATATCCTGATTTTGGTTCAGAAGCTCGAAATGTTAGATTGGGCTTATGCGCAGATGATTTTGCACCGCATGGGCAATTCGGAAGGACCTATTCTTGCTGGCCAGTTATTGTAACTCCTTACAACCTTCCTCCGATGACGTGCATGAAGAGCCCTTACATGTTCTTAACATTGATCTGTCCGAGTCCAAAAAACCCGAAGAAAAACATAGATGTATTCTTGCAACCTCTGATTGATGAATTGAAGCAATTGTTGGAAGATGGGATCTTGACATACGATGCTTCGAGGAATGAGCATTTTCGCATGAGGGCTGCTCTTATGTGGACCATTAATGACTTCCCCGCTTATGGCATGCTATCTGGGTGGAGCACTGCTGGAGTACTAGGATGTCCTGTATGTATGCAAGAGAGCAGAGCATTCGTACTTCCACATAGTAGGAAGGCGACTTATTTTGATTGTCACAGGTGCTTCCTTGACTCGGATTATCCGTACAGGAAGGATAAGAGGTCTTTCTACCGTGGTCGAGTTGAGAGGATGGCTGCACCACCAAGGTTGACAGGGGAAGAAATATATGGACACGTTTGGCATTTGCCCACAGCTATGGATGAGCCGATTAATATGCCTGAATATTATGGCACTCATCACAAATGGACTAAGAAGAGTATTTTTTGGAATCTTCCTTATTGGAAAACAAACTTGATCCGCCATAAACTTGATGTTATGCATATTGAGAAGAATGTTTTTGATGCAGTGTTCGGAACTGTCATGGACTTGAAAGGCAAATCAAAGGACACTTTAAATGCCAGAAAAGACATCAGTGCTATATGCTCTTGAAGTTCAATTGCAGTTGATCCTGAAATCGAGCAACGCACCAAACCTAAAGCTGTTTATAATTTATCCAAAACACAGAAGACAACTATTTTGACATGGTTGAGGAATTTGAAGTTTCCCGATAGGTATGCATCAAATATTGGGTGATGTATTGACATGAATGAAGAGAAGGTTTCCGACATGAAGAGTCACGATTGCCATGTCTTTATGCAGAGACTGCTTCCAATTGCATTTAGAGAGATGTTGCCTCATGGTGTGTGGAACCCTGTGACCGAACTTAGCCTCTTTTTTCGGTGCATATGTTCGAGTATACTGGACATTAATAAGGTTCGAGATTTGAACGAGAAAGTTCCGATCATTTTTTGTAACTTGGAGAAGGTCTTCCCTCCAGCCATGTTCGATTCAATGGAACACGTGGTTGTTCACTTGCCGTACGAAGCATTAGTTGGAGGGCCGGTTCAATTCAGATGGATGTATCCCTTTGAAAGGTAAACTAACAACTTTTTTATTTTGAGGACACCTGATAATTTGAGTGTTTATAATTTTGTTGAACAATGTGTATACGTGCATCCTAATATATGTTTGTTTAATTGAATTCATATAGGTTCCTTCATCAACTAAAGAAGACAATTTGTAACAAGGCTCACCTTGAAGGATCAATTTGCGAAGCTTAAATTGCACAGGAATTTAATTACTTCACGCAAAATTACTTTCATTCTGACGTGTATTGTCACACGAAGCGACCTAGGCGCAATGATGAAGGATTAGCCAATGAGTCTCTCAAACCGTTCTCCATTTTTAACTATCCAACCCGATTTCAGGGTAAGGAGAAAACGAATTGGCTTGGTGAGAAAGAAGAACGTGTAGCACATACGTATGTTTTGTGAAATTGTCCGGAGGTGCAACCCATCTTTAAGTAAGTTAATAGCAGGTTTTCACAAGGAAATCATTTATTTCATTATATGTAGTTTGTTTCACTTATACCGATTTGTTTTTACCCCAGCTCCTTTGTCCAATATTATCGAAATGATGGATTTGATCAGCGTACCATTGATGATTCGATTGACGCCCATTTTGCCGATTGGTTCAAGCGATATGTTAGTACAGTTCGATTTTGATAATTAAACTGTCTAGAGATTTGTAGAGATTTAAAGGTATGAGTTTGATTATTCTAACTCTTGGGTTATTACATACAGCTTGATGCACCGGTTAATTGAGCAAAGCATATTGATGATTTGCCGGTGTTTATGCTACTTGCTTGGCCACCTTCAAGGAAGGCAACCTCTTGGCCCGGTGTGTTTATAAACGGGTATAACTTCCACACTCTTCAACGTGGAGCTGGCAAAGCCACAATGAATTGGGGTGTTTGTGTTCGAGGCACAAACACGGACGATCCTTCCACCAGTTATTATGGCCTCCTGAAAGATGTTTTGGTCCTTGAGTATAATTCTTCAGACAGCATGGCCATAGTTGTTTTGTTCGAGTGTGATTGGTTTGACCCTATCAACGGAATGAAGGTTCATCAAGATTACAAGTTGGTTGACGTCCATCGGCAAAAGATGTATAAGAAATATGATCCATTTGTTTTAGCACAACAAGCCATTCAAGTTTACTTCTGTGATTATCCGGGAGCTAGCAGAGACAGAGCTAATTGGTTGGCTGTCTGTGAGACAAAATCGAGGAGAGTTGTTCAAAATGTTACTGAAGAAGTTGAAGATGATGCTCCATACCAAAATGAAGAGATCGTGCAAACCCTAGCTGTTACCACTAATACAGATGCAGTACAATTGTTTGACATGGCTGGTATCAACTTAGCTGTTGACTTAGGGGAGCTTCGACCAATCGCAAAATTGGACAACTCGGAGGATGAGTTCGATTCAGCAGAATCAACAAGTTGCTCCGATGACACTGATGATGATACTGGATATAATCCAAATGAATTTTAACTTGCTTTGTACCAAGATTGTAATGAACAGATGCCATAATTATATTTCGCCAATTGCATTAGCAATATGTTAAGTTATGTACAAGTTCATGCAATCGTAAAGTTTTACTAATTCTCCAATTACTTTTAACATAATTTTTAATCTGGGAGTGATGTTATTATAATTATATGGTGTGAAGGGAATAAACTAATACCCACCTCGAGGTAATTCTACAAAGATTTCATAAAAACTAATTTGTCACGCCCCGACCCACAGGCTCGGCCACGCGACAACCGCCGTACCACCTAGAGATGCGAGCCTCGTCAGGCTGGCAACCAAGATGGCACAAGGCTTAAAAATAAAGGATATTCGAGCAATATATGAAATCATGCGATAATATCATAGATAATATAGTTCAAAATATTTAAAATAAAATATCACATCTTACGGTGTTCCATGCAGCGGAAAGTATTATTTATAAATACTCAAATATATATGTAAGATGCAATAATATTCCGAGCCAAGATACACAAAGAAAAATGAGGTGGCACCTACAGTATAGTGTCCACAGAGACAACTGGGATCACTGGCCACCGGGACGTCCGCCGTCCAAAGACTGATGATCTGAGAACAAAAGTGAATGGGGTGAGTACATAAACTTGTACCCAGTGAGAGACTCGGTTATAAAGACCGATCACCTCAGGCTGGGGATATGAAATAATCCAAATATTAATTTAATAAACCATTTACTGAAATATAGTAAATCCCAAACCAAATCAAATATCAAATCCATAATAATATTTACATAAGGGCTGGCATCTGAAATTGTCCCAATAAGGTATACCCGTGCACTGGGGTATCCACTGGACCGTCAAGGGTTACTTTATACTTTTAAAACATTTTTATTTACTTTACTCTCTGACCCATTCTCTTGACGTTTGCCTTACTGTGGTGGAACACAGCATATAGAAGTCCTGGCGAGTTTTCCTACGCGCCTCTCGCACTCAGGAGCGACTCACCGTGCCCCTCGATAGGCGGTCCACGACTGAGTAACGTGCATGCTTACAACTCGGTCCACGCTGCCACATATTGGAGCCCCGAGGACTATGTTAAATTTCTCATCTCTTAGGGGTATCGTTCCCCATACAATAATCAATAATAATACCAATCTCTCAGGGGTATCATTCCCCATACAATAATCAATGATAATTTCAATATATATAATTTATTAAAATTCCCACCCTTTAAATCATTTGTAAACTGGGTGTGTGAGGGTGGACAATTCATATCCCAAAACATATATAATCAATTTAATAAAGCATTTATAAATAAATTTGAAAACGGTTAACCCTCAATGGTCAACCAATATAATCCAAGCCACTCACAAGTGAGGAGAGTTGTATACTCCCCGATTACCCACGAATGCCTTAGCTCAAATTGCTACCGGTCCAAATCTCGTACAATCAAGTACCTAAATAATCAAATTAAAATCTAATTTGATTAATAAAGGGATTCAACCATCAACAAAATCATAAATCAAAACCAATTAAAGGTCTCGGACTAAAATTGGCAAGTCCGGAAATCAATTGAAGCTAATTGGAGTCAATTGGGGTCAAATGGGGTCTAGGGTTGTAAAATTACCAAAATACCCCTAGTGCTACAGTGACAAGTCGGTAGGTGGCTCACTCCCGGGCGGGAGTGAGCCAAAATGGGATGAAATCCCACAAATTGGCAGCTCCGGTGTGGGACACAGTAGGTCCGGCGCCGGACCTAGCTCCAGATCATGACCGAGTTCGGCTTTTCATCAAATCGAGCTCGGTTTGAGTTCGATTCATCACCAATCCGCACCAAAATTGAAACACAGCAAGTTAAACACATGATCTATGAATTTACAGCTTCAAGAACGGAATCAAACAATAAATCATGCTCAAATTTTGGATCAAAACATCAAGAGTTGACTTTACTCGGGCAAAACAGAAATCTTAACTTCAATCATCAAATTCTCTTAGCTCAGACCATGAAATCAAGCGTATAAGCTATTAAATTAAAGCTTGATGAGTCTAGAACAACATACCAAATTCTCAGCCAAAACGCACGGTTGAATCAAAAGATATGAGCTAATGAACAAACTGTCGCCAAATTTCCAGATTTCTAGATTTAATGATTTCCTTAGAAATCTTGATGTTTTGATCTTCAAGGAGGCAAGATAAGTTGATATTGATGATTGATGAAGTGTTTGAAGAGGGATTGAAAGCTTGGTTCAAAGAGAATTGAAGAAGAAGGCTCGGAGAAAATGGAGAAGAGGGGAAATGTGAGAAATGGGGGTCTCGGCCATCCGAGACCCCTTTAAAACCAACGGGTCCGGCGCCGGAGTTGGCCCCGGACCCGACCAACTCCGGCGCCGGAGTCAAGGTTTCCATAGTTGACTCCGGTCAACTCACAACCAATTGTCTCGGGTCTCGATTTCAAGTGGGGCCCACATCCCCGGACTTCAATTTTAGGATTTTTAAGCTTGAAATTGAGCTAGATGAAGTTTAAAACATCCATGGGAAGTCAAATTTGGTATTTTAACAAGACAACAATACATAATTATACAACTTGACACGTGCGGACTAGGTCCGGGCGTGTCATAATTAGGGACGGATATAGCGACGGAAACCGCTAAATCCGTCCCTAAAACCATCCCTAAAATAAGTCATTTCATATCACGCTTAGCAACGGTTTTAGCAACGGAAAAACATAAAACCATCCCTAAGTCCGTTGGAATGCTTATTTGTCCTTTGAATATTAGCAACGGATTTAGGGACGGTAGTGGTCTCATCCCACCCTAAATCCGTCCCTAAATAAGGGTTAAAACCCTAACCCGAAACCCTAAACTATAATTTTCGTCGCAAAATCCGTCCCTATTTATTGATCTTAGGGTTTAAGGACTTTTTGGTACCTCAAACCCTACGGTTTAATTGTATACCGTCCCTAACCATGATATTCGTCCCTAAAACCGTTGCAAACGCAATTTCTGTTGCTATAACCGTTGCAACTCATCAATCTCATATAATATCGATAGAAGGCCTAAACCGGCTCATTCGTCTTTCAATTTACCATTCACCAACTATAAGCTATCATAGGTATGTAGATGAGAGTATCAGAAAGTTGGATCACTTATTGGAAGCCTCTACAAGCTTTAAATTTGTTTGGAACGAAGAGTACTCGATGTGTTAGTAACATAACTATAGTATTTGACAAATACGTTTGTATATTTCATATAAACCCGATGTGGTTTAAAGTTTACACATAGGTAGTGGGTTATTTTGACCAAATTGCATATATAATTGAAAGTAATTGTCTACGTTCTTCATTTAATTGGAAATTGGCAAAAAAAAATCGATTTTTAACAGTAGGGATGGATAAAACCGTCACTATATCCGTCCTTATATGAAACATTCGTTCCTCTTTTCGTCTCTATTCGATAATTTATCCTATTATTAATAATCAAATAGGAACGGACTTAGGGACGAAAATATAGCATTCCGTCCCTAAAACCGTTCCTATAAGAAATAATATGGCGCTTGATTTAACCCGCTAAAAATTTTTTTTTTAACTTAGGGGCGGATTAGGGACGGAATGCTATATTTCTGTCCCTAAGTCCATCCTTAAGCAAAAATAATTGGCGCGTTTGTTCCCACCAATAATTTTGGTTTTTCTCTAGGGACAGAAATTGGGACCGAATGTTTGAAATTTAAAATTCTGTCCCTAAGCCCGTCCCCAACCTGAGCGTCTTTCCAATTAATTTTTTTAAATGTCGGTCGTTTAACGACGAAATTAGGGACGGTATTAGGGATCTCCGTCCCTAAATCCGTCCTAAAACTCACCCACTTTTGAATGGCTTTCTGCATTCCTGCTGTATATTAGGGACGGATTATTAAATTTTCACTTATTCTGGAGCGGTTTTAGGGATGGATGTTTGCAATGCCGTCCCTAAATTCGTCCCTAATAACTACGACTTTTCAGACTTTAGTTGTGGACAGCTGTTATTTAGGGACGGATTTAGGGATTTTCAGTTATTTAGGGATGGATTTAGCTAATTCTGATGCTAAATCCGTCCCTAAATCCGCTCCAATTCATTAAATAAATTCGGGCTCCAGCCCTTCTCCCCCCATTTCTTTCTTCTTCTTCTTCTTTCTTTCTTCTTCTTCCCTCCTCCCCCCCCCCCCTGCGGCGAGCCAGCTGTGCGCAACGCCATTTCCTCACCGTCGGCCGCCTTCTGCTCCGTCACAAGCGGCGGTTCTCTTCCTCTGATTGCCGGCGACGCTATCCCGGTTCAATCCCGAGCAAATTCCGTACAATGACGGTATAAATTAAATTATTTTCCTTAATTTAGTTTTCTCTTTGTTAATTTTTAATGTTTGCTTTGGTGTTTGTTAATTTGTTTGATACGTTTAGAGTTATATAATATCAATAATGTGTTTGTTAACATGTTGAATAACTTTAAATATTAATTAGCATTATTAGTTTAAATATATATTAATTAGTAAAAATTCTAATTACTCTAATTAGTATTATTAGTTAAAATATTTCATAGTTTGGTAATTAGTATTATTAGTTTAAATATTATTAGTTTAAATATATAATAAATAGTAATAATACTAATTACTCTAATTAGTATTATTAGTTTGAATATATAATAATTACTAATTACTCTAATTAGTATTATTTGTATAAATATATAATAATTATTAATAATACTAATTACTCTAATTAGTTTAATTAGTTTAAGTAATACTTTGTAATACTACTAATTACTCTAATTAGTTAACTTAGTTTAACTAATAAATAATTTGTAATATTACTAATTACTCTAATTAGTACCATTAATTTATAGATATAATACTTAGTAATTATACTAATTAGTCTAATTAGTCAAATTAGTTTAAATATTAACTCATTAGTAGTTAATTTAATAAGTTTAAATATTAAATATTAATTAAAATCTAATAACTTTGTTAATTAGTGTAGTAAGTATAATTACTTAAATAATGTCAAACATAAAATAGTAATATATCTAATTAGTTTCAATATTAACTCATTAGAACAACATTTAACTATAGTAATGCGTTAATAGTATAATAATTATTTAAAAATTAAATACTAATTTCTTTAATTACTTTAACTAGTTGTTCATTACTAAATAGTTTAGTATTATATAACCATTAAATACTAATTTCTTTAATTAGTTTAATAATTAGTCAAATTAGTAAGTAGTTTAATGATGTCAAACATTATATACTACTTAGTTGAATTACTTTAAATATTAAATCATTAGTAATTAGTTTAATCTGTTTAAATATTAAATATTCAAGTCTAATAAGTTTGTTAGTTTTTAATTAGTTTAATTACTTTAATAAGTTGAATAAGTTTAAAAGGATATTTGGTGAATTAGATTACAAATATTTAAATCATAATATTAATTAATTTATTAAATCAATGAATAAACTAAATATAATTATATTTAATTAATAATACTATTCAATAATCATTTTAATTAAATAATTTATTTAATTAAATTAGTTACTTAGTTGTAATTATAAAATTTGTTAATTTTAAAATTAATACATAATTGTAATAAATTAGTTTATTATTAATGATAAGCCACAATTTTGTAGAGTTCACAGCACAATGATCATCCCTCGAGTTCCGGTAGAGGACGAGGTCGATCGGCCAGTTCTGGTTGAGGGACTTCGGGACTCAGTCACACCATTCAGGATCTCCCTCATTCGGTCATCCTGCTTCGCGATTACCACCACCTCCACCCCCCGTTCTACCTCAGGAGACGTTCCCATCCCCACCTGTTCCGGCTTCGCAGCATACACATGTGCTTTTCAATATTTATTAACCAAAATTGATTAACTGTCATGAATGTTCTTATATATAATTAATTAAACTAACAATTTTGTTATAATATTCCGTACTTAGCCGACATCTGGATCAGCGGTTCGATCTCATTCCCCATCACTTCCGTTGCTTCCAGATATTGGTCTACACTCCTCCATTCCTACATCTAGCCATGCTCCTTCAGCACAGCGTTCTGGTGCATCTCCATCTCCATCTCCACCCCCAGTTCAGGAGGTGACAGTCGGAGGATTGATGTACCGCCTTGTGTCGCCAGCACAGACGCCTGCTTCCCAGCGAGCCTCCTCTTCCCACACTGCCCCGTCGTCTTTCCAGCCTACACCTGCCTCCTAGCCTTCCCAGCCCTCCCAGTTCGCCCAGCCCGCCCAGCCCACCCAGCCCTCTCAGCCTAATGTGTCCGGCCCATCTCAGCTAGATCCCCCGATACCGATGACCTTGGCCACGATTTACAAGTAAAATCTTAACTTTCTTTTAATTTTTTAATGACTCTTAATTATATTTACTTGTTTTTCTTACTAACTACCTTTGATAATGGAATTTTGAAGGGATGAGAAGACAAATAAGAGGGTGAAGACAGAGATCAAGCATATCATCTACAGACATTGGATCGAGCCGTGGTTGTCCTGGATGAAGGTTCCGCATGAGACGCGCACCCGTATGTTCGATTTATGGATGGTAAGTCATAACCTACATTAATTATTTGTTTATTGATATAATTTAATTATTACATTATATTATTTGACTATTTTATTTAATAATTATTATTACCATTGCTTAATTTGTTTAATTGAATTATGACATTATTATTTGCGCACTTTCATTATTTCTTTTTTCATTACAGAGGCGTTACTTGTTCCCCGCCGAGGAGAGTAAGGCGGCACGGGCCTTCTTCGATGCCACAGCCGACAAATTCATCAGGCATGAGCTTAGCCGGGCTCGGAGCATACGTAGGGCACCTACTTGGACTTCAGACCATGTCTGGGACCGCCTCTGTGCACAGTGGGATGCCGACCCTACTTTCAAGCGTCACATCGAGGTGAACAAGAAGAATCGTAGCACTGAGCAGGCGATTGTATATAGAGGTTGTAGTAGGGGCACTGCATTCCACTGGTCCGATTTGATAATAATTAAATCCATATTTTATTTTGCTTAAGTTTTTTATTTCATAAATATTTTTCTTATAATTATTTAACACATTTTTCGCTTTTGTAGGTTAAGGAGGCGGATGGTGATCCCGGTCCTGTCACATTATTCGACAAGTTGTACAAGACCAAGGCGGATGATTATCCAGAGGGTCATGCCAAGACCATTGCTGTAAGTTTAAGTACTTAAATATATAATTATTGAAGTTAAAGTTTAAGTAATTATAACTCATTATATATAATCATCTTAAGTAATTACTTATAGAATTGTACGTTCATTTAGTTTATTGTTATATAATTATTCAATTTAGAATAAGAATATTCTATTAATATTATACTTCACACACATGCATAAATTAATTTATATTCTTTTTTTAGGAGGATTATGACCGAACGATTGCGGAGGCACGTACACGAGCTGCCGATGACTCGGAGGTCAACCCGTATACAGTCTTTCAGAAGGTAGCGGGTGGCGAGCGCGGTCGGATGCTAGGGTACGACGACTTAGTTCACCACCCCCAGTTTCAGGCTGGCTCTTCTTCCATCCCAACTCAGTCGTAAGAGAATATTTCCTTGCAACAACAGATGGCCGACTTGCGCTTCGATGTCGACAGGAGGCTAGAGGAGGCTGCACAGGAGTCTGCTCGATTGTTGGCAGAGAGAGATAGAGTGTGGGAGCAGCACTTACAGTAGATGCAGTAGATGATAGGCCGTTTTTCTCCGCCTCCGGGAGCTCCGCATCTGACAAACGAGCCACCTCCGTACGCTCAGGCTAGGACCGGAGAGTCCATCTCGCAGGTACAGCATCAGCCACAGGACGTCCATCATGCGGCCCATCAGGGCGAGGGCCAGGGCCAGGGCCGGGGCGAGGGCGATGGCGAGGCCGAGGATGACTTCGATGAGATTGCCTCCCATTTAGGTGATTTTTAGATTTATTTTTGTACATTTCATGTATACAACATTTACAGTAAATATATAAAATTAGAATTTATTATTCATTTTGGTCTATTTTAATATTATTTTATATAGTAATAATAATAATAATATTACTAAATAATAATAATAATAATAATAATAATAATAATAATGATACGATTAAATATTATTATAATAATAATATTATTATTTATTATTATTACTACTACTTCATAAAAAATTAATAATAAATCATCACTAAATATATAAAATATTATTTAAAAAAATTAATTGTTTTTTTACATTTTTCCGTCCCTAAAGCATAAACCCTAAACCCCTAAGTCCATCCCTACATCCATCCCTAATAATCAAATCCGTCCCTAAAACCGTCCCTAAGCAAGAAATCCATCCCTAAATCCCTCCCCAAAAGAAATCCGTCTGTCGAGACGTTTTACCGCTCCGACGATAAAATGACATGGCGTAAAAATATTTGGAACTAAACAATCTAAAAACAAATGGAGTCGCCACTAACCTTTTATTTTTAATAGGTGTGGTTAGTCACCTACTTATTAAACCCAACATAAATCTAGAAAGATTATGTCAAGTTAAGGAAAGAAACTGATCTACGAAAAAGATTTTAGGTTCGTGAGTCGGTTACACTTGGAGAAGGATTAGCACCCCCAAGAAGCCCGGAAATCGGTACCACAAAAGTCTTAAAAATATTTTACTTGGGAAATAATAATAAAATATGTTTAAAATCATTTTAGGAAAAACATAATTTCGAATGTTGGAATAAATATTCCTTTTAATGTGGGACAAAAATCCCATTGAATAGTTAAATCCAAAAATTAAAAAAAACTTAATGTCGGAATGAACATTCCTTTTAATGTGAAAATCCATAGCCCAATTTTGAATTTGAAGAAATTTCCTACTTAGAATGGAGATTCAATTTCTAACTAGGAATAAATATTCTTCAAAAAAATCAAAGTCAAATTCAAAAATGAGGATAAATATCCTTTTGAAAAACAAAGGTTTAATTTTAATTTTAGAAAGTCTCAATTATGAGAATATTAATCGAAACCTTCTAGAAAACATTTCGCAAAAAAGTTGGGATAAACATCCTCAAATTCGTGTTTTGAAAATCACATTAAGAGACTTTAATTACGATTTCTCAAATTAAAATCTCTTAGAAAGATTTAATTTTAAAACAATGTCGGAATAAATATTCCTTTTAATTTGATGAAGTGAATAGTTTGACAAAAATTTAGTTTGATAGGAAGATATTTTGAAAAATTAAAAATTAAAAAAAAGTTAAAAGAAAATAAATATTCCCTTTTATTGAAAAAGAAATAAAAATAAAAAAAGAGATTTTGAAAGTGATTTTTTCATAAAATTTGGATTAATTTGAGAGGCCTTAATTATAGTTGAAAAATTAAGATCTCTCCAAAAACCTTTAAAACATGTTTTGAAATTAATGTTGGAATAAACATTCCTTTTAATTTAATTGGGCCTCTTAAGCAAGAGATTTTCTTAAAATGAAATAAAAATAAAATATAAAAGTAAAAATAAAATAAATAAAAAATAAAAGATTTTGGAATTAACATTCCTTTTTGTAAAAAGAAAATTTTTGGAGTTCATTCGCAAATTTTAAGAAATTAAAGAAATCATAAACATGATGTATGCTTTTTATGAAAATCAAATGAGCAAAATATATTTTTCATTTTTGAAGGGATGAAAAATTCTCCCGGGCCCGATCGGACTCCCGATTAGACACCAAGAAAACATCTCATAGGAGAAAACCTTCAGAAACCTCAGACTCCCGAGGCATCTTTCGGTTACCCCATGCATATGAATTTTTGAAAAAAACAATGTTCTAATTTTAATTATGCATGAATGGGACAAGGAAACATGGGTTAGTATATATATATACACAATTAATCACACAATATAAAATGGTAAATAAATAGGACATGGAAATTTAAAGTCAATTTTACAAAATCAAATTGCATAGCAACTAGTTTAACACAAATAAGTAAGCTTAATTTAAATAAATACATTTACAAGGTCCAAGAGGTAATTTCTATACAAAATTTAATTCATAATTGAATAAATATATGTGCAGGGGCAAAAAGGTAATTTTACATGCAATATTCAACTTTTAATCAACCAAACATACATATAAGGGCAAAACGATAATTCAATGCAAGATTCAATTTAAAGTTCATGCAAGGGCAAAACGGTAATTTTATTTACAAGGATAAAAAGGTAATTTCACATACAAGATTAAGAAGGTAATTTCACATACAAGATTAAGAAGGTAATTTCATACACATGATACAATTACTAATTAGACAAAAATTCATGCAAGGGTAAAAATAATTTTACATACAAGGGCAAAAAGGTAATTTTACACACAAGATTGGTTTTTAATTAAACAAACATATAATCAAGGGTAAAAAGGTAAGATTAAATAAATATTCATACAAGAGCAAAAGGGTAATTTTACAAACAAGATTAAATTTCAAATTAAGCAAATAAGGATTTAATGACAAAAAGATAATTTAACAAGGCCAAAATTAAGTTCTAAATTAAATAGACGTTTACAAACATAAAAATATAATTTTTAAACAACCAAGATTTGTTCTCTTTATTTAAATAAATAAAAAAAATAAAATAAAAATAAACTCAAAGATTTAATTTTTATTCACCAAGGTTTTATTTTTAATTAAACAAAAAATGTTTACAAGTTTAAAATTATAGTCTTTATAATTTAAATCGAAATTTTAACCCAAACAATCAAATTTACAACATTAAAGGTATAATCTTTATGACCAAGACTAGATTTTTTTTTTAAACAAGCAAGAATGAAAATAAACTCAAAAATGTAATCTTTCTAATCAAGGTTAAAACTTTTAATTAAACAAGCATATGGAACATACAAAACATGCTTCAAAAAAATAATAAAGTTAGGAACTTTTTACATAATCACATAAATAATTAAAAGAAAATCCATATTAACAAAAATAAAATAAGTAAAAAGGCATAATCTTAAATATTCTTAAAGCATGCTTTAAACTAATCAAATTTATAAATCATAAATATCAACAAAAATTAAAGCTAACATTTTTGCATGAAGTTAACATAACAAAGCAAGAACATTGCATTTAAAGCAAAAAAAATGAAAGATAAAAACAAGAGCTTTACCTAAAGAGTATGAAGTTTTACACCAAAATTAAAAAAAAAAGGCTTTGTGGAGAAGAGAATGACTAAAAGTTGATAAACAACAAGCCTTTTCTCTATTTTCTCTAGTCAAATTCTAAAAAAAAAGAAAAAATAAAAGAAGAAAAATGGAAAGCTTCTCTTTTTTTTTTTTTTCGAACTGCCTTTCTTCTCTTTTTTTTTTTTATTTTCGAACCCTCTCTGCTTTCTTTTTGGAAGACTGGTTCATCTGTCTCCAGTGTACTCTCCTCTCTTCTATTTTCTTTTTGAAGAAAGCTGAAGCTCTCTTTTGTGCTCCTTTCTTTCTCCTTTTCTCTGCCTAAGAGATGACAAAATTTTTCTCTCCCCCCCGCTGCCTGCTCTCCGTTTCCTTCCTCTGTTTATAGCCGAATGGGATCCAACTTGATGATTTTTTTATTAATTGTGAAAGATGATAAACTATAATTGAGGATGGGTTGGCAATAATGGTGGATGGGCTGCCGAGAGGTGCAGCTGGCTGTTATGGGTAGCATTGGCAGCATCCGAGATATGCAGCTGGTGTTATGGGCTGCGCTGCTATCTGGAAGAGACTCCACTCCTTGTTTGAATTTCTCAAGGTCTCCATTCTGTTCAAGGCAGCACCGTGTCTTAATTCAACCAACACAGCCACCACCATAAGCATGGACAACGTAAACTTGTTCTCACGTTCGGTGAAGCTTGCACAAGCCAAGCTACGGTCTACAGAGAGACAAACCCGAACGGTTTCGATGGTCGACGGCCTGAAAGGCTGAATCATTCAACAGCTCCAAAATTAATGGTGCATATTCACGAGTAGCAGCTGGGAAGATGACTTCCAAATTTCAGTACATGGACCAAACGGGCACGTTATAAAGCGAGCAAGAGGAGCAGTTGTGCTTGTCGCACTCCAGCGCTATCCTTAGCAGACCGTACTGCATCTCTCTGGCAAGGTATGCGGTGGGGACAACGAACTCTAGAAGAAGAAGAGGGGAGCTTCGCGTGTCATCCTGGAGGCAGAAGCTAACACGCCCCTTCCTGTATCCGAAGAAGGTTCCTGTCACCGTTGAAGTTGTGCCATGGCTTGATTCTATGTCGCTGGAGACCGAGTCTGAAGGTTGGAAGCCGCAACAGGGGACCATGCACTCCACAAGCGACCGGAAAGATCGTCGGAACCTAACTTCCCTACCACACTCCACCGAGGTTGCCGTGTCCATTATATTTATATGAAGAGGGCCTCTCTGGCTCCCAAGGTCTATCATCATCCTCATCTCTTTATATATATATTGTCGGTGTGGGTGCCTGCCTGCACAAATAAAAATTTAACCGAAAAATAAAAAGAAAAGGAAAAGAAAGAGATGGCAGTGGGAGAACGACTTTCTGCAGTGTAGAGACACTAGCTAGTAGTAGTTATTAGCTTGAGTAAAATCAGGTTGCCTCTGGTCTGCCTATATATAATAATAATGTAATAAACTGTAATGCTAAGCAGTAGTTGGTGGAGGAAGGAAGGCGAGGGCCGAGGTGGGTGGCGTGACTGAGTGGCTGAGCCTGGATTACTGGCCTGAATGCAGGTCGAACGGTGGCTGGTCGTGGCGGGGCCGGAGTTGTTGTCGCGATGAGCTGCCACTACTGTGGTGGCTGCTGCCGTGGAAGGAGTCGAGGAGGAGCATGGGATGGTGAAGGCAGCTAATTGACTGAGGAATGTGCTCTGTTTTTTTTTTTTTTTTTTTAATCTCCTAACTTGTTCTTCTGCTGTCTGAAGCATTGCTCTGAGCTTTCCAGTGACCAACTTGCAATCATACAATTGCTCTCGTGCTTTGGATAGAACTTGGCCCATAGCCTTAATTTTCTCGTGTGCACTGTGGGATAGATCAGCATCAGCTGATGACTCTCCTAAGGCACGCCGACAATCTTTGAGTTTACTCTGCAGTTCAACTAGCAACTCAAGCCTATTTTTCATCTTTGCAATACTTACATAAATCTTTGCCATTATAATTTGATCCCTCATCAAGCGCACTGTGGAATCGGGGTTATCATTCTCATTTTCTCTCCTCCATATATTGTATTTGCCCAGAACTACAGAGTCCACAGCTTTGGATCATTCAATAGCTGCATTTTCGAGTTGCACCAACTCAGCAGCCTGCTTCTCACGCCTTTTTTTTTTTTTTAAGTTGCCTTCGAAGTGTTTTCGCAGGTGCATCACGTGAATGATCATCTTCTAGAGCCTTTGCCTCTTTTACTCGTGGCATTTCTTGCTTCAAGTCTGAAGCCTTTTGATTTGACTGAGAAGAAGCATTATCCTCAACGGAAGTCTCTATCCCAATTACTTTCCATGATGCAGATAAATTGCCTTTTCTGAAAGAATCAAGACTTAGTGACCCCAAATCAACTGTGCTTGTAGTGACAACATCAATGACCTCTTTAGTGAAAAGTGATCTGATAGAAAGCAAATGCTTTTTATTGGCATCAGTTAGTCTAGAACTCATAAATAATAAAAAAAAGTGGGAAACAAACAAAAGCAAAGGAATCTTTTGGTATAGTGGCGTGTAGATAAAGGGAAATGGAAACGCGGGGCCAGGGAGAATAGCAGTGGAGTATGGCTGTATTAAAAGAAGAAAAGGGCGGGGGCAATGACTTCTAATTATACCTTTATACATAAATATATATATATATATATATATGTACACATAAATATATATGAGCATATATAGATATATAAATACATATAAATATATACATATAAATATATATTTATATGTATACATATAAATGTATATATAAATACATATTTATATATATATATACATAAATATATATATACATGTATATTTTGTATGATAACCGAGTTAATTTGGTTCAGTCTTTGGCTTGTTTGGCTTTGGCTTTGCATAACAACGAATTGACTCGGGTTTTTTTTTTTTTGCTTTGCATGGGAGCTGATTCAACCCAACTTTGACTTCTTGATTTCAGGTTCAAAATTACCTACAAAGTAACGGAATGAAATTAAAATTAGATGAGGTAACAAAGATAAACTAAACTTTAAAAGGATAAACAAAATTTGAAAATGACCAATTAATTAGTTGACTAATTAATCAATTAATCAATTAATTAATTGATTAAAATTTAAAAATAAGTGTCTACACCGTCCCTAAATCCCTCCCAAAATCAGTTCATAAAAACCTTTCAGCGATTACAGTTTGGTACGGAAAAAACCGTTTCAAATTCCGTTGCTATATCTGTCCCTAATTCCACTGCAGTTGTTGCCTATCCGTCGCAAAATCCATTTCAAATGTCTTTACCTTGTCTCGTGGTTTCCACCGGATTTAGGGACGGATTTAATTATCCATCCCTAATTATTAGGGACGCTCGTATAGGGACGGAAAAAAATCCGTCCCTAAATCCGTTGGAAAAGCTTTTAGGAACGGATTTTTCATCAAATTCCGTCCCTATTTCCGTTTCTATGGACCCTTTTTTTAGTAGTGTCACATGGAGTTGAATTGGACTGGAATAGAATTGAATAGGCTTGTCAATGTTTTAGTTCATGGAAATTGAATAGAAGTGAAAAGGTTATTCTTATGTTTAGTTGGGTTTAATTGGAAGGGAATAGGAACTAAATTAATCATAAAATTACCATTGTACCCTAAAAAATATTAACAATACCAATTTAACATCTATGTGCTCTTTCAATAAGCCTAAGGTATTGTTTGCTTCTTCTTTTTTCAAGATAGGAGCATTCATTTACTCCATGTAATATCCATAACTAAAATTAGTTTTAACAATAACTATAAGAAAATAAAGGGAAAGATGATCATATAAAATACAAAGCACCCAAAAATTTTAAATAAAAAAGAAGTATGGTCCATAATACTATCATGTATCTTTCATGTTCATATGTTTTCCTTACAAAAGACATCCACAATAAGCATATAGGAATCAATACCCTTGAAAAATGGAAATCCCACTCTGCCTAGTCAGATTTTTTAATCGTACACTTGCACTAGTATTTTCAGATAGATCTCCACTAGAGTCCCAAAAACCTTGTAGCCACTTCGAAAGAAGTTCTACTTGGCTTCATTGTTCCTCTTGCAATCAAAGGACTTCTAGTAGTTCTTCTTTGGTCTAGAGAGAATCAAACCATAATTCCAAAGGCATAAATTAATTGAAAGAAAATAACCTGGAGCTAAAAAGTTATAACAGGCACATACCTTTCCCGAGTGAAACGTGTTGCACTCTCAGCTATGCAAGCATAAGAATCATCAACTTGCTTAAGCATTACCTGCTAAGGTCTTTGTAGAAATTCTGAGTTGGAATGCAAAATCTGTTTCTTGTTGGAATTCTATCAAGAACAAGCAAGCAACAACATCAACACATAACCAAGTCACAAAGCTCCTTAAACCAATGAAAAGAGAATCCAAACAACCTATCATAGAGCCAAAACTCAACAACATATCAGCAAGAAACAAAAAGTTACACCAATGTCAGGAACAGAGACACAACCAGATATTTCAAATATCCAGCAGCATAGTGAAGAGAGGTAAGCAAAATCTGCCACTTACATTTTTTTAAAGAAAGAAAGCAATTTATTAATTCCATTTAGCAAGTTTACCAAAGCAACAACTAACCATGATGAACAAATTAATGATAACTTATCAAACACATTGCAGAATCCTACTTGGAACCTGATTAAACCTAATCAAATAATCCTTAAGCCTACCCTTTATGTGTAACTTATGAAACTTGAAACATCTTTTCATAGACAAATTAAAATAATTTGCAACAACCTGAAACTATAATCTCATCATCAACAACTTATAAAACCTGACACAATTGAATGGAATGAAAGATACTTCAATAACGCACAATTTGACCCAATTCAGAAATGAAGGTTTGCTATATCAAACTAAAATAATTTGCAATAACTGCAAGCTGATTCTTAATTTTGAAAACATTTACACACTTCTCATACTCCAAACATGTCTAAAGTTTTGCTAGACCATGGCCAAGGCTTGACCAATTTAACTCATTAACTATGACTTGATTCAAATGTACCAACTACCAAAAACCATTTTCTCTCCCTACAAAGTCAAGAAAATATTTTTTAATATAAATTATAACTAATCAAATCGCAGGCCACCAAATTTCTCTCCTTAATTAGTTTATTATACCAAGTTGCACCGTTAATTTGATTTAATAATGCATTTAAGAAGTAACGAGTCAAACATGCAGAGTTTGGAATTCTTTAAAAACATGAACAAATAGAAATCAATATGCATCAAATTATGGTAATAGTAAACACTTAAAAATCAGTGAGAAGGCTATAGGAATTGGAAAATCCATACGCAGCAAAGTTTAAAAAAAAATACTCATATCATCTAAATACAAGGAAGTCACTCATAAAGGAATTAGCTCAATCCAAATGGTGGAAAGGTGGGCTTTGGTTGGTAGAAGCACATATAAAAAAGCCGACACCATCCAACTGTGAATCGCTTCAGATCGGAGATTTAAAATTGCAGTGTGGTTGGTTTTATCTATGAGATACGAGACTGTTTTAGGAGAAATAATTTACGAGGAAATGAATAGAAGGGGATATAGCCGCCTAAGGGTGAATTTGTAGAGAAAGTTCGGCATGTAAAGGTAGATTGGAAGCTCTGAAGAAGCCACCCTCCAAACCACATTGTAGCTATTCAAATCTAATTCTTTTTGACTTGTGGCATCCTTAGAACACATTTAAGTCTTAGGAATTGAAAGAGCTGAATTTTTCCTCTCAAAAACCTCAAGGTCGAAAATCACATAATGTAGGGGTAAAATCGTCCAACTTTTTCGTTTTAAGCTTTTGGGTAAAATGAGAAATTCCTACAAGCACTGTTCATCAAAACGAACTTGCTCATACCTTAACCATACCATTTGAATCACTAGGACCCAATTTAGGCATCAAATACCCAAATTAGCAAACTAGTCAACTGACTAGTCCAAATTTCTATTTTCCCACCATAGTTTGCATTAACACCTTAAGTGAAAAACTGTATAAGTGGTGAGACTTCTCCAAAGAATAAGGAAGGAGAGGAGTAAAAGGAATGCACACCTTCCCTATACTTGTGAGTGAGACTTATTTTGACCTAAAGTTGACTTTTTGAATTTTTACTACATCTTGCTTGCCATGATTTTTAAATGCAACAATTTCATGTTTTATGAATGTTAGAAGATGAAACCTTATCATAGTTGTGAAAAATTTCATGATTTTCCATTGAATGGAGCTATTTTGAAATTTTACTTTAGAAGAATACCTACACAGCGGAAATCACTAAGCCTAAGCCACCGACGCCTCCTAGTGAGCCTCCTTTCTAATAGCTGACCCCGCACGCGGATCTGCATCCATCCACATTTGGATACAGGTGAGTGACAGAGATTCAATAAGTCTCCATCAGGGTTAGGGAAAACAGGTTAATCGAAAATATAAATAAACAAATAAAATAAATTAAACTAAAAACTTTGTTTTCAACACTTCCTGTATCAAATTCTCCAGGAGTGAATAAAATAAATTTTTGTTTTCAAAACCTCTTTTGAAATTCTCCCAAGGAGTATTAACTTTAAAATCTTTAAAATAATTATATACTAATGGGCTGGCACCTAATACACTGAAGGCACGACTGGCCGGTCGTATGCCTTACTGCACCGAGGGCTATTTCTTTTCTCTTCATAAACATTTTCTCTTTATCTCATACACTAGCCCATTCCCTCGGTGGCGCCTCACTGTGGTGGAACACAGTGAACTGGAGCTCTGGCGAGTTTCCCTACGCGCCTCTCCCAACCAGGCTCGACTCACCGTGCCCCTCGATAGGCGGTCCACGGCTGAGTATCATGCATGCTCTCAAACTCGGTCCACGCTCTCGCAAATTGGAGCTCCGAGGAATCCCACTCAATCACTCATCTTCCAGAGGCATCGTACCCCAATAATCATAATGATAATAATAATAATATTTCTTATATAAATATTAAAAACATGTAAACACACACAAGCTTTATATTTTTAAAATCATCCCACCCCCATAAGTGGGCGTATCACAAAATAAAAAGTGTGCGTCGTGGATTACCCTTGTCCCAAAATCGTTGTAAAACCTTTTTAAAACAATTTATGTTTTTAAAACAATTTATGTTTTTAAAACATTTTGCCCTAGTGGCTAAGCACTGAAAACTAAGCCACTCATAGTAGTGGGAGAATCGTATACTCCCAAGCACTCCATGTAGCTCAACCTCTGGAGCATTGCCGCACTCGATTCAACCGGAGCCCTAATACACGGAAATACATGTTAGCATTCATAATTAAATTTATGAATGCACCTACGAGGCTCTAGTATGACCTAAGATGACGTTTGGATGAGGTTTGGAAGACTCGGAAGTGTTTCGGATCGATTTGGGGTCAATTAGGGTTTCGGGAGGTAAAATGACCATTTTGCCCCTAAAGGGCAAGAACGGCACCGGATCTGGAGTGAACCGGAGCCGGTTCTCTTTTACCCAAAGGTCGGCGACCGGCAAGCAGAAACGGCGCCGTTTCTGGACAGAACCGGCGTTGGTTCTGTTCTGGGTTTCAACCCGAGAATTCTTCAATTTTTCTCTAAATTCGAAAACCGATGCAATCATCTACCAATTTAGCTACAATTTAATATACATGTACCTTAATGCATCCACTACACGTTTACCGAAAGAAAAATGAGAATCACAAGCTCAAAGTTCCTAGATCTCGAATCTAAACTTAAAATTTAACTAAAAGCTGAACCTAACTTTGAACTTGGATTTCTCCTAAACTGATGCATGGAAGAGAGTGCAAACTTAGAAAAACGTAGATCGAGGAGTTAAGAATAACTCACCAAGATCTCGCCTCGAACTAGCGGTCGGTTTGTCCGGATCTGCCAATTGTCCAAATTGCCTCCGTTTGGCTCCAGAGAGAAAAAGAAAAGAAAATGAAAGAAAAAGAAAAGAGAAATGAGGAAAAGCTTCGGCCCTCCTCTATTTATAGAGGAGCCCGACACCGGGTCTACTCGGGCCCCGGGTCAAACTTTTCCCCCTTTTCAACTTTCTTTCATTTTCACACATTGGTTAAATCCTTTGCTTTCTTGTGCCAATGAGGCCCATAATAAATTTCTAGGGACTTAATTGGAGGTCTTTTTGGTATTTTACTAATTTCTATGCACGGTTAATTACTTTATCTTCCAACTCCGTCTTATCTAAATTTGAACTTCTCTTCTTAATTAGACACATCCGGACCGACATATTGTTTAATTGATACGCCATCTTACACTATGCCGTTTGTATGAAAAGCCGTGCTAGGTCCGGGTGTGTCATAAACAATTTACCTAAATTTCTCATAATTTTCATAAAAACTATTTTTGATGAAATTGCATGTTTGTATTATAACTTATGGTCTTGTCTCACTCACTGGGTATAGAAAATATACTCACCCCGTTTTCTTATAAAATTTTTCAGGTCGGTAGCGTAGATATAAAGTAGATCATCTAGAGAAGCCACTCGATCGGGGCTGATCTTTTTATCGAGTATGTGATCGAGTTTTTGTAATTAGTTATGGGTCCATTGGCACCATTTTGGTACTTCTCACCTTTGATGTTTTTAAATCCTTAAATGAAATATTTCCTATACACTAGTAAACTAATAAAAAGGATTTTATTACATCACTGTTTAATATTTTATTTCCCAGTATGAGCCAATATGCATTTTATTTATCTTATAAAAGTTATTTAATCGCAATTGAGCTGTGAGAACCATAAGCTTTACGTACTTGGAGTTTCAGGTGAGCGCACCATTCAAAATTCCTAGTACGCGGCGATTGTCATATTTCAACCCTCCGGTCGGGGTGTGACATAATATAATCCGTGCCTAATTCCGTCCCTTAACGAAAGACTTTTCGAACAACTTCTGCTGGCTAGCTGTTCTTTAAGGATGGAATA
The DNA here is from genome assembly GCA_030664755.1 of Microcos paniculata. NCBI lineage: Eukaryota > Viridiplantae > Streptophyta > Magnoliopsida > Malvales > Malvaceae > Microcos > Microcos paniculata. The sequence continues at coordinate 23,441,892 of CP131461.1, forward strand.
GTTAATTTATATTTTCCATATATTTATTAGGAACGGATTTAGGGACGGATTGTATTATTAAATTAATAAATCTGTCCCTATATTTCACGACTTTTCAAACTCTATTTTGGTGGACAGCTATTACTTAGAGACGGATTTGGTTAGTTTATATGTTTCGTGTATGCTTTAGGGACGGAATTAGGGACAGAAATTAGGATACCCGTTGCTCTGCCGTCCCTAATTTCTGTGCCAAAATTCACCCCAAATCATTAAATATAATCAGGCTCAGCCCCTGTCCCCCCATTTTTTTCTTCTTCTTTCTTCTTCTCCTCTCCTCTTCCCCCCTTCCCCCCCCCCCCCCCCGACCCACGCCGTGCGCAGCGCATTGGACAGCCACCGCTACTCTTTTCGACCGCCTTTCTCGACGTCACCAGCGGCGATTTTGCGTCGTCCGATCACATGCGCAACCCGATTGTCTTTTCCCCCTCTGTTTCCGAACAAATTCCAGCCAATGACGGTAAAACAAATCTCAATTTTGATGAATTTAGTTTTGTGTGTTTCAATTGAGTAAATTTAAATGTAAGTTTGTTAATTAGTTTGATAAGTTTAAATAGTTTAATAAGTGAGAAATAGTTTAAATACTAATTAGTTTAATTAGTTTAAATATTAAATCATTAGTAATTAGTTTAATAAGTTAAAAAAATTAATTAGTTTAATAAGTTTAATTAGTAATCATTAGTAATTACCTTAATAAAACTAATTAGTTTAATAAGTTTAATAAACCTAAATACTAATTAGTTAAATTAGTTTAAATATTAAATCATTAGTAATTAGTTTAAGAAGTTTAAACTAATTACTAATGTTACAATCTAATAAGTTTGGTAATTAGTTTAATAAGTGTAATAAGTTTAAATACTAATTAGTTTAAATATATAATCATTAGTAATTAGTTTACTAAGTTAAAAAATTAAATATTAAAATCTAATAACTTTGTTAATTACCTTAATAAGTTTAATTAGTTTAAGAAGTTTAAATATTAAATATTAACATCTAATAAGTTTGTTAATTACTTTAATAAGTTTAATAAGTTTAAATACTAATTAGTTTAATTAGTTTAAATATTAACTCATTAGTAATTAGTTTACTAAGTTAAAAAAATTTAATTAGTTTAATTAGCAATCATTTGTAATTACCTTAATAAAACTAATTAGTTTAATAAGTTTAATAAACCTAAATACTAATTAGTTAAATTAGTTTAAATATTAAATCATTAGTAATTAGTTTAATAAGTTTAAACTAATTACTAATGTTACAATCTAATAAGTTTGTTAATTAGTTTAATAAGTTTAAATACTAATTAGTTTACTTAGTTTAAATATATACTCATTAGTAATTAGTTTAAGAAGTTAAAAAAATAAATATTAAAATCTAATATGTTTCTTAATTACCTTAATAAGTTTAATTAGTTTAATAAGTTTAAATATTAAATATTAAAATCTAATAAGTTTGTTAATTTCTTTAACAAGTTTAATAAGTTTTAATACTAATTAGTTTAATTAGTTTAACTATATTGAAATCATAATATTAATTAATTAAATCAACGAATTAACTATATATAATTATCTTTTATTAAATATACTATTCAATAATCATTTTAATTAAATTTTGTAGGGTTCACAGCACGATGATCATACCTCGAGTTCCGACGAGGACGAGGTCGAGTTCGAGGCCGAGGTCGACAGGTCAGTTCCGGTCGAGGGGGCTCCGTCCGGTTGTGTCAAGTCAGAAGAGAAGATAGGCTTAAGATAAGACGTAGTTGGAAGATGAGACAAGTGACCATGCATAGAAACACTAAAGTGAACTTCTTTAAGTCCATAGCCAATGTATTGGATGTCCATTGGTGAATTAGTCGTTGGATCGGGCCAAGGATTAAAGTTTTGAGAGGTTTAAAAGAGAAGAGAAAGTCTGGCCCGGGGCCTGTGTAGACCCGGTGTCGGGCTCCCCTATAAATAGGGGAAGGCCGAGCCTCTCCCCCTCATTTTTCTCTCTTTCTCTCTTCTCCCCTTTCTCTTTTCTCTCTTCTCCCCTTTCTCTTTTCTCTCAACTGCTCTTTTGGAGCAATTTTGGACTTTTGGCCGATCCGGACAAACCGACTGCAAGTTCAAGCCGAGATCTTGGTGAGTTGTTCTTAACTCCTTGAACTACGTTTTACTAAGTTTTTACGCTTATCCATGCATTGGTCTAGGAGAAATCCAAGCTCAAAGTTAGTTTCAGCTTTCAGTTAGATTTTAAGTTTAGATTTGAGATTTAGGAACTTTGAGCTTGTAATTCTCATTTTTGCTCCAGTAAACGCGTCGTGGGAGGTGAGAGGAACCTCCATCTCGAAATTTACGCGAAACGGTGGACCGAGGGGCTCGGGAACCGAGGAAAAGCCTCAGTTCCCGAGGCTGCCGACCGGCTCCAGCGTGGGAGCCGAGTCTCTCCCACGCGGGAGAGACCAGCAGGCCGAGTCCCACACGGGACTCGAGCCTGTCCGGCGCCGGATTGGGCATTTTGGCCCAATCCGTGCGTTTGGGCATTTTGGCCCAATCCGTGCGTTTGGGCCATTTTGGGCCCAATCCCAGAATTTGGGCCTTCCGGCCCAAAATACAGGCCAGGCCCGACCTAGCTACGGGGGGAGGCCTGCCTGGCCTAGAACCAGGCGGGGCTGGGCCAGTAGTGTGGGGCCCACGGGTCCCAAAGGGCATTTTCGTAATTTTTCACCAAAAGTCCAATTTTTACCCCGGAACCTCCCGAACACTTTTCCAAGCCCCGAATCACATTCAAATCCAGTCTTAGGCCATATTAGAGCCTCGTAGGTGCATTCATAAATTTAATTATGGATGCTAACTTACATTTCCGTGTATTAGGGCTCCGGTTGAATCAAGTGCGGCGATGCTCCGGAGGTTAAGCTACATGGAGCGCTTGGGAGTATACGATTCTCCCAATACCGTGAGTGACTTTGTTTTCAGTGCTTAGCCACTAGGGACAAAATGTTTTTAAAATGTTTTCAAAATATAAATTGTTTTAAAAAGGTTTTACAACTGTTTTGGGATAAGGGTAATCCACGACACATATTTTTTATTTTGTGATATACCCACTTAGAGGGTGGGATGATTTTAAAAATCTAAAAACTTGTGTGTGTTTAAATGTTTTAAACATATATGTTGTGAATATATATTTATATATATATGATGAATATATGGACGAGATGCGAGACGAGAGATAAGTAATTGAGTGGCTCCTCGGCCTCCAATATATGCGGGAGCGTGGACCGAGTTGAAGAAAGCATGCAAGATTCTCAGCTGTGGATCGCCTGTCGAGGGGCATGGTGAGACGAGACCCTAGGAGAGGCACATAAGGAAGCTCGCCAGGGCTCCAGATCTGTGTTCCACCACAGCTGGCTACCACCGAGGGAACGGGTTAGAGAAAGAGAAATCATGAAAATATAATTTAAGAGAAAAGAGATAGCCCTCGGTGTAGTAAGGCATACGACCGGCCAGTCGTGCCTTCAGTGTATTAAGAGCCAGCCCATGTTGTATATATATATTCGTTTTAAAAGGTTTTAAATCAAATTCTTGTTGGAGAATTTCAAAAGAGATTTTGGAAAACAAAATTCATTCTTTTTACTTTATTTATTTTACTTTATTATATTTTCGATTACCCTGTTTTCCCTAACCCTGATGGAGACTCATTAAATCTCTATCACTCACCTGTATCCAATGTGGATGGATGCAGATCGGCGGGTGGGGTCAGTCAATAGAATGGAGGCTCACTAGAAGGCGTCGGTGGCTTAGGCTTAGTAGTTTCCGCTGTGTAGGTATTCTACTAAATTAATCCACTGGTACTACTTTAAAGATTATTAATTTTTTAAAAGATTTTTAATTAAAGTTTTAATTGTTTTGCAGCAATGGTATCTATTTCAATGCCTTACGATGCTTCTGGTGCGTGACCGGCCGGCATGTACTTCGAGGCAACACGGCGGTTGCCACGTGGCCGACCCAGGCTGGTCGGGGCATGACAAGTAGGGGCACTGCATTCCACTAGTCCGATTTGGTAATAATTAAATCCCTCTTTTATTTTGCTTAAGTTTTTTTATTTCATAAATATTTTTCTTATAATTATTTATAAAATTTTTCGCTTTTGTAGGTTAAGGAGGTGGGTGGTGATCTCAGTCCTACCACATTATTCAACAAGCTGTACAAAACCAAGGTGGGTGATTATCCCGAGGGTCGTGCCAAGACCATTGCTGTAAGTTTAAGTATTTAAATTTATAACTATTGAAGTTAAATTTTAAGTAATTATAACTCATTATATATAATCATCTTAAGTAATTACTTATAAAATTGTAACATTCATTTAGTTTATTGTTATATAATTATTCAATTTACAATAAGAATATTCGATTAATATTATACTTCATTAACCAATTAATTCATTTTATATCCTTTTTTTAGAAGGATTATGACAGAGCAATTACGGAGGCATGTGCACGAGCTGCCGTTGAGTCGAAGGTCAACCCGCATACAGTCTTTCAGGATGTAGCGGGTGGCAAGCACGCTCGGATGTTAGGGTATGGCAACCTAGTTCACCACCCCCAATTTCAGGCCGACTCTTCTTCCATCCCATCTCAGTCGTAAGAAAATATTTCGTTGCGACAACAGATGGCCGACTTGCACTCCGATGTCAAGAGGAGGCTACACAACAGTCAGCTCGGATGTTGGCAGAGAAAGATAGAGTGTGGGAGGAGCGATTACAATAGATGCAGCAGATGTTAGGCCATTTTCCTTCACCTCCGGGAGCTCCTCATCAGACAGACGAGCCGCCTTCGTATGCTCAGGCTAGGACCGGAGAGTCCATCTCGTAGGGTACAGCATCTGGCCGAGGGCATCCATCATGCAGCTCATCAGCTCGAGGCCGGGGGCGAGGGTGAGGGCGATGGCGAGCTCGATGACTTCGATGAGATTGCTTCCCATTTAGGTGTTTTTTAGATTTATTTTTGTACATTTTATGTATACAACATTTATAACAAATATATAAGATTAAAATTTAATATTCATTTTGGTCTATTTTAATATTATTTTATATAGTAATAATAATAATAATAATAATATTTATTATTAAAATTATTATTATTATTATTATTATTATTATTATTACTACTACTATTTCATAAAAAATTAATAATAAACCATCATTAAGTATATAAAATATTTTTTAAAAAAAATTAATTGTTTACCTTTTTCCATCCCTAAATCCGTTCCAAAAAAGTAACTATCCATCCCTAAAGAGAAAATCCGTCCCTAAATCTCTTCCAAATGCATTCTCTAAAACCTGTCAGCGATTACACTTTGCTACGGAATCCCGCCGTTGTAAAATCCGTCCCTAATTCCGCTGCAATATTTGTATCGCTGTTGCAAAATCTGTTTTAAATGTCATGACTTGTCTTGTGGCTTCCATCGGATTTAGGGACGGATTTTTTTCCGTCCCTAAAGCCGTTGGAAACCTTTTTAGGGACGGATTTCTTATGTTTTTATGTCCCTATTTCTGTTTCTATAGACCCTTTTTCTAGTAGTGGTGTAAAAATTAAAAAAGTGGAAGAAAGCCTGGCTTCTTCCATCGCATAGATAGCAATTACTTTTGTTTTATGGACATTTTAACCAAAATGCAAATCAAGATATGGCAATGTCAGTTTTTTAAGTTTTAAGGCTTTTACTTGCTCATCCGGTTATCGGTTTAGATGGACAAAATTACATATCATTTACCTCCCTTTCAATCTAATCTAACGGGTCATACTAAATCTTTTTTAATCCAACAGCCAACAAGGATTTTTGCTTACTATCTGCACATCTGTATAGCTACGCATTGAAGAAGCCACCCAAGTTTTGAACTAGTATTTGGTTACTGATTTAATATGTTCTTTCAATTCTTGATCACAATAGCCTAGGCTAAAAGGTCAGACATTAATTTTTGCTCCATAAACCACTAAGGCCACTAATGTTGCATCAACTTCAAATGCAAATCCAATTACCTCTACCTACAGCAACCAAAATGTTAAAGAATTTGATGTGCTTTAGGATATGAAGATCAAGATACTGGCTTTTTTCAAGATAAAAAGAAAGAATTTAACTTGATAAATTCTCGTTTTAATATAATATGACTTGGTTATTTAATGACGTTTTAGAAACTTTATTGGAATGTGACTTGACAATTTGATTACTTTATTGGAATTTGATATAGCAATTTTGCTTACTAATATGGCGTTTTTTCTTGTGTTATGCTGCCTTTGTTGCTTCCAAACCACGTTGCTGGTCTTGTATTTTTTAGATTTGTTTTTTGTTTGTTGTTTCTTTGGCTGCTTGTAGTGGTTCTTATTTGATTTGCAGGGCCTTGACTTTTGGTGTATGCTTTTGTAATCTCTTGTTCTTTGGCAGCAGTTTGAATAAATTTTCTGCTCTTGCTTTTCAAAAAAAAAATTTGCTTACCAATATGATAGGACCTAAGAGATAAGTACGTACTTATTGGAGTTGAAGAGGAAAATGGCAAATCCGGGACTGGAAGATGACTTGGTAACTCTGACACATGACTTGCAAGACACACAAGAAAGCAAGAATGGCAACAAAAACTCAAAGAACGCCAATCCAAAGACCATTAACTCAAAGAAGCACTACTAGAAAAACGCGCTATAGGCATGGAAAATAGGAACGGAAAAATAGCGCTCCAAAATTTGGAGCGGAATTTGGCGTGGAAACGAAATCCGCTCCTAACTGCACCAAAATCTGCTCCAAATAGAAAAAGCTCAAAAGTCGAGGCATGATTAATTTTCCGGTCCTAATACCGCTCCTATTTAGGAGCGGATTCATTTTCCGCTCCAATTTCCGCTCCTTAATTTCATCCAATTTAGGAGCAGATTTTAGAGCAACATTTCACTAAATCCGCTCCTAATTTCGCTCGTTATTAATTTAATACAAAAAGTAAATTGGTTAGCTAAAACGTGTCGTTTTGAGACCATATTGGTTTTTAGTAGCAGAACCCTCATTTGTGCCACCCCAAAATTTTCTTCTTCCTTTGTTCTTCTTCATTTTCTTTGAATTTCAACCAAGAAAAGCATAAAAAAGCACCATTTATTGTGCATTTTGGCGGAAATCATGGTATTACCTTCTAAAATCTTTGTTTATGATTTTATTTTGATAATTTAAATATGTTAAAAGAATTAAATGACATAGATATTGTATGATTTATTGGATTGGAATGTTTAGTTTTGTGGTTTTCTTGTGTTGTTTGCATTGTTATAAGTTAAATACATTAATGAGCATTTTTTTTAGTTATTGTATTTTTTTTTAAATTTTTAATATTGATAGTGGTGAATATTGCAATTAATTTGTGTATTATTATGAATTAAATATAGTTTAGAGTTGCATTAGAGTTTTATAAATATTTCAGTAATTTTGTTGAATAATTTTTGTTAATATGAATTAAATTTATTAATGACATAATATTTTGTGTATTTGTTAGATTTGTAATATTTGTATTGGTCAATACATAATTAATGACAATATTTTCTGTATTGGTAAATTAATATGAATTAAATACAATTATATGGCATAATAATGATAGTAATGTGGTTTGATATTTGTTTTAGCAAGTTTGTTACTTATTTTAATGTAATATCAATTAAATTTACTGATTATATAATATTTGGATATTTGAAATTTTGCAAAAAGAAAATGGATGAATTGATTAATAGTCGACAATGGATGTATAATAGAAAAGAACCTAGAGGTAAATGTGTAACTGATCAGTTTTTAGCTAGTGTGGAAGAATTCATTAAATTTGCATCATCTCAGGATGTTTCATGGAAAGACGGTGAAAAAATTCGTTGTCCATGTCAAAAGTGTAAGAATATGCGATTCTATTTACCGTTAAGGGTGACACAACATATGATTAGTCGTGGATTTAAGGACAATTATTGGAATTGGGTTGGTCATGGTGTAGAATTATGAAGGGTTGAAAGAAATGAGCCTGACCAACAACAAGTGCCTTTACCGTATGAGATGGCACATTGGGGTCACTATGAAGAGATGACATGGGACCAGCGTATGGTATTTGATGCAGCATGTTCGAGTTTTGCTCAACATAATCAAGCTGAAGCCGGACCGAGTGGAGAAGCAACTGCTAACAATGCAAGTGAGCAAGATTCTTTTGAAGGGCAGCAACACACACAGTTGGATGAACAGTGGTTTGACCTCGTGAAACATACCGATCGTCCATTATTTAAGGGGTCTGAAGAGTCACATTTGTCCTTTGTTTCTTGGATGTTAAATGGGAAGTCGGAGTTTAATATGTCTGAGGGTGCATTTGACTATATGTGTGATGTCATCAGGAAAGTTTTACCAGAAGAAAATAATTTTCCTCCGAATTATTACGAACATAGGAAAACCATCAATGAATTCGGTTTACCGGAGGATGAATTTGAAATAGCTGAATCAAGCAGTGAAGCTGAAGATAATGATGGCGATGTTGATGGTTACAATCCAAATAAGTTTTAAATTGTTTAATTGTTTTCTTTGCTTCATATGTTTGTTGAACTTGATGATGATGATATAACAAACCGTATTAAATATTAAAAATTGTTGGGTTGAGAAAGAGGAAAAAAATTCTAAAAAATTATTGAACTTGATGATGATGATGTTTGTTGAACTTAGTTAGGAGTGGATATAAGCGCGGATAATCATAACCGCCTCTAAATCTGCTCCTAAATTAGTTAGAAGGAATTTAGGAGCGGATATAAGCACGGAAAAGTAAAAGCCGCTCCTAAACCCGCTCCTACAACGCTTAAATTGGAACGGTTTTTAGCGCGAATTATAATTTTCCGCTCCAATATCCGCTTCTAATATTGCACCTAAAAATAAAAGTTAGGGTTTAGAGACATTTTACATGTGTATACGTTCCACTCCTAAACTGTAAACCGCTCCTAAAGGCACTCATAAGATCAAAGAAACCCTACGTTGAAATCTAAATCCGCTCCTATCTTTGCTTTCCGCTCCCAAATCTGGACCTAAGTCCGTTTCCGCTCCCAGTACCGTTCCAAATACCAAAATCTATAACTACACTAAAACGGTCATGAAACGGGCTCATTTCATACTCAATCATACATATATCAACAAAAGTCATTAATATGAACATTGAGGAAAGATTCTAGGACTGTATTTGTGATTAGACACTTATTTTAAGCTAGTTAAACAAATTAAGTTATGTGTTAGATGTTTGTTAGTAAATTATATATGATATTTAACTTTCTCATTAATATAACATATTTAATTTGTTGCTTTCATAAATATTAATTTTAAATGATAGTTTATACACCTTACTTGACATGAAAGTAGCTTGTGAATTACAAAAATTGTGTAATATTTATTGGGAAATATATATGTATGAAAGAAATATGTATATTATTAGAATAGGATCAGATAATTCCGCTCCTAAAAATTCAAACCGCACCTAACTAGGACCGGTTTTAGGAGCAGAAAGGGCTTTTTAGCTTCTAAAACCGTTCCTAAACTAATTACCTTCAAAATTTAGCAGTGGATTTAGGAGCGGAAATGCTTTTCCACTCCTAAATCCGTTCCTAAGTGAATTAATTTTGAGCGGAAAAAATTCCCACTTTAATTAACTAAGGAGCAGATTTAGGAGCGGAATAAGTGATCCGCTCCTATTTCCGCGCCTAATTATTAAGCTTAGGTGCGGTTTTAGAAGCGAAATTTGAATTTAGGAGCGGTATTTTCCGCTTCTATATCTGCTCCTACTTTTAATTAAAATTCGCACCAGAATCCCTTCCCCTCATTTTTTTGTTGCACTTTTCCTCCCCACCCCTTTTTCTTCTCTGGCCTCCGCGCCATCCGCCCCTTTCCCAGACTCGCAACCGCTATTTCCGCTTTTGTCCGACGTCCTTTCCGCCGCCCTTTTCCTCGCCGAACCAGCCCGCAGCAAATCCAGCCTCCCACCATGAGCCAGTGGGCTTCCTTCCATGCGGCTTCCTTTTCCGTTTCGTTTTCTGGGGCCGTTCCGCCGCCCATGACGGTTTTTTCCCGTTTCAAATCTTTAGTTCATTTAATTGATTGTGATGAATTATTTTTTGTTAAATTTGTATGAATTGTGTAAATTATATGTTAAATTGTGTGTAATATTGTGTAATATTGTTGTAATAATTCAAATTTGTAATAATTTAAATTGTATGTAATATTGTAAAATTGTTAGTAATATTGTGTAATATTGTTGTAATAATTTATAATACTATTAGTTTAATTTAAATTGCGTTGTGATATTGTGTAATTTAATTAAATTAAATTAATGTTAAATTTTCTGTAAAATTATTGGGTTTATTTTGGTTAAATTACTTGATTAATTTGGTTAATGTTATTTAACTTAGCAATTAAAGTTTTAATTTTGTTTAATAATATATATTTATTGGATGTAATTTAATCAATTAATGTAAATATATCAATTAAGCCAATTTACATAAATTAAGCCAATTTTTAGTTGGATCCAATTTAAGTTGTTTAAAATAAATACTAAAAATTAGTTAAATTTGACACACCCGAACCTAGCACGACTTTTTCGTACAAACGAAATAGTGTAAGATGGCGTATCAATTAAACAATATGTCGGTCCGGATGTGTCTAATTAAGAAGAGAAGTTTAAATTAGGATAAGACGGAGTTGGAAGATAAAATAATTAACCGTGCATGGAAATTAGTAAATGCCAAAAAGACCTCCAATTAAGTCCCTAGAAATTTATTATGGGCCCCATTGACACAAGAAAGCAAAGGATTTAACCAATGGGTGAAAATGAAAGAAAGTTGAAAAGGGGAAAAAGTTTGACTCGGAGCCCGAGTGGACCCGATGTCGGGCTCCTCTATAAATAGAGGAGGGCCGAAGCTTTTCCTCATTTCTCTTTTTCTTTTTCTTTCATTTTCTTTTCTTTTTCTCTCTGGAGCCAAACGGAGGCATTTTGGACAATTGGCAGATCCAGACAAACCGACCGCAAGTTCAAGGCGAGATCTTGGTGAGTTGTTCTTAACTCCTCGATCTACGTTTTTCTAAGTTTGCACGCATTTTCATGCATTGGTTTAGGAGAGATCCAAGCTCAAAGTTAGTTCAGCTTTTAGTTAAATTTTTAGTTTAAAATATAGATCTAGGAACTTTGAGCTTGTGATTCTCGTTTTTCTTTCGGTAAACGTGTCGTGGATGCATTAAGGTACATGCATCTGAAATTGTAGCTAAATTGGTGGACGATTGCATCGATTTTCGAGCTAAGAGAAAAAATTGAAGAGTTCTCGGGTTGGAAACCTAGAACAGAACCGGTGCCGGATCTGTGCAGAACCGACGCCGTTTCTGCATGTCGGTGACCGACCTTGTGGTCGAAGAGAACCGGCGTCGGTTCACTTCAGTTCCGGATATTACCTCCTGAAACCCTAATTGACCCCAAATCGATTCAAAACACTTCCAAACCTCATCCAAACGTCATCTTAGGTCATACTAGAGCCTCGTAGGTGCATTCATAAATTTATTTATGAATGCTAACATGTATTTTCGTGTATTAGGGCTCCGGATAATCGAATGCGGCGATGCACCGGAGGTTAAAGTTACATGGAGCGCTTGGGAGTATACGATTCTCCCAATACTGTGAGTGGCTTAGATTTCAATGCTTAGCCACTAGGGCAAAATGTTTTAAAAATATAAATTGTTTTAAAAAGGTTTTACAAGTGTTTTAGGATAAGAGTAATCCACGACACACACTTTTTATTTTGTGATACGCCCACTTATGGGGGTGGGATGATTTTAAAAATACAAAAGCTTGTGTGTGTTTACATGTTTTTAATATTTATATAAGGAATTTTATTATTATTATTATTGTGATTATTGGGGTACGATGCCCCTGAAAGAGGAGTGATTGAGAGGGTTCCTCGGGGCTCCAATATGCGGGAGCGTGGACCAAGTTGAGAGCATGCATGATACTCAGCCGTGGACCGCCTATTGAGGGGCACGGTGAGTCGAGCCTGGTTGGGAGAGGTGCGTAGGGAAACTCGCTAGAGCTCCAGTTCACTGTGTTCCACCACAGTGAGGCACCACCGAGGGAACGGGCTAGTGTATGAGATAAAGAGAAAATGAATATGAAGAGAAAAGACATAGCCCTCGGTGCAGTAAGGCATACAACCGGCCAGTCGTACCTTCAGTGTATTAGGTGCCAGCCCATTAGTATATAATTATTTTAAAGGTTTTAAATTTAATTCTCCTTGGGGGAATTATAAAAGAGAAATTTGAAAATAAATATATAAATTATTTTAAAGGTCTTTAAAAATCAAGTTCTCACCTGGAGAATTTGATACGAGAAGTGTTGAAAACAAAGTTTTTAATTTAATTTATTTTATTAGTTTTGTTATATTTTTGATTACCCTGTTTTCCCTAACCCTGATGGAGATTCATTGAACCTCTGTCACTCACCTGTATCCAATGTGGATGGATGCAGATCCGCGTACGAGGTCAACCAATAGATTGGAGGCTCACTAGAAGGTGTCGGTGGCTTAGACTTAGTAGTTTCTACTGTGTAGGTATTCTTTTGAATTAATCCACTGGTACATCTTATAAAGTTAATTATTTTATTAAAATGGTTTTTAATTAAAGTTTTAGTTGTTTTGCAGCGATGGTACCCATTTCAATGCCTTGCGGTGCTTCTAGTGCGTGATCGACCGGTACGTACTTCGAGGCAACGCGGCGGTTGCCACATGGCCGACCCGGGTGGGTCGGGGCATGACAAAATTAATTGTAATAAATTAAATACTTTAAATTAATGAATTAAGTTAATTAAATTAGTTAATTGGATTAAATTAAATAAAATTTGATTAATCAATTGGACTAAATTATTATTGATATTTGTTTAACTAAAATTTAAAATTTATATTAAATAAAATTAATATAATTTCTTATTAATTCCCTTATTTAATTATCAAAATTAGTTGATTACTTTGATTAAATTGGAACAATTTTAATTAATTTTTCTCTAAAATTGCAGCTTTCACAGTGAGAGCGAGACCAGCAGCGCCAGCATCAGCGATCGCAGTCGCAGCATGCATCGGGCCTTCATGCACCAAGTGCGAGTCAGTCGCATTCTCGTCATTCATCTGCCCGCTCTGTTGCACGAATGGAGGGATTACCCCCCCTTCCCCCTCCTCCCTATATGCCACCGAAGTCTAGTGGCCAGCTACACAGCTCAATATATGGGGATCCGAGTCATGTGAGTGCGGTCGCCCTCCTTGCTGCCCAGATGGTGCCCACTCCATTAGTTCAGCATGCACCGACATCACAGGTTTTTCATATTTTTCTATTAAATTTTAACTTTTTAGTCAAAAGTTATTAAGGTTTAAATTTTAATAAAATTGGTATTTCGTTGCGATAGATTGGGTCTACATCGCATCAGTTGCATCAATCTCCAGCACCACCTGTGACGACCCCTGGTAGAGTGCTTCCTCGATGGACCTTGACTACACCTCCACCGTCCACTAAACCTCTAGCCGGGGCGAGACGTTCAGACTCGATGACTTCAGGGATGACGATGGGCCGGATGTGGGTCATTATCCCTGGGCATCGTCCCAGCCCATGCCATCGTCTCAGCCTGGCCCATCGTCACACCCCGGCCCATCATCACAGCCCGGGCCTTTCATCGATCCCACCCAGCCTATTCAGCGACCGGACGTGCCAGAGTCGTCGACCAGAGCAGTGAGGGTACCATTGACCTATGCAGAGATATTTGGGTAAAATTATTTAATTTTGATTTATTTGTTATATTTCTTATTAATTTAAACATTAATAACTGTTTCTTTTTTTTTCAAAAATAAAGAAAAAAAAATAAGGAAATTAAGAAGAAAATGAAGTCGCACATCTGTTGCTTGCACAACGGCCCTTGGATCTCTTGGAAGAAAGTCCCTCATGATGTTGCTTGTCGTATGTACGATTCATGGCAGGTAATTTTTAATAAACGTTGCGATTTACAATCTTTGTATATTGTTGTTTATTAAAGTTTGATTTATTCACTTTTCTAAATCAGTTAATAAAATTTTTATATTTTCATTACAGAAAGATTACGAGTTTCCTCCAGAGGACGCACGGTATATTCGACAGTATTTCGAGGACATCGTTGGAAAGTTTCTGAGGAAACAGTTTACAAATGCTCAGAGATCTAACAAGCGACCAAAGTTTATAACGGAAAAGGTGTGGAGGGCACTGAAGGAGATATGGGCTACCAACGAGAGATTCAAGCTTACAAGTGAGCAAAATAAGAAAAATTGCTCCACTGATAACGCGATCGTCTATCGCGGTGGTAGTAAAGCGAGTAACTTCCATTACGATGACTTGGTAATATTAAATAATTATTCATTTTTCATATTTTAATTATAACATATATATTATTTGGTTTTTTCTAATATTGTTTTCCTTTTTGTAGGTTAAGGAAGTGGGTGGTGATCCTGATCCTACACCACTATTCAAGCGAATATATGGGACCCGTTAGAGCGATTTACCTGAGGGACGCACGAGGATCACTATGGTAATTTTAATTTTAATAATTTCTTTTAATTTACAATTTAATTTTATAATTAATATATTTTTTTTATACTTATATAATTACTTGTGTATATATACACACACACATTATATATACTTCAATTCTACATAAGTAATATATATATATATATATTATATACTTTAATTTATATATAAATGCTTATATATATTTATATATCTATATACACATACACTCTCTAATAAAAGTTTGTTTTCTTTTTTTTAGGGGAGATTCCAGGCCGCACTTGACGAGGTCGTCACGCAGACTGGTGACATATCTCAAGTCAAGCAACATGCGATATTCAAAGGTGTAGCTAGTGGCTCACGGAACCGATGGCTTGGGTATGGCTCTATTGCCAGGCATCCCGATTTCTCCCCTACTTCCGACACAATGCCATCTCAGGCGCAAGAAAATATTGCATTGCAACAAGAGATAGCCGACCTGCGAACTGAGATGGATAAGAGGCACGAGGAGGACTTGAGGAGGCAGGAGGAGGAGATGAGGATACGGGAGGAGGATAGGAGAATACGAGAGGAGAGGGATCGGATGTGGGAGACTTGCATAGCAGAGTTGATGTCCCATATTCAGGCTATATAGGGTCAGGCACCTCGAGCACCGGAGCCATCCCTACATGATCAAGTTCGCACTGGCGAGTCTGTTTCTCAAGCTCAACAACGCCATGACGCTTTAGCCGATCAGGGTGAGGTCGGAGATGATTTCACTCCAGATTTTCCCTTTCTTAATAATTATTGGTACTATCTTTATTATAATTTTATACATATATTATTCAAATTCTTTATCAATTTCCTTTAATTTCAAGTATAATAATAATAATAATAATAATAATAATAATAATAATAATATATTTATAATAATACTAATTCTTTTTAGAATTTTAAAAATTTATTATTATTTTCTAATTATTTAAAAATCATTCCAAATTTCGCTCCTCAATCCGCTCCAAAATAATCGAAATTCCGCTCCTAAATCCGCTACCAATTCCGCCCCCAAAATACAATTCTGCTCCTAAATCCGCTCCTGAAAACGTGTCAGCGTGAGTTGCGTCTCCGCGGATTTAGGAGCGGAGTCGTGTTCGCGCCTATATTTTAGGTGCGGATTTTAAAATCCGCTCCTAAAGAATTTGGGACGAGCTTATAGGCGCGCTTTTTTTTACGGTCCAATTTCCGCTCCAAAGTGGAATAGGAGCGGATTTTTGTTTTTTTTCTGCTCCTATTTCCGCTCCTATATGTCTTTTTTCTAGCACTGAAGTAATAATCATTAGAAACTTTCTAGATTTTTGTGGGTACTAGGATGTTTAGTTTCTTACATGAAGATATGATTTCTTTTAATGTAATTTGTTGTTAGTTATGTTTATAATTTATTTTACTTTATTGAATATGAGAAAGTTCACATTTATTCGTAAATAATTATTTCTCTATAGAAATGCTCGTGTAATATTTTTTTTATATTTTTTAGTTTTTCCTCTTTGCATATTTGCATTTTTCATCCACTCTTTGATTTCAAGGGTTTTTTTTTTTTTTACATTATGTGAGCCCATTTGGATGCCACATTGGTGCCATGTCATACTTTTAAAGAGAATCTCAAAAAACACGTAAAAGTCACATCATCTTTTTTTTTGTTATGTGTCATGTTTTAATTGGGTATATGTTATATAATATGTCTAAATTAACAGTGTTAAGAATGTGAATTATATTATTATTACTCAGAATGATAGTATAAGTATCACATTGGAGCTTTTAAAAGTAAAGGTACCACATTAAAATATTTTGTAAAATACAGAGATCAAATGTGACATTAACCCTAATCATAAACTAAACATTTGCTGAAGGCTCTATGTACCTCCAATTCAGTTTAAGAGCAAAGAAATAAATAAATCATATTTTCTTTTATCGTGCAAATGTAATGACAAATGACATTTGGGTAAGCATCTGGTATTCCACCAATGACAGATTGAAACGTGTAGCGGAAGGCTGCATACTAAAGGCTAGGCAGGTCTACGGAGTCAGAAGGATGAAGCTCACATGCGGCCCCCCAAATTTACCCCACCTTCATCAAAAAAAAAATCCAAATAAAAGCAGCGACAAAATGAAAATCTTTAATCAACCGTATGCCACACGATACAAAAGCTATGGACGGTTCAGATCACATGTCTACTCTTTTTACGCACAAAATCAGTGGTGCTCCTTTTAGTAATTTAAACTCATACCTTCCTCACAATTTTATTAGGGTTGGGGTTTTCCCAGGAAATTTTAGGGTTGGGGGTGGTCGGTCTGTGATCCATCCGATCTATAATACAATCTGATTTCATGGCTTCCTCTGCACTTGAAGAACATCCACCGGTGGAGAAGAAACAGAAATTGGAGAAAGATGATTCTCAACCTTACATAGAGTTCGAGATAGATGAGGAGCGCGAGATGACGGCGGAAGAGTCAAAAATATATTATAAGGCTGTTGCAGCTATTGATGTAAGGAAACCCTTTCTTCTTCTTTTTCTTATTTTCTTCCTTTGAACAACTCAATCCCATATATAATCTTTCGTTGTCCTTTTGTTTTGATTTGAAGGGGTTTGATGTTCCCCATTTTCCCAATGTTGAAGGCTGCGGTATGATTGTACCCTTGAGCGTGAATGAACGCACCCTTAAATATCTCCTCCCTTATTCCAAGGCTGCGATCAAAGTTTACAACCACGAAAATGTTAGCATCTCTCTCTCTCTCTCTCTCTCTCTCTCTCTCTCTCTCTCTCTCTCTCTCTCTCTCTCTCTCTTTTCTTTTCTTCTTGGGTATGTTAGGTTTGGGTCACTCGCTGACATTATTAGTTAATCTCTCCTTATACAGGAGACTGAGTTCGAGGTGGTGCAAGTGGAGAAGGCAATGCATCAGGCTGTTTGTGGTCTCAAGTACTACATAACTTTCCAGGCCAAACTTCCTGCTGATGATGCGACAAAAACCTTTGAAGCAGCAGTGTTGATGGGTATTCCAAAGTACAAAGGCGATGAAGCAACTCAGGTCATCTTCTGTCGGGAGAAGGGTACCAGAACAAGTATGATTTTCTTTCGGTTTTTACAAGCTGTTAATTGTCCTTATAGCTGTAATTGAAGACTTTGTTACTATTGAGCAAAATCTTGGTTACTAGTATGCCAATTTCTATTGAACAAAATTTGTCATTTTGCATTCACATATAGGTTTAGTGTCTCATTGAGTACTTGAGTTGCTTAATTTCAGAAACATATAATCCCGGATTTGTGATGTATGACATGGCATGTGTCTGTATGATAATTGATATGCATGAGGACAGCTTCATACTATTCTGTCCAATTGTTTCAGTTTTGCTGCTTAGTTTGATACGTATATATCATTTTTACACGTATGTGCCTCTGTCATTAATGTTAGAGTTGGTCTCCTAACCTTGTTAGTTGTTTCTGAAATGGTTCTACGTAATAGACTTGTTTAACAGTAATTCGTTGTTTCGCTCCTCATGTTGAGAATTGAAACTTACAGAAAAGTCTTGTTACTGTGGCGATAAAGATGAAGAAATGAAAGGCCAAAATAGACGAAGTGCAAGCGTCGAAGAAGAAGGGGAAGGTAAGACGGGAAGAATCTCTAGTTGCCGTGTATTTGTTTTCATACTAATTATGCTAAATAATCTGTCATTATAGGTGCTTGAGAGTTGGTGGCAGCCTGCATTTTGCATCTTTTGGAGAAGAACGTTTGAATTATGTTACTTATGCTTGAAGTTGTTTAATTAAATTAGAACCTCTTTGCTTTATGATCTCGGGAATTATTATTATGTAAACTTTGAATCTATCAGATCAGTGGATGGTTATCTTATTATAATACAAAGTATCATTTATATATATATATATATATATTTATGTTAGCCCGGGAAAATTTCACACTTTAGAGTTAGTTTTTGCCTTGTGTATGCCTTGCGTTGCACCCCTGCTCTCCCCTGTTAATGGCTTTCTTAACCTTTAAGAAGCTCTCAACCAGCTTCAAATTCTGTGAAAGCTAAGTTTTGGCTACAGAAAATGGAGACCCGAGTACCAGATGCCACCTAATAATCTGATAGTAATATGTTGTTTTGGTGTCTGGTGACAATTGAGCCGCAAGTAGCTGTAGTGCTCGGAGGCCCAGCCTTTGGACATGTGAAGTAACCTGTTTTTGCTTATTCACTTTCCTGGTGGTTGGGGGCGGAATTCGTCACTTTGATTTTACTAGCCAGGGTGTAACTAGTTAAAACCTCAAATGCCATTTTACATCAGGATGAAAATACGAGTAGAAGACAAATTTAAACTAAAAGTGTGCAATATCAAAATATCTAAGCTGGCGATGTACATCATGATGAAAATACGAGTAAAAGAATCAATATATCTAAACTATCCAATCCAAAATTTTATTGAAATTCCCATGTCTCCAATGTCTCCAAAAAGAATTTATGATTGGCAGTGAAAAAGATTGAGAATTAATGTATTTTTTGTTTGGTTGTCGCAATGACCAATGTTGTCATGCCGTTTCAAACTACTAAGTCAAAATATATCAATTATATCAATGGAGAATGATCATGTAATGTAATTACTACTTCAATAAGCATGAACCAAATGCCCCCTTAATTCAATTGACAAAATTACTTAAAAGCTAAAAACAATATAATATCAATGCAGAATGATCATGTAATGTAATTACTACTTCAATAAGCATGAACCAAATGCCCCCATTGACAAAATTACTTAAAAGCTAAAAACAATAGAGTGGTAAATTATAGGGGTATAATGAGGTCAATTTAGTAATTTAGCAATTCAAGGCTCCTCCATGTGGGTGGGTATGCCATAATCTAGTGCTAAGATAATAAATAAATTAATGGACAATTAACGTTTCAGTATTGATTTATTTTGCCATTTATATGTGACCATGTTACGTACGTTCTCTATTTTTACATTACTAATAGATAAAGGATCTTAAAGTTACATTTCTTTTTCTATAAACCATGCATCCATATTCCGTGCCTTTTAATTACAATTAAATGAAGGCTTTGTTTGAGGATCTAATGTACTAAATATATAATTATTATGAAGCAAAATACTAACCTTTTTTTTTTTAAAAAAAGGAAAATATGGAACTGATATCATCATTAAATAAACAGGAGTGCCAAGAGGTTCAAAAGTTTCACAAAAGCCTCAAAAACAGTCACCATTAAATAGCCATTACTTCTTCTTGAACATAAATGTACCATCCTTTTTGTTTTTCCTTTGATCAGCTACCAAGATCCATTGTTTCTTTTACCCAAAAACTATTTATCCACATTCTTGGTTGTTGTTTTTCATATCCATGCTTAAGTGCTTGACATAGGATAGATGAAAGCACTTACACTCTCTCTTTAGCTCTCTATAACTCAGGATAAGAAATTCTTCTTAAAAGGTACCTTCCATTAAACAAATGGTCTCGACTGATCCTCCCAAAACCACCCGTTCCCCATTCATCCCCCCAAGTGTTCATGATGATCCAATAATTCTTTGCAGTTGGTCCATTCCCTTCAGTGCCGTAACCAATAATCGCCACCGCATGTCGAGCTGCTTCCGGGTCATATTCCTTAGGACCCTCGTAAATTCCCTGTAAGTAAGATATAACATTATAATATATAATCGATATAATTGAATAAAAAATCAGGGGGCTCACTCACTTACATCTCCCAAATGAACAAATTCAGGATAAACATCAATCACTGCCGCAACGAGGTGTTCAAAAACTTTGCGAAGTACAGTAGTCCTGAAGCCACCATTTATCTTACGACATGCTGAAATTTTCACCCGAGCCTTTGGCTAAGAAAAAAAATGAATATATACATCACGTCAAAAATTTTTAGTCTGCAAATAAAGACCACAAGGCACTCGCATACTCCCATTACAAGGAAGAAAGCACCCAAAGATGATACCACAAGAATACGCCATAGAACCAATACATCAACCCACAAAGAAACACCAAAGCCAAATAAAGCTAACAAAATCATATCAATAAACCATTTTTCTCAAAGTGTACTGCAGCAAAGCAACTGAAGGCGAGCTGGCAACAAGCATTTCTCGGTCAACCACAATACAGTTATAAAGAATAAACAAGCACAAAAAGAAAAAAAGCTAGGCCTTCCCTTTTGCTCAGTGATTCCAGAAGGGTGGAATATTATACTTGATGTCCGAAAAAATTCAGCTCACAATTGGTTTGGTTGTTCTTTTATGATATGCAGGTCGACAAACCAGGTTGTTCTTATTTTGTGCAAAAGTATAGAAAGCTCGAACTTCTCTCAAGCCACCCTCTCAATGTACAGGGAAATTCTTTGTGCTGTTCTCCATCTTCAACCCAAGACAGCAATTGTTTTTTCTTTTTTTTTTGAAAAGTAGGAGAGGAGAATATTATTGATGAGAGTTATCAAAAATCTTCTCAGAAAGGGGTACAAAAGGAAAACAGAAGAGTCCAACATAAACAAAACACCCATCACAATATAAGAAACCAAACAGAAAACAACCAGCCAAATAACAAGTCAGAACACGCAACATCAACCAGAAAATATGCAGGTAAAAACAAGACTCCTGCAGCTATAAAAACCTCAGCAGCCAAAACCTTCAGCTTCAAAGCTTTCAGGCAAGAGAAAGTGGTGTCTTGGTTCATCTTGCCAGAGTGGGAGGCGGAGGGCTGACAGAATGATCGTTTTTTTGTCTGTTCTTTTGCTTTGTTTCGAGTGGCTTTCTGATTTGTTTTCGCCTCTTGATCTATGGTTGTTAAATTTGGATGCTCTATTTCGTGGTGTTGTTCTCGTTCTATGATTCTATCAATAATAAAATTCTACTGCTTTTCAAAAAAAAAAGCTTTCAGGCAAGAGGAAAAAACAAGCCCAGTTAAGTAACACAGTGGAACCAGGGGACTTGCCTACCAGTCTTAGCTAAGTTATCCGCTTCATTATTTGCTTCCCTCAATGTGTGAGTAATTTGAAAATATTTCAAACCTTTCTTTCCCTCAATGTGTGAGTAATTTGAAAATATTTCAAACCTTTCTTTCAAACTGTAATTTGCGCCACCCATTTCCTCAACTTACAGGACAATCTTAAGGATTAACAATCAACTCACAGCATTTGAATCACTCTCCACAATAAAACCATGACTATCCACCCATCTTGAAGCATAGAAAACCTTCACTGCTTCTCTAGTGGCCAAAATCTCAGCTTGGTTAGAATCACAAATTCCCACCGCTTTGTAGAACTGGATCTAGGCCTTGCCCGTCTCATCTCTCCACAAACCTCCAATGCCCCCTGGCCCTGGACCCGACTTGCCTCTAGAAGCTCCATCAACGTTGAACTTCATGAAGCCAGAGTTAGGAAGGGAGGTATCCAAACAAGACAGCAATTCTTTGGACAAGGAACAAGAAGATACAGAAGCCACTTGGAAGTGAGTTCAGACAATCAGGCAAGTCTCCCCCATCCTTGAGATATCAAGACCATGAGGCACCAGGCCAGGTGCATATACTTATATGGCAGGACACCCACCAGCTATAAAAAGAGGTCTCGAAACTGTCAAAAGCGGCAGCAAACAACTACACCAGAATTGCTTGGCCTTAGCTTATATTCTTTGTTTTGTCTCTTTATTTATTTGAATCGTTCCCCAGAAAAAAAAAAAGGCAAAAGAATTGGGCTAATTGACATCTCTTATTCGAACAAATTCATGCGGTCTATTAAGAAACCAATTAAATCAATCACATAAGACAAAGACAAGAATGCCCATCTATGACCACTCTCTAACTAAAAAACGAAGACAATACCCATCAACTAATTAAGCGCACCACACATCAAAGAAGCATGTCATTTGTAACTGGGATTCACATACCTCTAAAATCACCTTACAAGGTCCTCTCTCTGCAACGTATGGGTAATCTTCTTCTCCGTAAACTTCATTATGCTCTAACCATTTAAAAGCTTCAAGTGCAGTGAGAATATAACAACCATATTCATCTTGATCTTTCTTCGGTGGGTCAGTCTTCACACAATCAATCAACATCTGTGGAGAGAAGGGCTTGAAAGGTTTGCCAGGGTTTTTCACTTGCCACACGGCTTCAAGCACAGCTATGGCAGTAACAGCCCCACATGACACTTAAAAAAAAAAAGGAAAGTTTCCAGTTAGAGTTTAGACATGAAAAATATATTTAAAGCTCAAAACAACAGAATAAAAATAAATGTTTTCTTACTGCATGCTCCTTGATTTCGTACTACCAGCTGCACGTTGTCTTTCCAGTTCATACTTTTTGGAAGATCATGAGGAATGGCGATGGGTTCATCCTAGGTAAAAGAAAGAAAAAAAAATGGAGCTTATGATAGAGAAAAAAACAGAGCTTTAATGTTCAACATCCAAAAACTAAAGGAACATAACTAAGAAGAAAAGAAAAACTAGAAAAACCTTACCTTGACTATGATGCCTGATGATGAAGCCATTGATGTGCACAAGAACTCAAAGAAAAGAAAGGAACAAAGAAAGGAAAGGAGAAACTAGGGAAGAAAGGAAAGAAAAAGGAAATGAAAGATGAAGGGGATAGAGAACCAGAAAAAGGAAGGGGTGGGGAGAAAGAAAGAAGAAAGCGGGGAGGGATGAAGATAAAGAGAGACAGGGGAGAGTTTAGCTTTAGGGTTTTGGTAGTAAATGGATTGATCCACTCAAGGGTTTAGAGAGAATAAATCAGTACAGAAAAAGACAAAAAGCAAAAAGAGACTTTCTTTTGCGAATCACCTTCACATCGTACGGACTTACCGATTGCCTCTCTTGAATAAGTTTGCAGATCACTACTAATCGTATGGTTTCATCCCTCCCTTGCCAAAAATAACAATGCTGTTGCATAGTGCATAGTTTTCTTCGTGATCACTTAAGGGGAAAGATATAAGCTTTCAGTCCACATCAAGCCTCACAAGCTAAGGGTCCCGCATATCAGCTAGCTTTAGCAAGGTCTGCGTCTGACGGTTTGCCAAGGTATAAATGCTACCCAGGTGGGTGGGAAACAAAGTACTATAATGTTTGAATTTGGTCCACTTTGATGCAAAGTTGGTTTGCTTTTCATTAGGGTGGGAAAAATGCAAAAGCATCTCTGAAAATCAGTCATAGCTTACTAACTTATATCTGCAGAAGTAAGAGAAAAAAGTGGAAGGATATGGAAAGGGGTTGTCTTGATTCAAAAAAGAAGAGGGAAAGCCTTCTTGTATTCATGTTATGATTATAAAGTGAGAGCTGGAAAGAATACAATAGAGATATATGGATTATAAATTAACCAAGGCAACTTGTCCTTAAATTTTCCTTGACTACGACCTTACAAATGGTATAATGTGGAAGTCATTTTGTCTGAACTCTTATTTTATTTCTCTTCAGTCTTTTTACATTTCAATCTTTCATACACTTTGAGAATTGAAGTAGTCTTTACATATGCAATATCAATTGTGCTATAGATGATTGGAACATTGGATAGTAGTTCATTTCCGGCCGGGTCTCAAATTTTGGTTTTTATACTAGTAATATTCTTTCAACAGCTCTTTTTTTTAATCTTCCCTGCAGTGTCCCTTGATATTGGCTGTGCATCTGGTCTTTTTACATCTATATGCAATATATACTGTGTTATGATCATTAATGAGGTTCTAGTTAGAGAAGCTGGGCAAATGCGAAGACTAGGACAGATTCGACTGTTGCAAAACCAGCTCAAAAAATTATCTGAATATGTTTTCATTGTGGTTAGAGCTCCCACGATGGATCTGGGTTATTAGATTTTGCATAGGAGACCAGATATGTATATTAGCTTTCACCACATGCCTTATGTATTGCACTCCAGGCGACATAGAGGTATAGTGCACCTTGCCGCTTTGATTACAGAGCTACCATTTTACGGCTCGATCCAGGGGAAGGAAGAGATCTCACTCATAGATTCCTTGAGTTCTACCAAAGGAGTATATCCTTGGGTTCTAGAACTTTTAGTTTTAGGATTTTTGTTTTGAAAATTGGTGTGAACTTACATGGATATCATCATTCCTGGAAATGTTGATGATGGAATGACGTCTAAAGCCGGGGCTACCGTTGTCCAGCCTTTGCCTCTGTCAAAGACAAAGTATTTGGCAAACTATTTAGGTCGGACATACATAGAAAGAAGGTCTGTGGCCTTAAGTTGATGGAGCTTGCAAAGCAATATGGAGACAAGATATCCTTTCCTTCTATATGGCGTTGTAAGTAACTGCTGTGAATTTTGAACTATTTTGATCTTGCTAAGTATGTACTTGTGTATCACTCTCCATAAGTAAACTGTTACACATTTAAATGCTTGCAAATTCCCCCTTACACACAGTTCAAATATTCAGAAAAAAAAAAAAGAAGAGAATGGCTGCAAATTTCTCTTCCTTGCAATCTTCATTGCCCCCTAATTATTAAACTTTTGAATGTGATCCAAATAGTGTATTGAACAATACGATGCTTCAAGGGTTTGTATTCCTTTTAATTATTAATTACTTTGAGTTGATGTCACTTTGCCAATGAAATAGATGTAGCATTAACAACCTTTATTTCACAACTTTTCAAGTGGTATTAAACAATGGACAACCTTCTTCCTAACAATGCATTTGCATGCTTTGGTTTTTCTCTATGGGAACCTTGAATTCCTACCACACACAGGGACGTCATGCACCTGTGCCCATATCAGATGTGTGCCCCGATTCTTGTTGCTGCCACCCCCTTCATTAATTTCTGGGCACTTTGACTATTTTCCTTTAGCTGTGGACAACAATAGGCAATGCTCAATAATATTCAATCAGGAACGTTCATCACAAAGGGTCTCCAGGTTTAACGGTGGATATCTGTCAATCTGGCCTGAGAGAGGATATTGCCTGAATTTACAATGATATTTCAGCATTTCATAATTTTTTGGTTTCTTTGCATATGACGTTATAGAGGGCGCATGATAAAATGAGGATGGCCATAGTAAATTAATAAGGGGTTTTAAAAGACTCCCGGCTTAAGTTCAGTTATAAATTATAATAAGCCACGCAGAGCCGCAATTAATTCTCAAATTTGATCTAATTATAATAACTAGATGATATGCCCGCGCTAACGCTGCGGGTAGATACTAATTTAATTGACAACTAGGGGAAATGCCCGCGCTAACGCCGCGGGTATATAGGAAATATAATGAAACTAATAGCAAATTGTCTTTTATATAATCAAACATATAACTGTGCAATACAAATATATTTTCACTATAGTCTTAGTATGATCTATAGTAATAACAACTAAACAGAATACTCGCAAACAACAAAACCAAATAGATATACCCACTACAACCAATAAATCCCAACAGTTATTTTATTGCTTTGTTTATGATCTCTGTCTGATTCCTTTGGCGGGTCCATTTTATTTTCTACTTCGTTTAATCCTTGTCATTTCCTGCACATTAAAGTTACAATCATTAAATTGCAATTTTTTTAACATGTTGACAATTGTAATTTTTCTAATTTCAACAATAGTAATTAAATAGTATCTTTTAAGAAAACAACGATGAAAATAATAAATTTTTTTTGAAGGGAGAAGTAGATGTATAGATCATCAGATGTGGGGTTCATATAATATGTTAGTGTTTGTGACTTTGAATTGACTTACTTTGCTTTTGCCTTTTTTGCCAGGGGCTCTTCTAAGTTTATCTCGGTGTGGCTTTCACATTGACTTTCTTTGTCTGTGGCTGATTGGCATTTTGGTGTTCCTTCTTCTGAAAAAATTCTTTTTGTTCCTGTTATTCTGTATGTCAAATCACCCTTTTCTACAGCTTTCTTTGGCAAGGCAACAATCAGCTGGTATTTTCTACCTATCAGTTCTGTTACTTTTGCTGGAATGTCGTTCTTTGAGATGTCCTCTGTAGCTGACATTGTTGATATACTCATGCCAGTCATATCTTCTGCATGTCTATCAAAAGCGGTTATATCCATTTCACCGGTTTCATCTTTGATAAGCAAAGGCAGCCGCATTCTGCAAGTACATTTGTTTTATATTGTTATAGTATTTTTTTGTAAAGAAAAAATTCATTTCTATATAATAAGAAAAAATTTTTTGTAAAATAATGATACGTCATTCGGGGTGTCTTCGGGGTGTCTTCGGTCCATGTGTGGTGCAAGAAAAAAATTGGTTCAAGCCTCTCTGACATTCATTGCATGCGTAATAAAACCATCCATCTGAAGTTTCGATGTCTTGAATTGTGATTGTTGTTTTGAATAATGTTTGCTGCAGTAAGTTATTGTTAGTAATGCCTATAAATAGATGCATCTTGTTGTGGTAATAGCTTATCTTATGATTTATGTAATATGAATAAGATTTACCTTTATTTCTTCAGGATTGAAGCTCAGCAATTGTTTGATCGTCACCTTCAAAGGTTCTACATTCAAAGGCTGTGGTTGAATGTTATTGTCATTTGGACCTAGAAGTGCTACATTTTCTTCTTCTGCTGCTGGCCTAGAAAACAACAATGAGTAATCTTCATAAGAACTGTACACTTTATTCTGTAAATTGTATTATCTTTTTCATTTGTCAATGTAATTTTACATTGAATTATATATTTCAACTTATAATACCAAAAGCTGTTATAAATGGCTAAGAGTCACATCAGAATTGGTATATATATAATGTCAAGCATGAACAGCAAGCATACCATGAAAAGCTAATAGCACAGAATGCATCTCATAGGAATAAAGGCATACTACGCTTATCTTTTTAGGTTAACAAAAATCAATAATTCCTTTTGAAGGAGAATAGAGATTAAAGGTTGACCGAAAAATGCCTACATCCATGTGTAAGAATCATATACTATTCCAGCTACCTCCTATGACAGAGACAGGCACAAATTTTCTACCTATAATAGAGACTGACAAATTTGTCTCTACATTTTTCTTTTTAAGTTCGGCACAGTCGTGGATTTTGGGTGTATAAAAAAAAAATTAAAAATCACAGATATCAATAGGAAGTTTCTGGAAGGAAGTAGACCCAAGCTTCAAATTCCTAAGTTCATACTACACGACAGGGTCCTGTTGATAGATAACAGAGTCAGGGATCTCCATAAACACATTTGCTCCTTACTCAATCCTTCTAAATCTGTTATTTTTCTAAACGCAATTCCTTCTATATGTTATTCTGTTTCATCCTTTTTTTGGTTTAAAACATTCTTAAAATAAGTCATTATGACATGTTCTAAATGGCAATAATGTATGACGTGACATGTACTGGATTGATATATTAAACTCTGCTATTTACTATGCACATGCAAAGATTGCATTCATTTTGGGAAGTAATCTAAAAAGGTCATTGACCATGTTATATCACAATCCACATCAAAAGCAAGTACTAAAAAAAAGTTCATTAATGTCATGCAACCAAAGCCAAAGTTTTATTGGAAGATGCTTTGCAAACCATAGATAATTACCATCACGATTCAGACTACGGGTTGACTACCTAAAAGAGGCAAGAACCAAAGTTTTCAAGCCTGCAATGCCTAGAGCAAAGGTGATCACTTTTCCATTTGAAATAACAAATCTGGCATTTCTAATCCAAAAGTGTCCCAAATCATTGGCACTAAGCATAATCCATCCATAAAACTAACAATGAGAGAAACCCCCACAACCAACCCCCCCCCCCTCCCCCCAATTTTTTAGGTCATTAAACTTACATTTCAATGAATTCTTCAGCTTGAGGAATGTCTAAGTTTATATAGACTTTCGTTGCTGAACATGACGATAAGTATACCGAGCCTGTGAAATAAAGAGGAATTTGAATAATCATTAGGTATACATACAATATATTGTAAAAGAAAGACTTTTAATATATTCTATTCTAATTCAAACCTTGGTATGTTTTGACGACCATTCCTGCAAATATAATCACTGGTTTTGGTTTAATTTGTAAGAGGTCATCCTCATTAATTTGCTCAAGGCATGGTTCCCAAATGGTAATACGCAAGGCAGTTCCGCTACAGTAGTTGTGATGAAGGTTTTTTGTTAGAGTAATACTTTATAATAATTAATAAATTTTTTAAAAAATTTTTCATTGTTAGGTACTATTGGGTTTTACCTGTGGTTCCTAATCCAGAGATCTCTCTTAAGTACTGTTCTTTCGTTCCTTGTCAATCGAACTGGCATTATAGGGCCTATTGATATGAGAACTCCAATTGTATCTGCAAGACATTAAGATTTTTTTTATGTGGTTATATCAAACCGTGCTAATATCACTTCAAGTACTGTAGCTTGTGGTGTTTAATGAAAAATTGGTCGTATTTGTTACCTGCAAGTTTTTTGTCTGAATTTGCCATTTGTGACAGCACTTCTGTGTTCTGAAAATTGAAAAAATGCCTCGGACACATTGATGGATTGTCTTGAATTGGTTTCATCTCAGTCAGCTTGTTCAAAACAATAGCAAGTTCTCTGTCAACTGCAAGGTTTCTCATTGTAGCCTTAATGACTTGGAATCTTGAAATTTTGTACATTGCTCCCTCGATCAGTAATGCCTTGAATTTTTCAGCATTTGATTCCTTTATTTGCACATGGATTGCTTCTCCCTAGTATATTTGAGGAAATATGACGCAAAATTCAGTAGATATAATTTCACATCAGTTAATTATGCATAAATCTATTTTTTTTTAAATCATACTCTTATAGCATATTAGGACATTTATGTGAAAATCAATTTCCTTACCTTTGCATCTGTAGCGACAAAAGCTATTCCCAAAGATTTTCCAGTTGTTGGAATGGTACAATCCCAAAAACGTGCCACTCTTATCTTCATTGCCTGATTTTGTCCTGGAGGGCTGAGCTCGGAGATGAACTTGAAACTCATTATTGAATACCTGCAAAAATTCATAAACAAAATCGTTAGACAAAATACTTGAAAAGAAAAAAGAGATAAAAGCAAATTATTATCATAAGAAAAATTTGTGAAACCTTCTTTTTTTCAAAGGTTGAAGCAGGAGGGAGGAAGATTTTTGAGTAATGATGATAGCAAAAGTCAAAGCAACAGAAGAGCTAACTGAAAAAAAGAAATACCCAGATTTGTGAAGAATAGAATGGAAAAGGCATATGTACTGCTGCCTTTAAATAATACCAGCAGCCGTATAGGTTCTTGTATGGCGCTGTTGTTTGAAACTTGATCGTCGAAAGCCATGTATTAGTGATTGTTTGTATCAAAGCGTTTTTTATGAGAAGTTTAACTATCGGATAAGATGAATTTTTTTCGTGGGAAAAGGGAAGGAATCATAATTGAAACAGTTAACTGTACTGAGGATAGAGGGGAGGAACCCTAATTGAAAGCTGAAACCATAAGGGAGGGGGCGCAAATTTATTGTGTTTGGTTATCTTAAACTGTTGAGAGGATTTTGTGGGCTAAGGCTGGTCTTTTGGTTGCTTACTCGTTGGGGCCTTCAAGTTAAAGCTCAAATTAGAGAAAAATCCAAAATTAATTGCAGTGGTATTTATTTATTTACATAAGTACTATATTATTTTATTTTGAAATATAAATATTTTTAGTTTAGATAAATATTTTATTTTCTAATGACATGATCATTCCTCCTAATTTCGACTAAATACGTAAATAATTTTGGCGAAAAATTGAGGTAAATAACTGAATGAAAACTGCTAAATATATTAAATATATATGTATATTAGACTTAATATGATACATAGCCAGAAAAAGATTTTGTTTTGGAGAGTATTTTTTTTTGGCCAAATATTTATTATTGGGAGTTTAATAACCTAGTTCTTTGAAGAATTTAATTTTACTCCTTTTTTGAGACAATTTATTTAAAATTTTAAATTTTTTTAAAAAATAATTAAAAATAAAAGCTTACTAATTTTCTGTAGATATTGATTCATCAATAATTTCTTATTTAAAATAATAATGTGAAACTTCGGATGATTATTTTGCAAGCAGGAATCGTAAGAAATTAATAGCAACTAATAATTAGCATAATTTGGAGGCCTTAAAGAGAAAAACAATGCTATACCGTTGTGGCAGTATTGTTCCTAAGGTTAACTTTTGAAGATTTGGTACAATGAGTATTAAGGCAAGCAACAATAAAGTTCTCGAAAAGTAAATAAATGTGGGGAAGGTTGAATTATGAAAAATATTCTCATATATTAGAAAATTCAAAATGTCTGCAAATATATTATGCAGTAAATTTACATTAAAAACATCATTCACATTACAATATCGTCTAAAACAATAACTTTCAAATGAAGTGCTATGATCTGCACTTCAATTACACAATCTATAGGATATATTATATTAAAAATACTGATTATAAACTTTTAAGTAGAATATATCATAGGATCTCATGTAGAAAACCAAGATGACACTAAAGTTGAAATTGTCTTCACTGAATTTGTTGACTATCTGTACTGTAGAACAACCAGCTATATTATGTGATTAATTAACTTGAATAATTCCAATCTCATGGCGCAATCACAGCAGCTGATATTTTGTTCATCCACTCCAACAGGAAATTCTTGGTCATAGTTCCAGTGATTATTGCCAATTTCAAAGCAGAGAATGCTTGTTGGGTAATTAAAAGGCATGTACTGCTGTAGAGAAACTTTCCTTACACATTCTCTATACTGCTTGATGATTGAACGACCCTTGGTGTTGAACAACCTCCGTAGATACACAGCACCTTGTAAGTTGTCTAACGATAGCAGGCATATCCCAAGCGCATATTGGCACAAATCATCACCCACTTCAAATCCTTTCTCCAGGTCTTTGATACCAGTAAGTATTAGACCTTCACTGCCAAAATGATACAGACCATATAGCAATAAGGCAACCGGATGATTGAGGCGGTAATAAGTATCTATGATGGCTCTTTGTTTTGTTGTGAGATCATCCATGCTCATTATATAAGTATTGAGATTGACAGTGCGCACAATCTTTTGAATTTCTGAATGGTGCAGCAATTTCTTTGAGCTGTTGATGAAGGAAAAAAAATAAGGAATAAATTATTTCGAATAAAATGTGTTAATGGTATAGAGTGAAAAAGGATATCACAAAATATATTACAGAAGCCTGACCATAACAGCAGCTTTGCAAATTCTTCAGGCCCTTGTTTTGCAGCACGTTCTATTATCTCTATCTGCATGTCCATAGGCAATTCTTCAAAAGGAAAGTTCTTGGCAGACATCTTCAAAGAATATTTGGTCTTTCTTTTTGATGTGTATATAATACCAAAAGCTGTTATAAATGGCCAAAGAGTCACATCAGAATTGCTATATATATAATGTAAATTACCCTGACTTATGAGATATCTTCCCTCATTAAATGCATTGATTTTTTGAGAAACAGAAAAAAATTAAATTGCGCGGAATTTTAAAAAACTTTTTCATGTTCAAAATGCATAAAGACACTATTATTAAAGGTGAATACAATTAAATTTACAAATGTTAAATATTCAGTGCATGTATTTAACAGGATATAAAAATGAGTACAACGTTTTGTGAATTTTTTTTTAAGTTAGTACATGTATTCATAAATACAATAATAAATATACAATGAAAATAATAGTAATATCTGACTTCTACACAGTTGGTTTCAATAATTAATGTATTATGAGAAAAAGTAAAATCTGTACAATCTAGCTTCTATTATTTCTTTCAAAATTTTTTCATGAGATAATACTTATCCAAAGCCTGAAAAATATTCAAACACATATAAATGTGTTAAATTGAAATTTCTATCATTGCATGTTATTATAAAAGAAAGGAATATTTTAAACCGTTAATCAACCTAGTAACATTTTGTTTAACTACCTAAGTTAGCTTGATCAGTGCCAATCAAAATAGCCATGAAACATTTAACCTAGGTCATTGTGAACATTTAATCATCCATAAAAGAATCCTAACAACCTCAAGAGCAATAAATGCATCAAAGGTAAGTGCAACACAAACAGTCACCAATTACATAGATTAGCACCTAATGGTACAGAGTTAATGCGGCCATGCAGTCTTTTTCAGTATTAAGAAACCCTTAAGATTTAAATAACAGTGTATACGACTCAATATAGATACATGAATATGGAAGAACTTACAAAGTGGTTAATGATGAACAATGCACTGTCTGAGTTGGAATTTTTCCAGATAGAAAATTCCTCTTCAACCTTAATTCCCTGAGTGAGACAGCTCCTCCAGTTTCAGAAGGAATGATGCCATTCAGCATATTGTCACTTAAATCAATAACTTCGGTGGTCTTCAATTCTCCTATGCTTCCCTTTTATGCAAACTTTTTAAGTATTAAGAAACCCTTAAGATTTAAACAACAGTGTATACGACTCAATATAGATACATGAATATGGAAGAACTTACAAAGTGGTTAATGATGAAAAATGCACTGTCTGAGTTGGAATTTTTCTAGATAGAAAGTTCCTCTGCAACCTCAATTCCCTGAGTGAGACAGCTCCTCCGGTTTCAGAAGGAATGATGCCATTCAGCATATTGTCACTTAAATCAATAACTTCGGTGGTCTTCAATTCTCCTATGCTAGTCGGGATTGAACAAAAAAGATGGTTCCTGGACATATTAAAGAAGAGCAAGGTGCTAACAACCCCGAGGTTAGATGGAATTTCACCAGATAAAGCATTTGAAGAAAAATCCAATACCTGTAGGCCTTGATAAGATGGCATTCTTGAAGCGAGCAATGGACCTTCCATGCTCCCAATAAGCATATTCTGAAAAATTGGCGCACCCTTCACACCCAGCTTAAACATCCATGAAGGAACATTATCTGTCAACAGATTCTGGCTGACATCCATTGCCAAAAGGTTAAAACAATTACCATTGACTCTGGTAAATGGTAATTGTTTACCATTTAAAGAAAGGAATTTACTAATAACTAAACTGACCTAATTATATCTTTATCTTTGAAAATGGAAGTTGACTTGATAGGGGAATCACCTGCAACAACAGTTGAAATATAATTTAGTACTATATTAAATCGAAAATAAAAAAATTTTAAAAACGGAGCATAAAAGGAGAGAGAAGAGTCTTACTGGATAAATAATTTTCTCTTTACTTTGTGGGACATTAGATCGACAATTCCATTTCGAACGTATGAAATTTCTTGAAAAGTTTGCTCATTATTTTAATGGTATAACTTGCATGCCGTAATTCTTATGTGTTCTTGTCAAGATTTTAACATGTGTTCTAAAAGCATATTTGTTAGAAAAATTCCAAAGATTAGCTAAATCAGGGTCAAATTATAATATTTCAAATCATCCTATGCATCTGTTAAGATCATCATTTTTATGCAAGTGTATGTGTCTTGTTAGGTAATATAACAATTAGGTGTACTATCAATTATATCTACCATGAAACAGAGAAGGATTTTGCTAAAAAACTATCTATGAGTAATGAGAAATAAGTGCAGTTTTATACTGCTCAAAGCATCTCAACGATTTGTTAGCTTCATCAAGAATCACGGCACAGGAACAGTTGCCAGTTACATGCTAGACAATAAATTTTCTCACGAATGAATGAAGAGAGAAAAAGAGCAATGATTTTTAGAGTTCAGAGAAAACACGAAAAAAATTAAAAGCATAAGAATAATCTGTAGAGTTGAGAAAAGAGAAAATGAAATAAACAAAACAGATTAATCACAAAAGGAAGAGAGATAGAGAAGCATAAAATGGAGTTCTATTATCATGCATTTTCTTCCCAATACGTATACTTTATTGTGAATAAAGTAAAAGCTATTGAGAAAAAGAAAATTGCCTCAGACGCTATACTATCTATTTTTCTCTTTATTTTCATATAAAAACTTATTGATATAGTTATAATAAAAATAGCGACAGAGATGAATGCAATAGGGAAATTAAGCCAGAGTTGAAATTTTTTCGAAGATTTCCTTGTAGACTACATTTCTAGTTTTATCTTTTCTGTTTGTATTATCCTTATGAATATAAATTTTTAGACCTTGTCGTGATGTGACTCTAGACAAAGCAACGTAAAGCTGACCATGAGTGAATACGGGTTTCGGCAAAAATAGACCAACAAAGTCAAATGTTTGTCCTTGACTTTTATTAATAGTCATGGCATAGGAAACTTTGACAGGAAATTGTTTTCTATTCAGCACAAAAGGCAACTTAGTATCTTTTGTAGACATAATTATTTGCGGTATGAAAAACTTTTGTCCAACATGCGAACCTGCTATGATTTTGGCCTCTATCACATAAGGGCACAATTGAGTGATTATTAGCCTAGTACCATTACAAAGTCCACTTGTCTGGCTGATATTACGTAAAAGCATTATAACACATCCTATTTTTAACTTTAGTATATGGTTAGGAATACCTGGAAAATTTAGACCGTTGAGGTACTCAGGTGGATAGAGATCATCATCAATAGCACAGTTCGAAGCTTTTGATATCGTATCAGCACTATAATATGTTTTTTCTTCTGTTGGTAAAGCTTCAAGAAATATACTATTAAGTTCGTTAACTGTTTCGTTGAATGGTGTAATCACTGCTCGCTGTCTCAAGTACTCGAGTTCTGCAAAATTTTCCATAAAGTTGGGATATATTACTTTGACCATCAATGACAATGGATCTTGTGTCGTTTCTAGTAACATATCTTGCGGAATCTCGATCCAGCTATATTCTTCATCATCCTCATGATGTGATGTAGGTAATTTTCCATCTCCAACATCTAAAAGCCATCTACTGAAAATTCTGTAATTCATCTCTAGATGATTCGTCAAGGTTTGACTGCTTTAAACGCATATTTATGCTAAGGGTGTGAATTTGACAAAATTTCCATAACTCAGAGCTGCATATCGTTGCATTAATTATATCTGTCTTTGTACCCGAGGGCACAACTGGCAATATTTGACGGAAATCACCTCCTAACACTACTGTTTTACCTCCGAAAGGCTGCTCTGAATTAATACCGCCAATAGGTGTCAACAAATCATTCAATGTTTTGTTTAGAGCTTCAATGCAGTTCCTGTGTACCATTGGAGCTTCATCCCACACAATCAAACTGGTATTTTCAATTAATCTTGCTAATTGAGTACCTTTTGAAATTGCGCATGTCGAACAATCATCCATTGCCAACGGAATCTTAAATCTTGAATGCGCTGTTCTACCACCCGGCAAAAGTAGTGACGCTATTCCCGATGATGCAACAGCAAGAACAATCTTTCCTGTTGACCGAATACCTGATATTAGTGTATTATTCCATAAGTAAGTCTTACCTGTACCTCCAAAACCATATACAAAGAATAAGCCACCTTTGTTCGTGTCTATGGCTTCTCTAATGATTTTATACACGTTTAACTGCTCTGTATTAAGATTTGAAACAAATTGCATATGTTGCTCCTTTAGTGAATGCAGATTATAATTCAACTCCTCTTGAATAAGCCTATCAGAAATATATCCTGCCATACCTGATTGTGGTCTCGGTAACCTCTGTTCTTCTAAAGAACTGCAATGTTTATTAAATACCTCTTCCAAAGCAATAAGAGTGTAATTTCTTAGATCTGATTCAGGAATGCGAAATGTACTCGAATTAAAAGCTCTTTTCAGCCTATGCTCTATATCTTCACTCATCATTTTCCAACAGCTTTCAAAAAAATTCTCGTGATCTGTGACTTGACAAAATAAGATGATTGTGACAAATAACTGTCGTAATTCATAACCAGTAGCCCATGATGAAGCTTGAGCCATTGCCGTTGTCCATTCGTTGTCGTCACCCAAGATACCAAGTACACGGCAAGCATCTTTGAATGTCGGATAGACAATTCCGTTTACAGTTCGGATTTCTTCATAGCTTCGTGGTCCTCTAACTATATTCAGCAGCAATTGCATATAATACACTTCTCCAGCAGCTGGGTGTACATATATAATTCTGCCAATGGAGTTGCTCCCTTGTCTTTCTTTCCATTTTGATGCTGACTTGATCCAAGTGAACTTTGTAGGAAAATCCGCATATAATAGCTGCCTTGCAGTTTCGTTTGAACTATTCATAGCCATCCATTCAGTAAACATGGTCACATCTGCATCAGGTCTATCAATAATTTCCTCAATATTTTCTCTGTCATTGAAAAACAAATTATGTTCTAACGGAAGATGGATCAGCAATCTCTAAACAGAAGGTTCTCTATGATGAATTTTAAACTGAAATATTCTCCAACTCGCTTCATAAGGAGATAGATATCGACAATCTAAATAAGTCTTTATCTCATCAATTTGACATTCATGACTTCGCTCAACAACTGCTCTTATTCTGTCAGGCCCCTTGTTAATATATTTAAACAAATATTTTACAGCTCTCGTATGGGTACAAACCTCTACATTAATGTGAGCATCATAACGAACTATTAAATCAACGTTATGTGGAACAACATACCTATTATCCAAATGAACCCCACGGTGGAAGACTGTTGATGATGATTCTCTTCTTCGATAAATTGGAAAGCCATCTTCATCAAAAGTCGTGATATTCTGATATCGCTTAGGGTAGTATTTTGTACATCGTCCGTCAGACATACATGGAGCTCTACTATTAGCTACACCGCACGGTCCATGGAACATATATGATGTCACTGCCTTAAACCCAATAGGATCTCTTTCTTTGTCGGGGATCTCTGCAGAAATTATTTTGTCGATTTCAGATCCTGTTCTGTAAGCGTCTCCGTTTTCAAGCCAAAGCAGAATATGTACATGAGGAAGTCCTCTTTTTTGAAATTCTACCGTATACAAAACTGCCATAGAATAAGGTTTAAATTAATTAAGCTGAATCATGAAAAAAAATTAAAAAGGAAAACCTTTTTAATAGAAAAGATACCTGCAAATTTTCCTTAATAGAAAAAATCATGAAAAATTTTATGTAGCTCTCATTCATAAGTTAATATTGAGTTTCCTTAGTTCGATTTTAAAAATATTAACATTAGGAAGATGCAAATCTATCTCAACCAATGATTACAAATGCTTAAAAAAAAATTCTTCTAGAACCATCACAAAAATGTGTGTTTATTCTGAGAGAGCAGGACAATGATGTCAACCTCTTAATTTAAAGATCTCCTTTATTTTTTGCATCAATTTTAATATTTCAATATCTTTATTCTCAGTTAAAAATGGGTAAGAAGTTCAAAACTCTTAAGAAGTGTTATGATTATATACTAAATGCAAGCAAATAAGATAGTAAATCTATTTTACTTAATTCCTTAAACTACAATGCAAAAGTATACTAAAATAACTAAAAGATAGCAAAATGAATACAGCAAATGGTAGCACTGTGTTTGAAATCAGTAAAAGTAGACATATATTTCTCATACTCAAATCACTCTAAAATAAGAAACAATCATACAGAACTACAATAATTCTAAGATATCAATTCTGCATGATAAATAGATATGTCCTCATGTAAAATCTGATTTGATTTCTACATATCATAAACAACCAAATTATATTGCATAAAATCAAACGAAGTAAAAAGACAATTAAAACACCAACAATCATAACCTGCAACAGCCTTTCCAAAATGGTCATTGTTCATAAGATCATCCATCAAATCATGCAACTTTAACCTAAAGACTCGGGAAACAATATCAGGTCGGTCCTCTGCGCGTTGCCCCTTAATGTCTTTCAAAGCCTCCTTTATCTCAGCCCACTTTGCATTACAGGTAAATGTCAAGAACAATGTTGGATACCCATAATACCTACAGCATAAGAATAATGTTATGATAGCTATATCCTTTTAATACTGCAAGTAAAATTATCTTTTAATATGTATACAATTAGTGGTAAAATCTTAGTGCATTGGCTCAATGAAATTATAGAACTTATTATGTAAAATATACCTGCATATAGCTATCGCATCCTGATAATTTTGGAACATGTATCGAGGACTTCCTGTAAAGCTAGCTGGCAAAATAATCCGTTTTCCTACTGAACGGGCACAAATATCTCCATTAAACATTGCATCACGTACATTTTTATACATTTCACTTCTTAATATCTTCTGATTTTTCTTCAAAAATCTCAATCTTGTTTCTTCTATTATGGAATAAGCATCAACCAAAAATTGCTGGAATAGACGACCTCCTCGAAGAAGCGTATTAGAGGGCATAGAACGTTGCTGAATAAGAAATGAATAGTACTCTCTCATTGTAACAAATTGCCTATCCGAAGCCTCCTTCACAGGAGAGTCAACGTATGGAATTTTTAGATGGAATCCATCATCTCCATAAGGGAAAAGTATTGGATATTGCATTGACATAAACAAAGGGTGTAAATCATCAATCCTCATTAGCCCTTCCTGTCGATGCTCAACAATAATGTCTCTCCCAATCTCAGCATCTCCTAAATCACCTACAATCAGTCCAGCAATTTCCGTGCAAGAAGGAGGACAATAATTATGTTCCCTCACATTTCTATTTGCAATTAATCTAAGCCTCATTGGGAAATATGTGAACTGTCTACAAAATTCTCTCACACCCCTGAATACTTTAACAATGACATTAGTCTCATCAAGCATAGATGTCAAACCTTGGACAACTTCTCTATCAACAGAAGCACTGCCATTAGAGTTGTCTACAACTGACATTCTGTTGTCTAACTCATTCTCTGTATCATATATATAAAGTTGAGCATATTTTGGTCTTTGTCCCTCAATAGGCAATAACGATCCTAGCCTGTGATAATTCTGTCCACTCATTTTAAAGACATAAGGTCCTGATCCTATATTCACTGTTCTATCAATTCTAGCTCCTAATGACGTAAATTGAAACATTGCATTGTACATCCTAATCTTCTCTCTAAAATTTTTGCTTCTCTGACCATTATCTACATCTAACAAATCATGCAGGAATAATGGAGTAGATCTTTGAGGAGGTAATTTAACAGTACCTTGCTTACAACAAAGAGTAAAAATTGGTACTACAGGACTCTTTGAGATATCAGCCCTTTCACCATACCACATTTCAGCATTGCAAAATATGCACAGGAATTGAGGTCCTCCAAAATAAGACGGTGCAAAAACTGTCCCTACAAAGTTTAAAAGCAATAGGTATATAAGAAAAATATAGTTATACTCGACTTATCATAATCCATTCTGTATACATTACTTCTTTATGTAACTTACTATTATGATCAGTGTAATTGCCAAGACTGGAAATTCCAGCATGCTCATCTGTAAAAAGCCATAAATTAATTAAAAAAACAAAAAATTAAGAGAATTCTGAACATAGTGATTTTTTTTTATTTGTAATGACCAACGAAAGTTAAGCATACCATCCTGAATACGAACAGAAGAATCACTTTCTGCATAGTCAACCACCGGAGAAGAAGCATCATCATGAGAGTTTTGACAAATGACATTATATCCTCTACGAAAACGTTTAAACTTTATTATGCCTGCTCTGTGCAGTCTATTAATTCTAGCTTGAGACCTATTGATGATAGGTAATGGCCGCACAATTTTTTCTACGTCGGACCATTGCAACTTATATAGTCACTCCTTACAACATATGATACACAGCATCAAAGAGGATTCTTAACCACACCTGAATTCCTTTAAAAAAAATATGGCATAAGAAGAGATAAGAAGTAACAGATTGCAAGTCATAAAAACAAATGCCAAAGATAAATGCTGGAAATCTAGTCCAAAACCAAGAAAAATCATACTATAAATGATGCATGATATAAATTACACTAACATGCGAATAAAAATAACATAAATGCTTTCATGTATACTAAAGATTAGCAATAATCTTATCTTTTTCCATTAGCTATAATAAAAATTATTTTTTTTTGTTTTCTATTTTTTAATAGCTATTATTAGTTTTATTCTTTGCAAAAATATAGAAACTAAGAGGAAAATAAAATTGTATCCAAAGCAGGCAAACTAAGGAAAAAAGCACTACACAAATCATAATCCACGTCTCCCAAAAAAGGAAGGTTTCCAACTCTTGAATATGGATTACTTAGTTACTAACTATTTCTTTATCTTACGAATATCCATTCAAAAAAAGCAGAAAGATTTAGAATGGCCTATACGCCTGCTCATTTCGAAGCAATCTGGTACACAGCAAACCATTTCTAAACAATGAAACAGACAAAAGGAAGAGGATAAACATGTCAAAAAATAGGAATCTATAAATCAACATGAATTCCATAACTTAAGAACCAATTAAAAATTACTTGAGTACAATAATTTTATAGAACCTATATTTCATAATTTTATAGAACCCATAATTTTCTTAGAAATTGGTCTTAGCCAATCATATTTTGATCTTTTTTTAAAAAACACTTTAAGAAAACTAAAAATATATCGCATTCTTAAAGCTAAAAATGCCCTGACATGTATATTCATTTTTTCTATATGTATTTGAATCAAAAACAATATGCAAACTAAAAAGAACACAGAAAACTTAAAAGAAGGCAGCAGTAGAAAAAAAAAGAATATTGAACTTACAATGTTGCCTGGAAGTAGAATTATCGTCAACATCTTCATTGGTGAGCAAGGCGGCGGCTTACTGTGGCTAGTCAGTGTCCAATTTCCCTAGAGGTGGTTTTGATTTGTCTTCCGCCTAGCAACCCCAAACCATTGCTGGAGTACAGAAAGAAAGATGAAGATATGTTCCCGAATCCATGTGGCTGTAGTTATTATGGCTGCTGGTCAGGAGGGAAGAAGACAGGACATCATCGTTAGCATAACCTAACTTGTAGCAAAACATGCTTAATTTAACGCTTATCTTAAAATTAATCTGACTAAAAAACTTAGTAAATACAATAAGTAAAAATATAAACCAAAAGTCATACAAATAAAAATCCTTAAAAACCCAAATACCCTCTAGCATCAACAAAAATCTCAATCGAATTTCACTCCAACCCATTTAATCAGCAATAAACAATAAGATGAGAGGCATGACGAATATAGACATGTTATGCAACATTACTCTTTTTAGAGGATTGAGTAGGATAATTAACTTTTTTTACAATTTAATTAATCTTATACAACTAATATAAATTATACTACAAATTACATATAAATTTTCTTTTTATATAATCTCAATATTATCTCATTCAGTACTCATATATCCTAATAATTTTTTGGGACAATACTTGTAGATTTAACCGTCCCCTTTGGTCTTATGGCCAAAGTTGTAGGGCTGGTTACCTGATGGTTTGGGTTCTACTTGAACCCCTCACCTTGTTGTAAAAATTAGATGTAAATACCACTTAGACTAAGTGCAAAAAAAAAAAAAAACTTGATTACAGAAAATGGTTAAGTGAGAACCAAACCTTGTTGTCATAGGCTATATTGGGTTCTACTGTATGGGATGTTGGGTGAATATAATCGTCTCCTCTAGTTTATCAATGAGATCAAAGATTTAACTGGGATGTTGCTTACATCTGCGAGTCTTCTAGCTTTATGCATGATGAGATTTAACATCTGCAAGTTAGGTTTTCAAAAGAGTAACAAAAAAGTTAGAAAGGAAGAATTAAGGAAGAAGAAATTTAAGAAATTAGATAAAAAAAGAAACCAAAGAAAGATGTATACCATATATAAGTAGCACACTTATACTTTTTCTTCATACTTTCCTTTTTCCTTCATTAAATTACTTTTTATTTGCAAAACCTTGTTCCTTTAATTTGTATTGTTGCTGTTTCTTGCTATAAGATATGATTCAATATTTAAGATTCACTCTTCCATTAATTTATTTTTTCTCCTTATTACAAATAAAATTCTTATCTCAAATAATGAAAACAGTAATTCAGCTAGAAAAATGAGTTGATTGTAATAGGCTTTAGCCTTTTGTATGGCCAATTGGCCATGCATGTCTAGCCCTGATATTAGTATGGGAATTAATCAATAAAAAATTATCATTGTTCGCTACCAAACAATGGAGTCCACCTTAATCTAATATGTAATTACACTCATTGGAATCGCATATTATTTATGCTTTTTTTGCTTACTACTTTTGAATAAAATAATAAAACATGACAATGCATTTTGTTTCGACTAATATATGGAATAATTTTATTTTCCGAAAAGAACTGAGAAATCTTATCCTTCAAATCTCCCATAAAAAGGACAGAGTAATTTTATTATTAGTAGTATATGGTAATAATAAAAAGGTTTCCTAGGGACTTTTCTTTACTTAGAGGGAGAAAGAACATTCAGTAATCAAAGTTGTGGAACCGAATTTTCTCACAGAGTTATATTGTCATAAGGCCCCGTTCGAGTTTAAGAAAATGCAAAAAGAAAAAAATGACCATCCAATTCAAATTGTAGGAGTTGGAAAATCTTATTTTCTGTTAAAACAGAAAGGAAAGAAAAGGCCTACTTCCCAGAAATG
The DNA here is from genome assembly GCA_030664755.1 of Microcos paniculata. NCBI lineage: Eukaryota > Viridiplantae > Streptophyta > Magnoliopsida > Malvales > Malvaceae > Microcos > Microcos paniculata. The sequence goes on from CP131461.1 coordinate 23,484,920, forward strand.
GAGTTAAATCTGAAAGGTGACTGGCTTTAGCAAAGGTTACCAATAAAAGGAATGAGTCTAAAAGAAATTGTAGCAAATTTCAAATTAAATCACAGCCCCGCCATCAGAATTAGAAAACAAACGCTTCCTAAGCCTTGATTGGGTGCCAACAGCTACACCAACTAATTTCTAAGCATAATGTTTAGAAACCAAATCACCCTCATTAGTTGACTTGAAAAGTGACTAAAAATGTGCCATCTTGTTTTGCTTCCTAGATAGCCATCTTTGTACAGCAATAGCTTAAACTGCTGGTTGAAAATGATCAGTACAAACCTAATACCATTATTAGTAACGACTAATGAGAGGCCATGAACATATCCTAACAACCTTTGTAGGTGATTTCTCTCGGAAAGACCTGGGCTTGGAGGTTCAGTCTTAACTTGTGCCCTATCTACTTATGTTTCCTCTTCTAATGATTGTGTTCCTCTAGCTGCTGATGAGTATAAGGCAACATGCTTGAGCATCACGTTCTTTGATTTGTACATGGATAGCATTGCCCTATCAAGGATGGTTGTAATTCATAGAAAACACAATTAATTTATGATTTTAGTATCTCAATGCTATGCTTCTTTTAAAAAAACCTGGTTCTATCTATTAAGCATCTCTCACTTGCCTCTTAAACTGAATCATGTAACTCAATTCCTGGTTGATTAATTATTTAACGATCAACTAATTAAAAAAACTGACTCAATTGGCTAATACGTCAACACTTAAATGACAAAACTCTCTTTCAAAAGATAAAATGGATGGTTACCATACTAAACAGATAACAAATTAATCATGGCAAGGCTGTGAAAACAGTATATCTTCTTTAAGCAACAGTTTTGCAGACCTCTCCACCAACCAAAGGGAATATGCTCATAGGATTACTTGAAATTGTGGAGCCTAGTTTATCTTTATTATCCAAGGGGGTTGCTTTCTATCCTGACAAAAATTACCACTACTACAATCTTTTGTCTTAGCATTGTCCGTAACATGCCATCCCATTAAAGGTACTGAAACTGAATCTTCCTTAAAATTACTGAGATTGTGTGTTTCCTACTCATGGCATGGATTGTTGTTTTTCATATAAAAAAATCAGCGTCTGACCTACTTTTAGGACCCTTCAACTTCATCTTAAAACTAAGGAAACTCAATATACTTAGGGAACAAAATTTCGCATTGAACGAATTATTCAATTGAGATTATATTTTCAAATTTTGTATTGTCAAAGCTTCATATTTTCCTCCCAAACTTTAATTCCCAACAATTTTCTAAGAAACCAAACACAAAATTCAATTCAGTTCAATAACAAATAGAATCCCAAACGTAAGTCCACCAATCCTATATCTCAAACAAATCTGCAAACCCTTAAAAGCTTTAACTTTTTGCACATCAACCAAGTCAAAGCAGGGGGAACAAACTTACCAAGATCTCCGCTTTGTTTGGCAGTGCTGCAATTGGAATAGTGATAGGCAATCACATCACACTTAGCCTTGCCTGAAACCATATCATCGGGCTCTAAGCTATTCGGGAGATTCAAACATTTTAAGACTCTTCCTATTGGAGTTGCTTTCGATGTTGGTTCCGGCCAATTCTCTTCCTTGGTGTGCCGAGCGAGCAAAGAGGTATAGTCTATAGGCGAGCAAAGAGGTATAAATATTAGCATATTATGGAAATTAAAATGTTGATTAAGTAGTCCAGTTTCAATAACTCACCAGCGAAGCGAGCACACTACTTGAATAAGGCTTAAGAATCCTCAATTGATACTGGTTTCAGGGCTGATTAGATACGCCAAGCTGATGGATCTCTTTCTCTATAAAAAATACATGTTGGGATGATAAAATTGAAAGAGCAATTCCCCAAGTTAGTCTCCAATTTCCCTTGAGGTGGTTTTCATTTGTCTTCCGCCTAGCAACAACAAACCATTTTTGGAGTAGAGAAAGAGAGATGAACACCTGTTCTCGAATCCATGTGGCTGCAGTTCTTATGGCTGCCGGTCGGGGCTACTAACAAACGGTAGAAGGGCTGAAATAAGTGCAGGAAAATAGAGCTGCAGTTATTTGGGATCTAGGATAACGAAAGAAAAAAAATTAGAGCTGAAAGGCTATGCCGAATGGAGGGGAAGGAAGAATCGAGAGAGAGAGAAATGATAAGAAAAATAAGAAAAATACAAAAATAAGAAAAATATAAAAACGACGTGGATAATCTCAGATAACTCCTTTTGGGGATAGTTTTAAAAGGGGGTTATATTGGTAAAATAAAAAATTAATATCTACAAAAATATAGAACAATAAATGGAAAGCTTAAAGCGGGCTAATATTGAAGTTGAGTTAAATTAAATATTTAGCAAGATTCAATAGAACACAATTGAAATTTGAAACGAATGTTTGCAAATAGTTCTTTAAGTACTTGTTAGGGGTGAATTAACTTCCTCAGTTGTTTTATTATCATGACTGACAATGCTTTGTGCCTCAAGTGATTTGCCTCTGCATATCGATTTCGACTATTAGGATAGACTACTCTAAACATAGATTCAATTGGATTGCTTCTGCTTTCTACGAATAATTCAACAGGGATGTGGATCCAACCTCCCTCATCATCTTCAAAAAGTTTGGCTAAAGCAAAATTTCCATCACCTATGTCCAACAGCCGTTGAGTTACTTGAAAAAATAAGACCAGTAATCTCACCATTAGGATCAACGTGCCTAATATTGTCATGTATGTTACGCAACGGAGAACGTTCTAGCATTGAGAAAACTTCAAGCAAGATATAACTTAGAACAGACATAATGATTAAATTCATTGCATGGTATATCCCCTGAATAGACATTGAGGCCTTCATATGAAGAAAGAAACCTAATAAGGGGAAAAAAGATTCTCGAAACCAAAGAGGGAAAATTGATGCCAAGATTAGTGCAGGAACCAAAAGACAAAATCTCAATGAAGTTCACTTCTAACTATTAAGAAAGAAAATTTGATGGAATAATCTGACTAAAAGAAGATAAAGCATTAGCATGGCTCATTAACTATTCTAGCTTTATAAAACATGGCTAGTGGCCTTCAAGTTTTGGATGTGATTCTTTGATTTTTTTTTTGTTTGGTGGGCTCTATGAAACTGAAGTATGTTGCCACAGTTGCAAAAGATCCCGCCTTCTAGAAGCCTACAAAAATGATCAATGTAGACAAAACTACATGCCACAATGAATGCTATTAATAACAGCATATTTATTCAATAACAGGCCACCATTCAAAGTCCAATAACATAAGTTATGCTTAATACACACATTCACATAGCACCTATGTAAAACAGAATAGAGATACTAGAATGGCCATTAGGAAAATTAAAAAAAAAAAGAGTTGATAAGTGATTGAATATATACCTTTTAAGCCATCTGCCACCCAGAGAGTTCAAATCATTTACATTATGCTTTTCTTGACTCTGCTAGAAATAGAAGTAAATAAAGAAAATAAAAAGAAAAAAAAAACTTTATGTATTGAGGATCAACTTAAAAGAATAGATCAAGTAGCAAATTCTATGTAATCAAACTTACCTACAAGAGCTTCACTTTAAATTTTTGTCTTTATGGTATCAATGGAATAAATCACCCCTACCCCAAAAGCTCCAACTATAGTGTCCCATAAGAATTCTCTCCACAATTCTTCAACACCACCAAAAAAAAAACCCCCATCATTCAATTGATTATTCAGGTATTTTCACTTTTAAACCCATTTTAAGCATCCATAAAATTAAGATGCAAAATTAGAGCAGACACAAAGATGGAAGTATAAACATGGTTTACATTCAAGACTTATCAATTCAATTTTAATATAAAATGAGGAATAAAGTATGTGATCAAATAACACTAAGAGAAAAAAGGACCTGGGTTGAAAGTTGTACTTGAATCTGAGGTCAATTTCAAGGGGCTATGGACCTTGCCTCGGGCAATAGGCAAGCACTTTGCCATTGAAATTCATTATCTTTAGCTGCGTCACTCTCTTTCGGTAGCAAATATATAAAGTCGTCAATTGCTTCATTAGTTGTCAACAACATGTGTTGATAGTGAGTAATCTATTCAAAGGAAGAAATTCATACACCATAAAATCAGAATGATTAGTTTCATTTAGATAATACCAAAAGAAAACATTGAAAATGCAACAAAGATGCTAAAATGAGAATTTTTCATATGAAAAAATCAATTCCCAGCACTTGCACTCAATGCGCTCATAATTGGTGAGATTTACTCAGTATTAGTATTGTAGGAGGAATCCTTTTCTATTGGTGAAAAACTTTATTGTAATTTATCAATGTAACACAATGAATATCAAGCACCAGATTTTAAAAAAAAAATCTCAAGAAATGTCATTTAATTGAAAATCCCATTAAAGGAAAATGGACAATAACAAAACTAAAAGAGAAAAAGCAATCTTTTTTTTTCTCTAACATGGCTCAAAGAAGAAAAATGAAAGGCGAAGCTTACAAATTCTTGAATCAACTCTTTGATAATATAAAATGGATCTTAAGCTTGAGTGTACTTAGATACATCTGGTACTCGCATTTTTTTTGCAAAATTTCAATAAAGTATGTGGGAACTTGTCAATCAACTCGGTAGATGACTAACATAGCACACCGGGAACCATTATTAGAGGAAAACTCTCAAAAAAACCATTTTTCCTATATACATTGAATATAATAACAATTATTAGAGGAAAACTCTCAAAAAAAATAGCGGACTGGTCGAGAGTGAGAGTAAAAATTTATAGGAACATTGATTGAAAGAGAAGGATCATCAACCTTTTAGTTACCAAGAAAATGAAAGAACTATTAACTTTTTAGTTACCAGAAAAATGAAGGTCATATCATACAAAACATTTAACATACATAAATAATCAAAATTTTCGCTCAAAAATAGTTTCTGATTAAATATAATTATTTTTCACTTCATCTTTTATCCTACTCGATATTTTTTATGATCTTCATAAACTATTTCTTTTCTTTAATGGTATAGATACGAAATTAGACTATATTATATAAGAAATTTAAATGTGTATATCTATATATATGATAAATTAAATAACGCTTGAGGTAAAAAAAATTAAATATAATTATAAAAGAAAAAATTTTTGAAAAGAAAATTCGTGAAAAATCATAGGTTTTTTTTAGGGAATAAAAAATCATAAATTAAATGTATTTAATATAATAATTACAATAAATAATTCACATAAAGTATTTAATACACTTAAAAATGTAAAAATTATCTTATTATTTTTCTTTTTCTACTCTTGCCTATATGATGCTCCATAAAATCTCCATAAGATATTCTTTTAATTTAATGATATAAAACTATAGATAATAAGCCATCACATATACGTCTTGAACGATGATGGACCATGTTTGGCTTCTGGATCAAATAGTCAAACAGTAGACCATGAATTGAACATTTAGCAATCTTTTATCTTTTGAAGTTTGAACAACAATTTAGCAAAGATATTTTATATACTATTATTGGAAAAAAGAAAATTTAATGAGCTATGTTTCTGCTGCTTGCTTTTTACTTTGCCTCGATTGCTATGAAATGTTAAAAGTACCCAGAATATTAAAATTTCATTTTTAATTCAATATTTTCTTTCTCTTCTGGTTATTTATTGAGTATAATCATAAACTAAACATTTGTCGACTGTCTAGTTGTGGGATTTTGGTCTCATCCAAAATCCAATTCAGTTTAGGAACAAAGAATAAAAAAAACATATATATATTTTTTATCATGGGAAGGATGGAAGAGAGGTGCAAGTAGAATGACAAATGACATTTGCGTGAGCTTCTGGTACGTAGGGTTTGCAAGAGGTTCCACCAATAATAAATCGAAACGTGTTGCAGGCTGCATGCTGAAGGCCAGTCAGGACTAAGGGAGTCAGAAAGAATAAGTTCTTCACACCCGCTCCTCCCCCCCCACCAGACGCCGCACCAAAAACTTACCCCACCTTCCACACAAAAAAAAAAAATCCAAATAAAAACATCAACAAAATGAAAATCTTTAATCAACCGTTGCCGTACGATACAAAAGTTATGGACGGTTCAGATCACATGTCCACTCTTTTTACGCACAAAATTAGTGGTGTTCCTTTTAGTATAATTAACTTATACCTTTCTCACGATGTTATTAAGGGTTGGGGTTTTCTCAGAAAATTTTAGGATTGAGGGTAGTCTGGCTGTGATCCATCCCATCTATAATCTATAATACAATCTGATTTCATGGCTTCCTCTGCACTTGAAGTGCGACCACCGGCGGAGAAGAAACAGAAATTGGAGAAAGATGATTATCATCCTTACGTCGAGGTCGAGATCGATGAGGAGCGCGATATGACTGAGGAAGAGTTAAAAATATATTGCGAGGCTGTTGCAGCTACTGATGTGAGGAAACCTTTTCTCCTTCTTCTCTTTTTTTTTTCCCCTTTGAACAACTCAATTCCATATATAATCGTTCGTTGTCCTTTTGTTTTGATTTGAGTGGGTTTGATGTTCCCGAATTTCCCAATGTTGAAGGCTGCGGTATGATTGTACCCATGGACATGGATGAAGACACCCTTGAATATCTCCTCCCTCTATCTAAGGTTGCGATCACTCATTACAACCGCAAAAATGGTAGCATCTCTCTTTCCTTTTCTTCTTGCTCTTTTGGTTATATTGGGTTACTCATCGCCGACATTATTAGATAAATCTCTCTTTACAGAAGACTAAGTACGAGGTAGTGCGAGTGGAGAAGGCAATGAATCAGGCTCTTTGTGGTCTCAAGTACTACATAACTTTCCAGGCTAAACTTCCTGCTGATGATGCTACAAAAACCTTTGAAGCAGCAGTGTTGATGGGTATTCCAAAGTACAAAAAGGCGATGAAGCAATTCAGGTCTTCTTCTGTCGGGAGAAGGATCACAGAACAAGTATGATTGCCTTTTCTTTTTTCAAGTTTTTCATTTGTTATTTATGTTTTTACGAGTTATGCGCTGTCATTTTGGCTGTGATTGAAGACTGTTACTATTAAGCAAAGTCTTGGTAACCATGTCAATTTCTATTCAGCAAAGTTTGTCATTTGCATTCACACGTAGGTTTAGTGTCTCATTGAGTACTGGAGTTGCTTAATTTCAGTAACATATACGATCCCGTGGTATGGATACAAACCCATACTTTTCTGTACAATACTAGTATATGATTTTTGGTACACATAACTAATGATACTTGACTACGTAACTTGTTTAACAACATTTCATTGCTCATACTGGGAATTGAAACAGTTAGAGCAAAGTCATGTTGTTGTGGCGATAACTATGAAAAATTGGAAGCTCAAATTGGAGAAAGTGCAAGCGTGGAAGTAGAAGGGGAAGGTAAGACGGGAAGAATCTCTAGGCTAGTGTTCTAGTTGCTCTGTACCCTTTTGTCATACTAATTATGTTAAATAATTTGCCATTATAGGTGCTTGAGAGTTCGTGGCGGCCTGCATTTTGCGTCTTTTCCAGAAGAACGTTGGAATTATGTTACTTATGCTTGAAGTTGTTTAATTTAATTAGAACCTCTTTGTTTGGATGTTTATGCTTTATGATCTTGGCTTCGGCTTCAGATGGAAGTATTTTATTATTATTACTATTATGTAAACTTTGAATCTATCAAAGTCATTTGTCAGTGGATGGTTATCTTATTACTAATATAAGTTCTACATTATATATTTATGGGAAAAATTCGCACTTTAGAGTTAGTTTTTGCCTTTGTTTATCCCTATTGCATTGCTCTCTGCCCTCCCCTATTCTCGGCTTTTCTTAACCATAAGCTCTCGACGATGAGCTCCGAATTCAGTGAAAGCTAATTACTTGATGGCTGTAGACAATGGAGGCCCGAGTTCTAGATGCCACATAATTTGACTATATATGTATAGTTTTGGTGATAATTGAGTCGAGGTTGCTGTAGTGCTCGAACGCCCATGTAACCTTTCGCTTTTTCACTTTCTGTACATGTGAAAGTAATTAACCTGCGTTTGCTTATTCACATTCCTTACATGTGATGATGTGAGGTAAGGAAAGGAGGGGAATTTTTCACTTTGTATTTACTAGCCATGGAGGAACCAGTTAAAACCTTAAAATGCCTTTGCCGTACGATGTAGAGATATTGTAGATCATGACGAAAAGACGAGTAGAAGACTAGGTTAAAAATAATGGGTGCATTATCAAAATATCAAGACAGTTTTGCTACATGACCCGTCTAAAGCTAGCTATCCCGTCTGTCCTCCACTTGACGTAGCTCTTCATCAACTGGTCTCACTTGTTTTTTATTCTAAAACCCTATCATTGTAATTTTTAAAAAGAGATAACTTATTAAATGTGGGATTAAATTTTTATGATACGCATTAAAACTAAATAAATTAGAAAAAGACAAATCATAAAAGGACACATCAAGCGGGTTATAGCCGGGATAGTTTTAGGTGAGTCAAAAAGTATTTTTCTATCAAAACTACCTAATTTCCAAACAAGGCTAATTGCTTAATTTGAAGCTCAACATTTGTGATTTTGCTCGATTTGGGCTCAACTTTTTAATTAAAGCAATTTGGGGCCAAACATTTCCAAATTGACTCAATTAAAGGCTTGCCGTCAATTTTGGGATGGGTGAAATGCAATTGCCATTAAATTTAACAGCGTCAATGAAGGTTAGGCCTTATTTGAAAAACTTGAAAAGATTAGGCCCCTCTTTGGTAAAGACGAAAATTGACACAAGCCCTCAATTGAACCCAATTTGAAAGTGTTGATTCTCAATTGACTAAATTAGAAAGTTGGGCCTCAAATCAAGTAAAATCAAAAAGTTGAATCTCGAATTGATCCCCAAAACGAAGCATGTACGTCCATAACTTTCTAAGTAATACATAATGTTGGGTGATTAAAAAGAATTTAGGAGGCGTTTGATTCAAATAATGACGGACAATTAAAAAAAAGATTGAAAATTAATATATTTTTTGTTTGGTTGTCACAATGATCAATGTCAATTGGTAATTAAATTACCACTCCAATGGTCAATTAATTTCTTTGTCAAATAGTAATTTCATATTACTAATCTTACCATAACAAAGCCAACCAAATATTGTCATCTAATATTATCAATGTAGAATGACCATGGTAATGCAATTACCACTTCAATGTCCATGAACCAAATGCCCCCTCAATTCAATTGACAAAATTACTTTAAAAGCTAAAAACAATATAATGATAAAATAGGGGAGCAATCAGGTCAATTTAGTAATTAAGCAACTTAAGGCGCTCCTCCTACATGTGGGTGTGCCATAAAATCTAGTGCAAAGTTATATAAGTGGACAAATAAATTGATATTTTCACTATTTATATAATTATATTTCGCCATATATGTGTACCTTATCTATTTGTACATTACTAAAAGGTAGAAGTAAAATTACATTTCTTTTTCTATAAACTATCCATATTCCGAGCATTTTAATTACTATTAAATGGAGGCTTCGTTTCCATAAAAAAAACAGAAAGGCTTCGTTCGGGTATCTCATTATATGTATAGTTTTAAAACGCCATATATATTTTAATGAAAAAAAAGCCATATTCATATATAATTATGAAGCGAATTATACTTTTTTTTAAAAAAAAATGAAAACCAGGAACTGATATAATTTTTTTTTTTTTAGAGCATGAACTGATATAATTAAATAGAAGCACGATAGGTTACAAGCTCTATATCTAACGGCAAAATATAAATACTGTCAAGAGGTTCAAAATGTTTCACAAAAGCCTCATTAGCAGTCAACATTGTTCCAATCATTGTTGCTTTCAAGTTTTGCAAGGAAATCTTTGTGCATAATGTGGAAGTCATTTTGTCTGAACTCCTATTTTATATATATCTCTTCAATCTTTACATTTCAATCTTTCATACACTTTAGCTATGTTTGGTAGAGAAGAAAATTGGAAAGGTGGATAAGAAGGATGGAAAAGTGAAGAGAAAATGAAATTTGTGGTGCTTGGTAAGAAAGAAATTAGAGAGGAAAGAACATAAGAGAGATTGAGGTTTTCTCTCCTTAATTAAGTATAAATACAAATCATTCCAAAATTGAAAAGATTAATGGAGATTAAGGTGTATAAATCCTAAATTGTCCACACTTCATATATCATTTTTTTTTTTTAAATTTACCTTATTATTTAAAATTGTAAAGGTATAATGGTAAAATTATATATCATTTTTATTTTCTTTTCTTCCATTTTTCAATTCTACCAAGCAATGAAAAGAAAAAAATTAATTTTTCTTCCAACTATTTTATTTTTTCTACCAAGCGCACAAATGAAAAAAATAATATTTTTCAATCTTTACACTTTTCTTCCCTTCCAATTTTCTTTCTTTTCATTTTTCTTTCTCTCCTACCAAGTAAAGCCTCTTGAGAATTGAAGTAGTCTTTGTACATATGTTGGCGTCGGCCGCCTTAAGTTGGTTGAGCTTGCAAAGTAATATGGAGACATGTATCTTTTCCTTCTCTAACTGCTGTGAATTTTGAAGTATTTTGATCTTGCTAAGTATATACTTGTGCATCACTCTACCCGAGTCAACAGTTACACAATTAAATGCTTGCAAATCCCTCATTACACAGTTGAATTATTCAGAAAAAAAAGAAGAGAATGGCAGCAAATTTCTCTTCCTTGCAATCTTCATTGCCTCCTAATTATTAAACTTTTGGAATTTGATCCAAATAGTGTGAACAATATATATGATGCTCCAAGGCCAAGTGGTTGTATTTTGTTTAACTACAATTACTTTGAGTTGATGTCACTTTCGCCAATAAGATATATACGGCATTGAAAGCCTTTAATTCAGAGTGCACAGTGCAGGATGCCCAAATTGGTTCTTAAACTATACAAAAAAGGACAGATTGGTCTCTAAACTTTTATTTTAGAACAGATTGATCCTTGAACTTAACAGATTATGACAAATTAGTCCATGAACTTTTATTTTGGGACATATTGATCCTTGAATTTTCTTTATTTTTTTTCCATTTAGGATCTGTCTGTTTGAAAATAAAAGTTTAGGGACTAATCTATCTTAAATAAAATTTCAGAAACCAATTTATCCCTTTTTATATAATTCAGGGACTAAATTGGACATTATAGGCTTTATTTGATAGGAAAGATGGAAAACTAAAAAGAAAGAAAATAGGTAGAGGAGAAAAGTAAGAAGATGGAAAATAAAATTAATTTTTCTCTATTATACTTGGTAGGAAATATAGAAAAATGAGTGAAAAAATTAATTTTCGTTTCTTTCATTGGTTGGTAGAAGAGAAAAATGAGAAAAAAGAAAATCAATTTAATATGCTTTTACCATTATACCTCTTATTTAGTATGCTAGTGAGTATTAATGTTATATGTTAGAATGTTTTTGATAATGAAGGATCTATAAGTACTTTTACAATTAATTAGACTCAACTTGTTTTTTCTTTACTTTTCTTTTTAAATTTGGAGAGATTTTGAATATAAATCATGAAAGAAAACATCCATCTTTCCAATTTTCTTTCTTCTCAAATTTCTCTTTTACCAATTACTTCAAATTTTATTTTTTGTCCACTTTTCCCTCCTAACTTTTTCACCTCTCTACTTTTCTCTTCTACCAAGCAAGGGCTCCAATTAAAACCTTTAATTCACAACTCTTCAAGTGGTATTAAATAATGATGGACAATCGATTCGATCATATATATTCCCTTTTTTTTTTTGGTAAACGATTCATATATATTCCCTGTATTCGTGTCCTTCTTTCTTTAACATGAATTTGCATAGTTTGGTTTTCTCTATGGGAACCGTGAACTCCTACCACACAGAACAAAGCCAAAATGGCACCATGGACGTCATCCACCTGTGCCCATCAGATGGGTGCCTCGATTCTTGTCGTTGCCAGTTGCCACCCACTTCATCACCGGCCACTTTGACCATCTTCCTTTAGCTATGGGCCGGGCAAAAATAGTCAATGCTCAATATTCAATCAGGAACATTCATCAAAGAGGGTCTCCAACGGTAGATATCTTTCAATCTGTGGCCTGAGAGAGGATATTGCCTGAATTTCAACATTTCAGCTTTTCATTTTTTGGATTCTTTTCACGTGAAGTTGTACAGGGAGCATGATAGCTCGCGGCAGACAAGTAGTGAAATGCTTTTGGATTTATCCAGATCAGTCTGAGCCATGTTCAGCAATTAATGCATGTGATATCGTTCCTGTGGGAACTCCAGAGGAAGCAGGTCGGGGTATTCCACCAATCAGCCGAGACATTCTGGCTTCATAATGGGATCACTGTAAATGGAGAGATTTAGTAGAGTTTCATGATTGGAAACCTCCCATGCCTTTGCCTTGATGATAGTATAAAACTTTGGAGATGATTTCTTCCTTCATCTCTCTTGTTTGTTTATGCATTTTTCCCTGTACCCTAATAATTTACTGTTCTTATTGCCTCTTAATTAATTCCTGACCCTCTTTGATCCAAAAGTAAAAGTGGTTAGAGAATTATCTGCAATTAATTTGCTTTCATGATGCCAATAAACACTTCATATGATGGGATTGAGTGTAAATTTATACGAAATATATAGATCTCACATGACCACTAGAATACTTTGCTTCTGTATGCTGCTGTATTGATGCTCCATTAACCGTCTGCTGGAATGATTAATAGGGTACGACACCGTTTTCCTTTCTCGTGTCAGCTGATTATAATATATTTTTATTTTATAAGAATTACATACTGAAAGACAACTTTAATAACATCTAATTTGCTACACAGCCTGCTTTGCAGGAGGTTCAACCAATAACAAAACGAAACGTGTTGTTGAAGGCTGCATGGTGAAGGCTGGTGGGGATTCAGGACTCAGGACTCAAGAGGAATCAGAAGAAACTCACGCCCCCCAAAACTTACCAGAAAATAGGAGTTTCGATTGATTCAACTATACAACAACGACAAAAGTGAAACGGAGGACCGTATCTATGGAGAATGGAGAACTTGCATGCTTTATTTCGCCCCAAGTCATTAGCATGTTTCGTAGCGTATGATTTTTATTATTATTATTATTATATGTATATGTATATGCATTGTATGGACGGTTCAGATCACATGTCTACTATTTTTACACACAATCTGGTGGTGCTCCTTTTAATTAATTAATTAATTAATTTATTATTATTATTATTATTATTATTATTATTATTATCATAGCCTTCCTCATAAATTGATTAGCGGGGTTTTCTGGGGTTGGGGTTAGTCTGTTTGCGATCAATCTGATCTATAATGCAATCTGATTTCATGGCTTCCTCTGCACTTGAAGACCAACCACCGGCTGAGAAGAAACAGTAATTAGAGAAAGATGATTTCCACTCTGACTTCGAGATCGATGAGGAGCGCGATATAACTGATGAAAAGTTGAAAATATATTATGAACCTGTTGCAGCTACTGATGTAAGAAACCCTTTCTTGGTTTTGCTTTTTTTGTTTTTTTTTTTGGTTTCTTTGATCAACTCAATACCATATATAATCTTTGTTTTTCCTTTTGTTTTGATTTGAAGGGGTTTGATGTTTCCCGAATTTCCCAATATTGAAAGCTGCTGTATGATTATTCCCCTGGACGTGGATGAAGACACCCTTGAATATATAACTCCTCCCTTTGCTAAGGCTGCCATCGATGTTTACAACCTCAACAATGCTAGCATCTCTCTCCTTTTTCTTCTTTCTCTGTTCTGTTGGGTATATTGGGTCACTGCCTGACATTATTAGTTAATCTCTCTATACGGAAGACTAAGTACGAGGTGCGTGCGAGTGGAGAAGGCAATGAATCAGGCTGTTTGTGGTCTCAAGTACTACATAACTTTCCAGGCCAAGCCAAAATTGCCGCTGATGGTGCTACAAAAACCTTTGAAGCACCTGTGTTGAAGGGTATTCCAAAGTACAAAGGAGAGATGATGCAAGAAGGTCATCTTCTGTCGGGAGGAGGGGTGACAGAACAGGTTTGAATGCCCCCTCTTTTTTTTCAGCTTTTTATTTGTTATTTAGGTTTTTACGAGCTATGAATTGTCACTATAGTTGTGATTGAAGACTTCGTTACTGTTGAGCAAAATCTTGGTAACTATGCGAATTTCTAATGAGCAAAAGTTTGTCATTTGCATTCACCAATTCACCAATTCATATATTTATATGGATTTAGTTTAGTGTCTCATTGAGTACTTGAGTTGCTTAATTTCAGTAACCTATAATCCCGAATTTGTGATGTATGACATGGCATGTGTGGACACAAACCCATACTTTTCTATCCAATTGTTTCAGTTTTGCTGCTGAGCTTGATTCTAGTATATGTATTTTTGGGTACACGTAGGTGCCTCTGTGTCATTAATGTTACTTGACTAAGTGGGTTGTCCTAACCTTGTTACTTTGATTTTCTTTTGATGGAATGCTCACCCAATCTAAAATGGTACATATAGTAGTAGACTTGTTCAACAATAATTCGTTGCTTCCGTCCTCATATTGAGAATTGAAACAGTTAGAGAAGAGTCATGTTACTGTGACTACGTACGACGATGAGGAAATGGAAGCCCAAAATAGAGAAAACGCAAGCGTCGAAGAAGAAGGGGAAGGTAAGACGAGAAGAATATCTCTAGGCTACTGTTGTTGTCGCTGTGTAGTATTTTTTTTAAACTAATTATGTTAAATAATTTGTCATTACAGGTGCTTGAGAGTTGAGAGTTGAGAGTTGGAGGCGGCCTGCATTTGGCCTCTTTTGGATAAGAACTTTGGAATTATGCTACTTTTGCTTGAAGATGTGTAATTAAATTGGAACCTCCTTGCTTGAATGTTTATGCTTTATGATCTCGGCTTCAGCTTCAGATGCAATTATGATTATGTAAATGTTGAATCTATGTAGCATGTCTTTTTCAGTGGATGGTTAATATGCAATGAGATCATTAAATAAACTAACCTACCAATATCATGCACAATCTTGTGCTGTTCCTTTTAATTAGTCACTTATTAATATATATATATATATATATACATACATATATTATATATAAATATATGCCCTTTTTCATCAATTTATTAGGGTTTTCTGGGGTTGGGAGCTGCTACCGATCCCATCTATATATAATGCATTCTGATTTCATGGCTTCCTCTGTACTTGGGCGACCATCGGCAGAGAAGAAACAGAAACTGGCTTCCTTTGAAGAGCAACCGTCGGCAGAGAAGAAGCAGAAATTGGAGATAGATGATGATGCTTTTCAAATATTATCCGATACCAGTTCTAAATTTAATTCTGAAAAGAGCGCGATGAGGAGCGCGAGGTGACTGATGAAGAGTACAAAATATATAATGATGTTGTTGGAGCTAGTGAGGTAAGAACCCCTTCCTTCGTTTTGCTACTTTTTTATTTCTTTGATTAGCTCAATCCCCTATATAATCCTTCCTTTTTCCTTTCGTTTTTATTTGAAGGGGTTTGATGTTCCCGAATTTCCTGGTATTTATTGCTGCGGTATGATTACACCTCTGGTCGTAAATGAAAACACCCTTAGATATCTCCTCCCTTATTCTCAGGCTGCCATCAAGGTTTACAACGACAAAAATGTTAGCATCTCTCTCCTTTTCTTTTCTTTTTTTTTCTTTGGAGTATATACATTGGGTCACTCTCACTGGCATTATTCGTTACTCTCTCTTTACAAAACCCTTTCTTCAGGATACTAACTACGAGGTAGTGCGAGTGGAGAAGGCAATGAATGAGGCAGCTTGTGGAATCAACTACTACATAACTTTCCAGGCCAAAAGTACTGCTGATGATGATGCTACAAAAACCATTGAAGCATCCGTGCTAATGGGTATTCCAAGGTTCGAAGGAGATGATGCAACTAAGGTCCTCTTCTGTCGGGACCAGGGTGACAGAACAGGTGTATATATATATATATATATATATAAGTGCTTTTTCTTTCTCTCTTTCCTCTCCTTTTTTCATTTGTTATCTAGTTTGCCATTGATGAGTTGTTACTATGGTTGGGTCATATATTGGTTTGGTACTTTAACGATTGAAGACTATGTTACGATTGAGTAAAGTTTTGATAACTATGTCAATTTTAAGCAGAATTTCTCATCTGCATTCACCATGTGTTCTGAATTTCTATTGAGCATTGTCATTTGCAGTCACCAATCTATATTTATATAGATTTAGTGTCTCATCGAGTACTTGAGTGTATTTCAGTGACATTTGCATGTGCTTGTATGACATGGCTTTTGTCTGTCTGATATGCATGGACACAAATTGTTTCAGTTTTTGCTGCTGTATTTGATGGTAGTTTTTTTTTTTTTGGGTACACGCATATGCCTATGTGCCTCTGCCTCATTAATCTTACTTGCATGCCTTGTTCAAGTGGAGTTGCCCTAACCTTGTTATTTTGAATTTTTCTGGTAGAATGCTCACTCAAAACAAAAATTATTGTACGTAATAGAACTGATTTGCATATTACTTGTTTAACAATGTTTCGGTGCTTATTCCCTCCTCATATTGAGAATTGAAACAGTTAGAGAAGAGGTATCTGAGGATGATGACGAAGAAGAGGACGTTTCTGATGATGATGAAGAAATGGAAGCCCGAGTACTAGATGCCTCCTGATTTTTTTCACAATATAAATATAGCTTTGGTGACAAAGCGAATTGAAGTTGCTGTACAGTGCTACAAGGTCGAATGGCTGTGTGACCTTTTTTTTTTCTTTTTTCCTTTTTCGTTTTTGTTTCTTCTGAAATTTGCTTTTTCACTGTGTTTTTACTATCTTCGAACTTTAAATATCTTATTCCACATGTGTTGGAGGTATATATGTGTATAACTTTCTAAGCAAGGATTATAAATAAATTGAAATGAATTCAATTTAAGAAGTTACTTAAAATCTAAGATTAATCTACTGCTCATGAAAGAAACATTAGGGCAGTGCAAAGAGCATGTGCCTTATTAATAAGATCAATGTAGATAGATGCATCTTTCTCTGCGGATTCTCTGGACCCGGCAATACCGATCGCTTGATCATTTTATTTATTTATTTATTACTCCACATCCATATAATTAATCCTGCCGAACCTCTTCATGACCTCGGTCGGATTGGTCTCGACAGAAACAGATGAAGATCTAGAAGGAAAACGCACTGCCAGTCTCTCATGCTCTTCCAAATCGATGAACAACAATTTTGGGTTTGGGATGGAATCCCCGGATGATAATCAACAACCAACATGGTCTTTCTTCATCTGACTATATATTGAATATTTATCTTCGGAGCATCCTGACTTGATCCATATCAAGACACAACAGGAGGCTTAATACGTCTTCTCCAAGCACGACATTAAAAATTTGCTGATCACAACTAACAAAAAAAACAATGCTGCAATGTTTTTATTCCTGACATAACGCGAAAAACATAAGCTTTTAGTTTAGGTTAGTGCTGAGGGTCCCGCAGCGCAGACCAGCCAGCAGCAAGGCCACTTTGGTAATGTTGCATTAGAATTACTGTTCAATTTACAAAGCAAGGTCTGACTCAAATTCAAACTCTTGGTCAAAAATTACATTTGTGTCGGTTTCTTTTATATACTAGTTTCTAGTACTCCCAATAGTCTGATTCTCATGTTTAGTAAACGTCGTCGTTTTATGCAAAATCTAATAAACTACACTTATCATCTTGGCCGGCAGGAGCCCTTAGCTCCCTCTCGGGTCTCAGCAAAATCCTGCTCCACTTGACAGTTGAGTCTGACAGTTCGCTGCTTCTGAAACCTAAAACGGTAGATTTAGGAAAAAGACCAAAAGGAATGAGCAACAAGCCTCGAACCTTCCCCGCGCATCCCCACATCACTCCCTGCACTCGCACTCACCAGATCGGAGCTCTCCTCCTCGTCACCGCCACTTTCTTCTTCACTCGAATCTTCGATCAATCCTTCCCTCCTTCTCCCCGCAACCTCGATCAGGACCCTCCGTCACGAAATGTCGACCTCCGCGTCGCCAGAACGGACGGCGGAGGACATCTGCTCTGGCCCGAACGAGGCTACGGGCCCCACCTCTCTCTCAAGATCTACGTCTACGACGAGGACGAGATTGACGGCTTAAAACACCTCTTGTACGGGAAAGACGGCACCGTCTCCCCCGATGCTTGTCTCAAAGGCCAGTGGGGTTCTCAGGTTAATTTTTTAATGTTCATATTTAATTTAATTCAATTATTTTTTGGAGTACTTTCGTTAAATTGAAATTTTAATTTTTAGTTTAAGAAAAAATTGTAGGTTAAAATCCATAGGCTGTTACTGGAATCTCAATTTCGGACAAGGAAGAAAGAGGAAGCAGATTTGTTCTTTGTACCGTCTTATGTTAAATGTGTTCGGATGTTGGGTGGTCTTAATGACAAAGAAATTAATCAAACTTATGTCAAGGTAATAACTTACTTTAATTGTTAAAAACAAGTGCTATAATTTTTATTTGGTTTTACTTTAGTTTATTAGTACTAATAAGGTAGCTGTTGCTTTGGTTTAGGTTTTAAGCCAAATGCCATATTTTAGGCGGTCTGGAGGGCGTGACCATATATTTGTTTTTCCAAGGTATGGTTGTTACCCTGTTGGGTGGGAAACAAAGTATAATGTTTGAATTTGGTTAGCTTTGATGCAAAGGTGGTTTGCTTTTCATATGATTGCAGTGGTGCTGGAGCTCACTTATTTAGATCTTGGGCAACCTATATAAATCGTTCTATAATTCTTACTCCTGAGGTGAGTAAAATTGTTATGATCTTTGTTTAATATATGCAATCAATTTTGCTATGGATGAATGGAGCATTGGGTTGTAGTTCATTTTGGCACCTTAGATTTTGGTTCTATTACTAGTAATATTCTTTCAACTGCTCTTTTTTCTTCTCCTGAGTTCCTAGACATCGGCTGTGCATTTGGTCATTTTATCGATATGCAATAGGGTTAAAGTGTTAAAATCATTGACGAGGTTCCAATTAAAGAAGCCGAGTAAATGCAAAGACTATGACTGACGATGGTGTTGGAAAACTAGCGGAGCAACAATTATCTAAATCTGTTTTCATTGTGGTTTGAGCTCCCATGATGAAACTAGTTATTAGATTTTCTCAAAGAGACCATATATATTAGATTTTACCTTAAGTCTTTATACGTCTTGCACTCCAGGCGATATAGATGTATGTTGCACCTTGCAGCTTTGATTAGATAGCTAACCAGCTGGATGATTCCATTTTATCCCTTGATCCAGGGGCAGGCACAGACCTCATTCATGGATTCCTTGGGTTCTATCAATGGAATATCCTTAGGTTCTAGAACTTTTAGGATTTTCGTTTTGAAAATTGGTGTTAAATTACATTTTTGGGAGAAAATATTTACTTCTCTTGTGGCTAAAATTCTTTTGGTTCAGTCTTAACCTGCAATACCCCATTGTTTCATGTTTGAATTGCCAGTTGAGATCAACTTGTCAACCAGGAAATCATGAAAGCTACTAAAAGAAAGTACTACTAATTTAATTGTTTTGTTTTGTTTCTTGCATGAGACGGGGAATAGATAATATGTTGTAGACTAACTACATAGGCACCGTTTTGTAGATGATTTTGCTTTTTGGCAAAAAGATGTACAAATGGCAAAAGGAAAAATGCAATGCATCTATCGGTCAGAGGCTTCACTAACTTAGATCCCCAATAGTATAACAGAAAAATGTGGAAGGATGTAGAGGGTTTGTTCGAAAAGAAGAAAGAAAGCATTCTTGTACTCATGTTATGATTATAAATTGAGAGGAGAGCATACGGTATAGATAGATATTTTCTCTTTAAGGGAAAGTTATTTGGAAATATCAGGAAAGAGAAAGGAAAGGGTTTGAGTAAAGGATTATAAATTAACCAACTTGTCCTGTAAATTTTCCTTGTCTACCTTACGAATGGTATAAGTGGAAGTCAATTCTGTTTGACGTCTTCCTCGTTTTCTTTCTCTTCGGTCTTGACATTCCGATCTTTCATGCACGTTGGGAATTGAAGTAGTCTTGTACGTATCTTGGCTCTATTAACAAAAGAAAGCTCATGCGTGTGTTTTGCAGGGAGACCGTACTGATAAGAGAGACACAAGTGCCTTTAATACATGGAAAGATATCATCATTCCTGGAAATGTTGATGATGGAATGACTAAAACTGCGGCTCCTATTGTCCAGCCTTTGCCTCTGTCAAAGAGAAAGTATTTGGCAAACTATTTAGGCCGGGCACAAAGGAAGGTTGGTCGCCTTAAGCTGATTGAGCTTGCAAGGCAATATGGAAACAAGGTATCTTTTCCTTCCATGGCGTTTTAACTTCTGTGAATTTTTAGCTGTTTGATCTTGCTGAGTATGTACCTGTGTATCAGTCTTCCTGAGTCAACAGTTACACATTTGAATGCAATAACAAGACAAACTATAACTTTTACAATTATTTTTGATGTGATATATCTATTAGTTCTATTTATTAGACTTTTTGTTCAATAGTTATGTTTATTAGTATTAGTTCTCTAAGTCTCATGTACTTTCATGCAATGAGTATCTCTTTGTATTGTGGGTGGGTAATTGGGGTATATATGCACGCAGCTAAGATTACTAGGAAACTTCTAAACGCTTTCTGATTTTGGATGTGAAGCATGAAATTTTGTAACTTTATTACTATGCTTTGTTTTACAAACTGAATTAGGATGCCTTTTAATGGAATTTGCTTTTGTTTTGTGGTCAAAACTATGGATATCGATACTATAAACAGTTGGAATGTCCGGAGTTACAATTCAGTGGTCCTAACAAATTAGGAAGAGTGGAATATTTTCAGCACCTGCGCAATGCCAAATTCTGCCTTGCACCACGTGGAGAGTCATCTTGGACACTACGGTTTTATGAGTCATTTTTTGTGGTCTCTCTCTCTCTCTCTCTCTCTCTCTCTCTTTCTCTCACATACACAGCACAAATGCCTTTTTGAGGCCAATTCTAAACCTTTTTCTCTTGACAGGAATGTGTTCCAGTTATCTTATCAGATCAAATAGAATTACCCTTTCAGAATGTAATTGACTATGCCCTGATATCAATCAAATTGCCATCCACGCTAATAGGACCTGAACTTCTTGACTATTTAGCTTCAATACCAGGTCAGATTTGGTATTCTTTGCCTCTTGCTCCACTAATTGTACTCATTAAGTAGAATCAAATAATGGAGTCTGGGTTTGCTTTTCAGATGAGGTGATAGAGGGGATGATAGCCCGGGGTAGGCAAGTAAGGTGCTTGTGGGTTTATGCTCCAGACTCGGAGCCTTGTTCTACAATGCGAGCAGTAATGTGGGAACTTCAGAGGAAAGTGAGGCAATTTCACCAGTCCACTGAGACATTTTGGTTGCATAATGGATCCATTGTCAATAGAAATCTGGTTGAATTTACTGACTGGCAGCCTCCCATGCCTCTGCCTTAAGCCCTTAGCCTTTATGGGGGCTGCACAAGTCTGCCTCTATTTCCCTATTCCCTTTATTCTCCAATTTTCAAAGTGAGGCAATTTCACCAGTCAGCTGAGACATTTTGGTTGCATAATGGATCCATTGTCAATAGAAATCTGGTTGAATTTACTGACTGGAAGCCTCCCATGCCTCTGCCTTAAGCCCTTAACCTTTATGGGAGCTGCACAAGTCTGCCTCTATTTCCCTATTCCCCTTATTCTCCAATTTTCAAACTGGAAATTAACTTATTCTTTCAGGATGTAGAGCATTTTTTTCACCTTATAGTTGGCTGCTCGTATAATGTTGTAAAAATGGCACCGGTATATATGGTACTTTGTTTTATTACAGAAATTGTAAGTGAAATTGTAGCTGATTGTAAAATTCAATTCAATCTCTTTCATCCAAGTATATTTCTAGATGTTTACACGGATACTATAGTATTTACTTATTGTGGATAGACAGATAATAAATTTTATAGATCAGGCTCTTATTGTTCTCTCTATCACCTCTAAAATCTGTAGCACAGAGGTAGCCGGGGCCAACCTCCTCGACTACTCGTTACTCAACAAAATTTAGAGCCACTCTTTTGTTTTTCATTTTTCCCTTCATGGTTTTTCTATCTCCTTTGTTCTCTAGTCTATAGTCTATCTAGTCTAGTATTAAGTTAAACGGCACAGGCAGACGGGGAGCATATAAAGTTCAGATATTCCACGTGTTAGGCTGAAAATAAAGATATTTTATCGGAAAAGAATCTGAAACATGCGCACCTGTGACGCCACGTCCACAAAAAAACATACCAAGTTGTGAGCTTTGAAACGCTTCTTCAACCAAAGAAGACTACTCTTCTTGCTGTTCAATTGTCGAGATTGATTAGCGAACATCCAACTTCTTTTCAAGTCTAGAATTGTCAAGATCAACTAGAGAACATCCAACTTCTTTGCTGGTTCAAGTTTCTTTGGTTAAGAAGAAAGCAAAACATCATTAGTATTCTCATTTCTTTTCCAAGATTTCCATTTTTGGAGGTTTAGAGGGAATGGGCACAACATTGTTCAGTGGCTGCTGTAGCTTTTCATGGAAATGTCATCAGCAAGTAGCTCCTTCTTGCAGTTTTGCTCATTCTTCACCAGCAAATGGGATTTCAAGAGCAAAAGCTGTTCCGGAATCAAGAGGAAACGGGCTGGTCGAGAAGAAAGAGGAGTCCTGGGGGATTTTCAGTAGAAG
This sequence comes from Microcos paniculata, assembly GCA_030664755.1. Classification (NCBI taxonomy): domain Eukaryota; kingdom Viridiplantae; phylum Streptophyta; class Magnoliopsida; order Malvales; family Malvaceae; genus Microcos; species Microcos paniculata. The sequence goes on from CP131461.1 coordinate 23,507,666, forward strand.
ATCAGTTTTGGTTTCTGGGGTTTCTCTGGCGTCATCGGCAGTGTTGGGGTTTCCAGGAGAGGGATTGGCAGTCGTCAAACAAGGTCCTCTAGCTGGAAGGATACCTGGCTTGTCTGAGCCCGATGAACAAGGTTGGTTTAAAAGTTTGACTTGCTGATAGTTATTGTTTTGTCCAATTACTGCAGTGAGTAGATACTAAGAAAACATCCATGCATTTTAATCTGTGAATATGCTTTGTAGTCCTAGCTCACTCTGTCTGAATAGAAAGGGCATGAGTAGGTTCGCCTCTTAAGACTTAGTTTGAAAAAACTAGAGCAAGCAGCATTCAACTTGTCCTTGTAGTTTATCTTTATCTTCACCAGCAAACAATGTGCTCAGACAGGTTGGAGGACATACCGCAGACCGGATGATAAGTCTGGAGGACATGGCGTTGGCTGGAGTCCTATTATCCCTTATACATTTTCGGTGCCTCAAGAGTGGGAAGAGGTAGTAATTAATTCTATTAGGATTGCCCAATATGTTCACATATTAATATTTACCTTGTTACTTGGAGGCTTCATTAATTCCCTTAATCCATATATCCCTGCAATAGGTTCCTGTATCAATTGCAGATTTAGGTGGTACAGAGATTGACCTGAGGTTTGCTAGCTCAAAGGAAGGACGATTGTTTGTCATTGTTGCACCAGTTCTAAGATTTGCTGACAGTAAGTTTTACAGTTTCTTTTATTGGATTAGGAAGAAGTCATTTGGTGCTTGAATGGTTTTCTTGAATGTTTTTAAAACAGCTGAGTCCTGGTTAAAATGTGAAATGTTCCATTGTTTTTGTCTTGTGATGTATAGATCTTGGTGGAGATGCAACAATTGAAAAGATCGGACCTCCTGAAAAAGTGATTAATGCATTTGGACCGGAGGTGATTGGCGAAAATGTTGAAGGGAAGGTTCTAAGCATTAACACAGCCAAACATGATGGCCGAATGTATTACCAGTATGAGTTGGAGCCACCTCATGTACTGATCACTGCCACTGCAGCCGGTAACCGGCTTTACCTATTCGGTGTAACAGGAAGTGGTATGTACTTTCTATCTTACTCGTCATAATTAATCAATGAAAATGAATAATTTTTGCTTAACCATAGTTTATTATCACATATTTATAATTTTTTCCTACATTTTGGCAGGCCTTCAATGGAAAAGGCATTACAACGATTTAAAGAGGATATCTGAGTCTTTTCGTGTAGTCTAGTTTGCATCTCCCTGAATTGCGATCTCAGTCCAAAATTAGAGTTGGATACTTCCTGTATGTAATTTAAAATGACAACAAAGAGAGACAGAACAAGAAAAATTGTATTTGGATATTGGAGCACAGTTCCAGAATATGTGACTTGGTTCAGATAACATTTTGCAGAAAGAAGAGTATATTTACTGTAAAAGTACTAGTAAAATCTGATTTCATTCAGATCTAATATTGGGTTTCTGGAACTTAAAGCAATCGATCTTTTGTCATGCACTCTGCGATTCCATGCCTACTATCATGCAATTCTGCAGAAGACACCATGTTTAACTTAGGATAGTTGTTACTTGGTGGGAAAGAGGCCTGCTTGGCATCTTGAATTTAGGAGGCTAGTGTTGTATATTTGAGTCTATATATTTTCTAATAATATGCTTGTTAATATGAAAATAAAGTTAAGTTTTAAGTTTAATAGTTTAACTAGTCAAAGACTTGTTGGTTTTGTTGTCAGGGAAATTGAACAGGTTGAATCTCAACTGAACAAGTTAAAAGTCTGTTGAATCGATTGAAACTTCAACTGAACAGGTTCAAAGTTTCTGACTTGTGTTGAATCGGTTGAATATTTGTTCAATCGATTCAAACTTTCCTGAAAATTATAAAAGTCAATTTCAATCGATTGAGCATGATGATAAATCGATTAAACGACTTTAGAAACTTGAAAAGACATCTTTTTTTAGAGAAGGTACATCTAAATGAAGCATAAAAACATGTCTATAAATTGAAGGGATGTTAATGATGTCTCTTGGAGTCTATAAATAGGTTCATAGACATTCATAAAAATATATACAACACAATTAACATCTTAGATCTCTCAAGCATTCTTCATTCTTTTCTTAGATTAGGTTCAAGTTTGTTCAAAAGATTCTTAGAAGTGCAATTTTTGATTCTTTCTTTTGGGCATTATATCTTGGGAAAACGTTTCCAAGAATCCATTTGAATCATAATGGAGAAATTATTATGCTAAAGAAAGTTACTGAAAGTGCCTTGTCCAAATTCTCTTTTCTTAAGTTTTCTTCATTTCATACTCATTTTGCTTGCAATAGAAATATCACATCCAACAGCTACAAGTATAATCCAGTTAGATTTTTAATATATTTACCTAATAAATTTAAATAATTGACATTATCCTGATAACAATAAAATCATGGTGGTCATAATATATATCATGTCTTAAATTAGTAAAATCTATATGAATAATATAAATGTTTTTAAGGTCATCTTAGTATAAATTAATTCCTTTTAATTTATCTCAAATTAATTAGGTTTGGATCCCATGTGACTTACCGATACCGGTTATATCGAATCCCTTTTAATTTATCTCAAACCAAAGACTACTACTGCCGCTACTAAGAAATGCGCCGTCGAAGAACCTTCAATAAATGGTTTATAAGTGTTTTTTGAGCAGCCTGGTAAGGCGCCAACTCCAATAGGTGAACGATAAAAGATGGAGCCAAAACTGTTGAAAATCTTAGGAAACTGTAAAACTATCAGACACCTGAAGCAAACCCATCTCCAGTGTCTGATTCACGGATTACAAGATACTAGCACTTTAGTATTGCCCAAGCTCATCGATGTCTCCTCTGAACTTGACTCTCTCTATTGCTCCCTCAAAATATTCAAAAGCTCACAAAACCCAAATCGTGTTTCCTACAATACAATGATAAAATGCTTCATAGGCAAATCCCATAAGGCCACATTGCATGTTTACAACCAAATGAAAGCCTCGAATATCACCCCGAATAGTTATACCTTCAGCTTTCTTTTGAAATGTTTCGAGTCATTTGAATCTTTAAAGGATGGAATGGTGATTCATGGTGATGTTTTGAAGATGGGTCTCGGTTCTAGTGTCTTTGTTCAAAATGTCCTTTTGGATTTTTATGCCAAATGTGGCGGAGATTTGGTGTTTGCTTTGGGAGTGTTTGAGGAAATGCCTGAAAGAGATGTGGTGTCTTGGAATTCAATGATTGGAGCTTACATGGCACATGGAGAGATTGAATCTGCGATTGGGTTGTTTGAGTTGATGCCGGAGAGAAATGTGGTGACGTGGAACTCTGTTCTTTCAGGTCTCTCGAAGGCTGGGAATATGAGTCTGGCTCGTTCAGTTTTTGAGAGAATGCCAGAAAGGAATGAGATTGCATGGAACATCATGATTTCTGGATATTTAAAGATTGGTAATCTAGAGGGTGCAAGCTCAATTTTTAATCAAATGCCGCATAAAACTGTGGCCTCTTGGACAGCTTTGATATCAGGATATGTTACAATTGGCGATATTGAATCTGCAAGAAGTGTTTTTGATCATATGCTTGTTAAGAACGTGGTTTCTTGGAATGCTATGATTGCAGGTTATGTTCATAATCACATGTTTAATGAAGCTCTTAGTGTATTTCACGAAATGTTGATTGATGGCAAGTACAAGCCTGATCAAACTACTTTGATCAGTGTGCTTTCAGCCTGTTCTCACCTGGGGTCACTTGAACATGGGAAGTGGATTGATTCCTATATTAAGAAACGCAAACTTGTCTTGTCTGTTCCACTGGGCAATGCCTTGATAGACATGTTTGCTAAATGTGGAGATGTGGAAAATGCAAAAGCAGTTTTCAGCAAGATGGCTAATAAATGTATAATTACTTGGACGTCAATGGTTTCTGGATTAGCTGTTAACGGCCAATGTAGAGAAGCTCTAGATCTTTTTGATAGAATGTGCTCAGAAAAAGTAAAACCAGATGATGTCATTTTTGTCACAGTCCTCTCAGCTTGCACTCATGGTGGGTTAGTAGAGGAGGGTAAAATGGTATTTGGTCAGATGGTCATGCAATTTGATATCAAACCACGAATTGAGCATTACGGGTGCATGGTTGATCTTCTTGGTAGAGCAGGGCAGCTAGAGGAAGCAGTGAGTTTTGTAGAAAGCATGCATTTGAAACCAAATGATGTCATTTGGGCCAGCTTGCTAAGTTCTTGCCACATTCATGGAAAGGGGGCCTTGTTGGAATCCATATCTGAAAAGATTCTGGATCAGGAGCCTTCAAATCCAGGATATTTAACACTTCTCTCAAACTTTAGTGCATCTATGAGACAGTGGGCAGACTTTTCAAGCTTTCGTGCGGCAATGAGACAGCAGGGGATGGAAAAAGTTCCTGGTTGCAGTTCAAATCAAGTGGAAAATGTAGTACATGAGTTTCTAGCCAGAGACACAAGGCATGAACAAAGAAAGGACATATATAGCATTTTTCACAGTTTGAATGGACACTTGAAAGCAGTATTTGACTCTCCTATGTGCTATGAGAATTTCAATAATTTGACTACAGCACTTTGACCCCAGAAGAAAGTTGACTACGAGTTGGTATTTCAATTGCACCATCCTATGTCTTGGATTCTACAAATAAATTGGGTTCTTTAGGTTTTTCCAGCTCTGATTGAGGCTTGAGCGAGGCAGGAGAAGGGTAGGGTTCAAGAGCTTCTTTTGATCTCTCTTTGCAAGTTTCTCCATCCTAGTCTAGGCAACAGCTGGAGACTTTTCTATTATAAATAGCTGCCTTTGACACTTGACCACTAATGTAGGAAACCGTAAGGGACTGGTTGCAGTGTTTATAATTGAGGTTGCTGAGGAAAAAGCAGCTCCAAAAGACATTAAACTTTTGCTTGAAGGATCAATCTAAAAGAAAAAGAAAACGAATGTTCTTCGCACAAAACTGCTGTAGCCTGCATAGGCCAATGACCAAGATATTGGTAGAACAAGCAATGTTGTTGCCACTAATGAGGGAAGATACTAAGAGAAAATAGAGGCTCACAAGTCATAACAGCACTCCGCATATTCTAAGACCTAACACAGTGTGTTCTGGCTATTCAAAAGGAAACCTTTTATTGAAGTATGGCAATAAAAGGTGACATGCATTGTTAATTTTCAATGTTAGGCTATGTAAGCGGCCTGAAAAATCATTTTAGGAGAAGGAAAACCACCAATGTGTTGCCTTTCCAAAGTTAATTTTCATATATTGTAATGTTCAGCTGTCTCATTCATATGGATTTCAAACAAACACCATAAAAGAATTAAGCCTGATGTGATATATAAATTTCTGGACTGTTCTTCTGAAGGTTTTTATCTTGTTATTTGTTTATTTTTTTTATAGTTGGTTTCAAGCTCCTTCGTCATCCCTGTATTTTTTGTATTCCTTTACTGTGTTGATGATTCCCCCATCTTCTTTCCCCTCTCAAGCTTTGACCGTTTTGTATATGGCAGAACTAAAGTGCTTTATAAAACTGGTAGATTGTAGCCAAAACATCAACATGTTTCTGCTTAGTATTAACTGGAAATTCAACTGACAAGTATGGTTTAATTCTTGAATTTTCATCTGCCTTTAATTTGTTGTTATAGTAATTCTTCAGTTTCAAGTATTGTCCTATAATCTTGCTCCGAGTGAACTACACGCTTTTACTTCTCCACCCACCCTTGGAAGTCCAGAAATCTTTTAGGAAGTTTGGAAATCTACATTTTTCCTAAACTGCCATACAAGCAGGTTAATCCCCCCTGGATCTCATGCTGAATTCTTGTTCTTCCCGTTAAATGTTAATGGAATAAAAAGATAGTTTTTACTTTTATAAGCTCTTGAAGTCAGCAGGAATTCTGGAGAATTTTGATGAAATTATGGTCACAATTAAGTAATTGCTATTTGTATAGGGCCTGCATTCAACTTGCTGTTTGTACTTGAGCTTATTCCTCATTTGAAGATCTCCTGGTTCTTGGCTTGCATTTTTGGGCCTAGCATTCAACTAGCAATCTTTTGCAGCACTGTCATCCAGAGCAGAGTCCTCATCTGACGTTTGCTTGGTCCTTGCCACATATCTGTCCTTCAACTTCTACTTAGATAAGCTAGAGCAGAGTCTTGTCATTGGGTCTAATAGAAGGTGACACGCACCGGCCATTGCTTTCAAAATGGAAAATTATGTGGAATAGTTGAAATGTAGAAAATTTTACATTTTGTTCCTTTCTTACTTACTTGTTAGAGTTTAACTCTTCAACGGGGAAAGACCAAGAAAAAGAGCAAAGGGCCTTTGCCTTAACAGGTTGCTACAGAATTTCCTAAATGAAAATAACAAACAAGGAAGTTGCATGTTGGTCAAATCAAGGACAACCTAACCCCAGGTAAGTGGAGCTTTTGTCAACATGCTTTAAGAATATCGTGTCAATGATGGATAGGATTTTGAAGAACAAATACTACATTAGATGGTTACATGTGGTTTATGTGATGCTTATTTGAGGTACTTGTAACTGATGTTTCTTTATCTGTGTTCTTTTCAACTAATCCTATTACCCGAGTTTGGTTGCCAATTTTGTTCATGTTCCGACTTTGAAAAGGATCTGATTTCAGTCTGATACAAAGGCATAAATTCCATCAATTAATTTTTACTGGTTGCACCACTCCTTTCTGTTGTCATTTTCTTTGTGCAGGATGTATGTAGAAACACAAAAGATTACCTTGTTTTGGTAAGGGCAGCGAACACTTGCAAATGCTTTTGGTCCCATGGATGGAAAATGAAGAGGACATATGTTGTTGGGAAATATACTAATCTGCAAAATTGATAACTTTCGGTGATAATGAAATTGGAAATAGAGAAGGCAAAACTCAAATGTTCTTGCTGGTAGAGGTTGGCAATCTTGTCTCAGCTCTTTGTTTTACTTCATGTTTCATATGATATTAAATTGACATCTTTGGGAGGTTCTTCTAGAATTCAAATCTGGCTTTTCTTTACTTTTTCCTCTTTGAAAGTTTCGGTTACAAAAGGCAGTACACCATGTGCCAACTTCATGTTTTTATTTACAGAATGCCTAAATCATTTTGATGCTCAAACCGAGTGGGGAGATGTTGGCCAAATTTATGTAGAATTCTCTTAACTGACATTTTGAGAACTAAAAACTTTGCCATGTAAATGGCAGAAACATAGAAGAGATCAGTCAAGTTACAACAGGCCATTGTTCTACATTCTAAACACTATGTGGAAGCTTTCTTGTTCCTGCAGTAAATTTTCCAAGGAATTCTGTTGATTTTACATCTACTGCATTTGTTATTTGGAAACTTGCTTTTGCCTTCATAATCTTCTTCTTGCAGCATTAAAGAAAACAATCATGAAACTTTGGACCAAAAAGAAGAATAAAATGAATCATAAAGACCAAATAAAGAAACGAATGTCTAGATCATTCAGGCAATAATCAGTTAATGAACTTTCATCCAAGATCCTTGGGACTAGTGGCTTGAAAACCTGAAAAACTTATTAAACTACAATTTCTGAAAGTTTCTCCAGACAATCCTGCGTGTTGTTTAAAGTGTGGCAAACCCTTTTTAATACGCATTATTATTTTTTAATTTGTGAATGATGTTTTTACCAACAAAAAAGGAGTGGGAGCCACCCCTTTATAATTATTATTTTTTTAAGTGTATAATTCCAGCTGCTGCAACACCTTTATTATTATTATTATTATTATTATTATTATTATTCTAAGTGTACATTATTAGAAAACAAAGGTCACTACCCACCTCTCTTGTCATTTTTCAGAAGCATGTAGCTTTAATATTAGTTAATTTTTCACATTAAAAAACTACCAACTTTGTCAAAGAATAAAATTATCAGTTTGGGAATTGCAGGTTTTCACCATACTTTTAACAACCTAAAGTTTCAATTTAGAAAAGGAAGAGCAAAGGAAACCTTGGAGCTTGTAACTTTTTCATTTGTTAACTAGTAGGAGGTAAAATGGTTTTTTTTTTTTTTTCTGGTTTTCTGGGTTTCATAAACAAAGATTTTCCCACGTCATCAATGAGGGACCCTCCCACAATGATTCACATAGGAAGGTAAGCAAAATCAAAGCATCAAACTTACGTGATTCTGTTTAATTCTAACTAAATCCTGCTTTGGAATACCATTTCGATATTCTTCTTTGAAACTTCCAAATAATCAATTAACTTGTGCAAGAAAAACATGCTAATCAACATAATCTGGGAACCATTTTTTTCTTATTACAACTCGGAGAAACATAAACATTAACGCAACTGTTACTGCCTGATCATTTCGGTCACCTCTCTATTCTAAGTGAAATGAGAGCCATATACATTCTCACCCAGCTCTTGTTGTCGATTCATCTAAGTCCAAGAATCCAAAACACAAAAGTAATGTGCCATAAAGCTTATCATGTTCTATGAACTTCTATACAAATTGCTGCGGTGACCGGTGATATAATTTATTTGCCATTAAGGAAGAAGAGAAAAAATGTACCAATTGGGCTGTGTGTTTCAAGTTTGAACAGCTAATATTAATGAAGACTTGCCCTGGTTCATAGGGTACTAACAGATAACTCAAACATGAAAACGTGGAATAAGTTTTAAAAATAAAAAATTAAAGTGCTTATTAATATATGCGACCACTACTTGGATTCGTACTCCATGAAAGAGTAACTGGGATGGTTTTAGCCATGAATTTTAGATGTGTCCCCATCCACTATTTCATTTAGAATTATAAATGCAAAATGGGGTTTTCAATTTCCATGTGTGGCCAAACCTTTTTGCTTAGATGCTCCAAAGAAAATGAAAATTTTGTGTGTGGCAGTGTTTCAACCATCAAGCATAGTTTGGAATGAGTCCTCCCTTGGAGGGCAATGCAGCCTTTCCAAGCCTACAATTCAAGCAACTTATTATATTATAATACCATGATCAATTCATCGTGATGGGTCTTAATCTGATGATTTTGAGCTAGAAGATGGTCCCCTCCCGCTATCTATGAACTCATAATCATAGGGTCTTTTCTTTGACAGGATTTTATTTTTGTTACATTCTCTGCATGCAGCTAGTTTTGCTTCTGCCCCCGTGATCTAATTGAATTCATGATACAGGTTTCATTCTGTTTGAAAGATGACAAAACATTGACAGTTTTCTACCCCAATAAACAAATTAATATCCAAAATCACATTTCTTCAGTTTTTAAGTAGTTGTTCCTGTTTCTGTTTTTCATACAAGAAAAGGATTATACATATATACATACATATATATATATATATATATATATATATATATATATAGGAAAGATTCTGTTGCAGTCAGTTCCAAGAGCTTGATCTGGGGTTTGGAATATATCTGCTTAAAGAAGTTAAAGCCAAGGGGAGGGTCACAGAAATTTGTGGACCAAAAGCTTAATTAGTCAAGCTGGAGAGAGGAGACGTCTAGTAGCTAGCTTGTACATGAACCAACTACTTTGCTTTTCACCTTGTATGAATTCCTTTTGCATTGCAATGTGAACATAAAATCAAAACTTGAATCATAGAGATCAAGACATGGTAGGTAGGCCTGTAAATTGGGAAAAGCCAAAAAGGCACTGTTGTGCTGGCTTGATTAGTGATGTGATCAAATTGTAAGATTTTAAACAAACATAAACATGTAGTAATACTCTCTGTAGTATTCTTTGCAGAAATAGCTAGCTAGCTATTCTAAGGTAATACTGTTGCCTGGTTATTGGTCTCTGAGAATTGGTCATGGTTGGATTGACTCTGAAAGCTAAGGCATGCATGAGAAGCAAAATTTTGCACTCAACCACTCTTTGCTCGACCGACTCTGCAGGTTGTGCTTCCCCTTATTGCCCAGTGTGCCACAGCCCAGTAATAAGTGTTGTTGGGTCAATGTCCTGAAAAAATGGTAAGAGAAGAGTGGGTTGGTCAAGAACCGAGAATCATAATTCGGGATGTAAACATCTAAGGAAAGCAAGAATTATTGCAAGACATTGATTGATCCCCAATTTGATGGGACCCGCCCTTTGCAACCTCATGTTTTTGTAACAAATGGAAGATGTTTCTGGGCTTTGCTGGACCCTGCATGTTGCACCTCGATTCCCCCATTGAAATATTAGTTTTTCTTCTCCTTGATCTTGTAAACTTCAATCTAGAGAGACAAAGGAGAATCTGACATCTGATATGAGAATTCATTTCGAAAATTCCCCACTTAATAGTTTATCCTTGCAGGAAGACCAAAGAAATAGTAGAAGTACTAAATACTAATTGCAATTCGTGGCTAAGGTAATTTGACTTGGAACAAGGAAATTAATAGCAAGACAGCTAGTGAAGGTGATACTTGTCAGCTTTGAAAACTACGGGTTGGATTCAATTTTTTTCTACCGTCATGCATGCATTGGTCATGGTTCTTGTCTCTATATTTAAGCCTAATTAACTAGGAATTATATGATCATCAAATCAATTGCTTTCTAGAATGGAAAACGATTTTAATGTATCTAAGTAGTCTGTCCCATTAGGGAATTATACTAATCTGTCGGATTGGATAAATTAGGACCAAGTTTTTGAAATTCGAATGGTTGGTTGAAGTTTAAAGAACCTTTTAATTTATCTCAGTCTTCTATATTCAAAGGTCAGTTAAACAGGTAACCTTGTCTTGAAAGCCTGGAATGGAGCATGGCCAAGTTCAAGCCATAAGGAGACAAACTCAATAATGTAGACTACTCAGCTTGATGTAGCTTGTAAGCTTATGACTTGACAGAGAAGCAATTCCATTTTCAGTTTATTCTTGTCAATTTGATAAACATAACATCTGGCTGGATAAGTTCGAAAAGATGGATTAGTTAGTTAACCTCAGTAAATTAATAGAAGTACTAAGAAACAACTGAAAACAGTGTTTGAACTTAAAACAGTTAATGATTCAAGATTGTCATATATCTAATCATATCCAAGTTCGATCAAGCTTGCAGAGATTTTTGTTTCTTGTCAACCCAAACTCTTTTCTGCTGTAATGAGAGCAGATATTGGTGTTAATGGGATAAGTCCAAAGGAAAAACAGATCAATATTCAGTTATTCGCTTGGTTCATTTACAATCCCAATTCTTCCTTTTCTTGAGGAACTTAGATTAATTCTGATTCAAATATGGCTGATTGGCTAGCTGATTCACTGTACATTAAAACGCGCGAGATCACAAGGATAAAAATTGCAGGATCTGGTTCCTGGAGTCAGAAGTGAGCATATATCAGGACAGGAGAGCTTTAATTGGTTGATTTTAGCGGTTGTGTAGTACTGAGAAGAGTTGCTGTATCTATGTTAATTGCTACCTAAAAATAGTTCGAGGACATTTTCCAAGACTCTATTAGGTCCAACCAGAGTACCTCTTTTACTTACATTGAGATGTCGTTCTACTGATGCAAGGCAAACTATTATACATAGGCAATCTCTATGATCTAGACTGTACAATTACAATTGGTAAAACTCAAGAGATAAAGATCAATTATGGCAATAATTATACTTAATTAGGCTTTAATTATTGGTAATTTGGGAGTATAACATGAGGACCAGTATGCTATTAATGGGCATATATATACATGCTGAGTGGTGAGTAGACAAACAGTTTGGATCTGTGATTGAGAAGCAAACCATTAATTTGGTATACAAAATAGTTATATATAACTCTATCACTTGATGCACAAAATAACTCTCCAACCCTGTATGAAATTGTCATTTTTGTCTTTTAATTTTTATTTTGAAAATTTTGGTTCTCGCACTTTAATTTTTTTTTTCCAATACCGTAACCTTTGGCGCTGATGCAATGAAGTATGAAAATTTCACGTGTTAGTATCTAATTCTAAGTGTCAATGTTTGGGTACATGGCATATCAACTGTGAGATCTTACTTGGTAGAAGAGAAAAGTGGAAAAATAGAAAAATTAGAAGAGAAAAATGGAGAGAAAATAAATTTTAAAGCTATTGGTTAGAGACAAATTTGAGAGGAAAGAAAATTAGAAAAATTGATGTTTTCTTTCACATTTCTTATTCAAAATCTCTCCAAATTTGAAAAGAAAATTGGAGAGAAAATAAGATGAATCTAATTAATTAAGGTAAAACTACTTATATATCCTTCATCATAAAAAATATTCTAACATATAACACTACTACTCACTAGCATACTAAATAAGGGGTATAATAGTAAAAATATATTAAATTAATTTTTTTACTTCTCATTTTTCTCTTCTATCAACCAATGAGAGAAAAGAAAATTAATTTTTTCACTCATTTTTTCATCTTTTCTACCAAGCATATTAAAGGAAAATTAATTTTATTTTCCATCTTTCTACGTTTCCCCTTCTCCTACCTTTTTTCTTTTTAATTTTCCATCTTTCCTATCAAGTAAAGCCTAAAAGTTATCTTATTTAAAAAATTAAAGTACCACGGCCAAAAATTTAAAGATAAAAATTGAAGAATTAAAATAACAAGTTCCTACTACTTCAAAGGTCATTTTGTATATTAGCCATAACTCTACCATCAAGTTTAACCTTTACCAGGTAACGTTGTCCAATTTGACCCATTAATTAACCTCTGCCAAAAAGGAAAAAAAAAGAAGAAGAAGAAGAAGAAGAGCTCAATCCCTGAAGTCTTTAAATCAAAATTCTTACAGTTCAAGTAAAATTTACAATGTTGACTTTTTACCTAATGGGCCACATTTTTTCGTTATGATCCGCCCAAAGGTAGGTATATTAACAAAAACCAAACAGACTGTCCGAGGAAAAAGAGAGGACCTAAAAGAGAAGGAGCTAATTTGTGTCTCACAGTTTATCTTATAGGAAACAAAACAGGTTTTGGGTGGTGGGGGGGTTGGGATTGGAAAACAAAGTGAAACTAATTATAAATGATTTAATATTAATTACAAAATATTTATGATATATAATTCTCTATTTATATCATCAACCACCAATGAATCACAATTTGCCAACTCCTATTTTGTTTTTTTTTTACAAAAATTGTAAATATTAAAGTTGATACAAATTAACTAATTAAGGCAACAGTTTGCAGTTCCATCATTCCTATTTTATAAACCAAGTACTTTGCTGAGGCCAAAAAAAAAAAAACCAAGTACTTTGCTAATTAAGGAAAATAATCCCTGGTTTATCCAGTCGGTTTCTGTCATGCTAACTCTATTAATTAGTTAACACTCTATATACAAGTATATTAATGATGGGTTACTTTTCATAAATATTCATATGAGTGGGTGCGACATGTCCCATTCACATGCTTGCCATTGAAATTAATCAAGCTTAATTGTAGACGATGGCAATAGCTTTTTTGATCTTTCGAGTCAAGGAATGAATTAATTGAAATTTGGACCCCTTGGCTCCCACTACTTGTTCTTGGAATCTTCTTTACTAGTATTTGCTTCTTTCTGGTTAGATTTGGGGATTCCTAGCTTCATCCTCAACTAGTTAAATTACCTTAAGCTGATCAAGTTGTTTTATGAAATCTTGCAACTGCCCAATTGAGCCCATCATATTAACCTCAAAATAATTGTAGATGATGGCAATATAGCTTCTTGGATCATACTATATATATTTGTTGTAAAATCCTTCAATGGTCACTAACTTTAGCTGGAATAGTAATTAAATTATGTATAGGGCTGGGCAAGGGTTTGAGCCAATTAGTAACCAACCCTCAAACTTAGTCAATAATAACTTTGCCTAAGCTTAATGCTTTCTATGACTATGGATGATCTGACTTAATTACATCGAAGTGGTGCATTCAAAATTTCACTTTCGAAATAATCTCTACATAATAAATTGAATAATCAAGTGAAATCAAAAAATTATTCTCTTTAACAACTAGATTAACTCATGCGAATGTCAATGACCTTAATCTCTTTGTTATTAAAACATGACCAAGATTTTATTTGTGAATAAACTGTATATTGTATATTCTTTGAAATCCCATTTGTAATTGATTCACGTTGTTGTTTACAGTTTACTCCATACAAATTAATTAAGTACATAATTTGAGGATAGAATTGCGGTTGAGATTAAAGGCAGTGAGTCGTCATGCAAGGTGGGTCCGAAGAAGATGTCATCCATAACAGTTCACTGTTGCTTTGCAGCCGATTCATGGCATATACGGTTCCTTCTTCTGTATGTCAATAATCCCTCGGTCCCCCTTGTGATGATATCATAGTTTGTTCCTTTCATTTACGGAAATATTTAAGTTTTCAGCTCCATCACCATCCTCTACGAAAAGGGATTTCATTTTGTAACTGACAATAAAATTGGATGAATATCCAGAGATGGTGAGGTGACATAATAAACTCAAACAGACTGTCCGTAGAAAGATCAATTTGACCAAAACGTCAAAAGTTCAAAATGAATTGAACATCAAATAGAGTAGTGTTATATGACTCACCGATCGAATTTCATCCCATCAATTGAATCCCTTGACGTAATAAAATTTCAATCACTAAAATTTTACCGTAAAATATATCTACAATTTAGGACTCATCTTTTATAATAATTTTTTTTTGTGAGACCCTTTACCATAATTACTTTTAAAATTTACTGACTAAATTTGTGTAACATCAAGAGGATCAGTTGATTAATAAAATTTGACAGGTCGAGAATCATTTTCTCATCAAATATCCAGATATTGCAAAGTGATCGAACCTACCTATGATTCGAATTTGCAATAGAATCCGAGCTAAACTTTGTAATAATCTGAACTTAATGGTTAAAATGCAAATTTTACTTTCCAGTTCCACCCTAACGTAAAAGTTGGAGAAAATTCACTCTGAAAACTATGAGATTGAAACAATCCAAACCCAAAACAAAGAAAACTGTTATATATATATATATATATATATATATATATATATATATGATCCAAACCTAAATGTCCATATTTGAACCCCCGATTTACGACCTCTACCGGATGAGTAAAAGTGGAAAAAATGACTGCGAGAGAACTCTCGTTTTGATTTCTTTCATACAATGGAAGGCTCAAACAAGTTGAAACATCGTAATTGCTTTACAACTTTGATTAGAGTAGAGCAAGTTTTGCTTGCCCGTGGAAGGCTTCAATTTCTCAGGAATACCAGCATTTTTCAATTCCTGCTAGTCATTACTTACTACAACATATTCTTCCATTATTATTATTGTTATATTATTGAAACACAATTTGATTTTAAGGAAATTAATTGATTCCTCATAAAATTACAAATTTTGGGGAGTCTGTCTGTCTGCGAACTATGGTTTGTTCTTCACGTAACTTCTTCTCTAGATGGCTTCCGTTTTTCCTTCCTTTTTCCTCTCATTTATTTGTCTTTTCTCTCTTGCATGATAAAATTTTCGTCTTTCTTTTTCCAAATCCCAATTTCTGGAAGTTTTATTGCATAAATCTGAAATAAGACAATTATCCTCACCCTAAACTTGGCAATAAATGATACGACCTCAATTTACAAATCATTAAGCATTCTTCCCTCAACCATTTTCACCCGTTAATAATTTCAAAACACGCACGCCACATGTCGTGTTGACATGCTGATGCCAGATAAGCCGACCGTTTTCGTTTTGTATAAATTTTTTGATATTTAGTAGTCACTTTAAGTTCTTAGTGTCCGATTAATTCAGAGTCAATCGCCACCTCAAATGAGAGAAATTTTTTTAAATTTATTTTCTCTATTTATAAAATATAAAATCAAAACCTTACTTAAAATACATCTTAACCTTTCATTCGACTTAACAAGTATTGATATATAAATTTACATACGGTTAACTTCTAATATAGTATAAGTTCACCATTAACTTCTAACATTGGATGAATAAGATATTGAATTTTATAAACATTTTTTTTCTTTTTTACCCATTAAATTGGATAAACACACCTTTTTATGTTGTCTTGATTAGAAGACATGGATCCTTCATCTTTTCCTTAATAAATTAGTAAAAAAATAAAAGAAAAAAGGACTAGTATATTGAATGTTTCACCTGACACTTACCTGCAAAACAAGATGTTTGAAATGTGTGATTACTTTGAAGGAATGGCTCCATAAGAGAAATACTTACTATATAACAAAGAAATAATTAATGGGCGGATAAAGCTTTGGATAAATTTTACTTTTTACGCTTCAAAATCAGTCCAATATCACTTTTAAAAACCCCCAAGAGTAACTAAAGTCATGTCAAGTTCAACAGAGTTTTCACGGGTATATGAAGCAAGAAGTGGACGCTTCTCCTTACTAAGGCCCTCTCCTCTCCTCTCCTCTCTGGATAAGAACAAAATCCCACATATTATTCACCGTTTTCCTGTTAGTTTTTTAACAGTTTTTTTTTTTTCATTTTAATTTTCTCCTCTCTTTCTTTGTAATTTTAATTTATCCACCCCTTCACCCCTCCGGACCCCATTAACCAACCGTCCTTTCCCTTTTCTCTATATAAACAGCTTTGCTTCTCGTTTGCTTCGCTCATCTCATTGCCATTTGTAAATAAAATCACTTACGCTTTGTTTTCCTTTGCCTTTCCTCTCCTTTGCTTTCCACCCCCAGAGTTCTTTGGTTTTAGAGTACCTGGTTTCTTTTTTTTCTTTTTTTTTTGCTTCCTAAAGCTTGGATTAAGGTTGACAATGGATGTCTTGCATTTCTTGTTTGGTGTCTTTGGTGGGTTTTCTTGTTTATACTTTCTTTGTAATATTCTCTTTGCAGGCAGATTCTTTGATTTTTTGTAAAGCTTTGAAACTTATATGGTTTCCTCTCTGTTTTCTCTTTTGTTTACAGGAAATGCCACTGCTTTGTTCCTCTTCTTGGCTCCAACGTATGTATCACAAAGCAACATGCTCTCTCTCTCTCTCTTCTTCATTCTCTGGAAAAAATTATGAAGAGATTCTTGCAAGTTTGTGAGTGCAAAAACGTCAAACATGTGTTCTTCTTCATGATCAATGGAGGAAGAAGTTTTTCATTCTTTCTTTTTGTTCCTTTCTCTGTCTTTGTGTCTAATAAAGACATGCAACAAAAACTAAACACTTGCCAGTTTTTGGTTTTTAGAAATTTAGTTGAAACAGCAAATATTTGCTTCTTTTCCAAAGAAAGGAGAAAGCTTTTGTTTCTTAATGTAGTTCTCAGAAAAAATTTTATTCTTCCTCCTAATTTTTTCATCCCTTTTCTTTAAAATGGTTATCAGTGACATTTTTCACTTCATTTTTTGTATTCTTATCTGTACGTTTTGAGAATGATGTACAAGTATCACAACTTGATCTTTTCTTGAAAAGGGTAATTAGGAAAAAGAATGATTCTCAATTACCGTTCGAAGATTGATTATTACTAATTCTTTGCTTGCTAAACCATGTTTAATTTTTGAAGGATTACATTCAAGAGGATCATTAGAAGTAAGTCCACAGAGCAGTTTTCTGGAATACCCTATGTTATGACCTTGCTCAACTGTCTCCTGTCTGCTTGGTGAGCTTTCTCATTGACTTAAATAAACCTTCTAATTACCTTTCTACCCCTCTAATTAGTTTCTCTGGTTGAGTCTCTTATGGGGGTGTGTGTCTTTGTGTTCCTGGCTTAAATGGACTTTAAATGACAGATAATGGCATAATCCTCCAAATCTTCTTTTCTTTGTTCAGCCACTTTTCTTGATTGATTAAGTTAAAAACTGAATAAACTATCATAATTTCCTACGTAGCAGTCTTTGGGTTCTCTCTTTTATTTATTTCTTTGATCCTTTTTCTAGGTTGTGTCAAATTCTTTTCTACTTAATTTTCAAGGAGACAGAAACGATGTTTAAAACAACAATAGTGTGGACAACCAAACCAAACATTCTTGAACTTTGTTTGATTACCCGGAAAAAGTTAAAATAGTAGTCTTGTCAGCATTTCTTTTATGACAAAGTCCTGATTTGTTGTCTAATTTCATTTTTTGACAAAACTTTGTACTCTCAGGTATGGCCTTCCTTTTGTGTCTAAAAACAACCTCCTGGTTTCAACAATCAATGGGACAGGTGCAGCAATTGAGTCCATTTATGTGTTGATCTTCATCATCTATGCACCAAAGAAGGAGAAGGTTAAAATCCTTGGGCTCTTCACTTTTGTACTCACAGCTTTCTCTGCTGTGGCTATGGTCTCTCTCTTTGCCCTCCACGGTAATGGCAGAAAGCTCTTCTGCGGCCTTGCTGCTACCATTTTCTCTATTATCATGTATGCCTCCCCTCTTTCAATCATGGTAAGCTCCATTTTGCTCAAAATTCTCAACTTCCTCTTACAAATCAAAACCATATGCTGATCCAATTTGTTCTTTTGTTTTTATGTATATATGCAGAGGATGGTGATCAAAACTAAGAGTGTGGAGTTCATGCCATTCTTCCTGTCACTGTTTGTTTTCTTCTGTGGTACTTCATGGTTTATTTATGGCCTTCTTGGCCGTGATGCTTTTGTTGCTGTAAGTTTTTCGTCTCGTGTTTTGTTAGTTTATTTTGTTTTTACAACTGTGAAACAAATCATTTCCCACTTAGACCTCTTAATTGACTACCTAATAGTAATAACAAAATCCTCTGTCCACTTAGAAAAATTTTGAGGAAAATTAGGAAAGCTTAAAAATGCATGGCTTGAAATGGGCAAAATTACAATATCTCTGTCCATGTATGTCACTGTCTAATGTAAATGAGTTGCTGCTGCTGCAATGTATGCAGGTTCCGAATGGTTTTGGGTGTGGACTGGGGACCATGCAGCTCATCCTTTACTTCATCTACCGTGACAACAGGGGCTCTGCACCTGAAGAAGAAACCAAGAAGCCAACTGCAAATGGAAATGGGACCCTTGAGATGGGACCTGATTATCAGAAACCCCACCAAGAGAAGCAAGCAAATGGCAACAAAATTCCTCAGGATGAGCAAGTTTAATAATTGCTCACTTTCTATGTTAGAAGAAGTCTCTTTTGCTGTCAAACTTCGCTTTCGATCTTATAACCCATCTTTCTCTTCATCCTCTAGTTAAAAGCTAAGAGTACTTAGATGACCATGAATGACTGCATAAAACCACAAAAAGAAAAAGAAAAAAGGATGGCAGTGAGTCCTTTTTCGATCTTAGATGTATTTCTCTGGCCATTTTGGACTGTCAAAAATTTACAAATTCCTTGTCACGAATGCAACAAAAATGTTTGAAGCTGCCAAGAAATATATGAATTTGGGAGAGCTCTGTAATCTCCTTCGACGTAAACAAGTGGTATTTTGTTGTGCTCTACATAAAAAGTGTTATCGTTTCAAAGAGAGAGTCTCTTCTCTGATCTCCCTCTCTGAAATAATTTGTCATGGTTGCCATGAAGTTGTCATGGTCTAGGAGGGGCCAGGAGGGACCTCTCAGGATTGACAAAAAGTCACATATGGATCGGCTACCAACATTGAAGTGCTTGATATACTGAAGTAATTAATCATGAAGAATACATGAGAATCTGTTTCATTTGAAAGCCTCTACGTGATGGAAAATGCTCCCTGGAATTTGGAAGGAGAGAATAAACATTTGAGGGCATAACTAGATAGTATTTCACCCACAAATTTACCGTAATCATATAAGTATGATTATGTAGAATCCATCACTTATAAGTATGATTTCCACGATGGTCCTTACTCGAATCAAAACTGTGATCGATTAATTACAATAAAGAAACTTCGCATTGATATTTGTAACTCGTGATCATCCCATCACGAGAGGTAAACATTAGATATGTAATGCACATGGCCTGTTTTGTTGTTTTTATCTTTGGGGATATAAAAACGGTAAAACGCCAATATTTTCTGTTTCTCAATTTAGGTTCTATCCCCCCACCCTTTTACAAAAGGGCATCTAATAGATATACTTCACTATGGTATTTTGTGTTGAAGACGATGATCTTGAGCCAAGTAACTGCTGAATTGAGTCTTGAGTTTACATTATCAAAGCCTAATCACATATTAGGCTATGGTAGAGTCTAAGAAACTATATGGGAAAAGAAATTGTATAATATTTATCTGTTTTAACGATTTACGACTAATTTAATTCGAGTCGCATTGGATTCCAAATAAAGAAAGTTCTCTTAAATTTATTTTTTTCATTGACAAAACTTGAATATGAGACCTTACTTAAGGAGCATTGAGTTCCTTTTACTCAAACAAATATGCATTGGCACTATATCAAAAAATTTTAGTTTGAATTTTTTTTTTGTTACATCAATTTGAACTTTCTCTTTATCTAAAATCGTCCGAATTTCTATAATTTCTCAATGCTCGTGGATCGCTTTGGAGTTGGAGTGTGGACTTGGCTTTGTTGTAGGCCTAAAAGTTACCCATTTGACTAGGCAGGGCTTATCAAGCAGATTTAGGAGTTCTTTAAGGCCCAATAGCACTAGCTCAGCGTCCCCATTAGAGTTTTCTCATACCTTCAATCAAAGGTGGCAAGGCTTATGATTTTAGTATTTTACATAAGTAAAATTCCTCGAAATATAATTAAAACGCCCATGCGTTAATGTATAATTTTTTTTTTGTTACGATTAATATATTTATTTATTTAATAAATTTGATGCAACAATAAAAATATGAAAGCCAAGAGCCATTTTATTATTACTGGTTAACTAAGGTGACACTGACACTAGTGCTAAAGTAATTACTACAAAATTAATTAGAGTAATTATCACCATTATTTCATGTAGGTGCTGCCCACGTACGTACAACAACAGGGTCACTAATAAAAAAGGAAAAAACACATGGCGAATTGGCTATCGACGATGACGACTCCATAGTCCATAGCTTCTAAGATCGCAATTACAGCTTGCTGCATCCTTTGGAAGGTTTTGGAGCTGCAATTTTCTTTGGCTGCTGCATCTCATCAACAACAAAAAAAAATAAAGTTAATTACAGAAGAAATCGATTAAAACGGTTGTAATATATACGAAATCTATAAACCCTTTTGATAATGAAATTAATCTCTAAATATGTAAAAACATAATAAAAGAGCGTGTAACAATCAAATTGAATTATATTTGGTTTAATACACAAAATAGTTCTCGAACTTATATATATAAAATTATCGTTTTAGCCCTTCAACTTTTATTTTGAAATTTTTTACCCTCAAATTTTTATTTTATGCACAATATAGTCTTTACTGCTGATGTGACCCAATGAAAAAAAAATCTCATGTCATATGAAAATTTCACGTGTCAAAATATGATTGGGTCACGTCAACATCAAAGGTTACATTGTACACAAAATAAAAGTTTGAAGGACAAAAATTTCAAAATAAAAGTTGAAGAGCCAAAACGACAGCTTTATACAAATTTGATGGCTATTTTGTGTATTAAGCCCACAATTATCTTTCTTATTTTTGTATGTGCATGCGCATCATATATGTGAATACACGTGTGCATATGTAGATGGATAAAGATATATATAGAAAAAGAACCAGAAGGAGAAAATCACTTCAAAATAATACAGTAGTTTTTAAATGTGTATTTATATACCGAAACTGATTATCTCCGTAAATAATTATACTCACTACTGGTTGCACCGGAGGGTTGCCTTCGGAGTACTCTCGCATCACAGCAGCCTGCAAAAGGAATTAATGTAAATTTTGTGCTTAAAATTATAATGTTGAGTAAAATCGAACTATATAAATAGAGAATTAAAAACTAAATATTTTTTGTTAAACATAAATATATACCAACGCAGCTTGGTATTGCTCCTTGGTTAAAGTCAGGGGTTCGATAATCTCCCAGGATGGTGTGTCAAGCCTAGGAGAAGAGGGCTGCCCTTCCATTTTCATCTCTTTGCACACGATCGAGCTACCTCTAATCTCTTTAATAATTCAAGAATGTAAATGAAAAATAAAACCTTGCCTCTACTGTGGAAGAGCAATGTTTGTGCTTCTCTCTATATATACACAAAAAGGAATAGAGTATGAGAGGAGATGAGGGAGAAGAGAGAGACAGAAGCATCCAGCCAAAGGCACCATGCAAATGGACGTGGCAATTATTAGTGAGGGATTCGAACATTTGGCAGCTTTTTCTTGCATGGAATTGTAACCGGTTTTGAGCCCTGGATACCCCAAAAAGCAAAGCATATATATGGTTCATTATATATATAACTGAATAACCAAGTTGTCCCCTAAATTATATCTAGTTCTTTAGACATATCGATCCCTAAATTTTTATTTGAAACAATTAACTCGTTAAAATTATTATTTTGAAACAATTAACTCGTCAAAACTATTATTTTAAGACAATTAAGCCCTCAAAATTATCATTTTGGGATAATAATGTAGCCCTTAATTCAATAGAACCCTTTAAAAAAAGTGGAGGGTTCCATTGAACTAAGGGCTACGTTATCTCAAAATAAAATTTAAGAGATTAAGGTTATGTTTGGTATGAGAAAATATTTTCTATTTTCATTTTCTGTTTTCATTTTCTAAAAATTGTTTTCATTTTCTGTTTTCATTTTCTATTTTCATTTTCTAAATTCTAGAAAACATGTTTGGTACATAAAAATGAAAAATTGTTTTCAAAAATAGAAACTATGAAAATGTTTTTTTTTTTGCCAAAGTGAAAATGTGTTTGGTATCTATATTTTTAAAATTAAATATATGTAAATATAAAAATAAAATACTAACATAAAAGATAAATGCATGATATTTTATAATAGTAAAATGAAACTAAAATAAATAAAATTGTTCCAATTAAAAAGAAATAATATAATTTTATATATTAATTTAATTTTTGTATCATTTTCCTTCTATTTGATCTATATGTAAATACTCTGGCAAAAAAAACATATGTAAATATATTTACATTTAATATACTATCAATTTATAAGATAATTATCTATATATAGTAAATCAGTAACAAAAATAATATATCACCTATCCTAATGGGCCCAGGGACGTGGCCATCATGGCAGCATTGGACTCAATGCAGAAGTTTAGAGAAATGATAAAAAAAATGTATATAATGTTGTTGACGGGATTCGACCGGGATGTAAGTAAAAATACTTTTTAAATCCCGTGTTTTCATGTTTTCAGGAAACAGTGAAAACATCTTTTTTTCATTTTCTATTTTCACATCATTTCATTTTCATTTTCTATAAAATATTTTCTAATTTTTGAACCAAACATGTTTTCATTGATATTTTTCATTCTCTTTGAAAATGAAAAAAGAAAACACCTCTGTTTTCTCAAACCAAACATACCCTAATTGTCCCAAAATAAAAGTTTGAGAGGTCAATTATTCTAAATAAAAATTTATGCGTCAATTTATTCTTTTTAATATACTTTAAGGGCTAATTTAGACATTCAGCCTTATATATTTATATAAATTTGATAATCTCATCATAATACAGAACTAAGCAATTCAAACTTGATCATCTAATTAACGGTTGTTTTTTTTTTTTCCAAATATGTCGAATTGTTTGAGAGTTTGAATGATATCTCCTCTTTTTCCCCTAAAACTTACTCCTGTGCTTTAAAAAAACAAATTACTAATATTATTATTGTAAAATTTTGGAGATTTTAATTAGAAATTTGAGAAGGAGATCCGATGAAGTCGCAATGCAGGAAGCATCAGCACACGGTCTATATTAGAACCGTTTCGTAGAGATGGTCAGTTTCTTTAGCCAACTCTCTGCTTTTTCCAAATAAGGTAAAAAATCTTTGAATACTGACGAACTTTGGCCTCATGCATTACATGAGCGCTGATGTAGAACTGCCAAAATTTGAATTATTATTGAAAAATATGTTTTAACTAATTAATGAAATAGTCATAAATTTAATTTCCAAATATAAGTATTACTCTATATACAAAAACGAATGTTGAGTATATATGTACTTGTACTTTTTTTATATTCTAGTTATTCATCTTGCACGGAACTTTTTATACATAGAAGGGGATAGATCTTGCAATTAAAAGGCTACGACTTTGCTACCAAAATTTTTTTGAATGTGTTTAAATAGAATAACAATCAATAATTATTTATTTTTATATATTTTAGGGTAATTATTAACATTGATTTGGCATTTGAATTGTAGAAACATATAGATGTATAGAATGATATATAATAATTAGTTAATTACATTGATTTTGCTACCAAATAATTAATGCGTTTCAAACTAAGTAATAATAATGCCCCCCCCCCCCAAAAAAAAAAAAAACTAATAATTAGTTAATTATAGATAATATCTTTAGAATCTTTAAAAAGAACATAAATAATAATTCCGACAAGATTTAATCATATGTATGAAACAAAATTTTCTTTTCACGAATCCGACAAAAATTTCCTTTCGCGTATATGAAAATTTTTATTAATATGCATTCGACAAATTAAATGTGTGCGACAACAAATCTAATTCTCTTTAATGTATTCGACAAAATGTTCATCTAATTGAGTAACAAGAATGAGATTTTAGTAGTTAAGAATAAGATTACCATGTATTAATCAATAAATCTCAAGAAAATTTTATTAAAAGTACTTATAATGCATCGTGGTTGACAATATATATAATATATGATGACACAAAATTAACATGTTCATATATATATATATATATATATATATGATAACAATTACTATACATATATAACAAAAATGCAACTCATCAAAAAAGTTAGAAGGCACTTGCCATATACCAAACGAGACATATAGAGGGAATGTTAAATATATTCCTCCTCATGCCCTAATTCATTCCTAGCTAGGTTTTAATTAATTAATATGTTGGAGAATTATATGTAGAAGTTTATTTCAGCTTCATCATTGATTGTTATATATAAAAGTTGCTCACAATCGTTTTATACAATTTAGCAATATGTATTAATTACCAGATAACTGTATATATATCAGCTTCATGGTTTGAATTTGATTCTCTAATATGTTCTGTATGATCTTTGTAAATAAATGGTCGAAAGAGAGATGTAGATAATCAGTTGAGCTGCATGTGCGAGCGATGACCAAAGGCATGCACCTCGTCAAAACGTGGCGAACACCAATCATATGGAATCTTCTGAAGCTATAAATTTGATTTGGATGCTAGTTTATTACAAATCCAACTTAATTTGTCTTGATTCACCTCTCAAATGTTAAATGTTGTAACCATCTTAAAGCTTCTCTATATATGTAAGTGGTTCCTTGGCTTTATCCTTAATTTTTCCAATTGGTGGTCCTTTTTGGTCGTTGAAAATATCAATTTTCCTAACCACACATATTTATCCCCTCATTCAAAAAAATAATGTTTGAAAAAATGGGATCCAGATCACTTTGCATAAGGCTTAATATACAAAATAGTCCTCGAACTTGTATAAAACTATCGTTTTGACTCTTCGACTTTTATTTTAAAATTTTTGATCCTCGAACTTTTATTTTATGCACAATATAGTCATTTGTGCTAATGTGGTCCAATAAAAAAATTTCACATGTTAATATATGATTAAGCCACGTCAGCATCAAAGGTCATATTGTGCATAAAATAAACGTTCAAGGGTCAAAAATTCTAAAATGAAAGTTAAAGGACCAAAACGATAGTTTTGTATAAATTCAATGGCTATTTTGTGTATTAAGCCCTTTGAAAAATTAACAAGTAGACTAGTAATCAAATTAGAATGATTTTTTTTTTTAACTTCTAATATCTGGTAGACACATTAGATTCCGATTAATTCATAATCAAATCAAGTCGGAGTACTCTAAATAGAAGGAAACTCTTCTAAACTTATTTATTTGACTAACTACTTTGCCATTAATCTTCCGATCACTGCAAATAGACTTGGCCTTATATTAGGGTTTTAAACATTTTAATTGAACAGCTAATTTTGTCTGCCTACGACCCATGCGTACCAGCAGCTGGTATATTAATTTACCACATGTACGTAGCTGCTTATTTTTCTTGTATTGATCTGTGAAATATCAAATATTACTGTTAAGTCTCACTTTTATGTGCTCCAATACGAACATTTATGAGGGTAGGTTTCAGAAGAGAAGTCAAGAAACCGCAAAAACCAGTAAAACCACAGAAATAATGATTTACTCGATAAGATATGCATGCAATTTATTAGTAGCCGCTTATTATATTTTTATTATCCTCAAAATAAAGTCTAAACATTGCACTAATTGCATCATAATTACAAAATTAACAAATATTACAGGCACAACTGAGTTTAGCCGTAATGACACCCCATATGTGGTTCCAATGCTGGGATTCGAAAGAGAACAAGTCCGTATACAGCAAATAAGTGGTAGGATAAGGACAATAGCTGCGGAGAGTTTAGGAAATTTTTATATTTTAAAGTATCTATATTAGGAAAGAAAATGTCATCAAGAACCGCCTGATGAAGGCCAAGGTGCCCGTATGCCTCCTTTATTTTGAACAAAAATTTATTCACTGGTGACTCTCAAATCTCAATATTCTTCATCACAGTCCGACATTGATAGGTCTTCCAACTCCCACCCCCATGTTAGCTTCACCGAAGTCGTTACCGGCCGCTCCAAACCCTATAAAAATGTAATCGAAATTCATTATCAGAATGATGAAAATTTTGGTTTCTGAATCCATGTCGAGATAAATAAAGCATGATACAAAAGAACGAAATCGGATTGATGGTTTTTATTAGTCGAAAACATATAGAAATGTTACATATATAGCTCCACAAGGCTGGCCAAATTAAAAGGAAAAAGTGCGAGTTCGGCATCTGTCACCTGCAAAAATATCTTCAGTGCTTCTTCCCTGGAATAATTGTGGATCACTTCTAGGGCTGCTTCCTGTAAACAGACATTTTATCAGTATAACGATCCTGCAAACTCCATTGAGAATTATACTAGCTAGTCTTTTAATCTTAAGAATTAAGAACTAAAATTAAAACAAAAGAAAGGGTAAAGGTTTAAATTAAGCATCTTAAACTGACCCTGGCTAACTTAAATTCCTCGTCAGACATTGCTTTCGGTTCATTTTGAATAGAAAATTCCCTTTCAAGTTCAGCCAATGATGATGATGATGAATAAGAAGAACAAGAAGAAGGAGGAGAAGAAGAAGAGGAAGAAGAGGAAGAAGAGTGTTCCATTGTCCTTTCCTCCCAACAAAAGGAAAAACAGCAACAGAACACACTCAAGAGAGCAGAGGTGCCAGAAAGACAGAGGAAACAGAGAGTCTAACTAACGTACGCTTCTTATGTATATGAGGCGAGCAACAGAGAAAAAGAAACGGGTAGTCTCCCAACTTTTATTGAAGTATAATGCAATGGTGGTAGGAGGATTTAATACTCTCACAATATTAGGAAATGAGAAGCATATACAAATGTCCAAAGCACAGCTGCACAAGTACAAAAGGGTCTAACCGTCTTCAAAAGGTGACCCATGACGAGCAGTAAAAGGCAAAGAGGGCTTTAAAAGATCTCTGTTTGATTTTGGGAATCGAGTGCGAGATAGTTAGTTAGATTGCGTCAGGCTGGCATGCATTGACATAGCTAACCCCATAGGGATCTCCTTATAATCTGAGGAAAGCAGAGTGCAGAAACTATGTAAATGATATACTAGTATTTATTACTGCATGCAATTTCTTGTTGACTTTCATATCAATTCATGTGCTTTTCATCGTCACATGCTTCCTGCGTCACATGATGTGCTACAAAATGTACCTAGTTAAATGTTTCTCAAATTATATCTTAACTACGTATCTTGAAAGGAATACAATGTAGAGATATTGATCCTCCTCGTATTTAAAAAGGAAAGCTAAAGTGTATGTATCTGATACACAATACACACCATGTGATACAAGGCAAAACGATCAAATTAGTTTCATTTGTCACACAAGTGTGCCTATTTAGATGCATGAAAAATAACATCCGAATACCCCATCTAATCAAGATGGTTAGAGGTTAGAATTCATGCAAGAGGTATCAAGGTCGATCACTCTCCCTGCCTCCTATGTACGTACCTGTTAAAGTGGAAAAATCCCACATCGATTATGTTTGACAGGTCTGAGACTCTTATATTTAAGTTGGGCCTCTCCACTTATTGCTAATTGGTTTTAGGTTGGATGTTTAACATGATATCAGAGCTCAGGTCCGTTTCTGTTGTCCCCTTTTCGGTTATTCACGTGTAGGCCCGTCTGTTTCCGTTGTTTCTTCCGGGTTACACGTGAGGGGGAGTGTTAAAGTGGGAAAATCCCACATCGGTTATGTTTGACAGGCCTGAGACCCTTATATTCAAGTTGGGCCTCTCCATCTATTGCCAATTGGTTTTAGGTTGGATGTTTAACAGTACCCAAAAAAAATTAAAAAAAATTAACTTAATACTTAAAGATTAAGCTTGGTTAAAACTTGCTACTGTTCAAATCAGATGAGAGTGAAAGAGTTCTACATGCTATCAGTTTTTGTTAATTACTTGCTACTTTTATCTAAAACACTTTTTCTTGTTATGTAGTCAAACTTTGTTTGATCTATTATGAGGGCTGAATGTTTGATTACATTCTTTGATTAGTGATTTTCCCCTTTGGGTTACTCATTCTAACATCCATAAACAGTTTATTCCTCTCACTAATATAATAATTATGTTGAATTTCCTCTATCTTCTAGTGCTCAACCACCTGCTTGTGATTAGATTGTTCTCCTAGATTTATCACTAGTTGCTCCTCAGTCTACAGCAACAGCTGCAATTAGATTACATTGGTGAGATTAGTTTCCCAATTCCTAGTGTGAGAAAATATATGACTCTGTTCAATAATGAGAAAATAAGAGGCAAATGCAGAGCCCTGAACAATTCAACTTCCAGGCTCCAGCTCATAGTCACAGTGGACAAATAGAAATCCTTCACCTAAGAGAGATAACAAACAAAAGGCCCCTTAAGGCAATCGGAGGGCACTGGAGTGGATCCAGTAGTAGAACGTGAGATTTCTCCAATTATTGCCAATTTTACACAGAGTAGCACACAGCTTTGCTCAATATTGAGCTCTTCTTCTTCTTCTTGCCAATGCTAGGAATGATGGAAATTAGGCAGCTAACTCGTACATGCTTGTAAGAGTAGCAGGCCAACACGGAAAGAGATGGTGGTTCCATGAATGACTTCTTCATTACTTGCCCTTATCTCTCATTCGAAACCAGGAATTAAGAGTCCAACATTCTATTAATAGATTAAAGATTTTGCAGTCCAAATACATTTTGACTCACTATAAAGATGACAAGTAACTTGAGTTTGTTCTTTAAATTTGTTGAGACAGGTCATTAAGGGTCTGTTTGGTAGAAAGGAAAGAAATGAACAAGTAAGAAAATTTTCAATTGAATGATTGAATTGTAAAGTAACATGTGTGATTATAAATTACAATCATTAAATTGAGTAAATTTTCTTCTTTACCCTTTTTCTTTCTTTCTACCAAACGAACCCTAAAATAATTTCAGCTTATTAATTGCAGTGGTTTGGTTTCGTGAGTTTGGGATTAGAAATCGGAATAAAAGCCAAACCATGCCGTAGTCAAATTCCTAGAAATGCTTCTTCCTACGTAGGAGAGTAATCTTGAAAAGCCGTCTTTAGAAAGTTCACGACAAGCAATCTTTGCAAGTGTTTTTTTTGCTCAAGAAACAAATTATTTATATTATATGGATCAACGTATATTACATAGGATCCAGAGTGTTTCTTTAAGCCACTACGCACACCTAGTACTAGAGTGGCTGACTACCTTCCGATAAGCTGTATGACTAAAGTAGTCATGATACAAAACTGGGATCAAAAAAACTGGTGGCAGAAAGTAGTGAGAATGATAATGTTTGGTTTCTATTGCCCTTCTTGCCAGCAGCTCAGCCACTCTGTTACCTTCACGATAGCAGAACCGAGCTGTACACTGTACAAAGTTCTCCATATGATGGAGAATATCTCTAAGCAGAGGTTGGAGTAGAGGATGGTCCACCTTCCTCCTGTATAAGGAATTATAAAGTAAGCGGGAATCAGTTTTAATTTCTAAACATCTCGTATTAAATTGCAGAGCCAGAGCTATTCCTTCCTTAAGGGAAGTGAATTCAGCAACATTGTTAGAACATATACCAAAAAAGCAAGAATAAGCAAAAGCAAATTTCCTATTATAATCCCGAGTAATTCCACCTCCTCCAGCATAACCAGGATTCCCTTTTGCTGCTCCATCGGCATTAAGCTTCATTCATTCAAATGGAGGAGTTTTCCACCAGATATTTTGGAAAATAAAATGTTTAGGACTCTGTTGAGTATTAGAATTAGAAAAATCCTGGGCAAGAGTAAGAGCTCTATTACGAATAAGCTCAGGTATAATAGGTTTTTGTTGAAAAATAAATTGATTTCTATCTTTCCAAAAATACCAAAGCAAACAAGCAAAAGCCGTATTATAGGGTATCCAATCTTGGTCTGGTTGCAAACCAATTTTCTGGGATTTCCATCTTCTCAAAAAAAGAGTAATATTCATATTATCAGGGAACCAAAACCCAAAACTAGTATGCCATAATACCTTGAATGCAGGGCAAGTATGAAAAATATGTGCAATATCCTCATCCATACTGTGACAAACATTGCAAGTGGCAGAGGGTATTATATGTCTATTATTATGTAATAGAGAAGCTGTAGGAAGAATTTGTTTAGCTATCAATCATCCAGATGAATATTTTAACTCTTGGGATGACAGGAATCTTCCAAATTTCATTCCAAGGTAGTGAAGGGCCAATCACATTTGAATGTGATTTGATATACAGCCAGCCATTTATATGTGGTATTAGTAGTGAAGGTGCCAGATCGAGAAGGACCCCAGTAAGGAACATCTTGGAGAGCATCAGTATATATAGGGATTCCCCTAATGATGTCACATAACTGGGGGGTAAGCCAAGCTTCAACACTAGATAAATCCCAAGTTTTAAAACCAGGGTGAATTAAGATCTTTAACTTGTAATTCTAATATATCAGTGGGCACCTGGCTAGTATCACGTAAAGATTGTAGAGAATTAGAGTAAAGCCATCTATCAGTCCAAACATTCAAAGTACTATATGGATGTACAATCCAAGCAAGTCCTTTGAAAAGATGTAAAGTCCTTTTACTTTCTATATATGATTGAGCTCAACTCTGAAGATGTCTCTAACTTTGTTGTTATGAATCAACTTTCAAAACTAGATTTTGTCATGGCACCGAAGCACAAGGACCAAAACTTATATGAGGTTCATTTATAGGCCCATTAAGAAAATAATACATATATTAAAAAGGCCCAACCCCAACGTGCAACTTTGTGAATGTTCAAGACTCCATACATTATATTTGTTCAACTTTAAAATTACGTTGGATAGGAAGGAAGAAAATAGTAAAGAAAACAAATAAATAAGGAAAGAAAATAAATTGTATTTTCTTATTTATGATGTTTGGTAGTAAAGAAAGAAATAGGAAGAAAAGAAAAAAATTAATTATTTCCTTTGTTTAGTATAATTAAGAAATAGTAAAGAAAGATAATTTATTTTAATTAATATAACAATTTTATCATTGTTTTTTTAGTTAATTTACTTTTATTATATTTTACTTTTAATGATAAATATTATAATTAAAAATAATTTTTTTTGTTAAACTCAACAATCACTTTCTTTTCCTCATATTTTCATCTTTATATTTCCGTCCAATTTGGACGGAAATAATTTTCTCTTATTTCCTTCATATTTCTTTTCTTGTGTATTTCTATGCTATCAAACAAAGAAAAATTGTATTTTTTCACCTACTCCTTTCTTTACATATGCTTTCTTTTCTCTCTATTTCCTTCATACCAAATACAATATAAATAAATTTACCTTAAAATTTTGCATCGAGAGGTTTCAGGCATATTGATTTGTTAGTTACTTAAATAATTTCTCTTAAGTTGGGCATTTATCAAAGGAAAAGCATTTATTTAGCTTTGAAAGAAAACCAAAAGTCCAATATATATAACACAAATATCAAAAATTAGCCAGCCAAATCCCAAATGTTTAGATATACTAATAAATTAACAAAGCTAAAATAAAAATAGAAAACAGCAAAAATCTAACAACATTAATGTATATATAGTGCTTGCAAGTGTACCAAGTTACAGACATGTTTGTACCGTAGATAGATATGTCACCAGGCCGAAACCCATAAACAAGTTGTACAAGTAAATCTGGGAACAATTCAGCCTTCGAAACTCAGGCAAACACCCCCAAAAGTCTCCGTCTCAGACAGACAGAGCCACTTTGCAGACTGATGAGTCAAACCTGACAAACACCACGTGTTCATGTCTCAAAGAGATCCAACTTTAGATTACCAACTCATCAAACCCAAAATAATACGATACTAATAATAGTAATAAAATAAATAATCGTACAAGAACAGAAATTAAAACTGAAAAAACATATCAAGTTGAACAAAAAAAAGATTCATTCTAGATTAGAAAAAGGGCTGGTAAACATTCCGATGATACAGACATTAACCCGTTCCATTCCTATCTCGATGTTACAATATTTAACTTAAAATTCAGTTTAAATTAAACCCACAAACCAAATGTATAGTGGAAAGCACCTATTCAGATTGATCGTGTTTGTCCAATCAGAAAAACGCAGTTAATAAATATGTATTATTTATGAGATCATCGACTGCTGTTTCTCTGATTAGGCAAAAATAATAGATCTTAATAATATCAAATCACAATGGAAGATATCTTTTTTTTTTGCTTTCGCAAAATCGATCCACTAAATCTCTTTACACATAAAAACAAGGTCGAGAGAAATTAAGTTTCAAACTATTTATCTCCTCCACCGTTGTTTCTATGTGTAAAGAAATGGAATGGATCTATAAAGAAGAAAAGAAAGGTGTGTTTTAGGGTTTTGCTCCGGAAGAGCAGAGGCTAAAAATTGCTGTGCCACAGAGAAGAGAGGATCTAGGATTTTAGGGAGGCTGGGTAATTTTAACGAGGTATTTATAGTGGGGATTGTTGGCAGGGGAGGGCATATTCTATCTTTCGTTGGGAGGATC
The DNA here is from genome assembly GCA_030664755.1 of Microcos paniculata. NCBI lineage: Eukaryota > Viridiplantae > Streptophyta > Magnoliopsida > Malvales > Malvaceae > Microcos > Microcos paniculata. The sequence goes on from CP131461.1 coordinate 23,540,694, forward strand.
TGACGGTATAGGGATATCTTGCCTTTTCAAGTAATGCACAGGGTCTTGTGATCTTAACCGTTGAGCAATAAAGATTAAAGGGCTAAGGCCTAAGGGCCTAGGGCCTAGTACAATCTTTCTTTTCCTTTGGTTTTTTCTTCACCCTTTTATAGATTTTCTTTTCTTTTTTTTTTTTTTTTTGTGTGGTCTTGGATAGATTTTCTTTCTTTCCCTTGTTTGGGTGGAGGGAATCATAAAACTTTACTTCGTTTAATAGTAAAATACGAGATTTAGTGGCCGTCTTTCTAGCGTTCGATTAAAAAGATTTTTTTGTTGGTACAGGATTTAAAAGATTTTAGCACATATATTATATATATTGCTATATGCTTAAAAGAAGAGTAAAGATTCTTTTTATTGTCTATTACTCTCTATTAATTTTTTTTTTTAGAAATACTCTCCATTAATTTTTAAATCCTTAAATTAAAGTTTTTAATGATAGATTTAAATTAAAAAAAATCAGTGAAGAGTAGTGGACAATAGATAGTGAACATTGAAGAGAATCTTTAGTCTTAGAAAAACTAAACAGAAACTTTAAACAAGTTTGTTCCCATTCAATTTTGGAACCGAAATCTTTTTTAAGGTTCCGACTATATTCATCTCATCACGATTTTGATTTGACAGTTCGAACTCAACCATACTCAATGTCTAACAACCATTCAGTATTTTGTGCTTCTTCATCAAACTTCTCATTCCTACTACAGTTAAAGAGAAATGATCCCACGAGATGAATTCCGTGAGATTTACCACAAAACTAAGATAAGACACCAAATTTAACTACTAAATTAAAAAAGTTTAACTCCAAATAAAAATTTGAAAATAACTTTCAAAATTTATTACATTTATTATAATAGGATTTAGTTTAAATATATAGTTATAATTGTATCATATTTTGATTATATCGTTATGAAGTTGATTTCATGTGATTATCACTTCAATTAAAACTTTGGCCCAATCAAAATATCAATTGGAGCATTGGGCTTCTTTTCTCAAGTTTTATTTGGGCTTCCCTTTGGAATATATACTAAAAAAATGCCTTGATGATATACACTAAACATATAAGCCAACTAAGGTTAATATAGTGTTCAACGTTCGAAACTTTTTTTGCACAACATTTAAAATTATAATAATCTTACTTATTGCAATCTCTCTTTAGTGGACTATTTGTTAATCTTGACAGTTCACATGTAAAAATCTAATAAATTCAAAAGGAGATAATGTTCTTTACTCCTAAACTAATATCTTGCATGCCTAAAATCACTTTCCGTGGGAGGAAGAGAGGTACTTCTAGAATCAGTTGCATGTGCAATCCCTATATATACAATGGCTATTTTCAGATTTTTAAAGAAAATTTGCAGTGACATTAACAGTGGAATGGCGAAATTTTGGTGGGGCCAGAAAAATGAGGAAAAGAGAATACATTGAAAAGGATGGAATCTTTTGACAAAAGGAAAATATGAAGGGGGAATGGGTTTCAGGGAGTTAAGAGGTTATGAATCTTGAAAATCTTGCTTTATTAGCAAAACAGGCTTGGAGAATTAAAGAAAATCCAGATTCCTATTGGGTGAGGATATTGAAGGGGCTTTATTTTTACAATGTGTCCATCATGGCTACTAAAAAGGCTCAAGAGCATACCCGGGATAGGGTAGCCTAAAAAGCACGGAGAGATAGCATACAGGATAAGATGTTTTGGCGAGTTTATCATGGTAAGGATATCTCTGTATGGAATGATCGATGGATTCAAAATGATATAAAGAAGAAATTAAGTAACCCTGGGAACATTCACACGCAGTTGCCGGAGAAGGTAGAAGAATTAATTGATAAAGATAAAAATGAGTGGTGTAAATGTTGATTTTTGTCGACATTATAAGTTTCATATAACTGATGGTGTTGACCCAAGATATGTGACAGGGTCTCAAGGTCAACCCCATCATTGGGATGTGCTGGAGGGTTTGACTTGGAGGCTCAGACTAAGAGGTAGTTAGGAACCCCTCCTAACCTTTCCCTGAAGAGAGAGTGATGTCACCTTCCTTATAACCCCTCCTAATTATGCCAGTTGATCTTTATTAAATAATGGATCATTATTTTATAGCACATACACTTCCACTATCCCATGATTCACTCATCATTCACCACCCATAAAACCTACTATCCCATGTTCTTATGAACATGACTTGCTTGAAGTAACTTCCAGATGGTGGTTACTTAATTATTTTGTCTATAAATAGTCTTCTTCTGACACTTGAGGGGATTGATGAAATTCTAACAAGAAAACACACACATTTGACATCCAAAAAAAGCTCTGAAATCAAAGTACACTACAAACTTCAAATCTCCAGCCTTCAAAGGCTGAAACCACCACCTGCCACCACACATTTATCTTTCAGGGCCTACTCCGGTCTTCCTCTCCGCCGCCTCTTGCACCTCTTTACGGTGTCTGTGACGTTTCCTCACCTCTCAATCAAAAACCTGTTCTACAAGTGGAATTTGGAAGCTATTGAAAGGTGGATTGATTTGAAATCAAAAGAAGATATTTTGAGAATGCCCCTAAGTGAGCAAGAACGTAAGGATGAGTTTATCTGGCTTGATAGAGAAAAAGAGAAGTATATAGTTAAATATGGATACAGAGAGATTAAGAGGGAATGGGATGCCAAAAATCATAATAGACCCACTTCCTTGCCTTGTGCCAGCCAATTGACATGGAAAAATATCTAGTCAATGGAAGTTTAGGCTTAAAATCAGGGTTTTCTTATGGAAGGTGTGTATGAATGCTCTGCCAGTCAATGGGAACTTATGGAAAAAAAAAAAAAGTGTCTCATAGAATCCTTATGTGCAATCTGTGGAGAGGAAGAGGAAGATATAGAACACATGTTATTGAAATGTCCATGGATTATAGGAGTTTGGTTTGAATGTTGTTTAGGTTTAAAAATAAACCATAACAATATTGCAATGGTGGACAGGTGGCTGGAGGATAGATTTAAGGAGGTTGAAAGAATGGGTTATAAAAGAATGAAAGTCAAAATAAGGATTACAGTTGTTTTTTAGCTAATCTGGAAGGGAAGATGTAAGGCAATCATAGGAAAAAAGGAAGTAAAGCAAATTGGTGTCATTCATAGATGCCATAATACAATTGAAGAACAAGTTGCCAGGTTAAAAGTGATTGTTGCAAGAAAGGGCCGTATACAATGCAAGAGGAGAAAAGTGGACTTAAAAGGGAAGGACCTAAAAGAGGCTGGTGTAAAATGAATGTAGATAGAGCCTACTATCACAAATCTGGAAAGGCAGTGATAGGGATAATACTCAGGGATGAGCAAGGAAACATGATTGAGGGAATTGCTCAGAAGGTATGCAACAATGATGCATTGCAGTCAGAAGCTATTGCATTAAAAAGAAGCGTAAAATTGGCAATAGAAAGGAAGGATGGAAAAGTTGCGTTTGAAACTGATTCGCAAATATTGGTTAATGAAATACAAAAAAAAAAAGCAAAGGGGGAAGATAAAGGATTCGACCTATAGTGAGAGACATACAAGATATGTTGCAGTAGATACTAGAACATCAGATCAAGAAGGAGAAGAAAAAAGCTAATAGAGCTGCAGACTGGCTAGCTAGCCAAGCCAAAATGGGGGTGTGCTGGAAGTTGAGAACACAGATTCCACCACCTTCATTGGTTATGATATTGAGCAGGGATGGATTGTCAACCCCACACAGAAAAAATACCATGCCACCAAAAAAACAAATTATCGAACCTTTAGTTAGAATTTCGTGACTTGAGATTATTTTACTTGGCTTAAATGCTCAATTATTTAGAGCCTAACATTTGTATAATTATCCAATTTGGTAACCTTTTAACTTCGTAGACTAAGGGTTTAACGTTTTTATAATTGTTCAAATAAAGGTCTCGAGTGTTAAGATGTTAACATTGTTAGAAGTGTTCACAGGTGAGTTGGACATCACACATCATAAAGGAGTGGGATGTTAAAGTGGCTTATATACATTAAGGATCTATAAAACTAATAGCTTAAGCTTTTGGTTTCAAGCGGTGTGCAATATGTATATAAGTCATGGTGAGATGGACCTTGGAGCTAGAGCTGAGGTCCAAACTACTCCCAACAAGTGGTATTAGAGCCTAATTAGATTCAATCGGTGCGACAAGTAGCACAGTTGACCTGGTTTTGTAATCCTTTCCTAGGTCAAGTGCGGTTTGGTGATCCCTTAAACCTGGTTTCAACTTCCCAAAGAGGGTTGGGTTCTTTGCAAAGGAGAGCTAGTGTAACTCACAAGTGTAATGGGAAGATTGTTAGAAGTGTTTATTATAAATTGGACATCTCACATCACAAAGCAATTGAATGTTAAATGACTTATATATATGCATGATCCATAAAACCAATAGCTTAAGACTTTTGGTTTCAAATGATGTCCAATTTGTATGTGAGCCATAATGAGGTGGGCCTTGGAGCTGGAGCTAAGGTTTGGACTATTTCTAACATACACATGACCTACTATTTTAATTTATGGCTATCGATTTTATATATTGGCATATCATCACGTATATAAATCTTTTTTAAGTCTTTTTTTTTTAGCAATTTTTGAGATATTAAGCCCTCAATTGATCAAGTTAAAAGATTAAGATCCAAATTGACTAATCACACAAACGTTAGACTTTGAATGAAGCATTTAGCCTTTTACACTTTGTATGTTAAAGATTATATTCGATAATAATTTCATTTAAAAATTCCTTAGCTGATCAAATTAAGCACTATAGAATCAGGTGAAAGGAGATGATGAGAAATTTAAAATTAGATGATAAGTATAAGACATGGACAAGTTGAATAAATGATATATTGAAGCAAATATTCAATATTCAATATCCCAAGCAAAGGAGCAGGTACAGGGTAAAATATTTTGGAATTTGAAGACTAATCCGTTTTTTAAACCTATAATAATCAAACCCAAAAGAATTCATGATTGGTCAATCCACTGTACTTGACACATTCAATTTCTCCCCATTTCTATAAATTAAATTGTATATTCTATACATATGTACATATACATATTAAGTATTATGTTGTGCATAATAAAGCTTCGGTCCATAGTTAGAATTTCTTTTAATTATTTTGTTGAGTACACATTATAATTAATGATAATTGATTCTTTAAAATAAACATAGTAAAATGAAAATTGATAGATAAAAGTTGATGAATTTGAACATTTGTACGATTTTATATAAATTGATGGTTGATGAATATGATATAGACTTAACTTTTTCAATTAATTTTAATTAACATCATCTATTTCTATCTTAAAAAAGAAAGAAAGAAATTTTTGTTTATTTTCATTTTACAAACTCTTCAAGGTCTTGCCATCTCAAGTAGAGTACTTGAAATTAGTTGCAAATCCTCAATACATTAGGGTAAAAAGAGGAAAAAACCCAATGATTAAAAAATAAAATCATATCTTAATAAAACCCAAGTTTAAACATTTATTGAATCTTAATCATGTTTGTAAGTTGTAATATTGCACATGCTTGACATAAGCACATGCGTGCATTCAGGTTGTATATCTTCAATGACCAAAACGTGTCCTCAAGCATTTTACCCTAGTAAAAAAGATTGATCTTATTTATTTTTGGGTTAATGTCATATTTAGTCCCTATACTTTATAAAAAGTTTTAATGTTGTACCTCTACTATTAAAAAGTTCAATGTGATACGTATACTTTCATGCTGTGTGCTAATATAGTCCAAATCTTTTGTGACGCCTAGTTTTGGAATGGCCAAGTTGGAGCTTAGTATGTACGTGGAGGTATTCTTAGTAACAACAATGACAACTTTTACTTAGTGAAAATTTTCCCATTTTAAAGAATTTGGCCTCCAAATACCTAAGACAAATTTTGACCTAGAAAGTAAAAGTCAATTTTTTGTATTATTTCTTCAAAAATTCCATATACCTCACTAAGGGCGTAAATAACTTCTCAAACTACCCAGTTATCTTCTTTAGTGTGCCTTAGAATATTCGAAACTATCACGGCATTTTTCTGAGTACCCTTCTCGAAGGAAAATATTGCAGAAGGAAATGTCACAACGTCTGATGATATTTTCGTAAATAAATGGAAAGTTATTTTTAATCACTGAAAATGGTTTTTCCTACAGTATGGGAGGACTCCAAGTTGTTATAAACTGTTAGCACTTGAGAACTGCCTAGTTGCTGCGTGAAAATCTAAAGTGTAATTACCATTTTACCCTTGAAAAGTTCAAACTAATATAACTTACAAACGGTAAGGAATTTGGAAATTTCGTGATGCGTGAAATAACTCAATAGGGCTTGAAAAATAATTTGGGACAATGTATAAGGTTTGGGACTGATCAAGGGCGTAAGTGGAATTTTTTAAATTTTTCAAGGACAAAATCGTCCATAAGGGCAAAATGATCATTTTGCCATAAGATTTTATGCACATGACCAATGGCATATAAAAGGAAGGTTGGCCGGCCATGCAAAGTAGAAATTTAAGAAATTTCTATACATTTCTTCATTTTTCTCCCATTTTCTCCATTTTTCTTCCATTTTCATCAAATTTCTTCCTACCTCGATTTCTCCTAATTTAATCTATTAAACCCCCACAAGTTTATAGTCAAGTTGAAGCTCTCCACAAGCCCATCAATAGCCCTCTATCAATTTTGGAGAATTTGAGTTTGATTCGAAGTAATTTGGAGAAGAAAAATTACGGTTTATGAAGGAGTTGGAAAAATTATAAGATAAGTATACCTAATTTGAGTTATATTGGAGATTTTAGCATGCTCATCATGGATATTGGGTTAATTTTGCATGAAATGTGAATTATGCATATGAAATTAAGGAAGAAAGGAATTGTTATATTATGGATTTTAGATTCATGAAATTTAGTTGGCAAGAAAGTTTACAAGTTAAATTAGAGTAATATGGGAGGTTTGAATTTGCTAGAAATTGATCTTAGAGAGTATCAAATGGGTAAGGTGCAAAATAGAATGATGGAGCCGAAATTCCTAGAGAAAAAATGCAATATTTCAATTTTGCAAAATCAAATTAATGTAATTGTGTTTTGGAGTAAATTAGATGTAAATATGGAAATGAAAATTGTGGAGATGAACAAATATCAATTAGGTGAAATTGGAGAGGTTGGCGGAAACTTTTGATATGCAATTGGTGTTAGTAATTCATATATTTGAATAAAGATTGACGAAGAAAAAAATATGTAGATTTGTTAGTGAGAAAGGAGAAATAAAAAAGATTTAGTAATTAGTGTCGTGTTACATACAAGACATACATTCTTATACACTCACCCAATACTCACTTCCACCGTCAAATATTGACGCGTTGTTTGAAAATAATTATTTAGGTGGCGAACTTTCTTTCAAGGACAAGTAGCGTATGAAATTGTGGGAGTGTATACCCTCGCGTTGTTTGAAAATAATTATTTAGGTGGCGAGCTTTCTGTGAGAGACGGTCCCACAGAGCCTACTCCAGTCCAGCCAGCCACCCTGGGCCCCGGTCCACTGGGTCTCCACTACTCAAAGTATTGTTCCACTTGGCCCAGCCAGTTCGAATCCAACACGCCTGCAGCGCTACTCGAACCCTGGCCACCAAGCTTTTTGTTGCTCCTATAAGCACGCCTCTCACCAATTGAGCTGCACCGGGGCCCAGGGTGGCTGGCTGGACTGGAGCAGGCTCTGTGGGCCCGTCTCTCACACTTTCTTTCAAAGACAAGTAGCGTATGGAATTGTGGGAGTGTATACCCTTCCCAAACCTGTGAGTGAGACTTTACAGACTTAAATAAATGTTTTATTGCTTAAATTGTTTTGTTTAAATGCAATGGTTTGATTTCTTTATCTTCAATTGATTTATGATGGTTGCTTATTGTAAGAGCCGTGCTCTTAGGGGCCACAACCCCAGCTAGCCAGGCCAGGACCGCAGTCCAGCTCCACTGCACTAGCCCACTCCAAGGTATTGTAGCTTAGATGGTGAGAGGCGTGCTCTTAAGAGCAACAAAACCCCTTGGTGTCAGGGTTCGAGGAGGGCTGCAGCCACGCTGGGACTCGAATTTCCTGGGCCTTGGGGAGACAATACCTTGGAGTGGGCTAGTGCAGTGGAGCTGGACTGCGGTCCTGGCCTGGCTAGTTGGGGTTGTGGCCCCTAAGAGCACGGCTCTTACACTTATGGTTTTGACATGGATTGCTTTACAAATTGAAATTTGTTTTCAAAAATAAAAAGACTCGATTTTCCAAAAATTAAAGCCGTGTATGAAATTTGATGCCTTGAATTTTGATGATCTTGAAGTGAATCAATTTACTTTGATATTTGAAATCAAATGTTCATATGTGTGATAAATGTGGTTGAGATTGTTACGATTGAGCTGATTTCATTGATAGGCTAGTTGGCCAAATAGTATACAATTGAACTATATTGGTTACAGTATGATTATGGTGGACGAGATGTTGATCACTGCAGTGGCGCCTCTCACGGTCCGACCTTGTGGAGGCGGCGTGAGTAGGCTTTCACTCCCCCAAAGGATGGAGTGAGACAGGGGTTAATTGTGCACACTATTATGTGATTATTTGATCCCTGTGGAAGTACTGCGGACATAGCCACGCGCCACTCGTGGTGAAGGCCCGTGCCAACGCCGAAAAAAGGGCTTTTTGCATTCTAAATAAAGAAATAAAAGAAATTGCCTCGGTGGCTTGAATCTCATCTTGGCCGGGTGAGATTTGAGCAACATGTTTTAACGAGTCTCGTAAATGCTCAAACTAATTCACTGGTTGAAATTATATAAAATATGAAAATCTGGACTTCGTGCATAAAGTTTTCTTTGGATTTCTCCTAAGTTACATAAAATTCATTTTATAATGAAATTGCTTGTTTTATGTTAAATTTATGGTCTTGTCTCACTCACTGAGTATAGATAATATACTCATCCCATTTTTCTTAAAAAATTATTTTTCAGGATAATTAATTGCGCAAAAAAGGTAGACCGCTAAATGTCGAGACTTGACTCCAGACCATTCCACAGTAAGTCTATATGGCTTATGAGCGTTTACTACTGGATCCACTGGCACAATTTGACTACGGTTAAATTATTATTCACCTACATTTTTCAACTTAAAGGATCGTTCTCATTTACATCTTAGCTGCATTAAAGTCCTAAAATCTTATTTTTTGTTTTGCATGACAAGCTAAAATTAATTTACTAAATGGGTTCAAAATGCTATAAGCCTTGTGAGCTTCGAGTTGTAGGTGAAGTGCGCCATTCACAATTCGTGGCACGCGATAGTTGTCACATTCTTGACCGTTGGATCGAGGTGTGACATCTTTAACGATGTTAAAGGTGTTAGGTGACATGACGGAAATCACTCATAAACTGCGACATGATATAAATTATTGAAAATGATTTTGGGATAAATTTACCACTTTAAAATTAAAAGAAAAAAGAAAAAAAAAACATGTTCAAGTAAAAATCAAGAAAAACCAAATAGTTTTCAAATATTAAAAAAAAAAAACCACATATCAAATATTTCTACCATATGTTAACCTAAATCTACCAAATCAAAAACCAATTTGCCATTGAAACTACTACGACTTCATTTCAAAAACCAATTTGCCATGAAATTAAACCCAGATTATCAGCCAAATTTCTCTTTGCTTTCAACCAATGTAATCTCCATTTTGACGCAAATCCCGTTGATACCCCAACACCAAAACTATCATCAAAACCCCAATATTTTATCAAAACAATCTTTTCTCAAGTCTATTGAGTATAAATCCAATAATGCCCACTAATAAACCTAAGCCCATAAACTGAAGCCCAAAATGTGAAAGCCATAAGGCCGACTCAGCATTCAGCTGAATGCCTACCAAACAAAGCCCATCAGACCACATCCATATATAAGATGAAGTTCAACACTTATGAGTTAAGCTTTTCCCATAATTCTCATATTCTTCTCCTTACTACTACTCAGACTAACTTAGGCATCAGAGAGGGATCATCTGTCCAAATATTGGTCCTTCCCCCTTGTTTTTGCAGGTTCTTTGTCAAAAAAATCATTTTAGATTGCTAAACCATTCCGTTGAGGCTCTCATATCTAGACCTCAACAAATCCGACTTTAGATTTCCACCTCCAAAGCTCGGGCTTGATGTCAACCCTTATTCTTTGACCCATGAACAAACCATTTCCATCGTTGCTTCTGTGGCAAATGAAGCTGGTTCCATGGTTGCACTATAGTTTCTATTTTTCAAATTTTGTTAATTCTTTTCCCCGAAACCCTTTCAACTTCTTTTGGCTTTTTTTTTTTAATTTCGAGCCTTTTTTTCCCTTTTCACCTTGTTTTTCTTTTAATTTCAAGGTTTTTCATGTGACCCACTTGGAATGTCATGTTGATGCCACGTCACAAGTACATATGAAATCCACGTATCATGTTCTAATTGGATGTGTATCACATCATATGTCTAAGTTAACGATGTTAAATGTACGAATTACATTATTACACAGAATGAGAGTACAAGTACCATATTAGAACTTTTAAAAGTAGAGGTACCACATTAAAATATTTTGTAAAGTATAAGAACCAAATATGACATTAACCTTTTATTTTTCACCTAACCCCATGTTATAATTACTTCCTTTTTAACTATTACTCTCTTTTCTTCTTCTTCTTCCAAAAAAAATTTAGAGAAGGTTGCCTTATTTGTATATCAAGATTTAAGAGTCATGACACAATTTCTTTGGGATTTTAAGATTCTTTTCTTCTGAGGTTTATCGAATTTATAAATTGTCTATCACTAATGAAGTCTTCATAGTTATTGTAAATAGTAACTAATATAAATAGAAATATTATTTGATTGGAAATTTTTATTCCACTTAATATGACACAAATTTAATTACAAATTTAAAAATAATTGATTGATTTTTCTAATAAATTGTAAAATATTTATTGTGATAAAATTTTAACGATTGTAAAGGAATAAAATTGATAAGTCAAGTAATAAGATACAACAGTAGAATTTTCTTTTTTGGCCAATACAACAGTACAATTTGGGTGCACAATTCCGTTTCTAGCGGTCACATCCCCACCGTTGGATAAAAATCCTCGATTGTCTATACAGATTAATAATCTAGTCCTCTCAAAACGTCACCGCAGTCTTTTGCGAGAAATATTAAAAAAAAATGAAAAAATTGCTTGTACGTTTTCAATCCCCTGTGCATCCGTTGCTTGTACCTTCTTAATCTCTTGTGCATCCGCGAGCCACAAATATTAATTAACTCTCACAAAATTGATACAGTGTTTTATTCTTATTGTTCAGTGTGCAGTCACCGTCACCTTGATTTAGCCCAGTGGATCATAATCAACCCATTCAAATAAACTAATTAGTGGCGATGAAATACCTATTAAGTTTTTGTGAATTTGAAATTTATATCGAGATATAGATAAATAACTAAGGGGAAAAAAACTCAAAACACTAAAAGAAGTCTGTGATCATTTAAATTAAATTGTGGATTCAATCATTATGAACCGATAAAATTATAAGTTTGAAAGAGTTTCTCAATTAGACATCTAATTATATGATTTAACTTCATATTAATTAGAGGTATAATGTAACTGTCAAGGCATCTAAATTCAAGTTTCATGATCTAAACTATAAGTTACTAAATTTTCAAAAAAGACTTGATGATTTATTTGGATGCGAGACATGGGTTGACCTAAGAAATATGGTAACCTCCTTCTACTCTTAACTTTTAAACCCACATCAAAAAAAGGGTAAACGAGAGACAACCAATCAGGTTTCATATCTTAGGGCATGTCATAGGCTATATTGAACTTACAAAGCATCTGCATTTGAACTCTAGTTGGAATAGTTGGAGCATCCTTCTTAAGATTTGAGGTTTCATATTCAAGTCTCATCATGTGTAAATCATGTGTGGATTTTATCTAATGTAAAATATTAGTTTTGTTTGTTTGTTTCTTAGGTTATAATGATTTAATTTCTTTATCTAATGATTTCTCATAGATATTTTTTGAAGGAACAAGAGACTCAATATCATTAATCATGTAAATCCGGGTTACAAATAGATGAATGAAGATAGCCCAACCAAACATGTTGATCACCCATAGAACATTCAAACTTAGCAATATTATGAGCCTTCATAAGATTTCTCATTAATATTTGTACGTACAAGATTCATATGATATAATGAGAAAAAACCTACAAAGCATCTAGCAACGAAAACTACTGACCAAACAACTCAAACAGAGGTTAACTTTGAACGAAATATTCGACCCTAACAACTCCGTAATTAAGTAATTTCTAAGTTATAAAAAGAAAAATAAAAAAGGATGTATGTTCAATAATATACTAATAAGATAGGTGAGGATATACTGAATCGGACCTCAAAAAGAAATTAAAAAAATTTATGTAAGAGAAAGAGAGAGAATCTTCTTTTGAGATCTGTCCAACTGTCAGCTGCTCTTCTTATTAAGCCCCATTTGGCTTTTAAACGGCCATTATGCCTTTTCTCTCAGTAACGGTGCTCTCTTCCGTCTATTTCCACGTAACACGTGACTCAATCTCTCTCAACCATGATACATCCATCCATCCATCATACACGACTACATGTCATCTCCTCATTCCCTTTTTATTTTCTCATTTTTAACTATTATTATTATTATTATTATTATTATTCTATTATATGTACATATGTACAGTTATTAAAAACTTTAACGTTTCACAATTTATTATTATTTGATGATGATGATGATGATGATGGTAGTGGTGGTATGTAACATGTGATGTATGGTATACACGTAATAGCCCATGCATCTTAACATGATGTGTGCTGTTTGATAGATTTAATTGGGTTAGGTTTTCTGATACTCTTGAAGTCCAGCTCTAACATGGCGTCACTTACGTCAAATTTAGGAAATTCCATGAAATTACAATTATAACCTCTAGTTTGTCCCATATTACTGTATGAGTAAGAATTTATTAGGATTGTCGCGAAATAAGAGATTTACATCCTCTAATAATAATATATTACCTCAATTTTTTTTATTTCACAAAACTTTAAAATATATTGGAGTACACATAAATACTTAAATAAAAAAACTCTTTTTATCTCTTTTTTATATAAATTTGAAAATTTTCCTATAATTACTAAAGTCCTGCCTTAGTAATATCTAGACTTTATAACTTATCATACAAATCTTTTTTTTTTTAACTTAAGGCTAAATTTTGATCAAATATAAACTTTTTAGTGAAATAATTGTATGTAACAAGGTTTATTATAAAGTTTCATAAAAAGTTTTAAAAATCTGACTTAGCGTGTTATTGTTTTAGAATATAAAATTTCTTTTTACAAACAGTTTTTATCAAACATTTTCTCTTATAATTATTACTATTATATATTATATATTCTTTATTGGAGAATTTTAAGAAAGTGTAATGTTGGGTTAAATATGTTTTTAATTTTGTAATGAACCAATATTTTTTATGTAGTGTAATGTTCAACTTATAATTCCCGGTTAATGTGTAATATATTTTACTTATTTTATCAATTTTATCCTTCTTAAGCATTTCTTTTTTTTTCCCTTTTAACTATCCCTGTCTTCTTTTCTCTTTAATTTTTTTAAAAATGAGTTACATATTTTACCATTTCTGAATTGTGGTTGATCAATTTCAATAAGAAAATTGCAAGTAATATACATATACTTCCTATTTTATTTTTTTATTTTATATTAAACATCCGGTTAAATGGCCTAGGTTATCCTCACGTGCCAGAGAAAATATAAATGCCACTAATGAAGGGTAGGATGAGGATCAATAATATTATGACTGCCAAGATCAATCAAGAAAAAGATCTGTCAATCGGACGGCCTAGATTGCTTGATCAAACTAGGGGTATTCTCTTGGACATTCACTTGGATGGTTCGCTGTCACACATACAAACTTAAGAAGAATGTTTCTGAATTTCCAATACATATTTGCAATTTACAATTTAAGATTGGACTAAATTATTTGCATGTCTTCTTTTTTGGTAACTGTTGCACTCACCCCTTTCAAAATATGAATTTTCAATTTCTATATTCGTTATATATATAAATACACATAAAAAGTAAGAAAATAAATCTACTTGAAAAATAAGATATTTCCAATGCAAGACCTCTTACATAAATTTTTCAATCTCTAACCAACTCGGTTAGAGGGAGAATTCTTGTATTCGCTTTTTTAAGAGTATATTGAAAGCATGATTTGAACTTTCTTATAGAAGTAAGATTTATTAAGAAAATTAATGAATCTTATACGAGTAAGATTCATTAATAAAAAAATTAATTGTTCAGACATAACGTAGTCCTTTTTTTTTTTTCTCTTTAATTACTTGAGAGAAGGGGAATATTAAGGAAGAGAAGTTGCGAAGTGTTTTCCTTGCTAAAAAAAATTCAACTACTAATCAGAGTAGGGTTAAGACCAAGTTCACGAAGTTTAACTTGACCTGAAATTTCAAAATCTGCTTTGGATTAGTCATTCCTATCTTTATTTCATTTATATATATATATATATATATATATATATATATATATATTGGATTCAAAGTACCCCACTTCAAAAACATAAGATGACTTGTGATGTTTCTTTCCATGAACTTCAAATTCTCGGCAGCCAAACGCCACCATGTCAAACCTAAACTTAATTAAATTACTTCAAAATTTACGAAATCTTGATTTCTAGCCCCAAAGCCAATTAGAATTTGACAATATATTTCATCGTAGTTGACCAATCCAAGGTGTTATTCTAACCAAATTCCATTTCTTTTACCCTATTATTATTAAATAATAATAATAATAATAAAAACAAATGCTAGTGAAATATTTTATGTTAATCATGGTCTATAGTTTAATGGTGGCCGACTCTATATTGTAGTAGTTATAATAATTGCTGAGCGCGGCTGAGTTGGTATACAGTAAGATTACTCTGCGCATGACCTGTAAGCCTTTTATTGTTCACCCTCGCCTCTCAATCTTTTTGTTTACATTCACTAAAATCTTTTTCTCGTTTTAGTTAATTTCATTTCAAAAAAATCTCAAATAAATAATTCGATCATACCTTGAATCCGATCGAGAAACCATCTATGATGCAGAGTTGCGTATAAATATCTAAAATTTTGAATTTAAAATTAATAGATTATGAATTAACCTGTCGCTCGTTCTTAAATCGTCGAATTCAATTTGAAATGTACTTTGTAAAAACTCACTTCCATGATGTTTATTCTCCATCATTTACATTGGAATTGTACTTAGAATTGCACCTAGACTTTTGATTTGACTCAAGCAATTGATATGTACCTTCCTTATTCGAAGAGTACAAGTCTGATTTGCGGACGTTCGTAAATATCAAAATTAAGAGATGGTGATAACAATTATTATATCAAATTCACACTTAGCGAGATTTGAACAAACTAATTAAAATGTCGAAGCTTCTGGACCTCTTTCCTTGTCGCTATAAAAGAAGCTCATCTCGACCGTTTGATTTTTTTTTTGTTGGTTGATCAATGATCATAGGGGCATGGGTAAATATGTCATTTTGAAATATAATATTATCAGCAGAGGTTTGGGGATATGTGGGCTATATTTCATCATTGGAAATGATTTAGTTCAATTAATTGGCAGCACACTATGGTGAAGGATGATCAGTTGTCAGTTTGTGTGTGGCGTTTTTGTCATTTCATAGACAAAAACTTCTTTTGTGCTTTAGGATAGCGGCAGGCTCTGCTTCTTCGCTACCCCCAGTCACCAAGGACGGTGCCTTTAGCTCAATCTATCTATCTATTTGTTTGTTTCTTCAGCTCCTCTTGAGTCAATTTAATTTTTATATATATAGGATAGGATGGGAGTTTCCTTCTTTGGTTAGCTTGGCATTGCTTTTGTGGTCGGAAAAAATTTTGATTTTGAAAAAGTGTGTTTGATAATACTCTATGAAATTTTTGTGTAAAGCTATAGTTGAAATTTTTAAGTATTTGATATTATTGTAAAAATATATTTTTAATTTAAGAACACTTGTAAAGTGTAAAAGCCTTTAAATATCAACTTTTCAAGTTTGATGGACTTCTATTATTAAAAATAACATTTCATAAACCAAAAAATCGTTTGACATTGTATTAGAGGCGGAAAGCAATTAACATTCAAACGTAATATCAAACATGCTCTTAATTAACTACAAAGAACATGGGAAAGGATAGGATCTCTCAATTGCTTGAAACTTTGAAAACAGCCTAACACGATCAACCTCTTTTAGTCAAGGTGTTTGCGATTTCTATCTTGATAAGGATAAGAATATAAATTCGATCATTCAGAAGTATATTTATTGTAAAAACTTTACCTTTCACACTCTCAATCTAATAGAGGTTAATTTCTGGGTTGAAATCAATCTATGCAATCTTAAGGGGGAGATCCATAAATTAGATTCAATCTATGCAATGTTTGTTTAATACAATTAAAGAGAGAAGCTCATTTCCGTCCTTATTACAAATTTTATAACGTTTGATTTACTTCCAAATAATTATTTTTTTAATAAATTGCATAATTGATCACTTCACTTTTAGAATTTTTCTGTTTTGGCCGCTCAATTATAAAATCTTATGATTTGATCAGTTATTTTTATAAAATTCAATATTTTGATCACCAAACTCTTAGAAAAAATTCATATGTTATTGTCGTATTGTCACATCATTCAACGTTCACATGGCATGTTAGATGATGTAGCAATACCGCATTAGCATGTAAAGTGACATTTTAAATGACGTGATATGCCACGTCATTATGCCACATGGCATGCTAGATGATGTGGCTATGCTACATCAACGAGCCATTATTTTTTAAGGGGTGGGTAATCGAAATATTAAATTTTACAAACATATATGATCAAATTATAAATTTTTTTATAGTTAAGTGATTAAAACAGAAAATCTATAAAAATTAAGTGACTAAACTTATAATTTACGCTTAATTTTTTCTCATGGTACTAATTAATAAATATTTTTTGCATACTGCCTTTTTTTAATTTAAAAAAAGGATAAAAAGATAAATTGAAACACCATTCGAAACCCAAAGAAAAATAAAGATGAAATGGCTTCATTACATAAAAGGGAAATTAAAAAAAAAAAAAAGGATTGAATGGTTAGCAATTATATGCTAGTGTGAGCATGGCATTAAAAAAAAAAAGAAATAAAGCTCTTTTCTTTTCCTTCTTTTTCTTTTCTTTTTTTTTTCTTAAAAAAGGAAATCAATGGAAAATATATATGGTTATGGCAATTGGCATGCTAATGAGCAAAAATCATGATTTTTAATGATGTCATTTTCTAATATAAATGATGATGATGATTATAACTCAAAGTTTGTTTATGAATGGCAAACACAAAGCATGAAATCAAATAATGACAATACCGTATATACTACTCCAAGGTGAATCTCTCGACTCAAACCCTCCAAAAGCCTAAGAATAAAAATGGCTAACATATAAATAAATATATGATGATAGGGGCGAAGGTGGACCCAGAGGACTCCTCAACGGCCTTGATTGAGACCCTTAAACGAACCAAAATATAACTCTAAATTTCTTTGCCTTCGCATTTTCCATCATCCAATGCTCTGCCCATTTTTGTGATTTTCGACGAACTAAATATAACTCTAATGCCTCCCGCATTGTAACCCATTTTGTAAGACAGTTATAAGACTATATATCCTCCATCAAAATTAAAATTGAAGACGGTTAAGATATGTTTAATGTACCGAATAGGATAAGAGGATGAAAAATTCTTTTACCTATAATTTATAATCTATATCTATAATCTGTAATTTATAATTTATAATCTATAATATATATAAAAGTATGAATGGTGTAAAATTTTTGAATTGTTGAAAATACTATTTTTTTTCTAAATATTTCAGAATTGTCATTGATATTGTTTATTTAAATTGAAATTCTTTATTTATCTTTTACTAAATATTTTTATATATTTATTAAATCATGTTAGTAATTAACTCATTTTATTTTCATCATAATTAAATACTTAAATAAATAATTAGCTTACTACTATATTATATTGAAGAAAATAATTTAATTACTATTCAATTTTATATAGTTTAATTTAAAGTTTACTAATCTATAGTTTAATTATTATTCACTTTATTATAATTTATTTTTCTAAACTTATTATTATTTTTCATTTTTTTTATTATTAATAACACATTGTATCATGTGCAACGCCGGCTAAAATATTTTTTTAAACATATTTCGATAGTGTCATTGATATTGTTAAGTTAAATTAAAATTCTTCATTTATCTTTTATAAGTATTTTGTATATATTTTCCAAGTAATGATAGTAATTAATCAATTTTATTTTTATCATAATTAACTTACTATTCTATTATCTTGAAGAAAATAGTTTAATTATATTTCAATCTCATGTAATTTAATTTGAAATTTATTCTATAGTTTAATTGTCATTCACTTTAATATAGTTTATTTTTTTAAAATTTTTATTATTTTTATTATTTTTTGTTATCATTAATAACACATTGTATCATGTACAGTGCATATGACAGAGTGACTAGTATATATAAAAGTACAAATGTTATAAAACTTTTGAATTGCCTAAAATATTTTTTATTTTAACACATTTCAGAAATGTCATTATTATTATTAAGTTAAATTAAAATTCTTTGTTTATCTTTAATTAAACTTATGATAATAATTAACCAATTGACATATTTCAGAAATGTCATTGATAGTAATTAATCCATTAAAATATTTGAGAAATGCCGTTGATAGTAATTAGTCTATTTTACTTTCATCATGATTAACTTGTTAGTATATACAAATAGTTCTGAATTAACTTTTTTATTTTTCCATTTTTTTCATTTTTTATTATCTTTTTTTGTATAACCACATGCATCCGTATTTGTTTAATGGTCTACGACCAATCCTATTCAAGTAACGTCGGATTTCAAATGGGAAGAAACTCTCCTAAACCTATTTTTTCCATTCACTGACTCAAACCCCAAACCTTATTTAAGGGGGTATTGAGTTCCTTCTACTCAACCCAAAATATATTAGTGTTTTTTGTTATCATTAATGACGCATTGTATTACGCACATGATAGAATGATTAATTATAGTGTAAAAGAATGAAGAGATAATTGCAAAAGAAAAACCATAGTTCCCTTTTTTTTTTTTGTTTCATTGTGTTGTCTCAAGTCACACAGTCTCAAAATTCTTTTGTAAAATGCATATAGTTGGTCCAAAATTTGTGTTCTATATTCTTTGACATTAGATTCTATACAGACCTATAAAAGATTAAATCACAAACTCCGTTGACAATGTATGATTACCTTCTCCTAGCAAGTTTTCATATATAAACAAATAGTAAAAGTTTGATCATAATTGTCTATAAAAGATGGATTTTACACAATGCTCCGCTTCAGATTTTTTATAAAACCTAACAATACACTACAACACACACAATTATTTAAGTAAAAAAACTATTTTTAATTCTCTGTTTTTTTTTAACAAATTCAAAATTTTTTCCATAATTACTAAAATCATATCCAATAATACCCTAAATTTTAGAAGTTACCCTATAAATTCTTTTTTTTTTTAACTTGGGTCTAAACTTTGACTAAATATGGGGTTATTATTGAAACAATTGTGTGTTATAAAGTTTATTATAAAGTTCTTTGAAAACTTTAAAAAATCTGACGTAACATGTAATTATTGAAAGATGTAAAACCTCCATTTTATAGACAGTTATGATCATATATTTTGTCATAAACAAGTATCTTAATTTTTTTTGAAATTATTATTGGTATTATTATTATATACAAATAGTTCTGAATTAATTTTTCTATTTATTATTATTTATTATTATTAATGACACGCTATATTACGTACATGTATAGCATGTAACAGAGTGATTAGTTAAAGTGTAAAAGAATGAAGAGATAAACGAAAAAGAAAAACCATAGTTCCCCTTTTTTTTTTGTTTCATTTGTATTGTCTAAGTCACGCAGTCTCAAAATTTTATGTAAAGTGTATATAGTTGGTCCACAAAAATTAAATCACAAACTCCGTTGACAATGCATGATTACAAATATCTTAATTTTCTTTTTGGAAGTCATTATTAGTTTTCCTCTTAAATACAAGTAAAACTAAAAATAATGGGAGCAATCCTTCTCATTTGTGGAAAAAAGTTAAAAAAAATCTTTATTTGACTTTTCATAATTTTAGTTTATTTTTGCATAAAATTTGAATCTGATACAGCTTAATTTGTAACAGTAAACACAAAACTTGATGAAAATTTAATCTTCTAATTTATATAAATAAATAGAAAATTGTATGGTTACTAATATTTAGAGGCGGCCACTGGTCGAATATTCCACCTATTAGATACGTTTGGTTGTTTTTCAAAAGTCATGTTCGTTATTCCCAAAAATCAAGTGATGTTATCCTTAAAAAACTTAACATTATAGAAAAGCATAAATTTTGAGAATAATGACCAAAATTTTGAAAATGATACTTTCTCTGTTACTATTTAATTGTCATCTTACGATCAAACCATCCAAACTTTAATCATTAATTTTAAATATATATATATATATATAGAATTAATTGTTAAAAAAATATATTTTGAAAAGTTTAAGATTTATATTTTTTAAATTTTATTTTAAAAAACTTTACAACTTTATAATTTTATTATAAATAATGATCAAAATTAAGACGGTTTGACCACAAAGTGACAGTTAAATAATAACAGAGGAATTAATTTACACGGTATGCAAAAGCATACGATAAAAATCCATAGAAAATTTGCACTTTATATAACATATAATCTTTTAGCTTCAAAGTTCAAAGTTTAAACCCAATTTGACTTGCAACTGAACACGTTAATTGATTGGACTTATAGAATTACAATTTTACACGAATAATCCATCCCATGAACACTTGTATATTATCATCTTTTGATATTCTGTTCCATAGACATCTTTTTCTTAACATATGTAATCAAAATGATAAAAGGATTACTAATGGGCATTAATTGAGTAGAAGATATTTGGTGTCCTTTAAATAATGTTTTATATTCGAATTCTATAAATGAAGAAAATAGATTCGGAAGAATTTTGACATTTTAAAATAAGAGGTAGCTTGATGATTATTTTAATATTAATAGTAAGTTAATCTGACTTTTGAGAAAAGATGATGAAAGAATTTGTACCATAATTTGGTCTAAGCATTCACATATAAGGACGTATAAGACCTGGCCCTTAGAGGGCAGCTTAGTAAATATAACTCAAAATCAATGCCTCATCCCATCATCCATCGTCAATAATTCATGGTGGATGATGGATGTAGTTTATGTATGCGTATCCACACGGCACCATCACCATCCCATGGAAAAAAAGAAAAGAAAAAGAAAACAACAAAAACAAGCGAGGAGAAAGAATAGCATTTGACTTGATTTCACAAAAAAGAGTAAAGAAGGGGAAGGAATGGAAGGGGAAAAAAATATTCAATCGGATCGAATACAATTTTGACGTCCGCAAGGACAACACAAACACTCCCTTTCATTCTCTCTCTAGAAAAAAAATTGTTCTGTTTCTTTCTCTATCTACGCTTTCTCTCTCTAGACACAGCGAAGAACAGGGGCACATACTGAGACGAGGGGCAGAATAATTAAGTAAAATAAAAAAAGGAAGCTAAGAAGAGAAGAAAGAAGAAGATTTGATTGAAGAGGAGAGCAAAGTGTTTTTTTTTTTTTTGGTTGGTGGTGAAGTGAAATACAAAGATATTTCATTGTTTTGCTTCAGTTTATTAAAGCAAAAAAATAAAAGAATTTGAAGAGAAAGAGAGTTTAAAAGAAAATTTGGGTATTTTTGCGGGGTCTGTTTTGATTGACATCAAAGGATTTGGGAGACTTTCTTTCATTTCTATCTGTTTCTCTCTTGACAGTACCTGTGGGAACTTTTCTGTTGTTTAACTCGGGTAAGTCTTCTTGTAGTCTTCTTAGCTTTGACCCTTCTGCTATTTTTTTGTTTACTTTAATACCCATTTCTTGTTTTGCTCATTCAAAGTTGTGGATCGTTGATTTGTGCTGCTTAGGGCTCGATCGAGATGGGTTTAGTTGGTTTCCTTAAGTGTTTCTTTTGTTGAGCATTTCTTATAGTCTTAGTTTAGGAAAGTTGCAATTTTGGGGCTTTTTGGAGGTTTAAAATTTGAGCTTGGGAAGTTGATTTTGTCGGGTTTTCTTTAATTTTAACTAAAATATTACTGGTTTTTGATGAGCTTTGTGAGTTTTCTTGAGATTTGGATTTTGCTTTAAGATTTGATTGTAGTGATTTTATGGTTATTGGGATTTTGGAGTTAGGTTCTTTGGTGAAATTTTTTTAGTTCTTTCGTGCTGATTGTTATTACAAATATATTTCGGAATGATTTATGTTGCAGTGGATCTGAAAATTCTTGTCTCCTAATACAGGGATTCATGCGAGAGCCATACAAGTGTTGGTTATCTTGGGGAGATAGTGCAATTCTAGAATGCTCAGAATCAGAGCTCCTTCCTGGGTTCTGGTTTTATCTGGTCTTGGCCTTTTGTGTTATAGAACAGAAAGTTATATGCTCAGGCACAGAACATACCCGTTCTTATCTGTGCGCAATGGGGAGTATGATGCTAATAGCAGCCAAGTCAGAGATAAACTGCTGAAAGCCTTGGGCTCTACGACTGTCTTTCTGTGCTTTGTTTTGTAACTTAGTTTATTTAATTGAATTCATGTTGTTTTAGATAGTGGTTGCAGTTTTGTGAGTGTTAGATAGTGATTCTTGAAACATGGTACCATCGGGGCCTTCTACTCCCATAGGTGGTGCACAGTCTGTTCCACCTTCTCTTCTGCGGTCAAATTCAGGGATGCTAGGATCCCAAGGGGGTGGTCTGCCTTCTCAAACTGGATTCCCGTCTTTAGTGTCGCCTCGCACCCAGTTCAATAACATGAATATGCTTGGAAATGTACCCAATGTCTCTTCCCTTCTTAATCAGTCTTTTGGAAATGGGGGTCCAAACCCTCAGCTTTCCGGTCCTGGTAGTAGCCAGCGTGGAGGCATGGACTCTGGGGCTGAATCTGATCCACTTTCAAATGTAGGCAATGGGATGGGGTTTAATGCTCCCTCATCATCGTTTGTGTCATCAAACATGGCAAACCCTGTTTCATCTGCTCAAGTGCAGGGTCAGCAGTTTTCTAACCTTTCTGGTAACCATATGTTACCAGATCAACAGCAGTCGCAGCAACTCGAGTCTCAACATTTTCAACATGGTCAACAGGCAATGCAACAGTTCTCTGCCCCCCACAACACCCAACAAGGGCAGCAGCAACAACAGTTTCAATCTATAAGAGGAGGGTTGGCTGGTGTTGGGCCTGTAAAATTGGAGCCACAAGTGACTAGTGATCAGCATGGCCAGCAGCAACAGCAACAGCAGTTGCAAGCACTGAGGAATCTTGCTCCAGTGAAATTGGAACCACAACAAATCCCAGCTATGAGAACACTAGCACAGGTAAAAATGGAACCCCAGCATTCAGATCAGTCGTTGTTTTTGCATCAGCAGCAGCAGCAGCAGCAACAGCAACAGCAACAGCAGCAGCAGCAGCAGCAACAGCAGCAGCAGCAGCAGTTGCTCCACATGTCACGACAGCCCTCTCAAGCTGCTGCCCAGATCAGTCTTTTACAGCAACAACGGCTTTTCCAGCTACAACAACATCACCAGCAACAGCAACTTTTGAAAGCAATGCCTCAACAAAGATTACAATTACCACAGCAGTTTCAACAGCAGAATTTGCCTTTGAGATCACCTGTGAAACCAGTGTATGAGCCTGGGATGTGTGCTAGGCGTCTGACACATTACATGTATCAGCAACAACATAGACCTGAAGTAAGATCCCAGGGTGTGAAGAATATATTTTCCACAAGTTTTCAGTGCTTTGTGGGTGTAACAAGCCTCTTTTTCATGTAGGACAATAATATTGAATTTTGGAGAAAATTTGTTGCCGAGTACTTTGCTCCAAATGCCAAAAAGAAGTGGTGTGTTTCTATGTATGGGAGTGGCCGCCAAACAACAGGTGTTTTCCCTCAGGTCTGTTTCTGTGAAAAACTTGCTGGAACTTCCAACTGTGAACCTCATTCAATTGGCATCTTATGTAATTGAATGAGGCCAGTTTTCTTTAGAATGTTACGTCTTTGTCAATTTGCCATGCCCCCATTAAAATTTGTAGGTGAAATTCTCCTGTTTGTATGCCTTGCTGTTGTCATCTGTATATTTGTTTGTTTGTGATTTTCCGCTTTAATAGCAAACTGTAAACGCAAAGAATGATTAAACTGCTGTAAAAATGGTACAGGATGTATGGCACTGTGAAATATGCAATCGCAAGCCAGGCCGTGGTTTTGGTATGTCCCGTTTTTTCTCTTCTATTGTCCTCCTCCTTTTGGGAATGTAGTCAATGAGCTAGTTTGCCTTCTTATATTAGCATGATTGATATGCAGTTCTTTTTGGGGGTGTTAAAGGGAACTAAATTGTCATATTATTCAAGCTTGAGTTGGTATATATTGGTTTCTTGTAGTTAAATTGTTTATTGCTCCTAGATGTATAATATCTTTGTACTGTGATTTTAGAGGCGACTGTCGAGGTTCTCCCGAGGCTTTTCAAAATCAAATATGAAAGTGGTACTTTGGAAGAACTTCTTTACGTTGATATGCCCCGTGAGTATCAGAATTCATCCGGTCAAATTGTCCTGGACTATGCAAAAGCAATACAAGAAAGTGTTTTTGAGCAACTTCGCGTTGTTCGTGATGGTCAGCTTCGGATAGTTTTCTCACCAGATCTGAAGGTTACAAATTGGAAGTAACTGCTTTTTATCAACATCAAACTTTTTGGAGCCTTATTAACCTAGATTTTGTGCTTTCATTCTTTTCATCAGATATGTTCTTGGGAATTTTGTGCTCGGCGTCATGAAGAACTCATCCCTAGAAGATTGTTGATACCTCAGGTTGTCTGTCTTTATAAAATTTGCTGTGTAGCTTGAGAATGTCACATATATGTTCTTGACTTATGTGCATGGTTTGCCACAACTGTATTGAAACCATAGAACCTACTTGATTGTGTTCAATTTAGTCTTGTTTAATTGTTGTATTACATTTAATGCTTCTTTTATATTGAGTTTTATGAGGTGAAATTTTTCATAGTTTCATTTGACTGCATGCTCTTTTTTATTGTAATAAGGAAATTTCAAGTCTGGTGGTTCTAACCCAAAACTTTTATTAGGGAATCTGTGTGGCATTTTGTGTTGGTAGATATGAGGTTATTTTAGATTTTAGAAATGGCGTTACCAACCTCCTTTTGTTTCTTCCTTTTCATTTTTACATTTATAAATTAAGTATGCATGTCTACATCATCTTCATTGCTTTTTTGGGTTGGATTTGGATAACTTTTCAGTTCTTTCCATCCTCTTATGTTCTGGGCTGAACCTTTCTACCAGTTATATTATAGGTCCATTTTATTTTCCAGGGAATGAAGCTTGTTTGAATATTGAATTTTTCATTGTAGAATCTTACTGGTTGTTATGTTGTATTCTTATTGTTAGAGTATAATTGCTGCTTGTTGGTATGGTTGTATTTGACTCTGGCAGTTTATGTCTAATAGGTTAGTCAGCTAGGGGCTGCAGCTCAAAAATATCAAGCAGCAACTCAAAATGCATCATCAAATTTATCTGCTCCGGAGTTGCAGAACAATTGTAACTTGTATGTCCTTTATTGTGCCTTTTTCTGATTGAATGGAGCATTTTCTTCCACATTTGATTTCTTTTTTCCATCAATATCTCTTTCCCTTCCTCCTGTTAACTCTTCTACAGTATGCATGCCATCTGTGTTTCACTTGCTCATGACCTAGGTTTGTGTTCTGTGTCATTCACTCACACCCATGGATTTATGTTATCAATTATTTTAATTTTTCAGTTTCATTTGTTATTTTTGAAAACGCATCATCTGTTAGTGAAAATGTGGAATTTGCATTTTTTAAAATATATAACATGGGGCTGTTTGTGAAATACTCTTGAGGACATATGGCAGATGTTCATAATTAGATGATCTGCAGTGAAGATGGTGCAGAGGAATTTTTTGTTGTGTCTCTGTTCTTCCTCTTTTGGGGAATTGTTGAGAATATTATGGTTATAGCTAGACGGTTTGAGCTAGAAATGTCTTTTGTGGTATATAAGTGATGCATGCTAATGATGTAAAACTTCATTAGGCTGCAATCACTTTCTGCTTGAGGGCATAGCTTGATGAAGAACAGATAATTGCATAGCATAAAAAATGTTGGGTAGGTGGTGATAAAAAATATATGATTTTAATGTGATAAGAGAATATTGTTGTAGATGATGGTTGAATTGGTGCGGAAATGATTGAGCCATAGTGGCTGAAACTAACTAAAGCAAGGGCTAATAATTTTTGTGCTAGGCCTGAGCTGTGGAAAGTATCCATGAATAATAAACTTGGGTGAGGGTGGAGGATTATTGTTTTGTTGTCAAATTGGTTTAAGTGTCTGCTTATAAAAAATCTTGGGTTTCGAGGAAAGGCTGGCTGTAAATCTGAAATATTGTCGGAAAGTAAAGACTAAGAAAAAGAAGGTAAAAAAGCTGGGTTTTTCGCCTATATATCCAGAGGCTTCATTCGACAATAGTTTTAAAGGCTTTCTACCCTATGTAATAGTGTATCCTATCTAAGAGAAAGGATAAAAGCTGCTAAAAATTATGAACATGTTCTAATTAAGGTACAACTTTGTATAGTTCCAGTAATCTCGTTCCAGTCACTGAAGAATGTAAGGCCTTACCACACTTGACATAAACAACTCCTGAAGTGAAAATAATATCATATAAAATGAGAAAACCAAAATTAAGGCTCTTAAATTTTAAATCTGCAACTCATAGCAAACCTGAAAATTACCATAATAATGATGCTTAGAGGTGAGAAAACACAATATAAAATATAAACGACCTACTTCTGTGTTTAAGATCATAGAAGATGACTTACTAGTATGAATGTTAGCATAAATGAGGACATAATTCCTAAGTTTTGTTTAGGTTAATTTCTAGGCTTTACTTGATATTACTAAATACTAATGTCTGTTTCATAGGCCTGATTTTTCTACTACAATGTTTTCACAGTTGTCATAGATGCTACATTCTGATAAATACTAGTTAGAATCTTGGACTTTCGTAGGCACACACTCTTGGGCAATTGGCATATGCAATCAGCTTGCAGTATATTCATCTATTCTGGCTTTTTATATTATTTAGATAATAATATCTATATGTGTGACCTCTACTGCTTGTGTTGATTCCTAATGAGCTATTAATAAACTTTAGGTTTGTAGCATCAGCTCGGCAATTAGCGAAAGCCTTGGAAGTTCCATTAGTGAATGATTTGGGATATACAAAGAGATATGTACGGTGTCTTCAGGTGAGGTCTTGCATCCGCTTACAATAAATTTAGATAGGAAGTTGAGTGCTGTGATATTTGTATTATATTTTGGACGTTCTTTGCAAGCTATTTTCTTCCTCTACTTTGTTAATATTTGATTTCTTTTTTTTGGGTACAATTGGGGGTACTAAGACCTAGGGGAGGGGGATGGCAGGGGTCGAACCCCTGCCTTGGTGACCTCCCTAGCCTCTTTGGCCACTAGGCCAAGAGGTAGAGGTCGTTAGTATTTGATTTTAATCTGCTTTTTGTTGCCTCATTTCAAATTTGAATTTTGTAGTGGACATTGTATTTTTGGGTCCATTTCTGCAGTGAGAAATTGTCCAATCATGTAATGAGGTCTTTCTTCCAATATCTGCTTGATTAAGGCTGGACAAAACCCATAGAGAGATTTTATTAATATCTGAGCCAGCAGATAGTTCTAGGTTTTCTTTGTGTCAAAAAGGAATCTGAGATCAAACCCAACAACTAAGCTTGTGATATTTACTTCTATTATTTTTGTGTACCTTTGGAATTGCACTCGGCTTTTTCCCAGACACTGGGCTGTTCAAAGAACATGCTCTACCTTTATACAAAGAAAGAAAAAGCTTCTCCTGCTTAAGTGCTTGGATTGTCCTTTTTAAAGGCAGATTGATATCCTTAAATCCTTTCATGTTTTTGGTGCTTTTTTTCCACTGCAAAATTATTAATTTCCACATTCTTCTGAAGTTGTTTTAGATTTATGCTGATGGACTTGTACCATTGACAGCGGTTGCAGTTTATGAGGACTAAAAGATGTACCTTGATGAGTAAATGTTTGTTATTATAGTATAATAAAAGCTAAAATGAGAAAATGGGTTTTGCATTTGTTGCTTCTTATTAAGAGCTATGCTGTTGATAATGCATATAGCCTCCTAATGCATTGTTCCTTTAACAGATATCTGAAGTGGTTAATAGTATGAAGGATTTGATTGATTATAGTAGAGAAACGAGGACTGGACCTATGGGTAAGTGTTGACTAGTTTTCTCTTGCCAAATACTTTTATTTGATCTTATTTTCACATAGGAATTGTTGTAAATATTATTTTTAAATGCTTTAAAGTACTGATCCAGGCATCTGGAAATAGCTGTTGTGAGTTTCTAATACCCTCCGTGTTCTATTGGTTTACCTTCAAACTAATTTTCAGTCTGAGTTCTATAAGCTGCTTTGTAGCTTTGAATGTGATAGCCCTTGGTAGCTCACAATCATCTGATATTGTTGTGATTTTAATTTTGGACAGCTAAGGATTCTTTGCTTCGCTATTAATGATCGATGTGTTCATTTAGCTATGCCCTTGAAAATATAGATTCATGATATAAGTACTGATTAGTTCATATTTCACCTTGTTTTTTTCCTGGTGGTGTTAGCAATTATTTCTTTTATAGATTAGTTAAATTATTACCTTTGTGTTAATTTCTCTTCTTCTAGCTGTAGACATTATGTTAAAATATTGCATTTTGGGGTATAGTTTTGTCTGTCTCTTTGTGTTTTTCTCTTTCTTTTGACTGATTTCGCTCCAAATAAAGGCAGGGGGAATACCCTAAACAATCTTTGGAGTTTCCATTCACCTAGCCCTGATTCTTGTGGTGGTACTGATGCAATGGTCTGATCATGTGTGAGATTATATAGGCATTGCTTCTCATCTTTATAATGCCTCCTGTATGTACCCCAGATGATGTGTATTGTGCTTACTGGAGGACAAGCACTTGAAGGAAATTGAAAACCTTTTGGTTGAATCAATCTAGTGTTTCACTAGTAAGTTTGCTCTATTATGAATGTAAACTAAGAGGGATTTCAAGAGCAAGAAGAAAGATGTTCAAGTCATGGAGAAGCCTAGAATGACTGGTATTTGGTAATGCAAAATATGAGATCAAGAATAAAGAAAGCTGTAATCGACCCTTGAGGGGAACTGGGTCAATTCTGACAGAGTGACAATAGATAACTAAGAGGCAAAATAGTAGTTTAATTGAAATAGTTATGTAGGTAAACAATTTGATGTGTGAATGTCTAGTGTTGTGTTAACTTGATCAATTAGAGAAATGTCTACTCGGGTTAATTTTAGAAATGACTATTCCTGAAACTCTTAGTGCTTTTGCTCTTTTGAGGAAAGCTGGTTATGTATCATTATTGGGAATTAAGGCATTTTGTCTCTTTCATACAAAGGAATTGGTTAAGCATGACACTGTCCATACCTCTCATAAATGTATAATTCTACTCTAGAGCACCCTTCTTATCGGTAGCTTCTCTAGTTTGAAATGAACTTAAGTCTTTAACCTGGTGCAAACTCCTTGCTTTTAGGGTAGCGATTGAGGTTTTCTTTTACTTCTCTATGACTACAGTGTAGGCAGATATAAGAATGATATTCATGTGTCAGCTTGAGAGTTATTTGTTCTCATGTTGAGCTCAACAGTATGACTGTTTTCTTTTGCTTTCCTCAGAGAGTTTGGCTAAGTTCCCTCGAAGAACAAGTACTTCATCTGGTTTTCATGCTCAAGCTCAACAGCCTGAGGAACAGCTACAACAGCAACAGCAACAGCAACTGCACCAGCAACAACAGACATCGCAGCAGCAAACAGTGGCCCAGAGCTCAAATAGTGATCAGAGTTCTGCCCAGGCCTCAGGAATGCAGCTTGCTGCTAACAATGGTGTGGCTAATGTAAATAACTCGCTTAATGCAGCGTCTGCGTCAACATCTGCCGGCACCATAGTTGGGCTTCTACACCAGAATTCCATGAACTCCAGGCAGCAAAATTCTATGAATAATGCTAGTAGTCCCTATGGCGGAAATTCTCAAATTCCTTCCCCTGGTTCCTCTAGTACTATACCACCAGCACAAGCAAATCCTTCTCCGTTTCAGTCACCAACACCCTCATCCAATAATCCTCCTCAAGCTTCTCATGGTGCCTTAACAGCTACTAGTCACATGACTTCGGCAAATTCCCCTGTGAATATACTGATGCAGCAGCCAGCTCTTTCTGGAGAGGCTGACCCAAGTGAGTCGCAAAGCTCTGTTCAGAAAATCATTCATGAAATAATGTCTAGCCAACTTAATGGCACAGGTATGGTTGGTGTTGGCTCTTTAGGCAATGATGCAAAGAGTATAAATGGAATGTTGCCATCAAGTAACAATACAGTAGTCAACGGTGGCAACAGTTTGGTGGGGAATGGAACCGTCAACAATAATTCAGGTATTGCCGGTGGTGGGTATGGTACAATGGGTGGTGGGCTTGGCCAATCTGCTATGGTCAACGGAATCAGAGCTGCTATGGGTAGTAACCCTGTCATGAATGGGAGGGTAGGCGTGACAACAATAGCTCGGGACCAAGGATTGAATCATCAACAACAGGATTTGGGAAACCAGCTACTTAGCGGGCTGGGAGCAGTTAACGGTTTTAATAATCTTCAATTTGATTAGAAACCTTCCCCATGAAAAGGTATTGGTAAGCTGATGGTTCTTTGATTGTTATAGCAGCTGCGGCTTTTGCAGCACGAGAATCGGCAGAATTGCCTGTGGCCCTGGCGGATTATGGTTACACTATATAACAGATGAAGGGCTTCCCTCCCACTTTGTACTAATCTCAGAAAAGTGAAACATATAGCATAGTGTTTTATCAATGAAATGTTAAAAGCATCTTTAAGTTGCTCAATTTCCTACTAATTTGTTTACTCTGATTATTCGCGGTTAATGCACACCGCTTTACTGGCGCTTGAAATGGTATTGTTAGAGAGGTTAAATGCGTAGTTCCTGATGTTTCTTGGGGGCCGTTTGTAAACCTGAAGAAAAAGAATGCAATGTTGCATGCTGCCGTCAAGGTTGAGTATGTAGAAGTAGAACCATGTGGAAATTTTGACAGCCTAGTAAGTGATCTTGATTCCCCTCTTTTTTGCATTGCTTGTGAATAATGCTGATCCTCACCTGGTCAGGCACTGCAGCAGTTATTTGCAAATGTCCGTAATGAAATGGACAAGATGGCTCAAAATTTGCACTCTAGACTTCCAAATGTCCTTTTTCTCCTTGTAACACTGAGTAGGCCCAAATATGTTTGAACAAATTAAACTGGAAAGGTGAAATATAAAGGGTAAAATTTCTCTCTCTCTCTCTCTCTCTATATATATGAATCATAGAGCTCGAGAAAGTACTGGGCCAGCCTATATTCTTGAACTCAGCGCCCCAGATGAATTAATTTTTTCAATAAAGGTGGAAGAACCCATCCAATGGGAGTTTACGAGGATTGAGAAGAGGCTAAGAATTAGTACCATAATTGTGCTCAACTCTCAAAATGCAGGTTAATTTAAAGAGCATTGAGAAAGGCAGACAAAAGGATTCTTTGACATCTGAATACTCCATGCTACTAATATTTACAACATATATTAAAGGGAGAAAATGTTCATAGAAGTGCCATTTGAATGAATGATAGTATATAAAACCGGCACGGCATGAACAAAGACCATGTAGCTCTTACAAGTTACAACAACAAACTTTGGGATATTTGTTTCCACTCAGCTGTCAATATATTTATCAATGCTAGCAGCCAAGGTAGATTTGGGCACCGCGCCGATAACGCTCTCTTTCTTCTCTCCGTCCTTGAAGAACAGCACGGTCGGAATGCTCCTGATTCCGAACTGTGTGGCGATGTTGGGGCTGTCGTCGGTGTTGAGCTTGTAACAAGCAATCTTTCCGGCATATTCTTTGGCCAATTCAGCTATAACTGGCTCAATCATACGACAGGGTCCACACCATGGTGCCCAGAACTCCACTAGAACTGGAGTATCACTTCCAGTGACAAGTTCTGGCCAGCTTGCTTCTGTCACCACTTGAACTGCACAGTGCAGAATATGAATCTGATTCCGGCTATAATTACCAGTACTTTTTCTCATTTTATCTTGGGAGTGGATTCAAATCTATTCTTTTGAACACTATAATCATCCACTAATTATTGAGCTAAATAGGACCAGTTTATGGGTGGGGAGGTTCCCACTTCCCAGGGCAAGGTGCCTAGGCCCTCTAACCCTTAACAGCTTAACCAACATGTATTACCCAGTTCTGTTTTTTTCCATTTTTCTTCTGTCTTTTTAGTGGGACATTGTCAACAACCTATCTATCATAGAACCCTGGCCATCAATCTTCTTAAGATAGACTGAATTAACGGGGAATAAATGCACAGCAATAAAGACAACAATATTATCCAAAAATTGGGAGAAAAAAAAGGTGAAATAGCTAACATACCTTCATCCACAGCTTCACGAGCTTTGCAGACGAGCCTGGACTTCCGAAATCTACCAGTGAATGATGAATTTGCAAAGGATGATGAAGAAGAAGAAGTGAATGATAGATTGGGTTTATTCAACCCTCTAAATGTCGGCAAATGAACCTTCTCAACTGAAGAAAAATGGTGGTAGCTTTGCAGCACACTAGCTCTAGTAGTGCAAGCCGAGCTCAGTTGGAAACAGATTTCCAGAGCCATGTCTGTAGCTCTTCTTCTTCCCTCAGAGAGTCTTGGAAGGACAAGGAGTGATACTTTTCTTGGGTGATGGATTATAAAGATTTACAAGTGGATATTCCCTTGGAAATAAATAAAAAAAAAATGTGAGGTGCCGCGGAAACAATACAAACTTCATGTGGATAACATTTTGATAATTAAGTGGGGGGTTTTTACAATGGAGAAAGAAAAACAATTTTTATTTTATTATTTTTTTTAAGGTAATGGAGAGCCCATGGAAGTGTTTTCTTGTGGTAGAGACCTCTCCTCGGTTGACCACAAACTTCTCATCCACTAAGCAAAATGTAGGCCCTGTACGTTGGATGGCCCTTCCTAGGTAGGTAAGGTTTAACCTTTCAACTCTGGGCTTTTACATGGGCTTTGAGAGTGTCCAAACAAAAAATTTTTAATGCTAAAAATACAAGCAAGAAATGTTAAAGGCTCCAAAAAAGTATCAATACCTAATGAATTCTAGAGTTAACTTAAATTTAGGTTAATGATGTGTCTTGTAATTGAAGAAAGAAAACTAAGTCGCAATATGCTTAGGAAAATGCTAAGGAGCGTCTAAGGGCACATGCATTGTGGTTATTATTTTGGGTAAATTTTCTTTTCCGGTGCATTGAAAAGTAACATATTTATTGTCAACTATTGTATTTATTATAAAAACATTTCAATAAAATGAAATTTTAACTAGTCTTAAAGAGTTGTAACCAAAAAAAAAAAAACCAATCTTAAAGAGTGTCCTTAGCAAAACCTTTATGCTTAAGAATACATGATTTAGGAATAGGGGTATGAATCCCCTTTTATTAAGTATTTAGATCGGTAGTAGATGAACGAATTCCCTTATTTGAGAGTGGGCTTCAAATTCTCCCTCACCTAAATAATTAGCATATCAAAATATGATAAGTGCACAAGTACTTAACACACCAATAACTGGCTAGCTGCAGATAGCCACTAGCTAGTCCCCTTGCATTAGAATTTATAGTACATTTTACATGGAATTAATGATGAGTTAGGTCTTTCTAAATCCAATTGATAGGAAGACTTCTCACAAGTCACAACTCGTTTGACAATGGAAGATGAACACAAATGTCTAGACAAGTCCTTAGAAAATAAAATAAAATAAAATCCTAGAAGAAGTTGATTCTTTGACAAAGATTGAGGGTTTTTTTTTTTAATCATAGATATTTGTATCCATTTTAATGATTTATTACTAATCTTATTCGAGTAACGTCAGAGATCAAATGAGGGAAAATTCTTTTAAACTTGTCTTTTTCATTTATAAGACTCAAATTTAAAATTTTATTTTAAAGATATTATGCTTTTTCAACTCAACTTAACATACATTAGTAAATTGAGAGATTTTATCAAGTATCGAATAAGACTAGCAAAATGATCTAATCTAGCCACCCGTATAAATTTGCATGAGAATGTGTACGATGAATGGGCTAGGGCTCTTAGGCTTAATTAATTTTTAGGCAAATACATAATTTTAAATTAGTAGGTAATAATGTACCAACCTATCCTATGCATAGAGAATATATTACGGGGTAATATAACTAGCCACCGTACCTCCTTTTTTTTTTTTTTTTCTTTTTTACCTGAGATGTGCTAACAGGCTAGCTAAACGTGAAACCCCCTAGGGAACGAAACCCCCCTAACATCTACATCCAAAAAGTGAGCCATGAAGTCACACTCATGGCGGTGCAACTCAAAATCCAATTCCAAATCACAAACCGATTTGGCAAAGGCAACCACTGCAAAATTCCCTTCTCTTAGAGCATGCAATACCTCACTTGGGCAGTAGAAAGTCCACTTCGGGATACAATATTTTCCTTGCTAGCGGTGTTCTCTTGGAGAAGTGTTAATATGAGTTTATTTAGTTTATTCACTTTTAACACTTCTAAAGTTTGCACAACCTCCAGATGGTAGTAGATATGTTCTTTTGGAGGATGATTTGGGTTAAAAAGGGTTCGCCCTTTTATATAGAGAAGACATGCATAAAACTCAGCAGCTACTTGGTATCTGTCTCATAAATACACGGTATCATCCGAAGAACCAAATAAAATCTTATGACCCTTTAGTTGGGAGCCACCCATTCAAGGCAACTGCCCCAGTTGAATCAATTCAGCCACATTCTTGTGATAGTCTCATGGTAAATGTACCTATAAAGTGACTCAGACCACATGAAAATATGATTTTCTGCTAACTGTAAACTACAGAAAACAATACGGCCTCATCCATCGGATACTGCAACCTTCAAGAATCGGGATCAGGCTGAGTCTGAGATGTTACCTTTTCAAGTTGGTGAAAGTCAACTGAAACAAGCAACTGAAACGTGTCCAAATTAGCTACATAAATTACGTATGGTTCTGGTCTTGTTATGGTCATGAAAATAGTACAAAAGAAATGGAAACAGAAACTGAAAAATTCAGCATGTTACATATCAGAAAACTATAGAAGAAAAAGCAAAGACAGTGAACTGACATATGCATGCCAAATCACCAATGATACAAATTACCAAATAATAATCAGGCCTAGCCGTCTCGGCATTAATTAGCAATTCCCACTCTCTTCCAGGGGAAAAAGGCTTGGTTCATATAATACAAACCTGGAATGAGTGCACTCAATCCAAATTCAATTTGCAAGGGAGTATACCCCCCGGGTAGATGCAGTTCCTTGTACTATTTTCGATGCATCCATCCGACACCTAATCGATTAGTCATTTACTTTTTGTTGATATATAATGGAGAATTTATTGAAAGGCTTGCCGGGTAGTTGAAACAAGTTGCTTGACAATGAAAGAGAGACAGACCCACGTTGAATTTGAGTTATGACAATCTTTTGCTCCACTAAAAGAAATATCAGCAGCTGTGTCTTTTGTGCCAGCCAAATCCAAACATTTTGCCTTCTGTCAAATATAAAGTTTCTATATTTAATTGTTAACCCATCATTTAGCCGATCAACTACTTTCCTGATTCTTGTTTTTTCCTTCTCAAAATTGTAATGGTAAACCGATAACCATAAAAAGAATTAACTATAAGTACAATATTTTCTACTCCACAGTTATATTTAGAGATCCTGCTGCTGTTGCAAAAATCTACCACATCTCGACTCCTGATTATTTGGAGGCCAATGTGACTACCGGATGCTGGAGGGTTTATACAGAAAAAATCTACTATAGGAGCCGAATGCCACTTCAATTTTCAGCAATTAATCCAATAAATGAGGGAAAACGAACCTTGAACATTTGCATATAAAATGGAATTATCAAAATATCTTTGGACATAAATTGAAGGCTATTATGCCTTTGACAAATGTGGTATCTGTCTAAATCATGCTACGAGAACTATTTCGAGGTCATGGACAAGTGGGTAGATACCGATGGTTAACCATATTTCTTTGCCCATAGCTATTAGGCATTGCATTTAAATTAGCTAAACCCTTATATTAATCCACACCAAAACCATTCCTATAGAACATAGTTTCTGGAGAAGAAGAATTTATAATGATTATGACTTACAGTTACAGATATCATTTAAGGGGAAAATGAGATGTACTAGCCATGTTACAGGGGTTTTATCCTTGTTACTTCAGTTCTGTGTCAATTTTATCGCCTCAGAGTCAAACAAGTAACTTTCTTAATTCTATTTTATTTGTCCAGGAATTTTTAGTGTCAAAGAACTCTATCTAACGGCCTTTATGTTCTCCATAAGTTAGATCAATGTATTGGTCACAGGAATGCTTTGGAACACTGTCAAAAGGTGTGATAGTTGTTGTCAAAATGTTCTATACTACTCCAAATTTACGGGTCTACCCTAGATTTATAGGAAGCTAATATCATAATAGGTCATGGACACCAGATACACCAGATACAGCAGCCTCATCAAAACAGAATAGGCAAAGGAGTGGTTGTCAGCAATAAAAAGGCGGTTTGTTTTGCAAATTGTTTTGCTGTTAGAAACCATTCTACAAGGAAAAAGGTCCACTTCTTTTATTGGAAAGGGACCAAAACCACATAATATCTCATGAAGGACAGGGCCATGATGCCAAATATTTCATCAATAATTATCCACTGCCTTGTCCTCCTGGATTGCTGTTGAAAGTGAACCCATCATAACTGATGTTCCATGGCTTGTGCGTGTTGTTTGAATTTTCCACATCTATACTTCTTACTGATTACATCCTTTCATCTTAATGGAATGGAAGCAATTATCAATTTTGTGGAAGTTGCCTATTTAGTCTAAAGCAGACAAGCAGGGAAGCCTTTACAATCAAAAGGCTCTGTCGATATAGTGAATATGGCCCAGTACAACATCTTCAGCAGTAGAAAGCAATTTAGTAAAAATTTATACAGGTTAAATTGTGCATTAAAAACATGGCTGCAAAGATGGGAAAATGGTCACAAGTAAATGTAATTGATCTGGTTTAATATATCCTGTTCTGAAGTGGAGATAATGTGAAATGTTATGTCATTTTGTTTTGGCTTCCTAAGTTTATTAGTAGGAGAATATCCACCAATCTGATTTGATTATTTTCGGCTCAATTTTGTGTTCAATAACTAGACATACTTAACTCTAGGTGTTCCTACCTTACCAAATCTCTGCCTCGCAAAGCTTCTGATGTCATAGATTCTTAATAACCAACCAAAATTGGATTTATATCTGTGCAGATAAAGTTCTTTTAGTTTCCTAGAGTTTCAAGTGGCAAATTACCTATATCAACTTTCATGCTACTAAAAATCTTCTCTTACAATAATGAACTCTAGAAGGAGGCCCTTGGAGCTAATGGGGGTTGACCAAAGTAGTAAGGGTTTTAACTTATGATGGAAGACACCCAGGTTCAAGTCACCACAAGCCCCTATTGGTGGGCAATCTTTAACGTCAAAAAGTTCGTAGGTGAAAGTCCAATGGATCTGTAAATCTCCCAAGTGAGCGGTTTGTCCTAGCTTGGAGATGGGATAACCTCCTTGCTCCTAAATTTTTTGTAGCAAAAAAAATGGAGGCGGCCTTGTAAAGTCTAGAAGTAACACTGATGCAGGTATAATATCATAATAAAGACCTAATTTGAGATGCTTAGGTATATGCTTATTTGTTTCCATTTCACAAAAACCAAAATAATGGGGGGAATTAAAGAATTCCAAGCAACCAGTGAGCCAACTAGTCACTAGGACCCTTTTAACTCCCTATCATCCACTGGCAGACACACACCCGTGTATATACAGGCAAGCACGCGGTACGCCATAAATGAGAAGATTGACAAGCAGAAGTTCTGTGTAAAGTTATTTTCTCTGCTTTGATCATTCTTCTTACAATTACTTCTTCCTCCCAAAGTGTCATCTTAGAGGCAAGAAAGTGTCACAGGCCACACAACAAAGTAAACAAACTTATTATATGGAAGACAGCAGCAAGAAGAAAGCTTCAATAACAAGAAAGAACAATAAACATAAAATGGAGAAGCCAAAAGGCTGTCATGAAGCTGCTCCCCTCACAAGCAAATATTATGACAATGAAGCTTATCCAATGCCCTTTCATGGGTCTTCAGTGTTCTGGGATTCTGATTTGGATTTAGGAAGTAAAACTACTGGCAGAAAAGCCTATCCTCTGCCACAACCATGGGCTTCAAGCAGGTCATCTGTGGAGTCCAATCAAAGGTTTGCAAGTTTTGGCTCAGAAAGAGTGTCAATTTCAAGTTCTAGCTCATATCAGTCTTCCGATGATGATGATAAGGCTGACATTCACGGAGATTTCAGTTCCTTCAGGTGTGTGGCTTATATTGTCAAATTTCTTAAATTTTGGTTTTTTAACTTGTTTGATCTTTTGTTATCTTTGGAGTTTGAACAAGTTGTTACGTTTTTGCCTTTAGTGACAAAGGGAAACAAGAAATGAGAAGTAAATGAATTTTGGATACATGTTATCTGCGGTTTCATCCCCTTAATTCCAGCCAATACTGGTTTGTTTAGTGGAACTTCACAAGTTTTGTTCTTTCTTCTTTAACATATCTTTCTGATTCAATTAAGCATGAATCTGTCCTTCAATGTTTTGATGTCCAAAGGTGGATTCCACCTTCTGATTTCAATTCCTGGGGCGGAAAATTGTGGGAAAATAAGGAGCTTAGGTATAGATTTCAACAAACATTTGGAGAAATGACTTCTATTGGCCTCACAAATCAAATGGAAGGTAAGTACAGTGGAAATAGTTCAACCTCATTCTTGAAAAAGATGAGCTTGTTATTTTCTCTTAGCACAAAAATTTACACATTTTTGTCCTAGTACAGACCCCAAAGAGAAAAATAGGCTTCCACTGCCAGACTGTACATAGACCAAAAGTCTTGTTGCAGAAATGTGTTAGTTATTATTTTCCAAACTTATCATACAAATATTGGAGGAAACTTAGTGTTCACAGCCT
The DNA here is from genome assembly GCA_030664755.1 of Microcos paniculata. NCBI lineage: Eukaryota > Viridiplantae > Streptophyta > Magnoliopsida > Malvales > Malvaceae > Microcos > Microcos paniculata. The sequence continues at coordinate 23,580,218 of CP131461.1, forward strand.
TAAAACCATCAGTAGCCAAGAAGGGCGTATACGTTATCTTTTTCAGCCTATGGCTGTTGACATCCATTGAATAGTAGGTCAATTAATGAAGCCCCTTTAAAATGCAATCTTGATCGAGTTGCTTAATTGAGAAAGCAAGACTGCAATTCTCAATGTTTGTATCATTGAACCAGTGAGTAGTGAATCCGACAATGACCAAATGCCACATTGTGATTCGCAGAGTTATTGAAGAACATAACAGAAACTTATGGTCAAAAGCTTCGTATATGCATCTATCACCCCAATGTCTGTCACCATGGGATGCCAGTTTAGACTCTCCAACAGAGAAGCATCCATGTCATCCTCTTCCCCTTCCTCCCAGCTCTCCTTCTAGCCCTTCAAAGCCTTCTCCTTTTAAATGGAAGAAGGGAAAGCTTCTAGGAAGGGGGACATTTGGACATGTTTATGCCGGATTTAATAGGTAACCTAACCTTTCCTAGACTGATATATGTGCCCTTTCATATGGATTTCACAATAATTATGTGCAAAAATTTATAGAGAATTAGATACTAATATTTTCTAATCCTTATAACAACAGTGAAAATGGAACAATGTGTGCAATGAAGGAAGTTAAGCTTATTACTGATGATCAATCCACAAAGGAATGTCTCAAGCAGCTGAACCAGGTTTGTGTGGTCTTCTTTATACAGCATCTATATACTGTCTTCTGAACAATTTTACAAAACTTCACTTCTTAGCCAATTAATAAAATTTAAGCTATTTTCTAGATGGCAATTTTTGAGTGATTGATTAACTTTTCTTCTTATGTTAATAGGAGATTTCCATGCTTAGTGAGTTGTCACATCCAAACATTGTTCAATATTATGGGAGTGAACTGGTAGGCCTGTAAATCCTTTCTTCTTCTGTATAATTTCCGTTTATAAACTGTCCTTTACATTAACCCGTCAGCTTAATACACACTTTAACCCCTGAACTTTTAAGATATTCATGAGTAACTTGAAACAATCCAAATTTAATTGATGCAGGGATCAGAAAAGCTTTCGGTGTATTTGGAGTATGTTTCGGGGGGTTCCATCCATAAATTGCTTGGTGAATATGGCTCATTTAATGAACCTGTTATTCAAACATATACAAGGCAGATACTTAATGGCCTAGCTTACTTACATGGAAGAAATACACTACACAGGTATTCAACTCTTACAATAATTCAATAAAATGCTTGTGAAGATGTGCATTTTTACCACTAGTTAGCAGCATCAAAAGGGCTGAAATGAAATCTATTTCACCTTCCAGGGACGTCAAAGGCGCGAACATACTTGTAGATCCTAATGGTGAAATCAAGCTTGTTGATTTTGGCATGGCTAAACATGTATGGATTTTACTTACTCATGATTCCCTTTCCCTTAATGTTGTGTTTTACTAAGGGGAAGATGGATCTGATAAATTTGTCTTCTGAACCCAGATGACATCATGTTCTTCAATGCTTTCTTTTAAAGGCAGCCCATATTGGATGGCACCAGAGGTACCTCTTCCACATCTATCGTTTAGTTTTTAATTTCTATATATCCTTTTATTCTCTTCCCACTTATTTAATATAAGCTCTGAGGGTTTAGCCTCACATCCATTTATGTTCCCAGGTTATAATGAATACTCATGGCTATTGCCTAGCTGCTGACATTTGGAGCTTAGGGTGTACAATTCTTGAGATGGCAACATCAAAACCTCCCTGGAGCCAGTATGAGGGGGTATGATATCTGTTATTGTATAAGTGATGTTCCGTATTTGTCAGCTTTGTTTGCCAATCTAATTTTTTGTTCTGCATTTTTACACAGGTAGCAGCTATTTTTAAGATAGCAAACAGCAGGGATTTTCCTGAAATCCCCAAAAACCTTTCGGAGGATGCACAAAGTTTCATAAAACTTTGCTTGCAAAGGGATCCAGCTGCTCGTCCTACTGCAGTGCAGCTACTGCAGCATCCCTTTATCCAAGAACAAGTTATCGTAGAATCAGCAAAAGTCAATTTAGTTGACGAGGCATCGACTGGCTTAAATGGAAGACATTATATGGTAACTAGCTGGACACTCCCTCTCCATTTGGTCACAAAATCTTTCTGACTTCTTGAACGAGTTAAAGTTGTTATATTTACGTCATGTATCAAAATTACTTATGGCTATGGTGTTACTTCTTTCTGATGCTCTCTTGTGCTTTCTCAAGCAGGCAGCTTCAGCTCCAGAACTTTACTCCAATAGACCAAGAATATCTACACAGGATACAGATCAAAGGATACAACAAATCAGCAGAGCAAGACGTTCAAAGAGCTCACCGTGAGTGTTTACATCTTGTAATCTCATCTTAGGTTATATTAATCATTTCAAGTCTTCCTGTTCCAAAAGAGGTTTGCAGACATTTCACAGCTAAATTAGAGAACTTATCTTTACTTGCAGGGATGAAGTCTCAATAAGTCCTATACTTGAGTCACCTTGTTCGAGCTCAATTCAACAATGTAAATCAGCTTGTGGAAGTTCACTCCATTTGTCTTATCAACAGTCTTATTAGTTGGCTTCAGTGGCTGATCTAGTTGAAAAAGTACCATCAAAGTAGCACTCTGCTTAGACACTGCATTGAAAAACAACTTGTGAAATATGTAAATAAACTTGATATCAGAATACTATATCCAGTCGGGATACAGAAAGTGGAACAATTTGCTACAGAATTTACCAGAATAGCTTGACGCTGTGTGAAAACTGCATGTGCAAAGAAAACAAAACAAAAAAAAAAAGAGGGAAGATTTAGGCATTATATTGCTACAACATTGATTAAGGTTCCAGCAATACATCCCCGGAGCAGCCTTGAACAATGAATAGCATCTCTTAGAACCCCAGACCGTAAGGCAATGGCCATTAGGAGATGCTATCTTAGTTCTCAGAAATGGAAGACATTATTGGAGGTGAGAAGCAAGAAATCAGCAATCACCCGAGATGCTCAATCAGTCAATTGTCTCAGAATGTCAATTTTGGAGATGTAAATTTCACAGGTAGAAGTTAGATAATCTGTACATATCAGGAGGTGGTTGGGTTTGTTAATAGAATCTTTTTTTTCTCTTTTTCTTTCGAGATTTGATCTTCCGTTCATGCTGCCTTTCTGCCTTTCATGATCGGGTTCAAATGGTTTACTTGTTGGGAATTTGGGATTAGCTAAGATCCTGGGGCATTTTGGGAGTCCACTTGAGACCGAAGTAGCTCAACCTGGGAAAACCTCTACTCTGCTTGACAACTAGAGCTGGGATTAATAACACCACAGAACAACTGTCAAAGAATTGCAATTAAAGTTGATGTACAGTCCTGGCTAATAACGATGTTTTTTTTTGGATTAATTCGCTCTTTGACTGACGTTGAAAGTTTAGAAGAGCTATTCCAACTTAGATGAGTGCTATACGGACAGAGAGAGAAGTAAGAGAATTGCTTTTAAAGTGAAAGGAGCCACAGGGGAGTACACAAACAACGTTCAAGAATACAAAAACATAACCAGAGCAGAGACAGGTGACTTTCTAATTGCATTGCACTACAATTGACATGCTTGCATGAGTAAATTTTACGAGTTCCTCTCTAGCTGATTGAAACAGCTAAAAGGCGTTAAACAAAAACAAAACCAAAATGAAAATGGTATATGCACCCAGATATAAGTTTTAACCCACAAGTCAAAATGAATAATCCTGCAAATCCGACTTTGAGTCACTCATGTCCACATCAGCTAAGCACTCTTCTGCAGTAAGAGATGGGAGTTGCCTGGTTTTGCGTTTTAAATTATGCTTGTGCCACTCACTCTTAAAGTGATCCCTATACTGTTTGGAATCCCCCACAAATGCATTGCATGTGGTGCACTTGTGTTGCTTTACCTCCCCCTCAGCCTTCTCATTTCCTGAAGAGATGGTTTGCTTTTGCATTTTCTCACTTAGTTGGAGCACCGAATCAGTCGATTCCTGGGGTAAACGTGGTGGCACAGAATCAGCAGATTCCTTGGGTAGATATGATGATATATCCTCATCATCATAATGATCAACCTGGGTGTCCCCCTCAGCATGCACAGATACTGCAAGTATTTCCAATCTGCCCTGTAGATTCCTCACAAGCGTATCACAATCTCGAAAAATTCCAGGTTCCAATTCACAAATCTGCACAATGAACAACAGGAAGCTTTAGCTCTTGAAGAAGAAAATGTAAACTTAAAAGGTAAAGTTCACACTTCAAGAGATATCAACCACCACTTCTACAGCTTCGTCAATCAGCAAAGCTAATTTAATACTGTAGCAACCGAGTATGATAGGGTAGTTTCAAACATAAAATGCAGTACAAATACATGGCTGACAGGTAGATGCTAATCATAAAAATCTCTTAGATATGTTGCTCAATGATGATTCTACAACTTCCTCAACAAGACTGATGCAGTGAAGCGTATGCCGATATTTATATGTCACTACCAGCATTGATGATTTGTTCCTGTGGACGAGTTTTATGCCCAGTGAAATGAAGGAAATTTACTGGTACAAGAAAACATGAAGCAATCGAACAGTACATTCATGAGAACTAGAGTTTCTACCGGACACCGGCAGTCTGAAACATTTCTGAGGAATTTAGTTCATCACATTCACACAACTTGCATACATTGATGCTAGAAGAGCTACTCGTGTGGGGCAAGCACAGAAAAAAAAAAACACTCAAATATTCCAGCATGTGCTAAAATTGCCGTAGACTTGGAAGTTAAACCCAAGGTTAGTAAAATGATTAAATGAAACTTCTCCCCAGGGATATTAAGGATGCAACAAGTACTCGGAACTTACAATTGATAGCTGACTTCCAGATTCATCCTTTGAAACAATGGTAGCACTCCATTCACTGAGCTTCTCAGACAGAGTATGAAAATTTTCTCCAGAAACATTGAGTCGTAATCTCATGGGAGACCGTTTTATAGGGAAGTTCTTCTGAAGCTGACGAATAACCTCAAGCGCCTGCAAAATATAAAAACTACATAAAACAGTAGCCATGAAGATGATGCAAAGCAAGCAGAGAATACGTCGATACCCAAATTTTAACAATAAAATACTACTGCAAACGACCAATCACAAGATATAGACAAAATGTTTAAAAATTCACCATTAATCAAAGGAAAAGTTAACATTGATGATACTCGACAAATTGAACAAGCATTTCTCAACAGAACATAAAAACCACATTAAATTTCAAAAAATAAAGAAGAATGGCTAGCAAAGTACTCGAATAGAAGCAGAAAAAGAGAAAGACCTGCTTCTTGGAGCTACTATGGGGATCAATAGCAAAATGGATTTCATGCATTAGTCTCTCAATCATACTAATAGTATAAGGGCGTTGAGTTTCAGGATTGATAGTCTTTTGCATAACAATCGTTGCAATATCTCGAAACTGACTCGAAAATTGAGATTCCCTTTCCTTCCCAGCAACCTGTAGCTCCCCTTTCTCCAAAATCTACCACCCACCAAATAGAAAACTTCAATTAACCAAAAAAAAAAAAAACCAAAATTACTACAAAAAGTTGAAACTTAAATTACCTCTAAACAAATTTTAGTTTGATCATCAGTCCCAAAAGCAGCCACCAAATCCTTGGTCTTAGCAAGCACTCCTTTTGAAACATTTGAGTAAACTGTGTGGGACTGTAACACTTCGTCCAAATCTTTCTCTCTGTTATGGGGTTTTTCAATTTTCGATAAATTAATTCAGTTGAAGAAAAAAATTAAAAAATTTTAGGAAATATAAGAAGTTCGTCAACTTACACGCGGGAACGCCAGGAGAGGACTTTGTTTTTGTAGCAAGCGATCTCGAAACGCATGCCGTGATTCTTCAAACGCACGACGGCGACGTTCGTCAGCCGCTTTTGCCCTATCGGCTGCACCAGGGTTTTCGACATTTTTCCTCTCTTCGCCGCTTCTCTCTCGTACCTTCTTTCTCTCCTACAATTTATTCCCAGGTATCATCTAACTTTAAGAGCTTAAAACGCCCCGTTTTGTGCCTTGAAACGGCTCGCGACGTCGAACCCGGTTCAGCCCAACGCCACTATAAAGGGTTCACACGATTCGTCACAGAACTTTTCCTCGTGTTTCATTCTTCCCTGCCAAACTGCCCAAACTTTTTTGGTTCTCTTTCTTTCTTACAAACGAAATTCTGTTTTTTTTTTTTTTCTTGGGTTCTCAGCATAAGTTCAGAGGAGAAAGGAGAAGAGAGTTCTTTCAAAAATGGCGTCTGTAAAGAAAAAGAGTGAAGGGACAGCACCGCCCGAGGAGGAAAATACTGAGAGCTCTAAGTTCTATGATATCTATGGACCTCAAGTACTCTCTCCTTCTCTCTCACTTTTGAATTTTCTGTATTTGAATTTGTTGAATTTCTTAACAGAAAGAAGCAAGAGATGAGAACTAAAGCCTACCCTTTGCAGGCAAAAGCAGACCTTGTTTTCAAGGAGCCAGAAAATAACTTTACTTTGAATTTGCAAGTAAGCTTCTAAAATAGACCTTTTTTTTGATAAAATCTTTTCTAATCCATTAACTACTGACAAAGTAGTAAGCATAATTGATGTTTAGGTATTTTTGTTTTGATACCAGGATGTTCAAGGACTTGTTACTTGGGTTCTTGCTGAAGGGTACATGCCTTCCTGGGTTTTTATTAAGGTAAAGACTTTAATTTTATTTACAGCAATTTACTTGGTTTCCTTATTGATGTGTGGAATAAAACTGTTGTTTCATTGTTGGAGTTTATATGTTTTTATATGGTATGCAGAATAAGCCGCTGGTTCAGAAAGTTGTTATGCTTTATGTCCCTGGCTTGGATGCAGCTTTGTACTTGGCGCAATCCAAGACACTTTCTGGTTTTAAGCAAAGTTGTGGCAATCCACGGCCGCTTTTGGCTCTTAGGTTTGTTCCTGCATCTTTTTATTCATGAGAATATTGTAGTATTATGTGCATTGTATTATGATTATGAGTTCTGTTGTTCATTATAGCTGTGTGTCAGATGGGGTGCAGACGATAGACTCATTGCTAACATGCAAGGTGAAGAGAAAGAGAAATGTAATTGATTCAGTGAGGGGTGCTAGCCAGTCTGCTGAGCAAGGTTTACTACCTGTCTTTGCACTGTCCATTTCTATGCTTGTATGAAATTCTTAGTTGTATGTTGGAGTTAGGTGGTCTGTAAGGCTAATAGGTTTTCACTACATCAGTGTTAGTCCAAGTTGCGTGTGTAGAAAATCTATTCTGGGACACCATAATTATGGGACTAATGTAATCATCTTAATGTCCTAACATGCATGGGGCGGCAGGAACTATTCAAGTTGTTCTGCTTGTTGATGGCGGTGTTCTCAGTTCTTTATCACTCACTCTTAGGTTGGGCAACAATCTTCTTAGTTGATGGTAATGAAATCAATAGTTGGGATGAATCTATACTTAAAATGCCATCTCATCGATGATGTAAGATCTTTTATCATTTTCATAAAAAGATGATTGCCAACTTTTCTGCAAGAAGAAAAATTTTCAAATAAGTTGACATGGAAATTCATGGCCAATTCTCCCTGCTGTATATTAGTTAGGGCTCTCTGGTGTCAGTTTCCTATGCATGTTTTGTGTCCAATATTTACATTTCTATATAACCTCATTAATTCTCATAGGAGTCTTTCTTTTGTTATGTTAACAACTACTAAAGATTTTAATTCGAAAGATGAGACAATCCCTATGGTCTTGTGCAGTGAAGGGCTGCCTCTTGACAATCTCTTTTATTGCAATATTCCCATGTTATGTGTTATAATATTCTAGCTTATTTGAGGATCTCTACCAGCTTGTAATGTCTTGATAATACACTGACATCTTTATGCAGAAAGATCCATCTCTGAAATGGACCCTGCAGAACTCTTGAAAGATCTTCCTTTCCCTATTACGTATTATACACTCACAGCAAAGGAACTAGAAGATAATGGATATTGTCTTAACCAACCTGGTGAGGAAAAAGTGTTCTCTTGTTTTCACATAAAATTTTCTTGATATGAGCCTTGTGTTTTCATTGTTAAAAAATGTCCTTGGTTCATTCTTGGATTTGCTTCATGCAGATTTTCTTTCTACACTTCATGCTCCTGCTGAATCTTCTCCTTCTAAAATATTGGCACTTGATTGTGAAATGGTAATTCCTACCTACATGTCAGTTATGACTGAAAATTGAAGACATTTTTGCTTTATTGATGAAATCTGATAAATCGTGGAAATTATAATTTGGAGTGTGTATAGTGACAAAATGCTGTTGCTTTGGTCTGAATAAGTCTAATTAGTGTAGTTTCCTTGCAAGTGCCAGTCCCTTCGAAAATCTTTCTTTCTCTGTTTCTGTCTGGTGAATATGTGATGATTATTTTCTCTCTTCATCTTTTGCCATGCTAACTCTCCAAATAATGTCCTTAATAATATTTTTAATTCATATCAGCTGACAATTTAGTCCTTTTTCTAATCGAGTTCATTGTTACCTTTCTTTTTATCACTGGTTAACCAAAGTGAAGCCCAGTCAGTGAGTAAAGTCATTTATTGCATTTGCTATGTTGGCGTCCTAGGTGGTACAAATAGGCACCAAAGTTATTGACTTATTGCCCGACTTTTATTTTGTACCTCTAGTAGTGTTGCTGATGATCTCATTTTTTGAATTAAAATAAACTCCAAATAAGATGTAAAAATGTAAAAATTAACTTCAGGATATTAATATTAGGTTATGAGTAGTCCAATGGCATTTAAGGTTTTCTTGGGATAAAACCTTCTCTTGTAGCATATTTTCGTATTCAATGTTGGTTTTCCTGCTTTCTATTTACTGCCTTTGAATATTTGTTACTGTTTTAGATAGTGAGAAGATTAAAAATACAAGCTTGAGTGCTCTGCCTTATAGAATTGCCGAGTACTGATAGTAGACTGATTTTCTTCAGCTGAACCTTTGGTTTGGTTTGGCTGTTCTCCATCAATGGGCTTGTTTGACAAGGAAATTCTTATTTACTCTTAAAAGATTGTTCTTCTTGCTTTGCTGTGTGTCATTAAGTTGTTATGTATATTTACATCATTAATTTGCATGCTTACCTCATGATGGGCTTGTATATTTCTTCTCATTTTCTCTTCTTGCTTTAATGTGCTAGTGTATAACAAGTGAGGGTTTTGAGCTTACAAGAGTGACCCTGGTTGATATTAACGGACAGGCATGTTAACTAAATTCTCTCTCCTTTTTCTTTGTCATTTCAGATTTATAGCAACTAGTTTGCCATGTTACAGTCTTATTATATGCATCTTATGTTTGTAGATTCGAGTTATGTTAATTTCATTTTAGATAAGTTTGCTAGTGAGTATACTTGATGTTTACTGCATCAAATTAAGCTCACACCTCATATCTCTTCTTAAAGAACTATTTTTAGCAAATTTTTTTACTCATTGCCATAAGAAAGGAAAAAAGAAAAAATAAGTAAAATAATCTGTCTTATTATTGCACCATGTTGTTCATTCACATTTTTATGCTTCTATATTGATAAGAAATGCATTGATGGGATGCTGGACTCTCAAAAATGATTATATATACGTAACTGCTTGTTTGCTGCACTAATCCTCATGCATTTTCTTGACAGGTTGTACTAGATAAATTGGTTAAACCTTCAAACCCAATCACTGATTACAACACAAGGTACATGTTTTTTGAAATATAGTTAGACCCTGGTGGAGTCTTTTTTGTTTTTTTCCTTTTCTTTTCTTTTGACTGGTAACATAGCTGAGAAGCTGTAATCCTGATGAAGGGATTTTAGTGTGAGTTTTAAGATATATAAAAGTCATGTAGAGTTTTGCCTACTTTCTCTTTAATATTATGTCAATGGCATAGAAATTAAGTCTTCAGCTTGTCCACCCCCCCCCCCCCCCCCCCCCCCCCGCCCCTCTCTTTTTGCACATACGCAGGCACAACACTTTGTCATTTCTGATCATAGATCATTCGGTAATCATTTTTATTGCTTAAGCAGGTTTAGTGGAATCACACCCGAGATGCTTAGTGGAGTGACTACTAGTCTTCAAGATGTTCAGGTTCATTGCCCTCTGTTTGCTGTCACCAGTCAATGACACTATATTTTACTTCACTATTCTTATATGAATTTTCCATTGAAAAATATTCCTATATGAATTATTTATGGTTGCTTCCCATCTTCAGGAAGATTTTCTAAAGCTGGTTTACAAAGATACTATCCTAATTGGACACTCCTTGGAAAATGACTTATTAGCTTTGAAGGTTTCTCATGACTTGGTAATTGATACCTCTGTATTATACAAACATCCTCGTGGTGGATCTTACAAAACTGCTCTTCGAGTTCTTGCCAAGAGATTTCTCTCTAGGGAGATACAGCAGTCAGGGACCGGACATGATAGTATTGAAGATGCAAGAGCAGCTCTTGAACTGGCTCTGTTAAAGATTAGAAATGGCAAGTGATTCTTTTCCATGCATTTTCATGTAATCACCAGTAGACAAATTTTGAAACTTCCCAACCTATGTTAGCACCTAGAAATATATACATTGATTTGGGTCTTTAAATCTAGAAACTCTAAACACCTTATAGCTAGGAGATTTATCACATAAATATGATTATTTTTGTTTCTTGATGTTGAAATTTAATAAATTTTTACATACGTTGCTTCTTGTCTTAGGACCTGATTTTGGTTCGCCGCCATCATTTATGCGCAGAAAGCTCCTTACTCTTTTGGGTGAGTGCGGGAAGGCCTCCTCTTTCATTGATGATATTTCCATAGTGAAGCGCTATTCTTCTGAGTCATCCCATGCAATTCCAGTATGCTCTGATGATGAAGCTGTTTTAAAGGCTAGGAGAGAGGTAGACTACATTATTCATATTTGCCTTCTTCTATGCTGGCTGGCTTACCAACCTCCTGCTTTTATATTTTGTGGTAGGTCAAGAATGATCGTGTACACTTTGTCTGGACCCAGTTCTCAGAATTGTATTCCTATTTTAGGAAACAAGCTGAGGATGATTTAAAGTTGAATGGAAAACTTGCGGAAATGATATCATTGCTTACATGTAATAAGAAACCTGCCAATCGAAAAGGAACCAAATACAATGTTCCAAATGAGCTCAAGGAAATTTTGAGTCGCATTGATGCTAGAGTTCGTAGTCTTCACAGTGCATTACCAACTAATTCAATGTTTATAATTTGCACCGGACATGGGGACATAGCGGTTGTTCATAGGTAGGTTTCCAGTACCTGTTGGTTATATTATGGCAAGAGTATATTTCTGATGGGAGCACTTCACCACAATTCTTTTACTACAACTGCAACTATCCAATCAGAACAAAGAAATATGTAGGGGTCCATCATTTATAAGTTTGGTTCCGTAGAATATTTTGGTGGGCCGTATAGAATTCTGAATTGTGATTGGTTAATTGTACTGCAATAACTGTAGGTGGTATGCTCCCATTTCTGACATAGTGGATCAATTCTTTTGTGAGTTCTTTATATTTGGAAGGTCATAGTCTTTCCTTATTTGTGGTGGTAATGCCCTCCCTTGAAGTATCCTGTTTGACAAGTGATGTGAGGATACTTCAGGAAAAATCGAGAGTCTGCCTGATGCAAAAGTTAATCAAAAGAGCTCAATAGCCAGGCAGATAAAGGCTGTGACATGGAAAGTTTTGACAGATACGTCCTGATAATTGGATGCTTGATCTCATGGCTTTTGTCTTATATCCTAGGATCAGCTTCATCTACTGGCACTTTTAGTTATCATTTTTGCATTGTTTATTAATTCAGCATATTGCGGCAGTTATATGAAATAAGTAAGTGCTTGGATAATTATGAGTTCCATGTCACACTCTTTTTTGTTTTTCCTTCTTTTGCCAAGTAATGCTGATGAAGTTAAAAACATCGGGCAGCTTATGCTTATTGCCTCGTTAATACTTATATCTCTCAACTTCCTTGGATAAGTTTCATTGAGTCAAATCAATCGTGATTATTCAATCACTGTTGTGAATTTATGTTGTGCATATTCATTGGAAATATGATTGACAAAATAATTCTGGACGTATGGAACATGCTGAAATAAATAATCATTCCACCCATCATCTTAATAATTAGATTCATTGAACTTTTATTTTTGATTGCGTGTTTTGATATGATACTATCTTTCCTTGCTTTTTCATGTTCATGGATGAAGATTGAGGAAAATGCTGACAGAGCAAGATGAAACAACACTTCCCCGAGAGAAACTTGTAAAGGTGTTGGAAGAGCTGCAGGCGCAAGCTGAAGTAGCTTTGTGTTTTGTGGGGATGAAGCATTAGGGGTACCACTGTTAAGGTGTCTAGCGTTTTTGAAGAGAGATGAGGAATCCTCCTGTAAATTTTCAGGCTATTTACACAATTTTTAGAATGAAAGTTATCCTTTGGATGCTGTTATCTCCTCCTACCCCCAAAAGGAAAAAGGAAAAGATTTTTGTTATTCTTTGGGTACCAGGAATTTATGACGAAAATTCTTTTGTGCTAGATCATCAAAAGTTCTATGCAATATTATGTCTATTTATGTTGGATATTTCATTTTTGTGCATTAGAAGCTTGCAGAAAGTTAATGGATGACTGGCATAGGTTTCTCAGAGTATCGAGAGCAAAACACTTGTAGACAGTTTTTTGAATTCCCAGTTTCCATGTCAGGATTTATTTTGTTCCGCTTTGGTTTGGCTATGAAAACTTGGCCAGAATTGAATATTTGACTTGATTTATACTTCCTGCACCATTGCCCTCAAGTTCAAAACTAAGAAGGTTACATGATTTTAACTACAGGAAGAATCAGCCAATCTTGTGTTACAAAGTGATATTAAAGTAGTTAACACCATGAAAAGAGAGTCTAAGCTACAAGAGATCAAAGCTAAAAACTGTTAAAGCAAATTAAACATATATTATTCTAGAAAATGTTAGATAATTAGCAATCCTACTCCTTATCAGTCATCCCTGAGATTTTACATCAGCACAAAAAGGAAAAGGCTTTTTCCAGAACTTAATAGTACATTAGTGTGCATCGGGATGCCACACAAAATTATAGTTACAATGACCACACAACACAAAATTAAAGCCAAATACTGGAAAAGTAACGTTAACCTGAAAAATTCTACCTCCATGCTGAAGCAACAATCAAGCTTTTGTCCTCCCAACCAAAATGAAGTGCGCCTAAATCCTCCTTCAGCTTGTACCTGTCACAATACTCCTTGATAAGCTTCCGGATCGTATCAATTACACTTTGACTCATTGGACAAGAAGTGAAGCCAGCCATCATCATCCTTGCCCTCCACTTTCCTGCAACCTCGTATCGCTCTATTCTTTCCTCTCCCTCGCATGCAACAACGTTGACGATATCCCTTGCCAGGCACTGCCTTTCAACATTCATCCTGTCCTGACTCTCCCTGGGAAGTGTCGCGTCCAGGGACTCAAAAACAGCAGAGTAGTAACTATAAGCTTCAATAAACCTTGGGAAGAAAGGCGATGTGTTTGTGTTCACATCTTGCTCAACAACAGTAACAAGTTTTGGATTCAAGCTCTTAACCATCCGGAGAAGCTGGTCTCGCTGATTTATGGTTGAAACACTCTCATCGGGCATGTGGTGGAGTAGAAATGCAAAGTTTACTATAAGTGCTTCACCTGGCCGGCAATTCAGCATAGATGGAGTAACAAGTGAAGTCCTTGATGCAACCGCTTTAAACTCAAATGGCACACCGAGTACTTCTGCTAGCTTCTCAAGTCGTAGTCCAACAATTTCAAGACCCCCATTAAGACGTTGAACTGACTCAGGGTCATCAACACCAGTTAACCTCAAATAAGGTGGCTTACCAGGCAGCTTAGCAATTGTTTGAATCAGTGTAATATATTGACTACCTTGATTTATGTCAAAATCTATTATATGTACCCTCTTTTCATCTTTAAATGCCTCTATAATTGCACCATTTGCTGCCATAAATCCAAATTTAAAACAAGGGCACACCTCAAAAAGGATTTGCATGGCTGCAAGCCTATCAGAAGAAGGGGGCTCTTTGCATCTTAAAGCTTTATAAAGGTATTTTCCAGATGCAGCCATGCGAGCCGCAAGACCTTCAACCATGTAGGCCGCAATTCTCTGAGGAGGATCCCCTTGAATTGAGACCATCTGGCGAAGCTCATTTATTATCGCTGAAGCTTCTTCAATGTTGCCTTCGGAGATTAAAGCAGCACAGTCAATAAGCATTTGCTTAGGAGTCCGACTTGAAACATGTGATACCTCTTTGCTGCTGCTGATGCTACTGAGATTAGAATCTGAGGATGATGACTCCTTGGGTGAGTCATGGAGAGATTCTGTCCTGACAGGATCAGACCATTCACCATCTACTTCCATGCTTAGACCAGTGCCAAACATGTCATCATCTTCATCAACATCGTTATCAGCAAGCAGAGCTCTCTCCAGTTCTTGAAGCTTCAGTTTCATCTGATCCGTATCAGAATCAAATGTATCTGGGCTTTGGATTTCCAGGTAATCTGATGAAAAAATCAGATTGATAGATATCAGGACATCAAGTTAATAAAAAGAACAGTTTAATAATTTTTCACCTGTAATGGAAAAAACTGAACTACCTCTTAGCTGGTAAGAAGAAACATCTTGTGGGCGAGATGAAGATCCTGAAACCCCAGAACTAGATGGATGTATAAGCTCTTCTGTAGGAGAGTCAAGAAAGTACTTCTCATAGCTCTCACTGCTGTAAGAATCAGTAACGTATACGGGCTTATGCTTATCAGAGCCAAACATTTGAGCAGACAAGCCAGAACTGTTACTGCTACCCTGCAGTGAATAGAGCTTTGTATTTCTATATGCTGCAGTAGATGGTTCTGCAGACCTTACTAAAGACATAGCTTCAACTCTCTGGATGGTTGTATTATAATATGAATCCTGTGTAACAAATTGCAAATAGAAGTTAAAAGAATTGTTTATCTCAGATTCTTAGTGGTTGGAACCTAATAGGCACACTAATGCAAGACAAGAAATGAAAGAATGCCCCATTAAAGAAACGGGGCCATGAACGTGAACAGCTTATGAGTAACACACGCAATCTGCACCATATGCTAGTCATGGACAGTAAGGTTGGTTTGCAGGAAAGAAGTTGCTCTATGTAAGAAGTGGACCACATCACGAATTGCCTGTTGAAAGACTGCAAAGTTCAGTTGCAGCTATATTTATGTTCAAACAATAGGAATTCGGACTCTCTGTCATTGTTTATATCAGGCTCTGACCATCCGATAATTGAAGTTGATCCAGAAAATAACATATGCGCTAATGAAATGCAACTTGTGGTTTTCTCTTTTTTCTTTTTTTTTTCTTTTTTTTTTCCAGTTATATCGAACAATGTAATTTATGCATTCCAAGACCCAACAGATCTTAATAAAGATTCCATGGCCCGAGATAATTAGTATATAGAACATTTTGCAGATGATTCGCCATCATCATTAATATATATATATATATATATATATATATAACAGAGAAGGTAGCTTATTTATGATGCTGGAAGCACAGAATAGGATTACTCAGTGCTTAAGGTAAAGATCCCTCAGCAAAGAACACTTTACTTCCTACAATCATAAATCTCAGAAGGAACATAACCAAAAATGAAATTAGCAAACAACTTTACCAAATAGATTCTGACATGGACCAAATTCCAGATTTCAAGTGAAATCTGATTTTAAAAGAAAAAGAAAGACTCAAAGACTTTTTAGCATAGTAGGCATGATAAGAACAACAGGCAACATACGGGAGACAGCAAAACATTCAATTCTGAGATTACAACATGCAAACTCATCAAGAGGGATCATAACAAACTTGAACAATTCAAAAACAAGTTAATCATAAATCATCTCAAGCTTTAACAATTATCTAAAAGTGAAGAAGAAGAAGAAGAAAATGAAAGAAGATCAAAACAACAGGGGCTTTCTCAGCTGTACCTGATACATGAGAAAAGACCTCAGCAGGACACAGCAAAGATCATTATTTCTACAGTCAAATCCTGCAATTCAGCAGATAACCACTGATAAAGATGAGCCCCAAGAATTGTGTTTGAAGGAAGAAGAAAACAAATGCTTTGACCTTGTAGTTGTGTCCAAGTTATATTAAATACCAACCTAAAAGACAAAGATACCCCCTTCATTGTTTTTCATTAAGTATAAATATAATCAATTAAAAATGAAAAACTTTAGATTATTAGGTTAGGTATGATTGAAAAGCAACAAACCACATAACAAACCCCAACAAAGAAGTGGAAACAAGACCAAACTTCTAAGAAGAAGAACAAATAAAATAAAACAAACAAAACCCAGATAAGGAAACACTAATATAATGGTAAGTTGCAAGGATTTTGATACAAGAATCTGAACAGATCAATATTCCCACGACCCCTAGCTGCAATAACAAAAAGGAAAATCCAATCTTCTGGAATCTAACATAAAAGCTTGGAAAAGGAAAAGGAAAAGGAAAAGTAGTGAGAAAATCACCTCAAACGTTTTTCCTTTGTTTAGACAGAAAGAAACGTCTCAGACTCAGAGACTTTTCTAAATTCTAATCTATCTATCTCTTTATTTGTTTTCCTCGGCGTTTGTCTTAGTCTGCATGTTTATACCAACTTGTCTGACTGAGAGAAGCTGTTTGACAGAATAATGTCATGCTTCTTTCCTACTACGTTGTGGTCCAAATGCACCATCATTTCGAGTTCTTCTTTTCTAATCTTTCACCGTGTAATAAATTGTCAAATTAAAATATGTAGTATTGTTTTTAATGTTGGAATTGAATTGTTTTGACTTTAACATTTGCAAATTAAAACTTCATTTCTATATAATCTAAGCTAATTTTTGTACATTTATACACTAGATCAAATTTTTGTATAAACCCTTGGTTATTCGACGAATTCTAATTAATCCAGAGTTGAGTTGCATTAAATCCAAAACGAGATAAAGTTCTTATAAATTTATTTTCTCTATTCGTAAGATTTAAATTTAAAATCTTATTTAAGACGTATCGAATTTTTTTCGCACACATGTTATTATTCTATACATAGTCATAATAAAACTTAAAAATTGAGTTATATTATTTTGTCCAAAAATCATAATTAATGGAATTAAGTGTTGAGCATTCTATCAGATGCTCATGCTATATTGTTGACAAGTTCAAAGTGGTTGCATCTCGTTTCTGTTTTCCTAAATTTTGCATCATTTTGACAATTTCAATGATGCTAGCTAGCATTACTCATTTCCCATTTCCCTAACAGAACGAGATAATAATAAAAAATAAAAAGTAGTCATGGCAATGAAAGATTCAGCAGCCATGAAGACATAGACAACTGTACGGTATTCGATTATGTGAAAACAGTACAAAAAGAAAAAAATTGTTACAGATGATGAACAATGGTGGTGGCCTGCCTTCATCAGATTCATCAACCATGATTGATTGATTGATTATAGGAAAGTGTTGCAGAAGCATCATGGCTTTCTATGACCAAGTCAACAAATTTGTTTCTTCTTTACATTTTATTTACTGATAAACAAAATTCCTATGCATTTTCTTAACTTTTGCCAAGCAAAGCCAAACCTTGAAAAAGACATATAAATAAATAAAAGAAAGGCCACCTTCTTTTCCTTTGCGTGTTACCTTATTTTTCAAAACGCGTGTATGGGCAAAATGACAGATGGCTCCTCCGGACGTTACTTTTTAGTTTTTACATCTTCGTGGCCAAAACACGTAGGAATTCCAAATTGGGCATGGTACGGTACATGAGAATTGGTCAAATGCCAAAATAGTCCCCCCCCTTTTTTTTTTTTTTTCTCTTCACCTTTGAGACAGAAAAGTCTGATTTACCAAGAAAAAAATGGGTGGTTTTTTTCCTTTCTAGATGATCCAATTTTTTTTCCCTTTTTTTGGGATCCATTTGTAGTTTCAAAATATTCCGAAATTATTAGCTAGTTGTTTCGTATATAAATGAAAATTTCAATATGCAAAACAAGCAGGATATTTGACAAATGGGGGGTTGGCTCAAAGCCTCGTGCGTTCATGTAGATTCGAATGCTTCGTATAATAGTCTTTTATTGATAGGTGATAAGATTGATAATTTTCCATAATCTTAAAAATGAAATAATCTCTTTCACTCCTAAACATTTTAAAACAAAAGAAAAACAAGATATTTTTCTTATAAAAAGCGCGTTCTTTTAATAAATATCCATCTATATAATTTAAATTGAGATTCTCTAAATGGTAGACTTTTTTTTTTGGTTAGATATTTCATTTTCTTGCTTGTGCAGTCAAACTAACCGTTTGAACAATGCAAATGTGAAATGAATCAAAACAAAGTAGTCAGCAATCATATAAGATAAGAATTAGTGGGGGAATTAGGCATTGAAAATTTTGCAAAAGACCCATAGATTCATTAGTCATTACCATACCCAACTCATTGTTTAATTAATTAATTTATTTAATATCGAGTCCTAATCACCTCTTTCATTATCTTATCCAGGACGAAAGCCATTGGACTCCAAGACTCTAGTTTAACGAATACACCAACAAATTTCTACCATCATTGGACATTTTTGAATTGTCCATTGGCTATCTTACATGCCACATGCCACAAGGGGATAAGAACATATATGATATATATACTCAATTCATTTTAATTTAGATTAGTGTTTTAGCAACTTGTCCTTTTAATTTGCAGTTTGAGAATTGAAAATTATTAAAGTGATGATATATAAAAATTTCATATATAAGATACAGATTAGATCACTTCAGCAAATAACGGTTCTAGGCCCCGTTATACCTAAAAGGTTACTCTTTTGCTAGCCTGGAACAAAGCTCATTAGGTGGACAAAGGAGTTTAATTAATAACTTCAAAAGTTCCACCGGTGAAGCGAGTAGACACCCATTTTTATCTGTGGCCAACCTTATTTTTGTATTTGGTTTATTGGGTTCCGGTGGTTTAAGTCCTTTGAGCCTTATCACTGTTATATGGTAATTAATCACATTGAATATCTGTTAATCCGAAGTTGAGTCATATCAGAGTCCAAACAAATTAGGAAAGCTCTCTTAAATTTATTTTCTCTATTTATAGGACGTGAATCAATGAGGTCCTTACCATTCGACTCAATATGCGATTTGGTATGTCTTAATTTGGATTTAATTGGATTACGAGCCCATTTTATTTAAACTAGACCAATGTTCAATCATTTAAGTTTGGGACCTATTAGCCACTTTAAATCCAACTAGAGTTTTAGAGTTTGGGTTTACCCTGAATTTAAAGGTGAAGTAACTTCCCCTATTACTCATTAAATGAAATGATAGCAAGCTTAATTAACTTACAGTAACAGAATCAATATGGCTCAAGAGGGACGACCTTGTCTTAAAGTAATCTAGGGGACTGACTCTTAACTTGTTTGACCTAAAAATTTGGAGTGATTAATGGGCATTGCAGAATGCAGATGTATAATTATGGTTGAGTGGTTAATGGGCTATAGTTTCATCGAACTGCACAAAGGGACTTATTATCAGTAATCCCATAATTACTTTGATAATGATGGATCAATCAATTGTGTTAAAGCATCATGTCTATGAATATCAATTTAGGTAAACTTTTCTTCAAAAATCCCCTTGATGACTTAATAAAACAAACGACATTCTTTCATACCTCAGATTCAAAAACTTCTCTTCCTTAGACCTTGTTAGTATTTCATTCATGTGGATGGTATAATCTTTACCTTAAAGAACCGAATTTAAATTTCCCTTCCTATTATTATTATTTGTCAAAGGTTACAGAGTCAACAATTTCCATGGGTTTTTGTCTGTGCGGTGCCTACCCCAAAAGGAGGCAAATGCTAAGGAAAAAGAAGAGAAACATTTAAGTGGTTAGAGATGGAGTCGGCTGAATGTGGTCAAACATAATTAATAAGACTTGTTTTGTCTTAACAAAAAGGGAGGCAACCACAGAGTTACAAAAAAAAAAAAAAATCGAAGTCACAATGCGGTTTCTTTTTTTCTTTTTGAAACAATTGAAATTTTGCCATGAAGAAAAATCCCAAACAGAAATAATAATAAGTAATAATACAAAGTTAAAGTAATTAAGATTTGTAATTTCTCAAATTCAGTTCAGAGTATTTTGACTAACTATACTTTTTCAGATTTTCTAACATCGTCAAACAACAGAAAACGACGAAACTGCTGAATCTTATTGAATTGAACACTTTTAAAAGTTTTTTTTTTTTGTTGTTGATGAAATATTCTCATTTTCGGTTAAAGAATCAAATAGTAATGTTGGTGACATGTTCTAAGTTCTAACCAGAAAAGAAGCGACCTTAAATTTGGACATATGATATCTAATTTAATGAAGCGATTAAGGTAAATTGAGTGTCTCCTACATAGCGTATCATTTGGTTTATTTTACTTCTTATTTCTTTCTTTTTGTCTTTATTTTATTTTATATATATATATATATATATATATAAAATAAATTTTTAGTGTAGGAATTAGATTTTAGAATGAAATGTTTTGGCAGATTTGGGTGCATAGAAATTTGAATCTGGTTAGACATTGTGATAAGGATGGTTGGGCCATGGCCCTTTTTACATGCAAGAGGGAAGAAGCAGACACTACAACATTTTTAACCTTTGGCTGCAATAATATGTGCATCTATAAGTAAAATAAATGCATCCATTGATTAAAGACTGCATTTCCATTTATGCATCCTTAGCCAATGCATGGAAAAGTATAGCTGCACTTTTTAATGGCTTTTACTGCATTAGTTATATGCAGCAATTTTCTAAATGGATGCACTTCTAAAACTTATAGCAGCATCTCAAATCTGCAGCCAAAATCCATGTACATTTTACAAAGTTTTATTATGATATTTAAATTTAAAAATAAAATGGAAAAACAAAACAACCTGGATTTAAACAATTTCTAATTCTATTTAGATAAGCAAAAATAGCTCTTAAGCCATCAAAACATCCCTGTTGAAACACTCATATAGCATACAGAACAAAGAAAATCACAAGAGCAGAATCTGCACAGTGCAGGAAAACTAAAAGCCTCCAAATGTTGAATACAAGCTTAAGAATAAATCAGTATCTGCACAGAACACATAGAGGAAGTGCAGAACAACACAACCAAGAAGTGCAGGACAAGTTGACAGGTTTTTCTTAACCACTAGGTGAAAGTACTAATGCAAAGCTTTACTCAATTTGTCCAGGCCATGACTTCCAGCATAGTAAATCTATGCTAATTTGACAAATTTATACACCTACAATTTGCAAAACAAGGAAAAGGTGATTACACATGTGATATCTTCCAGTGACTTGTTCAACCACTGAATCAATATATTTAAGCAAGAGATGTAACGGATCTAAATCAAAACATTAAATTATCAATTAGCAAACAATACGTTCATGGGCACTTACCTGAAATTCCTTGTGAACTGGCTGCATGAGCTAGCACCATTTTACCATTTGCATCACCAATCAGTACAAGTGGGGAACCTAGCATTCAAATTTAACATAAGCAGTGTTTGTTGATAATTATAAAAAAAATTTAATAACCAGAACGAAGTTAAAAACTAACCACAAAGCCATTTTCATCAATTACTCGCATTCTTGTATCAACGGGAACAAAGCCCTTTTGTGACAACATTAAGCTGAAAAAAGAATAAAGAAGTATAAATTCATTTCCTCTTAGTGGGCAATTTCATATAATCCTAAGTTTTCATCATGAAGACACACATTCTAGTTGCAATTAAGGCTACATCTACCTGGAGAATAAGAACAGAGTTACTTTAATAGTTAGAATTGATCAGGACCATGTGAAGTTGCAACTTACGTACAAAAAATACATATAGAAGTGAAGAAAGGATCTAGACTTGACATTAGGAAAAGCATTATAAGGCAGCAACTATAATACATGATGGCATTGTCAATGTACAAAGGTAACATTGTGGTAAGGGTATCCTATGAACAATGTACAAAGGTAATATTATGGTAAGGGTGTCCTATGAACAACTAAATATTATAAAATTGCCAGTCTATTGCTCTTTCCAGAGAATATCATGTAAATTAAGACCAACATTTAGACAAAGAAACTCACTATAAGAACATTAGACAAAGATTTAACTCAGTATACAATATGAAAAATATACCAGATCCTCGCTGAATCTATCAGTGTGCATATCCTTTCAAAAAGTACTTCCCAATTGGTTACTCCATGATTACGGCAAGTTGAGTTGGGGCTAGCATGATCTGTAGTGCAAAAAAAGAAAAAAAGAAAAAAAAAAGAATCTTTCACAATTCTCTTATCACCAAAATCAATTCAAATATTCGACTTAAAAACACTGATGGAAAGAAAAAATGATAGTGTCCTATAAGGCCTGACTAGCCATTACTAGAACAATCTTGCATTGCCATGTAAAGAATTAAAGGAAAAGTAAATCTTGTTAAATTAGGAAAGAAAACTTTCTATACCTTGCTTCCAACTTGTTGAATATTCAGGAACACAGGCTTCCATATTGGATTGAGATCATTCTTTAAGACTTCAGTTTTACATATAGGAATAAAGATCCCATTCACCACAAGTTTTGACATGACCAAAAAGGGATTCTGCACGATAAGTCCACACATTGACTTAGAAATAACAACTAGAGAAGTAAAGTGTAATCCAACAAATTAAATTACACTCAAACTCATATAATTATTTTGCTAACCATAAAAAGAAAGACAAATACGAATAAAACTATACCTTACCCAAGGGCTTCTCCAACTCTTAAATTCCCAAATATTCTAGATATCACCATTCTGGAATCATCTTCATCTTTTGCCGAAATTCTATCATCGAAAATGTAGACATTAGGGTTTGAAGTAACTATTTTGAAAATTAAAAGTTTAATCAACTGAAAACAAATATATTAATCTCAAAGAAAATGGAAAACAGGCTACTTAAATCACTGAAAGTCAATTTTTCTTTATTTTCTTATTGTCCAAACAGAGATGAGTAATAGATACATGAGATAAATGAAAAATGAATCAAGAATAACCAATTTGTCCTTTAAAGATATAACGTCAACTAAAATAAAAATCGAGAAACAGAGCTTACTGGCATTAGCGAACAAGAGACTAGAATCATCGAATCAACCTTGCACAGCGAACTCTGTTCATCAAAGTTCCCCTGCAAGTTCGAACTCAAGGAGGAATCCATCTTTCTTTCTGACTATAATTTCTAACCCTAAATTCGAAAAATTTTCCAATTCCCAAACTAATATTCTTTTCAAAAGAAGGAAAAAAAAAACCTAAATTTTCCTTCTCAGAAAGACAAGAGAGGAAAGAATGAATTCTATCTAGTACAAGTATCCCATCGATCGATAGAGAGAGAGAGACACACACAGCGGGAGTGAGGGAGAGAGCGCTGGTTGGTAAATTTCTTTTGGGTGAAAAGTTTTTTTTTACTATGAAAAAGGTTTTTATTTTTAGCTGGTCCTATCGAGACTAGCAGTGTTCGTTTTTTTTTTTTTCCAGCTTTTGCCTTTTTAATAGGGAATTTAAAAAAAAAGAAAAAAGAAGAGAGAAAACAAAACAAAGTCTTGAAAGGTTTGGCTTCCTAGGGCTACAAATCAAAAGTGCATCAAAAGCTTAAATTTTATGTGCACCTAAAAATTTTATAGATGCAAAATTACATGTGCAGCTAAATATATGTAGCCATAGCTTCTAAATGTTGTAGTGAGAACTTTAATAACAACTTGCCAAGTTTGATAGATGCATCAAATTAAGCATAAAAAAAGTGGTCTCTATCTCGAGGCAGGTCAGAATATTATTTCGAAGGATATTTGTTGGAGGATTTTACCTTTCACGGCCAAATTATCAATACAATTATATAAGTGGTAGTACTAATTAGGATTAGATTAAAGAAAAAAAAAAAAGTAACCAAAAGTGATCAAGTACTCATAAATATTTGCAGGAATGAAGTAAGCCCAGTTCAACATCATGTCTGGGCTCAAAGCTTCTCATGAAGAACCAAAAGAATAATACATGGGCTCAAAGCTTCATATTATGTGTATGAAGCCCGTTTCTCAAATAATTAATCTAGCCCCTACCCTTTTGTTTTTGTCAAAAGAATACATAGTTGATAGTATTGTGAATAAAAACTAAATAATTTTTTTTAATTAATTGTGGAATTCACACACATACAATCAATATACAAATAGAATTAATGCTCTTTCTAGTCTCTCTCTCTCTATTGGTTTTTGAGGAATTTTTTATTTTTTATAACGTTTAATTATAAAATATTATTTCAGTATATATAGACTCTGAATTATATGATAATTAAGGTTCAAATTTTAACAACTTCAAGTCTAAAATTTTTTTTTTTTAAACTTCTAGTACTACTCATGGTCCTAGGTTTTGGGTTTTTATAAATCTTCGATGTCTCTTATAATTTTATATAAAAAAAAATCTTATGCCAAACATATTTAAGAAAGAAAAAAAAGAAAGAGAGAGTAGGCTAACAATAACATATAAATATTAATGGTAGTATTAATAGTACTATTTTTCTTTCATATTGTTTTAATTTTCTACATAATTAATTAATTATTAATTAGTTTAAGATTGCCAACCTAATCTGTATAACAATGATGCATGAATTAATGTTCATGTGGGTATAACTGTATCATGATTTGGCTCCATATAAGAAATTGGTAGGTGGAATGTCAAATAACAGTATATAATAACCGTTCCAACTTCCCACTATATATTTATTACTTAAATTGAATAAAAAAAACAAATACCCAAACATGAAGGTAGTTCTCTCTCTCAAGCAACTAAGACCCTCCTATTACCTTTTCTTTTTCTTTTCTTTTTTTTCCCTTTTGCATTTTTTCAGCATACCATTGCTCCCCTGAATGACGGCGTGATATAGTATCTAGTACAATCTTCACCAACTTTGATTTTGCATTGTTAATGGTAATATTGATCATATATATATATATATATATATTCACATATATAATTGATCACATTTTTACTTTTTATATTGGAAGCTGCTGGCAATTGAATATGAATGATTGAAATTAAGAGCTTGTTCAATATTGCAATTGGATATTAAAAAGCCGTTTTTCACCTCTAACGCAAGGCTAAAAGATATTTTTGGTACATAAGAAATAAAGAAATAAGCCTACAGCAGCAGGTTGCCTACTTGGAGAATAAGAGATTTCAAATCCGAGACTTCTTATATAAATTTCTTAACCTCTAACCAACTCGACTAAATGGAGGATTTTAATCCTAAATTTTTTTATTAATTCATGTCAAAAGTTAATTTTGATCGCCCAACTTCAGAAACTGATATTTAGACGCTTTACATTTCAAAAGTAATTGTATTAAAATTATAGTTGATATTTAGATGTTTTTAGGTTTCAAAAGTAATTGTGTTACAATTATTATTTTTTATAGTAGTGTTAAATACTTAAAATCTTAACCACGCATTTTCATAGTAATTTAATAAAGACTCCTCAAATACAGTTTTTTCAAATCAAACTTTTTTCGAATAGGTATAGTAATCTTAAACTAGACCTTTTCTAGCACACCACAGGATTGTTAACATTATCTTTTACATTAAGATTGAGCAAAATGTTTTATGGACTTACTGATGGTAAATTATAATCATTGAAATTGATAGTCCAACATAATCACGGACAAACTTTTTATAACAGAAGGGTAAATTTAATTAAATTTATAACTCACTCACTTATCCCTATATAGATTGCTCTTATTTGTCCATATGCATATATAAAAAAACAGAAAAGAAAACAGTAACAAGAAAACAAAACAAAACAAAGTTGATGGCTTTCATATCATGGAAAATTTTGTTTCGTATTTTTTTTACTGCCTGATTACATTAATATTGGCATCTTATGCTAAAATGAGAAATAGGAAAGCTAAATGGGCCTAGCTAGCTAGCTAGCTTTTTCTATACAACAATAACCCAAATTTACTGTATGATAACAATGGAGATAAGGCAAAATTCTAACAATGATGATGACCCTTTCAAAAAAGAGAACCATAAAGGTAGCTAAACTGTCATCATCACTCGCCACTAATTAATACTTAGGCACTCCAAAATGGAGAATCCAGATGTCCTTTTCTGCTTTTAAAATTGAGACTTTCATTATACCAAAGGAAAAAAAAAAAAAAACCCAACTAATTGTACTTGACTAGATTAAAACTGCCAATATTTTAGTCATAGTTTAATGGAGTTAGTTTTAATGAGCATGGAAATGGAAAAACAAGAAAAATATGTATATTTTTCAACAAGGAAATCGATCCTTCTGGGTTACTTCACTTCACCCATTTGTGTTGGATAACACGTCATGGGGTATTACTCTTTCAAATTGAGCCACTGGATTTCTTGGCCCCGTTTTGTTCATCCGTCATCTACGGCTGCTGCAAACTCTGACGAAAGTTCTCACGATAAAAACATGGCAGGCCAAGTTTATTAGTATAAAATCGTCCACAGGTTTTCTTCTAACTCCAGCCTTATTGACGTCTTGTCTGAGAACTGATGATGGTGTCTGTTATGTGATACTGAGAGTAATTTATTTGCCCTGGAAATTAAATTCATTTTACTGATGAATTGAAGGACTGATGAACGCGTTCATGAATTGAATTTGGACGATTTGTTAGAGATTTAATATATAAAATAATCTTTGAACTTGTACGAAATTATTGTTTTGATTCTTCAACTTTTATTTTGAAATTTTTGACCCTCAAAGTTTTATTTTATGAACAATACAACCATTGCCGTAACTTATCTAAATATTGATACGTGTGAAATTTTTTTGTTATGCCACATCAGTCCTAATGAATACATTATTCAAAAAATAAAAATTTCAGAGTAAAAAATTTCAAAATAAAAGTTAAATGGTCAAAATGATATTTTTATATAAATTCGAGGACTATTTTGTATATTTAACCATTTGTTTAATGTAAGGTTTACAAAGGATAATTCTTCTGGGGCTATGAATGCTTTGATCCTCATTCAATTGTCAATATGCATGACTTGTTTATTTTCAGAGTAGGTGGGATTAAGGGAAAGAATTAATGGGCTATTTATAAGTTTCTAGTAATGTTTCCATCCTTCCATTTTACCCCAAAAATAGTCTACCTGCTTGCGTCTGTTAAAATTATTATGGTTTTAGACTTGACACTATAGTAGTCCGGATTTAATGCGATTATTGGATACCGATGACTTTATACCCAGAAAAACCGATCGATGATGTGTTATGCCTTTGACGAAAAAAATTCCATCCCGTTACACATCAAAGTAGCAATTGAAGAAAAAAGGAAAATTAAATGATGCTAACATCAGGACCAACTACCGTGCAACAAAAAGCATTAACTCAGAATGAAAAGAAAAGGTAAGATTGGAAAAGAAGGGTGATAGAATTTTATTACTTGAGTGTGCAAAAGCCAAAAGGGGTTAAATAGAAAGGTTGCTGGGAGGGAATTGTATGGGAGTCAAAGTAGTTTGTTGAGGAATTTCAATTGTCTTAATTATTTTTTCGAGTGATTTGTTTTCTTATTTTCCCCTTTTCTGTCTGTCTTTAATGCAAAAATTGGGTGTGGTTGGGAAGATGATAGAGGGTTTGCTTGTATGGCTTTTGTTGGGAAGGTAAGAGGAAAAGTAAGGTATATAATGCGTTTTCAATACAAGGACGTTTTGGAGAAAAAAATGGATGTTTGGGTGTGCAAGTAAGTGATATGCCTTTGCATTTACTGTTTGAAAGCTATTTCAAACCCTTCTATTTATGCAGAAGCAGAACCAGAAGCATAGACACATACTCACAGAAACACAAACACCAACACTAACACAAACACACGTGGGAGACATATTTGTCGATCATTTTCTCTAACGGTCTAAATCTCTGTGTGAAAGTTTGTAAGAACTGGTTTTACTTTTGGCAGCTTCAATGAAGAAATTAATGAACTAATTGTCTGGGGACCCCAAACTCATATATTTTTCAAAATGTCGACTTTAACTCAATTGATATTTTAATTTGCCAAGGAATTAATATTATACTCCCTCATTTCCACAATAATTGTCGGACAAATTTTTTTATTCTAATTTATCTGTCATTTTAAGAATTCTAGGAAGTATTAACTATTCTTTTTCCAATTTTATCTCTATCCCTCTAAATTAATTCTACAAAGCATTAATTATCAAAGAGAGTATTTGTGAGAATAAATAATTCCAATAAAAGAGTAAAACTGTCATTTCATAATATTTTGTCTAGATTTTAGGAATTTTTAACACTATTCTTAATTCTTGTGTAAAACCTTAAAGCGACTGATATTGTGGAAATGAATGAGTATTATAGATGTGTAATGATTTTTCTAATTAGGTGGCCTTAAAATGTCATTAAGGGAGAGACTACTTCCGTGCATCATTTTGCAATCATTACTATTAGAAGTCATTAATTTCCTTCTTAAAGTTGCTTTGAGATTCACTGTTTCTCTTGGCACTTGGCATCATTGTATCAAGCTCCACAGGCAGGGAGATATATCGAGAAGATTTTTAATATTGCATTGCAAAGTGCAAAATATTTTATCAGATTCTGGGAAAGTTTTTTAAATCTGCTATCTGAATTCTGATATTCTTTTTGTGGGGTTAACAAAACAGATGTGTATTTTCTTTTTCATTTTTAAATTTTATTTTCTTTCCTCTTTAGAGAACATTGGCTATATTCATTATTACTACATTTTTTTTTTTGCTTCTTCCCACTCTTTTCTTTGGTGGGTATCTTCTATCTTTGTATAACGTTTCAACTACCAAAGAGTATATATGAATTTCACAATTCTGTTCTGGTCATTTTCAAAATTGAGATATCAACACAACTTGGCCACTTTCTCATTACAAGTTTACTTGGAAAAGTTATCTTTCCTCCCATCCCCTTTAATTTGGACAGTTCATCTTAAATAATATTTGCAGTGGGAATATATTTTGATGATCGACTTGGCTGGCAAGCTTCAAATTTTCTCTTTGTAATCTGTTTGGGTACCTGGAAAATTTTACCAGGCAAGTGGTCCTGCCTTCACATTCCTTTTTAAGATTGTGGCATAACCTCTTAATTTTGATTTATGATTTTTTTCACTTTTACATTTAAAGCAGGTGGGAATTTGAAGTAAAAGAACTCAAACCAATCCCTTTGATAAAATAAAGAGTGAAGAAAATATCCATTTGCCCATTTCTCCGCTTGTTAACTAACTTGGATTTTCGAACGCTATTTGGCCCATCGTTTACTTTTCTCTCATCAAGATGATAGTCGATAAATTCTAATGTGAACATTTTGAAGGGAAGAAACAAAAATATTAGGTAAAATCAAGAATAAATGATCAACAAAAATATTACCTAATCGTGTATAACTCAAACATTGCACCCACGGTGTGGAGATTTAAACCTTGAAACTCAACTTCATAAGAAATGTAACTATTAACAACCGTTATGTCAAGTCCGAGAGTAATAGTTCTATATTAATACTGATTTAAAAGTTCCTAATTATAAATTAGTCTAGAATTAGTAAAAAATTATAAATTAGTCTAGAATTAGTCGAAACTTATAGTCCATTTGGTGTTTTTCCTAAAAAGTTTTTCTAGGGAGAGTACTTTCCCTTATATCAGGGAATCTGTTTTCCATCCCCTCCCCTAGAATCATTTTTTTTTGATATCAGGGAGAGTGATTCCAAAGGGACCATTACTTTCTCTGCTTTAAAATATGGCCAATACTAAATTTAGTCTCTGAACTATATAAAAAAAGACAGATTAGTCCCTAAAATTTTATCAGAGACAGATTGACTCCTGAACTTTTATTTTGAGACAAATAGATCCTGAATAAAAAAATACTAAAGAAAACTCAGGGATTAATCTGGTCCAAAATAGGGATTAATCTGTCCTAGTCCGTCAAGTTTTTGACCATTCAAGGACCAATCTATCCCAAAATAAAAGTTCAGGCACCAATCTTTCTTAAATAAAAGTTGGGGGATTAGTTTGTCATTTTTTGTATAGTTCAGGGATCAATTTGGATATTAAGCCTTTAAAATATATACCTAATCTGAGAAAATCTTTCCAACCATTTAAAATCCATAAAAAATTTTAATTTTCCATCATACTAAAAAGACTCCTAGGGGCGTCTGGTGGTTTACATATTAAAACTTTGTATATAATGTAATTGCATGCAAACTATAGGGATGTAATCACTATACACGTAAAATTACATTACATTGTTTGGTTAGGTGTGTAACTCATTTTTAAATTATATACAAAGTGTTTGCAGTGTTTGGTTTAGAAAATAACTTTACATGCAATTTAAAAAGTAAATGACTAAATTATTATTTAGTTAGTTTGCAATTCAAAAAGTAAATAACTTAATTATGGGTTTTTTTTAATTTTATATTTAGATAGATTTTACATCTATTGTATAAAGTATTTCACCACCCTCCCCCAATGCAAAGTATTTTACATGATACAATGTAAAATGACTAAAAGAAAACCTTACAATTTGCATTAAAAAACTATACCAGACAATATAAATATTTTGTAGCCCTACACTTTAACATAAAATGTTTATTTTACATCATATCAAACCCCCCTTCCCCCGATGTATAATTACTGGAGTGGAGGGTTTATATACGAAACTATCTTAGGGAAGCATATATATACCTGAAAGAGTGCATATAATAATTTGAAGTCAAATCAAGGAGTTTTATGTACGGCCTGTTTTGATTGATGAGGTTTGTTCTACAGTAGAAAAATTCTAAAATTGCAATCCACTCCAAAAAAATATATTTTTGTTCTGTTTACTATACTGATTTGTACATGTAACCTGATCGACCAACCTGGCCTACCTACCCAAAAACTAATTCATCATCATATATAAAGCAGTCAAGGTTTGGAATATTGATCCTGATAATTATCATAGTCATCAAATAATAGAAGATAATTAACAAAATCAAACCTGACATGCGGCCACAAGCCAATTACTAGGACGAAACAGTTTGGGTGGATCAATCAAGTGAACATTAATCCAATGCTCCAACATTTTCTTTCTTTTTGAAATTATTTTTTCATCGGCATGGACTAGATAAACTTGGCACATCAATTGAACCGGCCAATCAGAATTAGACACCGATTCTATACCTTCCCAATTGAATGAATGAAATGAATTATATAGTTTACTTCATTGCAGTACATGATGTTAACGGATTGGGTAGTTTAAGCACATTTAGATGGGATTTCAGATGTTTGATTTCGTGGGGTATAAAATCTCAATCAGTTAAGAAAACTAATTAATATATAATTATAATTTTTCAGCATAATGTTTCAACGTTTGTATTTGACTCGCCATCTGCATGCAAGTATGGAAAAATAAGGCAGACGGTTTACCCATACTTTTCTTGATGCTGTCCTTGCACGGCATTTAGCATTAACCCTTAAGATTTAACATTTCCTCACAAATTATTTCAGTTTAAAGGTCTCCTTTCTTCTTGTAAAATCCCATTTATACCCCCAAAGTAAAAATATATATACTCGGCTTGCCCGTGTTTCTCAATTTCTATATATGATAACAGCCGCGTGACCAGTACCGGGTTCTTAACCATTTTTGGTAATCTTCAAGTCAAAATAATAATAATAATAATAATAATAATATACTTCTATTTATAAAGCTGATCAACTGTCATTTGTGTCAAGATATATATATTTTGCAACTACCAGCATCCATTGCTTTCAAAACCATGCACATCGGTGGCTCGGAGAGATTGAACAAGCTTGTTCCAGATGCTTGTGCTTGGGATTAAAGCTGTGTAGTTTACTCTGTCATGCTTTAACAAGAAAGACAAGCGTGCAATGGCAGGCATCATTATATATTTATCAACTGGAGGTCTTAATTTCTTCAAGAAACTCTACATACAATTGGGAAAACAAACCAGGAAGTTAGCTTCTCTTGTCTTATTATCATTAAATTAATATCAAAGAATATTGTTGAGCAAAAACCATATCTAATTTTGGAGCATTCATACACTTTAGACAGAAGATGCAATTACTTTGACAGCTAGCTTAATTAACATGGTTAACTTCTTAAATCGGGTGGTTTTCGCCTAAAATAGCTGATTTAAAGTTGGCTTTTAGAACAGACTATAATTTGTATTTAACCCTTTTTGGAAGTGAAAATTAATTAATCATGTTAAAACAAACAAATTCCCCAAACCAGCAACCATCTGATTTAGATTGGTGCATGTGCAATGCTTTAAAATGCTAGCTAATCATCCCATTATCTTGTTTCCAATTCTGGTAGTATGACAGCTTTGAATTTTCCCAATAGACACACTTCTGGTTCCAAGTTATGTGTCAGTGTTACAAATCCAGCACAAGTCGAAATTCTTCAAACAAGAAGCATGATGTGCCCAAAAGAGCAAAGTGGCAATAAATGGAACATTAATATACAGAATCACCGTCTATATCTATTCTACAGGTCTACACGTTATTCATACTTCATACAGACAGAGTTTAACTGCATTGTCATCCATCCCTGTATGAGAAGGAATCCTTTTTTTTTTTTTTTTGGGAAAAATGGTTAATTTTGTTACATATATATATATATATATATATATCTCCATGCATTATTAAAAAGCATGTCAAAGCAACCTAAGGGGAAAACGAAATAAAAAAGTTGATTAAAGGTGATGATTCATAATCCCTTGCTAAGGAAAGCAATTAGGAAAGTAAGTAGTCTTTGCACCAGGAGAGCTGTCCCTTTAATAAAAACTACTAGGTGCCCTAATCACCAGGTCTGATTTAACGTAATACCATGGCTTAAAATGGTAAGAGAGAGAGGGGTGAGGGAATTATTAGGAGAGAGAGGGAGAGAGTGTGAAGAAGAGAAAATATATAGTTGGGAAAAATTTTGATAGAGTGGTTCATGGGCCAATAGCATAACAAAGAAAGGGTCAGTGGTTCTACAGATACAAAGGCTTAATGTGTCGTGTAAAACCAACAAAAGTGACTTCTCATCCACAACCCTAAACCAACCGCACTTTCTTATTATTCGCTCTATATTTTGCTCTTCGTTTTCCCTTTCTTCCTCCTCTCCTCCTTATATATCTTATTGCCGACTTATTCTTTTTGGTGTGCGCTTGATGTCAAAGAATTTAGAGCTGGCTAGGTGCAGCTAGTTATTTAACATATAGTCTTCGCCTAGCCAATTATTATTATTCATGGAGGATTCTGGAGCCGCTTCTAGTGATGATGTAAAGACCTGTCCAAGGGGACACTGGCGGCCGGCTGAAGATGAAAAACTCAGGCAACTTGTTGAACAGTATGGTGCTCAAAACTGGAACTCTATTGCAGAAAAGCTTCAAGGAAGATCAGGTAGACTAATTACTGTGTTATTGTTAGACTTGGGGAAAAGTCATCAGCTTTATCGTTCTCTCTTCTCTGATTCTTGTTGCAACTTAGATTTTCTATCATCTTTTGAGAATTTTAAGTATGAATATTGGGGTTTCTTCAAGCAGGCATGCTCGGGTTATAAATAATTAGGCTGATTTGAAGACTTTGCAAGTATTAAATTAGAAAAGATGTCTTTTTCTCCATGGTGATCGAATAATATATTCTGGATTTATTTTCAACATACCTGTGGATCAGATTTTCCCCTTCTACCTACTTGGGCAGAATTTTTAATTATTCTATATCTTAAGTTTCAATAGCACAGGAGAAGATAATAAACATGGGTATTTAATTTGCTGTAGTTCATCAGTCATGAACTCAAGATAAACCAAAAGGATGACCTCTTTCTCTTTATGTAAACCTAGTAATATACTGGCATAATTTCCTGACGCTTTTTTGTTGTCTGTTTTAACAGGGAAGAGCTGCAGATTGAGGTGGTTTAATCAACTTGACCCTAGAATCAACAGAAGGCCATTTACAGATGAAGAAGAAGAAAGGCTACTGGCAGCTCATCGTATCCATGGAAACAAATGGGCATTGATAGCTAGACTATTTCCCGGTAGAACCGATAATGCAGTGAAGAATCACTGGCATGTTATAATGGCTAGAAAACAAAGAGAACAATCCAAGCTATGTGGAAAGAGAAGTTTTCAAGATGCTCTTAGCGACTCCAAGCTGAGTTCTTCTACGGGTTTTAATCCAAGGAAAGCAAGGTGTCAAGATGCTTTTAGCTCAAGAATTGGGTTTGGAGACAGTAGGTTTTTCGATTTTCAAAACCCCAGTAACAAAGATAGGATTTTCTCAGTCTCATCCTCATCAACAACTACTTCTTCACCATCCTGGACTTTCGCTTCATCAACAATAATGGCTTCAAACAATTCATCTTCAGCAGAGTTATTATCAAGAAGAGATGGAAAAGACTATTTATTCCCTTCTGGTTCTAGTTATAATTACTCCATGGAAAGCTCAAAGTTCTTAGATCAATCTCTTTATAAATATCATTCAAATGCTTCCGCATATTGTAGCAGCTTCAGAAATTCAAGTGCATTACTTGGACTCCCAAACTACAGAAGGGTGGTTCCAAGTCCTTTTGGCTACCTTAAACTTGGCGATAATTATGAAAGTAATAATGGTATGATGAAGAAGGAGTTGATGAGTTTTACAGATAATGCACCCAAGTTAGCAAATATTAGAGTGAGTAATTCCCAGCAGGAACAAGATCAGGATGAATCCATCAAACAGAAGGATGTTCCTTTCATAGATTTTCTTGGTGTTGGTATTTCTTCTTGAACATCAAAACCCCATCTTTATTTAACTACTTTTCCTAGTATACATAACAGTTTTAGCTTTGCCTTTTTGTCCAATGCATGATGATAATTTTTATCATACATTCTGTTGATAAATGATAACATATGCAAAAGTTAAGCAGAAAAAATTGTGCTTAGCTTTCAGCTGTTAGCAAAGTATCTTCATAGATATATTTTGTTTAATAAGGTATGGGCAAGTTTTCAGGAATTCAGCCAATTTATGATGAGTTGTAAACTTGTAGGACATGATTTTTGTTCTCCAGGCTAGTGTTTCTCAAGAATCCAGTTTTTTGTCTTTGTGAATCCTTCCACAGATTCAATTTTCTCTTTTGTTGTCGCATTCTATTTAATGCGTCAAAGTGCCAAAAAACAATGATCATAATTAGCTAGAACCTTGTTTTTCCAGTATTCTTTATGAAAGTATTTCAGGAGAAAATGACTTGCAGTACTAGCATAAATTTTCCTTAAAAGGAAAGATGGTGGGAATATGTCAATACAGCTCCAGCTGTATGTATTTCTTTTAGGTCTAATGGGATTTTCTCTAAATTCTTCTAAACAGCTAGTGCACCTGCATCTTTACATCAATGCGTAAACTAAAAAAAGAAAAATAAGCTTTTCAATATTGTTAGACCTGAAGCTTTCCTAGCAAATTATGAGCAGTAGGTGATGTAGAAGTTCATGAGAAGGGTCAAAAATCATTCTAGTTGGAAGTTCCTTTCAGTATGTGCTGCTTGATTTGATTAACAGCTTTGGAGTTGGAATCTATGGGTTGATGATAATAGGTGAGAAAATGAGGAAAACAAAAGAAAAGGGAAATAGCACAAGCTTTTATAATGTTGTAGCTAGCTATAGCTAGCTTCAATATAATTATG
Source organism: Microcos paniculata (assembly GCA_030664755.1). Classification (NCBI taxonomy): domain Eukaryota; kingdom Viridiplantae; phylum Streptophyta; class Magnoliopsida; order Malvales; family Malvaceae; genus Microcos; species Microcos paniculata. Next base: position 23,615,973 of record CP131461.1, read on the forward strand.
TTTTTATTCTTTCTTCGTTCATTTGCATGTAGCTTTGGCAGATTATGGGAGACATGCATCAACATCGTGAACTAGCCAGCCACTACAAGAAACAATATTATTCAAAATTTTAATTTTTAGTATTTACTAGATTTTTTTTATTTATTCTAAAATTTACTAAATTAACCAGCGGAATCAATCAGATGCATATTCCTGCAAGGACATACATATAGGATTTTGATTGAATCTAATTAAATCCTATATATGCAAGAGGGAATCCCTAGAATATTACTCTATGTTGTGCATTTTTCTTCCCAATTAACCTCTTAAGTAAATAAAGGGAAACCCATATGTTGTTGCCTTTGTTGGTATTGTCTAAATTTTATTGCATTTGTATTATTGTTTGTCTAAAATTATATACATATGGGGAGTTTCTTCCAAGCTGCTTCGAGTTGAATGTTGCATGCTGGATATATATAATTGGTTTCCAGTGTCGAATATGGATCCACCGTGTCTTTTTGTTGCCTTTATATATTGGGGTAGTTAATTTTCTGAATCTTTTTTAATTTGGATTATTTCTGTATTTTTTCTCCGTTCTTCTTGTCTTTCTCAAATAATAAAGTGAAAAAAAGGGTTATTTATTAATTCTTCTTGGTGCTTTAACTTTAACTTTAACCCAAAACCCAAACCCAACTTCAACTCCAACTCCAAATTAACCGTAAGAAAAAAAAATATTTCTTTAAAGAAAGAAAATGTTGAATGATCTGTCGAAGAAATAATGAATTAAATTTGTCCTTTTTTTTATGAATTTTGTTCAGCTTATATAAGATATTTGCATAGGCAAAATCCTGAGCTGAGCAAGTTCATTATTTGGAAAGATAGATGTAATAGAGAAGAAATAAAGACTATAAACAATACATGTTGAGTTGCGTGGAAGGAACTAAGATCTTGAATTCGAGTCTTGTAAATGAAGAAAATATGTTTAAGGAGAAATTCTCTCCCTATTTAGGATCCGATGCGGTTCGAATAGGATTAATCGTAAACCATTAAATAGATACGAATACAGGTGATTGTAACAAACAAAAGGAAAGAAAGACTATGTGTAAGTTTTTTCTGAAGAACAAAGACTATGAAAGTTGGGCAAAGAAAAAATTCTCATTTAATAATGATGGGATTATATGCAATGGGAAAGTCTCTAATTAAAATTCTTAATTAATTAAACAATCATGTGTGACGATCGCATGAGAGGATTAAGATGAACCAAACTCGAGAATTTTGTAGGTTAATAATGTAATGATAATATGGCGGAGGTTTAATTATAGTTAACTAAGGAAAAGACTAACGGGTTGGTACATTTGTGTCATTTTCATCGTGAAATTTGATGATGAAAATAATACAAGGAAAGGATTTTTTTTTCTTTTTAATTAGCATGTGGATCAATATAATTTTTTTTGATCAAGGACAGAACACACTCCTTAATAAAATCATGGCAATTTTGTTGTCGATCGATATAATTAATTCAGCACTTATAAAATAAAAAAAATAAATAAATGCGTATATATAATTAAATTTAAACATATATATGCTAGTGGCTGTTTCTTAAGTTATTTATTCAAAGTAAGTTATTTGATTATATATTATAAATGTGGTAATTAAGTTCCACATTGAATAGAGATATTTGTTTTGAGTAAACAAATCCATGATTCTTTTGAAAAGTACATATCCTAATTATAACTACTAATACAATTAATTAATTAAATACGAGCATTTGGTTCAACTGATATGCTTATCGATCGATCGGCTCAAAGATCAAGCGTTCAATTTTTTTTATGAAATGCGTATTTATTTCATTCCTGAAACTGTTTAATTACAAAATATTACACATAGAGTTTTTCAATGCTCTCTCTACACAAGAGTTCTATTTTTCCTATATATCCCCAAATATAAAAGAGAAAAAAAAATATTGAAAAAAGATAAAAAACTATTAATATATACAGTTAATCAATGATGCTACTCATAAACAACCTATCATTTATTGTGTGGTTTTCTTGAAAGAATTGTCAAAATAGAATCTGCTCTTTTTTATTCTTTTTGGTATATAAACATTTAAAAATAAAGAAGGTTACTCAATCTCCAAAGTTAGAGGAAATCATCAAGTTATATTAAAATCTATGAAATTTTTTATTTTCATCAAATTTTTTTACTTTCATCTGCAAACATATTGACTTACAAGTTATTAAACATATCAATGGAACATTAATAAGGAAAGTAAAGATTTCAAATCAGAAACGTTGAAAGAAAGAATCAAGGGCAAGAACAGGGACTTAACTAATGATTTGTTATTAAACCAGGGTTATTTACTATTATAGTTATTAAACTTGTTAACTAAGAATTAATTTGTTGACTTAAATGCTCGAAAACTGCAAAAAGCATAACTTTAACAAATAAAAGATCGATATCTAATCAATTTAGTTACGAAATTTTCTTCTCAGCAGCAAGACAATGAACAAATAGATCGAAAATTCTGAAAAAAGTTGCTATGTGGAAGAGATTTATTTTTCATTCCTTGGTATGAAATATGTTTTGAATTAATGGGAATCTATCACTTTGAGTTAGGAGTTGATAAAGAGGGTTTTCGCCTGGGACGCAACTTCCATTTGTTTGGTTATTTTCAAAACCATTTTACAAGTTTGAGTTTAAATCGTTTGTGTGCTTTTTTTTTTTTGGGTTATAGGCATCCGTTTAAAGTCATTTAATATTATGAAAAGTTAAGTAATAATTGATATTTTTACCATTTATTAGAAAGTGACTAATAATTAAGCATGGTTATTAAATCTGTTGGCACAAATACCCTAGGTTATATATAACTCTTTCAATTAAGATATAAAAATAGCATCAAATATCTTTTTAATTTTACAAATAAAATATTATATCTACAATCATAATATTAAAACTAAAACCCTACCACAATATGTCATCAATTTTAAAACTTACCCTATAAATTAATTTTTTTTTATAAATTTGAGGCTAAACTTTGTGTTATGTGTGATGGGTTGAGTAGTATTTTTTAAATAAAACATAATAAGAAAAAAATAAAAAATTTTTATTATATTCATATGACATAATGAAAAAAATAAAATTTCCAACTTTATTTTTGGACCTGTTTTGAAGGAAACAAAGAAAAAAAATTGAGGATAATCTTGTTTTTAACTCATACTATGTATTAATGATTTGGTTTAATTTTTATTCTAAAACACAAAAAACCATAAGTATTTAATGCTAATTATTGATGCCTAACGTAGGCACCCATTATCAAAAGCTTTTTTTCTATAATTATATTATATATGAAAAAACCTAGCCATATGGGTCAAAATTTTTATTTCATTAATTAATTAATTATAAATTTAAAACTTCTTTGTCTTTAAAAAAGAAAAAAAAGGCTCCATTTAGTTGTAATTCAACCATTTACTGTCAAGTGATACCAGCTTTAGTTGGTAAATAAATTATTATAAAAAAGTTAATTGAATATTGTTGAGGTCAAGAAATATATAGGTATGCCAATAGTGTGCTTGCACCCAGCACCCACACGTCCAAGCCTTAAAGATGATTGGCATAGATCTAGGGTTTTTCCAAGTAGTAATTGAGATTGAGTAGAATGTATAGAGATTGAATAGATAATTATCTTTATATATATAAAGAGATAAAAAATTAGGGTTACCTTGAATCTATGATTCTCGCTTATTATAGATAAGTCTTTACTTAGATGTGAAGTAACTTAATTATAACTGATATACTTAACTAATTATATATACTAGGTTTAAGCCATCGTTCTGCATCAGGATTGTTGCAATTTAACTGAAAAATTTCAAACAAACCAACAAAATAATTGAAGAAAAAATTACCATTAAATTTTATAATCCCTATACAAAAATAGATAATATAAGAATAAAGCATGACATTGAAAGGAAAACAATAAATTGTAATTAAAATCTTTTTAGGAAAAAGAAAAGTCTTTTAAGATATTATCATAATCTTTTTATTTGTTTTCCATTTGGATATTTATATAAAAATATTAATTGTAAAAAAAAAGTTTATAGAATAATTTAATTCAAAAAAATATTTAAAAAACATTAAAATTATCATTTGGAGTTATCTGAAGTCAAATTTTGTAATTACTTTAAATACATGTAAGATATGTAGCCCAATGGCGATATGTTTGTCTATTTGAATAGCCTAGTTAGACATGCAAATTATGTTTAAATTAATTATAAGTCAACAAAAAAATTACAAAGATTCAAATCATTTTAGTTTGAATATAAATTTTCTTTTCTTACATATGCAAAAATAAATGAAGAAACCTACCTCTTGCTATGGTTATTGAATCACTTCTTTATTTTATACCTTTCTTTTCCTTTTTCCTCTTCTACCAAAGGTTGTGTGCCAAAATCTAATAATAAGCCATAATACAATACACCATATATATATATATATATATATATATATATATATATAATTGATGAACTGTTGCTTCTTTAGCCTTAATCGTTTGTAAAATGGAGCATATATATAGAATTTTTGCTGTAAAGCAATAAGCATCTGGTTCAAAGAAATAAAACATTAATTCTTCAATAAAAGAGTAAGGAAAAACACACGAGCACAAAAAAGAGTATAACTTATATTAGGATTATCTTAAAATGTGACTTTTTAGGCATCCAATAGTATTTATACACCTCATCGATTTTAGAAGACATATCACAATTATTTTATACCCCTCTACACCTAATCAATTTTGATTAATTCATAAAATTTTTTTCTTTATTTAAACTAAACCCTATAACAATAAATATAACATGAGTTGAAACTTACCCTAAAAAAATAAAAAAAATTTAATTAGTGGCTAAACTTTATTATAAGAGACCATTTTTTCAGTTTTTAGAAAAATTATTTGGTGAGAGTGAATGTATATTTAAAATCCTAATATCTTTTAAAATCAATGAAGTGTCAGTTAATTATTGGATACCTAAAAAATTTTAGAATCATCCTGATATAAGTTAAACTAAAAAAAAATTAATTTAATGGTTAGGTAAATATAGCCATGTCATCAAGAAAATGGCGAATTGGTGATATAGATATATTCAACCATACATGAGAAAGGAATGATAATTGAGACAAGATTTTTCTTTTCCTCAATTCTTACATTGACCCTAACTAGTCCCAGTTTAATTTTATTATTATTATATTATTACTATAATTTAAGATATTAAGGGTTTTGATTATGAAATCGGTATTCTATATAAGAGTATTCAACATAGTTGACTTCAAATTCACGATTGTTTTTATTTCTTCTTTCTTTTCAAAGAATTTATATGCCAATGAGGATTAACCAGAGCAATAAGAGTTTTGATTAGTGGTAAAAAACGTATGGATTTGAGTTGTTATATATGATCTTTAAGCTCGGAAAACTCCACAAAAAGGAGTCAATAAATACCTAAAGGGTAATTTTTTTCCAAAAAATATTGTAATTATAATTTAAATTTGAATGTAAATCAAAGCAGAAGAAAGCAATAAAAGTTGATATCTTACATATATTTAAAGTAGTTACAAAATCTGACTTTAGAGAGCTCCAAATGGTAATTTTGAAGCTTTTTAAATATTTTGTTAAATTAAATTATTCAAGAATTTTTTTTTTACAATTAATATCTTTAGATAAATATCCAAAGAGATAACAAACAAAAATATTATGATAATACCTTAAATGACTTTGGTTTTTTTTAAATGATTTTAATGGCGATTTATTTTTTTTTCTCAATGTTATGCTTTATTCTTATATCATCTATGACACACCTGGACCTAATCCAACTTTTTTATACAAAACGGAATAGTGTAAGACGATATATTAACTCAATAATATGTCGATCCGGATGTGTCTGATTAAGAATAGAAGTGAAAATTATGATAAGACGGAGTTGGAAGATAAGATAAGTAACCATACAAGGAAGCACTAATTGGACTTCTTTAAGTCCATAGCCAATGGATTGGATATCATTGGTGAATTGGTCGGTGGATTATGCCAGAGATCAAGATTATGAGAGGTGGAAAGGAAGGAATAAAGTCTGACTCGTGGCTCGAGTAGGCTCGGTGTCGAGCTTACCTATAAATAGGGGGAGTTAAGCTTCGACCCTCTCATTTCTCTTCTCCCTCTCTTCCTCTCCTTTCAATTGCTCTCTCAGAGTAATTTTAGACTTTTGGCCGATCCGAACAAACTGACCTAAGGATCAAGGTGAGATCTTGGTATGTTATTCTATTCACTTTAATCTACGTTTTATTACGTTTTCACGTATTTCATACATTGGTCTAGGAGAGATAAGCTCAAAGTTAGGTCTAACTTTTTAGTTAGATTCTAGCTTAGATTTGAGATCTAGAAACTTTGAGTTTGTGATTCTTGTTTTAGCTTTGGTTTACGTGTCGTAGGAAACATGGGAAATGTCTGTCTCAATTTTTGGGTCGAACTATGGGATGAGGGGCTCGAAAAACGAGAGACGAGTCACTCCCGAGCGGGACTTGGTCCAATCCCGCTCGGGAGTGGACATTTGCCCTAGAGGCAAAATTACCATTTTGCCTTAAATGTCCGATTTTGACCCCGAGATCTTGAAATACAACCAAACACCATCTTAGGTCATGCTAAAGCCTCATAGGTGCATTTATAATTTGATTATGAATGCTAACACGTATTTCCCTGTATTAGGGTTTCGGATGATCGAGTGCGACGATGCTCCGGAGGTTAAGCTACGTGGATCGTTTGGAAGTATATGAACCTCTTAACAGTATAAGTGGCTTAGATTTCAGTGCCTAACCACTAGGGTAAAACGTTTTCAAAATATAAAATAATTTTCAAATGTGTTAGGACACGGAGAATCCACCACCCACATACACACTTATTTGGTAATATACCCACGTAAAGAGTAGGATGATTTCAAAGAAAATATAAAGATTTATGTGTGTGTTTATGTTTATATGTTTTATACATATATATATATATATATATGATATTTAATGAGGATGGGAGCGAGATGAGCGATTGAGTGGATCTCGGTGCCTCGATGAGAGGGAGCGAGTGGACTGAGCGAGACATGCATGCAACCAAGTAGCCGTTGATTGCCTATTGAGGGGCACGGTGAGTGCGAGATCCTGGGAGAGGTGCGTAGGGTAACTCGCCAGGGCTCGATGTAGTTGCGTTCCACTCACAGCGATTGGCACCACCAAGGGAACGAGCTAGAGAAAGAAAATGTTTTAGAAAAGAAAAGAGTTAGCCCTTGGATTAGTAAAGCATACGACTGGTGGGTCCAGCCTTTAGTATGATAGAGGTCAGCCCATTTTATTTATATATTTATTTAAACGGTTTTAAAGCAAATTCTCATTTGGAAAATTTGAAAAGAAAAATATTTATTTTATTATTATGTTTTGGATTACCCCTGTCTCCCTAACCCTTGATGGAGATTCATTGAACCTTTGTCACTCATCTGTATCCAATGTTGATGGATGCAGATCTGCGTACGAGGATAGCAGATAGATCAGAGGCTTAGTAGGATGTGTCTGTGGCATAGGAGTAGTAATTTCCGCTGCGTAGGTATTCTTTTGAATTTGTCCATTGGTATGACTCTTAAAGTTAATTATTTTATTAAATGATTTCTAATTAAATTTTAGTACTGTTTTGTAGCGAAAATACTCAATTCATGCTTTGCGGTGCTTCGGATACGTGGCTGCAAACACGTACTTTGAGATAGCGTGGTTGTTGCCACGTGGCCGACCCCCTCCGGGTCAAGGCGTGACAATCTAATTTTTGTATAGAAATTATAAAATTTGATGGTAATTATTTCTTCAATTGTTTTGTTGATTTGTTTGAAATTTTACAGTTAAATTGTAACAATCCCGACGCGAGCGAGGGCTTAAATTTAAATATCCAAGGTGCTTATTAAATACATTAATTTTGTTGCTGATACTGATATATATTAATTATTTTTAACCACTATATCAGCCAAAACAAAATTTTTTCTCCCAGAAAGAGAAAGGGGATTAAAACAAATAGAAGAGAAGTGAGATAGCAGAATTATTTACAAAGGGGAAATCACCCGATTTGTCAGCTTAGTTTCTCTATTTTTAATGAAAAAAAAGAGGAAAATTAGCGAAAACGAAATGGTGCTTATAAAGTGACATTAACTTCTTCTGTTTCCATGGAATAATTGATCTGTTCTTTGAAAAGTGAAACTCGCTTGGCCTCTGTTGTGCCATTATTGAACTAATGAAAAAGTATATTGATGAATCACTATCCTTTCTCTATCATCTTTATTCCAAAACGCCATTCCAGTGACATTTTGTAGGTCTTGAAAATATCTAGTGTTCAGAGTCGGCAAGTAAACCAATAAGCTTGTTGCTGGAATCGTTTTATTTGAGCGGTGAAACCTCTCTGATGTCTTGTCTCCAACCAACCTAACTCAATCTATGTAACTTTCTGACATAACTTCCTATCTGGAACCAGTCCAAAATTTCCAGTGTCACCCTTAACTGTTTCTTAAAATCTTTGAAATCTAATGTTACTTAAGATATCTCTTCTAACTACCTCCAAGGAGTTCTCACGTTTACTTCCCTTCACTGCTTGAGAAATCCATTTCTTGGATTTCTTCACAAATAATTTGACTGGCCACGATGCCAATGTAGATATTGGACTCAGACGCATTGGATAAATATCCTTGTCACTCTCCAGTGACAAACTTTCTGGCCCAAATTCCACTCTAATTTTGTGTCATGCAGGCAATGAGCACATGCTTCAATTTATATATAAAACAATAGCCCGGAAGAAACTTTTCCAGCTAGTTTAGGTGTAGACACCATTTTTTGTATCAAAAAAAAAATTTTAAAATTAAAATTAAAAATTAAAAATAAATAAAAAATAAAAAATAAAAAAAAGATAAAAATAAAAAAATAAAAAATAAAAGAAATAATAATAAAAAATATATATATAAAGCCATCCCCATCGTTGATTTGAGGTTTACAACATCTACCATTGGATTAAGTCCCTGGCTCTTATAAATATCTCACTGCTTCAATAGTAAAAGGGGGGGCATGATTTTTGAGATTTTCTAGGGTTCTGAAAGTGGAGGCTTGGGGGTTTTTGTCTCAAAAAAAAAAAAAGCAGAGAATAGAAAACAACTCGGGATTCCGAGGTTGTTAGGCTAGAAACCGGTGGATTTTTGGCTGGGATTCCGCCTAAGATTCACTGGAATAGGAAGAAAAAGGCTTGGATTTGAAGTTTTTTGGGATTTTGGGTTTTATTTTTTTTCAAAAATTTGAAAGCTAGATCTAGGGTTTTTGGTTTAGAGTTTGGCAAATCGGAGTTTGGATTTGTGTTTAGGGGATTGAGGAGAATCGTTTGGGGAGATTGTGTTTAATTTCATGGTTTAGGAGACAAAATCCGGAAAAATGTTCTTGGTGTTCTTCAGTGTTCTTGGTGTTCATCAAAAGTTCATGTGAAATAGTTGGTTTTGATCCTTTTGGGGTTGATTTTCTGGGTTTAATTGTGTTTGTGGAGAAAAATTGTTCTTGGTGTTCTTGGTGTTCTTCAGAAGTTCATGTAAAAAGAGGGGTTTAGATCTGTTTTAGGGGAATTTCTGGGTTTGTTTGTGTTTGTAGAGAGAGAGAGGAGAAAAATTTCGGGTAGAGAGAGAGTGAAATCTGAAAAAATGAAAAAAAGGTTGAAAACAGTTTCTGAACATGTTTTTTTATACTGCTGGGGGCAATCCTGTCAATTCACCCTCATTAAAACATTCAGGCCCGCGTGTTTCCGCCTCAGGCCCGCGTGTCCCCGCGCCTCAGCCCGCGCACAGCTACAGTACCCGCTACAGTGCCCCGCTGCAGTGCCTCGCTACAGTGCCCGCTGCAGTGACCCCGCTACAGTGACCAGCTGTTGACCCGCGTGTTGACCCGGACCCGCTACAGTGACCCGCGTGTTGACCCGCGCCTCCGACCCGACCCGATCGCAGTGATTTGCTTTCTATTTTTTGGGTATTTTTGAAATTAATTTAATTTATTTATTTTATTTTATTATTTTTTTTACATGCTTAATTTAGACCCATTTCAATTTAACTTCATGCATGTTTAATTTAAGTTATTTTAATTTAGTTCATGCATATTTAATTTATTTAAATATATTGGTCTCATATTAATTTAGATCCATACATATGTAATTTATGTCATTTTAACTTAAATTCATGCATTTTAATTTAAGTCATTTTAATTTAGATTCATGCATACTTAATTTAGCCAAGCCCATGCAATTTAATCTAGTTCATATCGTTTTAATTTTAATCTATCCGTATTTAATTTATGTCATTTTAATCTAGTCTCATCATACTTAACCCATATTATTTTAGTTTAGCTTTATGCATATTTAATCTATGCCATATTAATTTAGTTATATGCATGCTCATACTTTACTGTCATATTATTGTCATCCATGCGAGTAATGATATGTGGGGATAGTGAGGGTCCGATCATGGCGTCCGATTCGGAAAGGTGAAAATTCACATCCGATCTGGGTTCCTAGGTAAGAGATCCATTTTGAATCAGAACCAGAATTGGGCGAGGTTTACGGTGGGTCTTGACAAAATCCTTACTATCCTTATTTTTAAAATTGATGAGATAACATTTCATATGCCATGCATTTAGGCATCTAAATAAATTATAGGTGTTAGTTTTTTTTTTTAAAAAAAAAAATAAATAAACCAATAATGATAAATTCTTAAGCCAATAAGGACAATAAAACCTTTACGTTAAATAATAAAAATAAAAGAGTGATCATCTATGTCTAGCAAAATCCTTACAAGTGGTTTAAATTATGAGGATTTAATCACGGGATCCGGTTTGGGAGGGTGAAAATTCGCACCTAGTCCGGATCTTTAAGTAAGAGACCCACTTTGAATCGGACCCAGAATTGGGCGAAATTCATAATAGGTCTCGATAAATCCTCACTGTTTTTTTAGATTGATAAGGTAGCACTTTGCATTTCAAACATTTAAATATCCAATAAAGATAATGATTTCGAAAAAAAACCTAAAAAGGGGCAAAAATGAAAAGAAAAATATTAAAAAAAAGGAAAGGGTGATGAAACGTATTTTTGAAAAGAAAGCATTACTTGTTGGCTTTAATAAAAATGTAATTTCCTAAAAGAAATAAAAAGCTTTTCTTGTTTGAATAAAATGAACTTTGGAATTTTTTTTTAAAAGAAAAAGATCAAAAATTAAAAGAAATTACCTGACATTCTTTTTAAATATTGATTTGAAAATGATAGCAATAAAACCAATAAATTTTGTCTTTGTTCAAGAACATATATTTATAAAAAAAAAATCAAAAAGATGTTTCGAAATTCGTTTCTTTCCAAAAAGTTAAAAAAGATAAAAAAAAAAACGATTTGAAAATTGCCCTTTTTTAAAACTCTTCCAAATAAAAAGAAATGTTTTGAAACATAATTTTCTTTTAACTTTTCACTAATGACAAAAAAATAAAAAAAGAAAATATCTTGAAACTTGTTTTTGTTTGCCTAAATAATAAAAATAAAAAAAAACTACTAATACGAAAGAACAAAAAAATCAAACAAAAAAGAAAAATTATAAAGACATTTTTTTAAGGCCTAAATATTATTAAATTAATCGGTACCGTCATCTTGATGGGCGTTGTGGGGGTGCTCATCCTTCCCCGCACGTAACCGTACTCCCCACTCCAGTTCTCAGTTCCGTAGACCGGGGCCTACCCAGCTTAAGTACGCCATCTAACGGCCAATGCTTAGTTAGGTAGATTCTTAATAGGTGACTAACCGCACCTAAACAAAAATGGTTAGTGGCGACTCCGTAAAATCCTTTTAAGTCCCAAATCCGTCGTCGTCTCGGGTAACGTTGCGACAGTTTGGCAACTCCACTGGGGAAATTAGTTAGAGAGTCAAGCCGGGAATTAATTTAATAATTATTTAAGCCTTAATTTTATTTATTTATTTATTTATTTATTATTTTTTTAATCTTATTTCGACATTTCGATTGCATGATTTTGCATCTCATTTTGGTAAATGCAAGATAATAAATTGGATCCTAGTTTGCATGCTAGGAATTTGATGCTTCATTTGCTCATGAATGTACATGTTTTCTTGTTGTTACTAATCTCTTTGCCTTTTGTTGTGAATAGAAGTTTATTGCTTCTAGATTAATGTGGCATTTTGGGTATATTGGTAAATTGGAAAGGTTTGTACGTTCCTTCACACACATTCACATTTGCATTACATGCATAAGTCCAGAATTGGATATCACCTATTTAGGAGGGGGCAAAGTAGCTTACTCGCGTGGGGCAACTCCTCATAGTGAGTTTCTAAGCGAAAAACCCCCACTCAAACTGAATCCTTTCCAATGAGCCTATAATGGGTTAGGATTGGAGGCCTTATTAGCCTATGATAGATGGCCAAATAAGGACAGTCTGGGCACCTTCAGATGGCATGACCATAACCATCATATAAGTCACCTGTGAGTAGCCAGATTTAGGTAGGGCCAAACCCTTAATGAGCGCAACCTTGAAATAGGACACATGAAGGAACAACTCCTACTACTCGTGCTTTTGTAATGAGGACCGTAGATTGGTCGAGCATTTTTGGCCATATTAGGATGACTACCTGCCCCAGGGCATATTTGCTTAACCCTGTTGCTTTTTTTTAAAATTAATTAGAATGGGGCATTCGTGCAAAGTCTATTTATTATCTATCCTTAATCACTACTCATGGTTTTGTTACTAATTTAAATATCTCTCTGTTATCTGTATTCTTTACATCTTCATGCATCACTAAGTTTTTTCCAAATTACATTTTGCACCTTACATTTGTACCATTAAACTTTTTCCAAATTGCATTTTGCACCTCAAATTACATCAATAAAACTTTTCAAATTTACATTCTTGACCTCATATTATTTGATTCATTGCACTATATTATATGTATATTATATGTATGATCTTGCTTTCCTTGTACATATTTGTATATCCTTTGTTTGATTTTCAATTTTCCTATATTTATGTCTGGCATGATTATTCTATATTCTTTGTTCATGTATATATTGTGTACATCTTGTATGCCAATCTTTGCTTTTAATTGCTTGTATCTTGTATATACTTCTTGCCGGTTTCCCTGCCCTTTATTTCTTGTATGTATTCCATGTCTATTTTCTAATCTTTATTTTGTTTATATATTTATTCCTTTGAATTGGACTAACCGTTTATTTGATTTGTTGATAGTATTTTCCTCTCTATCTTCCTGTTCTGTTGAGCATCATGTGGTGAAAGGTGGTTGGTAAAGGAAACCAGTCATGGCAGAAGATGGAAAAGTAGTACCTGTGGAAGTGATAGAGGACCCTGATTTTAATTGGAAGAAAACTTTGAGTTTGCTTGAGTTGCCAGAGTTGAAAGATTGTCACCACCACGATGAGCACGATCCAAAGCGAATGGATTTAAATGCTCATCTTGCCCAGGCTTTAACCTTTCACCATGCAAGCTGAATGTTGATGTGGAACGAGGGCCAGAGGACCTAGGATCTAGCTGTCTATTATCAGCATGATAGTTCACCATCTTTGCAGAATGCTGTTGAAGCAAATGACCCTCAGGTGCATGTGATGGTGCACCATGTGATTCAAAAGCAGCAGGAGGCGGGGTACCAAATGGTGGGCCAGCAAGAGGTTCACCTTGAGATATCCTAGGAGCACCAGAAAGGGGAGGAGGACCCTGATTATAAGGCCCTTGAGCACCATAGTTACTTGGGCCTCTCACAAAGGAACCAGTCGGTAAATTTTCAGGTGGAACTAAGGCCTGTCCTTGACGGGCTAAATGTCCTGGGCCCTACGGCCTAAATTGATTGGGAGGAAGTCCTGCTTTACTTAGGAGAAGTTGTGTTGCACCTTCTTCTGCTTCAAAGTTTCCACGGAGCTACAGTGTCTGCGATCGAGAGCCTAGGATCCCATTTAGTCCTCTCCACTCAGCTGAAAAGAAAAAAATTCCTTATGCCCCACCCCAACATCACGCCAGCCAGCAAGCACACCGTTGAATTCTCATTAACCGAGAAGGGCCAGCTGGTTTGGGAGCTGCGAGTTGTGGGGTAGCACTGGTCAAGGCTTTCCAAAAATCATTCTACAATATGAATGGAGGTGGAGCCAACACTCTTTCAGATGGCTACAACAAGGGAACTGCTTTGAGGGCTGAGATGGTTAGCACTTTCGTGCTTGTCTACATCGTGTCTTTGGCCACTGACCCTAAGAGAGCACCCGTGACCACGCCAGCTACACTTATTGGATGCTGCGCCCCTCGGATACTTTTACAAAGACAAAAAGCAAGGGAAGACAAGAAAAGGAGAGCCTGGTTAAAAAAAAAATTAATTAACAGCTATCATTAAAAAAAGAAGAAGAAAGCCAACGGGTAAAAAGAAGAAAAAAAGGGACTGGTTTGAATAAGAGGCTTCAGCCATTCTTTCAAAAGAAAATAGAAAAAAGAAAAGGGAGAGCACAGCGAGAAGGCTTCAGCATTTTCTCTTCAAGAAACAGAGGGAGAGCACAAAGGTAAAGGTTGGAGCATTTTTCCTCAAAAAAAAAAAAACAAAAAACAAAAAAGGAGAGAGCACAACAAAGAAAAGGAGAGAGCTTCAGACTTCCTTCAAACAGAGAAAAAGAAGAGAACAGAGCAGAGAGACGACTAATCCCACATTCAGATTGCAGTCTAGGAAAATGGCTGAACAGAACTCAGAAATAGAAAATCTCCGACGCATGAATGAAGACTTAGCCAAGCAGTTAAGGGATGCAATCGGGTAGTTAAAGCAGTTAAGGGATGCCATGGATAAAATCAGGGAGTTAAGCCAAATAGTCAAGGAAAAGAATGCCAGTGCTTCTAATCATGAATCTCCAATTTACCCAATAAATTCTGGACCAAGTACAGTCCCCTCAGCTGCACAAAATCCTCCAATCCTCAACATACCTATTCCACCATCTGCATCAGATACCCAAAATCAAATCCCACCCCCACCACCACTTGGAACATACTCTTTCGCATCTCTGTTGCCTACTACTAGTAGGGGATCTCCATCTACAACTCAACAAATTCCTCCTCCCATATACACCGTGGCACCTCCTGTTCCTAGATTTGCCCCAACCAATCCTGTAATTGTGCCTGATGAACAGTTTGAAAGAGAGATTGGCGGAGCTGAAAGCCAGAAAATATTGAATCAGATAGAAGAGCGGCTTAACGCCATGGAGGACACTCATACTTATGGCACTACTGATGCATATGAGTTGAGTTTAGTTGATGGATTGGCGATCCCAAAGAAGTTCAAAGTGCCTGAATTTGAAAAGTACAAAGGGACTACATGCCCTAAAGACCACGTTGCCATGTACTGCCGAAAGATGGCCGCTTATTCCCGAAATGATGAACTATTGATTCATTGTTTCCAACACAGCCTCACCGGGTCAGCAATACGGTGGTATAACAAGTTGGATAGGAGGGGTATTCATTCTTGGAATGATTTGGCTCGGGCTTTCATCGATCAGTACAAGCATATGACAGATTTAGTGCCCGATAGACTGACTTTACAGAATATGGAGAAAAAGTCTTCTGAGTCATTCACTGAATATGCCCAAAGATGGAGGGACATGGCAACTCAGATTCAGCCTCCTTTAACTGAGAAAGAGATGTCATGGCTATTCATTAACACCTTAAAAGCTCCATATTATTTCCGTATGCTAGATGGCGGCATCATGAGTTTCAATGACACGGTCTTAATTGGAGAAATGGTGGAGAATTCGCTCAGGACCGGTAAGTTAGATGATGGGGAGTCCAGTGCAGCCAAGGAGAGTTCCAAAGAGAAAAAAGGCGAAGCGAGCACTAGCAGATGTGGAGGATACCAACAACACCAACAACCCCAATGCCAACAATGCCAACCCCAATACCATTCCGCCGATTTCACACCACCTCAGAACACTTATCAGTATCCTCCTCCCAACTATACACAACCTCAAAATGCTTGCCAATACCCAGTGTCCAGCACCATTTCCACTGCTCTAAGACCAAACACCAAAAACCGGAATCCAAGACCACCAAAGAAAAGGAAACAGTTTACTCCCATCCCCATGACTTACACAGAGTTATACACCGAGCTATTGAATAGCAAGATGATTGAACCGGTTCAGTACTCGACCCTTTTACAGCCTCCATATCCTACATGGTTTGATGAGAATGCAACATGCGCCTATCACTCAGGAGCCAAAGGGCATAGTACTGAAAACTGCACGAGATTGAAAGAAGTGGTACTTGAGATGATCAAGGAAGGTCATTTGACTTTTGATACCGGTGTGCAGTCCAAGCAAAACATGGGTCTGGCAATTAGCACCAGAGACCAATCTGAACAATTTGGAGGCTTTTAGGATGCCGATAACAGAATTTGACATGTGTTGAGCCTCGATTTCGTCTTTTATTCCACACTTCTGCCTAAGAGTGTTGGTGGTTGATCTCCATGTGTTGTGGGCTTAATTTCTCTGTTTGCTTATCATTTATGATTTAAATGTCATGCATTTTTGCAAAACGGCACTCAAAGCACATGTGTATCAGAGAATGGGTTTAAGAAGCAATTACAAGAAATGTTTCACAGGTCTTAAGTCAGATTGAGCTTGGATGCTATCTTGAACCTTAAGAAAGAAAGAGAATGAGCATGTATTGAACACTCTGCAGCATTATCATCCTATCATCACATTGTCATTATCATCATTCCATTATCACATTGTCATTACTTTGTCATTAACTCATCATCGTTGTCATCTCATCAGTGCTATCATATTATCATAATCTTGTCATTTTATCATTCACTCTATCTAGGGTCATCATATTTGTCATTTTTGCCCTAATTTTGAGTCATCATCATCATCCTGCCCTAATTTGGGGTCATCAGTATCATTTTTGCCCTAATCTTAGGTCATCATCAACATTCTGCCCTAATTTGGGGTCATCAGTATCATCATACCATAATCCTGGGTTATCATCATCACATCATTCAAAAAAATTTTTCATTAAATGCATTTCATCGCATTTATATCTTACGCATATTAGTAATTTACATGTCCATACATTCATCCAACCATTCATACATGGCATTTCATGCATACAAGTATGCAAGAGTTTTTGATAATAAAGGAAAAGATTGACATCTTTGCCAATAGGTGTCATCATGTCGTGATAACTCTTCATGGATCGTGGAACTCTGTAAATAGTATGCCAAGCAGGGGCAATTTCTAATCCTTTTCACTCTTGTACATAATGTTACTTTTTCTTAGCCTTGTACATAGTGTCACTTGAAAACAATAAGTTTTAGATATTTGAATTTTAAAGGGTAAACTTTAGATTTCGAAAATCATGTCATAGTGTTTTAACTTGGATTTTCATTGTAAATATTGACATCTTTTGGATTACATGCCTTTTTGGAATAAATGATTTGTGTTATCCATTTTCCATTGTCACATTTAAAAAAAAAGAGAAGAAGTGAAACCTTTTTTTTTTTTTTTGAAAAAATAAAAAAGGATTTCATGAAAAGTTGGTGATTGCTTTCAGAAGTAATTCTTAACAAGTCTTTCAAACCATCTTTCTTGCCATTCATTGTCATTTGAATAAAATCTCATAAATTGAGACTCGAAGTAAAAATAAGGCATAAACCTTGGAAACCATTTGAGAGAGTCAATATTCTTCATCTGGGTAATAAACAAAAATGATTGTTTAACAAGATGCTTGCTTAACTCTAAAAAAGTGACATTTTGATATGTGTCAACACTGCACTAGAATTTTGAATTCATTGCTTCCTTGTCTTGAAATCAACCATGTTCTTTGAATCCATAATGCCCATATGCTTCCCAATTTCCTTGAAACTCAAAAGTGACTGAAATGAATGACTTTTGAACACATTACCTTCCTGTTTCAAAATGAGCTCACCTTGATTTTCTTGAAAATAAGTAACCTTTGCTGCCAAGGTGTTCATTCACCCACCTTTGGGGACAAAATGATCAGAAAGACCAAAGTCACTTTGTAAGGTCCCGATATCTCTTTGCTATCGAGACAAATTGCTCAGATTGATTGCCTTAGGGTGGAAATGTCATATTCTGTGAAATTCTCATGACAAAAAAAAAAGAGAGAAAAAGAATAAAAAGAAGAATGTTGATTGCATCATCATGCACGTGATGTTTTAGGATTTTGAACAAAGTTTTCAAAAGCTTTCAAAAAATTATTGTTACGTTTTTCTAAGGTATTGCTTTTCGATGAAGATAGCCGTACTTGAGAAGACAAATGGCCATTTTTCATATCCCCTTCACTTTGAGAAAATTATCCATTGCTGTCCCCTTTGAGCCTAAATGAATTTTCTTTCTAATGAACCCAATCAAGGATCACCCCTCACATTGGGGGCAAATGCAAAAAAAGAGTTTGTTTAAGCAAAAACAAGAAGAGCCTTGCATGTAGGCGAAGGAAATGATGCTCCAAATTAATGAAGAAGTGCTCGGTAAGTCAAATACGGAGAAAAAAACCTTGAACCCATTTTGTTAAAAAAAAAAAAAGAAGAAGAAGAAGAAGAAAAGAAAAGAGACAGAGAAAAAGAAAAAAAAATGGCAAATTGAAATGAAAAGACTAATGGGATAGAGGCAAATGAGAAATCAAGCATGAAAAAATGAATTCTTCATATGGCCGAAAAGTGATCCTTGATTCAGTTACCTTGAAATACTTTTTGGGCCTGTTTATCCTTTCTTTCTGAACCCTCAACCATGGCCTACATTACGTGCCTTGAAAAGTCCATTTTGATCAAGTGTGGATACTTTAATTGAAGAGCATTTCTTTAGAAGAATAGATCTTTTACACTGAACCATTTTTTTTTTTTTTAAAAAAAGACTATTTGAATGAATTTTGAATTTTCATGTGCATGATGAGGCAGTCATTGAGAAAAAAAAAGAGCGAAAAAAAAAAGAAGAAGAAAAAGAAATGAAATGATGTGGCTCTAGGGTGAAAACTCGAAAGGGCAGTCTAGAGCAGAAATGAGAATTCATGAGATCACCCAAGATTTGACTAAGATAGTAAAATGAGTTTTAGAAATGAGCAATACCACTTGGGGCATCCAAAATGATAAACCCCATAAGATGAGATATCTTTTTGAACTCTAAATATGGAAACTTGGGTCACACCTCTCTTTGATACCAATCTCACAAAATCTCAAGCCTTTCATGTTCAAGTTTTGACTCATATCAAGATTGTCAAGTTAAGAGATTAAGCAAGCATAAACTTGATCTTGTTTTCAAGACAGATTTTTTTTAAAAAAAAATAAAAAATTCTGATTTTAAAAAAAAAAAGAAAAAGAAAAAAGTTAATTGTAAGCCTAGATGAAGAGATATTGAAATTCTCTCTTTCATGAGACAATAAATAGCCTCTTTGGAACCCATTGCTGTTGAAACCCATTTAGGAATTTAAAATAGCCTGTTCACCCACAAGGATATTCTGAAAAGCAATCACCAACTTTCAAGATATCTGAATTTCAAAATATGAATAATAGATATTTGAATGCTTTGTAATTTGATGTTTTCTTAAATAAATAGTGCTTAAGTGTAAAGCAATTTTTGATCATTATCAAGTTCATTTATTTAGATGTGAAATTGAAATTTGATTTGATGCACATATGAATTTTGAACCTTTATTGATGTCTATGTCAGGAAAAATTCAAGATGTGAATGGGGCAAAGCGAATGTCAAAGAAAGTCAAGATCAGGAGCAAAGATAGACTCAAGCTCTACTGACCGAACAAAAGGACTGAGTGTTGGGGCAAACGGAAAAAACAGGGAAGTCCAATGAGAATCACTCTCCTTTTAAATTCAACTTTGAATCAAGCATACATGCATCCATGCATCCATGCACGAGACATCTTACATGCATTGGAAGTTCATGATGTTTTTCTTAGAAAGAAATTAATGAAAAATGATGATTATGGCTTGAGGAGAATGAATGGAAATGACAAGCCTTTGAAAAGGAAATTCAATCATTTGAGATCACGACAATTGTTTCATTGAAGAGGCCAAATCATGGCTCTTGTTTCATTTTGAGACCTAATTTAGGTTCTCTCAATTTAATTTTTCAGTGGGAGACCGAGTCACGGCTCTCGTTTCATTTGGTGACCGAATCACGGCACTTATTTCATTAAAGAGGCCAAATCATGGCTCTTGTTTCATTTTGAGACCTAATTTAGGTTCTCTCAGTTTAATTTTTCAGTGGGAGACCGAGTCACGGCTCTCGTTTCATTTTGGTGACCGAATCACGGCACTTATTTCATTGAAGAGGCCAAATCATGGCTCTTGTTTCATTTTGAGACCTAATTTAGGTTCTCTCAGTTCAATTTCTCAGTGGGAGACCGAGTCACGGCTCTCGTTTCATTTGGTAACCGAATCACGGCACTTATTTCATTGAAGAGACCAAATCATGGCTCTTGTTTTATTTTGAGACCTAATTTAGGTTCTCTCAGTTTAATTTCTTAGTGGGAGACCGAGTCACGACTCTCGTTTCATTTGGTGACCGAATCACGGCACTTATTTCATTGAAGAGACCAAATCATGGCTCTTCTTTTATTTTGAGACCTAGTTTAGGTTCTCTCAGTTTAATTTCTCAGTGGGAGACCGAGTCACGGCTCTCGTTTCATTTGGTGACCGAATCATGGCACTTATTTTATTGAAGAGACCAAATCATGGCTCTTGTTTTATTTTGAGACCTAATTTAGGTTCTCACAATTTATTTTTTCATTGGGAGACCGAATCACGGCTCTTGTTTCATATAAGAGACCAAATCATGGCTCTTGTTTTATTTTGAGACCTAATTTAGGTTCTCTCAGTTCAATTTCTCAGTGGGAGACCGAGTCACGGCTCTCGTTTCATTTTAGTGACCGAATCACGGCACTCATTTCATTTTGAGACCAAGTCATGGCTCTTGTTTCATTTTGAGACCTAATTTAGGTTCTCTCAGTTTAATTTGTTCAGTGGGAGACCGAATCACGGCTCTCATTTCATCTAGAGATCAAATCATGTCTCTTGATTCATTCTGAGGCCTGGTTTAGGTTCTAAAGATTCATTTAGTGTATTGAGAGACCGAGTCACGGCTCTCGTTTCATTTAAAGGCCAATTTATGGCATTTGATTTGTTTGAAGACCAAAGTTTTGGCTTTTGAAAAGTTCAAAAAGACATGGTGTCTACGTCTTGGACCATTTCCTAATTATCTAGAAGCAAGCTTCATGATCATTAGCAAACGCTCCAAGAGGGGCAGCTGTAGACACCATTTTTTGTATCAAAAAAAATTTTAAAATTAAAATTAAAAATTAAAAATAAATAAAAAATAAAAAATAAAAAAAAAGATAAAAAATAAAAAAATAAAAAATAAAAGAAATAATAAAAAAAATATATATATAAAGCCATCCCCATCGTTGATTTGAGGTTTACAACATCTACCATTGGATTAAGTCCCTGGCTCTTATAAATATCTCACTGCTTCAACAGTAAAAGGGGGGGGGCATGATTTTTGAGATTTTCTAGGGTTCTAAAAGTGGAGGCTTGGGGGTTTTTGTCTAAAAAAAAAAAGCAGAGAATAGAAAACAACTCGGGATTCCGAGGTTGTTAGGCTAGAAACCGGTGGATTTTTGGCTGGGATTCCGCCTAAGATTCACTGGAATAGGAAGAAAAAGGCTTGGATTTGAAGTTTTTTGGGATTTTGGGTTTTATTTTTTTTCAAAAATTTGAATGCTAGATCTAGGGTTTTTGGTTTAGAGTTTGGCAAATCGGAGTTTGGATTTGTGTTTAGGGGATTGAGGAGAATCGTTTGGGGAGATTGTGTTTAATTTCATGGTTTAGGAGACAAAAAAAGGAAAGGGTGATGAAACGTATTTTTGAAAAGAAAGCATTACTTGTTGGCTTTAATAAAAATGTAATTTCCTAAAAGAAATAAAAAGCTTTTCTTGTTTGAATAAAATGAACTTTGGAATTTTTTTTTTAAAAGAAAGAGATCAAAAATTAAAAGAAATTACCTGACATTCTTTTTAAATATTGATTTGAAAATGATAGCAATAAAACCAATAAATTTTGTCTTTGTTCAAGAACATATATTTATAAAAAAAAATCAAAAAGATGTTTCGAAATTCGTTTCTTTCCAAAAAGTTAAAAAAGATAAAAAAAAAACGATTTGAAAATTGCCCTTTTTTAAAACTCTTCCAAATAAAAAGAAATGTTTTGAAACATAATTTTTTTTTAACTTTTCACTAATGACAAAAAAATAAAAAAAGAAAATATCTTGAAACTTATTTTTGTTTGCCTAAATAATAAAAAAAAAAAAAACTACTAATACAAAAGAACAAAAAAATCAAACAAAAAAGAAAAATTATAAAGACATTTTTTTTAAATTAATCGGTACCGTCATCTTGATGGGCGTTGTGGGGGTGCTCATCCTTCCCCGCACGTAACCGTACTCCCGACTCCAGTTCTCAGTTCCGTAGACCGGGGCCTGCCCAGCTTAAGTACGCCATCTAACGGCCAATGCTTAGTTAGGTAGATTCTTAATAGGTGACTAACCGCACCTAAACAAAAATGGTTAGTGGCGACTCCGTAAAATCCTTTTAAGTCCCAAATCCGTCGTCATCTCGGGTAACGTTGCGACATTAGGAAAAATTGCACATCTCCAATTTCCAACGATAGCTTCAGAACTCAGGAGGTACGACTTCATCGGAGAAATTGCAAACGAGTTGATGAAGGGTGCCAAGACATGAGTTATATATATCTGGACATAAGTGCATGTACAGCTATCTTGACGGCTATTTACCCCCGGTTATTAGTAGTAAATAATCATAATAGTTACCTAATTTTCCGAAGTAACAGATTATAGGAAGACTTGAATTCGTTGAAGACCTCCAAAAACTTTACGTTCTCGATCAGTTAGAATCAAATTCCTTATAACGAATTGATCCTTACAAATTAGAGGTACAAGTTGCATAGACTTCGCTGCTAATCAATACCGACAAATAATTGGGCTCAATATGCTTATTATTATTAGTGATACTGTTGACCCAACCAATGTGGAATTTCTTGGTTAAAACTTACAATTTACCTTATGTATTGATGCTGAAGTCAGCATAGTGGGCTGGCCAAACGATTTGCAGCATCTTTGGGTGGTCCTATATAATAGTGGCATAGGGCAATTAGGAATATGATTTCGATATATTAATCATAATGGGTTACCCGGGACTCGAACCCGGAACTAGTCGGATGGAGTAGATAACTTCCTTGTTAAATTAAAAAAAAAATAAGTAAAGCAGAAAAAAATCCCTCCCCAAACCGTGGCAACTTTATCTGTCAGGATCCGGAAAGCCTTCCATCTCAATTAGGCCTTTTAAACGGGCTGGACTCTGTGCTCCAATGATAACTTTTTTGCCAATCCCTCACATAATGCCCTATGTGGTAAGTTCCCAGCAAGCGTTGGAAAGCTCATCAGTAGCTTGGAGTCGGTAGACACCAGTTTCAACAATTTCGATGGAGACTAGAGAGATCCCAAGTTCCCAACAACGTTAGCACTATTGCGTCAGTGTCTACTTTATTGCTTGTCAGAGTAACATGAACTTGAGTGGAAACATTCCTACCTGGGTCATGTTTGATGCATTGAGCAGAGATGGATTAGCATAAATTTTTACTTGCTGGCGCAGCTGCAGGGTGCTGGTGAGATTTAAAGAAGTGAAACAGTCAAGTGACAGGATCACAGCTCTTCAGATGTCAGATGCCGCTTTCATATGTAAAGTTCAGTTAAGTACATAATTCAGGATGACAGTGCACCAATATTAACTTTAATATCAAAATTAATCACTTCACTGCTCTTTGGTAAATGGAAACAGACATTTTTTCTCAATGAAAAAAATTAGACTTAGCACCTCTAATATGAAGAAGGTTTTTCTTGGCTGGTCCTAAATGAATGAACCCATATTTGACTTAACTTTGATGGAATTGTCCTTTTTTCCTTCACATCACTAGTGGGCTGCTATCTGAAGATGGAATTGTCCTTTTTCCTTCACATCACTAGTGGGCTGCTCTCTGAATGTCTTTGTATAATTGTATTGCCATTTATAGACTTCTTTTCTTTTCAATTTTCAGGAGCTTCACATGTATAAAAACTATCGGTTGAGAGACTTCCTGTAAGCAATATTCTCCTGATTGGTTTACACATGGTTTGATTTCAGCTGGCAATTCCAAGAGTAAATATACTCTAGACATTCTTCTCAGTAATCGAGAAACAATTGATGGACAAACTTCGTATGAGAACATTACATGTGAAATTAAAAACAATGAACAATGCTAATTAAGATCCAATCAAGTGATAATTATGGAGCATTATTGTCTACAGAAATCCTCAATAGTATCATTTATGGCGTGTAATTTGTTGCCTATCAAGTCAACTTAGGGCCTTATTCACGCAAAAGTCAAGAAAGTTGAGATTCAGGAAGATAAAACCAACTTAAGCAGATATTGTCGTGCACATCAGCACATAATACTGAATTTTGAACGAAGTTGACTTCCACTGTAGTACTAGGGACCATGAAACAGGTATCTGCCACTTTCGTTCGCTGTCCGCATAAATTGGTTATTTCACCCTTAAGTTTATACGTCAGAATTCAATAATACAAAATTTTCATTTCACTCACTGTTCAGCAAAAACAGGCCAAATATGCCATCCGATAGTAAACTCCTTGTCCATGTATCCTTCTTGTTTATCTTCTCTGAACAATATTCGATCGTTAATGCTTGCCATGATGCTGAAAGAGAAGCATTGTTAAGCTTCAAATCACACCTTACAGATCCATCAAATAGGTTGGCTTCGTGGCAGGGCCGGAATTGTTGCAGCTGGTGTGGTATCCAAAGTTCAGAATCTCTTCATGTCAAGTCTATCAACCTTAGGAACCGAAGTCCGGCCAGATTCATTATGAACATGAATTCGGAAGTTGTTTAGAATTCTGACTCCACCTCTACAGCCATTCTGGCTCCATTCCTTGCTATCTCTTCTCCTTAACCTATATATATCACCCACCTCACCTTGACCTCAGTTTTAACAATTTCAAGTTTTCAAAGATTCCACTAGGCTTGTCAAATCTCACACGATTAACTTGCCTCAATCTCTCAAATGCTAGATTTAGTGACTCCATCACGAGTCAGTTTGCAAACCTTACTTCCCTTAAGTGGCTGGACATTTCATGTTTTTTCGATTTCTCATACTTTACCATAAAACTGTCTTCCACGCCGACAATGCACTATTCAGGTGCTTTCTATACGTACAGAAACAGGGGAAGGCTTTCTTCCTCCAATCTGAACTGGTTGCAGGGGCTCACTAATCTCAAGAAACTAGTGCTGACTGGCGTTGACCTATCAGTGGCATTTCAGTCAACTCAGTGGGCTAAATGCCTAAATCCCTGTCAAATCTTTCCAAGCTTGGGTTGCTTCAGCTGTCAAATTGTGGAATATCTTGTAAGATTCCTATTGACCAGCTTCTCAACCTCACCCATCGCTCTGATTTGATTGTGGATTTTAATTCTTTCAAATCCGCCATTCCTAACCAGTTAGCCAATCTAACCTCTTTCTTAACCCTTGATCTTACCTGATCGAACCTACAAGGCCCCATCCCTTATCTTTCTCAATTGAAAAAGCGTTATGTAGGTAACAACTCTGGTCTTAACCTCGATATGCATTCCATGTTTGCAGTCCCTTGGCCTCATTTAGAAGTCCTTGATATATCATCTATTCAAGTTCACAGATCGATCCCGCCAGCAATTGCCAACATGACCTCCTTACGTGAATTGATGGCACACAATTGTATGATCCGAGGCTAAATTCCTGCTTCCGTGATGAACCTTTCTAGATTAGAAAAATTGTCCCTGAGTGAGAACAATTTAAGTGGTCAGCTTTCACCTTCGATATCCAGTTTAAGGAGCCTGAATTATATTTCTCTGAATGTTAACAACGTTTTTGGAACCATCCCCGATTTGATTTGCTACTTGACCTCTCTAGAGTGTCTTGCCTTGGCAAATAATTCT
Source organism: Microcos paniculata (assembly GCA_030664755.1). Lineage (NCBI taxonomy): Eukaryota > Viridiplantae > Streptophyta > Magnoliopsida > Malvales > Malvaceae > Microcos > Microcos paniculata. Next base: position 23,642,130 of record CP131461.1, read on the forward strand.
TTTACTGGAAGCTTACCTGACTGACTCAGGCAACTCCTAAAGCTCAATTTTCTTTATATAAGTCCAAACAAAATGATCGGGATAATCCCTTCACTTTTTGCCTTGTTCCAAAACTCCACTCCAAAAATGGTAAACCTCGGTGGCAGCGGACTTCAAAATAGACCAACTACCATTTTCACCCAAGTTTCAACCAATCTTTTTGTCCTTAGATTCATGCAATTTAGAAGGAAAAATCCCAGATTTCATTGCCAACCTGACCAAACTAAGATATTTTGCTTTAGCTAGGAGTAGGCTATCAGGACCAATTCCCTTTTGGCTGTTCATTTAAGTTACTTAGATATCTCTCTTAACAACCTTCAAGGGGTTCTGCCACCTAACATCAAGCTGAAATCAATTTTTTCACCCACAGCTCTGAAGGCAACAGACAACCAACTTCATGGACGTATCTTTTGGGGCTTTCACAACATAGAAGCTTTGGATTTATCCAGAAACAACTTAACAGGCGACTTACCAACTCAGTTTGGACAAAAGATACTTGTCCCTCTCCGGTCATTTGCCGCTCTCCCTTTGTCAAGAAACCAATGAACTTATTCTCCTTCATCAGTCTAACAAGTAACAACAATATCGAAGGAACAATTCCCACCACCATAGGGAATTGCACATCGATCTCTAATTTATTTAAACTTGGTTGGAAAAACTTCCATGGAGGCATTCCAAAGGAGCTGCAAGGTGCCAAAAATCTTAGTCATCTTGATGCAAGTGGAAATCAATTGGATGGTCCTTTCCCTTCCGTTATTGCCAGACTTCAAAAACTGGAAGTTCTTAAAATGGGGCATAATAGATTTGAAGGAAAGCTCCCTCAATCCATTAGAGATCTCCAAGACCTTAGGATTCTTATTTTAGAATACAACTTCTTCTCCAGTTCAATCCCATAGGAGATAAACAAGTAAGAAAACCTACAATTCATTAGCTTTTCCAACAAAAGACTGTCTGGTCCTATCCCTAAAAGGCTATCAGGTTTGAAGACAATGATAACGCGATCAAAGGACGTCTTCTTGGCTACATCATCCAAATATTGTTTGTTGGCGTCCAAGTGTCCATAATTGTCAAAGGATCGTTTCAGCAACTTGAATTGGTCCAAACATTCCATAGTGGGATGGATCTTTCATTGAACAGCCTCAACGGAAGCCTTCCATTTGAATTAGGCCTTTTGAAAGGGCTATACATGTAAATATGTAATCTCTCGCACAACTCCCTGTTTGGTAACATCCCATCCAGCATTGGTAACATGAGTCACTTGTAGTCACTGGACCTCAGTTTCAACAAACTAAGTGGGAAGATCCCTACTGCTTTGACTTTGTTGGATTCGCTCTCTACTTTAAGCTTGTCCTACAATAATCTAAGTGGGAAAATTCGGACAGGACCACACTTTGACACTTTGAGCGGAGATGGATTTGTTAATCATGTCATGATGTGTTATGTTATATGTTAATTAAATAGTTTTGTGTACATGTTTTATACCCTTAACACGATTAATTATTCGTATCGTATTTATGTATGACTAAATAGTTATTAATGGTACACGTTTATACGATACGAACACGACGTGAAACACGAATTGTCAGATTTAATTTACTTACACTGGGAACAAGTTCTTATGTGGAGCTCCTGACTCTGTCTACTGTGATAACAAAGGGTTGTCCCGTCCGAAAATTGTTGATATGGAAGTCACTAGACAGTGGAACTTTCTTTATGGAATTGTGATTGCAGGCTATGGGGTTGGCTTTTGGGGGTTTTTTTGGGTTTTTGTACTTCATGGATGGAAATTGAAGGATGAGGTATTGGGCAGCTGTGGATGAAACTGTAGCCATAATCATTAGATGTTGTAAATTATTATTATTTGTTAGTGTTGATGACTCAAATCACTAGAAGATTTAATTCAGAGATTTATTAGGGATATTGCTTGGTGGATAAGACGACTTGTTGGCCAAGAAATCTTAGATTTTCTTATTGACCAAGTTTATGTTGATATAAATAGTGAGGGTTTCATTAGGGTTTGGTATGAGAGAAAGATGTAAATAGATTTATAGGTTTTTAGGTGGACACCCCATAGGACCAAAGGATGATCCTGTAGGTTTGTATGATTGTTTGATTGTTATAAACCAAGCAAATATGCTCAAGATTATTTGGATGTGTTTGTGTTTGCTTGGTTGATTAGATTGGATTGAGTGCTCGTGAGATTGTTCATGATTGTTGATATAATCTCTATAACTAATGGATCTTTTCTCTCATCCGTAGATGTAGGCAAGTTAAGTGCCGAATCATGTAATTTCTTATGTCTTGTATAGATGGTTTATTGTTAGATTATGCTTTCACTTGCATGATTGGTTGGATGATTAGTTGATTGAAGGATTAGTTGATTGAAGTTTGGGACGTAACAAGTGGTATCAGAGTAAGGTGTCGAGGTTGCGAGATTGTGAGAATTGGTTAGAAGAAGACACAACACCAAGTTGGAGCCAAGTTAGAAGTCGCAACCTAACTTGGTTAGAACTTAATTGGAGTTGTGTTCATGATGATAAAGATTTCACTTGTTCGTGCTCAAATTGGATGTGGATGGAAAGCAAGCTTGGATTCGGATTTGATGATTGAAGATGTTGCAGTGAAGATGAAGACACACAAGGAGATTGACATGAGACTTTCATCATTGATGGAGCCAAGCATATCCTAACGGAGATTGAAAATTGAAGATTTGAACGAATTTGAGTCGAGGTGGAGATTGTTAGGGTTGGTGACTCAAATCCTTAGAAGATTTGATTGAGAGATTTTTAGGGATATTACTTGTTGGGCAAGTAAACTTGTTAGACAAGAAATCTTAGATTTTCTTGTTGACCAAGTTTGTGTTGATAATAGTAAGGTTTTCATTAGGGTTTGGTATGAAAGAAAGATGTAAATAGAGCTATAGGGTTTTTGGGTAAGACACCCTTTAGGACATAAAAAATAGTCCTATGAGTATATATGATTGTTTCCTTATTAGAAATCTAGTGAATGTGCTCAAGATTGTTTGTTTGAATGGGTTTGTGATTGTTGTATGATTAGATTGTGAGTTATGTTCAAGATTGCGACCTAACTTGGTTAGAACTCAATTGGAGTTGTGTTCGAGATTATAATGATTGAAGATATTCCCTTGTTCGTGTTTAAATTGGATATGGATGGAATGCAAGATCAGATTCGGGTTTGTTAGATCGTGATGCAGTGGAGATGAAGACACACAAGAATATTGATATGAAACTTTTATTGTAAGTGGAGCCAACCATACCCAGATAAAGATTGAAGAAATTGAAGATTAAAGATTTGAAAGAATTTGAGTCAAGGTAGAGATTGTTAGGGTTTGTGACTCAAATCCCTAGAAGATTTGATTGAGAGATTTTTTAGGGATATTACTTGATCAGTAAAACGACTTGTAGGCCAAGAAAATCTAATTGGGATAGGGTTTCTTATTTGTTAAGTAAGGTCAATATAAATAGTGATGGTCTCATTAGGGTTTGGTATGAAAGAAAAATATAAATAGAATTATTCGATTTGGGGTGAGACACCCCATAGGATAAAAGATGGTCTTATGGGTGTACATAATTGTTTGATTGTGTTAGAAACCAAGCGAGTATGCTCAAGTTTGTTTAGATGGATTTGTGGTTTGTTTGGTTGATTAGATTTGATTGAGTGACTGAGTGCTTGTGAGATTGATGATTGTAACTTCTATAACTAGTGGATCTTCTCTTTCATCCGTGGATATATATAGCCAAGTTAAATGCCGAACCACGTAATTCTTGTGTCTTGTGTGAATGATTTATTGTTTGAAAATGTTTCCACTTGCATGATTGGTTGGATAGTTGGTTGATTAGGGTTTAGAACCTAATATTACTAGCAATCTTCTTTGAGTTTGGTACTTTGCAATTTTTCACATTCAAATAATTAAGGACTTTTAATCCTTTATAATTAATTTATAAAGTTGTTTTCTTTTTTCTTTTTCTTTTTCTTTTTCTTTTTCTTTGAGAATTAAAACTGTTTAATATATTTCCTAAAAAAAACAGTAATATATTATGTTTTTACAAAATTCTCATATTTACCTTAATCAATTTTTTTAAAAAAAAGTGCAAATCACTCCTTTCTTCCTCATTGAGAATACAAAATTTTGAAAATTTTATCCCATGGTTTTATCTAAATAGACTATATTATTATTATTGTTGTTGTTGAAGTTAATAAGATGTTTAGAGTTATGTTAATGTGAGAATAGTACGATTGCCGGATACTGGAGGTTTAAATTCAAAAAATAAATAAATTAAAGACAAGAAATAAGATATGTGAGAGGAATGGTATTTTAAGAATCACTCAATTTTTTAATTATAAAATTCATGTTAAAAATTAAATAAAACTACCATCAAGATTGGACAAGTTTTGGAGTTGACCTAAATATATAAGTATCTTAAATTATGATAAATTGACAAGTGATATAACTCTGAAATTTCTCTCATTCTGTAACAAAAGTTTTTTTTCATTTATCCTATTGAAGTTGCCAAGAGATATATCAGTGAACCCCACAAGAAAAAAAAAAAGGTTCTACATCTTTTTCTTTTTTTTAATCTTAAAATTTCTTATTTTCTTTTTCTTTTTTCTTTGTGTTTTTGTACTTTGTTTTTCCCTTTTTTTTTTCATTTACGTCAAAATAGATATTCTAACTTGACACCAGGGACAAATTACTTCTCTCCTTATAGAGACTATTCTTTTATTTTTTGGCCAAAATCTTTATGGAGACTATTCAAGATAGATATCGACAATATATTAACCAATGGTTGACTACCCAAATCAGCCCTCAAATTATACAAAAAAAGATAATTTGACCTTTAAACTTTTATTTGAGATAATTGACCCCTCAAACTATTTTTTTAAGACAATTAATCACTCAAACCTTATTATGGGACAATATAATCTTTAATGCAAATTGAGGGCTCTATTCAATTAAGGGTTTCATTGTTTCAAAATAATAATTTAAGAGGGTTAGTTATCTCAAAATAATATAGTTTTAGCGGATTAATTGTATTAAAAGAATAGTTTGAAGGATCAATTGTCCCAAAATAAAAATTTACAAGTTAATATGTCTAAATAGATATAATTTAAGTGGTAACTTAAGTATTCAACCATTAATTATTCTCCATATTCAGAGCATAAATACCTTAATGGTGCCTTTCTTTCAACTGCCATTGCCAAGAATGAGATAAAATAAAGTAGCTAAATACACAAATCAGCCTTAAACTATTCAAAAAGTACAAAATGGGCCATAAACTTTTATTGGAACAATTAACTCCTCAAACTGTTATTATAAGACAATTAAACCCTCGAACTTTATTTTAGAATAATATAACACTTAATTCAGTGAAAATGGAGGGTTTCATTGAATTAAAGGTTAAATTGTCCCAGAATAATAATTTGATGACTTAATTATCTCAAAATAATAGTTTGAGGGATTAATTATCTTATAAAAGCCAATATATCCAAAAAAAGTATAGTTTAAGAGGTAACTTAATTATTTAGTCAAAATAAAACCTCCTCAGTTCAAGGATGACAAGCTAAGAAAAAGACATGATACAAAATATAGATCATAAGTCATAGGTGCAAATATATATGTAGTAGTGGAAGTGCTAATGAAGAGCTGGAAGAGCTACAATTGTACGAAAATATATCTGCATTATTAAAAAAACTATTGTCTGAAAGTACATCTGCAATAGCTTAAGTTGAACAAGAAACGGAACAGGAAAACAATGATGCCTCCAGCACAAAGTCAATATTATTATCACACAGGATTTGACTTGGCCTCTAACGCATAATAAATTATTTATATATTGTTTAGTCATTGACGAAATAATCAAATAACAAATGGCATTGTGATTTCCACATGTAAGAAATAAATGATTATATGTTCTTTTCAAATATTAATCTGAAATCTAAAATTAAATAGAACTAATATTTAAACACTTATTACATAAAGAAAAATTATTAAGAAAGCAATTAGTTACTGATAAGTAGTATTGACTAATAATTTGCACACTTTAACATAAATGATAGTATGACAGTCTCATTGCTTGGAAATTCCAGGGTAATCGATGTCTCATCCTGGGGTCAAAACAGATGCAGGAAATGATAAACATAAAATTAAACAATACCTCTCCCAGAAAGGCCTTATCAAATGTTGCATCAGTTCCACCCCTTCAGTCACAATTTTAAAATAACAATTCAACAGGATTTTTCTTTCACTTCAGTTGCCATCCTTATATGTAAGAGTTGTTTAGACCTCTTAACTAATCAAAACCAAGACAAGTTTTTGTTTTGCTCTCTTCCATATTTTACAAGAATACTTTGTAAGTTAACTTTGCGAGATGAGATCCATAAAATTAACTCATGCTGATCCTTTTTCTCTTCCTTTTTTTTGTTTGCACCAGAGTTTCTGTTATCGATGCTTGTCATGGAGAAGAAAGGGAAGCGTTGATAAACTTCAAATCCCATCTCATCGACCCTTCAAACCGTTTGTCTTCGTGGAAAGGCCAGAACTGCTGCAGCTGGTATGGAATCCGTTGTTCAGACTTTCTTCATGTTACAACCATTGACCTCCGGAATCCCACTCCGGACAACCTCATAGTGGACATGAATTCCGAACCTGTTTCCTCCTCAAATGCCCTGTCTACTGCCATTACCGGTAGCATCCCTTCTTCTCTTTTCTTCTCCCTTACTCATATGAGGTACCTGGATCTCAGTTTCAACAACTTCAAGTTCTCAAAGATTCCAACAGGATTACCAAATCTCACGGGACTCACTTATCTCAACCTGTCAAATGCTATGTTTAATGATTCTATCACAACTCAGTTCGCCAACCTTACTTCTCTCAAAGTTCTTGATCTCTCATGTTCCTTTATCATTTCGGACTTCTCATCCGTTTCTTCTAGTTTGTCTTCAACGATTACAATCAATGCTGGGGCTGTATACACATATACAAACCGGGGCTATCTCTCTGTATCAAATTTGAATTGGTTGCAGGGCCTGAATAATCTCAGAAAACTAATACTGTGTGGTGTTGATCTATCAGAGGCATCTCGGTCAACCCTTTGGGCTAAATCAATATCAAATCTTTCCAAGCTGAGGTTACTTGACCTATCGAATTGTGCGATTTATGGCAAAGTTCCTGTTGATCAGCTTCTCAACCTCACCAATCTCTCTCATTTGTTCATGGACTTTAACTTTATTGCATCTGAAATCCCTAGTAAGTTGTCCAATCTCACCTCTCTCTCAGTCCTTGATCTCACCAAATCCAACCTAGTAGGCCGTATCCCTTACCTTCCTCAACTAAAGGAACTCCGTGTGGGCAATAACTCTGATCTTAAGGTCAATTTGAATTCCATGTTCGGAGCCAACTGGCCTCGATTAGAATTGATAGACATAGCATCTACTCAAGTTATTGGATCCATCCCACCATCCATTACTAACATCACCTCATTAGTTGAGTTCATAGCATACGATTGTTCAATTCAGGGGCAGATACCTGCATCCATGATGAACCTCTCGAGCTTAGAAATATTGTTACTGGATATGAACCATTTGACTGGTGAATTATCACCTTCAATATCCAATTTAAAAAGTCTGCAATTTCTATCTTTGATGCAGAACTCTTTTTATGGATCCATCCCTGACACAATATGTAGTATCTCCACACTTAAAGATCTGGCTTTAGCGGACAACTCGTTTACTGGAAACCTACCAAATTGCATTGGCCGGCTCCAAGATCTGAGCTACCTTACAGTTTCCCAAAACAAGATGAATGGAACAATCCCTTCACTGTCATCATTGTTCCAAAACTCAAGTCCCTACATGGTAGGTCTTGGATTTAGTGGGCTAACTGTGAAAATAGACCAACAATCTTTACCTCCCAAGTTTCAACCACAAATCTTTTCCCTGGATTCATGCAATTTAGAAGGAAAAATCCCAGATTTCATATCAAACCTAACCCAACTGGCAATGTTGAGTCTGTCCAATAACAGCTTATCTGGACCAATTCCCCCTTGGCTGTTCAATCTTCCCAATTTGGGTTACTTAGACCTCTCATTTAACAAACTCCAAGGTATTATCCCAGCTTCTATTAGGCTAAAGTCATTTTTCTTACCCACAACACTAAATTTAAAAAGCAATCAACTTCAAGGACCCATCCCTCAGCAGCTTGAGAATATAGAAGCCCTGGATTTATCTTCAAACAATTTCACAGGCTACATTTCTGGAGAGGTTGGACTTGGAAAAATTAGATACTTGGCACTAGCCAGCAACAAGCTTTTTGGTCATATCCCACTCACCTTTTGTCAAGCCAAAAATGAGCTCATGCTGCTTGATCTTTCCAACAACAACTTCGAAGGAACTATTCCAAGCACCTTCGGAAACTGCACATCTCTAGTATATCTAAATCTTGGTGGAAACAACCTCATAGGAACTATTCCTAAGGAAATGCAGGGTGCGACAAACCTGAGATTTCTGGGTATAAGTAACAATCGTTTTGATGGTCCTTTCCCTTCTGTTGTTCACGAACTTCAAAAACTTATGGTTCTTGACATGGGATATAACAATTTTAGAGGAAGGATCCCCCAATTCATTGGAGACTTAAAAGACCTTCGGATTCTTATGTTAGAATTCAATTTCTTCAATGGTTCAATCCCAGAAGAAATAAATGCATTAGAAAATGTGCAATTTATTGGCTTCTCCAATAATCAACTATCTGGTCCTATACCAAAAAATTTATCTGGTTTAAAGACAATCATAAACCGACCAACAGATGCAAATCTTCTTGGGTTTATCATCTCTCAACTGTATATTGGTGTCAAAGTAGATCTGGTTGCTAAGGGATTGTCGCTACTGCTTCCAGTGGTCCGAACATACCACAATGGGATGGATCTTTCATACAACCATCTAAGCGGAAGCCTTCCATCCGAATTAGGACTTTTACAAGGGCTTTATGCGCTTAATCTGTCGCATAACACCTTGTCTGGCATCATCCCATTTAGCATCGGGAACATGAGCAAGTTGGAGTCACTCGACCTGAGTTACAACAATCTAAGTGGAGAGATCCCGACAACATTGACTCTGTTGGATTCACTCACTACTTTAATCTTGTCGTACAACAATCTAAGTGGGAAAATTCCGACAGGGCCACACTTCGACACACTGAGCAGAGATGGATTGGCATACATTGGGAACAAATTCTTATGTGGAGCCCCTGATGGTGTCAACTGTGATAGCATCGATTCCACGACTCCGGAATCAAGTGATGTGGGAGATAGCGGGGCAACAGCAGAGAGGAATTTGTTGTCTGCAATTGTGATGGCAGGCTATGTAGTTGGCTTTTGGGGACTTTTTGGGGTTCTTTATCTGATGAATGGAAAATGGAGGAAGAGATATTGGGCAGCTGTTGATCAAATTGTAGCTACAATCATCAGATGCAGAAATTGGAGATATCCTAATTAGAATAGTCATCAAAGGAATGTACTTTATATCCTTAGTAGAACTATAAACTAAATATAGTTGTTTTTCTCTTTTATTTATTTTTTAAAATATTTGCATTGTTTGTTAAACAAATCTACTGCACAATGAATCCATTTCCATTCCAGTCAACATAATCCTTTCTCCAGTGATGGGTATTTGTGCTTTCTTCTAGCTTTACTTCAAAGTTGAAACCGCATAAGTTACAGCAATGTCTGTTTTTTTTTTTTCCTTTCCTTTTAAAAGAAATTGAACATTTATTTTTTGTTTTCATTAAACCTACCCTCAAAATCTCAACTCTCAGTTTTGATCATATGAAAATTAGGCTATGTTTGGTACATGAAAATATTTTCTGTTTTCATTTTCTAAAACTACAAAGAAATTACCATCTAAGATATGTATAGTTTATAAGAATGTATGCATGTTTTAGAAAATGAAAATGAAAATTGACCTAAAATTCAGAACAAATTTTTTTTAATCTCATTTCTAGGTCCATTTTCATTTTCATTTTCTAAAACATGCATACATTTCCTCTCACAACATATATATTATATGATAATTTCTTTATATTTAAAAAAAAATGAAAACAGAAAATGTTTTCTCATACCAAACATAACCTTAACTTTTCACTTTAATATCAAAACTAATCGCTGCTAGCTTTGCGGTAATTAGTCACAGAAATTGAATGCAAGGAAAACAAAATTCTTGTTGCTCATAACCAATTTTTTGGTTGAGCTGTTTTAACATTTTTCCCCAATTAAACAAGCTCGTCTTAATCATCCAGGGAAAAAGAACACAAACAAACACTCAAAAGAAAAAGAAAAAATTGTTAGAGCTCATATCTATAATCTATAATCTATAATCTATAATCTATAATCTATAATCTATATAAAAGTGTGACTTGAGCAAATACTTTATACCTATTAAATATTCTCTATTTTTTAACATATTTCAGAAATACCATTGGATTTGAACTCTATCTTTTACATTGGGCTTTTAAAAACTAAATACTTAAACATTCAGTATTAAGAGATTTGTTTCACTTTAAATATCTATTTTTCTTTAACATATTTCAATACTATACAATTGGATTTTGGTTTTATCTTTTACATTAGGTTTTTAAAAAATAAATAATTAAACATTAATATTTTAAGGACTTTTACTCATTAGTATGTAAGAATGCCATTAGTTTAGATTGGGTTTAAACATTAGGATTTTAAAGGGCTTTTACTCATTGGTATTAAAAAATGACATCAATTTATATTAGATTTTACACAATTAAAAAAATGCACAATTAAGAATTAGAGTTGTAAAATAGACGGCTTAGATAGGTTACAGGTTCGGGTTAAATTGGCCCATAGAAATTTTTGGGTCATTCAAATTTCGGGTCATTTAAGTCAATCAGTTTTGGATTCTTCCGATTTGACTCTCAAGTCTTTTGAATTTGGTCCTTGGTTTTTAAGTCATTTAGATTCGAGTTTTTATTTTTCGGTCATTTAAATTAGCATGTCGAGTTTTTTGGATCAATTGGTTTCGAATCATTCAGCTCTCGGATTAATCTGGTTTCAGATCAGTCGGGTTTAGATTGTTTATTTCTTTTAAAAATCAAATCGAATTAGATTAATTTAGGGTTCAAGTTGGTTGGACGAATTTCTTGAGTTAGTATAATGTGTTGTATTACGTGCGATGCACGTAACACTGAGACTAGTATATATAAAAGTGTGACTTGGGTAATATGTTTATACCTATTAAATATCCCTTATTCTTTAATATATTTCAAAAATGCCATTGGATTTGGATTTTATCTTTTTATATTGGGCTTTTAAAAAAATATGAATTTGAGGTTTGCCTTTTACATTAGACTTTTAAAAATTTTTCTTTAATATATTTCAAAAATGTCATTAAATTTGGACTCTATCTTTCATATTGGGCTTTTAAAAAATATAGATTTGGATTTTACTTTTTATATTAGGCTTTTAAAAATTCTTTCTTTAATATATTTCAAAAATGTCATTCTTTGGACTCTATATTTTATATAGGGCTTTTAAAAAATATGGATTTGAGTTTTACTTTTTACATTCGACTTTTAAAAAATAAATAATTAGATATTAAAATTTTAAAAGACTTTTACTAATTAATGTCCAATAATGCCACTGGTTTAAATTGGATAGATTTTAAAGGGCTTTATTCATTAGTGTTCAAGAATAGCATCAATTTAAATTTGATTTTACACAATCAAAAAATACAAAATTAAGAATTAGAGATGTGAAATGGACGTGTTACGTACGTTATAGGTTTGGGTCAGATTGGCCCAAAAAAATTTTTGGGCCATTTAAATTTCGAGTCATTCAGGTTCGAGTTTTCGAGTCATTTAGTTTTAGGTTTTCAGGTCAGCCGATGTTGAATTTTTTTGGTTTGATTCTCAAATCTTTCGAGTTTGGCCCTTCAGTTTTTCAAGTCATTCTGGTTTAAGTTTTTGGGTTTTCAGTTATCTAGATTAGCATGTCGAGTTCTTTCAGATTAGTTTATCGAGTTTTCTAGGTTAAACTCTTAGATCAATTAGGTTTCCGGTTATTTAGTTGTCGATTAATCGGATTTCGGATCAGTCAGATTTACATTGTTTATTTCTTTTAAAAATCAATTCCGGTTAAATTAGTTTCGGGTGGGTCGATTGAACGGATTTCTCGAATTAGTATAACGTGTTGTATCATGTGCAATACATGTAACATTGAGACTAGTTCTCTTTACAATTCCTTATTTCTATCTCATTAGCCATTATTTCATTTCTTATTTTATTTTAGCATATCAATTTTTTTTACCTCCAACCCCGCCCCCTTATTTTTCCATCCATATTCATTTTTTTTTATTTTACGAATGAGTTCCGCATATTTTCACATCTAGGATTTACATATACAACATATATTACTATTTCTTTCTATTGTATATTAGAACTATATATTTATTTATAAAATTATATTCTATTTATATATTTATTGATATTATTTATATATTTATATGTTTATATTTCTATTTAGTTAATGTTCGACTGATAACAATAATCTAACTAATTCATTTCTCTTGTTTCGTATGGCTCAACTATTTCTTATGGAATATTTGTTCGCTTTGAAGGTAGACCGATCCAAGTCCACAATGTTGGAGAAGTGCAAGATAGGTTGAAACTTCAAATGGGCCCTTTTCATCCAAGATACCCTAAGGCATTTTAGATGTTTTTGAGCCACTATATTTATATTGGTGCTCCTCCTCATCTCTTTTCAATGTGGGATTCTTCCCACTTTCCATCTTTCAACACTCCTACTCAAGTCCAACTGGCCTGGCCCAGTTGAGACTTGGGCTCATTTTTCATTCTTCCAGCTGGGCTTGACTTCAAAGTCCTAACCTCAAAGGCCTCAAGTATTGGGCTTTTTTTCTTTTTCTTGCTTGGGCTTATGTTGGGCTTGAGTCTCCACAGATCTGGATTTTTACTTTGCCAACCGTGGTCGTCCTCATTGAGCTTTTCTCCCTTTTTGGACTTGAGCTTCAGTCTTCCTCACTGAGCTTTTTTCCTTTTTTGGACTTGAGCTTTAGGTCTTGGGCCATAGGACTGGACTTCTAATTTTTTTTTTTCAAACAGGCTTGCCTGCTAGCCCAATTTGCCAGGGGTATTTTTGTCATCACTTGGACCTTGGATCGTCATTTGGGCCGCGAGGCCATGTGGGCTCTGATAGCACTTGTTGGCTTTGAAGGTGGGCCGACCCAAGTCCACAATGTTGGAGTAGTGCAAGATGGGTTGAAACTTCAAATAGGCCTCTTCATCCAAAACACCTTAAGGCATTTTAGGGGTCACTATATTTATATTGGTGCTCATCCTTATCTCTTTTCAATGTGGGATCTTCCCACTTTCCATCATTTGTTGGTTAAAAGAGAAGAAGAATAACAGAGAACTTAAAAGGTTGAAGGCTGAAACTGAATAACAAATTTAAGGGAAAGAGATAGCAATATGTGAATAATTGTAAAAGGAACTAAGTCTTCATTCATTATAGACCTTCTACTTTTATAGTACTCAAAATAGTAAAAAAACTTGAAATCATAACTACTCACGTAATAAGCCACTAAGCCATTACTGGCTTGCTCATAAAGAATAGCAAACTTGCTCCTAAAAATTAGCAACAACTAACTTACTGGAATACTAGTTCAAAAACAGAAAAAACTAAAACAATACGTGCAGGTTTTAAAGCAAAATATCTAGAGGTGTCAAATCGGGTTGATCGGGTAGGTTTCGGGTTCGGGTCAATCAGGTCGGGTCAGTTTGGGTCAAAAGAGATTTTCGGGTCATTTCAGGTTTCGGGTCATTCGGGTTCGGGTCTTTCGGGTCTCGGGTCATTCGGGTCTCGGGTTTTGTCCTCGGATTTGTCGGGTTTCGGGTCATTCAGGTTTCGGGTTCGGGTTTTTCAGGTTTGACCATCGGGGCTTTCAGGTTACATGTTTTTTGGGTTTTATGTCATTTGGATTCGATTTTTTTTTTATTTAACTCTCGAATCATTCGGGTTGTCGATTATTTTAAATTGAATTAAAGTTTTGATTTTACAAATTAATACTGAAGAGAGATTTTATCAAATTATTTATTAGATTTGTTATAAATTATAATTAAATTAATTAAATTTGTAATGTTATAAATATATTAATTACATTAGTAATATTTATAACTTTTTTAAAAATTTTCCTATAAATTATCTATAGTTTTAAATAAAATAAATATTTAAACTTTTATTATTTACTAATTCATTTCTAAATTCTAATTGATATATAATAAATTCATGATTCATAATATTATTAATATATAACCATGAATTGTCCGTAGTACAATTATAAACTAAGAAACCAGAATTTTGATATATAATTACAAACTAAGGAGTCAAAATTTTAGCATACAACTACAAAATTTACCAGTTTTCTCTTATTGGATTGAAAATTTAAAAGCTTTTATTTGGTCAAGGAATAGGATAGCCGAAAAGGAATAGCCAATAGCTAATAGGCTATCTGAACTGTCATACAGTTATGGCCACCATGAACTACTAATCTTAGTATCTTATTATCTTAGTGCTAATCACTTTGTTTTGTTCTTTCCTTTCTAAGACTTGTATATAGACTATACTTTATAGTGATTAGTGATTAATATCACCTAATTCTGCATAATAGAACAACTTGCACCCACACTACATTCGGTATTCTCATTAAATTATTTGTTTTGACGAGAACTAAATTATAAGGAGAAAATATATGATAACATATTGAAATTTTAATTTCAAATTTTTAGTGTTTAGATGCTTTTTGTTGGATAGATAATTCACTAATTTGATATGAATATTAGTAATTTATTAATACTACTATAATTTATAAATTTTCTTAGTTAGAATGAAAATTGTCATTCACATGAAAAAATTTATTTATTGATTTGATCAATAATGATGAAATCAACATGGCCTTTTGTACATTCTCAAAATTTCCTTAATAATATTCATAATTAATATTATTAAATTTAAGTAATAATATTCTATAAATTCATATAATTCAATCATAAATTCATAATAATAAAATTTAAAAAACATAATTATGAAAAAATATTTTTTTAAGTTCACTTTGATCAAAATTTTATCAAATATTTAATTTTATTTTCTTTATCAAATTTATTTATTAAATTTAAAGTTTATGAGGTATATAAAAATACGCCATCTATCCCTATTTGTCTGTTACAATTAATCGTTTCATATAGCACAAAAAAAGTAGTTATGGTACAAAATTTTATACATATTTACATTGACTTTCTTATTTTATCCTTATCTCTTATTCTTTAATTCTCTCTCCTATTTAAGAAAAATATTTATTTAAGAGAAAAAAAGTATTTTAAAAGAGTAATTTTAAAAAATTAATAATTAATGCTGGGATATAGACAGATAAAAAGGGATAAATAAAACTTTTAGAAATAAATAAAGCTTCTAGCATGAGGCAGATAAATAGGGACAGGGGGAGTATTTCATTAGTTTGTCGGGTTCTTTCGGGTTAGATTTTCTGGTCAATCGGGTTTCGAGTCAATCGGGTTTCGGGTTTATCGGGTTTCGGATCAATCGGGTTCCGAGTCAATCGGGTTTCGGGTCGGTCGGGTTAGGGTCGTTTACTTTTTTTAGTCAAACCAGGTCGGGTTAGTTTCGGGTTCGGGTCAGCTTTTGACAGCTCTGAAAATATCCAACACTCCTTATTGCTTTAAAGATTGTAAACTCCAATTTTCTTTCTTAAAAACACAAACTTGCTGGCTGGAAGTGCCTTTGTGAACAAATCTGCCAACTGGTCTTGACACGCCCGGACCTAGTCCGCACGTGTCAAGTTGTATAATTATGTATTGTTGACTTGTTAAATTACCAAATTTGATTTCCATGGATGTTTCAAACTTTGTTTAGCTCAATTTCAAGCTTAAAAACCCTAAAATTGAAGTCCGGGGATGTGGGCCCCACTTGGGAATCGAGAACCGGGGCATTTGGGCCGAGTTGACCGGAGTCAACTCAGCAGAAGTTGACTCCGGCGCCGGACACGTCAATTTTATAAGGGTCTCGGTTGGCCGAGACCCTCATTTCTTCTTCATCTTCTCTTCTTCACTTCTCCGATCTCTCTCTTTCAAATCTATCTGATTCAAGCCTTCAATCCCTCTTCCAACGCTTCATTAATCATCATTATTAACTTATTTTGCCTCATCAAAGATCAAAACATCAAGATTTCTAAGGAAATTTCCAAATCTTAAAATCTAGAAATCTGGCGACAGTTTGTTCATCAGCCGATATCTTTTGATTCAACCGTGCGTTTTGGCTGAGAATTTGGTATGTTGTTCTAGACTCATCAAGCTTTAATTTGATAGTTTATACGCTTGATTTCATGGTCTGTGCTAAGAGAATTTGATGATTGAAGTTGAGATTTCTGTTTTGTCCGAGTAAAGTCAACTCTTGATGTTTTGATCCAAAATTCGAGCATGATTTGTTGTTTGATTCAGTTCTTGAAGCTGTGAATTCATAGATCATATGTTTAACTTGCTGTGTTTCAATTTTGGTGCGGATTGGTGTTGAATCGAAGTCAAACCGAGCATGTTTTGGATGAAGGGCCGAAACCGGCCATTTTCTGGGTTGGGTCCGGCGCCGGACCTGGCAGGTCCCGTGCCGGAGACGGCCAAAATACGGGAATTTTCCCGTTTTGGCTCACTCCCGCCCGGGAGTGAGCAAAGTGTCGGCAAGGGGTACTGTAGCACCAGGGGCATTTTGGTAATTTTGCAACCCTAGACCCCATTTGACCCCAATTGACTCCAATTAGCTCCAATTGACTTCTGGACTTATCAATTTTAGTCCGAGACCTTTAATTGGTGTTGATTTATGATTTGAGCATTGATTGAATATTTTATTAATCAAATTAGAATTTAATTTGATTATTTAGGTACGTGATCGTACGAGATTTGGACCGGTAGCAATTTGAGCCAAGGCATACGTGGTTAATCGGGGAGTATACAACTCTCCTCACTTGTGAGTGGCTTGGATTATATTGGTTGACCATTGAGGGTTAACCGTTTTCAAAGTTATTTATAAATGCTTTATTAAATTGTTTATATGTTTTGGGGTATGAATTGTCCACCCTCACACACTGAGTTTACAAATGATTTGAAGGGTGGAAATTTCAATAAATTGATATATTGATATTATCATTGATTATTATATGGGAAATGATACCCCCGAAAGATTGATATTATTATTGATTAATTTATGGGAAACGATATCCCTAAGAGATGAGAAATTTAATATAGTCCTCGGGGCTCCAATATGTGGGAGCGTGGACCGAGTTGAGATGCATGCGTGTTACTCAGCCGTGGACCGCCTATTGAGGGGCACGGTGAGTCGCTCCTGATTTGCGAGAGGCGCGTAGGGAAACTCGCCAGGACTTCGGATGCTGTGTTCCACCACAGGATGGCAAACGTCAAGGGAATGGGCCAGAGAATAAAATAAAATGTTTTAAAATAAAAAGTAACCCTTGATGGTCCTGTGGATACCCCAGCGCAAGGGTATACCTTATTGGAATGATTTCAGATGCCAGCCCATTTGGATATATATATATATGGTTATTGATTTGATATTTGATTTGGTTTGGGATTTCATATATTTCAGTAAATGATTTATTATAATTTATATTTGGATTATTTCATATCCCCAGCCTGAGGTGATCGGTCTTTATAACCGAGTCTCTCACTGGGTACATGATTATGTACTCACCCCATTCACTTTTGTTCTCAGATCATCAGACATTGGACGGCGGACGTCCTGGTTGCCAGTGATCCCAGTTTGTTTCTGTGGACACGATTATGTAGGTGCCACCTCATTTTACTTGTGTATCTTGGCTCGGATTATTATTACATCTTATATACATATATTTGTGTATTTATAAATAATACTTTCCGCTGCATTGAAACACCGTAAGATGTGATATTTTATTATTAAAATATTTGAACTATGTTATCTATGATATTTCATATGTTTTCATATATTGCTCGAGTATCCTTTATTTTTAAGCCTTGTGCCATCTTGGTTGCCCGCCTGACGAGGCACGCATCTCGAGATGGTACGGCGGTTGTCGCGTGGCCGAGCCTGCGGGTCGGGGCGTGACAGGTCTTCAAACTTGTAGTAAAACAAGATTGCTTCTCCACTTTGCTGCACTTCCCTCAAGAAATAAAGCTTGATATTGAAATGTTTGGTCTTCCCATGAAACAACGGATTGTTTGAAATTGCAATTGCTACCTGATTATCAACAAAAATCTTTGTGCCATCCTTCTGCTCCATGTGTAAATCACAAAAAATCTTCTTCAACCACAAGGCTTGATTCACGGCTACTGTTGCTGCTATAAATTTTACCTTAGTAGTGGACTGTGCCACAATCTCTTGCTTCTTTGAACTTCATGAGAAAACTACAGAACCTAGGCTGAAACAGTACCCTGAAGTACTCTTCATATCATCAATGGATCCAAGCCAGTCACTATCCGAGAATCCATATAACTTGAAATTTTGACTTTTTTCAAACTTGACACGCTAATGAACAATACCTTTGATGTACCTTAAAATTCTTTTTGCTACTCGTAAACACATTTCACTAGCACAATGCATAAAATGAGATAAAAGACTTACAGCAAATAAAATATCTGGCCTTGTTGCAGTGAGGTACATCAGACATCCAATTAAGCTTCTGTAATAAGCTTCATCAACTTTCTCTGAGCCATCCTCCTTGCTCAGCTTCTCTTTTTGATTCGTGGGTTTGTTTATTGCTTTGCACTCCTCCATATGAAATTTCTTCAGTATCTTTCTTGCGTACTTCTTTTGGCTGATGAACACTTCATTTTTCCATTGCTGGATCTCCATCCTAAGAAAATAGGTCATAAAACCAAGATCTGTCATTTCAAATGTCTACATCATCTCTTGTTTAAACTCTTCAACCAGCCTTGTATTATTTCCTGTCACCAAAAGATCATCAACATAAAGGGACATTATGAGAAAATAATTTACCTTATGTTTTATGTAGAGAATGGATTCTAACAAGTTTTTTAAAAAGCTAAGGCCCAACAAATATTCATCTATTTTGTTGTACCAGGCTCGTGGTGCTTGTTTTAAGCCATACAAAGCCTTTTTGAGTAGATAGACTTTATCTTCTTCACCCTGCTTTACAAATCCTCCAGGCTACTCAACATATATTTCTTCTTGCAATACACCATTCAAGAATGCTGACTTAACATCTAGGGAGCACTTCCCAACCTTTTTGTGCAGCCATTGCTAGTAGCAACCTTATTGTGTCTAATATGGCAATAGGTGCAAACGTGTCAGAATAATCAACACCATAAATATGTGCATGCCCTTTAACTACAAGCCTGGCTTTGTATTTATTGATGGAGCTATCAGCATTAAGCTTTGTTCTGTAGACCCATTTCAAACTAATGACTTTTCTGTCTTCAGGCCTATCAACCAGCTCCCAAGTTTTATTTTTCTGAATCATCAACAATTCTTCCTCCATTTTGGATTTTTGAGTGCTTCTTCATGACTAGCTGGTTCACATATTGCTATATTACATTTTTGATAAATCTCTGAAATCAGCCTTGTACCTCTGACTAGAGGATCATCTTCCAACTCATTTTGCCATTGTTGCTCTCTAGGATAGTTAACTTTTAGATCTAGGGTGGACTTACTTCTTTTTAAATTCTTCCAATGCCATTATTCATCTTTGTTGAAGTGTACATCTCTAGTGATAGTCATCTTTCCTGTTTATGGATGATACACTTTGTAAGCTTTTGAAATTGTATTATAACCCACAAAGATGCCTGGAGTTGCCTTTTTATCAAGTTTGTCACGTTTCACCTGAGGAACATGAGTGAAACATATATAACCAAACACTTTAAGGAAGCTTAGTGAAGGTTTATATCCATACCAAACCTCAAATGGAGTTTATCTTTCAAAGCCTTGGTAGGAAGGCGATTTTGCAAAAAGACTGTTGTATTGGCTGTTTTTGCCCAAAAATTTTTTGGCAACTCCTTTTCATGTAACATACATCTAACCATCTCCATGATTGATCTATTTCTCCTTTCGCTAACTTTATTCTGTTCCAAAGTGTAGGGAGCTGTGAAATGATGTTCAATGCCAACTTCTTCACAAAATAAACTAAATTTAGTTGAAGTGTACTCTTTTCCATTGTCAGACCTGAGAACTTAAATCATGTAGCCACTTTGGTTTTCCGCCATTTTCTTGAACTTCCAAAACACTCCAGCCACCTCTGACTTAAATTTCATGAAAAAAAAATCTAGCACATTCTTGTAAAATCATCAATGAAAAGAATATAGTATAGGCTACCTTGTAAATATGGCATTCTTTGAGGACCTGCAACATCTGTATGAATTTGTTACAGCTTTTGAGAGGCTCTCCAAGTTGACTTGGGGAATGGAATCCTATTTTGTTTACCAAAATGACAGGCATTACAACTTGGCCCTTGTACCTTTCAGGCACAATTACAAGGATTTTTTGAACAATTACGGAGTCAGAAATCTCAGTACCAAGTAACCTCACCTTGTTTACAATGCCCAATAACCTGTCTCTCTTTAATTGTCTCAGACTCTTTCATCCTTTGCAACTCAAATTCTCTTAGTAAATTGAGCACCTTCATGCCTCTTATCCTCTCATCTCATGCATATTCTTCCTTCAAATAGTCCCACACATCTTTGGCTGTTTTGAATGACATAATCCTTGTAAAAATTATTGTTGACACAGTAGCAAAGAGATAAGTTATCGCTTTAGTTTCTTTTATCTTCCTTTCCTTGTGGAGTTTGATCTGAGCCATGGTGGGTGATAGGTGCAATTTATACCTATATTATGGACTATATTAGAATGCTTTTGATATATTTTATTTATATTTTATGGTTCATATTATATAATTTTATCTCACTTTGGTTTATTGGTTGTCTTATAGGCAATTTGGAATAATTATGAGGAGATTTATAAAAAAAGGAGTTCTAATTGGCTACATAAAGCTAGAGAAGGAAATTGAATGAGGATTGGTGGCTGTGTAACGTGGAAAAGATAGCCAACCAAATAAAAGAGCAAGTGATGAGTGATGACATGTGAGTAAGCTTGAAGTGAAGACAAAATTGAAGTCAACTATGTCATGCCAAGTCGGCCAATTTAAGTCACGTGAAACAAATTCAATTGGAAGCAAAATAGAGCCAAGAAAGAAGAAAATACCCAGCCATGATCCGGCCCCATTCTTTGGTATAAGCGGCGCCGTTTCTTTGCGTAAATGATGTCTTCCTTTTGAGCTGCACTTGGAAGAAACAAAGGAAGGAAAATAATCGTGCAATAACGGCGCCGGATCTAGTATCAAGCGGCGCCGCTTCTTATTTTATCAAAATCTGCAATTACGCCTCGGATTTGATACGGCCCCGAAACATTAGTGAAGTGGCGCCGTTTCTTGTCTGCTTACTAAGCCTTTACACGCCGAATATTGGACCTAGCAGTTGGGTTTGGGACTCATGTGTTTTATTTTAATTAAAAGTCCAACTAGCATTAGAATTCTTATTCCTTGAGTTATGTAAATACCCTAGTTAGCTAGTATAAATACATTATTTTAGGGGAGACTTTTGGAGGAGGAAGATTTTGGAGAGCAAGAGCTCAAGGGAGCAGACTTTGTCTTCTTTGGGATATTTTCTTATCTTTATTTTCTTCTTTGATGCATTTATTTATTTTCTTTATTTTCTTTATCTTTAATAGTTAAATCTCTTGTTGGGGATTTGGGTAGATCTTCTAGGGATTTTAATTTAATTATTGTATGAATTGGTTTTCTTGGGGTTAAATCTGTTTTCTTTGTTCTTAATGCGTTATATGCCTGATCACCATATAATAGGTTTTTGGAATTGTATGAAAGACTGAGAGGTGAAATATAATTCCTGCTCTAGGAAAATAGACACAATCTAATTGGATACGAGAGTAATTCAGTTTATTGTGATAACCATAATTAAATTAGTTTCGGGTGAACCTGATTTAATTATTAATCCTAGGATCTTAATGTTCTTAGCTAATTAGTTTATGCACTGAGAGGTGGTAATCACTTAGTTAGGAAAGCTTAGGATGATATGAGAGGGCTCCTAAGTATATTAGTGATTTTTATTTTAACCCTGTTAACTAAATTCATACATAATTGAATTAAATACCTAGAAGAGAAGCCTAAACCCTAACGCTTTTAATATTGTTCATCTTTTTATTATTGTTCTTTTGTTAATTAGATTAGATTATAATTTCTTTCTTTTATTCTTACTTTTATTAAAATTAGTCTTTCTCTTTTATTAAACTCTACTAGAATTACGATTTAGTAGTTAACAAGTCATCGTGGGTTCGACCTTGGAATACTCCAAGCTATATTACTTGATTTCGTACTCTTGCGAAAATTCCCGATCAGTGGGATTGTTTAGCAGCGGATTATCTTCATAATCCTCTTCCACAGCTTCCTAAAGATCCAATGCCTCCAAATAAGTCTCCATCTTCATTGCCCAAATTTGATAATTTTCACCATCAAAGGTTCGAGGAGCTAGTTGTGAAGAACTGCTTTCTGCTTCCATTCCACGGACCACTTAAGACAAAAAGCTCGGATACCAGTTTGTTGGTTAAAAGAGAAGAAGAATAAGAAAGAACTCAAAAGGTTGAAGGCTGAAACTGAATAACAAATTTAAGGGAAAAAGATAGCAGTTTGTGAATAATTTTTGTAAACAGAACTAATTCTTCATTCATCACAAACATTCTACTTTTATAGTACTCAAAACAGAATAAAAAAAATCTTGAAATCATAACTACTCACGTAATAAACCACTAAGCCAATACTGGCTTGCTCCTAAAGATTAGCAACAACTAACTTTTTGAAATACTAGTTCAAAAACAGAAAAACTGAAACAATACGTGCAGGTTTTAAAGCAAAATATCTAACAATATTAATGAAACTATGGATAGAAATGAAACACCTAAAGCCCAAGAAGTAGAGGGTGTTCCTGGCTAGTGCTACAAGACCCAAAGTTAGACATTTTGACTTGTTGTTGTGGGGCTCTCTGAATCAATGTAACCTCCAGAAACCATTTATAATTAATGAATATTCTTCAAAGAATTAAACCAATGCAACAAGCTGATCCTTCTCAGGAACGAGGGTATAGATGTATTCTTAGTGAAAATAAGAACGACTTTTATCTAGTGAAATTTTTTCCATTTTGAGAAATTAGACTCCTAAACACCTAAGATAAATATTGACATACGAAGAAAAAGTCAACCTTTTGTATTATTTTTCAAAAATTCTGCACATCACATTGAGGGCATAAATGACCATTCTAACCACCCAGTTATCTTTTTAAGTGTGCCTAAGAATATTCGAAGCTGCTACGTAAATTTTCTAAACATCCTAAGTTGGAGAAAAAAATTACAGAAAAGAATGTCGCAATATCTGATAGCATTTTCATAAATATTACCAAAGTTACAAATTGAATTTTTCTCCATTGAAAATTATTTTTCCTACAGTATTGGGAATCCCACACTGTTATACATGGTTGAAACTTGAAAACTGCCTAGTTGCTGCATAAAAACCTAATGTGTAATTACCATTTTACTCTTGAAAAACTCTGAAGTGTATTTTGACACCATAGGATGTATTCCCTTAAATTACTTAGTTAGTTAGTTATCTTTGACTAGTTGACTTTATTTTTATGAAGTAACCTTATTCTAAATTAATTCCATAAAATTCCTAATTTGATAATTTCTTTCATGGGGCATAGAAGGAATTTATAAAATTAATAGAGGACATTTTCATCGCTTGAAGAAAAGTCTTGATTTTTCTAGAAAAGACAAGATTTTTCAAACAAGATTTTTTTTTTTTACTTTTTCCCCCCTTTTCTCTCCCAAGGCCGAACCCTCCCTCTTCTTCTTCCTCTTCCATTTTTCTTTCAAAAACCCTAAATTCCTCCCTAGTTTCTCAAATCCCAAACTCATCTCTCTTCCCAAAATCTTCATTAAGTTTTCCTAATCAAGAAAAACTCTATTAAAGCCATAAATTCAACATTTTGTTCAAGAATTTCAAGAGTTAATTTCCAAGTTTCTTCAAGCTACTTCAATCTCATTCTTCAAGGAGTTTTCTTCCTTTTTCCTCCTATTTTCAACTAAGTATGTAAATTCCCTCTAAAAGCTTTTGTATTTTAAGTTTCCTTCATGCATATTAAAACGTTTTAAAACTTCAAAATCATAGGATGTTTTTATCCAATAATATGAAAATATAAGTTAGTAATCAATATTTTAAGGTATTTAATTGAAATTAGGAATGTTTCGTTTGATGAAAAACTCCTTAAATATAACCATTACTAAATTAGGAAAATTTATGTAATAAAATCCTACCTAGAAGAAATATAGTATTTTGCTAAAGAACTTTAACATTTTATTTTATGAGTAATCGTTTGATAAAATTAGGAGCAAATATAAACTAAGACATTAATGGGAAAAATTGTGAAATTGATAGTTGTAGAATAAAATTATTTTATACCATAACATGGCTCTTTTGGATAAGTGGGGTATAAAAGTTTAATTAGATGAAATTCAAGACTTGTATAAGTTCTAAATGAAATAAAAATTTAAAATAGATAGTTAGACTAATCATGAAAAAGTTATGGAAGAAATTAATTATTCTAAGTGTCGCAACGTTTCCGAGGACGACGTGATTGGGACGAAATAAAAACAGGAGTCGCCACTAACCTTTTTTGTTTAGGTGGGTTAGCCACCCTTTTAAGAATCTATCTACCCGACATTGGCCGTGGAATGGCGTATCAAGCTAGATAGGTCCCGGTCTGCGGAATAAGAGATTGGGATCGGGAGTACGGTTACATATGGGGCAGGATTAGCACCCCCATAACGCCCATTAAAAGACGATACCGATCAATTAAACATTAATTAGGCCTTAATAATGGGTTTTCTTTATTTTTAAACATTGAAATTTGAGTTTTTTTAGAATAATTACCAGAAGAAATTGCCATCACAACTCTTTTAGTAATTATATTTATTGATGATTAAACTAAAAAAGTACACATATTTTTTGATTTTTGACTTTGATGGGGTAATTAAAAGACACATTTTTTGGATTTTCTTGAAAACATTTTTTTTAATTATCTTTCTTGATTCTCAAACATTTTTGAATTTCTAATGAATAATTATTAGGAATAATTGCCATCACAATTTCCTAG
Organism: Microcos paniculata; assembly: GCA_030664755.1. Lineage (NCBI taxonomy): Eukaryota > Viridiplantae > Streptophyta > Magnoliopsida > Malvales > Malvaceae > Microcos > Microcos paniculata. The sequence continues at coordinate 23,667,505 of CP131461.1, forward strand.
TAACCATTCTTTATTCGCTTAATCATTTTTCCCTTTTTTTCGATTTTTTAATTCAATTCAAAATTACCCTAGAATAATTACTAAGGAAAATTGCCATAACAATTTCCTTAATAATTATCCTCATTTAACCAACCATTTTTTTTAATTTTCTTGATTTGATTTTAGGGTTTACCAATGAATAATTATTAAGAAAAATTACCATCACAATTTTCTTAACAATCATCCTTTATTTATTCAACCATTCTTTTTTATTTTCACTTAACCATATTTTAAAATTACCATTGAACAATTATTAAGGAGAATTGCCATCACAATTTCCCTTAACAATTACTCATTAATTATTAACCCATTTTTTCCATTTTCTTTTTTTTAACCATATTTTAAAATTATCCTTGAATAATTATTAAGAAGAATTGCCATCACAATTTCCTTAACAATTACTCATTAATTATTAATCCATTTTTTCCATTTTCTTTCTTTTTTTTAACCATATTTTAAAATTACCATTGAATAATTATTAAAGAAATTGCCATCACAATCTCAATAATAATTACTCATTATTCAATCAATCCCTTTTTGGATTTTCTTTTAATCATATTTTAAATTTACCATTGAATAATTATTAAGGAAAATTGCCATTACAATTTCCTTAACAATTACTCATTAATTAATAATCCATTTTTTTGAAATTTCTTTTAACCATATTTTGAAATTACCATTGAATAATTATTAAGGAGAATTGCCATCACAATTTCCTTAACAATTACTCATTAATTAATTAATCTTTTTTTAGGATTTTCATGAGCATAAATTAAATGATGCATAGGTATAAATAATGCAAATGGGCCTAAATCTAAGATGACATAAAAAAATAATTGGACCTAAAAATCTAAAATGTTAAAAGAAATTAAATGAATCTAAAATGCTAAAATGACATAATGAAATGGGCTTAAATTTAATTTCTATCCCTATATGCTCAATTTTGATTTTTATATTAAAAGAAATGCATGGGCATATAAAAACAAAATATGAAATCAAGAACCGAAATGTAAAATGACATAATCCTACATGCATGGCCTTAAACAAGATTTGTTAATAATAAAAAAAAAATATCCCTAACATGAACATGTGAAAATATGTAACCCATTAAATGTCAGCAACAAGAACCCAACTTCCATCAGAAATGGCCTGAGATGAGCAAACCCAATCCGCAAATTCAAGCAAGAAACCCAAACAATTAGAGCAACAAATCAGCCAATCCACTTCATAAAGAAAATTAAAGCCCAAACAGATTAAGGAATATAGCCCAATAATTACAACTTGCAAGAACCCAAAACATAAATGATGACCTCAGCCCATATCAACAATAGTTTAAACAAACAAACTTGGCCCACATAACATGAAAATCCAAGTTGTAATCAAGAGTAACCCAAGTATGGCCCACACGACTAAAGAAATTCATGAATAAACAAACTTCTGCACGCCTCAAACAGTAATATAACCTTGGATTTGAACTTTTATGCTTAGAAAATGCAACAGCCAATAACTACAAACCAAAGCACTGGGACAAATAGAAATCCACGATCCAACACATACGCAAAAGATTGAGACCCAACGCAATTTACAGTTTGCCCCAAGATAAAACAGATCAGCAAGACCAATGACTAACAACTAACAGGCGCAACAGAATAAATACTCAGCAAACCCATATTTCATGCATTGACCCATGGCTTAAGTGATGAGATTAACTTAATAAACAAAACTATAAACCAACAAACGCAAGGGCTCAACCCAAATAAAAAACAATTTAGCCAAGCAAAATAAAAGCTCTAGAAGCTATAGAAATTTTACCTACCCAAACGGACTAGGTTTCTGCGTTTTGAACCATTGAAATCCTTTCTTTTTCAGCTGCGTCTTCCTTCCTCCACTTTCCTTGTTCGTTGAACTCAACCAACTCTCTCTCTGTCACCGATTAAATCTTCAAGCCGCCATCTGCTACATCTATCTCCCACCCAATCTCCACACGACAAAATAATTCAATCTCTCCTTAGTCTCTGCGCCAAATAAACCATCTGATAGCAACCAAAAGGAAATTCAAAGTTTCTACCCTCCGATGCCGACAACCTCACCGTCAGATCAGCTTGCGTTTTTAGTATGTTGTTCCCCTCAATTAACACTACCCTTTCACCGAATGGATTTAAAAAACGAGCAGTCAAGCGGAAACCCAAAATTTGTAAACCTAAAATGCCCTCCTCCTTCCTTTCTGTTTTTTATTTCTTTTTGTTCTTTCTACCTTTTAAGGTGGCTGATTGTATTGAGTTTTTTTATGAAGATGGATATGTTTTTTTTTTAAGAACTTGAGAACCGATGGTAATGGCTAGATAGTGGATGGTTTGATGAACAGCAACGGCAAGAAAAGAATAGGTTGACAGAGATGGAAAGGGGTAAGCTTCTCTTTATCTCTACTGGTTGCTTTTCTTTCTGTATGTGGTATTGAATGACTATAGAAATTAGGGACGATATGTTTTCAAGTTTCTAGCTTTGAAACAGAGAAAATGATCAAATATGTTAAGGAGAAATGTTTTCTTTTTTTGAGTTTTCTTTGGAAAAATAGGGGCTCGTTTTGAAAAAAAAAATGGAGATGATTAAGTAGATGGAGGAGAAGGAATTTCTCCTTTTTGTTTTTCTGGAAAGATAAAGATAAAGGTTGGTTGGTTTCAGAAATCAAGTGCGGGGGCTTTTTTCAATGGCTGCTTGTGCTTCTTTTTTTTCTTTGAACTCTCTCAAAAACTATCCTCTAAAACCCTTAGCAGCCAACCCCCCATAAAATAGAAATTCTGTAGGGTTTATGAAGAGGTTCCCATTTGATCTGAGGGTTTTCATTTTTTTTACCATTCAGATTGAGGGTTGGGATTTACGATGAATGATGCCAAAATCTCGTGCTTGCTCCCATGATCTGCTCACTGTTTTTCATCCGCAGGGACGTGCTCTGCTGCAGAGGTAAAGCCCAAATTTTCAGTTGGCCGCTTGTGATGTTGGCAAAGCCAACCAATGAGGGAGAAGGGACGTGCTTCCTCTCCAATTGTAAAATTTTGAGCATTTTTCATTTTTTTTTTATTTTTTCATATTTCAACTTTTTGTATTTTGTATTTTAAAATTTTTTGTATTTTTGTATTTTCATATTTTTTTTGTATTTTTGATTTTATATTTTTTTGGTATTTCTCAATTTATGAAAACATGATAAAAGACAATTCCATTTTCTTTAATTATTGTCCAATTCTGTTTTAATTAGAAATTCAACATCGATTAGCTTCCAATTGGACTAGAAGTTAGAACAAAATTGGACTAAAAAAAGAGGTTAGATTTTGATATTTTAAGCCAAAAATTGGTGTCTACACTAAGTTTATGAGAATTTTAAATAATTTACTTCAAACCTTAGTGTAAGTTTATAAATTTAACTCCCTTACAATTAGTGTGCATTTAGTGTGCATTAGTAATGTGCCTAAACCTTGAAGAAACAAAATGGCTAAAATTTTTTCTACTTTAAACCTTTAGGCTGAATTTTTCTCTTTTATGGGGTAAAATCATCCAAAATTTTTATTACACATAATTATGCAAATTAGGCCAACAAACAAATTTTAGTAAGTGAAACAAACTTACTCATACCCTAATTCCATTTATGTAAACCCTAGAACATAAATTCACTTTTAGGACTTAAATTAGTAATTAAGAAAATGTACATTTTGCATGTTCACCCAAGAGTCCCTTTCTATTGTTATGTGTTCAGCCATTATTCAAATGTAAACATATAAGTGGTGAATCTTCTCCTAAGAGCAAGGAAAGTGTGGAATAAAGGGAGTACAAACCCTCCCTAAACTTGTGAGTGAGACTTATTGGACCTAAATTTAAATTTAAATGAATCATAATACTTTACTATCAAATTAATTTTCAAATATAAAGGCTTAACTTTCTTGAATCAAATATTGTTGCTTATGAATTTGATTGAAATTGATATATTTACGATTGATCTTGGTAATGGGCCAGATAGCCAATTGATATATGATTTTATTTCGCTATTCTATGTCACGGTTATAGTGGATGAAACGTTAGTAACTGCAATGGTGCTTCTCACTGTCTGACCTTGTGGAGGCAGCGTGAGTAAGCGGGTGACTTCCACATGGGACAGAGTGATACAGGGGTTATTGTGCACACTATTTTTATGATTATATAATCCCTGTGGGAGTATAGTAGATATAGCCACCCCACCCGTGGTGAAGGCCTGTGCCAACGTCAAGGTTAGGGCATTTTGATGAACTTAAATGAAACTTAAAATCCCTCGACTGACTCAGATTACATATTGGCCGAATGTGTGTTTGAGTACAATTTTGATGAGCCCAAAATATATTTCCTTATAGTTTGATTGCTGTTTTCGGTTACTATTATGTTACGGAAACTTTTGAATGATTATCCTAAATTTTTTTCATTTTATGGTAAATGAATTCATGTTTTCAAATAAGATGACGAATTAAATATTTCATAAATTGTTACAATTTCTAATTGAAATTCTACAATGCACGTATTTATATTTTCTCTAGTGAAAACTTTTATGTTGGTCTAGTTTCACTCACTGGATATAATTTATATACTCACCCCTTTTTCTTCTTTTTAAATTTGTTTTCAAACCATAGTAAAACGTCCGTAAGGAGTAAGCTATTAAGGGATGCGACTCCATGCCGGGCAGCGGATAGTAAGTCAGTCCGACCTGTCTACTACTAAAATTCGAATCCACGGCCACATTTTGTGTCTTTTGAAACAATTATAAATTGTGTAATTATCACTTGTGTTTGTAAAAATGTAACTTACTAATATTTCTTATCTTGGTGTAAATGAGTATGTAGAATAATAAAAGTATAAGTTTCATAAATTAACTAGTATTATTTAAATTTGTACTGTGTACATGTTTAAAACTGCCTTGCTTATTAGGTATAAAAATTTATGATTTTTGTGCAATTTGGGTTTGAAATACTATAAGCCTTGCGAGTTCCGAGTTGTGGACAAAGCATCGTTCACAATTCGTAACACGTGACGGTTATCATATTCTCGACCCTCAGGTCGGGGTGTGACACTAGTTTGATAGCATATTGTTTCAATCAACTTATCTCATAATATTAATAAAATAATAATACCAAAATTTGAATAAGTTCCTTAAACCAATCAATGTAAACATTGATTGAATTAACTTTAATTTCTGGATATACAATATTCAATTTAAAATACATGCTGAATATTAAAAGCCACACCCGCCGAATATGCAATTATCCATAACAAATAAGCATCCATCATGTCATGTATTTCAATATTGTATGTATAATATGTTAACAAATTCCAATGCAAGGCATAACACGTAAAAACCAAGTCTGAAACAGTAATCTAAACTCCAAAGCCATAGAATAAGTCTTGGCCAATTAAACAAAACAACAATTATGCCTTATAAAAAATTTTGGCCAAAAGGCGAAATCGATAGCTTTCAATTGCCGCCAAAACTTCCATTTTTTCTTTAATACTTCAAAACTTGAATATGTATTTCTTAATAAATAGGATCTTAGCAGCAAAAACAGATCCAATAATTATGGAAGACAAAAAATTAACAAGTTCTCAATGATCTAACATGAAGAAGCCCTGATGTCACTTATTAGGATTCTTTATTTCTAATTTAGTGAAAACCAGCACTAACCAAAGATTCATGTCAAATCATCAAGAAATTAGATCTAATGTGGAAGCATACCTGAATCCATGAGAAAAGCCTGGACACTTGTGCTTATTATTTTCCAAGTCAATACACAGCCTTTACTCTCTGGAAAGAGTCGTAACTTTTCTAGTCGATGGGATGTTAGAAAAGAAAAACTTGTTCGTATGACTTGGGACCATAACCCTAATTTATAGCTTTAATCTAATCTCTATTTTAACCCATCATAAAAATAGAAATTAGGCCTTTAGGTCTCTACACATTAAAACCTATACTCTATCAGATGTCCAGTCCAAAACCTTAAACTTTATTGATCACTTTAATTGAGCTTAACCTTATGATAGCTCATAATATAAAATTAATATAAATATATGAGCCCACGTGTTAGATTAAATCCAACATTGTCTTCTTGGAAAGGCTAGAATTGCTGTAGCTAGCATGGAATGTGGTGTTCAAACTCACTTTATTTCATAGCTATTGACCTCCATAATCCCACTTCGGAGTTGGACAACCTCATAATGAACATGAATTCTGAACTTGTTTCCTCCTCGAACACCCTATCTACTGCCATTATTGGCACCATCCCATCTTCTTTTTTCTACCTTTCCCATATCAAGTACCTCGGCCTCAGTTTCAACAACTTCATGTTCTCAAATATTCCAGTAGAAATATCAAATCTCATTAGAATCATTTACCTCGACTTATTAAATGCTATGTTTAGTGATTCTATCATGACTCAGCTTGCCAACCTTACTTCCCTCACGGAACATCATCTTTCTTGTTCCTTTCTCGTTGGAGACTACGCATCCTCTTTCAATAGTTTGGCTTCTACGGTGACAATCAATTCTGGTGCTGTATGCACATTCATAAATCGGGGCAGTCGCTCTATGTCAAATTTGAATTGGTTACAAGGACTGAATAATCTTAGAAAACTAAATCTGAGCGGTCTTAATCTTTCAGAGGATCTCGGTCAAGCCTATGGGCCGAACCTATATCAAATCTTTCCAAGCTGAGGTCACTTGACCTGTCAAATTGTGAGATTTCTAGTAAAGTTCCTATTGAGTAGCTTCTCAACCTCACCTGTCTGTTTTATCTGTTTATGGACTTCAACTTTATTGCACCGAAATCCCAAGCAAGTTGGCCAATCTCACCTCTCTCTCAATCCTTTATCTCAACAAATCCAACCTGCAAGGCCAGATTCCTTACCTTCCTCAACTACAGGAACTTCATGTAAGTACCAACTCTGATCTTAAAGTCAATTTGCATTCCATATTCGCAGTCCCCTTGCCTTGATTATCAATCCTTAACATAGTATCTACTCAAGTCAATAGGTCCATCCCTTCCTCCATCGCTAACATGAGTTTATTAGTTTAATTTTTTACACTCGGTTGCTCAATTCAGGGGCAGATATACCTGCATCTATGATGAACCTTTCGAAGTTAGAAAAATTGTTCTTGGACATGAACAATTTGGCTGGTTATATTTTACCTTCAATATCGAATCTAAAAAGTCTACAATATCTATCTTAGAGTAGGAACTCTTTTTATGGATCCATCCTTGACACAATTTGTAGTATCTCTTCTCTCATCTATCTGAATCTAAGGGTCAACTCTTTCACTAGAAACTTATCAGATTGCATTGTCCAGCTCCATGATCTAAGACACCTTTTAGTTTACAGAAATAACCTGAATGGAACCATCCCTTCACTATCATCGTTGTTCCTAAACTAGAGTCTTAACATGGTAGTTCTTGAATCTAATGGGCTAATTGTGAAAATCGACCAATTACAATTTCCACCCAAATTTCAACCATAACTCTCATCCCTGGACTCGTGTAATTTAAGAGGAAAAATTCCACTTAAAAAACTAGAAGTTCTTCAAATGGGACGTAACAGATTTCAAGGAAAGCTCCCTCAATTCATTAAAGATCTTGAAGACCTGCGGATTCTGGTTTTAGAATACAACTTCTTCTCTGACTCCATCCCACTGGAGATAAACAATTTAGAAAACCAACAATTCATTGGCTTTTCAAATAACATACTATTTGGTCCTATCCTTGAAAAGCTCTCGGGATTAAAGACAATGATAACCCAACCAAAAGATGTAGATCTTATTGGCTACATCATCCAAATAATGTTTGTTGGTGTCTATGTGCCTATAACTTTAAAAGGGTTGTCTCAATAGCTTGAATATGTCCGAACATATCATAATAGGATGGATCTTTCATGGAAGAATCTAAGTGGAAGCCTTCCGTCTCAAATAGGTCTTTTGAACGGGCTTTATATGCTTAACCTCTCGCATAACACCCTGTTTGGTAACATCCCATCCAACATCAGCAACATGAGTCACTTGGAGTCATTAAACCTAAGTTTCAACAGTCTAAATGGAGAGATCCCAACAAATTTGACTTTGTTGGATTCCCCCGTCTTCTGTAAGCTTGTTGTTCAACAATCTAAGTGGGAAAATTCCTATAGGGCCACACTTCAACACATTGAGCGGAGATGGATTGGCATACATGGGGAATAAATTCTTATGTGGAGCTTCTGATGGTGTCAACTACGATAACAAGGTGTAGAACAGGTTTTTGGTTGAGGAGTGAGGAAACATCATAGACACCGTAAAGAGCTGTAAGAGGTAGTGAAAAGAAAGACTAGAGTAGATCTTGAGAGATGAGTGTGTGGTGGCATTTGGTGGTTTCAGCTTTTGAAGGCCGGTGATTTGAAATTTATAATGTATTTTTAGTTTCAGAGCTTTTTGAATGTCAAATGTATGGGTTCTCTGACTAGAATTTCATTAATTATTCTCCTTGTAAGAAAGGAACTATTTATAGGCAAAATAAATAACCACCATTTGGAAGTTACTTCAAGTCTTGTTAAAAGAACGTGAGATAGTGGGTAGAGTTGTCCAATGGCCGGGTTTGGGAGGGTTTGGACATGAATTTTAAATTTAAGGATCGAGCTTAAACAAAATTTTTAGGCCCGTTTAGAAAATAGGTCGAGCTTGGTCATAGGTATGAAAGTCCGAACTTCGCCTTGCCGACCTGTTTACTATTAATTAATATAAATATATATTTTATATATTTATTAATATTGGTGTTTTCTTTTTTTTTTAACGTGATATTGGTTTTTTCAAATATTATTAGTATTTAGACTATGTAAATTTTATAAAATTGTCTTGGATAATAAATTTTTGAATATGTGTTGATTTACTTTTATTTATATAAATTAATTTTTAAAATTAATATTTGAAAAAAATTAAACGGACTTATGGATAGGCCTTGGGTTTATATAAATATTTTAGGACCGGACTTGAACAAAAGAGGAGACCCGAATTGTTGGGCCGAACCGGGCTTGGACAAGCATATCTCTCACAAATTCTTGCATATGCCCGACCCGACCTGTCCCCATGGACACTTCTAATAGTGGATTTATGGGTGATAAGTAAATCATGGGATGATTAAAGTATACGTGCTACAAATAAGGATTCATTATTTAATAAAAATCGACTTACATAATTAGGAGGGATTGCAAGGAAGGTGACATCACTCTCTTTTCAGAAAAATGTTGGGAGGGGTTCCCAACTACATCCTAGTTTGAGCCTCCAAGCCAAAACCCTCTAGTAAATCCCATGACAGGGTTGACTCTAAGTTCCTACCACACATCTTGGGTCAACACCATCAATTATATGAAATTTATAATAATGACAAAAATCAACATCTACACAAGGATTCCACAGCTCCCGATTGAAGTGATGTGGTGGGAGATGGCAGAGCAACCACAGAGAGGAAATTGTTGCATGCAATTCTGTTTGCAAGCTATGCAGTTGGCCTCCGGGGACTTTTTGGGGTTCTTTATTTGATGATTGAAAAATGGAGGAAGAGATATTGGGCATCCATTGATCAAATTATAGCTACAATCATCCGATGCAGTAATTGAGATATCTCAAACTAGTAGTACTTTTTTTTCAATTTATTTATGTTGATGCCATTTTAATCGGCTCGTACGGATAAGATGAAAAGAGAACTCTAGTCATGGTGGTGAAGTCCCTTTAAGCCTTAATCCCTGAAAAAGAGTGAATTGGGCACTAGCTTTAAGCCAGTGAGCCTCCTTCGGTGTAAGAATCAGTGTGGATTCTCATATTAATGGAGAATTTTAGAGAGAGAGTAAAGGGTTCAGAGGTAGTCGGGATATGAGGAGAGATGAGAGGTTGAAGATAGTGAATAGTGTATCAGTCTTACCTTTTATATGAGAGAAACTGGGTAGATAGCAATAGTGAAAGGCCTGTGTCAGAGATCTGTGCTTGTGTCGGAACATTCGGTGGAATCAATATTTGTATCCCTGGTTGTCTTCTAGCGTTAACCTTTTATGGAGCCCGATATAAGGTTTTTGATGGTGGGCGCATATCCTAGAGGCTCTGCACTAGGCGCACATCCTAAGGGATTTGCGCCTATGAGGTCTGCTTTTATGGATTCATCATGTGGGCTTGATCTATTAGGCCTTTTAAGACTTACTTCTTTGGGCCTGTTAAGCTGTTTATAGGCCTTTCTTGAGTTGTGCTCAACAATTTGTTTTTTTTTTAAATGTTTGCCTTTATAATTTATCGGGAAAAAAAATTAGAAAGGAATAAGGATGCAGTGGGCTCCATTATCAGGAATCCACGTATCCTTATCCAAAACGACAACATAACATCAGAAAATCCCCGCCGTTCACGTGCCTTACGTGGCGCTTACTTGCCATAAAAACCGCACATTCAAAACCCGGCCCAGTTTATCTCGCGACTGCTAGCTTCGAAAATGTCGACCATGACAATGATGGCAGCAGCCAAAGCCACTTCACTTCAACACTTGAACTTGAAATCTTCGACGTTCCGAACAAGGACGACGACGAGGAACAAGTCGTCTTATCCGACGGTCAGAATGCAGACGCGGATTCACCGTCTGATAGAGGAGCAGGCCATCGTGCTAATGCCTGGCTGCTACGATGCTCTATCGGCTGCCATAGTCCACCAATCTGGTTTTAATGCCGGTTTCATCTCTGGCTATGCTCTCTCCGCCTCTCTCCTTGGAAAACCTGACTTTGGCTTGCTAACGTCCGAATCCTTCTCTCTAAACTTCTGTTCATCTCTTTTCTTTTCTTTGGGATAATGGTAAAACGCAAAATGTGATACTATTTGGTTTCGGTGTTCTTAAAGCCCACCAGAAATGGCGGCGACCGCCAGGACGGTCTGTGCGGCGGCTCCGATGATACCCATAATTGCAGACGCTGGTATATCCTATTTCATTTCTGAATTTTCTAGGAGTATTTTATTAAAGCCCAGTTAATCTGCTATAAAACGCATTGCAAAAATTGAATAATTCTATTAATTCGTTTCAGATACTGGTGGTGGCAATGCTCTCAATGTTCAGAGGACTATCAAGGACTTGATTGCAGCTGGTGCTGCTGGCTGCTTTCTGGAGGTACAAAAACCAACATAACCCTGATTCTTAAAGTTGACTAATGCTGCATTTCTGCAAGGAGAAGGCTCAATTTTCAGTATCTGTCCCCTGTCTCTCTTTATCCAATCTAGAGATAGATCAGCTAACAGCTTTGAATGAGCTCGCTTTACGATTTGCTCTATGCTCGGCAAAATATCATCATACTCTAGAAAAGATATTATGCAACTTATCTCATTTCACTGTTTGTTAAGAGCCTTTTGCTTTTTCTAACTAGTTTTGGTTTACTTTCCTTCCAGGATCAAGCATGGCCAAAGAAGTGTGGTATGTCTCTATACCTCCTCTTCAAATTAAATTTTGGGAAAAGATGCTATCAAGAATAACTTTGTTGTTTGTTTTTTATTTTTATCGTGTTATCGCTACCTAATTGTTCATTTGTTCCTCTGGCTTTGAATGCAACCAGGGCATATGCGTGGCAAACAGGTATGATATTTTCTTATTCCTGCTTACTTGTTTTAGGAGTTTCTTTAGCCAAAGGAAGCTGTTTCCTGATCAATACATCAGGTCTTAGGGACAAGCAAATGTCTCTTATTTCAGTTGGGGGTTAGGTTTAATTGATGATTAAATGTTAGTGTTTTGTAGACAAGACCTTAATTTTTTAGTGTTTTGTAGACAAGACCTTAGTTTTGCATTTCTCTAATGCCTTTCCCGTCCAGTCCTCTCTTGTAGAGAAGACCTTAGTTTTTCATTTCTCTAATGCCTTTCCCGTCCTGTCCTCTCTTGTAGAGAAGACCTTAGTTTTTCATTTCTCTAATGCCTTTCCCGTCCTGTCCTCTCTTGTAGACAAGACCTTAGTTTTTCATTTCTCTAATACCTTTCCCCTCCTGTCCTCTCTTGTTTCAACTTGATATTCAGGTTATACCTGCGGAGGAGCATGCTGCTAAAATTGCATCTGCTAGGGATGCCATTGGAGATTCTGACTTTTTCCTCGTCGCAAGAACTGATGCACGTGCTACGTCGGCAAAAACTGGTCTTTCTGAGGCGATCTCAAGAGCAAATCTTTACATGGAGGTACTCCTTTTGCAATTACTAGTTTTCTTTTTTCTTTTTGTAACCATATAAAATTCCATCCCTGCAAGGGATTTGTCTTTCATGTAATCTGGCAAAAGTTAATTTTATCTAATCTGCTTGTCCTTGCTTTTCCCTCCATCTGCTCTCTGTGATAAAGGCCATAGGAATTAGAATGACCCTTTTCATTAGAGTCTGTTTTTGATGCAAGACAAAGTAAACTATGGTTGCGGAAGAAAATTCCCATTGTCACTGAGTTGGTGAGCTCATTTCTTGATTATATTCATTTTCAATATCTTTCTCATGGTAAACACCGAGTGGTTTAGAGCTACAGAAGAGCAGGAAAGTAAATGTACAAAAATATTTGTTCCAAATTCTTCCCATGCCAAAAATCTTCTTGCAACTGCTCAATATATGTTTTAGTTTGAGAAAATGTTGAGGATTCAAATGGGTCAACAATATTGTAAGAGCATATGAACCACCACACTTTTCTCATGGTGAAAATGCTCTCTTCTCTTCTTGCAAGTCTTGCAGGAGATATGTTATTAATCAGGCACGAATAGATATTTGTTATACTAAATTCCATAATGGTTTCATGACTCCATAAATTCTTCTCTTTTCATCTTAGTTAACTTAGATATATGCCATTGTTTTCTCTATTTAATAACTTGCATAGCTAAGTAATTTTGAATTTGTTGCTCTGATGCGGTATGGCAAATAGTTTTCTTCTAGATGATGCTGCTAAACTTTTCAGCATGGGTTGTGCAGGCAGGAGCGGATGCTTGCTTTGTGGAGGCTCCGAGGAATGACGATGAGCTTAAGGAGATTGGGCGCCACACAAAAGGGTACAGAGTCTGTAATATGATTGAAGGTGGTGTTACACCCTTGCACACACCCGAGGAGCTGAAAGCAATGGGCTTTCATTTAATCGTGCATCCACTCACCGCCCTGTACGCATCAGCTCGTGCTTTGGTTGATGTTCTTAAGACCCTGAAGGAAAATGGAACTACTAGAGGTCACCTTCACAAGATGGCTACCTTTGAAGAATTTAATCAACTGGTCAAATTGGAATCTTGGTTTGAACTTGAAGCACGTTATTCAAATTTGAAGAGTGTGGTGGGGTAAAATCATGATAGGGAGGGAGAAATCAACTAGGAATTCATTTTTACCTAGAAAGGTATCATGTGGGTTTCAAAACCAGAATTTATCGTTCTCCGAAGAACTAATAAGAACATCCATATGCTTCATTTAGAATCAGAAACTATCCAGCCCGTGATTAAACGGGGGTCAAAACAATTATGCATCTTGTTCTTGAGCTGAATTACTCTTGCTTTATTACTAGTACAATTTTAGCTAGCTGTTTAGGCTGGCAACCTTGGTCATATTTAAAGAATGTCTTCTTCAGGCTCCGTCAAAATGGCTTACTTGCAGGCAATAGCTATCTATTGTAAAAGGATACAAGGAGGCGGCTCAGACGGTCCCTCGCCCTTTAAAATAAAATTTGACAACCTTCCTATTAGCATTGATTAATTATGTTTACTAGATTTAAACAGATTATTTTGTTTTTTTTTAGAGGAAGAAAGAAAGGAGCCTGTTATTCGCCTGGAATTGCTCTTTGTCCCCTTATAATATCCCAATATGGTCAAATAAGTGAATAACTCCAATCCGAGATCACTGGTGTGGCTTCTACTATAAGTTTATAACTCTTCCATGTGAGTTCCATGGTCAATCACTTTCTTTATAGCACCAGCACAAATCTTCAGATAGTACTAAACAAACTTTTCTTCTAAATTAACCACTTAAAGTATTGTAAATCTTTATTACCAACAGCAAAAGTTCAACACAGTCGTTGTAAAGCGGTAGTTCGCGTCAACTTTAATCACTGAAAACCTTGAAAGCTCACCCATTTTGCCATTGGCATTAGCCCACTTTTTCCACACAACTTGGACCCGGTACTACCCTTTTGAAACTGCTTAAAAAAGGCATGGAACTTTTGCTCAGTTGCCCACCTCACCCAGTACTGAAACAGGTTTCTACTCTCAAAACTAACAGGTTCTTAATAGATCTGGTAATTTTGGATAAGATACGTTAATATGATACATGAACGATACGAAGTTATCGTGTTAATATTTAACCTTAACATGTTTCGTGTTTTAATCGTATCAACACAATTAAGATTAAACATGTTTTATGTTTTAAGCGTGTCAAATATGATTAAAATGCCTAAAATATGTTAAACACGATTACTGTTAATATAATTGAAAATATATTGAATTTTATGAAATTTTTATTTATTATAGGGATAATATAATAATTTTAAATTAATCATGCGTGTTTACATGAAACGACACGACACAAAAACTAATCATGTTGTATTCGTGTTTGGTTAAATTGTTGTTAATGATATATATTTATATGACACGACACAACATAAAAATTAATCATGTCATATTCGTGTACAGATAAATAATTGTTAATGACATATATTTACTCAACACAAAAACACAAATTGTTATGTCTAGTTCTTCGAGTATAGTTCAAGCTTTTCTCAGATATGGCGCAGGGAGGGGCAGTGCAAGTCTGGCCAAACTCACAGCTGTAATAATCCTGCTGTGCTTTCTAGTTTGCTTGGGAAATGTTGGTACAGCAATTGTTACCCATCATAGGCTCCTTTATCTTTTTTTTTTTCAATATATTTTTTGTGTTTTGGGCCAAATATATAGGCTTAGTCTTAGATGATATAAGAATGGCAAAGGCCTTACTAGAGTTTCCTCCCATTGTCCCCTCACCCTTTGGCCCAAACATTTTTTTTCCTTTTTTCAACTTTTCTCTATTTTTTGTTTTTTTCTTTAAAAAATAATTTACTTTTTTGGCAAATAAATCTTTAGGGGCTTGATTTTTTTATTTTTCTTCTTTTTTTACTTTATTTTTTTACAACATATTTTTTATTTTTTTAGTAAATACTTACATAGTGATTTAACTTATTCAAAGATTAATATTTTATGTATTACGAAAGTGTTAAATTTATAATTTATTGTTAAGAGTGATAAATTTATATTATTGATGTTTAATTTGAGACTTAATTTTTTTATTATCACTCTTTAAATTTAGTTCTACGTAATTTATGTATAATTTTTAAATTTTAATTTAAAAATAAAAAAATTGACACTTACGGTGAAATCCGAGGAATTTTCTAATTATATATTTATATCTAAAAGAAAAGGGCTATTAGTGGGAGGCGTGCATTTGTCACTCTTCCATTGACTCACCATTTTTTTCCTTTTGCTTTTTTTTTGCTTTACTTTTTTTAGTTATTATCTTTTTTTCCTTTTATAATTTTAAGTTATTATTTTGATTTCATTCATTTTCACCTTTTTTTCCTTCTTTAATTTTAAATTATTATCTTATTTTTTCATAACCCATTGTTTTTTTTTTCCATTGTTTTTATATTTTTACTTTCTTTTATGTTTTTAATTTATTTTCTTTATTTTAATTTAGTTTTAAAGAAATTTTTTCACTCTTTGACGACCTACTAAAATGAGTTGAGTTTGGTGATTGTTTTGGATTTTAAGAAAATTCTTTTATACAATTTTATACTATATATGTTATTAAAATTTATTATTATTAAAACTTTCTTTAATATATATTATTTATTGGTTAATCAATATTTTTAACTTATGTATAATATTTGATATATATAATTTAATATTATTAAAATTAATTTTAGTTGTTTTGGAACATGTAATTAAGTCATAAATTTTTAGTTAGACATTTTTTTTGTTAGCTTTAAGAGACAATTTTAATTACTCTCTTAAAATGTTTTCAGAATTGATCAACTAAAATGCATTTGATGCATATGATAAGATGAAATAATATAAAAAAACCTATAAATTTTTTAAATGCACCTTAAACACTTTTTAAATATTAATTTAAAAATAAAAAAATTGACCCCGGGACAGCATCTAGTATAGTATCAAATAAGAAATGGCATAGTGATTTTCACAATATTCAATAAATAAATAATTAATTAATTATATGTTCTTTTCAGGTACCAATATGAAATCTCGACTAAAACCTGCAGAATGCATGGTGCATGATGCTTCGGATTTTCCTTCTCTATTATGCAGCAATTGATAATCAAATATTAAAGACAAATTGCTCGGAAAGCAATCAGATATTGATATGTATTAAACTAATAATTTATGGAGGGAAAACTGGAAACCAAAGAATATATACATAATGCTTATATTTATTTTTCACATATAATCAACTGATCCTGATGAGTACAGGATATGATAAACATAAAATTAATCAGTCCCTCTCCCAGAAAAGGCCTTGTCTCCAATGTTGCATCAGTTTTGCCCCGTTAGTCAAAATATCAAAATAACCATTCAAAAGGAATACAAGATCTTTTTTTTCACCTCAATTGCCATCCTTGTGAGAGTTGTTTGGAAAGGTGGGACTTGGGATCACCAGCCACTAGGATAAATTTCAATGCTTGGGAAACCATTTTGAGAAAGTTTAAAGTTCCGATAAGGTGGCTCGCGAACGGTTCACCAACCAAGTTCTGGGTTTGAAAAAGCTTTGGAAAATTTCAAAAAATGGTGGCTTATCAAAATTATTTATCCGTTGGTATCATGACACAAAATAATTACTATTAAATCAATGACCTTTCATAAAATTTGTAACAAGGAAATTGTAATTACCCTTTTAACATTATTAAAAGCAAAAAAGAAAGATAAGAGATCATTTTACATCCGGTATAAAATTAAGAGTTTTACACTCTTTCATAACTTAACATAAAATCAATATTTAGTTAATACAACCTTTAAATTTCATACTCTATTGACATTGTCATGCTTCAACCCGATGGTCCAACCATGTGACAACCGTTGCATTATCTCGAAGTATGTGCACATCGACACGCATCCTAAGACAACGCAAGACTATTAGGAATCAAGTTAAGTTATACAAACAAGAGAAAGTAGTACTATAAAAATAAAGATATCATTTTAAAACATGTTTACAAAAATAAAGCCAAAGTTCAAATACAAATGATATAATAGTGGATCTTGCTATAAAAGAATAAAAAGATGGACCTGAGTAACAAGGTCCGAGCACAACAACCAATCCTAAGCCACCAGATTGCGCACCAGGGTAAAATAGAATTAGCAAACCAAAGCTAAACCTAAAAAAGACAAGGAGGGACGTGGATGAGTGTATGGGGATATACTCAATGAATGAACAAAATCTGAAATAAGTACACTAAGTGGAATACTAAGGTAATCTAAAATAATATAGCAAAAATACGAATATCAATTTAGATAAAATCACATTTCAATAATAACTAACATTCTCAAAATATGGCCTGACATTTATCTCAAAACAAGTAGGCTTGTCAAAAACTACTCCGGGCTGGAATCAACAGTCTAGATCATCAATGGCTTTTCACATTTCAATTCATATAGAAATCAAATCACAAAGTCAATAGCCTGTTCCTTGACATTTAAACATTTAAAAAGTCGCTCTGCATAGTGTCATCACAGTGATCTCATAATTTAGCCTGGAGGTCATAATTCTCTATCCCCTAATGGTTTCTCTACGTGCCGACCAATAAAGTACTCAACCACTTACCCACACCCCTCTCACTAGGTGGTCCATGAGCAAGTACTTTGCATGCAGCATAATATCATGACCAACTTGGCCCCACCAATATCAATCAAATATCATATATATATATATATATATATATAAACATTTCCATCAAATCATATACCTCAAAATCAAATTACATATCAAGCATCATGCTCAAATCAAATATCACATTTAAAATAAACATGCCATTATTATCATCAAACCATTTCTATATATAGACACCTCTTATACTCAGAACAGTGTCAAAACATATTAACTATATTTAATAAAATATTTTAATAAAACTCATAAAAACATTTTTTATGCACTAAGAAATCATCCACTCACAGTATTCAGGAAGGTATATACTCATGTTATGCCGCTCGCATAGTCCTCACTTTAAATTGAGGCCTCACCTCCTATTTTTCCAAAACAAATTACTTAATAATTAAATCAAGTAAAGAATTTAAATGACTGAAACTCCAAATAACTATATAAAATGCCATTAAAATAATTTACACCTGGTGACTAATCTTGCACGTTAATATATTTATTTATTAAGGCTCCGACATTTGTTGGGTAAATTCATATTTTAAGTTACATTGCAACTATCATCATGTTATTCACCCTTCTGTTTTTGAGCCATAACTAACTCAATTTTTATCGGATTACCATGATTCTTAATTCTTGGAAAGCTAAGGCAATTCTCTAAAACTTTCATTTGAATCACTAAGTCAAATTCTTCCGGTAACCAATTAGAATTCTAACTTGATTCCAAACTGTCCTGTTTTCTTGGAAAAACAGGGCAGTTTCAAAGATTAGTATTTTTCATCAACATAGGCTTGAAATTTCAATTCAGTTTCTTCCACAAAGTTGTAGAGGACTCAATTAAATAAAATATGAGCACAAGAATGACCCCATTTGGAGTCTCTAACACAAAGTTATTCCCCTCGAAATACACTGCCAGATTGTGAACCTCAACAACAATGGTTGGAAAACAGGGTTTACAACACCCAATGTTTTGACTATATCTTACTCAATTCTCAATGGTTTTATTTAATCTTTAGCTCTTTGAAAAGCTTAGGGAGTTATCTAAAACTTTGATGGAGAACAGAAAACCCAGTTCAAGATCTAACTATATAAATTTCTCCTCACAATTCTAAATCATCAAAATCAAAACAGATTTGGTGACACTTCAGTGTGAGGCCAATTGCTCCCAAATGGTGCATTTTTGGGAAAATCGCATCTCAGACAAATTTGTAGAAAACTCAAAATGTTTTCCAATGTTATAAAATTCACTTCAAACGAAACACATTTGCTTACCCAAATTCGTCTCATACAGGGACTGTTCTTAAGGGTGCAAAACCAGAAATTTTACAACTTATGACTCCCAACCAATTTCCATCACGTATGTCCCAAATTAAACAAGGAATGCATGCATTGAAATCATCACTTGTTTAGAACTTAAAAACTAAAGACTTCCATCAAATTTCATGACAGCACCAAGTAACCAATAAATCAAACAATTTAGCCGCACAACCTCAAGCTCAAAACGTAATTAACCCATGGCAGCTTACAAGATTCATGCTATCAGTTTGAAACTAGTTTCCTTTCCACTTACCTACTGCAATTTTTTCTCAGTAGCGGCATGTATTTCAACCTTGTTCTCTTGCTTCCCATAAGTGTCCAAGATACCCTAAGAAAGCCATCAGATTTAACTTAGAAATCCATAGCCAAAACAGATATGAAAATTTACCAAATTGTTTTACTTAAACATCCCCTTTATCTTTTCTTTTCTTTTTCTGAATCTACTTGGCTACACTCAAGTTTAAGACTAGAGGACAAGAGGTTGGCAGCTGTCAAAATGTGGTATTACAAAGGTGGAATGGCTTAATTCTTGGCGGCATGCAAGGGTGTTTTTCTTGGTGAAGGTTCGGCCATGTAAGGGAAAAAGGAAGGAGATGCAAGAATTGAAGAATGGGAGAGCTACGGGCAGCATATGGGCTGCCGAGTTGGTCAACAAGAGAAATGAGTTTAGTGTTGCCTCCCAAAATGGCCAATTGATGGGCAAGAAATCCATCCAAAATCCTAGATAGAAAAATTGCTTGCATGCGCCCTATAGTATAGGTCTTCATCGGTCAAGCCCTGAATTTTTTTTTTTTACTAATTAGTCCTCCTTTCAAGTTTAAATTTCCATTTATACCACTATTTTCATCCATTTCCTCATGTACCATTTACATGCCTATTTAAATTCCCGTCAACTCAATTAAACTCCAAATTTGAAAATCCTCAATGTAACCACATATCCAATTTGGTATTATTATTTCAAGTCTCCAACTAGAATCTCAAACCTTGATACAAAAATTTCCATTAACATGTATGTACTATTACACATGCGGTCAATTTATGGTCACAATTAACCAGAAAAATTAGGTACAGGTTTCACACACATACATCATGCATACAAATTAAATTTCGAATTAATTTAAAATATCTAGCATATCTTTTACTGTAATAGAATTTCTCACCGTTAAATATATGTTCAAAATATCTAAAAATATTAGAGTCTTGATCGATAGAATAAAAATATTGTATCGACTTAAAATTTTACGTGCATGATAGATTCGAATATATCTTTAAATCAAATGGTTGGATTATTAAAATATTAATCTTACGTTGAGTTATAAAGAGTGTGTAAAATTTAATGTAAGTGGATCCCTCCTCAAAAAGTAATCCCTAATTTATTTGTGAAATAATCTTTATGAATAATTTTTAAAATTAATATTTGACTATAGAAAGAGAAATTTATAAATCTTTTTTAAAAAAATTCATCAACAACTACTTTTATAAAATAAATTTTAAGTATATTTAGTAAAATAATTAATAATTGACTATAAAAAGAGAAATTTATAAATCTCTTTAAAAAAAATTCAAAGGGTAAAATAAATTGTTAAAGTTATGAAAATGAGATTATTACTTAGTTTTTATAGTATGTAGTTTGAAGAGAAAAAAATATTAGAATCTTTCTCTTTATTTTCAATAAAGTTAAAAAGGTAAATAGGACTTCCTTATCACAAATTTTATAAAAGATTATTAACTTACTACTAATTATTTCTAATGTGGTACTAACGAATAAATATTTTCAATAGATCGCCATGTTTTGAAATTTTCCCTTGACGCTTTGAAGGTGTGCTAAGGTGTTCATAGATCTGTTCTGTTTAGGGAGAGAGAAAACAAAGAAAAAAATGGTTGAAAAGTGAGAAAAGAGAGAAAGAGAAAAATATAAAATCAAAGAAAATAGATAAAAAGCCACATAAGATAATATAACGCCGGTAAAAAAAAGATAATATAACGGACCTTATAGAGCGTATAAGTCTCATCCTTAATTCCGTTCATTTTGGGTCTACATTGAACAAACCCGATAATGTTAATTCTAAATTGATAAAATTAAAATGTTTAATACTAAATTGAGAAAACGTTAAAACATTATATCTTAAATTGAACATTTAGCCGTATAATTTATAATATTATTTATATGAAACTAATTAAGAAATCTTTTATTTTTTATACTTTTTTAATATTAGAATGATAAAAATTTATATATCCACACGTATGTGTGTGTATATATATATACAATAAAATTTTCCATAAAAAGTTCTATACAATCATGATAATCTAAACTTCTTCACTTATGTAGTCGAATTGTCACAGTGACTTAAGCATGCAGAAGAAACCAAGAAAATGAGTATGTTTGTTACTCTTTTTCAAGCTTTATTTAAAAAGTAAAAATTTGATTAAGATTATTTATAAAAATAAAGGATTGTTTATAAAAATAAAGGATTTTACACCCTCTTAATAGTACGTAACCATAGTTTTTTAAAATTTTTATACAACCTTACTATATACTATAGTACGCATAATTTTTTTTTAGAAAAGCATAGTACACATAATTATTTAAGTAAAAAAACTCTTTTTACTTCTTTTTTTTTAATTAAAAATTTTTTCTACAATTGCCAAAACCCTATCTAATAATACCTTAAATTTTAGAACTTAGCCTATAAATATTTTTTTTAACTTGAAGCTAAATTTTGACCAAATATGGACTCATTAGTGAAATATTTATATGTAATAAGGTCTATTATAAAATTTTGTAAAAATTTAAAAAAAATCTGATATGACATATTATTATTGAATGATGTAAAATCCATTTTTTATAAGCACTTCTGATCAAACTTTTTTTTTATTTAAATCTCAAGCCCGAATGGCCGAATCTCACGCTAAATTTGATATTTAACTGTATGGGGATTCCTTAATTAATTAGATACCTCTAACGTCAAAGTATAGTTAATTTGATATATTCAATTATATTGATGGCGAGCGATCAACCACCAAAATTCCTCCAATCACACTATCAGATATTAATTGTGGCAATATCGAAATTTTAGGCAAAACCATGTATTTGAAACAAGAAACATTTGACACTCTTAAGTAAAATAATTATATAAAAACAAAAAGAATTTTAAACTATTATTTACAATTAAAACTTGAATAACTTAAATTGGAAAATACTCAATTTAAATATCTATTTAGAGAGGAAAAAATAGTTTATATGTAAATTGCAATCATTCTTTTCTTTTTCCCTTTTTTTCATATAAGCATAGCACCCCTAGATAAGGATGGCAATGGGGCAGGTGAGGTTTATCTCATCCGCCCCTTACCCCGCCAGGAAAATCAGGTGCTCCGCCCCTGCCCCATCCCACCCTACTATATTATATATTTTTATTCTGTAATATATTTAGTATAATTTTTTTTCAAAATTTTTATCAAATATAATAATTATCTTACTCATTAGGTTTTAAGTTCTCAAATTCAATATAAATAATTTTTATGGAGCTATTTAAATATTATTAAAATATGCATATTAAACTAAGAAAAATGTTAATAATAATATATGCAGAACGGGACAGGGTGTAGGTGACTATCTATCACAATTGTCTCACCCCACACATCAAACAAAAAAACCCGTCCCATCCCCAATTTTCAAAAAAAAAAAATCATTCCATTCGAAACGGATCGGTGCAAAATCTATGGGACGCATGGGGTTTTGCCATTCTTACCCCTAAACATTATTGCTTACTTTAAAAAATAAATGAAAAGAAAGGGCAAATGCAAGTCAAGTCTACTAAGTCTTTTTTGGTTACACAAGTCAACCAAGTCTATTCTCTTTAATGAATAAAAAACCGAATTGGTGTTTGAACTGGTGAGGTTAGAGGGTCAATGGTTCAATCGCTTTAATCGGTTGAACCGTTTAAACCGATTATTTAAATATTTTAATTTATTAATTTCCTAAAATACTTTAAATTTCAAAGTTTCAATTAATTTTTTAAAAAAAATTAAAAAAAAAATTAGAAGAAGTATAAAATATCAGTGCATCACATAATATAAATAAATAATACAAATGATTTTACATCACAAATTAAATTTTTGTTATAAGAGTACATTAGAATAAAAAATTCAAAAATTTAAGGTCAAAAATTCAAAATCAAAAGTTCAAACATAATAATAAAAATAAAATTTAGACTTCTCATTAATTTGGGTTTTTTTTTTATATTTGGGTTAGTTAATTAAAAATAACTTAAAAAGTAAAAAATATAATTTTTTTTTAAACCGGTCCAACCGGTTTATCGGTTCAATCGGTTCAAAAACAGTTCAAACAATGACCGATTTTCTAACCCTTAAAGAATCGAACTGATGATCAGTTCGCGATTGAACCGATTGAACCGGCCGGTCCGATTTGGTTTTTTATTCATTGATTCTCTGGACAACCTTTTTAAATATTGTCACATCTTACTTTAAATACTCAATTTAAAAATCAAACATAAACATGTAAAAATAATGTAATTATTAAAATCTTTAAAATGCCGACATAAATTTTTTTGGACAGGGCAACATAAATATTTAAAAACAATAATAACATTTGCATTAAAATAAGTAAAATGTGATAATTTTCTATAATATAACATTTGTAATCTTACTGGTTTTTTCAAATAATAATTGTAGACTTGGATAAAAATAAAAGTACATAATATTAAATGTCTAACATAGCATAGATGTACTCAAACCAAATGTGTTAGTGGTTTTGATTAATCTGAAAATTTCACATTAAAGAATTAAAGGTTAATATTTCTTCAAAAAAATGAGGTTAATATCTAAAATAGTTTGTACGATTGAGGTTTCTAATGAATTCTTAAGTAAAATTAAAATAATAAAATAATTAGCAGGTTAGAAACGATTTCTGAAAATATTTAAAAATATGAATGCTTTAATAAACTAATTACTAGATTCTAAATTCAAAATATTAATTGATAAATATAAAATTAATCTATAAAAAATTATGGTGCAAAAAAAAAAACCTACAAACAGTTATAATATTATGACTAAGAACTCATTTCATATTCCAACGTTTCCGAAAATATCAATTTAACCATAACCTTTTACTTGGGTCAATTAAAGATTTGATATCTTTGAATCGAGTCAAATAAGTGTCTCCAATCATTAATTGACCCAATAAAAAGAATAGATACTAAATCGATATTTTCGACAAATGTAGGGTCTGAAATTGAGATATTAATCTAATATTATTCATATAAAACTAATTTAATAATTTTATAGTTTTTATATTTTTTTATATTGATATTATAAAATTTTGGTGAAATTATACAATTAGTCTCTCTACTATACGGAAAGTGTGCATTTAGTTCATCTACTTCGATTTAATCAAATTGAGTCTCTCTACTTTTATTTATTATCAATTTCAGTACATTCACTAACAGTGTTAAATATTCATCGTTAACTATACTGATGTAATATTGTTTATGATAACATATGCTATTGAAAAAATTTCACTTGACTTTTTTTGACCATATGACATTTTTCCCTCGTATAAATCATTTTTTATTTTCTTTTTGAATATTTAATTTTATATTTATTTTGAGAGATTTCATAATCACGACTAAAAAAATTCAATATGACAAAAAAAGTCACATAAAAGATTTTTAATTTTTTTTATAGGTATACATCATCAAAATTAATGACACATCAATATAATTAACAGTATAAATTTAACACCATTAGTGATTATGTCACACCCCATTCCGAAGGTCAAGAATGTGACAACCGCTACGTGCCACGTTATAACTTATCGCGCAAGGCTTACAGCATCTAGAGTCTACTTTGTAAAACAGTTATAACTTATCGCACGCAATTAAAATACAATTTATAATTTAGTTAATGGCAGTCACTCTAAAAGTTTACAAACGCATGTATATTTATTTATGTATATTAAAAGTGGGGGAAAGTTGGAAAACATGTATGACATAGTTTTACAGATGAAGGACATGAATAACTCTAAATAGTTAAATTAAGTTGGAAAATTATAGATGGACAAAAAGTTTAAAAGTGCCCCAAAATTGTGCCAGTGGATCCACCCGTATTAATGCAGAAGTCATACCAGCTTGCAAAAGAGGGTATGGAGCCAAGTCATAAATTCTATCGATTTATTCTTTATGTACAGTGTACTAACCTGAAAATAATTGGAAAAGGAAAGGTTGAGTATATGAAATTATACTCAGTGAGTGAAATTAGACCAATTTTAAGTAAATGGGATAAAAACATATACGCTTTAGGAGTTATAAATTAGAAATATTTAATAGTTCAAAAATATTTAATTAATGTCTCATTCATATGTAAATATTTATTTATTCTAGGAAAAAGATAGAATTCAATTTCAAAGTCTGAAAAATCCGTAACTCAATATTAAATGAAAATAAGTAATGACTTCACAAAAATTAAATTTTTTCGATTTGTCAAAAACTGCACCCAAACCCACACCCGACCAAGAAGTGGCTTGAGTTCGTTGAGGGAATTTTGGATTTACTTTGGTTCATCAAAATGCCCATCCTCGACATTGGCGTGGATCTTCACCACAAGTGGTACGTGTGTCACACCCCGACCCGCAGGCTCGACCACGTGGCAACCGCCGCGCTACCTAGAAGTACATGCCGCAATCACGCACCAGAGACAGCACAAGGCATTGAATATCAAGCATAAATACAAATATCAAATACAATTTATAAAACAATATTTTTAACAATTAAAATAATAACTTTAAATAACATTTATAGTAATAAAATCCCCCAAGGACAAATTATCAAAATGACTGTGCTTACAAGTGTGCGGAGTGAAATCGAAATATAATACAGCGGAATGTAAAATACACAAATGGATTACTATAACTAAGAGTAGAGAAACCTACTATAGCTAAAAGCTAACCTGCACGCTTTACTAGATGATTGCTTCTCAAAGAGCCTCAAGTCTGAAAAACATATAAACCACGGAGGTGAGTCCACAGACTCAGTGATATGGTTTGGAAACAATGTAAAAAACCAAAGATAGTAAGGGATAGAATAATACCAAAATTGATCTTTAAAATCATCATTTTCATTTCAAATAATTTCCCATCAAAAATCAATTTTCATCAAAATAGTTTTACTAGGGCGGCGTAAATCCAACGAGTCTCATCTGTCGATGAGTTCGAACTGTTAGGAGAAATTCTCATCAAATCATCTTTTAAAAATATATATATACATACTATGCTTTTTTCACCCAACGTTGCCGTAGTTGTCTCAAAACAACTACACTACCCCCTAGCGAGTCACCCTCCGCACCTCTCTTCTCAAGGGTAGTACATTTGTGTCTCCCTTTTGGAGAACGGTACTGTAATACCAAGTCCTATATTAATTTGCATTGGAGCCATATGTTAATAGATTGACCATTTTACCCCTACACAAGTTTAAATGCTAAAATGAGAAATTTCTCCCAATAAGTTAATGTTTTAGATCTTTTGATAAACTTACCCTATTCTTAAAAAATACAGCCAGTTGATTCTAGTTTTAAATTTCTTTTATTTTATCCCAAATTACATAGTTGCTCTTTAGGACACAAAGGGAATTTTTAAAGTTAGTAAGGGCATTTCCGTAAATTGATACAAAAGTGTCTAGAAATTTCAAGACTAAATTTTTAAGTTCTCTTCTTCTTTTCCCTTGCATGGTCGGACACCCTTGTAGCCTTCCCTCCAATTTCTTGCTTATAAGTTTCAAAATCCCCTCATCTAAACACTTCTCCCCAAAATCTCACCATAATTTTCTAGGGAATTTACTATCTTATACTTCAAACAACATCCTCACCAAGAAAATTTCAAGGAAAACTTTATACAATTTCATTAAGTTCACAAGTTCCAACTTCCATAGGAGCTTAAGGTGTGTTTTCACTTCTTTTCATTTTGTTTCCATTCTTTTATAATTTCTATGCAAAGAAATGATGAATATGAACTCTATACATGAAGATTTTTGTATTTTCTCTAATTTAACATTTAGTTTATGGCTCCAAAACCCCATAACATGCATGCCCATAAGACCAAGGTGTAAATAGAGAATAGGAGGATTTAGGTAGTCCCTTGAGTGTAGAAAAGACTTAGTTAAATGAAGAAAAACTAAGCCTAATAAGCCACTGAATAAATTCCATGAAACTAACATTATGTCATCATAGAGGAAGACCTATAATTTTGGTCATAGCTATGGAATTTTATTCCATAAGTGGTAATTTGGCAATATTAGAAAATGACATGAATTAAGAAATTGGAAGAAAGAAGGATGTTTAGTGTAGTTGTAGAGTAAACCCTTATTCTAGCCTAATAGGAGCCACCTTGGACAAGTACCATCCAAGGAAATTGTTAGATGTCAAACAAAGGAGGAACAAGTCATAAATAGGTGCAGAAACAAATGTAGGAGGTCAACACCCTTAAGCAAACACTACATTCAATTATGACCCCTTCAAATGTGGGGAAAAGATGCATTTTTCCCTCCAAAACACCATGTAGGTGTTAAAATACGACCATTTTCGGTGTACGGCACCCCTACGACACGCTTAAACTGTAGGAATTGGAATCACATAATTCCCACTCCTCTAACTTGCCCAGTTCGAAATTCACCTACTCTAGGGGCAAAATCGTCCAACTTTTTCGTTGTAAAGAGTTAGCCCGAACGGAAAGTATGCACAGGTGCTGTTCGGTGAAACAAACTTGCTCATACCTTAAGAATGCTTATAGGATCACTAGGACTTGATTTGAACCCTTAGGTTCCAAGTTGACACATTTAGCCCATAAACTAGTCAATTTTGGCACCATAGTTCAAATAGCACTCTAGCTTGCTTTAATCCATTATTTAACCGATTGTATAGGTGGTGAACCCTCGTCTAAGGATCAAGAAAGGGGGATTAGTGGGAGTGCACACCCTCCCTAAGCTTGTGAGTGAGACTTAATAGACTTAAATGTGTTTTCTGGCTTTTCCCAGCATTTTAATCTTGTTTGAAATCTTTATATACGAATGATATAGTTTCTTGAATGATTAAAAACGTACCTTTATGAAATGAATGTTTTATCGAGTGCGGATATTGGTGGATGATCAGAAGTCACTGCAGTGGCGCCTCTCACGGGCAGAGCTTGTGGAGTTGGCGTGAGTAGGCTTACCACTCCCACAAGGGGTGGATGGTACAGGGGATTTTCGTGCGCACAGTGATGGTAATGTATGACCCCTGTGGGAGTACTATGAACATAGCTACGTACCACCCGTAGTGAAGGTTCATGCCAACGTCGAGAAATGGACTTTCTTATGAAAAAGGGAGGAAAAATCATCTCGGCGGGTCCAAACTCCATCTTGGCCGGGTGGGGTTTGAACAATGTGTTTTGGCAAGCCCCTTTGAAACTCTTTGATTTGTTCTAATCATAAACTTTGAAAGATTTCCTTTTATTGAAGATTCCCCTGATTTGGTAAACAGAGATTCCTACCCGTCAACGTGCATGCACTTACCCGTCGACGGGTAGGCGGTTAACTTAATTTTACCGGAAGTCAGAAACTTTTGT
The DNA here is from genome assembly GCA_030664755.1 of Microcos paniculata. NCBI lineage: Eukaryota > Viridiplantae > Streptophyta > Magnoliopsida > Malvales > Malvaceae > Microcos > Microcos paniculata. The sequence goes on from CP131461.1 coordinate 23,696,361, forward strand.
CCGTTGACGACTAAAAGGCTGCCCGTCGACGCCTCTGCTTTCTCTCCTAATTCAAATATTGGCCCAAGTTACCCGTCAACGTGTGTACCCTTGCCCGTCGCCGGATGACTGAATGACCTGAATTTACTTGAAGTCAGAAACTTTTACCCGTCGACGTGTAGAGGGTTAGACGTCGACGGGTGTGCAAATCCGTAAAATTTCACAGAAGTCAGAAACTTTCCTCCGTCAACGGGTAAGCTGGTAGACGTCGACGTCTAGGATTCATTGCACTCTGGAAATTTTAGCCGTGGACCTCTGCCCCTTCACCCATGAACGGATGTTTTGGTTTTTCGAAAACAACAATCACCAAACCTCTTACCCGTCGACGGCTAAAGGCTTACAAGTCGACGGGCATGTTTGTGAATTCTATTCATATTGTGTCGTGAGTACTCATTAGTTCTCTTTAAATTTTATATGTAAAGCTTCTTTTATATATAGTCTTGTCTCACTCACTGAGCATTCAATTATATGCTCACTTTAGTTTTTCTTAAAACCCTTTTCAGGTTGAAGGATCGTAGATAGAAGGTAGGAATTCGTTGAGAAGTCAACCCGACCGGAGCCAACATTTTCTACAAGTATGTAAATAAGCTTTTGTATACCACCATCGGGGCCCACCGGCTGTGTTTTCCTACAAGTTCTCTTTTTGATGTATTGTAAATACTATAAAACATTTCCCACATATGGATAAAAGGAAAGATTTTAACCGATTGTAGTAATTCCATTCGACATCAAAAGCCAGTTTAATATAAAGCAGAGTATATTTCATATGTCTATTGATGGTGTTTTATGTCCAATAGCTCGAGTATCACTAGCCTTGCGTGTTTAAGGTTTTGGGCGAAGCGCGCCGTCCGAAATCTTTAATACGAGGCGATTGTCATATTTCGACCCCTCGAGATCGGGGTGTGACAGGTGCAGAAGCCACTATAACTAAGCTAGCAATAAGCCCCTCTAGGGTAGTCCCTCTGGACTAATATCATACATAAATCAGGTAGGCTTCACATGGATCATAATCACACCACGATTAGGTTTCTATAAAAACATACTTCGATCGGGCAAGTCACGCACGGATTTTCATCATGCCATGATTGAGTTTGCATAAAATCATTTTAATTTCTTTATATCATCATCTATATGATATATTACTCGTCTTCATAAAAAGTGTATACTTGTGCAGTTAAACATCATACCCTAAAACATATAAAACATTTAATTTAAAATAATTAAAAACATTTGCCATCAATGTCACTAACCATTAAGACCAAACCACTCACAGACTAAGAGAGTAGTATATTCCCGTGCTAACTCAACAGTACAGCTTAAGCCCTTGCCATGATCTGTCGTCGGTGCTCTTAATTTCATAAATCTTTCATTAATATCATTTTCAAATCAAAAGCATACTCATGAAATCTTAGATTAGCCTAAATAGGCCTTTGATAGACTCGGGATTGACTTTGGACTAAACCAGAATCGAAAACAACTAAATCCGCAAAAGTCAACCAAAAGTCAACCGATTAACTTGAACGGTTAACACCATAACTCACTCATCCTAAATCCAATTCACTCGATTCCAAAGCCATATGATAGTTTATTAAGTTTCTACAACTTCTTAGTTTATGACTTAATCCAATTCGGTCATTTACTAATTCAAATTTGGTTTGAAATCTAATGTCACTTGAAAACTAATAGTTTTAGCGACACTTGAGAAAATTATATTTTTCTCAATCTTAAGTTCAGAATTAGGGGAAGACTATTTCTGAAAAAATTGTAGAGGACTCAAAAATATTTTCAAAATGTTAAAATTAATCTAATTCAGGCAAGTACGGCCCTGGTTATGACCAGATCCGGTGCCGGTTTTGTTCGATAAATTTCTGGTTTCAACCTTATTCATGTTCGATGTCGATTCTACCTAGTTTCGGTGCCGTTTCTGACCTGGCCACTGCGTAAGGTGGCTATTCGATGGTCTTCCACCTTGTACAACCCCATTTTTCACTTTTCTAACTTCATTTTCGGTCTCCTAAGGACCAAATACAACACATACTTCCTCCACAATACTACACAATGACAATTCAAACTTAAATATATAATTTTTACCAAAACACCCATTTTCTGCAAAATTCAAAGATCTCAACAACCATTCAACCAATTTGCACAAACTTTACATCAATTTGAAGCTTATGGAGAGGATAATAATATACCTAAGTGGCCCAAACTGATTTGAGCCCGTTTTCTCCAAATCTCCAAATCTCCAAAAAGGTTCAAAATTTCTCCTCCAATTTGAGCTCCAATCCTTGCTCCTCTCCATGAATGAGCTCCATCACCTTTTAGAGCTTGAAGAGTAGTATGATTTTAGCTATTTGTTTACTTAATTTGGTGGAGAATTGAAGAAGATATCGAGGATTGAAGTTTTGGGAGCTTAAGGCTCCAAAAATGGGGGAAGAAGAAAAAACGAAAGAAGAAGAGGAAGAAGTGGTGGGCGTGCCGGCTGGTGCAGCCCACTCTCACCCAATATATATTTTCCCATTTTGGGAAAATTACAAATGAGTCGCTTAACTTTTCAAAATTATAAATTTACCCCCAAAGCTTTACAAAATTTTCAATTTAGTTCCCAATTTCATCTTTAATTCTTTTCATTTTCACCCTTATTATACCATTCTCCAATTAAATTCCATAATTCGGGACTAACTATCAAGTTTAGTTAGGGTCAGAGTCCATAACATGGCTATATCCATTGTACTCCCATAAGGACTAAATAATCACATCAACAATGTGCGCAAAAGTCCCCTATACCATCCATCCCATGTGGGAGTGAATCAAGGTTACTCATGCCACCTCCACAAAGTCGGACTGTGAGAAGTGTCCCTGCAGTGACTCACATCTCAACCACTATAATCACAATAACACGAAAATATCTTAATTAAAATGTATATCACTTGGCCATCCGGCCTAATTTATGAATCATAAGCAATTTTACCAATTTCAATCAATTCGATCACACACATGTACCTCTAGTTATAAAAATCATGAAATAAATTGACTCATCTTAAAATCATCAAGAATCAAGGTTCATAAGAAAATATTTCATGTCATAAATCCAATTTAACTATAAAGAAATCAAGATTTTCGCAAAAAGAAACTATCACATTTATCAAAATATTTTTAATTCATTAAATCTTGAATTTAGGTCAAACAGAGTTTCACTCACTGGTTTGGGGAGGGTGTACACTCCCACTATTCCTCATGCTCTTTGTCTTTGGGAGAAAGCTCACCACCTAAGTATTTATATTCAAACCATGCATTAGTATGTGACGATGGAAGTGTGCATTGGATTAATGTACAAAAATGCATGTCTTGACATCTACTAACTTGGGTTAAAAAAGGTAAATTTAAATTCTAGAACTTAAGTGAATGAAGTTAGAATGCGAGCAAGTTTGTTTCGCCTAATGAAACTTGCTTGTAGTCTAACAAAAAATTTGGACGATTTTGCCCTTAAAGAATGAAAATTTTGGCTAAGTAAATTTTAAGGTGGGAAATTTGGTCATTCTATTTCTCAAAGCTTAAATGTATTACAAGGGTGTAATAAATTATAAAGGAACCAAATTTGGATGCTTACATTAAGTGTTTTGAAGTAAAAATGGTTGAATTTCAAGGCTTTGGGGTGGTAATATTTTTCCATGGGACTCCTATAATTATACCAATTACCTACATCAATTCCTTATACCATTTATAACTTGTGTAAGCCTTGAAAAGCATCCAATTAAGCCTCTACACTATACTTGCTCAAAGTGACCACTTTATGCCATAATATGGATTTACTCTAAAATCACTATATCAAGTAAACCAACATCCCATTTCATGGTTCATTTCACTTTCTTATTTTATATTATTACCATTTCCAACATAAAACCATGATCTTATTTGAAGGAAAACTTTTTTTCTCTAAAATAATACTTAATGACATATTGTCACCTTTCTTTACAACTACCAATATTAAACTTCTTTCTATCAATTTTTTTCATTCACATTTCTTTCTAATTTCACCAAACTATCATTTATGAAATAAAATGCCATAATTATTAGGCAAAATACCATACTTCTCCTAGGAGGGTATTTTGTTACATAAAGTCAATGAGGCAAGTGCCTTATCTAAGGATTTTTACACCAAACTAAGTATTTCTAATTCTAAATGGGCATCCAAGAACACAAAATTTTAAGTTGTATCCTAACCTCCTTAAGCAAGAACATAATAGGAATGTGGAGTCATAAACTAAGTTGACATGAATAAACTAAGTTAACATGCAAAAATGTTCATGAAGAAAAACTTAAAAAGACTTCCAAGGATGAGTTTACATACCAAGATAGAAAAGGAGAGAGAAAATAATTCTTGAAACCTTTGTAGAAAATCTAACTTAAGCCAATTTGAAGTAGTTTGAAAACTACACTTAATGAATTCTTTGATGGAGTAATCATTTTTGCAAGTTTGATGATGGTTTGATTGGTAAAATTTTGATGAAAGGTTATGGAGACAGGAGGTGGAGTTGTAGATTGGAGAAAATAAAAGAAATCTAGAAATTGGTGGAAGAAAAATTAGAGGAGAAATATGGGGGGAGGTGTTTGGCCAAGAAAAGAAAATGGGGGAAGGGGGGGAGGAGAAGAAAAACATCTTGTTTGAGAATCTTGAATTTTCTAGAGAATTTAAAATTTTAGATGACAAAAATACCCCTCATGAAATTTATTAATTACCATTATGTCCCATAAAAGAATTTTTCAAACTAGGAATTTAATGAAAAGAATTTGGAAACCAATTCATCTTACTAAGCTTCATAAAAGGAAGGTTTACTAAAGAAAAATAACTAGTCAATTAAACAACCTAGAGGTGCATTCTATAGTGCTGAACTGCGCTCCAAAGTTCAAGGATAAAATGGTAAATTTCACATTGAATTTTACTCAGTAACCACATAGTTTTCAAATTACAACAGCGTATAATGATATAAAACCATTAAATATTGAATGAAAATTATTATCAGCGAAAATAAAATTCAATTCCTGAATTTGCAATTATTTACAAAATGCCATTAAACATTGTGACATTTTTGTTCAGTAATATTTTCATCAACTCACAATATTCAAAAAAATGTCGTAACAGTTTCGAAAAGTCTTAGACACACTAAAGAAGAAAAATATGTAGTTTGAAGAGACATACATACACTCGGTGGGACATACGAAATTTTTTGAAAAATAATACAATAAAGTTGATTTTTACTTCCTTGGTCAAAACTTGTCCTAAGTTTAAAGAAGTCTAGTTTTTCAAAAATGAAAAAAATTTTACTAGGTAGAAAATGTTCTTATTTTTACTAAGAACACATTTGCATGCACATCAAATATTAAAATTTTCATTACATTAATTTATGGCTCCAATTCAAATTAACTAGAGGCTAGGCATTACAGATTGGATTGAAATTGATAATAAATAAAAGTAGAGGAACTTAATTTGACAAATCAAAGCAGAGAGACTAAATTCACACTTTCTGTATAGTAGAAAGAATAAATATACAATTTGACCTAAAATTTTGATAAAAATTTATAAGTGGCAAAAAACTAGTATTAGTTACCGATAAGTATTGACTAATAGTAGTAATTTGTACGACTTTAACACAAATAAGAGGACTGTCTCATTGCTTGGAAATTCAAGGAAATTGATGTCTCATTCTTGGGTCTAAACAGATGCAGGATATGATAAACATAAAATTATGCAGTACCAGAAAAGTCCTTGTCCAATGTTACATCAACTCCACCCCTTAGTCATAATTTTAAAATAACAATTCAACAAAACTTTTCTTTCACTTTAATTTAGTCATAATTTTAAATAACAATTCAACAAAACTTTTCTTTCACTTCAATTTAGTCATAATTTTAAAATAACAATTCAACAGGTTAGACCTCTAACAGATCAAAACCAACACAGGTTTTTGTTTTGCTCTCTTCCACATCTTACAAGAAGTTATTTTGTAAGTTAACTTTGCAATATGAGATGCATAAAACTCATGTTGATCCTTTTTCTCTTCCAATTTTTTGTTTTCACCAAAGTTTCTATTATCAATGCTTTTCATGGGGAAGAAAGGGAAGCATTGATCAACTTCAAATCCAATCTTAAAGACCCTGCAAACCATTTGTCTTCGTGGAAAGGCTAGAACTGCTACAGCTGGTATGGAATCCGTTGTTCAGACTCTCTTCATGTTGTAGCCATTGACCTCCGGAATCCCACTCCGGACAACCTCATAGTGAACATGAACTCCAAAAATGTTTCCTCCTCGAACGCCCCGTCTACTGCCATTACCGGCAGCATCCCCCCTTTTATTTTCTCCTCCCTAACTCATATGAGGTACCTGGATCTCAGTTTCAACAACTTCAAGTTCTCAAAGATTCCAACAGGATTATCAAATCTCACTAGACTTACTTACCTCAACCTATCAAATGCTATGTTTAATGATTCTATCACAACTCAGTTTGCCAACCTTACTTCCATCACAGTACTTGATCTCTCATGTTCCTTTAGAATTGTGGACTACTCATCCATTTCCTACAGTTTGTCTTTTACGAGGACAGCCAATTCTGGGGCTCTATACACATACATAAACCAGTGCTATCTCTCTGCATCAAATTTGAATTGGTTGCAAGGCCTGAACAATCTTAGAAAACTAAGATTGGTTGGAGTTGATCTATCAGAGGCATCTCGGTCAACCCTATGGGCTAAATCAATATCAAATCTTTCTAAGCTGAGGTTGCTTCACTTGTCGAATTGTGGGATTTATGGCAAAATTCCGATTGATCAGCTTCTCAACCTCACCAATCTCTCTAATTTATTCATGGACTTCAACTTTATTACATCCGAAATCCCGAGTAAGTTGGTCAATCTCACCTCTCTCTCAGTCCTTAGTCTCACAAAATCCAACCTTGTAGGCCCTATCCCCAGCATTCCTCAACTAAAGGAACTCTATATAGGCAATAACTCCGATCTTAAGGTCGATTTGAACTCCATGTTCACAGTCCCCTGGCCTCGATTACAATCCATTGACATAGCATCTACTCAGGTTAGTGGATCCATCGCACCCTCCATTGCTAACATCACCTCATTAGTTGAGTTTATAGCATATGATTGTTCAATTCAAGGGCAGATACCTGCATCCATGATGAACCTTTCTGGGTTAGAAAAATTGTCACTGCATATGAACCATTTGACTGGTGAAATTTTACCTTCAATATCCAATTTAAAAAGTCTAAAATATCTATCGTTGCTTCAGAACTCTTTTAATTGATCCATCCCTGATACAATCTGTAGTATCTCCTCTCTTAGATATCTGGGTTTATCGGATAATTCTTTTATTGGAAATCTACCAGATTGCATTGGTCAGCTCCATGAGCTGAGCTACCTTTTAGTTACCCAAAATAAAATGAATGGAACAATCTTTTCACTGCCATCATTATTCCAAAACTTAAGTCCCTTCGCCGTAGCTCTTGGACTTAGTGGGCTAACTGTGAAGGTTGACCAACTATCTTTTCCACCCAAGTTTCAGCCACAATTCTTGTCCTTGGATTCATGCAATTTAGGAGGAAAAATCCCCAATTTCATATCAAACCTGACCCGACTAGCGTTCTTGGGTTTGTCCAATAATAGCTTATCGGGACTAATTCCCCCTTGGCTGTTCAATCTTCCTAATTTAGGTTACTTAGACCTCTCATTTAACAAACTCCAAGGTGTTATCCCGCCTAACATTAGGCTAAAGTCATTTTTTTTCCCACTGCACTAATTCTAAGAAACAATCAAATTCAAGGACCCATCCCTCAGTGGCTTGAGAATATAGATGTCTTGGATTTATCTGCAAATAATTTCACAAGCTATATTCATTAAGAGGTTGGACTAGGAAACATTAGATACTTGGCACTAGCCAGTAACAAGCTTTTTGGTTATATCCCACTCTCCGTCTGTCAAGCCAAAAATGAGCTCATGCTGCTTGATCTTTCCAACAACAACTTCGAAGGAACTATTCCAAGCACCCTCGGAAACTGCACAGCTCTAGTGTATCTAAATCTTGGGAGAAACAACCTCACAGGAACTATTCCTAAGGAAATGCAGGGTGCGACCAATTTGAGATTTCTGGATATAAGTGGCAATCATTTTGATGGTCCTTTCCCTTCTGTTGTTCATAATCTTCAAAAACTTATGGTTCTTAACATGGGATATAACAATTTTAGAGGAAAGATCCCCCATTTCATTGGAGACTTGAAAGACCTCCGTATTTTTATGTTAGAATTCAATTTCTTCAATGGTTCAATCCCACAAGAGATAAATGCATTAGAAAATGTGCAATTCATTGGCTTCTCCAATAATCAACTATCTGCTTCTATACCAAAAAATTTATCTGGTTTAAGGACAATCATAAACCGACCAACAGATGCATATCTTGTTGGGTTTATCATCTCTCAACTGTATATTGGTGTCGAAGTACATATGGTTGCTAAGGGATTGTCGCTGCAGCTTCCAGTGGTCCGAACATACAATAATGGGTTGGATCTTTCATGCAACAATCTAAGCGGAGGCCTTCCCTCTGAATTAGGCCTTTTACAAGGGCTTTATGCGCTTAATCTCTCGCATAACACCCTGTCTGGCATCATCCCATCCAGCATCGGGAACATAAGCAAGTTGGAGTCACTCGACCTGAGTTACAACAATCTAAGTGGAGAGATCCCGATGACATTGACTCTGTTGGATTCACTTACTACTTTAAGCTTGTCGTACAACAATCTAAGTGGGAAAATTCCGACAGGGCCACACTTCGACACACTGAACAGAGATGGATTGGCATACATTGGGAACAAATTCTTATGTGGAGCTCCTGATACTGTCAACTATGATAGCAAGAATTCCACAACTTTGGAATCCAGTGATATGGTGGGAGGTAGCAAAACAACCGCAGAGAGGAAATTGTTGTATGCAATTGTGTTCGCGGGCTATGTAGTTGGTTTTTGGGGACTTTTTGGACTTCTTTATTTGATGAACGGAAAATGGAAAAAGAGATATTGGGTAGCTATTGATCAAATTATAGCCACAATCATCAGATGCAGCAAATGGAGATATCTCAATTAAATTAGGCTAAATGCTCAATTTGGTGCCCAACGTTTGCGTGTTCGCTCGATTTGGTGCCTAACCTTTCAAAGTGCTTAAATAGGTGCCTAACGTTTCCAAAAGTGTTCAATTAAGGGTCAAGTGTTAGTTTTAACGCTGCGTGGTTTAGACGTTTGGCAGTGAGCGCGTGAACCAATAAAAAAAAGACATGTGGAATTTCGAAATAATGAAAACTTCAGCTGTTTTTGGGTTAGTTTTAAACTGGGTTTTAGGGTTTTGTAATTTTTCTTTTGAACTTTCTCAAAAAACAAAAATTGCAATTGTTGGTATGTTTGAACACTTTGAAACTTCGATTACTTCCCTGCAATCAAAACCCTGCAAGCAAAAAACACTGCGAAGATCAGCTAAGCACTCGTCTGCGACTTTGAAGGAGCGAAGAACACTGTGGAGCTTTCCCCATCTCTTTAATTCGAGGTATGTATGGTTTAAATATAGTTTTGATTTTGAATTTCTGTGTTTATGGGGTTATTTGTTTTTTATTCTATTGTTTGCATAAAGGGAATTTGACAGATTTTGAATTTTAGGGTTCTGGCTTCAGGAATATGATAAAATTTGGAAAAATTTTGGGGATTTTACTTAAATTGGTATAGGGGTTTGTTAATTCATATAATTTAGGGTCTGTAACTATGGGTAAGCAAATGTGTTTCGGTGTTATGAACAAACACTGATTTGCAGTGGGGTTTGTTGTGTTGTTTATGGTTTAGGGTCAAATCAGGGTCGAACCTTTTCGAAAGCTTCTAAAATGCATCTTAATTGTATCCTTTGTTGTCTGTACCAGAATTCAATTAATTGTGACGATAGTTTATGACATTGTCTATCTGTTTGTTTTTCTAATTATGTTGTTTGTATATATTGGCCAAAATGTTGATTTATTGTATATGTGTTTTTGCAATTCTGTACAGAGAATGGCATTTTTTTGAGGGCCTAATTAGATTTCATTATTTGTATGATATTTTAAAATAACAATAGTGATGACACTCACCTATTTTGGTGCAGAGTACTTGAATAAAGCCCCAGCAACTTCAACACTAGTACTCTGAGCGATGGCCCTTTGACCAGCTACTGCTCCTACTGATCCATGTGCTTGTCTGCTCATTTGATCAACAACATTACTCGTTTACTCCATAGATGCTCCAGAAGCAGGCTCTATTTGTGATGAATGTACAAGATATCCTAACAATGCGTACTGTTCTGGAGTTCAATCATAGAACTTGATGCTCAACGCCGGGTCAGGAGATGGGGCCAGTGATAGCAATATAACTTTGCTAGGCATAACTTTCTGGGATTTCATCAACCTTCAAACAAAGTGACCTGCAACTGCAATGCAACTTTGCTAGGCATAACTTTCTGGGATTTCATCAACCTTCATTACCAGGTTATGTTTTTCTTTGTAATTTTTATTTATTAGACTTTTATTGCATTAATTCTTATACTGCCGCATATAAGGTTTTATAATTATTCAATTGTGCCAGTCTTAATTATGCCAACATGTATGTCATGATTCATGATTGCTTAGTAATTGTCCTTTCTTTATTGTGTTGTCTATGGTTTAGGGTAAAATCAGGGTCAAACCTTTTCGAAAGCTTCTAAAATGCATGTTAATTGTATCCTTTGCTATATGTACCAGAATACAATTAATTGTGATAATACTTTATGGCATTGTGTATCTGTTTGTTGTTCTAATTATGTTGTTTGTATATATTGGCCAAAATTTTGATTGATTGTATATGTGGTTTTGCAATTTTGTACAGAGAATGGCATTTTTTGAGGGCCTAATTAGATTTCATTATGAAGGTAAATTTGTTGGTGAGGGTTCAGAGTTAAAGTATGTTGTTGAAGCAGTAGATGATCTTTACTGGGACCCTGATATGCTTAGTCATTTAGAGTTATTAGGGTTATTGAAAAGATCCAAATACAATGGTATCAATAGGATGTTTTACTTGATGTCAGGGACTAGGTTGTGTGATGGATTTGTGTTAATTGATTGTGATAAGGTTGTCATAGAAATGGCTAATAAGTTAAGGAAACATGGTGAGATTGATATATATGTTGAGCATGAGATTGATGAACCACTATCCCCTGTACGGGAAATTGGTTATGAGGTAAATGAAGTTGCTGAAAATGATGCTATCAATGAGGATGGGTTAGGAAACATTGATGAGGGTGTAGGAAACGCTGATAAAGGAGATATCAATCCTATTAATGATAAGGGTTTAGGGAATGTTGACGAAGAAGATGGAAAAAATGCAAATGTTGAGGGTTTAGGGAATGTTGTTGAGGGAGATAGAGCTATTGATGATTCTGGTTTAGGGAATATTGATGAGGGAGATGGAAACATTGTTAATGAGGCTGGTTCAGGGAATGGTTTAGGGGATGTTAATAAGGGAGATGGAAACTTAGATGATCTTGATGTTCCTTCTGGGTTTTTTGTGAGTGTACCATTTACGAGTGGTTGTGAAGACGAGGAATTAGCTCAAGCTAGGGTTGAATTTATGAATGTGAGGAATGAAATCAGAAGAGAGAAAGTGAATGTGAATACAGTTGGTTGTGGTTCTAATGATGAAACAGGTAATGAAAATCCCGAGACAGGTTGTCCGAATGCTGAAGGAGGTGAGAGTGGTTACCAGACAGAGTATTATGAATTTGATGAGATTGGTGATATAGTTAGTGATGAAGAGCAGATGGTTGATGATGCAACAAGGAGGAAAAGCAAATATCCTAGCTATAATGCATCAGCAGCCATCCCAATCATAGAGTGTGGGATGTTGTTTGAAAGTTCTGAACATTTTAAACGTGCAGTTTCATTGTATTCAATTAGGACCAAAAAGGCAGTCAAGTGGGTTAAAAACTGCAAGACCAAAATTAGGGGTAAGTGTGTTGATGATAATTATCCTTGGGTCATTTATGCTGCATATGTGAAAGGGTTAAATTCATTGCAAGTCAGAACTTTTAATGATAAACATGACTGCAATAGGATTTTCACCAACCCTAGGATGTCCACAAAGATTATGGCAGAGTTATATGTTGATTATCTTCAAAAAAAATCCTTTCATGAAGAATTTAGACATGAAGACATCAATTAAAGATAAATTTGGGCTAGATGTTAGTATTAGTATGGTCAGGCGGGCAAAGAAAGATGTGAAAGATAAAATTCTCCTCAACTATCAGAAGGAATTTGGCCATCTCAAAGAGTATGCTGCAGTGATTAGACAAACCAACCCTGGCAGCTCAGTATATATACAATTGAAGCATCCAGTTCCAAATTCTCCACCTCTTTTTGAAAGGTATTATATATGTTTTGATGCACTTAAGAAGGGGTTTAAAGATGGATGTAGACAATTTGTAAGTTTAGATGGTTGTTGGTTAAAAAGTTTAACACAGGGAGAGTTGCTATGTGTTGTTGGGAGAGATGGAAACAATCAAATGTTTCCAATTGCTTGGGCTTTAGTTGAGGTTGAGTGCACTTCTTCATGGAGATGGTTTATTGCGCTGTTGATGGAAGATTTAAATATTGGAAATGGCCAAGGATGGGTACTTATGACAGATCAACAGAAGGTGCCTTACTTATAATTTCATTTTTCATTTTATGTTGCATTTAATTGTTTTCTAAATTCAATCTAAATTATTTTCATTTATATTAATTAATTATATCATTTTTTTACAAGGACTTGATGTTGCTATACGAGAAATGCTTCCATTAGCTGAGCACAGATTTTGTGCTCGTCATATGTATGTGAATTGGGCTAAGAATAATAACAGGGGTGAAGAACTTAAGCAAGCTTTTTGGAGAATTGGCAAGGCTCCAAATCCTCGAGTGTTTAATGAAAGACTTAAAAAACTAAGGGAAAATCATCCAAGAGTTGCAGATTGCATTGAAGCTACACCTGTCCAACAATGGTGTAGAGCTTTTCAGAGAATTGACACCCTTTGTGACTGTATAGATAACAACATGTGCGAGGCCTTTAATGGCAGTCTCTTGCAAGCCAGAAAGATGCCAGTTCTTTCTTTGTTTGGAGCAATAAGAAAAAGACTAATGGTCAGAATTGGGGAGAAAAGGAAAGACTGTAGTAAATGGAAAGGGATAATTGGGCCAAACATTTGGTCCATCATTAGAAAAGGGTCGGAGATAGCTGATCACTGCATTGTTCATTTTAATGGATTACATGGATATGAGATTTTGCAAGGTGAAGAACAATTTGTTGTTGATTTAAATAACAAGACATGTAGCTGTCGTAGGTATACAAGTTCTGGTATACCATGTGCACATGCCATATGTGCAATAAGGGATAAGAAGGCAAATGTGGAGGATTATGTTTCAAGTTGGTATCACAAAGATGTGTACATGGTTGCTTATGGATTTCCCTTACAGCCAATGCCTAGTCTCAAGGACTATCCTGAAGTTGATGATGGATCCGAGAGAATACAACCACCAGAAGTAAGAAAAATGCCTGGCAGGCCCAAGACAGCAAGAAAAAAAGACCAAGATGAGCCCAAGAAGAAGTCCACAACTTTAGAGCCGAATCTGTCGAGGAAAGGCATGGTTATGACATGCCAGCTATGCCACAAAGAAGGACATAACAAAAGAGGGTGCCCTTTTAAGGGTAGAGAGGTAAATTGTTACTAATTTGTCTTTTTCTGATTTAAATCGTTTCACTGTTCAGTCACATGGGTTGCCTGGCCATTTCTTTTTATTAATACTGTATTAATGCTTTAGGTTTTGGTTTAACCCTATTATATTTCATTTGCATTTGACAGCCACCAAAATCTGCCTCACCATATCCTGCTTCGACCTCAACTGCAAATATGCCTATAAACCCTGAAATTTCTGAAAGCAACCAAGATATATCGGAAAGAACCCCACAATCCCAAAAAAAAGAAACTAATACCAAAAAGAAAAGGTGGATGTGCTGCTACATCTGTTTCGGCTACTGCAGCTAAATCACATGCACAATTCACAGGTATGGCGCTAAAACCAGGATGGTACCATTGATGTGTTAATGTGGTACCATTTATGTGTTAATGTCAGTCTTTATCAATCATGCTTCAACTTGTTTATGGTAGATTTTTATGTTTTCAGTTTATGGGCCATGTATATTTACTTCAATTCTTTTCGTTTCGATCTAGGATTTGGATCTGCTTCTTGTTCTGCTTCATTTGTTGATGGAAAGGGAAATGCGTCTGCTACAGTATCTGCAAATGAAAATGTTCCTTTTCCTACCCAACAAAATGCACTAGATTCTACTCCACAAGATGCAAGCTTTTCTATACCACGGGCTGCAACAGTTTCTACTCCACAAGCTGCAACAGTTTCTGCTCCATAAGCTGCTCCTGTCTATGCTTCACATACTGCACCAGAAAAAGTTCAACAACATGTTCCAATTTCTGCCCCAAACCCTCAACCTGCAAAAGCTGCTAAACCTCCAAGGAGCAGAGCCTCACAACAAAGAGTTGCTGGAAGGGTCATTGTAGATGCAGATGGTAGGGTTATTGGCAACACAGATGCTAGCATAAGAACAAGCCCTAGATCAAAGGCAAAGTTCCTTGCATCAACTAAACATTCTCCATCGGTCAGTGCATCAGTCTCTCAAACAATTTCAAGCACCAGTAGTGGAGGAAGCACACACCTTGCACATATTCCTACAAGGAGCAGTAAACGAAAAAGAATGGAGGGAATAGGGTTGTACGCAAATGAAGAGATGGGGATGCAAATACTGAATGTGAGTTATTATATAACAGCTTGTTAGAATGTTTTGACTATTTAGACTTTTAACTTTTATATAACCTTTGTTAATGATAGCCTGGGAGACCAAGCAAAAAGATTATTTCCTATGGGAACAAATCAAGCAAGGATAAAGCGAAAGGCAAGGATGGAGCTAGTGGAACTCAGGAGTCAAACAATTCTTCAAATGCCACCCAGAAGGGCAAAGAGAAAATTCCATGGAAATTGTAATCTAATGTTGAAACTTGTTTAGGAGTTGATTGTTAGAATGTTTATATTGATGAAGTCTATGACAATGTTAATGATATTTAGCACATTTTTAACTATTTAGGTTTAGCTATTATTCTACTTATGTTGAAACTTATGACAACAACCATTTTGGCATGATGCCAATTTTTGTAATTGGTTGTTGGTTCACATCAATATAATATTATCCGAATTATGTTCCTACATAACCTGTGATTGCTATTTTACTTCTGTTTTTCAATATCAAAATGAGAATAATTGATATATATGCATTATCATCAAAACAATAAGAAACGGGGTAATAGTTAAAACGAAGACTATTACTTATCACTAAAATATTAGCAGTGTTGGAAGGTTATACAACCTAATAATGGACTTTGCAATAGATATAAAAAGTTCTACATTTTAGGTAAGGCAAGTGACTTTTTTCCTATGCCTTTTGAGCCACTAATTAACACTAAAATTTGTACAATAATAAAGGCACAAGCTACTACAACATATACACATTTCCTTCCCCACCTACAACCAGCAGTTTGCTTTGAAGCTTCATAAGCTTCTTTCAATTTTTGCCTCATTGTTGCAACTTCCTTCTTCGAAGATAGGTTTTCTTCAATAATTTCTGCTTCTAACATCTCCACAGCATTATTCTTCAACTCTACAACTTCATTCTTCAACATCTTCACATTTTCATATAAACACCTCTCTCTCCTTCTAAGTTCCATTATCATCTCTCTTGCTCGTTCAGGGAATATAGGATCATGCCATGTATGGAAGCCGCAATTATAACCCTAAATCACATATATCATTTTAATTCAAACATCTTGAAATCTTAAAATCTTAAAACCTTAGACATTGAAATATACACTTACAGGGAATTGGTGGCATCCATAGAACCGTCTACCTGGATTCTGATCAGTCCAAGAACACCACCTAGGTGCCTTCAAATTACAATAACAATAAACTTGACCTCCTTCATACTCCCATTCAACAGGACAAGTTGCTGTTATCAGCTTGTATCTCTTTAGATCTAATCCTAATCTTCCATTCCTATTTCCACTGTTAACAAAATAATTCAACAATGAAGCATTCAATCAATTTACAACTTGAGAAATCTACTACATTATGAATTAATTAAAGCTAAACTGATCAAACGAAACAATACTAAACCTATATCGATTAACTGATCATGATTTCAATAGTGCTAAACCCATAACAATTATTTAACCATATCTAAGCCCAAATAGAAGAAAAAATATTATAATGACTGAGATTAAATTTATAATTTCACGTAAAACCTTACCTTGATGAACTCCCCCTCGATGAACTCCCAAAATAACTCATCTTCTTGCCTGAAACCTAAAATCCTTTCCCAACAAATCCAGCCACTTTGCCCTTTTGCTAACAAATCCGTTCACTTCGGCATTTGCAAACCCAAGAGAAAGCAGGATTTTCTCTTCTTTTCTAACTCCCACGCAAGCTTCAGCTCTATTTTGAAGCATTTGAAAAGCAAAATAACCATTAAATATCATAAAATTTAACTAACAAAACTAATAAACTAATGGGCTAAACAGAAAACGTTAGAATTACCGGCAAGTGTGCATCACGCAGAAGGAAATTTGCATTTAGGCTCTTAATTGAACACTTTTGGAAACGTTAGGCACCTATTTAAGCACTTTGAAAGGTTAGGCACCAAATCGAGCGAACACGCAAACGTTGGGCACCAAATTGAGCATTTAGCCATTAAATTATCATCCCAAAGTAAGGACTTGCTATCTTACGTAGGACTATAAATTAGTATAGGTTGAATTCCCCTCTAGCTAATTTGATAAAAATTGAAGAATTCATACAAGATGTCTTAATTTCAAAACTTTACATTCCTTAAGTAGACTCATTCTCTTACTTTTTTATGTATAAAAAATAAATTAGTATAACTTTTTTTTTCATTTATTTATTTTTTAAAATGTTTGCTTTTATCGGGAAAAAGAAAAGAGAAACGATGCGGTGGCAGCGGTGCGCTCCATTTTCAGGAATCCAGTTTTCCTTATCCAAAACGACAACACTAACAGCAGAAAATCCCCGCCGTCCACGTGCCTAATTCGGCTCGTTCTCCCCCGTAAAACCGCACATTCAAAGCCCGACCAAATATATCCTGCAACTGCTAACTTCGAAAATGTCGACCATGACAATGATGGCAGCAGCCAAAGCCACTTCACTTCAACACTTCAATTTGAAATCTTCGACGTTCCGGTCGAGGACTTCTGTTCATCCTTTTTATTTTCTCCTTTGGGATAATGGTAAAACGCAAAATGTGATACTATTTGGTTTTGGTGTTCTCAAAGCCCACCAGAAATGGCGGCGACTGCCAAGAGGTCTGTGCGGCGGCTCCGATGATACCCATAATTGCAGATGCTGGTATATCCAATTTTATTTCTGAATTTTCTAGGAGTATTTTATTAAAGCTCAGTTAATCTGTTATAAAACGCACTGAAAAAATTGAATAGTTCTATTAATTCCTTTCAGATACTGGTGTTGGCAATGCTCTCAGTGTTCAGAGGACTATCAAGGACTTGATCGCAGCTGGTGCTGCTGGCTGCTTTCTTGAGGTATAAAAACCAAAATAACCCTGATTCTTAAAGTTGACTAATGCTGCATTTCTGCAAGGAGAAGGGCTCAATTTTCAGTATCTGTCCTCTGTCTCCCTTTATGCAATCTACAGATAGATCAGCTAACAGCTTTGAATGAACTCGCTTTACGATTTGCTCTCTGCTCGGAAAAACCTCATTATACTCTAGAAAGCTATTATGCAACTTATCTCATTTCACTGTTTGTTAAGAACCTTTTGCTTTTTCTAACTAGTTTTGTTTTACTTTCCTTCCAGGATCAAGCATGGCCAAAGAAGTGTGGTATGACTCTATACATCCTCTTCAAATTAAATTTTGGGAAAATATGCTATCAAGAATAACTTTGTTGTTTGTTTTTTATTTTAATCATGTTATTGCTACCTAATTGTTCATTTGTTTCTCTGGCTTTGAATGCAACCAGGGCATATGCGTGGCAAACAGGTATGATATTTTCTTATTCCTGCTTACTTGTTTTAGGAGTTTCTTTAGCCAAAGGAAGCTGTTTCCTGATCAATACATCAGGTCTTAGGGACAAGCAAATGTCTCTTATTTCAGTTGGGGGTTAGGTTTAATTGATGATTAAATTTTAGTTTATGTAGACAAGACCTTGTTTTTCATTTCTCTAATGCCTGTCCCCTCCTGTCCTCTCTTGTTTCAACTTCATATTTCAGGTTATACCTGCGGAGGAGCATGCTGCTAAAATTGGATCTGCTAGGGATGCCATTGGAGATTCTGACTTTTTCCTTGTCGCAAGAGCTGATGCACGCGCTACATCGGCAAAAACTAGTCTTTCTGAGGCTATCTCAAGAGCAATTCTTTACGTGGAGGTACTCCTTTTGCAATTACTAGTTTTCCTTTTTCGTTTTGTAACCATATAAAATGCCATCCCTGAAAGGGATTTGTCTTTCATGTAATCTGGTTAAAATTAATTTTATCTAATCTGCTTGTCCTTGCTTTTTCCTCCATCTGCTCTCCGTAATAAAAGCCATAGGAAGTGGAATGACCCTTTTCATTAGAGTCTGTCTCTGATACAAGACAATGTAAACTATGGTTGCAGAAGAAAATTCCCATTGTCACTGAGTTGGTGAGCTCATTTCATGATTATGTTCATTTTCAATATCTTTCTCATGGTGAACACCAAGTGGTTTAGAGCTACTGAAGAGCAGGAAAGTAAATGTACAAAAAATATTTGTTCCAAATTCTTCTCATGCCAAAAATCTTCTTGCAACTGCTAAATATATGTTTTAGTTTGAGAAAATGTTAAGGATTCAAATGGGTCAACAGTATTGTAAGGGCGTATGAACCACCACACTTTTCTCATGGTGAAAATGCTCTCTCCTCTTCTTGCAAGTCTTGCAGGAAATATGTTATTAATCAAGCACGAATAGATATTTGTTATACTAAATTCCATAATGGTTTCATGACTCCATAAATTGTTCTCTTTTCATCTTAGTTAACTTAGATATATGCCATTGTTTTCTCTATTTAATAACTTGCATAACTAAGTAATTTTGAATTTGTTGCTCTGATGCGGTATGGCAAATAGTTTTCTTCTAGACGATGTTGCTGAACTTTTCACCATGGGTTGTGCAGGCAGGAGCGGATGCTTGCTTTGTGGAGGCTCCGAGGAATGATGATGAGCTTAAGGAGATTGGGCGCCACACAAAAGGGTACAGAGTCTGTAATATGATGGAAGGTGGTGTCACACCCTTGCACACACCTGAGGAGCTGAAAACAATGGGCTTTCATTTAATCGTGCATCCACTCACCTCCCTCTACGCATCAGCTCGTGCATTAGTTGATGTTCTTAAGACCCTGAAGGAAAATGGAACTACCAGAGGTCACCCTCACAAGATGGCTACCTTTGAAGAATTTAATCAACTGGTCAAATTGGAATCTTGGTTTGAACTTGAAGCACATTATTCAAATTTGAAGAGTGCGGTAGGGGTAAAATCATGATAGGGAGGGAGAAATCAAGTAGGAATTCATTTTTACCTAGAAAGGTATCATGTGGGTTTCAAAACCAGAATTTATCATGCTCCGAAGAACTATAAGAACATACGTATGCTTCATTTAGAATCAGAAACTATCCAGCCTGTGATTAAACGGTGGTCAAAACAATTATGCATCTTGTTCTTGAGCTGAATTACTCTTGCTTATTACTAGTACAATTTTAGTTAGCTGTTTAGGCTGGCAACCTCGGTCATATTTAAAGAATGTATTCTTCAGGGTCCGTCAAATGGCTTACTTACAGGCAATAGCTATCTATTGTAAAGGGATACAAGTAGGCGGCTCAGACGGTCCCTCGCTCTTTGAATAAAATTTGACAACCTTCCTATTAGCATTGATTAATTATGTTTACTAGATTTAAACAGATTATTTCGTTTTTTTGGAGAGGAAGAAAGAAAGGAGCCTGTTATTCGCCTGGAATTGCTCTTTGTCCCCTTATAATATCCCAATATGGTCAAATAAGTGAATAACTCCAATCCGAGATCACGGGTGTGGCTTCTACTATAAGTTTATAACTCTTCCATGTGAGTTCCATGGTCAATCACTTTCTTTATAGCACCAGCACAAATCTTTAGATAGCACTAAACAAACTTTTCTTCCAAATTAACCACTTAAAGTATTGTAAATCTTTATTACCAACGGCAAAAGTTCAACACAGTCGTTGTAATGCGGTAGTTGGCTTCAACTTTAATCAATGAAAACCTCGAAAGCTCACCCATTTTGCCATTGGCATAGTCCCACTTTTTCCACACAACTTGGACCCACTACCACCCTTTTGAAACTGCTTATAAAAGGCATGGAACTTTTGCTCAGTTGCCCACCTCACCCAGTACTGAAACAGGTTTCTACTCTCAAAACTAACAGGTTCTTCAGGTATAGTTCAAGCTTTTCTCAGACATGGCGCAGGGAAGGGGCGGTGCAAGTCTAGCCAAACTCACAGCTGCAATAATTCTGCTGTGCTTTCTGGTTTGCTTGGAAAATGTTGGTGCAGCAACTTACACCGTTGGAGACTCCGGCGGTTGGACTTTCAACATGGCTAGTTGGACCAAAGGCAAGCGCTTTAGGGCTGGTGACGTGCTTGGTAAGTATCATCTAATCAACCTAAAAAATGAAGAAAAATTTTCATAGTCATGAGTAGTTTTGAAGTAAACAACATAATCTTTTGTATGATACTTTTGCAGTGTTCAACTACGATGCAACTATCCACAATGTGGTGGCCGTGAACAGGGCAGCTTACACCAGCTGCACCACGACGGCGGGTGCAAAAGTGTACAGCTCAGGGAACGATCAGGTAAAACTGGCCAAGGGACTAAACTTCTTCATCTGCAACGCTGCTGGCCACTGTGAGTCTGGAATGAAGATTGCCATAAATGCAGTGTAAAGTAAACCACAACTATTATGAACTATTACACTGCTTTGGACTAGCCGAGCTATAGCTACCGCTACATTGTGACTTGTGAGTAGGAGATTATTAGAAAGAAAAGTGAAATGTTTGTTTGATTGTTGTTATGTTGGTCTTGCCAAGTACTATTGGCAGATATATTGTATTGTATTATAATGTAAACATCTAGTAGGCCCACCAGGCCTCACGGACCTTGTTTAATCAATGTTCGGTTAAAAGGGTCTGTGCTGGTTTTGCTTTTACATTTTTGTCTCTTGCAAGTGCATGGTTTGGTTATTTCTGGATGCTTGTTGTTTCATACAAGTCAATTTCCTTGAACCTGGTTCACTTAACTATCAAACAAGCTTAGTGTTCTGTGTTCTTTCTATACTCAATAGGTAAATTAGAATTTGATATGACTTCCACCTCTTGGTCTGGTGGGCAAAGGGGGTAGGGAGGTCACCACGGCAGGGGTTGGAACCCATGCCATCCCTCTCCTCCTAGGTGTTAGAATTCCCCCCCTCCACTTGTACATAGTTAGGAAAAGAGCCAAAAAAATATTAGAATTTGAATTGTAATCACCGAATCTAAACATAGGAAGGAAGGAAAGGATAAAGAAGAAAATGGATAAAAAAAAGAAATTTATTCATTTTAATAATTGTAATTTATAATTACATATCCTATTTTATAATTCAACTATTGAATTAAAAAAAAAATTCATATCATTTTCTTTCTTACCAAACGAACTGTAAGAGTTAAGAGTTAAGAGTATAATTACTCTACCAATAACCCACACTGCTATTAACTATAATTCCTAGTTTTTTCCCTCCCCAAATCTAAGATTTTTCTGATTTTTCTCTTTTGGGTAGAAATATTTATGATTAATGTTAGTTCATGGGAAATGGTTTATACCCATCCCAAAATACCACTCCAACATCCCTCTCTCTCTCTCTCTCTCTCTCTCTCTCTCTCTCTCTCTCTCTCTCTCTCTCTCTCTCTCTAACAAGCATGTAAATTGACCATTCCACCCCCTCACGAGCGCAATATCAACAAAATGGAATGAAAACCGAAAACAATGGGACCGTGTGTTACTATTAAGCAAACATCACATGGCTTGTTTTGAGAAACTTGCTAATGTTGGGCCGTATAGCCCGTAAGCAAAAAGGTAAATCCAACTTGAATAATTCAATTAAACTGTGTTGGACTTAGATATAGGCCTGCCCTTTTGCTGGGCTAATTCGATCTGCTCCAAGTCTCAACATGTTTTAGTTGGATTTGAAAAGTCTCATCAAATGTAGGGGTAAATTTGGTAACAGGAAGAATCGATAAAGCTTCCCAGCAAGAGAACAAAACGTGTTGACCGACTTCGATTCAAACTATGACTTTTCTCTGTGGATTATAGAATACTCGTATTTGAGCATTTGGCCTTGGCGAGGACGAAACCATGGCCTAGTCTTTGCCGTCTATTTTGGACAACAACAAATACTTCGAAACTGCGCTTTCAAAAATACCTCTCCTTTTGCCATTCGATTCAAAAGTAAACTGTCCAATCACGCAATAAGATGAGTTCATTTTTTTGGTCTTTTATTAAATTTCAATTCCAAAAGGTCCCTGTCTTGAAATTAAAAAATTGGGAGGTCAATATTTTTTATTTTCTATGATATATTACGAAATATAACAATTCAAAATGAACATAAAAATAGGGCTAATTTGGCATTACCGCTAGGATTGGAAAAAATGTGCTTGCGAAATACTTTATTAAATTGTTGTGAAAAGTGTGGTTAATATTTTTAAATGTTTGATATATTATTGTGAAAAAAAAGTTTGATTTTAATTTAAAAGTACTTTTTAGAGGCCAAAGCATTTAAATATCAAATTTTTGGATTAAGTGAGTTTTTGCTATCAAAATTAATTTTTGACATAAATCAAAAACTGATTGGAATTGTGTTAGAGATGAAAAACAGTTTTTTAACACCCAACTTGAAATAAGTATCAGAGTGAACTTCATTTTCTAATTGCCTTAAATATGATTATAATAAGACTTTCTCACGTTTTAACCAAAATGGACGGTTTATCAAACACAAATGTGGACATTGACTCAGTTTATTAGTACTAGAAAAAAGGGCAAAAGTTTGAAATAAAGGTCCATTATCATTTTCTATGTTCTTCTCATCACCACCCAAATCTCTCTTCCATCTCTTTGTCTTCTCTTCTCCTTCTCTTCATCCTTTTTCCTTCCCTGCAACTCAAAAATCCTTTGAAGATGGATAGAGAGCAAGAAGAGATGCAGTTTCTAGGGTACTTTGACATCTTCAAGGAATCCTACAAGGTCATCATTGCATGGGGAAAAATCTTCAGCAAGATCACTTTAGCTTTAATCCTTCCTCTATCTTTCATCCACCTACTTCATATGGAAGTATCGGGTCTTTTCTTCAGGAAAATCATTCACAACGAAATCGAACTCGACCACACCCGAGCAGGTACACCCAAATACGAGAAACTATCTGACCTCATCTCCGACGAATGGGCCTACTTTTGGCTTTTCAAGGCTGCCTACTTAACCCTGTTTTTCATCCTTTCCCTCCTTTCGACTGCTGCAGTCGTTTATACCATCGCCTGTATATACACAGCTCGGGAACTGACGTTCAAGAAAGTCATGAGCGTTGTTCCCAAGGTTTGGAAGAGGCTGATGGTTACTTTCTTGTGTATTTTCGTTGCCATGGTTCTCTATCACGTCGCGGCTTTCTTTGTTTTCATTACTTGGGTGATTTGGATCGGATTAAGCGGCACGAGTATTGCTTTGTTGTATGTTTTAATGATTGTGTACTTGGCGGGGTTTTTGTATCTGACCGTAATCTTGCACTTGGCCAGCGTTGTCTCTGTTTTGGAAGAGGCTTACGGGTTCCAAGCCATGGTGAAAAGCAAAAACCTGATCAAGGGAAAACTATGGGTAGCTATAATCATTTTTCTCAAGCTTGCTTTCTCCAGTGAGCTCATCCAGTATGGGTTCCGGAGACTGGTTGTATATGGAAGCGGTTTGAACATGGTTAACAGGGTTTCCTTTGCGGTTGTCTGTTTCTCGTCGCTTTCCATGTTGATTCTCTTCGGATTAGTGATCGAGACGGTGATTTACTTTGTCTGCAAATCTTACCACCATGAAAACATCGATAAATCTGCCCTGTCAGATCACCTAGAAGTTTACCTGCTGGGAGAGTATGTACCTTTGAAGGCCAAGGATGTTCAGCTAGAGCAATATCAAGTTTGATTGACTTCAAACTTCAAAGTCAGTCCAATAAGAAATGATTATCGATGCATGTAATAGTTTGTATTCAAATGCAGAGTTTGTAATGGAGTAATCGTGTTTTTGTTTCTAAATTCTATATGGTGCATAAGTAATTAATTAATTTAATGGGTGCTCATTCCCCACACATTCTGCTTGTCTTTTTTGAATCACTCTTATCTTATGGTTCTATTTATGTATAACTATATACCATAGTAATTCATTTTAGTTGAATTTTAACTTTGTCGTTATAAATGGAAAGGTACGTGCTTAATTGCTCTGACCCTATCAATCACGTAATACACAAATGACCCTTAAACCTATACAAAATTATCATTTTAACTGTTCAACTTTTATTTTAAACCTTTTGGCTATCGAACTTTGATTTTTGGAATCATGTAGCTATTGGCGCTAACATAACCTATCCAAACGTTGACATGTGTAATTTTAATGTGATACGTGAAATTTCCTTGTTATGCTATATCAACACTAAGGGTTATATTATTTTAAAAATAATCAAAGTTCAAGGGCTAAAAAATTCAAAATGAAAAGTAAATTGTTAAAATGATAATTTTGTACAAATTTGAAAACTATTTTATGTATTAAGCCTACCAATCACTAACAGGTCTAGCGTAAGTGCAATAATTCTATATTAAATAAGCATTGGGGATTTGCAATGCCCAATGGTTATTCAATTCTATTTATTTAGGTATATTCAATGGAAATAATAGATTTGATGTTTGGGTGCAACTTGCAACTCCAATCAAGCTATAAACTTTTTTTTTTAATCAAACCTGGAAGATCATAAGTATTATACACAATGAAGTCAGCATACATTTTATGCATCGGATATAATGAGATCAGGAGAAAAATTGAATCATGTATATTTGATAATATTATTTCTATTATTCATATTATTTAGTGAAAATGATTAATTATTCTATTGGTATAGGATGAGTCAATTTTCTTTAATGGTAGAGGATTGAGTCATCTTATACTAATAGGAAGATTAATTTTTTTGAAAATTTAATTCCATATTAAAAAATCTAACCGCATAAAATTTTCTCTTTATTTTATCTCATCTTATTCGATACATCAAACATGACTACTTGTTCAATTTGAGGCCAAATCTTTTGAAAATGATTTAATTTGAGATCACACATTTTAATTTGATCGATTGAAAGCTAAATCTTACAAAATCAGCTCAATGAAGGGTCCACTGTCAGAATAGACGGCGCGTTTATGACACATCCAATAAAAAAACAAGTGAACCAATGAAATATGAACAAGTGAAGAGGGTATAAATTAAATATATTTGTTAAAAATAAGAGAAAAAAAGTTAAAAAAAAAAACCAGAAACATAAATAAAAAAAAAGGAAAAAAACACAAACTCAACCACAGGTTTTTTTCTTTTCAGGGAAACTTCCTTCTCTTCCTTCTCCCTGATTACCTTCCTCTACTGCCATTCATGATTCCACTCGAAAGCTCCGATAGCTCCTTCACGGTGAGTGCAGCAGTGACATCAACTCTTCATCTGAGTTTGATTTCCTCCTCTCCCAAAACAAAATTAGGCCGAGACTCAAAGCCACCTTCCAATCTTACAAACTCAACCGTTCGATAGATCGTCGTTGGAAACCAACAACCCACCATCTAGATTTGACAACTAACTTTTAATGGATAATTTTCCCAAATCCAAACTCTAAGGCTATGTTTGGTACATAAAAACATTTTCTGTTTTCATTCTTTAAAAAATACAAAGAAATTATCATCTAAGATATCTATAATATATAAAAATGTATGCATGTTTTAGAAAATTAAAATTAAAATTGAGAACAATTTTTTTTAATCTCATTCCTATATCCATTTTCATTTTCATTTTCATTTTCTAAAACATGTATACATTTTCTTTCATAACATATTTCTTAGATGATAGTTTCTTTGTATTTTTTAGAAAATGAAAACAGAAAATATTTTCTCATACCAAACATAGCCTAAGTCTCTATGAGTCTTCTCTCTTTTTCAGTAACTATGGCTTCCCTCTCTTAGATTGCTTGTCCTCAGCCCTTTGTTTTCCTTCTACTTACCATAGCCTCCCTCTAAATTCTCTTATCATTCCCCTGATTGATTTGAATTAACCTGCGTTCCTGGAAGACTTCTCTTCTTCTTTGGTGGTGGAGCTTGATTTGTTGAAGCAAAAGACTGTGACGGGTACAATACCACGCCAATCTCAATTTTGGTGGCAAAAGAAGCATTTATTTCACTGATGTAGCTATTTTGTTGTAAGGCTTTTGCTTGCTTTTGGTTCTTCTTTTTCTAATAATCTTTTGTTGCAGGATTTGGCTCAAGAAACAAATTCTACAACTTTAAAGCCATTGCCAGTAGATCTAGAAATTTTAGGAGTTGTGGTTTTTACATTTTTATGAGAAACGGGTAGTTCTTTGAATCTTTGTATGCTTAGAGGATAAAGAGAGTTTTGATTGATTTTCTTTATGGCCGGAAATTGGGTTTAGTGCTGGCTGTTCTTCACTTTGTTCGCCGGAAAATGGGTTTAGTGATGGATGCTCTGCACTTGTTCTTGGATATTTAAACGTTAAGAAAAAAAAAAAAGCTTTTCATCCTTTAAAATTTAACAGAATTTAAAAAAAAAAGAAAACATAAAAAAAAACCCCGTTTGCCATCACATTTAACTGCGCGTGAAAAGCACCAACGTAATAGGCTCCAAATTGAATCGATTTTGTAAGATTAGGCCTCAAACCGATTAGATTAAAATAAAAGATTTGATCTTAAATTAAGTTATTTCAAAAATATTAGGCCTCGGATTAAGCAATTAGCCATCAAACATAAAAGAGATAAGAGGGATTTAATTATTAAATCAAAATACAATTTTGAGATTAAATGTTTTTATCTTAGATATCATGATCATAATATGAGGGGGAAATTAGAAAGAAATAAAAAATAACATGTTAATGACAACGCCAAGCAACGAATAACAAAGTTTGGCAATTCTGAAAACAAACTAAGTATTCGGCTGCAATTCTATTTAGAAGTGGCAAATGGAATCATCTTAAGTCTCTATATTTTTGTAGTGATTTCGATTTTGGATATAATTTTTAGTTGGGCTCGAATTGTTGACCTTCAATAGTTATCCGGTCTAATCGGATTTTATAGAAGTTGGACAAAAATCTCAAGTTTAAGAGCTGGCGCTTGGTATTACATTTGGGGTCAAAAAGTTCCTTTTCACATCTAATGTAATGCCAAACTAATTTTTATTTATACTAAAAATTCTTTTTGACAGTTAAAAATCATCAATCTAAAAACTTGAATTTTGATGTTTTTGCGTTAAGAAAAAGTGCTTTTGAAATAAAATTATGTAAATGAGTTTAAATTATATTAGGATGATCCTAAAAGTTCACTTTTTAGGATTCCATTAATATAGTGACACCTCACCTATTTTAAGAGATGCCTAAGTTTTAAAATGTATCAACTCTCACCAAATCAGTTTCTTAACCTACCTTAACCTTGGTTAATTAAAAAAAAATAAATCAAAACATCGATTCTTTTTTGGACAGAACAGCGACCTCTCTCTCTATTCTCTTCTCTCTCTCTTCCTGTTCTTTTCCCCGTTCTCTCCCCCAGCCCTTCTTTTTTCACATCGATTTCTCTTTTCCGATTAATCTTGCTCACGGGCAACCAAAAACAAAACATGAATTTAGATTATGTCACAAGGAAGGAAGGTTACAAGTGATCATACCTCTGGGCAGACTAATCGGAAGATCGAAATCGATGTGAAAAAGGAAGGGTTGAGGGAGAGAATGGGGAAAAGAACAGGAAGAGAGAGGGGAGAGAACAGGGAGAGAGGTCGTTGTTCTGTCCAAAAAAGAATCGGTGTTTTGATTGATTTTTTTAATTAATCAAGATTAAGATGGATTAAGAAAATTGATTTGGTGAGAATTGGTGTATTTTAAAACTTAGACATCTTTTAAAATAGGTAAGGTGTTACCATACCAATAGCATCCTAAAAAGTAGATTTTTAGGATCATCCTAATATAATTTAAACTCTTTTACTTTAGTTCAAATTATATATTTTTATCTCAGATAATAGCTTATAGAGAGAAGAAAGAAGAAGACTTTGGAGATCTTTGTTTCTTACACTTTCTTTGCTTTGCCTTTGCCTTTGCTTTGCTTTCTCGGAAAATAAACAATCTCTGCAGATCCAAACTGAAGAGCTGTGTCATCGTTTGAAGAGGTTTGGAAAGATGGAGCCATCATCGTCGACGAGTCAATAAGAGTTTGACTACTTGTTTAAGTTGTTATTGATAGGGGATTAGGGTGTGGGGGAAGAGTAGTCTTTTTCAGAATATCTTAGCATAAATCATTGCTTTCCTGTTCCATTGTCTGTTTAGGATTGGTTATGCGTCCTATATATATATATATATGAAGAAAACTTAAGATTTTGAGTAAAACATTATCTTCGTTTTCGAAAATATCGTGTTTTTTCTCTTGTTACAAAAGAAAAAACATTGTTGTTTCCGAAATCAAACTCGTAGAAATCAATCATAATGCTGAACTAAGGTTTAGATAATTAGACTACGCAGTGTCTTTGATCAAACATCTGGCCTCGGCGAGGACGAAACGACGGCCTAGTCTTTGCCGTCTCTTTGGGGACAAAAACAAAGTCCTTCGAAACTGCGCTTTCAAAAATACCATTTGCCGTTCAATTCCAAAATAAATTGTCCAAAGTCCAAACATACAATGAGATGAGTGCATTTTTTTTTTTTTTTGCTTTTATTAAATTTCAATTCCAAAAAGTCCTTGCCTCAAAATTAAAAAATTAGGAGGTATTCAATAATATTATTATTAAATATAGCCATTCAAAATGAACAAATAAATATAAATATGAAATACGTATCAAATTGAACTTCATTATAATTGAAAATTTTCTGATTGGTTTAAATATGATTATTATAATTATAATAAGAATTTCTTAACCAATTATTATAATTACAATAGTTATGAAAAACAGGGGCAATGGTTTGAAATAAAAAGGGTCCATTCTAAGTTCCTATATTCTTCTCATCACCACCCAAATCTCTCTTCATCTCTCTTGTCTTCTCTTCTCCTGTGTTCTCTTCTCCAGCCTTCTCTTCATCCTTTTCCCTTCCCTGCAACTAAAAAATCCTTTGAAGATGGATAGAGAGCAAGAAGAGATGCAGTTTCTTGGGTACTTTGACTTCTACATAGAATCCTACAAGTTCATCTTTGCATGGAGAAAAATCTTCAGCGGGATCACTTTAGCTTTAATCCTCCCTCTCTCTTTCATCTACCTACTACATATGGAAGTATCGGATCTTTTCTTCTGGAAAATCAACCACAACGAAAACGAACTCTACCGCACCCGAGCAGGCACACCCAAATACGAGAAACTATCTGACCTCATCTCCAATGAACAGACTTACCTTTGGCTTTTCAACTTAGCCTATTTCACCCTGCTTTTCATCCTTTACCTTCTTTCGACTTCTGCAGTCGTTTACACCATCGCCTCTATATACACAGCTCGGGAACTCACGTTCAAGAAAGTCATGAGCGTTGTTCCCAAGGTTTGGAGGAGGCTAATGGTTACTTTCTTGTGTATTTTCGTTGCCATGTTTCTCTATCACGTCGTGGCCGTCGTTGTCTTCATTACTTGGGCAATTTGGGTCGGATTAAGCGGCACGGGTGCTGCTGTGTTGTATGTTATACTGTTTGTGTACTTTGCGGGGCTTTTGTATATGACCGTAATCTGGCACTTGGCCAGCGTTGTCTCTGTTTTAGAAGAGACTTACGGGTTCCAAGCCATGGTGAAAAGCAAAAACCTGATCAAGGGAAAGCTATGGGTGGCTATGGTCATTTTCCTCAAGCTTTCGGTATCCTATTGGCTCATCAAGTATGTGTTCGAGAGACTGGTTGTGGAAGGAAGCGGTTTGAACGTGGTTAGCAGGGTTTGCTATGCGATTATCTGTTTCTTGTTGCTGTCCAAGTTGATTCTCTTCGGATTAGTGATCCAGACAGTGATTTACTTTGTCTGCAAATCTTACCACCATGAAAACATCGACAAATCTTCCCTGTCTGATCACCTGGAAGTTTACCTGCTAGCAGAGTATGTTCCTTTGAAGGCCAAGGATGTTCAGCTAGAGCAATATCAAGTTTGATTGACTTCAAATTTCAAAGTCAATCAATAAGAAATAACTAATGGATGCATGTAATAGTTAGCATTCAAATACAGAGTTTGTAATGGAGCAATCGGGTTTTTGTTCCTAATACATGTATGGTATCAAAGTAATTAATCAATTTTATGGGTGCTCATTAGTCATTCCCCACATTCTAATTTTCTTATTTTGAATTACTCCTATCTTATGGTTCTATTTGTATAAACTATATATTACATAAATGGCTTAATATACAAAATAACTCTTAAATTTATATAAAATTGTCGTTTTGGCTCTTCAACTTTTATTTTGAAATTTTTGACCATCTAACTTTTATTTTGTGCGTAATGCAACCATTGATGCTGATGTCGCCTAACTATATATTGACACGTAAAATTTTAATATGACACGTAAAATTTTCTCATTACGTCACGTCACTAACAAGTTTGAGAGCTATAGTAATTGATTTTAGTTTAATTTTAACTTTGTCATCATAAATTGAAAAGTGCTCAATTGCTCTAACCCTACCAATCACTAACATTGGGGACCCTACCAATCACTAACATTGGGGATTTGCAATGGTTATTCAATTTTATTTATTTAGGTCTATTTAATTTGATCAAATAATTTTAATTTTATTTAATTTGCAACTTGCAATTGTTTCCGTCAAAGCCATGAACTTCTATTTTGATCAAACTTGGAATCTGATCCTAAGGATTATAGCGAATATATAAAAGGAGAAAAGGAGTTCAACTATTAAATCTCAATTTTACCAAAATATGGTATCAAAATGTTAAAGTTCGGTCTATTAATTGCATACAAGTAAATAATTTTGAGATTAAATCTTTTTATGTACATCATGATATATATATATATATATATATATAGAGAGAGAGAGAGAGAGAGAGAGAGAGAGAGACACACACACACACACATATATATACAAGGACAGATCTAGAATTTTCCTTGAGTAAGAGTAAATTTTTTTAATTTTATTTTTTAAAATTAAACTTTAATAATACAATTTTAAATTAGAATTGTTCATTCAATCGTTACCGAATCTTGAAAAGCTTCAAGTGAGTGAATCTTTCTTCAATGAAATATTTCATTTCGAAGTTGTAGTTGAAGCTGAGGAAGAACATTTAGAAACACTTACTCGGTTGAAGGAATTAAAGCTATCACAACTCCCTGAGCTTAGGCATCTATGGAAAGAAGAAATTCCACTTGGAGAAAATTTTAGTAACCTGAAATTCTAGAAATTTTGGGATGTGCCAAACTAGAGAATGTACTAATACCATACTCGGTGTCTTTCAAAAATTTGATAACTCTATGGTTTCAAAATATCATGGACCTAAGAGGTTAGTAACACCCCCAACGGCTAGAAGCATGATGTTACTTGAAAAGTTAAGTGTTATTGAATAGGGATGTCAAAGGGGCAGGGAATATGCGGGGACATATTCCCCGTCCCCGACCCCAATTTATGAGACTTCTCCCTGACTCCAACCCCCGTTTCAGGGATAGAATTTTCCCCATCCCCATCCCCACGGGGAATATTCGAAGAACGGGGATTCCCCATCCTTGTTTCATACATTTCATATATATTTGACAATTTAATTTCCTAAAAAGGTCCACTATTAAAAAACATAATTTCAAAAGTAATTAGAGTACAATACCACATTCAAATACAACAACATAAGTGCAAATTACAAAACTTATCCAAATGAAATCCAGGATAATAAAATGAAATACAAATATTCACATCTTCCACTTCTCACTTCTCAAAGACCATGATCATAATCAAATTCGGCAACCTGAAAATTTTTTGAAATAAATTCAAAATAAATATCTAATCTATCGTTGGTAGTAAAAATAATCAACCCAACCCAAATAGACTTAAAATTAACAAACAAAATTTAAAAATGAAAAAATACAAAGCAAGCCAAGTACAAAGGGTAACCGGCATAAGTTATAATGCATTTAAACAAAAAAAAATACAAGTAAGCTGAAAGTTGAAAGTAAAAATTACAACTAATTTAAACAAATAATAATACAAATAGTAGAAGAAGTTTACAAGAATAAAATTACTTTAGCCTAAGGGCCAAGATCTAAGAGCAACTTAGAATCAGAGAGGAAAACCGAGGGGACAGACTTTGATCGATGCTTTTGGGTTTTGAAGAAAGGGACTCTGCAGAGCCAAAAAGAAAAATTAAAGAGCAAAGCTGGGAAGAAAAGAAAGAGGCACTGCCGCTCATGGTAGTCTGTTGAAAAGGAAGTTATTAGGTTTATGTTTCTACCTAGGTTTTTGTCTTTTTTTTTTGTGTAAAAAAGGGGTCAACAACCCAAATTAAGGATTTGGCTCCTCTCCATTTGGATTCTCAACTGGATGGTCAAGTTTACGGTGTGATGAGAAGCCACATCGTTCAAATACACATTAATGGCTTAAAAACACCCACGGCATTAAACACTTAACAATTAAGGGTTTTCCAATATTAAAGCCGTTTATTTCTTTTCTCTGGTTTTCATCTTTTGTTTACCTCTTTGTTTTTTCTCTTTCATCTCGAAGACAAATCCCATAATTATAAAATTAAGCATCTCTTTCAATAAATATATGGAGAAAATGATTTCACCTTCTTGTCTCACTTTCTAATCTGCATTTTTTTCCCCTCATTTGGTGAATTTTTGTATCCTAAACCTAGGGAATTAAATAGGGTTTATATGATGTTAAAATTGATATTGAGAAGTAAAGTATCTAGGCAATACCTTTTCTTGTTGGCAAAATGACCCAAAGTAGAGAGAGTCGTTTGAAACTATTACATCTTTGAGATTTTTCATAAAAGTTTTGAATTTATAGAATTCCAAGCTTTCCATTTTTTTTTCTCTTTGTAAAATATGTAACAAAACAAATTTTATTATGAGACTCAGGGTAAGAAGCTCTAAAAAAGTCAAGGTTGAGAAACTTTTATCTTTTCCATAGAAAAAAAAAAAGAATTGAAACTGGTAAAAGATTATGCCGCAAATGGCAAGTAAAAGAAAAAGGACAACGGAAGAAAGAACAAGAAGAAGAAGATAAAGAAAAGGAGATTGCTTCCAACGGCATTTGGTAACTAGTGAAACAGAGCTTTTATGAGGTAGATGATGTGTCTTTGTAAAAGCCGTAGATTTTCATTTTAATGAAATAGCTTCTAATCTAACCATAAACAGGTCTCTCCATTTATAATAGCAAATGGAGAGGAGCCAAACTGATCGCTCGTCGTTAAGATAAAAATTTCTATACTGTCCTAAACTAAGTAGCAAGAGCAAGCACATGTCGAATCCACAGAGAAGCAATATTGAGTCTATTTTGTTTATATAAAATAAAAGAACAGAAATGTAAATGGGGGGTTTTTATAAGACAAATAAAATAAGGGCAGAAACATAACAGAGAAGAACAATTAATAAAAGAAATATCCATCTAATCATCACCATCAGTTAAGGGAAAAGTGAAACAGCTAGGTCATCGATCTGCAAAATATAAGATTGCTCAATTGAATGGCGTACTATAGATAGAGGTACTAAAGATTCCCTAAGCCTATGTGGTGACTAAACAGTGTAGACTAGTGCTAAAGATTCCTCAAAAACACCCTTTTATCTCTCCTGAACCAACGACTCTTCGCGATATTGATTTACAGGTTTAATAAAGCATAAAGCACAAATAATCAGTCAGTACACAATTAACCCGTAATAGCTTCGTGCATACCCGGTCATTAATTACCCAATATCCCAAGAAAGTGTCCTATGCCTTTCTTTTGTTACAAAATATTAAGGACGATTACTAAAGATTCATCTTCCATAATAATAACCATAAATTGTCTAAGATCAAATGTACGCATGCATTCATATATTTTAGCCTAAACAGTCATAAATCAATAATAACAGAGATATTGAAACATCCGATTGAAACAGTCTAAGATAACAACAAAGACCTCTCTAGCAAAATCCCTTAACTTAATGGGAGATTAGATGGATTATAGGTTTAACCACTTATGAATTAAGTGGCAAACCAAGAATAATAAAGAAATAAATGATGATTAAAGAAAAGTAAATTGATTAAAGAAACAGAGATTAAATCTCTACAGAAATGGAAGGAAAGAATCCCTTCGCTCTTTGTTCTTGGTTCTACAGAGAAAAATCGACTCTTCAAATTCTATTCTCTATAAATCTGTCCGTACTCGGGTAAAAGTTACTATTTAAATAATCAAATTATATGATTGCCCTCATGAACTAATTACTAACCAAAGAGTATGAAGGGCAAAGGGGAAATTTCCTAGAACGGCGCCTTTACTAATCCTTCAAGGAGACTTGGTGTCGTTGTTGACCCTAGCGGCGCCATTATGGTCCTTAACGGCACCATTAGTGTCTTCTAGCTCTAAACACTTTCTAACCTTCCAAATTGCAATTCTCCATGTGTAATGGCGCCATTAGGAAGTGGAATGGCGCCATTACTTCCTTTGATGACTTAATGCATGCGGCTTTGGACAAAGTTGAAGTGGAATGGCGCCATTACACTTGCTAATGGCGCCATTACAATGTTTGTCCCGCCTGGTTTGATATGTCTCCGTGGAATGAGCATTTGGAGGTCAAATGGACTCCGATTGGGGCGTTCTTAGACATTTTGGAAAGCTTAGGATGTCTTCTACAACTTTAGTGAAGAACACAACTACAAATGAAGCCTTTAAGGTGGTGAAATTCAGCCATCTTTCAGGTGTCGCCAATCTGCCTGCACCTTCACTTTGACATTTTAATTTCCTTTCTTTCCTTTGCTTCCAATTTGACTCTTTTTCATCTTCAAATGCTCATTTCTCCACTCAAAGCTCTTTTACAACCTATAAATACAAAACCATGCTTATATGAGTGGAATTAAAGTAAGATAGACACAATAATTATAAGAAATAAGCACATAAAGTAAGCCTTATATTGTGTCTATCACAAACCCCCAAATTAAATGGACATAATCCTAAAGTGGCTAATC
Organism: Microcos paniculata; assembly: GCA_030664755.1. Classification (NCBI taxonomy): domain Eukaryota; kingdom Viridiplantae; phylum Streptophyta; class Magnoliopsida; order Malvales; family Malvaceae; genus Microcos; species Microcos paniculata. Next base: position 23,732,031 of record CP131461.1, read on the forward strand.
CCCATGACATCAGCAAAAAGATAACTACCAATACTGGTCGGGGGTTGGCTAAGAATAAGAAGACCCCTCTGCCCAGAACAACTCTACTTAAGCCAATCAGCTACCATATTCTTCTCTCTTGGGACAGTTCAAGATCCATGACTAGCTTTCGTCTAACATGTGTCTTATGGCTGAAATAAGAGCTCTCAAGGGATGGTTAACATCCACATCATTCTTGACTACTTGCACCGAGTTACTGGAGTTTGATTCAATCTCCAAGTAATTCAGATTTAATTGACAAGCACAATTGACCTCGTGATAAATAGCTCACAGCTCAATCCAGTGAATGCTACAATCCCGAATATTATAACTAACCCATCGATCCATCAGCCATCTTCATCACGGAACAAACCTCTCGCAGCAGCAATATTTCTCACTTGGTCCCAGCTCCCATCCACATTCAATTTAATCAATCCAGGCTTTGGTTTGTCCCAAACAAGTTGCACAACAATTTTCTTTTTACCTTTTTCAATCTCAACGATTAAGATTTTCCACTCATTCATGATCTTTCCAATGATCTCAAGCTTCCTATTGAGGGGGGTAGATTGGTTTGAGAAAATGGCAGCATTCCGCCACTTCCAAATCTACCAATAGATATTAGCAAAAATGGAAGACTAATTCCACTCACCAAAAGAAAAATTCTTTTGTTCAACAAGGTTCAAGTGGAGCCAATCCTCCAAGGAACAACTCCAGCTATTATCAAAACTCTTGCTAATCATCAGGATATTCCACACCTCTTTGGCATTAGTACAAACTCTCAAAATATGAATAGAGGTTTCAATGTTTTCACTACATATTTTGCAAGAAGCATCGGAGGTTAAATTCTTTACCTTTTTATTAGCATTCGAAAGGAGTTTGTCATTTAAGCCCAGCCATAGGAAGGTTCTAACTTTGGGTTGCACTTTAAGTTTCCAAATCTCTTTAACACAAGGCCTAGGGGGTTATCAGAAGCTATAAGAAACTGGTAAGCTGACTGAGTAGTGAATGAGCTTGAAGGGGAATGACTCCAAATAATTCGATTTGGAAGGGTAGTATAGGGTCTTATCCGGATGCACTCGACTTTTTTTGCCAGGTTATCAGGGAGAACTCTTTAATTTTATCCATATGCCAGCCATTGTGATCAATGAAATCCTTAACCAAAAGATTAATCATTAATCATTAGCACGAAGAAAGAGTAAGTTAGCCAAGTTTTTCTCAGCATCTAACCATTTATCTTACCAACATCTAACTTTAGAACCATCACCAATTCTCCATTTTAGACCTAGCTCTAGTGTGGATCCTCCCTCAATAATGCTTCTCCAAGTGTAAGAGCTTGAACTAGTGCGATTCCTTTGGAGATTCTAAATATTAAGAACCTGTTTCCATAGACTGTCTTTAGAGCCCAATAGCTGCCAACTCATTTTAGCAAAGAGAGCCAGATTCATAAATCTTGAATTTCTCAAACCCAGACCACCTTCTTTTTTCAACTTACAAACAGTTTCCTAGTTCATGAGATGGATCTTCCTTTTAGTAGATGAGCTACCCCAAAGAAAGTTCCTGTTCAATTTATCTATCTAATCACAAACAGAAAGATGAAGCTTTGAGGTCTGCATTGTATAATTAGGGATTGAGGCAGAAGCTAATGTATAATAACTGCTCTTCCAACAAGCGATAACTGATTTATCTTCCAACTAGCAAGTCTTGCTTGCACTTTTTCCACAAGATGCCAGTATGTTTTCTTTGAAAGCAGTACACCAAGGTATTTTCCCAAATTCCTAGTACGAGAGATGTCACTGATTCTGCCAATTTCTGCAGCTAATCTCTTTAGGATATTTTCCAAAACAAAGATTTTGACTTGGAGAAACTCACTATTTGACCAGACCACTTGCTAAATTCTTCAAGTGTCGATTTCATTTCTTTAATTTGGGTCAAGGAAGCTTGAGAAAATAGAACTAAATCATCTGCAAAGAAGATATGAGTAATACCAGGACAATTCCTTGCGGCTTTGATTGGTTTCCAACTTTGCTGTAGAACTTTCCCTTGGATAAGATGAGCAAGTTTCTCCATGTCGAGGATAAAGAGATAGGGGGAGAGAGGGTCCCCTTGTCTCAGACCAGGGGGATTTGTCTTTTAGATGAAGGCTGAAATTTTTTTTCATTAATTTACATGGACTTATATCTTATTAGACTTTAGTTAATATATGGGCTTCACTCTCTTATCGGGCTTTAGTTAATAAATGGGCTCCAATATCTTATTGGGCTTTAGTTAATATATGTAGGATGCATGTGAAATTAAATTATATGAGTAACACTAAATTTCGAGGTCTGGTTCGGGGCAGAAGGGTATTCCTCATCCCTGACCCTGTCCTCGATGGGGAATTTGAACTCCACCCTATCCCCAACCTTGTTACTCGAAAAAATTCCCCGTCCCTACACACGTCGGGGTGGAGGATCGGGTTCTCCATTGAGGCTGGGTCACTTTGACATCCCTATTATTGATTGCCAAATCATGAAAGAAATCATAGCTTCTTCAACTGACGCGGAAGTGATGGATGGCATCATTTTCTCCCAATTGAAGTCTTTAGAACATGGCCCATCTTCTGAGCATATCAAGGTTCTGCTCAGGGAATTATACTTTAGGATTCCCTTCCTTGGAAAAAGTAATCATGAAACAGTGTTCAGAGATGGAAATTTTCTCTGAAGGAAGGTTAAACACACCAATGCTACAAGGTGAATAGTCAACTAAAGGTGAATATGTAAGGTGATGGGAAGGGTACCTTAATGCCATTATTCAATAGTTATTTGTGGAGAAGGTATACATTATGAATTCTAATTATTTTTCTTTATTGGTTTTCATATACTAATTGAGGATACTTTGGATGTAGGTTTTGCCTAGCATGAAGGATTTAGAACAGTCCTCAATCAACATTCAAAGAATATGGAGTTGGAAACTTATGGTGGCATCTTCTTATGCTCGAAATTTAACATGCTTCACTATTGAGGGATGTCCCAGTTTGAAATGTCTATTTTCGTCCTCAATGGTGAGAAGGTTTGTGCAACTCAAGATGCTTCACATTGACAATTGTGAGAATTTGGAAACGATAATCTTTATGGAAGGATTAGGATAAGGAAAATTGATGAGCCAGACCTCATTTTGTGTACTAGAATCCCTACTGCTCAAAGATCTTCCCAAGCTGATGAGATTCTGCCATGGAAATTACATTGAATTTCCTTCATTGAGATTTCTCAGGACATAGAGTTGTCCTACATTTAACACATGCATTTTTAACGCTTTAATGCAAAAAGGAACTGAAATCGATCAAGAAGCAGAAGGGAACAACTTAGAGATTGCCTCTCCAGCTCTTTTTAATGAAAAGGTGATTTATTTTTCTCTTTCTTTTTTTTTTCTTTTTCAAAAATATTTAATAATCACTTTTTCTTGTTCATTTGTGATTATTTCACATATCTTATTGCAAATCATATGCAATTATTGATGCAAACGAACAAATTTCATGAATAGGTTGCATTCCTTTGTTTAGAGGAAGTGAGCATCGCCGGAGTTGGAAAGTGGAGAAAGATATGGCATGACCAGCCAACCAATTCCATGAGGATTCATTTTGTAAACTAGATCTTCTCTAGGTATATATGTATTGAAAATATTAAAAACTTTCAAACACAAACATTGTTTTGATTTGCTGTGATCGGACGGTTGGAGAAGCAGTTTTCTCTAGGAACTCAGTGCCAACAAATTACATGCAGAATTGTCCCAAAAACAAAAGATTTATAGGACAGGATATCTATGTGCTAGAAGGATTCTTGCCTCGACTTGAACCTTAACGATTCCTCTAGATTACAAATGGTGTTTCCTCACCTCTCCTTATGAATTGATTACTTTTCCAAACAAGAATTCCAAAGGGTCACACTTCCTCTATCTTACTTGAGGGAACTGATGAAATGAACCTCACTTTGTGGGTGAGGCTGGGCTATATATATATATATATATATATATATGTTTGATGGTATAAGGGCAGTAGAATTAGAGTTCATTGGAAACATGCATTCACATTGTGGTACACTTTTAAAATTTTATGGCTTAATACAAAAATAACTGCTCCAACTTGTAAAAAAGTATCATTTTAACCCTCATTCTTTTATTTTAAAACTTTTAATTCCTATACTGAAACTCAATTACCCCTTCGGTTAATGGCTATTGATCACGTGAGGTCACGTGACATCACCAGATCAATGATGCCGTTAATGGGTTAGTATTTTCCGTTAAGTTGGATTAACGTGTTAAGGTGGCAACCCCACAACTTGCCACATTATATTTGTGATCCCACAAAAAAGTTAGAAAAAAATGCAGAAATTTTATTTTGTTTGTATTTTTTCGTTTTTTTGACTTTCATCGCACCCTCTCTATAATCCTCTCTTTGTTCTTTATCTCTCCCTCTCCCTCCCTGCAACCCAGTTGCCGACGAGGTCACCGTCTCAGGCCGCCGTGGGCTGCCACTAATCTTGGTGGATTTCGCCCAAACTTCCCAGATCACCTATTTTCGACCTCCTAAACACGTTTTCAACCTCAGTTCTCTTCAGACCTTCTTCTTTTCCTCTTAAATCCAAGAAAATCGGAAACCTTCAAACTCTCCGATCTCCTTCCTCCACCGATGGATCAAACCTATTTTCAGCTATGTTGTTGATCTTCTCTCCTTACTTTCCATTTCTACGGTTGGGATTGTCAATATACTTATCCTGGATTTGACTAAAGCACATGCTTTTCAAAATATAAAGGAAAAAAAATAACAGCTCATTGTTTTCCAAATTTTAAATCATTATATTAAAAAGATCTGAAATAGAAATTTTCTTTTGAAGAAGAAATAGTGGTAGAACTTGAAAGTAGTAAAAATTTCAGTTTCAGGCATCCAAAGAAACCGAATTTCTCAACCCAACCTTGGGTCCTTCACGTCAAATTCAAAAAGGAAGCAAATAATTTCCCAAATCAAGGCTGTAAACGTGTTACCCATTATTTCTATGTTCTTTAGACGTCAGGTGAGTGCTGGGTGTTGCTATGTACAACCAAAACTTAATTCCAAGGGTTACTTCAGTTGCTGCGGGTCTCACTAAGAAGCAAAATAAGAGACCTTGGAAGAAATGTGGGGTGGAAGTAATAAAAATCCACATGGAGAGACTAAATCGAAAAAAAAAATTCAGTTAGGGATTGGAGAGGCTGAGACGAATAAAGAGAGCGCAGAGAAGAAGGAGAATAGAAAGATAAAGCTAGGGGTGAGCATTCGATCGGTTCGGTCGGTTCGGTCGAAAAGATCGAAAAACTGAACAAATCGAACTTGTTATAAAAACCGACCGAAAATCGACCGATTAATTAAGTAAACTGAAAAATCAAAAATCGAACTTGATCGGTCGGTTCGGTCAGTTTTTTCGGTTTTAAGATAATTTTATATTTTTTAATATTTTTCCCAAACAAACATCATATTTAACAATGATAACAATAAACAAAATATATTATAAATATATACAAATTAAAATATTATTATCTAATATCATTTAATTTTATAAACAAAATATTATTATCATTTAACATTATTATTTAAAATTATTATAAATAATATTCTTATAAAATATTATTTCATATCATCTTTCCAATGCAATATTTGAAAAATCTAAACATATATAAATAATAATAAGAATAAGTTGTTGTGAAAAGTATGTTAATTAAAATTGACTAAGCAAGAACAAGAAATAAGAATAGGAGAAATTGAGAATTAAAGGAACAAGAGAAAGAGAGAGAGAGAGATGGAAATGGAAATAAGATTGAAGGAATTGTAAGTATCATTAGGGAGAATGAATCCCAATTTATAGGCATCAAATGGTAGGCTATACAAGTTGGCAATTTGCACATATTAGCCCCATTATTATCATCACAATAATCATAATTTGGACAATTTATACAACTTGCATTTGTCCACTTTCATAACCTAATTTGCATAATTTGCATTTGTCCACTTTCATAATAATTTGCACAACTTGCATTTGTCCACTTTCATAATACTCCCCCTTGGACAAATGCTACTATTAAAATTGGACGTGTACTGCCTCGTTAAAAACCTTAAGTCGGAAAAACCCAGTGGGAACAAAAACCGAACATAAGGGAAAAAGAGTACAATACAATTAAGTCCGTCTAATATGTCTTCAGGACAATATGTGCTTGTCTTCAAGACAATATAAGTGGGCCTACTTCAGTGTCCTGATTGGACGTGCTATTACTGCCTCATTAAAAACCTTAAGCCGGAAAAATCCAGTGGGACAAAAACCGGACAGAAGGAAAAAAGAGTACAGTGCACTTATATCCATAATCGCTCCCCTTGAGATAAAATAAACTGCTACTTCTGGAGCATCTAAACATTTCCACTTCTGGGCAAATCAATCTTGCATTTTACTGACTCGCCGCATACCAATGCCATAAACTAATTTCTCAAATGTTGATGTTGGCAAAGATTTGGTAAATAAATCTGCAAGATTATCGACGGAGCGAATCTGTTTAACATCAACTTGTCGACTTTCCTGGAGTTCATGAGTATAGAAAAATTTCGACGAGATGTGCTTGGTCCTATCACCTTTAATATATCCTCCCCTGACTTGTGCAACACAAGCAGCATTATCCTCATAAATTATAGTGGGAGAATCTATCACCGGTTTGAATCCACTAGCATTGTGAATATGTGATATCATAGATCTTAACCAAACACACTCTCTTCCGGCCTCATAGAGGGAAATAATTTCAGAGTGGTTGGAAGATGTAGCAACTAGTGTTTGCTTAGTGGAACGCCAAGAAATGGCTGTATCATTATAGCAAAATAGATAACCGGTTTGGGAGCGAGCTCTGTGCGGATCAGATTTATATCCTGCATTAGCATAACCTACTAAACCAGAGTTAGTAGTATTTTTAGAATAGAATAACCCCAAATCAATGGTTCCTCGGAGATAACGGAAGATATGTTTAATCCCATTCCAATGTCTCCGGGTTGGCTCAGAACTAAAACGTGCCAACAAATTTACCGCAAAAGCGATATCTGGTCTCGTGCACTGTGCCAAGTACATCAAAGCCCCGATTGCATTGAGGTATGGTACTTCAGGACCAAGAATATCCTCACCAGATTCTTTAGGACGAAACGGGTCCTTTTGGGGGTCAAGAGACCTTACAACCATAGGGGTGGTCAATGGGTGAGCCTTGTCCATGTTAAAACGTCTAAGCAATCTTTCAGTGTATGCTGACTGATGGACAAGTATTCCATTCTTATTGTGCTCAAGCTCTAGACCAAGCATAGTTTGGTTTTACCCAAATCTTTAACCTCAAACTCCTTTTTCAAATATTCAGCAGTTTCAGATAACTCTTCAGGAGTCCCAATTAAATTCATGTCGTCGACATAAACTGCTATAATAGCAAATCCGGTTTCAGATCTTTTAATAAACACGCATGGGCAGATGGGATCATTTATGTACCCTTCCTTAGTCAGGTATTCACTTAAACGTTGGTACCACATGCAGCTGGATTGCTTTAACCCATATAAAGATCTTTGCAACTTTATTGAGAATAAGTTGCGGGGAGTGCATGCTTCAGGCATTTTGAAACCTTCGGGAATTTTCATATAGATATTGGAATCTAATGAACCATATAAGTATGCCGTCACAACGTACATAAGACGCATTTCAAAATTTTCTTGGGCAATCCAACTTATAAGGAAACGAAAGGTAACTATATCCACTACTGGTGAATATTTTTCATCATAATCTATCCCAGGCCTCTGCGAGAAACCTTGGGCTACGAGTCGGGCTTTATACCTCACGATCTCGTTTTTCTCATTTCGTTTCCGGACAAAGACCCATTTGTATCCAACAGGTTTTACATTGTCGGGGGTTTTAGTAATAAGCCCAAAAACATTACGTTTGGCAAGGGAAGTCAATTCAGCTTGGATTGCTTCCTCCCATTTAGGCCAATCTTGCCTCTGACGGCATTCGGTTATGGACCGAGGTTCATAATCATCATTCATAATCTCATGAGCAACTGAGAGAGCAAATGCATCATCGATGATTATCTCATTTCGATCCCATATCTCATTACAATAACTGATGGAAATTTCAGTATTCCCAAGATTGGTGATCTTTTCATGGGTTTGTACCACTTCAGGGGCAATATGCTCATGAACTTGTGCCACTTCAGGGGCAATATGCTCTTTTTGAATATTATGTTGTGGCACTTCAGGTGCAATTTGCTTCCCTCGAGAAAGATTAATGTGCTCATCTGGAGCAGAATTATGCTCATCTGGAGCAGAATTATGCTCATCTGGAGCAGATTCTAAATTCCTCCCCCTTCTTTTTCGAGGAACAGTGTCTTTTGATCCCATCGGTCTACCACGCTTCAGGCACGGGACATTTAGATCCATTTCAGGTGGTTCTACAGGAACATCTATCCTAGCTGGAATATTCGCAGCTGGGATGTGAGACTTTGTAACTTTAGCAGTCTCATTAAATGCATCAGGCATTTGATTTCCAATAGCTTGTAAATGGATCAATCGTTGCACCTCATTTTCACATTTAGGTGTTCTTGGGTCTAAATGAGACAAACTTTTCTCATTCCATGAGAAAATCTCGACATTTTTCTGCTTTCCATATGTGGAAGCTTTTGGTATCCCAAGTGATGGGAATACTGTCTCATCAAAATGACAATCCGCAAATCTAGCGGTAAATAAATCACCCGTCAATGGTTCAAGGAACCGAATAATGGACGGTGAATCAAACCCAACATAAATGCCCAAACGGCGTTGGGGACCCATTTTGGTCCTTTGCGGTGGTGCTACAGGCACTTGTACCGCGCAACCAAAGGTGCGAAGATATGAAATGTCTGGCTCCTGGCCCAAGACTAACTGAAGGGGGGAATATAAATGAGAAGTAGTGGGGCGCAATCTAATTAAAGATGCAGCATGTAAAACAGCATGACCCCACGCTGAGGATGGGAGCTTTGTCCTCATCAGCAAAGTTCACATTGCGCGTTGATAATAGGCAAACATGGGACCATCTGCAGGATGCGTCCACTAGTACCATGAAATATCTAAATGGTCCACTTGCAGGCTGAATCGGCCCACAGATATCACCATGGATTCTTTGCAAGAATGAAGGGGATTCATAATCAACCTTTGTCATGAAAGGTTTAGTAATGAGCTTTCCTTGTGAACAAGATTCACAAATGTAATCTCTGGACAACAACACCTTTGTATCTTTTAAAGGTTGTCTACGAGTATTTTTAAGGATTCTTTGCATCATCGTAACTCCTGGATGACTAAGGCGATCATGCCAAAGTCCGAACACATCATGGTTCATTAGTTTCCAGGGCATTGTAGCAATATGATTCTATAACTCGTATTGGGACATAATATAATCCCATACTAGAAGCTTCCAGCTTCTCATGGATGGTCTTCTGGCCCATCTTGTAGGAAGTGATGCAAAGAAATTCCTTATTTTGCTCATTAATTGTTTCTAGATGGTACCCATTACGGAGTACATCTTTGTAGCTAAGTAGATTTCTTTTTGATCTACCGCTCAACAATGCATCTTCAAGATACAATGTTGTGCCATTTGGCAAAATAACTGTGGCAGTCCCATAGCCATCTATAATATTAACAGGACCAGATATTGTCTGAACATTTGCCTTGCGCAATGTCACATTTGAGAAAAAGTGTTTGCCACAAAGTATAGTATGCGTTGTAGCACTATCAAGCAAACATATATCTTCCTTTTTCTCAATGTGTCCCATTTGCATTTATCTTGACAACTTCAGGTGTCAAGTTCCATAAAATTTGACAAATTAATAATATGATGCAAAATATAAACCAACAAATATGGAATAAAACTCATGATTTTATTGACGACCATATTTATTTAATATCTTCCTTGGTAACATAATTATCCAAGGGTATGGCAAAACATAGATGAAAACCCTCAGGATCTATTTTTGGGGACTTGTTATTTTCATCAACATTATATAAAGAAATCAGAAACCTCAAAAGGTTTTTCATTGCCAAGAATATGACAGTTTTCATTGACCAAAACCTTATTGATTTCAGCATCAGTCTCAGTTAGGTCAATGGCATGGGTCTCAACATGCTTGCTTTTCTCCTTCTGGGATGCTTGGTATAGATCAACCAAATGTTTGGCCGTACGACAGGTACGTGACCAATGACCAGTCATTCCACAGCGATGACAGGTACTATCATCATCCTTCTTCATGGACTTTTTACCTTTAGGGTTGTGTGGGGAGTTATTTATATTACGGTTAAATCTCCCACTACCCTTACGGAAAAAATTCCCATGCCTGCGCTCATGGCCTCTAAGATGGCCAACACTCTTACTTGAGCCGGCATTTGCTTCAGGAAATGCCTTAGAGCCAACAGGTCTTAAATCATGATTTTTAAGCAGCAACTCATTTGTTTGTTCTGCAGTCAACATGACTGAGATCAATTCAGAATATGTTTTAAACTGGCGCTGCCGATATTGCTGTTGCAATACAATATTCGAAGCATGAAAGGTGGAGAATGTTTTCTCTAAAAGCTCAACCTCAGTAAGCTTAACACCACAAAGTTCAAGCCGTGACACAATATCATACAAAGCCGAATTATAATCGGACACGGACTTGAAATCCTGCAACCTCAGATGTTGCCAATCATAGTGTGCTTGAGGGAGGATGACAGTTTTGGTGTGATCATACCGCTCTTTCAATCTTGTCCACAAGATCAAGGGATCTCGGACAGATAGATATTGAACTTTTAGGCTATCACTTAGATGCCGACGGATAAAAATCAAAGCATTTGCCTTATCTTTATCATTAGCATTTCCATTTTCACCAATGGTAGCTGCAAGACCTTGGCCTTGGAGATGCAGTTCAATATCGAGACACCATGACAAGTAGTTATTGCCACTTACATCCAAAATTTGGAATTTGGGCTTTTCAATATTTGCCATAATTCTGAAAAGAATGGTCTCAATTAGTTTGACAACTTCTGGTGTCAAAAATGTTTAGAAGGAAATCTTTACAATGAAAATTAAAATTATCTTGTGTATAGAAAATAAATTTTGTATGGAATCAAACCTTCAGAACTTACCAAACTTCAAACTTGCTTTACTTTAGAACACTCGTGCTGATAACGTGTTGTGAAAAGTATGTTAATTAAAATTGACTAAGCAAGAACAAGAAATAAGAATAGGAGAAATTGAGAATTAAAGGAACAAAAGAAAGAGAGAGAGAGAGATGGAAATGGAAATAAGATTGAAGGAATTGTAAGTATCATTAGGGAGAATGAATCCCAATTTATAGGCATCAAATGGTAGGCTATACAAGTTGGCAATTTGCACATATTAGCCCCATTATTATCATCACAATAATCATAATTTGGACAATTTATACAACTTGCATTTGTCCACTTTCATAACCTAATTTGCATAATTTGCATTTGTCCACTTTCGTAATAATTTGCACAACTTGCATTTGTCCACTTTCATAATATAAGTAAGATTTTAAAAAAATAATAAAAGAATTATTTTTTATATTGTAATATATTATCGGTTTTTCGGTCGGTTCAGTTCTATATTTTTAGAAACCGAAAACCGACCGATTAAACCGAACTAACCGACTTTTTTAACCGATTAAAACCAAAAACCGAACTAACCGAACCGTTTAAACCGAATTCAATCAATTCGGTCGGTCTAATCGGTTTGAACCGACTAATGCTCACCCCTAGATAAAGCGCAAAAAATTAAAAGGAAAAAAGATTTTTTTTGTTTACTTTGATTAAACTTTAAATATTCTATTTTTAGTATTTTTTTTCAGATAACATGGCAATACATATGTTTGCCACATCAACACCCTTTGATGGGTTAACAGAATCGTTGGTTATGGCCTTATGGGACCTCACCGGATCAACAACCATTAACAGAAGGGTCAACTGAGCTTTAAAATAAAAGTATAAGAATTAAAAATTCTAAAATAAAAGAATGAGGGTTAAAAAAATGATATTTTCATTTAAGTTGGAGGGCTAATTTTTGTATTCGGCCAAAATTTTACTTCTATTCATTGGGTTCAAATTTGTGCCTATAGCTGTAGGTCAGTTTGGTTGGACTAAGATGGAATTAAAAAAAATGTTTTATGTTGTTGCTGAAGAAATGGTAGACAACAAAGACTTGGAATCTCTGCCCTGTGGAATATTTGGGCATTTTTTCTCGGCGAGGATGAAACATGGCCAAGTTTTGTCCGTCTGTTTAATTAAGGGCAAAAACAAATGCTTCCAAACTGCGCTTTCAAAAATTCCCTTTGCCGTTCAATTCAAATGTAAATTCTCCAATCATACAATAAGATGAGTGCATGTTAAGTTTCGATTCCAAAAAGGTCCCTGTCTTGAAATTAAAAAATTGGGATTTCGATATCATTTTATTTTCTTCTTATAATATTAAGAAATATATAGTCATTCAAAAATAAACATAAGAAAAAAAAACTAAAGAAAAGAACATAAATATATATATATGAAATAAGTATCAAATTGAACTTCATTATAATGGAAAATTTTATAATAATAATTTCTTAACCCAATAGACGATTTATCAAAAATTTAAAATGTGGATACCGTCTCAAACTCAGTTTATTAATTAGAAGAAGAGGGGCAATTGTTTGAAATATAAAAGGTCCATTCCAATTTCCTATATTCTTCTCATCAACACCCAAATGTCTCTTCCATCTCTCTGTCTTCTCTTCTCCTCCTTCCCTGCAACTCAAAAATCCATTGAAGAAAATAGCATGGATAGAGAGCAAGAAGAGCTGCAGTTTCTTGGGTACTTTGACATCCACAAAGAATCCTGCAAGCTCATCTTTGCATGGAGAAAAATCTTCAGCAAGCTCACTATAGCTTTAATCCTTCCTCTGTCTTTCATCTCCCTACTTCATATAGAAGTATCGGATCACTTCCTCAGGAAAATAATCAACAACTTAACAGAACTTGACCACACCCGAGAAGGCACACCCAAACACGAGAAACTATCTGACCTCATCTCCAACGAATGGGCTTACCTTTGGCTTTCCGAGGCTGCCTACTTCATCCTGTTTTTCATCCTTTCCCTTCTTTCGACTGCTGCAGTCGTTTACACCATCGCTTGTATATACACAGCTCGATAACTCACGTTCAAGAAAGTCATGAGCGTTGTCCCCAAGGTTTGGAAGAGGCTGATGGTTACTTCCTTATGTATTTTCGTTGCTATGTTTCTCTATAACGTCATAGCTATCTTCGTCTTCATTGCCTGGGCAATTTGGAATTGGAACAGAGTAAGCGGCACGGGTGCTGCAGTGTTGCTTGCTTTATTGATTGTGTACTTTGTGGGGCTTATCTACTTGACCGTAATCTGGAAATTTGCCTGCGTTGTCTCTGTTTTGGAAGAGGCTTACGGGTTCCAAGCCATGGTGAAAAGCAAAAACCTGATCAAGGGAAAGCTATGGTTGGCTATAATCATTAATCTCAAGCTTTCTTTCTCCTGTTGGCTCGTTTGGTATCGATTCCTGAGACTGGTTGTGGATGGAAGTGACTTGAACATGGTTAACTGGGTTTCCTATGGGATCACCTGTTTCCTGTTGCTTGCCATGTTGATTCTCTTCGGATTAGTGATAGAGACAGTAATTTACTTTGTCTGCAAATCTTACCACCATGAAAACATCGACAAATCTGCCCTGTCAGATCACCTGGAAGTTTTGCTGGTGGAAGAGTATGTTTCTTTGAAGGCCAAGGATGTTCAACTAGAGCAATATCAAGTTTGACTGACTTCAAACTTCAAAGTTAGTCAAATAAGAAATACTAATGGACTGCATGAAATAGTTTGTATTCAAATAAAGAGTTTGTAATCGAGCTAGCAATGGTGTAATCCAACTCCTACAGGAGGTGGATGAATCATTCAGGTGAAGCGTTGAATTCTAATCTTTTTAAACATTTTCCTATGCAATCAAGTAGACATTTCATTTGGTTTGAGTTAAGATTATTAGGAACAAACCGGGCCTTATCCAGACTCTAAGGCCCATCACACCGTGACCCACATACATGGGGTAAACACCACTTGAAACCAAAAGCCTAAGTTATTGGTTTCATGGGTCCTTCATGTATATAAGTCACCTTAATATCACATCATTTTGTGATGTGGGATCCCAACTCATATGTGAACATTTTAACAATCTCCCCCGTTCACTTGTGAGTTACTTCGCTCCCCCGTGCGACGGCTAAGTCTCACATGTCTAAGGAACTCCCCCGTGCGGCCAACCTACCCTCCCTGGGAAAGATGGCGAAACCAGGTCTGAGGGCTTACCAGGTCTTACCACCGCACCACTAAGCACATTGACCCCTTCAGCTAGGTCAATTTGTGCACATCGCCGCACCGATCGAGTCTCAATTGGGCTCTGATACCACTTGTTAGGAACGAACCGGGCCTTATCCAGACTCCAAGGCCCATCACACCGTGACCCACATACATGGGCTAAACACCACTTGAAACAAAAAGCCTAAGCTATTGATTTCATGGGTCCTTCATATATATATATAAGTCACATTAATATCACATCACTTTGTGATGTGGGATCCCAACTCATATGTGAACATTTTAACAAAGATGGTGAGATCCATAATGCCAATTTTAATCCAAAGGAAAAGTGTTGTATGAGTGACTTATGGGGTTAATTAACGAGGCTGGTTGGCTAAGGAAGAAAACGAGCAATTACAACTCATAACTGTATTTGAGCATTTGACTCGTGTATGTGTTATCTGTTTCTAAGAAACTGGATTCGACTTTTCATTTTTATCCCGATAATATATACTTCTCTTGTTCCTATTTATATGACATAAACCATGTTCCTTTTTACTTGTCATTTTATAATATAAAAAAAGTAGTCATTGAGTTTGTTACCATTTTACCCTTCTTTAAATACCATTTCAACTTTTGGATTAAAAGAGATAAAGACAAAGACAAAACATTAAATATAAAGAAAGGGATGGAAGTAAAAAAAGTAAGGGTAATTTTGAAAGAATATCTAAAAGTTTTATTGTTTTACAAATTAACTACTTTCTTGATCTAAGAGAAGTAGTTATAAGTAACAAATAAATAAGAACGGATAAAGTAATTAATTGGTTCAATATGTAACTCGAGTTACTTAACTAATAATTTTTTAAGATGCACCTTTGAATTTATACAATAAACATATATCACATTACTTAGGGTACAGAAATATAAGCGGAGGAGAGACTAAAATATTTTAATAAATCATTGGAATTCCAAAACTTTAGATAAGGAGTACTTGTAATCCACTAATATCCTTAATAAAACCATGTTAGAATCAAATTACCATGATATAAGATTTTCATAGTTCAACCTAAATACGGATAAAGGAGGGACGTTAGAGCCAAGCCAACCAACATGATCTCTAGAACACTAGTGTGTGTATATATATATATATATATTCCTCTTTAGAGGCTCCCTTTAGCACAATGGTGAGATTAAAAGCAATGATAGTGGTGTGATTAATTATTATAGTGGTGAGATTGAAATTGTAATAATGAGATGAGAATGAAAAATATGTTTGGTGAAAAAGTGTGATGAGGTGAGTTGAAAATGAAAAATGACCAAAAAGATATAAATTAATAAAACATTTTTTATGTAAAAATAAATTTTTTTTTAAAACAAGGTTAAAAGTGGAATTATATTTCCCATTGGTGGTGGAAATTTCCACCAAACAAAGGCTATGTTTGGGAGGACGGTGAGATTGGCTCCGGTGTGATTGAAATGATAAGATTAATTACTGTACATGTGATATTGGAACTGTGGTGGTGAGATTAAAACTAGCGGTGGGAAAATATGTGTTAGGTGAAAAATAGTGATGGCGATGAGATGAAAATGAGAAATGACCAAAATAGATATTAGTTAACAAAAAATCTAAAGTGATAAAAAAAGAAAAAAAGAAAAAAAGAAAACATAAGAGGTTTTTTTGGAAAAAGAGCTCCGGTGGAATTGGAGATTTTCAATTGGAGCATAAAGCTCCAATTGGTTTAGTGCGTTTGGTAGATTGCCACATAGGTAATCTCCATTGCACTGATGTTGCAACTGATGGCCCATTTGGGCCAGTGCAGCACGTTTGCCCTCTAAACGTGCTGCACTGGTCTCCCAAATGAAGCCAAAGACTCCGTTTGGTAGAGCTGTGAGATGAGCTCCGTTGAGGTTGAAATAATAAGATTAGTTATTGTAGTGGTGAGATTAAAATTATAGTGATGAGAATAAAACTAGCGGTAGAAAAATAAGGGTTTGGTAAAACAACGATAATAGTAGATAAGAATGAGAAATGACCAAATGAGTATTAATTTATAAAAAAGTCTTTTAACAAAAAATTGAAAAAAAAAAAAGAAAAACCCCCATGGTGAGTCCACTGGTGCTCTAAGCACCAATGGAAAATCTCCCCATCCAGTGCGGCTGGAGTTTTCCATGTAAGCAAACTCCATTGCACTGGTGGTGACATGCCCGGACTTAGTCCGCACGTGTCAAGTTGAGTATTTATGTATTGTTGTCTAGTCAATATATCAAATTTGACTTCCCATGGATGTTTTAAACTTCGTTTAGCTCAATTTCAAACTTAAAAACCCTAAAATTGAAGTTCCGAGTTACGGGGCCCACTTGGGCACGAATCCCAAGGAAGTTTGACCGGGTTGACCGGAGTCAACTTGACCTTGTTGATTCCGACGCCGGAACTGGTCAGAACCGGCACCGGATCTGACCGAATTATATGGGGTCTCGGCCACTCGAGATCCCCATTTTCTCTTCTCTTCTCTATTCTTCATCTTCTCCTAGCTCTCTCTTAGATCTCTTCAAAATCAACCCTGTAATCTCCTTTCAAACACTCAATTAAACATCAACACCAACTTCTCTTGTCTTCTTGAAGATCAAAATACTAAAATTTCCAAGAAAATCACCAAATCTACATATTTGTAATTTTGGCGACAGATTGTTCATCAGCTCATAACTTTGAATTCAATTGTGGGAATTGGCTGGGAATTTGATATGTTGTTCTAGACTCATCAAGCTTTAATTTGATAGTTTATTTGCTTGATTTCGTGGTCTGTGCTAAGAGAAATCGTTGATTGAAGTTGAGATTTCTGTTTTGCCCGAGATATGTTAACCCTTAGTGTTTAGATTTGAATTCCGAGTATAATAGGTTATTTAAATTAGTTTTTGATGCTGTGGAATCTTAGTTTAAGTGTTGAGGAGTATGTATTTCGAATTTCACGTCCATTGGTGTTGAATCGAACTTGAATCGAGCTAAAGAAGATTGGAGGCCGAAGCTCGGCCTTAAGTGCAGCACAGAACCGGCGCCGATTCTGGTATGAACCGGGGCCGGTTCATCACTGCTGGGCAATTTTTGCCCAAATTCGGGTCCAGGGGCAAAATGGTCATTTTGTAACCCTAGATCCCTTTTGATCCCATTTGACCAAATTGACTTTAATTTACTTCAATTGACCTCCGGACTTGCCCAATTTTACTCCGTGACCTTAAATAGGTTTTGTTTTATGATTTAATTGTTGGTTGAATGCTTTTATTAATCAAATTAGATTTTAATTTGATTATTTAGGTACGTGATTGTACGAGTTTCGGACCGGTAGCAGTTTGAGCTAAGGCATTCGTGGGTAATCGGGGAGTATACAACTCTCCTCTCTAGTGAGTGGCTTGGATTATATTGGTTGACCATTAAGGGTTAACCGTTTTCAAATTTATTTATAAATGCTTTATTAAATTGTTTATATATGTTTTGGGGTATGAATTGTCCACCCTCACACACCAAGTTTACAAATGATTTAAAGGGTGGGAATATCAAATATTTTTATAAATTGATATTACTGATAATTGTTTGGGGTACGATACCCCTGAGAGATGAGAGATTGAGTGGGTTCCTCGGGGCTTCGATTTGCGGGAGCGTGAACCGAGTTTGAGAGCATGCGTGATACTCAGCCGTGGACCGCCTATCGAGGGGCACTGTGAGTAGAGCCTGGTTGGGAGAGGCGCGTAGGGAAACTCGCCAGGGCTCCAGATTGTTGTGTTCCACCACAGCAAGGCTAACGTCAAGGGAATGGGCTAGAGAGTAAAGAAAAGTGTTTTAAAAGTATAAAGTAACCCTTGACGGTCCAGTGGATACCCAGTGCACGGGTATACCTTTTTGGGACAATTTCAGAAGCCAGCCCATTTGGAAATATTATTATTGATTTAATATTTGTTTTGGTGTGGGATTTCCTATATTTTAGTAAATGGTTTATTAAATTGATTTTTGGATTATTTCATATCCCCAGCCTGAGGTGATCGGTCATTATAACCGAGTCCCTCACTGGGTACAAGTATATTGTACTCACCCTATTCATTTTTATTGTCAGATCATCAGGTTTCGGACGGCGGACGTCCCGGTGGTCAGTGATCCTAATACGTCACTATGGACACGACTTGTAGGTGCCACCCCATTTTGCTTTGTGTATCTTGGCTCGGAATATTAATGCATCTTACATATACATTTATGTATTTATATATATTACTTTCCGCTGCATGGAGCACCGTAAGATTTGTCACTTTCTTTTTAAATACTTTTGAACTATATTATCTACAATATTTTCGTATGTTTTCATATATTGCTCGAATATCCTTTATTTTTAAGCCTTGTGCCATCTTGGTTGCCCGCCTGACGAGGCACGCATCTCGAGGTGGTACGGCGGTTGTCACGTGGCTGAGCCTGCGAGTCGGGGCGTGACAGGTGGAGTACTTAAGCACCAATTCGGTGCGTTTAGCCCCTAACTGGTGCTAATTGCACTGAACTGATGAATCAAACGGATCCAAGATCTTATGGAAAATACTAGTGCCCCTCATACACCTGAGGCCTTGTCAGGGCCATTTTAGCACGTTTAAGGGCTAAACATGTTAAAACGGTCTCTCAAAAGGAGTCGGAATCAAAAGATACTTGAAACTAAAGGTGTCAAAACAAAAGTTGACTCGACCCTAGAAACTCGCCCGAACCTGAAATTAACCAAACCCGATTTGACCCAAAAAAGTAAATGACCCGAACCCGACTGATCCGAAACCCGATTAACCCGAAACCTATTTGACCCGTAACCCATTTAACTCGAGAGGCTAACTTGAAATAACCTGAAAACTTATTTAAGTAATATTTTTCCTTCTTATGCTTAAACATTATCAAATTTATTTAATAAATTTGTTAAAAAAGTAAAAGTAAACATCTTATTAAATTTAAAATTTTATTAAATAAAAAAAAACATATTTCATACTCTTAAATTTAAATCTTTATCCTATTATTATTTATAAATTATAAGTTATACTTCAATATATCCCTTATTATATTATACTTTTAATAAGAGATAGAATAATTGATAGTTTATATTTGAAGAATTCTTAAAAATCTTTATCATATATAACATGTGACATATCATATGAGACATGTCACATATCCCATAAATTATAAGTCGATATAATCTGATTATATTTATAGAGTTAATGCTTTAACTTGATTTATCATTTATATATGTGTTAAAGAAATAGTATTAAAAGGTTGGCATGCACAGTTTTATTTTTTTTAATTACTTACTTACTTTGATTCAACTTAGTAAAATTAAAATTTGCTGTTAAATTTGAAATATATAGAAAGTGAAGAGTAGAAAGAACAAACATGAAAAGTTGACGATTGAAAAGCTATTTACTAGTTTCTTATTTAAAAATTAACATTTACAAATTACAAGTTTAATGGTATGTAATGTATGTACATGGAAATTCATGGTTGACAAATGATAGTAAATAATTACTAAACTTGATCACTTGATCTGTTATTGAAAAGTTAACTTATAAATATTATTTTTCAAATAAATAATGGGAAACTCAAATGAAAATGATCCATGGATTAATCCGAAATTTCAAATCGAACTCACAACTCGTGTCAAAATGATCTGATGAGCAAATTTGAAAAATCCGAGATCAAATGACCTATGGGTCAAACCTGAAAAACCTAAGCCAAAATAGCCCAAAACCCGAATGACCCAAGGGCCAAACCCGAAAAACTCGAACCCAAATGACTAGAAATCCAATTGACTTGAAGCCCGTGTAACCCGAACTCAAATGACCAGAAACCCATTTGACCCGAAATTTTCTTTGGGTCAAATTGACCCTATCCGATTGACCCAAACTCGTAACTTGCCCAACCCGCCCAGTCCGCCGAATTCGCCCATTTGACTCTTCTACTTGAAACCAAACAAGTCAATTAACAAGATCTATATCACCTGTAACTATTTTTTTAATAATCCTGTAATTATCCAATCACAATAAAAAATTATATGGGGTTCATTATGGGCTCACACACATAAGTAGTGAACCTCACATAATTTTTAATTGTGATTGGACAATTATAAAATTATTGAAAAAATAATTGTAGATGGTATGCTTCCCATTAATATCTGGACTTTGAAAGATCAATCAAGTTCTCATGGGATTATCACCAACCGTGTCACACCCCGACCCGAAGGGTCGAAATATGACAACCACCGCATACTAAGAATTTCGAATGGCGCGCTCATCCGAAACTCTAAGTACGCAAGGCTTATGGTCCTCACAACCCATTTGTGATTAAATAAACTTTATCAAATACATAAATTGCATATTAAATCAAAATGAAAAATAAAATATTTTACAATGACGAAATAAAGTCATTTTTATAAAATACTAAGTATATAACAAATACTTCATCAAGTATTTAAATACACTAAAAGTAGCAACAAAATATTGTCGATGGATCCATAACTAATTTGCAAATAAACTCAACCACATACTTGGTAAAAAGATCAGCTCCGGCCGGGTGGCTCCTTCGAGTAGCCTACTCTCTATCTAACACTAGTGACCTAAAAAATTTTTATAAGGGAATACGGGATGATATATTTTCTATACCCGGTGAGTGAGACAAGACCATAAAATTTAACATAAAACAAGCAATTTCACTATAAAATAAATTTTATGTAACTTAGGAGAAATCCAAGGAAAATTTTATGCACAAAGTCCAGATTTTTATATTTTATAAAATTTCATCCAGTAGATTAATTTGAACATTTAAAGGGCTCGCCAAAATATATTGCTCAAATCTCACCAGGCCAAGATGAGATTCAAGCCCACCGAGGTAGTTTTCCTTGATTTATTCATTTAGAAAGCAAAAAGCCCTTTCCTCGGCATTGGCACGGGCCTTCACCACGGGTGGTTCGTGGCTATGTCCGCAATACTCCCACAAGGATCAAATAATCACATAACAGTGCGCACACTTAACCCCTGTCTCACTCCATCCCTTGTGGGAGTGAAAGCCTACTCACGCCGCCTCCACAAGGTTGGACCGTGAGAGGCGCCACTGCAGTGACCAACATCTCATCCACCACAATCATAATGTAAACATCATAATTCAATCGAATATTATTTGGTCGACTGGCCCATTGTCGAAGTCAATTCTAATAACATTAATTCAAATCAATTTTATCACGTAATCAAAATACTTGTTTGCAAAAATATTAAAATAGATCAATTCATGCTAAGATCATAAATAACCATCATAAATCAAGTGAAATTCGAGGAAATCAAACCATTGCATTTAAAAACAATTTAAACAGCAAAACATTTATTTAGGTTTGTAAAGTTCCACTCACTAGTATAGGGAGGGTGTGCACTCCCTTTAATCCTCTCCTTCTCCTTTCTCTAGAGGAATTTCACCGCCTATAAAATTAATTACTCAAAGTGTCAACACTAGCCATAGTAGAAAGATGGCAATTTGAACTAGTTATTTAGCTAGTTTGCCAATTTGGATACTTGGTGTCTAAATAGAGCTCCAGTAATTCGAATGGCGTGGTTAGGGTATGAACAAGCTCGTTTCGATAAACAGTGCGGGTAGGAATTTCCTATTTTTCCTAAAAGCTTAAAACGAAAAAGTTGGATGATTCTACCCCTACATGAGGAAATTTTCGGCCTACGAGTTTAATATGTAGAAAATTTGGCCAATTTAGTTTCTTTAAGATTTGGTTATTTTACTAATGTCTAGCAATTACTATGAAGTTAGATTGACATGTTTACACTATAGTTTGAAGTAACATATTTACATTTTCTATAAACTTGGAATTACCATTTTTCCTCCCTAATTTTTCTATAATTTGTCTAATTATCCAACTAATTTCTCATTTCATTTAGGACTTTTAAAATTCTTACATTTCATCTAATTAAACCTTTATAGCCCATTTGTCCAAAAATTCATATTATGACATAGAATAATCTCATTCTACAACTATTAATTTTACAATTTTTCTTATTAATGTCTTAATTTATATTTGCTCCTAGTTTCATCAAATGATTACTCATAAGATAAATATTAAAGTTATCTAACAACATACTATATTTCTTTTAGGTGAGATTTTACTACATATATTTTTCTCCATACATTTTTTATAATTAAACTAACCATTCATATAAATCTCTCACTACATTTATAACTTGTATAGACTTTAAATATCATCCAATTAAATCTTTATACTATATTTGTCCAAGAGAATTATATTATAACATACATAAACTAAGTTTATTTTATGACTATAAGACTAAATTTCTTTCTATCTTTTTCTTATTTTATATTTCTTCCTAATCCTATTAAATTATTATTTATAAAATAATATGCTAATGCTTTTTGGTAAAAATATTATATTTTCTCTAGGATAGTAATTTACTATATAAATTCATCTAACTAGGTTATGGTCTAGTTATGGTGTTTTTCATTAAATTAGCTATTTCTAATTTCAAATAAACATGTAAAAAATATAATCTACTAACTAACATCTTAATTTTATTAAGTAAAATATCTTAGGGTTGTTGGAATCATAAACTATATCAATATACATGAATAAAATTTACAAAGTAAAAGCTTTTAAGGAAAATTGACATACCTATTTAGAAATTGGAAGAAAAGGAAGAAACTTCTTGAAAAATAAAATTAAAGTGACTTGAAGAAACTTGAGATTAAACTCTTGAAATAGTTGAATAAGGTGTGAAATCTATGGATTTAATGGAGTTTTCCTTGGTTAGAAAGCTTGATGGAAGGATTTTTTTGGAAGATGATGGAGTTGGAAGTTGGAAAATAGGTAGGAATTTGGAGTTAGAAGGAAAAAAATTGAGGAAAATGGTGGTGGAGGATTCGGCTATCATGGAGAAAAAGAAGAAAAGTGAAACAAAAGTCTATTCTTGAAAAGTCATGTATTCTCTAGAGAATTCAAGATTTCCTTGTCATGACAAATATGTCCTCCATCAATTTTATTAATTCCAATTATGTCCCATGAAAGAAATTAGCAAGTTAGGAATTTTATGAAACTAATTAAAAATTAGGTTACTCCATAAAGTAAGGTCAATTAGTCAACATGACTATTCAATTTAGCTATTTAAAGGAATTTACTTTAGAAAGTTCAAATATATTGTTAGATTTTTTAAGGGTAAAAATGTAAATTTTCACCTAATAATTTCACGCAGCAACTTGGCAGTTTTTAAGTTTGAATAGTGTATAACAACATGGCATCTTCTAATACTGTAAGAAAAATCATTTTCAATGATTAAAAATTCAATTTGTGAATTCACTAATATTTACGAAAATGCCACTGAGTTTTACGACATTCTTTTCTGTAATTTTTTTTCTCCAACTTAGGATGTTCAGAAAATTAATGTACCAGCTTCGAATATTCTAAAACACACTAAAGAAGATAACTGGGTGGTTAGAAAGGTCATTTATACGCTCGGTATGATGTACAAAATTTTTGAAAAATAATATAAAAAGTTGGCTTTTACTTCCTAGGTCAAAATTTACTCCATGTGTTTAGAAACCTAATTCTTCAAAATGAGAAAAATTTCACTAGGTAAGAGTTACTAAGAATACCTCTACGTATATACTAAGTATAAAAACTTTCATTATCTAAGTCTACGGTTCTGAACTAGGCTATTCTAGGACTAGGTGCTACAAACCGATGGCTTACAAGGAGGCATGTAATAAAAAACTAGATTGGACCGATCGGTTGAATCGGGAATCGACCATCAGTTCGGTCCTTTAAAGGATATTGAACCGCTTTCGTTTTGAATCATTTTAAACTAAGAATCGTTGAACCGATTGGACCGATTGAGTAGAAAATTTGAATTTTTTAACCGATTTTTAATTGACTAATCCATATCTAAAAGAAGTTCAAATTCCATTTTTTTTATTATGTTTGGACTTTAGATTTTGAAATTTGGAGCTTAAATTTTTAATTTTTTTTATTCTAATGTTCTCCCATAATAAAAATTTAATTTGTGATGTAAAATAATTTGTAATATTTATTTACATTATGTGATGTATTTACATTATGTGATGCACTAATATTCTCTACTTTTTCTTTTTTTAAGGATTTTTTTGAATTTTTCTAATTTTATTTAATTTTATTGAATATTTTAAAAAATTAATGAAATTAAAATATTCATCTAATTGAACCAATTGATTAGACCAGTTGAATCATAAACTGAGGCCCCCTTTGATAACATTGTGCGGTGAGGTGCATTGGAATTTGTGCTTTGAATAGTTGTACAATCTCACAAAATAGCCTTAAGTGTAAATTGCGGTGAGATGCGTTTGTCCTATGTGGATTAGTGAAAACTGTGGTGGGTAACAACAGAAAAGGAGATTAGGTGGGCAATCTCACCGTCACCGTAAAAAATTGTGGAACTACCAAAGGGAGCTTGATTCACCAATCGATTCAGGATATGTTTGGAAGACCAGTCAGGGCCGTTTGGAAGCCTAAACACACGGAACTGGTCAAAAGTCTCCTTAAGTGTTACTCCCTCTGTCCCAGAATATAAGTCCATTTTGAAAAAAAAATTTGTCCCAAAATAGTTGTCCTTTTTATAAAACCAAGACAATAATTTTATAGTTTTCCTATTTTACCCTTATCTTGTCAAATTAAAAATCTCTCTTTAATACATGTCTCCTCTTTACCTCTCTCTCCTCTTTAATACAATTAAATAAGGGTAAAATAGGTAAG
This sequence comes from Microcos paniculata, assembly GCA_030664755.1. Lineage (NCBI taxonomy): Eukaryota > Viridiplantae > Streptophyta > Magnoliopsida > Malvales > Malvaceae > Microcos > Microcos paniculata. The sequence goes on from CP131461.1 coordinate 23,757,235, forward strand.
AACATAAAATTTAACAAATAAAACTGTTTTTATTGGTTTTGATAAATCGGTTGAAAAGGATTTATATTCTGGGACAGATGGAGTATTTTAGTTCGAGATCAGTTGTCCCACGTGGAAGATTGGACCTCCAGTTCAAACCTCAATTTTCACCAGACCAAAAAGCTCTAGTGGAGAAATCGGGGTCAAGCCATAAATTTTAACCCTTTTCTGTCCTTAATATTTTTATCAAAACTCAAAAGTACCCATTCTTTTACAGATCTTGAATATTTAATATTTAATATGCAATGAGTCCTATGAATTCACAAAGTTAAACAAACTTCGAATCATATTTGGTTCAATTTTACTGTATATATATATATATTATAAATTAATTTATATTATACTTTTTTATTTATATAATTATTTTATTACATTATTAATGATAAATAAATAATTGTATCATGATATAAAATTCTTTAATTAATAGTTTAATATCCAGTAAGACTAACATATTTCAATATATTAATTTTATGAATTTATAAATTTTGAATAAAAAACATATAAAGATTTCTAAATAAGTAGTAAACATTAATAAATTATTGAAATTAAAAGTAATTATTTAAATTGAATAGTAATAATCTATAATACATATAAAAGTGTGACTTGAGTAAGTGCTTTATACCTATTAAATATTCTCTATTCTTTAACATATTTCAAAAATACCATTAGATTTGGGTTCTACCTTTTACATTGGGCTTTTAAAAACTAAATACTTAAACATTGAGTATTAAGAGATTTGTTTCACTTTAAATATCTATTTTTTTAACATATTTCAATACTATACAATTGGATTTTGATTTTATTTTTTACATTAGGTTTTTAAAAAATAAATAATTAAATATTAATATTTTAAGGACTTTTACTCATTAGTATCTAAGAATACCATTAGTTTAAATTGGATTTAAATATTAGGATTTTAAAGGGCTTTTACTCATTGGTATTAAAGAATGGCACCAATTTATATTAGGTTTTACACAATTAAAAAATGCACAATTAAGAATTAGAGGTGTAAAATAGATGAGTTAAATAGGTTACAGATTCGGGTCAAATTGGCCCACAGAAATTTTTGGGTCATTTAAATTTCGGGTCATTTAAGGCAATCGATTTTAGATTTTTCCGGTTTGGCTCTTAAGTCTTTCGAGTTTGGTCCTTGGTTTTTCGAGTCATTTAGGTTCGAGTTTTTGTTTTTCGGTTATTTAAATTAGCATGTCGAGTTTTTTGGATCAATTGGTTTCGAATCATTCGGTTCTCGGATTAATCTGATTTCAGATCAGTCGGGTTTAGGTTATTTATTTCTTTCAAAAATCAAATCGGATTAGATTAATTTAGGGGTCAAGTTGATTGGACGAATTTCTTGAATTAGTATAACGTGTTGTATTACGTGCGATGCACGTAACACTGAGACTAATAATTATTAAATATATATACATATGTAAAGTTAATAGTAATTTATTAAATATAAAAAAGTAATATATAATAATACACTTTTATGTTAATATCCTTAATGGTCATTTTACATTTTCACCTCACCGTCACTGTTGTTTTCGTCAAACACATATTTTCTCATAACTGATTTTACTCTCACGATTACAATTTTAATCTCATATGTACAATAATTAATCTCATTATTTCTTACTCTCACGATTACAATTCCAATCTCATATGTACAATAATTAATCTCATTATTTCAATCGTACCAGAATCAATCTCATAACCCTCTCAAACATAGCCTCAATTCAAGGACGGATCTGATTTTTTATTGATTGCACGGGCGTAAATCCACAAGCGTACTCCAATCTGCACCGAATCAATCCGAAGCTGCTGGAGCAAGTAAGCGGTTGGCGGGTTGGGAGAAAAAAACAAAAAGCGGCTTATTTTATAGGACTGGTAACTTGTAGAGAGAAGAAGACCATAGACTTTAGAGACCCTTGTTTCTTACACTTCCTCTGCTTTGCTTTTGCTTTGTTTTCTCGGAAACCAAACAGTCTGCAGATCCAAACTGAAGAGTTGTATGATCGTTGAAGGGGTTTGGAAAGATGGAGTCATCGTCGTCGACGAGTCAGCAAGAGTTTGATTACCTGTTCAAGTTGTTACTAATAGGGGATTCGGGTGTCGGGAAGAGTACTCTGCTCTTGAGTTTCACTTCCGATACCTTTGAGGATCTCTCTCCCACCATCGGTAACCTTCCTCCATTTTCCCACAATTTTGTTAGAGTTTTCTCTTTCTTTATTGGGTTGATTTGTTTTGGGGTAACTGATTTTTTCCCCTTTATTTGCAGGGGTGGATTTTAAGGTGAAGCACGTTACTGTGGGAGGTAAAAAGCTAAAGCTCGCGATTTGGGACACTGGTAAATACTCTTCTGTCTTTTTCAGAATATCTTTAGCTTAAGACATTGCTGCCATGGTGTTTTGGTTTCCTGTTCCATTGTATGTTTTGGGTTGGTTAGGCTTAGGCATCTTAGATGTGAAAAAATGTGTTACTCTTGGCACTGCCATTGGGTTTCTTGACATTGACTTGGAGTCAACCAATGCAATATTAATATGAGTTCAGAGCTTTTAGCCTCAATAAGATTATGAGTAAAATTATCTTCGTCTTTGAAAACAAAGAAATCACACTCACTGGAATTAATCATAATGCTGAACTAAGGTTTAGATAATTAGAATACAGAGAGTCTTAGATATTAAGGGGCTGTTTGATAAACTGTTGAAAATTTTCAAACCGTTGAAAATAAAAATTTTCAACACTCTTAGATTTTCAACATGTTTGATAACTTTTGCTATTCATTACATAAAAGATTTTTTTAACAAAAAAGTGTTGATTTTAAAAAGTAGGTGGAGACCTACTTATCATTGAATGGTGAAAAAATTAATGGTTTTAATTTGAAAAACTTTCCTTTTATAGTAAATTATCTTTATTTTAGACATTAATGAGTTTTAAAAATCTTCAACATTTATGGTTTTCAAACAATATATTTATATTCAACATTTATTTTTCAAACAATTTTTATATACAAATTCAGTACTTATCAAATTTAGTACTTGATTTTTCAGTACTTAATTTTTTCAGTTTATCAAACAGCACCTAAGTTGAAAAAGTAGTTGAATTTCCTTTTATTTTGAGTTTATAGGGCAAGTTCAATGCTGTTATATAGTGGTATTGCTGGAACTTGCTAAATGGCATATGGTAATGCATTTTGCAATATTGTTTTGGTCTTTCAAATTTACATTTATGATAAATTATTCATAAAAGTACTTTCTCTCTTTCTCTCACTCATGGTCATCATCTTTATTCAAGTGTGAGGGTAGGAAGTTATGCGAAATTTGGTGTTGTCCATGAAATGCTAAAAGTTTCTTTGTATAAAATGACTTGAATGAAATAGCTTATAAATGGTATCTTCACCTTTGGCAGCTGGACAGGAAAGATTTAGAACACTAACCAGCTCATACTATAGAGGAGCACAAGGAATAATAATGGGTATGAACTTCACTGATCTCTTGCTACTTTTATCTTCTTTGTGGCTTATTGTTGTTGTTGTTCTTTTATTATTTGTCTTTGTTGTTAGAAACAATAGTTACATATACATGTTGATCCATCATATCTTGCACTGAGAATCACATTGTTCTTGAATTTTAGCTTCATTCTTTTGAAGTTTGTGGTTCTGTTTCATTAGTTAAATACTATAACCTTGAGACATTCGAAGGTTATACTTCCTGTATCATACTTGAGAGTACTGATAATATGAACCTTGCAATGTGGCATAGGTTTGAACATGCATTCACAACCTTGACCACCCTTGTACACAACCAAAATTTTATTTATCGGGTTCAAATTTGTGCCAGTTCAGGTTGGTTGGACTAGATAGAATTGAAAAACATGTTTTATGCCGTTGCTGAAGAAATGGTAGATAACCGTACTGCTTTGAAAGCCTTGAAATTTGGAGTAGATTGATTTTCTACCCTTCTTTGTTGTGTTTTCTTTTATAATATTTCGTGCCTTTGAAGAATAGGAATAGAACGAAAAGAATTGAATAAATTGTGTTAAGAGATGTTTACCATATAGGCTGGGCTAAAGGACAGAAATCAGTGACTGATATAATGCTGAAGTTCATTTGAATCCAGTTCTCCAATGTGCTAGATTGTAGCCGTTGAGTAAGTTGGCCCATCAACTTGAGAGGTTGCTGTGGTGGTGTTCTGGTATATTTCAAAATCTGTGTCAATTTGGCCCTGGATTGGCTAAACATTAAACAATGATAAATATTTTGGTAGCAAATTGAAGGTACAATCCGAAACAGTATCAGTTAATGATTTGTGTTCCACGATTGATATGTAACCGCTGTCATAGATAATCAGATCTGCCTATAGATAATCAGATCTGCCTGTTGATTGATTAAACGCCCTGAAGAAATTTTATATAAATTGTCTGTTCTGATGGACGTCCTAGAAGATGGACTGCTTGTTTGGATGGATTCAAATACTTAGCTGGTTCGTTTTATCACTTTTCTTTTCTCTTAGAAGTTCCTTCTATAATGCTAGTTATTATGTTTGTACTCATACAGTGTATGATGTAACACGGCGAGACACCTTTACAAATCTATCTGACATATGGGCTAAAGAAATTGATCTGTACTCAACAAATCAGGACTGCATCAAGATGCTGGTTGGCAATAAAGTTGATAAGGTACAAATAGAAGTTTCACAAAGTTGTTTGTTTTAACATTTCAGTATTGCTCACTGAAGTGTTTCTTGACTGTTTACTTCAATGTTTACCCTTCTGATCAAATTTTCAAAAAAAAAGAAAAAAAAATTTAAGTTTGTGCCATTTGGTTCGTAAAACCACTTTACACCATTTACAGGAAAGTGAAAGAGTTGTGAGCAAAAAGGAAGCCATTGACTTTGCTCGGGAATATGGATGCCTTTTCATTGAGTGTAGTGCAAAAACACGGGTGAATGTGGAACAATGCTTTGAGGAGCTTGTCTTAAAGGTAATTGAAATTCAAGTGTCATACACCATATAATGATGGTTGTCGGACTATTAGTTAGTCTGTAAGGCTTAGAGAGTGTACTAGCATTCTCTATTATCCTAGTATTGCTGCTTATGTAACTGCCTATCAATGTGGGAATATTTATGATTTAGGGTCCTTGGAGTTATCTGGTTATAAATGTTTGGTGTGCAGATATTGGAAACACCAAGTCTCTTGGCTGAGGGATCATCTGGAGTGAAAAGGAACATCTTCAAACAGAATCCTCCTCAAAATGGTGCTTCAACCAGTAGTTGTTGCTCATGGTGATCTATCAGTTACATTTTGCTATTCTCTTCAGGTTGCAGTTTGTTTCCTTTACAGCTTTTGCACTATTTATTTGAACTCGTTCATGTGCGGTCAGTCTTTGACCGTGAGCTGTACATTAATCTTAAATTTCTAGTATTGAATGTGATTATGTTCCTGGTAATATCTTTCTCTTATGTTACAAAAGGCATAAAGAAAAACAAATAGTAGCTTGCTAAGTTTCTCTTCAAACCGTCCAACCTTATTCTAATTTACTGTTTTGGCAATAGGCCTCCTTTGCTGAACAAGGGTGCATGGTTTTATTGCTGGATGACTTTTTCTGCATACATTTATGCTCATTAACCACTCAGTCATTGTAAGATTTATGTGTAGTATGTATTCCACTTGCATGAAATGACTTTCGAAAGTGTCCATGGGTTTGCCCTCATTGATTCTAAGCATCTTTCATATTTGGAGTTGGAGGGCTTTAACGAGATGCCAGGATGGCACATGCAACTAACAATGAGAACCTGGGATGCAAAGAGCTATCTTCTGTAGACAGGCAAAGTAAGAAACTTTGTCCTCCCTTCTTAGAACAAGTTCTCCCTTTTTTAGTACAGGAAAGAGGGATTCAAATTCAATTCTTTCAAAATAGAATACATGTATCTGTTGTTGAATCAAAATGTCGGGTTGCAAACATGCATTCAATGTTTTGCAGCACATATAAGGAAGGGAGAGAAGGGAGGAATCCATTTCTAGATCTGAAACAGGTGGGAGTTGAGACGGTAAAGTCAGCAGCTCATTACTGAGCAAGAAAAAGAGGAGTTAAAAGGATGTTTAAAACGAGCTCTTCACCTCATTGGGATTTGGGGGTGGGGGGTGGTGGGGGACAAAAACAAAACAAAAAACATGGCAGTCTCGGTTGTCGCTCAACATAAGTGTCTGATGAATGGAAAATCTTTGACTTTCTTTCCCCTCCAACATTAATTACTATAGTAAGCATCCCTCCTCAGAGGAAATTCTATTACATCAATTTTTTTTTTAATTTGGGCAGAAAGATTCAAACTCTTACATTTTTTTTTGAGTAAAAGAGAATCTTTATTCATCATTTGAGTAAAATGTTGGGAAATGCAAACTTAGGTCATGTTTGGTGCATGAAAATATTTTTGTTTTCATTCTCTAAAAAATATAAAGAAATCATTATTTAAGACATGTGTAAGTTATAAAAATGTATGCATGTTTTAGAAATGAAAATGGATTAAAAATTAGAAACAATTTTTTTAATCTTATTTTTAGGTCTATTTTTATTTTTATTTTTTAAAATATGTATATATTTCTCTTTATAACATTTACACTGTGTTTGGTATGAAGGAAATAAAGAAGAAAGAAAAAGTGTGAAAAGAAAGTGAGTGAGGAAATACAATTTTCCTTTGTTTGGTAGAATAGAAATATATCTAAGGAAAGAAATAGGAGAGAAATGAGAGAGTCGATTTTCTTAGAAATTATTTCCTTCCAAATTGAGAGGAAATAAGAGAGAAAGAAAGTGGTTGTTAAGTCTAACAAATAGAGATGATTATTACACCCTTAAAATTTATTTCTAATTACAAAATTTACAATTACAAGTAAAAGATATTGAAAGTGAATTTTTAACTAAAGAGTAAACAATGGTAAAATGGTCATATTAATTAAAATAGATTTTCTTTCTTTTCTATTTCTTAATTATACCAAACAAAGGAAATAATAAATTTTTTTCTTTCCTTCTTATTTCTTTCTTTACTACCAAACATGATGAACGAAATATAAATTTATTTCCTTTCTCTACCTATTTCCTTTCCTCACCTATTTTTTTTCCTTACTATTTCCTTCCCTCCTACCAAACATAGGCTTATTTTAGATGATAGTTTTTTTTTATATTTTTTAAAGAATGAAAATAGAAAATATTTTTTTATACCAAACATAGTCTTATGCTTTGATCATTTGAGTTGAATGCTCGTGTATGTAAAATGTTCTGGTGCGTAAATTATTGGATATTTAGGGAAAGAATTTAATCAATACTCCTATAATTCATGAAATGGATTTATATTCTTAAAAAAGAAAAAAAAAAGTTAAAAATAGAAGGAATTTGGAAAAGTGAACAAGAAGTCAAAATCTGATCCAATTCCAACCCAAACCATGGAACGGGAATGCTACTATTGTTGTCGTATGGAAAGTTGAGGCCTACGTTTCTTTATTTGTTTTTCTTTTTTTTATTATTATTAAAGGGCTTTTAATTTTTAAAGCATCATCCTCCTATGTTATGTTCCTAACTCCCAACTCTAACCATATACTACTAGTCATATAGTATTTGATACTTTTCCTTTGCTTCACTTCCAAAACGCGGCACCCTGAGCTCCAACCCCAAATCACATCGCTATAAACAAAAAGAAGAAAAAAAAAAAGGTTTAAAACGATTTTCATTTTTCTTTTCGCTTTTCGAAAGGTCGTGGAAGTGTTTGTAAGAAAAAATCTGTTACGTGTCTTTTTTTATCTTTAAAATTAATCAATCTGACGGACCCGTTAGCAGCCGCCTCCTCCCTTTCTCCGCCACGTGGGGATGCCGATGTGGAGGCTCTTTCTCCTCAACCACCGGCCGAACCACCGCAACCTCCTCCCTCTTCCTCTGAACCACCATCGCCGCCGCAAGAGCAACTGCCCCAGCTTGACGGTATGATAACGTCTAGGGACCCCGACGTCCTCTTCAGCGGTGGCGGCATCAGGTTCTCTCCTTCTCTTCTCCCTATTTCCTTTTCCTCTTTCTTGTTCTGTCTAGTTTCTAGTTAGTGGTCTTATAATGTCAGCAAAGAAAGGAGTATCGTCACTTACTAAATTTATAAAAAAGATAAGGACTTTTTTGTGTAGAATAATTGATTCAGAAGAAGTGAAAGTAGCTCTAAGTTGTTCTTCTTTTTCTTTTTGTTAAATCCAAGATATATACTTATCATGTAATTGTAACTTTACATAAGAAATGTTTGGCTTTGGTGTATAGTCTTTTGTGCTGAGGGTTGTAATGTTTTTCAATCTGAAGAAATGGCCCTCCATTAATTTCAATGTACAGTTCAAAGGACCTTTATTATTTTAAAAATGGGGACTTTCTGTTCATATGGCACTGCCAATGATGCGCTTGCTGGCAATGGTTCTATGCAAAGAAATTACTCTTATTAAGCATTTTATTTAAATTAATTGTGTCATGTACTTTGCCTGTTTAGTTGTACAATATCAAAGTCATAATCTTAATTTCGATTTAGTTGTAAAGTACCATAGGTATAATCTTAATTTTGGTCAAGCATGCTGTGGTATGATGGTTGTTAGTTCAGTCTGGGAGTTAAGATCTGGGAGGAGTACATTATGGTTTTGTGATTGACCCTGTATCACAGGCACTAGGATTTAATGAATATTTGGATATGTTTTTGTATTGTTCACCATTTTTAGTGGGGCACCGGCTTCATGTTGATCCTAAATGGGGTTGTCTAAGGTCTCAAATTCCAAGAAAATAGTTAAAATTGCACATGACACTTGGTTTCTTTACTGCAAGGTTTCTAAATGGTGAATTGAGTGAATTATCAGATTTTAACTTTTGCAGTTTTAAGTCTCCATGAAGTTCTGTGAAATCACATAAGTTACATGAATTTCGTGGACAAAACCGTACATGAGATGGGAGGCTATCCTGCAAGCTTAGAGTTACTTAGTAACTAAAATTTCGTAATTCTTATGCCAGCTTTCTCACTGGAAGTCGAGCTACCAAATTCAGCTACGGATATTCCAGTTTCAAGGGCAAAAGGGCTTCAATGGAGGATTTCTTTGAAACAAGGGTATCTGAAGTTGATGGTCAGATGGTTGCCTTTTTTGGTGTTTATGATGGTAGGCCCATGCCTTCACTTCTATGTCATTATTGATAACTCATTATGTTGTTCACTTCAAATGATATTGTTCTTTGCTAGCTACTACTTTTTATAAATATTGGGCGCAAAAGATCTCAAATAAGAATTGCAGGAGGGTGCATATGGTGGTTTATGATTAATCTGCTTTTCCGTTTCTCTCCAATATAGGTCATGGAGGTTCAAGAACTGCAGAGTATCTCAAAAGCAACCTCTTCAAGAATTTGACTGCCCACCCTGATTTTACCAAGGACACAAAGACAGCTATATGTATGAAGTTGAAGTTTTATCTTTTTATATGCAGGGTATTTCATGATTTTGGTTGTATATTCACATGGAAACATATATCTACTTTTCGTATTATGCCAATATAAATATTTCTTAGTGGGATATTGAGTAGAACAAACTTTTGATTGTAGTTGAAACATTCAAGCAAACTGATGAGAATTACCTCAATGAAGAGAAAGGTCAGCAAAAGGATGCCGGTTCAACTGCGTCTACTGCTGTATTATTGGGTGACAGGCTGCTTGTTGCGAATGTTGGCGATTCCAGAGTTGTTGCCTCTATAGCTGGATCAGGTTGCTATCTTCTCCGCTAAGCCAGGGAGCTGTTAGGATCATTTAGTCTAGGAATTGTCATTATTTAATATCCAGAACGGAAAGGAATATATCAAATGAAATGAGAATAAAAATTGATTACTCCTGTGATTTATATACCATCAAGTAATAGCTTGATGGTTGTCATAAATTGGACATACCATTGCCCTCTTAGCTACTGATTGACTTTGAAGGCTTTACCTTGAACTGTTGTGCTCTCATTAAAGTGTACAAGTGTATAAGGTCTTGATATTATTTTAATGTGTAAGATTGAAATATATGACAAAGACTTAAATTCTGGGGTTTTTTTAAACATCAGTTGAATACTTTTGTGCTTTCTGCAGCTGTGCCTCTGTCTAATGATCACAAGCCTGATAGATCTGATGAACGTCAAAGAATAGAAGAGGCTGGAGGTTTCATCATATGGGCAGGTAAATATGCCCCTTTTGCAGTCTTTCATGCCCATGTCTTTTCTATCGGACTGCGTTCTCTGTATGCTTTTACTGTCATTCTGATTCATTTTCTTGGTTTCAATGCATTCTGCCATGGTAAAGGTTGGTGGTCTAAGAATTGTTTTGTTCGGTTTATGATCGGTTTCACACTTCATCTCATTAAATTATTATGGACAGTGAGTATTTCTTGCAGAATTGAACTAAAACTTGTGCTGAAGATTTTTCTCGTGTTCCAAAATTATGTTAGGAACATGGCGGGTTGGTGGTGTTCTTGCTGTTTCTCGTGCGTTTGGAGATAAACTACTTAAACCTTATGTAGTTGCTGAGCCTGAAATTCAGGTGGTATTAGGGTTTAAATACTCTGAAAGTTACTTTTTTTTTATTCTTAATTCGGATTACAAGACTGGTGTGAAAAAAATGTGTCAACAGGGGACTATTGAAAAAGAAACACTCAGTTTTCAAGAGCTAAAGTTCTGTTTGCTAAGAAGAATTTTTCTTTACTTTATTTGTGGGTATCTTTGGAAACTTTTCATGTTAAAGTACTTAGTATCATTATACTATTTCCAAATGCTTAGGAAGAAGAAATTGATGGCGTAGATTTCATAATCATTGCAAGTGATGGGCTTTGGAATGTTATATCAAATAAGGTGAGCATTTTTACCACATTTATTTGATCTTATTTTAGTGTATGCTAAACAAAAGAAGAGACACACAAACTTTAAATCTATTTATTTTTTTTAATATTTGACATTCTATTCTAAAACATTCATTGAAAGGCCTTATTTCCCAGTAATGCTAATTTAACTGTTGTGGATGCATTCTCTCACTTGCAGGATGCTGTATCCTTAGTGCAGGATGTAAAAGATGCAGAAGCTGCTGCTAGAAAACTTATAAAAGAAGCTTATGCGCGAGGTAGCTCAGATAACATCACCTGTGTCGTCGTCCGCTTTGACAGCTCATGAACTTGTTGAGGTTGTAATTTTATCTGCAAACTATCACTTTTCTGTCTTGCTCTTCAGACAAGGCGCCTTTATGATGGTTATTCTGTCTCACAGGTTTTGGAGGCTATTTCCATTAGAACAGAAGCCAGAAAATAGGAATTTCCATGGATGCAAATTTTAGCTCCCTTGGAATATTGTTGTGGTTGACTGGTGAAAGAGATTTCAAGCCATTGGTTCTTATTAAATGACAGTATCATAATGTGTTTTAAAATTTGGTTTGTTACAATTAGGTCATGTAAAATTATTGATCTAGCTTCAAGATATTTTGTGTTTTGATACAAGCCCTAATAATCAAATTGGTTGTTATTGATTCTCCATTCCTTCATTCCTCTCCCCCCCTTTTCCCTAAAGTGCCATTCATGCAACCACATCAAATTAAGGTAAGCCCTTTTTCACACTTTACTTTACGCATGGGTGGAGTTTGGGCTTGAAGTTTGAACTTATGTTTAATGTTAACTTCTTAATAACTTTGCAATGTAGATTAATTTTTCACCCAAATAACATAAAAAAATGTAATAAATATTTTCTAAACTAATAATTTATCTAATTAAAGAAATGAATTACCTAATTATTGAATAAATAAATTGAAACAGGTGTCAAATCCATCAACTCTTAGTCGAGCTTGTAGTGGCTTTTATCCCCTATAAGAGTGGTGAGAATATAGGTTTGATATCCCGAAAGTCCGTTTTGTTAGGGAGGCTTCACCTATTGGCTATTAGCCTATTACTCTCTACTCATACTCGAAAAAAACTTTTTAGTGTCGGCTTAGAATTAACCTTGTGTTATGAAATATTGAAATATTGAAGAACAAACAAGAACAAAAAATAAGAGATGGAGAGAATAGAGAGAATATTATTAAGAGAGATTTCTGTATGAGATGAGATGAATACAAAGGGTGGAGGGGTTCCCTATTTATATTAGAGAACCCCTTTACAAATAACATAGGTTTAACCTAACTTGCAAGCCAAGTTTACTTCCAGGTCAAGTAAAGTGGTAATTCCTAAAACCCTAGATATATTCTCCTTGATTTTCTCTCTCCATTAATTCCCTTCAATATGGGCTTGTCTTCTAGACAAGATAAATGGGCCTGAGATGTGAAAGTTCATTATTCCATAACACTCCCCCTTGGACTAAACACCATTATGAACGGCCTTATTAGACGTATAACTACTGTCTCGTTAAAAACTTTAAGTCGAAAAAAACCCAGTGGGACAAAAATTCGATCATAAGGGAAAAAGAGTACAGAGCAATTAAATTTGTCTAATGTGTCTTCAGGACATTTAGATGTGCTATTATTGCCTCATTAAAAACCATTAGCCGGGAAAACCCAGTGGGACAAAAGCTGGACAAAAGGGAAAAAGAGTACAATGCACTATGTCTATAATTCGCTCCCCCTCAAACAATCATAGTTGGGATATCTATTTATTGCCACTTTTAGGGCTTCTATCTATTGCCTCTTTTGGGGCCTCTTAGTATTGCCACTTCTAAGATCTATATGTGTAACCTCTTTTGGGGTTTTTAATCTTGCATCTTATTGACTCGCCGCATACCAATGCCATAGATTAGTTTCTCGAATATTGATGTTGGTAATGACTTGGTAAAAATAAGCAAGATTATTGTTGGAGCGAATTTGTCTAACATCAACTTGTCGACTTTTCTGGAGTTCATGAGTATAGAAAAATTTCGGCGAGATGTGCTTGGTCTTATCACCTTTAATATATCATTCCCTTTACTTGTTCAATACAAGCAGCATTATTTGCATAAACTATGGTGAGGGAATCTATAACCGGTTTCAATCCACTATCATATGTGATATCACAGATTTTAACCAAACACACTCTCTTCCGGCCTCATAGAGGGAAATAATTTCAGAGTGGTTGGAGGATGTAGCTACAAGTGATTACTCAGTGGAACGCCAAGATATGGCTGTATCAATATAACAAAATAAATAACCGGTTTGAGAGCGAGTCTTGTGCGGATCAGATTTATATCTCGCATCAACATATCCCACTAATCCAGAGTTAGTGGTTTTCTTAAGAGTAAAATAACCCCAAATCTATGGTTCCTCGGAGATAATGAAAATATTTTTGATTCGATTCTAATGTCTCCGAATTGGCTCAAAACTAAGACATGCCAATAAATTTACCGCGATAGCGATATCCGATCTCATGTACTGTGCCAAGTACTTCAATCCCTCGATAGCATTAAGATATGGTACTTCAGGACCAAATATATCCTCATGAGGTTCTTTAGGATGAAACGGATCCGTTTGGGGATCGAGAGACCTTACAACCATAAGGGTGCTCAATAGGTGAGCCTTGTCCATGTCAAAATGTTTAAGCAATCTATCTATGTATGCTGACTGATGGACAAGTATTCCATTTGATTTATGCTCAAGCTCTAAGCCAAGGCATAATTTGGTTTTACCCAAATCTCAAACTCTTTTTTCGAATATTCAGCAGTTTTAGATAACTCTTCAGAAGTTCTATTCAAATTTATATCGTCGACATAAACTGCTATCATAGCAAATCCAGTTTAAGATTGCTTAATAAACACGCATGGGTAGATGGGATCATTTCTGTATCCTTCCATAATTAGATAGTCATTAAAATGTTTATACCACATACGGCCGGATTGCTTCAACCCATACAAAGATCTTTGCAACTTTATCGAGAATTAGTTGCGGGGAGTGTATGCTTCAGGCATTTTTAATCCCTCAGGAATTTTCATATAAATGTCGGAATCTAATGAACCATACAAGTATGCCATCACAATATCCATAAGACGTATGTCTAATTTTTCTTGGACAACCCAACTTATGAGGAAACGAAAGGTAACTATATCCATCACAAGTGAATAAGTCCCATCATAATCTATCCCAAGTCTTTGAAAGAATCCTTGGGCTACGAGTCGAGCTTTATATCTCACGATCTCGTTTTTCTCATTTCGTTTCCAGACAAAGACCCATTTGTATCCAACGGGTTTTACATTGTCAGGGGTTTTAGCAATAGGTCCAAAAACATCAAGTTTGGCAAGGGAATTCAATTTAGCCTGGATTGCTTCTTTCCATTTAGGCCAATCGTGTCTTTGTCGGTTATAGATCGAGGTTCATAATCATCATTCATAATTTCATGAGCAATTATGAGAGCAAATGCATTATTGATGATAACCTCATTCCGATCCCATATCTCATTACAATAATTTATAGAAATTTCAGTATTCCCAAAATTGGTGATCTTTTCATGGGTTGGTGTCACTTTAGGGACAATAGGCTCATGATTTTGTGCCGCTTCAGGGCAATATGCTCTCTTTGAGTATTATGTTATGCCACTTCAGGGGCAATTTATTTTCCTCGAGAAAGATTAGTATGCTCATTTAGAGTAGATTCATAATTCCTCCCCCTTCTTTTTCGAGGAACTATATCTTTTGATCCCATCGGTCTACCACACTTCAGGTGCGGGACTTTTAGATCCATTTCTGATGGTTCTACAGGAACCTCTATTATAGCTGGAACATTCATGACCGGAATATGATACTTTGTAACTTTAGCAGTATCATTAAATGCATCAGGCAATCTATTAGCCACAGCTTGTAAATGAATCAATCTTTTCACCTCATTTTCACATTTAAGAGTTCTTGCGTCAAAATGAGACAAATGTTTCTTACTTCATGAGAAAATCTCAACATTTTTCTACTTTCCATCTATGAAAGCCTTTGGTGTCCCAATTGATGGGAATATTATCTCATCGAAGTGGCAATCCGTAAATCTAGCGGTAAATAAATCTCCTGTCAGTGGTTCAATAAACCTAATAATGGACGATGAGTCAAACCTAACATGAATGCCCAAACAACATTGGGGGCTCATTTTAATTCTTTGAGGTGGTGCTATAGGCACTTTCACAACACATGCAAAGGTATATAGATATGAAATATCAAGCTTCTGGCCCAATACTAATTGAAAGGGTGGAATATGAATGAGAACCAGTAGGGCCTAATCTAATTAATGTTGCAGCGTGCAAAACTGCATGGCCTCATACTGAAGAATAAAGTTTTGTTCTCACTAACAAAGTTCTGGCGATTATTTGAATCCGTTTAATCAAGGATTCTGCCAATCCATTTTGAGTATGAATATGTGGAACTAGGTGCTCAACCTCAATTCCTAATGCTGTACTATAAGCATCAAAGCTTTTTGATGTAATTTCATCAGTATTATCCATTCTTATTCTGTTGATTTAATAATCAAGGGAATATGCCCAGAGCTTTAATAATCTGCGCAAGCAAACATGCAAATGCGACGTTGCGCGAGGATAGTAGTCAAACATGAGACCATCTACAAGATGCGTCCATTACCACCATAAAATATCAAAATAGTCCACTATGGGCTATATTGGTCCACAAATATCACCTTGAAATTTCTAAAAAATGATGGTGATTCATTATCAACCTTTGTAATTTAAGGTTTAGTAATGAGCTTTCTCTGTGAACAAGATTCACAAATACAATATTTGGACAATAGGACCTTTGAGGTTTTTAAAAGATGTCCTTTAACATTCTTGATGATTCTAAGCATCATCATAGCTCCTGGATGACCAAGGCAATCATGCCAAAGTCTAAACACATTAGGGTTCACTAATTTCTAGGGTATAATAGTATGTGATTCTATAGCTCATATGGGGAAACAATACAATCCCATGTTAGAAACCTTCAACTTCTCATGGATGGTCTTCTGGCCCATCTTGTAAGAAGGAATGCAGAGAAAATCTTTGTTTTGCTCATTTTTTGTTTTAAGATGATACCCATTAAGGCGTATATCTTTATAGCTAAGTAGATTCCTCTTTAATCTACTGCTCAGTAATGCATCTTCTATATGCAAGATAGTACCATTAGGCAAAACAATTATGGCATTTCCATAGCCATCTATAATTTTAACAGGACCAGATATGGTATGGACATTTGCCTTGCACAATGTCATAGTTGAGAAAAAGTCTTTATTACACAACACAGTATGTGTTGTAGCACTATCAAGTAAATAAATTATTTGCTCTTTTTCATATCCATTTTTGTTGACAACTTCTGGCATCAACTTGTATTGACAATTTCAAATGTCTAATACAGTGCTATAATTAAGTAAATAATTTCAAAACCAATATAAAATTACACCAGGTAAATTCCCAGGAAAGAATGGAGGGGTCACAAACGGTCCCACTTAAGTTCCACACTCCTTAGATAGAATTTTCCTAGACATGTAATTAAATATCAAAATCATTGACAACTTTAGGTGTCAAGAGATTTACCCAGCATGAGCATTGTTAAGTAAGCAAATTGTTTACTTTTTCTTAACGTTTTCTATTTTTGCACTTGTTATTTGACAGCTTCAGGTGTCAAATATCAAAGAATATACAAATGGATAATAATACCCTTTTGTTGATAATTGATAACATTCCAAATTTCTTTGGAGATATCTCTACCCAAATATATGGAAAACATAAATTTCTTTGGGGACTTTTACACCCAAAAAGAGAATAATTTCTCAAAATAAAGTTAAATTTGAGCAGTCTTCCACCACTCAAATAATTTTCCATTTCCATCTTGATTTTTAAGAAAATCAAAGAGTTCATAAGATTTTTCTTGGACCAAAGTATTGTTGACTTTAGCATCAGTCAAATTTTGGTCTTTCTCAATGACATTGGTCTCAACACATTTGCCTTTATCCTTTTGGAAAGAAGGTTAATACAGATCAGCCAAATATTTAGCCGTACGACAGGTACGTGCCTAATGTCCAACCATTCCACAGCGGTTGCAAGTTTCACCATGTTTCTTCATGGGCTTTCTTCCTCTAGGATTGTTTAAGGAGTTATTTGTATTGCGATTTGCTCTCCCAGCACTTTTTCAGGGAAAATTCCCACGCATGTGCTTATGGCCTCTAAAACGGCCAACAATTTTGTTCTCTCCAGCATTTGCTTCAGGAAATGCCTTAGAATCAACAGGTCTCAATTCATGATTTTTAAGTAGCAACTCATTAGTTTGCTCAATAGACAAGAGAACAGAAATCAATTCAGAATACATCTTAAATTGACGTTGTCACACCCCGACCCAAAAGGGTCGAAATATGACAACCGCCGCGTAGTAAGAATTTCGAATGGCGCGCTCACCCGAAACTCCAACCATGCAAGGCATATGATGTTAGGAGTCCACTTACATAAGATATTTGATAGATTTTCATATTCCTCATGAAACCAAAACTTCTACTTTACGTAGAATAATCATTTAGGACTTATACATTTCATACAGAAATGAAGGGTTGAAAGATATATATATATATATCTATATCGTTTTATAGAGACAGTGAAAAATCTTTAAATGTTACCGAATAACAATTTAAGAAAAAAAAACATAATTGAGTAACATTTGAAAATAACTCGAATCAGTGCCAGTGGGTCCGCTGGTTTGAAGTAAAGACCTTACCATTTGTAAAAGAGGTCCGGAGTCGAGTCTCAAGCTTCAACTGACTACTTTCTGTGCATGATCTATTTTCCTGAAAGATAAGTTTTTACAAAAAAAAGAAAAGAATGAGTATATTATATTATACTCAGTGAGTGAGGCGTGACTATATAAATTATGAAGATATTACAAGTCATCATTTAGAAGACAATTTCACTTTCATAGAGAGTCTGAAGAAAACTCGGTATAAAAGAACAACAGTGCCACAATTTATGGAACTCAAGCAATGCATCTCAAATCATGAAAAGGTAGTATTTCCATAACCTGTGAAATCCAATCAAGGCAGCAAGAAAAATCATTCTTTTTAAAAAAGGGCTCGCCAAAACACATTGCCTAAATCCCATCCGGCCACGATGAGATCTAAGCCTGCCGAAGTGGTTTTCTTTGTCACATTATAAGAAAAAGCCCTCTACTCGGCGTTGGCATGCCTTCACCACGGGTGGTACGTGGCTATGTCCATAGTACTCCCACAGGGGTCGCAAATCACAATCACAGTGAGTACATCAATCCCCTGTACCATCCACCCCAAGTGGGAGTGAAAGCCTACTCAAGCCGGCTCCACAAGCTCGGCCCGTGAGAGGCGCCACTGCAGTGACTCACATCCATCCACCAATCAATGAAAATCATCACAACACATTCATATCCAAAATATACATCTCGGCCATCAGGCCTAAATAAATGCAAAAGTCCTTTTTCTTAATGTTCAAGCCAAATCAAGTGAAATGAAGACATTTACTTTAACAAAAATCACACGGATACCCGTCGACGTGCAGACTCTTAGACGTCGACGGGCAAGCTGTCCAGTGACTACAATTCTTGAATCTAAACCATCCGTCCACGGATTAAGGGCGGACGTCCACGGCTAGAATTTCCAGGGTTCGCTTAGTAGTAGACGTCGACGTCTTTCAGCTTGACTGTCGACGTGTAGAAATTTTTGACTTATTTGAAACTAACCTATTCACACACCCGTTGACGTCCAAGCATGTGTATGTCGACGGGTAAAAGTTTCTGACTTCGAGTAAAATGGATCATTCATGCATTCGTCGACGTGTAGCTGTGTGTACGTCGACGGGCACCTTAGGCTAGCACTTGGATTGAGTAATGGAGCAGAGACATTGACGTACAACCATTTAGCCGTCGACGGGTGGAAGTTTCTGACTTCGAGCGTAAGAAGGCTAATTTCCCACCCGTCGACGTACACGTCCCTGACCGTCGACGGCTAACTAGGTGCTGAGACAATTTTAACTACTAGTTTAGGGAAGTTTTCAATAAAGGGAGGTCTTCCAAAGTTTTTGGAAGAAAAAGGTCGAACGAATCCCAGCACTTTGAAATTATTCAACTTCCATGTTCATAATATGACCACATCATTTATGATTCAAGAAAACAATTAATTTGCATATAAAACATTCATAATGTATTGGAAAACAAAGTAAAAACTATAAAATATTATTTTAGTCCCTAAAGTCTCACTCACAAGTTAGGGAGGGTGTGCACTCCCACTAATCCTCATTCCCTTTCTCCCTTGGATCGGCTTCACTACCTTTGAATTCCCATGAAAGTTTGAAGCTTATGAATTTGATGCAAACATAAGGCTTTTCTTCTAGTTTTTTCTTGATGGAAAAGTTGTTTAGAAGGTAAAGTGGTGATTTTCCTTGAAAGATTTGATGTAGTTTAGTAGGATTTTGGAGAGAGAATTTGCATGGAGAAAACTAAAAGCTTGAAAGTTGAAAATGGTGGAAGAAAAATGGTGGAGGGGTGTTCGGCCAACCTTCCAAAAAAATGAAGAAGAAAGCAACAAAATGGTCTTGAAAAGTCTAGACCATTCTTTTGATCCAATTGCAAAAATGCCCCCATTAAATTTTAAA
Organism: Microcos paniculata; assembly: GCA_030664755.1. NCBI lineage: Eukaryota > Viridiplantae > Streptophyta > Magnoliopsida > Malvales > Malvaceae > Microcos > Microcos paniculata. The sequence continues at coordinate 23,776,866 of CP131461.1, forward strand.
AATTACCATTGTGTCCCACAAAGTATTTAAACTTTAGTGCTTTATGGAAAATTATTAAAAATCAAGTTTATTGCTAGAGAATTTGGGAGAACTCTTGAATATTCTAAAATATTAAGGAGTCAAATGACAATAATGCCCTTATTGAAATTCAAAAATTACTTTGTGTCCTAGGGAGAAATTATACACATTGGGATAAATTAAAAGAATTTTAAGACTAACACCAATTGGCAAAATTTTATAGAACTGAAGTGAATTTATCAAGGTATTTAAATCATTAAACTATTGGGAACAATTTTTCCCATTTTGGCAATTAAAACCTATACAAGGGTAAAATGATAAATTTATCAGCATATGGCTCCAATGCAAACTACTGTAGGGCTAGGCATTACAGACGTTGCCAATATTGTTGTTGCAGCAAAGTAGAGAATGTTTTCTCTAAAAGATCGGCCTTGGCGAGTCTAATTCCACAAAGTTCAAGCTTTGAAACAATATCATATAGTGCCGAATTATACTCGGATACAGACTTAAAGTCCTACAATCTTAGATTTTGCCAATCATATTGTGCTTAAGGGAGAATAACAGTCTTGGTATGATCATACCTTTCTCTCAACCTCATCCATAAAGTTAATGGATCTCGCACTGACAAGTACTGGACTTTCAAGCTATTGGTCAAATGTCGACGAATGAAGATCAAAGCATTCGCTTTGTCTTTATCATTAGCGTCGCCTTTTTTTTTTATCAATAGTAGCACAAGACCTTGCTTTTTATGGTGCAATTCAATATCTTTTTATGGTGCAATTCAATATCAAGGCACCAGGATAAGTAGTTATTTTCTACTCACATCTAAGATCTGGAATTTCGACTTCTCAACGTTGGCCATAACTCTATAAAAGATGGTTCCAACAAATTAATAATGACAACTTCAGGTGTCAATAATAAAATAACCAGATCTAATTTGACAACTTTAGGTGTCAATAAAGAATTCACATAATTTCAGGTTGTGATATGAAATTTTGCACAACTTCGGGTTGTGATATAAAGGAAAATATTCCCAATATTAGTATGACAGCTTCTGGTGTCATCCAACATAAAATAAATCATCACCCTTGAGATTAAAATCAATAGGGTTTAACTTGTCAAGAATAACATATGTTAGTATAATGGAAATAAAGAATTGAAACGAAATAATTTGAATAAAAATAAGTATGGAGAGATCTGACCTTCCACCATAGAATTAATCCTTAAGAGAGCTTCCTCGTACTGATAACGTCATGAAATATTGAAATATTGAAGAACAAACAAGAACAAGAAATAAGATATGGAGAGAATAGAGAGAATATTATTGAGAGAGATTTCTGTATGAGATGAGATGAATATAAAGGGTGGAGGGGCTCCCTATTTATATTGGAGAACCCCTTTACAAATAACATAGATTTAACTTACCTTGTAAGCCAAGTTTACTTCTAGGCCAAGTAAAGTGGCAATTCCTAAAACCCTAGATATATTCTCCTTGATTTTCTCTCTCCATTAATTCCCTTCAATATGGGCTTGTCTTCTAGACAAAATAAATGGGCCTGATATGTGAAAGTCCATTATTCCATAACACCTTGATTAATCTAAAAAGGCAGGCGTCGATTTTTTTTTTGAAGGAAAATTATTGTAATGCTTGAAGCCCATCTATAGGCCCATAATCTTTTTTGGGCCAATTTCTTCGGGAAACCTGAAACTGATAAAAGCCTGGGACAGAAACCCCACCAGGGTTTTAACTTTTAGGTCATAGTTTTAACACTTCGAAGCAGATTTCGGTCGCCCTGAACAGATCGAAGAGGAGCCGACTCTGCCGCTTCCTTCTCTTCCTCTTTTTTTTTTTGGCAAAAGAAAACAAAAGCTGCCGAGGTTCGATGGCTAAGCAAACGGAGCTTCTGGTAAGCTCCAAGGCGGAGCTTAAACGGAAACAAAAGGAGAAAAAGAAAGCAAAATCAGGCGGCTTCGAGTCCCTTAACCTGAGCCCTAATGTATACAGAGGAATCAAGCGGAAGGGATACAGAGTCCCTACTCCCATTCAGCGCAAGACCATGCCACTTATTCTCGCTGGTAACGATGTCGTTGCCATGGCACGGACTGGTTCGGGGAAAACGGCGGCCTTTCTGGTGCCCATGCTGGAGAAGCTGAAGCTGCACGTGCCTCAGGGCGGTGTCCGAGCTCTCATTCTGTCTCCAACTAGAGATTTGGCCTTGCAAACATTGAAGTTCACCAAGGAATTGGGGAAATTTACAGGTTTTTGTTTCTTTTGAATTTGAAGTTTCTCATGCAGTGGAATTCTAACGTTAATTTATCCTTATTCAATAATTGATTTTAAATTTTTAATAATTACTAAAGGGCTTTAACTTTTTTTTTTGAAATGCAAAAATCAATCTGGTTTCTTCCTTGAAGTAAATTATTCAATTACTACTTGTTGAGTTTTGTGGGACTTTCGGGAGTTGTAAAATGCAAACTGTGAAGGAAATGCGACATCATAGGTATTAAGAGAAAAAAGTCCCAGCATGATACCAGCATTAGCCTTTCATGATTGCAATATTGGTAATTTGTTTTAGCTGTCAAATAAAAAAGTTTTTGATTAGACTGCATATCCCTATGACAACTTATCAACATCTTTTGCCTTTATTGTAGATCTTCGTATCAGTTTACTTGTTGGCGGTGATAGCATGGAAAATCAGTTTGAAGAGTTAGCACAGAACCCTGATATTATTATTGCTACTCCTGGTAGACTGATGCACCATCTAACTGAGGTTGATGATATGTCTCTTCGAACAGTGGAATATGTGGTCTTTGATGAAGCAGATTCCCTTTTTGGCATGGGTTTCGCGGAACAATTGAATAAAATCCTTACCCAGCTTAGTGAAAACCGTCAAACATTGCTTTTTAGTGCTACATTACCGAGTGCCCTTGCTGAGTTTGCTAAGGCTGGTCTGCGGGACCCTCAGCTTGTGCGGCTTGATGTGGATACCAAGATTAGCCCTGACCTAAAGCTTTTGTTTTTCACCTTACGTCAGGAAGAAAAACATGCAGCGTTGTTATATATGGTAAGGGACCATATTAGTTCTGATCAGCAAACTTTGATATTTGTATCTACGAAACATCATGTGGAGTTCCTTAATATTTTGTTTAGAGAAGAGAGTATTGAGCCTTCTGTGTGTTATGGTGATATGGATCAAGATGCTCGGAAAATAAATATATCAAAATTCAGATCAAGAAAAACTATGTTGCTTATTGTGACAGATGTTGCAGCTAGGGGTATTGACATACCTTTACTTGATAATGTTATCAACTGGGACTTCCCTCCCAAACCCAAAATTTTTGTTCATCGAGTTGGACGAGCAGCGAGGGCAGGTCGAACTGGCACTGCGTTTTCCTTTGTGACATCTGAGGATATGCCGTACGTTCTAGATCTTCATCTATTTCTCTCAAGGCCCATCAGAGCTGCGCCTACTGAAGAGGAGGTATTGCAGGATATGGATGGAGTAATGAATAAAATAGATCAAGCAATTGCAAATGGAGAAACCGTTTATGGGCGTTTTCCACAAAACATTATTGATCTAATTTCAGATAGGGTCAGAGAAATCATTGATTCATCTGCGGAACTGAATAATTTGCAAAGAACCTGTACAAATGCTTTCCGCTTGTATTCAAAGACTAAACCTTTACCTGCAAGGGAGTCCATTAAAAGAGCAAAGGATTTGCCCCGTGAAGGGTTGAATCCAATCTTTAAAAATGTGCTGGAAGGAGGTGAATTGGTGGCACTTGCATTTTCTGAACGCTTGAAAGCTTTCAGGTACTTGCTAATATAAAGCCTTTGATCTGCAATATATTTGTCCTTAATGTTTAAATGGCTGTTATTTTGGGCTTTTTTTTGTGTTTTTCATTTCAACTTTTAATTTGTCTGATTCTGAAGCTTCAAAGTTTTAACTGTACAATTACTTGATTTACACTAGACCCAAGCAGACCATTCTGGAAGCTGAAGGTGAAGCTGCTAAATCAAAGCATTTGCAGGTAACTCTGCAATTCATATTTGTGAAATTTTCTTTTTATTGTCATTGAGTACATTGTTACATTTATCGCTTTGTACTAGCTGGAACACTACACAATTATGCCTTATGTTGTGTGAATTCTTCACACACCTGAAGGTATAATCGGTAGTTTGTAGTGGACACTATATGAATGCATCCAGACATGTACCCAGAAGTTACAAGATCATTCCAGCATTGACTATGAATTTGTTATTTTTGTCTCATCCGATGTTCTTTTTTTGGTGCTTTAGTCTCTAAAATTTGGCACTAAGATGATACATTGTGAAGATATGGTGAAGCATTCTTGTCCCTTATCTTCTGTACTACTATCTTGCTGAGAAACTGAAATGATTTCCATATCTTTGCTTTAAATTGTTTAGTGCTCACCCATAATGGTTGAGATATGCCAAAAAGAGTAAGAAAATTGGAGCAATCCTTTCCCTGCATTTGGGGCCATGATCATGACACTGCACATATGCAATGTAGTTTTCTATACTCTCTATATCCTTGAGGCAAATGTGCTTTCTCACTCTTATAAAGCAATGAAATAAGAATTGAAAGATAGATTTTCTTGTATTCACCTGAACTAGATAGGCTATATCATGTGATGTTTTTTGTTTATTATTTAGTTTCTGTTTCTATTTTCCAAATATATTTTTTTTCCATATTTATATGTTTCTTTAACCAGTTACAATATTACATTGGAGTTTTGGCTCAATTGTAGGGTTCCTCTAGTCAGTGGGTTGATGTTATGAAGAAGAAGAGAGCTGTACATGAGGAGATCATTAATTTGGTTCATAAGCAGCGGACTAGCAATCATATGGAAAAGGTATATTGCTATGGGGTTCTCACCTTATTTTTGGGAACTAGTTCAATAGTGCGAATCTTTTTGTGTCTATTTTCAAATTTTCATGGTTGTTCTGTAAAGGTTCCTTATGCTGTGGTTTGGCAAAGAGGTTGGTTTATACCTATTTTAGTTATGAACATTGTCAATCATGAATGGTTTGAGTTTTTCTTTCAATTTTTTTGGTCATTCATGTTTTTCAAATTTCATTATGTCTCTTTTTGTCTTTTATTTTCTATTCAAGTTCATCTTTTTTTTTATATTTGCAGGAAGATCAACCTGAAGTTATTTCTTCAAAGAAGGAGATTAAAGGTTTTGTCCTTTCCAGTTTTTAATTTATTCCTTCTAGTCTGATGTCTCTTTCTCTTCCTAACTGAATACCACAGGTTTTTGGAGTGTTTTATTCTATTTATTCTCTATGTAGTGAGTGGATTCTTAAATAATACTTGGAGCATAATACATGTAACTAACTGTAATTGTACTGGTAGTTATATTTATTCATCAATACATGGTAAATCTTCTTGGAAAATTAGTTTTCTTCTGTTTTATTTTGATAATTAAAAGTTTTAATACTTTTCACATATGTAAGAAGCTCGTGGTTTCAAAAGAAAGGCGACAAACTTCAAGGATGAGGACTATTATATAAGTTCTGTGCCAACAAATCATGTATGTTACTTTGGTGTCTTCCAACATAGTCTTTTCAAATATGGTCTCAGATTCCCAATTATATTTAACTTTATATGTGTGAAATCTGCTAACAAGTCTGTGTGCACATTGCTATATCTTTCAGCATACGGAGGCTGGTCTCTCAGTAAGAAGTAATGAAGGGTTTGAATCAAATAGGTAAAGTTCTTATCCTGATATTGTCTATTAATTCTTCCCCCATCCTTCTGAGGAGTTGGTAATGTAAAAAATTTTAAATTTCTGGTGTAGATTGGAATTGATGCGAAGTACTTTTATGGTGGAGAATGCTTCACAATAAGTCATTAACGTATTACGCAATCTAAATTCCTTATATATATTGACATCTTTTTAAAAATGACTGTTTACTTTGAAACATATGCATGTAGTTTAGGACTTTATTCCCCTCTCTCGTGATGGTTGCACATACTTTAATAAGTTTTCTTTTTTTTTTTTTCCAGGTTGGATGCTGCTGTCTTGGATCTTATTGCTGATGATAGTGAAGGTTTACAGAAACAAAAATCAAGATATCATTGGGATAAGGTGCTTGGAACTATTTGAATGGTGATCTCTTTTTTATTTTGTTTATAAATGCTACTTTCGTTTTGGTTTTTAATTCGAGTCTATGAACCTTTTATGTGCAGAGGGGTAAAAAGTATGTCAAGTTAAATAATGGTGAACGCGTAACAGCTAGTGGAAAGGTAATTTTTAGTGTTAATCCTTTTTTTGCTTGTTCTGGTTGTTCACTTCCCTTCAGTTTCAACTTTCATGCTTATTACTATTAAGATTCATTAGATGCCATTTCAACCATAGCCAGTGAACTATTCTGTGCTATATTTAGCTATCTGCCATGCTCATTCTGTCATCAATATACATCCCTGGCATTTGGCTTCAGTCTGCATTGCTGCTTTTATACCCATTGGTTATTGTGAAGCAAGTCATAGTATGCTTCCATCTACTTTTTCGTTATAAATAAGTTACCATTTATATTGTGTCGTTTATGTAAGGCCTTCCTGGTTGCGAACATGCTACTTTGATGGCTTAGACCCCAAAGTTGTTACTTGGTAGTGATCTTATCAACTAGTTTTCCATTAATATATGCCAGGTGTTTCTTGTTGTTCACAGAGAACATTAAGAGTTGTCAGATAACTTTATTAGGATTTTCTATAGTTACTATCTGAAGAAGGAGGTCTTGCTCAGTTACTTACCTGGTGGTTGGGACTTCGTTTTTGTTGTTTTCAGGTTAAGACAGAGAGTGGTGCAAAAGTAAAAGCTCAGAAAACCGGAATATACAAGAAGTGGAAAGAACAATCTCACAGAAAGGTATCTCTCAAAGGAACAAGTAATGGAGAGAATGCTGAGGAGATGGCAAACTCATCAGGTAGGGATCTTATAGCTTTCTTTTTCCCCTTTTACTTTGTTTTGGATAATTATATGCTCTGATTGATTACTACTATGGGTCTGTTTGGCCTGGCTGGCACTTGTAGCAAAAGTGCTGTTTCAGTAGAGTTGTTCTATAAGTGCTATTTAGAGATTTTAAAATAGCATTTGGCAAATTCAACATAGAAGTGCGATAAGACATAGAAAGCTGTTTGGTAGTAATATTGTAAAATTGTTGTGAAATATTAAAATTACAAAAAAGGACATTTTTTGTATAAATATTTGAAAAAAATTATTACTTTTTTCATGTTAACTATTATATATATATATTATAAATTATATAACAATAAAAATGATAATTTTTTTTAATCTATAGATTATTTTTATATCATTTTAAAAGTAATTTACTTATAAGTTTTCAACCAATTGGAAGTCTTTTATGAGTTTAACTTTCATACACTGACAGGGGAGTTTTTTAACTTCACAAGCGGTGTTGAAAGATTGACACATACCACCACAACTTTTTTAACTAATTAATTAATATTAAAAAATACACCCTATAAGACACATGTCAACCCTCTAACCCCGTTTGTGGAGTCTAAAAACTCCATTGTCAGTGGATGATATAATTTTCTTTCTTTTATATATATAAATATACCTTTATTAGAAATAGAAATTATGAATAGATAAATTTAATATACATTCAAATAAAATACAATAATATTAAAAACCCAAATTTTAAATTTTAAAATAAAATAACTATAGGTGAAATTGAAAAAAAAAGTGCAAAAGGTGAATAGTAGGGTTGTTTTGTTAGATGGAGAAAAACATAGGGGTATTTAAGGTATATGGAAAAGTTTCATTAAAAAAAGTCAGCTACCCACATAAGCCCAAAAATGTGATTTTGGGGAAAGCTTCAAATTGTAGCTTTGGTTGGAAACCAAAAAACTGCTTTCTTGATAACTTAAAAAATTTAAAAGCCATACACCCAAAAACATAACTTCAGCTTCTAGAGTAGAGAAGCCTTTCAAAAAGCTGGGCCAAACACCCACTATATGTCCCTGTTATGTTATTTGTGGCCATATGTAACCAGCACTTGGCGGTGGTTTTGATTCTGTTATGTCAAGATCCCTTCTTTCGCCAGTCAGAATTTTGCTTTGTCTGCTGAGTATTTTTCCTTTGCTTTTTAGCATGTGCTTCAATCTTTATCTCTGTGTGCTCTTTGCCAACTAATTCAGCTTCTGTCCATTTTTTTGTTTCAACATTTGGCCATAATACTTGGAGCAACTAATCCAATTTTCCGTTTTTAGCTCCTCAAGTAGACTATTCCTTCATTCACTCAGCAATACTGGAATGTCTGAGTTATTAAATCTGGATGATAAGTAGGAAAATAAACATGCTTGGTGCTTTTGCAAACAGTTGCATGACCGAACATGTAATGTATTTTCTATGGAAGGGCATATTATTCATGGGCTATAATAATTGCCAAATCTGTAAAGACCTTTATCCCTTACATTTTTCAAAATTTAATGTTGCCTGTAATGGCAGTAAGGCATATGTGCCTTTATGTTGTCTTCAACTATGATAGCTGGTTTATATTGCTTTTAGTTTTATGTTGATAGATGAATCCAGTATTTATTCTGAAAAATATTTCATGCAGGAGACTATCGATTACGAGGTAATGGTAGAAAGTTTAGAGGGAACAAGAAATCACAGCACTCTGTGCCTAATGCTCATGTGCGCTCAGAAATTAAAGACCTTGAACAAGTGCGAAAGGAAAGGCAGAAGAAAGCAAATAAAATATCATATATGAAGGGCAAAGCTAACAAGAAGAAGGGTAAAAAATTCAGTAAAGGTGGGAAAAGAGGAAAGTCCAAGTAGCAGAAGCTCGTTACATTTGATTGCTAAGAGATCGTCGCAGGTTCCTCCGCAGCAGATGACGAATGGGTCGTAACAAACCCGAAGGCGCTCAAAAGGTTTGACCTTCCAACAGTTGTTTTACTGGGCATTAGACTTCACTCCTGCAATAGTATCACACCTGATGCTCATTTTCTTTTACTGTATTCAGTTAATCTGGTCTCATTGACACGGCACATGGGGGTTTTAATCCTCTATAGTGAAAGTCGGAAGCCGGAAAGGATTAGTTGAGTTTGCCTTCATGTCTTTGTCTGGCTGATGAGGGTGCAAAAGAATGTGATTATATAGAAAGCCTCGAAAATTTTGTTTTTCCATAGGTGCGTAGAGTGCAGAAACATTAAGAAAAGCTGTCTCCTATGATTCTTAGCTCATACAATATAAGAGAAACGGTGTTGTACCTTGACAATTTCATTAAGGAGCTTTCTTTCCTTTCAACTCTCCTCTTGTTGGCTTAGATTTGTCTCTCTGCCAAATAAAGTGGCAAGCCAAAATTTCTATGTTGTTTCTCGAAAGGCATTTGCCTGTTCTTTGCATGATCCAACAATATGATTTATCCTTGTTGATGAACTGAATCGGACTTATCTTGTTGATAAAATTCAAATGAGGTAACCTCTCTTACTCCTAAACTTTATGTAACTAAAAATAATATTAATAAATAGAAAATGTTAAGTATTTAGAAACCAAATTAGCAAAGTTTATAAGAACATTCCTTAAAAGGAACAGAATTTCCCTTCCCAAGCTTTATTTTGTCTGCTGCTCTCTATGAAATTTCGATTGCTTGAGTGCGAGGTTTGCATAAAATGGTATATGTGTGAATGCTGTTATAACAAGGCCAAAATGGATTTGATACATAAGATAAAGATGGTCTTTATATGAATTTTCCTTCCGTGGAAAGATGAATTAAAAATAAATTTCAATTGTTGCTTCAAATCCCCAGAAACGGAACAATTTCATTTGTCACAAAAAACAGATTACAAAGATTTCCTTCCTATTTTAGTGTGCAATTGATAATGAGTTTCTATGCAAGTATTCCCAAAATAAGAGACTCTAATGCAATCCTCTGATGATAAGGTCCAAATTCACTTAACTAAACATTTGCACTCAAACTTTGCGGACTCATGAGAAAAGGTAGACAGCAGCAAAAGAAAAAGAGGAAAAATCAAATTGAAAGCAACAATGGTGTACGACAAAGAGTCTTCTGGAGCTGGTCGTCTCGATGCTGGGCGGCGCGCACTTCCTGAAGATGTTTTTGGTCCGCAAGGAGTTCTGCGTCAAAAGGCCTATACATATGTGAGGTTGTTGCTCCTGGAATATCAAAACGAGTTAGGTTCATTAAACTCTATATTTATCCAATGTAATCCACATTAATTAATTGTGGATTATCCAGAATTACCCGGAACAACAAATAAGGAGTCATTACTTTTGTAATGTGCTCCTCTTTGCCATCACAGTTTATCTCTTCTCTGTTACTACAAACAGTCTTCTTCATCCTTCACATTAAAGAATGAAAGTGACAATTTATGGACTCTCTCTTCCAACTTCCAAGAGAGTTGTTGTTAGGCTTATTGTATTTGAGAATTTGCATAATTAAATCACTCCAATTTGAAACTTTTGATGCCAATATGGAATAATTACATTCTGATCATACAGTGGCTGATGTAGGTCTCTTATACATACAAATTGGGAGAAACAAAAATTTTATAAGGGAACCATGCTTGAATCAGCATATATTAAGTTACATGGCTCTGTCAAAAGTTCCAAACAATCTTAAATTCTCTTTTAATTACTCTGCTTTTTTCTCAATTGTTATACATCGTTTTCCCACTATCTCTGCTAGAATCTCCAGAAGTTCGATCAAGTTTGCCTGCTTTCCAAGTAATCTTAAGCTGCTATATAGTCAACAGGAAAGAAGGGAATAAGGTCGAGGCATGCACATAGAAATTGCAGTAAAGAATCTTCAGATATCAAAAGAATTGAACATATACAAGAATTTCACTTATTTCTATCTCCCCACCTGAGGGTAAATAGAATAGCAGCATTTCCCCATGAATTCCTAATCAACAATGCCTACAAGTTGTAATCTAAGAGTCTTGCATCTTAATCAATCTTGTTTCAGATGTCAAAAGTATTTGACTCTTTGTACTATACCTATCTATGCTAGTTTATCACAACAACTTGGAAATTCAGAATCCGCAACAGTGATGAATCGCCATCTATGCAGATCAATCAACAAAAACCTTCTAGCGCTTGGCTAATACTCCCTTCTCATGGTAGTATTGCAACACCATTTTCATACTCGAAGTTCATCCCATATTCAACTGGTGAGTCCAATAAGAAATCATCAGAATTCTGAAAAGTGAGGGGAGATTCGCTCATTGGTGGTCCAATAGAAGCACAACACCCTGGGCAGACAAACAATGGTGGCACAGCCTCGGAATCGTCTAGACCACAGCAACGTGTATGCTGCCACACCTCACAAATGTCACATGCTACCATCCTCTCCCCATCATCATCCTGTGCTCCGCATTCACATCTTACTATCCAATTGTCAGCACCACCTTCATGCCTAAGTTTACTGTCCAACTCTATTCCACTTCCTGTGACCAGAATTTCTGCACCTGACTCAAGTGCTCCAAACAGCACATCTCCATCCTCCAAATCTCCCAGGTCCTCAATATCTGTCACAACTAGTTTATCCATAATGCAGTATGTATCTCTCAGTGCCTTTTCAACCGTTTGCTTTAGGTCTAAGACTGTGGCATGCAGTGGAACCGTGACAAGTTCTCCGGCACATGAGTTGTCAGTCATCTCTGCATTAATCAAACCAGGCATGACTTGGCAAAAGAATCTCAACAACTGGTCATCTTCATCTTTAAATGGCCGATCCTTCACAAAATGTTTGCTATCTAGAACTGCCTGAGTTGCAAGTTCCAGCAATTCGGATCCTGGATAGTTCAACAGTACATTATTGTACAAATACACTACATCATTGTAAACATCAGTTCCAGGGACTACATCAGGCAATGGATTCAATAGAGGTTCTTGATCTTTTTCTGGTTCTGCTTCTTTCCTCTTCATCCCATTGTCTAGGTTGTCGATAGTGTATTCTAAAATCCGAGATGTGTTAATTGAGCGGCGGACAATGTGGCATCCAACAATTACATTGTTCATCGATTTCAAAACATAATCCAGTAAACCTGTATCACCAATGTGCATCCGAGCTGCATCTCTTAGATCTTGCCTTGTCATCCCACCATGAGGGAATGCGGATTTATGTTCCTTCAAAGCATCTACAATGATCTCTGCTGCATATTCTAGCCTTTTTGGAGGCCATCTACTATCCATATGAGCTATGACAGTAGTAAATCTCTTACACCTAGAAGGTTTTTCTTTTGGACTGGCCTTCTTGTGGAAGGAAATTCTGATGGAATTTTTCTCTGTAGAAGCTGAAGAAGCAGTTGTTGCTGCAACCAATTTCTTCTGCACAGGACAACGAGATTTGATAGTAAGCATGAACTTGTAAAGATCTCTCATTGTAACCAACTGGCTCTCACTTAGATCTCTATAATGCTGAACCATACACTTGATTTGTCTGCTCTGCTCCCTCTCACTGAAATCTTGAATGACTTTGTCAAGTTCCAAGGAGCTAAGGATTTCAATTGCTCTATTATAATTTTTCTCCGAAACACCATAGCATCCACGGCAGAACTTGTAACCCCATCTACCAAACCATGTATGTCCATATGCAACTCCATGGAGCAGACGTAGATTCATACCGTGCTTCTTTGACACATCCTCCACAGAGATTTTCCTGAAAAATGAAAGAATGGTCAAGAATTAGCATTCTTACATGTTTACTAGGCTAATTTGAATCAATCAGTTAGGGAGTTTTACCGTGCTCTAAGAATTTCACAAATACGGTCCCAAAGATCCATAATTTCTCTGCCACAAAGATACTTAGAACCACCTTCGATTCCATTGATGCAGAGAAGATGACCAAATCCATTACAGTGGATCAAACCGTGCAAGAGATGCGAGTGGATGTTTAATGCATCATTCTCTAAACGCTTATTCCAGTCACGATCATTTGGTATTACTACATGATACTTTCTTTTTGAAACCAAATGTTTGCTCCAGCCTAAAAGAACACAACAGCAAGAAAATATCAGTTTTACTAGTAGGGGGGTCCATAGTTGAGCAGACGAGGAACGCCTATCATACGCAGGAGGACCGCTATAGACTAAATCAGTAATATTTAGTATCCAAAAGTTTCTGCTGCAACTACTTTAGCTTGGAGCAAAGAATGCATTTTGAGCAATTCTGGCATATTTACTGTAAAGCAGAATTCAATGTGGGTGGCCTGTGCATCTGTAGATACCTAAAAACAGAAGTTTATGGCAAATTCCTACTAAATGGAGAAAATCTCTAAAACCTTACAGATTGCAAGACCTCTCACATAATACCAACTATGGCAGAGGAAAATATTCATATATTTGGCTGCCATCAACTTCTTGAAAATACAAAACGGCAGACACTAGAAGTAGGAACTGCCTATGGCAAAAACAGGTTTAGATTGATTAGCATAAGTTGGTATGGTTTCTATATTACATTTCTCACACATGCCTTTGTAGCCTGGTTCTGTGATTTAAATAAACTACACTAAGAAAGCAGTTCAAGGTCCGAATTTTGGATTCCGGTAGGTGAAAACTTTTCTAAACAATAGAATTTTGCTGCTACGAAGGGAAAGAAATTACTGGACATATCTAAGAACTCCTCAAACTTTTAGTCATGCTAGGTTTGCATACTTACAAGAATTTAACAAACCTAACCTTTACTGCGTGCAAAAGATTTTAACACAAAGCCCTTATACAATTGTGCTTCTTCCATGGCAGCAATATCTTAGCAAAGCTACTCTTCGTTACTTTTCCTTGTAGTAATTACTTTCTTCTATAATATAGATTCATTCTTGGGTGATAGTTCTTGTTTACTGCAAACATCTAACTCTGTTTATCTGAACAGAACTGTAAATATTCAAATCATAGAAAGATAAACAAGAAAGAAACAGAGAAAGAAAGAAAGAAAATCCAGGAAGAACCCAAACCAGAATCCTAAAACAGAAACAAAAGCAACCCCAACTTAGAAAAATGAAAAGAAAGAAAGAGAGCTAAACCTGTACATCTGCAGTGATCACAAGAAGGGGTGGAAGAATGGATGTTGACATCGTCTTGAATGGTGTAAAGAGGGACGACGCAGCTCTTATTCTCATGAACAAGAAGGGTACTCCAGATGGGCATTCCATCGACGCAGTAATCTTCAGGCTCAGCACAGTGCCTGAGGAACAGCCGGATGTTATCTCTGAAAGGACCGGTGGGGTTAATGGGGCAACCAGGCTCTGCAAATGAGTGTAATCCGAACAACTTCGGCCTTCTCTTCCTTTTCCTGCAGCTTTCTATGATTGGGGTCGACATTGTCTTCAAGCCAAGCCTTTCTGGGTTTCCTTCTTCTTCTTCTTCTTCTTCTTCTTCTTCTTCTTCTTCTTCTTCTTCTTCTTCTTCTACTGAGTCTGAGTAAGATTCTGATTACAGGAAATCAGAGAGAAAAGGGAGAGTCTTTTTGTTGTTCTTGGAGGGGTTTTATGCTAGTAACTGACCGAAGAAGATATCAGTTAGTTAGGAGCTGGGAACTTTTCCGCGCTAAAATTTTAAGTTGAATTCGTTAGGGAAGTAATGGAAAAGATTCCTAGGCCCATTTGTCTTGTAAGTTGGATTTTGGATTATACTTTAAAGTCTTATCCCATAGCCAAAACCAAATTTTTATTTTGGATCAAATATTCCCTTAAATAGTTAAGTTGAAAATTTAAAAAAATATATTTATCTTTAAAATATTAGGGCATGAAGCCATGCACGGAACAGATATTAAATCTTGTCATTTATGTGAAGCCTGTTACTATTGAAATTTATATGGAGGATCATGGACAGGAAATTCTGCTATAACTTGCAGATTGTCTTGACAACACTATGTGAGCTTTTCTTATTCTGCAAGGAATGGAACAATTGACATTTTATTTGAATTTAAGATCAGCAATCCAACCTGTATTACCCAAACGAACGTAATGAACAGAATCTGGGAACAGGTTTGATCAAATTAAATATCTTAAGATCCATAACCGGCAAGCAACTAGATTGAAATGAGAGAGGAGGGTGACAACGTGGGGGATGAATAACAGGAAAAGAAGAGAATTCTGTAAAGGTAGAAAATGAGATGAGAAAAATCCTCATTTACCTATGTAGCCAACAAAGTACTAATCTTCTAATGATTACATCAGATGGGACAAGGGAAGGGATAGAGAGTCAGTTTGGGGCAGCTGCTTGTGAAGATTTGGTTTGCTGGAGTGGTTTTGTTGATGGAAATAACGGAGTGGAAATTGTGATGAGAATATGCATGAAATTTTCGGATGTGAGAAAATGTTCTGAATGGACTGATGCTGCGAAGACTTTAAGAGTTAAGACTGTTCTAGGAATCTCTTCGGATGATGGGAAAATTTTTGGTTGAAAGATGCCTGGTGTTTTCTGCATGATGTTGAAGACATGGTAGTTGCTGAACTCTTATTTTAGTTGGGGTTATCACCATGGACAGCAAATTCTCTGGAGGAGAGAGAAAGTAAATGAATGACTACGGTAAAAGCTTGCAGAGAGAACAGACCGTGAAGTGAAGTAGAGATCTATAACAAACACAGGTGTGATACAACATAAGTACTAAAGTACATGGCGTTTTAATTCTATTCATTAACCATATTCTATTTGGTTCTGGCCAGGTGAAGCCAAATATTCAGTCCTGAAAGGCTGAACTGCCTTAAAAACAATGCAACTGAAAAGCAACATGATGATCATCACGACTCTGTCATAAGCCCAGCAAGCGGAACCCTGTCGAACTCTGAACATGCCGTGGAAGAGAACTGATATGTAGGTAATATATTGACACAAAGAAATACAACTAATACACTTGTAAATTTGAAGGCACATTACATATACACAAATGTGCATCGACATGTAGCTGCACTTATATTGTTTTTAACTCAGTTTGCCCCCAAATATAGCAGACCTGGATTTCCTAAAGATCCAACACATTTTAGCAATATTAAGTGCATATACTGCTGCTGAAATAACGGACACAGAATTGAGCTCTGATGCCTGAAAGTGCTTTGAGAATGACATTTCATCATACACCTAGTTGTAGGAATACCACGATGAAGGCTGATTCCTATTTTGCAGGCACACACCAAACTGCTGATGTATAAACTACTAATTATGAACCACACACCAACAGAAAGATATCCAATGCAGTTTGCAGAAAGCAAAGCTGATAGAGTGTAGTATTATTCAATTCTCGAGTGCCTGAACTGTTTCAACTTTGATACCATGAGCAGGTTCTCATGATGTTTTCTGTTCCTTTGTCATAATGATGGAGCAACTTTCTTTGACTTGTATGTTAGACAGTATAATTACCATGGTTTTTTGGGCCTTCCACAACCTACAGCTAATGAGTATGTATGATGGAGAATCTGTACTATTTTGATTCGTCCATTACTTTTATAATGGTAAACAATTAAGAATAACCCTTAGAACTTTCAAAATTGACAATTATTAACTAATGTAAGCATTAGTTTCATTCATGGTCAATAGCAGGCAAGCATTTGATGGCAACCTTTATTTCACAGAAGTATATACCGGCCAGAAAAATTCCAGGGATAGAATAGATAGGGGAATATAAGAATGTGATAATCTCTTGCTTTTGTCAGAAACAATACTCAATTTCATGCGGGAATCCATAGTGCAAGGTTAGGAACAGAACAACCTAGAAAACAAGTACCCATGGCAGCCCTGAATAGTGTCAAGTAAAGGGGCTGTTTGGCAGGCATCTTCAACCGGACGGTCCATCCATTTTTCAGACAAAGCTTCAGCAACAGGAGCAATCTGATGCTGCAAGAGAGCTGCACTCATAGGTCCAACTATATTCAACCTTGTTGCAGCTGAAATAACATCTCTCATAGTCACAAACATGTAAGCTCTTTGACTGGTTCCACTGTCCATCCCTACAAGTCCAGAGATAAGCCCAAAGACAGGAGCATGGTGAAAGGAAACAACTCCAGAACCAAGAGAAACATTCCTCATCGATTTCAGTGATGGAATTTCAGTAAAGACAGCAGCGGCCACTCTCATGAGGGAAGATCCTTGTGAAACTGATGCCTTTCGACCAACTTCATTAGTTAGAGTTGCATCTAAGATTTTATCGAGTTTCTGCCAATTCTCTAAAGTGGGGTTCATCGTGGAGGAGTAAACAAAAGGGAGGAGTAAACTCCCAGTATTCTCTAACAAATCAATAATATAAGTTCTGAGATCATCAGGGCCTGAGACTAAACGTGCCTGAATTGCTGACTCGAGACCAAGGGAATGAGCAAACCCACCTGTTGGGAGAATAGAATCCAGGAGTTGCCATTGGCTCCACTGCAAAGTAGAGTCTATAGACACATTTCTCTTCCTTTTCTTGTCTATTTCAACCAAATCCTCATCCATCGGAAGACACTGGGATAACCCCTCCCGGGGATCCATCTTGATCAATCTCTCTTTCTAGACTTCGTGAATCTTTTTCCAACAGGAAACAGAGCATGCGGGGCCTGTTGCCTGTTGGTGGTAATTAAATTATTCTCTCTGCAATTCTCCAATGACCCAAAGTGGGCAAAGCAGATAGGAAGGAAGAAAAAAAAAAAAAAACACACACACACACACACACACAAAGCCCATCTATGGCTTTGATGCCGAAAAGCTACCGCCCTTTATCCTCCTTTTCTCTTTTGGAATGGTCCGGCAAATATTATTTTTTATTGGGCTAAATGTGGGTTCACCGAAACAAGCCTACGAGAACCCCACATGGACCCACCAAGAGGATAGGCCCATGGAAAGATCAAACCCAAGCCCACTGACAGCTCTGATGACTTCAAAAGCGCTTCTCATATGATAAACGCCACTACTTTGACGGTTAAAGTACTGCTTTGCTCCCGCGGAAAAGCAGTTTTTCAGGTATTTGTTTAATAGTGTGAAGAACTGGAAAGGCAAGAGAAGCTCGTGGCCCTCAGAAAAAACTTGGCCAACTCTCTTTCACACTCACTTTTCTCTTATCTTTGTTCACTCTTTTTCTCTTCTCTTAACAGTTCATATCCCAAGCTTGTTGCTTCTCTGTCCTCCAGGAAGCTGGGGCTTGGTACTCACCATTGAGACAAAGATCAAGAAAAATGGTGAAGGAAACGGAGTACTATGATGTTCTTGGTGTTAGTCCATCAGCTTCTGAAGAGGAGATTCGAAAAGCTTATTATCTTAAGGTTTGATGAAATTTGGGCTTTTTCTTTTCTTTTTTGTGTTCTCAATGGTTTCAAGGGTGGTAGTTAGTTTCGACGAGCATATTGTCATGTTTTTATAATCTTTATGTTATTGCATGATTTATCTTCTCTAGCATTTCTCTCTAGAATAATCTTTATTGACTTTGGGAAGATCAAATAGAAGAATGAAGGGATAAATTGATTGTTTGTATTAATCTTCTTCTGTTATGTTTGCTAATGCTTTTGCGGAATCTTGATAGTCCTTGATGATCATGTGCATTCTCTTATTCCTTTTTTTCAAATAATTTTGAAGCTAGATGGTTTATTGAATAAGTTGTTTTGTTAGTCTAATTACTTATGTGGGAGAGGCAGAAGTAGTTATGTAGGATTGGATATCGAAGGTCATTGAAATTGATCTGATTGGTTGATGATGATGATACTACCTGACAGGAATATTTCTAGGGTCCATGGTCCGGCTGCTATTTTATGGCCTTTTAATCTAGTTCTTCTTCTCCATAAACATAATTTTTCATATACTATGTTGTAGTCAAGAATATAGTACTTAGATATTATTGGTACAGGCAAGGCAAGTTCATCCAGACAAAAATCCAAATGATCCTCATGCTGCTGAGAGATTTCAAGTAAGCTTACAGATTTTGTTGTTAATTTAGTCTCTATTCCACAAATGAAGTTTGTTTTTTACCCTATGCAGCTTCTTGATTGTTGGGATGTTTAATGCGTTTATAATCTTCATTTCTCCAGGTACTAGGGGAAGCTTATCAAGTTCTGAGTGATCCTGTTCAAAGAGACGCATATGATCGAAATGGGAAATACAGCATATCTAGGTGGGACATTCATATTTGTTGTTAGTTATACATGTTTTCAGGTTTTCTAGTGTTCTGTTTCTATTGTGTGATAGACTGATAGTGAGGGTGACATAATCTGCAAATTAATAAATAGTCACTGGTTTTGAGTTTCAGAATCTTATCAATGAAGTGTCCATAGCAAACCTTTTAATTTACGCAGCAACCTTTTAATTTACGCCTTCTGATTGTCAGGGAAACCATGCTTGATCCAACAGCAGTCTTTGCTCTTCTCTTTGGAAGTGAATTATTTGAAGACTACATAGGACATCTTGCTGTCGCATCAATGGCTTCTTCTGAATTAGCCAGTGAAACAGACAATCCTGAGAAACTGCATGATAAGTTGAAGGCAAGTACGCTCCCGATTCCCAAGTTAAATAATTGCTGAAATTTGTTCTACTGAAATGAATGGTCATGCATCAAATCACATAATGTGTGGCAACAGGAAGCCAGATTTTTTATCTACCGTGCTATGTTTATATCTTTACTGATGCAAGATAGATTTTGTAAGTCTGTAATAAAGGTGCTACTCAGCAGTTGAATTATGGCCTTATTCTGTGCTTAAAAATGGGAAGGGCTTACCTGATCTTCTTATCACGAAATGGTTAGGTAATTTGTTTCATAGAACACCTTTGAGACAAGTTTTTGGCTTATTGAAGTAACATATGTGTAAATGATGTCCTGTCTTTTTTATCTAAGTCTTGCCCCAACCTCTGAAACTTAAAACATCAATTTAATATCACAAGTTGAAACAATTTAATGACGCCCGTAGTACATCTCAACTGGGATTTTGTGAATCCTGCCCAATGGTTGACATGACCAAAACTGATTCCGCTATTTACAGTTCTGGAATAATCAGGGTGTTATTAGTTTCTTGTAGCACATTCTTTCTGATTATAGCAGTAATTCTGTGTGCAACCTTTAATGCAGGCTGTTCAGAAAGAAAGAGAAGAAAAGCTAGCGAGAAACTTGAAAGATTTTCTTAACCAATATGTCCGAGGTGACAAAGATGGATTTTTACAGCATGCAGAATCTGAAGCCAGACGGCTGTCTGACACTGGTATATTAAGTTAATAATGCACTAGCCTCTGATTACTGTCCACGGCACATTTTGATGCTAGTCATCTCTATTGGTTTGAATTTACAGCTTTTGGAGTCGAAATATTACACACTATTGGCTACATATACTCAAGACAGGCTGCTCAAGAGCTTGGAAAGAAAGCAATTTATCTTGGTGTGCCTTTTTTGGCTGAGTGGGTTCGGCACAAGGGACATTTTTGGAAGTCACAGATCACTGCAGCAAAAGGCAAGCTAAAAACTACAAGCACACTCTGCAATTTTCGTCCAACTATTCCGAATAACTGCTTGGAAGTCTTATCTGCAACTGATATGTTTAGTAAATAACTCCAGGTGCTTTTCAACTACTGCAACTTCAAGAAGACATGCGCCGGCAATTTAAAATGGATGGCAGTGGCCCTGAAAATGATGTTGAATCACATATACGGCTAAATAAAGAGACCTTGATGAACTCTTTGTGGAAATTGAATGTCGTGGATATCGAAGTAACCCTTGTACATGTTTGCCAAATGGTGAGTTTCTGTGCATCTTTTAGCGAAGGTAAACATGTTCATATGAAAGTCATTCATACGGCGCCGAATCTACTCTATCTGTAGTCTGTCTAGTGAAATTATAGGCTAAGAAATGACCATTGTTTCAGAATGGAGGTTACAGAATTTGGTTAACGCTTTGATGTGCCCAATTTATAAGTGTATGTTACTTTCCTACCAGTAGCCCATATCGTAAAACACTGGTGAAAATGTTACTCTGAATTTTCTACTTCTGACAATCAAGTTTACAGGTGCTGCGGGAAAATAATGTCAAGAAGGAGGAACTAAAAGCTAGAGCTCTGGCTCTGAAGATTCTTGGGAAGATATTTCAGGTGCAAAACTCATTACATTTTTCTAAAAGAGACCGCTCTTCGATTCTTATCTGAGATCACAGTCATTTGTCATTCATTTTATGCTTATTGAAGCCGAGGGCCAGAAGAATAAGTTAAGGGTCTCTAGATATAAAACGTTTACCATATTGACTCCGTTGTGGCTGAAGTTGCATAACACAGTTTATGGAGTTTCAAGAATCAAATGTCTGTTCTCTTTGCCTTTTTTTTCCTTCCAGGCAGGAGAAATATTTCATTTGTTTAGATGGAAATAGCTTTATATGAGGGTAGAAGCCTAACATATGCACATATACTCTATAACAACCATTTACAAGAAATTGAAAGGAGATTTATGCTCTGCAACATTATTTCATCAGGAACAACAAGCTCAAAATGGTGGAACATCAAGGAGGAAAACTGTTGCTGAAATAGATGATGATGGAAGCAGTTCGGACAGCAGCAGCGACGACGAGTCACCTAGAGCACTTTCTTATCGAACTCCTTTTCTCACTCAGGCGAGTTAGAAATTCTTCAGGGCTAATATACATTCGTATGGAATTTTATTCCTTTTTAAGTTTCACACGAATGGAGGATAAAAGCACATAATATCTATGCACCAACCCTGGCAAAGGAACCTTTGTCAGTTCAAGACAAATAGTTAACCTACATTCTAATTAAATTTGCCATAAGCTAGTTGGTAGTCTCTACTCACTAGCTTTAGAAAACCACTAGTTTAAATCTCACTGCCCTTAAAAAGCTAGTGAAGAGAAAAAAGAAAGGAAGCTGAAACTAGAGAAGCAAAGGATTGCTGCCTGTTACTTCTTTCCTGATATGGGAAATTTTGGACCTTTCTCCTAGAATTGATCAACAAATCTATCAAATCCTTTTCGAACATTGCTTTCAATGATGGAGATCAGTTTTCTCAGCTAACCTTTGACAGCTACTATGTACGAAACAGAATTATGCTAAAACGTTCATTAAAATGCTAAAAAGCTAAAATATGATAAATTCATATTTATGAGTTGTTTAACTTCTTCTGGCTGCAGGGTATTGGGAGACTTTTCAGATGCCTCTGTAACCCAGCATTTGATGTGGATGATGATGAAATTGTGTTCAAGAGCAAATGATTTCGTGAGATGTAAAACCAGCGTATTATTGGACAGTGAAGACCACCATTTCCCTGGCCCAAAAGATGTCTTAGTAAACAAGACATTTTTTGCAATACTATTTACTGTTCCTGTTGGTTGTCAGATTGCTTGTGTTTAATTTCCCACGGAAGAACTTCTCTTAGAAAAAGAAAACTGAAAGGAAAAGAATACACAGTTTCAATGGTTTGGGATTTTTGTCTCCCAAAACTACAAAATTATGGTTGTGGAATCATGGCTGTCATATGAATGCAATCTGTTGCACCAAATATCTCCCTAGGCCGAGCGGTCAGGCCGATGAGCTGGTTGCTGAGTGTGCTAGTTGCTTTTGTAACAAAAAACAACAAAAAGTAGAAATAATACGGGTTCTTGTTCAAAGTCACAGTCGGACTGTTTAAATCATTGAACAAAAAGGGAATTTCTTTAATAAGCGAAAATGAGAACACTGCCCGATTGGGTGTTTACAATGAATTGTACCAAGATGAAGCTGGTCGATGAAGGCTAAACAAACTCTAAAAACACTTAATGATTGGGAAAGTACGGGATTGACTGAAAGTAATAAGACTTTGGACTAAACAGATCTTGAAAAGGGTCTCTGATTGAAGGAGCAAAGAAAAGAAAATCGAAGCAAGTTTGAGCAGAGTGCAGTCTGGTTTGTTTGAAGAAGTGTTGATGCCATTGTTGTTTCAAGTTCTCTCCTTTTGTAGTCATGCCTAGGCTGATATCTCGGTCCTGAAATCATGCTGTCTTGAATTTGAACATCTCTGATTAGAGCACGAGGCATATTCCCTGGCTGATCATGCGCTCGTTCTTTTCCTCCATGATTATCGTGGTTATTAATTTCCAATTAAAACCTGCTGATTCTTGTCAAAGCTATCTGCCAGGCCGATCACCCTTGAATGTTTTTTCCTCGAGCCAAAAGCCCTATTGCCTCCTCTTCGATCCATTGGTCCAATGATGTAATCAATTCCTTCTTAGGCTCATTAGCCCAATTTTGCAAATTAAGGTACAAACATTGCCCCCCCCCCCCCCAAGTGTGAAAATTTGTGTAAAATTTAAACACTTGTTCCTTGATAAATTAATTACATACCTTGTGATTGTTGATCAACAGCTCTTTCTCCATTTAATTCTTTGGACGTTTGGACCTAAAAAACATAAACTTTCGGTTTTAGGAAAGCACGTTTCCATAAGGAAATCAATCGGCCCGACTCCTCAACTCTTTATAAACCCCTTGGTGGCTTTTCCTGCTTTACCAAATTCAAAAACGAAATCCCTAAGTCTTTGCAAAGCTTCTACCTTTGTCCAATTTCTCTGCCCGAAAATTCCCAACACTCTCATTCACAAATCTTTCCTTCCTGTGTCTTCACCAATGGCTTCTGTTGATTCTAACAACTTCAACCTTGTCGACCTTCAAAAAATCCTCCATGAAATCCCTAATGTTTTTGTAAAAGGCCCAAGCACAAACCCTCCTCGCATCGGTCATACCTTCAATGTCGATCCTCCAGAGCTTCTTAGGCTGATTTTTCCTCATCATACCCTCCTTCCCTTCGAAGCCGAATCTTTCGACTGGAGTAAGTGGCTCTCAGGCAAAGCCCCTTCAACATGGCCAACCGAACTCAAGGGTTGGAGAGAATGGGTCGATTGTTTGAGGCCTACTTACGCTTCGGTATAGAAGCTGACTGGCATTTACTCTTTCATCTAACTGACTACCAGACCGGTCCTCTACGATAAAGCGGTCTGCCAGCCCTCATGGCCTTTTGGAATCCCTGCTTCAACTTTTTCGATCTCCCTCATGGGCCGATGTCTATAACTCTCTTGGACATTGCTGCCATAACTGGTCTCCCCATGGAAGGCAACTTGATTTCACCGGTTATCGATTTCAAGAAAATTGGTGACTACACAAGGCCGCACCATAACACATTCGGCCAGTATGCTGAAATTGAAGGCAGACCGACTGGCTCCGCCCCTCCTCAAGTGAAAGAGCACATCAAATTTCTCTTGTGCCTCATTTGCCGCTATATGGTCTGTACTGGTAGCAAAACTTGCACTTAGGAGTATGTCCCTTTGGCCAGGGCGCTGGCGGCCCAACAAGAGTTAGCTCTGTGTCAATTCCTTCTCGGAGCCATCTACAGGGGACTCCGTTCCGTAACCCTCTCAAATCCACTCAGCAGTCCCAGCGGGCCGGTTTGGATCATCCAATTTTGGGCGTATTTTTATTTTCCAAAGGTATCACCAGTGTCATTCCCCATTGCTTGTCCTACGCTCTACCTTGGGGAGGTTTTGTCTGGCTGTGACCCCAGCTGCGCCTCCTTTGCCCAAGCTTTCCATTATTTCTTCTCTTTCAAACTCCAGCAACCAGAAGAAGACGGGTCTGAACATGATAGCTTTAACTTATACCCCCTCCGTCATCGGGAACATGGACCGGCCTGGTTCAAACTGCCCTTTCAAGAATACAACGATTGCGGCCGAGTTGCATGGGCGGAGGCCATCCAAGGGTGTGACCTCTTCGTGGGGCTGCTCCTTGGTGGTACCAACTCCAAGAGCGGCTTCGAAATATATGCCCCACAATTCTTCAGCAGACAACTCGGTTTCGAACAACGAGTCCCTGCTCCTCCAACATCCTCGATGAATTCTCGCAGCTACCATCAGATGCTATCCTTCAAGGAAACGGAGATCGAGCAGGCTTACATTGAATTTTCTGCTGCCAGGGGGCGAGCAGTCTTAGTCCAAAGCCCGGGACTCAATCGAGCTACTCCAGAGTTCATTCGCTGGTGGGGACAGCATTGGATGGACGTAGTTGGAGAACATCTATCATTCTTCTATATCAGCAGGATTGGTCCCCCCGTTGTTCTCAAGAAAATGCTTTCAACACCTAAAAGAAAGGGTAAGGATTTTTCTTCATTTGATTCTCTTTTGCTCTAGCTCTGTTGCCCCTTTCTCACTGCTCTGCTCTTATTCCAGTCCGGTCTTCCTCGAAGAAACATTCAACTTCCATCTCCTCGGTTGTGGCCTATTTTGCACAATCGGTCATTGCCCAGCCCGCTGGTGGGATCATTCAAACCACAACGACTAAGCCCACTACCTCAGGTTCCTCTAGGGACGATGCAGTGCCTATCAGCAGCTTGGTCCATTGATAAAAAAAGGTCAAGCTTGCCAAACCAAGTACCATTCAAACCGATCCTACGCCAGCGGTGGTTCAAGAGGAGGTTCAAGAGAATGTGTTGCCCGAGGACCGAGCAGAAGCTATTTGAAATCAAGAGGAAGTTGGCCTCCAGATTGTGCCTTTAGAGACACCCGTTTTGCAGCCAACCGAGGAGAGTCAAGAGGGAAAAGTCGAAACAGGAGCAGAATCTCCTCCAGCCAACCAGCAGCCCGAGGTACACGTGCTTGATTCTTCCTCCTCTTCTTCCTCTATCTATGATCCGAAGGCAGAGGATTCTTTCCGTAATCTCCAACGTCGAGTGGCTTCGCACCTGAATCCTTTGGATGTTCAGCCACTCACTACCATCCTTGGTGACCTAGTCGAACCTAACTATTTCTTTGGTCTTGATCTTTCGCAGGTCACCAGGGAAGGGTCACCGGTTCATCAAACTTCCCATCAGCCAGGTTCTCAAACAGCTGCTCCGATCCCCCAGGCTACCCCTGTTGAATCTTCGAGCTCTTCTCAGGTAATCTTCTTTCCTACCCCACGCTTAAATCATTGCCTTTTCTATCCGATTTATTTATAGTTCTTTCAACTGGGAATCCACTCAATTGGCTGACAAAATTCTTGATGTGGCTTTGAAGATTGCTGCTGTTGCCGAGGCTCCATCTCCAATTTCTTCTTCTCAGGCCGATGCACCAACCAATTTGGAACCAGTTGCTGAAAGTTCTATGCTAGCCGTCAAAGAAGTAAGTTTTTTACTTTTTTGGACATTTCCTTATCGCTCATCAAACCCTTTTGCTAACGCCTTTCTGCTTTTCAGAAAACTCTTCCCGAGACCACTCATCCTCCCGTCCCGATTACTAAAGCCAGCCCTTTTGCTATCTTTGGACAAGCTTCGGTCATCGGCTAGGGAGTTGCTGTTGGCCAAACTCTGCCTGTCCCTTTGCCTGAAAGAGTCCAAACTCCGGCGGCCAAGGTTCCTGCTTCGGTCGAAATTCCTTCACCTTCCCTGGTGACTTTGTTTATTTTTCATACCTGCCATTAGTTTCATCTCCTTGTCTGACCGTATTCTTTTATTGCCTGCAGGCTCCTAGTTCTTCAATTTCTTCATTAAAGTCACACCTGGCCAAGGTAGTTGACAAAATCGCTGCCTTCGATCCTGCCATTCCTCCAGTTCTTAATCCCTCTTCAGATGAGCTGGCAGCGGCCAAAGAAGCCCTGAGGGAATTTCTAACTGATTATTATGAAGCCATGGAGTGGCCAGACATGGAGCCAATCTTTCAAGCAGCTAAAGTCTGGAGTTATTCTCCCGAGGTGAAGGAAGACTCCAGCTTCCTGTGGTCCAACTTCAGGCCCTTGTATGCTCGTAAGAAGTATGAGGCTTTAAAGTCCAGCAATCAAGCTTTAAATGACAACATTGTGAGTTTCAAAACTTTGCAGAAAAAGCTCTATGAAGACAGCGCTGTTCTGTAAGCTTATGCTCATGAATCGAATGTGCGCTGGCAGTAAGTTGCTCAGGCAGATGCTCATATTTCTCTGCTTAAAGCCCAACTGGCCGAATGGGAGGAAAAGAGGAGCGCTCTGCAGGTCAAAGCCGAGGCTGCTGATCAAAGCAAACTGAGCCAACTTCAAGACCTGGAAAATCGGACTGAACATCTTCAGGCCAAAGGGTCGGAGGTTGATGCTTAGAGACGCCAGCTTCTCCTTAATAGGCAAGAAAAGGATAACAATCGGGTTGGCTTTGATAACTAGGGCCCTGAACTGTTCCCTGAGGAACATTGATATGTAAATACTATAGAACAAATAAATAAAGATGATTCTTTTATTTGATATCTAAAACTTCTCTTAGATCTCTACTGCCATAGGATAATATTTCTTCAGATATTTCCCATTTATGAACCTTGGGTGCTGTTCTCCCTCCAGATTTTCCAACCAGTAAGCTCCACCTTTAAGTACTTTCCTTATTCGGAATGGTCCATCCCAATTGGGTGACCATTTCCCGTACTTAGGATCTTTCTTTCCAATAGACAGGATCACTTTCCAAACAAAATCCCCTCAGCAAAACTCTTTGCCCGAACCTTCTTATTGTAGACTCGCTCTGACTTCTTTTTCTGTGCTTGTAAATGGTTGAGAGTAGTGAGCCTCTTCTCGTCCGAGTCTTCCAGCTCTATCATCATAGCTTCGCTATATTCTTCCCAAGTGAGATGGTCTTGGAAAGCAATCCTAGCTGACCGGGCTAAAATTTCCATAGGGATCATTGCGTCGTGGCCATAGGTTAGTGTGAATGGACTAACTCCGGTATTTGACCGCTGAGACATCCTATATGCCCATAGCGCTTCTGGCAATAGTTGATCCCGTTTCCTTGGGTTATCATCAACCAACTTATCCATTAAAGTCAGGATGACTTTGTTGGAGGCTTCAGCTTGGCCGTTTGCTTGTGCATAATGAGGAGTCGACTGGATAAGCTTGAACCCCATCTCATCTGCCAAGGTTTGAGTTTGCTGTCCGACGAATATTGTCCCTTGGTCAGTCGTGATAGTCTCTGAAATCCCATACCGATAAAGGATGTGTTCTTTAATGAACCTGACCACATCTATCTGCTCAATCCTTTTCAAAGGCTTTGCTCCCACCCACTTGGTAAAATAATCGGTTGCTATGATCATAAAGGAATGCCCCCCATGAGTTGGCGGATATATTTTCCCAACCAGGTCAATCGCCTAGCCTCGGAAAGGCCAAGGTTTGATGATTGAATGAAGCTCTGCAGCGGGCAATCTTTGGACCGGACCATGAATCTGGCATGCCCTACAGCTCTTCACATAGCCGATGCAATCTTTCATGACCGTCGGCCAGTAAAAACCATGACGCCTGATTAGCCATCTCATCTTTCGTCCAGCCTGATGAGCTCCACATAGCCCATCGTGCACCTCACTGACTATTTTATATGACTCTTCTGGTTCGAGACACCTCAAAAGAATCTCGTCAGCCCCTTTCCTATATAAATCCCCATCTAGCAGAACATAGTGGATTGATAAGGTCCTGATCCTCCTTTCTGCCCGACCGCCTGGATGACTTAGATAGTGTATGAAAGGAAGTCTCCAATCGGTAAGGTGACTGGAATGGTATTAATTTCGAAGACTTGGCCCTCTGTAAAACTGAAGACATGGTCTGTCGTTCTACCATTACCACCTTCTGAGCGAGATCTTGTAGGAATGAAATCCCCGAAGCAAATTGAGCGGCTACATTAGCCGTCTCATTCATCTCCCTCGGGATGTGCTCAACCGTGACTTCACCGAATTCGCTAATGAGCTGTATGGCCAAGGTGAAGTATGATCGCAATTGAGGACTCGAGCATTTGTATTCACCAGACAACTGGCTAATCACCAGCTGATAATCTCCTCGGATATGAATTGTAGAAGCCTGGAGATTTTCGAGTAGCTCCAGGCCGATGATGAGTGCCTCGTATTCAGCCTGATTATTGGTGCATTCGAAGTCCAGATGGAGTGACCACATGGTCTGTTGCCCTTTCGGGGAGATGATAACCACGCCTGCTCCAGCAGACTGCTCTGTACTCGAACCATCAAACTCGACTATCCATGGTGACAGAGATATGGATAGGACCTCCAGGTCGTTTTCTTCATTCTGCCCGACCTCTAGGCACGGATGATCGGCCAAAAAATCAGCCAACACTTGCCCCTTGACCGCCCTTTGTGGAACGTAGATTAGATCGAATTCGGACAAAGCTAGGCACCATTTCCCTAATCGGCCCTTCAAGATCGGCTTGGCTAGCATATACTTTACTATGTCAGTTTTGGCGATGACGAACACACAGAAGTAAAGCATATAATGCCTCAATTTTATTGCTGCGAAATACAGAGACAAACAGAGTTTCTCGATCGGGCTATATCTTTCCTCACGATTCGTCAGAGCCCGACTAAGATAACACACAGCCTGTTCTTTTCCTTTTTTATTTTTCTGGGCCAGCAAGCATCCTATCGAGGAATGCGCGGCCGATATATACAAATACAAAGGCTTGCCCTTTTCGGGCGGAACTAATACTGGAGGATTCGCCAAATAGCTCTTGAGTTTGTCAAAAGCTTCCTGATGCTCCTGGTTCCATGTAAAATTTTCTTCAGCCTTCAATTTCAACAGTGGCGAAAATGCTCTGGTTTTGCCAGCAATGTTGGATATGAACCTCCGGAGAAAATTGACTTGCCCGAGGAACCTTTGTAGCCCTTTCTTGGTAGTTGGAGGTCGAGCGCTCATGATAGCCTTGGCTTCGTTCTGATCAACCTCAATTCCTCTCTGATGGACAAGGAATCCAAGGAAGTTGCCCGCTGTGACCCCGAAAGCACACTTCAATGGATTCATCTTCAGACCGTGCTGCCTCATCCTCTCGAAAGATCTCCTTAGGTGGCTGAGATGATCTTCTTGTGACTGTGATTTCACCACCACGTCATCGATGTAGACTTCCATGAATTTCCTGATCATGTCATGGAAGATTGCGTTCATGGCCCGTTGATATGTCGCTCCAGCATTCTTCAGTCTGAACGCCATGACCACGAACTTAAAAGTCCCGAGAGCTCTAGGGCATCTGAACGCCGTTTTTGGGATATCTTCTTCAGCAATTAAGATCTGTTTGTACCCACTATGGCCGTCCATGAAGGACATGACTCTGTGCTTGGATGCTCCGTCCACCAATAAATCAGCCACTGGCATCGGGTACTCGTCTTTGGGAGTAGCAGCATTCAAATTTCTGAAGTCGATGCAGACCCTTATCTTGCCGTTCTTCTTGACAACGGGGACCACATTGGACAACCATTCCACATATCGGGCTGGTCGTATGAATCCCGCTTTCAGCATTCTCTCAATCTCCTCATTGATCTTTAAAATCACCTCGTTGGACATCCTCCTTGGGGGTTGCTGGTATGGTCGTCGGTCTGGAAGAATTGGCAGTTTGTGCTCAACTAATTCTCGACTGAGACCTGGCATCTCCGAGTATTCCCACGCGAAGCAGTCTCGATATTCCTTCAGGATTCCAATGACATCTGCCTGATCTTCTTTACTCATGAGAGCGCTAATATAGGTTGGCCGATGCTCTCCATTCTCCCCCAGGTTGACTTCTATCAAAGGGTCTTGAACTTCTGCCCTTGAATCTTCCAACTTGGTTGGAGCCTCTTCTAACTCTTCAATCGTTATCTCATCAGGAGAGGCTACTTCCTGGACGGGGTCGGACTCCTCTGATGGTGCCTCACGGTGAATCTTTTCTTCGATTTGATATGTCAAGAACTTCTTCAGAGCGGCCTCTGCCGCAATTTTCTTCTCTTCTTGGTCACTAATCATGGAATTTCTTCAATGATCGGACCAGAACCTGTAGGCCTGAATGGAATGATGGTATTCGGCCTAAGCAGATTTTTGAATCTCTCACTCACATGTGCTGCTTGTGGCTGAGCAGCCATCAAGACTGGGCGAGGTCGTCCCAACTTATCTTGCCCGAGGAACCTAATTGTTCCTACGGTCTCATTGTAGTATCGGGCCTCCACAGCATTGGACTCCACCCAAAATGGTTTCTGATATGCCTAGACGATTTCAACTTTATTCCTATCCCAAAAGATTAAGCATTGATGCAGGGATGATGGCACGCACATATTGGAATGAATCCAATCGCGGCCTAGCAAAGCACTGTACGTTGAAGTTGACTCCACAACAAATAGTGCAACCAACATGGTTTTGGACCCTACCATCACCTCCACGGGCAGAATCCCTTTGGTCTGATTAACTGTGCCAGCGAAATCGCTTACGGTCACGTCAGTTTTGATCAAGTCGTTGGCTGTCTTACCCAACCTTCTGAGTGACCGATATGGTAGTATGTTGACTGCTGCTCCATTATCTACCAGCACCCGATTTATATTGACCCCATCGAAATGAGCCTGAATATAAAGAGGCTTGATATGATAAGCCGCCCTCTCCTCAGGCTTCTCGAATATGATTCTCTCAGGCGGATCAGATTCTTCTTCTTTAGGAGCCGGTAGCTCAATCACATCTTCCATGAAATCTACTAGAATAGGTACTTCAGCTTCTTCTTCTGGTCTGGCAACTGCAAAGATCCTGGGCAATGTCAGGGTACAGCAATGTAAGTTTACTGTAAACTACCCGAATCGAATAGAACCGTCTGACTCGAGAAAGTCATCGGCCTCCATAGTCTCATCATCTTTTTCTGGCTCAGGTAAAACTTCTTTCTTCCTGGCCTCCTCCTTTTCTGCCCGCTCAAGCTTCCCCTGCCGGATCAAGTAGTTAGCCTCATTTGGGTCGTGACCCTGGGCTATTAGATGAGCCTCAGTCATCCATTCCTCCACTTTGAACAGCTGGCGCCGTACTTCACTAACTTGTTTTCCTTCACGCTCTCTGACCCTCTTTTCGGCATGCTCAAGTTTCTTCTATCTGATCAGATAAGCAGCTCTATGAGGCTCCATGCCTCGTGCCACGAACTCGGCCTCTGTCATCCAATGCTCTACCTGGAATAGTTCATTCCTCAGCCTCTCTTCAAATCTCTGATTCTCCCGATCTCTTTCTCTCAGCAGTTGTTGCGCCCTTTCAAAGCTGACCCCTCGGACTGTTAAATCGAAGGTTTCAGTATCATCCGTGATTTCATAGGGTGTGAAATTCATGCTACCACTGGGCCCGAAATCTTCAGCTTGTAAGTTGATCAATCGGCCTCCGGACTGCTCCGAGTTATGTCTTCTCAGCTCGCTTGCTCGTTGTCGAAGCATCATTCTTCTCATTGTCCTCCGATTCCTTTTCTCAGGGAACTTAGGGTGCTCCACCCGTTGCCAACGATCAACATTTGTATTACTGGGAGGTTTGACTGTCCTAGACTGCTTAGGACTTGCTTTGAAATTCTGGCCGACCTCCTTAATTGGCAATCGCCCCTTCCTCTGTTGGGCTCGATAAGCTGCTTTCTTGAATTCCAACCATGGGCGAATCTCCCCGTCCATGAACCCGTACCTTTCGTCCCTGGTTCGGCCAGTTTGGCTTAAGCATGTCAAATTGGCCGATACCATATTTATAGTTGCAGGGAAAAGATTCGTATCAACTTCCATTTCCTTCTTCTTGGCCTCAGGAAAACGGAGCACTCCTCGGTCAATTTTTTTCTTGTAGGGCATTCCTGAAGACCAGGCAATTGTTAGTCGAGTGTCTCCAAGAATCGTGGTACTTGCAGTAATCCTTGCCCTTCAATTCATTCGGGCTAGGAAGTCTGTGACTGGGGGGAAGTCTGATCTGTCCCGCTTTCTGGAGGAAGTCAAAAATCTCTAAAGCTTTCCTTACGTCGAACGTGTATGTCCGATTATTCTCATGTGGGAACTTTCTGGTCGAGCTCTCGGCCTGTTTATGGAAGTTGGCTTGGACTGCTTCTTGGTTGACAGGATGAGCCAAACCAGCTTTCGACAGCATCGGGCATTCCACTGGCCCACTCACCAGTATTTCAGCGATGCCCAACTCGAAGTTCGGTTCCTGGTAATAAGTTCCGTAAGAAGAACTCCTCCGATCGGCCTCTTCTTTGAGTAAACCTTCATATCGGGCAACCTTGGTGGACATTTCGTAGAAATCCCGAAACTCCATGCCCTCGAACTTCTTCCTCAGCTCGATATCCAGTCCGTTTTGAGCCAAACGAAAAAACTCTTCCTCGGGGAGAGCTACCCGGCACTTGTTTCTGGCCCTTTTGAACCTTGCTAAGTAATTTTCGGCAGTTTCTCCTCCTTTTTGGGACATTCTGGACAGGTCCACCATCGAAACCTCTGGTTCTAGCCTGTAGAACTGTGTGTGGAATATCCTCTCCATTTCGTCCTAGGTTCGGACCGAGTCGACCTGCAGCCCGATGTACCATGTAAAGGTGTGCCCCGTCAAAGAGTTTGGGAAGAGCCTCAGCTTAAGGAAGCCATTAGAAGCTGCCTCACCACACTAGATCGAGAATCTTCCAATGTGTTCCACTGTTGACTGGTCCGATTCTCCGAAAAATAGTGAGAACTTCGGGACCTTGTAGTACCTTGGGTATGGGTTCAAACGATCAACCCATTCTGGATAGGGCTTCTGGAACACTGGCCGGCTCGCCCTTCTCATTGCTGGTCCTAGTACATCCTGGATGATGTCTACGATCTGCCCTCGGTCAAGTCCGGCTACTGGCTCTTGACGAACTGGTGCGTGTTCTTAGCCAACTGCGAGGCGATTACCCCGGTGGCCATTTCCATTACCATTCCCTCCATGGTTCCCGTTACCATTGCCATTACCCTGGCCATGTCCATTGCGGACCTGCAGAGGTACATATCTTTCTGGCCTAGCAACCGGGTTATCTTGCACCTGGAGTGGCTGATCATGATTGTCAGCCACTTCCTCTCCCAGATTCTGACCATTCTAACCTACTTGGACGACTACTTGGGGTGCAGCAACCCCATTATTCTGTCCGACTGGAGGATTTTGCCCCACGAGTCTTTCTAGCATTGCGGTCATCGTGGCCTGCATTTGGGCAAACTGTAAGTTGAGCTGGCCGATTTCTTGGCCAATCTCTCGACTGACCTGCCTGCCCACCTGCTGACCGATGGTTTGACCGACTCCTTGCTGTGGGTCGAGCCACCGAGTGATATTGTCGTTCATGGTTCTAGTCATTGCCTCCACGGTATCTTGCCACCTCCGAGAAGTCCGATCCCGTTCGGGACTGCTCGATGAACTCCGGTCGTGGCCCTCGGATGTTTTAGCGGTATCCTTTTTCGGGGCCATGTCCATAAAAGTTTGTGAGGAACTTAACAAATCAAATAAAAACTGTGTAGCGAAAAGAAACTACCTTTTTGGGTCCCACTGGGTGTGCCAAAAAGAGATGTTGCACCAAATATCTCCCTAGGTCGAGTGGTCAGGCCGATGAGCTGGTTGCTAAGTGTGCCAGTTGCTTTTGTAACGAAAAACAACAAAAGGTAGAAATAATGCGGGTTCTTGTTCGAAGTCATAGTCGGACTGTTTAAATCATTGAACAAAAAGGGAATTTCTTTAATAAGCGAAAATGAGAACACTGCCCGATTGGGTGTTTACAATGAATTGTACCAAGATGAAGCTGGCCGATGCAGGCTAAACAAACTCTAAAAACACTTAATGATTGGGAAAGTACGAGATTGACTGAAAGCAATAAGACTTTGGACTAAACAGATCTTGAAAAGGGTCTCTGATTGACGGAGTAAAGAAAAGAAAATCGAAGTAAGTTTGAGCAAAGTGCAGTCTGGTTTGTCTGAAGAAGTGTTGATACCATTGTTGTTTCAAGTTCTCTCCTTTTGTAGTCATGCCTGGGCTGATATCTCGGTCCTGAAATCATGCTGTCTTGAATTTGAACATCTCTGATTAGAGCACGAGGCATATTCCCTGGCTGATCATGCGCTCGCTCTTTTCCTCCATGATTATCGTGGTTATTAATTTCCAATTAAAACCTGCTGATTCTTGTCAAAGCTATCTGTCAGGCCGATCACCCTTGAATGTTTTTTCCTCGAGCCAAAAGCCATTTTGCCTCCTCTTCAATCCATTGGTCCAATGATGTAATCAATTCCTTCATAAGCCCATTAGTCCAATTTTACAAATTAAGATACAAACACAATCATAATAAGCATTTTAGGATTGTTGCTTTAGGCTAAGATCTACCTAAAGTTTTTAAAGAGAGAGATTCAACAGCTCCCACTTATTGTCGTCCACGCAATATTTTTACATTGAAACCAAGCTAAAGGTGAGATGAATCAATAACATCACCCAGAAACCCACCAATCTTGCATTGCCAAGAATTTTTAGGTATTGGGAATCAAAGCCCCACAAATTTGGTAACAAAAATAAAGTTGCTCCTCCAAATACATAATAATGCTTACTTTTCAACAGTCCTGCAGCTTAAAGCTGAATCAACCGTGGAAATGAATGGTGCTACGAGGATGATAGTGTTTACAATTTAATTAACAGTCTGCATTAAGTTGTAAACTGAACCCCACCCTTTAACAAAGTTCATTTGGCCAGCTAAAGCCACGGTTAAAGGTTAATTTACACCCTAAACTCAGCTGAAACGAGTTTTTAACAGAATTCAGTATCATCTCTACTTAAATGGAAGTTTCATCATTAAACCACAAGTTCACAAAGATACTTAAAACAGCAAAGTTAGGCTTCCAGAAGCCAAATGCCGCATAATTCACAATTCAAAAGAGCAGATAAACAAGCCCAAACTGGACACAGTCTCCGCTTTCTGCAAGGTAATAATAAACATATACTTCTCAACATAGTCCTATTTACAGGGAAACATCATGTCAAAGATCTTACATAAGTACATTTACTTACAATATTGACACAGCATCCCCTTCAATGTGCTGTGTGGGGGATACTGTTCAGCGTACGGTGTGCTTGGACTGCACAAGCACAATGCACAGACGTTAAATTCAAGCAGCCACTCATGACAAGTGAATGCCTTCCAGAGCAGGTGTGAAGAGCAGGGAATGTATCACATAATGCCTGAACAGCTGGAGGAGTAAGGGCGGTACACTGGCTTATATTGAGACTTCTAAGACCTTCCTCATCATACCTACCCTTCATGGATTGCCACATTGAAGGCTTGTTCTTCACTCGGCTGTGAGCCAGTGAGTACATTGCCCTGTCTGTGATGTTTCGACAATAGTACAGACCAAGTGACCTCAAATGAAGACACTCATTTGCCAAAGCAATCACACTATCATCTGCAATAAAATTGTACAAGATCAGTTTTGATCTTGAAAACATGCTCCTTCCATTCTTGATATTGACAATAGTAAAATATGATTAATTATTGCATCAACAAATAATGTTTCATTCGATATTGTCATGAGGTCAGGGATATTTCTTTCAAAAGTAAGGTCCGTTCTTTCAAATGTCGATAAAACTTAGTCAAGGAATTAGTTTCTAATTCAACATATTTTAGAAGGATGTTTCTTATTTACCAAGATATCAAGTTCAGGAACATTGTAGTGAAATGTTCAGAGAAGACTTAACATCAACCTGTTCCACACACTAAAAGTGATAATAAAGTTTCTCAGTAGGTAACCCACTCTCCTGAAAAGCTTCACCTATTTTCCAAATTAGAGCATCTTAAGAAGTAGGGAAGTCAGCTTAAAGTCAAACAGACGGCATCCATATTTAGCTTTAATTGCATAAATTTGGTTTATAGGATATCATTGGCACTAGATGCTGCCAATCACTAGATTGCATCATTGTAGCTATGCCCTCTCAAGGCAAAGTACGCCAAATGCAGAAGCCGCATGTGATGTCAAGATAACAATATTCATAAGGGAAATTGCTTTGGCTAGGGTTTTATTAGAACTTAGAATCAACACGAAGAAATGTCGAAATCTAAGGTTAAAAAGCAATAACTTCACTACCTTAATACTACCAAAAAATCACTCAATGCAAGGAATACCTGTTATGCGGACGCATCCACACAAGTCCAGGCATCTGAGATCAGGGCACCCATATGCTAAACTCATCACTCCTAGATCACCAACGTTCTCACACCATCCCAGATTTAAAGATTGCAACATGTTGCAGTTTCGTCCAACGGCCTGCACAAATTATTTTACACAAATAAATTCAAGCAATTCATTTTTAATCTGCAATTGAACAATAACCAGTCAGAATACTGATCACACCTGCAATGCACGGTCAGTTGCAGCTTTAACGCATCCACACAGATTTAATATCTTCAGTTTTTGACAAAAATTTGTCAAATATTCAAGAGCTTCATCGGTGAACGATGTGCAGCCACTGATGTTAAGTTTTGTAAGGCTAGGACAACCATGGGCCAATGCATATAATGAACGATCACTAAGCTTGAAACTTTTGCTGAGGTCCAGGTCCTGCAGATCATGGCAAAATTTTGCAATAATCTCTACAGCATTGTCCTCAAGCTGTGGATTCTCTTGGCGTAGTATCAGAGTCTGCAATTTGGTAAATTTAGGAGCAAGAGAAAGGACCAGGTTGTTCATGTTCTTTTTGCACCTGAAGCAAGATTTTTACACAAGCCAGTTTTTAGCAAGTACGATATTAAGGAACAAAGACATAAAAATAAGTCATCTGCTATCTCACTGATGACAAGGCCAAAACAAGGAACTGAAGGATAAAAAGGGAAAGCAAATAAGCACACGTCATTAGCTACAACAATTCAAATTGGAACATAACTGGCCAAGAAATAAGAGAGAGAATGTATGCCAAGATGCATGCAAGACCTATCCACCTAAAACAAGCTTACCTATCAATATTAAGATTACATGTTTTATAAAGCAAGTACCACAATATACAAGTATCAAATCAGAAACAAAATCAAAAGCACAAAAATACTATAATAACCATGAATAAACATTAAGAGATCTGATAAGAGAATTGATCAACCCAAGTTGGGGGTAGGTTTTTCCTCCACCATTTTATCCTATCCATTCAGAAATACAAATACAAGACACGTGCATTACTTCTTTCTTGAGGGCAAAATGAAACACACACGCACACGCACGCGCACACACACACACACACACATATTACAAGCTCAGGGAAAGCCACAAGAATCATTCAAAATCACCCAAATGATATCTTCAACATTCATAAAAAAGGTGGAAAGGCCAACACATTACATAACTTGTATTCACAATGAAGGTTCACAAAATCAAAAGCAAGCCAAATAAAGGTTAACTAATGATGTATAGACCACTTTGGAGCTGCCATTTTTACAATTTACAATGTTCCAAATCATGCATTCAGCAAATGAAGTCAGCAAACGTGTCAGGCTAACTGGTCAAGCCACAAAGTGATGAGTGCATATAAGAATTCACAAAACACTGGCTAACTGGAAACGGAAATCTACAAATGCATTCAGCAAACTTGTCAGGTAGATTGAATAAGCTTAAGCACGGAAGAAAAACAGAGGTAAAGCAACAGGTGGTTCATCTTGATGACTTAGCAGTGTGGATCAAGTCAGTATCTTGAGCACTTGAAATGAAATGATCATGCAGACCAAGTGACTTGGAAACTAACAATTCCTCAAGTTGGGCTTCATATATACAAGCTGTACCAGAATTTATATACGCACACAGAGAGCACCAATGCAGTCATCAAGGAGACAGCATCAAAAGGAAAGTATGGAGTAAAGCCCCAATGATCAGAAGATTCTACCCCCTGATAAAAGAACCACAAAGAAAAAAGAAAAAAAGAGAGGACCACAAGTAACTTGCTTCATGCTATAGTAACTTCTCTTCCCGTTACAGTCAACACTCTTGTCAACACAACAAGATAAACCTTAGTTATCTTAAGTCTTAGCAATAAAATGTTGTTCGCTTTTCAAAAAATATAATATGTGTTCGCTTGTGCTAATATTCATCCGACATACCAGAAAGAAGATACTTTTTTTCGGCCAAAAGAAAGAAGATACTTTACGAACTCTGAAAGTGCATCAGTAGTTCTAATCTTACAATCATAGTTAGACTGCATAAGAAGCAAAATATGCACATCAAATAATTGTTGGCAAGAAAGGCACAAGTATTGACACTTTTATAAGAGTAAGCGGGTGAGAAAACCTATACCATGAGAGACAGAGTTGGGTGAGGCCGAAGCAAATGGCATCCCTCCACCCACTACAAACACCAGAAGCAACAATAGCGGTCCGGTCATCAACTAGAGAAACAATTCTCAACAGCAACTCCATGGGAATATCTTTCCATTCAGTGATAACCGCACCCTCCATCTTACCTTCACCACCACTATTTCCAGCAGCAACCATCATAAGCTTCTCAAAGCACAAGTTCAAGTCTTCGCTTCCTACCTTTCCTTCAGCTATCATTTCACCCTCTCTATTCCCACCACCGCCTTTACACAAACTTATATATGTATATGTTTCGGGATAGATGACAATTTCTTGGTCCTATAACCAAAATAGAATAGAATAAAGTTAGAAGAGGGAAAAACCAAAATGAAAGACCTTAAATTCAGTGAACAAAGCCTGGCAAACGACAAGTGTCCAAAAAGAGCAACGAAACCCATGTGTCAAACCCTTAAGAAACTTGCAGAAGTATAACAGAGGACCACAAAAAACAATCAAAGAATCAAAATTTTTTAACATTTTAAGTTCCTCAAATCAAAATTTTCCCTTCCTCAGTAATAGAAACACAAAAAGAGAACATTTTAATGGTACAGAATAAGAAACCCTTGTAAATTGGATATATCAGCTTGATTGACATAAAAAGAATGGCAGAAGAAATGATCAGTGATAAACGGAAAGTAAAGCAATCCCATTTATTTGATCATAAACTTAAACATTTCTAGCTTAAATCAACAACTTCTTAGCTTAAAAAGGCACGATTTTTCATGGAAAAGATTTAAAATTTCAACCTGCTTCAAATCAGCAGCTCAAACAAAAAAAGTGGACAAAACCAAATTAAACAAGAGAGAATTCTCAATAACAAAATCTAATAAACCTAAGAAACCAAATAAAGGAAGATGAAGATTATGATCATACCTTTTCTGGGTTTCCTCTGTTTATCTGCCTCGTTCCTTACAAATTTACTTTGGTTTTTTTTTTTTTCTTTTTTAATCCGAGAGATAGAGAACCGAAAAACCAAAGACGAGTTTATTGAAGACATAAGAGAGAGAGGGAAACAAGAAAAAGAGAGGGAGAAACGTACGGAGAGAGAATTGGCGACGTGTAGAATGCCACGTGTCATAAATCGACCGGAGATGTGAAACAAAAAAGGTAGGGCCTACTCCAAGACCCAATAGATTTTTTATGACGAAAAACACTATGATCACAACTATTGGTAACGAAAGGAATCAAGTCAAAAAGCTTTTTCTATTTCCAAAGAAATTGAAATTTTTGAAAGAAAACTTTATAAAAAATAGAAAATAGGAGAAGCTTGAAGAAAAATTAAGATTAAAAAAAGGAAGGAAATTGAGAAAATAATGAAAAGAGAGTGAGTTTGAGGTTAATGTAGAAAGTTCGACTTTTGTTTAGAACCGAAGCCGCACCAAGAAAAGCAAATCAGTAAGAATAAGTTCAGCGTACCTTCTTTTTTTTTTTTTTAATTCTATTTTATTCTCGTTGTGGTGTGGGGGGTGTGGCATTAGCAAAATTATAATCGAACAAATTAATAAAGATGAGAGTGGGACATATACATACTGTACAGTATATTTTTTAAAAATATTCTTGAATAAATAAATAAATAAGAAAATTAATGAAGGGGAACTTATAGATATCCATTAAGCAAGTTGGGGTGGCTTTAATTGGTGCAAGCTCACGTGCGGATGGATTTTTACATATATGATTTTTGTCGACGATTCAATAACTACATGATCATAATGTTTTTATTCTTTAAAAAAATAAAATTTGTTGATTTACGATTTTGTTATTCTGATGATACTCTCCATTCATTGCATAAATAAATAAATAATCTTCTTAATATTTATTTTTCTAATTTTTCTCAATTGGTGGTTATTAATTATTTATGAATCAATTTATTTATTAGGTGAAAAATGGATGACTATATTCCAACCCTTGTTTCTCTTCAATTTTTGTTTCCCATTTACCTTTCTTATGATATTTACTACTCACTTAACTCTTTCCTCTATATTTCTCCTTTTTAACTGCGAATCAAAACTTGAAATGGATTGCTGAACCAATTTAATTTCTTATAGAGTATTGCACATCAAGATTTGGGACCACTTCCATTTTAAGGTTTTCGATAGTACGAGTGAGTAAATTAACGACATCCATGGATCCACGGTGTTTTGTCTAGTCTATGTATGACAAGGACCATTTTCCTCTCCTTATTTCTCTCATTTGTAAACAGAAATTCTAGAACCTGCAAAAGGCATGCATTTTGCTTATAAACACGAAATACAAACTAAAACATCAAACTTGTACGTGGGTAGGCTGTTTAAAATGAAATATCTAAATTTCTCAAAAAAAGAAATGAAATATCTAAATATTCATTTAAAAAGGTTTTAAAAAACCCCTACATGGGCAATTTGGGGGGCAAGAAATGCTGAATTGCATGATGAAGGTACGAGAACACCGCAGGAGATAGCCATGTTTAGACTTGCTTATCTAGCCGAGTTCAGCACTTGTCAAAATGCTGTAGTTCCAAAACAAAAGCCAAAAGAAACTATTTCGAGAAAGCCAAGCCCAGGCACTATTAAAATAAACTTTGATGGAGCTTTCAACTCATCTACTCGAACAGGGGGCAGTATAGTGGCCAGGGATAGTGAGGGTCAGTTTCTAGGAGCTTTGGCAGATTCAATGGGGCATGTTTTGGATTCTTTTGTGGCTAAGGGACAGGCAGCTGTTCGAGCTCTGCGGTGGGCGGGAGAAATGGGTTTCTTTCGTATACAGCTAGAAGGAGATGCCAGAAGTGTAATTAAAAAGTTAAGTTGCTCGAATCTTGATCTATCACCCTTAGGAACTCTAATTGAGGAAGCAAGATTGTTAGTTGCTGATTTCACTAGCTGCTATTTGTCTCATTATAATCGAGAGTGCAATGGAGTTGCACATTTATTAGCTTAGCATGGACTGTCTTTACATAGTGAGTCGGTTTGGGTTGAGGATGAGCCAAGTTAGCTCACTGATACCTTATTACATGATTGTACAAACCAGTTGAGTTAATAAAATCTCATATTTTCCCTAAAAAAAAAAAAACCCTACATGTGTATTGTTGTAGCAAAATTCTCAAAGCAGTGTATTTAAGAAAACAGAAAATAGAAGTCTGAGGTAGAGGTGGCAAAATGAACCCGAACCCGAAAACCCGCCCGAGCCCGCCCGAACCCAAACCCGCACAAACCCGATTTGACCAAAAAAGTCAACGACCCGAACCCGCCTAAGCCCGAACCCGAAGAAACCCGAACCCAAAATTACCCGAACCCGAAGTAGCCCGAACCCGACCTAAACCCGAACTTTAATTTAATATTAAAAAAAGTAATCTTATAATATTTTTTATAATATTTTCTATAAGATCAAAATTTTAGTTTTAATGTTAATAATTATTTAAAATAATGTATTCTTTTTTTTTCTTTTCTTAATATTATTACTAGTTATGTGTCATATCTTATAAGTTATTAAACTATTATTTTCTTTAAGATAATATATAGTAATAAGTTAATTATGATAAAAGTAAAATTGATTAATTACTATTAATTACATTTCTAAAATATGTCAATTGGTTCATTATCATCCTCATTTAATAAATAAAATATAAAATATTTAATTAAAAAATAATAAAGAGTTTTAATTTAATTCAACAATAACAATTATATTTTTGAAATATATTTGAAAAACAATGGTATTTTAGATAATTGAAAAGTTTTGTAATATTCATACTTTTATATTATATATATAAGGATATTAAATTAATAAATAATTTTAATATTTAACACTTAAAATTAATCTTACTAAAAATCATTAATTATTAATGTGAATTAGTACATAAGTTATTAATTATTAATAATTTTTTATCTTCTAATACTCAATGATAAAATAATCACTCCTATTTCTGAATAATAATCGTTTGAAGTAGTTATATAAGGATTAAGAAAGTTAATGAATTTCCTAAAATCTTTACAAAAAATTGACTATGTGAATAAACTACCACTTTTTTTAGATTATGAATTATTTAAAAATTCATTAAAGTAACTTGAATATAATATAAAGGAAGAATGGTAAAATTGATAAAAAAAAATAAATACTTTCTTGATTTTGTAAAATGACAAGTAATTTGGAACAAAAAAATTTTTAAAACGATTATTATTTAGGAAGGGAGGGAATAATAATTTTCCAATTCCCTTTTACTTAAACTCATATTAATCATTAGATAATAAATATTTTTAATATTATCCAAGAAATACTCTTTCTCTATTCTTGAATAATAGTCATTTAAGGTTGTTACATACTCTTTCCATCCCAAAATATATGTCACTTTTAAGTACTCCATCTATCTGTATATAGATGTCATAGTTAACTGAATCACACTTATTAAGAAAATCAGTTAAAAATAGTTATTATTATTGATTTAGTCCAAATTTATCTTAATTTTCCAATATTACCCTTTACTTTAATTTACCTAATTTTTCTCTTCAACTTTAATATATTTAATCTCTTCTCACTAATTACTCTCCCCAAATTTCAGTATATGTATATGTTTCCAAAGAAAATATTCCCTCATTCTTTTGTTTTGCAATTTGAAATTTTGTTTGAATTAAAATTTTTAATTCTATCTCCCTCCAATTTTTTTCTCTAAATTTTTTTAGAAGTTTTTCCCGCCAAAATTTGTTTTAGAATCTAAAACATTCACGACTTAAATATTGATTCTTATTTATTCATCAAACAAGAACTTACTAACATTCTTTAATCATGACTTCAGGGGAGATACATCA
This sequence comes from Microcos paniculata, assembly GCA_030664755.1. Taxonomy (NCBI): domain Eukaryota; kingdom Viridiplantae; phylum Streptophyta; class Magnoliopsida; order Malvales; family Malvaceae; genus Microcos; species Microcos paniculata. Next base: position 23,820,655 of record CP131461.1, read on the forward strand.
AATGCCATTCCTTAAAATAGATTTACATGTAATTTTGATGCCTTCAAATATTGATGATGAAGGTAACCAACAAGCTGTTTCAATGGAATCATAAAATCATCAATTACCAAATCTTAACATTACTATAGAAGAAAGTTTTCTTACTGATCTCCACTTCAGTCTGAGTTCTTAAGTGACTGAGTCATCAAATCAATTTCTTTGAAAACGTATGCAATAATGTTTTATTTAGATCCAAATTTATAAGATGCTAAGTATGTGTTGCATGTTTATAAATTTAACATATATTAATTATAAAATTTTTAAACAAATCTTATGGTAATACGTTTCAATAGTCTATTTTCTTGTAGGTGAAATTTTTATGATATATGATTATTTTTATATATTGTTTCTTTCCTAGTTAATTTTATTCATATTTCATTTTTAATTTTACTAATAAAGTTTAAATTAATCTAACGAATTAATTCAGTTTTTTTATATAATTTTTTCCTTTTATATTATAATAATAAAAATAAAATACAACAAAGCCCAACATAAAATTTTGAAAAAAGGGTGGCGGGCTAAATGAGAGCCTAAGCTAAAACATGTTCCCAAATTTTTATCAGACCCGCGCCCCCGAAAATTTTTAAACTAAAATCTCAACCTTGGCTTTTGGTAGTCCCGTCCAATCTTCCCACCCAAACCAAACCCTCACCGCAACTACTCCACGCCACCGTCCAATTCTTTCTTTCATTGAGTAATGCCATCAACGCGGCACTGGAACTACTTGCAACGTGTGTGCCAACCAAATAATTTTATAGTGTTTAAACATGTATCAAATTTTTATTGATACATGTATTATTTTTTTGTACAATTTTGTCAATTATGTATCTAATAATATAAATATTTGAATGACCTCTGTGTGAAGAGAGGTGAGGTATTTATAGGCTGCTGTGAAGGTATCCGTTGAGTGATATCTGGAAGATAGTGGGTCACAAGTGAAGGTATCCATTGTGTATCTGTTGAGTGATATCTGGAAGATAGTGGGTTGTGTATCCGTTGAGTGATATCTGGAAGATAGTGGGCTGCAAGTCAACGGATAGACTAAGTCAGTTTTGATAAAATCCAAAAATCAAAATTTGAATTTAAATGGTAGATCCAAGCCCAAAAAGATCCATGGTCGTGGCCTATCGCGCGCAAGGGGAAAATCCACAAAAACAAAGGTTTGGCCCATTTTCGTGTGCGCGCAAGCCCACCTTTTAGTCAAGCTTCTAACAAGCCCATATTCCATGACTATATTTAAAGACATACAATGTTAGTATTTGAGCAATGTGGGATAAACCTTTTGAAATACCTCATGTATTTCCAACATGTATTTGGTATGGTACTTATCTTTATTTTGGTCTAATCCAACAAGCACATTAAACTCTGATTAATTCAAAATTCAATCAATAGTAAGATATCAAATAATGGTAGCTCTTGTAATACTCGTTTTTTTCACTCACAAAACTCGAAACTAATAAAAACTTATGTAAAAGACATCAAATTCTTTCTATTCAACCTAAACTAGTGTTGCTTATACACATTTTATCTTGATTAAGCAATTTTTAATCAAAACTCTTAAAGCAGTGGCGGATCTTGTTATAGTTTGAGAAGGCCTTGGCTCCTCCAAAATTTTTAAAATCTCATTATTATTTGTATTTAATATATATTTATATATAAATACAACAAAATTTTCAACTTGACCCTCCCAAAACAAACTAAACTTATTTTATATTGACTCCCTCAATATCTCATGTCAAAATCCATCACTGTGTAAGTAAAAGTAAAGAAAAACAAAAAGATTGAAAGGGAAATATATTGAAGGGTTAGAGGCTAATGAAAGATGGAGTCAAAGTAAATGGCGCCTCACTATCTTTTCACAGTGATTTTGCTTTCGGCAATGACCGCATTCCCCACTTCGTAGGGTCCTAAACTCCTAATCTCAAAATCATGCTCTCTTCGTAGCTCTCAATTTTAGTGGATGCCTTTACGGATCCATTTTTATTTTTTCCTACACTTGATTGAATCACTACTCGTGTTTTGTTTGTTTTCTTCAGCCTCTCTCTCTCTCTCTCTCTCTCTCTCTCTCTCTCTCTCTCTCTCTCTCTCTCTCTCTCTCTCTCTCTCTCTCTCTCTCTCTCTCTCTCTCTCCTAATATCAATATATTAGTATTTTGTAAAATTTGCTGTCTGTATCTTCCACTTAAAAGGAAAACAGGGGAGCTTTTCCTTTTTGAAATCCAATGAACCAATTCAACTTCCACGAATATTGCTCATGAATGTGACATTCAAAACTGACTAGGTGCATTCTCTTCTTGCATGGGCATCGTGATGATATGAAAAGAGATAAAACTAGAGGGAACATGATTGTACGCTATATGACATATATTATTTTCTATTCCAGTGTTTCAAAGTAAGTATATATGGAAAGAAAAAAACGACAAAATTTAAAACGACTCAAATCATTTCATTTTTGACATATACATAATATGGATTGACCTATAGTTTGAATTTAATCAATATCATTTGATTTTGATCTCAATGGTTTGATTTTATCAAAGATGTTAGGTTTTATGAAAGAACTGACCATATCACTAAGACTTAATTTAATTTTTTTTTTTGGTTTTTCACCCCATATCCAGAGTTTTACTCTGACCAATCCGGGTTCGACCTATGTCGCGTACCAGGATATGATAGGTGAGTCTTCCAATTGGAACAGTTGCATACGCAAAGTCTCGAAACCGAGATCTACTTAAGTTGGAACAAATCGCTTATCACTCGATGCAATCCCACATTGATAAGGCTTAATTTAAATGATATAAGGGTAAACAAGAGAATAGATAAATGATATTAGATTCGACCCATATATTCCAAAATAGCATATCATCGATCGTTTTAACTTTTAAGTCTTGATTGTTTGATTGATTTAATTGAATTTTATTTATTATATTTTTTTAAGCATATATAACATTAAGTCCGTGAGAAAACGAGAGGGACATGACCATTGACAATTTGACAGACCCCAATGCATTACTTGCCTTTTCCATTTTAGTGTTTCAAGCAATTAAGGATGGATAAAGATACCACTAAAAATTCCAAATTCTCAAAAGGGATTGATGGATCCTTCCGATTTGATTTAAGCCTAATTATTAATTTCGCTTTTGTTATTATACATTGATTTCTTCTTTACGGAAAAGAAGAAATTCATATCGAGTTGTTTTTTTTTTTGGCCAAAAAAACAAATTCTTTGTTTATATTGAATAGAAATTCCTATCGAGTTGTTTGAGTTGGGGAATTGACGCTTGTAATTAAGTCGAATGGTTTGATAAAATTGAATTAGTTTTATGATGTTTCTTAAACATTTAAAAATGGCCGAAGATAGAAAAAGTTTATCATAAAGAAGCAATCATCATATTTAACGATAAACTCTTAATCGTTTGACATTGATTCATTGCACGAGTTTCGTTGTACAGATTTCCTAACCTTTCATGCCTTAACTTAAAGCATTGATGACTTCTTTTGACATTTTGAGCACAATTTGTTGGCTCTTTTTTATTTTTTGGTGTATGAGATGATGTCCTAAAAGGCTTACAATCTCATAGTAGGATTATCATTTATATTTTTATCTAATAATAATAGGAATAACCCTTCAAGGGATCATCAAGAATCAAGGTATCTCTTTGAGATATCTGAACTAAATTAATAAAAAAGTCTGCACATCTATTTTTTTTTTTATAGATATATTTCATTTCGATCACCCAACCCCTCTGATCAAAGCAATTGCATCTTGAGAGCTAGGACAGAGTACAGATGGGATGTTGGAAGGCCATCCTTAAAAAATTGGACAGCAATAGCTGCATCCAGTTCAACAATAACCCTGGTCAACCCCAATTGTTTCGCCAAAAAAAGTCCCGCTCTAACACCTTAAATTCCGCTGATAAACTAATGGAAGGTCCTAAACTCCTATGCAGAGAGTAAATCCTTTCACCCTCTGCCCGTTCCAATCCTGAAGTAATCCTCCCGCAAATGCCATTCCAAAACTTGCCTTGAAAGCACCATCTTTTTTGGCCCATTAGGATTATTATTATTAATTACTATTAAATTAGTTCCTAAGCTAATTTTATCTTATCATCCTATCAATTATCTATTCACTATATGAGGTTTCTGCTTGAATTTAAGTAATTAAACTTCATAACGTCTTTTTCTTAATATATATATATATATATATTTTTATAAATCTTCAAGTATCACCAACGTGGAATTGGATTGAGTGGTAAGCGGTTTGTTTCAGTTTAAATAGGTCTCGGGTTCGAGACCTTACGTATGCAGCTCTCATTGTTGAGAGACTTACCCACCATAGTCAGAAGCTCTAGATACCAGGTAATTCACTCTATTTTGGTGAGAAAAAAAAAATCTTCAGGTATCCAATAGTCATATTAAACCTACCAAAATAGAAATTGAGTCATATCAAACACTAAATTAAAAAAAAAAAGAAGAAAAACTCTTCAAAACTTAGGCTATGTTTGGTATGAGAAAACATTTTCTGTTTTCATTTTTTAAAAAATATAAAGAAACTATCATGTAAGATATGTGTTGTGAGGAGAAATGTACATATATTTTAGAAAATGAAAATGAAAATAGATCTAAAAATGAGATTAAAAAAAATTTGTTCTCAATATTAGGTCCATTATCATTTTCATTTTCTAAAACATACATATATTTCTATAAACTACAGATATCTATAAACTACACATATCTATATGGTGATTTCTTTGTATTTTTTAAAAAATAAAAACAGAAAATATTTTTATGTACCAAACATACCCTTAATTCCCTATCTATAAAACTCAATTTATTATCTTACTTAAAATACATCAAACTCCTTATATTCGACTCAATAGATAGTAGTCCATTTTCTTAATATCTTGATTCAAATTAAACTCCATCGACTCAATCGGCCTCCTTTTTTTTGTTAGGAATCATCGGCCCGTTGTTTATTAGATTTATAATGCCAAAATTGCCAATAGTATTTGCCTATGCCACATGATAGCGATTGTAGGTTCTAATATATTCCTCTCCCTAGCTAGCTTGTCAGTTTATGGCCGTCATTTTTAATATTATTATATTATCGCTGGCATTGCAAACCAATGTTCCTTTCACATGATGGCAATTTGGGGATTAGCATAATATGTAATTAATTATCTTAAATCCATCAACAAAATCCATTTGCTTATCCAGCTGTATTTTAGTTTTGATTACCATGCTTTTCATGATATAATTGAATTAATCATTAAGCAATGTTTAACATTTTAAATTAAATTAAATATTAGCCAATTGATTCAAGTAATTTAACATTTTTTTTTCTTTTTAAAAAATCTCGAATTCAAGTCTTATAAATAAAAAAAATCATTATTAGAAGAGTTTTATTCCTATAATTAGCTAACTTAACTCGAATAGGATTAATTATAGACCATTATTCAATGGTTAAACGGATACGGATATTTGTGATTCACACAAAATAAAATATTAAAATAATTATCCTTTTGTTTTATTTGCTACTACATACTTAAGTACTTAATATTCTTAAGGAATGAATTATTGCATTATATATATATATATATGTGTGTGTGTGTGTGTGTGTGATTGTGTGTGTATGTCCCTCAAAAATATATATATGTATGTGTTGGGGAGGAGGGTTTAAATATTTACCATTCAACAAACTAGCTCAAAAGAAAGCCAAATTAATTAATTATGAAAGCCAAAATATTTAATTATGTCAAATGAATTTTATTTTATACGTTATGTTGCTTTTCATTAACTGAATTTATGGCCATTGTCGGAACAATAGTTTGGAAACTTTGTTATGATCGATAAAAAGAGATTACTCTTGACATGCCAAAATTAATCTTGTTATTATTGGAAAATAAAAAAAAAATGCTATGTGTTATGAGATATTAAATGTTGAAGAACAATAAAGAACAAAAAATATGTTATGTGTTATGAAATATTGAATATTGAAGAACAATAAAGAATAAGAAATAAGAGAAAAGTAAGAGAATAGAGAGAATATTATTATTATAAAAAGAGGAAGAATACAACTAATGTTGAATTGTGTGAGATATGTTATAAAAGGTATGGGCCTCTCTATTTATAGTGAAGAACCCATTTACAAATAATATATGTTTAACCTAACTTCTAAGCCAAGTTTTCTTCCAAGCCAAGCAAAGCGATAATTCTTAAAATATTAGCTATATTCTCCTTGATTTTCTCTCTATTAATTCTCTTCAAGTATAGATTTATCTTCAAGACAAAGAAAAATGTGTTTAAGATGAAAAAGTCTATTATTCCATAACACTGTGAACATTTCCGTATAATTTTTTTATATATAATAATAGATATTCATATCTGTTTAACCATTTATGATTAATCCTGTTAAAAAAAAAAACATTCCTTTATATATATGTATATGTATATTGTAATTTACAAGGGCTTTCAAATTTTTAATTCCATTAATTATATCACACCACATAGATTGAGATTATTTTCAATTATTTGAGTTTTTTTTTTCTAAATTTTTTTTTTCATTAGATTATTTTTCGGAACTTGGTTGCGAGAATCAATTAGATTTGTACTTGTATAAAAATCAATGAAAATTAATAGTAATTATGTTGAGAATAGAATTGCAAGCATGAAAATCTCGTTTTGGTATGAGTAAAAATATGTTGTTGACATATATAAATACTGTACCAAATTGTTGGATGAGTGGAAGAACTCAATACTCTTTAAATAAAGTTTGACTTCAAGTTTTTATGAACAGAGAAAATAAAGTTTGACTTCAAGTTTTTATGAACAGAGAAAATAGATTTAGGAAAGTTTTCCCTAATTTGAAATCTCATGCGACTTAACTCTAAATTAGTCGAGATTCAAATGTGATTATCGATTGGAGGTTTATACCAAAAGCAAAAAATAAAAAGGACATATAATTACTCGTAAATCCCATATAATAATAATAAATAAGAAATAATTTTTATAAATGTTTATCTTTTAATAAATAGTGTGACGGTGAGATTATCCTAAATTTTATTAAAAGTTAAATATTAATCTAATAATGATCTGCTTAGCATCAGCTGGATTATTAGTAATTTTTTAGTAGCAATTAAGACCTAATTTTTGCGTGTAGTATGCACCAAAATTAGAGTAGAAATATATACTGTTTGGAAAGTATTAATTGTTTCATTGATTCGTTTTCTCATGACGTAACAATTATTTTTTTTTTTAAGATTAGATATTGAAGAAAAATGTGATATATATTGACAAAAATATTTTTGACTAATTTATTAAATTTCATTTTAATATTTTTTATTTATAAATTGGTAGAATTATATCTCTGAATTAAAATCTAAAAGTTACACGTCAAAGTAAGGAGTTCCAAATATTTGGAAAAGGAAGTCTTATAAATGGAAAAAATAATCTTGGAGATCCTCCTGGGTTTGGTGTTCAACATAACTCGACTCCGAATTAATTAAGACCCAATTTAGTTACCAGATACCAGAATGTTTATACTAAGCAAAAGAAAATGATAGAACAAGTAGCACAGGTTGTATGTTGCTGTACCCATAGGCGATACAGTTGGTCTCTCACATGTTGTCAACAAAAGAAAAAGAAGAATAAATTCAATTGCAAGTAAACTTTTCTCTTACTGGTTTCTTGTGCCCTGCAAATTCTTGTAATTCCTTCATTCCAGGTCAAATGTTTACTTGAACAATTAATAAAGCCATGAAACTAAGCAAGGAAGCATTCAAAGTCAATTCCATTGACGTGTCAATATGGTAGACTTATATATAAAGGAAAAATTAAGCTGCAAAATAAGTAAAATAAGATGGAAGAAAAAGCACAGCACTTTCCAAAGTCTAAGCTTCACAATATGCAAGCATTTATTTTTAAACAAAGCAGGAATAACAAGTCTTTCCCATAGTTGATATGCAAAAGCTTGCATTATTCTATACAGTTCCAAGTTTCTTTTTCTTTTTCCTCAAGCCAAGAACTTTTCCAGTAGGTTTCCAAAGAAGAAGCTTGTTTTGGCCCATCCACTAGTCTCAGCTTCAGCTGCTGCTTTAGCACTGGCCGGATCCTTCTTTACATTAAGCATCATTGTATGCCCGATTTCTTTGCGAAGTGCTTCGATCGTCTTTGTATCTACTGGATTCCCATAAGCATCTCTCACATAGAATACATTCACAGCTTGCTCCCCAACTGTTGAGACGCCTGCTCTTCGAACCGACAATCCATTCTCTCGGAGAATCCTTGTTACTTCAGACAACAATCCAACTCTATCCTTTGCACAAAGCTCCAAACTTAGGCCCTGCATTTGTTAAATCCATCTTAAATGACAGTAAAGTGGATGCTTCAACAGAAATAGAATAGTTTTTGTTGCTTTTCTAAGGACTTGTCAATGCAAAAAGCAGACAATGTTAGTCATCAATCTCATGACTTGTTTCATCAACAAAGGAAATCAAGCAAAGAGTAAATAAGAAAGGGAGGGTAAATTCCTCATTTCACTTATCACCTTGCTATGTTTATTGAAGGCAAAAAGGAAAAAATATGGCTGAATACCCAAGTTGCCCACTAAACTATACCTCTTCGGACATATTGACCCCACCTCAAACTATTATTCTAGGACAATTAATCCCTCAAACTACTATTTTGGAACAATTAAACCCCCCAAAGCTATTATTTTGGGACAATTAAGCCCTCAAAATTATAATTTTCAAATAAAGGATTCCCTTGAATTAAGGGCTACATTGTCCCAAAATAAAGTTTGCAGTGTTAATTGCCCAAAAATGAAAGTTTGAGGGGTCAATTGTCCCAAATAAAAGCTTATGGGCTTTTGTCCTTTTTGGTATACTTTGAGGGCTGATTTGGGTATTCAGCCGAAAAAATATTGAAGTTCACATATCCTGACTTCTTCAAGTTACCTGCATATATTTCACCCAACTTCTAGGGCCACTGCTAAATTTGTAAGCAAAAAGTGTCATGGGATGTAAATTCTAAGGTATCCATTAAAAGGAGAATAGGAACTAAGAGCTACTTTACCAAGTGGAAGATTTGATTGGTTACATACAGTTTTGTTAAGTGGAATTTGGCTTTCTTGCGCCTTTGATACATGCATTCATAATTTTAAATTTTCTAAGATGTATGAATTTACCCCTTCTGTACTGAACATGCATTTTGCTTGTTCTCAAAATTAGTTCCTCCGGAGCAATTTGTGTTTAGTTTGCTTCCTGTTCAAACAAACTTTTTTGGTGTTCTGTATAGCTCAATCATTTTTCGTTGGCATAACATCCATGTAGAATAAACTCATAAAAGTATGTGAATAGTGTTTTTCTCCTTTTCTCATAGATGAAGGAAAAGAACATTCCGCATACATCATCTTATTAAAAACTTGTGACTCTTTCTATCACGGAAAAAAGTTTCAAAGAATCACATATGCAATTACCAACAGCAAGAATAAGTTGCTCCGGGAATTGCTATTGAGCTTACACTAGCTATACAGTAGCAAAGATATTTTATAAGCGACGAAACATCTTTGTTTTCATAAATCATCTTCTTTTTGCATGGAATTTCTGACCACTAAAAAGCATTTAACACACTTGCATTTGGGGAATATTGGCAACTATTTTAACAGTTCAGATTAGATATTCAGAGAATGCAATGCAGCAGAACCATCTAGAAATTTAACTGTTAGCTAGAAACCAGAAGATGGACTCTATCATGCAGTATTCTGCTAAATTTGACAGAACATTTGAGTCAGCCATGCTACTCACCTCACTCACTCTTCTGTGTATTGCAGCTTCAAGACACTTAATAACCCTTTCTTTCTCACCTTCGGTATCAAGTGTGCAGCCATCCATGTGGCGAATAAAATATTCCTACAATTTCAAAGGCATTCAAATTTGAAGTTAACAGAGTGATAAAAGGAAGGATGTCATTATAGGAAGTTTACAATGAATGGCTGAGCTATGGAAACATAAGTGGTGCCAGTGCTAAATGCTATGTCAAGCAAGCCGGTTTACTTTAACACTCTTTGATATGCCCAGTTTTAAAAATTTTATTGTCCCAAACAAGTTAATAGCCGTTTGCAATTGAGCACTTCCCAAAATCCTTGTTGCATTCTCCATTTTAAAGGTCATCAATCTTTCAAATAAAAGTGGTGCTTATCGAATGTATATAACTGATTTATAAGACCGCAGATTGTAGAAAATGGAATAAAGTAGGTTTTACTCATAAATCCGATGTAGGCAATTTGGTTTCCTTTGCATAAGCAAAATAGAGTTTCCATTTTTCCTTTCTTTTCTTTTTCACTCTGTGTAAAATGAATTTTCACAAGGAAGTACTTCTGGTTCTTTTCTTTTGCAAAGCTGTACAAACGACAAGCATACCTGTGAGGCATAGGGACCATTGGATGAGATGTTGGCATGAAAAACTACATATTGCATGTCTGTGAGTGTACAGACAATGTCAAACATCAGCTTAGCTCGATCTTTGCACCGGACACTAACAACTGAGTACCCTTTCTCCTCACATCGCTCAACTGTGATCTTTGGTTTGAAGGATGGAGGATAGTCAACCTCAGTTGTCACTCCACCACCTTCATAATCCCTATCAGCAAATAGCATTTGGTGAAGCCGCCTATCAACATGTGTGAATCCCATGGAGAAGCTGGTACGAGCCATATTGTCATCATCCTCACAACCACGCAGGATGTGCTTAAGCTGCTCCTCCATTATAGACAGTCTGTTTGGATCATCAACAGCACGGCTCGTGGTATCATCATTCACATAGAGCACACATGCTATTCGTCGATTATGGGTCCATACTTCTGCAGCTGCCACATTAAAGTGAAGGTTGGCAAGGACAGCAGATATCTCAGATAAGAGACCTGGCCTGTCCCTTCCAATGAGTTCAATTGCTGTGTGATTTCCAACTGAGTGCACCCCAACACGTTTGCCAGGGCAATTTTTCATTCCATCTGTGGTATGGCCCATAGGTCCTAAAGCCTATTTTGAAAGGAAAACAATATAAGATGTAATACAAGAACAACGAAAGTGCATGCAATATGACACATGGAGAACAATGACAGGAAAGGGCTACTGAGGTTTTTATTTGCTGCTGTTTATCTTTTTCTTTTTTATAAATTATCATTATCTCTTCTGTTTCTTATTCATCTTTACCAGTAACAATAATGGGTTAGGGCCATTCATTTATGAGGAGAGGAGGTGTTATCTAAACACTTGATGTGTTTTTGAACAAGTGGCAAATGCTGCTCTTCATCCTTCACTCCATAATGATATATGAGAGGTGATAGAAGAAATGCCCAAAATGGAGCATTTCTGGCAACCAATACCACTAATGCATGTCTCCGTCAGTTCTGCACTGATCGAAACCAAATTGCCAGTAAATATAAGTCAGAAAAATAAATATATATCGAATTTGACAGTAGCTAGATCAAAGGGCTAAGGGTGAATAAACAGCAGTGGGCCTCAAGAAAGGGGGGGAAGAGGGAGAATTCATAATCCAGAAATAGTATAGTTAAGCAAAAGCCACTGTTTGATTCCCTCATCTATCTGCAGGACAGTTGCCCAAATGGAAAAATCAAACTATACTAAGTAATATTCCTGGCATCTTTATGCATAAAAGAAGATAAGTTTGAGAAAAAAAGATATGACATACCCTCTCTATGTAGTCAATGGTTTTTACATCAGTAATCTTTTTCCCTTGTTGATCAGTGACATGAAACACTGTTTGCAAAGAACAAAAAATGTCAAATACTCACTTATAATTAGGAAGAGAGAAGGGGAGTTGGGGCCCATGCGAAGAAGGGACAAAGGAAGTGGAGACAGATTAATAATGGAGGGACATAATGTTATTGTCCTCCTGTAACCATACAACTAATGCTTATCCATATGTTAGAAATAAAAACAAGAGTGAAACGGCACCCTAATTTATTGTTTAATAAGGAACCTTTGTGCAAAAATCTATTGCAAGCATAATTTAGCCACTGAGCTCTAAAGCCTAGCATAACACATCAATAATAGTATATCCATACCATCCATGAACCATCCGCCATCAGAGGAGACATAGGCTTTGGTAATAATAAAGTCGAGGTCTGTTAGTATTTGTACAACTTCCAGGAGTATTCCAGGTTTATTCACGCTGTCAACCTATACGTACATAATGAATTAGCTGTTGGCACTATTGTTAGATAGCACCCCTTGAAAGCCAATGAGGCATAAGCTTTAATTTTGTTGAAATTTACCTTTATAACTGTACATTCTCTGCAACTAGTGTTGTCGACAGACACCCTGCTGGAAACAAGTACGAGAAAAAGAGTTATAACTATGGAAAGATGTGACCTGCTAAAATGCATCGAAGGCTGTTGTACCATGACCTGTCATCTTGTATAGAAAAAACTCAAAACATCAAAATACAATTTGGTCACATATAATGTTCATTATGCATATTTTAGCAAACTTTGAAACCAAGGAACTATTGTTTTAATCATCAAGTTTATTGACCTTAGTTGCTTTTTTTGGAACAAAAAACGATAATTGATCTTAGACAAAGAGTATAGAGAAAGAAACAGAACCTTGGGGGATTGATTCTGACACTCAGGTTCTCATATTCGGGATCAAAGTAGGGCCAACAAACTTTCGCCATGTAAACCACAGCTTCACAAGAAAGCTAGATGTGTTTCTCTTTCTGCGTCACAACAGACAGAAGCTCAGTTAACAGGTGATATACATTAATTATCAAGAAAAATATCTATCATGCCCTCTCCTCTAAAGAATAAATTCACTTAAACATGTAGATACAATATGCTATTATGATGAGTCAATCATCTGGGAACCTGTAAGAGTATTCACATGCCTAATTAACCCCTAAAAGTAACATGGTCAGGATATGTTTCTACAATTTTCTGCCAGAAACATGGTAAATGACCATCTAAGTTCTCTGTTGACACTCGATTTCAAACTAAAATGTTAGAAACAATGCAATGTTTTTAAACTTTTGTTTAATGAACAAAGAAATTGAGAAAGATTATGAAACAGCATGCAACATAGGCGGAATTATAGGAGCTGCAAATGTCAACCATAGACAACATTTTCAATCTTTGTCTAAGAGAGCGAGAGAAATACCGTTTTTGAAGAAGACAAGAAAGGGCTTCTTGGTGATTTAGCTTGTACTTAAGGTTGCCTACAGTGGCAATCCTTTATTGATCGAAATCAAGTTCACATTATTACTGCAAATGTCTGCAATAAGGTGCAGGACAAATAAATAAATAGAGCAAATACATTGTCATTACAAACCTAGCAATACACGCAATTTCAAATCTTTATAGAATCATTATAGGGACCTCTGTCCATGTATAGATCACAAAATATGACCTTATGAGAATGCCATTTTCTTCCATTTTCAGGTGATATACGTTGCAATGACAAAACCCTTTTGATTCAGAAGTTTTTATGACAGATGTGCTGCTTTCCATTTACATCCTCTATTCTTCTGTGTGCTTGTCCAAACTTCATAGACCAATAGATTTTCATTTCAGGGAAAGAAGATTTTCAAGGAATTTAATGCAATCATGCAACAGAGAACTTGCTTCATCTATCATACATCAATTACTATACACTGTAAAGGGAATTCTCAGCGCTTGCTAAGTATGATTAACTTCACCAATATATATGTGACCTTTCCACTTTAAATATCACTAAAGAAGCCTCTATAAGATTCAGAAAACTTGGAACAAATCACAGAGAAATTCGCCTTACGATAGACAGACGGTACTGAAAATAAAAAAGGATTAATCCAAGAACAGTTCTTAATATCCCACTGCTCTGGAAAACGAATTAGCCTTTTGAATCCCAGAATAAAAAAACAGATACCTTAGTCAAAAAGTAGAAACACTCATTTTTCCGCATCAAATATGCACATATTACACGCCCTTTGATATATCGATTCATATATGGTTGGGTTGGTGTCACATTTTGGGCCCCACAAGCCCAACACAGTCCATGATCAGAATTAATACTACCCTAAGGGCAAAAGTTAAGAACAAAAATAGACCAAAACGATACTGAATTGACATAAGGATTTGATTCTTAACATATTTTACTTTTCCCCTATCCACCGAATCCCAACAGTCTATCTACTGCAAGAAGAGCTCAAGATTATTGTGTTATCCGAGCCATCATTTCCAGAAATGATAGAGAAACCATATAAAGGTTTCTTTATTTAGAACAAGAAATGGAAGACTTTGAAACTTGTTGGACCGCTCTAGAAACATGTGATTAAGTAGAGAAAACAAAATTTGCTAGATTTACTGGGGAACTTTAGATGGTGCACATGAATTTTGTTTCTTTCTAACTAATAGTACTGTTGCTTGCACGTTGAAAGAAAAATCTCTGGACAACTTACCAGTGAAAGATTATTCGTCAGTATTCACTCATCAGTCACCAAATTTTAACCCAAGAAAGAGAAATTAAATAAAATTTTCAAGAATCAATCAAAGCTTGAAAATTGAGAGATTGATGCAAATTTCATATACTCCACATGTTATCACAACATACCAAAAAGAAGCTGATTGCTTTTATCAGAGTTCTACCAAAAGGAAAGAAGGAAAAAAAAAAAGGCCACTAAATATTGAACGAAACCTGCAAATTCTCAGTAGAGAAAACACAGAAATACCGAATATTCATCAAACTTCCATTGAAACAAAGGGAATAATCTTCTTTCTAAAGAAGCAAGAAAGAATAAATGGAAACTTCGGGTTTAAAAAGGTTACTCAACTGGAAAACAGACAAATTTCATGCAAAATACAAAAACCAAATAGAAAACACAGATTACACGTTAGAGAACAGGTGGCAGGCGACAGGAGAGACTCTAAAAGCAGCAAAGATGTAAGTTTTACCTTTGAAATTCTCTTGAACAGCTAACTTAGCTTCGCCTTCTTCTTCACATTCTCTGTATAAGAAAACAGAAGAAGAGAAGCTTGTTTTCTCTTGGGTTCCAATGAATCTGTTAAAAAAGAGATTTGGGTTTTCACTATGCTTTGTTCTGTATGCCTTTCTACGTTGGAATACCACTTTCACCACAACATGCTCCTCTGCTCTGCTTTCTCTGTCTCTGTCTCTCAAAATTCCTGTCTTTATTTTTATTATAATAGTACTAATTTATAATGATATCTTATCTGGGCAATGGGAGCTCAGAAAAATGAGAGACCTAGAGAGAGAAATTGAAGTGGCCTTGACATTTACTAAATATATTTGGGTATTATATTCTGTTTAACAATAATCGATTAAAAATATTTCAGTTAATTACGCAGATATGACGCGGCGACCAAACATACGCCCTGCTTCTGCCGTAAGGGTATGTTGTAACCCACTCTCAGTTGCGCGCGTAAACCCTAACATCGCCCTCACTGTGGCTGAGTTTGATAGGATGATGAGATTGGTTCTATGAGATTAATATAGTAAAATTAGTTACTGTAGTGATAAGGTTAAAATTATAATGATAAAAAAAATTAATGATGAAAAAATATATATTTGATAAAACAACAGTAAGAATGAAATTAAAATAAGAAATGATCAAAAGATATCAATTAATGAAAGACAAACCTTTTAACAAAAAAAAATAAAAAGAACGCGGAGGATTTTTGGGGGAAAATCACCCCAAGCACCATTGAGATTTTCACCCCACCAGTGCGTTTGGGGTCTACCATGCAGGCAAATCCCACAATGCTGGTGGAGTACTTAAGCCTCCGGTGGTGACGTTTTAGTGCATTTGGGGCCCAAATGCACTGAAAATGCCCTCCCAAATAGGGCCTATGTAAAAATAAAGAATCACAGCGCTAGTAGAGTAGTCAAGGTATCTATTAATTTTGAAGTATTAGTGCCCCAATTTTATAATTTTATAATTGTTCGATTGAATTTCAAAATTACTACTTGAACCCTATCCTAATTTAATTAACAACTAGTAAATATCAAAACTCAGTAATGGTAAGCTCGTATCGAATCCATATTATCCATAATTATTCAATCATAATAAAGAACTATATGAGAATTTATCATGGAGTTTACACTTATAAATGGTGAACTTCTATATAATTTTTTATTGTTATTAAATAATTATAGAATTGAAGGAAAAATAATTATAAATGATATAGATTCGCTTATTTCATACTTTGTTGGATCCCTTCACCTTTAAATCCGTGTTTAAGTGACACAAATGAGGGGAAAATATCAAGCTTTTGCCATAAAAGAAAGAGAAGAAGGAGAAATTATTAAGTAGGCTGAGTATACCACGTCATCTATAGGTCAGACCAATAAATTTATGCCAACTCAAAAAATTTTCTAAAATTAAGGCACTAATTTGACAAAGGTTTAGCCCCACGTTACAAAAAAAGAGAATTTAAAAGGTAAGTCTTTAAATTTTAGGCTATAATTGTGGTAGGGTTTTAGTAATTGTATCAAAATCCTTGAGTTGGCATAACTTCATTGGTCGGACCTATAAATAACGTGATACACCATACCTACCTAATAATTTCTCAAGAAAAAGAGAGAGTTATGATTTTGGTGAAGAAGAAAGTAAATAGTTGCTAGTAAAAAAATACTTTTATATTATTAATTAATGATTAAGTGAAAAGAGTTACCTCTTAATAGAATTTAATGTACTTTTGATTCAAATTGTGAAATAGTATACTCAAAGGATTTATAATCAAAGTCAAATAGTCAAATATCCTAAAACCAACCCGAACTCGATTATAAAATATCTTAATTCCACTTAAATGAGTCAACATGTAGTGCAAGATACTGATCTATCAACGGTAAAAGTACTTCACAGGTCCCTCTACTATAAGAAAATATTCAATTTAGTCCCTGTACTACAATTTGGGTCAATTTAGTCCTTTTATTATCAGAAATTGAACAAATTAATCCTTATTATTAAAAAAAGTTAACTTTTACTATTAAAATTGATGATGTGGTAGTGCCACATCATCAGAGTGCTGATGTGTCATTGCCACGTCATCACAAATGCTGACGTGGCATGCCATGTCAGAAATGTTAATTAATAAAATTTTAAGAAGGATTAATTTGTTTAATTGCAAATAGTATAGGGACTAAATTAAACAAATTTATATAGTACATGGACTAAATTGAACAAAAATATAAAATCTAAGGACTTACTGAAAACTTTAACAACAATACTTGAAAACTTTTTCTAAAGTTATATACAAATTTATATAGTATAGAATTATTAATTGAATGTATTTATATAATTAATGGTAGGAAGGAAGTGAAAATAAATTAATAAATCAAAAGTGTATACTATATTTTCTTTTTTTTTATTATAAAATGTTAAACATTGATTAGTAATTATATGAAGAAAAAAAATTCAATATTATATAAATTGCCACTTGTTCTAAAGATTTTTGTTTAATTTTTACTTATTTAAAAATTAATTTTCATACATTTAAAATATAAAATTATTAAAATTAAAGAAAACTATATTTAAATTCAAATGTAACTTTATTTAATTTTTAATAGTTTTATATGTAGAATTTATTAAAAAATTGACCTACTAGAAACATAAAATCTAAACAAATATTTTTATAACACGTATCTATTTATATAATATAATATTGAACAATTTTTCTTAAATTATTGTAAGTAGATATAATTATCATTTAAGATATTTTTATGTAATGAATGATAGGAAGAAAGTAAAAATAAATTAATAAACCTAAATGATTATGTATATATTTTGAATATGATTATAATAAACAATGATTTTTTCAATTTTTTTATAAAAGTGCTCCACATGTCTTCTATTAGAAAAATAAAAACTAAATAAATATTTTTAAAACATGTGCCTCTTTATATAATACTGAACACTTTTTATTCATATAATTAGTAACGAATGTTTAATTTTTTATAATAAAAAATATATAACACAGTATAATACTTTTGATTTATTAATTTATTTCCACTTTCTATCATTAATTATATAAAAACACATTCAATTAATAATTCTATACCATATAAATTTGAATATAAGTTTAGAAAAAATTTCCAAGTATTGATGTTAAAGTTTCTAGTAAGTCCTTATACTATATATTTTTGTTCAATTTAATCCCTATACTATATAAATTTATTTAATTTAATCCCTATATTATTTGTAATTATACAAATTAGTCCTTCTAAAAATTTTATTAATTTACATTTTTGACGTGGCATGCCACGTCAGCATTTATGATGACGTGACAATGACATGTCAGCACTGTGATGACGTGGCACCACCACGTCATCAATTTTAATAGTAAAAATCGACTTTTTTAGTAATAGAAATTAATTTGTTCAATTTCTGATAATAGAGGGACTAAATTGACCTAAATTATAGTACAAGGACTAATTTAAACATTTTTCTATAATAGAAAGACTTGTAGGGTACTTTTACCATCTATCAACTATAACTTCTCATCTTCACTTGGTAGTTTTTATGTAGATGGTTGCGCGTGGATGTAATAGAGGCTACTGAGGAGCGTGAAGTACACATTTGGGCAGTGGGTTGTAGATTTTGGCACGGAGCTGCGCTGCCGGTGGCCAATGTACCTTTGCATTTAAAATTACAATAAAGGACCCCATCTATTTTGAGATGACTAAAAAGCCCCAATGGCTACAAGAAAAATTGTCTACCGTTAATCTGCAAGCAGCCGCTGCTAAAGATGGAGATGATGGGATGGTTAGGGTCCATTTAAGCTTTTCCGCGAATGTCTGTACAGTGGAGCATAAAAACTAGGACCATTTTTTGCCCTTTTTATTTTTTATTTTTGGCCTTTTTAGATGACTATAAAAGATTAAGAATGGTTTACACAGAAATGGAGGGTAGGGCCCTTACTCGGCTTAAAGGCGACAATCGTGAACATGTGGCACAATTCTCATCTTAATTGAACTCCCAAATCCAATCTCTTTTGTTCTAGCATCAAAAGAGAGAACTTGCTGCCAATCATGATGAAGATCCATTTTTCTTTTCTTTTTATTTTTTTTCTTGTTATATGAAAAAAATATAAATTTATTTTTTTTCCTACCTATTTTCTTTTGTTATTTATTTTTTTTCTTATTATTTTATTCCTTCCTATGTTTTTTTCTTCTTATTTTTTTTCTTGTTACCAAAAATAATAAAGAAAATATAAATTTATTTCTTTTTTTACCTATTTTCTTTCGTTACTTATTTTTTTTCCTTATTATTTTCTTCCCTCCTACCAAACATAGACTTAAAGGAAGATAATTATTTGATCTTGAAAGGAAGATAATTATTGAAGCATATCTGTATAGACTAGGAGCGTAAAATGCCAATTTTGTCGTGGTGGTTTCAGGCTACTTTAGCACAGTTTTAGATTTAAGATAATTCAGGTGATCATATTTAGATCTTATTCAGGAAGTGATCACTTTAACACGTTTTCTTCAAGTTTGAGTTTCGTTTTTCATTTTTTTTTGTTTATTCTGAAATAATTTCAAATTCAAGATTTTATCAAGAAGTGTCGATTGAGATAATAATTTAGGTAATCATATTAAAATATTATGAAAGATATAATCATTTTAACTCATTTTCTAGAAGTTTTATACTATGTAAGATGTAATAATTTTAATGCGTTTTCTTCAAGTTTGAGCTTTTTTTTCCCCCTTCTTTGTCTATGCTGATCAGATAATTTCAAGTTCACAATCTTATTGATAAGTGTCAGTTGAGGTGATAATTCAAGTAATCATATTTAGATCTTATGAAAGATGTAATCATTTTAACGCACGCATTTTCTTCAAGTTTGAGTTTGTTTTTTTTTTTTGGGTATGAGCTCAAATAGTTTCAAGTTAAAGATTTCATCTATAAGTGTCAACTGAGGGTGATGATGATCTATACCTTGATGAGAATGAGAACACAAATTCAATGCCTAAAAAGCATACTTACTACGATGGTTTAATCTTTCATATTCTTAATTAGAAAGAGTAATGATCCCATGGACTCGATTCAATGAGAGTTATCATAAAATCAAAATATGGTATAATTATAATCACATATTTAAAATAAACCCTACTCCAATAATGTCATTAACTATGAAACTTACCATGAAAATTTTAAAAATTTTTATTTAGGGCTAAACTTTTTTAAACTCGTGGGTAAACTTTATGCCACGTCTTGATTCTATAATAATTCCTATGGAACTAAGTCCGTATGATCATTTCTCAATTCAAAAGTGATTAATTTTAGATTAATAGACTTGGAGATAGTCTTAATTAAACAAAAAGAAGTTTGGGATTTTTATTTTCTTGATCAAATCAAGGGTTGGATTTAAGCCTTTGTAGATGGACTTTTGAGCTTGGATTCATTTTGCTAGGTCTAATCTTATATAGGGTTGTGCTATTTACTTTAGGAAAATAAAATAAAACTTAACCAATGGTTGACGTTATTAAACTTTAAGGATTCGAAAATAAAGTGGAAATTGAAAGATATTTATTTGGTTGCCTTTTTTATAAGATAATTTGGCAATGGGATATATAGTTGAGACAGTTGAGCATTTTGATGAAAAGATAAGGGACATCGGGGGTAGTTGAACTACAGTTATAAGTTGATGGAGGCAAGGGTAAAGAGAAATGAAATATCCTAGGGATAAGCAATTAGAGGTGCAGCTTAAAAAGGCGTGGACTAATGAATCCTACTTTTCCATTTAATTGGAACCAAGAGAAACGGAATCCAATTCCCAACCTTAGTTTAAATTCATTTTAGAACCTAAACGTCACTCGGTATTTTCAGAATTTCATAGGTTTTCCACAGAAGCATGCTTTTCTCTTTTCTTTTCTTTTTGAAAGAATCGGGATCACATGCTTCCAAACACCCCCTTTCTGTTTTTTAATCGGAATTTGATGCTTTTTGTTGCCTAAAAAATGCCACACTTGTTGTATATTTTTGTTGAAATGGATTAGCTTTTTGGCATCAAAAGTTTGATAATCCTTTTCTTAATTAGTGATTAGGGAATGATCAACAATTAGGGGTTAAATGATGCTGGAGAATCATATATACATCCCAATTGAAATTGGCGAAGGAGATATAAATTGATGCCTTTTAATTTATCAAGCATCTCTGCCTGTCTCTTTGATTGAAACTTGGTCCTAAGTTATGAAACTTTTGATGATCCTAGTGGGAAGAGTTAAATCTTTGGACACATGGGTGCGAATCTTATTTTTGGTGGTCTAGATTTTGATATAAGAAATTGGTACGATAAAAACGGAAGAAAATACTATATATTTTTTTGGTGGAGAAGAAAATATACTTTTACATTCATATAGATTGTATTGTTTTATTCGAACATTTTTATCTCACCTGATGTGATAATAATTTATTGGTTTCATTATAATACCAAATTTATAAATTAATTATTGGTTTAATATGCAAAAATAACTCTCAAATTTATAAGAAACTGTTATTTTAATCATCTAACTTTTATTTCAATAAAACTTTTGACCCTTATATACACTTCTATTTTTTTTTGAGGAAATATACTTCTATTTTTTGAACAATATAACATTGGTGTTGATATGACGTAACATAGAAATTTCACATATCAGTTTTTGGGTATGTTACATCAGCCCTAAAGATAACGTTGTTATAAAAAAAAAATCAAAATACGAATACCAAAAGTTCTAAAATAAAACTTGGAGGGCTAAAATAATAATTTGATACAAGCTTCAAATCCATTATGTATATTAAGCCATTAATTAATTTATTTAGGAATTAATATATTTAAAATGGCTTAATATATAAAATGATACTCGAATTTATACGAAACTATCATTTTAACCCTTGAACCCTTATTTTAGATTTTTTTACCCTCAAACTTTAATTTTTTAAATAATATAACCCTACTGATATGGCTTACTCAAGTATTGACACATAAAATTTTTATGTTACATCACATCAGTACCAAGGATTACATTAATTAATTAAAAAAATCAAAGTTTAAAGGCAAAAAAATCTAAAATAAAAGGTAAAAGGCTAAAATGATAATTTCGTACAAATTTGAGAGCTATTTTGTGTTTTAAGCTATTCAAAATCTAAATTCATCTAATATCATACCATGAATAAATTACATATATTAATTTGAGAGAGAAGTAGGTGTGGTTGGCATTCTTTGTATGGAGGCATGCATGGGTTAAAATCAAATCAAATTCTTTTAGCAAAGGATTTTGAATTCCAAACCATTGGGGTATTCCAATAGTTTAGTTAGCATAAGAAAAGAATTTTATTTAATTTTGGAGGTTTAATACAGTTTAAATGATAAAAAGAATAAGGTGAGATTATGATTTATTTACGAAATAATAAAGCAAGAAACAATCTGTGTTTGTCATGATTTTATTATAACTGGATGAACATTCACTCACGATCAGTTTTAAATGTAGGATTAAAGACTTCAAGATTCTAAGACTTTCTTCGTATCACTGAGACAATATCCCAGAGATAGATCTCATTAATGTTCGTTCCATTACATGTCCACATTTAATTTCTTGGTAATTTGAACAATTGGAAATATTTCCACAAATTTGGCCCTTCTATCAAATCTTGATCATGACAAATTCACAACGCTTTGCAGTATATAAATTTCCTCTGCTTTTTTTCTTCTCAAAGAAAAATCCATATTATATATTTGTTTTTATTTTCTAAAATATATATTCATTATTCTTGACTAAACATATATATATATATATATATATATTCTAAATAATGATTTTATTTTTGTATTTTTAAAAAAATGAAAATGTAAATTATTTTTTTCTTTCTAAACATATATAACCTGATTCTTTTTTTTTTCTCGGTTTAACCTGATTCTACTTTGAGTTTCCTTTTTATAGTTATCGAACGATTAAGGGGCCGAACAAAGGGCAGAATCAAGGTAAAAGCCAAAAAAACCTTGTTCAATATTTGCCGAAAAATAAAATTGCCACTAACAAATTAATGAAAAAAAAAACCCAGAAACCTCATTATCAAGAAAAAGGACAAAAACAAAAACAAAGTTGCAAAGGTTGAAGAACATTCAAGCATCTGAGCCGTCCACCACATGTTTGAAGGACACCAACACTCAATATTTGTTTCATGGCTAGTGGCCTCTTCTTATTTAATATCTCGATCCCTACAACAAAACGGAAAAAGGAAAAAATATATAATAAAATATATATATGCATATGAAATATCCTTGTCAATGAAATTTCAACAATATTCAATATAGATTTCCAGAATATATATAACAACGAAACAGCATGCAATATCTCGAATACGTACAGACGAATTTAACCAGGTGCTCAAATATAGGCCCCCTTTTTCTCTGCCTTTTTTTTTTGGGGATTCTTTGATGTGATTTATAAAGAGGATTTTTTTTCTTTTTCTGGTACTGTTGTAGTAGTTTATTGAAGTACAATACTTTTGTTTTAAAATATACAAAGATAGTTATGGAGCATATATATATATAGTACATTTATATATTTGTTGAACACAATTTATGTTTCATAATTAGTTGCTAATGAAAGTCATCAGTTGAAACAAAACATACCGAAGTGAAAGTAAAAAGGTGATGTACATTGTTAGACATTAATGAAGAAGCTTCGAAATTCAAAATAATTGATAAGATAATTAAAGTAAAATTTAGATTTACAAATAAAAGAGAAAGATACGATTGAATTTATTTAATTTTCAGTATTATCTATTTAATTTTATTTACATGATGAATATAAGAAAAAGGAAAAAGTTGTAAACATTCTCATTGGCCATCACTTAATTATTGACCATATGGCAGTTAAGTTGGCCAAAAACTGTTTAATTATTATTAAAATGAAAAAGTCTACACTACCATAATAAGCTTTGCAACAACGGTTCAATTTTGGACGGGTGGCATGCATGGATCCCTCTAAAATCTTATAAAATCAGGATTTTATACCATTCTCCAATCCTTAATTTGAAAGTTCCGGGTATATCTTTTCTCCTCCAAGCTAGTGCATATATAATTATGAGTTGGCCACTTTCCACCATTGTTGGGGCACTTTGTTAGTTGAAACTTTATATATTTTTTGTGGTCCACTTGGGACCTAGGGCCATGCTTGCTTCAAGTTGCAATAGATTAAAGAGATGGGGAAGTTACAACCAAGACTAGAAAAACTTTGTTTTCATTTTCATGGTTGAATGGCTGCCTTCTCTCTTTGCTGCTGCATCTAGCTACTGCAATCAAACATTATTATAGAGTAATCTCTATTCTTCAAACCCATTACTGGAAGTTTGAGATGAATTATTGATTGGAAAAAGAAAGGGTCCAAGGCAAATGGTATGGAGATCAAACACTTTAAATGGTGTTCTTGCTAAACTGATGAAGTCTGTTCTGATACTAGGATCACATGCTTAAACCATACGGAGTAAGCCAAAGGCCAACGATTAATTATTCCCGAGGAAGCCCCACCTTGTGGGAAGCACTGTGGTTTGGTCAAACTTAATGGAGCTACAGCAAACACATGTTTGGTGATGCTGATGATGATCCGTTGAACCTTCCTTATCTTATTTTTATTTTGGCCATGGCTTTGATTTTAGCCCACAATTCCAGTGTAGTATGCATGAAGTGACTGAACACTTTAAATCTGATTAGCTAGTTGCACTTGCATGGCATAATCATCTGCCTCGAGTGTTGGATCTGCCGACTTTTCAAAGTTTTTTTGTTTTTGTTTTTTTTTTTGTATGCATAGGAAGTAGGGAAAGAGATTTACTTAGAAAATGAAACATTTCAAACCCAAAACCTCTCCTACGAATTTCTTCAACATCTAATCAACTCAACTAGAGGGGGAATTCACTTTTTAGGACTTTTCCCTGTACTATCTTCTTTACAGTCAATGCCTTCTGCTAAATGGCTAATAATGTGCTCATTTAGTGAAACACTGGACAAGTTTCTGTGATTCTTTGAAAAGGCACAGATGATTTGCATCTAATTGTCCCAAGTCAGAAAATCTAGTTACGTATTGCATTAATAAATCTTGGGAAGGTAATATCAAGGGGTGTTGTATAATCAATGGCACAAATGTTCCTTCTTGGCTCTTGCACTATGTAAGTGAGGTGACAAAGTGAACCCGAAGTTAAAAAATTTAAGCCCGAATCCGTCCAACATTTAGTAGACCATAAAAGTCAAACACCTAAACTTGTAGAAACCCAAATCCAAAAATACTTGAACTTTGCGTAAAACATAATTTGGGACTCAAAACTATCAAACCTGAGATTGACCTGAGCCTGAAGCCGAAACAACTTGAACCTGTAACAGGCTCAAGGCAGAAACAATTTGAATTTGAAGTGATACGAACCCAAAATGACCTAATTGGAGACCCGCATATCCGCCCGTTTGCCACCTCCACAAGACTGCAACCTAAATTACCGGCAGAAATGATGTCTTTTGACATTTTCATCTGGAGTAAAATATTCTGTTTAGATCAGTTAATTCTTATCACTTAGCTGGCCAGAAAATTCTTTCTACAATCAGATTTCATGTGTTATAGCCTTATTAGCAATCTCAGGAAAAGCATCCACTTGCAGTTAAGGTTTTAATCCCGGTTCTAATAAGAAAGGCATCAATCAGGGCGCAAGTGTGGGAAATCGAGAAAGCAAGACCATAAGAAATGTTCGGATGCGCTGCCACTAAAACTGTCATCTGTAACAATATATTTTGTACATCGGTATTTCCTTTTAGACTATAACACTGATCAAATGTGTTACTAGGATTAGGAATTTACAAAATGATATGATACATTGGTTTTCCCTTTTCATGTTGATGGCGGAAAATTAAATGTCAACTTCCATGCTTTAAGATCCTATATTCAGATGAAATTTTAATAATATATCGTGTATAGAAGCTATCGGCTAACTAGAATAGGAAAAATTGAAAATGGTACCAAAAAAATGAAAATAAGGTCGTTCTTCTTCGTCACTTAATTTGTATAACGAGCTGGCAGAAACTTCTCCCTCAAGCGGCAAGCATGATTACTTTCTCCTTCAAGAAGGCTCAAAACCTGTGGGGTAAATTGATCAATTCCATATCAATATATTCAAGCACAGAAATGAAAGCAGGTTATAATTAGCAGACACCAGGATTTCCATTCAGGCCAGAATACAATTTTCCACACATCAATCAAAATTTCTGATGAGAACTTTATGGAAGAAATTCCAAAATTTTGGACCCTTGGTTCTGTTAAGATGAGTATTTGAGCTCCGAAACATTGTTATGGAAGTAAATTATATGATGATGCTCTTGTTTTGAAGATAAATTGTTTCACTTAGACCCGTTCCCTTTGAAGAAAGATGCAACTTAAAGTAAAAGTTCTGATATTAAAACGATGTGGAAGCAGGAGGGCCATAATTACCTCCCCCATTGATGGCCTCATTTCGGGGCTTCTTTGCACGCATAAGTAAGCTGTCTTAGACATGACGTAGAGCTGATACATGTCGCATGATTCTTTTAAATGAGGATCAATGAGCTCATGTAGTGCAAGATTTTCGATCAGTGGTTCTGCCTAATTGGTCAAATAGCATCAGAACAATGAAAATAAGTGAAACATTGATTAATCATGATGAACAGACAAAATGCTATAAAAGTTGAAAAACTTCTGGCAAAACAGACCAACATACCCACTGTCTCAAAGATAAATTGTTTCCTTCATTTTTCCAATCAATTACCCTACGTCCCGATATAAGTTGTAGCAGAACTATCCCAAATGCATATATATCTGTCCTCACTGAAACAAATCCATTCTCTGCGTACTCTGGAGCAAGGTATCTACAGGAACCAAAAGCCCAATTACACTAGTTTTACCATAAAAAATCAGGCAGGCGGAAATCAACACGTCAATGACTGCATTTTGATTAGAGGTGACAAAATGATGGGAACCCGAAAACCTGTATGAATCCGAATTCGACAAAAAAAACTCAATGACCCGAACTTGAATTTGAAGTGGCTCAAAACCAAAATTACCTGAATCCAACAAAGTCCGAGCCCAAACCCGACTTGAGCCCGAGCCCGAGCCTGAGTCCGACTTGAACCTGAACTTGAATTTAATATTAAAAAAAGTAATCTTATAATTTTTTTTATAATACTTTATTTAAGACCATAATTTTAGTTTTAATATTTATAATTATTTAAAATAATGTATTCTCTTTTTTTTCTTAATATTATTACTAGTTATGTATTATATCTTGTAAGTTATTAAACTATTATTTTCTTTAAGATAATATATAGTAGTAATTTAATTAAGAAAAAAAATTAAATTGATGAATTACTATTAATTACATTTCTAAAATATGTCGATTGGTTAATTATCATCATCATTTAATAAATATAAAAATATTTAATTAAAAATAATAAAGAGTTTTAATTTAACTCAACAATATAACAAGATATTTCTTAAATATGTTCGAAAAAAAGGATATTTTAGATGGTTGAAAAGTTTAACAATATTCATACTTTTATGAATTATATTTTATATATATAAGGATATTAAATTAATAAATAATTTTAATATTTAATAATTAAAATTAATCTTACTAAAAATCATTAATTATTAATGTGAATTAGTAATTAAGTAATTTTTTATCTTCTAATACTCAATGATAAAATAATTACTCATTCCATTCCTAAATAATAGTCGTTTAAAGTTGTTACATAATGATTAAGGAAGTTAATAAATATCCTAAAATCTATATAAAAAATTAACTATGTAACTAAACTACCATTTTTTTGAGATTGTAAATTACTTAAAAATTTATTAAAATAACTTGAAAATAGTATAAAGGGAGAAGGGTAAAATTGATAAAAAAAAGCAATAAAAACTTTCTTGATTTTGTAAAATGACAAGTAATTTGGAATAAAAAAATTTTCTAAAATGATTATTTTTTAGGAAGGGAATGAGTAATAACTTTCCAGTTCCCTTTCATCTAAACTCATATTAATCATTGGATAATAAATACTTTTTAAAATTATCCAATAAATACTACTCTCTATTCCTAAATAATAACCGTTTAAGGTTGTTACATACACACTCTATATCAAAATATATGTCACTTTTAATTATTTCACAAGACTAAGAAAAGCAGTTTATTTGGGGTTAAAATTAATGTAATTTTCATTTACTTCCCTATTTTACCACTATAACTTTTCTCTCACTCATTGAATAAAGAGAGGAAACATGAACTAAATATATGAGGCTTTCAATCTTACAAGGGTAGTTTTAAAAATACAATAATATTATCTTCATTTTGTTAAAAAGTGACAAATAGTTTAGGACAAAAAAATTTCTCAAAAGTGACATATATTTTGAGACAGAGAGAGTAAGGATTAAAAAAGTTAATAAATCTCCTAAAATCTAGACAAAAAATTAGCTATGTTACTAAACTATAATTTTCTTGAGATTTTAAATTACTTAAAAACTCATTAAAGTAACTTGAAAATAGTGTTGAGAAAGGATGATAAAATTGATAAAAAAGTAATAAATGCTTTTTTGATTTTGTAAAACGACAATTAATTGGAAAGAAAAATAACTTGTTAAAACGACTATTATTTAGGAATTGAAGGAATACTTCTTAAATAAATGAAAAATGAAAAATAGTAAAATAAAATTTGACTTATAAAACAACAAAAATAATTTTTAATTGAAAAACTAGAAACTTAACATAAACCCGAACTCAAACCGACCTAAGTCCGAATTCAACCGAACTTGAACCCGAACACAACCCAAGTCCAAGCCTGAGAGCAACCCGACCTCGAAAGAGTCCGAACCCGAAGTGACCGAACCGGCCTATTTGTCATCTCTAACTTTGAAAATGAATAGAGAGCTCATAGGAAGAACTATACCCCAATGTTCCAAGAACTTTTGTCTGGTGAATATCATCACTCGGCTTCCATCTGGCGAGACCAAAGTCACCTAGCTGCGTGTAGAAGAAATCATTTCACTAAGCATGCTGTTTCATGGGAAAAAAAATAATTGCCACCTAGTTTCAAAATCATACATCATAACAGATCAAAAGAAAGGAATGGCATAAGGTTGTTGGCAAGGCATATAGCGATCAGGTTCCACACATATAGGCATTTCATGCTGTTAGGCGATCTTAATTTCCACTTCTAGCGGGAAGCCGACAAATGGTCATTAAGACAGTTTAGCCTACTTTTTCCTTAACAATGTGCCATATGTGCATTAATTGATTTGAGAGGTGATCTAGTTTAATATACCTTGTTATGCAACCAATATATTTAATTGCATTAGTTAAGAAGTATCAATGCATGCAGAAAATGAGAAAGGATGGGATGAGAATGCTATGTTGAACCTATAGCCATACAAGCAAAGACAAAATTAGAAACGGGTGCCTTGGTTCATTATTGTGGACAAAAATGGGGGAAGCAAGTTAAAGTTAGTATGGAAATAGGAAGAGCAGATTTCATGTGTGTTAAGCATAACCTAAGTGTACCAGTCCACAACCATTACTCGACCATCTCCAGTCGACCACCTTACTTGGCCACCTCCAGTCGGCCACCTTTATTTTGCCTGACTAGCGGTATCCACAAATACAGGTACCCCCGCGCTTTTTGGTATAAAAGTCACCCCTCTCTGGGTAAAAGGGAGGACTCTCTCATTCTCAATCTATTCTCTATTCTTACTCTCATACCTCTACACTCTCTCACTGACTATTGTTGGAGTGCATGTCAGAGGAAAACCTGTGGCACTCTTTAACTGGATTTATCTTGTAGATCTCTTGGATCGGGCTAACATTGCATCAACAATATGCTTCCATGAGAAGATGTGTTCTGATATAGAATATACCCAAGTTAATTAAGAAAGGGAAACAAGAGTTACGAAGTTACAAAGTGTTACTGATCAGGTTAGAAACTACAAGTAAACGACCTTAATTCTACTGAGGCTGCTAAGCATTTAGTTTTACACAGAGTTTAGTAGTTTTCTTTCTAGTGATGTTACTAGTACATGTTGGAAATTTTGAATGTTGGTGGATGGAAAGATATAAACAAATAATTATGTTTATTAATTGATGAAATATTATAAAGAGATTGTCCTATGAAAAGATATTTGTTGATTAAATATACCTTATGAAAAGACATTTATTAATCATTAAAGAGTTGTCTTTAAAAAGGGTATGTGATTTCATATAAAGGACCATCCACATAACCAATGCGAATAACTTCTAAGATAGAATTTCTAATCATTTTCATTGGTTATATTTGAAGAGTTTTTATTAAGAGGCTTTATTATAACTTAGAGGCATAAAAGCCTTTAAGAAAGTTGTCCCTAAACGTGCCTCAAAGCCAATTGTATTTTCTTCTTACTTCTTAACATATATTTTTCTAACAATTTTAAAGGCTTTCATGGAAAGCTTTATGTTTCATAATTATGGAGGAGGAAGAAAATGAAATTGGCGAAAATGAACTCTTTGAAAAATCATAAATGGAAATTCACAATTACTTTTTAAATGGTTTCGTGGGACCAATACAAGAAATTGAAGAACCAAGAAATGCATTTGTGATTATGGAGAATTAATTGGTACATTGGTGAAAGACATAGTCTTCTACAACATATAAGATAAGTTCCCTTTTGATGTATATAAATATATATAAATATATATCTATATTTTAATTGAATGTGATATACTTACTGGTATATATATGACTAATTAAAGAAATTTAAGATTTCAATATTGCTTAATGTGCACGTAAGTATCTATACGTTATGTATATTACTTTGAGAAATGCATATTAAGATTATGTTCGTTTGCGATGCCATCAATGATATTACAAGGATTAAATATACGTGCCCATAAATTTCATAAGCTAAGATGTCGAACTTGGATTTAATTATGATATCCAATTTTCATAATTATTGCGATAATAAACCAGCCATGAATTTTATTTTGAGACATATGTAGAAATTGATAATGTCATAATATTGGTCTCAAACACAAGCATATCATGAATAAATTGATCTTTATATATTGATTGTTCATGGTTTTTTTTATAAGGCAATATGAAAATATATATTGGTAAGACCATATACTTACTAAATAAGAATTCTTTAAGGTCTTAGATTTAAAGATACTTTCGAAAGAGGCAAATATTTATGTAATTTTGAAATATATCTTCATATTCTATTAGTAATGAGATATATAAGAAATAAATATTATGTGAGATAGCTTCAAAATTGATTGAAGAAATTATGTGATTTTAAGTAACTTGTCAAAGTGTTTCCTTTAAAGTTTCGTGCAATTTATGATTGAAGTACAAGCTTGTGTGGTTATACGTTGGGGTATGAACTATGATAGTGATTTTGAAATTAATTTATTCATCATATAAGTTGACATACATATAAGTGATCTTAAAAAGATAAATTATAGAAGCATGAGTTATTAAAAGAAGTATTATTTTGAGGGAAATAAGAATATTTATTGAAGTAGATCTCAAATTGAGATGAGATAAAAGTTTATGACTTTTAAAAAAAGATTAATATCAAGATATTTGATTTTGCTAATATAATCTTTCACTAAAGGTGGATTACTGGAGGCCTCCTACTAGCTAAATGAAAAAAAAAAATGAAAGAAAGAAAGAAAAGAGAATCCACCATGTGAATAGTGAAAAGATTAATGGAATAGTAAAATATATATATTAGAAATCTTAATAAGAAAGAAATGGACATCTTTTAATAAAAGATTGGATGTATATTTACATATAGTGGGGGTGTTCGAATTTCTTAAATTTTGAAGAAACAAAAAGATACCCACGTGTAATAAGATTTGGTATAACTTTACTAAGTGTAAATTATTATACAAGTAAATTTGAAGTATATTTTGATGGAAATGAATTAAGAAAATAGATTGGTTGAAAGATTAATGTAGCCACAACCATAACGAATTATTTTCTTTGATTTCAATAAAGAGATAACTATGATTAGAGCACATAATAATGTACACAAATGGAAATTTGGATATGTCAAGTTTAAAGAGATTATATTAAAGGTTAAATTTCAAGTAAGGGTAATTACCATAAAAGAAAATTGAATTTAACAAGATTTGATTTATAGTATTACAAGTGAAATGGGCTTAACCCTATATATATTAGACATCAATAATGGGAACCCAACTTTGAATTAATAACCTCTAATTACAAAGTTTAATGTGGTAAAAATAAGTTATTGTTATATGTCTATTAAAACACTAGTAAAACATGTTTAAAACTTTAAAAAGGCTAGTGTGGACCATTGCGAAAAATGAAGAGCGAGTATATATTGACTTTTAATGGAGTTATTTGTTAAAATATCTAAAGCAATAGGGACATATAAAAGAAAATAACTCCACTTATATAAACACCGAAGTGGTGCCGCTTCATCTAGGAGAGAATTGAGATCTCTTTCTAGTAAATATTTATGAATTGGATAAGCACATAGCCATAATAGTGCTAAAAACGTTAAGAACCTCTGACTTAAGAATAAATAAATATTATGTGTGTTATATCTTCAATTCTAACACAATGACTATATGGTTTAATCTGCGGACACCAACATCTCCGTTATAATTCTAAGATATATACACTAATAGAAGGTTAAAATCGAGAGATACCTTATTGTACTCGTAATATTTGTTTGTGTGAAAGGTTAAAGTTTAAACACCAACATTCCAAATTAGTGGCGGATTGTTGGTAGATGGAAAGATATAAATGAATAATTATATTTACTAATTGATGAAATATTATAAAGAGATTGTCTTATGAAAAGATATTTGTTGATTAAATATACCTTATAT
Organism: Microcos paniculata; assembly: GCA_030664755.1. Lineage (NCBI taxonomy): Eukaryota > Viridiplantae > Streptophyta > Magnoliopsida > Malvales > Malvaceae > Microcos > Microcos paniculata. The sequence continues at coordinate 23,853,585 of CP131461.1, forward strand.
ATGAAAAGGCATTTATTCGTTAAAGAGTTGTTTTTAAGAAAGGATATATGATTTCATCAACTATATAAAGGACTATCCACATAACCAATAAAAATAACTTTTAAAATAGAATTTCTAACCATTTTCACTGTTTATACTTGGAGAGTTCTTATTAAGAGACTTTATTATAACCTAGAGGCATAAAAGCGTTTAAGAAAGTTGTCTCTATACGCGCCTTAAAGCCAATTTTATTTTCTACTTAATTCTCAACATATATTTTTCTAACAGTACATAAGTCAATGGTAATGATGCAAAAAATATGTTTAGAGGGCCGTATAACTAGCTACTATGGAATTCACCGTAATGACCTGCTAATGCCTTTATGTTGCTAATTTGTACTATGTAATAAACAGTTTATGTTGTTAACTATAAGTGAAATCATGTTTGTATTGTTTTTTTCTTTTGGAAGGCAAGGCAAGAAAAATTTTATTCTGTAGGAGATAGATACAGGAGACCATCCAATTTGGATGGAGAAATGATCATCATCAACCTAAACCCTCAACCTAAGGAACATATCTAAAACTCTTTTAGAATTTAAAACTAATGATGGTAAAAAGGGCGGGTGGCACGAAGCCCAGCTTAACATGAGTTATGCCAGCACGATCCATTTTGCTTTTTTTTTGTGAGACCATATTGCTTTTTTCAATGGATGAGTTGGGCAACTCATTAGTTATGGATGAGTTGGGTAGCTTTTTGGTGACAAATGGGTTAGCACGACAGGATCGACCAAAATGACTCAATATTTATAGCATGGCCATGTGCTAACACAGCACAACCCAAGTGCTTATATGGACCAATTCATTTTTAATATAAATTTAGGGATTTTCAATATATCAATTATATAATTGTTCATTTTTTATTTTTAAATTAAAAAATAAAATTATAATGGTAAAATTAAATAAAATAGTATTATAAATTATTAAAATCAACTTTAGTTTTTATCAAATTATATTATAAAATTATTATTTGTGTTAAATTTTTTATTCTTATTCTAATTTTGTAATTGCTATTAAAAATTTTAAAAGAAGTGAAATGAAGAGGATTAACAAAATTAGTAATTTTTTTTCATGAAAATCATCAAGTGCTAGTACGGTCCAACCCATTATTATCACTAGAGATGTCAACTTGCCCTGTCCCCATTGGGGAACCCGATTTCTCATCCCAACGAGGACGAGGCCAGGGAAGAAATTTGGGAAATATGGTCAAGGATGGGGACATCATTTTATTCTCTGGGAGGGTTGGGATGGGGATGGGCCCCTCCCCAAATTTCGTTTTAACTTATATATATATTATGTTTATTAGCAATATATAAATATAAATTTTAACTCGAAAAAAAGTAAAGACATATGATTTTCTAGAGAAAATATATACTATGTTTATATATAATATATAATATATTTATATTAAATGCAATATATCATAATATATATAAATTTAAATGAAAACCAAATAAAAATAAAATTAATTTTATTAACAAAAGATATACTTATTATTATGTTTATGTAAAATTTTTATGGCATTTTTTTATAATAAAATAGCAAAATATACTTTTTAATAACATAAATATTATATATATATATATAAATTAGGGTCGGGGATTCCCCGTCCTCGTCAAATTCCCCTCGGGATCGGGGATGGGAAAAAATCCCTTCCCGAACTAGGAATCAGGGTCGAGGATGGGGGCAGGTTAAGGAAGTCGAGGTCGGGGGCGATGAATATATTCCCCCCATATTCCCTACCTCGTTGACATCCCTAATTATCTCGTACGTTAGCATGACACGATTTATATGGGTTATGAGCTACATGGTGAGTTGGGTTGGTACAGTCCATATTTTTTGTGGGTTAGCACAGTCCAATTTTTTGGGTCATGCCAGCCTAGCCTAGTCCAACCACATTCCATCATTATTCAAAACTATCCAAGATTTTGTGAAGATTAAAATGAACCAAAAAGAGCCAAAATACATTACATCTGTGCTAAAATTTATGTTGCTACTTGCTATTGAAGTCTGACTCAGATATTTTACATCTTATGCTAAACTCAAATGGGTAGTTTGAACCATAGTTATTAAACCCGGACCGGCCCGGCGGTTGGACCGATTGACCCATTGACTCGGGATCCAAACTAAGTTGATTTAGTGATTAGACCATTTGAGCATTTAACCCGCTTTGAACTGGTCAAAATCGCTTTAACCCGTTTTAACCAGTTGACTCGACCGGTTTGAATATTAATCTTTTAAATTACATTTGAACCATGTTCTAATTTAATTTTTAATAAAAATAAGGGGTAATATAGTCCATTAACATGATAAAACAAATAAAAATTAAAAGAAAAATAAGATAAAAGAAAAATAAATCACTATAAAGTTCAGAGTTAAATAATTTTAAAAAATATAGTTTAATTACATTACAAATATCTTAATTCTTAATTTATATCATTGTGTGATATATTATATGTCATAAAGTTTAATAATTTTGTTATATAAGTATTAAAATATAATTTTCATTCAATTTATAAAATTATTAAATATAGACAAAATAATTTTATAATATTTTATTAACCCAACATTGATCGAATTGACTCAACGATTAAACCAATTGACCCGTGACTCGAAGCCTTGAACGGATCATTATTCGGGCCGGTTTTAATAACTACGGTTTGAATGGCTAAAGAATGTTAGCTACCTCCTCATCATAAAAGTACACAAAAGAATACAACTTACCATCGGAACTAAGTCATGTGTGAGCAGTATATTGCTTGGACGCACGTCCCTATGAATTATAGGACCACCGCGACATTCTTCATGAAGAAAACGCAAACCCTTTGCGGTGCCAATTGCAATTGCACGTCTTTGTTCCCAGTCAAGGACATTCTCTGTCTTAACTGTGGAAAAATTTCCCAATTCCAAAAAAATATAGAAAAGAAGGCAATTCAGTTTAGGCAATTAATTTATGAAGAAATAAGGGGAGAAAATGGGACAATATTCAAAATGGATTCTGCTTTTAGAAAGTTTGTTATTGTTACCAAATAAATGCCAATCAAGAGACTTGTTGCATATATACTCGTAGACCAAAATGTTGAGGTCCTCCTTGCAACAATAACCCAGCAGCATCACAATGTTCTTATGACGAGCAAAACTCAAGACAGATATCTCAGAATTAAATTCATCAAATCCTTGGCTACTTTCTTCTTTCCGTACCTTTGCTGCAATCAGCTGTCCATCCCTAAGCATACCCTTATATACACGGCCGAATCCACCTTCTCCTAGCAAGTTCTCCTTGGAGAAGTCACCAGTGGCATGCTGAATCTCTGAATAATTGAATCTCATAGAATCTTGTACATACAATTCAGTCTTGATCCCACAAGCAGCACAGAGAATAGGTGCTCCTGAGGATATATTCCGCGAGGCCCTTCTTTGTAGCTTTTGGTTCATGACAGTCGGTAACTTATGTTCTCCTTTGACATGTGCATAAGAAAGAAAAAGATATAGTACTTAGTAATTAAGAGGCCTATTGATCCAGAAAAGAAGAAATGATTGCATATAGAAGGCACGGACAAGGTCTAGAATTGGATTTATGTCTACGAATGTAAAATTGTCAAGCCTGCTTAATTACCTGCTCTTTCCTGCCTTGTGGAAGACCCACAATCTGATGAAAAGTTGTGATTCTGTGACTTAAATGTAAAAAATGAAGGCATGAAGTGACTACCTTTGGAGTGTTTGGAGTGTTCCCAGGAATTCATGCTCAAGGAGTAGCTTCCAGTGAGTTCTATCTGATCCATGTTTCCACTTATACCATGAAAGTGAGATAGGGGTACAGGCTTGGACGTGGAATAAAACGGCTTGCGCTCTATGGCATCTGTTTTATTAATATTACGATTTCTCAAAACTTCCACGCCAAAGTCATCCAGAACTAATGCAACCTTGCACGGTATCTGTTTAAAATATAGCTTTAATTCGCGTCCAAGGTGCCTGCTAAGATTGTAAGCCCGTGACTAAGTGAAGGAAATACAGAAAGGAAGCAACTGATGATGAGGTGATAAAATAGACATATGCCATTACTTGGATGCATTTCTTTCACCAAACATAGGAAATTGAATCAAGTTTGAATTACAAAGTTAACATAGGTGCCTCATTTTAGATTGGAAACAACAAAGTAAAGCTGCAAATCTTTCAGTCTTCATCCAGTCATCGATCACCCACCAAATATTTTTCAAATAGAAGAGATAACATCAATAGTCATTTCTTGTTGAAACCAATATAGGAAATGATGTAGTATATATACTATGCTAGCAATTGATTAATATATGAAAAGTTAGCAAAATCGCCCACTACAAGTAGTAGAGAAAAAAGTGCCGAAGTATTTACCTATCAATTACAACCCATGATGCATTACAGGTTTCCACCTCTTGTAGAATAACATTCTTTATGGGAATTCCAGCTGTAACTTTAACTTCAATGCTCACCTAAATACAAATTAAAATGAGCAAAACAAAAGAAGTGGGGCGAGGGTTCAAACTTCAGATTCAATCTGTGCGTGCTTGCTTCCAACTGTGCAGTGTTTGTAATGAGGATGGACTGGGTACTAGGTATAACTGCATTAAACTTTTTCTGATGTATGCATCTACCTCTATGGTGGAAACAAAACAAACCCTTTTAAGCAGAAGCCCCTCCACTTTCATGCACTGCTAGTTAGGAGGGGATAAAAACCAAAGTAGATGCAGAAGGAAATCTACTGATTCCTGAGCTACAAATCAAGGGGTAGCCTACCCTATCCTACCCATCTCTTCCCAGGATTTAATCAGCATCAACAGTGGACCTCCAAGTTGAAAATCCCTAGATCTATATATAGGAATGTATAAATGCAAAAGAATATAGTATACAAGGAAAATTACCCCTTGTTCTTCACAATCATCAGCACTTTGATGGAGCATATTGACATAAGCATCAACCTTCTTTGAGATTTCTTCCTCCATGGCCCGGATACTTGTCCCAAACAATTCAGGGATTGGTTTGCTCTGGTAACCCACTATGTACCAAATGCCAGAGAACAACAGAAGAAGAGATCAACAGTGATCAGGCGGAATGTTGTATATATGTGATAAATATTTATCAAGTAAAAATGGATCCAACAAAAGGGAAAATACAGTGTAATCACGCTGCTTGACCACTGACCACTTGCTTGTACCACTAGTGATTTAGATTCATACGAATGAACTTGTAAGATGAACTAAATTAAACCATTAACAGATGAGTTACTGTAGAAGTTATATATATGCTTCTAAGTTCTCATTCATTCCCCTTCGCGTGGTCCTACAAGGTCAAAGTTTGATTTAAGCATTGGCCTTGCTGAATTAATCCGAAGAAACATTCTAGCAAACCATTTACATATACATTCTTACAAAGTTTAACAATCAAAAACATAATAAATAGGAATTGATCGTCCAACTCTATGTGATCGTTTCCATAATTACACTCCAAATTCCAAATCCAAATCCAAATTCAGATATCAAAATCACCATGGAAATATAAACCAATACGTACAAAATTGTGAAAATTGAAAACATGAAAGAAGTTTACTTACTAGGGTGAGTGACTCTATGCAAAACTCCAAGGATAAGAAGAGTATCTCCACCACGAAAAATGTCTCCTCTGACTCGTATATTTTTTATGGTATATCTAAGCTGACGTTCATTGTAATCCTTAGTTGCATCAAGTGCGAAAACAACATGAGATGGAGAAGGAGGCGTCTCCATCGATTATAGATTTCCTCTCTTATTCGAAACTACCCTGCCTTTGAGTTGGCAGGTTCGTATTATAACTAACTATGGCTTTTAAAAGGTACCATGAATGGGTCATGAGAGAACATGGCAATTGAAGATGGAGATGTGTTATCCAATGATTTGTGGGTTATTTTTCCTATTTGCAGTTGAAGATTTTAATTTTGTCTTTAAAAATTATTTTTCGTTTTCTTACATCTCTCTTCATTGTGTGTCGGGACATTGGTTTGGATTGAGAATGGGAAGATTCCTGCGGATATCAGAGGAGATATACTATGGATATTCCAAGTCTATACCCACAAAATGACCGGAAACAGCCGTCTATGCCGAAGACAAATGAGAAGATTTCAAGGTAGTTGAAGACGAAATTTGAATGCCTTTGTTTATTATAATGCCTTGCTCCACGTAGTTAATTAAATTCATCATTTAATTGAGTCCTATTATATCCAACAAACCCTTACAATGGGTTGAAAATTGAAATATACAACTTTGGTATGAAAATATACTCCCTGTTTCTAAACTTTATTTACACAAAAAAAAAAAATGGAGCATATTCTTCTGTCTTTTTCAGTTTTTTGATAAATGTAACTTATTGCAAATAGAATTACTACAGAGAATTCAATATTCTTTGTTAATTAGTTTTCAACATGTTTTGATTTTTTTTTCCTATTTATTTGAAAGAGGATGATAAATCCTATATAAAAATACTAGTACTAAAATTATTTGGAACAACTATTAAAACTTTACGTGCCCATGACCATATATATCGGGGTGTGTTCTGACTTGCGTGGTTTGAAAGAGATGAGTAGTGAAAATTGATCTATATTGACCTTAAAAAATTAGTATTAGTTTCTTTTTAATTTTAGAGTATCGGGTCTATTCCAATAGGATAATAATTAATTCTTTGATAATTTAATACTATATAAATTTAGTACAAATTACATATAAATTTTCTTTTTATCTTATGTCATCCTATATGATGCATCCAATGTGCACTCAAACATTTAATTCAACTGGTTGATGGATACTTTCCTCAGACGTACAGTGAGGTCATATTATTATATTATAGATTATTTTATATTAGTATTATTTCATATATTATTACTGTAAATTTTTAACTCTATAAACATGGTTAGATGATTGTCAAGTGTTCGATTACATAATTAATTAATCAACTAAAATTTATAAAATGAAGTTAAAAATTTTACATGACAGTGTATGAGATAATTTTCTTTAAAGTATTTATGTTATAAAATTTATTTTTTAGATAATTTTAATTATTTTTTATGAAAGAAAATGTAACTTTTATTCATTCAAATAAAATTATATTAATTTAAAAAAGTTTTCCTCATTCGCTTGTAGATCTATATATCTTGCTTCATGACCTGAGCCATTTTGTTGATATTTGAAATCTTGAATCTTCTTCATGAGTTCTAGCACGTCTATCATTCTCTTGATTTCACCCAATAAAAGGTTTTCATCAGTGAAAAAGAAGTGACCGATGCAAAAACTTCCTTGAATGACCTATAAATCATAAAACAAAATCATCATAGTCTAATATTAACAATCTTAGATCTATTGTAAATTAAGATAAAATAAACTAAAAAACCAAACTGATTGACTTAAAAAACTGACAAACTCAAATAAAAATAAGACTCAACTACCCAAATCAAAGATCGAATACTTATTTTATCAAAAAGTAAATAAAAGAGAAAGTGAAATCAGACCCTCCTTCTCCCTCCCTGATGATAGAAGTCAAAGAGGAAGAGAGAAAACGAAAAACTTGACAAGAAAATTGAGAGAGAGAGAGAGAGAGAGTAGGAGGGGGGGGGGAGCTAGATAAATTTTAATTATTATTTTATTTAAAAGCATTACATACAAAGCGGGATAGTACGTACGGGTCTTATCTATAATCTATATTTATATCTATAATATATATAAAAATGTGACTTGAGTAAGTGCTTTATACTTATTAAATATCCTCTATTCTTTAACATATTTCATAAATGCCATTGAATTTGGGCTCTATCCTTTACATTGGGCTTTTAAAAATTAAATAATTAAACATTAAAATTTTAAGGCTTTCCATTGATTTAAATTGAGTTTTATATAATTAAAAAATATAAAATATCATAGGCCGTTATAATTTAATTTAATTATTCTACCTTTTATATTGGGCTTTTAAAAAGCAAATAATTAAACATTGAGATTTTAAGGCTTTCTATTGGTTTAAATTGAGTTTTGTCTAATTAAAAAATACAAAATATCATGGATCATTGTAATTTAATTTAATTATCATTCTTATACACATTGTCCTACAATGCTAAAAATAAAATAATTTAATTTAAATATTACTCTTATATAAATTATTGTATTATCTTTAATCAAATGTATTTAAAAAATAAATATAATAATAAATAAATTAAATGACATTCTTAAAAAAATGTATTATTAATAACGCAATCTCTTACGTGTGATACACATAATACATACATAATATAATATATATATATATAAGTGCGAGTCGAGTAAGAGATTTGTTTCACTTTAAATATCCATTTTTTTAACATATTTCAATAATACAATTGAATTTTGGTTTTACCTTTTACATTAGGTTTTTAAAAAATAAATAATTAAACATTAATATTTTAAAGGACTTTTATTTATTAGTGTCTAAGAATGCCATTAGTTTAAATTGGGTTTAAACATTAGGATTTTAAAAGGTTTTTACTTATTGGTATTAAAAGAATGCCATCAATTTAAATTAGGTTTTACACAATTAAAAAATACAAAATTAAGAATTAGAGGTGTAAAATAGGCGGGTTAGGTAGGTTACAAGTTCGGGTCAAATTGGCCCTAAGAAATTTTTGGACCATTCAAATTTTGGGTCATTCAGGTTCAAATTTTCAGGTCAATCGGTTTTGGATTTTTCTAGTTTGACTCTCAAATCTTTCGAGTTTGGTTCTTGGTTTTTTGAGTCATTTAGGTGCGAGTTTTTATGTTTTCAGTTATTTAAATTAGCATGTCGAGTTATTTATATCAATTGAGTTTCGAGTCATTCGGTTTTCGAATTAATCCGGTTTCAAATCAATCGGATTTAGGTTTTTTATTTCTTTCAAATATCAAATCGGGTTAGATTAATTTAGGGTTTGGATCGATTAGACGAATTTCTCAAGTTAGTATAACATGTTGTATCACGTGCGATGCACGTAACACTGAGACTAATATATATAAAAGTGTGACTTGAGTAAGTGTTTTATACCTATTAAATATCCTCTATTCTTTAACATATTTCAGAAATGCCATTGGATTTGGGCTCTACCTTTTACATTGGACTTTTAAAAACTAAATACTTAAACATTGAGTTTTAAGAGATTTGTTTCACTTTAAATATCGATTTTTCTTTAACATATTTCAATACTATACAATTAGATTTTGGTTTTATCTTTTACATTAGGTTTTTAAAAATAAATAATTAAACATTAATATTTTAAGGACTTTTACTCATTAGTATCTAAGAATGCCATTAGTTTAAATTGGGTTTAAACATTAGGATTTTAAAGGGCTTTTACTAATTGGTATTAAAGAATGGCATCAATTTATATTAGGTTTTACACAATTAAAAAATACACAATTAAGAATTAGAGATGTAAAATAGACGAGTTAGGTAGGTTATAGGTTCGGGTCAAATTGACCCACAGAAATATAAAAGTGTGACTTGAGTAAGTACTTTATACCTATTAAATATCATCTATTTTTTAACATATTTCATAAATGCCATTGGATTTGGGCTTTATATTTTACATTGGACTTTTAAAAACTAAATACTTAAACATTGAGTATTAAGAGATTTGTTTCACTTTAAATATCCATTTTTCTTTAACATATTTCAATACTATACAATTGGATTTTCGTTTTATCTTTTACATTAGGTTTTTAAAAAATAAATAATTAAACATTAATATTTTAAGGATTTTAACTCATTAGTATCTAAGAATGTCATTAGTTTAAATTCGAACATTAGGATTTTAAAGGGTTTTTACTCATTGGTATTAAAGAATGGCATCAATTTATATTAGGTTTTACACAATTAAAAAATGCACAATTAAGAATTAGAGGTGTAAAATAGACGAGTTAGGTAGGTTACCGGTTCGGGTCAAATTGGCCCACAGAAATTTTTGGGTCATTCAAATTTCGACTCATTCAAGTCAATCAGTTTTGGATTTTTTCAGTTTGACTCTAAAGTCTTTTTAGTTTGGTCATTGGTTTTTCGAGTCATTTAGGTTCGAGTTTTATTTTTCAGTTATTTAAATTAGCATGTCGAGTTTTTTGGATCAATTGGTTTCGAATCATTCGGTTTTTGGATTAATCTGGTTTCAGATAAGTAGGGTTTAGGTTGTTTATTTCTTTCAAAAATCAAATCGGATTAGATTAATTTAGGGTTCAAGTTGATTGGACGAATTTCTTGAGTTAGTATAACGTGTTGTATTACGTGCGATGCACGTAACACTGAGACTAGTTTATTTAAAAATAGGAGTTGGCTTTAGATAAAAGTAGAAGTGACTATGGTTTGGTTTCAGTTCCGACCCACCGATTGAGGTTCTTTAAAATTGATCGGAACCTTACGTGACGTCTCCGGTTTTAATCCGGATCCGGTTTGGTTCCGATTCCAAACCAACTAAATCTTAGCTTTTTTTCTTTTTTGTAATTTTTTTTACTTTTTTAAATTTAATTAAATTTTTGTTATATAATATAGATTAAAGTAATTAAAGCAAGTAATATTTATTAATGAAGCATAAAAGGTTTTTTTAAATTTATTAAATATAAAATATATATTAATGCAATAATTTTTTGTAGTTATAACTATAGTATATAAATAATAATTAATAATATAATATATATTTACAATGTATTATGTATATGATATTATGATATAAATATAACTATAAAATCTATATGCCAATATATATAAATATATTATATCTTATTATTATTATTAAGAAACTATTATTATAAATAATTTTATAAAAATAAAAAAAATAAAAAAGGAAACCGGAACCGAATTTAAGGTTTGGTTCCGGTGGAACCGTGGCCACCTCATAAAAGTGTAGATTCGAATAACTGGACTGGGCCGGGTTTGGATATACAAGTGAGAAGTGACATACTGATACAATATTTCGACAAGGCCTGGCCAATGAGCAAGTCTACCGGTGGTTTGAAATATGTATATATATATATAAATAACTATACTGTATGAAAAGGGGGAAAAAATGCCAGAATAAGGCTAAAGCCTTTTTTTTTCTCCTTGGTGCATGTATAAGAAGATAAAACACTCTCAAGCTCCAAGGCTAGGCAGACTAGTAGCTTCATTCTCCTGAGGATTTATTCCGCGAGGCACTTCTTTGTTGCTTTGGACAAGATTCAAAGCAGTCAGTAACTTATGTTCTCCTTTGACATATGCATCTGAAAGGAAAAGGTACATATCTTGGTGAATGCCAAAGGAACTGACAGGATGCTAAAGTAGAATACCATAAGTTGTCATGTGAAGGTCTATAATGGAGAGTGATATACTTTGCAAGGTCTTAGTGAAAAAAAAATCTATGTTTTACCTCAGTAGTTAATTACCTGATATCTTTCCTGCTTTGAAGAATCCAAAATCCTGTCTGATGGGATGTTTTGAAGTTATACCATGAAAGTTTGATACGGATACAGGCTTGGACATGGAATAAAGCAGCTTGTGTTGTATGGGATCTGTTTTACCGATAGTATGATTTCTCAAAACTTCCAGCGCAAAGCCATCTTGAACTAATGCAACCTTACAAGGCATCTGTTTATAAACATGTAGCTTTATTTTCCGTCTAAGGTGCCTGTTAAGATTGCAAGCCATGGCCAAGTGATGAAAGAAATAATACAGAATTAAAGGAAGCAGCAGAAATGATAAATAGACATGCGTTTATATAAAGAGAATATGCTTGCTTTCACACACACACACACACACACACAAAAAAGGAAGAGAAAACAAAGGCGCCATGTATTTGATCAGAAATACTACTAATTGTGATCCATATATATCCTGAAGACAGAATATTTACCTATCAATTATAACCCATGCTGCCTTAGAGGTTTCTATCTCTTGTAGAATAACATTCTTTACGGGAATTCCAGCTGTAATCTTAACTTCAATGCTCACCTAAAGATGAAAATTAGTGATATAAGATTAGTAACAAAGAGAAGAATCAAAGAAGTCGGGGGAGGGCTCAAAAAGTTACTACCCCTTGCTCTTCACAATCTTCAGCACTTTGATGGAGCATATTAATATAAGCATCAACCTTCCTTGAGATTTCTTCCTCTACGGCACGGGTACTTGTCATGAAAGATTTCGGCCATGGTTTGCTTTGGTAACCCACTATCAACCAAACCCCAGACAGGAACAGAGAAAAGAAAATATATGTAATAGTTTTACCTCTAGTAATCGGATTCAACAAAAATGCAGTGTAATTAGGATTGCTTGACCACTTGCTTTGTACCAATAGAGATTTGGATACGATTAACTAAATTAAACCATTAACAAATTTGTTACTGTTGATGTTATATATGGTTCTAATTTCTCTTTGCATGAAAAGAATAGATGAAAGCACAATTACCCTTGAGGAAGAGATCAAGACTAACATGATTCAAGTCTTCTAATGTCAAAGGTTGATTAAAGCATTAGCCTCTGTTAATTATAACTATAATTATTGCTGAATTAATCGAAAAGAAGCATTAATTTGTTACAAATTTATCAATGACAATCCTAATAAACTAATAAGAAGATCATCCAAGTCTGTACGATTGTTTCCATAGTTACACTGATCAAATCCAATTTCAGATTTCAAATTAAAACACCATATGGGCAACATGAGCCTATGCTAAAAACTGAGAAAAAAAAATGGGTTGACTTTAACACTGATGGAAAAAAAAAAAGACAGAACATGAAACAAATTAATTAATTAACTTACTAGGGTGAGTGACTCTATGCAAAACGCCAAGCATACGAAGAGTATCTCCATCACGAACAATGTCACCTCTGACTCGTATACTATTGATGGTAAGTCTAAGCTCACATTCATTATAATCCTTAGTTGCATCAAATGCTACAACAACATGTGATGGTGAAGCAGGCGTCTCCATTGATTATAGGCTTCCTCTGTTATTTGAAACCACCCTGTCTCTGAGTTGGCTGGTTCTTTTTTTTTTTTTTATTTCCTCAGAAGCTGTTTTTGAGTGGGCCGGTTCGTATTATAGCTAACTATGTGGCTTTTAAAGGTAGAAACCATCAATGGGATGATGACAGAAACGTGCAAGAATATGGCATTTGAAGATGGAGATGTGTTATTCAATGATTTGTGGGTTCCTTTCCCCATTTGCGGTTGAAGGGTTTAATTGTGCCCTTCCACATTATTTTTCTGTTCCTTAATTACTTCTTCATTGTGTGTCGGAGCATTATAATCTGGTTGAGAGTGGGAAGATTCTTGAGGATATCGTATACTTTGGGATATTCGAAGTCTATACCCACAAAATGAACGCAAGCCGTCTATACCGAAGACAAATGAGAAGATTTCAAGGAAGTTAAAGACGAAGTTTGCATGTCTTTGTTTATGATTGCCTTAACTTCATTAAATTTGTCATTTATTTGAGTGTATATCCAAATAAACCTTTATAAATGGGAAGACATATACAACTCTGCTATATATGGTTACAAGGTTTTTAACATTTTTTTACATGAAAATGGCAGATCTATGGTATATATATATATATATATATATATATATATATATATATATGTATGTATGTGTGTATGTAGTTGGTGCTGTTTAAAAAAGCATGGATGAGTCATGAGACCCAGGGTTCTAAGGTGTCAGAGAATGTTGTTTGCGTGCAATTGGTACATATTTTAGGGTCTGTTCGGTATAGCGGTGAGATTGAAAGTTGTCGTAGAGGTGAGACTGCAATCTCAATGGTGAGATTAAGAACTTGTAGCGAGAAAATTATGTTTGTTAAAAAACAATGGTGGCTATGAGATGAGAATAAAATTGACAATTAAAGACATATAATTGAAAGTGTATAGATAAATTATTTTTATATATTTCACATTTACTAGAAATTATTATGAACTCAAATAATTTTTAAATAAAAAAATAAAAATATAGTTTTTGAATAAATATTATAGAAATTTTATTTTTTATCAATAAATAAATTATAGATTTTTTAGCATGCCATAAATTAACATGTGAGAATATATAACAAGAAATATTAATATAGTTCACCACTAACATATTTATGTATGATTTGTTTGGGTTGGGATGTGGCTATCTTGTACACATGCAGAACATCTCTCTCTCTCTCTCTCTATATATTATAATATATTTATAATATAATAATAATATATAATATATAATATATAATATGGAGTCCTATCATTAAAAAGCAATGTCGTTTTGTCTTATAAAAAATGGGGGAAGAAAAATTAAATATGGGGACACAAAAGGGGAAAGGGCAGAGCAATTGGCTCACTGGAGCATCTTGGGCATGGCACGTTTCAACTGGAGGTGCAGCGTGGTTGAATGTTGTCTAAACGTGCCGATAGAGTTTACCGAACAGTAGTGTGTGGTGAGATTGGAGGAAAAATAGGTGTTCAACCGCACTGCAGGGCTCACCGAACAGAGCCTTAACCAATTATTGTGTATTTGCTTCATTTTTTATATGAAAATAAGAGCTCGTTTGGTACTTTGTAAGGAATTACTTTACATGTAAATTGAGTTTAATGTTTGATTTAGCACATAAAAGTTTAATTAACTTACATGCAAAGCTTTTTATAATGTTTGGTTAAAACACACTTTTCCTGTAAAGTTTATTTAAATATCAGATTTATCCTTCTATTTTATATCTTTTTTTTAAAAATAAGGGATAAAAAAGTAATTTAAATGCGATGCAAAATATTTTCACACCTCTCTCTTGTGCAAATACTTTACCGGGTCAAAGATAAAGTTATTGCAATTGACCATTTATTTTACATCCTTAAAATTGAATCAAACGTGGTAAAATGTTTGCAACCCTTAACTTTGCATATAAAATGATTAAATTACATCAAATCAAAGCACTCTAATTTGCAAACAACCAAAGACAAGTTTGTAAAGTGTCATGTTAAAGTGTTACAATCATTTAATTTAAGTGATTGGTGCTGAGACATATTGAGTTTAGTGTAGACTCATGTGCCATCATTTCAGTTTAGTATAGCTCATACATGAGATAATATATATGTTCACATCACGTGGGTTTAGTATAACTTATACATATGATAGACTTATCTTATTGTTACCGCAGCAAAGAAAAAATCTACCAATATTATATCCTAAAAGAAAAAAAAATTTATTAATTAACATACCATGCTACTTAAAGTCAATTGATATTTTAATTTTTCTTAAAGATACTAGGATTTTTGCGTCAGCGCGTTGCGTGATTTATTTTTAAAATGTATAATTTTGAGCTCTCGAAAATAAAATATTGCTTAGATAATGATTTTGATGCTATTTCGTTCATCACCAGCTTATGTTTTGTAAGCCTTCCAAGTTGAAGAGAGTGGGATTGCTTTCTCAATAGGTTATAAGTTAATTTAGTTTGAGGATCTTTGATGAAGACAAAGCTATAAATATTTATATTTTATTGCCACGAAATTCTCATCAATTTGAGCATGCCAGATTTATCTTTTGATGATATCTCAGCTGATATAAACTTGTCAATATCTTCGACTGATGGAGTTTTACACCTTTTTTTCCAACCACAAAAGTATATGAGCTTATGGTTGTACCTTTTTTTGGAACTCTATTATATAAACAACTATATCAAGAGAAAAAACCAAATAAAAATTATATTTAAATACGAAAACATATCATTCCTTAAAGAAAATTATAAAAGTAAATATAATATTACATAACAAACATACCTCTTAAAACTTTTCCAAAATGTCTCCCTTTGACCAGTACATTCATAATTTGATTTAATTTTAATTTGAAGATCCTTGAAACAATGTCTGAACGGTTTTTAGGATGTTGTTTTCCTATACTGTTTAATATAAAAACTATCTCCAGCCATTTAGAATTAGCTGTGAAGGTTACAAAAAGATTCGGATTACCCAAATATCTACAAATACCTATACCAGGCTCCATAAAAGGTCAATGCTAGAAGACAATGGGAGACACAAATACTGACCCCGCCGAATGTTCTAACACAAGCACAGATCTTGGACACAGGCACAGATCTTTGTGACAGGTAGTCATATCAATGTACCCTATCACTATTGCTACCTACCCCCTGTCTCTCATATAAAGGTAAGATTGATACACTATTCACCATCTTCAACCTCTCATCTCTCTACCAATCTCGACTACCTCTGCGCCCTTTACACTGCACCCTTTACTCTATCTCTCTAAAATACTCCATTAATATGAGAACCCACACTGATTCTTACACCTGAGGAGGTCCATTAGCTTAAAGCCAATGCCCAACTCACTTTTTTTCAGGGATTAAGGCTTGGAGGGACTTCACCACCGTAGCTAGAGCTCTCTCTTCATCTCATCCGTACGAGCCGACTAAAATGACATCAACATTTGGCGCTATCTGTGGGAAACGAGCAAAAAGCTAAGCTCTTCCAATGAGAAATTTTATTCTTTGCTTAAATAAAATCAAATGAGTTTAAAGAGATCTAGCTTTCATGGTTGATTTTTATGGGTTGAAGATCTAGCTTTATGGTTAATATTTCATGATTGATTTTCATGGCTTGAAGAATATCTTTCATGATTTTTGACGATATCTTAGAGATTTTGAGATTTGACTTTCAAGATCTCATTTTCATGGAGATTTTGATGATTTTTCAGAATTCTTGGGGTTTGATTTGATGATGTTTCTTGCTAATTTTGGAATTCTTTGATGAATTGAAGAATTATGATGTGATTATTGATTGTATCTTGATTTCCATTTTGATGTTGGAACTCTTTGATGAATTAAAGAATATTATTTGAGATCTCAAAACTAGTTGATCATTTCTCGATTTTTCTGGGTTTTCATGCCAATTTGAGAAAGTTTCGACTTGCTGATTAAGTGGAGAAGACAAAAGAAATTCTGATGGTGTTCTACGTCCGATTTTGATATTGCCTTTGAGAGTATTCTACTTTTGTTCTACCTTTGATTGTTTTCTAGAGTATTCTTCTTCAGAACTACTTCTGAGTTCATCGCAGAATAACAACCTCTGAGTCTGTCGCAGAGTATCTACTTCTGAGTACAACGCAGAGTACCTACTTCTGAGTGCGGCACAGAGTAACCATCTTTGAGTTCGTCGTAGAGTATCTACTTTTGAGTGCGGCACAGAGTACTTACTTCTGAGTGCGGCGCAATGTACCTACTTCTGAGTGCAGCACAGAGCACCCACCTCTGAGTCGTAGAATATCCACTTCTGAGTGTAGCGCAGAGTACCCTCGAATGCAATAACAACACGAGATGCTGAAGAAGTAGTTGCCATAATTGATGGCAAAAGTATTTGTACCACTAAGGCAAATTAAAAACCCAATTCACTTTTTTGAGTTAGGTTCGGACCAGTGTAGGTTTTAAAGGAGGAAAACCAAGATGGGTTTTGTCAAACATGGCAAGGAGATGGAGATATGTTGTTAAAGTGGGAAAATCCCACATCGGTTATGTTTGACTGGCTTTGAACCCTTATATTTAAGTTGGGCCTCTCCACCTATAACCAATTAGTTTTAGGTTGGATGTTTAACATGGTATCAGAGCTCAGACCCGTTTTTGTTGACCCCTTTCTGATTGTCCACGTGTAAACCCGTCTGTTTCCGTTGTTTCTCCCGGGTTACACGTGAGGGGGAATGTTAAAGTGGGAAAATCCCATATTGGTTCTGTTTGACTGACCTGGGACCTTTATATTTAAGTTGGGTCTCTCTGCCTATAGCCAATTGGTTTTAGGTTAAATGTTTAACATATGTTGGCCCTTTCTATCTCCAAATTGGCAAATTTCACTCTTCCAATCTCTCTCTCTTTAGCCCTGCTTTTGGTTGATTGGGAAGACTCTGACAATGTCAAACGAGATATACTTTTGGATATTTTAATGGTACACCGGATAGGTGGATAATTTGGTTCCATTGTCCATAAAAAGGCCAATTAGTGGATGGCAATGGCAAGGTGAGATTTTGATATCTCCTCAAAGAGAAATTTGTTTTGAAGCATTTGATCCCACTTTCCAAAATGTCGTACCCTTGTTCTCTCAGGTAAAAAGTTAATTATTATAAGATGTTTTAACCTTTAATCTTTAACCCTTTGTTTGCAAGCAAACTGCTACAATCACTTGGTAAACATGTTTCCTTAATGGACCAAATTGTACACTTTGGAAACTTGTCTTCCTTTTTCGATTTATGCAAAATTTCCTCAGATCTCATTATGAATTCCAGGGGTTTGCTTCAATTACCAACCATTAGAAAGTGCTCTGATATGTTGGGATTTTCCCAACACGATAATCCTACTTAAGTTATGATGTGAAAAACCTCCTATATTCTTGCCCAGAAGAATGCCAAAAGCACATACATTAAGCCAGGGGAAATGCTTTTGTAACATAATCATCAGACTTGAATACATAGGAGTCTTCCAAATTAAAATTTACAGCTTCAACGCTCGTACACGGAGAAACCAGCCAAATACTCCCATCCTATTTTTTATGAGGGGAAGAAAATCTAGACAGAAGCATCAGAAGCGTAATCTTCTGGATGTCTGCTGATAGCTTCTCTGAGTTGTTTCTCTTGTTCCTGGAGGTTAGGTGGCGGATGATCATACACATCAGAGAACAACTCTTGAAGTGAAGGCTTCTCTGTTTTCTCTGCCACTTGAATTGCTTTCAGTAACTGCAGGAAATCTCCTAAATATTAGAAAAATATAACAATAATGCAAAGATTGGCAATTAAAACCGAGTATTGTAGTCACCTTTTCTCGGATACTACTTCGAAGCTCATTTTCTTGCTGTTCAGTCCACCAGCCATTGCTTTGAACCCAATTTCTAAATCTGTTTACAGGGTTTCTACCCATTTTCCAGTAGTCAATTTCTTCAGGCTCTCGGTACTTGGTGGAATCATCAGATGTGGAGTGGTGTCCTACTCTGTATGTAAGGGCCTGGAATTGACATCGAAGTTAAAACTCAGAAGAACAGAATCCTTCAGTTTTGCACTGGCCAAGGTTTTTAGCATTTTGTCATTTGGCTGATGAGGGCTCACCTCAATAAGGATTGGTCTTTGTTCTTTGATAGCCATTTCCCGAGCCGCAGATACTGCAGTGTAAACAGCAAGCGCATCATTTCCATCGACCCTGATGCTTCTGATTCCATACCCTTGGCCCTTAACAACGATGCCATCGCCTGTCAAAAAAAAAAATGAAGTGAAACGATGAGTTTCGACGGCTGGAGAGTTCAGAAAAGCTCCCTTCTAGAAACAAAAAAAAAAAAAAGAAAGCGGAAAAGCTAACGCACTTCGAAACTGTTCGGAAACATGTGTACTAATTGCCCAGCCATTGTTGCGACAGAAAAAAATTACAGGGGCTTCCATAACTGCTGCAAAGTTCAAACCAGCATGAAAATCTCCCTGCAAAGAAAAACCATGAGCAAGCCGGGTAACAAAATGCCACTTCCTAGAGACTTTTGTGTGCTTACTTCGCTGGTGCCACCATCTCCAATGTATGAGACAACACATGCTTTTTTGTTATCCATTTTGAGAGAATAAGCTATGCCTGCAGCTTGAGGAAGTTGTGTCCTAAAAATTAAGGCAAAGAAAATTTTTCTAAGGTTAGCCATAATCAAGGAAAATATATGCAGTATATGTAAATAAACAGTAGGAGCAGTTTAACACAGGAACCAGAAGTCTTACGCGATAGGGGATGAAATGGTGAAGAAATTATGCTTTTTCGACCCATAATGAATTGGCATCTGCCGCCCTTTTCCATAATCAGCCTTGTTTCCAAAGCACTGGTTGGCAAATTCTTGCAATGTGAAACCTCGCCATAACAAAACTCCAGGTTCACGGTACTGGCATTCCATTAGTTCAAAAAATGCATCAAGTTCAATAAAATAATCAATCTCTATTATATGTTCCATAAAATTGTGTAACCCTCAAGAAAAATACAGAAAGACTCTGTTTTTCTTGCTCTGTAAATCATTAAAAGGCTAATGAAGCCACATATCTTTCTTTTGTTAGAGTTTGAGACTTAAATTGGAGTAAACTTTATCTGCAATGAGATTATGATAAATAAAGCTATTTTGGGAGTTCAAAGTCTGTAGGGTTTAACCTGTGGCAAGATAATGTCTTCTTCACTAAGAGCGGCAGCAGATGCTATGTTAATGGCTTCTTCACCAGCCGAAGTCAAGTAGAAGGATATTCTTCCTTGCCTTTGAGTTTCATAGAAAATGCTGTCCATTATTTGCAGAGTTACCATGTCACTGTACATTTTTACTGCAACTTCCTTGCTTACCTGTTACGTTATTTTCTTTTCCCTTTTAGTTTCATGATGTTTTTGAGTTTTATAGAGCCAAAATATGGTAACAATTTAATAAGATAGAAAGAAAGAAACCTGTCGAAAATTACTGTCCATAATTAGCTCTCCATCATCATCCAGGACTCGATAACAAGGTATTCTTTTGTGTGAAGATTCTGAGATGAAATTCATTTCGGAAGTAAATGTAACTTTCCCTCCAGGAAAATCCACGGACTGCCATGGCAACATATATAAGTTTCAGCATTAAGATTCTGTTCAACTTATCTCTACCACTAATATAGAAATCTTATGGCAATTTCCAGTGACAAATTTCACTGCAAATATGCCAAAGTTACTTAATTAACCCTTTGATATTAATACAAATCCTGAAGAAATATAGTACCATATTTATCCACATTTTATGTAGTCAATTAAGTAGAAACTAACAATTAACTCAACTTTTCCCACTCCTTAAGGTTCTATGGATCAATCCTTTTCTCTCCACTTTTCTCATTCATAATTTGAGGAAGGCATCTTGAGATTGAGAAGAACTTCAAGACAGAGAAGGTTGGGAATCCCCAAAAAATAACACCTGTGATACTCAAATGAGTGGGTTTCTATATCAGAATTGTGAAAGAGATAAGCATAATTTGATCGTGATAGGAAAGGAACAGAAAAAGGGAAAAAACAAAAAAGGAAGACTAGGCTGATAACGACAGTGGGGGAAGTGGACATAAATGATTGAACCAAAGACAATGGTGAGCCACACGCCTGTTAACTTTTTCTCGTCATCTGGCTAAGGTTGAAGAGTTCAAGAGCGAAACGTCTAGATAATCTATTCTATTGCTACCTGCTTTGTCGGCTTTCCAATTTGCCTGTTTCCTTTGCCATTCTGCTTGTTGCATTTGCGTGTAGCTAGAAACAGAGTCGTACGATAAGAGTATGTTGGAACATGTTTTGTGATGCACAAACAACGCCCATTACCAATTGCTTGATGCATCATGCATGTGCATGTGCGACGTCTCAAGAGCTGTTTTTCAATTTTTCCTTTTCTTTCGGAAAACTTTGTCTGCATGAACCCACTGCTGGATGCATATTTCACCTCTTTCTTTCTTAATCTCCATAGGAACAAAAATGGTATTCTTAAGAGGGAATGTCGTATTTGTTTGTTTGTTTGTTTGTGTATTTTTTTTTTTCTATTTTTTCCGATGTCCGATAAAATATAGAAAAGTGTTCAAAGAGGTAGGAATTAAAAGACAAAATGTATTAACAGGTCATATGTGGGAGTCATCCATGTAAATAGCTGTCCAGATATTATTAGAGAATATGAGCTGAAAGGACATACATAAGAAAAAATATCTAAGTGGTTCTTAATGTCAAATCTCACCCAAGAAATAGATTACGATAATTAACCACATTATTAAACAGGTTTTAATGCTTTAATTCTTGTATGAAAAATTAGGCTTGTGCATCTACCTATTCAGGTTTAGTAGTAATTACTACCCATTCGGCGTTCCATAGAAAGAAAAAGAAGAAAAAGAAAAACTTTATATTTGGCTGATTTTGTGCTTTTAAAGGCCTGCACGCTCCAGAGCGATAACTTGTTTTCTTTCTCTTAATTAATTTGGTTATTAAAAAAATTTCAACCCTGAAAAGTACTACCATTAATATATGCATGCAACAAAGGCAGCGGCCAGGAGAGATTTACCTGATCCTCGTCACTCTCACTGGAGGAAAACGAATCAAGTTGACTTTCAGCTACGGTGGACTTGAAACTCTGAACAGAGCAAAGGGCTCCCCTGCTGCACGGCAATGAAACCGGCCGGCAGCTCAAAGACGAAAAACTCCAACAACCTTGGTTATTAACCAGAGCCCCCTCCATGAAGCCAGCTTTGTTCATACATTTCCTTATGTGGTTGGCAATGGTCCTTGACGATGATCTTGCTGCCCACCAAATCGCCATGGCAATAAGAACTAAGGGGTTCTTTTGTTTTCTCTTTCTTTCTTCAATTGTTTTAAGCTTATAGTATATAATAATGTTGGGAAAGAAGAGGAAAAGATGAATACGAATGAAAGAAATAAGGATGGATATATTTGGAAGAAAACAAGAGAGTGCAAAGTGAGACGGAGAAGATAGCTTTGATATTATTGACACGCCAGGAGGCAGAAAGAAAGCTGGAGAAGATAATGCGGGGGCCTAATTTGGTCGACGTGACAGGTCATTTGTTATTCCAATTCTCAACATATTTTTCAAAATTCTGATTATAAATAAAATTAATTATATATATAAATATTTCCTGTTCTAATTTAAATGTCTACTTCATAAATGACATAAAGTTTTAGAAAAAAAATAGTATTTTGATAGTTGTTTTTTACTTTTATCCTTTGAAAATAAAAAAAAAAAAGTAACGAATTCAGAACAACTTTAGGTTGATGTTCAAATGAAGGATAAAGTTGTAAAAATATTTTTTATTTTAGAAAAGTAAATATTATTTTGATGTTGGGGCCTACAGCAATAACAATAACGGAAGCGGAAACTGATAATACCCACAGCAACCAACCAACAGCGAAACTCAAACCAATGATCAATAGCAGTCAAAATAATCAACTTTCCAAGCCAACCAACTAGACAGAAATAATAAGCAATAATCCAAGCAATAATAAGAAAATAAAGAACACCAAGATTTACATGGAAAACCCTCCAATGTGAAGGGAAAAACCATGGGGCAAAACTGGATAAAAATCCACTATGAGAAATAAGCAACTTACAAAAGTTTATCACACTTAAGCTTTTTGCCCAAAGCTTAAGAACCAACAAATTGGAATCAAATACAAAGATCTACCTCTTTGAGAGTCTACAAATCCTCCTCAGAGAAAAAACCAATTTGTTTCTTGCTTATCGCTCTCCCTTACTCTCTCTGTGGAGAAAGAAAACCACAAAGTCTTCCAACTTTGCAACACCATAACACAGCACTACTTCCCCTTACAACTTCCGACCTTTACCTTGCAGAAAACCAAGAGAAACTTTCTGCCTTCCTTTTTCTTTTTTTTTGGTCCGCCGCTCAAAATATGCAAAAATAGCCAAGACAAGTCTCGGCTAACCTTTTTGTTTCATAAAGAAACCCTTGTGCTTTTGTAAGGTTAAATCATGGCCCTTGGATCATACCTTGAAGATTAGATCTTAGCCATTAAAAATGACAAAGACTAAAAGTCTTTCAAAGAGCCATCACGTGGGGTTGGACCCCACTAACAATCTCCCCCTCCAACCCCATTAGGAAGAGATCAACCACACGACCTGTTCACTTGAAGTTCACCTTGGCCAAGGCATCCATGCCGGCCAAGTTACTACACAACTCAAGCTTCTCCCTGGGAACCACTTTAGTCAACATGTCCGCAACATTCTCATTAGTGTGAATCTTCTTCAACTGCATCTTTCGATCATCAATTGCCATACGCAACCAATGGTACCGTACATCAATGTGCTTGGTCCTTGCATGGTACATAGTGTTCTTGCTTAAATCCATAGCACTCTGACTATCACAAAACACCACATACTCCTTCTGACTCAACCCCAATTCATGAAGAAATTCTTTCATCCAAAGCATTTCTTTGCCTGCTTCGGTTGCTGCAATATATTCAGCCTCTGTTGTAGACAAGGCAACACACTTCTGCAATTTAGACTGCCAAGAAACAGTTCCCCCTGCAAAAGTAAATATGTACCCTGAAGTAGATTTTCTACCATCAATATCACCTGCCATGTCTGCATCAGTAAACCCTTCCAGAATTGGCTGTGAAGTGCCAAAACCCAAACACATCTTTGAAGTACCCCTCAAGTATCTGAAGATCCACTTTACTGCTTCCCAATGAACCTTTCCTGGATTGGAAAGAAATCTGCTCACTATACCAACTGCATGAGCTATATCAGGTCGTGTGCAAACCATGAGATACATCAATGACCCAACTGCGGAGGAGTAAGGAATAACTGACATCTCATGCTTCTCTTGTTCAGTCACCGGACAAAATTTCTTAGTCAACTTGAAATGATTAGCAAGTGGTGTGCTAACTGATTTAGCATGCTCCATGTTGAACCTTTTAAGCACACGTTCAACATACTTCTCTTGTGATAACCACAGCTTTCCAGCTTTCCTGTCTCGGATAATAGTCATACCCAAAATCTGCTTTGCTGGACCTAAATCCTTCATATCAAAGGACCTAGACAAATCATTTTTCAACCTGCGAATCATCTCAACATATCGTCCAACAATCAACATATCATCAACATACAACAAGAGAATAATGAAGTCATCACCAAATGATTTAAAATAAACACAAGGATCTGCCACAGTTCTCTTAAAGAAATGACTCACCATAAAGGAATCAAACTTCTTGTACCACTGCCTTGGAGCTTGTTTCAAACCATACAAGCTCTTCTTCAACTTGCAAACCATGTGTTCTTTCCCCTTAACTTCAAATCCCTCTGGTTGGTCCATGTAGATCTCTTCTTGCAAATCACCATGCAAGAATGCAGTCTTGACATCAAGTTGCTCAACCTCAAGATGCAAGCTAGCTACTAAACCAAGTACAACCCGAATGGAACTCATCTTCACCACTGGTGAGAAAATCTCATCAAAATCGATGCCTGGCTTCTGTGCAAAGTCTTTCACCACCAAACGAGCTTTGTACCTCACTAGCTTGTTACTATCTAGCTTCAACTTGAACACCCACTTGTTTTTAAGTGGTCTTTTACCTTTTGGAAGCTCCACTTACTCATAAGTGTTGTTTTTCTACAAAGAATTCATCTCTTCTTGCATTGCTTCCAACCAATACTGCTTATCTAAAGCAGACTGCACATCTTGGTAGCTTTCCGGCTCCCCCTCTTCAGTAAGCAAAATATACTCAGAACTAGAGTACCTGGTGGATGGTCTATGCTCTCTGACTGATCTACGAAGTTGAGGCTTTGTGTTCTCAGGCAGAGATGGCTGCTCCCCCCGCTCAATATCCATTGCATCTGGCTGTGCAATGTCATCACCACCATCCAACTCATCATTAACTGTAGCTGGCTCATCTGTACCAAGTTCTGTCCCTTGTTCATTTACACCACCTGTGGCTCTCCTTGGTGGAACTATTGTCAAATCATCATTATCAACAACTCGAGAATTCTTTTCTTTCTTCTCAAAATCTGCTATGGTCTCATGCTCATGAAAGACAACATCCCTGCTTCTGACAATCTTTTTCTTCTCTGGATCCCACAATCTAAAACCAAACTCCTCACCACCATAGCCAACAAAAATACAAGGAGTGGCTTTACTGTCAAGTTTTAACCTCTGTTCCTTAGGCACGTGCATGAAAGCCTTGCACCCAAATACCTTTAAGTGTGAATACGAAGGTTCTTTCCCTGACCATACTTTCTCTGGTATGTCAAAGCCTAAAGGAACTGATGGAGACCTGTTCAATAGGTAGCTAGCCATCTTCACTGCTTCACCCCAAAATGCCTTAGGCAATTTAGCTGTCCTTAGCATACATCGGACTCGTTCCATAATGGTGCGATTCATCCTTTCAGCTACACCATTATGCTGGGGTGTTCCAGGTTCTGTCAACTCATGCCTAATCCCATGCTTTGAACAGTATGCATCAAAGTCATTGGACGTGTATTCTCCTCCATTATCTGTTCGAATACACTTCAAGGGAAAACTTGTCTCCCTTTCCACCATTGCATGAAATTTTTGAAAAACTTGTAGTACTTGGCTTTTGTATCTCAAACAAAACACCCAAGTTTTCCGTGAAGCATCATCAATAAAAGTAGCAAAATATCTATTGCCACCTAATGACTCCACCTCCATGGGACCACATACATCAGAATGTATCAATTCTAATCTATTTTCTTTCCTTTTAGCAGGTATACGGAAAGAAACTCTACGATGCTTACCAAATAAACAATGATCACATGAGTTTAGAGAAATACCTTTATCTTTGGCCGAGGGAATAGAAATGAGAGACTGTTTCGCCAAAAGCTGTAACCCTTTCTCACTCATGTGTGCCAGCCTATTATGCCACAAGTTTGGTAAAGCATCATCCTCCACTGCATTAACATTGTTTCCACAATGTTTCAACCAAGTCTTGTACATAGTGCAACACAGTTTTCCCTTTGCTACTAGTACAGACCCACTGAGAAGCTTCCACTGCCCATCCTTTTGCCGACTGTCATAACCTTCCTTATCGAAGACATTAACTGCAAGCAAGTTCATCCTCAAATTTGGAATGTGTCTCACATCCTTTAAAGTCAATGTACAACCAGTATTGGTCTGAACCACAATGTCTCCAATTCCCACAATCTGCGACACACTCTTGTTTCCCATTTTGGTTTCACCAAAATCACCTGATTGATAAGTTGTAAACAACTCTCTCTTCGGAACACAATGATATGCCGCACCAGTATCAACAATCCATTCAACAGATAGATCACCCACATGGTTACAATCACCATGTCCACAAATTAAAGACACTGTCTCTTCATCAGAAACTACTGCTGTCGCATTACTCTCATCTGAGTCTTTCTTGCCTTTTCCATCTTTCTGCTCTTGCTTCAAGATCTTGCAGTTCCTCTTGAAGTGACCAACTTTCCCACAGTAATAACACTTCACTCCGTCTTTGGACTTAGAGCGATTCTTGGACTTACTGCGACCCTTGGAGTCTTGGCCTTTATTCTTGGATCTTCCCCTGTTCTCTGTGACAAGTGCTTGATTAGACCCAGATTCCATGTTGCTTCGTCTTGCTTCTTCATTTAACAAACTATCCTTTACCATCTGCATCGTCACCTTGTTATCCGGTGCAGAATTAATCACAGTCACAACTAATGTATCCCATCTGTCCGGTAACGAACCCAGAAGAAACAAAGCATTCACCTCATCATCAAGATTAATCTCTAAAGTAGTAAGCTGATTTAACAAATCTTGAAAGTCATTCAAGTGCTCGGAAATGGATCGTCCCTCCTTATACTTCAGATTAGTAAGCTTTCTAACTGCAAAAGCTTTGTTCATGGCAGTCTTCCTCTCATACAATGCAGCTAATTTTCCCCAAGCATCATTGGCACTTTTCTTTTGTGCTACATGGTGAAAAACACTGATGTCAACCCATTTTCTTATCATGCCTAATGCCTTTCTGTCTAACTTCTTCCAGTCAGTCTCTGACATATCTTTTGGCTTGGCCACATCACCTAGTACCGGATCAAACAGATCCTTACAGTACAAATGATCCTCCATCATTGGCTTCCAAATTGAATAATTTGTAGCTGTTAGTTTAATCATGGAACCTGTATCGCCTTCCATGACTGCAGTAACCAAAAGGCTCTGATACCAGTTGTTGGGGCCTACAGCAATAACAATAACGGAAGCGGAAACTGATAATACTCACAGACAACCAACCAATAGCGAAACTCAAACCAATGATCAATAGCAGTCAAAATAATCAACTTTCCAAGCCAACCAACTAGACAGAAATAATAAGCAATAATCCAAGCAATAATAAGAAAATAAAGAACACCAAGATTTACGTGGAAAACCCTCCAATGTGAAGGGAAAAACCACGGGGCAAAACTGAATAAAAATCCACTATAAGAAATAAGCAACTTACAAAAGTTTATCACACTTAAGCTTTTTGCCCAAAGCTTAAGAACCAACAAATTGGAATCAAATACAAAGATCTACCTCTTTGAGAGTCTACAAATCCTCCTCGGAGAAAAAACCAATTTGTTGCTTGCTTATCGCTCTCCCTTACTCTCTCTGTGGAGAAAGAAAACCACAAAGTCTTCCAACTTTGCAACACCATAACACAGCACTACTTCCCCTTGCAACTTCCGACCTTTACCTTGCAGAAAACCAAGAGAAACTTTCTGCCTTCCTTTTTCTTTTTTTTTGGTGCGCCGCTCAAAATATGCAAAAATAGCCAAGACAAGTCTCGGCTAACCTTTTTGTTTCATAAAGAAACCCTTGTGCTTTTGTAAGGTTAAATCATGGCCCTTGGATCATGCCTTGAAGATTAGATCTTAGCCATTAAAAATGACAAAGACTAAAAGTCTTTCAAAGAGCCATCACGTGGGGTTGGACCCCACTAACATTTGAAACATCTCAATATCAAAATAATAAGATAGACATTTAATATAGAACATAGAGAATAATAATTAATGAAACAGAGAAAATAATGAAGTAATTTTTTTTGGTAAACGAAAAAAAATAAATTATTCATGTATGCAAAGCTTGCTATGTGTAGGGTGGGTGGATAAAAATGGAAAGAGGTGAGTAGACAGATAAAGCCAATTTCTGGTAATCTTAAAACCCCAACTTAATTAATTATAAGCATCAATTAATATGCTTGCCTCTTTCCGTATAAAATGTGGCTCACGCTCAGAGTCGGCGTCAATCATGTGGCCTTTGCTTCGTTCTAGTTATCCATAATTGGAAATGGATTGGAGCTAATTTCCTTTTTGAAGTAATAGATTATTAGTAAGTTTTCAAGAATTTGAATGATCTTTGTATTCTTTTTAATGAGATGCCTACCATTTTTGGAGAAAGGTTATTTGAATTCAATTTTCTTGAGTTGACGATACATGAACCGAATCAACAGATATCTTAATTGCTAATTCTAATACAATTTACTTTTTTCATATTAATAATGAAGTTTTTTTTTCACATCTAAATAATTCTTTTTTGGTATAAAACTTCTGAAATCTAATATTCACATTGAGTCTCAATTTATTTAAAGATGAATCACGTTGGATTTCAAACGAGGAATATCTTATTAATTGCTATTATAATACACAATTTACTTTTTTCATATCAATAATGAAGTTTTTCTTTTCACGTCTAAATCATTCTTTTTTGGTGTAAAACTTTTGGTATCTAATATTCACATTAAATCTCAATTTATTTAGAGATGAATCACGTTGGATTTCAAACGAGAAAAACTCTCTCAAATTTATTTTCTTAATTCACATATCAATTATTTTAAGTGTACTTACTTGAGGTATTTGACATTAGATTTAAAAAATATATTTTATTTTTCTTACTATAAATTATATATTATTAACGTGATATCTTTCTTACTATAAATTAATGAATATGACATGATGTTTTTTCATTACTAAATGCTTTTAGGGGACATTGATGAGAAATTAAGATCTTATATGATGCTTGAAAATTATTACATGGATTTTAAGAAATCTGCATCATGGTGCCAGCTGTATGGATTGCTTTAAGCAAATATAAGGTCATGTAAGGTAATTTGTTATATTCAAATACATTCCTCGTGTTTGGAACTATTTGATTATTAAATAAGTTGCTAATAATTCACAAACCAGAGTGTGCCCCATGCATGAAGATATTTATTAATTGTTGGTGTCCCATGTTCTAATCATACTTATCGTCGGAGAATTAAAAGGCTAAACAAAAATTAAGCTAATTTTGAACTTGCATATATTTTTTTTATAGGAGGTAGGAAAGGGGTTTACCTAGAGGAATAGAAGAACTCAAAACTCGAGTGAATTTTAACCTCTAGTCATATCGGCCACAAGGGGAATTTGAGCTTGTCGACATTTTGAAACAAGGAGCATACCATTACGGATCACGTTTAACTTCAGTACTCGAGCATGGTATCTTTACCCAAATTCTCACCCTCCAGTCACGGCTTAATTTGTTCAAGATCATGTGAATCACATGTAAGATGTATAGTTTTCAGGTGATTGGATCCATGATTTAAATGCTGAAAAACGAGGTCAACCTAGATACTATATTTTCATGGAACTGGTGCTTGGGTAATTAATGTTAATGTCGTTCTGATTTTCATCAATATCTGTTACATGTCCTTTCACTTTTCAACATGGTTGATGAAGTTTCTCGTACTATTGGCCAATTCTGTCAATTGCCCTTTCTATCTATGGCGCAAAAAGTTCCTCATACTAGCCTGTAGATTCAATGGTTTAAGACCAATACATTATTAGTAGAACTACAGGACTCCATTTGCATTTTAGTAAGTGAAAAGTTAGAGAACTATACACTTAGATATATCCATTTGGATCTTTCTATCTTCATATTTTTAAAAGTTACAAAACTACTTGATTCAGAGAAAAACATCGGAAGGGAAATCTTGTGGATATTTACTGATAGTTTCTCTGAGTTGTCTCTCTTGCTCAAGAAGGTTAGATGGTGGAAGATCATAAACATCTCCGAACAACTCTGAAAGTGGAGGCTTCTCGGTGTTCTCTGCCACCTGAATTGCTTGCAATAGCTGTAGGAGTAATGAAAGGTAAATTATGGAAGTTGGTTTTTTGAAAGTGGTTTAAATAAATTACATAGACCATTTTCTTCTGAATCTACGCTTACCTGCTTCTTTATGCCACTTCGGAGTTCGGCTTCATCTCTTTCATTCCACCAGCCATTGATCTCAACCCATTTCCTAAATTTGTTGACAGGGTTTCTATCCATTTTCCAGTAATCGATTTCCTCAAGAGGACGATACTTGGTCGAATCGTCAGACGTGGAATGGTGTCCCACTCTGTATGCAATTGTCTGCATTTTTTAAATAAAAAAGATTATAAATGAGTCCATCTATTAATGTCAATTAGAACAAAGATGCCAAGGCCCCAGATTAAGTAGGAAGGTAAAGCTGTCACTTCTCTGTTTCCAATTATGGTTCCTTGTTTTCCAAGTTTCCACGGTAAAGCTGTACAACTACAATCATTTCACGGAACATTGTAAATTTTGGCATTTGGAAGAAAATACCAGAGAAGGTCTTACCTCGACTAATACAGGCGTTTGCTCACTTATTGCCATATCGCGAGCAGCTCGAACTGCACTATACACAGCAAGTGCGTCCGTTCCATCCACCCGGATACTTGGGATTCCATAAGCTTTGCCCTTAACTACTACACCATCACCTGACAACAGATTACCAATTCCATATCAAAGCCTATATCTTGAACGAATCTCGACATTTGTAAGCTATAGTATAGAGATTTGGGCAGAAACTAGAAGATATTCGGATGTCTGTGAACAAGTGATGAAGCATACTTCTAAATTGTTCTGATACAGGTGTACTTATGGCCCAGCCATTGTTGCGACAAATAAAAATCACAGGGGCTTCCAGAACTGCTGCAAAGTTCAAACCAGCATGAAAATCACCCTGAAAAGGCAGGTTGAAAATTGTTGAGGATGAAAGAGATATAAACAAGTTGTATCCCATGGAAACTGAAAACGATGAATAGACACATGATTATTTCAGAAACCTCACTGGTACCACCATCCCCGACAAACGCGACAGCACAGGCATTCTTCTTATCCATTTTCAGAGAGTAAGCCATGCCTGCAGCTTGAGGAAGCTGAGTTCTGCCAAGCATTAGCAGCATATAATGAGAAAAAAAGACAGTCTGAAAACCAATGACTTGAAATTGGCAATGAATTCAGAGAACTTCAAAGTTCAGATATCTTACGCAATAGGCGATGAAACAGTGACATAGTTATGCTTCCGTGACCCGTAATGAATTGGCATCTGCCTACCCTTCCCGGTATCAGCCTTGTTTCCAAAGCATTGGTTGGCAAATTCTTGCAATGTGAATCCCCGCCACAATAGAACTCCAGGTTCCCGGTACTGGCATCACATTGAGAACTCCTTATAGAATATGATCAAATGATTCAAGCATTGACTCCACATTTCATATCTGTAATCAGTCAAATTTTTCACCTGAGGCAAGACAATGTCATCTTCGCTAAGTGCAGCTGCAGATGCTATGTTAACAGCTTCTTCGCCGATTGATGTTATATAGAATGATATTCTTCCTTGCCTCTGTGCTTCATAGAACAATGTATCCATCATTTGCAGAGTAGCCATGTCACTGTACATTTTTACTGCCAATTCTTTGTTGACCTATTGATATAAAAATGCCATGAATTTTGTAAAATATTTTTTACTGCTAATATAAAGATCTCTTCTACCTTCAGACCATTTCAAAAGTATGGATACCTGAACAAAACCACTATCCCTAATTAGCTCCTCATCATCGTCAATAACTCGATAGCACAGTACTCGTTTCTCGGAAGACCCTGAAATGAATTTCATTTCAGAAGTATATGTAACTTTCCCTCCTGGAAAATCCAACAATGCCTGACAGAATGACAAAGAATGAATTTTAAGTATAATCTATAGCCTAACAGCATGTTTATACCTAATTGATATTATATCTAATATTTTTATTTAAACCATAGATACCAGGATCGGCCCCACCCCCTTGGATCCATGACGATCCGGATAGCGGTTCATTTGTCGATCTGGATCCCTAAATTATCGATCCCAAACTTTTACTCTTTTACTACTTAAAAGCAACCATCCACTAAAGGTGCCTGCAGACTTTAAATGTCAGCTGCTTAAGGCCTGCTCATAAGGGCCCAAGAACCAAAGCCAGCTGTTCACCAATTATGGCCAAATACAAGAATGCAAAGAGGGAGAGGATGGATATTTATAGGAAAAAGGGTGTATACTTCTTGTACCACTTACACGATGTGGGATGCTATTGATATGGGATGTAGGAATGAAGAGTTTAAAGAGTTTAAGCTATTGGTGTAGAAGCTGGTCTTGCTCCTACTCTATGTGGGATGTTAAAAGCTGATAAACCTTGACATGATTTTTTTTTATCACTTCATTTGGTTGATGTTTATTTAATTAATAATAAATTATATTTTATTTATTTATTACCATGAATCCAAATTATTAGGATGGTTTATATACATATATAAAGATTTTATATAGAATATGCTCTTTAAACGTACAACAATCGTACCAACTAAACCTACTCCCTTTTGCACCATAAATTTTCTAAGTAACGTACCACGTTCCCTTACTCGTACCTCGTATCAGAACATACCGTGTTCCTGGTAACTATGATCTTAACCTTAGAAAACCGGTTTTAACGATTCAGTTAATCGAATTAAGAATTTTGTCGGAGTTCTCTTTAATTACATCGGATAATCTCAAAGTGAATGTGCTTGTCAATCAAAAAATTCAAGTGAAAACAGAACTTAATTTAATATGATGCACTAACTTTGGGGGAAAAATCTAAAATGTACAAAATTCAAGGACCCAGAAGAAAACAGAGAAATTTACTAAGACCCAGAAGTTCGCGGCCGGAACTCTTGCTTTGACCAATTTATGGACGAAGAAAGTAATAATGATGGAATGGGACCGATCCGTGAAAGCTTAGCCCTTCAGATAAACAGTACTACGAATAAATAGCGATGGCTCATTAGAGGGGTGGCCCCAGTATAACCTCTTAACAATGCCCACCTATCAAAGATAGTACTTTTTGTTTGCTTATTTTTTGAGAATAAAATTTTACTAAATTTGATCAATAATAAAATGTACTTATCTTTCGATATAAATAGTTAGTGTTTCAAATTGTACTAGAAACTTTGTTTTCGGGTTTTTTTAAAATTTATAAATATTACTAATATTTTATAATTTAAAATTAAATTTTTTATGAAAAACTAAAAGTAAAAATTTTAAAAATATTTTAAGAGATATATGTAAAAGATTTGGAGGTTTTTTAGTAGTAAACCAAAAATATGGTATGAAAAAAAAAATTAGATCCCAAGTTAGGTGTTAATGATATGATATTAAATAACTCATAAAACAAATATTTTTCAATACATATATAAGAACAACTTTATTTACTTTGTAAAATTAACCAATATATTAGTCCCTCATTCTATTAATCTTCATATAATATTTATTTATAGTTATTAAATACAAATTTAACACTTAAAATAAAAAACTCACCATTTGACTTTTATAATAAACAAAATTTATATCCTTAATTAAGTATATGGTCAATGATATCCCAAAAATATCAATTATGACATCAATTGACCAAATCAAAGTAAGCACTTAAAATATTTTTAATCTTGGATTTCTAATTTTTTCTTTAAAAATATATAAATATGAACAATTAAAGATTTTTTTCTTCTTTTCATGGCCAAAAACAATTAAAGATTTTTTCAATAATTAGATTGATACGGTTAATTTCTTATGGGGGTCTAAAAATTTTTAATTGGAATCTGAAATTTTTAATAAGCTTTAATAGTATTTGTTAATTATTATTTTAATAAATTTATTAATACGGTTTAATACACAATATTGCCATTCAACTTATACAAAACTGTCTTTTGACCCTTCAACTTTTATTTTGTGAACAATATAACCGTTGGTGCTGATATGGTCTATCCAGATATTAATACGTGGAATTTTCATGTGACACGTAGAATTTTCTTATTATATCACGTCAGTGCCAAAAGCTATAATATTTGCAAAATAAAATTTTGAGGGTCAAAAATTCTAAAATAAAAGTTAAATGTTTAAAACGATAACTTTGTAAAAGTTTAATGGCCATTTTCTGTATTAAGCCTTATTAATATTTGATTTTTTTCGCCATAATGCTTCATTTATCTATAAATTGACTTATAGAATAATATTATTTAATAGAATTATTAAGTAAATTACTTAAGTAATATTACTTATTATTTAGTAAACAATACTGTTATTAATGAATACGGACAATTCAATGGCAAACTTTTTCTTCCCTAACACAAAAAAAAAATAAAAAGAAGAAAAAAAGGAAAAAGAAAAAGAATTGAAAAAAAAAAGTTAAATCAAGTACTAAATAAAAGTCCACCCAATTAACCAAAATAACTAAATTGCCATCTAATTAGGGGATACTTGGCAACAAATTATATACTTAATTTTCAAATCTTACAATATTAATTAGCCAAAGAGATTACTTTCATAGTAGGTATTGATTGATGATTTAATTTTAGTTCCTATTTTTTATTTGAGATTCTCTTTTTTAAGATTTAAAAAAATAATAGAGAAGGGGGAATTCTAGTTCTGAATTAATTTTGGTTTTGACAAGTAGACATTTAGAGGGGAAATCCCTTTCTTTTAGTTGACCATATTTAATTATTTATTCTTCAATTAATTACATTATCATTAGTGAATTGGGTAATTTATATTGTTGACCACTTAACATTTAGAAAATTTTCATTTTGATTACTTAATTATAAAAACTTATGATTTGATCGCTTATCTTTATAAAATTTATTGTTTTTTATCATTAAATTCATAAGAAGAATTGATCATTTGATGTGGCAGTACCACATCATCTAACATGTCATATGATATGACAACACGACTATATCCCATGATATAATCAATAATGAGGCTATACCGTATTATCATATCAAGTGACATTTTAGATGGTGTACATGACATACCACATCATCATAACATATAGTATTTTTTATATCACGTCAAAAGAAATAAGAATGAATGGTCAAATGACATTTTTCTTAATTTTATTTAACACACTTGCTTGGTTTCTTTTTTTTTTTTTTTTGCCCAGAGACAGAATACATTCCTTAACAAAACCATGTCAATTTTGTTAGCTTGGCTTCTTTGTTTAGTTCTCTATTTTATTTATCATATATGTTGGGAATTATTTAATTTTAACTGTATTAGTAATCGTCCATATCTTCATTTTTCCAAATTGGAAAATTTTACCAAATAATAATATAATAATAGTGGTATTTTAACTGATAGCAAAGGCTAGCTGCACATGCATTTGAATTTAATTTTTAAGATGAAATGATAACAAAAAGATTTAAAAAGGGGGCCTCTGTTTGAACCATTACATGAAACTGAAATCAATTCTACCCGAAAAGAAACGCTACTGAGAGGGAGGGAAACAGTTAACTTATTTTACTATTCCAGAGACCATCCGTTCGCTTGATGTTTTCATTATTTGTCTTTTGTTTTTTCTTACAAAAATTACAAAATAAAATAAAAATAGTGAAAAGAGCATCAACCAATCGATTCGAAACTTCATAAATGATGATCAAAGTGAAGTTTACCACACACCTGATGATCATCATCATTATCACTACTAGCATGTGGAGAATCCGAATCCAGTTGTTTTCTCGCCATCGTGGATTTGAAACGCTCAACCCATAAAAGGGCAGCAGCAGTACTATTATTGCATGGAAATGATCGTGCTGGGATTAATGAAGCAGGTTGAAAGCTCCAAGGAGAAACCCTGAATTCAACCTTTGCCCTGCTGATTTGATGAGCAATGGCCCTTGCTCTTCTCCACCAATAACTTGCCATGTATAAATAGAAAAAAGGTAAAAAGAAATTTGGCCAAATTATCAAAGAAATATGTTGCTAATCATATTAATACACTACCTAGCAAGATTTGGTGAAGAAAAAGAGACTGAGAATTAATTGAGAGATTTGGTGAGAGGAAAAGAGAAAACTTGGTGGAGAACTTGTTGTATCTAATCGTCTGTTTCTGGACTCAATTTCCTCCCTTAGGTTGGGAAGATATATATGCATGTCCCTTTTGCCTGGTGTGACAGGCTTTAATACTTTCCATTCTTCCTCAATTATTTCTCAAATTTTCTGCAACACACTTTTCTCAGGAAATATCTTTTTCTTAAAATGGAGAAAATTCCAAGATAAAATCTCTACTTAATTCATTCTTAAAATCTGTTTTGTTTAGTATCTGAAGAATAAAATTCACAATTACCTATTGTCCCAAAACACTTTTTTCCTTTTTACTATTCAAATTAGACGCTAATTAATCCAAAATCAAATCACGTCAAACTCAAATAGGAAGCAAAACACTCATTATTTGGTTAAGAACAAAATGGACTTGGCGCATATGACCAATAATACGTGACATGCAGCATGAACTTTCCTAAATAACCAAATGTGTCATCATGTGGCACAATATTATTGCTCAATTCTGCTCCATGATATGGTATGGAATATAACTTTAGGTGTCTAATTGTGAATCTTTTAAAAAATAAAGGTACCATATGCGTAATTAACCAATTAAGAACCTTAAATTTTACCACTTAATTAGTTTTAAACGAATATCCAAGAAATTAATTTTACACTTCGTAAAATATCCTATAGCTAGATCTTACAACCAAATATATATAAAAGGACTTTTCGTATACGTACTCATCAATTGAATTATTTAACTCATATAAGCTAACAATAGAACCAAATAATATGACAGTTCCTCCCACAGAGCACGTTATTACCTACTTAAAAGTCTCTTGTTTTTCTGCACAAGCCTAACTCTCTTTCATTATTATATTATTATTGTTTAATTACTGTAATGATAAAAAATTTTTGGGTTATGCATCTGCTAGGAGTAATTTCCAATTAAAAGACCATCTAATTTTATACAAGGTGTGACAAGTGAAGAGCCATCTCCATGGCTCCCTCTACTTGATGTCTTGGAAGAAAACAGATTGCATTTAAACTTCTTTCAAAAAAGGGGTAAAAGAGAAAGTACACACCAACTGCCGACTATTTTAAGCGCTTGAACTAATTTACATTTTTAGGGTTTTTTAAATAAATTTGTTCTATAGGTTTTTTAAATAATTGATACTAATATAATTGTTAGTTATATTGGTAAATTACCCCTGGAACTTTGCCAAAAAAGTGTCAATTATGCCATCTTATTATATTCTTGTACTCGTTCTGTCCCTATTTATCTGTCACCATTAACTGCTGCACACAGGATAAGAAAAGTAGTTAAGACACAAAATTTCATAAACATTTATCTTAATTTTTCTATTTTATCCCTATCTCTCTCCTTCTTTGATTCTCACTCATATTTAAGAAATTATTAATTTAAGAGAAAGATGAAGGAGTTTAAAAGGATAAGTTTGAAAATTTAATACTCAAGGTTAGTTAAAAACAAATAAATAGAGACTGAGAGAGTATCAAATAAATTAAATTTGAATGCATTATACAAATCTCACGAAAACTATAAAATGCTAGGGAAAGGGAGAAGCACTCAATTTAAAGACAAATTCTCTGGGGTCC
Organism: Microcos paniculata; assembly: GCA_030664755.1. Taxonomy (NCBI): domain Eukaryota; kingdom Viridiplantae; phylum Streptophyta; class Magnoliopsida; order Malvales; family Malvaceae; genus Microcos; species Microcos paniculata. The sequence goes on from CP131461.1 coordinate 23,891,884, forward strand.
AGTAGGGAACCGCGCGAGTTTTCAGGCTAAATTGAACAAATTGTCTGAATCTGGCATGCTATAACATCAATTTTTCAAATCATTTTCCTGCCCCAAACCAATGATTCATCAGCATCCACCTGTATTTCTCTAGACTAGACCCTCGGCTCCAAAACCAAACTTGATTTACTGCGCCGTTTGAATTTAACACGTGTGATTTGGCTATAAATTTTGGCCAAATTATGAAATTGTCCCTGTATATGGAAAATAAAGATTTAGTTCATTTATTATGAGTTTAATCAAGTTGAGTCTTTCTTGTTATTTATTGTTAAATTTGGTTCAATTACTAATAATATTAAATTTTCACTATTAAGTATGTTGACGTGGTATTGATTATGATGATATATATACTTTAAAAAAATTTTAAAAGTTTTATGTGACTTTTTTTGATTATATGAAATACCTTGATATACACTTTTTAAAATTTTTAAAAAGTTTTACGTGATTTTTTTTTTGGTTATATGACATATTTTTTAGGGTCATTTTTCATTTTTTTTTCATGTCTAATTTCAATGAAAATTTTATTTTATTTTCTAAGAGTACATATCACTAAAGTCAACATGATCAATACAATGTTAACATATTTAATGGTGGAAATTTAATGTTATTACTTATTGGAATTGATTTGACAATAAAGGATAATTGAGGAATTTACTCTGATCAAATTATAATAGAAAGGCTAAATTTGTATTTTATGTGTGGTAGAATAGAGGGATTAAATGCGTAATTTGACAATAAAATTTCTATGAAATCATTCTTTTTTGGGCCCTGGAGAAAGTAGATTTTTACAAAGCCTTGGGTGCGAGCCTAAGTCTTGCGATTTGGGCCAGCCCAGAACATCTCTTGCACTATTATGTAGTGCACTAGATAAAACGAGAACTTTATTTGGTAACTAGGTATAAAGCTTGTACAAAAGGGTCAAGGATAATTATCCCAATATTGATTGAAGGGATAGACATATAATTGGAAGTTAACAATTTGTAAGTTGTAACCAATGAATAAAAAATTGGATCGGATTAGTCTGTTCAATTGATTGAACTGAAAATCGACTTCAACTATGATCAGTTGAAGGCTATAAAACTGAATTTTATTCTAATAGTTTTTAAACCCTTTTGAACTGTAAATTGGTTAAACCGCCTAAACGAAAAATTATTTTTTTTTTAATTCATTAACCCTTAATAGGCTAGAGCCCAAAGCCCAAATGAAATATTTTTCATCTCCCATCCAAGACATACGGTCATAGTGTCACTCCTTTAGGCCTCAACCACTCTTGATCGATCATCTCCCCTTCCCTTTCCAGACTGCCCCCCTCCCTTACATCTTTGGACTTTTGAATCAGCCTTCTCCTTGGCGCCCTAGCCTCTGGTGTTTTGTGCCTTCTTTTCTATTCTGTGGTAAAGATTGAAGGAGGTCTGAAGGGTAAGGTTTTTGTTTCTTAAGCAAACTATTTGATTATAAATAAAATCCTTGTTAACGTGTTTAGCTGGATTTTGATTTCCTCTTGTTTGGGCAACCTAATAGATGCTAGATTTGCAGAATTCATGTGGGCTATTTGAATCCTTTTGGAATCGAAAGAAATTGCTACTCATGTACTAATAATTAACTTGTCTAGCACATCACCTGGAAAAGTATTTCCACTTTTTGAACTTTAGAAAGTTGAACACGTTAACAAATTCTCAAAGACTAAATCCTTTTTTTTTTTCAATTGAAAGAAAGGATTTTCTTCGTTTTTTTTTTTCTTCTATTTTAAAACATTAGTTGAGAAGGCTTTTATTTACGAAACAAACTGATACTGATACATGTTAAACAACTAATTATAGAAAATCAATGAAAAGTTCCACTTCATTTGAATAGATGGTTGAATCGGTTGAACTGTGAATCAATTATTTAATCGGTTTAACGTCCAATCCGATTTTTTATTTATTGGTTGTAACAACTAATTATTATTATTATATATTATTATTATTATCTGTGTATATTTAAATTTAAATATATTAAAGCATACCCTATATGTGAAAATTTTAAAAAAACCTTTTGATTTTTCGTGTGATTCAATTTAAAAGATTTTTTTGTCATTTTCTAATAATATATGAAATTTTCAAAATAACTTTTTAGTCGTTTATATGCTCTCAAATGAAATGTCTTTATTTGTTATTTTTTTATTTTTTCTAAACAACTAATTTATTCTAACATTTATATTTTAAAAAAAAATTAGTTAGATTAATTTGATTTTTATTTTTTTCCTTATCCAAAAATTTCTCCATCTCTAATATTAAAATTCTAATCCATCTCATAATTTTTTATAATCTATGCTAATTTATATATTTATAGAACAACATAGCAAAAAAAGTCAATTGAAGATCGATGTTATTTAAATACTAATATTAATTTTCTTTGAAAAACATTCTATCATTTATGCTACACTTTAGTTATATTATTATTATTATTATTATTATTATTATTATTATTATTATTATTTACAAGTATGAATTTACATATTTAAGTTATTTTTCAAGCCTTGTAAAATTTAAATAACCATTTTGATTAATTTTTTTCCATACCTTTGTTCCGTACTTTTTTCATTTTTTCCAATTTCATCTAATTCAACTTACATTGTCTTAAATTTCAAAGCAAAACTCATTAAGGGGAAAATTTAAGAGGGAGGATTGAAGTTAATATGGGTTTCTAGAGAGAAAAAAACAAGAATTTGATCAGGAGGAGGAGAGAAGAGCACGACGGGGGCAGAAAAGGGCTGCTATTATACAGCCCACCCCCTTTCAAGTCTTTTAATTAACTTATTTTCCTATTTTGGGAAAATTACTTTCAAGCCTCCAAAACTTCTCAAAGTTCTAAATTGACTCCAACATTCCTTATTTATTTCAATTTAGTCCCATCTTCTTAATCTTAATAAGGTCTACAAATTTACACACTCTCCATAATTAACCTTAGTAATCAGATTTAAAGCATAATACAATATTTAATTGGGGTAGGAGTCCATAAAGTTTTTCCCTACTTTTTCTTTTTCTTTTTCAAGTTCATCTAATTCAACTTATATTATCCTAAATTCTAAAGTAAAACTAATTAAGGGAAACATACCCTTATTCATTTTTCCTAATGATGTAAATTACTCATGTTTAAAACGGTCATATCGCAAAGAAAGTATTATTCTGATGGGAAAAAATATCTATATGTAATGTAAGTTAATATGTAAGTTTCCTTCGAAAGATATTAATTTTTATAAAAATATTATATTATTACTTATATATATTTCTTTAAAAAATACATATATAATATCAATTATGACAATATTATTTTATGTAAACAATCCGCAACGATAGTATAGATTTTATTGCTAGTTATTATCATCATCATCGTCTAGCTAGTTAGTAGTTACACTAATTAGCTGAATATCCCAAGGCACAGCTGCGAAGCATCGCGGTCTCCACCGTGAGACCTGGTCCGAAAGCCCATAGAACGCCACACTCCAACCCTTCGCCAGTGGTGGTTTTGCCTTCTCGGACTGACTTTTTCCTAATCTCATCCAAAGCAAAGAACACGCTTGGACTCCGCATGTTTCCATATTCCGTTAGAACATGCCTACTCGCTTTAAGCTTGTCCTTCCTCAACCCAAGTTTCTCTTCAATTCCTTTAAGAACAGCCGCTCCACCAGGATGGACCGCATAAAACAATGTGTTCCAATCACCAATTCCAAAGGGAGTGAACGTTTCAATTAAGCATTGCTCGACGTTATTTTCAATGCACTTAGGCAAATCTTTAGACAGAAAATACTCCATTCCCATTTCACGTAGCATTGATTTAACCATGGTATCAGAGTCAGGGATAACGGTCTGTATAGCAGATATAATTTGAAACAAAGGCCACTCGTTTAAGTTGATATCAGGATGAGCACCAACAATCAACGCTGCAGCCCCATCAGAAAAAATAGCAGAGCCCACCAGCATGCCTAATTGGGTCTCCGAGGGTGCATGGAAACTCATGAGAGTGAGTTCAGAGCAAACAATAAGAACTCGAGCATTGGCATTGTTCTCTGCCAAATCCTTGGAAAGCCGAAGGGCAGACCCACCACCAGAGCAACCTTGTCCGAAAATCATGAATTTTTGAGCTGAAGGCTTTAGGCCAATGAGCTTCGCAAGCTGATGGTCGGCACTAGGTGCGTTTACGCAACATGATGTACAAAATATAAGGTGTGTGATTTTTGATACGGGCTGTCCCCATTCTTCGATGGCCTTTAAAGCCGCTTCTTTGCCAAGCTTGGGCACTTCCCTGACTAGAATTTCTTGACGGAAATCAAGAGATGGAGCCTTGTAGATACCTAAGTTTGGATTCTCTTTGATCATGTCTTCAGTTAGGTATATGTAACGTTTCTTTATTGCAGATCTCTCACCTGTTAATTACCAAAATCACAAACTAAATGAAAAGCCTTGGACGTTTTATACTTAACAAACTAAATGCGTAGCAATTTGTTATGTGAAATATTATACCAAGTCTACCTGGTTATACAAATGTCTAATTATATTCCAAGGAAGCCGGTGAAGGAAAGTAACTCTATAACATTATAACTTTATTAAGCAAAATAACTTTATAAAATTGAAAGATCGATGGAGAGAAGCTCAAGGGAGGTAAATTAATAGTACGCAAATTTTTGGAGGTCACTCTAACCCAATGATAAAATTTTACCACTATTTTATATGGTTATCAGATCACTCCTCAAAGGAGTAATCTTATCACCCCAATAATTTTTTTCACCGTTCCCAAGTAAGGCAGTGTAAGTAATATATCACTATGGATTTTGGGGCGGGGCAATGATCCCACACCAAACACCACCGCATGAGCAAAAGCAAAGAAAGACGAGAGCTAATGTATGATCAGCTTAACTGTTCAATAAAATTTTTTTGATACTTACATATGCGTTGATACTTGTGTTTCAACTGAGTCATGTGCTGGCTTTTAGTGACTTGAAAGTAGAAATCAGGATACTCAGATTGGTGGAAACAATTGGGTGGATTTGCTGTGCCAATAGCTAAAATGGTGGCTACTCCTTTGTGGTGAGTATCCTGCAACGTACTTTTGGACGAAGCCATGTAGAGCTGTTTGGGTTTTAACTTTTACTACCTTTTTATCTTTCTTCTCAAAATTGAGTTTTATAGGGGAATGAGTTGAAAGCTTTATACAGTGATTGTTGGGGGTGAAGTAAATATTAATGTCTGCTTCAATTCAATGTGGTGGTGGCTACAGTAGTGCTTGTAGCCCATAGGTTCCTTATTCCTTAGGTGTAAAAAGTTGATTAAATAACCTAAGAAATTCATCCAACTCATTCCAATCTAAACCAACCCAAGTTTATTTAACAAAAAATAAATAAATAACTTCAGCCTAATCAAACCGAAACCGGATTAACCTGAATCGAACCGAAACCGGATTAACCTGAAAATGGAATGGTCTGAAACTCAAAAAATCCCAGAGGCTAACCTGTAAAACTTGAGAGACCAACTTAAAATAATTTGATATGCTAATTTAAATAATTCTAAGCTCAAAAAACCAAATTTAAATTACCCAAAAGACTTGATGGTCAACCCAAAAGAAGTGAGGACTAAACCTCAAGGCCAAATGACTTGAAAATCTGATTGACCTAAAAATTTCTTTGGATCAATTTGACCTAAAACCTAAACTCGCTCATTTGACATCTCTACTTATTCTTATGGAGAGTATTGAGATAAACATAAATAAAAAGCGGTGTATTGGGATCAACAAGAATCCCAACATAATATCTGTTGGATTGAGTAGAAGGAGTTTAATACTCCTTAAGTAAGGTCTAAGATTCGAATTTTATGAATGGAAAAAATAGGTTTTTGAGAGTTTTTCTCTATTTGAGATCCGACATGACTCGAATAGGATTAGTAAAAGCTTGAACTAAGTTTCTATTTTATTGCAAGTCTCTAAGTTTTTGTTTTAATGCAAGTCTACTTCTCTTGCCTTCAAAAAAAAAATAATAACAGTTTAATTTAATGATTTACTCAAATCTATCATGTAAAGTTTCAAGTGAATATAATTTTCAAAAAAAAAAAGTTTTGAGTCAATATTATATTTTTATTACATTAATCAAGAATTTAACATTTTTTAAAATTTTTATATATATTTGATGATGAAAATTTTCATTAATTCTACAAATCAATAGATACACATTTTTAATTAATTTAAAAATTGGCATGAATGGTTGGATTAATTAAATATAAATCACATAAGAAGATATAAACTAGTGAGTTGATGTAAAATTAAGAAGTCTACACTGTTTGTAATTTGATAATGCCTATATATATATACATACATATTTATATATGTGTATATATATATATATATAATTCTAGTATAAGTGATATTTATATCTCTAATATTTAACACTATTAAAGGATTCAAATCCTTACAAAAAAAAATGAACAGTCTACATCTTAATCATTCACGTTAAGGGGGCATTCAACTATATATATATATATATATATATATTTGATACACGCCTTTGTGCGTGTATGCTATATATGAACTACTCAACGAACCCAGTTAGCTACTTTAAATCTTGTCCCTAGCGTTTTAATAGATTATATTTTGAATTAGTCAAATTTGGTATTGGTCAATTGCCTATGGTCTAAGACATAGAAACTAGAGAAAGAGGGGGGTTGGGCGGCTGGGGTGGGGGGGGGGGGGGGGGGGGTGGGGGCTGTGGTACGGAAGGCAGGGCTATGCGTGAGGGTTTAATTACGTACTCTTTTCGTACTTAAATTTTTGTTTTCCTTTAACTTTCATAAAATGTTAAAAAAATATAGTTGAATTATATTGAATTATTTTATTATGATTGATATGTGTAAACGTTTTTTGAATTTTGAATAATGATATGATAATAATGAAAGAAAATAAATTTTAGAATTAAGAATTAAGAATTAATGTTTAGTGGTTGTTTATTTATGATAAAGAACGAATAAATTGAGACTTCCAAAAAAAAGATGAATAAAAAAAATGGGATGGAGGGAGTAGAAAATTACTCCTTTACCCACAAAGTTTGTTCGTAAGAAATCTGAACAAATTAGAGGTGGTAGATGGGTAAGTCGGGTTTGATCAGTTTTGAGTCAAGAGAAATTCAGGTTATTTCATATTTGAGTCTAGATTGGATTTGGGTCGTTTGAATATCAGGTCATATCAAGTTTGGGTCTAGATTGGGTTCAGGTCTGGATCATTTCGGGTTCCATACTCAAATTTTCGGGTTCGAATCGTTTCGAGTTTGGGTCATATTAGTTCAGGTTTGATATTCGGGTCTTTGGTTTTAAGTTATTTCAAATTCAATTTAGATTATTTGAGTTTATTTTTTTAATATTTGACACTTAGATTTCTAATTTATGTCATTTCAAATTTTATTAAGGGATATTAACTTCTAAATTTTGTTTTTTTACATAAATTCGGGGTTTATTGAAAAAATAATGTTATTACTTACTAAATTTTAACTTTTAGTCTTTAGTAATTTATTCTAATTAGGTAAAAATTTAAATATTTAATTTAAAATAAAATTTTCTAATTGATGATTGAGTTTCGTCTTAATCCTACCATATGTACAAATGAAATTTATAATTATTAATTCTTAATTCTATATAAGACATAATAAAATCTAAACATCATATTAATTTTAAATTTGGTAAACTAGTCTATGTAAAAATTTCTCATTGAAACGGGCTTACATAAGACATTTTGTAATATTCGAGGGTCAATTTTATCGGTATGCCTTATTACAGTGACGTAACTCGTCATTAGAGCTGTCAAAAGCTAACCCGAATCCGATAACCCGACCCGACCGACCCGAACTTGAAACTAACCCGACTTGGTTTGACTAAAAAAAGTAAACGACCCGAACCTGATCGACCCGGAACCCGATTGACTCGAAACCCGATTGACCCAAGAATCTAACCCGAAAAACCCGAGAATCTAACCCGAAAGAACCCGACAAACTAATGAAATACTCCCTCTGTCCTTATTTATCTGCCTCCTGCTAGAAGCTTTATTTGTTTCTAGAAACTTTATTTATTCCTTTTTATCTGTCTATATCCCAGTATTAATTATTAATTTTTTAAAATTACCCTTTTAAACTACTTTTTTTCTCTCTTAAATAAATATTTTTTCTAAATAGGAGAGAGAATTAAAGAAGAAGAGAGATAAGGATAAAATAAGAAAGTCAATGTAAATATGTATGAAATTTTGTACCATAATTACTTTTTTTGCCCTGTATGAAATGATTAATTGTAATAGACAAATAGGGACAGATGGAGTATTTTTATATACCTCATAAACTTCAAATTTAATAAATAAATTTGATAAAGAAAATAAAAATAAATATTTCATAAAATTTTGATCAAAGTGAACTTAAAAAATATTTTTTCATAATTATGGTTTTTAAATTTTATTATTATGAATTTATGATTGAATTATATGAATTTATAGAATATTATTACTTAAATTTAATAATATTAATTATGAACATTATTAAGGAAATTTTGAGAATTTACAAAAGGCCATGTTGATTTCATCATTACTGATCAAATCAATAAATAAATTTTTTCATGTGAATGACAATTTTCCATTCTAACTAAGAAAATTTATAAATTATAGTAGTATTAATAAATTACTAATATTCATATCAAATTAGTGAATTATCTATCCAACAAAAAATATCTAAACATTAAAAATTTGAAATTAAAATTTCAATATGTTGTAACAACATTTTCTCCTTATAATTTAGTTCTCGCCAAAACAAATAATTTAATGAGAATGCCGAATGTAGTGTGTGTGCAAGTTGTTCTATTATGCAGAAGTAGGTGATGTTAATCATTAATCACTATAAAGTATAGTCTATATACAAGTCTTAGAAAGGAAAGAACAAAACAAAGTCATTAGCACTAAGATAATAAGATACTAAGATTAGTGGTTCATGGTGACCATAGCTGTATGAATCATGAATTTATTATATATCAATTAGAATTTAGAAATGAATTAGTAAATAATAAAAATTTAAATATTTATTTTATTTAAAACTATAGATAATTTATAGGAAAATTTTTAAAAAAGTTATAAATATTACTAATGTAATTAATGCATTTATAACATTACAAATTTAATTAATTTAATTACAATTTATAACAAATCTAATAAATAATATTTTTGATAAAATCTCTTTTAAGTATTAATTTGTAAAATCAAAACTTTAATTCAATTTAAAAAAATCGACAATCCGAATGATTCGAGAGTTAAATAAAAAAAAATCGAATCCAAATGATATAAAACCCAAAAAACCTGTAACCTAAAAGACCCGATGGTCAAACCCGAAAAACCCGAACCTGAAACCCGACAAACCCGAGGACAAAACCCGAAAAACCTGAGACCCGAATAACCCGAAACCCGAATGACCCGAGACCCGAATGACCCGAGATCCGAATGACCCGAACCCGAATGACCCGAAACCCAAAATGACCAGAAAATCTCTTTTGACCCAAACTGACCCGACCTGATTGACCCGAACCTGAAACCTACCCGATCAATCCGATTTGATAGCTCTACTCGTCATGTAGTTAGCCTATGTCCAATTTTATCAATGTAATTTAAAATGCAAACTCTTTAAAATTATTAATCTTTTTTTTCACTTTAATTTAATTAGAAATTGGGAAGGAGATGAAGAGCAATGAAATTACACTATACTTCCATCATCTTTTATAGTTCACACATTAAACAAATCAATTTAATTTTTTTACGTCCCTCTAATTGTTAACCATGAAACATCCAACCTAAACAAAGTTGGATCAGATTTTAGCTATAGCTGCTTAGGTGTTTTAATCTACAATACCATTTTATTTTTAATTTGAAAAATCACCTCATAAATTGTTTTTACGAATTGGGAAGGTATACAAGGCAGCCATAGGGGATTTTTATAGAATATAAGTGATATTATTAATCAGCTGAAAGTCCCCAAGCACAACCACAAAGCACCACGGTCTCCACCGTGAGACCTGGCCCAAACCCGAGTAGCACGCCCCACTGCAACCCTTCAGCGGTGGTTGCTTTGCCTTCTTCCATGGACTTTTTCCTAATCTCATCCAGAACAAAGAGCACGCTTGGACTCCACATGTTTCCATATTCACTTAGCACATGCCAGCTTGCTTTAAGCTTGTCCTTCCTCAACCCAAGTTTCTCTTCGATCCCTCGAAGAACAGCAGGTCCACCAGGATGGACTATATAAAATAATGTGTTCCAATCGCCAATTTGAAATGGAGTGAAGGTTTCATTTAAGCATTGCTCGATGTTGCTTGCAATGTACTTAGGCAAATCTTTAGACAGATAATACTCCATTCCCATTTCACGTATTTTTGCTACTATCACGGTATCGGAATTAGGGATAGTAGTTTGTTTAGCCGATACAATTTTAAACAAAGGGCACTCGTTTAAATTGGCATCAGGATTAGCACCAACAATCAAAGCTGCAGCCCCATCAGAAAAAAGTGCAGAGCCCACGAGTATGTCCAAGTGGGTCTCCGAGGGTGCATGGAAACACACGAGCATGAGTTCACAGCAAACAATAAGAACTCTAGCACCGGTATTGTTCTCTGCCAAATCCTTGGAAAGCCGAAGGGCAGTCCCGGCAGCAAAGCAACCTTGTTGGTAAATCATGAATTTCTGAACCGAAGGTTTTATGCCAATTAGCTTAGCAAGCTGCTGATCGGCACTAGGCATGTTTATGCCAGATGATGTACAAAATATAAGGTGGGTGATTTCGAAAGATGGAGCCTTGTAGATGCCCAAATTTGGATTCTCATTGATTATGTCTTCAGTTAGATGCATGTAACGTTTCTTTATTGCAGATTTCTCACCTGTTAAGTAGTGTTAAGACCAAAATCATAGCATAAGATGAATTATAAACTAAACTGTTATATTGAACTCTCATGATACTTCTATACTTGGTACGAACCACGAAAATTAGACATATAGTAGATCAATCAATTGAATGATATATATGCAGAGATTGAGATTTGTAATTAAAAAATGAGTTTTGATCGAGTTATAATTTAATTGAAAATAATTGCACAATTAAGTAATGCCTAATATATGATTACTACACTTTTGACATACACACACACACACACACACACACATATATATATATATATATATACTTACATATGCGTTGGAACTTATTTTTCAACTCAGTCATGTGCTCACTTTTGGTGAGCTGAAAGTAGAAATCAGGATACTCGGATTGGTAAAAACAATTGGGTGGATTTGCTGTGCCAATAGCTAGAATAATGGCTACTCCTTGGGGAGTCTCCTTCAACATATTCTCCAACGAAGTCATCTAGAACTGAGTAATTAAGGAAATAATTTGAAAACTGTTTATCGCAAGGGATATCACAAGTGTTTTTTTTTTTTTTTTTTTGGGGGGGGGGGGGGGGGGGGGGGGGTGTGGGTTTAACCAGAGGTGACTTTTTTCTATGCTAGTGTTGGTGGCATCGCTGTAGGTTTCCTTGTATGTATTTATAGACCAAGGATGGAATTGTTGGGATCTATCAGTTGGCGTGAGTGGTGAAGGTTAAACGGGTGAAAATCCGGTGGTTTAGCTGCCTCAGATTAAAGCTTGCTAATGAAAGTTCAACACGTATCTAAAGAACTTTAATACCCACGACTTGATTTCTAAACTATATTAAAAATGATATATTGGTTCTTGAACTTTAATTTAAAACAAAATTATTCTATAAACTTTTATTTTGAAACATAAAGTCCCTTGATGAATAAAAACTTAATTAACAGAAACCGTCAAAAATTAAGAATTGTGGCTTCATTTTTAAATTAAAAAACTTGACATGAAAAATGTATATCAATGCAAGATAAGGGATCAAACAGTTTCAGTCAAGTTTTTGACCACCCGGAAACTAATTTATCCCAAAATAAAAATTTAAGGACCCATATGTCTCAAATAAAAATTTAGAGATCAATATATTCTTTTTGATATAATTCAGGGATCAAGTTAGGTATTAAATTTATCCAAAAATAACCTAATTTTAGAAATTCGGTAAGGGTATGAATTGGATTAGAATGAAATAATTATAAGGAGAAAATTTATGTGTGATTTAGAGCAAAATTATTTTTGACCCACCAAGTCCATCCCTCTGTCTCACCTCGCTTGACGTGACTTTTTCAATTATCATAAAATTTAGCCTCGTTTTTAATAAAAGTGATTATTAAGGATAAATTTTAAAATTGATAAGGTTATTGTGGTGTGATATTAGAAAGAAAAAAAAATGAGACAAGACAAATAAAAGCCAGACAGACGGGATGGGAGGTGAAATAAAAATAGACGTGTCATGTAACAGTACTTAATTTGTAGTATGATTTGTATTATTTATAATAGATTAAATTGTAAAAGGATCAATCATAGGATAACTCAATCATCTAAAATGAACATGATTAACTCATTCTAATAAAATAATTAATTATCTCCACTATTAAATAATACAACCATACTATCAAATATAATACATATTAAGTTGCTTTCATGTGGTCTTTAACTCTTTATCCAATGCACCGAACGTGCCTAACCTTCTTATTCCTACTTCTTCTTTTTTCCCCTCTCTAAAAATGTATAGAAAGCTGGCCACATTATTCATGGCATGACCCCATCCTATCAAGTAAGGTTATTGAATTGATCATCTCCTCCCTTCAGATATATACATACAAGTAGATTAATGTTTATTAATCTTATTTCACGTGGATTAGTATCAGAATCTGGTTAGGTGATTATACTGTTTTTATAATCAAAATGATTAAGCAAAAGCAAATAAAGTCAAGGTGCAGGACCAAAACAAAACAAAAGAACCATTTCGGCCAGAAATGTACAAATGATGAGAGATGCTTAAACCAAAGATTTTGTCCACTTTTTGCACGGCTGAGTGTGCATGTGAAGCCACTGTATTGGGTATGAAAAAATAGGAAGAAAAGAAATGGTGTGAAAAGAAAGTATGTGAAGAAATACAACTTTCTTTTATTTGGTAGGATAGATATATATTTAAAGAAAGAAATAGGAGGCAAATGAGATAGCACATTTCCTTGAAAATCATTTCCACCGAAATTAGGAGAAAATAGGAGGGAAAGAAAGGTGTTGTTGAGTCTAACACATGAAAATGATTATTACACCCTTAAAATTTATTTCTAATTATAAAATTTACCATTATAAATAAAAGATATTGAAAGTAAAAAATAAATAATTGTAAAATTATCATATTAATTAAAATAAATTTTCTTTCTTTTCTATTTTTTGGTTATACCAAATAAAGGAAATAATCAATTTTTTTTGTTTTTATTTCTTTCTTCACTACAAAGCATGAAGAAGAAAATATAAATTTTTTTTGTTTCCCTTTCTATTTTCTTCTTTATCTATTTTATTTCCTTACTATTTTCTTTCATGCTACCAAACATAGGTTTAGGTGCTTCTAGAGAAGTAGAAGATCAAAACCTTGAAAGAATCTGGTCGGGAATGGGCCCTCTCAGAAGAGATAAAAGTCCGCTCATGGTCTAGGCCCAACAAATCAATATGGGTCCTGCTTCTTGGATGTGAATGAAGCAAACTCACCAGCCTTTCCCGTATGAGGCCCCCGAAATCGGAGGTGGCCTGCTAAGATCCTGCCGTCTCAATTGTAATACGCAATTCTCAAAAATTTCTTACATACCTAATAATGGGAACGGGGAAGCCTGTGGGAAAGACAAACTTCGAATACAACAAATAAAATAAGATAAGATTTGTAATTTGGACTTTCTGATGTCTTGTCCCCTTTCATCATTTGGTTTGATATAAGAGGAACAAATGGAATTTTACATCAATGATCACATCTATTTTGAGGGGATCATCGTTCATCAGTGGCATACCGACGATTTTTTTTTCTTAAAATAAATAAATTCCAAATAAAAAGGGTAATTTGTAGCCCCCTATGTAATTTTATTCCAACGTAGTAATAATAATAATAATAATAATATAAAGTCATGTATCTAACTTTTTATGTATATGTAGGTTAGATATTGAATTGATCATCTCCCATATATAAATATATACACTCTTTAACCAGTTTCTGCTTCAATTCAAGTTTCTCTTTCTCATCATTTCCAATCACAATGCCGTCGTCTACGTAAACTAGAAGAGCAGTCACTCCCCCTGCAGTCGAATGTTTAATGAAAAGAGTGTGATCACCTTGGCTTTGTGTAGACCCAGATTTCATGACAATTGCAAACCTCCCAAACCATGTTCTAGGAGATTGTTTTATCCCACAAAGAGCCTTTCTCAGCTTGCCCACTTTATTCATTGTGTCCCCCTCAAATCCTGGTGGAATATTCATGTAAATTTCTTCATCTAGGTCGCCATGGTGTCCAAGCTTATCTTGAGAATTCTGATGTCATAATCAAATAATTCCAAGCTTTCCATGCCTTTTTTGACTGTGGTCTGGCCTTCGGCCTCTCTCTCCGGTGAACCCTAATCTTCCTCTATCTTGCCATAAACTTTGATTTATGTCAATTTCAACTTCATTAAGTTTGTATGTAGCAGCCAAAAAAGTCCTTGCCTAATTTGGAAGCCAAGCAAATTGCTTTAAAGGAAACTTGTCTCCGAGGGTGATTATGGAATAGTAATCCATTTATTATGTCAACCATCTGAATTTTAACGATATGTTAGATATCCATTCTATCATTTAATGACTTTGATTGATTAATTTCCTATTTGATTATTTCTTTGTCAATCTGTCTCTCTGTCGATTAGTCCTGCCTTCTGTGGTGGAAAAAGTTCCACAATCTAGGTAAGCTTTATTGATTTGAGATTCAATAGATATACAACCATTCTCTTTTATAACAGTGCAAAAATGGAGCCATCCATTGATTACATGCCCTTTGCAATTTTCAAGTTTTCAACTAATCAGTAAAGTTCCACCTGATTCGCAAGGCATATCGCTTCTATCTTTCATCCTGACTTTGCTCAGTTGTCCCATATCTAAAGGACCAGCTTGCCTCTATTGTCTCCATTAACCAATCCTGCCGATTGTTGTTTCTGTGTCCGCGAATCAAGAAAATACAATGAATGGAAATCAGCATTTAATAAAAGTACAACGAATTTATATGTGGGATTTCTTGTCTATAAAACCTCGCCAAATCTTTGAAGGAAAAGGGGAGCAAAAATGAAGGAAGCAAGTAGAGTTCTGATTTCATTTCATCCAAATCAGGAAGGCAGAGTCTGGGGTAAATAATGCTCAACAACATGTCTTATGGAAAATAAGAGGAGGGCAATACTTGGTGTCTTATAAACTCTATTATTACACGTTACAACTTTTTTGGCACCCAAATGGAGGCTACACAACGATTCAAAATTTGAGACCTCTTAGGTGTGAACTCAAATTCTAACCAATAGAGTATCCTCCTAAGGACCATAAGGTGACAAGTTTAGACACATGAGTCCAGCTATGAATATTGCTATCCTAGGGAAGAATGAGACCAAGAAAAAATTAGGAATGGTACCACTTCTCAGTTCTCACATGATTTCAGTCCTCATATACCATATTATGAATACATTTGGTGCATATGACGGGATAAGACAAGGAGAAAATTTATGTATATTATATAGTATGGTCTGTATTTATATATATATATATATATTTGAATCATGGAGAGGATTAGTCATCCTATACGTGTAGGATGAGTCAATCCTCTCCATTCTAGGGCATTAAGTCATCCTACACTAATAGGATGACTACTCATTTTGACAACTAAATCATATGTAAATAATGTAAATCATAGCACAAATTATACATAATTTTTCTCCTTATCTTATCTCATCCTATCCATTGCACTAAACGAGCCCTATTGTTCCAAGGAAGAATGATGCCAATAATGTTCATATTTGTGTTTTTGAAGTTAACTTTTGGTATCATTGATCTTGGCCAACAGATCTTTTATCTTACCTTTAAAACAAAATTGTTTGGCATTAAACAGCATATAACAGCTCCAGAATAATTAATTTCATGGCATAATTTTTTGGTTTTGGCTTTTACAAGGAGATGCCAAATGCGATCTCACCTCAAATAAGACAGGTCCTTGCTCAGTTGTGGCCATTTTGTAACCCACTTCCAATTGCACTATAAACAGGGAGTCCATCAGTTCCATCAACCCAGATGCTTTGGAATCCATGAGCTTGGCCCTTAACAACAACAGGATAACCAACCAAAAGTCTATAACTATATCAAGCCTAAACCAGAAATGGGTCTCACGATCCAGAACATTGTACAGGGCATCTGTCACACCTTAATGAAAATGTTTCCGATATATGTGTTCTTATGACAGCCATTTTTGCAACAAATAAAACTGAACCAGGCTTCCGTAACTGCTGCAAAGTTTGAACCAGCAAAATCAACCAAAAAGGTAATCAATAATGAGAAATAGAGAAACAAGTTTATATCATGGAGAAAAACTGAAAAGCATTCGGACGTTAATTTCATTTCATTTTATTTCTTTTCCTACAAACCTCACTTGTCTGCCGCTAAATGTGACAAGTACAATCAAGCCCATGCACAGAACGAACACATGCAGGGTTGAAATTTGCTGATGATTTCAGAATTTAGTTCTCCCCTTTTTGAATATACCATTAACACATGTAAGTATTTTGTTTTACCTGGGTCAAGACAGCAATCATCTTTGTTCGCAGCAGCAGATGCCACGTTAATCACTTGTTTCCCCTGAAACATGAGGTGATTGGTGTTTGTGGAAACAAGTTACCCATTATCTCTTTTTCATTTTGAGCAGTATCTTTCAAACTAAAGCCAAGTGTCAAGCATTTCAAGAAGTGTATGATAGCTATAGGATATGATTCTGAACTGAAAAAGGTTTTCCTTTTAAAGAATATTCTTAACAATTTATACTAGCAATTTCAAACTCAAACTCAAACTCAAGAAAATATATAATATGATTCTTCGCTATTAATAGCTACTTCTGGCACTTTATAAACAATCAAAAACAAAACAGAAAATTTCTATTCACTAATCAAAGTAATTATATATACCTGGAAAGATTTGGCAAGCTCATTTAGTCCAGAGGTAAAAGTATCAAGCTGAACTTTGTCAGCATATTGGATTAAAGAAAAAATCTTCAAAACAATATCTATACATGGCGGTCTTCAGTCTTCCTTAACCTTTTATTCTATGTATTCTGGCTATAGCGTATATATACGCATTTAAAGATATCAACATATCAGAGACTGAAATATCGTATTTTCTTGTTCTATTTCACTCATACTCCACTTTGCATCATCTATCTCATGCTGTATATCAATATAGTCTTTCTGATCCAAGTCCCAAGTTAATAATCTCAATATCAAATATATATCTTTTCCTCCATCATGCTGTAACTGATCTGCCTCAAACATAAATTCATGGTTTTTTATTCCAATCCAACTGCGTCCAACAATCTTCTTCAACCTCTGCTTCATGGCCTTCCTCACTCGAATCATTCTCTCCCATCTACCCCTTATCTCATATGCACGACTCAACACCAAATAAGGTAAAGATGACTGAGGTTCCAGTTGTATCATCTTTTCTGATATTTTTTCAATGAGATCCAGGTTGGCATAACTTGCTGTAGCAAGAACTATTGATTCCCAAACTAAATAACTAGGTTCAAAAGGCATTGCTTCTAAAGTATCAAATGCTTCTTTGAATTTACCAGCATGACAGAGCAACTCCACAATGTAAGCATAATGCTCATCACAAGGTGTAACTCCAAATTTTTCCTCCATTGATGAAAATATACTCATTCCTATGTCTACAAAAGTGCCATATCTGCAAGCTAATAGAACTCCAGTAAGTGTTATGCAATCTGGTGCCAGACCTTCTCTGACTAGTGTCTTAAATAGTTCCAAGGTCTCAACAACTCTGCCATTGTGAGCCAATCCCATGATCAATGTATTCCACGATATTAGATCTTTTACATGCATTTCAGAAAAAATCTGCATTGCTGAGTCAATTAATCCAATTTTAGCATACATATCCACAAGTGAACTGGCAACAATTGATTCGGACTCAAAACCTGATTTTATCACATAAGAATGGACTTGATATCCTTGCTCAACTGAAAGAAAGGTTATACAGCTCAGAACACCACTCAGTGTGAACTCAGTAGGCCTGCAATCCTCCCTCAAGGCAAGCACAAAGAGTACCAAAGCATCATCCTGCAAGCCAAGCCTTGCGTAGCTTGAGATCATAGAATTGCAAAGCGCAGAATCCCAATGTTCTACTTCTTCAAAAAGCTGAATGGAATCCTCCAATCTGTCGCATTTTGAAAAAAGGTTAATAATGGCACTAGAAACAATGGAATTCAAGATGACTCCCACCTTGACACAGAGAGCAAAGACTTGCTTACCCTTTTCTAAATTTCTCAAATTAGTACAAGCAGAAATCACATTGGAAACAGTAAACTCATCAGGTGAATAACCAGCCAATCTCATTTGATCAAACTGTTTCAATGCCAAGTTTTCATAACCTGACTTACAACATCCGGAAATCAGTGAATTCCAAGATACTACATCCACCTCTTCCATAGTCAAAAACACACCAAAAGCATAATTTACCAAGCCAAGCTTCCCATACATATCAATCAAGGAATTCCCAATCACCAAGTTCGACAAACCAATACCACTCATAATCATGTGACCATGAATTTCCTTCCCCTGCCTAGCACATGACACAAATGATGTCAGAATTGAAAAAGTGAACTTACTCGGTCTAACACCAAAATTTTCCATTTCCTTAAACACTTCCAAACCGTAACCCCAAAATCCCAGCAATCCACAACCGGAGATCATTGAGTTCCAACTAACAACATCCTTCTCAGGCATTTCATCGAACACTAGGCATGCCTTCTGGAAATGACCAAATTTTAACAACGCATTCAAGAAAATATTCCAAGATATAATATTTTTTTCATTTATCTCATCAAACACTTTGCAAGCATCATTAAAAGAGCCAACTTTAAAGTAAAGGTCCATAAAGCGATTAACTAGAAAAGTTCGGCCATTGAACCCAAATTTGACCAACTGGGCATGGATTGTTTGGGCAAATTTAATGGATTTTAAGGATAAACAGTGGTTTATAAGGTTGGTGTAATAAGAAATACAGGATTTTTGAGACCCGTATATTGGTTTTAGAAAAGGGCGCATGCATGGAGCAAATGTCTCTTGGTTCTCCACACAAGGCAACAGCACGATGTCGTCTCCCTGGTTTAAAAGGAATAAGGCCTTTTGGGGTTCGTTCTTTTTATTGTTTATCTTCTTTTCGCTGTATCACTTAAGCTGCCACAACCCCAAATTATAACGGAGATTTGAAGTGGCTTCAAGTTTGACGGTTGCTTCTGACTTCCCTCCATTGCAAGTAAACGGTATAATATAAGTGAGCAAAGGGTTTAGCCACGTCAGCAAATGATGAACTTTATTTTTGTCCGTACAAATTGAATAAAGAAAAGGCTTAATATAAAAAAAAGCCTTAAAATTTGTATAAAATTATCATTTTGATCCTTTAACTTTTATTTTGAAATTCTTTACCCTCGAACTTTTATTTTATACATAATATAGCTTTTGGTATTGACGTGACGCAATGAAAAAATTTCACGTGTCAATATATGATTAGACTACGTCAACATCATGGACTACATTATATACAAAATAAAAGTTCGAGGACAAAAAATTTCAAAATAAAAGTCAAAGGATTAAAACGATAGTTTTGTACAAGTTCAAGGACTACATAGTGTATTAAGCCATAAAGAAAAGAAGTAAATTACACTCAAATCATGTTTAATTAATGGAGAAATATTATTGCTACACGATGCCTTTTTTCTCCCTCCAACAATGGAAAGAAAAAAAATACTAGCAGTATCTTTTCATCTCAAAAACAATATATATATGTTGAGCCCCAAGAGCTTGAGACTTTGTTTTTGAGATTTCGAGTTCGAATTGAGACTTTGTTTTTGAGATTTCGAGTTCGAATCCTAAGATGGATGAGGTCTAATTTCATAATCCTTGCATGCCACCTTGGATTTTTGCTTGCTGTATTCCCCTTTTTCTTATGTTGCTGACAGGCACCAATGTGACAGATATCATGTATGAAAATTGCAATCTGAATTCGACTCAACGTCATAGTTCCATCTCATGTCATCTCCATAGCTCTTTACTTTCTCTCCCTTTCTTTTATCTTCTCAGGATGCAGAATCTACATAGGCTGTTAACTCAAAAAAGGTAGAAGAAGAAATGCATTAGAAATGACAAGCTGATGGTACATCAAAGTAGAATTTGGACGTATTGCTAAGAACAATTACCTGCATCTGGTTTGAGCTAGACAGTCAATGTTGATGACCTACACACAGCATTCAGTGGCGGCTGACGGAGGAGTTGGAGTTTATAGGTAAGAAGTGAGACCGAAGGTATCAGCTTGGGAGATATATATATATATATATATTTCTGAAGTCATTAGTGTCTTTTAAGCCAAATTTCAAGGCGCAACTGTCAAATTTTTCCATAACTATCCAGCATGATGACTTGGAAACACAAGATTGCAGAAAAACTGGGATATCTTCCCTTATATATATTTTTTGTCTGTTTTAGGAGAAAAAAGGAAAAAAAGTTCTCAGGAAGAGCATTCTTCAATCACCTTATACGCGATGTAGTGTCCATCTGAAGAAGAGAAGCAGCACTCTGCAGTAGAAGCAACCAGTTCTTTGCATTGAGATAAACAATAATCAGGTTTAATCAAAGCTAAGAGCAACATAAGAAAACAAAGTACCAACAAGCCAAGCAGTTGCTGCATATAATTTCCCAGAAAAGATCATAAATCTGGCCACACTGCTTGATTACTGAAGAAAGTAAGAGAAGCTGGCCCAACACAACCATGTCAACAATGCTTTATAGTCTGTCTAGAAAAGAATAAAATGACCTCTTTCTTCTTACCAGTAGCCAAGCACAACAGACATAAGGATTAATTAGAGCATGCTGATCAAGAATAATACATCATTTTGGAGAGGGAAATCTTTTTTTTGCCCCCTTTTTTTAACAACTCTTTGCCACGACAAAAGTGCTTGTTCAACTATTGGCCCAACTAAAACCAGGATTCTTTTGTATTTGGTTTTCTCTCATTATACTTCTGACAACAGCAGATGTATCCCATTCACCTGAGTTTGCAAATAAGCTTGATAGCTGTATATAAGCACCAGAGTTTTCAGGATCAAGCTCAATGATCCACTCAGCCACCTTCTTTCCAAGAGTTTTGTTTCCATGAGCAACACAGCCTCTCAAAACTGATGACCACAAGCATGCATCTGCCTTGAAAGGCATTTGTCCTATAAGATTCATTGCTTCATCAAGGCAACCAGCACGAGCATAGAGATCAACCATGCAAGAGTAGTGCTCTATCCCAGGATCAATATGATAGTCCCATTTCATTGAGTCAAACCACTTTCGTCCCTCCTCTAGAAGTCCACAATGATCACAGGCAGACAGAACTCCAGTAAATGTTATACCAGTTGGCTTTACACCAGCATTTCTCATTTCATTAAACAATACAAGTGCTTCAAGACCATGACCGTTAGTAGCATAACCCATCAGCATGGAATTCCAAGAGATTTCATCCGATTTTGTCATTGTGTCAAATATTTTTCGTCCATAATCAACTAAACCACACTTGCAGTAGAAATCAACAAGGGCAGTAGATATTATTTGATCAGATTCAAGTCCAATGAGAGTAGCTTTAGCAAAAACTTGTTCGCCCAGTTCAATACAAGAGATACTAGCACAGGCACTGATGACACTGGCCAAACTAAACTTGTCCATCCTCAGGTCTAGTTTATTCATCTTACAGAATAAGTTTAATGCCTCAATTGGGCAACCATTTTGACTCAGACCTACCATCATTGAATTCCATGATATAAGGGTCTTATTTGGCATTGTCTTGAAAAGCTGCTTTGCATCTTCAATTCTTCCACAAGTGGAATACACAGTGATCAGAGAGTTAAGCAATATTGTATCATAGACCTGGAGCTCAGTAAAGAATTTGCAAGCATCATTTGGCCTTCCACACTTGGAGTAGGCATCAATGAAAGTGCTGGCGATGATAACATCGTGGATCACACCAACTTTATGAGCATGACCATGCATTTGTTTGACATGTTCAGAGATGCATAAACTACTGCAGGCACTCAAAACTACTGCAATTGAAGAAAGGTCTTCCTGAACTCCCTTTTGCCGCATCTTACTAAAAAGAGTTAATGCCTCGAATTCCTCATTGTTCAAAACGTGTCCAGACATCAAAGAGTTCCACAAAACAACACATGGATCAGTTTTTCTATCAAATATAATTCTTGCATCAGCCATTCTGCCACGGCTCGCATAACCTGAAATCAATGCTGACAAAGAGAAATCATCTGGTTCTTTCATAGAACTCAAAACACGGCTTGCACTATCCAAATCACCACATTTCCCATACAAATTTATCAGTGAACTACATAAAAAAGGATCGAATTCTATTCCCTCAACCACCATATGTGCATGAATTTGCATCCCATATTCAATAG
The DNA here is from genome assembly GCA_030664755.1 of Microcos paniculata. Classification (NCBI taxonomy): domain Eukaryota; kingdom Viridiplantae; phylum Streptophyta; class Magnoliopsida; order Malvales; family Malvaceae; genus Microcos; species Microcos paniculata. Next base: position 23,914,597 of record CP131461.1, read on the forward strand.
CTCCCAAATCAACACATGCCCCAATAATCGTCGCCAACACAAATGCATCACCCAAAGATCCCAATTCTTTAAAAAGCTCAACAGCCCTTCTCGCTTTCCCGTTTCGTGCAAAACAATGAATCATCGAATTCAAAGCAAGCCCATTTTTCCTTGGCATGTCATCAAACAAACTTCTCGAGATTTCTAACTCCCCCGCCTTGGCAAAACCTGAAATAACCAAGTTCCAGGAGAAATCATTCTTATGCGGCATCAACTTGAACAACTCCAATGACTTTTCTTTCTCTCCTGATTTCATGTACCCTTCAATTACAGTGTTCCAAGAGAAATAATTTCTTTGTGGCATTTCCTCAAACAATTTCCAAGTCTCAGTCATATTACTGCAGCGCGAGTACATTTGCAGGAGACGGTTTGCAATTGAAAGAGTGGAACTAAGGATACCCTTTTTGAGGAAAAAGGGGTGGAGCTGTTTCCCTAGGAGAATGGAGCTTTGGGTGTTGCAAGATTGAAGTAAACGAGCATAATATTGGAGATCGAGTTCCATCGTCAGACGGCTTTTCGGTGTCCTTGTTTGGACTATAATTTTTCTCAAGTGTTATGGTGAAGACTGAAGGGACAAAGAAAGGAGCAGAGACTGGGTTTAAGAACGTCAATGGCGGCAAGAATGATACGGTCAATACCAACCTTGAACCGACAGGTTCTGGACCACTGTCAGCTGGAAAGAAATATTTTTGAGGGCCGGTTTGGGCTCTTTGAAAATCCACTCATCTTGGATGGTCAACTTTTTCTTTTCTTTTCTTTTCTTTTCTTTTTTTTAATAAAAAGGACATTACGTTAATCGTGTAATCGACCATGGGCAATTGAAAATATAGAACTTACAACTATTTGGGATAGTTCCAAACTGTTTATTCACAATATTATTCATGTTACAATTCAAATTCAATAATGATTGGCATTATAATAGATAGAGAATCCATTTAAGAAAACTCAAAAGTAGTTTGGCATTTAATTTGGAAATCCTAGTTCCTCTGACATTGAGAGTTTGCAATCCATTTCCTTCTTACAAAAATGTAAAAGAAATCAGTGTTAGACTTATGCAAAAGTACTTTGGAATAATTGAAGTTTATTAGGAAAAAGTGAGGCAAAGAAGGGCACCACTACAGTTTAATTGTTTATCACGAGCTCTGCCAAAGCAAAACGTTATATAAATAGCAAGGGACATATTAGTCCGAGAATATACAGTTATGACTGGGTTTCCACGTTACACAAGGTGAAAAGTCTTCAAGATTCTATACTTCCATGAATAACAAGGCTATGCAAAGCTATTAAGGAGTGAAGAATGCCTACGGCTGTAAAGGAACCGGATGTTCGGCGAACAGCTCATGTTCGAGCTAGGTTAGGACTCGTTTATGTTCGTTTGTTAAACAAATGAACGAGTCTGAATAAAATTTTAGTATTCGTTCATGTTCATTTAGTTTTTACGAACACGTTCGTTTGTTGTTCATGAACAAGCTTGTTTAACCGAACCGAACATAAACGAACACGAACATTCCATTAATAAACGAACACGGGCCCGAACAAACACTGAAAAATTCTTAACGAACATGAACCAAGCTCGAACAAATAAAAAATAAACGAACACGCCTTGTTCGTGTTCGAGCTCGGTTCGTTTACACCCCTAGAATGCCCAAAGCAGCCTGTAAAGTTTGGTTCTCTGTTAAAGCTTGATGTCTGAATTCGAACTTCAAAGTTGGGGAAAGTGCAGGTCTCCATCTTTTAGCATCAGATCTGGGAAGAAATGCAATGAACTTGATACTTATGCTGCAGAATTATCGTATGAGATGAGAATGCTTACTTGATAAGATCACAATGAAATCTTCTGCCAGATATGGTCCCTTTAAAATACTGTTCCCCTAACTAATGCACTGAATTTTCCTTTCGAACTTTCTTCCCAGCAGCATGAATTCAATCTAAGGATCTCTTAATAATCAGCATGTATGTTTTCTCTTAGCTCAGCTTCTGAAGTAGTTGTGAGCTTTATTGTTCATGTGTTATTGATACATTTATTCAATTCTTCACTCCCCAATATTTTTTCCTCGATGATGCAGAAGCCAGTAGCAATGGCACAATGTGTGCTTAGATCTCTTTCCAGGTATTCCTAAAAATGGCATTCACATTCCTTTCCAACTGGTGACTCTGCAGGCCATCTGAATATACTGCCTCACAGCCATCGCGTGTGAGTAAGTGACATCAGGTATTGCCACTACACTTTGTAAAATTCTCTCACCATGATGTAATCATTGGCATTCTTGCACATAAGGCATATGTGGAGAACTCTGATTCCCATTCCAGTCGCTTTTCTATGGCCAAGACCACCGCAGAACATAATTACTTTCTCTCAAGAATTCCCTATCTACGTGTTTTCCTTCTGCCATTGAATTCAAACTGTAGTGGTTTACAAGGATTCAATTGATTATGTTGAACGACAGCCCATTCTCCGAACGTCACAGCACCGTGCTTTTGACAAGCATCAAAGACTCTAGTCAACATTGCAACAGTTGGCTCAAATGGCATACTCTTAATAAATTGCTCAAGCTCCTCCATGCACCCACAACGACTATAGAGTTCAATCATATACTCATAGTGCTCAATACGGGGTATAATGAAATAGTCATTGCTTATTGAATTAAAATACCGCTTACCTAGCTCCACTTCATGCTCATATATGCATGCAAGCAGAATACCTTGAAAGGTGACATGGTCTGGTTTGACACCTTCATTCTCCATCAACCCAATCAATTCAAGTACCTCTCTGCCCCTTCCATTGTGACAACATCCAAAAATCATAGTGTTCCAAAGAACCAAATCACGTGAAGCTGCCTCTTTGAAAATCATGAGAGCATACAAAATGCAACGACATTTAAAGTACATGTCAACCAAAGCTCCTATTATCACTATATCAAGCTCATAACCATTTCTAACCATGAATCCATGGATTTCTTTGCCATGATTAAGAGCAAATATATTTGCACAAGCTGCCAGAAGGGTTGCAAATGTAAATTTGCTTGGTCTCGACTCCCATTGCATCTCACTGAAAAATGCCATAGCCTGCTCACTCCGACGATGCTTAGCATAGCTAGTCAACAAAGCATTCCAAGAAACTGTATCCCTCCTCTCCTGACTCATATAATGAAACCAAACTCTGGCAGTATTCAAGGTCCCGCATTTTCCATACATATCCAGAAGAGCATTACCCACAGACATATTGGAACACAACCCATGTCGGAATATAAATCCATGAACCTGTTTTCCCATTTCAGCATCTGAAAGACCAGCACAGACATTTAAAATTAACACAAGAGTCGCATGGTCAATATCTTTAGTCATTCTGCGCATAAGAAAAACAAAATCTAACGCATTTTCCCATTGATTTAAATGAGTGTACCCTGCCAGCATTGCATTCCATGAGATTACATTCCTTTCTGGCATCATATCAAACAGCTCCCTTGCCTCTCTAGTTCTCCCTCTTATTGCATACCCTGACATAATTGCAGTCCAAGAAATCAAATCCTTGGAACCCAGTAGGTCAAATATCATACGAGCACTCTCTAATCTCCCACATTTCACATACATATCGATAAGCGAACCAGAAACCACTTTATCCTTCTCAAAGTTAAACTTAACCACTACTCCATGAATTTGCATTCCTTCCTGAAGCCCAGACACGCTTGAACAAGCAACAAGAGCATTAGAGAATGTAAAATTCAAAGGCCTAGCATCTTCTCGAAACATCCTAAAAAACATAAATATAGCCTCTTTTCCATTCCCTATCTCAAGATACCGCCTAACAATCACATTCCATGAAACATTATTTGGATTCTCAATCTCATCAAACATCCGCCTGGCATCGTTTATAACCCCGCATTTCCCATAAACATCAACAAGTGAACTCCCCAAAATCACATTTTTACAATAACCAAACTTCACAATCATAGCGTGAACTTGCCTTGAAAAGGCAAGCTGTATGACAGTGCTGCAAGAGCCCACAACACTAGCAAATGAGATCTCATTTGGCACAATGCCTTCCCTATTCATCTCTGTGAACAAGGACAAAGCCTTCTCTTGAAACCCATTTCGTGCATACGCCGTTATCATTGAATTCCAAGAACCCCCATTCCGTTTAGGCATTTCATCAAACAGTTCCCTTGCGTCGGCCAGACACCCGCAAATCCCATAAGTTTCGATGGCACGGTTCAAAAGGAACACTGGGGGCAATGGGTAGAAGGTGACTAAGTGGGACTCAAGTTTCCGGGCTTCAACGAGAGCCTTTTTGGCGGAACAAAGTCGGAAAAGATGGGTGTAAAGAGAGAAAGGGAAAGGCTCTGGATAAGCAAACAGGATAGAAACGGCTCGTTGCAGACGGCCTGACTTGAGCTGACTGAAGATAGATTTGGTTACCGATTTGAGGCTTTCGGGTTTGTTTTGGAGTTTATGGTTTTTGTGTTGAAGGACGCGATTGAGTATAGAGACTGCATTCACAGCCATGCAAAAAACAGAGTTCTGTTTTCCTTTTCTCTTTCTTTCTTTTCCTTTTAATGGCGGTAGAAAAATTCAAATGTTCAGCTATTTATATTGTGGGTTTTTTGTTTTTGAGATAATATTGTTGGGTTTTGATAAGCGGTTGATGGTGCATGTTAGGTCTTATTTGATAGTAGAAGAGAAAAATAAAAAGATGAAAAAGTTAGGAGAAAGAAGTAGAGAAAAATAAAATTTGAAGTGGTTGGTAGAAGAGAAATTTGAGAATAGAAAAAAAATTAGAGAGATTGATATTTTATTTCATGCTTCATATTCAAAATCTCTCCAAATTTAAAAAGAAAAATAAAAAGAAAATAAGTTGAGTCTAAATAATTAAGATAAAAATACTTATATATCCTTCACTATCAAAAATATTCTAACATATAACACTAATACTCACAAACATACTAAATAAGGGATATAATGATAAAAACATATTAAATTGATTTTCTTTCTTCTCTTTTTTCTCTTTTACCAACCAATTAAAGGAAAAAAATTAATTTTTCCACTCATTTTTTCATTTTTCTCACCAAACATACTAGAAAAAAATTAATTTTATTTTTCATGTTCTTACTTTTCTCCTATTCTTATTTTCTTTCTTTTTAATTTTTCATCTTTCCTATCGAACAAAGTCTTAATGTTGCTAACTTGATATAATAAGGTATCATATAAATATACAAATTTATATTTTATTCCTTTTTTTTTATAGAATTTATATTTGATTCCTTGTACAGTTGTACTGTTGTACATCATGAGAATATATAGTTAAATAGTAGAATTTTTTTCTCTTTTCTTGGTAAAAAAAAGTTTAGGAACAACTAAGATTACCCCCATCTCTAAGTCAGGATAAACCATCATCCTTCAAAGATTTACGAACTTCTTTTCTTTCGAAACGTTTTGGACTTAAAATATGGCCTATCGGCTATCGCCTACCAACAAGGCTGTGTAGGTTAAGGGCCCCTTTAGTAACACTACACGGGGCGGTTAAGATGCTTTTCGGCTTCTAACTGTGGGTATGGGGCTTTACGTGTGTGCGAACGGTGAGATCAGTTATCCCATGTGGCAGCTTGTGTGGTGCGATTTGTCACTGGAGGTTTAACCCTGCAGTGGGTGTTGGTTGACAAAATTTATTGCTTTTTTTCCTCTTTAACCCCGATAACTTTAGCACCTTTTACCATTTTTCCTTCCACTTTCCCCTTTCAAGATTTTGTTGCTACTTACCGTTGCAACATCTGCCAAAGCATCCTTAAAATATTTTAAAATTTTATGATAATAAATAAATAGGAAAGTTTATTAAAAAATTTAAAAAACCTTTGTTCTCGTATTTATTTATTTATTAATTAATTAAAAATAATTTTTTTAATAAATTTAAAGGTAAATAAACATATCATAATTTATTTATTGAAAAATAATTAATAACCATATGATAACTGAACAAAAAGAATTTACTAATACATAAAAATAAAATACATAAAACACTTTAATATTAATATCCATAATAATCATTTTTCGTTTTTACCTCACCGTCACCATTATTTTCACCAAACATATATTTTCTTACCATTGCTTCTTTTCTCACAATCACAGTTATTAATCTCATCGTCACAACTGTTTGTAATCTCACAACAACTAATCTTACAGCTATGCTAAAGGGACCCTAAGTAGTGATATTTGATTCCTTATATAGTCCCAACCGGGTTGAATAAGGTATGCATTTGGAACAAAAAAAAATAGTTTCAAAATCTATAGGAATTTAATTATAACACTTTGGGATCAATTTAGAGAAAACGACAATACAAGCTCTAGGATTCCACTAAATTCAAATGAAAAAAGAACTTTGGGAGATTGTAGATGGCCACTTTGCAAATCTTGATGAGTAGGAATCTTAAATAAAAGAATTAAAAGGAAAAGGAAAAAAGTTTTCTAACTTGTAAAGAAGATAAGTTACAAAGAAAGAAGATATATTTGTCTGATTTATGTGCTAAGAGATTTCATTCAGAGATTCCTGATAAACAGTTTGTTCATCTTGGCACTGCTGTGTAGGCATAAATCACTTGTGCCCAATTTCAAACAAAACCTCAGGCAAGCTGCAGCATCTTGGAAAGCAAAAACCATCACCAATCTGTCAAATATAAGTAGGAAGGAAAAAAGGGGAAAAAGCCACTCTTTAATTAGAATCTCTGAATATTATACACTGGCTTAGCTTAGCTGCAACTCTCTGCTTGTGACAATGTCTCTGTATCCAACTCTACCTAAGCATTGACATTATTGAAAAGATAATTACACAATTGAACCCCATCTTTAAAAGGAAAGCTGAAGGCTACCCTTTCTCATCGCGATGCTTTGCTCTTCCCACTGAGGATGAAATCCAAGCAACCATTCCTCCCATGCCTGCATTGCGGGCAAGCAACAGAAAATGTCAGATAAGCAGATAAACAATGGCAGTTTCAAATTGCAACTTTGCTTCAAAATCTCATGTTCAGAATCAATGTTTTCTAAAGTGAAAATGCAGGAAAAGTTCTTCAACCCTTATCCTAGTAAAGTGTACAACTTGCAGGAGTTTTATTATAAAGATAAAAAGCTTAGGAGTTAGGACCCTTTGGCTCATGGTACCCATATCTCAACTTCAAAATGGAGATGTCTGTTTGAAATTTGAATCTGGCCTTTATTTAACCGTTTGAACATAAAAAAAGGTTTTCTCTGTTGCACACCATCTTTAGCTAATTAGCCGCAAACTGATATGTCAAGCTAAAGTAAAAAGAAAAACTGCAGACGGCAGACTTGTTTGGAAAAAATAAAAAATTGTTGTTGTGTATGATTTTATCTTCTTTTGCTTCTCTAGAAGAGACTTTGACTAGGATGCCGCAAGCTGGAATTTTTCGGTAGATGAAAATTTCATCCACGTAACCATTCTAGAAGTTCAAAAAGAAATTAGTAGAATATTACTTGCTGCTATACGTAATCAGTAGAATAAGACCTATGACTCTGTATCTTCTCTGCATCTACAGCAGAGACTCCTCTGCCTCCGAGGTAGAACTTTCTCTAAATTCATGAAATAATTTTTTTTGACTCATAAATTCATGACATAATTGAATCTTTCGCATAAAGGTTAACAAATTGGCTAAGTTTTAAGCTTAACAGTAATTATTGAAATGAAAATTCGATCATTAATCATAACTTGAAACATTCATTCCTAGATCTTCCCCTAAACTAAAATCCAACAAATTTAATTTGAGAACTTTGGTTAATACCCCAATGTTATGAAAGCACAAAGATCACCAGAATTTTCAGCTATAAACAAACATACCTGCTGCTGGTATTGCTGATGCTCCTGCAGCTGCTGCTGCTACTGGTGCTGCTGCTGCGGCTGCTTCTAGTGCTTCCACTATTCATGGCGGATCCACCGCTCTCACTCTCGCTCGATCCTGATCTCTTCTTCCACCACTCTTTATCCACAGTCTTACCAGATGAATCTGCTGCCGTTGGCTTTGGAGAAACTTTAGAGTTATGATTTGTATTAGAATCATTCTTCTTCTTCTTCTTTTTCTTAGACCCCAAGGAAATTGGAAACACCATTTTCAGAAGAAACCCTCCATTATCTATGCTCCCGCTTCTCTTAATTTGCGGCTTCTTCTGATTGTTCTGCTTCTTGTTCTTCTTCTTGACTTTATCCTTGTTATGTGTATCTGCAATGATCCCACCTCTCCCTTCAGCAAAATTCTCCTGTTTCCGTTCAACAACAATAGGCTGATGCTCCACGAGATCTTTCAAGGAAAGTTCATAGCAAGACTCGGGCATTCGACTAACCATTTCCATAAGCTCCCTTTGGCCTCTGGCTATAGCTTGAGCTTTCGATGTTGGAGATAAACATCGATAATTAATGTTCTGTCGATGTGGAGGACTCCTGGAAGGACTACTTCTCCACAACGGAGGAGTGGAATCTCCAGACTCATCATGATCTTCGACCCTGGAAGCTTCAGCTCCAAAACCCCTATAAATTGCATAGTTCTGAGCTGTCTTTTGCACTCTAGAATCATAGTTCAGCCCATAATGATTGTTATAACCGTCATAACTGTCACTCAATCTCCTCCCTAGGTGGTCCGAAAAATCTACATGAGAACTGGGAGGTTTTGTGCCAGGATCAAGCATGTTTGTTTGGGAGGAAGATGGGGTGGCAGACGAAGGAAGAGGCAAGGGATTGATTGAGGATTGTTTATGAGAAGAAGGTGGGTGTTGAGGCATTATCTTTCACCCACCCTTTTAATCAATTTGTCATTTTCTTTTAACAACAAAAACATTGGGGGGTTTTTAATGAGGGAAGGGCAAAATGTAGCTCGTGGTGGAGGTCACGGGGATGGGCCTCACAGAAAAGTCAAGAAATTCTAGAGGGGGCCTCCTATCCCTTTCATATTTTTCTCATTTTCTTGTCTTTTGAGGAGATTTTGCCTTTGTTTTCTTTTTATGTGGATTTAAAAAGCACCCCACACCTTGTCCCTTCTTTCATGCTTTCATGTTTTTGACTTTTTAGCTCTATACTAGAAAATGCCCCGGCTTCGCCCGGGGTCAATTTTTTTTTATTTTTAAGTTAAAATTTAAAAATTTTATATAAATTTTATAGAATTAAATTTAAAAAGTGATAATAATAAAAAAAATTAAGCCTCAAATTAAGTATAAATAATATAAATTTCTCACTCTTAAGAATAAATTATAAATTTAACGCTCTCGCAATATATAAAACATTAATCTTTAAATTAGTCAAACTCCTATGTCCTATTTAAATATTTATTGAAAAATAAAAAAATATTGTAAAAAAATAAGTTTAAAAAATAAAAAAATCAAACCCCTAAATACTTATTTGTGAAAAAAATATATTGTTTTTTAAAGAAAAACAAAAAGAAAAAATAGAGAAAAGTTGAAAAAAAAAGTATTTGGACCAAGAGGTGGTGGTGGAACAAACTCTAATAGGTCTTTATTCTTCTTTTATCATTTAAAGCTTAGTTTATATATTTGGCTCAAAACACAAAAAAAAAAAAGAGATAAAAGAATCAATGAAGGAGTAACAATTACATTCCCTTCTTCTTAAATATGTTTGAGTTTTTATATAAAAAAATTAATATAGATAATAATAATAATAATAATAATAATAATAATAGTATAATAAACTAAAAATTGAAAAACAGACCAATTGCTTTGGTGGACGGGGGCTCAAAAATGCCCCCCACCCTTTGCCTCACCCAACCCACAGCCCACGCCCAAAGCAAGGAAAAAAAAAATGAGCCAATTAGGTGTGACGAATTGCACCCCAAATCCATTCCCTCAGTTTTTAGATTTATTTTATTATTATAGGTATATCCTTTTTTGCCCAACATGGCTGTCGTCCTTCCACGTCCCACCCACCCCGTTTCCCTTTTGTTTTTTTTAAGTGTACATGAGTTAAAATAATGTCGTTTTGGGTTTTGGCAAAAAAAAAAAAAAAAGAAAGCCAACCAATGAATGGTTGACAATTGCAGTCCTAATTCTTTTAATATGTTTGAATTTTCATTTAGGGGAGTTATAGACTATATCTTCCCAACGTATCTAACAAGTTCACTATCAAAGATTAAATAAAATTTATCTATTTTTCAATGCTTAATAAATTATGTTTAGGGTGTATTATCTAGTCCCATTAATAAAGAAGCCCAAAAATCTTTTCTTTTGGTTCAATTTGTAACTAGAAGCTGTTAGTTGAAGACAAAGTGTGGATATCAATATCTCTTATAATATTTGTATTAATATTTTTATAATTAAAAAATTAAATGTCATTATTAAGATAATCATGAATGAAGAACATTATAAAAATGAAGTGCGTTTTTTTTTTTTCTTTTTTCAGGTCCTTTGGGCGATGATGTTGTTCAATTAAGCCTCGACCGGTTCCAGTTTTTGAGTGATTGGTGGTGCTTGTCAGCCATTTTGGTGATTTTTAATTAGTTCTTTAATCACAAATGGAAGGCTTTAGCCTTGACACGTTTGGGTTTTTTCCTTTTTTGAGGTAAAAAGGCTTGACTCCTTTTATTAACTTAATCAACTAATTAAGCTTTTCCATGATTTAATTACTTTTTAATCCCTTTTGCTAATTGCTAATGAATATGGTTGTAAAAGAATGTGATTAGTTAAGTAATCAAATCAAGAGTGTTGGACACGACTAGAAAACATTTCTAGAAGAAAAAAAAATAAAAGTTGGTATATTCAATCACTACCACTTAATATTTTAGTACCGTATAAGGTGAGCAAGGTTCATTCATCACCTGAGGTACTCTTTGCTATCATTCTACTTAGGTCCCTTTTGCATGATGGAAGCCAAGTGATCTATTTCATTGTTTGTCATGATTTTTTTTTTCATATAAACCTCTTAGTATTCTATTGTCACAGTCACTCTAATTACAATATGAAGTCGAGTGATATTGAATCTTAAATAAATAAGAAAAAACTCTTATAACCTTGTTTTATTTATTTATAAAACTCAAATTAGAGACCTTTAATAGACATTAGTTTTACTTTGATTTTCTTGTTTTTAATTACTTGAAAAAGGGGAAACTAAATATTAATTATCTTATGAATAAAATATAACAATATATATTTTTGGTATAAATGAGGTAAGAAAAATTTTAAGATCTAACTCTGTAATTGGGTTACTTAAAATATTAGAAATATGAACATCATTATTAAGTGACCCAAATGTCGTCGTTCCTCGTGTGTGATTTTGAAATATCCATGCAAACTAATAAGGACATCCGAAATGATATCATCCATCCAATCTATACAAAAAATTAGTATGGCAACAATTAACAGGTCATGAAAGTTAAATGTTCAAATATTTCAAACTTTCTACATTTTGGCATCTCAATTTATCTTTGGTAAAATGAGGTTTGACCGTTGAGGGCAGCTTGAGGGCTAGAATATCCAAACTCCATTTTTTCTTTTGTGGCCTCAATCCAAACTCCATTAATTTAATCATGGTTATAGTTATGCAATTAAAATAAACTTAAATAATAATGCTTAAACACTAAGTATAAATTGCAAATCCCAAAGACATTATACTATGAGGAGCCTAATTAATACAAAGTTTTGTGTGCTGCTTATAGAAAAGTTAAGGCACTATCCAAGTATCTATGAGGTGACCACTTTTTATTTTTATTATTATTATATATTGACCTGTAAAAGGAGATAAAACGAATATGAACGTTGTACATATACATATGACCTTTTTATTTATGATATATATTTGAATTTAATTTCATGTCTCATCCGTTCCCCAACTTTATTCATCGAATAAACAAGATTCTATTGGTTTAAACTTCAAATAAGCTCTTTAGCTCGTTGCCTCAAAATTGTCCAAAAAGGTTTGGGGGAGATTTTTTTTACTTTCTTGGTTTACCAAAGGAGTGTTAGATAGATGTAACTACAGAGAAATATTAACTTTAAGTGCGCACTTGGTATATTGTTTTATTCAAATAAATAGTGGTCTATTTTTTTTTGTTTTTATTTATTTGTTGAATGAGTATGTTTCGTCTTAGATTTAAAATAATAGAACTCCATGATACTTTCTTAAGTTATACATTTAAATAGAGATTCGACGGCATATATAAACTCAATTAGATTTTTTTTAATCTATTGGTGTATATAATTTTGTTGATTTAAGACTAAATAAGTTTAGGACAATAACGATAAATAGGTAAATGAATAAAAGAAGAAAAATTAGGTGAGTCGTTCAAGACCATAGCACCATAGCAATTGATGAAGCTCAATTATTAAGAATAATGAGCAATTGAGTCAAGTGGCTTCAAATACAAGGACAATAACTTAATTATTATTATGGTACTATATTAATCAAACTATATTTTGGCATTCTAGTTTTAGGATTATATAATAGTACCATACTTTAATCAAATCTTTGTCATATTAAAGAGCCTTACATGTTTCTTTTTGTTTTTAGCTGTCATTTCTTCTTTTCTTTTTTGTTTTCCATTTTGATGAATGAAACCCCTCAATAATTGATATGATGTTCATTATGATCAGCCCGTGAAATCACCACTTTTTATGCAAGCCATGTGTAATGTGTTTCATGATCGTCATGTCATCATCTTCCTTTCACCTTACCCAAAGACCAAAAAAATCAAAGCAAAAAGCAAACTTAGAAAAAAAGATTTCTACTTTTATTTCACGACTTGCTGTCTTGGGAATGTTTATTACCTTTACAATTCTTCCAATCGGCAGGAAGAAGAGACGAACAACCCTATTTCTTCAATACAACCAATCGAAACCTAAACTTTGGTTCACAACTAAGTCATTAGTGATGTAAAAAAATATATGATGGAGGAGGTACCCATGTATCTAGGGGATATAATCTGTTTGAACTGTAGAAACCGAATAAAAAATAATCACTAAAACTGTGACTCCAAACAATTAAGGTTCTTTTTTTTCAATTATATATAATATTATATGTATTTTAAAAAAAAATCTAGAATCGAGCTGAATTTCAAACTAGAACTAGAACCGAATTATCATTTGATGATTCAATTTTGATTCTGATATTTAAAAAAAACTAAACTGACAATTCATAATTAAAATCGAACCGTGGTCAATTTACCTGTATTTAATGTGTCACTTTTAAGCTATATTTGGCATTAGAAAAAATACTAAAGAAAGTAAAATAAAATCTTGGATTTTAATTTTTTATGATTGATTAATAGGGAAAATGTGGGGGAAAATTTAAATAAGGAAAATGATGGGTAAAATATATAATTAAAATTTTCTCTCACCTTTAAAAAAAACAGAGCAAAACGGAAAATGGGGAAAATTTATCGGGTCTTCCTCTCTCTCTTAGTCTCAACTACTACTCCGTCAAAACCAGCAATTGTCTCCGGAAAAGCCCGTTCCAAATTACTCCGTCGAGAATGTGGCCAGCAACGGATTCAACCTCACTTCATGGTCTTCTCTCATGCCAGAATTCGAGGCTATCGTCCGGGCAGACAACCATCACGATAAAATCGATCGATATTTGCTAAGAGAAGGGCAATGGTGCGTTGCCAGCACGCATTTACCAGTTGAAGAATAGCGTAACATTGTTTTAAACGGCCTTACAAGCTCTAGAATTAAATTAAACGCGCTTAGGGCGCTTTCTGATGAACAAAACAAAGGGTGGTGTCTTGCTTTATGCAAGTTTGTTTCTTTGGTGGCGGCTGCTGCTTTCTACGGGATGGCGGAAGGGTTGGAAGAACTATGGTCGAAGCTTTCACTCACAGAGGAAGAGAAGACTGAAGTCATTATTGATTCACAATGGGTGGAAGATACGGTGGATGCGGGTGATGCTTGTTTGATTGCCAAAGTTTTGACTAAGAAGGTTGTTAAAAGGGAGATCATGTGTAATGTGTTACATAAGGTTTGGAAACTCAATGGTGGTTTGCAGATCAAGGAGGTTGGTGATCGTTTGTTTATTTTTCAGTTTGAGTTCTCTATCAAGAAAGATCGAGTCTTATTACAACAACCATGGTGTTTTAATAAGGCGTTAATAGTGATGAAGGATTTTGATGCTTTCACCCTTTTGGATGAAATCAATCTGGATTGGTGCGATTTCTGGGTCCAGATCCATGGCTTGCCGCTGGGTTTCATCAATGAAAAAATTGGTCAGGCAGTGGGGCAATCTATAGGGACAGTGCTTGAAGTCGATACCTGTGATGGTCAGGTGGCCTGGGGACGCAGTATGAGAGTTCGAGTTCGGTTAAATGTTCAAAATCCTTTGAAGAGGGGGACGAAAATTTCTATTGCTGAGGTTGGAAAGGCCTTAGTCACCTTTAAGTATGAACGTTTACCTGATTTTTGTTATGTCTGTGGTCGCCTCTCTCATCATGAAAGTGAGTGTGATACAGCAGTTCGGATGAAGAAAGATACAGGGACGATAGTGCGGGAGTATGGTCCATGGTTGCGAGCTGATTTTTCTAAAGGTGTCTCGACCAATACTGATAGGTTATCTGGCAGTGCATCTTCATGGAATAGTCGTCCCTCAGCAAGTATGGCTGTGCCTCGACAAGACCGATCTCCAGTTGAGGCTGAAAATTCGATGGCGGACTCGGTTGTGGAGGGTGTCAACTGGGGAAGCTACAACCTGCCACTCATGGTAAGGAGAATATTACGCCAAGAAATCTGCATGATCCCGAGAATCAAGGGGATGGGGGTGAGAAGCATCAATCAAGGGATAATGAAGATCCTGTTGTGCAGTTAGAGCAAATCAGTGTAGATGGGAGGAATATCCGAAATGAAGCTCCTATTTTAGTGGATATTACAAATTTAAATCAAGACAATTTAAAGCGGGTGACTAGTCAACAGGAATCGCATGCAGATGTTGGGCTGGAGAAAATATAATTGGGCCGAGTAATGATGGTTTTGTTTTTATGGCTAAAACAAGCTCTAAGGGCCTTGTTAAGAAGTGCTATAAGTGGAAAAGGGAGGCTCGTAACTTAAAAAAGAATCCATTGGGTAATTCTTCACAGAAGAAGACTTTGGTGGGTTCTAACCGATCGATAGAGGATCCAAACTATTTAGTTATTGTTTCTGATGATGGTCTAAAGAGGTGTAAGGAGAATACTGGTACTGCCCAGTGGGTGGGGACAACCAATAATGAATCAGCGGAGGTTGGCAGTCAAGACCAACCCCGCCGAACCCAATGAGTTGCTTAGTATGGAATTGCCGAGGTTTGGGGGCACCTCGTGCAATTCATGAAGTGACCAAATTGGTCAGCAATTTTCACCCTCAACTTCTTTTTCCTCTTGAAACTAAGAGAAGGAATAATGAGATGGATTGGTTACGTGCGAAGTGGGGTTTTGATGGCTGTTTTAGTGTAAGTTGTGTTGGAAGGAATGGTGGCTTGGCATTGTTATGGAAAGGTGGATGGGCAGTTACAGTTAATTCGTTCTCTTTGTCGCATATCGATGTGAAGATGGTGTCAGAAGTGTTTGAGCAGCCATGGAGGTTTACTGGATTTTATGGCAACCCCGAAACAGGACGGAGAAAGGAATCATGGGAGCTATTATGTCGTTTGCATGATGATATGTCTCCGCAGTGGGTTGTAGCTGGGGATTTCAATGAAATACTTAGTGATAATGAGAAGTTGGGTGGAGTAACTCGTCCTAATTGGCAGATGGATCAATTTCAGGCTGTGCTTGATAGGGGTGACCACGGTTCGGTTCGAACCGTGCAACCGAACCGAAACCTAAAAAATCGTAACTGAACCTTTTTTAAGGTATTGGAACCGGAACCGAACCGGTTTCGATTCGGTTCCTCTTTTGGTGGAACCGAAACCGGAACCGCTGGTTCCGGTTTTATTATTAATTTTTTACAAATAATTTTTTTTCTTATTTGTAATATAGTTTTATTTAATAATAATGAGGTATAATATATATGTCTTAAGATAAATTTTATGGCATATTTATATAATAATATCATGTAAGTAATACATTATAAATTTATTATATTATTATTTATCATTTATTTTTTATATAATGTAAGTTTAACTATAAAGATTTATTACATTTAATAATTTTTTTAAAAATTAGATGATTAAACACTTAATTTTTATATATTTGGAGTTAAATTTACTTATTCTAATATATATATTATTTAAACAAAATTTAATAAAATTTAGAAAAGCAATTAAAAAATTTTGAAAAAAAAAAGCTTAAGGTTCCGGTTTGGAACAGGAACCGAACCGGATTGGAACCGGAACCGGAACCGCTTATAAAGGTTCCGGTTCCAAGGGACCAAAAATCGGAACCAACGGTTCGGAATCGAAACCGAACCGCGGTCATGACTAGTGCTTGATGAGTGTGAGCTTGAGGGATTGCCAGTGGAAGGCCCATTAATGACATGGCGCAGGGGTAGTGGAGATGATGTAATTTTTGAGCGCCTAGATCGAATATTGGTATCTCGCAGTTGGTTGTCTTGCTTTCCTTTTTCGATAAAGGAACATCTTATCTCATCTTGTTCAGATCATCTTCCATTGTTGCTCCGTATTAGGGAATTCCAAGTTGAGTTAACCCGACCAAGGAAGAGTTTCCGTTTTGTAAATTTCTAGGTCCGTCAAGATGGTTGTGAGGATGCAATTCGAATGACCTGGGAAGGACAAACGACGGGATCTATCCATGGAATATTGAACAAAATAGCTGACTGTAGTCGGAATTTGGAGGAATGGAGTAGGGAAAAAGTCGGAGGTCTGGGCAGGAAAATTACTAGGCAGAAGAAAGTATTAGCTAAGTTGTATAAAACTGGTAGTGGAGGTGATGATCTACGTACTTGCCTGCGAGTTTTGTCTAGCCTGGAGAAAGATAAGGAGGTTTATTGGAGACAGCGGGCCAAAAGTCTGTGGTTGAGGGAAGGCGACAAAAATTCTGCTTACTTTCATGTTGTGGCCTCACGTAGACAGCAAAACAATTTTATTGAAGAAGTGCAAGATAACAATGGGGAGTGGTTGAAGGAGCCTGCGGCTATCGAAGCTACTTTCCTTGGATATTTTCAGAATATTTTTACATCCTCAAACTCATTGGTTTCGAGCGAGTTTTTTGATGTGATTGACCAGAAGCTTTCTCCTGAGCTACTTAATGTTCTGGAAAAACCATGGACAGAAAATGAAGTTAAGGAGGCTCTTTTTCAAATGAATCCATCGAAAGCCCCGGGACCTGATGGAATGACAGAGATGGTTTTTTTAGAAATACTGGCACATTATTGGCGCTGATGTTACCCAGTGGATAATGAGGTTCTTGCAGGATAGTGGTTCGCTGGAATCTCTAAACTGTACTAATATAGTACTTATTCCTAAGAAAAGAAGATCGTCCACTCCAATGGAATATCGCCCCATAAGTCTTTGCAATGTCATATATAAAATTGTCTCAAAAGTCCTAGCAAACAGATTAAAGCAAATCTTACCTGCTATTATCAGTCCGAACCAAAGCGCTTTTGTCCCTGGGTGAATGATTTTTTATAATGCTTTGGTCGCTTATGAGACGATACATGCTTTGAAAAATAAGAAAGGGAGCAAGGAATATTATATGGCATTAAAGCTTGATATGAGCAAGGCATATGATCGGGTAGAATGGAATTATTTGGAGGGTGTGATGAGGAGATTGGGTTTTCCAGATCATTGGATCTCTCTTATTATGACGTGTGTACGTACAGTCAGTTATTCAATTTTGATCAATGGAAAACAATGTGGTAACATTGTTCCAACAAGAGGGATTCGACAGGGTGATCCTATTTCCCCGTATTTGTTCTTGCTCTGTGTTGAAGGGTTATCGGGTTTGTTAAATAGAGCGGCACTTCAAGGGATGATCAAAGGAGTGTCTGTTAGCCGTGAGGCACCAAGAGTGAATCACTTATTCTTTGCCGATGATAGTCTGCTTTTCATGCGTGTTTCGAATCTGGAATGCTCAATGATCTTAGATTTGTTGTGCCAATATGAACTTGTATCGGGTCAGGCCGTTAATGTGGATAAGTCTGCTGTCTATTTTAGTTCCAATGTTCCAGATGAAGCCAAAGCTCTTTTTAAGCAACTGCTCGGGGTCTCAAAAGTTCTGGACAGGGACAGGTACCTAGGTCTTCCTATCATGATTGGTCGGGCGAAGAGGATCCATTTTCAGTATATCAAGGACCGGTTATGGCAGAGGGTGTCTAGTTGGCAAGGGAAACTCCTGTCGTGTGCTGGAAGAGGAGTACTTATACAAGCAGTTGCCCAAGCTGTTCCTTTATATGTGATGAACTTTTTCAAGTTCCCTCAATTCTTTGTTCAAGATCTTAAAAAGATTATAGCTCGGTTTTGGTGGGGAGGGGGGGGGGGGAGGCACAGATAAACACAGGATGCATTGGATGCGTTGGGAAAATATGTGTCTGTCAAAGTTTGATGGTAGGCTTGGGTTCCGAGACTTTGAGGCTTTCAATCTGGCTCTTCTAGCTAAGCAAGGATGGCATTTTATGCATCATAAGAGTTCCCTTTGCTATCAGGTTTTCAAAGCTAGATACTTTCCCCATTCAGAATTTATCGATACAAAGATGGGTCATAATCCTTCTTTTGCCTGGCGGAGTCTTTTACTGGGAAGGGAAGTTTTGGTTGAGGGCTCTTATTGGCAAATAGGGAATGGATTGAGTATGGACATAATGCGACACCGCTGGTTTAAGCAGGCACCTTATCATCCTCTTTCTTTCCAGGAAGGTTACCTTAATTCTAGTACAGTGGCTGAGTTGATTGACCATCATGAAGGGCAGTGGAATGAGGAGTTAGTTCGGGTAGTTTTTAGCCATATGGATGCTGAGGACATACTGTCTATACCCCTTAGGTACTATCAGAGGGAGGATTTTCTTTGTTGGAAGGCTTCAGGGCTGGGGCAATTTTTTGTAAAGTCTGCCTATCACATTGCTCGAGTGATCTTGGGTTACGAGGAGGAGAACACTCAACTAAGGAATCCGGTCTAGAAACTACTTTGGACAGCTGGGGTGGCACCAAAAGTTAAATATTTTGGTTGGCGACTATTACATAGTATATTACCAGTTATGAGCCTGCTACGTTCTCGCCATGTGGAGGTAAATGATTGTTGCTGTGTATGTAGTGCAATGTGGGAGACAATTTATCATGTCTTCTTTGAGTGCAAAATGGCACTAGATGTCTGGGCTGACCTTGGTGACTAGGTTAGTGGTTTTCTGGCAGACTGGTCTGACTTATCAGACTTTTGGCTAAACTTTTTCCTAAAAGCGAAACAGCTTAAGTGTTTGGAATTAGTTTTGATTATACTATGGAGCCTATGGAATAATCGCAACCAGTGCCTGCATGAAGGGGTTTGCCGTGCATCGACTCAATTAGTATTAAAGGCCAAATTGTTTTTGCATGAGTTTGAGGAGGGCATGAGGTGCTTGTATGGTGAAATGCAGATGGCCCGAGGTTTTTCTTCTCTTATTAAGTGGCAACCTCCAACTGCTGGCAGATTAAAACTTAATACGGATGCAGCCTATGATGTTCATACAAAACAAGCTTCACTGGGCATAGTCATGAGGAATGTATTGGGGGAATTTATGTTTTCTGGTGTTTCTCGGGTACATAATGTTCCTTCTGTACTGCATGCTGAGGCTTTAGCTGTCATATTTGGACTTGAGACTGCCTGGGAGAAGGACTGTCTGGAGCTTCAAGTTGAAACTGATTCCCTCCTGTTAGTAAACGAGATTCAGCGTGATGGCACATCTCTCTGGGAAGGAGGCCACCTGCTTGATGAGATCAGTAATGCTACTGCTTTATTTAATTCGTGTTCTTTATCTTTTGTAAAGAGGGAAGCTAATTGCTTAGCTCATGCTTTATCTAGATTAGACAGTGTGGTAGGAGAACGTACTATTTGGATGGGACGTTTGCCTTCCATTTTGTGTAATCTTGACAATTCTTAATTGAATCTATTACCTCTTTACTTCAAAAAAAAAAAAAAACAAAGGGTGGTGCCATTCACGTTGAAGCTAAAGGGTGAGGGCTCCAGATTAAAGTAGTGTTTATTTAGACTTGCCGTAATATTTGATTTTTGGGTTTGCTTAACCAGTGCCTATAGGCACTGGTTAAGCTCAATTAATAAGGTTGAAAAGGAGCCTTGAATTTTGAAATTGTAATAATTACTATCAGAAAAAAGTTATATGATAAAAATGCCCTTAGATATATGGTGAAAAGAAAAAATTTTTTATTTAGGGCTAAATTTTATCAATTTGGGGTTAAACTTTAATAAATTTATTAAATTTTTTTTCTAAAACCCTACAATAATATATTTTAAATATTAAAACTAACCCTTAAAACTAATTTTTTTTATTTGGGGCTAAATTTTATAAATTTAGGACTAAACTTTATAAATTTGAACTAAACTTAATTAAGGATATTATTGTCTTTAAATAATAATAAAAATATAAAATAAATGAAGAGCATTTAAAACATTGTAATCATTAAGCAAAAAGTAGTTGCTTAACGGGTGCATATAGGCATCCATTAACAATTTCCTTGATTTTTTTATTGGATTGAGCATAAACTTGAAGCTTCCATGGGAATTGTTGATTAATGGCATAGAAAGCAAAGTAGTAGAACAAATCATGGAGATGGAAATGGGTGAAGTCAACTTCAAAGTTCAAATACCTAACCTAATATTTTTTTTATTATTTTTCTTAATATTTTCATTGACACCTAATAAAATAAGGATTTTGAATTTTCTACCTTCATTTTTATTTCCTTCAAATTTTTCTAAGCATTTTCCTTTCCTTCAAAGTGGCCATATACAAAACAGATCCCTATGAGATTTTCTTGAGTGTCAAACTTCAAATTCACTCATGGATTCAAAATTGCTAATTACGTTGTTAATTATACTCGTAATCAATCCATCTTCACATATATAGCTAGCTAGCTTTGTATCTTAATCACTCAGTAGTTAATGGACAAAAATCAAAGCGAAACTGGTGGCTAAAAGGACGTTCTTCGAGGTGTTTTTAAAAGTTGACTTAAACATCTTACCAAGTCTAGCTACCCAGAACAAGACCCTTTGCTGTTGCCCTTTTTCTTGTTTGTTTTTGTTGATCAAGAAATAACATCAAATAGGTTCACGCACTTTGCTCTCAAAATTTCCAGGAAGCCTTAAACAGATTTGGAATTTTTGTTTTCATTCAAAAACAGACTTGGAAAATTAGATTAGATAAGAAGAAAGAAAAAAAAAAAGAAAGAAAGTGTCATCGTTGATGTAGCCACACGTGGGTCCAATTTAATTTTGTTGAAATTAACAGACTAAAAAAAATTATATAGACTCTATGCCTAATCTAGAAGTAGAAATTAGTAACAAAAATGGGTAATTAAAAGTTGATGACAGATTAATCAATTTATTGTAGGGTCGACGACCGACACGTTTAATTAAATAATTTGGTGAAATTAAGGAATAGAAGTTAGATAATGAAAGATTTTCAATGAAATTTCCTTGTGTGGTATTAATTTGGAGAAAAACGATTTTTTTTTCCCATTTTGTGTTTGTCGTTATAAGGAACAATGGTGGATGGGAGGAATGGGGAAATAGTGTTAGGTAACATTAATAGGAAGACAGGTTGAAGGTGATACATGAAGTGAAATGAATAATCGTCATCAAAGTCGTTGTGTCTTTCCTATGATCTGTCCCAATAATAATAGAAAAAAAATCCAAGCGTTTCTTTCTTTGCTTGACAAAATGCTATCTAATTAATTATATTTTGTTTTTGTGCGTGTGCATATGACAAGTTTTCTAATCTTTCTTTGCGTTCTTTCTTAATTATAAAAACTTATCTTAATTCTTAGTATTTGTCTTTAATAGAAAAAGCTTATATTTGAGTGTGGTCGGCGTATTTAGTTCATACTATAATCGGTGAATAAGAAATTGTATACAAACTTAATTGACAAAAGTTGTATTAATATAAATTTTCGTTTTCGTCACGGGTATTTTAGATCTATTAACCATTTGGTTTATAATTAATAATTTAAAAAAATTTTGTTTTCGTACAACTCAGGCTTATTAAAACCCATTTAATTTAAATTTAATAATAACATAAAAATAGTTTTATTTCAATATTTTTATTTAAAAATGCATTTTACTATTAAGTTAAATTTAAAATATATAACTTTATTTCTCAAAATATATAACTTTATTATCAATAAAATATATAAATGGGCTGGTCAGGCAGAGCTTGAAAATCCTTGCCCATGGACAAATCTAAATTTTAAGCAAATGGCTTGCACTATCAATTCTCTTTTCTTTTCATTTTCACGAATAACACAAAAATATATATATATTTTATATAAAACCACTTTTATCTAACAAACGTACCTATTAGATTTTAATTAATTCGAAATGGAGCCATGTTTAGATCTCAATTACTCAATACAATTTACAAAGAGATAATTCGTGAAACAGAGGAAAAAAAAAAGTAATGGTATATACACTATCTAGTATGTATTTGTAATGAATATAATAAGAATGATAACAATTTTCGAGTCAATTATAAAAAAGAAATAATGATAAACGAAGGGGAAAAAAAGAAAAGAAAAGCAAACCGACATACGCATGCCCCAAAAACCTGTCGGCTTTCCTTGCCAGCCAAAAAAAGTATGTAACAAAAATTGATCTAGCAGGCAGATGGATGTTTTTGGCAAAGTTATGGATAGGTGTAATTGTATATATTCCACAAGAATTTTTGGTGTTACTGTGAAAAGGCATAGTTGTTTGCCTTTGACAAGTTAAATACTTTTCCAGAAAGAAATGAGTACATCACTACAGCTTTTATTCCAAGACTTACCCATCGTCTAATGTTGACATAATTATCAAGTTGAGAGAGATCATAATCATATGCCCGATTGAATTGTGTTAGGATGATATAATCACCTACCTCATCATTTTTACTTATTTTATTTTCTAATTTAATCTTTGGGTTAATGTCAATACAGCTATTGTATTATATATATCTTCACAAATTTCTCTAATGGAATCCCACTCCTACAATACTTCACAAGAAGCAAAATAAATGATTGCAAACATTGTATAGAGAGTTGAATCGTTCAATTCAGTTAGAATCTCAATTAAAAGTGTTCGTAGTTGAGTTAGGACATGTGAAATATGGTCGCATCCAAAGTTAAGATTAAGTAGTATATTTAGGTCCGGATCTAAAATGTTTTTAATATTATTAAAACATTACAAATAATTTTTATTAATTTCTATTATTGTAACTAATACCTATTTCAAAATTAAAATTAAATAAAATTTATAATAATTAGAGCTAGACCTAAAGTGCCTTGTTAACCCAAATCGAATGAATAAAGCCCATGGACCCGAGCAAATAGCCTCGTCCAACAGCGGCAACTTTCAGCTGTACTTGAATTTCCTTTCGTTTTTGTGCAGTTGGGGCCAGGTTTCAATAAAGCCCAGCTTGAAAGGCTAATGCAATAAGTTTTAAAGGGGGAATTTTTCATGTTGGTCTAGCTTTCGGAGAAGTTCGTTTTGAGCAGAACCGGTCTTAGGTCTCTCGGCCTCTTGGCTGGGCTTGGCTTGGGCATCCCTCTTGGGCTTGTAGCTAGTCGAGTACTCGTCCATGTCTGCCTGGAGCTTGGGTTTTCGTGACCCGACCAGGAAGTAAGAGTTAGTTAGTTGCATGTAACAAATATTACTACTTTCAGTTAATGGATAAGTTAAGAACAATCTTATTCTAACTTTCTATTACCCTGTATGTTCGATGCTGAGTAAGCAATTTGACCCTGTTTTTCAGAAAATGAAAGCTACTTATATTTTACCTGATGATTTATTGCAATTGGCTTTGAGCTTGTAAGATTCTTATAGGTATTGGGATTTCAGACAGAACCAAAATCAGACTCTGAATAATAGTATTCGGCTGTGAAATAAAGCATTTGGTTTGAAGAGTTCAATCGTCTACGATGTCACACGTCCATTTCAAATTGGCCAATTAAGCAGAAAATGATGGAGGTGAACCTTCTTTAATCTATATTGACTCTTGCAAACATCAGATTTAACTTTAACCAATGACCCTAGATAATTAACTCAATTAGAGTTTCCATTGATCTTCCTTATTCAAATTGCGGTAGCTTAAAAAAATAGTATTCACAGTCCAGACAGTTGAGATTTAGAATCTCTTTAATTATATGTACAATTTGTCGCACTAGTGATACATGATTCGTCTGATGAATTAGTCTTGCTTTCTTTTGCCTTCTGATAAAGAACTTATAATTAATTAACCGCATAAAATTTTTCTGAGAACTATCTGAAATCCAAGAAGGCAGAGGCAACTATGGAGATTCAAGGAACGTTCTGGCATCTTGTACTGGGTTTGGTGCTTTTAGCAGCGACAGAAGCAACTACAATCACGAAGCCTGGCTGCCAAGATAGATGTGGGAACGTTAGCATCCCTTATCCATTCGGCACCACGGAAGACTGTTGCTACAGTAACGAGTTCCTCATAACTTGTAATGATTCGTTTGATCCTCCGAAAGTATTTCTACAGTCCGACAATATAAACGTCAGAGACATCTCTATTGAAGGAAAATTGCGCATCATGCAATCTATAGCTCATGACTGCTACGATGAGTCCGGTGCACCAGTTAGCAGCAACAACCCTCGTCTCCTTCTGGCCGATTTCATCGTCTCCGACACTGATAACAAGTTTGTTGCAATCGGCTGTGACACGAAAGGATATATCAAAGGTGTCCAAGGGGACCGAGGGTACACGACGGGGTGTATCACCATTTGCGACGGCCTCGATTATGTAGCGAATTATACATGTTCGGGTGTCGGATGTTGCCAGACATCCGTTGCTAGAGGAGTCAGCTATTTCGACGTGGCGGTGAGTAGCTTTAGTAATCATAGCAACATTTGGCATTTCAATCCCTGTAGTTATGCCTTCGTTGTTGAAGAAGCGCAGTTCAACTTTTCTCCGAGTTATCTTCATGACTTAAGGGATGTGGACAAGTTTCCTGTGGTTCTTGATTGGTCAATTGGAAATTATACGTGTGAAGAAGCAAAATTGAAGATGACGGCTTCTGCTTGCCTCGGAAAAAGCACTTGTTACGATGTGGATAATGGTTCTGGCTATCGATGTAAGTGCTTAAATGGTTATGAAGGACATCCATATCTACCTAATGGTTGCCAAGGTATTTAGAATGAAACATTTTCGATGATCATGTTGATCAACATTTAAAATATTTCTACTTAGCTATACATGCTAGGAAGAATCTCATTTTACATTAATTGATTTTTTTGCAGACATAGATGAATGTAAAGACCCTAATCTCAATAAGTGTGAAAAGATTTGTGAAAATACAGAACGAAGTTACACATGTTTGTGCCCCAAGGGTTACCATGGCGATGGAAGAAAAGATGGGCAAGGCTGCATTGCTGATCGATCTGTCGTAATTCCTGTTGCTGTGGGTACGTATATTAAGTAACTCTTAGCAATCTTACAAGTCCTGTGTTTCTTTCCTTCCTGTTTTTCATCTTATGATATTTCCTTATGGGAGCAAGGGAATTGCAATTGACAGAGCCTGTGGCTACTTCTAAAGGTCAAGGGTCATAATTAGTCATATTTAACAACTAATTAAAAGAATAATGCTTTGGTTCTTATGAACTTTACTTATGTAGGGCCTAGTACTATGGAAGTCAAACCTTCAAGATTCATTAACATTTGTAGACAACATTGATACCATGACTTGTCTATAAGACATTTCCAACTTCATTTTGGTTTAGACACTACAACAAAAATTATATATATTGGTCTTTAATTAATATTGCAGGTATCTGCACGGGTGTAGGGCTCGTGTTTTTGCTCATTGGAATTTGGTGGCTTCGCAAAGTGCTTAAACGAAGAAGGCAAATAAAGCTGAAGGAAATGTTCTTTAAACGCAATGGCGGTTTGTTGTTGCAAAAGAAATTATGTTCAGATCATGAAGGTGACCGTGGTATGCAGAAAATCAAACTTTTTCATTCCGATCAACTAGAAATTGCGACAGACCAGTATAATGAGAATAGAATCCTTGGCTGTGGTGGTCAAGGCACGGTGTATAAAGGAATGTTGCCCGACGGTCGAATTGTTGCAGTTAAGAAGTCTAAGATGGTAAATGAAGGGCCATTGGAACAATTCATTAATGAGATCCTTATCCTTTCACAAATTGATCATAGAAATGTTGTCAAATTGTTAGGATGCTGCTTGGAAACCGAAGTTCCCCTCCTTGTTTATGAATTCATTCCGAATGGAACCCTTTTCAACTTCCTCCACGATCAAAATGAAGATTTCCCAAGGTCATGGGAAATGCGATTTAGGATAGCCATTGAAGTCGCAAGTGCAATCTATTACTTACACTCGGCAGCCTCTACCCCGATTTATCATAGAGATATCAAGTCCACCAATATTCTTTTGGATGAAAAATTTAGACCAAAAGTATCGGATTTTGGTACCTCGAAATCGATTGATATTGATCAAACTCACTTGACAACTAAAGTGAAAGGTACATTCGGATATATAGACCCTGAATACTTTAGATCAAGTCAATTCACAGAAAAAAGTGATGTTTATAGCTTCGGGGTGGTCCTAGTTGAGCTTTTAACAGGTCAAAAGCCAATCTCATCATTTGGATCCCAGGAAAAACAAGGTTTAGTCGCCTATTTCATTTCATCAATGGAGGAAAATGATCATTTGCTAGAGATACTTGATCCTCGAGTTGTCAAGGATGGGAGAAAGGAGGAACTGATTGCAGTTGCTAACCTTGCAAGAAAATGCTTAAACTTGGAGGGGAGAAATAGACCAACAATGAAACAAGTTGCAATGGAATTGGAGAGAATTAGCATGTCCGAAGGTCATCATATTCCTGCTCAGCCAAAACAATTTGAGTCTTTTGTGACGAAACCATATAATGAGCAGTACTGCGATTGTGATTCCACTTCATCTGACATTCAACCGCTTATCTTTAATACAATTTGAGAGCTTGAGGCTCTTTTTTCTGGGAGAGAAGTGAGAGAGGTATGTATTGCACTCTCTTTATTTGGCATTAATTCATTTACATTAATAATCTTGCAGGGAAATTCTAGCTAAATCAAGATTGCTAATAGATGGAGTCTTGCCCTAAGTCCAACAAATTGACACCAGGCACCAAGCTGAGCACGCACAAAGATATAGTCAAGCAGATTTTGAATTTTGTTTTTTAGTGTACTCCAGTCTCTAGCTACTGCTTATCCAAATATAGAAAGTTGCACTTTATTCAATATGCATTTTGTTTTTGAAAGAAGGATAATTAGAACATTAAGCAAAGTTTAGTTTAATTCACCACACCTCTTGTAATTTGTTTTTGGCTAAGCAAATGAAATTTATTAGTACTTAATAAGCAACCAAAAGGTTACAAAGCCAGCGCAAGACTAGTAAAGCAGAGAAGTGAGAACAAAGTTATTCTAGGGCAAGTGCAAATAGACAAACAAAGAAAATCATTAAAAAAAAAGCACCTTACAGAACACCCAAATCCTAAAACCAAGGAAAACAAATAAAGAAAATCATGAGCAACCACCAGGTAAAATCTTAACATCCATCCTTTATTATTTCTAAACTCCTATAATGAAGCACAACTTGACCACTTCAACCCAAAGATAAAAGCGACTTGAGAACACCCATCAAGATCAAATAGGGACTCCTCGGTAGTTCGGTTACCAAATGAAACGTCGTCACTCTCTCCCAACTCGTCTTGCAAGTACGATAGACTAATAAAGTCGGATCCGATTGAGGCATGACTTTCCCTCGATCACATGGTGCTGGTTGGCTTCTAAGTAGTCTTTGTAGGTCATGCCAAGATATGCCGGAGGATTGTCTTCATCTACAAATTCCGGAGCAGGGTTCACGGTTGCCTCTAGCGATGGTCCCATAAATAAAGGAAAAGTCACCCTTCTTACTTCATTGTTCACAATCACACGATGTACGGTGCTCTTATATTTACCGTTTGAAATCTATTTACACCCATGGATTCTTACTTCCACCAACCATGAAGATTTCAACAATTGTGGCTTGTCAACAATGGCTTCCACCAACCATGAAGATTTCAACAATTGTGGCTTGTCAACAATGGCTTCCACCAACCATGAAGATTTCAACAATTGTTGGCTAAGTTGTCAACTATTGTTGGCCTTCATTTGGCTATAAATAGCCATGAGAACTCTTGGCAAAATGCATAAGAGCATAAGAGCAAGTTCAAGCATCAAGCAAGCAATTAAGAGAGCTTGCAATTGTGAGAGAGTTTTGGGAGAGAGTGTTAGTGTGAGAGTAAGAGAGCAAGCTAAGTGGGTAATATAAATATCCCACGGTTAGCTAGTGTTTGGAGAAAATTAGGTAATTTAATTTTCTCTGGTAATGCTCTCGGGTCTTGAGGTCTTAAGCTTAACATTTAAGCTTGTATTATCTCCTTGATTATAGTGGAATATTTTCTCGTCATCTTTGCCCGTGGACGTAGGCTTTAAGCTGAACCACGTAAATCCCGTGTCTCCTATTTGTTTTATTCTTTGCACTTTATTTCTTGTGCGTGTCCAAATTTATTTCCTGTGCATTATTTGCCGGCATATTGGCTACTTCGGGCCCACCTACCCCAACAAACTGGTATCAGAGCGGGTAATCGACTGCCGTCTCGACTATCTTTGCTATATTTGCAAAGTTAGTTGGCTGTGATATTGTGTTGCTTCCGTTCGGTCCGAGCTGTCTGGTTAATTTGCAAGTATGGCTGCAAATGTCTCAACGACCAAGTATGATATTGAGAAATTCACAGGAAAAAATAGTTTCAGTTTATGGCGTATCAAGATGCGGGCCATGCTGGTTCAACAAGGGTTGATAAAGGCTTTGGGAGGCAGAGATAAATTGCCGGAATCACTTTCGGCTGAGCAAAAGGACGAGTTGATGGAAAAGGCACATAGTGCCATCTTACTTAGTCTTGGAGATGAAGTCTTACGAGAAGTCGGGACAGATTCCACTGCACCCGGCTTATGGCTCCGGTTGGAGAAGAAATACATGACAAAGTCTCTGACCAAAAGGCTGTTTCTCAAGCAGCGGCTTTACACTCTCAAAATGGAAGAAGGTACATCCTTATCGCAGCATCTGGATAATTTCAATACAATTATTATGGATCTCAATAATATTGATATTAAAATCGAGGATGAGGATCAAGCTTTGATTGTTTTGTGTTCTTTGCCTCATCCATACGAGAACTTCGTGGAGAATATGTTGTACGGTCATGATGAAATTACTCTCGATGAGGTAAAAGCTGCTTTGGGCTCTAATGAGCTGAGGAAGAAATTAATCGGGAAAGCAGTTGAAAGCAGTCAAGGAGAAGGCTTGGTTACTCGGGGGAGATCCAAGACCAGAGGTGGAAATTCAAGTAGCAAAGTCTTCAAATCACAGTCCAGGAAGCGTGTGCAATGTTATTTCTGCAAGAAATACGGGCACATTAAGAGGGAATGTCCAAAGAAGAAGGAGAAAGGTGAGCCACTAGAGCAGACCAAGAATGGTGCACATGTGGTTGTTGCTCAATCTTCAAATGATGCTGAAACTGTTCTAGCAGTATCTGACTCACAAGTTGGTGAGAGGTGGATTCTTGATACAGCTGCCACATTTCACATTAGTACCTCCAAGGAGTTGTTCTCAACGTACGAGAGGTGTACCGGCTTGGCTTTAATGGGAAATGACCATGCTTGTAAAGTTGTGGGGATTGGCACTGTCCGTATCAAGATGTTTGATGGTATTGTTAGAACCTTGACAGAGGTTCGGCACATTCCAGAAATGAAGAAAAATCTTATTTCCTTGGGGACTTTGGACAAGAAAGGCTTTCACTATTCTGGTGAAGGTGGAGTACTAAAAGTATTTTCTGGTGCTTTGACTGTGATGCGTGGACATATGGAACAAGGACTTTATTTCTTGGATGGTTCCACTGTTATAGGCGCTGCAACAGTGTCTTCGTCAGTTGATCCAGATGCTGACACCACCAAGTTATGGCATATGCGGCTTGGGCATATGAGTGAGAGAGGTCTATCTGTGCTTAGCAAACAAGGCTTGCTGAGTGGCCAGTGCACTGGAAAACTTGAGTTTTGTGAGCACTGTGTATTGGGCAAGCAGACTCGTGTGAAATTCAACACGGGGATCCATCAGACCAAAGGTACAGTCGATTACTTCCACTCTGACCTTTGGGGTCCCTCTCCGGTTATTTCCAAAGGTGGTTACAAATACTTGTTGACTTTTATTGATGATTACTCAAGAAAGGTGTGGGTGTATTTTTTGAAAAACAAAGATCAAGTCTTTGTCACCTTTAAGCAATTCAAGGCTTTGATCGAGAACCAGACGGGGAAGAAGATCAAGCGGCTCCGAACCGATAATGGTTTGGAATATTGCTCGGGTGAATTTGATGAGTTCTGCAAAAATGAAGGGATAGTGAGACACCGCACTGTCCGACATACACCACAGCAGAATGGAGTTGCAGAACGGATGAACAGAACTCTTTTGGAACGAGCTCGATGCATGAGACTAAATGCTGGTCTCAGTGAAGATTTTTGGGCTGAAGTAATTAATACTGCATGCTATTTGGTGAATAGATCTCCGTCTACAGCTATTGAGTTGAAGACTCCTGAGGAAGTATGGTCTGGTCGTCTTGCTGATTACTCTGGTTTAAGAGTGTTTGGTTGCCCGGCTTATGCTCATGTCAATGAAGGTAAACTGAAGCCGCGAGCAAATAAATGCATATTTCTTGGATATGGCCAAGGGGTGAAAGGATACAGGTTGTGGTGTCCTGATCCGGTTTCACCAAAGTTCATGTACAGCAGAGATGTGACTTTTGACGAGTCATCCATGCTTCGATCCACAAACAATTCCCGGGAAAAGGAGGAGTCAGTTGAAAAGGAAGATCATGGTGTCGAGCAGCAGGTGGAGTTTCAGGTGGAGGCTCCTATTCCTACTTCGAATGAAGGTATTTCAGTCCAAGGTGAGCGTGATGAGGTGGAGGACTCACATGAGGAAAGAGTTACACCTCAAGAACAGCAATATAGCATTGCCTCTGGTAGATCGAGGAGACAGATCAAACCTCCTCAAAGGTATGCAGATGTAAATCTAGTTTCTTATGCACTTAGTGTGGCAGAGTCCATTGGTCCAGAACCTTCCAATTACAATGAGGCTATCACATGTAATGAGTCAGCACAATGGGCAATTGCTATGAATGAGGAGATGGAATCTCTTCACAAGAACGAGACATGGGAGTTGGTTAAACCGCCAGATGGTCGAAAAATTGTTGGTTGCAAATGGGTCTTCAAGAAAAAGGAAGGTATCCCAGGGGTTGAAGCTGATAGATTCAAGGCACGATTGGTTGCTAAGGGTTTCAGTCAGAAGGAAGGGATTGATTACAATGAAGTTTTCTCTCCAGTTGTGAAACATAGCTCCATTCGTGTGTTACTTGCCATGGTCACTAAGTTCAATATGGAACTTGAACAGCTAGATGTTAAAACAGCTTTCTTGCATGGTGAGCTTGAGGAAACAATCTACATGCATCAACCAGAGGGGTTCAAGGTGCCTGGTAAGGAAAACCACGTCTGTTTGCTAAAGAAGTCATTATATGGCTTGAAACAATCACCGAGGCAGTGGTATAAACGGTTTGATAGTTTTATGATTGATCATGATTACGTACGATGTGATTATGATGCTTGTGTTTATCACAAAGAACTCCCTGATGGTTCGTTCGTCTATTTGTTGCTATATGTTGATGACATGTTGATTGCTGCAAAAAGCATGTCGGAAATCAACAAGTTGAAATCTCAGTTAAATGGTGAATTTGAGATGAAAGATTTAGGAGCAGCTAGGAAAATTTTGGGTATGGAGATTCACAGAGATCGGAAAGCGAGGAAGCTTTGGTTATCTCAGAAGAACTACATTGAAAGAGTTCTTGAACGCTTTGGCATGAGCCAAGCAAAGCCTGTGAGTACCCCTTTAGCAGCTCACTTCAGGCTCTCAATACAGTTGTCACCACAAACTGCTGATGAAAAGCAACAGATGGCTCAGATTCCATACTCGAGTGCAGTTGGTAGCATGATGTATGCTATGGTTTGCACTCGTCCAGATATTTCACATGCAGTCAGTGTGGTGAGCAGGTACATGTCTTGTCCCGGTAAAGAACATTGGTTGGCTGTGAAATGGATTCTCAGGTATTTGAGAGGCACTGCAGATATATGCTTAGTTTATGATCAGAGTAACAGTTCAAGCTGTGTCATGGGTTACGTGGACTCTGATTATGCTGGAGATTTGGACAAAAGGAGATCTCTGACAGGTTATGTCTTCACGCTTGCTGGAGGTGCCATAAGTTGGAAGGCTGTATTACAGTCTACAGTTGCCTTATCTACAACTGAGGCAGAATACATGGCAGCAGCGGAAGCGGTTAAAGAAGCATTGTGGTTGAAAGGTTTGGTTAACAGTTTGGGTTTCAAACAGAACTCGATAGTTATTTACTGTGATAACCAGAGTGCTATTCATCTGACTAAAAATCAGATGTTCCATGAGCGAACCAAGCACATTGATGTCAGATATCATTTTGTCCGGGATCATGTTTCACAAGGTGATATTGAGATAAGTAAAGTTTCTACTCAGGAAAATCCCGCAGACATGTTAACAAAAGTCATTCCTTCTTACAAGTTCAAGCATTGCTTGGACTTGGTTGGTATTTGTAGTTGGTGATTGCCCTTAAAGGCATACGAGGCAGAGATGATCCAGTTCGAGAAAATTACTATGATCGATTTGAAGAAATTTCAAACTAAGGTGGAGATTTGTAGATGGTAGTTTGAAATCTATTTACACCCATGGATTCTTACTTCCACCAACCATGAAGATTTCAACAATTGTGGCTTGTCAACAATGGCTTCCACCAACCATGAAGATTTCAACAATTGTGGCTTGTCAACAATGGCTTCCACCAACCATGAAGATTTCAACAATTGTTGGCTAAGTTGTCAACTATTGTTGGCCTTCATTTGGCTATAAATAGCCATGAGAACTCTTGGCAAAATGCATAAGAGCATAAGAGCAAGTTCAAGCATCAAGCAAGCAATTAAGAGAGCTTGCAATTGTGAGAGAGTTTTGGGAGAGAGTGTTAGTGTGAGAGTAAGAGAGCAAGCTAAGTGGGTAATATAAATATCCCACGGTTAGCTAGTGTTTGGAGAAAATTAGGTAATTTAATTTTCTCTGGTAATGCTCTCGGGTCTTGAGGTCTTAAGCTTAACATTTAAGCTTGTATTATCTCCTTGATTATAGTGGAATATTTTCTCGTCATCTTTGCCCGTGGACGTAGGCTTTAAGCTGAACCACGTAAATCCCGTGTCTCCTATTTGTTTTATTCTTTGCACTTTATTTCTTGTGCGTGTCCAAATTTATTTCCTGTGCATTATTTGCCGGCATATTGGCTACTTCGGGCCCACCTACCCCAACAGTGCTGGTTGGCTTCTAAGTAGTCTTTGTAGGTCATGCCAAGATATGCCGGAGGATTGTCTTCATCTACAAATTCCGGAGCAGGGTTCACGGTTGCCTCTAGCGATGGTCCCATAAATAAAGGAAAAGTCACCCTTCTTACTTCATTGTTCACAATCACACGATGTACGGTGCTCTTATATTTACCGTTTGTTAAAATCTGTCACCCATTAAGGAAAGTACATGACAAATTAAATCAAACCCATGATTCAAAATGATAATTAGAGTACTTCTGATCGAATCAAAATAATGAGATCCGGTAAATTAAGCATTAAAATTATGAATTGAACGCCCAACGAAAGAGATTTAAGGAATTTCAGAATGGACCTCAAGATGATCAGCAAGATTAACAATAATCCAGTAGGGATTGAGGTTTGCATTGATCCATTTTCCCTTGTGCTTTAGTTGGAGACCCCCACTCACGTTTTGCATAAGGAGGATAAGGAGACCAGGATCGTTATGAGGAAATTGCCCAATTATGTTTGGGGCAGAAAGACGAGGTGGATAGTCATTAGCAGTGAAGAAATCGTAGCCTGATTCTAAATTCATTGCTTTTTCTATATAAGATTCTTCCAGTTCCAAAGATTTCGAAATCCCTCTTAGCAAATTAACTCCGACATCTCTCAATCTCATGCTGTAGTCTTGTAAAGTCTCACTGTATATATAAACAGAATCAGGATTGATGCATGGGCATACTTAAGCAGTGCCTGTAAGCATATAAAGCTTGATATGAATGCTTATTTTATTTCACTAAAATATAAATCAACTCATAATAGCAGCAAAAAAAAAAAAAATCAACTCATAATAAAGGTTCACATGATTGTGGTTTGTGAATGCTAATTAAATTGTTCAACTTTTGATTTCGGCATTAATGTTGCATTAATTTTTCTTCTAACCATATGGTTCGTAATAATAATATAATTAAATTAGATAGATTAAAGTAACTGCTTTAAATGTTATCTACGGATGTAGTAGTATAATTTCCCTTGAGTTCTATTACACATCAATTGCTTGTCTATTACATGATAAGAGTGTCTAATTTTGTAATTTAGTATACCTTTCTCTCAATCACCCAGTCTCCAAGTTCTGTTAAAGGCTAAGAAAGCATACATGGGATATGTGGATCTATCCCATGTATATATCAGATTGGGAACATTAAACATAAACCTCTTCCAATAAGTGCACTTCCGGGGGGACATCATTTCATTAACTAGCTAGAATTGTCTTCTCAATCATCTTTTTCCTTTCCCAGATTAGTTAGCCATATGTGAAAGTATCCCTTAAGTCTCTCTAATATGCAAATATATTCAATTTAGTCCTAAACTATAGAAAATTAAACAATTAATTAATTCCTTACATATCATAAGATCAATTTTTATCATTAAAATTAATGATGTGGGAATAATATGGATATAATAGGATAAGTTAAGACATTAACTAGCATGCTTAGTATTGGTATAGTACTAACAGGTTAGAAAAATGTCATAACAGTGTTTACGTGTGTTTGTGATAAGATAGACCATAGACTGATGTACAGTGTCATGTCAGTGTCATATTAGTGCCAAGTATTATCAATTCATGACTTAACTTGCCATATCATTTCCGTATTAGTAATCCTAAAGGTAAAAATTGATCATACAACAGAAATCGTAGCGATTAAAATTCATTTTGTGATATAGAAGGACTTGATTGTTGTATTTTCCATAGTATATGGGCTAAATTGACCCAAATTGGAGTATAAGGATTAAATTGAGCATATTTATATAGTATAAGGACTATGTAGATACTTTTACCGTTAGCCATACTAGTATAGATTACTGAGATTGGAACCTCTGTTTTGTAGTTTCAAGATTTCTTCTATCAGTACCTTAATCCATCAGGGTCAGTAGGGCAATGGAAATGAGGATGAGAAGCAATCTTGAAAAACTCCCTCGTAACATGTTGAACATCGCCCCTTCCCCACCGTATCTTATCCATGGAATTGTTGGTTTCATACTTCCGTTTCTTCTCTTCGTCTAAATCAAAAAACCTCATAAGTGCCTCCATCGTACCATTAATCAGACTCTCTGGCATTGCATGATTGATTACCTGCAATATATTGCATGCCAATATAAATGCAAAATTTTTAAACACTTTGAAACCAGCTGCAAAGTTTCCAAAATTAATAATGGCTGAAAATGCAGTAAACGTAGTGTAGAATGCCAGTTAAAAAGCTGTTAACATTCATAAAAATGGTAAGGAAATGTTTCATACAGCAAAGAAGCCATATTCAAGGCAGGTTTTGCCAAGGTTTTGAATCGCCTGGGAACGTTGATCAGGGTCATCAGAGGTAAGCTTGGAGTAGTCAATGATGGGAATTGCATCATCTACACCTAAAATTGTATCGTCGGAATCGACACCATATTCCTTTGGAAGAAGGGAGCTGATCCCGCTGTTTAGAACAGGAGATTGAATGAGCACTGAAGCTATGTCATTGTCAGCCATGACACACACACGCACACACACACACAGAGACAGAGGGATTGCAGCAATGGAAGAAAGTGAGGCTATTTACGAATTCCGAGGCTGCATTACATTATATTTATAGGCAAATTTTCATGGGGCATGAGTAGTTGGTCTATCCCTTCTCTTTCAAGTTTCAAGGAGAGATTTTATATGAAAAAAAAAAAAAAGGTCACACATTGTGGCTATCTAGAAGAATTAAATAATTGGGATTAACTTATTTTAGAATGATTTTAAAAAGTTATTTTGTAGACATCAAATTACTGGATGGCACCTCATAAATTTTAAAGGATATTAAGATTTTAGATATACATTCATCCTCACCAAATAAATTTTTTACAAATACTAAAATGGCATTTTATAACAAAAGTTTAATTCCAAATTAAAATTTTTTAATTTTTTAGGATAAGTTTCAACATATATTACATTTATAGTGGTAGGGTTTAATTTAAATAAGAAAAAAATTTATAAATTAATAAGAATTGATTTGGTATAAAAGAAAATAAGATACTTGTTTTATATCTTTTAAAATTTATGATTTGTCAACAATTTTATTGGATGACTAGAAAGTAACTTTTTAAGATGATCTTGATGTAAATTGTACCATAAATAATTTTTTGATATATGTACTCTAAATAATTCTGTACTTGTGAAATTAATTTGAAAAGTTTACCTATTAATTATCCAAAAACTAAAGGGAAAAAAAAGGCAAATTAAACATAGGTTATTAATTGGGCTTAATGCACAAATTGACCCTAAATTTCTAACTTTTGACACTTTATCCCAAAAATTTTTGTTTTGGATGTTTTCACCTTATGAACTCTTATATTGGACATTTGTTGCTCCCTCTATTGACGAAAGATCAACAACGATGCTGAAGTGACACTACCATCTGACATAAACCTGTCAAGTCAACATCGTCATGATGTCATTGGTCTTTTATCGAAAGGGACAACGAGTGTTCAAAATAAGAGTGTAGAGGACAAAACATTCAAAATAAAACTTTAGATGCAAAATGTCAAAAGCTAGAAAGTTTAAGGAGTAAACTATATATTAATTAGCCTTATTAATTGAGTGTGTGTATGTATATATGCATGTATGTGTATATGTGTGTGCGTATAAAATAAATTTCCTACCTCTACCCCTATGCCACCCTTTTATTACTTAATTATTTCAAAAATTAGAGGGAGATGATACATATTGTTCAACTACTTAATTAATTAATTAATAATTATAAATATATATCCTATTTGGACATTGCGCATCTCTCTAATTCTATTTGTGAAATCTAAAATTTATACAGTGTATGAGATAATTTTTCATAAATTAGTCTCTATGTTACGTGCTTCGCACGTGATACAAACACGTTATTAATAATTATATATTTTTAAGAATCTCATCTAATTTATTTTTTATTATATTTATTTTTCCAAATACATTTGATTAAAGATAATATAGTAATAATTTATATAAGAGTCATATTTAAATCAAATTATTTTGTTTTTAGCATTGTAAAACAATGTGCATAAAAATGATATTAAAATTAAACTACAATGGCCCATGACATTTCATATTTTTTAATTGTGTAAAACCTAATTTAAACCACTGGTTTTCTTGAACGCGAATGAGTAAAAGCCCTTTAAAATCTTAATGTTTAATCATTTATTTTTTAAAAGCCCAATGTAAAAGCTAGAGCCCAAATTTAATAACACTTTGTAATATATTGAAGAAAAAGGGATATTAAATATGAATAAACTTTTTACCCAACTCACACTTTTATATATACTAATCATCTTGTCTTATGTGCTGCACTTGATACAACACGTTATAATAAAATAATAAAAAATTAGAAAAAATAAACTATATTAAAATAGATGATAATTAAACTTTAAATTAAACTACATAAAATTGGATAATTAGTAAACTATTTTTTTAATATAATATAGTAATAAGTTAATTATAATGAAAATAAAATTGTTAATTATTATTATTATTTAATAAATATATTAAAAATATTTAATAAAAAATAAATTAAAAATTTTAATTTGGCTCAATAATATTAATAACATTTATAAAATATATAAAAATAAAGAGGTATCTTAAGCTATTCAAAAAATTTAAAACATTTGTACTTATATATATATATATATTATAATATAGATATAGATAGATTATAAATTATAAATTATATATATTTTTTGTTTTTCCCTCGAAAGGAGAGACGAAAAGGAATAAACCTTTTAATCACATGATTCATGCTTTTCAAAATGGTTGAAAATCATGCTCCCTGAAAAGTGAATGGCTTCAATATTGTCTTGTAACAATGGGCATGCATGCTTTTCCTCGGTGTTTAGCAAGTACCCTACGTTTTTACCTCATTGTAGGTTTTGTTTGGTTGTAACAATGGGCATGCATGCTTTTCCTCGGTGTTTAGCAAGTCCCCTACGTTTTTACCTCATTGTAGGTTTTGTTTGGTACAGATGAAAGAAAAAGAGGAAAGATAGGGTTATTGATCGGAATAGGGGTGATGCATCATGGATGATGCTGGTTAGGAGGTGATGATCGTTTTTAATGTTGATGGCGTGCTGCGAAGGAAAACCGGAACGTGTAACTTGTGATGGTGTACTTTGGGATTCCGCTGACTGGGTTGACAAAAAGCTTTATAATCGAATCTGACCAGATCTTTTACGAGATCTTGTGGATATAATGTGGAAACAAGACAATGACAATTTAAATCTTTGTTTAATGCGATTGATTTCTTCGTTTCATTTCTTAACTAGCCAGTGGATTTTGTTTGTGTATGTTAAGGGATGCTAATACCCAATTTGATCATCGAATTTGTTAATTTGTGACTATTTTTACCATGATGACTTTTATTTTTGTTAATTTGACCTTGAACTTACTAAAATTAAGATAATATAACATCTGACATTAAAGTAACATATTTGAAATACTGACACTTGAATTTTTCTGGTTACACTGCATGAATCTCGGGTCTTATATTGTCCCCAATTTATCAAGTTTAAAATTAAATTGACAAAATTAAAATTTTAATATGTAAATTTTAATAAGAAAAAGGGATATTAAATATGAATAAATTTTTTACCCAACTCTCACTATCATCTTGTCATATGTGCTGCACTTGATACAATATGTCATAATAAAATAATAAAAAATTAAAAAAATAAACTATATTAAAATAGATGATAATTAAACTTTAAATTAAATTACATAAAATTAGATAATTAGTAAACTATTTTTTTAATATAACTAGTTTTTCTGTTCACGTGCTATGCACGTGATCCAACACGTTTTTTAATTATTTTCATTTTTATTGAATATATATTTTTTTAAAAATTTCTAAACTCTGAGCAGAATAAAGAAAGTAAAAGTAAAATATTTTGGATTCCATAAGAACCAATTCTGAATTTCTGTTTTTGAAGTCCGAATATATAATATTATAATTAAAAACATTCAATTAGTAAATTTTTTATTCAATTACAAAGATTCCAATTCATCGAGCTTCGTTCATCGCTTTCATTTATTTGCGGGCTCGTCTACATATTAGAAATTGAGTTTAAATATTACCGATTTGATAAATATTATATATTTGGAAAGAAAATGATAATGGTAAATTATTTTTATGTAAGTAGAACTTCTTTGTATACCAAATTTTTTATATATGTTCCCTTTTCTTTCTTTATATTTTTTGGCTTAACCAAAACTTTTGTCAAAGACATTGATATTTCACGAGATAGTGTAACATATAGTTGTCCACATGGAAAAACATGTTCCGGCAAGTATACTCTAACATTCGGTATTGTTTGCCCTTGAGCTTTATTTATGGTCATGACAAAACAAAAACGAATAGGGAATTGCTTCCTTCTAAATTGAAACGGATATCCTTCATTTTCTATGGGTGAAAGTGGAATTCTTGGAAGAAATACATTTTTTCCAGCAAGTCGTCCAACTGTAATCTCCGCTTGTATAACATTATGGCCAAAATGTTTCTAGACCATTCTTGTTCCATTGCACAAACCATTTGATGGGTTCAGATTTCTTAAAAGTATGATTGGACAATTTTTTTTCAACACCAAACTATGCCATGGCAAACCATTTGGCAAAAGAATATTTGAAAACTCTTCTGGATTGTTATTATTTGTGTCATCCACTGCTTCATCCAAACTATTGAATTTTGGATTTGGATGCCACCAATTATATGGCAGCTTATGATTTTTAAGCCTCACCTCACAAATGGCAGCGACTGAGGAAATGCCTTGATGATTCGTAAAAAAAATATATATTTATATTCGAAATTATTTATAAATAAATAATATAAAAACATTACATTTATTGTAAATAATAACTATATATACTTACCATGGTAATGAGAAGCTTTAACATTAGACAATGTTATAATTGAGTACTCATCAAAATTTTCATGAAGTAATTTTCCATCATTCTCAGCAAGGTCATCCTATAAAATTAATGGGATATTAGACATTCTACATTCAAAGATTAAAATAATTAAAAATTCATAATATATATACTTTAAAACATAATTTTATTTATTTATTTTATTAAAAATTTACCTTTCATTCATGATAATTACTTCTCGTTTCCTTGTTGTTTTGTTGCTTCTTGAATTTTTGAATGCAATGGGTTGGTTTTGCTTTAATCACAACTCCAATAACATTTGTGTATATTAAAAATATTAAAAATGAAAACTAATAAGTTATTGAAGTAAGATTATAAAGAACTTATGAAATTTGAAAAAAAAAATGCTCACCAATCAAGTTGTTTCCTTGGGATCTAAATCCTCCAATTGAATAAAGTTATATGATAGAACATGGTTGTAATACAGAGATGGAGCCTCATTCACAATAGTATATTGTATTAAAGATAACTCAATCCTTTTATTAACATCAATAAAATTAGATTAAATTTCTTTTCCAATGCCATTTGTAATAGTATAAGTCTTCTCCTTCTCAAATATATCTAAAAAGTTAGATACAATATCATTAAACATGATAGCTTGGATTCTCGTGCCCTGTAATTTTTT
Organism: Microcos paniculata; assembly: GCA_030664755.1. NCBI lineage: Eukaryota > Viridiplantae > Streptophyta > Magnoliopsida > Malvales > Malvaceae > Microcos > Microcos paniculata. The sequence continues at coordinate 23,955,800 of CP131461.1, forward strand.
AAAAAATATAAAATATAAATTATATAAATATAAATTTCAAATGTAAGGTGCAATATTAAATAAAAAAATAATTAAATTTAGAGACAATATCATTAAACGTGATAGCTTGGATTCTTGTGCCCTGTAATTTTTAAAAAATATAAAATATAAAAATATAAATTTCAAATGTAAAGTGCAATATTAAATAAAATATAATTATTCACATGTAAATTTACCTGCTCATCTACAAAAATCAATTTTACGAATTGTCCGTTGTCTTTGTTATTTGAATACGTTTCCAAGTTCCCTTTTCGGAGTAGCATAATTTTTATAGTCTAATCTTGTTATGAGATCTCTAGTTCATTGATTTTGGATAACTTTAAATTTTCAGTAACATCCGTAGGATCGAAAGTGATAGTGGTAGGTGAATCTGTATTATTTGACATTTTCTGGAGATTAAAAAGTTTAAAAATAAGTCAAAGATGTATACTAATATAGTAATATTAATAAATAATGTTACGATAAAAAATAAAAAAAGTATGAAATATGTCAATAATGTTAAACGGTAAAAAAATGTACGAAATATCTATTAAAAAGAAAAGAAGAATAACCCAAAAAAAGGAAAAAAGGAAAAATAAAGGAGATTAAGAATTTAAGATTAAACATAATAAAAACAATAAAAGCATCATTATTTTTTAAAAACCTTAAAAAAAAAAATACTACAACGCATACAGAATGATAAGCCAAAAATGAAAAAAAGGAAAGAAGAAAAAAAAAAAGATTAAGTTTAAACATAATCTATGTATAAATGTTAACACCATATAAAACCCAAAAGAATCCTTTGACTTTTCATATGATGTCAACTTAAATACCTTTTTTGTCATTTCCTAAGAATATATAAAATTTCTAAAATAACCTTGAATTAATAACCCTATATTAATTACTGTAGCCTTAAGTTTAATGTCCCTTTTGGTATTTTCATAATAATTTTAATTGTTGCTATGAAATCTCATAAATAACTTTTTTATTATTCTTATATTTTTAATGTGTTAATTTATCTTTTTTTAATATCTATTAATTAAATATATTAAAGTTAACACTATTAGAAATTTTATTTAAATTCTTTAAAAAAATTTTATACTTATAAAAAAAACTCATTAAGACCATACTATTTAAAAAAAGAAGAAGAGAGGACATACATATGAAGTAAAAATTCAATTAAGATTATAGTATCTTTATTCAAAAAATATATTACATAATCCTTTAAAAAAAAGGAAATATGCATGATTTAAAATAAAAAAATGCATTAAGAGCATATATTTTTAAAGTAGATGTCTTAATTTGTCTTTTTTAATACCTCCTAATTAAATATATTAAAGTTAACACCATTAAAACTTCCATTTAAATTCTTAAAATAATTCAATACTTATAAAAAGAATCCATTAAGTCCATACTATTTGTGAAAAAAAGAGAAAGAAATACACACTAATTAAAAACCCCATTAAAAGTATACTATCCTTATTTAAAAATTAATTATATAATCCTTACAAAAGGGAAATATATATGATTTAAAATTATTAAAAAAATGGTATTAAGAGACTTTTTTTTGAAGAAATGCATTAATAGACTATTTCATTTGATTTTTTGCTATTATATTGGTCATATAGTCTTTTTTCTCTATAATAATATTATTCTTAATAATAATATTGTTAAAAACATATATATTTTAACAAATATAAAGAATTTATTACAATTTCATATAAATATATGGTATTTATATAATCCATGACATTAGCACAAGTCTAATCTAATTTTTTCATATATGCTTTAACAAATAAAAATATAATATATTATAATTTTATATAATCGGTAATCCCGCGGCGTTAACGCGGATCAAAATTGCTAGTAATAACAATAAAGGCTGATGAGATAGTCATATGCATCATTAATTTTTAAAATTTTTTTACAAAAAGTAGGATTCTTATAACATATATAGAAAATTGTACCACAGTAATAAAGCAACGAAAAGTTAAAGATAATATATGATTTTAATTTCATATGTTCATACTGTATTTATAATACATAGTTTTAACTTCAGATGAATTCTATATATAAGAATAAAATTAAAATTAAAATGTTCTTGAATTTGATAAGATAAATAAAACTTCAACATGATAAAATAAGCCAAAAAAAATTAGTTGAGAATGCAGAGTCCTGAAAGAATTTATTAGTTTGGAAAAGTACTTCTTATAAAAATAAAAGAGCTACTGACAATGAAATTACGTTTGGAAAAAATACTTCTTATAAAATTAAAAAAGTTGTTGACATTTTGGTGGGCCAAGAAAAAGGAAATGTTGAATTCAAAAAATAAGACTCATCTTCGTCATTCTTTAAGAAAAACATTGGGCTTAAATTATATGCAATCGGTTGCCAATTTCATTTTTGATATACAATTAGCTGGCCCCATTTACTAGTGGATATTGAATGGCATTTTAGAAATATATGAAAAAAAAGGATATTTGAGACGATTCAAAAATTTTACAATATTCGTATGTTTATATATATTATAGATTATATATATATATATATATAATAATAAGTTAATTATAATGAAAATAAAATTGTTAATTATTATCATTATTTAATAAATATATTAAAAATATTTAATAAAAGATAAATTAAGAGTTTTAATTTAACTCAATAATATCAATAGTATTTATAAAATATATAAAAATAATGAGGTATCTTAGGCTATTCAAAAAATTTAAAACATTTGTACCTATATATATATATATATATATTATATTATAGATATAGATAGATTATAAATGATAAATTATATATATAATATATTTTTTGTTTTTCCTCAAAAGGAGACACGAAAAGGAATAAACCTTTTAATCACATGATTCATTGCATTGGCGTGCCGCTAGTCTTCTCAAATGGTTGAAAATCATGGTCCCTGAAAAGTGAATGGCTTCAATATTGTCTTGTAACAATGGGCATGCATGCGTTTCCTCGGTGTTTAGCAAGTCTCCTACGTTTTTACCTCATTGTAGGTTTTGTTTGGTACAGATGAAAGAAAAAGAGGAAAGATAGGGTTATTGATCGGAATAGGGGTGATGTATCATGGATGATGCTGGTTAGGAGGTGTTGATCGTTTTTAATGTTGATGGTGTGCTGCGAAGGAAAACCGGAACGTGTAAGATGTGATGGTGTACTTTGGGATTCAGCTGATTGGGTTGACAAAAAGCTTTATGATCGAATCTGGCCAGATCTTTTACGAGATCTTGTGGATATAATGTGGAAACAAGACAATGACAACTTAAATCTTTGTTTAATGCGAGTGATTTCTTCGTTTCATTTCTTAACTAGCCCAGTGAATTTTGTTTGTGTATGTTAAGGGATGCTAATACCCAATTTGATCATCGAATTTGTTAATTTGTGACTATTTTTACCATGATGACTTTTATTTTTGTTAATTTGGCCTTGAACTTACTAAAATTAAGATAATGTAACATCTGACATTAAAGTAACATATTTAAAATACTGATATTTGAATTTTTCTAGTTACACTGCGTGAATATCGGGTCTTACATTGTCTCCAATTTATCAAGTTTAAAATTAAATTGATAAAATTAAAATTTTAATATGTAAATTGTCAAAAATTAACAAATTTGAAGGTACTTACTAAATGATGACAATTCTTTTGCTGCACCTTGAAGACATTGTGTGTTGATAGGTCTGATTTTGTTGGCTTAATTTTGGCTTTGGTGCTTTCTTCTGGGCATATATTGGTTCTATGGCGTTTTTATCTTAAGGTAGTAACGGGATCGCCTTGGCTTTGTTTATTTTTTCTTAATTAATTCAAGATTTTGGCTCATAAAAAGGTAGAAAAAAGAGAAGATTTTTATTCTTTTTTTTTAATACATGTTTGGTAGAAAGATATACATTAGAGTTGATAGCAAATTTCATTTTGTTTCCTTTCATTACTTGGTAAAGTTGAAAAGTACAAGTAAATAAATAAAAATAAAAGTAATAGTATTTAATCATTATTTACAACTTGAGATAACAAGGTATATTTTATAAAGGGTTAACGTCACATTTGGGCCCTGTAATTCATAAAATGTTTTAATGTGGTACCTCTACTTTTAAAAGCTCCAATGTATTATCTGTATTATCATTCTGTGTAACAATGTGATTTATACACTTAACACCGTTAACTTAGAAATATAATGTGACACATATCCAATCAAAACACGACACGTAACTTCCACATGTACTTATGATGTGGCACCAACATGACATATTAAGTGGGTCAACTGAAAAAACCTTGACATTATAAAAAAAAAAAAGAACGAGGTGAAAATGAGGTAAAAGATACTTGAAATTAAAAAAAAAAAAGAAGTGGGAAAAGAAGTTGAAGATTTGGGGAAATAGAAAGCATAGTGAGTGAGAGACGACGAGCGACGAGCAATGTAGACAACATCTATCTGAACACGGACAATCAAAGCAAAAGGGCAACTCTTTCTTTGTTTCCTCTAGGTATTTTTTTTTCGATCTCATTTCATCTCTTTCTTTGTTTAGCTTTAAAGTTCTTGATTATTCTTCCTAATATCATTGCTTATATTATAAAAAAAATATATTTTAATTGTCTATTTCGATTTGTGGATTTTTCCAATGCTTGGTTGTCTATCTGAGGCTAAATATATTCTACGTTTGGAGATTTTTTTTCCGTTGTATTTGTGCAAATGTTGCTTTCCGGTCTTGTATATTCTATTTATATATATATATATATATATATCTGTTATGAAAGTGGACAAATGCAAGTTGTGCAAACTGTCTAAAATGTAAAAATCTGTAGAATGAATAGTGTACTGCAAGAATGAATAGTGTACTGCAGAATGAATAGTGTACTGCAAGAATGAATAGTGTACTGCAAGAATAAATAGTGTACTACAAGATGAATAGTGTACTGCAGGATGAATAGTAATTATTTCGTCTATAAATTGAAGAATAAGAATGAAGAGAATATTCATATATCTCTTCTAATCGTTTCTTCATTTTTCTCTTTCTCTCTTTCTCTCCTTTGTTCATACTTGCTTCTTGTTCAAATTTTAATTAACATACTTTTACAACATGTTATCAGCACGAGTGTTCTAAAGAAAAGTAATTTTGAAGTTTGCACGAGTGTTCTAAAGTGAAGCAAATTTAAAGCTTGGTAAGTTCTTAAGGTTTGATTCCATTATTTTATTTAACCTTTTTCTTTACACTAGATAATTTAAATTTTTATTATGTAAATATTTACTTCTAAATATTTTTGACACCAAAAGTTGTCAACCTAATTTTGACACCAGAAGTTGTCAACCTAATTGAGACCATTCTTTTCAGAATTATGGCAAATATTGAAAAGCATAAATTCCAAATTTTGGATGTAAGTGGCAATAACTATTTGTCATGGTGTCTCGATATTGAACTGCATCTCCAAGGCCAAGGTCTTGCAGCTACCATTGGTGTAAATGGAAATGCTAATGATAAAGATAAGGCAAATGCTTTGATTTTTATCCGTCGGCATCTAAGTGATAGCCTAAAAGTTCAATATCTATCTGTCCGAGATCCCTTGATCTTGTGGACAAGATTGAAAGAGCGGTATGATCATACCAAAACTGTCATCCTCCCTCAAGCACAATATGATTGGCTACATCTGAGGTTGCAGGATTTCAAGTCCGTGTCTGATTATAATTCGGCATTATATGATATTGTGTCACGGCTTGAACTTTGTGGTGTTAAGCTTACTGAGGCTGAGCTTTTAGAGAAAACATTCTCCACCTTTCATGCTTCGAATATTGTATTGCAACAGCAATACCGGCAGCGCCAGTTTAAAACATATTCTGAATTGATCTCAGTCCAGTTGACTGCAGAACAAACAAATGAGTTGCTGCTTAAAAATCATGATTTAAGACCTGCTGGCTCTAAGGCATTTCCTGAAGCAAATGCCGGCTCAATAAGAATTTTGGCTGTCCTAGAGGCCGTGAGCGCAGGCATGGGAATTTTTTCCGTAAGGGTAGTGGGAGATTTAACCGTAATATAAATAACTCCCCACACAACCCTAAAGGTAAAAAGCCTATGAAGAAGCATGATGATAGTACCTGTCATCGTTGTGGAATGACTGGTCATTGGTCACGTACCTGTCGTACGGCCAGACATTTGGTTGATCTATACCAAGCATCCCAGAAGGATAAAGGCAAGCATGTTGAGACCCATGCCATTGACCTAACTGAGACTGATGCTGAAGTCAATAAGGTTTTGGTCAATGAAAACTGTCATATTCTTGGCAATGAAAAACCTTTTGAGGTTTCTGATTTCTTTTTATAATGTTGATGAAAATAATAAGTCCTCAGAAATAGATCCTGAGGGTTTTCATCTATGTTTTGCCATACCCTTGGATAATTATGTTATCAAGGAAGATATGAAATAAATATGGTCGTCAATAAAATCATGAGTTTTATTCCATATTTGTTGGTTTATATTTTTCATCATATTATTAATTTGTTAAATTTTATGAAACTTGACACCTGAAGTTGTCAAGATAAATGCAAATGGGACACATTGAGAAAAAGGAAGATATATGTTTGCTTGATAGTGCTACAACTCATACTATACTTTGTGGCAAACACTTTTTCTCAAATGTGACATTGCGCAAGGCAAATGTTCAGACAATATCTGGTCCTGTTAATATTATAGATGGCTATGGGACTGCCACAGTTATTTTGCCAAATGGCACAACATTGTATCTTGAAGATGCATTGTTGAGCGGTAGATAAAAAAGAAATCTACTTAGCTACAAAGATGTACGCCGTAATGGGTACCATCTAGAAACAATTAATGAGCAAAATAAGGAATTTCTTTGCATTACTTCCTACAAGATAGGCCAGAAGACCATCCATGAGCAGCTGGAAGCTTCTAGTATGGGATTATATTATGTCCTAATACGAGCTATAGAATCATATGCTACGATGCCCTGGAAACTAATGAACCCTGATGTGTTCGGACTTTGGCATGATCGCCTTGGTCATTCAGGAGCTACAATGATGCGAAGAATCCTTAAAAATACTCGTGGACACCCTTTAAAAGATACAAAGGTGTTGTTGTCCAAAGATTACATTTGTGAATCTTTTTCACAAGGAAAGCTCATTGCTAAACCTTTCATGACAAAGGTTGATTGTGAATCCCCTTCATTCTTGCAAAGAATCCAGGGTGATATCTGTAGGCCGATTCAGCCTGCAAGTGGACCATTTAGATATTTCATGGTACTAGTGGACGCATCCTGCAGATGGTCCCATGTTTGCCTATTATCAACGCGCAACGTCATTTTTGCACGTTTGCTTGCACAGATAATAAAGCTTCGAGCTCATTTCCTAGATTATCAAATTAAAAGCATAAGAATGGATAATGCTGGTGAGTTCACATCAAAGAATTTTGATGCTTATTGCGCTTCATTAGCAATTGAAGTTGAACATCCTGTCCCACATGTTCATACTCAAAATGGATTAGCAGAATCCATGATTAAGCGCATTCAGATTATTGCTCGAACTTTATTGATGAGGACAAAGCTCCCATCCTTAGCGTGGGGTCATGCTGTTTTACATGCTGCATCTTTAATTAGATTACGCCCCACTACTTCTCATTTATATTCCCCCATTTAGTTAGTCTTGGGCCAGGAGCCAGACATTTCATATCTTCGCACCTTTGGTTGAGCAGTACAAGTGCCTGTAGCACCACCGCAAAGGACCAAAATGGGTCCACAACGCCGTTTGGGCATTTATGTTGGGTTTGATTCACCGTCCATTATTCGATTCCTTGAACCATTGACGGGTGATTTATTTACCGCTAGATTTACGGATTGTCATTTTGATGAGACAGTATTCCCATCACTAGGGATACCAAAAGCTTCCACAAATGGAAAGCAGAAAAATGTTGAGATTTTCCCATGGAATGAGAAAAGTTTGTCTCATTTAGACCCAAGAACACCTGAATGTGAAAATGAGGTGCAACGATTGATCCATTTACAAGCTATTGCAAATCAAATGCCTGATGCATTTAATGAGACTGCTAAAGTTACAAAATCTCATATTCCAGCTGCGAATGTTCCAGCTAGGATAGATGTTCCTGTAGAACCACCCGAAATGGATCTAAATGGCCCGCGCCTGAAGCGTGGTAGACCGATGGGATCAAAAGATACTGTTCCTCGAAAAAGAAGGGGAAGGAATTTAGAATCTGCTCCAGATGAACTTATTAATCTTTCTCGAGGAAACCAAATTGCTCATGAAGTGGCACAACATAATATTCAAAGAGAGCATATTGCCCCTGAAGTGGCACAAGTTCATAAGCATATTGCCCCTGAAGTGGTACAAACCCATGAAAAGATCACCAACCTTGGGAATACTGAAATTTCCATCAGTTATTGTAATGAGATATGGGATCGAAATGAGATAATCATCGATGATGCATTTGCTCTCTCAATTGCTCATGAGATTATGAATGATGATTATGAACCTCGGTCCATAACTGAATGCCGTCATAGGCAAGATTGGCCTAAATGGGAGGAAGCAATCCAAGCTGAATTGACTTCCCTTGCCAAACGTAATGTTTTTGGGCTTATTACTAAAACCCCCGACAATGTAAAACCTGTTGGATACAAATGGGTCTTTGTCCGGAAACGAAATGAGAAAAACGAGATCGTGAGGTATAAAGCTCGACTCGTAGCCCAAGGTTTCCTGCAGAGGCCTGGGATAGATTATGATGAAAGATATTCACCAGTAGTGGATATAGTTACCTTTCGTTTCCTTATAAGTTGGGTTGCCCAAGAAAATTTTAAAATGCGTCTTATGGACGTTGTGACGGCATACTTATATGATTCATTAGATTCCAATATCTATATGAAAATTCCCGAAGGTTTCAAAATGCCTGAAGCATGCACTCCCCGCAACTTATTCTCAATAAAGTTACAAAGATCTTTATATGGGTTAAAGCAATCCGGCCGCATGTGGTACCAACGTTTAAGTGAATACCTGACTAAGGAAGGGTACATAAATGATCCCATCTGCCCATGCGTGTTTATTAAAAGATTTGAAACCGGATTTGCTATTATAGCAGTTTATGTCGACGACATGAATTTAATTGGGACTCCTGAAGAGTTATCTGAAACTGCTGAATATTTGAAAAATGAGTTTGAGGTTAAAGATTTGGGTAAAACCAAACTATGCCTTGGTCTAGAGCTTGAGCACAAAAAGAATGGAATACTTGTCCATCAGTCAGCATACACTGAAAGATTGCTTAGACGTTTTAATATGGACAAGGCTCACCCATTGAGCACCCCTATGGTTGTAAGGTCTCTTGACCCCCAAAAGGACCCGTTTCATCCTAAAGAATCTAGTGAGGATATACTTGGTCCTGAAGTACCATACCTCAATGCAATCGGGGCTTTAATGTACTTGGCACAGTGCACGAGACCAGATATCGCTTTTGCGGTAAATTTGTTGGCACGTTTCAGTTCTGAGCCAACCCGGAGACATTGGAATGGGATTAAATATATCTTTCGTTATCTCCGAGGAACCATTGATTTGGGGTTATTCTATTCTAAGAATACTACTAACTCTGGTTTAGTAGGTTATGCTGATGCAGGATATAAATCTGATCCGCACAGAGCTCGCTCCCAAACCGGTTATCTATTTTGCTATAATGATACAGTCATTTCTTGGCATTCCACAAGCAAACACTAGTTTCTACATCTTCGAACCACTCTGAAATTATTTCCCTCTATGAGGCCGGAAGAGAGTGTGTTTGGTTAAGATCTATGATATCACATATTCATAATGCTAGTGGATTCAAATCGGTGATAGATTCTCCCACTATAATTTATGAGGATAATGCTGCTTGTGTTGCATAAGTCAGGGGAGGATATATTAAAAGTGATAGGACCAAGCACATCTCGCCGAAATTTTTCTATACTCATGAACTCCAAGAAAGTCGACAAGTTGATGTTAAACAGATTCGCTCTGTCGATAATCTTGCAGATTTATTTACCAAATCTTTGCCAACATCAACATTTGAGAAATTAGTTTATGGCATTGGTATGCGGCAAGACAGTAAAATGCAAGATTGAATTCCCCAGAAGTGGAAATGTTTAGATGCTCTAGAAGTAGCAGTTTATTTTATCTCAGGGGGAGCGATTATGGACATAAGTGCACTGTACTCTTTTTTCCTTCTGTTCGGTTTTTGTCTCACTGGGTTTTTCCGGCTTAAGGTTTTTAATGAGGCAGTAATAGCACGTCCAATCAGGCCACTGAAGTAGGCCCACCTATATTGTCCTGAAGACAAACACATGTTGTCCTGAAGACATATTAGACGGACTTAATTGTATTGTACTCTTTTTCCCTTATGTTCGGTTTTTGTTCCCACTGGGTTTTTCCGACTTAAGGTTTTTAACGAGGCAGTACACGTCCAAATTTTAATAGTGGTATTTGTCCAAGGGGGAGTGTTATGAAAGTGGACAAATGCAAGTTGTGCAAACTGTCTAAAATGTAAAAATCTGTAGAATAAATAGTGTACTGCAAGAATGAATAGTGTACTGCAGGATGAATAGTGTACTGCAGAATGAATAGTGTACTGCAAGAATGAATAGTGTACTGCAGGATGAATAGTGTACTTCAGAATGAATAGTGTACTACAAGATGAATAATATACTGCAGGATGAATAGTAATTATTTCGTCTATAAATTGAAGAATGAGAATGAAGAGAATATTCATATATCTCTTCTAATCGTTTCTTCATTTTTCTCTTTCTCTCTTTCTCTCCTTTGTTCATACTTTCTTCTTGTTCAAATTTTAATTAACATACTTTTACAACAATATCTAAATTTTTATTTGTGAACATTGTATACTTTAGTAATTTTTAATTGGTTTTTTCAATTGGAAATTATTCATGCTGCTTTGTGGTCCCAATTACATGATTTTGTCGTCACTATTGCCTTTTTCTTTATTAAAAAAATGCTTAGCATGTTGAAGACTTGATTGTTCACATGTGGTTCACATGCTTAGCACGTTGAACATTGTATATTTTGGTAATTTTTAATTGGTTTTTTCAATTGGAAATTATTCATGCTGCTTTGTGGTCTCGATTACATGGTTTTGTCTTCACTATTGCCTTTTTCTTTATTAAAAAAATGCTTAGCACGTTGAAGACTTGATTGTTCACATGGCATCCACCCCAACTTATTGAAGTTACTGTGTGTTCTGGTTTTAAAGTTGGGTTTCTAGAAAGTTGATTGTACTTCGGAATAAACTTAGGAATTACCTTCTTGGCTGTTTCTTGAGGACTTCTTATGAGACCTCTTTGAGAAGACAGATGGTTTGGATAGGTCTCAGGACAAGAACCTGCAAAGGAACACAAAAGAAGATTAGCCTTAAGCCGATGGATCCCTCTTCGATGCTTAAGTCAATAGGGGAATAAACCAGAGAGAATGTGGAGGCTCTGTTGAAAAACTTACCATGCATGCATTGAGGATTGCCTTATATAGGCAATCCGTTGGGCTGCATCGAGCAGGCCTATGGTCGGTTATGGACTGACTTAATGATTTTGGGCTTCAGTCAGTCGGCCCAAGATGGATGAGGTAAGTTGTAAGTGGGCCTTGTTGGGTTGTGCTCAACAAGTGCCCCCCAGGCGGCAAAGCGATTATAAAGTGATCGGTTGGACGGTTGTGAAGGGAGGTCGTGAAACAAAAGTTGGACAACTGAAGGAGGGAGTGTCGATTAAGAATTGCTGGACGACTGAAGGGAAAGATGGGATTGCAGCCGAGTGAAGTGAAAAGAGTAGGGGTGGTATAAAATGGGCGGGAAGTGGAAAAGACGTGGCACAAGTGGGTCCAGAAAGATTTCAAAAGGGATTTATGTAAGGTAAAAAGAAAGGTCACGCCGTCGGTTAGGATTTCGAGGTGCCACGCGTCAACACGGGGTGGGTAGACGGACGAGGTATAAATAGGGTTGGGTAGACGGACGAGGTATAAATAGGGTTGTCTCACTCCATCAGTCACGTTTTTTGCAAAAATCGTTTGGCTTTTGAAATTTTTGTTTACAGTTTTCTCTGAGTTCTTTCGTTTTCTAGAAGGAAAGAAGGTCGGTGGTTCATTGGCGATTTATTATCGATTTTTCGGTGGTAAGCGATAGACTTTTTGCCGTAGTAAGTCTGATTTTGTTTGGTAGGGTAAAAATGGTGAGTAGCGAGGATAGTTTAAGTGGGTCTAGAGTAGATAGTGGTAAGGCGTTCGCCAGAGAGGAGGACGTCGGGGAGAGTGCGAGCCATTCGGAGAGAATGGCCTTAGGTGAGGAGAGGGTGGCCTCGGGTGCGGGCAACAGCAGAGGTGCGAGCACGGGTGGGACGAGCAGGCACCGGAAAGGCAAGGCACCGGAGGAGAATAAGCTGGCCGATGAAGAGGCCTCCAGGTACCCGACAGTGTACTTGTCTCGAAGGTTGAAGCCAAAAGATGAGGACAAGGTAGAGGTAATCATAGAGGAGTGTGGACTCCAACGGTATCAGGTGGCTACATTGGCACAAGGCCGACTTCCGGGAACAGTGACACACAACGGAAACTGTGAGTGTTTCTACGAGGTGGCGTTCAAATTCGGATTTAGGATCCTAGTACCGAGGTTTTATAGAGAGGTCCTGCACTATTACGGGATTGCCCCTAGCTAGCTGGTCATCAATTCTTGGCGATTACTAGTGTCCTTTGCGGTCGTCTGTAGGTACAAGGGTTAGGTTCCGACTGTAGGGGTGTTAAGGACACTATTCAAAATGAAACTCCATGGGGGTTTTATATATTGTACAGTCGTCACAAGAAACAGCACAACCCTTTCCAAGTACCCTACAGTAATAGGGACTGGAAGAGATGTTACTTCGGGGTGAGAAAATCGGATGAGGAAGAGTAGGGCTTTCCAATTGAGTGGGTACGCTTGAGCGAGTCTGTTCTAGAGGCGCTCAACCAAGCTCCAAACTTGTCGTTGGAAGAGGTGAGACAGGGGCTGTACTTCTTTGAGAAAGGACTGAAGATCAGTTGTGACGACTGTGCTCATCCGGCTAGGCTAGTTGACTGTGGTCTCAGTCCTCCTGATACTGGAGGGAGGGCCAAGGAGAGGTATGGACCACTTGACGTGGGAGTGGAGGTGTTGAGTGTGATCCCCCCCCATGGATGAGCCCGTTGCCTTCGGGAGATCTGCGGTGCCTGCTTCCGCCGCACCCGCTTTACCCGCCGCCTCTGCTCTGCCTCAACGGTCGGAGGGGAGAGTTGTGTCTGTGGCACCCTTGGCTAGGTCCCCTGTAGCCGAGGCGTCGAATGACCCTACATTAGGTAGTCATTGGGTGGGGGGGTATTTGAGTTACTTGAGTCTGGGAGGTGAGAGTGAATTTAACTTTAATTATTTGTTGATAGATTTTGTATTAGCTCTACCGTACTTAGAAACGCCCTTTGGGAGTTTACTCGGTATTTTTCTTGAACTGACTTGATTCATGTAGCTTCAAGGCAGCACAGATTGACGCTTGTCGTTTGTCGCAAGTCCTGAAGAAATGCCTGTTGAAGGTGGCGGCGGTAAAAAGGGATACAGCGCCAGCGACTTTGCGCGTATAAGCAAGGGAGAACCCTCGTCTCAGAGGCAAGGATGCAAAAGAAAGGGAGGGAGGCTATGGGGCAGTAGACGTCACAACCGGCTGTACCTCTTATCGGTTAAAGGGTGGTGTCCGCTGGGCCCAGGACAAGTGCCACAGCTAGGCAAGAGACAACCCTTATGCGAGAGGAAGGGACCTCTGTTGCTGGTCAAAAGAGGGCAGTAGTACTAAACCCGTGGGAGGAAGCTACCAGTAAAGGGCTAGCCGGCAGCAGCAGTGCCCAAAGCTCGCAATCTGGTATCCCTAGTGCAGGCAGGGTACAGGCGACCGTGGCCTCCAGAGGGATAGGTCAGAGTGCCACGGGTCTGGGGAGGCTAACCTATCTCGCGACATTGGTGGGGTAAAATACGACAGAAGCTCATACTTCAGGCGCGGGGCTGCGTAATGAAGCCGAGGCCCCCACCATGCAAGGGGGAAGGCTATGCCCCTTCCTCTATGAGAATGCCCTGTTCCGAGGAGATAGCGCCCTGACCCAGCCAGGTGTAGCTGCCACATACGCGCTGAAGCTGGTAGAAGGGGTGGACCAAGACTACATGTGCGAAAAGATAAGCGCTATGGACTGTTTCATCTCGACGGTTGCCTTCCATGAAAGGGTGAGCAGACTATAAACTCGGTGAGTTCAACGAAGTCATTAATAAATACTAACAGCGCGTATGTGCCTGCAGAGTCGAATGCTCAATGCCGTCGGTATCTATCACCTGAAGGCTGACAAGGCCAAGCAGAACGCCACGGAGCAGGTACAGGCGGCACATGTAGCTGAGGTAGAGAAGGTGAAAGATGAGTTGGCCGTGTCGGAGTTAAAACAGCACGAGCTGCAAGAGGAGGTGAAGAAGGCCAATGAAGATATGACGATTGCTAGTCACCACTTGTCAGACCTAGAGGAGGAGTTGAAACGGCTGATAGCAGAGTTGGAGCGAGTCAAGTAGAAAAGGGATAGCCTCCAGACTCTGGCCTCGGGGAGGGAGACAGCTCTGAAGGCTGCAGCGGAGGAGGGGAAGGCCACAGCCGACAAATTGAAGGAGCAAGAGGTAGAGCCAACAGCCCTTCAAGTAAGGCAGATCATGACGAGTTGACTTTTATTCCAAATGTAGTAGCGGTAGTAACTGTTCATGTGTCGCTTGTAGGCACGGATCGACAGTTTGGCGGCTGAACATTCAGAGCAAATGGAGGAAAAGCTGGGGGAGCTAAAGGGGAGCATGAATGAGTATGGGGACTTCATCCAGAAATGGGTGATAGAGAAGATCGTGGAGGAGTTCCCCAATGTGGACACTAGTGGGATCGATTTCACGCTTCCCGATGATGAGGAGGCTCTCCCTGAGGCAGTTGTTCAGATGGCTATAGATGAGGTGGTGGTACCAACAGACTCTGTACAATTTCTTGCTCAGGAGGAGCTCGTTCCACCAGCAGATTCGACAACAAAACAAAAGACGCCAGTCGTCGAAGAGGTTCAGCCGGCTGAGGAGGGTCAGCCGGAGGGAAATGTGGGTAGTTAGGGCGATTTGTAAATATAGGCGGTAATGTAGCCGCCTAAAACACAGTTGTACAAATATTTTTTGGGAGTAATGGAATTATTTTTCTTGTTATTTGATTAGGGCCGAATATCATTGGTATTTACTTGTAATTATAAATTACTTTCGTAGCTTGTTCGTCGTATGTAGCTCGCATTAGTCATCTTTACAGTCGATATCACAGTAGATCATAGCCGTAATTATACACACGTAGCTTGTTCCCATGTAGGAAGTTCTTGTAGTGTAGATCGAATTGAACAACAAGCAAATGAGAATGTAGTTATATGTCGACTTTAAGATGGACAACTTAATGGCTTTACAAAATTTAAGTAGCTTGACTCATGTCGATCGAATGAATGTTGATCATAACAGAACATTGTAGAATATGTAAAAACATCATGATTAGCACTCAAATGTAGCTTGGCCCAAAATTAGAATTTCTTCAGGTGCATGGTGTTCTAGGCTCTCGGCAATAATTTACCGATTGAGTCTTTAAGTCGATAAGCTCCTTTGCCCAAGACCTCGGCTACCACGTTCGGGCCTTCCCATTTGGGGGACAACTTCTTGTGTTCGTTGGCGGGCCGGCTTGCTGCGCAACTTCGGAGGACAAAGTCACCGAGTTGAAATTGTCGAGCGGACACCTTAGAATTGAAGTATTTACTGACTTGCTGAGATCTGTTGGCCGCCTGTAACTGAGAATTCAGTCGAGTTTCCTCCAACAGGTCTAAACCGAAGTGAAGTTGACTATCGTTGGTAGAGTCATCGAAAGTAGACACCCGATAAGTGGGGACTCCAATTTCTACAGGAATGACGGCCTCTGAGCCATACACCAAGTTGAATGGAGTTTCGCCCGTAGTAGTACTAGCTGTAGTTTGAATGGCCCAGAGTATCTCAGGTAATTGTTCGGCCCATTCTTTCTTAGAGTCGCCCAGCTTCTTTTCTAAAGCTTTCACTATTCTGCTATTCATGGACTCTACCTGCCCATTAGCTTGGGGATGTGCCACTAAGGCGGCTTGCAGATGTATAGAAAAGTTGTTGCATAGGGTTCAAACCTGGTCACCCTGTAGTTGCTTGCCATTGTCGGTAATGATGACGTGTGGTATGCTGAAACGACAGATAATGTTCTACCAAATGAATTTCTCCACCGCTCGCTGGGAAATAGAAGATAAAGGTTCTGCTTCAACCCACTTGGTGAAGTAATCACATGCCACTATCACGAATTTCTTGCCTCCGGTTGCAACAGGGAATGGGCCCAATAAGTCTAGTCCCCATTTGGCGAACGGCCATGTCGAAGAAATTGGGTGTAGCTCTTCAGCCGACTATCTCTGGACTTTGGAGAACTTTTGGCATATTTCACATTCCTTCATAAAGGAATGAGCATCTTTTCTCATTGTCGGCCAGTAAAAACTATCACACCCCGATCCGAAGGTCGAGAATATGATAACCGCCGAATGCCATGAATTATGAATGGCGCGCTTCACCCACAACCCGAAGCTCGCAAGACTTACAGCATCTTGGACCCATTTAATAAATCCATTTAAACTTGTCATGCAAAACAGAAAATAGGATTTTAAAAACATTTAGGCAGTTCAAAATTTGAAAGAAAGCGACCCTTTTAAATCAAGAAACATAGGTAAATAATACTTCAATCGAAATCAAATTATACCAGTGGATCCAGTGATAAACACACATAAGTCATGACACTTAGCGGTCTACCATTTTTGTGCGGTTAATTATCCTAAAAAAATAAGATTTTAAGAAAAATGGGATGAGTATGGTTTTTATACTCAATGAGTGAGACAAGATCATCAATCAAATTTTAAATAAATAAAAATAATATAAACATGCGCTTTGTATAAATTTGAATTGAGAGTCTATAATGTTTCTAAAATATGTAATTAGTCGCCTTATTAACGATCAAGAATTTATTTATCACAGCATAAGGGAACTTCAAGTTAACCTTTAAGAATTTTCATAACACAACAGTAGTCAAAATGAGCAATCATCCGTAAGAAAACATTTCAGGGCTCGCCAAAACGCATTGCTTAGATCTCACCCGGCCAAGATGAGATCTAAGCCCCCCGAGGTTTTTCTTTAATTACTTTATTTATCAAACAAAGCCCTCTACTCGGCGTTGGCACGGGCCTTCACCACGGGTGGTACGTGGTTATGTCCGCAGTACTCCCATTGGGGTCGCATAATCACATAACAGTGCACAAAACCCCTGTACCATCCACCCCAAGTGGGAGTGAAAAGCTTGCTCGCGCCGGCTCCACAAGCTCGGATCGTGAGAGGCGTCACTGCAGTGACTAACATCTCATCCATTAAATTCATAATGTAAACATTATAATTCAATCGAATATCATTTGACCAACTGGCCCATCATCGAAGTCAGTTCTAATAACATCAATTCCAATCAACTTCATCACAAAATACAAATACTTGATTACAAAAATAATAAAACAGGTCAATTCCTACTAAGATCATAAACAACCATCATAAGCCAATTGAAGTTTAAGAGAAACAAACCATTGCATTTAGATAAATAATTTAAATAGCAAAACATTTATTTAGGTCGGTAGAGCCCCACTCACAGGTCTGGGGAGGGTATACACTCCTACTATTCGACACACTAATTTTCCTCGAAAGAGGACTCGCCACTCGGAAGGAATGTCGGTTCCGGTCGGGTTTGCTCCTCCTTGATTGTCTACCTCTTATCTACAATCTACCAATAAGTTAAGGTAGGAACGGAAATCACACGTATACCCGTCGACGTGCGGACCCTTGGCCGTCGACGGGTAAACTATTCAATGAATACTATTTTTTGAAAACTAAGCCATCAGTCCACGGATTGAGGGGCGGACGTCCACGGCTAGAATTTCCAGGGTGCACTTAATGCTAGACGTCGACGTCTGCCAACCTGACTGTCGACGAATGGAAATTTCTGACTTCGGGTGAACTCAAGGCATTCACACATCCGTCGACGTGTAAAATTATGTACGTCGACGGGTACCCCAAGCTGACACTTGAACTAAGGAAATAAGCAGGGACGTCGACGTACAGCTCTTTAGCCGTCGACGGATAGAAATTTCTGTCTTCAAGTGCAACGAATTACTCACTCATCCGTCGACGTACAAACCCTTACCCGTCGACGGATCACTGGATGTTGAGACAACTTTTACTATCAAATTAGGGAAAATTTCAATAAACAGATGATTTTCTAAAACTTATGAATAGACGGGTCAAATAGATTCTAAAGGGGCTTGCTAAACTACATTGTTCAGATTAATATTTATTCACCTCTACAATTTCCGTTTTCATATTTACGCCTAATTCACTTCCAATTCAACTACCTTTCCATTAACTCAACCAACTAATCGATGCCATTCTTCCTTGGTGAATTCAGCACTATATTACACAATTGAAGGTTTCTTCTTCCATGTAATTCAGTTACATTTTCTAGTGTAGTAAACTTTCATGAATCTCATATTCCAACCTCAAGCTTCCTTGAATCCAAATTTGGCCTAAATCTCAAATTCAAGAATTTTCCATAACATTTCTAATTTTTTAGATTCACAAGCCTACAAGCAATTTCAAGCTAAATTGACCTTATATTCATGTTTAGCATACCAAAAACTACAATCTAACATTTAAATTAGACATACTTACCTTTGAATTGCAATATCCCACCAAGAACACTAGACTTTCCAATTGCAATTTCTCCTCACTTAGCTTGAATTTATTGAAATTGATTTAGGAATGTTAATGGGCTAATCAAGAGGTTTAATTTGATAGGAAATTTTAATGGGATTGTTTGGAGAATTTAGAACTTATGTTTTATGGAGGAAGCTTGCAAGGTTCAACAATGGTGAAAGTGTTCTTCATTTCTCAAGGTTGAAGACAACTAAATAAATTGTATGAAATTTCTAGATTTTTCTCCACCATGGCTAGATTTCACTAGGAAAAAAGATGATGAAATTTGTTTTCATCTTAGCCATTGATTTCTAAGGCTTTGCCACTTGTCACTAGATGGTTAAGTCCATAAAAGAAAATTTTGTTCTTTGTTCCCATTTTGTCCTCCAACAATCACTAAAATTCCATCTGTATCCTAAGTCAGTGTAATAAAATTTTCAGTGTAGAATTCTATTTTTCAGGCCGTTTGCTTCTAAACCATTGGCAGTGAAATTTTCAAATTCCCAGTCATTTGTTAACAATTTCAGTCTAAATTTCTAACCTTACTACAAATCCCTAACTAATCACTTAATCCCATCCATGTCCTTTTCACCACTTAAGTAAGGCTTTACCATTCTCTCTTACTGACTAATACACGCTCTAGTTGGCGGAAAGAAACAGGTATTTGGTACAGGTATTACAAAAACCCTGTCGAATAACCTTCTGAGCCAGTGTCCTTCCTCCTTCGTGGTTACCACATACACCCTCGTGGATTTCTCTGAGGATATAATCGACTTCCTGTCTGTCCACACATCTTAATAAGGGCTAGGAGAAGGATTTTTTGTACAACATGTTGTCCAAGATGGTAGATCTGGCAGCTCGACGCTGTAAAGTTGTAGCTTCAGTTTTGGACGCGGACGATTGGCCTTTAAGGTATTTGAGGATGGGGGCCATCCAACTGTCCTCCTCGTCTATCTGGTGGTTTATTAGCTGAGGTGGGTTCGAGGGGCTAGTGATGTGTTCCAATATCACCTTACCACGAATAGCCGAACTGGACGAGGCTATCTTTGACAACGCATCTGCTCTAGCATTCTCTTCTCTTGGGATTTGATGTAGGGCTATATTGGTGAATTTTGACCATAAATCCGGTACATGATTATTGTAGGTGACCAAGTTGGGTTCTCGCACTTCATATTCACCGAGTACTTGCTTTGCGACCAACTGAGAGTCGGTATTCACCTTTACATCCTGCACGCCCATTTTGGAGGCCATACTCAACCCAACTATCAGAACTTCGTATTCTGTGGTGTTGTTGGATAGTGGAAAGTCGAATGTCAGGCCATACTAATATTCCTCTCATTCAGGGCTAATTAGAACAAGACCTGCACCTGCACCTGCACTGTCTTTGACTGACGAACCATCAACGAAGAGGGACCAGGGTTTCTTGTTAAGAGTTGCTTGATCGACAACAGATGAGGTGGACTGCTCAGCAAAGTAGGGATGTGGAATTGTAGGCGGTGATTCAGTCAGTCCGCTGAAAGTGCATTCTGCCACAAAATCGGCTAGTGCTTGTGCTTTGATTGCCTTTCTAAGCCCGAATTCAATGCCAAACTCACTCAACTCTACACTTCATTTCACTAGTCGACCAGATAAGTCGACCTTTGTCAGTATCTCTCTAATCGGTTGATCGGCCAGGACCGTGACTCTGTGGGATTGGAAGTACTGACGTAGACGTCAGGCCGCAGTCACCAGAGCGTAGGCAAGTTTCTTCGGTCGAGTGTAATAGCATTCTCCGCCTTGAAGAGCACAGCTAACATAACAAATGGGGGAGTTATTTTGATCCTTTTTCTTAACCAACATAGCAGTGACTATTTCATCAGAAGCCGCAACATATAAGAATAGGTCGTCACCGGCTCTGGTCAGCTGAGAAGTGGTAGGGAGCTCAAGTATTGCTTCAATTGGTCAAACAAGTGTTGGCAATCATCCGTCCAAAAGAATTGATTCTTCGTCATCTTGGTGCGAAGGACTTTAAAGAAAGGCAAACACTTGTCCGTCGATTTTGACACAAACCGGTTCAACGATGCAATTCGGTCGGTCAGTACTTGTACTTCTCTAACGGTTCTCGGGGGCGTCATGTCAACAATGGCTTTGATCTTCTCTGGGTTGGCCTCCATTCCTCTCTGGGAAATCATAAACCCCAAGAATTTACCTGCTTCTACCCTAAGGTGCACTTTGCCGGGTTTAGTTTCATGTTATATTTTCTGAGTGTGTTGAAGGCTTGGTTTAGGTGGTCCAAGTGTTGGTCAAAAGTAGTGCTCTCAAACAGCATGTCGTCCACATACACCTCTACTGACCTACCGATTTGCTCTTTAAAGATGCGGTTGACCAATCTCTGATATGTTGCCCCGGCGTTCTTGAGACCAAATGCCATCACATCATAGCAATACAAGCCATCTTCTATGATGAAGGCGGTTTTCTCCTGGTCTTCCTCGGCCCTGGGAATTTGGTGGTAGCCAGAGAAAGCATCCATAAAGGTGAGATATCTATTGCCGGATGAAGAGTCCACAAGCCGGTCAATAGATGGGAATGGGAAACTATCTTTTGGACAGGCTTTGTTTAAGTCTATGAAGTCAACACACATTCGCCACTTGCCTGTCGGTTTTTTGACCAGCACTACATTGGCCACCCACTCAGGGTAATGAACCTCTCGGATGAATCCTGCCCTTAGTAGCTTGTCCACCTCCTCCAGTATGTCCGATACTCGGTCTGGAGTTTCTTCTGCTTGACCGGTTTAGCCTTGTGGTCGACGTTCAGCCTATGAGATATAACTGAAGGATGTATACCTGGAATGTCAGCTGGTGTCCAGGCGAACACATTGACATTCTGTTGCAAGAATTCAATCAGTACTAACTATTCTTTAGCAATAAGTTTAGAGCCTATCTGAGTCACCTTGGACTATTCGTTTTCTTTCAGAGGTACACTAAAGGTTTCTTCAACCGGTTGCGGCTTACTTAGTGTCTGTTCGTCCCTCGCTCGTATCTAAAACTTCAAGGGACAGTTCGCAGTTGTTGACAATTTCATTCACAGATTCCCCAATGAGCATGTTCAGCTCCATTGGTTGGGACTGTTGCCCCCCAGTCGGGCCTTCAGCCAAGGCTGCCAATTCTTTCGTAGCTTCCGCGGCTTTCTTGGCTATGACGAGTGATAACAAGTGGCACTGGCGAGCCATGTACTGGTCGGTTTGCATGTAGCCAACGCCGTTCGGGGTAGGGAATTTCACCTTGAGGCAATATACGGCATCAACCATCCTCGTGTATTTCATCAATGGTCAATCGATTATAGCATTATAGGCGGAGGGCAGATTCACAACAACAAAAGTGTTCATCACATTCAGCACATGTGCACAGTCGGCTATACATATAGGTAGTTTGATCAGTCCTTTAACAGGATTTGGATTATTGCCGAAACCGTAAATAAGCTTGGTGGGCTCAAGCTAGTCATCTTTAAATCCCATACTCTTGTATGTGTTGTAGAGGATAGCGTCAATGGCGCTGCCACTGTCGATCAAGATCTTGTTGACTTCGTAATTGCCTATGATTGTCTTGACTACTATAGGATCGTTGCCCGAGTCTTGAAATAAGTCGGTTTCATCCTATGAAAATGTGACGGTCCATCCGTCGTCTACTTCCTTTTTTGGTGGGGGGGGGGGGGGCTGCAACCCTAAGTGGCACACATTTCGCAAATGAGCTTTTCTTTTTTATTGAGAGTTGGCCCATTCCTGAGTGGCACCGACAATAGTGTTTATGACTCCATGCACAGTCGGTCACTTATGTTCACGACGTTTTGGCCATTCGGTAGGTTGAGTTTTTTTATCAGCATGTGTAGCATCTCTCCTAATGTAGTTCCGGAGGTACCCCGTCGGATCATATCCTCTATAGCGTTTTCAAGTCGTAGCATTCCTTAGTAGTGTGACCTCTATCATCGTGGAAGGTAAAATATTTGCCTTCATTTTTCCCACTCCAATTAGGTTTATTCATTCGTTGAGGCCACTGAATTCTGTCAGCCATTTCACCCCGAGAAATACTATGTAGAATGTCTGCATGAGTAGCATTGAGTGGGGTGTACTCTTCCACTCAGCAGGGGGTAGGTTGATTCTGCCTCAGTTGGTCATTCCTGGGAGCTTCTGGTCGAAGGTTTTTTCCATCTTTCTGGGATGGGCCTCTCCCACGTGGCCTGTAGCTTCGATCTTCCACACTAGGACGATTGTCATACGTTGGGCTAGTGTGATCTCCGCCCCTACCGTCCCTAGCTGATTCTAGAGGTCGCCTGTAGAGTTCATCTGGAACATGCTTGTTTTCCTCCAAGTCTACATATTTTTGTGCTCAGTTAAACAGGTCATGAAGTTGCTTCGGTTTTCTATCTGTGAAAGAGTATTTTAAATACTCGTGTTTGACCCTTGCAATGAAAATGTCAACTGCGAAGTCTGTAGTTAACTCTTCAATGTCGCCTATTGCTGCCTGGAATCGTTCTATGTAGCTTTTCAATTGTTCTCCTGTTGCTTGTCGAATTGCCAACAATGAGGTAGCTGTTTTTGTCTTCCTCCTCTGACTGGAGAAATTGTTCATAAACACCATGCTCAACTGCATAAAGTTGGTGATTGAGGCAGGCTGCTGTTTGTAGTATCAGGTGTGTGCTGCCCCCTCAAGCGTACAGATAAACGCTAGGCACTTGAGGGCGTCTGAGGCCCCGTATAACCCCATCAGATTGCTGTATTATGTAATATGGTCCTTAAGGTCGCCTTTACCACCATACCTCAACTTCGGAACTTTGAAGTTAGGTGGCGTCTGCTCTTGGCGAATGCATAACGTGAGCGGATCCTGCTCTTCATTCAGCCATTCCATGTGGTCCTTCTTGGCTAGGCTGTTGACCTCAAGACCTTTGAGTTTGTTTTCAAATTCAGCCTTTAACCCATCCAGTCGGTCTGATATAGGCTTCTCAGGGGAAATTGCTTTTCTTTTGGACCGTTGGGAAGGTTCTGGGTTTTGGTTTTCCTCTGGTTCTTATGCCAGCTTTGGTGCCTCTACTATCACGCTGTGGCAGACTCAGTCGGCGCTTGTCGGGTGTGGGCCGGAGTGCGTCTGGCCGAAGACTCTCCTCGTGGACCAAGCGCTCGGTCATGTTGAGTGTGCCGGTTTGACCCGAGGGTGCTTCGGCTCATCTCAACAGGCATTCGTTGATGTGACTGCTCCTGATGATGTGACTCTTCCCTGTACGGCCGAGTCGCTTTCAAATCAGCTATCGTTTTTTGTTGCTTCTCTACCAGAGTAGTGAGCTCGTCCATGCGAGTTTGCATGCTAGCCAAGTAGGACGTTACGTCTATTACCTGCGGCGTTGCTTGTCCCCCAGGTATGGTTGTGTTCAATGCAAATACTAAGGTATCTGCTAGGATGATGAAGGATTGTGTTGGCCGATTGTAAAGGAGAAAGAAGGAATGTTGATGGCTGGGCTTTTGGTGTTGCTTCCTTCTCCTAGGAATATATTGCGTTGGGTTGGTGTTTGAGGTTGTGTTCTTCTCAGATTAACGTCCCGAGATTGACTATTGTCATTATCCTCTGGTGAAGCCATGGCCACTGTCGTTCCCACAGACAGTCATGACCACGGTTCGGTTTTGATTCCGAACCGTCGGTTCCTATTCTTAGTTCCTTGGAACCGGAACCTTAACCTTTATAAACGGTTCCGGTCCTTAGGCTTTTTTTTCAAATTTTTTTAATTACTTTTTTAAATTTTATTAAATTTTGTTTAAATAATATATATTAAAATAAGTAAATTTAATTCCAAATATATATAAAAATTAAGTGTTTAAGCATTTAATTTTTAAAAAAATTATTAAATGTAATAAATCTTTATAGTTAAACTAACATTATATAAAAAATAAATGATAAATAATAATATAATAAATTTATAATGTATTACTTACATGATATTATTATATAAATATACCATAAAATTTATCTTAAGACATATATATTATACCTCATTATTATTGAATAAAATTATATTACAAATAAGAAAAAAAATTATTTGTAAAAAATAAAAAATAATAAAATAATAAAACCGAAACTGGAACCGACAGTTTCGGTTCTGGTTCCACCAAAAGAGGAACCGAACGGAAATCGAAACCTTTCCGATTTAGGTTCGATTCCACGGTTCGAACCGAACTGTGGTCACCTCTACCCACAGACAGCGCCAAATGTTGAGGACTTCTTATGAGACCTCTCTGAGAAGACAGATGGCTTGGATAAGCCTCAAGACAAGAACCTGCAAAGGAACACAAAAGAGGATCGGCCTTAAGCCGATGGATCCCTCTCCGATGCTTAAGTCAGTAGGGGAATAAACCAGAGAGAATGTGGAGGCTCTGTTGAAAAACTTACCATGCATGCATTGAGGATTGCCTTATATAGGCAATCCGTTGGGCTGCATCGAGCAGGCCTATGGTTGGTTATGGATTGACTTAATGATTTTGGGCTTCAGTCAGCTGACCCAGGATGGATGAGGCAAGCTGTAAGTGGGCCTTGTTGGGTTGTGATCAACACTGTTAATTTTTATTTTTTTAGCTTTTTAATATCCAAGCAATCAGTCTGTTAATGGGTTTTCTGGTTCTTTTGGATATCTAAGATGTAGAGAACAATTTTACCAGTTTAATATTATAAAGCAGGTGGTGTTCATATATCAACATAAAAAAATGCTTAGCTAATGGACGTTGTGCTTCCTTTACTCGCATTATGTTTAATACTTTATAAATTCTTTGTCATTATGCAGTTTTAAATGGCTTTTATAAAGCTTGTTTTACACATGCACTTGGGCGGCTACTTTGTTGCAAATCGAAGAATAGCCTATCTCGGCAGGGATAAACAAGTATGGGATATAGATTCTGATGTTATCTCATTTAAGGTTTTATCTGAAAGGGTCAAAGAGCAGGTTATCAAAATGTAAGGGGATTTTATTATTTGATAACTGGTTCTAAGATAGATGATTGCTTAGTTTTTTGTTATTATAATGCTTTTTTTTAACATGATTGGAAATATGAGAGAGATAGGGGAGTTACATATTTATGTGGTGTCACACCCTGACCCGCCAATCTGGTCACACGATAACCGCTGTACCACCTGGAGATGCGTGTTATGAAAGGTAAGCTATCCAAGATGGCACAAGGCATTGAAAGAGTATCGTCACTGCAAAATCATTAAAACTAACCTTTTATTAGAAAATATTTATAATAATAATATTGAAAAGAGCACCAGTGGATTAATTTGAGGGATAATCTACGCAGCAGAATCTACGAACTCTAAAGCGTCCAACCACTCCTATGAGCCTCCGATCCATCTAGAGTCCTCGCACGTGGGAACTGCATCCAACAACATTGGATATAGGTGAGTGACAGAGGTTCAATATAAAGTCAAATAGGTTTGGAAGTTCGGGTAATTCCAAAACAATTTAGAAAATATTATACATTTCTTTTTAAAGCCCTTTCCAAAACATTTTCCCCCAAATCCTTTCTGAATAAAATAATAATAATAATAATAAAAACAACATCTAACTATGGGCTGGTCGTGAAAACACAACAAGGCTCGACCTTGGCCGTGTCGACGATCTCGTATTGTCGAGGGCTGTTTCTTTTCTTTCCTCTTTAAAACTTTCCTTTAATAAGGAAACTATTTTCTTTTAAAATCCTTCCTTATGAAAACATATAAATATATATAGAAAGATATAGGTAACTCTCTCTAAGCCTGTTCCCTAGACCATGCCATTCGCTGTGTGGTCGTAGCTACATCGGCCTTGGCGAGTCTCTCTCCGCGTCTCTCTACTCCAAGTCCACACACTCATCGTGCCCCTTCAAAAAGGCGGTCCACGGCTACCTTGCATGCATGCACCACGTTGGTCCACTCGCTTCACCACATGAAGTATCGAGTCTTATCGAATCCTCTTTGGGACTCTATCTCTCATATGTATGATCATGCCCCGTCGGGCACTCATATCATACCTTTCATATTTAAATATAAAAACATACATACATATAACAACGTGTGTGGCAGTGTGAGGGAATACCAGAATCTCAAAACATTTTTATAATAATAAAAGAGTTTAGCCCTAAATGGCTAAACACTGAAACAAGGGCTCTCACAGTGTTAGGAGGCTCGTATACTCCCAATTGTCCCATGAAGATTGATCTTATAAATTTAATTTTCTCAAACACCCCGCCCATGTGGCATACAACAACGTGTGTAGCGTGTAAGGGAATACCCGAATCTCAAAATATTTTTATAATAATAAAAGAGTTTAGCCCTAAATGGCTAAACACTGAAACAAGGGCTCTCACAGTGTTAGGAGGCTCGTATACTCCTAATTGTACCACAAAGATTGATCTTCGGAACATCGCCGCACTCGATCATCCGAAACCCTAATTACATGAAAATACACGTTAGCATTCATAATCAATCTTTGAATGCACCTATGAGGCTCTACTATAACCTAAGATGAATGTTTGCAAGTGTTTTGGGCTTAGAAAAATGTTCGGGAAGGTTTCAGGTCAAAATCGGACACTTATAAAATTATGATTTTGTCCCTAGGCTAAATTGACTCCATTGCGGGATTGGATCAAGTCTCGCGCAGGACCTAGCCAAAATGGTCATTCCCACACGGGAGTGACTCGGCTCCCACGAGGGAAACGAGCTGCGAACTCGAAATTTGAATGTTTTTCCTCTGTTTTCGGGCTCGTTGCTCCACGGTTTGGCCCAAAAATCAAGACATGCAATCCCCACGACTCTCACAACGCGTTTACCGAAATAAAAACGAGAATTTTCAGCTCAAAGGTCTTAAATCTAAATTCTAAATCTAAATTTAAATTTGAATCGAGATTTCTTCTAGACCTATGCGTGGAAATGTGTGCAAACTAGGTATAACATAAATTAAGGTGAATAGAACAACATACTAGAAACTCACATTGATTTGTCAGTCGGTTTATCCGGATAGGCCAAAAATCCAAAACAACTTCGCGAGAGCAAAAGAGAGAAAAGAGAAATGAGAGAAAGAGAGAAAGAGAGAAATGGGGGGAAGAGGCTCGGCCTCCCCCCATTTATAGGGAAGCCCGACACCGGGTCTACTCGGACACCGAACCAGACTTTTTCTCCTTTTTTCAACCTTTCCTAATCTGTCGACTTTTACACCAATGGATATCTAATCCATTGGCTATGGAGTTAAGAAAATCCAAATGGAGTTTAGTTGCTTCAGTGCATGGTCAATCACCTTATCTACCAACTCTGTCTTATCCTAAGCTTAACATCTCTTCATAATTAGACACATCCAGACCGATGTATTGTTTCGAATTAATATGTCTACAACACTATTCCATCTGTACGGAAAAGTCGAACTAGGTCCGGGTGTGTCATGTGAATCACGGAGTGAATGAGCCAGATTTGACTGATAATGATTTACTATCAAATGTGGAAAATAATGATGGGAGTAAAACAAATAGCGAAAGGAAGGGTACTCTTGAAAGTGAGACTAATGAGGGCATTAATATGGAAGTTGGCTTAAATATGGAGGATGCATGTATTTGTGTCAGGGAATATGATAATGATGAGAAAGTTGTTGTATAAGCTAGGCAATGTTTTGAAAATTTAGATGAAGTTAATTTAGGTTAGCCCCACGATGTTAATAGTAGGTTTGATCATGGGTTATTAAATGTTTCTATACTTGAGGTAGGTGCACATGAAGGTTACATGGAAGATAGTGAGAGTGATAAAGAGACATTAGGAGAATTTGCATGGTCCTCAGACAAAGATGATAAAGGAGATTAGAATAGACATTAAGAGATTTAAGGAGAATAAGAATAAGAGAAATGTGAAGGCTAAAGTAATCCTTTTAGAGTTGGCATTTGAGGACCGTGTGGAAGAGATTAAAAAAGGGAAAGAAAGCTTTTAAGAAAAACAAATCGAGTAAGGATAGTTCATCTGGGAATAACCTTGAAGATGGCAATGAGACTAATTATATTGACTCTTCAGACATGGGTAGTTATGAGAATGGGGATGAAGGTGAGGTAATATGCAAGAAAAGTAGGAAAATATATTTTGATCCTTTAAACCCAGTTCCTAGATTTGAAGTTGGTATGATCTTTGATGGTCTTAAGCAATTTAAAGATGCATTGAACAAATATGTAATTTCTAAAAGATTTGTTAGGAATGAGAAACTTAGAACAAGAGTTGTTTGTAAAAGTGAGGGATGTCCTTTCCTTGTTTATGTAGGAATAGATAACTGCGATGGATTATACAGTATCAAGATTTTAACAGTGGCCATGATTGCACTATTACATTTAAAAACTTGAGGGCAGATTATAAAGTATTGGCAAATTATTTTCTTCCTAAGCTTAGGATAATTAGTGACTTAAAATTGATTGAGATGGTAAGGCTAGCTAAGGAAGAGTTAAAGGTCGATGTATCTACTGGTGAGTGTAGGAGAGCCAGCCGTAGGGCTGAAGAAGAAATCAATGGCAAAGTTCACTGTGAGTTTAATAGGTTATTTGATTATGCTGCTGTATTGAGAAAGGTAGACAAAGATGCATATGTAGATCTTCTTAAGGTTTTATGTTTGTTTGAGTGCACTTAAAAATGGGTTCAAGATTCACTACAGGCCCTTGGTGTGTGTAGATGGTTGTTTTCTCAATGGACCTTTACAAGCTGAACCACTCGTTGCTATTGGCAAAGATGCCAATAATCAAGTGTATCCTATTACTTGGGTAATGGTGGTGGTGGGGAATAAGTATACATGGGAATGGTTTCTAAGCAATCTCAAGATTGATCTTGAAATGATGGATGGTCAGAGATTTACTATTATGAGTGACATGCAAAAGGTATTTACAAATTATTTAGACTGGCTTAGCTCTTATTTTCTTTTTTGTTGTTTTGGCAGGGTTTATGTGATGCCATAAGTTATGTAATCCCAAAGGCTGAACACGGAAATTGTGCTAGACATTGGTTTGCCAATTGGAAGAAGACCAACAAAGGTACTGATCTGCACAAGTATTTCTGGATGTATAGTAAAGTAATAATAGAAGCTGAATTTAGGAAAAGAGCAAAGCAGCTTGGTGATTTAAAAGGTACGGCCTTAACTGATATGTTAAAAAGAAGTCCTAAACTTTGGTCATGAGTTTTCTTTAGTACTAGATGTTTATTGGATATGGCTGATAATAACACACCAGTTCAGGTAAATGATTTATTTATGTTTTGAGTTGTTTTTTTTTTATTATTTCCTTTTACATCATCCTTGTAATTGGTGTTGGTGTAATTATATTATCTTATTCTTTCATGGTAGGTGAGTGGCATTGAATGTGATGATATACCTTTACAGTTGACCTCATCCTCACAAACAGCCCCTAAGGCCAAAGCTAGCCAAAATGGAACAACTAGAAAGGCCAAAGTTGCCCCAAAGGCAGTGTCACCTCTAACCATCAAATTTTTACCTAATACAGTAGCTACTTCAAATGCTACACCATGTATGTTAGCTACAACAGCCACTTGAAACTTGCTGGGAACACACATGCAAAACCAAGGCTCACTTCAAGGGAAAAATGGTGTCCAGTGTAAAGAAAAAGAAAATGTTTTTGAAAAGTTATGTGCACCTGGAACAAGAGGAAGAACAATAATGTAAGGAATGGGGATCTATGTCACTGAAAAGACTAGCTTGCAAATATTAAATGTATGCCTAAACTCTCAAATTATTCTTTCTTCTACAAGTTTTGAACTAGTATTTGGTTACTGATTTAATATGTTCTTTCAATTGTTGATGACAAATAGCCTGGGCTAAAAGGTCAAACATTAATTTCTGCTCTAAAAACCACTAAGACCACTAATGGTGCATCAACTTCAAATGCAAATCCAATTACCTCTACCTTCAGCAACCAAAATGTTAAAGAATTTGATGTGCTTTTAGGAAATGAAGATCAAGTTACTAGCTTTTTCAAGGTAAAAAAAGGAAAAGAGTTTAACTTGATAAATTCTCGTTTTAGTAGAATATGACTTCATTATTTAATGACGTTTTAGAAACTTTATTGGAATCTGATTTGACAATTTGATTACTTTATTGGAATTTGATATAGTAGTTTGCTCACTAATATGATAGGACTTAAGAGATGACTTATTGGGGTTGAAGAGAAACATGGCAAATCAAGGATTGGAAGATGACTTGGTAACTTTGTCACATGAATTGCAAAGCACGCAAGAAAGTAGGAATTGCAACAAAAAGTCGAAGAACATCAATCCAAAAACCATTAAATCAAAGAAGTAATAGTCATTAGAAACTTTCTAGATTTTTTTACGTACTAGGATGTTTAGCTTTATACATAAAGATATGATTTCTTTAAATGTAATTAGCTATTAGTTACGTTGATAATTTATTTTTCTTTATTCAATATTAGAAAGTTCACATTTCTTCATAAATAATTATTTCTCTATAGAAGTGCTCACATAACTTTTTTTAAAAATTTTTAATTTTTTTAGTTTTTTCTCTTACAGATTTGCATTTTTTGTCCACTTTTTTATTTCAATTTTTTTAAATTGTGGGCCCATTTAGATGCCATGTTGGTGCCATGTCATACTTTTAAGAAGAATCTCAAAAAATACATGAAAGTCACATCATCAATTTTTGTGCCATGTGTCATGTTCTGATTGGGTGTTAAGTATCTGGACCACATTGTCACATAGAATGATAGTACATGTACCACATTGGAGCTTTTAAAAGTAGAAGTAGCACATTAAAACATTTTGTAAAGTACTTTAACCCTTTTATAAAAGAATATGTGGACAATATAGTATCTCTATCGTCCTTGATCACATCATTATCTTTTTCTTTATTAGGAAGCTTAAAAGAGAAAGAGAAGATGAGAGAAAGAATTAATGTGTATTTGACACACCCGGACCCAATCTAACTTTTTCATACAACCGGAATAGTGTAAGACGGCATATTAACTCAATAATATGTCGGTTCAGATGTGTTAAGATCAAGAAGAGAAGTGGAAATTAGGATAAGACGGAGTTGGAAGATGAGACAAGTGACCATGCATGAAAGCATAAATTGGACTTCTTCAAGTCCATAGCCAATGGATTGGACACTCATTGGTGAATTGGTTGGTGGATTAGGCCAAGGATCGAGATTGTGAGAAGTGGAAAAAGGGGGAATTAAGTCTTCTCCCGGATCCGAGTATGCCCGGTGTCGGGCTTACCTATAAATAGGGGGAGTTAAGCTCTCCCCTTCTCATTTCTCTTCTCTCTCACTTCCTTTCCTCTCATTGGCTCTCTCGGAGCAATTTTGGACTTTTGGCCGATCCTGATAATTTGACCAAAGGATCAAGGTGAGTTTCTAATATGTTATTCTACTCACCTTAATCTTCATTTCATTAAGTTTTGGTGCATTTTCATGCATCAGTCTAAGAAAGATCCAAGTTCAAAGTTAGGTTTAGCTTTTTAGCTAGATTCTAGTTTAGATTTGAGATCTAGAAACTTTGAGCTTGTGATTCTCGTTTTTGCTTTGGTAAATGCATCGTGGGAGTCTGAGAAATGTCCGTCTCGATTTTTCAGGTTGAACCGTGGGATGAGGGGCTTGAAAATTGAGGAGAAGCCTCGGTTCCCGAGGTTTGAAGATGGCTCCCGTGCGGGAGCCAACCCAAACCTTAGGGGCATTTTGGTAATTTTTGTCAAGTGTCTGATTTTGACCCTGAAACCTCCCAGACATTTTTCTAAGCCCCAAAATACATCCAAACACCCTCTTAGGTCATGCTAGAGCCTCATATGTGCATTCATAGTTTGATTATGAATACTAACACGTATTTTCGTGTATTAATGTTCCGGATGATCGAGTGCGGTGATGCTCCAGAGGTTAAGCTACATGGATCTTTTGAGAGTATACGAACCTTCCAACACTATGAGTGGATTAGATTTTAGTGCCTAGCCACTAGGGTAAAACATTTTCAAAAGATAAAATGATTTTCAAAGGTTTTAGGACACGGGGAATACACACATTTATTTGGTGATATACCCACGTAGAGAGTGAGATGTTTTAAAAATGAAATATAAGGATTTATGTGTATGTGTTTATGTTTATGTTTCTGTGTTTTAAATATATATGTTTTAAATATATATATATATATGATATTTGATATGGATGGGAGGCGAGATAAACGATTGAGAGGTGTCCTCGGTGCTTTGATATGAGGGAGTGTGGACCGAGTGAGAGGCATGCATTGACGCAGTCGTGGATCGCCTATCGAGAAGCACGGTGAGTGGAGACCCTGGGAGAGGCGTGTAGGGAAGCTCACCAAAGCTTGATGTAGCTGTGTTCCATCACAGTGATTGGCACCACCGAGGGAATGGGCTAGAGAAAGAGAAATGTTTTAAAAAGAAAAGAGATAGCCTTCAGTGCAGTAAGGCATACGACCAGCGTGTCGAGCCTTCAGCACGATAGAGGCCAGCCATCTTATTTATATATTTATTTAAATGTTTTTTTTAAAACAAATTCTCATTTGGAGGATTTGAAAAGAGATTTTGAAAATAAAAATATTTATTTTTATTATTGTTATGTTATCAAATAAGATTTTGAAAATAAAAATATTTATTTTTATTATTGTTATATTTTGGATTACCCTTTTTTCCCTAACCCCTGATGGAGATTTATTGAACCTCTGTCACTTACCTGTATCCAATATGGATGGATTCAGATTCGTATACGAGGATAGCAGATAGATCAGAGGCTCATTAGGAGGCGTCGGTGGCTTAGGTGTAGTGATTTTTGCTACTTTAAGTTAGTCTGCTGTTGTATTACTTTTAAAAAGTTAATTATTTTATTATATGATTTCTAACAAAATTTTAGTACTGTTTTACTGCGATGATATCCATTTTTCTGCCTTACGGTGCTTCAGGTGAGTGACTAGCCAGCACATACTTCGAGGCAATGTGGCGGTTGCCATGTGACAGTATTTCTGTACAAAGTATATGGTAATTATACAGGTAGCAAGTGGCTATACAAGGTAACTGTGCCTAATCAAATCCCATGATTTATGCTAAACCAAATCCCTAATTACACTAATCAAAATCTCTAATTTACACAAATTAAAGATAAGGTCAAGGTCAACTATTTACATTAATGTCCCCCCTCAAACTCAAGGTGGTGCTGTGGATGCCAGCTTGAGTTTGGAAACTAAGTCAAGAAACCATGTTAGGAGATGAGTTTTGCTGAAGATATCAGCTGTTTGGTTCGAAGAGGATACTAAAATGAGATTTAGAATCCCATGGGTGAGATGATGTCGTACAAAATGACAGTCAATCTCAATGTGCTTTGTACGTTCATGGAAGACATCATTATGAGCAATCTGGATGGCACTACGATTGTCATAATGAAGAGCAGTAGCAAAGGATGAAGTGACATCCATGTCTTCCAACAATTATTAAAGCCATAATAGTTTACCAATTGCATCAACTAAAGCACAATATTCTGATTCAATGCTAGAGCGAGCAAAACGGTTTGTTTCTTATTATGCCAAGTAATGAGATAATCACCCAAAAAGAAACAATAACCAATTGTCGAACGTCGATCAGTAGGATCACTGACCCAGTCTGCATCAGATTGGCCAGACAATAAAAAAGAAGAGTGGGCAGAAAAATGTAGGCCATGAAACAAGGTCTCTTTTACATATCTCAAGAATACGTAGGACAATAGAAAAATGTGACATACTTAAAATAATGACACATGAATTTTTCTGGTTACATTGTGTGAGTTTCGGGTCTCACATTATCCCCAATTTATCAAGTTCAAGATAAAATTGATAAAATTAAAATTTTAAGATTTAAATTGTCAAAAATTAACAAATCAAATTGGGTATTTACTAACTGATGGCAATTCTTTTGCTGCACCTTGAAGACATTGCATGTTGAGAGGTCTGATTTTGTTGGCTTAATTTTGGCTTTGGTGCTTTCTTGTGGGCATATATTGGTTCTATCATCTATGGCATTTTCATCATAGGTAGTAAGGGGACTTCCTTGGCTTTGTTTATATTTTCTTAATTAATTCAAAATTTTGGTTCAAAAAAAGGTAGAGAAATGAGAAGATTTTTTTATACATGTTTGGTGGGAAAGGTATTTATATATATATATATATATATAAGTTGATAGAAAATATGAGGCTGCTACAACAAGATCTACATCAGCATACCAGACAGGAACTAGAAGAATTCACATAATAGTTACTTGATGTGAGAGACGAAAAAATTCAATGTGCTGAAAACCTACCTAATGAAGAAGGTAAAATGATACAGATTCCAAATGACTTCTTGGTTACAACATCAGAGGATTCAATAGCTACAATAGTGCAAGCTATCTATCCTAATCTGTTGCATTAATTCAGAGAACATAATACTTACGGCAAAGAGCAATCATGACTCCTTACAATAATACTATTGACAAAATCAATGCTTATATACTAGACTTGATCCCAACTTAGGAAAGAGCGTATTTCAGCTCAGATTCAGTTTCAAGATCTTCATCAACCCTAGAACAAGATGAGTTACCTTACTCCATAGAACTTTTAAATTCCTTAACTTTGCCAGGGGTACCAAACCATGAACTTAGGTTGAAAGTAGGATCTATTATAATGCTTCTAAGATATAATAAGTCAAAC
Organism: Microcos paniculata; assembly: GCA_030664755.1. Lineage (NCBI taxonomy): Eukaryota > Viridiplantae > Streptophyta > Magnoliopsida > Malvales > Malvaceae > Microcos > Microcos paniculata. Next base: position 23,991,395 of record CP131461.1, read on the forward strand.
TAGCGGTTTGTGTAATGGTAGTAGACTGTTAGTAGTTTAATTATGCTCCAATATCATAGAAGCTAAAATAATAGCAAGTACTAATATAGGAGAAAAATATTATATTCCTAGGATTACTATGAGCATAAAAAACACAAGATAGCCTTTTATGTTAAATAGGAAACAATTCTCAGTCAGGCTTTCTTATGCAATGACTGTCAATAAGAGTCAAGCGCAAACCTTAGAATTTGTTGGTGTTTACCTTTCACAGAATGTGTTCTCCCATGGTCAGTTATATATGGGTTACATCAAGAGCAGGTTTAAGGATATTGATTTGTAATGAAAAAGGTCAAAATGAAAATTACACAAAAAATGTTGTTTATAGTGAGATATTTTCAAGTATTGAATGATATTTCTTTTTTTTTCTTAGATAATGTGTCTATTGAGAAAACAGACTTTATAGCATAGTTTTTTGTACTTATAATTTGATATCAAATTGTCTAAAGAAAATTTATGAGAATCTGAAATTAAAGAAATTACATTTTTAACTAACAGATTATTTTTCCAGGGTTAACCAATAGCATCAAACAGGATTTCATAGTCGGTTGAAGGGGCTTTTAACAAAACCATTGCTTTGAAAGTAGTTAGGATGTGGGATTGTATTATACCAACCACTGACCAGGATGTTGGACTTGCATTTTTAGGAGCATACGAGTTTGTAAGTGCTTCATAAATAACTTGTTTCATAAATAATTGCTAAATTCTTATGAAAAAGTATTCTATGTAACTCTAATGCAAATAATTAAACTTTTATATGCAGGGAGATACTATCTATGTACACATCAGGCAATTTGATACAAGCAGATATCATCAGAAACTTACAGAGGGAGATGTTTACATGATTGAGCGATACAATGTCATGAAACCTAAGATAAGACTCTTATCTATAGAAAGGGATCTTGCTATGTTCTTCACAGGAAATATAGAGGTGAAACAAATCCATGAAAACACTGAAAAATACCCTCTGCATGTGTTCTATTTCATGTCTGATGAGAAAATATCAACAATTACAAATTCAGACAAGCTTTTAATAGGTAAAGATTCAACTCCATGTTATATTTTTCATTTAGATAGTTTTATAACAAATGTAAGACTAATAAATCAAAGCTTTTTTTTTTTTCAAATAGATATGATGGGTATGTTAATATCAATTGGACTTGTATACCCAGTGCACTTAGTAAAATTTAATGGCGTAATGGACAAGAGACCTTCACATTCAAAGGCTGAGGTGATAGCTTAAAAATATACATGCTTAGCAAAATTGTTGCTTATAATTTCTCGAAAACTAACTGTCATCCTATTTCATACAGTGGAGATGCAATAAGAATCACAGTGTGGGAACATATCTTTCCACAGCTAAATGTGGAACAGCTTTGTGAGATGCAACTAAGACCAATTATTCTACTTACCGGATTGATTTCTAAGACATTTGGAGGTTAGATATTTTTAAATATGTCTATATAAACTGACACGCCCGGACCTAGTCCGCACGTGTCAAGTTGAGTATTTATGTATAATTGTCTAGTCAATATACCAAATTTGACCTTCCATGGATGTTTTAAACTTCATTTAGCTCAATTTCAAGTTTAAAAACCCTAAAATTGAAGTTCCGAGTTGCGGGGCCCACTTGGGCACTAATCCCAAGGAAGTTTGACCGGGTTGACCGGAGTCAACCTTGACCTTGTTGATTCCGGCGCCGGATTTGATCAAATTAAATGGGTCTCGGCTCACCCGAGACCCCCATTTTCTCTTCTCTTCTCCATTCTTCATCTTCTCCGAGCTCTCTCTTTGATCTTCTTCAAGATCAACCCTGTAATCCCTTTTCAAACACTCAACCAAACATCATTACCAACTTCTCTTGCCTTCTTGAAGATCAAAAACATCAAAAATTCCCAAGAAATCACCAAATCTACAAATCTGTAATTTCGGCGACAGTTTGTTCTTCGAGCTATATCTTTCAATTCAACCGTGGGAAGTGGCTGGGAATTTGGTATGTTGTTCTAGACTCATCAAGCTTTAATTTGATAGTTACTTGCTTGATTTCGTGGCCTGTGCTAAGAGAAATCGTTGATTGAAGTTGAGATTTCTGTTTTGCCCGAGATATGTTAACCCTTAGTGTTTAGATTTGAATTCCGAGTATAATTGGTTGTTTAAATCAGTTTTTGATGCTGTGGAATCTTAGTTTAAGTGTTGAGGAGTATGTATTTCGAAATTCACGTCCATTGGTGTTGAATCGAACTTGAATCGAGCTGAAGAAGATTGGAGGCCGAAGCTAGGCCTTAAATGCAGTAAAGAACCGGCGCCGGTTCTGGTATGAACCGGGGCTGGATCATCACTGCTGGGTAATTTTGCCCCCAATTCGGGTCTAGGGGCAAAATGGTCATTTTGCAACCCTAGATCCCTTTTGACCCCATTTGACCCAATTGACTTTAATTTACTTCAATTGACCTCCGGACTTATCCAATTTTACTCCGTAACCTTAAAATAGGTTTTGTTTTATGATTTAATTGTTGGTTGAATGCTTTTATTAATCAAATTAGATTTTAATTTGATTATTTAGGTACGTGATTGTACGAGTTTCGGACCGGTAGCAGTTTGAATTAAGGCGTTCGTGGGGTAATCGGGGAGTATACAACTCTCCTCTCTTGTGAGTGGCTTGGATTATATTGGTTGACCATTAAGGGTTAACCGTTTTCAAATTTCTTTATAAATGCTTTATTAAATTGTTTATATATGTTTTGGGGTATGAAATGTCCACCCTCACACACCAAGTTTACAAATGATTTAAAGGGTGGGAATATCAAATATTTTTATAAATTGATATTATTGATAATTGTTTGGGGTACGATGCCCCTGAGAGATGAGAGATTGAGCGGGTTCCTCGGGGCTCCAATTTGCGGGAGCGTGGACCGAGTTTGAGAGCATGCATGATACTCAGCCGTGGACTGCCTATCGAGGGGCACGGTGAGTCGAGCCTGGTTGGGAGAGGCGCGTAGGGAAACTCGCCAGGGCTCCAGATTGCTGTGTTCCACCACAGCAAGGCAAACGTCAAGGGAATGGGCCAGAGAGCAAAGAAAAGTGTTTTAAAGTATAAAGTAACCCTTAACGATCCAGCGGGTACCCAGTGCACGGGTATATCTTTTTGGGACAATTTCAGATGCCAGCCCATTTGGAAATATTATTATTGATTTAATATTTGTTTTGGTGTGGGACTTCTTATAATTTTAGTAAATGGTTTATTAAATTGATTCTTGGATTATTTCATATCCCCAGCCTGAGGTGATCGGTCATTATAACCGAGTCCCTCATTGGGTACAAGTATATTGTACTCATTCCATTCACTTTTGTTGTCAGGCCATCAGGCTTCGGACGGCAGACGTCCCGGTGGTCAGTGATCCCAGTACAACACTGTGGACACGACTTTATAGGTGCCATCCTATTTGCTCTGTGGATCTTGGCTCGGAATATTAGTGCATTTGACATATATATTTATGTATATTTATATTACTTTCCGCTACATGAAGTACCGTAAAACGTGTCACTTTATTTTTAAATATTTTTGAACTATATTAACTATAATAATTTCGTATGTTTTCATATATTGCTCGAATATCCTTTATTTTTATGCCTTGTGCCATCTTGGTTGCCCACCTGACGAGGCATGTATCTCGAGGTGGTACGGTGGTTGTCACGTGGCCGAGCCTGCGGGTCGGGGCGTGACATAAACAGTTTTAATTTACATCTAAAGATTATAAATATACAAAAAATGAAAATAGAAATTGTATTATACATTGTTTCAAATTCATACTGGCCTGACATATATAAGCACTTCACTGCAACAAGAATCTATGTGAACTTGGAGATACCAGCCACAATCGAATTTCAAACAAGGTACAAAACAGTCACCTTTGTACAACTATAATTTTCAATTACTTACTCCTAATAATTTCCTATGACTCTGCCTACCTTCACAAATAGATACGCAGCTGAAGAAGGAAATGTTGAAATGCTTCCTCCACAGAAAATTAAATAGCATGTAGTGGTAAAATTAGGAATAGCAACTATCAAAGGACTTTTAAACTTTGTTCCTGTAGATATTGTCACGCTTCAACCCGCCCGGGTCGGCCATGTGGCAACTGCTGAGCTGCCTCGAAGTACGTGTCGAGCACTCATGCACCCGAAGCATGGCAAGGCAAAGAAATGGATATCAACGCTACAAAACAACTAAAACTTTAATTAAAATCATTTAAATAAATAATTAACTTAAAAGGTATACCGGTAGATTAATTTAAAATAATACCTACACAGTGAAAACTACTAAGCCTAAGCCACCGACGTCTCCTAGTGAGCCTCCATTCTATCTGCTGACTTCGTACATGGATCTGCATTCATCCACATTAGATACAGGTGAGTGACAGAGGTTCTAAAAATCTCCATCGGGTTAGGGTAAATAAGGGAAATCCAAAATAAAATAATAAAACAAATATTTTTCTTTTTGAAAATAATCTCTTTCTAGCTTTCTAGCCGAGAACTCTCTTGAAAACACTTTAAATAAATAAGTAAATGTATATACATAAAATGGGCTGGTATCTCTATCATACTGAATGCATGACCCGTCAATTGTCTTATGCCTCACTGCACCGAGGGCTATCTCTTTTCTTTTTAAAACATTTTATCTTTTCTCTTTCTCTAGCCCGTTCCCTCGGTGGTGCCCATCGCTGTGGTGGAACACAACGCTCTGGAGCCCTGGCGAGCTTCCCTACGAGCCTCTCCTAGGGTCTCGACTCAATGTGCCCCTCAATAAGCGGTCCACGGCTGAGTATCGTGATGCTTTCCAACTCGGTCCACGCTCCTACGTATATGGGAGCACCGAGGAGCCCACTCAATCACTCATCTTCCAGGGGTATCGTACCCTCAATAGTCATAATAATAATATTTCATATACATACATATGTATAAAATATATACATTTAAAATATATAAACACACACACACATAAGTCTTTATATTTTCTTTGAAAACATCCCACTATCTACGTGAGTATATCACAAGCAACTATGTGTGTGTGGATTTCCCGTATCCCAAAACCAGTGAAAACATTTATGTTTTTAAAACCTTTTTAAAAATTTTGTGCCTAGTGGCTAAACAAAGAAGTTTAGGCCACTCACAGTATTGGGAGGTTCGTATACACCCAAGCGCTCCATATAGCTTAACCTTTGGAGCATCGCCGCATTCGATCATCTAAAGCCCTAGTACATATAAATCCGTGTTAGCATTCGTAATTAAACTATGAATGCACCTATGAGACTCTAGCATGGCCTAAGACTAGGCTTGAATGTGATTCAAGGCGTAGAAAAGTGTTTGGAAGGTTTCGAGGTCAAAATCGGACACTTGAAGACAAATTACGAAAATGACCCTGGGGCCCATGGGCCGCCCATGCGGGTTGGGTCCGGCCCCAATCTGGGCCAGGCAGGCCCTCCCACCCGAACTGGGCCGCACCTGGCCCAAGCCCCGTATAGGGGAAGTGAGCTGCCGCCCACTCCCGAGCGGCCTTGGCAAAGTCCCGCGAAGGACTTGGCCAAATGGGTCACTCCCGCGCTAAAGCCGAGTTTGGTGCCTCGGGAACCGAGGCTTCTCCTCAGTTTCTAAGCCCCTCAGTCCACCATTTGGCTTAAAAATCGAGACAGACGTTCCTCTCGCCTCCCACAACACATTTACCCAAGTAAAAACGAGAATCACAAGCTCAAAGTTCCTAGATCTCAAATCTAAGCTAGAAATTTTACTAAAAAGTTAAACTATCTTTAAGCTTGGATCTCTTCTAGACCGATACATGGAGATGCGTGAAAACTTAGTAAAACGTAGATTAAGGTGAGTAGGATAACATACCAAGATCTCGCCTTGATCCTTCGGTCGGTTTGTCTGGATTAGCCAAAAGTCGAAAACTGCTCCGAGAGAGCAAATGAGATGAGAGAAGAGAATGAAGAGAGAAAATGAGAGGGGAGAGCTTATCTCCCCCTATTTATAGGTAAGTCCGACACCAGGTCTACTCGGACCCCAGGCCAGACTTTTTCCCCTCTTTGAAACCTCTCATAATTTCAATCCTTGGCCCGATCCACCAACCAATTCACCAATGGATATCCAATCCATTGGCTATGGACTTAAAGAATTCCACTTTATGTTTCCATGCACGGTCACATGTCTCATCTTCCAACTCCGTCTTATCTTAAGTTTAACTTCTCTTCTTAATTACACACATCCAGACCGACGTATTGTCAATTTAATATGCTGTTTTACACTATTCTATTTGTACGAAAAAATCGCACTACGTCCGGGTGTGTTAGGTATATAGGTAATTTCCAAGGAAATATTTAATACCCTAAAAGCTACGATGCTTTTTATAAACTAACTAAAAGATTTGACAGTACAAGAGATTCAAGTGTCGTGCAACAATCAAAGATACACACAATTCGGATGGTACTACTTGGCATGAAATGAATGTTATTCAACATTAACTCCTTAGGCACAAACTTTCTGGTGTCCAAACCATCAAATAGAAATGTTCCTTTACTAACGTAAGTTTTTCTCATATTCTCTCATCTACATTTCAAAAGTATTCCATTTTTTTTCCTATGGATAGTACAGAATGAAAAAACATTTCAAACATGAACTTCACCATCCTACAACACATGATGAGGCTCAATCTTCTTATTTTAGACTCCACATACGAGATGAATATAGTTGTTTTTGACAAGCAAGCTGAACAATTATCAAGGACTTATATAGTCTCCATGCCAGCTTTGAACAACATTGATCACTTTTAGCTTCCCCCATCTATAGAAGCTATCAAAGGTCGAGACTTTGTCCTTACTGTTGGCTTAACACAGAAAGTTGTTCTCTAAGATGTTAGAGTTTACAAAATATATGACAGTTACCCTATGCCATCTATGCCTGCTGAAGGATCATCCTCTTCTAAGACAACTACAGCTGACACATCAAATGAACTTGGCCAGGTAGATGACCAGAGCAAAAATGTTTAGATTTCCAGTTCACCAACTGACACACAGGTTCAGATAGAGCTATTTGCTGAAAAATCTCTAGCAAAAAAACAGAAACTTAAGTAAGCAGAAGCACACATTTTATATCTTTTCCATATAACAATCAGGTATAGCAATCCAATAATTATTTGTTCGAAATAAATATGCAAGGGGAAAGAAAAGATGGAATGAGGAAGACTATGCTAGCTTTACCACTTACACCAAGTGGACGCCTTCCTTATTTTGAGAAATGTCGAATGGCATCAAACGTACCTGTCTTAATCTTTACAGACTTATTATTATCTACATTCAGATTTATTACAAATTTATTATTTATCTTAATATTTATAAGTTAAGAACTTATCCAGATTAATATTTGCAATGTTTAATGCTGTATATGTTTTTAAATAACAATAGACTTATTATCTAGATTGATATTTGCAATGTTAAAATTTGATTTGAATTATAAAGATTAGCAATGTTCTAACAAAGAATTAGTTACACAAATTCTTTACTTATTTTTTGCTAAAACATTAGCGGAAAGTAAAGTACAATACCTCTTAACAAAACTTAACAGAACCTTAAAACCAAAAATAAAAGGTTCCAATTGTGAGGACACCCACGCGCAAGCACAGGTTACCAATTCACCTAGTATATATTAATGTTAACACTGTATGAAAACCCCTAAAAGAACCTTTTGACTTTTCATATGGTGTTAAATTAATTGTCTTTTTTATCATTTCCTAATAATAGATAAAATTTTTAAAATAACATTTATATTAATTGCAACATCTAATGAAATTCCATAGAGAACCCTACACTAATTGATGTAGTCTTAAGTTTAATGTTCATTTTGGTCTTTTCGTAATAATTAGAGATTCCATTTAAAATCTTACAAAAGTTTCAATACCTATAAAAAAAAACTCGTTAAGACCATACTATTTGAAAAAAAAAAAGAAATACACATGGATTAAAAACTCTATTAAGATTATACTATCTTTATTCAAAAAATAGATTATATAATCCTTAAAAAAAAGGGAAATATGCATGATTTAAAAAAAAAGAAATAGGCATTAAGAGTATATACTTTTGAAGTAGGTATGTTAATTTGTCTTTTCTAATATCTATTAAGTAAATAGATTAAAGTTAACACCATTAGAAATTCCATTTAAATTTAAAAAAAAAGTTCAATTCTTATAAAAAAAATCCATTAAGATCATACTATTTAAAAAAAAAAAGAAAATATGCATGAATTAAAAACCCCATTAAGATTATAGTAAGCTTATTCAAAAAATAGATTGCACAAATCCTTAAAAAAAAAAGAGAGAGAGAAATATGCATGATTTAAAATAAAAAAAGAAATAGGCATTAAAAGACTACTTTTTTTTAAGAAAAACAGTAACAAACTATTTCAATTAATTTATTGCTATTATAATAGTCATGTAGCCTTCTTTTTCTATAATAATATTGTTAAAAACATATATATTTTAACAAATATAAAGAATTTATTTCAATTTCATATAAATCTACAATATTTATATAATTCATAATATTAGTACAAGTCTAATCTAATTTTTCCATATATTATATAATAAATAAAAAATATAATACATTATAATTTTACATAATTAGTAATCACGCGGCGTTAGCGCGGGTCAAAATTACTAGTATTTATATAATTTAAAGATCCAAAATTAAATTTTTTTTAAGTGTTTGCTTTAATTGGATCGATTGAGATCATAATTGATGTTTTTGAGATATCATTGATCGCATATTAAAGGATAAAAAAAAAGAGCCAAAGGGTAATTTTTTTTATTTTAAGTGTTCAAATTTGTATTTAATAAGTTTAAATAAACATACTATATAAGAATTAATAGAATGAGAGACTAATTTATGGGTTAATTTTATAAAGTAAATAAAAGTTGTTCTTATTTATGTATTGGAAAATTTTTGTTTTATAAAAGGTTTAATATTATATCATTAATAATTAACTTAGTTTTCTATTCGTGCTATATTTTAGGTATATAGGAACTAGAGAAAGAGATGTATTTGGGGAATAAGAGATTTCGAACCTAAAACTTTTTATATGAATTTTTCAACCTCTATACAATTTAATTAAAGGGAAAATTCTATTCATACTATATTTTTAAGTGTTCCAATTTGTATTTAATAAGTTGAAATAAATATATTATATATTAAAATATATTTTTAAATTTTAGTTTTGATTTTCCAAAAAATAATTTAATTTATAAAATAAAAATTACTCATATTTATAAATTTAAAAAAAAAAACCCGAGGTGCAACCCGAGTTAATTTCTAATATTCACTAGAAATGGCAAAGGCCACATAATCAAAAAGAAGCATTGGAGGTTGTGAATCATATGATTATGACACCAGTGTTTCAAATAAGCTAACAATTTTTGGCTTTATTAATTATATCTGAAAATGGGAAGTCCATTCAGTAACCCAACTTGTGGAATTATATGGATACATCGATGATATCAGTCATAAGATCAGCCAAAGAATTTTGTTAACTTAAAAATTTTTTTACAATTACTAAAACTCTCCTTCATTAATATCTTTAATTTCAAAACTCATCATATAAATCTCACTTTTTTTAAACTAGAAGTTAAACCTATTATTAAATTAAGGGTTAAATTTTAACAATTATTTTAAGTTACCAAAATTATATTAATTGGTTTCATGATTGACGTGATGAGACAAACCTATCTAATCATATTTTTAACTTGTGGATGGGAAAGGATAAGAGACTCCATTGTTATTTGCTGCATAAAGATCTGGCAAGCTTTCATAATTACCCTAATGCAATTCTGAATCTATTGCGTGTTTGATGTTGACATATATAAATCAGTGTCACATTCGCCTAATTAGGCATGTCTATGTAGTATATATGTTGCTAAAAAAATCGGCACAACCAACGTGAGATTAGATCGAGTGATAAGCAACTTGCTCCAGCTTAAACAGGTCTCGGGTTCGAGATCTTGCGTACGCAGCTGATCCCATTAGGAAACTCACCCACCATATCTAAATGTGCGACGCAGGTCGAACTCAAATTAGTCAGAGGTGAGAAACAAAAAAAAAATCGGTGCAAACCAATAAAGAGAAGAAAAAAAAGATCTCCCAACAAGTAAAATCTTACCCAAGCATGATAACTGAAAAAGTTTTTTTTTTTCATTTACTGTATGTTTATGTATTCATATTAACGGTCTACAATTAATTATTACATTTGAATAACGTCGAATCTCAAATGAAAGAAAACTCTTTTGAATGGAAGAAGGATGTCATTTTCTGATAAGGGCATGCCTTGCAAAAACATTGAAAGATCAATGTTTGACAGATCTACTCTTGAAAAATCAGGCATGTCTGTATAGGAGGAGTGATACAAAAGTCTACAAGGTCATTATTCTTTTTCCTTTAAAAATGTTGGAATTACTTGCTGTCATCGAGACCTTGTGATCTGATAGCTGTTGTGGTTCTTGTGAGCCACTACTTGGACGCTCTGTGGTCTCATTATTTGACCAAGCTTTGTTTTGCTTGATTCTTCGCTTTTAAGAATAAACAAGCACCCTCTGGAGCAATACCATAGAAAGCACAGTCAGGCTTCGCAAGGTGACACTGGAGGCTCCTAGAAAAGTGCTTTATACTCACTTGAACACTTTGTGCATCTCCCCTAGTAATTGCCCTCCCCGACCGAGTCTGAGCACTCAGATTTCTGTCCTCTGATGGAGCTTCAGCTTGTTCTCCAATTACCAACAGTTAACGAAATTCAGCACCGAGTGTGATCAGAGTTGTTGAGATTTGCACATGCAGATCTCCATACTTGCTTATAGAGACATTAAGCAAATCACCAACATGCTTCATCCGTTCCACAAAGTTCTGCAGTTGATTCAAATCTGGAACTTGGACCAGAGTCTGAGGTAAATCTTGTGCCATATCAAGTGCAGTCTGAAATTCAAGCACTTGAGCTCTAGATAAAGGTTTTGATATCGGTACATCTTGGATGACAGCAGACTTATATCCCTTTGTTTCAAAGATAAGAGAAGGCATTGGCTGAGTACAATTGGGAGGCAACTTCTTAACCAACTTAATTTGCAGACGGTTGGCAGAAGGCCCATTACCGAATTCAGTACATATGCTAACACTACTCCGAACAGCACGAAGCAGAAGGGATACATCTATTGCAAACGCAATGCGGTCCTCATTCTGACTTGAGATCCGGTAGTCATCAAAGAGAGCTTCCTTGCGAAACTGAGCAATGCACTGAACTCCATCACCATTCAGAAGGTGATGGAGAAAGATGGCATGGTCTCTGGTGAGGAATAAGTGGCATATCTTTCCCATTTCGTCTAAGGCCGGTAGAAATCGCCTTTCTAAAAGACTCACACCATGTTCAGTGAGAAATGCCTTAAACTTCATCTCAGCCTTCTTTACTGCAATAGGTTTTGAGAGAAAGGGGAAAATGTCAGTCAATGCAACATATGCTAACAGTAGCAGATACACAAAGCTAAAACTTCCAAATTCTTGAAATAGAGGGAAAAATTGTTGCTTTTTAATTAATGATTCTTATTACAGCTTAAATTTCAGAATCATAATTAGATAAAATGCTTGCTGATTGCTGATTGCAGAAAAACTTCAAACAAATCAAAGGTAGTACTACAATTATAGTATGAAGAAAACTACATAACAATGGTACCAATATACAGCTTTGAAATTAGGGAAAGTTGATCCCAAACTCATTCTCTACACATCAATTTGAAACTCAAAGTTTTACATAAAACTATAAAATACTCAGATTTAATAGAAATTTGCAAACAAATATAGCTTGATATCAAGAAAATGAAACTGCTTAGAAAATTACATGACAAATACTGCATTTGAAATCAATTCTTCCAGCTCTTAATATTTTTAATCCTATATCCTCATGTTTGACAGCTCGTAAAATTGACCAAAAATATTTAAAAACGAAATAAAATAAGAACGGCCACAGTCGAGTCTTATTCTTATCATCTTTTTTCCTCTATTGCTTTGGAAACTTATAGAAAGCTAGGATAAGAAGAATACCGGATGCAAAAGAAAAAGAAAAAGAAAAGTGAAGTTTTCCTTCATTTTCTCAGGAAACAAACGGTGGGATTTGGGCAGATGACTTACCTTTTGCGAAAATGAAGATCGCGCCAAAGTTGTTTAATGCTTGAAATTCATGAGGGAAATGGCGAAGGCTTGGCTTTTATTAGAGGCGCCGGGGCAAAATGGAAATTGTAATGTTTTTATTTTAAAATTATAAAATTTTACTTTGGGCCGAAAAGGAAAGAACCGAAACTCTTACTATGTTAACTAGAAAATGACTTGGTTACGCTTCGAAATTTTTTTAAAATTTTAAGTATTTAAATTTTATTTTTTAAAAATATGAGAGGATATGAATAAATAATATTTTAAAATCAATCTATACAATCATATATTGATATTATATATAAATTATAATGTAATACAAAATGTATATAAAAAATTAGTTTGATATACATAGATAATGTTAATTAGTTAATAATAAAACTACATATACAAAATATTATACATATGTTGAAAATGTTGATTAATAATTAAATAAAAATATTTGTCAACTCTTTAATAATAAATAAACTTTAATAATGTATATAATATACTAAAATGTGAAAAAATTTCTCAAACCCAATAAAATCTCCAAGCAAAACTTTGCTTTAGACTTATTGGTGAAAAAATTCCTACAAAAAATATATAAAATTTTTCAAAAGTAAAGAAAGTACCAAAATTTAAAAAAAAATAGAAAAAACTAATGGGCTTTTAACCCAAAACATAAAAAATAAAAAAGAGAGAATAAAAAAGGCCCAAAACATAAAAAATGAAAAAGACAAAAAAAAATAAACTAATGAAGGGATGACAATTACACCTCCTTCTCCTCCTCTAATATACGTCATCTTTCATATGATGGAGTATAGATATTCAATTTTTTAAAGAAAAAAAAAAGTGGGGCTACATAACAAAATCCCATGTCCCGTCATAAACGACCAACTTGCCTCTATTCTATTTTAATTTTTATAAAATCCAATTGCCTTGCAGCACATATACATTTATCAAGTAACTCAAGGTGAATGTGAAATATTGTATGTTTTCAAAATTTTCCAAACTGAAACTCTCTTTGAAGAATGAACTTTCTAAGCCTAATTTACGTATCTCCAATGTGCAAAGGATACAATTAACACAGGCATACCAAGATATGCCGGGGAATTGTCATCGTCTACAAATTCCGGAACAGGGCTCATCGTTGCCTCTAGTGATGGTCCTGTTAATAAAAGGAAAGAAAACTCACCCTTCTTACTTTATCCTTAAAATCCGTCACGCCATTAAGGAAAGTACAATGATTAATTAAATCAAATCCATGATTCAAAGGACATGATTGTGGTTTATATGAGGGATTATTTTATTTCACTACGGATGTGTTTGGTAGGACTAAAACTGGAAACATGAAAAGTGAAGGAAAGAAAAATAAAGAGAAAAATATTTAAAGAATACTTAGTAGAAAAGAGAATAGAGAAAAAAGAAAAGAAAAAATATGGATTTTTTTTTCTCCTTCACAAATCATTTTTTGTTCAAAGTTGGGCTGAAAGGATGGAAAAGTTTGCCAATTTGTTTTGATCAAATAATTTTACATATTTACCCATTTTACTTACGAGTAAAAGTCCTTCCAAATTTATCATTTTTATTTTAAAAATTCAAAACTTGTAAAAAAAGAGTTAAATATCAATTAAAGATATTATCATATAAGAAAGAATATAATAATAAAAATATTTTAAATTTATTTTCTTCCTTTTTATTTTTCTCCCCCATCAACCTGACCTGTATAAAGGAAAATTAATTTTATTTTTTTATTTTCTTACGCTGCTCCGCTTCTCATTTTCTAATTTTCCATCTCTCCTACTTGTAGTAACTCACGCCTAAAAGATTATTATAAGAATCAAGAAGAAAGGGAGAACAAAAAAAGAAAGAGAAAAGAACGGAGTGGTGCCGCGAAAGGGGATACCGAGTTGATTGGAGGCGGTGAGCCAGCAGTCTGTCGAAGAGAAAGCGAGCAGAAGCAGAGAAATGGGAAATGAATGAACGAGAGAAAGCTTTGGGGGGAGGAGGAAGTTAGCTAAACGGCGCCGTTTCTGGTAGAACATGTGGATCCGGCTTCAACCCGTTTTGTTTGCATCTGACCCGACCTAAGTCCAATCCTTGTTGTGATCCCTTGGCCCATTGACATACCAACTTGTAATTCATAAGCCTTTGGGCCTGAGGTGTAATTCAACTTATTACTTAATTTGATTATGTGTTCAGGCCTTTGCTGTTTTTTTTTTTACCAGATTGTGAATGTGGGCTTTTTTTTTTTGTTAAGATGAACTTTTTTGTTTGCTATCTTTTTATGAAAAAAAAAAAATTAGGTTGTATGTACAGAGTATGCATTTATATATATATATATATATATATATATATATATATGTGTGTGTGTGTGTGAATAGTATCTTATTTTTGTCGTATATCAAAAGTATTTTTTTTATATTTTGTATTTCATCTTTGATCTATATGTTATATCAATATATTATTTCTTGTTCCATCATAATCTTGATCAGTTATTTATTCGTATTAATCTTCACTTTTTTTTTTCAAAAATATAATTATATTAAAAGGAAAATTGTTAACGGGTGCCTATAGGTACTCATTAAGCAAGCAATTATTGTTTCAATAATTGCATTGTTTTAAGTGCTTAACATTTATTTTATGCTTTTATAAGTACCTAAAGATAAAAAAACCTTAATTAAGTATAATCCTAAATTTATAAAGTTTAACCCCAAATTTATAAAATTTAACCTCAAATAAAAAAATAAATTGTAAAGTTTTAATATTTAAAATATATTATTGTAAGGTTTTAGAAAAAAATTTCAACAAATTTATCAAAGTTTAATCTCAAATAAGAAACTTTTTTTTCTCACTATATATATATATATATATATATATAAGGATAATTTTGTCATATAACTTTTTTTCTAATAACAACTATTGTTATTTCAGAATTTAAAGTTATTTTTTAACTTTATTAAATAAGTTTAACCACTACCTATAGACACTGATTAACCGGACCATATTAAAAATATCCCGAACCAAGTCCGGTATCCTCATAAAATCTTGCACGGATATCTAAAACCTTATCCCCAAATTTTATTAGGAAATTATATCAATTGTTGAACCTAATTAATTTAGAAAATCCCCGAAAGAAAGTACAATAGTACATCCAACTATCGAAGAATTACACTTTAAAAAAAGATATTTCAATATAAAGAAGCATGGTAAACCTATGATCTAAGCAGACCTGCCCATCGATTAGGCCTGGACAACATACTTACCTAGACTCGGTCCAGCCAGACGATCCGAGCCATAGATCATCTAAGCAATGAACCGATTCTTATTCTTTTTGTTCTCCTAATTAAAGATTTGATAATTAATTAAGCTTTCTATATAAATACACACAGCAGCACTCATAGATATTGCACTAGTTTATGATTGTTCGATATAATTACGCGCTATGCTCATGAACTTTTAGATGGATGTTGTTAATCGAAGCTGCGCAAGGGATGACTGCACATCGATTTCGTCGTCACCATTGAACTCCAAGGATTGCTTGTAGGTCATCCCTCGGTAGGCCGGTGGGTGAGACTCGTCCACGAACCCTGTTGCTGGGGCTACTAATGTGTCCAATGAAGGTCCATGAAGGGTAGCCATGGAGATTCTTTTCACCTCGTTGTCGTCTAGGATCACTTGATGAATATGGCTCTTGTACTTCCCATTGGTTAGAATCTTAAAATTAAAAAAAAAATCTTTGTTAATATACTACTATATATATAGGACAAGAATATAAATAATATTTGTATACTGCTATTAAGTTATTCCACACAAATTAAGTAACGATAGAAATTAACATCCATTAGCGCATGGTTTTAAAGGGTTGGAGAGGAAATAAAAATACTTGGTAGGCTGACTAGTTGCAAGCTGGTCAACAGAAAGGGGAAAAAGGTTAAAGGAAAATTACCAGATCCTTCATTCTCATTCCCTGTGGATCTTCTTTATAAAGCAAAAGCATAATAAAAGTTTGCGAAATTTTTGTTCCAATTGATAACTGATTAATTAAGAAGTAAGATTGACATCTGATAAGTATGAGACCAAAGGTAATTTATATGTACCTCAAGATGATCTCCAAGGTTAATAAAAATGGCGTTTCGGGGTATGTTAACACTGATCCAATTTCCGTTGTGAGAGAGCACTTGAAGACCTCCATTAACATCTTGAATAAGGGAAACGAAAAAGCCAGGGTCTGTGTGATCAGGCACACCAATGGAACCTTTAGAGTGGAAAGAGGGTGGATACAGATTCATGGCGGACACATCAAAGCCCGATTCTAGTTTGAATTCCTTCTCGATAAAGCTTTCTTCGTATCCCAAGATTTTTGAGATGGCTTTAGCTAAACCAAGTTCGACCTCACGGAACGTTTTGAAGTACTCTCCAATGGCATCTCTGTCATTAAAATATCGAAAATCCCCCATGTTATGGCTCATCAAGAAATAACAAGGCCAAACATGACTACATGTATGCATGACCTTTATTTTAATTTCTTATTAAATTGAATGAAAGTTAGCTGTATGTTGGATTCATGTACCTGAAATTGGCCGGTTTGCTAGGGCAGTGGTGCTGGGGATGTGCCACTACCTTTAGAAACTCTCTGTTTTCCCCAGCATGGGACCTTAGACCCCAACTTATTCTATCCATTGAATTCTTCTTCAAGTACTCACTCCTCTCCTCCTGTGTTGTCAGATCAAAGAAATTGGCAATTCCCTTCAATGCTCCTTCAACAACACGTTCTGGAACTCCGTTTACCAGCTGCAAAAAGAAAATTAATTTCAATCTCAATAAAAATTAGAGAAGATAAACAAAGTCCACACTCCTGATGACACTGACACTATGAAAATAAATTACCCAGGAAAAGAATTCAGTTCACATAAGAAAACAAATAATTCTGCTCCCCTGAAAATTAAAAAGTATGTCAGCAACTTGGCCAAAAAAAGATCTTTTTTTTTTTGGATAATTGTGTTCCTTTGTCATGCAGCAACTTGTCATGACAAGTTTAAGTCGATAATAAGGAATGATCGAACAATTAAAAACGTGACAAAAATGAAGGGATTCAAATTAAGAGAATATTCGAGAGGTTCATACATAAAAGAAACCAAATTCCTGGCACGCTTGGGCGAGGTGCTCCAGGGCCTTAGCCTGTTCATCAGGATCATCAGAAAATAGCAAAGGGTAGTTAACTGTGGGGATTTCATCATCATTATGATCAATACCGGATGAAAGAAAATCGGTTGGTTTTATCGCGGAGTCATGGGAATTATGAGGAAGGGCTGCTTTGCTTTTCAAATCAAAGCATTCTTGACTAAGCACTCCAACCATGTTAGCCATGATATCACAGAGAAGAGATTAAGATCACAAAAGAGTATAGAAGAGCTTTTTGGATGTAGGAAAGGCTGGATTAACTTGAATACATGGAGGGACGCAGTTATGCTCCTTTTATAGATGAATTCCGGACCCTTTACGGAATTTTCTAATTCAATTTGCTTGATATATATAGCTATCTAACCTACTTTAGTCTTCCCATTTTTAATTATATTTTATAAATTCAATATTTATTCTGTGATAAATTTCTACAAGGAAGGGGTTCCCCAGTTTTCTCCTTAATTCATTAGTGTATCATTTTTGTACAAACACAGTCCTTAGTATAATTAGATTACCAGAAAAACCGTAACTAAAATTGCCCTTTCATATAATCTATTGCTACAATTTATTTTTAAATAATTTTTTAGTCATCACATGTAGAAGACAAGAACACATGCTTTTTCAAAAAAAATTTAACCCTAGCCGTCCTTTTTTTTCTCTCTCTCTTTTCCACAGTTTTCTTTGTCTTTTTCGTTTACTCCTCCTTCTCTTTGATTAATTATTATCGTTAAGGAGGAGGAGGATGGAGCCTGATTTCATATTTTATCGTAATTTTCTTTACTTTTTGCTTAAATAAGTCTTAGATTTTTTGATTTGGGTATTTAAGTCTCAGTTTTATCCGAGTTGTTAGTCAGTTTGGTTTTAGTTTGTTCTTGAGTCGGTTTTACAGTGGATCTAAGACTTGCTGATATTAGTTTATGATGATTTTGTTTTATGTCTTATGAGTTAATCAAGGAAAATTTCGACTCAGTCATTTCTTTGTAGCTGATGAAAGCCTTCACTTGAAAAAAAAGGAAGCGAAAGCAAAAGAGTGATGGACGTATTAGAGACTCATGAAAAAAGGTCCGAGATTCAATATAGTCGTTAAGATAACTCGAGTTATAAAATAAGATCCAGATCTACAGAATAATAAATTTGAATCTATTGTAATTTTGAGTTTTTTTAGTATTATGGATGTAATTTATTTTAAATGAATGAAAGTTATATTTTCTTAAAAAAAAAAGAACATACTTTTTCTACAATAAAGGGTTCCACAAGATAGGCAAAATAAATTAAAATTATCATTACAAAAAAAAATGATTGATTCTTACGAAAAATTTTTATTGAAAAATATTCTTTTCCATGAAAAAAATTTCCACAAACCTTATATCAACCGTAGAAATTTTTATATGAATCGATTATTTTTCTTGTTACTCTTAAAATTACAATTAAAATAAGTACTGTATGGGTGTGGATAAAGACAATGACAAGGTTAGTGAAGCTGCGAAGGTACTTGGAAATTACAGGAATCTTCTTGTCAGAGCAGAGGCGTTAATTGAGGTTTTGGTAAATCGATTATTGGGATTCTTTTTTTGAATTCTTCTACAATTGCCATCGCCGCTGGTCAGTGACGCTGACGCAAATCAAAGCTCAAAGGGTTACCTCAGGAAAGACGTCATAACTTGTCAGCATGCGTGTATGTCTGTATTTATACATGTGTATATATTTTGATATAAACCCACTTATATCTCGTAATCATATTGAGCCCCTGAATTATTGAGGAGCATGGGTTTAAAATGGCTTAAGTTCTCTTAAATTTATTTTTCTTTATTTACAATATTTAAATCAAGACCTTAGTTAAGAGTTTGTTTGGTAGAAAAAAGAAAATTTACTCACTTTAGTTGTAAGAAATTTACTCATTTTAATATTGTGATAATTATACATTCTATTTTATAACTCATCTATTAGATTGAAAAAAATTTTTTTTTTTTCAACCAAACATATCTTAAAGGATATCAAGTTATATACATATATAAACACATATGTATTTATATCTCTTTTTTTAATAGGTAAATCACTTAATTAATTAGTTGGTCATTTAAATTTTTAAGCTTTTTTTTTGTCACGTTTGAATGCTGTATTTTGTAAATCTTTTTAATGTGATACTTCTAATATAAAAACTTCTAATCTAATATCTGTATTTTATATTTCGTATAATATAGATCAATTTGGGGTTTGATCGAGTAGTAAGTGGTTTGTTTCAGTTTAAACAGGTCTCAAGTTCGAGACCTTACGTACGCAGCTGCTCCCGTTAGGAGATTCACCCATTATATCCAGGTGCGAGACACGGATCGAACTCAGATTAATCAGAGCAAAACTCAGGATACGAATAAAAAACCAAACAAAAAAATTCCATATAATATAGTGGTCCACGTACTTGACACTATTAACTCATAAAATAATGACATGTGACATAAATTGATGACGTGCCTTTGGACCAACATAGAATCTTAAAAACCTGGAACCATGCCACCTGTAGTTACATTTTTTTTACTGTAATAGTGCAGTTTATTGAGGTGGATTCCTATTTATGCGACACGTTGCTCTCTTAAACAGCCAAAACTAAACGGCAAAAATATGATCGGTGCCAATACAGCATGTTTTATCCCAAACCCCGTGAAAGGCTTTTTTTTCTTTTTTAATCTCAAAAAAAATTTTCCCTTTTTTTTTTGCCAACAATCCCTTTTTTTTTTTAATCAAGAGTGTCTTCCGAGTCTTTAGTCTAATATTAAATTTTTTTGAGTCGGGTTTGACTCATTATGAGAGGTAAAACTGTTTTAATAATAATTTTATCCATTTACAATATTCAAATTCGAAACCTTATTTGAGGAGAATAAGTGTTAAACCACTTAAATTAACAAATTGTTAATAAAAAATTTATCTCATCGCTGCTGTTAAAAGATTCTCCTCCAAAATATCAACCCGAAAGGCCGAATCCATTAATCTTTCATAAAACCATTTTCACTTTTATTGATTTTCAGCTTACCATTTCCTTATTATTTCATTTTTCATTTTTGAATATACAAATACCTTTGTAAAAGTTAACAGCTTTACACCATCAGGAGCAAGAACTGAAGCAAAATATGAACCCAAAAAATGTAGCATTTAAACTGAAATGCAGAAGAAAGCTAAGACCAAAAAGATGAATAAAATCTAAGATTATCAAGAAAAAACAAATAAAAAGGAAAATAAAATGAAAGGGTATCACCAGCTGGGGCAGCAAGAACTTGGAAACGAAGGGAATGAAATAGGAAGCTATTTTTGCTACAACTAGGGTGACCATGGTTCAGTTTCAATTCAGGTTTTAAATCGTTGATTTCGATTCTTCAAATCTTGGAATTGGAACTTTTTTTTTGCAAAATTTTAATTACTTTTTTAAATTTAATTAAATTGTAGTTAGGCAATATATATAAGTAAATTCTAAATACATATTAATTAAGTATCAATTTTTTAAAAAAAGTTATTAAATTACAAAATATATATATATATATATGAATAAAGTAGTTATTTATAGTTACAATAATAGTTCTATTATAAATAATAAATAATAATATAATATATTTATAATGTATTATATACTCTCTCTATCTCAAAGTATTTGTCACTTTTTGATTTTTTTTTGTCAAATAACTTCATCTTTGACTATTATTTTTAACAAAAATATAAAGTTAAAATTTTTTTAAAAATAATATTTATAAACCTTAAATCATAAACTTCTCAAAAAATAATTTTTGAAAATTTTAATTCTATATATTTTTTTCATAAATAATAATCAAAGTTAAATTTGATTGATAAAAAAGTAAAATAATGACAAATAATTTAGGACAGATGAAATATATATATATGATAACATGATATAAATAAAAATATAACTATAAAATATATATATATATCTATATATATTATATATTATATCCTATTATTATTAAATAAAAAGTTATTATAAATAATTTTTTTAAAAATTAATGATAAAATCGAAATCAAAACCATATTCAATTTTAGTTCGATTCTGGTTTCGGAACCATTTTAAAGGTTCGGTTAAGATTTGTTTTACTACGGTTCTGGTTTGATTATACGATTCTAATGATCATGTTCATGTCCAGCTATAGGAGTAAGAAGAGAAAGAAAAAGAGAAAAATTTTGCAGGCGGGGGTAAAGATAAAGTAAAAGGTTCGCGTAAACTTTGTCATTTCCTTCAACTTTTATTGGAAAATGAGTTTTTCTGTGAGAGATCAGAGAAGACAAACTGTACTTTTAAAAAAAAAAAAAAGTTTGCAGTTTCAAGCGTGTAACGCCGTAAATTTTTTTTCCGTTTAATAGGAGCAACGTGTCACATAAATGGGAATCTACCTCAGTTAATTGCAGTATTGCAATGATAAATGTAATAATAATTGCAAGTGATATGATATGACTTCTAAAAAAGCCTTCCTTTATAGTATTTTGGAGTAGGTCTTTCAACCACCAGATCTATATGTGCTTGTTTATCTATCTTTCTCGAAACAACAGTGTAATCAAATAACCTATTAAATTCACAGTAAATTCGTTCATTTGAATTTCTTTTTTAGCCTTACACCTAGCTCTCCTACACACACACACACTAATAGATACATCAACCCATAGTTATCAAAACTAGATCAATAAGTGAATCAGTAGAGGTATTAGGTCACCGAACAATAGTTTAACCGTTAGATTAATGGATTAATTGTTGATTTAATTTATTTATATATATAAAATAAGTAATTATCTAGTAAAAAATAAATATATTTAAAACATTTACATAAGTAGAAGTATTTGGTTTAGCGGTTAGAGAGGATTAATTTACTTTATATCTAAGATTCAAATAGCAACAATTAGATTAATTTTTTAAATTTAGTTAAATGATTCAATCATTTGATTTAATATCGGTTTAATGAAAAAATCGCAAGTTTAACTAGGTTTAATTGGATCAATTGTATTTCTGGTCTAATTACAAAATTAATCGACTTCATTATTGTTCATCGATTCAATCAATCAGACTAACAGTCGAGTCCGATTATAATAACTATGCATCAACCTTTACCTCTTTCTTAACAAATCTGACCACGTCAACCAATGTTAAGTCACTAATTATTCTAAGTTTAAGAAAAAAATATATAGTATGTGAATACCTTACAATCTGCCCTTAAGTTCTTGAATGTAATTGTGCACTCATGCTATCTGCATGCTAATCGTCTTGATCTTGTATCATCCATCACAGTTTCCAAACATCTCCCCACTGCCCCTATCGTGAATCTGTCAAGTTATCATGTGTCATCACATAATTGACAGCGTCAAATCTGATATTAACATTGTTTTTTTTTTGTTTTTTTGGTAAAAATATTAACATAGTTTTTAATTCATCAAATTTTAAAGTTGAGAAAAGATACTAACTACGTCTCATAAGAATTATCACTTATTGACCTTTCACAAAGTTTTAGATAGTAAAAGAGTTAGAAGATAAAAGTATGATTGAACATTATTATCCTTAAAAATTAAAAATTTTAAATGTGACTTTTCAAGAAGAGTTTAGTAGTGTGAGGTCAAAGAGGAAATATCCATGTTAAAACTTTTTTACTTTTGTTAAGTGATATTTTGACTGGGATTATTTTAAAAGTTGACAATTTAATTGGGACAGAAGAGTAAAATTTAGGAGTGCACTTATTAAAAAATGAAAAGTGTTAACATTGTATTTAATATAAAGGAAATAGAAAGGAAAGAAAGGATATGAAAAGAAAGTGAGTGGGAAAATACAAATTTCTTTTATTTTGTAGGACAAAAATGCACTTAGGGGACGTTTGGATATAAGTCATTTGAAATTACCTTGGTGATTGGCTGTTGGTAATATCAAATGGTCATGTTGACAATTCCATATTACCATATGATTGATTAGAGACAATTTCAAATTACCTTGAAAATTGGTTACTGATAATATTAAATATCTATGTTTGGTTGTTTTTATTCTGGAAATTTCATATTATCTTCGTAATTTTATATTACTATATGATGAAGAAAATTGGTTGTTGAAGTGAGAATTCAATTACCAACTAATTCTTAAGTTTTTTGAAATTATCAATGTCATTTGACTTTTATACCTTTTTATGCTCTTATGAAACTAAGGTTTTGGATAAGAATACCCTTTTGTCTTTGTATTATTTATCTAATTCTATCTAATGGCTGAAGGTTTAGACATATTTTTATCTCTTTATGTTTGCATTATTTTAAAAAAGTTATTAGTTTTGTCACAAAAATATATTATTTTGGAATAATTAATTATTTTTTAAATTTATTTTATTTCATTTAAAATTATTTTGTATTATTATTGATAAATGTGTTAAATTACAATAATATATTACTATCATATAATCAAAACCAAAGAATATAATTTAGTAAAGAAACTCATTTTGAAACTTCATATCCCCTCAAACCAAAGAAAGTCATTTAAAGGCTCCATTATGACAACCAAATAAAAAATGTACTAATTCCTAGTCATTTTAAATTACCAGTCATTGAGATGATAATAGAATTCTCAAGATAATTTCAAATTACTTCTAACCAAACGCCCCCTCTAAAAAAAGAAATTGGAGCGAAATGGGAGGGTCAATTTCCTTAAAAGTCATTTTCGCTCAAATTGGGCAGAAATAGGAGAGAAAGAAAGTGGTTGTTGAGTCCTATACATGAAAATAACTATTACACCCTTACAATTTATTTCTAATTACAAAATTTACTATTATAAATAAAAGATATTGGAAGTAAATCTTTAACTAAAAAGTAAATAATGGTAAAATGTCATATTAATTAAAATAAATTTTCTTTCTTTCCTATTTCTTAGTTATACCAAACAAAAGAAATAATTAATTTTTTTTCCTTCGTATTTCTTTCCTTACTACTAAACATGAGAAAGAAACTATAATGCTATGTTTGGTATATGAAAACATTTTCTGTTTTCATTTTCTAAAAAATACAAAGAAATCACCATCTAAGATATGTGTATGTTATAGAAATATATCATGTTTTAGAAAATGAAAATCAAAATGAATCTAAAATTGGGAACAATTTTTTTAATCTCATTTCTAGGTCAATTTTCATTTTCATTTTCTAAAACATGTATACATTTCTCCTTACAACATTTTAGATTGTAACTTTTTTGTATTTTTTAGAAAATGAAAACAGAAAATACTATCTCATACCAAACATAGTCTAAATTGCTTTTCTTTTCCTGTCTATTTCATTTCCTCATCTATTTTTTTTCTTACTATTTTCTTCCCTCCTACCAAATATTAGTTAAGGGTGAAAACGGGTATTTAATCAAAAAAGTTGCGTTAATAATATATGAGATAACCATTTCCAACACAATAGTATTCAATAACCGCCAACGATTTGGTTACAACAACCCTTTGTTATAAAAAATGTTTCGTGCCCAAGTATTTAGTTAGCGAGAATATATTTTATTCATAATTTTACTTGGATATGCCAAAATTAATCATTCAATACCACGGACTGGGTAAGGCTTGAGGAAAGATGATTGGATCCAAAAGGTTTATAAGCGAGGTAAAATAATTATTATACAGTTGCTATCATTATGAAGACTTGATATTTAGTTTTATTGTCCTGGATAAGTACAGAATCGTGAACAATGCTCATTGGCATCATTATTCAACAACGTCGGCTCTGTATTTCTTATATACATGCATCTGAAAAAAAAAATTGGGGATTAAAAATTTGGGACTGCCTTCGTGCAAATGTTTCACGTTCTTATTCTGTGATATATATATTGTCATGATCAGGCAAGCATAGGTGATTAATATTGTTACTATTTATAATAATTACAATAGAAGTTTTAGCCCAAAAAAAAAGCCCTTTTCTTTCGGTTTCCACTTTCAACTTTCTAAGTGGTTTCGTATATAATATATACATAAATTAAATCCGCGAGGGTCGCTAATATAATATAAAACCTCATAGCAACCGTGTTGACTGTTCCTTTACGGAGTTTGAAGGTTCAATGACGAATACAGATTCTATATAATATTGCCTAGGTTTCCCCCGAAAGATTTTTTGTTTTGGAGGCAACTTGTATAATTTTAATTCTCTACCAAACAAAAATTCTTACTTTAAGTTAATAATTGAAAGTTAGAATAAATACAAGTTGCCCAGTAAGATACAGAGTATTGATGAGAAAGGATTCAATAATAACATCGACTTTTCCTTCCTTTTCTTTTTCTTTTTCTTTTAGTATAATTAGCAAATGGTTCGTGCACTTCGTTGCGAGAAATTAATATGTACATTATATATAAATAATCGTATATGTTTATATGTCTATTTATATGTATGTATTTAAATGTGTATATATACCATAAGTAAATTAATGAAAATTTATGCATATACAACATATATATAGTTTAACACTAACAAATCTCAAAATAATAGAAAATCAAAAAAAGACCAAAACTCATAAGGTATAAAAAAAATCCAAGAAAAAAATCCAAAACTCAAAATATATAAATTTCATCCCCACTTCTATAGATCTCACTAAAACATATTGGAATATCAGATAAGTTCCACTTAACCCATTTCATAAATAGCATAAGATAGTCTCAAAATTAAAAAAATGATGAGTAATTGTCATTTCTAACTCAACTTTAAGTAATATTATATGTATACATATATATATATGTATATTATATGTATTTATGTGTGTGTATGTATATATATATATATATTAGTAGCATTTATAATATATAATAGTATTTATATATAATAATATAATAATGATTGTATATGTGTATGGGGTCCCACCATTTTAAGAATAGATTAAAAAAATAATGGAATGTAAAATAACTAAAAGTCCATAGTAGAAAATAGATAGAAAAAGAAAATTTGAGATAAAATAGGTAATTTTGTAAACTTACATAATGTAGTATAGATATAGTAGTATAGATTTCTCATTCAACTTTAGTAGTATTGTATGTATGTATATGTATATATATACATATTATATTGTATATGTGTATGTATGTACATATATATATATGTATGATAGATATGTGTGTGTCTATATATATACACTATTATATTAAATATATATTAATATTAATATTAGCATATTATATAATATTTATTTAAATAATAATGATTATGTATAAGTATGTGGGTCTCATCTTTTTAAAAATAGGAAAAAAAGAAAGGTGGCATGTAAAATGACAAAAAAACCATTAGAATCAATAGATAGAGAATGAGAATTAAGATAAAATGGGTATTTTTGTAAATTCACATTATTTTTTTATATAGTAGTATAGATTATAGGTATTCGTATTTACTTAACGGTTTACGACTAATTCCATTCGAGTCTTGTTAAACCCCAAATGATGGAAAACTTTCTCAAACTTATTTTCTCCATTCACAAGACTCGAATCCAAAATTTTACTTGAAGGGCATTAAACACCTTCCATTCAATCCAATAGGTGTTAGTTGCGTCTTTTTCTTTCAAGTACTATGAGAAGGAACCTAGAAATTAAGTGTGCACATACATATGCTAGTTTGTGGTTTGTTTCATGGCACCTTAATTAACAACCTTAATTAATCTTTTTATTGATACTAATGACCAGTATAGTAACATATTATTTGGTTCGCTTAATAATCAATTATATATAAACTCAAATCAAAATTATTAGTTATGTTTGATTATATACGGTACATTTCTCTCCTCAACAATTATTTCATAAATAAATGAAACAGTAAAGTCAGGTATTATAAGATTTAATCCTTATCAAATCAATTTTTCAGTTTTGTGGTCGCTCTTTTTACTTTACCCGTTTCTTGAATTCTACTCGTTAAACTCTTTTATGCTATAAATCAAAATTTCCTTTCAAGAAAATACTAAAATTGCTATACGGGTAACATCTATTTGGTGGTTAATTTCTAGTTTTTCAACAAAATCCACATTCGTTGAAGCATTGCCATAGGAGTCTACGACAAGGTGAAACTTGAAAGCCCTTGTTTGAAAAGGTGGGCTGTCTTCTAGGGAGGAAAGAGAGATGTTTTCTCAGACCCAATGGCAGTTGGGCCTAATTTATTGCACCCAAATAAAATGCTCACAAACAAGAAGAAGCCTCAATAAGGGCCTATTATTCCTCTCAGGAATGTCTCTGTTTCACAATTCTCTGCTTGTTTTCTCAAAACGAACCATGAAAGAATGCCAATTAATCCATAGATCTTTCGGTCTTGTGTTTGTTGCTAACTGCTGGAATATTATTCAACTGCTACCGATGGCCTAAAGGAAGAATATTGAAACTTATTTAGACGCTTTCAACTTGTAATTAGAGGCCAACTAATTTTTGGTTAGTTGAAACTGCAATATCTGATGATTTGGGTGGGTGAAAAACGGGTAATTTTATCCTTAATTGAGGAAACCAAATAGCAACAAGTATGAACTTCTGTTTCATTGCTTCTTCTATCTTCAGAAAATTCTCATTTCATTTTATAAATTCCCCTATGTATATATAGTCAGTTGGTCACTGTTGAGTAGAATGAGAAAATTCCTGCAGACTTGTAAATTTTCAACTACCTAAATTAATCAAACCAAACACTTAAAAAGTAGTGCGAGTACTCAAGGAAGAAATAAGCATTTTTCATGCACGTGCACAAGGAAATTTCTCTAAAATGGTTCTACCAATTAAAATTTAAAATTACAATAGCCATTCACCGAACACATAAAAATGTAAAATGTACATGGATGGATATAGGAATTATTATTTCATATGTTATATATCCGTGAAATTTTTAAATTCCACAAACAGTATTAAAAGAATATAACACATATTCCATTATTAAATAAATTAAATAATTATTATTTAAAAATATACCTTATAAATAAATTTATTAACCCTTGGTAGAGTCGAAAACCTCTTACAATGAGATAATTTTTCTAATATAAATCATAGAAAATCCTAAAGTTTTTCTTATATATAAAATTCCTTGGATAAGGATACAACTCATTTGAACACGATGCCACAATGTTTTACCGTCCCCAGACCCCAAAGCAAATTCCACTTTCCCATTCTTCTAGAATCCTTAATCACTCTCCAAAACATTCCCAAAATGTGAACAATAATCTTCTTCTTTTGTCATTTGAATCATGACACACGAATATTACATTAATTAATTAATCCTTCTACTGCAAAATGCATGATGACCAAAACGAACACTTTGGCATGCAATAGGAGTTAGCGCAACCGATAAAGATTTAAATTTATGATAGAAGGTAGCATCATGATTCAAATCCTTATGATCTTTCATTGATAGGTGATTTATAAATTTGATAATTTTATTATTATTACTATAAAAAATGTAAATTCTTAAAGGGGTTAACAATTACTTGTCTTAATCTTGAAGATATATCACCTCTCCTATTCTTAAAATCAACTTTTATCAATAAAAAAAACTTTTTTATATATACAAATCTACTAATATTCGGTAATTACATTAGATTTCGATTAATTTAAAAATGAATAATGTTAAACCCTAATAAAAGAAAAATTCTTTAAAATTTATTTTCTCTTCTATTTAAAATTCACTTTTTCTATTTATAAGATTCGAATGAATATGAATCCTTAAGGGAGAATAACGAATTTCTATCATTTGATCCGGCACGTGTTGATAACAACAAGAAAAACCCAACAGCGTTTGATGCCAATATGAAAAGCCAACACCTTGGAAACTATGACCATCTGACTAATCGGTTGATAACCTTGCCGGCTGCGGCTCGCACGGAGTCTCCTTGGCCTCCGGTTCCTTTGACTTCGGTTAGATTGAACCATTTAAACGAAATTCAGCCCCAATTTTGGCCAACCAAATCTTTTCATACTCTCTAGAACGGGGCCCTATGACAGTATAAGTCTGTAGGAAAACGCGGTTCCACAACTTTGATTACTGAATTTTCTTTCTTCCTCCAATGAAAGAAAAGTCAAACTAGAAAACCCTTTTATTATTACCATATACTACTAATAAAATACAATATTAATGATTTTACCCATAAAAAATAAATTGTTTAAAGCTTGATATCGCACCAGTAGTTATTTGTTTCTAATTCCACCCCAAAAAGAAAACAAAAGATATGTTTGTATTTAACGATCGATCTGCAATTCTTATTCTTTGGATTAAGATTATTGGTTTTGTTCGATGTTGATGTAAGTCTGTTTGTATATTGAAGGGTTTTTTTTCTTTTCATTAATACTTGAAGTTGCCAGATTATTATAATTAAAAATTTAATTAATATTCACTTTTTGGGTGAAAATTTGTTGTTATTACAACAAAGCTACTATGTAACAGTAATATGTTTCTTATATGAATATTTTAACACAAATACCTTATCTTGTTTGAGAACATTTCAAACTATATCTCAAATTAATTATTATGCTATAAAGGTTTTATTAGCTTTATTTTTTCTCTATAGGGCTTTATTTTTTTAATTCAATTGTTTGGTCACCCAAACCATCATCACAGCCTGTCCTAGAGAATTTTTTTAGGTTAAAAACATTAAAACCAGAGAAAATTCTGCCTACCTTCTTCTTCTTCTTCTTCTTTTTCCCCTTTTTTCTGCTTTCAAAATTTAAAATTAAAAAGTATTTTCTTAAAAAAAAAAAAGTCCAATTTGATTCTAAAGAGTACCAAGAGGCTGACGCAAAGCCAAAATTGAAAAAGGAAAAACAAAAACAAAAACAGAAAAAAAAAATCACGAAAAAAACAAAAGCAAGCCCTTCAACCAAGTCCAAGAGAAAGCGCAGAAAGGAAGAAAATTAAAGTCATTCTTCATATAAATAAATAAATAAATATATACAAGCATACTGCTACATCAATCTCTCTCTCTCTTCTCTTCCTGGTCTCTTTTGTTCGGTAAGATCCTCAATCTCAAAACCCTTCAAAGAGTCTGCTTTTCTTTTGTTTGGTGAAGTGGGGTTTTGGTGGTTTGATCACCTGGGACAAGAGCTGTTATTCAAGCTTGCTCCTTTATCTCAATTACTATCAAATCGCTTGATTTTCTTTCTGGGTTTTTATTTACTATTCTGGGTTTCTTGTTTCTCTATGATAAGTATGGTATCAGAGGATGTACATACTTTCTGGTTAATTCTGGGCTTGAATTTCTGTGGTTTGATTGATTGGCATCGTTGTTGTCAAGTTCTTGTTTTTAAACAGATGGTTATTATTTTTATGGAATTTCACTTGCTATATTTTCAATTGCAATTAGCTGTACTGATGATCGTGTTCAAGTGCTGATTTTTTATGATTGTTAACTTATTAATTTGATCCGATCTTCAGTTTCTATAATCAAAGTGATAAACTTTGCCTCAAATTTATGGTATTGAGTTCTTTTGTGATTGATTTTGGCTTAGGCTGTGCCTATAGAATAACCAGGGCTTTGGTACTTTCCGTCAGAGGCAGGCAGTCATGGCTAATAGTGCGGCAGCATGTGCTGAGAGGGCCACTAGTGATATGCTGATTGGTCCAGATTGGGCTGTAAACTTGGAGCTGTGTGACATTATAAACATGGATCCAGGGTATCATTCTCTTTCCAGTTTGGGCTTTGCTAATTTCTTTTCTTTTATACATTTAAGTACCTACTATGATGGTGATTTGGGAATTTCAGTTTTGTTATTTATTTGGAAGCAGAAGTCTTTGTTTCCTGGATTATGTTGAATAGTGGTATAAGTTATGCAATGTGGGCTACCTTGGAAATTTCCAAACTAGCAGGTCTTGTTTCCTGAAGAGCCATTCTAATCACATTTAATTTGTTTCAGGTCAAATTTGTCAAACAATGCTTCTTTGCCTAGCATAATATATCTAATACAACAGATTTTTAGTGCACTTTTAATATTTGGGGGGTTGGGGTGAGTTTGACACCACTGGGATTCAGTTGTTGTCAAATAAGTAAAGAGTGGGGCTTGATAGATCCTGGGGTTAACTTCAGTTGTTCTGAAACTGAGCCAAGAAAGGTGGTAAGGAGAGGTTTTTGGATCTTTCAAGAGTGGTACCCTGTGTAGCTTGCTGGAGAAGAGGAAGAGGAATTTTAGGAAAAAATATATGCCATGCAGGTACGGAGGAGGGGATGGAGAGAGGACGAGACTTTTGAAATCTTGTATGTGGTGTGGCTTGAAGTGAAAGAAGAGGAGCTGTAGGGCATACTTATTTGCCAAATTGAGAAGAATGGTGGCGAAGAGAGAAGTTTCTGCATTATCCATACTTGTATATACTCTTTGGTTTCTTTTAGCTTGACTTTGGAAGTAAAATAATTGAATAGGTGAGTCAAATGCTAAAACGGATACTCTTATTAGACGTCACATACAATGCCCTGTAACGTAGGACCTATATGCTGCAGCCTTGCTATCTTGTCTCTAGGAAGTTACTTATGTGTTATATATTTCCATATGTCACTTTTAAGTTCTCATTCTTTCCTCTAATTCTCTATCTCTGACGATCCTCTTGTATGAAAGTTGCATGGTTATCCTGCTATTGTGTTGAGATCAGTACTGCCTCATTATAACTTAAATTTGGCCACGTATTCACATTCCTGGTGCGGGGTGATCCTGAACTTACCAGGACTGCAATTAAAGTTGTGGTTGAGTCTATTGACATTATCTATATGTCCATTGCAGACAAGCTAAGGATGCTTTGAAGGTCCTCAAGAAGCGTCTAGGCAGTAAAAATCCAAAAATACAGCTACTAGCTCTTTTTGTGAGTTGCATGTTCCTTCCTTTGTTCAAATGTCGCAGATATAGCTCTTTTAAATTTTTATTCAAAGTTAACTCTCATGGTGTAACAATATTATATGTAGGTTGTCTTAACAATGTACATTAATCATGTTTTGCCTAGTGACTATTAACTTGGTACCATCCTGTCTATTTGATATGGTGATAAAAAAATATATATATATATATATCTAACATATGCTATATTGGTTCAGGTATTGGATTCTCTTAGCAAAAATTGTGGTGAGCATGTTTTTCAGCAGATTGCTGAGCGAGATATCTTGCATGAAATGGTTAAAATAGTAAAAAAGAAGGTGCCTTATCTTCATCTTACCCGCTTTAGCTGGCATTTTATTTTTTTAAAATTTCCCCTTTTCTGGTACTTACCACATGTATGCTTCCTTTTGGTTTAACTGTGCAGCCTGACTTGAATGTCAGGGAAAAGATACTTATTTTAATAGACACATGGCAAGAAGCCTTTGGAGGACCTGGGGGGAGGTATCCTCAATATTTTGCCGCATATAATGAATTACGGGTAAATGTTCTATACTGCCTTTATGTGCCCCTCCTTTCTTTTCTTGGCTCTTCATAAGCATTTATTTTTCCTTGCATGAAAAATATTGAGCGCATGCTTTTTGTGCCTGAATATGTCTGGTTCAATGTTTCCTGCACTAATGCATGCTAGACAAAACTTATAATTTATTTTACGTTATGTTTTGAGCATAGAGAAAACAGGTTTTATTGTCTGGTTTAAAATGATGTGGTGGAAAACCAGAAAATGATATCTCCTTACCTTTTCACATTCTTTACTTTATATTTTCCTGAAAAATGAACCGTGTATGTGTGTAAAACTGTTAATGTATAACCCAGGGCTCTGGTGACTGAAAGGGCTTCTACTATTTGATATTTTGTAACAATATTTGCAAATTTTAGGGATTTAAAGTTATTTTATCCATGTGAGATATGCATTTTAATTATTAATCATTTCCAAAGAAATCCAATTCTCATCAGCAAAAGAAAAATAAAACAAAGGCTAGGAAATGCATTAAGATAGGTTTTGTGCAAAATTAGCTTTATACCCTTATCATCATGATTTTGAGAAAACAGTAATTCCAATATCACAAGGTTCTGCTTAACTTTTTGATATATTTTTCTCAACATGGTTTCCTTTTGACTTAATTTTGGTAGTTTCCATCCAAAGAATTGACATTCATTGATTAGGTTTGTATCCTCCTGCTGCAGTTTCTTTGTTTTTATTGACGCATAAATTGCATCATTTGTTTGACATATCTGGCTACAGCATTCCTCTTTGCTGTTCTGTATTCATACAATTCTGTTGGGTAGTGTTGTTATGGATTAAAATACAAATGTAAAAAAGAGATGAATCACTTTATGTACACCCAAACGCAGACACACACACTATTTTTGTTACATCATGATTCTTCTCTCCTGACCTCCTAACTTTATTACCTTGTTTTTTGTCTTTATTGCATTTTTCTTCGAATGTTGCTTGTAGAAAATTTGGTGTTGTAATTTGTATATTGACTTCTTAGATGTGTCAATAATAAAAAACCATTTGCTTGTAGCTAATGCCATTTGGAAAGTCAAATTTCTGTTCTAGTGTTCCATTAATTCATAACTGTAGAAGTTAATCCTCCCCACTCTGCCTCCTTTTTATTCTTTTTCAGGCTGCTGGAGTTGAATTTCCTCCTCGAGAAGAGAATACTGTTCCACTATTTACACCACCTCAGACCCATCCAGTAAGTCACCACCCTGCTTCAGCATATGAGGATGCTGCTATTGAGGCCTCTCTACAGTCTGATGCTTCTGGCCTCAGGTACGATCTGTGCTTCTGCTATCACATTCTGGTTGTGGCCTCAGGTACACTATGATGCTTATGGCCTCAGATTGTATTCTGCTTGGGTCAGATCTCTTGTCTTGCTTGTGATGCTATATTTTTTTTGGTTAGCTATAAATGTAAATTATCTGTGAATAAGTGACGGTTGTATTTTTACACGTATCAATCATCAATGGATAAGCTAGGTTATATACATTACAACTTGCATAATTATCTAAAGTCTATTGTGTGTTCCTCGTCATGTTCAATTTATGCATAAACTATAATAATGTCAAAATTTGAATATTCGAATTTATTTTTTAATCAATCTTATGCTGATGGGGTACATTTTGTATAAACCTTGATAGATTATTGTAGTCCGCTTAAAAATATTGTTATCGTTACCTTTCATATTTCAGCTTGGCGGAGATGCAAAATGCTCGTGGACTAGCAGATGTATTAATGGAAATGCTTAGTGCCTTAGATCCTAAGACCCCTGAGGTAAAAACTTTTCCTGCAATTCTATGATCATGCTTGTCACTAGAGCCGGCAAAACCTAACCGGAGAACAGATACCCGACCCAACCCGATTTGACCAAACAGTCAACAAACCCGAACTCGAAATGACCCGAATCTGAAGTGACCCGAACTCGATTAATCTGAGAAGTTAACCTGAAATGACTCGAATTTAAAAGAAAATGCATTTTCAAAATTTTCAAAATAGTAACTCAATTAAAAATAAAAGTTTAATAATATAAAATACTAGCAAACAACAATTAATAAAATTTAATACTTTCAAATTATTTTTAGTTTTTTATCAAATATTAAGTCGAGTATATGTATGTATCATGCATCGATATTTTATTAGTATTTTTTGATGGAAACTTAATTATTACTTATGACTAAGATTTAAAAACAATAAAAGAATTTATTTGTACTATTATAAGTAGAATTAGATTAAATTTTTATGTAATTTAAATATCTATACTTTAATATTTTATAGTTGATATAAAGAACTATCAATTATCATATAATATTTTAATTATTATTTTTATATTAATATTATATAATATTTTAAAAAATAACCTACGGATTTAGTGACAAGCCAAGCAAATTAAATTAGATTTCAATTGAATGTCCCTTAAAGATCGCCTAAGTGGAATTTTGAGTTAAAAAAAATTGATATTTACAATAATATCGACTTATTTATTACTTAAAAAAAAGAAATTCAAAATTAATATAATTTTTAGATTTTGTTATGTCTCATATAGAATTAAGAATTAATAATTATAATTTTCATTTGTACATATTGTAAATTGGAGGATTAAGACTACTTCAATCATTAATTATCAGCAATTAGAAAATTTCATTTAAAATTGAATATTTGAATTTTTACTTAATTAGAATAAATTGCTAATTGGATAAATTGCTAAAGACTAAAAGTTAAAAATCTAATTAGTAATAACATGATTTTTTAAATAAATTCAGAATCTATGTAAAAAAAAAAAAAAGAGAAGTTAATATCTTGTCGGAAATGACACAAAATAGAAATCTAGGTGTCAAATATAAAAAAAAAAAAACTCAAATAATCCATGTTGAATTTGAAATAACTCAAACCCCAAAACCGGAATGACCCAGATCCGAACCCAACCCGGACACGAACCCGATATGACACGACATTCAAACGATCCGAACCCAACCCGGATCCAAACCTGAAATGACCCGAATTTCTTTTGACCCGAAACTGATCCCACCCGAATGACCCGAACCCGAATCTGAACCCAACCCGACTTATCCATCGGCCACCTCTACTTGTCACATTATCTATGCTGTTCTAGTTTTTCTAATTTGCTTGCCGACCCCCAATTATTTTATAATAGATTTCCTCTTATCCTTAATAGAAACATTATGATTTTGCAAATTTTGAGCCGTACAAAACTGTTATTTGCTCTGTTGCTGCTTCCTTCTGAATGTAAATCTTGTTTTTCTTCCCTACCACAGCATCTTAAATGGATTCTCTCTGTTGATTATATTACAAAAGTAATCAGATTATCTCAGTAATTTATGTTATTTGATCCCATGTGCATTGATATATGTCTGGGTGTAAAAGGATCTAAGTTCAGGGACTCTATTTTAGGTCATCCAGTTTTATGAGCTTATTGACCTAATCTGCCGTTACAAAAGTTAGCAAAAAATAATCCTAATGCATGCCGGGTGATTAAATTAATAAATATTGTTTACGTGATCCAACTTTAATGACTAGTCCTTACTGTTCTGGTCTTGCGGCAGGCTGTGAAGGAAGAAGTGATTGTTGACCTTGTTGATCAATGCCGTTCTTACCAAAAACGTGTCATGCTTCTTGTGAATAATACTACGTAAGCATCTGTTTAAATCTTCAACTGATTTTACTCTTGTTAGGTAGAAAAATGCTGACAATGGATTTTTCCTTTTCAGAGATGAGGAACTTTTATGTCAGGGGTTGGCACTAAATGATAACTTGCAGCGTGTTCTTCGCCGGCATGATGATATTGTGAACGGAAACACTGCTACCATAGGAGCTGTGGCAGAAACTCCTGTTGTTCCACTTGTTAACGTTAACCATGAGGATGATGAATCAGAAGATGAATTTGTGCAGCTGGCTCACAGGTGACTTTCTCATGTTTTGCTTCCTTCACCCAACTCATTTTCCTTTTAAACATTTTTCTGCTAGTTTGATAGATATATTTTTGCTGCGTACCAGAATAGCCTCTTCATTTTGAAACCATAACAAACTGTGTCAGAAATTTCTAGCTCTACAAGTTCATCTACCCAGCCTAGCACATGGAATTGGTCTAGGGACGCTTTACCACTTTACATTGATGTTTTTTTTTAATCGGAGGAACATATTATAGATATCAACTTAATGAAAGTATATAACCCCCCCCCCCCCCCCAAAAAAAAAGGACCAAATGGAAGTAATAGCCGGATTGTATGGATGAAAATATAGCAGTTTTCCCTTATTTGTTTATTCTCTAAAATGCATATGTTTTCTTAACGCATAAAAGACTCTTTTGAGTGTGTTCTTAAGATTTGAGTAACTTGTGGCAAGGCTCTCCGTACTCTTTTCCTTTATAATTTTTTTGCTTTTAATCTAATTTAATGAAAATTTATACTCACTTATTACAGATCATCAAGGGATACTTCCCAAGGACAGGGCAGGAGAGCCCCTAACAATGAGCCTGGGCGAGTTGGTCAACTTATTCCTCCTCCACCCTCGTCAAAAAGGCCAGTTGCTACAAATGCTAGCATGGTTGATTATCTTAGTGGTGATGCCTACAAATCTGAGGATTCCCCTGTGACTAGAGAACCTACACCTTATACAAACTCCTCACCCCCGATGATCTCAACTGTGGCTCCAACATCACCTCCTTCCCGTTCTGTTGACTCTGGATCCTCACCTGTGTTCAGTGGACAGCCGATTTACGACAAACCAAGTTCCTTAAGCAAATCTGCTGATGCCGAGCAGCTTCCTCCAGCTCCCTGGGACACTCCGTCGGGAAGCCTACCACCACCACCATCAAAGTATAATCAGAGACAGCAGTTCTTTGAGCAACAACACGGTTATCTTGGTGGTGCTCCTCACTCCAACAATGGATCTGGTTCTTCTTATGACGGGTTGGTGGGAAAAACTCAAAATCTCTCCCTTAATTCGTCAACCCCAGCCAAACAAGTAAAACCAGAAGATGCTCTCTTCAAGGACCTCGTTGATTTTGCGAAAGCCAAGTCATCTTCATCATCCAAACCCAATAATAGGT
Source organism: Microcos paniculata (assembly GCA_030664755.1). Classification (NCBI taxonomy): domain Eukaryota; kingdom Viridiplantae; phylum Streptophyta; class Magnoliopsida; order Malvales; family Malvaceae; genus Microcos; species Microcos paniculata. Next base: position 24,029,243 of record CP131461.1, read on the forward strand.
CGTTTTGATCATGCGGAGTAGTCAGCTTGGTTTTGGGTGGTACAGAAGTACAGATTGTGAACAGTTGTATTAGCTAATACTAGTAGGTTTTTTGTATTAGATTATGAGGTTTCATGTTATTAAATAAATAAACATGGGTTTACACATTGCTTATGGTTTGTCTATGCTGTTTATTGGTTTAATTTTGAGACCAACTGCTTATTGGATATATTCTTATATATGTATGTTATACATATTTTAATTAATTACTGGGTGTATCATTTTTTTGTTACTTTTCTTTTTCAAGTTGATTCCTCTTCCTTGCTAATGGCTACAACCCCGCTGCCTTCCAGACATGATTATGGAGCAAATTAGTTTATAGTTTTTAATGAAGTAAAATTGTATACAAAATTAATTAAATTCGATGTATACCTACAGAATTACTATACCTCTTAATTTTTTTTTAATTTCTTTAAAAAAATGATGAATGTGCTACTAAAATGCAGATATTTATAAGCTCACGCAAGAAGTAACTCATCCACAACTATCCCTATAAACTTAACCTGATTACTATAATTATGATCATTTATTTCTTATATTTGGGATGAATAGAACACTTAAAAGATAATAAAAAGGGTCATATAACTATTCCTCAAAAAAAAATAAAAAAAAAGAAGGGATCATTACTAATGGTCGCATTACATAACAAGAAGTCAAAGCAACATTATTAATTATTTATTGTTGGTCATTTGATCACTCATGAAGCTTCTGCTACAGCCAGCAGCAGAAAGAACCAGAAACTCGTGAACATATAAAATATACATATTTTCTATAGAGAAAGGGAAGGAAAACGGCTAACTGTTGTTGTTGCTGCTGCTGTTGTTGCTAAGAAGGTGATGACCAATGAAGAATAGGGTTGCTAGCTTCAGTTTTCTATACAAAAGGGCAAACATCTTTCTCTTAATTCTTCCTCTTCTTGATGATGATCTTTTCTTCTTCGTATTCTTCTTCCCATTCCTCCTGCATTCAACATCTCTTTCACACTCCATTGTCGACTCTTTCACCTCAATATTCATTCTCTTATCCATTTTCAGGTGAAGAGACTGAGAAAGCAAGGAGAGAGAAAATATATAATACTCTCCTATGTGTGTGTATATATATATATACACACACATACATGGAGGGATAGATTTACACTTATCTTATAATTTAATGTACGATTAATATTTTAACAAATTGACCATTGGATTTAATAAAACATTTAAATTTATTATACACGTAAAATTTCAAGTTAATCTGATATTTTTATAATATCAATCTAGACTAATATTTTTTATCGTTTCAAAATATTTTTAATGATGAGAAATTCGATCACATTAAAACAAATGCCCATATTTTTAAATACGCTTTCATCGGAAATATTACGCAAGCATGTTATAATATGTCGCATAGTATAATATTTTTGTATGCGAGGAACCTTCCTCCCACTTTCACACTTTCATGCCTTTGTATATATATACACACACACGCACTTAGGGAAAGCTTATTAAAGAGTACCTATATAGATCAGCATAATTCATGTACAAGGGAAAAAAAAAATAAAAGGAAATACCGAAATTTAATAAACGTCATCACTCATGAATAGATTTTGTTGGCAACGACATGAGTAATACTCTTTGTTCTTCTTTGTGTCGGTTTATTGCAGAAAGCTAATCTGTGATTCCCACTAATTGAAAGCTGTCAATTTCTTCGCTTGACAATTCTCTGATCCACTTGGACCACTGGCTGATCCACCTGGACCACTGGTTGCTCATCTTTTGAAATTATATAGGTTGAGAGCCGTTCGCAGCAAGTAGGTCAAATTTTATTTATTATAGTTGTCCATACTTACATTTATCAAGTAGTATATACGAAATGAAGAGATCGAGAGAGCGAAATTAATAGCATAGAGTTTGACAGACCCTTTGCATTAGCATGCACGTATGGCTAGGGCTCGATCGATGCATATATATGGATATTTTCTTTTTTTAATACATAAAAGGTAAGGAAATGGATCTACATATATAGGGTGGAGTGGGAGGTTTCGAATCCTTATATAGATTTCATCCTCTAACCATCTTAATCGAAGGGAGAATTCAAATAAATGTATATATTTAATTAGCCCCAATTTCAATGTTGTTTTTTGCTCAATTTATTTTTATGTTATAAAACGAAACTTAGATGTTCATCATCTGTCATTCAAAAACTTCCCCTTCCTCCAAATAAAAAGAGAAAAATGTTAGTACCCAAAACGGAGGAGATATGGATATTTAATTACTAACAAACAACAGCTTACTTTTCGTGGGGTTGGTACTTTTGTCACCATTCACCTGCATAGATGGCTCAACATGCTTCAACCTTCGTAGTAACACTGTAAAATAGTAATTTCCATTCTTCCCTTCGGCCTTCTCTCACCCTGGTAAGTTTGAGCCTCTCCGACCTTTATTTTTCCGAAGTTTCACTCTTTTACTTCGTAATTTGCTATGTATCTCAACTATATCATTCTTTTGGTTTTCTCCCTCACGGTAAAAAGGCAAAAACTCAATCAGGCCAAGCCAGAAACTACAGCATAGAGAGACAAAATTACATGGTCTTATGTATCCCACGCGAAACAAACAGTTTTGATAAAGAAATATGGAAGGTGGATGTAGCTAGCAACAGTGGCTAGCTAGAAGGCGAGGATCGGGTTCGGACGATGTCATTTCGGAGCGTCAGCTTTCACATTTTAATTTCGTGGATCTCCAACTGCATCTTCGTAGATTAATCTCATCTTAAGCATATAATGGAGAGAGAAGGAAGCTTCGGTTGATGAGAATTAAAAAGATAGCAGGAAGTTTCCAAAGCTAACTCTCTAGTGCAATATTTGTGCAACTGTGGGTGATTTCTTAGAGACGGAACCTTCACTTCACTTTCATGTACTTTTTCATGAACTTCCATGCTAGCTAATACTTTACAATCGCACCAAAAAAGATCGTTATCTACATTAATTTGTCGTCGACGAGAAAATTAATATCTGCCACCAATATATATTCTTTTAGAGATCTTGGTAGTTGGTCCATTTGCAAATCTTCCATGCCATGCGTGTAGAAATTTTTTAATATTAATGTTGGTGTTGGTGTCCCAAACTAAAACTAGAGAAAGTCCTCTCTCTTGTCATTTGTATGCTCTACGTTTTCCTTTTATAGCTTATTCTACCTGTCTAGAATTAATCTTTTCCCTGTTATTATATGGATGTTATATAGTTTGATAATTCTAGTGGGAACAAAAGTCCCATATTGGTTAGTGAAAGGCTAAAAGAGTGCCTTATAATGACATGATCTTTGTTATATACTGTCCTGTGATTGGGAAGCTAATTTGAATCTTGGTCCATCTAAAAAGCTAGCTCATATACTAGACTTGGAATTTTTTCAATTTTTTGTTCCTTCATCAATATATAAAACTACTTAGATAGCCAAGTAATATTGCATTCAAAAAAGTCTTATACACCTCAAAGCCTTCTATTTAATTTTCGGTTTCTTAAATTTCTTCAACAATGGATTGATGAAGGAGCAATGAAATTAATATATACAAGGATAAATGAAGAAAATTATATAATGTATGATATGCGAATAATGCACGTATATATATTGATCATCATCATTAACCTATGTATAGAACATACGTATATATACTTTCTTCATCATTCCTTTTGAACTTACTTAATTTCCTTATGGTTTAATATCTAATTTGATCCTTGAACCATACAAAAAAAGACAAATTAATTCCTGAACTTTTATTTGAGGTAAATTGGTCCTTATATTTTTATTTTGAAACAGATTAGTGCCTAGATGAAAGAAAACTTAATGGAAACTGTAAAAAATCAAGAACCGTAGCTTTTATTTTTGAATTGAAAACTCGACATGATAAAGCTATGACAGTGTCAGATAAGGGATCAAATAGTTTATGAGTGGTTAAGAGGCATACCTTAAGTATTTACTTAAAACAACAAAACCCTTGGTGACCTGGGTTCAAGGAGTGCTGCATGTATATTGGTATTCGAATTTGTGAGGGCCAAGGCACAATACCTTTGGTGGGTGGGATAGACCCAACACCATTCGTAAGCCTGGTGGGTAAGGCCCACAGGTTGGCGAGGCTATGGACGAGGTCTTGGCTTGCCTGGAGAGTGCTTGGGGTACAACTCTTAGAACCAACAACATTTTGATAGATATTACTATCATTTATACTTGACTTTTTAAACATTATGCTATATATCACATGACATAGAATAGATATTTTGATTTATACATTTTACGAGTTTAAGTAAGTCGTTTTATATATCCTATAATCTTAGGTTTGGTAGTTTTATATATTTTATAAAGGTTAAGGTGGACCAATTTATATCATGTATGTGTTTAGGTAATTTTATATATTATAATTATAGATGAGTCATTAATTTTATATATCATATGAGTTTAGGTGAATCATTTTATATATTATATGAGTTTAGGTGAATCGTTTTATGTATTATGCAAGTCTAAGCTTGTTGTTTATATAAGCTCCATCTAGCATAACACTGAAATTGAAACAGTGAAATTAGTTGTAATTGTGAGATTGAAATTGTAGCTATGAGAATGAAACTAAGAGTGAGAAAATGAATTTGGTAAAAATAGTGGTAGCAATGGGATGATAATAAAAAATGGCCATTAAAAGTATAATTAAAGGGGTAAAATAGAAATAAAAAATTAAAAAAATGTTTGCAACATTTGAAAAGCTTAAGTGATAGACCTCCAATATGATGAAACGCTAATTGACCTAAATTTTTATAATTTTTCATATTTATATAGTACCAAAGAAATATAAATTGCTATTTGTTGGAGGCTTTTTCTAGTTAGAGACATGTGACTTGGCAGGTAGAATTACAATGCCAAGTCACGTGTGAGGTGGAGATCCCAGTTAGACAAGACTCAGCAAAAGAAAGTGAGGCTGGTCTGGACTACCTTTGTTCTAGGCTTCAATCGAAAAGAAGGAAATCAAGGCCCTTAGTTAAAGTTGTAGGAAATGGGTTGAGAAATCTATTCTCTTTCCAGCTTAAGGCACAACCATCGTAGATATGAGGGACTCCAGCAGCTATCTTTGATATTGGACTTAACAACTAACTCCAGTAGCAAGCGTGAGGAAGTTGTGGATGCAAGACATCCCAGCAAATATCTTCAATAATGGACTCTAGTAGCTTACTCCAACAACAAACACGAACAAGAAAAAGTACTATGTTTTACTATGTTTTTCTCTTGAGAAACATGGAAAATAGATTTATGAGAAAACAAAGAGAGATGTGAGAAATACTCTTTACTAATAGAGACTTTGAGATTAGAAAGGCTAAAGGAAAGAAAATTAGATGGAGTTGGAAGAAGAGAAAGTAATGGCTATTCTTGAAGGAGTTTCACCGACTCAAGCTATATCTCAACTGAACTGATGGCTATTTTATTGACGAAGGCAATGTTTTCTTCTCTTGTTGTTGTTGTTGTTCTTCTCCTTATTATCTTAAGCTCTTGATGAAGGGTATTTACAGGCCCTTTAGAGAATTTGAATTATCCAAGGACTAATGTTGCATGTTGGTCTAAAAAGAGCACTGTCATTGTCGAAACGTCTTAAAAGCCACCCGACGGGAAATTTAGAGAAATAAAAGGATTTTGAAAACAAGGAAAAGGAGTCGCCACTAACCATTTGGCGTAGGTAGGTTAGCCACCTATTTTGACTCCGTTTGATCAAACATAATCTAGAAAGATTACCTTAGGTCAAACAAATGTTGGTCTACGAAAACAAGTTTTAAGTTCGGGAGTCAGTTACACTCGAGGAAGGATTAGCACTCCCGAAGCGCCCAGAAATCGGTACCATAAAGCCTTGTGAAAATTCATTTTAGGGTTAATAACAAAATATTTCTTTTGAACTGAAATAAAAATAAAATAAACCAAAATAAAGAATCTACAAGTGTCGGAGTAGAACTCCTTTTGATATGGGTTAGTTCACCCTTTAAGAAAATTCAATTTAATGAGATCCGTGAAAAAAATAATAATAAAAATAATAAAAGGTCTCAATGTTGAATAACCGAATTGAAAACCTTCCAAAAACAAGCTTTAAAATCAAAGATTGAAAATTCATAATTTGTTAAAGAAAAATTTGAGTTTTAAACAAAATTAGATTGAATTTGGAAATATTTCAATTGTTAATGACTGAATTGAAATCCTTCAAAAAAAAATATTTTTGGATTTTTGAAATTAATGTCGGAATTATTAAATTTCTTTTATTGAAAGACGGATTTTGATTAAAGGCAAGATTTAAAAAAAAGTTTAATTAGAAAGACTCCAATGTAAGGGTCCAATTGAAATCTTTCAAAACATTTTTTTTGTTTTTGAAGACAATGTTGGAATAATTAAATTCCTTTCATTTTTGGATCTCATTTTTAAAACCTTGATTAAAGAAATTAACCAAAGTTTGATTTTGTAAGAAAACCTCAACTATTGATTAAGTTTGAGATTTTCCTACAAACCATTTTTAGATTTTTTTAAAAATTATGTCGGAATTGAAATTCCTTTTGCTGATAAGGGGAATTTTGAAAGAAAATATTTTTTGGGTTTTTCCTAAAAAAGAAACTAAAATTTGTAGAAAAAACTTTTGAAAATTTGGAGAAAATTATGAACATGGTATGCCAATGTCATTTTTGAAATAAAATATAAATAAAATCATTTTTTTTATTTTTTAAATTGGGGTGGAAATTGGTTTATTGGAAACTTCCTAGGCCCAATCGGAATTCCGAAAAGGTGAACTAGAAAGCCTCCTCACCCTAAGGAAGCCTTTGAGAACCTCGTAATTACGTGATCCTCTCGGACTTCCCATTATCGGGATTTCCATGCACATGCGATTTTTGAAAACAATGATTTAATTATTAAATGCATGAAATGATGGGACAAAATAAACCATGAAAATGGGTTAGCACAAGAGATATATTGAGTATATAGTAAATAAATAATTAATGATGCATGAGCTTAATTTTTAAAATGGCATAAATGATGTAAATGAGCCTAAGCTAAATGGCATATAAAATGCTAATGGATCTAAACTAAATGGCATAAAATATGAAATGGGCCTAGTCCTTAAAATGCAAATGGGTCTACATGCTAAATGACATAAATTAAAATGCTTATGGGCCTAGCTATATGACACGAATATGAAAATGAACCTAAAATTAATAAATGACATAAAATATTAAAGAGACCTAAGTTGTTAAATGACATAAATATTAAAATGACCTAAATTTCTAAATGGCATGAAAATATTAAAATAACCTAAATTATTAAATGGCATGAAAATATTAAAATGACCTAAATTATTAAATGCACCAATTATCACACTAGATTTATTACTTTCCACTTTCTAATCCTAAACACGGAAATACAATATTAAGCCAATATGAATAATCTTTAAGCAAGTAAATGGTCCAAAATTAAAATAATGCTACATGGTCCGTAGGGATGGGCTGAAACTAACGAAATATGAAGTCTAATAAAAGGAATAGTATAACACATTCAAACATATGAAGGTAAAACACAAACCCAAATTAATAATATGTAAATCTCTTTACAAGCATAATTAATTTTTAACGTAACCCAACAGCAGAGAGTATGACCCAACAAATAAAGAAGTATCCATAAACCCAACAAGCCAAATAAATTGTTCAAGACCCACAGAATTCTTAAATCCATAACAAACAAACTTAATAAAATAATAATAAACCAAAAAGGATAAAGTACTGCCTAGTCAGATGAAAGCATGGGTTAATGGAATCAATAAGACTTCACAAAGTCAAGAATTTACCTTCCCTAAAACATAGTCAGCCTTTGCGTCTTGATTTGACAATCTTATTTTTTTTTTACTTTCTTTTCCTTTTTGTTTCCCTTACTCTGCAGTTGCTGTCTCTCCTTCTCTGTTCAAACCCAAAAACAAAATTCTGAGCAAAACGAAAACTTTCTTCAGCAAAAGGCCCCGAGTTGTAGAGGTCTTAACCGAAAAAACTTTGAAGTCGCCTCCCTCTCTGCTCAACCGTCCGATGAAGCCAAAAGCGAGGTACGTTGCTTCTCTCCCTTCTTTTTTCCTTTTTTTTTTATCCAATGGCTTCTCCCCCTTACTCTTTCTTTGTCTAGTTTCTAAAAAAAAACCAGGACCGAAAGCAAGAACCCTAAAAATTTGTTGAAAATGGGATTCAGCCCCTCCATGACTCTGTTGAAGTTGGTGTTTTTATATGGCCAATGAGTGCAATCCAAGGGCTAACAAAGAACCTTAGCAATTAAATCCAACGGCTGATCTCTGCTGACTAAGCTTTCATCTTGTCCCTTTGTTTGTTTGTGTAGGTATTTGGGCTTGTGTGTGCATGTGTCCATCACATTCGAGAGTGTATGAGTATGAGCTGGGTTCAGGTCTGTGGTCATCAGGCAGGTAATGGTTGTCTTTTTGTCTGGATATGGTAGTGGAGATAATAGTGGAGCAGTAGAGAGAGAAGGAGGACAACTTTGTCCAATTTCAATTACCATATTCAATTGTCCCACTTCTAAGCCTGTTCCATTCCAAATAGCAAAGCCCACAAAGAAAAGAAATACATAAGACTAAAGTTAGAATAGAATGAAATTATAAAATCTAATATAAAAAGAAGGTAAGAAAAAGAAATTAAACAGATAATATATACATATAAAATGAGGTGTCTACAGTCATTGCATGGGGACTAGCCCGATGAGCTAATCTTACAGTGATGGGATATTGGCTATCACTTGCTGGCGAATAGCAACTTTGCAGTCAGATAATTCTAACTTCACTTTAGACAATGTAAGTAGCCAGCATCCTTGTCCGGCATATCTTCTTTTACCTTTTGCATATTCGATGATTGACAGGGAGCATGTCGTCAGGTGTTCATCACCAGCAGCTAACATTAGTGCCTTCTTGGTAAAAAATGCTACATGTCACCTTTTATCCAACTTGTATCATCATTCTTTGCCGTGTATCGCTGTTGTGACCATATAAACTTCCAACCATATTTAGTGCATCTGAGGCTCCTTCCAATAGAGGTAACAAAGACTTTTCTAGTACCATTATTAGGAGATAACGTGCTTGAGTAAGTAAACTTCCTCCTTTCTAGTTGGCTTCTAAACAAACTCAAAGTGGCCCAAGCTTGTCACTTAAATATTGCTTTGGAGCCAGCCAGAAAATAGCCAAGCCTTTCTGGCGAACCAAACTGTACTTCCGATTTAGTTTCCCCGTTACATGGGCTTGGTCCACATGTTAGCACCCGAGGCAATAGGAAAATGTTAGTTATGTTTGTTGGATATTTGTGAGATTAAACTTTGATTCAAGAAAGATAAATAAAGAGTTAAGTAAGATGACTTCCTTGAACATGGTTGCTGTTGCATGTTGCTTTTACATTTTCACCGCGTTCTTGTAATGCCAACCCTGGTGAAGGTGAGATGTTCAAGTTGAAAGTATTTGAAGCATGAGCTATGATTAGAGAGGAAGAAATAGTATAATCTCCTTTTCTAATTGATTGATTGAGTATTTATGAGCCAAGGTCAATTAGGCTTGGCTTTGCGGTAGGAACCAAGTGAAGGCTTGTGATAGAATAGTATGCCCAGACTATGATTGCCACCACGTTTGAGTAGAGTTTAGGCTCGGTGGGTGCCAGCTGAGGTCACCCCAATCGCATAACAATTTCTGTGTTGCTTATAGATGAGAAAACCATGGAAAATTTATCACTTTGAGGGCACTGCTTCGTTGCTGGACTGTGAATGTAAGCATAGCTGCTTGTTGTTGTCTAGGGAAGAGTTGTTGCCAATAGAGTTACCACGCACGTTGGTGACCAGAGGATAGGATAGCCACTCCCATCATGGTGCTTAGAGAATTTGTTGTTATAATATTTGTATTGGCAATGGCTATTAGAGACCATCGGGAGAGCTTAGAAGCCATTGATAGATGATTTGTTTCTTTGGTAAGGTTCAAAGCTCAGCCGAGAAAAAAAAGACCATATTTGGGTTTGTATTTGGGCTTCTAGCAAAGGTGCACAAAATACGGCGTTTTGACTTTTGTAGAAATTGGGCTAGCATGGTGAATATTAATGAATGGTTGTATGTGTAGTATTAGGCTTTGGTTGAATTTTAGGCTAAACTTGTAAGGTCCATAATATAATCATGGAATTTAGAAGGATTTTGGTGGAGAAAATACCTGATCCATGGAGAATATGGACTATAGGCCCATTGAAATATTGGCCTCTAACATTAGCCCCTTGAGCGAAGATGATGCTTGCAGAGTCCGACATCAAGAAAATTCTTTGGGGCTAATATTTCTTCGACTCTTAGATTGAGTTGGAAAATGACTACTGTGGGGTTGTCCTTTTCATTGAAGCCTTTCACCATGAGTAAGTTGTTTTGCTTTCTTGATAGCTTGTGGTTGAGATGCAATTCATGTGATTTTATTAAAGGCTAGAAAAGAAATCTTGTCTTTGTCATGGCTTTGTTGACTTGTAAAATCAGTTTTATGCACTTCTCTTGTAAATGGACTACTCGTTCTTATGAGCTTGGCATCTTGTGGTGTTGATGGAGTAATGTATTGCTGACATATTGTATGATTGGGACATTTCTCTATTGGATCGTTGTTTTATTAGCTGCTAGCATCTTAAGAGATCTTTGGTCCCAATGTTTTACAAGTTCCATTCTTCGACAGTAGCATGAACAATCCACCGATTGAGAAAGCTTAATCTCCAACAATTGATGACTTTCTTTGATTATGGTGTGCCAAGGATAATGCTTGTTCTATTTTTCTATATTTTGATTTTCCATGGTTATTGGGAGGAATGGGTAAAAAGGCTTTCAATGGTATTGATTTTGTGAAATAATGGATATGGAAGGGGAATTTCGTTGGAGGCCTTACTAAAAAAAAGATAGGAGAGATTCGAATCTTGTCAGGGTAGAGCTAAGTATTTTTTTTAGATTGCTTTTCATTGTGTGCTTTGTTGCTGGGTATACTCTATATTTGAGGTTATCAAATAGTACTTTCCAGATGACATGATATCGAATGCAAGAGTGTGAAGGCAATTTATGTCGAATTAGGGACTGAGAGGTTAAAAGTGAATGGTGTTTTCAAGAAAATTTTCCGTTCCAATGATGTTATAGAAATCCCTGAGGTAGCATGTTGTAATTGATGATATTCTACTCCTTGATGTTTACTTGTATCACATTAACGTTAAAATCCATCCATTACAGGATTATCCCAAGCCTTCAAGAGAGAGAAAATAACAACAGGGAGTGGAGATGATCCCAACGTATGCAGTGTCTATAGAGTAAACTTTTTTTCCTTAAAAATATTCCACTTTGATGACATCATAGTATTTTTATGTCATGTGAGAACTTTGGTTGAATTTGTTGATGTACCATCTTATTCAAGAAAGAATTAAATAGGTGATATCCTTTAAGATTCAAAACCATCCCAGAATAAGCTTCTGAATGACTTTTAGCTTCCTTCTCATGCTTGTGACATTTCTTGCCATTTAACTAAACTTCTTTCATAACAGAGTCGAGAAATGATGAGAGTGCTTCAAAGGATGAAATCAATGATGATGGTACTGATTTTGAGAAAAAAAATGCTTCGCCATTTTGTTCCTAACTGCGTTGGATTAGTTATTCATGATAATATGAATTTAAGAGATAAGTTTTGAAATATGACTTACTTACTTTGTTAATATTTTGCTACTTGCTATATACTATTAAAGAGATAGTGTTCCATGGATTATTCTATGACTGGACTTGGTCGAACACTGTTGTTTTCCACTTCAGGCACATTTGTTGGTGACGAACCTCCCCTTGAAAACCTTGTTGTAAACACTACCAGCAATAAGATCAATTCCATTTCATTTAACTTTGTGGATAAGAGCATCCCTAATGAAGGAGAGAGAGATAACGATGCTAGTACGAGAAATTCTCTTATTACTGGAAATCATATGCCAACTGTTGAAGAGCATATGCCAACTGTTAGAAAGCATGTACCAACTGCTGTCAATGTAATTGGTGATAAAGAGATCCACACTTTTGGAAGTAATTCCCTCATTGCATTGTGCTCTTCTACTTCTTCTTTTTTCTTTCTTTCTTTAATTATTACTTCTTGATTAACACATCCCACACAATTTCAAGGAATGAATTGCCAAGAGAAGATTGTAGTACGACTAGCACACCAATCACCATGTCAGCCGCTAGCAAGTCAGTCATTCACCTTGCCATTACCAATGATATATTACGAATATATTTTGGTAATTTCATTGTAGTAGAGTCTGATTATATATTACGTTGAAGATACAAAAGATATTAGAGAAACAAAAGATGCTCCCACACTATCTGCTGAGATGGTTCCATTCTTTCTGTTTCCAGCTGGTATAAGCTTCTGACACTCACATGTTTTGACCCTTCAACTTGTTGGTTTTAACAATATCAAGTTAAATATGACACTTAGTTGATATGGTTACTTATTTGTCATGAAAGAAGGAATGGGGGTGACTTTAATGACATTACAGTCCCCAGTCCTCCTATTGCGGAGAATGACACTTCTCAATACTTTAATGAGTACGTAGTAGCACTCCTTGATATAGCTTGTCATGACCCGACCAGTAGGCTTAGCCACATGGTTGCCGCTGCACTATCTTGAAATACATGTCGACTGGTCACGCCTCAGAAATAGCACAAGGCATTAAATACGAAGCATAAATTACAAATATCATATACCATTTATAAAACAAGATTTTAGTAATTTAAAATAATATCTTTAAATAATATTTATAACAATAGAGTACCCCAAGGACAAAATATCAAAAATAGGGCTGTTTATAAGTGTGCGGAGTGAAGGCAGAAAACATAAGGTAGTGGAATTAAAACCCAACAATGGATCACTAAATATACTGCGATATAGAAACCTACTCCGATTGATAGCTAATTCGCACATTTCACAAGATGTTCTCTTTTTAACGAGCCTCAAGCCTTAAAAATATATAAACGACAGTGGCGAGTCCATAAACTCAGTGATGTGGTTTGGAAACAATGTAAAGGACCAGAGATGGTGGGGGATATAATCATACCAAACCAGTTTATAATTTATCATTTTCTTTTATTGAATAATTCCTACCAATAAATCTTTTCTTTTTAAAAGTATATACTATATACTAGGGCGGCAAAAAGTGGCCGAGTTCATCCGTCGATGAACATGCATCGTTGGGAGCAACTCTCATCGCATCATCATATAAAATGATATACAAATATTGCCCTCTCTCCCAACATTGTCATTTGTTACCTCAAAGCAACTATAATACCTCTTGGCGAATCACCCTCCGTGTTTCTTAATCCCAGGAGTAGTACACTTGTGCCTCCCTTATGGACGAACCATAACTCACTAACAAGCTAGCAAATGCCCCTCATAGACCAATATAAATGACCTTCATAAATAGATATCTTACCCCAATCGGGCAAGTCACATATGAACCATAATCACGCCACGATTATGTTTATATAATAATACATTGATCGGGCAACTCACATACAGACTCTCATCACTCCTCGATTGGGTTTGTATAAAATAATTTTAAAACATTTTTACATCATATATATAGTTTATAACATAATACCTCCCGTCCTCATAAAATATTTGTGGATGCTTATGTAGTGGTATATTATACCCCAAAACAATAAAACATTTAACTTAAAACAAATAAAAGCATTTGCCATCAATGTCACTAAACATTGAGGCCAAATCACTCACAGTGACAGGAGATTCGTATACTCCCGAATCCATCCACGGCACAGTTAGAGCCCTCATCGTAATCCATCACCGGTACTCCTAATTCATATTTAAAACTCATTAAAATCATTTTCAAAATTCACATATTCGATTGATGACTCAAAGTAACCTAAATAGGTTTTAATATACTTCAGAATGGCTTTAGACTAAGCCGAGATTGAAAACAATCGAAATAAAAAAAGTCAATAAAAAGTCAACCAATAAATTTTGAATGGTCAACACCATAACTCTCTCATCCTACCTCCAAATCACTCAATTCTTAATCCAAATTAGATTTTGCTAAGTTAACTACAACTTCTTAGTTTATGATTTAGCCCAATTTGGCGTTTTTCTATTTCAAATCTAATTTGTAATCTAGTGTCGCCTGAAAATTGACCGTTTTGGTAACACTTGAGAAAATTATATTTTTCTCTATGTTAGGGTCAAAATTAAAGGAAGGATATTTCTGAAAAAATTATAGAGTACTCAAAAATATTTTCAAAATGGTAAAATTCACCTAATTCTGTCAAGTCCAGCGCTGGTTAAGGCCAGTTCTGGTACTGATTCTATTTAACAATTACCAATTCCTTTTTACTCATATCTGGTGCTGGATTTGTGGTGCCAATTAGCACCGACCAATGCTCATGGTGGCTGTTTGGCAGTCCTCTGCCTTGTACAACACCGTTTTTCACCTTCCCAACTTCATTTCCGGCCTCCTAAGGCCTAAATACAGCACATACGTCCTCCACAACACCACATAACAAGATTTCAAACTTAAATCTAACAATTTAACTCAAAATACCCATTTATCTTCACATTTGATGATCTCATCTATCACTTAACCAATTACATGAATTTTGCATCAATTGGAAGCTTATAGAGAGTAGAATAACATACCTAAGTGGCTCAAACCGATTTGAGCTCATTTTCTCCAAATCTTTAATTTGGGTCGAAATTTCTCTTGGCCATTGAGCTCAAATCCTTTCTCCCCTCCAAGAATGGCCATCATTGTGTAGAGCTCGAAAAATACTACAATTGAGGCTATTTATTTGTTTAATTTGGTTAAGAAAGGAAGAAGATATGAGGAAGAGAAGATTGAAGCTATTTTAAGAGAAAAATAGAGGAAAAAGGAAAAAGAAAAAAGAAGGAAATTTTCTTCTTCAAAGCCAATAATTTGGCCTTTTACATCCCTAAGAAAATTGTCTGTTTTTTCCTCCATTAATCCTATAAATTTCAAATTCTCCACACCCAATTTAATAAGTAAATTTTTCGATTACTCATTACTACACTTAGGAAAAATTTAATTGCACCAAATGTGCCAACAAACTACAAAATGGAAGTTTAGTACTATATTGGATTAAGGTCGGAGTCTACATAGCCAGTGGCGTGACGTTTTAAGGACTTGCTCATTTCAAAAGACATTGAAGGCCAACACAAATTTAAACATTCATAGGAGGTGCATTGAAGCCTATAACGAAGCTCAAGACAAGATTACTAGTTTTGGCTTGTTCTTTGATTCTAGTAACTATGGGTGGTATAAGTTGATTTTTAATATAAAACAGGTGAATATAATAGGATGGTTTTGGCTAGTTGCATGGTAGTTTATTAGGAATAATTATTATGTGTCATGAGATTTTTGGGTTTATGGGTATACTTGTGGTCTTATGCAAGGACTGTGTGTTTGGTATTTATTGGCATTTTGGTGAAGATGGTTTTTTTGTTGTTATTATAGTCAAGAGTGAATAAAGCATAGGATCAAGCCAAAACAAAGATATAATTCCCAATGTATCTTCTTTATTCATATACTTTAGTAATGCCTACATAGTGCATTTTTCTACAAAGTTTTCAAGCAACATGAGATAAATAAAGCTTAAAGCAAAACATGCTAATAATAGGAAGATTAAGCTAGCAATAGGGCTAGTCCTAACTAAATATAATGCTAATAAGTAATTTCAACGGTAACAAGGTTCAAGCCACTTAGCATTAATGAATTCCTCCATCTTACATGAACGACACTGATGGATATTTATTCCCAGACTGCTTGCGATAGTTAGAGCTTGGACTAGTCTTAGTAGCCACCAAAGTCTGATGATCATTCATTTCCTCTATTTCAGTAGTCTTAACAACATCTATTCTTATGGATTGAGCAATTTTCCTCGCATCATCAAGTAGCTTAGCAAATTGATTAATTCCAAGATTCTCTAACAACATTCTATACTCATCATGCATATTGTTGATACAAGTTTTCACAATCATGGACTCAGTATATTCACCATAGCAATCAAGTGTAGCATCTCTACATCTATGCACGTATGTAAGCAAATTTCTCCAGACTCTTGAACAATACTTTTTAAACTAAGCAAAGTCACACGTTCATCACTTTGAAAATACTTATTGCAAAATTTATCAATCATCTCTTCCCAGCAATGAACAGAGTTAGGAGCAAGAGTAGTGTACTAGGTATAGGCTCTGTTAGTGAGTGATTTAGAGAACTCCCTCAAGCAAAGATCTTAGTCTGAGGCAAAAAGGACCCATTGCATTTATGAATTTTCCAATGTGTTCCAAGGCATTCCCCTTATGACCATCATATTGAGAAAAGAAAGGGTTTCATAACCTTTAGGATAAGGCTTTTTCTTTAGCTTTTCTGGGTATGGTAGATCACGTGTGAAATGTAAGCTTTTAATGCTTGGCCTAGTTAGCTCCCTTTCCAACAAGGTAGCCACATCTTCCATAGTAACATATCTATTGTTGGCAACATGGTTATCACATATATGAGTACTTTCATTAACCATCGTTGGCATTAGGGTAGCTTCCTTGCGTTTCATCCTCCTAAGTGGACTTTTGACATTTAGGCCGTGTTGATGAGAATTTTGTGTCAAACTATTGGGTTGCAGCTCCTTGAGAACTTGCAATATCCTTGTCTAGCCATCATGGAATTCCTAGGCAATATCTACCGTAACTTTTACAACATCCATTGGCTCTATTTCATAATCTTCCAAGGATTTTTTCATGGGTAAAATCTTCTTCATCGACAACTTCATAAAGATTAGAAACCTTTTATGGCGAGCCTCGGTACGCCATCAAGCTTTCAAGAAATCAACTCTCAATGGAGTCACCAAAAATGTTGGGGGCTTTTTCTAATTAGAGACACATGGCTTGGTAGCCAGAATTACAACGCCAAGTCACATGTGAGGTGGAGTCGCCACCTAGACAAGACCCAAGAAAAAAAAGTGAGATTGGTCTAGACCCATTTTTTTTCTGGGCTTTAGTTGAAAAGAAGGAAATCAAGGCCTTCGGTTAAGCTTGTAGGAAACGGCCAAAGAAATCTATCCTTTTTCCAACTTGAGGCACAACCATTGTAGATATAAGGGACTTTAGCAACTATATTTGATGTTGGATTTTAACAACTAACTCCAGTAGCAAACACGATGAAGTTGTGGATGCAAGATGTCCCAGTAAGTATCTTTAATAATGAACTTTAGCACCTAACTTCAGCAGCAAACATGAACAAGAAAAAGTATTCTGTTTTACTCTATTTTACTTTATTTTTCTTTCGAGAAACATGGAAAATGGATTTATGAGAAAACAAAGAGATATGTGAGAAATACTCTTTACTAATAAAGACTTTAAGATTACAAAGGCTAAAGGAAAGAAAATTGGAAGGATTTGGAAGAGGAGAAAGGAATGGCTATTCTTAGAGAAGTTTCATCGACTTAAGCTATATCTCAACTGAATTGATGGCTATGTTCTTGATGAAGGAAGTATTTTCTTCTATTGTTGTTGTTGTTCTCCTTGTTGTCTTAAGCTCTTGGTGGAGGGAATTTGTATGCCCTCTTGAGACTTTGAATTATCTAGGGACTAACGTTGCATGTTGGTCTAAAAGGAGCATCGTCGTTGCATGGGGATGAGCCTAATGAGTTGTTCTTACAGTGATGGGATATTGGCTGTCACTTGCTGGCGAGCAACAACTTTGCAGTCGGATAATTCTAACTTCACTTTAGATAATGTAAGCACCCAGCATCCTTGTTTTGAATATCTTTATTTTACCTCTTGCATATTCGATGGTCGACAGGGAAAATGTTGTCAGGTGTTCATCTTCAGCAGTTGACATCAACGCCTTCTCGATAAAAAATGCTACATGCCACCTTTGTCTAGTTTGTATCATCCTTTTTTGCTTTGCATCATCATTATGCCATATAAACTTCCAATCATATTTAATGTATTTGAGGCTCATTCTAGTAGTGATAACAGAGACTTTTCCAATGCCATTATTAGGAGATAACGTGCTTGAGTAAGTAAACTTCCTCCTTTCTAGTTGGCTTTTAAACGAACTCAAAGTGGCCTAAGCTCGTCACTAAGATACTTTCTTAGAGCCAACCAAAACATAGCCAAGCCTTTCATCGCTAACCAAACAACATTTCCGATTTAGTTCCCCCGTTGCATGGGCTTGGTCCACGTGTTAGTACCTGAGGCAATATGAAAATGTTGGTTATGTTCGTTGGATATTCATGAGATTAAACTTTGATTCAAGAAAGATAAATAAAGAGTTAACTACGATGACTTCCCTGAAAATGTTTGCTATTGCATGTTGCTATTTCGTTTTCACAATGTTTTTGCAATGCACGGTGAAGGTGAGATGTTCAAGTTGAAAGTATTTGAAGCATGAGTTATGATTAGAGAGGAAGAAATAGCATAGTCTCCTTTTGTAATTGATTGAAATAGTATAGTCTCCTATTATAATTAATGAGGCAAGGCCGGCTAGGTCTAGCTTTATGGTAGGGACCAAGTGAAGGCTTGTGATAGAATAGTATGCCCTTACTGTGATCGCCATACCATGTTTGAGTAGAGTTTAGGCTCTATGGGTGTCATCTAAAGGTTGCCCCAATCTCATTGCCATTTGTGTGATGCTTGTAGATGAGAAAACCATAGGAAATTTACCACTTTGAAGGCATTCCTTCGCTGTTAGACTATGAACGTAAGCATAGCAGCTTATTGTTGTCCAGGGAAGAGTTGTTGCCAATGGAGTTGTCACGCACGCTGGTGACCAGAGGATAGGGTAGCCACTCCCATCATGGTGCTTAGAGAATTTATTGTTGTAATATGTGTACTGGCAATGGCCATTAGAAACCATCGATAGAGCTTAGTAGCCATTGATGGCTGATTCGTTTCTTTGCTAAGGTTTAAAGCTCAGTCGAGGAAAAAGAATTTTTTTGGGTTTGTATTCGGGCTTGTAGCGAACGTGCACAAAATAAGGCTTTTGGGCTTTTATAGAAATTGGGCTAACATGGTAAATATTAATGAATGGTTGTATGTGTAGTATTAGGCTTTGGTTGAATTTTAGGTTAAACTTGTGAGGTCCATAATATAGATGGATTTTGGTGTCAAAAATACTTAATCCATAAAGAATGTGGACTATAGGTTCATTGAAATATTGGCCTCTAACACTATTCATATTTTATGTGATATTCATATATTTATCAAATTAAAAATCACTTATTACCTTTTATAATTAAACTCAAAATAATACTTTAAAATAAATTATAAAGCGCATCGCGCGAGTCAATTTGATTAGTGTTTATATAAAAGTGATAGAGTGAGAGATTAATTTAACTGTTGATAATTAATAACAATAAATAAATTTTTTTTCTTATATATGCATGCATTGAGAGACATTTGTTTTTAGAATTGTTTAATTTTATATCGTTACACTAATTCTTTTTTTTTTGGCTGAGTATCGCTACACTAATTCTATAATTTTTTTTATCCATACTACTTTTTTAACCTAAAATTGTTATTCTATCTTAAAATAAAATTTTAAGTGTAACAAAAAAAATAAAATAAAATTTTAAGAATTCAAGTTAAAAAAATGTCCCGGGGGCAAAGCTTGGGGTAACTTATAGTATATATAAAGAAACTCATAAAATGGGAAGAATGCTCAAGATGAGTTACAATATAGGGATGTCAATTGTCCCAGGATCCGATAAGGAACCCTGTTCCCCGCTTGGCCGGGGTCGAGGACAGAGATATTTGGGTATTGGGGACAAGGATGGGGAATCCCTTTTATTCCCCCTCGGGGACAGGGACGGGGACGGGGAATACCCTCCCAGCCCTGTCCCCATCCCCGATTTTTTTTTACTTTTTTATATTATATATATATATTATGCTTATAAGAGAATAAATATAATATGCAACATCAAATAAGGTGGATACATATTATGTTTATAAACATTGTATATATTATATTTATATTATATATAATATATTTCATGTTCATTAATAATATATAAATCTAAAATAAAAACCATATAATAAAATTAATTTGACTAAAAAAAGACTAATTATTATGTTTATTATGATTATATAAATTTTTTATGCAATAAAATAGTAAGATATGCTTTTAATTATATAAATAGATGTTATTTATATATCTATAAAAATCAGGGACGGAGATTCCTCGACCTCGTCAAATTTCCCACGAAATCGAGGAGGGGAACGGATTCCAAAGTATTTTGTACGATTCCTAATAATAGGGGAGGAGAGGAATTGCTGATGCTCATACCCCTGTAGAGAGTCAGAGTTGGGGTTAGAGACGGGGAATATATCCCCTGCATATTCCCCATCTTGTTGACATCTCTATACAGTATTGAAGGAAAGAGTTATTCTTTATAAATTATAATGTGTTCACTGGATATGCAGCATCATTAGGGATATCCTTTGAACAAGGGATACAATTACATGATCTTGGGTGTAATTACAATTGTTTAAAAATTAATGAGAAGTCAAACTCCTTGTTTTCCTCGTGTGGAGTTCTTTGTTTTGGCCTGTCTTCTGCATGGCACGATTGCTTTGCTGAGTTGACTTTCTAATCCATATCCATTTGCCTTGTACATATGTAATTGACTTAACTCCTGTTAGCCTGCCTGGCTGAGTTGACTCACTAGACTTTGCTTGACTTCCATTACTGTATATATTTCCTAAGCCTAGTTAAAACAACAGGAAGCAGTTAAAACACATCCATGCAATGTTATATACAGAATATGTGTATAAATTAGCAACGGAATAACGAAGGCGAAACTGGCATATGATATGCTACCGTCGTTGACGGTGGCGGGGTAGAAGATGACCCATTTTTCGGACGGTAACTTTAAGGCGTCGGAATAAATTGCTGAAGATCCTTCGTTTTATGTTCCCTCTCACCGGCGGATCGTTGTGTTCTTCCTTTTCTCTTAACTTTACAATATTGCTCTCCGGTGGTTCGCCCTCACAGTCACTGCATTCTATCATCATCCTCTCCTTGATCTCCATCATCTACGAACTCAGCTTTACGTGGGGCACATTGACGGTCTGGTACATATCTTTCATTTTTATAGTAGAAATTTGGTAGTAGAGACAACAAATTAAGAGAGTTTGATCAAGAAAGAATACTAATTAAATTTTATATAAGAGAGAGAATAAATAATGTCTTTGTCAATCCGACGGCAATCAATCATCATCAAGACAGTTTAGAACAGAAGATCTAAACTTCTATATATTATTCCAGTCAACTCGGTTAGACATAGTGAAGATCGACCAAACTTTGCTACTCATTCTCCTATGGCTTATAACATGAATATTTCATGAAAATCTGAATCAAATTTCAACCCTATTGAATGTTACAAGTCGTTACCTTACAAGACTGTATTTGAATTGACAACTGGTTGAAAATGACTTAAGCAAGTCAATTGTCTTATTAATTTACGTTTCAAATCAAATTAATGTGCACTTTCCATACAGAATTTTAGGAATAAGATATTTAATATTATTATATCTTAACAAAAAAATTTTTGACAAATAATCTTAACAAATTTTAATTACTCTTGAGCTTATCAATCATGGTTACATAAAAGAGTTTCACAAAAATTAGTATCTTCAATAAATTAAAAGAGGCTTTTTTTTAAGAAAGTAAATATTATGTTAAAAAAATATGGCCCAATAATAAGATGAATGTTTCATTAGTGAAACTTTGAAACTTAAAAAGAATTAAAGTTTGTGTAAGAATTTTCTCAAGTACTTGAAAATGATCAATTGGACATGTCCACTACTATAAATTTAAAGAAGATTAATGCATATCTTTGAATTAATCTATGATCATAGTTAATTCAAATAATTGAATATTTTTAGCACCAAATTGAACGTCAATTAAACTTATCAAAAATAACATTTTTCTTCCTTAATTAGTACTTCTCAATACTAAACTATGGGTGAAAGAAAATACATTAAACTGTAATAATATCAAACTATTTCATTCTCCAATATCGCGCAATAGAGTGATGGCTCGTAGTTCTAATACTTAATAATTAGTAATCAAATCTACGGACACCTCAACTTCATGATAAAAAAATTGAAAATTATTTAACTTTCTTATGTGTAAGGTATTGTTAAGTGGACAGATCAAGCCGGCAGCAAACTTTCGATTTTTACCATCTTGTGTGCTCTCGTGATGAAAATGACCGCTCGTGCGAACTCTCGTAGCAAGCATATGGGAACTAATTAATTTGGATTTAAGGACTATCTACTTAATTACTCAAGATAAATTTTGTTTTTTTCCCACAACAAGTTCTATCTTATGTCCGAATGAAGGTATTTCATACTACTAGATTCTTTTGATTCCAAATTAATTTATTTGTATTTATTTTTGAATTATCATGTTATATATTGTCAGTAGAAACTTTTAATTCCACGAGATAACTTAATTAATTAATATCTATAAAAAGATATTTATTAGTCATCTAATTACGGCTCTCGTGGAGTTAAAAAGTTAAATTTAGAATGACATCCAAAAAGAAAATTAGCTGCTTTTACAATATCAAAAATGACAAAAGATATACAAATGTGGATAGACAAAAATATACATGAATTAATTAGCTATAGGGACGGTGGATATGAGAATTCCTTAAAAAATTAAACCTTGAAATAATAACAGGCTTAACTTATTACTTGAGAGAACTCTTTTCTTTGTTCGCATTCAGTTGTCATGTAACCAATATTCACCATATTGGTTAAAGTACCAAAAGAAATATAAATCAGTATATATTAATATTATCTTATCTAATAAAACCTTATAAAAGTAGAGGCCATCAAGTATCCTCTGTGAATTCCTGATAGTTAAAGGTTGGAATTCATGTTCGAAACCTCCCATTTTCCCTTTGAACCTCCCATTTCCTAAGTTTCTCTTAATTAGTTAGTAGACCTCTTTTCCTACATCCTATATATAAGAAAAGAGTCCTTCATAGTCTTTAGATAAATAAATGATATTTTGTTATTTTGTTACACTTGAAATTTACAGATCCATATTTCCATAAAATTCAAGAAAATAGTTGATGTATCAAAAAAAGAAAATAGTTGATGTTTCTGTGTCTCTTTCCCTACATCCTATATATAAAAAAAAGAGCCGTTCATTGTCTTTAGATAAATAAATGAAATTTTGTGATTTTGTTACACCTGAAATTTATAGATTCATATTTCCATAAATTTCAAAAAAAATAGTTGATGTTTCTGTGTCTCTTCCGTACATCCTATAAGAGTCCTTCTCCTTCATAGTCTTTAGATAAATAAGTGAAATTTTGTGATCGTGTTACACTTGAAATTTATTATTAGGGTTGATGACTCAAATCCCTAAAAGATTTAATTAGGAGATTTTTAGGGATATCGCTTAATGGACAATAAGACTTGTTGACCAAAAAATCCTAGATTTTCTTGTTGGCTAAGTTAGTGTGGGAATAAATAGTGAAGTTTTATTAGGGTTTGATATGAGTGAAATATGTAAGTAGAGTTATAAGGTTTTGGGGTGAGACACCCCATAGGACAACATGATGATTTTATGGGTGTGTATGATTGTTTGATTGCTAGAAACAGAGCAAGTATGCTCAAAATTGTTTGGATATGTTTGTGGTTTGTTTAGTTGATTAGACTGAATTGAGTGATTTAGTGATTAAGTTTTTGTGAGATTGTTAATGATTGTTGATTGTAACTTCTATAACTAGTGGACATTTTTTTTCATCCGTGGATATAGGCAAGTTGAGGGTCGAACCTCGTAAATTTCTTGTGTCTTTCTTGGATGATTTATTGTTTGATTATGCTTCCGCTTGCGTGATTAGTTGGATTGTTAGTTGATTAGGGTTTGGGACCTAACATTTATAGATTCATATTTCCTTAAATTTCAAGAAAATGGTTGATGTTTCTGTGTCTCTTTCCGTACATCCTATACATCAAAAAAAGAGTCCTCCTTCATAGTCTTTAGACAAATAAATGAAATTTTGTGATACTTGTTACACCTGAAATTTATGGATTCATATTTTCCATAAATTTCAAGAAAATATTTGACGTCTATCAAAAACAGAAAATAGCCGACATTTCTGTGTCCAGGTTGCGAGGAAACATATAGAAGGAATGGCGGCTTAATTTTACTCATGATTTACAAAAGCAACAAATAAAATAGCCATTAGTTAATGAATGAACAAATGGCCTCAGTTGCAGAAGAATTGTTCATTTACATTTTCAATCCAATTCAATAATGCATCAATCATTAAAGAATCAGAAGTAAAATCCTTCTTTCATGAAATCGATGCCTTGGCTTTGGGGTCTCCAAATTTGAACTTTTATTGTATTGTTCTCTCCACTCTGCTTGTCTGTGGTTTGTGTTGCAGCCATGAGGCAAGAAAACCAGCCCATGGACAAGTAGAGAAATCAAAGAAGGAAGGTAAACAGAGCTTGAAAGATGGATTTTGGCCTTCTTTCCCACTTTTCAGGAGGAGAGGAATTTTGCTTCTCTGCAGTTAATAAACCTTGAACTTGATCTCCCTGTCTTCCCTGCTGAACATAAAAAATAGTAGCAGCTCAACCACTACATATATATTGTTAATTCTTATAATTCTACAATGTCTTCAGATCAATTTTGTCATTTTGAAAGAAAGCGGCTCAATTACTAAGGTTAATCATTTGACTTGGACAAGGTTGCTGCAAAACTGGCAGCCTAATTCTTTGGTGTGCAAAAATTATAAAACTATTTAAATAGGGGTTCGATATTACCTCTGCAGCATCCTTGAGCGGCCCCCAGCATTCCATGCGGTTGTACTTTGGCAAGCTAGAATGGAAGTAAACGCAAACTAAAGCATCCATTAGCTCGGGGTGTTCAGCGAAAAGGACTGAATCTCCATGGAGCACAGCTTTAAGCACCTACTTTCATTGCAAGAACAATTCAGATTCAGCAAGTATTATTACTCAACCATCAGAATGTCCCTAGAATTGCAACTAAACACGGCATGTTGAGAGGGAAATCTGTTTATTCGGTGACTGTTAATATTTAGATGAGCAATATGCCATGTCAAAGTCAGAAACATCAAAGCTGAGTTTTGAACTTCTAATCATCTTCTAGTCTCTAATTCTTCCCTGATGTGAGAGAGGAAAACTTACCAAAGGTAATTCCTTGGAAAAAATGTGGTATCTAAACTCAGCAGCAAGGTCAAGCAAGAGATTTGGACCGCTTACATAACAATGCACATTGAGAAACATGGTCTCTTTCACTTTCTTCCACTCAGCAACCACATCATCCTTATTGTACCACCCTTTCAACTGTCATAGATACAATGCAATGTTATAAGAAGTGTTAACTAGATTTTTTAACAACAAAGTTCTTCCAACTGCAAATATATTCACAAAATGGTCAGGTAACTGCATACTGAATAAAATTGCTGACTCTTCCATCAAAGATCTAATTGTAACCGTTTATAGACCAATCGTTTGAAACAAATTTTAAACCCAATATAGAAAATTATGGAATTTGTACCTGATCAAGGTTGATGACATTAGAGATGGTTAATGTTAAGTTAGCTGTAAAGTCGCAGTGGGAAAGAATGTAGGTTCTTGGGATTATTGCAGAATAACTTTTTAGCCCCATGCCCATGAAAACAACTTTCAGTTTCGAAGCTTCAAAACTTGCTGGAGGACCCAAAAGTCTAGCAGCCTGGAAAAAAAATGTCAATATTGGTAATTAGGGACATCAAAGAATAATTGCAGTAGAGCAGAGTAAGCATAATTTGCGGCGGAGCTGCTTCAACTTCTAAAAGACATTCAATAAAGTTGGAACAACACAAAACAAATGGAAATTCCAACTTGAATAACTGAACAATTGGTTCTACAGTTGTAGGGTAAGGAGAGTTAAAAACAGAATTTCAGGATCTCAGCCTGAGATTGTGATATATAAATGGATGTGAGAAAACATTGTGAGCAATGTGACTTCTTTCTTTTAGATTTTGCAAAAACATGCCATATAATGCTTGTTGATCATGTGCAAAATATATCATATGCAATAGAAAGAACTGATAAATGTGCAATGTTCAAAACATTCCTGAGAGCTGGAAAGAATAGGTTGTCGACATTCCTATTTCAAGATAATGATGGATTTAGTGAATCCTTTGGACCACATTTTAAGCTACTTATGTACATAAGCATAAAACATCTATAGGACCATGCATCCGGATATTTCTATTCCATGGCTCAGCTTCAACTTTCAAGCAACCAGGCAACATGACGTGCCATATTTTAGCGTTGTCTTCATGAAGCAATTAATCTAGGAAAGAAGGCCAGGAAGAATAAAACCATTAAGCAGTGATTCTAAAAATGGAGTTTTGCGGCTGCAGGAAGTATATCACTGCAGGAACTAATAGCAGCAATAGGGAGCCATATTTATAATTGCAAAGCAATTTATGTGGAAATGAAATGAGGGAAATCTTGCGAGTTTGTCAATCTGGATGCAATGACGTTTTAATATTTCCCATCAGTCATCGCCTAGTATATGACATGTTTTTCTGATATAAGCCCACAAAATTGCCAATACCGATCATAGCTGAAAGGGAATTGTAACATAACCAAAATTATCAAATTTAAAATTTTCTTACCTATAATGTGCCATGGATTACATTTTATTTATAAAGAGTCTAAGGCTCTAAGCAAATCTCCAGGTAGCCAAAATTAAAGAACAAGAGAGATCCAATGATACATGAACAAATCAGATCTTAGACATATTTGAAAACTACAATAGAAATGCCATTCTTTAAAATTAAGCAACTTCCATTTCAGTAACAAACTAATTCTCCTAATCAAAACAATCTCAATGGGTGCTACTAAACCATCTAGCAGTTGTATTGTATATATAACAATGCCTTTAGAAAACAAGAGTTACTAGATAAAGAGAGGGCAGAAGAACACCTCAGAGACAAGGGTGTTGTAGGAAGATGCAGCACTATTGCTAATGGAAGAAACCTTAAGCTGAAAAGGTCTGCATTTTCTGTGCTTGGCACAAAAATCTTTCAATGGTGAAGGTGAAAAAGAGGCATAGTAAGCAGAATGGCAGGCCATGGAAGAAGCATAACCTACTCTTTCTCTTCTTCTTCATTGTTCGAAGCCCACCATTGTCTTCTCTCCGAGAGCTTCTTTACCAGGAAGAAAGAAATGAAAGAAAGAAGAAAAAAAGTGATATAATAGGTATGTGGAGAATTGATGTTAAGAGATTTTGGTTTCTTGGATTCATGTGGGATTTGTGTTATTCATTAGATTTAGACCCACTCAGTTGAAAATCTAAGTCAAGGGCCTTCCATTCCATCCACACATTTGTTTTCTATTTTGAAAATATTGTCTGGTGGATTCTGATTGGCCGTGAGGGGTTTAAACGTTGTGCCACGTCATCCAAATTTCTTGAAATTTTGATAGCCTTTGGATAATGTAACGACGTGGCCGTAACTGGGTCAATTGGACTGAATTCTCTACTCCATAAGCCAGCCAGCCAGCCAGCTCAACAAACCAAGCCACCTGCTCAACCTCCTCCCGGTGGTGGCTCTTACCCACGTTTTACCTCCTCAGAATCAGATTCTGGCGGAGAAAAAAGTTGAAGAGCTTTTATTAGTTTGATTTAGACCATTTAGTTGATCACCAAAGATTTCACAAGAAAGGGTACAGAGAATTTCTTTATTTGGTTCAAAATGATATAAAGAAATTATTATTAATATATTTGCGAATATAGTAGCTTAACTTCTTGTATTCATGAGATTTCAAACATTTCATTGGGTTGTTGGTTGAAGACTCTAACTAATGCGTTTTAGCCAACCAGCCTCGCCCTTCCAAGTGCGGTTAGGTCTCATGGCAATTGGAGAATTGGGAGAGTTGAATTTGATTCCCACCCATTGCAAATTTGCAATCAGGATGGAACCACAATGAAGTCCTTATAGAATGATGATGATCAATAATGTGAATTTTATGAAAGGAAGTTTAAGTGGGCCCATGGTCCATGTTCCAATTAATGGGCTTTAACAGCGACTCCCATAACTGCATGTAGACTCGACTCGAGTCGAGTGTCGGTTCCAGTGTTTGCATTGAATGCCTATATTTACATGCATTGCCATCACATTCGCATTCACTAGCTCTTCTCACCGTTCTCCGATCTCCCCTGCCGTCTCCCGACATTGAACTCACAAGCTGTTCTCGTAAGGAAGTTGTTGGGAAAATCCTTGTCCCTAAACAAAGTGCTTCGCTTTGCCAAAAAAAAAAAAAGAGTGTCTCACACGTAAAAGAGAAAATAAAATAAATATACATAGAAGTTTATTTTATTTAGAAAACTACTTACTTTTGGTGGTTTTCTCTTATATATGGATGGAAAGTCTAAGTTAAATTTTTTTAAGTATACTAGAAATTTGTATGAATTTGACTTAAATAATGCAACACTTTCTTATAGGCTTGTCGGTGAGAAAGAAAAATGATGTGATTTCAAAAGAAAACAAGATTCTAAGAGGAGACTATTTAGGAACAATAGCATGTGCTCCCAAAAGTTGGCCGTATAAAATGGACTATGAATTTGATTTTCTTTTTTAAGGAACAAGAACATGGACAAATTACTTGAATTAAATGTTTGGGTGTTAAATTCAAATAATTTAAATTAAATAGTTTTCAATTTAATCAAATTATTATTCGTGTGAATTTTATGAAAGTAATGTCATTTTTTTTAAGTCTAAAGTGTAAACTTATAAGCTATCATTTACAGCATATGAGCTTTCTCCAAGGAATGAGTGAAGCTTGGTTGAGTAGTGTAGTGAATATAATTAGTTTAAACTTTTTTTTTTGGACAAAAAGGGACTCATAAGTGATGGTAGTATTATTCCTTTTGTCTTTAATATTTATCATTTTTCTCATTGATGATAAAATGGACATTATTAATTTTATTTGATTTACTTCCTTTTATTATTTGAGATTTTTCCTTTTGATTATAATTTTTATTTTTGATACTTGAGGTTTGAAATTTGACAACATTTTGATTTATAATCACAAAATTTAAGGATTTAATACTTTGTCAACAAATAATGCATCTATTGTCCAGTTATAATCTAGAATCCTAATCTAGGGTTTTTGACCTAAAATATGTGAAATTTTATTTTTCAAGTCAAATGATACACTTGCCATTTACAAAATAAAAGATGTGGTCAAATTCTATTTTTCCCAAGACACAACAAAAGTCTCAATATGTTAATGAGGGTTGGTTCAAGCGGTGAGAGCATCGAATCAATGGTGTAAGATATTCGAGTTCAAATTCTCATAAATTTTATTAATAGATAATTTATAAATTTGAAAAACTCATAAAATTAAAATCGGTAAACTTTTAAAGAAATTAATGTCTTGTCTTAGCGTTGAGAATGGATACCTCACTTACTCTTAAACATTATTCCAAAATAACAATAAAAGACCCAAAATTCAAGACATGTGCATTCCCGGTATAAAAAAAAAAAAAGGACATGTGCATTCCATAAATATAGTTCTAAGATATTTTCGTTTCTTTTCTCATTTGTTTTTCACTTTTATTATTATATATAATTTCCAACCATTCCATCTTTCCCAGTAAAGATGAAACCAGCCGTTGCCAAAAAAAAAAAATATAGAAACCAGCCAAAGAACCCAACAGAATACTACTGTATACTACTACTATTTATTTATAATCTGCTGTCGAGGACCGGAACTCCACTCGTTTGCAAGTAAAAAAGTCAGCTTTCTGCCTCAGATTCATTTCCACTTTCTGTTCTTCAACCAATGAGAGTAATTAAATGAGCAAAGACACCTAAATTTCTTCAAACCCAGATCCCGCCACCAAGTCTACAACAACCCCACCAAAGAAAAAGGGGAAAGGTACAGTCTTGAATCTACTCTCCTATCATTATAACATAGTACATGGGTTCCTTTTGTTTTGCACACTTTGTTATTCATGGTTTCAAGTTAGATAGTATCTTCTGTACTTCATCTATCGAAACCGAAGTATCTTTTGTACTTCTGTTCCTGTCTTTTCTTTCTGTGATTAAGGTAATGTTCTCCTGTTTATGAGTGATTGGTTATTGGTTTTGCATGTAATTTAGGTGCATTCATATGGTTTGTTTCTGTTTCTATTTCGAAAGTTACTATTTTTGCTGTTCTTTTTGCTGATCAAGACTTCTGTAAGTTGAACTTCAATGGATGAAGATTGGAGATCACTTTTGAGTGAGCCTTTGGGGTTTTATATTTATGGATCTGGGTCTCTTTCTTGAATCAATCTTGATTCAAGAAAAGATCTAATTTTGAGTATGAAGTTTTAATCTTTATATGAAAAGATTGAGTTTAGAAAACGGCTGTATTGGTCTTCTTAATGTTACCAATGATCGTTTTTATTTGTTGTTAGCTGTGCGTACTAAGGGGTTTAACTCTTTAGCACCAACATGAAATAATTTGCTTCTATAGAAGATTTTAGCTCTGATATTTTCCAAGTGTCTGGTTTCCCTTGTAGAAAAACTTGAGTAGGTACCAGTAATTGAGTTAGCATTTGCTTGTTTTGGTATGTTGGTGCTTTTTGACCGCTAGCAATTGATTATCTGCTCCACCCTTGGATTCCATGGTTAAGAGATTTGGCTTTTTAGATCTATATTTTTCTCTCACAGTTTAGTGTTTTCCTTATTTATAAGGACAATGTATCGGATCCTGTTTTTAAAAGTTGAAATAAGATTGGAAGGAGTTTGTTTGTGGTACTAATTGCATTCTTGTTATTGCTCTTTCAGCTTTATGTAACAGTAGAATCCATTATAAAAATGGCTATGGGGAAGTATTCCAGAGTTGATGGGAGGAAGTCATCAAGTTACTGTTCGACTGCTACTATAGTTGTGTCTGTTGCCTTTTGTTTAGTTGGGATTTGGATGTTCATGTCCTCATCAGTTGTTCCAGTGCAGAATTCAGAGTTGTCATCGCAGGAGACCAAAAATGAGGTGAAACAAACAACCCTAAAAGGCGTTTCTAAGCAATTTGATGATACCTCAGGTGATCTTCCTGAGGAAGCAACAAGAGAAGATGGCACTAGCATGCCTAGTAAAGAATCTGAGAAAACTGATGAGGACAATCTGACAGAGAACTTAGTGATCGAGAGGAATAATGATAATTCAGAGTCTCAGAATTCAGCTGAGGAAAACCAGGACGAAAATCGTGCGAATGAGAATTCTCATGAAACAGCTGAGTCAGAAAATGAAACAAAAAAGGTGGATGAAGATGAAGGGAATGGAAATGGTAATGCTAGGGAAATGAATGCAAGAGAGGGAGAGTCAAATTCAGAAACTGGGGAAGCAGAGAATGAAGGTGGTGAAATGAATAAAAACACTCGGACAGAATCAGATGAGAGCTCAGGTGAAAACAGTTCTGAGTCAACCGAGGAGCAGAATGAAAAAAGCCAAGACGAGCATTCAGAACAAAGTGCTGTGGAGAATAGTGTGGAAAGCCAGGAAAAGAATCAAGTTTCAAATGAGATTCTCCCTGCTGCTGCTCAGTCAGAAATTTTGACTGAGTCTACTAATCAAGATGGAGCTTGGTCAACTCAAGCAGTAGAATCACAGAATGAGAAGAATTCACAACAGTCTTCAATGTCCAGTGAACATAATAGCTACCAGTGGAAACTCTGTAAGACGACTGCTGGGCCAGACTACATACCTTGCCTAGACAATTGGCAAGTTATCAGAAAGCTTCCAAGTACAAAGCACTTTGAACATCGAGAGAGGCACTGTCCTGATGAAGCACCTACATGTCTTGTTCCTCTACCCGAAGGATATAAGCGCTCAGTAAAATGGCCTAAAAGCAGGGACAAAGTAAATACCTATCTGCTGCATGATTAAGTGCTTGTGTTTTATGTATTTACTTTGGTTGAAATTTATTCTTTTGGTGTTTGGTGCAGATATGGTACTATAACGTCCCCCATACCAAGCTTGCAGAGGTTAAGGGGCACCAAAATTGGGTTAAAGTAACTGGTGAATACCTCACCTTTCCTGGTGGTGGGACTCAGTTCAAGAATGGTGCTCTTCATTACATTGATTTTATTCAAAATGTAAGTCATTTTCATTGTTTTTTCTGTCTACCAACATAAACTGTCTGGATATATTCTTGCTTATTTTCTGCATTGGTGGTTGCTGATTTGTTATTGCAAGCAATTTTTATAAACTTTCAAAAGGAAAAAGCTACACCTTACTAAGAAAAGTAATTTTAAGAAGTTCCTTTTAATTTTCCCTAGATAGTTTATTATTGACATGATCAAAATCATTAAGTCAAAAATCTTCTTAAAGCCGTGCATCTGTGTAGTCATTATGTTTAAAAAATTGACAAATTATCATAGGCAGGCCCATCATACAAGTCCTCCTAATGAGATCTTTCTTAAGTTTCTGCTTATTCGACATGAATGTACACACTTAACTCTAATAAGCTCTCTCTCACTCTCTTTCTGAACATGTGTACTTGGATACAGTCATATGTAGAGATGCTTGTCCACATAACTCTTTCTAATGAGCAAATTTATGGTAATTAGCTGTAGCCTATTTTTAGCTACTGGGATTTTCTTTCTTTTTGGTATGTCTTTTCATCAAATGAAGTAGAAGTCTATCTGGTGTAACATCTCACGTGACTGAGCTATCCCAAGAACTAGAACCTATTTCAAAACACCAGAATCTTATTGTTTTTACAAACTTACTCGAACAATCACTCACCGCTTATGTAGACTGTAGTTTCTTCGGCTCCTTTTTTTTTTTTTTAATGTATTCATTTACTTTTATTCTGCTCCTTTCTCCTACTTAGTTGATTTAATTTTTTGCTGAATAATTTTTTCTAACCATGTAACTTTTGAATTTGGCCAAAAGAAAAAATAACTGTGTAACTTTAAATGCAAATTTGCTTCAACGATGCAGTCTGTTCCTGAAATTGCATGGGGAAAAAGAAGCCGTGTGATACTGGATGTTGGGTGTGGGGTGGCTAGCTTTGGAGGGTATCTTTTTGAAAGAGATGTACTTACAATGTCCTTTGCTCCTAAGGATGAGCATGAAGCTCAAGTACAGTTTGCACTTGAACGAGGAATTCCTGCCGTATCATCTGTGATGGGCACCAAAAGGCTACCTTATCCTAGTGCCGTCTTTGATGTTGTGCACTGTGCACGTTGCAGGGTTCCTTGGCACATTGAAGGTGGAGTTACTTTTTTAACTTCTATCAGTATTTAGTTATATACTGTTTTATTCTATTCTAATATGCTGACATGTTTTATGTTATATTTCAGGTGGCAAACTTCTGCTAGAGCTCAACCGTGTCCTGAGACCTGGTGGTTACTTTGTCTGGTCTGCTACTCCAGTTTACCAGAAACTCCCTGATGATGTTGGCATTTGGCAAGGTAAAATACTTTATAACCTAGACATTATCCTCAAAGAAAGAATGAGATTTTGATTTATCTTGAGGATCCCTTTTTCAATTTTGTGAGCTGTGGTTATTGATGGCAGAGATGTCTCGGCTAACAAAGTCAATGTGCTGGGATCTGGTGGTTATCAAAAAAGACAGATTGAACGCTGTTGGGGCTGCAATATATCGAAAGCCAACTTCCAATGAGTGCTACAATAAAAGATCTAAAAATGCACCTCCACTCTGTGAAGAATCTGATGATCCTGATGCAGTCTGGTAATTGTTACTTTTAAACATCAGTATATTTTCCTGTAGTTAACAGTCATTGTTGAAATATGAATTATGCCTAAATGTGAGAGAAAGTTCATAATCAATTGGAAACCAGCTTTTCGAATGATTTAATGTGTGTGATGTTAAGTTTACTGCATATAATTGACGTGTCACCATAAACCTTGCAGTGGTGCAACTTTTAATTGTGTCAAACATAAAATTTAGGTGCTGCATTTCATTATCTTCTTATTGATACTAGAATTGATCATTAAGAATAAGAGAGAAGTTCTTTAATTTGGCTATAGTTAGCCCTAGCAGCTCTTACCATTTAAAATCTTCTTTATATAGTATATATTTTTTAAAACAAAAGGTAGATCTAAGTTCAGTCATGTTCTGTATCTTCATTCTTGATACTTAGTTGTTTCCCTGCTTTGGCCTTTGAGTAATCATGACTTCAGAGGCCGAGACATGGCTTTTCAGCAGGACAGATAGAATCTCATACAGGGAGACATGAATATTTGTCTTCAAATTTGTCCTTTTAGATGACTTTCATGCAATTTCACTTTATTCATTCTGCATACTAGCTGTCATCTAAGGGCATAGCTTTTCCAACTTCATTCACCTTTTTTATGCTACCAATTTTATAACCATTTCCTAATGCAGTTTTATACATGCGTGCTAATGCTTGTATGTTGCTCTAAAAGAAAGGTTAAAAAGGAGCATTTCTCTTTAATGAAATATACTCCCAACTTTTAGAATGAATAATGTTTGCAATACTTTCTGTGGCTAATATTTTCTAGTTTATATCTTCAGGAATGTACCCCTTCAGGCATGCATGCACAAAGTTCCAGTAAATTTAACAGAACGTGGATCCCAGTGGCCTGCACAATGGCCGAAACGATTAGAACAACCTCCGTATTGGTTGAATTCTCAGGTTGGCGTTTATGGTAAAGCTGCTCAGGAGGATTTCACTGCAGACTACAATCACTGGAAAACCGTTGTCTCCCAGTCATATTTGAAAGGGATGGGAATCAACTGGTCTTCTGTGAGAAATGTCATGGATATGAAAGCTGTTTATGGAGGGTATTTCCTTTAACCACTCTCTAGTTATTAACAGAATTCATTAGGCTCTTTCTTTCCATTATCAAATAGCCCTAAGTGAAATTTAAGGCTCAGTTGAGTTTTAGCTTATAATAATCTTGTTAACTGGGAAAAAACTTTGTTTATGTTCTCTTGGACCTTGTAATTTGGTTTCATTATTATAAAGTATCAAATTTCTAGAAGCAACCCCGTCCTTCTCCCCAATCGCTTTCTCTTTCACTACTTAACCCTTTTATTGTCCTCTACTTTCCAAAATGTTATTTAAAAGAATATCTTTTGTCTTATTGATATTGTTAAAGTATCTTCTCATGAAGTGCATCAATATGTGTATAACCTTCTATCCTTGTTCTTATTCTTATCATGCTTTTGTGCTATGGTTTATAGGTTTGCTGCTGCGCTGAAAGACTTGAAAGTCTGGGTTATGAATGTAGTTCCAATAGATTCTCCTGATACACTTCCAATAATCTTTGAACGTGGCTTGTTTGGAATATATCATGATTGGTGTGAATCATTTAGTATATATCCTCGATCATACGATGTTCTTCATGCTGATCATCTTTTCTCTAGTATCAAAAAGAGGTTTGTTGTCTCGCATGCTATATTTCTGGTAATTGTCATCAACCAAGATTACCTTCTTGATGTAATGTTGATTTCCTTGCCACAGATGCAAGTTGGTTACAGTAATTGCAGAAGTTGATCGAATTCTGCGACCAGAAGGAAAGCTGATCATACGAGACAATGGTGAAACCATAAGCGAGTTGGAGAGCTTGGCTAAATCTCTACAATGGGAGATCCGAATGATTTATTCAAAAGACAACGAAGGGTTGCTTTGCGTTCGCAAGACATTTTGGCGTCCCACCGAGGAAGAACCTATAAAGTCTGCCATTATTTGAACATGGTGCTTGCATTACTCCCTACAAGTTGAGGAGTTTGCCACAGTTGGCATCATATTGCGTAATTCTTTTTGTTTCCGCAAGCATGTCATAATTTACCACAGATCTAGTTAATCCATTTGCAAATGTAAAATTATAGTAATTGATTATATATATTTTAGACCTGATTTATATCAATTACAATTTTTGTGTTCACTGATGGAATTAAAATGTGTAATCCCATCACTTATCAATCTTAATGAAAATCAAATTCCTTCTTGATATTACTTCCTACTGTTTGTATGAAATTTATGCATTTCTTGTTTGTCACTTTTTGCGGCCATCGTCAGGTCCTGCTGGAATTTTAATATTTCATATGTAAAAAACTATCGATCATTTATACGTAAGGCTTGCAGGGTTATGGAATCATGGAACACTGCAGAACGAAGTTTGTCCAACTGAACTTTTGAGGAAGATATGGGGAATCTTCTCCATCGGTAAGCTAGCAGCATTGTTGCTGCTGACCCTGTGGAAAAATCTCATATTGGTTATATTTGACAGATCTGATACCCTTATATTCAAATTGAGTCTCTCCACTTATTGTCAATTGGTTTTAGGTTGGATGTTTAACATAGTATCAGACAGGTCCGTTTCTATTGCCTCCTTTTCGATCATCTACGTGTAGGCCCGTCTGTTTCCGTTATTTCTTTCGAACTACATACATGTGAGAGGGGGTGGGATAATTTTGCCCATTAAGAGGCTGTATAACACGGATCTCAAACAGGATAATTTGGTACTGATCTCAAACACGATTTCACCATCATGCTTGTCTTTGGTACTGATCTCAAACACGATTTCACCATCATGCTTGTCTTTCCTATGTTCAAGACTCCAGGAATGGCTGTACAGTTTGATTCCAATACCATAATAATATCTTTATCTTGTTGCCATGACTCCAGGACGGTTGCAAATTAAAATAACATGTACAACAAAATGACCGATCTTTTATTAGTTCACAAAAATCTTTGGTTGGGTTCAAACCCAAGCTCTTACAAACCCCAACATATGCTTCAACCCAAGCCCTACATCGTTAGAGTCCAAACCCTTTGCCTATTTTCTATGTGTAGACACCTCATTTCAAATTATTGTCTGCCAACCCATCTTCAATCATAACTCCAACCCATCTTCAATCATCTGCCAACCCACCTTCAATCATAGCTCCAACCCATCGTCAATCATCTGCCAATCCATCTTCAATCATGACTCCAACCCATCTTCAATCATGGCTCATCAGCCTTCACAATAAAAAAAATCATCAGTTGCATTGCATTCGGGGGGAAGATAAGAGTTGTTAGAAAACAAAAGGAGGCCGAATTTTCTCAATTTAAAAACGAGGGTTCTTGTTCTTCAAAGGCAAGGGTTTCAAAATCTGAAATTGATTTGAAAACAAGGAAAAAAGAAGAGCGCGAGGGAGGACGGCGTCAAAGTGCTCGGTCAGTTTGTGAGGAAGCTGAAGGTAGCTGGGATTCTTTTTGCGTCTTAGCCCGTGACCTACGTCAGATCCAGTTTTGAGGAAAGGTGAAGGAGGAGAAACATAGGCAACGATTAGAAACACCGGGTTCTGGTCCCAGCGGAGTACAAAGGGTGAAGCGGCGTTGAGATTTTTGTTCGGTTCTGGAGAAGAGCAGAGGCGGTTGAAACCAGGGAGGTGAGAGTGAAACCGAAAGAAGAGACGGGAAAGGAAAGAAAAGGTTTCAGCAAGTCAAAACGCAAAATATATTACCGTTTGGGTAAAAGTCCAATCAACCTCCCAATTTGTCTTCTTAGTCTTAATGGGCCATGTTTAATTTTATTTGGGTTTTGTTGACTGCGTTAAGGACTTGAAATTGTCAATTTATCTGGTCTACTCCTTGCCTTAATTTATGATTACGATTTTTGGTCCATATTACTGTTCTTAGGTTTGCTCATGTATAAGCTATCTTACTTTCCGTGGCCTGGTTATGTTTTCTGTTTGGGCTTTGTGAACTTCATTTGTGTATGTGTATGTATATATTTCTTTTACTCGGATTTATTATATATTTGATTAATTGAATCTTTATTCGGCTCATGCATGTAATCAATGTAAATTTTTATTTATTTATTTTAGTTTAGTTTAGTTTGTTCGTGAGATATATCTATATATATATATATATATATTCCTTAGGCTGATTAAACATTCTTGTTCATATGCTTTAAATAAGATAAGAAAAATGGAGACCATGTATTTAGGGATAAAGATAAAAGTATATGTATATAAGCAATTAGGAAGAGAATACACGCTAACCATTTTCATTTTACCATGTTAGTATCTACATATTTAATTTTTTATTAAATCTTTGCTATGTTAGACATCTGGTGCATATTAATTTTATTTATGTTTCAAAAGTTAGATCGTTTTGCATATTTTATGTCATTTAGAAATTAGGACATTTTAAAATTAAAAAAAGAAAATTAGGACATTTTACATATTTTATGTCATTTAGAATTTTAGGTCTATTTTAAATATTCCATGCCAAATTAATAATTTTAGACCCATTATATATTTAAAGTCATTTTAGTGATTTAGGACAATTTTTTTTATGCTATTTAGTAATTTAGGACATTGCATTTTTTATGTCATTAGTAATTTTAGGCCCACTCACATTTTAGATATTAGGCCCACTTTCATTTTAATTTAGGTCCACATATATTTCCATGTCATTTAGTATTTTTAAGTCCAATTGTATTCTTATGTCGTTTAGTAATTTTAGGCCCATTTGCATTTTAGAACTATGCCCATCTCATTTAATTTATGCCATTTAGTTAAATAGGCCTATCTGCATTTTAGAACTATGTTCGTTTCATATTTTCTGTCATTTAGTAATTAGGCCCATTAACATTTTAATATGTCATTTAGCTTAGGCCCATTTGCATTATTCATGACATTTATATTTAAATTAGGATTCATGCATCTTTTATGTGCTTAATATATCTCTTGTGCTAACCCATTTTCTTGGTTTATTTTGTCCCATCATTTCATGCATTTAAAAATTAATGCATCGTTTTCATAGAATCGCATGTGCATGGAAATCCCGATAATGGGGAGTCCGAGGGGATCACGTAATTACGAGGTTCTCGAAGGCTTCCTTAGGGTGAGGGAGTTTTCTAGTTTACCTTTTCGGAATTCCGATTGGGCCTAGGAAGTTTCCAATAAACCAATTTCCACCCCAATTTCAAAAAATACAAAAAAAATAATTCTAATCATATTTCAAAAATGACATTAGCATACCATGTTCATAATTTTCTCCAAATTTTCAAAAGTTTTTCTACAAATTTTAGTTTCCTTTTTAGGAAAAACCCAAAAAAAATTGTTTTCTTTCAAAATTCTCTTTATCAGCAAAAGGAATTTCAATTCCGACATAATTTTTTAAAAAAATCTAAAAATGGTTTTTAGGAAAATCTCAAACTTAATCAATAGTTGAGATTTTCTTGCAAAATTAAACTTTGGTTAATTTCTTTAATCAAAGTTTTTAAAAATGAGATCCAAAAATAAAAGGAATTTAATTATTCCAATATTATTTTCAAAAACCAAAAAATGTTTTGAAAGATTTCAATTGGACCTTTACATTGGAGTCTTTCTAATTTAACCCTTTTTTAAAAATCTTGCCTTTAATCAAAATCCGTCTATCAATAAAAGAAATTTGATAATTCCGACATTAATTTCAAAAATCCAAAAATATTTTTGTTGAAAGATTTCAATTCAGTCATTAACAATTGGAGTCTTTCCAAATTCAATTCAATTTTGTTTAAAACTCAAATTTTTCTTTAACAAATTATGGATTTTTAACTTTTGATTTTAAAGCTTGTTTTTGGAAAGTTCTCAATTCGGTTATTCAACGTTGAGACCTTCCTTTTATTTTATTTTTTTATTTTTTCTTTTTCACGGATCTCATTAAATTGAATTTTCTTAAAGGGTGAACTAACCCAT
Source organism: Microcos paniculata (assembly GCA_030664755.1). NCBI lineage: Eukaryota > Viridiplantae > Streptophyta > Magnoliopsida > Malvales > Malvaceae > Microcos > Microcos paniculata. Next base: position 24,069,074 of record CP131461.1, read on the forward strand.
ATCAAAAGGAGTTCTACTCCGACATTTGTAGATTCTTTATTTTAGTTTATTTCAGTTCAAAAGAAACATTTTTGTTATTAACCCTAAAACGAATTTTCACAAGGCTTTTATGGTACCGATTTCCGGGCGCTTCGGGGGTGCTAATCCTTCCTCGAGCGTAACTAACTCCCGAACCCAAAACTTATTTTCGTGGGCCAACATTTGTTTAACCTAAGGTAATCTTTCTAGATTATGTTATGTCAAACGGAGTCAAAACAGGTGGCTAACCTACCTAAATCAAATGGTTAGTGGGGACTCCTTTTCTTGTTTTCAAAATCCTTTTATTTCTTTAAATTTCCCGTCGGACGGCTTTGTAGACGTTTCGACACTATGAAAGGAAAAAAAAGAAAAGAAAAGAAAAAGAATTCCATTGTTGATATTTTCACAGCAATATTAATATCATTCGAATTTCATTAACATTAATTTATATATCAATATTATTAGCTCAGCTTCTTCCTTGTTTCGGGTCGTTAGAGACTAAATCTGGTCATTGAAATTAAGAATTTAACTTTATACTAACAAACTCTCTTCTCCTTATTTCTTGTATCGTTTACTACATTTTTTTTCTTCGAAAACAAGCAATTAAGATAAAGGAGAAATGATATGTGGTTGTGTATCTCTTGTTTGAAGTAAGTTTACAATGAGTATTTCTGGTTCAAAATTGAACCAATGATGATTAGATTAAGAAAAGAGAAAAGGAGAAACAACCCAAAGTTTCCTAACCAAAAACTTGTGAGAACCAAATTCGTCAACAAGATTCAGACCACAATGAGTAAGTGAATGAATGGACCCTACCACTTTGAGAGAGAAGAGAGGCGCAATGTCCACCTCTTGCCAACTCTTCCTGTTCCAAATATGCCTACACCAATTTTAAATCCTTTCCTTCACCCGACATTCTTCCAACTTTATACAATAATCTAGCTTCTAGCAGCAAAAAGAGGTTCAATTTTTTATTCACGGGGCATCCTCTCTCCTCTTTGTTCAACACAGTGAATACTCCAAGTTGCCTTTTTAACAAAAACGATGTAAGGAAAATGTCAGGCTAAATCACTTGGTTGGACCTTTGATTGCTGTTAATGGACTACATGGTATAGACATTGAGTGCCTTAAAAACCACTTGCCTGGTCTGTAAAATATATTCATATCTCACTTACAAACAGATGACCAGTCTTAAACTACTATTCATGTTGGTAAAGTAGCACACAAAAGGGTCTAAGATGCCTTTTTTGGACTTGCTTTTCTAATATTCTTAACCTTTTTCTTGTGTTTTGTTAGCCTTCTAGTTCCTATGGCTTCTTAGCTATATCTCAAAGATGATGAAAAAGGGCATTATCCTCATGTTTGCATGATTGAAATTCAAGGATAATAATGCTGGGGTTTATGTGGGGTTCTTCTCTCAAGCATATTTAGGCTTAGAGGACTTTATAGGCAATTCTTTTATCAATTCCACATGCTTCGTGGGGTCTAACATATTTATAAAAAGAGTATCCATCCGTGCATTCTCATAGAATGTTCAGTAAATTCACTGTATTCAATCATTAAGATTGGCAAATCATGTCAAATTAGTGGCATTCCTGGCTCCATAAGTTTTAAATCTCTTTTATTTTGAGTCCTTGTGCAAACTGAGGACAGGGCATCTACTTCCCCACCAGGAGAGTAGTTTTCTATATTTCAAGCTAGTTAAGAAATTATCTAAATTTGGACAGGTACCAGAATATGTTCTGTTTGATATTTAGTTTTATGATGGTACTGAACTTGTAATGCATGGTTCATGCTACTGATGATGTGCAACATGAAGCATCATGGTAACATGTGAATGTTTTATGTATGGCATTAAATTAGAATACCTTAGTTTAGTTGGTTAATTCTTCTTACTTTGTTGTATTTTATTGTCAAAGTGGCTTTACTGATTACAGCACTAGAGCAGCTCTGACAACAAAGATTTGTTACCAGACCTGGAAGATCAAACACAAAGAAATTATGCCCCAGCTAATGTCTGGTCCCAGAATGAATATTTAAATCCCTCAAATTCCTCTCATACATACTCAGGATTCTACTTCCTATTAGACAAATGAGAGCAACAACATGAGCTGCTTAACAGTTTACTATTATCAAATTCTCCATTGTCTGCCATTGACACACCTTTCCTCAAACAGACAAGTTGGCAGTCTCCATACATTACTCAACATGTCTGCTGCCACAAACTTCTAAAGCAATCTTTGAAATTAGTTAAGGAGAGCTCCAGGCATCTCCTGATCATCAAGAATCAAACATGTTAGGCTCTTGGAGGCACAAGTTCTTGCTCTTCACTCTTCTTGCTTTCATTGTTGTCTCAGAAGCATCAAGACTGCCTAAGGAGTATTGGGATCAGATGCTGCCTAAGAAGCTCCCAACTCCTTCCTCATCGCCCTCTAAAGGTACCAACTCTGTAAGTACGTCAACATCAAAAGCAGTTAAAACAGATAGAAGCCTCCCTTCATCGGAAGGAAAGGTCTAGTTTCCATTGAAGAGCTCTAGTTCTACTTGCTGCTAATTGCAGTCTATGTACCTTGGGACTGCAACAATCAGATTCAACAGACAGCACACAGAGTTTTGTGAACTAGTCTTCTGAAATTTAAATATATCAGTCTGTTGTGCTCATGGACAGGATCATATACTCATCTAGATGTGTTCAACTTGGTCTGCGGATAGAGTGTACTGTGAGGACTATTGACTCGCTCTTCTCCATTGATCAGGATGAATTCGGATGAATTTGCAGTATATACCAATAATTGATCTGCGGATACATCATTAGATTTGGTAACTGAGCCATTTTATGATGTATAGCTCAAGTTTGTGAGGATAAATAAACCATTATAGCTAATAGTAAAATTTTCCTTGTGTAATATTTTTTGTAGTACATTCCATGAAATTATTTAGTCAAAGTTAATGGAGAATAGGGACAGTTTTCCCAGAAAGTGGAAGATGTATCAAATATATTTTAGTTTCTCCGTCTCTTATGGCTTTGAAATTCCACTTCTGTCTTGAAACCGTTTTCTCCTTGAACGAAATTGGCATTGTAGTCTGATTACAGTATTAAATAGCAGGGATAAAACCGACAATGAATTGATGATAGATGTCTAGCTTATTGATTAGAAGCTTAGAAAGTGAAGCAGACCCCAAATTATCTGGGTACATTGATGCCTAGCTCAACTCAGTTTTGATCAAGTTGCAGCTATGCTTTTCAACAGATTTGTAGTTTGGTATGCATTTACAGCTTTTGCCTATTGAAAGAAATCTTCAGCACTCAACAGTTCAAGAGTACTTCCTGGAATCAGTTCCGGCTTATTGCTCCTCATGTCACAATTAATGTCCCTAAGTTGAAATAAGTTCTGAATAAACGCTATAATCCTAAGTTCTTCTGTACACTAAAGTAGGATGATTTCACATTACATTTACGATGAGCTGCAAAGACATTTCTCTGCTGCAACATGTTTAACGGAATTGAGAGTCAGAACTCACGAGGCAGAGCAGTGTGATCACATATATAGAGCTATAGATCAATTCTCATGACCATTTGATAGCGGTATAATTCTACAAAGTTGTTTGAACCCTAGATAAGATGACATTAACATGAATTTCGAAAATTACAGGAGAGAGTGACTGTTTGTAGACATAGCTGATTTAATTATCTAACAATAAGGATATATCATCTTATGATAAAGCTCCATACAAGTCACAAGTAGAGGTAAGAAACCGAAACAGGCTCCTGAAAATTTGAAAGAGCATAGGAAACGAAGACATGAAAACACTCTAGCACATGATACTTTATACTCTCAACGTGCACCGTCAAGTTCAAATGCGACTTCATTCCTTATGCTGTCATACCCCATTGAGCTGTTCGATGCACCATCAGCGTACGGGCTGCACAGCTCACCAAGCAAGTGCTGAGCTTCTTCTTCGTTTGAATTACTTTTAACCCAAGGGTGTTTCCACGTTGCCTGGAGTCCTGCTAATTCATGGGCAACTTCCTTCATAGTTGGTCTTTCCTCTCCCCTCACCCTCACACATCTCCAAGCTAAAGCTGCTACTTCTTTAAGGTGCTCAGTATTTCCATCATTCCGTACCCTTGGATCGAGAATTTCGTGCAAGCGGTCTTCTTTCATCAAAGAAACAAAGTACACTGCCAAAACTTTCTTTTCTTCCGATCTTTCAAAACAAACTGCCTTTTGCCCTGTTAGTAACTCTATAAGGACAACCCCAAAGCTATAGACATCACTCTTTTCAGTCAATTGACCTGTATGCATGTATTCAGGATCCAGGTAACCAAAAGTTCCTTGCACAATTGTAGTTACCTGTGCCTGGTCGGATGGAATCAATCTAGAAGCTCCAAAATCAGAAACTTTTGCAGTGTAATGCTCATCTAAGAGTATGTTTGCCAATTTGATGTCTCGATGAATAATCGGGATAGAAGCAGCAGAGTGCAAATAAGAAAGGGCTTCTGCGGTTTCTGTGGCAATGCTCAAACGAGTTTCCCATAGAAGGAAAGGGGCACGAGCAACATTGTGCATATGGTCAAAAAGGGATCCATTAGTCACATATTCATAGACTAACAAAGGAACCGGTGTCTCCAAACAACATCCTAGGAGTTTGACAACGTTCCTGTGATTGATTTGGTAGAGCACAGATATTTCATTAATGAATGGTTCAACTTGGCTTTGATCTCCTATTCTTGACTTTTTTATGGCAACCATCCGATTATCAGCCAATATTCCTTTGTAAACCGTTCCCTGTCCTCCTTGTCCTAAGATTCTACTTTCATGATAATTGCTTGTTGCCGTCTCGAGTTCTTTAGCTGAGAACACTTTGACCTTTTCACTGCACCCTTCACGTTGGGAAAGTTGTTCCTGCAACAAATTGCCACCGTTTTGCTGAAAGTATTTTTCTTTTAGTTTCGCGATCTGTCTTTGTCTGAGCACGAGAGACAACAACGTTATGCCCAAGAGGAAGGCAAAGAACCCAATGCCCACACCTATATTCATGAGCACTTTATTAGCATTGCTGATTAAATATGTTTAGTAGTATTCTTCAAAAAAATATATTTAGTAGTAATAATATTTGGGAAATATTCAAAAGGGAACAGTGGACAAGAAATAATTATTAGTAATTAGTACCATATAAGAAAATTACTTGAAAAGAAGTATAACATTTTACAAAATTTATTAAAAAATATATTTAAGGGGGACTTTTTAGAAAAAGAGAGTTTTTGGACCTAATTGATAATAATAATAATGCCATAATGGTCATTGCCAATGGCAGTTTCTGTGTTTTTCATTATTTTTTGAAGAGGGGAAAATAACAAAGGAAAAATAATAAAAAAAAAGTGTTTTCTTTCTTTTTTTTTTAAACCCTAAAAATGAAGACGATTTTATTGGAAATGACCAATCTGTACAACCCTTTAAATAAGACAATTAGAGGTTGAAATTATGCTACTTGGGAAGGTCACAAGTTAAGTCTCATCATTCCCTACCTTTTATGTACCGAATTAAAAGTAATATAAATATACATGCACCCGAAGTAAAAGAATATTCATAGAGAACAAACCAAGAAAAATATTGACAAGAGATCTATTATTTGAAGGGTGACTGCATCCTGTTCCGTTTTTCCAGCCATCACCTACAAGTCCCTCTGCGCATGAACAATTATAACTCCCCGGAAAATTGTGACATGTCCCGTTGCAAGGCTTTAAAGTTTCACACTCATTTATATCTACAAATCACAAAAATATTAAGTGAAATTAGTATAGAAATAAAAACAATACACCTTATTCAACCTAAAAGGGTTTTTTCAGGCACAGAACCCAAATGGTTCCCCCGCCCCCTCCCTCCTTCGTCCTTCCTCAAGACTTTTTCCTCTTCGGCCTTTATATGCGTACAAGAAATATGAGAATATATATATATATATAAAAAAAATGAGAATATAAAGGGGATATGGATTTTATTACCTTGGCATCCGGAGAGGTAGGGATTGCCATCAAAACCATCAAAACACTTGCATATATATCCAGAAGCATTTTCCGAGTCAAAGCAGTTGCTATTCTCCTTGCACGCGCAACTGTTCTCCGCCTTGGCTTCACTGCAACTTTTATTCCCGATTGTCCAATCAAGAATAACTGGAAATTGCTTGTCTATCAAATTGTAACCCAGAAGATCTGAATTGGAGAAGTTATAGGCAGTGTCCTCTGCCACAAACCCATAGCTGCAGGGATTATCTGGCAATACATGGGAATGGTCTCTAAAGCTACCAAGAGTGATGTTGAAACCCCTCACTCCTTTCGGGATAGCCGTCTCGCAGCAGCCAATTCCAGAGCAAGACCCATTTGTCACATCGCTGACGCGATTACATAGTGATAGACACCCGGTCGCATATTCCTCACGAGCGCCTCGAACCACAGCAAACGTGTCGCACCCGATTACCGTGAGCTTGTTTCTGGTATCATCGACAGGGAATTTGGAAAGTCGGATCCAGTAATTGAAATATGAGTTGCGTCCTGCTGGATAACAGTCATAGCTTGCTGAAGTAAGGATCCGCAGCTGACCATCGAGAAATATGTTGATGACTTGGATCTGGCCCGGTAGGAATGCTTCTTTGGCAGTCGCGTTACATGTGATGTTAAACTCATCACTAATGCTGCAACCATTGCCTATTCCAAAGGGATACGGGATGGTAAGGTTGCCGCATTGATTTTGGCATCCAGGTTTCGCTTCACCTGCTGCCCTCCTTGCTGTAGTTGCCAATACAGTTGTAAGCAAGATAAGTTTCATAAGCGCCCTGCCCATTTTTATTAAGCTACACGATGTAATTGACTCTAAAATTCTGATATATATAATTTATTTACCGCTAGGCCTTGGATGATTTTCAAGAGCTTTTGGGATTGATTGAACATGAAACAACCAAACAATGACTAAGTCAACAAGGACTAAATGCCCTCTCTCTAGACTCGGTCGCCCTTTCTTATTTAATCATCATTTATTACTCGCTCTGTCCTAGAATATAAATCCATTTCGAGAAAAAATTTTATCCAAAAATAGTTGTCCTTTTTATAAAACCAAGAAAATAATTTTATATTTTTCCTATTTTACCCTTGTCTTATCAGATTAAAAACCTCTCTCTTTAATACATGTTTCCTCTTTACTTCTCTCTCTTCTTTGACCACAAAAGAGAGGAATGATTATTTGAAACAAAATTTGTTTAGAAGAGAGAGAGATAATGGTAGACAATACTTGAGAGAAATAAAAAAAAATTAAATAAGGATAACATAGGTAAGAGAATAAAATTTAACAAATAAAATTATTTTTATTGGTTTTGATAAAGCGGTTAAAAATGACTTATATTCTATGACAGATGGAGTATTTCTTACTAATATATATAGTTATATACGTTGGAGCAAGTGGGCACTAGGACAGTATGACTTCAAGTTGAATGCTCGACGACTTTAAAATTTACTTTTCTTTGTAGGTTGAATACCTAAATTATCCTCTAGGTTATATTTTTTTGAACATATTGACCCATACAATTTTATTTGAAATAATTAATTCTCAAATTATTATTCTAAGATAATTAATCTCTTAAACTATTATTTTGAGACAATTAATCCCTCAAAACTATTATTTTGAGATAATTAAGCTCTCAAAATTATTATTTTGGGATAATATAACCTATAATTTAATGGAACCTTCCATTTTCAAAAGAATTGTTCTATTGAATTAAAGGTTACATTATCTCAAAATAAAGTTTGAGCATCAATTGTAAGAAATAAAAATTTAGGTGTCAATTTATTCTTTTTAATATAGTTTGAGGGTTAATTTAAATATTTAGCCTTTGTATTATTCGTTTGTTAACTTCCAGAGCCCCTCTCTACAGTAAAGAAAAAAAATTTGCATTGTGCTGGCTTAGGCCATGAGCAGCTGATATAGTCACAAACTTGTTGCAGTAATTTTTTTTGTCTGTTTTGGTACTTGACATTGGGGCTAAATCCTAATGATTGGAGTTAAAAATTAAGTGGCCAAGATTCTATTCATATAATCACAATGAAATTCTCGGACAAAAAAGAACTTATTAAATGTACTCCCTACTTTTCAGAATTTCTGTCACTTTAAGGTTTTACACAAGAATTAAGAATAGTATTAAAAACTATTAAAATTTAGACAAAATATTATGAAAGGACAGTTTACCTTTTTATTGGAATTGTTTATTCTCACAAATACTCTCTCTTTGATAATTAATGTTTTATAGAATTAATTTAGAGGGATAAGGATAAAATTGAAAAAAGAATAGTTACTACTTTTTAGAATTCTTAAAATGACAGATAAATTAAAATAAAAGAATTTATCAAAAACAACAATTATTGTAAAAATGTTGGAGTATTATGCATTTAAGTATTGACTTCACAACATTGAAAAACTTTTGGTCTTTGCCTCTAATGAATGCCGCATGCCGGGGGGGGGGGGGGGGGGGGGGGGGGAGGGGGGGAGGTGTTGTTGGGGGGTGGGGTATGGGTTGTGGGTGGGGACGTGTGTTGGGGTTCATTCCGATCGAATTAGCCTCCTACAAATTATTCGACACAAGTTTTCCAGTCAACCAACCTTGCTTGACACTTCGAAAAGTTCGCCTAAGATTCCGTGAAGATTTTTCTCTCTTTGAATTTTCTATGTGAATCAGTCTCTTTCTCCGCATATAATTAATTGCTAGTTGGAGATTAATTAATTATTTAATTATTTTTAGTAGTAAGGAAAATGCTAAACAATTATTGTCTAGAATTTTGTTTGTGAAAAAGTAAAAAGTTACTTGTGCACCTTATTTATTACTTCTTTTGTTTTTGGATAATTATCGTTTTAGAAAAAAAATTTTGTTTCATATTTGTTGTCATATTATAAAATTAAGAAAGTATTTATTATTTTTTTATTAATTTTATCATTCTCTCTCTTTCCATTATTTTCAAGTTACTTTCTTTGTCTCTATTTATCTGTTCCCATTAACCGTTTCACATAAAGTAAGAAAAGTAGTTATGATATAAAATTCTATAAACATGTATCTTAATTTTTTTATTTTATCTCTATCTCTCTCCCTCTTTGATTTTCAGTCCTATTTAAGAAATTATTCATTTAAGAGAAAGAGAAATGAGTTTGAAAGGGTAAGTTTAGAAAATTAATAATTAATGTTAGTTAGGGACAGATAAAAAGGGAACAAAAAATTTCCAAAAAAAGACAGATAAATAGGGACTGAGGGAGTACTTTAATGAGTTTCTAAGTAATTTATAATATAAAGAAAAAAGAAATTTAGTTATATAACTAATTTTTTGTCTTGATTTTAGAAGATTTATTGATTTTCTTACTACCTCCATTTCTATATATCTGACCCTAATAACTAAATATCTTAGATTAAGAAAGTTTGTTGAGTAACAAAATTCTATATAAATTTTACTTTACTTTCCAAATTTGCCTTAAGTCTTTTTCATTTTCCTTCCTCTTTACAACTACATTTAATGGTTCTTATCATTCCAAAGAAGGATAAATTTGAAAATAAATAATTAATACTTTATTGAAATCATAAAAAGATAAATAAAAAAGAATATTAGGTTAGGGTCAGATAATAAGGAATGAAGGGAGTAATTCTTACACAATAGCCTTAAACGACAATCATTAAGAAACAGAAGGAGTATGTATTTTTATAATTTTTTAAAGACAACAACATCCTTAATTAAGTTTAGTTTTAGTCCCAAATATATAAAGTTTAGCCTCAAATAAGAAATTTTAATTATAGGGTAAATTTTAAAGTTTAAAATATATTATTATATGGTTTTAGAAAAAAGAAATCAATAAACTTGTCAAAGTTTAGTCCTAAATTTAATTATAAAGTTTAGCCCCCCAAATGAAAATTTTTAATTTTAAAGGTAAGTTTTAAATTTTAAAATATATTATTGTAGAGTTTAAAAAAAATCAACAAATTTGTCAAAGTTTAGCCCTCAAATAAAAAATTTTAATTTTAACGGTAAATATTAAAGTTTAGAACATATTATTATAGAACTTTAGGGAAAAAAAAACTCCTCAATAATATATTTTCTCCTAAATATATATGTAAGAACATTTTTGTTATATAATTTTTTTTTTGACAACATGTATTATTGCTCCAAAATTCAAAGCCACTTTTCAACATTATTAATTGGGAGCAAACCTATTTAGTAATTAATATTTTATCACTACATTTTTTTTTTCAAGAAAATGTTATTATAAAATTAAACCAAAATAGCTATTGTAACAATTTTCCTTTGAAAACTGCTATTCTCTTCCAATGTAAATTATTAATTAATCAAACATTTATATATATATATATAATTTAAATTCCAAAAGTAGTAAATATTAAATGACTAAAATATTCTCATTAATTATCAAAATAAAGGATTAATTAGTAATTTACTTATTTTTATTGGGGTTCATTCCGATCGAATTAGGCCTCCAGCATATTATTCTATACAAATTTTGTAGTCAACCAACCTTATAGATCTGACTACTTTTTGCATGGTGGTAAGTGTTTTAATTAAGTATGATTGTTTTGTTGGATGCATTACGTTTTATATCTTTGATTTTGGATCTACTTCCGTACGTACTTCTCCATTCTGTCACGGGACTATTTTGTTTGTTAGTTATTCTCTTTGTTATTGGAAATTAATCTCTTTCTTGGCATCAGAAAACATAAAAGTAAGTCTTAGTCAATAGGCTGAAACATTGTACAACGTTACATATACACATGCATGGACTATATATAAACGGGTGTTGCCATTCTTCCCTTTCTAGATTTACTGTTTTTGTCAAACTCAGACGATTCTATCATCGTGTGTCAGGAGGAACTCCGTCAACACCATCAAGAAATTAAAGCATAGAAAAAGGGGAGTGTTTTCTTGAGAGCTATAAAATGACCCTTCCGCAATGTAAAAGTACTTTTCCAACAACTTTATTTTTAGGCAAACTTGCTTGGCGGGTTGATCAGCTCGCATCAAGTCTTCAATTGGGGCACAATTTGGAACCATCCTTCCAGTGTTAGAAGAATCGGACCGGACCAGTCGGTTTGATCTGTTCGACCGGAACCCGGAAGCCTTACCGGTCCGTAGAGTACCCTTAACCCGTTTCGGGTAAGAACCAGTCAAAATCTGAAAAAACCGAGACCGATTGACCTAAAAAACCCAAGAAAAACGGAATTTGAAATCAGAAAAAAGAATTTGATATTTTGAAATAATTTGAAATTTGAGTAAAGCCTCTAAACTGATTTTTAGGCTTATCCCAACGGTGAAGTGGAAGTACAGGATGTAGAGAACAATATATCCCAAAATAGGCATCATCCAACGGTTGATTTCGACGAATCAGATTTTAATAGGTTTAGTGAATTGTTGATATTTTTTGAAAAGAAAAAAAAAAGGAAGAAAAGTTTTGGAGGAGAATGGCTTACGAAAATGTAGGAAAATGTAAAGAGGAAGAGAAGAGGTGCTTGTGGTTATTTTTGGGGATTTTTTAGACTGTACCAAGAGGAAGAAACCAACCTGCGTTGAACGCTTTAGAGCAAAGGGTTGGCCTGCGTTGAGAGCTTGAGTGGGAAGGAGATGACTTGTTTAACTGCTTTAGACAGAGGGTGAAGCACGTGAAAAAAGAAAAGCTTGATCAGAAATTAAATTTTAATAGGTCTTGAAAAGAAAAGCATAGAGGATCACTTGCTGGTCTGCAAAGCATCTTTCCTATGCTGGAAGGATGCAATTATTACAGTCTGTGATTTTCAGTATTCAGAACTTTTGGTGTCAGATTTTCTTTTTGCCTCAAGTTGTGATTAGGAAGATTACACAATTGTGTATTAGATACCTTTGGAAGGGAAGAGAAACAAATGGCAGGGGTGCACGAGTAAGTTGGGAGAACATCTGTTACCCAAAAGCAAAAGGTGGTTTGGGATACAAAGATTTGAAGGCTTGGAATACAGCTTGTATCTTACGGAATCTGTGGTCACTTTACACCCAGTCTGGTTCTCTATGGGTAGCTTGGATCGAAGAATATATTTTCAAAGGAATATGCATTATGCAAATCCCATCCTTGCCAAGGTTTAGCTGGTGTCTTAAAAACTATTGAAGCTCAGAGAGATAGCAGCAAGATTTTTACAGATTGATGGTCCTTGGAGAACAGTGGGTGCAACCTACAATACTAGGAAGGTGTACGAAGAGATCAGGCATAAAAAGGAAAAAGTCCCATGGCAAAAATTGATCTGGTTTCAGCATCACATTCCAAAGCACTTAATGATAACTTGGATGTGTTTGCTAGACAGATTGCCAACCAAAAGCCGAATTGCAGCTTGGGGAATTGACTTAGAGGATGATACCTGTGCTTTATGTGGCCAACAACAGGAAACTAGAGATCATATGTTCTTTACTTGCATATTCTCTAGGGAATTATGGAACAAAATTCTTCTGACAAGTGGACTCACAAGGGAGGCGAGAGAATGGATTTTTGAAGTTAACTGGGCAATCAAGAAAGTTAAGGGCAAAGCACTCATTACAGTCATTTTGAAGCTTGCTTGGAATGCCTACATTTACACTTTATGGACAGAAAGGAATTCGAGAATTTATAGAGGAAGGAGAAGTACTCCTGATGATCTTTTTTGCTGTATAAAAGACATTATCCGATTTAGATTAGCTGAACTGACAGGTATTGAAAGGGATACAGTTAATGAAATGCTCCGCATACAATGGGGGCTGGATATATTTTTTGTTGGTGAATAGCTTACTTAACAGGGGAAACTATTCTTAATTGAATAGTCTTCTAATTTTTTTGTGTATGATTTTTTATTTGATGACCTGTATTGTTTACTGTCTTCTTAGACAGCTTTTGTATTGATTTGTAGCAGTATTACTGCCACTTTTAGATGAATGAAAAATTTGCTTATCCAAAAAAAAAAAGACATCTGTCAGTTTGTGAGGAAAAGATAAAAAGTAAAGAGAAGAAAAACAATAGCTAAAAGAGCCATATACGTGTGATGACGGATGATGTCATCAGAGTTGACCCAATCAGTTCATTCGGTCAAACCGGTTAACCTGTGACCCAGGAACTTCAACTATTCATGATCCGGGCTGAGTTTTCACCATTGCATTTTTCCTCATAGACAGGGAGATATCGTATTCCTTTCTCCTCTAACACGATCATTTTAATTCTAAGAATCTTATATATATATATATCAAAATTATTATCATAATAAAGTTCATAATTACCCTTAATTTAACTATTGTCTATAAGCATCCATTAACTGATACAATCCATTTAAATTCATGAATATGTTTGTGGTACATTTTGTTCACCTTATATTAATCGATTTTAGGACTAACAAAAACATATTCCCTCCGTTTCTTTCTTTTTGTCCCCTTTGATTTTTTATAAATTTTAAGAAAAAGTGGTTGAATTATGTATAATTATTTTGTTATTTTTTATGTGTGTAAGTGTTTTTGGATTTTGTGTAATAATGTAATAATAATAAAAGAAAAGAAAAAGTAAAATTAAGAATGAAAATTTAGTGATTATTTATTTATAATAAAAAATAAATAAACTGAGATATCAAAAAAAAAAAGAAGGACGGAGTGAGCAACTTTATTTTTTTGAGAGCAACAAAAACATAACTTTAATTTGATTGGGTTATTACATATGTGGTCACGACTTGTATGAGGGAAAATGGAAATTTTGATAGGGGACTGCTATACCAGTGAACGACTAATTAATAATATAAGGACCACGCAAAAGACGGGGTCAGAACGAACTGAGACATTTACTTGGTCAAACAGTGTGTTTTTCTTCCTTGTGAAGGTTTCCAAATTAGAGGTATCCATGGGTCGGGTTCAGGTCGGATTTGAGTAAAAATTTTACTTGTCTAAGTTCGGTCTGATTCGATAATTCGGGTCCATTATTTTGTCTAAGTCGGGTCTTAAAATATTTATGAAAGCCCGAGACTCATCCAAAAGTCTGTTTTTAATTTTTTTCGTACATTAATTTTAAAAATTAAATTATATTAATTTATATTATAAATAAAAGTAAATCAATACATTTAAGAAATTAGTATCTAAAACAATTTTTATAAAGTTAACAAAGTCTAAATACTAATAATATTTGAAAATATCAATATCATATAAAAAAAAGAAAAACAACACATTAACAAATAAAATAAATATATAAAAATATATTTATATTAAATCAACAGTAAAACGGGCCGGACCGGACCGAGTTCGGGCTTTTATACCTATGACCAAACTCGGCCCGTTTTCTAAACGGGCCTATAAATTTTGTCTAAGCCTGGCCCTTAAATTTAAAATTATTATCCAAATCCTCTCAAATATGGGGCGGACTTACGGGCTCGGACGGGTAACCCGGCCCTTGGACAGCTCTACCCAAAAAGTAACTAACTCAATTTATTCGAAACCAAATTTGATTAGATAAAAAAGTCAATAAAATAGAATTCAAAAATGATTTGAAATCCGAAATAACCCAAAACTTGAAGTGATTAGTAATCCAAAATTACGCAAATCTAAAGTGATTCAAATTCGAATTTGATTAATCCGAAAAGTTAACTTAAAATGATCCAAATTTAAAAGAAATTATATTTTAATATTTTCAAAATAGTGATTTAATTTTTTTCAAAAAAAGAGTAATTTAATTAAAAATAAAAATATAATAGTATAATTACCAATTAATAGAATTTAATATTTTCAAATTATTTTTAGATTTTTTAACAAATATCAAGTCAAGTATCAATATATCATGCATCAAAATTTTCTTATATAATTTTTTTAACCAAAACTTATTATTAATTATAATTAAGTACAATAAAAGAATTTATTTTCATTTTTATAAATAGAATTAGATTAAATTTTTATGTAACTATTTAAATATCTATACTTTAATATTTTATATTTTTTGGCTAAAACTTTATTATTTTATAATTAATATAAAGAAATATCAAATATCATTTAATAATTTAATAATTATTAAATATTTATAATTTAAATAATTTTATATTATTAATATTATATAATATTTTTTAAAAGTTAAGTTTAACCTATAAATTTAGTAATGAATCAAGCAAATTAAATTAGATTTTAATTGAATATTCCTTACTAAAGGACTCACGACGCAACGAAGCAAGGTAGATTGGGAGCAAGGGTGCATCTCGATGAGCCCGGAGGGGACCTTAGAGGTGTCCATGGGCTGGGCTCGGGCCGGGCTTGAACAAAAATTTGTAAAAATTTTGTTTGTCCAAGCCCGGCCCTACAATTCGGGCCCATTCTTTTGTCCAAGCCCGGCCCTAAAATATTTATGAAAGTCCGAGACCTGTCCAAAAGCCCGTTTTTAATTTTTTTCGTACATTAATTTTAAAAATTAATTTATATTATAAATAAAAGTAAATCAATACATTTAAGAAATTATTATCCAAAACAATTTTTACAAAGTTAACAAAGTCTAAATACTAATAATATTTGAAAATATCAATATTATATACAAAAAAAAAAGAAAAACAACACATTAACAAATAAAATAAATATATAAAAATATATTTATATTCAATCAACAGTAAAACGGGTCGGGCCGGGTTCGAGCTTTTATACCTATGACCAGCCTGGGTCGTTTTCTAAACGGGCCTATAAATTTTGTCCAAGTCCGGTCCTTAAATTTAAAATCATTATTCAAACCCTCCCAAATATGGGGTGAGCTTACGGGCTCAAGCGGATAGCCCGACCCTTGGACAGCTCTATTCCAAACCACACTTCCTATAATGCTTGCTGATTAAGTTCGTACTATGGTTCCATGGATCATCAATCATAATTAATTACTTCATTATTATTATGAATCCAATATTCCTATATTTTGGAGAAATTCCAAACATTTGCCTGTAATTTTATAGGAAAGCTCAAATTTTGATGAGATAAACCAAAACAAGTGGGCCGAGCTGAATATTGCAATTCACAAGGGCAATCAGAAATGGTCCAACGTACAAGGCAAGATTGTTCGTTTAGAATTTCGAAATGGCTGAATACTCAAGTTACTCATTAAACTATATTTTTTTTAACATATTAGCTCTTAAAGTTTTATTTAAAACAATTGATTCCTCATACTATATATTATTTTAAAATAATTAACACCTCAAACTATTATTTTAAGATAATTAATCCCTTTAAATTATTATTTGGAGAAAATATAACCCTTAATTGAATGGAAATGTTACAATAATTCCTTGAAACTTTTGTCTTTTAAGGGCTACACTGTCCCTAAACAAAGTTTAAGGAATCAATTGTTCTAAAATAATATTGTGAGCAAACAATTGTCTCAAATAAAAATTTAGGAGTTAATTTGTCTTTTTTGATATAGTTTGAGGGCTGAGTTAGACATCAAGCTATTTGGAAATTTGCTTACGAATTTGATCATATTTTTTTCTTTAAACAAATTTTGCCTCCATAATTAATTCTCTTTTAATTGGTATGTCACACCAATCGAATACGACTTTGTTCTAGCATGAATTAGATAGTTTACATCACTTTTTTCAGTCAGTTGGCTTGTTTACAAGTATTCGGAGTCTAAGTAGCCAAGAGTTCCTTGGACCACTGTCGATAACTGAGTTTGATCCATAGGAACCAATCTTGAAGATCCAAAATCAGACAGTTTTACCGTGTAGTTATCATCCAAGAGTATGTTGGTAGTCCTGACATCTCTGTAGATAATTGGTATAGAACAGAAGAATGCAAATAGGAAAGCACTCCAGCAGTTTCTGCTGCAATTCTTAGCCGTGGGCCCCAAGGCACGGTGGCTGCCCTTCCTTCATCATGAATGTGATCGAAAAGGGTTCCATTAGCAACGAATTCATATACGAGTAATGGGACTTCTTCCTCTAAGCAGCATCCCAATAGTTTCACTATATTCCTTTGGTTGATCTTCGACAGCACAACAACCTCATTCATAAATTGCTCAATTTGGCCCTGATCCACTATTTTCGATTTCTTTATATATTGCAACCGTATTGTTACCTTCCAAGATACCCTTGTAAACTGTGCCATAGCCTCCGCGACCAACAATCATGGACACGTCAGTTGTTGGTGGCCTTTTTAAGCTCCTTGCGGTAAAGACTTTGGCAGCTTCAGATGATGTTTCTCTTCCGGTGAGATGTAGAAGCAACAAACCACCATTTTGCTTAAAGAACTTTTCTTTGAGCTTGAAGAGCTTTCTTTTCTTGCGTAGCAGGTATAACCAAGCACATAGAGCAATCACATCTACAGAGCTTATGCTTATACCTACATCAGAAATAAGTAGGATTCTTTATTTATACTATTCTTGCTGATAACAAGATGATAAAAGTCACAAAATTGATACTAGTAATTTTAAATCTTTTCCAACTTTATTGTCACAAAGGCCTTTTGAGAAGAATAAGATGCCTCCAACACTTCCATCTAACAACTGAAATAATGGGGCCATGATTTTAAGTAAATCTAAACTGTATATGCTCCCTGTTTTGGCCAAAAAGCAAAGACTTGCTTTCTGTTACTTGTCAAGTCAACTCAAGAGTCAAGAATATTCAACTCTTTGGAAGCATCCGGGTAATATAGCATGCAAAGCTTGAAATTTCAGCCACTGTAGAAGGACTAGGCTTTTAATTTACGGAAAATTTTTAAAAACATATTTAAGTAACAACTTGTACAAAAGAAAAAGGTACAAAAATATCTGTCAAGAGTGTTTTTCTTTCTAGATCTATTCTGAGTTTGAAAGTTCAAACATCACAAATTCTGGGTCTCTATGATTAAATTCTACCCGGTACTGAATGTTTTGAGGCCAATTTGATTTTGTATGCAAACCATTCATAATGTAATTTTATCAGTAAAGGCAACTTTAAAGAAACTAAATGATGTTTTAATTAACGATTTTTATATTAATGCAATCAATACAGCACTTACCGAGGGCCATTTCAACAACTTGTATTTGATTCCCAATGCAGCCTTGTCAAAATCCGTCCTTTCTACCATCGCCATGGGGACCCTTGGGCCACTCGCAAGTATAGTTTCCCACCTCATTGACGCAATAATCTAGATATTGGCAATTATGTAGGGTCTCATTCTTGCACTCATCCACATCTGAACAGAGATGATATAAAACAAAGAAAATTATAAGTCTAGTTAACATATAAACAAACTGTTGATGCAAAATAAAGTATACAGAGACGAAATCAGCGAACGGTTCAACAAATAAATATCATGACAACCATCTAGCAGGTATGGATTCCCTCCAAAACCTTCCGAGCACTTGCAACGATAACCATGCCCATTGTAGTCCTCACATCTGCTATTCTCTCCCTTGCATAGAAAAGAGGTCTGGTCTTCTGCAGCTAATTTACATCTTTCATCCCCAACTGCCCAATCAAAAACCACAGCAGGGAGCTTTTCTTCACCTGGAAACCTTTAAGATATTTGCAGGAGAAAGTGAACTCATTTTCATCAATAAAATCCTTAGCTGCATTTATTGAACCAGCTTATATTCAAATGATTAGAAAAACTATTCAAGCTCACTTGAACGATTTCCAGGCCTTTGGGTATGTGGATTTCGCAACATCCCACACCAGAGCAATTATCCTCAGGAACATTTTCAGGCTTATCACATTGGGACATGCCCCCGATTGTATAAAGATCTTTGCCTTTCTTACCCCGAATGATAGCGTAAGTGTCACAACCAATGGCCATGAGCTTGTTTCGAGCGTTAGAAAGGGTGTAATCGTTTGATTTGACCTTATCCCACTTGTGTTTCTACTCACTAAATGAACAGTTCCGTCGTAACAATCATGTGTTATATATGCGAGCAAACAAACGAACCTTACCGTCAATTGAAATGTCTTTGATAACAAAATCACCTAGCCAAGGTTGTGCAGGGCTGGTAGATTGATCACATCTGATCTTAAACCTCGGATCGAAGTAACAACCTTCACCTACGCCAAAGGGAAAAGGGATGCTCACGTTCCCGCATAGTTTTTGGCAGTTAGGCCTAGGTTGAGCTGTTACGACCCTCGCGGTTGCGGTTTCTGCAGTGGATGCTGTTAGCATTAAACCAAGTGTCATTTATTTATTGGTTATTTAGTTATATGTTATGGTGTGAGTGTTTGCGTGTGATTAAGTCTTATATTTAACCTAGATATATAAGCATTATTGTGTGTGTTATGCGGCTGAGTTTTGTTGTGGATCTAAAAAAAAAAAAAAAACTATTGTGGCTGTGTGCTTTTGTGAAAGTCAAAAAGTTACTTTGATGATTTGATAAAAAAAAGTTGCTTTTGATAATTTGATTTTTTTTGAATTCCAACATTTGGTATCAAGAGCTAGAAGATCATGGATGGCTGCAATCACGCAGTACGTGCCGTGTCCCGTCTTCAAATTTGATGGGAAGAATAATTTTCAAGAATGGATGGTCCAGATGCGGTTCTTTCTAAAATCTTTGGGTGTTTGGGAAATTGTTGAGCATGGAGTTATTGAACTTGCAGATGTAGAAAATTTGACAGAGGCGCAAAGGCGAGATCTAACTCGTGCCCGCAATAAAGATGATCTGGCTACTCATCATATTTTTCAGAGTGTTGAATTGTCTGTATTCCAGAAGATTATTAATGCGAAATCATCAAAAGAGGCTTGGGATACTTTGCTTCAATCCTATCAAGGTGCAGAACCAGTTCAAAAGATGCGACTGCAGACGTATCGAAGACAGTTTGAGTTGCTTCAACAGGAAAAGAATGAAAAGATTGCTGATTATTTTATGCGCACCCAGAAACTTGTCAATAGTATGAGAGCAAATGGGGAAACTATTTCTGATGTTCAGATCATGGAGAAAATTCTTCGTACTTTAACGGAGAGATTTGATGTTATTGCTGCTATTGAGGGAGCAAAGGATCTAAAAACTGTAACAATTGATGGTTTGCAGGGATCCTTAGAAGCACATGAACAAAGGTTAGATGAGAGATCAGCACCGGTTGTTGAGCAGGCACTAAAAGCTCAAGCTTATGTGAAGAAAGAAAAAGATGAGTCAACAAACAAAGGTGAATTCAATCAGAGAAGAAGCAGGAATTTCAGGCCTAGTCAAAGGCAAAGTGGAAGAGGGAATCAAAATCGAGGTGATCAAAATCGTGATATGTCCAATGTTCAGTGTTTCAAGTGCAAGAAGTATGGGCATTACCAGTCAGATTGCAAGTCTCATATTCAGTGTCATAATTGCAAGAAGTATGGTCATTTGAGCAGAGATTGTCGTTCCAGGAGATCAGAAAACAGAGATTGTCATGCGAAAGTTGCAGGGAATGGTGGTGATAATACAGAAACTTTATTGATGGCCAGTTCTGATAGTCCAGAAGAGTATGATAGCCGGTGGTTACTGGATATAGGCTGTAGTAATCATCTTAGTGGAGATAAATCTTTATTTTCAGACTTTGATGATTCGTTTCACACATCAGTGAAACTTGGAGATGATCGGTGTATACCAGTTTACGGGAAAGGTAAGATTGGCATCAGATTGAAGAATGGCACTCTCAATTATATTTCTGAAGTATTTTTCTCTCCAAAAGTCAGCCAAAATCTTTTGAGTGTGGGGCAACTGGCAGAGAAAGATTATGATTTGCACTTCAACAAACATGGCTGTACTATTTATGATGCAGAGCACCGGATGATAGCAAAGGTACAAATGTCCAGAAATCGTTTGTTTCCTTTGCAGATTAATTATGATGCACCTTCTTGCCATGTTTCAATAATTGGGGATGATAATTGGTTGTGGCATATGCGACTTGGGCATTTGAATTTTAGGAGTCTTGATTTTCTTGCCAGAAAGAAGTGGGTGTTTGGTTTACCAACTATTTCTGTTCCTAAACAAGTTTGTGACAGTTGTGTTTTGGGTAAAAAGCATAGAGAAGTTTTTCCCAAAGGAAAATCTTGGAGGGCTAGTAGACCACTTGAACTTGTTCATTCTGATTTATGTTCAGTAGAGGTTCCTTCCAACGGTGGCAGCAGGTATTTTATTACTTTTATTGATGACTTTACTAGGAAGGCCTGGGTTTATTTTTTGAAGCATAAATCTGAAGCATTTGATACTCTTAAGAGTTTTGTGGCTTATGTTGAAAAACAAAGTGGGTGTACTCTTAAAGTTTTGAGAACTGATAGGGGTACTGAATATACTGTTTGTGATGATTTTCTACGGAAACATGGTGTTATGCATCAGTTGACTGCTAGATACACTCCTCAACAAAATGGGGTGGCTGAGAGGAAGAACAGAACTGTTATGTATATGGTGAGATGTATGTTGCATAGTAAAAATTTGCCTAAAAGTTTTTGGGCGAAGCAGTTGCTTGTGCTGTTTATGTTTTGAACAGGTGTCCTACAAGGAGTGTTCGTGACAAAACTCCACAGGAAGCTTGAGCTGGTAAAAAGCCTAATATTGGGCATCTGAAGGTGTTTGGTTGTGTTGCTTTTGCACATGTGCCTGATGAGTTGAGAAAAAAGTTGGATGACAAAGCAGAAAAATGTATCTTTATTGGCTACAGTCATGAGACGAAAGGGTATAAGTTGTACAATCCAAAAACCAGAAAAATTGTTGTTAGAAGGGATGTCACTTTTGATGAAGATGGTGTTTGGGATTGGTCTAGTGAAGAAAAAGGTTCACTACCAAGTCCTGCAGTAGTTGTTAATGGAGTTGATGATGATCCAGAGGCGGAGCCAGCTCCTACAGAAACTACTAGTCGCCCACAGAGACATCGACGCATGCCAACTTATTTGCAGGATTATGTGGTTGGTGCTGCTTGCGATTCTTTTGATGATAGTGATAATACTGTTCACTATGCTTTGTTTGCAGATTGTGATCCTTTGGGATTTGAGGATGCTGCTAATGATGATCGTTGGGTAAAGGCCATGGATGATGAGATTCATGCCATTGAAAAGAATGACACTTGGGAACTTACTACACTTCCCAAAGAGAAGAAACCAATTGGTGTTAAATGGGTGTACAAGATCAAGTACAAGCCCAATGGAGAGGTGGATTGCTTCAAAGCTCGCTTGGTAGCTAAAGGTTACAAGCAGAAGCCAGGTATTGATTATTTTGAGGTATTTGCTCCAGTAGCTAGACTTGATACAGTGAGAATGGTAATTTCACTTGCTGCTCAGAATAGTTGGAAAATTCTCCAGATGGATGTTAAATCTGCTTTCTTGAATGGTGTGCTTGAGGAGGAGGTGTATGTTGAACAACCTCCAGGTTATGTTATGAAAGGGAAGGAAGACAAGGTTTACAAGCTTAAAAAGGCCTTGTATGGGTTGAAACAAGCGCCTAGGGCCTGGTATACTCGAATTGATTCTTATTTTCTTGATCATGGTTTCCACAGATGTCCTTATGAGCATACTTTGTATGTTAAATCTAATTCTCAGGGTGATCTTATCATTGTATGCTTGTATGTGGATGATTTAATTTTCACTGGCAATAACCCAAATTTGTTAGTGAGTTTCAGGGAGGCCATGATTTCTCAGTTTGAGATGACTGATATGGGTTTGATGTCTTACTTCCTTGGTGTTGAGGTTAATCAAACAGATGCAGGGATTTTCGTTTCCCAGAAAAAGTATGCAAGTGATATTTTGAAGAAATTTAGGATGGAGTCATGCAATCCAATTTTGACTCCTGTTGAAGATAGATTGAAGCTTGTGAAAAATGGTGGTGGTGAATTAGTTGATGCAACTAATTACAAGAGATTAGTTGGGAGTTTGCGATACTTAACAGCTACAAGGCCAGATATTATGTATGGGGTTGGGATAATTAGCAGGTTTATGGAGAATCCTCGCCAATCTCACTTGCAAGCAGCTAAGCGTATCTTGAGATATATCAAAGGTACACTTAGTGATGGTATTTTTTATTCATGTGCTAATGATGTGGAACTTGTTGGATATACAGATAGTGATTGGGCAGGTGATGTTGAGATGCAAAAAAGTACTTATGGCTTTGTTTTTCATCTTGGGACTGGTGTATTTTCTTGGTCATCAAAGAAGCAACAGGTGGTTGCTCTATCCACAGCAGAAGCAGAGTATATTGCAGCAACAGGTTGTGCTACTCAAGCAGTTTGGTTGCAAAGAATGCTTGTTGAGTTGAAGCATGATCAAGTCCAGCCTACAAAGATTTTTTTGTGACAACAAGTCGACGATTGCAATGACGAAGAATCCTGTGTTTCATGGTCGCAGCAAACACATTGACATCAAGTATCACTACATTCGAGACTTGGTGAAAGACAATGAGATTGAGGTTGAGTTTTGCTCATCTAAGGAGCAAGTTGCTGACATTTTTACGAAGCCATTAAAGGCGGATGTGTTCTTGAAGCTCAAGAGGATGCTTGGCATGGTGAAATTTGAAGACTTGGTTTAAGGGAGGCTATGTTAGCATTAAACCAAGTGTCATTTATTTATTGGTTATTTAGTTATATGTTATGGTGTGAGTGTTTGCGTGTGATTAAGTATTATATTTAACCTAGATATATAAGCATTATTGTGTGTGTTATGCGGCTGGGTTTTGTTGTGGATCTAAAAAAATAAAAAAAAAAAAACTATTGTGGCTATGTGCTTTTGTGAAAGTCAAAAAATTGCTTTGATGATTTGATAAAAAAAGTTGCTTTTGATGATTTGATTTTTTTTGAATTCCAACAGATGCCAATAGCACCCCTGCAAGCATGAACTGCAAAAGAATTTCATATGAGCCCATAACAACTCCCAATTGAATACAGGATGGCTTTTAAAAAAACATCCTTAATTAGTAGCCCTTATAAACTCCCAGCTGGCTGGAAAAAGGAGTTTAAGGAGAAACTTTAATTATTTTGCTCTCCGCAAGACTAGCAACTTGCACTTGGTCCTGCCTTCAATTTGTCCTAAAGTCTGCATAAAAACAGTTTCATCACCAATTTGTCAAGTCTTCAGGTATATGCACATGCAGGTTTTGCATACTACGGAAGGCATTAACTACTGTACTAAAAATGACCAGTAGTTTTGAAGACGGAGTAAATATCTAATGACATGGTCTCCAATGTGGTCCTCTCGACACTAGGACAGTGGTACTGTCAGGAAAAGCGATAAGAATGACGAACACGAATTTCTATAGATTATATATTTTTGAGTTCTTGCTTTGAGTATAACTTAAGTTTGCATTATCCTAAAAAGTGACTTCCAAATATCTAATTATATTTTGATGTTTTATAGATTTTAAAAAGTATATTATAATTATTTTATTTTTTTATATTAAATCAATTCTTATTAATTTATAAATTTTTGTATTTTTTGAATAAATAATTTTTTTCTTTATTTAAATTAAACCCCACAACAATAAATATAATATGTGTTGAAACTTAACTTAATAAAATAAAAAAATTAATTTATAAAAGACCATTTTTCTTTCTCTCTAAAAAAATTATTTTAGTAAAATTTATGAAGTGTCATCCAGTTATTAGATGCATGAAAAATCTCTTTTTAGAATAACGTTAATATAAGTTATTGAACTCTCTTGCTTGATATAGATGAATAAAATCATAATAGTCAACAGGAAGATTACTCATTTTGCTGTAAGAGTCAAGACTCTGGACAAGACTATTGCAACTCCTCAGAAGCATCCAAGAAATAGCAGCGAGCAAAGCTGGAAATTTTACAGCCACTTCAATAAAAAATTTCAAGTTCTTTCTTCTGTACTGAGTCGGGTTCGAAACACAAAGATGTTCTTATTGGGAGACTCACCCACCATATTATTTAGATGTGCGACACAGGTCAAACCGAATTAATCAAGCGAAGCTCTGCAGGATACCGGGTGAGAAATCCAAAAAAAAAAAAAAATCTCGTCATGCTTTCAACTGAAAATTAAGTTAATTTTAGAATATGTTGGGCTTAGTTTGATTGGTTTACAATAACAAGGATCATGATTCATGACTCAGTAGGAGGCAGGGTGTGCTTTATTGCTGCCAAATTCAATTAATTCATTAGAGAGCTCTGATTTTGGATCTCATTCTTCTTGTACAACCACTACGCCAGTGATATTACAACTTTTTCACAAGCAATAGAAGGAAGAATAAAAAAGAAAGAACATGAAGAGAAAAAGAAGAAGAAGAAGAAGAAGAAGAAGAAGAACAGAGGAGATGATAATAATAGCAGGAGTGTGAAAATATCCGACCCCATGGAGTTGTCAGCCGAACTATCATCGCCATTGCTATAGTTCATGTTATCGAGCAAGTTTTCAGTCTCTTCCTCAAGTAAGGTGCCCTTTCCCCATGGATGTTTCTCCATTGCCCGCAGTCCTTGTAATTCAGAGGCAACTTCCTTCATACTTGGCCTTTCCTCTCCCTTCACTCTCACACATCTCCTGGCTAAACTTGCCACTTCCTTAAGCTGCTCAATGTTTTTATCGTTCACCACTCTTCCATCAAGGATTTCAAGCAAGCGATCCTCTTTCATAACAGAAACGAAGTACATAGCCAAATTTCTTTCTTCTTCGGGTCTTTCAAAAGAAAGCACCTTTAGCCCTGTTAGTAACTCTATGAGAACAACCCCGAAGCTATAAACATCACTCTTTTCAGTCAGCAGACTTGTATGCAAATACTCAGGGTCCAAGTAACCGAGCGTACCCTGCACAAGCGTTGTTATCTGTGTTTTATCAGATGGGACCAATCTTGAAGCGCCAAAATCCGAAACTTTTGCATTGTAATTTTCATCCAAAAGTATGTTGGTTAGCTTGACATCGCGATGAATAATCGGAGGAGATGCAGCAGAATGCAGATAAGAAAGGGCTTCAGCTGTTTCCGTGGCTATTCTCAAACGAGCATCCCATGATATAACTGATACAGCGTTATGCAGATGCTTATAGAGAGCTCCATTCCTTACATATTCATAGACTAGCAAAGGGACTTGGGTCTCTAAACAACATCCCAAGAGTTTTACCACATTCCTATGGTTGATTTGGGATAGCACAACTACTTCATTGATGAACTGTTGAACTTGGCTTTGATCTCCTATGATGGATTTTTTAATGGCAACCATTCGGTCGTCAGGCAATAATCCTTTGTAAACGGTACCCTGCCCTCCTTTTCCCAGGATTCTACTATCATGGTAGTTGTTTGTTGCCTTCCTGAGTTCTTCGGCAGTAAATATTTTAGCTGTTCCACCACACTCTTCATGCCTTGAAAGCTGTTCTCGCAACAGAATGCCACCATTTTGCTGGAAGTTTTTCTGTTTCAGTTTGGAGAGCTTTCTTTGCTTCAGCCCCAGATACACCCATGACAAGCACAAGAGGGAAGATAAAACACTTACTCCAATACCTGTGATCAACATAGAATATGCAGCTATTTACTCGGAATACCAATTTATTTTATTCAATATCAATATGTACTGAGTATTCACAAAAAAAAAAAAAAGAAGAAGAAGAGTAAAAAACAACATATATATTGATATTGGTGAATACTACAGAGTTTATATGTACGAACCTAATGCAGCAAGAAGAACAGGAAACCTTTGACGGACTATGGGACTGCACCCTGTTCCATTTTTCCAGCCATTTCCCTCAAATCCCTCCGGGCATGAACAATTATAACTTCCAGGTAAGTTGTGACATGTTCCATTGCAGGGGTTCAACGTGTCACACTCATTAATATCTGGAAAATTTTCAGGCATTGAAAAGAAAAATGAAATTAGTATGTGTAATTTTCAACCAAAAAAAGAATTAGTATCGCATAATATTTAGAGACCATATTGAATATTATCACCTTGGCAACCATTGGACAGATAAGGGTTACCCTCGAAACCAGCAAGACACTTGCACAAATATCCAGGGCCATTTTCTGGATCTATACACGCGCTGTTTTCCTTGCAAGCATAATTTTCTTGATCTGGTTCAGCTTCTTTGCACGTTTGATTCCCGATTGTCCAATCAAGAATCATTGGGAATTTCTTCATCATGAAATTATCATCAGCAAGATCAGAAATAGAGAAGTTGTATGCTCCATCCTCCACAACAAATCCATAGCTGCAAGGATTGAAGCTCAAAATACTGGCATGTTTGTCATAACTAGATAACGATAGATTATAACTCCTCACTCCTTTTGGAATAGCTGTCTGGCAGCAGCCAATGCCAGAGCAAGATCCATTTATCACATCGGTAATATCATTACAGAAAGATAAACATCCGGTTGAATACTTGTGGCCCGCGGAACCTTGGATGTAAGCATAGGTGTCACAGCCAACGGCTGTGTACTTGTTTCCGCTATGAGATATGGGGAATTTTGCAAGCTGGATCCAAGTATTATAATAGGATCTGGGTCCTGATGAGTTGTAACAGTCATGGGCTATCCAATTCTGGACTCTCAAATTACCATCTAGAGAGATGCTGAGAACTTCGATCTCGCTGGTGGTTAAGAACGCTTTTGGGGGGCTGAAAGTGGTGTTGCATGAGATGAAAAAATTGCTACTGATGTTACAACCATTGCCTGAACCAAAAGGGTATGGGATGCTGACATTACCGCACTGCCCTTCACAGCCTGCTTTTGGTTGAGCTGCTACTGATGATGCTATTATTGTGAGCGTAACTGCAAACTGAAACAGGGCAAGCTCCTTAAGCAGGGATACGTCTTCAACCTCCACGTACCAGCGTCGTATCCGTGTCGGACACGGGATACGCTGGGGACGCAGCTGCACTCGTGTCCGAGCAATTGAGGACAAGGCAATCTGCTCTTTCTCCATTTCTTTATGGGTGTTAAAGTGTTAAAGTCATTTTTGCCCTTTAGGGTTTTCTATTATTTCTTTTGTGACATTGTATATATATATATACTTTGTATAGAACTTTGTTTCTAGGGTTTTTCATACTATGGGAGAGAATTCAACTCCTCTCAAATTTTCTCTCTTCCATTTCATAATATTCAACATGGTATCAAGAGCTTTAGCATCCTAGTTTGGTTCTTTTTTGTGGGTTTTCTAGTGGTTGTTCCATTTTTAAGGAATCCTTTATTTTCTTCTTCATCTCATTTTTTTTTCACCGGGATTGTTCATTTTCGGTTGTATTTTCACTGTTCTGACACCGGAATCGGATTCCTTGACACTTGAACAACCACCAGCTGATTGATCTCCGTCAACGGCCATCTCACGCTCCACCACGCGCCGTCACCGTCTTTCTCTTTCATCTCACAAAGTTGTTAGCTGTTTTCGATACTTCCGGCAACCATAGTCGGAAACCGCCACCAGCATCAGCCTCGGCTTAGCTATACGAGTTTCCAGCCAAAAATTCAACTGATTCCGCCGCTGCACGCACCTTCACGCGCCTCCACGCGCCGGCAAATAGATCCCACGCGCCTCCACGCGCCGAAAAACTCACGCCACGCGCCTCCACGCGCCGAAAAACTCGTCTTCACGCGCCACACGCGCCATCCACGCGCCAGCAGTTTCCAACTTCGCTGTTGCCACGTGGCCCTCTCGCATTGGTCCACGTCATCGGACACGTCATCAGTCAAACCTGCCACGTCATTGCCAACTCAGCCTTCTGTCCAACCACTTTCTGACACGTGTCTAACACGTCATCGTCTCTGCCACGTCATCAGGTTGACTCTTATCCGTTGACTGGTTCATTCTGACTTTGAGCGGCCGGTTCAGCCCATATTTGATCGGTTTTCTGCACTCTTCAACCGGTTCCTTAGGTTTTCAGGTGTGCTGATTCTGATTTTGTGGTCCATTTCATCTAGTTCTATCACTATTGTTGACCTTTGGTTAATATTGCTCATTTTATCACAATTATGGAGAAATTGGATTACTCTAAACCTATTCAAACTACTTTTGATGGGTCTAACTATTTGATGTGGGCTGATGAAATGTGTAGTTTCCTTAAAGGTAGGAAATTGTGACGTTTTGTGACCGGTGATGAACCTAAACCGATGAAATTAGATGATGAAACTGAAACTAAAAAGCAATTCCTTGAAAGATTTGAAGAATGGGATTGTAAAAATCATCAAATCTTGTCATGGCTTCGTAGCACTATCTCATCACAGATTAAGAAACAGTTTGGACGAGTTGGTAGTGCAAAGGAAGTTTGGGATTTTTTAGCTAGGAGATATTATGTCAAAGGTCGAGCTTTGGGCTACAAATTATTCTGTGATCTTGCACATCTTAAACAACAGCCTGGTCAGTCTGTTCATGAGTTCTTGTCTCAGATGCAATCTATTTGGGATCAAATGACTTTGAGGGAGCCCTCATGGGATTGTATTCAAGATGCTGAGAAATATGCCAAAGAAAAAGAGGAATTCCAGGTTTATCAGTTCTGTATGGCTCTCACTGATGAATTTGAGTCTGTTCATAGTTCTCTACTTCATAGAGATCCTCCACCTTCTCTTGATGTGGTTATTTCTAAGATTTTGTCTGAGGAGACTAGATTGAGCACCTTGAAGTCTCAACATTCTATGGTATCTACTGACAGTATGGTTGCTGCAATCTCGTCACCTTCAGCTTCTTTAGTCACATCATCCACTGGTGATTCTTTTTCTTCTGCCACAAAGAAGAAAGTATGCAGATATTGCAAGAAATCTGGCCATGTTATCTCTGAATGTTTCCGTCTACAGTCAAAGAAGGCTTCAGGATCAAATCCTCAAATTCCAAAAAGTTCTTCTCAAGGCTCCACTCCAATCTCTACTGTTGCTTCTGCTACTGAGGATTCTCGTTTCTTGACTGTTTCTAAGGTTGATTTGGAAAACCTTATCAAACAATTGATTGATAAAACAGGTTCATCTTCTGTTCTCTCTACTACCATGGCTAATTCTTCTCCGTGGTATTTTGATTCAGCTTGTTGCAATCACATGACTCCTAACTATGATCTTCTTGCCACCAAAAATGAAGCCCGTCATATTCCTACTATTCACACTGCAAACAATTCGATTATGTCAGTTAATCATATTGGAAATGTGTCTAGTTCTGATTTAACCTTGTCTGATGTTTTTCATGTTCCAAAATTATCCTTAAATCTTATTTCTGTTGGTCAACTTACTGAATTTAATCTTGATGTAATCTTTTCCAACCATGGTTGTCGTGTGCAGGATCCTCAGACGGGAGAGATTCTTGGGACAGGCCGTAAAGTGGGACGCTTGTTTGAATTGGTGTCTTTAAACATCCCACATAAATATTTGACCTCTTTTGTTGCTTCTGCCTCTTTCGAGTTATGGCATTCTCGTCTTGGTCATGTTTCTCTTTCAAGACTGAAGTCTTTAATTTCTAGTGGAAAGTTAGGGTCTATCAAAGCAGAAAATGTTGATTGTACTTCTTGTAAACTTGCCAAACATCATGCTCTTCCTTTTGATATTAATATAACTACTTCTCTTGCTCCTTTTGACTTGGTTCATTCTGATGTTTGGGGGCCTTCACCTTGTGAAACTATGGGGGGCTCCAAATATTTTGTCATTTTTATGGATGATTTTTCTCGTTATACTTGGATTTATCTCATGAAAAATCGATCTGAGATTCCTGACATTATCTCTGGCTTTGTAGCTATGGTGAAAACCCAATTTTCCCTTCCTATAAAAATCCTTCGCACTGATAATGCCATGGAATATAAAGAGACTCATCTTGTCCATTTTCTTTCTCAACAGGGCACTGTGTTTCAGCGATCTTGCCCAGGAACTTCCCAACAAAATGGCCGTGCTGAGCGCAAACACCGACATATTCTTGATATTGTCCGTGCTTTGCTTTTCTCTTCTGGCTGTCCTGAACGTTTCTGGGGAGAAGCTGCACTCACAGCTGTCTACACCATAAACCGTATTCCAACACCCATCATCAACAACCTTTCACCTTATGAACGACTCTACGGTTCTGTGCCTAATTACAACCTATTACGTGTATTTGGCTGTGTTTGTTTTGTTCAACTTCAACCTCATGAACACAATAAACTTGAACCTAGAGCTCGTTTATGTTGTTTCTTGGGTTATGGTATTGAGCATAAAGGTTATCGTTGTTGGGACCCCATCTCCAAAAGACTTCGTGTGTCTCGACATGTCACTTTTTGGGAACATAAGATGTTTTCCTCTCTATCCAAGTTTCAAATTCAAAATTCTGACTCCTCATTCTTTACTAATCCCTCCATTGATCTGTTTCCAGATAACCCTTCAGATCCTTCCTTTTGCAGGGATAGTCCAACCAATTCTTCAAGTGATCATGTTATGGTCCCATCCAATGAATCTATCCCTTCTGATGATCCTACACAGAGTTCTTCACCAACTCTTGAGTCCGTCTCCCATTCACTTGATTCTGTACCTTTACGACGTTCCACCCGAGTAAGCCAACCTCCATCTTATCTTCGTGATTTTCATTGTTATTCTGCTATTGTTTCCTTACATGAACCTAACACTTTTCGAGAAGCAAAATCCAATCCTCTTTGGCAACAAGCAATGGCAGAAGAGCTTCAAGCTTTAGAAAAGACACATACTTGGGATTTGGTTGACTTACCTCCAGGAAAGTTAGCTATTGGCTGTAAATGGGTTTACAAAATCAAAACTCGTTCTGATGGGTCTATCGAACGTTATAAGGCTCGTCTCGTAGCTAAGGGCTTTACTCAGGAGTATGGGATTGACTATGAAGAAACTTTTGCACCTGTTGCACGTATCACCTCTGTCCGTAGCCTACTTGCAGTGGCTGCTATCCGACGATGGAATCTTTTTCAGATGGATGTTAAAAATGCCTTTCTCAACGGTGATCTTAGTGAGGAGGTGTACATGCAACCTCCCCCTGGCTGCGATTCTCCACCCAACAAAGTATGTCGTCTTCGTCGAGCTTTATATGGCCTTAAACAAGCTCCACGTGCATGGTTTGCCAAGTTCAGTTCAATCATCACTCAGTTTGGTTTTCATTCCAGCTCTTATGATCATGCTCTCTTTATTCGCCACTCTCCTAGTGGATCTATCTTCCTGCTGCTTTATGTTGATGATATGATCATAACTGGAAGTGACTTTCAAGGAATCATTGAACTTAAGCGCTTTCTTCATCAACAGTTTGAGATGAAAGATCTTGGTAATCTTACATATTTTCTTGGGTTGGAGGTTACTTCCAGTGCTACAGGTTATTTTCTTTCCCAAGCCAAATATGCTACCGATCTTTTATCTCGTGCAGGCCTCACAGATACTAAGACTGCCTCAACTCCTCTTGAAACAAATCCTAAACTCACTCCCTCTGATGGCAACCTTTTGAATGATCCTACTCTCTATCGACAGTTAGTTGGTAGTCTAATCTACCTCACCGTGACTCGTCCTGACATAGCTTATGCTGTCCATATAGTTAGCCAATTTGTGGCTGCTCCTAGGACTACTCACTTTACTGCTGTTCTTCATATACTTCGCTATGTCAAGGGCACTCTTTTTCACGGTCTTCATTATTCTGTTGATTCATCCTTAACGTTACAAGTTTATTCTGATGCTGACTGGGCTGGTGATCCCACTGATCGGAGATCCACCACCGGTTATTGCTTTCTCTTAGGAGATTCACTTGTCTCTTGGCGATGCAAGAAACAGACCGTCGTTGCTCGTTCTAGCACTGAAGCCGAGTATCGTGCTCTTGCTGACACCTGCTCTGAACTTTTATGGTTGCGTTGGTTACTTCAAGATCTTGGTATTTCTTTCCCTGCTACCACAACTATATTTTGTGACAATCAGAGTGCTATTCAGATTGCTCACAATGATGTCTTTCATGAGCGCACCAAACATATTGAGATTGATTGTCACTTTATTCGTCAGCATCTTCAATCTGGCATCTTACGCCTTGAATCTGTTCCTTCCTCTGCCCAACTTGCTGATCTCTTCACCAAATCTCATCCTCCTACTCGGCTTCGTGAGCTTCTTTCCAAACTCCACATGGTCTCTTCTTCCCCATGTCGAGTTTGAGGGGGGGTGTTAAAGTGTTAAAGTCATTTTTGCCCTTTAGGGTTTCCTATTATTTCTTTTGTGACATTGTATATATATATACTTTGTATAGAACTTTGTTTCTAGGGTTTTTCATACTATGGAAGAGAATTCAACTCCTCTCAAATTTTCTCTCTTCCATTTCATAATATTCAACAATGGGCATAAGTCTAGAGAACTTTGGTAGGCTTTGCAATCAATAGCTGCTGAGTAAACCAAAAAAAGATTAGGAGAGAAGGGAGTAAAGAAAGGAAAACACGAAGGAAGAAAAAAAAAAAGAAGAAGAAGAGAGAAGTAGACTTCTGGTGACGGTGCTGGTGAGATACAATAGGAGAGAAAACCAAGAAAAGAGAAAAAGGAAAGACTGGCATGCAGAAGTCAATGGCTGTAGCCCGTACGGTCAAAACGGTGAATTGGGCTGGGTAAAAAAGAGGAGTGAGTTGGGCTGACTGAAAAATAGAAATGAAAGAGGGTGAGTTGGGTTGAGTAAAAAAATAAAATTGGGTTAAGGTGGGAAAATAGTAGTTGAAGAGGTTAAATTGGATTTAGGAAAAAAAATAGAATTAGAGTGAGTTAAAAATAGAAAAATATTTTTTAATTGGCGTACTATGGCACCACGTCCTCAATTTTTAAAAATTGTCTTATTATCGTGTCTATAACACGTACCCGTATTACTTATCCGTGTCCCTACTTTCTTAGAGATTCTATGGAAACTTATGATACTTTTTTTTTCTTCCTCTCTTTCTCTATGCTATATTCTATTAGATAAAACGGAGAAAATAACCGTCAATAATTAGTTATTACTCCATCTGTCTTATTTTATCTATCTTTTTTAATTGAATCACGTAGAATAAAAAAATTGTTATTTTGTTAATTTTTTTACAAATTTTACACTCTATTCTCTTTTTTACCCTTTTCTCTCTCTCTCTCTCCATGCATTAATGTTTTGGTTCTTAGAATAAAGTGATTTGGTTGTCTTAATTGGTTTATTTAAAGAAGTGCATTTAATATTTTTCATTTTCAAAACGCATTGATAAGGGAAAGTAAGATTAGATGGATAAAATTACTTTCTCCATACCAAAATAAGTGTCATTTTTTAGTTTGGTACGTGGATTAAAAAATCATAAAACTTAAAAATAAATTTCTTTTTATGTCAATTTTACACTTATATTGGCATTATTGAGTTCTATTAAAACACACACTCCCTCTCTCTTATAAACAAATTTTATTCAATTCAATTAATTAAGAAGAAGATAGATAAAATTAAAAAATAATAATTAATAAAACAAAAAACTTTTAAAATAAAACCTATTGTGAAATAAAAAAAAATCTTAAAAGATGACACTTATTTTGAAATGAAAAAAAAATCCAAGAGTATATAAATATTTTAAAACATAAAAACTTTCTAAAGATTAACAAGTAAAATGAAACAGATAAAGTAATTTATAGAAAATGTCACTTCAATTTTCAAAGCCATTAACTGTTACCACCTAACCATGTACATGGTCAACTATTCTTTTTCAAAATTTGCTACTTATTTACATTCATAATAGAAGAAAAATTTTAATTGGTGATAAATTTGAAAAAATTAAAGAAGCATTCCCTCTGTCCCATAATATAACTCCATTTTGAAAAAAAAAATTTGTCCCAAAATAGTTGTCATTTTTATAAAACCAAGAAAATAATTTTATATTTTTCCTATTTTATCCTTGTCTTGTCAGATTAAAAACCTCTCTTTAATACATGTCTCCTCTTTACTTCTCTCTCCTCTTTGACCACAAAAGAGAGGGATTATTATTTGTAACAAAGTTTGTTTAGAAGATAGAGATAATGGCAGACAATGCTTGAGAGAAATCAAAAAAATTAAATAAGGGTAACATAGGTAAGAGAATAAAATTTAACAAATAAAACTATTTTTATTGGTTTTGATAAAACGGTTAAAATAGACTTATATTCTGGAACAGAAGGAGTAATAAATAATGAAACATAAAATTTTTAAAACAACATTTATTATGAACTAAAAAAAATTCTTAAAAGACTACTTGAAATGCAAGAAATACTTAAGGGGGCGTTTGGGTTCGGGTCATGTTACATTCCCTGTGGGAATGTGCACCATGTCAAGTTATATGTCCTCATTTGGTTGTTCTGACAATAGTGTCAGAGGACATGTGATTACCACAGAGGTGGTAATATGCGTGGGAATGTGAATACCACCCTCCTCTTAGGTTATATTACATGTCCTACCCTTTTGATTCCAATATTCCTATTTTACTCTCGCTTATTTCTCATTATACCAACAAATAATAATATTCTTTTTTAGTTTGACAATATTTATATTTAAACAAAAAATAATTGATAATTTTAATTGAAGGAATTTTAGATTATTTGTATCTTTATATATTTGTCAATTATAAATCTTATTTATCAAATTATTATTTTTATTGTTAATTTTTTTATTTTGTTAATGTTTACTTTTCGTTATTGAATTTGTTTAATAGTTTCAAAATGTGTTAATTTAGTTAGTGTCACACCCCGATCCCGAGGGGTCGAAATGTGACAATCGCCACGTATTAAAGATTTTGGACGGCGCGCTTCGCCCAAAACCTGAAACACGCAAGGCTAGTGATACTCGAGCTATTGGACATAAAACACCATCAATAGACATATGAAATATACTTTGCTTTATATTAAACTGGCTTTTGATGTCGAATGGAATTACTACAATCGATTAAAATCTTTCCTTTTATCCATATGTAGGAAATGTTTCATAGTATTTACAATACATCAAAAAGAGGACTTGTAGGAAAACACAGCCGGTGGACCCCCGATGGTGGTATATAAAAGCTTATTTACATACTTGTAGAAAATGTCGGCTCCGGTCGGGTTGACTTCTCGTCCAATTCCTACCTTCTATCTACAATCCTTCAACCTGAAAAGGGGTTTTGAGAAAAACTAGGCTGAGCATATAATTGAATGCTCAGTGAGTGAGACAAGACTATATAAAAGAAGCTTCACATATAAGATTTAAAGAAAAACTAATGAAGGTTCGAGATACAATGTGATTGAAATTCACAACATGCCCGTCGACGTGTAAGCCTTTAGCCGTCGACGAGTAAGAGGTTTGGTGACTGTTATTTTCGAAAAACCAAGACATCTGTCCACGGGTAAAGGGGCAGACGTGCACGGCTAGAATTTCCAGAGTGCAATGAATCCTAGACGTCGACGTCTCTCAGTTTAACCGTTGACGGAGGAAAGTTTCTGACTTCGGTGAGATTTGCATATTTGTACACCCGTCGACGTCTAACACCCTACACGTCGACGGGTAAAAGTTTCTGACTTCAAATAAATTCAAGTCATTCAGTCATCCGGCGACGGGCAAGGGTGCACACGTCGACGGGTAACTTGGGCCAATATTTGAATTAGGAGAGTAAGCAGAGACGTTGACGGGCAGTCTTTTAGCCGTCGACGGACAAAAGTTTCTGACTTCCGAAAAATCAAGTTAACCGCCTACCCGTCGACAGGTAAGTACATGCACGTCGACGGGTAGAAGTCTCTATTTACCAAATCAGGGGAATCTTTAATAAAAGGACATCTTTCAAGGTTTATAATTAGAACAAGTCAAAGAGTCCCAAAGGGGCTTGCCAAAACACATTGTTCAAACCCCACCCGGCCAAGATGGAGCTCGAACTCGTCGAGATGATTTTTCCTTCCTTTTTCCATAAGAAAAGCCCATTTCTCGACGTTGGCATGAACCTTCACTACGGGTGGTACGTAGCTATGTCTATAGTACTCCCACAGGGGTCATACATTACCATTACTGTGCGCACAACAATCCCCTGTACCATCCACCCTTTGTGGGAGTGATAAGCCTACTCACGCCGGCTCCACAAGCTCGGCCCGTGAGAGGCGCCACTGCAGTGACCTCTAACTATCCACCAACATTCATATTAGATAAAACAATCGTCTCATAAGAATGCATGACCTTGTATTTAATGAAAACATTTCATTCTCACATAGAAATATAAAATAGGGATAAACATACAAGAAAACTATAAAAAACTTATTTTATTCTATTGTGTCTCACTCACTAGCTTAAGGAGGGTGTGCACTCCCACTAATCCTCCTTTTCTTGATCCTTAGACGAAGGTTCACCACCTATACAATCGGTTAAACAATGGATTAAAGCAAGCTAGAGTGCTATTTGAACTATGGTGCCAAAATTGACTAGTTTATGGACTAAATGTGTCAGCTTGGAACCTAAGGGTTCAAATCAAGTCCTAGTGATCCTATAAGCATTCTTAAGGTGTGAGCAAGTTTGTTTCGCCAAACAGCACCTGTGCATACTTTCTGTTCGAGCTAACTCTTTATAACGAAAAAGTTGGACGATTTTGCCCCTAGAGTAGGTGAATTTCGAACTGGGCAAGTTAGAGGCGTGGGAATGCCGTGATTCCAATTCCTACAGTTTAAGCACGTCGTAGGGGTGCCGTACACCGAAAATGGTCGTATTTTAACACCTACATGGTGTTTTGGAGAGAAAAATGCATCTTTTCCCCACACTTGAAGGGGTCATAATTAAATGTGGTATTTGCTTAAGGGTGTTGACCTCCTACATCTGTTTCTGCACCTATTTGTGACTTGTGCCACCCTTGAATGGCATAATACGAATCCCCTAAGCGGTACCTGCCCAAGGTGGCCACTATTAGACCAAAATATAGGTTTACTCTACAGCTACACTAATCATCCTTCTCTCTCCCAATTTATCAGTTCGCAACACTTTCTAACATCTCCAAACTTCCACTTATGGAATAAAATTCCATAGCTATGACCAAAATTATCAGGCTTCCTCTAAGGTGGCATAATGTTATTTTCATGAAACTTAATCATTAGCTTATTAGACTTAGTTTTTCTTCATTCAACTAAGTCTTTTCTACATTCAATGGACTACCTAAATCCTCCTATTCTCTATTTACACCTTGGTCTTATGGGCATGCACGTTATGGGGTTTTGGAGCCATAAACTAATGTTAAATTAGAGAAAATACAAAAATCTTCATGTATAGAGTTCATATTCATCATTTCTTTGCATAGAAATTATAAAAGAATGGAAACAAAATGAAAAGAAGTGAAAACACACCTTAAGCTCCTATGGAAGTTGAAACTTGTGAACTTAATGAACTTGTATAAAGCTTTCCTTGAAATTTTCTTGGTGAGGATGTTGTTTGGAGGGTAAAGTAGTAAATTTGCTTGAGAACTTCGATGGGATTTTGGAGAGAGAGTGTTTAGATGTAGAGAATTTGGAGCTTGAAGCAAGAAAAATGGTGGAAAACTACCAAAGAGTGTCCGGCCATGCAAGGGGGAAAAGAGAAGAAAACACCAAAAAGGTTGTCTTGAATTTTTTAGACAATAACTTGGTCAAATGATAGAAATGCCCTTATTAAATTTTGAAAATTCCTTTCGCGTCCTAGAGAGCAATTATGTAAATTGGACTATATAAAAGAAATTTAAAACTAGAACCAATTGGCTATATTTTATAAGAATAAGGTAAGTTTATCAAAACATTTAAAACATTAACCTATGGGAAAAATTTCTCATTTTAGCACTTAAACGTGTACAGGGTAAAATGGTCAATTTAGTAGCATATGGCTCCAATGTAATTTAATTTAGAACTAGGTATCACAGTTAGAATATTAATTTAATTAGAATATAAGTTTAGAAAGTTTTTTATATAAGTGAGGGTAAACTAGTAAAATAGTCATTCATATATGTCATATTCTCACATCAACCAAACATAATAATCTAAGATGTCCATCTTTCCAACCAAACACAAAATGCACATATTACCAAGACATCACATTGCTAGGTAATGTGTTGGTAATCTTATGTCCACAGATAATATAATATCACCCCAACCAAACGCACCCTAAAAGTAAATAGATATTTTAAAACATAAAAACTTTCTATAGATGAACGGATAAAATGAGACCAGAGGAAGGAAGTAATTTATAGAAAAGGTTGCCTCAATTTTCAAAGCCATTAAGAGACTTAACTGTTACTACCGAACCAAACCCCAGCGGAGGTGCACAATAAATGAAGACGTACATGGTCAACTACTGTTTTTCAAAAATTGCTGCTTATTTACATTCAAAAAAGAAGAAAAAATTTTAATTGATCATAAACTTGATACTAATTAGTTTACTTGCCGTGGTTTTTAATCATTCATCACTGTTTTACCTCGGATCCCTTGATCTTTCTGTTTTTGTCCACAACACTTGCACAAAATTTTCACTTTTCAAAAGTTCGTGGAAAAGTACTTGGTTGTTTTTTAATTTGTGCGATGATGATAAGCTATTTTTAGTTCTATATAAAATCATGAAAACAAAGGGCACTTTCTTTGCAATTCTCCTCTGTAAATCGCTATCGAATAACTTGTTGTACACTGCAAATTTAATTGTGGGGTTGAGCGCGCAGTATGGCTCCAAGCCTTCGCGCCGTTTCTTAAATTTACAATTCTCTCCTTCTTTCGAAGTGTAATGAAATTTCAAATATGAGCTAAGTTTTGACCCGTGCTATGCGGCATAAACCGTAAGGGTGTACATGATTCGGTTCGGTTCGGGTATTAAAGTTTTAATACCCGAACATTTCGATTTCGGTTCGGTTCAAATTTTTGTGCGGGTTTTCGGATTGTTAGAATTCATCCAATTTTGAACTTTTATTCTTTTATAAAAGAACAAATAAGATTATAAAAACTTTAATTCATTCAATTTTGAACCAATAAAATCAATTTTAGACTTTTATTTTTTTACAAAAGCTC
Source organism: Microcos paniculata (assembly GCA_030664755.1). Lineage (NCBI taxonomy): Eukaryota > Viridiplantae > Streptophyta > Magnoliopsida > Malvales > Malvaceae > Microcos > Microcos paniculata. The sequence goes on from CP131461.1 coordinate 24,108,893, forward strand.
AAATAAGATTATAAAAACTTTGAATCATTCAATTTTGAGCCAATAAAATCAAACATTTTTTTAAAATTTTAGCTCATTTGGACAATTCGGTTCAATTCGGTTTCCATTCGGTTAATTCAGTTTTCGTATGATCAGTCCAAAACCCTAATTGAATTGTCAGTTCGGTTTGGTTATCAGGTTTTTCGGTTCACTTGAACAGCCCTAATAAACCAAGTAAATGGAAATCAAGCTAAATAGAATTGTTTAAGCAAAACAGGGAACTGAGGCCAAAAAAAAAAAAAGCAAAGAAGGTAACAAAACAAACATACATATATTGTCATGATATATACATGCAGCCACTCTAAAGTTTCAAGAATCTGTTCGGATGAATGACATTGAATTTTTTTCATAAATTCGCATATAAAGCTGAAGGAAAACCCTTGAAGTTTGGACATTAATTGAATGAACATTTGCACCTAAAATGTCTTCAAGGATTTGGAAATAAAGTTGATAGGGTCTTAGGGATATAACAAGTTTGACCTCCTTTAAAGCCTTTGGTACGGAGATTTTAATTTACTTTCCATGAAAAATAAGGTCTTAAAATCACTTTCTCTGATTTGATATATTTTTAAAGTAAAAAAAGTTATGGTTCCTCCTAGAATCACTCTCTCTGATATTAGAGAAGATAATTTTAAGGGAGAGTGTGATAATTTGGATTTTTTGGTTTGAGGGAAAGTGTAAAAATAAGAAAATATCAAAAAATTACATACTAAACAAAATTTTCCATAAAAAGTTTAAACTAATTAAATGCTTCTAATAATTAACTTTTCATAGAATTTAATTGTAACTTTCTCTAGTAATACCAAATGTGTCAATTTATTTTGTCAAGAGAGTTATTCCTTGAAAACACTTTTCATGAAATCACTGTTAACATCACATGGGCTGTAAAGCTCAGTGGCGCCATTGTCTCAGGGAACCTTTCTTTCAGACTCTTGTGTAAATAGGAGAATTTGATGCAATTCTCCAGTTAATATATAACTTATGGCACTTACTGCTTAGGCTACAGGCAGATACAGAAGCCTTCCATCCAACTTGATGAAAGGGGTCTTAATCATGAGATTGGGCTCTTCCGAGCTCGAGACATCTTAAAGTGCATGTTGCACCCACAGGTATAACAAAGTTATAGTAGTTTACAAACGTATGTATCCTTTCACAATGTGAAAAGAAAAAAAAAAAGTAAAAGGAAGCCGTGTTAGGGTACTAAGATAATCATTAAATTATGCTAACAATTTATTCCAACATTGTTAACGACCCTGTAATATGATTTGCCGCTTGATGCTGTCAGATGGACTGCTATCAGTACCTTGAGCGTTAGCATCTGAGAGTTCACCAAGCAAACCCTCTGTCTCCTTCAAACTCGCATCATCTTTTAACCAGGGATGCTTCGCCTTTGCTCTTAGACCCTCCAATTCCATTGCAACTTCCTTCATTGAGGGCCTCTCTTCTCCTCTTACTCGTAGGCAACTTTTTGCCAACATGGCAACCTGCATTAGTTGCTTAGTGTTTTCCTCAAGAAGTACATGATTATCAATAATTTTGAACAGTCGGTTCTTCTTTAATGCGGAAACAAAATGCATAGCCAGATTGGAATGTAACATTACTCCGTTTGGTTTGTAGTAATCACATTACCTTAGTACCCTTAGAATTTTGCCCTTTTGGACCCTAATAACCTTATATAATTCATAAATTACAATGTTTTTTTAAGCATAATTTATTTTGATTAAGAAATATAATTAAACTTAGCTTATATAATTACTAAATTAATAATTATATGTTAGTTCAATTAAACTAAAAGCATTATTTCTTTTTTGTTAAAAGCATAATTAAACTTAACTTATATAATCATTAAATTAATTATATAATATTTTACTAAGTTTATTATTTGAATAATTTTTATGTTAGTCATGTTTAATTATCAAATTTAACAAAATTACAATAATTGTACAAAACATTGAACAAGTAAAAAATAAACTTAAGTGTTGTAAATATGGGCATTACAGTAAACTACCTATTTTAACAGAAAATATACCCTCCAACCAAATAGGTTAATCTTATATTCCGGGAATCTCAACCAAACAGAAATTGTGCATATTCCGGGAATATGTACTAAGTTATGTTATAACCTGATAATCACATAACTCTAGTAATATGAGATACCTTGAACCAAACGTCCCCTAAAAGCTGACGTGTCAGTAGAGCTGTCAAAAGCTGACCCGAACCCTAAAACCCGACCCAACCAACCCGAACCCGAAACTAACCCGACCTGGTTTGACTAAAAAAAGTAAACGACTCGAACCCGATCGACCAGAAACCCGATTGACCCGAAACCCGATTGACCCGTAACCCGATTGACCCGTAACCCGATTGACCCGTAACCTAATTGACCCGAGAATCTAACCCGAAAGAACCCGACAAACTAATGAAATATTCCCTCTGTCCCTATTTATCTGCCTCCTGCTAGAAACTTTATTTGTTTCTAGAAACTTTATTTATTCCTTTTTATCTGTCTATATCCCAGTATTAATTATTAATTTTTTAAAATTACCCTTTTAAACTACTTTTTTCTCTCTTAAATAAATATTTTTTCTAAATAGCAGAGAGAATTAAAGAAAAAGAGAGATAAAGATAAAATAAGAAAGTCAATGTAAATATGTATGAAATTTTGTACCATAACTACTTTTTTTACCTTGTATGAAATGATTAATTGTAATAGACAAATAGGGACAGATGGAGTATTTTTATATACCTCATAAACTTCAAATTTAATAAATAAATTTGATAAAGAAAATAAAAATAAAAATTTGATAAAATTTTGATCAAAGTGAACTTAAACAAATATTTTTTCATAATTATGGTTTTTAAATTTTATTATTATGAATTTATGATTGAATTATATGAATTTATAGAATATTATTACTTAAATTTAATAATATTAATTATGAACATTATTAAGGAAAATTTGAGAATTTACAAAAGGCCATGTTGATTTCATCATTACTGATCAAATCAACAAATAAATTTTTTCATGTGAATGACAATTTTCCATTCTAACTAAGAAAATTTATAAATTATAGTAGTATTAATAAATTACTAATATTCATATCAAATTAGTGAATTATCTATCCAACAAAAAGTATCTAAACATTAAAAATTTGAAATTAAAATTTCAATATGTTGTCATATATTTTCTCCTTATAATTTAGTTCTCGCCAAAACAAATAATTTAATGAGAATGCCGAATGTAGTGTGTGTGCAAGTTGTTCTATTATGCAGAAGTAGATGATGTTAATCACTAATCACTATAAAATATAGTCTATATACAAGTCTTAGAAAGGAAAGAACAAAACAAAGTCATTAGCACTAAGATAATAAGATACTAAGATTAGTGGTTCATGGTGGCCATAGCTGTATGAATCATGAATTTGTTATATATCAATTAGAATTTAGAAATGAATTAGTAAATAATAAAAATTTAAATATTTATTTTATTTAAAACTATAGATAATTTATAGGAAAATTTTTAAAAAAGTTATAAATATTACTAATGTAATTAATGCATTTATAACATTACAAATTTAATTAATTTAATTACAATTTATAACAAATCTAATAAATAATATTTTTGATAAAATCTCTCTTAAGTATTAATTTATAAAATCAAAACTTTAATTCAATTTAAAATAATCGATAACCCGAATGACTCGAGAGTTAAATAAAAAAAAATCGAATCCAAATGATATAAAATCCAAAAAACCTGTAACCTGAAAGATCCGATGGTCAAACCCGAAAAACCCGAACCTGAAACCCGAGGACAAAACCCGAAAAACCCGAGACCCAAATGACCCGAGACCCGAATGACCCGAAACCCGAATGACCCGAACCCGAATGACAAATGACCCGAGACCCGAATGACCCGAAACCCGAACGACCCGAAATCCGAATGACCCGAACCCGAATGACCCGAAACCCGAAATGACCCGAAAATCTCTTTTGACCCAAACTGACCCGACCTGATTGACCCGAACCCGAAACCTTCCCGATCAACCCGATTTGACACCTCTACGTGTCAGTAATCTTACATTACCTCGGTAATGTGATTACCACAAACCAAACGGAATAATGTTACATTCCAATGTGCACATTACTGAGGTTATATAAGATAACCCCGAACCAAACGCCCCCTAAATGTCTTCAAGGATTTGGAAATAAAGTTGATAGGGTCCTAAGGATATAACAAGTTTGACCTCCTTTCAGAAGCCTTTGGTACGGAGATTTTAATTTACTTTTCATGAAAAATAAGGTCTTAAAATCACTTTCTCTGATTTGATATATTTTTAAAATAAAAAAAGTTATGGTTCCTCCTAGAATCACTCTCTCTGATATTAGAGAAGATAATTTTAAGGGAGAGTGTGATAATTTGGATTTTTTGGTTTGAGGGAAAGTGTAAAAATAAGAAAATATAAAAAAATTACATACTAAACAAAATTTTCCATAAAAAGTTTAAACTAATTAAATGCTTCTAATAATTAACTTTTCATAGAATTTAATTGTAACTTTCTCTAGTAATATCAAATGTGTCAATTTATTTTGTCAAGAGAGTTATTCCTTGAAAACACTTTTCATGAAATCACTGTTAACATCACATGGGCTGTAAAGCTCAGTGGCGCCATTGTCTCAGGGAACCTTTCTTTCAGACTCTTGTGTAAATAGGAGAATTTGATGCAATTCTCCAGTTAATATATAACTTATGGCACTTACTGCTTAGGCTACAGGCAGATACAGAAGCCTTCCATCCAACTTGATGAAAGGGGTCTTAATCATGAGATTGGGCTCTTCCGAGCTCGAGACAACTTAAAGTGCATGTTGCACCCACAGGTATAACAAAGTTATAGTAGTTTACAAACGTATGTATCCTTTCACAATGTGAAAAGAAAAAAAAAAAGTAAAAGGAAGCCGTGTTAGGGTACTAAGATAATCATTAAATTATGCTAACAATTTATTCCAACATTGTTAACGACCCTGTAATATGATTTGCCGCTTGATGCTGTCAGATGGACTGCTATCAGTACCTTGAGCGTTAGCATCTGAGAGTTCACCAAGCAAACCCTCTGTCTCCTTCAAACTCGCATCATCTTTTAACCAGGGATGCTTCGCCTTTGCTCTTAGACCCTCCAATTCCATTGCAACTTCCTTCATTGAGGGCCTCTCTTCTCCTCTTACTCGTAGGCAACTTTTTGCCAACATAGCAACCTGCATTAGTTGCTTAGTGTTTTCCTCAAGAAGTACATGATGATCAATAATTTTGAACAGTCGGTTCTTCTTTAATGCGGAAACAAAATGCATAGCCAGATTTCTCTCTTCTTCGGGCATTTGGAAACAAAGCGCCTTTCTTCCAGTTAGTAACTCCACAAGGACAACCCCAAAGCTGTATACATCACTCTTTTCAGTTAACTGGCTTGTTTGAAAGTATTCCGGGTCTAAGTATCCTAGCGTTCCTTGCACCAATGTAGTCAATTGCGTTTGATCCAAAGGAACCAATCTGGAAGCTCCAAAATCCGATACTTTTGCAGTGTAACGCTCATCTAAAAGAATGTTAGTTGACTTGACATCTCTATGAATAATGGGAGGATAAGCAGCAGAGTGTAGATAAGAGAGTGCTCCGGCTGTTTCTGCTGCAATTCTCAGCCGAGTTGCCCAAGGAATGAAAGATTGAACACATGAATTGTGCAGGTGATGATAGAGGGTACCGTTGGAAATGAATTCATAAACTAATAGAGGAACTTCAGTCTCTAAACAGCATCCCAACAGCTTTACAACATTTCTGTGGTTGACCTGAGAAAGCACAATCACTTCATTAATGAATTGTTCAACTTGACTGTGATCAGCTATCATGGACTTTTTTATGGCAACAACTCTGTTGTCTTGCAAGATTCCTTTATACACTATTCCATGACCTCCTTGGCCTAGAATTCTACTTTCATGGTAGCTGTCTGTTGCCTTCTTGAGCTCTTCTGCTGTGAATATTTTGGCTGCTACAGGCCCTTTATGCTTTGAAAGTTCTTTTTGTAAGATGATGCCACCGTTCTGTTGGAAGAATTTTTCTTTCTGTCTGATGAGTTTTCTTTGCCAAAGTCCCCAGTATATCCAGGAAAGGCTCAACACTAGCACTAAAATGCTTATACTGACACCTGATCACACATGCAAGAAACAGAAACAGGAAAATTGAACTATTATTTTTTAAAATCGGATGATAATTAAATTCTGAAATTGAATCTTTATGACTCATTTTTTCCGCCGGGTCTAAACCCAAAATTTATATCTTTCTAGTTTGTTTATTTGGTATTTTTCTAATTGTGAAATGTACTGTTTGAATTGAAAACTCTAGCTGTTCAACCCTAAACAGGTGTTGGAAAATTCCAAAGCTTTCTCTTGCATTCTTGCTTTTTTACTTCCCATTTTCCCTACTCAAATGCCTGAACTTTTGTTTAGCTTCTAAGATTTCCCCTGCCCGGTGGCTTAATCTTTGAGTGGATAATAAACTTGTGCATTATTTATATTCTAAAGTCCTATCCCAATCCAAGGTGGTAGTATGGTTAGTATATAACTATCATTGCCTAAATGAAACATGATGGAACAAAGTTTTGATATGGATTAATTAATGTCCTTACCAAGAGCAATGTAATTAACAAAGGGAAGCCGTTGAGCTTTGTTTATGTAAATGCAGCCAGTTCCATTTATTCTGCCATCGCCTTCATATCCGCGACTACAAATACAGTTGAAACTTCCTTGTGAATTGCGGCATTCAGCATTTTTGACGCAGGGACTAGAAATATTCTTGCACTCGTCGATATCTGCAAAAACAGCTAGTACCCTCAATCTAGTTTTCAACATAAACCTCCTTTCTTCAATTAACAAGAATAAAATGTTGTATATGTGCATTGTTATAATCTGCAGATCAGTTGAGGCTGCAAACTTCAGGGGAAAAATGGTTAGTGTATCGCAAGTTATGTGGCTGATTACTACCTGAGAAGCCGTTATTTTATTTTGTATTCTTCCCTTCTTTTCCCTGTTTATCCTTAGAAAGTTTTCAAAGTGGCGGTGCAGATATTAAGACATACCTTGGCAGCCTTCCGGAAGGTATGGGTTGCCTTCATAACCATCAGAACACTTGCAAAGGTAGCCCGGACTTGTTCCAGGCTCGTAACACTCGCTCCGATGTTGGCATGTATAACTCACTGCATTCTTCGCTTCCTTGCACGTCTCATTACCTAGTACCCAATCAAGCGACAAAGGAAACATGTAATCTTCTGGTATGGATCGAATATAATCTGAGGAGAACACAAATTGGTCTTCTTCAACAACAAAAGCATAGCTGCAAAGGTTGAAATCAGAAATTTTTGAATGGTTACTAAAGCTAAATGCCCTAACATTAACGTTTTTCAGGCCGTCAGGAATCTGAATCTGGCAACATCCGAATCCTGAACAAGACCCGTTAACCACATCTTCAAAGTGATCACATAGGGACATACACCCGGCACTGTAGCTTTTATTTTCCACGTCGCCCGTAAGATAGGCATAAGTGTTGCAGCCAATAGCAGTAAACTTGTTTCGGGTGCTAGAGATGTTAAAAATCGGCAGTGGAAACCGGGACGGTACCCAACTCAGATGCTTCCCTGAGGTATCGTAACAATCTCGGGAAACCGTAGCCAAGATCTGCAACCGACCTTCCATGCTGATATTGGTAACAGTGAAATTAGTATTACCTAAAGTAGCTGTGGCGGAGTTGGCAGAATCGTTGCAGTTGATGTAGAAGTTTTCGTTTAGATAACAGCCTTCCTTTGTTCCAAAAGGGTAGGGGATGCTTACATTTCCGCAATGAGCAGGACATCCTGGTTTGGCTAAAACTTGAGCTTCCGCTGTTGCTGCAAATACAAACCATACCAATATTCCTACTGCTAGCTTGTTACCTATATCCATTTCGATTTCCCCCTGCTTGTAAACCTGTGAAAAAATGACGGAATAGAATAAAGAACAAAAAATTGGGTCCGAAGTATAAATTTTACAGAGAAAGATCTTCTTGCATAGGGTACTAGGAATCGGAGAACAAAAGAATATGTCGCATAATAAATATCTATGTATGTACAATGCCGGCTTTGGATAATCAGTTGAAAGTTAACAGACACAAGGCAGAGAGACTCAAGATTCGTTACAAAACAATTTCATAAATTTCACTTAGGACTCCAGTTAGATGGTCTATTTATAACTGGTTAGAATATTGCACTTTCAAAATTAGGAAATCTGTGATCACCTTAGCAGACAGCAATTTTAACAATGTTACACCCGAAAATAAATACACAAGCAGATGAAATCAAACTTTGGGTTGAGTTGGTGTCATCATGAAGTTGACGAGGTTCGTTGGATGTTTCGTTTCACAACTTTGGTGGGCTTTTTTCCCTTTGTTTTCTGGTGTTCCTTGGTTATTTCATACCTTCGGATTGGTGGGAGTTTTTTAATCTTTGTTTCTTTTGATTGTCACTACTCACTAGTTGGCTGCTGCCGTCCGCCTCTTAAAGAAATACCCGGATCCTTATAACTGATATGTAGTTGTAAAATTTAATTTACTACACTAATTTGTAACCTTGGTAATCTCTTGCAATACCAGAAAATTAGAAATCCCTAGGCAACTGACAATGAATGAAAGTCAACTTATCAGTTATGAAATGGTTGCTGGGGACCAAAATCAATCGTGGGAAAAAAAAAAAAAAAAGGAGTAAAACTAAACCATGAGCTAAATCGATATGCTGCGGGGTTCGGAGTTCGGACAACCAAGGCTTAGGGTCCAGGAAAGGCCAAAACAACAAAAACAAATCCACCAAAACCCAGCCTGCAAACAATCCACAAGGGACGCGTGGACTTCAACATGGTACAGCTGAATAGGTAAAAATTCAACTTTTAGTCTACTCTTCATTCAGGGTAATTCTCATTCCTTGAAATTGGAACAATAAGAAAAAACACATATCTCTAATAAGAGATTACTAAAAAAATTTGCCTGTTATTTTCATTTTTTTCAGGCAATCTGATTGTGGAAAAGCCAAAAATGCACTACATTAAAGAATGGAATTGAATACCCACAGAATTTACTCCCACACACATATATGCACAAGACTCTCATCTTCCATCATGAACATGTAGCAATACATTATTTCTCATGCTATCATAGGTACCATTCATACTACCACTATGACCAGCTTTATCAGATGGTTCACCCAGCAAATATTCTGTCTCCTCTAAATTCAACTCATCATTCAGCCATGGATGCTTTACCATTATTCTCAGTCCCTCTAATTCCATTGCAACTTCCTTCATTGCGGGCCTTTCTTCCCCCTTCACTCTCAGGCACCTCTTTGCAAGCTTAGCAACTCCTTTAAGCTGCTCACTGAGCTTTGCTTCATCTTCTATACAATCCTCTAGAATTTGTACCAATCGATCTTCTTTCATAGCAGAAAGAAAATAATAGGCAAGATTTCTGTCTTCTTCTGCTCTTTCAAAGGAAAGTGCCCTTTGTCCGGTCAGTAGCTCAACAAGGACAACTCCGAAGCTATAAACATCACTTTTCTCTGTCAATTGGCTAGTATGCAAGTATTCAGGATCCAAGTAGCCTAGAGTTCCTTGCACAACTGTTGATAATCCGGCTTGGTCTAGTGGAACTAACCTTGAAGCTCCGAAATCAGAAACTTTTGCTGTGTAAAGATCATCCAAGAGTATGTTGGTAGACTTGACATCTCTATGAATGATTGGTATGGAGGCTGAGGAATGCAAATATGATAAAACTCCTGCAGTTTCTGCAGCTATTCGTAAACGGGTTTCCCACCTCAAGGAAGATGCCTTGCTTTTGTTGTGGATATGCTCAAAGAGGGTGCCATTGGTAATAAATTCATAAACTAGCAATGGAACTTCTGTCTCCAAGCAACAACCTAAAAGCTTTACAACATTCCTGTGGTTGATTCGCGAAAGCACAACCACTTCATTAATGAATTGATCAATTTGACTTCCATCAACAACCTGCGACTTCTTAATCGCTACGATTCTTCCATCTGTCAGAGTTCCTCTGTAAACTGTTCCATATCCTCCTCGACCAATAATCCTTCTTTCATCATAGTTGTTGGTAGCCTTCTCGAGTTCCTCAGCTGAGAAAATTTTAGCTGTTTCAGTGGAAGAGTCTCGCCTGGAGAGCTCTTGTTGCAACATCAGACCTCCATTTTGCTTAAAGAATCTCTCTTTGAGTTTGATGAGCTTCCACCTCTTGAATGCCCAGAACAACCAGGTGCCAGCCACTAGCAATACTGCAAAGCCTACTCCAATCCCTACATTGCATAGATGTCTAAAAGATTAAGCACGAATTTGTCATTTTTGTTGAATTATGAAGATTGGAATAAAAACTGTTCCAACTGCTTATAGCAAATCCTAGTATCATCAGCAGAAAAAGTTATAATTTGTTTAGTCCGTCATTTGGAGTCATTAAACAGACAAATTAAATGTGTTTTCTAACAAAAGAAACCCGATAACTGAAACATCGATATACCCCATAGATTAGGAAGATTGTTTCATTCATATGAGCTTCCTTTAAACATTCACTCCTTGAAACAGAGAGAAAGAGCAGGGGCGTAGACCATAAAAGCCATAAGGGTAATATTAAAGCTGTCTGGTATGAGCCTTGAGCCCTTGACTTTTGGAAAACAGGAAACCAAGTTAATTATGCATCTCTGCTTTAATTCAAAGCATACGAGATAAATAAAATAACTAAAACAGAGTAAAGTAGAGGGCTGGAGCTGGCATGCTACCAAATATAGGCACAGAGGTTTAATTGAATTTGGATGCACAGGCTTACCTACAGTGATCTCAATGACATGAGATCTATTTGCAACGCAGCCTTGTCCTTCTCCATCTATCCTTCCATCCCCATGATAACCTTCGGGGCATAAACATGTATAATTTCCTGGTGTGTTGGAACAGATTCTTTCACAATTATTGAGAGTGGAATTCTTACATTCATCTATGTCTGCAAAAGAACAGAAACTCTAATCTATCACCAAAGAAGTTGTAATTAATGCCATTAGATGGTAATACCCATCTTTTAGGTCATTTAGAAACAAGATATAACTTAGTTTGTATTGTATTATTATGTCCTATTCCATATGAGGCAATTTGGGGAGAAATACATACCTTGGCAACCATTAGGTAGATAGGGGTTTCCTTCGTAACCTGGAAAGCACCTGCAACGATATCCGGACATATTGTCCAGATTGTAGCACTCGCTGTTTTCCTGGCAAGCATTACGCAATATTTTCTTTTTCACCTCTTCGCATGTCTCCTCCCCAATCGACCAATCAAGCACCATAGGAAGCTGATCTTCGTTCTGTAAATCACTGAGATAACTCGAAGAAAAGTTGAACTGGTTTTCTTCAACAACAAATGCGTAGCTGCAAGGATTGAAGCTCCAAACCCTTTTATGATTGTTGTAGCTGCGCACTGTTACATTGAAATAACTCACTCCTTTCGCCATGGATGTCTGGCAACATCCGATGCCAGAACAAGTATAATTTGCTACATAACTAATGTTGTCACATTTGGTTATACACCCTGTCGTATACCCTGGGCCACTCTGCCCTTGTAAACCTTGGATATATGCTTCTGTGTCGCAGCCAACCGCAACAAACTTGTTATCGGCATCAGAGATTATGAATTTGCCTGACCTGAGCCAAGGTTTGTTGCTGTGAAGAGAGGCACCAGACTCATTATAGCAATCTTGGGCTATAAATTGCAGGATTTGTAACTTCCCGTCGAGAGTAATTTTGGTAACATTGATTGTACTTTTTTGTAAGAACGCTTTCGGAGGATCATAAAACGTCTCATTGCAAGTGATCAGAAAATTATCATCGTAGTAACAGTCTTCTGTTGTTCCAAATGGATATGGGATACTGAGATTTCCACATTTATCTTGACAACCAGGTTTGGCAATAGAAGTTGATTCTGCTGCAGCCGTAGCAGCTACCAGCACCCACCCAATCACTGCTAGTGCCCAAAACCAGCTTCCTCTAACATCCATGGCAGCTTCTTGGACGCCAGGCTTCGCCGATAGTAATTAAATTTTGGGAATTTAGGGGTATGGTTAAGCCTTTCTATTCATATTGGCATCGTAAAAGACCAAGTCTTTTCTGACTTCAGTATGAAATGGATATATAAGTTATAATTAGTCTTAATTGATTATTCATCTGAGCCATGCCTTGACGCAATCCTATAGAATCATCCCCGAGAAAAATCCCTTTAGTGAATGAAATTTTAACACTCACAACACAAATTTTCACCAAAATAGAAATTTACAAACTTTGACTGCAAAAATTTTCAAATTTTGTGAAGTCAACGTCGATTTAATGATATTTCACAGGAAAGAAAAGAAAAAGATTAAATGAAAATTTTAAATACAGACATACGGTTTTTACATTTTTCTAACGAGGGGAAGGGGCAAACGAGGCTAGAACCCGCGTCAACTTTTCCAACCTCTCGATCACCATGACATAAGAGGGGAAAGTCGATGTAGATGTTTATGGAGTATTAAGTGTTTCTTTGAGAATTCAATCGGTGATCTTGACCTCTAAGAGCTTAGCTAATGGTGCTGACTATTTCTTATGCTTCTAGGTACTGCCATCCCATTTTGAACATTTCAAGAAAAAAACAAAAGAAAGAAAATTCAACCTGAAAGTGACGAATTAAGCAGTAGTAATTAACAATTCACTCAATTCGATGTGTAAAACATTAATTAATGAATGTTTAGTTAAAGATTAAAATTAGAGGAAAACACTACTCTAGTTAATTTCAGAGATTTACAATAAGATAATGAATGTTTTAAATTTCTATGATGATGTGACATGACTTGCCTAAACCTTCTGCTAAAATATATTATTATACTTGTTAATTTTTCTATGTACACTTTTTAACGGGTCATAGAAATCATATATAGGGTAACGATATAATATATATATATATGTGTGTGTGTATGTATTATGTATTATGTTGGCAGAGTTTTATATTATAATTAAGTCCCTAAATTTTAATTGTAATAATCAATTGGTTCCTACACTTTAATTGGCATTCAATTAGGTCTCTGATGTGATTGAAATTCATAAGACTTCACATTAAACTCCAAGTAACATCCATTTCAAAAAACAAAAACTTCAATTAACATCTAACTAGACTATCAATATGACTAAAATTTGTTAAATTTGTATCACTTAACAACTATTAGGCTTAGTTTGGTACTAGGAAAAAAACTATGGAAAGGAAAACAAAATCTTGATTTTTAATTTAGAGTGTTTGGTTAACATGGAAAATGTGGAGGAAAATTAAAATAAGGAAAATAATGGGTAAAGTATAGAATTAAAATTTTCCCCCAATTTCCTTACAAAAAAGTGGGGAAAATGGAAGAAAAGGAGGGGAAAATTTATCGTCTTCCTCCTCTCTCAGTTTCATCATCTCTCTGCCCCGACTGACTGACCAGTGACCGACGACCAAGCTATCGACTGTCCAACTTGCAATTGCAGTAGACCAAGCACCGTGCCCATTGCAACCTCCCTTCTCCGGTCAACAACCCCCCAGCGTTGTTCTCAGTCCGAGCTCACTTGTTGTCATCGGAATCTTCCCCAGCAATATTGGTATGACAGAGTATATTGCTTTGCATCAGTACATGTTTTTTGAAGCATATATTCTGATCAATAACTTCTGCTTGCTCTCTAGCACATTAAAATTTGAGGAATAAAAAGATCTTTTGAATGGGACATGGCAACATAATAGGTTGGTGAAACTTGCAGCTCGAGCATTTTATGTTGATGTTACAACAAAGAGAGAATCAGTCAGGACGGGTTCGCAATAGAGGGATTGCTGTCGTGGTGCTCGATGCTCATACAAGTTACTGTTTCTTTGATTCATCTCTTGGAAAGAATTAAAGATGATTTTGACGTTTTGTTTCAAAGGGAAAAGGGGAAATTTTGGGCTTTATTTGTTGAAGCTATGTGGAAGGTAAAATTGAAGTAAGTGAACTTAAGGCTTATTAAATTGATATGGTAATGTATGCTGACTCTGTGGTGCATTATATAATTAAAATTGAGTTCTTGAGAAGACTTTTTAGTTAAAGTTGGGATCTTGTTTGGAAAGAAAGCAAATTTTAAAGAGCATTATGTTGTCTGCATGATTGAATGACTTTTATATATCTTTAATTCTTTAGAATAAAAGATAAAGTAAGCAAATTTTTCCTATTACCAAAGTTGGGATTGACACTGGACTTAATATCAATCTGATAGAGAATTAGCATGACCAAAACTTTGTTATGTGACAGATTTCAAGATCCATTGATGATGCTTATCTAAAAAGCCCAGAATTCAATAAAGAACCTTTACTGCCAAAGTTCAGAGTTCCAGAATCATTTGAGAAACCAATTCTACAAGCTGAGCCAGCAATATCAGTGTAAAAACTCCATCCGAAGGATCAATTTCTTATATTTGCATTAGATGGTCTATGGGAACACCTTACCAATTAGGAGGCACTTGACATTGTTGACACCGGTCTAGGTAATGTAAGATTTCTTCTCTGATGTATTGAAGCTGACTATTTTGTTGTGGTTATGCTTGTAATTGAGTTCTAAACTAATGGCTTTTATGCTACCAGAAGTAGTAGCCTTTTTTAATTTACTGGGTCATAAGAACAGTACAGGACCTTTCTTGGGATATGATCATTGTTCTCAGTTTGATCTAATTCTTTGTTTTTGCAGTGTTGGAAAACGTAGTGTTTGATGAGCATATGAGAGAGATGGATTATGGTGACAAATCAGTTGCAGGTATATTTTATTGACAATCTTGAAGTTTTGTACACATCAGAAGTACCTTGAATTGATGAAGTTGCCAATGGATAAGATGAACAATGTCAGAGTCATCATGAGATATAGCTCGACTTGAGTAGATTATTAAGAATTTTTCCTTCTGCATTTATAATCGAGTATGTAAGTTTTGATTTTTGCTTTTGTGATATTGTTGATGATAAATATAGGTGGCTGGCACAGAAGATGGTATTAAGGAGCCAACAAGAATATTCTCTACTTTCTTTAGGGCAGCATTCATGTCATATCCTACCAAGTATGTGGCCATGCTGGCCGTTATGGAACTATATCTAATAACACTTTTTCAGTGACAGTTGAACAAAGAAATTGTGGTTTTTGTGCAGCTATGGCTATGGAGTTTTAATTACTGTTATGGAACTATATCTATTATTCCTCTTCAAGTTGGTAAAATTTAGAGTTTAATTAGCTCGAGGTTTTGGGAAGTGTACATTTAATTCTTAGGAAAGAATTAGTCCTGTTTCGTTGGTTAATCATGAGCTTAATTTCATGTCTTTGAGTGTTAAATAACTTATTTCTCATATTTTCCTTTCCCCAATATTTTTCATGAACCAAACATACATGAGAAAATTTTTTTCTTACTATTTTCCTTGATATTTTCCTCAACACCAAACAAAATAAGGATTTTGAAATTTCTCTCTTAATTTTCATTTCTTTCAAATTTTCCTCAGTATTTTCTTTTCCTTAAAATTTTCCATGTACCAAACATAACCTTAAGGTATCCCCCAAAAAAAAAAAGGAACAACTTTAAAGGTCCATAAGGGCATAATCCCCAAATCATAATTAACCTTCGCTTTAAAAATTAACCTTTAAATATAAACAGGAGTTTTGGACCATCCTATATTGAATCCTCAAAGCATCAGTGGTATTTTTGTCTGGTTAAAACCCTTGTTTTGGATAAAGTCCACCGAAAATCCAGTATATCCTCATTAAACAACTTATTCATTTTTGGGAAGCTAAAGCTTGGTCCTAATTGGGCTAGGCCTACAGCCCCAACCAAATCAAACAGATCCATTATTGTACATGTACATCAAAGTTGTCACCTATAGAAACTTTGTGCAATAGGCCTAATTCTAAATATATCTTTCTTGGGTAGGCACGGTTTCTGAGACTCAGACTAACATCAATTTCTTTATACATATGGCCCATGGGTCATTCATTCCTTATTGTGCTCTCGAATATATTGATTTTTGTTGTGAAAGTATGTTAATTAAAATTGTAACAAGAAGTAAGTACATTTGAACAAAAGAGAATAAAAGTAAGAGAGAGAGAAAGAGAGAAAAGAGAGACGAAAGAAGAAACGAAGAAGAGATCTTCTTCTTATTAATAATTGAAGCGCATCAGCGCTTTTATAAACGAAAAAGTTACTGTGTAAATTTTAAAAATTTTGTATGTGGGCCCCACAGTTTGAATATTTTATACATGAATAGTAATATGCACTATTCATCGATAGTGATATGTACTATTCATCCTGCAGATTTGATATGCACTATTCATCCTGCATTTCGTCCAGATTTCATAACACTCCCCCTTGGACAAATGCCACTATTAAAATTTGGACGTGTATTGTTTCGTTAAAAACCTTAAGTCGAAAAAACCCAGTGGGAAAAAACTGAACATAAGGGAAAAAGAGTACAATACAATTAAGTCCATCTAATATGTCTTCAGGACAATATGTGCTTGTCTTCAGGACAATATAGGTAGGCCTACTTCAGTGGCCTAATTGGACGTGCTATTACTGCCTCATTAAAAACCTTAAGCCGGAAAAACCCAGTGGGACAAAAACCGGACAGAAGGAAAAAAGAGTACAATGCACTTATGTCCATAATCGCTCCCCCTGAAATAAAACAAATTGCTACTTCTGGAGCATCTAAACATTTCCACTTCTGGGGATTTCAATCTTGCATCTTACTGACTCGCCGCATAACAATGCCATAAACTAATTTCTCAAATGTTGATGTTGGCAAAGATTTGGTAAATAAATCTGCAAGATTATCGACGGAGCGAATCTGTTTAACATCAACTTGTTGACTTTCCTTGAGTTCATGAGTATAGAAAAATTTCGGCGAGATATGCTTGGTCTTATCACTTTTAATATATCCTCCCCTGACTTGTGCAACACAAGCAGCATTATCCTCATAAATTATAGTGGGAGAATTTATCACCGGTTTGAATCCACTAGCATTATACTGTCTTCAGGACAATATATCATAGATCTTAACCAAACACACTCTCTTCCGGCCTCATAGAGGGAAATAATTTCAGAGTGGTTGGAAGATGTAGCAACTAGTGTTTGCTTAGTGGAATGCCAAGAAATGGATGTATCATTATAGCAAAATAGATAACCGGTTTGGGAGCGAGCTCTGTGCGGATCAGATTTATATCCTGCATCAGCATAACCTACTAAACCAGAGTTAGTAGTATTCTTAGAATAGAATAACCCCAAATCAATGGTTCCTTGGAGATAACGGAAGATATGTTTAATCCCATTCCAATGTCTCCGGGTTGGCTCAGAACTGAAACGTGCCAACAAATTTACCGCAAAAGCGATATCTGGTCTCGTGCACTGTGCCAAGTACATTAAAGCCCCAATTGCATTGAGGTATGGTACTTCAGGACCAAGTATATCCTCACCAGATTCTTTAGGACGAAACGGGTTCTTTTGGGGGTCAAGAGACCTTACAACCATAGGGGTGCTCAATGGGTGAGGCTTGTCCATGTTAAAATGTCTAAGCAATCTCTCAGTGTATGCTGACTGATGGACAAGTATTCCATTCTTTTTATGCTCAATCTCTAGACCAAGGCATAGTTTGGTTTTACCCAAATCTTTAACCTCAAACTCCTTTTTCAAATATTCAGCAGTTTCAGATAACTCTTCAGGAGTCCCAATTAAATTCATGTCGTCGACATAAACTGCTATAATAGCAAATCCCGTTTCAGATCTTTTAATAAACACGCATGGGCAAATGGGATCATTTATGTACCCTTCCTTTGTCAGGTATTCACTTAATCGTTGGTACCACATGCGGCCGGATTGCTTTAACCCATATAAAGATCTTTGCAACTTTATTGAGAATAAGTTACGGGGAGTGTATGCTTCAGGCATTTTGAAACCTTCGAGAATTTTCATATAGATATTGGAATCTAATGAACCATATAAATATGCCGTCACAACGTCCATAAGACGCATTTCAAAATTTTCTTGGGCAACCCAACTTATAAGGAAACGAAAGGTAACTATATCCACTACTGGTGAATATGTTTCATCATAATCTATCCCATGCCTCTACAGGAAACCTTGGGCTACGAGTCGGGCATAATACCTCATGATCTCGTTTTTCTCATTTCGTTTCCGGACAAAGACCCATTTGTATCCAACAGGTTTTACATTGTCGGGGGTTTTAGTAATAGGCCCAAAAACATTACATTTGGCAAGGAAAGTCAATTCAGCATGGATTGCTTCCTCCCATTTAGGCCAATCTTGCCTATGACGGCATTCGGTTATAGACCGAGGTTCATAATCATCATTCATAATCTCATGAGCAACTGAGAGAGCAAATGCATCATTGATGATTATCTCATTTCGATCCCATATCTCATTATGATAACTGATGGAAATTTCAGTATTCCCAAGGTTGGTAATCTTTTCATGGGTTTGTACCACTTCAGGGGCAATATGCTCATGAACTTGTGCCACTTCAGGGGCAATATGCTCTCTTTGAATATTATGTTGTGGCAATTCAGGTGCAATTTGCTTTCCTCGAGAAAGATTAATGTGCTCATATGGAGCAGAATTATGCTCATCTGGAGCAGATTCTAAATTCCTCCCCCTTCTTTTTCGAGGAACAGTGTCTTTTGATCCCATCGGTCTACCACGCTTCAGGCGCGGGACATTTAAATCCATTTCGGGTGGTTCTACAGGAACATCTATCCTAACTGGAACATTCGCAGCTGGGATATGAGACTTTGTAACTTTAGCAGTCTCATTAAATGCATCAGGCATTTGATTTGCAATAACTTGTAAATGGATCAATCGTTGCACCTCATTTTCACATTCAGGTGTTCTTGGGTCTAAATGAGACAAACTTTTCTCATTCCATGAGAAAACCTCGACATTTTTCTGCTTTCCATATGTGGAAGCATTTGGTATCCCAAGTGATGGGAATACTGTCTCATCAAAATGACAATCCGCAAATCTAGCGGTAAATAAATCACCCGTCAATGGCTCAAGGAACCGAATAATAGACGGTGAATCAAACCCAACATAAATGCCCAAACAGCGTTGGGGACCCATTTTGGTCCTTTGCGGTGGTGTTACAGGCACTTGTACCGCGCAACCAAAGGTGCGAAGATATGAAATGTCTGGCTCCTGGCCCAAGACTAATTGAAGGGGGGAATATAAAAGAGAAGTAGTAGGGGGCAATCTAATTAAAGATGCATCATGTAAAACACCCTGACCCCACGCTAATGATGGGAGCTTTGTCCTCATTAACAAAGTTCATATTGCTCGTTGATAATAGGCAAACATGGGACCATCTGCAGGATGCGTCCACTAGTACCATGAAATATCTAAATGGTCCACTTGCAGGCTGAATCGGCCCACAGATATCACCATGGATTCTTTGCAAGAATGAAAGGGATTCATAATCAACTTTTGTCATGAAAGGTTTAGTAATGAGCTTTCCTTGTGAATAAGATTCACAAATGTAATCTCTGGACAACAACACCTTTGTATCTTTTAAAGGGTGTCCACGAGTATTTTTAAGGATTCTTTGCATCATTGTAGCTCCTGGATGACTAAGGCGATCATGCCAAAGTCCGAACACATCAAGGTTCATTAGTTTCCAGGGCATCGTAGCATATGATTCTATAGCTCGTATTGGGACATAATATAATCCCATACTAGAAGCTTTCAGCTTCTCATGGATGGTCTTCTGGCCCATACAATAGGAAGTGATGCAAAGAAATTCCTTATTTTACTCATTAATTGTTTCAAGATGATACCTATTACGGCGTACATCTTTGTAGCTAAGTAGATTTCTTTTTGATCTACCGCTCAACAATGCATCTTCAAGATACAATGTTGTGCCTTTTGGCAAAATAACTATGGCAGTCCCATAGCCATCTATAATATTAACAGGACCAGATATTGTCTGAACATTTGCCTTGCGCAATGTCACATTTGAGAAAAAGTGTTTGCCACAAAGTATAGTATGCGTTGTAGCACTATCAAGCAAACATATATCTTCCTTTTTCTCAATGTGTCCCATTTGCATTTATCTTGACAACTTCAGGTGTCAAGTTCCATAAAATTTAACAAATTAATAATATGATGCAAAATATAAATCAACAAATATGGAATAAAATATAAACCAACAAATATGTTATAAACAGCTTGTGGATATTGTCCGCTTTGGTACTTCAGGACCTCACGGATTTTGACGACCATATTTATTTAATATCTTCCTTGGTAACATAATTATCTAAGGGTATGGTAAAACATAGATGAAAAACCCTCAGGATCTATTTCTGGGGACTTATTATTTTCATCAACATTATCAAATGAAATCAGAAACCTCAAAAGGTTTTTCATTGACCAAAACCTTATTGACTTCAGCATCAGTCTCAGTTAGGTCAATGGCATGGGTCTCAACATGCTTGCTTTTCTCATTCTGGGATGCTTGGTATAGATCAACCAAATGTCTGGTTGTACGACAGGTACGTGACCAATGACCAGTCATTCCACAATGATGACAGGTACTATCATCATGCTTCTTCATGGGCTTTTTACCTTTAAGGTTGTGTGGGGAGATCAATTCAGAATATGTTTTAAACTGGCGCTGCCGGTATTGCTGTTGCAATACTATATTCGAAGCATGAAAGGTGGAGAATGTTTTCTCTAAAAGCTCAGCCTCAGTAAGCTTAACACCACAAAGTTCAAGCCGTGATACAATATCATATAATGCCGAATTATAATTGGACACAGACTTGAAATCCTGCAACCTCAGATGTAGCCAATCATATTGTGCTTGAGGAAGGATGACAGTTTTGGTATGATCATACCGCTCTTTCAATCTTGTCCACAAGATCAAGGGATCTCGGACAGATAGATATTGAACTTTTAGGCTATCACTTAGATGCCGACGGATAAAAATCAAAGCATTTGCCTTATCTTTATCATTAGCATTTCCATTTTCACCAAAGGTAGCTGCAAGACCTTGGCCTTGGAGATACAGTTCAATATCGAGACACCATGACAAATAGTTATTGCCACTTACATTCAAAATTTGGAATTTGGGCTTTTCAATATTTGCCATAATTCTGAAATGAATGGTCTCAATTAGGTTGACAACTTCTGGTGTCAAAATTAGGTTGACAACTTCTGGTGTCAAAAATAAAATAACCAGATCCAATTTGACAACTTCAGGTTGTGATATGAAATTTTGCACAACTTCCGGTTGTGATATAAAGGAAAATATTCCCAATATTAGTATGATGGAAATAAGGAATCGAAACAAAATAATTTGAATAAAAATAAGTATGGAGAGATCTGACCTTCCACCATAGAATCAAACCTTAAGAGAGCTTCCTCGTGCTGATAACGTGTTGTGAAAGTATGTTAATTAAAATTGTAACAAGAAGCAAGTATATCTGAACAAAGGAGAATAAAAGTAAGAGAGAGAGAAAGAGAGAAAAGAGAGACGAAAGAAGAAACGAAGAAGAGATCTTCTTCTTATTAATAATTGAAGCGCATCAGCGCTTTTATAAACGAAAAAGTTATTGTGCAAATTTTGAAAATTTTGCATGTGGGCCCCACAGTTTGAATATTTTATACATGAATAGTAATATGCATTATTCATCGATAGTGATATGTACTATTCATCATGCAGATTTGATATGCACTATTCATCCTGGATTTCGTCCAGATCTCATAACAATTTTTGAATAATAATAGAGTAATTAACGGATTTGATATGGAAATTTATCTTACATTACATATCTATATTCTGCAAAATATTCATATTCTATTACTATTTTTTATGAAAAAACAAACAAAAAAAAAATTGTTAGAAAAAAAAAAGGAGAAAAAAAGATACGGTGGATAATTGGATTTAGGTGATTTACGCTTAGAGCTGTTCAATGGTTGCACTATCTGTCCAAACTCGTAAGTTCATTCATCCAATATTTGAGAGGATTTGGATAAAAATTTTAAATTTAAGGATTGAACCTGGACAAAATTCATAGGGCCATTTAAAAAAACGGATCGGACTTGATCATACGTATAAAAGCCAGAGTCCGGCCTGGCCCTATCCGTTTTCTATTATTTAATATAAATATATATTTTATATATTTTTTTATTTATTGATATTGGTATTTCTTTTTTTTTTAGATATGATATTAGTTTTTTTTCAAATATTAGTATTATTTAGACTTTGTAAACTTTATAAAAATTGTCTTGATCATAATTTTTTAAATATTTGTTGATTTTTTTTATTTATATTATAAATTAATATAAATTATTTTTAAAAACTAATATTTGAAAAAAAAAGTTAAATGAGTTTTTGGACGAATTTCGAACTTAACATTATTTTTTAGAGTCACTTGATCAAAGCTTTAGATCTGAAAAATTAGGGCGGGCCGGGCTTGGACAAGTATAATACTTGTTAAGTGTTAGTCCAAGGCCGACCCGAGCCCAAACTTGGACACCTCCATGTCGCTCGAGGCATCATTCATGGGGCCCCCATTTAGTCTTGTCAGTCCAATTATCATTGTCCTTCGCATAACTTCACAAGGACACCCTCGTGTCAACGTGTCATTATGCTAGGTATACATGTACAACTTTTTTTTTATGAAAAAAATGAAAATTGATTCCATAAAAAAAAGGGAAAATTATTGATTAATATAAAGGGGAAGAGGTATAGAAACTTAATTAGTATACTATACATCTAAAAAGTAAAAATACAAACAAATTACAACTTATAATTTGGCTTCATGCGGCCTAGAATATAATTAAGAAAGATGCATGTTCGTCGTAAGCAAATATTCTCATTATGGCACAAACGTTAGTAAAATTTTATTAGGTTAGATTGTAATTTTGATATCAAAAGGTGAGTAAAAAGTTTAACTTGTATTTTTCAATATGTGACTCAAAGCAGTTGATTCACACTTCAAACCTCTACACTCTTGAAAATTTTATAAAAAAAATATGCTGAAAAAATTATGACTTAATACCAAATTTAATCACCGAACAACATATACTAAAAAAAATAAATTGATTTATAAACTTTTATTTAAGACAGTTATATATTTGAACTTATATTTTGGTAGGGGTGAGTATTCGGTCGGTTCGATCGAAAAAATCAATAAACCGAATTAACCGAACCCCTCAAAAATCTTGATCGAAACCGACCGAATAAGAGCCCAAACCGAATAAACCGAAAATCAAAAACTGCACTACATCGGTCGGTTTGATCGGTTTTAAAAAATTTTATTTTTTTTTAAGTTTTTTCAAAAAGATAAAACAAATTAAATTTAATTAAAATTTTCAATACAAAAAAATATTATTATTACATAGAAAAGATTATGTATGAAAAAATTAACATAATTTGTAAATTTAAAGGTATTTTTATATAATATAATATATTTAAAAATTATTATTTTTATTATATAGTTTGGTTTTTTGGTCGGTTCGGTTGTAGAATTTTAAAAACCGATAACCGATCGAATTAACCGAACAAACCAAACTTTTGAACCGAATAAAACCGAAACCATTTTAACCGAACCATTTCGACCAAATTTGATCGGTTTCAGTCAGTCAAGTCGGTTTCGACCGACTAGTGCTCACCCCTATATTTTGGAACATATAAATTCTTGAATGGTCAAAAACTTAATAGAAATCGTTTGATCCATTATCTGGCATTGATGTAACTTTTTCATGTCAAATTTTTGATTTAAAAATAAGAGTCACAGTTCTCAATTTTTAACTGTTTCCATTAAGTTTTCTTTCATTCATAGGCTTATGTGTCTAAAAAAAAGTAAAAAAAGTTCAGAGATCAATCTGTTTGAAATAAAAATTTATGGACAAATCTATTTTTTTGGTATAGTATAGGGACCAAATAGAATCCAACCATGTGGAGCTTCTTGGGTCATCGAAGCTCTCTCTATTATTATTGATGTGCCCGCTATTCCTGCTCCTAAAATCACTATTGAAAGTGACTTCAAAACTGTCATCTCATGGATTTTGAATCTAGAAAATAGACCATGGAAATGCAATGCCCTCTTCAACAGATATCTTAACTTGTTGTTTGCTGTTGATCATGTTTCTTTTGTTCAGGTACTCCCTTGTTAAACTTGATGTATCCATAAGTAGTTTAATTTTTCTCTCTAATAAAATTTTTAATTTAAAAAAAAAAAGAAAGTTTAGAAACCAAATTGGGTATTAAACCAAAGAATTATCAAGGCATGTTTGTGAGCATTGAATTCCATTTGGCTGGAAGTTATTTTTTGCTTGGGTTGTTTCTTACACCTAGACCTGTCCAAGGGCCGGGCTACCCACCCTAGCCCGTAAGCCCGCCCGATATTTGGGAGGGCTTAGACAAGAATTTTAAATTTAAGGGCCGGGCTTGGACAAAAATTTTAGACCTGTTTAGAAAACAGGCAAGGCTTGGTCATAGGTATAAAAGCCCGAGCCCGGCCCGTTTTACTATTGCTTTAATATAAATATAGTTTTATATATTTATTTTATTTGTTAATGTGTTATTTTTCTTATTTTTTTTGTATATGATATTGATATTTTCAAATATTATTAGTATTTAGACTTTGTTAACTTTGTAAAAATTGCTTAGATAATAATTTTTTAAATGTATTGATTTACTTTTATTTATAATATAAATTAATATAATTTAATTTTTAAAATTAGTGTCCGAAAAAAATTAAAAACGGGCTTTTAGACTGGCTTCGGACTTATATAAATATTTTAGGGCCGGGCTTGGACAGAAGAGTAGGCCCGAAATACCGGGCCGGGCTTGGACAAGCAAAGATTTTGTGAAATTTTACTCTAAGCCCGGCCCGACCCGAACCCGGCCCATGGACACCTCTATTTACACCTTTGCGTGAGAATATGTATGGAGAAGATGTGGAGAATTCATGGTGTAAGGTGATGAGTTATATAAACTTATACCCAATAAAATATCTTAATTTATATATAATACAAAATCACACATTTTCCTTGGTTCCCATTCCATAATTTGTTAGAATGTGAACATAATACAATTAAGAACCCTAAATAAATGTCGGTACGTACATAGATAGAACATTGCATTCTTAATTCTAACATAATGAAGGAGTACTTCGAACCTGAGAACCTCCATATATCATAGTCTCGAAGTAAAACATAATGAATTAATATTAACAAAGCACCAATAAGTAGAAGCCGACGAATTAATATATATCATCAATACGAAAATGTTGAGTAATTATATGAGGGAGAGAGGGGAGGGGCTGATTAATCGTGGCGAATTAGAGGTTTGGAAGACAAGAGCCATTGGATGAAGTTGTGGAGAGTATGAGCATCGGCCCTGTAGTATTTTTGGGTGAAAAGGTGGAAGTCCGACCAAGTGAAGTCAGGGTAGGCTCTTGGGACCTGTTCACCGTGCACAAGATCCTCGGGGGGTCTCACCACCTTGTCTTCTCGTGGGCAGAGAAAGAAAACCAACGATCGTCTGGCCTTCTTGCTGTTTACAACTGCCCTATGCAGGCAACTCTTGTATTTCCCATTTGTTAGTGCCTGCAATTAATTCCATGCCCCCATATCCACAACCAAACCAATAAATTATTATTATTTATTAAAAATAAAACTGCATATATATATATATATATATCTATACATACACGCTAGCTAGGCTAAAGTTGCAGCACAAATAAACATGAAATGAACATGTCGACTATATGTCACAGGAGAATTACTAGTATTAAGTAAACATTAGTTCCCCTCCACAGCATTTTGTCAACTCATAATTTGGACAGAAAAATATCCCAACATTAATAGTTTTTTTTTTTTTTTGTTTATTGCTTAGCTGTCAACAATATCACTCATGTATCACATCTTTCCCCCCACTGCAGACACTTCATTGTCAATAAATATATGGCCACAAAAAAACAATCCTTGTATTTTTGGCAAGCTAGCTTCGAGTGTTTCTACCTGCATTTTTCTAAGGGATCGCTAGAAAATGACAGAAATTGATAGCTTAAGACTTATAAATAATTGTAATTATTTATTGTTAATTAAAATCTATAACTACTAAGTAAAACAACTAAAAATTACTTCCATCTCAGAAACACCAATTAGTTACTAAAACCCAATGCACGAAAAAAACAAACAAAGAAATAGACACATACACATTAACTTCGTAGCCTACATGGATTGGCCAAAAATTTTATTTTTTCCAATTGGCCATATGATGATGTTTTAAGAACTATTTGATTTTTAATTTCATTTTGAAGAAAAAATATATAGAAACTATACACACGCACATGCGCGCACGGACGCATACACACACAAAATAAATAATGTTTACAGACCCCCATAGATGCATATCACATACACATACGAGACATAAAAATGAAAATGATATGACCATTTCTATCTATATATGATGATACAGAATGTGTCTGAAAGTGTATAAATATCAGAGTCCAATGTATATCTATGGAAAGTTGCTTTAGATTGATCAATCATGCAATACTTTACATTATGATTTCAATTCAAAGATAAAATTATTCGTTTTAATTCTTTTCTAGGGTAACAATTGCTACTCCTCTTAATAAATTAGTGGAGATTTCACGTTTTCAGATTAACTGTATAAAACTTATTCATATATTTACTGAAATTCAAACTCTTTACGGGGAATCATCTAGGCAAAGCTTAATGGCAATGACAACCATTCTTTCATTCAAGTAGCTAGCAAGATAAATGCAGGAATGTGCATAATTATTGGGTCAGATATAAAGACCATTTTCAACTTGGGACTTGGTTTAGCTTCTCAACATATCAATTAACAGATCAATTTCTACCCAAAAAAATTAACAGATAACCCAAGTTAATTAGTTGGTCTATTCATCGATTACTTATTAAAGAATTGTTTTTAGATTCATGCCAATATATATGGAGAAACTTATTAAAGGATTGTTTTTAGATTCATGTACCAGAAAATCATTAAAAGATACGAACATGGGACAAAAAACGCAAAGCAAAACGCAGTCTCGCGCATGCAAGAAGTACAAAGTTTGTCCTGGAAATGATGACGTTTCAGACTATAATAAAGAAAAAAACAAGTAGCAAATCTTAAGAATTCATAGAAAGTGAGGAAACCCACCGTGAAGGTCTCACCAATGTTGATCACTAGGGCATCATGGCGAGGACGAACAATCTGCCATTTGTTGTTTGCGAAAATCTCCAAACCTCCAACTTCATCCTGGTGCAGAATGGTTAGGGATGTTGAGTCACAATGAGGTCCAGTGCCAAAGGTAAGACCTGGCTCAGGGCAAGGAGGGTAATAGTTGCATCTCATTATCGACCGACCATCCTCGAAAAACTTTTTGTAATGCAATCGATCAACTCCCAAGCTGATTGCTAGAAGTTCCATCACTGCAAGTGCTAAACTCTTCATCCCTTCACAATACTTTTGATAGATCAATCTACAAAAGTGGAGAAACTTTTGGAGTGAATTTCTATTGTTTGTGATTGAATAAACACAAATTAGGGTTAGGGCATAATTAGGATTCTTACCCCATCTGTTCAAAATCATCTCCTAAACTGGATTTGAACAAATCTACCACACTGGATTCCTCTTCGAACCCGAAAGTTAATGTCTCTTTCCATGGTAGGTTTGTAGAGAAGCGATCAGCATGTGCACCAGAATAGCTCAAGGTGTTTGATCCAGCAGCAGCCATCTTTCGAGCGCTTAATTTCTGGCCAACAGGTAACTTAAACAAATGGTTCAGATAATCATATGCAGCTGTAATAAGCTGAGAATCAACCCCATGATTGATCACCTGGAAGCAACCATGGTTTAAACAAGCAGCCCTAATGACTTTGGAAGCTTGTTGGATTGCCAATTCATCACCTCTAAAGAACCCTTCAAGATCTACAAGTGGCTCCAAGAGCTCTTGATGAGCATTAACTAGATCAACTTTGGGCCAAAGGAATTGTCTGGGAACGTTGGTTTGGTTTTGGAGAAAAGATGAGTCGATGAAAGGAGCTTGATTGAGTATTTGATCTTGAATCTCAAGGGAAGAGGAAAGGAGACCATGTGTTGAGGCAGAGGCAGTTGAAGAATCCATAATTTGGAAGACAAGTAAAAGGACTATTGTACGTAAGACACAATGGGTGTGGGGGTTATCATATGTAGTATATATAAGCAATTAAGCATCAACGTGGGTTTCAAAGCAAACAAAGAATAGAAAGACCTAGAATTAATATGGGTCACTTTAATTAATTGGACGTGTATTTTGGATTGAGAGAGACTAGAGAAATTGAACAAAATGGTTGGTAGGGTTTACTCTATAATTAAAATTAATTCCTCACCCCATCTTTTTTACATTTAAAATTCATATGAGTTTTTTTTCTCTTTGGTGCTTATAATAGTACGTATAAAAGACTGAACCCCTTTTGTCACTTAAATTAAGAATAACACACTCTATCAATGAATCAGACAATAATATATATAAACATATATATATATATATATATATGTATATGTATACACACACATAGATATACATATATATATATATGTATATAATAATAATAATTGATTAGTTACAATAATTTCTTTTTAATTTCTGTTTTGATCATTGAATTATAAATGATTCACCAATGTTTTTGTATGTAGAATTTAATTTGACAATGATATATAATAGAGAATTAGCAAAACCTATTGTGAAGTAAAAACTTTTTATTGGCAATGTATATATCCCCAATATATATATATATATATATATATATATATGTATGTGTATATATAAAGTCATACCACAAATAAATCTATTTTAAGTTTTAAAAACTTTGATGTATGTTTTTGTCTAAAAACATGCATACTTTTTCGGAACATAAGAACATGCATAACGTATACTTATACAAAGTCGTGCAAATATATAGATATATATTTGATTAAGAGATTGTGATACATTCTATATATATTATATCTTTGAATTCAATACTAATAATAAAATAATTAACATTATAAATAAAATCATTCCCGAAATGGAAAAAGAAATTTATAACCTTTCATGATATTAGACTAGTCTTGCATTTCAATCGATCATAATTTCCTTAAGCAGTTGAGTTTAATTAGTTTTAGAAACATAATGTAACAATATTGGTGATTTCAGTTAAACTATAAAGATTTAAAAAAAAATTATACTAATAAATATGATAGGATCTTGAACTAGGCACAAACTTTAAAATCTCTATATATGAAAATGCCCACGGCGGACTGCTTTGGGCCCATGGATAGGTCCAATATATCCTTCTTGATTAATTAATTACAACTTTCAAACTATAAATTTACATAATTAACATCATAAGTCAAACGATGAAGTCTGAAAAAATTTTGTAAAACCCAAAAAAAACCCATATTTTTTTATAGATATGAGATATGAATATTGGGGAAAAAGGTTTCTTCGAGTAAATTAAATGCCGTTTAAAATTTTCAACAGAATCCTTTCAAAAGAAAACAGACAAAGCAATTTGATCATACGCAATATGATGTCAACCACGACCCACCAGCAATATTCCAACTTTTTCGATTCAACAACAATTTCATCTCTTTACACATTTTCAAGGTTGCCTCCTATGCTAAATTCCATAGATAGTAAATCAAGTTCACCAGATTCTCTTAAATTAAAAAGAAATCAAAAAGGTTGGAAATACAATTTGTTTCCGTTGTTAAAACAGAAAGGCTTTGAATATCAAATCCCACTTTTGTTCCTATTGGATGTTGGACTTCCTCGAGTATATATATCATTGATCAGTTTATTTTGTATATTTGCGTACTTGTTTTTTTCATCCTCTAAATGTACCAATTAATTGTATAATATATGTTGAGAATCATTTTTGGCCGAATATATATTTCAGAATTATTTGATTATAATTATGATTTAAAATTCTATGAAAAACAGACAAAACCTTAGTAAAATTTACCAGTCGATCACGCTTATTTGAGTTTGATATCACCAACTAGCTAGTTGAGTAATTTAATTATGCAAAAGAAAACTCTAATTCAATTAAATAAGAGGAAAATTATTTGATTATTACTGGGAAAGTTAAAATATAATATGATGAAGAATGAGAGACTTTGTCCTCTTAACAATCGATAGGCATATATTTTGATTGTACGAGTTTGAATATTGATGAATATTATATGCATGGTTCCATATGGATAGACATATTATTACTTATCAGATCAGCTACGGAAAAATATAAAAACAATTTTTTTAAAAAAAAGGAAAATCAATTTCAATTGGATCATAATTATAACATCAATCACTTTCTCAAAGGGTGTATATCCTCAAAAGAGGCCCCCCTCGGCCGGTTTGCTGAAAATTACCTAAGGAAAGTAGAACAAAAGGAGTGAGCAGAGAATGAATTGTTTTTGGCCGACATGGATATCTTGCAAATTGCTTTATATATTATCAGGTACCCAATACATCCAAGCCAACTTCACGTGAACTTAATCGTCTTATTGCTTTTATCTAAAGACAAACTCTTCTTGGATGGTCTTGGTAACATACTTGTCCTACCTGTCCCTTTTGCCTAACGTTACCCTAATTAGTAATTACTTCTTTTAATTATACGTTGCCCTTTTAGTGGTTCAATTGTATCATGCATGCTTTATGTCAATCCAAGTTTTTAAATTTTTTCTTCATTTATTAGTATTTTAAAATTTATAAGGATGAATACCTATTTTCACTCTTAAACTTATCATTTTTTTTGCAATTAGGCCTTGGAACTTTCGTAACCAAATTGGAACCGTAAATAAATCCAATTTCGGCGATCATGATTTGGTTCAGTTCCAAGACTGCTGATATCTTTTGGTCCCAAACTTCTCCCGAGTGGTGTTTCTTTGATTCACCATTTGGAGAAGTATGGCTGAGAATCAGATAGAGGAAAATCATTTAACTCTATTTAATTGATTAATTGATAATAGGCCCATCTGCCTTTCAAAATTGGCCAACTCTGTCTAATGGCTGCTACCTGGTTCAGAAATCTTCCTTCTTTCTCTTCTGAAAAGTTGTTTTGGAATGCTTTTACATCACCATCTTAGGCTTGATAAAGTTTGTGTTGCTCATTCCAAAAAGTCCAAGACAAAAAGGGGAATAAGGGGCCTCTTCCACTTGCATTGTGCATGTGTTGAAAAAAATTCTTTATTTGGTCTGATTATATTTATATATATCCCTATCTGCATTATTAGAATTTTTTTTGGAGTATTCCTTCCCTTTGTTTTTTAATTAATTTCATAGTGATATAATTATGAATTTTGTTATGTTGGAGTTAATAATTTTAATTATTCTCATCCTTAACATGTACAATCATTGAGTAAATGGTTTGGATGTTTTATCATCATCATCATCATCATTATATATTTCGTGTGAATAATAAGTATTCGTATCTGTATAACAGTTTACAATTAATATTGTTCGAGTTGGATCGACCCACTGAAAGAATAAAATTTTCCCAACACTGACTTTCTCCACACACACACCACATATGCATACATGCACACACACATATACGCATACATATATATATATATATATATATATTAAATCAGCTAAATTGAGACCTTAACCCATTGGGAAACGGGCCCTTCCCCACTCCTTCAAGAAACTTCGTCATCTTTCTTAGCCCAAAGCTAGGCTTCGGCCCCCAGCTCTACCTAGGGCTAAAGCCCAATCATCACGCCCAATCAAAGACCACGCCCAGGTGGTTCATTAATTCATAAAGGTTATTCTAGGACCTCTGAGGTCACTAGGCAGCGGTCGATTCCCGGGTCCTAGGACCCCGTATTGTACTAAAAAAATAAATAAATGTTATTCTAGGCTTCTTGCCACTTTATGAACTAACAAATCTTCCAGAAATTTTGTAACCAAAAGAAAAAATCTTCCAGAAATTTCAATTGAAGTCAATGTATAAAGCATGCAAATTCTTGTATGGATTATTGAACAATCTTTTATATATAATAATACAAGAAAATTGAGGAGAAAATTGAATACAACCCATTGCATCAACACATCAATCTAGATATTTGATCCCGTTGATCATTGTTAAATGTTAAACCTATATATACTATCATGAATACTGTGGACAAACAATCAGAACAAGCAATGAACAAACTTCAAAAGAAAATTAAGAAAAATAAGTAAAAAATGTGAACATGATAAATGTTCAGCATGCAAATGCAAACTCATTTTCTACAGAAAAATGAAGCAATCCAAGGAAATAAGAGGATTATCAACGTCCTCCATAGTGATGGAGTCATTTTCTTGCTGGGACGATAGGGCTGCTTTGAGCGCACTTTCATCGATTTTAGAACTAATTCGGTGAATGAGAGTCTCCCGATTTCTCAAACAAGATTTCAATGGACTTGAATGGCTGCTGATCATTGGACTTGGATGGCTGGTGATCATTGGACTTGGAGGCCTGAAATTTTCCTTTCTCAGTGAGGAAGAAACCGAGTTGAGTGCATTTATCTTGGGACCAACAATTCGTTTGGATGAGCAAATTTCCTTCGAGGTACTTGCCAAGAGTCCTCTACCATTCTCTCCAGGACTAAATCTCCTGCTTGGAGATGGTGACCCCAGGATTCCTCTACCATTCTCTCCATGACCAAGTCTCCTGCTTGGAGATGGTGACCTCAGACTCCTAGTCGGCAAATAATATCCCGAGTTAACTCTATACTCAGGCTCCTTTCGGAAGCTCTTTTGTCTTGTTAATGTTGATGGTGAACTTGACCTTCCTCTTTTCTGCGGTGTAGAGCCTTTCTTCCTTTGCGAAATTCTCTGTATCCCTGCTGCTGCCACTGCCGGTTTGAGCGGGAAGTCTAGTTGCTGAGCAGGAGATTTAGTCGTGGACAATGCGAGAGAAGCTTCCTTGATTGAATTAATACGAATAATGTGAGGATTTTCCTTGACACATGCCCACAAAAACTCATTGGAGAAAGACCTATCTTTCGCGGTCAAGACCGAAGATGAGCTTGAAACTGAAGAACATGAACTAGTTGTAGTGTTGGTAGTGGAGCAGGTAAAGGAAGAAACAGAAGAAGAAGAAGAAGAAGAAGAAGAAGAAATGGTAGGCAAAAGAGGGAAAGGGGAAATTTTGTTTGAGACGGGAGGAATGGGAGTTTTTGGAGCTTGCTGTGAGATGACAAGCTTGTCTTGAACATGAGCAAAATCATCTATGTAATATCTCTTGTGTCTGCAGCATTTGCTAATGCAAGAACCCATTTCTTTTGTTGGTATCTGAATTGAAATATTGTACAAAGACAAAAATGAGAATAGGATCATAGGCATAATATACACAGAACAACATTAATTATTTTTATATATTCTAAGGTAGTTGGATTTGAAAAAAGCTAGAAAAAGGTAAAGGGTGGCTTTTGCTTTTTGTTATTTTTTATTTTTCATGTGAGTTTTGAATTTTGTTGCCCGGGTGTATGAATCCGTTGTGTAACGGTTATTCATAAAAGGAATGATGAATGTTTGCTTTTTTCCTTGACTCGAAAACTTTATGGATCACATGAAACAAAGAAATGAGTGGGGAATTTGAACTCAATAGATTACCTCTTTTGGCAGCAAAGGCTGCGGCAAGAGTTGGATCAGGCTTGACAATCTTAAGCCAGATTGGGTTGTGGACTACGGGTAAACAGTTTGGGATTTAAGAGTGGCCAAGACAAGAAGAGTAGCCTTTTGGTTTTAATGAAGAAATCCACTTTAAAATCAGCTTCTAGTGATATCAAATCCCAAGTTTTGTTCAAGTTTTGGGATTAGTAACAGGTGATTTGGTTCTCTAAACTTATTGCAGTTTGGTTTGGAAAAAAAATCTTGGATGATATATAACAGAGTAAAAAAGACTTAAGCAAATTTGTCTATTAGTCTCAATTTAACCCAAACTTGTCCAATAATCAAATATTGGTTGACTTGTTCAAAGACAAAAGTTCATCATTTTGTCCTGTGAAGGCCAGCCCAAACTCACTACCTCGTTGTTAAAGATTTCTATGCTTGTTAGCCCAACTCAGACTGAAAATTTGAGAACAAGCCCGTTAAATATTTGAACAATTCAGAGTGATAGCAACCTTTCTCCTGCTTGCGTTGCCCCCACCATTCATTTTGTCGTCACCGCATTGAAAATCCTCGTGGGTAAGTGGCTCTTTTTTCTTCTTTTAAGTTTTAAACAGAAGACAGTAGTCTTTATAGAGTACGAAGTTCTTGGATTTTTCAACCAATATTATGGCAACCATTTATTTTACAAATTACTACGTGCTGTTGCATTATTGATATAGATAAGAAACTTGTGGTTATGATCAATACAAGAGACAGAAAGAAGTGAACTGATGCAGGAAACTGTGGCTCGAAAGGGTATTGTAATTAGCTCAAATTAATATGTAATCTCTCAAATAATTCCACAGGCAAAGAGCCCCCAAATCATTTTTATGCTCACAAACCCCAATAAGAAGAGAATAAATTATAGACATTTCTTCATACTTTTAACTTCACTTGATTTCCTCCTCTTCTGCTGCGTATTGGGCTTCCGCAGTATTTATCATGGCACTTCTCTGGAACCTAAAACCTTTGGAGGAATTTTCATTTCCATTTTTTGTCCTTAAGGTATGGAAAGATAGAAATAATTAAAATGACCATAATTCTAGGTATTCACTCAATAAGACAGTTGCTAACTATTCAGATAGCAGATTAACATTAGAATATACACATCCAAACTCCCACACTCGAGAATAATTAAAACCATTTTTCTACACCGGAAACTATTGCTCTCAGACTTCATCTTGTTCCTTGAAGTATTCGTGTCCGACTCATATGATCATTGCCTATATACAACGAGGAAGAATTTCAAGAATCACAATACTCTATATCATATAATAAAACATCCCAAAT
The DNA here is from genome assembly GCA_030664755.1 of Microcos paniculata. Lineage (NCBI taxonomy): Eukaryota > Viridiplantae > Streptophyta > Magnoliopsida > Malvales > Malvaceae > Microcos > Microcos paniculata. The sequence goes on from CP131461.1 coordinate 24,144,045, forward strand.
TTGATACACATACCTTCTCTGATGCTCATTTCTCCCAAATCCGAGCACATAATCGGCCAGGAACTTCACCTCTAGCTCAACTTCTCACTATATAACTACTAAATCTCTTCAAGAAGAAGAGAAGAGAGACTTAACTTATTACATAAGATGAATATATACATATACATATAGAGATAAAATTAAGGCCTGCAGGCAGACATGATGGGACAGCATTATGGGTATCTAAGTGGTTGAAGAGCTCGGAGACAAGATTTTAACAACATTAGCAACAACATCAGCCACGATTCTTTCCTTCACAGCACCCCTCTTTGGTGGGTTAATCGGTTTTAGATACCTGAGGCTGCTGCTGCTGCTTCTGCTTTCAGAACCAGAAGAACTTCCACCATCACCGCCAGCGCCGGCACCTTGGCTGTTTGCTTCACTCATTTTCCTTCCACTACTTGAGAGCTTACTCAAAGGCAGCCGATTGATTCTGCGGGAAAAAATGAATCAGAGGGAGCAAGACAGCAGCAAATGGTGTGGGAATGATGTACCCGCCCACATGATAAAGTTGAAGGTTATTCACAAGGACAAGAGGATAAAGCCTCCCCTGCAGCGAGGCACGCGCATGTTTTGGTGTGGCCCAGCTTGTTTGGAAAACTTTATTTAATTTAATATATGGGGGAAATTTTATGGACGGAGGACCACGCATTCTTCCAAGCATTGCATCTGAGAGCGTTACAGCTATCAAACACAAGCTTCTGGTAAGATTTAAGAATTTAATTAGAAGGATTAGAAGTTGAATATTCTTTAAAAATGACAAATTGACGCTTGTACGATTGATTATAGAAGAGACTTATTTATGACAAAAAAAAGGGCTTAGTATAGACAATGTATTGTCCATAAGATAAAAAAGATTTGGTGCAATGGAAAAATAAAAGTCTAGTAAAGTGTATTGGAAGATAAATTTTCAGTTTAGTGTACTGACTTTATCATAAATTATTTTTTTGGCCCATTCTTAGAATTGAGAACAAAATAAACCCCAAGTACCTTTTTTTTTGGAAAACGGGGTCATTCCACCCAAAAATTGTAAAGTAATAGATCTGGGGTAACAAACCCCAAAACATCAACAAGCAGAATCTGTCCCAAGCCTGTAGTAGACCTGACAATTTTGAGTACGATATGGGACGATACGAAGTTAACTATGTTCGTATTTAACCTTAACGTATTTTTTGTTTTAATCGTGTCAACACGATTAAGATTAACGTATTTCGTGTTTTAAGCGTGTCAAACATGATTAAAACGTGTAAAACACGTTAACACGACTAATTAATTAGATTTATCTTTTACACGTTTAACTGTTTACACAACACGTTAAACACGATAAATTAATTATTAAAATACCTTTTTAACCTTTGATATATTAAAAATATATTAAATTTTAAGTAATTTTTTATATATTATAGGGTTAATATACTAATATTATATAATCTTATTATTAAATTAATTTTAGAAATCGTGTCGTGTCATAATGTGTTAACCGTGTTAATCGTATTAATCGTGTCGTGTCATATTATACTTTAATAAAACAGTTCCGTGTACGCGTTTCATATCTTTGACACGATTAGTTATTTGTGTCGTGTTCGTGTATAGCTAAATATGTGTTAATGGCACACGTTTACATGACACGAAAAACGACACAAAACATAAATTGCCACCTCTAGCCTGTAGGTGGTTTGCTAAGAAGAGTCAAGCCCCTTTGCTGCTCTCCACTCCATTTAGCAATCCAATCAGCTGCTATATTCTTTTCTTTCAGGATGTGCTTTAATGTCCACACCCAACTTTCATTCAAGAGATCTCTAATTGCCAAAACGAGAGGGTGGTGAGGATAATTTTCATCAATTCCTTCCCTTATTGTTTGGTCTGAATTTTTGGAGTCAGTTTCAATCTCCACATAATTTAGGTTCAATTTTCAAGCATAGTTGACAACATGAAAAATGGCCCAAAGCTCTACCCAGTCTATGCCACAGTCACCTAAATTAAAGGAGAATCCTCCCAGCCAATTGCCACAACAATCCCTAAATAACTCCCCAGTAGCTGTAATATTTCTTTGTTGATCCCAACTTCCATCCGAAACCTCAAGGACTTTGAATGCTACATGGCACCACTCCATTGAGGCTAGAGGTGTCCAAGTCTAGGCTTGGGCCGGGCTTGGACAAGCACTTAACAAGCACAATGCTTGTCCAAGCCAAGTCCGGCCCGTCCCGGTTATTCGAGCCTAAAGTCTTAATTAAGTCCGACCCTAAAATATAAAGTTAAGTCCAAAAGCCCGTTTAACATTTTTTTTAAATATTAATTTTAAAAATTAGTTTATATTAATTTATAATATAAATAAAAGTAAATCAACATATATTCAAAAAATATCATCCAAGATAATTTTTATAAAGTTTACAAAGTTTAAATACTACTAATATTTGAAAAAAACCAAGCCCGTCTCATTTTCTAAATAGGCCTACGAATTTTATTCAAGCCCAACCCTTAAATTTAAAATTCTAGTCTAAACCCTCTCAAATATCGGACAGGTTTACGAGCTTAGGCGGCTAACTTGGCCCTTAGACAGCTCTAATTGAGGCTTATATTCTCTTTTTTTTTTAATCTTACTCTTTTTTCTTCTTTTACCATTTGTGGATTTTTTTTAGTAATTTGTTTATATTTTTGGCCACTTTCCATTTTTTCAATTATGATGTTTGTTTAAAAAATTCTCAAATTTTTTTAAAAATTATGAAAATGCTCTATTAGGAGGATTTCTTTCTTTTTTATTTTTTATTATTTTTTTCATGTTATCTCAATTAATTATTGGTTGTTTTGTAAAAAATTAAACAATTTTTTATTTTTAGGCATTTAATTCTGATTTAGTTAAGTATTATTTAAATATTGACCCTTTATTTTTCATCCATTACAGATTTTTTCATGCATATATGACCCTTATTATATTTAAATTTTAGTCTCTATAAAATTTATTAACCAATTACATTTTATTTCACTTTGACAATAAAAATTTTATATATTTATTCTAATTAATTACTGTTTAACTAAGTACATTCAAGTTTTTATTATCAAAATGAAATAAAATTTAATAGTTAATAAAAAAAATCCACTGATGGTTAAAAAAAAGGTAAGATAAAAAAAATTAAAAATTAAAATAAAGAAAGGATAAGCCCCTATAGGATGGTGTCATGTGCCGCTCAAAAGTCTATTGGGACAAGAAATTATTATATGAGTCTGTCCCGCCATATCATTCATAGAATCGACCAATAAAATCATGTCAACTTAAGATAATTGTTAAAATTTAACCCTTAATTTAACAACACGTTTAGCCCCTAATTTCAAGAAATGAGATTTACAAAATAAATCCTAAAATTTAGGAACTTAATGGGGTATAGTTTTAGTAATTATAAAAAAATTTCTGAGTTGGTAAAATTTTATTAATTGGTTTCATGACTAACGTGGTGAATCGGACTAATGTAATAATTTATCCATTGAGACTTATCTCATTCCTAATTCTAAGAAGGGTAAAAATGATAATTTATAGTAAAATCAATGCACTAAATTAGAAATTTGTCTAATAATACATTTTACTGGACTTTTGTTTTTATATTACACCAAGTCTTCTTTATCTCATTGATAATACATTTGTCTATATTTAATTTTTTTTTTTTTAAAAAAAAGAGACTTCCTCAATAATTAATATTCTAATATCACGTGTGAAGAAGGAAATTAGAGTATCGCTCTCTGTCTGTATACTTTATTGGGCTTTTGTAATGGACTTTAAACTTTTTAATTCATGGTCACAACGATTAATTACTAGGCTAGGCAAATCAACTTACAGTCTAAGATATCACTTCGAAATTCCATTAAGGTAAAATGTTAAATGTTTCCTTATATTTTGTAAAAGAAAAAAATTTAAAAGTAGATTACATATATTTAAAGTAGGTAAGTCGATAACTCATTTAATGACTTATAAACTCATTTTATTATAGAATTCATTAAAATTATAAATTAACTCTTAAATGAAGAATTAAGGAACTCGAAATTGGATGCCTTTCATTTAAGTTCAAGCTTTTACAATTAGCAGACATTATTTAAAGCGGATATATTTGGAAATTTATAGAAAACTTTTAAAAAATAATGGGGAAGTTTTCTCAAAAAAAAAAAAAAAGAGAGAATGGGGAATGAACAGCTCATTTGCCGACATTCAACGCCGAGAAATTCTGAAATTTGTCCTCTCTATGACATATGATATGTGATGTCATTGTTGTTATGTCATCGGACATTATTTTGTCTGAAAGTGGAGATGGTTGGGTTGTCATACTTCATCCATTAACAATGAACTTAGAACTCAAAATCATCAAATATTTTCCTAAAATCACTTTTTAAGATTAGTTAAAGTTTCTATTTATAAATTTGTTTCTGTAGTGATAAATACGGTACTTGGTAATAAATGTAGCAACAATTTTCAATGCGCTGGGAAAAAAAATCTTTACTTAAAATAGAAATAGTGCCTTACGGTACTCATCAATAAAATCCCAATCAAATCAAATATATTGAACTGTGAACTTTATTGAAAATGTAGCATTAAGAGAAGACAAAATATTTGTTAACATTTTTTTAATTACTATTTTTTATGTCCTTTCCATTCAAAAAGAGTTCAAAAAAAGAAAAAAGCCGAAATCCATGAGATAACCATAGGCCATGGAGAGAAAGCTGGGCTTTACACAACAATCCATGGACTGGGCCAGTTGGGCTCAACTGATACCTAAAAGATCTTGTCCAAAAGTCAGTTTCGCATTCCTATCAAAGCCGATTTAAGTCATTTAATATAATTTTATTAATAATTAATTAATAAAATATAAAAGTATTACTATTTTAATATAATATTAAAATTTTAGTAAAAAATTATAATTTTTAATAATAATAATAATAATAATAATAATTCAATACAGTCTTGACCTGAGAACTTTTATGCAGCTCCCGACTCATTTTGGCCAAGCACGCAGGCCTAAATAAGTAACATGACCGTCCTCCTTCCTACTTGAAACAAATTTTAAAACAAATAATGTGAATTATATGTATACTCAAAGTTTGCTTTAAAATTTAAATGCAAATGACTTCACAAGAGATTAAGTACGTACTTTCTCTTGATAGAAGAGTATAACTTTCTAAGTACAACATATAAAGGGATAAAAAGGATAAATCTATTCCAACTGCCATAGAAGCTGAGGCTCCAACTCATCAGAAAATTCCAAATTCAAAATTTAGGAGAAATAATTATCTATATTAAATGGAAAAATATTCTTTGCTAAAAAGGGAAAAAAAAAAGCATATACCAACGGTAAGTATACTGATGGTCAAATTTCGTAGGTATATAAACGGGATATACCGACGGATTTTCAATACATAGATATCAAGAGCCAGAGGCAGGAGTTAGTGGAGTAGAGGGTGAAACAGAGCGATGAGAGCCACAAATGAGAGAAGCAATGGAGTGGAGAAAAAAGTTTAAGATATTTCTCTTCACTAACCTCCTACTCTTTGGAAGCACGCTGCCAGTCTTCACTTGGAAATAAGGGCGATCTTGCATCTTGGTAGACCTAGCTGCTCTCACCCTCTGCATGCTACTCTGGATTCTTTTGGTAGAATGCAAAAATACTTGCAAGAGTTTGGAAATTGTTAAAGATGCTGGTTCTTTGTTGATCAATTTATATTAGTAATTTATAGCACCTAAAAAGGTGACAGTTAAAAAATACATCTTAGAGGCAAAAGTTGATTGAGTAGATCCATATCTATCTATCTTCTATCTATAAAAGTATGGAAGTTGTCTCAAACTTGCTGACAACTACCTCCTCATGTCATATCTTTCTCTCATTTTTGGAAAATTTTTATATTTTTTCTCTTACCATCTTTTCCCTCACACACTCTCTCTCTCTCATTTTCTTTTTAAAATAACATACATGAAAGTATCCCTATATATGCATTAGCAAACCCTTAGTTTTATAACATGTGCAATTTTGTGCCATTTGACACTCAATTGGCGCTTGATTTGAGCTACAGATTTTTTTTAATTAAATTAAATATTTAAAATTAAAAAAATTCCCGTGGACGAGGCTCACACAATTTTCTTGTAAAAAAGGAAAGTAATGTACGTAGGATGTTGAGCTATAAATTAAGAAAATCGTACGTCTTGGAGCTGAATCTTCGTTTTACGTTTCATCCTATGAAATTGCACTGATGCAGCTTTAGAATTTCCCAGAAACTGCTTAATTTCCCCAATTAACATCATATACAGGTGATGATTTCCTTGAAATGACCCGGAGGCCGTATTAGTATGTTCAATTAGGGCTTTACAAAGCCATGACAAAGAAAGCCCAAAACAATTTCACGAAAAGTAAAAGAAGCTATTTGGACAAAAAGTGTACATCGAATCATCGATGGATGAGCGTTCGCTATGTCGGTTATAAAAGATGGCAACATAAGTTCTGGAAGCGCGAACGACCTTAAACCCTAAAGCAGTACGAGAAGATTTAGGCAAATTTTCCACACATCTATGCGACCTAGCGCTGCAGTTCACTGCCTTTAGAGTTTTGTGATACTTAAATCTTTCGCCATCTTACTTTCCAATCAAATATTCAATTATGTGTGGATAAACCTGGCCAAAAGAAGAAAACCCTGAGTAATTTAAGATTGGAGAATTAAAACCGTGATTAATTTAAGACTGGAGAACTATTCTTTGGGGAATAATTGTTTGACCGTAGCTTCCCCCACCCTCCACAGCTCCACTAGCTAATTAAGATTTTTCTCATGCATGGAGCATATATACATAGACTTTAGAAATGTTCTATCAATGACAGTAATTTTTTTCCTCCTAAACTAATGACTATTTATATAATAATATATGTACAAACTAGAAGGTTAAGGATTCGAACCCCTATCTTAACTAATTAGGTTAGCATGCCAGTAGCTTGGTTACAAGATAAGGGGGCTGTTTGATGACACAATTTTTTAGGACATCTCTTTTAATTATTTTTTCTGTTCCTATTTATCTGTCCTAATTAATTGTTTCACACAGGATAAAAAAAGTAGTTATAGTGTAAAATTCCATATATATTTACCTTGACTTTCTTATTTTATCTCTATTTCTCTTCCTCTTTAATTTTCTCTCCTATTTAAGAAAAATATTCATTTAAGAGAGAGAGAAAATAGTTTGAAAGGATATTTTTGAAAAATTACTAATAATTAATGTTGGAACTTGGAACATGGACGTATAAAAAAAGACAAACAAAACTTCTAAAATAAGATAGATAAATAAAAACAAAAGAAGTATTAGAAGTGTGGCCACTGGTGCCGCTGATTGGATGGCAAGGAAGACTTGGGTTATGTTTGAAAGGACGGTGAAATTGGTTTCAGTGCGATTGAAATGATGAGATTAGTTATTGTATACGTGAAATTGAAATTATGGTGGTGAGATTGAAATCAATGGTGAAAAAATATGTATTTGACGAAAACAACGATATCGGTGAGATGAAAATATAAAAAGATCATTATGGGCATAATTAGTAGGAAGGAACAAAAAAAAAATAAAAAATAAAAGGCAATACAAGAAAAAAAATATAAAAAAAGCCGTTTGCCCTACTGAAGCAAAATGTTCCGACCTAAAAACACTGGTGGGATGAAAGACCAATTAGCCGCATAGGCCAACTGGTCTCCCACTGATGAGATGTTTGGGAGAGCTTTTGGCCGATTGGAGCAAAAAGAGCTCCAACCGCGCCGAAATGCCCTCCCAAACATACCCTCAGGCTTATGTATGCCTCGTTGAGCGGGTTGCAAACCTACCTGGCTGAGCTACGAACGTTTGCTTTATGCGCCGTCTTTATATACTATTAATTAAAACACATTAATTTCTATACCAGATATGAGCATATGTGAACCCAGCTTATTTATTTAACCTATTAAAGCATTGTTTACACAAGACTAGCTATATGGAGCTGAGAAACAAATTGAATAAACCAGAAAGCTAAATCAAGCTCTAGCCGCCCATATAAACTGATCTGCCTATTAATTTTGTTAACTCTACATATGAACTGGCACAGTATGTCGAAATAAATTTGGGTGAGTCTAAAAAGTTGATCACTTTGCACAAAACAAGTATGATATCAAATATGTACTACTATAAGTTTTAAAACTTCATTAAATACGACAAACATTTTACATAGATTCCTTTCTTGTTCTCCTTTTTTGGTTTTACAAGAAGGGAGGGAGGACGCAGGACTAGAATCCTGCCTTACATGACTTTCCTCTGCCTCTTAGTCAGCAGGCATAGAGGATGAAGTCTTTTACATAGACTCTATAGATATATAGGGTTTAGAAACATGCATCAGAAGATGCAATTATTGCTTTATATATATGTATATATATGTTACGGCTGCTCTCACATTAATTTGATGTTTTGGGTGGCCGAATCACCTCGGAGGGTGAGCAGTTACCCCCAGGGTTGGCGGATTGAGATGCCGCAGAGCAACAGCAGGGGCGACCTCGATCACAGCAAGAAGCAACGCATTCCACCATTTTGTCTAACATTTTTTTTTTCACCAGCGTCTTTTTTCCAGGACATGTAGCCGCAGCCCCTTTCTTTGCTCGAGTACTCCCTCCCTCTTCCACATTATTCTGCTGATTGCGCTCCATCGATTTGATCTCAGGCAAAATGAGCTAGCTAGTTTCTAAGAATTGATCAGTTTGAGTACCTTCCGAGGTTTGATCGACTTAATTTATAGCATCAACTAAAGGTAACATTAATGCTGTTGAACCGAAAGCATCGTTTGACTGGCACCCCTTTTGGGTGTCACCCAGAATATAATTAACTGAAACGAAAATATCAAGTATCGAAATTAGGTAAATTAGCAACTTCTTCCAACATGATGCGAAACCACCGACTGAAATGAGAGCTATGATATGATCAGCAGATAACGTCTTGAATTTGATCTCAGACGAAACGAATCAGAAACCGTCATTGTCTTTTCATCTATCTTTTCAGATTCTCGTACATGGAAACCATGGAAGTGCGATTAATTAGGATAATCATGTCGGGCGAAGTATAACAAATTTTATGTGGTCAGATTTTCTGATCCATTTTATATGCATTTCATCAGATACCTACATTGAAATTTTAGTGAAACCAAAGATAAGTTGTTTATGACATATAGTTTATCCTGTCCCTCGATAAGGGTCATCTATTCCTGTTTCGAATCAAACACATGGCGTGGGTCTTACTTGTAGTATTACTGTTTAGCTATATAGTACTCTTATGTTCCAAATTATTTATCACTTTTTAACTTTTTTTTATTAATCAAACTCAATTTTAACTTTTATTTATGAAAAAATTATATAGAATTAAAATTTCAAAAATTATGTTTTGAGAAGTTCATGATTTAAGGTTTACAAATACTATTTTTTAAAATTTTTCGTATAAAATAATTGTCAAATATGAGATTGTTTAATAAAAAAAGTCAAAAACTGACAAATAATTTAGAAGAGATGGAATATATTTGTTGAAACGAACTTCAAAAGACAGCAGATGAATGCCGCTTGGAAATTTTTGCTTTAAATTAACGAGCCCTTTGAATGAATTGATGTTGTTGGTATTTGGGATGTAGTACACTAATTTGTTACCTATTGTTCGATCAGTTTGGTAAAGAGTTTATAGTATGTATTAATGTTTCTTATTTTTTGTCCTTCGCTTTAGCACCTACTAATTTTCAAGGTCTGTTATTTTTTTTTCTATTTGAAGTAAAAAAAAGCTGATCTAATAATTTCCATCTAAGTTCCCCATCATCTTCTTCTTCTAGTTTCGTATCCACCGGAACAATATTTCTTTTAACCATAAACTACTGACATGTTTGCTTTTGTGAGGTTGAAAAGAAAAACTTTATTATATTTTAGGCTAGAGAAATTAACGAACGTAGTTTGCTTTTGTGAGGTTGAAAAGAAAAACTTTATTATATTTTAGGCTAGAGAAATTAACGAACGTAGTCAAAAAGTATATGCTGATTCTTTTTTTTTTTTTTTCGGCCTCAAAAGTATATAGGCTGATTCAATACAGTAGTACTACAAATAATCTTTCCCCTTTTTCCATTTTTCCAATTAAAATAATTGATTAATACCATTTTTTTTTCGCCACAATACCACCTGAGTTGGAAACTTATAACTTGTTTACTAATTTTTAGGGGATAAATTACAAAGTTGATGGTTTAATTTTTAGAAATTTTCTGTTTTAAATACTTAATTGCAAAAATTTATAATTTGGTCACTTATATTTATAAAATTCAATTTTGGTCATCAAAATCTTTAAAAAAGAATCCATTGAAGAAAAAATTATTAGATATATCTATCCCACTGCCTCAATCATTGGACCAATCACTAAAATTTTACCAACCCAAAATAATTACTAAAATTTAGCACCTAATTTAGCAACAGATTTAACTCCTAATTTTAAAAAGTGAGATTTATAAAGTAAGCCTTGAAATTTAAGGATATCAATGGGATATGATTTTACTAATTGTAGAAAAATTTTTGAGTTGACAAAATTTATTAGTTGATCTTATAACTGACATGGTGCGACAGATCCATATAATAATTTCTTCAACAAACATTAGTATTTTCTAAGGATTGGTTGACGAAAATATTGAATTATACAAATATAAGTGACCAAATCATAAATTTTCATAGTTAAGTAATCAAATAAAAAATTTTTCAAAGTTAAGTAACTAAACCTATATAATTTACTCCCTTTTTTTTTATTTCTTCTATGCAGGCTTAAAGAAATATAATAATTCAAATAAACCCTCTTTAAATAATTAGAGAATTCATGCACTTCTAGAACCAAGAATATATTCAGGTGCTTGTTTTTGTTTCTCTTTAAGGCATGAAAACAAATTTTCACATAATTCTATAAATATATTGCATCTATATCTATAATCTATAATCTATAATTTATAATATATATAAAAGTACGAATGGTGTAAAACTTTTGAATCGCCTAAAATACCCTTTTTTTTCTAAATATTTCAGAATTGCCATTGATGTTGTTGATTTAAATTAAAACTCTTTATTTATTTCTTACTAAATATTTTGTATATATTTATTAAATATTAACTAATTTTACTTCATCATAATTCAATTACCACTCTATTTTATTTAAGAAAATAGTTTAATTAGTATTCAATTTCATATAGTTTAATTTGAAGTTTATTGATCTGTAGTTTAATTATTATCCATTTTAATGTAATTAATTTTACTTTCATCATAATTCAATTATCACTATATTATATTTAAGAAAATCATTTAATTAGCATTCAATCTCATATAGTTTAATTTGAAGTTTACTGATCTATAGTTTAATTATTATCCAATTTAATGTAGTTTGTTTTTCTAAATTTATTACTATTATTTTTTATTTTTTTTGTTATTATTAATATATAATGTGTTGTATCACATGCAGAGCATGTGACAGTGAATGACTAGTCTATGGTAAATGTATGGCTTTTAGATTGCATGCAGATAAGTTAGATACTATACTACTAGTCTACTACTATATGTTTAAGAATAGGAACCAGCCGGTAGATGCAGACATATTAACCTGTTGTGTTTGCTTTTGGACAAATAAAATAAATCAGGAACATTCCAAAAATTGTCGATACCTTAGAGATAGTGCGCAACAGAGCAGCCATCTTTAAAAGCCTCAGGCATCTCTCTCACTAGAGGAGATCTCTTCGGAGCTTTCATACGTGGATGTATCTGACGAACTCAATTTGCTTTGGATCATGTGGTCCTTCAAGTCTTCGCTTAAAATAAATTCGGTAGCCTAAATACTCCAGCCTGATTCCATTTTTTTGGCCCACCAAAATTTGTTATCTGATCCCAAACAGATGCTACATTCCATTGTGCTAGATCATGTTCCCTTGCCCTTGATTCAGTCAAGTCTTCAATTATACGTGACAGATAAGGTACTCTACCATTGGATTGTAACATAAATATTTTGAAAATACTTGCGTTAAGAAGATGAATAAACTTATAGATAAATCCTCGAGGAGAAAAGGAAAGACCCCAATTTGTGAATATCTTTGAGATAGTTATTATGATATTATTATAAGTAAGTAACATATCAAAATTCGGATACGATATTACTCGAATTAGGAAAATAGATGAATTTATCGATTGAGTCAATTGATCATTGAAAAGATTTTTTTTTAAAAAGAGGAAAAAAACCCAATTTGAGAAGGCTCCTCTATAATACATAACTTGGCTAATTTCTTTTGAGATGACAAATTTTACAATGTTAACGTAAAAAAGGTCCTCCCCTCTCCCTCTTTGAAGTTTTCTACGATTGTCCTTATATTTCCCAAGGATCCTCAACGTAATCAAAGATTTTATTTCAATTCTATATGAATTGTTTGAAATGGTCATCCTTCTCCTGCACCGACCTCTTCTTCTCTGGTGGGGCATCTTAATTATAAGATCATTTTTGGGTACTTTAATTAGCATGTGAATTGAATCCAAAATATTTTGCTTTTCTTTCTCCCTCTCATTTACTGTTTTGCCAATGGGATCATGTGGTCCTATGGAAATTGAATGCAAGTCCCGGAAGAAGATGAGTAGTATATTAAATTCACAGGCACAAACAATTGACAGTAAAGTCATAGTGACAGTTTTACAAGTGTACAAATAGAAAACACACTTGGAAAAAACTTCCTTAATTAGTACTACTGCTAGCTAGCAAACTTGGAAACCAAAAGATAAATCATATTTAAAGGATCAAAACTACCTATTAAACTATGTCATAATGCTGCATTAACTTCCTTTAATTATTAGTACTGCTAGCTAGCAAACTTGGAAACCACAAGATAAATCGTACTTAAAGGATCAAAACTGCCTATTAAACTATGTCATAAGGCTGCATTGCTCAGTCTAAGGGTCTGGGAAAATCTCCATTCTCTTCTTGCCTTTGGAGGACTTGGACGGAGCTGTCATCTTTGAGGAACCACCACCGCCCAGTTTGCTGGAAGCTTCAGGGGAAATGGAAAGCAAGGACAAAGATTTAGCAATGGAATCAACCATCATTTTCTTCACCAGCTTTCTCTTCACTGGAAACACACTTCCTTTCTTCTCTTGAAACCCTTTTTTAATATTGGCCTCGGAAACCTCCTGCCTTGACCTAAGATCCTCTTCTTTTCTTGTCTCTGCTTCCGGCGCCCAGACACTTTCTCTGCCTTGGCTTAGCCTGAATGCCATCTCTCTGCTCTGCCCTCTGCCTCTCTTCTCACAAATTCTTTTCAAGCTTCAGATATGTGTTGATTTGGGTTGTGGAAGTGAAGTTTAGAGGGGGTATTTAAATGGTAAAATGTGGGAGGAGACTCGAGAGCAAGTGGGAGGGGAAAAGTGGGAAAACGTGCAGGCTAAGAATCATCTGATTAAATTTCCTTAGACACATTTCAACCAAAAATAAACGTTGATCTGACACGTGTAGCAATAGCAAAGATACACTTCAGACTCACAACTGAGAGAGAGAGAGAGAGAGAGAGAGAGAGAGAGAGAGAGAGAGTGTGTGGCGGGGTGTGTTGAGGTGGGGTGGTTTGTGCTTCACTGTCGACGACAGACTTGTCTTCCCATAATCCCATCTATTCCCCTTACGTCACAAGTTTAAACAATAAGGAAGCAAAAGAGAATCTTTGTTTGGGCCTTTTTTTCCTTCACTAACATTGTTTTCACACTTTCTCCTCCATCCCACCTTAAAAAAAAATGAAGTTAGTAGTAATATTTTTGTGATTCAGTAAATGTAGCAAAATGTAAAAGAATAAATATTGTCAGAATTGAATCATAATTTTTAAATTAAGAATCTAACGTTCTATTAAAAGACCACCGAGTTATTTGGAAAAAAAAAACTTTTTTTTCTCTAGAGTAAATCACTTAATTTTACCCTGCAATTAGTGTGTTAGAATAAGTTTGAAGCAGTCTTCCCCTAGAGTTATTGTGAGTAGCTTACTGTCTGAAAACATACAGAGATTCTTGTTGTGTAACTCCCAAGTAATTAAAGCTTTGGGGACTAAGAATATTTCATAGAAGTTTCAATCTTTCATATTACCACTTACCAGCAATCAGCTTTAAGCAGGTCCATTAATTCTCACTATATATGTAATTAAGCTTGAATTCCCATCACCTCAAAAGGGGTATTAAATTTTTTTTTGGTACATAAGAGGCCAAAAGTGGCCTAAACTCTCAAGACAGGAGCATCATTGACATCACTAGCGAGCAAAGGAAGCAAATCACTAGGAGGATCATTTAGAAAGTTTAATCCTGGAAGGCTAGCCTGCACCAGATTGGCGAGAAAATCAACACATTGATTACCATCTCTATATATATGCTGGATTTTCACAACACAACCCTCAGAGACCATAGATAAAGCATCAAGAACAAGCACAGAGCATGGATGAGAGATAAAAATACCAGACTGAAAGAACTGGACCAAAAAGGTGTATTAAATGGTTGCTCAAATAAGACACAAAATTAGGTTAATTAGAATTTCATCATGGCATGATTAATTGAAACATCACTAAATCCCTTGCGCATAGGTGATTTTACTTTTGTTGCTTTGTTGGATTGGAGATTATGCCAAAATTTGTTCACATTGATGATACGGATCGCATATTAAAAATGGATAAAAGATTGATTAGTGTACACATAAATTTTTTTGTTTCATATATTTTTTTTAAATCAAATCATAAGGCCCCCAACAAGCATTTTTCTCACATGCCAATCATGTTATCATATCATTCATCCCAAATCCGTCTCAAATCTTTGTAATTTCAATGATTTCAAATGGGTTCCGTCGCATTTTTGCTACAGTACTATTCCTGTTTTGTACTTGTATGAGATTAAAATCCACATAGAAATTAAGTTCACCCTTTTCACAAGAAGTAAATAATCAAAGAACGATTCTGAAATTCCATATAATCGTAAGTGATACTCTACACGGAACACACGAATACTTATGTATGTGCACACAGCCACACGGTAGAACACACGAATACTATTCATTTAATTTAGTTAAGAAATCGTATAAGGCAGTTCTTATTTTATGTACAGAATAATAACTTGAAAATGATCTTCGGATTCATTTCATGAGGACCAATTTAATTGTACTCTCCTCTTTTTTTTTTCTTTTTTCTTCTTTTTTGGGTCAAATCAACAATTCGAAGAAGGTAGGCTGAAAGACATGGTACAGACATGACTAATACGAAGTGGTACCCTCAGAGTCCAAATCCCATCATATGCATGCATGCATTGAATTTTGCGTCTAGAAAAGATATTATTGCAACGGGTCAGCGCCGGTAATTTTTTCCCCTCTTAATCATCAACAGAGGACTTTCGATCTCTGTAAAAGTTCATAACTACTCTCAAATTAATATTCATCGGCAACATAGATTTTTCAGATACAGAGAATGTTGTTAATTTGGGTCTTTAATGATGAATGGCTAGTTTTAAGTTAGACTTCCATTCTCTCTGGCTCTGCCTCAAAAAGTGGGCACAGATTCAGTGTTCCTTGAATATATATGATTATAATAATAATTAATTAAAAGTACAAGTGAATAAATTAGGTTTTCTCTTCTTTTTTTTTTTTTTTTTTGCTAATCAAGGAAAATGGACCTAGAGCCCTAGACCAGCCCCAAGCATCATTGCTACAGCTCTATTAACTTAAGGCAATCGTTGGATTAAAGTAATCTTAAAGTTTTAAGCTATGATATGAAATCACTTCGAATCGATTCAAAAAAAAGGAAAAAGAAAAAAGAAATCACTTCGAATAATTCTATGTGGTGCCTTTCGGTGTTTTTCTCCATATAGGCAAGCTTCGAATTAATTAATTAAATTAAAATACGTCATAATTGATACAGTAGGTAGAGGAAAGCAGCACCACGTCAGTCGTTGAATGAGAGAGAGTGAGATCAGATTAAGAAGCCAATTCCATGAGCCCCTAGTACATGCCAAATTTATCTGTTTTTTAAGACAAAAGACCAAAATTATTCTTTGAAGCGATGTTTGTTTTTCCCTTTTATGCTTTCTCTGTCTTTATGACATATAGTAGCTGACTGAAACATGAAACTTAGATTTGTTTGTGGGTTTTCGTGAGTTCAATGGTGTTTTCATTTAAGGAGATTTTTTACAACGGTGAAAACTGAGAAGTGTGTGAACCGGTAGTTCAGATTCGGAGTCGACAACTGACTCAGAATTGTCCTTGTCCCATGAGCCATGGTTGACTTCCTTTTTAATATTTTTACTTTTAAATTTTACCCCCAACAACAAGTCAACAATCCCATTTTTTTTTACTATATTTGCTGAAGGGCAAAAGGTAGAGACAAATCAATACTATAAAATATTCTACCCAAAAAAAAAAATTTAAAAGGAATAAAAAGAATTGGGTGATTCCTTAAGGATGATGCGTACAGGCCGAAAAAGTGTCTCTGCTTTGGCATTGGCGGCTGGCCAAGAGACCTGGGTGCCCCCAAGTTATCGTCCTCCGCCTTACCACCGTCTCAGTTTTTGTCTTTCTTTGTTCTTTTGGGGTATATTTCGGAGGTAAACACTAATTTATCTTGAAGATAAAAATCTAATGGAGAAAGAATTGAGAAAGTAAAGAAAAAGGTGCCATTTCCTGTATCTTTATCGTTATTGTGTTGAAGGTGGAACTCCCTGGACCCTGATAGGAGAAGGACCTTATAACCCTCGGTTTTTGTTCATTGCCCTGTCTATTGAAATGAATGCGAGCCACTGCGCACCGGGCTTGATCCGGGAGGTCCAGTCTCAATTCCCAACAGAAGACTTGCTGTTTGCTTAGCAAACTACTACAAAAGGCTAAATGAAATGGAGGTCTATGAATGAATCTTCCCCTTCCCCACGCCCATGGTCCCATCCCTTTACTCAAAATGAAGAAAAGAGAACAGAACAGGAAGAACAAAACAGCGAAAAACAGAACAAACAGTTTTGATTCTCTTTCTATGGTGGATATATTCAAGTACTATGGGGTTTCTGGTATCTGCAAATCATCAATTTCATAGATTTGAAGAAGAAGAAGAAGAAGAAGTGGGGTAAACAAGCACAGCTGCAATCATCATTAATAAAATAATGATCATCATCATATATATAAAAATATACAAAACAGAGGTCACTACCTAAAAAGTTAGGCCATTGAAAATTGAAAACTGAAAAAGGGGGGGAAAGAAGTACTAATAACTATAACATGTTTAATCATTATCAACCACAATCGAGAACACAATTATAACACCTATAGCATTCCATCATTAGTAGTGGGAAAACCAGATCCTGTTCTCGGATCATTTTAGTACTTCAGAATCTGACATTTTGGTGAAGTTATGGGATTGGGAGGAGGACCCAGATGAAAGAAAAAGAGAACATAAACACTTAGCTATACTCTCCAGCATCATTGTCTTGACCAGCTTCATCTTCTTTGGAAACACACTCCCAGTCTTCTGCTTAAACCGTGGCTCTATCATGACCTTCACCTTACTCATCTCTTCTTCAGCTGAGACCACTCCCCCTTTTGGCTCCCTTTGGCCTTCCATTGAATAGATTTTGACACCCATCTTCTCCTCTTCCTGTTACCCTTTCTGTTTCAGAGTCTCTCTCTCTCTATTTATTAGAACTCAGCCAAGCTCATATAGAGAGAGGTTTTAAGTTGCGTCTGGAGAAGTTAGTGGCGGGCTAGGGGGGCCCCTGTCAGTTTTCCTTCCCCTTGCCTCTTTTCTTTTAAAATTTTTTTGATTTTTTTCCTTCTAAATCACAGTTAAAGTTAGAAATAATAATACTATTACAATATTTTTAATTGGTTGAAAATTATTAAATCATTAATTAATAAATTAAGTCCAGTAGCCAATAACCAAACAGGCTTGGTCCCAAAGCTTTCCACAGTGAAAATAGAGGTGTTGATAAATTGACACGTGGTGATCATCAGATTGTCTGCAAATTCTTTTCCAACTTAAAAAAAAGGCGGGGTTTAGTCAGGAAGATCTTTCCTCAGCCTGAAAGAGGACTCGGGCCTCAAAGTGGTATTAGTACCGGCGACGGTAAGGCCAGATTAAGAGGTGATTACGGTTTCCAATCGTCGGTTTCGATTTTTGAAAATTTGGAACCTAAATCAAAACAGTTCAGTTCTAATTTCGATTTTAAATTAGAACTTTAAACTCTTTTTTTTAATAATTTTTTTCAAAAGCTTATCAATTTTTAATTAAATAATAATTAAATAAAGCAATTAACTTTAATAAAAAGAAATATTTGATAGTATATTATTTAACTAAAAAAAATGAACCGAAATCGATGGTTTCGATTTCGATTCCTCTTAAGTGAAATCGAAATGAAATAATATCTGATTCCAATTCGATTCTAATTTTAAAATTGAATTTAAGATTCAATTTCGATTTTAATGAATACGATTTTGGTTCAATTTTCACGGTTGAAATCAAACTGTGGTTACCTGTAAGCCAGATGACCCACCAGCAACACCAAAAGCAAATCATTCACTCAAGTCCCAAACCTTACAACTAGGTCCGAAGTGTTGCGGACTCAAATCACCCTGTCTTAATGTCCTGGCTCACGCCTATTTCTCTTCACAGCCAACTTGATTATTGAGTTATTGTCATATCCAAGACAAAATCACAAAGTCGGATAATTATGCTAATTAATTAGATTTTTTAAGTCTTTGTTGACTCGTGAATGAGAGAGTAAAGTTGCTGTTTAATTCGATGGCTTTGGGTTTTTTTTTTAATGACTCCATTGTCTGCTAATATTTGTCCTAATTTGAGTCTCTAACTTGATTAATTTCACAACCTCCTCTTGTTTTTCACAAAACAGAGAGATTCTGAGGCACAATCTACAAGACAGAGGGATGTCTCATTGGATTAGCCACCAAAAATGGTGAAAAGGCTTAGTTAGTTGTATAAATTGTGATGTGGGTATTTTTATTTTAATCCAATCCCAAAAATTTCTTTGGATTTCTCATCCGTTTAGAATGAAACAATCTATTTTTGCTAGGTATTTTTAACTAAAAAAAATTGTTGTAATTTAATCGAATACTATTAGTAATTAATTATGCACTAAAAAATCCAAGCAATGTGACATCAACATCATCTATACGTATTTTTCAGTGGCTGTTGTTCGGCCAACAAGGCAACAACGTCAAAAAATTAAAATTTTTTTTATTAAACAGACAAGGCTTGTACCATAATAAAATATAGTACTAAAGTAATATGTATATATATATATATATATATATATATATATTTAAGAGACACAAGACCAAACAGTCTCTAAAATTATTGGCTAAAGCCCACAAAATCTAATGAAAAGGAGAAACATGGTCCTATCGAATTCGTTGGAAATAACAACTCGGGATGGTCCACAGTGTCGAGAATATAAAATATAAAATATAATAAAATTTAAATAAAAATGGAAAATTTTGATCATTGAAATAAAATGATAATGAAAAAGGCAGTTAAATATAATTAGCAATCATTCTAATTAAAAGAATTTTCCTTGCCCATTAGATCGCGGATAGATTGCTCTGACGCACACTATGTCTGTTTTCCTAAACAAAGAAAAATCAAAGAGATTTACAGAAGGTTAGCTCATTTTATTGTTGAGAATATTTCTTTATTTTTTGACTTCCCAGCTAAGCTTTGGAAAGAAAAAAAGAAAAAAGAAAAAGTTCTTCTTATGTCATGATTTAGGAAATCCTTCTTTTAATTATTTGATTAGCATAATATATTACCAGTACCACATTTTAAAAAAAATAAATAAACAGTTAATTTAATTTTCTCCTAACCCTAAAACCACAAAAGCTAATAAGATTCTCAGGTTCACATCTCAAATCAACACATTTTCCCTTGCAGGACCACTTCACTTGCTCTCCTTCCATTTTTCCAATTCTTGTCATTGAAAACTTGATCAACCGAATGAGAAAAATCTCTCTTTCAATGTTTATTCAACAAAGACATTTCATCTCGTGCTATTCGTGGATCCTAATCCTACTTATCATTAACTAATTAGGTAAAGTATTTAATGGTAGTGGAAGCTTCATAGACATTTCTTAAATCAGAAAAGCTTCGCGGAAGTTTCTTCTTTTTTGTTTTTTTGTTTTTTTAATATTTTATAGGGAAGTTCATAATTTTGGTTTGGATTGAATTAATTCCTAATAGAACATATTATTATATATTATATATTATATATTATATATTATATATATGGAGTAGCTTATTAATTCATAAAATTAAAAAGAATTGAAAATGTCAAAGGGGATGCGTCGTGCGTACGTAGTTATAAAGGAAAATAGAAACGTGGTTAGAAGGGTTTGAGGAGATTGGCTAGAAGATTGCAGGAAGTAGCCTGGGTAACTTGCCTTTCTAATTTTTCGAAAATTAGGAATAGGTACGAACAAAAAAGTAAATTTTTTCTCCTTTCCCAGCTTGATTTAATTAAAGATTAATTATTACAGTACCCGAACACTTTATTTAAAAGAAATTGTTAACGGATATCTATGAACACCCGTTAACAAGAATTAAATACCATTAAAGTTTGCATTAAAGAGAACAGTCAACAACAGTAATAACTATTTTACCCAACCAATTAAGAATTAACTTTTTCAAGGATAATATTACCCTTAAATAAAATTATTCAGATTTCTTGGTTTTTTTATATTTTATATTTTCCTATAAAATAAAATTAATTTTCACAATTAATAAAGAAAATATTTTTTACAAATTTTTAAGAAAATAATACTCTTTGACAACGCTTAGCCCCAAATTTAACAAAACATCATGAGTTTAAAGGTAAGTCTTTAAATTTAAGATTTATTGTTGTAGGGTTTTAGGAAAAACAAAAAAAAAAAACTCTCAACCTATTTATCAAAGTTTGGAAAAAAATAGAATTTTTTATTAAAAAATTAATTAGACACTTTTTAAATCCAATTATACATATCAGGGTATTTTTGTCATATACATTTTATCCTAACAACATGTTACTGGACTCATTATTAATATAAAAATCAAAGCAACTTTTTATGAGTAATTTATTATGGTTTCTAAGCAATTAATACTCTCTCCTTTCCACAATATCTGTCACTTTAAGGTTATGCACAAGAATTAAGAATAGTATTAAAAACTCTTAAAATCTAGACAAAATATTATGAAAAGACAGTTTTACCCTTTTATTAGAATTGTTTATTCTCACAAATACTTTCTTTTTGATAATTAATACTTTGTAGAATTAATTTAGAAGGATAGGGATAAAATTGGAAAAAGAGTAATTAATACTTTCTAAAATTCTTAAAATGACAGATAAATTAGAATAAAACAACTTATAAAAAATGACAGTTATTGTGAAAAGGAGAGAGTACATGTTAATGGGTGCTTAGTAAAATCCTTATTTAAATGGTTGGTAGTAAATGCTTAGTGTAGAATCTGAGTTCAATTCTCAACTCTGCACCCTCCAAATATTAAAAAATACTAGTACTAATTAAGATTGATAATTGAGAAAAAAATGGCTTAAAATTAGTATCAATTGACGGTGAGAAGAATTTAGGATGGATAGAGTTACTTCGTACCGGCGAGGCCGGGCTCTCATGTAGTAGTACTTTAGATAGTACTTTAATACTTCAAACATTGAGGCTAATCTACTTTACAGTTAGTGACGGTTACTTAAATTCCCAATGCTGGCCAGCAAGCTTCCGTTTCTTTTATTCCAACCTCTGGGTCTGTGTCCGTGCGTCGATTTCCTCTTTCTCCTGTTGACTACCAGACCACTGTCTAAAGCCTTATTTGGGAGACCGATGCAGTCCGGTTGGAACGCTTTTTGCTCCCAACTGGTGCAAGTGATGCACCAAACATCCTAATGGTGCGGTAGAGTTTGCCTTGGTGGCAAACTCCTCACCGCACCAAACACCAAAATTTCAATTGGTGCTCTAAGCACCAATTGACGCTGGTGAAATTTTTTTTTTCAAAAAATCCTCTCTTTTTTTTTTTAAGAATTGATTTTATTAATTAATATTCTTGTTGATCATATTTTATTTTCTTTTCACCGTCACGGTTATTTTCGTCAAACAAATATTTTCTCATCATTATTTTTATTCTCACCATCACAATTTCAATTTTATATGTACAATAATCAATGTCATCATTTCAATCGCACCAAAACGAATCTCAACGGTTTTCCAAACATAGCCCTAAACCTTCTCTCTCTCTCTCTCTCTCACATCGTTGCATTTGCAATCCTAAGAGATTGGATTGATTTGAATATTGTCTTCCTCTTTCCATCATTCATGGTAGTTTTCCGTAATTTTTCAATAATAATTCTTTTAAATTAGACTCATCCATATCCATTAGATACGCATTTGAAATCTAATGTGGAGAAAAGGAGGATTCATATGATTGTTGATTTGTAGATGGAAGAGATCAGTCAAAGCTCGGCGTTGGACCTCTAATTAGCGTTTTGCTTAATCAGCTTTGATATACTACTAATTAACATGCTGTGGAAGCTTCTCAGAAGTTTCATTGGGAACTGTTGAAGATAAAATCTGAAAACACCGTAATTGCCTAGATCAAACGACCTAAAAGGTTCTCAACTCCGATAACTACAGCGGAAAAGGGGATACAATACTGAAATTTAAGAAGCTATCTATGCTATGAACTACAAACTAAGGAAAACTAAGAAAGGAAAATACTGAAAAACATGGCTAAAATAACAAAAGCTTTTGATTGTTGGTTTCTGGAACCCTTCTTCATTCTTCAGAACCTGTATTTATACTAGGTTCAAGTCTCTCAAATCTTTCCACGTGTAGCTTGCAGTTACTTTATTCTCATATGTTGAAGAAACTATCTTTTAATTTGGTAACTTCTTTAAATTGAATTTTGATAACCGCCTTTAACTTCTCATCTTGAATACCTGCAAAGATAACAAGGAAACATAAAAGAAAAAATGTTAAGTCTTTGCCTGAACCTTGAATATCTCAAGGGTGTTTCTTGATAAAACTTGTCAAGCTTGTCTTTTGATAAGGTTTAAACAACCCGTCTCAATAAGCTTACATTGAATTTGACTTCAACTATTAAGTCTTTATCTTGAACTAAATTTATTCAAGTTGATTCTCCCATGCTTATTAACCGCAAAATCGGTTAAGCAAACAACCAACCTATTTGATTGAATGCAAGCAACTATGTTGCTTGCATTCACCTTGCTTGTTTTCAAACAAGCCTTACTGTATTTTACTAAGCCAAGTTTCGCTTGTCTTCGATCAAATTTAGCTTGACTGAATACAAGCATCTATCCCGCTTAACTGAATACAAGCTCACTTTACTTGTTAAAATATAAGCAAGCATTGCCTATATTTTACAAGCAAGCATTGCCTATATTTTACAAGCTAGTATCTTGCTTGACTGAATACAAGCAACTACCTCGCTTGATTGAATACAGGCTAATATCTTGCTTGGCCAAATATAAGCTAATATCTTGCTTGGCCGAATACAAGCTAATATCTTGCTAGGCCGAATATAGGCTAGTACCTTGCTTGGTTGAATACAAGCTAATACCTTACTTGATTGAATACAAACTAATATCTTGCTTGGCTGAATACAGGCTAGTACCTTACTTGATTGAATACAGGCTAATATCTTGCTTGGCCGAATACAGGCTAGTACCTTGCTTGACTGAATACAAGAAAGCATTGCCTATATTTTACAAGCTAGTACCTTGCTTGAATAAGCTAGGCCTTGTTTATCTTTAATTAAGTTGAATCTTGTTTATTTTCAACCAGGTAAATCATCATGTCTACCTTATTTTAATCAAGTTTACCAAATTAAGACTTGCTTAAATCCTTTACAGTTTATGATTACTTTGAATGTCTCAAACTAGTCCAACCTTTAAATGATTTTAATTATTGACCTTTAAAATTTGGACTTGTCAAAAATATATATCAACAGGAACACAAACCTACCATCAAGTGAATTTTGTGAACTTAGTATATTAATAACTAATAAAAGCTTAAATTTTATTATTAGATTTAATCCGCGGTTAATTAGCTGAATGAAGAAAAAGTTAAAGCAAATTTGTCAAAGTAGTAACAGTAGTATAGCTGGTCTATCATTTATGTCGATTCGTGTAGCTTAATTATTGACCTTGGAATATTTTAATTTGATGCACCCAAAAAAGAAGAATAATAAAGAAAAGGAAATGGAAAAAAAAAAAGGGAAGAAGAAGAAAAACTAACTCTAAAGTAAGAATAAGGTTATATTTGGTATATGAAAATATTTTCTATTTTTATTCTCTAAAAAAATAAAGAAATTACCATTTAAGATATATGTAGTTTATAGAAATATATAAATGATTTAGAAAATAAAAATGGAAACAGATCTAGATTTGAGAACTTTTTTTTTGTTCTCATTCATTTCTAGATCCATTTGCATTTTTATTTTTTAAAACATATGTACATTTTTTCCTCATAATATATATTTTAAATGATAGTTTTTTTATATTTTTTAAAGAATAAAAATATAAAATATTTTCTCCAAGCACAGCCCATGAAAGCTAAACAATTGGACACGGTTATATAACTATATACCATTACCACCCCCCAATCATATTGGAATGACTAATAAGACAAACTATGTGGCCATCTTTTTCTAATCATATGGCTGCATTCACATTATGACATTTGTATAGTACTCATGATTATTACATCATCATGGCATAGATGATTTATTGAAGCCTTACTAAAGGTGTTATTAAGTGATTAATAGAAATTAGATATAATTAATAATTAGGAGCTTCAAATATCTATCTAATTGGGAAAAAAAATTGTGATTGCATTAGTTCTTTTGTGAAGAAATGCAATAAAAATTATCATCCTTGATCAAAGCAAAACAATTGTAAATAATTTCAGAACTTCGGATGCCCAAAATAACATCATATGATCAATAACTGTGTGGTCTGTTAGTAAAGAATTGAATTCTTAATTCCAATAATTAAGGTTCAATCTTAACAATCTCAAGCACACCATAAACTGAAATACAATACAACATGAAAAAATTTACTTTCCACTATGAAGGAATATTTATTGTACAGTTTCCATGTACAAATATGTGATAAGTAGTTAATTTTGAATAATTTAATTTTACGTGTGGAAGATATTTGCTTCCTTTCAACATAACCATTATCTTCAATCAAAGCAAAAACAAGATGAAGAATTTCAAAGGAATTCCCAACTTGAAAACCTTGTGTTAAGGGTTAGGTCATGTGTTCATCTAAAGGGTGATGTGTAGTTGGAAATTACTGGGACCATTTTGAAGACCAGAAAATGATGGCTTCATAACCATCACTAGGCATACATTAAAAATGCAAAGAACCATTCAATTTGGAGCCTATTTTTTTTTTATATAAAACGATTCATTCATTGAGTTTTGCCCTTTATATGTGTTTCTGTACTCATTAAAGAAAGAAAGAAAGAAAGAAAGAAAAATTCTATGGCCCAATGAAAGAAATTGTAATAAAATTTCTAAGTTTTGATGAAATATGTCTCTATTGCAATTTATCCAAGCTTCAAACTATTGAGGTAAAACGCTATCATCAAACAATTTTGCTCCTTGTGAGAAAATTGTTTGATTGTATCCACTTTTGACTTCAAATATTCAAAGTTTTTGAAATGCTGTGACTGTTTTCTAAAATAAAGATATTAAGCTTTATATGTGGGCAAAAGAAAGAAGGAAAAAAAAAACCAAAAGCGATGTTCGTAAGTTTAGCATATTACTTTATATAAAGTATATATATCATTGTTTCCTTCACTTTAATTTTTTATTTGGAAGATTGTAAAGTTAGATAACGTTGCTTGCATTGCCCTAATTTTCTCTTCAAAAATAAAAAAAGTTTTTCACCAAAAAAGCAAAAGTTGAGAGAGAGAGAGAGAGAGAGATATCTTTTACAAATTGCATAGACAGGTTCCCCATGTGAGCGGCAGCCGGCTAGCAACCCGATTTATATATATATATACCTACGGCGGGAGAAGAAGCCGGCGCCACGAAACCGTTGCGCCGCCATCCCAACCATATCTTAAGCGACTCTGCTGCCTCAGTGGGTTTGCTCCGGGGAGGTTGATCAGAACCTGGCTCGCCAACCCGGTCCTCCCCCTGTTTCCCACCAAAAGAATATGTTGCAAACTAGAAACATTTTTTTGGCCAAAAAAAAAAAACTAGAAACTTTTGGCCTTCCGGCCAGAAAAGAATCTCAACTTAACGAATCTTTTCAGCTTCGGTATTTGGGTTTCTGATTCGGAATTTACTTTAATCCCATAAAGGGAAAAAGGAACCCAACTGATCCACAAAAGCTTAAAACTCGGAGTCATTATAAATAAGTACCCAAAACAGAGTAAAAACAGAGAAGCCATATAGCATTGAAGACTATTCATAATAAAAAAACCCATTGGTCCCATCTAAGATAGAAATTGATACTAGTAAAAACTTAAGCCCACTCCATTAATTTAGCCAGAAATATCAACCCAGATTCACAAGTAACCATTTTAAAAAACTGAAATCAAAAGAACAGACAATTACAAAAGAAAGAAAGCTATAGTTTTGTTAACGTAATACTATATAGGAGTACTTGTTCTGTTGATGATGGCGGAGATGGCCGGGCTTGAGAATATCAGCTGCTCTGTCCTTTAGTTTCTGAGTTGACGTCGGGCAGGTTGACGACACGAGAAGACGAAAAACAGTTGATTATCCTATCCAGCATCATCCTTTTCACTGATCTTTTCTCCTTAGGAAATAAACTTCCTTTCTTCTGCTTGAAAAACGTTTCCCCTGTCTTCACATTGCTCACCGGTTCTTCTTCTTCACAATTTTGCACCGTCACTGACTTCCTTTCGCCTTCTTCTGGGAAAGCCTTCATGGCTCTCTCTCTCTCTCTCTCTCTCTAGATGAAAATTTCGTTAATAAATACCTGAGACTTTGGCCCTTCTCTTTTAAAGAACATCAAATTCTGTCATATCCTTGTCCATGTGGGGCTGCATTGGTATTGCCACAGCCCCAAAAATGGGTGGTCCAAATGGTACATGCTAAATGGCAACACGCAGCCTTTTTCCTTTTTTCTCTTTTTTTTTTTTCCTTTTTGCTCTTTTGAAACTTGTATATTTGTTATGTAAAGTAGTACTACAATTCACCTTTTATTCATTCCGAAGTAGCTTAACTTATTTAGTGCTGCCTACTACTGGTTTGCATTGCATCTAGACTAAAAAAGGTTGAAAATGGACGAGGGTGAAATCAATGCCCAGTTTGGTGTTGAAAGAAGCTACTATTTTAATTTAGTTCTAGTTTTAACTTTTTTTTGTCATTTTTTAAAAAAAATTTTAAAATAAAATTTAAGTTTTTTTTTATTTTTTGCATCTCAAAGTTTAGCAAATTTCTGTTACCACATTTATGTGATCATAGGAAAATGTCACTGCAATTCATTTTTGTGTAATACTGAAAATTTCTTACAATTGATCAATCACAATAAGACATTATAATCATTTAAGGGTCTAGCACTTATAAGTTTGAATTTTATGATGCATCGTACAGGATTTTAAATTGTGATTCAGTGTAATAGTACTAAAATAACTGCATCAATGAATTAGCTTTCCACCAACATTTATGGTATATATTCTCTATGGTTCTTCCCCGAATAATGTTTAGCTTCATATGGGAAACGGAGAGGTGGTCCATCCGACAGGGCAGAGGAAAGGGCGAAAAGGCCACTATAATTAATTGGAAGTGGGATTCAAATGGTGGAAATATAGAACTGAATCACTGGTGATCTTTCGGGGCAACCAAGCAAACATGTTGGGGTCCGTCAATTCCACGTGTCAGCGTCAGAATGTGCGTCAAATTCCTCTGTTTGACTTTTTCTTTCCCTATTTCTCTTTTTTGAGTTTTGGCCAGAAGGATAAATCAAAACACCACTATCCACTATATCTTGCGGCACCAAACCATCTCTTTATTGTACAATCGAATTAATTAAAAAATAGACAACTAGAAAGGATTATTAATTATATATATGATGTAGAAAAGGTTTCAATCAAAATTTTATGAAAAGCTTCGTAAGTACATACTTAATAATTGTGTTACTAAACTAATTAGTAATTTGTTAAGTGATGTACTTGTCTCTGCCCAAAAAAAAAAAAACTAATTAGGAACAAGTTTTATATCACTTTCAAGTACTAGCTTACTTTATGAGAAAATATTAAAAAAAGAAATTTCCTTTCAATTTAAATGATTAGAAATTAAAATTCATATAAAAACTCACGAATTTGAAATTTCTTATTCTTTATAAATATGTTCCTTTTCAACCTCCTTTGTCAGAAAAGAAAAAAAAAACCCAAAAGGGATCAATGAGGGTGGATTAATACTAGCATTAAATACTATTAATTTTGGGGTAGCCCTAAACTCCACTTTATGAATTGACAATTTTGAGTTACAAGACAGAGGAAAGACGATGCTGAGATCTCGACCGCATTAGGCATATATCACATGCAAGCAACTTGCATGAGAAAAATGGAAGTATTTCATAGTGGAAAATTGAAAGTAAACAAAAAAGGATTTAAAACGAGAAGAAAAAATTGTTTGATTCATTCAACATACTCATAAACAAAAAGATTATGAAAATAAAAATACCCTTCATGTCTCTATTCATTTGTTTCATTAACTTTAAAATCTTTTCCCACGTGTAGATTGACAAATTTGAAGATCAAAACAAATTGCATTGAAGAGGCATGGCCCATTCTTAGTCCCACTGCCATGGGTCGTCCTGTCCACCAGGTTCTATCTCTCTCTATGCTTGTTTCTGCTTTTGGTCCCAGGAGACATGCAGGATTTCCCATGTATCATGTGTGGATTCTCAGAAAGTCCAGATTAGATTTTCTATATATCCCAAAGTATCTGATGGGTTGGGTCCATGTTCATACCTATAAAATCTCCCCAAAAATAATGTAGACATTCTTCATGTGCTCAACTGCTCAAGTTAAAGTGAAGCTCCTAATTGGTCAATCAACAACATCAACATCCAACTATAAATTGCAATAAAGTACTACACTTTGGGAATTTGTCAATTCTAGGTTATTTCTTACCAATAGTGGAATTCTTGTACTTGATGTTGGGATGCTATTTAATCCTTCATTTTTATCCCACTTAACTGTGACATAAAGTTTAACCACATGTTTATGGCCAAAAAAAAAAAGTTTAACCACATGTTTAAAAATAATTTATTTACATAAATAAGTTTTAAATTTTAAGAAATTTATTGTGTTAGGATATTTGTTGTAATCACCTCAAGTAAAGAAGGGATGAAATAGTAGGAAGCTCCTTGATTGTCAACCATTAAACCTTAATAACTGAAAAATAGCAATCCAGCGCTACTAACAAATCATTAATCACAGAGGAATTAGGAATAATTATAACTAGCAATTTTGATCTGCGTTCACGCCCCGGGATTATCAATTATATAAAATTATAATATATTATATTTTTTTATTTGTTAAAGCATATATGAAAAGATTAGATTAGACTTGTGCTAATATCATGGATTATATAAATACCATGTATTTATATGAAATTATAATAAATTCTTTATATTTGTTAATATATATGTTTTTAACAATATTATTATAGAGAAAGAAGACTATATGACCAATACAATAGCAAAAAATCATTTGAAATAGTCTGTTAATGCCTTTCTTAAAAAAAGTCTCTTAATGCCAATTTCTTTTTTTTTTATAATTTTAAATCATGCATATTTTCCTTTTTTTAAGGATTATATAATTTATTTTTTGAATAAGGATAGTATAATCGTAATGGGGTTTTTAATTAGTGTGTATTTCCTTTTTTTGTTTTACAAATAGTATGGATTTAAGGGTTCTTTTATAAGTATTGATTTTTTTTAAGAATTTAAATGGAAATTTTAATTGTGTTAACTTTAATATATTTAATTAATAGATATTAAAAAAGAGAAATTAACACACATACTTTAGAAATATATGCTCTTAATGCCTTTTTTTTAAATTTTAAATCATGCATATTGCCCTTTTTTTAAAGGATTATATAATCTTTTTTTTTAATAAAGATAGTATAATCTTAATTGAATTTTTACTTCATATGTATTTTCTTTTTTTTAAGTAGTATGGTCTTAATGGGGGTTTTTTTTAATAAGTATAGAATTTTTTAAAAGAGTTTAAATGGAATTTCTAATGGTGTTAACTTTAATATATTTAATTAATAGGTATTAAAAAAATAAATTAACACATTAAAAATATAAGAATAATTAAAAAGTTATTTATGAGATTTCGCAACAATAATTAAAATTATTATCAAAAGACCAAAAGAGACATTAAACTTAAGTCTATAGTAATTAATATAGGGTTATTAATTAAAGGTTATTTTAGAAATTTTATATATTCTTAGGAAATGACCATAAAAACATTTAAGTTGACACCATATATGAAAAGCCAAAGGGTTCTTTTAGGTTTTCATATGGTATTAACTTTAATATATATATATATATATATATATATATAGATGATTTAAATTCATCAAAGCTTCTTAATTCCAAATCATAATGTAAAGAATAAATTTACAAATTTTTCAAGAAATTAACAGTCAATATATAATTTTCTTTCTTGTCATTATCAGAAAAAAGAAAACCAACGAAAGGCTATCAATATCAAGTCAAGGTTTGTCATCATCATAACTGTTTCTCAACCTCTTTTGGACCACAAAATTTTCAGTTGGAAACTATCAAATTTAGCTAGGTCTTATTATATGCATTTTCTAGTCAAATTAATAAGTACATTAAAATGGCTTAAATATAGTACTAGCTATTTTTAATTTTTTTTTGGTCTGAAGGATGAGTTTCATTGCATTAAGAAAAGAAAGTAGCTTACATAATGGTTACTGGGACGTTGTCCCCAAAATTACAGACTGCATTGTTGTTATCAGAGTTCCTAACATAGTGAACCCTGGGGAACGAGATCCCCATTTTGTCCGCCAAGATGGCATTCAAAATACTGCTAGGAGGAGTACAAAAAGTTCTAAAGGAAGTTTCCATAACTGCACTTTCCTTTGCCAGCAGATCAGCACAAGCTATGTTGTAACATTGTGATGTTCAATTGGTCCATAAGGAACCTACAATCATCCAATACAGTAATCAGCTCATGTTTAGATTCAAAGCCGTTGTTAATAAGATCTATGACAACTTTATGATCAGTCTCTACAATAATGTTTTCAAAATCATTTTCTAGAGCAATCTCGAGCCCATCACGAATGGCCCAGAATTTAGCGCTAAGACTGGTAGTTAAGCCAATCTTCCTTTCCTTTGGAAGCTATTTTCAATGTGTCCTCTGTCTTAGTATTATTTAATCCCTTCTTTCCACGAATTTGGTCCTTCTGTTAAAAATAAAAATAAAAACCCTAATCTTTTAACCTCAACTGTGCAGATCGGTTCTTCAAACGTCGCTGGTGCCTAATTACTAGTGGCGGCTGTGACCGTTGATGTTGGTGCTATCAAGGATTTAACTGATTGGGTTGGAACAAAATTAGGCTATGTTTGGTATATGAAAACATTTTCTGTTTTCATTCTCTAAAAAATATAAAGAAATCACCATATAAGATATGTTAATTTATAAAAATGTATGTATGTTTTAAAAAATGAAAATGAAAATGGACCTAATATTGAGAACAATTTTTTTTGTCTCATTTCTAAATCCATTTTCATTTTCATTTTCTAAAACATGTATACATTTCCCCTAACAATACATATCTTACATGGTAATTTCTTTGTATTTTTTAGAGAATGAAAACAAAAAATATTTTCTCATACCAAACATAACCTTATATTTTCAAGAATAAAATGTTTGTGGGCAACAAAAGGAAACATTTTTCAAAGTCGGTCATTTTCAGGTCGGATTGGGAAAATTGAAAAGGAAAAAAGCAAGCCATGATGTATATTGAATTATGGTTTAATATACAAAATAGTCCTCAAACTTGTATAAAACTATTGTTTTAGTCATTCAACTTTTATTTTAAAATTTTTAACCCTCAAACTTTTATTTTGTGTACAGCATAGCCCTTAATACTGACGTAGCACAATAAAAAAATTTTACGTGTCATATTAAAATTTTATATGTGAATATATGGACATGTCAAGTCAGCATCAAGAACTATTTTGTATATAAAATAAAAGTTTGAGGTCTAAAAATTTCAAAATAAAAATTAAAAGGTCAAAACAATAATTTTATGTGAATTCGAGAGTAGAACTAAACCATTAAATTATTGATGTGCCCTTTGAGGAGGTCCCCTGTATAGGAGCCCACTATTGTGGCCTGTGGGGTTTCATGAGCCTCGATTGGCAGGCTACAGCCCACGGCCGGTAGCAAGAACGAGCTGAAAATTTCCATAAAAAATTTCGAACCTCTATTTTAGGTATTCCAATTTTGCAATTTATCCTTGAATTGTAAGAAATAAGAATAACAGGAAAAGAATTAATAAGAGCATGTATGGAGCAAGCCAGCAACTAATAAAAACGCCAGAGAAGCACACGGCCAACAACATACAAGCTTTAAAATCATTAAAGAAAAAAGAAAACCTGAAACAGAAACTCGAGAAGTGTATAAACAGTAATAATGTCCTACCTCCGTTCATATATATTTAACCTCAATAACTAGATATTTTAGATTAAGAAAGTTGGTTGAGTAATAAAATTTAAAAAAGTTGGTTGAGTAATAAAATTCTATACAAATTTTACTTCACTTTTTGAATTTACCTTTAATCTTTTTCATTTGTCTTTCGCTTTACAACTGTATTTAATGGTTCTTACAATTTCAAAGAATGACAAATTTGAAAATAAATAATTAATACTTCATTGAAACCAGAAAATAACAAATAAAAAGAAACATTAGGTTAAAATCAAATAATAAGGAATGGAGCGAGTAACATTTTATTGATAAACTTGAAACTTCGGTACATGATTTTAGATTCTTACAGAACTTGTTTGGATTTTGAAATGTTGGGGGTGTGTTTCATTTGCAATTATAGGAACAGCAACAATCAAGTAGGCCCTGCAGCAGCGCCCTCAATATTGAAGACCTTCTCTTGGATACAGGCTTCCATTCTTTTGGTCGAACTTCGGCTTAGCCTTTGCTTTTCCCTCTGGCGCTGCTGTATTCATTTCTGCCATGTTACGCTCACTACTTGACTCCTGGTGATGACTCCAATCAACGGATTAAAAATAAACTGCAAATAAGCAGCGGTAGCCGGTTTCATTGTTCATTTATTACACAAAAGCTGCAATTTATTGGTTTGATAACAAGTCATGATAGCGGCTTTTTATTAGGTCAATAGTCCCATACTAGTCTTGTCAGATAATATATTTAATAAATATAAACTAGAAATATCTCTGACAACAAATTGTGAGATTTTTTATAGTTTAACCTAATAAAATTGTTTAACAGTTTTTTGACAAGTCAAAAGTTGTAAAATTTTTTCTTTTTGTCAAGTTAGTACAAGAAGTTTTAATGTTTTGAAAACGGTAAAATTACAATTAGTCTAACTTTTTGTCTGAAAATGGAATAAATTTAAGAACAAAAAATATAATAAAAGATAATGAGAAAATAAAATTACTCTGACTATACATAAAATTAGAAGATAAAATTAGTGTCATTTTCACACGTAAACAATCAAAATATATTTATTAAATGTATTATTTAATTTTATTTATTATTATTTTTTAGAAAAAGAAAAAACGTTCCTCAGTTATAATTTTTTTTTGTAAGAAATGAAAAAGTTTCTCTATTTTGCTAATATATATTTTGTTGGTCGTTAATTTAAGTAATTAAAATAGTTAAGACCTTATTTTTAATTTTATATGCAATTCACAAAATTTATTTTATTTTATCACATTTGTTAAAAATAATTATCTTAGTATCAATATATACTTACAAAAATTCAAACTTTTGGAGTCACAAAAAAATTAATTTTATGAGATTTATAGTAATACTTTGTAATTCAAATAGAGAATATTTTTGAAGATTAAACTTAAGATAATTATTGGTTTAATAATATTAAAAATCAATTAGGAGTTAACGTAGAAACTAGAGACATAGTGTGTTATTTTATCAAGTCATATATATGATTATGGGATTATTTTATTAAGTAATGTATATGATTAAAGAGAGATATTGTTTGAGGACTTGAATAATTTGAGTCTAATAATTATAAAATTTAAAATTTATACAAATGTAGTTGACATTTTATATCATTATTGAGATCAATTATAAAAGCATTATTGATGGAGATATAATGATAATCAAAACTGAAAATTTAAATATAATAATTAGAAAAATTGTAGAAGTTGGGTTTGAGCATGGTTTTGGAGTGAGATTTCAATGTGATAAATTGAGATCATAGTAAATTATGTATTAAATATCAAAATTTTAAAGAATAAAGGATTATAGTCAAATCACATTCAGATTCATTTATACTTATATTCTATATTCGACCTATCAAAATCAAATGAGCTTATAATTGTACGACATAATAAACTTAATAGATTGGATTAATTCATATGATTTTAGTATGATAGTTAAGTAAATGTCAAATATATCTAGATCTTTAAATATGAAAAGAGAATTACAGTTTAAGTGATTTGAACTTAAATAAAGGGTTATATATGGGGTTCAAATATGATGTTCATTCAAAATTTAACATAATAGATTGATTATAATTTATATATTATAAATTATTTTCGGAAGTTAATAGACTACTGAATATATTATGTGACTTTGAGTATAATGATTAAAAGAAAATGAAGATGGTGGATTGATTTTATAAAAAGACAGATATTAATTTGAGTATCGAGTACATGTTTAATCTTAATAATCAATAACTGAGTGGAGAGGTTTATAGTATTTAGTTTGGGATTGAGTATATTGTAAAGGTTGTAATATGGATATTGAATGGAGTTAAGAATTTAAAGGTGTATACTTTATGGAGTTCGAAATTATTTTACTGAAATTAAGACTGATGAAAGTATGTATGTATTAGTAATTGATCACATTTGAAATAGACATATAGGTAAATCAAATATATATACATAACCTTAGTCATATATATATTTATATATATATATATATATTAATTAATGATAAAGTTTTGATTGAGTTCAATAATCACATTTTAATGAAACATGTGTCAACATGTATGAAAATTGTATTAGTAAATTTTTGCTTTTTACATTGGCTAATAAGTATATAGTTATATTTGAGATTGGTTGTACTGTTAATGTGATTCTTGTGTTTGTAACTACTTTTCGTTCTTATAATCTTTTTTTTTGTACCTTACGATGGACAAGAAGATGTCAAAGGTTGCCACAGAGGCTTTCTACTGGCTTTATGAGTATGTTCTTATTTGGAGATCGTAGGAATGTATTTTGCGATCATTTTAATGTATTTGGAGATCATGACTGTTCATTTGGAAATCGTGCGAATGTATTTGGGGATCAATTAAATCAATTGAGGATCATGAACATAAAAAAATGGTATTTCATTTAGGGGGCTTGAAAATTCAATTTAGAGATTATTGGACTCTATTTGGAGATTATGATGTGGAGATTATGAGGTTCTATTTAGAGTTTATGATATTCAATTAAAGAAGAATAACTACACAAATATTAATTTCGTAATGAGCTGGAGTATGTATAGTAAAATTTAGAAATATGTCTAATTCCTAAACTATATAATACATTTGGGGACTAAAACATTAAATTTCGGTTGATTTAAATTTCAAGTCTCTCGGATCACCAGAGAAGATTAGCATTCATTTGTATTAAGGAATTTGGGTTTTCGTTTATCTACATTCGGTGCATGCTGTCTTTTTATGCTATGTAATGATGGAGGTTTGTCTTCACTATTCTAGATTTCATCTGATGCACTTTTGATGAGTCAAAAATAATCTCGTCTTCTGACTTTTCAAACAAAGAAGAAAAATTGTAACTTTTTTCAGTTTGGATCTCACTTTTTCACCTGTTTTTCTAAATCTGGGTTAACCAAATAAACCTTTAATTTGAATTAAAATATCTAACTCGAAAACCCCAATCATAATTTTTGTCAAAAATCCCAACTGTTCTCATCACACATAAAAATTGACACACCCAGACCTAGCACGACTTTTCGTATAAACAGCATAGTGTAAGATGGCGTATCAACTAAATAATATGTTGGTCCGGATGTGTCTAATTAAGAAGAAAAGTTTAAATTAGGATAAGACGGAGTTGGAAGATAAAGTAATTAATCGTGCATGGAAATTAGTAAATGCCAACAAGACCTCCAATTAAGTCCCTAGAAATTTATTATGGGCCCCATTGGCACAAAAAAGCATAGGATTTAGCCAATGGGTGAAAATAAAAGAAAGTTGAAAAAGGGAAAAAGTTTGACTCGGGGCCCAAGTAGACCCGGTGTCGGGCTCCTCTATAAATAGAGGAGGGCCGAAGCTTTTTCTTCATTTCTCTTTTTCTTTTCTTTCATTTTCTTTTTTTTTCTCTTTGGAGCCAAACGGAGGGATTTTGGACAATTGGCAGATCCGAACAAACCGACCGCCAGTTCGAGGTGAGATCTTGGTGACTTATTCTTAACTCCTCGATCTACGTTTTTCTAAGTTTGTACGCTTTTCCATGCATTGGTTTAGGAGAGATCCAAGCTCAAAGTTAGGTTCAGCTTTTAGTTAAATTTTAAGTTTACATTTGAGATTTAGGAACTTTGAGCTTGTGATTCTTATTTTTCTTTCGGTAGACGTGTTGTGGATGTCGCGAGGATCGCCTGGCTAAGTCCGTCGGACAATTAGCGATCGAATGGCATGAAAAACGGAGCAAAAGGCTTGGGAACCGAGCCTTTGGCTCGCCTCCCGCGCGGGAACAGTGCAGGTCCTGTGCGGGAGCCGTGCGAGCAGCTCCCGTGTAGGAGCTGTGCAGAACCCGCGCGGGAGTGGGCTATTTGGGCCCAAAATTGGGCTAGGCCGAACCCAGCCCACTTGGGTGGGTATGTTGGGCCCGGAACAGTGCCAGGCCGGGCCCACATGTGGGGCCCACGGGTCTCCAGGGGTATTTTTGTAATTTTTTATCAAGTGTCCAAATTTTACCCCAGAACCTCCGGACACTTTTCTAAGCGCCGAATCACTTCCATACATTGTCTTAGGTCATATTAGAGCCTCATAGATGCATTCATAAATTTAATTATGAATGCTAACATGTATTTCCATGTACTAGGGCTCCGGTTGAATCGAGTGCGGCGATGCTCCGGAGGTTGAGCTACATGGAGCGCTTGGGAGTATACGATTCTCCCATCACTATGAGTGGCCTAGACTTCTTTGTGTAGCCACTGGGGGAAAAGATTTTAAAAATGATTTTAAAACATAAATGTTTTTCAAAAAGGTTTTGGGATATGGGAAATCCACATACACACACACTTGTTTGCGATATACCTACATGGTGAGTGGGATGTTTTAAAAGAAATATAAAGCTTATGTGTGTGTGATTTATATGTTTAAATATAAATGTTTTATGCGTATATATATATTTTTAAAATATTATTATTGTGATTATTGAAGGTACGATGCCCTTGGGAGATGAGTGATTGAGAGGGTTCCTTGGGGCTCCAATTACGGGAGCGTGGATCGAGTTTGAGAGCATGCATGATACTCAGCCGTGGACCGCCTATCGAGGGGCACGGTGAGTCGAGCCTGGTTGGGAGAGGCGCGTAGGGAAACTCGCCAGGGCTCCAGTTCACTGTGTTCCACCACAGTGAGGCACCACCGAGGGAAAGGGCTAGAGAAAGAGAAAGAGAAAAAGAATGAGAATAAGAAAATGTTTTAGAAAGAAAAGAGATAGCCCTCAGTGCAGTAAGGTGTAAGATGATCGACGGGTCGCGCCTTCAGTATGATAAGAGATGCCAGCCCATTTGATATATATATATATATTTGTTTTAAAAGATTTACAAGAGGATTCTCGATTGAAGAACCAGAAAAGAGTTTTGAAAAGAAAAATATTTATTTTATTATTATTATTATTATTTTATTTTGGATTTTCCCTTATCTGCTCTAACCCAGATGGAGATTCTTAGAACCTCTGTCACTCACCTGTATCCAATGTGGATGGATGCAGATTCGCGTACGGAGTCGGCTTTAGAAAGGAGGCTCACTTGAAGGCGTCGGTGGCTTAGGCTTAGAAGTTTCCGCTGTGTTGGTATTCTCTCAATTAGTCCATTGGTATTACTTTTAAAGTTAATTATTTTATTAAATATTTTCTAATTAAAGTTTTACTTTTATTTGACAGCGATGATGCCCATTTATGCCTTGCGGTGCCTCAGGTGCGTAACTGGCTAGCACGTACTTCGAGGCAACGCGGCGGTTGCCACGTGGCCGGCCCGGAGAGGTTCGGGGCGTGCCAAAAATCCTATATCAAAAAACTAGAAACCCAAAAAGGAACGTAGCGATTTGAGCTAAAAGCTCAATTTTGTATCAAACATTTACTGGTTTGTTCAATTAAGGATTAAACATTTAGAAGTACTCAATTAAAGATCAAACATTTACAATTTGGTCCAAATCATGATTTGTAATACCCGTACCAAATACCTGTTTCTTCCCGCCAACCAAAGCGTGTATCAGTTAGTAAGAGAGAATGATAAAGCCTTACTTAAGTGGTGAAAAGGACATGGATGTGATTAAGTGATTAGTTAGGGAATTGTAGTAAGATTAGAAATTTTTAAACCGAAATTGTTAATAAATGATAGGGAATTTGAAAATTTCACTGCCAATGGAATAAAAGGGAATTGTCTGAGGAATGAAAATATACACTGAAAATTTTATCACACTGGCTTAGGATATAGATGGCATTTTAGTTATTGTTGGGGGACAAAATGGGAACAAAGAACAAAATTTTCTTTTATGGACTGAACCATCTAGTGACAAGTGGCAAAACCTTGGAAATCAATGGCTAAGATGAAAGCAAATTTCATCATCTTTTTGCTTAGTGAAATCCGGCCATGGTGGAGAAAAATCTAGAAATTTCATGCAATTTATTTAGTAGTCTTCAACCTTGAGAAAGATGAGCAAAATCATCATTGTTGAAACCTTGAAAACCTCACTCCATAAACACAAGTCCTAAATTCTCCAAACAAGTCTACCGAAATTTCCTACCAAATTAAACCTCTTGATTAGCCCATCAACATTCCTAAACCAATTTCAATAATTTCAAGCTAAGTGGGGAGAGATTGCAATTGGAAAGTTTAGGGTTCTTGGAGGGATATTGCAATTCCAAGGTAAGCATACTTAAATTCAATGCTATATATTAGTTCTTGATATACTAATCATGAATATCAAGCTAATTTAGCATGAATTTTATTGTATGCTTATGAATCTAGAAAATTAGAAATGTCATGGAGAACTCTTGAATTTGAGATTTAGGCTAAATTTGGATTCAAGGAAGCTTGAGGTTGGAATATGAGATCCATGAAAATTTACTACACTAGGAAATGTGATTGAATTACATGAAAGAATAAACCTTCAATTTTTGTAATATAGTGTTGAATTCATTGAGGAAAAATGG
Source organism: Microcos paniculata (assembly GCA_030664755.1). Taxonomy (NCBI): domain Eukaryota; kingdom Viridiplantae; phylum Streptophyta; class Magnoliopsida; order Malvales; family Malvaceae; genus Microcos; species Microcos paniculata. The sequence continues at coordinate 24,183,792 of CP131461.1, forward strand.
CAGTTGGTAATTTGGCTGACTTAATGGAAAGGTAGTTGAATTGGAAATGAATCAATGTGGAGAATTGAATTACTAGAATCTATTTGACCTATTTATTCATAAGCTGTAGAAGACCTTCCTTTTATTGGAAACTTCTCGGATTTGGTAGCCAAAATTGTCCCAACACCTTGTGATCTATTGACGGGTGAATGACTACACGTCGACGGGTAGGTAAATAACCTCGTGACACTGGAAGTCAGAAACTTTTACCCGTGATAGGTACATGCTTAGACGTCGACGGATGTGTGAATAATTCAATTTCACCGAAGTCAGAAATTTCCATCCGTCGACGGTTAGGTAGGGAGGCGTCGACGTCTAATACTAGGTATACCCTGGAAAAGTTAGCCGTGAACGTCCACTCTCAGATCCGGGGACGGATGGTTTGGATTTAAAAGTAGTAGTTATCGAATAGCTTACCCGTCGACGGCTAAGGGCCTGCACGTTGACGGGTATGTGTGTGATTTTTGTTCTTAGTTTAACTTGCTGGTAGATTGTAGATAGGAGATAGACAATCAAGGAGGAGCAAACCCGACCGGAGCCAACATTCCTTTCGAATGGCGAGTCCTCTTTTAAGGAAAATTTACGTGTGGTATAGTGGGAGTATATACCCTCCCCAAACCTGTGAGTGGGACTTTACCGACCTAAATAAATATGTTGTTATTTAAATTGTTTTCTAAATGCAATAGTTTGTTTTCCTTGGATTTCAATTGGTTTATAATGGTTGTTTATGATCTTGGTATGACACGCCCGGACCAAGTCCGCACGTGTCAAGTTGTGTATTTATATATAGTTGTCTAGTCAATATACCAAATTTGACTTCCCATGGATGTTTTATACTTCATTTAGCTCAATTTCTAGCTTAAAAACCCTAAAATTGAAGTTCCGAGTTGCGGGGCCCAATTGGGCACGGATCCCAAGGAAGTTTGACCGGGTTGACTGGAGTCAACCTTGACTCTGTTGATTTCGACGCCGGAACTAGTCAGAACCGGTGCCAGATCTGACCGAATTATATGGTGTCTCGGTCACCCGAGATCCCCATTTTCTCTTATCTTCTTGTTCTTCATTCTCCGAGTTCTCTCTTCCAAATTCTTTCGAATCAAACCCTCAATCTCCTTTCAAAAACTCAATTAAACATCAACACTAACTTATCTTGTATCCTTGAAGATCAAAACACCAAAATTTCCAAGAAATCACCAAATCGACAAATCTGTCATTTCAGGCGACAGTTTGTTCTTCGAGCTATATGTTTCATTTCAACCGTGGGAATTGGCTGGGAATTTGGTATGTTGTTCTAGACTCATCAAGCTTTAATATGATAGTTTACATGCTTGATTTCATGGTCTATGCTAAGAGAATTTGTTGATTGAAGTTGAGATTTCTGTTTTGCCCGAGATATGTTAACCCTTAGTGTTTTGATTCAAAATTCGACCATGTTTAATGGTTTGATTATGTTCTTGAAGCTGTGAATCCTTAGATCATGTGTTTAACTTGCTGTGTTTCAATTTTGGTGCGGATTGGTTGTGAATCGAACTCAAACCAAGCTCGATTTGGTGCATGGCCGGTCACGGCCATGCTCTGGGAACAGCTCCGGCGCCGGACTCAACGAGTCCCGCGCGGGAGCTGCTGATTTGTGGGATTTTCTCCCATTTTGGCTCACTCACGCCCGGGAGTGAGCCACCAGCCGACTTGGGTACTGTAGCTTAGGGGCATTTTGGTAATTTTGCAGCCCTAGACCCCAAATTAGCTTCAATTAACCTCCGGACCTGCCCAATTTTACTCCGTGACCTTAAATAGGTTTTGTTTTATGATTTAATTGTTGGTTGAATGCTTTTATTAATCAAATTAGATTTTAATTTGATTATATAGGTACGTGATTGTACGAGTTTCGGACCGGTAGCAATTTGAGCTAAGGCATTCGTTGAGTAATCGGGGAGTATACAACTCTCCTCTTTTTTGAGTGGCTTGGATTATATTGGTTGACCATTAAGGGTTAACCGTTTTCAAATTTCTTTATAAATGCTTTATTAAATTGCTTTATATGTTTTGGGGTATGAATTGTCCACCCTCACATACCAAGTTTACAAATGATTTAAAGGGTGGGAATATCAAATATTTTTATAAATTGATATTACTGATAATTGTTTGGGGTACGATACCCCTGAGAGATGAGAGATTGAGCGGGTTCATCGGGACTCCGATTTACTGGAGCGTGGACCGAGTTTAAGAGCATGCATGATACTCAGCCATGGACCGCCTATCGAGGGGCACGGTGAGTCGAGCCTGGTTGGGAGAGGCACGTAGGGAAACTCGCCAGGGCTCCAGATTGCTGTGTTCCACCACAGCAAGGCAAACGTCAAGGGAATGGGCCAGAGAGCAAAGAAAAGTGTTTTAAAGTATAAAGTAACCCTTGACGGTCCAATGGATACCCCAGCGCACGGGTATACCTTTTTGGGACAATTTCAGATGCCAGCCCATTTGGAAATATTATTATTGATTTAATATTTGTTTTGGTGTGGGACTTCATATATTTCAGTAAATGATTTATTAAATTGATTTTTGGTTTATTTCATATCCCCAGCCTGAGGTGATCGGTCTTTATAACCGAGTCCCTCACTGGGTACAAGTATATTGTACTCACCCCATTCACTTTTGTTGTCAGATCATCAAGTTTCGGACGGCGGACGTCCTGGTGGCCAGTGATCCCAGTACGACACTGTGGACACGACTTGTAGGTACCACCCATTTTGCTCTGTGTATCTTGGCTTGAAATATTAGTGCATCTTACATTTACATTTATGTATTCATATATAATACTTTCCGCTGCATGGAGCACCGTAAGATGTGTCACTTTATTTTTAAATACTTTTCACTATATTATCTAAAATATTTTCGTATGTATTCATATATTGCTCAAATATCCTTTATTTTTAAGCCTTGTGCCATCTTGGTTGCCCGCCTGACGAGGCACGCATCTCGAGGTGGTACGGCGATTATCACGTGGCTGAGCCTGCGGGTCGGGGCGTGACATGGTATGAGTTGACTTGTTTTATTATTGTTCAATTAAGTATTTGGATTTTGTGATAAAGTTGATTGCAATTGATGTTATTAGGGCTGACTTCGATAATGGGCCAGTTGGTCAAATGATATTCGATTGAATTTGATGTTGTTTGCATTATGATTTCGTTGGATACGATGTTAGTCACTGCAGTGGCGTCTCTCACAGTCCGAGCTTGTGGAGCCGGCGTGAGTAGGCTTTTCACTCCTATTTGGGGTGGATGGTACAGGGGTTTTGTGCACCGTTATGTGATTATGCGACCCTAGTGGGAGTACTACGGACATAGCCACGTACCACCCGTGGTGAAGGCCTGTGCCAACGCCGAGTAAAGGGCTTTGTTTATAAATAAAGTAACTAGAGAAAAACCTCGGTGGGCTTAGATCTCATCTTGGCCAGGTGATGTCTAAGCAATGCGTTTTGGCGAGACCTGAAAATGTTTTCTTACGGATTGTTGCTCACCTTGACTGCTGTTGAGTTATGACGATTCTTGAATGCTAATTTGAAGTTTTCTTATGCTGAAACGAATAAATGCTTGATCGCTAATGAGGCGACTAATTAGATATTGTCGAAATATTATAAACTTTCAACTCAAGATTTCATAAACTGCGTGAATATATTTTCTTAAATCTGGATTTCATTGATGGTCTTGTCTCACTCACTGAGTATAGAAAAATATACTCACCCCATTTTTCTTAAAATTTATTTTTCAAGATAATTAACCGTACGAAAAGGGTATACCGCTAAGTGTCGAGACTCGTCTCCAGACATCTCACAGTAAGTCTAAGCGACTTATGTGTGTTTATTACTGGATCCACTGGCATGACTTAATTTTCGTTAAAGTATTATTTACCTATGTTTCTCGATTTAAAGGATTGCTTCCATTTAAATTTCGAACTGCCTAAATATTTTTTTAAAATCTTATTTTTTATTTTGCATAACAAGTTTAAATGGATTTATTAAATGAGTTCAGGATACTGTAAGCCTTGCGAGCCTCGAATTGTGGGTGAAGCACGCCATTCACAATTCGTGGCACGCGGCGGTTGTCATATTCTCGACCTTCGAATCGGGGTGTGACATGATTAAGTTGGACGGAATTAGGAAAGTGCAAAACGCTCCTTGTTAGAGCGCGTAACTCACATACATTAATGCCTCATGACTTTTTTTTTTCATATGTAAGCTATGTGCATTTTTTTTTCTTTTCCTTACACATTTTTTTCAACATTTTAAAAAAAAATTAAAACTCATCCAAGAATTTTCGAGGTGCCGACAACCCTTGCATCACCGCCATTACCGCTGCTGCCATTGGTGATGCTCGAAGAACACACTTTTACTTCCTCCTTTCTTTCTCTTCTTTTTGATCTGTTAGAGCATGTTTGCTTGTTTGGTGATAAAGATTACTAATTCTCCACTCTCTTTCAAACCCAAACCTAGAAAAAGAAATAGATCCCATGATTTATTCTCCTTTTCCTTATTCTTTCGCTGTTAATGCTAGAGTTCTACAATTCCTTTTTTAGTCTATCATTTGATGGTGGCTTCTTCCATTAGCGGCACTTACGGTAAGCAGGTAATGGGCAGTAGTCATATATGGGCCATTGGATTAAATTAAATTCAATATTAATCGTTAGATTAGGTGGTAGGGAGGTAAGTGGGAGGTAAGTGGAAGGTAAAATGAGAGTAATTTTGTCTGGATGAACCTGTAACCGAATAAACATGTTAATTGCCTTGAAATTAGAAACTGACATTGACTTGACATTGCCTTGAGGCCAGATTTTACACGTTGATCTATGCTACAAACTCTTTCTTCCACTTTTTTTATTCATTTTGTTTTTTTTTCTCTTCAATTCTTAGCTTCTCTCTCGTTTCTCTCCTCTCTCAACTCAGCTTTAAAACTCATATCTACAGCTTTCACCGATGTTACTGTTGACCACCACCGTTATTGCCGGCCACCACCTCCAGCTGCTGCCGATAGCCTAAAGATGTTGATCTCTCAAACCTCAAAATCTTCTCTTGCAAGCTCCAAATCGAAAATCTAAACTGAAAACAATATATTTTTTTCTATTCTTTTTTCTTTGTGTGTGTAGATGCTCAATACCATGGGTTTTAAAAAAAAGAATTAGGATAAATAATAAAAAATAATGAAATATCGGGATGTTTGGAGATATGTTGAATTTATCCTTACTAGTTAGTAATATTTGTTTTTGAAAGCATTTTCTTGAGTCTTGACTCATTGTCAAGATTTTGTAGTTGTTGTTATTCAAATTCTCTATGGGTAGATCTACCCTAAATATTCCTAGATCTTTTTTTTTGTTAGTAGTTTGTAGTTGCTCAGAGAAGCAGTTACAGAGCAAGAAGAAAGCTCATATTTCATCAAGTTGACCCTGCGTTGATGGTGTTTAGGATTTCTTGTTGTGTGGATTCTATGGTTTTGGATTTTGTTTTTCCTTCCATGATGTGTTGTAGCTGTTTGTGCTGCTCTGATTTGCCTTGCTAAGTGCCTTTTTTTTGGGGGGGGTGAGCGTGTGGTTTTCTCTTGCTGTCCTATTTTTCTATATTCAATAAATTCTCTTTTGCTTGCAAAAAAAAAAGTAACATTTCACCATTTTCTTTTTGGGTCAATTTGATCTCTTTTTTCTAAGCGAGAACTAAAACTATTGGAGTAATTTTTTTGAATTCAATAATATATAATTTTCTGTCATATTAGATTTATTTTCACCCAAATTTCTTGCTAAGAATTTGTTACAATATTTTATTTTCCTGAATTGTAGTTCACTAATTAAAGTGAAATCTCCAAATGAAATTACTGCCATTCTCAAACTGATCTATAACAAATTTTCTTTTAAATTACGGAACAATATTATCCTAATTATTGCCTAAATTTCATTTCTGGTTGTCGCTTTTTTGAAGCCAGAAACAAAAATGCAAGTATTTCTTTTGTTTTTTTCATTTGGGTAAATTCAAAGTTCAAGTTCTAAGTTTTTAATGAATTAAGTGAATGATTCTACTTTGATAACAATTTATAATTATGTTTTACCTTAGAATCTATTCTTTCACTAATTGTAACATGTTTTCCTTTTTTTTTTAACAAAATGAAGGTAACTAGTCTGAAAAATAGCATTTTCTGCATATTAATCAATGTAATTAATTAATAGATCACTCCACATGTTACCATGTTATTGGTTTATGCGCTTTTTCCTTGTATCTAAATTACACACGCCATCCATTCTAACAATAGGCCCTTAATTGAATCAATTTTGAAAATGTTGGACCTTAAATTGCTCAAATTAAAAAATTGAACCCTAAATCAAGCAAATTCGTAAAGATTGGACCTCAATTTGAACATTTAGCCAATATATTATATAGTGCAAGGATTAAGTATATTTCTAAATTTTATTATACATACGCTAGATAAATGTTCATTACGAAATTAATACTTGTGTAATTATTCTCCTTTATTTGAATATCATAATCTTCAAATAGAATCTCATAATCTCTAAATTGAATTTTCAAGCCCTAAAATGAAATGCCATAATTTTTTTCATGATCCTCAATTGATTTAACTGATCTTTTGAATACATTCTCACGATCTCTAAATGGACAGTCATGATCTCCAAATACATTAACACAATCACAAAATGCATTCCCATGATCTCCAAATAAGAACCTGCTCATAAAGCCAACAGAAAGCCTCTGTGACAGCCTTTGATCTCTTCCCATGATCTCCAAATAAGAACCTACTCATAAAGCCAGCAAAAAACCTCCATGGCAGCCTTTGATCTCTTCTTGTCCTTCGTAAAGCACTAAGAAAAAGCAAATAATATTATAAGAATGAAAGCAATAATAAACACAAGAATCATAGTGACAACACAACCAATCTCAAATGTAACTATATACCCATTAGTCAATGTAAAAAGCAAAAGTTCATTAATACAATTTTCCATATATGTTGACACATGTTTCATTTAAATGTGGTCATTTAACTTAATCAAAACTTTATCATTAGTTAATATATATATATATATATATATATCACTAAGGTTGTGTATAAAGATTTGATTTACCTATATGTCTCCTTTAAATATGATCAATTATTGTTGTATACATACTTTCATTAAGCTTAATTTCATTCAAGTAATTCCGAACTTTATAAGTACACACCGTTAAGTTTTTAACTCTATTCAATATCCATACTACAACCTTTACAATATTCTCAATGCCCAAACTAGATACTATAACCCACTCCACTCAGTTGTTGATTATTAAGATTAAACATATACTCAATACTTAAATTAATATATGTCTTTTTATAAAACCAATCCACCATCTTTACTTTCTTTCAATCATTATACTCAAAATCACACATTTTAATTCAATAGCCTACCAACTTATAAAAATAACTTATAATATATAAATTTTGATCAATCTATTATGTTAGATTTCGAACTGATATCTTATTTGAATCATATATATAATCCTATATTCAAGTTTAAATCACTCAAACTACAATTCTCTTTCCCCATTTCAAGATCAAAGAATATTTGACATTTACTCAACTATCATACTAAATCATAGCAATTAATCCAATCTATTAAATTTATTATGTCGTACAATTACTAACTCATTTGATTTTGACAGGTCAAATACAGAGTATGAATATAAGTATAAAGGAATATGAATGTGATTTGACTATAATCCTTTGTTCTTTAAAAGTTTGATATTCAATACATAATTTATCATGATTTCAATTTATCATATTGAAATCTCACTAAAAAACCATACTCAAACTCAAACTCAACTTTTGCAATTTTCCTTATCACTATGCTCGAATTCTCAATTTTGATTATTATTTTATCTCCATTAATAATGTCTTTACGATTAATTATAATAATGATATCAAATGTCAATTACATCTCTATAAATTTTATAATTATTAGATCCAAATTATTTAAGTCCCCAAACAATATTTCTCTTTAATCATATGCATAACTTAATAAAATGACATTATAAGTCTCTAATCCGTACATTAACTCCTAACCAATTTTTAATATTATCAACCAATAATTATGTAAAATTTAATCTCCAAAAATATTCTTAATTTGAATTCAAAGTATTACTATAAATCCCATAAAAAATATTATTTTAGTGACTTCAAAACTTCAAATTTTTGTAAGTATAGACTAATACTAAGATAATTATTTTTAACAAATGTGATGAAATAAAATAAATTTTTGATATGATTTAAAAATTATATCTTAACTCTTTTAATTACTTAAATTAATAATCAGTAAAATACATATCAGAAAAACAGAGAAACTTTCCGTTTTTTTAAATAAATTGGATCAACGGAAAGTTTTTTCCATTCCTAAAAAATAGCAATAAAGCAAAATTAAATAATATATTTAATAAATATATTCCGGCTCATTATGTATGAGAGTTGAAGTAATTTTATCTTTTAGCTTTGTATTTAGCTAGAATAATTTTATTTTCAGGTTATCTAAAAACACATCATTGTAGCAGCATGATAAAAACCCAGATGGTTTCCAAACAAAGATAACGTCCCTGGAGTCCAAAAATATGGCACCTCCAAACTAAAGATTTTTTCCATAAACCTTGTTGCAATGGAAACTTCCAAGCAAAAACAATAGAAAACAAAGAATTAATTTGTTCATTTGTAAAATGATTTCACGTTTGTTTAATTATTAAAAAAAATTTAAAAATGAAGAAGAAAAATAACCAACAAAAATAATAGAGATCCAAGCATAGAGAACGGAGAAATATTTTGAAGAAAAAGAAATGATAAACTAAAGAAAACAAAGGAGATTTGTGAAGTTGAAAAGATTTAACTTTCAAGAGGGAAAGATTTGACCATATTAACTTCACTTTTCTGGGTAAATGATTAACTAAAGCTAAAACTTCAAATTTTCTTGATTAATAAGTTGCAATGAGAACAGAAATGTTTACATGAATGTTCTCAAGAGAATAAAGGATTAGAGGGAGGGTGTTACCATGTTAAGAATTCTACGAAGAAACAATTGAAAGAAAAAAAGAGAGAGGGAAAAAAAAAAGAGAGGAGTATAGTCATTTTGAGAGTTATCACTATCAACTTTGAGATTTGATGTGACGTGACTTTATGAGAGTTCCAGTGTTCAAAAGCATCTAAGTGACTTTTCTTAGCATTATTCTATAGTATAACGCACAAAAAAAATTGGGAAATTTAATCTCTTTTCTCTTTGCCGCTAAAAATTAAGCGCTAAATTTTTTTAAATTTTTACGTTTTCTTTTCTTTAACTTTAATAATTGAGCACTATAGATTTTTAAAATTTTAAACTTTCTTTGTTTTGCGCTGAAAATTGAGAGTTATATTGACCCATATTTTACTTTTTTATTTTTCTTTGCCATTGTAAATTTTGGAGTAGTCATTATTTTTTGATAATAATAAACAATGAAATTATATTATCCAACCACATAATTAAAACATTATCAATTTATGATTTTTAATATCATACTTGCAGATATATTTGAATTTAGTAATTTATTTACTCATAATAAATATAATCAAAGTCCATATTCTCTTTAATTTAATTGGACAATAAGATATTACTTTTGGTGTTAAATGGAACTCATTTGAAGATTATGACATAATCTCCTATGTGGATCCTCAAATTCATTTAGGAATATAGTCACATTAAATTTTGGAATTACATGTATATTTTTGTGAATAGAATAATTTCAATAGATTCCAACTCCAAATCACTAATGGCATTGAATTACAAAATTTCTTTCAATTATGGAAAAAAGATTTGACATGTAACATGGCAATTAACTCATCTTCTTAGTTTACTTTTCCGATTAAAGAATATAATTACTTAAATATTCCAAAACTTTTCTTATTCATATATCGATTTATGTAATAAGGATTTTACTTTAGTAGCTTTCACATAATGATTTAATATAAATTTTAACTAAAGATTTACAAATTCATTAATGTCATTTATTATAAAAGTATATTACTTCAATATACACATGTCTTCTTTGTATATAATATTAATATTACTCACGTAGGTATCTCCTTTAAATATTATCATAACCTTTTAAAGTTTATCTATCACTTCTTCATACTATTAATGTAATGTCTATTGATCATATACCTATACATATCTCATTTAAATATAATAACTTATTAATTTAATCTAATTAAAACACGGTTCATTAATTCATATCACTATATTATTTGCAACTGTGCATATATCCGAATTCTAGGCTAATGTCCTTTTTTAATGTGAGTAGTTTCTAATACTTCTTACTACTAATGTCATGTTGCACACGTCTTCTTATTTTCATATATTATTTCTTTATTCATCACTGCTTAATCATATACACATCTTTCATGGATATAATCTTGAATTGATTTTAAATTTCGTTCATCACTTGTTCATATTAATAATGTAATGTCTAATCATCTTATGGCTAAACATGTCTCCTTTAAATATGATCATTAACCAAATCAAAATGCGGTTCATTATCATTAAGTCATTTGTAATTGTGCAAATATCTAATTTTGATCCATGTACCCTTTAAATATGAATACTTACTAATGCTTCCTACTACTAATGTCATGTTCACATATCTTATTCTTAGACATGTCTTCTTAATTTATAAGTTATTTCTTCATTCATCATGCATATTACAAAATGAAATAAAACTCTTATATTGCTAACTATAAAGTACACCAGTAATTTATCTTAATCCATGAATTTTTTCCAATTAATCCAATCTATCATATTTATTATGTCGTACACTTATAAACTCATTTGATTTTGATAGATCAAGTATAGAGTATGAATATAAGCATCAAGGAATATAAATGAGATTTGTTAAAAAGTTTGATATTCAATACATAATTTACCATGATCTCGATTTATCACGTTGAAGTCTAACTCAAAAACTGTGCTCAAAATCAACTTCAGAAATTCTCCTTATCATTATGCTCGAATTTTTAGTTTTGATTATCATTTTATCTCCATTAATAATGTCTTTACAATTGATGATATAAAATGTTAAGTACATCAAATTTTATAACTATTAGATCCAAATTATTCAACTCCCTAAGCAAAAGACTTGATAAAATAAACTCATAATCATATAGTTGAGTTCATAGTGGCATAAGAAGTCTCCTGTCTCTGCATTAACTCCTAACCGATTTTTAATATTATCAGACCAATAATTATATATAATTTAATCTTCTAAAATATTCTCAATTTGAATCACATACTATTATTATAAATTCCATAACAAATGTTATTTAAGTCACTCCAAAACTTCTTACTTTTGTAAATTTAGACTGATACTAAAATACTTATTTTTATCAAATGTTATCAAATTAAATAACTTTTTTATTTAATATAGAATTAAAAATTATGTCTCCCCTCTTTTAATTACTTAAATTACCATTCAACAAAATACATATTAACAAAACAAAGTAACTTTCCTCTTTTTTTCAAAAAAATTTAAATTGATAAATTTTTTCTATAAATTTTTTAATTTAAATAATATTACTTTTTTTCGATCATAATCACAACGATTGTATTTATTTGAAACAAAATTTCTTACAATCATTATCTATTCACAAACATTCAATTAATTGAATAAATTAATTGACAAAAATAAATTAATTGACAATTAACAATTACAATGAATAGATAATGGTTGTGAATAAATTGACAATTGTAATTAATGGATATAAGTACCCTGCAACTTACTGTATGACAAGCTGGATGGCAATTAGTCATTGCAAGTTGCAGGCTACTTGTCAATTAAGTTGACAATTGAAAAGATTGACAATTGCAAGTTTCTGACATCTTTGTATTTTATAATGGGGGAGAAACCGGATACTTGCAGCTTACTTGCCTCTTTTTTTAAGTCGCTGACTGAAGTCATCACCATCATTTGATGGCAACCATAAACATGTCCTCCTCTTTTTCCAATCTTTTCACCCAAAAATTTTAACCCCAAAAAGAAAAGAAAAGAACATCCTTTTGCCTCTTGGTAAATAAAACAATCCATTTCAGTAAATATTGTTATATTTCCATAAAATATTTTTTGGTAAATTTAGCTGAATGGTTTGGTCAACCTCAATCCTTCGAGGACTTATTCCCACTTCCCCGCTCTTGCTAAGACAGATCGGGAGAACATAGCTCAGGTTATTATCCAAGCTGATTGGCAAAGGTCTGAGAATGGCTATCTTAAATTCAAATGTTGATGGCTCCTCTAAAGGTAAATCGGGACATACTGGAATTGGTGGGGATTTTGAAGGATCATAATGGTGTTACCAAAGTCAAGTTTTCTAAATCTTGGGTTCTGGTTGATTTGCTAGCCTCGACTTTCGTTGTATGCCTTGTTGAACTTTTGTTCTTTGGTAGCAGTTTGAATTAATTTTCTGCTCTTGTTTTTCAAAAAAATAATTTGTTCGTAAATTATGTTTGGAAATTTAGCCTTATTTCTCAATTTTTAGTTAGTATTCTTTGTTATTATAAAGGATTTAATTAAGAAGTTTTGTGGTTGTTTTTCTACTTTTTTGGAACAGATTTGCACATATTCTTTTGGATGGAATTGAGGTTGAATTTCTTTTGTTTCTCTTTTACAAAATTTTTAATTTTTAAGAATATAAATAAAGTCAATTTTGTATTTAAAAGAATATATATATATATATATATATATATATATGAAAATCCATGTGTGGAATTCCACATGGTCATGTTGAATTAAGTCAAAAGCCATGTGGGTTACAAATCATAGGTTAACGATGAGTTAACATTGCATGCAGTTCACACTTTAAAATTCGTCCAACATAATCCTGATTTGAATCAAATTGTAAATGTTTGATTTTTAATTGAGCACTTTTGAAGGTTTTAATCCTTAATTGAGCAAACCAGTAAACGTTTGATCCTAAATTGAGTTTTTAGCCTAAGGATTTTTTTTTTAGATTTATTAGAAGTGTTTTTATTTTCAATGGATATATCAGAGAGGTGTAAAATTTTTTTGGCAGAAGAATTGTAAAAGTTAAAAATTCCTACACGTTATTTCTTTTCTTTTTCTCTTTTATTTTCATTTTTAAAATGCCAGGCTATTTTTTTACTTACAATTGTCCTAATAAATTCCACTTCAGCAATAAAAAGTTAACCAATGCATGAAAACTGTGAGTGTAGCTCACTCTCTCACTTCCATCTAAATTTACTTTTAATTATGTCAAATAAAAAATGTTTGATCTTTAATTGAGTATTTTTAAAGGTTTAATCCTTAATTGAGTATACCCGCAAATGTTTGACCATAAATTGAGTTTTTAACCTATAATAGGCTTAAAAGAGTTGTTAAAAGCTAACCTAAACTCAAAAAATTCACCCGATTGACCTAAACTTGAAATTCACCCAACCTGATTTGATAAAAAAAAAGTCAGTGATCTAAATCCATCCGATTTGAAATCCAATAGACTCGAAATCCGATGGTTTCGAAATCTGATTGACCGAAGAGACTAGTGGAATAATTTTATATTATATGTCTTCTTAAACTTCAAATTTAATCAATAAATTTGATCAAGAAAATAAAAATAAATAATTTATTAAATTTTAATCAAAATGAATTAAAAAATATTTTCATAATTAAATTTTCTACTTTTATTTTTATGATATTTTAAATTTCATTAATTTACATATTATTACTTAATTTTAATAAGAGCAAATAACACCATTGATCCTTAGAGTTTAATCCAAATTCTATCTTAGCCTCTAAAGTTTAAAACGTTCTATTTTGATTTCTACAGCGTAAAAGTCAAATCATTTTGGTAGATGTCTTTCACATCCAACTATAGCTATGAATAACCTTTTTTTTTTTAATGGCAATTCCAAAAAAAACGTACTTCTACATCAAAAAAGCGTATTCGAAAAAAAGTTTGGAAAAAGAAATGATATTAGGTAGCGTTGAAAGCTTTTTCATTAGCGAAATCTCTTGCTTCGGGTAATTCAAAAAGTTTTTTTTACAGCAAATGAATATTTTTATTTATACTATTTTCCAAGCATTCTACAAGTTGATTAGCCTCTTTTTGTTCATATGCAACTTTTGCTAAAGATACAAGAATGTTTTTGGCTTGCTAAAGATACAAGTATTTGAAGGTACATAAATCTGTAGCATTTAATCATCCCAAAATTATATTTAATATATCTCAAATATTGTTAATCATCTCTAAAATCATACAGTACCCAAAATTAGATTTTGAAAAAAAAAATCAACACCGAGAATACTGTTCTCGAATTTAAATATGTCATATACATATATTTTCATTAAATTTCATCACTACATAGTTCGATATCATTAAGAAAGTTTTTGAAAAAAAATAAAGTTTTATCCCAAAATTATATTTATCATCCCCAAAATATAATTTTGAAGAAACAAAATCAACCCCAATAATAAACTTCTCGAACTTAGATATACCATATTCGTTAAAGTTCATCATTCCATTATTCAATCAATATCATCAAAAAATTTTGTGAAAAAAAATAATAAAATGTTCATCCTCAAAATTATATTCATCATCCTCCAAATTGAGGTATTCATCCCAAAATAATTCAGTCCTCATCCCCAATATAGAATTTAGTAAAAACAATTTAACCTCAAGAGTACACTTCCCGGATTTAGATATGTTATATACATATATTTTTATTAAATTTCATCACTTCCATGGTCTAATATGATTAAAGAAATTTTTCATTAAAAAGGTTTATCCCCAAAATTATATTTATCATCTCCCAAATAGTATTAACCATCCCCAAATCATATGATCTTCCTCCCCAAAATAGAATTTTGAAAAGAAAAAAATCAACCTCAATTATAAACTTCCCGAACTTAGATATGTTATATTCATTATAGTTCATCATTCAATTGTTCAATATAATCAAAAAAGCTTGAGGAAAAAAAATAAATAAAAGGTTCAGGATGTTTTATTCTCAACACTGATGGAGCTTTTAAAACAGGTTCAAGAGTGGCATCTGTGGGGGGATTGATTCGAGATTGGAATGGCCGGTGGGTGAAAGGTTTTACACTTCAGATAGGTCCTTCAGATAGTTTATCAATGGAAGTATGGGGAGTCAGAGCAGGACTTTTCTTAGCGAAACAGTTGGAATTAAATAGGATTATTATGGAGTTAGATGCAGCTGTTGTGGTTCAATTCCTTGAGGATGAAATTCCTTCATCTCATCCTTATTTGGGCCTGGTTCATGATGCTATTGCTCTTATTAGAGAAAGTTGGGTGGTGGAAGTGAGCCATATTTATAGAGAGGGCAACAGTTGCGTAGATTTTCTTGCCAACTTGACTCAAACAGTGCAAAGAGGGACTTGGATCCTTGATGACCGACCTGTGGGTTTGATATGATTATTGGACAATGATCTTAATGAGTCTCCTGTCATGAGATTGTAAGCCTTTGAGGTATCTTATTCACCAAAAAATAAATAAATAAAAGGTTTATCCCCAAAATAATATCTATCATTCCCCCAAATTGAGGTATTAATCCCCAAAACGATAGGATCTACATCTTCAATATAAAAAAGTTCAACCCTAGGAATACATATCCCAAACTTAGATATATCATATGCGTATATTTTCATTAAATTTCATCACTCCATGGTTCAATATCATTAAGTTTTTGAAAAATAAAAAATTAAGGTCCATCCCAAAATTATATGTATAAGCATCATCCCTAAATAGTGTTAATTAACCCAAAACCATATGCTCTTCATTCCAAAATAGAATTATGAAAGTGAAAAATAAAATCAACCCTAATAATATACTTCCCGAACCTAGTGTAGACACCAAATAATTTTCAAAGCCCATAATTATTTTTATTTAGTTTTTTTGTTTATCCAATTGATTTAATAGAATAAACATTTGGACTTGGTTTATAAATTGAAACCAACTTCAATCAAGCTAAATTTAAAAACCCAATACTACGGCCCAACTATACTAAGAAACCCTAAAAATTTCTTATATAAAAAGGTCTTCACAATTGTGGCAAAACATTAGAAGTTTTCATTTAAAAGTAAGACTCTCCATACTCCAAGTTCTCCTAGCTATCTCCCTTTCTCCAAATTAAATCCAAGCACCCGAGAAGGTTAGTAAGGGATCTCAAGCTTCAAACCTTCCTTTGAAGATCTACACGAAGATCTACTCAAATCCATCTATTGTTCGTAAACAAGCTTTTGGCCTACAAAGACTCATCTCCATTCTTGTTTGAGATCAAGCTATTTCAAGCCCTCAAGTCACTTTTGTTTTAGAGAGTAAATCAGAGATTTTTATAGAGAATTATACTCATTTTATATTTAATATAAAATTGAATTTGTTGTTTTATTTTGGTATTTGATATTCAGAACCAAAATTTGTGTGTACACCTAGATATGCCATATTAATTGAAGTTCATCATTCCATTATTCAAGCAATATCATTAAAAAATTGTGTGAAAAAAAATTAAAGTTTCATTCCAAAATTATATTCATAATCCCCAAATTGAGGTATTCATTTCCAAAGCAGTATAGTCTTCATCCCAATTTATAATTACTTCATTATTGTTGAAAATAATTTATAATGACTTCATTATTGTTGAAAATGAGTGACGCCCAAATAGAATATAGCAGTAAAAATAAGAGATGATGGGGCTATAAGTCGAGGGTTAAAAAAAATTACTAATCAAAATTTAAAAAAAAAGTTATTTAAAACTAAAAAAGAAAAAAAAGAAAATTTAAAATTAAAATGATATAACCGTCTAACCATGATGTCCGTACGAAAGAACAAGTACATATATGGTTTTTAGAATGCATGCAGATAATTAAGTTAAATAATACCACTACTATATGTTTAAGGATAGGAACCAGCTGGTAGCTGCAGACACATTAACCTGTTGTGTTTCCTTTTAGACAAAAAAAATAAATCAGGAACGTTCCAGTCAGCATCTTAGAGATAGTGCGCAACAGAGCAGCCATCTTTAAAAGCCTCAGGCATCTCTCTCACTAGGGAAGATCTCTTCGAAGCTTTCATACGTAGATGTATCTGAACTCAATTTGTTTTGGATTATGTGGTTCCTTCAAGTCTTCGCTTAAAACAAATTCGGTAGCCTAAATTCTCCAGCCTGATTCCTTTTTTGGCCCACCAAAATTTGTTATCTGATTCCAAACAGATGCTACATTCCATTGTGCTTGATCATGTCCCTTGCCCTTGATTCAGTCAAGTCTTCAATATTCGTGACAGATAAGGTACTCTACCATTGGATTATAACCTAAATATTTTGAAAATACTTGCGTCAATTAAGAAGATGAATAAAGTTATAGATAAATCCTCGAGGAGAAAAGGAAAAACCCCAATTTGCCAGTATCTTTCAGATAGTTATTATGATATTATAAGTCAGTAACATATCAAGATTCGGATACAATATTACTTGAATTAAGAAAAGGTAAAAGTAACCCGCAGGTCCCTCTACTATAGGAAAATGTTCAATTTAGTCCATACACTACAATTTGGGTCAATTTAGTCCCTCTATTATCAAAAATTGAACAAAT
Source organism: Microcos paniculata (assembly GCA_030664755.1). NCBI lineage: Eukaryota > Viridiplantae > Streptophyta > Magnoliopsida > Malvales > Malvaceae > Microcos > Microcos paniculata. The sequence continues at coordinate 24,201,478 of CP131461.1, forward strand.
TAGTCCTTATTATTAAAAAAAGTCAACTTTGGTAAAAGTACCCGCAGGTCCCTCTACTATAGGAAAATGTTCAATCTAATCCCTATACTATAATTTGGGTCAATTTAGTCCCTCTATTATCAGAAATTGAACAAATTAGTTCTTATTATTAAAAAAAGTCAACTTTTACTATTAAAATTGATGACGTGGCAGTGCCACATCATCACAGTGCTGACATGTCATTGTCACGCAATCACAAATGCTGACATGGCATGCCACGTCAGAAATGTTAATTAATAAAATTTTTAGAAGGACTAATTTGTTTAATTGCAAATAGTATACGGACTAAATTGAACAAATTTATATAGTACAGGGATTAAATTGGATAAAAATATAAAATATAGGGACTTACTAGAAACTTTAACAGCAATACTTGAAAATTTTTTCTAAAGTTATGTACAAATTTATATAGTATACAATTATTAATTGAATGTGTTTTTACATAATTAATGGTAGGAAGAAAGTGAAAATAAATTAATAAATCAAAAGTGTATACCATATTTTTTTATTATAAAATGTTAAACATTGATTAGTAATTATATGAAGAAAAAAATTCAATATTATATAAATTGACACTAGTTCTAAAAATTTTTGTTTAATTTTTACTTATTTAAAAGTTAATTTTCATACATTTAAAATATAAAATTATTAAAATTAAAGAAAATTGTATTTAAATTCAAATGTAACTTTATTTAATTTTTAATAGTTTTATATGTAGAATTTATTAAAAAATTGATTGCTAGAAAAATAAAATCTAAACAAATATTTTTATAGCACATATCTATTTATATAATATAATATTGAACAATTTTTCTTAAATTATTGTAAGTAGATATAATTATTATTTAAGATATTTTTATGTAATGAATTATAGGAAGAAAGTAAAAATAAATAAGAAACCTAAATGATTATGTATATACTTTGAATATGATTATAATAAACAATAATTTTTTAATTTTTTTTTATAAAAGCACTCCACATGCCTTCTATTTGAAAAATAAAAACTAAACAAATATTTTTAAAACATGTGCCTCTTTATATAATACTAAATACTTTTTCTTCGTATAATTAGTAACCAATGTTCAATTTTTTATAATAAAAAAATATAATACGATATAATACTTTTGATTTATTAATTTATTTCCACTTTCTATCATTAATTATATAAAAACACATTCAATTAATAATTCTATACTATATCAATTTGTATATAATTTTAGAAAAAATTTTCAATTATTGATGTTAAAGTTTCTAGTAAGTCTTTATACTATATATTTTTGTTCAATTTAATCCTTATACTATATAAATTTGTTCAATTTAGTCCCTATATTATTTGTAATTATACAAATCAGTCCTTCTAAAATTTTTTTCATTAACCTTTCTGACGTGGCATGCCACGTCAGCATTTGTGATAACGTGGTCATGAAACGTTAGCACTGTGATGATGTGGCACTGTCACGTCATCAATTTTAATAGTAAAAGTTGACGTTTTTAATAATAAGGACTAATTTGTTCAATTTCTGATAGTAGAGGGACTAAATTGACCCAAATTATAGTACAGGGACTGAATTGAATATTTTTCTATAATAGAGGGACTTGTGGGGTACTTTTACCATTAAGAAAATAGATAAACTTATCCATTGAGTCAATTGGTCTTTGAAAAGATTTTTTTTTTTAAATAAGAAAAAACCCAATTTGAGAAGGCTCCTCTACAATGGGAGGAGGTTAAAGCAAAATTATTGTCCTTTGTCAACCAGGCTCTAGAGGAGGGAAAATTCACAGATGAATTAGCTAGAGCTTACATCGTCTTGATCCCGAAAAATGAGAGTCCAAGCTCCATGGCGGATGATCCCTCTCATTTACTGTTTTGCCAATGGGCTCATGTGGTCCTATGGAAATTGAATGCAAGTCCCGGTAGAAGATGAGTAGTATATTAAATTCACAGGCACAAACAATTGACAGTAAAGTCACAGTGACAGCTTTACAAGTGTACAAATAGAAAACACACTTGGAAAAAACTTCCTTAATTATTAGTACTGCAAGCTAGCAAACTTGGAAACCACAAGATAAAATCATATTTAAAGGATCAAAACTACCTATTACTCTATGTCATCAGTATAAGGCCGGGTCTGGGCAAATTTCCATTTTCTTCTTGCCTTTGGAGGACTTGGATGGAGCAGTCATTTTTGAGGAACCACCACCACCCAGTTTGCCGGAAGCTTCAGGGGAAATGGAAAGTGAGGACAAGGATTTAGCAATGGCATCAACCATCATTGTCTTCACCAGCTTTCTTTTCGCTGGAAACACACTTCCTTTCTTCTCTTGAAACCCTTTGTTAATATTGGCCCCGGAACCCTCCTGCCTTGACTTAAGATCCTCTTCTTTTCCTGTCTCTGCCTCTGGCGCCCAGACATTTTCTCCGCCTTGGTTTAGCCTGAATGCCATCTCTCTGCTCTGCTCTGCTCTGCTCTGCTGTCTCCCACTTTTCTCACAAATTCTTTTCAAGCGTCAGATATGTGTTGATCTGGGTTGTGGGAGTGAAGTTTAGAGGGGGTATTTAAATAAAATGTGGGAGGGAGACTGGAGAGCAAGTGGGAGGGGAACAGTGGGAAAACGTGCAGGCTAAGAATCATCTGATTAAATTTGGTCAGACACACTTCAACCAAAAATAAACGTTGATCTGACACGTGTAGCTAATATCAAAGATACACTTCAGATTCAGAGAGAGAGAGAGAGACAGAGAGAGAGGATGTTGTGTTTCACTGTCAAAGACAGTTAGACTTGTTTTCTCATCTGCTCCCCTTATGTCACAAGTTAAAAAACTCCTACTATAAGGATTAAAGAGGCAAAACAGAATCTTTGTTTGGGTTCTTTTCCTTATTGTTTTCACACTTTTTCATCAATCCCACCTTAAAAAAAATGTTAGTAGTAATATTTTTGTGATTCGGTAAATGTAGCAAACTGTATTAGTACTAGAATAAAGATTGTCAGAAATTGAATCATAATCTTTAAATTTGGAATCTAACGTTCTATTAAAAGATGACCGAATTGTTTGAGAGAGAAAAAAAAAAAAAAGAAAAGAAAGAAACTTTTTCTTAAGAGCAAACAACTCAATTCCGCACTGCAATTAATCAGTTACTATTAGTAGCTTACTTTGAAAGCTACACGGATTCTTATTGTGTAACTCCCAAGTAAAGCTTTGGGGACTTAGAATATTTCATAGCAGTTTCAACATTTCATATTTCCAAGCTATCAGCAGCTTTAAGCGGGTCCGTTAATTTTTACTGTACGTACGCCCGATCCTATCATCACCGATAAAAAGGATGATTATTCTTTCACCTCAAAAGGGGTACTAAGTGGTTGCTCCAATAAGACACAAAAGAAGGTTAATCAGAATTTCACCATGGCATGATTAAGTGAAACATTACTAAATCCCATGCCCACCTATGATTTTATTTTTTGTTCCTTGTTGGATTGAAGATTATGCCCAAATTTGTTCACGTTGATGATAGGATATTAAAAACACATGGACAAAAGAAAGGCTCAACCATTAGCTTATGTTTGGTAGAAGGGAAGGAAATAATAAGGAAAAGAAATAGGTGAGGAAAAGAAATAAGTAGGGAAAGGAAATAAATTTATATTTTCTTTATCATGTTTGGTAGTAAGGAAAGAAATAAGAAGGAAAGAAAAAAATTATTATTTCCTTTGTTTGGTATAACTAAGAAATAGGAAAGAAAGAAAATTTATTTTAATTAATATGACCATTTTACCATTGTTTACTCTTTAGTTAAAAATTCACTTTCAATATCTTTTACTTGTAATTGTAAATTTTGTAATTAGAAATAAATTTTAAGGGTGTAATAGTCATTTCTATTTGTTAGATTCAACAACCACTTTCTTTCCCTCCTATTTCCTCTCAATTTGGAAGGAAATGATTTCTAAGGAAATTGATTCTTTTATTTCTTTCCTATTTCTTTCTTTAGGTGTATTTCTATCCTACCAAACAAAGAAAAGTTGTATTTCCTCACTCACTTTCTTTCCACACTCTTTCTTTCCTCCCTATTTCCTTCATACCAAATACAGTGTTAGTCTACACGTAAAATCTTTTTGCTTCGTATGTAAAGAAGCAAATCAAATCAAATCATGAGGGCCCCCTCCCACAAGCATTTTTCTCACATGCCAATCAGGTTATCATATCATTCATCCCGAATCCGTCTCAAATCTTTGTGTAATTTCAATGATTTCAAATGGGTTCCGTCCCATTTTTGCCACAGTACTATTCCTGTTTTGTACCTGTATGAAATTAAATTCACAAGAAGTAAATAATCAAAGAACAATTCTGAAATTTCACATAATCGTCAGTGATAATCTACGAGTAACCAAGATTCATTCAATCTCTAACAGACACTTCGCTTTGCTTCAGGTATATCTTATGTACATCCACACGGCCACACAATACAACGCACTTCGAATACTATTAATTTAATTTAGTTAAGAAATCGTATAAGTCAGTTCTTATTTTATGTACGGAATTAACTTGAAAATGATCTTCGGATTCATTTAATGAGGACCAATTTAAATTGTACTCTCCTTTTTCATTTTTCATTTTTCATTTTTCATTTTTCCTTTTTACCCTTTTTGGTGGTCAAATCAACAATTTGAAAGAAGATAGCCTGAAAGACAAGTGTAAACATGACTAATACGAAGTGATACCCTCAAAGTCTAAATCTCTCATCATATGCATGCATGCATTAAACTTTGCGTCTAGAAAAGATATCACCGTAACTTGTCAGCGCCGGTAATTTTTTCCCCTCTTAATCATCAACAGAGCACTTTCGATCTCTGTAAAAGTTCATGACTACTCTCAAATTAATATTCATCGGCAACATAGATTTTTCAGATACAGAGAATGTTGTTAATTTGGGCCTTTAATGATGAATGGCTAGTTTTAAGTTAGACTTCTATTCTCTCTGGCTCTGTCTCAAAAAGTGGGTACAGATTCAGTGTTCCTTGAATATATGATATTAATTAATTAAAAGTACAAGCAAATAAATTAGATTTTTTATTTTATTTTTTGCAGTAAAGGAAAATGGGCCTAGAGCCCTAGACTAGCTCCAAGCATCATCGCTCCGCTTCTATTAACTTAAGGCAATCGTTGGATTAAAGCAGTATTAAAGTTTTAAGCTCTGATTTGAAATCACTTAGAATGATTCTTTGTGGTGCCTTTCGGTGTTTTTCTCCATATGGGAAAGCTTCGAATTAATTAATTAAATTAAAATACGCCATAATTGATACAGTAGGTGGACGAAAGCAGCACCACGTCAGTCGTTGAATGAGAGAGAGTGAGATCAGACTAAGAGGCTTCTTCCATGAGAATTATATCACCGACAATTATTTTTTCTAACAATCTTATAATTAATCAATTATAATAAAGAATTATATGAAAGCTCAAACCACATTTATAAGCAGTAGATATATTTTTACATAATTTTTTTTGTAATTAGATAATTAAAAAATTATAAAAAAATAATTAGAAGTGATATGCATCCAACTCGATAAACTAATAAGCCCTTAACACATACCAATTTAATCTGCTTTTTTAGACAAAAGACCAAAATATTATTCTTTTAAGCACTGTTTGTTTGTTTGTTTTCCTTTTTTATACCATCTCTCTTTTATCACAAATAGTAGATGACTGAATCATGAAACTTAAATTTTGTTTGTGGGTTTTGGGAGTTCAATAGTGTTTCCATCTAAGGAGGTCTTTTTACAACGGTGAAAAGTGTGAGAAGGGAGAGTTCAGAGTCATTTGGGATTTCAGACAATTGACTCAGAATTGTCCTTGTCCCATGAGCCATGATTGACAATTCCTTTTTAATCTTTTCACTTTTATTGTTTTTTTGGATAAATAAAGTTTTTGTTTATCCCAATTCCCAAAGCAGCAGAAGCTGCTACCAGTTACAAGCTTTTAAGCACTGTTTGTGGCACTTTCAACTTGAGTACAGCTTGAAAAAGAAAACATACAAACAACAAACATACAATTAACTAGATTTTAAACAAGGAATGTCTAGATTCCAGTTAGCACACAAAGCTAGATTCACAGGATCCCTTGCTATATTATCCAAACAGTGCAGTTTATATATGATAGAATCACCAATCAACCCGAAAATCTTCTCAGCTGATCTGACCTTTTTCCCAAACAACCTGATATTTCTTTCACTCCAAGTCTAGTAGCAGAATGCATTGAAAGCAAGTTTCAAAACAATAGTCAGCAAAGCTTTACCTTTTAATTTGCCAATTGCCCAATTCAATTCCATGCCTCAATCTCCTGGCATTCGAGATAAGCCACATGATGTCAGAATCTTGTCCCAAATTTGCCTAGAATACTCACAAGTGAAAAAGAGGTGGTTTCTATTTTCTACATGTTGCTAGTTACATAACAGACAAGTTATAGAATTCAAAACTATGCCCCATGAGGCAAGTAGTTCCCTTGTAGGTAATCTGTCTTGCAAAACCATCCAAAGGAGTTTTTAGGAATATGATGCTGGTATCAAATTAACCTTTGCCAAGGTACAGTGCTGCCTTATACACACTACCAGATATCTTCCAAGTACCATAACCTAGGATGAAAATACTTGCTAGGCTCCTTAGCTCTAACAATTTAGCTCTAACAATTGCTTCAAACTCCAACTATATCTCTGTAAACATGGGATTTGCAAAACCTGCCGCCCTTTCAAAATATACTCATTCACCCAAGCTACCCAAATAGAATCTGCTTTTATGTATAATGACCACAAATTTTTTAAAATACAAGCATTGTTGCACAAACTAATCCCCTTAAATCCCAAACCACCTTTAGACTTAGGGTGACAAATCTGTTTCCAACCAATCCCTCCTCTCCCAGATCCTTCATTCCCTTTCCTTGTTAATTTTATCCCCACAATAATCTTTTTTTTTTTTTTACTATATTTGCTAGAGGGAAAAGGGTAGAGACAAATCAATACTTATAAAATATTCAACGAAAAAAAAAATTTTAAAGGAATTAAAAAAATTGTGTGATTCCTGAAGGATGATGCAGACAGGCCAAAATAGCGTCTCTGCTTTTGCACTGGCGGCTGGCCAAGAAACCTGGGCGCCCACCCAGTCACCGTCCTCCGAGTTACGGCCCTTTCAGTTTTTGCCTTTCTTTGTTCTTTTGGGGCTTATTTCAGAGGAAAAAACTCATTTATCTTGAAGATAAAAATCTAATGGAGAAAGAATTGAGAAAGTAAAGAAAAGGGTGCCATTTCTTGTTTCTTCATTGTTATTGTTCTGAAGGAAGCTGGAACTCCCTGGACCCCTGATTGGATCAGGATCTTATAGCCCTGGGTTTTTGTTCACCGCCCTGTCTATTGAAATGAATGCAAGTTACTGCGCACCAGGCTTGATCCGGGAGGTCTAGTCCCTATTCCCCATAGAAGACTTGCTGTCTGCTTAGCAAACTAATATAGAAGGCTAAATGAAACGAGGTCTCTGTGAATGAATCTTCCCCTTCCCCACGCCCATGGTCCCATCCCTTTACCCAAAATGAAAAAAAGAGAACAGAACAGAACAAAACAAAACAAAGAAAAACAGAGTAAACAGTTTTCATTCTCTTTCTATGGTGGTGGATATATTCCAGTACTATGGGGTTTCTGGTATCTGCAAATCATAAATTTCATAGCTTTGAAGAAGAAGAAGGGTAGACAAGCACGGCCGCAACCATCATTAATAAAATAATGATCATCATCATATATATAAAGATATACAAAACAGAGGCTATTACCTAAAAAGTTAGGCCGATGAAAAATGAAAACTGAAAACTGAAAAAGTGAGGAAAAGAAGTACATATAACTATAACATATATTAATAATTATAAACCACACTTGAGAACATAATTATAAAATCTGTAACAGAAAAAACTAACAAGGTTCTATAACATTCGATCATTAGTAGTGGGAAAACCAGATCCTGTTCTCAGATCATTTTAGTACTTGAGAATCTGACATTTTGGTGAAGTTATGGGATTCGGAGTAGGACCCAGATGTAAGAAAAAGAGAACATAAACACTTAACTATACTCTCCAGCATCATTGTCTTGACCAGCTTCCTCTTCTTTGGAAACACACTCCCAGTCTTCTGCTTAAACCGTGGCTCTATCATGACCTTCACCTTATTCATCTCTTCTTCAGCTGAGATCACTCCCCCTTTTGGCTTCCTTTGGCCTTCCATTGAATAGATTTTGACACCCATCTTCTACTCTTGCTCTCACCCTGTCTGTTTCAGACTCTCTCTCTCTCTCTCTCTCTCGCTATTTATTAGAACTCAGTTAAGCTCATATAGAGAGAGATTTTAGGTTGCGTCAATTGTATGGAGAAGTTGGTGGCGGTGTGCTGGGCTTCAGTTTTCCTTCCCCCTTTTTTATTTTTAAAATTTTTTTCCTTTTAAATCACAATTAAAATTGCAAATAATAATACGTCATTACAATATTTTTGTTGTAAAAAGTATGTTAATTAAAATTGACTAAGCAAGAACAAGAAATAAGAATAGGAGAAATTGAGAATTAAAGGAACAAGAGAAAGAGAGAGAGAGAGATGAAATGGAAATAAGATTGAAAGAATTGTAAGTATCATTAGGGAGAATAAATCCCAATTTATAGGCATCAAATGGTAGGCTATACAAGTTGGCAATTTGCACATATTAGCCCCATTATTATCATCACAATAATCATAATTTGGACAATTTGTACAACTTGCATTTGTCCACTTTCATAACCTAATTTGCATAATTTGCATTTGTCCACTTTCATAATAATTTGCACAACTTGCATTTATCCACTTTCATAATACTCCCCCTTGGACAAATGCTACTATTAAAATTGGACGTGTACTGCCTCGTTAAAAACCTTAAGTCGGAAAAACCCAGTGGGAACAAAAACCGAACATAAGGGAAAAAGAGTACAATACAATTAAGTCCGTCTAATATGTCTTCAGGACAATATGTGCTTGTCTTCAAGACAATATAAATGGGCCTACTTCAGTGTCCTGATTGGACGTGCTATTACTGCCTCATTAAAAACCTTAAGCCGGAAAAACCCAGTGGGACAAAAACCGGACAAAAGGAAAAAAGAGTACAGTGCACTTATGTCCATAATCGCTCCCCTTGAGATAAAATAAACTGCTACTTCTGGAGCATCTAAACATTTCCACTTCTGGGGAAATCAATCTTGCATTTTACTGACTCGCCGCATACCAATGCCATAAACTAATTTCTCAAATGTTGATGTTGGCAAAGATTTGGTAAATAAATCTGCAAGATTATCGACGGAGCGAATCTGTTTAACATCAACTTGTCGACTTTCCTGGAGTTCATGAGTATAGAAAAATTTCGGCGAGATGTGCTTGGTCCTATCACCTTTAATATATCCTCCCCTGACTTGTGCAACACAAGCAGCATTATCCTCATAAATTATAGTGGGAGAATCTATCACCGGTTTGAATCCACTAGCATTGTGAATATGTGATATCATAGATCTTAACCAAACACACTCTCTTCCGGCCTCATAGAGGGAAATAATTTCAGAGTGGTTGGAAGATGTAGCAACTAGTGTTTGCTTAGTGGAACGCCAAGAAATGGCTGTATCATTATAGCAAAATAGATAACCGGTTTGGGAGCGAGCTCTGTGCGGATCAGATTTATATCCTGCATCAGCATAACCTACTAAACCAGAGTTAGTAGTATTCTTAGAATAGAATAACCCCAAATCAATGGTTCCTCGGAGATAACGGAAGATATGTTTAATCCCATTCCAATGTCTCCGGGTTGGCTCAGAACTGAAACGTGCCAACAAATTTACCGCAAAAGCGATATCTGGTCTCGTGCACTGTGCCAAGTACATCAAAGCCCCGATTGCATTGAGGTATGGTACTTCAGGACCAAGTATATCCTCACCAGATTCTTTAGGACGAAACGGGTCCTTTTGGGGGTCAAGAGACCTTACAACCATAGGGGTGCTCAATGGGTGAGCCTTGTCCATGTTAAAACGTCTAAGCAATCTTTCAGTGTATGCTGACTGATGGACAAGTATTCCATTCTTATTGTGCTCAAGCTCTAGACCAAGGCATAGTTTGGTTTTACCCAAATCTTTAACCTCAAACTCCTTTTTCAAATATTCAGCAGTTTCAGATAACTCTTCAGGAGTCCCAATTAAATTCATGTCGTCGACATAAACTGCTATAATAGCAAATCCGGTTTCAGATCTTTTAATAAACACGCATGGGCAGATGGGATCATTTATGTACCCTTCCTTAGTCAGGTATTCACTTAAACGTTGGTACCACATGCGGCCGGATTGCTTTAACCCATATAAAGATCTTTGCAACTTTATTGAGAATAAGTTGCGGGGAGTGCATGCTTCAGGCATTTTGAAACCTTCGGGAATTTTCATATAGATATTGGAATCTAATGAACCATATAAGTATGCCGTCACAACGTCCATAAGACGCATTTCAAAATTTTCTTGGGCAACCCAACTTATAAGGAAACGAAAGGTAACTATATCCACTACTGGTGAATATGTTTCATCATAATCTATCCCAGGCTTCTGCGAGAAACCTTGGGCTACGAGTCGGGCTTTATACCTCACGATCTCGTTTCTCTCATTTCGTTTCCGGACAAAGACCCATTTGTATCCAACAGGTTTTACATTGTCGGGGGTTTTAGTAATAGGCCCAAAAACATTACGTTTGGCAAGGGAAGTCAATTCAGCTTGGATTGCTTCCTCCCATTTAGGCCAATCTCGCCTATGACGGCATTCGGTTATGGACCGAGGTTCATAATCATCATTCATAATCTCATGAGCAACTGAGAGAGCAAATGCATCATCGATGATTATCTCATTTCGATCCCATATCTCATTACAATAACTGATGGAAATTTCAGTATTCCCAAGATTGGTGATCTTTTCATGGGTTTGTACCACTTCAGGGGCAATATGCTCATGAACTTGTGCCACTTCAGGGGCAATATGCTCTCTTTGAATATTATGTTGTGCCACTTCAGGAGCAATTTGGTTTCCTCGAGAAAGATTAATAAGCTCATCTGGAGCAGATTCTAAATTCCTCCCCCTTCTTTTTCGAGGAACAGTGTCTTTTGATCCCATCGGTCTACCACGCTTCAGGCGCGGGCCATTTAGATCCATTTCGGGTGGTTCTACAGGAACATCAATCCTAGCTGGAACATTCGCAGCTGGGATGTGAGACTTTGTAACTTTAGCAGTCTCATTAAATGCATCAGGCATTTGATTTGCAATAGCTTGTAAATGGATCAATCGTTGCACCTCATTTTCACATTCAGGTGTTCTTGGGTCAAAATGAGACAAAATTTTCTCATTCCATGAGAAAATCTCGACATTTTTCTGTTTTCCATTTGTGGAAGCTTTTGGTATCCCAAGTGATGGGAATACTGTCTCATCAAAATGACAATCCGCAAATCTAGCGGTAAATAAATCACCCGTCAATGGTTCAAGGAACCGAATAATGGACGGTGAATCAAACCCAACATAAATGCCCAAACGGCGCTGGGGACCTATTTTGGTCCTTTGCGGTGGTGCTACAGGCACTTGTACCGCGCAACCAAAGGTGCGAAGATATGAAATGTCTGGCTCCTGGCCCAAGACTAACTGAAGGGGGGAATATAAATGAGAAGTAGTGGGGCGCAATCTAATTAAAGATACAGCATGTAAAACAGCATGACCCCACGCTGAGGATGGGAGCTTTGTCCTCATCAATAAAGTTCGAGCAATAATCTGAATGCACTTAATCATGGATTCTGCTAATCCATTTTGAGTATGAACATGTGGGACAGGATGTTCAACTTCAATTCCTAATGAAGCGCAATAAGCATCAAAACTCTTTGATGTGAACTCACCAGCATTATCCATTCTTATGCTTTTAATTTGATAATCTGGGAAATGAGCTCGAAGCTTTATTATCTGTCCAAGCAAACGTGCAAAGGCGACGTTGCGCGTTGATAATAGGCAAACATGGGACCATCTGCAGGATGCATCCACTAGTACCATGAAATATCTAAATGGTCCACTTGCAGGCTGAATTGGCCCACAGATATCACCCTGGATTCTTTGCAAGAATGAAGGGGATTCATAATCAACCTTTGTCATGAAAGGTTTAGTAATGAGCTTTCCTTGTGAACAAGATTCACAAATGTAATCTTTGGATAACAACACCTTTGTATCTTTTAAAGGGTGTCCTCGAGTATTTTTAAGGATTCTTCGCATCATTGTTGCTCCTGGATGACCAAGGCGATCATGCCAAAGTCCGAACACATCAGGGTTCACTAGTTTCCAGGGCATCGTAGCATATGATTCTATAGCTCGTATTGGGACATAATATAATCCCATACTAGAAGCTTTCAGCTTCTCATGGATAGTCTTCTGGCCCATCTTGTAGGAAGTGATGCAAAGAAATTCCTTATTTTGCTCATTAATTGTTTCTAGATGGTACCCATTACGGCGTACATCTTTGTAGCTAAGTAGATTTCTTTTTGATCTACCGCTCAACAATGCATCTTCAAGATACAATGTTGTGCCATTTGGCAAAATAACTGTGGCAGTCCCATAGCCATCTATAATATTAACAGGACCAGATATTGTCTGAACATTTGCCTTGCGCAATGTCACATTTGAGAAAAAGTGTTTGCCACAAAGTATAGTATGCGTTGTAGCACTATCAAGCAAACATATATCTTCCTTTTTCTCAATGTGTCCCATTTGCATTTATCTTGACAACTTCAGGTGTCAAGTTCCATAAAATTTGACAAATTAATAATATGATGCAAAATATAAACCAACAAATATGGAATAAAACTCATGATTTTATTGACGACCATATTTATTTAATATCTTCCTTGGTAACATAATTATCCAAGGGTATGGCAAAACATAGATGAAAAACCCTCAGAATCTATTTCTGGGGACTTGTTATTTTCATCAACATTATATAAAGAAATCAGAAACCTCAAAAGGTTTTTCATTGCCAAGAATATGACAGTTTTCATTGACCAAAACCTTATTGATTTCAGCATCAGTCTCAGTTAGGTCAATGGCATGGGTCTCAACATGCTTGCTTTTCTCCTTCTGGGATGCTTGGTATAGATCAACCAAATGTTTGGCCGTACGACAGGTACGTGACCAATGACCAGTCATTCCACAACGATGACAGGTACTATCATCATGCTTCTTCATGGGTTTTTTACCTTTAGGGTTGTGTAGGGAGTTATTTATATTACGGTTAAATCTCCCACCACCCTTACGGAAAAAATTCCCATGCCTGCGCTCACGGCCTCTAGGACGGCCAACATTCTTACTTGAGCCGGCATTTGCTTCAGGAAATGCCTTAGAGCCAGCAGGTCTTAAATCATGATTTTTAAGCAGCAACTCATTTGTTTGTTCTGCAGTCAACAGGACTGAGATCAATTCAGAATATGTTTTAAACTGACGCTGCCGGTATTGCTGTTGCAATACAATATTCGAAGCATGAAAGGTGGAGAATGTTTTCTCTAAAAGCTCAACCTCAGTAAGCTTAACACCACAAAGTTCAAGCCGTGACACAATATCATACAAAGCCGAATTATAATCGGACACGGACTTGAAATCCTGCAACCTCAGATGTTGCCAATCATAGTGTGCTTGAGGGAGGATGACAGTTTTGGTGTGATCATACCGCTCTTTCAATCTTGTCCACAAGATCAAGGGATCTCGGACAGATAGATATTGAACTTTTAGGCTATCACTTAGATGCCGACGGATAAAAATCAAAGCATTTGCCTTATCTTTATCATTAGCATTTCCATTTTCACCAATGGTAGCTGCAAGACCTTGGCCTTGGAGATGCAGTTCAATATCGAGACACCATGACAAGTAGTTATTGCCACTTACATCCAAAATTTGGAATTTGGGCTTTTCAATATTTGCCATAATTCTGAAAAGAATGGTCTCAATTAGTTTGACAACTTCTGGTGTCAAAAATGTTTAGAAGGAAATCTTTACACAATGAAAATTAAAATTATCTTGTGTATAGAAAATAAATTTTGTATGAAATCAAACCTTCAGAACTTACCAAACTTCAAACTTGCTTTACTTTAGAACACTCGTGCTGATAACGTGTTGTAAAAAGTATGTTAATTAAAATTGACTAAGCAAGAACAAGAAATAAGAATAGGAGAAATTGAGAATTAAAGGAACAAGAGAAAGAGAGAGAGAGAGATGAAATGGAAATAAGATTGAAGGAATTGTAAGTATCATTAGGGAGAATAAATCCCAATTTATAGGCATCAAATGGTAGGCTATACAAGTTGGCAATTTGCACATATTAGCCCCATTATTATCATCACAATAATCATAATTTGGACAATTTGTACAACTTGCATTTGTCCACTTTCATAACCTAATTTGCATAATTTGCATTTGTCCACTTTCATAATAATTTGCACAACTTGCATTTATCCACTTTCATAATAATTTTTAATTTGTTGAAAATTATTAACTCATTATATTTTTTTTGCCAGAGAAATAAATTAAATCCAGTGGCCAATAACGATACAAGCTTGTCCCAAAAGCTGTCCACAGTGAAAAGTGGTGTTGATAAATTGGCACGTGGGTGATATCAGGTCCTCTGCTAATTCCTTTTCTCCTTCGAAAAAATACTTCATCTGTTTCGAAATATAAATCACTTTTAAAATTTTCTTTTGTTTTAAAATAGTCGCCACTTGTATAAAATTAAGATAATATTTTTACATTTTTTAAATTTATCTTTGTCAAATTAGAAATCTCTTTTTTAATATATCTTCTCTCTATCTCTCTCTTTGACAAAAAAAGAAATATTATCTGAAATAAATTGTGTTTAGAAAAGAGAAAGAAAAAAATAATGATAGACACAATCATAAATAAGAGAAATCAAAAAGTGAAATGAGGATAAAATAAGTAAGTGCATAAAATTTAAGAAATAAAATTATTTTTTTATTATAAAATAGTTGAAAGTAATTTATATTCTGAAAGAAGAGGAGTTGTAGACATCAATTTTGAGTTTAAAATATCAAATTTCAATTTCTTTGTTTATTAGTCCAATTTGTTCTTATTCATAATTCAGCATTATTTTTTTTTTGGTATAAGTAAGGGTATCCTAGGCCTTTGGCCGAAAATTAATTCCTTTCGAGCCGGGTTGGCCTACTATGAGGGTAAAGCTCTCCCAATAATAGTTTTCTCTATTCACAAGACTCGAACTCGAGACCTTGTTTCAGGAGAATAAATGTCAAATCACTTGAACCAACCAATTGTTGGTATAATTCAACATTATTAGTGACTCATTGCTTTGCCTTAAATATTGAGTTTTAAATAAGATCGAATTGGACAATAATTAAGGGAAATGAAATTGTCTTTATTAATGTCTTCATAAATTGAAAAATACCAAAAAAATCGAAAAATAAAAATACAAAAAAACTGAAAATGTAAAAATAAAAAAGAAGAAGAAAAAAAAGAAGAAAGATTTGAAAAATAAAAAATTTGCAATTGGAAGAAGGCACGTCTCTTCTCACTTATTGGTTGATTTTGCCAACTGCACAAAACTCCAAAGAAGCTAGAAAGTTAAAGCCAATCCTTCCACCACAGCGATGCGAGAAACGAGCATATGGTAGCAGCACAAGATCAAAGCCTAGAAAACTTGGGGCCTAAGCACACAAAATTTGACAGCATTCAAATGGAAATGTCAGCCCTTCAATGAAAGAAACAGAGGCCGTTGAATTCAAAAAAAGAAGAAGGAAGAGAGCAGCTAAGGTTTACAAAAAGGAGTTGCTAAGGGTTTTAGAGGACAGTTTTGAGAGAAAAAATCCAGAGAGTAAAAAAGCAAAGGTGATAGAAGCTCACCATCGATATTTTACATCCCCTGGTTATATCCAAAAAAACCCCATTGATTCCAAAAAATCAATTCTCATATCATATCTCTCGGTACCCAAAAAAATCAAAAACACTGGAAAACCACAAACCGAAGCTTTTCTCCGTTGTAAAAGCCACAAAGCCAAGGGAAAGGAGTTACCATTGAGAGAAACAGAGAGAGTTTGCCTTTGTTGTCAGTCGAACCCCGATCTCGCCAACATCACTCTGTCAAAACCCAAACCAATAAACAATCATAGTTAATGAATATCTTAGACCTCACAAATACAAAAGGGAAAGAGAGAGGAAGTAACAGGAGATTATCTTGTTCTCCATTTGATTTTCGGTTCGAAATTGAGAAGAGGAGTTGGAGGCTACCTTACTCCAATCCCAACGGTGGAATGATTGGTTGACGAGAGCAGAGTAAAACACTAAAATCGGGGTTCAATCCAACGGTGAGAGTAGCTTGATCGGCTGTCAAAAGATTTGGAATAGCACTGGAAAGATGAATGATGGAAGCTTGAAGGGACAGCCATGGTGGCTAGGCTGTGAGGTCGAGAAGGATGAAGAAGTACGGCTGAAAAATGTTGGAAAGTTACCGCGCTTAGAAAGAGTATAAGGTTGGTGAAGTGCACCGTTTTGGACACAAGAAAAATGGAAGTCAACCTTCCACTACGTCACGCACTGTCCCTTTGAAATTGTCTTGGATTTGCTTTTAAATTATTTTGGGTTTTAGCCTATGGGTATATTTCCTGATATAATTAGTTGAATATATATATATATATATATGTTATGAGATCTGGACAAATTTGTTGGATGAATAGTATGGATGAATAGTATATATCACTATCGATTAATAGTATATATTACTATTTATATATAAAATATTCAAATTGTGGAGCCCACATGTAAAATTTTTAAACTTTGCACAGTAACCTTTTTCGTTTATAAAAGGAGCCGAAGCGCTGATGAAATGTAAAGAGAAAATTTCTTTCTCTTTCGTTTCTTTTTCGCTCTCTTCCTCTCTCTCTCTTTTTTCTTTTTCTATTATTACTTGCTTCTTGTTCCAATTATTATTAATACACTTCCACAACACGTTATCAGCACGAGGAAGCTCTCTTAAGGTTTGATTCTATGGTGTAAGGTCAGATCTCTCCATACTTATTTTTATTCAAATTATTTTGTTTCGATTCCTTATTTCTATTATACTAATATTGGGAATATTTTCCTTTATATCACAACCGGAAGTTGTGCAAAATTTCATATCACAACCTGAAGTTGTCAAATTGAATCTGGTTATTTTATTTTGACACCAGAAGTTGTCAATCTAATTGAGACCATTCGTTTCAGAATTATGGCAAATATTGAAAAGCTCAAATTCCAAATTTTGGATGTAAGTGGCAATAACTACTTGTCATGGTGTCACGGCTTGAACTTTGTGGTGTTAAGCTTACTGAGGTTGAGCTTTTAGAGAAAACATTCTCCAGCTTTCATGCTTCGAATATAGTATTGCAACAACAATACCGGTAGCGCCAGTTTAAAACATATTCTGAATTGATCTCAGTCCTGTTGACTGCATAACAAACAAATGAGTTGCTGCTTAAAAATCATGATTTAAGACCTGCTGGCTCTAAGGTATTTCCTGAAGCAAATGCCGGTTCAAGTAAGAATGTTGGCCGTCCTAGAGGCCGTGAGCGCAGGCATGGAAATTTTTTCCGTAAGGGTAGTGGGAGATTTAACCGTAATATAAATAACTCCCCACACAACCCTAAAGGTAAAAAGCCCATGAAGAAGCATGATGATAGTACCTGTCATCGTTGTGGAATGACTGGTCATTGGTCACGTACCTGTCGTACGGCCAAACATTTGGTTGATCTATACCAAGCATCCCAGAAGGATAAAAGCAAGCATGTTAAGACCCATGCCATTGACCTAACTGAGACTGATGCTGAAGTCAATAAGGTTTTGGTCAATGAAAATTGTCATATTCTTGACAATGAAAAACCTTTTGAGGTTTCTGATTTCATTTGATAATGTTGATGAAAATAATAAGTCTCCAGAAATAGATCCTGAGGGTTTTCATCTATGTTTTTCCATACCCTTGGATAATTATGTTACCAAGGAAGATATTAAATAAATATGGTCGTCAATAAAATCATTGTTGTGAACCTGAAGTTCCCACATCGCTCACACACGGGATTGTATGCGTGCTTATAAGCAGTGCCTGAAGCCTTTACTTGTGGACGCATTTTAAATCCGTGAGGTCCTGAAGTACCAAAGCGGACAATATCCATAAGTTGTTTATATTTTGCATCATATTATTAATTTGTTAAATTTTATGCATT
This sequence comes from Microcos paniculata, assembly GCA_030664755.1. Taxonomy (NCBI): domain Eukaryota; kingdom Viridiplantae; phylum Streptophyta; class Magnoliopsida; order Malvales; family Malvaceae; genus Microcos; species Microcos paniculata. Next base: position 24,219,822 of record CP131461.1, read on the forward strand.
TTACTGCTTCTTGTTGGTTTATATTTTGCATCACATTATTAATTTGATAAATTTTATGGAACTTGACACCTGAAGTTGTCAAGATAAATGCAAATGGGACACATTGAGAAAAAGGAAGATATATGTTTGCTTGATAGTGTTACAAAGCATACTATACTTTGTGGCAAACACTTTTTCTCAAATGTGACATTGCGCAAGGCAAATGTTTAGACAATATTTGGTCCTGTTAATATTATAGATGGCTATGGGACTGCCACAGTTATTTTGCCAAAAGGCACAACATTGTATCTTGAAGATGCATTGTTGAGCGGTAGATCAAAAAGAAATCTACTTAGCTACAAAGATGTACGCCGTAATGGGTACCATCTAGAAACAATTAATGAGCACAATAAGAAATTACTTTGCATCACTTCTTACAAGATGGGCCAGAAGACCATCCATGAGAAGCTGGAAGCTTCTAGTATGGGATTATATTTTGTCCCAATACGAGCTACAGAATCATATGCTACGATGCCCTGGAAACTAATGAACCCTGATGTGTTCGGACTTTGGCATGATCGCCTTGGTCATCCAGGAGCTACAATGATGCAAAGAATCCTTAAAAATACTCGTGGACACCCTTTAAAAGATACAAAGGTGTTGTTGTCCAGAGATTACATTTGTGAATCTTGTTCACAAGGAAAGCTCATTACTAAACCTTTCATGACAAAGGTTGATTATGAATCCCCTTCATTCTTGCAAAGAATCCAGGGTGATATCTGTGGGCCGATTCAGCCTGCAAGTGGACCATTTAGATATTTCATGGTACTAGTGGACGCATCCTGCAGATGGTCCCATGTTTGCCTATTATCAACGCGCAATGTGAACTTTACTGATGAGGACAAAGCTCCCATCCTTAGCGTGGGGTCATGCTATTTTACATGCTGCATCTTTAATTAAATTGCGCCCCACCACTTCTTATTTATATTCCCCCCTTCAGTTAATCTTGGGCCAGAAGCCAGACATTTCATATCTTCACACCTTTGGTTTCGCGGTACAAGTGCCTGTAGCACCACCGCAAAGGACCAAAATGGGTCCCCAACGCCGTTTGGGCATTTATGTTGGGTTTGATTCACCGTCTATTATTTGGTTCCTTGAACCATTGACGGGTGATTTATTTACCGCTAGATTTGCGGATTGTTATTTTGATGAGACAGTATTCCCATCACTTGGGATACCTAATGCTTCCACAAATGGAAAGCAGAAAAAGGTCGAGATTTTCTCATGGAATGAGAAAAGTTTGTCTCATTTAGACCCAAGAACATCTGAATGTGAAAATGAGGTGCAACGATTGATCCATTTACAAGCTATTGCAAACCAAATGCCTGATGCATTTAATGAGACTGCTAAAGTTACAAAGTCTCATATCCAAGCTGAGAATGTTCCAGCTAGAATAGATGTTCCTGTAGAACCACCCGAAATGAGTCTAAATGTCCCGCGCCTGAAGCGTGGTAGACCGATGGGATCAAAAGACACTGTTCCTCGAAAAAGAAGGGGGAGGAATTTAGAATCTACTCCAGATGAGCATAATTCTGCTCCAGATGAGTATAATTCTGCTCCAGATGAGCACATTAATCTTTCTCGAGGAAAGCAAATTGCACCTGAAGTGCCACAACATAATATTCAAAGAGAGCATATTACCCCTGAAGTGGCACAAGTTCATGAGCATATTGCCCCTGAAATGGTACAAACCCTTGAAAAGATTACCAATCTTGGGAATACTGAAATTTCCATCAGTTATCATAATGAGATATGGGATCGAAATGAGATAATCATCAATGATGCATTCGCTCTCTCAGTTGCTCATGAGATTATGAATGATGATTATGAACCTCGGTCTATAACCGAATGCCGTCATAGGCAAGATTGGCCTAAATGGGAGGAAGCAATCCAAGCTGAATTGACTTCCCTTGCCAAACGTAATGTTTTTGGGCCTATTACTAAAACCCCCTACAATGTAAAACCTATTGGATATAAATGGGTCTTTGTCCGGATTCAAAATGAGAAAAACGAGATCGTGAGGTATAAAGCCCGACTCGTAGCCCAAGGTTTCCTGCAGAGGCCTGGGATAGATTATGATGAAACATATATCACCAGTAGTGGATATAGTTACCTTTCGTTTCCTTATAAGTTGGGTTGCCCAAGAAAATTTTGAAATACGTCTTATGGACGTTGTGACGGCATATTTATATGGTTCATTAGATTCCAATATCTATATGAAAATTCCCGAAGGTCTCAAAATGCCTGAAGCATACACTCCCCGCAACTTATTCTCAATAAAGTTGCAAAGATCTTTATATGGGTTAAAGCAATCCGGCCGCATGTGGTACCAATGTTTAAATGAATACCTGACTAAGGAAGGGTACATAAATGATCCCATCTGCCCATGCGTGTTTATTAAAAGATCTGAAACCGGATTTGCTATTATAGCAGTTTATGTCGACGACATGAATTTAATTGGGACTCCTAAAGAGTTATCTGAAACTGCTGAATATTTGAAAAAGGAGTTTGAGGTTAAAGATTTGGGAAAAACCAAACTATGCCTTGGTCTAGAGCTTGAGCACCCCTATGGTTGTAAGGTCTCTTGACCCCTAAAAGGACCTGTTTCATCCTAAAGAATTTGGTGAGGATATATTTGGTCCTGAAGTACCATACCTCAATGCAATCGGGGCTTTGATGTACTTGGCACAGTGCACGAGACCAGATATTGCTTTTGTGATAAATTTGTTGGCACGTTTCAGTTCTGAGCCAACCCGGAGACATTGGAATGGGATTAAACATATCTTCCGTTATCTCCGAGGAACCATTGATTTGGGGTTATTTTATTCTAAGAATACTACTAACTCTGGTTTAGTAGGTTATGCTGATGCTGGATATAAATCTGATCCGCATAGAGCTCGCTCCCAAACCGGTTATCTATTTTGCTATAATGATACAGCCATTTCTTGGCGTTCCACTAAGCAAACACTAGTTGCTATATCTTCCAACCACTCTGAAATTATTTTCCTCTATGAGGCCGGAAGAGAGTGTGTTTGGTTAAGATCTATGATATATTGTCCTGAAGACATTATAATGCTAGTGGATTCAAACCGGTGATAGATTCTCCCACTATAATTTATAAGGATAATGCTGCTTGTGTTGCACAAGTCAAGGGAGGATATATTAAAGGTGATAAGACCAAGCACATCTCGCCGAAATTTTTCTATACTCATGAACTCCAGGAAAGTCGACAAGTTGATGTTAAACAGATTCGCTCCGTCGATAATCTTGCAGATTTATTTACCAAATCTTTGCCAACGTCAACATTTGGGAAATTAGTTTATGGCATTGGTATGCGGCGAGTCAGTAAAATGCAAGATTGAATTCCCCAGAAGTGGAAATGTTTAGATGCTCCAGAAGTAGCAATTTGTTTTATTTCAGGGGGAGCGATTATGGAAATAAGTGCACTGTACTCTTTTTTCCTTCTGTCCGGTTTTTGTCCCACTGGGTTTTTCCGGCTTAAGGTTTTTAATGAGGCAGTAATAGCACGTCCAATTAGGCCACTGAAGTAGGCCTACCTATATTATCCTGAAGACAAATAGATTGTCCTGAAGACAAGCATATATTGTCCTGAAGACATTAGATGGACTTAATTGTATTGTACTCTTTTTCCCTTATGTTCGGTTTTTTCCCATTGGGTTTTTCCGACTTAAGGTTTTTAACGAGGCAGTACACGTCTAATTTTTAATAGTGGCATTTGTCCAAGGGGGAGTGTTATGAGATCTGGACAAATCTGTCAGATGAATAGTGCTGATGAATAGTGCATATCACTATCGATGAATAGTGCATATTACTATTCATATATAAAATATTCAAATTGTGAGGCCCACATGCAAAATTTTCAGACTTTGCACAGTAACCTTTTTCGTTTATAAAAGGCGCCGAAGCGCTGATGAAATGTAAAGAGAAAATTTCTTTCTCTTTCGTTTCTTTTTCGCTCTCTTCCTCTCTCTCTCTCTTTTCTTTTTCTACTATTACTTGCTTCTTGTTCCAATTATTATTAATACACTTCCACAACAATATATATATATATATATATATTATAAGTCTTGATATGCTTGATTCTTTGGTTAACCATAGCAATAGCTAAAACTAAGGTTGGGCCATGGTATAATGTCTGATTGGGTTTTTCTTTTGTTTCATTTGTTTAGTTACTCAGTTGGCTTTCGTATTTTCGGGTAGTTAAGATGCAAACTAATAGGAAATTTTAAATATAAAAAATAAAACTAAAAAGGAGAAGTTCACGTGATGTAGGGTAGGAAATTAATTTTTTGTAATTCTTATTTTATTTTATTTTATGTCGTTATAATATTTAGATATATTTGTATATCTATGTGTCATTTTAGCATCTTACATCAATTTATATATTTTACGTCATTTTTTAGATTAGTCCATTTTTTGTTAGCATTTTATATCATTTTTTATATTTTATGTCATCTAGTATATTAGTCCATGGTCATTTTAGTATTTTTATGCCATTTAGAAATTTAGGTCATTTTTAATATTTTTATGCCATTTAGTAATTTAGGTCATTTTACATTTTTATGCCATTTAGAAATTTAGGACATTTTTAATATTTTTATGCCATTTAGTAATTTAGGCCATCTTTAATAAATTATGCCATTTAGCAATTTAGATCATTTTTTAATATTTTTATGCCATTTAGAAAATTAGGATATTTCTAATATTTTGTGTCATTTAGAAAATTAATTAGGTCATTCCATTTTTATGTCACTTAGTAATTAGGCTCATTTACATTTTAGTTAGGCTCATCTCATTTAATCTATGACATTTAGTAACTAGGCCCATTTCATATGTTATACCATTTAGTTATTAGGCCTATTTGTATTTTAGGATTAAGTTCATTTGCATTTTAGGACTAGGCCCACTAACATTTTAATATATCATTTAGTTTAGGCCCATTAACATTTTAACATGTCATTTAGTTAAGACTCATTAATATTTTAATATGTCATTTAGCTTAGACCCATTAGTATTTTAATATGTCATTTAGCATGTAATCCCATTAGCATTTTAGCTAGACTCGTCTCATTTAATCCATGTCGTTTAATGAGCTAAGCTCACTCGCATCTAGGTTGTCCCATTTGCATTATTCATGAAATTTACATTTAAATTAGGATCTATGCATCTCTTGTATGTTTAACATATTTTCATGCCTTGTAGTAACCCATTTTTGTTGGTGTACCTTGCTCCATCATGCATTTAGCAATTAAATCATTGTTTTCAAAAATCGCATGTGCATGGAAATCTCAATAATGGGAAGTCCGAGGGGATCACGTAATTACTAGGTTCTCGAAAGTTTCCTTACGGTGACGGGACTTTATAGTTCACCTTTTCGAAATTCTGATTGGGCCTAAGAAATTTTCAATAAACCAATTTTCACCCCAATTTTAAAAAATACAAAAAAATGATTTTAATCATATTTCAAAAATGGCCATAGCATACCATGCTCATAATTTTCTCCAAATTTCTAAAAGATTTTTTTCCACAAATTTTATTTTATTTTTTTTTAAGAAAACCCTAAAAAATTTTTTTAAAAAATCCCCTTTATCAACAAAAAGAATTTCAATTCCAACATAGTTTTAAAAGTTTAAAAATACTTTTTTAGGAAAATCTCAATCTTAATCAATAGTTGAGGTTTTTCTTACAAAATTAAACTTTGGTTAATTTCTTTAATCAAAGTTTTCAAAATGATATCCAAAAATAAAATGAATTCAATTATTCCAACATCATTTTCAAAAAAGGTCAAAAATGTTTTGAAAGATTTCAATTAGTCCCTTACATTGGAATCTTCCAATTAAATTAAACTCTTTTTAAAATCTTTCTTTTTAACCAAAATCTATCATCAATAAAAGGAATTTGATAATTCCGACATTAATTTCAAAAACCCAAAAATATTTTTAAAAGATTTCAATTTAGTCTTTAGCAATTGAGGTCTTTCTAAATTTAATCCAATTTTCTTTCAAAACCCTAATTTTTCTTCAAATCAAATTTATTTTTGACAAGTCACTCATTTCAACAATTTTGATTTTTAAAGTTTGCTTTTTTTTAGAAATTCCCAATTCGGTCTTCAAACATTGGGACCTTTTTTTAATCAAATTTCAATGCGGATCTCATCAAATTGAATTTTCTTCAATGGTGAACTTACCCATATCAAAAGGAGTTCTACTCCGACATTCGTAGCTTATTTATTTTATTTCAGTTCAAAAAAAATATTTTTATTTTTAACCCTAAAACAAATTTTCACAAGGCTTTATGATATCGATTTCCTGGCGCTTCAAGGGTGTTAATCGTTCCTCGAGCGTAAACGACTCCCGAACTCAAAACTTGTTTTCGTAGACCAACATTTGTTTGACCTAAGGTAATCTTTCTAGATTATGTTAGGTCAAACGGATTCAAAATAAGTGGCTAACCTACCTGAACTAAATGGTTAGTGGCAATTTTTTTTCTTCTTTTCAAAATCTTTTTATTTCTTTAAATTTTTCATCGGATGGCTTTTTAGACGTTTCGACAAGAGTAATAAAAAAGTTTTTTTTTCATTTTTAAATTGGAAGGTCTTTCCTTAGCCTCAAAAGGCTAAGCTAAGAATGGTATCTGGATGATCAACGGTGTGGCCAAATGACTCAGCAGTTCTATATCACATGTACTTATTTTTCCAACAATCTTATAATTGTCCCATCACAATTAAAAGTTATATAGGAGTTTATCATTTATGAATATGGGCTCCATGATAGACCTTCATATAATTCTTGATTGTGATTGGATAATTATAAAATTGTTAGAAAAGAATTGCAGGTGATATCGTTCCACCCACTAGTAGCACCAAAAGAAATCATTCACTCAAGCCCCAAACCCTACAACTTAGGTCTGACGTTTTGCAAACTCAACCACCTTGTCTTAATGTCTTGGCTTATGTTTTTTTGGCTAAATATTTAATTTGGTCCTAAAACTTTCGTTCATTGCTCAATTTAGGATTAAAACTTTTTGGGGGTTACAGTTTAGGTCTAAAAGTTCACAAATTTATCAAATAAGACCTATTCTGGATGAAAAACACATTGTGATAGATACGTGCCATTAAGACCCATCAACAAAATGCGCATAGATTTATTCTAGCCACATGTTTAATTTAATAGCCACGGTTATGATACATGGAATTTTAGAATATTTAATTCGTATTTATAATGATTGATATAATAATATAATAAATTTAATAACCAAAATACAAAACCCACATAAATCCAACCAGATGAGAGAAAAATCTGATTATTTTTATCATCTTCTTGATATCAACTTTCTCCTTTCTAAACCCTAAAAAATTGATCAAATTAGACAAGTTATTTGATCTCATCTCCAAAAACTTTCTCTTTTCTCTCTTCGGTCTGACCTCCAAAAACTCTCTCTTTTCCAACATTAACTTATATCCCATGAGTTTCACCATGAACCTTATGAGATTTCTCATGTATCACCCATCAACAAATTTGAGTTTTTCTTTGGAAGTATAGGCATTGATTATAAGGAAGTTAATGGCTTTTTACTTGCCAACAAGTTCCTTTTTTTCCCCTTGAAGATGAGGGATTCATGATGCTTTTGGGATTTGAGTTTTCTTCAAACAAGTTGGGTAAGCTTTTTACCTGCCTCTTCGTGGAAGCTAAGCTTTCTGAGATTAAAAATGTGGCCTTAGTAATACTTTTGTTATTGATATTTGCTTGGCTTTTCTTTATGTGTTGTGTAGGACTGGCAAATTTGATGGGGGAAATTGGTGTTTATTGGCTTATTTGAAAAAGTTTTAGTAGATTTTGATTTTGGGTAGTTGTGTTAATGCAAATGTAGATTAGTTGTCTGAAATTTGTACGAAAATGAGTGTTTTATGATATGGGTTGTCAAAAAGGAAGAGATATGGGGCTAAAAAAACCCATATTTTTTAATTTTGATTTTCTATTCATAGGTTTGGTAATGAATTTTCTTGATCCCAATGGTAAAAAGGAATGTCTTGAAAGGTTGAATGACATATATGAAAATCAACTTCATCCAATGGTAAAAATGATTGAATCAGAACCTAAAAGCCACGGTTTTTAGTTGAATTTTTAAGAATTGCAAGCTTACTTTGGTAAAACTAATGCTAGAATCGTGTTTAGGGTTTTGAAAAATAGCAAATCTACAATTTTCAAGGTTCATCCAAGCAATTGACCATCAGTCAACGACTGTCAACTTGTCGATGGGTTTGTTGGATATCCCTGGTGTTTTTTGCTAGGGTTTTGTTGAAGAAAGAGTTAAAGAGAGAGTGTGTGTTTACTGAAGCAATTTTTTTTTAATAAGAGGGGCAACTGTAGACACCTCATTTTTTATATATTATTTAATTTATTTTCTTACAGCCTTTCTTACTTTCTTTATTTATATTAGATTTTAATTTTAATTTTAATCTTACTTTAGTCTTATATTTTTCTTTTTCTTTTTCTTTTTCTTTTTCTTGGGTTTTGCTATTTGGAATTGAGCGTGCTTTGAAGATTGGAGCAAGCATTGGAATTGGACATACGGTTTTCAAAATTGCAAACTGAAGCCCAAGGGTTATTTTTCCCATATCCCTTTTACACTTGACCCGAATGCACGCTAGAACCCAAAACCCCTTTTACATTCAAATAATAGTTCAAACCCAGTAATGACCCCTATTGACCCATACAATCCAAAACGACAGTGTTTTACTGCATGATTGACCAAATCAAAAGAAACAACTGCAATCTGAACTAAACGTTGCCTCAAACCGCACCGTATCAGCTCACAAAGTTGCCATTCTGAGCACAGCAGCAAGGAGACTAGAAGGGATGGCTACCTAGAAAATCTCCCAAATCCGACAATGCTTCTGAGATTCCCTCATTGCACTTTTATTTTTAATGAAAAATAAAAAAATAATAAAAAAGGCCCATCATTCCCTACAAGCAGAAAAAATATTTGACAAAGAGAATGGGTTGCCTTACCTGTTTCCGAGGATCGAGGCTTAAAAGGTTCGTCTGTTTGGATGATAGAGTTACAAGTTCCGAAGCAATCCTTGATCTTTGAGGTTTTTTGGGATTTAGAGAGAAGTGGGAGACAAGAGTGGTTGGAAAAAAAGGAGAGGAGGGCCCCATTTTGTTTTTTTCTTTTCGGCAAGATTAGGAGCATGTGGCTGTTGTTGCAAAGGCTTGAGATAAAAAGGGGACGGCTGAAGAAAAGAAAGGGGTCAGGGGTGTTTGAAACGCAGAACTCTACATCATTTGGGATGAAGAGAAGACAAGAGTGGTTGGAAAAAAAGGAGAGGAGGGCCCCATTTTGTTTTTTTCTTTTCGGAAAGATTAGGAGCATGTGGCTGTTGTTGCAAAGGCTTGAGATAAAAATGGGACGGCTGAAGAAAAGAAAGGGGTCAGGGGGTGTTTGAAACGCAAAACTCTACATCATTTGGGATGAAGAGAAGGCAAGAGTTGATTTGTTAAAAGGGTCGTGTGCAGTTTTCTGGCAAAGGCATCGGAGGTGATTGACGTTCTCTGTCTGCGTCTTAAAAGGGGAAGGTGAAAATGCTGAAATCAAATTTTGTTTGAATATCTTTATTTAGTCATTATATCTTTTCTATTTCTGCGTTATTTGGGTTGTGATTTCTTTTTCATTGGACTACTAGTTTATCTTTTAATTTGGGCTTCCGATTTTCACATGAGATTGGGTTCCGTTGTCTTTGTTTTGGATTAATGCTTGTGATGATTCATGACTTTAATCTCGGGCTTGTGGTTGATACATTTATTTTGGACCCAGACTATTGTTTGTAATTTGGATTGCTTTGTGTAGTTATTGGCGTTGGATTTTATACATTTGTTGCCTAAGGTTTGTCCCATGATTATTTATGCTGGAATTATTGTTTAAAAGTTTAACTTTCAGCCAAGCATATTGGGCTATGGGTTCTATTCAGTTCGGGGGATATTGGGTTGCGATATATGTATGTTTTGTACTATCCTTTAGGTAGAGCTGGGGTTGTAAACTTTTGTCTTGTGCCATTTTAATATTTTAGGTTTATTTAATATTTATATCATTTTAGTATTTTAGATCATTTAATATTTATGTCATTTTGGTATTTTAGGCCATTTCATATATTTTCATGTCATTTAGTATTTAGGTCATTTAACATATTTTCATGTCATTTAAAAATTTAGGGCATTTCACTATTTTTTTTATGTCATTTAATATTTATGCCATTTTAATATTTTAGGTCATTTAGTAATTTAGGCAATTTTAATATTTCCAAGCCATCATTCACTATTTATGCCATTTAGTATTTTCTAGGCTCATTTCTTTTTATGCCATTTAGTAATTCAGGATATCTTTTTTTATGCCATTTAGAACTTTAGGACATTTCATTTTTATGACATTTAGTAATTTAGGACATTTTTAATATGTTTTTTTTTTTTTTGCCATTTAGTAATTTAGAACATTTTTTCATTCATATGCCATTTAGTAATTTTAAGTCCAATTATATTTTTATGTCATTAGTAATTTAGGCCGATTCACATTTAGATATTAGGCCCATTTACATTTTAGGATTAAGCCTATTTGCATTTTAGGTCTGGGCCCGTTTGCATTTTAGTTCTAGGCCCATTCCATTATATTATGTCGCCTAGTAAAATATGCCCATTTGCATCAATTATGCCGTTTTAGAAATTAAGTTCATGCATCATTAATTACTTGTTTAATATGTACTTAATATATTTCTTGTGCTAACCCATTTTCTTGATTTATTTTGTCCTATCATTTCATGAATTTAGAAATTAGGGCATTGTTTTCACAAAATTCATGTGCATGGGAAGCCGGAGGGTGTCTCGGAAGTACGAGATGCTCAAGGGATCTACCAAGATATGAATTTCTCTAAGTTTCTCACCGGAAGTACGGTGGAAATTTAGAGGAATTTTTATCCTTTCAAAAACCAAAAAATATATTTTCTTCATTCAATTTCATCAAAATCACATGCATATTATGTTTATTTTTCCATCAAATATTCAAGGCATTCTTTAATTAATGTCAATTTTCAAAAACCCCAAAAAAACGTTTTCTTTCAAAATCCCCCTTATCAGCAAAAGGAATTTCAATTCCGACATAATTTTTATAATCTAAAAAAAATGACTTTTAAGAAAATCTCAAACTTAATCAATAGTTGAGGTTTTCTTATAAAAATTAAACTTTGGTTAATTTCTTTAATCGAAGTTTTAGAAAATGAGATCCAAAAATAAAAGGAATTTAATTATTCCGACATTATTTTCAAAAAATGTCCAAAATATTTTGAAAGATTTCAATTAGGTCCCTACATTGGAATCTTTCCAATTAAAATTAAACTCTTTTTAGAATCTTACTTTTTAATCAAAATCCATCATCAATAAAAGGAATTTGATAATTCCGACATTAATTTCAAAATCCAAAAATATTTTTGAAAGTTTTCAATTTAGTCCTTAACGATTGAAGTCTTTCCAAATTTAATCCATTTTTTTTAAAACCTTTATTTTTCTTTAAATCAAAATTTATCTTTGACAAATTACTTGTTTTGACATTTTGATTTTCAAAGTTTATTTTCAGAAGTTCTCAACTCGGTTATTCTACATTGGGAATTTTCAAACCAAATTTCAATACGGATCTCATTAAGTTGAATTTTCTTTAAGGGTGAATTAACCCATAGTAAAAGGGGTATTAATCCGACATTTTAACTTTTAGTTTCTAAATTATTCTCTTCTTCTTGAAAGCATTTTATTATTAGCCCTAAAACATTTTTTTAAGACTTTTATGGTACTGATTTTCGGGGCGCTTCGGGGGTGCTAATCCTTCCTCGAGCGTAACCGACTCCCGAACTCAAAACTTGTTTTCGTAGACCAATATTTGTTTGACCTAAGGTAATCTTTCTAAATTATGTTAAGTCAAACGGAGTCAAAATAGGTGGCTAACCTACCTAAACTAAATGGTTAGTGGCGACTCCCTTTTCTTGTTTTCAAAATCCTTTCATTTCTTTAAATTTCCAGTCGGACGGCTTTCTAGACGTCTCGGCAGCCACCTAAGAAAGTCACGTCTTACAGTTTGTAGACTAACAGTGTGTGTCATTCACAAATGGTTTTCCATCCAAAATAGGCCTTATTTGGTAAAGTTGTGTAGTTTTAGACATAAAATGTAATGCCGAAAAGTTTTAATCCTAAATATGAAAATTTTAGGCCTAAATTAGGTATTTATCCATTTTTTTCTCCACACAGCCAACTTGATTATTGAGTTACTGTCATATCCAATACAAAATCAGAAAGTCGGATAATTATGCCAATTAATTAGATATTTTAAGTCTGATGATGGTGACTCATGAATAAGAGAATAAAGCTGCTGTTTAATCCGATGATGGATTTCTTTCTTTTTTTTATAGTAGCAAATAGATATCTTATATTAAATTTTAATATAAAAACTAAAGAGAAATTAGTCATTATAGAAATTAATATGAAAATAAGGGTTTTAGATCAAATTTTTAGATTTTATAACTATTAAACTCTTGATATCGCATCAAGTGTGTGAACATCAAATAGTAGATTAGGTAAATTTTTGTTGAGCTTGTGGTGATTTGTAAGAGTTGGATCAATTCTTGATTGGGTTTAATAACAACTAAGTAAGGCTCAATGATTAATGAATTTAAATTAATTGAAAATTTTAGTCTTTTAATAGTAAGAAAATTCGAATAAAAAGAAATGAATTACTTGTTGTAACTTGTAATGTAAAACGTACTTACAGCACTAACAACATTGGCACTAACGATACTGAATTCTTAGGCTTATTTTGATTATAGGATGATTTCTTAGCTGCTCATGATTTAGTAAGTTTATTTATATGAAAAGTAGTAAAAAAAATTAATAAATATATATTAAAGGAAAATTTTATAAAATAGTCACAATTCTTAGAATGATAAATAGTAGTTTATAGAAAACACCTTAAAAAAACTGTCATGGATGTAATTTGAAAATGTCAGTATTTTATATTTTCAAAAAATTAGAAAAAAGCAAAATATGAAGGTAAAAGAATTATGGCTGCACTTGGTGTAATGCGGCAATATATAGTTAGATGACTATAACTTGATTCTAATAACTTGAAGAAGTGTATTTAAAATACATAAACGAGAAATGGAAGCCAAAAACCACACGACACGACATCCATGGTCCATACAAGTGAGTTCATATAGAATGACATATTTATATTTATTATAAAAGTGAAAAGATTATTTAAAAATTGATTAAAATTGGGGGCGAAATAGCTCAGCTGCAAAGCATTAAAATAACTTAGCTACTACCAATTGTAGAGTTTTATTCAACTTGAATACTTGAATAAAGTAAACTATTTTATCCTATTTTAGCTTTTTGGATAAGTAAAAATTTTAAAGTAGTTACCCTGTATCTAATAAATGACTCATATCTTTTCCGATGAATTATCTCACGTTAGTATTAGTTTTAAAAAGAGTCTTTGATAACAGAACTACTGTAAGTATAAACGTTTTAGTTTTAAAAAGAGTCTTTGATAACAGAACTACTGTAAGTATAAATAACTACTTGAGTCGTTAGTCTCGACAAACGTACAAATATTAGTAATATAAAATAATGATTAATGTATTGTAAATGGATAAATGGTTATATTTGAAAATGAGATGTTTTTTTTAGAAAAGAAAAAAGAGACATGCTTCATTAAGATGTAATATTTGGATTACATAAAGTTGGAGGAAGTCCACCCACTCAGATTCTCTGCTCCCCTTTGTAGTCTTCATACTTAGCGAGTACATGAGCTAGAGTATTAGCCTCCCTTTTAACATAAGAAAATTGACAAAAATCAAATAAAGCAGCCAAATGAATGTACAAAAAGTAATACAAATTAATGATCAATCAAATCTATATTATACCTATTTACAATTTATTAATCATTTGGGTTCAAACATTTGATTTAATGTGTAAATAATAACTAACGGAAAGGGAGATTCAAGCGATTGGGTCGGGTCGATACTGATGGAAAAACGCGGGCCTCAGCTTGGACTCGGGCCAGCCCAGGTGTATTTTGAAGTGCGAAATGACCAGGCTACCCTTAGTATAAGAACCCTTTCCCCATCTTCTGTTGACTCTTTTGGTCAAAACTGTTGAATCCATCTCTTCACCGGATTGTCTGAACCATTTTCTCTCAAGCCTCTCCCAGCTGCCGTCTACTTAGTGGACCGTAGCGCCGGAAACGCATCGGAGCTTGAAAATCATTTGTTGTTCTCCGAATCAAATCCTCTCCTCCTTCTAACCCCGAATCCCAACCTTATTTTCCCTAAAAACACCACCCTTCCTCTTCAATCTTCCGTAAGAACTGAAAATTGAAGACTCAGATCCGGCTTCCTCTGCCGTCCGATGAATCGAAGACTTAGATATGTTGTTTCGGGGACTCAAAGCTACCCACTCACCTATGGATCCTACAACTGAACCCTCAATCTCCCTTTCCTCCCAAAAATGGAAATCTATAAAAAGGCATCGATCCATTAATTTTCTCAGAAGCAGTATCAAGAAAAACCACAGCTAACAATCCCCGGAATTTTTTTTTTTGGCCAACATATCCACGATTCAGATATACTAACAAACGGTGCCTTTTGCTTAAGCCATCGTCAACCTTAAAAAATTCACCCATATTAGTTTTTCCCTATAGATTATGAGGAAAATTGTAAATAGAATCTCCAATGGAGTTATGGGCTTCAAAACTTTTTTGCCCAAGAACATGGCTTGTTCTTATCTTCCTTTGCAATGCTCTGTTCCTCTCCCATAAAATGAAAGAAGTTTTTCCTATCAGAGCTTATAAAAAGCAGAGTTGACGTGATGCTGCTCAGACAAAAGAAAAAAAGGCAATGCACTGGGGCTGTAGGTGAAGGTAACCGGAACATTCGGTTTCAAGTTTTGTTGTAATTTTTAACTTCTTATCTGACGGTTGACGTTAAAGTAATGCAATCTGTTGGTTCAGATTGAAGCACCTCATTTACACCTCATTTAAAAACACTTCATTGAAGATGCCACCCTCTAAGTTACGTAGTTTAACAACCTGTTCTCTTGATTTTCAGAAAACAGAGAGATTCTGTCCCGTTTCAGGAACATTGTATAGGACAAAGGGATTTCTCATTGGATTAGCCACCAAAAATGGTGAAAAGGGTTAGTTGTATAAAATGTGATGTGAGTATTTTTATTTTAATCCAATCCCAAAAATTTCTTTGGAGTTCTCATCCATTTAGAATGAAATAATCTATTTTTGTCAGGTATTTTTTTTATTAAAAAACTTGTTGTAATTTAGTTGAATACTATTAGTAATTAATTATTATGTACTAAAAAATCCAAACAATGTGGCATTAACATCATCTACAGGTATTTTCAGTGGCTATGGTTAGGCCAACAACGTCAAAAAATTAAAATAGACTTGTTTATTAAACAGACAAGACAAGGCTTGTACCACAATAAAAATATAGTACTACTAAAGAAGTGTGTCTATATATATACATACACACGTAGGAGACAAAACGAAACACTCCCTAAATTTATTGGCTAAAGCCCACAAAATCTAATGAAAAAGGAGAAACATGTTCCTATCGAATTCGTTGGACATAACAACTCGGGATGGTCTTAACTGTCGAGAACATAAAAAATATAGTATATTAATTTAAACTAAGATGGAAAATTTTGATCCTTAAAGTAAAATGATACTGAAAAAGGCAATTAAATATAATTAGCAATCATTATAACTTTAAGAATTTTCCTTACCCATTAGATTACGGATAGATTGCTCTGACGCACACTATATGTTTTTTCCTTAGAAAGGAAAAATCAAGGAGACTTACAAAAGGTTAGCTCATTTTATTATTTGAGAATATTTCTTTATTTTTTGGATTTCCCAGCTAAGCTTTGAAAAGAAATTGGAAAACAAAAAGTTCTTCTTATGTCATGATTCTTTTAATTCTTTGATTAGTATAACATATTATCAATACCACATTTATAAAAAAGTAACTAAAGAGTGAATTGTCAATTGAGGTTGGTTGAGTTGGAAAAATTTTGGACCTCTACTTGAAATGTTTGAGGTTTGAGTCGTGTCAATGATCCTCATTGATGGATGATCTATAAGTATCACTGTCAGCCCCTCTCTGACGCTTGTGACATGTCCTGACCCTGGACTGAGACAGCCTTCCCTCATCTAAACTTTTTTAATTCAAAAAAAATAAAGAGTGAATTTAATTTTCTCCTAACCCTAAAACCACAAAAGCTAATAAAATTCTTTCTTCCTAACCCTAAAACCACAAAAGCTAATAAAATTCTTAGGTTCACATCTCAAATCAACACATTTTCGCTCGAACTGAAGGACATGCAGGACCACTCAACTTGATCAACCGAATGAGAAAATCTATCTCACTGCTTATTCAACAAAGACATTTCACCACGTGCTGCCCATTGATCCTAATCCTAATTAATTATTATAAGTACAGTATTAATGGTGGGGGAAGCTTCATAGACATTTCTTACATCAGAAAAACTTCACGGAAGTTTCTTTCTCTCTTTTCTTTTTGTTTTTATTTTTTTTCATTACAGGGAAGTTCATAATTGTGGTTTAGATTGAATTAATTCCTAACAGTACATATTACTATTATATCTTTTATATATATATATATATATATATATGGACCTAGTTTATTAATTCATAAAATTAAAAAAGAATTGACAATTTCAAAGGGGATGCGTCATGCGTACGTAGTAAAGGAAAATAGGAACGTGGTTTGAGGGGATTGGCTAGAAGATTGCAGGAAGTAGCCTGGAAAGCAAGTTATAACTTGGCCCTCTAATTTTTCGGAAATTAGGAATAGGCAATGAATAAAAATTGGATCGGTGTTTGAACAATGATTTAATCGGTTTAATCAGTTGAACCGTTTAGATCGATTATTTAAATATTTTAATTTCTTAATTTCTTAAAATATTTAAATGTCAAAGTTTCAATTAATTTTTTTTTAAATCATAAAAAATAAGAAAAAGTATAAAATATTAGTGCATCACATAATATAAATAAATAAATAAATAATACAAATAATTTTACATCACAAATTAAATTTTTGTTATAAGAGTACATTAGAATAAAAAATTAAAAAATTAAAAAAAAAGTTCAAACATAATAATTAAAATAAAATTTAGACTTCTCATTAATATGGACTTTTTTTTAGATTTGGGTTAGTTAATTAAAAATAACTTAAAAAGTAAAAAATTTGATTTTTTTTACTAAATTGGTTCAATCGGTCTAACCAATTCATCGGACCGACCGGTTCAACCGGTCCAACCGCGGTTCAAATAGTAACCTATTTTCTGACCCTTAAAAGATCAGACTGATGATCGGTTCGTGATTGAACCGATTGAACCGGCTGATCCGGTCCCCTTTTTTTATTCATTGGGAATAGGTAAAGAAAAAAAGACAATTTTTTCTTCTTTCCGAGCTTGATTTAGTTGAGGTTAATTATTGCAGTACCCGAACACTTTATATTTAAATGGTTGGTAGTAAATGCTTAGTAGAATCCGAGTTCAAATCTCAACTCTGCACCCCAAATATTAAGAAATAATTAAGATTGATATACTCCATTCTTTTCACAATATTTATCGCTTTAAGGTTTTACACAAGAATTAAGAATAGTGTTCAAAACTCCTAAAATCTAGACAAAATATTATAAAATGACAGTTTTACCCTTCTATTAGAATTGTTTATTCTCACAAATACTTTCTCTTTGATATTTAATACTTTGTAGAATTAATTTAGAAGGATAAGGATAAAATTGAAAAAAAAAAGTAATTAATACTTCCTAAAATTCTTAAAATGACAGATAAATTAAAATAAAAAAATTTATCAAAAACGACAATTATTATGAAAATGAGGGAGTACCTGAGAAAAATGGCTTAAAATTAGTATCAATTGACAGCGAGGAGAATTTAGGCTGGATTGGATAGAGTTACTACGTACTGTCCAAGCCGGGCTCTCATGCCGAACCATCTTTTTAGAAACTTTAAAATTTTCAAACCTTGAGGCCATCTAATTGACAGTTAGTGCGCTTACTAACTGCTCATGCTGGCCAATCTTCCGTCCCCTTTTTAATCCAGCCTCTGGGTCTGTGCGTCGATTTCCCCATTCTCCTGTTGAAAGCCGCATCTCTCTCTTTCTCTCTCTCTGCCTGCTGCCAAATTAATTCTAACCGTCTCATATTATTTATTTCCTATTGACCTTTTTATTCAAACAATCTCGGCTGTGGTCATTATTTTTTACTATAAAAATATAAAGTTAAAGAGATTTTAAAAATAATATTTATAAATCTTGAAACATGAATTTTTTTAAATATATTTTTTAAAAAAATTTATAAATAAGGATCAAAATTAAATTTGATTGATAAAAAAATTAATAGAGGGCAAAAAAAGGGGACGGATGGAGTATAAATACTAAAATGAGTAGCTAGTACTCTTTTTTATATGGCTAGAAATCAGCCAAGGACAGAGCCAAGCATTTTTCTTAGGGGCCAAATTATAAATGTGAAACGTAAAAATTTAAAGAGCTAAATCTAAATCATATAGAAAAGAAATTATAAAAGTAAATGGGAATAAATATAAAATTAAAATCTCAAGGAGTTAAGGTTTAAATTAATTAAGTAAAAAATTGTAAAAATTCAAGGAGACTATATATTAAGTTTATGCAAATATTTTCCTTGAAATTTAAAATTTTTAAGTCATATATACCAAGTTGTAAAAAGTCAGGGGGCCACCATGGCCCCCTGACTCCGACTTCGTCCATGAAAACGGCCAATTAGTGATTAATTAATTAATTAATCAAAAATGCCTTTTAATCTTTTTTTTTTGGTCAGAAAAGAGAGTATTATATTTGATTAAAAAAAAGACAAGTAGCAGCACTTAGTTCTGGACAGAGTCCATACGATTACAAAAATAGGTATCGCTATTTCTGCTAGCAGAGTTACAGACCCTGGGAAATGTTATTCCCATTTTGTCAGCCATGATAGCTGAGGAAATGCAAGTAGGCATAATACAAAAGGAAGTGAAACTGCAGTCCATAAGTGTGCTGTGTTTAGCAAGGATATCAGCACAAGCATTGCCTTCCCTAAGCGTATGTTGTAACCCGCTCACGTTCAAGTGGTCCATAAGGCACCTGCAGTCATCAAGGAGATTAATCAATTCATGTTTCTCCTCAAAGCAGTTATTAATGAGATTAATAACAAGAAGACAATCAGTTTCAACAATAATGTTAGAGAAGCTATTAAGAATAGCTAATCTAAGACCATCCCGTATAGCCCAAAGTTCAGCACTTAAACTGGTGGTGTAGCCAATACTTCTCTGGAATCCCATAATGAAGTTACCAAGGCTATCCCTAAATAACCCTGCTCCTCCAGCCTTACCAGGATTGGAGCCTTGCACTGAACCATCAGTTTTCAGTTTTAACCAGCCCTCCGGTGGAGGGGTCCATCCAATAAGGAGAGTTTCCCTGCTGTTAGAGATATTATCTTTCAAGGAGCAGAAAAAGTAATCTGTCGTTAGTGCCTGGATGTTTCTGTAGATAGAGTTTAATGTAGGTATTTGTCTTCTAAAAACCATATCATTTCTCGTTGTCCAGATCTTCCAAATAGTGACAGGAAAAATAACATTCCAGGGTACATGAATCGCATCAGAGATATCTTTGTTTAAACAGTTTTTTCTTAGCCAGTCAGTGATGCTCAAGCTGAAAGTATTGGCTACGACAGTCGTAATGTTCAGAGATCTCCAAACTGCAACAGCCAAGCTACATTTTCTAAAAAGGTGATCAATAGACTCTTCAAACTGGAGGCAGCACGGGCATTTCCTTTCCATAGTGATTCCCCTGTTAGCAATAAGGTCTCTAGTAGCAATTTTTCCAAGGGAAATAAGCCAAATAAAATTTCTGATCTTAGGAATGGTGGGACATTTCCAGATCCAATTCAGATTCGTCTTATGTTGAGGAGAGAAGCCTTTAGCAATGGCATACGCATCTTTGATTTTAAAGTCACCTCTAATGTTAGAATTCCAGGCCACCACATCAGTGTGATGGTCAGTGAGTTGAAGAGGGGTAGCTTTCAAGACTTCAGCAAGTTGCTCAGGTAGTTGAAAAGAGAATTTTGACCAGTCCCAATCACTTTGCTGATTAAGGAAGAAAGTGACATTGGCATGACTTTCGTCTTCAGTTAAAGGTCCATAGATCATAGCACGTAAGGGGCCAAGCCCTGTCCAGTTGTCATTCCAAAATTCAACAAGCTCTCCATTTCTCACAATCCACCTAGCTCCTCGGTTGATGATCTCCTTACTGCTTTTTATAGCCTTCCATAGGGGGGAGGAATTTGCAGGCTCTCTTCGGGGATTAAGATATCTGTTTCTAATGACATTAACCCACATTGCTTCTTTGTTGTCAATGATATTCCAGGCCAGCTTAGCCATGTAAGCTGAGTTTAGATGTCTGGCCGAATAAATGCCAAGTCCTCCAAAATCTTTGGGTTTTGTAACTTCCTCCCAACTAACCAGATGTAATTTCCTTGTAGACTCAGTACTTCCCCAGAGGAAGTTTCGGCATATTCTGTCCACCTGGTTGAGAGTTGCAGCTGGGAGAGTAGAGGCTTGCATATAATAAGCAGGGATAGCAGCAAGAGAAGAATTGATGAGCACAGTCCTCCCTGCCATTGAAAGAAATTTGGTTTTCCAACCAGCAAGTTTAGAACTCATTTTTTCGATGATGAACTGACAGCTTCGCTTGTCAGGTCTTTTGTGAGAAATCGGAAATCCCAAGTATTTCCCCAGATTCTGTACTTCTTCAAAGCCAAAGTTGTCCACAATTGCATTTCTGATCATCGGTTCTGTGTTTCTAGAGAACAGGATCTTTGATTTTTGAATGTTGATATTTTGTCCAGAGAGAGAGCAAAATTGGTGAAGAATGTTTTTGATGGTAGCACAGTTCTGAATAGTAGCTTTGGCCAAAAGTATAAGGTCATCTGCGAAAAAAAGGTGGGTAATTTGGGGGGCTCCCCTTGCCACACCAAAAGTCTCCCATTCCCCAATAGAAAAAGCATTATTAATGAGAAGGGATAAATATTCCATGCAGAGAACAAAGATATAAGGGGAGAGAGGATCCCCTTGTCTAATCCCTCTAGAGGCTATGAAGGAATCAGATTTAGATCCATTAAAAAGAACGGCCATCTTCGCCGAGCAGATGCAACTCATGATGATCGATATCAGCTTGCTAGGAAATTTAAAGAAAGCAAGAGTCTCTTTGATGAAGCTCCACTCCAATCGGTCATAGGCTTTATCAAGATCAAGTTTAAGTAACATGCACCCAACTCTACCTTTTTTAAATCTCATGGCATGAATAGTTTCTTGAAGGATGATGACATTATCAGAGCTTTTCCTTCCAGGCAAGAAACTGGCTTGATGTGGGCCAATGAGATCTTTAAGGATAGGTCTAATTCTATTGACAATGATCTTTGTAACAATCTTGTAACTGGTGTTACAGAGACCAATCGGTCTGAATTGATTGACAGTTTCAGGACTGGTAGTTTTTGGGATGAGCGAGATTAGGCTCTCACTCCAATCCCTTGGAATACTACCTCTCCGAAAGACCGCAGCTATCTCAGTACATATGGCCTGTCCTACAATATCCCAACACTTTTGAAAAAATCCCGGGTGTAGGCCATCCGGTCCAGGTGCTTTCTGAGGTTTCATATTAAACAGGGCTTTGGTAATTTCCAACCTATTAGGGATACAGCAAAGATAGCCAATATCGTTGGTATGAACACAAGGTCCCGCCAAATGGATACGGGCCTTGTCTCTATAAGAAGAGATAAAAGAGGTGGTGAAGAGGTCTCTAAAGTGTCCGATGACAGCATTCTTTAAAATGGTTTCATCATAGCACCAATCCTGGCCGTTAAGTTTGAGACCAATAATTTTATTTCTTTTCCTTCTAATGAGAGTAGAGACATGAAAAAATCTAGTGTTGGTCTCTCCTTCCATCATCCAATCAATTCTTGACTTAAGTTTCCAGAGGTCCTCTTCCTGTTTGAGGATGTTAAGATATTCTTTTGATAGTTCTTTTTCTAAATTAACGAGGAAAGGACTGTGTCTATTAGACAAAAAAGTTTGAATACCACGGACCCTAGCCAGAATTTGTCTCTTTTTCCTGTGAATATTTCCAAAGACCTGAATATTCCAAGATCTGGCAGCATCACAAAAGGATCTAATAGTGTTGGAAAGATTACCACCAGAATAATTCCAGGCTTCTTTGACAAAATCCATGAAACCATGATGATTAAACCAACACCATTCAAATCTAAAAGGTCTTTCTAAGGATGAGGGTGGGTTGGTATTTAAAGAGAGAAGGATAGGATTATGGTCAGAGGAAATCCGGGGGAGATGATGAACTTTAGCTTCAGGAAATTTTAAATTCCAAGCCGGATTACCCCAAGCCCTATCAATCCTTTCCCTTATCAGCATTCCATTATATTGGGCATTGACCCATGTGAATTTAGGTCCTGTAAAACCTAAGTCAATCATGTTGCAATTATTCATGCATTCCCTATAAAGTCGAACTCTATAATTATTAATAGGACCACCCCCAAGTTTTTCATCAGAATACATGACATCATTAAAATCTCCTAAAATAGCCCAGGGTAAGTCAATTTCATTGCTCATCGTGCTAAGCTCTTCCCATAACAGTTTTCTTTTTTGTAATCTAGGGCTAGCATAAACACCAGATAAAATCCAAGGAAAATTTAGAGAGGGTAAATTATTTACCTGAATGAGGGCATGAATGGCTTGTTCACCATGGGGAAGAACCTCCACAGACACGTCATCTGCATTCCATAACATCCATAAGCCACCGGAGAGTCCAACAGCATCAATGATATGGCATCTATCATAACCAAGAGAAGTTGCGACCCACGTAGCTTGGTTTCCAGATATCTTTGTTTCTGAAATAAAGAGGATCAAAGGCTTATGGATCCTAACCAGATCTCTGCAAGTTTTTCTAAAGTTGTTGTTAGCCGCTCCGCGGCAATTCCAAATGAGAATATTAATCATGGATAATATGTTGTCTTCTAATCCCCACCAAGAGGCCGCTAACTCAGGATTAGTTTCCACCTGTCCTTCCACCTTGTACATCAGGTTGGCTTTCAAGTGACATTTGGGAATCACCACCAGATTGTGAGTTGCACCCCTCATTCCTTGTTCTTTGTAAGAGCGAGCAATTAGATTCATCTCCCTCACCCCTAAAGGCATCTGAATCATTTTTAGAAGAGGGAGATCGTGGTTGTAAATTACCCGGAATAGAGAGTCCGCAATCCAGGGTCTGTTTGATGGGGCTTCTACTTCTTTCACGGCTTTCTCCCTCGCTTCTTGAAATTCCTCCTCTACCAACTTTCGAAGCATTTCGTCTTTTTCCTGTTCGTTGAGTTCCAGAAAAGGGCCCGGTGAAGTTAGAAGGTGGAGGTGGTGGTCCGGGACTAAGGGCTGCTCTACCGCCACCATGCGTTTCCACGATCGGTTCAAAGGCAGTGGTGTGTTTGCTGGACTCGGGATTTCTGAAGGGTTCAAAAGACTCTTTGTTGCTTGTTCCAAGGGGATGAAAGTGTCTTGGTGAAATAGGAATTGTTCCAGAGGACCCTGTTTGTCGGTTTGGTTCTCCATTTGTGGAAGGAGATTCATGGACATATTCTTGGAGTGAAAAATCTGGAAAAATCAGCTTAGTTCCTGAAGGAGGAAGAACAGAACTCGTGACAATGGAACTATTGTCTTTTGTTACAGTCCCAACACCATCGGTTCCCGATGCGCTGTTTTCAAATTTTTTTTGATGAACTGTCAACTCATGGTCAGTAGGAAGAGTATTACTTTGATTTGTACCACACTGAGTAGGTAATGTAGTGATATGGGGGGCTAATGACGAACTCAAAGGGGAGTCCGTTACACCGTTTGGAATTTTGGTGTTAGCCGTTACCCCGCTACTAGGTCCAATTTCACCTAGTGGCTGAGCTTTTCTAGACTCACAATCCGGGCTAATCTTGGGCCCCCTGTTTGAAGAAAACTTAGCCGCCTTTTTTTCTTTATTGACCGTACCACCACCATGGCTGGATGGAGTTGTTCTGTTTTTCCGACGACTGACTACCATCCAAGGTCCATAACTGGGATTTTTGTCATCATGCTCTTTGTTATCCATACTAGTATCCTTATCTGGATTGGAAGTTTCTTTTGAGGGACTGACATTTTGAGTAGTAATATTATTAACATCCTCACTTAATGGGGTAGGACAGCTCTGTTGGCTATGGCCAATGCACCCACAACGGAAGCATAGACTTGAAACTGTCTCGTACATGACCGCTTGTTTATGCCTCCCAATCTTGATAGTGTGAATTAAGGGTCTGTCGAGATCCACTTGGACACATAGCCTAGCATACTTTCCTCTAGCATTGCTAGCAGTTGCAGCGTCGACTCTTAGCAGGACTCCCAATTGATTTCCCATCCTTGAAAGAATCTGAGGATCAAAGAATTCAATAGGGAGTCCCGGAAGACGCGCCCAGACTGCTGTAGTAGTGAATGTTGCCTTCTCTGGTTTAAAACCAGGTTCCCATTGTCTTAGAGAAAGAAGAACGGTCCAACAAACCAGGGACCTCCAAACATAACTCTCAAATAGTCTTCCCTGGCCTGGAATCTAAACAGGAAAAAATCACATCCTAAATCAATACATTCCATCCTTTGAGTCGGTTTCCATTGAGCTTTGACTCTCGGGTAGAGAAAATTATAATCGACATTTTTCCCATACGTTTTAACGATAATGGAATTAATCCAAGGAGTTCTAATCCTTCTTTTCTCTTCTTTAGATAGGGATATCGTAGCAATGCCTTCCTCGCTGTTCTCCTCATCTTCAGAATCAGATAGCTCATCAAGAAAGGAAGGATTGTTTGTATGGCAGAACTGAACTGTATCTTGGTTGGCTACCAACATGTCTCTGTACGAGTTTGTTGTATGCTTTTCCTGTGCTTGTCTTGAAGACAGGTTTTCGACCTCCATATTGGCTACCACTGATTCTTCAGGAAGAGTATCAACAACCTCCATGCCAGTAGCAGATTCTTTCATTCTTTTGACAGAGCGAGTTTCCACAATCTCATCGGTACGGGGATCCGGCGGTTTAGGAGGAATGAGGTTGGTCGTCTGAGGTGTTGATGAGATCGGGAGAGGGACGTTGGAAGTCATCACTTTTTCTTTAAAATGCCTTTTAATCTGCTTTCTCCATCTCACCACTATCCTGCCGAATATGGTTTTCTTAACTATCATAAAATTTAGCCTCGCTTTTAGTAAAGTAAATTTTAAAAATGAGTTTTGAAATTTAATAAAATTATTGTGAAAGGGTTTTAGAAAAAAAGAAAGAAAGAAAGTGAAACTAAATAAATGATAGCCACATGTGGGACGGAAAACGATACAAAAATAAACAGGTCATGTAACATAATTGTCATTTATGAAGATACGAACAGTTTGTTGATTTTCATGTTTCCGTCTTTGGTCACAAATTAACTCACACATCGTAGAGATTGGATTGATCTGAATATTGTCTTCCTCTTTCCATCATCCATGGTAGATTTTAGTAATTTTTAAATTTTTTTTTTAAATTAGACTCATCCATATCTTTTAGATACGCATTTGATGTTACTTAAAGTTTTCAGTTTTTGACATTTTGCTTCCTTAAAATTTTATTTTGGATGTTTTATCTGTTGAACTTTTATTTTGAATACTATTGCCCCTACGTGAATTGAAAATCAATTGTGTTGCGTCAAAAGCTGAAAACTTAAGGGATAAACTGTGCATTAAGTCATTTGAAATCTAGTGCGGAGAAAAGGGGGATTCATACGATTGTTGATTTGAAGAGGAAGAGATCAGTCAAAGATACACTTTTGACCTCTAATTAGCGTTTTGCTTGCTCAGCTTTGTTACCTTGCTAAGTGCTAACTAACATGTTAAGGAAGCTTCTTAGAAGTTTCGTTGGGAACACAAACCTACCATCAAGTGAATTTTGTGAACTTATATTGATATAACTAATAAAAGCTTCAATTTTATTAGGTTTAATCCGTGGTTATTACTGGTTAAGTAGCTGAATGAAGAAAAAGTAAAAGCAAATTTGTCAAAGGAGTAACAGTAGTATAATGGTCTATCATTTATGTCGCTTCGTGTAGCTTAATTGTTATTGGCCGGGAATATTTTTAATTTGATGCACCCAAAAAAGAAGAATAATAAAAAAAAAGGGAATGAAAAAAAAAAAAAGAAAAGAAAAACTAACACTAAAGTAAGAATAAGATTGGTTCATTTTCATAAAAGCTAAACAATTGGACACGGTTATGTGACTATATACCACCCCGTAATCATATTGGAATAAGACAAATTATATGGCCATCTTTCTCTAGTCATGGCTACGTTCACATTATCACCTGCTACCATTAGTCTATATTTATTGGAGCCTTACCAATGGTGTTATTAAGTGATTAGTAGAAATTAGATATAATTAATAATTAGGAGCTCTAAATATCTAGCAATTTGGGAAAAATATTGTGACTGGATTAGCTTTTTTATGAAGAAATGTAATAAAAATTATAATAATTGATCAAAGCAAAACAATTGGGAATAATTTCAAAATTTCGGATGTCCAAAATAAGATGATATGGCTAACAGTCGTGTAATCTATTGTTAAAGAATTGAATTCTTAATTCTAACGATCAAGGTCCAATTTTAACTATTTCAAGTATACCAGAAACCGAAATAAAATCATATAAAGTAGTATGTCCTCCAGGTCTTTGGCAAAATCAGGCCCCCACATTCTTTGGCCTCCTTCCCCATTAAGTTAAAAGACAATACAACATGAAAATTTACTTTCCATTATGAAGGAATATAATATTGTACAGTTTCCATGTACAACTATATATGTGGTAAGTAGTTAATTTTGATTAATTTAATTTTACCTGTGGAGGACAGTTGCTTCTTTTCAAAATCACCATCGTCATCAAAAAATGCAAAAACAAGATGAAGAATTTCAAAGGAATTCCCAAACTTAAAAAACTTGTGTTAAGGGTTAGGTTACGTCATCTAAAGGGTGATGTGTAGTTGCAAATTAATGGGACCATTTTGAAGACCAGAAAATGATGGCTACATCACCATCACTAGGCATACATCAAAAATGCAAAGAACCATTCAATTTGGAGCCTAATGTTTTTTTATATAAAACGACTTATTCATTGAATTTTGCCCTTTTTATGTATTTCTCTACTCATTCAAAAAAAAAAAAGAAAAAAGAAGAAAGAAAGAAATAAAAATTCTATGGTCCAATGAAAGCAATAGTAAATAAATTTCTAAATTTTGATGAAATATGTCTTTATTGCAATTTATCCAAGCTTAAAACTATTGAGGTAAAATGCTATTATTAAACAAATTTGTTCCCTGTGAGAAAATTGTTTGATTGTATCCACTTTTGACTTCTAATAATCAAAGCTTTTGACTTTCTGCTGTGACTGTTTTCTAAAATAAAGATATGAAGCTTTATATATGTGGGTAAAAGAAAGAAAGCAAAAAAAAGAAAAGAAAAGAAAAAGATATGTTCGTACTCAATTTAGCACATTAGTACTTTATATATATATATATATTGTGTGTATATATATATATATATTTCTTTCCTTCACTTTAATTTTTTATTTGGAAGATTGTAAAGTAAAATAAAGTTGTTTGCCTTTGGTCCTAATTTTTTCTTCAAGTAATTTTTCTTCAAAAAAAAAAAAGTTAAGAGAGAGAGAGAGAGAGAGAGAGAGATCTTTTTCAAATTGCATAATAAAGAAAGACAGGTTCCCCCTGTGAGCGGCAAGCAGCCCTGCTTATATATACAACCTACGGCAGGAAAAGAAGCCGACGCCACGAAACCGTTGTTCCGCCGTCGTCGGCGCAACATCCCAACCATGTCCTAAGCGACTCTTCTACCTCCGTGGGTTTGCTCTCGGGAGGTCTACCAGAACCTGGCTAGCCAACATGGAAGTCACCCCTATTTCCCACCAAAAAAATATGTTTCAAACTGGAAACTTTGGCCTTCCAGCCAGGGAATAAGAATCTCAACTTAACGAATCTTTTCAGCTTCGATACTTGGGTTTTTGATTCGGAATTTACTTTGATCCCATGAAAGGAAAAAGGAACCTCCACAAAAGCCAAACTCGGCGTAATTATAAGCACCCAAAACAGAGTAAAAACAGAGAAGCCATATAGCTCAAAAACCCACTTTAAGATAGAATCAGATGAAAACTTAAGCCAGCAAACATCAACCTCAGATTCACAAGCAACCATTTTAAGAAACAAAAAACAAAAGGACAGACAATTACAAAAGAGAAGAAGCTCTATTTTTGTTGTTAACTGCAATACTGTACGAAGTAGTACTTGTTTGTTGATGATGGTGCAGATTGCTGGGCATGGGAATATCAGCTGCTATGTCCCTTAGTTTCTGAGTTGGTGTCGGGCAGGTTGACGATAAGAAGAGAAAAAACAGTTGATCATCCAATCCAGCATCATCCTTTTCACTGATCTTCTCTTCTTTGGAAATAAACTTCCTTCCCTCTGCTTGAAAAACGTTTCCCCTGCCTTCACATTAATCACTGGTTCTTCTTCTCCAGGATTTACCACCGTCGCTGAGTTCCTTTCGCTTTCTTCTGGGAAAACCTTCATGGCGGGCTCTCTCTCTCTCTCTAGATGAAAATTTTATAAATGCCTGAGACTTTGGCCCTTCTCCTTTAAAGAACATCAAAATTCTCTCATATTCTTGCGTCCGTGTGGGGCTGCCTTGCTATTGCTAAAGTCCCAAAAATGGGTGGCCCATGGTCCACGCTAAATGGCAACAAATAGCCTTTTTCTTTTTTCCTCTTTTGAAACTTGTACATATGTTATCTAAGTTACTACAATTTACGTTTTATTCAATCCAAAGTAGTTTAACTTATTAGTGCTGCCTGCTGCTGGTTTGCATTGTATCTAGACAAAAGAGGTCGAAAATGGGAAGAGGGTGAAATCAATGCCCAGTTAGGTGTTGAAAGAAGTTACTAGTATTTTAATTTAGTTTTACTTTTAACCTTTTTTTTTGTCAGTTTTTTTAAATTTTAAGTTAAAATTTAAGATTTTTTTATCACAAAGTTTAGCAAATTTCTCTTACCAAATTTATGTGATCATAGGCAAATATCACCTGCAATTCATTTTTTTGGTAATATTATAAATTTCTTACAATTGATCAATCACAATAAAAAATTATCATTTAAGGGTCTAACACTTATAAGTTCGAATATTATGATGCATCTTACAAGAATTTAAATTGTGATTCCATAAGTGTAATACTAGGAATTGCATCAATCAATTAGCTTAGCTAAATAAATACAATTACATGTAAATACTATTACTTCTACCAACATTTATGGCATATATTCTCTATGGTTCTTCACCCAAGTAATGTTTGGCTTCGTATGAGAAACAGAGAGGTGGTCCATCCGACAGGGCAGAGGAAAGGAAGACAAGGCGACGAAAAAATTACTTGGAAGTGCCAGTGGGATTCCCATAATAAAACGGATGATCTTTGGGTCAAGCAAGCAAACCCAAACATAGACACACAGGTGGATCCAATTCCACGTGTCGTAATAAGAATGTGGCCTCGAATTCCTATTTTTGACTTTTTCTTTTCTTCTTTTTCTTCCAGATTTTAGCCAGCAGCACAAACCATCTCTTTGTTGTACAATAGAATTAAAGTAAAGCTTCATAAGTAAATATTAATAACCGAGTTATTAATTAAACTAATTAGCAATAAGTTTCATATGTCTTCTTCTAAGTGCTAGCTTAGTTTACGAGAAAGTATTCAAAACGAGGAATTCCCCTTTCAACTGAACTCATTAGAGATTGAAATTTATATAGAAGCTCTTGTATTCAAAATCTTATTTTTGTGAAAATATGCCCCTTTCTCCACCTCCTTTGTCATAATAAAATTCCAGAAAGAGATCAAGGAACCTAGATTAACACTAGCATTATTAAAGCTATATTTTGTATAAGAAAATATTTTTTTTTCATTATCTAAAAAATACAAAAAAAAATTACCATATAAGATATATGTAATAAAATGAAATGTATATATATTTTAGAAAATGAAGATAGACATACAAATGAAATTAAAAAAAATTATTCTCAATTTTATATCTTTTTTCATTTTTTAAAACATGCATACATTTCTATAAATTATAAATATTTTAGATAGTGATTTTTTTATATTTTTAAAAATTAAAAATAAAAAATATTTTCATGTATCAAATATAACCTAAATTTAAGAGTAAATCCCCAAAACTCCATTTCATGATTTATATAAAGCGGAGGAAGGAAGATAACGAGATGTGGACTGTCGACCCCACATTCGGCATAGATCACATGCAAGCAACTTAATTGCATGAGAGAAAAGGAAGTACTTTCACAGTGGAAAATGGAAAGTAAACAAAAAAGGATTTAAAACGAGAAGAAAAACTTGTTTGATTCTTTAAACATACTCATTAACTGGAAAGCTTATGAAAATAAAAATCCCCTTCATGTCTCTATTGATTTGTTTCATTAGCTTTAAAATCTTTTCCCATGTGTAGATTGACTAATTTGAAGATCAAAACAAATTGCTTTGAAGAGGCATGTCCACAAGGTTCTCTCTCTCTCTCTCTCTCTCTCTCTCTCTCTCTCTCTCTCTCTCTCTCTCTCTCTCTCTCTCTCTCTCTCTCTCTCTCTCTCTGTGTGTGCTTGTTTCTGCTTTTGTTTCCAGAAGACATGCAGGATTTCCCAGAAAGTCCAGAGGTTAGATTTTGTATATATCCCACAAAGTATCTGACGGGTTGGGTCCATGTTCATACCTATAAAATACCCTCTAAAATAATGTAGACATTCTTCATGTGCTCAACTGCTCAAGTTAAAGTACGTGAAGCTCTTAATTGGTCAATCAACAACATCAACATGCAACTATAAATTGCAATAAAGTACTACATTTTGAGAATTTGCTAATTCTAGGATATTTCTTGGAATTCTTGTACTTAATGTTGGAAGGCTATTTAATCCATCATATCCTTTATTTATCCCTTTTAACGTGACATAAAGTTTAACCACATGTTTATGGCCAAAAAAAAGGTTTAACCACATGTTTAAAAATAATCTATTTACACAAATAAATTTTAAATTTTAAACAATATTTTATTGTGTTAGGATATTTGTTGTAGTCACCTCAAGTCAAAAGGGATGAAATAGAAGGAAACTCCTTGATTGTCAACCATTAAACCTTAATAACTGAAAAATAGCAATCCACCGCTACTAATAAATCATTAATCACATAGGTGTTAGGAATAATTGTAATGATTCTTTAATTCATCAAAGCTTCTTAATTCCAAATCATCATGTAAAGAATAAGTTTACAAATTTTTCTAGAAATTAACAGTCAATGTATAATTTTTTTTTTCTTGCCATTATCAGGAAAAAGAAAACCAATGAAAGGTTTCTCAAAAAAAAGAAAAAAAAGAAAACCAATTGAAAGGCCATCAATATCAAGTCAAGGTCTGTCATCATTAACTGTTTCTCAACTCTTTTGGACCACAAAATTTTCAATTGGAAACTAACAAATTTAGCTAGGTCTTATTATATATATGCATTTTCTAGTAAAATTAATTATTACATTTAACATAGCTTAAATATAGTACTAGCTATTTTCAATGTATCCTCCGTCTAAGTATTATTTAATCCCCTGTTTCCAAACGAATTTGGACCTTCTGTTAAAAATAAAATAAAAACCCTAGTCTTTTAGGTTTTAACCTCTATTGTGCAGATCGGTTCTTCAAACGTAGCTGGTGCCTGATTAGTGGCGGCTGTGACCGTTGATGTTGATGCTATCCAGGGTTTAACGGATTGGGCTGGGACAAAATTATATTTTCAAGAATAAAATGTTTGTGGGCAACAAAAGGAAACATTTTGCTAAGTCGGTCATTTTCAGGTCGGAATTGGGAACATTGAAAGGGAAAAAAGCAAGCCATGATGTATATTGAATTATTGATTATTGATGTGCTCGTTGAGGTGGTCCCTGTATAGGAGCCCACTATTGTGGCCTATGGGTTTCATGAGCCTCGATTGGCAGGCTACAGCCCACGGCCGGTAGCAAGAACAAGTTGAAAATTTCTATAAAAAACTTCAAACCTCTATTTTTAAGTATTCCAATTTTGCAATTTGTCCTTGAATTATAAGAGATAAGAATAAAAAGAAAAGAATTAATTAGAACATGTATGAAGCAAGCCAGCAACTAATAAAAACGCCAGAGAAGCACGCCACCAACAAGCAAGCTTTTTAAAATCATTAAAGAGCAAAAAAAAAAACTGAAACAGAAACTCTAGAAATGTATAAACAGTAATAATGTAACATTTTATTGATGAACTTGCAACTTCGGTACATGATTTTAGATTCTTACAGAACTTGTTTGGACTTTCACATGCTGTGGGGGGTATGTTTCATTTGCAATTACAGGAACAGCAACAATCAAATAGGCCCTGCAGCACCGCCTTCAATATTGAAGACCTTCTTTTTGGATACAGGCTTCCATTCTTTTGGTCGAACCTTGGCTTAGGCTTTGCTTTTCCCTCTGGCGCTGCTGTGTCCATTTCTGCCATGTTAGGCTCACTACTTGACCCCCTATCCCACATTCTCACTTCTTTAATTATTTAAGCATGCCAGAACAAAAAATGATCATATTCCCCCGATGGGCATTTTCATTTTTTGGGCCCCTTTTGCTTTTTCCCTACTTGTTGAAACAGACAAGAAATTGAATTGGCTGAAGAAAAGAAGTAGCAGTGGAATAAATTGATTCTGTCCAAAAACTCTGACAAGAAGTTTCCATTGAATCAATAGAAGACACGTTGCCAATGCTGACTCAAACTCATACGTCACACCCGGCTCCCCTTCCCATTACAAAGATCTCCTCGCCTTTTTCTCCTTTTTTTTTTATTTTTTCGGTATACTTTTGTCATTTAATTTAATTTGTTTGGTGATGGAGATAATGACAACAATTGATAATTTTCAGCCGCACTTTATAAACCTAAAAAATTCCTATCAATTAAGAAAGAGAGAAAGCAGACCCATGTGGGTTGCGTTATAATCAAACCCATCTCCCCGCTGGATGTTTTGACAAATGAGTGCTTCGGTACATGTATCACGTGGGAGAAGAAAGAAATGCCGAAGCGAGCCGCTATGCTTGATTGCTTATGCCTTTGTAGTTTGATGCCTCGTTAAATCAAATGGTTTGGTTTTAAAAGATCCTTGTGTTCGGCTCATAACAGGATGGTCGGCTACATCCTGTAACTAGTTATCTATTTTTGTTTCACTATGTTTGGTCGGAATTGGATAATTTAGAGAGCTAACTCGTTTAGGCTAATTAAGAAAATAAATCTTTTCTATATTAGTGCTGAATACGATTAACCTACTCATGTTGCATAGCTTGTATATACATGTACGAAGCTGAAAAAGATAAGGGGTATAGTGGCCATTTTTTTATTCGTCTCTTTTGGACCATATTCAATACATTCTTATGCTACATAGCATGAAGATGTAGTATGACACATCATCAAAAATCTCACTTAGCATGATGATGTGTTATAGTCATGTCATCGAACATACCATATGAAATGTTGGGTGATGTGGTCATGTTAAATGAGTGGGTTTTCTTTTTCTTTTTAGAGCAAAGACGGAGTTAAGAATTTTTCTTAGGAGGGGTCAAATTACAAACATAAAACGTAAAAATCCAAAGGTTTTAAGTTTAAACCATATAGGTAAGAAATTGTAAGAAGTCAATGGGAGTAAATATGAAAGTAAAATCTCAAGGAGTTAAGATTTAAATTAATTAGGAAATTATAAAAATTTGAGGAGGGCTATATATTAAATTTATGCAAATATTTTCCTTAAAACTTAAAATTTTCAAGTCATATACACCAAATTGTTAAAAAGCCAAGGGGGCCGTAGACCCTTTTCGCCCACTCCTAGCTCCGTCCATGCTCTAAAAATGTGTTTGGATTGAGAGGAGGGGAGGGGAAGGAAGGAAAAAGGAGGGTTAAGAGGATCAAAGAGAACCCACTTCTTGTTTGGATAAAATTTTTAAAATTTTTTCAAGATAAAAGAAGAGTTCTCATGGCCCTTAAAAACATTTCAAACGTCAATTTTTCAAGAACCTCGATTTGTGGTGTTAGGAAAGGGACAAAAACTCTGAAAATTTTTATCATATATAAAATATCATAAATATCCTTATTTTTCTATAAGTGCCATTAGTAGAAAGGTTATAATTGTAAAATAATATTAAAGTATTGTCCTTTCCTTTCCTTTCATTTTCTTTTCACTGTTTAGCTAAACAAGAGTCATCAAACAATCTTCCTTTTCCTTTCCCTCATCAAATTAAATTATTCAAATAAGAGTTAAATCCTTCCTTTCCCTGCCCTTCCTTTTCTTTCCTTTCCCTTCCTTTACTTTCCCTTCTATTTTTGAATCCAAACATATTGTAAAGATCGATGATAAAAATATTATGATCAAATTACGTATTTAGTCTATTTGCTTTAATTTGATTAAATTGAGTCTGTCTAATATTATTTATTATCAATTTCAGTTCAATCACTAACTATATTAAATTTTCACTATTAACTATTTTGATGTAGTATTGATTATGGCGATATGTACTTTTAAACAAATATTTACAAAATTTCACATGACTTTCTTTATCATATGACCTCTATTGCGTCGAGCAGATCTTTTTTACTTTTTAATATTTAATTTCATATTTTTTATAAAAGATTTCATAATCATGACCAAAAACTTTTTCACATGAAAAAGAAAAAGGCATAAAAGTTTTTAAACATTGTTATAAGTATACATCATCAAAGTTAATGCCATATCATTTTTTTAATATTTTTTTATATACACATAATCAAAATCAACGCCGGGTAAGTATATTCAAGGCCACATCATTATAGTTAACAATGAAAATTTAACACCTTTAGTGATTGAATTGAAATGGACAATAATTAATGGCTTATTTCAGAGAAATTAGTTTATGAACTGTATCAAAAAGGACAAATTGATCCCTCAACTTTTATTTGAGACAGATTGGTCCCTCAACTTTTATTTTGTGATAGATTAATCCCTGAACTTTTTATTTTGGGACAGATTGATCCCTGAACTTGACAGATTGAAACAAATTTGTCCTTGAACTTTTATTTTGGGACAAATTGATCTCTAAGTTTTCTTTATTTTTTTTTTCATTCATGATCTATGTGTCCCAAAATAAAAGTTCATGGACTAATTTGTCTCAAATAAAAATTGAGGGACCAATTTATTCTTTCTGATATAGTTCAGGGACCAATTTAGACATTAAACCAATAAATAATAGTAGAAGGATTTAATTTAATTAAATTAAAATAGAAAGACTAAACTCGTGCTTTTCATATTTTCATATAATAGAGACACTGATCACATAATTTGATCTTCTTTCTCTTTTCTCTTTTTTTGGGTATACTTTTTCATTTGTCCTTTTCATTTGTTTGGTGGAGGAGATAATGATAATTTTCAGTCGCTCTTTATAAAGTTAAAAAATTTCTATTAATTAAAAAACAAAAAAAAAAATAAAACCCATGTGGCCTGCGTTATAATCAAAACCATTGTTTCACAATATATCACGTGGGAGAAGAATTAGATGCTGAAGCCAGCTGCTATGCCCCAGACTTGATGCCTCGTTTAAATCAAATGGTTCCATTTAGCTTTGTTTTAAAAGATCCTTATGTTTACTATAAATGTTGGTTGAGGTGATAACGATCTCTATCTCGATAAAGTTGAAAACATAAGTTCGATCCCTAAAAATACATTTATTGGAAGAAATTTACTTTTTAACGTTTCCGATTCAAAAAGGATTAGTCTTGTCAAAGGCCTAAAAATACCTTTGGTAAAAAAAAAAAAGGATCCATGTGTTTGGCTCAAAATAGAAATACAGGATGGTCATCTGTGTTCTATAAGAGTAAGAATCATCTCTAGTGTGCACTGATATCCACTAATTTAATGAACCTTTAATCTACGGCTAAAATATCACATCTTTTATCAATATACAATTAAACTAAATCAGTGGATAGTGGAGAGGACAAATACACAATTAAACTAAATCAGTAGACATCAGCGGACAGTAGAGAGGATCCTTCCTTGTCCTATAACTAATTTTTCTTTTTCGTTGTTAGTCTGAATTATATAATTGAGAGAGCGCTAACTCGCTAACTTGTTTTAGGGTATAATTAAGAACAGAAATCTTTGTCATACTTAGTGCAGAATATATATGATTGACCTACCCATGCTGCGTAGCTTCTATGTATTTTTTTTTAATTCATTTGGTTTGGAATCAAATTCAAGACGTTATCTGCTGATCACATTAGTCATAGTAATTTTTATCTCAGGTTGTCTTGCGTCACGTTCGAAGTTGCTACTCTACCTAATTTCGATTCTCAATTTCGTTGTGTTTCATGTGAGCGGCATCCGAATTTAGTATAGTTCCAGTCAAAGGATGCTGTCGGTCCAGCAGCACAATGTTACCCTTAATTAGTTGGTGCAATAATTCTATAAATTCAATTCAAGTTTCATCAAACTCATCCTTGAAGGTACTCAAACTGATCAATTCGTACAAATTACTAGCTCCATATCAAATCGATGGGCTGCAATCAGCAGAACAATGTTGAAGAGGGTGTGAATAATGGAGCAAAGAAAGGGGCTGCCACCGTATTCCCTAGAAAAAGGACGCTGGTGAAGACAAGGATGCTCGACCAAATGGTGCAATGCCTGGCTTCCAGCTTTGATCCAGGTACCTGCCGTTGCTCTGCACCATCTCAATCCACCAACTCCGTCGGTAACTGCTCACCGTCACCCAAAACATCAAAATATTGAGCGGACAGACATAATTAAACCGTTTGTGCATCATAAAATAACTACAAGAATCTACGTAAAATGTATGTATTTGAATGAAATGTCAAAAGTTGTAGTATTTCATATTTTGCTTGTGTGCAGCCGCTTTTCTCCCTTAACAACACATGTTGCTTTTATGCTATGAATGATATTGATTAGTACTTCTGCATGCCCAAAAGTATGACAAATTCCTGAAATTTTGCTAGCACCATATTAGTATATATTGCGGTGCGCAAAAGCTAATTTCTCACTTTGGGTTGGTCTTAAAACACTGAAAAGAAAAAGATCAAAAACAACTTTTTCAAGTTGAAACTGAGGAAGTTCAAACTTTGAGGCGGCGGAACATACAGTGCTTTTTTGTACCTGGAGCCTGTAATCTGTACTTTTTACAGTTAGATTAGTTGCTGCTGTATTTATAAGCATACAATATAATATATGGTAGTATTTGATTGGATAGGACAATTCGGCTAAGATAATGAAAAAAGGAGTTTTAAACACTTTTCCGCAATAAATAATTCTGGTTTACTCTTAATAAATCTGTTTATGGGTTGAAAAGACCAAAGATTAGTTGAATATAAACATGATTTAATTTAGATATATAAGTGGGAAAATGCTTTAGTAGATTAGCTGAATATGAACATGAACAAACATATATAGTAATCCTCCTTGTTGTCCTTATTTAATTTTCTCCCCTTTCATTATCATTGAATTGAATTATAAGGGATCTTCAGGACCTACATAGTGGAGAAATAATCCAAGAAACAGAGAGAAAGTTTTCCTCTTGACCATAAATGCATTGGAAATGATTTCCCTATCATTTGAGGTTCTTATTGAATTGGAAAATGGAAATCACATCTTCTTGAATTGAACCTTCCTTTCCATCAGCTTAAATCACAAATTGAAAGAAAGAAATGAAAAATGGAAAAATTTGCTTTTGTCTTTTTCAGTTGGCTACCTGTGTTGCTTTTTATCAGAATTATGTACTATTTCTCAAACACTTGCCGATTATGTGTGGATGTGTTTGGCAGCACATAAATCCAAAGATCAAATTATCCAGAACAGATCAATCTGTGCTTTCATGTCAAAATCCCAAGAATCCAAGACATATAAGTTAAAAACTTTATGAATAAATTAAAGCAACTAAAGCATCAATCATTCAAATTCCATTTCAAGAGAGCATCCTGTACAAGAAGCTAATGCCTAGTGGTTGTAACTTGTAACAGCAAAAGCCTAAACTTGAAAACAAACTAACAATCAAGAACAGAACAAGGTTCTGTTATTTAAGAGTAACATTAATCATTGGGTGTGGCCGTGTGCGAATGTTGTTCTCTTAATAATATTTGACATTTTTCATCTGGGTTTTCTTGGATTGAGATGCTTCAGTAGATGAAAAGAGAGAAATGAAAAACTTCACCATGGAATCAAGCATCCTCTTCTTCACCAGCTTCTTCTTCTTTGGAAACACACTTCCATTCTTTGCCTTGAACCATGTCTCTGCCTCTGCCTCTGCCTCCGCCTCTGGATTGACTTTACCAGGTTGCACACGCATTTCCACAGCCATCTCTTCCTCTCTATTGATTCTCATTTCTGCAGGTGAAGGAGGATTTTATTGCCGTCTTACTTTCCCAGTAGGAAAATATCATCATGACACTTGGCAGAATCTGTGTTGGTGTGCTGAAATGTAGGTGCTGAAAAGACAGCAGTTCTTGGATTTTATTTGCATTGCAAATTGATGGCTACATCTTTACTTTCATCCCACTTGCAGGCTTGAAACAAAAAAGTCTCCAAAATCCCATTTTTATTACTTCATTTTTCTCCCTTTTTTCTTGCTCTAAATGTTTACACTCTCTTGGTCTTGGCTTTTTATTCTTTTCCGCCTATCTTTTCATTTTAAAGTAACGTGTGGTCTGTGTCTTCTGATTGAAACTCTATGCGAAACATTTCAACCCCAAAAGGTTGGCTGTGGCATACACCTACTGAGACAGTGCCAGAGCCAGATCAATTCAAATCATAAGGACTAATTTAGCTTTCTCAAAAAAGTTTCTCCAAGCATATTGATTCCATATCCAAAGGTCCAAAAACCCCACCAAATCCTCATAGATAGAAGCATAATTTTCCTTAATTCGTTTATTTCTTCTCTTGTTACTTTATTTGATATATGTCTTCTTTAATGGTGCCCATTTGTCTTATATAACGGTCTTAAGCAAGCGCTTAAGTTCAAGTCTTGTTCTTTGTTTGGCACATGCCGTTTTAATCAAATTGCATTTCACATAAAAATAGGAAGTCACTAATTTCTCTCATAAATCTCATTTTGGGATAGAATAAGACAAAGGATTTTCACCTACTTGGAAACATCCCCTATACCATATATGGTGTAGACGAAAGCCAGTTTGGATTAGTCCAAAAATTGGGAATGTTTGGATACATTTATAATCCATACTCAAATTGTTAAAAAGATGTAATTTTCTTAAATGGACCCTAACAAGGTTTTATTAGAGACGGAAAATGTTTCCATCAAACATTAACCCCTTGTTTGGTTGGGGGTATTTAGGAGGAGTTTATTTTGTTTGATTGTGAGGATGGAGGAGGAGGAGGAGGGGTGAGGGGAGGAGGATAAAACTCCTTTTAACCCCTCGTATTCCACTTCCCCAAACTGAGGTCTTTTGGAGAGTGGTAATTTTTTGATAAATTTGTCATTTCACTATTATTGATAATTTCAATATATATTAATTATATAATTTATCTCTCTTTTTTTTTCTCTCTCAAATTCCCCTTTTTGTTTCATTCCTTTTTTTATTTTTTTAAAATTATATATTTTACCAAATAATTTCCTAATGTTTATTTAATTTTTTTTCGTTTTCATGTTTTAATTTTGATTGTTTTATTTAATTATTTATTTATTTATGGTCTGTAAATTTTTATTAGTTTTTTGTTTTCTCTTTTTCTTAATCTTCATCACCTACATTTTTTAAAATTTTATTTATTTTAATTTATATTTGATTTATATTTTATATTTTTTAAACCAAGAATAATAATAATTAATAAAGATTATTTGACAAAGATTATTTTTTACATGGCATGACAATATAGAAAAAATATATTAATATTAATAATGATAGTAATAAAGATATTACATATGAGAATAATTTAGTAAAAATATATATTAAACTCCTCTTAACTCCCATTCCAACCAAATAGAAAAAGAAAGATCATCCTTTCTTAAAATCCTCCCCTCCCCCTCCCTCTCTCACCCCTCCCTTCCCCGCCTTTGAACCAAACAAGGCCTAAAGGGCGAGCCATAGTGGGAGATGACAACTCCCAGCCTCCAAGGACAAATCATAGTATGAAAATGAAAGGCTTAAAAGTGACAAGATGAACATATAATGCTACATGTCATTGTCATTAGGACCATTTTTCATGTGGGTTGAGGAAGGTAGAATAAACAATATTTTGACTCTCTTTTATTTTTCTTTTTCTAATTGGGAACGTTTCAGCCGTGACCAATATTTTATTTTTAATAAAAAAAGAAAAGAAAAACACAATCCAAGGCTCCAGCTTATTCTTGATTAGATAAATTAATAAATAATTACTATATTTCTCGGAATAGGGATAAGAAGCTAAAGATAATCCCCACTCTTTAGTTATTCTTCTAGATTAGCTAAGAGTTCACTTAGCTAAATATATAAACTGGCATTTGGCGCCTTGCTCTTTATTCTTCCTGGTTTTGCTAAGAGTACAATTTCCATATTGTTGAATTCATATATACTAGAAATTACCCAGGGCTTCGCCTATTGGGATATTCCTTTAATTTCAAATATTTCAATTATATTTTTGTAAAAAAATAAAAAGATTACTAAGAACAAATATTAATTTAAGAAGATTGAATATGGAATTTCAAGTAAGATATATACATATATACACTTATTCATTTATATATCAAAGGTATCGTTTATATAAATAAATTAAAAGTCCAAATTTAAAATGTCTAAAGCACAAAAGATGAAACCCAATAAAAAACTTTGAGGGACCTATGTTAAATGAAAAAACTATAAATAATAATTAAGAAATTGAAACAAATCAAGATAACACAAATTTTAAGGGATATGACTCAAATTTTATAACTTATGTGAAAGAATTTAATCCCCTCCTCCTTTTTTTCTTTTTGGTTTTGTGTGAGATCATTTAACCCCATTTTAACTCAACCCAAAACAGCAAAAAATAATTTGATATAAATAATTTAAAATTTTACTAATAAAAAATGTTTTCAATTTTATATAATAATTATTATAATGACTAAATACACTAATAATAATACCTAATTTAACTAAATTAACTAATAATAACCAATTAAATTCACTAATACTAAATATATAT
The DNA here is from genome assembly GCA_030664755.1 of Microcos paniculata. Classification (NCBI taxonomy): domain Eukaryota; kingdom Viridiplantae; phylum Streptophyta; class Magnoliopsida; order Malvales; family Malvaceae; genus Microcos; species Microcos paniculata. The sequence continues at coordinate 24,261,374 of CP131461.1, forward strand.
AATTACTTATAATAACCAATTAAATAATAACTAATTTAATTAATGATTTTATTCTAAACTATTTTTTTGAGGGATTATTCTAAACTAATTTGATCAATGATAATTTAATATATAATAATTAAAAATAAAATAATGAACCCCAAGTCCAAATACTTAAGCCCATTCCAAACCCAATAAAAAAATAAACCAAAAAAAAAAAACCAATGGAAGGGTGACATATGTCTTCTTCCATGGTGCAAAGGTATAGGTGGCCATGAACCGTGAAATCGAACTGTAACCATGCCCCTCAAAACCGTAACCAAAATTAAATAAGGTTTTGGAACCGGAACCGAACATGGTTTCGGTTCAATTCCAATTTAGGTGGAACTAAAATAGGAACCAGAACGGTTTTTTTTTATAAATAATATTACTTATAATATAGTTTATTTAATATAATGAGATATAATATATATGTATTAAGATTTATTTTATACTTATATTTATATCATGATTATGCAAAATAATACATTATAAATATATTATATTATTAATTACATAAAGAATTACTTTTATTTAATAATTTTTTAAATAATTATATACTTAATTCATATATCTTTGTAATTAAATTACTTTAATTATTTTAATATATTAATATGTATTACTTAACTAATATTAAACAAAACTTAGAAAAGAAATTGAAAAAATTTGCAAAAAAAAAACTAAGGTTCTAATTTGAAACCGAAACTGGAATCGGAACCGGTACTGTCACCTAAGATTCCGGTTCCAAAGAACCTAAAATCGGAACCAATTGTTCGGAATCGGAATCGAACCGTGGTCACCACTATGAAAAAGAAGCCATGAATCTTCCTTTAATATTTGTTATATAGATGGTTAATGTAAGAATTTTCTATTAATAGTATCATACTAATTCCGATGTAAAAAGTTATTGCATGACAAAGAGATTAAGCTTCGGTAGGTCATGCAAGACGAAAAATGATCCCATAGAATTGGTTAAATAGGAGTTATCACAAAAACAAAACTTGACACGAAGTTTAGTTACTAGTTTAAAATGTTTGATCTTAAATTAAAAAAAATTTGAATTTATAGGATAATTTTAAAAATTTATGACGTCAATTGTGTAAAATTTTAATTTAAATATATGATTATAATTATGTCATCTTATAATTTTGTAGTAACTCCTATAGAATGGAATCCGTAAAACCTTTAGTCTAAAACTGGTTAGAGAGAAATGATAAAATCAATGCAAACAGCAATTACTTGAGTTAACAAGGCCAAATGTTTTTTGTTAAAGACAAATCAAGTTTCGAGCACTTTTACCAGCAATGCCCTCCTAACAAGTGATCTTACAAGTCTTCGAGTTCGAAGAGGTCTGCCACATAATCTGGTAACCCACCTTGTAGTTTCCGAGAAATAACCATTGGTCAGCTGTTCAAATCAAAGAACATAGGACGAGTATTGAGTAGCACTTTCTTGTCATTATTGAGAGAGCCAAAGAAAGATTGGAATTGGCTTTAAAAACTTGGTCCACAATTACCATTATGCAAAATCTTAACAAGTTGTAGTTAGCTTCAAACTTTTAAAAAGCACGAAATCAAACAGGGTCTAGACTCTAGACAATAATTTGTCTCAGGCGTGGTAGTAATTGGGGCAGGTGGAAGAAGGACGAGGATTGGAGTTTTGGGCTATAATCCGGTGGGGTCCTGAGCAAGACATTGTCAAGGCATGCATTACCAGGAAGAATCTTTGAAGTCTCCATTAGATTTTCTCTGTCAGCTTCAATTTGGAATAATGTTAATTTGGTGACGAATTGATTACTCAGAAACCCTTTTCAACTTATCTTCACTTCACTTCACTTCACTTCACGTGTCCAAAATTGCAATTCAACAGTTATTCCTAATACTTAGATTGGAATAAGTTGATTTGGTCTTGTTGCCATCATCAAGATCACAGAGAAAACTGTTTTGTTTTGATATACAAGAGGAAAATCAGAATACAACCAGCTGATATAAATGAACTCTTGTTCTATTCCCAAGTAAGCAAACTTGTTTCAATCCTCCAATCCCCATTTTTTGTTTACTGATGAGATTAATGTCTGGATCACATTAATAGCAAAGTTAGTCTTGATGAAGCTTAAAAGTTTTGTCATCATCACTCAGGAAAATAAAGCCAAGAAAGTGTTGTTATATATGCTAAGTCCAAAGTCAAGATTAATGAAAGCTTTGGCCAACTAAACTAGTATAAATTTACATCCCTTTGAAAGCAATGGTCCACCTTCCTCTTCATTCAAAAAACCTGACCATGAATGTGTAACACATTTAGATTGGAATAAGTTGATTTGGTCTTGTTGCCGTCATCAAGATCACAGAGAAAACTGTTTTGTTTTGATATACAAGAGGAAAATCAGAATACAACCAGCTGATATAAATGAACTCTTGTTCTATTCCCAAGTAAGCAATCTTTTTTCAATTCTCCAATCCCCATTTTTTGTTTACCGATGAGATTAATGTCTGGATCACATTAATAGCAAAGTTAGTCTTGATGAAGCTTAAAAGTTTTGTCATCATCACTCAGGAAAATAAAGCCAAGAAAGTGTTGTTATATATGCTAAGTCCAAAGTCAAGATTAATGAAAGCTTTTGCCAACTAAACTAGTATAAATTGACATCCCTTTGAAAGCAATGGTCCACCTTCCTCTTCATTCAAAAACCCTGACCATGAATGTGTAACACACGAAACTTTTTATCTTGTTTTTAAGAGAAAACATCAAAACCTGAGGTCTTAATCTTGAGTTTTAGTGGGGATTGATTCACCAGGAAAATGGATGAAAATTTCTACCAAACTTCCCAATGGGACCCAAACCAAAGCAACTTGCCCTAGCCTCATCTTAGTCACTAATACTAGTGGTAGATATGTAAGACAAAGGTTAATGACAATGAACCTTGATGCTGGTTGCAATGCAATATCTAGGAATGACAGGATAAAGCACTCGTTTTCCAATGCAAATTATGGTCATGAACACTAGGAGGATGTTAATTCATTGTAAGTTTTCTCATTAAGTTTTTTCACTGAAAGTGATTTGGCCGGTACCCAGCTGTAATTACCTTTTGAGAGGAATCTGTTTATTGACGCCAACTGATCAGTAATCACAAGGCATATTTGAGGTGCTTATCCTTAGAGATCATGTACAATTGGAGAAACATTTCTTTACTCTAAAGGCAAGGAAACGAAGCCAATTAACAGAATTAAAAACTGCAAAGGATAGTTCTTTTCCTAATCTTAGAATATGCATATAGATTCATTAACAGGTCTCGGGTTCGAGACCTTGCATACGCAGCAGCCCCCGTTGGTAGACTCACCCGTCATTCCAGGTGCGCGACCCGGGTCGGATCCGGATTAGTCGGAGCAAAGCTCCGGATACCGGATGGAAAACCAAAAAAAAAAAAAATATAGATTCATTAACCTAGATTTTGTGTCCCCAAGGTCAATATGCTGCCCACAACTACATATAATATTTGATTAAAGCAACAGAGAAAGAGAACAAAAATCAAATGAAAGACAAACTGTATGTCTATATATATATCTATCCCAGGTAGACCCACAATCCGATTTACCAATTTGGATTGTGATAGTTATGGAAAGAACAACTATAACAGGCAAAATCCGAATCCATGTTTTGGTATTGTAGGTTATATGCATGAAAGGATGATGGACAAGGGACCCAACCTGCGGCCAAGTTCCAACAATATCCATTTTGGCAAGGCAATGCGGTTGATAGTTATTAATCCCCCATTTCCAAATTCACTACTCTCAATCAAATTATGGAAAATACATTATTGGCAGAGAGCATGTACAAAGTAGAAACTACTCAATTTAGTCTCAATGAAGAAACGATAGAGTTTTGTTGTTGTTGTTCTTCTTTATAATGGAAAAAGAAGATTCGAATCTTACTCTTTGAATTATAACATCTTCTTAAATTAAAATATTGCAATGGAATCAAAGTTGTAACAATGGTAGCCACATTCTTAGATATATGTGATTAAATTGGCATTTTGAGAGATGCAAAATGCCAATCATAACCTGACAAGGATGAGAGCAATAAGGTCTTTTATCATGTCATAGTCATATGTTAGAAACCATGCCTTAAGTAAAGTCTTAAAAACTTTCTCTTATTTGAGATTCGAAATATTTTAATTTTGGATTAATTAAAATTCAATATGATTTCACCGTACGTAGGTTTATTTAAAATATAAAAAGAAAAGAAAAAGGTTATGCCTTTGACTACCCGGGAATATACTTGTTATATTCAGCAAGACCTTTAACTTTTATTTATTTATTTATTTTTGGTGGAAGACTTTTAACTTTAATTTTTTCTCCTTGTAAAGTAGGAATTTCGAAGTAATGTCCGGTCAGCACATTTGACTCTGAATTTCGAAGTAATCCATAGTCCAAATTGTGGGTCATTTATAATACAGCTATAGCCATAATAATCTTGCCTTTTGTTTCTTTTGATTTTAAATCTGAAAACAGTACCATAACTAGCGTTAAACCATTATTCTTAGGGGCAAGGATTCTCTTCACTGGTGAAGATCAGTAGAGAGGTCCATTGATCTCTCAATTCTTGATGGAGGGTTAAGAAACGCCCACATCACCCCCCACTCAATACTCACCGTTTCACCCATTTGGCCACTTTCACACCGTTTCATCCAATTCCCACTTCCGTCAACTGCTCTGCTGTTATTTTCTTAGCTCCACCATGTCTCCATTTTTAATATGGATGTTTTCATCAAGTGTGGCTCTTTGCTCTCATATAAACCCTTTCCTTTTCTCGAATCATGTCAAGATATAAAGCAACTCTTTCAAAGCCACGCTCACTTGATCATTTAAAGCCTCTTCCACAAACCCTTTTGGGCGGTCAAAGTTTTGAAGCATTCTTCAGACTTGAGTTCGGAAACACTTGGTTATATTGTTTCGGTTTTTTGATGCATTGATAAGTCTGATAAACTTTGGGTTAATATGATGATCAAAGCTTACTCTTTTAGTTCCTTTCCAGATCAACTTTTTTTTTTTTATTTGTAGCTACCGGCTAATGGATGCTTTGATCCAAATAGCTTCACTTTTGTAGCGCTTTTAGGCTCTTGCACACAAACAGGTTGCTTAAAATCTGCCTGAAAGTTTCACTGTATGGCAGTTTAATTTGGGGTCATAAATTAGTTGTCAGTACAAAACTCCTTGATTCATGCTTATGGTTGTTGTGGGTTATTGAGTTTGCCGAGAAAGTGTTTGTGTAAATGTCTAAAAGAAATCTTGTCTCATGGAACTCTCTTATTGATGGATGTTTAAAAGTTTGGGACTTTGGTCGAGTTCACAAGCTGTTCGATTCAATGCCCAAGGAAAATGTGGTTTCTTGGATTATGGTTAATGGTTATTTGAAAGGTGGGAATTCGGATTATGCATTGGAGTTGTCTAGAGAAATGGTGAAAACGGGATTGGTAGGGGATGAGAAGACTGTGATTAGTGGACTCAGTGCCTGTTGTAGATAAGCTAGATTAAAGGAAGGAAGATCAGAACACGGACTTTTAATAAAGACTGGCTTGAAATAAAATTTGGTGAGAGATATGGAGCTGAGAAAATAAAATTGGCGGGAAATATAACGAAAGAGCAGTTGACGAAAGTGGAAACTTCATGAAACAGTGTGTCTAAATGAATGAAACGGTGAGTATTGAGTGGGAGGGTGAGGTGGGTGTTTCTTAGCCCTTGAATTAGAATAGAGAGATCGGTGGACCTCTCCACTGAATTTTACCAGTAGAGGGGATCCCTGTCCTATTCTTTGACCTTTGAATCTGGGCGACCTTTCGAACTTTGAAGGGTTTTAGCTTCCTCAATTTCCCATGAAGAAAGCCGAGAAGAAAATTGGAAACTTAAATCAAAAGGGCCCCAGACCCAGACTTAAAAAATATATAAAATTTAAAGCAAAAGGGAGGTTACCTTTCCATGAATATTTCTCCTCAAAATACTACATATGTTTGCAGTGGGAACGGGTTGCTATAAAGTTCAAGGACTTCGATTAAACATATGTTGATTTCTTTTGTTATTTATTCTAGTTTGGCTGCTGTCTTGGTCTTCACAAATCGCCACGTACATAAATATAACTTGTAAGCTGTTAAACATAAAGACTTCAGAGTGGAAATTTGATCCCACACCCATTTTTTTTAAAGGTGCATGATCCCTCACCCATTGATAGCTTTGAAAAAGATTCTTCCAATACCTTTTTATCATTTCTATAATCTGGCTTCACTCACTCCAGTGGAAAGTGACCATTTAATAATTAATTGTAGTAATTAATTATAGCAACTTTTTCTTCACTATCCTCTCAATTAATATTACTCCATCTGTCTCTATTTATCTGTCCTCATTAACCGTTATACACAGGACAAGAAAAATAGTTAAGACATAAAATTCTATAAACATTTATCTTAATTTTCCTATTTTATCCTTATCTCTCTCCCTCTTTGATTCTCACTCATATTTAAGAAACTATTAATTTAAGAGAGAGATGAAGGAGTTTGAAAGGGTAAGTTTAGAAATTTAATAATCAAGGTTAATTAAGAACAGATAAAAAGAGACAAAAAAAACCCAAAAAAAAAATAGATAAATAGGGACTGAGGGAGTAGTCAGTTCTCTCTTCATATATTTTTTAATGATAAAACAACCCACTGATTTCTTCCTTTTCTCATAACAGAAAATAGAATTTTCTTCTTGCAATCAAAGCCCTTTACCCAGATCATGATGATATTATCTGTAATTGCTTCATCACAAGGTAAAAATTTTCCTTCTTTCTGTAAAGTGCCACAGCCCTTTCCCTGGGAATTTGAAGCCAGTTCATGAAAAAGACAAAAAGTCGTGCAAGTGTAACAGCAGAGTTATAATAACAGATAAGTCATGAGTGAAACTTAGACATAAACAACTATACTTTTTCTTTTATATGACAGAAATTTCATGTAATCATTCAAGAAAACAGGAAAAATCTGCTACAAGCACATTGCAGAGGCTTCAAACAAGAAGAAAAAACATGGTAACAGAGACAGCCAGTCCAGACTAGGCCTAAGAAGAAGAGGAGAAGAAAAAGACTTTGGTAGGCCAGTCAAGCACTATACACCAACTTCCAGGGTCTCTTTCTGAGGCCAGATCACACTGCAGTCCGCACTCTGCAGTAAGTTCTTCCATATTTGGCTGACAGAAGCTGCAAACAAAGAATATATGATCTTTTCTTTCCTCCTTCACATAGCATACAGACAGCAGCTTCGGTTCTGTACTTCGATGACTAAGGAGTTGAGCCTTGGTAAAATACTCAAGTTGTTTACCACAATAGTACAGTTAACCAATCTATCAAGGAATGCATGGCACTTGGGAGTACACAGCACAGAATCTACAGAATTGGAAGCAGAATCAACCATTTCCATCTCAGCAGGACGCCTGCTTATTGAGTCAGGGTAGATGATAGCCAGCCTATTTGAATTTCAGTTACATCTTTGATCTTGTTGTGGGCCCGTAAGCACTGCCCACTAGCCAGTACCACTTTCCCCCTCCAAAGCTTTTACTTCTTCTTGAATAGCAAGTCATAGCTAAACCTACTGCTCAATTTGTTGAGGATAAAATTATTCTGTAGCCTTTATAGCATATATATTTACATAGTTACTAGTAATTCTACATATTGGCTAGTTGGGCATTGGAACATTCCGGCGAGCAATGGCCACCGAATGACCCTTTTTAGGGAAAATTCTCTTATTCTTGGCCTCCCCAAAAGGCAACATGTTTACCGTTCCCCCTTCTAGGGAATCGGAGTTCTTAAATTGTGAAGTTGATTCTGCTCCAGAGGAACTACCAGGATTGCAACAGGGGCAGAAGAGTGAGGAGACAAACTTGACAATTTTATCCAACGCCATGGCTTTGACTGATCTTCTCTTAGGAGGAACCACTCCCCACTTCTTGACTTTGAATCTTGGTGCCTTTTCAGCTCCACCACCACCAAGTTCTTCAACCAGGCTTAGCTCCATCTTCTTCATCTAAGTGGAAAACCTTTAACCAGTATGTTTTGAAGAGGAAATTTTAAGAAAAATATGCCTACCTATAACCAAGAAAAGACCAAGATGCTTTGGAAATCAGTTGAGATTGATAGACATATATAGAGCAAGTATATGATTAAGTGCGACTCGATGTTGTGTGTCATATGTGTAGCTTTTGATGAAGCGAAGTGGGGACACACGAAGGCCTTTTGTTTTTTTGTTTTACCATACAGCAAGGAATAAGGAAAACAGCACGTTGCCAGTTCCCATTTCTGATTTGGCCATTGGGACACAGCCCTACCGGCCTGGGATGCACTTTTCGATGTCATTTCTCAAACCTTTCCCTTTCCCTTTCCCTTTCCATATCCAAAGCAAAGCAGCTTGAAAGTGAAATTTTCCAGCTATATATGGTCATTCTTCCTTTCTACAATGTTTCTTTTTTAACATTATTTATATAAATGTAGCTCAAGACAGTCTTTGAATTTGATGCTCAAATCAATGACAGACAAATTGGCATATTAAATTAAATAAACCCGCACAATCTTTTCTTATCCTTGAATTGCTTTCGCTTTGCGTGATTAACCAATAGTTAATGCTGAGAAAATCACAAGGGAGAATCTGATGTTTCAGTTATGGCCTTGTGGGTGTTGATAAATAAAAATAATGACATGAACACCATTTCAACACTTGGAATCATTACTTCTCGACAGCTATGAGTCAGCCATGATAGAGACATTTTGCTTACAAGTTCCTTGCAAGCATATTGTATTGAGGCAAATATGTGATGGTAAGTTTTATATTTCAATGCCTATCTCAAATTAGCAAGTATCATGGAGCTTTCAGTGGCTCCCAGAAATCTTATTTTTGCTCTGAGATTTTGACAGAAATTATCCTGTCATGTCTTCTGATTTTTTTAGTTACAGGGAATGACCATAATCATCATGGAAACAATCGAGGTCATGATGTTGGATAGACTTGGGAGATTTGGGACCAATATTACTATTACTACTATAAATTATCTTACATATTTTTTAAGGTTATAATTAAATCAGGAAAAATTATAGCTTATATAAGCATAAGCATAAAATTTAGCCTCTTTCTCCTTTAAAAAGAGAGGGTCTTTTTTTCTTTTAAGAAAAAATTGATAAAGGCCTAGTTTGAAACATGAACCATAAATGGATTCGGATCTTGAACCCGGTCTGACCCGATCCAGCCCATTGCAACCTCTAAATTTGAGAAGAACTAACAGTGGGTTATTACTGAAGTGGAAGTGAAAGAAGAGATGAAGCTAACATGGAACAAGAACAAGAAGAACAACAAAAAGCGGCCCTTGGAAACTATAGCAAACTACCCAAACCTTCCTTTTGAGCCACAAAAACCGGATGATGCTCCGCTGCAAGATGACGAATCAACTTCTCCTCAAAATCAAGAGAAAGGCCCTGCTGATTCTTTGGATTCTGACACTAAACAGCTCGCCCAATCTTTCCAAGCCCAAGGAAACAAGCTTGCTGAGGTATATACTTTTTGGTCTCTCCGTCCTGTTTGCAATCAATTGAATTAAATTTTGAAAAAGATATAATCTTTGATTGAATTATCAAGTGGGGTATTCAGCAAATGTCTTCAATGGCCCTTATTATGTATTTCATGTGTTGTTGATGACAAATTTGACCAATTTATTAACTGATTACGGAATTTTTGCCCCGTTTTTTTGTTATGGTTTTCTAAATTCTGTTTTTTTTTTCCCTTTTTCTTTCTATGACTTGTTTTAACTTTTAACCCTTTTATTGACTAAATTATACTATAATGCAATGAGTGCTAATGGAAATAATTCGAAATAGATTTGATTCTAGCCAGTAGAAGGAATTGAAGCAAATCTAGAAGGCAAAAGTCTAGGAGGGTAAACGGAGGGCAGAAGAACTGGTGGAGTTGTGCTTAGATGTTCCATTTTATAGGCTTTTAGTTTCCATCAGAACATTAAATGGGGTTACTTTCGTTTTTCTGTTTATTATTCTATTTGCCATACTTGTAATGGTGTATTCATTCTTTTAGCTAATCTATTTTGGAAGGATGGGAAATACCGGGAAGCACTTGGGAAATGGGAGGCAGCTCTTAATTTGATGCCTGAAAATGCAGTTTTGCACGAACAGAAGGCACAGGTTCTACTAGAAATTGGGGATGCATGGAGTGCATTGAAGGCAGCGACTCGTAAGTTTTAGTTCCTATTACTTCCTTTATCATTGTAATTTTAGATGCAGTTTTCAGTTAATTGTATTTCTAGGTCATTGTTGAAGTGTTTCTTTGATCTAAATTTCCTTGGACTATATGTGAATTACCACAATGCAACAAATTTGGCATATTTCTGCCTTTGAATAAATAATTCACTACAGTTCTCTGCTTGTTTGTTTGTTTGTTGCATTGTGGGAATATAAGTCTGAAATTTTGTATGCTTATATGTGGATTCTATTTGGCAGGAGCGACTGAATTGGAACCATCATGGGCTGAAGTATGTCAGCATTGTTACCTAAATGCAGTGCCCTATATTCAGCTTTAGTGTTCACCTTAAAAACGTCATATACCTTTATAATTCTGTTTTACAAACATGATCTTATTACTCTTAAAGAATTTGGAACATTTCTAATTCATAGTCTAATATATACCTGCAAAATTTGAGTCATTTGCATGGTTCTGCACTTAGACGTTTGTGGTCTATCATTAAATTGATGAATTGCAGAAAGCTACACAATTTAGTTGATGAAGGGGAAACGAATTTGTTATATTGGTCTATAAAAGTGGTTCAATTTCTGCATGGGCAGCTTCCATAGGTTTCCCTTGCCTGCTGCCTGTATTAATACGGGCATATTAAGATTGAATGTTTTCTTCTGTTATTAACTTCTTTACATTTAATTTATACTCTAAAATACCTCTGTTATTTTAGTTTTTGTTCCATCATCTATGCGAAATGTCTCTTTTATTTCCTATAAGATTTGGATTCTTTCTCAGGCATGGATAACTCTTGGTAGAGCACAATTAAACTTTGGAGAGCCTGATAGTGCCATCGAGAGTTTTGATAGAGCGTTGGCCATCAAGGTACATTTAAAGATAACTTGTCAGTTTTTAGCACTTTGTCTGGTTCCTAACTTTTTTAAGGAAGTGTGCTGTGTCCCAGATCTTTGACCACTACGTATGTTATTTTAAGTCTATTTCATGGTCAAATTGGTCTCGAGCCTAGACTCTTATCCTGGGCAAGAAGAAATGGTTGCAGAAAGCTAGCTACATAACTACTTTGACAAATCTTTATCTTCTTGGAAATGCCAATCGCAGTAGATTATCCTAATTGTTTAACAAGAGATTGAGATTTTGCCGCATGAAGCCTCTGGAATCTGTTGATACTTTGATAGTCATTTCCTAGTTTTAGCTCTTACCACATTCTACTCCTATTTCTGTCTTGACTTTATGCTATAATTTGTGTTCAGATATGATGTGCTCAGTTTTACTGAAGTCCTTTCTTTTGCAGCCTGATTCCCAGGAGGCACAAGATGACAGGAAAACTGTAGTGCATCTTATAAAGAGAAGAAAGCAGCTTCATTCGTCAGGCTTGAGTACTGATAAAAACCGATACATGGTAGGTGATAAAGATTGAGGCCTTCTGATGGTACACGAAGAGCTGCTGTTAATATAAGAGGAATGATGTTTTGATTTTCAACCCTTGGTGTTTTCTAATTGAGAATGCAGTAGGTGTATAGTGGATATACCATGACGATGAAGTCCTCAAATCATAATAGGATTTCTAGAGACAGAGCTTTATGATAGAAACTAGGATTTGCTTAAAGTTTGGCAAGAATTTCTCTGGACTGAATGTCAGACATTTTGGCTTGTGAAGGTCTACAGAAATGGAGGGTGTTATCTCAGGCTACTGGGAAATTTAACCTTTGTTAAATTTAAAGTGCGACACAAAGTACAGATAGTTATCCGAAGAGCAAGCTGTAATGTATTTTTGTTTAAAAGAATAGTTAATAGTAGTATTAGCTATTTTAGTGTGTGTATTTTGAAGGTAATTCTGACTATTGCTGAGTTCCTTTTGACCTTAGGGCTTAGGTACCATAACTAAATTATGTTATCCACCGTAGAGCTCATGTTCTTAAAACAACTCTGTCCTATAGCTTTTGCAATTTCCCTGAGAATAAACTTTTTAACCTTCCCAGTTGATGTCTTGGGAAGCTCCTCCTTGAACACTACTGTTTTAGGTGCCATATAATGCGGCAGCTTGGCCCTACAAAATTCTATTATCTCTCTCTCGGTAGGTTTTTCACTCAACTCATCCTTTAAACTTACAAAAGCACAAGGTGTCTCACCCCAAAGCTCATCCGGTCTCGCCACTACGGCCGCCTCCATGATTGCCGGATTCGAGTACAAAACTGACTCAACTTCGGCACTGCTTATATTCTCTCCACCGCTAATAATGACATCCTTTGATCGATCCTTCACCTCCAAATGGCCATCAGGATGAATGACACCAATGTCTCCTGTATAAAACCATCCATCCTCCCGCATGCATGAAGAGGTAGCTATTGGGTCCTTTAGATACCCAAGCATTAATGGCCCACCTTTGAAGACAATTTCTCCAAGCGAAGAACCGTCCTTTTGGACACTAACTCCTGTATCAGGATCCACCACATCCATTCCCAGTAACCCAATTGTCCGCACTCCTTGCCTAGCTCTCAACCTGGCCCTCTCCGGCGCACCCAATGTGTTCCATTGCGGTTTCCATGCACACGACACCACGAACCCAGCTGTCTCGGTTAACCCATAGCTATGGCTCACTCTAAAACCCAATGACTCAGCCCGCATCAGCAACGGTGATGGCAATGGAGCCCCTGATGCAAGGAACTGCACCGGCTTTTCCAAAGGTTCATTAGCCATAGAATTAGATACGACCATGTTAAGCACTACGGGTGCACCACAAATATGAGTAACGTTATGTCGTTTTATTAAGTTAAAGATTATTGATGCATCAAATTTTCTAAGACAAACGTTGGTCCCACCTACTGCAGCCATGCCCCACGTGTAACACCATCCATTGGCATGAAACATTGGGAGGGTCCACAGGAAAACAGGATTATGTGGGATCGACCAATCGATCAGGGAATTAACGGTGCTGATGAATATTCCCCTGTGGCAATGTACAACTCCTTTTGGTGCTGATGTGGTGCCTGATGTGTAGTTTAATACCATTGGGTCCCACTCACTCTCCGGTAGGACCCACTCGAAACCAGGATCACCGTTCCTTACCATGTTCTCGTAAGTGTCGATGAAATTATCAACGGTGGATGATGGTGAGGGTTCATGATCATCTTCGATGAGGACGAGCAATGGTACGTTGTTATTAGCATTTGATTGGATCAAAGTTATAGCTTCAACAACAAGAGAAACAAATTGATTGTCAACGAATACGAGCTTCGATTCGCTGTGGTTCAAGAGAATTGATACGGTGCGGGCATCGAGGCGAGTGTTGATGGTATTGAGGATGGCCCCACACATGGGGACGGCGAAATGAAGCTCATACGTGGCAGGGATATTGGGTGCCACGACAGATACCACGTGGCCTCTTCCAATCCCAACGGACAACAGCGATGATGCCAGTTGTAATGATCGACGGTGAGTCTCTGACCACGTGTAAGTCATTTCATCATAGACAATGGAAGGGCAATCAGTGTAGGCAATGGCAGCTCTTTCCAAGAATCCTATTGTTGTAAGCGGGGCTGAATTTCCAGCAGCCCTTTGCCGAAGTGGTTCCATTGCTTCTGATTTCATTCCTTTCTTGCAGTAAATCATAGCAAATAAGCTCTGTTTATTATGTAGGTTTTTTGTCATTAGAAACTGTCTTAACTCTTAACCCAAAGTTACAATTCAATTAATGAGTTATTAAGAGCTAAATATCTTCTGAATTAATATTCCTTAATTACAAGCTACAGCTTGAGCAAATATTAAATAATACTGGTAGGTATTATGACATTGACATAATTAAACATATCTACAAGGAAGTTAGAAAATGGGTAATCTTTTTTAGCATTTTTTTTTATTTTTGGTATCCTCTTCTTGTTTCGGTAATCACATTGATATTCAATTAATCAGAGTGGAACCGTATCAGAATTTTTTTAATATTTGGCAATACTACTACCAAGTCTGTTCTAGCCATAGCCGTATCAGAATTAGGGCAACTCGAAAAGCTTTCATCTCAAATTTCCCCTGCCTGAAATCTAGAATTAGTTCACTTGGATGATCGATACATGCTTTTTTCTGTTAAAAATTAAATATATATAGTTATTTTATTTCTTGTTGGTGATGGAACTATAACAGATCTGTATCGAATCAACAAGCTTTTATATATATAATAATTGATATAAGATGCCAGTTGCCCTATGGCATGTGATAGAGCAATATTCTCTGGCAGAAAAGAAGAATGAATTTCTTAATTTACAAGTGATCATAATTCCAATTCGTAAGAACAGATTTCTAGGAAAGACCTAATTGATTTAATTACACTTACATAACCGTGAATCACAATTAATTAATTACAATTGCAGTATAATTAACCAAACTGTCTTTTTTTTTTCCCCAAAAACAGTTAAAACAAGGAAATTCAGAAAGAAAGAAAGAAAAGTACGTTCCCATTAGATTTTAATTATTTTGTAATTAAATTAAATACACAATGACATCTATTCCAATCAAAATAAGGGTATATGTTCAATTCTGCACAAATGCATTTGTTGTTGGGAAGATTTTATGTTTAACGTCGTCGGCCTAAAACATGTTAGTTTTGGGGCCGGGAATGCGCTTGGTTAATAATAATAATAATAATAATAAGTGCAAAGCATAAAATATGAAAAACAAAAAAAAAAGGGCAAAATTAGCAAAGTGCCAAACCGACTTGTGTCAAGCTCGAGTCATAGCCTTGGCAATGCCTCTCAGAATAAACTTCTGTACTTTCCCTGTTGAGGTCTTGGGAAGCTCCTCCTCAAACACTACCGTCTTCGGCACCATATAATGCGGCAACCTATCCCTGCAATACTCTATAATCTCCTTCTCACTCGGTTTCCGACTCAACTCATCGCTCTTCTTCAAACTTACGAACGCACACGGCGTCTCGCCCCAAAACTCATCGGGCTTCGCCACCACCGCCGCCTCATTAACCGCCGGATGCGAATACAACACCGACTCCACTTCAGGAGTGCTTATATTTTCCCCGCCGCTAATAATTATATCCTTCGAACGATCCTTGATTTCCAAATAACCATCAGGATGCATTACCCCAACGTCTCCTGTATAAAACCAACCATTTGCTCGCAATGATCGAGATGTTCCTTCGGGGTCCTTGAGATACCCCAACATGACACTCCCACCTCGTAGAACAACCTCGCCGAGCGTTTGCCCGTCACGTTTGACGCTTTCCCCTGTCTCGGCATCCACAACGTCGGCTGCCGTGAAAGCTACGCTGTGAACTCCTTGCCTTGACTTCAGCCTGGCTCTTTCTACTAATGGTAACTCGTTCCATTTCTTTTTCCAAATACATGACACGACGAGCCCTCCTGTTTCGGTTAACCCGTAACCATGACTGACGACGAAGCCCATCGCCTCGGTCCGGGCTAGGACGGGTGCCGGTGGGGGTGCACCGGCCGTTAGGATTTGGACAGGGTGCTCCAAGGGCTCGAGTTCGGTTGAATTGGACAGCATGTTGAGCACGACGGGGGCACCGCACATGTGGGTCACGCCATGTTGTCTAATCAAGCGGAAAATATGCGATGCGTCGATCTTGCGAAGGCAAATGTTGGTCCCACCTACGGCAGCCATGCCCCAAGGCAGACACCAACCATTTGCATGGAATATTGGTAAAGTCCATAAATAAACAGGCTGATTCGTAACTGGCCAATCAATCAAGGTGTTAATTGTGGTTAGGAAAGCTCCCCTATGGCTCATAAGCACACCTTTGGGATTTGATGTTGTGCCCGAGGTGTAATTCAACACCATCGGGTCCCATTCACTCTTTGGCCTCACCCACTTAAACTTGGGATCTCCACCTTCCAAAATCCCCTCGTAATGGTCAAGAAACTCAAGGTTCAAAGATGGATTTTTGCCGTTATTCTCGTCGTCAACAAGGACGAGAATTGGGACCTTGGCGTTTCTCGAGAACAGGGAGATTGCCTCAAGAACAAGAGAACTAGATTGGTGGTCGACGAAAACGAGCTTTGACTCGCTGTGTTGTAAAAGAATAGACAACGTTTTGGCGTCGAGGCGAGTGTTGATGTTGTTAAGGACTGCCCCCGACATGGGGACGGCAAATTGGAGCTCGTACATGGAAGGGACATTGGGAGCAACGACGGAAACTACTTGGCCTCGTTGGATGCCAAGAGAGGTCAACGATGATGCCATCTGAAGACATCGACGGTGGGTTTGTGACCAATTGTATGAAACGTTGTTGTAAACGACGGAAGGAGAGTCGCCATAGGCAGTGGCAGCTCTCTCCAAGAAGCCTAATGTTGTTAGAGGGGTTGAGTTTGCAAGGTTTGGCATTAAGAGTTCCATTGAGATGGAAACAAAAGAAACGGAATTACGTTTCTTTTTTGGGTTACAAATTAGAAATGAATCTTAAAGTAAAGTAGTGAAGATCCTCTTATATAAGACAAAAAGAAATCTTTAATACAAATTGGCTTAAAATTATAGATTGGAATAATTCAAATATAATCTGAATGATTGTTGATAGTTTATATATTATTTTTATGATATAAATCTTACTTTTTCGATGGTCACTTTCAACCCAATTAATTCATAATCGAATTACGTCAGAAACTTTAAATGAAAATATTTTCTCAAATATACTTTTTATATTCAAATAACTTGTTTATAAAATTCTATTTGAACATAATAGTTTAGTAGTATTACAAGATTATAATATCCTATATATCATATAAAATCATGATTTGCCATATATCATGAGGTCCATGACTTAGGTATTATGACTACCTCTCAATAAGTAATCATTACGAAATATTTCGATAATACCAACTCAGCCAATCTCGTTGGTTATATACTTTATAGTTCTCATAGAATTATTTTAGCGGATTGGTTGGCGCCAGCCCAAATAAGAAATACTATTAAAGTCATTCAAGATTTCTTGCCTGCCGATATATGAATATTTTTTCTTTGTACGTACCAAAGAAAGAAAGGGTTAGGAGGAGAAACAAATTAATTAAATTGACATAGACCTAATTTCACTACTAAATATGATAGTAATTAATATATGAAGCTTTCGTTACTTTTGTGCCTCGTATAGCTTTTTGGCCTGAAGGGAAAATATAGGTCTGCTTTTAAGTAGAAACTTCTTCTGAATAATGCATTTCCCTAATTTATTATTTTCTCTAAACTTGTTCGTTTTGATGATGTTTTCCCCCTAATTTCTAGTAAATAATAATGTAGTCTAGTGCATACTAGCTAGTGGCATTTCGTTTCTCTTCAAAGTAAAAGTATTCCTTAAGATTCAAAGTTAAAGTATCATTTACTAACGCCTGGAATTCAATAACCTTTAAATAAGGTTTTGGATTTAAGTATTGTGAATAAAGAAGATAGACTTAAGAGACTTTTTTTCTTTTTTGTTATTTGAAGTCCGATGAAATTCATTAAAAAACTATAACCTCATTCACCCGAGTTTGCTAATTCAAGTGGTTAGTGCAAGCTTTCCCAAAAACATGAGATCTCATATTCAAATCTTACTTTTTACG
Organism: Microcos paniculata; assembly: GCA_030664755.1. NCBI lineage: Eukaryota > Viridiplantae > Streptophyta > Magnoliopsida > Malvales > Malvaceae > Microcos > Microcos paniculata. Next base: position 24,279,209 of record CP131461.1, read on the forward strand.
GGTTTGATTATATTGGTTTGTTAATATATTAATTTATTTGTTAATATATTAATATTATATTGGTTTGTTAATATATTAATTTATTTGTTAGTTTGTTTAATAATTTCTCATTGGATATATGTGCCTATATATATAGGAGATTTATTTGCAACGGCAAGTAAAATTTCACGGCAACTTTCTGTGTTGCGAAATACTATTGTTCAAGGAGTGTTATAATGATATTTCAATTAATTATTGTATACTTAAAAATAACGGACACCTCATAAATTTTTAAAAACATGTAATATAACCAACCAAATTCATTCAATTTAACTCATCCCAAATTACTATACTTTATAAAAAAAATTAGTAATTTGATTTGGATGTACATATACATATGGTAAATTACATAAATGGTCACTTAAATTTTAGAGATTTTCTGTTTTGGTCACTTAACTATAAAAACTTATGATTTGGTCACTTCTCTTTGTAAAATTTAACATTTTGATCATCAAACCCTTAAAAAAAATTGATTCACTGACGTGGTATTGCCATATCACATAATATGCCACATGGCATATTTGATGTGGCTATGCCACATGGCATATTTGATGACATGACAATACCATGTCATCATGCCAAGTGATCTCTTGGATGATGTGGCATGCCACTCATCATGCCATGTGGCATGTTAGATGATGTGGTCATACCACATCATTAAGCTATTATTTTTTAAGAGATGAGTGATCAAAATAGTTAAGTTTACAAAGTTAAGTGACTAAATCGTAACTTTTTATAGTTAAGTGACCAAAACAGAAAACCTCTAAAAATTAAGTGTATATATATATATATATATATATATATATGCTTGAAATTAAGTATAAAGTGACATCTCATGTGTGGGATGTACATATAAGAATCCCACTTTTCGAAGATTAATGTAATTAATCAGTAGTACTGCTCACTTATATATAAAATAATAGTTGTCGTTCTAAAGAATAACAATGTCGTTTTTTAATATTATTAAATAGTAAATAAAACTATAAACTAAAGTTTTGAAATATTCGTTTGTCAGTGATCAATTCCACGAACTTCGCTAATCATGGAGGAGAGAGATAACTTAATTAAATTTAAACAGAAAAGGAAACTTTAACTGCAAATTTGCAACTACTATATAACTTTTGATTTTTTTTAGAAGCTCCTATTAATTCCTATTAGACTATATATATTATCTTTTCTATGGATATATTTTTTGAAAAAAAAAAAAAGGAATTTCCATTCATGTAATCGAGATATGTTTTTTCTTTTTTCTTTTTTTTTCCCGTAAATTGTTGGCTTTTTTGGCAAGAAATGAGAACAATACAATATAGAAAAACACACATATAAAAAGAAAAAAAAAACTGTGAAAATATCCACAAAATCTAATTATTATTCATTTATGCTGGTAAGTTGATATTTAGCACATGCGCGTGATGCATGGGTCAAATATAATACTTGGATAGTAGAATTTTATTTTATTTTAATTTAGTGCAAATGGATCAATCAATTAGTTTAAAATATACTAATATATACTCATTATTATATTGTGTCCTTAGTTTTAATTAATTTAAAGAGTTGGCTTTTAATTAATGCTTATAAGTTCTAATTCTTTGCATTGAGTAGTATATATGATCACGATGAAATTAAAAGTATATATCATAGTACAGGAGCATTTAGTTCAAGTGATTAGTACATGCATGTGTTTCCTATAAGAAATGAGATTTTAGGTTCAAGTCTCACCCATATATATGTGGGTTCGGTCCAATATTATGTTGGTTTCTTATTAGTTTGTTGAATAATTTCTTATTATATGTATGTGATTATATGATATTTATCTTATTGTAATGAGATTTTGACCTTGGGTTTGAGGAGATACAGATTTCAGAGTTTACAGAGTTACATACTTTTTAATCACAAATAATAATACCAAATTAATTCCCATTTCCAAATTTTGTTTCAAATCAACAAAGGCCTCATTTAATTAGATACAATTCAGTTCCTAAGCACTACACATATTTACACGAACCATATATATATATATATATATATATATATATAGCTTAAACCATGTCTGTTTTGAGTGTTTCCCTTGAAAAAGTCATGAATATAAGTGAGTATTTCTTAATTAATTAAAATACCACTCGCCTACCCTATCTCCTTAATTAGTAATTCTTTTCAAAATTAATTAAGACCAACAAACATTTATTTGTCAATCCTTAATTAGCATATAATTCTGTTCAGAATTAATTAATCATCCACTAACATCAGATAAATCTTTTACGCACAAACATTTTTGGAAAATTATCAAGATCGACAAACAAACTTAATCAATACAAACTAAACCAACAAAAAAAATTGATCAAAACCTATACATGACAGAACTTGAACTTGAGACCTAAAGTCTTAAGAAGAATGCACCTACCACTTCAACTTTAGCTTTTCTTTTTTTTTTTTGAGGGAACAGAGGCAAATTTTCATTAATCAAGTGATATCAGGGTTACAAATGTAAGATGGAAGATGACCCATCCATACTTGTTGAGCACCCAAATTCCAATCAAATTCCAATCAGACTTGGCTATATTGTGTGCCAACCCATTTGCCTCACGTCTCACAAGAGAGAAAGAACAATCATCAAAGGCTTCCACTTTAGTTCGGATGCCTTAATTAGCAGATTTTGATGAACAAGAAACCTAGCAATTGATCTCTCGTATTTATGCCTTAAGGGATTTCGTCAACTCTGCTACGAAATTGCCTCCTCCTCACTCGTACAATATATACCATCAAGTCTATTGTAGGGCTACAAATACAAATACATGCTAATCAATTGAATTAATTAATGCCTCCAGCAATTTGTGTCATGAAATGAAATTCTCCAATATTTTCCGATATATCTCTTTCTTACCATAAGATATTGAACACAAAATTTTGGAGATTTCACCACTTCATTATGATTATGATCACTAGGTAATTCACAAAAATGCCTTAAAGAACATTAAATAAAACAAAAAAAAATACAGTACTTTCTGCCACGTCAGATGAGATAGATATCGAGAGACGATATGACAGGTCAAATAGCATTTAAATAAAGCACTTCATGCCTTTTCTTGAACTCTTAGATCTGTGTGAAACGCCAAGGGGCCTGGAGGAATTACATGTTTAACAAAATATTTAACAACTTTTCTAAGTGATGAACAAGGATAGAGTTGGCCTAAAAAACCAGGGCAAAAGTTAATGAAGCAACAAAGAGGCAGCTAACTTACCCAGTGAGGAAGGAAAAATGATGCACCAAAGCACAGCAAAAGGAAAATTATCCTTGACTTTTTGTTTGGTCAGTGTTTTCTCCACATTATACAACATTGCTGAGAAACATTTGCTTCTGATAACCTCCTCTAAACCATGTACTCTCATAGTACGAACTAAACAACTTCAACACTTCATGTTAGTGGATGATGTTCACCAAACAGATCTAACGGTTTCCGATCCCATTGATCAAGCAGGGACCAAAAGCAAAACACTACACAATCATGTATTTGGCAGTGCCAAACAAAAATATACAGCCTTCAGAATCTTGACTTGCTCAGAGCTATGTATCCAAATGAAAGCAAAATCTAATGAAGTTTACAAAACCTACCAAAATATCTGTTTCCCGGCTGAAAAAATGAAGTGAAATAAGTTGTCATTCTGAATTACTCGTACAAAATCAAGGGCATTGTACCATGGAATTTGAATCTTGTCATGTCCTCCCAATGCGAGGCTTTCTCCAACTCTTCATCTAGCAGCCAGCTTCTCCTCGTTACTTAGAGTATTAGCTGCAGTTAGAAGCATGTCCACTCCACCTCTACTTTTATCCGAGTCCTCTCTTTCCTTCTCATTCAGATTCAATTTCTGATTAGCATATGGAAATTTACCTCCCATGCCTTTCATTTTCAGCTTATTTTCCCTGTACTGATATGCTCTTTTAGCTCTGCGTATTCGCTGGATCCCATCATCACATTTTTTGCAATACCATTTTCCTCGTGGAATTGAAGTTCGTGGTGGTTTCATGCAATCAATGTGGTATGCAGCATCACAGCCATCACACAACACGATCTTCTCGTCGTCTCTGTCAGTGAGGCAAGCTCTACACAGACAAGAAGGGCAGTACCAGCTGGAACAATGTGATTGTAACTGCCTTGTTGTCAGGCACCTCAAGTGATAATATTTATGGGGGCAGAAGGGGTGCTCGCAACTCCTTACTTTCTCACCCTTTTCAATGTCACTTCCACAAATTTTACAAATAAACAGGTTTTCGCTCCCTGGTAATGACTGAATCCCATTATTGAAACTGGAATTTGAATGTTCTTCCAATTCAGTAAATGTTTCACAACTTGCATTATGATTTTCATCAGCAGCAGCATTATTGAGAGTCCTGGGGTCATTCAATCTCTCACATATCACACAGTTCTCATGTGGAGATCCCTTTCCATCAGCAGTACAGCTAGCACAATACCAACTTTTAGGAGGAATTTCCCTCACAGCAGGTTCAATACAGGCAACATGGTATATTTCCTCACATGAATCACAAACTAAACAATCCTTACCATCTGCTTTCTCTCCACAATGCCAGCAAGTGCAAACTTTATACACACCGCAAGCCTCAGCTCGCTCTGTTTTTGCAAGAGACTCTGATTCCCGAGTACATAACTGTTTTTCATCAAACAAAATTCAGAATATTTCTCAGGATGAATTCAACCTTCAAGCAGATTCTTAACAAATAAATGGAGAACAATTGCATTCAAACAAATGAAAAGCTAAAGAAACAGTTCGTTAGGGAATCCTCTTACTGCCTTAAAAATCAAGATGCTCCAGAAATACTAAAGAAATATAACTCAAGATGCCTTATAAATACTAAATTCAAATATCCAAGAAAATGCTCAAGAAATACTAAATTCAAACAACGAAGCAGGAGAACAGGAGAATATGATTACTAGATACCACCAGGAAGCCTGCCCAATCCCACCAAAACATCAAATACAAGCAGGATAAGAGGCAACTAACTAGCCAGCACAAAAGATAAGAGAGGTTTATTGAACTTTGCGACACCATTAGAGTTTAAAGAAGGAAACTAAAGTGATAGAGGCCCAAGGGAAAATTTTGAAGTCCCACAGCAAAGATAAAATTTTCTGTAACTGAGAATCCTAAAGACACCAATTAATTCCACACAATGCAGGAATCCCATTGAAATTACTCCAAAAATAACAGCAGTAAAATTCCAAAGTCTTATCTTAAATCAACATAATCCAAACTTTGAAGCACCAAATGCACCCTAAACTGCCTAATACAGTTCATTCTTCTTTTAAATTAACCGTCTAATATACTTAGGATGCATCTATAACTGAAATTTGAGGATACAGTCGTGCATTTTGCTGACAGAAGAATGCCAATGCACACCTATAATACCTATAAGCTAATTCATGAATATTTACCTGATGTTTCTCACCTTCAGAACCACCATGAGAACATCCAACCTGAAAAGGGTGAAGGAAAAGCATCATAAACAAATTATAACACGATAGTGAAAATCAATGCAATAAATTTTTAAGCAAATTACAAATGCATAAGTACTAGAATAGCACAGTGCAAGATCATTAACTCACTTGTTCACTATAGGAAGTGCTTGATATGTTTGAGAGGCTCTTTGCAAGGGATACGATTTCAGTTCCTATCTCTTGAAGTTTTCTCCATACCTACAGGAGTCAATTAGGTTAAGATATATACACTTACAATAAGTGATGAAAATTTAACTGTAACTGCTAAATGGAACAAGGATTTCACATTTCTTTTGGTAGTTTGCAAGCATTTCTTATCCTTTCAGAAAATGAATAAAACTTTAAGTATTGTAGCATTTATATCAATATAAATTGTATTAACTTCAAGTTTCCTCCCAAAATGAAAAACAAAGAAAACATATCAAATAAGATGGTCTCACATAGATTCTTTGAAGATGTGCAAATTAATTCTAGTGAAGCACCACAACAAAAAGAAAAATTGAGGCAGGAAGCACGAATGAACACCGAGGGTATCCTAAGAGTTATAAAGAGATAAATTCTTTGGAGATGTGCAACTTAGGCCTAGTGATGCATGGGAACAGAAAGAACAATTGATGCACAAAGAAAGAATGAAACAAGTGTTATCAAAAAAGATATATGAAGACTTAACATCTAGTTGAATAAGATTAATTTAGCTTGTGCATGTCTAACGCATTAAATCCTCAACAAAAGAAGGAAAATCCAAGCAGCCTATAACATTCTAAAAAAGGAGAGAATTTGTGACAATGCACCCTGTATAAACAGCATAATCAACTAGAAACAAGAGAGAAAAATACCGATGATCAAACATCAATTCTACTGTGGAATTAGACCTTATGCATACAATGGGAATCAACAACATTTCACTTTCTTTCAGAAACATAAAATAAACAATCTTAAGCATTATTCTTATTGGACCTCCAGGTCTAATCAATCAATTTAAGTTTCAACTCATTGGGTCCAATCCTCCAGCTAAGCTCCTTACAACTATCAGCACAGCTAGATAATAAAACTAAAAGCAGGATTTTAACATATAACAGCAAGTTGATTCAAGTTGTAGGAATGAAGAGAACTAAGACAAACTAGAATGCAAAAAAATGATGCTTTTCCAGGTAAATCAACTTATAGCAGAGGATATTCAAAAGCGTTGTGTACCAAGTGGAGAATGAATCAGACTCCTTGAGCTCAGTTCTACTGATCAAGCAATGCACACCAACATCTACTCTCCCCTATCATTAAAGCCATTAAAGACCTCCTAAAGAACAGCTGCTCTTAAAGGCTAACCTATATTAATAGGCAGAAAAACTTTAGCAGACTGGCTTACTAATGGGAGTCTTACACAGCCAAGAGGAGTTCAAAAAGTGCACCAAATTACTGAGGAGCTGAGGTCTCTTTTTGCTAGCAGCATAGTAGGCGCTATTATCCTAGATTAGTTAGTTGCTGCTTGTTAAGGGACATTGGCCTCTTCAGTTAAAAAAAGCCTTGTGGGGAAACTCTCTATGGATCACAGCGGTGAGATAATTTTGATCATTCTACTTTTGTCCAAAGTCAAACCAAAAGCTCATTGTCAATGTACTTACAATTGTAAAAGAGTGCCTTTAATAAATTAAAAATCCTCTAATCTGAGACTTCAATCTGGACAGGTTTAATAAACGCCTATGTTAGTAAATGGCAGATTCTCAAAAACAAAGACACCATGATAAGAAGATATAAAGACCCTAAAGCATAAAAAATTTGCCAAATACGAGGCTGAGATTGATCTAAATTCCCACACCCATCAGGGCTCTCAATATTGATATGGTCGTACACATTAATATAAAGCAAATGAGTGATAGATTAACCATATGCCTTCTTCCTAGAATGTACTACAGAAATAAACAATGACCACAGAAGTTGCCAAAAACAAGATTTTAATTTAAAATTCTTCATATGACCAAACAAATTATGTGATCCTAAAATCTAACATCTAGCTAAACAAATTATGCGAACATAACAAGACAGAGCTCTAAACATAACCAAAAACTGAGCTTAAAATTCTATTCTCCCAAAGATTATAAGATAGATAGAGGAGATTCTACTTTATAAGAAGTCTTCCTGGTTTTTCAACCTCCACTGGCACAGCAAATTCCTTTATTTCTAGCTGTTCTAAATTTGAGTAGACACAACTACTATGAGACCAAGAGACTTCTGCAAATGAAAGATATCTAAAAGAGTGTCTCTTTCAGGATGAAACTATTTGATACATGTGTGTGGTCGTTGCATGTGAACACCCAGTATAAATTTAGAAAATAAGAGTAAAAAACATCTTAAAAGTACGGCATGAAGTTGTTCAACCTATCAACATGTTAATCAACTAGGCAGTGACTATAACATTTATAATCTTTAAACTTTTCTAAGCAAGGAAATGCATGCGAATAAAAATGGTTCAATAAATTACCCGCTGAATATCTGATGAGAAAAGCATTGGTGAATGCTCATAAACTCCATTTTTCATTCTCGAATTTATGATGCTTAAGTGAAAAAGGCTGTCAACCTTGACCCCTTGGAAATTGTCAAATAGTAGCTTACACAGAGATGTGAACTTTTCAGAAATTATAACATCAAAGAAAACACGCTGACACATCTCAGTGTTAGTTTGGGGATTTTCCTTTAAAGACCCATTAGATATGACACCCTCCAGCCCCTCAGCTGTATGCTTAGTTCCATTCGAAATTCTCCCTGCTCGCAAAAAGCATTTCTGTCTACCTTCATGAGAAACATCAGATTCCTGTAGAAGAATCAGAAAACAATAATTCCATCATAAAGAAAATGGACAAGAAAAATGATCACCAGAAGACATCATCGACCATACGAGTTCAGATAACATCACAAACCTTAACTGCCACATTACAATCATTTTCTGGATGAAGCAAGAGTGCGTCTCGAATGCAACACTGTATACCACCTGCATCACCACTTAATGACTGATGCATGTGCTCCAATACTACATTTTTCCACTGCCTCTGTAGACGATCATTTGAACCATTCAAAGAAGCACAATGATCTATCCCAGCAAGAGGGACCTGCTCAAAACAATGAGCTCCATTAGAATGTCAAACAGTACCTTTACCCTTATTGAAAGAAACGAAATACTCTTTGCATAAAAGAACAAGACCAGAAAATGTCAGCACAAACAGAATATTTAGGTACTTGCAGAAAAAGTACATATTTCACTAATTCAAATTAGAGAAATCATATAAATACAAATATTTAACAAGGAAAAAGAATAAGTAGACTTTACACCTTTCATTAGTTGAACCAGATGAATCGTAGAATCATAGACCTAAACATATTTTCATAAGTGAAATACAAAAAGTCAACCATATCAGCCCCCTAAACATTGAATGTGCAAAAGCACTTGAGAGTATAACAATTATGGCCATAAAATAACAAAAATTAAACAAAACAAAATTTAAGTTCAAACAATTCCTCTTCATGCTGCCCTTGCAATGAAGATTTCCCTCGGTAAGACTCTGATGAAGGAAATCCAAGCTTCAAAGTCAAAAAATCTGGCAGCAACATAAATGTATTTGCCAAAATGAACCAGTCAAAAGTAACATATAGAAGAAAAAGTAACATCGCATGGGATACAAATTTATACGTCTGATGGTTATCAAAATACCATAAACGGTAAATCAAGAACCCATCGCACATCTCAATTTAATTCCAACAAACAGTTTTTTAACTCTCATATCTCAATTAAAAGAACAAGAATATTAAAGAAATAACCTTCATTCAACCACCAAAGCCACCCCAAAGACCACATAACTTTCCAGATATCAGCAACAAGTAACAAATAACAACTATACATTGTTGTAAATTTCTTCACATCACAAACTTTCATGTTTATGCCAAATACAATGCCAAGTTGCCAACTAGTTTGAAAATTAATACAATAACTTGAAATTACTTTTTATGTACCAAACAATCCAGTCAGATCTTCAGATAGGGTGGCCTAAAAGCAGAGTATTCCCTCTGATTGCAAACAGGTTACTACTATTTTTTATCCACAATCCAAAGCTACAACAACTAAAATCTTAAACTCAAAGGCAACAACATTCTTGAAACATGATGACGTCTCAACACATAACCAGCTCAACAAAGAAAAATAATTAAGATTGACAACTGCAAGCTTACATATTTAGACACATAGCACATTTATTGAAATCTACCTGGTATGTAGAAGCTATCCCATGGTGTTGCACTTTAATCTCTGAACTTGATCTTAAATGTCTGCGCCTCTTATATGTTCGAAAATTCTCACTTGCCCCTGAACTCCCATCACCAGAATCATTCGCAAGGTCAAATCCAAACCCATTATTGACTAGTTCACTTTTGAAGCACCGGACCTCCTCAGCACACTCTGCTCCTTCACCATTGCTTGTCCCCTCCTCAACACCCATCTCCACCGTCCACAACAAAACAGAGTGAAACCCTAGTTTTTCAAGCATTTCGCCATAGAGTTAGGGTTTCACTGTAATAGAGCAGCATTATCTTTCAAATTCACATAAATTATCACATAAACACTTAAAAATTATCCGGTTAAACAAAACATCAAAGAAAAATCAGTTAAAACCCTCCGTTAGGCAGCTCAAAATACCAATAAAAAAAAAAAAAAAACTCCAAACAAACCACCCCTGCTCTTTAGCTCCACGAAAACGAGGAGCACAAGAAACCTTCAACCAGATTAAGCTAAGTAATTGAACTAAACTGCGCTATCTATTAAACTTCTAACCATTTTCAGGTTTAAAAGGAAGAAATTCAAATGATCAAACAGCTCTGTTTTCTCTTTCTTGTTCCCTCCCTACATTTTCTCGAGTACCAAACAACCAATAATAAAAAATTGAAAAAATTGAAAAAAAAAAAGTAGAGAGAAGAAGAAGAAGCTTTACCTGAGTTCAGAATTTCTCAAATTGGAACGCTAAGAGATTGAAAAAAAAAAAAGAAGGAAAAATTACGGAGAAACTTTGCCTCGGCTCTGCAACTTCTCGTCTTATCCGCGTTTTTTATATTAAGAAAAAGGAAATACTACTACTTTTGGAAAAAATATGACTACAGAAGAGTTTTAGTTTACTCTTCTTTTTCTTTTTTTTTTGCCTCTTTTATATTTCTCTTTGAAGTTCAGTTTGTTTAGTTGGGTCGGATCTGGGACGGGATGATTCCGGTTGATAGTGGTGAGAAACTGACAGATGGCGGTTGTCCAGGGGACGATACAAAAAGAGTGATAAAAAGGTGAATCCGAAAACTGTCAATTCAAGAAATTTGAAGGTCGGCCTTTTCAGAATCTCAACGTAGATTTCTGACCAATAACAAGGCAAACCCGAATTACCACATTTACAAAAATAAAATTCTAGTATGGTACTTTTTGTCAACTTTTTTTGACGGCCCAAAAGATTTGAAGTTATTAGAAGCATTACACATCTATACCATTAAAAGAAAATAAATGTCTGACAAAAAAAATAAGAAGTATTATGTAGAATAAAATGAGAGAGGAAAATAATTATATAGAATTTAAAAACTATTATCATTATTTTTTAAGTAAATTAAATATTTTGTATGAACTATTTAAGTATTTATTATATTAGTGGAGGAACAGAGAAAAAATTGATATAATCTTTTATTAATGAGTGAAATTTGTATTTATTTATTTTGTTAAATTGACATTTGATTAAAGAAAAATATGAAGAAAAGAAAGATTATATTTACTTTCCAATTTACATGTTAACCCGCAACATTAGTCGGGCATATGATCTTATATGATTTGAAAAGTAAGACTTAAAAAGCACTTAAAATTAAAATTAAGAAAAATGATTAACATACTTCAAAAGCAATTGATTAATAAATTTTATTATATTCTATATATAATGTTTTACTATACTTAATATGTTTAAAATAACTAAAGATATTCCTACTGATGCCTCATATATAATTAACCTTTTAAAAAAGTTTAAGAATAGGATTTATTAAATTTTTACATACGAATTTTTTAATTAGACTTGAACTTTAAAATAATTTACTAACGAGAGGTTACAATCAACAAGACTCACATTTAAGTGTTGTGCACAAAATAGTCGAACATTTACCCTAGTGTCGACAACAAATTGCAACTAATCAAAAGGTAACGAGATTTATTTGACAAATATTAAAACTCATTATATTTCGTTTCTTTTTACGTGCTATAACTACTTTTATTTCTTTATTAATTACAAATTCTAAGAAAAATCTAACGTCACCAATGCAAAGAAAGAGAGTAATAAGAGACATTTCCGATCAATAACGTAACTTCCTAAGCTCATAATAGAATCTCCCCAAAGAAAGAAAGGGAAAATGAAAACAAAAAATAAAAAATGAAAAACCTTATTGCCTTCTACGCTCATTATGGAATCTCCCAAAAGGAGAGAAAGGAAAACACAAAATTCTTAAAAACCTTATCGTTATTAACCTAAAATCTAGAAATCACTTCGAGACATGATTTTTTTCTCTTAGAAAGATGCAAAGATATCGATATTGGTACGATAACGATGACGAGATTACGACCAGATGCATGTCATGCAAGAAGGAATACCGAATACTTGAGGGAGTCACATGCAAGAAGTGCTACGAGCAGGCAAACGTGACGAAGGACAAGCTCAAGCGAGAGATAGAAGATCTTAAAGCTAAAGTCGCTTTCTTGGGCGTTAGGCATCCGCTCCATGACGCCCACCACGACTCCGCCTGGTCACCCGCTCATTTCTTTCGCCCCGATGTCATGTTGGTCGCTCATAGTCCCGGTGATTCTTTGGGCTCAGCATCCGAACCCATACCCGCCCATAAGGCCATTTTGGTACCTATTTCATTTTCGTGTACATTAACATATAGTACTAGTATTTATAAGTAATTAAGTATAGTGCATCTTATATAATTGGAGGTAGTCTTTTCTTATTTTAAAACTTTCATCTCTTTCTAGATTTAAATTATATATTAATTATAATATTTTATGAACTAATAGTACTACATGACTTATCACATTTTATCCACCCATCTGACTTGGCAGAATACCAACCATTAAAATCCTACCACATTGTATGTCTAAAACTTAGGATTTACCCTTTAAAATATATAGTTAATAGTTGCTTCTAGAATTTGTGACTAAATTACATGTGCCATGTCAGGCAGGTCAGGTCAGTTAGTGACATGAAATTTGATGAATCAAAGAAGTTTTTCCTTTACTAACAAATGTTGGTTGAAAAATAGTAAAAATCTCCACCTCGTAAGATGAAAATACAAATTTTAACCTCCATAAGGATGCTAGACTTACCTTTCATGGTCCAATTTAAAAAATGATTAGGCTTGTTTTAATAGGCCTAAAGATACCCTTGATTAAAACACTTCTAAGTCAAATTGAAGCATATTTAGATATTTTGTTCCGTACAATAATTAAAGATATTTACTACTTAATTAATATGTTTAAAATAATTAAAGATATTCCTACTTATACCTCATATAATTAACCTTTTTTAAAAAAAAAAGAATAGGATTTATTAAACTTTTACATACGAATTTTTTAATTAGGCTTGAACTTTAAAATAATTTACTAACGAGAGGCTACAATCAACAAGACTCAAATTTAAGTGTTGTGCACTAAACATTCAAACATTAACCCTAGTGTCAACAAATTGCAACTAGCCAAAAGGTAACGAGATTCATTCAACAAATATTAACACTCATTATATTTCATTTCTTTTTATGTACTATAACTATCTTCTTTTATTTCTTTAATTATAAATTCTATGAAAAATCCAACATGTCACCAATGCAAAGAAAGAGAGTAATAAGAGACATTTCCGACCAATAACGTAACTTCCTAAGCTCATAATAGAATCTCCCAAAAGAAAGAAAAAGAAAAAAAAACAAAAATCGAAAAACGAAAAACCTTATTGCCTTCTAAGCTCATTATAGAATCTCCCAAAAGGAGGGAAAGAAAAACACAAAATTCTTAAAACCCTTCTATCGTTATTAACCATAAAATCTGGAAATCACATCGAGACAGGATTTTCTTCCTTTAATTAGAAAGATGCAAAGACATCAATATTGGTACGATTCCAACTTCGAGATTGCGATCAGATGCATGTCATGCAAGAAGGAATACCAAATACGTGAAGGAATCACATGCAGGAAGTGCTACAGGGAGGCAACCGCGCTGAAGAATGAGCTCAAGGGAGAGATAGAAGATCTTACGGCTAAAGTCGCTTTCTTGGGCTTTAGGCAGCCGCCCCATGACGCCCACCGCGACTCCGCCTGGTCACCCGCTCATTTCTTTCGGCCCGATGTCGTGTTGGTCGCTCATGGTCCCGATGATTCTCTGGGCTCAGCATCCGAAACCATACCCGCCCATCAGGCCATCTTGGTACCTGTTTCATTTTCTTGTACATTAACATATAGTACTGGTACTAGAAATTGACCCGGGGCTATGCCACTGTTTTTTTTTTTTTTTAACAATTTTAAGTATTTAAATTTTATATTTTAGAAATTATAAGCGGATTAATAGGGATAAATAGTACCTTAAGATTAAAGATTGAATTGTGCAAACAAAAATGTAATACAAAATATATAAAAAATAATTTTGATATACACACCAAAGATAATTATGAAATATAAGTATATATAATTCATCAATAATTCATATTAGAAATTTTACGTTCAATAAATAAATAAATAAAGAGAAAAAATGCACATTATATATATATAAGGCACATAAACATGATAGAAAAGTCTTAAGTAAAAATTTATGACTCAATTTTATGTCTTAAAAAATAAAAGACAGAAAAGATAGTATATATTAACTAATAAATAAAAATATATATATCAAATATTATATATAAGTTGAACATGTTGATTAACCATTAAATAAAAATATATAAATCAAATATTAAATTCTTTAATAACGAATATATTATATAAAATGTGAAAAATCTTTTGAAATCCGCAAAAATCATCAAGTTCAATTTTTTTTTTGGTTGGCCAAGGATGAAAAAAAAAATCTCTAAAAAAATACTAAAACTTTAAGGAAACACCAAAATTTATTAAAAAAACAAAACCATACTGATGGGCCTTCTCTCCCCTTTAATCCAAAACATATAAAAACTATTTTTTTTTAAAGAAAGAAAGAACCAATGAGGGGTTACAATTACATCCTCTCCTTCTTTAAAATATTTCATCTTTCATATGATAGAGTAACAGATTCATAAGTATAGTGCATGTTATATTATTGGAGGTAGTCTTTTCTTATTTTAAGACTTTCATTTCTTTCTAGATTCAAATTATTAATTATAATATTTTACAAACTAGTAATATTACATGACCTACCACATTTTATCCACCCATTTGATGTGACAGAATACCAACTATTAAAATCCTACCATATTATATGTCTAAAACTTAGGATTTACCTTTCAAAATATATGGTTGCTTATAAAGTTTGTAACTAAATTACATATACCATGTCAGGCCATTTGATGAAATGAAATTTGATGGATCAAAGAAGCTTTTCCTTTATAAACAAATGTTGGTTGAGATGGTAATAATCTCTACCTCGTAAGATGAAAATACAAATTTTAACCTCCAGAAGGATGCTAATTGAGAGACTTAGGTTATGTTTGGTACATGAAAATATTTTTTGTTTTCATTTTCTAAAAATACAAAGAAATCACCATTTAAGATATGTATAGTTTATAAGAATGTATGCATATTTTAGAAAACGAAAATGAAAATGGACCTAAAATTCAGAATAAATTTTTTTTAATCTCATTTCTAGGTCCATTTTCATTTTCATTTTCTAAAACATGGATACATTTTCTCTCACAACATATATCTTATATGATAGTTTCTTTGTATTTTTTAGAAAATGAAAACAGAAAATGTTTTCTCATACCAAACATAACCTTACTTTTCATGCTCTGGTTTCAAAAATAATTACGTTTGTTTTAATAAGCTTAAAGATACCCTTAATTAAAACACTTATAAGTCAAAATTGAAACATATTTGCTACTAAATATTTATTATTAACTTTTTAATGGATATTTTTGTTCTGTTAAAAAATAGGGAAGTCGTTCCCCGGTATTCAAAGCAATGCTCGAGAGCGACATGGAAGAAAGCAAGAGCGGCACCATAAAGATCAATGATGCATCGAACGATGCCCTACGTGCCTTGGTGAGCTATTTGTACACAGCCGAAGCACCGCTAACTGATGAGCAAATGGGTTGTGATCTTCTAGTGTTGGCTGAAAAATACATGGTGAAGCATCTCAAGGCATATTGCGAGAAATTCCTGGTATCCAAATTAGATTGGGAGAACTCGTTAATGAGCTATGCTTTTGCCCACCAACACAATGCCAAGTTATTGCTTGATGCAGCTTTGAGTCTAATAATAGACAATATGGACAAGCTTGCTCAAAGGGGAGAGTACAAGGAACTTGTGGAAAAGGATCCCCGACTTCTTGTCGAAATTTATGAAGCTTATCTCTTCAAACAAGTCAATATTGCTAAACGGCTCCAACAGTAAGGCTTACAGGCCGCTCATCAAAAGGAAGGAGTTCGAGTCGATTCGAACTCTTGACCAGATTATAAATAACGAGTGTAAATACCATCTAAGTTAGAGAAAAAAAAAATCAATATTGTTGTCACAAAGGATCCTTGTTTATAATAAAGCATTTTCTTTTCCAAAATGGAGCTGTTAATTGACATTAACTTGTACTTGCACCTGAACATTTAGTTTAATGGTTGGCGCATGTTTCTCTCGCTCAATATATATATATCTATGGCCCGGGCTACGCGTCGGGCTTTTATATTTTTGTCAAATTTTTAAATCTTCCCAATTTTATCTTTATTTCTTTATTTTTAGTATTTTAAACAATTTAATAATGGGATTCATTATTTTGAGGGAGATATATAAATAAAGGAAAACTGGTACTATGTTAAAACTAAGAAAAAAAAGAAAAAAAATTAGAAAGCCAATGAGAAAGTAATATATGCCCTTCAAAGATGTGAGACCCAAACCTGTTATTATCGAATAATAGATTGCAGGGTTTATTAGGTTTTCTTACTTTGGGAATTTCAAATTATCTTAGTAATTCTATATTTCCATATGAGAGATTAGAAACAATTTCAAATTATCTTGGAAATTGATTACTGATAATATTAAATGCCTACATTTGGTTGTCTTTATTTTAAGAACTTCATATTACATTGATAATTTCAAATTAACAAATGATGAAGGAAATTGGTTATTGAGGTATTAATTTAATTACAAACTATTTCTTAGGTATTTTAAAATTACTAAGGTCATTTGACTTTTACACTTTTTTATACTCTTATGAAACTAAGGTTTTGGACAATAATACCCTTTTGTCTTTGTATTATTTATATAATTCTATCTAATGGATAAAAGTTTGGGCGTATTTTCATCTCTTTATACTTGCATTATTTAAAAAAAAGTTATTAGTTTTGTTACAAAAATATATTATTTTGGAATAACTAATTATTTTTTAATTTATTCCATTTTAATTGAAATTGTTTTGTATTAATATTGATAAATGTGTTAAATTACAATAAAATATTATCATATAATCAAAACCAAATAATATAATTTACGAAACTCATTTTGAAATGTCATATCTCCTCAAACCAAACAAATCATTTAAAATTCTCATTATGGCAACCACCAAATAAAAGTCATTTAAAATTTTCATTACGACAACCAAATAGAAAATTCATTAATTCCTATATAGATAATCTGAAAAAATCAATAGCATTTTGGTAAATTAGTATGATATATAATAATAAATAGTAAATCTGAATTTATATTTTCAATCAAATTAATTTATCAATAATTAAAATTTATATATTTAATATTACATTTAATATAGTATAGATAATATAAATTATTGATTAAATTTATAAACCAAATTTTAGTAGTATATTAATTGATAGTATTTTATCTATTAAGTAACTTTAGGAATTTAATTTTATTATATGGTATCTTTATTTTTTTGTAAAAAAAATCTTTATCTATAATTTAAAATATTTTTTATTTTTCTCTCTCATATTTCATGTGCCATTAAACTAATAAATAAAAATTAAATAATTATAAAAGGTAAAAAAATAAATTAAAGAAGAAAAGAAAAAATGGAACAAAAGAAAAAAAGGAAACTGAAATTGAATTAAAAAAAAGAAAAAAAAGAAAGCAATCGTCACCAAAAAAAAATGAAAAAAAAAATGAAAAGATCAAGCTACTAATGAAATGGTGACATATGACCCAAAACTATGAAAGGCCTTAAAATAAGATTGTGTTATAGATTAAATTAAATAAGTAGCCCCATCCTCCAAACCAATAGACTTTTTTTCCTCCCCAACCATCTTTTTTATCTTGATCCACCGACTATCTTTTTTTTCTTTTTGGCTATCAAAGAGTCAAAACAACATCGTTTTGAAATTGACATTTTTGAAAAAAAAATGAAAAGGGAAAGAAAATGGAGAAGCAGACGTGGCATAGCTCCCAAGAGGCCTTGAGGGGCTAATCTTTAATGTATTGTATGATATATATTTTAGATAACTCAAAAACTAGAAGTTTTAATTCCCTTATCCCATATAACATTAATTATACTTATTCATAATTAAATTTGAATTCCTATTTAAGAGAAAAATAATTACGAATGGGCAAGATTTTATTTCAATGATAACGAGTTATTAAGATATTTAAATCTCAATTCAAATTTTACAAAAATTGACTTTATATTAGTTAATTAATTGTTTTTAGTCTTGACCAACGCTGGATCGAATAGAAAGAATTTACTGTCTTTTAAGTAAGATTTTACTTTTCAGTTTTTTAAATAAAGAAAATAGATTTGTGATAATTTCTTTCTATTTGGAATTTGATATAACTCGATTATAAATTAGTTAGGTCAATGTAATTACCAGGTACTAATAAATATATACTGAAACAAATTTATGTTTAATCTCGAAAATGCTCTTTATTATTTTCGGACTTATTAAATTTTATTATTGAATTAAATAGGAAAAAAACTCAAATTCAATTGATTTTGATTGGATTGTGAACTCTATGGTCAAAGGGGAGAGGATATTTTTTTTGCTTACAACGGGAAGGTGATCATCGAAATCTTATTATCTCAATCCAATTGATAAGTTGATTGATTAAACCCAACAAATTAAGCCAATTTTTTTAATTTAAAATGATAAATAAATGCAATAGAAAGTTAAATTTTAAAGGAAAAATATCATACATGGATAATAATTAAACTTAGAGTAAGTTTCAAATTAAATTATTTTCTTCAAGCTATAAGATATAGTAAAATTGATTAATTAATACTATCATCATTTAATAAATATATAAAAAAATTTCATTAAAAACTAAATAAAGAGTTTTAATTATACTCAACAATATTAATGATAATTCTAAGTTCTGACACATGTTAAAAAGAAAATATTATTTTAAACGATTCAAAATTTTTACAACATTCATAATTATATATATATATATATATATATATATTATAGAGTATAGATAAATAGATAATTGGTGCATGTTTCTCCGGCTCAAAAAATATAGTTTTTTTTTATATAACTCAAAAAGTAGAAGTTTTAATTCCCTTATCCCCTAATATATATAGTAGAAAAATAAAATGTCATATCACACAAAACATTAACATACTTAAATAATCAAAGTTTTTCCTCAAAAATATTTTCTGATTAAATATAATTATTTTTTACTCTATTTTTTATCTTATTTGATACTCTTTATGATTATCATAAAATATTCATTTCTTTAATGGTATAGATACGAATTGAACTATATTATATAAAAAACTTAAATGTATAGATGTGATAAATTAAATAACATTTGAGGTAAAAAATTTAAATATAATTATAAAACCAAAAAATTTTTGAAAAGAAAACTTGTGAAAAATGAAAAATCATAGGGTAAATGTATGTAATACAATAAAATTACAATAAATAACCTACATAAAGTATTTAATACACTTAAAAATATAAAAATTATTTTTAAATTAATTATAATTATTTTTCTCTCTCTTCTCTTGTCTACATGGCACTCTCTATAGTCTCCATAAGGTTTTCTTTTAATTTAATGGTATAGAGGTATATATATAAATATATATATATATATATAATATACGTAATTAAATTTGAATTCCTAATTAAGAGAAAAACAATTTTGGATAGGCAAGATTTTGTTTCAATGATAACGAGTTAATAAGATATTTAAATCTTAAATTCAAAATTTACCAAAATTGACTTCATATTAGTTGATTAATTGTTTTTAATCTTGACGAATGCTTGTTGGATTTAGTGGAATTAAGATTTTGAGTTTAGGTATTTTAATTGAAGAAAATAGATTTTAAAAAATTTTCTCAATTAGGGTTTGATGCCACTTGATTTAAATTAGTCGGGGTCAATGTAATTATCAAATATTAATGGGTTCATTCATACAGAAAAAAATTATGTTTAGTCTCGAAAATGCATTTTACTATTTTTGGACTATTAAAATTTATTATTATTGAATTAAATAAAAAAATCATATTAAATTGATTTGATTGGATTTTGAACTTATTGTCAAAGGGCAAAGGATATTTTTCTGGTTACAAGGGGCAGTGATCATTGAAATCTTATTATCCCAATCCAATTGACATGTTAATTGATTAAACTTAACAAATTAAGCCAATTTTGTTGAATTTAAAATGATAGAAATAAATATTGTAAAAAGTTAAAATTTAAAGGAAAAAATATAAAAAAAATAAAATTGAAAAACCTTATTATCGGAACGCGAAAAACCAGCCAGCAGTAAATAAGCCTTACTTTTCTTCCCATAGGGCGAAAAGCCGAAAGCAAAAATGCGAAGGCACCGGTGCCACCAGGCAGTCCGATCTGAGTCCGAGACGGAGAGCGAGACCGACACCGAGACCATGAGATGCATATCGTGCAAAGAAGAGTACGGAGCACGTGACGCCGGCACTTGCAAGGAGTGTTACGAGGAGGCAAGCGAGACCGAGGAAGAGCTGAAGCGAGAGATCGAAGATCTTAAAGCCAAAGTTGCCTTCTTACGCTTTTGGTCTCCGGTCGATCATGGTCACCGCGGCTCCAATTCGCCTGGCCCTTTCTTCCCCGACGTCGTTTTAGTCGCTTCCGACGATGGCTCTCCCGGCTTGCCCCCTGTGCCTGTTCCCGCCCATAAAGCCGTTTTGGTACTACCCATCTCCTTGAATCGCTTTAATTTCTTGTTTACTTTACTTATTTCAATGTTAAATGTCAAAAAAGTGCCACCCAGACTTGAATTTATTCCAAAAGTATTGGCAAAAAGATTCCTGTTTGCAAATTTTGTTAATTGCTGCATTGCCCTTTTTTCAAGCTTCAATTTTGGAACTTTTAGCTTTCAACAACTCAATTTGCATGTTACAGTAGCTATTAAGAGAAAGCTTTTTAAAGAAACTTGGCCAAATAAATTTGTTAGTTGTTACCCTAATTAGAAAGGAAGCGTTATTTGTATGTTTGATAGTTTGAAGTATTTATGAAGATTTTGATGTGAACCAGGCAAGTCGTTCACCAGTGTTCAAAGCAATGCTAGAAAATGAGATGGAAGAAAGTAGGAGTGGAACCATCAAGATCAGTGATGTATCATATGATGCTCTCCGCGCCTTTATAAACTACTTATACACGGCAGAAGTCTGGCTCGATGAGCAAATGGCTTGTGATCTTCTGGTTTTGGCCGAGAAATACAATGTGAAGCATCTCAAGGGGTATTGCGAGAAGTTCCTGGTATCCAAATTGAACTGGGACAATTCACTTATGAGCTATGCCTTTGCTCATCAGCACAACGCGAAGCTCGTGCTTGATGCAGCTTTGTGTTTGATAACAGATAACATGGATAAGCTTACAAAAAGGGAAGAGTATATGGAGCTTGTGGAAAAAGATCCCAGACTTGTTGTGGAAATTTATGAAGCTTATCTTGGCAAACAGGTTAATACTGCTGCTGCTCATAAGGATACTTCGATGAAATCATAGTGTCAAAACTCTTTATCAAGGATTGTTTGTTCATCATCTGGATAATGAGATTTTAGTCATTGTTAATGGATGAACTCCTTTTAGTATATAAAGAAGAAAAAGTTTGATAGTCCTTTGGTTTTGAGAAATCTGTATTCCCATAGGTGCATACTTTTGAGCTTTGTCCCTTTTATCCCACAATGTTTTGCTCAAATTGTGGAAGCTTTTCTCCATGATTTGGGATGCCAATAATGAACTGAGTTCTGGTCTTTTACATATGCTTGACGGTGTGAGCGGGTTTATTCCATGCTTCGGATAGCAGATTTCGATTCATGGATTCAGATGATCAAATCCAATGTAATCTCAATGTATCCATTGCGGCGTAAGCAAATTATTATTAAAAAAACTTAGATAACAGTGTTGTTGTCCACACGTTAAGATCACTCTTTAAATTGGACCGAAACGGGTTCTCTTTCAGAATAAGTTGTCTTTTTAGAAAGGGAAGAATCAAAGAAGAGGGCAGAGAGTGGAGTTAGGGTGGATGATTTATCAGGACTCAGTAGGTAAAACTTGCAGGTCACCTCAAAATAATCCTGTATCAAATTAGATCCAAGCACCATAAAATATGGGAAATGTAATATACATACAAAGTTTGCTGACATTAATCTCTAAATTGAAACATGGAATACGATTTTCTTACAGCCAGTAGGAACATAGGTTGCAAACACAAAATTTCAAGAAAAATTTACTAAATCAAATATTTGAAATGTTACTAAATACATTTAGAATAAAAAGGGGGAAAAAAGTTTCTTCTACTATAAGTTTAAACCAAATTGAGTAACATTGATCCTTGGCCTATCCTATTAAACTATATAGAATGTGTTGAAAAATCAATGGATTAGACTTAAATTATATATAGAATGCCTTGCAGCTTCTTTCGTTTTTTGTTCAGAGTTGTAGCTTCTTCCTATGTGACATTTCATAGACACTTGAGTATCCGAAGAGTGGGCAAGATATATTATAAAACATGGTTATGCCGATTTTCGTCCAACAAACAGATCACATTCACATACGTTTCTCAGAGATTAATATTTTCCAGCTTGCATGTGGGCCTTCGCCCGTTTCATGTAGTGCAGACACCCATCCCATTGCAGTTGCTATTTCTTGAAGTTCACCCATAACAGTTATTGAGTCCCGTACATATACACGTCCACCAGGTCTCAACATCCGGTCCATCTCAAGCATGATGGTTGATATGTTACACCTACATCAACCAGATAAGAAACATGACAAACTGTACCTGAAGAATGTTCATTAACAAATACCAGGGCATAAGCAGGGAACAGAGTAAATAATACCTCTTCTGCTCAACAGAGAAAAGACCTGCTGCATGCAATAGGTCATATGTCCTTGGATAAGTATCAAATGGCTCACACCTGGGCAAAAATTTGAGAATCAGGAGGAAACCTCAAGCAAGAGGAATATAAATTCAAATCAGGAAGTTCAACAGATGAGTATGAAAGCATTCAGAAACCACTAGTCATGAATAAACAACTGCAAATGAACCAAAGGAAGAGAGTGCAAATTTTAACCATGATAGAACTAGCAGTCCATAAAGTGTTCCAAGTATTATTACTTGAATATAAGCAGGATGTGGTTCCTCTTACATTCCTAACGAACAATTAAAAGGTCTAAGGTTTCTCACTTTGATTTTACTAAGCTCTAATATTAACAGCTACTTGTGATTGACTTAATCCAAGGCTCATTACTAATGTGCTAAATTGATTAGATTAGCCCGGATTAAGCTCAAGCCAAAGCTCAAAGAAGCTTGGCTTTTGGGGAACCTACATATTTAACTTTAAACATGGGAGAGAGAGGAAAGGTTTTGTCAAGCTCAAATCATATATGAAGGCTTATAGAAACACTTCTGAGTAGAAATTTTGGTAATGACATCAAATGGGGATCTTTTTCTCTTTCAGATCATTATTAATCATTGTTCCCTTCAGGTTGGGCAGGGTTGAGGAAAGCAGGTGCATAATGTGAGCTACAAAGCTTTATTGCAGTCTCACAAGCAATACACTTATTATGCCTGTGGAATTCATGGCCAAAATAGTAGGTCAGTAGCTCCGATTATTTTGTGTATGAGGGTCAAAAGAATTTGGATATACGCTACAAAAATACCAAGCACATGATGTTAGATAAATTACCAGTCATGCATGACTCCTATAAGCCCTCGATCGTAGATAACAGGCAAGGTATTGAACCCACTAACAGGAACAACATTCATAACCCAGCAATCAACCTGGAGATCATGTAATGCAGCTGCAAAACTATCAAGAGACAAAATAACCAAAATTACAAAATGCTGCTATATATTTTGCCCATTCTTATCAAATAAAAAGCATTCTGAAATCAGAAAAGGCTATGCAGGTACACAAGATGTTACCCTCCAAATCCAGCTCTCATGTCCATTACATTATGCAGTTTCATATCTTTCCAGCGAAAAGCACGCACATAACTGTCTATTATTTCATTCCAGTATTTTGACTCTGCTCTAAAGATTTCCTTTCTGGATATGTAGGCATCCATTTCTATGCTTTGAAGCCTGTCAGGTGGATAATGAAGACGTGCAGGCCATGTGCTAACATTAGAGCCATAAACATTCTCTGGCAACCGAGTGATGCAAGCCTTCAAATCAACATACCTGCAAATATTGTCAGATTGTGACTGGTTTGGGCCGTTCAATTTTGGCTAGTTAAACCTCATTCAGCTTGTTTGTCATATCAAAGTTTGAAAATGAAGAGAATATGACCAGAAAAATAACAATAAAGCACTCTGCGACAGATACTCCTTAAAGAACATCATTCAAGGTTGCCAGAGACCATGGCTTTTCTCTTCCAGCACCTTTATTTACTTAATTGGTAGGAGACTTAAGCAAAGTAACGGTGTATAGTCTCCTAGCTCCCTTGTTGAAGTGTCAATACTAGCAAAGAGGTGCTTAGATAAGTACTTGATAAAGACTTTAGCATCTTTATTTACTTATAATTAAGTCTAAACAAGGATCTCTCAATCCTTCTTCTATGCTATCCTTCATTTCTTTATTGTACATTACTTATTGGATTTTTTTTTTTTGGATAATCAAATCTATTCTTTGGAATTAACTATTTTTGAAAATGAGAGATATTGGGCTTAGCACTTTGTTTAACATTTGACGGTGACCTTGCTGGTTTGTAGCTCTCATGGCATATCCACGATTCATGTGCATTAGTCTTAAAAGGGTAAATAATGTAAATGACTATAGAAATCAAATAATTCTATTCTCTGAAGCACCCAACTGCAGGTATTTATGTTTGACAACTATTCACCAAAATCTTTAGACACCGGCTTGGCAGACCAAGAAAAAGAAAACAAACCCAGAGATTTTTGAATTATAGGTGGCTTGAAAAGTCTAAACCTCAAACAACTAATGCTTCACTACAATAGACCTGTTTTTCCATTATATGAGGCGCAATTGTAATAGAATATTGCAGAAAAATGAGTCCCAAGAAGTTGCTACAGGAAAGATACTGAAATTATCCACATAAAATTTCTAATCACATTTAGATGTGGTGAACCTAAATGCTTTGAAGCAAGACATACCAAACATTGTCTGAATTATCCTCAGGATCACAAAGGGGAGGTAGCACTCCAGTATCACGATTAAGATAGCAGCTATTGTTTAAAGGCTTCCGCCATATGGCAATATATCCCTCTTTCTTTACAAGTTCCCAGCAAATGCGAGTAGTAAGATCCTCCATTTCTGTAGATAAACCGATAAATCAAAGCAAAGAATTTGAAGCATCTAAAACACTGTATCTGGATTTCAAGCAACATTTGAGAACAGGGTGAGAGAGAAGGCTGTAAACAACTAGACATGAGAAGCTACCTTTCCACTGCTCTTGTAGAATTGTTTCATGTTTATACACAGGCTGCGCGGCCCAGACAAAATATCCTCCAGCCCTTAGCATCCTGTTGGCCTCGAGAAGCAAAATTCCATCTTTGAATCATAGGAAAAATGAGAAAGAAGAATCAACATCAAAGAGCTTGAAAGCAGAATTCCATCTTCAGATAACGGGTACACCGTACACACTGGCATTATGTACAATTTACCCAGTGAAAGTTATAGATATATTTAAATAACCACAATGGAAAGCTGTTGGAAGAACCAAAAGTTCATTATTACGTTTCAATGATCAAATAAAGACAACAATCTTGATTTGATGCCAACAGTTACTTCTCAAATATTTCAAGCTATAGTAGCTCTTTTATACTGGTAATGTAAAAGGAGGAGGAGTTTACCATCACGAGTCCAATTAATTCTGCATCTTGAACAGTGTATAAAGTCAAAAGCCTGACTTGGATACAACAAACGACGTGTAGCAAATACTGCAACCATGGCAGGCACTCCACGCTCTAGCGCAAATTGAATTTGATTTTCATGAACATCTTTCGGTGCTATTGATAGAGTGGTGACATTGCGTTGTAGAAGAAAGGCACCAAAACTGGCAACTCCACAGCCAACATCTAATGCAACACGGATATGGTGGCCAAAAGAAATTTCAGGAACCATCTGCATATAGAGAGAGATGGTTATCAAGCAATGCAGCAAACAGATGGTACTACCAAGCAGAGGTTGTGAAAGCAAAAACCTGTGAAATCTGATCCAAGTATGGATCTGCACCATGAATAAACTGTGTTCCACCTCCTGGAAAAATGAACTTATCTTGTTTAATTGATATCCAATTTTGCCCACCTTTATATTCAACCAGATAAGTATGAGGTATATTGCTGAACCAAACCTGCAATTATAACTCAAAATTAGTCAAAAGAACCTTCAATAAAAATATTTACAAGGTAAAATGGTTACTTTTAGATAGAGAAGCAAAGAAGAATTTTATATCTAACTGTATTCATAATAGAAGTAGCAATGACAACCAGATAGGCAGAGAGCTAATAGAAAGTGTTAAAACTTTAAAAGTGTCAATTCTTAGAAGAGGGATATCAAAATTTCACCATGTCTGTATTCTGGGTTGATAAGACAATAACAGAATTTAGAATCAAACAAGTCCATGTCAAAGTAAAGGTGCATCTTCAACAGATTAAAGAACTCAAATTACTATCCTAAAAGCAAGGAAGTCAATGGCCACGTATTTGATGAATTCCACCACTATCAAGTATCAATAACGATATCAATTCAGATGCTAGGAATGCTAACATTTCATAAGAGTAGCAGTTACATTATTCCTATGTTAGAAGTTTCGGAAAAAGCAAAGACCATTATCCATTTAATACTCTCAAAGTTCCCAAACACCCCAAATCAATCCTCACTGTAGCCCTATGGGGGAAATAAGAACCGAAACTAATCTTAGACAACTTCAGCAGCAATCTTGGTGCAACTGAGTAATGTGATCAGCCAGCCAATGCTAGTAATAAAATAGAACCTCCAAATAATTTTTCACCGAGAGTACTACTAGTGTATACTATTTACTAAACTCCACTGGACTAAAAAAGTAGATTTGCATAAACATACTGTCCACCAAGAGCGTCCTCTGTCTGTCATATATTGGTAATCACCCAGGTGCAATAAACCCCTCTTCTCTTGTCTACCTAGCTCAAAACCAGCTCTTTGAGCACGCATTACCCACCACATTCAACACCTTAAAACGCAATCACTTAAAAATCAACAAAACCCCATCTACACGACGTTAACAATTCAAACTTTCTTATTAGGAAAAACAAATTATACCCAGTAGAATTTAAAATTAAAATATAAATAAATTCAGAGAATTTTCAGGCAAAAAACTTACCTCCTCTCGACTCTGAGGCCATGGTATAGGACTCCGGTACCCGTCGGGCCTCGGAACTACACAGTCCAGAGCTTTATCCTTTCCAGGACAATGCCTTTCGTATTTCTCCCCTTTATCGCTCTCATTAAACAGCTTAATCGCTTCCGCATTATCCAAACAGGGTATATAATCAACTTTACTCTTCTCACACGCCTTATACTTCTCAATCCTAACCCTGACTTCACCATCACTCTTCCTCTCCCCCTCCTCTCCCCCCTCTCTTCCTCCCTCGTCCCCGTCACCCAACTCTGTAAAAGCACTAGTGGAGTTCGAGTCTGACTCTCCGACAAAGAAGTCATCCGCCATTGCTCCCGTTTCATCGATTATCCCCGTCCTCCGCACCGCCGGCGGAGGCGGAGGCGGAGGGGGAGGAGGAGGAGGAGGAGGTGGCTGTGAGGGAGTCGGAGGTGGTGAAAACGGCGGCGAGATTTGGGGAGAAAGTGAGGAGTAAGTGAAGGATAAGGAAGAGAAAGGAGCGGAGGAGGAGGAGAAGTGAGTGGCAAGGAAAACGAGGGAGACAGAGAGGAGGGCAATGGCTGTAAATTTAACGAATTTCGGGGTTTTAATGACATCAGTTATCGTAGCCGATGAAGATAATGTTGTAGTAGTAGTACTGACTATTGCAGCAGTCGGTTTCATTCTGTCAGTAATTGGGAAAAAAAATCTTTTGTTCTTTCAAATTTTCCGAGGACAGTGATGGAAAACCCTGCAAGAAAAGAGATGAGAGATTTGATTTGCAGGAAAAAGGTTAAGGTTGCAGAGAGTCAGAAGGTGACCGTACACGCTTCTTCCCATGTGGAATTGTTTAATATAATAAAAAATTAATTAATAATTTAAAAAAACCAAAGTAATTAATGTTATTTACGTAGTAGGATGAAGAAGATTGAAGAAGCAGAAGAAGAAGAAGATTGAGGAATGAATATGATCAGCATTTTTTAAGTCGCGACGTCGACTCACGTGTATTGCCTTCTTCTCTGGACTGGACCCCTATTTTGTACTTTGTTTTAGTAATTTTTTTTTTCTCCATTATTAGTTTTTGATATGAAGGCACTTTTTTGGCACGTGATCAGTGGGATTTTTTTTTTTTTTTTATCAAAATCACAAGATTCGAGTGTTTCCGGATGAGTATGCACTTTGCAGGCCTTTTGTCAGTCTAAATTTGGGTTATTTCCAGAGTAGTTTCCAATAGGTCCGAGCCCTTTACTACCTTCTTTTGAGGGATGAAACCCAAGCCCTGAAACGTCTGGAGACTGCAGAGTCCCACTCTCAGAACTGGAACCACTTAAATCTTGCCCAACGTCACATGGGCTCAAAATTCTACTTGCGGCCTATACTTCGGAGAGTCTTAACTTCTCCTCTACATTCCCAATATCTCCGAGTTGAGAAAAACAAAGAAAAGCGAAAATTTTACAGTAGAAACCTGCTGCCACCACTTCCATTTGGTTGAAGTGAGCAGCTGGCTCCACAATTTGCTTAAATACTCTGCTACTGCAACATTTGGTTACCAAACCTTGGAAGGAATTCAATCATCAAAACCAAAACCAGCATTGAAACCTACTTTACCTACTAGGAAAACAAAACAAAAACAATTAATGTATCAGTTTTTGACACTTAGCACATGTTCCAGCCATGAACAA
This sequence comes from Microcos paniculata, assembly GCA_030664755.1. Classification (NCBI taxonomy): domain Eukaryota; kingdom Viridiplantae; phylum Streptophyta; class Magnoliopsida; order Malvales; family Malvaceae; genus Microcos; species Microcos paniculata. Next base: position 24,308,404 of record CP131461.1, read on the forward strand.
GCAAATGGCCCCAAACACATAGACAGGGACCGATCTCTGGTCTTTGTTCTTGAAGTCAATTTTAATTGTTCAATCTTGCAGTTTCCAGGATCCATCCTCCTAGTATGTTACAACAATGGGTAGGTTGTATTTTTCCTCCTCTCCTCATCGATTAATTGATTGACTCAAAATTTTTAACTTTCAAACCGTGGAAAATGGTCCTATAGAAAGTGTAAAAACGACATAGATGACCTACTTTGGTTTTGAAAAGGGAATTTAAAGAACCAGCTTGCAAGCTTAAGTCTACCATCGTGGCTATGGTCGGACTTGTTTTTTAAGACTTTGTTTGGTAGATTTTTGTTGTTTATTTCTTGTTATAATTTGTTGTTTATATTTTACTCTGTTTTTTTTTCCCAATAAAAAAGGAAAAAGAAAGACATAAAAGAAATGGTAAAAACATGAATCAAACAAAGTCTAATTAGTTTTGCTCAAGTTAAATAAGCCAAAAAGCTGTTGCCAAAATAATAGCAGAAAACCAGCAAGTTTCATGCCTTAAACAAAAAAAAAAAAAACCACCAAGTTTTGTATCAACACGAGGACAAAAAAAAATTCATATATAAAATGATCTTCGAATTTATACGAAACTTTTGTTTAATTATTTAACATTTGTTTTAGAATTTTTGACTTTCATATTTTAATATGTTTTAAAATATAACTTTTCATATTGACGTGATGTACTTAAATACCGACATATGAAATTACATACTAATACGTGAAATTTTCATATTACAACTGCTAGCTTCAAGAGTTATAGTGTTGTTTAAAAAAATTAAAGTATAAGTTCCAAAACAAAAATTATGGGACAAATGATAGTTTAGCACAAATTCAAGGATTATTTATGTATTAAACCGAACAAAAATTCCAGGGTTATACTATTTCATTAAATCATGTCTCTCTTGTACAATTTTGACCTGACGATATTAATGAAAACACTTTTTGGCTTTTTGGATGTTGAAAGACCTTTTAGGAACTTCGAAGAACATACCCAAAGGGCAAAGGTACATCACCGTACAAGTCTTCTGTCCTTTTATGCTTTTAGTCGTCTAACAGTACAGTGTGGTGTATTTAACTTTCGTTTAATGTCTAAATTGATTTTTAAATTATATTAAAAAGTATAGATTGATCTTTTAATTTTTATTTGAAATAGATTGATCTATAAATTTTTATTTTAGAATAGATTGATCCTTAAATAGTCAAAAATTTGACGGATGAGATAAATTGATCCCTAAATTTTTATTTTGAAATAAATTGATCGTTGAGTTTTTTTTTTGTTTTTTTAATTCAGAATCTATCTGTTTTATAATAAAAGTTGAGGAATCAATCTGTCATTTTTAATATAATTTAAGGATCAATTTAGATATTAAACCATTTAACTTCCATTAGTTGAAAGAAGATTGTTAAGTTTTAACTATCAATGCCAACCTTGTACATAGTATAGTCGATCAACCTGTCAATACTTCACTTTTTTTTATTTGTATAATAAAGGGTATCTTTAGGCCTTTGGCCTAAGATTAATTTTTTTCGAGTCGAGTTGATCCATTATGAGATAAAACTCTTCCAATAATAATTTTCTCTATTCACAAAACTCGAACTCGAGACCTTACTTAAAGAGAATAAGTGTCAAACCACTTGAACCAACTAAGTATTGGTGTCAATACTTCACTTTAGTTCTCAAATAAAAAGACATTTCTGAATTGTGTAAAGTTCATTGCAAGTGGCCCAACAAAATGGACCCAGATTTACTACAAATCCACAGATAATTTTCCATGCAATGGGCAGAGAAATATTGCCGATTTTCTGACTCAATTTATTCCAAAAGTCATGTTCCAGGTTGGCTGAGGTTTCTCATAAAATTACATCGCTTTTCTCTTAAACAAATTATAATCTCACAATATTCCTTCCTTTGGTGGGTATACTATTATTTGGACCATAAGGACAAAGACAAAGGTCTCATTATTTTGTAATGCTGCCATGATGGATAGATCCATCATGTTTCAATTATCGAAGTACTTTAATTTGGACATTTATTGAAATACTGTTTAAAACCGAGTCCCATGATTATGTTTGTGTTTTGTGGTAGATTTTGGTTGGCAGTCATGTAAGATTACAGCGTTGACCACTTGTGGGGGAAAATATCTCAGAACAATGTTAAAAAGTGATGCCTGATGGTGAGGTCTCATATTAGAGTTCACTTTCATAATGGACACAAAAAGAGAAAAAATTGATGTCAGAACAAAGTTGTTTTCAAAGTAAACCATGAAATTTCTGGATTCCACCGGAAGTTGCTTGAACAATTCTAGGAACATACATATTGACCGCCTTAACTTTAATATGCTATTAGCTGCCTACTTATATTTTTTTTTTAATGATTTATGTTTTGACCAGGGAACGAACATATTTTTTAATAAAATCATGATAATTTTATTAAGGTGTAAAATCTTATATAATTTAGTACACACATATTTATTATTGATGTGGGATCCGAAGACCAACCATTATCGAAATGATCCACGGACATACAAGACGCACCACACACATGATTTATGTTACTCTGACTCTTTATTTTCTTTTAAAGATATAATAATAATAATGATCCGAACTTGTATCTACCGTACTCTTTGGTGGCCCGTTCATTGTACCCTTTGTTTGAATTAAGCGGACCAAAATAAGGTCTAGAATGTCAAACGATCCAAAATGGTTTTTGGTTTGCAGATTATTATTTCATATATTGTCAATAAAAATTTTAAATTCCTTGAAAGGTGTTAAAAGAATGTTGATACATATTCTCTATTATTGTTTTAATTAATTAATTAATATATTCGAATATATACTATAGAGGACACATGTCAAATTTTTAGTTCTATTTATGGAGTCTAAAATCTCGACTGATAGTGTATTAATTTTAAACTATTAAATTGATACCAATAGTTATAGTTATAGTTATATCAAAAAAATATTCGCTAAGAAAAAGAATATTCTATTTTTGTTGTAGTTATACCCAAAAAATTTTCGCTAATGACAAAGAATCTTCTATTTTCAGTCATTGATCTTTATTTCTTATTCCTAAAACATTATTATCTCTAAAAAAATTGTTCGTCAGTCCAAAATAATTACCCATCATCCCCGAAGTGAAACGAAACAAGAAAGACCATTTTGCAGCTTCCATCCATTTACAAGGGAAACAAAAAAAGGAAAGAAGGAAAAGAAATGAGATACATTAGTGGCATTTTTAACTGAGAACATCTTACAAGGATATCCTATATATTTTACAAGGTTCTGCCAGAGAAAATCATGAACGAGCCCCAAAAAAACATCATGCAAGCTTTGACCATCACAATAATGAGCTCATGATGAGAAATTCAAAGGTAATTTAAGAAAGAATAATCAAAACACATTAATAATTGAATCAAGAAATGGTCTGCAACATCATGTTTTTGAATTCTTCAAAATCAACCCTGCCGTCCCGGTTGGTGTCGTAGAAGCAGATCATGCTTCTGCAATCCTTGCCGCAGCTTTCATCCCATAAACCAAGTCTGCCCAGCACGCTTTGAAGCTCCTCGCAGGTAATGAAGCCATCGCCATTCAAGTCAAACACCCTGAAAGCCTTGACAAGGTCACTCACTTCTTTATCCTCCTTTTCCTCTACCTCCTCAACATTCTCGCTGCTGCCTGCATGATGATCAGCATCATCCTCATTCCGGTTGGAGATAGAATCATAAAAGAGCAAGAACTCATCGAAGTCGAGACATGGTTTTCCCACTAAGGATTCCAACTCCTCAAGGCTAAATTGCGGGACCCCAATTCTCTCCAGGAGCCAGTTGAGCTCTTCCAGGCTAACCAAGCCATCCCCATTCTTGTCAAGCTCCTCGAAGATCCGCCGCAAGTCGTTCTTGCTAAGGGGAGACATGAGAAAGAAGTCACCATGAATATCAAGGATTGAAGCTTTTGTATTATCTAGTGTTTCTTGCTCATATGATGCAAGCATAATGAAAGGGCTGTTTCTAAATATATATACACGTAAATGGCTAAAGGCAAGTAGTTAATGTCTTCTATACGATTTGTTAAATACAAGGGAGAAGAAGATCGGCACACAAGGACTGAGGGAGAAAGAAGTCACCATGAACATCAAGGATTGAAGCTTTTGTATTATCTAGTGTTTCTTGCTCATGCGATGAAAGCATAATGAAGGGGGTGTTTCTAAATATATTTATACACGAAAATGGCTAAAGGCAAGTAGTTGATGTCTTCTATACGATTTTTGAAATATAAGGGAGAAGAAGATCGGCACACACGGACTAAGGAAGCTTGCAAGAAATTTCCGGAGGGAAGTTATTGATGGAAACGAATTAGTTATATTTTGAATTTTAGAGAGATTGAATTTTCTTTGTCAAAAATTTTGTTTTTTCTGGAGTTGAGCTGCTGCCTGCTAGAGAGATAAATATGGAAGGAGATTGGGTGACTCACATGGCAGGAAGTAAATAAATTTGTGTTCTGATCCCTATCCCAATTGTGGTCCAAATGCCTCATGTCTCTTTCATCAAGTTTCAATGGTATTTTTTTTTCTCTGTTTTTTCCCTTTTTAGAAGATAGAATTGTCTTTAATAGAATCTTCAAAAAAAAAAAATGTCTTTAATAGAAGAAAACTGTGGATCCTATAAAATACTATATACATCAATTAATTTCTTGAGAAAACTAGAAACTTCTTTGGCAGTTATATCCAACATATCTAACTCAAATAAATAAATTATCACCACGTCTAATATACTAAATATTTTCTTTGAAAGGAGTAAGATTCATATGGTACTGAAAATATTATTTTTCACTGTGTATATGAATTTTTTTAAAAAAACCTACCAAACTTTTTATGTACACATAAACAGAAATTTTATTTCACCGATATAAAAATCAATTAAGGATTTAAACTATTAGCATTTTTTTCCCCTTGTCCGATCTAATTACTATTCTGAAACAAAAAAAGGGGGAAATGAAAAACCGTGATGTTTTAATAACAAATTGAGATGACAATGACAACGTGGCGCACGATAGTAATATGAGATATGATAATCATAAAAATGATCTTACCCCCAAAAAAAAAATTGTATTGTTTTAACTTTCAAGTCTACCTAGTTGGAACACGTGTCTTAGACCATGGACACCTAATTATATGGACCGTTTGATTAAATTCATTTTCATTCTTCGTTAATTAATTAATCAAGGCCTTCGTCGTCGGTCGGAGCCTTGTGGGAGCCGAAACCAAAGTGACTTGAGAAGCTTAATTACACATTCATTTCCCCCTAAATCATTGGTTTTTCCGTTAAGGAAGTTGAGTTACGGAGTTGAATTCTTGATCATGCAGGAAGCCATGATTTAAAGGGCTACCTCTTTTGTTTTGAAGAGCCATTTTTTGTTTTTCCTAGGAACGGTAAATCCCAAGCCGATCCATGGATTTTGCATCGATCTGTCTCGAATATGGCCCTTTTTTTTGTTTGAAAAAATGGGGATAGGACGGTTTTGATATATGATTACAACCACCCTAAGTCCACCCATATATGTAATTATTAGTTTTTTTTCACCCAAATATATATATTTTTGTAATTTTTAAATAACTAAATAAAATGTATTTGTATTAAATTTTGAAATATGGGACTTAATAATTAAGATTATTAATTTATTATACTATATAAATATTTTAAAATCATACCAAATTTGACATATTAAGTATATATGTTATTAATTATATAATTTTATTTTATTAGATTTTTTTATGAAATAAAAATACATATTAACGGACAGGCATTGAAAATAAAAATAATCCGACGAGGTGAGAATGATAGTAAAAAAATCAAAATTCATGACATGGCGAGGAGAAGGTGGTTGATGTCATCCCCATCCCGCCCCATTACCATCCCTAATTTTTTCCTCTTTTGGCAACTCTTTAGGTTATTTTGGCATTGTATAAGTATAGAAAGTGGTCTACCTAAGTGGAATGAGCGATCTCAAACCTGAAACCTCTCGTCGGAGGCTGGAGGGGGAATTCTAGGTTTAGGCCTAAGTAACTTAACTTTCATTTCCTTAAGTTATGTTTGGTATATGAAAATATTTTCTATTTTCATTCTTCAAAAAATACAAAAAAATCACCATCTAAAATATGTATAGTTTATAAAAATATATATATGTTTTAGAAAATAAAAATAAAAATGAAAATAGACCTAAAATTGAGAATAATTTTTTTTAATCTCATTTCTACGTCTATTTTTATTTTTATTTTTATTTTTTAAAACATATATATATTTCCTCTCACAATATATATTTTGGATAGTAGGTTCTTTGTATTTTTTAGAACACGAAATTAAAAAATATTTTCTCATACCAAATATAGCCTTAAAAACTTGAACTTAAGATCCACAGTGAAACAGGGTTCTCTGCAACTTCTACCCTTCTCTGTATCCAAGGGCCGCTGGCTGAGATATAGTATCTGATAAAAAATAAAGACAAAAGTTAAAAAATGCAAGGCTATAACAAGCCAGGGGCCTGGAGTCAGTATTATAAACTTGTGCAGCAACATACTCATCAACTTGATAAAAACAAGCAACTAAAAAAGTGAACAGTTGTCATGGGAAGGCCAAGACATGATGACAGAAATGAAGCATCTTGCTCATCTGTGTCAATAAAGTTTTATTTCCATTCCAAGAGTTTGGGTGGTGGTGAGGGTAATGAAATCATACAAAATTTCACCACACCTCTTTTCTCCTTATTTGGGGCAACAACACTTGCTATTCTAACTAACTTCGATATTGACGCAAGTTGCATAAGGAAAGAGAAATTATTTCTGCTATGAACTAAGGCTTTATTTAAACAAGGAAAGAATTGTTGTCTCTGAATATATTCACTTCATGGCTTCAAGCTGAACTTGCCAGATTCACTGTAAGTTTTTTCCAATTGCTCGGTTTTGTTGATTTTGAAACCCCTGATCCTCAGTTCCTCTGGTATAGCAGCATCTTTGTAGTCAACACTCTCAAGAAGCCAGCCCTTGTTCTGTATCGTTCCTCCTACTTTTACCTATTTCCAAAACCATGTTACTGAGAATTGTTCTTTAACTCAAATAATCCTGAAGCCCAAACAAAAGATTTTCATTCAAACAAAAATTTCCTTCATATTTACGAGCAAAGAAATGTCGTATACTCTTATAAGAAACTTGAATATGTGAGCTAATGATGATAATGGGTGAACTGTGTAAATAATGCATGATACAGGCAATGATCGGGTATGAATTTTCCAACTCAAGAATGTAAGAAAATTAAAGTCATGAAAGCCGTTAAAAGTTGGGAATATATTCTCTCTAGGTACTTCAAAATATGGCACCATGCAAAGGAGTATATGGAACAATCCTGCTCTTTTCATAGACAATGCTTGACTTGTTGCAGGCAAGGAAAATGACATAAAAAAAAAAAAAAAAACAAAAACGAAAGAACCAATAAACCATAGCATGCATTTACCATCAATTTTTAGTGGCATACCTCTGCACCATCAACAGAGTTGATGATAAGAGCTCCATCCAAGGATAAATCTTCAAGAAAGATATCAGGGCCCTTAAGGGCCATGGTAGACCTTTGAGAAATGGAGCAACTTCCACTAACTTTGCTTTTGATCTCAACAAAAGTCAGCCCCCATTTAGGATTCCATGTAACTCGTGGCCACACTTCAACCTCTTGACCATTGAAAACTTGTTGCACTGGATCCTCCACTTCGACACCAGCCTAGCAAACATATAGAAATTGGAAACGAAAAAATTTAACAATAAAATGCGGGAAAGAATGAGATAGTGAAAAAAAATAAAAGACTCTAAAGAACAAGACAGATTCTAGCATTTGAACTTGGAAAAAAAAAAAGAATAACAAGATCACCTTTTTAAGGATGAGACTGTTCGCACGGTATATGGCCATTTCTCCAGAAGTTGCACTGTGATATGGGTTTCCTTTTGGCACCTTAATCAAGGTTGAGCAAATATTAATAAGCTAATCAAAATGACAAGTCATGCCCAGAACATAAACCCTAAATCAACAAGGTAACAAGAGGTGATTACTATCAATAACACAGAGCAGACTTAATTCTAAGCTAAAGGAGGAATATGCAGCCTAAAGGTTGCTTCTTGAAGATTAACCAGGAACAGCTTAAAAGGAGACAAAAATTGAAGTACGCACATGTTTAGCATGTTAGAAATAATAGAACAGAAAGATGGTATAATGACAGACTGCCATCCAAATAAACGTACCACATCCCTTGAAACAATTCTATCTTGTTCAAGTGTAAGCACTGGATTTAAGAGAAGTAATGAATCTAAAAGGAGCTAAGACACTTATTTGACACAATACCAAATAATAAAGTAGTTCCTATTGAAAGCTGTTGCAAAGTAATACTAAAAAGGATGATTAGGATATTTAAGCCAGTATCATCCAAGGGAAACAAGAGAAAAACTTAAATGATTTCCAAGAGCTGTTGTTCACCATTTCAAATCGATTGCAAAACGAAATTATGCACCAATATCTAGAACTTATAGCTTCTATGTGTTATGATCTTCACATAAGGACCTAACTATACCATCACACCAACAGAGATCCAGGATTTACAATCCATTGACATACTAGACTTTTATAATTGCAAAAGACCCTGTTCAACCAAGAAAAATGGACTCCAGAAATCATTAAAATGCAATTTCACCTTAGCAGCATCCTCAGGGTTGTTTTTCACGGGTGCATAGGCCAGCCATGTATCCATCACCTACACGACCGCATTATTTCAGGTTTAATGATCAGTAAATACTTAATAGCAAAAATTCATTAACAGAAACACAAGAGATCCAGGTTCCTATGTGATTGCAGATAGGAGGTATCGAGACCAAAAGACTTAAGTGAAACTACAAGAAAGGCTTCAAACCAACAATTACCGTGAATCCAACTCTCGCCGATGGAGGCAATGTTTTAGGATAGTCCTGCATCATACACTCTAGTCTAGTAGAGGACCTAAATGATGATTTGCTAGCATCCTTGTACCTGCAGTAGTATATTAGCCCAAACCAGAACACTTGGTCAAGACTCATTTTCTTCTGTACAAGGAACTAAACATGCAAAGTTGCGTAAATTAAAGTGTACATCAACAATCTGATAAATCAGATCAAGGAGTTCATTAATTTCCCAACATGATTTTCTAAATCAAGAGAATTTAATTCTTTATTTGCTTGGCACCTAACGATAGCAGGAGCTTGCTTGTTTCACATCCTAATTGTTTTATCAACTCAAAGACATTTTCCATAGCTGAAAATTTCTCAGAAGAAAATACATTTCTTAAAGTTTGCAATAACCATGAAAATTCAACAGACAACTAGATGAGATTACCATTGATTTTAAATTTCTTTATGGTACATCTTTCCCAGAAATCCACCTTAATTCCTATGCCACACATTGTCTTATATTTCATACATGCTTTGAGGTTTAACAAGAAGTAACGAATTAAAAAATGAACTATAGAAGTTTTATTTCAAAATCTTGTTATAAGCAACAAGGAGCTGTAAAATAATCCAAAAAGCAGAACACTAACAAGTTTCAATCATAATCACAAAAGAAGAAAAGGAAGAATTACTTGGGGTTTACAAATTCCTTGATTGCACCTCCTGTTTTTGTCAGCTCCTCAATATATGGACCAAGCTCCAAAATCAGCTATAAAACAGAACCAAAAACGAAAAAGAACAGGAAAGGAGGGAGCAATTAGACAAAGAATGGAATAGTCCTGCAAATTGATGAGATATTACACTATAAAAAATCCATATTAAATTTCACAAATATCCTCATGATGACACTGACAGTTTCATCTGAAGAAACACTTTGAAATTTTTGGTGCCTCTATCCATAGATTAAATATGTAGAGAATCCAAGCTATATACCAAAATATGTAATATTTTCTCCACTGAAGTAGACATGGGCAAATGAAATATTTAAATAATGTTTGAGCCAGAGAATTACTTGGTTTATATTTCCTGGGAAAGGGGAATAGCCTGTCTCACAATTAACATCTCCATCAGGATGTCCCGTGGCTCTAAGCAGAGGATCAAGCTGATTGTATTCCACATTGATTACCATCGATCTCCCTGAAGTCAAAATCATGGCATGTTACTAACAATGAAGCATCAATCATAGTGCCATTGAGACCTAAACTCTTACCATAGCATGGTTAATGGTTTTATCATATATATCAGATATAAGTAAGGAAAGGAAAAGACGGACGAGGGAGAGAAAGAGGCAATCATGCACCACTGTTATCATCAAAAAACTTCAAAGTAAACAAGCAGAAAACAAAAGTGACCATAGAAAATAGACATTAATGAAGTGTAGACCTTCTTTTCATCAAATGTCAATTTCCCTATTGAATCAGGTTTCTAAAAAAGGAAACATGCAATTTGCTGTTTTAGCTTTCAAGAATGCAAGGAGAGTTTCATATATAAATACCATCACTATGAGTGAGTCTGGTAATTCCTCCAATGGCATCTTTTGCTTTGCGTTGAACGGCAAGAGAGTTGACATGATATTGTTTAGTGGCACTGACTCCCAATGATGCTGGAATTCCCTACATTGAAATGGTAAAAATTTAATTACAAGACCAGTTTTGAGCTATTAACTTAAGTATAGATGAGATTAAGGAAATTTTATCAATTAACCTTGAAGAGGAGCCCATTTGTATCTTGGAAAAACAGAACCCATCTCAAACCAGCATCATGCCTAGCAAGGTGATAAAATTATGAAATGAAATATAAAAAATTAGGAAAATGATCCATTCAATCAATTTCCAAAGAGTGACATTTGACCTTTTTCATGCAATATACCTGATGAAGATAATGCCAAGACAATTAAAACCGGGGAGAGTTAGAAAACAGATTACTTATGAGTGTACGTAGATAGATTACTAGCTTACTCCCATGGTGGTTGTTAGTTTTTCTAAATGAAACAGCATAATGTGGATTAGAAACAAAATCTGATAACTATAAAGAGTGGCAAGGGCAAGGGTAGATATAACTGTACAAGAAGTTTCCATGTCATAAAGAAAGAAGTTTCCAGCCACAGGCAACATATAAACATAAAGAAAACTTGCAAAGGCAAGAAAAAAGTAACTTCCAGATTCCAGATTTTGGAAGCAACATAATCATTTTAGACATACCATTTCTTCAGAAGGCCACTAGAATAAAGCAGTGAGTGCACATCACCATGGCCATGAGGTTTTGTCTAACAAGACAAGAAAAGAGTTAGCAGAATAGGAAAATTATCTCATAGACTGTCAGCGGAGTTTTTAGACTCCACAAGCAGGGTTAGAGAGTTAACAGTGTCCATGTAGGTATATTTTTAAATATTAATTAATTAATTGGGGTATGTGTCATTCTTCTAATACTGCTTGTGAATTCTAAAAACTCCACTGACAATGTATGAAATAATAATCCAATAGAATAACCTAAATGTTTTATCATTGAAATGTATCCATTGCTGTGTATACAGCATATACCTGAATTTTGTATTTGTTATGAGGGTCCAAAGCAAGCCTACCATCATTATCATCTAAACATGCAACTTTTTCCTGTGAGGAGATATGGCACTTGAGGAAAAGGAGCTTAACAACAGCTTTCACCAACAACAAATCAATGAGCGATTACATACCTGCTTAAGAAGTTTAACTTGTGTAGGTTTCATCCCAAAATAAGAATTTGATTCTAAAAGGTCCACTGTACGAGTATGGGTGTCATCCGATGTCATGATTACAAAAGGAATCTCCTTTCGGCACGTGCCTAAAGTTGAGAGAGAGAAAGAGAGACAAAGAAATGAACTTAAGAGATACAAAGAGCTAATAAGTAGAAAAGAGCAACGGTACAAAGGCTTTTTCTTGAGAACTGTTTAACATCCTAATTTCTCTTCCTATTGAGGCATATGATTGTACTGGATACTAATATCTTGTAAATATATCAACTACTTCTGCCTGCCGACTAGGAAGGTTGTTTACATGGTACTTAATGGCCTCACGAGGCTTAGATAATTGCACTAGCTCAAACTAAAACTGATAACAGAAACACACGTTTGTTGTGTTTATCCAGTGGAACTAGTCTGTCCATGTGAGAGCTTGGCTATATGGATAAGCTCATTTACTGTTGTTGACCACTGCAAATTAAGCAAGAAATTGAGCTAGACAGAAAACATATATTCAAACTTGGAATCATTTCAACTCAAATAACTCTATCAACTTTCCTCAAGGAACAGATGACCAATTTAAAGATAACCTAAGGGGGTCAATCTTCACTTCTTTGAACGTAACTTTTCTGATGATTTCTATATGCTCAACTTGAGGTCATCCAAGTGGCTTTTCTTTCCATGGTTCATGCAGTAAGCAATTTGTGCATTTCAAGTTTTCAGCTAATGGCCTACTATCAGATGAGATACCGCACAAACCTCGTGTGAGCCTACTACTAGCTTCCTGAAGAGCCAGAATGGACTCAATGTACAGTTGTAAAAAACATGTTCCTGTTGTGGTCTCTGCTGGAAGTGCCACCTACAAGGAGTAATACTAGCTAGTCAAATATTTTGTTTGAGGGAGCAAAACACACCAGGAGTGTTGGAAGAAAGAAAAAGAAGAAGAACCATCTATGTAATTGTGCAAACAAGCATAAGTCGCAGATCTTGTGCTGGGAACCCACACTTCACACTGAAGTATCTATCAAGTATATTTTAACTACATGGACCTACGTAGGTATATTGAAGCCAAATAATGAAATAATTGAAACCAACAGGTTGCACGTACTAATTCTGTCAGTCTGTGTTATCTACCTTAATTCCATTGTATCCAAGACGTTCCCCAAGTCCACCAGCCACAAGAACAAATGCCGCATTTTGGGATTCTTTGACACCTGTCTCCTCAAATTTGATGAACTTCTCATCACCAAAAGAGAGAACTTCTCCAGTCGGAACCTGCAAACAATAGGCTGTGTTTAAGAACAAAGTTGCAGAGAAGACAACAGAGAGAAGAACGCAAGAAGGGGTAAAGAAACTAGATATTGATGTCAATTTACATTCAAGACAATTGGGTATTGATTACATCATGAAAAATTGTGTAAGAAAATAAAGATTAAGTTTTCAAAGTGGAAGAGTAGTCCATTACCGAAGGTGCGAATCCATCATATGGGTTCTTCCCTGCTTTTGAGTCAGCTAAGAGCTCCCTAGCGGTATTGATATATGATGCCAAACCCCCAGGATAGCTTGAATTTAGCTTAGCCACCTGAAATAAAAACAAGTTTAATACAATAAACTCTGTGATACAATAACAAAATTCACTTAAACAGAGTTCGAAAATATCAAAAAGAGAAAAACAGAGTTAAAGAAAAATAGTAAAATGCCAGCCTCTATGATTTTGATCTCTTGTTTCCATTTCATACTGCTTTATTGCATTTACCATAAACAAATAAAAAGGATCCAAATTTCGTGATTAAAAAATATAAGTATTACGGTTGAATGCTGTAGCATTCCATAGCTTAAAAAGAAAATACGAAACCTGATCGAAAAGTGCTTTCTTTTGGTCGTCCTCGACTCCAGGCTCTGCCCAGTTCTGAAACAAATGGCTCTGCCCCATCTCTAACAACATCTTCGCCAATTCAATCTGCCAAAACAACCAAAAGGACTACATAACTAGCACACGCGTGTCTCCATACGTATATATACGGAATTTAAGATTTTCATTTAAGCAAATGTATGGAATTTTGGAGATGCAAGACCTGATCCGGAGAAAAGAGGTGAAGATTCTTAACAAGATTAGGAGGCAAATCTCCGCCATTGATGTTGAGTTTGGAGAGAATCTCCGCAGCCGAATCGGCCGTCGCCGAAGCCATTATCGTCGGGAATTGTATTTGGTTAAGAAGAAAAGGGAAAGAAGGGAGAGAAAAGAAGGAGTAGAGGAAGAAGCAGCTTGACCAGAAGTTTACGTAAAAAGAGTCCAAAACGGAATTAGCATATGATGTGAGGAGAAGTGGAGAAGAGAGGAGAAGGACGGGAGAATGTCGCCTTGGAATGATGATGACCGTTTACCGGATATTACCGGTTACCAACCGTTGGTTTGTTGGGTCCCACCACCACTCTCCGAAGTGCGAGCAGCTCTACCATACCATTACGTGGGCTTGCCAACTGATTTTCCCTTTGTTTCTCAATTTTCTTACCTTTTTTGGGAATTTTCTTTTATTTGTTCATCATCATAAGATAATCACAAACCCAAAAAAGAAAAGTAATAGTAGTAATAAAATTACATGGTACATTTTTTTGAAGAAAAAGTTCCATGGTAACGGTAGCTTTTCTGAATTTCTTTCTAACTTAGCTTTTTCATTGTGAGAAGGTAAATCTACTATTACCTTTAATGGTAAAAAAAAATTCCCTTTATTTCCTTTTCTAAAAGGGTTTAGGGCTAATTGTTCAACTTGTAGTTTAATGTTTGACATTTTACTTAATTTGAGATCAACTTTCTAATTTGATCAATTATAATCCAATTGTATCTTTTCAGTTTAATTAAAGATATGCTATTAGAATTTTAGTCAATTAATGACCCCATCTTAAAATCTTGGTTAAATTATCAATTCTTTCAAAATACTCTTGTAGTTTAATGTTTGCCATTTTACTTAATTCGAGATTCAACTTTCTAATTTGGTCCATTATGGTCCAATTATACCTTTTCAGTTTAATTAAAATTTTGACATTGGAATTTTAAGCAATTAATGACCCCATCTTAAAATCTTGGTTAAATTATCGACTCCCTCAAAATACTCAATAAACCTTCACTGAATTGAAATTATAACATTAGATTTTGGATCAACCGAATTTAAAGATTAGATTGCAAATTGAGTAAAATTAGATTCTGAAAATTAAACATTTTACGAAAATTTAAAAGTAAATTTTGATTTTTTTGTTCAAAATAGAATGAAATTTTAAAAATAAAAAATATATATTATTAACGAATGGTGTTCGTTTTAATTTTTCCCAACCAAGTAAAATTAGAATAAAAGAAGTCCAACAAAATTAAGCTATTAACGAGGTTATTATTTCACACAGTATGATCCATAGATAATATTATAGAGATGACACGTATCTTCGTACTTAATTAATTAATTAATAACTTATTAATATAATCATATACGTATTCTTCAAAGCAAAAAAAGTTTTTATTCTTTTTTATTTTTCTCTTGCACCGCTCCTCTTTCTTTTTTTTTTTTTTTAGAAAATCTCTTACGCTATTTTAAACATTTCTATTTGACCTGCTTTTTGTGGGAATCCCGAATCTAGAATCATAAACAAAACAAAAAACACTTTGCAGGTAGTGGCAGACAGCCCAAAAATGTATTCTTTTGTTGCTTTTCTTTAATAAATCGAAAGAAAAAAAAAAGGGTTCTATTCCACCAAATTATTGAAGCAATGACGGCATATGCTTCCCAACCTCAAGCACATTGTCCTTTCCATTTCAATTTTAATTTTTGTCCTTTTCCCTCTAATTAGTTTTTATAGGAAGAGATGGGCCAATGTGTAGGCCCAAAAATGAGCCCAATTAAATGTTATGATGGGCCAAGAAAGAATGGTCCATGTGATTTTGCAGCATAAAAAAGCCCAGCCCAAAAGACAAGCAATCCCAATTTATTATCGTCACTCGTCAGCGTTTCAATGCAGCCGTTAGGTACTGTCAACAGTCAAGCGTCAGCGAGACGAGACAAGTCGAGTTGAGACGTAAAAACACCGGAGCGACAGATTAAAAAAAGAAAAAAAGAAAGAAAGATCTCTCGGGCTCCCGCTCAAGTTTCAGTTTTCCGGTTAGCTCCTCCGCTTATGCGCTTAACGTTTGGTTCCCGAGAAAGCGTGGAAAAAGGAGGTCAAGCCGCATTATAATGTCAGCTCTTGTATGTTTTCATCTTCTTCCTCATCTTTCTTCCCTTAAACCAAAAATTGCCTAAATTTAACTCCTAGCAGTTTATTATTGACCGGAAGAGAAGAAATTCTCTCTCTCTCTCTTGCGAATAATAATTTTCATTATTCGGTATTGAATTTTGAAAGCATAATGAATGATCTAATTTCAGTTTTTTTTTTTTTTGCCTTTTTGGATGAAGGTAGAGTACGAATTTCAGTAGAAAACTGAGGACGGAGAAGTGAGTTTTTTGGGGGCTGTAATGGGCGAGGTGGAGGATGATGCTGAAGATAATGATTATTTGATGGATTTAAGGTTTCTTAATAGTGAGGGAAGTGAGAAGGAAAGTTACGAACGCTGTAAGGAAATTGAGATAAAAGAGAGTAGCGCGGATTCGGATTATCGAAAATTTTTGCGTCGTGAAGAGCTGTGTTTTTATGATCGTGGTCAGGATCCTGAGAAAGAGGAGGGGCTGGATTCTGAGTATGAGTTATTTTTGAACAATCTTGAAGAGGGAAAGGAATCATTCTCAGTTGAAACTTCCTCAACTTCTGATCCTGAGGAAGAGGACGACTTGGATTCTCAGTATTGTTTATTTTTGAATAATCTTAAAGTGGATGGGCAATTATTCTCCTATGAACTTCACTCTAGTTCTGGTGTTACTGTCTATAGGTTTGAAGAATCCTCCTCTGAGGAGGAGGTGGAAAGAAAGAGAACTTCTAAGAGGGATTCGAGAAAATTGAAGGCTGAGGTTCCAGAAAAGAAAGCAAAGGCAGGGGAAAGGTTTTCGAAGATTGGAGATGAGGGAAGTAGGAGTGTCGTAAGAGGTGTTCCGAGTAAGGGAAGAAAGAAGGCGGTCAATGTGGATGAAATAAGAGAGGAAGATGAGGATGAGGATGAGGATGATTGTATACTTTATAAATTAAGTGGAGAACCTTTGAAGAAGATGAAGCCTGTTATCGCAGATCCAAGCTACGAGAAGCTCTTCAATTCTCTTGCTAAGCAAGGCAAGAAACCAAAGGCAGTGAAGAAGTTTCCAACTATTGGAGGTGAGCGAAGTAAGAATAAACTAAGAGACGTTCCGAGTGAGGGAAGAAATGGGGCGGTCAATGTGGAAGAAATAAAAGTGGAAGATGAGGATGAGACTGATTTTATCGCTTGTAAACCAAGTGGAGAACCTTCGAAGAAGATGAATTGTGTTTTTATAGAAGAAAGCCATGACAATCTCTTGAATTCTTTTGCTAAGCGTGGCAAGAAGATATTAGCTAGCAATGAAAGTGCTCACAGAAGTAGACATCAGAAGGATGATGAGACTTCTTCTGATCTGCAGATATTTGCTTTGGACAATATTCCTTTTCATGAAGGAGGTTGTACACCATTTGTCCCATCAAAATGCTATCAATCATTGGTATGCATTTTTTTTCTTTTCAACTCTTGATATTGCTTCTGTTCTTAAATTCTTTTCGTTTTAGCTTTTGGTAAGGGGGAAAAACTAAAAGAAAAATGACAGAAGACACATCCCGTCTGAGTAGTTTTATCAAATCCCTGAGATGAAGGGTTCTAACCCCATCTTGAAAGGGTTTTCTAGTATGTTTTCCTTTCTTCAATTTTGTATGTTGCTGATTCTTTACCTTTCTTTTATGTTGTCTGTGCTGCTGACAAAAAGACTGGTGAAGAGAGTTGGGAGGTCATTGAAAATTCCAGTCGGTCTCTTTTTAGGGAAAAGCTTACAAATCTTCTTAAAAAACCTTATGACGAAAAGGAGTTTCAAACTCTTTGGAGAGAAGTAATTCACAGAAAACCAGTGCAGCGTAGTAAAGAGTTACGTAACGGACGAACAAAAGTATATTCCACCAAAACTGAGGGAAAATCATACCTTGATTGGTACAATGGTAAGTGTGTTTTCTTCAAATGCAGTGGTGGGATATCTATTCTTTTCCATTATAGAACAGAGACTATATTAATAATGTACATTAGTCACTGAGACCATTGCCACCATCTAGAAAAATTTGTCATAGGTAACATAGTTGTATCTAAATGGTTCTATGTTATCTTCTTTTTACAACATTATTTCTTGCAGGCAAATACTGATGCATTGTACTTTCAATATTCTATTGCTTGTTTAAAAATGAATGAGTGTGTCATTCTTGGTTTTTAACGTTGCTGAATGCTAGATGATTCTCGGAATCTCTATTTGTGTTCAAGAAGGTCTTTCCTTCTGTTGATTTCTTTCTTTTTCTGGTTATACAACTGTCTTGGGATATAATTTTATGTTTACTCTTACAAGAGTGGCATCTAGGTATTCGCCTGCCTGAAGTGCAGCTTTCTTGAAATAGACTGTTTTTGTGATGATGTGTTTAAATAGTTGTTCCTTCCTTTCCTTTTCCCTATAAGAACTTGCTAGATTATTTTGCTTTAGTTCCATAGTTTTCGTTGAGAAGTTATTATGCTTGTTTGCCGTTTCTTTTCTGTATTTTCATTATTTATTTCCAAATTCATACAATTTTAAATGAAGTTTCCTCAACGATATTAGCTTTAATGTTCATTTTGTTATCCTTGCAGAACTAAAAGTGAAAATCGAGGAATTCAGGCCTGACAAATGTAAAATTTTATATCTCTTACGTGGATTTTTCTTTTGGTTGGAGGTGAGTGTTATATATAGTTACTGACAAACATAAAATTTTATATCTCTTATGTAAAATTTTATACAGTTACACTAACTATACTTTTTTGAGAAAATCTTCACTATATAATTGTATATATTGTGGCAGAATACTGCTCATGAAGGTGCATTCCAGCCTTGGTTCGACTCATTATATCTAAAGGCTTTGCCATGACTAGAGATTTTCTCTGAGGACCACAATATCTCTATAGTATAAAGTAAATGTTGACAGATGCAGCGGTAGTATTGGCCCCGCATGTATAGACCTCACCTGTGAAGATTTTGGCAATTAAGGAATGTATGCATCAGGTTTCTGTCAAAGATCAAAGTTTTGGCGGCCAAGGATTTTGTGCTCGGTGAAACATTGTGTGAAGCCTTTGTAAATTGATACTCCTTACATCGGCCTTTTGTGCTCTTCGTCAAGCCGTCTTGTGAGAATGTCATCATTGTATACCTTGAAACGGGCCATCATTGTTGTTGAATTGAATACGAGGCTTCCCCATGCTGAAGTTCAGTACCTTGGCATTCATGTTGTATTTAATTTCTCCATCGTATAGTAGCTTTCTGATATAGTGTTCTATGTCCGAACCAATCAGACGAAGCGTGTACTCCGTCAATGGTGCGCCCTGCTTGCATTACCATAAACGAGTTCCCTTCAAAGCAGAGCACTAGGTACATATATCAAGGGAATGGATAGACCCATCTAACCTGTTATTGAATCAGATTCCTATATTTGCCTATCTAAAATAAAAAGAAGTGATTTGGACATGACTGAAATACTAAATTTGATTCAAAATGGATCCCAAACTGAGAATTCTAAAATGAAAATTGCTTTTGGGCATTTTGGGTTTAATTAAATCTCTTGTCGATCTGATCTGTCAGTAAGGCAAGTTTACCCTTTCAATTAACTCAACTAAACCTTACACATTCCTTCTTGAGTTACGCCGTATCTGTTTGAGCTAATACTTAATGGTATCTATTTCAGCAATCTCAAGCACAATCTTAAAAGGAAAAAAGGGAGCAGAGTACCTCATAGTGATCCACAAGCTCTTGAAAGTAAGAGTAGACTTTGTTGCAAGTTTCGGGAGTCCACACAAACTCATCAGTAGGGTCAAGTATAAGGGTGAGTTTATCCATCTGCGTTTGATCAAACGCATAGGTCTCTGGATCGATGTAGGCAGCGTAGATTCTGACGTGCCGCGTGACGCTGCTGAGCCACTGCCCTCCATATTCTCTGCTCATGTTTTTGTTCTTCACATTCAGTTGCGGTTCCACCGGCCTTGGTTGTGTAGAAGATTTTTGCTTCACCTTTTCTTGCTCCGGCACTTGCTCTTCTTGTACTTCTGCTTCTTGAGCTTCTCCTACTTCGGCCTGCTGTTGAGCTGAAACTGAGAGAACCCTTCTCTTTCTGATCAAATCTCTTCTCCCTCTACTCCAACCCAGCATGGAGAATTTAGTGCACGCCATGTAAGAGGAAGTTGTAGCCATGATTGAAATCTTAAAGCTGAGTGGATTCTACTCTCAACATTATTCTCATACGTCTTTTTATGTATTTTTATTCAGAAATTGCTTGTAAGGACCCTGCTTTTGGTAAAATTTGATCCATTGGTTTTGTGGATAAGGCCTTTTTGTTTTCTTATGGGGCGTTTGGGTTGAGCAATGAGCATGCATCTGGATGTGGTGGAGAAACAAAGAAACTTGCCGGCCATCAATTGGATAGTTTGCCATTCGGTAATCTCCTTGCTATCAATCCATGCCAATCCGCCGTTTATGGCTTAAGTCAAATAAAAACAAATTGCTTAGTCATTATTAGTATTAAGCCAAGCTAGTAGTCAAAGGACCTTTAGTTACTGCAGAAAATTATACTAGTAACAACCGTAAATTCATAATGCATTTCATTCAGCTGACAAATCCGTGAAATCATGAGGCAGCAAAAATCTCTGTAACATTTCCTTTCATTTCTAGATTTTTCTTCTTTTACAAGGTACAAAAAACAAAAAGAATCCCTGTAAAAATGCAAAAGGAAAACCTATAGACACTAAATAATTCTGCAGTGGCAGAATGCCAAAATACATATAAATTGCTTACCCTATATACATCTTCAATTCCTCTATTGTAGGGCCACACACTTAAAACTTGAACCATCATAAAGCAGAAATCATTCAGTCATCTTCTACTTGTTCATTATACGAATAGGTTTGATTAACTCATCAAGATCATCTAATTGTAAATCCGGCGAATCATCGTCACCAAAGGTCATTTGATCATTCGTCACTTGATGAATTTCCCCAGTTTCATCATCGCTAACATCCAGGCGAATGTAATCAGAGAAGTTTCCATCAAATAAAGTGTCGTTATCATCAAGTGCCTGACGTCTTTCAGACACCATAATTTTGGGCTCCAAAATGTCAATACCAAAGTAACGCCCACGAGCATTCTTATGTTCCATTGACCTTTTGCTTTTCTTTCCCTTGCTCCGCTTTTTTGGGTGGTGAAGCTTGCATTTAGATCCTTCAGGGCAGGACCCCGTTGCTTCAAAATTGGGACAGACATAGCTGTGCTTCTTCCGACACTGAGAGCATAGATACATTCCATTTCACTTATTCAATGTTAGTGTGGTTTGTGTGTGCTTTAGAGAAGAGAATTGCAAATAGAAACTCTAGGAAAGTGGATGATCATATGATTACAAGGAGATCCTGACCATATTTCTAGTAGTAGGGTTGGGTATGTTTAAAAATAAACTCAACAGTTTAGACTCGTTGAAAGTATACAATCTATTAACGTAATTTCCAAGAGAATTTGCGTAAATCATATATATCTATATGCAATGAAATCGGCATACCACAATATTAGTTATCATTTATCAGAAAACATACACGTGAGTCAAAATAAAGTAAATATCACTGCAATTTTAAAACAAAATCTGGATTTGAAAGTTAGCAAATATTACAGCGGCACATCAAACAGTATGAAGATTAAAGTTTCTCTCACTTTTCAAACAAAATTTTACCATGTGTCTTAACAGTAAATTTCAACAATTTTCTTATATCAATTATTAGGACCAGTGTAAAAAACCAAGTAAATGCAAGACAAAAAATATATAGATAACAAGATACTAAACCAGGCATGACATTAACTGCAAAACAATAGACTAAAATGGTATTTTCAAAATGATAAATCACTACCTCGTTCCCGTCAGCACAATAGCCCCTAAGAAATCCTTTGCAAGTAGAGGCATTTGGATTCACATGTACGTGTCTATAAGGACAATTTTCATTTGTGCACAAACCTGCCAGTAATTTTGTCAGAATTCTGCATTTATTCAATTAGGAAAAAGAGAAGCGCAATCTAGAAAAAGAACACCTTGCAAGAAATATGAACAATCAGGCATTCGTTCCGGAATGACCTGCACAAAAATCCAATCATAGGTTTGATTTTAACCATATAATTCAATCTCCAGAAGAACAATGAATTAACCAGATAAGTAAAGAACCTTATGAGTCAATTTGCAGTTGGGATTTGAACATAGACCCTTGAGAAATTTTGTGCATACGGCAATTTTGGAGGAATCATGAATATAGGGACACTTTCCACCATCTTTGTTGCATTTGCCAAATCTTGTGAAAAATTGGCAATACTTCTTCTTCTTAACCAACCGTAACCTGGCAGTGTGCAAACTCCACCGAACTTTCTCACTTGCCAAAACACGAGTGCGCTTCTTTGGATTCCTAACAAGCTGGTTACCATTGCCAATTCGAACATACCTGCAGAGGTTGAGTTTATTTTAATTATATTATTATTGTACGTAATTTCATCAAATTCGCAATTCATTATATAATAATATCAACATACTCATCATTCCCAATCACTAATCTCCTTGGGACATAGGACTTTTTGGCACTGTTTTCTGATAGGTGACTAGCAGAGCATGAGTCATCATCTACGCAGAAAGTAAATTGAGTTACGAGAGCATTGCAAAAACTTCAACATTAAAAGAAGAAGAAGAAGAAAAAAGGACATCAGTATCAACGTGGAAATTTATTGATGATCAGAAACAAACAGAGAAATCGTGATGCTGTGTTATACAGCATAGAATATGTGGTCAATAAGAACCTGGGCATACTCCATCAACTTTGCTAGCGAGTAATCTCATGGTTCTTCATTTATCACACCAACAAACACAATACAAATGGTCTCTTCTCATCATTTGACAATCAGAGACAAAAATGCATAACATTCATTCAAAAATCATGGCAGTTCAATTTATCTTCAACCAAAGCTAGTGCTATAGATCAATGAAGCACTGTTGGAAATCAAACAGGGGTAAAAAATATTAGCCTCAGAAGCATTACAACCAACTGTACTTATCAAAGCTAAAAAAGCTCAGAATATAACTACTGCCTCTTCCTTCTCATCTTCCTTCCAAATTAAATAACTTGTTGGAAGCCGGATGACAGAAATTTACAAAAACAATATGGTTTTCCTTGAGAGAGAAAGAAAATAGTCTATAATTGAAATTAACAAATCTCAAACTATCCATGTCTGTTACATAAATGCAAATATAGTCACAAGAAATAGAAAGTTGCATAAGTAGGGAGTAATCTTTCGGATAACATCTGCCACTGCATTCAATTTCTATTAGGTTCAATTTTGGACATACTTTGACTTTAAAAAGAAACATAAACAAAGGACCCAAAAACACAACCGGATAAATCAAGAGTGGAGCACCTGATATTCTCTGAAGAGAACGCCTTGAAGAATCCATTTTGTAGCGCACTGAACCAATTCGGAATATACGTTCTCCTACGGTATAAAAAATTTACACGAAACATATCACTCAAGCATCCTTTCCAAAACCATACATTCCACACAACAGGTAGAAGCCATAACTAAACAAACTCCTAAAAGAACTTTTCAACATATATGAGAGCAAGATTGTCAATTAGCCTACCTGGATGAAGTTTGGTACCATGAACAACCTTATGGCTAGAGTAGCTTCTTTTGCCTGTCCCTGAAACAGAGCTTTTCTGTTCTCTCCTTTTTCTTTCTGCTTCAGCAACTGCTAGCGTTGCTTCCTATTCAACAGTAACAGAAACTTTTAATAATGAAAAAGCCATTTTAACCCCACTAATCCTATAAACGCTTCAGCTAAGTGTATGTGAAAGACATAAGGACTTGGTTCATGAGTGCATAATACATTCTACCTCATTAGCTTTCCTTGAATGCTTTTCAATAGATTTTGACCATTTCAAACTAGAACCGCCCACACTTAACACCTTTGATTTTCGAATTGAATATCCGTTAATGGACCTGGTATAAACAGTATTTCTCTTTCTCAATAGCAGCATTTTCCGACTGCAAAACAAAAGTTGTTTATGATATCCTTGGACAACACAGTGCATATTTAGAACAAGAAGCTAATGAAATAGAAATTATACCCAATTGTAGATAAAGAACTATTGCAGGAAGAAACTGAGCTTAACTTAAAGCTCCTCCAGTATGTCATTCTTTTCCAAGGAAACAGTTGAGGAAGGACTTTTGGATGATGCAGTGAATTGCCATCATTATTTAATAGCCTTGCACCATGCAGAGTCCAGACCAGAGAGAATTTGGAAGGTTTATGGGCCTTTACTACAACTGCAAAAGAAAACATGATTTAAGCCTTTCCCTAAATAATGATCAAAGACAAAACAAAGTAATGAAACTTGCTGCAATCACTTTCCAGATTCATCCATTTGACAAAGTCATTACTTTGATAATAGATTTAGGTTGATGGTGTAACATATTTAGAGATTGAAGGAAAAATACAAATAACTAGCTACAGCTAATGTAATAAAAGTTATTTAAAAAGATTGCTCATAATTGATAGAAGTGTGTACTTGGGACTTGAAAACATCGTAAGGGAAACATAAGTCCTTGACTAAACAAGCTGGATTTATGACAACCATTCTTTCATCAAGGAAAGAGAAAAATTGGTAGGGAATGAAGGGGGGAACTAAAATTGGTAAAAGGAGTAAAATTGAGTGGAAGAGGAGCAAGAGTGAAAATTAACATTAAAATCTGGTCATACACAAGCTTTGCAAGTAGCCACTAAAAGAAACGGGGGGAAAAAAAAAAAAGGATTCTGTAACAGAAAATTCATGAATGCATACCTTTGTTAGATCTTCTCTTACCAAAAGTTCTACTTGAAATAAGCTTATCAACCACTTGTCCCTCCGAATTGCCATCAGACACGGTAACCGCCTGCTTGCTTTGACTCTCAAGGGCAGTCCTAATTAGCTGATTTTTGCTTTTCTTGTAGTAGCCATCAGAGAAAGCAGAAAAGGGCTGGTTCTTATCAGCATTAAGAATAGAGGCACGAGCACAATCTGAAGTTGCAACCAATTGATTTGATTTTGGCTTTAGATATGTTACCCTCTTTGCATTTGAAGGAGCCAAGCTGCTTTCATTTTGCTCAGTCCAGTCTTCCAAATTGTTAGCCGAGCCATTTCCATTTAGCGTTCCAGATGTCTTCATTCCATCTTCTGGGGATTTGTGCACATTAGTAATATCCATAGAACTTGCATGATTTGTTTTAGTTTCACAGAAATCACTAATAGAAGGCTCTGCTAAAGGTGATGATGTACACTCTCCTGATGAGTTTGAAGTATGATTTGGTACTTTGGAGACACCGGATAAAGGGGGTGTTGTGGGCCTCTCAAAGGAGGTATTTCCACCTCCCGTTCTCAAGTCAACAGAATCAGCTCTACCGTTGGGTCCTGCACCCTTCTTCAATTCATTCACAACCCCAGAGTTCAGCCGGTAAACAGATGAACTCAAAGAATGAGAACCCTGGGGAAGAGCAGGCACTGAAACGGGTTTCCTAACAAGACTGTTACCTTTACGAACGTAAGAAGTGCCCTGAAAATAACCAGCCTTTTTTGGCATCTGCCCTTGGACAGAACTGGCACTTAAGGAAGGTTTGTTTCCTGATAAAGGAGAGGCAGAAGAATTATTGGGTCGATGCCATGTCCGGGGCTTTGTAACACTGGTAGCAGATGTTATATTCTTGGAAGCAGAAAAAACAAATAATGAGCGAGTGGGATAACTCCTGGGAACACCATGACTAAGCTGATTTTTCCTCCCATGTGTTTCCCCGCTAATGGAATTGGGGAAATTAGGATTTTTTGAACCTTGTGATGGCAACAATCCTGCCTTCCCAGCAACCGAACAATTAGTTTGAATTGCATCATATGACTTCAAAATATTTTTGGTATGCTGTGAATATGTCGCCGAGGCAGATGAGTTGCAAGCACCATCAATCATAGGCTTATCATCTGAAAATTTTTCATCTCCATAAGCCTTCTCTTCTAAATTTTGGCAGAAAGGTACTTTGCAAGTTGACATGCCTGTAACAAGGTTATCATGGTTATTGGGAGAAACCACATCAGATAGTATAACAGGTGCAGGCATTGCTTCATCATTGGAGCGCGTAGCAGACACTTCAATGGCATCAACTCCAAAAACCAAAGATGTTGATGCAGAAGGTAAATCATTCTTAATAGGTAGATGATTATCATCTTCAACATCTGTGCCGGGCAACCTTTGATCTAAGCTGGAAGAATTATGTTCTGGAGCAATTCCGCATTGAGTTACCTCACTAGAAATAATTTTTTGCTCTTCCAAGGTGTCCACATGTGCTGTTCCCCTGTCATCACCTTCAATATCCATAGCATCAATTTGATGGTTATTTACAGCAGAAACTGGTGTTGTAGTTAACAACTGCTCATCTCCCAACTTTAATGGGTGAAGGCACGGGGAACTTGGAGCTACTGATTCAACAAAAGGAGAACAAGAATCAATCCCCCCAATATGGAGACCATCTGTGCTCAATACTTTAACTTTCTGTTTCAATTGCAGTATATCATCAGTAAGACTGGAAGGTAGCTGTACAACAGATTTAGAGATATTGGAAATTACAACTCCCTGACTTACAGATGCAGTCACACTACTGGATGCAGAAATTTTTCTCCTTTTGTTCTCTGGAGACCTTCCATCTGCGCTACCACTCACCACAGCAAAGGCATCATTTGAACTGCTCTCATGCAAAAGCCTAACTTTATCTACAGAATTGTGTAAGCCACCATCAAACCACCCAATACCATTACCCATAACTGCAGCAGGATTGGAATTTAGGCCAGATGTAGCTATGGTTGTTTCCTGGCAATTTGCAGAAGTAATCACATTTGTAGATTCTATAGAAATGTTAGTAAATGCTGATCTTGACAAATCCAACTCCTTAGTCCCAAATTTTCTTTTATGGATGTTAGCTGCATATTCATCTTTGCATTCTAGTGATTCCACAGCATTGACAATTACTTCCCTGCCAGAATTCCCAAGTGATAGAGGGGATGAGGAAAGGTGTTCAACAAAAGCATCACCTAATTGACAGTTGCTCTCCCCTGAATTAACATAACCAGTACCAGGATTGTGGATTGTACTTCTGTCATGGTCTGAGCAGTGTGCATAGATGGAACCACAGTTAACTTGGGTTTCTTCTGAAAATCGCAAATGGGGCAATTTTTTGCTTCCCACTGAACAATTAGCTTCTGGTAATCCCCCAATGGTACCACCTTCAACTACTGAACTGAAAGGAGTCACACAAACCTGCTTGCTACCAAAATTCACATTGTCAATATCACAATCAATATTTGTTCCCTGGGTGTTAGATGAACCACTGTAAAAACCAGTGGAGCTAAGCATTGCAACAGATGAGCTACCTAAATCTACAGCATCATCATGGACTTTTATGTCCTCTGATCTTAACAAACCATAATTAATTTTGATTTCATTATGGTATAACTGTTTGTTAACATCTTCAACACGACAACTGCCAGATTTAATAGTTTCATTTCGTGTTTCAGTTCGACCCTCGCTATCTGCAATGACATGCAGGCCAAGGGCAGAATTATCAGCACTGATACAACCCTCATCAACTTTAGTCTCTCCAGAACCTGAAGAACCCAAAGTAGGAATTGAACCACTCCTCTTTCTATTAATCCTAGGTGCAACTGAATTACCAGGATCAACATCAGTGCCAACTTCCTTCAAGACTATGCCCTTTGATGCTCCATTCACATCCTCATTTTCAAAAACCAATGCTGATTCTTTCGGAAAACAGTGCAAATCAACATCACGGGCTGGACCCTCAGCGGCAGAATCAAATTTTGTTTTAAGAGGTGCAAGACCCTTCTCAGGCAAAGAGGTAGAAGACTGACAATGAGTAGAAGCATCTGCCTTGACAGGTTTATCACACCTCTTTGTTGCTTTAGGCTTTGCTGAACTCAAGGGAAAATTGCTAACCTTTTTCACCACTTTCTTTGGAACTGTTTTCTTCTTGGTAGCCTTATGGGAGGATGTTTTACCAACACTAGCACCAGTTTTATCTGAAAGTGCGCTATTATGTGTCCCTCCCACTTTATTTTCTCCAGCTGAAACATTGACCCTGCTAGAAAAAGTTTGTCCACCACCATCCCTCATATTACCAATACAAGAACTAGTACCTTTCCCCTCAAATAGTTCTGGTTTCTGGTCAGAAGTTGGGGTACCCTCAAGAACACGTGAGGAATCATCCGCTTTTGCAGTCACCTTAGCAGATCTTTCAAACTTACCCTTTTTAAGTGTAACATTGGACCCTTTCAAAGGGGTCTTCGTAAAGCCATCATGCACATTACCAGTATCAAAAGCTTTAACTTTTCCCTTGGACTGCTTAGAGTCCTCAGAACCAGAACGAACATTTACAACAGAACTGGAAGCATCTAATTTTGCACTACTCTCATTGGCCTTATTAGGTTGCAAACTCGTACCAATCTTATCAAATACCATAGCTTTCCTAATTTTGCTATTCCTAGGCGTAGCACTCGAATCAGAAACCAGTGCAGAATTAGGAGGAGTCACAATTGCCTTAGCCACCAATGAATTTGATTTGAAAGACACATCAAGCTCTACAGGGCTACCTTCTCTCTCTTTTTCTTCCATCCCATGATCCAAATGCATGACCAAATCTTTTCCTCTAAAACTACCAGTTTTTCCCTCATTATAATAACCCAAATAATGTGACCTATCATCTTCCCTACTCCTATGATTCGGTTTTGCCTTTTGAATCCTAAGAAAAGCACTCCTTTTCTGTATTTGCTTCCTGGGAGTCCGACTAAATTCATGACTGACCTCTGCACTACATCCCCTATCACCAAACATCTCGGTTTCTGAATCAAGAAGATAATCATTTTTTCTTGAAAAAACCCTCATCTCATCTCTTTCGTCAATATCATTATCTCGATTATCAATCAACTCGTCATGTAAGCGCGGAACCCATCTCACATTCTCAGTAACCTCGCGATCAAAAGCCGAATTATTTGAATTTGATTCAAAACCCATGGAAACAATCCCAAAATCCCTAGAAGATCTATTAGAAACCCAACGGTCAGTATGAACCCTACCAAGTTCCTCTCTTTCTCTCTGATTCAGTTCGAGATCTCTAAACCTTGAACATCCCTCTAAATCATGCCCATACATATCAATCCCCGGAGAGGCGGGCCTCCGATCAAACTGATGATAATGGACCTCCCGATCCAAATTCGGGACTGGACGAGGTGAAACGGGACGAGGCCTGGATACACGATTTTCGGGCCAGTAATCAGGCCGCGAATCAAATTCAGGAACCCGCCGCTGAAGGAGATCATTGAATTGGTGGGAAACATTGCTGGGGTTAGGGTTAGGGGTAGAATTGAGATTGGGACTGAAAGTGTATTGAGGATGATGAGGGTTGTAAGGGTGATGCAATGGAGGTGGTGGGGCTGGGACAGGGTGATAAGGTTGCTGATGCTGCTGTTGATGTTGATTTTGTAGTGGAAGAGGCCGGGGAGGCGGAAGTTGTGGCGGAGGCTGAGATGGAGGGAGGTGGTGGCGGGAAGGGTAGAGATTGGTAGGGCTTTGCTCATAGGGAGGCGGGTGAGATGGAGGCGGAGGAGGGTGAAGAGGAGGAGGAGGAGGTAAAGGGACGTACCTTTGGTGGTTGTTGTGGTGGTGCTGCTGTTGATAGTGGTGGTGGTGGTGGTGGCCGTAGGAAGACGGATCCATGATGGAGTGGTTTGCGGTTCTTTGCTTTTCGCCTTTTTGGATTCTGACTTTGACAAATACAAATGCAAGCCAGCAAGTATTCTTTTCTCGACGGAAGGGCAATTTTTGAATTTTCCTCCATATAAATTAATTAATTAATTTTTTTTGTATTAAATTACAAAGCAATAATTAAATCTCTGGACCGGAGCACCGGCCAAGATTTTTTTAAAATTTTTTAATTTAGATTTTCTTTTTCCAGTTTAGAATATAATACCTTAGTTTGAAAAAGATTATTTCACCATGAGTCTACAGTCACACAATTTCCCTTATCCAATCTTTTGGATTCAAGTTTTATAAATTAAGAAAATAGGTTTAAGAATGTTTTTTTTTTTATTTAGAGTCTAACAGGTTTTTTAAAGTTTTCGTTTATTCCTCCTCTTCTTTGACTGTTACCGTATAGGAGGAGAGGAGACTTGATTTCATATTTTATTTTCTTTACTTTTTTGTTAGAATAAGTTCTAGACATATAGATTTAAGTATTCGAGTTTTAATTTTATCTAAATGAGTTAGTTAGTTTTCAGTTTCTTTTGTTTTAGTTTACAATACATCTAAAATTGTTCACCTTAAACTATATATGATGATTCTGCTTTATGATTGGCCCAATTAAGAAAGTTTTTAGATCAGTCACATCTTTGTCATTGGTGAAAGTTTTCGGTGGAGATAATACAATAAAGTGAAAGGGAAAGAGTGATAGATATGCTAAAAACTTATGAAAAAGATTCGAGACTCCAAAGAATCAACCAGACAGGTCACAAAGTAAGACCCAGAGATTTACAAGTGAAGGAAGATAAGTTTGAATCTATTGTAATTTTCAATGTAATTTCATTGAAATAAATGAAAATTACATTTTCTTCAAAAAAAAGAATCCAAACAAACTTCAAATAAGATTAGTCATAAATCGTTAAACGGATACAGGTACCTATGGTTAAAAAAAAAGCTAATTAATTTTTTTGTATAATCACAGCTATTCATATCCATTTAATAGTATACAACTCTCTTGTTTGATTTGTGTCGAATACCAAATGGGATGAAACTCTCCCAAACCTGTTTTCTCCATTTATAAAACTCATAATACGATACCTTACTTAAAGGATATTAAACTCTTTTCACTTAACCTTTAAGGTGTTGCTAAGCTAATTAATTGTAAACTTACATAATTGAATTTCAATTGTGTGACTTTTCAATGGCGATATGATGTGCTACATCTCAAATTCTTTTCATGAAACACACAAACCAAAAAAAATATTTTTAATGAAAATGTACCAACTATTTTTTAGAAAATAAAATGATGAATTACTATTTTTTTAGTATAAAATATGATATTTTTTAGATTGGTATGAAAAATTAATTCACTTGAACATTGTTGGTTTTATATATACAATGCTTAAATTAAGAAATATAAACTGTTTTTGGGTGGACAAATGAAGTGTAGTTTAAAACTTTTAGAAGTCATCGAAGAAAGAAAAGAAAAAAAAAAGAAAAAAAGGGTTTACAATTGTCCTCTTAACCTTGCAATTTGTGAAACATTTACCTTTTATCTCAAAGGCCTAAAGCAGCTCTGGTTTGTTTGGTTCATTAATATCAATAAATTGTAATTACTAATGTGGGGTTGGATCGAGTAATAAGTGGTTTGTTCCAGTTTAAGTAGATATCGGGTTCGAGACCTTACGTACACAGTTGTCCCCGTTGGGAAACTCATCCATCATATGTAGGTGCACGACGCGGGTCGAACCCAGATTAGTCAGAGCGAAACTCTGAATACAGGATGGGAAACCAAAAAAAAAAAATCAATTGTAATTACCATCTACCCAAAATGGCAGAAGCACTTATTTCCTTTGTCTTGGGGCAACTAATGACTAGCTATATGGGGACCATGGAATGGCTCGTGAGATTGGTGATAGGCGTTGAGAAAGATGTTGAAAAGCTTAAAAGGAATTTTGAGGCCATCCAAGATGTGTTTGAAGAAGCGGAGGAAAATGTGAATCATTGGTTAGACAAGCTCAAAGATGAAAGATGTGTCCTATGTGTTGAGTAAAAGCTCAATAGTGTCAATCCAAAGCACTCGGCCTGGGCCTCATAACCACTTGGCTCATACCTAGGACCCGGCAGAGCCAGCCACTAATCCCACCAAGAAGAAGGCCCAATAAGGAAAGCCCAATCTCCAGACTCCATACTTAGGCAAAGCCCACTGTAAGCACTATATATACGCACAGTACCATGCAACCAGGTACAAGATTCTCTCTTCAAGCTCTATTCTCCTAAAACCTCCTTAAAACCCTAACTGACTTAAGCATCAGAGTAGTATCAATCGGCCAACTGCCGGTCACCCCTTTCACTATTTTCCTCTCTTCAGGTCGTTACTGACTAGCTCAGACTCCCGTTCGAGATCTCGGATTTCCATACCTCAATACTATGACATGGAGGGATGTTTTAGATGAGTGGAACACTTCATTCAGTCATGAAGTTCAAACAGCTTCCTTTCCCAAGAGGATGGTATGTCCTTTGATCTCATTCTTTTCTTGTCTTTCTTTAATTTGGTCATCATCATGTTGTTAATTGTCATGACTTTGATATCCAAATGTACAATGAATCAATGAAAAGTTAGATGAGATTGCTAAGGAAAAAGATAGACACCAATTAAAAGGAAAAAGGACAAATTATTAGAAAATCACCTAGAAGACTAGAAAGCACATTTTTTAGGTATGTTGCATGGGACTAGTGATCCAGTCCGCGGCATTCTAATTAACCATCCCTTTAATAGGTATGTTAAGGGATTCTTCGACGGGTTGCATTTGTCGCAGAAATTCCTAAAGGTATAGGGAAGCTAATCCACTGGAGATACCTTGGCTTATGTTTTAGCAAACACTTAAGAAAATTACCTAAAGCAATTTGTGAGTTGTAAAATTTGCAATACTTGGACCTCAGGAGTTGCATAAATCTTGAGAAACTACGAGACGAGATGGAGAAGTTGATCAACTTGACGTATCTTTATACTTTTAATTGTGTCAGACTAATATGCTATCCAAAAGTGATTGGAAAATTTGTTCGTCTTAGGGGATTGGATACAATCGTAGCAAGATTAGATCGTGATGATGATAAAGTATTCAGTGTTGGAGATTTAGGGGTCGTTTGACATCGTTTATGTTTTTTTATTTTGTTTTCCTTACATTGTTAATTTTTTAAAAATAAAAACATGTTTGGATACATAATTTTATTGTTTGTTTTCTCTTAAAATATATTAAAAAAAACTAAACATATGTTAATTAGGTATTGAGGATGCCATTAAAAAGTTATTATTTACTTGTGTTATGGAAGTGTTTTAAAAACATATGAAAATATTAAAAATGTCTGCTTTCACTTTTTTTTTTGAAACATGGAATCTGTTTCAAAATTTTTAAAAATAAAAATATTTTACCAAATGTGTTTTCACTTATTTTGTTTCCAAAACATGAAAATGACAACAAAAGGTAGAAAACGAAAACGATGCCAACGAACCCTTAGAATTCTTGGACTCATTTTTTGGAGAACTTCATCTTATACTGCATACGGAGGGTAATTTGGTTTATAATTGGGAAGTGGCTAGGAGAGCCAAACTTCATAATAAGAAACATCTCACCAACTTATTCATATCGTCAACTTTTGAAGGGATGTCTGAAATGGATAAATCTAACCTTCTCCAAGCTTTAAACACTCCTCCCAGGCTATACATACCGTGGTTGGGATAAAGGAAACAAACAGGTACCTAATTATATAAATTTGTTTGTCTTCATACATGATTCTTAATTATCTTAATTCACTTCAACTTTGTACCGGATTTAATTTTATGCCTCCAAATGTTCTGTTTTGTTTGCATGAACCTTGCTAGACTATTGTATTTTAGCAAAAATTATGACACCACTACCTATAGATCTACCTACGTTCCTCAAATTTTCAACTTTTGTTGTCGAATAGTTGAAATGTTTCAACCCAAAATCCATTGAGCAAAACTAGCATGCCAAAAAAATTTACAATGTAGGATTCCAAATATTACTTTACTTTTTTCCTCATGCTCAAAGTTTGCTTCATGCTAAATTGGCTTCAAAACACAAAAAATTATGTCAGTTTTTTAATCTGAGGCAAGGATGATATTTTCGTCTTGCAGGAAATATCAACAAAAATGAAGGTGTGCCCATGGCAAAGAAGACAAGAATTTTGGCTTCTATCTGTTCTTTTTTTTTTTTTTACATTTTTATATGTTGCAAAAAAAAAATCTATCTATTCATTATGTGATTGTTGAAACTATGTAGTAAATTGTAAAATTTATACTGTTGTCAATTGTTACTGTTTTTGGATGTGGAATAATATGTGTTGAGGGCCTGTTCTTACAATAGACTTTGATCTATTTGACAATGTTAGGGGCGAGCCATTGGTCAATTCAATTGAAAAGATTTTAAAACCGAATCAACCGAACTCCTTAAAAATTTAGATCGAAACTAACTGGATAATATCCCAAACTCAATAGATTGAAAATCGAACTATATCGGTCGATTCGATCGGTTTTAATGTATTTTTTTACTTTTTTTCAATTTTTCCCCCCAAAAATAAAATTTATACTAATAAAATGTCTCAATACAAATACATATAAGTTTATATAGATTGCAAAGATAGTAGCAAAAAAAAGAGATTGCAAAGATAACAACTTTAAAGTATCAAATAAAAAAAAATCTTAAAACTTGCCAAAATAATAAAATCAAACACACATAAAGCTAAGAGTGTTTTTACTTTTTTAGGAAAGAATAAGAATTTTTTTAATTTTGATTTTATTTAAATTTTAGTATTAACAAATTATTATATTATAATACATCTTCTAATGTATAATGAATTATATTATATATATTATATTAAAAAATTAAAAAATATTATTATAGTTATTCGGTTAGTTTAGTTGAAGAATTTTAGAAATTGAAAATAGACTAAACTAACCAAATTAACAGACATTTTTTATCTATCAAAATTGAAATACGATTTAACCGAACAATTTGAATCAAATTTGATTGATTCAGTCAGTTAAATCCGTTTGAACCGACTTATGTGACTTCCTTTGGGCTGAGAGTGGGGAAGGACAAATGGCATCCCCAAATTGGTCCTCCCCCTTTTTTTTTTTTTGGATTTGTGTTTAATCCTTTATTATTTTTGGGTTTGGAATTGGAAATGTCTTAAAAGTTTTGGGCTTGGGTTTGGGATTATTATAAGAACTTATTAAACCCAGCCCCATTTCCACCAAAAAAACCCAGCCCCATACATCTTTCAGTGTCTAGGCCCAATTAGTAGAAGCCGGTTACGGGATTAGTCGAATCACGTGGCAAACGACAAGCCCAACTACTCAGAGGCCTCCAGTCTGCTTTAAATCTAGTCAAATGTTGGATATCTTGTGGTTTTAGCACTTTGATTAGCATAATTTAAATTCTTAACCTTTATTTATATAATAATATATATATATAAATACTTTCAAAAACTAATGAGATAGTTGAAAATTTTATTCATTTAAATTTTATATCCTTTAATTAATTATACAAGAAAACGTTTTGTTACGTCAAAAATTTTTTGATATATTAGTGAGAATCTAAATTTGGTAAACTAAAGTATAAATCTAATCTAGTAAAGCAAAATTAAAATGAAAATTTCCCTTGTCTCAAAATTATACAAACATACTGCTAGTAAGTTGGAATTGTCCCCATCCCACTTCCTGCCTTAGACCATTTCAGCCAAGGAAGCACGCACCCGACCAAATTGGCAAAAGCCTAAACTTACTTTTATAATTTCACATGCATGTGAATCAGGATGACCAATAGCCATTCAAAAGTCCTATATTCAAAATTGCAAACACTAACGACCCATAAATTTTCTTTACAAAATCTTACACAAGTGGGGATGTTTGTGGGAGAACATGGGCTGTCGTGACAAAGCTGAAAGTTTGGAATACGATTGAATTTGGACGTTGACTGTTTTCTCAGTATAAGGATAGTGGTTTTGCAAAGAGATAAAGGTTTCAGGGATCAAAATGAAAGATGTTGATGTCAAGAAGGGAATGACTCAATCGATGGGTTCGTTTTGAGTTCGAGTCCCATCGGTAACCTCATTTTGGTGCTAATCTCAAATGGGAGAAATGAAGCATTTTGAGACAGGCATATCGTCTTGGCACGGGATTAGGGGGACACCCACTCGAAAAACCAATAAATTCAATAACGATGGTTGTTAGTGTCTAATTATTAGAAAGATTAAGACTTTTTCATAACAATGTGACTCTTAACTCTAATGTGGCCTATTTAAATATTGAAACGTGAAATTTTCTTGTTACGTGAAGTCAGTATCAAGGGTTACATTGTTTATAAAATAAAAATTTGAGGGTCAAAAGTTTCAAAATAAAAATTAAATGGCTAAAATTATAATTTTATATAAATTTAAAGATTATTTTATGTATTAAGTCAGTTTTTCGTGAGGTGTTACTCTTTTTAAACTAGAAATCATAGATCAAATGTTTAACTAATAAAAATATATACCTCTTTTGCTTCTCATTTTCTTATCTCTGAATTAGAGTTGATTCGAACACTCGAAATTTACTTGATTAAATGAAATTAGCTTGTTAGAAAACAAAGGCAAAAATGAGTAATTGCCTAGCAAGGTAAGAAAGAATAGCAAAATTGAGGAAAAGGCCAAGCATTACTTATGCCCACCTAACAAGGTGTGTGGTGACCGGTGAGAATTGACATTTGCTTAAAAGAAGAAAGCATGGGGCGGGAGGGAAGGAAGGAAAGGGGAAAGCCAAAGAGCTGAGGTGAACTCAATCAAGTGTCGGTGGAGATAATGAGTGAAGAGGACTTCCCCTTGGTAGAGCTGAGGTGGTTGTCAAAATGGGCATCACTTTTCCATTTAGTAGCCCTCCTGTCATGGTAGTACAATATAAGTGTCTAGAACAGTTAAAGACTTTGTGAAAGAAATAAAGATTTTGAGCAGAAAGTGACGAGTACCCCAAAAAGAATGGTTTTCGCCGAAGTGGGTCGAGAGAGAATCTTGAAATAGTACATTAAAAGCCAAGTTAGTGGCAACAGCAACAAGTTGGACGGGTTGAAAAGGACTTTTGTGGATCTTTGTATGAGTTCTCTGAACCATAAAGAGTTGTGAAGATGGAAAAGACTATATATTTACAGAATGGAGCATTCAAATTTCCAAGCAAAATTGCTTTTATTAGCCAAGCGTTGAGGCAAATTCAGAGCAATACTTAGAACGTTTTACTCACTTTTTATGAGAGAAATCATCCGGGATTACAACACAATTAGCTTCCACCAGTACAATATTTTCTCACTCCTAATAATCTATTGTGATCAAGGAGCAAAACCAACACTTTGAAGAATAAAAAGTTACAAACAGCACAAAGAAGGGGAGAAAGCTCTAAAGCAAGCAGCCTCACAAATAGAGAACGTTGATTGAAGAATAGACAGGGAAGGAGGAGGGCACAACCAGGCAAACAACCTCACGTCCAACACCTACTGTAAGCAAGGAAAAACCCAAAAGAATATACAAGTTGGTAAAAAAAAAATCCATAAATTTGTATCATGATCCTTTTGCAGCTTAGCTTGGCAGTATTTTTGGGGTTAGTCGAAGCTTGATGATCTGCTCCATCTACCATTGAGGTAGTCCTCTAAGGAAACAGGTTGCTCGATGCTGCTCATGGAGAGTGAATCGTCCTCCACATCAAGCAATGCAAGGCTAAGATGGGATTGGAGGTTAGAGCGAGGACATGCTTCATCGTCCAATGTGTCAGATCCTTCTGAGGCATTGACTTGGAGCCTTGCCCACTTCGTTACATCAGCATCACCCTGAAGGAGCTTCACAACCTTTGGCCAACCATAACAAGAACATGCATTAAATTACCATCTTGTTTTTATAGCCAAAATGTAAAAGAAGTAAATTTTCATATGCTTAAACAGGGTTTTTGACACCGACATCTGCTCTTGCAACTGAGATAGTAGTAGGAAACTAGAACAAAGTGCATAATTCAAAATACCCTTTTTAAAGCAGAACAACATACTTTTCCAGTTTAGCCTTTTCTGTTCTGTGCTAGAGAAAATTAAAGTAAAATTTTAGATAAAAAACAACTTTTTTCTCGTTTATGACCGCCCACCAGGAAGACTTGGCTGACTTACCACACTCATCTGAGGTCTAGCTCGTGGGGCACGTCTAATACAAAGCGTGGCAGCGAGAACCATCCTTTCCATCTGGTCACGATCATAGCCATCACCCAAGCTTGAGTCTAATAATTGGGAAACCTTCCCACTACTTAAAATTGGTTTGGCCTGGGCAAAGGTCAATTTTTATATTTAGACATGATATAGAAATGTGGATTAATATGATGAGTCGGAAAAGCAAAAAGGACATACCCACATGAGCAAGCTCTCTTGGCCTTTTGGATAGTCATTGCTTATGGGTTTTCTTCCTGAAAGTAGCTCAAGCAGCACAACACCAAATGCATAGACATCGATCTTGTTGTTTACTTTGCCATACATGAAGTATTCAGGTGCCAAATAGCTGGAGCAAATGGTAATATCATTAATTAATCACAAGAACCCATACCAACCCTTCATCTAAGAAACTTTTTAATTGTTTATAGTAATGTTGGCCATGGGGAAGTTTTAACTTTTATAAATGAACAAAATTATAAACAGGTAAGTCTAGAGCATTGTAAGTGAATTACACACCCAAAGGTTCCTGCAACATCTGTGCAGGTTATGTGTGATGAAGAGATTGATGCCCATTTAGCAAGTCCAAAATCTGAGAGCTGCAGAAATCAAGCAGAATACATGAGAATTTATCATTTCAACATTTCCAAATTTGAAAGCAAAAGACTTGGAAGTCTGAAAATGGAAGATACCTGAGGCTCAAAATCATCAGACAGTAGTATGTTAGAGGATTTAACATCCCTGTGAATTACAGCGTGTTCATTGTTAGTATGTAGATAATCTAAGGCTTCTGCTACTCCAAGTGCCACTTTATATCTTTCATCCCAACCAAATGCACCAGGATCCTTCTTATTACCTGAATTAGTAAGCAAATAAGAAACTAATAAGCTGTAAATTATTTTCTCATTCTTGAAACCAAGAACATTATTGCATTTTACTTACCGTGAAGGTTTTCTTCAAGGCTTCCTCTTGATAAGAAATCATAAACCAAGAGAAGGTTGTTATCCTCATAGCAGAAACCCAAGAGGGAAATAATGTTCTTGTGATGTAAT
Organism: Microcos paniculata; assembly: GCA_030664755.1. Taxonomy (NCBI): domain Eukaryota; kingdom Viridiplantae; phylum Streptophyta; class Magnoliopsida; order Malvales; family Malvaceae; genus Microcos; species Microcos paniculata. The sequence continues at coordinate 24,347,487 of CP131461.1, forward strand.
GTAGTAATAATCTCAATTTCCAAGACAAACTCCTTCAATACATCTTCAGAAGACTTGAGGATTTTCACAGCTAGTTCCTTGCCGTCTCGGAGGTATCCTCTGTAAACTTGACTGCTACCTCCTTTCCCAATCAAATTTTCTGAAAATAGAAAAGGAAAAAGAAAAAAAATATGTCAAACAACGAATTGAAGAAGGGGGACTAAAGTAAATTCTTGCAGAGAGAAATGGTTAGTGAAACAAACCAGCCAAGAAATTTGAGGTTGCTGATAGGAGTTCCTGGTACTTAAATAATCTGCAAGTTGCAGAGTATTTCTCATGGAGACCCTCCAATTCTTTTGGCAGTTTTCTTGAGCTGTGATCCGGAGAATGTGGAGCAATGACATTTTCCATACCAACTGGAACAATAGCACCGGTTTCTCCATCAAACTTAGAGGGCTTATATCCACTTTGATTGCAAATTTCTGGTTTCTGATCTGAATTGGCAATATACAAGGTACGTCTAGAAGGCAAGCGCATAACCCACTGAACCACAGATATTTTCCTCAAAGAGGACCGGTCAGGAACTTGTTGTTGTCGGTCTGATAAAACGGCACGGCGGAGCAAAGGCCAACCGGGTCTGATTTCAGGCAACTGTTTGATCAACATAGAAATTGAGCCCAATGCAGCCTCGGCCTTCTGCACTGGCACTATAGCCAGAGATTTGTCTCCATTATTAGCATCAAGACCAGAAACTTCTGCAGATTGACTAGAATTATGCAGTAACAATTTATTCGATCCACAAATCGAGCAATTCTGCTTTGGAGCACTGTCCAAGCTGCCTGGCCTTGCTTTTAACAAGGCCTGTCCCAAAGTTTTAGAGTTAGTTTCATCAGAATTCAGATTGGTTTCGGCATTGACAATTCCTTCATTTCGTACTTTAGAGTTCTTGTTCAATGTCATTGTTCGCTGAAGTGCATTAAGCAAGCTATTTCTTTTCTGATCTTCACTTCCTGTAGATTTTCATAAGCAAAAGAATTCCTCTGTAACCATGAAAAAAGTTTAAATTTCACATAGAAAAACTGAATTTTCAGTCAAAGCAAGTTTCTTTTTCTTTACCATGTGAACCAAAAGTACTAACTGGAGAGCTTTCTCTTTGAAACACAACTTTCCCATTGTGAACAGCAAGAACCGAACAGTTCTTTGTCAGTTTTTTAGCACAATACTTAGCTACCGAAGTCGATGACCGGATTTTATGAAATTTGACGGCGGTTCCGACTATAAGCTTAGTTGCAGAATAAGATTTTGCTTCTCTCACTAAAATTTTGCGAATTGAAGAACCTCTGCATATCTTAAGCTTGAGATCAACCTGCAAGATAATCACGAAAACCAACTCCATTTAAGTCTTTTACTTGGTCTAGAAGATGAAATTTCTCTTTTTCTGATTCTCCTTTATTTTCCACTGACCAAACAGAGAAAATCGGATTAAGAAATTTATCATTGACAAAAAAGAGACTTAATGACTACATTAGAATACAAAACCAAACCTGTTTCAAATTACAGAATCCTTCATAGACGGCAAGAACAGAGTCAAACGCTTTGACAAGCGACAGAAGCGAAGACTTCCCATCTCGATCCACAATTTCTACACAAACACAAAAAAACCAACTTCCACTTCACTAAACTACCGAAAAAATCGAACCCCACAAAAAATAAAGACATTTAAAACACTGAAGCAGGAAAAAGAAAAAGCACCAAAATTTTCACTGACCATTGTTACCAAGCACATGCAGAGCAATAACAGAGTCACCAGGCTGAGCCACCTTAACCAAAGCCCACGTCAAAAGCTCTCGGCTTGGTGAATCAAGCTTCACCCCAACAACCACTGTTCCTTCACCGGAACTCACCGTCTCTTCGTCTCCTACAAAACCGTTCTGTACCATTTTCATGTTTCTGTCTTTTGCTGCTGTCTTGGACAGAGACTTCTCAGTTCCCCACCAGCTCTTCTTCCTTGTCGTGACGAAGGTTGAAGGTCATGTTAAGGCTTATATATGGAAGTGCTAAGTTAACCTGTTAGGTTCTCAAGGAAGGAAGAGAGGAGAGAAAAGCGTTGGGTTTTTTAGGCTTAACCGTCAGTTTGTTTGCTTTTCAAGTTCTCCAACCAGACTAGAAAGAGAAAGAGGGGGAAGGCAGAGATGGACTTTTTAAGAATACACACACCCCAGTTACAAGTTAAAATTATTAAACAATTGATTTGCTTATTTTAACTAATTACCTGAATTGTTAATTCAGGTTTTATTTTGTTCTTTTTTTTCTGCAAGAAATTAAAATAAGAAAAAAAAGGGTCCCACCATGTAGAAGACATGGGACCTAAACATCTAGGACATAGATTTTGATCAGATTAAATAAATAAATTCATTAAATGGGCATAGGCTCTAAACTTGTAGGACCAAGCTTTGCATCATTCTGAAAAAAAAAAAGAGAAAACCCAAGTTCTTTCTTTTTCGACTTTCTTTTTCCTTTTTATTTATACATATAAATAAAAAAAATTAAAGTACCATTATTCCATACTTTTTTCCCTTTTTTTTTCTTTTCTTTTTGTATTTCCATACCCTTTTTCTTATTTAATAGAGGGAAATTTAAATTCAATTTTTCTATCAAATACATATGTATATATTTTTTCCCCATAAAGTTCCTTACCATACTCGTATCCGACCCCATTACCAAATATTCAGATGTATCATTTTATTCGTGCTGAGTACTATGCTAAAATAGAAAGTACACGGCAGTCATTAGTTATACGGAGAGAGAAGTGTTAATATTATGGTATTGAGGTTTCATGTACCTTTTTTTGGGGGGTTTAATTAGGGGTAAACTCTTGTCTTATTGGTTTATAATTTTTTTTCGAGTGTGGAACGTGAAATGTAAAACCCTCGACCATCACCTTGTAATGTAAATTCTTATGCATATATAGTGTGAAATAAACGTCAAAAATTACTATATATCCTTTAATCATAGTATTTGACTGTTTCTTCGTAGACCAATTCAGTATTGGGTATGTGCTTAATTTTGGTTCAAAGTGCTTTTTCACCATTAAGTTTGAAGTTGAAAGTAAGGCTGCTAATAACGATGCTTTCCTTCTTCCTTTGATGGTATTGGACGGTTGACACTAACTAAGAATCACTAGAATTTAGACATGATTAACAGGATCGATTATGATTATTGTTATCGGTGAAGACTTGACTGAGGAATTGAAGGGTTTGAAGGGGACCCAAAACAAAAAAGTCCTTGTTAATTTTCTTATAGGACAGTAGTGTAATTTATAGGGGCAAGTGACCTTAATCAATCTTTTCCCCTACGACCAAAAGCCAAAGTCTTTCAGCCTTCTTTTTCATCTCTTCCTTCATTCTATCCTTTTTATATCCCCATAGGCCATAAGCTTTAATAATGATGCCTTTTTGGTTAACATGCCTTATTAACCATTGTCCTTGTATCTATCGATTAACCCTCTAATTAATAGCCTAATTTGCCTTTTGTGTATTAAATTATGCTATATCCTTTCATTTAGCAAGGACCAGTTTTTAATTAAGATTAAGATTCTTAAGATTATAACTAACTAAGGTGATTGTATATATGTTTTTGGGGGTAATTAACAAAAGTGGTCCCTAAATTGCTTTATTGCCAAGGATCTAAATGAGCTTTTGTTTCGGTTAATTTGTATCCATCTCCCTCCTTCCAGGCTCCAACCTCAACCCGGCACTTTTCTTCGCTTTCTTTATTCTCTTGTATTCCTCACTTTTCCGGTCTACTGTACATGTTTTGTTTCATTCTCTCTCCTTTTGCTAGGTAAACTTTTAATTTCATTCCATGTTTACTTTTGAGATTTGATAGTTTTAACTAATTAATAGTTTGATTCGTCGTTTTGGTAGAGGTAGGGAAAGAAACTCACCGAGGGGAGGGGAGTAAGAGCTTTCAAGCTCAAGACCTTCTACATGAATTTCAACTTTTATTAATCATCGCAGTTGGATGGTGTCAAAATATATTCAACTAATTAGTAGTTTGATTCAACTATAAAAAGAAGCTAATAAATAAAGTTGCTTCATTTATTTATATAGTTTAAGGAAAATTTGTATTTGCAACCTCTTTAATTAGTTGAAGATTTTAGGTTTCACCTTCAACTACCTAGCACTGCCTTAATTAGCTACCCACATAGATTAGTGCTGCTTTAATCACTATGTACAGAGAAAAAAGGGCAAAAGAACAGTTGGTCACTACTCACTAGATTGCCTATATACAAATAAGTAGTACATATGTTCCTTTCAATGAACAAACCTATTAAGACAAGCTTCTCATTTCACCCTCTTATTTTTTTTCCACATTCCAATCAATTCTAAGTAGACTATAAATTTTTGCACATTTTTATAATGCCTAACTTGCAAGAAAATTAACATAGGGTCTTCTTCTAAAAACTTATAAGTTAAACCTTCTTTTTGGGTTTTTTTGCTTATTAAAATAGTTGTCATAAAACAAAATAGTGATAATAACTTAATTAAGTAGAGAGAGAGAGAGAGAGAGAGAGAGAGTATGTGTATAAATTAAAACCTCATTGGATTAAAGTTAATTAAATTATCAAATATTTTCATCAATCCATATTATAATATCTAGCTAGCTAGTATTAAGTAAAATTATAGTACATATATATTGTGATTTTTATGAGATTAAATTTTTTCAATATGTAATTGTTTGAAAACATTTTTGTTGGTGAGTTCAAGCACAATTTCCATTTCTTTAATTTTCTTCAAAAGAAAAAAAATAAATAAAGTAAAGCGGTATAGAATCTGAATATAGTAATAACAGAAAAATAAACCTAAGTAACTTTCATCTTTTATATAAAGATTGCAAATTTTGTCATGCATGACATACAAGAAAATGCTTAATTTTAAATTTAAATTAATGGGCGGCAATGGCATTGATCATTCTCAAGGTTGCAAACACACGTAGGCTATACGCAATGAAAATATCCAATTAATTAAAGATGACATAAACATAGTGATTATTGTAGAGTACAAGTTTCTATCACTCATTATTCCTCATTGAGTAAAGCTATATAATTTCTCTATTTTTGTCATGTCTCCTATTCCGTCTGACATAATTTTTATTTGTCTCATCATACTTTTTTTTTCTCTTTCTAAAACATTATCACAATAACCTTATCAAATTTCAAAACTTACTCTTAGTAATCACCCTTATTAAAGTGGGATTAAACTTAGTAAAAAGTTAGACTAAATCTTGTGATAATTAGAAAAATCACATCAAGTATAACAGAAGTGAGATGGAGTAGACGGGTCAAAAAATGATTTTGTTCTTCATTATATATAATACTTATTAGAATTTCCTCTATAGTTGAGCTGGTTAGAAGTTGATGAATTCATAAAAGAGATCTCAAGTTTAAAACCTCCCATTTTCCAAGTAGATCCTTTTTCTTATTTTTTATGTACCAAAAAAAAAATAATACTTGTTCGTTACGTTCACTGAATTAATTAGATGATAAATCGGGTTTCTTAATGCTTCCACATTAGTTTTTCCTTTGTTTTTTGGTGAACGCTTCCGCATTAGTTAGTTAGCCTAATACTATATTATATTTAATTAATAATCCAATCCTAACAATAACTTGATTTTATACTAACTTCTTATAATAGAATTTATTTATCTATGTTCTATAAAACTAACACGGCATTTATCTCGCCTAGATTAATTCGAAATTTCATTTTTCCTTTTTCTTATTTTTAGAAGTTAAAAGGTAAGTAACTAATTTTTCCATGGAAGTGAAAAATTTTAATTTTAATTTTATACGTCCTAGGCTGCTGTAGTTGTCGTGAAGGTAGTGAAGGTTGTGATTGTGTGAAGATCACTCGATTCATTGTGTGGTGTCATGTGGGCGGCGCTGATGAATGTTTATTGTTTAGGGGAACTCTGCATGGTGCATACAGAAGAAAGATAGCGCCGGCCCGTGACTGCGTTACGGAAACAAGCGACGCTCCCCTGTGGCGGGAAAATCACGTGATCCCCAATCAAACACCGCACACGTGGCGCTTTTATTTCTGTGAGCCCCATCTCAACCGCTCGCAGCACACGTGCTCCACAAGCTGACCGCCACCTGCCCTCTGTTACCCCTATGTATTATCGTTTTCCTCATAAATCATAAATTAAATACTTCCAATAATAATATCAAATTATTTTTTCTTTCTGCTAGTCTTAGATAAAATTTTCAGAATTATTAGGTTTTAGTAGGTACTAAACCAAAAATATATATAAATAAATACAATCATTAATACTAAACCAAAAATATAAATAAATACAATCATTAAGCCAAAATAATACTCCTTCCTTTCCACAATAAATGTCGTTTTTGACAAATTTTTTTATTTTAATTTATCTGTCATTTTAAGAATTCTATAAAATATTAACTACTCTTTTTTCAATTTTATCCCTATCCCTCTAAATTAATTCTACAAAGCATTAATTATCAAAGAGAGAGTATTTGTGAGAATAAATAATTCCAATAAAAGGGTAAAATTATCCTTTCATAATATTTTGTCTAAATTTTAGGAGTTTTTAACACTATTCTTAATCCTTGTGCAAAACCTTAAAGCGACAGATATTGTAGAATGGAGGGAGTATTCAAATACCAAAAAGAACAAAAAAAAGAAATAAATGCACTACATCATTTTTTCAGTACTCCTTAACCACATGTTACTTGTATTTCAACGGCGCTAATAAATACTCCCTCAGTCCTTATTTATCTGTCTTTTTTTGGGATATTTTTTGTCCATTTTTATCTGTCCCTAACTAACATTGATTATTAAATTTCCAAATTTACCCTTTCAAACTCCTTCATCTATCTCTTAAATTAATAGTTTCTTAAATATGAGTGAGAATCAAAGAGGGAGAGAGATAGGGATAAAATAGGAAAGTTAAGATAAATGTTTATGGAATTTTGTGTCTTAACTATTTTTCTTGCCCTGTGTGCAACGGTTAATGGGGACAGATAAATAGGGACAGAGGGAGTATTTAGATATCTTTAAGATGAGATTTTAAATTGAAATCTCCAATCCTCTATATAATATATATAATATATATATATATAAATAAAATATCCATATGGAATGATTTCTTATTGTCAAAGATGCATGATTAATGATCATCATTAACATTAATTGATTTTCATGAATATCATAACACCATTTTTTAATTAATGTAGAATTTATTCCATTTGTCCCACCATTCCTATTTTCTAATCCTAATTTCCCTCGTTCAAAAGTTTCAGCTCTAGGTTCACATTTGTTTGCTTTAATTAGGATAAGTACGAGAACAAGAAATGATCCATTAATTATTATAAAATTAGTTGCTACTTAGATCTTAATTTAGGTCATAACATAGGATGAGATGAGGATAGAGTCGAAATTAAGATCTTAATTTGGAATCATAATCCTCTATTTTGTACTGAAACAAATTTATCACAAAAAGTAACTACACTATAAAATTCTATGTTTTCGATGATTAATGTTATGAAATTGAAGAGCTAGCAAATAACATGAAAAATCTCATTTCTTGCTAATTTGCTCACCACCTCAGAGGTATTCGAAACCAGAAAGCTTGCTTCCAACAGCAAAGGGTTAGAAGGAAAGAGAAAGGTGAAAGGGCAAAGCCTCCCACCATGAAAACAAGAAGACTAATAGGAACAGCAACGTACAAAGGGGAGGCGGGGTAGCGGGGCCATTGATTCCGATGCTTTGCATTTGCATGTGATATATGTTCTTTTTAAACAACAAGGAGGGTCCCACTCCCACCACGGCCACCACCCCCCTTAACCCCGTATTAACTTAGGATTATCTTGTTTAGTCTCCCTTAATTAATTATCTTTGTTCAACAGTTTTAAAATAATTCCTAAAACCCTAAGATTATGGCCACCATTGCATTGTCGGTGGATCCATCCAAGCAAGCGAGCAGGCATGCTTCTTCACATGCTAAAAGGTTAAAAATATCCTTACGTACGTACCTTCCCACACCACACCTAGTTTATATAATAATAATAATAATAATAATAGTAGTAGTAGTAGCAATAAACAAAAATAATAATAATAATAATAATAATAATAATAAAGAAATGGAAAGATTTTCCATGCTTATTGGTTATTGCCTTATTGGGGTTTCAATAATTTTATCATACTTCTCAAAAAGATCTGCCAAGAAAAGAATTTATAACTCTAATCTTCATGAGCTAATCTTAGGGGTTAGTAAGATTTTTGCAGTTTCATCTGTTTATGCTTGGTTTCACCTAAAATCTGTGAAATCTATCTGTCAAACCGGCTTAATTAACCACTGGTTTGGCATTTGGCACCAACAATATCCGATAACAACAATTATTAGGCTTCAAATGTTGGTGCTTGGCTGTGGTGCCACTTAAAAAGTTTATAGTCCCCCATCGTATAATTTATTAATAATTTTATGCATTTAATTTCCCTCCTTTTATATGTTAACCCTTTTGACTGAATCCCATTACTCACCAATGATTTTGTTTATACAAAATGGAAAGTTTAATTAAAATCTTACCTATCATATTGTGCATATATACTTATAGAGAGGCAAAACTTTTGTGCTGATTCTCCTGCGGGGGTTAAAGCTGAAGAAGGTGGTTTTGATGTTATGGTTGATCCACCTCTTGGTTTACACAAATTATTGGGGGAGGGCCTAATTATCAGTGTTGTTACTTGTTTGGTCTCCTGCATGTGCTCTCTAAACAAGCTTTGCTCGCCCTTTTAGCATAAAAAGAAATTTAATATATATACATATACACACACAAAATTTAATATATTAAATGAGAATACTTTTGTTATAAAACAACTAAAGTGTAACAATTTAATGCACTGACTTAATGTTTGTAGTTTCTATTTAGGATTCAATACGATTTGATTTCAAATTAATTCAAGTTTATTATGACTATCCGATATTAAGAACTTTATTAAAAAAAAAAAACTATTCTGTATTGTACTGAAAAAAAAGGGTTTTGCCTTGACATTAAAAAAAAAAAAGAGGAAGAGGAAAATTTACTTGTGCTACAGTATATTGAAAGAGATAAGAAGGTAATAATAATGGGTATGCTCCGACCAAAAAAAACTAACAATAATGGGTATGCATGCAATAATTTCTAGAAAAATATTTTTTGATCTTTTAATACTTAACCTTCTTGACAACTCTCCTGATATTTATTTTTTTTATTTGTCAAATTTTTATGAGTATCACAAAAATTTAACTCTTCATTTAATATGATTTAGTCCTCATTAAAAAGTTACTATATTTATAAGATAAATTTCTTCTTTTTAATAATTATAATGATAGAATTCTAAAAAAAATTAAATGAGATATGTCACATCAAAAAGTTATTGAAAGAATGAATTTAAATAAATCATGTAACAAAATTTTAATTTCTAAGCTTAATTTTTCCTTGGTCCTTGATTCAATGATTCTTAATGAGAAGATCGTGTACGGATATGGCCCCACCGCATCAAAGAAAAAACCGACCTTTGATCTTTGGATATTTGTGGGCCTTTTCAAATTTCAATAATTAACCATAGACATTGCGTTGGCGACAATTTGGTCCAATGCAGAGTCCATTGTACAACTTGGTCCAATAATATATATATATATATATATATATTATTTTAAATAAATTATATAAGAAAATTTTAAATGATTTAAATTAATCAACAGTTCTGATTTATTCATTATATGCAGGTTAATTACTCATTTCGTTTTTATTATTTGACCCTAATAATCGAATATCTTCAATTAAGAAAGTTAATTAAGTAACAAAATTTTATATAAATTTTATTTCACTTTTCAAATTTATCCCAAGTCAATTTCATTCTCTCTCCTCTTTATAAATTAGTTGACTTACTCCTTCGGTCCCTTTTTAATTGTCCATTTTTATGAGCTTTTCTTGTCCTTATTTATCTATCTTTGTCCCATTATTAATTATTAGTTTTCTATATTTACCCTTCTAAACTCTTCTCTCTCTAATATTGTTTCAGTCAATAAATATTAGAGAGTGAATGAGTGGAGAGAGAAGCTAAGTTGGAGAGAGATGAAGAAGAGAGAGAATAAATGGGAGAGAAATAAAGATAAAATTAGAAGGTTAAGGTGAAAATATATAAAATTTTAAACCGTAACTGTTTTTCTTATTTTGTGTGAAACGGTTAACAGAGATAAATAAATAGGGACAGAGGAAGTAATATATAACTATTACATTTAATGGTTCTTACAATTTCAAAAATAGATAAATTTAAAAATAAATAAATAATACTTTATTAAAACCATAAAAGAATAAATAAAAAAAACATTACATTATAATTAGATAATAAGAATAGGAGGAGTATTCTTTATTAGTTGATTGTTGGATGGGAGTTTTGGACCCACTGGAAGTACATGTCCATAATGTGCACACATCTCAGTCCACCAAATATATTGGGATTGATGAGGGAGGATCTTTTCCAATGGGGACAGGCCAAGGCAAGGCAAGGGCCCCTAAACAAAAGCCATTTCTGTGGATATATTGTTGCAGTGCATGAAATGATCATGCTTCTTTGTACCATTAACATGGGATATGGTCGGTGCATAAATGTCCCTTAGATTTTTTTCACTCAGGCCTAATCCTTTTCCATTTTTCCCATTTTAGAATTTCTTTTCTTTTTAACATAATTAGAAAGTCTATTACAAATACAATCTACATAAGTAGAAATGTCGATTCCTTCTAGTCTATTCTTAAAATTTAAACCTAAGTTCAATGTGTTTTTTTTTCTAAATTTTTTTATACGAAAGATGACGAAATATACAAATTATACTCGTAAAATAATAGACAATCCTTTCATGTCAATTTTAAGGATAGAAATGAGATTCAATTGAAGAGTTTCAATCCAATCAGTCAGCGGGAACATAAATTGGGCAGTGCCGTCTCAAGCTATCTCCAAGAATATAATCTATTGATAATGTCATTCCGTAATAGACATGAGATTCAAAAGAGTTCCAATATAATCTATTCAAGGAGACTATTCTGAATCAAATTCATCAAACAATCTAGGCATTTGTTTAATCGTTGTGGTATCTCTTGATTATGTCATTTTGTCAATTATTTCCTTATTTTAAGTCTTCATTTGACAAAATTAGTAGTAATAAGAAAGAAAAATGTCGTCAATTCTAAACTTTTTTTTTTGTTCTACTACAATGGTATTTATACTAAATTTTTACAAACAAATTAGGAGTTTCAATTAAACCCTTGTCTTGAAAGGTGACTGCCCTCAAGCCTGGCCACGAGGCCATGTAGGGTTTGTCAACTTTTAAACTCGTTTGTAGTATCAAAGCTAATCAAGATGAGAAAACAAGAAAACTACTATACACAAGCACAATGCCCTTGGAACGAGGCCCAAACTACGTCATGAATTCTGGTTAGTTCCCTATCACAATTCTCAACAAACCTAATTCGTTCTTACTTCTCTGTCTTACATGACTAAATAAAACAGACATCACCTTTTTTTGTGACACCCAAATTCCCAGGCTTAAGACCTGAATTAATAATGCAAACAAAACAAGGTCAAAACTCAAAACCATGATTTTCAGCAGCTGGCGTGTAGTTAGGCAGAGACAAATGATGCTTGCTTGCTTAGAGATCTATGTCCCTAACAATTGGCCGTTAAAATGGGGTTTGGAAGACCAAAACGACACATTAACCGATAAGATCACAAAGAAAACTACTACCCCAATAGCGGCAATATTAAACCTAAACCAAAAAAATTTCATCATATATAAGTCCCCGGAGTTGTATTTGGTTCAAGTTTCAAGTAAAGTAATCATGGGTCTTTTTAACAGACAGAAAAGGAAACTTAAATTGTCAGTTGGTGTGCCTTGGTGGGCTTGTTTTTGTATGACAAGACATTGAATCTCATATAAGATTGCAACAATTTTGATTAGATTTTTAGACAAATGCATGATGTTCAAGTAAGGTAAACTTGTTATATATCTTGTTAGTCAATCAAGTCTGCTTAAAACATGCTGTAAGAAGGTTTAAGAGTCAACCAATTTGATGAGATATACATATATAAAATAAGACTTCTTTTTTTTTTTTGGGATAAATGAGATAAGATTAGCATTATCACATTATTATCATCATTATTCTTATCTCTTAATTATTAAAGTTGAAAATTGGAAATTAATGCATTTAAAATTGAGAAATTACTTAGCCGAACTGAATAAAAGACCCCAAGAACGATTATGTGTTATGCTCCAAACTTTTCTCACGTAAAGTAGACCAAAGCTTTTCGAGATATATCAAAACCTATATGATTAGCTGTCCACCCAACAGTCACAAAAAAGGACCTGCATTGAATCCAAAATGAAGTTCTAATTAATGAATTGAATCCCAAACAAAAGTGGAAGTCTTGTGGGTGGAATGGTACGTTGGTTTAGTTTCCTTAAAGTTGGTCAGAACAGATGGGTCCTAATGATTAGATCTCAATCCTCTCTTGTCCAGTTATATATCGACGAATTAATGAAATGAATTAAGTGATCTGAACCAAACCCAATTGCTTAAACAAAATCAAAACATTTAATATCAAACATTGCCACATGATCGAGGGCAACCAGAACTGTCCTTAGCCACAAGAAAATCTGTCGTTAGGATTAAATAGAAAAAAAAAATTACATATGGCTGTGGATCCTGCATGCATAGCCGAGTTAGCCACTATTTTCATAGCAAAAGAATCATCTTCCATCTTAATTTTCTCTCAGAGTCCGTTTGGTACTTTCCTTAGAAAGTTATTTTAGGGAGAGTGATTCCATAGAAAGTAATTATAAAGAATCACTCTCTAGGGAATCACTTTCTCACCCCCCTCCCTTAGAATCACTTTTCCTCATATGAGGGAAAGTGATTCCAATATGAGCACCACTTTCTCTAATTTTAAAATATAACAAACCAAAAAAAGTGTTTCCACCCTTTTAAAATTCATAGTTTAAAACAAACCAAACCATAGAAAGTGATTCCATCACTTTACTTTTCAGGAAAAGTAGATTAAAATCTCCATACCAAACGGGCTCTCACGGTTCAGATAATTGCAGAAGAGTAGGGGCATCTCAAGAGCCTAACACTATTTTCGTGGTCACCAAGCAAAGACGCAAGACTAATCAAAGGCTGATATAAAAAAATATATACATCAGCAATTCAGCAATTTTTGGCGTTTTTTTCCCTTCATTTTTGTCCTGTTAGGAAAACGTTCATGATTTTGTTGGTCTTAATGTTATTAGTTATTAGGCAGAAATATAGGAGGGGCAGGAGATTTGGTTGGTTATGTGTCACATTTTTTCAAGCCCAAAACATTAATGTTGTTCACTGTGAGTAGGTATATCTCTTTGGCCATGCATGTGATATTTTTGGGATATTTTTTAAATTTGGATGGAAAGATAGGGAGCGTGCGAAAATTTCATTTTAATTTGACCAAGATAGGAACTTATCATATCTTGTACTCACCAACAATATATTAAAATTTTAACTTATATAGCAAATGCGATTGCCTTTCTTATTATCATCGAAAAGGAAAAAATGTCTAAGCAGTCTTGTTTAATTTAGACATTTGGTATTTGATGTTCGACTCGTATATATGAAAATTTTTGACTTTATCCCAATTTGAGATCTCGTTAATAAAAGAATATTTAAACTTCTCTCACGATGAGAGAAAAAAATATAAAAAATAGGAAAAATGATTCTCAGTGAGCAACCTCAACTTGTGTTATTAAATTTTACTAATTTTTTTTAGAGGGTTCAACACAATGGGTGCTAAATTTTGATTGAAAAATGTTAAAATTTTGCTTCCAATTGCACCATAATAATCTTGTACTGGATATGGGCTGTACTTATGGAGCTTTTAGAGGTTCAGATAACTAACCCAATGGCAGATTTCGTCAAATTGGGCCTACATGTTTACAAATTGGGCTAAAAATGGACAGCTTTAGGACCCTTGTGGTGTGAATGGACCGCTTTGATCCAAATTGGTCTAAGGAGTAATATGAAGAAAGTAAAAACTAGTAAACTAAAGAAAGGATTAGGGGAACATGATTTTGCAAATAATAAAAGAACCATAATATTTCCAAATTATGAAGAATTTAGTATTCTCATAAAGGAAAGTAAAAATTGTGTAATTAAAATTTGGGGTCCTTGATTCTTCAAATAAAAGGTTAGGCCCTAAATGGGTCTAAATAAGTTCTTGATATGTCTAAGATTTAAAGGCACTATAGCCTATGGATCTTTCTGTTGGACCTGGATTTGAAACACAGACTGTCCCAACACTTCCATAACATTGTGTTTATGTATAATTTTCAGTTTTTCTTTTCTTTTTTACATATTTTTATTGGTCATTGCAGGATGCCTAGTTAGGGTTAAGGTTATATTTTAGCCAATGTAATGTATTTATTTTTCAGTACAAAAGAAGGCAAATAGGGCTTACATTCTTAGGGATACCGCATTTGTTATTAGTGCACGTCATGGGCTCTTCGAGAAATTACATTGGGCTTCCAGAGGACTACAAGAAAAAAAAAAGAAAAGAAAAGAAGAGAAAAATCAAATCTTAAGTATAAACACATTCATACATATCAACAAACTCCTAAATATAATTAACAAACAATTTGAATCTTATATAACGCGATTTGAACCCGAAATTTTAAATTTCATGGAGGCATATACCAACTATTTATATTAAATGTTAAGAAGCATTTTTAATGAAATATTTGACCTTACCAGCTTTGTCGAGCGGAAATTTAATATATTATTATGCCACAGCTAGGTTAATCCACATTCAAAATACTTCAACGTGGCAGAGAAGGAACTTGCTTCGCATAGTTATGGGTGTTTTTGTAGGAAGCAGTCACCGCACATAAAAAGCTTACCAAACCAAAGCTCAATCATTCTACCAAACCATCAATAACAAATAAAAAAACAATTTCAAAGTCTATTTGTTTAATGATTTAGATTCATTTTCTTGGTAGCTGTCTTGTTATAGTAGGAGAGGAGAGGACCAATTTCACCCGAAATTGGAATAAATTCATTATAATTCATGTACAAGTGAAAAAGCCTACCTCATCCACTCTGGTCCTCACTCCCCTTTTATTATTTTCTACAATTTTGCGCCACCAATTGCATAAAGCTCAGAAGCGTCCAAGTTCCAACCAGAATGTCCACAAATCCGCTTGGTGGCGGTGACCGTGCCTTCAAATTTTCTTTCAACTGTCAACCAAGATCGAAGAACCGTCCCCGCTTTTTCTCTCATTCAGTAACCACCAAACTTACGCGCTGCCTTTGGAAAATAAAATGCACTCGCCCCCTTTTTTAGATAAAAGGAGAAAATGCACAAAGAAGAAGCTACGCATACGGTAAAAGTACGGAATTGGTTCCCTTACTATAGAGAATTGTTTAATTTAGTCCCTTTACTATCAAAATTTTCCAAATCAAGGACGAAAATTGACAGATCCGTTAAGTTCCCTCAATGTTGCTGACGTAGCTTTGACGGCGTCATTGACCCAGTTAAAAGCTGACATGTCTTTGACAGGTCAGGGACACATCATCAGCCATGTGAAAATTCAAAATTAAAAGTAAAAAGGAATTTTGAGCCTTTTTTTCTTTTTTTTTTCAATTTTTTCCTTCTTAATCACTTTTTTCCCCACTAAATATATAAGGCCCACTAAATTTATTCTTTCTCACTCATCTCTCGACACTGTCACTATCACTCTCCCTTTTAGCACCCAAGTAGATAATAAAACTCATCCAAGTTCATCAAAATTTCGCTTCTTCTCCCTGCCTCTTCCCCTTAGCAAATCCAAATCAGTAAATGTTGTAACCTAAACTGGTCAACATGAGAAAGAGGAGGAGAGGAGAATGCAACATCAATGCAATAGCAAAAAGAGAAGGTATCGAAAACAACAGTGACAAGGGAGGAAAAAGGAATTGGTTGCAGAAATCAAGGTTAGTGGGTTTTTTTAATTGTTAATGCCATACTAGGGTTTTGATTATTGGGTTTAGGGTTATAATAACAATTAATTATTAGGTTTAGGATTATAAACTGCAAATTAGAGAGAGATTGATACTTTAATTAAATTATTGATTAGTTTATATTAATCCGATTGTTAAATTATGGAACTTTTGATAATTTCTTCAAATAGGATTTTGCTATGTAGACAACTGCCATACCAAATGATAAATATTCGTTTGTTAAAAGCGTGTTCTGTGTACTGTGTTGCATTGTGTTTTCTGTACGTATAAAATGTCAAACTGTGCGATTCTTTTATTGCAGCAAACATGAATAGGGATGAATTTGAGCTAGTGTTCTATCATGGGGGAAGCTTTGTAGACAGCCCCTCTATTTCATATCTTAATGGAAGAAGAAATGTCATTGAATAGGATGATGTGGATAAAATTTGCTACTGGACATTATTGGTGATGGCAAGGTTTTTAGGTTACAAGTTAGAGAGTATTAAAGGGTTAAGGTATTGTAAACTAGGAATGCCTTTAGACTATGGGTTGAAGCTGTTGTTTGATGATGTTATGGTTGGAGATATGTATGGTCTATTGGGAAAGCATGGCTGGATAAATATATATGTTGAGCATTCGATCAGTGGTGAAGATGGGGCGATGGCCAGTGATATTCCACTTCCATGAGCTTTTTTTGAAACTGCTGAGAATGATTTGTCATCTGAGAATGATAGTGAAAATGACAGTGAATAAGAAATGGTAAAAGAGAGTACATATTAGGCTAATTTGAATTCAGTTGAGGTTCAATGGGATAGTGATGATGGAAATGATGAGTTAGCAACATCTATGGTTAATGTTAGGAACTCATTGGTCGAGGAAGATAGATTGAGAAAAGTACTGCAAGAACTTGAAGATGAAGATACAAACACAATTCGAACTATCCAGTTACCTTCTTTAGTGTGCCTTAGAATATTTGAAGCTATCACAGCATTTTTCTAAATATCATAGTTGGAGGAAAATAATGCAGAAGAAAATGTCACAACGTCTGATGGTATTTTCGTAAATAAAAGGAAAGTGATTTTTAATCACTGAAAATGATTTTTCCTACAATATGAGAGGATGTCATGTTGTTATACACTGTTATTACTTGACAACTGCCTAGTTGCTGCGTAAAAAATCTAAAGTACAATTACCATTTTACCCTTGAGAAGTTCGAACTAATATAACTTACAAACGGTAAGGAGTTTGGAAATTCCATGGCCCGTGGAATAGCTCGACAGGGCTTGAAAAATAATTTGAGACAGTGTATAAAGTTTGGGACTTATTGAGGACATAAGTGGAAATTTTGAAATTTTTAGGGGGCAAAATCGTCCATGGGGCAAAATGGTAATTTTGCTAAAAGATTTTTTCTAACAAGGGTGTATATAAATGATGGTGGACGGCTATGTCTAGGAAATTCAAGAAATTTCCATACTTTTCTCCATTTTTCTTTCATTTTCACCAAAATTCTTCCTACCTTGATTTCTTCTAATTTAATCCACCAAAGCTCCACAAGTTTATAGTCAAATTGAAGCTCTCAACAAGCCCATCAATAGCCCTCTATCAATTTTGGAGAATTTGAGCTTGGTTGGAAGTAATTTGGAGGAGAAGAATTAGGGTTTATGTTGGAGTTGAAAAATCATAAGGTAAGTATACCTAATTTTAAGTTATGTTAGAAATTTTAGCATACTCATCATGGATATTGGGTTAATTTTGCATGAAATGTGAATTTTGTATATGAAATTAAGGAAGAAAGGATTGTTATATTATGGATTTTAGATTCATAAAATGTAGTTGGCAAGAAAGTTTATAAGTTGAATTAGAGTGATATGGGATGTTTGAATTTGCTAGAAATTGATCTTGGAGAGTGTCAGATGGGCAAGGTGCAACATGGAATAATTAAACCAAAATTCCTAGAGAAAAATGCAAGATTTCAATTTTTGCAAGAAATTAATTAGTTTAATTATATTTTTGGAATAATTTGGATGTAAATGTGGAGAATTCAATTATTAGAAATTGATTTTTGGAGATATTGAAGAATGAATTGGCAATGTGAAAGTATGGGTACCGAGATTTTCCAAGAGAAAATGCAAGGTATTGATTTTGCAAAACCAAATTAGTTTAATTGTGTTTTGGAGTGAATTAGGTGTAAATATGGAAATGGAAATTGTAGAGATTAATAAATATCAATTTGGTGAAATTGGGGATGTTGGCCGAAATTTTTGAGGTGTAATTGATATTGGCAAATTATGAATTTGAATGGAAATTGATGAAGGAAGAGTATATAGATTTGTTAGTGAGAGAGGAGAAAGCAAGAAGATTTAGAAATTAGTCTCGCGTTACATGCAAGGCATACATTCTTGTACATTCACCTAAAGCTCACTTCCGTCATCAAATATTGACGCGTTGAAAATAAATATTTAGGTAGTGAGCTTCCTTTCAAGGACAAGTAGCGTGCGGAATAGTGGGAGTGTATACTTGTCCCAAACCAGTGAGTAGGACTTTATAGACCTAAATAAATGTTTTGCTATTTAAGTTGTTTTTAAATGCAATGGTTTGGTTTCTTGAAGTTCAATTGATTTATAATGGTTGTTTATGGTCTCGATATAGATTGCCTTACAAATTAAAATTGTTTTCAAAAATAAAAAGACTCGATTTTTCAAAAATTAAGTCCAAGTATTAAATTTGATGTCTATTGATAAACCTTGAATTTTAATGATCTTGAAGTGAATCAATTTACATTATGATATTTGAAATCAAATGTTCATATGTATGATAAATGTGATTGAGATTGTTGCGATTAAGTTGATTTCAACGACCTGGCCAAATGGTATATAACGAAACTATATTGGTTACATTATGATTATGGTGGATGAGATGTTGATCACTGTAATGGTGCCTCTTACGCTCCTACCTTGTGGAGGTGGTGCAAGTAGGCTTTCACTCCTACAAGGGATGGAGTGAGACAAGGGTTAATTGTGCGCACTGTTATGTGATTATTTGATCCCTGTGGGAGTACTGCGGATATAGTCATGCACCACCCGTGGTGAAGGCCCGTGCCAACACTGAGTAGAAGGCTTTTTATTTCCTAAATAAAGGAATAAAAAAAAATTACCTCGGCGGGTTTGAATCTCATTTCGGCCGAGTGAGGTTTGAGCAATGTGTTGGCGAGCCCTGTAAATGCTCAGATTAATTCACTGGTTGAAATCCTATAAAATATGAAAATCTGGACTGCATACATAAAATTTTCCTTGGGTTTTTCCTAAGCTACATAAAATTTATTTTATAGTGAAATTGTTTGTTTTATGTTAAATTTTATGGTCTTGTCTCACTCACTGGGTATAGGAAATATACTCATCCCATTTTTCAAAAAAATTTATTTTTCAGGATAATTAATAGCGCGAAAAGGATAGACCGCTAAGTATCAAGACTCGACTCCGGATCTTTCACAGTAAGTTTATATGGCTTATGTGTGTTTACTACTGGATCCATTGGTATAATTTGACTACAGTTAAATTGTTATTCACCTACATTTTTCAACTTAAAGGACCATTTTCATTTAAATTTTAGACTGCATAAGTGTTCTAAAATCTTATTTTCATTTTGCATGACAAGCTAAAATTGATTTACTAAATGGGTTCAAGATGTTATAAGCCTAGCGAGCTTCGAGTTGTGGGTGAAGTGCGCCATTCACAATTCGTGACACGCTACAGTTGTCACATTCTCGACCTTCGGATCGAAGTGTGACAAGTTCCATACTTTTACCTTACACATATCACCAAAAGTTATTGGGTTGAGTAGAAAAAATTTTATGTCCCTTAAAATAAGGTTTTGGATTCGAGTCATATGAATGGAAAAAACAGGTTTAAGAGAATTTTCTTCCATTTAGAATCCAATGCGGCTCGAATAAGATTAGTCGAATATCGTTAAATGAATACGAATACCTGTGATTATACTAACAAAAAAATAGTAACTACACATAACTAGAAACCACCATGTCATACATTAGTGATCAACTAAAAGACAAGAAGATACGTGTAATCTCAACTATAAATTTACTTTACAAAGCACCTAGGTTTTAATTCAAAGACTAAATGCTCAATTCAGACCTACCGTTTTTGAATCTACCTAATTTAGAATCAAAACCTTTTAATTACATTGATTGAGGACTAAATGTTTTAAAATTGGCTCGATTTGGGCCTTTGGATGTTTAGCATGTGCGTGCTTCTCACACATGGAATTCAATATCCGTCGATACATTGATATATCTATCGATATATCCGTAATCGATATGGATACTGCGATATTTTGTCGGTGGTCCTCAAACCACCGGATATCCGTCGATATATTCATATATCCGCGATATATATTGCGATATTTAAAATATCCATTAAAATGTCTAGTTTAATTTTGTAATCTGGTCCAAATGGTAAATTAATTTGAAATACTTAGGTGCTCGACTTAAATGGAAAATTGCTTGGCCTGTGGTGGAAACAAAAGGCTCAGGCCTAAGTGTCAAATTCAATCGTTTTCTTATATTGCAGGATTCACTTAAGTAAAATTCAAAGTTGATGTCCTAAATACTAAAAAAGACGCTCCACACTTGGATATTTTTCTTATTCTTAAAATATTAATGGGGATCTCTCTTTATTACATCGTGTATTTGACTTGTAATTACTTAATGGTAAAAACTTAGTTAATGCAACATTAAACTTAAATAGTAACTTGGGAAGCAGAAAAAAAATATAACACTTTATAAATTATTGTATATATTTTTTTGATATGCTAATATTTTTACAAAAAGTTCTACACAACTCTTGAAGTTTTCTTATAAATCATCATTCTTAATCTAAGGAGCGTTGAAATTTTTAGTTTCTTTTTTTTTTCATTCTTCACCATCATATTTGAGTGAATTTGTTTTGGGGCTTATCTTTTAGTTCATGGTAACGAATTAACAAAGTAAAAATTTATCAAGTCTTTCAAGTTTTAGATCCTCAGTCAACTAGACAAAATAAGGTGAGATAAGATTCATCTTTATTTAAATATTTTGAAAATTTATAATTTTCTAAATAAAATTTTCTTTTTGTAAAGATAATGTTGTTTAGAGAAACTAGAAGATCTTTTGGGGAAACATGTGCACGAAGTTCAAGGGCGACCATGAAACCCGGTATAGATACAATTACAAAGTTGATTAATTCTCTATTTTTGCTTGAAAAATTATTATTACTACGATTCATTCAATGTAAAATATTCTTTGCTTTTTTATGTAGTTGATTGGTGGGAGTTATACGGGGAAAGTCCACCAATACTGCGTAAATTGGCTATGTAAATATTATCTTAAACTGTTTCATCTTCAACTTGTGAAAGAAATTGGAGCACATTTGCTTAAATCCACACAAAGCAACGAAATCGATTAGCCCATAGAGCTCTACAAAATCTTGTATATTGTTACTATAACATGAAACTACGAGTTAAAGATATGGAAGCTGCACAAGATGAGATGTCAGTGTTAGACCCATTGAATCTTCTTAATGTTACTGTTGAAATTGGTGATGAAGATGAATATCCTTTTTTTCAATGGATTAGGCCTGCACATTTAGATGGCCGTGATATGAAGCCTAATCCTGAGATCAGCAGTCATGCTCAAGAATTTGGGATTGATGTTGATAAAGTGATGTCCGAAGAGGTTGGTTTAGATTCTTTATCAGATGAAACCATCGGTCCTCTACCTGGATTCGAATGTCATTTAATGAATCAAGATGATGATGATGATGATAATGATGGTGATGATGATGATGATGGAAGAAGTGGGGAAAGGACTATAACAACAGGGACTCAGGGTGGGGGTGGAGAAAGAGGTACATAATATGCTTCAATGTATGATTTTTCATATGACAGTGATCATTATAAACCATTGAGTCCTTTTACAGGTGAGGCAACTTTTACACATGCTACACAAGATGAGGACCATGGTTCTCACAAAGCTGGACATGGAGCTAAAGGAAAAAGGGGGAAAAAAACTATGGGTAATCTTGCTGATAATTTTGGCTCAATGAGCATAATCACAAAACAAAGTTCAGTCAGTTATAATGCACCAATGGAATCAAATTTTGGAAATTGGACTGATGATAGATATGGAGAATATAATTATGGAGCATCATATTCATCAGGTCAGTATCCGTCAGATTATTCCCATGAACAACAAACTTTTCATGATGATCAATCAGCACAACCATAGGTGAATTATGATCACTTCCATTGCCTTGAAAATCTTTTGGTAGCTAGTAAAACTGATTATTATACACATGTGCACAATTATGTGAATAATTATAGGAATACCATGACTTGGCATGAATATTATTGCTATATTCAGCCTACCGACGGAAGTCAGGTTAATACTTTTGAGCCTCCAAGAAACTCAATGTAGTATTAAATGAGGTTGGAAACTTTGTATTATCAGTTAAACTTTGTAATATTTGATGTTGTTGGATATAAAAATGTCACAAATATGCTTGGTTGTCTTTTTTAATTATATTTCATACATTTTCACCTATTTAAATAATTAGCAATACATTAATCACACATCTAAATATACTTTAATTAAGATATTATGACTCTAAAATATGTAAAAATATGTAAATAAACATAGGGTAAAATTTCATTTCAAAATTCCAACGTTTATTATAAATATCCATGATTTTAGATCATTTTTTACCACTTTTTTGAGATATCGATATTTTTTGCGATATATCCGTCGATATATCCGTAATTTTGAAGATGCGATATCGATATGGATATCGATATCTAATTCCATGTTCTCACACTATTACATTTAATAGAAAGCGTTAGAATTTTTATTTTTTAATCCTGTTAAACCTAAACATTTTTTTTCTTTGAATATTCAAATATTCAACCAACTTAAAGAAACACCACCATAAAACCCAGATTCCAGTACGAGTCTGGCCACATTCCACTGTTGACCACCACTTACCGGTGTTCAAAATAACTCTTAAAGCAAACGTGCCAAAACCTTTTTTTCTTCTCTATATATCTAATGGTTCAGACTATTCAAAATCCCACTCATTTCTTGTGAAATTTGCAAACACCACAGTTCCTAAATTTCCAGATCTACAGTTGACAAAGGCTCCCCTTGACTTGAAAATCAACTATATCATTCCTTACCTCATTATATATCTTTTTACCGTTCAAATCTCTCAACAACCCAGCCAAATTTCGAAAATCGCAAATTTCCCCCAAATTTCAAAAACACAAACCCAAACCCAAGAACTAACTTGAAGCCAAAATTTGAAACTGACTTATACAAGGACTTTATGTAGCTACTGTTTGATTTCTTTTCTTAAGCATCTTGCCTTCCAAAGGTTGTTGCCGGTGTCGAGCTTGGTTGAACAGTGAGGTAAAGTGTGAGACAAAAGGCATTGACAACGGCATGAGGGAAGGTTCAATTGTGATTTTTGGTTTGTCGAGTAGTTTCAATCAAGAGAAGAAAAGAAAAAAAAGAAAAGAAAAGGGAAGAAACGATGGGCTTGTTTGGATTGTTGAGTTTAAGGATTGAAGGTGTTTGTTTGATTTTTGAGTTTAAGGACGATTAGGAAACCATCCAGAATTTTTCTAGATTGATTATCCTTTTATTCAAATTTTTATTTTTAAAAATTAGAAAAAGGAAAACACAATAATTCGGTAAAAAAAAAAAAGAGAGAATATACCATGTGTCACACCTAAGTCGTTTAACACACTTTCCCCATGGCATTTATTACACGAACAGTCTAAATTGACAGAAAACCCTGAACCGATTTTCTAAACATTTGACCTCAAATCGATCAAATTAAAAAATTTAGTCACAAATTGAGCATTTTGCCTAATTCAAATGATAGGCGCACCATTCTTAAAATTTCAAGTTTTAGATTCAAGTCCTCTCGTGCGTAAATTATGTATGGGTTTGTCAAATTTATTTAAATAAAATAAATATTCTATCAGAACTGCATGTAACATCATCTAATAATAACATGTCACATTATATTTTTTAAAGTTTTATAAAAATTTTATAATAGACCTTATTACACACCACTATTTTAGTAAGAATTCTTATGTAATCAAAGTTTAGTCTCGAATTTTTAAAAATATAATTTTTTGGATAAGTTATAAAATTTAAGATATTATTGTAGTAGTTTAATAATTGTAGGAAAATCCTTGAATTCATGAAAAAAATAAAAAAGTTTTTTTATTGAAATAATTATGTTTGTTATAATCTATTGTGAAATTTTGTAAAAATTTAAAAAAACTGGCATGACATGTTGTTATTGGAGATTGTAAAACAATGTATTTACAGAGAGTTCTCATAGAATATTCACTCAATTTATATATTAGTTTAGTTAGTTAGTTAGTTAGTTAATTTGTTAGTTTATTTGATGATTTCTCATTAAATGTTTTGTACGTAAAAAATTTATATAATATAATAAGATTTCATTATCTATACCATTAAAGTAAAGGAATATTTTTTGGAGACTAAAGGAAATGCCATGTTAGATAAAAGGAGAGAGAAAATAAATAATAGGTAATTTAAATTTTATTTTTATTTTTTAGTGTATCAAATATGCAGTGTGAGTTTTTTATTGTATTTGTGAGATAAAAATGGTTATATTTAATCTAAAAATAATTTTTATTGTATTTTTCTACAAAGATATATTTATTTTGATAAAAAATTAAAGTATATGGAGTAAATTTTTTATATTGGTGTGTTATTAATTGAAATACTTTAAATTATAATAAATATTGAATTTTACAAAAAGCTAGGTATATTTAGCCTATATTTTTCATTTTACTCAAATTTTCTTTTCAAAAGTTTTCTTGGTTTGATAATCATATTTAAATTTTTTTTATCAATGTTTATCAAATTTATCATACATTTAAATTTCTTGTGTGATATAGTACAATTTCTTTTATTGTATTACGTTTATTCTTGTAACCCTAAATAAAGTGAGTTTGCTTTCACATTTGCTACTGTGTATAGTGGAAAAATTAAGTTAGTCAAAATTTATCTATTTTATTATACTTAATTTTGTAACTTGAATGAAGTGACGAAGTTCTCATCTAGTATCATTTAATATCCTTAAAAGAAATTAACTTTTTTTTTATATGAGCCTCCAGGTATCCAATAGCTATATTGGATCTTGACCAATTTAGAATAGAGCCGCATTGAACCCCAAAAAAAAAACTTTTCTAAATCTGTTTTCTCTATTCATAAGACTATAATAAATATGAATGTATGAAATAAACAAATATCAATGTGTGACATTTTTTGTTTCAAAATTACTTTGGTGGCATTTTAATTCAATTAGTCTTTGTTTTATCTGCAAGGCATATAATACAATGCATTATTAATAATTATAATTTATTTAAGAATATCATCTAATTTATTTATTATTATAATTATTTTTCCAAATACATTTTATTATAGTAATTTATTTAAGAGTAATATTTAAATTAAGTTACTTTATTTTTAACATTATAAAACAATGTATATAAGAATGATATTTAAATTAAATTACAATAGCTTATGATATTTTGGACTTTTTAATTGTGTAAAACCTAATTTGACCATTGGTATTGTTGAACATTAATAAGTAAATACCCTTGAAAATCTTAATGTTTAATTATTTATTTTTAAAGTCCAATACAAAAGATAGAGCCCAAACCTTTTAAAAGCTTAATATAAAAGATAGAACCCAAATCTAATAATATTTTTGAAATACATTGGAAAAAATAGATATTTAATAGGAATAAATTTCTTATCCAACTACACTTTTATATATATTGTATACTAGTATCACTGGTACGTGCATCGTAGATAATACAACGTGTTATGCTAATAAGAGAAATCCATCCAAACAACCCAAACCCGAAATTAATCTAACCAGATTTGATTTTTGAAAAACATAAATAACGTGAACCCGATTAATCGGACAACCAAATGACTCGAAACCCAATTCACCTAAGAGTTTAACTCATAAAACTCGATAAACTAATCTGAAATAACTGGATATGCTAATTTAAATAACTGGAAATCCAAAATCTCAAACCTGAATGACTCGAAAAACCCAAGGGCTAAACTGGAAAGACTTGAGAGTCAAATTAAAAAAACCAAAACCGATTGATCTAAAAACTTGAACCTGAATTATTCGAAATTTGAATGGCTCAAAAATTTTTTTTGGCTAATCTGACCTGAACCTGTAACATACTCAATCCACCTATTTCACAGCTCTAGTTCTTATTTTGTACTTTTTAATTATGTAAAATCTGATTTAAACCGATGTCATTCTTAAACACAATGAGTAAAAGTCCTTTAAAATTCTAATGTTTAAATCCAATTTAAACCAACGGCAATCTTAGATACTAATGGGTAAAAACCCTTTAAAATTTTAATTTTTAATTATTTATTTTTAAAAACATAATGTAAAAAGTAAAATCCAAATCTATATATATTTTTTTTAAATTCAATATAAAAGGTAAAGCCAAGATCCACTGGTGTTTTTGAAATATATTAATAAAAAAGAGTATTTAATAGGTATAAACCTATTATCTAAGTCACACTTATAAAAGATAGAACCTAAATCTAATGGTATTTTTGAAATATGATGGGAAAAATGGATATTTAGTAGGAATAAACCTCTTACCCAACTCATACTTTTATTTATATATTATAGATTATAGATAATTAAAACTTGAAATTTGGTGGCATAGGTTTCATATTCAAGTTTTGATGCAAATGAAATAAAATTCATGAGATGAATAAGTTCGGTTTATAACTTTTCAAAATTATTTAGGAGCTATCTGTGATAATATTCCCACAAGACTTGTTCTTTCTACGAGTAGTGGTAGAGCCAGAAAATTTTTTAGTAGGGTCAATAATTTAAAAAAAAAAGATTAATAGAAAAGAATAATAATGGTGTTTTGCTAATAAAAAACTTTTATTATTGGCTTTATATAAGTTATACTTTTATTTAAAATAGATACCAGACAATTCTTGTCATTGACATAATTCTAACTAAGGTTTAAGTAATTATTATAGTTTTTATTCAACTATTAATGGGGTCATAAATCATTTTTTATAAATTTTCACTAATTTTAGTGGAATCAAATTAGATAAATGTCTCCAAAAACACCATTAAGACATGTATATTTTATTAAATTTTTAAAGTTCAAAGGGATCAAGTGATCCCACTGAAAGCCGTACAGCTCCGCCTATGTCTACAAGCATCACAAATTAAATAGTACCACTGTAGATTCTTCCATCGTCTCTCATAAAACTTAAACAAAATTTAAAATAACAAACAAGTCATCCCAAATTTCCTTTTTTTAACATAAACAAGGAAAAATAAATAAATTCCCATCATTGATCAATTAACTAATTTGTCCACTCTTTTTTTATTTAAAATAATTTTATTTGTCATAAAAAATATTTTTACACGTCAACTATCAATAGAAACAGGGCGAGTATATTCTCTTCTTCAACTCGAGCAAGTATGCTAAAGTCCCCGTTAAGGGTGGTTACCCCGACACTACATTGACCCCTACTTTGATGTGCGCTTTACATTTGGAAGCATGTGCCATGTTGCTTCCCTCGTGCTAAAATCTAAGGATAAAAAATGTTGTAAGAAAATTTTGATTTGACATCAAAATTTTTAATTTTATTAATTCAGAATTTAATATTTATAAATTATTTCGATTTAGTTCTTAATTTTTTAATTCAATTAATTAAAAATTCAACGTTTCTATATTAATTCGAATAAGAATATATTTTCATAATTAATATATTAATCGTTTGAATGGAAATGAAATTCTCTTTTTCACATCAAAATTCATTTTGTTCTTTTTGATTTATTTTTCATTTAATTTATAATTTAAAAATTAAATTTTAAAAGGTTTTCATCATATCCTTATTTGACCCAAATAAAAAACATTAAGTCCTAAATTGATAAAATTAAAAAGTTTAGTCCTAAATTTAGATTTTCATTAAAGGTTTAGTCCTTAATTAAGATTTCAACCCTTCTGGTACTACCCTAATTGTGAGTTATTCTGATTCCTGATCTTAAAAAAAAATAACAATAAAAACCCTTTTTCAAGTATAAAAAGGAAAAGAAGATGCACAATCTCAAACATAAGTTATTAAAGAGTGTCGCCGTCCAAAATTATGAACTACTTTATGTAACAAATTCAATTTCTTTTGCAGATAATCAGATATTAATGTGTGACATTTCTGGCACCAAAATTGCTCTTGGGACATTTCAATTTAATAATTGAAATCTAAAATTTTATGGGGTAGGTTTCATATTCAAGTTTTGGGACAAATGAAATAAAATTCATGAGATGAATAATTTTGCAGACATTATTTAGGTGCCATCCATGATGATAGTCCCACAAGACTTGTTGTTTCCACAAGTATCACAAATTAAATACTAGACTACATGCTTCCATTGTCTCTCATAGAACTTTAAAGGTAACCAGACTAAAATATACTACAAAATTGCAAGAAACAAATAATCCCAAAGTTCCGCTTTTTTTTATTAACATAAACGAGGGAAAATAAATAAAGGATAAAAATCTCCTGTCCCATTTCGGTGCCCTACTTTGTGTCCCAATTACCACAGTCTGTTATGTGCCTCATTCTCTTAACTTCTCTTATTCCTTATTTGGTTTTAACAAAAAAAAAAACAAAGAAAAATTCATTATTTTTTTTCTTGATTTAAACTAAAACCCTACCCCAATAATATCATAAGCGTAAAAACTTATCCTTAAAATTAAAAAATTTTAATTTGGGGCTAAACTTTTGTTATAGAGGTTTTTTTTTCTCCCTAAAATAGTTTTAATATTTTTTGTTTAAAAGAACTCCAAAACCAAACAAGGAATAAATATAGTTAAATGAAGGGAACACATGACATGTTCTGATGTATGGGGCACAAAGTGAGACACCGAAATAGGTAAGGTGATTTCCATCCATAAATAAATTCCCATTAATATTCATGAATCAATTAACTAAGTTTTGTTAATACTCTTTTTTTTTTTTCAATTTTAATATTTTTGCATGTCAACTGTCAATAGAGCGACTTTATTCTCTTTTGATTTCCAAGTTCCAACCCAGCAAGTAGGCCGAAAGTCCCTAATAAGGGTAGTTGCCCCCAACACTACATTGACCCTTATTTGCTGTGCACTTTCCATTTGGAAGCACGTTGCTGCTTCGCTTACTACCGCCCCAGTTGTGAGTTATTCTCTTTCTTCCTCTTAAAAATAAAAAACCCTTTTTCAAGTATTATTAACAAACTTTCCAGCCAAAAATTTTCACCTTTCGGCCTTTTTTCTATTTGTATACCATATATATAAAACCAACATCAATCCCCAAAACCTGTAAGACTCCCGTTGAAGCTTCCCTCCTTTTCTTGGTATGTCTCCTGTTCTTTTCTGCCCTGCTCTTCTGTTATTTTTAACTGTTTCGTTTAGTTTGTTAACTGTACGCCCATTGTTTTATTTGTCTTTTAGGCTTCCTTGATTTGTTTTTCTGCTTTACTTGATTTAGTTCAACCCGAATCAACATATGATCAGTTGGGTTTCTCTTAGTTTCTGCGTTTTGTTTATGTTCTGTCTGGTTTTGTCAGGAGTTTCCCAACTTGGAACTGACAATAGATAACTTTAACTGCATGATGATGTGTTTATATGTAGTCTGAATGCGTATTTTTCACTCTTTGAACTAGAATCTTGGCCCACTGCTATAGTTTTCTCCCCCTTCACTTTGGAGAGTTTGTGTAGTTGATTTAATGATCTGCATGTGCTAAAATTTTCTAATGACTTGGTTTTGATCATGTTATGTTTGTTAATTTATTTACTTAAATGGGTTTTTGGCCTTTTAGCGCTAAATATGTTTGTTGATAAAAATTTGACATGCAAAGAATACGATTTTCCTTTTGGAATTGAGGATACTGGAATTTATGGTGAATGGATGTAACAACTTAAAATTGTATTGGAAGATCATTCAATAACTTGAGCACATCTTCTCACATTATGCCGAGCTTGTTTCTTTGGGAAAGATACATGCAGATGAGTGTTTTCATTTTAGTAAACCTTGCTTTCTGTGTAGGATTGGTGCCAAAAAGGGGCAGTTTATGTAAAGAACTCTGTTCACAGATTATAAATTTGATACGGTGACTGGATGCAAGATTTTATATTATGTAATCTAGTTATAATTTGTCCTTTAAGTTCACATAACCAATGACAGTGGCTTACAATTTTGTTGAAGATGTCATTGTATAAACTGAGCATTCCTCAAGTTTAAGCAGTTGACTTTGCTCCTTTGTAAGAAATAGTCCGATGGCATCAAGGAACTATGATAAACTACATGATTCCTCCCTTCTAGTTCTTCTATCTTTCTTTGTATTTGTACACTTGGAGGATCCAATCTCTTAGATTGAATAGATTGAAACAATAGTCTGAAACATTTTATAGCAGAAAGAAGCTGTAAATCTTTTATCAGATTTTCTATTACTGCATTTCTTACCTGTTCTTGGATTTCTTCATTGGTCTTATTGAACCGTTGCTTTAAATTAATACCATATCCTTATGTTTTGAGTAAATTTGGTGAAATATGCTGATCAGACATTTTGTTACTGTTCCATTGCAGATCTCATCCATTCTTATTCTTGATTGTGCCGTGGAAGATATTCAAAGTTGGTGAAAACAGTCTTTATGTTTTTAATCCATAGTTCCATCCTGATAGCCAGTTGCTAACAAAATCATGCAGTTATATCATCATCCGTATTCATTAGATAGCCAAAAGGTCAGACTTGCCTTGGAAGAGAAAGGCATTGATTACACCTCATTTCATGTCAATCCTATTACTGGCAAGAATATGGACTCCTCGTTCTTCAGAATGAATTCAAGTGCGAAACTCCCTGTTTTCAAGAATGGTTCTCATATTATTTTCGACACAATTGAAATAATCCTGTATGTTCTATCCTTTCATTCACAATTTTTGTCCCGTTTTAAAATCTTCCATGCCCTTTCTGTAGCTTGCTAATGACTTGATGAAAAGGCTAAGAAAGTAAATAAAGGGGAGCGTCTCTAAATCATTCTTTCAAACCTCCTAGAAAGCATAACTTGTCTGCTATGTTATGATTTCTGGCTTCTCATTTTTCATACGTGAAGAAAGTCCTGATGTAAGATATTTGCAGGTACATTGAAAGAATTGCAGTTGTTTCTGTTGGTAGTAATGGCACTGCCTTTAGTAGCGATGAAGTAATAGAGTGGATGCGCAAAATGCAAGAATGGAACCCCAAGTACTTCACCCTGTCACACGTTCCTGACAAGTACCGCCTCTTTGTTTCAAAATTCATAAGGAAGGTGATAATTGCTCGGATGGCTGAATCTCCTGACCTTGCTAGTGCTTACCACTGCAAGCTCAAAGAAGCATACGAGACAGAAGAGAAGTTGAAAAACCCTGATGTTCTCAGAAGGAGCAAAGAACATCTGGTTCTACTACTTGATGAAGTTGAAACAAAGCTTAATGAAACAACATATTTAGTAGGGGACGAATTCACCATGGCAGATGTTATGCTCATCCCAATGCTGGCTCGCTTAGTGCTTCTGGATTTGGGAGATGAGTACATAAATAGCAGACCAAACATTGCACAG
This sequence comes from Microcos paniculata, assembly GCA_030664755.1. Taxonomy (NCBI): domain Eukaryota; kingdom Viridiplantae; phylum Streptophyta; class Magnoliopsida; order Malvales; family Malvaceae; genus Microcos; species Microcos paniculata. The sequence goes on from CP131461.1 coordinate 24,379,264, forward strand.
TACTGGGGTTTGGTGCAACAAAGGCCTAGCTATAAAAGGGTAATAGGAAAGCATTTTAATGGCTGGAGGAAGCGCAAAACACTAATAAAAACTTGGTGCTTACTTCGTATCAGAAATTTGCTGAAGAGATACTGATTAAAGATTGCGGCCTAGAGGGGGCAGGATGAGGGAGGTGTAAATTTAGATACATAAACTGAGTTGGAAAGAAAAAAATTGCAATTGTATGTATTTTCTTTTCTTGTTTTCCGCTTCATTACAGGATTTCTTTTCGTTTTTCTTTATTCGGATTTTTTGGTTTATGTAGACGGGTAAAGAAGAGAGAGGTCCTTATAAATGTGGAGTGGAAGGATGGAAACTTTATCTTGTCTTGGAATAAAGTCTGCTGATGGCTATTGCATTTTAAAGTGACATATCAAATGACAATCTGATGAATACCACGCTAGAGATTACCAATTATTCCACAAATCTTAGAACGGTACTGAGCCCTCTAGGATCTACCTGAAGTTAAAAAATGAAATATGGACAAGTGCTACCTCTAAAGTTTGCAAGGAATAGGATCCATGGCCAGTAAGTCAAATACGATCTTCGAAAAGAACCTGAGATTAATTACTTCCAAGTTGAAAATTGAATAAAATTACAAATTTTCACTGGAACTTAAACCCAGGAAACAAAGAATTGAAGAGAATACATCAACTATAAAAGAAAATTCAGTACTTCTCAGAAAAATTTCCTATAAATCAATGTTGATTTGGGTGCTGTGGTTGCTGATAAAAATCGTTGCTACCATTTCCAACTCTACAGGTTGTATCATCAGATAAATAAGAATTTGTGAGCTCACTTTTTACATTCCCTACATCTACGCAGCCCGTCCCATGTATAAAGTTGTTTCCCATGCATTCAGACTTATGCCATGGAGGCCCTTTCCGTTTCTGCTGTCTGAAGTATTTCTTACCCAAATCATAGGATTCCCTTGTTCTTTTTAATGTCTGTTGGATGTTAGTACCTGGAATGTCAGTATCTGGTTGGTTACTACCAGTCGTGCTAGGAATATTTCCGTCAGGATAACTGCTAGCGGGTCGATGGCTGCCCTGTTGCCTTTCCTCTGCATCTTCATTACTTCCAATGGAGTTAGCAGTGCAAGCAGGTGCAGTGTCTTTCCTGTCAGGGGGACATGGAGGCAAAGGTGGGAAAGGATGGAAAGGCACTCCTGGAGCAACTACCCAACTCCCTTCACCCTGCAGTGCTCCAAACTGCTGCAAAACTGGCAACGGAATTCCATATGACACGGGCAAGCGGGAAATAAATCTCTTTTGGGGATGAGCAGTAATCACATCAGAACACTGCAACTGACAAAATTTTGGCTGATCGAAATCAGTAGCAGTTGATGGGGCAGTTGATGAAACCAAAGATGCATCAGGAAGAGATGAGAACCCTGGTGGAACATCATCCTGAGAACTATGCCTTCCACTGTCAACATTAATGGCCTCACCCTTGCAAACATTGTCGTGGCATTCTCTATCCCATCTGCTCATCCTGTCTACCTGATCTGGTACCGATTCAACTAAAACAGGTAATGCACTATATTCAGGTTTCTTCGGTGACCGCGAGTCAATTTTCTGTGTCTCTGCTGGCTGATCCCAGCGGCTTTTACGCTTTCGGATTTTGGTACCATTGGTTTGGCAAGTGCCTGAAGAGGATGAGGAACAACCCTCACGGGCAGCAGTATCCACTGAAGGTGTTGAAACCACCGATTGCATAGCACAACTATTAGCTTCAGCAGGTCTTATGGCCTGGTCACGCCAATGATTGTGTGATGCAGAAACCCTGTTAGAGTCCAAACTCCTGTGAAAATCCATCCTGCCCTCATCCTTGTCCCTGTAGCTAAGTTTTCTAACAGGTTTAGGAATCCATTTGTCTCGAAAATTTCGGGCTATTTGATGGACCTGTAATGCAGGTTAAACTAATTAAAAATCAACTATTCACAAGTAGCCATGCAAGAAAAAAGAGAGTATGGTCCATAACTAACATATACAGAAGCTTTACAATTAACTGATAACCAGTCGCTCCTCTCAAGCATACCATGTTATCTCAAATAACAAAGCAAAAAACCATGTTATTTCAACTCAAAGTATGAACATTAAGATACCTGTTTGTCATCATGCTCTGTCAATGACAGTATTGACTCTCTAAAGCTGCACGAGAAAGCATAATTTTCAGGATAAGGGAACAAAGAAAGACAAAAGAACATTTTCAACAAACAAAATGCAGCTGTGTTCTCTAACCTCTCCCTTCCAGCGCATGGAGGACCTCCATAGATATGTTCCAGTGTAAGTATCTCCCTCATTGCTAAATACTCTAAAACCTGCAGAAGTAGCAGTAGTCTATTTATTTTCAAGTTCTAATAAGTAACGCCTTATCAACATAATATGAAGGTTTAATTACCAGCTTAACATCAACTCCGAGCCAAACCTAACTGCAACCTTTTTCTGTTCTTTAAAGAATGAACTATTCAGATAGTATCATGCTTAGTTAAGGGTTAACTCCATTGCCATCATAAATTTATTTAATAATTTCTTCTATGGCTATAGTTAGACGTATGCACATACAACTCATATAATTGTATGCAGTAATTGTCTCAAATAGACTTTAATTATTCAAGATATAGTTGATAAGAAATATATATCAAATCGATCTCGAGAGCTGGTAGGAAACACTAAAGGCTTGTTTGGTGTGCTGGATAGGATGAGATAAGGAGAAAAATTATGTATAATTTGTAGTAAGGTTTGTATTATTTATATAAAATTGAATTGTCAAATGGATTAATCATCCTATTTGTGTAGGATGATTAATCCTCTCCACAATGCAAACCTATGTAAATAAATCATACTACAAAACAAACATAATTTTTCCCATCATCTTATCTCATCCTATCATGTGCACCAACCGTACCCTACATATGTAAAATTAAATGCTTATATAGGTACAAATGCACATATATAGTATCTTTCTATTGAATCTTATGTGAACAGAAGGTAGATACAAACTATACAAGAAAGCATTCTACTGCCCCCGAATATTCTATTTTCACTCCTACATCAAGGAACTTTGTCCTGGGTGCGCCGTTTATCTACCCAAATATTTGAGCAGCTTAAGTAATATTCTCGCTCTTAAATGAAGGCAAAGATTATACAGAAAAGACCAAAATTCTTCAACACAGGTAGTGGAAACTTAAAAGATGATCTAACTGCACTATAACTGACTAACCAGCCAGCATGTTTTCATCACTCAATTTAGAATTACAGGTGAAACTTTCCACTACCAAATTATTTCTTTTTTTCCTTTCAACACACTGGTGAAGTATTTTCATGATTTTATTAAGCAGTAAAATGAAGCTGATTTGAGGACTATTCTTGAACCAAAATGAAAGAAGCAGTTAACACTTAATCCAAGAAAATGAATGTTTTCCTCAATATTCATTTTCTTCTCCTAACAGGGAAAAGGGTAGTATGATTCCCCCGTCTTTTTGACACACATGCAGTTCAAATACTATGATATACTTTGTATTTCCAAGAATTGATGTCTACATGACAGACAAATTAACATATATGATTATACACAATCCCAGCAAATTATAATGGAACATGGTTTCAAGCAATGCACCTTTAGAAGCTTCCGAAGAATTGGAATCTTTTTGAACTCCCTTCTGTATTTCTTCATCATGTTGTGTAGCATCTGCAAACCTAAAAAGCAAAGAAACAGCCATTTATTTGCATGTAATGGGGGGAAAAACTGCAGCAAATGTATTCAACATTGACTGTTAGGTGGTAAAAGATAGGAAATAGCACCATTCTTGTTAATTATATCAGTCAGCACAACTCGTGATTTTGTTTTTAAAAGCGCATCAAGAATCATTGAAAGCTCTCGATTGCTGCACAATAAGAAAGACAGAATCAGCAATTGGAAGCTTATATAGCGAAAGCACAAAATATAATGTTCTTAAGGATAATTGAACAGAAAGTAAACTGACCTTTGAATTGCTTCACCATTGCCACTATCACCAGAAGTTGCTGTTAGGAGCAGAAGCTTCAAGTACCCTTTAGAAGCATCCTGTCACAAACTAAAATACTAAGAAATATGATCTGGTGTAAAAATAATTAACATCTCATCATGATTTTAAAAGATCCCAAAGCACACAACTAGCTAGAAATCACCAAAAAAAAAAAAAAGGAAGAAGATAAAAAGGAATATCTGCTAAATCTAAAAATTTACTAAGTACATAATGTTAAACCAATAACCTTTCGTTTAGTTATGCCCCCATCAGAATCCAGCAACTCATTAAGTTTCTCCTCCACTGCATGCATCCAAATGCATGTATCAGTATGATTATTAAAAAAAAAAAACACACACACAAAGCAGTCTCATTCTAAGATAAGAGGATTCCTAACCTGCTTCAAAACGGCAATTACTAGAATTTTCGAACAACCTTTTGGGCTTGACAGAAGGCACTTGAGATTTGTTGGACGTTATCTGAACCTTATTTCCATTCAGAGAATCACTACTAATTTTCCCCCTCTTAAAAGAGCCAGATGAACACGAACGAGAAGTCTTCATCAGGGGGCGTGATTTTGGAAGAACATGTTTGCTTTCTGGAGTATTAGACTTTGACTTCTTATGCGCATTGACCATGTCAGAAGATAGTTTGTTGTCTAAAATATTTAGAGAAGTATCTAATTTCTGAGAGGAACATGAGGTTTTGTTCATAGCCTTCTTTTCCATGGCACTATCTGGCTCAACACCAGCCATAGCTTTAGAGAGAGCAGTCATAGGTGAAACTTCTTCTGGTTGATTGGATAATTGGAAGCTTCCCTTCAAATCTTCGGTTTTCAATTGAGATGTGGCTGAAGCAGAATGGTTCACAGAGTACTCAGCAGATTCTGGCATATTCTCCAATTTAAAAACACCATCAGTTATTACACTCTCCACAGATTGCATTTCTGCAGCATCAATGGAACTAGATCTAGATGTAATATTGACAGAACCATTCCATGTTTCACCATCTTCAAGCATCATGGGTTCAGGAGATTCTTCATCTGAATCATCATGAACAATTACTTCTGCACTAAGTGGATCACCACCTATATAACCTCGGCAATGAGGTGAACCACAATGACATTTTTTAGCAGCAGCTCCAAATACCCTCACATAATTGTAGTCAAATGTCACCTCTTCACCCTGAAAAATGAATCAGGCTTATATAATATAAAAAAAAAAATTCTTATTTCTCATGTATGTAATCAAATAAGCACTGATGGAGGCATATGAGATCAGATCAGATTTAATCAAAATATTGCATCCTTATGCTTGCTTCTGCTTTGATTTCTTTAATTTTAGCCAATGTACAGCAACATCTCTCACTTTTTCTCTGCAGTTTATTCTTCACTACGCAGAATAGAGGTTTTCAAACCTAACATACTTTTTTCTTTTTCCACCTTCAGCCTACCTTCATTTTCAACCTCCATTCTGCTGTTCACTTTCCAGCTTTTCCTTAATTTATCAGATAAGGATGGTGAACACGTAAGCTCCCACAATGAATTTCAGAATCTCAAATATCAACTTAAAATGAATTCAATAGATCAGTAAAGCACCAAATATGATGTTTAGGTTGCATGCATGACACAAACCATAAAAAGAGAAGTAATTATCAGATTCCAAAAAACAGCTACGCTTGACATCGATAACATACTGTGCAATCACGCATACCTTCTTTATATCCCTCAATGCAAATAGTCCAATACAAATTTCTCCATTGACCATCCACTGCCCATGTAAAAGGAAAAAAATGTAAACAAAACTGAAATGAACACATTCACATAACTTAGTTTGAGAAGCAAACTTCAGTAAAACAAGACATCTATGTTCATATTGAGGGGACGTAGACAGTGAAAATGTCAAACATATCTCTTTTGGTGGAATCATGTTTGCCTGATATCAGGCAATAGAGAAAGCTACACATAGGTCAATAGGGTGGAAACGACAAATAAAAGCAGCAGATTTTATTGCAAGCTTGTAATCTGCATTTGAAATTAATAATTTTTCGTATATTATTATTTTATTCACATTTTTAAAAGATTTTGAAGCCCATGGTTGCTGACAAAGTATAAAAGGGCAAACGATGGAAAGCAGATTAGGCGAATTACATTCTAATAGAAAATTAGTGATGGAAACCCCCAAAATCAACTTATACACATAGTTTTTTAAGAGTCCATATATTAGAGATATCATTGGAATTACAAAGGATGAGGGAGGGAGACATTCAACCGAAATATTATGTTCTTCTGCTATCTTTGCAATCACAATAATAAGCACATTAAAAGAATCCCATGCACTTTTATTTTTACCAAAAATGAATCTTAGTTTCTAATTAACGGAAAAGATATTAAAAAGCTCATACGACTAATCACCTTTTCAGTACGACAATTGGGATCACAACTATGGTTGATGAAGCGCCCCAAATTTCCTTTCACACATGCATCTATCACCTGGAAGACGTGAAAAACATCCATGAAACTAAAGCATCAAAGTATAAATTGGCAGGGAAAAATGATAAAACACTGTAGATTTTAATAACATACAAAAGAAACCATGAAAATCACAGAAGGATTATTCAGGACAAATGGTACAAGTCTTTTGTAAAGATGGAATTGCAAAGGTAAAACAAGTGTGAAGTGAAAAACAAAATCTATAAGTAGCCAAGGAAACCTCCTGTCTCTTCTCTGGAGTATGTCCACTGATAAAAGGTTTAACCATGAAAAATGAATACAACACACCAGGTAAATAAGAATTAAAAAACTATGTTTGTCATATATATGCACATGCAATTACTAATTGCTAAATAGTTAAATTAACTAACTAAAAAAATGCAGGCAAAAAATAAAAGCAATCTTTATCACTAGCTATGGCCTATTTTACTATCATATGCTATTCGATAGTCATATGATAGTCATATTGTGTTTGTAAAATACAATTAACACTAAACAGGCTAAAGGCAATATCCAAACCTCACTGCCATTCAATGTCATGAAATAGAAATGCCTCTGACCCCTAAGAGCGTACTCCTTTTGCCGAGCCTCATAAGCTTGCATATCAAGCACCTGATGAACCAGATAACCAAAGTACCAATGATAAATATACAAATATATATTTTTCTAGGAACAAGGTTCTGGGAATAATTTCATATATATATATCATATGCAAGCTAAACCAAAAAAATGTGAATTTTGGATCAGTTACGAGTAGCCTTCAACGAATGTGACTTTTGCATGCAGGACAAGCATGAACTGTCAGACAAGTATGACAGGAATTCGCTAACTTGCTTGGTGTACTACAAGGATTGGAAAATGCCTAGCACAAAAAACGCAACAGTCGAAATACTAACTTAGCACTCTTAAAATAAACGAGGGCTCACACATCCACCCAACTTTTATGCTTAATTCCCATTGTTAAGAATGTTTACAAGAAAAAGACCTCGCTCACTGCCAAAGACAATGCATACATTATCTTAACTAATTAGTGAAGCTCAATCTGCTAGCCATGACACAGCAGAACAATGCCTTAAACATGCTTATTACGCCAATCCATTTGACAAAATATTTGGTGCTTTTGCCTGAAAAGTAGAGCAATGAGTGGAAGCCTCAAGAACAGTCTTCATTATGACTGGTTCACCTGAAGGCACGATTTACTTGAAAAAAATACAAAATGTAACCTAATTTGTTCATTATTCGGATGACTTAATTCCAACAAGTCAGTTAGGAACGAACAAGCATAAGCATAACAGAAGAAAATCTTAGGTTACCTCTCCAACGTATTCAATAAGGAACTGGCCAGCAGATATACTCTCAAGCATTCTCAGCCCAAAACCTTTCTTACCACATTTGTCCCACTTCATATTTGCATATTTGCGTTTCTGGAACTGCAACATAGACGTTTGAAATAAAATAACAATCTCCTAAAAAAACAAAAAAAAAATCCTTCCAGACACACACACACACAAAAGAAACTTTATACTGCATAAATATTGACACTGTCATCTACTAAAAACGTTGGTAGAACCTGTTGATTTGAACAAAGGTCTCCGGATGGACAGGTGCCTTGAACGCATTCAATGTTCAGCATTCGATTTAGGCATTCATCCCCACAACCAAGCTTACCATCTGGAGGTCGTTTGCAATGGCAAACCATTATCTGCTTAGAGTTAACTAAAATGTTAATTGCCAGAAAAATGAGTGAACGTAACCAGATAAAAGTTCATTTGAGCAATTCTTTTATTCTGCTTTAATGAAAGCTTATATACCAATATTTATGTCACCTTGAAAGATAACTAAAGCAAAGACAAAAAAATGCCAGTAAACTTAGCAGATAAAGTTTGTTTGCATTGTACTCTAGACAGGAGATCAAAATTCTAGCTTCACCAAAGGCTTGGGAGGGGAGATTATGTAATGGAAAAAATCTACCTCATTTGTGCAGCCTAGACATCAAAATAGAACAGGTGAAGGTGTTAAAGCAATTAATACACACAGAATGGAGAAAATAGGTTTGGGAGAGCTTCCCCTCGTTTGGGGTCCAACGCAGCTCAACTTCTGATTAGTCGGGACCCAATGTGGTCACCGGATACCAGTCGGTTTATACCGAAAAGAGTAAATATTCCCCATGGGGCAAATCCCCTTAGAAAAAGGAAGAAGAAGAAGGAATAGAGGAGCCCAAGACTGAGATTAATCACTTCCCCAGTAAATAAAAACTACGTTAACAACTATCACAAGCCTTTCCTATGTCTGCATAAATTCTTTGGGACAAAGAAAAGGTAAAACAAAACAAGATTTAGAAGATCTAAAACGGGTTATTTGCGCCCAGATAAACTCAACTGCATGTAACTGAGACTTTTCCTATATTATCTCTGTGCTGCATTCCTTTGAATCATGTCAAAGATCATTAGAAGTTCTTCCGCTAAATGTTAAAAGCAAAATGTTTCATCTTACAGTGCAACCTATTTTTTCAAATTCAGTTCTTAGAGGAAATCTCTAATCATGCTAAGCATTAGCATTAAACAAAAAGGATTTACTATACTAAAAAAAAAGAAAAATCCACCAACAGCCACATCGTCTGTTGGTAGAATGCTGGACTCTTAGTTCCAGAGGCCAGGGTTTGATGCCAGGCAGCCCCAAGTACCAATAAGAAAATCAAGGAAAAATCCAGCTGCAGATTAAATAACATATAACTTCAATAAAATCAAGTTAGGTTTAGACCTCATCAATGGTTTGAGTTTTGCGGCTACGGTGCAAAAATTGATTACAATCAATACGCCAAAAATGTGATGGTGGTGACACTGCAATAAATTGGACAGTGTTAAAAATTGAAATATCAAAAAGCGAATGGAGAGGGAGAATTATTACACTAAACAAACAACATTTCCATCTACATGCAGTTTGGCTCTCAAAAGCAGAAACTATACCTGTCGTACATTTACTTTCAAATCCCTTCTCCAGTTCCATATAATTTAAACCGTCACACCCATCTTCCTCAGCGTCTGATATGCCCAACTCTGCATTAATATCTGCATTGGACTTCTCTTGAGGAATAGAGCAATCAGCAAATGCTTTATCCACATTATCCCCACAGATCCTTCCAAGTAAATGACAAAACAAATGCCAATTAAGACATCAGACTGCCTATCTCAGTCCAACAGGATAAAAACCACCAATGCCTCAGAAGATAGAAAAAAAGCATGAGGAAAGAGAAAGAGAGGACATTTTTTTTATGTATCTAAACTAACGCTGTTGTAAGAGGTATGAAGATTTACAAAATGAAAACACATTTGAATTTGGCAAACATATTATACAACATATATAAGCCAGAAGAAAAAACATCTTATCAGATAGTAAGATACCACATTTATGAAGACTAAGATCATTAGAACAAAACTAAATTGTGTTTCTGCAAGTTGGTGGAATAGGCCAAGGTGATATGCAACAGCCCACAAGACATACAGGTCAACTAGTCTTCTATGCAAAAAAGGAATCCCAAACACATAAAGAAGACTCGGCGGACTTAGCACAAACAGGATAAAGGCATTCATTCTCACATGACTTCCACCATTAAACCTTTTAGAAGGTTGTAGAAATTCTAGGAGAGGGCCAATCACTTCCATTACAAATGGCCCAAAGGTAAAATCTGACTACACAGTGGGTAGACCTCTGCAAAGTACACAGTAATGGTTCTTATCCCATTTTTATTTCAAAAGGGAAAAAGAATGCACTAATCATAGATGTTAAGATCATCCTAATTTAGCTTGACTAAAGTCCCACTTGTTCTGGCAATTAAGAAAAGTTGAATGCAAGGTGCTTGCTAAAGAAAGTGAAGAAATAAAACACGTCACTTTGTAGAAGAGATGTGGAAATATGACTTATGGTCTTTCTATTGACAGGAAAGAAAATGAAAGTTTAAAAAAAGAGTAAACTGAAAATATTCACCATATCCCATCATTCACATAGCTACTAATAAAAAGCAAAATCTAACTTGTTTATTCATCAAACAAGACACCTCCTAAGTGGCCAAGATATCTTTAGGTCCAGCATGAAAAGGAGATGCTGCACCAGAGAATTCAGATGCAAGTTATGTCTTTAAACTGCTAAAGAACTACATCTATCCATTAAAATCTAGACTATTATGCAAAATGTGGATCTTTTACTATTCTTTACAGTCCAATAAAAACAGAAGGACATAGAGAGCCAACCCTGAACAACTTCTCATATACACTACAAGTTGTTCCATCTAAGAGGATGATATGATCATTGACCAATATCAAAACCTAAACACTCAATAGGTTATATATAGTATTTAATTCTGTGTGAACTACTAAATAAACCATTAAGTAATTATTCTTCCTAAAGGAAAAATCATTGCACAATGCCCTTCTCTCCCTCATTTCAGTCAATAAAATATAAACTGAAAAGAGCAAAAGAGGATTAAAGGCAGAAAAGCAAAAGAAGGCATTGCTGGACATGACTGCATGTAAATTCGGAACCCATTTGTGTTACATATAAGCGGTAACATTCAACAGTTGGAGAATGAAACTTGGGAGGCCAACAATCTTATCAGTTACTGTAACACCCTAAAACAGGTATATACTCTACCCAGCAATTTCTATACACTCACTAAACCAGAGAAGTGACATAGCCGCAAAGCCTAATCAGGGTGGAAGCAACATCCCATTCCTAATTTTGTAGATGCCAAAACTAGGATGAGAAAAGCAAAAATCGGGTGATCAAACACAGCAAGATCCAAAGAGACTGAAGATATTTGATCATTTCACTTTATATAATCTCTACATAAAATAATAAGTGATCATTCCTACATCAAATCACAGAGAATAAGTGTTCTTTCCTACATCAAATATGTGTTTTGACAAGGTAACAGGTCTTAACAATTTAAAGCCAAAATACACATGGAAAAGACACACAAATGACAACTTTCATATAAATAGCATATCTAGATGATAAAGAGAGGTATGACTGATAGTATACCAACGGCATGAATCATCAATTGATTTTACAAGGGCAACTGGGATTCGCCGCCATTTATGACAGTCATCGCAACGCACCCAAGCATCATCAGTCTGGGTATACTGCTCCATGATACCATTTGATACAAGGTCAACATTACTCCTTTCTGCAGATGCAACACTGTTGCTGGTGTTTGACTTCTCAATATCATCTGAAATGCAATTTCCCGCATCAGCAACTGTTAAATAACAAAAATCTCCAATTTCTCCTATTCTGATAATTTTATTCCATTGGCAATGACAAATAACACATGAATATATTGAAGAGATAAATATGGTAATAGTAAAATGAGAAAAAAAGAGAAGGGCAGAAACAATTATGCATGTCTTCATTGTTCCAGTACCTGTTAGTTGGTGCCTTCCTCCACTAGCCGCAATCTCTTCATCAGACCCTTTCTCCTCTACTTTGCTCTTACTAACTGACTTCAGTTCATCTCCCCCCTGTTTGCAAGCTTTTCCTTTCCTGCTCCTTGCTGAAGTAGAAGCTTTGGACTTTCCCTTGCTCACTCCCTGAGATTTTGAACTATTGGAAAGTTGATTCCGCTTGCATTTAGAGGAAGACAATTTCTTAGTTTTCTTTGTATCAGGAGCATCAGGACTGCAACATACTTTAGCATCAATATTAATTTCCACCCCCATGGCATCTTCAGAGACTCCAAATCCATTATCTCTTAAAGAATTTGCAGCAGTGGCTGAAGTAAGGGCCTCGCTAGAGCAAAATCCATCACCTGCTGTTTTTTGTCTGCCTCTGCAATTCTTTGATGATTTAGGTTTCCTTACATTGGCTGCACCCAGTGATCTATGATTAACCTTCTTTCCCCTCTTGCTACTCTTATTACTCTTAACACCATCAGGAAAAGCAAGAGCTCCAGTAGTCTTCATAACATTATGAGGCGACTCTTCTTGATGTATTGAACCAACTTGGGCATCAGGAAATAAATTGATTACTTCAGAATCCGGTGAAGTTCCTGGATCCATATACTTGTTCTCTACTGCTTCTCCAGACACTTCAGCTACAGTATCAGACAGACTTAGAATGTGATTATCTGCTGCATCTACAGCAGACTTTTCTAGATTTTCGCCACTCACCACAACCTCATTCGCTAATTTTAGATCTATAATAGAAGCATCTGAGTATGTCTTCACCTTTTCTAGTTCCTTCCCAGACTCGAACTGCCTTTCAGTTCCCAATTGCGCTACTTTATCTTCAACACCATGGGCCAATTTTGGAAATTGTAAACTGGTTTCCTTCCCATAATTACTTAAAGAAGTATTAACAGATACTGACGGATCAACTACTTCAACAATCACATTACTCAGGTTACTTGAAGCAGCTTCCTTGCCCACTTTAATCTTCAAACGTAGGCAACTTGTTGTAGTGTTACTTATCCCACTTGACCCTTTTCTGTTTTTTGCAGCCTGATTTTTGCTTCGTTTCCCACTTCCTCGGGAACACCCAGCTCTAGATGGTTCTTGATTCCGCACTTCATTACCCTCAGGCCCATGAGACTGCTCAAGAAATTGTGTAATATTACCAAACAATCCCCAGATAGAAGAACGAGCTGGTTTGGATGAACAGCTTCTCTTCCTTCTTGAAGCTTCAAAAATACAGTCAATACTTTCATGTGAGTGAGGCAGTTTTGTCTTCCTGCGGTTCCTAGCAACCCTCTTCACCGGAGTCTTTCGGCTTGATTTACTTTTTCGGCTGCCCCTTCCAGAAGAGGAAGATGTGGTAGGATGATGTTTAGTTTCTGAAACACAATCAGCCCTGACAACATCCTTTCCTTCATTTTCTCTTTGTCCAGAACATTCAATTGAACTGCTAGAACTGACTGCAGCACAAGCATCCTTTGCCAAAGGATCTGGTGTATCCAACCTCTCAGACAAGCCATTTTCAACAACATCAGGGTGCTGACATGGCAAAGAAGCTGATTTATCACTGAAACAGATTGCATCTCGCTCAAAAGAATCCTCCTTGGAATTGGAGGCATTTTCTCCAGTATTTATGATTTCACTGGAAGTCTCAACCTTTGTACCTGCAGTAACATCAGTCCTCTCCTTAAAAACCTCGGCAGCACAATCTCCTGATAAATCATTAACATTCATAGTGTCAGTTTGTACATTCTGCTGTGTTCCCAATGATTCAGCCCCAGGTAACGTTTCCAATGTACTTAGGGAATCCTTTGAAGCCAATGACTTGATGCATATATCATCATTACTTTTAGTTTCCACAGGTTTAGTAAAACTCTCCAACGAGAGATCAGTGCTACACATATCATCGTTCTGGTTATGGCAGCCACAACTACTCACTGAATCACCTGTATGTTGCAAATTGGAAAGTGTACCGTTGCAACCTGAAGCTGATATCTGGCTGCACATATCAGATTCTAACATGGATGAACCACCACCTTTCCCATTCAAAGCAGGACCTTTGACACCATTACTCGCAGTCAGATCGTTTTGTTGGGGACATTTACCCCTGCAATCAGTAATGGCCATTGATTCTGAAGGCAAGCTACCATACTGGACAGATGGCATTTGGTTGCAAATTTTATTCTCAACCTCAGCTAATATATCTTGTTTTTCATCCATAGCTACCTCCCCAGAGAGAGAATAGATACACGGATCAGCCTTATTCCTGGGTTCATCAGCTACATTTATTAACTCCATGGGCAATTCAAATCTCTCTACAGGCAATATCTGATTCACACACTCTGTACCTGTCCCTTTCAGCATATTAATATTCCTCTCACGCATCTCCACTTCTTCCATAACCCCCTGCAAAGTAGAGCCACTGACACTCTCACCATCCTTCGGCTTATCCAGTTTAACACAATTTCTAGATGAATTAGTCACCGGTCTCAGTTCTGAAGGCATTTGACAGTCTTGTGAAGCATCATTCTCTGAGTCTTGATGATCAACTTGTCCCCGATTCTCAGTCAAACAAACCCTATCTTGATTGTCCAAACATTCTTTCAACATCAAACCGGCCATATTTTCATCATCACCATTCATCTGATTTTTACAATCTGCAGAAATATCCATGCAACTGCTCAAACAAGAAGTATTTTCAACCTGAGACCCTTGATTATTCAAGCATAAGAGATCGGTTTCTGAATCATGAACATCAATATTAACCTGAATTTGATTCAAACAAACCACATTATGACAATTCCTATCATCCATAAATTCCTTTGAACCAGAACAATCTACATTTTCACAGTGATTTTCATTTGAATTAGCTGTATTTTCACTTTCACCAATTAATACTTCTGGATCAGAACCATCTATATCTTCACCCTGGTTATCATTCAAACAATCCACACCATTATCACACCTATCACCCATAAACTCCTGTGGACCAGAACCATCCACATTCTCACACTGACTTTCAATCAAGCGAACCATGCTATCACCATCATTATCACCAACACCAACCAATTCCTTTTTGCCATTACCATCGACAATCTCACCCAGATTTTCAGTAGAGCAAGCCGTCCTATCGCCGCAACAATTACCCATCAACTCCCCTGAAAAAGAACAGTCCAAATTCTCACCTTGACTACCATTTAAGTAAAGAGCACTATCCCTGCCCCTATCACCCATCAATACCTTTGAAACATATCCATCCACACTATCACCCTGATTTTCTTCCAAATAACCCACACTATCATTGAAACTAGCACCTATCAATTCCTTTAAACCAGAATTATGCACACGTTCACCCTGACTATTACCCAAAGAACCTATGCTAGCACCACACATATCATCCGTCAATTCATTTGAACAATAACCATCCATATTTTCTTCCTGATTTTCTTTTAAAAGAACAGTGCCGTCACAACATTCATCAGCTACATTTTTTTCCTCACCCTTTCTTCTCTCTATGCAACCAGTGTCCCCACATCTTTCACAACCAGTGTATTCCCCTTCACAAGGTTCACCGGCACAATCCCCATTGGAATCAATTACAATGGGATCCCTCAGCTCAGGCACCAGGTTTCCCATTGACTCAGAGCATGAATATTGCTCCGCTGCAGCAACTTCATGCAAAGGTTCGTCAACCCAACTAGTATTCTCGCACGAACCCATCTCGTTCATTTCCAAAAAAATATCAACAATGCAGCAAACCCATTACTGCGAGCCCAAATAAAAGAAGTAATAAGGAAAAAAAACCGACCCAATAATGAAAATAAATTAATATCCCCTAAAACAATACAATGCACCCTCAAATTCACCGCCCACGAATCCCTACCTCCCTTTTCCTAACCGTAGCGTTCCCAACCAAACCTTTAAAAGAAAAAGATGAAAATGATACCCCAGCCAAGGCTCCCTCGGGGAGAAACTCAAAAAAAACCCTAGAATCCTTTCCACTGCACAATCGAAAAATCCCCTAATCTCAGAATCCAAAACACTAATGCAGATAGACAAACATAACTAGGAAGAAAACAATAATAAACGGATAATACATTGAAATAATTAACCCGAAATAGAACGACTTATGAACTAAAAACAATGGAGAAAGTTTTAAAAAAAATACCTGTTAGGGAGAAGAGGAAGCAGGCCGTTGAAGAAGGAAGAAAAGGTCCCTTTTATATTTTCAATTAACTTTTTTTAATTAAAATAGTTTCACTATTTTTTTAAAATATATATAAAACCGGTTGAGCGAGAAGGGGAGAGAGAGAGAGAGAGTTCGGTGGCGATGTGAACAGTTTATAGCACAAGAAAAAGCGAAAGAAAAAAAAAAAAGGAAATGGGCCACCGCCTTTGCTTTGTTGAAGGAAAAAGAAAAGGGCAGCGAGCGAGCGATGAGATAATTATTAAAATATCAATTTTGACCTTTCCTGCTGTCATTAGGTGACAACAATCTCTCTCCTCGGTTTGACTGGGACATCTTTGCTCTCTTCTCTCTGCGCGTCACACGTGTCATTTTCGTGGGTACTTTTGTCATTTTACACCGGAATCGCTTTTGCCTTGAAGTTTGATTTTTTTTCCTTTCTCTTTCTTTCTTTTTTTTTTTTTCAGTTTTTGTAGGGAAATTTGTACAATATATCATGTTAGGGGGAGAAAAAAAAAATTAGGAATTCACTTTCACAGCCACAGGAAATGGAAAAAAATTTCGAGTGTGGATTAAATTGAAGCATTAATAAAGGCTAGGGGCTAGAGTGGAGTTAGGACAAATGTATTTATAACTGATTATATACTTAAGTGGTAAAAATGAGAATGTATGTATGTGTATATATATAAAAAGATTCTAAATTTGAGGTCGTATATAACAAATGTTGATCGTGACTTTTACCTCAATAAGAGTGAGAAGATATATAAATTGTCGATTTAATGAAGTGTACTTTTGATTTTGATGAGGTTTTACATTTTCATGTTCTTTCGACCAAAATTAATTTTGGACCAATATGCAAAAAAATAAAATACTGTTGATTAAGAGAAAAAATATTTGAGTCGTATAGACCCCCTTGTACAACAATTATAGAAAAAAAAAAAAGGAAAATTTGTGGAGTAACATGACATGAACCATCCATCACGCATGGTATGAGATATCTGTCTTTCCCCACGGTACAAACTTTTTTATATCTAAAGTACTACAAATAAAAAATTTGCCAGAAAGGAAATAAGTTTTGGCAATGTAATTGTTTTATTGCTATAGAATAATTGTTACATATTAGATTGGTATAGAATCTAACTAAAAAATTGGTGTGCGAGAAGAATAAAGGATAAGGTGGCACTTTAGGTTGCATGTAACACATGTTGGAGGAATGTTTAATTTTCAAATTAAAATTAAAAAAATTTTAAGGCATATTTAGAAAATTTATAAGTTTTTATATTATACGTTAAACCCTAAACTCTAAAATCCTAAATAGTAAATCTTAAAATCTAACATAATACAAAAAGTTTAATTAAAGAAATTTATAATTTAATTTCATGTAAAAAATAAAAACTATAAAATATTATCAATTAACTAATAAATAAAATTATATATCCAATATATATATAATTTAAAATATTGATTAACTAATAGATAAAAATATATTTTAAAACAAAATATAAAAATTAGACAAAACTAAAAAAAGAAATAAAGAAATAAAAACTTAAAAATCATAAAAATAAAGAAAAGAAAAGAAAGTAAAAATGTAAAAAACTAAGAAAAAATCACAGCAAAGGATGACTTGACACTCCCAGTTAAATCTTTATTTTTATTGTAGTTTTATAAATACTAGTTTTTCCGTTCACGTGTGATGTACGTGATCCAACTCGTTCTTAATAATTTTCATTTTTATTAAGCATTTTTTTTTTGAAATTTCCAAGCTCTAAATGTAAATTTAATAGAAAAATGATACAATATCATTTAACATGATAGCTTGGATTTTGGTGCCCTGTAAATTTTTAAAAAAATGTTAAATATAAAACATAAATATAAATTTTAAATGTAAAGTACAATATTAAATAAAATATAATTATGCACATGTCAATTTACCCTCCTCGTCCACAAAAATCAATTTCATGAATTGTCCGCGACCTTTGTTATTTGAATAAGTCTCCAAGTTCTCTTTTCAAAATAGCATAACGTTTATGGTCCAATTGGCACGCCCCGACCAACCCAGGGTCGGCCACGTGGCAACCGCCGCGCTGCCTCGAAGTACATGCCGGCCGGTCAACCACCAGAAGTACCGTAAGGCATTGAAATGGATACCATCGCTGCAAAACAACTGAAACTTTAATTAAAAATCTTTTTAATAAAATATTAATCTTTAAGGTAGTATCAGTGGATTAAATTTAAAGAATACCTACGCAACGGAAACTGTTAAGCCTAAGCCACCGACGTCTACTAGTGAGCCTCCTTTCTATTGGCTGACTCCGTACGCAAAGCTGCATCCATCTACATTGGATACAGGTGAGTGACAGAGGTTTAATAAATCTCCATCTGGGTTAGGGAAAACAGGGTAATCGAAAATGTAATAAAACAAATAAAATAAATTAAATTAAAAACTTTGTTTTCAACACTTCCTGTATCAAATTCTTCAAATGAGAACTTGATTTTCTTTTAAAAAGCTTTAAAATAATTTATAATTAAAACGGGCTGGCATCTAATACTCTGAAGGCACGACTGACCGGTCGTATGCCTTACTGCACCGAGGGCTATCTCTTTCTTCTTTAAAAACATTTTCTCATTTTCTCATTTTCTCATTTTATCATTTTCTCTTTCTCTAGCCCGTTCCCTCGGTGGTAGCCAGCTGTGGTGGAACACAGCTCTAGAGCCCTAGCGAGCTTCCCTACGCGCCTCTCCCAGGGTCTTGTCTCACTGTGCCCCTTGACAGGCGATCCACGGCTGAGAATCTAGCATGCTTTCTCCAACTCGGTCCACGCTGCCGCATATATTGGAGCCCGATGAGCCACTCAATTACTTATCTCTCGTCTCGCATCCCAGCCATATATTTATCATATATAAATATATATATATTCAAAGCATTTATGTTTAAAACATTTAAACACACACAAATCTTTAGATTTTCAAATCATCCCACCCTCTAAGTGGGTGTATCACAAAATAAAAAGTGTGTGTCGTGGATTACTCTTATCCCAAAACAGTTGTAAAACCTTTTTAAAACAATTTATATTTTGAAAACCTTTTAAAACATTTTGTCCCTAGTGGCTAAACACTGAAAACAGGGTCACTCACAGTGATGGGAGATTCGTATACTCCCAAGTACTCCATGTAGTTTTAACCTCCGGTGCATCGCCATATTCGATTATTCGGAGCCCTAGTACACGGAAATACGTTAGCATTCATAATTACATTTATGAATGCACCTACGAGGCTCTAGCATGACCTAAGATGATGTTTGAATGTGATTCGGAAGGCTCGGAAGTGTTTCGGATCGATTTGGGGTCAATTAGGGTTTCGAGGGGTGAAATGACCATTTTACCCCTAGAGGGCAAGACTGGCACCGGATCTGAAGTGAACCGGCGTCGGTTCTCTTCGACCACAAGGTCGACCGCCGACGTGCAGAAACGGCGCCTGTTCTACATAGATCCGGCGCCGGATCTGTTTTGGGTTTCTAACCCGAGAATTCTTCAATTTTTCTCTTAGCTCGAAAACCAATGCAATCGTCCACCAATTTAGCTACAATTTCAGATGCATATATCTTAATGCATCCACGACACGTTTACCGAAAGAAAAAAGAGAATCACAAACTCAAAGTTCCTAGATCTCGATTTTAAACTAAAAATTTAACTAAAAAGCTAAACTAACTTTGAGCTTGGATCCCTCCTAAACCAATGCATGGAAATACGTGCAAACTTAGAAAAACGTAGATCGATGTGAGTATAATAACATACTAGAAACTTACCTTGTTCTGCCGGCTGGTTTATCCGGATCTGCCAATTGTCCAAAATGCCTCCGTTTGGCTCCAGAGAGAAAAAGAAAAGAAAATGAAAGAAAAAGAAAAAGAGAAATGAGGAAAAGTTTCGGCTCACCCCTATTTATAGAGGAGTCTGACATCGGGTCTACTCGGGCCTCGGGTCAAACTTTTTTCCCTTTTTCAACTTTCTTTTATTTTCACCCGTTGGCTAAATCCTTTGCTTTCTTGTGCCAACGGGGCCCATAATAAATTTCTAGGGACTTATTTGGAGGTCTTTTTGGTATTTACTAATTCCCATGCACGGCTAATTACTTTATCTTCCAACTCCGTCTTATCTTAATTTGAACTTCTCTTCTGACTTGACACAGCCCGACCGACTTAGTGTTCAATTACAACGTCATCTTACACCGTTCCGTTCGTACGAAAAGGTCGTGCTAGGTCCGGGTGTGTCACCAATCTTGTTGCAAGATCTCTAATTCATCGATTTTGGATAACTTTAAATTTCCAGTAACAACAGTAGGTGGATTTGTAGGATCCGGAGTGATAGCGGTAGGTGAATCCGAAGTAACAGTGATAGGTGAATCCGTAGAAGATTTGATATTATTTCACATTTTTTGGAGGTTAAAAAATTTTAAAAATAAGTATAAGATGTATACTAATATTAATAAATAATTTCAAGATTTTAAAAAAAGTATGAAATATATCAATAGTGCTAAGCAATTAAAAATTAAAAATGTATGAAATACTTTCTCAAAAAAAAAAAGAAGAGTAACCCAGAAAAAGTTAAAAAATGTACAAAATATATATGAAAAAGAAAAGAAACCCAAAAAAAAAGATAAAAGAAAGAAGGAAAGAAAAGAAGATTAAGATTAAACATAATAATAACAATAAAGGCCTTTTATATTGATGAAATAACATATAGCCATATGTATAAACGTGACATCATTAGTTTTTATAGACCTTCAAAAGAAAAAAATACTCACGGAAAAGTAACCCAAAAATAGAAAAAAGAAAAAAGAAAAAAATCAGATTAAGATTAAACATGCCATCATTAGTTTTTTATAGACCTTTTACAAAAAAAAAGGTTACTCTACAAAACTGCAACGCATCCAAAAAACTTAGAGACGAAAAACAAACCGTACAATAATAATAAAGGAAGGAAAAGCAGAAGATAATATATGATTTTAATTTCAAAATTCGTACTTTATTTATAATATAGAGTTCTATCTTAAAATGAATTTTATGTATAAGAATAAGATTAAAATTAAAGTGCTCTTGAGTTTGATAAGATAAAGCTTTAAACTTGATATAAGATAAAGCCTTTAGTCTAATAAGATAAGCCATAGCAGAAAAAACTAGTTCAGGATGTAGAGTCCAAGATTTATTAAAATGAGATTGCATTTGAAAAAATGCTTCTTATAAGATTAAAAAAAGAACTATAATCAAAGAGATTATTTTGTAATCTACTGACGTTTCGATAGGTCAAAGAAAAAGATAATGTTAAGCCCAAAATATTTGGACTTCATTGGCAACCAATATTCTTCCTTCTTCAAGAAGGACACTGTTTTATTATTGGGCGTAACCCATATACAATCTGTTGCCTATGCCATTTTTGATATGTAGATAGCTGGCCCCATTTGTTAGTGGATATTAAGTGACATTTTAGAAATATGTTGAAAAAAATGGTATTTTAAGCCATTCAAAAGTTTTACAAGATTCGTACATTTATAGATATTATAGATTATAGATAGATTTTATAGATATAGTCATGTAAGGTCGTTGGAAAAGGATAAAAAATATACTGACCTTCACATTATTATAATTATTGTAATTATTATTACCTACAAAAAGGGAAAGATTAAATCACAAAATTATTAGGTAGGCTTAACATCATATCAAACTCAAAAAATAAAGATTACTCTTCTATTATGGGTCTGCTTGGTGTTATAATATACAGTAGATAACGTCTACCTTTTTTCTTCCTTGTTTAACCAAGCGTATCTTAATTCCCAAATTTATTGTCATCAAAGTAATCTCTTTTAGTTTGGAAGTGTAAAAGATAAAACTTTATTGACAAATGCACTCTTCATAAGATCGAACTAAATGTTAGCTATTTTAGAACATTCTTTCCTTTTAACGTGGCCTATTGAATTCAAGAAGAAATAATTAAATACACTCCTTGAACTCTTTTTAAAGAGAGATTTCAATGATTGCGACAATTGATTAACCATCCTCTCAAAAAAAGTTAACTATACTATTTTAAGAAAAAAATTTAATAAATGGTAATTACTCCAAAGAAAATTGATACATTTAATAGTATTTGTTATACCGGATTGGATTGAATAGAATAAGTGAAAAAAATTACATGTAATTTGTAATATAATTTTATAGTATTTACATAGATTTACATTGTGTGGTGAATTATTCATAAGATGAGATAATCACTTATATATATTTCTAGAATATTAAGTTATCCTATGAATAATCTTTCACACAATACAAATCTATGTCAATACTATAAAATCATATTACAAATTATATGTAATTTTCCTTCTCATCCTATCCAATTTAATCATGTGTAACAAACATACCCTTATACATATTACATATCAAATCTCATCCGTATTATTAATCCTATAAGGAATATATTCTAACAAGAAAAGAAAATTCCACAAATGAGGTCTTCATAATAATAAAGCCAATTATAAACTTTGTGGCTACGAGAACTTGAGCTTTGAGTTTCAAAAAATTTTGTATATTATGAAACACAAATGTCAAACACCATTTTGGTTGCAACTGAAAATTACACTTTCCCTTTTTTAATAATAAACTCACCGATTATTATTAAAAATTAGGTACATTAAGTACACCCTAACTAATTCGAAATCAAGTCACGCCGGACCTTAGAAAGAAAGAGCTCTCCGATTCTTATTTTTTTCATTCACAAAATTTGAACTCATATTTAAATGATATTGACCTCCTTCCACTCAACCAAACATACATTTCAAGAAAATTACACTTGCGACTCAAACTCCAAAATATGTACTAGTTTATATATATACACGAAGCAACAAGAAGCAACAAGATCTAACGAAAGTTATCCCATAGTGGTGGCCAACCAGACTAATAAAAGATTAGTCTTGAACTAAAGGTTTGGAGATACTTTGTTCAAATAAAAATAACAAGATCGAACAAAAGGCTACATATATATATATGTATAGAGAGAGAGAGAGAGAGAGAGAGAGAGGCCCCAGCCTTCAATTCAGGGTAGATCAAATAGTGACAGCCACAAATCTAGTTCATATATAGTACTACTAGTTGACAGGGATTAACTTATTACAAGCACTGTATCAGGTAAATTGAGTTTAATTAACATCATCACAATCCCTGGAAATATGCAGAAATTAAAAAAGTTACTACCATTACTATCAGAAACCAGAAACCAGTAGGGTAGAGAATAAATATTCAGGGGCTTGAGCTTCAGCTACAGCCTGGCTAGCTACCCAAATCTCCATGCATGCAATACAAATATGAGTTGTTACATCCTCTCCTGTAAGTTTGGCTGCATAGGCTGCACACGGAAGGCAAAAGGCATCTGCGGGTGGTACTCCCGGCCTCGTGGGTAACCGCGATCCATCTGCTCTCTTGCATTGTTCTCAAAAGCCATATGCTGTTGATTCTGCGAAACATATATAAAAACCATTCATGAAACTAAAATATTGATTAACAACCTAAATACATACGAGGGTGATTATTATAAGTAGATGAACAAAAGAACAATATTATTTAAGACTATCACTAAGTTAAGAGTACTTTAAAAATAACTTAATTAATTATCTTGGAAGATTTGCACAGAGATAAAGTCATAAAGAAGAGGAAGTAGGCCTTTGACTTTGACGCCCTTTACTGATCTAGCTAGTTCTAAGAATACTGTGCCCTGCTTAAGAAGAATTGTTTCCTTTATGCTTATGCTTCTTTTGAGATGATAACAAGCTATTGGTCATGCATGTGCCTACTCAAACAACATGCTGGAAAAATGAATATTGTGCTTGGGTTAGCTTCAGCTATTCAGCATAACATGACATTTGCACCGGTACCTCATTTGCAATATATATATATGGGGAAGCAAGATCAATTTTCAGAATGACCTTAGACATTTTCTGCCCCTCTCCCATCTAATTATACGGGAATTCTAGCTATATATTTCATTGATTTTCATTTTTTTTTTGGGTTTATTTCTTGGCTGCATATATATACACATGAACATTGAATGGTTTTCAAATAGGGGTGTTCCTTTATATATTCTTCTTGCCATTTTCATTACAGCTTTACATGCACAAATCTCCCACACCATGCATCACATCATCACTTATGATCCAAATTTCCCACTCGTGCTTAGAGAAAGAAAGAAAAAAGAAAGACTAGCCACAAACAATGTCAATACAGGGAGAGAAATGAATTAAACAGTGTTTCTGAACTTAGAAAAAGATAGGGCAAGAGGTAAAGGAGATCAAAAGTACCACAATGAAGTTGAGCTGCTTATTTTCATCCTCCAACATTTTTGTCTGAGAAAGATCCAAAAGGCAGAAGTTAGAAACATAATAGCAAATTCTGATTAATGAAGGAATATGTATAAAAAAAAGCAAGCAAATAATGGTAATCAAGATTAATTAAGGGCTAACTATAAATAATCACAAAAATACTGCTACTAATTAGTAATTACTATATGCGTACATTTTTCCTTGTTATTTCAAGAACGTCCGTCTGTAACAAAACAAAAGAAGAAAGAAATAAATTAGATTAATCCGAATATGATTATTTAGAGTCGTTGTTTAAGGGAAAAAGGAGAGCTAATTAATAATATAAGTTAACTAATACTGGCCTGTTTGGCACGAACACAGGCAAGGCCATTATCAAGGGCATCCTCTATGGCCATCAGCTCTTTGAACTGCAAAGATGTTATATCCTCCCCTCTTAAGTGCCTAAGGAAATTACTTAAAAACATAAGAAGACTAGAGAAACAAAGAAAGTGAACCAGAGAAATTAATTAACAAAGCCAAGAAAAGTGTACCTGAGTTCAATCTGCATGCTATCATTCTCTTTCTTGATTCTGTCTATTTCATTGCTAAGGTTCTATATGAGTTTTTGTTGTAAGGGAAAAAAAAAAAAACAAACCCATGTACTGTTAGTTTATCTTCACAAGAAAATCATGGCTATGTATACCTATACATGATCTTACACGATGGTATGTTGGTTAAATTTGTGCATTTGACTGAGAAACCCTAGAGCTACCATCATGAAAAAGGAAGATCTTACCTGGAGATCTGTTCAGGGAAAATCCTTTATTGCGGTTGTATGCCTTTAAAACTGAGTTCTATGTAGTTCTTTAAATTTTGCAAGGAAAAGGAAGGAGAAGAATAACATTTTATTACCAGATCTGTTGATAGATGTTACATTTCAGACAGTTTTTGTTCTCTTTTCTAATAAAAAGGCATAAAATATGTGCATGAGAGAGAAATAGCTAAAGGGACGGCATCAACTCATCCCATTTGTAGATCTGTTCAGAGAATTCATGGTTCAAGCTTTTATAATTTTTTTTAGCAATAACAAGAAGGTCATTTTCCTGGTACATGCAAGAGAAAAACCAGATGCCCTTAGCTAGGGTCACAATATAAATAGAAATAAAGATGAAAGAAAATCAAAGGGAAGACAGAATAATCAAAACCTACCTCATGTTTAGCATCCCACAACCTCTTTCCAGAAGTCTTGTGATAATTCTCCAAAATATCAACCAAACTTCACCATATATAGAAGAGAAAATTAATCATTTTTTTTTTTACAGGAAGAACAAAAGAGCAAAATCAACAAAAAAACAGTACAAGGATGAAGACAAGAGAAAATCCTTGTTATTAGAAGCAAAACCAAGAAAAAAAAGTTAAAGAAAAGTTGAGAAAAACAAGGGGAAAAAGCTTTATACTTAGTGGAAGGGCTGCAGTACTCATGCATCTTGCCAGAGCTGGCAAAGATAATAAGAGAAACTTTAGCATCACAAAGCACAGTAATCTCCTTAGCTTTCTTCATGATCCCATTTCTTCTCTTTGAATAAGTAACCTGCCTGTTGCTTGAGTTCTCAATCCTCTTGATCTCAATCTTGCCTCTCCCCATATCTCCTCTGATCTATTATGTCTCTTTTTTCTTTTTCCCTTTCTTTTTCTTCCAAAATGATGAAGAAAGGAGCAGATCAAAATGAATTTAAAGACAGAGAGAGAGGAAAACAACAGGGAAGCATGCTATTTCGGGTTTGGAGGATAGAGAACTTTCTAAGTGTCACAGTAGGACATGTTTGTTTCAGGGTTATTGACAAGGCCAAGCCAACTATGCCTTTATTTGTATTAATTAATCAATCTGATCATCATGTTTTTCCGAAAAGAAATACTCCTTATGGCTTTGTTAGTTCGTGTTCCACCTTGTTAACCATTGGTCTCTATCTATGAACCCATCTTTGTGAATCTATAGTAATTCAAGGAGAGAACTTTCAGAGTTAGGGTTAGGGTTAGGGCTTTAAAATGGAAACTTGGATAAGACTTCCAAGGCCGAGGGCACAAACAAAGATTTGTAGGGTGGCTTAGATGTGTTTGATACGTTAAATTAAATGTAATAAAATTAAATTGGGTTTGCATGTTGTAAAAGGACACGTGTCAACTATGAAGCATTTGGAATCTATAATTAATCAAAAATTTTCAGTCTAGGGTTTGAGTGATGGAACTAAATATGGTATATAAAGATCTACTCTACATAATAGATTATTCCTATATATCTTAACCATCAAATCAAAATAGAAAAGAGCTTTTCTTTTTGTTTCTTTTTATATTTATAAGGCACTAGTCACTCTGTCAACGTGACATATATGATATATTTAATAATAACAAAAAATAAAAAATATTTCATCTATCCTTATTTAATTATCACTTTTTGGTCAAATCAACTCTAATTTTAATCATTAATTATAAAATACATATATAATTAAATTTTCAAAAAATATGATTTGAAAAGTTTAAGATTTATATTTTCAAATTTTATTTTTTAAAAATTTACAACTTTATAATTTTATTATAAATAATGATCAAAGCTATTGTTAATTTGACCAAAAAATGATAGTTAAATAGGGACAGAGGAAGTAGAACAATTTGTCTTTTACAAATAATATATATAAATAACATTTAAAGTAAATAAACTATATTAAAGTTGATAATTATATATATAAGATTAAAGTGAATAATTATATAAGAGTAATATTTAAATAAATTACATTAAAGTGGATAATATTCATTTAAATAATGGATATAAAGAACATAATATAAAATAAAACCCAAAGTCAAAACTCAATGTTAATTTAAAAATATCCAAAATGTAAAGGATAAGGCCTAATTTAAACTAATAGTATTTTTTAAACATGTTGAAAAAAAATGTATTTAAGCGATGATCTCGTAACTTTTATTCAATTCGTATTTTTATATATATTTAATTATATATTTTAAAAACCTAATATAAAAGGTAGAACCCAAATTCAATGAAAATTTAGAAATATGTTGAAGAAAAAGAGATAATTAACCATTTGCCAACCCACACTTTTATATTATATATAGAGTAATTACAATTCTATGATAATTTATTAATTTTAAAGACAATAAGAATTCTATATATGTAAATATGAAGTTTGAGCCAGCTAGCTATGTAATATTGGAAAATTTCATCCCTAATTTGAAATTTAAATTGTCTTGAATTTGGTGTAATAGAAATTATCTTTGGATTTGAATCTAAATTTTGGGGTAAACTAAATTATTTGGAGATTTTGACTATGTATGGGAATCTTATATGTGGAACTTTAAGTTGATTTTATGAATAATAGAGTCATAAAGGAGAAGTATATTTTACTTTGAAGTTGCAAGAGTTAATAATAATATTATTGCAAGATTGAAGATTAAGCTTTAATTACCCATTAAGTGGTTTATGAAGTTATTTGTACTTATCAAAATTAAAATATCATGGAGAAACAAGTAGACTTGTGATTATGTGGCCATTGAAGGGCAAGTTGGTCTTTTATGAGTTTACTTGAGTGGCAAATTGGGAAAAGGAAAAGAGAGAAAAGGAAATTGAGAGAAGCCTCATTTTCCCCTAATTTCTCTCTTCTATTCTCTTCTTCTTTCTTTTTTTTAAAGACAACAAACCCTAACCAAATTTCCCAAACCAAATCCTCTTTCAATCCCTGTCAAAGCTTCATAAAACCTAAGAAATAAAATCATCAAAATCACTCTTAGTATTGCCATTTTTGTTGGAGCGAAGGAGGAAGTAAAGAATTTAAGTTTGGTGGTGATTTTGGCAAATTGAGCTCAAAAAGGAGGAGAATTTCGCGGTAGATCCATCAAGCCTTGGAAACTAAGTTGGAGGTATGTTATTCTCCTTCATTTTAGGGTCCAAATGCCCTTGGAATCATGTTGATTGGTTTTGAAATGAACAAGTTATGCATGTTAGAATTTAGAATGTGAAATTGGGTCTTTGGAGTGCAATTTGATTGAATTGAATTGATGTTATAGATGCCTTAATTGATGTTCTAAGCATGTATTGATGATAATTTACGGTGATTATTGTGTTGAATTAAATTGGAATGGAGATTGGAAATGTTGGAGTGAAAAGGGGGTAACAAGGGTGAAATTTTGGTGTTATCCCGAAGAGAGTTGGCCCCTAGGGTCATTAGGACCAGGCCCCCGGCTCCAACCATAGAAATGGGGAACTTTTCTTTGAGGCCAGCCAGCCACCAGGTGTGCGCAACCAATTTTCTACATGTTCCGTTTTGCTTCAATTCGATTTCTGACTTCTCCGAGTCTCCCAGAAATTCAAATATGTGTATATAAGAGACCTTTTGAGGTGAATAAACATCTCAAATTAATCTTCGATTAATATTTGGGCATTTAACCCCTAAATTAACAAAATTTGATAAAGTGTTGAGTTTAAAGTGGCTCAATGGAATCGAGTGGCATGATTTGGCCGTAAATGCATTGGTATACATTCTAATCTTGCATTTCTCATCTTTTAACATTGAATTGTGTATAATGTGTGTGTTTCCATGTGTTCCTTGCCTTTGTTCTCTAGGAAAGGGTAATCCCGATTCTAGTAAAGCACAGTAGTTGGACTAGCCTTGGGAGTATACGACTCTTCCATTCTTGTTAGTGATATACCTCCTGAGATATGTTGTGGCAAATGTTTTGAGTTATTTACTTGGTTTTAACAATGAATTTGATATATGGATAATGATAATGAGTTTTAGAGTGTGGCTTGTTCTTGAAATGATTTTGTTAAGCATGTTTGGTAAAAATGTGGCACGAGTGATTGTATATGCCATGTTTTGCTTGAGATGCATTTGCTATTAACCATATTGCTTGTAAATGATTTTATGAACTATGGCATGTACTTGGATTTTGTATTGGTGAGATTAGTGTGCTTGTGTACCTAGGGAATTGGATTTAAACTCGACCATGGTTGCCAATCTATATATGGTCCATTGAAGAGGATGGCATGGATTGTGGTATGTGATATTAAGATTTATGTTGTCATATAGAGTTGATGGGAGATGGTGACTCTTATGACTTGGATATATGTTGTTGGACTCTCTTTGCCTTACCACATTGAGTTGTCCAAGGGCAACACCAAAGAAGGGATAAATTTTGATTTTGATATAATTGTTATATGCCAAAACCCCTTGGTGGTTCCCTTCTCAATCTCGACCGAGGTTTGGGGATTAGGGACATGTTTTCAGCTAAATCCATCTTTGGAAAATCGGGTCTATTTTGTTAACATTAATGCTTATGAGATTGTATGCTTTATAAACATGTTTTAACTGATGAAATGGCTTGGTTTCATGGAAATATACCTAGTTTGATAATGTGTTTTGAACTTGCCACTCTCAAACCCACACACCGAGCTCAATATCTCTGTCACTCATTGAGTATTTATATATTCATGCTAGTTGTTCATTTTTTAGGTGTTAGAGTTTTCCAACTTGACTAGTTGGGTTTCTTTAAGTCCATAGTGGTCTATCCCATTTGTTGGAACCCTTTTGCAAGTGTAGGTTCCTTCGATGTACATTTCTTATTTAGGCAAATCTATGGAGATCAAAGAACCTATACATTTTGTAAAGAATGTTCTAAACATGTTTATAACTATATTTTGGTTATATGGTTCTATTTAAATGATTGTCCTAAACTAGTTTGACCGATGGTTGACTTCGGTCAACTTTTACACTTGTTTATAATAATTCATCTCTTTTATGATTAAATCTTACTTAAAATTTATCTTTTATAAATTAAAATTATTTGGTTATTAAATGTGCTTGATATGATTGAAAAGAATAATATCTTAGGGCCTTATGGGGTTTTGGGTCCGTGTATCGATGAGCGCATATCCTGAGGCAATGCAGTGGTGGTCCCGTGCCCGATGAGAGTTCTAAGGCGAGACAAGCTAGCTGTAGTAATTTTACATAAAAAGTAAAATTTTTAATTTTTAATTAAGAATTAAATTATTTATAGAGCATATAGGAATTAACCATCTAATTTTAACCAATAGGAGATATTTACAAAATTCAAGGTTAAGATCAAATGTTGATGGTATTTAGGTATCATCAAACATAGGAAGTTTTGGGAGAACTGAGAAGGATATAGTAAGTAGATAACTATTAATTATTATTAGGTGATCCTTTAATTTATGTGTATCATCAAGATGTAGACGATAAAATCAACACCCATCATGTTGGGGTGAGTGGAAGAAGCTTGATGTTTACTAAGTAAAATCTCAAGGTTCAAGTATTGGGAATGGTGAAAATACGCTTTAAAGAGTTTACTTTCATTTGGGGTTCAATACACTCGAATATGAATTAATTGAGTCCAAATGTAACTACTAGATACCGAGAGATAATTTATATAACAAAAATTTGTTAGAATAATACGAGGATATATCTTTTTTATGGGAGCATATTTTCTATAATTACTATACTATAATTGCCAATGATTGTTCACAACTAGCTAGAAGTTGGCCCGGGCTTCACCTCGGGAACATTTTTTTATTTTCAAATCAAGATTAAATTTATAGAGAAACATATTTAGAAATTAATTTCAAAGACCTTTTAGTATTAAATTAAAAAATAATGGTAACAAAAAGTTAGACCTCAAATTAAGCTTAAGATACAAAATTTGACACTCTTGACAATAATTAATGTCTCACAAATCACAATACATACGTAGAAATAATTTATTTATATTATAAATATGAATACTAATTTACAAATTATAAAGTAATAGACAATCACTATATATTTACTAATTCTTAGAATTTTGTAGAACTTAAAATTTATAATCATGAAAACAATTTAAAAGTTCTTAATGTTACAACTATTTTCCTCTTTAATATGTAATTATATCATGAATTTATTCAAATCTAATAATAATTGGGTAAATTATAAATTTAATCACTTAACTTTTAGATGTTTTCTGTTTTGATCACTTAACTATAAAAATTTACGATTTGATCACTTATGTCACGCCCCGACCCGCAGGCTTGGCCACGTGACAACCGCCGTACCACCTCGAGATACGTGTCTCGTCAGGCGGGCAACCAAGATGGCACAAGACTTAAAAATAAAGGATATTCGAGCAATATATGAAAACATACGAGATCATTATAGATAATATAGTTAAAAAATATTTTAAAAGAAAATAACACATCTTACGGTACTCCATGCAGCGGAAAGTATTATATATAAATACATAAATGTATATGTAAGATTAGAGCTGTCAAAAGCTGACCCGAACCTGATAACCTGACCTGACCGACCCGAACCTGAAATTAACCCGACCTGGTTTGACTAAAAAAAGTAAACGACCCGAACCAGATTGACCCGAAACCCTACTGACCCGAAACCCGATTGACCCGTAACCCGATTGACCCGAAACCCAATTGACCCGTAACCTGATTGACCCGAAACCCGATTGACCCGGAACCCGATTGACCCGAAACCCGATTAACCCGAGAATCTAACCCGAAAAACCCGAGAATCTAACCTGAAAGAACCCGACAAACTAATGAAATACTCCCTTTGTCCCTATTTATCTGCCTCCTGCTAGAAGCTTTATTTGTTTCTAGAAACTTTATTTATTCCTTTTTATCTGTTTATATCCCAGCATTAATTATTAATTTTTTAAAATTACCCTTTTAAACTACTTTTTTTTCTCTTTTAAATAAATATTTTTTCTAAATAGGAGAGAGAATTAAAGAAGAAGAGAGATAAGGATAAAATAAGTGAGTCAATGTAAATATATATGAAATTTTGTACCATAATTACTTTTTTTGCCCTGTATGAAATGATTAATTGTAATAGACAAATAATGACAGATGGAGTATTTTTATATACCTCATAAACTTCAAATTTAATAAATAAATTTGATAAAGAAAATAAAAATAAATATTTGATAAAATTTTGATCAAAGTGAACTTAAAAAAAATATTTTTTCATAATTATGGTTTTTAAATTTTATTATTATGAATTTATGATTGAATTATATGAATTTATAGAATATTATTACTTAAATTTAATAATATTAATTATGAACATTATTAAGGAAATTTTGAGAATTTACAAAAGGCCATGTTGATTTCATCATTACTGATCAAATCAATAAATAAATTTTTTCATGTGAATGACAATTTTCCATTCTAACTAAGAAAATTTATAAATTATAGTAGTATTAATAAATTACTAATATTCATATCAAATTAGTGAATTATCTATCCAACAAAAAGTATCTAAATATTAAAAATTTGAAATTAAAATTTCAATATGTTGTCATATATTTTCTCCTTATAATTTAGTTCTCGCCAAAACAAATAATTTAATGAGAATGCCGAATGTAGTGTGTGTGCAAGTTGTTCTATTATGCAGAAGTATGTGATGTTAATCACTAATCACTATAAAGTATAGTCTATATACAAGTCTTAGAAAGGAAAGAACAAAACAAAGTCATTAGCACTAAGATAATAAGATACTAAGATTAGTGGTTCATGGTGGCCATAGCTGTATGAATCATGAATTTATTATATATCAATTATAATTTAGAAATGAATTAGTAAATAATAAAAATTTAAATATTTATTTTATTTAAAACTATAGATAATTTATAGGAAAATTTTTAAAAAAGTTATAAATATTATTAATGTAATTAATGCATTTATAACATTACAAATTTAATTAATTTAATTACAATTTATAACAAATCTAATAAATAATATTTTTGATAAAATCTCTCTTAAGTATTAATTTTTGTAAAATCAAAACTTTAATTCAATTTAAAAAAATCGACAATCCGAATGACTCGAGAGTTAAATAAAAAAAAATCGAATCCAAATGATATAAAACCCAAAAAACCTGTAACCTGAAAGGCCCGATGGTCAAACCCGAAAAACCCGAACCCGAAACCCAAATGACCCGAAACCCGACAAACCCGATGACAAAACCCGAAAAACCCGAGACCCGAATGACCCGATACCCGAATGACCCGAAACCCGAATGACCCGAAATCCGAAATGACCCGAAAATCTCTTTTGACCCAAACTGACCAGACCTGATTGACCCGAACCCGAAACCTACCCGGTCAACCCGATTTGACACCTCTATGTAAGATGCACTAATATTCCAAGCCAAGATACACTGAGTAAAATGAAGTGGCACCTACAAAGTCATGTCCACAGTGTCGTACTGGGATCACTGGCCACCAGGATGTCCGCCGTCCAAAGACTGATGATCTGACAACAAAAGTGAATGGGGTGAGTACATAAACTTGTACCCAGTGAGAGACTCGGTTATAAAGACCGATCACCTTAGGCTGGGGATATGAAATAATCCAAAATCAATTTAATTAACCATTTACTGAAATATAGTAAGTCCCAAACCAAATCAAATATTAAATCAATAAAAATATTTCCAAATGGGCTGGCATCTGAAATTATCCCAATAAGGTATACCCGTGTACTGGGGTATCCACTGGACCATCAATGGTTACTTTATACTTTTAAAACATTTTTCTTTACTCTCTGGCCCATTCTCTTGACGTTTGCCTTGCTATGGTGGAACACAGCATCTGGAGCCCTGGCGAGTTTCCCTACGCGCCTCTCCCAACCAGGCTCAACTCACCGTGCTCCTCGATAGGCGGCCCACGGCTGAGTATCACGCATGCTCTCAAACTTGGTCCACGCTCCCGCAAATCGGAGCCCCGAGGAAACCGCTCAATCTCTCATATCTCAGGGGTATCGTTCCCCAAACAATAATCAATAATATCAATTTATAAAAATATTTGATATTCTCTCAGGGGTATCGTTTCCCCAAACAATAATCAATAATATCAATTTATAAAAATATTTGATATTCCCACCCTTCAAATCATTTATAAACATGGTGTGTGAGGGTGGACAATTCATAGCCCAAAACATATATATAAACAATTTAATAAAGCAATTATAAATAAATTTGAAAACGGTTAACCCTCAATGGTCAACCAATATAATCCAAGCCACTCACAAGTGAGGAGAGTTGTATACTCCCCGATTACCAACGAATGCCTTAGCTCAAACTGCTACCGATCCAAAACTCGTACAATCACGTACCTAAATAATCAAATTAAAATCTAATTTGATTAATAAAGGCATTCAACCAACAATTAAATCATAAAAAAAAACCAATTAAAGGTCTCGGAATAAAATTGGGCAAGTCCGGAATTCAATTGAAGCTAATTTAAGTCAATTAGGGTCAAATGGGGTCTAGGGCTGCAAAATTACCAAAATGCCCCTAATGCTATAGTGCCCCTGTCGGCAGGTGGCTCACTCCCGGGAGAAATTTCCCAAAATTTGGCAGCTCCGACGCGGGACTTGCCAGGTCCGGCGCCGGATCTGATTCCAGCACATGGCCGTGATCGGCCATGCACCAAATCGAGCTCGGTTCTAGTTCGATTCTCAACCAATCCGCACCAAAATTGAAATACAGCAAGTTAAACACATGATCTAAGGATTCACAGCTTCAAGAACGGAATCAATCCATTAAACATGCTCGAATTTTGAATCAAAACACTAAGGGTTAACATATCTCGGGCAAAACAGAAATCTCAACTTCAATCAACGAATTCTCTTAGCACAGACCATGAAATCAAGCATGTAAACTATCAAATTAAAGCTTGATGAGTCTAGAACAACATACCAAATTCCCAGTCAATTCCCACAGTTGAATCAAAAGATATGAGCTGATGAAAAATCTGTCGCCAAAATTCCAAATTTCTAGATTTGGTGATTTTCTTGGAAACTTTGGTGTTTTGATCTTCAAGGATGCAAAAGAAGTTGATATTGATGTTTGATTGAGTGTTTGAAGAGGGATTCAAGGTTTGATTTCAAAGAATTTGGAAGAGAGAGCTCGAAGAATTGAAGAAGATGAGGAGAAGTGAAAATGGGGGTCTCGGGCAGCCGAGACCCCATATAAAAACAACGGGTTCGGTGCCGGACCCGTCCCTGTCTTGCCTTCTCGTCACTACGAGACTAGACCAAACACGCATATCAAACCCGTGCGGTAACCTTTGTAGCTTCATTATCTTCGTATTCTTCTCTTTTAAAGTATCTCGTCCCTTACTCGATTCTGCCCTTCTCTTGGGTCAGTTGCCACTTCTTGGCATCATTTACAGTTCTCGAAATCTTCATATCCTTTCCATTCTTCACAATTCCTTACCTCTATCCAGGTGATCATTCACGTTGTATCCAGGGTTTCTTTTACCTTGCCTTCATTCTTCTCTCTTCGCTTTCTTCTCTGACCTTCTTCATCATTATATTCCTTATTCCTCTTTTTCTTCTAACACCTTTGATCCTCTTAGGTGTTAGAACTTCCTTTCTGTTTTTCATACTGGCTGTGCTCATAGAAGTTTATGAGCTTGATCAATTCCTTTCCTTATTCCTGTACTCCTTCCATTAAGTACACGGGGTTCTTCCTTATTACCATTTTCTGTCTCAGTTCGCACATCTCTTGCTTTACATATGTGGGTTTCCTTTCTCTTAACCATCTTCGGCTCTTAATCCATTGATATCTCTTCTTTGTCTTTCGATGTCATGGTTTATTTATCGTGAGCAACACCTTTCTCTATTACCTTTCTATCTTGCCCACGTCAAGCTAACTCCACCTTAGCTTGGTTTTACTTCATCTCCCACATCCTTTCTTCACTTATCATTCTTCGGGGAGGTTATCCTCAAGTTAGCTTACTCCCCTCTTTCTAAAAGATTTAATTTATCCTCCATATTCTTCAACCTTATACTCTTAATTCCTTCTATCCCACACTTATGCCATGTCTTGATCCTTTGTCTTCTCCGGTTCCAATCATTATTCTGGTTTATGCTCAATCACCTCTTTGTCTTCTCCAATTTCAATTATCATTTATTCATCCTTGTTTTGTCTTCACTCTTTCTTCGACTCTTACTTAGGTCGATACACTTTTCTTCATTCTCTGTGTTTGATTATCTTTAAAGTTCCCATCATCATCATTATTCTTATCCTTCGTTCACTCTTGTTTATATTTCCATGTCTTGGTATCCTCACTTCTTTTGCTTGCCCTTTTTCTTCTTTCTCCCTCTCTTAACTTACATATTTATTCTTTCGCTTCCTTTCCCATCTCTTCCATTCACTCTTTACTTGTATCATCCACTATCACCCATTATCCATAGGGATGCGATCTTCTTCCTTCACTCGTTTCTTACGAGCGCTCCTTCTCTTATATTTTCTCCAATTTTTCTTTCTATCCAACCTCTTTATTTCTCCTTCATTCATCTAACAAATCAGGGATTTTCCTTTCCTTTCTTTTCTACCAATTCACAATTTAATCCCTTTTTGTTCTCTTCTTCCGTTTTCAAGTAATCAAGGGTTTCCTCTTCCTTTAACCAATTTATATCCTTGACCCCTTTTTTTGTCTCTCTGTTCTGGCTTCCCGTAGTTCTTGTTTATTCTTTCCTTGACTTACTCGCTTTAGAATGTAGTGCCTTGACTTGACTCGAGTTTGGGGTTCATTATGCTCGACTTTCGCTTTCTTCTCCTTTCCTCTTCTTCATTCTCACCAGTTCCATCTGATGACGACTTCACAATATCGAAGGAAATTCCCTTCGTGCCTTCCATTATCACGAATGCAGACATTCCATCATTGCCATGCGTTACACTCTTTCTTTGCTTGCTTTCTTCCCATTCAGTTTGTTCAAAATCATTTCTTATTATACTTTGGAGGTCTCCTCCTCCTTACTCTCTTTAGCCACCAATTAATGAAAGGTTCATCACCTTTAATCCCCTTAAGAGTGGAGGTTTTACAACTTGTCGTTTTCCTTAATTCATTTCCTCCATCTTTCATTTCCTTTCTTTTTTGGCCATTATCCTTCTTAACATTGGTATCCAATGGTCAAACAAGTAGAAGCAGATGTACTGCTCGTTGACCACTTGAATATGATCTCATTTTTCCTTCTTTCCTCATTTTTCATCTTATCACTCTTGCCTTATTCCTCCTCATCGCTTTCCAAGAATAGCTTCTCTCTTGTCCCTTTTTCCTTACTCTTCCTTTTTGTCATCCATGGATCCTTTAAAGGTTTTCTCTTATCAATCATTTCACATTCCCAAGTGATCTTCCCATATCTCACATCTTGGGATCTTGGGTTCACTCTTTCTCTTCTAATCTTCTTGGATGCTTTTCCTCGATTAACTTCAGACGAATTCTCTTTCGTTCGCCAATACTCCCCTTTCTTTTGCCACTTATACACCACTATGTAAGTATAAGAAGTTAACCAACCCTTGTTGCCATTTCTCTCACTTTATGCTCAGTCCTCGGAGCATCACCCCAGCAATCTGTGGGCTTATCCCGCCAGACTTGCCAACCGGTGGATTCTTTGGCAATCGCTTCTCTTCATCTTCATCTGATGCTTTGTGATATCCTCCTCAATCCTTCATCTGGTTGCTCGGATGCTTCTTTTCACATCCTGAGGTTTTTGGTCAACCACATCTTCCATGATCAACTCATTCAATTTCCTTCATTCTAACCGAACTCTCTCTCCAAGGCTACACACCAATGGTGTAGAAAACAAGAGAAGTGGGGTTAGCGTTCACGCACGTTATACCCATCTTGGCCTCATTCTAGTCGCATCATTTCTTCCCACGATTTACACGTCACAAGTGTAAAGGATTGGGGCAACGCATCTATTTACGTTTGACACTCGCTGCTTTACTAGCGAGTCTCGATGTTCACAACTTCAAAGGTTGAACATCGAAGGTTGTGAGCATCGAACTAGTTTCCACTAGTAAGCCTCTAACTAGGCTTCGTCGAAAAACTGGACGAAATATCATCTATCTCGTCATCTCAAGGGAAATACCATCCCTTGCACAAATCAGCTATCGAGTAGAAAGAACATTGGAAATTGAAAATTCAAGTTCGGGGGTTTTCTTGGAAAGCGTGCCTTAATTGCACGAATCTCGAGAAAGAAAGTGGTATTCTCACTTACGACCACACTCGAGAACTCTATATGGTGGCTTGCTGCTAAAAAAGGTATTCTAAGAATAGGTTGATCATTTATGACGCTTTCGAGTAACTACATACTCGAACTCTGAAGTTCTAAACCTATTTAATCCATTGGCTTCAAAACACTTAAAAACGTTTGAAAACTCTTTAAAAATACTTTATAGCTTTTGAAAACTATCAGAATCTTTTAAATGCTCTGATACCATTAAAGTTGTCACGCCCCGACCCGCCCGGGGTCGGCCACGTGGCAACCGTCGCTCTACCTCGAAGTACGTGCCGGCCGGTCATGCACCAGAAGCACCGCAAGGCATAGAAATGAATATCATCGCTGCAAAACAACTAAAACTTTAATTAAAAATCATTTAATAAAATATTTAATTTATAAGCAACACCAGTAGATTAATTTAAAAGAATACCTACACAGCGGAAACCACTAAACCTAAGCCACCGACATCTTCTAGTGAGCCTCCATTCTATTGGCTGACCTCGTACGCGGATTTGCATCCATCCACACAGGATACAGGTGAGTGACAGAGTTTCAATGGGTCTCCATCAGGGTTAGAGAAAACAGGGGTAATCCAAAATATATTAATACCAGTAAAATAATTTAAAATTTAAACAACTTTGTTTTCATTATTTCCTGTATCAATTCTCCAGGAGTGAATAAAATAAACTTTGCTTTCTAAACCTCTTTTGAATTCCTTCCAAAGAGTATTAAATTTAAAATCTTTAATAAATAATTAAATACTCATGGGCTGGCATCTGAAATTGTCCCAATAAGGTATACCCGTGCACTGGGGTATCCATTGGACCGTCAAGGGTTACTTTATACTTTTAAAACATTTTTACTTTACTCTCTGGCCCATTCCCTTGACGTTTGCCTTGCTGTGGTGGAACACAGCATTCAGGAGTCCTGGCGAGTTTCCCTACGCGCCTCTCCCAACCAGGCTCTACTCATCGTGCCCCTCGATAGGCGGTCCACGACTGAGTATCACGCATGCTCTCAAACTCAGTCCACGCTCCCGCAAATCGGAGCCCCGAGGAAACCGCTCAATCTCTCATCTCTCAGGGGTATCGTTCCCCAATAATCATAATAATAATAATAATATCATTTCTTATATAAATATTAAAAACATGTAAACACACACAAGCTTTTGTATCTTTAAAATCATCCCATCTCCATAAGTGGGCGTATCACAAAGTAAAAAGTGTGTGTTGTGGATTACCCTTATCCCAAAATCGTTGTAAAACCTTTTTAAGACAATTTATATTTTTAAAACATTTTTGCCCTAGTGGCTAAGCACTGAAATCTAAGCCACTCACAGTGATGGGAGAATCGTATACTCCCAAGCGCTCCATGTAGCTCAACCTCCGGAGCATCGCCGCACTCGATTCAACCGGAGCCCTAGTACACAGAAATATAAGTTAGCATTCATAATTAAATTTATGAATGCACCTACGAGGCTCTAATATGACATAAGATGATGTTTGGAAGTGATTCCGGGCTTAGAAAAGTGTTCGGGAGGTTCCGGGGTGAAAATCGGACACTTGGTGAAAAATTACGAAAATACCCCTGGGGGTCTATGGGCCACTCGGGCTGGGCCCGACACTTAGAAAAGTGTCCGGGAGGTTTTGGGGCTAAAATCAGACTCTCAACGAAAAATTACCAAAATGCCCCCGGGGGCCCGTGGGGCCCACACCCAGACTAGGCTGGGCCCCACACGGGTTGGGCCAAATTCTACTCGAAATCGGGCTCAAAAAGCCCACCTATGAGATATTTATACATTATAATGATATAATATATAAATATCTAAGATATAATAATAATATATATAAATATCTAAAATATATTAATATAATATATAAATATCTTTTAATATAATAATAATATATTAAAAATATCTAAACAGGGACTCGATCAGTCAGTTCTTCAGCCGGTCTCTCCCACAGTTTTCGCACTCGTTTCTCCTCCTTTCGACGTACAAACTTAGAGAGGCGATCCTCATGGCATCCACAACGGATATGCCGAGGCAGAAACGAGAAACACCGGTCCAATTTTTCCGTAGACCGAGATTTAGCCCAAATTGACTAAATCTCTGATTTACTCACACCCGGTGCATAAAAATACGTAAAAACGGAATGGGACGTAGAATAAGGTGAATACTATAACACACTAAAAACTCATCTTATTCCACCGGCCCGAAATCCACTTATTTGAGTTTAAAGTTTTAATCCGGTTAAAAGCTAAAAACTTGGATCTAGGCTAAACAGATGCATGGTTGTGCGTACAAACTTAACATAACGTAGATCGAGGTGAGAAGAACAACATACTGGAAACTCACCTTGATCTGATAGCCGGGCATGTACCGATTTGCCAATTGTCCAAAATGCCTCTGGTCGGCTCCAAAGAGAAAAGAAGAAAAAAGAAAGAAAAAGAAAAGAAAGAAAGAAAAAAAATGAAGAAAGGTTCAGCACCCCCCTCCCCTATTTATAGGGGAGCCCGACATCGGGTCCACTCGGGCCCTGGGTCAAACTTTTTCTCCTTTTTCAACTTTCTTTCATTTTCACCCGTTAGCTAAATCCTTTGCTTTCTTGTGCCAACGGGTCCATAATAAATTTCTATTGACTTATTTGGAGGTCTTTTTGGTATTTACTAATTTTCATACACGGTTAATTACTTTTTCTTCTAACTCCATCTTATCTTAATTTAAACTTCTCTTCTGACTTGACACAGCCGGACCGACTTATTATTCAATTATTACGTCATCTTGTACTATTTCGCTCTTACTAAAAGGTCGTGCTAGGTCCGGGTGTGTCATCATAAATACACAACTTGACACGTGCGGACTAGGTCCGGGCGTGTCAACTTATCTTTGTTAAATTTAATATTTTGGTCACCCAACTCTTAGAAAAAAAAATGATTTGTTGACATGATACAGTCACTTCATCCAACGCGTCACGTGATATGGTGATGTGGTATGCTATGTCATCCAAAATGCCCCTTGATATGATGATATGGTATAGCCATGTCATTGAACATGCCACGTGTCATCATATCACATGGCATGTTTGATAATTTGGCAATGCCACATTAGTGTGTCAACTTTTTCTAAGAGTTTGATGATCGAAATATTATATTTTAAAAATATAAAGGACCAAATTGTAAGTTTTTATAGTTGAGTAATCAAAATAGAAAATTTATAAAAGTTAAGTGATCGATAATGTAATTTGTCGAAAGGTCTAAAGAGCCGTCTGACCGGAAATTTGGCGAACAAAAAGATTTTGAAAATTTCAAAAATAAGAAAAGG
This sequence comes from Microcos paniculata, assembly GCA_030664755.1. NCBI lineage: Eukaryota > Viridiplantae > Streptophyta > Magnoliopsida > Malvales > Malvaceae > Microcos > Microcos paniculata. The sequence continues at coordinate 24,421,181 of CP131461.1, forward strand.
AGTCGCCACTAACCATTTAGTTTAGATAGGTTAGCCACCTATTTTGACTCCATTTAACCTAACATAATCTACAAAGATTACCTTAGGTTAAACAGGTATTGGTCTATGAAAACAGATTTTGGGTTCGGGAGTCGATTACGTTCGAGGAAGATTAGCACCCTCGAAACGCCCGGAAATCGGTACCACGAAAGTCTTTTTGAAAATCAATTTTAGGGTTAATAATGAAATGCTTTCAACATTAAAAAACATGTAAAAAAATGAATGTTGGAGTAAAAACTCCTTTTGATATGGGTTAGTTCACTTTTTGAAGAAAATAAGATTTAATGAGATCCGTATTGAAATTTGGTTAGAAAGTTCCCAATGTTGAACAACCGAATTGAGAACTTTCGAAAATAAACTTTGAAAATCAAAATATTAAAACAAATAATTTGTTGAAGATAAATTTTAATTTGATAAAAGTAAGGATTTTGAAAAAAGATTGGATTAAGTTTGGAAAGACTTCAATCATTAAAGACCAAATTGAAACTTTTCAAAATATTTTTTGAAAAATCATTGTTTTAAAACTAATGTCGGAATTATTAAATTCCTTTTATTGATTTGTAAATTTTAAATAAAAGCAAGTTTCAAAAAAAGGTTTAAATTTAATTAGAAAGATTTCAATGTAGGGGTCAAATTGAAATCCTTCAAAAATATTTTTTGATTTTTGAAAATAATGTCGGATTAATTAAATTCCTTTTATTTTTGGATCTCATTTTTAAAACCTTGATTAAAGGAATTAGTCAAAGTTTAATTTTGTAAGAAAAACCTCAACTATTGATTAAGTTTGAGATTTTCCTAAAAAAAAGGTATTTTTAAAATTTTAAAATTATGTCGGAATTAAAATTCCTTTTGCTGATAAAAGGGGATTTTCTTTTAAAAATATTTTTAAGGGTTTTCTTGAAGAAATAAAATTTGTAGAAAAACTTTTGGAATTTTTAAAGAAATCATAAATATAATGTGATATGCAAATGATCTTTTGAAAGATTGGATAAAATCATTTTTTAAAAAAAAAAATAGATGGAAATCTATATTGAAGCTTTCTAAGGCCCGATGGGAATCCCGATAAGGTTATCTCGAAAAACCCTCACCTAAGAGAACCATTGAAGTCCTCGTAATCACGAGGTCCCCTCCGATCCCTTATCATCGGGATTTCCAATGCGCATGATTTTTTGATAACGATGCACTAACTTCTAGATGCATGAAATGATATGATAAAATAAACTAAGGATATGAGTTAGCGTAAAAATATATTAAGTATATATTAAACGAATAATTAAAGATGCATGAACTTAATTTCTAAAAGGACATAAATGATGTAAATGACCCTAAGCTAAATGGCATAAATTAAAACGCTAATTGGCCTAAGCGGAATGGCATATTGAAATATTAATGGACCTAAGCTAAATGGCATATAAAAATGTTAATGGATCTAAGCTAAATGACATATTATGACACGCCCGGACCTAGTCCGCACGTGTCAAGTTGAATATTTACGTATTGTTGTCATGTCAAATTACCCAATTTGATTCCCGTGGATGTTTCAAACTTCATCTAGCTCAATTTCAAGCTCAAAAACCCTAAAATTGAAGTCTGGGCATGTGGGCCCCACTTGGAATCAAGACCTGGGGAAAATTGGGCTGAGTTGACCGGAGTCAACTATAGAATTGTTGACTCCGGCGCCGGACCTGGTCGGGTCCGGCGCCGGACCCGTTGGTTTTATAGGGGTCTCGGATGGCCGAGACCCCCATTTCTCACATTTCCTCTTCTCTTTCAATTCTCTCTGATTTCTTCTTCAATTCTCTCTGAACCAAGCCTTCAATCCCTCTTCAAACACTTCATTAATCATCAATATCAACTTCTTTTGCCATCTCAAAGATCAAAACATCAAGATTTCTAAGGAAATCATCAAATCTAGAAAACTGGAAATCTGGCGACAGTTTGTTCATCAGTCGATATATTTTGATTCAACCGTACGTTTTGGATGGGAATTTGGTATGTTGTTCTAGACTCATCAAGCTTTAATTTGATAGTTTATACGCTTGATTTCATGGTCTGAGCTAAGAGAATTTGATGATTGAAGTTGAGATTTCTGTTTTGTCCGAGTAAAGTCAACTCTTGATGTTTTGATCCAAAATTCGAGCATGATTTGTTGTTTGATTCAGTTCTTGAAGCTGTGAATTCATAGATCATGTGTTTAACTTGCTGTGTTTCAATTTTGGTGCGGATTGATGATGAATTGAAGTCAAACCGAGCTTGATTTCATGGTTGGCCGAATTTGGCCAAAATCTGGAATCAGGTCCGGCGCCGGAGCTATTGTTTTGTGGGATTATATCCCATTTGGCTCACTCCCGGGCGGGAGTGAGCAATTCTGTCGGCAAGGTTACTGTAGCACCGGGGGTATTTTGGTAATTTTGCAACTCTAGACCCCATTTGACCCCAATTGACTCCAATTAGCTCCAATTGACTTCTGGACTTGTCAATTATAGTCCGAGACCTTTAATTGGTGTTGTTTTATGATTTGATCATTGGTTGAATATTTTATTAATCAAATTAGATTTTAATTTGATTATTTAGGTACGTGATCGTACGAGATTTGGACCGGTTGCAATTTGAGCTAAGGCATTCGTGGGTAATCGGGGAGTATACAACTCTCCTCACTTGTGAGTGGCTTGGATTATATTGGTTGACCATTGAGGGTTAACCGTTTTCAAAGTTATTTATAAATGTTTTATTAAATTGTTTATATGTTTTGGGGTATGAATTGTCCACCCTCACACACTGAGTTTACAAATGATTTGAAGGGTGGGAATTTCAATAATTTGATATATTGAAATTATTATTGATTATTGTAAGGGGAACGATACCCCTGAGATATTGATATTATTATTGTTTATGGTTTGGGGAACGGTACCCCTGAGAGATGAGAGTTTGAGCGAATTCCTCGGAGCTCCAATATGCGGGAGAGTGGACCGATGGAGAGGCATGCTTATGAGGTTCCCGTGGACCACCTTTTTAAAGGGGCACGGTGAATATATATATGAGGTTCTCGTGGACCGCTTTCTTTTTGAAAGGGCACGGAGAATATACTGGCCTGGAGTAGAGAGGCGCGGAGGAAAGCTCGCCAGGTCAGAGATAGCTGTGTTCCACCACAGCAAGACAAACGTCAAGGGAATGGGCCAGAGAGTAAAGTAAAAATATTTTAAAAGTATAAAGTAACCCTTGACGGTCCAGTAGATACCCAGTGCACGGGTATACCTTATTGGGACGATTTCAGATGCCAGCCCATTTGGATATATGTATTATATTGATTTGATATTTGATTTGGTTGGGATTTCATATATTTCAGTAAATGATTTATTAAATTAATATTTGGATTATTTCATATCCCCAGCCTGAGGTGATCGGTCTTTATAACCGAGTCTCTCACTGGGTACATGTTTATGTACTCACCCCATTCACTTTTGTTCTCAGATCATCAGTCTTTGGACGGCGGACGTCCTGGTGGCCAGTGATCCCAGTACGGTACTGTGGACACGATTATGTAGGTGCCACTTCATTTTGCTTTGTGTATCTTGGCTCGGAGTATTATTGCATCTTATATATATACAATTATGTATTTATATATTATTTTCCGCTGCATGGAGTACAGTAAGATGCAATACTTTATTTTAAAATATTTTGAACTATAATAGTTATGATATTTCGTATGTTTTCATATATATTGCTCGAGTATCCTTTATTTTTAAGCCTTGTATCATCTTGGTTGCCCGCCTGACGAGGCACGCATCTCGAGGTGGTACGGCGGTTGTCACGTGGCCGAACCTGCGGGTTGGGGCGTGACATATAAAATGTTGACAGGCCTAAAACCAAAATGCAAATGGACTTGATTCTAAAATGCAAATGGACCTAGTTATTATATGGTATAAATTAAATGAGATGGGTCTAGACTAAAAATGTGAATGGGCCTAATTACTAAAATGTAAATGGGCCTAATTTACTAAATAACATGTAATAACGAGATGGACCTAGACTAAAAATGTGAATGGACCTAATTTATTAAATGACATATAATAATTAGACGGGCCTAGATTTAAAATATGAATGGGCCTAATTTACTAAATGACATATGATAATGAAATAGGTCTAAATGACTTAAACTAACAATGCTTGCATGGATCTAAACTAAGATAGGATAAACTAAATATGATGACCTAAATTAGAATGACCTAAAATAAATATGCATGGACTTAATTAAGACAAATTAAATATGAATGAATCTAAATTAAAATGACCTAAAATAAATATTGCATGGATTAAAATGTGGCCAATTAAATATGTATGAATGTAAATTAAAATTAAATATGTATGGACCTAAATTGAATATACCTGTAGCTAAATTGAAATGGGATAAATCAAATGTGCATGGAGCTAAATGAGAATGACACAAATTAAACATGTGTAGAGCTAGACTAAAATGATACAAGTTAAATATGCATGGGCCTAAATGACAATGAGACAAATTAAATATGCATGACCTATATTAGAATGATTTGGATCTAAATTAAATATATGTGAATCTAGATTAAAATTAAACAAATTAAATATGCATGGACCTAGATTAAAATGAGACCAATTAAATTAAAATGACCTAAAGTAAATGGACACAAATTATAATGACCTAAATATATATATATATATATATGCATGGATTAAATGAGACAAATTAAATTAAAATGACCTAAAGTAGATGTGTATGGATTAAAATGAAACAAATCAAATATGCATGTACATAAATTGAAATGACACAAATATGTATGAAACTAAATTAATATGATATAAATTAAATATAAATGTAACTAAATTAATATGGCATAGATTAAATATGCATGAAGCTAAACTAAAATGATATAGGTTAAATATGGATGAGACTAGATTAAAATGATATAAATTAAATATGGATAGATTAAAATTAAAATGATATGGACTAGACTAAATTGCATGGGCTTGGCTAAATTAAATATGCATAAATCTAAATTAAAATGACTTAAATTAAAATGCATGAATTTAAATTAAAATGACATAAATTAAATATGTATGGATCTAAATTAAAAGGATATAAATTAAATATGTATGGACCTAAATTAAAATGAGGCCAATTAAATATATTTAAATAAATTAGATATGCATGAACTAAATTAAAATAACCTAAATTAAATATGCATGAAGTTAAATTAATATGGAATAGATTAAATATACATGGATCTAACCTAGATGATATAGATTAATATGGCATGAATTGAAAAATACAATGCATGGCCCTAATTTAGATGCACGAATTAATGCGTGAACAACTTTAATGATGAATGGCAATTTGGACAAGTGTACAACTTTTATTTTTCAAATATTTATGGCGATGGAATGATTGAGAACAAAATGAATGCATTGCAATCATTATTATATAGTAATAGTGACAGCTACACTAAAGTCAACAAAATAAAGCAAATTGAAGTTAGGAAATGTACCGAAAATTAGAAAGTGGGCTTTTGCTATTGGATTGAGTCAAAAATGGAGCAGCATGCGGGTCTTGGAGCAACATGCGGGGACACGCGGGCCAGTATACGGGGGAGCGCGGGCTCAGATGGGGAAGCGCGGGCCAAGGCTTTTAATGAGTGCGAAAAGCCTATTTTGCCCCCAATACTATAAAAGCCAACTTTCTAGCATCCTTTTAACTTTTTTGCCATTTTTTACTCTTCACTTTCTCTCTCTACCCGAACTTTGCCTTTCTCTCTCTCTACAAACACAACCAAGCTCAGAAAATCAACCTCAAACGGATCAAAACCACATTTTTACCCAGAAAATTGATGAATTCTTGATGAACACGAAGAACACGAAGAACATCAAGAACCTTTTTTCCAGATTTCGCCTCCCAGACTACGAAATTAGCCACGAAACTCCAAAACCAACCTTCCTCGGTCCATTGAACACGAAAATAGCCTCTGATTTAACCAACTTCAGACCAAAAAACCTAGATCTAGCTTTAAAATTTCTGAAAAACGAAACTCTAAGATCTCAAAAATCTCTGAATTCGAACCCTTTTCTTCTTATTCCAGTGAATCTTAGGCGGAATCCCAGCCTAAATCTCGCCAGTTACTAGCCTAGCACAAGCTCGGAATCCCGAGTTGTTTTTCTATTTTCTGCACTTTTCTCTGAAACAGAACCCCCAAGGCTCAACTTTCAAAACCCTAACCCTAATCTCCAAAATCGTCCCCCCAATTGTTGATGAATAGAGGTATATATAGGGCCCTTTGAGGGCTGAGATTTCATCTTTGCTTTTTAATCTGACGGCCACATTTCATGTTCCAGAGAGTTCTCTCATTTGTCTTCTTTTTGTAGATGCACAAGATGAGCCTCTGTTTTTTTCTGATGATTTTGTCCCTCTGATTGCTGTTTCGTGACTAATGCTCTGTTAGTTGTCTGTTTTTGTAGATTAAATAACCCATGTGGCAGTCCTTTTTGTCGAAAATGGTGAAAGTTCCAGCCAATTGGCCTCTGTTGCAGTGGTCTGTCTTACCAAAGATGGAAAAAATTTGCAACGACATCCTCTGTTGCCGTTTTGAAATCTGTCTAAGTTTGGATCTTGGGCCTCAGTTTGTAATGTTGGGCTTGGGTTCCTTGTATTCGGGCTTTGAAAACCTTGGGCCATTTGTAGTCTTTGCTTTTGTAATTCCAAGTCTTTGGGCCATTAGGGCCAGTACCAATAAAAATTCCTTTGTTTGTACCTTGGCCCAACAAAAATGCTCCTAAATAAAAAGGAGGACATAATATTTAAAATGGGCATATTAATAACAAACCAAGTTAAAATTGAAATTAAAATTAAGACTAAGATTAAAATGAACATTAAGATGCAAATGAATAAGGAATGGATAAAAATAAAATAAAATAAAATAAAAATAGTGTCTACATAATTTACCCAAAAAAATGTAAACACCTTACTTAGACTAACAATCGTAATAATATATAGTAATATCATTTTAAATAATCTCCACAAATAATAAAAAATTAGATCTCAAAATCATTTAGACATTGACACATTGGTATAAATTTTTTTTTTTACCCATTGAATATCCCTTGATAACCACCTTATAACGATTTACAAGATAACTACTATATACTAATACGTTCATTGGTAAAATCACAAAATCTGTTGGTATAGGTCCAAAAACCCTGTTCCAATGGTGAAAAGGGCTATCCCGTCAGTATTTTAGCCGTAGCCTGTAGGAATAAGGCTTGTCGATATAGATCTATACCAACGAATTTACCAATTGTCGGCATAGATATTTAAGATATACCAACAGTTTTTACCCATAATTATTGTTCCAGCTGTGGATATATCACTGTTAAAGCTTGCTTTGTGTTTATACTTATACCAATAGTTTCCCAGGCAGCCGTGTTGGTATAGGTTACTTAAGAACTAAGATAAGTAAAACTCTGTTTTCACCAACAAATTGGCCATCGGTAAAGGCTATACTTTTTATTCAAAAAATTATTTAGTTATATTTTAAATTATTTTACTATTTTTTACTTGAAAAAATGAGAAAGAAAAGCTTAAAAGTAATAATATTGAATCAAAGTAACCCAAACAAAATTATTGGATTTGAAAATAATTTTTTTTATGTAATCTTCATTCTTGTATACCATAAATTGAACTAGCATTATTTGTATTCTTACAACCATAGTTATCAGAACCGGATCGGATTGGTTGAACCAACATAGGAATCGGTCCAGTTTTTCAATTGGATCAGATATGCAATTGATTCGCTAAAAACCGTATTGAACGGACGGGTCAATTTCGATGAACCGATATTTTTTATTCAACTAGTTGGTTTTATTTTTTGAGATAAAATAATTCTAAAAAAGATTTGAAAATTTATTTTTATTATAATTTTTATATTATTTCATCATTTAATCAAAATATTCAATTATTAAAATTTTTTTAAAAAATCAATACATTAAAATTTTAATAAATAAAACTTTAAAAAGTTTAAAGTAAATAATTTTTTAAAGTTTAACTTGTTTAATATGAATTTTTTAATCATATAAAAAATTCTCATATTTATATTTTGTTATAAACTATGAATTTGAAAATATAAAATCATTTAAATATGTATTTTATTATTTATCATATTATTTATAATTATTTAAATATTTATAATAAATCGACATTAACCCAATTGACCTGACATTGAATTAGTAACCCAATGACTCGACGCCTCAACTGGTTCATTATCCGATCCGGTTCTGATAACTATACTTACAACAAATGGACTCCTTTTCAATAATTGAATAGCTGCTTCTAATACAAGATATTTGCAACCAACATTTCTTCAAGTGAAAAGGTAGAATAGAACCAAATTATTCACTCTGTCTCAAAATATATATCACTTTTAACTGTTTTACAAAACAAAAAAAAAGTTCTTTTTATTAAATTTTAGGTACTTTTCACTTATTTATCTATTTTACCCTTAATTTAACTTTTCTCTTACTTAGTTAAAGTGAGAGGATAGAGATGAGATATACATTAAATAACAACGGTAGTTTTAGAAAAATATAATAATATTACCTCCGTGTTATAAAAGTGACAAATATCTTGGGATTAAAATTTTTTTCAAAAATGACATGTATTTTGGGGCAAAGGTATTAATAAGCATTGGAACACCTTCAAGAATAGTATTGCAAACAATCCCACTATACATAATATCTTCGAGAATTACTTGTCTCAAACATTAACAAACATAGAGAAAAGTCAAAGACATGAAAAGCTATTTGAAATGATAATTATATATATGGATCAATATCTCAAATCAATGATGGGTTCGATTCGGCTCCTGCCTAAAGGGCACCCGAATCGGACCGAAGCATTTGTCATGCCATTGTTCTCTTATTTTGGTCCTTCAAAGTAAAGTAATGAAGTAAGACATCATTTCTCAAAGCTCAATTCTTTTGATTGCATGACTCCTCAGTAAAACATTGGTCGCTAAGTGATAACTTATTGAAAAACTTATTAATTCACCAAATTAACCTAAGTCTTATATTTAAATCTAATGACATTAAAATATCTCTTAAAACCAAATAACTTTAATTCATAAATTTTTTTTTCAAAATCAATATTGAAATCCCATTATTACTTTTTTTTTAAAGGAAAATCTCATTATTACTCATCAAATTACTTTTTAATAAAAAAATACCTCAAACTAAATTAATTAACTCCAAAAGTAACCTTAAAGTACTCATTGATAATTAAATAACCACATTAATTCCCCAAATTTACCCTAAAAGTAACCTTTGAATTCCATAATTACTCATAAAATATAACTTAATAACCATCTTAATTATCCAAATTAACCCCAAAAAGTAATATTAAAATTTCATAAATATCGATTAAATATCTCTTAATAGCAAATAACTGCTTTGAAAGCAATCTTGAAATCCTATCATTATCCATGAAACATCATTTAATAATCATACCATTCAAAATTAATCTCAATGAAAATATTTGTAATTACCAAATCACCTCAAAAGTCATAGACTTTCAACCTATAAATCATACTCAACCAAACCTTAATTAGAAAAGTACCTTGTGACCTGCAGGTAGTGTCCTGCCTGACGTGTCACAGAATCACATGAGGCCAACAAATAAAGTACAAAATTGTGTTATTATATTAGAGTGGAAAAATTAACAAATAAAGTACAAAACTGTTGACCAGACACTCATGTGGGACACTATTGGCCGGTCGTGTAGCATTGTTCCCTTAATTAAATTCCTAAAAGTTTCTTTTTTAATTTTTTACAAAATATCAAATAGTTACTTGACATGTGGCATAAAGAAATAATGAAAAAATCCCCCAAAGGGACAAGTTCATAATTTTCTAAAAGTTTTGATCTTTTTTTTAACATCATCAAAAAAAGAAAAAAAAAGCCAAAAAATTTATGAACTTAAAATAAAAATCCACCGATAGGATGGTGCCAAATGGCACCAAAACCAATTTAAGACAAAGCTAAGAATAAAACAAAATGCTAAGAATTTAAAAAAAAAGAAAAAAAAGTAGCACTTTGAAAAAAAAGTTTTAAGAGAAAAAATAGAAAAAGAAAAAAAAACATAGCAAGCGAATTGGGCCCTAAACTAAGGAGAAACTTGGTATAAAATTATGCACTTAATTTTTCAATTCATGCTTCCTATGCATAGGGATTACTTTTATATGTTGTATTATATTGATTGATTTTGTAAGGCTACTATGGAGTCCATACAATGTTTTTATTGAGATTGAATCAAAACAATCAACATAGCATAATTGTAGTTGTAGGATCATAGTAAAACATTGTAGGTAATATTCTCATATTCTTTATATTTTCTTATTTTGTTACAAAGAGAAAATTATCTCATTCACCGTTAGTGGAGATTTTAGACTCTACAAGTAGAATTAAAAGGTTGACATGTGTCTTATAAGGTATATATTTTTAATATTAATTAATTAGTTAAAAAAGTAGTAGGGGTATATATCATTCTTTCAACACTGTTTATAGAGTCTAAAAACTCCATTGATAGAGTATGTAATAATAATCACAAAACTAATTAAGAATTTAAGATATCTTGAAAAAGCTATTCTCTAAGCATATGATGATAAACATAACATAAGTTCCTCCTTCAAAAGTGTATGTGATATTGGAAATTCCAAGCGGATGGAGCTATTGAAGACAGTAAGTGGCAAGCATCGGATGATGGCTGGGGTTAAACTCAACTGTGATGGTGCTTTCAAACCAGACACAGGTGAAGTAAGAGTTGTAGCAATTATCAAAAATCAAGTTGGTGAGGTGGTAGGGGCTTTAGAGAAGCAAATCAAAGCTCGCTCTAACCTAGTAGCTAAAGCCATTGCAATTAGAGAAGGTTTGAAATTGCCAAAGAGTTTGGATAATGTATTTGTGCCTCCTCTATGGAGGACGGTCCACAAGCCACTAACAAGCTGGGACAATTATCCTTCGTGGGCTTGTCCTCACCAAGACAAATATCATCAAAATCAATTTTATAAAATTTATGTATCACATACATACATATATATCTATATATATATATATTATATAGTTTCCCACCCACGTAAATCAATTTGTGTATGCTTGTGTAGTGGCATACCATATCCCAAAACAACAAAACATTTAAATACAACAATTATGAAATTAGTGTCATCAATGTCACTGAATATTAAGAACAAACCATTCACAGTTTGGGAGAGTAGTATACTCTCGCACTAATCCAACTATGTCACTAGAGCTTTATCTTGATCCAGTGCCGCCGGTGCTCCTAAATTCCATTTAAAATCCCATTAAAAACATTTTCAAAATGAAAATATGCTCATGTAGACCCTCTATGACCTAAACATGTTTCAATAAGACTTAAGAAGGGTTTAGGCCTAATTTGGGATCGAAAACAATTAAAATCGAGAAGTCAAACAAGATCAATAGAAGTCAACTCTGGTCAACGACATGATCCAATGACGGATCATGCTTCATCCATGGACAAATCCCCTAGTATTTCAACTTAGAGGCTTTTGCCCCTTTGATCTATGGACGGATCAAACTTGATCAGTCGGTGGATCCCAACTCGAGGCTCGGACTTCCCTTGTCCAGGCTAATTCGTGGATGGATTGGACCTTATCCATTAATGGATTAGTCGCTAACACCGCCCATGGAGGCTATTTGGCGGCCCTTCGCTGCACAGAACTTAATTTTTTTAGTTCTAACTTCATTTTCTGCCTCCTAAAGCCTAAATGTTCAGCATATTTCCTCCATAACACCACATAATAACAATTTAGCTAAATCTAACAATTTAACTCATAAGTACCCATTTCTCTTCAAATTGGAAGATCTTAACATTTAACCAACCAAATTACATGAAATCTACTTCATTTAAGAGCTAAAGAATAGTAGTTTAACATACTTAAAAAGTTCAAACAATGATTGGTTAAATCTCTCCAAATCTCCAAAAATGCTTCGAAAATAAATCTTGAAGATGAGCTCAATTCACCAACTTCTAGCTCTAATTGCCACCATCATTGGATAGAGCTCGAAAATTTATGCAATTTAATGTCCTCACTTGCTTCGATTCACCAAGATTTGAGGAAGAAATAAGGGAGAGAAGTTTGAAACATTAAAGAGGAAAGAAGAGGAAGAAACGAAAGGAGAAGAACAACAACAATAACAAAACTGTCTTCTTCGATGCACTATTGAGCCCTTTTATACCATAAGGTAAAAAGACAATTTTGCCCTTCTTTAATTCCTTAAACTTCAACTTTGACATCGGTTTAATTACATACTAATTCGGTTACACAAAATTATATTCAAAAGTTTATTTACTTGGGGGCTTAATAATATATTAATTTAGGGTTGGAGTCCACCATTCTCCCCTCCTTATAAAAATTTCGTCCTCGAAATTACAAAGAATTAGCAAGAAAAAAGTTTGGATGGTTCATTTTCATCTCATCTTCAGGCTTCCAAATTTGTTCTTTGATCTCAGCATTTCTCCATAATACTTTAACCAAAGGAATCTGTTTATACTTTAAGGATCGATCTTGATAATCCAAAATGGCCACTGGTTCAATTTCAAAGTTCAATCCTCGATCAAGTTCAACTGGAGAAGTTTCAAGGATATGAAAAGGGTTAAGCACATATTTCTTTAGCATCGAAACACGACATTGTGAATTCATTCCAACTCAGGTTGCAATTCTAGGCGATATGTCACAGCTCTAATCCTTTCAGTAATAAGGAATAAGACAATATATCTCGGGTTAAGTTTACCCATCTTGCAAAATCTAATTGCACCCTTCCAAGGAGAGAGTTTGAGGAACACTTGTCTCTTATTTGAAATTTAAATCAGTCATCCTCTTATCTGCATAGCTCTTTTACCTGTCTTGGGTAACTTTCAACCGATCTCTAAGTATTTTCACCTTTACGGTGATCATCTCCACAATTTCATTACCAAGCAGTTGTTGTTCTCCCACTTCATCCCAACAAAGTGAAGTTCGACACTTTCTTCTATACAATGCTTCATAAGATGCCATACCAATATTGGCTTGATAACTATTATTATAAGCAAATTTCGTTAATGGCAAGTGTGTATCCCAGTTTCCTTGGAAATCACTCACACAAGCACGTAATATGTCTTCCAAAGTCTGAATTGTACGCTTCGACTGTCCATCAGTTTGGGGATGGAATGTGGTGCTAAAATTCAACTTTGTCCTCATGGTTTTTTGTCATCTTGTCCAAAAACGAGATGTAAGCTTAGGGTCTTGATCTAAAACAATTGAAACAGGAATACCACAGAGTCTAACTACTTCATCAACATATAACTGTGCCAATTTCTTTGAATTCCACGCTACCTTAATGGCTAGAAAGTGCGCCAATTTGGTGAAGCGGTCAATAATCACCCAAATTGCGTCATGTCCTCTTGGAGTATGGGGTTAATGTGCTTCCACTTCCACTTAGGAATTGGTAAGGGGTGCAATAACCCAGTAGGTTTCTAATGTTCTGCTTTGACTTGTTGGCAAGTTAGGCATTTAGCTACATACTCTGCAATGCCTCTCTACATACCAGACCACCAATAGTTGTCTTTGATATATGGTTCTGTACATTTTTATGCTTCTAGGATGCATAAAAAAATGTAGAAGAGTGAGCTTCCTCTATGATGGTATTCCTAAGTTCAAGATTATCAGGAACACAAACTCTGTCTTGATAAAGTAGTATTTCATCATGCTTTAGACGAAGTTTAGTTTCTTTGCCTCTTTATAACTTTTCCATTTCAATAATCAACTTTGGATCATTAAACTGTAGTATGCGAATTTGCTCAATTAAGAAAGGTCGCACAGTGAACTGAGCAATCAATGCATCATCATCAGTTCCACTAAAATTCAATCTAACACTAGTAGATCTGATTCCCACCACAGTGGCAGGTAACAAGTCTTCATGACAGCCACTAAAATAGAAGAATATGCCTTTCGTGACACGCCCGGACCTAGTCCGCACGTGTCAAGTTGAATATTTATGTATTGTTGTCTAGTCAATATACCAAATTTGACTTCCCATGGATGTTTTAAACTTCGTTTAGTTCAATTTCAAGCTTAAAAACCCTAAAATTGAAGTCTGGGGATATGGGTCCCACTTGGAAACGAGACCAGAGGCAATTGGTTGTGAGTTGACCGGAGTCAACTATGAAAAGCTTGACTCCGGAGCCGGAGTTGGTCGGGTCCGGCGCCGGACCCGTTGGTTTTAAAGGGGTCTCGGATGGCCGAGACCCCTATTTTTCACATTTCTCCTCTTCTTCATTTTCTCCGAGCCTTCTTCTTCAATTCTCTCGGAATCAAGGCTTCAATCCCTCTTCAAACACTTTATCAATCAACAATATCAACTTCTTTTGCCTCCTTGAAGATCAAAACATCAAGATTTCTAAGAAAATCATCAAATCTAGAAATCTGGAAATTTGGCGACAGTTTGTTCATCAGCTTATAGCTTTTGTTTCAACCGTGCGTTTTGGCTGAGAATTTGGTATGTTGTTCTAGACTCATCAAGCTTTAATTTGATAGTTTACACGCTTGATTTCATGGTCTGTGCTAAGAGAATTTGATGATTGAAGTTAAGATTTCTGTTTTGCCAGAAATAAGTCAACTCTTAATGTTTTGATCCGAAATTCGAGCATGATTTATTGTTTGATTCCGTTCTTGAAGCTGTGAATTCATAGATCATGTGTTTAAATTGCTGTGTTTCAATTTTGGTGCAGATTGGTGTTGAATCGAACTTGAACCGAGCTTGATTTCATGGTTGGCCGAGCATGGCCAAATTCTGGTGGCAGGTCCGGCGCCGGACCTGGCAGGTCCCGGGCCGGAGCTGCCTAAAATTGGGAGAATCTCCCGAATTGGCTCACTCCCGCCTGGAGTGAGCAGCCTGCCGACAATGGCACTGTAGCACCAGGGGCATTTTGGTAATTTTGCAACCCTAGACCCCATTTGACCCCAATTAACTCCAATTAGCTTCAATTGACTGCCAGACTTGCCAATTTTATTCCGAGACCTTTAATTGGTGTTGTTTTATGATTTGATCATTGGTTGAATATTTTTATTAATCAAATTAGATTTTAATTTGATTATTTAGGTACTTAATTGTACGAGATTTGGACCGGTTGCAATTTGAGCTAAGGCATTCGTGGGTAATCGGGGAGTATACAACTCTCCTCACTTGTGAGTGGCTTGGATTATATTGGTTGACCATTGAGGGTTAACCGTTTGCAAATTTATTTATAAATGCTTTATTAAATTGTTTATATATGTTTTGGGGTATGAATTGTCCACCCTCACACACTGAGTTTATAAATGATTTGAAGGGTGGGAATTTCAATAAAATTGATATATTGATATTATTGATTATTGTATGGGGAACAATACCCCTGAAAGATTGATATTATAGTTGATTATTATTGGGGAACAATACCCATGAGAGATGAGATATTGAGTGTAGTCCTCGGGGCTCCAATATGTGGGAGCGTGGACCGAGTTGAGAGCATGCGTGTTACTTAGTCGTGGACTGCCTATTGAGGGGCACGGTGAGTCGCTCCTGGTTGCGAGAGGCGCGTAGGGAAACTCGCCAGGACTTCAGATGCTGTGTTCCACCACAGTATGGCAAACGTCAAGGGAATGGGCCAGAGAGTAAAGAAAAATGTTTTAAAAGTATAAAGTAACCCTTGACGGTCCAGTGGATACCCCTGTACACGGGTATACCTTATTGGGACGATTTACAGATGCCAGCCCTTATGTACATATGATTATGAATTTGATATTTGATTTGGTTTGGGATTTCATATATTTCAGTAAATGATTTATTAAATTGATATTTGGATTATTTCATATCCCCAGCCTGAGGTGATCGGTTTTTATAACCGAGTCTCTCACTGGGTACAAGTTTATGTACTCACCCCATTCACTTTTGTTCTCAGATCATCAGCCTTTGGACGGCGGACGTCCTGGTGGCCAGTGATCCCAGTTCGTATCTGTGGACACGATTATGTAGGTGCCACCCTTTTGCTTTGTGTTACTTGGCTCGGGATATTATTACATCTTATTTATACAGATGTGTATTTATAAATAATATTTTTCCGCTGCATGGAATACAGTAAGATGTTATACTGTATTTTAAATATTTTCAAAATGTAATATCTATGATGATTTCATGTGTTTTCATATATTGCTCGAATATCCTTTATTTTTAAGCCTTGTATCATCTTGGTTGCCCGCCTGACGAGGCACGCATCTCGAGGTGATACGGCAGTTGTCACGTGGCTGAGCCTGCGGGTCGGGGCGTGACATTTCGGCTCAATGTATCTGCTTCTACATTGGCTTTACTATGATGATAATCAATCACTAGATCATAATCCTTGATTAGATCTAGCGATTGCCTTTGTCAGATATTAAGCTACCTTAGTGTCATAAGGTATTTCAAACTCTTGTGATCAGTGTAGGCATGACACATTTCCCCACAAAAGTAATGTCTCCAAATCTTAAGTGCAAAGACTATAGCTACCAATTCTAAGTCATGCACATGATAGTTTTCCTTATGCTTTCTCAGCTAA
Source organism: Microcos paniculata (assembly GCA_030664755.1). NCBI lineage: Eukaryota > Viridiplantae > Streptophyta > Magnoliopsida > Malvales > Malvaceae > Microcos > Microcos paniculata. Next base: position 24,437,883 of record CP131461.1, read on the forward strand.
CAAGAAGCACAAGCAACGACTCTTCCATCTTACATAAGAACATATCCAAGACTATGTCCTGATGCATCAGTGTATATTACATACCCTTTATCAGAGACTAGCAAAGTAAGCACTAAGGCTGTATTTAAACATTCCTTAAGCTTTTGAAAGCTAGCTTCGTACCTTTCATCCCAAATAAACTTAACACTTTTACTTGTCAAGTGAGTAAGAGGAGTTTTTAACAAAGAAGGCCTTTCAACAAATCTTCAATAATAGCCTACTAAACCAAGAAAACTACGGATCTCCGTGGCGTTCTTAGATTGTTCCCAATTCAAAATTGCTTTAACTTTGCTTGGGTCTACAAAAATTCTTTCCTTTATCACTACATGCCCCAAAAAGGTTACTTGTTATAGCCAAAATTGACACTTGGACAGTTTGTCATACAACTAGTGTTCCCTTAGTGTTTGTAACACCATACGAAGATGCCTAGTATGCTCACATTTGTTCTTGGAATAAATCAAAATGTCATCAGTAAAGACAATAACGAATTGATCAAGATGTGGATGGAACACCTTATTCATCAAGTTCATGAATACCACAAGTGCGTTGATGAGACCAAACGGCATTACTAGGAACTCATAATATCCATATCTAGTACAAAACACAGTCTTGGGAACATCATTATCCTTAATTTTCAATTGATGGTATCTAGATTAAAGATATCAATCTTGGAGAAAATGCCCCACCTTACTAATCAAATAAGTTGTCTATGCTAGGCAAAGGATACCTATATTCTATAGTCAATATAAAGTCGGAGAGATCCGTCTTTCTTCTTCACAAATAACACTGAGCACACCAAGACAAGATATTCAATATGATGAACCCTTTTTTGAGTAGTTCAACAGCTATTTCATCAATTCCATCATTTTATTCAGCCTCATCATGTACAGAGTAACAGAGATTGGATTTGTACCAGGCTGCAGGTCAATTGAAAAATCAAATGCTCTTTCCAGTGGCAAACTTGGCAATTCCTCTAGGAAAATGTTAGGAAACTGCCTCACTACATGGATGGAATTAATATCTACTTCATCAACTTCATGATCTATTATGTGAGATAAGAAAGTTGGACACCTCTTTCAGAGTAACTTACTTACTTGCACCGAAATCACACACGATGACAAAACTCGACGTTGTCCAGAAAAATAAAATGGTTGTCTACCAGGTTTTTGAATAATGACTATTTTGGTAGGACACTAGCTAAAAACTCCATGCTTTTCCTTGCACTTCATACCCAACATGGCATCAAAATCTACCATTTGTAGTGGAATTAAATCAGCTGGTAGAACTTCACGCTCAATGCCCATTTTATAGTCCTTGTAAACCGTGTTTTGAATTAGCTCTCCTCCTAAAGGAGTATGCACCAATATGATCTAGGAGACCCAATATCCATGATCATAAATGTAAATTGGCCAAAGATAGAAACAGTACTTAGGCAATATTTTCTCCAAAGTTATTGGAAAATTTTTTGTACGTGAATGCGCCATGCTTATTAAAATACTTCAATTAAAGAAAATAGTACTTTAGAAAAATCTACGGAGTTACCTGTCACCACGATTGGACATGTGTTGGCACCTTCTTGAGTTATGGTATAGATTCGGGACTTTTGTTTGTTTTAGAAGTGACCCTAATATGAACTACCTTTAGCTTTAGAGGTACGAGTTGTACTTGTACTCTTATTATTTCTACCTCTATGTTTTCCACGACCAAATTTAGAAGGTTGCGAAGTCCAGGCATCGCATCTAAATTATGTAACGACAGGACTAATGCAATCCTTCAATGCATGATCATGGCTACCATACTGAAAACAACGTCTAGTATGGTTCTTATGGCAATTTGCACACCGATCAACTTGTTCCTTCTTCTTGTCAAACCAATTCCTGAATGTAGAAGTCACATTGGACTTCCCATTCCAAGCACCAGATTGTTGGCCTACATGCTGGGACTAATGAAACTGTTATTGGAGCCATCGCTTGCAGAACCAGAATTGTTACTTCTTTTTTATGACTAATCGAAGGAAGAAGAGTCAGATTTTCGTTTACTTCTAGCTCCAATTCCCCAGTTGTGAGAATTTGTTCTTTGTTCTTCAAGCAATCTCTTTGCATTAAGAGCTCGTTAAACCTTTTGTTTATAGAAGGCTCCGAGAACATCTGTCTTTTTCTCATGAACTTCCACCTTCAAGTCACTAGTGAATTTAGTGCATAATTCTACTTCTGAGATAGAATTATCAACAAAAGATTGGATTAATCTTCTCAATATAGTCTCATACAATTTTACTATCATACTGCCTTAGGTCATATTATAGTAGGCAACCCTTCTATGCTCAATCCCTTCTCGAGGATTATATTTCTCAGAAAACTCTTTCTTGAACTTATCCCAGTCCAAGTGCCTACCATACCGTAATCTTATATTTTCTTACCAATTTTTAGCTCCGCCTTCTAAAAATCTTACAATGATTCATTGTCGACCCTCGTAACCAACATTTACATCATCCATAGCCTTTGACATGGTTATCAACCACTATTTGGCATCAACATCAGGGTCATTATCATTGAATTTCTTACAAATATTTTCTGAAGTTTTATCTTTGTATCAACCACATATGTTAATCAAGCTCGAGGATTACGTGGTTCATACGGATTACCACTAAAACATTTAGAAGGAAGAGGATCATCAGGAGGTGGTGGCGATAGTGGATTATTTGGTGGATGAGGTGGATTATAAGCTAGAAGCGAAGGAATCGAGGAAGTGGAGGTGGTACCTCTGCTCCGGCTGCAGCAAATACCGAGACAAAGTAGTTGTTCCACTAATCAGTATAACTCTGAAGATACTGATGTGGTAGAGGATAATCTGGTTGAGGTCGATGATGATAATTATGTGTTACTTGTTGTGGAAAAGGATAGTTGTTCAATCCTTGCAGTGAAGGAACTTACGATGAAGGATTAGGATAATTATGTGATCCCTGTGGTGAAGGATTAAGAGGTTGTGGTGGTATAAAATCAGCCTTGTCCTCTCCCACATCATGGATAGACACATGGTCTGAGAATTCAACTGTTATTGGCTCAGGTTGTGGTAACTAACCACGGCCACACTATGGAGGTCACCCATACTGTGTGGGTTGGCCTTGCAATGGAGTTTGACCCCGACCGCATCTAGTTCCAGTTCTGCCTTTTCCATATAGCATTATTCTATACACTAAGGCAATATTTAGCAAACTATGAAGTAGTTAAAAACTACTACAGATGACTGAGAAGGATTAGTAGGTACCTAAGTACCTAAATTGATTTTTAACATCCTAAGGTGATCCAATGTGTTTTTAAAACAGATTTTTAAGCTCTGAATACCAATAAAACTATCACGTCCAGATCTATAGGCTTGGTCACGTGTCAACTGCCTTGTTGTTTCGAAGTACGTGCTAACCAACAAAACGTCCCGAAGGCAATATTAGGCATTTTATTAGATTTATTGCTAAATACAAATACCAAACCTCATAAAGTCTCTATTATTTTTTATGCTTTGAATTTATGATCTAGTAAATTATGACCCAACCCGAAACAGTTCGGGCTTAGCCCAAATTGAGTTGTATCTGTAATTCCTGTATTGATGACTAAATAAGGTGTATCTAGGTTTTATCCCTGTAACATGTACTGTTATCTTTCAAGAAAAAAAATAAGAAAACTTTCCTACCCGTGGACATAGGTCGAATTGAACGAACCATGTAAATCTTATGTGTTCTTATTTTTATTTTCTTGTTTAATTTTCTTTTTTTGCATAACAATTGGTATCAAAGCTTGGAAGATTTCTTGTGTTCAATTTGCTGATTGAGATGGCATCCACTCATAAGTTCGACATTGAGAAATTCAATGGGTCGACTTATTTCACCTTATGGCAGGTGAAGATGAGGGCAATTTTGGTTCAGTAGGGATCTGCAACAGCCCTGTTAAAAGAATAAGAATTATCGACAGATTTAAAGGCGGGGGAGAAAGCACAGATCATGGCGAAAGCTCATAGTGCAATCTTGTTGAGTTTAGCAGATGAAGTTTTGAGAGAGGTGGTTACAGAGAAAACAGCTGTAAGATTATGGGTGGCGCTTGAAACCAAGTACCATAAGAAATCCCTAACAAACCACATATATCAAAAGTGGCGGTTGTACATGTTGAAGATGACAGAGAATACACCGATGAAAGATCATCTTGATATATTTAACCAAATAATGCTTGATCTTCAAACTATTAGGGTTAAGGTTGATGAGGAGGATCAGGCTGTTATTCTTTTATGTTCATTGCCTAAGTTCTTTGATAACTTTCATGAGATTATGCTATATGGTAGAGACTCTATCAATCTTAATGGCATGAAGGATGCTCTGTTATCCAAAGAATTGAATAAAAAGGTTACTGGCCTTGATGAAAACGGATCAAATTTAGGCCTGATTGCTAGTAGAGGAAGAACCAAAGAAAATGATAACGAGAGTAAGAGATCACGCTCAAAATTGAGATCTGGTATCCGATGTTATCATTGCAAGGAGAAAGGGCACTTAAGGAGAAACTGTCCACAGGGAAAGAAAGGCGAAAGAAAGGAAACAACAGAAAAGCTAATGCTACTATAGCACAGATAGCTCCGATGAAAGAAATGGTAACGATGTTTTGACAGTTAGTACTATAGGTTCTACAAATTCATGGGTCCTTGATATTGGTGCATCTTATCATATGACTTTTACAAAAGATCTGTTTATTACTTTTAAGCAGTGGAATGATGTTGTGAAATTGGGTGATGATATGGAGCTTTGTATCAAAGGCAATGGTTCTGTGCAGATCAAGATGTATAATGACATGGTTAGAACACTTGATGCCTGGTATGTTCATGATCTACGAAAGAACTTGATTTCTTTGGGTACTTTGGATAAACAGGGTTACAGCTATTCTGGTCAAGGTAGGCAGATTAAAGTTTCTAAGGGTGGTCTGACTATCATGAAAGGTAAATTGTACCAAGGAATTTACATATTGACAGAAAATTCAGTAATAGGAACAGCATCAGTCTCTCGGTCTTTAGAACAACATGATTATGGTTTTATAGAGCTATAGCATCGTAGATTAGGCCATACGAGTGAAGGAGGACTTGCAATATTGAGTAAGCAAAGATTGCTAGATGGTGCTGAAACTGGGAAGTTGAAATTTTATGAGACTTGTGTTATGGCCAAGTAGCGCAGGGTGAAGTTTAGTTCCGGCAAGCATACTTCTAAGGATATTCTTGAGTATGTCCATTCAGATTTGTGGGTTTCTGCTTCGGTTGAAACTCATGGTGGTTGTAAGTATTTTGTAACCTTCATTGATTACTACTCTAGAAAAGTTTAGGTGTATTTTCTGAAATCAAAAGATGAGGTGTTTGGGAAGTTCAAGAAATGGAAAACTATGGTTGAAAAATGTACAGATAAACAAGTCAAGACACTCAAAACTGATAATGGGTTAGAATTCTATAATATCCAGTTTGATGAGTTCTGTAAGAAAGAAGGTATAGTAAGGCACCACATTGTACGGTATACATAGTAGAATGGAGTTACAGAACGCATGAATCAAACACTTCTGTAGCATACTCGATTCATGCAGTTGAATGCTAGTCTACCAAAGCAATTCTGGGCTGAAGCAGTTAATACTGCTTGTTATCTGGTGAATAGATCTCCATCAACTGCAATAGATTTTAAAACTCTTCAAAAGGTATGGTACGATTCTCCCTCTGATTATTCTGGCTTGCGTATATTTGGTTGTCTTGCTTATGCTCATGTTGATGGTGGTAAACTGGAGCCTAGGGTAGTGAAATGCATATTTCTAGGGTATGCTACTAGAGTTAAAGGGTACAGACTGTGGTGTACTGAAACTGGTAGAACTCCGAAATTTTTTATTAGCAGAGATGTAACTTTTGATGAGTCTGCTATGTTTGGCCAAAAGGAGGAGTGTGATAATCTTGTAGGTAACAAAGATCATGGTGCTAGCCAGAAGGTGGAGTTTGATATTCAAATTCCAAAGAAGATAATTAATAGTTATGCAAAACAACCCAAGAATGTGCAGGAAGAACAAGATTCACAAAGTATAGCAGAAAGAAAAACCAAAAAGGTGATCGCCTATCGTTAAAACCATCAAAAGAATAAAATTTATAACCTTACTTAAACTAACAGTATAGAAAGCAAGTAAGGGTTGAACCCAAAAGAAACAAGAGCAATCTTATTTTTCAAATAACTACAATAAAACAAGGGGGATTGAAGGCAAAGATAATTAAAACTTGAAATTAAACAAACAATAAAGTAAATAAAGACAATAATACAAACATGCATCCATCTCACCACTATTAATCAAAGGGAAAGAAGGTGTTAGTGTCACGCCCCGACCCGCAGGCTCGGCCACGTGACAACCGCCGTACCACCTCGAGATGCGTGCCTCGTCAGGCGGGCAACCAAGATGACACAAGGCTTTAAAATAAAGGATATTCGAGCAATATGAAAACATACGAAATTATCATAGATAATATAGTTCAAAAATATTTCAAAATAAAGTATCACATCTTACGGTGTTCCATGCAGCGGAAGATATTATTTATAAATACACAAATATATATGTAAGATGCAATAATATTCCGAGCCAAGATATACCAAATAAAATGAGGTGGCACCTACAATATAGTGTCCACAGAGACGAACTGGGATCACTGGTCACCAGGACGTTCGCCGTCCAAAGTCTGATGATCTTAGAACAAAAGTGAATGGGGTGAGTACATAAACTTGTACCCAGTGAGAGACTCGGTTATAAAGACCGATCACCTCAGGCTAGGGATATGAAATAATCCAAATATTAATTTAATAAATCATTTACTGAAATATAGTAAATCCCATACCAAATCAAATATCAAATCCATAATAATATTTACATAAGGCCTGGCATCTGAAATCGTCCCAATAAGGTATACCCGTGCACTGGGTATCCACTGGACCGTCAAGGGTTACTTTATACTTTTAAAACATTTTTAATTTTACTCTCTGACCCATTCCCTTGACGTTTGCCTTGCTGTGGTGGAACACAGCATATAGAAATCCTGGCGAGTTTCCCTACGCGCCTCTCGCACTCAGGAGCGACTCACCGTGCCCCTCGATAGGCGGTCCACGGCTGAGTATCACGCATGCTCACAACTCGGTCCACGCTCCCACATAATGGAGCCCCGAGGGAAACACTCAATTTCTCATCTCTCAGGGGTATCGTTCCCCAAACAATATTCAATAATAATATCAATATATAAGATTTATTGAAATTCCCACCCTTTAAATCATTTGTAAACTCAGTGTGTGAGGGTGGACAATTCATACCCCAAAACGTATATAAACAATTTAATAAAGCATTTATAAATAAATTTGAAAACAGTTAACCCTCAATGGTCAACCAATATAATCCAAGCCACTCACAAGTGAGGAGAGTTGTATACTCCCCGATTACCCACGAATGCCTTAGCTCAAATTGCTACCGGTCCAAATCTCGTACGATCACGTACCTAAATAATCAAATTAAAATCTAATTTGATTAATAAAAATATTCAACCAACAATCAAGTCATAAAATAACACCAATTAAAGGTCTCGGAATAAAATTGGTAAGTCCGGAAGTCAATTGAAGTTATTTGGGGTCAAATTGGGTCTAGGGTTGCAAAATTACCAAAATACCCCTAGTGCTACAGTAACCTTGCCGACAGATTGCTCACTCCCGTGCGGAAGTGAGCCAAAATGGGAGAAACTCCCAATTTTGGTCAGCTCCGGCGCGGGACTCACCAGGTCCGGCGCCGGACCTGCCTCCAGATTATGGCCGTGTTCGGCCAACCATGAAATCAAGCTCGGTTCGAGTTCGATTCAACACTAATCCGCACCAAAATTGAAACACAGCAAGTTAAACATATGATCTATGAATTCACAGCTTCAAGAATGGAATCAATCCATAAAACATGCTCGAATTTTGGATCAAAACATTAAGAGTTGACTTATCTCGGGCAAAACAGAAATCACAACTTCAATCATCAAATTCTCTTAGCACAGACCATGAAATCAAGCGTGTAAACTATCAAATTAAAGCTTGATGAGTCTAGAACAACATACCAAATTCTCATCCAAAACGCACAGTTGAATCAAAAGATATAAGCTGATGAACAATCTGTCGGAAAATTTCCAAATTTCTAGATTTCTAGATTTCATGATTTTCTTGGAAATCTTGATGTTTTGATCTTCAAAGAGGCAAAATAAGTTGATATTGATGATTGATCAAGTGTTTGAAGAGGGATTGAGAGTTTGATTCAGAGAGAATTAGAAGAGAAGGCTCGGAGAATTGAAGAACTTGAAGAGATGAAGAAATGAGGGTCTCGGCCAACCGAGACCCTTATAGAAAATGACGGGTCCGGCGCCGGACCCGTGCCTGTCCGGCCCCGGAGTCAACCAAAATCCGAGTTGACTCCGGTCAACTCAGCCCAATTGCCTCGGGTCTCGATTCCAAGTGGGGCCCACATCCCCGGATTTCAATTTTAGGGTTTTTAAGCTTGAAATTGAGCTCAACGAAGTTTAAAACATCCATGGGAAGTCGAATTTGGTATTTTAACAAGACAACAATACATAATTTTACAACTTGACACGTGCGGACTAGGTCCGGGCGTGACAGTTAGATCCTTGACCCACAAAAAATAAGATTGATTAATTGAATGGCATACTATAAACAGAGGTACTAAAGATTCCCTAAGCTATGTGGAGACTAAACAGTATAATATAGTACTAAAGATTCCTAGAAAATACCCTTTTACCTTACCTGAACCAACGACTCTTCGCGATATTGATTTATAGGTTTGATAAAGCATGAATCACAATCAATCAGTCAAGTATGCAATTGACCCGAAATAGCTTCGTGCATACTCAGTCATCAATTAATCAATATCCCAAGAAAGATGCAAATTTCCATCTTTTGTTATCAAAGATTAGTGCAAGTTACTAAAGATTCACTCTTTTTAATACTAACAGTAGATTATCTAGGATCAAATACATGCGTCGACGCATATATCAAAACCTAAACAATCATAAAAACAATATAAACAGAGATATTGAAACACCCAATTAACAATCCAAACTAAGAACAAAGAGTCTCACTAACAATATTGCCCTTTTGACTAATAAATGGCAAGATGGATTATGGGTTTAATCACTCACTGATTTGAGTGTAAACCAAATAGAAAATAAAGTAAACTAATTAATCAAAGTAAAGAAACAACTAAATTGATGAAGAAAAGATAGATGAACTCTCTATCAGTCTAAGTTATACAGAGAAAATTGCGAGAATCAAAAGCTGTGTAAATTCAATCTGTTGAGAACTGTCCGTACTTGTACTGAAAACTAATATTTAAAGGGCCAAATCACATGACTGCTCTCATAACCCTAGGAACTAACAAAAAAGTATGAAGGGTCCTGTCACGCCCCGACCCACCCAGGGTCGGCCACGTGGCAACCGCCGCACTACCTCGAAGTACGTGCCGGCCGGTCACGCACCAGAAGCACCGCAAGGCATAAAAATGAATATCATCGCTGCAAAAAAACTAAAACTTTAATTAAAAATCATTTAATAAAATATTTAATTTATAAGCAACACCAGTAGATTAATTTAAAAGAATACCTTCACAGTGGAAACCACTAAACCTAAGCCACCGACATCTTCTAGTGAGCCTTCATTCTATTGGCTAACCTCATACGCGGATCTGCATCCATCCACACAGGATACAGGTGAGTGACAGAGATTCAATGGGTCTCCATCAGAGTTAGAGAAAACAGGGGTAATCCAAAATATATTAATACCAATAAAATAATCTAAAATTTAAACAACTTTGTTTTCATTATTTCCTGTATCAAATCTCCATGAGTGAATAAAATAAATTTTGTTTCCTAAACCTCTTTTGAAATCCTTCCAAGGAGTATTAAATTTAACATCTTTAATAATTAATTAAATACTCATGGGCTGGCATCTGAAATTGTCCCAATAAGGTATACCCGTGCACTGGGGTATCCACTGGACCGTCAAGGGTTACTTTATACTTTTAAAACATTTTTTTTTTACTTTACTCTCTGGCCCATTCCCTTGACGTTTGCCTTGCTGTGGTGGAACACAGCATCTGAAGTCCTGGCGAGTTTCCCTACGCGCCTCTCGCAACCAGGAGCGACTCACCGTGCCCCTCGATAGGCGGTCCACGGCTAAGTAACACGCATGCACTCAACTCGGTCCACGCTCCCACATATTGGAGCCCCGAGGACAATGTTAAATCTCTCATCTCTTAGGGGTATCGTTTCCCATACAATAATCAATAATAATACCAATCTCTCAGGGGTATCGTTCCCCATTAATCATAATAATAATAATAATATCATTTCTTATATAAATATTAAAAACATGTAAATACACACAAACTTTTGTATCTTTAAAATCATCCCATCTCCATAAGTGGGCGTATCACAAAGTAAAAGTGTGTGTCGTGGATTACCCTTATCCCAAAACCGTTGTAAACCTTTTAAAGACAATTTATATTTTTAAAACATTTTTGCCCTAGTGGTTAAGCACTGAAATCTAAGCCACTCACAGTATTGGGAGAATCGTATACTCCCAAGCGCTCCATGTAGCTTTAATCTCCGGTGCATCGCCGCATTCGATTATCCGGAGCCCTAATACATGCAAATATACGTTAGCATTCATAATTACATTTATGAATGCACCTATGAGGCTCTAACATGACCTATGACTGGGCTTGAATATGATTCGGGGCGTAGAAAAGTGTCCAAAAGGTTCCGGGGTAAAAATTAGACACTTGGTGAAAAATTACAAAAATACCCCTGGGCCCATGGACGGCCCACTCGGGCTGGGCCCGACACTTAGAAAAGTGTCCGGGAGGTTTTGGGGCTAAAATCGGACTCTCGACGAAAAATTACCAAAATGCCCTGGGGGCCCGTGGGCCCCACACTCGGACTAGGCTGGGCCCCACACTGGTTGGGCCAAATTCTACTCGAAATCGGGCTAAAAAAGCCCACCTATGAGATATTTATACATTATAATGATATAATATATAAATATCTAAGATATAATAATAATATATATAAATATCTAAAATATATTAATATAATATATAAATATCTTTTAATATAATAATAATATATTAAAAATATCTAAACAGGGACTCGATCGGCCAGTTCTTCAGCCGGTCTCTCCCCCAGTTTTCGCACTCGTTTCTCCTCCTTTCGACGTACAAACTTAGAGAGGCGATGCTCATGGCATCCACAACGGATATGCCGAGGCAGAAACGAGAAACACCGGTCCAATTTTCCCGCAGACCGAGATTTAGCCCAAATTGACTAAATCTCTGATTTACTCACACCCGGTGCACAAAAATGCGTAAAAACGGAATGGGATGTAGAATAAGGTGAATACTATAACAAACTAAAAACTCATCTTATTCCACCGGCCTGAAATCCACTTATTTGAGTTTAAAGTTTTAATCCGGTTAAAAGCTAAAAACTTGGATCTAGGCTAAACCGATGCATGGTTGTGCGTACAAACTTAACATAACGTAGATCGAGGTGAGAAGAACAACATACTGGAAACTCACCTTGATCTGATAGCCGGGCATGTACTGATTTGCCAATTGTCCAAAATGCCTCTGGTCGGCTCCAAAGAGAAAAGAAGAAAAAAAGAAAGAAAAAGAAAAGAAAGAAAGAAAAAAAAATGAAGAAAGGTTTGGCACCCCCTCCCCTATTTATAGGGGAGCCTGATGCCGGGTCCACTTGGGCCCCGGGTCAAATTTTTTCTCCTTTTTCAACTTTCTTTCATTTTCACCCGTTAGCTAAATCCTTTGCTTTCTTGTGCTAACGGGGTCCATAATAAATTTCTAGGGACTTATTTGGAGGTCTTTTTGGCATTTACTAATTTCCATACACGGTTAATTACTTTTTCTTCTAACTCCATCTTATCTTAATTTAAACTTCTCTTCTGACTTGACACAGCGGGACCGACTTATTATTCAATTATTACGTCATCTTGTACTATTCCGCTCTTACGAAAAGGTCGTGCTAGGTACGGGTGTGTCAACTCTCCCCTCCTTCTAAAAATTTCGTCCTCGAAATTAAATAAGGTGCCTTAGGGAGGTTCGGCTTCCATTTGAAGCCCTCGTTTCGTTTTCGAATAGTGTTCTCCTCACTATTAACCGTTGAAGTCTACCGCGCTTTCGCTGCGTACTCTGATCATTCTCTCTCTCAAGAGTGGTTTCATCGTTCCTTTACTCTTGAGTTTGAACGTCATCTTTTCTTAACGTAACTTACCCTTACCACTTATGGGTTAGGTTTTCTTTAATCCAAGTGTTTCACTCGGAGGGTACCCTTACCACTTATGGGTTACGCTTTGTTCTTATCCCATCCTTCAAGTCTCTCTTGGCGAGACTATCTTTTTTGTTTCTTTTAAGGTTCTACACCTCTTACTTTTCTTAGGAATTCCTTCTCCTTTTTCATTACCATTTCCTCTCACTTTGAGGCCATTCTCTGACGCGTTTCTGGCTGTTTCGTGCTCTTGTACTCATCTTTGTAGCCAAGTTATCGGGAAAGACCTTCGCTTAACTCCCTCGCCTTCACAGCGAGGATGCGGCGAGTTAAATATCTTTCCCCCTATCTTGGTTTCGTTTCTCATTTCATCTCTTGCTTCATTCTTTCTCTTTTGCACTTCTTCTATTCAAATCTCATGGCGTATGAGTCAAGCTCTAATACATATTGGCCCACACTTGGCCATATCATAACAGAGGAATCAGAGACCATGCCCTCTCGGCTCTCACAAGCTGACCCACTCTCTGACCGCCCATCACAATCACAAGTAGGCCCTCGGCCCATCATATCACATATAGGGCCCATGGCCCATCACATCTCATCTCTCCTCCTCACAAGGACGGAGAACTCTGGGAGGTCTCATGCTCCCCCCAATCACATACTGGGCCGGTCCTCTTGAGTGGTCATCACAGAGATCCTCAAGATCTCGATCTCTGATCCTTTCTCACATAGGGACGCCTCACATGGCTCCCAAGTCATCACATTTGAGCCTCGACCTCATACCCATTCATACCATTTCTCTTGCCTCTTAGGCTTCCCTTAACTTTTATTTTCTTGAGGTATCCAATTCAGGAGGTGTCGCGCGTTTCTCTTCCTTTCGATTTCTTTCCTTCACATTAGCTCAAATGCTAATGGTTGATCACTTTTCCTCCTTCATCAACAGTAATTCCTGGGGTTTTCATATCCCCATCTCTTTCCTTTTCATTCGCCCACGTCTATTGTGGGGTCCACATTTCTCTTGCCTTCTTGTCACTACGAGACTAGACCAAACACGCATATCAAACCCGTGCGCTAACCTTTGTAGCTTCATTATCTTCGTATTCTTCTCTCTTAAAGTATCTCGTCCCTTACTCGATTCTGCCCTTCTCTTGGATCAGTTGCCACTTCTTGGCATCGTTTACAGTTCTCGAAATCTTCATATCCTTTCCATTCTTCACAATTCCTTACCTCGATCCACGTGATCATTCACGTTGTATCCAGGGTTTCTTTTACCTTGCCTTCATTCTTCTCTCTTCGCTTTCTTCTCTGACTTTCTTCATCATTATATTCCTTATTCCTCTTTTTCTTCTAACACCTTTGATCCTCTTAGGTGTTAGAACTTCCTTTCTGTTTTTCATACTAGCTGTGCTCATAGAAGTTTATGAGCTTGATCAATTCCTTTCCTTATTCTTGTACTCCTTCCATTAAGTACACGGGGTTCTTCCTTATTACCATTTTCTGTCTCAGTTCGCACATCTCTTGCTTTACATATATGGGTTTCCTTTCTCTTAACCATCTTCGGCTCTTAATCCATTGATATCTCTTCTTTGTCTTTCGATGTCATGGTTTATTTATCGTGAGCAACACCTTTCTCTATTCTTATTACCTCTCTATCTTGCCCACGTCAAGCTAACTCCACCTTAGCTTGGTTTGACTTCATCTCCCACATCCTTTCTTCACTTATCATTCTTCGGGAAGTTTATCCTCAAGTTAGCTTACTCCCCTCTTTCTAAAAGATTTAATTTATCCTCCATATTCTTCAACCTTATACTCTTAATTCCTTCTATCTCACACTTATGCCACGTCTTGATCCTTTGTCTTCTCCGGTTCCAACCATTATTCTGGTTTATGCTCAATCACCTTTTTGTCTTCTCCAGTTTCAATTATCATCAATTCATCCTTGTTTTGTCTTCACTCTTTCTTCGACTCTTACTTAGGTCGATACACTTTTCTTCATTCTCTGTGTTTGATTATCTTTAAAGTTCCCATCATCATCATTATTCTTATCCTTTGTTCACTCTTGTTTGTATTTCCATTTCTTGGTATTCTCACTTCTTTTGCTTGCCTTTTTCTTATTTCTTCCTCTCTTAACTTACATCTTTATTCTTTCGCTTCCTTTCCAATCTCTTCCATTCACTCTTTACTTGTATCATCCACTATCACCCATTATCCATAGGGATGCGATCTTCTTCCTTCACTCGTTTCCTACGAGCGCTCCTTCTCTTATATTTTCTCCAATTTTTCTTTCTATCCAACCTCTTTATTTCTCCTTCATTCATCTAACAAATCAGGGATTTTCCTTTCCTTTCCTTTCTACCAATTCACAATTTAATCCCTTTTTGTTATCTTCTTTCGTTTTCAAGTAATCAAGGGTTTCCTCTTCCTTTAACCAATTTATATCCTTGACCCCTTTTTCTGTCTCTCGGTTCTGGCTTCCTGTAGTTCTTGTTTATTCTTTCCTTGACTTACTCGCTTTAGAATGTAGTGCCTTGACTTGACTCGAGTTTGGGGTTCATTATGCTCGACTTTTGCTTTCTTCTCCTTTCCTCTTCTTCATTCTCACCAGTTCCATCTGATGACGACTTCACAATATCGAAGGAAATTCCCTTCGTGCCTTCCATTATCACGAATGCAGACATTCCATCATTGCCATGCGTTACACTCTTTCTTTGCTTGCTTTCTTCCCATTCACTTTGTTCAAAATCATTTCTTATTATACTTTGGAGGTCTCCTCCTCCTTACTCTCATTAGCCACCAATTAATGAAAGGTTCATCACCTTTAATCCCCTTAAGAGTGGAGGTTTTACAACTTGTCGTTTTCCTTAATTCATTTCCTCCATCTTTCATTTCCTTTCTCTTTTGGCCATTATCCTTCTTAACATTGGTATCCAATGGTCAAACAAGTAAAAGCAGATGTACTGCTCGTTGACCACTTGAATATGATCTCCTTTTTCCTTATTTCCTCATTTTCCATCTTATCACTCTTGCCTTATTCCTCTTCATCGCTTCCCAAGAATAGCTTCTCTCTTGACCCTTTTTCCTTACTCTTCCTTTTTGTCATCCATGGATCCTTTAAAGGTTTTCTCTTATCAATCATTTCACATTCCCAAGTGATCTTCCCATATCTCACATCTTGGGATCTTGGGTTCACTCTTTCTCTTCTAATCTTCTTGGATGCTTTTCCTCGATTAACTTCAGACGAATTCTCTTTCGTTCGCCAATACTCCCCTTTCTTTCGCCACTTATACACCACTGTGTAAGTATAAGAAGTTAACCAACCCTCGCTGCCATTTCTCTCACTTTATGCTCAGTCCTCGGAGCATAACCCCAGCAATCTGTGGGCTTATCCCGCCAGACTTGCCAACCGGTGGATTCTTTGGCAATCGCTTCTCTTCATCTTCATCTGATGCTTTGTGATGTCCTCCTCAATCCTTCATCTGGTTGCTCGGATGCTTCTTTTCACATTCTGAGGTTTTTCGTCAACCACGTCTTCCGTGATCAACTCATTCAATTTCCTTTATTCTAACCGAACTCTCTCTCCAAGGCTACACACCAATGGTGTAGAAAACAAGAGAAGTGGGGTTAGCGTTCACGCACGTTATACCCATCTCGGCCTCGTTCTAGTCGCATCATTTCTCCCCACGTTTTACACGTCACAAGTGTAAAGGATTGGGGAAACGCATCAATTTACGTTTGACACTCGCTGCTTTACAAGCGAGTCTCGATGTTCACAACTTCAAAGGTTGAACATCGAAGGTTGTGAGTATCGAACCAGTTTCCACTAGTAAGCCTCTAACTAGGCTTCGTCGAAAAAACTGGACGAAATATCATCTATCTCGTCATCTCAAGGGAAATACCATTCCTTGCACAAATCGACTATCGAGTGGAAAGAACATTGGAAATTGAAAATTTAAGTTCGGGGGTTTTCTTGGAAAAAACGTGCCTTACTTGCACAAATCTCGAGAAAGAAGGTGGTCTTCTCACTTACGACCACACTCGAGAACTCTATATGGTGGCTTGCTGCTAAGGAAGGTATTCTAAGAGTAGGTTTGATCATTTATGACGCTTTCGAGTAACTACATGCTCGAACTCTGAAGTTCTAAACCTATTTAATCCACTGGCTTCAAAAACACTTAAAAACGTTTGAAAACTCTTTAAAAATACTTTATAGGTTTTGAAAACTATCAGAATCTTTTAAATGCTCTGATACCATTAAAGTTGTCACGCCCCGACCCACCCGGGGTCGGCCACGTGGCAACCGTCGTGTTACCTCGAAGTACGTGCCGGCCGGTCACGCACCAGAAGCACCGCAAGGCATAAAAATGAATATCATCGCTGCAAAACAACTAAAACTTTAATTAAAAATCATTTAATAAAATATTTAATTTATAAACAACACCAGTAGATTAATTTAAAAGAATACCTACACAGTGGAAACCACTAAACCTAAGCCACCGACATCTTCTAGTGAGCCTCCATTCTATTGGCTGACCTCGTACGCGGATCTGCATCCATCCACACAGGATACAGGTGAGTGACAGAGATTCAATGGGTCTCCATCAGAGTTAGAGAAAACAGGGGTAATCCAAAATATATTAATACCAATAAAATAATCTAAAATTTAAACAACTTTGTTTTCATTATTTCCTGTATCAAATCTCCATGAGTGAATAAAATAAATTTTGTTTCCTAAACCTCTTTTGAAATCCTTCCAAGGAGTATTAAATTTAACATCTTTAATAATTAATTAAATACTCATGGGCTGGCATCTGAAATTGTCCAATAAGGTATACCCGTGCACTGGGGTATCCACTGGACCGTCAAGAGTTACTTTATACTTTTAAAACATTTTTTTTTACTTTACTCTCTGGCTCATTCCCTTGACGTTTGCCTTGCTGTGGTGGAACACAGCATCTGAAGTCCTGGTGAGTTTCCCTACGCGCCTCTCGCAACCAGGAGCGACTCACCGTGCCCCTCGATAGGCGGTCCACGGCTGAGTAACACGCATGCACTCAACTCGGTCCACTCTCCCACATATTGGAGCCCCGAGGACAATGTTAAATCTCTCATCTCTTAGGGGTATCGTTTCCCATACAATAATCAATAATAATACCAATCTCTCAGGGGTATCGTTCCCCATTAATCATAATAATAATAATAATATCATTTCTTATATAAATATTAAAAACATGTAAATACACACAAACTTTTGTATCTTTAAAATCATCCCATCTCCATAAGTGGGCGTATCACAAAGTAAAAGTGTGTGTCGTGGATTACCCTTATCCCAAAACCGTTGTAAACCTTTTAAAGACAATTTATATTTTTAAAACATTTTTGCCCTAGTGGTTAAGCACTGAAATCTAAGCCACTCACAGTATTGGGAGAATCGTATACTCCCAAGCGCTCCATGTAGCTTTAATCTCCGGTGTATCGCCGCATTCGATTATCCGGAGCCCTAATACATGCAAATATACGTTAGCATTCATAATTACATTTATGAATGCACCTATGAGGCTCTAACATGACCTATGACTGGGCTTGAATATGATTCGGGGCGTAGAAAAGTGTCCAAAAGGTTCCGGGGTAAAAATTAGACATTTGGTGAAAAATTACAAAAATACCCCTGGGCCCATGGACGGCCCACTCGGGCTGGGCCCGACACTTAGAAAAGTGTCCGGGAGGTTTTGGGGCTAAAATCGGACTCTCGACGAAAAATTACCAAAATGCCCCGGGGGCCCGTGGGCCCCACACCCGGACTAAGCTGGGCCCCACACTGGTTGGGCCAAATTCTACTCGAAATCGGGCTAAAAAAGCCCACCTATGAGATATTTATACATTATAATGATATAATATATAAATATCTAAGATATAATAATAATATATATAAATATCTAAAATATATTAATATAATATATAAATATCTTTTAATATAATAATAATATATTAAAAATATCTAAACAGGGACTCGATCGGCCAGTTCTTCAGCCGGTCTCTTCCCCAGTTTTCGCACTCGTTTCTCCTCCTTTCGACGTACAAACTTAGAGAGGCGATGCTCATGGCATCCACAACGGATATGCCGAGGCAGAAACGAGAAACACCGGTCCAATTTTCCCGCAGACCGAGATTTAGCCCAAATTGACTAAATCTCTGATTTACTCACACCCGGTGCACAAAAATGCGTAAAAACGGAATGGGACGTAGAATAAGGTGAATACTATAACACACTAAAAACTCATCTTATTCCACCGGCCCGAAATCCACTTATTTGAGTTTAAAGTTTTAATCCGGTTAAAAGCTAAAAACTTGGATCTAGGCTAAACCGATGCATGGTTGTGCGTACAAACTTAACATAACGTAGATCGAGGTGAGAAGAACAACATACTGGAAACTCACCTTGATCTGATAGCCGGGCATGTACCGATTTGCCAATTGTTCAAAATGCCTCTGGTCGGCTCCAAAGAGAAAAAAAGAAAAAAAGAAAGAAAAAGAAAAGAAAGAAAGAAAAAAAAATGAAGAAAGGTTCGGCACCCCCTCCCCTATTTATAGGGGAGCCCGACGCCGGGTCCACTCGGGCCCCGGGTCAAATTTTTTCTCCTTTTTCAACTTTCTTTCATTTTCACCCGTTAGCTAAATCCTTTGCTTTCTTGTGCCAACGGGGTCCATAATAAATTTCTAGGGACTTATTTGGAGGTCTTTTTGGCATTTACTAATTTCCATACACGGTTAATTACTTTTTCTTCTAACTCCATCTTATCTTAATTTAAACTTCTCTTCTGACTTGACACAGCCGGACCGACTTATTATTCAATTATTACGTCATCTTGTACTATTCCGCTCTTACGAAAAGGTCGTGCTAGGTCCGGGTGTGTCAGGTCCTGAGGATATTTCCTGGAGTGGCACCATTATAGATTAGAACGGTGCCGTTACGGATCCTCCACAGTACCCGATTTGGTTGCTGACCATAGTGGCGCCATTATGGTCCCAAACGGCGCCATTAGGATCTTATGGTTCTAGGCATTTGTTGACTTTCCAACTTGCAATTCTTCAATTTGTAATGGCGCCATTAGGAAGTGGAATGGCACCATTAGCTTCCTTTGATGTGTTAAAGTGCACGGCTTGGACAATTGTTAAAGTGTAATAGTGCCATTAGTAACTAGAATGGTGCCATTACTGACTTTGATCTTCATATGTGCAGCTTTGGACAATGTTGAAGTGGAATGGCGTCATATCAATGGTTGTCCCGTCTGATTTGGTATGTCTCAGTTGAATGATCATTTAGAAGGTCAAATGGACTCCGATTGGGGCGTTCTTCGGCATTCTGGAAAGCTTCGAATGTCCTCTACAACTTTGGTGAGAACACAACTACAAATGAAGCCTTTAAGGTGGTGCCATCTTTCAAGTCTCTCCAATCTGCCAAGATCTTCACTTTAGCATTTCAATCTCCTTTATTTTCGTTGCTTCCAATTTGACTCTTTTCATCTTCAAATGCTCATTTCTCCACTCAAAGCTCTTTTAGAACCTATAAATACAAAACCATGCTTATATGAGTGGAATTAAAGTAAGCTGACACAATAATTATAAGAAATAATCACATAAAGTAAGTCTTATGTTGTGTCTATCAAAGGGAAATCAGAAAGCCAGCGAGGTATGCAAACTGTGTTGATGATTTTGATGCTAATTTTGATGTATATGCTTTGGCAACTGCAGAAAGCATTGATTTAGATGATCTTTGATCATATAAGGAAGCGGAGAGTAAAGAAGCATCAGAATGGCTAATTACCATGAATGAGGAGATGCAGTCGCTAAGAATGAAACATGGGATCTTGTACCATTACTGAAAAGTGTAAAGTCGGTATGGTGTAAATGGGTTTTCAAGAGAAAAGAAGGTATCCTGGAGTTGAACCAGCTAGGTTTAAAGAACAGGCTTATGGCAAAAGGGTTTTCATAGAAGGAGGGAGTAGACTATCATGAAGTATTCTCACCTGTTGTGAAACATAAAACCCTGCGAGTTCTTTTAGTCATAGTAAGCGCATTGAATTTTAAGTTAGAACAACTTAATATGAAGACTGTGTTCTTACAAGGGAATCTAAAGGAGCAGATTTACATGTCACAACCAGAGAGGTTTCTTGAATCTGGAAACGAAGACTTTGTAATTTGCTTGTTAAAGAAATCCTTATCTATACATACATTTAAAGTTATCCTCAAAGAAGCTCTCCTAAATTGTTTACATCATCAATTTCTTTCTTTTTAATTTTTTTCAATTTAATAAATATATGGATTTTTTTATTCTTCATAAAATTAAATGTTTTTCTTTTATTTTCTCTAATCGTTCACTATTTTATCTCTCTCTATTCTCCATAGCAGAACCCAAAGAAGAAACGTGCATGATAGGGGAGATGGGTTTCCTTTCTCCTTTCTTTATTGAGTTTTTTTTTTCTTTTCAATTGAAGAAATTGTTTTTTTTTATTGTTATTGGATTTTCAGGAGTGAAAAAATGGAAGAATTGAGAAGGAAGGAACGAAAGAAAGGGATAGGAAACCAGGTGGGCAAATGACAGCAACATTCCCAATATGCCAGCTACTAAAATAGGTGAGGAAGAAAAAGAAAAGAGATTAGTTCTCATAATTTTTTTTTTAAATTTCGTTTATGATCTTCTCAAAAATTCACCTATATTGATTATCTAGGAAAATACATATCAAACAAACTTTCATATATACCCGCAGCGTTAGCGCGGCAGCCACACTAGTATGGGTTAAAGCAAGCTCCAAGGCAGTGTTATAAGAGGTTTGATGCTTTTATGGTTTCTCATGATTTTGTTCAAAATCAATTTGATAACTGTGTTTATCATAGAAAACTGGTTGATGGTTCTTTTATTTATTTGTTGCTATATATGGATGACATGTTGATCGCAGCTAAGAATAAAGCTAAAATTAACATTTTAAAGACTTTGTTGAGTAGTAAGTTTGAGATGAAGGATCTAGCTGCAGTCAATAAGATTTTAGGCATGGAGATTTGGAGAGATAGGGAGGCAGGCCTATTATATGTATCTCAACAGAAGTACATTGAAAAGGTGCTGCAGTCTTTTCAAATGGATCAATCCTTGTCTGTTAGTACTCTATTGGCAGCACACTTTAAACTTGATGCTAGTACATTGCCTAGTACAGATGCAGAAAAGGATTACATGAGCAGAGTTCCGAACTCTAATGTAGTTGGAAGCCTAATGTATGCTGCCACACCCCGATCCGAAGGTCAAGAATGTGACAACCACCGCGTGCCACCAATTGTGAATGGCGCGCTTCACCCATAACTCAAAGCTCGCAAGGCTTATAGCATTTTGTACCCATTTAGTAAATCAATTTTAACTTGTCATGCAAAATAAAAATAAGATTTTAGAACATTTAGGCAAAAAAATAATACCCACACTGGTTCGACGACTAATAGAATTCTTTTTAGGGAGGGTGGAACTTGTTATGCCTAGTCCTAGAATGGCCAAGTTGGAGCTTAGTATTCACGTGGAGGTATTCTTGGTAACAAAAAGGACAACTTTTACCTAGTGAAAATTTTCCCATTTTGAAGAATTTGACCTCCAAATATCTAAGATAAATTTTGACCTAGGAAGTAAAAGTAAACTTTTTGTATTATTTTTTAAAAATTCCGTATACTTCGTTGAGGGCATAAATGACTTTTTAAACTACCTAATCGTCTTCTTTAGTGTGCCTTAGAATATTCAAAGCTATCACAGCACTTTTCTGAACACCTTTATCGAAGGAAAATATTGCAGAAGGAAATGTCGCAACGTTTAATGGCATTTTCGTAAATAAATGAAAAGTGATTTTTAATCATTGAAACTGATCTTTCCTACAGTGTGGGAAGACATCAAGTTATCATAAACTGTCAATGCTTGAGAATTGCCTAGTTGCTGCGTGAAAATATAAAGTATAATTACCATTTTACCCTTAAAAAGTTCGAACTAAGATAACTTACAAACGGTAAGGAGTTTAGAAATTGTGACACCTGGAATAACTCGACAAGGCTTGAAAAATAATTTAGGACAATGTATAAGATTTGGGACTGACTGAAGACATAAGTGAAATTTTTAAATTTGGGGGGGGGGGAAATCGTCTATGGGGGCAAAATGATAATTTTGCTAAAAGATTTTTCTTGGCACACGACAAGGATATATAAATGGTGGTGGTGGCCATGTCTAGGAAATTTAAGAGAATTCTTGAATTTTCTTCCATTTTCTCCATTTTTCACCAAAATTCTTCCTATCTTAATTTCTCCTAGTTTAATCCACCAAACCCCCACAAGTTTATAGTCAAATTGAAGCCCTCAGCAAGCCCATCAATAGCCCTTTATCAATTTTGGAGAATTTGAGCTTGGTTGGAAGTAATTTGGAGGAGAAGAATTAGGGTTTATGTTGGAGTTGGAAAATTATAAGGTAAGTATACCTAATTTTGAGTTATATTGGAGATTTTAGCATGATCATCATGGATATTGGGTTAATTTTGCATGAAATGTGAATTATGTATATGAAATTAAGGAAGAAAGGAATTATTATACTATTGATTTTATATTCATGAACTTTAGTTGGCAAGGAAGTTTATGAGTTGAATTAGAGTGATATGGGAGGTTTGAATATGCTAGACATTGATCTTGGAGAGTGTCAAATGGGTAAATGCAATACGGAATGATTAAGCCAAAATTCCTAGGAAACATGCAAGACTTCAATTTTGCAAGAATTTGATTAGTTTAATTGTATTATTGGAATAATTTGGGTGTAAATGTGGAGAATTGAATTGTTAGAAATTGATTTTTGGATATATTGAAGAAGGAATTGGCGATGTCAAAGTATAGGTGCCGAGATTTTTAAAGAGAAAATGCAAGGTATTGACTTTGCAAAGCCAAATTAGCTTAATTGTGTTTTGGAGTAAATTAGGCGTAAACACAGAAATGGAAATTGTAGAGATGAATAAATATCAATTTGGTGAAATTGGGATGTTGGCCAAAATTTTTTAGGTGTAATTGGTGTTAGTAAATTATGAATTTGACTAGAGATTGATGAAGAGAGAGTATGTAGATTTGTTAGTGAAAAAGGAAACATTAAGGAGATTTAGAAATTAGTCTTGCATTTTATATAAGACGTACATTCTTCTACACTCACCCAATGCCCACCTCTATTGTCAAACATTAACGCATTGTCTGAAAATAAATATTTAGGAGGAGAGCTTTCTTTCAAGGACAAGTAGCGTGTGAAATAGTGGGAGTATATACCCTACCCAAACCTGTGAGTGGGACTTTATAGACCTAAATAAATGCTTTGCCGTTTAAATTATTGTTTTTAAATGCAATGGTTTGATTTCTTGATCCTCAATTGATTTATGATGGTTGCTTATGATCCCGATATGGATTGTTTTACAAATTGAAATTTGTTTTCAAAAATAAAAGACTCCATATTCCAAAAATTAAATCCGTGTATGAAATTGGATGTCTATTTATAAACCTTAAATTTTGATGACCTTGAAGTGAATTAATTTACTTCATGATATTTGAAATCAAATGTTCATATGTATGATAAACGTGGTTAAGATTGTTACAATTGAGTTGGTTTCAATGATAGGCCAGTTGGCCAAACGCTATACAACTAAACTATATTGGTTATAGATGATTATGGTGGATGAGATGTTGGTCATTGCAGTGGCGCCTCTCACGGACTGACCTTGTGGAGGAGGCATGAATAGGTTTTCACTCCCACAAGGGATGGAGTGAGACAGGGGTTAATTGTACGCACTATTATGTGATTATTTGATCCCTGTGGGAGTACTGTGGACATAGCCACATACCACCTATGGTGAAGGCTCACACCAACGCGTAATAGAGGGCTTTTTGTTTCCTAAATAAAGAAATTAAAGAAAGCTACCTCGGCAGGCGTAGATCTCATCTTGGCTGAGTGAGGTTTGAGCAACGTGTTTTGGCAAGCCTTGTAAATGCTCAAATTAATTCACTGGTTGAAATCTTATGAAATATGGAAATATGGACTTTGTGCATAAAATTTTCCTTGGATTTCTCTTAAGTTATATAAAATTCATTTTATAGTGAAATTGCTTATTTTATGTTAAATTTTATGATCTTGTCTCACTCATTACGTATAGAAAATATACTCATCCCATTTTTCTTAAAAATTTATTTTTTCAGGATAATTAACCGCGCCAAAAGGGTGGACCGCTAAGTGCTAAGACTCGATGTCACGCCCCGACCCTCCCCGGGTCGGCCACGTGGCAACCGCCGCGCTACCTCAAAGTACGTGTCTGCAGCCACGCATTCGAGGCACCGCAAGGCATAGAAATGGATATCATCGCTGCAAACAAAACTAAAATTTTAATTAGAAATCATTTAATAAAATATTATATTTATAAGTAACACCAGTGGAATAATTTAAAGAATACCTATACAGCGGAAACTACTAAGCCTAAGCCACCGACGCCTCTTAGTGAGCCTCCTTTCTAAAGCTGACTCCGTATGCGAATCTGCATCCATCCACAATGGAATACAGGTGAGTGACAGAGATTCAATGAGTCTCCATCAGGGTTAGGGAAAACAGGGGTAATCCAAAATATAATAAAATAAAATGATTAAAGTAAATAAAATAAATTTTATTTTCAAAACCTCCTTTGAAATTCTCCCAAGGAGAAATAAATTTTAAAACCTTTAAAATTATTAAATACTCATGGGCTGGCACCTAATACACTGAAGGCACGACTGGCCGGTCGTATGCCTTACTGCACCGAGGGCTATCTCTTTTCTCTTTAAAAACATTTTCTCTTTATTTCATACTCTAGCCCGTTCCCTCGGTGGTGCCTCACTGTGGTGGAACACAGTGAACTGGAGCTCTGGCGAGTTTCCCTACGCGCCTCTCCCAACCAGGCTCGACTCACCGTACCCCTCGATAGGCGGTCCACGGCTGAGTATCATGCATGCTCTCAAACTCGGTCCACGCTCCCGCAAATTGGAGCACCGAGGAATCCCACTCAATCACTCATCTTACAGGGGCATCGTACCCCAATAATCATAATAATAATAATAATAAAATTCTTTATTTAAATATTAAAACATTTAACACACACAAGCTTTTGTATTTTTAAAATCAACCCACCCCCATAAGTGGGCGTATCACAAAATAAAAATAAAAATAAAAAGTGTGTGCCGTGGATTACCCTTATCCCAAAACCTTTGTAAAACCTTTTTAAAACATTTATGTTTTTAAAACATTTCGCCCTAGTGGCTAAGCACTGAAAACAGAGTCACTCACAGTAGTGGGAGAATCGTATACTCCCAAGCGCTCCATGTAGCTCAACCTCCGGAGCATCGCCGCACTCGATCCAACCGGAGCCCTAGTACACGGAAATATACATTAGCATTCATAATCATATTTATGAATGCACCTATGAGGCTCTAACATGACCTATGACTGGGCTTGAATCTGATTCGGGGCTTAGAAAAGTGTCCAGGAGGTTCCGGAGTAAAAATTGGACACTTGGTGAAAAATTACGAAAATACCCCTGGGGGTCCATGGCCACTCGGGCTGGGCCCGACACTTAGAAAAGTGTCCGGGAGGTTTCGGGGCTAAAATCGGACTCTCGACGAAAAATTACCAAAATGCCCCCGGGGGCCCGTGGGCCCCACATCCGGACTAGGCTGGGCCCCACACGGGTTGGGCCAAATTCTACTCGAAATCGGGCTCAAAAAGCCCTCCTATGAGATATTTATACATTATAATGATATAATATATAAATATCTAAGATATAATAATATTATATATAAATATCTAAATATATTAATATAATATATAAATATCTTTTAATATAATAATAATATATTGAAAATATCTAAACAGGGACTCGATCGGCCAGTTCTTCGGCCGGTCTTTTCCCCAGTTTTCGTACTCGTTTCTCCTCCTTTCGACGTACAAACTTAGAGAGGCGATCCTCATGGCATCCACAACGGATATGCCGAGGCAGAAACGAGAAACACCGGTCCAATTTTCCCGTAGACCGAGATTTAGCCCGAATTGACTAAATCTCCGATTTACTCACACCCGGTGCACAAAAATGCGTAAAAATGGAATGGGACGTAGAATAAGGTGAATACTATAACCCACTAAAAACTCACCTTATTCCACCGGCCCAAAATCCACTTATTTGAGTTTAAAGATCTAATCCGGTCAAAAGCTGAAAACTTGGATCTAGGCTAAACCGATGCATGGAAATGCGTGCAAACTTAACAAAACGTAGATCGAGGTGAGAAGAATAACATACTGGAAACTCACCTTGATCTGATAGCCGGGCATGTCCCACTTTGCCAATTGTCCAAATTGCCTCCGGTCGGCTCCAGAGAGAAAAGAAGAAAAAGAAAGAAAATGAAAGAAAAAGAAAAGAAAAATGAAAGGAAAACCGTCGGCCCTCCCCTATTTATAGGGGAGCCCGACACCGGGTCCACTTGGGCCCCGGGTCAAATTTTTCCCCTTTTTCAACTTTCTCTCATTTTCACCCATTGGCTAAATCCTTTACTTTCTTGTGCCAATGGGGCCCATAATAAATTTCTAGGGACTTATTTGGAGGTCTTTTTGGCATTTTACTAATTTCCATGCATGGTTAATTATTTTATCTTCCAACTTCGTCTTGTCTTAAGCTTATCTTCTCTTCAAACTTGACACAGCCGGACCGACATATTGTTTAGTTGATACTCTATCTTATACTATGCCGTTTGTACGAAAAGTCGTGCTAGGTCCGGGTGTGTCACTCGACTCCAGACCTTCCACAGTAAGTCTATATGGCTTATGTGTGTTTACAACTGGATCCATTGGCATAATTTGACTACGGTTAGATTGTTATTCACCTACATTTTTCAACTTAAAGGACCGTTTTCATTTAAATTTTAGACTGCATAAATGTTCTAAAATCTTATTTTTATTTTGCATGACAAGTTAAAATTGATTTACTAAATGGGTTCAAAATGCTATAAGCCTTGCGAGCTTCGAGTTGTGGGTGAAGCGCACCATTCACAATTCGTGGCACACGGCGGTTGTCACATTCTCGATATTCGGATCAGGGTGTGACATATGCCATGGTATGCACTAGGCCAGATTTAACTCATGCAGTTAGTGTGGTTAGCAGGTTTATGGGTAATCCAGGAAAGCTCACTGGGAGGTAATCAAATGGATTATGCAATATTTGAAAAGTACGAAAGATATCTATTTGGTTTATGGTTCTGATGGGTCTACTGGTAGTCTTGTTGATTATGCAGATTAAGACTATGGTGGAGATCTTTTAAGGAGGCGATCTTTGACGTGTCGTATCTTCACTATCTATAGATGTGCTATCAGTTGGAAACCAATACTACAACCTACAGTTTCTTTGTCCACCACTGAAGCGGAATACATATCTTTAACAAAGGGTGTTAAGGAAGGTATGTGGCTGCATGGTCTTATTGATAGCTTGGGTTTGGATGTTTAGAGACCTGTTATTTATTATGATAGTCAAAGTGCTTTGAGCTTGGCAAAGAATCCGGTTTGTCATGAGAGATCAAAGCACATTGATGTCAGGTTGAATTTTATTCGAGATGTTGTAGAGGACAAGATGTTTTCTATTGAGAAGATAGCCACTGCACATAATCCAGCAGATATGTTGACAAAGTCGTTGCTGCAAACAAGTGCAAGCACAGCTTGGACTTGGTAAATGTTCGCATAGCATAAGGCCCCCAGGGTCAGATTGGTAGGGAGTTGTTCTTGGTTTTCTGGTTCTTTGTGCCTTGGGGAATTCAAGTCAATGTGGAGAATTGTTATTTTTCATGCCTTGAAAGAATTCGGGATTAGCCCAAATTGAGCTGTATCTATAATCCTTGTATTGGTGACTAAATAAGGTGTGTCTAGGGTTTTATCCCTGTAACATGTACTATTATCTCTCAAGAAAGAAATAAGAAAACTCTCCTACCCGTGGACACGGGTCAAATTGAGCGAACCACGTAAATCTTGTGTGTTCTTGTTTTTATTTTCTTGTTTAATTTTCTTGCTTCGGCATGACAGTCTCAAAATCAAATAACTCAAATATTTCGTCAAAATATATCTCGATTAGATATATCATATAAAATCCCAAGAATTCACAATATTCATAATTTAAATATCTCAAAAGCCATCATAATGGCAAAATATCCCCAAATAAATAAATTAAATTAAATATCCGAATATTCAAAGGATGTACGGAAGCATTAATAAACCAAAAACAACAAGAGATTAAAATCATACTTGGATCACCAACTACAAAATTTAAGATCACTTACAGGTTGAGGATTAGTAGCCCGCACTAGCTACTTTTAGACTACTCCTTAAGAGCTTCAATCACCTGAAAACAATTAAACCATGGTGGTGAGTATAACAACTCAGTGATGTGGTTTGGAAATAATATAAAGGATAAAGATGGCTGCGGATATAATAATACCAAAATCAATATTTAAAACATCATTTTCATTTATATAAATTTTCCACTAATAAAATCATTTTCATCAAAATGATTTAGCTAGGGCGGCGTAAATCAGATAAGCCTCATCCGTCAATGAGCTCGAACCATTGGGAGAATTCTCATAATTTTCCTTATATAAAACAATATATATAAATATTCATACTAGGCCCTTTTTCCCCCAACGTTGCCATTCGTTGTCTCAAAACAACTACAATACCTAGCAAGTCACCCTTCGCGCCTTTCAATCCCAAGGGTAATGCACTTATGCCTTCCATATGGAGGATAGTCCACAAGCCACTAACAAGCTAGCATAATTGCCCCTCATGGGCTTGTCCTCACCAGGACAAATATCATCAAAATCAATTTTATAAAATTTATTTATCACATACATACATATATATATATATATTATGTAGTTTCCCACCTGTATAAATCAATTTGTGTATGCTTATATGGTGTTATACCATATCCCAAAACAATAAAACATTTACATAAAACAATTATGAAATTAGTGCGATCAATGTCACTGAACATTGAGGTTAAACCACTCATAATCTAGAAGAGTAGTATACTCCCGCACTAATTCAACTGTGTCGCTAGAGCTTTACCACCATCCTGTGCCGTCGGTGCTCCTAAATTCCATTTAAAATCTCATTAAAATCACAATGAAAATATGCTCATGCATGCAGACCCTTTATGACATAAACAGGCTTTTGTTAGACTTAAGAAGGGTTTAGATCTAATTTGGGACGGAAACAATTAAAATCGAGAAGTCAACCAAGGTCAATGAAAGTCAACTGTGGTCAATGGCATGATCCAGGGATGGATCATGCTTCATTCATGGACGGATCCCAACTCTAGGTTCGAACTTCCCTTGTCCAGGCCAATTCGTGGATGAATTGCACCTCATTCGTTGATAGATGGGTCGTGAACATCACCCATAGTGGCTGTTTGATAGCCTTTCGCTGTACACAACTCTATTTTCTCACTTTTAACTTCATTTCCAGCCTCCTAACGCCTAAATATTCAGCATACTTCCTCCACAACACCACGTAATAACAATTAGCTAAATCCAACAATTTAACTCATAAGTACCCATTTCTCTTCAAATTGGAAGATCTTAACATTTAACCAACCAAATTGCATGAAATTTACTTCATTTAAGAGCTAAAGGAGATTAGTTTAACATACCTAAAGAGTTCAAACAACAATTGGTTAAATCTCTTCAAATCTCCAAAAATGCTCCAAAAATAAATCTTGAAGATGAGCTCAATTCACCAATTTCTGGCTCTAATGACCACCATCATTGGATAGAGTTCGAAAAGTTACATGATTTACTGTCCTCGCTTGCTCCGATCCACCAAGATTTGAGAAATAAATGAGGAAGAGAAGTTTGAAGCATTAAGGAGGAAAAAAGAGGAAGAAATGAAGGAGAACAAGAAGAAGAAGAAAATTGTCTTCTTCAAGGCACTATTAAACCTTTTTATTTCATGGGGTAAAAATATAATTTTGCCCTTCCTTAATTCCTCAAACTTCAACTTTGGCATGATCTTTTTTTCTTTTTTTTTTTGTTTGAAAGGAACAAATTATAATGATCTTTTAAAGTATTTGATATATACCTAAAATTTAACCAATTGTTTCAAGTAATTGATAATTAGTGTGTTATTTTAAGTAATCATGATATATTTAGCTCATACATTTTATCTAATAAGTAATGAAAATTTGCATCATGGGGTAAATAGAATATTATAGATTATTAAGGAGAGAACAAAATTTTTTTATTATTTTTTGAGTATTTCAATACATGATACTAAAGTTTCTTTCAATATTTTATTTAAATTTTATAATTTATCATTTTCATAAAAATAATCAAAATTTTAAAATAATACTTTTACTTATAAAACATTTGGTTTCAAAACTAGTACATAATAATGCAAGGCTAGGGTCAGTTATATAGCAAAGGGATATGGAATTAACTATCCTCTGCTTATGCTATCTCACGAGCCCATTCACAAATTCTGCATCAGCACAGGAGACAAGTCGAACCCAAAATCTGATTTTTACAAACCTTTTAAGGGCAAAATGGAATAAGAAAATTTCGACTTAATAATCTAAAATAAATACTATATAAATAAAAGATTAATTACTCAAATTCGACCTCAACCTTTGGCCATTTGCGCGATTTAGTTCTCAATTGTCCGAGGAATACTTTCTGTCAAAAACTCAGAACAAAAATAATTTTGTCTTCAATGTTCGTATCACATGCTAGTAGAGCTGTCAAAAGTTGACCCGAACCCGATAACCCGACCCGACCGACCCGAACCCGAAACTAACCCGACCTGGTTTGACTAAAAAAAGTAAACGACCCGAACCCGACCGACCTGAAACCCGATTGACCCGTAACCCGATTGACCCGTAACCCGATTGACCCGAAACCCGATTGACCCGGAACCCGATTGACCCGAAACCCGATTGACCCGGAACCCGATTGACCCGAAACCCGATTGACCCGAGAATCTAACCCGAAAAACCCGAGAATCTAACCCGAAAGAACCCGACAAACTAATGAAATACTCCCTCTGTCCCTATTTATCTGCCTTCTGCTAGAAGCTTTATTTGTTTTTAAAAACTTTATTTATTCCTTTTTATCTGTCTATATCCCAGCATTAATTATTAATTTTTTAAAATTACCCTTTTAAACTACTTTTTTTCTCTCTTAAATAAATATTTTTTCTAAATAGGAGAGAGAATTAAAGAAGAAGAGAGATAAGGATAAAATAAGAAAGTCAATGTAAATATGTATGAAATTTTGTACCATAACTATTTTTTTTGCCCTGTATGAAATGATTAATTGTAATAGACAAATAGGGACAGATGGAGTATTTTTATATAACTCATAAACTTCAAATTTAATAAATAAATTTGATAAAGAAAATAAAAATAAACATTTGATAAAATTTTGATCAAAGTGAACTTAAAAAAATATTTTTTCATAATTATGGTTTTTAAATTTTATTATTATGAATTTATGATTGAATTATATGAATTTATAGAATATTATTACTTAAATTTAATAATATTAATTATGAACATTATTAAGGAAAATTTGAGAATTTACAAAAGGCCATGTTGATTTCATCATTACTGATCAAATCAATAAATAAATTTTTTCATGTGAATGACAATTTTCCATTTTAACTAAGAAAATTTATAAATTACAGTAGTATTAATAAATTACTAATATTCATATCAAATTAGTGAATTATCTATCCAACAAAAAGTATCTAAACATTAAAAATTTGAAATTAAAATTTTAATATGTTGTCATATATTTTCTCCCTATAATTTAGTTCTCGCCAAAACAAATAATTTAATGAGAATGCCGAATGTAGTGTGTGTGTAAGTTGTTCTATTATGCAGAAGTATGTGATGTTAATCACTAATCACTATAAAATATAGTCTATATACAAGTCTTAGAAAGGAAAGAACAAAACAAGGTCATTAGCACTAAGATAATAAGATACTAAGATTAGTGGTTCATGGTGGCCATAGCTGTATGAATCATAAATTTATTATATATCAATTAGAATTTAGAAATGAATTAGTAAATAATAAAAATTTAAATATTTATTTTATTTAAAACTATAGATAATTTATAGGAAAATTTTTAAAAAAGTTATAAATGTTACTAATGTAATTAATGCATTTATAACATTACAAATTTAATTAATTTAATTACAATTTATAACAAATCTAATAAATAATATTTTTGATAAAATCTCTCTTAAGTATTAATTTGTAAAATCAAAACTTTAATTCAATTTAAAATAATCGATAACCCGAATGACTCGAGAGTTAAATAAAAAAAAATCGAATCCAAATGATATAAAATCCAAAAAACCTGTAACCTGAAAGACCCGATGGTCAAACCTGAAAAACCCGAACCCGAAACCCGAATGACCCGAAACCCGACAAACCCGAGGACAAAACCCGAAAAACCCGAGACCCAAATGACCCGAGACCCGAATGACCCGAAACCCGAATGACCCGAGACCCGAATGACCCGAAACCCGAATGACCCGAAACCCGAATGACCCGAAACCCGAAATGACCCGAAAATCTCTTTTGACCCAAACTGACCCGACCTGATTGACCCGAACCCGAAACCTACCCGATCAACCCGATTTGACACCTCTACATGCTACTATAATTAATAGTTTATTATTCAAGAATAGTTTATTATTCTCTGTATATTCTTCGGAAGACTACCCATTCCCGCAGCACTGCTGTTGGCTGTCTGTACCCCTCTGCCCCATCCGAACTCTATATCCTGGTTTAAAAGGCTAGAATTGTGCACTATTAACATGTATGTATAGAACTCAACCATTAATTATGGACAAAATTATACAAATATATTGGGAGGTAACAAAGAAAAAGACAATGGGGGCAGAACTAATACAGAGTAATATAGGCCTCCTTTGAGGAAGAACTTGTTCTTCTATGAGTTACAAGTTTGATAGAAAATTCTGGAGTAAAAATACAAGAGAATCAAGTACAAGTTCTCACAGCTCCAAGATACAACAATACCAAGGCAATTGCCCTAATAACACCAGGAGCATCCAGATTTTGCTGCTTCAGCAGAGATATATGGAAGGAAGGAAGTTTGACTTTGCTCTAGATTGCCAATTTCTGTTTTGCAATTTCAAACTTCAATTCCCTAACATGCCGACACATCTAGGCAACCTGTACTTGTTGCAGGCTTTTCTTCATAAGGTAACGGTTTAATTATGGCATTGGATTAGAACCAATTTGAAATGCTGAAGTCTCTTAACTTTCTGAGATGTCTTTCCATCTCTTGTCTGGTCTTGACCCACTCTTCCCTTTCTATTACGGTTGTTGGATCATCTTTTTCACTCTGGAAGCAGAAAGGAAAAAGGAAATTAAATTAGGTAATGTCTAAGCACACAACTACAGAAAGTGATTCGGAGGATGGATAGTCACCGCATGAATTATTTTGAAGGAGTTTCCATTGTCACGTATAACAAGTAGGTCACTCTTTCTATCCCTGTTTTTTCCTCCTGGAACGGTGACCTACAGAAAGAATGACTAAATTAGAGCATGCTAAACTATTTATCAGCTGCAACCATTCAATAAGCATCATTTTGTTATAAGAGGATTCTTAACCACCAAAACTTCAAATTAAGACGACAAAGAATCACAAAATGCTAAAAGATCTAAGCTTAATGGTTGAGTTAAAAATATCCATACATTACCTGCTTTTCTGTACTTTTATTTACAAATTGATAATATTTAGTTTAAAAAATATAGAAAGATTACAAAATCTTGTTGTTGCTGTTCTTATTCTTCTTCTTCTTTTTTATTTATTTATTTTTTTTTTTAAAATTTATAACTAGAAGCAGCAGCCATTGCTTGACGTTCTAAGTTAAGTTGCCCGGAAAAAAGTTCTGCAACAAGCTCGAGGATAAGAACAAGATCGCATCTTCACTCCCATTATCTAAAGCATCATAAAAAAAAGGAGGAATATATCTACTGTTCTAAGCAAGAAAGACACCGAGAACAGAATGGAAGGCTTGAGTCATGTTATAACCTAATGTGCAATATTATAAGAGTTACAAAATTTTTATTACCAATACTTTAGCTCTGGTAATTGACTTGGTCTTGGAATCAATCACATATATCTCCTCAAAGTCTAACACAAATTCTGGGTCTCCCAACCGTCGGTTCCTGTAATGTTTTGTCAGGAAAACCTGTAACAGAAAAAGGGGCAGTTTACAATATTGCTCAAAGAAAATAGATTAATAGATGATACAAATGGTGGGAAGACAGAGAGAGACAGAGAGGAGAGGAACCACCACCACCAGCTGGTTATACAAGGCTAATAAATTGCTCGAAGAAAATGAAAGAAGTCTGCCTATAACTGCTAATGCTCCTCACAATTGTATTAAAAAATTTTATAAAAGGTTGCCTTAATCTGCTAATGCTTCAACAAGGCTATCCTCTAACCTACTAATAAAAGTTAGAGCTAATGTCTGCAAAGGTAGTTAACAGAATGATAAGGAAAATGAAAAACACTTTGTACTTCTAGGAGTACATGAAGAACAGGTTTTGTAGTACCAAAGTCCACCATTTAGCAACTTCACTTATTCTCCTTTTTTTTTTATAAAATAAGAAAAAAGTCACCATTTAGCAATTTTACAACTTTCAAGGGTTAACAAGGCAAATATATCCAGAAAGCCAGACTGTCTTTTACATTAATATCAAAAACATAAGCAAATTATGGAGTTGTTTCATAAGTTTACAGAGGAAGAACTGGTATTTATGTAAGAAAGATCAAACTAACTGAAATTATAAACACCAAATACTTAAATCACAGAAACAAATCAGTTACACAAAAGCTACCACTAATGTTATTCAGACTACAAACTCTAGACCATTCAAATGAAATGAGAAAGATACACTTGTATCCTTACATGTTCAGGGTCACTGGGTCAGGTTAGCAGGTTGAGGAGAGAGGGAGTGTATGCAGGAAAAGTAAAAACCAAAAGGGTAGTGACTTTTTAAACAGATGGCACAATATACAGCTACAGATCAGTTATACCTTCATGACCTCCCTCTCAGTTTTATAAAGTGGATCCCGAGGTGCATCAATGGGTGGTTCCGTAACATTGTAGCAGCCATAATCACTCTTAGCACAGCGAATGTACTGTAATTTTGTCATAAAGAAAGTCACAGCCATTAATTAAAACAAATCGAAAGACCAACTTGAAGAATGCCAAATTGACAAGCTGTTACAAAAAATCAAATGATTAAGATATAAAATGAAACAAAGCTATAACAGTACATCTACAAAACACTATAGCCACATTATCATAATCCAGAGAACAATATAGCTGCATTAATTTTGGTTAAGAAATAAGAAATGTTAGGTCTTAAAATCCTACCTTCTCAGGCATTGGTGCCAGAACTTTGGGTATGGAATAGACATCTGTATCCGGTGGAGTAACATACATCTAAAAAACCATATAAAAATATGAGTAAAAATCACATAATAAGTCCAGAAACAAGAATTAAACACAAAGCACCATAGCGGAAACCAACAAAAATCACATAAAAAGTCCAAAACAACAATTCAATACAAAAATTAAGCAAAAGCCACATCCAAAATGCCCCACAGAAGTAACAGCAAACTAACTACATCCATTCAAAGTGCAGCACACAAACTGAAACCTATGAATGAAAAAAGAAAAAAAAAGAAAGAAAGAAGCCCCACTGACCTCCCTGAAATCATAAACATTATTGTCCGGGTCTGGAGGTTTCCGAATGAAAAAATCACAATCCACCAAGCTAATCTTATGAAACTCCTCCTCATTTATCCTATAGTCCACCACCATATCCGAGTCCCAGCCGTGAGTCGACACGAAGCTCTTGCTTTCAGAAATGGTAATGTCCACGTCAACAGTAGCAGAAGCAGCGGTAGAGGCAGAGGCGGGGGCCAAAGGGTCGTATTCGGGGTCGAAGTCTTTCTTGTTGTCGAGCTCCTCGACTTCTTCTTCGTCCATGTCGTAGTCGTCGGGTCCTCCCCCGTCGGCGTCGCCATCGTC
This sequence comes from Microcos paniculata, assembly GCA_030664755.1. Classification (NCBI taxonomy): domain Eukaryota; kingdom Viridiplantae; phylum Streptophyta; class Magnoliopsida; order Malvales; family Malvaceae; genus Microcos; species Microcos paniculata. Next base: position 24,474,451 of record CP131461.1, read on the forward strand.
AACCCGAACGAGGAATGAGGGTTTAAGGGTAGGGGTTAAGGGGGAGTGGAGGGGTTTGGTTTTTAGAGAGGGGATGGGAAGGAGGGAGTGGCTGAGAAAGAGGGAAGATGTAAACTTTGGGGTGAAGAATGGCGGGGAGAGAACGAGAGTGGCGGTGCCCATGGTGGTGATGGTGGTGGTCATGGTAGCAGGAGAGCGGGGGAGGGAAATAGCTGTCGTTTTGGATTAGATTTTCAAAATAAAAAGTGCACTAGAAAATCTTTCTTTTCTTTCCTTCTCCATTTTTTTTTCCCAATAAAGAGACTAAGAGAGTATGTTTTTTTTTTTAATATCAAAATGCCAACAGTGAAATTGAATGTATTACTTTTTTTTTTGGCTTTTTCTTTTTTGCAAACTACCATAAATTTGTTTTAGTTAAACTTTTTTTAAGGATTTGATATTAAAATTAGTCCTCAAATTATATAAAAAAAAATAAATTGACTTCTAAATTTTTATTTGGGACGATTAACTCTTTAAACTATTATTTTGAAACAATTAACCCCTCAAATTTTATTTAGAAATAATGCAATCCTTAAAAGATAAAACTTTCAATGGATTAATATAATCTTTTTATTCAATTAAGGGTCACATTATTTCAAATTAATAATTTAAGGGGTTAATTATTTCAAAATAATAATTTTGAGGAATTATTATTCCAAAAAAAGTTTGAGGGTTAATTATTTCAAATAAAAATTTAGGGATTAATATATTTAAAGAGATATAATTTAAGAAATAACTTAGATGTTCAGTATTTTTTTAAGAAAAAATTGAAACTTTTTTTTATAAAACTCCTATCATCTTGGTAGTTATATTGTATGTTGAAAAATTTAAAATCATCTGGTCCAAATAAAAAAAAAAAACTCTCCTAAATACATTTTTTTCATGTATAGGATAGCGTGATTCGAACACAATACTTTCCTTAAAAACAAAGATGAGTGTTGCATGACATAAATCTGAATGATTAAAGCTATCTCTGAAGCAGCATCAGCAACAGAAGGCTAGAAAGGAGCAGGCAGCTGTTGAGGCAGCTAATGAGTGGTTAGGTCAAAGCTTTTGTAACAGTTATCCTCCATCTCTGGCAGCTTAGGCTCCACGGCATCTAATCACCAACTCACATTGTCTAAAGCACGAGGGAAAGAATATGTTGCTGCTGAATGCTTCGGTGCCCATTCTTTTTGGTTCCTATAGAATGATAGAGAATTCTTCCTTGTCTCATTACATGCAAAGGATCGAATATAACTACATTTTTGGTAAGAATAGTGGATTGAGCACTCTAACTTGTTTTCTTCCAAAAAAAAAAAAAACCACTCATCTTTTTTTGTTCATTACTACTCCAACTTTTTTTAATCACTATCAATTTCTACAACACTCATCCATGAATTGTAGAAATGATACTTTGTCAAAAGCATATTGAAAAAGTAATAAATCAAAAAGTAATGGAAGATATTGATGTAGGTTGATTAAGGTTCCCTTTGATTAAGCGATGAAATTACAGTAGTGATTGTGAAAATGATTAATAAAAGGTGGAGATTAAAATGATGGTAATGAGAATAATTATTGTACGATTGATATTGAATATTTACAGCGGTGGAATGTAACAAATACACTACATCGGTGAAACAAATGAAGCCTAAGTTAGGCATTTATATCTTTGATTATAAAGTTTGAAATTAGAGTTTTAAAATAATGGCAGATTACAAAAGTAATATTTTTATTGAAAAGTAATATATTTTAAAGTAATGAAAGATAAAAAAAAAGAAGAAGCTAGAAACATAACTTGGTTGAGTTCGTAAGGTGTCAGATCTTTGATTAGTAAGGTTTAAAATTCAAACCTTCTCAATGATTCCTATTAATAAATGATTTTTAAGCATTATTATAAACCCCTTAATCCTGTGGCATGTCTTGACTATCGATTGGGTAATCTTCCGCACCATTTTTTTTTTGAAGTACCCTCGCGTAAACTTTTTGTTAAAAGGAAAGAGAAAAACTTTCTGTTAAAAAAAGAGAACAAAGAGAAGTAAGGGAGGACAAGAACTCAAGAAAAATGTGAACTTTAAAACCTTTTTCGAAAAATAATAACTAACATTGTAATCAGAATTGAGATTCATTTTTTATCAAAATTATAATTTTTAGGATTTATTTTATTTTATTCGAAAAAACTGAATCTAACTTTTTAAGCAATTTTATTATGTTTTAGTTTAATTAATTAATTAATTACTTAATAGTTTTCTTTTATTTATTTATATCTTCTCAATATTCTAATTTCTAAACCAGGCCAGCGGCTCTAGAGTCTAGCCCAAGCATCTTGGGTTCGGCCCCAGAAAATCTAAAAATTATAATCGGGTCCATTCCAAACGGATCCGGACTTCTGATGAGTCGTCTGCGTGGTACTCGAGACTCGACCCCTTTCTCCTTTCCGTTTTCTTCCCTCAAAAATTTTCGGGGGAAAGAAAACCGCAAGAATTAAACTCGAAAAAACCAATAAATCTTTTTTAATAATCCACACTTTAATAAAACCCAAAAAAGAAAAAAAAAATTAAAGAAAAACGTTTCTTTATCCCGCGCTAACTCCCTTCTCACTCTCTTTCCCAATCAAATTCCCCAACCTAGGTCTCAATTTCGAGCCTTCTTTTACTGATTCCTGAATATCCTTTCCTTCCAATTAACCCTAGCAACAACAATTGGGTGACCCGACCCGGAATTCTTGATGGAAGAAAAGAGTGGTGGTGGCGGAGGAGCCGGAGCTAGTGGTGGTGGTGGTGAGCACTTGAGAGTGGTGGCGCCGAAGGTAGCGAAGGCTGGTGACCGGCAAGTTTTCACGGTTGAGCTCCGAGCAGGGGAGACTACGTATGTTTCGTGGAAGAAGCTTGTCAAAGACGCCAACCGAGCCATTGGATCTTCCGCTGTTGCCACCGGGGCTACGGTTGCGGCGTCAGCATCGGAGCCGCCTCCTAATGCGCACCCTAACCTCCAGTCTCGTATCGCCCCTGTAAGAGCCGCTTCTTCAATCCCTATTTTTACGTAATTGTTTTTTTAATTGATTAATTTTTAAATTTATTCTACGTGCATGTTTACATGAAGCTTGACTTTGTATTGTGGTGCTTTATTGGAGAAATTGTGGTTTGAATTTTTGGGTATGAATGTGTCAGTATTGTTTGGCTGCCAAGAAAATGTGGGAAAGTGAAAGAGAATTTGCTAATTGCTTTTTGCCGTTTTTAACCATCCTTAATCGTGCTTGACATTTATCTAGGGACAAGCGGCTGAAAAAGAAGAGAAGGATGAACCCGCTCCCAATCGTTTTAGTGCTGTTATCGAGAAGATTGAACGTCTTTACATGGTACTATGTTTTATGGTTGTATTATGTTTGTGAGCTTTGTGAGAAGCACTTGAATCATTTATATTTATGTTAATGTCAACTGAATAATTTTCCTCAGGGTAAAGATAGCAGTGATGAGGAAGAACTGGATGAAACTCCGGATGATGATCAGTATGATACAGAAGACTCTTTCATTGACGATGCTGAGCTGGTTAGAACTAAAATCTATTACTGTTACTTTTATCTTGTCAATGTTATTTGTACTGCTGCAGTAATTGATGCTATTCTTCTTTTAACTAGGAGTGTGTAGTGTGTTTTATTGCTTCATAATGTTTGCTTCATTGCTTGTTCTGCAGGATGAGTATTTTGAAGTGGATAATTCAGCAATAAAACATGGTGGATTCTTTGTTAATAGGGGAAAGTTGGAAAGAGTGTGAGTTTCTTTTGGCTGATTTTATTCTGCTTGTTCTCCAATGGTTGGTGACTAAGCTTTAGTATTGATTCTGTTTAGATGGCCCTTCATATTTATCCTCTGACATACTAGAAGCCATCATTCATCTTTTATCAGTTCAAGCTAGGTCAATTTATGAATTATTTTCTCTTAAATGGGCACAAATTTGGCTTGAAGACCAAATAAGATGACTTCACAGTTGGGCTTGCAACTTTAATTCCTTGTAGCTTGAATATTGCCACTCCTATTCTCTGCAGTGTTGTTGTTGTCAAGAACTCCTTGCTTTTGTTGTCTAAAGCAAGCTTGTATCATATTGTATTTCATGTTTCTTTTCTCATTGAAATGCGTGTAATGCTAGTTTACTTGATATATGTTTAATTTAGCTTGTCAAATTGTATGTTTTTCATGTTGAAAGGTCATTAATAGTTGGTTTCTTCTAATTTCTCTCCACTGATTTCTTTTATTTCTGTTCCTTCTTTTTTTAAGAAATGAACCTCCTGTGATACCTAACCAGCAGCCAAAGAAAAGGCGAAGAAAAGATGCCGCAAAACCTGCTGGTGAGAGTGATGATGGTCGTGTGTCAAATAAACATGTAAAAGCAACAAAGATGACTGCAGGGAGAGCTGAACCATCTCTTGGAAGGAATAATTCTCATCATTCGAACAATTTGTCTGCATTAAGTCAACAATACGGGGATGTAAAAGCTCAGAATCAATTACCAGTTTGTGGTGTTTCTTCCAAGAAGAAATCTTCTGACACAAGACTAGCAATGGATCCTTCATATTTAAAAGTTTCAAATGGTGACACTTCTGTACCTTTGGCAAATGTGAAGGATATCGAAAAGGCGAAGATGGGAGTGGTGCAGTCAAAAAATGTTGTCAGTAACAAATTGAAAGATGGAAATGGATCCTCTGATGTTTTGCATCAGAAATACCATGATAAGAATGCTTACATACAATCCAAATCCCAACATGGAAAACCCATCAGTAACATGAATGAGCTTGAACAATCAGTTCGAGTGAGGGAAAAAAATGGCATACGTGAACTGCCAGACATCAATGTATCTGATGGCAAATATACTATACATATGGCAGTAAGTCATTTTATTTAACGTTCAAATTTGTTTTGATAATTTGTTCCATTTCTGATTTTTCCATTGACTGGTTAGTCTCTTGTTAGTCATAATTAGTGGTTTTAGATGCTAGTTTGAGTTTCGACATAATCACTAGGTTCTAGTAATGACAATCTGCAGTATCTGAAAACGCTAGGAGTTTGACGGCTGCATGCATATATATACCGTGATAAAAGCTCTAATTTAGATTTACATGGAGACAACTTTGTTTGAAAGAATGCTGGTGCTTCATGCTAGAGATCAACTTAGAGACATTCGAAACAGTTCTGAGTTCATTTGTCATAGTCCCTCAAATTCTATGTGAACAGCAAGTGGACTACTGAAAACAGCCTAGAAATATCAAGGACTACATAGACCTGTCTTTGTGAGCGTGTGTGTGCATGTGCATGTAGCGCATGATATGAAATTTAGGACAGGCATCCAACCTACCAATTGGCTATAGTGCAAGAGATTCAAGTACAGGTTCCCGCTTTATTCCAAAATATTGCTCATCAGAGAGAGGCGGCAACAGTTTCTGCATTTGGTGTTGTGCCTCTTATTGTTTTTGATTGTAACATTTATGTGCAATCGTGCAGAAATCTTCACAACTGCAGAAAAAGGATGGTTCTATTCTTAGGCCCAAAAGTTCAATGCTTGAAAAGGCCATTAGGGAGCTAGAGAAGATGGTTGCGGAATGTAAGTGTATATATGTGTTTTGTACAATTTAATTATGAATTTTTTCTTTTAAATTAATATTCCTTTTTCTTCCTCTGTAAAATATCACAGCAAGGCCCCCTGCTATGGAAAATCAAGAGGCTGATAATTCTTCCCAGGGTATTAAAAGGAGATTACCTAGAGAAATAAAGTTCAAGCTTGCTAAAGTTGCTAGATTGGCGGTATGGGACTGTTATTAACTTTTATGTCCTCTAAAAGAACAAACTTCTGGTCGCTTTTGTTTCACCAGTGTGATGCTTTCCAAGAACGATTAAGCTTTCTAATTAGTATTTGGTTTTACATTTGTTGCAGGCAAGCCAGGGGAAAGTATCTAAGGAGTTACTAAACCGTCTTATGAGTATCCTTGGTCACTTAATACAACTAAGAACACTTAAGGTATCTTTCCTTGTTTGTGAATGAGGTCACCCAGAAATTTTGAATAGCTATTCCATTTTTTGCCCTTACTAGATCACGTTGCAAAACAGCTTGGAATGTTATGATACTATCATGTTATGATTGTTTGCCAACATGCCAGTGAATTTCCAACTCTATAAATACTTTCCTTTAACCAGCCACCCCTTTTCCTGGACATGGCCTTACCTTTAATTCATGTGATTTAGTTTTCTTTTTTGGGTCAATGAAGAAAAGTTGGGACACTATAGATTCACTAGTTGTTACCATTGAATTATGTAAAATAATTATTGTAAGAGCAATTATGGTAGCTATAATGTAAAATTAGTGCAATATTTTGGCCTTAAATCATGCTGTCAAGTTTCTGAGATCTTGAAGCACTTTTTGGTTGTTGTTATTCAAAGTTCATGTTATTGAGCCTATAGTAGAAGCACACCACTTGAAGATGTTTGGTGGCTGTCAAAGAATTAATGAAATGCAGAACTGGTAAAAGAAATAATGAAACAAGGCGAATCTCTGAAACCTTGCGAATGACTAAATCGATTTGTTTGGTCTCCATGATTATTTCAAATAAACTCAGTCTACCAATTTGGATCGCATTTGTAAGTTACATAACTACAAATATTGAGGTTATATTTCGGATGCAGAGGAACCTGAAAATCATGATCAGCGCGGGCTTGTCAGCAAAGCAAGAAAAAGATGATAGGTTCCAACAGATAAAGAAGGAAGTTATTGAGATGATAAAGGCAAGAGCTCCTGCTCTTGAGTCCAAGGTTTGTCTAAGTATCTCTCTCCTCTCTCTCACCCTTGCTATTCTAAAATTTTCACTTTCTGTTTCCTCTCCTAGTTTTCCCTGATTCAACGGTCCTGGTTTATATCCCTCCTAATTTTCTTGTGGATTTTTCAGTTTAATTCTTTTTTATTATTGATTACTTTTCGTGGCCTTTTATCTCATTAATAGATTGTACTCCATCTTTTCAGAAGTTTGAAAATTCCCTGCCCCTGATGAAAAATGCATAATCCTTTTTCAGGCCTTGGAGCAACAAGCTGGAGTTTCTGATGATTTTCAAGAAACTGGTTTTGATCAAAGAGCTCTTAAAAGGAAATATAGCATGGACACATCATTGGAGGACAGGATTTGTGATCTTTATGACCTCTATGTTGATGTAATCATATATCCTTCCTTTCAACCAAATTTCATCTCTCTTGGCAAAATCTTCTTCTTAATGAATTGTATCCTTTCTTTTTGTCATCTGATTAGGGGTTGGATGAAGATTCAGGTCCACAAATCAGAAAGCTTTATGTAGAGGTTGGGCACTTACCATTTCTTTCTCTATTTCCGCATTTACTGTAGTCATATGGAAAATCTTCTTATTGCTGGCATTAGGTGTCTGTGAAGGTGGCAAATATGTCTATGCTGTTAGTGTTTCCTGATGATTTTTTTTTTAATAGTATCTGCTATTTGCATGAGAAGGGTGCATGAGAGTTGAGACTGCTCTGTTCCATACCCACGTCTCTTCTGTCTTTTCCTATTTCTCCTTAATCTATTGTGTATTCCCTTGAACATATGCACCCTCTTCCCCTTCAACCACATCATCTCTTTTTATAAGTAAAATTAAAATTAAAAATATGCCTTAAAACTTCTTGTTGCTCAACAGAATTCCAAAGAATTTGTAATATGTCGTCAGTATTGTTCTTGAAATTATTTGCATCAATACCATGAATTTTTTCTTGAGCTCAGCTCATTACCTGCTGCTACATTAAACAGAGTTTTATTCTTTGTTTAGGTCATGTTCCTTTTGGATCAGTACTGAAGTTATTGATTATTGTTCTTAATGCTGAAGTATACTTCTAGTTTTTCTGTTTTTGCACGATTATCTTACATTTGGATTCCATCTGTGATCAGCTTGCACAGCTATGGCCAAATGATTTGATGGACAACCATGGGATTAAACGTGCAATTTGTAGGGCAAAGGAAAGACGGAGAGCAATGTACACTAGACATAAGGTATCTTAAAACCATTCTCAACCGTTTGCCCTTGAATGTATAGTATCTTGGTATATGTACCTTAATTGATACTTCTAAACATATAGGTTTATGTTCTCAAAGACTTTTGCCCCTTGGATTATGTGTTTCTTGGTAGACTGTATTTAACCCATTCTGAGACTTCTAATAGATTCTGAGATTCTTTTGGCCATCTACTTACGAGGTTTGAAGCTTCCAGGCTTGGCAGCCAAAAAAACTTCTCTTGTCCACACATGAGAAGCAACCTAGTGCATGCTTGTGACTATTCTTAGGTTTTAACATGAACCGGTAGTGGGTAGATGCTGGATGTTTTACTTGCCCATGCCTTTTACTTTTGCTGATATGATATATCCTTAATAGGTTGGATTGATTGTTGTTCCCCATCTCGAGCACTCAGTAAGATTAGATGACAGACTTGCCTTTGTGTATAGACAAAGATGTGTCCCTACTTTGATTTGTCCTATATTCATCGCTATTTGCTTATTGTTTCCAATTATGTCTTTTTGAAAGGATCAGGAGAAATTAAAGAGGAAAAAGATGTTGGCACCGAGATTGGAGGAGAGCGTTCGAGCAGAATCTGGCTCAGGTACTCAGCCACAGCATACACGAGAGAGGTTGGCTACTGATTCTGGTAGTCATGTTTTATCTTCAACTAATAAGTCAATTTCAAGTTCAGCAGCAGCTGCTATTAGAACTCCGAGTCCCTCAACGAATGGTTCCAGTTTCGAAAGAGAGAGACTAAAACAGGAGAAGTTAAAGGGTATTTCAAGCAATGCCATGGATGAAGTAAAGGTGGGGGATGGCTCACTGCCGAAGAAAAAGATAAAACGGAAGCCTGAAATGGATTTGGAAGAAACTCATTTCCGTCCAGAGAAGCCACCTCTGCAACAGGGGGACGATAGATACAAGTCCATGAAGCAAGCTGTGAATCTTCCGCCAAAATCAAACCTTCCATCAACTGCTACAACTTTCGAACAATCAAGCTAACATTATTTAGTTCATTTAGGAGTCCACTTCGAAGAAAATGCGTGTGCTAAGTGCTGCTTTTCTCTTCTTCTTCTTCCCATTTTAATTTTGTTTCTTCATTTTATGATGAGATTCATTCGTTCTTAGTTCTGATTAACTGATTTGTCACCTTATCTGCTACCATTTTTGTAATTAAGGTTCTACCCTCTTGCGGTCGAGTTTCTACGTTAAATAGGAGAATAGCAAAAAGTTGTAATATTCTTGTGCAATGTATGCGCATGCCTTGAAGCAAAAAGTTTTCTTATTCTTTACATATTATAATAATAATAATAATATATTTATAAAGTAAGTAATTATTATATAGGCAACTCTTTCTGCTGGAAACTGGAAACTCGCTGTTTGCCTTGCGAACATAAGTTATAAAATTTTGGTGGTGGACTGGAGTAAGTTTCGAAACAGGAGAGGTTACACGGTGGACTGGAGTAAGTTTCGAAAGAGGAGAGGTTACCCCACCTTTCAGGTTAAGGCTAGTTGTTGGGGCTTATGAATTCCCAAAAAGCAAGTCGTATGAATTCCCAATTTTAAAGCAGTATTTTGAATTCAAAGATCATCGACCAAACCCCTGCCTTGTGAGGCGGGAATTCGAATTTAAGTGCTGTATTGATACCCGCTCTTACCAATAGCCAAGGGAAAGCCTTGAGGCTTGATTCAAATCATCATGGGCTGGCCCAGTAAGCAACCCACTAACCAAACAAACAATACCCCCGCCAGCAAATCCGTATAGGCCCATAATATAAGCCTTGACCCTTCCCGCGTATTCTTCTTGCTCTCCCAAAATTCTTCCCCGAATTCAAACGGACAAGAGCCTCGCTCTCACTCTGAAGAAAACCTAACTCTTCGATTCTGAAATTCGGTAAAAGAGAAAGAGAGAGATAGAGAGCAAGGAAGAAGAAAAGAAGATGTTGATGAAGACGAAGGCGTTCAAGGGGTCGAGCGTGTTCATGTCACGAAATCTCGTCCCTCCCGAGGTGTTCGACAAACTTCACGGCGTTCTCAAGGATAACGGAGCTCAAGTCTTCCTCTGTTGCGACCCCTCTCGAAATGGCACCGATGATTTCCATGTCATCTCTTCCATGGATCACGTAATCTCCTCCCCCTCCCCCCGCCATTGTCACTTTAAAAGTGTTTGAAACTGTTTTTCAATTGTGCGTTTATAAAATATAATAATAATGTCTGTTTGGTATTATTGCAGGAGAAATCTGAGGATCTTAGGGCTAAAGGGTGTAATTTGCTAGGTAATTTTTTCATTTTTCGATGTCTTTTTTAGATTCATGGTGCTGGTAAATTTGTTGGTAAAACTTCGGTGTTTTGGGCCTTAGGTCCCCAGTGTGTGCTTTCATGTGCAAAGGAAAATAGAGCTTTACCTAAACAAGGATTTACTTGCTGCCTTGCAATGGACGGCCTCAAAGTACTAGCATCTGGTTTCGACATGGATGAAAAGGTATTGCAGTTGTGCTTGTGGGAGACCGGGGGGGTGGGGGGTTGTTTGTTTCGTGTAAACAGGTAAACAGGTTGATTCTTGTCCAGAGGAATTAAATTATATAAAACCCAAAATTTGATGTTTCTTGTGATGATTTGCAGGTTAAGATTGAAAAATTGGTCACTGCCATGGGGGGAGTGTTGCATACTAAAGCCTCTATAGATGTTAGCTTCGTTGTTGTAAAGAATGTTCTGGCTGCCAAATATAAGGTTTAGTCCTTGTTTAATAATTCTCCCTCTCTATCTTGCCTTAGTGTCAGGTTTAAGTATGCACACATTGTTTCACTGTTAGTCTTTAAGATCTTATTGTTAGGGCTTTAATATTCTTAAAGCTTGTAGGTTTTCTGAAGTCAGAATCCATCATAAGAAATCAGTTGTAATAATTCTTTAAAAAACTTTTTCAAACTTGACTTACGTCAGAATGTATACAAAACAGATACTTATCCCTGCTCTCTCTCATATTTGTTGACCTTCCATGCGTGTGGGAGGAATAGCTTGAGCACACACCTGAAAATGGGGTGTTCTCATTGTTGAATATTTTAGTGAAACCTTTTAAATTTTATGGACATTCTGCTTCGAATTTGAGTTTGGATAAATCCTGATTATCAGATTGCAGACTCAAGTGATTATCTTTGGAGTTTCTTGGAGAAGATATTTCCGAAAAGAAGTCAATGACTTTATGAGATGTATTCCTGATTATTGTGATATTTTCCTTTTGTGCAGTGGGCTTTAAATGTTAAGAAACCAATTGTTACCATTCAGTGGCTATATCAGTGCTGGAATGAGCATCGTGTTGTTCCTCAGGAGTCATACAAGGTTCTTCCATTTTCTGGATTGACAATATGTGTTACCAGAATTCCTACAGGTTATAATGTCAGCTACATATTGGCCATGCTTGTAACAGACTACTTAATCATTGGATTCTAATACTCTCATTCTCTCAGATGAGCGAAAGGAGATCGTGAAGCTCATTATACAAAACGGTGGAAAATATTCAGCTGAACTTACCAAGAATTGCACACATTTGATTTGTGATATATCCTTTACGTTGTCCCTTAAGATAAAAAAATTGATGCTATTAATTGCTTATTCTTCGTTTCCACTCTCTCATAACATAAGTGATGTACATCAAGTAAGCAATGTTCTGCTAAATCTGTTTATGCAAAGTTCACAAAGCCATCTTTTCATTTTTGTTGAAGGGAATTATTTAGTTTTTGAGCCATTTGTTTCTTTGTTGCATCTATTTGATGCAAAGTTCATAGAGCCATCTATTCATTTGTAGGTTCATTTGCCACCTCTAATGCATTTTACCTTAATCTAAACCAGGATTTCACATCTGTCATGTACTGTTTTCAGAATAACTATCCATGGTTCCTTCTCTTGTGAAAAATTGATTAGCATTTTGAATGTCATTTATTGTGATCTTGACTTTCTGTAAGCTCCTGAAGGTGACAAGTATAAAGTTGCCCGAAGATGGGGCCACGTTCATATTGTAGTTCGAAAATGGTTTGATCAATCCATTATTCGAAGAGGTAATGCTTTATGTTATCAAATAATGTTAAGTGCTTGCATTCTTGGGTTAATGACATGTTGACAAATTTCACATATTTCAACAACCGTGTATTGCCACTGATTTTAGACATTGTCTCTGACCATGAATAATCCTTTTTGTCCCTGGTGGATAGCATGTCTTAATGAGGAGTCATATCCTGTCCGGGGTGGCTGTGCATCTTCAAATAAAAATGTTAGCGGTTCCTTTTCAGCACAGCATAGTCAAGACAAGTTTAGGGAAATTTCATTATCTACAACATCCTCGGTGGTTCCTGAATTTAATCTGTCGACTGTGGTGTCTAGCAGAATGGGAGATCCAGATAGTGAAGTTACTGTCGCACAGAACATGTCTTCTATGTTATCGGATGCTCAGGTCATGTTTAAAGAGGATGTTGGTGAAGCACCGACTTTGCAGCCCTCTGATGAATCCAAGCTTGATGGTTGTGTTGCCAATGACTCTCAATCAGAAGACAATGATCTGTACTTGTCAGATTGTAGAATTTCACTTGTTGGCTTTGAGACTTCTGAATTGCGTAAGCTAGTTACCATAGTGCGTAAAGGTGGTGCTTCCCGGTATGTGTCATGCAATGATAAATTGACACACATAGTAGTTGGGACTCCATCTGAAGTGTAAGTATTTCTTCTTTTTGACAAACAAAGTTGTGAATTTATTTGTTTTTGTTTTCCTTTTCCTTTTCCTTCCTCCATTGAATTTTCGTCTGTTTTTTTTTTTAATTTTTTTAATTTTCTTTTATATCCTGCTTTAATATGTCTCGTAGGCTCCTTGTGATGATACTTTTGTTACATTGTATATCCAGTGAGCATGTTGATTTCATGGTCTATCTTCCCTGTTTGCATAGAGTTTCCTCTTTCACATGCTTCTCTTATTGCCCAGGGAAAAGAAAGAATTAAGAACCCTTGCAGCTTCAGGTGTCATTCACGTGGTAAAGACCAACTGGCTAGAAGACTGTGATCGTCAAAAGAAAGAAATCCCTGTTCAACAGAGGCACATTGCTTGTGACTTACTTCTTCCTAAAGGTTGCTGAACGTTCTCTGAAATCGATTACTTGTTTTCTGCTTGTGTATCTTCATCCTGGCTACATATTTATGTGATTGCATTTTGTTATTTTAAAATTTTTTTTCTTCACCAAAAAAAGAATTGTTTTAGTTTGAAGGATCGACAGATATCATTAGTAAGCTCTTTACAGCTTCTATAGTGCATATTGTTTCATGTTTAACTGATTATCATGCTTCCACAGATTCTGTACACTCTGTCAAAGGACCAGTGACGGGAATGATCAGTTCGAATCAAAGTAGATCCTCGGTTGTTGCAAACTCCAGAACTGGGTTACAATCATCATGGGGGAAAAATCTAGATGATAAACCCAAAATCAACATGAACGTGGACAACTCTTTGGAAGCTTCTGTAGGATTATCCAAGCACGGCCTACGCTCTATTGTAAACAGTACAAATAATGGTTGCAACAAGCAGCCATTGGAGTCCATAATCCAAAATCCGAAGAATGGGATGTCATCAACTGTATTTAAGGGGAAAATATTTTGCTTTTCAATTTCCTTTCCTGAAGATAGGGTAAGAATCTAGTCCTCTAAGAATTGTTCCTTAGCATGACCTTTTGGTTGCAAACCCCTGAGATAATTCAAGTATTTTTTTAAAATGTCAATATATCCCTCCAGAATAAGCATGGTCTAGTCATTTTGTTGTTTAACATCTCGGGTATTTAACTGCCTTCAATTGAACTGTTCTAGCATGCTATCTTCATTTTTCTTGGGATCTATAATTGATATCTCTTCTCAGTTACCAAAGGTGATCTTTTTTCTTGTTTTCAATTCAATTTTCTAAGTTTCCAACTTCTGCCAGAGAGCTGAAATTGTTGAATGGGTGAATCAAGGTGGAGGGGAGGTTGTAGATGATCCTGTAAAACGGAATGTGAATTTCATGATTGAGTGCCATGGTGTGATACCCAGGCCTATCATCGAGTCCCAAATTACTTATGTTTCCACTCACTGGGTCCGATCTTGTTTAGAGGTATGTTTGATTTCTATTTGGTCATAATATGCCTTTTTCCTAATACATGGAGTGGAATATTCTGTACTTGTCTACCAGTTTCGCAACTGCCACCACTGCTGTAACTGTTTACTTTCTTGAGTAACCATCACACTTCATTATCATTTTTAACTAGTGAACCAGAAATATTAGTTAGGTCTGAACAATATCCGGTTGTATTATATGTTTTTTCTTGTCAATGCTGATGGATAACTGGTATTTTAGGATGGATGCTTGCTTGATGTTGCGAGTCACATCCTCTTTTCACCACTTCCATGTCAAATTCCTTTCCCTGGGTTTAAAAGCTTTCGGTTTTGTGTTTCACAATATGAAGAGAAGGATAGGCTGCTATTAAGAAATCTGTGCTTTATTCTTGGAGCTAAGTTTGTGGAAAAACTTACAAAAAAGGTAACCCATTTATTATGTAAGTTTACAATTGGACCAAAATATGAGGCTGCTTGCAAATGGGGAATACAGTCAGTTACATCAGAGTGGATATATGAATGTGTTAGGCAGGTATGTTTCTGATTCTCTCTCTGTGTCTTATTGTGCAATCATGCAGTCGCAAGCATGATAGCACCAAAGAAATCTCATGTGTGCAATCTATACTTCTCAGAATCAAGTTGTTGCTCTTGATCCATTTTGCCCGAAAGAAGTTACTGCTCAAGACCAAGCAGCAGGATTATGCACTGTGAGCCAATTCCCAACACAAGCTGTTGAAATGATGTCTGTAGACATTCAATCTCAGTTAAGTCCATCACAGGACCCGAGAAGACAAACTCTTGGTGTTAAAAGTGAAAGCATTATTGGTGGTAGAAATGATGGCACCATAAATGAGGCCAAACAATTAAATGTTAATATTAAGAGGGCAAGGTGCTTGGAAGATGACGACCAAAATTGTCCGCTTGATTCTGGAGTGCATTTATGTAAGCCTGTTTTGAATGAGAATTCTACTGAGAACAACAAATCAAAAGTGGCGGACGATGTAGCTGCTGTTATAGAAGACTTACTGGAGCAAACTAGTAAGGTGAATATCCACCCTCTAATCTTTTATTCTGTTCAGATTTGCTGGTCGGCTGACTCATTTTGTCTCTTTCTTTTTCATTAGATTCACAGTCAGAAGTCACCAGAGAGGAATGGGTGTGACAAAAGTGTATCCTTATATTTGTTCATATTTCCATTATTAGGAGTCTACTTTTCATCTCTTTTTTAAACTGCTTTCTGCCTCGGGATCAATCCTTGATGGAACGAACAGATTTTTTCAACTGATTGCACGGGTCTTCGTCAAGACCATACAGATTCTCATTCTGTTATTGGGTTATCTAGACACTGGTTAAACAGGTATCGCTTTATATTATCACCAAATAATTGGTATCGCATTCAGCATTGTTAATAGTAGTGGCGGAACTAGTCTTGTTTCCCTTGCATGTGCCTGCTACAGCCAAATAAAGAACTTACTGAAAATTTTGGGACAATAGCAAGGCCTATGGGGAAATTTTTTTTTTTTTTTGGTGAAAAAGGCCTATGGGGAATTTCCTTTTCCCATTGTAGCATAAGAAATATTTATTTCATTCTCATCTCCTATTAATCTTATGATTTTTTTTCCAGGACTGTGAAAAAAGAGGAAATCTGCAGTTATTCCAGGGAAAGGAATGCCAGCTTATATGATTTCAGTGAAACGCAAACTGATTCCCAGGTTTCAAGATCTTACTTGTTTTCTAAACTTTTTACCCCCTCTCCTTTCCAGCATTAATGAGTTCAAATCTGTAAAGGTCTTTATTCTGGACGGTGGACTTGAGCTTATTGACTTTGGGTTAGATGGAAATTACAAATTAGTAATCTCCTTCTCAGGCTAAATCAATTTTTTTTTTTTAAATTTTCATTATAATCTTAGTGCTTAACGATGGAAGATGCAGGTTGTGGGTTATGAAGAAGATTTGTCAGGCAGGCAAATGCTTATAGACAGAGTTCGAACCCGAAGTAGCATGACCTGAACTGAAAGACTGGACTTCCACCCATGCAAAGCAAGTAGACTTTGATATCGACAGTGGGCAACCCAAATGAATTTTGACGGTTAAATTGTTAACTCAGGTTTGCTCTCAAGAGGCTTATTTATGCGTCAATCGAGTATATCTCGCCTTGTGTTGTGCCTACGTACGTTTAGCCCTGTAAATCATCATCATATAGTAAAACCAAAAGAATATGCTAATTCTGTCCGTTTACTCTTTAGTCTTAACTGGTTGTTGTTGCTCTTTGTGTATTATTTTGAACCGTGTTTGATTTGATGCTTATTGCTTAGAGTCGCGACGGGACCGGGAAATCGGGAATGTCGTAGTTTCCTTGGTTCCGTGTGACATCTTTTATCCACCGTGTACGTTTGCAGGATTGACACGTGGCAATGAAAATGAAAGAAATAATAATTGACCCCGGTTCAGACCTTGACAGTGTCGAGTATCAAAATGAACTTAGAGACACAAATCTTTTTATTTTTTTTGTTTTCGTCTTTAGTCTTTACTCTTATTTTCATTTGAGCTGGACAAGGGAAACAGATTTTGTACTACTAGTAGTAAGTAGTGTATTTGTTGTTTTATTTATAAGTAAAAATTCCAGCATTGATTATCATCTAATTATCTAAGTGGGTGTTTGGTCAAACTTTTTTAAGTGCTTCTCTATTCTAGAAGTTAAAGTCAAGTGTTTAGGTGTATGAATTTTTGAAATTTTAGCTTATCAGGGAAGCAGTTTTTCTGCTTCCAACCAAAGCTACAATTTGAAGCTTCTCTAAAAATCATTTTTTAGAGCTTATACGGGAAGTTAGCTTTTTTTAATGAAATTTTGTTATGTGCCTTTAATACCCTTATATTTTTTTCAAAATGACAATCATATCCTAATTTTCTCACTTTTTTTTTTCTCATCAACAAGCCGCAAACCCACTCTCTTTTACTATTATTTAGGTTTTATTTGACTTATATTATCAAAATTTTTTGTATAGTTATTTTATTTTAAATTTTATAATTTACGTTTAATTATTAGTATATTTTATTTAATCATACCTTAAATAAATTAATTCATAATTTCTATTTGCAGTAAAGATATATATAAAAGAATTCAAATTGGTTGATTTATACATAATTATTTTAAAAATAATTTGAAAATAATATGAAAATTAAAAATATTTATTTATTATTTTTATTATTATATAATTTATATGAAGTATATATATATTAGTTAATATATATAAAATAACACCTTTTTTTCAAATATTTATACAAAAAGATAAAATATCCTTTTTCGTAATTTAAATATTTCACAACAGTTTTATAAAATAATTGTCAAACAGTTTTTTACGACTTACAGCACTTTTGCGTTAAATTTATTAAACGTTATTTTAACTTTTATAGACAGTACTTATAAAACAATTCTACTAAAAAAACATTTTTATTATAAACTCAAGCGGGCCATACAGGCTCTAATACAACTTGCTCTATAAAAGGAAATGAATTTACAGATTTATACATTTTTTTTTAGCTATTCAATTCCATCTTACCAGAAAAAAGAAAAAAAAAATCTTTGATTTTCTATTGATATCTAGAGGCGTCACATCAAACAAAATTGAAAACATTCGAAAACAGGGGAAAGAAATGAAACAAGAAAAGAAAGCACCAGAACCACCAGGAGGGGGAGGGGGAGGGCCAATAATATCACTCCAAAAATCCAAAATCTCAACGTTTTCTGTCCTTTTCCTCGTTTCGATATTATCCACAACAATAAATAATACTAATAATAATGCGAAATTCTTCTCAATCTCTCATGTCTCATCCCTCCACACAAAATTGATTTTAAAGTACTAACTGGTAGTGGTAATAAATACTTGCCACTTTAAAAATTTTGGTAACAGTAACTAATACCCGCACTTCCCCCACCCCACCCTAAAAAGAGAAATAACAGAACCTAAAATATATATATATAAGTTTTCCCGTATGGTGGAATGTCTGTACGTCCGCCACGTCGCTTTTGTCGACATGAACAGGTTGTCGCCGGTCGCCGGACTCTCGTCCCCCTTTAAGGTCGATGGAGACGGCAAGGTGTTCGGGTTTGGACTCGGGTTCGGGTTGAGGAGGAAAGTGGTGGTCAGGAGAAGGCTGAAGCTTGTAGTTAACTCGGAGTTATCCAAGTCTCTCTCTCTCAATCTGGGTTTGGACTCGCAGGTCTGTTTTCTCTCGAATTCTTTCTCTTTTACTCTTTTAAATCGCACTTCTTTATTCTTTTTCTTTTCTTCTCTTTTCGTCTTTTCGTTTAATTTCAATTTGAAGTTTAGTGTTTTTTTAAACAAATATTTTCCGGTGAAATGACCAACATGGAGTCTTGAGCTGATGTTCTTTAATGTGTTACTGCTATTGGTTTTTATGAAATGATTCTGGGTTTTATCAACATTGTGTTTAGGCATTAAAGTCGGTTCATCATAATGTTTTAGCCATCCTTATGGAGATTACTGATCCAAGACTTCATTATCTGGCTGTCCCATGTATGAGGTGAACGTTTTGCAGATTCTTAGATCAGTATTTGTGTTGGTTTTCGTATGCTTTTAACGTGTTTGATGCCGGGTTTTGTATTTAAACAAATTTTGCATACTAATGTTGTTTATTGCTAGCTACACATCTAAGTTAAATTACGTCACTTTTCTTCTTTCCTCCTGTATCAGATTATTTCATTTTATTTTATTGGCTTTGCTCTTTTAATGCATACTTTGTATCAAGGAAAGGATGAACTCCATTTTTCTTTCGTTGTCTGACACTGCTGTTTTGGATTAGAGGACTGTCCAATCACATGATGTATCTGAGTTGCGTTGGATTGGTCCAGTTCCTGGGGATATTGCAGAAGTCGAGGCTTATTGTAGGATATTTAGAGCTGCTGAAAGGCTACATGCTGCTTTGATGGACACTTTGTGCAATCCTTTGACAGGTGAATGTAGTGTTTCATATGATTTCACGCCAGAGGAAAAGCCATTAGTAGAGGATAAGATTGTGTCTGTGCTTGGTTGCATGCTATCTCTTTTAAACAAAGGAAGAGAGGATGTTCTTTCAGGGAGAGTCTCAATTATGAATACTTTTCGCATGGCAGATATAAGTGTGATGGATGATAAGCTTCCACCACTTGCCCTTTTCAGGAGTGAGATGAAGAGGTGTTGTGAGAGCTTACATGTGGCTCTTGAGAACTATTTGACACCTGACGATTTTCGAAGCCTGAATGTTTGGAGGAAGTTGCAAAGATTGAAAAATGCTTGTTATGATTTGGGTTTTCCACGGAATGATGACCATCCATGCCATACATTGATTGCAAACTGGCAACCTGTTTGTTTGTCCACCTCTAAAGAAGAGACAGAGTCAAAAGATTGTGAGATAGCATTTTGGAAGGGCGGTCAAGTAACAGAGGAAGGTCTGATGTGGTTAATTGACAAAGGATTTAAAACTGTTGTCGATCTAAGAGCTGAGACTGTTAAAGATAACTTTTATCAAGCAGCCGTAAATGATGCTATTTCATCCAGGAAAGTTGAGTTTGTAAAAATTCCGGTGGAGGTTGGAACTGCACCTTCAATGGAGCAGGTTGAGAAGTTTGCGTCTTTGGTTTCAGATTGTAACAAAAAGCCCATCTATCTCCATAGCAAGGAAGGAGTATGGAGAACTTCTGCTATGGTCTCCAGATGGCGGCAGTACATGACTCGCGTTGCACCTCAGTTTGTCTCAAATCAGTCAGTGAGTCCCAGCGATACATTGCCACAAGGTGTAAATATATCAGGAGAAATGCGGGAATCTTCTAGTACAGAGGAAAAGCTCACGCTAGAAGAGACAAATGAGTTACTGCAAGAGACTTTGAATTCAATTCATAATTCGAATGGAGCACATCACAAAGAAGTCTTCTCAGAAAGTGATAAAGAAGATCAGAGAATTTGTGGGGACAACAATGACTTTGTTTCGAGCCAAGAAATGATATCACGGGAAGTGGTTGATGTTGTGGAAGGAGCTGTGGAAAACATCTATGAGAAAACTGATCCCCTAAAGGCTCAGATTCCTCCTTGCAATATTTTCTCTAGAAAAGAGATGTCCAGGTTTCTGAGGAGTAAACAGATCTCTCCTCCAATGTATATCAATCATCAGCTCAAAAGATTGGAAGCCCTGCCTGTTTCAAGGGAGACATCTATTAGAGGTACATGGGGAAGCAATGCTACTGTTGAATCACAGCTTGCAGAGCCAGGAAGCTCCAATGGATTGTTTAGTTCTAAAAACCAATCTCCAGAGTGTCGGAGCAGTGCTACCAGCAGTGGGAAGTACATGAATGGTGCTAGTTCTGCTACTGATAGCCCAAACGTGAATGGATTTGTTGAAGGGAAAAGGTATTCCATGAGTGAAACTAAAGTTCCAACTTTAGATGGGAATTTCAACGAGCACACTACGTCTACCTCTTTCAGCAAGAGCCAGAAGAGCAACAGCAAGGCCTTCTCTGATTCAAGTGATGATGAATTGGGGTCAATTGAGGGAGATATGTGTGCTTCTGCTACTGGTGTTGTAAGAGTGCAGTCAAGGAAGAAGGCGGAGATGTTTTTAGTACGGACAGATGGGTTTTCTTGTACCAGGGAAAAGGTAACTGAATCCTCCTTGGCCTTTACTCATCCTAGCACCCAGCAACAGATGCTTATGTGGAAGTCTACACCAAAGACTGTATTACTGTTAAAGAAGCTGGGACCTGAACTAATGGAAGAAGCTAAAGAGGTATTGTTTGAAGATTTGTTCATCAATGTTGATATTTGCTTCCTTACTCTTTGAAAATTAGCAATGAAAATGTTTCTGTTTCAATCAGTTTCTATTTCTCTTGGTGTATATGCATGTATGGTCTGAAATTAGAATCACACTCACGTCAGATGTTGCTGATGCGGAATGTACACATTTGTAGCTTTGATGTTTAATTCATGAAGTTCCATACCCATTAAGGTCTTAATAGAATAGGTTTCAGTTTTAAGTCTTGGCATCATTGCTAATGTTGCTGCTGCAACCATTATTTGAACTATTTAAACAGTTTCAGTATTTCGTCCTAGAAGTATAGGAGGGGGGAGGGGGAGAGGAGTGGGGGACTTTTGCATTTATATTGCAGTTAAGGTGTAGGGCTACCATCAGGTTGTTGAGGAATGATCATTGTCAGTAGGCTGTCAGCATAAAGCATGATAAGCAATGTCCTCCAAGTCTAGCTTGTTCAATGATAGTTTCTTGAACTGCCATCTGGAAAATTCTCTCTCCTTTTATCTCCAGTTGATAAGCATATATCAAGTATGTGCTTCTGTAGTCACTTGTTTGATGGGCAGCAGTTCTAACTGCATTTTTATGTCTGATGCACAGGTTGCTTCTTTCTTGTATTATCAAGAGAAAATGAATGTCCTTGTAGAACCTGATGTCCATGACATATTTGCTAGAATCCCTGGGTTTGGATTTGTTCAAACCTTCTATAGTCAAGACACTAGGTACCTCTATTGATTTTTTGTGCAATAGAGTTGATAGTCTACTATCCTTATACCTGATTGGGATGCTACTTGTTCTATGCTCTTATGACAGTGACCTTCATGTGAGGGTTGATTTTGTGGCATGCTTGGGTGGCGATGGGGTTATATTGCACGCATCAAATTTATTTAGAGGTGCCGTACCACCTGTTGTATCATTTAATCTTGGATCTCTTGGATTTCTCACTTCCCACGCTGTAAGTTTCTCAGTTATGTGTTTTGTTACTGGATACCGGATGTCCTCATGATTGTTCATTTGTTTTACTTTTTTTACCTCTTTTGGTTGATATAGTTTGAGGACTACAGGCAAGACTTGAGACAGGTCATCCATGGTAATAACACAGCAGATGGCGTTTACATAACTCTTAGAATGCGTCTACGGTGTGAAATTTTTCGAAATGGTAAAGCAGTTCCAGGAAAAGTTTTTGATGTCCTCAATGAGGTTGTTGTTGATCGTGGTTCTAATCCGTACCTTTCTAAAATTGAATGTTACGAGCATGACCGACTTATAACAAAGGTTAGTTAATTCTAGTCTACGAAAAAAGAAAGAAAATATTTGCTGCAATATACAGTTATACTTGTTCTCTTAGTGGATTATAACTAATTGACACCTCTTGTGACCAACAAAATTGACGTTTTATTCTATGTTTTGATTGTTAAAATATATTATCTTATCTTATATAGCTTTAAAGATGGCCAATCTTCCTGACTTTCCCATGCTTTTATTTAATAACATAACGTGTCTTTAGGTGCAAGGAGATGGAGTGATAGTAGCCACACCTACTGGGAGTACTGCTTACTCTACAGCTGCTGGGGGTTCCATGGTAGGTCGTTTTTTCAAATTTCAGAGAGATATGTGAGGTTTCTATGTAGACCTTTTGAATATCATGGTTATTCTGTATTAACAATGACTATGCTAATGCAGGTTCATCCAAATGTTCCTTGCATGCTTTTTACACCTATCTGCCCGCATTCCCTCTCATTTAGACCAGTTATACTTCCAGATTCTGCAAGGCTTGAATTGAAGGTAAAGTGATCACATATGAAAAGACCACTCATAGTTAATTGTACAACGTTTCCTTTTTTCATCTAATGGGCATCTAATGGAATTCTTTCATCCTGTGGTTTAAACTTGTGAACCATATTTGCTTTAACTGGTCAAACCAGGTTCACATTTTATTTTAACGGTGGATATGCCATTTCCATGTACTGCAGTGGTTCATTACCTTTTGTATTATGGCTCAGTGCTTATTGACATATGCTAACAAGGGAAGAATAAATTTAAATTCTTTGATTTACTTGGTATAGTAATGCTTTGTCAGCAGATTATCAATGTACAGTATATAGGTGTTGAATGTCAAATGTGTGCATGGACATTAGTCTCTGCTCCTTAACCTAAACCTCTCTCTCTCTCTCTCTCTCTCTCTCTCTCTCTCTCACATAGCAATATTTGATGTTCAAATCTCAATTAGCTTAAGGGAAGTACATGGTCCAATTGACAAAATGAAGTTGTATTTCAGAAACTGCTTCTCATCTGTCATAAATGTTCTACTCTGGTGGGGAATTGTGGGTTTCTTTTGCGTAGGCTGAGGTCATTTGTTGCTGGACCAGGCATAAGAAATTGTTTGAATAAAGATAAACAAACTGAAATTGAATTTTATGTCTGAGAGTTCTTGATGAATGACATCAAAATATGTGTCTGAAGGAAACTTCTTCCTGTCTTTTGGGAAAACTTGCAGGTTACCAAATTCTTCTTGTGTGCATTAGACAAAGCATTTAAACATTGTTATTTGTGGTTTCACAGATTCCTGATGATGCTCGGAGTAATGCTTGGGTTTCTTTTGATGGGAAGAGAAGGCAGCAACTCTCACGAGGACATTCTGTCAGAATATCTATGAGCCAGCACCCCCTTCCGACAGTCAATAAATCTGACCAAACGGGTGATTGGTTCCACAGCTTAGTTCGCTGCCTAAACTGGAATGAGAGATTGGATCAAAAAGCCCTATAAGGCCTTTGACGTTAGTTAGCAAGGTTCGTCGTCCTCAACCTAGAATGAAGGTTGATGTAAATTGTTGTACAGATATAAATTGAACGAGTATAGATAGGTCGGTGCACTACGAATTGATGTTATTCATTACCAACATAGGCTTCACCATTGAAAGTAGAGCTGGTCAATTTTCACCTTTATTTTGTACAAATACCGTTGGTTACGATAAACTTTCAAATAAAAGGAAATAATCTAATTATAGTTCTTTTTGGGGTGAAAAGATCTAATTCTGTATCAAAGCTATAAATTTCATGTATCTTTCTGGTAGTTTTCTGTGCGAAATAGTATAAGATGAAGCCAGGGAGGGTCCCTTAATGTTCGATCGATACCCGGGTCCATGTGAAGCCAAATCAATGTCACCATTTTGTCCCACATGACATGATATGTTACAAATTTGGTCACAACTTTTACAAGGAATCAAGGAATTGATTAACAGGGTACGTCGTCTTAAATTTTAGGGCATTTATTGTGATGGGATTTTAGTGGTTATAATTGCTCTGCAATCTGCATCAAGTGGAACAGAATGATGGATCATGTAGTATAACTCTTTATTATTAGACAATTAAAAGAATATAAACACGATTAGGAAGTGGTGGAGGTGGTGCCCCTGGTCGGACAATTCCTTAGATTTGCTTGTTTCTTACTGCTGCTTGATCAATTTTGTGGACGGAAATGGAAATCATCCATATAAACCCACAGAACAATAATTTGTCAGACACACATCTTTTTCTTTTCACCTTTTCCTTTTAACCTAAGTAGATAATCTGCGATTAGATATACACCGACAAGAACTTGGGCATCCCAGCAAAATAATTATAGTACTAAACTAGAAAGAAAACAAAATTACTCTGATAATCTTTTCTATGTGTTGCCTGCGTGCATAGTGAGATGCATATGATACATGTGTTCTGCGGAACTATCAGCATCTACTTGCACTGAAATAATTGTGAGAAAATTTAAATAAAGGAAAAGAGAAGAAGAATTCATAAAAATCAGTCTAGTTTAAAAAGAGCCAACTTTAGAGCATGCATGAGCATCGCATCTGCGCACAGTTCATAACCAGAAACAGTACAAACTCCAAAATTAAGCAAACATAGTAATGGTACATATATATATATAGCCACTTGAGCTCTCTATTCTCTCCCTGCAATTTTATTAGTAAAGGAAAGAAAGGGCTGCCATTTACCAAGAAAAAGGAAAAGTAAGACGGTAACAAAAACAGAAAAACTTCCATGATCCCAGTTTTTAATTTAGCTTCTTATGATGATCTTGCTGCTGTTACATGGCCCTGACAGCTTGGAACCTTGGTTCTTTAGGAAGGAACTTCTGCTGAACATAGACAGACATGTAATCACCAAACACAAACTTGGGATAAGCAGTTTCTTCCACTGCTTCTTGGTTTGTTTTCTCCACCAGCTGTGGAGCAGGAGCTATGGTGGCCTTGAGGGATGGGTTGTAGAAGGAAGCGATTGATCTCCTGTTCCCATCAGTGGCGCTCAGAACACGGTGCCAAGCACTCTTGTATCGGCCATTGCTGAGGACCTCTATCTGATCTCCAGTGTTGATGACAATGGTGTTTGGCAAGGGCTGCACATCGATCCATTGCCCATCTTTCAGGACTTGAAGGCCTCCTACCTTGTCATCCTGGAAGAGCAAGATCACACCGCCTGCATCGGTGTGAGCCCGAAGACCGTTCACTCTCTCAGGACGAGGACATGGTGGGTAGTGGCTCACCTTGGTGCCAAAGAAGGCGTCATTACCCCCATCGTTGAATGCCTCCTTGATGTATCCCTTTGGTAAGCCTAAGTTTTCATCCATTACTTCCATCACCTTTTCAGCCAATTTCTTCAGTTCAAATCTGTATTCCTTCATGGTTTCCCTGCCATGAAATGAAACGTCAAACAAGTTAGATCCTATATATCCAGTCAAAAGCAAGCGTTTAATGGAGTGACAGAAATTTTGCTTACTGGAATCCGGCTGTTTTAGATGGCCACTCATTATCATCCAAAAGAGTAATAACATCCTCCCAATCCACATTCTCCAACCTTTCACCACTCTCATCCAACAAATTCACCAGCTTTGAGTTGTAGAAATTCTCTTCCCTTTCCAACTTATAGAACTCAGAGGCAACCTTCTTCACTTTCTCCAGCAGCTCTTCTGATATCCCATGGTTCACCAGCTGCAACAGATAAACATAATCATACATTTAGACACTTCACAAGAATTTTCATATATCTAAGCAGACAAAAACTAATGCCATTGATTGATATGGCTAATAGTAAGAAAAGGGTACCTGAAAAAAACCCCATTCTTCACATGCATTTGCAATCTGAGCCAATGTCTTGGCCCTCTCCTCACCATTGAGCTTAGAGAAATCAATCACAGGAATGGCCATTGAAATAAATGGTAAGCAATGAACAAAGTGTGCAAAGAAGGAGGGGCAGAAAGGGTAGTAAAGGAGAGTGGCAGTTGTGAAAGCTTTAGACTGCTTTTGTGGTTGACGGTGGGAGAGTATGGCCCTATTTATAGCCAAAGCAAAGCAATCCTTTCCCGCCATATAGGATTTGTCAACCATTTATTGTTGAAAACGAAAACTCCCTTTTCTTGTTTCTCGAAGAAGTAGCCGTTGGGATGAGGTATGGGACGGTGACACAATGATTAATTATTTAATTAAAAAAACAAGGTCAATGCTTTGAGATGTTACTGCTAATCCACAACACAAGCATACTTTCTTTTAGGAGTTAATGACCTTGTATAATTCCCGTGACTAACATTTTAATTATATTACTTCCTCCGTTATATATCTAACTCAAATTATTAATTAATTGAGTAACAAAATTTTATATTTTTACTTTACTTTCCTAATTTACGTTAAATCTATTTCATTCTCTTTTCTCTTTACAAATTAATTGGCTTAATATTATAACTATTTTTATTTAATAGTTCTTATAATTTCAAAAAAAGATAAATTTGAAAATAAATAATTTATACTTTCTTGATATTATAAAAAAACAAATAAAAAGTAACATCAAGTATGGATTAAATAAATATGAATGAAAGGATGGAATATTATTAATATTAATTAATTAACACAAAACCCGTCTTTCACTCCCGCTGCCACGTACAGTAATCCTCCTTCAAGTTTCGAGTTTGAACATCTAACTGATGTATGATGAGCTCATTTCTTCAAAGTAAAAGGGTTTGAATCAATTATATCATGGCGATTGAAAACCCCAAGTGTTGTCATCACCAAATAAGCCTCAAATGAAGCCCATGAATTGTCAAATGGCTTTGATTGGCTCATTAATCTGCCAGATAATTGGAGTCCAAAATCCAAATTAATAATCAAATTAAGGGACAGATGGCAGTGATCAAGTGTCATTCATGTGCAATATTCTCTTATTGTTCTTGGCTTCTTGCTCATCATACGCATAAATTTCTTTTCTTTTCTTTTCTTTTCCTTGTTATTACTTGTAATTGCAATCTTTGCCGACTCCCCCATTTGCATTGCATGTCTTTGACTACCTTGTATTGCTTGATCTTGTAGGGTTCTGTAGCCCCCAAATCACCGTCTCATCACCTCCCACACACACACACACACACCATGAACATGGCTCTTTCAACCCAATGCACTGATATACATGTAGGCATGGTTTAAGGGCCAAGCAAGGCTTAGCTGATCAAGACTATTTTTATATCATAAACAAAGCCATCATCAACCCCTTTATTTAATATTGAAATATTGTCAACTCCTTTATTAATTAATTAAATTGCATTCAAACAAACTTTCCTTTTCATCTTCTGCATGACCTTTTATCTTTTTTCTTAATTGGGGAAGGTCTGGGGATATAATTTATTAATCAACCTTTCAATTTCATATTAATATTCCTAGCACTTGCCTTCTAAGTTGTCCAACCTTATGAAAACCGCACGATATATTTTATCGCGTGCCAAATACTTGAATTTTAGATGTAATTATTTTTAAAGGTCCGTTTGATAAAGATGAAGAAAAAGGATAACAGAAAAGGAAATTTTTTTAATCCAATAAATAAACGATAAGATTAAGATAACATATGTAATTATAAATTACAACAAATTAAGTAGATTCCTTCCTACCAAATGCTATATAATAAATGATCATGATAATATAGTTCATTTCATAATGTTGGTTATAGTAAATAACGGTATCATGTAGGGTGGGGGTAATTATCTGTAGGCAATAGAAGTAGCTCCCTCTATATGAAAGTATGAAGATGAGTCATGGTTGGCCAATTCCGATCTTGATTCCCAAAAATGTCCGAATGTTAGGGTACAGGGTTTGAAGAGACAGCCTATATTGGCCGTCTGAGGAAGAGGAAGAGCTACCATCACAAATTTTAATTAATTCATTGCTGTACTACTTTTCAAGTACCTCAAAAGCATTTGTCAAATGTCAAATGATCAGACTCTATCAAGATCATTGATGCAGCAGTTGCATAATTGGCATGTTTTGGATCTTATGATACACAACTAACACAACTGCATCATGACTCATGAGCCACGATGCTTGATTCTGATTAATCATTAATTAATTCTCCACCTCAAGCTTTGCATATACTTATTGATTACATATATTATTTCCCTAAGTAGTGCATGTAATACATATATATAAAAATTAATTTCACTATTTTTAGAAACGAAACGCTAATTAATTTCTTACTATGTGTGTACTAAGATCAATGGTATACGTGTTTAACGCTGTCAAGGATATTATGTGGCTATATATTGGCATAGCATTTTATTAAAAATCTGTTTATAAAAATTTTAGACTTGGATAGTACCTTCTTATACCTGTCTAGCAAAGGGTATTATAAACAAAAGAAAAGAATATATTTGTTGGAAGAACTTCTTCACCTTTCATGCTCCCTGTTAGGAAGCTTAAGAGAGAAAGAGAAGATGAGAGAAAGAATTGGTGTTTATTTCTATACAAGACATAGGGTATTTATACATGTAGGTCAAGTCAATTAAGGTAACTATGCCTAATCAAAGTCAATTAAGGTAACTATGCCTAATCAAAGACAAGGTCAAGTCAATTATTAGGGCTATACATTAATATCCCCCCTCAAACTCAAGGTGGTGCTGTGGATGCCAGTTTGAGTTTGGAAACTAAGTCAAGAAACCGTGTCGGGAGATGAGTTTTGGTGAAGATATCAGCTGTTTGGTTCGAAGAGGATACTGAAATGAGTTGTAGAATCCCATGGTTTAGAGGATTAATATACAAATTCGCCCCTAAACTTTGACCAAAAAAGCAAATAAGCCCTCGAACTTTTAATTTGGTCAATTTTACATCTGAACTATTAATTTTGGTCAATTTTGCCTTAATTGGATGGAAAATGCTGACTAGACTAACGGGAGTGTCTGTCTCCTACCATGTCAGCAGAAAATGCCACGTAGAATATCCACGTGGATGTGAGACTCACATACTTAAAAGTTTGAAAAAAAAAAAGAAAGAAATTTGTGTTTTAAAAAGAAAAAAATTAATTATATATAAAAGAAATAAAATTAATTAGAAAATATTTTTTTCTCTTTTTCTTCACAACCCAGATTTCTTAGTGCCTCTTTCACCCTCTTTGTTTCTCTGTTCACGTCCTCCACCATTCTTTGACGCTGGCCACCATCATCGGAGCTCCAAAAATTCCCAGATCAAACCTTTGCTCCCTTTTAAACCTGAATTCGACTATGGTTTTGCCAAAAACAATTTCAAAAACTTCTAGATCTAACGTTTTTCAAGACTCTACTGCTCCCTTTAAACTTGAATATGACTATGGTTTTGCCAAAAACAATTTCAAAACTTCTAGATCTAACGTTTTCCAAGACTCCACTACCCTTTGTTCGCGCCAGAAACCATTCCTTTCAATCTCAAGGTCAACTTGGCAATATTCGACGAGCAACTCAATTGAGTTTTTGCTTGGTAACTCGATAAAGAAAGATTGGGCCATTCGATGTTTGCTGCCTTTGCTTGAAGCCATCGATCAAACCCACGTCTTGCCAAAAAAGTTATGTCTTTTGCAAAGAATGTATTCTTGAATGCCGTTTTAGTCCAGAAAAAGGACATCCAAAGGTATCTCGTTTATCCAGAATATTGATTTATCTTTTTTTCCAATGATTAAGGATTTAATTGGATCAATGAGTTGTTGATTGATAATAGGTGGAATTGTGGTTGCCTTAATCTGCAAGTGCACAGAATCGAGATGGTATAGAAAAAGCAGTATTCCAAGAATATCGTTCCCACGAAGACTAATATTCACCGATTTAATTAATTCTAGTTAAAAACAAACAATTAAATTAAATTAAAGAAGAAATTAACTAATTAAAACAGCTAATTAAATAAAAAGAAAATTAATAAATAAGAAAATATCAGGGCTTTGGGGTTCACTTGCAAGGAATAATCAATTATCATGCAAATCCAATTATTCAAGTTGAAATAACGATTACACTAATGTATCTATGTCCTCTCCCAAGGTACACAGGTATATTCAATTAAGTGATTATCATCTCCCAATGTATAACCTAATTAATCAAACTCATTAAGAACAAGTAATCTATTGGTTATCACCCTAGTTTAGGATATCCCTATCTCTAACTCTAAGATGTTTATTCTTCTAGAGCACGGATCATACTTCACCTTCCAGTTCTTCATACAATCCTTAAGAGTGAATCTATGATGATCAAGCATAAATTCAGAATTAAGAACAAGAGGAATAAATTCAATCATCAAATAATCAAAATATGCATAGATAATTAAAAATCCAAACAAGCTACATCCCTAACCCTAACTAAGGAACTAGCCACTCATAAAATAAAATAAGACTAAAACAAAAATAAAATAAAATAAAATAATAAGGTCTAAGATATAAAATCCAAGACATCTTAGGAGAACCCTAGGATGAGTATTTATAGTAGTATCTAGGTTACATAAGATTGCTTGGAAGTTAAGTAGAATTAATCCCAATTAAACTTGGACTCTTTGATCATGTCACCAGGCCTTGAATTAAAAACCTAAACTTGGCCTCATCTTTTTGCTATTTTCTGGCCCAGCAGCTTGCTTCATCTTGCTCAATCAGCCTTGAATTCTTCTTTTGCCTTTTAACCACTAGTTTTTCATGGAATTAGTTCCAAATTAATATCTACAAGCAAACAAATCAAATATGAGAGAAAATCATGAATTACATATAAATCTAGCCATAAAAGTGTTAAAATATAATCCAAATCAACCACTAAATTTACACTAAATATGGCCTTATCAAATTGCATATGAAAATAGGCTTATGAGTGTCCAGAATTTTTGAGGTATTGACTTATTCGTCATTCTTTTAATTCAATTAGCCCAGTACCAGCTAGTCTCATGGCTTTCGTTTTTGTTTTTTGGCTTTGGCTTTGTAATAGAATTGAAAGTGGAAAATGCAAAACTGAATAGGTGGTTAAGAAGTTAGTTATTGCAGAGATAAAAGTCTTATGCATTTAATAAACTTTTTAGTTTGCAACTTGAAGGTTGCTTTCAAATTGTGTGCTTGAAATTTCATCCATGGTGTCTTGAAAAAAAGAAAGAAGAAGAAGTACGCTCATGAGAAGAAGAGATAAAGAAAAATATTTTTTTTCATGCATAGGTATTTTAGTTTTCTTTAAAATAATTTTTTAATTTTTAATTACACATGCAATTTTCACGTGGTTGCCACGTGGCATTTTCTGCTGACGTGCTAGGAGGCAAATACTCCCGTTAGTCCAGTCAGCGTTTTCCATCCAATTAAGGAGAAAATGACCAAAATTGAAAGTTCAGATGTAAAATTGACCAAATTAAAAGTTCGAGGGCTTATTTGCTTTTTTGGCTAAAGTTCGGGGGCGAATTTGTATATTAAGCCATGGTTTAGATGATGTCGTACAAAATGACAGTCAATCTCAATATGCTTTGTACGTTCGTGGAAGACATCATTATGAGCAATCTGGATAGCACTACGATTGTCACAATGAAGAGCAGTAGCAGAGGATGAAGGAACACCCATGTCTTATAACAATCGTCGAAGCCATAATAGTTCAGCAGTAGCATCAGCCAAAGCACGATACGACCGGTGTTGGCTTTTAACGGTGGGTCGGTCCAAGTCTTCAAATGTTGGAGAAGTGCAAGATGGGATGAAGCTTCAAATGGGCCACCTTCTTCCAAATACCCTAAGGCTAGTTTCTTCAAAAATAATTTCTTTTATGGCTGTATCCAAGGTAGGAAGTGGGTCCCGATGGAGCAAGGAAGCTCGAACAGATTCATATTCAGGACGGAGGGCCATAAGAACTTGAATAAGATGCAGATGATCTTTACTGATTTTTGCTTGGAACAACTGAGTCCAAAGAGGTTGGACTTGGGCTAGGAAGCCATTGATAGACTGGCCTGGTTCCTGTTTGAGATTGTGTAGGGTGCTCCAAAGTTGATAATAGTGTGCAAGACCGGTAGACTTGTATCGGACCACAAGAAAATCCCAGATAGCTTTGGCAGATTCCAGATCCGAAAATTGTGCATGAATGTCGGGAATTGTGGAATTGTAGAACCAAGTGATGATTTGGTGATTTTTACTATCTCAATCTTCTAGGCGTTCAGCGAACTTGGTGCTGGACTCATTCAACTCACAGGTAGGCTTAGTAACATCACCAATGACAATTCGCCATAATTTACGTCCAATCAGGAAACTACGCATCCCTTGGACCCAGAGAGTATAGTTAGAACCATCAAGAATTGTGGAAATGGGCCTAGAAACCTCCAATTTCTCCATTGTAGAGACAAAATTAGCAAAAACAAAGCCTAAAAATGAAATCAGAAGGCCAAAATGAAGCAGGAGAGGGAACCTTCGAAAATCGGTAACCGGTCAACGGTCAGAGATGACGTGGCACCAGAAGACAACTGAGACTGACGTGGCAGGCAGGCAATGGTTGGAGCTGACGTGGCGGTAGGGTTGACATGGCAGAGAAGAACAGAGTCAAACACCGGCGCGTGGACAAGTTGACCGGTGAAGCAGGAGAGGGAACCTTCGAAAATCGGTAAATGGTCAACGGTCAATGGTCAGAGATGACGTGGCACCAGAAGACAACTGAGACTGACGTGGCAGGCAGGCAAGGGTTGGAGCTGACATGGCGGTAGGGCTGACGTGGCAGAGAAGAACAGAGTCAAACATCGGCGTGTGGACAAGTTGACCGGCGCGTGGAATGCTTTGACTGGCGCGTGAGGGCGCGTGGAGGGTCGGATTGAGCTGAAAATTTGTAGGCTAGCAGAGCAGAGCAAGGGCTGTCCAATAGTGCAGGCGGTGTAGCAAACAAGAGTCTGGAACAAGTTTGAACCCAGAAAATCAAGCGATGTTGGATCAAAACACCCTTTTTTCAGTTAGAACACCAACAATCCTAAGTCTATTTTTCAGATTCCGGTGCCGTTTCGCCATTAACCAGCGCCGACAACCTCGTCGGAGCTCCAACAAACGTTTAAAAATGATCTTTTTACTCTCCTAAACCCAAATCCAACTTCCTTTTCACGAGAACTTCACTACAAAACTTTGATCTAACGTCAAAGCCTCGATACAAACCACATCCACCAAGGAAACTAAATCCCCTTCCATCAAACCGACTTAAATCTACTCCTGCAAGTCCCCTTCATCACTTTCATAGTTCCAAGACCTCAAGATCCAGCCTGGAGTAAACTCGGAATCCTGATCTACCCTCCTACTCACCACTGTTCTCTTTGGGAAAAAAAGGAATTTCATTTGTTTTAAATCATTAATTTTTTTTCCTCTTCCAAAGTATTTGAATTGCAAAACTTCTTAACTCTGGGTCTTCTGGTTTTTCTGCCTTCCTTCCAGTCCCTTTTACTATTTTTGGGTCTTCGGGTTTTTCTGCCTTCCTTCCAGTCCCTTTTACTATTTTTGGGCATTTGAGTTTTGTTAAACAATTTAATCTTTCACTGTAGGCGCGGGTCTCTTGGAGAGAAAATCGGCCTTTTCTGGCGCGGGTCTCTTGGAGAGAAAATCGGCCTTTTCTGATCGGCCTTTTTTGGTGCAATATCGGCCTTATCTGGCGCGGCCTTTTCTCAAAAATTAAATGGTCAAAAACTTGTGTCCATCTTTAAAAAAAGTTTATCCTACTTTTTATATAAAGGCAAGATAGAATCTTTTTCATGAAAAAACCTATTCTCTCCCTTTGAAGTTCTAGTTCATCTTTTTTTTAAATGTTTTCTTTCATCTCTTCGGTCTTTTCTTTCATCTCTTCGGTGTTCTATCTTCTGTTATCATCCATCTTTTCTGTTTTCTGTTTTCTGTTCTCTTACGTTTTTCCCATGGCCTGTTTCTTTTATCAGTGGATATTTTTAGTTTTGCAAATCGCCGCGGTCGTTGGATTTTCTTTCCTTTGTCAGTGGTGGTTTGCCAAGAGCAGTGAGGAGGCGTCTGCTTTTGTGGTTCGACATGTGGGAAAAGGCTACGACTGGGTAGTTTTTAAGATTTCGGAGGGATTGGTTTTTATGCTTTGTGTCTGTTCGGTCCTTCTCTTGAAGGGCCTTCTTTTCGAGTTGTTAGTTCCTAATATAGGAGAAGGTCGAAATCAAGTTAATTTTAGATTGAATGTTTTAATCGCTTTCATAATCCTAGCTATCTTAGTAGTTACGTCGAAGGTTTTTCTAATAGACAGTGTTGCTACGCTGTGTGCGATAGCTCTAGGAATAGGATTCATTTACACTAATTCGTTGAAAGTTCATTTTGAATGCATGAGATTCATATTGAGAAATATTTATAAACCAGGTGAGAAAATTAATTTCGGCAATGGTAGCTATACTGTGCTCGAAGTTTTTATCGACTACACATTGTGCCTGAACCGAAATGACCAGGTGGAGAGAGTTTGTAATGTGAACTTGTTGACCGCCAACATCATCAATGAAACCCGTCAAGCCAGCGAGAAAAAGGAATATGAGGAAGCTATAGCTATGAGTAAGAAAAGCGACGGCAATCAAACAACGGGCGGCAACCAAACAACATATGGTGGACTTAGGGCGTAATGGTGGTGTCTACAATAAAGAAATTTCCTCCCGGCCAATTGCCAATCCATTATTTTTATATATTCCCATCCCATGGAATTTTACTTTGTTTAATAAATCTTTATGTAACACTAGATGATGACCCGCGCGGGAATTTGTGTTAATGACTTTTGCTCTGATACCATGTTAGGAAGCTTAAGAGAGAAAGAGAAGATGAGAGAAAGAATTGGTGTTTATTTCTATACAAGACATAGGGTATTTATACATGTAGGTCAAGTCAATTAAGGTAACTATGCCTAATCAAAGTCAATTAATGTAACTATGCCTAATCAAAGACAAGGTCAAGTCAATTATTAGGGCTATACATTAATACTCCCGATCTTTAAATGATTAGTTTCAGACCAAGATTATTTGGTTAAACCAAAAAACAAAAGAAATAAAATACATATATATATATAATATTATATATATTGTTAATTATAGTCTTTACTTAGAAAACCCTAACTTTTTGTCCTTATGTATTGTTTTCTTTTGAAAAGGTCATGGAATTAAATTGATGCCAACATTAAGTATATATAGAGTGTAAATTACATTAGGATGATCATAAACAGTAACTTAATTTCTAGGCATCTAATAATATGTTGACGTCTCACAAATCATAGATTTTAAGAAATATATGATAATTATCTTATTTCTTTCTACACCAAATCAATCCTTGTTAATTCACAAATTATTTAGAGTTGGTCTGGCATTACGTTTGAAGGTTAAAAAGTTGTTTTTCACCTCAAACACAATCCCAAACAAATTTTAATTTTCATCAAAAGTTATTTTTGACAGCAGAAGTCCACTCAACCTGAAAAGTTATATGTTAGGTGTTTTTGCGTTTAAAAGTGTTTTGGGGAATGACTAAAAACTTTTCAAATGAATTTGTTATTTCCTTTGCAAATTTTATCATTTTTAGACATTTTACTTTTTTATCATAATTTT
Source organism: Microcos paniculata (assembly GCA_030664755.1). NCBI lineage: Eukaryota > Viridiplantae > Streptophyta > Magnoliopsida > Malvales > Malvaceae > Microcos > Microcos paniculata. Next base: position 24,510,252 of record CP131461.1, read on the forward strand.
TTTACAGTAATACCAAACAATTATCAAATTTTTCCATAATAATTTCACAAAACACTTTTTAAAAGCACTTTTTTCAAATTGAGTTTTTAAAACTGCAACTACAATATCAAATTAGGTCTTAAATTAAAACCTACTACAATAAATATCATACATGTTGAAATTTATGCAAAAAAATAAAAAAAAATTAATCTAAAGCTAAACTTTTGTTATAAAATGTCTTTTTCTCTCTCTAAAAAAGTTATTTGGTGAGGAGAATGAATGTATATTGAAAATTTTAATATTTTTTAAAATATATGAGGTGTCGTTGATCACTTATTGGATACTTAAAAAGTCATTTTTAGGTTGATCTTAAAAATAGTTTATTTTCTTAAGTATAATGTAATTTAAGTTCATAAAGGAATAGATATTCTGATTGGAGTTGGAATGAACTAATTAGCTTTCCTCGCTGAGACTGATCTGAGTGAAATGATCAGAAATTTTCAAAGGCTAATTAATGTATTTATAGAGGTTGGTCGAAGTCCAAGCTATATATAGAACTAATTATAACAAGGAAGACAGATAATCCAATCGAGGACTTTAAAAACTAATTAACTGGGAGTTTGGGTAAGAAGAACATGGTTTTGTTTGGTCAAATGTCAACTTAATTTTGCAATTGAGTAATGTTACATGGCCCGTTTATTTTTGTCTTACCTCCTATTCCCCCTGACGTGACTTTTTTATATTTCTGATCCTACTTTATTTTTTTTTCTAAAACACTATCATAAAATTTACCCTTAATAATCACCCTTATTAAAAGTAGACTAAATTTTTTATAATTAAGAAAACCACGTCAGGAGGGACAGAAACAGAATAAAATAGACAGGGTCAAAAAGTATTTTCCTTTGCAATTATTTCTGCATGATTAACTGTACAAGTACTTGTACTTAACAAAAAAGCTCTCTTCTGCAGCTCTGAACCAATATCTAGCAGAGAAATATATGGTTTCTAAACAAGAAAATCAATCTGCAAATTATATATGTTCATCACAACAATCCTGTTTTATAATTATATCTGACTTCCTCCTTTAATATCCTTTTATTATCATGCATAAAAGTTGAATTTTGGTGATTTGGGTAGGCCGATCCAGTTTAAATAAATTAAAAACGTACGTGCTTTGTATAGAGGTGATCATAAAGATCTTAAATTTGAGCCATAATCTATGTTGGATAATTTTTTTTTAAATGTGTACAAATACAATTTAACTTAGTGCATGGTATATATGTAATTAAAAATTCTATGGTATATGTTCTCTTAATAAATGAGCGAGGGTTAGTTCATTATCTCATTGATATAGTCTATAAAGAAAAATTTTAATTGCGCATGTTGCATTTTTCTTTCTTGAATAATACCTTAAAGTTGAAAGGATTTAGAGTATACATATGAATCGATGATTAAAAAAATTAGATTAGACTAGTCAGTCGGATTCATTGAATTGGGATTAATGATGATCTATCAAATTCGATGAGATAATTAAACTGGCGAAATATTGAACCGGTCAACATTGGTTGAATTGAGATTAAATTAGATCAAACCCATAATGTATTAGTTTTTTTTTTTTGGGCCTAACATAATGCACTTGGTTAATTTATACCTTATATTTTATAGTATAAAAAATTTTGAAAAATTAAATTTTTTTTGCAAAATGTAAATGTGAAATTCAAATATATATTTGCAAAGAGTATGTGAAAATATTCAAATCTCTTACAGCTTTCTTCCTTCATTAATAATAATGGCTTATTTGAGTGAAGTGCATATTTTTATTAAGCATAATAAATTTATTATGCCTATTTAATTATACAAAAAATAAGTACACAAAAAAAAAATACTAAGAACAATTTCTCCATGTAAATATTGAACTGATACGATTGAACCAATTGAATTGAGACCATTGTTATCTGGAATGGGATAAGTTCCAATACGTGGTACGAATACGGGAACGTGATACATAACTTAATAATTTTATGGTACAAAGAGGGTAGACTTAGATGATACAATATTTAGGATTGTGATACGCTTGAAAAAATTTTTTGGTTTGTCAATCGTACATACTACGTAAAAATTCTTTGTAAATACAAATCAATCTTTATAAATAATTAGAATATAAAACAATTGCAATCAAAACATAAAAAAATTTTGGCACATAAATATACGAATTAAGAATGTTTGCTTATTACTTGATTGTTAGAGTACTTATGAAGAGGGTTTAGTTATTCTAATCTTTATTCAAGTAATCGGTTTATTCGTAATCATTGTCTTTCTCTCTTTATAACACTCATTATCTTCATCTCACTCACAAATTCTGCCAAAAAGTTCAACATTCAAAATAAAATTTAACAAGAAAATTAGGTGAGTAAGCTCTTTTTTGTTTTATTTATTTCAAATTTATCCTTTTTAGTCTTGATTTCTTTAAATTTTTAAATTTTATATAAAAAATTCTGGAATGCCATTTTTATAGAATCAGATTGGGAACCTAGGGCTCCTAGAATGTAAAAGTACCACAATACGGATCGAGGATCTTAGATCGTGGTTCCAAAGGGGGTGGAGGGAACCCGGTAGCTATGACTGAGACCCTTGCCAGTTACAGGCACATAAGTAAATGTTTAATTGTAGAATATTTTTATGAAAATTAAAAAGTTAGATAATGATCTTTATTACTCCTTCCGTTCCATAATAAGGCTTTACTTGGTGGGAGAGATAGAAAATTAGAAAGAAAGAAAATGTAAAGGGAGAGAAAAGTAGGAAGATAGAAAACAAAATTATTTAGGTAAATTATAACTTTAATCACTTAACTTTTAGAATAAAAAGTTACAATTTAGTCACTTATCTTTGTAAACTTAACTATTTTAGTCACCCAACCTTTAAAAAATAATAGCTTGACGATGTGGCATGACCCCATCATCTAACATGCCATGTGGCATGGTGACATGGCATGCTACGTCATCCAAAAGGTCCTAACATGATGATGTGGCATGACCATGTCATCGAGCCATGTAGCATATTGGGTGATGTGGCCATGCCACGTCAGCAAATCAATTTTTTCAAAAGGTTTGGTGACTAAAATATTGAATTTTACAAAGATAAGTGATCAAATCGTAAGTTTTTATAGTTTAGTGACCAAAACATAAAATTTCTAAAAGTTAAGTAATCGTTTTTGTAATTTAGCCAAATTATTTTCCCCTTAGCATGCTTGGTAGGAGAGATAGAAAATTAGATGGAAAAAGTCTATTTTCTTTTCTCTCATTGGTTGGTAGAGAAAAATAGAAGGAAAGAAAATAAATTTAACATATTTTTACCATTATACCCTTCCTTATATGATAACATTTTTTTTGTTGACATTTATTATTTTTTTGTAATTTTTTATTTATGAAATAAAGATGACTAATTTAGAAGTAAAACTATTCTATTAATATTTGATTGATTTATTTGAAAAAAAAGAATTACCAAAAAAAAGAACAATAAAGAAAACTTTATTAATATTAATATAAAGCTAGGTCAAATACAATAAAAAAGCAATTTTTTACTAATTTTTTTTTCTAAAAAAAGTCAATATCATAAAAAGTTTCTATCAAATTAAAACATCATAAAAGATCAATTGAAACTGATCATTTTTTTAAGAAAAATAAATTGCAACTCGTAATTATACCCCTTATCATGTCATCTAATATTAATAATTTTAGTTGTCGTTTTCACAAGATTTATTTTGTGAAAAAAAATTATATTAACACGATGATTTTTTTGCACAAATAAATATGCTGGATTTTAAAAAATCTGAACAAAATAAAAGCTTATCAGTATATTAATAATTTTTTTTTGATAGCTATTATATATGTTAGTATTCATTGACTTATTTTTCAAGACGTATTTTTAAAAAAATTAAAAATATTTTATTTCTTCCTCAAATTTGAAAAAAAAATGGATAGTTCTAATGACTTTAAATTTTAAGATAATTTCTTAAAAAAAAGAATTGATAATTTCTCCATAAAAAATAAGAATTGATAATTTCTAATATATACAATTGTATAATTATAGCATCAATAATTATAAATAATAAATAAATATATAAAAAGTTTAACAAAGTGCAACGAACAACTTTGGCAAAAGAACCAAAAAAAAAAGAGGAAAAAACAGTAACAAGTTAATAGTACAAGTTGCAAGAACAAATAGAATAGTGGAGAGTAGAAACAATAATCATTTTCACTTTTAGATAAAAAGGGTATATACATAAAATAACTTTATCAAGATAGATCACCACTTTTTTCACATGTGTCATCCGTTCAACTTTGGACAAAAAATGATTTGTGGACGAAAGAAAACATCCATCTTTTCTTTTTTCTTTCTTCTCTATTCTCTCTTCTGCTACGCATTCTTAAAATACTTTTCTCTCCACTTTACTTTCTTTCATTTTCCATCTTTCCAGTTTTCAATCCTGCCAAGCATACCCTAAGAGTTGTTTTAGAGAAATTTTTTTGTTCCAAAATATCTATCACTTTTAAGAATTCTATAGAGCATTAACTACCTCTTTTTTATTTTTTTCTCTTTTTTATTTTAATTAATGACATTTATTTAAAAAGAGAGAATATGTGATATTTATGGGAGTAAAAGAATAAATCAATCTTTTTATAAAAAAAAGTTTTTTAGATTTGAGGAGCTATATTCAATATTTAATTCTGTAAAGCTCTAAAATGATTTTTATTATGGAACGAAAGAAGTGTTATTATTTTAAAAAAAAAAAGGTCTTTAATTACTTGGCTTTGGGAACCTAAATCTCATTCTTAAGGAGTTAGGAACATGGATTTGATCGCTTCTCGGGCTTTACACTTACATTTGATATTTTGTTAATAAATGTTTTTATTAAGCTTATAGTATTAATTAATTAAGCTAATTAAACTACGTATATAATACTGAATGCAATTAAAGGAAGACACACCCTGTTCGAGAAGCAACTTCTTCCAATTAGGTCCAAGTCCTAACTAACAACGTAAAACAGCTTAATTAATTATTTCCTCTGTCTCAGAATATAAGTCACTTTTAGAAACAAAATTTATACCAAAATATTTGTAATTTTTACAAAACCAAAACAATATTTTTATATTTTTTCAAATTTATCCTTGCCAGATTAGAAACCCCTTCTTTAGTACATGTTTCCTCTTTATCTCTCTCTTTGACAAAGGAAAGGAATGTTATTTGAAGCAATGGGTTTTTAGAAAAAAAAAATATAAAGAAATGATAGCAAACATAGTCATAAATGAGAAAAATAAAAAAAAAAGTGACATAGGGGTAAAATAAGTAAATAAATAAAATTTAACAAATAAAACTATTTTTCTTGGTTTTGGTAAAACAGTTAAAATTGAGTTATATTCTGGAACTGAAGAAGTACATCATACTTAATTATTGTTATATGTACTAATTTTAAAATATTACTATAAATACCAATTAAGATTAATTATATATATATAGATATAATATATATATATATATATATATATATATTCAAAACAGAATCAATCTCATTATGGACAGTGTATGAGAATCGAGATAGAACGAGTTCAAGTAAAAAGGTGCACAGGGTATAGAGGTACAAATAATTTAGGAACTTCAAAAAAATATTACTATCTCTTTTTATTTATCTCCTTCTAGCATATTTATTTATCCCTTTTTATTAGTCAATATTTTTATATTAATTATTAATTTTTAGAAATTACTTTTCCAAACTCCTCTCTCTCTCTTAAATGAATCTTTATCTTAAATGTAGTCAAAGTCAAAATAAAAACAGAATCAACTGAAGGAAAAAATAAGGACAAAATAAGAAAGTCAAGATAAATATACATAGAATTTTGTATCATAATTATTTTTCTTATCCTGTATGAATCAGTTAATAGGGACAGAGGGAATAAATAATAATAATATGATATCATTTTATATACCATCACTTCAATATTAGTAATAGTACTATTTAATTTGAGGCAGCCATAACAGGGTCTTCAAAATGCATTCCCCCAAGACATTGTCTTTGGATTGAAGGTGCCTTGCGAGAAGTGAGAATTGAATTGAGTAATACTATTACTCCATATATGAATAATAGTAATATTGCATGAATCAAGGGGTTAGGGTGAATTAGTAAAATTAATATATTAATATATATATATATATATTTGATTCCATTTTCCATAACTTAAAATTGAAGAAAGCTTCTCTTGTTTTCACATGGTGCTGACTAATGGGTGTCTCTCTGATCACAAAGCATTTGTTTTCATGACCAAGAAATGGTCTAGGGAGTCTGTACATAGATTTGGTTTTGTGGTCTATGTCTTCCCACTTTTCTAATTTTTAATCAACATTTATTTATAAAAATTATATTCAAATAATACTATTTACTATATATTTATTTATAGTACTAAAGAATTATATTATTTTTGAGCTAGAAAAAAATGTCGTTGACATGGTCGGCCGTTGCAGATATTTGTGCACCAATTTTCATCGGGAAAGAAAAGAATGTGCTGAATATTAATTTAATAAACATAAGATCGATTATTGATTAATACTATCACTTTCTGTAAATTAAGTATTTTATATAAAAATAATTAAGGGTATATATTCCTGTCTAGAAATTAGGAAACAATCTTAATATTAAATAAAAATTTCAACTGGGAAACTCAATTGTGTCAGACATCGTGACAAATAAATAAATAAATCATTAGTATTTTTTTTTCTACATATAGTAGTATATAGTAAATTAATTAATTAATTCTAGTTGATCATGTATTAAATTAAAAAAAATTAAGGTTGATTAATTAGTAGTAGTTTTATAACTGCCTAATAACCGACTAAGGGTTTCGTAGGCATGCCGCAATTGGAAAATTGAACGTCTAACCGGCAGAGGCTTTAATTAATTTTAGTCCTATATACATGTACTACTATCATTTTAATTAATGTTAATTAATATACTTTTAGAGCGAACATTTAAAATAAAATATATTTGATTAATGTTTGTATTTTTCAAAAGAAGACATATAATAACAATAATTAATATAACTAATTAAGAAGGAAAACTTTGGTATAATCTGCACGTCGAAATTAATGGATGTACGTAGCAACATCAGTTTTTCCGCAATTTTAAGTCTTTAATGCACTATAAGGGGGCGTTTGGTTCAAGGTATCTTAGATTACCAGACTTATGTGATTACCAGGTTATAACATAACCTAGTGCATATTCCCGGAATGTGCACAATTTTTGTTTGGTTGAGATTTCCGGAATATAAGATTAACCTGTTTGGTTGAAGGGTATATGTTCTATTAAAATGGATAGTTTACTATAATGCCCTCAATAAACACTTAAGCTTATTTCTTATTTGTTCAATATTTTGTATAATTGTTGTAATTTTGTTAAGTTTGATAATTAAACATGACTAATATAAAAATTATTTAAGTAATAAACTTAGTAAAATATTATATAATTAATTTAATGATTATATAAGTTAAGTTTAGTTATGCTTTTAACAAAAAAGAAATTATGCTTTTAGTTTAATTGAACTAATATATAATTATTAATTTAGTAATTATACAAGCTAAGTTTAATTATGTTTCTTAATCAAAATAAATTATGCTTAAAAAATTATAATTTATCAATTACTTAAGGTTATTAGGGTCCAAAAGGGCAAAATATTAAGGGTAAAGTAGGAAAAAATTTTAACATAACCTGGTAATCTCACATTACCTAAGAATTTGAAGGTTATGAGATTCCTGGTAATGTGCACTAAAAGCTGACATGTCAGTAATCTTACATTACCTTAGTAAGGTAATTACCACAAACCAAACAAAGTAATGTTACATTCCAATGTGCACATTACTGGGGTTATGTAAGATAACCCCGAACCAAACGCCCCCTAATAGTTAACGATCAGCTAAAATAGTAGTATAGTATATATTTTGGTTGCGCATTAACGGTAAAGGTTAATATAATAATATCAAAATAAAAATTTGAAAGAATACAAGAATGGAAAGTCAAGACATTTAAAATACATTTTTATTTATTTCTTCTCATATTAATTATGTAAAATACATTTATTATTTATTGTCAAAACTAGTGGACTAATTTTTTTTAATCTCTTTATTCTTTTTTCTTATTTTAAGCATGGGGGTTAAAGTTGAACGTTAAATCAACTAAAGAAAAAAAAAGAGTTGATTCAAATATTGCTTGGGGTTCTCATGCATGCTTGACTCTTATATATACTCAATAATTAAGCAAGCTACCCATTTAACAAATTTATCATAATGTTTATTAATTGGAGTCAACTATAATCTTTTTCACATCATGCCTTATTTCCTCGGCTTTTCTATAGCATGTATGTATATATATATATGACTATTTTACCATCATTTGCTCTTTAGTTAAGAATTTATTTCCAATATCTTTATTTGAATGGTAAATTTTGTAGTTAAAAATAAATTTTAAGAGTGTAATAGTCATTTTATGTGTTAGACTCAACAATCATTTTCTTTCCCTCGTATTTCCACTTAATTTGGATGTAAATGATTTTTAAGAAAATGGACCCTGCCATTTCCCTAGTTCGTATTTTTTTTAGGTGCATTTTTATCCCATCAAATAAAAGAAAGTTGTATTTCTTCACTCACTTTCTTTTTTTACACCCTATCTTTCTTATCTATTTCTTTCATACCAAACACAATGGTAATGTTAGAGGGTCGGAATACAACCATTTGAGCTAAAGCTAAAGGTCTTTTTCCTAACTTCTTAAATAAATGCATGGCTGATCCACTAATTTCTGACCAAAATTTCCAAGTAAATTTTGGCTTTTGAATTCTTGATTCAGATTTGACCCAAAAAAAAAAAAAAGAAAGAAAGAAAGAAAGAAAGAAAGAGTGCTTGATTTAGAGATATGGAATAGGATGACCTTATTTTCCTTGTATAAATATCTAATTGTTTCAACAATTTCACATCAAATTCATTCCACGCACATACATGTAGATGTCATTTACCTACATATCTTATTATGGATTAATTTGACATTTTCATTGAGATATATACATGCTGTAGAATATATTGATGTCCATTTTCATTGAGATATATACATGCTGTAGAATATATTAATGTCCATTTTGTGAAATGGATTGACTGAAGATGAAATAATAGTAAATGCGTTGAATAACCAAAAATAGAAGAAGAGATTGATTTTTTTTTTTTTGGTTTCCCACCTGGTATCCAGCGCTCTGACTAATCTGGGTTCGACCCGCGTTGTACACCTGGATATGGTGGATGAGTCTCTCAACGGGGGCAGTTGCGTACGCAAGGTCTCGAAACCGAGACCTGCTTAAGTTGAAACAAATCGCTTACCACTCGATCCAAACCCACGTTGGCAGAAGAGATTGATTTGATTATTGTTCTATATACCAAAAAATATAAACAAGCATCCAATATTGTTCTCATAGAACAATTCACTACGCTACCTCTTATAGTATCTTGATTACCGTATAGATAGATCATAGTTGATTTATTGCCCATTGTTATAAGTAAGATAATAACATTAATATTGTTAATTAATGATGAAAGTGGGCCTAATTAATTAGTTGAAAATAAAATAAAAACATTGATTCTCGCAGGGTTAAGGTAGAAAGAAAATATTGACTTCACTTCAGAAGAAAACAAAAACATTAATATGGGCTAGTGGGTCTCAAGCCCAATCAACGGGGACATAAATGGTTTCATTTTGTAGGCCCGGATGAAACACACACATTCAAAGCCCAGACTTCAGAAAGATTACAATATGAGTCAGCTCTCTCTACTTTTTGGCCCATGTTCAAATAGGATCAAAGTAGGATTTTTTTTTTTTCAGAAAAGAATATAAGATTATGATATTAGCAATGCATGATTAATTTGTTGAAAAGGCTGCACCCAAGCATTTAACTCAAATGATCGATACATGCTTCTTTCCGCTCTTTTAGATCTACCCCCAAATAATATAAATTAGTAAGAAAAAATCTGTTAAAAAGGCTAGTTAATAGTAATTAATTGTCATAGCAGTTGAGAAAAGATATTTGGCAGCAATAAACAATTAATAGGATCAAAAGACCGGAGCTGCCCATGTTTGATTGGAAAGACGTGCACAACTGCACATAAAGGGCGGCATGACTAAGTAAATTCAAACTTGTCTACTGTGACTACTGGTTACCGAAAATGAAAATTTTCCACTGATTGTGCTACTTTGTCCGGTCCTTCACTTGGACTTGAAATGGATAACTATAAAGAGCTACGACTAGGTTTGAAGAGTCAAAAAAAGCAACAAAAGTGCCCTTTTCCAGGGATCAGAAAGGACAATGGCGTTAGTTTTCTGCCATCTTGTCAACCTGCTTATGCTAAAGTTTCCCACTGATGGACCTTTTGAATGATGAGTGATGACTAATTCAAAGCAATTAGCTAGTCTTCTTCCAGAGCTATATATTTAAAAAGGACTTGACGAGATTAAACGTTCCTTGGATGATCACCTGAAACTAGATGAAGCGCTCCTTCTGTATAGCTAGCTAGCTAGAGTTGGCCTATGTTCAACATGGATTCGAGAGGTGAAAATGGTGCAATGAACCATACAGACTTGGAGATGGATTCCGGAGAGAAACGTCTTAACGAGCTTGGATACAAGCAAGAACTCAGAAGAGAAATGGTCATCCATTTTCATCCCATATCTATAGTTACTTCTTTTTGTCTTTCCTTTTTTGGTAATTTCATTTAGTTCGATGTCATGACACATTTATATAATGTGCAGACACTCTTCAAGACATTGGCAATAACATTTTCAAGTATGGCAGTTTTCACAGGAACCCCTCTGTATGGGCCAAGCTTGAGGTATGCAGGGCCTGCAAGCATGATATGGGGATGGGTGGCCACCACCTTCTTCACTTGGTTTGTCGGAGTTGCAATGGCCGACATCTGCTCCTCTTTCCCCGTATATATTAATCTCTATTTTCCTTTCTCATAAAATAAATGGATTGCAGTAGCTAGCTAGAACCTATACTCATCTACTGTTTGAACATCTAACAGACTACTGGCTCTTTGTACTTTTGGGCTGCCCATTTGGCTGGTCCTAAATGGGGGCCATTTGCATCGTGGTGCTGCGTTTGGCTTGAGACTATTGGCCTCATTTCTGGTATTGGCGCCCAGGTACATATAACTTTATAGTAGTAGGACTTGCCAACCTCTTGGCCTAGTGGCCACAGAGGCTAAAGAAGTCACCAAGACAGGGGTTCGACTCCTGCCATCCCCCTCCCCCTGGGTCTTAGTACCCCCAATTGTACCAAAAATAAAATAGGACCTGCCAATTCCGAAGACTCTGATTCATTGATTCATTTGTTGAACATTAGGCCTATTCAGGCTCACAGGCATTGCAGATTATCATTCTTTTATCCACTGGGACCAACAAAGGTGGAGGGTACTTAGCTTCTCGAAGTGTTTTCTTGGGTATGTATATGGGCCTCACCATCATATGGGCAATTCTCAACACCTTTGCTTTACGAGTCATTGCATTCCTCGACATAATCTCAATATGGTGGCAGGTTTCTACTTTGTTCTCTTCATCAGAAATTACCATTTTCAATGCAGGAAGACCATGTCTTATTCATTTCGATTGCATGAAAAATGGCAGGTGATAGGAGGGTTGGTTGTGATCATAATGCTTCCTTTAGTGGCACGGCCGACGCAACCAGTTTCTTATGTATTCACTCACTTTGAAACATCTCCTGACTCAACTGGGATAAGAAGCAAACCTTATGCAGTCATTCTGTCGGTACTCCTCAGCAACTACTGTTTGTATGGTTACGATGCAGCAGCTCATTTGACAGAAGAAACAAAAGGGGCTGATCGGACGGGGCCAATTGCCATACTTTCTAGCATTGGAATTATATCTGTATTTGGATGGGCTTATAATTTGGCTCTTACATTCAGCATTAAGGTTTGGCTTGTAAAGTTAACTTTTATATTGGAATGTTTTCGGTAGTTTTAGGTTGACAAGTGTGATTCTACTGCAGGATCCCAACTATTTGTATGATGTAAATAATGAGACAGCTGGGGCACTTGTACCTGCACAAATAATCTATGATGCATTCCATGGGAGGTTTCAGAATTCTGCTGGGGCAGTGGTTTTTCTCTGCATTATCTGGGGATCTTTCTTCTTTTGTGGACTTTCAGTGACCACAAGTGCAGCCAGAGTTGTAAGCAGAGCTTCCCCTCTTAGAAGTCACATACTTTACCTGCCTCATCTACTCATTTCTATAATAATCATGAAACAGTAGATAGTGACTTTGGTTTCTTTCTAGGTTTATGCCTTATCAAGGGACAGAGGGATCCCATTCTCGCAAATTTGGAAAAAAGTTCACCCGAAGCATAAGGTTCCGACAAATGCTGTGTGGCTCTGCGCTGCGATCAGCATCATTCTTGGCCTGCCAATCCTGAAACTTGATGTTGTATTCACTGCAATTATATCTATTAGTACAATCGGATGGGTTGGTAGCTATGCGGTGCCAATCTTCGCAAGGCTTACGATGGATGAGAAGAATTTCAAACCGGGACCATTCTACCTGGGGAGATCAAGAAGGCCAGTCTGTTTAGTAGCCTTCTTGTGGATATGCTATACTTGTTCGGCCTTTCTACTTCCAACCCTTTATCCTATCCAATGGAAAACCTTCAACTATGCACCGGTCGCCTTGGGAATAGTTTTGGCAGTGGTAATGCTTTGGTGGATTCTGGATGCTAGAAAATGGTTCAAAGGACCTGTAAGAAATATTGACATGCAGATGCAGAATGCAGACAGATAATGAAGTCTTATACGTTGAAGTAGAAACAGCATTGAGCAAGAATAGTTTGAAGAAGATATCACAGTTGTACCGAGTGACAGCTGAGAGTTCTGTCATCCATATGAAAACATAAAGAGTGCCACAGTTGAAGCAGAATATAAGTCATTTAAAGTGTATTCCAAGGGGGGGAAAAACCCTTAAATATGTTGACTCATTCAGTCGAATCAAAATTTCACATTAGCTTTTAACTCAGAAGATGAAGTATGCTATAATCTATCTCAGTACATACAATCAAGCCAGGATGAACTTTTAGAAGTGTTGTGTGTTGATGGTATTGTACAACAAGCAAGTTCTTCGGTGAAAAGTTATGGTATAATTAATCAAAGTCTTGGCGGACCATTGCCTTTGACAGACTTCAAAAGCAGTATGAAACTTGTTTGCCGAAAACACAGCTTTACAGGTTATATATATCTCTGAGTGATATACCCATCAATGTGTTGGGTCCTTGTGATTTGTTGGTACAGTTGCAGTTGCATCTTCAAAAAAAATATGGAATCCTTGCTCCTTTGAAGTAGAAGAGCCCAATAATCCAAGTTTTTAATAAATCTTCTGGCTAGACATCATTCTCTCTCTGTTGCCCACTCTGCCATCCGAAGAAGAGTACTTCTCAGAGCTGGCATCACTTTCATTGAAAATGACACTAAGAATGGAGTAAGAAATATAAAATACCTTATCAGAATGGTACTATATGTTCCCCTTCAGGACGTCATTGATGAGATTTTGTTGCACTATAGTTCACTGAAGACACTGGCATGACAACTTTATCCAATCCAAATGCACTAGATAGAAGGTACATCCCTTGAGGGTGAACATAATCAATATTAACTGCCAATTAAAAGGAAAAAAGTCTTAGAGCATACGCTGTGACATGAAATCTTAGAGTAATCAATGACGGACAAAATGGTTTGAAAATGAAAATTTGAAGGAAATTACTTTAAAATAATTAATTAAAAAATACACCGAAGAAAAGAAACAAGAATCTCTAGTTTAGATACTAAAGGAACAAATCAATGACATTAAGGGGAAAACCTTGACATAATCATAAAACTAGAAGAGTTTCTACGCATGCCCATCCAGAAATGAGTCAAAAATATAAGCAGAAACAGACCTTGGCTTGAGCAACATCTGAATTCATGATAAAAACAGCTCTTGGGACTCCATAGGAGAAGACCAATAATGCAAGAGTGATTCTACAGTTAACCTTCTTGTAGCACTGAGCATTGAGATGAAAAACCGACACCCATCAATTTTATATTCTTCGAGAGGATTTCTGTGCCCAAAGCTTCTTACATTTACCTGTCAAAGAATGCCATAAGATTGCATCTATGTTTGAAAGCTGAAGTTAGTAAACCAACATATTCAGATGAAGTACCGCAGAACTCAGTCTGTTCATGTTTACAAGATGATCTCTCCAGAAGCAATCCAGTGTCTTGACAAGAACTGCTCTCTGAATTCCAATAATAAGAAAATCAGTGGCAAAAAATTAGGAAATGAAGAGGATTGTCAATGAAATATAAGCGGCCGTGAACGAGGGCTGAAAAATAGACAATGAAAAAAGTAGTTGATATGGGCTCTCTAAAGCATACATCCTTCACTATAACTAAAGCAAAAACAGTCAAATACTTGACACAAATATTAACTAAACTTTGGAAGGTGAAAGAAGTTAGGTCAAAGGAACACCAAGCCCAGGTCCCACAACAACTGTCACAGCAATAGCATCAAGCAATGGAAGCCCTACTCAAGTTATTATAAATGCTGAAAGGAAGCACCTGACCTCAATTTCTTTAATGTATGCATCATCATAGCCGGATTCTTGTACAACGTTCAAATATGAAGCAATCAAAATATCCCCAAGGTATTTGCGGAGAAGATTAGTAGTTGGCCAATACCTCCCATTCCTAGAGTAGAAATATCAATGGCTATTACTTAATATCAAAATAGCATAGAACAATATTGAAAGAAGCTTTAATGCTCAGTTAAAGATGGCATCGCTAATATTCTACTGACTTTGTTGAATCATCTGAGCAAATAGCAAGCCACCGCTTCAGGGAAGAATTTTTTTTGCGGATCCCTCTGAAGCCATCTGGAGGCTTCGGCAAGTTTGGAAGCTGAAAATTGTCAATATCTACAGAATTTGATTCATGTAGCTGTTTAAGAGATTGGAATAAATCTTCCTCTTTAATCGCTGCAAATGACTCTGCAGAAATTCCATGACATAAGGAATTATGCTAACGTGGAAGGCTATAATTCTAATCCAATAAGTGATCAAATATATACCGAAAAGATATCAAAGAACTAAGGTGGTGATTAGAGATAAGCTCACCGTCCAATAGCTCCCCAGCAATAGCAATGAACTCTTTCAAAAGCTTACCCAAACTCCAGTATCTTGGATGCTACAAAAATGGTTAAGATTAGTCTAAAAAGAAGAGGAGTAGACAGCATCTCAAAGAGAAAACTCACTACCTTCAGTGGATCAGCATTTCCAAAGACAATTTCATCTACCACTGCTTGCATATACCTGTTAAGCAACTTTTCTCTTTTAATATTCAGAAGATAAATCAGAACTAAAACTTAAAAAAGTTGATAAAAACTAAATGGTATAATTCATAAAGCAGAATCTGCCAGCCAACAAACTAATAGTTGCCACATAATTATATCAAAGACAGCTGTGTATGAAATGAAATCGAGAATGATATATAAAAAAAAAAACCAATTGCTACATCACTCAAGCAAGAAAATGTACACAGAAGTATTAAAATAGTATCAGATCTATTCTCTCCATGGTATAAATGATGTTTTTGGTCATATTATATAGAATTTTCTTCTTATTATGATTGCTTAACTTGCCTTGCAGCTCCAAGTGCCATTTGCCAAAATAACCCAGTAAAAAATGAGAAGGCACTCTTAACAAAGAAACTTGAATGAAGGAAGCTAACATGTAACTGAACTAGGAAAATTGATTTATTCTGTCCTTTTCTTTTTCTTCTTCTTCTTCTTCTTCTTTTATTTTTAACATCTGATTTAGATGTAAGACATATTCAAACTAAACAACTTAAACTTCCAAGTTACTGGAATATATATGCCATTATTGTAGTCAAAATTGTCCAAACATACACAACCAAGAGAGGCACAATGAAAAAGTAAAATTTGAAGAACAAGTAGCCTGAATTTTGCAAGGCAATTTCTGATAAAGTCTCTTTTCATCATCCTAAATAACCTGATTTCCACAAAAATGCAGGTGAAAGTCTCCACCAAGTCCCTCTACTATATAAATGTGTTCAATTTAGTCCCTATACTCCAATTTGAGTCAATTTAGTCCCTACACTATTGCAAATAGAACAATCCAGTCCTTTTATGTCATAGAATCAATTTTAATCGCTAAGATTGCTGTTATAGGACCAATTTCTACTGTTAGGATTACCAGTGAATAAAAAACTGGACCAGACCGGCCAGTTGAACCGGGAACCGGCCATAAGTCCGGTCCGATAAGGGTTGTTAAACCGGTTTTTCATGAACCGTTTTGAACCGTCGAACCGGTTGGACCGGTTGAGCCGGAAATTCATTATTTTTTAATTTTTTAAGCTATTTTTAATTGACTAATCCAAGTTCAAAAGAAGTCCAAGTTAATAAAAAGCCCAAATTTTATTTTTTTTATTATGTTTAGATTTTTTATTTTTAATTTTTGAGTTTAAATTTTTTATTTCATTTATTCTAATGTATTCTCATAATAAAAATTTGACTTATGATGTAAAATAATTTGTAATATTTATATAAAAATTTGACTTATGATGTAAAATTATTTGTAATATTTATTTACATTATGCAATGTATTAATATTTTATACTTGTTCTTATTTTTTAGGAATTTAAAAAAAAATTTGAATTGAAAATTGAAGGTTTAAATATTTTAAGATATTAATAAAATTAAAATATTCATTACACCGGTCCAAACGGTTCAACCGGTTGAACCATTGAACCGGTAGCCTTGCCGGTTCACTAACCGGTCCGGTTTTTTATTCATTAAGGATTACTAACAGGGCAATAATATGACAAGATAAGCCATGAATTGGTATGCCCAGCACTGATATGATATTGATATGACACTACACGTTAGTTTATGGCCTGCCTTATCACATACACGCAGATACTGTTTTGACATTTTAATGACCTACTAGTGCCACGTCAATACCAAGCGTGCCAGTTAATGTCTTAATTTACCCATCATATCCATATTACTGTCACATTATTAATTTTAATGACAGAAATTAAACTTGTAATATATAAGGACTTAATTGTTCAATTATCTATAGTATAGGGACTAAATTGACCCAAATTTGAGTATAGGGACTAAATTGAACATATTTACATAGTGTAGGGACTTGAGGGGTACTTTCACCCAAAAATGCATCTTAATACAGTTCAGACTTCAAGAAGCATAATGGCATGACTGACTTTCTTTCCAATTGCATCTTAGAAACAGCTCAGGCTCTCTTCATGATGGCATGATTGACTTGTTTCATATAGCTCCTATCATCCTAAATAACATTTTTGGAGTGGAAAACTTTGTGCATAAACCGAAGCATGCATGTACTGCAATTGA
This sequence comes from Microcos paniculata, assembly GCA_030664755.1. Lineage (NCBI taxonomy): Eukaryota > Viridiplantae > Streptophyta > Magnoliopsida > Malvales > Malvaceae > Microcos > Microcos paniculata. The sequence continues at coordinate 24,527,745 of CP131461.1, forward strand.
ACTTGGGAAATCTACTAGGTCAGGCACAAAAATACAGTTACCAAGTACTAGAATGATACTCACTGAAATATATGTTGGGAACAACTTTCATTATCTCCTGTCAGAATTGATTGCCTGAGGTCATAGACATGCTTTCTTTGAACCTGATAAAAGCAAACCAAGTAATTTAATAATCAATGGCTGGTCCTCTTTTTAAATTGAACATTCAAGGATTAATTTTCAGATTAAAAGTTACACTTTTTATTCGTTTATAAATTGAAAAAAATCAAATGGAAATCAGTTACTAAAAGTACTAGTTAATAGAAAATAATGGACAAAAAGTTGCGGTAACATCATTTTAATGGACTTTGTAGATAATAGTCATTATCAAATTAAAATGGCACTGCAACCTACAAGATGGTCCTTTATGAACTTCAAACATAAATGAAGGTTTAGTCAAAGTGCTATCAAGTGCAAGACCACATCAATAACTCAAGGCAAGATGTCCAAATATGGCTCTGTTGTTTCCAAACATATACCTCTAAGACTTCATCGAACTCAACCAGGCTCTTTCTTATGTTGAAGAAGTACTTCTCTGCATTAATTTGGAGCGCCAAAAGCTATATAGATAAAGCCATTGAGGTCAGTAATGAGGAGATGATATTTAGAAGGGTTAAAGCTCTCAAACAGATAAGCTGAATACATACCTGCTTTACAATTGCATCACCTTCAATAGGTATATCTTCATCGTTTGTAATTTTTGAAATAAGCCTCACAGCCCACTCAGTGTCAAAATTAAACTTTTGAAACATCTCATCTTGCAAGCTGTTACATCAATTAAAAGTAAATGAATATTCTAAACAATGTTAATTATACCCCTAAGAGACAAGAAAAGAAAAGGATACATATATAGTAAGTCCATCATGGTTAATTAAACTACTAAGAAAAAATGTTATGCTCAAGCATTATCATGATCAGTTCTCCAAAGAAATTCACATTATGAAAAAGTTAAGGAGCACAATCATCATATTCCCATCCCATGAGTGCTGAAGTTTCTTTTGACAAGACATTTTTAATAAATAGATAGAAAATGGAATTAACAGTAAATAGTCTGGGAGAAGGCAGTGGCTATTATATGAGAAGACAGCTACGCCAAAAATTCATTATCGGACTTACATCCCATTCTAGTTATCTATTTTTCATTATCTCTGTTTCATAAACTAACTGATTACCTCATTTCAGACACATGCTACACAGATTTCCTTTTATTAGTTATTACCCACCCCAACAAGAACCCTTCAACCATCTTCTCCTCGGAGACAACATCAAACAATTTAATGAAATAGCTTTCTTCCTACCAAGTAAGGTTGGCAGTTGACTACATGAACCAGATTACACCATTGTATGCTACTTATGACCAAATCCTAAATAAATCAGTGAAAACGAGGTCCTCTGTAGGCAGTATTATCCAACAATGTCTTCTTCACTTGCCCCCTCCCGTTTTGGTATAGGCATCCTCCACTAGGTCACATCTTTTAAAGAAGTATTTGCAGGTCATTAACTTCCTTGTCTAAATCACCTTTAGTGTGTTTCCCACATTTTACCCTCAACTGGTGCAATGCAACTCTAACCTTATCTTTCCCCCATCTCCCCCACTACCTTGCAAACCCAACACAAAAAATAAAATAAATAAGTCTCTCCAACCTAATTTATACAGAAATCTGAACTGAGTTTCCGGCTGAATCACTCTCTTGGGCCACCTAATTGACCATCCCCACCTTTATACTTACAACAGCAAAGAAAAGAGGCTAAAAAATTATTATCATTGGGATAAGAAACTAGATGAAAATGGGTAGTCGACAGACCAATTTCATTGAAACAGAATTTTATGAATCCAACATTAATTTCCTTAAAGAATTAGTTTTAATAATATATGCATGATTGCCAGCAAAGTACCTTTTCATGAAAACACCACTAGGCCAAAGAAGCCCTAAAATAGTAAGGGCTGTGGAACCTACAGTATCCCATAACATATATTTGAGGTTGAACAGTTCCCCTAGACACCTGTTGACAGAATCTATTCCTACATTGAATGTAATTTCTTCCTAATTTGATACTACCTTGTCCCATATCGAAATGGAAATGGCTTGGATGGTCCTGATAACGGCATGATGCACAAGAAGAATCATTTGACCAAGACATAGTAGCATGTGCAGGCCTGCTGAATTTAGCATAAGTGGACAACACTAGTCTAGTTAAGCTTTTCATTTTTAAGTTTTTACCAAAGCAGTCATTTTAGTCTTAACAGCATAAAGAAATAATTAATAGCACATTACCTCACCATAAACCGTGTGGATCCAGGATCCCCTTGCCTTCCTGCTCTACCACGAAGCTGTGAAAGAACAACGTTATTGTTATTTTAATATTAAAGCCATATTTAAATTGCAATAAATTGTAAAGAAAATAATGATACACAATGAGTCTCTCTTCCCCCATCCCCTGAACCCCAAAATATCTTATTAAAAAAAAAAACAACAAAATAAAGATGGTTGACATTATTGCATTTTTGTATAATATTCTATCAGGATATAATCTGCTATTTGAAATGCAAGCATTCATCAGTAACTTGAAGTGATTGTTCAAAGAAGGGAAAAAAAGCATGTCATCTAGCAGTCAAATCATGATTATCAGATACCAAAATTCCGTCAAAAACACAACGTATCCTAAAGTTAATCAAACAATATTAATTGTCCACTGGCAATGAGTGTTCAAACCTAATGAAATCTCATACTGTATACGTTATTACTCCAAAATCAACATGCACGTTTATACATGTATAAGGATAATGCATTTGTTGTAAAGTACATGTAACATATGAGAAACAAAACATTGCTTCTGCTGAAACTTACAGCCTTGTCTCGTATATACAGTCAGATCCAGATTTATACCTTCCTAGAGAAATCTAATTATTGGAAAAAATGATGACATTTGGAACATGTAAAGTCAAGCTATTAAAATGTGATGCATGGAATACAAAAGATTGTTAGTCAATTCAGCATATTTGAAATTAGATGAAATCTTATGACAATGGAACTGTATACAGATGGAACTATTCCACGGCAAATGCCTGTATTTGCAATTCATTTAGTGATACATACAATAAGTCAACAACATATATGGTGGAAATTACAAATAGAAAACAATTATATTGATCCTTAGCTTTAAATGCAGGAGGAGTTTACATGTCAGAAAAAACTAAATTGGATACTTGGCACTTCGTTGTTGAAGTTTGAGAGTATTTTTCTTGCTTCCAATAGCAAAAACTGTGGCAATTTTCTCAAAGCAAAACAGATACTCCAGAAATGTTAACTAAAACAATGGTTTAGATGTAGCATAAATGCTTACAACATTACTGCATATAATTGCTCACCTGGTTATCTATTCTACGGGATTCGTGTAAAGATGTGCCAATCACATGAAGCCCCCCAAGCCTTTTAACTTCAGACCCTTCTTTGGTGCAGTGTACTTCACAATCTTTGAGAACAGACAAATAGGTAATCGCTATACAAGGGCCAAGAGGATACATCTCAGACTGTTCATCAATAAGCCTCTGCAGCTCTTTCAAAGGCATTGACTGGCTCATTTCAACAGAATCTGAAATGATAGACTTTGCCTCCTGATATGTCCAGCTCTTTCCCTCACTTTTGCCAACATACTTTGCTGTTTGATTTGGATTCAGAAAAGTATGCCTATATAACTAAAATAAAGGTATACAATATAGAAAGCAAGCTTAACCAAAAGCTTTAAGAGCCACAAACCCATTAAGGCAGCCTTAGCTAGCAAAGCCATTGATGATGGTCCAACCTTTATCTTTGACAACACCTATACCAAAATATTGATGAGAATCCTGAATATATTTATTGCCAACTATCAGTGTCAGGAAAAAGTTACCTTTTTTGAAATTGCCATGTCATCGACTTCAACATTAGGAGCTTCTCTTGTCAGAAATGAAAGCAAGCTGTCCTCTATAATTTCTCTTGCAAGCATCTTGATATGGAATAACAAGTGTTTTTCTTAAATTTTCACTTCATTCTCATCATATATATTTTTGGAGAAAATAAGAAGAACTCCAGAAGAAGTAATACAATAATAGCACAAATGCATTTCATCAAAATTACCATAAAATGATCCTGAATCGTGCTAGTATTTTTCCCACATTATTAGGGGCACTAAACATAAAACAAATCATGCAACATGTAGGACTTACTTTTGGACTTCCCCCGAGAATAATGTCAGTTCCTCTGCCAGCCATATTCGTAGAAATAGTTATAGCATACTTTCGCCCTGCTTGGGCAATAATTTCAGCTTCCCTTGCTGCATACTGATAGAATAGAAGGGGCAACCACACTGGTTAGCCAAGCTTGCAAAAAGATAAAATAATTGATGCTAAGTGAGAACTATAGCCATACAGTAACCTGTACACACAACTTCAAGGTATCAGTGAATTAAATCTTAACAAACCTTTGGTCTTGCATTCAGGACATTGTGAGGGATATTTCTCTCTTTCAGCAAATCTGACAGATATTCAGAGTTCTCAACACTGCATCAAGAAGATGATAGATCATATCTAAAGATTTTGCTTTTTGAACACTCTTAGGGGATGCAATTTGACCAATTCTATTAACTTTCTGTGCAATAGCAACATTAAAAGGAAAAGAAGAAAAGGGTAAATCACAATGAGCACTGCTGGAGAATTTACCTAGTCGTCCCAACTAAAACTGGACGGCCCTGTCTAAACATGTATTCCACTTCTTGGCTAACATATTCCCATTTGCCTCGAGCCGTCTTAGGTGAAAGACAAACAGGAAAAAAAAATCAGGAGAAAACAGTAACAAAAATTATCATAAAATTTTTTTAAATTATTAGGAGAAACACTACAAGTATTGAATGTATTACAGCAAAAGCTTGTGTGGGTAAATCTTTACGAATATTTGGAAGATTAGTGGGCACTTCAATCACAGGCACTTGGAACATTTTCAAGAACTCCCTCTCCTACAGACAAGAATATTGAAAATTTTCACTTAAATTGCAATAGAATTAATATTTGGAGAAAAGCATTGATAATGAGAAATGGAAAAATATGGTCTATAGAATCCATTTATCATTCATACTTCAGTTTTTGCAGTCCCAGTCATCCCTGAGAGCTTAGGATAGAGCTTAAATAGTGATTGGTAGGTGATTTGAGCCACAACAACGGAATCAGCCTAACAATTATAGAAAAGTGACCCATGAATTAGATGAATAATGTTTATTTTTGGTATAGATCAAGAAAAAGTTAAGACAATACTCTTCAGACATCATAATCTACCTGAATCTTAAGACCTTCTTTTGCTTCTACAGCCTGGTGAATCCCTTCAGACCATCTTCGCTTCTCTTCAACTCTGCCTGTCAGCTGTAAATTTTCATAGATGCTCCATTACCATTATAAAAAAAAAAAAAAAAGAGGTTATAAAATTAACCTTGAAAACTTAATGAAACACCAAAAGCAAGAAAATCTTTATCTTTTTCTAAGCTTCAGTCACAAATATAAAAAACAATATTGTCTTTTTCCAAACTTTAAACCTCAGAGAAGGCTTGATCAAGACATCTTTACTACATAAAGAAAGTCATCAACGTAGCACCTGGTAATGTTTGTCATAGATTCATAGACATTGGAGTCTGCAATCTAAGATTTTTCTAACCAACTGTCATGAATAAAGTTAAGTACTTCAACCAAGCTAAGTATAAAGAGATCAATTTTTAAAATTAGAAATCCCATCCTACTGGTAATCCCACCGCTCCTACAGCCATTATCTGGTGCAATGATCCTCATGATTGAGCTGACAAACATAAAATGGTTTGTCTTTAGCCTGCCAGCTTGTTCTAGTGTGAGCTAGTTAGTTTACAGGAAAGGCCATTCCAGTAATAACATCCAAACAGGGTCTACAAATACATATGCATAACATAAATGGAACAAAAGAAGGGAATGATAAGCAACAATGATACTGAAACATCAAAAGATACTAGAAAATCACCTCATTGATAATGAGAGCTTTTCCATTTCTGACAATGTATTGGACATCTCGCCGATAAAATTCTTTAGCTTTCAAAGCATTCATCACAAATCTGCAACAATATAAATTTTAACCACAAGTAAAATATACAGGAAAAAGCATAACATGAGACTAATGTATTATGTGTGCAATGAACTATATTCAACCGACATTCAACAGATAGCGTAGGTAGTTGGTTACAAAATTCAGTCCAGAAAAGTTCTAATAGACAATGAATGGAAGAAAGAAATTGGTTTCAACATTGCTTTAGGGGCCTCTTAAAAGGACCATGTATTCATGAAGACTTAAAAGAAAACTTTAAGGAGAAGTAGGCAATAGATATTTGGAACAAGGACATATTGCTTATGCCCTAGATTACATCCATCACCTGTAACAGGGAAATTAGAGAACGAGACCAATGGCGAAAAAGCAACTATTCACCTTGCCCAGGGATTATTTTCATCCCACAGATCATTTGTTTCAAGAGCCAACTCAGCAAGTGCAATTCCTTCTTCAGTCAACTCCACTGAATTATCTTTAAGCTCAATGTTATAATGCTGTTACCATAATTTATTACAGAGAAACTACTTTAATTATTATAAACTTTGTAAAAAATAACTGTACAAGATTACAATGCAAGCTGCATGGGAAAAAAAATGTATGGTTTATTTCATGTTTAAAAAAAAGGACAGAACTCACAAGACCCCTCATTAGCAGCTCAGCCACCTTAGCAGCAACAGGATAACGTGCAGCATCTCTACTAGCCTGGATCGTGATAAAGAAGAGGCAACAGCTTATTACATACAGCTTTGAGATTTTGTCTCAGTGTTCTGAACTTTTTCACAAGTAACGAGTTCAACATTTTTTCCTTTTTTAAGTAGCTCTCAACCAATTTGTTGATTCTAAATATTTAGTATTACATGCAGAACCCCAATAAACAGTTAACAAATGACAAAAAGTTAATTTTATGTTACCTCACCACTGATTAACAGAGGATTTCTTCCTTCATCAATGAGAACAGAATCAACTTCATCAACAATTGCAAAATGAAATGGTTTTGGCCTGTTTTTGCACTGTCTGTCACTGGTAGTCCAATAAAATACATCAAAGACCAAAGCAAATAGTGCTCTAATACATACCATCTCATCACAAGTTGATCACTGTTTCCAGCCAGATTATCCCGGAGATAATCAAAGCCTAGTTCCTAAAAACATTCAGAAACAATAGGATGAGACATAAGACATATTGAAGGGTAGGAGAAAATAAGAAGGCAAGGTAGGGAGAAAATCCATCGGGCAGTGGTCAACATTAAATAGCATCAACCAAAATTAGGAACACTTACTGAGTTGTTGGTGTATGTTATATCACATTGGTAGTTGATTCTCCTCTCTTCAGCGTTCATCCCCTTCTATATATGCAATAAAAAATGGTAATGACCATTAAAATTTGGAGTACATACGTACATAAAAATTCTTTTTGGCCAATGTATGGTTAAGGAGATTGTTTTTCTAGCTAAATGTTTTTAAAAAAATGTCTGTTGGTTTGACCAATTTCATGTCTGCAAGAATATATCATTACAACACAAGTTCTAGAACATTCTAACTCCTAGTAGACAATTACCTGAATAAGCCCAACTGAAAGACCTAAGAAGCGATGAACACGACCCATCCACTCAGCATCACGTTGAGCAAGGTAATCATTAACAGTTACCACTGTTAATAACAAAAGAAACAATGAATTATTCAAGAAAAATGATGCATTACCATACAGTCAAGAAAAGCCTGTGGAAGAGTAACATGTTGTAACCAGATTGTCTCTCCAAAGAAAGGAATTCAAGGGACAGCTGAGCATCTGGTTAGAGGTAAAACTAGAACAACAAAGGTGTCCCTTTTGCTAAACTTTTATTAGCTTCTTATATCTGAAGCAAGAGCAACAATGTCAAATACAAGTAAAATGATGCATTACCAGTTGATCAGCCTTATGAAAGAGGAACATGTTGTAACCAGATTATCTCGCCAATAAACCAGAATTCAATGGACTGCTGAGAATCTAGTTAGAGGTAAAACCAGATACACAAAGCTGTCCTTTTTGTGAAACTTTTACTAGATCCTTGTATCTCAAAGCTTTTACTTAAAACTAATATCTCTTATTCATGCAAAAATGTGTGAACAAGTATCTCATATTCAACATTTTACAGCACAGAAACCATAAAGAGCAAAATCATTAAAATAAATTTTTTCCCCCAAAAAAGGGGCAAAGGATTCAAAGCCTACCATGGACGCCATCGCCAGTTAGTGCATTAAGATATGCAGCTAATGTGGAAACCAACGTTTTTCCCTCCCCTGTTTTCATCTCGGCAATGGACCCATCATGAAGTACCGCTCCACCAATAATCTACCATTAAAAAACTTCTACAATATTACATAACTTCAAAAAATACAAATAAACATGTATACAGTTATGTAATCATTGATACAAGATCTTGCAGTATCTATGCAAGCATACAGTAAAACATGCTTTTGTCCGCATGCATAAGAAGATCACGACCTGCACATCAAAATGGCGCATGCCAAGCTTCCTTCTTGCAGCTTCACGAACAACAGCAAACGCCTCTGTGATACCAACAATAAAACAAACATTAACTGTCATGTAGATTTTATAAACCATCACTCTAAGACAGAAACACAATAGACACTAACCAGCTTGAATATCCGAAAGAGTACCTCCCTGGGCCAACCTTTTCTTAAACTCGGAGGTTTTAGCAGTCAGCTACAAGAAACAAGCACAACCCATTACCCCAATGACCCAAACAAAGGCAACTCAAGTAATTGGTTGTAAACAAGCCGAACCTGCTCATCAGACAGCTTCTGAACCTGTGGCTCCAGTGCATTAATAGCGTCAACAAGACGATAATAATCCCTAACTACCCAGTAGTTTAAGCTAGTAAAATCACCCAAAGTCTTCCTAAAACGGCCAACGTTCTCCTGAAAACAAAACAAAAGGCCATCAAAATGAAACAGAAACTCCACACAATCATAAAATCAAACAGTTGGTCAGCAATTGAGAATAGTGTAAAAAAGATATGGTACCTTCAGAGATGCAGCTATATGCGCGTGTCCATTAGGACTATGCCGTTGAACCGTGCACAAAGAAAGAGAAGAGAAAGGGAATGTGAAAGGTAAAGTGGGTTTCTTACAAGGGAGGACCTTTCGTTGGGGGAGGGGTTTTGGTGTGAGGAAAGAAGCATTGAGAAAAGAAGGCACAGTGGCCATTCCACGTAGATGTTGGGTTATCCCGTGAATTATTACAGCAGTTTGCTGGTGTTCTCTTCTTGCATTTTAAAGCTTTCGGGCTCAGGTTTCCTTTGGGTGCTGAAGTAATGAAGAACAAGGGAAGTACTATAAATACGTTTGCTTTTATGATTCTATCGTGTTTCCCGCGAGGGAAAAAAAAAAACCAGAAAGAAAAAATCCTTCTCAGTGTTTAACTGTTATGCCATTTCCCAATAAATTGGGGATGTCTTTTAATTTCCTTCATAGAAATATTTACATTGTATTTTATTTTTCATGTATGGGAGAAAAGAAATTAAATTACATGAACCTATGAACCTAGGTTACATAATGCCTAAATCATAGAAAATAAAAGAGATTGTATCCTCAAAAAAAAAAAAAAGAGATTGAACACACTCACGCGGCTTATCATGCAAATCTAAAGGAAGATTATCAAAATAAGTAGCCATAAGATCAACACTTTCATTGGCTTCACATGAACATAAGGAATCTGAACAAACCCACTCACGACTAAGGCTCCCTTTGTTAATTCAGTGTTAATTCAGTGAGGTGAGAGTGGTGGAAATTTTGTACTTTCAAGGGTTGTTAAATCTAATAAAATGGCATTAAGTGTAAATTGTAGTAAGGTACGTTTGTCCTATGTAAATTAGAGAAAGTTACAGTGGACAACTAAAGGGAGTGGTTGCGGTGGGTAATCTCACCACCACCGCCAAAAGCTGTGGAGTTACCAAAAGGAGCCTAAGACTAAGTTTGGGAAGGGAGTGAGACTAATTCCAATGCGATTGAAATGATGAGATTAATTACTGCATATGTGAGATTAAAATTGTGGTGGTGAGATTAAAAGCAACGGTTAGAAAAATATGTGTTTGACGAAAACAATAATAACGGTGAGATGAGAATGTAAAATGACTATTAAAGTTATTAATGCAAAATGAGGTATTTGCTCCAATGGAAAAATTGATGGTGCAGTGAGAGTGAGATGTGCCACATAGGCAACATCATTGGTGCTTATTGTGTTTTTGGCAAGACCAGTGCGGTGAAAAGTCCAAAAAGTGGCCCAATTGTGCCATACTTGTCTACCAAACATACCCTAGGTAATTCTTGAATGACATATATAATGTGTCAATGAGAGTCCAATTCAGACAAATTAAGCACTCATTAAATTACAAGTAAGGTGTCAGATTCTAACTCAACCTTTCGCAAATTAAGATTCCAGCACAATTGAAGCCCTTAATATATCGATGCCCCAGAGCACAATTGTATTTCAAACGTTGCAAATCCTTTCTTCCCAAATACAACTAGAAAGAAACAAAAAGGGGGCCAATCTCTGCCACCTTTCATTTAGTTCTTTGGCTTGTGATCTAACAACTTGAGCACTGAAAGTTGCACAATATACAAATTGGTCAATAGACATCAACATATTATATTTACATCATGTGTTGGCTGCTGAGATGGTATAGGCACTATTCGCCTGTATGCATGTCTTGGTATGTTTTATTCTTTCTATACAAAGATTATCGTCCATCACTCTGTCCTGAAAATCAAGATTTGCTAAGTGCTTAATCCAGACTATATAGCAGATTAGCAGAACAAGAGCTACCCAATGAGACTTTGATCACCTTCCATAATACAAGGACACCTGCATGATCAGATCAGATTCAACAAGTTGTCCATGCTTGGAATATAAAAATAAATAAATAAATAAAAAGGTTAAACAGACGAAAATCCGCCAGAAAACTTCCTCCACATATGAACAACAACATATGTCAAATTTGTACTTGCCCAATAGGGGTCAGTAACCACCAAAATATACCTTGGGAATGATAATTTAGGGATTGTTTGGCATTGTTTCTGGTTTTTTATTTTCTGTTTTTGTTTTATTTTTATTTTTTTTGTTACGCTGTCGATTTTTTAAAACTAAAAATGTATTTGGATATATAATTTATTCTTTTAATGAAAATATATTGAAAAATCCTAAACATATGTTAGTTACGCATTGAGAATACCATTAAAATGTTATTGTTCACCTGTATTATATAAGTATTTTGAAAATATATAAAAATAAAAAATTTTAACTTCCACTCTTTTCTGAAACATTGGATCTGTTTTCAAAATATTTATAAATGAAAACATCATATCAAATGCCTTTTCACATGCTCTGTTTCTAAGACATGATAATGGCAACAAAAAACGAAAAACAAAAAAAGGTAACAATATCAAATGAGTTCTTAATTTTTCTTTATAAAAAAGTTAGTATTACTCTGGGAAATTTTTAATTTCAATCAGTGGCCAATCAATGGTGGACCATAATAGCCCCCAAAGTTAAAATATTTTACTATTATATATATATATTATGTGTATATATATATATATATATATATATGTGTGTAAATGTTTAAATTGCCGCTTCCCCAATACAAATTTTATAGTACATTAGAATTTTGGAGACACTAAACTTGACAGTATTGATTTCTAATTTTTTACACCTAGCAATTATTTCTCACAAGTTTTTATGACAATTGGTTTGTCACAAAATTTATAATTTCTATATATAACTTAATAAATTTTAGTTTGACTTTGGTTCTCAAGCTAGCCTATACACCAAGTAATTACTTTTCTTGTCATTTTTACCTTCAAACCCATTTACTACTGGTATGAGACTCTCTCACAAAACAAAAGCTACTCACATTTCAAGTCAAAATTTCTTCAATACAATAACAATTGGACCACTTTGTACAATGTAATAATTTAGAAAGAAAATAACAAAGTTTATTTATTTTTACTAATATAGTATTGATTAATTATTTATATATCTATTTATATTTTTATCTTAGTTTTAAGTTATTAAAGGAATTAAAAAAGTTCACTCATAATTGATAGTTGATCACAAAATTATGCAACATTGTATGTATTTCTATTCTTTTACCGTTACCTTTAATTTTGATATTGGAGTAATGTGAATTATATTCAAAGCATTAACTTTACTTATGTGTTATGTGAATCATACTCATGTTTAAAAGTAGGGTTGGTCAAGAAAATCGAAAAAATCGATAATCGAACTGAATCGAACCGATAACTCGATTAGGGTTTTGGATTGTTCATATGAAAACCGAATTAACCGAATGGAATCCGAATTAACCGAATGAGCTAAATTTAAAAAAAAAAACTTGATTTTATTGGTCCAAAATTGAATAACCCAAAATTTTTATAATCTTATTTGGGCTTTTTTAAAAGAAAAAAAATCTAAAATTGAATGGATTTCAACTACCCGAAAAACCCGTAAAAATATCCGAACCGAATCGAATCGAAGCATTTAGATATTAAAACCTTAATATCTGAACCAAACCGAACTATTTACACCTCTATTTAAAAGTTCAAGCACATTAATTATGAATATTGAAGATCATCAAAACAAGGCTATGAAACAAGATTGGAGCTAATGGGTGTCTTGTAGATAATTTAGTCTTAACATCGAAGGAGAAATTACGAAGAAATTTAGTTCGAATTTAATTATTTACGATTTTATTATGTTAAAAGATTGTTACTCACAATTTTATATTTTTATGAACTTTTTATTATTTATGGATAATTTTTAGGGTCTTCCAAAACTTAATATCAAGATCCGTCATTGTGGCAAATACTTTGCTTAATTGATTGGTTTTAAAGTGAAATATGGTAATGTTTAATTGAGTTGCACAATAAACACATTGGTCATTGCAATGGAGCACAAAGTGTAATATTTCCTTCAGAGTTCAAACCAGTGTTATCGATATCATACGATACGATATAAGGACAAAACGATATAAATCGATATATAGAATCGCTTTTAATCTAACAAGCTATGTACCCGCGTTTCGCAGCGGAATTTTTAGTCTTACATTTTGTAAAAAATAATTAAATATAAGAATCAAGACAAATGATAAGAATATATAAATATAAATAAAATTAATTTCATTTATTCTAATTTGTATTAAATGTACATGTGAAATTATTCATTTATTCACATTAATATCATTTATTCACATTAATATCTTAACAATCATATTAAGATGTTGAGTCATAATAATGTAAAATATAATTAAGCAAAACAAAATGCTTTTAATTCTACTATGGCTAGGAAATGTTGTTAACAATATTCTTATTTATCTTGATTTCGAAGATCTTTATTCATATTGAATACCATAAATGCGTATATCTTGTGTCAAGGTTGTTACCTCTCTAATCTTCCCTTGTGTCCATTCCCTTTTTCTTATTTGAAAATAAAAAATAATCTTTTAATCAAATTTAATTGATAAAAAATTAACTAAATTTTCTTTAAGGTAAATATTAATTTAATAACTTTATGTGTTTATTTTCTTATCAACCAACCAAAATATGTCAAATGTCCCTTTATACCCTTAAATTAATCCTTTAATTAATCAAAATTTATTAGTCAAATTTTTTTGGTGATATTTTATTAGTCAAATTTAATATATAAAAAATAAGCCTTTAATTGACCAAAGTTAATATATATAAAAAATTAACCAAATTTCTTTCACCACAAATATTATTTATATTTTAACCTTCATTCTCATTAAAAAAAATGCCAAGTAGTCCCACAAAGAAAAAGAAAGGAAAATAAGGTAAAGGCAAAATAATTATTTGAAAATGAAAAAAAAAACCAATGGACCCCATAATCAATTAAGAGATTTTTTTAAATAAAATAGGTGTTATGATAAATTCACATTCTTTTTTTTATATAGCATTATAGATATCGTAGGCGAATCATTCAATATATTGGCGTATCTAATATATCATACGATACACCTATACAGTTTGATATATTTTCTTACATTTAAATTCAAAGTCCAAGTGGACCTTTGTCCTTTTTAAAGCCCCAATTGCTATAAAGCCTATTTTTTGAACTTTTAGGCTTTGAATAATCTTTCATGAACTTTTAGCTTTCACAATTTGAACTAAAAAGTGTGGTTGAAAAAAATTTAAATTAAATTTTGGATCGATTTATTCTTTTTATGACGTGACACTACGTATATGGCCTACAGCATTTCATCTTCTCTTTTTTCTTTTTTTTTACTCTTTCTATTTTTTCTTTTTTTCTAGAAACTACTATTACTCTTTTTTGTTTCCTCTGATTTCTGAAAAGTTCAATACACTTCACATATGCGTTTTGAACTTTATTGATTGCTGGCAATTTTTTTGTTGTTTGTCAAGTGTAAAGCTTTTTTTCCATGTTTAAAAGTTAGTATTTATGTAAAATAATGTATATACTTTTGTAGTATTTTACTATATCGAACGTAATATTTATAAAAATAATTCATACATGAAAACATAAAGAAAGAATGTATATAAAACCATACATATATATCAATTCTATTTTAATCATAGGTTTATTGTGATATTTAATTGTTTATGATTCTTTCTCTTATTTTTAATTTTATATTTTTCAAATATTAATTTAATTGTATCAATGAGCATAACATATTTTTCATTTATTTAATTATTTTATATGTACACAAATATAATTTATAACTAAATTTAAAATTTTTACCATATCTTAGTTATAATACGATACTCGATACGTAAAAATAAGATTTCGATACATAATACGCATATCGATTTAACAAGTACAGTGCAAACCAACTTTCATTCTTTTTTTTTTTGTAAGAATTCATTTTATTTTTGAAACCAAATTTCATTAATTTGATTAGACATTAGACAATACGTATACTGACTCTGAACCTTCAAAAATTTTCTTTTCACAAATTTGGTTCTAAAAGAGTAAAAATATTTGATGCCTTTTTTGTCCCTAGACTGACGAAATTTATTATTCAGCAAATGACTATCGCCATATCCATAAATGTAAGTTTGCCCGACTTCTACTAAATTTTACTCTAATATTTATTATATGTACTGGACAGCTAATTTAGTAATTTACTGTACGTGGAAATGTTTTACACATATTAAATAACGAGATTTTTTGATGGCCACGTCTACTTTTGAGTCGAAACTTATTTAATGTATACCGCATAGCATGAAAATCATCTTAATCTTAATAGTACTAATTTCCTTTGTGTTAGAAACTAGCTAGAAGGCTTGTAGTTTCACGGTGCCAAGTGCCAATGTCACAGGTTCACGCTTTAGGCTATTGCATTGTGCGCCCTAAGGCAAGCTAACTAGCTTGTTGCTTCTTAGTAAGCCTTACTTACTTGGCTAAGGTGTTGGACACTTAACTAGAAAGATGAGAAAATGAGTGAAGAAATGGTAATAATAGAGAACTTAGAGTTTAATAGAATGAAATTCTATTAATAATCTAAAGAGAATACAAGAGCTCACTCTCACTCTCTAGGTTGGTAGTCTTACACAACTTTCCTACACAACACCACAACACAATGATGGTGGGGTGGCATCCTTATTTATAGATGTGGAGGCCATAGTCTAGATCTTTCCTAATGTTCATCTAAGACCATGGTTATCAATAAGTCTCTAGATATTTCTTACAATTTGTCTTACAACTTGCCTAAAAGATGACAACTATGGTAGGCTATATGGGCCCCATACAACTTGCACCACTTGACCAACAAGCACAATTTGGATATGCTTCTAGTGTCTTCAAGGCCCTTCAAGAGTGCTCACCATGCTAGGTCTCTCTAGGCCATTCTTGAACCTTCCAAAGGCTTCTAGGCAAGTCTAGGTTGGCTAGCCAGAAATGTGCCCGTATCTGGAGCACGTGCACCTCGTGGCCGGGCGACGTGCCCGTCTCCCGCGCGCCCAGTCTGCTGGTGCGTGCTGTGTGCTCGTACTCGACTGATGCCCGTAGCCTGGTTGCCCGCAGTCGAGCCAGATTGCCCACACCTGGTCTGGCCGAACCATGTGCCCGTTCCAGAAACCAGAATTGCCCATCACCTCGCACATGGTCACTCCGGAAGGCCTTGGTCCGTGACACCAACACCTGGCCACCTTTCTCATTTTTTGGATCTTTTTTCCCACCGCTTTCATGCTTTGAACCAACTCGAGCCATCATGATCTGGCTAGTGTTTGATCCCCATCTTGAATATTAGATTTGGATTTCTCTGATAAGTTTCACCGTTTGCGGTTTTTATTAACTATTAGTACAAGGAAGATTTTCATATTGCTTAATATTACTGCCTAAATTCTTATATTTTTATGTTATTTATTTGCTCTGTTTCGCTACACATGGATCTTGCAGCGATGGAACTTATAAGAAATTCTTTAGAAACTTTGCTGAGACCTGAGAGATGCTCTTAAAAAATGCAACATGCCACCGCCGATTATCAACACTGAGAGAAATAACAACGGATATTATATTACATCCATCACCCTAGATTTCAGCTCTGTTGAAGATCCTCATCAAAAAATCCAAATCTACGGACAGCATTGCAGTAAAAGAAGAGATTCTAGATCAACTACTGTATCACCGCTCCCTTTGCTGAACTTAAAAAAAGAAAAGATCAAATTGTGTAATTAATCTCTCTACTGTATTGAAAGTGTGGATTTAGTCCTTCTTCTATTTCAATTTGATCAAATTGAGTTCTCTACTTTTATTTATTGGTAAATTGAATCCTTCTATTTTTATTTATTACCAATTTCAATTCAATCACTAACGGTATTAAATATTCACTGTTAACTATTCATTGATTATGATAACATATGTTTGTAAAAACATTAAAACAATTTGGCTAAATGCTCAATTTGGGATCAAACCTTTGCTTTCTTGCTCAATTCAGGACTAAATATTTTAAAGTTGTTGATCAAGGATCAAACGTTTTTAGATTATTACAATTCAGGATTTCTGTTAACCAACGTTAGCGCGTGTGATACAAACACTATAAAAAATGAGTGAACCAATGATTTATTTACACATGGCATCATAAATTTTAATATTCAAAATCGGAAAAGAAAAAAATAATTCTAAAAAAATAATTCTTCAGTCTTCATCTTCTTTCTAATTGCAAAAACAAAAAGGATTTTCAATTCTTATTCCTTTTATGAATTGGAAAGAATAAATTAAATCTAGAAAAAGAACTCCATATTCAATCTTCATCCTTTCTCAGTTCTTTTCCTCTTCGTCTATTTCTTTTCTTTTAATTTTTATCTCTTCTTCATTTGAAATAAGACCACTCGGCTGCCATTGAACCTACCGCCGTTTGCGTCCGATCACCCAAATTCAAAATCTCCGAAAACCTTCCTCTCACCTATTGTAATCAGAAGAAGAAGATGACGATCAAGCATTCGGGTCTTCCTTGGATGTAAAAAATTTCTCCAGTTACAAAGAACAGAAATCCAACAAAATCAAAATCCACAATCAAGCACAACAAATAAAGAAAAATCTAATCCAAAATTACAAATCTAAATCGAAAACCAAAATAAGTAAGAAAAATCCAAGAGAAAATAAAAAATCCCAATAGGTAAGCTTGATATCTTGAATCTAAGAGGAAGAACCGACTTTTAAAGAGAAAATATAAAATTGAAAATTAAAAATGTAAAAAACTGAATAGATGAAACTAGGAAACTCCTCTTTTTCTTTCAACTTTTATGGCCTTTTTTTTTCTTTAAAAAAAGTCACGATCTTTTGCTGGAATTAACAAGCATACGATACAAGTTCAAAAAATATGAAAAAAATGAAAAGGGGAAAAAGCAAATACAAGAAGGGGCCATTTGGTTCAGGTAATCTGAAATAACTTAAGTTATATGATTAACTCCGTCAAAGATAACCTAATGCATATAGCCTCAAAGATTACCAAATTGTGTTTGGTTCAACATTTGGTAATATTCGATTAATCTGTTTGGTTGGGGGTTATATTTTTTATCCAAATTGATATTTTACTCTTATACCCTCCTTCCAAGAGTAGTTTATTTCTTTGTTATGCTAAGAAGACTAACATTTTTTTTCAAGTCTTTTTAATTGGTGAATTATACATGGCTTAATAATATATATTTGATTCATAAAATTAAATTATGCCTAGTATAGTTGTGGTAAAGACTTATAGAAACTTCAATTGAGTAACAACAAATTAAATTGCTAATTGCAATCAATTGAAAAGCAACAAAAAAAAAGTACCTAAATTCACGAACAATACCAATGCACACAACAATGCACAAAATATGTTGTGCCCAATAATATATGGGTTTGCCACAACAACTACTTTAGAACATCTTATGTCCTTTGTCCAACCATTACAACAATTACATATCTATATTAGCATGTTCATTTGCTCCCACTACCTCGGCATTTCCTGGGGCTGCATCTACATCAGCATCACCTAAAGGAGCTTGTAGCCTTCCTTGGTCAATATAATTATATAACTCAACCAATCTTTTATAATTTGGATACCTTTTGCTTCTGACGAATGAATTTGTAGCTGGATGAAGCTATAAATTCAAATTAAAAAGAAAATGTATCAATAAAAGTGGTTCCTTAATTTTAAATATACTATTAGCAAATCATATAAGAAATAATAATATTATACTTGCAACCATGCCTCCCATCGCTCATTAGAACCAATAATTTGATGATTAGCTTCATCCCAAGTAAATCCATCTTCGGCCAAAATGCTTGAAATCAATGTATAATCGCTCTTGAAGGATCTTAGTTTGGCTTGAATATCAATCCTAGTGAAAACCTTATTCGGCAACAAGTTTCTCAAGTTATACTTTAATCTTGGATATTGAAATGGAGCCATAACAAAAATCGGATTATCGTTTAGACGAACTTGTTCATCGTAACAGTTAATTAGTATTAGCTCTTCTTCAGGAGTCCATGTGATTCTATTCTTTGAGGACTTCATGCTCCTAACTAGAATTTGCATATTAGAAAATAATTATTAAACAACTTTTGGCCAAAAAAAAAACACTAATCTACGAGCTTGCCCATAGGAAATCCCCAAATATATATATATTGTGTTAATTCAAAAGCATGATACTTCAAAAGGTTTAATGAACTTTTTAATTAGAACTATAAACTTAAGTAAATTACAATCCAATAACTAGATTTTACATGAACCTAAACAAGTTTTGGATTTCCATGGTCTGCAGTTTGGCTTCTACATGGTTTAGTCAATCGGAGTTTTACCCACTTATAAAGATTATAGTGAAAGAACTAATATTTAGTATAGAAATGTAAAACAAATCCACAAATAGGTTCCTACTTATGTAAACAGAACTTCGTCAAGTAATGTCATGGAAAGTTTACCTGTTAATTGATTAACCAATCTACCAAGGGATCTGCTAAGGGATCAAGCAATTTGTCCAATAAAACCCCCTATTCTTTATGATATAGCCACAAAAAAAGAGTAATATATAGAAATCGATGTAGTGCAATAAATAGAAAAGAGAGTGAAAAAGAGGTGGAACTTGTGAGAAAAAGGAAAGAAAGAGGCAATGAGAGTGATAATGAGAGTTTGATATATAGAAAAGGATATGATTTCTATGGTCACATGTTCTCTCTATTTGTTTATTCTTTTCTATCACTATTTCTATCAATTATGCAAATATTTTCTGTGACTCGTGACCTATGCTCTGCCATACAAAAACAAAGAAATTTTGGATGAATATTTTCCGTGACCTATGCTCTGCCTTACAAAACCAAAGAAATTTTGGAAGTTACTAAAACTGTGCCTTGTGAACAAAATAAATGTCTATCATATGCACAATATATTAGTGTTAAGCTCCTTTTTATTGCATAATTTAGGACTTAATATCACTCCCCTTTCTTCCCTTTTAATGTTAGAGAGCTTACGTTAGCTTAATTTCCCAAAATTGGTACCCTGATACAATTACCCGTCGACGTGCATATGATTAGACGTCGACGGGTGGATAGATAACTCAATTTCGCATGAAGTCAGAAACTTTAATCTGTCGACGGCTAAAGGTTAGACGTCGACGTCTCTGCTTATTCTCCTAACTCGAGTATTGGCCCAAGTTACCCGTCGACGTGTGCACCCTTGCCCGTCGCCGGATGACTAAATGACCTGAATTTACTTGAAGTCAGAAACTTTTACCCGTCGACGTGTAGAGAGTTAGACGTCGACGGGTGTACAAATACGTGAATTTCACCAAAGTCAGAAACTTTACTCCGTCAACGGTTAAGCTGGGAGACGTCGACGTCTAGGATTAATTGCACTCTGGAAATTCTAGCCGTGGACATCTGTCCCTTTACCCGTTAACGAATGTCTTGGCTTTCGAAAACAACAGTCACCAAATCTCTTACCCGTCGACGGCTAAAGGCTTACACGTGGACTGGCATGTTTGTGAATTCTATTCACATTGTGACGTGAACACTCATTAGTTTTCTTCAAATTTATATTAAACCTGATTACACCTTAAAATTGTGTTCAGTGATCAACAAAGGTATATTACACCTAATTATACATTAAAATTGTGTTCAGTGACCAACAAAGGTAGCCAATTGAGACGTGGACAAAATGAACAAAAGAAAACCGCCCCCTAATATCAACAAAATAAATTTTTGGGTTGCCTATAACCTACCATTCACATCCTTAGCCACCTATACATAATTTTCAAAATTTCAGCCAATAACTACTTCACAAAAAGCATCAATAGCATCTGGCTGAATTCCTTAAATCTATAAAAAGCTATGGAGCATTAACATCAGAAAAGTCAAAGCTTGGTCTATATGGGTTTGCCTCAGCCAATTGCTTAACCACATAATCCCTTCTGAAGTCCTTAGGCATAGCAAAAAATGTGTCCACCTTGATATTATCCTTGAGAATGTGCTCACCAGCCTCCATGACCTCTTTCATTGAGAATCCTGGTATTGCCTGAATCTCTTCAAAGATGTTCATCCTCCTGTCACCGCCCTTTGTTTCTTTATGGAAATATGTTGCTATACGGTCTATATGGTCCCCAACAACTTTGTGGGTGAGAACATAGTCGTGCAGTTCGCCAACTAAGTCACTAAGTCCATCATCATTCTTGGACCTTTTCTTGCTTCTAGTTGCTGGTTTTCTGCTTTGACCAGTGTTTACAGCAGAAGAATCATGAATGTCAATACCGGCTCTTCTGGAGTTATTAATCTCAGGTTCTTCTTCAAGGTTCATAGTATCTTGGAAGCCCTCTTCATTATCATCTTCATAGTCACCAACTTCATCTTCTTTATCAATTTCTTCCACTGCATCAACAGGCATCTCTGCTGCAGCACCAGTAGCATGGTCTTTCCCCCACACATTCCTCAAGTCTTCTAGGTGTGGGAACTCCTTATTTCTTAAACCCACAGCAGTTGGATGAGACTTCAAAATGAAAGCATGTCTATGAGAATGTAATTACATGATCAATTTATCAGAAAGAGCAGTTCAAATTTGAAGTTGAAAACCAAATCAGCATTAATATATAGATCAGATAAAACATGGATATAGGTGCTTAAGAAGTCAGCGAAATTTAAACAAGAAGAGGGATAACCAAGGACAAATGAATAGACTTGAAGAACAAGAACAATATGCAGGAAAAATATAAACAAACCACAAAGATCAACAAACGTATCTAAATGGGTTGCTAAACCAAATTAAAATAAAGTTTGTTGTGCTAGAAACTTAAGTGGATTTGAAGTGTTAGTTTAATTAAGATTTGGGGAGAACAAAGAAATTTCGTTGAATCTAATCAAACTAAACTTGAAGTGGCATTTTTGGTAAAAAAAAAATAAATAGAGCAATGATGTTAACAGTTTAAGTTATAACATGAAAAACTAAATTAAAGTATGAAAATACAAGGATAGAACACTTAACCTTACACCAGTCTTCATACACATCTTTTGAGGCAGTAACACAATTTTCAGTTGTATTCCATCCAAAGCCACTGCTATTAGCAATCATCTCATTGATTGCATGGAATTGCCTCTTGAGTAACTTGTAACGAGATTCAATATGGGGCGTGGCCTTGAAATTTGATGCTGGCAGCTTACTTTCTAGCATTTTCTCTAACTGATTAAGGTAACCAGTCCGGAAACCATTTTTTCCTTTCCAAGTAGGATCATTGTTCAGCTCCAGCAAACACTCAACAAGTGCAACATCTTCAATCTTTGTCCATTGTCTCCTTCCAGCAGAAACCTTCCTTTTCTGAACCTGGGCTTTGTACAGGTGGTCCTTGGACCTTTGGTGCTGGTGATGGTGCAGTTTTTGAGACTTGCGCATTTGAGGTTTCTCCTTTTCCCTTTCCAACAGCAACCCTTTGCCTCTTCTTACTCGTTCCTTCCATTGGCTATCTGCAAGTAAACAAACAAAAGACCACAATGCAAAACAGCAAGCAAATAGCTATATATGTTAGCATACCTAATTATTATTCAGCCATCAATTAATAAAAATTTACTCACATCAGAATCCATGCTAGTAATCAAACTATAATTCCTACATAGTTCATACATTACAACATTCAACAATTAGAATAGCCCATAGGGCACAACCCACAATCTGTTCAAGATCTAATACAGCCAACATTGTTTCATAAAATTACATAAGGGACAACATATATGAAATATGATAACCAAAGAAAGAGTTGCAACAACTCATAAAATCAGGAACTCATCAAATCATGGATGTGAAGACTGCCAACTGTTGAACATCTCATCTGCAAGCCGGTCTTTCCATTCAGTCCAGGCACTGCTAGTTTCACAATGACGAATTAAGTCTGACTCATCAACATCATCACTCAAGCCATCAGTTTGACCAACCTCGTCCTCTATATGATCAATTGGCATTTCAGACCTAATGAAATTATGGAGAATGCAACAAGCAGAAATGATCCTACATAGAGTTTTGACTGAATAAAATGACTTGTCTCTTAGAATAGCCCATCTAGCCTTTAAAATTCCAAAACACCTCTTAATGCAATTTCTTGCTTGAGAGTGTTTCATATTAAAGTATTCTCTGGCCGTTGTAGGTTGGTAACCTTGCCTCTATTCATTCAAATGGTACCTTTGGCCTCTATATGGTGCCAAAAATCCTTCCCCATTTGTGTATCAGCATCACATAAATAGTAATTGCCTATATATATATATATATTAATTAAACATTAATTAATATATAAAACTAAAAAGTTGCTTAATTTAAAACCTTAATAAGTCATTAACAAATATTTACCTTGGGGAATTTTTAAGCCATTTTGCCTACTAATGGCATCCCTTAAAACTCTACCATCAGCTGCGGATCCTTCCCAACCTGGTAGAATATATATGAATTGTATGTCTGGGGTACAAACACCTAAGACATTAGTTGCAATTTCACCCTTTCTATTGCGGTACCTAGGTCTGTCAACTGTTTCCACGCTGACTTTAATATATGTGCCATCTAATGCACCCAAGCAGCCCTAAACCCCAAACCAGAACATTCATTAGTGTTGTGCCTAAATGTACATATTATGTATTAATTCAAGTATGATCAAAGTTTATGATACCTTGAACCTTTTCCACCTTTCATCTGTTGAATTGTCTGGTATAGGTTCTGCCTTTTTAAGCATCATGCCGTGCAATTGCAAGATGGAGTTCAAGACATTATGAAAGTGTCTGCTAACAGTTTCACCAGACCTAGATGTTTGACGTTTGAGAACCCTATTATTTATGTTATGTGAAATAATATGGAGGAAGGATATGACCATTTCTTCTACTGTCATGTTCCTAGTTGCTTTCAACCTACCATGAGTACAAAGCAAGTGACAGAGTTTTGCAAATGCTCTCCTATCCATCCTACAGTTATCAACACATTGCGTATCACTTTGAAAGACCATTTGCTGCAAATTTAGTGACCTAAGATTATGCCTAGAGACACTTTCAGCAGCATATGTACAACTCCTAATCCTTCTATTTCTCCTCGTCTTAAGGACTAAGGTCAAAGCAATAAATAATAGTATGTTAAACATGCTATCCATCATTTGCAATTGACAAATCAGAACAGTAACCAATCTCATCTTCTGTATTAAAGTCAATTGAGCCATTAACCCTAAAAACAAAATAGTATATCAGCAGATTTAGATTACTGAGCAACAAAACATAAATGGAAAATAGAAAGTAGAACATAGATGTAATCATATACATGAAACAGCTTATTAAAACAGCAAGAAAAATAAACCAAAAAGGTAATAGAATTTCATGAATTATGAATTTTGTTCAATACAGTAGAAATTATACTACCAAGGCAAATCCCTCTAGATGCAAATTATCTTCAGGTCCCAACTTCACCGACTACTTATCCTGCAAAGCACCAATATCCTTGAGCACTAATGAGGAGAGATTTACAGTTTCCACACAAAGTCTATACATAAAACACAACAACTTCACGCTAGAATTATCAACCCAATGGTAATTATCAATATAAAACTCTGTGATTCTAGTTTAATAGTGATCAGTTAAATAAAAGAAACTTTTAGTATCCTTTTTCTGGAAGTCAACATTAATTATAACTGAAGAAAAAACCTCCAAAAGATGTGAGGGCATTACAGGTGGCAGAAACATGGTATAGAGTCTATGCTGTAAAGCTGATCCCAACAATTGTTCTCGCACATTAAGATTAAGCAACCAAGCAAATTTAAGTAGTGACCTGGAGCCTCAGTACTAGTGCAAATACATAGTATAACAACATCTCTTACAAACCAAACTACACAATTGATTAAACAATTAATAAGAACAATCTCCATGTACATTAATCAATCATTAACAATATCCAACATTACAGATTAATCTTGGCTCTGAGAAAGAAAACCAGACCCAGTTCGTTAAACTGCTCCAATAACAATACCCAAAAGAAAATCTAATTTATTATTTAATTCCAATTCAAAACCCTAATTTCATATTAAATCCCATGACATCCTAAACTAAACTGATGAAACATGAGATGAAGATGAAGATATTGTAAAGCCCAATATGAATAACACCAAACTTACACCTACGATTTACCTTGAATGAAGCACAAGGATAGAAATCTTCAAGCAAATTCAATTTCTAAACACCACAAGCTGGAGTGAACAAGGAGAGCACCGGACGGAGTGAACAAGAGAGCACTGGACGGAGTGAACAAGAGAGAAAAAGGGCATCGAGAAAGAGGAGAGCACCGGACGGAGTGAACAAGGAGACAGAGATAGCAGGTAAGAAGAGACAGACGCAAAAAGAGAAAGAAAAGGTCTCTGTTTTGGGTTTTTTTATTTAGTCAATCTTGTAGTTTGGAAATGACTTGAGGCTAATGTTGTCACAATGTGTAAAATATCAAGGGCAATTTTGGTGATAAAATTTTAGACAACCCGGGAATATCAGAATACCTAAGGGAATGAGGGTTATCTGATTCCGGGAAACTGACCCAAAATGATGACATGTCAGTAATATTGTATTACTTGGTCATCAACTCATCTTCAACCAAACAGAGGAAAACAAGATAACAAATGTTACATAACCGGCGTTATCTTATTTAACCCCGAACCAAACGCCCCCGAAAGGCTTTTCTTATCCCCAATCAAAATTTCCAAAAACAATAAAAATTTAGTTCTCCCAGTGATATTGCAATCAAAATTCCCTTCTTGCACTCTCAAAGAAGGTAAGGATCTCTTCACAATCTTTCAATACCTATCTACCCTCATGTATTTACAATTTTTTGGTACCTACCTCTCTGTTCGTTTTTCTTTCTCTTTGTGCAAGATGAAAAACACCATCTGGGCAGCTCTGCTTTAGCACCTTCTGTAAAAACCACCTTGCTCAGTGGCAGCTCTCTACCATTTCAATCCTGTCAACAGAAGAAGCATGAAAGAGAAGCAAGGGAAGAGAGTTTGTCAGTGATTTGAGAGAAAGAGTCGATTGTCCAGGATAGTGGGTTTCAAATCTATAAATTACCGGGTATTTTTCATCATCCTTTTCTTGTATTTAAGCATTAAACTTGAAGATAGATATGAAAGAAAGAACAACGAACCCTAATGTTTATTTCTGGAAGAAGAGTCACCGAATAAGTTTCTTGGATTTTTTCTTTTTTCCTTTTCTTTTTTGAAATTTTTTCATTTTTTGTTTTTATTTTTTTTCTAAAATATAAATATAAATTATGAATAAGCCAAGTTTTTACCGCGGGTGAGTCACGTAATGTTTTTCATCCAGACAAGTCCTGAATTGTAACATCCCGTAAAACGTTTGATCCTCAATCAACAACTTTGAAATGTTTAAGGCAAATGTTTAATTCCAAATTGAGCATTTAGCCAAAAAATTTCATGTGACTTGTTTTGATTACATAACGTATTTTTCTCCTCGATAATATATTTTTTTATTTTAGTTTTGAATGTTCAATTTCATATTTTTTGATGACAAGTTTCATAATTACTATCAAAAGGTATTCAATGTGACAAAAAAAAGTCACATAAAAAAATTTTTAATTTTTTTATGTAAACAATATCAAAGTTAACGCCACATTAATATAATTAATACCTTTGTCAGTATAGTCAATGCCACATTAGTATAATTAACTATAAAAATTTAACACCGCTAACGATTGAATTTAAATTAACAACAAATAAAAATAAAGAGACTTAATTTGATCGAATTAAAATAGAGGAACTTAACCATATATTTTATATAATAAAGGGACTAAATACATAAATTGACCAAGAGAAAAAAATGTTGAAATAGTGGGCATAAATTACGCGAAAAAAGGATTTTATAAATGGATGGTAAGTCAAACGCAATAGGACAGAGAAATTTTGAAATACAAAATAGATTGTTTAGAGTTCGAAAATGAAATTTTAAGCAGGGAAACTATGAAGTTCGAGCTAAAATAGCAATGGTTACTGAAGAGATCCATAGTCTTGAAAATGGTTGCGAGTCCAGTCTCGCCTGGCCCTGACGAGCATTGCTCCTGAAGGTATAATCAGCCAACCCGAGTTAAACTATAGGTGTTTCCCTCGTCACCTACGTAATTTCAAGTAGCATACGAGGACTCAATCTCTCAAGCTACCTGCGACCAAAGGGAAGGCAAGGGAAGGGGACCGGGGCTTATCTGCCGAGCGAGGGTACGAGGAAGAGGAGAGCCAGGGGGAGAGCAAGCTCTGGCAGGATCCAGAGCTCCCGGTCGATCTGTTCCTTAAGTCTTTCGACTATGGTGGGGGTTTAAATCGAACCCTGATGTAGAAATTATATTGTAAATACCACCTAAGCTGGAGCCCAAAAAAAAAAAAAAAAAAAAGGAAAACGGTTGCAATTCCAATTAGCAAACATGAAAGCATGTAGCTATTCCTTAATAATAGTATTAAATGATTAATATTTGTGTCACTTTGCTTACAGCTACTTATTGTTGTCTCGGCCCACTTTTAGCCCTCTGGCTTGTGATCTAACAACTTGAGAGCGTTGCAAGTTCTACAATCTACAGAATTTCCATTGACATCAATATATAATACTTACATCATGTGTTGGCTGTTGGGATAGAGACAGCCACCGGTCGTCCAGTCCTACGAGTTCTAGAATGCCTGTATGCATGAATTGGTATGTTTTTTTTTTTTTTTTTTTTCTGTACAAAGATTATCATCCATCACTCCACCACAATCTCTGTCCAGAAAATCGAGGTTTGCTCAGTGCTTAATCAGACTATAGAGCGAAACTAGAGCTATCCAATGAGACTTTGATCACCTTCCATAATAGTATACCTGCATGATCAGATCAGATTCAGTAAGTCATCCATGGTCGGAAGGGGAAAAAAAGAGAGGTTAAACAGATAAAATCCACCAGCAAACTTCCTTTTCATTGTAGGTAATTATCAAGTGCGTAAATTGAAGCCTATTAACAAAAACAGGGAAGTCTGTTGAGTTAGAAACAAAATAAAATGTTGCAGTTCCTCGGCGGGTGCAAAAGAATTTCCAACAGAACTAATGCCAACCATAAAAAATGTCATAATTGAATCATCGAAAGGAAAAATTCTCATGAAAACATACCTTGAGAGTCCTATCACCAAAACCTACAAAAAGCTTCCCTTCCCAGTAAGATAAAGCTGTTATGACAGAAGCACAAGGAATGGATCCAACTGGTCTAACATCTACTTCAAAATCATCCCCTGCTAACTCCTGCAAATCAATTAAATTAAATTGATGCTAAATATTAATACAACGAATCTATGCCAACCAATTTAACAAATTAAAAGTTAAAGATGAAATAACAGTAAACTCCTAGCAAGTATATAAAAAAAGTTTGCATAGACTAAAATCCCCATCAAGCTGCCTAGCTACTTATTGGCAGACAAGGATCAATTAGTGGAATCTAAAGTATAATAACTGGCTATGTTCAAACCTGTGCCTTGATGGTTTTGTCCCAACTTCCTGTGAAAAGCCATTTCCCCTCCAAGCTGCAAGAAAAAATGGCACCATCGTGTATTTGTATAAATTTCCTAAACACATCATCCCTCCAGATCTGAAAAGAAGCAGAAAGGATGCAAATGATTTCATTAACCGACACAAGAAAATAAAAGGAAAAGGAAAAGGAAAGAAGGCAGAACAGGGTGGGATGAACAGCAAATATGCAGTTGGTCTTTTAACTTAGAGAGGAGAAGCTAATAGCAACAGCTGGTTGCAACTCTGCAAGTTTATAAATTCAACCCTAGAGTTTCTGATAAGATTAAAATGTTTCCTTTGTTTCATATTTTTATCCATTCGTTGACAAAGTACTTATGCAGGGTAGTTCGGCATGGGGGTACTGGCATCATTCTAGCAACTATCATCAGGGTATTAATGTTATGATCTAAACAAGGTAGAAAATGACTGCATTGAACATCAATTCATTTCCATGGAAAATGTAAATGTACATAAGAATACAAGAAATGAGGACCAGTTCAAGAGCAGTTTTAAGAACAAATAACCTTTGCTGATCCATTTTCATAAGTAGCAACAAGTGTATTCTGGTCAGCAGCAAGAGACAAGACAGTAGACACAGTTCCCAGTGTGTCTTCCCCCAAAACTGTCAAAAGACTATGATCACTTAGACTCCACAATCGAACAGTTCCATCCCAACTCCCACTGTAAAGAACTCCATTACTCACTGCTAGTGTGGAAACTACAGATTTATGGCCACCCATAGTGCATGAAAGGGTGCCATCCTGGAAGAAACAGTAAACAAAGGTTCTCGATGATCATCTAATATTTCAAAAGGGGAAGAGATAAGCAGTGGAGGGCACATGATAAATCAAAGAAAATACCTGCAATGACCATTCTTTGATCAATTTATCTCCACTTCCAGTATATAAATAACCATTCTCCGAAACCGCCAAAGCATGAATTCCACTGTAACGCCAATCCTTTTCCTCATCCCACTTTTTCAGTGGCTCTTGTGTAAAAGGGATACTAACACTCCATACACATATACCACCTCCACTATCCCCACTAATGCATAATGGCTGTTTTTTGTCCACACAGACAATGGCCATGACCTTGTGCTCATGGCCTCTAAATGTATGCAAATGAGAGTAGTCCTATAAGAGAATGCAGGAAGGAACTGACTCAAAAGGAGTACATAATCCACATTAAATTAATGATAGAAAAATTAAAATTACAGAATAAGGCTCAGTTTTAGTCATATTAGTGAAGCAACATACATTTATTTTTTCCAAATGCATTTAGTAAAGCCACATAAAAACGAGAATGTAAGGGGTATACCTGCAAAGACCATACTTTGACTGATTTATCAAAGGAAGAGCTAAACAGATAACCACCTAAAACAGACGAAAAAATCATTCAGACTACAGCTCCTAAATTAACAAGAATTCATAATCTCATTTTTAGCTATTTGTGTAAAGCCTATCGAAAATACTAATAAGATTGAAGAGAGAGACAGCAAGGGTTAAAACCATAATCTAACCAAAATACTATTAAGAATTCATAATCTCCTTTTTAACTATCTGTGTAAAGTCTATCGAAGATACTATTAAGATTGAAGTGAGAGACAGAACCAAAATCTATTCAACTTAAGGTTCAAAAACTTCTTCCAAGGATTTGGTGCACCAGGCACCATTAGACGAGGGGGAAAGGGAGAGGAGCATTTCATATCAAGGAGTTCTGCAAAGGAGGAAACTATTGTTTTGGTGTAGCAAATGTACACCACACTCCACCTCGGCCAGGATGCTTATGTGGATAATTAATAATTGTGCGTATACTTCCCTTAGCAACTATGCAACATTGAATGCAGTTATGACAGAGGCCAGTAAATGACCATGATTAACAGGCCTTAGGCTTGAAAAGTTCCTAAATACAGAAGCTGTAACAAAGTATCAATGCTAAGAAGTTTTTCCATCATTTGGCTGGGAGAGATTCCTTTAATTTTCATTTGATTTCATGGAATTTTCCTTTGTTTACCATTACTCAGAGTTGAAACATTTTCCACCAACCAATTGGGCTTCGATCCTTGAGATCAAGAAAGATGGCACAAATAACAAAGATAGATTGAACTCTGGTTTCAGCAGATATGTTGCAATCTCTTGCCATAAACTGAACAAGCATCTATGATAGATTTTCAGGTAGCACTAAAAAGCATTGAATTGAAACAGAATATTTTAAGGACAGAGACGAAATATGTTGTACCTGCAACAGCTAATCCCGTAACACAATCAAGATGGCCTAGCAAATCTTTAGATTTAATGCCTCCCTTACTGAGACCATTAACCAAATTTTCTTCACCAGTGGTTTCATTTTCTTGTGACTCGCCTTTCTTCTGTGTTTCAGTTATTTCTGTGGACAAGAGACACAACTTTCCAACAACCAAACATCGACCTTCCCCATTATAACTTGCTACATCCAATTTGACCATTTTATCTAACGGGGGTGTAATAACCAGCTCCCTAACAAATTTCCACACATCTGTCACAAGTGAACGGTTCTCTGGACCAAAATCCAAACATTTGCATATAATCTGTTGCAAAGGCACATATTCTGAACCAAATTTAGTTCCCAAAAAAGAGCTCACTTTCTCCGTCAAACTTGTGTGAACACTTGAACAATCCAATCCATTAACTTCAGTTCCTTTGACTATAATATGACACACAGAATCAACCAACTCTTCGCTTAAAACATCCCCAATGAGAATCCTAAGCAAAATACACCCTAACAACCAAACATCTGAGCTATATCTCACCAAATATTTTGAGCTAGCACACTCTACTTTCATACCATATTGCTTCAACTGCTGAAACAACACCTCAGGGCTAACAAACACATCCCTCTTAAACAAATCTTTTAACAACAGACAAATTTCTGCATCACCCATCTTTTTCCCACTAGAAGCAACCTTTCCAACCGCTTTGTGAACTCCCCTTCCACTGGATAACACCTCACTCAAATCAAGATATACATGCCCAAAATCATCAAATTGAAAGCAAGACAAGCCTAAACAACCAGCAATCAACCCTTCTTTATGCAAAGCAATAACTGCCTCACATATTTCCATGCCTACCATTGCAAAATTAAAGAAACCATCTTTTTCAAAACCACCAAAGATTTTTTCCAGAAAGTTCACATACTTTTGCTTCTCAGTCACTAAATACAAAATCCCATCTCCATGATCACCCCATAAACCCAAAACCCTACAAATTCTACCACTTTGTTTATTAAAAGCTCTTAAAACTAAACCCAATTCATATCTTTCCTCCTCTTTCATTTCACTCAAACAATCCATAGCTCTCATAATATAGCCAGCTTTAAAACCAGAACCATCCTCGTCACCATTTGAAAAGGATCCAAGCCTCAAAAGACTCACTTTTTGTCTGTCAACGGCGTCGTTGGGGAGAACGTAGTTCCTCCAATTGGAGTAAAACTCGTCTGACCAAGAGCGAGGAAGGAAAGGTACACGGGAGCCATTTGTTGACTTGTTGACGGGTTTTCTGGGATACCCAGAGCCGGGAATGAGCCTGAGGAGGTCGATGTTTTTGGGGAGAGCCATGGGCCCCTCTGGAGGGTACTTGACGAGTA
Source organism: Microcos paniculata (assembly GCA_030664755.1). Lineage (NCBI taxonomy): Eukaryota > Viridiplantae > Streptophyta > Magnoliopsida > Malvales > Malvaceae > Microcos > Microcos paniculata. The sequence goes on from CP131461.1 coordinate 24,560,035, forward strand.
CCGTACACGCGGGGCAGCGGATTGCTCCCGGGAACTTCTGAGGGAGGTTCACAAGGCATGACTCGCACAACGTGTGGCCACAAGCGATCACCCGCGGTATTGCACACGCGCCGTCGTACGGTTGCAAGCACACCGGACACTCAGGTTCCTCCTGCGACTCCATCACTCGACCAGTCCCGGAAAAGAAAGAAGCTTCGTCCTTTTAAACGTTGCGCCTTCAATACGCAGCGTTTCACTTTGACTGACCAAAACGCCTTATCTGACATTTTTACCCCTGTATGTTTCAGTTAATACCAACATTACGCTTCTCTTCCGTAGTTGGTTTTAACTTGCATCTTTACTCCCCAGATTTCGTCTTTCTCTGAGATTTTGACGCATTTGCAGAGGAAGAGAGATCGGGCGTAGCTAGGGTTTAAAAGGTACGGCCTTTAATTTGGAAATTTCCTTTGATATATTTGATCAGCATTTCTTCACTTATTCTATTAGACTGTGATTCTGTGAAGCTAATTTCCAATTTAACGAGATCCATCCAAAATGTGGACAAATATAAGATTATCATTCAACTAGGGTTTATCTAAATCTTAAATTTCAATTTTTTAATATTTCTAGATTGTGAATTATTTCCTGAGATTGTTTCTGAAGCTTTTCTTTTTTGGTATGCAAGGAGAAGGGCCATGGCAGGATCAGGGAGCTCGATGCTGTATTCATTTCTTCTATTCACTGTCATTCTCTCGCTCCAAGAGATGTATAGAGGGAAGTTAGCGTCTTCGGAGCTGTTTACGATACTCGGAGGATTCACCAGCTCCCTCTTGTTTCTTGTGTCACTAACAGTGAGTCCTAAAGGGCCTGGATCAACTCCTTTTCTTATTAATTATGAACCTGAAATGTAACCTGCTGTTTTATGTTCTGAGTTATGGATTTAGTGTGATTATATGATGTATTTTTCAATTTTTGTAGACTCCAACTGCTTACAACCTGAGCTATGAAAGCCGAATAGAATTCCATTTTGTGACATATGTAACTTGATTTAGCATCACAAATTTATAATTTTTATTTGCTTGCCTTTTGTTCTTTCAGTTCATTGGGAATTTCCAGGAAGCATGTGGGATGAGGACTGGTTGGGGTGCTGGTGAGTATACGGAGGTTCTTTTTCTGAAAAAAGAAAAAAAAGGGAATTGTTTGCCTCTTTAATTTTTTTATGATGAGATGTTATGGATGAAGGTCATTAGAATGAATCTTTTTAACCTTATGCAAGCGTTGATGCTCAGCTTTTGCGATGGGCATGTATGAGCCACCATAATAAACAATATGCATGCATTGTAGTTATGCATTCACATTTCATGAGGTTGAATACTGAAATTAAACAGTATAAGCTCTAGAATGTTTAATATGCAATGACTGCTGAAGCTCATTAAAACCTGGTATTAAGCATTTAATTTTCTATTAATCAGGTAAAGTCTTTTCATGGAAAATGTATTTTGAGGACCTATGTACAACAAGCACTTTCTCTCTGTCCTTGTGTATTTTATGATGTACTGGGTTCTCTGCAACAGCCTACAAGTATTGTTGTCTTATAAAGAACTTGACTCCAGTTCCTCTGATTGTTTTCTTTTTTGCAGTCATATTGGCAGAAGCGGTTGCACTGATTGCTGCCAGCACTGTTCACCGAGTTTGTATTACAACATGGTAAGTTTAAGATGTTACTTATTATTTGCAATTTATTGCTAGTTACTACCATGTATGCTTCATGAGAAATTTCTTTTAGTCCATCAACAGCATGGTTATATTGAACATACTTAACTAGGTCCACTTATAATTTAAGAAGCAACTAAATGTCCGATGGAAACTGCCAAACTGGTAGCTGCTATTGAAATATGTCTCTTATGGACTCTTGATGGAGCTGTGGTGATGGAATTGAAGCTTAGACCTGCATTTGGACAAACTTTAGGCTTTTAGCTATATACACTGACAAATACTTGGGGAAGAAGATGATTCATAAATAAGTTTGTTTTTATGTGTGGCCAGAAAATAAGTCTGTTCTATGCTGTGGAAAGGATGGCCAATTTGAGCATAGAAACCTAAATTGTTTAGAAATGTAAACCATTTGCAGCTTGCTAGCTTTCAGTTTGTGAAAGAAATTTTACTAATAATGTGGATTAATCTGTAACTAATGGCAAATCAGCATTGTGTTATACAAATATACATACTGATGATTGATTTCTTATTTTTGTGCTCAATGCAGTTTCTTGTTCTCAGCTGGATTGCTTTATGAGATCAACAAGATTTCAGGAGTGGCACTTTCTAAAAGTGAATCGAAAACAAAGAGGCACTGAGTTGAAATATTATTCCTTTTCACCATAACTTATAATATTTGATTAGAATGTTACCCTTTTTTGTGCTATAAGGACAGGATGTAATCAATAGTCATCAGTGATGAGAATTTAGAATCTTGCAGACATTACTGCCGGTCACCCGAGGACTTATACATGGGTAATGGGACAAAAGTTTTTCTCCCACTCCCTCTCACCCTTTATTTCCTTTGAATGGAGAATTTGTTTGAATTGTTTTTGTTTTCTTTGCCCATTTTGCTTTGCTGCCATTGCTAGCTAAATTAGTTGTGCTCAAGTATTATTGTAACGAATTTCATGAAAATGAGGTATTAGTCGAATCCCTGTTTGTATGCGAGCAAGCAGAATTCATGTTCTTTCTGGCATGGTGATGTTGAGTTGGGATGAAGAACTTAAAAGGCTGGAGGTTTAGGTTGATAATCAGTGCGGTTTAGCTTATATTAACTTGCATGGTCTACTAGTTGTTGTTTTAGCTTCAAATTATGCAACTGTTACTGAAAAGGAGCAAGTAAAGTGACTAGGGGTTTGAGATTTAAAAGAAAGATGGCTTTGAAAATGAAGAAAAGAATAAAAGGAAAAGCCAACATTAGACTTATAGAAAGATCTCGATGCCATTGAAGATTATCTTAAAGAAAGCTCATATAAGCAGCCTGCATCAAGAATCATAAATGTTCCACAAACTTTGTCCTGAAGTCTCTAGACTCGAGAACTAATCAAGAAAGGCATATACGAATGTTTTTTTTAGCCTAGCTAACTGCCTCTAACAAGTTAAGCATTGATTCTTTTAATATTCATAACACAAGAACAGATTAAATGCTTTCACCAAAATGGACAAGAACCCATTGGCCTCCAGAGAGCCGAATTTGCACGCAACATCACATGATATCCACAAGAATGCCCAAAATGCCAAATGATCAATTACAATCCTCTTCTTCCATTTTCATCAATTACTATAGAGTATAGACAAGGATCGAGCTAAACTTGTCTGCTACTCCTCTAGCTGGCCAATTACAATCCTCTTCTTCCATTTTCATCAGTTGCTACAGAGTATAGACGAGGATCGAGCTAAACTTATATGCTACTCCTCTAGCTGGCTATTACATAATGCTCCATATGTAATATGTTCTCCGCTTTCTAAAACAGAACATCAGAGGTGTCTAGAACAATCTGCTCCATTAAACAATAGAGATTTCATTTCTTTGACCTTCATATAAATGTAAAGTGCAAACAGTTAAATAAGTAAATATAAGAGTTTCTAATGCTCATGTCCAATTGAAAAATCGGTAAGGTTAGGCATTGAAGCGCATGGGGAAAAAAAAACATTGGTGCTCAACTTATGCAAACTTTGAATGTTGTAGTAAATTCATCCATGAAAATATGTTCATACAATGAACGTTACCACACTGTCCTGCATTACATGTTAACAATGGCAAACATTAATTGAATTTGTAAACCATTCTTGTATCTGTTCCTTTCTTTTGATATCTGGATTCTGGAGTAGGATTCCTTCCCACATTCCTTGTGTCCTCTAATTAAAGAGGGAGATGCTGTTTGTCAAAACTCAAAAGGCAAGACTGAAATTTTTGAAAGAGAGTTGAAACAGAATGAAGTACACATGTTCTTTCTTTTACATCTGTCACGACCAATAAATATCACCATTTTAGATTAAAATCAAAGAGAGACAAGTTACCTGCACAAACTGATATGTACTCTTAATAACATGTGGTAATCAGGCATGGGAATTCCATATGCTCAGCATTACCAACAGCTGAAAAAGGAATAATTCTTCAGTCATACAAAGGATCCTTGATCAGGAGGTTCATTTTCTCCTGAAGAAATTTGAGTACATCTTCTCTCCCTTCTTTTATAAGCAATTGTCTTAACCTTCCAAATGTCAGACCCGGGGGCTGAATTCCCATTTCTAACATCTCTTCTAGTAGAACACAAGCCTTAGCAGCATTGCCCTCCTTACATAATCCATCTATGAGAACTGAAAATGTGTGCATGCTTGGGATAAACTGCTTCAACCTCATGTACTTCCAAACTTTGAATGCACTTTTCAAGTCATCTTTCTTACATAACATCTTTATCATTATTGTATATGTGTCTGAATCAGGATCACATTCTTTGATCATTCTGCGAAACACCTTAAAAGCTTCATCTGTCTCTCCATGACCTATCAAGCTGTTGAGAATGGTATTACAGGTCCTTGCATTTGGTGCCACACCCTTGGAATCCATCTCATTTAAGACCCTATAAACATTCTTTAATTTGTTTACTTTACAAAAGGCACCAATCAAGGCATTATACACAACCACATCTGCCTTGATTCCGTTTCTTTCCATCTCTAGGAATGCATCAACAGCATCTTCAATTCTATTTTCTATTCCATAAGTATGGACCAAGACACTATAAATAAAAGAAGTTGGCCTGCAACCATTAGATTCCATTTCCCTAACAATTCCAATAGCTTCATCCACCCTCCCTGCCTTGCAGAGAATGTCAACCATTATACCATAGGTCACAATATCAGGGTCACAACCCATATGAACCATTTCTCTGAAGATCTCCCTAGCCTTTGGCAAATTAGGTGCTCTACCCCATCCTTCAATCAAAATACTATAAGTTTTTGAGTCCGGCACAAATTGATCTTTCATTCTATCGAAAATCTCTTGTGCTTTTCTCACATTCTTGGACTTACACAAGGTACTTAATAAGCCATTGAATGCTGCTAAATTCGGTGGCACGCCATACTTCTCCATGATATTAAACGTATAAATAGCCTCCTCCACCTTCTGAACCCTAGCGTACCTTCTCATAATAATATAAAATGTTTCAACATTCAACATGCTCTTATTCCTCATTGTATTCACAAGATCCCACATGATCTGATACTGCCTAATCTTAGCCAAAGATTCTATCATGGTATGATAAGCCCTAACAGTATGCATATAATTCCGCTGCTTATCTGCCCATTCAAAAAACCTATAAGCCAACATACCAGCATTCTCAAACCGCTTAAGAACATCCTCTGCTACTTCTGGTGAAACCTTCAGCCCACTTTGATCAAGAGCCGTATTGAGCACCACTGGAGAAGAAGACATCATGATTTTACATATTTTTTTGCTTGTAACTGAAACATCCTTTGTTAGTTCACTTGAACAATATCTTCTCACCAATGTAATCCATCCCAAGAATAATTTGTCATGACAGTCGTAAACTTTAATCATCTTTTCCTTTAAAATCTTCAACTAAGAATGAGAATTCACCTAAACAACAAGATATAATATTTAAGCATTAAAATTTATGAACAACATCAATGCATATAAAAGTACTTGAATAAGCTAAAGTTCTTATCATAATCCAATTCTCAAATACCCAGATTGGAATTTCGACTTGTCTGGAAAAAGGTTAGTGAAAATCTGCAGCTATTCTTTTATGCAAAATTTATGCTTTGTACAACGTTGGCAGTGACTAAAACTAAATTAGCTGATACAGGAAGAAAGTTGGCAGTGATACCCTAATAATTATATATAGAGAGATGGAAACTTTTAAAATGAAAACAAGGAACCGGAAAACTAATTACCAAGGAGCAGCTCCATTAGATGGTCTTCGTCTTTGAGGAGGAGCTCATGGGGGAAAGAACGAGGGGAGTAAGGTTCACTGCAGACTCTGTTTGAGAAGGATAAAAGCAAAACGCACCGTGATCTAGGATTAAAACCGTAAAAGAGAGAAACGGTGCCGTAGGACTTGTGCTACCGGCTTGCCGCCAATGGCAACAATGTTCTTGTTTCTTTTTCATTTTTTATTTTTTTTAACTTTCTTATAAAAATCTTTATACATTGCCCCCAAAACAGCCATTATTTACTATAATACCCTGAAAAAGTCTAATCTAAGAATCACATGGCTTGACTCGTTGACCGTATTGAATTACCAGAGGCAGTTTCGTATGTTGTCAAAACTCAAAGCCCTGCTGAATTGAACTTCTTAAAAAAAAAAAAATCTTAATTGAATTCCTAAGAAACTCATGTCAGGTAAAATTAAAAATATTATATTTATGATCCAATGTTCAGCTTTGAAAATTTGTAATAGAAAGTTCATAAGGTGGCTACTTGTAGGCTTTGACTAACATACATTTAGCAAAGAATGAGGCTCCCTTACAGTATTGGTTGATCTATTTGACTAATGAGGCTCCCTCACAATATTAGTTGATCTATTTGACTAATCTGCTATTTTGGTATTTTTGGGTCTCTAAATATCTAACAGTAAAAAAGAAAGGCTCAAGAAAAAAATATATGGTGGTGTTGGTGGCTGGTGCAGAAGCTCTTCGCCACCAACCTATAGGCTAAGCTACAAGAACAGAATGAATCTATACAATGAACATGTTTCTTGAAGAATTGCTTGTTGATGTTGATGCAATACTTCTAGTACCCCCCAGAGATGGTTTATAAGATTCATGACCGAGGGGCACCGGCCTGTCTGGTAACTTGGGGATGTCAATATCTCCTTCTAGCATCTTCAGAGCGTCAGCCATTTTTGGCCTGAAAGCCACCATCACATGAGCACAAAGAATACCCACCCGGATAAACCTTTCCATCACCCCTTTTGGCCCTTCCTCTCTTATCGATTCGTCGATGATTTCTTGCACATTTCCAGATTTCGCAAGCTTCCAAGCCCAATCCGTGATCAGCAGGTAGGATGAATTTGATGTGTCAAGTACTTTCCTTCCACTCATAATTTCAAGAATCACAATTCCAAAGCTGTAAACGTCACTTTTCTCTGTTAATTGTCCATAGAGAGCGTATTCTGGTGCCAAATAACCATGTGTGCCGGCAACTCTGGTGGTGAGATGAGACTGGCCTTCCAAACTCTGCTTGGCTAATCCGAAATCGGCAACTTTTGCTTTCATTTCGGAGTCAAGAAGTATGTTGCTGGCCTTGACGTCTCGATGATAAATTGCTGGTTTGATCCCGTAGTGCAAGTAAGCTAGACCCTTGGCCACATCTAGAATTATATTCTTGCGTCGAGGCCAACTTAGTTTCTGCCTAGGAAAGTCATTGAATAAGTAATCACCGAGGTTGCCATTTGACATGAAATCATAAACGAGATATCTTCTTCTACCTTTTACCATGTCGCTTGTAACACAACAACCTCGGAGAGAAAGAAGATTCCTGTGCCTTATTTTGCTTATGATCTCGACTTCATTGGTGAACTCTTCATCGCCCTTTGAATCCAGATCAAGAATCTGTTTCACTGCCACCAAAGTACCATCTGCCAGAGTTCCTTTGTACACAACTCCATACGCACCTTGGCCTATCAAATTCTTCTCAGAAAATTGATTAGTGGCTTTTTCTAGCTCCAACAGACGAAACCATTTGGCACCTGAATTTGGTAACACGCTTGCTTTGAAAGAGTTGACAAATCTTCTATGGTGAGCGTTTCCCTTCTTCTTCTTATCCCATTTCCTGTACAAAATAACCACCGTACAAGCAAGCAAGACACCTACAAAAGCACCCAAGAAAGAAAAAACCAATTTGAGCAAGGTTTCGCTGTTCAATTTTTCCTTTGACGTCTTTGTTGGCGAGCTAGTTACTGGTAATCCAAGTATGCAATCCGCGGTGACAGGATCCTGTGGACCAAACTCATTGACCACACCAACAGCATACAGGACAATGAAATCAAAGCATTTTGTGCCATTCGGATCAAGATTCAATAATTTGGATAAAACCTGCGGGGCAGCTTCGATACAAGGTCTGCACTTTAGCCCTGTTAAATCACCTTTGCAAGCGGTATCTAAGACAGTTTCAGGACCAACCTTTTCAACCCAATCTTGGATTGTTATAATCCCTGCACAACTGGAAGTGTTGCTGACAAACTGGGTGGAGTTCTGTATGCAAGAAGTGACAAAAGACGGATGTATCGACAAGGCAGCAAGCTTGGTCTTAAAATCAGACAGACAAGAAGCTGCAGCCATTGGGTTTGGTAACTGAAAATTTGAGGTTTCCTTAAGGTGCTTAGCAGTTCCTATGCCGAAGAGACTGTAGAGTGCTTGGCAGCACTGCGTCCCATTAGGGTCGAGACATGCGGACTTGTCCCAAGGGAAGGTTTCTACATAACCGAAATCGATTGGGCATGAAGAACTGTTTGAATCAATGCAGGAACTGGAGGAGAAAAAGAGGAAGAGAAGGGAGAAGAAGAAAAGGGTTGTTCCCATTTTTGTCTAAAACAACGGTGTTGGGGCAAATCGGACCTGCTTTTATCTAAACAAAGGTTGGTTTATATTTTGAGCACTGAACTATCAATTCTGGCTGGCGCTGGTCAAAGTGCACGTTTTTGCCTTTGTCCTAGTTTAAGAGTTTGATACGTTGCTTTTGGTGGTCAAAGCACTCAAACTCAAGGTAAAAGATACACTATTAAGGTAGGGTTAGCCTGGTTGGTGAGATTCACACGAGTGCGTAGAAAGTACAAACACAATGCGACAGTGGAAAATCTAATCTGGAAGTCTTTTGTTTCTAGAAATTGACGACCATTTAGACTTTTGAGTACTTGGTTCACAGCTCATCACCCGGATCATCGAAACCGCAATAAAATTTTAGATGCTATTACAAAACGATCGGTTCAATGGAATTCATGCATCTCAACCTAAAGAGGTCTTGAGTTTGAAAATTGACAGCAGCATTCTCTTATAAATGTTATAAAATCGAATAAGCCTAGCAGCCTCACCTGGTCTAATGATAAGAAAGTTAAAGCAGCAGCATCAATCTCTTATAAATGTTATAAAATCGAATAAGCCTAGCAGCCTCACCTGGCCTAATGATAAGAAAGTTAAAGCAGCTCACCTTATGATAAAGGTTCGAATTAAATCCATGGATCTCTTAGATATTAAGATCTATGAATATTTACTTAGAAGAGAGAGAAAAAAAAAAGGAAGGAATATAAGCCTAAAGCCTAGAGGTTTTGAGTAAGTAAGCCATTTGATCCAATGCTCATATAGGCACCGATATTGGCTCATCAAGACAAAGAAATTATGATCAAAGTTAAAGAGATTTTGAAGGTACTTTTAGGTTGCAAATGACTTGTTAGTCTTTACTAAGAAACAAAAATAGAGTTAGGTCATTTATGCTTCCATTACGCAAAGGCCATAACACAATGTATAAATAAAGAAGAAAAGGTCTCTCAAATTTCAAGATTTAAAAAGATTGATTAAGTGACTGTTGTTGTACCTGAATTTGGAATTCTTTGATTGTTTATGAGACAGTCCACCTACCAGGAAAATTCCAACGGTGTCTTAATTCCAAAAAAAAAAAAAAAACAACAACAACACAAGGATGAGGTGAACTTCAATGCAGCCAGCTTTCATCAACAGTCACGGCGTGGTGGTTATTGGGTTGTGGTGCGAGATGACAAAGGTTTGTTAGCTGGGGCAATGGCATTCTCAGGCAAAGATGAATTGGTATGGGACCCAGAGATAACTGAGCTTTGGCGGCTTAAAGGCTATAGACTTTGCACGTGACTTGGGTCTTAGGAGAATTGTTCTAGGGGGAAATGCACTTGCTATTATCCACAACACAAGTTACAAAAGGTCAGTCGAGATATGTCCAGCGTGAGAGTTATCTTGGATGAGATCAGACCTTAACAATTACAAGGCAATTTTACATGGTGTAATTTCTCTCATGTTTACCGGGAAGGGAATATGGTGGCTCATTCTTTAGCAAAAAAGGGTCTGAAACAAGAGAAAACTAGTTTTTGGATTGGGGAATGTAATTATATTGAGTTTTCTTCATGTATCAACTGGTAATCAGTTTCATTAATTATTAAGTAAATGAATTTGGTTTTCAAAAAGGAAAAAAATGGAAAATAAGAAAACAAAACAGAAGTGTACACTTCATCCCCTGCAAGTGGGTAAAATAGTGTAGGACGTAGGGGTAAATTATCCAGATGGGTCCAGAAAGGACCTCAAACAAAAAAGAAAAAACCCTTGTTTCAAAGAGAAACGGGCTCGGCTTTTCCACTTTCATTACCATCCGTGATTAATGCGCAGTGCGTCGGTGACTTGCAATGTCAGCTAAAAGTAAAGGTTTGGGGCAAATACCAAGTCAAAGTTATGAAGTTTGGCAATTGTGAAGGTAAAACCTTTTAACTCCCCTTGGTTTCTTTCTTCTATCTATGCGAGTCCTAGGATTGTTGAGAGGAAAATCTTGTGGAAAAATCTTATCTCTATTGCAGAGAATATTTCCCTACCTTGGTTAGTCATAGACGATTTTAATGAGGTTTTGCAGGGTGTAGATAAAAAAGGGGGCGTCCCTGACTCTTTATATAGATCTAGACTTTTCCAAAATTGTTTGAATGCTTGTTCACTATCTCATCTAGGTTTTTGTGGTCCTCGTTTTACCTGGTCTAACAACTAAAGGGTTGTAAGCCTAATTCAAGTCAGAATTGATATAGCTTTTGTTAACACTAATTGGAGAACCCTATTCCCAAATGCTGTTGTTAACCACCTTTCTCGGATTCACTCGGATCATTGCCCCATTTTAGTCTGTTTGTCAATACAGGTCCATTTTTGTGGTCCTAAACCGTTTGGCTTAGTTTGGTACATGAAAAATTTCAAGGAAAGGAAAACACCTAAGAAAATTTGAAGGAAATGAAAATGAAAGGAGAAAATTCAAAATCTTTACTTTGTTTGGTGTATAGGAAAATATCAAGGAAAATAATAAGAAAAATATTTTTGTTAGTTCAGCAACAATTTGATGACTTTAAAATGGAAGTATGGAATACCCATAACTAGCATAGAAAATAACAATAGAGACTTTAAATCTAAAGTTATTCACAAAATCACATAGCCAATAAACCCAATAAAAGATCCACAATAAAAGCTACCGAGAAAGCCAAAATTGAAAAAGGAAAATATTAAAATTCATACAAGAAGAATATCCAGGTAGCAAAGTTCAACAAAAAAAAAACAGAGGAATAAAGAACTGAGCAGAGAGACAATCGATGGAGTTGGTGAAGTAGAAGCAAGTGGCAAAGAAGTTGCCGGTGAGGGGCTTCGCCTGTGAAGGTGGTTACTAGAGGTGGAAGTAAACTCATTTTGATTTGGTGGAGATGTGAAGGAACTAATGAGTCTCGTCGCAACCAGAGAAATAGAAGAAGAGAGGAAGCTGATATATTTTCCCCCGTTTTCCTCTCTTTTTTGTGAGGAAATTAGGGGAAATTTTCTATTCTATGTTTTCCCCTTAATTTTCTTTAATTTAATTTTCCCCCAAATTTTCTATAGCAACCAAACATCCTAATATAAAATCCAAGATTTTATTTTCTTTTCCTTACTATTTTCCCTAACACCAAACTAAGCCTTTAGATTCCAAAAAATGTGGTTTGACCATCCGGACTTTGATTCCTATATTGATAGATGTTGGAATTCTACAAATGGCAACTTAGCCCAGTCTTTTGCAGTTCTGAGGAATAGATCGAGTCACTGGAACAAACACCACTTTGGTAATATTTTCAAAAGAAAAAATAGGATCCTTGCTAGACTTAGGGGAACCGAGAAAGCCATTGTGGAAAGTCCTAATCAATTCTTGTTGGATTTAAGGAATTTTCTCATGGTTGAGTATAAGTTGATCCTTAAATATGAAAAGGACCTATGGGCTCTCAAATCCGGGGTAAGTTGGTTGATGGATGGTGAAAAGAACATTAGGTTTTTTCATGCTACCCCCATTGTTAAGAGGAATTACAATAAAATTCATGGTTTGCAAAATGACTAAGGGGAATGGAGTTCTGATGTCAACACTATGAAAGACTTAGTCAATAAGTACTTTCTCGACCTCTTTACTTCCTTTCATGGAAAAGAAAATCGGATAATCTTGGATAGCCCTACTATGATTTCTGCTCTTACTGATAGTTAGAGAGATTCATTCATCACCCCTCTTTCTGATTTGGAAATTCAAAAAACCATTTGGTCCTTCAAACCTTTCAAATCCCCTGGTCTGATGGCCTTCACCCTATTTTCTTCCAAAGGTGTTGGCCCATTCTCAAAGAGAAATTTTGTAACTCTATCAAAGAAGTTTTTTACTCTGCTTTTATGCCCCCTAAACTTAATGGAACCCTCATCTCACTGATTCCAAAGGTTCCAAATCCCTTAAGAATTGAACAGTTTAGACCAATCAGCTTATGCAACATGGCCTATAAAGTGGTGACAAGGATTTTAGTACAGAGGCTGCGACCATTTCTGAATAATATCATTTCTCCTTTCCAATCTAGTTTTGTGCCTGGGAGAATGGGGTTGGATAATGCCATTATTATGCAAAAACTAATTCACTCCTTCAATAAAAAGAAAGATAAAATGGGGTTCATGGCTATCAAGATAGATTTTGAGAAAGCCTATGATAGGCTTGAATGGGGATTTATTAGGAAAGCTTTACACTTTTTTAATTTCTCCCAAAAGTGGATTGACCTGATTCTAAGCTGTATTTCTTTATCTTAAATTAGTGTGCTCATCAATGGTTCCATGTTGGAATCTCTTCAACCTTCATGAGGCATTAGGCAGGGTGACCTTTTGTCACCATACATGTTCATCCTCTATATGGAACTCCTTAGTCTTAACATTGTAGAGGCCTGTATAATAAGGACTGGATGCCTGTTAGATTAACTCGAAAAGCAAGCAGCCCTACCTTTTCGCACTTAATCTTTGCAAATGACATTTTCTTATTTGGGAGAGCGGACAAGAAAACAGTAGAAACAATGAAATCTGTCTTATCTAACTTTTGTGTTCAATCTGGTCAAAAAGTGAATTGTGATAAGTCCAAGGTATTTTTTTTCTAGGAACTTGGCAGAGGATAAAAGATGTAAACTTGTTGACATTTTGGGAACTAAAGAGATTGACAACCTAGGAAAATATTTAGGCTTTCCTATCCACAGTCGAGTTAAGAGAGATGACTTTTTATTCATTATTGATAGGATGAAAGCAAAGTTGGCTGGTTGGAAAGCTAAGTTACTCTCTCCAGCAGGTAGAACCACCATTATAAAATCAGTTCTTGAGGCTATCCCAAGCTATGTTATGCAATGTAGAGTCCTCCCCTCTTCTATCTGGTCCGAAATCGATAGGATTTGTCATAATTTTGCTTAGGGTGACTCAAAGAGTTAAAAAAAATGCATCCTTTAAACTGGCGTGAAGTTACTAAATCAAAAAAGGATGGAGGGCTTGGTTTGACAGATGTAAAATCCCAAAATAGAGCTCATGCTAGCAAATTAGCTTGGAGGTTCTTGATGAATAAGGAGGCTTTATGGGTTAGATCTATCGAGGCTAAGTATGGTGACAATTAGGAAATAAATGTAGGAAAAGGGATCTGTAAATTGGAAATCCTTAAAGTGGGGATATGGACTTATGATAAAAGGGATGGGGTCTACGATGGCCAATGGATAAAAACCGTCATGCCCCGAACCCGAAGGCCCAGGACGAGACAACGCCACATACTCGTGAGGTGACTCACGAGCATGTAAGGCCAATAACAATTTCTACAATTTTCAAATAAAGCCTTCAATATTCTTTAAAACCAACTAACTTGTACACAATCTCAAACTCCATAAATCAAAATAAAATTTAAACACCAGGTTTAAAAATAAAAAAAAATCTAAAAGAAAATATCTAGCGCTCACACCCCACAATGCGATCCCAATGCTCATTCATCATCACCTGAAATCCAAAATAAATTGTATAATGAGCTCAAAAGCCCCAGTAAGTAGTAAGATCTAACTAGTCGAATCAAGTACAAGAAAACAATATTTTATGAAAACAAATCACAATTCTCATTTCAAACCTTCGATCAATAAACCACAATAAATTCACAATTTAAAATCGATACTCTTTAAAAAAAATCAATCAAATAACTTTTTATTTTGTTCTTTTCCGGCTGCCACAATCACAATCACGATCACAATCACGATCACAATCATAATCACAATCCGCTATTCCCGTTAATGGTATAGATCTCGAGTCTAGTCAACAGTTTAATCCTCAGAGGCTCGGGTCCACTATACAGCCATCCAAGAACATTAAAACACTTTTTCACAATCTTAAATCAATTTCATAATACCTTAAATTTAAAACATTTACATTTGTATACTTGATCCAATTTTAAAGAAAACAACACTTGTACAAAACAATTGAAATCAAATCAATTGAAACCAACAATCATTGTAGATAAATCAATTTATCAAACATTTAACAATTTGTAAAACAATTGTAAAAACATACATTTTTAAAACAATCAGAAAGGTCCGACCACTTACCTGGTTAGCAAAATGCACAATCACACTTCTACAATGCATACGATCAAGTCTAATATTATAATTACCAATTAGAAATCACACATCATCAAATAATACAATGCATGCCCATTCTACCCTCCAATAAGGCCTAAATATCATTAGGGAGTTGCTGGAATCTTCTTAAAATATTTAGAAATCAATTTTCACCATTTTCTCTAGTTGGAAAATATTTCGAAAACACAAAACTATCATTTTCAAAGAGTGAATTTCAATTTAAATAAATAATATTAATAATGGTAATAAAACATAATTTCTGTAAAAATATCAACACCAAATCTTTTATAAATTATCCACACTCTCCTTACACTTTTAATTAAGAAAATTATTTATGAAAATTATTTTGTACTTTCAAAACATCTTGAAAAATCTCATAAATCAGAAATTTTTTTTGAAGCAAATATCCAAAAATTGGTGGCCAAAAGACCTAGGGGTAAACCACACTTTCCAAATCAAAATCTGTTCGAGAGTGGGCAAGCAGTTTTACTGTTCATCATCTTCATGAACAAATCTAGAAATTCCAGATTCGTCCTACCAACTAGCCAACTTTGAGGCTTCGGTTCTCTCTCCACAAAACTCCTATGAAGGTATGGTCGGCACCTATGGAAAGGTCTCATTTCCTGCTACACGTTGGTCATAAGCTCGACCTCTAGAGGCCTCTGGTTTACTAGATTTCAGCAAGGAAAGGTGGGCTATTGATCACAGATTCAAACATAGGGTTCATAACTTCAAAACACCATAACTTTCAAACCACACAACGAAATTGAGTGATTCAAAATCCCACGGACTCGTCGTGGCTAGAGGAATCCATTGATGCCAATATGATGGCCGGAGGCTCGCTGATCAGTGGTCGGTGGCCGAACTTCTCTCTCTAACTCTACCTAAAACCATTCCCTAACATGCAATAATGGTGGAAACTTAGAATACTAACCTTTAAACACCTAAGAATGGTGAAAAATAGTAGAAATCAATCCTTAGTAGCTCTAGGACGTTCTTCCTCTTCTTGTCAATTCTCTAACCCTTAAATCAACAAGAAAAAGTTGTATTTATACCTATGTTTAAGGGTTTTTAACTAGTTAATTGGGCCAAAATTAAAACAACTTATTTTAACTACCATTTAGGCCAAAAAATCTAATAACTAATGGGCTGGGGTTTCACAAAAACACCAGTTTTTGGTTCGATAATTGGACAGGCATGGGGAGACTACGAGATTGGGTTTCGGGTCCTCTTTTGCTAGGGGATGAATCCCTTACTGTTCATTTTTTTTTCTGAATGATTTTTCCTATTCGTTTGAACTTCCACAGGCACTTCTTTATGCCATCAAAGTTGTTCCCTTTCAAATCGTTAATGAGGAAGTAGACTCTTGGTATTGGAATGCCTCTAATAATGGTGTTTTCTCTCTCAAGTTAGCTTATGCCTTGGAAAGAGTTGACCCTTCTAGTCCTAATGACTGGTTGTGGATATGGAAAATTAAAGCTCTCCTAAAACTCCAATTCTTTGTATGGAAATGCCTCCGTTTAATCTTGCCTATTAGGGGTTTTCTCTGTATGAAAGGCCTTGAAATCCAATCTTGTTGTCCTCTTTGTCGTGAAGATTTCGAAGACGTAAAACATCTGCTTAGATTCTATCCTATCTCCTCTGATATTTGGTCTAGGAGTGGAGTTCCTACTGGTTTTCAAGGACCTTTTTCTGACTGGTTCAAACATATTTTGTCCCTTAAATCTTTTCCCAACCTTCATAGGATTCCCCTTGGTCTCTTAGCCTTACACATCTGTTGGGAGTTATGGTTATTGAAAAATGCATCTGTTTTTAATTCTGTTTACAACTTTAATCATATCATTCCTAATGCTTTCTCTAAAGCTTGCGAGTTTTTCGCTTTGAATTCTAATTTTAATAGAGACCATCTTCCTACTTTCACCCCGGTTAAATGGTCTAAACCAGACTTAGGTTGGTTTAAGTTAAATACAAATGGGTCTTCTTTTGGAAACCCAAGTATAGCAGGGGCTGGCTGTGTGATTAGGGATGATTATGGTAATTAGGTTGCTGCTCTAACTTTCAAGCTGAATGTTGGGCTCTTAGAGATGGACTTATCCTTGCACTTCAATTCCAGATCACACATATTAAAGTAGAGTTGGATGCTACTAGTGTTATTACTGCTATTTCAAGTGATAATTGCACTAATCCTGTCTGTCAACCATTATTGAATGATTGCAGGTGGCTCCTTAATCAGTTTGTGTCCAAGAGGATCGTGCATGTTTTTAGGGAAGCCAATATATGTGCTGATGCACTTGCTAGATTAGGTAGCTCAACTACTTTTTGTTGTAATAATGAGGCTAGCTTCTTTTTATTCATGGAGCCTCAGGTCTGTGTTAAAGACCTGCTAAACTATGATAAAGTAAGATATGCTGTCTTCAGAACTATTTATTAATCAGTAATGTTACATGATTTTTACCAAAGAAAAAAAGAAGTTTGGCCTTCTGCTCAATTATTTGAGCACCCCATTTGAAGTTATTGGCAAATTCTATCTAAGCTAGCATAAGCTATGACACTTTGGCCCACACTTATCAAAACATTGGTCAAATAATTCCACATTTCTCATTCCCTAAAAAAGGTAAGATTTATTTAATATATCCTTCCAAATTACTACTACTAGTCTACTACATTAGGAAAATCAAACGAAAGGTACAAAGTTTTACTTTACTAATTATTTGGTCGAGGCTGTGATGTTTCATTTCATGAGAAAGCCTTCAAATGGCATCTTTGATTTTTGAGCAATAACCAGTCCTCAAATCCTGGGCCCCATCCAACAGCATGACTCATCCGTACTTTGAAAAATGCCTAACAAATGGCAGCAACTGAGTTTTCAGATCATTACTTGGCACATATCCACCATTGTCTGCTGTCGTATGAGAAGCGGATAGCCCAACAAAGAAACTTGTTGCATTGATAGAGGACATCCATTGGCTCCATGAATGCCTGAAAGCTCTGGGATTGCTGGCGCCAAACTGATATCTTGGATTGTTATAGAATTGGACCCAAACATAGTCGAATAACCCTGTATTAAGTGCACGTTTGAGCCATTGGTCAAAAAAAGGGCATTGCGGCGCCACTGTCAAGTACACTTTCTTTTTTCCTCATTGGGGGAGCTCGGTTAATCTTCTGGCGAGTGCAGCACAGTGAAGTTCCCCTTTCTCGATGTCAAAATCTATTCCATCCAAAACAGCATCCCTGAGCGGTCGGGAGTTTGACTTTCCTCTGAGAAAATGGTTCCACGAATACTCAGCAACATTCCTAGCATCGTCGGCTGATGATAAGGAGTAGTGGCTATGAGCACCCCCAATGGAGAGCATGACCTTAATGCCTCGATTTTGGCAATTTCTAATGTCTATGCTCACTCTTTGGTAATCATTGAACGCCGATTCACAGTAACCAGCTAAGTTGATTACAGGAGTACAGCCATTGCCGAAGGATGAGAAAAATGCTATGTTTATGATCTTATATTTTCCTGAATTACATGTGGCCATGAGGGTGCCTTCTTTCTCACCTTGGCCCCAATAAACTACTAGATGCCTAGTCTCTGATGATTTGAAAGAAGAAGCGAGCAGAATATTGAAAAGGAGGAGAATAACATGTTTTGAACAAAGTTTGGTTTCCATTGTTAAGCCAAAGTTGAGCTTCTATGTAGCTTGAAAGCTTGGATCAACCATTTATAAAGAGGGCAAGTCAACAATAGGAGATAATTTTCCTTTACTAGTCAACATTTTCCACACAGGTAGATCATGATGCCACAAGAACAAACAAAAATGTAGCAACATTACCCTTTGATTGATCTTAGGATTTTGCCCGTTTATGGTTTATTATGGTAAAAAATTTGTCATAGAATATGCGAAATAACTCGAGCCTTAAAAACTCGCCTCTAATAAAGTTGTCAATTGATCCTGGCCCTGATAAAGAATCTAATTCTTCACTCCCATGGGGAGAGGGTCGGAGATTAATTTTGGGAATGGGAACGGGGAAAGATTTTTATTCCCTGTTGGGGTTGAGGACGAGGATTGAGAATACCTTTCCCACCCCGTACCCAGGGCAAATTTAGGAGGGGCAGGCATGGGCCCTGGCCCCCACAAAAATTTATAATTTCTTGAAGGGCTATATAGATTTTCAGTTTTAGCCCTCTAAAAAATCCAAAATATTTTGCCTTCAGTTTTGACTTATATAAGCTTTTATATATTCCCCCCCCCCCCCATGCGGCCTCGCCTCCAAGATTTTCCTTAGCTCCGCCTCTACCTAGCCCGTCCCCAAAACTATATATTATTAATATTATATATATTATATTGTGTTTAATTATAGAACTTTAAGGGAAAATTGAACAAAAAAAATGTAATTGTATACATATAATGTTTATTCATAATATTTGTAAAATAATATTATATTAATTTAGTTACACTAGTTACCATGTCACGTGCATCGCACATAAATACAGTACGTTATAAATAATAACAAAAAATTATAAAAAATAAATTATATTAAAGTAGATGATAAGTAGACTATACAGTAAGCTTTAAATTAAATTACATGAAATTAGATGATAGTTAAATTATTTTCTTCAATATAATATAATAATAAGTTGATTATGATAAAAAAAATTGTAAATACTATCATAATTTAATAAATATATAAAAAATATTTAGTAAAAGATGAATGAAAAGTTTTAATTTGACTCAATAATATCAATGATATTTCTAAAGTATGTAGAAAGAAAAGGATATTTTAGAACATTAAAAAGTTTTACAAATATTCGTACTTATATATACATACATATACATATACATATATATATATATATTATATTATAGATATAAAATATATATTATATTTGTTCATTTTAATTATGGTTTATGAGCTTCCATGGATTTTATTTACTTAATTTTTGCAAAATATACTTGATCTTGTTGTGTATATTCTATTGTAATATTTTAATCATTTTAAACTTGTATTTATTAAATATTTATCTAATAAAACTTAGAAAATATATTCCTAGAAATGTACTAATCATATAATATTTTTATATATAACTCGAGAAATAGGGATCTTCCGTCCCCGCGGTTTCCTATGGAGTAGGGGACCGGAAAAAATCCCTCCCCTAGTTTAAGTTTGGGATCGGGATCAGGGATGGGTGTTTAAATCATGATCGAGGAAGGGGAATGTATCCTCCCGCATAATCTTCACCCCGTTGACATCCTTACCCCCTAAATTTTCTTCACCTAACGAAATTAATACATGTTGGTACTATAGTTTTTTTTTTTGGTGAGAACACATGTTGGTATATAGTCGAAAAATCTACTTCACTCCCATATATGTGCATTCATAGTATGTTGCTCACTTACATTTTCAAACAAAATAAACCCACCAATAAATTGATATAAGAAAAACATAGTACTATAGTAAACTTCATAGGGATTAACTTATAGAGTAAAAATCAACAAGAGTGGGTTAAGGTGGAAACAAATATCGACCTCAGCCTCAATAAGGGTGAGAATTTAAGTTTGATTCCTCGAAAGTGCGTTTGTTAGAAGGCTTACTGGCCTAGTTTGGCATATCATATCACTATGAGTTAGTTTGACATTATGGTTGTAGTTTGGGGAAGCTTGGTTGGAAAAAAGTGCTTTTGGAAAGTACTTTTTAAAATTACAGTGAAAAAGTACAGTTGAGATTTTTCAATATTTGGCATTATTGTAAACAAAAAATGTGTTTTTAACTTAATACTCAAAAACCATTTTCAAGCACAAAAGCACCTAAATATTGGCGTTCAAATGGGCTGATTATTGCTGTTAAAATTAGCTTTTTGATACAAACAAAAAATTGTTTAACATTACATTTGAGATGAAAAAGCTTTTTGACACCAAAAATGCAATGGCAAACCGGCTCAAAGGTACTTTGAAGTTGATCCAACACTTATATAGGCACCGATATTGGCTCATCAAGACAAAGAAATTATACTCAAATAGATTTTTATGGTACTTTTAGCTTGCAAATTGCTGAGAATCCCTCTTAACAAGTGCACTTGCTAAGAATTAAACTTGTATTCTCACCTTTATTAAAAGGTAAAAGTCACCATTACCTCAACAACACTTATCAGTAATATCAGATATCATCATTCTTTTTTTTTTTAACCAATGGTATCTCTAAGCTTTTAATCCAAGACTAATCATTTTCGAGTCGAGTTGACCCACTATAGAGGTCAACTCTCCCAACAATGATTTTCTTTATTCATAAGATTCTAATTTGATTTCTTACTTAAAATCAATGAATAAAAAACCGAACCGATTGGCCATCCGGTTCGTGATTTAACCGGTCCAACTGGTTCAATCGATTCGATTAAATAAATAATTTAATTTTATTAATTTCTTTAAATATTTCAAAAAAATTGAAAAACAAGAAAAAATTCCTTAAAAAATAAGAAAAAGTAAAAAATATCAATTAAAAAACATTAAACCGATTCAACCGGTCACTGGTCCAATCGGTTTAAAAGCAGTCCAATAGAAATCTGGTTTTATGACCTTGAATGGACCAGACTTGTGGTCGGTACTTGGTTTAACCGGTTGAACCGACCGATCTGGTCCGATTTTTTATTCCATGAAAATGAATAAGTGTCAAACTACTTAAATCAACCAATTGTTATTTATATCATCATTCTTTAACTCTATTTGAATTTGACCTGACTCTGATATAGGTACCTATAACGCCTAGTCCTACAATGGCCTAGTCTGGAGCTGTACACTTAGGTAATGACAGTTTCCACACTTAGTATGTATGTCAAGGTATTCTTAGTAACAATAAGAACAACTTTTACCTAATGAAATTCTTCCCATTTTGAAGAATTAGCCCTCCAAACACCTAATGCAAATTTTGACCTAGGAAGTAAAAGTCAACTTTTTGTATTATTTTTCAAAGATTTCATATACTTCACTGAGGGCGTAAATGACTTTTCAAACTATTCAATTATCTTCTTTAGTGTGCCTTAGAGTATTCGAAGCTATCATAGTATTTTTCTGAACATCCTTGTTGAAGGAAAATATTGCAGAAGGAAACATTGCAATACTTGAGAACTACCTAGTTGCTGTTTAAAGATCTAAAGTGCAATTACGATTTTACCCTTAAGAAGCATTGAAAGGTATTTTAACGTCATAGGTTGTACACCTTTAACGTGTTGTGATACCCACTCTGCGAATTTTATTTTATCAAATAGCGCCATACATTTCATAATACAGAGTACGGAGAATATTATGGTGTAAAATGGATAATTAGGAATTTCGGTGAAAATGCGGGAGAAGTTTGAACTAGTATAGCTTACAAATGGTAAGGAGTTTGGAAATTCCGTGACGCGTGGAATAATTCGACAAGGCTTGAAAAATAATTTGGAACAGTGTATAAGGTTTTGGACTGATCGGGGACATAAGTGGAATTTTAAAATTTTACGGGTGTAAAATCTTCCATGGGGACAAAATGGTAATTTTGCTAAAAGATTTTTTCTTGTCATGTGCATGGCACATGACAAGGATATATATATATATATATATATGGTGATGGCCGGCCATTCTCTTGAAATTTCTTCCATTTTCTCCATTTTTCTCCATTTCCACCAAAATTATTCCTACCCTAATTTCTTCTAGTTTAATCCGTTAAACCCCTACAAGTTTATCGTCAAATTGAAGCTCTCAACAAGCCCATCAATAGGCC
This sequence comes from Microcos paniculata, assembly GCA_030664755.1. NCBI lineage: Eukaryota > Viridiplantae > Streptophyta > Magnoliopsida > Malvales > Malvaceae > Microcos > Microcos paniculata. Next base: position 24,582,441 of record CP131461.1, read on the forward strand.
TCTATCAATTTTGAAGAATTTGAGCTTGGTTGAAAGTAATTTGAAAAAGAAGAATTAGGGTTTATATTGGAGTCGAAAAAATCATAAGGGGGCGAGCTTTCTTTCAAAGACAACTAGCATGAGGAATAGTGGGAGTGTAGACCCTCCCCAAATCTGTGAGTGGGACTTTACGACCTAAATAAATGTTTTGCTATTTGAATTGTTTTTTTATAAATGCAATAGTTTGATTCCTTGAATTTCAATTGATTTATGATGGTTGTTTATGGTCTTGATATAGATTGCTTTACAAGTTGAAATTTGTTTTCAAAAATAAAAAAGACTTGATTTTCCAAACATTAAATCTGTATATGAAATTTGATGTCTATTTATAAACCTTGAATTTTGATGATCTTGAAGTGAATCAATTTACTTTGTGACATTTGAAATCAAATGTTCATATGTATGATAAATGTGGTTGAGATTGTTGCGATTGAGTTGGTTTCAATGATAGGCCAGTTGGCCAAATGGCATACAATTGAATTATACTGGTTACATTATGATTATGGTAGATGAGATGTTGGTCACTGCAGTGCCGCCTCTCACGGTCTGACGTTGTGGAGGCGGCGTGAGTATGCTTTCATTCCCACTTAGGGTAGATAGTATAAGGGTTTTTGCGCACACTGAGATAGTGATTATGTGACCCCAGTGGGAATACTATACACAGAGCCACGTACCACCTATGGTGAAGGCCCATGCCAACACCGAGTAGAGGGCTTTTAATCTCTTAAATAAAGAAATTAAAGAAAAACCTCGGCAGGCTTAGATCTCATCTTGGTTGGGTGAGGTTTAAGCAATGTGTTTTGGCGAGTTCTTTAAAATCCTCAAGTTAAATTTTCTAGTGAAAGTTTATAAAATATAGGAAGTGAAACTTTATGCCCAAAAAGGTTTTCTTAGATTTATCAAAATTACATAAAAAATTTATCTTATAATGAAATCGTATGATTTCAAAATTGTTTATGGTCTTGTCTCACTCACTGGGTATAGAAAATATACTTATCCTATTTTTTCTTAAAAATGAATTTCTCAGGATAATTAATCGTGTGAAAAGGGTAAACCGCTAAGTGTCAAGACTCAACTCCGAACCTTCCATAGTAAGTCTATATGACTTATGTGTGTTAACTACTGGATCCACTGGCATAATTTGACTACGATTAAATTGTTATTTAGACTTAAAGGACTATTTTTATTTAAATTTGGACTGCATAAATGTTTTAAAAATCTTATTTTTCATTTGGCATGACAAACTAAAATTGATTTGCTAAATGGGTTCAAGATGCTATAAGCCTTGCGAGCTTCGAATTGTGGGTGAAGCGCGCCTCTCACAATTCGTGGCACGCAACAGTTGTCACATTCTCAACCTTCAGATCATGGTGTGACAGTACCGATATTGGGCAACGGACTCAAGGTTATCTAATATAATTATCTAGTATTTATCTAATCTAACTTCTAACTTAACTATATATAAAGCCAAGCCCGAAAGGGGGCCTTTCCTCTCTCTCTCTTTTGGGAGTTAAAATAAAGGAGGCCTCTCCTTGATTCTAGGGAGATTAGCCATTAGGAATGTCGAAACGTCTAAAAAGTCGTCCGACGGGAAAATTAAAGAAATAAAAAGATTTTGAAAACAAGAAAAGGATTTAAAAGGAGTTGCCACTAACCATTTGGTTTAGGTAGGTTAGCCACCTATTTTGACTCCGTTTGACCTAACATAATCTAGAAAGATTACCTTAGGTTAAACAAATATTGGTCCACGAAAATAAGTTTTGGGTTCGGGAGTCGGTTACGCTCGAGGAATGATTAGCACCCCCGAAGCGCCCGAAAATCGGTACCATAAAACCTTATGAAAATTCGTTTTAGGGTTAATAACAAAATGTTTCTTTTGAACTGAAATAAAATAAAATAAACTAAAATAAAGAATCTACAAATGTTAGAGTAGAACTCCTTTTGATATGGGTTAGTTCACCCTTTAAAAAAATTCAATTTAATGAGATTCGTGAAAAAAAAAATAAAAAATAAAAAAATAAAAATAAAAGGAAGGTCTCAACGTTGAATAACCGAATTGAGAACTTTCCAAAAACAAGCTTTAAAATCAAAGATTAAAAATTCATAATTTGTTAAAGAAAAAATTGAGTTTTAAACAAAATTGGATTGAATTTGGAAAGACTCCAATTGTTAATGACTGAATTGAAATCTTTCAAAAAAAACATTTTTTTGGATTTTTGAAATTAATGTCGAAATCATTAAATTCCTTTTATTGATAGACAAATTTTGATTAAAGGTAAGATTTTTTTTAAAAAAAAATTTAATTAGAAAGACTCCAATGTAAAGGTCTAATTGAAATCTTTCAAAACATTTTTTTTTGGTTTTTGAAAATAATGTTGGAATAATTAAATTCTTTTTATTTTTGGATCTCATTTTTAAAACTTTGATTAAAGAAATTGACCAAAGTTTAATTTTTTTTATAAGAAAACCTCAACTATTGATTAAGTTTGAGATTTTCCTAAAAACCATTTTTAGATTTTTAAAATTATGTCGGAATTGAAATTCCTTTTGCTGATAAGGGGAATTTTGTAAAAAAACATTTTTTTTGGTTTTTCCTAAAAAAGAAACTAAAATTTGTAGAAAAAATTTGGAGAAAATTATGAACATGATATGCTAATGTCATTTTTGAAATAAAATATGAATAAAATTATTTTTTTGTATTTTTTAAATTGGGGTGGAAATTGGTTTATTGGAAACTTCCAAGGCCCAATCGGAATTCCGAAAAGGTGAACTAGAAAGCCCCCTCACCCTAAGAAAGCCTTTGAGAACCTTGTAATTACTTGATCCCCTCGGACTCCTCATTATCGGGATTTCCATGCACATGCAATTTTTGAAAACAATGATTTAATTACTAAATGCATGAACTGATGGGACAAAATAAACCAAGAAAATGGGTTAGCACAAGAAATATATCAAGTATATATTAAATGAATAATTAATGATGCATGAACTTAATTTCTAAAATGGCATAAATGATGTAAATGGGCCTAAGCTAAATGACATATTAAAATGCTAATGAGCCTAAATTAAATGGCATATTAATGGGTCTAAACTAAATGGTATATTAAAATGCTAATGGGCCTAAGCTAAATAGCATATTAAAATGCTAATGGGCCTAGTTCTAAAATGCAAATAGATCTAATTAACTAAATGGCATAAATTAAATGAGATGAGCCTAACTAAAATGTAAATGGGTCTTAAATTAACTAGATGCAAATTATATAATTATGATATATAAAAATATGCAGATTAACCTAAATTCCTGAGATGACATAAAATATATATATATATATATATCTAATTTACTAAATAGCATAAAATATTTTTATGAAAAAAAAAACTAATATAATATAAGACATAAAATATGATATGGACATAAAATGTGAAATGACCTAAAATGTAATATGGTATATAATGTTAAAATGAAAAGAAAAAAGAAAAATATTAAATGACGTAAATGAATGACATGAATGACATATAATAATATAATAGTACGATAATTTAAGTTTCTATCTATATTATTACTATTCATGAATTAAACTAAAATCGATGCAGTGCAAAATGCAGAGGGCCAATAGTCAAAGAATAATAAATTAAATAATAATCACCGAATACTACAAAACATTCTAAAAACCAAACAAATCAAGTGATTCAAACTTGCATTTAAACTCCAGTCCAGAATATTTGAAACATAGAAAGTCAGTCAATAGTCCAATGCCCATAATCGGAGACAGCCTAGCAATGAACAACACATGTGCACTAACGCAGCCCAAGGAAACCAAACCCGAAATTAACATCACATGAACAAAGCTCATTACTCTAACATAAACTAATAAAATCAATTTACCCAATGAGACTTAAAGCCCATCATAGAAATGACTCGGACTAAAAGAAATCAATGACAAAATCCACACATGCAAAAATAAAACAAGTTTAAGAATTGTACCCCCTCCAAAACGCAATATGGTTTGGTGTTTTAATCCGATTGCGCCCTTTTCTTCTTTCAGTAGCCGTCACATGTTTCCTCTCCGATTGGTATCCTAACTCCACCGTTTCCACTGCACTAGCAGAAGAAGAAATCACCGCTCCCTTTCTCTCCAAACGATCCCCTTTTCTCTCTTTTCCCGAACCCCACAATTAGAATCACCAAGGTCTGCTTCAAAATCAGTAAATTCATTCCAAGATAACCGAAACTTCAAACCTCCCTTGCTGGAAACGCAGCCATCCAATCAACCTTGGCTTTGACTATGCTGTTCTAGCCCCTGTTTGCTACTTCTTCACCGAACCGATTTCGAAACGGAGCTCTCCTCTAAAAACACCCCAAATCTCAAAACCCTAACTCCTGTTTGAATATTTTTTATTCGAAAATCAACCTCTCTTCCTCTTTTTCTTTTTGCTTGAACCCCAATTTGATTCTTCTGAACCACTTCTTCCCCAAATTTCACTTGACTTTTTGAAAACCACCAAGCTGCTAACCCTAATTTCCGAGGGATAGGGATTTCGGGCCCCTCCTCGTTTGTACGAAAAATAAACTATTTATATTAAGAGTTCATTTGATCTGAATTAATTCTCAAACCCTAAAATCAATGAACTAGCCTCTTCACATGTTTTTCTTCTCTGTCTTTTGTCTGCTTGTTTCAGGTTTTGGGCCCGCGAAAAGAAATGAATTTGGGCCATCTGATGGTGTGTAACAGGGATTTGGGCTTCAGTATGTAATCTTCAAAATTGTACCCAATTCCAATGCCAGCTCCAATCTTTAAAGCCCACTCAATTCTGAATAGCAAAACCCAAGAAAAAGAAAAAGAAAAAGAAAAATATAAGACTAAAGTAAGATTAAAATTAAAATTAAAATCTAATATAAATAAAGAAAGTAAGAAAGGTTGTAACAAAAGAAATTAAATAATATATAAAAAATGAGGTGTCTACAAGGAAAATTCAATTCCAATTTTTCTTCTATTTTTATTTAAATGGTTTAATAGATTTGCATTTTATAAGTCTTTAATAATATAAAATTTAGAGATTATTAGTTTTAGAAAATAATAATCTATATTATTAAAGAATACCATTAAAGTAAAAGAATATCTTATAGAGGCCATGGGAAGTACCATGTAAGATAATGGGAGAGAGAAAATAATTATGGATAATTTGAAAATGATTTTTTTTATTTTTTGTAGTGCATTAAATATGTTAGTGAGGGCTATTTATTGTATTTGTTGGACTTGGAGAGAGAGAAAATTGATTATATTTAATGAATTTGACCTATGATTTTTCACTTTCCACAAAAATGTTTTTAAAAAATTTCTTGATTTTTATGAGATAATAAGACACTTAATTGTTTCCATTTATTTATATAAATTGTATCTGCATGTAATTTCATGCCCCCTTTTTATTTGTTTGTAATTAATTGTTTCTACACATTTAAATTCAATCATTTTTACCAAAATAAAGAACCCAATGTAAAAGCAAAAGGAGAAATAAAAAAAATAAAACAATGTAAAGAAAAGGAAAAATAGGGAGAAAAAAAAGAAAAAAATGACTAACGAATGGAATTGTTATCGTTTTTATTTTTTTTTTTGTTAATGTTAGTTTTGAAATCATTTATCGAATTTATCATACATTTAAATTACTTATTATATAATATAATCATTCATAAAAACTATATTTACCCTCATATTATATAAGAACACATAGTGTTAGCGCAAGTATGTAATCACATTACTTATTTAACTCAACCTTTAGAATTACTAATTGATATAGTCATGGAGTTTTAATCTCTCTTTCTTTTATATGATCCTTGCATTACATATTATCCTTTCTTTTAGGGTAAGGATCCTCTCTGTTAGTAAAAAATAGTGGAGAGGTCATCTGATCTCCAACTACTTAACTAGGGCAAAAAATAACCCACATCACCCACACTCAATAATTACTGATTTTGTTACTCTAACATGTTTTCTCACTTCTGTTTACAGGTTCCCACCCTTCATCTTCTTGGTAACATATTTCCCTCCAAAATTTTCACCAATTTAACATTTCAAACAAGCATATTTGCATATGGGATTTAAGAAAGCAATTAGTCTTTCCTTTCTTTCAAAAACAATTAATTGTGTCTTTAATTATTTTTAAGAGAACCAGTTAACTCAATCAAAATTAAAAAAAAAAAACTCTTTGAAGCCTTTGGGTGGCTATCGGTTCCTAAGCTCCATTTGGACTTCTCTTTTTCTTTTCACTTTTCCAATTCTTTCACTTAACTCTTATAAAACCCTTTTTCTCTCCTCCTCAATCCTCTGTTAGCTCAGGGTTTCTTCTTGGCCTCGGGTGCCCTTGAATTCCATTGCATTCTCATATCACTATCCTTATTTTCCCTTTTCTGAAGTTCTTCGTCATCCAAGTTGAAGAATTTTTCCCATCTCTTCTCTGTCGCTCCCAACAAATATTAAACTCATCCAAACTTCTACACTGTAGAACCAAATCCATCAAGTGAGCTTTGTAATCAAAGGACAAAGGTTTTGAAGCTTTTTTCATATTATTGAAACCATTATTATTCTAAACCTCAAACAACTCTCTCCCAGATGGAGATTATGCAACTTTGATTAGAAGGATAATAGGGAAAATCAATAGTTTGGCAATAAGGCACCTCTCCTATGCTGGGAGGGTACAATTAATACAATCTGTCATGTTTAGTGTTCAAAATTTCTAGTGCAGGATCTTTATGCTTTCAAAGAAAGTCATTAAGAAAACCACTCAGTTGTGTGCAAGTTTTTTATGGAAAGGGAAAGCTAGAACAGCAAAAGGAGCTAGAGTGAGTTGGAAAGTCATATGTCATCCTAAATGCGGTGGAGGATTAGGTATAAAGGAGATACAGTTATGGAATAAAGTATGTTTATTGAGAAATTTATGGTCTATTATAATTCAAGCAGATTCTTTGTGGATTACATGGTTAAAGGAATATGTGCTAAAAGGCAGAAGCCTTTGGTAAGAGAAGGCTACTCAGGGGAGCAGTTGGAATTAGAAAAAAATATTGAACTTGAGGCAACTAGCCCTCAGATTTGTCCAGCATATTGATGGAAGAGACTTATGGAGAAACTCAATTGGAAAATGTAGTACTACTAATATTTGGAGTGAGCTAAGGGATAGGCATAGGCTGGGTGTGGTTCAAACTTCATATCCCTAGACATTCTACTTAGATGGCAATTCTCGATAGATTGTCTATTAAGAAAAGACTTTTAGCTTAGGGGCTCTCACACAAGGGCATGCACTGTGTTATTTTTGTACAGAGGAAGATAAGACTCGAGACCGTTCATTTTTCACTTGCAAGCGTACCAAAGAAATCTGGGAGGACGTTCTACATCCAAGTGGGCTTAGTAGGCAAAGATTTGATTGGTAATGTGAGTTGCAATGGGGACAGCAAAGATTGAAGATTAGGGCTTTGATTTCCATCGAATGCATATATCTACATGATTTGGAATGAAAGAAACAACAGGGTTTCTGGCCCAAGAACTTAGAATATGAAGCAGATGTTACAATGCATAGTGGAGGCAGTTAGATTCAGATTATCAGGGCTGAAAAATATTGCAGATAACCCTATTAATAGGTTTTTATATGAGAATTGGGGCCTTGAGGATACCATGTTTAATTTGACTTAACTCTTTTGCTATGTTTCATTAGGCTTAAAATTCTTACTACATATTTTGATGTTTTGGCGTTAGCCAATAGTAATAACTGAGTAAGGAGTTTTCTACTTCTTTTGGGTAATAAAATCAATTAATTATCCTAAAAAAAAAGGGTGCTACACTTGTATTTATACACATCTTAATATGGGTAAGTAATGGGAAGGAAAAAAGCATATATTTGTTGGTGGATCTGATTCTGATCAGTTGCATGACAATAAGCTCTCTTTATGGATATTATGATTTTTATATGAATTTATGCAGGTGAAGATGGATGTTACCTCAAAGAATGAACAAGTTCAATGGCCAATTGAGGTTGGTTGAGTTGGTAAGACTTTGAACTTCTGCTTGAAAGGTTTGAGATTCAAGTCGTGCCAATGATTTTCGTTGGTGGATGATTTGTAAGTACTACTGTTAGTCATTTCAGAGGCTTGTGGCATACTCTGACTCTGGACTAGGGTAGCTTCCCCTCACCTAAACCTTTTTTCACAAGAAGAAAAACAAAAAAACACAAGTTCAAGGAACCAAGCACATCGGGAAATCAGCCCACAAATGCCCTTTGATATCTTAACGAGAATAGAGGCAAAATTGGATGTTTTGGAAGAGAAAATGGACAATATTAGTAAGGATCAGCAAGAACTGAATGCTCAAATTGCTAATAAGTTTGGATACAAGAGATGTCGCACACAAGAGTGAAGCGACACAAGGGGACTAATCTTGAGACTCAAGAGGAGGAATCCTGTGCTAGTTTAAAGCCAGCTCTTAATCCTCCCTACGACCTCTATTTCAACTCTATTAGATTTAATCATTTAACTATTATTCTTGATAGTGTTTGTTGTACCCTTAATACAACTGGAATATCCCCTAAACAGTCTTTTGATTAATGCTCTATATTGTCATCTCTTCTTCCTCTTTTTTTTTATGCTTTTGAACTTTTGAGATTTAGTTTTAAATCCCAAATTTGTTCTTTCTATCACTGTTAAAATTCCTGTGATAAAAATATTAAAAAAAATCCTCTTTCTCGTTAATTGGTAAAGGGTTTTTATTTATGGTGATAGGTAGATATCCAAATTTGAATCTTTTATTCATTTATACTAATATATAAATATATAAAAAATAAAGTTGTACTAGTATATTTTTTCAACAATAAATTTAAAAATATAGATAATCTATATCTATAATCTATAATCAATAATATATATATATATAAGTACAAATGTTGTAAAAATTTTAAATCGTTTAAAATATTCTTTTTTTTTTCACGTATTTCAAAAATGATATTGATATTATTAAGTTAAATTAAAACTCTTTATTTATCTTCTATTAAATATTTTTTATATATTTATTAAATAATGATTGAAATTAATCAATTTTACTTTCATCATAATTAATTTATTATTATATTATCTTAAAAAAATAATTTAATTATCATCCAATCTTATAAAATTTAATTTCAAATTTACTGTATAATTAATTATTATATATTTTAATGTAATTTATTTATATTTTATATTATTATTATTATTATTATTATTAATAAATTCTATTATGTGTAATGTATGTAACAGAGTTACTAGTATAATTAAGTATAGAAAGGGCTTTAAAGAGAAAAAATTTACTTCCAAACGTTATGGGTCGGCCGGGCCCACAAACGACTGCTCTGACTTGCGAAATAAGCTTTGTAACGTGTAATCTCTTCCGAGGACGGACTTCAGACAATCGTCAATCAAGGAAAGGAAAAAGTAAAAACAAAAATAAAGCCAGATATGATGGGCCACCACTCAGGCACTCACCTATTGAGTGTGGGCTCCATGATTTACCGTCTCACCGACTGCACCCCATATCCTTCTCTCACGAGTCACGACACCGACAAGCACAGAAGCAGAGAGAGAGAGAGAGAGATAGAGAGGGCAAAGACTTTTCTTCTTCTTCTCTTCGCTTTTTTTCGTCTTCTCCCTTCTCCCTCGAAATTTTCTCGTCCGGTTTTCCCAAATTCCGATCCGAAAATTCCCTTTCCCGGGTTTTCTTCATCAGACAGTTCCCGCCATTTTTGTCTTAACCATTTCCGAAATTTCAATTCCATCCCTTCTTCATTTCTATCTTCTAGCTCAACCTTTCACTTTGGAAATAAAAAATTAAAAAGATTTCCTTTTATGAATTCCCTGTTCAATTTTACATCTCTGTTTGTTTATAATTTTACCGTTTTGGATTACTCTTCTTCATTGATCCATCATAATTCATATTTTGAAAACACCCTTTATTTTGATTTACTTTAAAACACCAATCCAATCTTTTTTTTTTCCCAAATAAAAGGGTGGTAAATATGGACGAATTTGGCGTTTTAACAGAGCGTTACGGTTTAAAACAGCAAGGGAAATCGGCTCCAATGTCCCAAGCTAAACGATCCACCGCCACCGCGTCTACCAACAAAAATTTGGAGTTAGATTCAGATTTGAACGGCAAGGCCGCGTCGTTTTCTACGAAATCTTCATGGAATTCGAGGCCGAGTGATGGCTCTTTGTTTGATGATCACGAATTGTTTTCCAACCAAAAAGCCAAAGATTCTTTTGGTTTAGCTGATGATTATGGTTTCGCGTTTGGTGGTTTTGAAATCACCACAAAAAAGCAATCAAATAGTAGCAATGGATCGTCATTTGATTTGAATTCGATGTTGTTTAGTTCGGGTGATGATATCTTCGGAGGAATGCCTGCCTCACAAAATGCAAGTAATGATGATATTTTCGGGTCTTTTGCATCGTCCACCACGTCGCAAAAAGGTTCGTCTGGTGACTTGTTGGGTGATTTTAGCGGTGTTGCCACAAAATTGAAAAGTTCCAGCAGGAATGGTTCGCGGGATTCAGGGAAAAACGTAGCTGGTTTTGATGATTTGATGCCTGGGTTCGGCGGAAGTAGTCCTCCGGTTAATAGGTATTTATGTTTACATGATATGGATAGTAGTACAATTTACTGCTTGATTAGTGTGTGGCTTTATAGAGTTGAATGTTCAAGGTTTAGCTGAATTGCTGTTTGACTCTGTGTCTCATGAGAAATGGAAATGAATGATAACTCTGTTTAGATATAAGAAATTATATAATTTGGGTTAATAGTTCTATTCATAATTGCGAGGTTTCTTTTCCTAAATAATATTTTTGGTTTTGCGGATTAGTTTGGATAAAGCATCTCTAAAGTCTATAAGAATGTGAGATGTTATAAAGCATGAAAGATTCATGGCTGTATGTATGGATGTTCTTTATGACATAAATATTGGTGACATAAATCTCTGATGCACAGAACTATTCTTTCATTCTGCTTTAGTTGATGTTTCTCTGTGCATAAAGTACATTTATAGTAAGTTCTAAACAAAATTTGGATGCATGAAGGTTACTCTGCATTGTCCTTGGAGCATCAAGTGACATTTTAGCACCGTCTATGTTATGAAAATTAGGGTGTTGCATTTGCTTGTTAAACATTATTCCTCTCATATGTGAAAATTTTATAGTTTAATGAAGTACTTGAAGCTGGTTCAGTTGATTGACTGGAAAACTGGATTAATAGTTTGATAATTATGATGCTAATTTACCCTTGTTTTTTGTTTGTTGCAATCTGTGGTTACTAATTCTACTGGTGATAATTGCTTCTTGATGCTGTTTAAATTTCCCAAAGATGCAACTCAACCCGGTATATTTACTGCTATGATGGAGAGTTTGGGATGAAGCCCACAGTATTGATATATGACTGTGGGAAAGGGCTAAATCTTATAAGAATGGAAGTGCATCATAATCTAAAAGATTTAATGCTTAAATACATTAAAAAATTGCCACTGTATTTTTGGTTTCTTAAAGATAAAAATTGCTGCCATTTGCAATCTTTTACTTGTCATATGATCACTGTAAATATTGCCATGGTAAGTTGGTGAGTTAAATGGTCCAAATTAGGAAGGAAGGAAACCCATAGAAGTTAATTTTTCTGACTGTTATCAACTTGTCATTAGCATCTAACATCAGCAATAACTTGGAGTTTTTATTGTACATGTACATATTTGCAGTTGAATGTTGTGTGGTAGTCACTTCAAAAAGATTCTGTTAGTGGTACATAAAATTTATAATATTTCTTTGAATTGATCTTTTCTGTGCAGAACAAATGTTAAGACAACCAAATCAACCTTCCAATCCATAGAAGACCCTTTTGTAGTATTGGAGTCGGCAACTTCAAGCTCAGTATATAATTCCTCAGGAACCCCTATAGACCCACTGGATGAATTCGGCATGTTCACTCAGTCTGGAGGAACAAAACCTCGTGATTCTTCTAATCCTTCCCCATCATTGAGGCCTCCTCCAAAGCCAGCACAGGTTTCGAAGGCAGATAAAGGTTCTTCTGCATCCACTAGCAATTATAAAGGTCATTGTATGTTCTCCTTTTGTCATTTCATCATTACCCTTGTAACATTGAGATGATTCATGATGCAGTAAAGAGTTCAGGTGCATCTTTAATAGATGAACTTGAGGACTTTGCCATGGGTGGAGTGCGCAATAAGGCTAGTAGATATAAAGAAGCTGAGGATGTTACAGAAAAGACTCAACATAATAGAGAAGATGATCTGGAGTCCTATTTTAGTGTGAGTTCCAGATCAAGTAGTGCACCAAAGTCGAGGGCGACAACTTCGGTGAGCAATATAGATGTAAAAGCTCCATTGCATTTCCATCGAATGCAGAATGTGTATCGATATTGATTCCTTCCTATGTTTATCAGGATCCCATGTTTGATGCAAATATTCACAACAGACAGCAGAAGACATCTGCAGGGGCATCATCCACTGTAAAGAAGGCTTCTTCTGCTGCTACACCAATGAGAATAGATGACTTTTCTTCAATTTTTGGAGGTATGTTATTACTGAAATATTGAAATGGTTTACATCGTTGCACCATATCTCTGTGATGCTAATATTTTTAATAATCTTTGTTTCCCAAGCTGCCCCAATGTTTGGAGAATTTGAGGAAGTTCAAGGCGAAAGTGAAGAAAGACGAAGAGCCAGATTGGGACGTCACCAGAGGACCCAGGATCGAGTGGTGTGTATATTTTCTCACCTTTAATTTAGCTTATTGTTATTCTTTGAATGGATAAGCTTAAACTGAATTAGATGTCTAAGAAGATGTTTACTGATTTAAAAGAAGTACATACTGGAGTCAAAGGAGTCTAAGGTGTGTATGTCTTCATTGCACACTGTTACTCACCCTCACACACTCACATATACACACACAAGTGATGACTGAACAAACTAAGTGCAATAAGCGGTTGCCAAACCAGGCTCAAGGATAGTTTTCCAAGACAAAATATCAAAGAAATCCCAAGCATCTTCCTCTTTGATCGTCTGGTCATTAAAGTAGTTTTAGTAGTCATAAAATGTGATAAATGTTGTATCCATCAGGTAAGGATTTCCTTGACACTTGTTATTGTTTTTGCCATCTTTGCTCTTGATTCTTCTACACTGGATGACCTTGGTACTCAAATTGCTACTCACCCTAATTACACCCATCTGGTTCTTTGTGAGACTTGTATCATTTTGAGTTTAGATATACAGCATCTGCTGGCAAAAATGTTAGGCAAACTCTTTTTGGCATCCATTGTGTCTATCCTTCTCCTTTTTCTTCTATTTTTTTTCCCTTAGATTTATGCTGTTTACAAGACAAGTTCAATAGTGGAATGTTTTTTTTGTTAGGCAAGAGCGGTTGCAGACATGAACCAGCGTGACAGTCAAACACAGCATGAACAAGAGGAGAGGCGTGTAAGTAGTTCAATTGATGCATTATTGTAGATTAGAGATGGGGCGTTTTAATGCTCCATTCTTGTATGGTATGGCTTTACATACTTTTGCATAATTTTTTATTATATAGGATGAATTCTTGAATTTTGATAACTTGGTTCACGTTGATCTTAATTTTCATAGAGGATCGCTGAGGCTATGGATTTTGAGATAAAACGCTGGGCTGCAGGGAAGGAAGGCAATGTGCGTGCACTTCTATCATCATTGCAACAGGTATGTTTCTCCCTCAATTTTCTATCCTCTGCGTATCCTAATCAGAAATTATGAGTTTAATCTTTTGAAATCATTTTGAATACAATTTGTGGCTTCTTGGTCTGCATAACTAACCTTTTGCTGTAACAAACAGGTACTTTGGCCTGAATGTGGTTGGGAGCCAGTTTCACTGACTGATTTAATAACTTCTGGCTCTGTTAAAAAAGTTTATAGAAAGGCGACATTATGTGTTCATCCTGATAAGGTTCAGCAAAAAGGTGCCACTCTTGAGCAGAAATATATTGCTGAAAAGGTTTTTGATATTCTTAAGGTACTGTGCTAATTTCATTACCTTTTAGAGGGAGTTTTATTTATTTTAGAATGAGTTTTGTTCTCGATGTCCACATTGTATTGGTCATCTTTGTAGAAGAGGGAGACCAAAGTCCAAAACTCTTATGTTTGGTGTTGTGGATTTAGGAATGTAATGGCTACAAGTTACTTATCCATAGTGATGGGAGTTTGTGTAAACTTGTTTCATTTGGATGGTATTTCATTTTGAAAAGCTGGGATAAGATCTGGGAGATGGTACTTGCTAGTGATTAGTAGTCTTTGACACGGAAGTAAGGCAGGCGGTGTGGGTGTTTATAAGGTACTCTTCTCTGGGATGTTGACCATACCCACATATGTGTAATGTGTCATTAGTAGTCCTAGCTTCTTGGACATTCCTGTTTTTCTTCTCATCCACCTTGGATTTTGCATACCACTGTTCTTCAATTTTCTGTCTTTTTCTTCTTCCTCAACTTTTTTCCCTTCTGAGCTCTCACTTTTTCTATCCGATCAATAGCAGTAGAAAAGAAATGTTTCACAAAGAAATCTTATTGAGTATTTTGGATTTATAAAATAACTTTGATAGTTTTCTATTTCCCATCTTTTCTGGTACCTAGTTGAATGTCTGACGTCAATGGTCATACCCTGTCTTTAAACTTTAATTGTCTCCTCTTTTACACTGATGTGTTGGAGGGAAAGAGGAATGCTAATAGTTCTTCCTCCTCTCCTCGGTTTGGTTGAAGTTAAATAGAAGGAAAGAAGGAAAATGGATGATTTGCACTTTTCTCTTTGAATGCAATCCTCTCATACATGGGAGGGAAACACTCATTCAACTGGAGTTAACCATTTTATTTACAAAATTCACCTCTGATCTCTCTTTCCCTCAATTTTCCATCCGTCATACAAAATAATAGGAAAGATATCTTTCCATTTTCTTACCTCATCTTATTCTCTTCCCTCAATTTTCCTTCCATCCTACCAAAAGATGGTGGTACGAGTTTGTTATGTTTTCTTTTCCATTGCTCCTCCTCAATTAAGCTTTTCTTTCTATCTGTTTCCAGCCAAAACTCTCGAATGAACCAGTTATTGGACATATTAAACTGACATTTGCATGATGTCCTTTTATAGAACTTGTTACCACTTTGGATTTGTTGGGTTCATTAAGGAGTTCAATGGTTTATAATACCCAGTTATTACTTTATGATTTGTTTCCCACTTCATTTCTTTCTTTGTTATGTTTATTCTTGGTTATCTTTATAGTTTGCCACTCCTATAATCATTTTAATGCTAACTACTGTCGTCTTCTATTTTGGGGGTTCTAAATACTAGAACTATAAAACCATTGTTGACTGACAGTTATCTCATTTTTCATTTTCCACTTTATATACATTGAAACAGGAAGCTTGGAACAAGCTTAACAAGGAAGAACTTAGGTAACTCAATTGAAGAATCCAGCCATTACCGTTTGGCATTCTACAGATTTGTTTCAGAACAAAACGATGCAAGAACAGGCCTGGCATGTTATGGTTTTACAGAGACGACATGGTCCACAAGGCGCTTCACTGGTGAGGGAACTTTTTCTGTTTAAGTTTTTTTCATGTATGACTGTAAATTACTGCATCTACATTCTCAAGGAAGCAAGTCAATTTCGCAATGTTTATTGAACCTGCACCATGCCCGCCATGTATTTCATTTATTTCTGCTAAAGATTTTTCTCCTCTTTTTCTTTTTTTTTTTTGGGCTTGGATGGTTCTAGTTCCACTTTTTTATTGTTTTTCCTGTAAGCAAGTATACACGCTGCGTTGTAATTTCATGTTAATTGTATTCCTAGTATATTTTTCCCTGTGAGCCTGGGCTTGCTGAATAAATTCGATGCTTTCATGTCATAAGTGGATGAACACTTTATTATTGTTTCGGAATACAGATTTAAAGTTGATCGTGGATTTCTGCCAAATTAAAACAGAGGTTAAAGCATTTAGCCCTACTCGTCAGTATTTCTTTGTAGGAATACAAAATCAAAATAACAATGTATACAATCTCAAGTTTTCTAGTGTCCAAACGATATATGTAGATTAATGACCATTACTATTTCTACTCGGAATGCCAAGCACAAGATTTCTGAAATTCTGGTGAAGGAAACAGTGGTTTTCCAAGGATAATAGAAGAGGACAAGCAAGGATTTATATATTTCGCTGCTTAATTTTCGGAAATTGATGTCTAATTGTCTAATTGGATCGTTTCTTTCTTTAAGATTTGGTTATTTTTTCCATTTATATTTTTCAATAAAAATAAAATCCTAATGTAGCTTTTACTTGGATGCCAAGTTAAATAAACCCTAAAATATTCCCAATCATATATGAACTCTAACTTATAGAACTACTATATATTCTCAACTTCTCTTCCTACTGCTTTATTCTTCCCACAACACTGCTTCGCCCGTTATATCTTCTCCAAGTTAAGGTTCTAAAACCTAGAGTTCACGATATTTCAAGAATACAGAAGAAGAAAAGCCTCGGATAAAAGCAGAGGAAGAAAAGCCACAGAAACAAGCAGGGGAAGAAAAGGCTTAAAAGCAGAGGAAGAAAGCAGAGGAAGAAAACCCTCGGAAATCTCAATCCAAAAGGACCTGGAAGGACCCATAGACACATACGTAGTCACCATCGACAACAATGACTTGATAACCACCACTTTAACAGACTCAGAAAGCACAGTCCGGGATTGGGTACGTGAAATTGAAGCAATCTATGGCAAGAAAAAGAGGCAAATCCTCGTGGGTCTCTCTGCCATTAGCAAGGAACACTATGTAAATAACGGTAGTTGGAGCCTTAGACCAAAAGGTATGTAAATTTGAACCCAATCATATACTATTTTTGTAAAATAGTTTTCATCTTTTCTGACTTTATTCATGTTATTGAAGAAAAACGAGAGAGCCGTTATGACTTGTTCCAACTACGTGTCGGGAGCCATTGCGTTCTCATGGAATTAGACTCGTATCTTGGCTATAGTTCTATGCAAGAGTTATGAGGGACTTTCTGTATGATAATCAGACGACATTTTTTGGCATTGGGATCCATCTGATTGCAAATAAGCTTGTGAGGGAGATTGAGGGATTGATAATAACAAATATATTGGAGTTGAAGAAAATGGCTGAGAAGTACCTTCCGGGGAATAAGTTTGAAAAATGCAGTACCGACAGTACGGAGGAATTGGCCATGGTGGTTTTGGAAGGAAAGGTGGATGTCGTTAAGCCTAAGGCGATGAAATGGTGGGAGCAGATGTACCCGCGTCAGGGGGAGCTTTCAATGGAGATGATCAAATATGCAACTGTTGAAGCTTTTCTTGCTTGTCAAATGGGTTCAAAACTGTGGATGGAATCTCAGTAGGTTTTCCTTTCTTTGCCCGCCCTTAGTTAATTGTTATGCAAGGTTTGGGTTGGGTGGTTTATGTGGTTAATTAAATCTTTATAGGTATTACCCATTTCGTACGAATAATTCGAACTCGACACTTTGTGATTTTTTGCTTTTAGTTTTGGGTTTAGTTTAAGGTATTAGTAAATGATTTCAGCATTCGTCCAACTTCTCATTTAAGAGAGAATTTATAAACGGTCTTAGTTAAAATAAACCTAGCAATTGTAACTTGTTAAAGTAGCTGAAATTTTCAGATAAAAAGTCATCATAATGTTAATAGTTCTTTTTCCTGATTATTAACCTTATATTTGTGAATTTGATGCTTATTTTGGCATAATGTATGTCTGACCTCACCTTAACACACTAGATTATTTAACCAAGAAGCTGGCAAAGATTCAATGGAATTAGGGAGAATATTTTCCAAAGAAATCTATAAATCTATATTTCAAACATAACTATGTTCCCTATTTTATGAATTTCCCCTATTGAATAAATCATCAATTGGTTTCTACTGAATCCATGATCTTACAAAAGAAATAATCAAATCATAATTAGATTCTGAAAATCACCATATATTAGGAGCTGTCAGGGCTTCGCCCCGGGACATACTTTTAATTAAAATTAAAATTTTATTTTAAAACATGTTTAAAGGTTTTTAGAGGGATTTTTGTGGAGATTCGTCTCAACCTGCGAGGTATTATCCGCTTTGACCCGAAGCCTCATGGTTTTGTCCCACTCAAAAGGCGCCTCACAGTATTGGGCTTGGGTCTCACCATATATATCACATTGAAATCCCATATTCTAACGATATAGGATTGGGGTATTACAATCACACTCCCTTAAAAGGCTTGACGTCCCCGGCAAGCCCAACACACACAGATCCAGGACCACACCAAGCGTTGGGATTCTAGAGGTGGCTTCCACCGTGCTCGCACGATGTAACACTTAGCTCCCAGCCCGCCTGGTGCCTACTTTAATGCCAATTGTGGAGACCCGGCTCAACCTGCGAGGTATTGTCCGCTTTGGCCCGAAGCCTCACGGTTTTGTCCCACTCAAAAGGGGCCTCATAGTATTGGGCTTGGTTCTCACCATATATATCACATTGAAATCCCATATCCTAACAATGTGGGATTAGGTTATTACAATTTTAGTATTAAATTAAAAATATAGTATAAACAAAAACTTGGATCATAAAGATAGGATTGACCATTAGTCGGCTCAAACCGATTTCACCGACCGAATCGATCAAATTTGATCCAACCGAACAGTTCGGTTAAATCGGTTTTTTTGATTGGTTAAAATTTTTGGTTAATTCAGTTAGATCAGTCGGTCTTCGGTTTCTAAGATTCTCCAACCGAACCGACCGAACAACCGATAATATATAATAATATTTTTTATTATAATTTTTAATATATTATATATAATATCATTCATTTTTTATTTGAATATATATATATAATATAATTTGTTAATACTAAAATTTAAATAAAATGAAAATAAAAAATTATTATTCTTTCCTAAAAACTTAAAAATACTAACATTATGTATGTTTGGTTTTATTATTTTGGCAAGTTTTAAGTTTTTTTTATTTAATACTTTGAAGTTGTTAACAATTTGAATCTAAACAAACTTATATGTATTTGTATTGAGATGTTTTATTAGTTTTAATTTGATTTTTTGGGAAAAAATTGGAAAACGAAAAACAAAAAATACATTAAAACCAATCAAAACCGACCAAACCGACCGATATAGTTCTATTTTCGATTTGTTTGGTTAGGGTATTATTCGGTCTGTTTCGATCTAAATTTTTAAGGAGTTTTGTTAATTTTGTTTTAAGACCTTTTCGACCGAATTGGTTGTTTGCTCACCCTTACATAAAGAGTGGGGCGAGTAAAAATCGATCAAAATCGAGTTAATCGAATAAATTTAAGTAAATCGTAAGTTAATTAAATTGATTGATTCGATTAAGTCGATTGACCCGAGTCAAGTAGAGTAAAAATCCTTTTTCTCAGTTAATCGAATTATCCGAATATATATTTTCAAATATTTAAATACATTTTTTCAACTACTCAAATCATAAACCTTATGTACATTTAAGTCTTAACCTATATATTATATTAGTCCAATAAAAACACAAAGAGCATTCAATTCATATATTGAATTGTAAAATCAGAAACCCAAATATTTTTGTTAGTAAAATTTTGATTTGTTAAAAATCTTTGAATTCTTAAAAAAATTCGATTAATTTGATTATTATCCGACTTACCCAATTAATCAATTAATCGAATTAAGTCTCGTAAAGTAAGACTCTTGATTAATTAGATTAAAATTTTTTCAGTGGTTAATTGATTCCATTAAAGGATTTCTTTACCTGAATTAATCGAATAACTTTTTTTTTTGGTAGAAAATTAATCGAATACCTACCCCTAGTCAATGGCATGAAATTCAACAATATAGAAAAGAAATATCTACTGCAATTAATAGATATGAACAACATTTTTTTATAAAGTTAATCTTATAAATTAATTACCCATTCTATAAATTTTTATACAAACATCTGAATTTATAAAGTACAAATTCAACGTTTAAAACAAAAGAGTTATCATATAACTATTTTTTTTATGCTTAAAGATACGATCAATAAAGTATCAAAATATGATCTTAAATCTTAATTAACCCAATTAAAGTCAACAATTAAAAGATTTTAAAATTTTGGATGTTAATTTTTGCATTAAAATATATAAATCAAATCATTAAATATTTTTCTATAATTTGATTTATATCCTTAATTTCGTAGATGTCTAAGAAGTTTTTAATTGAAATTAGAATGTTTTAATATAATTAAATTAGTATATGGTAATTATTAAATTAATAATTGCATTAACACATACTTCATTTATCTAATAAATTATAATTTTCAATATCATCGTCAATAACAATAATAATAATAATTCATAAAAAAAATACCCTATAAAAAAAACCAAACATCTTAATTAATCTCCAAATTAATCCTAAAACAAACTTCCAATCCAGTAATTATCCATCAAATACCTATTAATAAGTAAATAACCCCTCTAATTTCCAAATTAACCAAAAACAACATTAAAAATTCATAACTACTCATTAATTACAACTTAATAACTAAAAACTAACTTTATTCACTAAATTAATTCCAAAATAATTTAGAAATCCCATAATCACCCTTAAAACACCATTTAATAACAAAATCACCCTAAAATAATGCCTATAAAATTCTATTTATATTACTTCCTCCATTCCTAAATAAGTGTCGTTTTTTAGCTTGACACATGGATTAAGAAAATCCTAAAATTTAGAAACAAATTTCTTCTTATGTCAATTTTATCTTTGTATTGGGATTCTTAACTCCTATTAAAACACACACACACACTCTCTTATAAACAAACTTCATTCAATGTAATTAGTTAAGAAGAAAATGGGTAAAATTGGAAAAGAAACAATTAATGAAGCATAGAATTCTTAAAACGACACTTATTATGGAACAAGAAAAATCTTCAAAAACGACTCTTATTTAGGAATGGAGGGAGTACTATATTGCCATCAAAGTTAATGTCCAAATAAATCTCATTAATTACTAAATTACTATTTAATTGGACACTTGTCAACAAATTATGTCCTTAATTTTTCAATTCTTTCCGATAATAGAAAGGGATAACTTTCATAGCTTGTATTGATATTGATGATTGATTGATTGATATTAATATCATATTACTTTGTTCTTTGGACAATTAATTATGGTGAAACCTTTAGTTAGCCTCATTTTAATCAGCCCCCCAATTAGCTTCTTTAATCATAGCCATCAGATGTGATGGCTGTTTTATTAGTCATTAGATTTAATATGATTTTATTGAAAGTTTATGGTAAAACTTGTAACCGATCAAACAGGTTATAAGAGAAACTTTTCTTTCTTTTTTCTTGATGAAACAAGAGAAACTTTTCTTCTTCTTTTTTTTTCTCATTCATTTTTTTTCTAAGCCCATAAAAAAAAATAATTTATTGAGAAAGAATACAAAATAGTCCAATGGAGAATACGACTCCATCACGAAACAAAAAACATGAGTGAAAGACTCCAACTAAAAAACAAATACTGGAAGAAAGAAAACCAGAAATCAATCAACTTTAAAAGTAAAATCAGAACACTAACGGATTCAAAACATTAAAAGCAAAACTAGAACACTAGCGGATTCAATAAAAAATTTGTAGTAAATTCAGTTCTCTTCCAATCCCTTTTTTTTTGCTCAATTCTTAGTTTCTTTTTTTATTTTTTTCATATCATCTTCCTTAATTTCATCATCACACTTCCTTAATTTCATCATCACACTCATAACCATGCTAGATTTGAGTATAATATTAGTCAATAAATTAATTACAACAAAAAAATTAATTGCAACCAAGAAAATTCGAACCCTCCACCACTTACAATAAAATTAAATACCCTAACCACCATATCAATTTCAACTATTTGTTATATATTTACTTCCTAGTATAAATATTGAATACTAAAATATATTAATAGTTTGCACCAAAATATGTTCAAACTCGATTACAATCACTTGAAAATCGATTTTAAACAAATTCAAACTCGATTACAAACATGATCAAATAAGGAAAACTCGATTTATTGCAAGTTCAGAGTTGAGTTTAAAAATATAATTGTAAGCCACCATTATATACTCGATTTACATTTCCGTGAAATCGATTTTAACATTCCTCTTAAATTCGATTGTACCAGTATTTTCCATCATAAAGGGTTGTAATGCTGTTTACATTATATATCTCCAAATAGTTAACACACAGTAAATAAATAAATAACAGAAACTATAAACTAATATGAAAATCTTGTCAATTACAACAAATTAATATCCAATTATCCACTATAATGATATAATGGATTCTTTCAATGTAATCAATTTACTCTTTAGATTTAAGTACCTATCTCACCGCCAATTCTTCTCCTCGTAGTTGAAGTCTTCGACTTCAAATCTCAAATCGAACTACATTACATGCAGAGCTCCCCTCGTAGCAACTTCCATAGAGACATAAAGTGTATCGCATATAATACCCTCAATATGCTATTGAATTACCTCAAGTGGTCTATGATGCGTATCTCGATTTAGAAAGCACCACCACCATTGACTACATGCCACGTTATGTTAGGCAGTAAGAAACCATACCTTTGACAAATCAAAAGTAACGATTTAAAAAAAAAAACTAAAACACATGATGTTAACATCAATTTTCTCTTATCTGAATGAAAACACTATACTTATTTTAAACAACTTCAAAATGCCTTCTTCATAGGAAAATACTAATATACAATCTCATACGCCTAATGGTTGGAGAGTTGTAACCCCTCTGTATGCGGAACTGACAGTCTATGAAAAGTAAATAGCAACGGTCATCACCTAAGATAATCACTATAGGGTTGAAAAATATACATGCAGTGGTGGATTTTGGTATAAGGTATTGGAGGAGCCAATTTGAAATAAGTTATTTTTAGGGGAGGTGGAAGTAATGTAAGATTTTTAATGTGTGTATATATATGTGTGTGTGTGTACACACACACAAAAATATATAGTAAGTACATGTAAAAAATAATATGAGTTTTAAAATTTGGAGGGCCAAAGCATTACTACCATCCGCTTGTATATTTGTTATGCCTCAATGAATGTATGTCATTAATCATGAACATAATGACTTATTTAAGATGATTGTTCATTTTTAAATTGATAGAAGTCACACAAAGTGTCAAAACAATTTTCAAATTTTATGGCCAAATGAATATAGCTATTGGATGGTTAGGTTTCACAAATTATATACTTGAATAAGATTATGAGCAAAACGATTGAAAGATCAATCGATGTCTAATTACATCTAAAACAGTTTCAAATTTGATTACAAACTATCAAAATCAATTTTAAACATATTCAAACTCGATTACAAATATGATCAAATATGAAAAAGTCGAGTTATTGCAAGTCCAGAATCAATTTTAAGAACAAAATCACAAGCTACTATTACATACTCGATTGACATCTTAGTAAAATCAATTTAAATATTTATTTGATTAGAATATTATTGGTGAACTCCATGACTTTTGAACTCGCACTGAGAAATATCATCGAAATAAAAACAAAAAAAAAACAAACATAGTTAAACTTAACTAAGAAAAGCTTATTAACATATTATAAACTAGGATTGAAATATTCATAAACAATTTAACTACTTTTATTTTATGGAAAAAAAGAAAACACAAATTTATAGGACAACATCGATTATGATACAATTAGCATCTATTCTATATAACATAAGATAAAAGTACAACACAACCTAATATCATAGGTATGATGCTATCCTAGATACTCATAGTTAGTTATAAAACAATAAATCAATACGATACTCTAAACACTTACTCTTTTCAAAAATTCGATATAAAATAATCACACGATTTCAGTGACTTTCATAAAATATACACATAAAATCATATTCTAGAATCGATTCTATACAATTAAATCAATTTTATAAAAAGATCAAAATCGATTTCAGTATCTTCTGCCTAATAAAGGTTTAAAAATTGATTTCACATAATTATCTCCAAAATTTTAGGAGATTGACTTTCCTAAAATTAAGAATTGAATTATATAATGATTTAATTACACCCAAATTAAATCAAATAAAACCAGTAAACTTTTAAACAAATTTTCTAAATTCAAACTCTAACAATAAAATATCCACATTTAACGGTTGTTAAACAACCATTATATCTGATGGCTATGATTTGGGGGCTGACTAAAAGGAGGCTTACTGTAGCCTTCAGCATTAATTATACTTCATTTGAAGATGAAAGCATGACGTTGGTTAAATACAGGACACCGGAACCCCCCTGTTCTTGGAGATTCTTCTCAAATCTCCATAATTACCTGAAAGTAATCATGATCAAACAGAATTTAATAGGAAAAAGACCAAAAAAAAAAATGAGGGTTGGAAGTTGTGAAATTTTACGAAAACAAATAGGAATTGAAGGACACCCGATAAGACCCACTAATGTTACTCATATAATTATAGGTACCAAACCCACTAACTCTTCCCGGACCTACCGCTCAGGCTCCACCAGGCCCCTCCTGGCGGCTACTGCCGCCTGCTGTGGCGCCTAACTCCTCCTCACAGCCGCCGTTCAAATTCCATCACTACCAACTTTCACTTTTCATGCATATGGACTATCACTTTATTACCTTTATAAAAGGTATGCTTTCAAGGAGTCGCATGTAAGTAACAATCATAAACTTAACACGTAACCATCTCCTTTATTTTCTGATAATAGGAAACAGAGCCACAGCCTCATTTTTCATCAAAAAAATAGTATTGGGTTGAGCCATAGAAAGAAATGGGATTCCTGTTTCTTGAATCTCGACTGCAAAAAGACACTAAATTTTCGTGATTATTGCATTGATAGATCATTTCCTCCATATATCTTTGTCTCATTTATCACTGATAACATATCACTCAGGTCGGATGTATTATAATCTTTTCTCCTTTATATCATATAGGAATTGATATGCATGATGAGAAGCGTGGTGGTTGCTGCAACCTTTTAATGCAGAAAGTGGGTTATACCACTTTATACAAATAGCCCCAAATAACTCTTGCCATATGTAGTAAGAGGGTTGGCATGGATCAATTTGTGGAGCCAAGTTTTGCTACTTTAGAACCCGAAATGACACAATTTTCCTCAGCTTTTTAATCCATTCAAGCCATAAAAGCAAAGTCTACATTTCCCCTTCCAATCAGTTCGCTTAGCAGTTAGTGCGTGATTCTTTATTTAAAGCACATGCTTGATCTTGTTTCTTTGAGATAGATTTTAAAAAAGTGTTTTTTTAAAAAAAAAAAAGGGAAAGAAAGAAGAGCACATACTTCTCAATGACATTTCTTCTGTACTTGAATTGACTACAAATGGTTTATCTTGGTGAATTTTTTTTTTTGAATTTAATTTTAATGAATGGTACATGCTAGAGGTTTTTGGAAATAATGCTACCATTTAATCTGTGATTGTGGAGAAAGAATAGTGGCCTAGCTAGCTTGCTAGAGCCTGAAATGATTACATACTATACTGGTTCTGTGTGATTATCTTGCCTTGAAATTGAAGCTAATGATCACTATAACGAGTGAACTTAAGTCTTAATATAAAATTTCCTAAAACTGTTCGCTTAATTGCTGTTCTAAATATAAGATCATGTAATCTTGGATCCTATGTAACATAATAGTTTCTCCAACGTCTTGGTTTTTAAAATACCTAAATTGGTTGCTGTTCCTGGGGTTAAAGTGTTCAATCTGTTACTCTTTTTTGTTTACTTTTGTTGCTTTCAGACCTTGGAGGATCAATTGATGAGTGCCATTGAAACTGAACCTTTCCTTTTCACTACCTGGCTTTGATGGTTAGTCAATCAAAATATGATCCTTTTCTGGCCTTGACTAGTAACATTCACCAATCTCTTTAATCCTGGCAAGACAAGTCTGCTTCAGCTCTTTCTTTTTTGGGTCTTTGCTCACCATCTGATCAGTTGACTTCATTTTTCATCATGCTTTTTTGTCAGATCAAATGAATTCCATCCCTCCAATCCTTCCTTAGAATGGATTATGTCTGAATAGAACTGAGCACTTTCAATGGTGGGTTGTTATTTGTTACTATGTATGGTATAGTTCCCATTTATATTGCAGAAAACAGGTTTTCTTTCTTTCTTTCTTTCTTTTTTTTTCCATTTTTTTTTTCATTTTTAAGTTTAAAGAGGCTTTACCTTCCAAGTTTCAATCATTCCAAAAGGTGAATGGAGGATATTTCACTAGGTAAGTAAGCAATTTTGGCATGGAGTAACATTCTTAAAATTGGTAACTTCAATTCTATATATAAGTTAAATGAACATCTAACTTCTAATCTAACTTCTAACTTACCATTAAAGTAAATGGGGCATGTTGTTGCTTGCCATTGGGCAAGTTTTCATTGGGTGTGGGTGGGTTGGGGTTGTTTTGGTGGTGGGGGGGTTGGGGTTTGGGGAGTGCCGTCCGGTTTTCTTTTTTTTTTTTTTTTTATCTTTTATAAATATTTTATTTTTATTTATTACTATAATGACACATGAAATATGAGAAAGAAAAATAAAAAATTAATATACTATTAAATTTTGGTTAATAAATTAAATCAATAATTTATATTATCCATACTATATTAAGTCTAATATTTAATATATAAATTTTAATCAATGATAAATGAATTTGATAGAAAATATAGATTCTAATTTACTAAATTATAATATATTATACTAATTTATTAAAGTTTTATTGATTTTTTTGACCAAAAAAAAAGTGTTATTGATTTTTTCATATTATCTATATAGATTTAAAAAAAATTAATATTTTTTTGTATTTTTTTTTGTTCTTCTAAAATTTATTTAATTATTATTAATTTAGAGTTCAATCAAATTCAATATGAAAATTGTATTTAAAAACCTATTAAGATGTAAAATATTATTAATTGGTATATTTGTTACAAAAAGTTTTAATATTCTCAATCGTTATTTTTTTATAATTACAATTTACATTTTTTTTAAAAAATTATAAATTAAATTCATTAAAAATTAAAAAAAATACAAATACCCCCGGATTGCGGGGGTCAATGTCTAGTAGGGGAGAAATGAGGAACAGTGTCCTGTATACTGTTTGTGCTAAAATTTTTCCATTTTGCATTGAGTGACGGGGAAAGTTACAAGTTGAAATGGTGACACATGGCCCCACTTTGTTGAACGGTAGAGTACAAAAGAAACTGCATATTGGAGGTAATTAACAACAACAATTCTGGCTTGATATGAACATGAACAAGAACCTTTTTTTAATCCTAAAAGATTAGCTTTCCTTGCGCTTTGAACTGCCCATGAGCGGTTTGTGGTATACCAGTTCAATTCTACTGAACTAGTAGCCGGTCGAGAAAGGCTTGTAGGACTTGAGATCAAGAACGACCCCTGCAATAGAACCAGCTGCCGCAGCTATGGTAATAATAAGGCAAGCAACGCTGAGGATTTGGAGGCAAAGCCATCTTGTGCTCCACTTTGGTATCTTCTTTTGTGAAATGTACATCTCAACTGGGAAGTAAACTGTGAGTGGCCAGAATCCAAGAGCCCCAAGGAGTCCAACAATGTCATTAAAGAAGGGAAGAAGCATAGAGATCAAAGTTGTTGTGATCACAAAAATTGTCCTCCAAACCAATCGGAAGAGGTTGAGCTTGTAGGCACGGAAGCCTGGGATAGGGATATTGATGTCTTTGGTGATGAATTCACTATCTGGGTACTTTTCTGCTGCTTTTTTCTCAATGAAGGCAAAGAGGGGTTGGCAGTAAACTTGGTATGCACCAACAAGGTGAATTACAATGGCAGCATTAGCAATGTCAAGGAGCCAGAATGGGTTATAGAATCCAAAACCAGTGAGAAGGTTTCCAGGGGACAAGTCTCCGAAAGCGGCATAGCCCATGCAACCACACAACATGTAGAAGAGGGTAGTCACTCCAACACTTATCAAAGTTGCCTTACTCATTGTCTTTGATTCTGATGGTGGAGCCTTGAGTGTGTCCTGTAAAAGAAACATATTGTTTATGTTCAGGTCTTCTGGTTTTGCAATTTTTTTTTTTGGGGTGTTATCGGGTTTTGCAATTTAACAAGTTACTATTTCGTGTTAGAAAAATTAGGCAGAATGAAATTATATGTTACCTGAATTTCAATAAGGATAAGAGAGTAAGAATAGGCAAAAGCTATGTCTCCGAGTGCCTGGAAGCTCCTCCATATTTTTTGAGTTTGAGTAACAGTTCCAACACTTATTCCAGTCAGGCTTCCCCTAATTTTTCCAGTTTCTGGCACATTAACCAAACCTTAAATCAGCTCATCATACCACTTCTATTTACCAAAAACTCATCTCTAGATTAGGATGCATAAAGTGTATAAAGAAAGCTGTTAATACCTGCTACTTTAGCAATTCCAAGGCTAAGTCCAATTGTTGAGTAAGTGAAGGACATGACAGCAGCAACAATGGAGAGCCACCATAATTGATCAAAGTCAGGAATTTGAGAGCAAATGATTTCAACAACACCAAAAGCAATCATATAAGGGGTGCTATTCATGTGGCATGGATTTTTGCCACCACTGGCATGGAAGCAATTAGACCTTTTAATAGCCCTGTTATATCAGAACCAAAAAACCAACCATCAGCAAAAACAAGTAAACAAGAGAGCAGATCATATCATATTGCATTCTTCTATTAAATAAAAGATTGAAGTTAGAGAACTCACATCATGCTAATTGATGATGCAATTGTGTATCCAATGGCAACTCCAAAAAGGTTCAAGTATTGAACCCACCCACATATCTTCACTTTAACCCCACCTGAAAAAGCAACCAAAAAAAATATTAAACCTTTAAAAGTTTCAGAAAGAACCCATATTGCTAATGCAATTTGAAGAGGTTAATTTAAACATACCAAGGTTGGACCGGACAGCATCCATGTAAGTATAGTTTCTCTTGCCATCAACAGGGTCACCAGAGCGATAACAAGCAGCCAGAAGAGTAGAGGTATAGTAAGTGACAAAAGAGAACAGAAACATGACTGCAGGACCAGCAATCCATCCGAGCTGAGCCGTGGCCCAAGCCAGGGACAAAACACCAGAACCAATCACAGCTGTAATAATATGAGCACTTGCGGTCCATACAGTTCCTGGCAAACACCAAAACAACAGTAAGTAAAAAAGTTAAAGTGAAAAGAATAGAACTTTTGTTTTCCTCTTTTGAACTTTATAAAAAGTAGAATCCCCAAAAGCAAAAAGAAAGGAAATTTTGCCGGAAATTTACCAGTTCGCTTGAGACGGCCATCGTCATCAAAGTATTTGGAGCCACCTTGAGGAAGTACATCAATGGAGAGGTCAAAAACTTGGTTGTTGTGAAGGTGATTCTTCCCAGCACCGCTCTCTCCCATCTTTTGTATATTATCAACCGAATAAAACAACAAACACCAAATAAGCTGATAAGCACAAAGAAAGCAAAGGCTTTCTACTTATAATTTCTACTATAAAAGTTTGTGCACACTGCAGAGTCTGTGAAGTGTCTAGAAGAAATTTATGACGCCAAAGACGCAGAATTTAAGAGAGTTAAGGGTGGTGGGTCTAGTGATGCAGCATCAAAGTACTCTCTGCTCTGTAGTTCGGTTGGTACTGACTAATGACAGTGAGATTTTCACACCTCCCAAGAGTCACAAAACCCAAATTGATTTAGAGCTTCTAAATAAAAACCAAGACAGTTTTCAAAGTCTTTCTCCAGGAGATGAAGAGCTCTGAGAAGGAAAGAGTTAAGGCAGTAGAATTGAATCTTGAGGATGAAGAAATGAGGAATGGGCAGTAGGAGTATATATAAGTGCAGAAAGTACTACCACGTGGTCCAAATGACATAGGCTACGCGTTTTATGCCAAAACACTCTCTTCCTCTCCCCACCTTAGAAACTTGACTCCTAGACCAACTTTAGCCTATCTGCCTCTCTTTTTGTGTTTTTATGAAAATTTTTATATTCGAAATCTTTCCAGCCAATCTGGGGTTACCCCACAAGAATCGTGCGGACACTTTCCTACAACCTCACAACTCTTCCTTACTCAAGTTCCAGGTTTTCAACAGTAAGATGTAACTGCACTTTCTTGTTTCCTGCAACATTCTATAATCTTTTATAGAAAGTTATTGGACTCGCTGTTTTGAGTTAGGGAGTTGGGTTGGGACGTCAAATCATTGATTAAACTTCCAAGAATTCTTTGACTAAGCTTTTCGCTCTGCTAAATTGTTTACCATAGTAGGATGTAAGATATATTATGGATGTTAATTTCTCACCAAACCCTATCTCTTTTGCTCTTCTCTTCTCAATTATTCAATCTCTTTTATCTAGAAAAGATGATAATATTTTACTATTATATGTTACTATATTGTTTGTATTGTTTGTTGGGTAAAGTTGATAAATCAATTAGTTTTGAAACCTTGTTAGGATACAAAATATGCTTTGGGAGTACTTGAGGAACAAAACAAATTACCAGCAAAAGTTTTGATTGCATGAAATTTTGGAAGAATATTGATTTATGTGATTGTTTTTAAACTCTAAAGTGAAAAGCATGAAGCTGATGACTTTCCTTGGAAGCTCTTCTTCATGATCAGAAGGCTAATTAATTAATTAGAAGCATAGATTCTCTGGTCATTTTAATATATTATTACATGCCTTTGTTTTTCTCTTTTGCAATTGTTAATTTATTACTCCACATATTATGCATGAATGTCTACGTGCTTATCCAGTCGAGATGTTTAGATGTTGGAATTCATGTAGAAGATCTCGTGCAAGTTCGAAACCTTCCACTTTCCCTATGTACCAAAAGAATAGAATGTATGCGAGCTTTCTAAGTGCATGTAAGAGTTTGTAACTCTACTTAAAGCCTTAAACTAAACCATTCTTGGCCTAAAATTAATCAAACCATAATGTAATTAAGAGCTAATGCACAAACTAATAATAAGAAGTGTACCCTTTATTTAATGAACAAAAACAACATGGAAACTAATCCTAGAAATCAAACATAACAAGCACTGCACAGCTAAGTAGTACTCATACCTTCATTATTGTGCCTCAAAAACCCTCTCTTCTTGATGATCACAAGAACTCAAAGACACAAGAACTAGAGAGGAGAATTAATATAATTGTAGTAATGTTTCTGGTTGTGGTGCATCTCCTTCATGAAATGTGGGTTGCTTATATAGTGGAGGGAAAGAGGATGTAAAAATAATAAATTAATCTATCTCTTTAAAGGACCACCTCTGATTCAAAAAATGCTCTCGGTAATTGCTTCTCCTCCATCCTTATTGAAGGGGGATCGAATAAGGTTCCCTTCATTATTCATTTTATTATTCAATGACCCCAAATTTGAATGGAGTGTATATATTCGTAAGTAATTGAAATTTTGGAAAACGATTGAACATAATTAAAATTCCAGTCAAATGCTTTCTTAATTTCTTATCATATTTACAAATAAAAGAAAATAGCCATTCGTGGATGGACAAGTAGTATCTAATTCCTGTCTTTTAGTCCCCAATGAACGAGGAAAGAAAGGTTATTATAGCACATAGGGCATTTGAAAGGGAGAGTATCTTTGAATTGATCATTTTTCTTTCCTTCTATAAATTTTTTTTTCCACCAGTTTCTTGAGAAAATAGGACAATCACTCCCTTTGTGGAAAAAGTTCGTATTATTATTGTCTGCTAATATCTACTTTATATTATACTTCAGTCAATTCTTTATAATTAGATGCTCCTAATAAGCATATAGGTGTCTCTTGTGGTTTTGAACGGATGTGCCGACATTATTCTTTTATTTATTAACATATTAATCTTCGCTACGCTAGACCTATAAACCCATTTACTATATATAAACCTACCATTTTAATTAATAAAATCTTGTGTAAAACCATTTTTTTTTGTTGGAAAAATCTTGTGTAAAACTTTGCATAAGACTAGGGAGTAACATTGAAAATCTTGATTTCACCGAGGATTCAAAATTGAAAGGAGTCTAATTATAAATTATCAACATCTGTTAAGTAAAAAGAGTTTGATGTCCCTTAAATAAGATCTCTGATTCAAATATTGTAACTAGAAAAATTAAGCTTAGAAGTATTTTCTTTCATTGATTAATCTATGAATTTCTAGACTTCACAATGAATTTATTTAAATAGTACTATTAATTACTACTATTATTTAAAATTTATGAAATTTTAGATCAAGTCAATAGATAAATAAAGATGTTTGTTGAAGAGAAGAAGGGACTATTTTTGTTACCCACCGGCCACCAAGAAAGTAAATAAATGAACTAATTGAGAGTAACTAATTACTAGTTGAAAGTAGACAATTCTTTTTGTCTTCGGCCCAAAAATAGAGACAATTCATTTTGTCGAAACAAGTGGCAAATATCAACCATTGACACGTTGTGAATCTTTTGCAGAACCCTGGGGATTCCAATTATTACCAAAATCCATTAACCCTTTAATTAGTGCGAGATTACTGTGACCTAATTATTTAAATATCAAACTCATCATGGATGAGATTGGATCTTTACCATTGAAATTAAGAGTACACAATTAACTTGACAACGATGCCCCTAGTTTGTAAAATTTAGAAAGATCTTTTTATTTTATTAATTGCTCGAAAAAAGCTCTAATTTGTTCACTACTTGATTGCGATGTGTGGTATCAAAGAATTGTCAATGAGAAATTGTCAAAATGATGAGAGTTTAGATCAGTAATATAAGATATTTGGATTCAAATTTTCATAGATTCTTTTTGGTAAGAGATCTAAAAATCTAAAAAGTTTTATAAAATTAAAAATTATAAACTCTCAAAAAGTTAACAATTTATGCTAATTTTGAAGGTGAAATAATCTACTATATTTCTAAATTTTTCATAAAAAAAAAAAACCCAAAGAACTACTTTCTAGTTGTTGCCTCATGGCAGAGAGATGGATCAGTGGAAGAAACCGATCAGCATAAACAATAGAGATCAGGTGGGGGAGGGTTGCCACTTGCCACATTTGACTGCCCCACTAAGCTGTGGAATTCAATAGAAATATGTGTGACTACGACTCCAGATAATTAGAGAGACGGCCGACGGTTTTTGAAGATCAATT
Source organism: Microcos paniculata (assembly GCA_030664755.1). Taxonomy (NCBI): domain Eukaryota; kingdom Viridiplantae; phylum Streptophyta; class Magnoliopsida; order Malvales; family Malvaceae; genus Microcos; species Microcos paniculata. The sequence continues at coordinate 24,615,694 of CP131461.1, forward strand.
TCAAGTTTCGACATATTTTTCTTCGTCACTTTTAGGAATCTTGAACGTCTAGATATAATATAATATAGAATTTGATAAAATTACGCTTCTCGGACACTTTTGATGCTTCAAAATCATAGAGCTGCCTAGTGAATTAAACCGGCTCTGTTTTTGATAGTTGTTTTAGTTTTACAGGGGCCGCTTTAGTAGTACAAGCTCTAGGTGTTAGCGTATTGCTACACCCAAATGATCGTTATAATTAAATCAAACTAGACTAGAAGTTGATCAAAATATTATTATATATATATAACAAAATCAAACTCCCCATCCAGAACTAGAGAAGCCATGAAATCAGCCCAATGATTTGCTCAGATAATTTGTAATTATGAAAGCCCTTGACGTACTATATGGTGAAACAATTAATTACTAATATATAACATTTTGGTTAATTAATTACTCTACTTTTTTTTCTTTACGAGTTATGTTATATGACTCATTAAGTTACCGATTAATCTGTTATAATTATAACCATTAAAATCCTATTGTAAAATATGTTTAAATTTTAATTTTTATATTAAAAATTATTTGTTTTTAAAATTTGTGGTTAAATTTATGTCACGCAAGCAAGTCACTCAACGCAATGAGATTTGCTGGATTGAGGAGCTTTTCCCCTTTATATTATATGATGTATACGAAGGGTTTAAGTAATTTCTTCCAAAGTTTGACTGCTGTTTCTTTCTTTCCCCAATAATTGTGCCAAAAATCAGAACAATAAAATATGGGTTGAGATGAATTATTGATCCACAATATGAACATAACTTGGCCACATGATTGGTGATTTCAACATCATGTGTATTGTGATTTAATATAATCCAAAAACAAGAGACTCTCACACACAGACAATTTCTCATATATTAGTAAAAGTTTCTAGATGAAAACAAATGTAATGCTTGCTTCTTTATCTCATATATATATATATATATATATATATATATATATATATATATTCTCCAATCCTTCTAAGATATGTAGGTTGGAAGTTTCATCTGTCAAGCACTGGAATCCCTCTTGTTATCTCTAGGATAAGCTTTATGATGTTTGATTTTCAATACCATTTTGTGCCAAGGATGTAGACATCTAAGTAATCCGGCCAAACTACTATATATATGCATGGTCATAAATGAAGTAATTGATGAAATATTTACAAAGTTTGATTCAAAGTTAGATGGTGAAAGATTCTTAGATGGTGAAAGATTAAAAAGACAAATTAAAGAAATGAATTTTCAAATTCAAATTAAATTGGATGGTGAAAGTTAATTGGGATTTTCAATTATGGAGGAGATAAAAAGATGCATTTTGTTGAAATAGAAAATGTAAAGATCGAGACAATGCATTAATCTTATTGTTATATTTAGCTAGGTTTGCCAAAAAAAAAGTTTATTGTTATATTTACTAGTTATTAGTTTAATTCACACTATTCCAAAAATATAATTTAATTATCAACCTAATTTTGATTATGACATGGAATAATTCCCTTTTGAACCCTATCGAATGTTGGAATTATATTTTTTGTGCACTTTCCGAGGCATATTTCACTATTTCTTTTTACAATCTCAAACCAACTAGATATATATTGAGAATGACATGGAATAATTTTTGCAAAATAATTTGAAACAACTGAGCCTTTCGAGCCAGACCCATCCAACTGGAGAAGATGATGAGAAAGAAGCAAAACTTCCAATTTGAACAGCAGATTCTTCTGAAAGATGATCAATAATAATTGTGCCGATAAAATGTGGAATAACTTTATGAGATGGGAGAGAGCGACTTGTACGTACTTACTTCCACTAAGATGTGTTTGGGGGAAGAAAAATATCTGTGCACGTATATAACTAACCTAAATATTAATTATGCATTAGTCAAAAATGTCTTCCCCAATTAGAGCTGAAATTGTTGAACATTTAGGCTTTAATTTTTTTTTCTAAATTAAGGGTGAAGAACGTCTTATATATCTATCTCTCCAAAAAGCACAATTAGAATAATTAAGTACTGCTTGTCCCACCTTCTCAAAGCCCCAAGGGGATCAAAAGAGATTGAGGCTATCCTTGTCAAGGAAACAAAAGGGTGCTTATTTTCCATAGCTTTCTAAAACTTCTTTAGAATCTCTAGGATGTCTCTTGTCTCATTAATTTCTCCTCTCTTTTTTTTCTTTTTTTTTCTTTTTTTAAGTTTTCTCAAATACTATTAATTTGTAAGGTGTGGTTACTGATCGTCTATGTCCTACTGGCTCCATAAGTGACATGTGGGGGAAAATGTCTCCCTTAATTAATGGTTTAATACACAAAATAACCCTCGAATTTATATACAACTGTCGTTTTGACTTTTCAACTTTTATTTTAGAATTTTTTGTCCTCGACTTTTTATTTTGTGTACAATGTAGCCCTTGATATTGATGTGACATAACCATAAATTGACACTTGAAATTTTCATATGATACATGAAATTTTCTCATTGTGCCACGTCAGCATCAAGGGTTACATTTTGCATGAAATAAAAGTTTGAGGGCCAAAATTTCAAAACAAAAGTTGAAGAGTCAAAACGATAATTTTGTACAAGTTCGATGGCTCTTTTTGTATTAAGCCATTAATTAAGTAGCCAATTTTAAGTTTGGGACTGCTATGAGTCTAATTAGATATACAAATCTAATTAAATTGCCATAATTCATACAAAAGATACAAAAAAATAGGAGAGGATTAGAAAAGGAAAATATTAATTTGGGTTTAGAATTTTGAAAAATTGTAGAGTACTTTACCATGCAAATAATACAATACATTTTAAAAGATTATTTAACGAACTTAAAATCATCAAATTGAAGATTAAACTACTTATGATGTAATTTTTTGAACTTCCTCCAAATTTAGTCTAAAAGGCTAAATTTTAAGCGTTCTTTTTTTTTTTTTTTTTGGTTTATGACACATGTTTCACAAGTCTTTGATCTAGTGGTCTTCCCACTTAAAGTTATTGCATACCTCTTATTGGTTTCATGTGGCCTTGAATTGTTTTGGGGAGAGATCAGATTTACAAAGGCAATCCTCAAGAAAATCTTTTAAAAAAATGTTGTTGGTCCTAATCCAATTCTAACTTTTCATAAATACTAGATTTTCCATTAGTATTCCATTAAAGCAATTTTCTTGTTTCCTCTCTCCCCGCATTTCCCACTATAATTGTTTTCATAGATGCTATTATTTCAACTGTTGCAAGTTGCAACTAGTTGAGATTTATCTAAAATTCTTGAGGAACAAACACGTGTAAGGGAAAATTTAGGATATAGTAAATGGCAAAGCGATGATCTATTTCTATGGTAACTTCCACCGAACATGACAAAATTTAGCGTATAAATGGCAATTCCCGTTGAATCATGAGGTGGCATAATTACAAATACAATACTATTCAAGTTAAAATCTTACAATAATAAATGTTCTCTCAATTTTATAACTTACTCCTTAAATTTAAAAAGTTTTATATTTAATGAAAACTATAAATTTATGACTAAACCTTGTGCTACTTCTTGACTCTGCTATAACTCCTATGGAACTTCATTCGCTTGATCATTTATCATTCTTGCTCTTACCCGAAATGCTAGTTTTCATTCATAGGTTAATTATTAAATCATTCGAGAGGTTCTTTTCTCTCTTTTCTTCCCACTTTTTTTGGCCAATTGGATAAACTACAAAGAGAAAAAATGATTTAATACTCAAATTGGTCCTTGAATTGTACAAAAAATGATATATTAGTTCATAAACTTTTATTTGAGATAAATTATTTCCTCAACTTTTATTTTGGAACAAATTGGTCTCTAGATTTTCTTTGATTGTTTCTCATCCAGGATCTATCTGTCTCACAAAATAAAAATTCATGGACTAATCTGTTTCAAATAAAAGCTCATGGATCAGTCTGTCTTTTTTGTATGGTTCAGGGACGAATTTAGGTATTAAGCCAAAAAAAAAAAATAGAAAGAGGAATTGAAGCTGACTTTGAATTGCAATAATTACCTAAATAATCCAGCTTCTAGTTGTTGAAGCATACTTATTTACATAGAAGAGCTAATTAATAAAGTACTACTAATAGCAATCCATTATGACACTTGCAGAAAGTTTAAATCGGATCTAATACAAAAGATTTCCTTCTCAATTATAAAACTAAGAAATAATTAAGATTTAAGAGTTGAGAATCGAGCAGACGGTCGACAATTACAGTAATCATGTTTAGATTAGAGCTTTTTATAGTAATTATTCTTATTAATCATATAAAATAAAAAAAAAAAAGGTATAATGCATGCACATATCTGCTTGTGTGTTTGTTCTTAATTCCCAGCTGAAAAATGTGTCAAAATTCCCTCAATTCAGTGCACGTAACTTTTTCTTGGCCAATCTCTTAAATTAATGATTATTTTGTGATCAAGTAGTTCTGTATTATTTTGCCTTTTGGCTGTTTTTTTTTTTAAATTATTGTTTTTGGATTTTGTAGTTGGGAGCAAGCAAAGGATAAGAGTCGGTTTATGCCAATAATCTTAGACGATAAAGATGACTTTCTCTCGTATATATCAACAGGTTGAATTTGCAAATTGAATAAAGGTAATGTTAGCTTTTAAAGACTTTTTATGGATAAGATTTATATGCTTTTTTAGGTGCTTTTTATGTCAGTAGTTAATAGGATATTGTTAAGGGTTCTTTTAAAGTACTAAATATTTTACTCTTTTCTTTTTAAAAAAATTATGTGAAAATACACGTGACGATATCCTATTGATTACTGATATGAACAGTAAGAAAAATCATTTAAGTAAATTCTATCCTTTATAAAAACTATATATATTATATCGTAGCAAAAAAACCTATATTATAGTCTTATTATTTTTTTATCTTATCATTTTTTTTGTTTAGTATCTAATTTGATCTTTGAACTATACTAAAAAGGACAAATTAGTTCCTAAACTTTTTATGTGAGACAAATTAGCTCTTAAACTTTTAGTTGAGATAGATTAACCCTTAAACTTTTATTTTGAGACAGATAGATCATGAATTAAAAAAAATAAAGAAAACAAATAGATCAATCTGTCTCAAAATAAAAATTCAAGAATCAATTTATCTTAATATGTCAAGTTTTTTACCATTCAAATACCAATTTGTCTCAAACTAAAAGTTCAGAAACAAATCTATCTCAAATAAAATTATAAAAGTTGAAGAACCAATCTTTTAAAATTTAATATTAAATTTTCTTTCTAAACACATTGAAGCCAATTCTGCAGGCCACATGAAACCTGGCCGTAGGGAAACTGGTTTAGCCTTTAGCTAACCTCCTTGGTGTGTAAGATATGATGAAATAAAATAAGTATAAATTTATCTATATATAATTTGTAATATAATTTTTATTATTTACATAGTATTGAATTGTTAAGAAAATTCATCATCCAATCGGCTATGTCGGCATAAGATGACTCAATTCAAATTAATATTTTTAATATACATTACCATTGAATTAATATATATTGTAAAACTTTTCTTTAACTTTTAATTATTAAAATCGAACTCCTTTTTTTGGGAAAAAAATTATGTATTTCATCAACACAAGTCACAAACCATAAAAGAATTCTACCATGGAATTAATTCAAAGTGTGAAAGGAACGACAGCAAGTCATTCTCCCTTGAGTCTTAACAATAAAACATATATTTGAAGTTCAAAGTAATATATATGGGAGAAAAGAAACAAAAGTCTCTCATTTTCAAAGGTCTAAATAAATAAAAAAGAGGCGAAAAAGAATTATTTTTCTAATCATAAATAATTCAACTAGCCCATATATGTATTATAAAACATTTCATTTTTCTTGGACGACGACGTACGCACCTTATTATATCGATCATAGCCTTATTTCCTTTTTCTTTTTGTTTTGTCCCTCTATGAAATTTTCAAAAAACTAAGTTCTGCATTAATTAAGAAACTTGGCATATGTCACAGTTTGAAATTTTCTGCACACAGGAGATAGGACAAAACGAGAAACCACGTGGGTTGCCTACATTTATAATTTATAATTTATAATAATATTGTTTATTTTTGTTCCTTTTATTTATTTTGGTTTTTGCTGGGAGTTCAATCTATATTACGTTATAGAAAAGCTCAAGTATATTAGAGGAGGAGGGATGTAATTGTCATCTTTTTATTGGCTATTTTTTTTTGATGTTTTGGGCTCAAGCCCATTAGTTCTTTCTCTTTTTTTTAAAAAAAAATTTTGGTGCTTTCTTTTATTTTTGAAAATTTTTAATATATTTTTTGTAGGAATTTTTTTACTTTTAATAAGTCTAAAAAAATGTTTAATTTGGTGATTTTTGTTGGGTTTAAGAAAATTTTTTCATATTTTGGTATATTATATATGTTATTAAAATTTATATATTATCAAAGAGTTAATATTTGATTTATATATTTTTATTTAATTTTTTTAAAAAATATTTTTATTTAATTATTAATCAAACATTTTCAACTTATGTATAATATTTTAGATATATAGTTTTATTATTAATTAATTAACATTATTTATGTATATAAAAAGTAATACATTTTGGTTTATTTATAATATTATTATATGATTGTATTGATCGATTTTAAAGTATTATTCATCTCTATCATCTTATATTTTTAAAAAATAAAATTCAAATGCCAAAAATTAAAAAAAAAATTCCCGATGCATAACCCTGGTCACTTTTTAATAATTTGTAAATTTGTCAAGTATGGTCGTTAGCGCGTTGAAGAAGAACCCCCAAGCGACCACCAAGTGCCGTTTAGTAGCTTTTCTTCGGATAAAATGAATGAAGCCTTTGAACTTTGAAAACAACCCGTTTTCTCTCTATATATATAACTCTCTGCTGACTTTTGAGAAAAAAATTGTGTTGCTTTCGTCTTTTAGAAAACGTATTGACAATCGGGAACATATATAGATTAATTATTAGTAGTATTTATCATGTCGATGTTCAAGTGATTAGAGTCTGTATGTAGTGAAATAAGATTTTGAGTAAATATTCTAAATTTGAGCGGTAACGGCGTAACGCTCATGATGATGATCCATTTGAAGATAATGACATACCAAAAGTATAAATTGAATGATTATAAATATAAATGATTAAATCGTTAGTTTTTAAGATCAAATATACCTTCTCGACACACTAAACGATCTTAGATTAATTGTAGTAATGGAGTTAAAAAGAAAAAGGAGAAAAAGCCACCATAAACAATATACACTACTCTTAGAAGAGTATATAAATCAAAGTAATTAAAATCTAACAGCTTAGAAAACACAATTCAAACCTTAAAGAAAACTAAAAGCCCCAAACTATATATACCCAAATCTCAATTTGTAAATGGTTTAGTACTTAATTTGATCCCTAAATTATATAAAAAAGAATAAATTGATCTTTAAATTTTTGTTTGAGATAAATTGGTCATGAATAATAAAAAAACTTTATGGATTGAGATAGACTGGTCCTTAAGTTTTCTTCAATTTTTATTTTCATTCAAGACTTATCTGTCTCAAAATAAAAATTTAATGACTAATCTGTCTCAATTAAGAGTTTAGAGATCAATTTGTCATTTTTGATATAGTTCAGGATCAAATTGGATATTAAACTATTTGTAAATAAATACTAAATAAAATATATAAAAGAAATAAATATCATGTAATAAATCAACTATATATGGGCCTTAGATTATATATATATATATATACATATATATGTATATATATATATATATATATGTTAGGTGGGAAACTAAAGAGGGACACAAAATGATCACGTTCGGTCACCCAAGGGGTTTTAGCTTAGCTTTGGTTCAGCTACGATTTTTTTCAACAGGTCAAGTAGTCAGAAAAGGGTGAGTATTTTAGTTTTAATTGAGTATTCCGATATAGAAATCAATTGGAAATAACACTTTAAAATTAGGATTTGGTTTGTCCTCGTGAAGGTCTGAAGGAAGATGGAGAAGTTTCATGCCCGGCCCACCACGACGTATGTGAACGCGCGACATAGCCAATATGCGGCGACACGCATGTCCAAAATTTCAAATCCGAGATTGAAATTTACCTAACTTGTAACAAAATAATTCGAAGTCCACGATATAAGTGTTTTGATTTTTCGTACATTTACTTGTACCATATGCATAAGACTGTTGAACAGCAATTATACCCACTAATTTTCAATCCTGAAAATTTATCTTATTATTCTATGTTCGGAATGATGTCTATACGTAATTAAGACCTTCTAATTTCTTTTATTCTTTTTTTTGAATTACATGTATCCCTATCTGTTTAACGGTTTACGAATAATTCTGTTCGAACTACGTTGGTCAATTATGAAAATAAAAGTCTTTTAGCAATGATTTTCTTTATTCACAAGAGTCCAACTCGAGATATTGTTTAAGAGGATGACCTTCTAATTTCAATTATTGATTATTGTTTTTTTTGTTCTTTTTTTAACATAATTAATAGTATGTTACACAATATACGGTAATCTCTCTCATCTCAAATATCTTACATGTCTGTTCCAAGATTCAAATCTGAGATTTCTAACAAAAAAGTTCAAAACTCAAACAAATGGATGTCCAAACTGATCATATTATCATCAACTAAAAGAAACTCGACATATAAATAATATGAATTTTAATATTTGAGATGTCGGGATTTGAATGTAATTTAATTGAAATATACAATAAGATAAATTTGAATGATTTGAAGCTAGCAAAAAATGAAAATTGAACCTATATAATAAAGAGTTTTACTACATAATTCGCATATAATTCATTCTGTCTATAATTTGTCTAACGTGACAGGTCTCTTTTCTTTGTTTTTCTCTCTAAAATCCTATTACTATTATTTGTAAAAAGATAAAATTTATCTTATAAAGAAAATAACTTTTTAACGTGAGAATTAAATTTTTATAAAATATATTAAAATTTGACAAATTTAGATAAGATACATTAGAAAGATTGTAGGCAAAATAGATTTATATGTATGAAGAAGGATTTTTCTATAATAAGAGATGTTGTATAAGGAGAAAACCCCAACATTGCTCCCAAAAAAAAATCTTAGTGTAGAATATAGGGAAAGAAATATTTAAATACGAAACAAAATGGGGTCTTAAAAGAATAATTAAAACATGACATACGAGGAGTAGTGGTGAGTAAATGTCATGGCGAAGCATAGCAATGAGCAAATGCCCTGTCCTCCATGGATGGTAAGGAGACGGTCAATCATGATAGGTGTAGGTCCCAACCGAAAGACCAATAAAAAGGGGCAATCCATTTATTGATTCGCCGGTCAATTCTGGTTGTCTACAAACATTTCGGCCCCTTTTTTATCCATTAATTGGTTCTTTCGTAAAGTTTTGTTTAATTTTTTATACTAAAAATAGTGAGAGCAACTTGACCAACCACCACAAAGTCTTCGCCATGAGCTATGACTACCCTCACCCACTTTGAATTTCAAGTCTTGAATTGTTTGAAGCCAAAAAAAAAAATTAGGGGTGTTTGGTTTGAATGATCTGAAATAACTTTAGATAATATGATTAATTCTTTCAAAGATAACTTATACATATAACCTGAAAGCTTAGTAAATTGTGTTTGGTTCAATATTTATCAATGTTAAATTAATCTATTTGGTTAGGGGTTATGTTTTCTATCAAAACTAATATTTTACTATTCTGTCCTCACTTTAAGATTTATAGTTTATTTCTTTCTTGTACTATGTATTCTATATTTTTCAAGTCTTTTTATTTCAACAATTATATATGACTAACAAAACAAGTTTATCTTCATTGAACTTAACAAAATAATATTTATTTGTTTCATTAAATTAAATTATGCCTAGTTTATATAAGGAAAAAACAGATATTATATACTTGAACCTTATGAAAAAATTAATTAGTTAAGTCATATGCACAAAATATTATATAATTAATATTTTAATGATTATATAAGTTAAGTTTGATTATATTTATGACAAAAAAATTATATTTCTAATTTAATTGAACTAACATATATTTAAATAGTTTTTTTGGCCAAAATATATGTAAATAGTTTAATAATTATATAAGTTTAGTTTAATAATATGCTTCTTACAAAAAAAAGCTTAAAAACAATGTTATAATTTACTTATTACATGAGGTTATTGTAGTCCAAAAGAGTAAAATACTGAGTACAAACTAAACAAAATTTATCTCACATTACTTAAGAATTTGAAAGTTATCACATAACCTAATTTTAAGATTATATATTGATGTGACATTAATATAATATAATCTTAATTTTCTCATTATCTCGAATCAAATATAAGGACATACAAGATAATAAAGGTCATATAACCGAAGTTATCTTGCTTACATAACCCCAACTAAAAGGCCCTTGACGTATTTGAAAAAAAGATGGCTATGAGTCTGTGTCGTTGACTATTTTCATTTAATTTCAGAACAACGCTGCCCTGAGATCCTGAGAAACAGAGAAAGACTCTTTGTTGTGTGGTGTTGACGACAGGGCACCACCTGTGCGGCGACTAGGCCAGCCGGCCTAGCCTTTACGTTCAAACTTCAGCTTTGCAGTAGAAGTGTGTGAGTGTGAAGCCTGGAGGAGACCGGGGTCAGGGTTGCGCGTTGGCCGTTGGCAAGTTGGCTCTCAGTCACTTGGGAATTGACCACGGAGTCATGACTCACACGGGCTTGTTCTTTTTCGTGTGTCATGTCATCTAGTCTCCAAGTACGGCCGCACAAATGTTTGTTTGAGTCGCGTCTCTAATTTAGTGCTGTAACGAAAACTGACATGACCAAACGCGACTCATGACTGTATTTTGACCATTACTATTTATTAATTTATTATTAATAATCCACTGGTAATGATAATTAAACGTACATTAAAAAATTAGAAAAATTAAACGATGAACAAGTAAAATTTATTGAAGTGTTATGTACTCTAATTTCAATGATTAAAATTCAAATCGTGATAATTTCAAATATATTTAAAAAAGAAAAAAAATTAAACTAGGGATGGAAATTAATGAGAGCAGGGAGGATCAGAACCATATTTTGCAAAATCTATGATACCATTTAGTTGGACCTAGTTGGGGAGATTCCTCAATTCTCATTCACATGCAACCAACATGTGGGAGCAAAGGCAAGAAAGGGGATAAGAGTACAAGTAATGGGCCTTGTTAGTGTTGTGGGTTTAGTGCTCTCTTGACGAATTGATGCTTCATTTTTGGATGGCCCAACCTAATTTGCCACACTTCATAAAAATATTCTTTCTTCTCTTTTTCTTCTGTCTCTATAATCTCCATTCACATGATTACATATTGAAAAAGATGCAAAACGATGGTCTTATTCTTAGTGGGAAATCAACTTACATGTTAAATTTTCTCCCGGGTGGTTCGATTTCTAGAATGAAAGTGGTAAGTGGGTACCCTTGACATGAGTACAAGGACAAATAAATCCGATTATATCTAACATTTTAGCACTTTCTTTTTATCTCCATTTGGCCTGTAAAAAGCAATGAAGTTTGTCTAAAAAAATCTAAAAAATTGAGAAAGTGGATCCATATGGGTACGAGGATAAACAATAATGTAAACACTTTTTCTTCTTATCTTCTTCAAAGAATAAAAAAAAATCAGATGATTATCACCAAAAAAAAAAATCAGATGATAAATCCCTAACTTATCTCAAAAAAGTTTTAAGCCTTCCTGAGGATGACTACTTGCATTCGTGCTGGGGAAAAGCCAACACCATGCCGAATTTTATGAATCTTTTTCTCAAGAATCAAATGATGATTTTGTAGGAGAAGAATTCCTAATGATTATGTGATCCAAATGTTGATACAAACTATATAGTTTACGTATTACATTTTAACCTTTCCTTTGGAGCTCAGCTCATCAACTCCAATTAAATTTAATTCAACTGACATCCACCTATTAAGAAAGCATTGTAAAGCCGTATTACTTGAATTTAAGATGGAACAAGTATATTCGCCTTTAACCCGACAATATAACCAATTTATCACGTGTTACCAACACTTACACTTTGTTAATCCATAAGCTCACTCAACTCTAGTGTATCTTTTTTCAGGGGAGGAACTAACGGCCTTTTATAGGCAATTGAAACTAATAAAGTACAAATTCATATTATTTAAGTCATCTTATTTAATGCACCAACTCAAGTTGTATGTGATTAGATTGAATAAGATCTTGAGGAAATTCATCCAGATTTACAAGTTTTCGACATTGAATAAGATTTTGCATATATTGTGTTGACCTTTAAGTACAAAATAAAGAATAAAAAAAGATATATGAAATTAAGAAACATATCTTTTGTTGACCACCGGAAAAGAAAGGTTATTTGATTGTCAATTTATTCATTGATTTTGTGAATGTGAATACATTTTTTCAATTAATACTCATTCTTGTCAATTTTAATTGCATTGATTGTCAACTTGTTAACTTAGTTTGTCCCGTGCAAACAGAAAAAGGTGAATGATATTTATAAACTTGTACCTTTATGTATTTTGGCATTCCAAACTTGACCAGGAAGTTGGGAAGAAGATCTGATGAATAATGATTGCGATGATGGAAGATAAACGTTGGATTTTCCATTTTCCCACATCACTATGATCCAAATTCCAACATAAATGCAGCCTTATCGTCAAAAAGAGCTGAAGGAAGCTTTTAATTAATCGATTAAGATATGACATCATTTAAAAGCACTACCATCTTCTAGAGAATCTAAAGCACCTAAATTCAGTTCCTCCCATTAGGTTTATCTTCTTATCAAGCACCCAATCAGGTAAAATTATATACCAATGCAAGTTGCTAAGTTTTTTAACCAGCTTGATCGCGCTATGCCAACCCTTGTTTTCTGTATCCACCAGCCCACCACCACCATTTTCTTTTGCAAGTTGTGGGGGTAAAGTAGATCCTTCAGCTGTCAATTTTGAAGATCATTCACACCCAACAGATTATTAACTTGTGTCAGTGAAACTGTTTGATGGGTGCATTGGGAGACCGGTAAATTACGAGCAGAGCTCCGAAAAGATCAGTGTGAAGTTTGAAGCAGGTTTATAGATGGCATGCATATCAGGCAAATTTTAGCAGAGGAAAAGAGGGATAACACTCTTTTCCCCTGCCATTTAGTGTAGGATGGGTTTAAAATGGTAATAGGGAACCTCTTTTGGCTTTCCTCCTAACTTGGTTTGATAGGTAGAGTTTATAGTTTGATCTTATCTAAGAGGAAGTACAAGATAAACACAGCTTGAATTGTCTGCCATAAACATCCACACTGCAAAAATCCAGTCCGAGGTTTAATTTACAAGCATATGGACAAGCTACATTTAATTTTGGATACAAATCACAAATCTGCGAAAAATTGAGAGTTGAATAACAGCAAAACAGCAGTGCAACTTCATTTCAGCTAAATCACATTCTAATGAGATTTGCCTAGACTTGAGTAAGTTTGGCATCTCTAATTCATCCCCGAATCAGCAATTGGTCAATGGTTTGAGGGTCTGTAACAGCACATCACATATCTCCCAACAATATTTTCCACAGGAAGAGGCCCCCTGGTTATCAGTCAACGTTAATGGCGACATAAGGAAAAATTAAAATACTACCAAAATACCTTTACAAAAATCACATTTCAAAATATGAGTACAAGAAGAGGAACCAGGGTACTAAGTCGTGTACATTAATGGCGACATAAGGAAAAATTAAAATACTACCAAAATACATTTACAAAAATCACATTTCAAAATATGAGTACAAGAAGAGGAACCAGGGTACTTAGTCGTGTCAACATTCAAGTATTGGACCATTATTCTTCAAATTGGACACTACAAAGCTATTTTGCTTTTTCTGAAAAGAAATTATGTCTCTCTAAAGCAGCCTTTGTAGGGTGACGCAGTGTGTTCTAACTTGTATCCTACTCGAGAATTATATGGCTTTAAAGAGATATAGAATGAAAAAAAAAAATAGTTCTCAATGCAGAAAACTTGTAAAAAGTAGAGAATCTAGTCAATGCACATTGTGGGAGAACAAAATGAAATAGAGCCTAACACAGAAAACAGTGAAAATGGGGAGAAAGTAGTTGATGTACCAATTATGAGAGTCATAGCTGTTATCACGGTTGTCCCCCAACACATAAACATGACCTTTAGGCACATACTGCAGATCAAGAAAAATAGTAGTAAAGTTTAGAATGAAGCATCAACTTGTGGATACAAAAAATAAGAAAGAGTCGACCCAGCAAACGGTGACCCAATGCTGTATCATAACCCCTTGATTCAAATCATGGAGGCTCAGATGTCAACACTATGGGGTTTTACCAGGCTTCTTCATGCTCACATTTATTGTACCTCATCTAGTGATAAGGCAAAATAGTAACAGAGCTTTACTAGGTAATTGTTGAATATTACCATGGTGGTTACTACCCCATACCGTTGTCATCAAATGTTGGAAAGCTCTAGAATTAAATGGAGAGACTACAAAGTGGACGCACTGTTAAGTCTGATGTGTATGATGGCCGTTCAGCTATGAAATTTTCATTTTGTGCAACTCCATTGACATAGAGTAAGCCGTTATGAACCTGTGTGGTGTTAGAGGAAAACATCTTTAGAAGAAAAAGAAGAAGAGCTTTCAGAACTAGATTGCTGCAAGTTGGTTTTCATTAGCAGTTTGAATTTAGATATTATCAAGCACATATTTGTTGCTAATCTACGTAGATAATGATTTTAAGGAGCTTGAAAACTTGCCTTAGAGGCTTAAGATGATTGAATATCAACTTCACTATTGCATTCAAGATGAACTAAACGATGATGAAATAAGTGACAGTAAAAAATGAAGCAGAATAAAAAGTGGAGTCAGTTGGAAAGCATTCTTCACAGAAATTTGAATTTTCCGTAACCATATCTTACTTCCAATCCATATTAATCAGAAAAGTGGTAACAGAATGATTAGTACCAGAACCAGGTCTCCAGCTTTGGCAACTATTCTCTTAATCAAAACAGCATCCTTCACAAAACCAGGCTCCTGTAGCGCACCAAGAAGATAGACCACTTTAGTGTAAGATTTTATATTGGATACAAAGATTTAGGCGATTCTATATCAAATCATCAAACCTGTTCTGGAGGTCGGAATGTTACAATATCATTTATAGCAGGACTTCTGAAGAAGTATGAGGCCTGTACAAGTTACAAAGCGAGAGATAAAGTGCAAGTAAACAACATTATGGTGCCTATAAGCAAATCAGAATCATTAATCATAAGTCAATCACAATCATGATGCAGACTGTTAGCAAGCAAAAAATTCAACAAGAAGAACAAAGAATATTATACTAGAGCTCTATTTTCATTAAGAAATTGATGACAGGGTTTGTCTGTGAACTAAGAAACAACATTTTCATGTTGTTGCCTATCCCTCAGAAGTCAATTAAGAATCTACCCGTTTCTCCTCCTGACAGTTGCTAAAGCAGCTTTCTGGTGTAGAATGTAGGAACCCTGTTCATCATTGTTAAGATTTTCAAACCTTTATTAAAACAGAAAGAGAAATAACATGGACCTTCGGGCGGAGATATTGGTTTTATCTACAATGCTAAAATGTATGCAGGTGGTTTGTGAGATCTTCTGAAAATGACTATCCTATCAATACTATTGAACATTGAAGGGTAAAATCTATAGGGCCAAGACCTCCTTGCAAATCATATCATAAAGTCACAAATCAACAAGAAAGATAAGAAAGAAATCCCTCTAGAAATATAAAATGTCTCTGTGAAACTATCAAAATAAAGCAGGATGCAAACCATGCAACAATACATTTCAGAAAAATCACAGTTTTGACACAGCCCTCAGGGAAGAAGACCTAAGGAGAGCAGAAGGAGGGATGATCAGAGGAACATTTATAAGATGTCTCTATCCTTCACATCAAAGGGAGCTGACCAGCCATACTATGGTTCTCAATGGGATTTCCTTGAGGACTTCATTGTTGCAATGTCTCATAATACCACACTACCCTAAATGCATTGCTTGCAATAGCAATCACTTCAATTATTGGTACTTGTATAACTTCTCAACAAACTAAAAGAGAGAAGTTCTGTTTGTGTCATAATTCGATCCAAATAGACTAATCTTTCCCTTATTTTAGTTCTTATCTTCTACTTCTTTCTAGCACTATATGAAGTCTGCAGGCTTCCAATTAAGTTCAGAATTCAGTTTGTTTTCTTAACACTTTCAAGAGATTATGCACAGAGATCTAAACCACTTATTAAGTTCAATAAAAGAATGACGGACAGCAGCGATTTTCCTCTAATTAGGCTGTAAGGAGCAGCTTGATGAAGCAAAGAATCAACAAAACTTGAAACTAGATTTAAGAGAAACCTTCTAAGCTGCAATTTGCAAATGATTTCTCTGATGCCCTTCAGACAGTATCTTTAGCTGGAAGCCTGGAACTGAAGGGGACCTAAACTCACAAATGTATCTAACATATCATTTTATCTTCATTTATCTTTAGCTGCAATTTGTAAATGAATTTCCTAATCGTACCATCATATATCCAGTTTACAAATGTATCTAACATCTCTAGCAGCAATTTGCAAATAAATGTTCTGTACCAGGTCAACAACCTGAATGAAGGACTATATAACCAAGCTTGTCTGGCCAAATAGGGAATATTAAGGGTCTTTTTAGTTTTATAAAAGCATTTGATTAACATTATGCTGATTAAGATGAATCCGATATGTCTTTTACTAAACTGCTCAGTTTGCTTTCCTAGGATTAAGGAACAACCAAACAAGTTAACTAATTAATATGAAAGAAGAGTTAAAGATTTTGTTCTTCCTAAGAAATGTAAGGTAAGCACATCTATATTTGGAGACTATTACTCATAATCTCCAATACGGAGGCCCTTAGAGTATGAAGGTAAGAAATCAGACCACATTCTAGATCAAGTGGCCATTCAGTGTACTTAGCACATTAAGAAAGTTGCTTCCCAAAAGATTCTTACAGGCCAAAGCTACCCAAAAGCTAGAAAGCACATTTCTTGCCTAATCAAGCAAATTTGAGACCATCCCCTGAATTCAATATAAAGCAAGACAAAAATGCAGTTTTACAGCCACATATAAACATCATTTCTGAAGCTACAAATCCTTAAACTGAATTCAGCTGCAAAAATCCTAGCATATTAACTAAGAAACCGTCAAGAAAAATGAAAGACCAAAGGGTTATTTCACCTTTTCAACAATGATTCGGTCACCAACACGAAGAGTAGGGAACATAGAAGAAGAAGGAATGAAACGAATCTCGGAAAACGTAGACCATAAAAGGGCCATTACCAAGAACCTCAGGAACCCATCAAATCCAGGCCATCGGAGGAAACCCCAGCTCTGGCAAGGCATCCATCTTAGAGAAGGGAAAGCTACGAGAGTCTTGTACAAAGCACATGGTCTCAAGAAACTCATCGACCCAGACTTGCAAGGACTTGGAAGCTCTTGCCAGGCACTTGAAAGTTTAGTTGCAAGACTTGCAAGAGAGAGGGTGGGAAAGTGTGAGGAAATGGGGTTTTATAAAGGAAGTCTTCCTTGGAGAGTAAGATTCAATGAACAGAGAGAAATTGGAAACAATGCTGTCAAAGCCCAAAGGCTTAAACATTTTTCCAATATGACATTGCAACGACCAACGACTTCAAATCTCATTTCGCGCCAATCAGTGTAGGCCAACTCACTCTGTCCTATAAGATCATTGCTTAAGGCAGATGAGCAATAGAATTTTTACTTCTAATATTGTTCCAAGATTGATCGGATTACAATTTTTTTTTTCTGAGGATGTGAATCTAGTCATTCTACTTATAGGAAAGTAACAACAAATTAAAGGAAATAATAGAGTTCAATAATCAAAATGACTTTTTTTTTCCTCCTAATCATTTCGTCGAAATCTTGTGTGTTCCGTTGATAAGTACTTTTGAGAACGTAATAATTGCCTTTAATCAAGTTAAAAATGATTTGAGAATTAATATGAGCATAACGTAATAGTTGTCTTTAATCAAGTTAAAAATGATTTGAGAATTAATATGAGCATTTGGAAATCAAATCTTGGTTATGTTTGGTATGAGAAAATATTTCTATTTTAATTTTTTTAAAAATACAAAGAAACTACCATATAAGGTATGTATTGTAAGGAAAAATGTATACATGTTTTATAAAATGAAAATAAAAATAAAAATGGATCTGAAAATGAGATTAAAAAAAATTATTCTCAATTTTAAGTCCATTTTCTAAAACATATATATATTTCTATAAACTACACATATGTTATATAATTTTTTTCATGTACCAAACATAGCTTAAATTTCCCTCAAAACTTTTTTATTTTTTGGTGAATAATTCCCTCAAAAAGTTAAAGCTTATACATTAACCATTCTTATAGAATGAAATCGAGTCACATAAATAGAAAAATTAGATTTGAAAAAATTTCCTTGATTGGAGTCCAACATGACTAGGCTTTGTATTAGTTGAGATCAATATGACTATCAAATATAAATAATTTATACCAAAATAGAAAATTAACACTTGTCTTTTTTTTTTTTTGGGTGCTATTCAAGGATAGAGGGATTTGAAGTTTGCTATTTTGTGCAGGAAACATATACATCAATCAACCAATTAATCCGAATCTTCTGATTTTTTTTTCCTTTTGCTTTAAACATTGACATTGACCTACACAATAATCATAGGTTTCCTAATAGGTAAAGCGGTATGGTTTAGCCCAATAGAGAAGCAACAAACAAAATTCTTCCAAAACAGAGTTTGTTTTCCTGACTAGAATCTAAATGGGTGGTTATTATTGGTTAACCAAAAAGGGTATCCATATGGGTAGATTGGCTGATTGCTCCTGGCAATTGCGGTTCTCTTATCATGTCTTTTGGGCCTTCGGCCCATTAGGGACAGAATTCTTTTCATTCTCGTATGTTTGGGCTCAAATTAGTGACACTCTCAGTCCCAAGTCTAACTCCCAATTAGTAAAAAATCCAGTTTTGATACCCATACAATGTAGAATTTTATTTGAGGAAACTTTTATTATGTCAGTGACTTAGAGCCTGTTTGGTCCGGCTTGAGCTTATAGTAAAAATATTTTTTAGTAGAGTTGTTTTATAAGTGCTGTCTAGAGAAGTTAAAATAAAGTTTGGTAAATTTAACACAGAAGTGCTGTAAGTTGTAGAAAGCTGTTTGGTAATTATTTTGTAAAATTGTTGTGAAATGTTTAAATTACGAAAAAAGATATTTTATCTTTTTATATAAATATTTGAAAAAAAAGGTGTTATTTTGTATATATTAACTAATATATATATACTTCATATAAATTATATAATAATAAAAATGATAAATAAATATTTTTAATTTCCATATTATTTTCAAATTATTTTTAAAATAATTATGTATAAATTTTCAACCAATTAGAATTCTTTTACATATACCTTTACTGCAAATAGAAATTATGAATTAATTTATTTAAGGTATGATCAAATAAAATATACCAATAATTAAATGTAAATTATAAAATTTAAAATAAAATAACTATACAAAAAAGTTTGATAATATAAGTCAAATAAAACCTAAATAATAGCAAAAGAGAGTGGTTTTGCGGCTTGTTGATAAGAAAAAAAAAAACAAGTGAGAAAATTATGATAGGGTTGTCATTTTGAGAAAAATATAAAGGTATTAAAGGCATATAACAAAATTTCATTAAAAAAAGTTAGCTTCCCATATAAGTTCCAAAAAGTGATTTTTGAGGAAGCTTCAAATTATAGCTTTGGCTGAAAGCAGAAAAACTGCTTCCCTGATAAACTAAAATTTCAAAACATCATACATCCAAATACCTGATTTTAACTTCTAGAATACAGAAGCACTTAAAAAAGCTGGATCAAACACCTACTTAGTGAGCCTCTCTCTCCTACTCCTGCACTTGAAAATTGGCCCCAAATTGCAAAAATCTCAAATCACCCAAAGCTAAAGACCCATTTACTAGTTCTGGACAATTCCTTCCGTCAAAAATGGAAAAAAGCCATGAGATTTTAATTTTAAACAAACAAATACAAACCATAAAATCCCATCTCAGCAATCATCAGCATCTGTTCTTTATGGATAGAAATTGACCACTCTGCTTGTTAATTGTTACTACCACCATTGAAAAAAGAGCTCAAAACGACCCCACCAAATAAATTAATTAAAAAATCCAACGCTTCACTGCCTCCCACGTGTCCAAATAAAATAGAAACGGGACCCACCAACCTTCACTCCACCTCATCTCTTACAACATAAATAAGCTAATTCTCATCACCTGCTTTACATTAAATTAAATTAAACCCCTTTGGAAATCTCATCTTATCCAACAAAGAATCTATTGCCACTCGAAGAAATCTGTTTCAGTGAAGCATGATGAAACCCAAAGCATTTCTGTGTTTGTTTCTCCATTTCTTCTTCACCTTGCTTTGTACGGCTGTGGCTGATCATGGAACTTCAAGCAGTGCCGGTGGCGGCGGCGGCAGTATTGTTTTTACTACACTTGGTAGGCCAGATTATGCTTGGGACATCTTTACTCTCCCAGCTTTGGAACCACCGAGCCCTTCCAACGAGCTCCGGATTACCGACGGTGAATCCGTTAATTTCAACGGCCACTTTCCGTCGTCTTCATCGTCCTTCATCATCTCGCTTCTACACAATCGAAGCCTCCTTCAACCCCCGGGCCCACAAGCTCCGTCGCCTCTCCAGCTCATCTACGTGACGGAACGAAGCGGGTTGTCGAATATTTACTATGACGCACTTTATTACGATGCGCCCCGAAGCATTAGATCAAGATCGGCCCTTGAGATTACCGTCCGGGTACAAGCTCCTTTATTGACTTCAGAAGAAAGCAAGAATCGGATTTCGATGAAAGATAAGCCGAGCTTGAGTGGGGAGAATTTGATTTACGTGTCAACCCATGAGGATCCGGGTGAGCCCAGAACGAGTTGGGCTGCTGTGTACTCGACTCACTTGGGAACCGGTTTGACTCGGCGACTCACTCCTTACGGCATCGCAGATTTTAGCCCCGCGGTATCTCCGTCTGGGGTTTGGACAGCTGTGACTTCGTATGGGACTGAAGGATGGGATGGGGAAGTGGCAGAACTCAGTACTGATATTTATGTATTTTTGACTAAGGATGGGACTCGGCGAGTCAAGGTTGTTGAACATGGTGGGTGGCCGTGTTGGGTTGATGACTCGACTCTGTATTTCCACAGGAGGAGCGAAGACCAGTGGATAAGTGTTTACAGAGCAATTCTGCCAAAAGACAAACCGGTTTCCACTGAGTCAGTGATGATTGAGCGAGTCACACCACCGGGTCTCCACGCTTTCACCCCAGCTACTTCCCCAGGTAACCATAGGTTTATTGCAATAGCTACAAGAAGACCCGATTCTAATTTTCGCCATATAGAGTTGTTCGATCTTGTTAAGAACGAGTTTATCGAGCTAACTCGGCATGTTTCGCCTACAACCCACCACTTAAACCCGTTTATATCACCTGACTCAGCCCGAGTTGGGTACCATAAGTGTAGGGGAGACGGTAATGGAGGAAAATCTCCCCAATTATTGCTTGAAAATGTTCAGAGTCCATTGCCAAACCTTTCTCTTTTCAGAGTGGAGGGTTCCTTCCCTTCTTTCTCACCCGCGGGTGACCGTATAGCCTACGTGGAATTCCCGGGTGTTTATGTAGTGAACCGGGATGGTTCGAACCGGCGTCAGGTTTTCCCCTTCAATGCATTTGCAACCTCTTGGGACCGGGTTCGGAAAGGAATTGTGTACACGAGTGCTGGACCGGAGTTTTCAAGTGTGAGTACTGAGGTTGATATTGTGTCCATCAATGTTGATGATGCTGACCGATCAAATTATAAGAGGTTGACCACTTATGGCAAAAATAATGCATTTCCCTCTCCATCACCTGATGGGAAATGGGTCGTGTTTAGGTCGGGTCGGACGGGTTATAAAAACTTGTATATAATGGATGCAGTCAAAGGCGAGGTTGCCGGGCTTCGGAGATTAACGGAGGGTCCGTGGACAGATACAATGTGTAATTGGTCACCGGATGGTGATTGGATTGCATTCGCTTCAGACCGAGATAATCCGGATTCAGGAAGTTTCGAGTTGTATTTGATCCATCCGAATGGCACCGGTTTAAGGAGGTTGGTTAAAAGCGGGTCAGCCGGGCGGGCTAACCACCCTGCATTTAGTCCGGATGGAAAGGTGATTGCGTTTACTACAGATTATGGGGGAATATCAGCTGAGCCAATCTCAAACCCTCATCATTATCAACCTTATGGTGAGATATTCACGATTAAATTGGACGGGTCTGATTTGAAGAGGCTAACTCACAATTCCTATGAAGATGGGACCCCTGCTTGGGCTCCCATGTATATCAATCCACTCGACGTGGAGGGACCCAAGAGGCCCCAATGCGCTTTCGAGGATTGTCACTGGCTCAACGAAATGCCAAACCGGAGCATTAGGTTCTTCCACCCATTTGGGTCACCAAAGCACCAGTGCGGGGTATGATAAATCCAAGCTTTACGTGCATATACACGTACAGAAATAGTCTCGTGTTTTTGGTTTTTGTAAATCTGTGATGAAAATAGATTTTGGGAGGACCGTTCAAATTTGAAGCAACTCTTTGGTGCTTTTTTTCTCTTTTTGTATCTATTTGTGTGTGTACTGTACTTGAGAAAATAATGATATTTTGGTCCGCTGTGATGAAATACTAG
This sequence comes from Microcos paniculata, assembly GCA_030664755.1. NCBI lineage: Eukaryota > Viridiplantae > Streptophyta > Magnoliopsida > Malvales > Malvaceae > Microcos > Microcos paniculata. The sequence goes on from CP131461.1 coordinate 24,638,519, forward strand.
TATTAATAATGAGTAAATTAATATTTTGGTTCACTCAAGTCATTGAACAATGCAGTCTCCATGATACTCAAGTCATTGAACAATGCAGTCTCCATGATAAACATGCCCACAAGGCATCCGCTGAGCTCCATTTGCCTGAGCGAAATCAATTCCAGTTAGACAAATCACACATTCACTGCCCAAACCAGAACTAACATTCTCCGAGGCAGCAATTGCCGACTTACTTGTCGGCACAAACCTAACCGGCTCGTTAACTTCACCTATATCTTCCTCATCAAAGTTATAGCTTATGGCTGCAAAGTTTACAACAATGAGAACTTGGTTCGGTCTGCGTTGCATTCATTACTCAACATATTGCCAGTAAAGTCCCTGATGTCCAAGACACAATCGTACTTGGTTGATTCTGGAATTGCTTGCCAGTCAGACCGGATGGAGTATTGCCCGAATAGTTTATGCATGAAAATTTCGTTGAGTTTGAGGGAATCAAGCTGGCAGAGATCGATGAAAGCATAGCAACAACGAAATCAGGCCTAAAAACAAGGGTCGTCGATCCCATAATGTTCAAAGTCATCTGGGGTTTCTAGACCATGATCATCTATATCTTCACCTTGATGTATTTCCCTTGTTCGGAAATAATATATAGTTGTAGCTAAAACCAAACTTCATCAAGGCACAATGTGATCGAGCTTTTTCTCTATTCTTTGAATTCCTTTCCGAGATAATGACCTTCTTAAGCTATATATAACACATTTCAGAATTCCAAAATAAACAAAGATTTGGATTATCTATACTTATATTTTATTTTTGTCCCATAACGAATCTCCTTTCAACCCCTCTAATTTTACATAAGGTAATTTGTTTATTTGACTGAATTATAATTTTGTGTTTAAGAAATTAATGTTGTGTGAAAAATCTCGTTTTTGACTTCTAAGTTGACAATTGGTATTTTAAATGAGGATTATTTCGTAATTTTGTTCAAAAAACTTCTTTTTTTTAATACTTTTTACATTTATTGAAAATACTTAAATGTCAAAATTTAACTTTTTTTTCCCTAATTTAATGTCTTAAAAATTGTGCTGACATTGTATTCTTTCTTTTTTAACTTTCTAATTTCTTTTTTATTTTCTCTCATATATAACTTTATTAATTTTTAAATTTTTATTTAATTATTATTTGTGGAGTTATAGATGAATATCATATCAATATTTTTTTTATTTCTCTCTCAACAAATTGATTAAATCAAATTTTATATATACCCGCAACGTTAGCGCGAGACAATTACTGGTTCAAATTTAAGACTTAAGAGCCATAATCTTGGGATTAAATGCTTGACTATATAGATATATATATATATATATATATGTATGTATAGACACACACACACCAGCTAACTAGGTATGTGTGATTAGCTCATAGGCGCAGCCACCAACTAAAAGAAATTGGGGATTGTTATGAGTACTCTCGAAGAACGGTTGCTACCTACGCACCATGCTGCCCAAGTAAATCTATTTATTTAGTTCCTTTTGCTCCTTTGCTCTCTAGCTTTTTGTATGTATAGTCATTAACTCATTTTTTTCTTTTAGGGACTTGTTTACAATGGATTGGTACAAAAAATCTTATTTCATGCACCGTTTTAATTTTCACTATTTTGTCTGATAATCTTATGCGGCACAAAGTTGAGTCGCTGCAAAATTGATTTACAGCCTAAATATTAAATTTAGGACAATTATGATGGTAGGAATTTAGTGATTATACCTAATTGAACTAGGTCAGATGAAATAAAATGTCGGAACAAAAGTAATGGGTCAACCAGCATGATTCTATTTGCTATTTAGCTTGTTGTTTTTGCCCATGTATATAGTATGCATATTAGGCTTAGAAGTTAAAATTAGGCCATGATCTGTCTTATTAATAATTTTTCTGAATAATTAATCTAGCTCTATACAAATTTGTCGAGGAAAACACAACATAAAGGTTGGTTTAGACTAGGGCAGTTTGTATGTGTAGCTCTTGAAAATTGAAATACGTGTGTCTGAGAGCACTTGTCCGCACGTGCATGTGCCGAATTCTCGAGTAGATAAAAGCTCAAAGGAATGGCGAACAGAGAGCGATGCCACATAATTCTTGTAAATTTCATTACAATATATTTTTTTTTAAATTTAGAGGGATGCTTTTGCTTCAACCATGTGATGCCACGTAATTTTTGTAAATTTCATTATAATATTTATTTTTTTAAATTTGGACGGTTGCTTTTGCTTCAACCATCTTTAATTAATTGCTTAGCTACCACAGTATGAGAAGTTGGCAAGTGACATAACTTCAATTTTTTATTAAGCCCAATCGAATATTTTTACATGGGGAGACACGAAGTTGACCGGTGACATAACAGCATTAAATGGTAATAAACACTTACAGAAAAAATTTTTTGGTTCAATTTGAATATTTTTGAGCTAGGTTTTTATTCATTCAAGCAGTCTGATTCTCCACATCTATAAATACCCCTTCTTGTGGGGGCAATGAACCTTACCTTCTCATCATCTTCTCTACGTCTTTAAACAAGGGTCGTCGATCCCATAATGTTCAAGAGTCATCTGGGGTTTCTAGACCATGATCATCTATATCTTCACCCTGATGTATTTCCCTTGTTTGGAAATAGTAGTTGTAGCTAAAACCAAACTTCATCAGGGCACAATGTGATCGAGCTTTTTCTCTATTCTTTGAATTCCTTTCCGCGATAATGACCTTCTTAAGCTATATATAACACATTTCAGAATTCTAAAATAAACAAGGACTCGGATTATCTATACTTATATTTTATTTTTGTCCCATAACAAATCCCCTTTCAACTTCTCTAATCTTATATAAGGTAACTTGCTTACTTGACTGAATTATAATTTTGTACTAAAGAAATCAATGTTGTGTAAAAAATCTCCTTTTTAACCTTTAAGTTTGCAATTGGTAATTTTAAATGTGGATTATTTCGTAATTTTGTTCAAAAAACTTCATTTTTAAATACTTTTTACATTTATTGAAAATACTTAGATATCAAAATTTAACTTTTTTTTTCTAATTCAATGTCTTAAAAATTGTGTTGATATTTATTTTTTCTTTTTTAACTTTCTAACTTCTTTTTATTTTCTCTCATTTATAAGTTTATTAATTTTTTAAATTTTATTTAATTATTATTTGTAGAGTTATATATGAATATCATATTAGTATTTTTTTTATTTCTCTCTTAACAAATTGATCAAATCAAATTTTATATATACCCGTAACGTTAGCACAAGACAATTACTAGTTCAATTTTAATACTTAAGAGCCATAATCTTGAGATCAAATGCTTGAGTACACGCACACACACACACACATACACCAGCTAACTAGGTGTAGACACTGATTTTTGCCTATCATTATAATGTCAAGTGAAGGTGACCCCGGATGTGTGGCAGGGTCTTGAGTCAGCCTCACTCCTGGGATATGCAAGAGAGTTAACTTGGTGGCTCAGACTAGAAGGTAGTCAAGAGAAACCTCCTGACTTTTTCTTGGGTGAAAGTGATGTTTCCAACCCTTTTCTCATTAAAAGCTTCCATCAATTAGGGAGTTAAGGATCTTCGATTAACTCCAAATTTCATTAATTACCCATAATTAACTCGTTTCTAATTTCCACGAAGATTATGAATATGACAATTGTCTTATACAAATTCTCTTTTACGAGCATAAAAAAGACTCACACATGATAGAAAAGGGCATCTAGAAATCATCCAAGAAACCCTAATTCAACTCATTCTGCCTTACCAGGAAACCCTAAAACTACTCTCTCTCTCAATCACATCAAGACAAACAATTTTTCGGTCATCTCTTCCATCTGCCATCACAACTTTTCGCCCAAGATATGCTCTGGTCTTCCTCTCTACCGCTTATTGCACATCCTATTTAATCGTTTGTGACGTTTCCTCACTCCCTGACAAAAAAACGCTCTACATTTTGATTACTTCATTGGGAAGGAGTGATCACAGAGAACTTGCGGCATCACAACATTGCAAGCAACTATGAACGGAAACAACTCTATAGGAAACAATACTCAAGACCCACCACTTTATGTTAATGAATTAATGAAAATGATTCATGCTACCAACCAGATGATTCAAGCTTCCAACGACATGATGGCTATTTTAAAAGATAAGTTGTCTCAGATCTTTGCTATTAGAGCAGAGCATGGTGACCATAATGGTAGCGGTAAGGTTGTAGCGATGGCTAATGGAGGAGGAGACAATGGATCCAAGGCTAATAACCCTAGATTGGCAGATCCACACATACATACCACAGCCATTGCGACAGACACCTTGGTGACAATCACACCGACTGATGGTTACGTCACCAGAGAAGAGCTCCAACGGATTATGGAAAAGAAAAACAAAACGTTAAACTTTTCAAAATCTGATTTAAAACTTCCATATCCTACTAGCATCGCTGCTAAGCCTTACCCAAAGGATTACACCAGTCCTAAGTTCAAGCAGTTTAATGGCAAAACCAATGACGCTAGGGAATATGTCATGAAGTTTGTGGAGACACTGGGAGTTGTTGGGTTAGATGATGATTTGAAGCTAAAGGATTACTCCAAGTCACTCATTAGTAAAGCTTACATTTGGTATGTGAACTTGGTTCTTAATTGGGTCTATAAAATCATGGGGTTAGATGTGCATACAGTTCGGAGAAAAATTCTTCTTCATTCAGGAATGTGTAACATTGATTGATCTCGGTAGAGAATACCAGAAGTCTAGGGAGGATCTTATAGAGTATATTCAGCACTTCAGAGAAACGGTGCTGGACATCCAGGAAACACAATGATGAAATAAAGCTTGTGAAGGTTACATCCAAGGCATCCACGATGAGTTTCGAGTGCATTTAGAAAATCTTTCTCTTTCCATCTTTATAATTGTAGACACTTAATTTTCCATCATATGGTAAGTTTGCATTTTAATTTATGTCTTTGTTCATTTATGTTTCAATGTCCATTTTAATTTTAATTTTAATTTTAATTTCAATTTTTATTTAAATTATAGGTCTATATCTTTTTGGGTCATGGTGCCAATTGTTACTGGGCCAGTGGCCCAAATCCATTGAAAAAAAAAACATACAAAGTCTTTTTATTGCTGACTTTCCAAAACAAAGCCCAAATACAAAATAACGGAAGCCCAAGCCCGAGATACTGTATGAGGCCCAAAACTTGAGTAAAACAAAGCTCAAAACGACAACAAATTTGTCGTTGCAAATTTACCCCATTTTGGAAAAAACGGAAGACTGCAACAGAGGCCAGCTGGCCGAAAAATTTGCCATTTCAGGCAAAGGGACCATTACGTGGGGTGTTTAGTCTGCAAAAACAGAAAATTAACAGAGCATCAGTCACAGAACAGCAATCACAGGAACAAAATCATCACAAACCAAAGGTTAATTAAAATCAAAAGAAGATAGAGAAAGTATCTCCTCATTCACGATTGGAGCAGCCAGCAAGACAGATGAAATTTTTCAAAAGGCTTTTCTCGGAAGCCCATTTCCACAGCAGCAAGTGAAGACAAAACAGAGAAATCTCTGGAAGAGACAATCTCAGCCACAAGGTCAAAAAGAGAATTGAATCTCAGCCCTCAAAAAGACCTTCACAGCCCATATAAATAGACTCAACAGTAACAAAAAAGGGGTTCACGATTTTCGAGATTCGGGCTAGGGTTTTGAAATCTGAAAAACTAGGGTTTCATTTCAGGGGAAAAAGTTGAGAATAGAAGACAACTCGGGATTCCGAGTTTGTTTAAGTCTAGTGGCCGGTTGTTCTTGGGCTGGGATTCCGCCTGAAATCCTCCGGAATAGGAAGAAAAAGGTTCAGATTTGGTGATTTTCGGAAGTTTGAGGGTTTGTTTAAAGGTTTTGTCTTCAAGTTTTGGAAGCTAGATCTAGGTTTTTTTTTGTTGAAGTTTGGTAAATCGAAGTATGGTTTAGTGTTTAGGGATCTAGGGAGAATCAATTTGGGAGGATTGTGGCTAAATTCGTGGTTTAGAAGACAAAATTTGGAAAAAGTTTCTTGATGTTCTTGGTGTTCTTCATGTTCTTCATATTTTTTGGATTTGAAGACTAGTTTGATCAGTTTGGGGTTGATTTTCTGGGTGAGTTTGTGTTTGTAGAGAGAGAGAGGAAACATTCGGGTAGGGAGAGAGTGAAAGCTGAAAAAAAAATGGCCAAAAGGTTACAAAGGAGCTAAGAAATTGGCTTTTATACTGTTGGGGGCAATCTTGTCAATTCACCATCATTAAACAGCTCAGGCCCACGTGTCCCTGCGCCTCAGCCCGCACTCCCCCGCTTCCCACGTCTCTGACCCGCGCGTTGACCCGGATCCGCACCGACTACCCGCGCGCTGACCCGCCTGCTGCCTTTGACCCGCTGCTGCCCCGCGTGTTTCCCTAACCCGCGTTTCAACCCGTGCGTTGATCCGACCCGATCGCAACAAATCCTTTTCTATTTTTCTGGTATTTTCCGAAACTGATTAATTAATTTAATTTATATTTTGATCTTTAAAGCATGTTTAATCTAAACCTATGCACATTTAATTAATGACATTTTAAATTAGATCCATGTATATCTAATTTATGTCATATTAATTTAGTTTCATGAGTATTTAAGTTATGCCATGTTAATTTAATTGCATGTATATTTAATTTATGTCATTGTAGGTTAGCTTCATGCATATTTAATTAATGTCGTTTTCGTTTAAATCCATGCATTTTAATTTAAGTCATTTTAATTTAGATTCATGCATATTTAATTTGTCTTAATTAAATCCATGCATCTTTATTTTAGGTCATTCTAGTTTAGGTCATACATATTTAATTTATCTCATTTTAGTTTAGATCCATGCAAGCATTTTTAGTCATTTAGAACTATTTCATTTAATACATGTCATTTAGTAAATTAAGCCCATTTACATTTTAAGTCTAGGCCCAATTTAATTTATGTCATTTAGTAATTAGGTCCATTCGTATTTTATGTCTAGGGCCACCTCATTTAATTTATACCATATAGTAACTAGGCCCATTCGCATTTTAGGATCGAGCCCATTTGCATTTTAGTTTTAGGCCCACTTCAATTTATGACATTTAGCTTAGGCCCAGCTACATCATTTATGCCATTTTAAAAATTAAGCTCATGTATCTTTAATTATTCGTTTAATATATACTTAATATATTTTTGTGCTAACCCATGTCCTTGGTTTATTTTATCTCATTATTTCATGCATTTAGAAATTAGTGCACCTTTTTCAAAAAATCATATGCATTGGAAATCTCGATGATAGGGGATCGGAGGGGACCTTGTGATTACGAGGACTTCGACGGTTCTCTTAGGTCAGGATTTTTCGATATAACCTTATCGGGATTCCGATCGGGCCTCGGAAGGCTTCAATATAGATTTCCGCCTATTTTAAAAAGTAAAAAAAATGATTTTATCCATTCTTTTAAAAGATCATTTGCATATCACATCATATTTATGATTTCTTTAAAATTCCAAAAGTTTTCTACAAATTTCATTTCTTCACAAGGAAACCCTAAAAAATACTTTTAAAAGAAAATCCCCTTTATCAGCAAAAGGAATTTCAATTCCGACATAGTTTTAAAAGTTTAAAAATAATTTTTTAGGAAAATCTCAAATTTAATCAATACTTGAGGTTTTTCTTACAAAATTAAACCTTGGTTAATTTCTTTAATCAAGGTTTTAAAAATGAAATCTAAAAATAAAAGGAATTTAATTATTCCGACATTATTTTCAAAAATCAAAAATGTTTTTGAAGGATTTCAATTTGACCCCTACATTGAAATCTTTCTAATTAAACTTAAACCTTTTTTTTTCTTGCTCGAAACTTCTTTTATTTAAAATCCACATATCAATAAAAGGAATTTAATAATTCCGACATTAGTTCGAAAAATGTTTTTCAAAAAAAATAATACTTTCAAAAGGTTTCAATTTAGTCCTCAATGATTGAAGTCTTTCCAAACTTAATCTAATCTGTTTCAAAATCCGTATTTTTCTTCAAATTAAAATTTATCTTCAACAAGTTATTTGTTTTAATATTTTGACTTTCAAAGTTTATTTTCGAAAGTTCTCAATTCGGTTATTCAACATTGGGAACTTTTAACCAAATTTCAATACGGATCTCATTAAATCGGATTTTCTTTAAAGGGTGAACTAACCCATATCGAAAGGAGTTTTTACTCCGACATTCAAACCCTTTTACATGCTTTTTTAATATTGAAAGCATTTCATTATTAACCCTAAAATTGATTTTCAAAAAAAGACTTTTGTGGTACCGATTTTCGGGCGTTTCGGGGGTGCTAATCCTTCCTCGAAAGTAATCGAATCCCGAATCCAAAATTTGTTTTCATAGACCAATACCTGTTTGACCTAAGGTAATCTTTGTAGATTATGTTAGGTTAAATGGAGTCAAAATAGGTGGCTAACCTACCTAAACCAAATGGTTAGTGGCGACTCCCTTTTCTTATTTTTAAATCTTTTTATTCGTCAAATTTCCCGTCGGACGGCTCTTTAGACGTTTCAACAATAATGCTGGTAGAAGCCACACGTAGAACAAATAATACTATCCAAAGGCAACATAGAGGTGGATTCGGTAAGAGGAATACTCCTGCAATGCATGCTATCTAAGGAGGAGACAAGGGAAAACAGCCTTTTAAGCGGCCTCGGATGGATAACCCTAGAGGGTTTCAGATGGATAATACTAGAACGGCAAACAACCAATTTTTTGATCATCTCTTCCACCTATCACCACCATTTTTTGCTTAAGATTTGCTCCGGCCTTCCTCTCTACCGCTTCTTGTACATCCTATTTGATCGTCTGTGATGTTTCCTCACACTCCAACAAAAGAACCCTCTAACTAGGTATGTATGATTTGCTCATAGGCGTAGCCACCAACTAAAAGAAATTGGGGATTGTTATGAGTACTCTTGAAGAACGGTTGCTACATACGCACCGTGCTGCCTAAGTAAATCTATTTATTTAGCTCCTTTTTTTCCTTTGCTCTCTAGCTTTTTCTATGTATAGTCATTAACTCATTTTTTCTTTTAGGGACTTGTTTAAATTGGATTGGTACAAAAAATTCTATTTCACGCGTCATTTTAATTTCCACTATTTTGTCTGATAATCTTATGTGGCACAAAGTTTAGTAGCTGCAAAATTGATTTACAGCCTAAATTTTAAATTTAGGGCAATTATGATGGTAAGGATTTAGTGATTATACCTAATTGCACTATGTCGGGTGAAATAAAATGTCGGAACAAAAGTAACGGGTCAAACAACATGGTTCTATTTGGTATTCAGCTTGTTGTTTTTGCCCATGTATATAGCATGCATATTAGGCTTAGAAGTTAAAATTAGGCCATGATCTATCTTATTAATAATTTTTCTGGATAATTAATCTGGCTCTATACAAATTTGTCGAGGAAAACATGATATAAAAGTTGGCTTAGACTAGGGCAACTTGTATATGTAGCTCTTGAAAATTGAAATATATATGTCTGAGAGCACTTGCCCGCACGTGCATGTGCCGAATGAAACTAAATTCAACACTTTAAACATATATGTCCTTGTGAACTTGTTTATGCAGCCCCATAAATTCAAATTTTTTCTTTCAGGTTTCAGAATGAAGAAATGAGAAAAGATTCTTCATCAAACTTTGATTATGACGATTCTTCATCAAATTCGAATTCTGATGACATAAGAAAAGTGTGAAGCAATTCTTCATTATACTCTGATTTTGATGATTCTTCATCAAACTCTGATTCTGATCACATAAAAGAAGTGAGAAGTGATTTTTAATCAAATTCTAATTGTCGCAACGTTACCCGAGACGACGACGGATTTGGGACTTAAAAGGATTTTACGGAGTCGCCACTAACCATTTTTGTTTAGGTGCGGTTAGTCACCTATTAAGAATCTACCTAACTAAGCATTGACCGTTAGATGGCGTACTTAAGCTGGGTATGCCCCGGTCTACGGAACTGAGAACTGGAGTCGGGAGTACGGTTACGTGCGGGGAAGGATGAGCACCCCCACAACGCCCATCAAGATGACGGTACCGATTAATTTAATAATATTTAGGCCTTAAAAAAAATGTCTTTATAATTTTTCTTTTTGTTTGATTTTTTTTGTTCTTTCGTATTAGTAGTTTTTTTTTATTTTTATTATTTAGGCAAACAAAAACAAGTTTCAAGATATTTTCCTTTTTTATTTTTTTGTCATTAGTGAAAAGTTAAAAGAAAATTATGTTTCAAAACATTTCTTTTTATTTGGAAGAGTTTTAAAAAAGGGCAATTTTCAAATCGTTTTTTTTTTATCTTTTTTAACTTTTTGGAAAGAAACGAATTTCGAAACATCTTTTTGATTTTTTTTTTATAAATATATGTTCTTGAACAAAGACAAAATTTATTGGTTTTATTGCTATCATTTTCAAATCAATATTTAAAAAGAATGTCAGGTAATTTCTTTTAATTTTTGATCTCTTTCTTTTAAAAAAAAATTCCAAAGTTCATTTTATTCAAACAAGAAAAGCTTTTTATTTCTTTTAGGAAATTACATTTTTATTAAAGCCAACAAGTAATGCTTTCTTTTCAAAAATACGTTTCATCACCCTTTCCTTTTTTTAATATTTTTCTTTTCATTTTTGCCCTTTTTTAGGTTTTTTTCGAAATCATTATCTTTATTGGATATTTAAATGTTTGAAGTGCAAAGTGCTACCTTATCAATCTAAAAAAACAGTGAGGATTTATCGAGACCTATTATGAATTTCGCCCAATTCTGGGTCCGATTCAAAGTGGGTCTCTTACTTAAAGATCCGGACTAGGTGCGAATTTTCACCCTCCCAAACCGGATCCCGTGATTAAATCCTCATAATTTAAACCACTTGTAAGGATTTTGCTAGACATAGATGATCACTCTTTTATTTTTATTATTTAACGTAAATGTTTTATTGTCCTTATTGGCTTAAGAATTTATCATTATTGGTTTATTTATTTATTTTTTTTAAAAAAACTAACACCTATAATTTATTTAGATGCCTAAATGCATGGCATATGAAATGTTATCTCATCAATTTTAAAAATAAGGATAGTAAGGATTTTGTCAAGACCCACCGTGAACCTCGCCCAATTCTGGGTCTGATTCAAAATGGATCTCTTACCTAGGAACCCAGATCGGATGTGAATTTTCACCTTTCCGAACCGGACGCCATGATCGGACCCTCACTATCCCCACATATCATTACTCGCATGGATGACAATAATATGACAATAAAGTATGAGCATGCATATAACTAAATTAATATGGCATAGATTAAATATGCATAAAGCTAAACTAAAATAATATGGGTTAAGTATGATGAGACTAGATTAAAATGACATAAATTAAATACGGATAGATTAAAATTAAAACGATATGAACTAGATTAAATTGCATGGGCTTGGCTAAATTAAGTATGCATGAATCTAAATTAAAATGACTTAAATTAAAATGCATGAATTTAAATTAAAATGACATAAATTACATATGTATGGATCTAAATTAATATGAGACCAATATACTTAAATAAATTAGATATGCATGAACTAAATTAAAATAACTTAAAATTAAACATGCATGAAGTTAAATTGAAATGGGTCTAAATTAAGCATGTAAAAAAAAAAATAAATAAAATAAATAAATTAAATTAATTTCAAAAATACCCAAAAAATAGAAAGCAAATCACTGCGATCGGGTCGGGTCGGAGGCGCGGGTCAACACGGGGGTCACTGTAGCGGGTCCGGGTCAACACGCGGGTCAGCAGCTGGTCACTGTAGCGGGGTCACTGCAGCGGGGCACTGTAGCGGGCACTGCAGCGGGGCACTGTAGCGGGTACTGTAGCTGTGCGCGGGCTGAGGCGCGGGGACACGCGGGCCTGAGGCGGAAACACGCGGGCCTGAATGTTTTAATGAGGGTGAATTGACAGGATTGCCCCCAGCAGTATAAAAAACACGTTCAGAAACTGTTTTCAACCTTTTTTTCATTTTTTCAAATTTCACTCTCTCTCTACCCGAAATTTTTCTCCTCTCTCTCTCTACAAACCCAGAAATTCCCCTAAAACAGATCCAAACCCCTCTTTTTACATGAACTTCTGAAGAACACCAAGAACACCAAGAACAATTTTTCTCCACAAACACAATTAAACCCAGAAAATCAACCCCAAAAGGATCAAAACCAACTATTTCACATGAACTTTTGATGAACACCAAGAACACTGAAGAACGCCAAGAACATTTTTCCGGATTTTGTCTCCTAAACCATGAAATTAAACACAATCTCCCCAAACGATTCTCCTCAATCCCCTAAACACAAATCCAAACTCCGATTTGCCAAACTCTAAACCAAAAACCCTAGATCTAGCTTTCAAATTTTTGAAAAAAAAATAAAACCCAAAATCCCAAAAAACTTCAAATCCAAGCCTTTTTCTTCCTATTCCAGTGAATCTTAGGCGGAATCCCAGCCAAAAATCCACCGGTTTCTAGCCTAACAACCTCGGAATCCCGAGTTGTTTTCTATTCTCTGCTTTTTTTTTTGAGACAAAAACCCCCAAGCCTCCACTTTCAGAACCCTAGAAAATCTCAAAAATCATGCCCCCCCTCTTTACTGTTGAAGCAGTGAGATATTTATAAGAGCCAGGGACTTAATCCAATGGTAGATGTTGTAAACCTAAAATCAACGATGGGGATGGCTTTATATATATATTTTTTATTTCTTTTATTTTTTATTTTTTTATTTTTTATTTATTTTTAATTTATTTTTAATTTTTAATTTTAATTTTTAATTTTTTTTTGATACAAAAAATGGTGTCTACAGCTGCCCCTCTTGGAGCGTTTGCTAATGATCATGAAGCTTGCTTCTAGATAATTAGGAAATGGTCCAAGACGTAGACACCATGTCTTTTTGAACTTTTCAAAAGCCAAAACTTTGGTCTTCAAACAAATCAAATGCCATAAATTGGCCTTTAAATGAAACGAGAGCCGTGACTCGGTCTCTCAATAAACTAAATGAATCTTTAGAACCTAAACTAAGTCTCCAATTGAATTAAAAGCCATGATTTGGTCTTAAAATGAAATAAATGCTGTGATTCGGTCACTAACTGCAATGAGATCTGTGATTCAGTCTCCTAATGAAATAAATAAACTATGAAAACCTAAACTAGGTCTCAAAATGAAACAAGAGCCATGATTTGGCCTCTTCAATGAAATAAATGCCGTGATTCGGTCACCAAATGAAACGAGAGCCGTGACTCGGTCTCCCACTGAGAAATTAAACTGAGAGAACCTAAATTAGGTCTCAAAATAAAACAAGAGCCATGATTTGGTCTCTTCAATGAAATAAGTGCCGTGATTCGGTCACCAAATGAAACGAGAGCCGTGACTCGGTCTCCCACTGAGAAATTGAACTGAGAGAACCTAAATTAGGTCTCAAAATAAAACAAGAGCCATGATTTGGTCTCTTCAATGAAATAAGAGCCGTGATTCGGTCTCCCAATGAAAAAATAAATTGTGAGAACCTAAATTAGGTCTCAAAATAAAACAAGAGCCATGATTTGGTCTCTTCAATGAAATAAGTGCCGTGATTCGGTCATTAACTGCAACGAGAGCCGTGACTCGGTCTCCCACTGAGAAATTGAACTGAGAGAACCTAAATTAGGTCTCAAAATGAAACAAGAGCCATGATTTGGCCTCTTCAATGAAATAAGTGCCGTGATTCGGTCACCAAAATGAAACGAGAGCCGTGACTCGGTCTCCCACTGAAAAATTAAACTGAGAGAACCTAAATTAGGTCTCAAAATGAAACAAGAGCCATGATTTGGCCTCTTCAATGAAATAAGTGCCGTGATTCGGTCACCAAATGAAACGAGAGCCGTGACTCGGTCTCCCACTGAAAAATTAAATTGAGAGAACCTAAATTAGGTCTCAAAATGAAACAAGAGCTATGATTTGGCCTCTTCAATGAAACAATTGTCGTGATCTCAAATGATTGAATTTCCTTTTCAAAGGCTTGTCATTTCCATTCATTCTCCTCAAGCCATAATCATCATTTTTCATTAATTTCTTTCTAAGAAAAACATCATGAACTTCCAATGCATGTAAGATGTCTCGTGCATGGATGCATGGATGCATGTATGCTTGATTCAAAGTTGAATTTAAAAGGAGAGTGATTCTCATTGGACTTCCCTGTTTTTGCCGTTTGCCCCAACACTCAGTCCTTTTGTTCGGTCAGTAGAGCTTGAGTCTATCTTTGCTCCTGATCTTGACTTTCTTTGACATTCGCTTTGCCCCATTCACATCTTGAATTTTTCCTGACATAGACATCAATAAAGGTTCAAAATTCATATGTGCATCAAGTCAAATTTCAATTTCACATCTAAATAAATGAACTTGATAATGATCAAAAGTTACTTTACACTTAAGCACTCTTTATTTAAGAAAACATCAAATTGCAAACCATTCAAATATCTATTATTCATCTTTTGAAATTCAGATCTCTTGAAAGTTGGTGATTGCTTTTCAGAATATCCTTGTGGGTGAACATGCTATTTTAAATTCCTAAATGGGTTTCAACAGCAATGGGTTCCAAAGAGGCTATTTATTGTCTCATGAAAGAGAGAATTTCAATATCTCTTCATCTAGGCTTACAATTAACTTTTTTTTCTTTTTGTTTTTTTTTTAAATCAGAATTTTTTTTTTTAAAAAAAATCTGTCTTGAAAATAAGTTCAAGTTGATGCTTGCTTAATCTCTTAACTTGACAATCTTGATATGAGTCAAAACTTGGACATGAAAGGCTTGAGATTTTGTGAGATTGGTATCAAAGAGAGGTGTGACCCAACTTTCCATATTTAGAGTTCAAAAAGATATCTCATCTTATGGGGTTTATCATTTTGGATGCCCCAAGTGGTATTGCTCATTTCTAAAACTCACTTTGCTGTCTTAGTCAAATCTTGGGTGATCTCATGAATTCTCATTTCTGCTCTAGACTGCCCTTTCGAGTTTTCACCCTAGAGCCACATCATTTCATTTCTTTTTCTTCTTTTTTTTTTCTTTTTTTCTCAATGACTGCCTCATCATGCACATGAAAATTCAAAATTCATTCAAATAGTCTTTTAAAAAAAAAATGGTTCAGTGTAAAAGATCCATTCTTCTAAAGAAATGCTCTTCAATTAAAATATCCGCACTTGATCAAAATGGACTTTTCAAGGTACGTAATGTAGGCCATGGTTGAGGGTTCAGAAAGAAAGGATAAACAGGCCCAAAAAGTATTTCAAGGTAACTGAATCAAGGATCACTTTTCGGCCATATGAAGAATTCATTTTTTTCATGCTTGATTTCTCATTTGCCTCTATCCCATTAGTTTTTTTCATTTCAATTTGTCATTTTTTTCTTTTTCTCTGTCTCTTTGCTTTTCTTCTTCTTTTTCTTCTTCTTTTTTTTAACAAAATGGGTTCAAGGCTTTTCTCCGTATTTGACTTACCAAGCACTTCTTCATTAATTTGGAGCATCATTTCCTTCGCCTACATGCAAGGCTCTTCTTGTTTTTGCTTAAACAAACTCTTTTTTTGCATTTGCCCCCAATGTGAGGGGTGATCCTTGATTGGGTTCATTAGAAAGAAAATTCATTTAGGCTCAAAGGGGACAGCAATGGATAATTTTCTCAAAGTGAAGGGGATATGAAAAATGGCCATTTGTCTTCTCAAGTACGGCTATCTTCATCGAAAAGCAATACCTTAGAAAAACGTAACAATAATTTTTTGAAAGCTTTTGAAAACTTTGTTCAAAATCCTAAAACATCACGTGCATGATGATGCAATCAACATTCTTCTTCTTATTCTTTTTCTCTTTTTTTTTTTTGTCATGAGAATTTCACAGAAGATGACATTTCCACCCTAAGGCAATCAATCTGAGCAATTTGTCTCGATAGCAAAGAGGTATCGGGACCTTACAAAGTGACTTTGGTCTTTCTGATCATTTTGTCCCCAAAGGTGGATGAATGAACACCTTGGCAGCAAAGGTTACTTATTTTCAAGAAAATCAAGGTGAGCTCATTTTGAGACAAGAAGGTAATGGGTTCAAAAGTCATTCATTTCAGTCACTTTTAAGTTTTAAGGAAATTGGGAAGCATATGGGCATTATGAATTCAAAGAACATGGTTGATTTCAAGACAAGGAAGCAATGAATTCAAAATTCTAGTGCAGTTTTGACACATATCAAAATGTCACTTTTTAGAGTTAAGCAAGCATCTTGTTAAACAATCATTTTTGTTTATTACCCAGATGAAGAATATTGACTCTCTCAAATGGTTTCCAAGGTTTATGCCTTATTTTTACTTCGAGTCTCAATTTATGAGATTTTATTCAAGTGACAATGAATGGCAAGAAAGATGGTTTGAAGGACTTGTTAAGAATTATTTCTGAAAGCAATCACCAACTTTTCATGAAATCTTTTTTTATTTTTCAAAAAAAAGGTTTCACTTCTTCTCTTCTTTTTTTTTTAAATGTGACAATGGAAAATGGATAACACAAATCATTTATTCCAAAAAGGCATGTAATCCAAAAGATGTCAATATTTACAATGAAAATCCAAGTTAAAACACTATGACATGATTTTCGAAATCTAAAGTTTACCCTTTAAAATTCAAATATCTAAAACTTATTGCTTTCAAGTGACACTATGTACAAGGCTAAGAAAAAGTAACATTATGTACAAGAGTGAAAAGGATTAGAAATTGCCCCTGCTTGGCATACTATTTACAGAGTTCCACGATCCATGAAGAGTTATCACGACATGATGAAACCTATTGGCAAAGATGTCAATCTTTTCCTTTATTATCAAAAACTCTTGCATACTTGTATGCATGAAATGCCATGTATGAATGGTTGGATGAATGTATGGACATGTAAATTACTAATATGCGTAAGATATAAATGCGATGAAATGCATTTAATGAAAAATTTTTTGAATGATGTGATGATGATAACCCAGGATTATGGTATGATGATACTGATGACCCCAAATTAGGGCAGAATGTTGATGATGACCCAAGATTAGGGCAAAAATGATACTGATGACCCCAAATTAGGGCAGGATGATGATGATGACCCAAAATTAGGGAAAAATGACAAATATGATGACCCTAGATAGAGTGAATGATAAAATGACAAGATTATGATAATATGATAGCACTGATGAGATGACAACGATGATGAGTTAATGACAAAGTAATGACAATGTGATAATGGAATGATGATAGGATGATAATGCTGCAGAGTGTTCAATACATGCTCATTCTCTTTCTTTCTTAAGGTTCAAGATAGCATCCAAGCTCAATCTGACTTAAGACCTGTGAAATATTTCTTGTAATTGCTTCTTAAACCCATTCTCTGATACACATGTGCTTTGAGTGCCGTTTTGCAAAAATGCATGACATTAAAATCATAAATGATAAGCAAATAGAGAAATTAAGCCCACAACACATGGAGATCAACCACCAACACTCATAGGTAGAAGTGTGGAATAAAAGATGAAATCGAGGCTCAACACATGTCAAATTCTGTTATCGGCATCCTAAAAGCCTCCAAATTGTTCAAATTGGTCTCTGGTGCTAATTGTCGGACCCATGTTTTGCTTGGACTGCACACCGGTATCAAAAGTCAAACGACCTTCCTTGATCATCTCAAGTACCACTTCTTTCAATCTCGTGCAGTTTTCAGTACTATGCCCTTTGGCTCCTGAGTGATAGGCGCATGTTGCATTCTCATCAAACCATGTAGGATATGGAGGCTGTAAAAGGGTCGAGTACTGAACCGGTTCAATCATCTTGCTATTCAATAGCTCGGTGTATAACTCTGTGTAAGTCATGGGGATGGGAGTAAATTGTTTCCTTTTCTTTGGTGGTCTTGGATTCCGATTTTTGGTGTTTGGTCTTAGAGCAGTGGAAATGGTGTTGGACGTAGTGGAAATGGTGTTGGACGCAGTGGAAATGGTGTTGGACACCAGGTATTGGCAAGCATTTTGAGGTTGTGTATAGTTGGGAGGAGGATACTGATAAGTGTTCTGAGGTGGTGTGAAATCGGCGGAATGGTATTGGGGTTGGCATTGTTGGCATTGGGGTTGTGGGTGTTGTTGGTATCCTCCACATCTGCTAGTGCTCGCTTCGCCTTTTTTCTCTTTGGAACTCTCCTTGGCTGCACTGGACTCCCCATCATCTAACTTACCGGTCCTGAGCGCATTCTCCACCATTTCTCCAATTAAGACCGTGTCAGTGAAACTCATGATGCCGCCAGCTAGCATACGGAAATAATATGGAGCTTTCAAGGTGTTAATGAATAGCCATGACATCTCTTTCTCAGTTAAAGGAGGCTGAATCTGAGTTGCCATGTCCCTCCATCTTTGGGCATATTCAGTGAATGACTCAGAAGACTTTTTCTCCATATTCTGCAAAGTCAGTCTATCGGGCACTAAATCTGTCATATGCTTGTACTGATCGATGAAAGCCCGAGCCAAATCATTCCAAGAATGAATACCCCTCCTATCCAACTTGTTATACCACCGTATTGCTGACCCGGTGAGGCTGTCTTGGAAACAATGAATCAATAGTTCATCATTTCGGGAATAAGCGGCCATCTTTCGGCAGTACATGGCAACGTGGTCTTTAGGGCATGTAGTCCCTTTGTACTTTTCAAATTCAGGCACTTTGAACTTCTTTGGGATCGCCAATCCATCAACTAAACTCAACTCATATGCATCAGTAGTGCCATAAGTATGAGTGCCCTCCATGGCGTTAAGCCGCTCTTCTATCTGATTCAATATTTTCTGGCTTTCAGCTCCTCCAATCTCTCTTTCAAACTGTTCATCAGGCACAATTACAGGATTGGTTGGGGCAAATCTAGGAACAGGAGGTGCCACGGTGTATATGGGAGGAGGAATTTGTTGAGTTGTAGATGGAGATCCCCTACTAGTAGTAGGCAACAGAGGTGCGAAAGAGTATGTTCCAAGTGGTGGTGGGGGTGGTTTTTGATTTTGGGTATCTGATGCAGATGGTGGAATAGGCATGTTGAGGATTGGAGGATTTTGTGCAGCTGAGGGGACTGTACTTGATCCAGAATTTATTGGGTAAACTGGAGATTGAAGATTAGAAGCACTGGCATTCTTTTCCTTGACTATTTGGCTTAACTCCCTGATTTTATCCATGGCATCCTTTAACTGCTTTAACTCCCCGGTGGCATCCCTTAACTGCTTGGCTAAGTCTTCATTCATGCGTCGGAGATTTTCTATTTCTGAGTTCTGTTCAGCCATTTTCCTAGACTGCAATCTGGTGTGGTATCTCTGAATGAGGGATTGGTCGTCTCTCTGCTCTGTTCTCTTCTTTTTTTCTGTTTGAAGGAAGACTGAAGCTCTCTCCTTTTCTTCGTTGTGCTCTCTCCTTTTTTTGTTTTTTTTTTGTTTGAGGAAAAATGCTCCAACCTTTACCTTTGTGCTCTCCCTCTGTTTCTTGAAGAGAAAATGCTGAAGCCTTCTCGCTGTGCTCTCCCTTTTCTTTTTTCTGTTTTCTTTTGAAAGAATGGCTGAAGCCTCTTATTCAAACCAGTCCCTTTTTTTCTTCTTTTTACCCGTTGGCTTTCTTCTTCTTTTTTTAATGATAGCTGTTAATTAATTTTAATTTTTTTTAACCAGGCTCTCCTTTTCTTGTCTTCCCTGGCTTTTTGTCTTTGTAAAAGTATCCGAGGGGCGCAGCATCCAATAAGTGTAGCTGGCGTGGTCACGGGTGCTCTCTTAGGGTCAGTGGCCAAAGACACGATGTAGACAAGCACGAAAGTGCTAACCATCTCAGCACTCAAAGCAGTTCCCTTGTTGTAGCCATCTGAAAAGAGTGTTGGCTCCACCTCCATTCATATTGTAGAATGATTTTTGGAAAGCCTTGACCAGTCCTACCCCACAACTCGCAGATCCCAAACCAGCTGGCCCTTCTCGGTTAATGAGAATTCAACGGTGTGCTTGCTGGCTGGCTTGATTGTTACCTCGGTGACAGCATCAACAACAGTAAATTCCTGTTCATGAATTCTCCATACACGTTGTAGCAAACAGGATGGCCTCCCAATCAATTTAGGCCTCAGGGCCCAGGACATTTAGCCCGTCAAGGACAGGCCTTAGTTCCACCTGAAAATTTACCGACTGGTTCCTTTGTGAGAGGCCCAAGTAACTATGGTGCTCAAGGGCCTTATAATTAGGGTCCTCCTCCCCTTTCTGGTGCTCCTAGGATATCTCAAGGTGAACCTCTTGCTGGCCCACCATTTGGTACCCCGCCTCCTGCTGCTTTTGAATCACATGGTGCACCATCACATGCACCTGAGGGTCATTTGCTTCAGCAGCATTCTGCAAAGATGGTGAACTATCATGCTGATAATAGACAGCTAGATCCTAGGTCCTCTGGCCCTCGTTCCACATCAACATTCAGCTTGCATGGTGAAAGGTTAAAGCCTGGGCAAGATGAGCATTTAAATCCATTCGCTTTGGATCGTGCTCATCGTGGTGGTGACAATCTTTCAACTCTGGCAACTCAAGCAAACTCAAAGTTTTCTTCCAATTAAAATCAGGGTCCTCTATCACTTCCACAGGTACTACTTTTCCATCTTCTGCCATGACTGGTTTCCTTTACCAACCACCTTTCACCACATGATGCTCAACAGAACAGGAAGATAGAGAGGAAAATACTATCAACAAATCAAATAAACGGTTAGTCCAATTCAAAGGAATAAATATATAAACAAAATAAAGATTAGAAAATAGACATGGAATACATACAAGAAATAAAGGGCAGGGAAACAGGCAAGAAGTATATACAAGATACAGGCAATTAAAAGCAAAGATTGGCATACAAGATGTACACAATATATACATGAACAAAGAATATAGAATAATCATGCCAGACATAAATATAGGAAAATTGAAAATCAAACAAAGGATATACAAATATGTACAAGGAAAGCAAGATCATACATATAATATACATATAATATAGTGCAATGAATCAAATAATATGAGGTCAAGAATGTAAATTTGAAAAGTTTTATTGATGTAATTTGAGGTGCAAAATGCAATTTGGAAAAAGTTTAATGGTACAAATGTAAGGTGCAAAATGTAATTTGGAAAAAACTTAGTGATGCATGAAGATGTAAAGAATACAGATAACAGAGAGATATTTAAATTAGTAACAAAACCATGAGTAGTGATTAAGGATAGATAATAAATAGACTTTGCACGACTGCCCCATTCTAATTAATTTTAAAAAAAAGCAACAGGGTTAAGCAAATATGCCCTGGGGCAGGTAGTCATCCTAATATGGCCAAAAATGCTCGACCAATCTACGGTCCTCATTACAAAAGCACGAGTAGTAGGAGTTGTTCCTTCATGTGTCCTATTTCAAGGTTGCGCTCATTAAGGGTTTGGCCCTACCTAAATCTGGCTACTCACAGGTGACTTATATGATGGTTATGGTCATGCCATCTGAAGGTGCCCAGACTGTCCTTATTTGGCCATCTATCATAGGCTAATAAGGCCTCCAATCCTAACCCATTATAGGCTCATTGGAAAGGATTCAGTTTGAGTGGGGGTTTTTCGCTTAGAAACTCACTATGAGGAGTTGCCCCACGCGAGTAAGCTACTTTGCCCCCTCCTAAATAGGTGATATCCAATTCTGGACTTATGCATGTAATGCAAATGTGAATGTGTGTGAAGGAACGTACAAACCTTTCCAATTTACCAATATACCCAAAATGCCACATTAATCTAGAAGCAATAAACTTCTACTCACAACAAAAGGCAAAGAGATTAGTAACAACAAGAAAACATGTACATTCATGAGCAAATGAAGCATCAAATTCCTATCATGCAAACTAGGATCCAATTTATTATCTTGAATTTACCAAAATGAGATGCAAAATCATGCAATCGAAATGTCGAAATAAGATTTAAAAAAAATAATAAAAAATAAAAAATTAAGGCCTAAATAATTATTAAATTAATTCCCGGCTTGACTCTCTAACCAGTCCCCAGTGGAGTCGCCAAACTGTCGCAACGTTACCCGAGACGACGACGGATTTGGGACTTAAAAGGATTTTACGGAGTCGCCACTAACCATTTTTGTTTAGGTGCGGTTAGTCACCTATTAAGAATCTACCTAACTAAGCATTGGCCGTTAGATGGCGTACTTAAGCTGGGTAGGCCCCGGTCTACGGAACTGAGAACTGGAGTCGGGAGTACGGTTACGTGCGGGGAAGGATGAGCACCCCCACAACGCCCATCAAGATGACGGTACCGATTAATTTAATAATATTTAGGCCTTAAAAAAAATGTCTTTATAATTTTTCTTTTTGTTTGATTTTTTTTGTTCTTTCGTATTAGTAGTTTTTTTTTATTTTTATTATTTAGGCAAACAAAAACAAGTTTCAAGATATTTTCCTTTTTTATTTTTTTGTCATTAGTGAAAAGTTAAAAGAAAATTATGTTTCAAAACATTTCTTTTTATTTGGAAGAGTTTTAAAAAAGGGCAATTTTCAAATCGTTTTTTTTTTATCTTTTTTAACTTTTTGGAAAGAAACGAATTTCGAAACATCTTTTTGATTTTTTTTTTATAAATATATGTTCTTGAACAAAGACAAAATTTATTGGTTTTATTGCTATCATTTTCAAATCAATATTTAAAAAGAATGTCAGGTAATTTCTTTTAATTTTTGATCTCTTTCTTTTAAAAAAAAATTCCAAAGTTCATTTTATTCAAACAAGAAAAGCTTTTTATTTCTTTTAGGAAATTACATTTTTATTAAAGCCAACAAGTAATGCTTTCTTTTCAAAAATACGTTTCATCACCCTTTCCTTTTTTTAATATTTTTCTTTTCATTTTTGCCCTTTTTTAGGTTTTTTTCGAAATCATTATCTTTATTGGATATTTAAATGTTTGAAGTGCAAAGTGCTACCTTATCAATCTAAAAAAACAGTGAGGATTTATCGAGACCTATTATGAATTTCGCCCAATTCTGGGTCCGATTCAAAGTGGGTCTCTTACTTAAAGATCCGGACTAGGTGCGAATTTTCACCCTCCCAAACCGGATCCCGTGATTAAATCCTCATAATTTAAACCACTTGTAAGGATTTTGCTAGACATAGATGATCACTCTTTTATTTTTATTATTTAACGTAAAGGTTTTATTGTCCTTATTGGCTTAAGAATTTATCATTATTGGTTTATTTATTTATTTTTTTTAAAAAAACTAACACCTATAATTTATTTAGATGCCTAAATGCATGGCATATGAAATGTTATCTCATCAATTTTAAAAATAAGGATAGTAAGGATTTTGTCAAGACCCACCGTGAACCTCGCCCAATTCTGGGTCTGATTCAAAATGGATCTCTTACCTAGGAACCCAGATCGGATGTGAATTTTCACCTTTCCGAATCGGACGCCATGATCGGACCCTCACTATCCCCACATATCATTACTCGCATGGATGACAATAATATGACAATAAAGTATGAGCATGTATATAACTAAATTAATATGGCATAGATTAAATATGCATAAAGCTAAACTAAAATAATATGGGTTAAGTATGATGAGACTAGATTAAAATGACATAAATTAAATACGGATAGATTAAAATTAAAACGATATGAACTAGATTAAATTGCATGGGCTTGGCTAAATTAAGTATGCATGAATCTAAATTAAAATGACTTAAATTAAAATGCATGAATTTAAATTAAAATGACATAAATTACATATGTATGGATCTAAATTAATATGAGACCAATATACTTAAATAAATTAGATATGCATGAACTAAATTAAAATAACTTAAAATTAAACATGCATGAAGTTAAATTGAAATGGGTCTAAATTAAGCATGTAAAAAAAAAAATAAAAAAAATAAATAAATTAAATTAATTTCAAAAATACCCAAAAAATAGAAAGCAAATCACTGCGATCGGGTCGGGTCGGAGGCGCGGGTCAACACGGGGGTCACTGTAGCGGGTCCGGGTCAACACGCGGGTCAGCAGCTGGTCACTGTAGCGGGCACTGTAGCGGGGTCACTGCAGCGGGGCACTGTAGCGGGCACTGCAGCGGGGCACTGTAGCGGGTACTGTAGCTGTGCGCGGGCTGAGGCGCGGGGACACGCGGGCCTGAGGCGGAAACACGCGGGCCTGAATGTTTTAATGAGGGTGAATTGACAGGATTGCCCCCAGCAGTATAAAAAACACGTTCAGAAACTGTTTTCAACCTTTTTTTCATTTTTTCAAATTTCACTCTCTCTCTACCCGAAATTTTTCTCCTCTCTCTCTCTACAAACCCAGAAATTCCCCTAAAACAGATCCAAACCCCTCTTTTTACATGAACTTCTGAAGAACACCAAGAACACTAAGAACAATTTTTCTCCACAAACACAATTAAACCCAGAAAATCAACCCCAAAAGGATCAAAACCAACTATTTCACATGAACTTTTGATGAACACCAAGAACACTGAAGAACGCCAAGAACATTTTTCCGGATTTTGTCTCCTAAACCATGAAATTAAACACAATCTCCCCAAACGATTCTCCTCAATCCCCTAAACACAAATCCAAACTCCGATTTGCCAAACTCTAAACCAAAAACCCTAGATCTAGCTTTCAAATTTTTGAAAAAAAAATAAAACCCAAAATCCCAAAAAACTTCAAATCCAAGCCTTTTTCTTCCTATTCCAGTGAATCTTAGGCGGAATCCCAGCCAAAAATCCACCGGTTTCTAGCCTAACAACCTCGGAATCCCGAGTTGTTTTCTATTCTCTGCTTTTTTTTTTTGAGACAAAAACCCCCAAGCCTCCACTTTCAGAACCCTAGAAAATCTCAAAAATCATGCCCCCCCTCTTTACTGTTGAAGCAGTGAGATATTTATAAGAGCCAGGGACTTAATCCAATGGTAGATGTTGTAAACCTAAAATCAACGATGGGGATGGCTTTATATATATATTTTTTATTTCTTTTATTTTTTATTTTTTTATTTTTTATTTATTTTTAATTTATTTTTAATTTTTAATTTTAATTTTTAATTTTTTTTTGATACAAAAAATGGTGTCTACACTAATTCTAACGATTCTTCATCAAACTCTGATTCTAACGATTCTAAATCAAACTCTGATTTTGATGATTCTAAATCAAACTTTGATTCTAATGACACAGAAGAATTGAGGAGTGATTCTTCATCAAACTTTGATTATGATGATTCTTCATCAAACTCTGATCCATTATAGAGAATCTAGATCATAGCTATTTGTAATAAATCATTTATCTTATTAGTTGGGGGAGAAGCAATAGTATTTCATTGCTACAACTATGGATTATTGGAAAAAAAAATGTAGTTGGATATTTCCTTTCAATCCCACAAAATTTTATTATTTATTTGATATAACATGAATAGTTGAAGGGAATTCCCCGAAGAGAAAATGGATTATGGGAATGTGTGACTATCCTTTTTCGATTCTCACACTTTTCGTGTGCCTTTGTAGTTGGGATTGTCTCAATTGCAAATTAACATATGAGTTTTGCTGTCTGAAATTAAATTTAGACACTTTAAACATTTCCCTACTTGTTTATGCAGCTCAACAAACTCAATTTTTTCTTCTGGGGTTTCAAGCTTAATAAACTTAATTTTTTTTTCTTTTGGGGTTTGAGGTTGTTGATTCTAATGAAAAAGAAGTGTGTTCTTTGTCAAACTCTAATTTCGATAAAGTAGAAGAAGTGAGAAGGGATTTTTCATCAAACTCTGATCTCTACACATTATTGTCCCCAGCTTTTGAATTTTTGGTTCTTGCACTTTTGTTGGTTTGTTTTGCAATTGGGATAATCCCAATTGCAAACATTTGAGTTTTGCTAAATGAAATTAAATTGAAACACTCTAAACATGTCCCTCTTTATGAAGTTTAATTCCATCTGTTCAATCTCGTCATCATCTTCAAAGTTATATCTTATGGCTACAAGGTTACAATAATGAGGAGCTTGATTCGATCCACATTGCATTCATTGCTTAACATGTTTCCAGTGAAGTCCCATATGTAGAAAATACATTCGTCCTTGGTTGATTCCGAGATTGCTTGCGAGTTAGATGGGATATATATATATATATAGAGAGAGAGATAGAGAGAGAGAGTATTGACCAAATAGTTTATGCATAAAAATTTTGTTGAGTTTGAGGGGACCAATAACTGGTAGAGATCGATGAAAGCACATCAACAACGAAATCGAGCCTAAAAACAAGGGTCATTGACACTGTGTTTGAAGTCATCTGGGATTTCTAGTTAGATCATGATCAACGTCCTCACCTTGATGTTTCGAAAATAATTAGTTGTAGCTAAATCTAGACTCCATCAAGGCACAATTATGTGATTGAGCTTTTTCCTTGTTTCTTGAGTTAGTTTCCAAGAGAATGACCTTCTTCAACTATATATAACACATTTGAGAACTCCAAAATAAACATAGGCTTGTTTATTCAAATTTAAGATTCAAAAGACATAATCTTGGGATTAATTCTCCTATCCTAAGTGCATCTCAATAAATGCTTGGTTAAATAATTAGAATTTAGAATTCATACAGGAGTATTGAGATCAAAATTTCCTACTTCCCTCTAGGTAGGTCCATTTCCTAGAGGTGTCAAATGAGCGGATTGGACGTGTTTTGGTTTGGGTCAAATTGACCGAAAGAATTTTTCGGGTCATTAGAACTTCAGATTAATTGGATTCAAATCATTTGCGTTTGGCCATTGGGTCATTTAGGTTTGGGTTTTCTAGTTATTTAAATTAGCATCTCGAATCGTTTCGGATTAGTCTCTTGGGTTTTCCAGGTTTCAAGTTATCAGTTCTCAAATCAATTGGGTTTCGGGTTAATATGGTTTTAGATCAGTTAGACTTGGTTCGTTTACTTTTTTTGTCAAATCAAGTTAGATTTAGCCGAGTTAGACGAGTTTATCAGGTTGAATCAACTTTTGATACCATTTCCTTACTTAATATGACTAAACCTCTAATAAATGCTTGAATATATTAAAGATAAAGCTCATAAAAATTAATTTAATTCATAAAGTGGTTTGACTTAAGTAACTCACTATAATTTACCGAGAAATTATTAGATAAATCCATCCCACCACGTCAATTATGAAATCAATCAATAAAATTTTGTCAATTCAGTGTACGTTTGGAAGGGCATTTCAATGCGGTTGGAGCACTTTTTGCTCTAATCGCCCTAAAAACCCTCCCAAACATCTCATTGGTGGGAGACCAGTTGGCCTAAGTAGCTAATTGGTCTTTCACCCCACCAGAGTTTTTAGGCTGGAGCATTTTGCTCCAGTGGGGCAAACGGCCCCTTTTTTATTTTTCTTTTCTTGTATTGCTCTTTATTTTTTTTTATTTATGTCCCTTTCTACTAATTGTACTCATAATAGTCATTTTACATTCTCACATTACTGCCATTGCTGTTTTCGTCAAACACATATTTTTCCACCGTTGATTTTAATCTCATCACCACAATTTCAATCTCACATGTACAGTAACTAATTTCATAATTTCAATCGCACCAGAACCAATCTCATCGCCCTCCCAAACATACCCGTACAAGTTGACAAAATTCTACTGGTCGTTCCTATGCCCGATATGGTGGGATGGGTCAATCTAATAATTTCTCATAATTTACCCTACAAGGAATACGTTTCCAATTTTTTCTTTTTGGCCACGAATACTTTCCATTTAAATTATAGTTGTCGTCCAACATTAATATATCTTCTATATTAATAATTAGAATAAACGTTCTATCAGGATTACATGTAAATTCATGATTTTACACCCTCTAATAATAACATGCAAGGCAACATTAGATTTTTTTAAATTTTTATAAGATTTTAGAATGGACCTTATTACACAAAATTATTTTATTTTTTTCACTGAGAATTATTATTACATCCACCTAGTCTCAAAACTCCTTAAGCTAGGTCTCTCTTCTTTTTTTTTGAAAATTAAAAATTTTATTAGAGAGATAAATTAAAACCAAGCAAGCATATTAGGAAACACCAAGTTTAGCTAGGGAGTCAGCAAAAGAATTTACTTCCCTAAAGAGATGAACAAAAGAAACATGACCAATGACAGACAACAAGTTAAGAATTCTGTTGAAGAGGGCATTGTATCTCCATGGCCTATTTTCTTGGTTCAAAATCCATGAGATAACAGTTTTCGAGTCACTTTCAAGAGTGATTTTAGGAGCAGGAATAGGGGGCGCATCAACAATAATGGAGAGAGCTTCGATGACCGCAAGCAGCTCTGCATGGTTGGATTGTGCAATACCAATGCTTTTGGAGAAAATAAGAAAAGCTTTGCCGTTAGAATCACGAAAAACACCCCCGATACCAGCTGGACCTGGCTTCCCAAGCGCTGACCCATCAACATGATTTTCCATGATCCAGGGGATGGAGGCAACCAAGAAACATTTCACTAAAAAATTTCACTAATTCCAACTAAACTTCCTTTAACACCGTTTTCACTTTTTTTTTTCTCTAGCAGTTTTATATCATACCAAGCACGGTAGTCATCATCCTCCATATATCTCTTATCTTTTTCTCTATTAATTTATCATTGTCAGTCTTCCACGCTTAATTTCCAAGATAGCTTAGCTACGGAGTAGTCACTTTCAACAGTCAAAGAAGAAGAGCCATGATTACTTGCCATCTGGAGACCAATTAAAATAGCAGACACTTCAGCAAATAGAGAATTACCCACCCGGTCCCTTCTAGGAACAAGCTGCAAGCAAAATCTCTCCATGAGAACCACGAATGATAAAAGGAACTAGAACAAAAGGAAGCATCCACATTGAGTTTAAAGCAACCTGGTCTAGGCGGTGACCATAATCGAGGAGTATTCACCATGGCAGATTGATGAACCACCCTCATGTCCTCATATACCTAACAAACGGCTTAATACACAAAATAATCTTCAAATTTGTATGAAACTGTTGTTTTGATCATTCAACTTTTATTTTGAAATTTTTGACCTTTAAACTTTTATTTTGTAAGAAGTGATCCTTAACGCGTGAAATTTTCTTGTTACACTACGTCAGCATTAAGAACTATATTGTTTACAAAATAAAAGTTTGAGACCAAAAGTTCCAAAACAAAAATTGAATGACTAAAACGATAGTTTTATACCACGGACTATATATTTTGTATATTAAGCCCCTAACAAACCCCTTATACCAACTAATATGAACTAGGTAATAGACAAATATTATCATGCAAACACTTATTCCTAGTACCCAAAATCAGCCACAATACAAACATTACCAAGTCGATACACCCCAACTGCCCTACTTTAATGAGGAAATTATTCCAAAATTCAGCGTTTAAAACCCATTGCTCCAAATAAACTGCTAGCCAAGGACAAGCTAAGTCCCAAACGGCATGTCTAAAAGAGCATTCAAAAAATATATATGAAATAAAGAATCCTCAACATCCCCACAAACACAGCAAACCTCATTGGTACACCCCTTTGTCTTAACAAACTCTTTGCAGGCAATATACTCCATAGCAGACGCCACATAAAAATCTAACCTTTGGAAACACATTAGCACCCCAGACAAATTTCCAAGAAGGAGACCTTAACAGCAGGGTATCATGTTGCTTATGACCCAAGAATTTTCTAGCCACGTAATAACATGATTTAACCGTATAAAGACCCCCCAAGGAGATTCATTCCAAATTAACACATCAGCAAACGGAAACCTGGAAAGCGGCATACGTAGGATATATATACGCTGCACATCATCAGGTTGAAAAGTTGCATGCACCTTATCAATATTCCAGAACACAGTCTCGTGATGAATCAAATCACTAACTCTTAAAGGCAAAGGCAAAGCCGCATTAATTAATTTGTAGGGTAAATAATAGGATTTGTAGGGAGTGTTAAAACTTAGGGTATTATTGGAATAGGGTTTTAATAATTGTAAGAGAATTTTCGGGTTTCTGAGAAAAAAAAAGAGCAAATTTTTT
Source organism: Microcos paniculata (assembly GCA_030664755.1). Taxonomy (NCBI): domain Eukaryota; kingdom Viridiplantae; phylum Streptophyta; class Magnoliopsida; order Malvales; family Malvaceae; genus Microcos; species Microcos paniculata. The sequence goes on from CP131461.1 coordinate 24,668,685, forward strand.
TTTTATAATTGTATGTGTTGTAGCCTATTATAAAATTTTGTAAATTTTAAAAAAAAATTGATATGGCATATTATTATTGGAGGATGTAAAATCATAATTTTACAAATTGTACAGAATATTTACTCTATTAATTATTCTTCAAGAAAATAAAAATAAAAAACTTCTATTGAGATCGTAGCAGTATATATAAAAACTTCTAGCTAGGTTTTGTGTGATTAAGTCATGGGCGCAGCCACCAACTAAAAGAAATTAGGGATTGTTTCAACAGCTTTGATCGCTATGAGAACTCTTGAAGAACAGTTGCTACCTTCGCACCCTGCTGCCCAAGTAAATCTATTTACAGTTTATTTCCCTTCGTTTGCTCTCTAGCTTTTTTTATATGCAGTACATTAATTCTTTTTTCTTTTAGGGACTTGTTTTACAATGGATATATAAGTATGAAAAATTCTATTTGACTCACCGTTTTAATTTCCACTATTTTGTAGTCACAAAATTAATTTATAGGGTAAATCTTAAATTTCAAAACCTTTATGGTGATAGGGTTATAGTGATTATAATTACGCTAGGTCGGGTGGAATAAAATGTTTTGCTATTCCGCTTGCTGTTTTTGCGCATGTATATATATATGTTAGGCTTTTGGAAGTTAGAAGTTAGAACTAGGCCATGATTTGTCTTTATTAATTCATATTAATAATTTTTCTAGATAATAAATTAATCTAGCTCTCTATAAATTTATGGAGAAAAGTACAACATAAAAGTTGGCTTGGATTAGGGGTAGCTAATTAATGTATCTCTTGAATTAAGACACTCTAAACATTTCCCTCTTTGTGAATTTGTTTATGTAGCTCGATAAAGTCGATGTTTTTCTTTTGAGGTTTCAGGTTGATGATTCTAATGATTTTGAAGAAGAAGAAGAAGATTCTGATTATTCTGAAGAAGAAGATTCTGATGATTCTGAAGAAGAAGACGAAGATTCTGACGATTCAGAAGAAGAAGAAGAAGATTCTGATGATTCTGATGATTCTGAAAAAGAAGAAGATTCTGATGATTCTGAAGAAGAAGAAGAAGTGAGAAGAGATTCTTCATCAAACTCTGATCTCTCTACATTATTGTCCTCAATTTTTGCGTTTTTGGTTCCTGCCCTTCACGTTGGTTTGTTTGCAGTTGCGATTATCACAGCTACAACAACAACATTGTCAGTTGATCAACCAAAGAAAAAGTCTAGAAACAAAGATTACTTTAACGAAGAAGATCAAGAAGTTATCGCCCTTCTTGGTTTTATCATCGTCAACATTCTTACATCTATTTTGGCGGTGATTGTCTTAATAACCTCGTGCCTGTTGCCTGCATCAATCAAGCTAGCTTCTGATGCTTACAAGGGTCAAAGACATTCTCTTGGCATGTTGATTAATAACCAAGCACAAGTCTTAGTTCCACTGATCGCTGCACGTTTCATCAATACCGTATTTTCCCCCGCAACGACGACACAATTAAAGGATTCTTCATCAAATTCTGAACTCTTTGAAACGAAAGAAGGCTTGAAATCTTAACCCGGACGCAGCAAAACCAGGATTCATTATTGGTTGTTGCTCACTGCATTTTACGTTGGTTTATTCACGAATGTCTTCTCATCCCTTTCAATAGCCAAGGCTGTGGAGCATGACCCACGTAATGAGCTCAACCAAATTTTACAAGCTTTCTACTCTTGTGTTGATACAGCCATTATCGCGACACTTATTCTCCCAGCGGTTGGACTAACATGGCTGTCGCCTGTATTCAAAGGGCACAACAATTTTCAACTCCCAACTTGGTTCACTACTCCCATTCTTATCTATGCTGTATGTTGCGCCTTCACGTCCTTCCTGTTTGTTATGTACTTCTGGGAGATTAAACATCTTGTAAATCTATTGGCAGGCACAGGAAACTAGTTAATAATTTCTACTATTACCTGGATTACCTAATTTGACTTAGGTTATTATGGTCAGTTATTTGCTTAGACATTATTCAAAGACTTGTATTTACAATTATTGTTATTATGGATTTGTTTAATTTATCATTTTACCACTTTCCATTATGAGAGTGTACTTGAAGGTAATGTTGTAAAACTCGGCCCAGTGAATGAACCATTCAAGTCACCGTGTCATCGGTTCAACCGGTTCAACCTAATAAAACCGAAATAGTCATTTAGGTATAAGAATATTTGAATTTTGATAATTTTAGTATAACATATAAGATAAAATGTAAATCTCTAATAAAAAAAATTTTAGTCTAGTATGATGGTTAGTGTGTTTAACTCTCTCATAAGAAATCAAAAGTTCAATTCTTACACTACTAGAAAAACAGTCCATAGCAACGGAAATAGGGATGGAATTTGATGAAAAATCCGTCCCTAAAAGCTTTTCCAACGGATTTAGGGACGGATTTATTTCTGTCCCTATACGCGCGTCCCTAATATTTAGGGACGGATAATAAAATCCGTCCCTAAATTCGGTGGAACACACGAGATAAGGTAATCACATTTGCAACGGATTTGGCGACGGAAAGGCAACTACTGCAGCGGAATTAGGGACGGAAATAGCAACGGAATTTACAACGGTTTTTTCCGTACGAAACTGTAATCGCTAAAAGGTTTTTAAAAACTGATTTTGGGAGGGATTTAGGGACGGATTTTGTACATAGGGACGGCTTTAGGGACGGATTTTATACTTAGGGACTGATTTAGGGACGGTTTGTAGGGTTTAGGGTTTATTTTTATCCTTTAGGGACGGTTTTTGGGACGGAAAATGTAAAAAAAATTAAAATTTTTAAAATAATGTTTTATATATTTAGTTATGGTTTATTAGTATTTTTTTATGAATTAGTTGTAATAATAATAATAAATATTATTATTATTATTATATTTAATAATATTATTATTACAATAATATTTAATCGTATTATTATTATTATTAATATTTAGTAATATTATTATTATTATTACTATATAAAATAATATTAAAATAGACGAAAATGAATAACAAATTCTAATTTTATATATTTACTGTAAATGTTGTATACATGAAATGTACAAAAATAAATCTAAAAATCACCTAAATGGGAGGCAATCTCATCGAAGTCCTACTCGGCCTCGACATCGCCCTCGCCCTAATCGGCCGCATGATGGACGTCCTGGGGTTGATGCTGTACATGCGAGATGGACTCTCCGGTCCTAGCCTGAGCGTACGGAGGTGGCTCGTCTGTCGGATGCGAAGCTCCCGGAGGCGGAGGAAAACGGCCTATCATCTGCTGATCCAGACGTCGGCTAAGTACAGAATATTATAACAAAATTGTTAGTTTAATTAATTATATATAAGAACATTCATGGCAGTTAATCAATTTTGATTAATAAATATTGAAAAGCACCTGTGTATGCTGCAAAACCGGAACAGGTGGGGATGGGAACGTTTCCTGAGGTAGAACAGGGGGTGGAGGTGGTGGTAATCGCGAAGCAGGATGACCGACTGAGGGAGATCCAGATGCTGAATGGTGTGACTGACTCCCGAAGGCCCCTCGACCAGAATTGGCCGATCGACCTCGACCTCGGCCTAGACCTCGACCTCGTCCTCGACCAGAACTCGAGGGATGATCGTCGTGCTGTGAACTCTACAAAATTGTGGCTTATCACTAATAATAAACTAATTTATTACAATTATGTATTAATTTCAAAATTAACAAATTTTATAATTACAAGTAAGTAACTAAATGAATTAAATAAATTAGGGTTTTAAAATGATTGTACTGTAGTATAATTAATTAAATATAATGATATTTAGTTTATTCATTGATTTAATAAATTAATTAATATTACAATTTAAATATTTGTAATCTAATTCACCAAATATCCTTTTAAACTTATTCAACTTATTAAAGTAAGTAAACTAATTAAAAACTAACAAACTTATTAGACTTGAATACTTAATATTTAAACCGAGTAAACGAATTACTTATGATTTAATATTTAAAGTAATTCAAGTAAGTAGTATTAAACCCTTAAACTGTTTACTAACTAAATCCATATTGTTAAACTAATTAAAGAAATTAGTATTTAATGGTTATATATTTATTAAATTATTTACTAATGAACAACAAGTTAAAGTAATTAAAGAAATTAGTATTTAACTTTTAAATAATTATTATACTATTAACGCATTACTATAGTTAAACGTTGTTCTAATGAGGTAATATTGAAACTAATTAGATATATTACTATTTTATGTTTGACATTATTTAAGTAATTATACTAACTACAGTAATTAACAAAGTAATTATATTTTAATTAATATTTAATATTTAATATTTAAACTTATTAAATTAACTACTAATGAGTTAATATTTAAACTTATTTGAGTAATTAGACTAATTAGTATAATTACTAAGTATTATATCTATAAATTAATGGTACTAATTAGAGTAATTAGTAACATTACAAATTATGACATTAGTTAAACTAATTTAAGTAATTAGAGTAATTATTAGTATTACAAAGTATTATTTACTTAAACTAATTAAACTAATTAGAGTAATTAGTATGATTACTAATTATTAGATATTTATACAAATAATACTAATTAGAGTAATTAGTAATTATTATATATTCAAACTAATAATACTAATTAGAGTAATTAGTATTAATTATTACTATTTATTATATTTATAAACTAATAATACTAATTACCAAACTATGAAATATTTTAACTAATAATACTAATTAGAGTAATGAGTATTTTTACTAATTAATATATATTAAAACTAATAACACTAATCAATATTTAAAGTTATTCAATATTTTAACAAACACATTATTGACATTATATAACCCTAAACATATCAAACAAATTAACAAACACCAACATACACTTTAAACGTATCAAAGAGAAAACTAAATTTCAAAAGAAATGTTGAATTTGTACCGTCATTGTACGGAATTAGGGAGGGATTCAACCGGGATAGGGTCGTCGGCGATCAGAGGAACAGAACCGCCGCTGGTGACGGAGCAGAAGGCAATCGGCGGTGACGAACGAGGGCTGCGCACGGCTGCTGGCTCGTGGGGTGGGGGGTGGGGGGGGTGGGGGGGGGGGGGGGGGGGGAGGAGAAGGGAATAAGAAAGAAAGAAGAAGAAGAAAGAAATGGGGGGGAAAGGGCTGGACCCGAATATATTTAATGAATTGGAGCGGATTTAGGGACGGATTTAGGGACGGAATTGCTAAATCCGTCCCTAAAGTACAGCTGGAATCCAGAGAGCCGTCCAAAAGTGGTTGAGTATTGCGACGGATTTAGGAATTCCGTCTTTAATTCCGTCCCTAAACGACCGATATTTAAAAAAATTAATTCGAAAATATGCTCAAGTTAGGGACGGATTTTGGGACGGAATTTTAAATTTCAAAAATTCCGTCCCTAATGATAAGCCAAAATTATTGGCGGGAACAAACGCGCCAATTATTTTTGGGTAGGGACGGAATTTTTGAAATCCGTCCCAAAATCCATCCCTAAACTAAGTAAAAAAAATTGGCGGGTTAAATCACGCGCCATATTATTTATTATAGGGACGGTTTTAGGGACGGATTTCAAAAATTCTGTCCCTAATTCCGTCCCTATTAGGTTATAAATAAAATGATAAATTGTCGTATAAGGACGGATTTAGGGAGGGATGGACAATATAAAGACGGATATAGTAACGGTTTTATCCGTCCCAAGTATTAAAAATCGGTTTTTTTGGCCGATTTCGAATTAAATGAAGAACGGGGACAATTACTTTCAATTATATATGCAATTTGGTCGAAATAACCCACTACGTATGTGTAAACTTTAAACCACATAGGTTTTATATGAAATATACAAACGTATTTGTTAAGTACTATAGTTATGTTACCAACACATCGAGTACTCTTCGTTCCAAACAAATTTAAAGCCTGTAGAGGATTCCGATAAGCGATCCAACTTTCTAATACTCTCATCTACATACCTCTGATAGCTTATAGTTGGTGAATGGTAAATTGAAAGACAAATGAGCCGGTTTAGTCCTTCTATCGATATTATACGAGATTGATGAGTTGCAACGGTTATAGTAACGGAAATTGCGTTAGCAACGGATTTAGGGACGAAAATCATTGTTAGGGACGGTATACAATTAAACCGTAGGGTTTGAGGTGTCAAAAAGTCCTTAAACCCTAAGATCAATAAATAGGGACGGAATTAGGGACGAAAATTCTAATTCAGGGTTTAAACCCTTTATTTAGGGACGGATTTAGGGAGGGATGTACCAAATCCGTCCCTAGTATTCAAAGGTCAAATATTTTTTTGGCTGGCCATATATATTTTTTTCGTGTCTAACATTTGGGACGGAATTAGGGACGGATTTTAAAATCCGTCCCTAAAACCGTCCCAAAATATTCATCCATTTATCCGTCTCTAAATCCGTCCCAACATTATTCCATTTTTTTTGCCCTAATTTCCGTCCCTAATTTATTCCCTCCCTAAATCCGTCCCTAATTTTGCAACGGATTTTGGTACGGATTATTTAACCGTCCATATTTCTTCGTTCTACTCTTTAGCGACGGGTTTTCATTTCCGTTGCAAAATCCGTCGCTAAATTAGGGACGGAAAAATCCGTCCCTATTTTCCGTGGCTATTTAGCCTTTTTCTTGTAGTGTTATCACTTTCAAACATACTTTTAATATAGAAAAATATTTAAAAATTGATTTTTTTAAAGGATTGACCCCTTTTTTTCGGGGTTTTAACCGGGTCAACCTACCCCTCAGGATGGGATAACCCTCCAAGTCCCGGGTCAACCAGTCCGACCAGCCGGGCTGGGCCGGTTCTTACAACAATGTTGAAGGCCGCCATTAATCCTGAAAACAGAAAAGCAAGGGTCTTGCAGGATGAGTCACACTGATGGCTTAGATACATAGGATTCATGGTTGATACATCAACGCCACAGATGGATCTGCTATAGGATTCATGGTTGAGGGCCCAATGTGCTTTCGAAGTTTGTCATTGGCTCAATGAAATGCCAAGCCTTGGCACTAGGTTCCTTCGAGCCATTCGGGTCAAGCCTCCATGCTGTGTATGATTAATCCAAGCTTTTGGGTGCATATATGTACAAGAAATAGTCATGCGTTTCGGGCTTTGTAAATATGTGTGATTAAAATTGATTTTTGGGGCCCCGTTCGAATTAGATTTAACTATTTTGGTGTTCTTTTTTTCCCTGTTTTTGTGTGTACTGTACTTGAACGTATATTTGGGTCCTAATAATAATGAAGTATTAGTTAGATAATATTGTGTAGAATTTGTAACATATACATCCATTGAGAATCTTTTATATTAATCTAAATGGAAGTGATTTTAATTAAGTTTGAGTTTTATAAATAAAAAAAATAAATTTTGGAAAGTTTTGAGGGACCTCCACCCGGATCACGGAGAAATCATTAAATACATTACCAAATTAGCGACGTGGCATGGCATAGCGGCACAAAGGACACAAGTGACTCTTCTCAAGCCATTGTAGAATGCAGTCTCCATGATAAACATGCCCACAAGGCATCCGCTTAGCTGCGTTTGGCTTGGCGAAATCGATTCCTGTTAGACAAATCACGCATTCACCGTCCAAACCTGCAGAGCTAACATTCTCCAAGGCATCAATTGCCAACTTACTGGCCGGGACAAACCTAATCGGCTCGTTAACTTCCATTAATGTCTCATCATCATCATCATCTACATCTGTATCCCCCAGCACCTCAATCTCATCATCACCAAAATTATATCGTATGGCTGCAAAGGTGACAGCAATGAGGAACTTGGTTCGGCCCACGTTGCGTTCATTGCTCAACATGTTGCCAGTGAAGTCCCACACGTCCAAGATACAGTCGTACTTCGTCGATTCCGGGATTGGGTGCCAGTCAGACGAGAGATAAGAGGATTGGCCGAACAGTTTATGCATCAAAATTTCATTGAGTTTGAGGGAATCAGGCTGGTAGAGATTGATAAAAGCATGGCAACAACGAAATCGGGCCTGAAAACAAGGGTCATCGATCCCATGTTCGAAGTCCTCCGGGATTTCTAGACCATCAATATTCTCACCTTGATGTATTTCCCTTGTTCGGACATAGTAGCTGTAGCTAAAACCAGAATTCATCAAGGCATAATGTGATGGAACTTTTTTCTTTACTTCTTGAAGGAATTCCTTCCCCTGGGAAATACCTACTTCAGCACTATATCTAACACATTTGCAACTCCAAAACAAATAAGGACATGCATGGGTTACTAATTAACAGATAATAATATTATTATTATTAATAAAAAAAGATTATAATCAATAAAGTGGTTTGACTTAATTAAACCACTTAAAATTTACCCACAAAGAATCCCTTTCCATGTAAAATTAGACTTGCAATCAATAAAGTGGTTTGACTTAATTAAACCACTTATAATTTACCCACAAAGAATCCCTTTCCATGTAAAATTAGACTTGCCGATGAACAAAAATTTCTTCTATATTAAGTAATTATTATTATATAAAAACTTATATTGAGATCGTAAGTAACACAACAAGGGGTGTGTACAGTTTCTTATAGCTTGGTTTGTGTGATTACCACGAAGCCACCAATCAAAGGAAATTGAGGATTGCTTCAACGGCTTCCATCGCCATGACTACTCTCGAAGAACCTTTGCTACCTTCGCACCCTGCTGCTCAAGTAAAATCTATTTATTTGGTTTCTTTGTTCTTAAATTTTCTCTAGCTTTTCTTATAAATATATATATATATATATATTTGAAAGGCAATAATATTATTATAAAATCATGAAAGAGTGGACTTTTCTTATATATACATTAATTTTTCTTTCTTTGAGGGAATATATAAAAGTTAGTATAAGTAAATTTCTAGATAAATTATAATCTAGCTATTTATAAATTTGTCGAGAAAAACACAACAGAAAAGTTGGCTATGGCTTAGATTAGAGGTATATAGCTTATATATAATGAAATTCAGACACGCGAACTTGTTAATGCAGCTCAATAAACTCTTTTTTTTTTTTTTTTGGTGGGGGGGGGGGGGGGGGGTGGGGGTTTGGTTTCAGGTTGATGATTCTGAAGAAGAAGTGAGAAGAGATTCTTCATCAAATTATTATGCTTTCTGTACATTATTGGCGTCAGCTTTTGAGTTTTTGGTCCCTGCACTTTTCCTTGGTTTGTTGCAGTGGCGAATATTAGCTCAAGTAATGGCCTAGAAACAAAGATAATTACGCCTTGGCTGTTTCCATTACCGTCAACATTTTTTCATTGATTTTGGGAATGATTGCTATAATAATTCCGTGGCTGTTGCCTGTATTCAAGCGAGTTTCTGATGCTTGCAACGGTCCCCTACAAGCCTTAGTTCCACTCATCCCTACACGTTTGGCATGTATGATGGGGAGGGATTCTTCATCAAACTCTGATCTCTCCGAACCGAAACGAGGCTTGAAATCTCAACCTGGAGGAGACAGCAAAACCACGCGTCATTACTTGTTGCTTACTACATTTTACCTTGGTTTATACACATTTTGGTTACTCATTTTAACAACTGATGCTATCGAGCATGGGCCGCGTAATGAGGTCAACCAAGTTATAGGCTTCTTCTATGGTGTTTCCCAAGTCTTTGTGATGGCACTTGTTTCCCTAGCGGTTGTACTAATAATTACATGGCTGTCGCCTGTAATCGGAGATTTTCAACTGCCAACTTGCTACACTACTGCCATTCTTATTCATGCTATATGTTGTATATTGACGTCCTTACTACTTGTTACGTTTATGTAGTTTGGTCAGTAATCTGCTTAGACATTATTCAAAGACTTGTATTTTACAATTATTATTATTATATTTAATTTAATTTATCATTTTACCACTTTCCATTATGAGGTTGTACTCGAAGGCCGCCATTAACATCTTGAATGAGGTAAACAGAAAAGCCAGGGTCTGCAGGACCAAGCATACTGATTGCTTTGATGTAGGATTCATGGCAAGCCTAATTCAAGCTATAAATTTTTAGGTAGGAAGGGAAAGAAAAACAGTAATGAAGAAACAAAAGACAAGTACAAATAATTTTTTTTTCCCATTTTAACATATGTAACAAACAAAATTTGGCCAGATGGACAATGACACGAGGCATTCATTAATAAAAATAAACATTACATTGATTACACCAAACTAAAATCAAGGTCTTATAAATGGAGTTATCCAAATTTTTGTATCTAGTCTGACTGAAAGTGATACAAAAAAAAAAGAAAAAAAAAAGAAAAAACCTCTCATATCAGAACTGGAGGTGCAGGTTCATGGTGACTGCCGGGGTGGAACAGGTTCTCCACAAAGCATTGGAAAATTGCATTGATGTCTGATTGAGTGCATCTACTTCTGGAAGAATTCTGGAGGTATTGAAAGAGGGCAGTACTTCTTTGCAAGGCATTGGTACTGAGAAAAAAGGAAAAAAAGATAACCTCTCAGCTTCTAAAGAAAGTAATCAAAACTAGCAACTTAGTTGTAAGTAAGTAACACTTTAAAGAAAGGGCAACTGATTAAATTGTGGCCTTTCCTTTACCTCGTGCTGATTGTATTTCTCTCCAATTGCTGGCAAAGAAGAATTGTGATTGTTTAAGTATAAGGAATCCCTTCCCATTTAAAATTAGACTTGTACTCCTCTAACAAAGATAACTTCTATATTAAGTAATTTCCTATATAAAAACTTGTATTGAGATCATATGCCACACAATTCTTCTATCTGGGTTTGTGTCGTTATACCACGAACCACCAACCAAAGGAAATTGGGGATTAATTGTTTCAACTGCTTCCATCGCCATGACTACTCTCAAAGAACCCTTGCCACCTTCTCACCCTGCGGCTCAAGTATATCTATTTACTATATTTAGTTTCTTTGTTCATTAATTTGTTCTCTATCTTTTCGTATATATATAGTACGTACGTTAATTCTTTTCTTTTCTTTTCTTTTCTTTTTTTTTTCTGAGGTATGAAAAATCAAAATTGATTTTTAGGGTAAATCCTAAAATTACCCTAAATTTTAAGACTTTATTGTGATAGGAGGGCTAATTTGGTGCACCGGACTGGATTACAATAGCATATAACTCGATCGTTTGATATTTAGCTTGCTGTTTTTTGCCCTTGTATATTGGCTTTTGAAGTTATAGATAAATTATTCTTAGCTCTCTTTATAAATTTGAAGAGAAGAACAGAACATAAAAGTTGGCTTGGCTTAGATTAGAGGTAGCTTATTTATGTAGCCCTTGGCATGTCTATTGTCTAATGAAATTAAATTCAGAGGCCTGAACTTGTTTATGCAGCTTAATAAACTCTTTTGGGGTTTCAGGTTGATGATGACTCTGAAGAAGATCAAGTGAGACTGAGAAGAGATTCTTCATCAAATTTTGATGCTCTTTCCACCCCATTGAAGTCAGCTTTTAAGTTTTTTGTTTCTGCACTTTTCCTTGGTTTGTTTGCCGTGTGATCCTCAGCTGCGCCTATAAACAGAGATTACCTTAATTATTATAAAGTAGAATTTAGCGCCTTGTCTAGTTTTATCGTCATCAACATTTTAACATCTACTTTGGGAGTGATTGTTCTAACAATAACTCGGTGGCTGTTGCCTGAATTCAAGCTAGTTTCTGACACTTGCAAGGGTCGACGACGACACTCATCAAACTCTGAAACCCTTGAAATCTCAACCTGGAGGCACCAAAACCAGCTGGACTCATTGCTTGTTGCTTATGGTATTTTGCGTTGGCTTATACACATTTCGCTCGGCCCTTTTAATAATTGATACCGTCAAGCATCATGATGAGCTCAGCCAACTTCCTCTAGGCGTCTTCTATGGTGTTGCTGCAGTGATTATGGTGGCACTCGTTTCCCTAGCGGTTGTACTAATAATTACATGGCTGCAGTCACCTGCAATCGAAGAGCACAGAGATTTTCAAGAAGTTCCAACTAGCTTCACTACTCCCAATATTCTTATGTATGCTGTATGTTGCATATTGAGGTCCTACCTAATTGTTGGGTAGTTTGGGAGATTAAAGAGTTAATTAGTATTATCTGGATTCAGTAATGTGACTTGTGTTTATGGTCAGTAATCTGCTTAGACATTATTCAAACACTTGTATTTTGCAATTATTTTTATTATTATATTATTTTGTTTAATTTATCATTGTACCACTTTCCATTCTGAGGGAAGGAAAAGAGTTATGAAGAAACAGAAGGTAGAGAAGTACAAATATTTTCTTCTTTTCTTTTAACATATGTAAAAAAATTTGGCCACATGGACAATGACACGTGGCTAAGTTTTGCCGCGTGGCATTCACTAATAAAATGAACACTAAATTGATTACACCAAACTAAAATCAAGGTCTTGTACATGGAAGATCCTAATTTTGTGTCTAGTCTGACTGAAAGTGATACAAAGTGATACAAGGTTAACCTTCCATATCAGAACTGGAGATGCAGGTTCATGACAGGGGGGAAAGCAGGTTTCTCCAACCACGTATTGGAAAAGTTGCATTGATGTCTGATGAGTGCATCTAGTTCTGGAAGAATTCTGAAGGTATTGAAGGAGGGCAGAACTTCTTTGCAACACATTTGTACTGAGACAACAAAAAAAAAAAGGACAAACCTCTCAGTTTCTATAGAAAGTAATCAAACCGGCAACTTAGTTGTTAGTAACACTTTAAATAAAGAGCAACTAATTGAGGCCTTTTATTTACCTTGTGCTGATTGTATTTCTCTCTAATTGCTGGTAAAGTAGAACTGTGATTGTTTAAACACAGTCTATGAAGATCCTTAGTACAGTCAGACAGATCAGAGGGCTTGTAAAGTGTGTAATGCTGCAATGTAGAATTCTGCACCGTGACAGATGGAGATCAGAATTCTCTGAACTAACAAAAAAATTTCAGTTATGGACACAGCAAGATCAGCAGCTTGCACATACCCAAGGCCTCTTCGACGGAAGAAGTATAAATTTGGCTAGGAAAATTGCAGAAGCCGCTATAAGTGATGGAGCATAACAAAGCATACTATACTCGAGGAGAGAGAGTTCAGCAATGTAGTTGGCCATGCACTCTAATTGCATCGAGGGAACCTAAATAGAAAGCAGACAACCACCAAAGGAGTAAGGAGTTAAGTAGTGGAACCAATGAGTAGGGGTGTTCATTCGGTCGGTTCGGTTAATTCCGAACCGAATTTCTAATTAACCGAATTGACCAAAATTCTCATTTCTCAAACCGTTAACCGAATCAATTTTCTTATTTTCGACTTTAACCGAACCGAAATATTTCGGTTAATTCGGTCGGTTAACCGATTTAACCGAAATTTTTGTATAAAACATTATTATTATAAAATAAACTAATTTTAATATTATAAAAACTAATTATTATAAAACCAAAACTTTTTTAATTAATTTCCTTCATTTTTAAATGTAAAAACTCATTATTATAAAATAAAATAAACCCCATTCTTTTAAAAATGTAAGATAAAATATATTTAATATATATAAATCCTTAATTTCGGTTAACTATTCGGTTAATTCGGTTAACCGACCTTTCGAACCGAATTAACCAAAAACCGAAATTATTGGAAACTTGAAACCGATAACCGAACCGAATTAATTCAGTCACCGATCGATTAACCGAATTAATTCGGTTCGGTCGGTTAATTCGGTTTTAACCGATTAATGAACACCCCTACCAATGAGCATAATCAATAAAAATGACCATGATTGTTGATTTCATTTTGCATAAATATTAAGGTACGAAACTTTGGTGCAATCTGTAACTTTAAGATATATTATTTGCATATGACAGAGGAAGGGCAGAGGAGCCCGAAAATGAACCGCTAAAATTCAAAGACAAATACCTCATTGATCCCTTGAGCGGCACGAACAAACCGTCTGAACCACATGTCAATGATCACAAGTTACTACAAAACTGGTAAACATGAAAAGCAGAAAGTACATTCAATGGTATTGAGCTAACCATTTACCTTAAGAAACATTTAGCTGTGGCGGCAGTCATTTCAAACTTCAAGTAATTTAGAACAGAAGATTCCATTTCTAGAACCTGTCATCAGTTGAAAGGTTAATGCCTTGTTCAGATTTGATAAAGAATTATCTTTGCAGAGAAGCATCGAAGAAATTTATCGGTCAACTTACCTCCTCCTTGAAGTAGGTGTTATCTGTGATATAGCAAAACTCCTCTACCTGAGGTGCACATATTTCCTCGTATTTTCTGAAAATTAAACACCCTTATGTTAACATTATATTTGTGGAATTTTAGATGAAAAATGAGATATGATAATATAAAAGGAAACAAAAGAAATTTTTTTGTTTCTTACGCAGCAATCATCATGCAGGCAACACCGAGCAACTGTAGCCGTTGCCTATTCATGACATTCCCTGAAAGATACCGGTCTATGTAGTTCACTGTCAAATATAATGTATCTGGTACAAGCCTATACTCTTCAGCTACCTGCGGTAATAATTGAACATTTAGCCTTAACAGAAGATCAACACTGCACTCTTAAAAATGTTAATGAATGAGACCTCAGCAGCAGATATTATGCTAAATAGCCATACAACTTTAAACAGACAGGGAAAATTACTTCTACAAGCCAATCAATTAGTATTGCTCGCATGTTGGAATTAATGTCTTTCTGAATTATCTCCATGAAGTCTGTGGAAGGTCTTTTCTTCACCTGAAATACAGAAGAAATAACAAAGTCTGAGTTAAAAGGCCAACGTGGATAAAAGAAAATACAGAACATATATAAGCATCCCATAGGAACCAAAGCTTTGCAACCCAATTAGGCAACAGAGTCAAGCAGGACAGACTTCAATTTGGAACACCTCAGCATTTTACATGCTATCTCTTAAGCATTCCATTGAGATTTTCCAAGGCATTATTAGCTTGCCTATACATTTTCTGATTGTGTCTCCTAAAGCTCTGCCTATTTGCTAAACAAATCTTCAAAAGCATAAGTTCGATGAGGTTAAAAAGGAGATGGGAACCTCGGATGCACGGAGATGCTTGTATATATCACAGGCAAATGTTGCACAAAGCTGCGGATCCATAAAATTGTCATCAACATCAATTATCTTATCATCTGTTTCCATCTCTACAAGTGCATCTCTGTTGCAAATGTTTCCTGCAAGCAAATTAATATAGAAACAAAATGAGCAGACCGGACGAATTAAAAGAAAACCTCTTCTATCTGATGGAGCCAATTTGCATTCAATAAAGCTTTCTTTTTTCATTCAACACAGTACCTGTTGCTTCTACATTGTCTGAAATGTAGAGATTGCTGAACGTCTTTCGTTCAATGGAATCAATGGCTGTAACATCGCGGTTGTCCATGTATTCCACTTCAGGGCTTTTGAAAGAATCACAGGTTGACATTGTTTCATCCATAGAAACAGATTCTCCATCTGATTTGGTAGGAGAAAAATCCATGCTACACGGTGGAGGAGGAATAGTAGAGATACTAGAAGGAGGCAAGACCACTTCATTTCCTCTAGGAAAAGATGCAGAAACAACCTTGGGAGGCAAAACTGAACTGGGTTTTACATTTGCAGAAGGCAAAACAAGTCCTGACAAGCGTACATTAGTGGCAGGCTGTGTCTTCCTTGACTTAAGGATTTTGTTTGAACATGGTACCTAAAAATTTGAAATTGAAAATAAAAAATTAAAAGCTGGAGCACCCAAGAATACAAAAATGAAATATAGTACATTAATGCCAGAATCAATCAAAAGTCAAAACTACATCTTTCTACTTAAATCCAAACAGAGTCAGCTGCTAATGATAGGTTTTACTTGGATTGACCAATGTGCCTAAAATGCTTCCAAATTTGAAATTGAACCTCTAATAACTCTTGCTCAAAATTGCAAATTTTCAAGTGGGGGTGGCCTTTTCTTCTATTCCACAAATTCGGGAAGAAATTTCAAATTTAAAGCTGCTCTAATTCTTTACTTAGCTAAACTTTCTCCATAACCAAAAAAAAAAAAAAGGAGATAATGAAAACCCAAACTTTTGCTCCTGATGATTTTCTTTAATCAAGAAGAAGTTCTTGGAAAAGTTTTGAAGTTCCCATCAAACTCAAAGAACAATGTGATTACTAAAACTTCAAAAAGTTCACCATTTCTATCTCCTCTTCTCCTACATTGTCTCAGAGAACAAGAATCCGAAAACAATGAACAAGAAAAGTAAAAAGAACTTGACAAATTTAAAAACACATGAACTGCAATAAAAAAGAACTTAAGACCCACCAAAGAAGAGCCGGAAACCGAGCTTCTTGAGGTGTTCTTTTGGTTAGAAATGTTACTAAGAGGGACTCTCTTTTTAGCCAAAGAAGCCGTGACTTTTCCCACATTCTCCAAAGACGACGACGACGATGCATGTCGTTTCGCCAAAGATGACGTCGTCGAGGACGAAAACGACGATCGCCGATTACCATTTTGCGTCGACATGGTTCTACCTTTCGTTTTTCTTGAAAGAGAGGCCTTTTTTGCGTAGAAATTTTTGGCTGGGGTATTTATTTCTGAGCTTCTAAATTATTAGTATTTTATAATAATATTGCTTAACGATCCTTTTGAGGCGGGGAAATTGGGTGATTTGAATTGTCGAGAGATCCTGGCCGTCGACTCCACTCGGAAATCGTTAGGAGCGTGATGTGGGGACCACTTTCTCCCTGTTTCAAGTTTTCGAGTCAGGTTTTGGATTTCTCACGGTCCCAATCAAATTATGACACGTACGAATACAAGGCTGGGTCTATGGTCTTTTCAAAGAGTTGAGTGAATTTGATTGGTGGGTTATAGAAAACAAAGGTCACAGCTCCGCATGTTAGGTTTCTGGTTTATTTGAATTCGAATTTCAAACGGTCAGAAGATCTGTCCTCAGTCCTCAATCCTCACACTGTACTAACAGAAACCTAGTGAACACACAAAAGAAACAAAAAGATTTTTGAATAATTGAACTTTGGCAGGTCTTTTCCTTTAGAATTGTACATAGAAAGTAGATAATGAAGTACCAAAAAATAGTTTAATTTTAATTAAAAAATTTAAAACTTGGGTTAAATACTAAAACTCTATAAAAGAGTTGGTTATGTTTCTGTTGTTTGTCTCTTTTTCCTAAAAGGGGAAAAGTTTTCTTTCTCTTCCTCTTTATTGTCTACAAGCACAAGGCAGAAGCAGTAGTATTTCAAAATTTGGCCAATAATTGAGGCTTCTTTCTAGTCATTGTTCCCTTAATTAATCTTATTAATATAGTATTCGAAGTTCAAATTCATTTTGCAATTCCTATTTCATAACTATATGAAATCTATATATATAAATGTGTTGATTAGTATTTCAAAGAGAAATGTGCTAATTAGTATAGTATAAAATGTTATTTCTTTATACTTAAATCTAAATGCATCGGACCATTTGACTTATTGGTTGCTAGATACTTCCCTTATTCATGTAACTAAAAGAAATCACCACCTCAAACATTATAAAAGAATTCGAATTCAAATAACTTATTTTGAAAAACAATAAATTTAACTAGTGAGTTATAGTTGTTGCTTATTGGGGGAAGAGGTTGAATCTAATATTTGAGTGCAACATGTACAACTATGAAGTAGAAAGTTGAAATGACATACCATAGAGATAAGTCAACAAATATGAATTTTCAAATATTCTAACAATATCTCAATGCAATATCAAGTTTATGTATTAATATGGAACCTAAGAAGATAATGAACTTTGAAGCACCTCGTCTTAGGATGTCAGTTGGAAAATTCTCTGACTTCATATGTACTAGTAAATAAAAAGAAGAAATGACTTTTACGCAATAAAGGTGAGAATATAAGTTTGATATCTTAGAAGTATATATGTTAAGAGAATTTTACTTTTCACATTCTCGACTGAGGCTCCATTTGGAGACCATTGCAGCATGTTTAGAGGTTAAAGGTGTTGCAATGCCCCAAGTGAGACCTTAAGTGCAACAACATTGCAATGTAGGCAACCCCAAAACGCAATGCTCTCATTGCAGCAAAGTGCTGTGATGGGAATTCTCCATTCCCACCGCAGCACTATTTCCCAAAAAACCCCCACATGCTATCTTTTTTCTTTTTTCTTTTATCCCTTTAGATTTTTTTTAAATTAATGTCTATTTTGGTTATTATTCATTCTCATCTCACTGCTATTGTTGTTTTACAAAATGTATTTTTTTCACCGTTGATTTTATTCTTATCATTATAGTTCTAATCTCACCACTATAGTAATTAATCTCAACATTTTAATCTCATCGAAGCAAATCTCACAACTTTACCAAAGAAAGCCTGATAAGGAGAACCAGGTCAATGAACATGGGGTATATATCCTAGTTTAAAAAAAAAAAAGAGAAAGGTAATTTCTCCTCTTAAAAAGAAAATGACTTAATACACAAAATAACTCTCGAACTTGTATGAAACTGTTGTTCTAACCTTTCAACTTTTATTTTGAATTTTTTAGTCTTGGAACTTTTATTTTGTGAATGATGTAGCCTTTAGTGCTGGTGTAGTTTATCTCGATATTGACACGTAAAATTTTCTTATTATGCCATATCAACGTTAAGGGCTACATTATTCATAAAATAAAAATTCGAGAGCAAAAAAAAATTGAAATAAAAGTTAAATGATTAAAATGATAATTTTATACAAGTTCAAAAAGGTATTTTGTATACTAAGCCAAAAGAAAAGAAAAGAAAGGTAAGTCCTCTTCTCTTGGCCCATTTGCCAATTTTCTTAATTGTAGGCCCATTTGTTTGACAATAGCATAAAACCCACAAAACTAGAAATCCAAATCAATGTTGTTGAAACATCATGTCATTATTTATGTATTTTTGTCATTGAATAAAAAATCAGATCGGACCAGTCGATTAAATCGAGAATCGACCATCACTCCGATCCTTTAAGTGGCATTGAACCGCTTTTCAGTTGAATTCTTTTGTACCATTTTGAATGAGAAACAAGTGAACTGATTGGATTAGTTGAATAAAAAATTAAAATTTTTTTTAGTTTTTAAGTTATTTTTAATTAATTAAACCTATATCCAAATGAAGCCCAAATCAATAAGAAACTTAAATTCCTTTTTTTTTTTTCAAATCATGTTTGGACTTTAGATTTTGAATATTGGAGTTTAAATTTTTTATTTTGTATTCTAATATACTCTCATAATAAAAATTTAATTTATGATATAAAATAATTTGTAATATTTATTTACAGTAGCAATTCTAACTCGCGCTAACACCACAAGATTATGTAAAATTATAATATATTATATTTTTTTTATTTGCTAGAGCATATATGAAAAAATTATATTGGTCTTTTGCTAATATCATGGGTTATATAAATATCGTAGATTTATATAAAATTGTAATAAATTCTTTATATTTGTTAAAATATATATGTTTTAAATAATAATATTAAGAATAATATTATTATAGAGAAAGAAGATTACATGACCAATACAATAGCAACAAATCAATTGAAATAGTCTGTTAATGCATTCCTTAAAGAAAAAAAGTAGTCTCTTAATGCTTTTTTTTTAAAAAAATTTTAAATCATGCATATTTCACTTTTTCTTAATGATTATATAAAATCTATTTTTTGAATAAACATAATATAATCTTAATGAAGTTTTTAATTCATGCGTATTTCCCTTTTTTTAAATAGTATGGTCTTAATAGTTTTTTAATAAGAATTGAATTTTTTAAAAGAATTTAAATGAAATTTCTAATGGTGTTAACTCCAATATATTTAATTAATAGATATTAGAAAAGATAAATTAACACACCTACTTTAAAAATATATATGCACTTAATTCCTATTTATTTTTTTAATTTTTAATCATGCATATTTTCTTTTGTATAATTTATTTTTTGAATAAGGATAGTATAATCTCAATAGGATTTTTAATTCATGTGTATTTCCCTTTTTTTTTTTTAAATTGTATGGGTTTAATGGGTTTTTTCTTATAAGTATTGAATTTTTTTAAAGAATTTAAATGGAATTTTTAATGGCATTAACTTTAATATATTAAATTAATAGATATTGAAAAAGACAAATTCACACACCTCTCTTAATGCCATTCTTAAAAAAAAAAGTAGTCTCTTAATGTTTTTTTTTTAAAAGTTTTTAATTATGCATATTTCCCTTTTTTCTTAAGGATTGTATAAAATCTATTAGTTAAATAAACATAGTATAATCTTAATGAGGTTTTTAATTCATGTGTATTTCCCTTTTTTTAAATAGTATGGTCTTAATGGGTTTTTTTTATAAGAATTGAATTTTTTTAAGAATTTAAATGGAATTTCTAATGGTGTTAACTCTAATATATTTAATTAATAGATATTAGAAAAGACAAATTAACATACCTACTTTAAAAATATATATGCACTTAATGACAATTTTTTTTAATTTTAAATCATACATATTTTCTTTTGTATAATTTATTTTTTGAATAAGAATAGTATAATCTTAAATAGGTTTTTAATTCATGTGTATTTCCTTTTTTTTTTTTAAATTGTATGGGCTTAATAGGTTTTTTCTTATAAGTATTGATTTTTTTTAAGAATTTAAATAGAATTTTTAATGGTATTAACTTTAAAATATTAAATTAATAGATATTGAAAAAGACAAATTCACACACAAAATTTATAAAAATATAAGAACAATTAAAATATTATTTATAACATTTCACAATAATCATTAATATTAGCACAAAAAGATCAAACGTGCTATTAAACTTGAGACTACAATAATTAGCATAGAGTTCTTTATAAAATTTCATTAAGTGTTAAAATTAATATATATCTATACTACAATATAAAGAAAATACTGTGAATTTATAAAAATACCCTTTTTATCATCATTCTCATCAATTTCACTCTAAAAGATAAGGATAGTTTAGTCATTTCACTTTTTATTTAATTTTATTTCTTTTCAAATCATGGACCCCACATTTCACTAAAAAAATACTAATATCTTATTAATATTTTTATATATTAATATCTTTAGATATTATATTATACATATCTATATATCATATATTTTTCACTATCCTTTTTTAATATTTTAATTATAATTTATTTAATTAATATTAATTATTAACTATTAATTATTAATATAATAATACATATAAAATTAAAATTGTAATATTGTCATGTGATTTTGTAATATTGACTATAAATATTAATTATTTTCCTGAGCTCTATATATGTACTCCTTTTTTTTTACAATATGCATCAACTTTCAAAAATGTACTTATAATATATATACATAAAATTATAGAATATCTATATATAATTAACATGCTAATTCTCGTGCCTGTAGCGAAGTACGGGTCCATTGCTAGCTTACTATAAAGAAGAAACCCTAAAGGTGGCTTGGGAGCTATGCCACGTCGGTTGCTCTATTTTCTTTTGCTTTTCATTTTTTTTTTTGAAAATAGCAATGTCAAAACAATGTTGTTTTGGCTCTTTGGTAGCAAAAAAGAAAAAAAATGACGTAAGTCGATCAAGATAGAAGAGATGGCTGGCTAGGGAGAAACAAAAGGCAGAGAGCTTATTTTTATTGGTGTGAAAGAATCTAGAACAGGTGGATAAATCTATACTTTTATGCTACTATATCTACTAAAACATATAAAAAAATATGTGAATTTACAA
This sequence comes from Microcos paniculata, assembly GCA_030664755.1. NCBI lineage: Eukaryota > Viridiplantae > Streptophyta > Magnoliopsida > Malvales > Malvaceae > Microcos > Microcos paniculata. The sequence goes on from CP131461.1 coordinate 24,690,426, forward strand.
AAATACCCATTTTATCTCAAATTTCCTTTTTTCTCTATTTGCTATTATGGCCTTTTAGTCATTTTATATTCCATTTTTTTATCTATATTCTTAAAATGGTGGGACCCACACACATACACAATCATTATTATATTGTAATATATAAATACTATTATATATTATAAATGCTACTAACAATATATACACACATAAATACATACAATATACATATATATATATATACATACATATAATACTACTAATTTTAAGAATAGGTTTGTATATTTATGCCATTTAGAATGAATAGAAAAATTGAGAATTCAAAATAAATAGGAATATTGTTTATGACATCTTTTGTCAATCCTCTAAACATGATAGAATTGATCTCATTTTATTTTATTTAATTATACTTTAGAAAATTATCTTATACACTGATAGTATAGTTTTTTAACTCCACAAGTAGGGTTAGAGGATTGACATGTAATTTTATAGGGTATATTTTTATATATTTTTTAATTAATTAATTAAATAGTAGAGTATGTGTCATTTGCCTAACACTACATATGTGGAGTTAAAAAACTCCATTGTCAGTGTATAAAAGCTAAACTCTTATACTTTACACTATTATTATGACTTATAATCTTAATATGATTGTTAAGGTATTAATGTAAATTTAATACAAATTAAAATAAATTAAATTATTTTTAATTATATTTGTATTTTTATTCTTATCTCGATTTTTATATTTAATTATCTTAAATAAAATTAAATAAGTAAGAATACAAAACCCGCTGCGAAACGCGGGTACATGGCTAGTATATATATATAGATATATTAAACTAAAAGAGTAAAAAAGACAAATTCACAAACCTGCTTTATAAAAATATAATAATAATTAAAAGGTTACTTATGATATTTCACAACAATTATTAATATTAGCACAAAAAGATCAAAAGGGACATTAAATTGAGACGACAACAATTAGCATAGAATTCTTTATAGAATTTCATTAGGTGTTAAAATTAATATATACTAGAAAAGCTGCATGCGCTTCGCTGCAGAACAACTTAGAATTTTTTGTTATGATGAGATATAATATTTGATAATTAAAAGTAAAATTTTCATTTTAAATTTATGAAGAACCCTTCTTGCATGGTTTTAGAGAGATAAAGTATGAAGAAATTAAGTAAAATAGAAAGAAGAAAGAAAAAAAAAGAGAAGATTAAAGAGATCAAATTAGCAAAGTAACAAATTGAAATTAAAAACCCTAGTATCACTGTCATTACTCTCTCTCTTTCCTTTCTATTTTTTATTGTTGTGTTTCCATATTTAACTTTCTAATTCTCATTTTCTTTGCTCTCTTTTATTTTTTTTCATTAACACTTATATCAATTTATTATTTTTAATTAAATCTTTTTGAAAAGAAAAAACCTATGAGAAAATATCAAAAGAATTTCTTTTTTCTAAGTATTATAAAAATACAATTAAATCACCACTTAATTTAAATGAAAAAAAACTATAAAAAAGTCATTTTTCTAAAAAGAAAGCATGAAAAATATTTTTTATCCCTTAATTGTCTTAAAAAAAATTAAATTATCAATGTAGAGAACCAAAAAAGGAATTTCTACACAATATTAATTTTCTTTACATGAAATTACTAAAAAATCTAGTAAAAAAACTATCAAATACTATAATAGAGGGTCAGAAAAAGAATTTAAGAAGGATAGAATTAATATATAGGTAATTAGGTATAGATAGATATATATATGCATTATATATAATATATTAATATTTTTCTACTTTTTCATTTTTGTCAGGAATTTTTTTGAATACTTTAAAAAACTTAATAAAATTAAAACATTTATCTAATTACATCGACTGGTTAAACCGATTCAATTATGAACTGATGGATCAACCGGTTCAAAAACCGTCTCATTTTTTATTCATTGTTTCTTGCCCATTTTAGTTTTTCATTTATTTCTTTTTCCAATATGGGAATAGACGGTCTTGATCACTTGCATAGATTCCTAACCAACGGTAGTGATATCTTTAGCTTTCAAATCAACTGTAACACCTTTTCGCGCTTCTCTATGACCGAAGAGTAAAAGACCCATGGAAAAGCAAACACTTTTTCTTCCCCTGCTTCACTCTCGTCCGTCACTCGAAGAAAATGTCAACCCCAGATCGCCAATCGTCGTCAACGGCCACGACGACGCCTCCGACGCCTATCACAGAGAACCCAATGGCTGAAGGGAAGGCTCAGTCGTCTAAGAAGAGACCAGCTCTTACCGACATCACCAACCAAACCAAGAGATTGGTTCATTTCTTCATTTCTTTTTCATTTCTTTGCAATGTCTTGAAATTTTGGAAATAAATATTTAACTAAGTTTTGATTTTGAAGATGCCATGTACCTCCAAACGCCGAGCTGAGGCTGAGAGTGAGAACTCGTTGCATGCACCCAGAAGCAAAGGAAACAACAATGTCTCCATTCCAGAGAAGACGCAGAAACAAGGTTTAGACCTCAGCTTAATAATACCTTCAATTTTATTTGAATTATTATATATGGTGTTAAGAGACCCTGCCTCTTAGGGAAGATTTGCAAACAAAAGCTACTTTTGGAAATGGAATCAAATGATAATGCTGTTACTGTTGATAAGGATTCCACGGAACCCCAATTCTGTGCACACATTGCTCATGACATCTACAAGAACTTGCTATCATCTGAGGTACACTGACCTTTTTCATCCTGATTCCTGCCAGGCTAGGAGGTTCTGTTTTTTTAGAAACAATTACATTGGTATTGCCTAAAAAATGATTCAGGGCCGTGGTAACCTTGATTTTACAAGTTTAAATGGGATTTACAAGTTAGTTGTGTTGATAACTTGTTGACTTTACAATCTCGAAACCAGCAACTATTAAATGATTCATGTTAATGGAAATTCTTGTTGAGAAAACTAAGAAAGTAAGTAGCACAAGTTGTTCATTTGAGGCATTGTAACTTTACAAGAAGTGGTTCTTAGTACACTTATGCCTGATGCAGTGTAGCTGCATTGATTAACTATCTGCATTGATTTAATAACATTACTCTCTCATTAATTTTTGTCTATGGACTTTATTATCCTGAAACTTTACTTTTGCTTTGTCTGTTTCATCTGATTCCTAAGTGTTTTATAGTCAAAAAGAAGGCCTTCTGCAAATTTCATGAAGATGATCCAGAAAGATATTAATGCCACCATGCGGGGAGTGTTGATTAATTGGCTAGTGCAGGTAAATTATGGTGGGAGATGGTATAGCTTTATAATCCTAGAAACAAACATCCACTCCAACATTTGAAGTGTCACTGTTAAAATTCTACAGTTAATTTCATCAAAAGCCTATTGTTCACTTAATGTGCAGTTTCCCCCCCCTTGGTCTGATCTGAGCATATGATTTTCAACTGTAGGTGGGTGAAGCATACGGATTTGCACCAGAGACACTATTTTTGACAGTGGACTACATTGATCGATATCTTTCTGGCAATTCAATTAACAGGCAACAGTTACAGTTGCTTGGAGCTGCCTGCTTGATGATTGCTGTGTAAGATTTCATGTCTTTTCTTGTGTTGTCGGTTATGTAACAAAGCATATAAGAATGTATTAAAACTTCAATAATGATTTTGATGCCAGTAAATACGAGGACATACGTGCACCTCAGACAGAAGAGTTCTGTTCTCTTACTGGTAACTTGTACCGCAAGAAGGAGGTTTGTATTCCAGTTAGAAACTATTCCGATTTTTATAGCATGTATCCAACCTATATTCTACAGAAGCATGTTTAATTTCAGTTTAAATGCTGCAGATTTTGCAAATGGAATCTGCTGTGCTGAATTATTTAAAGTTTGAAATGACCGTCCCAACAGCTAAAGTTTTTTTAAGGTAATCTTTGACTCTTTTGTTGTTGCTTAATAAACAATGTGCAACTAATAAGTATTGTCTAGATTTTTGACGTGGTTCAAAATAATGCCTAGGCAATTGGTTCATGTTTCCCAAATGATCAATCAGGTAACCCTCTCCTGGACTGCTGTTTTAAATTCATGATCACGTCTTTGTTTCACATTCTTGTTAATTATACTTGGTTGTAATAGTATATCACAAATTTTTAGTAGCTAATATTTTGTTTCTTTCATGTGGTTCCAAGTTAAAAAATTACTAGAATATTATAGTCACTCAGACAGTGGAAATTATCAATGTCTTTGGCAACCTAGCAATGTAAGATCCCCAGTAATCTATGATGGTGATGCATAGACCCGCTTTTGTAGGTTCGATCTCTACGGTTTGAATGCTTGGCCAACTATATTGCAGAGTTATCACTTCTGCACTATGTAATGCTTCATTATGCTCCGTCTTTAATAGCAGCTTCTTCTGTTTTCTTGGCTAAGTTTATTCTTTCTCCTTCAAAGAAACCTTGGGTATGCACCGAAGAAATTTCATTTACTAACTTAGAGATCTTCTTTCTCCATCCTATTGTTATAAAAATGTTCTTTGCTTTAGTATAGCTTCTACTGGCTAGTATTGTTTACATTCTTGAATCCTGTTGCACAGGATTCTGGGCTGAGGCATTACACTCTATACCAACCCTCTGATTTGTATGAGTGTGTTAAGGCACTACATCATCTCTGCCTTACTGCCAGTTATCCCAAATTGGAAGCAATCAAGGAGAAGTATAGTCAGCATGAGGTAAGTAGGTGTTCCATCTTTCTTGGGGCACAATGCATCCAGTCTTAAGACATTTTATATCAATGTTGCAAGAATAACCCCTTCCAAATATTCTATAACCCTCATATAGTGGATATGTGCATGTATCTCCTACCATCTTTTATCCTCTTTCAGCTTCTCTTCTGTAGAGTTCCAAGTTCTCAATTACACTACTTACAGCCATTGGCCTAAATAATTTCGAGTAAATTTAGATTTCAGATAATTTCTTCCCACAAACTTCAACCGGGAGTTTTACCTTCACAGTGAAAATGATAATTGACACTTAATTAGTAACTTGTTGACATGATTACTGCTTATTTTTTGGCCAATTATTATTTGATCGTTCGGTTTTCGAGGATGTCTGACATATTTTCATTTGCATCAGTACAAATCTGTAGCAGAGATGAGCTGCCCCACTTCAATCCCTCATGAGTTCTTCCAAAATTAACTTAGTAGCAGCATATGGATCATACTAATTATCAGCCAGTTATTTCCAATAACTCCATTGGATGTCCTAATGTAAGATGTATGTATATACATTGGCTGACAGATACTTGGCTTTAATATTCAATTTAAGTCTTTGTTTAGTTATTGTTTTCAGCGGGGTACTTAATGAAATTGACCCCGGAAACTCCACTTAAGTCTTGCATTAGTAATAGTAATCATTTAATCTTAAATACTATAGTAACTTTTTGGCCTAATTTGAGATAAAGTGCCCCTTCTTTTGGTTTACGAGGAAGGGAGGGGGGAGGTGAGGCACAAACCGCGTCTTTACATGACTTTTCCAGCCCACAAGGCTAGAGGGGAAGTCTAATTTGAGATAAGTTGATATCTTATGTTAATCCTATCTATTAGTGTCCTTATAATGAGTTTCCTCGATTTTTTTAATTAATTTATCAACAGTACTACTACATCAATTGATTTTCTTAACGAATGAAATTAATAATAAAAAATGCATTTTCCCTATTAATTAGCATTAATTTTTGTAGAATTATCCATCCAGTAATTTGTCTGATTCTGTCAAGTAACTGTCACCATACCGACAGCGTAAAAAGAAATCCCATTTTCCTCTCCGAGGCAAAAGCCCAAAACCAGATTATTCACTTATGCTCTCCTGGCGGTTTTTTTCGTCTAACAGACGGCCTAGATCACTCCCATACCGACCAAACCAACGGTCCAGATCTCTTTACCTTTGAAATCAACAAATTTTCGCGCTATCTTCAGCAGAACGCCTCGTCCTTCTCCCTTTCTATTTTTTTTTCCTCTCCAAACTTTCGAACATTCAAACCAAGAGAGAAAAACCCTAAAAATTTTACAACAAAATTAAATCTGAAATTAGGTCAAAAAATATTTCTTTTCAAAGATCAAGAAAGCGTAGGTATATGATTATATCTTATTTTTTATTTTATTTTTGTTTGTTTGGCTGAGTTTCTTGAAATCCAAGTAACTTATTTCCTTTTGTCGTTTCTACAATCGGGTTCAGGTTACATGTTTCAATGTCGACCCGAAATCGGCGTTTGAATACATCTTCATCAGCATCGACGGCAAGGAGGCAGTCGACCGCCGGGAATCAAAGCAAGAAGATGGGTACTGCAAAGACGCAATTTACTAAGAAGAGAGCAGCTCTTGGCGACATAACCAACAATGGGTCTCAAAACGGGTTACGGGTCATGCTTTCTCACTGGAAACCCATGGTTCGATATTCTTTTTTGAACTGTTTCTATGTTTTCAAACAGAAATGTAATTCAGTTTTTGTTCAGTATTTCCCCGTAAGTTTATTTCTTTAATTTTGTAGGATCAAAGGGCATTCTTGGTCAAGTTAATACTCATAGGATACTTATAGAACTATGTCCTTTTGCAAGGTTTTTTGGGGGTTCTGTATTTGTATTTCTTTATTATAAACTGAAATGAAAAGATTTTTTTTCTCTTAGTTGTAACTTTTAATATAATTAAATTCTTCTCTTAGTTTAACGATAAAAAGAAATAAAATACTGTTCTGAGCTTTTAAATTGTAAGTTGCTTTGGACTCAACAGCGAGTTGTTCGATGTTGATATGTGTTTAATGGGTACATCCAAAAGTTTCAATGTTTTTTCTTATATTTGAAGGGTCAAGACCCTGTACCGGTGTCACATTGAGGTATCTGAGTATTTATCCCAGACGTTTGTACTTAGGAAAAATGAAGAGTCGGGGTTTGAGTCATATGTTCTTAGAACAGTATTTCCTAATAAATAAACTTTCACGGCTTTCTGGGAGGGTAAAGTTTTATGCATGATTGATCCATAGGAGTGCATATACGAATGCACAAAATAGGCACGCACCGATGTCTGTATTTATCACTTTAGTAGTTCCATTTTGCATGGAGCTTCAACTGATTGGTAATAAGAAATCTATAACTTTTGAATTTTTTTTTTGGCACAATAAATTTGAATTTGTTTATTAAGAAACTTTTATGTCAAAATTTGAGTTTATCGTTAGATGTTAATATAACTTCTACAAACAGAAGGTTGATTAATTTTGTTCTTGAAGGTGCCATGTACCTCCAAAGCTGCCAAGAATAAGGAAACTTGGCCTACACCTCTCAGTCTGGAATCATGTGCCAATGTTCCTTGCGTGGATACAATTTGGACGGAAGATGATCAACCTACCACTAACGTTTCAGGTCTTGCTTCTGCAAGCAGCATGCATATGCCTAGAAGCATGGATACCTCTCCATGTAGATCACTTTGTGCTTCAGTCTCTCTGGATGAGACCGTGTCTACTTGCACTTCCCTGAAGAGCCCAGAGTTTGATTATGTGGAGAATGAGGATGTTTCAGCAGTTAAGTCGACTGAGAGGATGGCAAACAACAATCTGTACACATCAGAGCACAGCCAGAAAGAAGGTCTTTTCTTCTAATATATATAAACTTCCTTGATACTGTCATTTTTGTTAGCTGAGGTTTTACTTCATTTGAATGTCAACTAAAATACCCATATGTGGTGATGAATAGGTTAGTTTAGGCACAAACATTTTATTTAATTTACTTCATCAGAAAATGCAAATTTAATGTATTAATTTGTTGACACGCTCAATTTTGTTCTGGTAAACCAACTTCAGGGAAGATTTGCAAGAGAAATATACTTTTGGAGATGGGACCAAATGATAATGTTGTTGGTGTTGATAATACTTCCACAGATCCCCAGTTTTGTGCACCGATTGCTTGTGACATTTTCAAGAATGCACATGCATCTGAGGTAACCGTCTTATTTATCCTGAAATTTACAGGCTGTTTGCTTCATAGCTAGTTAGATTCCTAAATTGTACGTGTCAGTTATAAATACAGACTTGAGTAGGTTTTGCTTAAGCAATTTGTTATCTTAAGATATCGTATGATCCTGTTCAATGCAATAGATATGCTATTAATTTTTTTTTTTAATAAAAAGGATCATAGTAAATAATCGAATAGAAATTTGGCATTGGTTTTCCATTTCAGGCATGATACTTTTACCATACCTGGGTTTGGTTTACTTTGTCAGGTCTGAATCATTTTAACTGCATTGGTCCTTATGTGAAGTACATTTTTCTTGCTATGCTGTTCAACAAGCAATTGACTATACAGAAAAAGCATGCATTTATATTTGCTGAAATTTGGATTAACATAACTCTTTCTATCCATATATTTTGCTCTAATACTCCATATTTTCATCCTATTTCCTGGTTTTTTAGGCCAAAAAAAAGCCTTCTACAGACTTCATGGAGATGGTCCAGAAAGATATTAATGCCAGCATGCGAGCTATTCTGATTGATTGGCTAGTGGAGGTAAGTTATCATGGTTGATGACTTTGCTAGGCTTGTTTGCATAATCCAAGAAACAATCCCTTTCCAGATCTCTGCCTCAGAGTTTTTTATTTTTATTTTTTTGTTTTTTTTAAAAATTTTTTGAAATACCAAAGATCCACAGCCAATATCATCAAACGCCTCCAGTTTACTAGATGTGGTGGTTTGTACCATTTCATGTGAATGGTAATCTTACCTTATTATTTTAACTGTAGGTTGCTGAAGAATACAGGCTTGTTCCTGAGACCCTATATTTGACAGTGAACTACATTGATCGTTACCTTTCCGGCAATTCAGTTAACAGGCAACAATTGCAGTTGCTTGGAGTTGCCTGCATGATGATTGCTTCGTAAGATATTGTGTTTCTTTTTGCCTTGTCAGTTTATCACTTAATGTTGTGTGCATATACTTATTTGATATGCATCCTTTGCATGTTTGTGTAATTAAATGTAGCCTAGTAAGAAGAATGGTTTACAACTGAAAAGGTGTTTTTGATGCCAGTAAATATGAGGAGATATGTGCACCTCAAGTGGAAGAGTTCCGTTATGTTACTGATAACACATACCGCAAGGATGAGGTTAGATTCCATTTAGTGATTCATTACCTATTTTCCTCATTCACCATAATCTACATAAAAAAATTCTTTTCCCTGCTTTGACTGCTGCAGATATTACAAATGGAATCTGCTGTGCTGAATTACTTGAAATTTGAAATGACAGTCCCAACTGCTAACTTTTTTTTGAGGTAATGTCCCAGTCTCTTGTTCCATCCAATATATAGTTTATAAAAGCTAACAGATTATTGACATGATTAAAATGCCCAGGCAATTTGTTCATGCTGCTCAAATGATTAATCAGGTATCCCCTCATCGTCTAGTGTTTTACATTCTTTTTTTATGTTTTTGCTCCTCTTCTATGTATAGTTCGTATGATCTTGTACTAGTAGGCATAATCTTCACAGAAGATATAGTTGTTTCTTTTATTTGTTTCCCATTATAAGATTTCATTCCAGTGGTTTAAGCCAACATGCTTTGCTGTTAATCCTCTGCTTACCAATGATGTCAAAAACCAAAACAACCAACGGCAGTAATATATGCCTGCCTTCTGTAGGTTCAATCAATGCAGTTTGAATGTTTGGCCAACTACATCGCAGAGTTATCTCTTCTCGAGTACACTGCGCTCAATTATGCTCCATCGTTAATAGCTGCTTCTGCAGCTTTCTTGGCCAAATTTATTCTCTCTCCTTCGAAGAAACCTTGGGTATGTCCTAAAGAAAGTTCTTTAGTTCTATACCAACTTATTAAGATATATATCTTCTTTATTAATGTATATTAATTGTTTCTACTTTTGTGTAGCTTCTATGAGGTAATGTTTAATTTTGTGACCCTGTTGGTACAGGATTCTACTCTGGGGCATTACACACTATACCAACCCTCTGATATGTGTGACTGTGTGAAGGCGCTGCATCAGCTCTGCCGTAATGGTGGCCGTGCTAATTTGCCTGCAATCAGAGAAAAGTACAGTCAGCATAAGGTGAGTCTAGGTTCTCCATCTTTCTGTGGCAAGTTTTATTTGCTAAAATTCCGAAAAGATGGCCAAAGTTTTCGGTAAACTTAGGTCCAAATAATATGATCTAGCAACCATGCACTTGGTGCAAGAACTGAAACTTATCCTATCCTGAATCCATTAATTCAACAAACAACCACGGATTTCTGTATCTTGTTGAGATACAGGTTGCTTATTGCTTAGTTTTTTGTCGAACAGTATTTGTTATTTTCAGTGTTTTGGGATATGTCTGATAAATTTTCATTTGCATCAGTACAAATTTGTAGCAAAGAAGTACTGCCCGGCATCAATACCTCAGGCATTCTTCCAAGATCCGAGCAACTAACCCATGGATGCCATCCCGCTAGTATTCGATTGCCTTCCAACACACTGTCGGATGTAAAAGTCGATTTTGTAGCCTAGGAATACATAAGAGCATCATTTTGTTCTCGATTTTGTAGTGGCAGTCGAAAGCATTTTCCTTATGAGATGCTCGTCAACTAGATGAAGTATAAAACCCGAAGGATAATCTTTTGACGGATAGCTTTTGTATTTGGCTTATTCTTTCTAGCGGACTATTAGCGACTGATATCATTTGGCATTGTTTCTTCTTTTTGGTTGTTGATCATGATCTGATATGTAATGTATATGTAGGGAAATGCATGCGCGTATTTTGCATCAATTCCTTCGAGATTCATGAGATTACAATAAGTGGAAAATTTTTCGAAACTCGAAAAGGGTGCGTTTGATTGACATTAGTATTAGATTTGCAATGTCAAAAAATGTTTCTAACATTACAATGGCCGTTTGGTTCGTGTCAGTGTGAAGTGAAAATATAGACGACTATGTAATGGTAATATGAAAACATAGTTAGGTTTGGTTACTGTTGAAGAGGTTATATGTTAGCTATCAAAGATAGTCTCACATGACCACATTCCCTTGTTTTTGGGATATGGATTGCCACATTGTGGGGTAGGAATCTTACTTATACTTACCCACCGTGGTGGTAATATTGGCTGATTTTTTTTAAAAAAAAATTTTATCCTTACCAGTTTTCCTATTCGGATAATATAGACCCCGTTTGAAACCTTATCCCTTCTTTTCCTTTCTCCACTTTTGTTTGTCCACCGCTGCTTGACCTCAACAATGAATTTATTATATATGAAAAGGGGTTTATGCTTAGCTCAATTTTTAATTCTGTATAATATTGATATTCCATGCATTATTGTTCAATTTTGTATGTATTTAATTTAATTGTCAACTTAAGAGAAAAGATAAAATTGTGACATAAATTCCACCAAAAATTTTGTGACATTAATTCGGCTATGGAGCCATCATTTTGATATGAATTTAATTAAAATATTAGTTATAATAAGAGTAATAAATAAAAAAATTTAATTAAATGATTGTAACAAAAAAATTAAATTAAATTAAATAATCATAGGATAAAAATAGAAATAAAATTTTATTTAGTTGACTAAGAAATACAATGGGAGTCCACCTCCAACCATTTCCAAAGCTAAATAAATTATAATTTTATAGTGAGGTTATTTTTGAAATTTTATCAAGATAGACAATGTATGTCCAACAATGTACTACTATAATGAACCAAACATGGAGAAAAAAAATTCCTGATAATATTACTTTTGAACTAAACATGATAAAAAGAAAAAGACATTAGATATCTGGTAATATTATATGGATAAAGTGATATACCCAATCATATCATTTTACGTGATAAAATTCCATAATTGTAAACCAAACGGTCCGAATAATAATATAATCCCTTATGTATAGAGTAAGTTTTGAGAATATTTCTTCAACAAACTAAACAGGAATAATATCCTATCGACCAAAAATAATTTTTTTTTCTTTTTATCGTAGTATATACATATTTTTTTATATTGGAATCTTTGATCTACAAAAAAATCAACTATCAGAGGAGATGGATTAACCGTTTAGGCTAAGCTTAGCTTCAGTTTCGATCCAAACTAATAGATGTCCAACACAATTATGTGATGACAAATTTTTCGTTTGTAACCAAAAAAAAAAACAGTTTTTTGGTACGGTCAGTCCCCAAAACTCGTCGTTTTGGCTGATCCTATTCCTCTACGGCCTCCGCTCTACCATAACCATACCTTAGCTAAGATCTATCAGACCCAAAAGCGGGAAAACCCAAAAAATAGAAGGGAAAAAAAACTTCCTATAAAGAAGAAAAAGGAGTAGAAAGCTGGAGACTGGAGAGGCAAGAGGAAAATGGCGCCAGTAGTGCAAAGCTCCCAGCCTTGGGTTGAAAAATAGTACTACAAATCTCTCCTTCTTTCTTTCTTTCTTTTTTTTTTGTTTCCAATCTCTTTTTGTGTTTTTGTTGATTGTGTATGTTGATTTGGTGAATATCTTTGATTTTCAGTCGGCCAAAGCAAGTGAAAGATGTGGCTCACCAGGACGAGGTGGTTCGAGTTCTCACCAATACCCTCGAGACTGCCAATGTAATTCTCCTTCTTCCTTCCCTTTCAAATTCCCTTGTATCTTTCTTTTTTCTCTCCTAATTTAATTTTTTGATTTTATTTTTCCTGAAAACCCAACCCTAATTCAACTCTGTTTCATTAATTTGTTCTTGAAGTGCCCGCATATGCTCTTCTACGGCCCACCGGGCACCGGCAAAACCACTACCGCTCTCGCCATCGCCCATCAACTCTTTGGGTACTCCTCTTTTCTGTTTCCTTAGTGAAAAGTTGGTGTTTCCTTAGTGAAAAGTTGGTGTTTTTGTTGTAATGAGGTTCTTGGCTAAATTTTTAAGAATCAGTTGGTGTGGAAATTGAGGTTTAGATGGTTACATTAACTTCTAAGCTTACTTTATTAGTGCAATGGTTTGTGAAAAAATGTTTTACTATTGAACAGTTGTAGATAATAGAGTTCATGATATTCCTTTTGGTTTCATTTTATACTTTTTGGGGGGTTCTTACTTCAGTTTGTTTGAATTCAATTGCAAAACTGAATTTTTGCAGACCTGAACTCTACAAGTCTAGGGTGTTGGAGCTAAATGCAAGTGATGATCGTGGGATCAATGTCGTTCGAACAAAGATCAAAGATTTTGCTGCTGTTGCTGTCGGATCTGGTGGTCAGCGTCAGGGGTAATGATAATTTAGGATTCCACTTCAGTTCAGAGTTGATCCTTTATCTCTTTAGCAATTATCTTTTTCTTCCTTTCTGTTTTTTCTAGGGGTTACCCTTGTCCACCGTTCAAGATCATTATTCTTGATGAAGCAGATTCAATGACAGAAGATGCACAGGCATGTTTGATTTTCTGTTGCCATCATGGTATTCTTCAGTTCGCATAGGCACATGCTAATTTCATTCCACCTGAACTTGACTCTGCAGAACGCTTTGAGACGTACCATGGAAACTTACTCCAAAGTTACAAGATTCTTTTTCATATGTAATTACATAAGCAGGTGCATTATCTTCTCATATTTTTTCTCAGTTTTCTTTCTTCTTTTTTTCCCACATTTTTAACCATGGGTTTAATTCTGTAAACTTTAAGCACTTTAATACTACACTTGTTAATGGCAATAAAATTTGGATAATTGGAAGTTAATTCTTAATTATTATTTTATTGAATATTCATAGGATCATAGAGCCACTTGCTTCAAGATGTGCGAAGTTCAGGTTCAAACCACTTTCAGAAGAAATTATGAGCAGTCGTATATTGCACATTTGTAATGAAGAAGGTCTTAGTTTAGATTCAGAGGTGTGTCTAGATTCCACCTGCTATCTTAAAGGTTGTCTTACGAGTTCTGGTTTGTTAAATGGCTTCTTTACAAAATATTTGATGTTTCACTTCAGGCTTTTTCAACGTTAAGTTCCATTTCACAAGGTGATCTTCGTCGGGCTATTACATACTTGCAGGTAAGCACTAGAATGCAATATTTCCCAGATGCACTAGAATGCAACTTGACCCAATTTTCTCTGATGCTTGCTGCAATAACCTGGTTTATTGGGCCTTAGTTTGTTTTGCTGTTTCGTAAATGATACTCTTCCATTAAGCATATGGTCCAAATATTGGTTAGTAACCACATTTCTGGTGACCATCAGAAATAACAGGTTTACTGTGCTCAACATGTCCTGGTTGGGGGTAGTTATTTTGTACAAGACTCTCTACTAGGTCTGAAACTTATGGGAATTTGTATTTTATACATTTTACCTTGCAATTTGAGTTTTATACTTCTGTTCTGCGGTTGCTAAGGTTCTGGTGTATAGGATTGACGTTATTAAACCTTTCAGGGCCAAGAAGAAAATGATCAGGCTTAAATGGTTACTTTCTATCACTTATTTTTTTTCCTTTTTAAGTACCTAACTTAGATTTGTGTCTAAATTGGTCATTAAAGGACCGTCAACTCTGTTTACGTGACTTCAATGCTCAAACCATCTCTGTATTATTATGTCTAAGGAATTTCTTGAGTTTTACTTATTACCCTTTGGTCATGGTCCAATGTAGAGGAAAATTTTCAATACTTTTTGGGAACTAGAATCAAGAAATTTGTTTGGGAACTTTAGATTCCCAGTTTGGTGTATCTGTGTCCATCACTGTTAATATTCGTGACTGATATTCTATAGTCCTTGAGTATGCATGAGATTAATAAGTTACCCTTTGTAACATTTGTTCTTAGAAAAGATTCAATGAAGTTCAAGTATTACATGAGAAAGGGATGATAAAATTTTCCTTTCGTTCAGGCTTGAAGCTACCAAAGTTTGATGTTAGTACGAAGGCTGTTTTACTGCTTAATGCTTTAGTATTAGACGAATAATGTGGTTCCAGATTTTCATGTTTGGAAGATAGATGGATGAAGCTATCTTCACCATGTTCTCTATAAACTCTGCTTTTGACCTTTAAGAATTCTTTGGACATGCTCCACATATATGTTTATTGGTCATGCTGGTCAACTGCCCAGATCCTCTCTTCCCTTTGTAGATGTTGAATATTGTCTTACGGAATGTTGCAGGGAGCTGCTCGCTTATTTGGATCAACAATTTCTTCCAAGGACCTAATTGGTGTGTCTGGAGTAAGTTATACAATAGATTGATGCTTTCATTTACTAGTTCTTAGTAACTTTTAACTATAGGAATTTGCATTGGTTGATATTAGGCTAATCTGGGTTTAGTTTTGAACTAATCATTATTTACCGTTGATAGTTTATGAAAAACTGCTCTGTAGAACAATGGAGTCTTGATGCTTGATGTGGATGCATAAGCTACCACAGCAATAAGCAAAGGAAACTTGTTTCCAAACAGGGTCTTTTTTTATTATTTAGACAAACCTGATTTTAGCATTTAATCCAAAATTGGACTTCTGCATTTTGTGCTTCTTGTATTGGCTACCTATGTCTTATGAAACAGTTAAGCAAGTTGTCATTTCGACCTTTTCTTTTATGAAATTTTGAACTAGTGAAGGGCAAACTGCATAAAAAGATTAACAGTTAGGTAACCTTTTAGTTTTTTCTGTTTTTGTTCTATTCTAAAAATTCTATGTATCAGGTTATCCCTCAAGAAGTTGTTGAGGCACTTTATGATGCATGCAAAAGCGGTAACTTTGATTTGGCAGACAAGGAAGTCAATAATGTAATTGCAGAAGGTTATCCAGTTTCTCAGATGCTTGCTCAGGTCCAATTTCTTTCCTTTCATCCACTATTAGTCACCATTTGATTGTAAGATATATCTGATACTAATAAAATGCGTCTTCCAGTTATTTAATGTGGTTGTTGAGGCAGACGATATACCAGATGAACAGAAAGCTAGAATTTGCAAGAGTTTGGCTGAAGCAGATAAGGTTACTTTCACCATATAAACTTAGCTACTTTCTGTTTTTCGTTTGGGTTGTTTAATATAGCTGGCAACTAAAGCTTATAGTAGGGCATGACTGAAGTCCTTTTAAGAGATCTGTCTTCAACCTGTATAACTTTGCTATCATTTAGGAAATCTTATTGGTCTACCATCATGACCAACGGTGGCAAATTAACTGAGACTACTTTTAAAGTTGGCCCATCAATTTATTTTCTTCCTTTCCTCATTTTTTCCAACAAGAACTACCATGCCTCACGGTATCTTTACATCTTAAAAATATTTGCAACTCTCCTGTCCAGTTGTTGTATCAAGAAAATTCAGTTATGTATCTGTTTATTGGTGTAATTCTTACATTTGCTCATTGGCTCTGCAGCGTCTAGTTGATGGTGCGGATGAGTACTTGCAGCTGCTGGATGTAGCCAGCAGCACAATGCGAGCTTTGTGTAACATGCCTGAAGAATTCTCCTTTGAAAGTTAGTGGGACAGCCCAGATGGGGATGCAGGGACTTTTGAGGACAAGTAGAGATTCAACTTTTTGAATCGAAAAATACATTGCAACAAAACGGCTTTTCAAACTTTGTTTTAGGCCTTCTAATCACCGAAGATGGACCCCAACTTTTGAATCTTTAATTGATCTCGAATCTAATAGGAAAGACGAGTCACCTCAAATTGGCTGTTCCTCTCTTTGCATTCTGCTTCATTTGGTTTGCAACAGTAATGCTTATTTGATATGTAGTGAAAAAAGAAAACAAAAAATCATGAATGATGAATGGGACCGAATTACTTTTCTGTTATTGATTTGTTGATATCATAATGGTAAGACTTGAGTATGAGAGTAATAAAATTGGTGTCTATTTGA
This sequence comes from Microcos paniculata, assembly GCA_030664755.1. Lineage (NCBI taxonomy): Eukaryota > Viridiplantae > Streptophyta > Magnoliopsida > Malvales > Malvaceae > Microcos > Microcos paniculata. The sequence continues at coordinate 24,707,199 of CP131461.1, forward strand.
ACCATTTGAAGTTACTTTTACGTTTACATCATGAAGGAAAAAAATGGCAGGAATAGCCACTCCTACCGTTTGCAACAGGGATTGTCACAGATATCATGATGAATATGTTGAGTGCAGCTCGTATCATAATGTCTGGTTGGCCCAAAAATTCAAATCTCCATAGCACATTAGCACTTAACTGGCTGGCCTGGCCATGGCAGGTTTCAGGTTGGGCTTTGATGCTAAAGATTATTTGCCCCTTTGGAGCAACAGTTTCTCAGAATTTTAACCGTTCTAATTATTTGACAATTCAAAAACCCAGAATTCCAATCCCCACCATGTGATAGATTAGATACCCAAAATCCCAAATCAAAGGGAAAATCCCTCCTCTAATTTCGAATTCTATGCTGAAAAGTCTAGCTCGATTACTGACATTTTTTTGAATCTTCTGCCTCATTCAACTTTTCTCTGTTTTTTATGATTGAAACTGCCTTGGCCTCTAATGAACGTAAGTCAAACTCAAATACATGCAGATTGACCCCACCAGCCCCACCTTCATGCCTTTAATCCCGGTGAGACCAAACTTTTCCTTCGTCCGCCGGCTGCCTCCCTAACTATATATAAAGAGCTAGGCTCACTCCAGATAATGAAAGTTTTGTTTTATCAGTTTGCTTTTACTCTTTCTTTATATATATATACTTTGGTAGTTATTCTCCGTTGAAAGAAATATGGCGGTAGATGATTCCTTCAAAAAACCTGGAGCTGTTCCTTTTAAGTGGGAGATCCGACCCGGTGTTCCCAAGGTCCAACAACAGCAAAAGCAACCAGAACAATCACCGCAGAAGCAGAAACAGAAACAGCTAAGGCCAAAGCCGAAGCAACCACCGCCGGTGTTGCCACCACCAGCATCACCTTTTATAAACCAACGTTCATTGCCAACTCCACTGCCAGGACCTCCAACTCCTAAACAAAAGCTTAAGCCCCCACCACCTGGATCCTACTTTTACCTAACTCCGGAGCCCCGAAGTCACTCTTTTAGGTCCACCCCACGTACCCGATCCGAGCGTTGGCGATTTGATCAACCTGCCCGGGTCCGTCCCGAATGTGTCTCACCTGGGTGCTTTCCGTCCCCATTGCTTCGACGAAAAGGAAGCAAAAAGAGGACGGAGAAACCCGAACTGGACTATGTTTCGGACCTTGAGACGCTGTCCCGGTGGTCAGTGTCAAGCCGGAGGTCACTTTCGCCATTCTATAGCTCCCCGGCGTCATCCTTTTCATCTTTTAGGTCATCGCCCCGACCTGTGGCAGATACAGAATGGGCCGGGTTCGGACTATTTTGAAGACGATCAGTTTGTATATATAGCTCCGTTCTGAGGATAAAACCAATTTAATCATGCCTGTTAATGTAGGCTTGGTTTCTTGTTAAATTTGGTTATTTGATAACCAAAGTTGTGCTAAGTCACATGAGTTTGTTTCCATTTCTTCCTAGCTATCGCAAGCCCAACGATGCGACGCTAAGGGAAGGACTCCCCCCAAAGAGTTTTTTAATTGTGAATTCAAGAGTGCCTTTTTCTTCTTTCCCCCCATGGTTGATATAAGTCAAAAATGTATGATCAAAGTCAAGCTCCTGTATTATTATGGACTTGAAAAATGGATGGGGTTAGTAGAACTTTAGTTTCAAGTTTTAAATTTTTAATACTATAATATAATATCAGTTCACTTTGGGCTACTGTCAATGCTTTTCCTTTAATTTGGTCTGCCAAATTAAGGCCACCCTAATTTTTCTAAGTTGTGATTTTGTCCTAGTCTGATTATTTTCAATCTTGCTCGTGCCAATGCTATAATTTCTTAAAATACTTTTCCTTCCGTTTTGGTCTACAAAAAGCTCAACCCGGATTTCTAATTATGTGGGCAGAACAGAACAGCAATGCTTGAAGTTTGAACCTTTAACCTTTATAATGGTTTTTGGCATTGTTTAAGCATAAAAAGTCATCCTTTCAAAAAAAAAAAGCATAAAAAGTCGTGATCTTTTCACCCTCAAACTTGCATGCGTTGCCCATGAAAATATCAAGAACAATTAGCACAGGGGGATTTCTGATTATCTTTATGGTTCTAATAATTGGAAATTTGGCACAAACATGAAGCATGCATGAAACATTTTTGGCATATCTTCCGACATCTTTACATATATTTACACATGTTGCCCATTGGGAATTTAGTACAAGATTGACTACCAATATTTTGACTATTAAGAGATCATACATTCAACTATTCAAGCATCATCACGGCTCTTGTTGAGCGGATGAGACTTTATACCCACTTAATTTTGGCCATTAGCTTCTTAACTACTATTATACTATATAATTTTTTGGGTAAGATTTAAGTTATGTCATATCTCTCTTCACAAAAACATTATAATTAACAATTAACATTCGCATTGCGGATTAAATAGATTTGTTCGCTCACAAGAGTAATCACAGGCTTGAATTTTACTAATACATCATTTTGCATCCTAATCTCGAATACAGCCAACGAAACATTTATCTTGCATGACTCAAGGTTTGAACAACTTATCTACTCTTTTGATTTTCTATATATGAAAAAAGAAAAAAAGAAAGAAAATAGACGTTCTTGAAAAGTGGAGATTTTTCACAATTGAGCCCATCTATTGGAAAACAGGCCTCATCCATGGGCTCCATTCAAGATAGTTAAGCTAACCCCCACCCAAAATGTTTCTGTTCTTGGGCTCCCATAAGAAGCTTTTACACAGTGATTGTGATTCTGTTCGGGCTGCTGTCTTCCTCCTCTAGCAGACTAGCAGTAGCACCACGCCTACGCTTTCTAACTTGAAGACTGTCCAAACGGAAAGCATCAGAAGAAGTCGATTGCAATGCTTAATGGTGTATATTCCTTTGTTGATATATGAAGAAAAATCTCTAACACCCACCAGAAAAGGTTAGATGAAAAATATACCAAAATTTGAGCAAAATTCAATCAAAAGATGATTCCTACAAAGCCTCTGCAACGCAGCTACAATGCACTAGCACACCAAGTACTATCAATAATGTTCCAAAACCGGCCCTTTGATGCCCAACTCGCTTCTTCAACAGCCTCAAATCCATGGACAACAGATTCAGTCTCGGACGTCTTAAGGTTCGTTCCAAGATTCTTCTTCCAATCCCCTCGTTCCATTGGCCGCCAAAAAGGTTTCCGCCATCGCACTCCTTTGAAGCAAAGAAACCTCAAACAAGAAAATTTTAAGAATTCCCGCAATGTTCTTGTCCTTGGCCCTGCTGCTTATAGAGACCCCAAAAGGGTAGCTTTAGGATTAGATAAAGCAATGGAATTCTATTTCTGGGTAGAAAACTTTTTCGGGTTTGCTCATAACGAGAAAACTTGTAAAGAAATGGCCATTGTTTTGGCTAAAGGTAATCACTTGAAGGGTCTTTGGCATTTTCTCAAAGAAATGTCTAGGAGGGAAAATGGCGGGCTTGTTACTACTTCTACTCTCACCTGTTTGATTAAAGTACTAGGAGAAGAAGGGTTAGTTAATGAAGCATTGGCTTGTTTTTATAGAATGAAGCAGTTTCATTGCAAACCTGATGTTTTTGCTTATAATATGATCATTCATGCGCTTTGTAGAGTTGGGAATTTTAATAAAGCCAGGTTCTTATTGGAACAAATGGAGTTACCAGGGTTTAGATGTCCACCAGATGTGTATACTTATACTATTTTGATAAGTTCTTACTGTAAATTTAGTATGCAAACTGGATGTAGAAAGGCAGTTAGAAGGAGGCTTTATGAAGCGAATCACTTGTTCCGAGAAATGTTGTTTAAGGGTTTTGTTCCTGATGTTGTGACTTATAATTGTTTGATTGATGGTTGTTGTAAGACATATCGAATTGAAAGGGCTTTGGAACTTTTTGACGATATGATTAAAAGGGATTGTGTTCCTAATCAGATCACGTATAATTCTTTTATTAGGTGCTACTGTGCTGTTAATGAGATTGATAAGGGTATTGAGATGATGCGGAGGATGCAACAGATGAATCATGGTGTAGCAAGTAATAGTTCTTATACTCCAATTATACATGCTCTGTGTGAAGCAGGAAGGGTCTTGGAAGCTAAGGATTTTCTTTGTGAGTTGATCGGAAGGGGATCTATTCCCAGAGAGTATACATATAAGTTAGTTTGTGATGTGCTGAATTCAGTAGATGCAGCCAATTTGATAGACGATGAGCTGCATAAAAGAATAAAGGATGGTATACAGAGCAGAGGTAGACAAGTTATGAAGGTGAAACAATATCGAGTCACACAATGACAAATAGGATTGTAGATGAAGTTTGATTTTCAGGAAAAGCTAATTATGCTCAACCATGTAAATGTAAACTGCTGCAGACAAGAAGAAAATTTTAGTTGTTTGTTGGGGCAATCTGGTGATAAGTATTACAGAATAAATTGAATTTCCTTTCTGCTCCACAAGGGTGGTTTATTGTTTGAGACTTTCAAGTTTCAAATTATAAGCAGGTTACTTACTGCCTTGTCCTTCTAATTTATGATTTCCTTTTTTTGGTGCCCCTGCATTTTTCATTTGTGATAGTATTTTCTAATGAATTTTCCTGCTTCCAAGTTATCCATATAGCCTGTGACCTTGTATGCTACAAAATGTAATTATTTAGAAAAAATCAATCAAGTCTTTCCTGAAGTTTGATATCAAAAAGAGCATTTCTATCTCCTTTCTATTTCCTGATCTCTTTTAACATACAATATAGATGGCATGCATGTCATTCTTTGATTAACAATTATGGCTAATGGCTTAGTTGAAAACAATTCAATTGCAAAAATTTTGAGAAAAGGGGAGATCCCAGTTAACTCTTCATAGGATGAAAAGTATAAGTAAACTATTCCGACCTTACTCTTTTAGGATCATTACTTCAAGTCCTTAATTAAGACTTTCGTTTTTAATTTTGAATGCACAAAGAATTTGCTCTCTCTGTGCCCTCAAAATTTCTACTATTAGAATGATTTGGTTGGCTTCATCAAGGCAGTCATTACTTTTGAGTACCTTTGAAACTGACCATTTTATATCCTCTTTTCCTTGCCATATAATCCTTTCACAAATCTTGTTGCTTGCAGAAAACAAACTAAGAGAATAGTCTTCAGTAAGAGAAATGGACCCAGCTAACATAATTGTTATCTGCGTTTCTGCTGCTGCGACATCATGTTTCCTGCTCATTTGCTGCTTCATGTGCATGGCCATAATAAGCAAAGGCACTGGCGACAACCCTGGAAGTGATGGAGCTAATCGAGGTGTGACTATTACTCAAGTAGGTGTTAATGGTGGCATGATTGCTGGTTGTGTTTATGGGACTGCAAGCGGCAGTGGTGGAGGCTGCTGTGGCGGCGGTTTTGGAGGTGGAGGAGGAGGAGGTGTTTGCTGAACTTGGCTTTGATGATATGCTAGTGGTGTCATGGAGAAGGAGGAAGAACACTAAAAGGACTATTATGGGAATAGGAAGATGGAACTGTTTGTTTCTTGTTTCCTTTTCTTCTTCTTCTTCTTCCTTCTAAATCTGTAGCATTTTGATATATTATGGATTTTAAATTTTAATGAAACTAAGTGGCCGGTTGGTAAGACATGAGCTGAAATTAGCTGATTCTTATAACTTTGGGCAGTGATTATAGACTGATGAGGAATATGGGATTTGGCTTTTAGTACTCATCTGTATGTAATCTGCTTTCTTGATGATAGCAGGTTTCACTGCCTTATCCTAAGAAAATCCAGAAAATTTTCGGGCAAACTTTAATGGATCGGGCTGGAGCTGTTTATTTGTGACTGCCCTTTGATTTTCTCTCAGAGGTGGTTCAATATATGTGCTTGTTCTTCAAGATCAGGGTAAATTATCTCATAAATGTTTCACATCTTCCTTTTCCTAATGCAATTATTGTTTATTGGTTGAGACCAAATTAGAAAATAAAATATTAGTAATTTTTTCTCTATTCATTGAACTGATATAATTTGGGCTTATAGTATCAATTGATATCTTAATTAGAGTAGTCTGTAAGAACTTACTTTGCCTAAATGAGCACATATTAAAAGTTTTACACGAAGTGATAGTAATGTTTTTCAGTCTTTAGATAAAATTAATTAGGCATTTAACTTTTCCTAAAAAGCATTAATATTAGTCTTAGCCTAGAATTTATTGAGCATTTTGAGTTTTGATAGTATTTTCTAGTAATCAATTTTCCTGATTCCAAGTTATCCATATAGCATGTGACCTTGCATTAATTGTTTAGAAAAAATCAACCAAGTTTTTCCTAAAGTTTTATATGAATACAGAGCATTTACAGCTTCCTTTCTATTTCTTCATCTCTTTTACCATATATGCTATACCTTTGATGACAATTATAGGCTAAAGACTTGTCGTTATTAATTTTGAACGGAAAAAGAGTTTGCTCCCCTCAAAATTTCTACTATTAGAATGGTTTGGTTGGCTTCATCAAGGCAGTCATTATCTTTGAGTTTCTTTGAAAGTGACCATTTTATGTGCTGTTTTCCTTCCCCATATAATCCTTCACAAATCTTGTTACTTGCGGGAAAGAATTAGGGAAAAGTCCTCAGTAAGAGAGATGGTCAGAGATGGCAGAATTGTTGTCTATTATTATTGCGCCATATTGGCATTTCTTTTCCTGCTCGTTTACTGCTTGCAAAAATGCATATTCAAGAAATGCAGGGGCACTGATGACAACCGTGGAGGCACAGCACGAGGGGAGGTACTGTAGTACCTGTTAATGGTGGCATGACTGCCGGTTGTGCTTGTGGGATTGGCAGTGGCAGTGGTGGAGGCAGCTGGGGCAGCGGTTGTGGTGGTTGAGGTGGTGGTTGCAGAGTTGGAGGAGGTGTTTGCTGAACTCGGCCTCGATAGTATGCTAGTGGTGTCCTGGAGAAGTAGGAAAAAACAATAAAAGTGCTGTTATGGGAATAGAAAGGTGTAATGGTTCGGTTCTTGTTTCCTTTTTGTTTTTGCCTTTTTCTTTTTACCTCCTACATTCTGTAGCATTTTGATATTATGGATTTTAAATTTCAATGAAATGAAGTGGTGCTTTGTAGATATGTTGATAGTACATGAAGTGAAATTAACAGATTCTAATAACTTTGGGCAGTGATTAATTATGAATTAACGAGGAACTGGATTGGGGTTTCACTTTTCAGTACTCTGTATGTAACTAGAAGTTGCGTTCCGGGCCATATTTTTTCTGGATTGGGGTTTCAGTACTCTGTATGTAATCTGCTTTCTTGATGATAGCAGGTTTCACATTCACTGCCTTTCCCCAACAAAATCCAGAAAATTTCAGGCACATACATAAATACACTTTGATCCATCAGGCGGGCTCGGGGCTTTTGCCTTTTGGTTTTTGATAGTCCATCAAGTTCAGCTCTCTCTTCTCTACTATTTTTCTGAACCAATATCTTCCAGCATATTAATTATCACAATTGACATGAGTCTTGATCTCATACATATATATTTGAATTTGATTGGAATTTTTATTTATAATTTTATTTGGTTTGCAACCCTCATTGATCTTATCGGACCAATTTTTATTATTTGGGGTTCCTTTTTCTGTAATTACATCCCAAAAAAAAAGGAGTTCTGGTCCTACTAGGAATAAGAAGTTTCTATCCGATGTGGATTTGGTTTCATTAGAACCCTTGTAAATATACACCCTAACCATCCAAGAACTAGTGAAATTAAATTGCCGTCGGAGAAAGAGAGACAAAAAGGGGGAAAAAAAAGCCTCAATCAACAGGTAATTCAAAATTTACGTTAATCCCTCTGCAGTCTTTGATAATTTAGGTTGATGTATATTTCTTTCGTATCATTAATTATTATTATTAGTATGTTTATTACCAGTTTGAATATTAAGCTTACTCTCTCAATTTAGGGCAATAATCTTGGTCATAGGAGGTTGAGATTTTTAGATTTACTTTATTTCTTCTTTTTTTCTTTTTGGTACGTGGGAAGAAGATAGGGGGACCGGGTAATTCCCAGACTCTAGTATTCTCGAGCAAAAGGAGAATTCTTTGTTTCTTTTTAGTGCTATTTTGTTTTATTTTGTTTTTTTTTTCGAAATTAAGAGAGATCGAACCTGTCATCTGGGCAGAAGGGCTGTGCATCAATGAATCAAAATTATTGGACCAATGTTTGAATGCAACTATTATTGTGCTTTCTTTTTTTTTTTTTGGTTAAACAGGATATTATTCAAAAGAAAGAAGACTTAGAAATGGAGCATAGCTCCTACATTAGAGTTCTGGGGTATGGCCCCACTAACCAAAGGGTGGAGACAGCCCCACCATCATCATAAGTATTACCAGAAATGGAATCATTATGCTCAGGCCTAATAAAACAAGTCTTTGATGTTTAACACCATAGGCATCGGCTAATAATTGAAGTTTCCGCCATTCCGGAACACTAGTAAAAATACAAAAGATGTAAACTTGCGAATAACTTGATTTGGCTATCAGGTCCACAGCATGGTTCCTCTCCCTGTGAATATGATGAAGAGCTTGCACTCCCAGCACTCGCATGAGCCATCTGCAATCAGCAATAATGGATAAGTAAGTATGGGTTTCAGGTATGTTAGACTCTATGAGATGGATTGCCACCTGAGAGTCACATTCAACAGTGATTTTATTATGAAGATTAAGAGACATTGCTAAGTGGAGGCCATCTCTAAGTACCCTAATTTCAGCAGAGAGATTAGTGGTGATTCCAAGTTTTCTATTGAAGGCAGATATCATGATTCCCTCGTGGTTACTGATGAGACCTCCTGTACCAACAGGTCCCAAATTGTTTAGAGCTGATCCATCAATGTTGAGCTTAAAGAAGGATATTTGAGGGGGTTCCCAACCAATCATCCTACTAATTCTTTCAACTTGATAGCTGTTCTTTGAGGGGTAGAGGGCAAAGCATTCACTAGCAACGTTGATAATGGAGGATATGGGGTCGGGAAAAGTCCTTTGGGAAGAGTAAATCTTGGAGTTTCTGATTAACCATATCTTCCAAATGGCCATAGGGAAAATGTAGTTCCAAGGGATGTTATGAAAGTTAGAGTTGCTTGTCTCTTTGCAATTTCGGGAAATCCAAGAAGAAAAATCATCTTGATTTGTATCAGCAAATGGAGGCTGGAGTTGATTCCAAATGTTTTTGGAACTGTTACATTTTCTGAAGAGATGCTCGATAGTTTCAGGGTGCTGGAGACAAATGGGACAGTTTTCGTCTTGGAGAATACCAATGTTCTTAAGCAAAGATCTGGTGATGATTTGTTGATGCTTCAAAAGCTAGAAAAGTGTTGAATTTTGGGTGGGTAGGAAGTGACCAAATCCATTTCCAGTCATCACTCTTGACTTCATGAACTTTTTTGGTAAAATGATAAGCACTTTTAACAGAGAACAAACCATCCATAGAGAATATCCAGCTGATAATATCTTCAGACCTGTTATGAATCTGGATGGGGATAGCTTCAATACATTGCTGAATGTGGCCAGGGAGCTTGAGTGATAATAGATTGAAATTCCAATCTCTCTGTGAATTAACCATTCTATTTATTGGACAGTTGGTTTCTTCTAAGGTAAGGGGTCCTGAGATGGTGTTTCTTAGAATACCTAGGCTAGACCAATTGTCTTCCCAGAAACGAGCTTTACTTCCATCTCTGATATCCCACTTGAGCCCTGCCTGTATAGTGCTTGTACTTTTGCAGATACCTTTCCACAGAGGAGACTTGTTTCTTCTACTGTTATGAGATCCCACATATTTTTCTTGGATGGTTTTGACCCAAAGGTGATCATTGTTATTAAGAATGCTCCATCCGAGTTTGGCCATGTAAGAGTTGTTGAGACTTTTTGCATCTCTTATGCCAAGTCCACTAGCAAATTTTGGTTTCGTAATAGTTTCCCAGTTAATAGGGTGAATTTTCCTTTTCTCTTCAGTGCTGCCCCATAGGAAGTTTCTGGAAAGTCTATCAATTTCATTATGGACTGAAGCAGGGAGGTCCATAGCCTGTATAAAATAACTTGCCGTGGAGCCAATGACAGACTTAATAAGAGTAGATCTGCCAGCAATCGATAAAAACTTGGACTTCCATATCCAGCCAACTTGGAGTTGATTTTACTCAAGATAAACTGACATGGGCTTTTGTTGGGTCTTTTGTGAGAGATAGGAAATCCCAAGTACTTACCTAAATCCTTAGTCTCCAACATATTGAGGGTGCTGCAAATCTCATCCCTCAGTTGGCCTGCAGTGTTTTTAGAGAATAGGGTTCTAGATTTTTGGTGATTCACAACTTGTCTTGAGATAGCACTAAACTCATTGAGAATTCCTTTGATTACATTACAATTATGGACCGTGGCTAAGGCACAGAAAATAAAATCATCTACAAAAATAAAATAGGAGAGGAAGGGACCGTTCCTGCTTATTCTAAAAGTTTTCCAGCTCTTATTCTCAACATTGTGATTAATCTTAAGGGATAAAAATTCATACAGAGGATAAACAGATACAGTGAAAGAGGATCCCCTTGTCTTAATCTTCTAGATGGTTCAAAAGATTCAGTTTTGTTACCATTGATAATGACAGAATAATTCACTGAACAAACACAAGACATGATGATTTTAATGAGTTGGTCGGGAAAGTTAAAAAACACAAGGGTGTCATGAATGAAACTCCATTCCAATTTGTCATAGGCTTTCTCTAAATCGATTTTGATAAGCATATTGCCTATTCTACCTCTTTTCATATTCATGGAATGAACAATTTCTTGGACAATGACAACATTATCTGTAAGAGTCGTGCTCTTAGGGGCCACAACCCCAGCTAGTCAGGCCAGGACCGTAGTCCAGCTCCACTGCACTAGCCCACTCCAAGGTATTGTCTCCCCAAGGCCCAAGAAATTCGAGTCCAAGCGTGGTTGCAGCCCTCCTCGAACCCTGGCACCAAGGGGTTTTGTTGCTCCTAAGAGCACGCCTCTCACCATCTAAGCTCGGTCCTGGCCTGGCTAGCTGGGGTTGTGGCCCCTAAGAGCACGGCTTTTACACAAAAAGGCGCCTTTTTGTGGGAGAGCCGTGCTCTCAGGGGCAATCCCCAGCTTAGATGGTGAGAGGCGTGCTCTTAGGAGCAACAAAACCCCTTGGTGCCAGGGTTCGAGGAGGGCTGCAGCCACGTTGGGACTCGAATTTCCTGGGCCTTGGGGAGACAATACCTTGGAGTGGGCTAGTGCAGTGGAGCTGGACTGCGGTCCTGGCCTGGCTAGCTGGGGTTAGCCCCTAAGAGCACGGCTCTTACATTATCGGTGCCTTTCCTACCTGGAAGAAAACTAGTTTGATGAGGGCTGATGAGGTCTTGTAACAAAGGCTTGATTCTATTAACAAGAATTTTGCTAAAGATTTTGTAGTTCGTGTTATAAAGACCTATAGTCTGAAATGAGTGACAAGTTCAGGGCAATTGTTCTTGGGTATAAGTGTGATAAGAGTATCATTCCAATGAGGGGGAATGGAGCCATTTATAAAAATAGCCTTAATTTTATGAAAAACAAAGTTGGAGATCTCATTCCAGCATTTTTGAAAGAAACAGGATGGAGTCCATCGGGTCCGGGTGCCTTGTAAGGTTTCATATCAAAAACAACATTTTTTATTTCAGACCAAGTGGGAATTTTTGCAAGGGAAGTATGAAGGCTTGCATTAATGGTAGGTCTAAGAGAAGGCCAATTAGAAAAGGATTCAACTTTACTAGAGGTCGGAAAGGTGTTATACAAATTATGGAAGAAAGAAGTCAACATGTTATTGATGGCACAAGGACAGGTAATCCAGTTACCAACATTGTCTTTCAAAGAAAGAATTTTGTTTTTTCTTCTAACAATTGAAGAAACATGAAAAAGTTTGTGTTTCTATCCCCATCAGTGATCCATTGAACTCTAGATTTAAGTTTCTAGAGTTCTTTTTCTTGTTTAAGAATGGTTTCATACTCTTTCACAAAGAAGTCTTGAAGACTGATTAGGTAGGGGTTAAAACCATCCGATAATTTTTTTTTAATACCACAAAGTCTGGCTTCAATTCTCCTTTTATTATGAAAAATGTTTCCAAAAACTTCAATGTTCCATTTTTTTACAGCCTCTTGGAATTTAAGAATCCTAGAATGCATATCAATATTGGAAAAGTTCCAGACAATTTTAACAAAGGGAAAAAAATCCGGATGGTGAACCAACATGTTTCAAAACGAAAAGGTTTAACAGCTAGGGGTAGAAGTTTGGGACAAAGATTAAAAAGAAGAGGATGATGGTCAGAGTGGGTGTGGGAAAGGTGAGTGACATAAGCTTTAGGAAATTTTATATGCCATTCAGGGTTAGCCCATATTCTATCAATTCTTTCCATGATGAGACCACCATCTTTCCATTTATTAGACCAGGTAAATCTAGGTCCAGCAAAGCCTAAATCTATCATGTTACAATCATTCATACAATCAGCATAAAGTTTGGCTTTAAGAGGACTTATTCTATTCCCTCCTAGCTTTTCATAGTCATGCAATATTTCATTGAAATCTCCTATAATAGTCCAAGGACCATCAAAGTTTCTACTAATAGTGACTAGTTCTTCCCATAAATTCAAGCGATTAACAAGTTTAGTGCTAGCATAAATTCCAGAAATAAGGCATGGAAAGACATCAGGGTGAAGGTTATGTACCTCGCAAGTGGCATGAATAAGCAGCTACTGTAAGGCAGAATTTGAACTTTGACAGTATCCGTATTCCACAGCATCCAAATGCCTTCAGAAAGTCCAACAGCATCCACAATATGCTTATCAGAATAGCCAAGCCTTCACTAAGTTTTAATGCATGTTCCCTAGAGACCCTGGTTTCCAGAATGAAGCAAATAAATGGTTGATACAGCTTTTTGAGTTCCATAAAAGCTTTTTTGAATTCGGGGTTTGCAGTTCCCCTACAATTCCATGTAAGGATTTTTATATCCATAATAGAGTGAATTTTATCTCCTAACCACCAATTGGCTAGATCTGACATAGCAAAGACTTTGTCGGTCTCTTCATCTTTCCGTAGCAAGTTAGCCTTTGTGTGATGGTGAGGCAAAACGACTATGTTGTGAACGAGATGATTGGTCTCTCGCTCTTTGTAGAACTGTACGATAACGTGTGTCAACTTCACATTCTTTGGAATCACAATCTGTTTGGTAAATGGAAGATTGTCGCTGATAATCATTCTTTTCAGGGTGGTGGTTGTCCATGGCTCTGAAGTTGGGGCTTCTACTTCTGCGTGGACTACTAGCTTTGCTTCCTTTAATTCCTCCTCCATTAGGTTCCTCAGCAGTTGATCCTTGTCTCTTCTGTTAGAATTATTTTTTCTTTTGTTTCTTGAGATGGCTCGATTAGATTGAGATATTCCTCCGGCTTGAGATCCTTGTTCATTGCTATTACTCGGTTCCAGGCTATTGATAGTGGCAGAGTTGGGTGCTGTGGTTCCTGACCTTGTACATTGATCATACTGTGTACTATCTCCTCTAGGGTCATGAATCTCCCCAGCAGATGGAACTAGAAGAGAAGGCCTTCGGTCTGTGTTGGGGGGATTGAGACATTGGAGAGAACTGGGCTAGACTCAGTGGAATGGGACTCAGTTCGATTGACTGAAGTGGAGGGATGGTGAAAAACTTGTTTGTCAGAATTGGTGTGATTATGATTTGACTGGTCTTTGATACAGGAAGGGGGTAGAGTAGCTTTTTCATGACTGGCATTCAGACCAGTCTCATCAGGTTTGAATTGCTTCTCAACGGTGGTAATGACCGTTTTGTTTCCCACAGACTTGATGGGAACGGTGGTGCTAGTGGTCTGTGATGCAGAATGGCTAGTAGCATTTTGGTGGTTGTGAAAATGGGTTTTAGGGATGTATTGGGCCTTGGCAAGTTATTTGCCTTTGAGATGATTGGGCTCCAAATTATTTGACCAATTGGGTCTAATTGAAGAGTTGCCTTTGGTTTAGTTGGTCGGAGTTTTGCTGTTGAATTTTCCTCGACGCTTGGTGACGATCATTCATGGACCATAACCTGTATGGGGAGACTCATCATTAGCATTTGAAGATGAATTTTCATTTTGTATTACCTCATTAGTTGTAGAATTTTGATTGTCTTTCTCTTTCTCATTCTGCATTTTGAAGGGACAGTTCTGTTCATTATGACCAATGCAGCCACAATTGAAGCAGAGACCAGCAATGGCTTCACACAGTATGTGTTGAGTGTGATGCCCGATCTTTATTTTAGGGATCAAAGGTTTGTCCAAGTCGACTTGCACACAAATTCTGGCGTATCCACCTCTGGAGCTGCTTACGGTATTTGCATCGATTCTCATCAGGACTGCAAGTTGATTTCCTATCCTCCTTAATATGGAGTGATCATAGAATTCAATTGGGAGTCCCAGGAGTCTTGCCCATACCGCTGTGGTGGTGAGAGTTGCTTTTGCTGGATCGAACAAAGGTTCCCATTGCCGCATGGAAAGGAAGAAGGGGCCAACAAACCATGGACCACCATAGAAGACATTGTTGAAATCACTAGCGTCATGGAATTTGATTAGGAAATAATTATCTCCCAAGTCAACGCAATCCATTTTTTTTTGTGGTTTCTATTGAGCTTTGATTCTTGGGTAGAGATAGTTATACCCAACCTTCTTGCCAAATGTTTTGACAATAATCAAGTGAATCCAAGGAGTCCGGATTCTGGTTTTCTCTTCTTTAGAAAGGAGAATAGTTGGAATACCATCTACACTGTCTTCTTCCATGTCGGAGTCCTCATTAAGGAAGGGAGATTTGGGGACAAAGGAGATGTAGGTGTCTACATTGTGATTTGTGAGCATGTCCTTGTAGGAGACTTGCTGGACTCTGTCATGGACTTGAGCAGAGTTATCCGAGACAGTAGCCGGGATGGAGGCGGGCAACTCAATTTCCATAGTATCATCTGCATGGTGACTGCAGTTCTCAGTATCCATGGAATCGGGGGTTTCCTTCATCCTTTTAGTGCTACGTGGAAGAAGATCTGCTTCTTCCCTAGAATTTTTTCCATGATCGAGCGGGCAGGGGTGAGAGCAGTTGAGAGAGTTTTCAGACATTGAGCAAAAAGTTCCCGTTCTTAACTATTATTGTGCTTTCAATTTTATAAAACTTTAACACATTATTTCTTTAAAAAATATATTATTGATTGGCTGAATACTTTAATTGGCCCTTAAACTATACCAAAAAGGATAAATTGGCCCCTAAACTTTTATTTGGGACAATTGACCTCTCAAACTGTTATTTTTTAGCAATTAACCCCCAAAGGGTTATATATTACATGGAATCTCAATGGTTATATTGTCCCTAACTATTAAGTTTGAGGGGTTAATTGTCCTAAAATAATAGTTTTGAGGCGTTATAATTATTCAAAAATAATAGTTTGAGGGGTCAATTGTCCGAAATAAAAGTTTAGAAGCCAATATGTCCAAAAAGATATAATTTAGGGGTCAACTTGGCTATTCACCCATTACATGTGAAGACTTTCATTGGGATCAAATAATTTTCTTTTTCTTAAAATGTCTGATCATTTGATTTTTTTTTAAGATCTATGATTTGAATGATTTGGCTTGATAAAACTGCACAGTACTCTTTGAAAGTTGTCCCTTGTAAATAGCTATTTGATCTTCATGAATTACTTGTTATTGCTTACAACTACTCAAATTCTTGTTTGGTTGCAGGGGGAAAGCGTGGGAGATCTCTCAAATACTTCATATAAGTCAGTATATCGAAATTGCTATACTTCTGTTGCATCGATCAAAGGGAGAAATGAACACAGGTCCCTTAGTAGCTATCATAGTAGGGTCAGCCGTTTTGGTTGGTGCAGTTTCAGTGATCATTTGGAAATTATGTCACAAGAGGAGCAAGGCCAGCAATGGCTCTATCCCTACCCATGTTGCTAGAACTACAACAACAGCAACAACAACAACAACAACACTTCCTGCAATTGTTGGTGGCGGCGTTGGCCACAATTCCGCCCATGTTGCCAGAGGTACTACTGGGAATCCGGGCGTCTTGCAGCCTCAAGTACCAAAAGGATATAAGAAAAGTACTGAAGCCAGCAGGTGTTCCGACTATGGTCTCCTTTCAGCTATGGCCATTATTAGTATGTCAAGTGGTGCTGGTGGTGGCTGCTGCGGCGGCGGCGGCGGCGGCTGTGGTGGCGGCGGCGGCTGTGATGGCGGCGGCGGCTGTGGTGGTGGCGGCTGTTAATTGATTTTCAACATGCTGGCTAGCTAGCTAGCACTACTGGCTACATTATATTAATTCCCATGTTTTTGGTGAAATATATTAATTCAATTTTAACATGCTAGCTAGGTTTGGATGCATGTATATAGAAGGAAAATATGTTTGGTTGTTGCTAGAATCTCAAAAATTAGTTTTTAGGATGAGATTTTCGTTTTTATTCTCAAACAAGGATGTATAAATACTAGCTGGAAATTAATTAAAAGAGAGATGAAGGTGTGTTTTCCAAATTAATCTTAACCATATTTATTTAAATTTTCTTCTTCTTTTTTTTTTTATAATTTTGTATTTATACCTTTTCTTTTTTCCTCCTACATTCTCTAGCATTTTGATATAATGGATTTTAAACTTTAATGAAATTAAGTGGTGCTTCATAGATATGTTGATAGTACAATGTACGTGAGGTGAAATTTAGCAGATTCTGATAACTTTGGGCAGTGATTAATTATGAATTAACGAGGAACTAAATTGGGGTTTCAGGAGTCGTCTGTGTGTAATCTTCTTTCTTGATGATAGCAGGTTTCACATTCACTGCCTTCCCCCAACAAAATCCAGAAAACTTTCAGGCACCCTGATTTTTTATAGTATTTTCTAATGAATTTTCCTGCTTTCCAAGTTTTCCATGTAGCATGTTACCTTGTATTAATTGTTTAGAAAAAATCAACCATGTTTTTCCTAAAGTTTTATATGAAGACAGAGCATTTATATCTTCCTTTCTATTTCCTCATCTCTTTTACCATACATGGTATACATGTCAAATCTGTTGATGACAATTATTGGCTAATGTCTTGTCGTTTTTAGTTTTGAATGCAAAAAGAGTTTGCTCTCTCTGCCTACTGAAAATTTCTACTAGTAGAATGGTTTGGTCGGCTTCATCAAGGCAGTCATTATCTTTGAGTTTCTTTGAAACTTTGACAATTTTATGTACTGTTTTCCTTCACCATATAGTCCTTCGCAAATCTTGTTGCTTCATACTTGCAGGAAAGAAACAGCGGAAAGTCTTCAGTAAGAGAGATGGACAGAGATGCCAAAATTATTGTCTATTATTATTGCACCATTTTGGCATTTTTTCTCCTGCTCGTTTACTGCTTGGAAAAATGCATATTCAAGAAATGCAGAGGCACTGGTGACAACCCTGGAGGCTACAGCACCACTGTAGTACCTGTTAATGGTGGCATGACTACCGGTTGTGTTCGTTGGACTGGCAGTGGCAGTGGTGGAGGCGGCCGGGGCAGCGTTTGTGGTGGTTGCAGAGGTGAAGGAGGAGGTGTTTGCTGAACTTGGTTTTGACAATATGCTAGTGGTGTCCTGGAGAAGTAGGAAAAAACAATAAGAGTGCTGTTATGGGAATAGAAACGTTGTTCGATTCTTGTTTCTTTTTTGTTTTTGCCTTTTTCTTCTTCCTCCTACATTCTGTAGCATTTTGATATAATGGATTTTATTAAATTTCAATGAAATTAAGTGGTGCTTTATAGATAGGTTGTTGGTACTAGGACATAAGGTGAAATTAATTAGCAGATTTAGATAACTTTTGGGCAGTGATTAATTAGAAATTAACGAGGAACTGGATTGGGGTTTCAGTACTCGTTTGTGTGTAATCTGCTTTCTTGATGATAGCAGCTTTCACATTCACCGCCTTCCCCCAAGAAAATCCTGAAAATCTTAGGCACAAATGTACAGTTTGATCCATAAGGGGCTGGCTGGGGCCTGAGGCTTTTATCTGTGGGTTCCTTTTGGTTTTCGACAACCCATCAAGTTTAGCTCTTTCTTCCCAATTGCAACCCTCAGCGATTACTTATTGAACCAATTTTTATTATTTGGGGTTCCCTTTTTCTGTAATTACATCCCAAAAGGAGTTCTGATCCCACTAGGAATAAGAAGTTTCCGTCCGATCTGGATTTGGTTTAATTAGAACCTTTATAAATATATACACCCAAACCATCCAAGAACTAGTAACAAATTACCATCAGCAGAGAAAGGGATACACAGAGAAAAAAAGCGCTCAATCAGCAGGTAATTCAAAATTTACATTAATCCCTCTACAGTCCTTGATGATTTAGGTAGATATATTTATTTGATCTTCAATTACTTGTTATTGCTTGCAATCTCTCAAATTCCTATTTGGTTGCAGGGGAAAGAGTGGATCTCTCAGATACCCCATATAATTCTGTATATTGAAATTGCCATCCTTTAATTGCATTGATCAAAGGGAGAAATGCATCCTGTTGCCTTAGTTTATATTATATCAGCGTCCGTCATCGCCGTTCTCGTTGCTGCAATATTTTCAGTGATCATTTGGAAATTATGTCACAAGAAGATCCAGGACAGCAATGGCACCGTCCCTACCCATGTTGCTAGAACTATTTCAACAACAACACTTCTGCAAGTGTTGGTGGTGCCGTTGGGCAAAACTGCGCCTATGTTGATAGAGGTACGACCGCGAATCCGGGAGTCGTTGGTACCTGGTGGCGTCTTGCAGCCTCAAGTGCCAAAAAGATATAAGAACAGTGAAGCCAGTAGGGGTGCTGGTAACTATACCGACTATGGTCTCCTTTCAGCTACGACCATTATTAATATGTCAGGTGGTGATGGCGGTAGTGATGGTCGTGCTACCGCTGATCACAGTGGTGGACGTCATCATTCTAGCGGCTGTGCTGCTGGCGGCGGTGGCGGCAGTGGTGATGGTGGCTGTTAATTCATTTTTAAGATGCTAGTTGGTTAGCTACTAGCTATACTTGACAGTTGACACTACTTATTTTTTCTTTTTTTGATGAAATATGTTTAATTCAATTTTAACATGCTAGCTACTTACTAATTTATATATGTCCTGGATGCATGTACATGCAAAGAAAATTAAGATGTTTGAAGCCAAATTTATTTTTTTTGTTCATATATTTTATTAATTAAATACAGAAATAATAGTATGTTGTTAATGGGAATTCCTTACAAGATTTCTTGGCAGTTAAACCTTCATGTAGCCTTTTGGCCTGCTTTTATTGCTTTATCATTTAAAAAAGAAAAATTCAAAACTTAGAATAACATACATAAATATGTAGGGCCTTTTTGGTTTTATATATGCTCTGTTTTTTCAGTTTCATGAAATCTTACCAAATTGTTTGTTTAAATTAAAAATATTAGTATTGAGATTGTACATTAATCCAAAAATACCAAATTTGGTCTGTGCATATGAAAATTTTGGGACCATTAATCATTTCATTTTTTCTTTCTTAAAAATCTCTGATTTATGATTTGAATGATCAGCATCACATAATAAGCTACAGTACTCTATGAAGCTGTCTCTATTGTAAATATATTTATTTGCCAGTTAATTACAATCTTTTTAGGCTCTTGTTTTGTTATTTAGTTTCTTGGAATTGTTCTTTGCTGACAATGTTTGACATGCATTCTTGTTTAATTTGCTCTGATGATGAAATGTATATATGACCAAGAAATATCCGTTTTCCTCTGTTTCTACCCGTGAATGGTAATTGATTTTTTGTTTTTTTTTTCTAGAAAGTTTTAATTTATTAGAATTTATCCTAACGCATCATCAATGAAGATTTTCAACTCCACTGTCAAGGTTAAAGAGTTAACCTATACCCCTCTTGACCTTGAGATATGTTTCCACATATATAAAATAATCTATATTATAAATTAAACAGTAAAGTGTCGACATTATTCAAGGGACAGATCACTTCGCCGAATTCCATGTAAGAGTGATGATAGATTTATTTAAGTATATATAGCAAAAAATGTTCGATTATCTCTCATAAAATATGCTCACAGTAAATGGAAGATTCGGGAAATGTCCCTTTCATTTGCCTGTTGAAACTAAGATACCAATGATATGTTTTGCTGAAGCAAGCAATTTGTTTTTTCTTTAATCAAAAGTGTCGACATATGAGTTGGGACTCTGAGTCATCAAGACACTGTGTTTTTACCTAATTTCTATCCTTCTGTTGTTTAGCTAAGAGTAACTCGAGATTTTATTGGCCTAAAATTAATCCCGTTCGAGTTGAGAGTATAAAAGATAGTTTTCTTTTTTTTTTTAAGAAAATGAGAGATAGTTTTCTCAACAAATTTTGGGAATTAAACTTATACCCTCACCTTTATCGAAGTAGAAGCTGTTACTATATTGACCAAAACTTATTGATAGTTTCTTACTTATAATTGGTAATTGCCGCCAAGCCAATAAAAAAAATGTAATAACTCCAAACAGAGAGGAAACTTAATTATATATTACATCATTTCCATTTTTAATCTATTATTATATTCAAATAATCAAAAGTTTGGAGTCAATTACTTAATTATTGAAATATACTTTTAAAGGGGGCTTGGTTAATTGTATATTCCATCATTTCCATTTTTTAATTTATTATTATATTCAAAGAATCAAAAGTTTGGGGTCAATTAATTAATTATTGAATTATACTTTTAAAGGGGGCTTGGTTAATTTTACATTCCATCATTTCCATTTTCTAATTTATTACTATATTCAAATAATCAAAAGTTTGGGGTCAATTAATTAATTATTGAAATATACTTTTAAACGGGGTTTGGTTTGGTCTGGTTTCAGAATCAAACTTGTTGTTTTTTGTATCCAAATAAGACATCCAGATTTATGTGTTTTGTTTGAACCCAACGAAAGCGACTGCAATATGTGCAATATATATAAGTTCGTGGAAGATGGAAAACGGCATGGAATGCACACCGTTCATCAGTTTGGTGATGTGAACCATTAACCAACCATATTGGCATTTTCATGCAATCATAGGGAGTCTCCCTCTGCTCCAATAGGGAGAAAAAAAAAAAAGGTGTTAAAGGAAGGTCATGACACAGAGAGATGGATCGTTGGAATTTTGTTTATATTTAACAATCTTTGTTTCAAATGTTTACATGTGAATGCAAACTTATGATTTGGTACGAATGAATGGAAAACAACAATCAGAAAGTCCACTCACTTTTTGCTATAATACAAATTCAGTTTCTGCAATTATTAGTCCTTCAAAAACTTGAGCATATCCGGTGATTTTTGTTCCTTCTTATTGATCACTTTTCTGACACCGGTAGTTACCTTCCCCGAAATGGTAAAGTTAGGTTGCCGGCCGGCTTCCAGCTCTACGACGGCATATTATATTTGGATCATGATTAAGGAAATTCTTTAATGTAGGAATCTAAAAGTTCATTCATATGTAAAAAAAGTTCTTGTTATGGAAATATGTTATTTTCTTTCGCTAAATGCTCAGTTGGGGCTCTAAAGTTTTCGAATCTGTCTAATTTAGAGGGCCAAACCTTTTAATTTGATCGATTGAAGGCCAAACATTTCAAAATTGGTTCAATTTGAGACATGCCGTCAATTTGGAGGGAGCGTGAATTACACGCACCGAATTAGGAGCGTGACTTCAAAAGTTTGGGCCCTTTTTTAAAAATTTTGAAAAAAAAAATGATCAGAAAAAGATAAAAAATAAAAAAACAAAATAATAAACAAATATAAAATATAACAAAAATAAATTAATAAGTAAATACAAAATACAAAATACAAAAAAAATAAAATAAAATAATAAAATAATAAAATAACATAAGATATAATAAAAAATAAAACAAAAAATTAAAAAAATCAAATAAAAGCCTAACCTTTTTCGTGTTTTTCAAATAAGGGCTAACTTTTTAATAGACATTAGAAACCATTAAGTCTAATTACGTATGTGACTCATGCACTCTCTCATTTGGCAGCAGATATCAAATTAAGTTGATTTTGAAATATTTGGCCTTCAATCGACAAAATTAAAAAGTTTAACCTCAAATTAGACAGATTCAAAAACGTGAGGCCACAGATTGAGCATTTAGCCTTTTTCTTTTGGACATGAAGAAATTAATTTCTTATAAATCAATTTTGAATGTCCATGATCAAAAATAAGATTACAAGTTAGTTAATATTGAATATTCAAATTCAATTTAATTAAATATATTAACAACTTAAATTTGATGTAATGGTTTAAAATGCATATAATTTGTTGAAATAAGATTTGAAAAAAAATTCGAATCTGCTTGCAGAAAGTAGAAAAAAGAAAAAAGAAAAAAGAAAAAAGAAAAAAGAAAAAAAAATCAATCCGCCCTCTCATAAATGCTAAGGAGCTAGAAGATCATAAAAACATAATACACACACAAAATTGACTTGTGCGTTACACTTTATAATTCATTTTAAAATATTATTATGAAATTAATTATAAAATATAATAAATGACTTTTAATTTGATAAATATGTATATATAGATATCAATTAGGTGGGAAATATTTGGGGGGGTATATTCCCAATCCCCTACCCCAACTCTCTCCATTTGTCCCTGTTCTCGGAACAAATACAATAAATACAAAAAAATATAAACAAAAAGCATAAATAGTTTGCATAGGAAGAATAATGTTTTTCTATATTGTGAAAGAAATGATATAGTATTTTAGAAATTTTACACTATTAATTTGACATAAAAATAAAAATATATATTACAAAGAAAAGTCATCATAAACAATTAAATAATCAATACAAAAAGATAATATCAATATTTTTATACAAAATGTAAAATGGTTTACAAACACAAAATAATTAACAGTATAAGTAAATTAAAATAAACTAATTTATAAAAACACAAAACAACTAACAATATAGGAAAATTAAAATAAACTAATATATACAAACATAGAACAATTAATAATATAGGAATATTAAAATAAACTAATTTTATGGTTAGTTTTATTACCTTAACTCATCAAAATAAAATGTAAAGGAAATATAATTAATATTTTTACCCACAAAACAACATAAAAAAATTGTTAAAATTAATAAGCTAAATCTTTCAACTCTTACAACAATCAATTTACTTTTTCATCAATCAAAATCATTTTTATGGTAACATGCTTCTTGATTTTATAATTATAAAATCTCATAATCGACAAATGCGAACCTTAATTCTCCAATCATCATTTTCAGAAGGTAACTCCAATAATCTCTTTGAGAAGATAGCTTATCAATTGTTACATATTATAATTACTAATTCGGCATGATCGAACTGAAATATAAAAAAAATCAAAAGCTGTAAATACTATAATTCATATCTTTTAGTTAAGATAGAAGGGGAGAGAGATTTAAAAACATCAATATTCAAATGTAAAAAAATCAACTAACAAATCTCATGTCTATATTATGCCCAATAAAATAAACCTACAAAAGAAAAATCAAAAGCATAAAAAATCACCGTTTTATGAAAAATGAAAGAAATTAAAATTGAAAATTTAAACTTACTCATTTGCCAACTAATTTTTTAGTTCGCAAACTCTCTATTTCTAGTGATATCGAAATGTTTTGATAACTCAAAGGATTTTTTTTAATGACTTTTCATTTTCATCATTATACAATTAAGATTAGTAATTCAAAGTTTTTTTTAATTGCATAATTAGGATTGGTAGCTTAAATAGTTTTGTAATTACAAAATTAAGATTGGTAACTTAAAAGTCATCCTCATTATTAATTAAGTAAAAAAATTAGGTTATGTGATTTAATTGGAAAAGTATGACTCTCTTCACTTGGCTCCATTCTCGAAATAAATACAGTAAATACAAAAATAGAAAACAAAAAGTATAAATAGATTACTTGAAAAGAAGAATGCTTCTTTTATTGTGAGCGGAATGATATAGTATTTTAAAATTTTTACATTATTAATTTAGCAAAAAAATCAAACTATATATTACAAAGAAAAGTCATAATAAACAATTAAATAATCAATGTAAAAGGAGAATATCAACATTTTTATATAAAATGTAAAATGGTTTATAAACACAACACAATTAACAATATATGAAATCTAAAATCAACTATGCTCATGTTTAATTAGTACAATCTTAACTCATCAAAATAAGATATAAAAAAAGCATAAAAATCAAAATATATATTAAAAAAAGAAATGAAATCGTCATAAACAATTAAATAGTAAATAAAAAAAATATCAACATTTTTACACAAATTATAAAATAGTAGATACAAATAGAAAATAATTAATAATATAGGAAAATTAAAATAAAGTAATTTATACAAACACAAAATAATTAACAATATAGAAAAATTAAAATAAACTAATTTCATTGACACACGGACCTTTTTCAAACTTTTTCGTACGATGGGAATAGTAGAAGATGGTGAATTGATATAAAAGATACATTGGCCTGAGTATCATGGTAAAGAAGATATCGAGGATATGACTAATATGGAGTTGGAAGTTGAGACGTTAGATAATGCATGGATTGATCAAGGAAAAATAAAGGAACCCTAACCTTAATTATGGCCGTACATGTAATGGAACCGGTACAAGACCTAATAGGACTTTAATTAGAGAAGCAATCAAACTTAGGAAGGAATTCGAGAAGTGTATTGAAGTCCAAAAAAGAGATCGGATTGAATTGATGAGAAGCGAAACCATTGGAGGTTAAAGAGACCTCTGACGTCGAAATTGGTAAGAACCAATGCTGAACTTAGGTATTAGGTGGAAGAAAGTTAGAAAAAATGGAGGAAATAGAGAGAGAAAAGTATCACGAGTAGAACTGATGTCGAAACAGCCTATATTCGATGTTGGAACATTCCTTTATAAGGCTAGGGCTGGGCCAAGACCTCCCACTTCTTTTTTCTTTCTCCTCCTATTCTCTCCACCTCTTCCACCCAAACCACTACCTCAACCACCCTCCAAGCACTCCCCTAAACTTCCCAAATCAAATACCAAGCCTCATCTTTCATCAATTCAAAGAGAAAACAAGAAAGACACAAAAAAAAATGAGCTAGAGGAGCCATTATAGCCGTTTTGGAAATCTTGCCATATCCTCCAATCCAACCAATGGATTGGGGTGAATTTTGGATATGTTATTCAAGACTCCTCAAGCTTTAAAATGCTTGTTTACTTGCCTTAATCCATGCACTAGATCGATAGTTAGGTCAGATCAAAGTTTAGGTTTAGTTTTTAGGCATTAATTAAAGATAGGTTAGTTTTTAATGAAGTTTAGATTAGTGTTTTGAATTATTGAAGCTAGGAAGTTATTATGGTTTTGAGAGGAAAGATTGTGTGAATTTGTAGCCAGATTGATGGAGGTTTAATTGGGATTCGAGCTAGGAGAAGATTGAAGCAATTTGGGTTTTGAAACCCATAACACAATCTACACCGGTTGTGCTTAGATACGATGCCGGATGTGTCATTTGGCCGCAAGGCCCTTTTGTCGAAGAGGTTCAGCACTAGGCCACCCATGGATTGACACCGATTGTGCCCTTTTAAAGGAAAAGTTTTATTTTCACCTCTAAAACCCTAATTCGACCCCAAACAAACCCTAGACACTCCTAAACATCCCAAATCACTTCCAAAACTAGAGCATCGTAGAACCTCGTAGGTGTATTGTAGAATTTAATTATATTTCTTATGCATTTCTCTGTATGGTTAAGCTTCTGAGAAATCAAGTACGGTGACACTCCGAAAATCGATCGTGGAGGATTTCTTGGGAGTATACTAACCTCCCAATACTATGAATGGCTTAAATTTCATTGTTTAGCTATTAGGGTTAAACAATTTTAAATATTTAATCATAAAATGTTTTACAAATGTCTTATAAATAGTCTAGGATTCGGGTAATCCTTCGTATACACATTTATTTTGTGATATACCTATTTAGTAGTTGGGATGATTTATAAATATTTTGTTGTGTTTCATGTGTTATACACACACACACACATATGAAATGGATGACCACGATCGCCTAATGAGGGCTGCGGAGAGATAGAGAAAAGAGTCTCAGTGCTTTTAGGTCTAAATAGAGTGAGTGGCCTGAGACAGAGAGTAGGGTATGCCACTGATTTTCGTGGACTGCTTGAGTAGAGGGGCATGGGAGAGAGATTGAGATATCTGATGGAAACCTTGGACAAGAAACGTAGAGATAACTTGTCAAGGTTGATATAGTTGTGTCCATCTATAGTGAGGCACCGTTGAGGGAATGGGCTTAGTGAGGAAATATATATATATATATATATGTACATTTGTATATAGGCACAGATATACATATATATATGTCAACTTTTATACGATAACGAGATAGCCCTCGACGATCCAAGTGTGCTGCACACACATGCCAGAGTGTGTTTTGTGGCTAGCCCATTTAAAATGTTATTTTGAGTAAATAAAATAGGTTTTAGGAAAATATTTTGAAAATAAAATAAATTATTTTATAATCTATTTTGGATTGTACCTGTTTCCCTAACCTTTAGTGAACATTCATTGAACCTTTGTCACTCACTTGTAGCCAACTTTGTTGGATGTAGCTTCCATGTGCGAGAATTGTTAGGATCATTAATGGCTCTTGAGAGTTCGTCCATTTCTGCTGCTTAGGTATTTCTTTAAGTTAATCCACCGGTACTCGATTTTAATTACGTTATGTTATAAAATGATTTTCTTTATTATTATTATTATTATTATTATTATTATTATTATTATTATTATTATTATTATTATTATTATTATTATTGTTATGGTTTTCTAATTAAGCTTTAGCTTTAATTGTTTTGCAGCAATGGTATTAACTTCATGCCTTGCGTTGTTTCGAAGTGCATGCAAACGACAATTGGTGTACGTACTTCGAGGTGGTATGGCAGTTGTCTCGTGATCGGACCTGATGGGTCCGAGGTGTGACATTCATGGTTAATTTAATTACATTAACTCATCAAAATAAGATGTAAATTAACTATAATTAATATTTTTCACCTAAAAAAGAAAATTGTTAAAATTGTCAAAAAAAAAAAAACATAACCACTTTCTCCCTTCTCCCTTATCTCCTTGGTTTCTTTCATCCTTTTCATTTGCTCCTCCTCCTTTTTGGCCTTTGCCATCGAGGAGGAGTAGGATATTTACAGTCTTTTCTTTTTGAATAATAAGTTCCTCAGATCTTTTGATCTTGTGGTTGTCTGTCTTTCAGCCTAGATCTTTTGATCTTGTGGGTGTATCTTTTAGTCCCAAATCTTTAAATCTGTAGTGAGTTAGTTTTTAGTTCAAGTTTATTGTTAAGTCTAGTTTGCTTTTATAGTATATGAGATTGTTAGTCCTAGCATGGGTTAAGAAACTTTGTTGATTCTTGTATCTATGTGTCAAGGAAAATGTTGGCTTTTTTAATGGGCTTGTCAAGGAGTTTTACAAGTCAATTACTTTTTTATCGTTGAAAAAAGCCTTTTGTTTGGAGAAATAAGCAGAAACAAAAGTGATATGGTGATGGATGTATTAGAAACTCATGAAGGAGTTTCGGGACTCAAAATTCTCAATGCTCTTGTCACAAAGTAAGATCTAGATTTCTAGGTATACGGAATAAGTTCCAAAGATTTGTTTGAGCAAGATTTACAAATTAAGGCTTTCTAATATATACTATAATTATAATTCGTGTATTTGTAATTTTATTTAAATGAATGAAGTCGCTTATTTCTAAAAAAAAGGTTAAAATTAATAAACTATAACCTTTCAACTCTTACAACAATTCATTTTCCTTCTCATCAATCAAAATTATTTTTTTGGTAACGTACTTCTTGGTTTCATAACTATAAACATCTTATAATCGACAAGCGCAAACCTTAATTCTTTAATCATCCTTTCAGAAATTAAAAAGAGTATGATGGGTGGCCTAGAGAAATTAAAAAGAGTATGATGGGTGGCCTAGAGAAAAGCTGCAGCTACGTATATATACGATGCATCACCAATTCTACATTTTTAAGATTCTGTACACTATGTGAAAATAATGAAAAAGGGCTTTAAATATATCAATAAAAGCACTAAATGATCCTACTAATTTATCAAGTCAATTATATTCATATGATTTTTATTATACATTATACGCCTTTTATGAAAAATTATTATATAGACTAGGCTTATCACGTCAATGGTGATCTCAACCATTATAATATTATATGCCAACTCAAAAGTTTTTGTATAATTACTAAAATCTATCCCAATAATATTCTAAATTTTAAAATTTACCTTTTAAATCATACTTTCTAAAAAATTTGGGGCTAAACATGCAGCTAAATTAATTTTTTGCTAAAATTTAGGACTTATTTTGAGTTTGCACAAATTTAGTGATTGAGATTGAAACCATCACTAATGCGGTAGGCCGGATTTATATAATAATTCTCGTTCTCGAACAGAATTAATCATAAAATTTTAAATGAATATAGATATTTATGGTTTACAAAAACAAAATGATATGGAGTTGTTTGGGTACACATCATCGATAAAGATTTATTTGGTTAAAGTGGAATGGTTCAAGGACATTTTTAGAATTAAGTATAAACGCCATGATAGGGGAAAAAAAATCTCTTGATCGATAACTGAGTGGCATGATTATCTCTTTGTATAGAAAAAAGATGATGGCATGGCTCATGTTGCTAGTGTAAGTGAATTAATGTGGTGCTTAATTATTTCTTATTTGGCCACAACAATTTAGCAACTAATATTCTCAACTAAGCGTCAAAATCAATCTTACTTGATCGACACAACATGTGAGATTAATTATTAAACAAATAAATCTGGCTCTTGAAGCAGTCGTCCAACCATATATAAGCTTCCAAAAAAATGGCCGCTCAACTTGCACCGTTAAGGTCAAGGATTTTGCTTTAGAGGTCAATGAAATGAAACAAATTGCTCGTTTACTCTTTAATTCTTCTTTTCTCTTTTAGTTTTCCCCTTAGTTGAAACTCTATATATATCGAACCATGAAAATTAATTATATGCGATGCCACCAAATTAATTAGATCAATACTTAATAATTTTGAGCAAATTTTTAGTTGGGTGCTTAGCCATTATAATAAACCAGAAAAGAAAAAAAAATAAAAAGTTCAGAAAAATTTATTAAGTTCTTAAATTTGTGGTCACAGTTGCAATCCCTTTGATTTATTAAGTATATACCATCGATGGATCATGGATATTTGGACTCTCCAAGTAGAATTATATATTTAAATAAATTCATATATGATCATACAGAATTGAAGTACCACATATGGTTCTTCAAAAAAAAAAAGTACCACATATGGTATCTACTTAATCCTATTCGTGAAGTTTAAAATAATCCCAAGTTGAATTCATAAAATGGGGAATTGAGAAATTCCATGTCGAAGTTGATATCGGTCTGAATTTTACATTATTTCTAATTATATACTATTTTTCTTATATGAAAGACATAACTAAGATGATAATTTCTATCTAATATGGTTACCAAAAACCCGGAGATTTATAAAAAATGTGCTTCTAAAAAATAAAGAATGAAGCATATTAGGTAAGTGAATTATCATATATTCCACGCAACTGATCTAGTAGTAACTGCTTGTGTTTTTTAGTGAACTTAAGTTTATTGCTTTGACGATAAGGATATAGAGTCATAGAGAGAGACAAAAAATTATTTACCTCTTCTTTATTGTTATGTGAAAAAGAGATGAAAGAAAGAAAGAAACATAAACCACCATTGTTTAGAAAGGGAAAAGTATAGTGACTTGTCACGCTGCAGCACCGTGTCATCATGGCCGTGTGGGATACAACAAGTAAAATTTAAAAAACGAGTTGGACTGCAATGCTGTCATTCTTTTTAAGCCATTTGCAAAATAACCTTCAGTCACCTTTTGCACTATAAATACAAGTTTCAGTTTCTCAAATGTGTGTGTCAATTAATATACATACAGAGTGGTTCAACTTTGTGAAGTCAAAGAAAAGAAGAGAGATGGCAAGTCTCCAGCAGCAACCGTGGGGTGGAGGCAGCAATCGCATAGCTGCTATCAATGTGGAAGGAAGCACCCCAGAAGCCTTTCCTAGCAATAACAGCAAACACTTTGATGGTTTTCATGATGACCCAAATCATGATGATCAGGTCTCTGAATAATCTGATTTCTTTTCAAAATTTTGATACTTTGATATTGCTTTTGCTCCTTTTTTTAGTTATATATATATATACATACACACACACACACACACACACACACACACACACACACACACACACACACATATATATATATATACTATTCATTTTTGGTTTGTTTTTTGATGTTCAGAAACCTGGGTGGAGAAAGTTTTTGTCATTTGTAGGCCCTGGTTTCCTTGTTTCACTAGCTTATCTTGACCCTGGCAACTGTAAGACAGTCCTCTCTATTTCACTCTTCCTCCCTCAGTTTTTTTTTTTTTTTTGATCTGTAGTTTGCAACTTAATGATCCCTACGGTTTCATGTTACAGTGGAAACTGATTTGCAGGCTGGAGCCAACCATGGATTTGAGGTAAAGTTTAATACTATAACATATATAAGGGAATATTGAAATTTGGATATTTGCAAGACTATTATATATACACATATATATGCTCCAACTTAATGGCCATATATCTCTGGAAATTTCAGCTACTGTGGGTGGTGTTAATTGGATTAGTCTTTGCTCTCATAATCCAGTCTCTTGCTGCTAATCTTGGAGTCAGCACTGGTAATTAATCAATTAATTAATTACTATTTCAAAGTACTCATAAGTATTAATATTTAATTAACTTAATTACCTTGTTGGTGTTCGGCTGAAAAAAAAAAAAAACATTGTTGTGAATTACTTTTGTATTATTGCAGGCAGGCATTTAGCAGAATTGTGCAAGGCTGAGTACCCAATGTTGGTGAAGTATTGCCTATGGTTACTTGCAGAGCTTGCTGTTATAGCGGCTGATATTCCTGAAGGTGTCTCTTCTTATTTCAGTTACCAAACTGCTCACCGATTTAACTTTTGCAACATCCACATTCACACATAATTTACACAATACAAATTTACTTATTTACAACTTCACAAATTAAAATGAAAAGAATATTGAAGAAACATTCAAGCTTCTTAGTAATTTAATTTTTATTCATCACTAACGCTAAATGCTCGGTGTGGTTCGGTGCTTTACGTTCTCATTTTGATAGTAACATAATAAATACTTTACAAAATATTATCCTTACAAAATAATAAATTCATATTAAAGGTTTTCTTTATTAAAAAATATAATGAAAGAAGAAAATTCATTGAACATTAAAAAAAATACAAATTAATTCACTTTATCATCTTTTTGTATTTTTTTAAAAATGTCCTTTCATCTCCCTTTTTTAATAAAAAAAGCACACAAATGAATTTGATTGATAATAAAATAAGAAATAAAATATATATTAAATTTGGCTTGTTATTTATCTCTTGTCTTGTATTTTCTTTTTTGGATTAATATGATTAGTAACATTAAAAAATAAAGAGGAAGGAAAAATACTAGAAAAAGTAAAAATAAAAATATATAGAAAATTTTTTTCACTTATTTACTTTTCAATCTCATCACCTTAGATTTTCAATTCAAAATAAAAATTAAATTAATTAGTTTTTTTAATTTCTTACCATTTTATTTATCCTTACAAAATAATAAATTCATCTTAAGGGTTTTTTATTAAAAAAATGAAAAAAAGAAAAATTCATTGAACATTAAAAAAAACAATTAATTCACTTTATCATCTTCTTTTATTTTTCATTTCCATTTTCAATCAATAGAAATAATTCAAAAATTAATTATAAAATACATTGAATGAATTCAATGACTTCAAATGATAATAATGATCATTTCATTTTAAAAAAATATTCACATTTAAGAAGTTCAAAAAATTAAAAATTGACATGTTTTAAAAAATACCAAAAAATTTAAAATTAATATTTGGCACTCTCCTTAGAGCTCCATTAATTAAGCACAACTTTAATTTAAATATATATAAACTAGATTTTTAATCCCATACTAATGCCTCAGGTGTAAAAATAATTATTTGTATTATATATTTTAACATATGGAATATTTATTGTGCTATTATTATTTAAGTAGATAGTAACAAATATATCAAACTTTGGCTTGTTATTTCCTCAAAAACGGAAAAAAAGAAAACTTTGACCAGTTATCCTTCTTTTGTCTTGTATTATTTTTTTTATTAATATGATTAGAAACATCAAAAAATAAAAAAGAAGAAAAGAAAACACTATAAAAAGTAAAAATAAAATTATATGAAAAAAATTTTGACTTACCTTTTAGTTTCATCATCTTAGTTTTTCAATTCAATAATAAAAATTAAATTAATTGATTTTTTTCATTTCTTACCCTTTTACTTATCCTCACAAAATAGTAAATTCATAGTAAGATTTTTAAGGAAAATTAAAGAAGAAAAATTCATTGAATATTTAAAAAATACAAATTAATTCACTTCATCATCTTTTTTTTAAATGTCCTTTCATTTCCCTTTTTCAATCAATAGAAACAATTTAAAAATTAATTATAAAATACATTGAATGAATTTAATGACTTCAAATAATAATAATAACCATTTTAATTAAAAAAGATATACTCATATTTTCAAAATACAAAAAAAACTAAAAAATTGACATGTGGCACTCATCTTAAAAATTCTATGAGGCATAACTTTTATTTAATTGTGTATGTATTTATGTATATATATATATATATATATATAAACATATATAGTAATTTTTCAACAATATTAATTAGTTTTTAAAATTTCAGTGCGTGGGGCAATCGCCTCCACAGGCAGGCATGTAGATCCATCGCACAACCAAAATTGTGTGACAGAAATTGAATGGAATTTATTTACAATATAAATGCAAAATCCAAGTCAAAACATATTGGAAGATCAAAACGGACGACTTAATTGTAGCCTATGCTAGCTATATACGTACGTGTTTAAACACTTGTATTGATGCATTTATTGATCAACTTATGGCAGTGATTGGGACAGCCTTTGCACTAAATATACTGTTTCATATCCCTCTATGGGTTGGAGTTCTCTGCACTGGCTTAAGCACTCTCCTCCTCCTTAGCTTGCAAAGATACGGGGTAATAACTAACAACTAAACTCTCTAGTTGATATTTGTTTACAGTGATTAATTTTTAATTTTCTGTTAATTAAATTTTAAATTAATTAAGATGACATGATCAAAACTTTGGATTAATTATGGATTAGCATGTGTTTTAGTTTAGCTTTGTTATCTTGCGAAGCCTAAATATTGCATGTATTTTATGATTCTGAATATCCAATTATTCCAATTTGTCGTAGATTGTACACGTCTATAAGCTTAAATCAGAAAACTTAATTTTGTCATTTATTCCGTTCTTTGATCTCATCCAAAATAAAGTAAAAACAAAGTTTTTTTTTTTTTTTTAAGTTCTGGGTTTTTTTTTAATTATTAAAATTTTTTTTCTTATCTTTCACCTTTGAATAATTCACAAGTCAACTTGCTGATATGCTGTCGTGAATTTCTTTTTATAAGTGAAATGTTGTCATGATTTATGGGATATATATATTAATTGGAGTAGGTTTTTGCTCTCTCAACAAGTGGAGTGGTGTATCGACGTCATGTGTAATATAATAAGTCTACACATGGCTAAATTACTAAGTTGCATAATCAATTGAACCGTCACAATTTTTATTTTCTAAAGGCAAAAATATAATAATATCACAAAAAGTTTTATAAATAAAACATATGTAAAGCTACCGTGATAAGCATATATAGATAATTTAATTTGATTACAAAATACAGTAATAATTAATCAAAAGGTTACCTAAAAAAATAGCAAAGGGTTTCACACTCTTAACTCGAAAAAAATTAATTTTTAGCCAATAAGGTTTGAGATACATTAAACAAAAGAAAAATGGGTTTCTTCTGAATTTTGACTAATCGTCATCTGACTTTGTATAATTTCTTGATTAATTTTGGGGATTAATTAATGTAAATCAGATAAGGAAGCTGGAAATGTTAATAGCAGTGCTGGTTTTTGTGATGGCTGCGTGTTTCTTTGGGGAAATGAGTTATGTAAAACCTCCAGCATCTGGTGTTATTAAGGGCATGCTTGTGCCTAAGCTGGCGGGCGATGGAGCCACTGCCGACGCTATTGCCCTCTTGGGTGCCCTGGTCATGCCGTAAGATTTCCATCAATCCAATTTTATCCGATTAAACAAGAAAAGGGATCTTTAATCCAAAATTCATCATGTGAAACTGCAGGCACAATCTGTTTCTGCACTCGGCTCTTGTGCTCTCCAGAAAAGTTCCCAACTCTGTTCATGGCATCAATGTAAGCCCAAAATAATTAAAGAAATTTTTTGGGATAACTTTCTTTTTCTTTATTTAAATAAATATTGCAGCTTGAGACATCACTTTCTCTTTCTGTTCCACTGCCTCGTCCTTTTCGTACAAACGTGGTTTACGCTTTGATTTTATAAGTAGAATTGCATTTTAAATTGTGTTTGCAACTTAAAATTTAAGCCAAAATGATCTCATTTTAAAACAAAAAAATGCAATAAAAAGTTTTCTAGAAATGTAGTAATGTGATTTTTTATTCTGGTTTATTTCATTGTTCATGTGCTAAGCCTCGGTTGTTAATTGTCGTTAATTTGGGTCAGGCCGCCTGTAGATTTTTCCTAATAGAGAGCGGCTTCGCCTTGCTTGTGGCGTTTTTGATCAATGTAGCAGTTGTCTCAGTTTCCGGCACTGTCTGCACGGCCAAGAGCATCTCCGATGATAACCAGAATCGTTGCAGCAATCTTACCCTTAACTCTGCTTCTTTTCTGCTCCAGGTCCATACTACCACTAGTACTATAAAATTCACTCAAAAAGATAGTACTATAAAATTAAGAGGCTAATCGCCCTATTCCTTAAAATTAACAAAGACAAAATCTATAATTTTGCCATTGCAGAATGTGCTGGGAAAGTCTAGCTCAACCCTTTACGCCATTGCACTTCTTGCCTCCGGCCAAAGCTCTGCCATTACGGGAACTTATGCAGGACAATTCATCATGCAGGTCTTACAGATTAACCTTAATTTGGAATCTTTTTTTTTTCCCTACTTCATTCTTGGCCATATAATTTTAGAAGCTTAGTTATTACGTAATTTAATGACACTTCAACACTATCCATATCCTTGTGATGATTGTTTCAGGGTTTCTTGGACCTTAAAATGAAGAAATGGTTGAGGAATTTAATGACTAGGAGCATTGCCATTACACCTAGTCTTATTGTCTCTATCATTGGTGGATCTCAAGGGTCAGCCAAACTAATTATCATCGCATCGGTCAGATATAATTAATAACCAAGATTTATTTATAAAATTATATTTTATTACCTAATCCATGTTTAATTAAGTTAAACTAATTAATAATTTTGTCACAATGGGATTTTGCAGATGATTTTATCGTTTGAGCTGCCATTTGCTCTTATCCCACTTCTGAAATTCAGTAGCAGCTCAACCAAGATGGGACCATACAAGAATTCTATATATGTGAGTATATATAGGAATTGATGTCACCTTCTGTTTTCTATAATTTTTCGTTTTCCTTTTCTGCTAAACATCTTAATCTCTTTGCAGATTATTGTGATTTCATGGATTTTAGGCCTTGGAATCATCGGTATCAATGTCTATTACTTAAGCACTGCCTTCGTAGACTGGTTGACTCACAATAACTTACCAAAAGTGGGAAATGTTTTCATAGGACTCATTGTATTTCCTCTAATGGCTGCCTACATCCTAGCAGTCATCTATCTAACTTTTCGAAAAGACACTGTTGTAACATATATCGAACCCGAAAAGAATGACCCTGCAGCAGTCCAAGCTCGGATCGAAAGTGGCCTTGGCAACCCTGACGGATGCTTCCAGGCCGATAATGTTCCTTACAGACAGGATTTAGCTGACATCCCACTCCCAGAGTAGCCGGTTTTTTAAACTCTAAAACAAAACCAAATGACTAGTTAAGCTGTTTCAGGTATGACAGAGGAGCTTTTCTACTTGGAAATTTCGTATGAAGAAGATGTTTCGAAGCCTGTTTGAAGTTGATTACTATAATTCTTTGGCAGGATTCCTTTTTGCTTCCTGGCAGGTTTGGATAATAAACCTGCCTTTGTAAGTTGTAAGCCTTCTGTACTAGAGTGTTGTTGTTCTTAACCCCAACAGAACCTGTAAGGCTCTATAACTTCTGTTGTTGTATGTATCTAAGTCTAAGTATAGTTGCAATACGTAAAATTCTATAAACCGTGATCGGTTTAATTTCCCCTTTTCTTTTCTTCTTGTTTACAGTGTTTTAAATTAATAATAAAGATGATATCTGGTGGGTAGAATCCAAAATGGCCAAATATCCAAATTGGTCCCTAAACTATATCTTTTTGAACATATTGACCCATAAACTTTTATTTGGGACAATTGACCCCTCAAACTATTATTTTGGAATAATTACCCCCTTAAACTATTATTTTGAGACAATTAACCCCCCAAAATTATTATTTTGAGATAATTAAACCCTCAAAATTATTATTTAGGGACAAAGTAGCCCTTAATTCAATAGAAATTTCCTTTGAAAATAAAGTTTGAGGGGTTAATTGTCCCAAAATGAAAGTTTGAGGGGTTAATTATCCCAAATAAAAGTTTAGGGACCAATTTATCCATTTTGATATAGTTTGAGGGCTAATTTGGGTATTTAGCCAATCCAAAATCCACCATCCCCTCTCAAAAAGTATCACTTGAACCCCTTCATGTTTCAAAATGTAATCTTTCCCCACTTGACTAAAGGCTGCATTTTTTTCACTAATATACAGTTTTAGCTCGGGTATGTAAAAGTTTGCTCCACATTTTAATGAATTTTTAGTTTAAAAATGCAATATAAACTTAAAATCTATATGCAATCTAAAATCTATCTAAATCTAAAAATGGCCACTGCAACATTTTTAACTGCTACTCTAAATCTATCTGGTCAGGTCAAAAATGTTGCAGTGGCCATCATTGCTGCTGTGCCCTTACCCAACCGTAAAGGGTATTGCTATTTGGGCTTTCATATCTATGGCCCATACCATTTTCTTTTGCTGCCTTTCTCTTGCCCCAAAACTTGTTGGACCTACACGGATCTAACCCGTTACAAATTTGGATCCAATAATTGGTAACCGACTATAGCATATAGAAAAAAGAGGATGGAGTGAATCACGCCGCTATAAATGAATTAATTAATATGGTGGGTTAATTATTTCTTATTCGGTCATAACAATTTAGCTGCTAATATTCTCATCTAAGCATCAAAATCAATCTTAGTTGATCGACAACAACATGTGAGATTAATTAAACAAATAAATATGATTCTTGAAGCCGTCGTCTCCAACCATATATATATATGGTTAGAAGAAAAATTATTCGGTCATAACCATATATATATATATATATATATGTGTGTGTGTGTAAGCTTCCAAAAAATCGGCAGCTCAACTTGCACTATTAAAGGTCAAAGATTTTGCCTTAGAGGTCAATGAAATCAAACAAATTGATCGTTTACTCTTTAATTCTTCTTTCTCTTTTAGTTTTAACTTTCTTTCGTTGAAACTCCATGTATCGAACCTTGAAAATCAATTATATGCGATGCCACCATATTAATTAGATCATGTTCAAGTCATGATATGGGAAAGGTCAAATTATGCAATTGTTCATGCATGTTTTATATAGGAAATGTGTATTTTGTCCCTCTATAATGATTTGATTAAATTAAGTCCGTTTACTATAATTAGTCTTGGAAAGTGACTTAAAGGTAGTTGTCGTGGTTGACTAGAGCTGAAATAGGGCGTTGGAAATACAATATTCATTTTAATAGGTTGCTTAATCTTTTATTGATTTTGGGTGATGTTTCTTTTATTCATATTTTTAGAGAACCTAATTTTCTAGCTAGCTCTTTTGCTAAACAAGGGGTTGCTAGTAGAGGTGTCAAATCGGGTGAGTTTCGGATACGGATCAGTCAGGTTTGGTCAATTTGGGTTAAAAGATATTTTCGAATCATTTCGGGTTTCGGATTATTTGAGTTCGGGTTTTTGGGGTTTTGGGCCTTTCAGGTTTTCAGGTCTTTCGGGTTTAGCCCTTGGGTTTCTCGGATTTCAGGCCATTTGAGTTTAAGGTTTTTTGGGTTTTAGATTTTGCAAATTTGGTCCTTGGGTCATTTGGGTTTACAATTATTTAGGTTTTAAATTTTTCAGCTTTGTCCTTCGAATTGGATTTTATAAAAAATTATCCCAAATTAAAATTAAATAAATTAAATGTATAATGTATTAATTAAATTAGCATTATTAATAAATTTTTTATTCTTATAAAGTATAAGTTATATTCTCTCCATCCCAAAATGTTTGTCCCTTATTGACTTTCACAAAGTTTAGGAAAAAATGGTAGACTTAGGCATAATTACTTAATTATCCTTGATATTTGTAAGTGTTTTTGGGATTTGTGTAATGATGTAATAGTAATAAAAGAAAAGTAACGATAAAATTGACAATTTAAAT
Organism: Microcos paniculata; assembly: GCA_030664755.1. Taxonomy (NCBI): domain Eukaryota; kingdom Viridiplantae; phylum Streptophyta; class Magnoliopsida; order Malvales; family Malvaceae; genus Microcos; species Microcos paniculata. Next base: position 24,745,906 of record CP131461.1, read on the forward strand.
TTATTAGTTGTTTATTTATAATAAGGGACAAACAAATTAAAACTTTTCAAAAAGAAAAAATAGACAAACAAAATGGAAAGAGGAAGTATATAGTTTTAATAAAGTAAATATATAATTTATCCTTTTTATATATCATATAATTAATAATTTATTAATTAAAATATAAATTTTAAGAAGGTATACAAAGTTATTCAATTATTTTCTTGAGTTATTATGGTTTGTCTTTCAGGTTTCTCGTGTTTATTCCTGAGGTTTCGGGTCAAATGGGTTTTGGGTTAAATAGGTTTTCGGATCAAATGGGTTTCAGGTTTAACAGGTTTTCGGATCAGATGGGCTCGGGTTATTTACATTTTTTAGTCAAACCATGACTGATTAGTTTTGGGTTCAGGCAGTTTCTGGTGAGTTTCTCGGATCAAGTCAACTTTTGATAACTCTAGTTGCTAGAAACCAAGACCTGTCATTTGGTTGTAACTTTACCATTTCTTTAATAAATTTCACATTTCTTAAAAAAAAGTTGTCATGCCCCGACCCGTCCGGGTTGGCCACGTGGCAACTGCCGCGCTGCCTCGAAATACGTGTTGGCCGCTCACGCACCCAAAGCACCGCAAGGTAAAGAAATGGATATCATCGTTGCAAAACAACTAAGACTTCAATTAAAATTCATTTAATAAGATAATTAAATTTATTACTAATACCAGTGGACTAATTTAGAGAATATCTACACAGCGGAAACTACTAAATCTATGCCACCGACATCTCCTAGTGGGCCTCCATTCTATCTACTGTCCTTGTGTACGGATCTACATCCATCCACATTGGATACAGGTGAGTGACAGAGGTTCTAAGAATCTCCATCGGGGTTAGGGAAAACAGGAGAAATCCAAAGTAAAATAATAAAATAAATATCTTTCTTTTAAAAATCTCTTTCTTGTTCTCTACCGAGAACTCTCTTTTAAAACACATTAAATAAATAAACAAATAAATATATATACATAAAATGGGTTGGCATCTCTATCATACTGAAGGTGCGACCCGTTGGTTGTCTTATGCCTCACTACACCGAAGGCTATCTCCTTTCTTTTTAAAACATTTTAACATTTTCTCATTCTCTAGCCCGTTCCCTCGGGGGTGCCCTTCGTTGTGGTGGAACATAGTGATCTGGAGCTCTGGCGAGCTTCTTACGGTCCTCTCCCAAGGTTTCGTCTCATCATGTCCCTCGATAGGCGGTCCACCGCTGAGCCTTATGCATGCTCTCAAACTCGATCCACGCTCCCGCATATATTGGAGCACTGAGGAACCCTCGCAATCACTCATCTCCCAGGGGTATCGTACCCTCAATAATCATAATAATAATATTTCATATATATATATATATGTATAAAACATATACGTTTAAAACATATAAACATACATACATAAGTCTTTATACTTCCTTTAAAAACATCCCATTCTCTAAATGGGTATATCAACATGCACATGTGTGTGTGTGGATTTCCCGACTCCCAAAACCTTTGAAAACATTATGTTTTTTTCAAAACCTTTGTGCCCAGTGGCTAAACAAAGAAGTCTAAGCTATTCACACTGTTGGGAGATTCGTATACTCCCAACCACTCCATGTAGTTTAACCTTCGGAGCACCGCCGCACTTGATTCACCCAAAGCCCTAGTAAATGGAAATACGTTAGCATTCATAATTGAACTATGAATGCACCTATGAGGTTCTAGCATGACCTAAGACTGGGCTTGAATGTGATTCGGGGCCTAAAAAAGTGTTCGGGAGGTTTCAAGGTCAAAATCATACACTTGGAGAAAAATTATGAAAATGCCCCTGGGGCCCATGGGCCACCCATGTGGGCTGGGCCAGGCCCGACACTGTTTTGGGCCCAAAAGGCCCACTCAAGCACGGGACTGACCAAGTCCAGCACGGGACTTGGTCGGATAGACTAAAGTGACTCATGGGCAGGAGACTTATAAAATAGCTCTCCCGCGCGGGAGCCGTTGCCAAAGCTCGGAAACTGAGCTATCTTCTCGATTTTCGAGCCCCTCGTCCCACGGTTTCGCCCGAAAATCGAGACGATCATTCCTCACGTCTCCCATGACATGTTTACCAAAGAAAAAATGAGAATCACAAGCTCAAAATTCCTAGATCTCAAATCTAAACTAGAAATTTAACTAAAAAGCTAAATCTAACTTTGAGCTTAGATCTCTCCTAGACCGATGCATGAAAATGCGTGAAAACTTAGAAAAACATAGATCAAGGAGGGAATAGCATACTAGAATCTTACCTTGATCCTTCGTTCGGTTTGTCCGAATCGGCCAAAAGTCCAAAATTGCTCCAAGAGAGCAATTGAGAGAAAAGAGAAATGAGAGAAGGAAGTCCTGCACCAGGTCTACTCGGGCCCCGGGCTAGACTTTCTCTCCTCTTTTTAACCTCTTAAAATCTTGATCCTTAGCCCAATCCACCGACCAATTCACCAATGGACATCCAATCCATTGGCTATGGACTTAAAGAAGTCCACTTTAGTGTTTCCATGCATGGTCAATTGCCTCATCCTCCAACCCCGTTTTATCTTAAGCTTAACTTCTCTTCTTAATTAGACATATCCGGACAGACGTATTGTGGACTTAATACGCCGTCTAACAGTATTCTGTTTGTACGGAAAAGTCGCATTAGGTCCTGATTGTCAACTCTCCACTCTTTCTAAAAATTTTGTCCTCAAAATTAAATGAGGTAGCTTTGGGGAGATTCTGCTTCTATTCCAAGCCTTCCATTCATTTTCGAATAGTGTTCGCATCACTATTCGCTGTTGAAGTCCACCACGTTTTCGCTGCGCACTCTGATCATTCTCTTCTTAAGAGTGACTTCATCACCCTTCTACTCTTGAGTTTGAACCTCATCTTTTCATTAACATAGCCTACCCTTATCCAATTATGGGTTAGGCTTTATTCACTTCAGTTGTGGTAGTTGGATGTTTTTCCTTCACTTAAGCTGTGCTTACTCAATCTTCTCGCTTCGTACTTGTCTCATTGTCATGCCCCAACCCGCCCAGGCCGGCCACGTGGCAACCGCCGCGCTACCTCGAAGTAGGTGTCTACAGCCACACATCCGGGGCACCGCAAGGCTTGAAATAGATATCATTGCTGCAAAACAAAACTAAAGTTTTAATTAGAAATCATTTAATAAAACATTTAATTTATAAGCAACACTAATGGATTAATTTAAAAGAATACCTACGCAATGGAAAACTGCTAAGCCTAAGCCATCAACGTCCCCTAGTGAGCCTCCGTTCTATTTGCTGATCCCGTACGTGGATCTGCATCCATCCACATTGGATACAAGTGAGTGACAGAGGTTCAATGAATCTCCATCAGGGTTAGGGAAAATAGGGATAATCCAAAATATAACAAAAACAAAAATAAAATAAATAAGCTTGTTTTCAAAATCTCCTTTATAATTCTCCAAAGAAGAATTAGATTTAAAACCTTTAAAATAAATATATACTAAACGGGCTGGCATCTAATACACTGAAGGCACGACTGGCCGGTTGTATGTCTTACTGCACTGAGGGCTATCTCTTTTCTCTTTAAACACACTTTCACAATTTTTCTTTCTCTAGCCCGTTCCCTCGGTGGTGGCCAGTTGTGGTGGAACACAGCTCTGGAGCCCTGGCGAGTTTCCCTACACGCCTCTCCCAGGGTCTCGTCTCACTGTGCCCCTCGATAGGCGGTCCACAGCTGAGAATCAAGCATGCTTCTCCAACTCGGTCTACGTTCCCACATATATTGGAGCCCCAAGGAGCCACTCAATTACTCATCTCGCATCCCATCCATATATTTCTCATAAATATATATATATATTTAAAATATGTAAATACACACACAAGCCTTTATATTTCTTTAAAATCATCCCACCCTCTAAGTGGGTCTATCACAAAATAAAAATGTGTGAGGTGGATTACCCTTATCCCAAAACATTTGTAAGACCTTTAAAAACAATTTATCTTTTGAAAACATTTTGCCTTAGTGGCTAGGCACTGAAATCTAAGCCACTCACAGTATTGGGAGATTCGTATACTCTCAAGCTCTCTATGTAGCTCAACCTCTGGAGCATCGCCGCATTCGATTCAATCGGAGCCTTAATACACGAGAATACGTTCGCATTCATAATTAAATTTATGAATACACCTACGAGGCTCTAACATGACCTAAGATAATGTTTGGATGTGGTTTGGAAGGCTCAGAAGTGTTTCGAATCGATTTGGGGTCAATTAGGGTTTCGAGAGGTGAAATGACCATTTTGCCCTTGGAGGGCAAAACCGGCGCCAGTTCTCTTCGACCAAAAGGCCGTCGACTGACAAGCAAAAATAGGCACCGAATCTGCATAGATCCGGCGTCGGATCCGTTATGGGTTTCAAACCCGAGAATTCTTCAATTTTTCTCTTAGATCGAAATCCGATGCAATCGTCCACCAATTCAGCTACAATTTCAGATGCATACACCTTAATGCGTCCACAACACGTTTATCGAAAGAAAAATGAGAATCACAAGCTCAAAGTTCCTAGATCTCGATTTTAAACTAAAAAGCTAAACTAACTTTGAGCTTGGATCTTTCTTAAACCAATGCATGGAAATGTGTGCAAACTTAATATAACGTAGATCGAGGTGGTAGAATAACATATTAGAAACTCACCTTATTTTGCTGGTCGGTTTGTCTGGATCTGCCAATTGTCCAAAATGCCTCTGTCTGCCTCCAGAGAGAAAAAGAAAATAAAATAAAAGAAAAAGAAAGAAAAAGAAAAAGAAAAAGAAAAATGAGAAAAAGCTTCGGCTTTCCTCTATTTATAGAGGAGCTCGACATCGGGACTATTCGAGCACCGGGTCAAACTTTTTTCCCTTTTTCAACTTTTTTTCATTTACACCTGTTGGCTAAATCCTTTGATTTCTTGTGCCAACGGGGCCCATAATAAATTTCTAGGGACTTAATTAGAGGTCTTTTTGGCATTTACTAATTTCCATGCGTGGTTAATTACTTTATCTTCCAACACCGTCTTATCCTAATGTGAACTTCTCTTCTTAATTAGACACATCCGAACTGACGTATTATTCACTTAATACGCCGTTTTACACTGTTCCATTTGTACAAAAAATCGTATTAGGTCCGGGAGTGTCACTCATCCTCCAAGTCTCTCTTGACGAGACTACTTTCTTGTCCCTCTGAGGTTCCACACCTCTTACTCTTCTTAGGAGTTCTTTCTCATTTTGTTTGCCACTGCCTCTCACTTTGAGGCCACTCTCCGAAGCGTTCCTTGTCGTTTCGTGGTCTTGTACTTATCTTTGTAACCAAGCTATTGGGAAAGACCTTAGCTTAACTCCATTGCCTTCGCAGTGAGGATACGGTGAGTTAATTGTCTTCCCCCTACCTAGGTTTTGTGTCTCCGTTTCATTCCTTACTTCCATTCTCTCTTTTTCTGATCTTCTTCATTTCAAAACTCGTGGCGTATGAGTCGAGCTCCTGTGTATACTGGCCCACACTTGGACACATCATAACAGAGGAATTAGAGATTATGCCCTCTTGGTTTTCACAATCTGACTCACTCTCTGACCGCTCATCACAATCACACATAGGGCCCTTGGCCCATCACATCACATATAGGGCCCATGGCCCATCTCATCTCTCATCCTCTCTAGGATGGAGAACTCTGGGAGGCCTCATGCTCTCTCCAATCACACACTGGGTCGGTCCTCTTGAGTGGTCCACAGAGATCCTCAAGATCTCGATCTCTGATCCTTCCTCTTATGGGATGCCTCACATGGCTCCCAAGTCATCCATACTTGAGCCTCAACTTCATACCCATCCATGCCATTTCTCTAGTCTCTTAGGCTTTCTTTCGTCTTTCACTCCCTTGGAGGGCTCACTTCAGAGGGTATTACGTGCTTCTCTTCCTTACGACCTCTGTGCTTCACATTAGCTATATTGCTAATGGTTGATTTCTTTTCCTCCTTTCATCAACAGTATTGTCTAGGGTTTTCCTTATCCCCATCTTTTTCTTTTCTCTCCTTTCACTCACCCACAGTCCATTGTGGGGTCCACATTCTTTTGCCTTCTCGTCAACGCAGAATAGCGTAACTTACGTACGTCACTCTCATGACGTATTCTTTGTAGCTTCTTTATCTTCGTATTTCTTTCTTGAGGTTTCCCCTCCTTTCACTTAACTTGACCTTCTTTCCGGTCCATTGCCATCTTTAGGCATCACTTGCAGCTCTTGTCATCTCTATACCTTTTTCCTTATGGTTATCTCTATATCCTTTCACTTCTTCATACTCCCTAACCTTAATTTACGTGATCTTTCACTTCTTTATCCAAGGTTTCTTTTACCTTGACTTCATTCTCTCTTTTTTTTTTGCTTTCTTCATCATCCTTATTCTTATTTCTCTTTTCTTCTAATACCTTTACTCTTCTTGGGTTTTATAATTTCCTTTCTACTCCTCATACTGGCTATACTCATAAAAGTTCATGAGCTTAATCAATTCCTTTCCTTATCCCCGTACTCTTTCTATTAAGTACTCGGGGTTCTTTCTTGTCATCATCTATGTCTCAGCTCCCTCATCTCTTGCTTTTCCCCTATGGGTTTCTTTTTATTTCAGCCATCTTCGCCTCTTAATTCCTTGATATCTCTTCTTTGTCTTTCAATACCTTGGTTTATTTATCGTGGACAACACCTTTCTCTATCCTTCATTGCCTCACAATCTTGTCTGTGCCAAGCTAACTCCATTTTAGCTTGGTTTAACTCCATCTCCCACACCTTTTCTTTACTTATTATTCTTCGGGGAAGTTATCCTCAAAGTTAGCTTACTCCCATCCTTCAAAAATTCAATTATCTTTCATATTCCTCAACTTTTTACTCTTAATTCCTTTTATTCCACTCTTTTGCCATGCCTTGACCCTTTGTCTTCTCTAGTTCCAACCAATATTCTGGTTCATACTTAATCACTTTTTTTGTCTTCTTTAATTTCAATCATCACCTTATTCATTCTTTGTTTTATCCTCAGTCTATCTTCGACTCTTACTTAGGTTGATTCACTTTCCTTATTATTTGGGTTTGTAATTTCCTTATAGTCTCCATCATCATCATTATTCTCGTTATCATCATCCTTTCGCCTTGTTTACTTCATCATGCTTTAATATCCTTATTCTTTTATGTACCTTCTTCCTCTTCCTTCCTTTCTTTAACTATATCTTCATTCCTTTCTTTACTTGTATAATCCCCATTCACTCGTTTCCTACGAGTACTTCTTCTCTTATATTTTCTCCAATTTTTTTTGTTTCTTTCTATCCAATCTCCTACTCTCTTCTTCATAACCTTAATTATCAGGGCTTTCCCTTCCTTTATTTTCACCAATTCACACTTTTAACCCTTCTATTCTCTTCTTCCATAATCAAATAGTCGGGGGTTTTCATTTCTTTTTACCAATTTATACTCTTAACCCATCTTCTATGTAGTTCCAGCCTCCAATAATCCTTGTTTATTCATTCTCTTCATCAACTTATTTGTTTTCTGATGTAGTGCCTTGTCTTGACTCACATTTAGGGTTCATTATGCTCCACTTTCTTTAGCTAACATTAGTTTCTAAGTCTTTTACATACTTTCTTTCACTAGATCTTTCTTAATCCCCTTTCTAGGCTTATTTTAAAACTCCTTTTTATTCTCTTTCTTTAATCTATCCCTAGGTTATCTACCTAGGTTTTGTCTCAAAACCTAATTTTCTAATCTTATTCTTTTACTTATCCTAGTCAGTCATTTGGAGTTATTAACCTATGATTCATTATGAAATTATTGCTAATTAAGGTTAAAATTTTTTAGTGATAGGTTATCCTTTCCTTTTTTTAAGGCTCTACTCCTAGTTAACCTATTCTTAGTTCATCAACTGAACTAAGTTTATCTGTCTTCTAGGTCTTATTTATCTCCTATTAGCCTAAAATTTTCATTACCTAGAGTTTCATGCTTTCTTCCTTCTTTAAGAAAGCTTCTATACTACATCACGACATCTCTTATCCTTTGTTTAAGGGTTTGCATTTCTATTCTTTTCCATTTCTCATTCTTCTTTTTCACCAGTTCCTTCTAGTGATGTCCTTTCAGTTCTGAAGAATATTCTCTTCGTGCTCTCCCTTCGCATGTATGCAGGCATTTCTATCATTGCCATGCATTTTACTCTCTCCACTTACTTACTTCCCATTGACTTTGTTAAAGTCGTTTCTTATTATCCCCTAGAGGTCTTCTCCTTCTTGCTCTCAATAACAATCAATGATAAAGGGTTCATCACCTTTAATCCCCTTAGGAGTGAAAGTTTTTAGCCTATGTTTGCCCTTATTCCATTTCCTCCAACTTCATTTCCTTTCTCTTCTTTCTCCAATATCCTTTCTTAACATTGGTATCCAATGGTCAGGCAAGTAGTAACGGACGTACTACTTGTTGACCACTTGTATGTGATCTCTTTCATTCTTTCCTCATTCTTCATTTTTTCATCATTGGTTTATTCCTCCTCATTGTTTCCCAATAATGGCTTCTCTCTTAATCTCTTCCCTTATTATCCTTGTGCCATCCTCGAGTCCTTTAGGGTTTTCTCTTATCAATCCTTTTCACATCCTCAAGTGATTCTTCCTTATCTCACCTCTCATGATCTTGGGCTCACTCGATCTCTTCCAACTTCCTTGAATGCCTCTCCTCAATTGACTCTAGGTGGGCTCTCTTTTGTCTACCAATACCTCTTTTCTTTTACCACTTACACCCTACGGTGTAAGAACAAGAGAAGTCAGCTAGCCTTTGTTGCAACTCCTCTCACCTCCTGCCCACTCTAAGAAGCATTCTCAAGGCAACTATGGGTTCATACCACCAGACTTGCCAACCTATGGGCTCATCCCACCAGGCTCACCACAGTGTTGGGTCAGGCGCAACTACTTCACACGTTACCCCAAGGCTTAATCGTTCGACTACCAGTGCACTGCAGCACTCCTTAAACCCTAGCCGCCACAGGTTTTATTGCTTTACGTGGGCTCCTCCTTGATCCTTCATCCGTTTGCTCGAATGCTCATCTCACATCCTGAGGTTTTTGGTCAACTACGTCCTTTTTGATCGACTCATTCGATTTCTTCAATCCTAACCCAACTCTCTCTCCTAGGCTACACACTAATGGTGTAGAGAGCGAGAGAAGCAGGGTTAGCGTTCACGTACGTTAGGCCAAGATGGGTGTTGGCTCTTTGTCTTGTTCTAGCCATTTCACTTCTTCTCAGCTCTTACACGTCACTCATGTAAAGAATGGGGGAAACCGTATCTAATTTAAGTTTTAGATTCGCTGCTTTACGAGCGAGTCTCGATGCTTGAGGTAGTGTGCATCGAACCAATTGTCTTCACTGGCAAACCTCTAATTAGGCAATCTTAAAGGGTGGACGAGATATCGTCTATCTCGTCATCTCAAGGGAAATACCATCCCTTGAATAGTTCAGCTGTCGTGTAGGAAAAGCATCATAAGTTGAAGAATTAGTTTTGAAAACTTTCTTGGAAAACGTGCTTACTTTCACGAATCTCGAGAAGAAGGTGGTCGTGATGTTTTCTCACTTAAAAAACACACTCGAGAATTCTATTTCGTGGCTTGCTGTTAAAAAAGGTATTCTAAGAGTATGTTTAGATGTTTGCGACGCTTTCGAGTAGCTGCATACTCGAACTCTTGAATTTTTAAACCTAACTAATCCACTGGCTTCTAAAACGTTTAAAAACATTTTGAAAATACTTTATAGCTTTTGAAAATAGTTAGAATCAATTAAATGCTCTGATACCACTAAAGTTGTCACACCTCAACCTGCCTAGGTTGGCCACGTGGCAATCGCCGTACTGCCTCGAAGTACGTGCCGGTCGCTCTCGCACCCGAAGCACTGCAAGGCAAAGAAATGGATATCATCGCTGCAAAACAACTAAGACTTTAATTAAAATTCATTTAATAAGATAATTAAATTTATTACTAATGTAATACCGAAAATTTTGGTATTAATTTGAACTTTTGTTCAACTTGAAAATTTAAGTGGTTGAAGTCAATTTTTGATCAAGTTTAGAGATATTGAAGTGTAATGAGTTAATATGAAGAATTGTGATGAAGTATGGAAATTCAAACTCCATATGGGAGTCTTAAAGAATAACTATTACCGTATTGAGAAATTGGAGATTTAGCTTAATCATTATATAAGTGACCTTGGCAGTTGTTAAGTGTTAAAGAAAATTGAGGTTAAATGAAAGAGATGATTTAATATGAAATTATGGTTTGATGATCAGAAGGAGTTAATGGAGATATTAAGACGATCCATAAATTAATTTGGAGTCACAATATTAATTGCTTTATAAATTGAAGATTTAATATAAATAAAGACTTAAGTGAAATTGGGTGTCATTTGGAATTATGAAAATTATGGTAAATTGGAGAAAATGGCTAGATTGAAGATAAATGTGCTTTAGGGGACAAAGTGGACATTTGAAAGGATAAGTGAAGGGCAAAATTGGAAACCCAATGTATAAAAATGGAAGAAGAGGATTTCACCTCATTCATTTTTTTTTCTTTTCTTTCTTCTTCCTCTTCCTCCTCTTCTTTACCCTCCCAAAGTTGTGAGTAGATAGTGACTTGATATTTTAAATGATAATGATTATGTTTTCAAATATAGATCTTGAAAAGAGATTTGAAAACCATGTTTTGAGTATGGATGTTTGGTAATTGCTTGTTAAGCATGTTTGGTGAAAATGTGACCTGAATAATTGTATATGCCATGTTTTACTTGTGATACATTTGTTATCAACCATATGGCTTGGAAATGGTTTTATGAACTATGGCATGTACTTAGATTTTTATTGGTGAGATTGTTGTGCATGAGCACATAGGGGAATTGAATTTCCAAACTCAACCATGGTTGCCAATCTATGGTCCATTGAGGAGAATGGCATAGATTGTGGTATGTTTTATTATGTTGATTATTGTCATGTAGAGTTGATGGGAGAGGGTGGCTCTTATGACATGTATACTTGTTGTTGGACTCTCTTTGCCTCACCACATTGAGTTGTCCAAGGCCAACACCAAGGAAGGGGAAAACTTTGGTTTTATTATGATCTGTGATGTGCCAAAACCCCTTGGTGGTTTCCTTCTCTACCTCGGCCAAGGTTAGGAGATTGGAAATGTGTATTTGGCTAGAACCCATGCTTTGTGGAAAAATCGAGTCTATTTTTGTGATATTGATATCTATGATATTGTTTTGCTTTCCAAGCATGTTTTCAACCATAGAATGGATAGATTTCATCAAAAAGCTTAAGTTGTTGGCTTGGTTCAGAAACCATACTATTAAACTTTGATTTGAACGTAAGCATGCTTTGATATTCATGTTTTATAGCCGTATGATTTATACGTTTCAATATCAAATGTTTACCATGACTGTTTTCTAAAGATACTTGTGAAATTACCTCCATACTCCTACAAAGTGTGTAGATCTTTATAAACTGTCACTATAACTCATTGAGTACATATTAGTACTCACCACTCGTTTTTGTCTACATACTTTGCAGTACCTTAGTTCGGTGGTGTCTTCATGCCTCAAAGTGTCCGTGGTGGGTTCAGATGTTTTGTGTGGTGCCTCTCTCAGAGACGGCCCGTGTACTTGAGCTTGGGCTCATGATTGGTAAGGGATTCTATTGGAGAAAGAAAAGATAAAGGAGACTAGTTTTTTTCAAATTTTCGGTTATTGTAATACTTCGATTTATCTTTTAAAAGTTATAGATTTACGAAACGGATTTCCAACTTGCTTTGTATTTCAAACTTGATAAATTTAGGGTCATTGAAACCAAATTTGTATAATTGACCTAATTTTGACTTTTGGTTGACTTTGGTCAACCCTTAAAAAAAAGGTTAAATTTTATTGAAACTTAATTTGTAATTATTTTACCTAACAAATTGAGTCTCCAATTTACTTTAAAGATGTTTTTGAATTGAAATCATCTAATGCCTTGCGTGGTGTCGAAGTGCGAGGCTGCAGACTCGTATTTCGGTGCAACGCGGAGGTTGTCACATGCTCAACTTCTGGGTCAGGGCGTGACAACTAATACTAGTGGACTAATTTAGAGAATACCTACACAGCGGAAACTACTAAACCTAAGCCACCGACGTCTCCTAGTGAGCCTCCATTCTATCCGCCGTTTAGTAGTTTCCGCTGTGTAGGTATTCACATGGCTCCCAAATTCATCACATTTGAGCCTTGACCTCATACCCATTCATATCATTTTTCCTGCCTCTTTGGCATTCCTTAAATTTTATTTTCTTGAGGTATCCAATTCAGGAGGTGTCGCGTGTTTCTCTTCTTTTCATCTTTTTTCTTTCACATTAGCTTTCTTGTTAATGGTCGATCTCTTTTCCTCCTTTCATCAACAGTATTTTCTGGGGTTTCCTTATCCCCATCTCTTTCCATTTATTCCTTTCCATCCACCCATGTCCCTTGTGGGGTCCACATTTTTCTTGCCTTCTCGTCACTACGAGACTAGGCCAAACACGCATGTCAAACCCGTGCGGTATCCTTAATAGCTTCTTTCTCTCTTGAGGTTTCATCTCTTTCTCTTAACTTGATCTTTTCTTTGGTCTATTGCCATTCTTTGGCATCCTCTGAACTCTCATTAACTCCTTACCCTTTTCCTTAGGGTCATCTCCATGTCATTTCTCTTCTTCACATTTCTTTTACCTTAATTTACGTGATCTTCCACTTCTTATCCAGGGTTTCCTTTGCCTTGACTTCATTCCTCCCTCTTTACTTTCTTCTCTGACCTTCTTTATCACTCTCATTCTTATTCCGCTTTTCTTCTAACACCTTTGATTCTCTTGGGTGCTAGAATTTCCTTTCTGCTGCTCATACTGGCTGTGCTCATAAAAGTTCATGAGCCTGATCGATTCCTTTCCTTATTCCCGTACTCCTTCCCTTGAGTACTCGGGGTTCTCTCTTATTATCCTTTTTCTGTCTTAGTTCCCTTATCTCTGGCTTCACCAATATGGGTTTCTTTTCTCTTAGCCATCTTCGGCTCTTAATTCCTTGATATTTCTTCTTTGTCTTTCGATGTCATGGTTCATTTATCGTGGGCAACATCTTTCTCTATCCTCCATTACCTCACTATCTTGCCCACGCCAAGCTAACTCCATTTTAGCTTGGTTTGGCTTCATCTCCCACATCCTTTCTTCACTTATCATTCTACGGGGAGTTTATCCTCAAAGTTAGCTTACTCCCCTCCTTCTAAAAGATTTAACTTATTTTTCTTTACATTCCTTGACTCCTTACTCTTAATTCCTTCTATTCCACTCTTTTACCATGCTTTCACCTTTTTGTCTTCTCCAGTTTCAATCATCATCTATTCATCCTTGTGCTATCCTTATCCTCTTCTTTGACTCTTACTTAGGTCGATCCACTATCCTTATCAATTAGTTTATAATCTTCTTATAATTCCCTTTATCATCCTTATTCTCATCCTTCGTTCACTCTTGTTTGTATTACCATACCTTGGTATCCTCACTTCTTATTTCTCTTTTCTTCTCTTTCGTTTACCCCTCATTGATATCATCCTTACCCATCATCCATTAAGGTACCATCATCTCCATTTACTTGTTTCCTACGCGTGCTCATTCTCTTATGTTTACTCCAATTTTTCTTTCTATCCAACCTCTTTATCTTTTCTTTTATTATCTAACTAATCAGGGGGTTTTCCCTTCCTTTCACCAATTTGTTTCCTTGACCCCCTTTTTGCTCTTTAGTTCTGGCCTCCACTCATCCTTGTTTATTCTTTCTTTTCCTTGATTTATTCGTTTTATGATGTAGTGCCTTGACTTGACTCGGGTTCGGGGTTCATTATGCTCGACTTTCTTTAACTAACATCCGTTTCTAAGTCTTTTATTCACTTCTTTCCCTAGATCTTTCTTAGTCCTCTTTCTAAGTTTTTTTTATTCTCCTTTTTATACTTTTCTTTAATCTATCTCTAAATTACCTATCTAGGTTTTGTCTTTAACCCTAGTTTCTTAGTCTTATTCTTATACTAATCATGGTCAGTCATTTGGAGTTATTAACCTATGTTTCATTATGACGTTACTGCCAATTAAAGTTAAAGTTTTCTAGTGATGTGTTATGCTTTTCTTCTTTTAAGGCTCTATTCCTAGTTGACCAAAACTTAGTTCATCAACTGAACTAAGTCTCTCTTTCTTTTAGGCCTTGTTCTTCTTTTATTAGCCTAGGATCTCCTTTTGCCTAGGGTTTTTCATGTTTTCTTTCTTCATTAAGAAAGCCTCCGTACTACATCACAACATTTCTTTATCCTTTGTTTAAGGGTTCGCTTTCTTCTCCTTTCCTCTTCTTCTTTCTCACCAGTTCCATCTGATGATGACTTCACAATATCGAAGGAAATTCCCTTCGTGCCTTCCATTAGCACGACTGCAGACATTCCCTTCATTGCCGTGCATTACACTCTTTCTTCGCTTGCTTTCTTCCCATTCACTTGTCGTTATCATTTCGCACTATCTTTTGGAAGTCTCCTCATTCTTACTCTCATTATCAACCAATGGTAAAAGGGTACACCACCTTTAATTTCCTTAGGAGTGGAGATTTACAACTTATCTTTATCCTTATTTCATTTCCTTCATCTTCATTTCCTTTCTCTTTTGTCCATTATCCTTCTTAACATTGGTATCCAATGGTCAAACAAGTAGTAACGGATGTACTACTCGTTGACCACTTGGATGTGATCTCTTTTCATTCTCTCCTCATTCTTCATTTTATTATCCTTGCCTTATTCCTCTTTATCGTTTCCCAAGAATGGCTTTTGTCTTGTTCCTTTTCCCTTGCTCTTCCTTTTTGCCATCTTTGAATCCTTTAGGGTTTTCTTTTATCCATCCTTTCACTTCCTCAAGTGATCTTTCCACATATCACCTTTTGGGGTCTTGGCTCACCCTCTCTTTTCCAATTTCCTTGGATGCTTCTCCTCGATTGGTCTCAGACGAACTCTCACTTCCGTCCACCTATACCCCCTTTCTTTCACCACTTACACACCACTGTGTAAGAATAAATGAAGTTAGCTAGCCCTTGCTGCTACTTCTCTCACTTTATGCTCACTTCTCGAAACATCATCTAAGCAATCTGTGGGCTTATCCCTCCAGACTTGCCAACCTGTGGGCTCTTCCGCAATCGCTTCTCTTCATCTTCATTTGATGCTTTGTGAAGTCCTCCTCGATCCTTCATCTGATTGCTCGGATGCTTCATCTCATGTCCTGAGGTTTTTTGGTCAATCACATTTTCCGTGACTGACTCCTTCGTTTTCTTCATTCTAACCTAACTCTCTCTCCTAGGCTACACACCAGTGGTGTAGAAAATGAGAGAAGTGAAGTTAGCGTTCACGCACGTTATGCCTACCTTGGCCTCGTTCTAGCCGCTTCATTTCCTCCCAAGTCTTACATGTCACTAGTGTAAAGAATTGGGGCAACGCATCTAGTTTACGCTTGACACTCACTGCTTTACTAGCGAGTCTCGATGTTCACAACTTCAAAGATTGAACATCGAAGGTTGTGGGCATCGAACCAGTTTCCACTGATAAGCCTCTAACTAGGCTTCGTTGAAAGACTGGACGAGACATCATCTATCTCGTCATCTCAAGGGAAATACAGTCCCTTGCACAATTGGCTATCGAGTAGAAGGAACATTAAAAGTTGACATTTTGGGTTTGGGGAGTATCTTAGATGGCGTGCCTTGCTTGCACGAATCTCGAGGAAGAAGGTGGTCGTGATGTCTTCTCACTCAAGACCACACTCGAGAACTCTATATGGTGGCTTGCTGCTAAAGAAGGTATTCTAAGAGTAGGTATGATCATTTATGACGCTTTCGAGCAACTACATACTCGAACACTAGAATTCTAAACCTATTTAATCCACTGGCTTCAAACATGTTTGAAAACATTTGAAAACGTTTGAAAACATTTTGAAAATACTTTATAGGTTTTGAAAACTATCAAAATCTTTTAAATGCTCTGATACCAATCAAATTGTCACGCCCCTACCCGCCCTGGGTTGGCCACGTGGCAACCGTCGTGCTACTTCGAAGTACGTGTCTGCAGCCACGCATTTGAGGCACCGCAAGACATTGAAATGGATATCATCGCTGCAAAACAACTAAAATTTTAATTAAAAATCTTTTAATAAAATAATAAACTTTAAAGTAGTACCAGTGAATTAATTTAAAGAGATACCTACGTAACGGAAACTACTAAGCCTAAGCCACCAACGCCTCCTAGTAAGCCTCTATTCTATTTGCTGTCTCCGTACGCGAAGCTGCATCCATCCACATTGGATACAGGTGAGTGACAGAGGTTCAATGAATCTCCATCAGGGTAATCGAAAATATAATCAAATAAAATAATTAAAGTAAATAAAATAAATTTTGTTTTCAAAACTTCTTTTGAAATTCTCCCAAGGAGAATTAAATTTAAAACCTTTAAAATAATTAAATACTCATGGGCTGGCACCTAATACATTGAAGGCACGACTGGCCGATCGTATGCCTTACTACACCGAGGGCTATTTCTTTTCTCTTCATATTCATTTTCTCTTTATCTCATACACTAGCCCGTTCCCTCAATGGTGCCTCACTGTGGTGGAACACAGTGAACTGGAGCTCTGGCGAGTTTCCCTACGCGCCTCTCCCAACCAGGCTCGACTCACCGTGCCCCTTGATAGGCGGTCCACGGCTGAGTGTCATGCATGCTCTCAAACTCGGTCCACGCTCTCGCAATTGGAGCCCCGAGGAATCCCACTCAATCACTCCTCTTCCAGGGGCATCGTACCCCAATAACCATAATAACAATAATAATAATATTTCTTTATAAATATTAAAAACATTTAAACACACACAAGCTTTTATATTTTAAAAATCATCCCACCCCCTAAGTGGGCGTATCACAAAATAAAAAGTGTGTGTCGTGGATTACCCTTATCCCAAAACAGTTGTAAAACCTTTTTAAAACAATTTATATTTTTAAAACATTTTACCCTAGTGGCTAAACACTGAAATCTAAGCCACTCACAATATTGGGAGAATCGTATACTCCCAAGCGCTCCATGTCGCTCAACCTCCGGAGTATCGCCGCACTCGATTCAACCGGAGTCCTAGTACACGGAAATATACGTTAGCATTCATAATTAAATTTATAAATGCACCTACGAGGCTCTAATATGACCTAAGATGATGTTTGGATGGGGTTTGGAAGACTCGGAAGTGTTTTGAATTGATTTGGGGTCAACTAGGGTTTCGGGAGGTAAAAATGACCATTTTGCCCCTAAAGGGCAAGAACTGCGCTGGATCTAGAGTGAACCGGCGTCGGTACTCTTCGACCCAAAGGTCGGCTGCCGACAAGCAGAAACGGCGCCAGTTCACTCCAATTCCGGCGCTGGTTCTGTTCTGGGTTTCCAACCCGAGAACCCTTCAATTTTTCTCTAAATTCGAAAACCGATGCAATCGTCTACCAATTTAGCTACAATTTCATATGCATGTACCTTAATGCATCCACGACACGTTTACCGAGAGAAAAACGAGAATCACAAGCTCAAAGTTCCTAGATCTCGAATCTAAACTTAAAATTTAACTAAAAGCTGAACCTAACTTTGAACTTGGATCTCTCCTAAACCGATACATGGAAAAGCGTGCAAACTTAGAAAAACGTAGATCGAGGAGTTAAGAACAACTCACCAAGATCTCGCCTCGAACTTGAGGTCGGTTTGTCCGGATCCGCCAATTGTCCAAAATGCCTCCGTTTGGCTCCAGAGAGAAAAAGAAAAGAAAATGAAAGAAAAGAAAAAAGAGAAATGAAGAAAAGCTTCGGCTCACCCCTATTTATAGAGGAGCCCAACACCGGGTCTACTCGGGCCCCGAGACAAACTTTTCCCCTTTTTCAACTTTCTTTCATTTTCACCCATGGGCTAAATCCTTTACTTTCTTGTGCCAATGGGGCCCATAATAAATTTCTAGGGACTTATTTGGAGGTCTTTTTGGCATTTACTAATTTCCATGCACAGTTAGTTACTTTATCTTCAGACTCCGTCTTATCCTAATTTTAACTTCTCTTCTGACTTGACACAGCCGGACCGACTTATTATTCAATTATTACGTCATCTTACACTATTTCGTTCGTACGAAAAGGTCGTGCTAGGTCCAGGTGTGTCAGATCTGGAGCCCTGGCGAGCTTCCCTATGCTTCTCTCCCAGGGTCCCGTCTTACTGTGCCCCTCGATAGGAGGTCCACGGCTGAGCCTTATGCATGTTCTCAAACTTGGTCCACACTCCCGCATATATTGGAGCACGGAGGAGCCCTCTCAATCACTCATCTCCTTGGGGTATCGTACCCTCAATAATCATAATAATAATATTTCATATATATATATATATGTATAAAACATATACATTTAAAACATATAAACACCCACACATAGGTCTTTATACTTCCTTTAAAAACATCCCACTCTCGAAATGGGTATATCAACATGCACATTTGTGTGTGTGGATTTCCTGATTCCCAAAACCTTTGAAAACATTACGTTTTTTTCAAAACCTTTTAGAAAACCTTTATGCCCAATGGCTAAACAAAGAAGTCTAGACCACTCACAGTGTTGGGAGATTCGTATACTCCCAACCGCTCCATGTAGTTTAACCTCCGGAGCACCGCCGCACTCGATTCAGCAGGAGCCCTAGTACACGGGAATACATTAGGATTCATAATTGAACTATGAATGCACCTATGAGGCTCTAGCATGACCTAAGACTGGGCTTGAATGTGATTTGGGGCTTAGAAAAGTGTCCGGGAGGTTTCAGGGTCAAAATCGGACATTTGGGGAAAAATTATGAAAATGCCATTGGGGCCCATGGGCTGCCCATGTGGGCTGGGCCTGACTCGACACTGTTTTGGGCCCAAAAGGCCCACTCTCACGTGGGACTGACCAAGTCCCGCTTGACTTGGTCGGATGGCCTATTTGGCCATCCAAAGTGACTCCTGCACGGGAGACTTAGAAAATAGCTCTCCAGTGTGGAAGTCGTTGCCAAAGCTCGGGAACCGAGCTATCTTCTAGGTTTTCTAGGCCTTCGTCCCACGATTTCACTTGAAAATCGAGACGATCATTCCTCACATCTCCCACGACACGTTTATCAAAGCAAAAATGAGAATCACAAGCTCAAAGTTCCTAGATCTCAAATCTAAACTAGAAATTTAACTAAAAAGCTAAACCTAACTTTGAGTTTAGATCTCTCCTAGAACGATGCAAGGAAATGCATGAAAACTTAGAAAAACATAGATCAAGGCGTTAAGAATAGCATACTAGAATCTTACCTTGATCCTTAGGTCGGTTTGTCCGGATCGGCCAAAAGTCCAAAATTGTTTCAAAAGAGCAGTTAAGAGAAAAGAGAAATGAGAGAAGAGAGAAAGAGAGAAAATGAGGAGGAAAGGCTCGGCCTCCCCCTATTTATAGGGGAGTCCAGCATCGGGTCTACTTGGACCTCGGGCCAGACTTTCTCTCCTCTTTTTAACCTCTCAAAATCTTGATCATTGGCTCAATCCACCGACCAATTCAGCAATAGACATCCAATCCATTGGCTATGGACTTAAAGAAGTCCACTTTAGTGTTTCCATGCATGGTCAATTGCCGCATCCTCCAAGCCCGTCTTATCTTAAGCTTAACTTCTCTTCTTAATTAGACACATCCGGACCGACGTATTGTGGACTTAATACGCCGTCTAACACTATTCCGTTTGTAGGAAAAATCGCATTAGGTCCGAGTGTGTCAAAAATCCTTTTACTATTATTTATTATCAATTTAATTATAATCAAATGCCTGCCAAAGCCAATTTTAAACTATTATATTAGATAAACAAAGATGGAGGGGGGCGCTGGTTTGGAAGTCACCTTAGTCCTTACTTTTCCTTGACTATGACAACCAAAGCACTGAGATGGACATCCACTCCTTATTGTGGGGTTCCATAATGGTAAAACCAAACAACTAAGGCGATATAGGCTCCGTTTGGTAGAGTGGTGAGATTGGTTTCGATGATATTAAAATGAAAAGATTAGTTCTTGTAATGACGAGATTAAAATTATAGCAGTAAAAGTAAAAATAAAACCAGCAGTGAAAAATATGTGTTTGGTAAAACAATGATGATGGTGAGATGAGAATGAGAAATGACCAAAAGGTATTAATGAACAAAAAAACTAACAAAGAGTAAGAGTAAAAAGAAAAAAAAATATTTTTTTTGGTAAATTTTAACCCCACTGTGGGGTGAAATCCCATTAGTGCTCAAAGCACCAGTGGGATGAACGGCGTTTTGGGGTTGCCATGTAGGCAGCCCCAAACGTGCTGCAACAAGGCTTAAGCCCTAGTTGCCCATTTCAGCGCCTTTAACCCCTCAAATGTATTGAAACGGGCTACGAAACGGGCCTACAGTCAAGTCATATCAGCGAGAAGTGCCCTTCAGCAGCAAAGATATATATGCTCCAAGTTCATCCGAGGTTGACCCATTTGGGTGGAGACCAAAATCTGGTTCACCACAAACTGAAACTGATCCAAGCAAACCCAAGTCTGCAGCACAAAAGATACTTTCATGAAATACTTGACCAATTCTATTTGATTCTTTTGCAGTTATTAACCTTCTAATCAAGTGAACTGCACAAATTCCATATTCCACAAGGCATCCTTTTGCAGCATAGTCCAAACACATTATTATCACTTCTTTCCCTCAACAAACAGTCAATATACATAGGAGACATTAATTCCCATAATCAGTGGATTTCAAATGCAGTAATGTCACAAGCTGATGCTCTAAGCAACAGTTGGTTTAACAAGATTCCTTATCCTTTATGGATTAGATATAAAACAATTAGTCTCTAGTTCAAATTAAATCAGGGAAAACATAGAGGAAAACAATATTGGAAACGTCAATTGTACAATAAGGATACTAACATGAGTCTCGTTGTTACTATTTTCTATGCTAGGCATCAGCATACTAAGTCTGCAAGAGGTAAGGCGGCAATCAATTTAATTTGCAGCCTTCGAGGAATTTACCGATGTATTATAACCGTATGAATACAGTTAGGCCATCCAATTGCCAGTTCAATTTGGCTTGTCAGATCTTGAAATTGAAAGGTCGTGAACTTTTCTAGTAGTTTTACGTTTAATTAAAGGCTGCAGTTCATGTGTATACAAGACAGAAGACTGGGGTCTAGAAAAATAACAAAATAAACCAGAGACACATGCAGCTAGGTTGAAATCACTATTAACTTCATCTTTGGTCAAAGGCTCAGAGAACACAAGTCAGATGACTCAATCACAATTATTTTGTAAAAAGAGATTGTAATTTATTTTGGATTCAAGCATGTAGGTCTACAACTTGTATTGGTGAGTAAAAATTAAAATGAAGCTGATCAGCTTCAGGAACACGTGAAATCTCTCAGATCTTGATTTGTTTGTGATGAACTCGATTAATGCTCATTATAGTACGATCATGAAATCTTTATTTTTTTGTGTACTATATAATGAAATCTCTCATTATAGTGAGAAATTATTAGGTAAGCTGGGCCTAATAATTTCTCCATTATAGTACAATCATTAAATCAAATACTCGGGTGCATGTTAGAATCTCATTTAATTACTTTCTTTATTTTTAATTATTTTCAATTAAAAGGGGCTCCAAAAACAGCAAATTTAATGCTAACTAGCAATTTTGACTTGTACTAACGCGATGAGATTACGTAAAATTATAATATATTATACTTTTTATTTGTTAGAGTATATATGAAAAAATTAGATTAGACTTGTACTAATGTCATGGATTATATAAATACTATAGATTTATATGAAATTGTAATAAATTCTTTATTATATTTGTTATAATATATATTTTTAACAATATTATTATAGAGAAAGAAGACTACATGATCAATACAATAGTAACAAATCAATTGAAATAGTCTGTTAATGTATTTCTTAAAAAACAAAAAAGTAGTATCTTAATGCCTATTTCTCTTTTTTTTTTTTAAATTTTAAATCATGCATATTTCCTTTTTTTTTTAAAAGATTGTATAATCTATCTTTTGAATAAAGACAGTATAATCTTAATGGAATGTTTAATTTATGTGTATTTCTTTTTTTTAAATAGTACTAGTCTTAATGGGTTTTTTTTATAAGTATTAAATTTTTTTTACAGAATTTAAATGGAATTTCTAATGGTGTTAACTTTAATATATTTAATTAATAGATATTAAAAAAATAAATTAACACCCCAATTTTAAAAATATAGGCAAATGCTAACCGGTGTATGAGTGCACTCGTTAAGCATATCAAAAAGGAGCATTTAATACTCTTTTTTTTGTTAGTTGTGGAATTCTATGAAAAGTTTGTTGAGTATAGTTAATCAAATCCTAGTATTGTCCTTTATTAATTTTTATCCATTTTCCTTTCAAAATATAGACATAAAAAATTTTGATACTTTATTTTTAATTTTTATTTTTAAACCATTTATAAGTAAAATAAATTTTAGCCCCATATTAAATTTTTTTATTTTAAAGGTAAGTTTTTAAATTTAAAATCTATTGTGGTAGGGTTTTAGAAAAAAGTTTAAATACTTTTGATAAAGTTTAGCACCAATTTTTATAAAAAATCATTTTAAGGGTAAGTTTTAAAATTTAAAACATCCATTTTGGAAGGATTTTGGAAATAAATTTAAAATAATTTATTAAAACATAATATAAAAATATTTAAGAGTAAATATTATAATTTTATAAAAAATAAATTATAAGGGTATTATTATCCAAGAATATTAATCTTGAATAACTTTTTGAATGAATCCCACTTCATTATTGGAGCACAAAACACAAAAAGAGGAAAAAGTAAACTTTTTCCATCGAAATGGAGGCTTAACGAATGTAGGGGTGTACTCGTTAACTGGACAAAAAAATATATACTCTTAATGACTAGTTTTTAATTTTAAATAATGGATATTTCTATTTTTTTAAGGATTATATAATCTAGTTTTGAATAAAGATAGTTTAGACACTATATTTTTACTTTATTATTTCATTTTATATTTATTCTTATTTTTTATATATTTATATTTTTATTATTCTTATTTTTAATTCTATTATCAATTCTGTTTACATTTTTTACTCTTTATTGGGTCCTGAATGCTTAAGGTTTGCTTGGTTAAATTTTGGACTACTTATCAATTGGAATTAAGGGTCCAATTTTTATTTAAAAAAGGAATTTGGGATTACAATAATAAAGCCTAATTCACCAAAGTTACAAAATTACAAAGGCCCAAACATTTTTTATATATATAAATATAGATATCTCACAAAAATATAATACATAAAAAAAAAACGAAAAATGCAATTTAAAAAAGAAAAAAAGAAAACAACAGAAATTTAGGATTGGGGATGAGAGCACATCTCTTCCACCCCATTGGCTGTTTTGTTTTTCTAAGTGGCCTCTCTCTCTCTCTCTTCTCATGGCTTTTCTTCCCGGATACCTCCAAAGATAACAGAATGGAGCCAAAATCTGAACAGCAACAGAAGAATTGTTGGGTTAATGGCCTCAGTAGGTGCCGAAAGTGGAGCAGCTTTTATTGTTGCTGCTAATTGAATTATTTGCAAAGGACCCCAGCGTCCTTGTCGAGGCTTTGTCTTCTTGCAATTTCCACCGCTTTTATTGTTGCTACTAATTGAATTATTTGCAAAGGACCCCAGCGTCTTTGTCAAGTTGGCTTTGTCTTCTTGCAATTTCCACCTTTAATTCAATGCAGCCTACACAAATTTTGTTAGTTAATGACAAGGAATAGAAAGTAAAATTAGCTTTTTGAAAAGAAATAAATTTTTTCATTTCTTTTATTGTTGCTATTAATTGAATTATTTGCAAAGGACCCCAGCGTCCTTGTCAAGTTGGCTTTGTCTTCTTGCAATTTCCACCTTTAATTCAACGCAGCCTACATAAATTTTGTTAGCTAATGATTGTTTTCAATTGCTAAAAAATTCAATGGAGAGAATTTCTGAAGTGATGATTACTTCCACTAAGGAGCTGTTTGGAAGATAAGTTTTGAAACATGAGAATCTTGAAAATTATTTCAATTCGGAAGAGTATGGAAGCTTGAGCAGATTGGTGACAACATACTTGATGGCACTTTCAAGACAATCCATAAAACAAATAGTGCACCTACTGCTCCGGGACAGCTATTACTATTTCTTAAGAAATAGGCTATTGATGACGCCTCATCACTTCAGCTTGTTGATTCACTTAGCAAAGGTGTGCATGTGGTTAGTTGTGCTCCCGAGGACGACAGTGTATTCCTAAGAGAGTCACTATTCCAAAATGCCATAATTTTCTCGTCAGGCAGCAGCCGAGACAATTAGCAATCCTGCAAAGATAATTTCTATGTGTTAACGGCATGGATCTTCGTGCACTTAGTGCTTGCCTTGTTGCGGTTGTTTGTTCCTCAGAGCAGCCACCACTTTGGCCCCTTGGAAGCCCTGCTGGGGATGGTGCATCTGTTGTTCTAAAATCAGTTCTTGAAAGGGCTACTCAACTTTTAAGCCATCCATTTGGAAATTGCAGCATGCCTAATTATATTTTCTTTGGGGCCTCGTTTGATGAATTTTTCAAATATGGGACCATTATGCAATCAATGCATAACAAGACCCATTTGTCACTTCAAATAGCAAACCCCCCACGTGATTCTCTTGCATAAATCACCTAATTATATTTTCTGTGGGGCATCGTTTGATGAATTTTTCAAATATGGCACCATTATGCAATCAATGCATAACAAGACCCATTTGTCATTTCAAATAGCAAACCCTCTACGTGATTCTCTTGCATAAATAAGCTAATCATGTTTTCTGTGGGGCCTCGTTTGATGAATTTTTCAAATATGGGACCATTATGCAATCAATGCATAACAAGACCCATTTGTCATTTCAAATAGCAAACCCCCCATGTGATTCGCTTGCATAAATCAGCTAATTATATTTTCTGTGGGGCCTCGTTTGATGAATTTTTCAAATATGGGACCATTATGCAAGAAAAAAAAAGAGAGAAAAGAAGAAGAAAAAAGGGGAGTGCAGTTTTTGTTCCAGAGTTTTTTTTTTTTTGGTCTTCTTTTTGAAATCTAAATTGTGGAAAGTTAGATTAGGGTGGAGAGAGTAACATACTTGCTTTCAGGGGAGATCCAACAGTGTTTTTCTTACATCAAACTCTCTAGTTTTAGTTGTTCTTGAAGTGGATCTTGATGTTTGTGGGCTATTTCGGTGGAAATAAACCTTGGATTCGAGTTTGAAGTGAGGAGGAAAGCGATTTTTTGGGAGCTGGAGGTTCCGGTATAGTGGCTGATAGTGTCCCGCTGGTTAGGCTCTTGGTGTTCGTAAACGAAAGTGGCATAGTTGAGGTTTGGTGATTCAAGGATCGTCATTATCCAACCAGGGACTCACACTTTTTGCTCGGCTGGCTTGACCCATTTAGTAGCAGCAAGCTTCCTTTCATTATTATATATATATATATTGGTATATTTCCACTCCATTTTTTATTAACTTCATATATTTAGACTTGGGTTAGTTTTCTATTTGCTTTTGTTGTTTTTATGTATGACTAATTTAATGTTTACTTGTGATTTGGCCTGCATAATGTTACGGTTAAGATGGTTTCAAAAGGATAAAAAAAAGATATATAAAATAAAAAGGGAAAAATTTGATGATAGGATAATAGGTTGAGTGATAAGAAAACCGTATTCCTTGGGCAGTATTCCTTGAGTAATGTTTACTTTTTTTGTTAAATCATATTCCTTGGAGGGAGTAATTCAATGCCGTTAGTAATATAAAATGGGAGAATAGAAATACAAAGGTTTTAGTTAACAAAAGGAAATAAGATTTTCTTTATAAAAAGGAGTAGCATTTTTTTTCTTTGAAAATAAAATAAGAAGACGAATTAATTCAAAGTTAGATTTCCTTCAAGAGCATCATTTTTCATAATTATTATCGTCATCCATGCGAGTAATGATATGCGGGGATAATGAGGGTCCGATCATGGAATCCAGTTCGGGAAGGTGAAAATTCACACCCGATCGGGTTCCTAGGTAAGAGATTCACTTTGAATCGGACCCAGATTTGGGCGAGGTTCACGGTGGGTCTTGATAAAATCCTTACTATCCTTATTTTTAAAATTGATAAGATAACATTTCATATGCCATGCATTTAGGCATCTAAATAAATTATAGGTGTTAGTTTTAAAAAATAAATAAATCAATAATGATAAATTCCTAAGCCAATAAGGACAATAAAACCTTTACGTTAAATAATAAAAGTAAAAGAGTGATCACCTATGTCTAACAAAATCCTTACAAGTGGTTTAAGCTATGAGGATTTAATCACGGAATTCGGTTTGGGAGGGTGAAAATTCACACTTAGTCCGGATTTTTAGATAAGAGACCCATTTTGAATCAGACCTAGAATTGGGCGAGGTTCATCGTAGGCCTTGATAAAATCCTCGCCATTTTTTTAATTGGCAAAAATAAGATTTTACTCCTCAAACATTCAAATGTTCAATTAAAATTGTAAATTTTGAAAAATCTCAAAACCAAAATATAAAAAAATAAAAAATGAAAGTTGTTCAAAAAAGAATGGAGTAATAAAATGGACTTTTGAAAAAAAGGCTATCCAATAGTTTCATTCTAAATGTCACGCCTCGACCCGCCCGGGGTCGGCCACGTGGCAACCGCCACGTTACCTCGAAGTACGTGTCGGCCGGTCACGCACCAGAAGCACCGCAAGGCATAGAAATGAATATCATCGCTGCAAAACAACTAAAACTTTAATTAAAAATCATTTAATAAAATATTTAATTTATAAGCAACACCAGTAGATTAATTTAAAAGAATACCTACACAGCGGAAACCACTAAACCTAAGCCACCGACATCTTCTAGTGAGCCTCCATTCTATTGGCTGACCTCGTACGCGGATCTGCATCCATCCACTTAGGATACAGGTGAGTGACAGAGTTTCAAGGTCTCCATCAGGGTTAGAGAAAACAGGGGTAATCCAAAATATATTAATACCAATAAAATAATTTAAAATTTAAACAACTTTGTTTTCATTATTTCCTGTATCAATTCTCCAGGAGTGAATAAAATAAACTTTGTTTTCTAAACCTCTTTTGAAATCCTTCCAAGGAGTATTAAATTTAACATCTTTAATAATTAATTAAATACTCATGGGCTGGCATCTGAAATTGTCCCAATAAGGTATACCCGTGCACTGGGGTATCCACTGGACCGTCAAGGGTTACTTTATACTTTTAAAACATTTTTACTTTACTCTTTGGCCCATTCCCTTGACGTTTACCTTGCTGTGGTGGAACACAGCATTCAGGAGTCCTGGCGAGTTTTCCTACGCGCCTCTCCCAACCAGGCTCTACTCACCATGCCCCTCGATAGGCGGTCCACGACTGAGTATCACGCATGCTCTCAAACTCGGTCCACTCTCCCGCAAATCGGAGCCCTGAGGAAACCGCTCAATCTCTCATCTCTCAGGGGTATCGTTCCCCAATAATCATAATAATAATAATAATATCATTTCTTATATAAATATTAAAAACATGTAAACACACACAAGCTTTTGTATCTTCAAAATCATCCCATCTCCATAAGTGGGCGTATCACAAAGTAAAAAGTGTGTGTTGTGGATTACCCTTATCCCAAAATCGTTGTAAAATCTTTTTAAGACAATTTATATTTTTAAAACATTTTTACCTTAGTGGCTAAGCACTGAAATCTAAGCCACTCACAGTGATGGGAGAATCATATACTCCCAAGCGTTTCATGTAGCTCAACCTCCGGAGCATCGTCGCACTCGATTCAACCGAAGCCCTAGTACACAGAAATATAAGTTAGCATTCATAATTAAATTTATGAATGCACCTACGAGGCTCTAATATGACCTAAGACGATGTTTGGAAGTGATTCAGGGCTTAGAAAAGTGTTCGGGAGGTTCCGGGGTGAAAATCGGACACTTGGTGAAAAATTACAAAAATACCCCTGGGGGTCTATGGGCCACTCGGGCTGGGCCCGACACTTAGAAAAGTGTCCAGGAGGTTTTGGGGCTAAAATCAGACTCTCGACAAAAAATTACTAAAATGCCCCCAAGGGCCCATGGGCCTTACACCCGGACTAGGTTGGGCCCCACACGGGTTGGGGCAAATTTTACTCGAAATCGGGCTCAAAAAGCCCACATATGAGATATTTATACATTATAATGATATAATATATAAATATCTAAGATATAATAATAATATATATAAATATCTAAAATATATTAATATAATATATAAATATCTTTTAATATAATAATAATATATTAAAAATATCTAAACAGGGACTCGATCAGTCAGTTCTTCAGCCGGTCTCTCCCCCAGTTTTCGCACCCGTTTCTCCTCCTTTCGACGTACAAACTTAGAGAGGCGATCCTCATGGCATCCACAACGGATATGCCGAGGTAGAAACGAGAAACACCGGTCCAATTTTCTCGTAGACCGAGATTTAGCCCAAATTGACTAAATCTCTGATTTACTCACACTCGGTGCACAAAAATGCGTAAAAACGGAATGGGACGTAGAATAAGGTGAATACTATAACACACTAAAAACTCATCTTATTCCACCGGCTCGAAATCCACTTATTTGAGTTTAAAGTTTTAATCCGGTTAAAAGCTAAAAACTTGGATCTAGGCTAAACCGATGCATGGTTTTGCGTACAAACTTAACATAACGTAGATCGAGGTGAGAAGAACAACATACTGGAAACTCACCTTGATCTGATAGCCGGGCATGTACCGATTTGCCAATTGTCCAAAATGCCTATGGTCGGCTCCAAAGAGAAAAGAAGAAAAAAGAAAGGAAAAGGAAAGAAAGAAAGAAAGAAAAAAATGAAGAAAGGTTCGGCACCCCCCTCCCCTATTTATAGGGGAGCCCGACGCCGGGTCCACTCGGGTCCCGGGTCAAACTTTTTCTCCTTTTTCAAATTTCTTTCATTTTCACCCGTTAGCTAAATCATTTGCTTTCTTGTGCCAACGGGGTCCATAATAAATTTCTAGGGACTTATTTGGAGGTCTTTTTGGCATTTACTAATTTTCATACACGGTTAATTACTTTTTTTTCTAACTCCATCTTATCTTAATTTAAACTTCTCTTCTGACTTGACACAGCCGGACCGACTTATTATTCAATTATTACGTCATCTTGTACTATTCCGCTCTTACGAAAAGGTCGTGCTAGGTCCGGGTGTGTCACTAAATGTCAATTTCTCAAAAAGAAAAAAATTGCTTTTCTTGAATAAAAAATGAATTTCCCAAAAAAAATCAAAAGTTGAAAGAATTCATTTTATATTTTTTTTAAAATGTTGATTTAAGATGATAATAATAAACCTTGATTCATTTAATGAATTTTGATCTCATTCAAAAATAATATAAAAAAATATTTTGGAATATGGTTTTCTCTCAACTTTTCATAAGTATAAAAGAAATTTCGAAACCTGCTTTTATTTTTTTAAGTTTACTTGAATAAAAATAATAGAAAATTACAAAAAGCAAACAAAAATCAAACAAAAAAATTTTTTAAAGACATTTTCTTAAGGCCTAAATATTATTAAATTAATCGGTACCGTCATATTGACGGGCGTTGTGGGGGTGCTCATCCTTCCCCGCACGTAACCGTACTCCCGACTCCAGTTCTCCGTTCCGCAGACCGGGACCTACCCAGCTTAAGTACGCCATCTAACTGTCAATGCTAAGTTAGGTAGATTCTTAATAGGTGACTGACCACACCTAAACAAAAATGGTTAGTGGCGACTCTATAAAATTCTCTTAAGTCCCAAACCTCGTCGTCGTCTCGGGTAACGTTGCGACAGATAGTATAATCTTAATGAGGTTTTTAATTCATGTGTATTTCTATTTTTTTAAATAGTATGGTCTTAATGATTTTTTTTATAATTATTGAATTTTTTTAAGACTTTAAATGGAATTTCTGATGGTGTTAACTTTAATATATTTAATTAATAATTATAAAAAAAGGCAAATTAACATACTTACTTTAAAAATATAAGAATAATTAAAAGCCATTGCAAGATAAAAAGCCATTGCATTTCATTGCTTAGAAAGCCATTGCATTTCATTTCATCAATACACATGCTCATGCATTTATTAAATTATTTCCATCAAATTTCATTTAACAGGGGCAACCCTTTCGTGGCAACTTCAAGCTAGTCAATTGCAAGATACAAAGTTCTATGGACAATATGTTAAGCAGGGGCAATTTCTAATCCTTTTCACTCTTGTACAAAAAGTTACTTTTTCTTAGCCTTGTACATAGTGTCACTTGAAAGCAATAACTTTTAGATTTTTGAATTTAAAAGGTAAACTTTAGATTTTGAAAAATCATGTCATGATGTTTTAACTTGAATTATCATTGTAAATATTGACTTCTTTTGGATTACATGCCTTTTTGGAATAAATGATTTGTGTTATCCATTTTCTATTGTTACATTTGAAAAAAAAAAGTGAAATTTTTTGAGAAATAAAAAAAAGATCTCCTGAAAAGTTGGTGATTACTTTCAGAAGTAATTTTTAACAAGTCCTTCAAACCATCTTTCTTGCCATTCATTGATTTTTGAATAAAATCTCAAAAATTGAAACTCGAAGTAAGAATGAGGCATAAACCTTGAAAACCATTTGAGAGAGTCGATATTCTTCATCTGGGTAATAAACAGAAATGATTGTTTAACAAGATGCTTGCTTAACTCTAAAAAGTGACATTTTGATATGTGTCAAAACTGCACTAGAATTTTGAATTCATCACTTCCTTGTCTTGAAATCAGCCATGTTCTTTGAATTCATAATGCCTATATGCTTCCCCATTTCCTTGAAACTCAAAAGTGACTGAAATGAATGACTTTTGAGCACATTACCTTCTTGTTTCAAAATGAGCTCACCTTGATTTTCTTGAAAATAAGTAACCTTTGCTGCCAAGGTGTTCATTCACCCACCTTTGGGGACAAAATGATCAGAAAGACCAAAGTCACTTTGTAAGGTCCCGATACCTCTTTGCTATCGAGACAAATTGCTCAGATTGATTGCCTTAGTTATAAATTGAAAAGGGTGGAAATGTCATCTTCTGTGAAATTCTCATGATGAAAAAGAAAAAGAAAAAGAATAAAAAGAAGAAAGTGCATCATCATGCACGTGATGTTCTAGGATTTTGAACAAAGTTTTCAAAAGCTTTCAAAAATTATTATTGTTTTTCAAAGTAATGTTTTTCTAAGGAATTATTTTTTTGATGAAGATAGCCATACTTGAGAAGACAAATGGCCATTTTTCATATCCCCTTCACTTTGAGAAAATTATCCATTGCTGTCCCCTTTGAGCTTAATGAATATTCTTTCTAATGAACCTAATCAAGGGTCACCCCTCACACTGGGGGCAAATGCAAAGAAAGCATTCGAGCAAAAGATGGAAGAAATATTGTATATAGCCTAAAGAAATGACACCCCAAAATGATGAAGAATTGCTTGATAAGAATATCCTTGAAGTCATGTTGTCAAAAAATAAGAGAAGAAAGAAGAAAAAAAAAGAAGAAAAGAAAGAAAAGAAAGAAATGACAAATTGAAATGAAAAAACTAATGGGATAGAGGCAAATGAGAAATCAAGCATGAAAAAATGAATTCTTCATATGGCCGAAAAGTGATCCTTGATTCAGTTACCTTGAAATACTTTTTGGGCCTGTTTATCCTTTATTTCTGAACCATCAACCATGGCCTACATTACGTGCCTTGAAAAGCCCATTTTGATCAAGTGTGGATACTTTAATTGAGGAGCATTTCTTTAGAAGAATGGGTCTTTTACACTGAACCATTTTTTTCAAAAGATTGTTTAAATGAATTTTGAATTTTCATGTGCATGATGAGACAGTCAAAAAAAAAGAGAAAAAAGAAAAAGAAAAAGGAAAAGAAAAAGAAAAAGAAAAAGAAAAGAAAAAAAAGAAAAAGAAATGAAATTATGTGGCTCTAGGGTGAAAACTCGAAAGGGCAGTCTAGAGCAGAAATGAGAATTCATGAGATCACCCGAGATTTGGCTAAGACAGCAAAGTGAGTTTTAGAAATGAGCAATACCACTTGGGGCATCCAAAAATGATAAACCCCATAAGATGAGATATCTTTTTGAACTCTAAATATAGAAAGTTGGGTCACACCTCTCTTTGATACCAATCTCACAAAATCTCAAGCCTTTCATGTCCAAATTTTGACTTATATAAAGATTGTCAAGTTAAGAGATTAAGCAAGCATCAACTTGATCTTGTTTTCAAGTCAGATTTTTTTATTGTGATTTTCAAAAAGAAAGTTAATTGTAAGCCTAGATGAAGAGATATTGAAATTTCCTCTTTCATGAGACAATAAATAGCCTTTTTGGAACCTACTACTGTTGAAACCCACTTAGGAATTTAAAATAGCCTGTTCACCTACAAGCACATTTTGGATAGTAGCCACCAACTTTCAAGAGATCCAAATTTCATGATGAGTAACAAATGTTTGTATGCTTTATACATTAAGTAGTCCAAAATCTTTTCGCAAATAAAGAATGCTTGAGTATGGGGCAATTTTTGAACAATCATCAAATTCATTAATTTAGATACAAAATTGAAATTTGACTTGACACACATATGAACTCTGATCCTTTTGATAATTTCTGCTTCAGGAATGGAAGAACAAAAATGTAGAACGCGAGTGAGGGAATGAAGATGCCGAAGGAAATCAATATCACCATTATCTTTTATCTTGCATTGTTGCCCTCTCAACGAGGTCTTTGCAAAACTATTTTTATCTTGCATTGTTGCCCTCTCAACGAGGACTTTGCAAAACTATTTTTTATTGCATTGTTGACCTTTTCAACAAGGTCTTTGCAAAACCATTTTTTATTGCATTGTTGACCTTTTCAACAAGGTCTTCGTAAAACTATCTTTTATTGCATTGTTGACCTTTTCAACAAGGTCTTTGCAAAACTATCTTTTATCTTGCATTGTTGCCCTCTTAACAAGGTCTTTGCAAATCTACTTATCTTGTATTGTTGCCCTCTCAACGAGGTCTTTGCAAAACTATTTTTCATTGCATTGTTGCCCTCTAAACGAGGTCTTTGCAAAACTATCTTTTATCTTGCATTGTTGCCCTCTCAACGAGGTCTTTACAAAACTATTTTTCATTGCATTGTTGCCCTCTCAACGAGGTCTTTGCAAAACTATCTTTTATCTTGCATTGTTGCCCTCTCAATGAGGTCTCTGTAAAATATTTTTCATTGCATTGTTGCCCTCTCAACGAGGTCTTTGCAAAACTATTTTTCATTGCAACGCTGCCCTCTCAACGAGGTCCTTGCAAATTTGTTTATTTTGCATTATTACCCTCTTAACGAGGTCCTTGTAAAATGATTTATCTTGCATTGTTGCCCTCTCCACGAGGTCTTTGTAAATTTGTTTATTTTGCATTGTTGCCCTCTTAACGAGGTCCTTGTAAAATGATTTATCTTGCATTGTTGCCCTCTCCACGAGGTCCCTGCAAAATTGTTTTTATTGCATTGTTACCCTCTCAACGAGGTCTTTGCAAAACTTTTTATTTTCCGTTAATACCCTCTCAACAAGGTCTTTGCAAAATTTTTTATTTTCCATTAATACCCTCTCAACGAGGTATT
Source organism: Microcos paniculata (assembly GCA_030664755.1). NCBI lineage: Eukaryota > Viridiplantae > Streptophyta > Magnoliopsida > Malvales > Malvaceae > Microcos > Microcos paniculata. Next base: position 24,779,745 of record CP131461.1, read on the forward strand.
TGCAAAACTTTTTATTTTACGTTAATACCCTCTCAACGAGGTCTTTGCAAAACTATTTTTTTCTTGCATTGTTGCCCTCTCAACGAGGTCTTTGAAAAACTATCTTTTATTGCATTGTTGACCTTTTCAACAAGGTCTTTGCAAAACTATCTTTTATCTTGCATTGTTGCCCTATTAACAAGGTCTTTGCAAATCTACTTATCTTGTATTGTTGCCCTCTCAACGAGGTCTTTGCAAAACTATTTTTCATTACAGCGCTGCCCTCTCAACGAGGTCCTTGCAAATTTGTTTATTTTGCATTGTTACCCTCTTAACGAGGTCCTTGTAAAATGATTTATCTTGCATCGTTGCCGTCTCCACGAGGTCTTTGCAAAACTATTTTTATTGCATTGTTGCCCTCTCAACGAGGTCTTTGCAAAACTTTTTATTTTCCGTTAATACCCTCTCAACGAGGTCTTTGCAGAAACTTTTTGTTCTAATAATAAAAGCGGTGTCTACATCTTTGCTTATTTCTTGATTCTCTAGAAGCATGTACTTCTAGATGCTCAAGAAATATGCCAAGAGGGGCAACTGTAGACACTATATGTCACGCCCCAACCCGAAGGCTCGGCCACGCGACAACCGCCTACCACCTCGAGATGTGTACCTCGTCAGGCGGGCAACCAAGATGGCACAAGGCTTAAAAATAAAGGATATTCAAGCAATATATGAAAACATACGAAATTATCATAGATAATACAGTTTAAAATATTTCAAAATAAAATGTCACATCTTACGATGCTCCATGCAACGGAAAGTATTATTTATAAATACACAAATGTATATGTAAGATGTAATAATATTCCGAGCCAAGTTACACAGAGTAAAATGAGGTGGCACCTACAAAATCATGTCCACAGTGTCGTACTGGGATCACTGGCCACCAGGACGTCCGCCGTCCAAAGACTGATGATCTGACAACAAAAGTGAATGGGGTGAGTACAATAAACTTGTACCCAGTGAGAGACTCGGTTATAAAGACCGATCACCTCAGGCTGGGGATATGAAATAATCCAAAAATCAATTTAATAAACCATTTACTGAAATATAGTAAATCCCAAACCAAATCAAATATCAAATCAATAATAATATTTCCATATGGGCTGGCATCTGAAATTGTCCCAATAAGGTATACCGTGTACTGGGGTATCCACTGGACCGTCAAGGGTTACTTTATATTTTTAAAACATTTTTACTTTACTCTCTAGCCCACTTCCTTGACGTTTGCCTTGCTGTGGTGGAACACAGCACTTAGGAGTCCTGGCGAGTTTCCCTACGCGCCTCTCGCAATCAGGAGAGACTCACCGTGCCCCTCGATAGGCGGTCCACGGCTGAGTATCACGCATGCTCACAACTCGGTCCACGCTCCCGCATATTGGAGCCCCAAGGACAATGTTAAATCTCTCATCTCTTAGGGGTATCGTTCCCCATACAATAATCAATAATAATTTCAATATATATAATTTATTGAAATTCCCACCCTTTAAATCATTTGTAAACTGGGTGTGTGAGGGTGGACAATTCATATCTCAAAACATATATAAACAATTTAATAAAGCATTTATAAATAAATTTGAAAACGGTTAACCCTCAATGGTCAACCAATATAATCCAAGCCACTCACAAGTGAGGGAGGTTTGTATACTCCCAATAAATTCCCATGAACGACTAGGCTCAAATTGCTACTGGTTCCAACCTCGTACAATCACGTACTTAAATAATCAAATTAAAATCTAATTTGATTAATAAAAGCAATTGACTAAAAATTAAACACCTAGGTAAAATCTAATTAGAGTTTCTAAGGTTTCGGAGTAAAATTGGGCAAGTCCGTAAATTAATTGAAGTTATAATAAGTTAATTGGGACCTAGGGCTGCGAAATGACCATTTTGCACCTTAAGACCCAAATTGGAAATGACCCAATCAGCTGGGTCCAACCCGGATCCAAATGGATCCAGGTTGCACATTTCTTCAGCAACCAGAAAATCTGGTTGCACTATTCCTAAATTCAATTCTCCTTCAATTCTCCACCAAAATGCATGAGAATTGAAACAAGTAATCTTAGATACATAATCTTTGAACCCATAGAAAAAAAAACGGAATTAAACAATGAATTCAGCAAGAAATTCGAAGCAAAACAGCAAGGTGTGCAGATTTTCTGGGCAGCAGCGAAATTCAACTTCAAATTAGCATAACTTTCAGCTCAGGCCACGAAATGAGGTGTATAAGCTATCAAATTAAAGCTTGATGAGTCTAGAATAACATATCAAAAACCCAGCCAATTCCCACAGTTGAATTGAAAGTTATGAGCTGATGAACAATCTGTCGCCAGTTTGACAGATTTCTAGATTTCGAAAATTCTTCATGAATTTGATGTTTTTGATTCTCAAACAAGCTAAAGGAGTTGTTATTGATGATTGATAAAGTGTTTAATGATGGATTTAAGGCTGGAAATTTAAAGAAAATTGAAAGGATTTGAAGAAAGAAAGAAATGAAGAGAAGAAGAAGAGAAAAACGTGAAAAGAAAAAGAAAAGAAGAAATGGCATTAAAGGGGGGTCGGTTACCCGACCTCCCTTTGTGGTCAGCTGGGCTGAAGTCAACCTTTTTAGGTTGACTTCAGTCAACATGGCCCTAATTGCTTCGGACTACGTGCCCAATTACTCCCAATTCGACTCCGGACTTGATTTTAAACTTCTAGGCTCGAAATTGAGCTAAAGGAAGTTCAAAACGTCTATGAAAAATATAATTTGGTTTCTTGGCTAAATAATTTACATAAATATAATACTTGACACGTGCGGACTAGGTCCGGGCGTGTCACTATATTTTTACTTTATTATTTCATTTTATATTTATTCTTATTTTTTATATATTTATATTTTCATTATTCTTATTTTTAATTCTATTATCAATTCTGTTTACATTTTTTACTCTTTATTGGGTCCTGAGTGCTTAAGGTTTGCTTGGCTAAATTTTAGACTACTTATCAATTGGAATTAAGGGTCCAATTTTTATTTAAAAAAGGAATTTGGGATTACAATAATAAAGCCTAATTCACCAAAGTTACAAAGTTACAAAGGCCCAAACATTTTTTATATATATAAATATAGATATCTCACAAAAATATAATACATACAAAAAAAATAAAAATAAAACAAAAAATGCAATTTGAAAAAGAAAATAAGAAAACAACAGAAATTTAGGATTGGGGATGAGAGCACGTTTTTTCCACCCCATTGGCTGTTTTGTTTTTCTAAGTGGCCTCTCTCTCTCTCTCTCCTCACGGCTTTTCTTCCCGAATACCTCCAAAGATAACAGAATGGAGCCAAAATCAAAATCTGAACAGCAACAGAAGAATTGTTGGGTTAATGGCCTCAGTAGGTGCTGAAAGTGGAGCAACTTTTATTGTTGCTGCTAATTGGATTATTTGCAAAGGGCCCCAGTGTCCTTGTCAAGTTGGCTTTGTCTTCTTGCAATTTCCACCTTTAATTCAATGCAGCCTACACAAATTTTGTTAGTTAATGACAAGGAATAGAAAGTAAAATTAGCTTTTTGAAAAGAAATAATTTTTTTTCATTTCTTTTATTGTTGCTACTAATTGAATTATTTGCAAAGGACCCCAGCGTCCTTGTCAAGTTGGCTTTGTCTTCTTACAATTTTCACCTTTAATTCAACGCAGCCTACATAAATTTTGTTAGCTAATGATTGTTTTCAATTGCTAAAAAATTCAATGGAGAGAATTTCTGAAGTGATGATTACTTCCACTAAGGAGCTGTTTGGAAGATAAGTTTTGAAACATGAGAATCTTGAAAATTATTTCAATTCGGAAGAGTATGGAAGCTTGAGCAGATTGGTGACAACATACTTGATGGCACTTTCAAGACAATCCATAAAACAAATAGTGCACCTACTGCTCCGGGACAGCTATTACTATTTCTTAAGAAATAGGCTATTGATGACGCCTCATCACTTCAGCTTGTTGATTCACTTAACAAAGGTGTGCATGTGGTTAGTTGTGCTCCCGAGGACGACAGTGTATTCCTAAGAGAGTCACTATTCCAAAATGCCATAATTTTCTCGTCAGGCAGCAGCCGAGACAATTAGCAATCCTGCAAAGATAATTTCTATGTGTTAACGGCATGGATCTTCGTGCACTTAGTGCTTGCCTCGTTGCGGTTGTTTGTTCCTCAGAGCAGCCACCACTTTGGCCCCTTGGAAGCCCTGCTAGGGATGGTGCATCTGTTGTTCTAAAATCAGTTCTTGAAAGGGCTACTCAACTTTTAAGCCGTCCATTTGGAAATTGCAGCATGCCTAATTATATTTTCTTGGGGGCCTCGTTTGATGAATTTTTCAAATATGGGACCATTATGCAATCAATGCATAACAAGACCCATTTGTCATTTCAAATAGCAAACCCCCCACGTGATTCTCTTGCATAAATCACCTAATTATATTTTCTGTGGGGCCTCGTTTGATGAATTTTTCAAATATGGGATCATTATGCAATCAATGCATAACAAGACCCATTTGTCATTTCAAATAGCAAACCCCCCACGTGATTCGCTTGCATAAATAAGCTAATTATGTTTTCTGTGGGGCCTCGTTTGATGAATTTTTCAAATATGGGAGCATTATGCAATCAATGCATAACAAGACCCATTTGTCATTTCTAATCAGCAAACATCTCCACGTGATTCCCTCAGCCAATTTCTCTCCTTGTCAACTTTTCTCCTTGACAACTGGGTGATCCTCCAAAGACAGCAAAAGTGGAGTCAGTAATATAAACAACCAATTGCACCAAAGAAAAAAACGTAAAGAGGGGGGCCAAGCAAAGAAAAAATGTATAGAGGGGGGCCAAGCAAAGAAAAATATATAAAGAGAGGCCAAGCAAAGAAAAATATATAAAGAGAGGCCAAGCAAAGAAAAAAGAGGGGGGAAGAGGGCCAAGCATAGCCGATCACAAGAGAAAAAAAAAGAGAGAAAAGAAGAAGAAAAAAGGGGAGTGCATTTTTTGTTCCAGAGTTTTTTTTTTTTGGGTCTTCTCTTTGAAATCTAAATTGTGGAAAGTTAGATTAGGGTGGAGAGAGTAACATACTTGCTTTCAGGGGAGATCCAACAGTGTTTTTCTTACATCAAACTCTCTAGTTTTAGTTGTTCTTGAAGTGGATCTTGATGTTTGTGGGCTACTTCGGTGGAAATAAACCTTGGATTCGAGTTTGAAGTGAGGAGGAAAGCGATTTTTTGGGAGCTGGAGGTTCCGGTATAGTGGCTGATAGTGTCCCGCTGGTTAGGCTCTTGGTGTTCGTAAATGAAAGTGGCATAGTTGGGGTTTGGTGATTCAAGGATCATCATTATCCAACCAGGGACTCACACTTTTTGCTCGGCTGGCTTGACCCATTTAGTAGCAGCAACCTTCCTTTCATTATTATTATATATATATATATTGGTATATTTCCACTCCATTTTTTATTAACTTCATATATTTAGACTTGGGTTAGTTTTCTATTTGCTTTTGTTGTTTTTATGTATGACTAATTTAATGTTTACTTGTGATTTGGCCTGCATAATGTTACGGTTAAGATGGTTTCAAAAGGATAAAAAAAAGATATATAAAATAAAAAGGGAAAAATTTGATGATAGAATAATAGGTTGAGTGATAAGAAAACCGTATTCCTTAGGTAGTATTCCTTGAGTAATGTTTATTTTTTTTGTTAAATCATATTCCTTGGTGGGAGTAATTCAATGCCGTTAGTAATATAAAATGGGAGAATAGAAATACAAAGGTTTTAGTTAACAAAAGGAAATAAGATTTTCTTTATAAAAAGGAGTAGCATTTTTTTTCTTTGAAAATAAAATAAGAAGACGAATTAATTCAAAGTTAGATTTCCTTCAAGAGCATCATTTTTCATAATTATTATTGTCATCCATGCGAGTAATGATATGCGGGGATAATGAGGGTCCGATCATGGAATCCGGTTTGGGAAGGTGAAAATTCACACCGATCGGGTTCCTAGGTAAGAGATTCACTTTGAATCGGACCCAGAATTGGGCGAGGTTCACGGTGGGTCTTGATAAAATCCTTACTATCCTTATTTTTAAAATTGATAAGATAACATTTCATATGCCATGCATTTAGGCATCTAAATAAATTATAGGTGTTAGTTTTAAAAAATAAATAAATCAATAATGATAAATTCCTAAGCCAATAAGGACAATAAAACCTTTACGTTAAATAATAAAAGTAAAAGAGTGATCACCTATGTCTAACAAAATCCTTACAAGTGGTTTAAGCTATGAGGATTTAATCACGGAATCCGGTTTGGGAGGGTGAAAATTCACACTTAGTCCGGATTTTTAGATAAAAGACCCATTTTGAATCAGACCCAGAATTGGGCGAGGTTCATCGTAGGCCTTGATAAAATCCTCGCCATTTTTTTAATTGACAAAAATAAGATTTTACTCCTCAAACATTCAAATGTTCAATTAAAATTGCAAATTTTGAAAAATCTCAAAACCAAAATATAAAAAAATAAAAAATGAAAGTTGTTCAAAAAAGAATGGAGTAATAAAATGGACTTTTGAAAAAAAGGCTATCCAATAGTTTCATTCTAAATGTCAATTTCTCAAAAAGAAAAAAATTGCTTTTCTTGAATAAAAAATGAATTTCCCAAAAAAAATCAAAAGTTGAAAGAATTCATTTGATATATTTTTTTAAAATGTTGATTTAAGATGATAATAATAAACCTTAATTCATTTAATGAATTTTGATCTCATTCAAAAATAATATAAAAAAATGTTTTGGAATATGATTTTCTCTCAACTTTTCATAAGTATAAAAAAAATTTCGAAACCTGCTTTTATTTTTTTAAGTTTACTTCAATAAAAATAATAGAAAATTACAAAAAACAAAAAAAAATCAAACAAAAAAAAATTTTTAAAGACATTTTCTTAAGGCCTAAATATTATTAAATTAATCGATACCGTCATATTGACGGGCGTTGTGGGGGTGCTCATCCTTCCCCGCACGTAACCGTACTCCCGACTCCAGTTCTCCGTTCCGCAGACCGGGACCTACCCAGCTTAAATACGTCATCTAACGGCCAATGTTAAGTTAGGTAGATTCTTAATAGGTGACTGACCACACCTAAACAAAAATGGTTAGTGACGACTCCGTAATTTTCTTAAGTCCCAAACCTCGTCGTCGTCTCGGGTAACGTTGCGACAGATAGTATAATCTTAATGAGGTTTTTAATTCATGTGTATTTCTATTTTTTTAAATAGTATGGTCTTAATGATTTTTTTTTATAATTATTGAATTTTTTTAAGACTTTAAATGGAATTTCTAATGGTGTTAACTTTAATATATTTAATTAATAATTATAAAAAAGGCAAATTAACATACTTACTTTAAAAATATAAGAATAATTAAAAGGTTATTTATGAAATTTCACAACAATCCTTAAAATTATTATGAAGAGACCAAAAGAAACATTAATTTTAAGACTACAGAAATTAGTATAAGATTCTTTATGAAATTTCATTAGGTCCAGAAATTAATATATACTAGAGTTTTAATCCCATGCTAATGTTTCGGGTATAAAATAATTATTTACACCATGTATTTTCATATACGTAATATGTATTATAGTATTATTATTTAAGTAGATAATAACAAATAATAAATATAGGAAAAGAAGAAAATATACAAATGAATTTAGTTAATAACAAAATAGGAAATAAATTAAATATAAATAAAATATAAATAAAACTTTCAACTGTTATTTTTCTCTTGTCTTGTATTTTTCTTTTTTGGATTAATATGATTAGTAACTTCAAAAAATAAAGAAGAAGAAAAGTAAACCAAAAAAAGTAAAAATAAAATTATATGTAAAAAAGTTTTCACTAACATACTTTTCAGTTTTATTACCTTAGTTTTTTTAATTCAAAAGAAAAAATTAAATTAATTGGTTATTTAATTTCTTACCTTTTTATTTATCCTTACAAAATAATAAATTCATAGTAAAGGTTTTCTTTATTAAAAAATATAATGAAAGAAGAAAAATTCATTGAACATTAAAAAAAATACAAATTAATTCTCTTTATCATCTTCTTGTATTTTTTAAAAATTTCCTTTCATCTCCCTTTTTGAATGAAAAAAGCACACAAATGAATTTGATTGATAATAAAATAAGAAATAAAATATATATTAAATTTGGCTTGTTATTTATCTCTTATCTTGTATTTTCTTTTTTGGATTAATATGATTAGTAACATTAAAAAATAAAGACGAAGGAAAAATACTAGAAAAAGTAAAAATAAAAATATACAGAAAAAAATTTTCATCAATTTACTTTTCAATTTCATCACCTTAGTTTTTCAATTCAAAATAAAAATTAAAATAATTATTTTTTAATTTCTTACCATTTCATTTATCCTCACAAAATAATAAATGCATATTAAGGGTTTTTTTATTAAAAAATGGAAAAAGAAAAATTCATTGAACATCAAGAAAATACAATTAATTCACTTTATTATCTTCTTTTATTTTTCATTTCCATTTTCAATCAATAGAAATAATTCAAAAATCAATTATAAAATTCATTGAATGAATTCAATGACTTCAAATGATAATAATGATAATTTCATTTTAATAAAATATTCACATTTAAAAATTTTAAAAAATTAAAAATTAACATGTTTTAAAAAATACCAAAAATTTAAAAATTAATAATTGGCACTCTCCTTAGAGCTTCATTAGACACAACTTCAATTTAATGGTATAGACTAGATTTTTAATCCCATACTCACGCCTCAAGTATAAAAATAATTATTTGTATTATATATTTTAACATGCGGAATATGTATTGTGCTATTATTATTTAAGTAGATAGTAACAAATATGTCAAAGAAAAAAAAACTTTGACTTGTTATCCTTCTCTTGTCTTGTATTATTATTTTTTTTATTAATATGATTAGAAACATCAAAAAATAAAAAAGAAGAAAAGAAAACGCTAGAAAAAGTAAAAATAAAATTATATGAAAACATTTTTGACTTACCTTTTAGTTTTATCATCTTAGTTTTTCAATTCAATAATAAAAATTAAATTAATTTTATTTTTTTCATTTCTTACCCTTTTACTTATCCTCACAAAATAGTGAATTCATAGTAAGATTTTTAAAGAAAATTAAAGAAGAAAAATTCATTGAATATTTAAAAAATAAAGATTAGTTCACTTCATCATCTTTTTTTAAATGTCCTTTCATTTCCCTTTTTCAATCAATAGAAACAATTTAAAAATTAATTATAAAATACATTGAATGAATTTAATGACTTCAAATAATAATAATAATCATTTTAAATAAAAGGATATATTCATATTTTCAAAATACCAAAAAAACTAAAAAATTGACATGTGGCACTCGTCTTAGAATTCTATCATTCTATCAGGCATAACTTTTATTTAATGGTGTGTGTGTGTGTATATATATATATATATATAAACATATATAGTAATTTTTCAACAATATTAATTAGTTTTTAAAATTTCAGTGCGTGGGGCAATCGCCTCCACAGGCAGGCATGCATGTAGATCCATCCCACAACCAAAATTGTGTGACAGAAATTGAATGGAACTAATTTACAATATAAATGCAAAATCCAAGTCAAAACATATTGGAAGATCAAAACAGACGAAAACATATTGGAAGATCAAAACAGACGACTTAATTGTAGCCTATGCTAGCTATATACGTACATGTGTTTAAACACTTGTTTTGATGCATTTATTGATCAACTTATGGCAGTGATTGGGACCGCCTTTGCACTAAACATAATGTTTCATATCCCTCTATGGGTTGGGGTTCTCTTTGCTGGTTTAAGCACTCTCCTTCTCCTCGGCCTGCAAAGATATGGGGTAATAACTTATAACTAGACTTCGTCTCGGATTTTTAAAAATTTTAAATATTATTATTAATTTTTAATAACTTTTAATTTTTTATTTTTATTTTAAATTTAAAAAATAAACTTCTTTTCCTTTTTATTATATTTGCACATGAATAAGTGTAAATTTTTTTTAAATTATTTTTAATAGATGTTATAGATGTATAAATTTTGGTCTTATAGGTTAACTTTTAAAATTAGAGAGAGCGAATAATTTTGAAATAAGGGAAAAAAGATTAAAAAATAAAAATAATTTTACTATATCTTCAAAACAACGCATAAATATTTGAGTAAATTAATATTATGAAAGAATAATTTTATTCTTTTTTTAATATTCTATACAAAACTCCGTAAAACTAAATGGCATTTATCAATTCTTTTCCATTTGTATTTATTTGTTATAAATATAAATTCAAATTTAAGTATAATCTTTCTTTTTCTATTCATACGTATTTCATATTTCAATTTAGAATAAATATATATTTCCAATCGATCTAATAATAATGGAATTGAATTTCTATTCTATTTACTGGATCACATGAAATTTTATCTAACTCCATAAACCATATAATATAATCTATATATTGACAAATATAATCTATATATAATAAATATAATTAATGTAATTAATATATTTCATTTTAGATTGACAAAAAATGTAGAACTAATAAGAAATGATAAATAGTACTCCAAAATTCTTTTTAGTTGACTTTTAAGTTTTAAGAAGTAGAAACTATAAATATTAATTGATATTAAATTTTTAGAATTTTTAAAATTTTAAAAAATACAAATAAATTACTAAAATACATAAAAGAGAAATGGTACTTTGTTTCCCTTTTGTGTGAAAGGAGGAAGAAATTTTTTAAAAAAAAATTAAGATAAAATTTAAAGAAGAAAAATAATGGAATTCTTGTGATTTTATCTCAAGTAAAATTAAAATAATTTGAAAGACCCTTCCTTTAAAAATGTAAGAGGTTATGGGATTTGTTTGTCAATTCTTTTCCTTAAAAGTAATTAAAAAATAATATTATTGGAATTTTAAATTTTGAAAAAAAATCAATTCTTTTTTTCAAAGAATTAAAAGGAATATTGTTGGAATTCTAATAATTATTATATAAGAAATACAAGTAAAATAACCAAAAGGATAGTCTTATAATTTACATATAAGCATTTAAACCATTAGAAAAAGTTTAAAATGGACATTAAACTTGAAACCACAACAATTAACATAGGGTTATTTATGTAATTATGTTGGGTGATAAAATTAATATAATATATATATATATATAGATAATTAAACTGATCTAGTTTATATATATTTGTTAATTTATATAGTATGTAATTAATTTTTCTTTTAACACTTTAAATTAATTAAGATGACAGAACCAAAACTTTGGATTAATTATGGATTAGCTTATCTTGATAACTAGCCTTATTATTGCATTTATGATTATCATGAGATATTGCCAACTTTATATTTGTAGTAGGTTGTACACGTCTAAGCTTAAATCAGAAAATTTGTCATTTTACATTTCTTTGATCTCATCCAAATAAATTAATAACAAAAGTACAATTTTTTTTTTCAATTTTGGGCCAAGTCAACGTTTTGTTTCTTTGAGGTGAACAATGCATATTCACAAGTCAACTGTTGCATGCACCGGCTGATATGTTGTCATGAATTTCATTTTCTGTTGCATGCACCGGCTGATAGGTTGTCATGAATTTCATTTTATAAATGAAATGTTGTCATGATTTATGGAATATATCTTTTAATTATTACTGTAAGAGTAGATTTCTTTTTTTGTGTTGGAAAGGTTTTTCCTCTCTTGATGCAACGAGTAGCATCTGCATGCCGACGTCATGTGATATAAAGTCAACACATGCAGGCTAAATTGCTAAGTTGTATAACCAATTGAACCGTCACTAATTTTTATTTTCTAAACAAGTAATAATCAAAGGGTTATAATTAAATTTTTATTATGAATTCATCAATTCATCAATTCATAATTAAATCGAATGCTACCTTAATTTTATGATGTTACAAGCCAGTCCTAAGATTGCTCCAGGTAACTTCTACATATAGAAGCTGCAAGATGCTCCAAAGGTACCCTTTCCCTTCGAAGTGCAGAGAGTGAGCAATAATGCAAAGGGAACTCAACCAATAAATAGCCAAATTTATAATATCTTCGATTTCAACCCAGACCAGAGCTGGCCCCAGATAATGCCCTCATCAGTGGGTGACTAAGAGTGGGTTGCGTATGCCCTGGGAAGTTGAACATGACATTAGGAGGACCTGATGTGCATGCTAGCATAGCTGTAAGGCATCCCTGAGCCCACCAGAAACATTGATTGACGTGGCATGAATGGCCGATGGGTATGTACCGGTTGGTTGCTGCCATATCCAGAAATGAGAGTTATCAAAAATTGACCCAACTCGAAAAATTCATTCGAATTCGAAACTCACCCAATTTGATTTGACAAAAAAAGTAAACAATTCGAACTCGACCGATCCGAAAACTTGTTTAATCCGTAACTCGTTTGATCCGAAACCCGTTTGATTCAAAACCCGAGAAACCTGAGAGACTAACACGAAATAACTCGAGAAAATAATTAATTAACTTTGTATAGGTCCTTAAAATAATTTCAAGTTTGATTAAGAAAATAGAAGCAAATGATTTATTAAATTATGATCGAAGTGATATAAAAAAATGTTTTATAATTAAAATTAAAATTAATTTTTATGATTATAAATTACATTTACACATTATTATCATTTAAATTTATCAAAATTACAAACTTTCAAAAGTGACTTAAAAAAATTATCTTTTTATGCTTTTGAAATTATTTGTCTATGAATTACATGATATTTGGCTTTAAATATTTTATAATAAGAGAAGGTTAACATTTTTAATTTTTTAAAAAATAACTTTAAATATGAAGTAACTTCAAATAGAAATCAAATCAACTAAAAAGTTCAAAATTGATCCATCACAAATTGAGATAAATAAGATAATACAATATCAAATATTCAAATAAACCATATAACTTAGTTAATATCACAAATGAGAAATCATATTAAATAGTGTCATCAATTGTTTCAACTAGGCACCACACATCAAATATATAAAATATTCATGTCCACAAGTTACCCAAGAAACATAGTTTGATGAATTTATGAGCCAAACAAAAGTGAGTCAAACAAAAGAGCCTATCTTGGTTAACTACAAAGGCTATCATAACTAAATTTACATTTTTTAAGTATTTTGTTAAGTTAATTATTAATTTAATAATATTCCAAAAAAATAATTATTAATATTTAAGAATTTAAGTTAATATGAATATAAATAATTACTAATATTAATTAATTACTAATAAAAATTATCTTTTAATTAATAATAATATTATTAATTAATTAATTACATGATATATCATATATGATATATATATATATATGTTAAAGGATAAATTACATATTTACTTTGTTAAAACTATGTATAAGTTATACTTTGTAAGAATAAAAATTTCATGAATAATACTTTTGACATTAGTATCACTGATTTAATTAATATATTATACATTTAATTAATTTAATTTTAATTTGGGATAGATCTTTTATAAAATCTAATTTGAAGGACAAATCTGAAAATTCAAAACCTAAATAATCCTAAACCCAACTAGCCGGGGATCAAACCTGAAAAACTCGAAATCAGAAGACCTGAAACTCAAATGACCCGAAACCCGAGAAACCCGAGGGACAAACCCGAAAAACCGAGTCCAAATGACCCAAAACCTGAAATGACCCGAAAATATCTTTTAACCCAAATTGACCCGACTTGGTTGACCCGTATCTGAAACTCACATGACTCACCCAATTTGACACCTATGCGATGTCACGCCCCGACCATCCCGAGCCGGCCACGTGGCAACCGCCGCTCTACCTCAAAGTACGTGCTGGCCAGTCGCGCACCTGAGGCACCGCAAGGCATAAATGGGCATCATCGCTGTCAAATAAAACTAAAACTTTAATTAGAAAATATTTAATAAAATAATTAACTTTAAAAGTAATGCCAGTGGACTAATTGAGAGAATACCTACACAGCGAAAACTTCTAAGCCTAAGCCACCGACGCCTCCTAGTCAGCCTCTTTTCTATAGCTGACTCCGATCGCGGATCTGCATCCATCCACATTGGATACAGGTGAGTGACAGAGGTTCTAAAAATCTCCATCTGGGTTAGAGCGGATAAGGGAAATCCAAAATAAAATAAAATAATAATAAAATAAATATTTTATTTTTTTCTTTTGAAAACTCTTTTCTAGTTCTCCTGCTGAGAACCCTCTTTTAAAAACATCTTAAATAAAATAAATTTATATATCTCAAATGGGCTCGCATCTCTTTTATACTGGAGGCTCGACCCGTCGGTCGTCATATGCCTCACTGCACCGAGGGCTATCTCTTTTCTCATTCAATAATATTTTCTCTTTTCTATCTCTCTAGCCCTTTCCCTCGGTGGTGCCTCGCTGTGGTGGAACACAGCGAATTGGAGCCTGGCGAGCTTCCCTACGTGCCTCTCCCAACCAGGTCTCGTCTAACCGTGCCCCTCAATAGGCGGTCCACAGCTGAGAATCTAGCATGCTTTTCTCCAACTCGTCCACACTCCTGCAAATTGGAGCCCGAGGAGCATCTCTCTCAATCACTCATCTCGCAAGGGTGGCACACCCTTAAAATTCATAATAATAATATTTCATAATGATATATATATGTATAAAACATACATTTTTAAAATACATAAACACACACACATAAGCCTTTATATTTCTTTTTAAAACTTCCCACTCACTGTGTGGGTATATCACAAACAAGTGTGTGTGTGTGTGTGGATTTCCCATATCCCAAAACCTTTTTAAAAAAAACATTTATGTTTTAAAATCATTTTAAAAATCTTTTCCCCCAGTGGCTACACAAAGAAGTCTAGGCCACTCACAGTATTGGGAGATTCGTATACTCCCAAGCGCTCTATGTAGCTTTACCCTCCGGTACATCGCTGCATTCGATTATCCGGAGCCCTAATACATGGAAATATAAGTTAGCATTCATAATTAAATTTATGAATGCACCTACGAAGCTCTAGCATGACCTAAGACTGGGCTTGAATGTGATTTGGGCCTTATAAAAGTGTCCAGGAGGTTTCGGGGTAAAAATTGGACACTTAGTGAAAAATTACAAAAATACCCCTGGGGGTCCATGGGCCGCCCAATCGAGCTGGGCCCGGCACTTAGAAAAGTGTCTAGGAGGTTTCGGGGCTAAATCGGACTCTCGACGAAAAATTACAGAAATGCCTCCGGGGGCCTATGGGCCCCACACCATGACTAGGCTGGGCCCACACCGGTTGGGCCAAGTTCTACTAGAAATTGGGCTCAAAAGCCCTCCTATGAGATATTTATACATTATAATGATATAATGTATAAATATCTAAAATATATTAATATAATATATAAATATCTTTTAATATAATAATATTATATAAAAATATCTAAACAATGACTCGATCGGCCTGTTTCTCGGCCGGTCTCTCCTCTGATTTTCGCACTCGTTTCTCCTCCTTTCGACTTACAAACTTAGAGAGGCAATCCTCATGGCATCCATGACGGATCCGTAGAGGTAGAAACGAGAAACACCGGTCCAATTTTTTCGTAGATCGAGATTTAGCCCAAATTGACAAAATCTCAATTTTACCCTCACCCGGTGCACAGAAGTTCGTGAAAATGGAATATGACGTAGATTAAGGTGAGTACTATAACATACTAAAAACTCACCTTAATCCACTGGCTCGAAATCCACTTATTTGAGTTTAAAGTTTTAATCCGGTTAAAAATTGAAAACTGAGATCTAGGCTAAACCGATCATGGATGCGCGTGCAAACTTAACAAAACATAGATCGAGGTGAGAAGAACAACATACTGGAAACTCACCTTGATCTGACGGCCGGATTGTCCTGATTTTCCAATTGTCCAAAATGCCTCCGTTCGGTTCCAGAAAGAAAAAGAAGAAAAAGAAAGAAAAAGAAAAAGAGAAATGATAGGAAAGTGTTCGGCCCTCCCCTATTTATAGGGGAGCCCAACGCCGGGTCTACTCGGGCCACAGGTCAAACTTTTTCCTCTTTTTCAACTTTCTTTCATTTTCACCCGGTGGCTAAATCCTTTGCTTTCTTGTGCCAACGGAGCCCATAATAAATTTCTAGGGACTTATTTAGAGGTCTTTTTAACATTTACTAATTCCCATGCACGGTTAATTACTTTATCTTCCAACTCCGTCTTATCCTAATTTGAACTTCTCTTCTTAATTAGACACAGCCAGACCGACATATTGTTTAATTAATACGCCATCTTACACTATTCCGTTTGTACGAAAAAGTCGTGCTAGGTCCGGGTGTGTCATGCGAGGCCAACATTACCAGTGGCCTGTTGCTGGCAATGTTATTGTTAATCATATAGGAGAAGCAAAACCACTAGGTAGACTCATTTGTGAAGTGATCCAACAGGTCCAAATATTCAAGCTTAAACCATGTGGACCTTCTCAGCAGCAAATATTCGCCTTGCTCTTTCCATTTGTTCAGATCCTTTCACGAGTAAGGTTTCTAGTGGTGCATACTGCTTCAGCTTCTGCAACAATCTTTTCAACTCTGTGATCTAGATTGAAAACCAGGTTGTCTGCCACATAATTGAAAAATAAGATGACACGCCCGGACCTAGCCTGTACGTGTCAAGTTGTAAATTCATATATAGTGGTATGGCCAAAGAAATGGAATTGGACTTCCTTTAGACATTTTGAACTTCCTTTAGCTCATTTCTGAGCTTAAAAACTCTAAAATATAGGCCAGAGTCGGTGGGGTACACTTGGGCATGAAAATCGAGGTAAGTGGGGCCATGTTGACCGAAGTCAACATGGCAAGGTTTGAGTCCTTCGCAAGACCTGGTCAGGTCCCACGTCGGACCCATAAAATCTATAGGGGTCTTGGTTGCCCGAGACCCCCATTCTTCATTTTCTCTTCTTCTTTCTTCCTCTACCGAATTCTCTCAACTGTCCACGTGATCATCACTTCAACCCTCTTCAAACTCTTTTCTAATCATCATCATTAACTTCTCTAGCTTCCAGGTAGATCAAAAACATCAATTTTTTCAAGAATTCACCAAATCTCCAAATTGCCAATTCGGTGATAGTTTGTTCTTCGAGCTATATCTTTCAACTGTAGAAATTGGCTGAGATTTTGGTATGTTGTTCTAGACTCATCAAGTTCTAATTTGATAGTTTATATGCGTGATTTCGTTGTGTGAGCTGAGAGAAATGATGAATTGAAGATTGAATCTTTGTTTTGCTTAAGAACACTTAGACCTCTTGACTTTTGATTCGAAATTCAAGCATGATTAGTTGTTTAATTTCATTTTTGAAGCTGTGATCCTTTAGTTAGGATGTTAAACTGGTTATGTTTTAATTCTTGTCTAATTTGGTGGAGAATCAAGCTCAAACCGAGCTTGATTGGTGTAATGGCCGAAGCTCGGCCTTGCACTGGAGGCACTCCCATACAGCACTCAATCAGCCAAAATTGGGAAAAACTCCCGATTTGGCTCACTTTTGCCTGAAAGTGAGCCACCAGCGCCAGAGTGGCACTGTAGCAGGGGGTATTTTGATAATTTTGTAACTCTAGACTCCAATTAACTTTAATTGCCTTCTGGACTTGTCCAATTTAGTTCCTAGACCCTAGAAACCCTAATTAGGTTTTGTTGTGTGATTTAATTGTTAGTTGAATGCCTTTATTAATCAAATTAGATTTTAATTTGATTATTTAGGTACGTGATTGTACAAGATTGGAATGGTAGCATTTGAGCTAGGGCATTCGAGGGGTAAAATTGGGAGTATACAAACCTCCCTTACTACTGAGTGGTTTGGATTATAGTGGTTGATCATTGAGGATCAACCGGTTTCTACATGCTTTATTAATGGTTTTTATTAAATGTTTATAACGTTTTGGGGGTATGAATTGTCCACCCTCACACATGAGTTTAGAAAAGGATTTAAAGGTAGGATTTTCAAAAGATTATGTGAATTACTATTATTATGATTATTGATGATATGACACCCCCGGGAGATAAGTGATCGAGTGGGTTCCTCGGTGCTCCAATATGCGGGAGCTTGGATCGAGTTGAGAGCATGCATGAGACGTAGCTGTGGACCACTTGTTGAGGGGCACGGTTAGCGGAGACCTTTGGAGAGGCACATAGGAAAGCTCGCTAGGGCTCCAGCCTCGAAGTAGCTGTGTTCCACCACAGTGAAGGCAAACGTCAAGGGAACGGGACAGAGAATATAAGAAAAATATTTGAGATATGAGTTAGCCCTTGACGGTTCAGCAGGGTACCCAAGTGCATGGGTGTACCTTTGGGACAATTTCAAATGTCAACCCATTTTTGATATATGTTATTTGTTTTGGTGTGGGATTTCATATGATTTTACTAAATGGTTTAATAAATGAGTTTTGGATTATTTCATATCCCCAGCCTAAGGTGATCGGTCATTATAACCGAGTTTCTCACTGGGTACATATATATTTGTACTCACACCATTCACCTTTTGTTGTCAGGTCATCAGACTACAGACGACAAGCATCCTGGTGGATAGTGATCCCAGTATATCACCAGCGGACACAATTTTGTAGGTTCCACCTAGTCCCCCTTGTAAATCTTGGCTCGAAATAGTAGTGCATATTATTATATTATTATTTTCTTCCGCTACATATTTACATCGTAAAATATGCCACTTATACTATATAAATATTTTAATAATATTTTCTATATTATTTCTTATATGTTTTCATATACTGCTCGTATACCACTAATTTTTGCCTTGTATCATCTTGGATAGCCCGCTTTTGGAGGCACGCATCTTGAGGTGGTACGAAGATTGTCACGTGGTCGGGTCCACGGGTTGGTGTATGACAATTTGATTAGTATCAGAGCAAATTTTAAAATATACATTATATCTATATTATACCGAGCCGAGGAGTTCACATAGTTTTGAGATTTTTAATTTTTGGGTTAGAAATTTGGGGTACGGTTAGTATAGAAATGTTTATAGATACTGATCTAGATTTTATGTAGCTTTACACCATGCCACCTAGAAGAAAGAATATCCCCGATACTTCCGTACCTATTACTGTACCTAGGAGGAGAGATCGGCCACGTAGGTAGCCTGAGGCACAGCCTAGTGTAGATCCGGAGACCACACAGATCCTCGACGAGCCTATTCCACCCGTTTCACCCGTAGATGAGACCCATCATCAGGGTTTCCATACTGAGATTCTACTGTCCCCACCTCCGGCGACTACCATGCAGGTGCAATATACGCCCGCTGATCTAAAGTGGATGTTTAATAGTTGGGCCAGTAGATTCTTTTCGTCACAGATGGCCACTGGTGCTTATCCACCTGCCGACACGGCACCACCTGTTCATTCGTCACCGCTGATGCTGATGCCGACACTATCGTACTATCAGTGGGGCAGTGCAGTGAGCACTTCTGTAGGTGCCACAGCTTCAAATACCCGATTAGTAAGGTTCTTTCGCATCATAAAAGGACTAGACACTCCAAAACTCTCCGACATGTCTGTCGATGCAGCTTGGGATTGGTCGCATATTGTTACTAAGAATACGAAGGGTCTGGGTATGACTTTCGAGGAGCAAGTGAGTGTAGTCAGGAGATACCTTCAGGGACGGCCGCTCAGTTGGTGGACCGATTTCGAAAGCAGAGCTACTGGACCAGTGACTTGGGAGATGTTCGTTACTAAGTTCTGACGGAGGTTCTTATCAGAGAAGATGGCGATGAGGAGATACAGCGAGTTCCTCTGACTGCGGCAAGGTATCATGTCTGTTGAGCAGTATGAGACAAAGTTGCGAAGACTTTAACATCATCTTCCGTCCATCACCGAAGAGACCCTTTGTCTTCAGTTCGTCAACGGCCTTCGGTGGGAAATTGTACAGTTCATGATGCCTACTCCTAGAGCCACTTTTAAGTAGTATCGACAGAGTGCCTTGTGGGCTGAGATTATGTTTGCTTAGCATTAGCCAGGAGGATCGAGTGCGAACAGTCAATGATCTTCTGATGTATCGATGGACCTGGTGCCGAGACAGTCTTAGGGCATAGCTTCCTACAGTGGGGTATCTAGAGGGAGTTCAGCCAAGTCCCCAGCACCACAGATATCACTTCCTCAGCCACCGCTTCCCTCTGGTGGTCGAGGAAAAGGAAAGTTTGGTTTTGGAACCATGATCAGAGGATGGTTCAAGAAGAAGAAAGGAGAGTCTGGACCACAATGTCCAAACTGCAGGTGCATCCATTCTGGCCAATGTAGGGTTGGACCCGATGCTATCAGTGTGAAGGTATGGGCCACATGGCAAGTGTATGTCCATCTACTACCTCTGCAGCCTCCCAGACCGAGCAGTTATGGAGGATTTGGTCCCTTTCAGCAGATGCTACACTTCTACACTACCCCCTCTTCTTCTTAGCAGCATTCTGGTGCTGGTAACAGTTCTGCACCTCTGAGGCAACTCCCGCAGCAATAGTAGTAGCATACCCAGGTCTACGCCATGTCACAAGAGGACGCCGACGCTCATCCTTATGTAGTCACCGGTAAGTATGTATTTAAATATTCATGGGTAGTTATTTTTCGCGAGTAAAGATATCATCGTGTCCGTAGCTGATTGTAGAGTGAAAGTAACCGCTTTAGAAAATTTTTGGACGTTAGGTGTGGTAGTTATTTTCGATCAATCGGCGTATGTGATTATGGACACTGGAGCTGCTTTGTCCTACGTAAAGACCAAGTTCGCCGTGCATGCGAATAGACCGTTATCACCCTTGAGATACGAGTTATTAGTGAATACACCTTTAGGTGAGAGAATGGTTCGGAATACGGTGTACAGATATATAAATAAAATGGGCTGGCCTCTATCACACTGAAAGCTCAACCCGCCGGTCATATGCCTTACCGCACCGAGGGCTAACTCTTCTTTTTTCTAAAACATTTTCTTTCTCTAGCCCGTTCCCTTAGTGGTGCCAATCGCTATGGTGGAACACAGCTACATCGGGCCCTAGTGAGTTATTCTACTCACCTTTCCTAAGGTTTTGCACTCACCGTGTTCTTCGATAAACGGTCCACAGCTACTTGGTTGCATGCCCCTCACTTGGTCCACATGCTTCCTCTAATCGAAGCACCGAGGACCTCTTAATCTCTTAACTCGCTTCCATCCTCATCAAATGTCATATATATATGTATAAAACATATATATTTAAAACATATAAACATAAATATAGGCACACACATAAATCTTTATCCTTTTCTTTGAAAATGTCCCACTCTCTACATGGGTATATCACAAAGCAAGTGTGTGTGCGTGTAGATTCCCCATATCCCAAAACGTTTGAAGATCATTTATATTTTTAAAACCTTTTTTTTAACCTTTGCCCCCAGTGGCTAAGCAAAGAAATCTAAGCCATTCATACTGCTGAGAGGTTCATATACTCCCAAATGATCCACGTAGCTACGTCTACTGAGCATCGTCGCACTTGATCGTCCGAAACCCTAGTACATGGAAATTTGTGATAGCATTCATAATCAAACTATGAATGCACCTATGAGGCTCTAACTGTGATACCCGTGCCTAATGCCTATTTTTTTTCGTCCGTTATAGCGTGCATCAGGTAGTAGAAAAACATGGAAAGTATTGCCTAGTATATGAGAAGAAAAATGTAATTAAATAGTTAGTAGAGAATTAGTAGAAAAATAAGAAATTCATATCGATTTTGCCAAAAATTGACAGTGAATTTGAAAATTTCACTGTCAATGTTTAAAACCTAAATTGTCTGAAGAATAGAAATATACACTGAGAATTTTATTCTACTGACTTAGGACATAGGTGGAATTTTGGAATTTATGAAGGGCAAAATGGTAATATCTGTTTCTAAGTCTTTTATACACTTTCATTCACTAAGTCTTTCTTAGTCCTCTTTCTAAGCCTTTTTAATCCCCTTTCGTTAACCTATCCCTAAGTTACCTACCTAGGTTTTGTTTTTAACCCTAATTTCATAGTCTTATTCTTTTACTAATCTTGGTCAGCCATTTGGAGCTATTAACCTATGGTTCATTATGAAATTCTTGTTAGTTAAAGTTAAAATTTTCTAAGGCGTGTTGTGCCTTTCTTCCTTCTTTATCAAGGCTCTATTCCTAATTAACCAAAACTTAGTCCATCAACTGAATGAAGTTTCTCTTTTTTTTTTCCAGACCCTATTCGTCTTTGATTAGCCTAAAATTTTCTTTATCTAGAATTTTATGTTTTCTTTCTTCATTAAGAAAGCCTCCGCACTACATCCCAACATTTCTTTATCCTTTGTTTAAAGGTTTGCCTCTCTTTTCTTTCCTATTCTTCTTTCTCACCAGTTCCTTTTGGTGATATCTTCTCAATTTTGAAAAACATTCTCTTCGTGCTCTCCCTTAGCACGCATGCAGGCATTTTCATCATTGTCGTGCATTCTACTCTTTCCACTTGCATACTTCCCATTGGCTTGTCAAGATCATTTCTTATCATTCTTGAAAATCTCCTCCTTCTTTCTCTCATTATCCATCAATTAATAAGGGGTTCATCACCCTTAATCCACTTACAAGCGGAAATTTTCAGCCTGTCTTTCTCCTTATTCCATTTCCTCCATTTTCAGTTCCTTTCTCTTCTCTCTTCCCATTATCCTTTCTGACGTACTACTCGTTAACCATCTGGATATGATCTCTTCTCATTCATTCCTCATTCTCCACCTTGTCATCTTTGCCTTATTCCTCCTCATTATTTTCCAAGAATGGCTTCTCTCTTATTCTTCTTTCCTTATTACCCTTTGTGCCATCCTCGAGTGTTTTGGGATTTTCTTTTATCTCTCCTTTCTACATCCTTAAGTGATTCTCCATCAACTCATCCCTCATGATCTTGGGCTCATTCAATCTCTTTTAATTTCTTTGGATGCTTCTTCTCAATTGACCTAATGGGCTCTCTTTTTGTCCACCAATACCCCTTTTCTTTTACCACTTGCATACCACTGTGTAAGAACAAGAGAAGTCGGTTAGCCCTTGTCGCAACTTCTCTCACCTCTTGCCCACTCCCCGGAGCATCATCCAAGTAAACTATGGGCTTATCCCACCAGAGTTGCCAACATGTGGGCTCATCCCACCAGGCTCACCACAGTGTTGGGTCGGGCCCAACCACCTCACATGTTACCCTAAGGCCTAGGCTTTCGACTACCAATGCACTGCAGCACTCCTCAAAAACTAGCCGCCAAGGGTTTTTTTGCTTCTTGTGGGCTCTTTGGTGATCTCTTCACTTGGCTAGCTCTTCCTCGGCCTCATTCTTCATCTTTCCATTAGTTGCCTTATGAGGTCTTCATCGATTCTTCATCCCTTTACTCGGATGCTTCATCTCACGTCCTAAGCTTTTTGGTCAACCACGTCCTCCGTGATTGACTCCTTCAAATTCTTCAATCCTAGCCCAACTCTCTCTCCTAGGCTACACACTAATGATGTAGAGAGCGAGAGAAGTGAGGTTAGCGTTCACACACGTTAGGCTCATCTTGGCCTCATTCTAGTCGCTTCACCTCCTCCCAACTCTTACACGTCACAGGTGTAAAGAATGGGAGAAACACATCTAATTTAAGTTTCGAACTCGCTGTTTTACTAGCGAGTCTCGATGTTCACAACTCCAAAGGTTAAGCATCGAAGGTTGGGAGCATCGAACCAGTTTTCTTCACTGGCAAGCCTCTAAGTAGGCTATCAAAGAGGATTGGACGAGATATCATCTATCTCGTCACCTCAAGGGAAGTACCATCCCTTGCATGGTTTAGCTATTAACTGAAGAATTAGTTTTAAAAATTTTCTTGGAAAACGTGCTTTACTTTCACAAATCTCGAGAAAAAGGTCGTTGTGATGTTTTCTCACTTAAAGACCACACTCAACAACTTTATTTGATGGCTTGTCGCTAAAGAAGGTATTCTAAGAGTAGGGTTGATCATCTCTGACGCTTTTGAGTACTACATACTTGAACTTTTGAGTTTTAAACCTAACTAATCCACTGGCTTCGAAAAAGTTTGAAAATACTTTAAAACACTTTGTAACTTTTGAAAACCGTCAGAATCTTTTAATTGCTCTGATACCATTAAAGTTGTCACCCCCCGACCTGCACAAAGTCGGCCACGTGACAACCACCGCGCTACCTCGAAGTACATATCTGCAGCCACGAGTCCGAGGCACCGCAAGGCATACAATGGATACCATTGCTGCAAAACAACTAAAACTTTAATTAAAATCATTTAATAAAATAATTAACTTTAAAAGTAATGCCAGTGGACTAATTTAAGAAAGACCTACACAGCGGAAACTACTAAGCCTAAGCCACCGACGTCTCCTAGTGAGCCTCCATTCTATCTGCTGACCTCGTACGCAAATCTGCATCCATCCACATTGGATACAGGTGAGTGGCGGAGGTTCAATGAATCTCCAACAGGGTTAGGGCAAATAAGGGAAATCCAAAATAAAATAATAATAAAATAAATATTTTTCTTTTGAAAATCTCTTTCTAGTTCTCTAGCTGAGAACTCTCTTTCAAACACATTAAATAAATAAATAGATATACATAAAATGGGCTGGCATCTCTATCATACTGAAGGCGCAACCCGTCGGTCGTCCTATGCCTCACTGCACCGAGGGCTATCTCTTTTCTTTCTAAAACATTTTCTCTTTTCTCTATCTCAAACCCGTTCCCCAGGTGGTGCCTAGCTGTGGTGGAACACAGCGAACCGGAGCCCTGGCGAGCTTCCCTACGCGCCTCTCCCAGAGTCTCGTCTCACCGTGCCCTCGATAGGTTGTCCACTGCTGAGAATCATGCATGCTCTCTCCAATTCGGTCCACGCTCCTGCATATGTTGGGGCACCGAGAAGCCCTCTCAATCACTCATCTCGCAGGGGTATCGTACCCTCAAATATCATAATAAAAATATTTCATATATATATATATATGTATAAAACATATATATTTAAAACATATAAACACATACACACGTAAGTCTTTATATTTTCTATGAAAACATCCCACTGTCTACTTGGGTATATCACAAGCAACTGTGTGTGTGTGGATTTCCCGTATCCCAAAACCTTTGAAAACATTTATATTTTTAAAACCTTTTTAAAACCTTTGTGCCCAGTGGCTAAACAAAGAAGTCTAGGCCACTCACAGTATTGGGAGATTCGTATACTCCCAAACGCTCCATGTAGCTTAACCTCCGGAGCATCGCCACACTCGATTCAACCGGAGCCCTAATATACAGAAATATACGTTAGAATTCATAATTAAATTTATGAATACACCTACGAGGCTCTAACATGATCTAAGACTAGGTTTGAATGTGATTCGAGGCCTAGAAAAGTGTCCGGGAGGTTTCGGGGCTAAAATCGGACTCTAGACGAAAAATTACCAAAATGCCATCGGGGCCCGTGGGCCCCACATCATGACTGGGCAGGGCCAAGTTCTACGTAAAATTGGGCCCAAAAAGCCCTCCTACGAGATATTTATATATTATAATGATATAATATATAAATATGTAAGATATATTAATATAATATATAAATATCTAAAATATATTAATATAATATAAAAATATCTAACCAGGGACTCGGTCGGCCTGTTCCTTGGCTGGTCCCTCCCCCGATTTTCGTACTCGTTTCTCCTCCTTTCGACATACAAACTTAAACAGGCGATCCTCATGGCATCCATAACGGATTCGCTGAGGCAGAAACGAGAAACACCAATCCAATTTCCATAAAACCGAGATTTAGCTTAAATTGACTAAATCTTCGATTTATTCTCACCTGGTGCACGAAAATGCGTGAAAACAGAGTAGGACATAGATTAAGGTGAGTATGATAACATACTAAAAAGTCACCTTATTTCGCTAGCCCAATATCCATAGATCTGAGTTTTAAAATTAAACTGGCCAAAAACTAAAAACTCATATCTACGCTAAACCGATGCATGGAAATACGTACAAACTTAGTATAACATAGATCGAGGTGAGTAGAATAATGTATTAGAAACTCACCTTGATCTGACTGCCGGATTGTCCGGATCTGCGAAAAGTCCAAAATGCCTCCGTTTGGCTCCAGAGAGAAAAGAAAAGAAAATGAAAGAAAAAATAAAAAGAGAAATGAGGAAAAGCTTCAGCTTTCCTCTTTTTATAGAGGAGCCCGACACCGGGTCTACTCGGGCCCCGGTCAAACTTTTTCCCCTTTTTCAACTTTCTTTCATTTTTACCTGTTGGCTAAATCCTTTGATTTCTTGTGCCAACGGGGCCCATAATAAATTTCTAGGGACTTAATTGGAGGTCTTTTTAGCATTTACTAATTTTCATGTACGGTTAATTACTTTATCTTCCAACCCCATCTTATCTTAACTTAACTTCGCTTCTTAATTAGACATATCCGGACCGACGTATTTGTACGAAAAAGTTATATTAGGTCCGGGTGTGTCAACGTAATTCCGAAAGCCATCATGATTCCGAGATTTGACTATACGGTGGCCTCCAAGGGAGGGTTTATCATTACTGTAATGACTTACTAGCCCACGGGCCACCTTTTGAAAGGCGTGGGTGATTGTGGCGTGGTGGAGGAAAACCCGTAAGGCACTTCGAGTTCCTCCTGTGGTATCCACCGTTCAGGACGGAACTCATTACTCAGTTGTCGACCTCGACCAAGGCGACAATTTGAGCGAGGAATTGACGGAGAAATGAGATATGATCCATGGGCCAAGTTTTATATTACTTAATATTATTTATGTTCATGAACATATTTCACTAATTTATTATAAATGTGTTATTATATTATTGTCTTATATGGTTATCCACTCACTAAGTGACCTTGTTACTTACTCGTGTTTTTACTAAAAATATTTTTCAGGTTGTAGATATCAACCGCGCTACTAGGATACGTTGTGGTGGGAAAGTATTTGGCACTTTGCACCAGTTTAACCAGAGGTGAAAAAGTCAACTCTTTTGTATTATTTTTAAAATATTCGTGTAGGTCCCACCGAGTATGTAAATATCATTTTAAATAGCCAGTTCTCTTCTTTAATGAGTCTAAAACTTTTCGAAACTGATGTGATATTTTTCAGAGTTCTGGAAGTCCGTAAATAAATTCTACAAAAATATATCAAAAAACCTAATGGCATTTCCGTATATATTTTGAAGTTTGGGTGTCTTGTGTATAAATGAATTTTTATGCTATGGCAATTTGATGTTTTATCTATTTTGATTTGTTTGAATGATAGTTAAGTGGTTTAACTACTTAGTACGATTAAAACTGTATGATGGAAAAATGTGTAAAATAACCATTTTAGCCTTGTGACCCTTGGAGTGTATTCTAACCTAATAGAATGCATTTCAAGAGTTATAGCGATTGTTACGTGCTCGACTGTTGTGTCGGGGCGTGACACTAACATGACCTAATAAGGTGTTTTGATGTGTTTCAAGGCTTAGAAAAGTGTCCGGAAAGGTTTCGGGGTCAAAATCGGACACTAAGATAAAATTACCATTTTACCCATAGGGTTAGGGGCCACTCCAGCATGGGATTGGTTGGAAAGTCACTCCTGCGCGGGAGTGACTCGGCTCCTATACGGGAACTGTCTCCAAGGCTCGGGAACCGAGCCATTTTCTTGATTTTTGAGCCCCCAATCCCATGGTTTGACCCAAAAAGCGAGACGGGCATTCCCCACATCTCCCACAACACGTTTATCAAAAGAAAAACGAGAATCACAAGTTCAAAGTTCTTAGATCTCAAATCTAAACTAGAATCTAGCTAAAAAGTTAAACCTAATTTTGAGCTTGGATCTCTCCTAGACCGATGCATGGAAATACGTGAAAACTTAACAAAACATAGATTAAGGTGAGTAGAATAACATATTAGAAACTCACCTTGATCCTTCAGTCGGTTTTTCCGGATCAGCCAAAAGTCCAAAATTGCTCCAAGAGGCCAATGAGACGAGAGGAAGAGAGGAATAAGAGAAATGAGAGGGGGAGAGCTTAACTCCCCCTATTTATAGGTAAGCCCGACACCGGGCCTACTCGGATCCCAGGCCAGACTTAATTCCCTCTCTTCTACCTCTCATAATCTCGATCTTTGGCTTAATCCACTAACCAATTCACCAATGGATATCCAATCCTTTGGCTATGGACTTAAAGAAGTCCAATTAGTGCTTCCATGCATGGTAACTCATCTCATCTTCCAACTCTGTCTTATTCTAATTTCCACTCCATCTAACACATCTGGACCGACGTATTATTGAGTTAGTACGCCATCTTATACTGTTTCGATTGAACAAAAAAGTTGGATTAGGTCCAGGTGTGTCAACTCTCCCCTTATCCTAAAAATTTCGTCCTCAAAATTATCGAGGTAGCTGTGGGGAGATCTGGCTTCTATTCCAAGCTCTTCTCTTATTTTCGAATAATGTTCGTACCACTATTAGCTCCGGACGCCCACCAATTTATGGCACGATTGAAATGGAGCGAGCCTAAACCCTGAATGGATAAGGATAGGCTCTGCTAGGGAAAAGAATGAAGTTTGAAATCAAGAACAGAACAACAATGAAGCTGTTTTTGAGAGAGAATGATCGGAAGAGATTAATACGCAAATTGATGGGTGGCAGCAGTGAAATGAGGAAGTTTAGCAGCAAATAGTGGTACGGGTGCTATTCGAAAACTATAGAAAAGCTTGGAATAGAAGCCAAATCTCCACACAACTACCTCGATGATTTCGAGAATGAAATTTTTTGAAGGAGGGGAGAGTTGACACACCCGGACCTAATCCAACTTTTCCGTACAAACGAAATAGTATAAGACGGCATATTAAGTTAATAATATGTTAGTCCAGATGTGTCTAATTAAGAAGAGAAGTGAAAATCAAGATAAGACAGAGTTGGAAGAAAAGATAAGTAACCATGCATGGAAGCATTAGTTGGACTTCTTAAAGTCCATAATCAATTGATTGTGTAATGCCTAGCCTCAAATTAACTTAGATTGGAGCCATAGGCTAATACATTGGATAATTTTACATGACATGCATGTGAATATATTCTTAGGGGAATTAGAAACAACTTTCACCTAGTGAAAATTTTCCCATTTTGAAGAACTTAATTCCTACACCATTAGGGCAAATTCTTCCATGATAGAATAAGGCTTATCTTGTGTATTATTTTTCAAAAATTCACGTACCACCCTCCAAGAGCTACTTAGCTTCTACAAAAAAATTAGGATACTCCCTAGTGAGTCTAAGAATTTTCGAAGTTGTTGCGGTATTTTTCTGAGCATCCGAAGTTAGAGAAAAATATTGCAGAAAAGAATGTCGCAAGGTCGATGGCATTTTCGTAAATATTAGCAAAGTCACAAATTGAATTTTTCTTCATTTAAAATGATTTTTCCTATAGTATTGAAGAGTCTCAGACTATTATACACTGTCCAAACTGCCAAGTTGCTGCGTGAAAGTATTGATTAAAATTTACCATTTTACCCTTGTATAAGTTTTAAACGCCAAAATGGGGCAATTGTTTTCCATAGCCTAATGACTTAAGTACTTTGATAAATCCACCTCATTTTTTTTTAATTTTTCCAATTGGTTTTAGTTTTAAAATTCTTTTATTTTATCCCAATTCACGTAATTTCTCTTTAGGACATAAAGGTAATTTTTGAAATTTAATGAGAGCATTTTTGTAATTTGATCCATTGAATAGTCCAGACTTTTCAAGACCATTTTTTTGGCTTTCTTCTTCCTTTTTTTTGTCAAGGCCGAATTCCCCCATAGCTAGCCTTCCTCCACCATTTTTCAACTTCCAAACTTCTAGTTTCTTCCACACAAACCTTTTCCACCAAAACTACATCAAAACCCCATCAAATTTCATTAAATTTCATCCAATTTTCCAATAAAATCCATCATTTCAACTTTCAAACAATCTTTCCATCAAGAAAGTTTGAAGAAAAACCTTGCAAATTTCACCAAGTATATAAGTTTCAAGTTTTCATCAAAACTCAAGGTGTGTTTTCATTTCCTTTTATTTCTTTTACAATTTTAGCAATAAAATGATGATTATTAAGCTTCATGCATGAATGTTTTTCATTTTCTTTAATTTGCTATTACTTTATGGCTCCAAACTTTCATAATATTTATTCTTCATGAGGCTAAGGCATAGTTAGAGAACGAAAGTGTTAGGATAGTCTCTTGAATGTAGAAAAAACATAGATGAATAGAGAAAAATATAGTTTAGCACTTAAGTGGTCATTTTCCACTAGAATGACATTAGGTCATCCTAGAGAAAGTGCCATATTTTGGGTAATGGCCATGGGATTTTATTCCATAAATGGTAGTTTGACAATATTAGAAGATGATGAGAATCAAGAATATGATGGAAAGAACAATAGTTAAGGTAGTTGTAGTGTAAACCTCCATTATGGCCTAAAGGAGCAAGTACCATAAGGAGACCTAGTTAAATGCCATTTAGAGTTTGCATAAGTCACAAATGTGGTAAGAAATAGGTGTGGATGGTTAGTGTAATCAAACAAACCCTATAGTGAAAATGGTCATTCCAAGTCTATGGAAAAATCACATTTGTACCTCCAAACCACAATGTAGGTGTTCAAATCTAATTCCTTTTGACTTGTGCCATCCTTAGAACACATTTAAGCCTTAGGAATTGAAAAAGACGAATTTTTCCTCTCAAAACCTCTAGGCCGAAAATCACATAATGTAGGGGTAAAATCGTCCAACTTTTTCGTTTTAAGCTTTTGGGCAAAATGGGAAATTCCTACAAGCACTGTTCATTGAAACGAACTTGGTCGTACCCTAACCATGCCAATTGAACCACCATAACTCAATTTAGACGTAAAGCATCCATATTAGTAAGCTAGTCAACAATTAGTCCAAATTACAAATTCTTCCACCATAGCTTGTATTAACACTTTAAGTGAATAATTATATAGGTGGTGAGACTTCTTCAAAGAATAAAGAAGGAGAGGATTAAAGGGAGTGCATACCCTCCCTATACTTGTGAGTGAGATAAAGTTGATTTTTAAAGCTTTACTACATTTTGCTTGCTATGATTTTTAAATGCAATAAATCCATGTTTTATGAATATTGAAAGATGAAATCTTGTGATAGATACAAAAATTTGCATGATTTTCCATGGAATGGAATTATTTTGAAATTTTAGTAGTTTGATGCCTAGTATGTGTTTATGTTGAAACAAGAAAGAGAAATGTTGCTTTAAATCACGCAAATGACTATTTGATTATACTACATAATGAGAACATCATGGTTACTACGTTGTCCTTATTTTGGTGGACGAGTAGAGGTCACTGCAGTGGCGCCTCTCACGGTCTGACCTTGTAGAGGCAGCTTGAGTAGGCTTTTTGCGCGCACTGAGATAGTGATTATGCGACCCCAGTGGGAGTACTATGGACATAACCACGCACCACCAGTGGTGAAGGCCAAGGCCCACGCCAACGCCGAGAAAAAGGGCTTTTTGTTTCCTAAATAAAGAAATAAAAAAAAAAACTACCTCGGCTGGTTTAAATCTCATCTTGGCCGGGTGAGGTTTGAGCAATGTATTTTGGCGAGCCCTTTAATTTCTCAAATTCATGTTATTAATCAGAGTTTTATAAAATATCGAAACCTAAACTTTGTAATAAACAATTTACCTAAATTTCTCATAATTTTCATAAAAACTATTTTTGATGAAATTACATGTTTGTATTATATTTTATGGTCTTGTCTCACCCACTGGGTATAGAAAATATACTCACCCCGTTTTCTTATAAAATTTTTCAGGCCGGTAGCGTAGATATAAAGTAGATCATCCAGAGGAGCAACTCGACCGGCGCCGATCTTTTTACTGAGTGTGTGATCGAGTTTTTGTAATTAGTTATGGGTCCACTGGCACCATTTTGGTAGTTCTCACTTTTGATGTATTTAAATCCTTAAATGAAATATTTCCTATACACTAGTAAACTAATAAAAAGGATTTTATTGCATCACTGTTTAATATTTTATTTCCCAGTATGAGCCAATATGCATTTTATCTACCTTAGAAAAGTTATTTAATCGCAATTGAGCTGTGAGAACCATAAGCCTTGTGTACTTGGAGTTTCGGGTGAGCGCGCCATTCGAAATTCCTAGTATGTGGCGATTGTCATATTTCGACCTTCCGGGTCGGGATGTCACAGATTGGATATCCATTGGTGTAGTGGTCAGTGGATTAGACCAAGGAAAAAGATTATGAGAGGTTGAAAAAGAAGGAATAAAGCCTGGCATGGGGTCTGAGTAGGTCTGATTTCGGGCTTGCCTATAAATAAGGGGAGTTGAGCTCTCCCCCTCTCATTTCTCTTCTTATTCACTTCCTCTCTTTTCATTTGCTCTCTCGGAGCAATTTCAGACTTTTGGTTGATTCAAAAAAACTGACCGAATGATCAAGATGAGATCTTGGTATGTTATTCTACTCACCTTACTACGTTTTATTACATTTTTACGTATTTCCATGCATCAGTCTAGGAGAGATCCAAGCTCAAAGTTAGGTCTAGCATTTTAGTTAAATTTTAGGTTAGATTTGAGATCTAGGAACTTTGAGCTTGTGATTCTTGTTTTAGCTTCGGTAAATGTGTTGTGGGAGACGTGGGGATTGCTCGTCTTGAATTTCGGGCCAAACCATGGAGCAACGGGCTCGAAAACCAAGGAAAACCTTAGAAAACGAGCCAAAAGGACGTCTCTCGCGCAGGAGCCAAGGCAATCCCATGCAAGAGTCACCTCGGATGGAAAAAATGCCATCCCAACCCAATCTAGTGCGGGAGTTGGTCAATCTCGAGCACGAGTCAACCAGGACCCGATGGGCATTTTTGTAATTTTGTTGAAAATGTCCGTTTTTGACTTGAAACCTCCCGGACACTTTTCTAACCCCTAGATCACTTCCAAACCTTAGTTTTTAGCATATTAGAGCCCTAAAATCAATTAGGAAAGTTCAAATTAGAATTCTAATACATTTCTCTGCGCATCAGGGTTTCTGGGCGATCGAGTGCGATGACTTTTCAGAGATCATTCATCGTGGATTCCTTGGGAGTATATGAACCTCCCAGTACTTTGAGTGGCTTAGATTTCATTACTTAGCCACTAGGGTTAAATATTTCAAATTATAAATGAGTTTTCAAATGTTTTGGGATATGGGAATATCCACCACACACATGTCTATTTATGATATACCCACGTACAGAGTGTAAGGGTTTTTAAAGAAAATATAGAGGTTATTTCGTGTGTGTGTGTGTGTGTGTGTTTATGTTATATGTTATTGCATATATATGTATATATGTATCTTTGATAATGATGAGAGGCGAGATGAGCGACTGAATGGATCTTGGTGCTCCGATAAGAGGGAGCGAGTGGACCGAGTGAGACATGCATGCGACTAAGTAGCCGTGGACCGCCTATCGAGGGGCACGATGAGTGGAGGCCCTGTGAAAGGCATGTAGGGAAACTCGCCAGGGCTCGATGTAGCTGTGTTCCACCCACAATGACTGGCGCCATCAGGGGAACGGGCTCGAGAAAGAAAACTATGAAAAATGTTTTAAAAAGAAAAAAAGATAGCCTTCGGTGCAGTAAGGCATACGACCGATAGGTCGAGCCTTCAGTGGCTTGATTGCCAGTGTCACACCCCGATTCGTCCAGGCTGGCCACATGGGAACTGTCTCGCTGCCTCAAAGTACGTATCGGCCGGTCACACACCAGAAGCACTGCAAGGCATAGAAATGGATATCATCGCTGCAAAACAAATAAAACTTTAATTAAAAAATCATTTAATAAAATAATAAACTTTAAACGCAATAACCGGCGGACTAATTTAAAGGAATACTTACGCAGTGAAAACTACTACACCTAAGCCACCGACGTCTCCTATTGAGCCTCCGAACTATCTGTTATCCTCGTATGTGGATCTGCATCCATCCACATTGAATATAGGTGAGTGACAAAGGTTCTATGAATCTCCATCAGGGGTTAGGACAAACAAGGAAAATCGAAAAAATAATTATAATAAAATAAATAATTTTTTTTCAGAACCTCTTTTCAAATTCTCCAGGTGATAATTTACTTTAAAACCATTTAAATAATATATAAATAAAATGGATTGGCCTCAAATATACTAAAGCATGACTGGCCGTCGTATGCTTCACTGCACCGAAGGCTATCACTTTTCTTTTTAAAACATTTTCTCTTTTTCTCTTTCTCTAGCCCGTTTCCTCGGTGGTGCTAGACGCTGTGGTGAAACACAGCTATATCGAGCCCTGACGAGGTTCCCTACGCGCCTCTCCCAAGGTCTCCACTCACTGTGCCTGTTGCGCATCGCAACACAACAAAATTAACCTTACTAATCTACTATGCAGCAGGGTAAGCAAGGATCGATCCGACGAGGAAATGCTATTCTATTTCATACTACTTTCTAAGCATACATCAAACTAAACAATAAATTAAAGGGGGGTTTTGTATTGGTGTTGACGATACTATGCAAAGAGCTATCAAAAATGACAATAACAATACAATGCATGATGAAATAAAGCCTCCAATCTATTATATGATCAATCTTTCGACCTAGCACTTGATCATTGATTCACTAACCAAACATTCTACTCATCAATTGATTAACCCCATGGATTAGAAACCAGCTTCCAATCCATGAATCTTTTCTCTAATGTCGATTAATCATGAATCTAAGTTCACCATTAATCCTTCCTCTTCTGACTAATTTGAATCCTAGCAATCCAAATTCAAGTCTAGAAGAGCATTAAGCCATAGAAAGATAAAGGCTAATAACAATCAATAACAAACCCAGCATTCATTATTCAAATTGCATCTTCAAATCTCTTTGAATGTAAAAACGTCCTATTGCTACTCAAGTTCTAAGAACTCACCAAACTCTAGCATTGGAGTTCAAAGATTAGCATGCTAATGAGCTACTCAATCAATCATTTGCAACTAATTAACCAAGCAACCCAAAAGACAAGATAACAAACATGATCATCATCTTTTAAGCACAAGAGATAGAAGAACAATCAATGAACAAGAAAGCATTAAGAACAAGAATCTCACAAATGAAGATCAAAATGATTGAATCTTATAATAGATTGGAGTAATAGAGAGTTAACTACTATAGAAAATGTAAAAAGAATTACAAGAGAAAAGAACCCAGAAAAACTAAGACAAAAACTGCTTTTAGTTCAGTTACCTCTCTCTCTCTTTTACAAGCTCAGCAAAGGTACTCTCTCATTCCTAGAGTCTCTCTCTATCTAAGAGACAAGAAAAGAAGTCCTAAGAATAAAATAAAATCACGTGGAGACTACAAAGGAAAGAGGGAGACAAAGTCTGAGGAAGTTGGAGATTTTCCCATGCCTCTTCTCAACTGAATCCATGGGACCTGTTCCCCAAAGATTGATATTGAAATGAAAGCACTCAAGTGGACCTGCCACCGTTTTAACCCGCTTGGCCGTCGACGTCTGGATGGCTACCCGTCGTCGGATAGGCTTGTTTTCTTCATATTTTTTCCAGCTCGATTGATCCGTCGACGTGCATATCTTTAGACGTTGACGGATGTGTGATCAGCCTTTTTGTACTCGAAGTCAGAGATTTCTACCCGTCGACGGCTATATTGAGGAACGTCGACGTCTAGCCTTGGGAACTCCCTGGAAGTTCTAGCCGTGGACGTCCAACTTCAATCCATGGACGGTTGCTTTGGATCCCAGAATCATGGTCATCGAGTAGCTTGTCCGTCGACGTCTAATGAGTTACCCGTCGACGTCTCTGCAGGTGTAGGTAATGCCGTGTCCATTACTCGAGCAGCCGTCGACGTCTACGTGGTTACCCGTCGACGACTCTGCAGGTTTGTTCAATTAAGCATGGAAATTGTCCCTTTTTAGTTCAAACTTCATTCTTCCTCTTAAGTACACTACAAGGCAAAATTGAGCTAACTTAGGCCTCCCAGCATTAAAATAGGAGAAAGAGGAGTGATCTTAAGTCCCAAAATAAGCAATAAAAAGGAGTTTAACAGTGCCCTTCAAAAAGAGATTCACGGCTACTTTTATGCATGCCTCTCAACTCGGTCCATGCTCCCTCAAATCGGAGCCCCGAGGAACCACTCTAAGTCACTCATCTTGTGTCCCATCCATAACAATATCATATATATATATGTACAAAACATATATATTTAAAACATATAGACGCACACACACGTAATTCTTTATATTTTCTTTAAAAACATCCCATTTTCCACGTGGGTATATCACCAAGCAAATGTGTATGTGTGTGGATTCCCCGTATCCCAAAACCTTTGAAAATAATCTATGTTTTTAAAATCTTTTTAAAACCTCTGGCCCCAGTGGTTAAACAAAGAAATCTAAGCCACTCATAGTGTTAGGAGGTTCGTATACTCCCAAATGATCAATGTAGCTTAACCTCCGGAGCATCGCCGCACTCGATCATTCGAAGCCCTAATACATGGAAATATGCATTAGCATTCATAATAAAACTTATGAATGCACCTATGAGGCTCAAACATGACCTAAGATGGTGTTCAGATGTGTTTCGAGGCTTATAAAAGTGTCCGGGATGTTTCGGGGTCAAAATCGGACACTTAAAGAAAAATTACCAAAATGCCCTTAGGGCCTATCGGGCCCCCCTCTGTTTTGGGTTAAAAAGGCCCACTAGCACGGTCTGGGCCGAAAAGGCCCACCAGCATGGTTTGGGCTGTGTCCTACGCGGGAGTGGGTCGGCTCCTGCGTGGGACAACCCATTCCCGCGTAAGAGACGAGACAGGGGGCTCAGCATTCAAGCCCCCACCTCGATTTTTATGCAATCCGACCTCCGTTCGATGTGTAAACTTAGACAGACGATCCTCATGCCGTCTACAACACGTTTACCAAAAGAAAAACGAGAATCACGAGCTCAAAGTTCCTAGATCTTGAATCTAAACTAAAATCTAGCTAAAAAGCTAAACCTAACTTTGAGCTTGGATCTCTCCTAGACCAATGCATGGAAATGCGTGAAAACTTAATAGAATGTAGATTAAGGTAAGTAGAATAACATAGTAGAACCTCACCTTGATCCTTTGGTCGAATTTTTCGGATCGGTCAAAAGTCCAAAATTGCTCCGAGAGAGCAAATGAGAGGAAATGAAAAAAGGGACAGAAGAAAAGAGAGAGGGAGAGTTCAACTCCCCCTATTTATAGGTAAGCCCGACACCGGGCCTACTCGAATCCCAAGGCAAACTTAATTCCCCCTTTTTTCACTTCTCATAATCTCGATCCTTGGCCTAATCCACCGACCAATTCACCAATGGATCTCCAATCCATTGACTATGGACTTAAAGAAGTCCAAATTATGCTTCCATGCATGGTCACCTGTCTCATCTTCCAACTACGCCTTATCTTATTTTCCACTTCTCTTCTTCATCTTAACACATCCGGACCGACGTCTTCTCAAGTTGATACGCCGCCTTATACTATTCAAGTTGTACAAAAAAGTCAGATTAGATTCGAGTGTGTCAACCAGCCCATTTTTCATATATTTATTTTATACTATTGTTATTTTAAATATTGTTTTATAAAGTTTATTTTGGATTATCTCTATTTCCCTAACCCCTAGTGAAAACTTATTGAACCTCTGTCACTCAACTGTATCTAATGTGGTTGGATGCATATCCACGTTCGAGGATAGTAGATAGATCAGAGGCTCACTAGGAGGCACCGGTAGCTTAAAAGTAGTGGTTTTCGCTGCGTAGGTATTCCTTTAAATTAGCCCACTGATAGATCTTTTAAGTAAATTATTTTAATAAATAAGCTATAATTATTATTATTTTCTAATTAAAGTTTAGTTTTAATGATTTTCCAACGAAGATACTTAATTCATGCCTTTTGGTGCTTCGGGGTGCGTAAGCAGCCGGCACACACTTCGAGGCAGTGCGGCGGTTGCCACATAGCCGACCCTTATGGGTCGGGACGTGACAATTAACATATTTTAAAGTGCTATTTAAGAAGTATTCACTTATATATATACTAGTATCTTGCAACATGCTACGCACATGAGTATTTATTCTTATTTTCAATATTAAATTTTAATTTTATACCATATTATATAACTAGTCAAAACATAATACATAATAAATTTGTAAAATTTTGAATAAAGTAGAACGTACTTGATATATTCTTAAATAAATCTACCTAATCTTTTATTTATTTTAATCCTTTGTGTATACAAACTTTTGTAAAATTCTTCTTATATCGATATTGTAATTTTAAACTTACTCTAATCACCTTTATGTTTATTCTTACCAAATCTTAAATTCCACAATTTTGTCTTTGTTTTTATCATTTTTATGTTTACTCTTAACAAATCTTATATTCCATTATTTAACATTTACCCTTATCACTTCTACGTTTACTCTTATTACATTTACGGGTTTATTTTAACAAATCTTATATTTTATTATTTTATATTTATTCTTACCACTTTTATGTTTACTTTTACGACCTTACTATATGTAACTATTACCAAATACTATATTCTTCAATTTTATGTTTATTCTTACATCTTTTACATTTAAATTTACATCATTTACTATTATCACTTTTATGTTGAGCATTTATATGCGGTCCCCATTTAAAAGTCATGTTCCTAATTATGCATTTATATTTAGTCATAATCACAATATCTAATTGAGTATTTGTATATGATCTTTAAAAAACAACAAATTTAAAATCTCATACATAGCTTCTATTTAAAAGTCATGATTCCCAATTAAGTATTTGTATACAATCTCTATTGAGTATTTATACATGATTGTATCTATGCACGGTCCCAATTGAGTATTTGTTCATGTACCCATTTAAAAGTCATAATCTCCAATTAAGTATTTGTATACGTTCTCCGTTTAAAAGTCACGATCCTTAAGAAAGAAATGAGTAAAATTTAAATCTTATATATGGTCTCCATCAAAAAGTCATAGTCCCATTTGATGTTCTCTTTACTAACTTAGTCCGATGCGAAAAAGCACCTCTTTGAGCTTTTCACCGTATAAGAGTTATCAAAGGTGTTTTATTGGTGCTGTGAGGTTGCTTTATGTAGGCAATCAAATGTAGTGTTTTTCCATTTGGTAGAGAAGGGTATAGTGGATCACCACTTAAGCTGTGGTTGTCAATTTCACAATTAAGGATACTTTTTTCTCATCACATCCAATCATGCAGCCATATCAAAGGGAACCCAAGTATTTATATACAGTCCCCATTTAAAAATCATGGACCTAAAAAGGTATAAATTTTAAATCTTGTATACAGTTCTCATTTAAATATTATCCCCAATTTAGTATTTATACACAATTAAAGTCACTATTTCTAATTTAGTATTTATACACGGCCCTATTAAAAAATCGTGATTCCCAATTAATCATTTAAACACAGTCCCTATTTAAAAGTCACGATTCCAAAAAATAAATAAATTTTAATCTAATACATAGTCCCCATTTAAAAGTCACGATCTCGAATTGAGTATTAATTTATACATGGTACCCATTGAGAAACTATACATGATCCTTATTTGAAAGTAACGGTTCCTAGAAGAGAAACTAATTATAAATCTTGTACACGATCCCAAGAAAAAAAATTTTAAACCTTATATATAATTCTCATTTAAAAATCACGATCTACAATTAAGTATTTGTATATGATTCTTATTTAAAAGTCATGGTCTTAAGAAATGAACAAATTTTAAACTTTGTATACAGTTTCATTTCAAAGTCATGATCCCCAATTAAATATTTATATACATCAGTTTTGGTCCCAAAGATAAATTTTAATAATGCATGACGAATTGTGTAAACCCAACCTAATTTAGACTTTTAATTAGCTCCCAAGTAGTATTAATAAAAATAATTTAGGTGGAATTTAAATTCCTTAAATGTGGTTTGGACTTAATTAAAGAGAATGTAGATGCACTAAATTGAAAGAGTAAGAATGTTGAAGTGTGGAAATTGTTTTAATTTGAAAAGTGCAAGGGCAAACTTGACCGTTCACCCTTAAGTTGACTTTGACTAATTGACCATTGACTTTGATCAGTTGACCCAAAAAATTGACTTTTCTAACTTTACCCCAAATCGATCCCGGTTTAGGTTCAAACCCTTCCTAGGGCCAGTAGAAGCCTATTTTGGCAAATTAAGGTGGCATTTTTATATTTATTAAATTTTAAAATGATTTCTAACGTGAATATAATTGAAATGGAGCACTGGCACAAGATCACGGAAAAACTCCTGTTGTTTAGTCGGATTAGCTCTAGAGTATACTACTTCTCCGAATTTGTGAGTGGTTTGGCCTCAATGTTTAGTGACATTAATGACAATTGTTTTTAAATTGTTTTAAATAAAGGCTTCATATGTTTTGGGATACGGCTAGCCACTGCATAGGCCTACACATTTTAAGAGGGCAGGCTAATATATTATATATGTATATATGAGATATAAATGTTTTAAATGATTTGTTATAAACCTAATCGTGGTGTGATAATGTTCCATGGGAGGCCTATCCGATTGAGGTATTAGATAAGCTTGATCGTGGCAAGGCGAGAGTCCCCATAAGGACTGCCCGATCGAAGCTATTGATATCAGTCTTTTGAGGGACTTGATAGATTGCCCTTTGAGGGGCTATGCTAGCAAACCTAGTAGCTTGTGCTCCGTCTATTGAGAGAGGCATAGGTGAGTGTGCCCCTGGAGCTAGAGAAGCGCGTAGAGTGACTCGCCAAGGGGTTTGTAGTTTCTTTGAGGCAACGAATGGCGACGTTGGGAGAGCGGACAATTAGTTTATATATTTTTTTACGGATGATCATGCGATGATTGCTCCCAGTGCCACTGTCACGCCCCGACCAGCGGGCCCGACCACGTGACAACCGCCGTACCATCTCGAGATCTGTGCCTCGTCAGGCGGGCAACCAAGATGGCACAAGGCATAAAAGAAAAGGGTATACGAGCAATATATGAAAACATACAA
Organism: Microcos paniculata; assembly: GCA_030664755.1. Lineage (NCBI taxonomy): Eukaryota > Viridiplantae > Streptophyta > Magnoliopsida > Malvales > Malvaceae > Microcos > Microcos paniculata. Next base: position 24,820,890 of record CP131461.1, read on the forward strand.
GAGATATTATAGAAAATATAATTTAAAAATATTTATAAAGAAAGTGGCACGTTTTACGGTGCAACATGCAGCGAAAAAGTAATATACATTTATATATATATAACAAGCACTAATATTCCGAGCCAAGATTCACAGGGCAAAAAGGGGTGGTACTTACAAAATCGTGTCCACAGTGTGGTACTGAGATCACTGACCACTGGGACGTCCGCCGTCCGAAGCCTGATGACCTGACAACAAAAATGAATGGTGTGAGTACAATATACTTGTACCCAGTGAGGGACCTGGTTATAATGACCGATCACCTCAGGCTGGGGATATGAAATAATCCAAAATTAACTTATAAAACCATTTATTAAAAATCATATGAAATCCCATACCAAAACAAATATTAAAATAATAATGATATTACTAAATGGGCTGGCTTCTGAAATTGTCCCAGAAGATACACCCGTACACTGGGGTACCCGTTGGACCGTCAAGGGTTACTTAATATTTCAAAACACTTTTCTTTGCTCACTGGCCCATTCCCTTGACGTTTGCCTTGCTGTGGTGGAACATAGCAATCTGGAGCCCTGGCGAGCTTCCCTTCGCGCCTCTCCCAGGGTCTCGTCTCACCGTGCCCCTCGACAGGCTGTCCATGGCTGAGAATCTTGCATGCTTCTCTAACTCAGTCCACGCTCCCGCATATATTGGAGCATCGAGGAACCCGTTCAATCTCTCGTCTCTTAGAGGCATCGTACCCCAAACAATTATTAATAATAATATTAATTTATAAAATATTTGAAAGTCCCACCCTTTAAATCTTTTGTAAACTTGGTGTGTGAAGGTGGACATTTCATATCCCAAAACATATAAAAACAATTTAATAAAGCATTTATAAAGAATTTAGAAAACGATTAACCCTTAATGGTCAACCAATATAATCCAAGCCACTCACAAGAGAGGAGAGTTGTATACTCCCCGATTACCCCACAATGCTTAAGCTCAAACTGCTACCGGTCCAAAACTCGTACAATCACGTACCTAAATAACCAAATTAAAAATCTAATTTGATTAATAAAGGCATGCGACTAATAGTTAAACCATATAACAAATCCTAATTAGGGTCTCCAAGGTCTAGAAACTAAATTGGATAAGTCCGGAAGTTAATTGAAGTTAATTGGGGTCTAAGGCTGCGAAATTACCAAAATGCCCCTCATGCTACAGTGCCCTAACTTGCTGGTGGCTCACTCCCGGGCGTGAGTGAGCCAAGGTGGGAAAAATCCCACATTTGGCTTGGCTCCCACGCGGGACAGAATGGGTCCTGCGCGGGAGACGTTTCCAGCACATGGCCGTGACCGGCCATGCACCAAATCGAGCTCGATTTGAGCCTGATTCACCACCGATCAGCACCAAAATTGAAACACAACAAGTTCAACATCTAAACTAAGGATTCACAGCTTCAAAAATGGAATTAAACAACCAACCATGCTCAGAATTCGAATCAAAACACTAAGGGTTAACATGTTCTCGGGCAAGCAGAATTCTCAACTTCAATCAACGATTTCTCTTAGCACAGACCATGAAATCATGTATATAAACTATCAAATTAAAGCTTGATGAGTCTAGAACAACATACCAAATTCCCAGCCAAATCCTACAGTTGAATTGAAAGATATAGCTCGAAGAACAAACTGTCGCCGAAATGATAGTTTTGAAGATTTGATGATTTCTTGGAAATTTTGGTGTTTTGATCTTCAAGGAGGCAAGAGAAGTTGGTGTTGATGTTTGATTGAGTGTTTGAAAAGAGATTAAAGAGTTAATTTTGAAGAAGATATAAGAGAGGGTTCGGAGAAACGAAGAACAGAGAAAAGAAGAGAAAATGGGGGTCTCGGGTGAGCCGAGACCCCATACATATGTAACGGGTCCAGCGCCGGACCCGACCAGGTCCGGCGCCGGAGTCAACTAAACTTAAGTTGACTCCGGTCAACTTAGCCCAACTTCCTTGGGAATGGTGCCCAAGTGGGCCCCGTATCACGAAAGTTCAATATTTGGGTTTTTAAGCTTGGAATAGAGTTAAGTGGAGTTCAAAGCATCCATGGGAAGGTCCAATTTGGTATATTGGCCAGACAACTTTACATAAATACTCAACTTGACACGTGCGGATTAGGTCCGGGCGTGTCAGCTACTAGTCCATCGACGGATGGGACACGTCACTTTATTACCACCCTATATGTTATATTATTTCGAAATAAATGATTTATTAGTGGGAAATTACTTTATGGAATAAATAATGGTTTATGATAATGTTTTTGGTATGTTTATATCCCCCACCATTTATGTCTTTTACATTGTTTTCAAACCGTATCATTGAGTCAGTTAGACTCACCCCTCAATTATTCAATGTTTTCAGGCAATTAGAGCTTAGAGAGGAGTTGCCTTCTAGTAGCGTGTGCAGGCTATTTATTTCAGCTGTCTAGGTGATTACCATTCCTAGAGTCCTAGTGATCCACTGTTGCTTTTAGGTTTCCGCTGTATTTTGTTTTCATCTACACTGCACTCTGAGTAATAAGTTATTTTCATGTATTTCGCACTTGGGGGATTTTACCAATGTTATGGCTAGTAATACTATTTTTAATATACTGATATTTATATCTATATAAATGAGATTTGTATTTGCTTTGGCTATGAATATAATAAATGCCTGTTACTATCTTCGAGGCGTGGCTAGCCAACATGTATCTCGAGGCAGTGAGGCAGCTGCCATGTGGCCGAACTTGCGGGATAGGGTGTGACAAATTGTTTTTTAGTTTATGAGTATTAATTTAAGCAGAAAAGAATTATAATAATTATAAATTAGAATTCTTACTAATAGTTGTAAAGAAGTGTCCTCAAAGTTAATTTTTAATAATATTTTACAACGAATTATTTTATGAATTAATGAATATCAATTTAAGATAAAAAGAATTATAATACTTATGAGTTAGATTTCTTCCTAATATGACTTGTAAACAAACGTGGTAAAATATAAAGGTTATGAATGTTTAAATTTATATATATATATATATATATATAAGAAAATGTTTGATCAAGACTATATGTAAAATGGGAGTTTTACATCCTCTAATAATAAAACGTAACGTCATAATTTTTAAAGTTTTTACAAAACTTTATAATAAATCTTATTATTACACACAACTATTTCCCTAAGAAGTCCATATATGTTCAAAGTTTAGTCCCAAGTTTTTTTTTAAAAAAAAATTTGCAGGATAAGTTCTAATATTTAGGATATTATTGCGATATGGTTTTAGTAATTATAGAAGAATTTCGAGTTTATGAAAACAACAAGGTAAAAAGAGCTTTTTCACTTGAATAATTGTGTGTGACATAATATATTGTAAAGTTTTGTAAAACTTTGAAAAATCTGACTTGACACGTTATTCTATGAGGACGTAAAATCTCATTTTTTTCATTTTTACAGGTAGTCTGATCAAATTCTTACTCTATTTATATATAGACTAATCAAATTTCTTTCTGAAATAGAAATTATAATTATTAATAATATTTAAAATAGGTAAATAAATAATTATTTATTAATTACCTATGACACCTCTTAAATTAATAATAGTCTAAGATAATTTTAAAGAGTATTAATGTAACTTCAAAATTGTAATTGTTAATAATATTTAAAATAAATAAATAATTATTTATTTGTTAAATACCTATTATACCTCTTAATTTAAGAAAACCATGATATAATTTTAAAGTGTAAAATGTCGATTACTATTTTACTAAGGAAGTCTACACTTTTATAATAATATATATATATATAAGACGTACCTAGTCTCTTTGTTACATGTATCACACGTAATATAATGGCTCATGACATTTTGTACGTTTTAATTATGTAAAACCCACTTTAAATCAATGGTATTCTTAAACACTAATGACTAAAAACACTTAAAAATCTTAATGTTGAATTATTTATTTTTAAAAACCTAATATAAAAGATAGAATATAAATCTAATGGTATTTTTGAAATATATTGGAAAAAAAATATTTAATAGGAATAAACCTCGGTAATACAATGGTTATTAATAATTATATATTTTTTAAGAATATCATCTAATTTGAATACAGTAATTTTGATAATACTAATATTTAAATTAAGTTACTTCCTTGTAGCATTGTAAAACAATTTGTATAAGAATGATATTTAAATTAAATTACAATGGCTCATGACATGTTGTATTTTTTAATTGTGCAAAGCTTAGTTTAAACAAATGGTATTTTTGACTACCAATGAGTAAAAGCCTTTAAAAATCTTAATATTTAATTATTTATTTTTAAAATCCCAATATAAAGGTAGAGCCCAAATTCAATGGTATTTTTGAAATATATTAGAGAAAAAATGAATTTTTAATAGGAATAAACCTCTTATCCAACTCACACTTTTATACATACTAATACATCGCACGTAAAAAAAAATGCGTTATTAATAATATATATTTTTAAGAACCTCATCTAATTTATTTATTATTACATTTATTTTTTAAATATATTTGATTAAAGATAGTATAGTAATTTATATAAGAGTAATATTTAAATTAAATTACTTTATTTTAAGCATTGTAACGCAATGATAATTAAATTAAACTACAATGACCCATGACATTTTGTACTTTTTAATTGTGTAAAATCCAATTTAAACCAATAGTATTCTTGAATAATAATAAGTAAAGGCCCTTTAAAATCTTAATATTTAATTATTTAATTTTTAAAACCCAATATAAAAAGTAGATCCAAGTCTAATGGTATTTCTTAAATATGTTGAAGAAAAATGAATATTTAATAGGAATAAATCTCTTACCCAACTCACACTTATATATATAAATATATATATTATAGATTCTAGATTAATTAATTAATTAATTAATACGGTATGTAAAATTCTACTAAAATTATTTCTGAAATCTAAAAATTTTACAGCTGATAGTATTGTATAGAATAACAATTTCATTATTATTTCAATAAAAATTATATTACTTTGAAATATATATTTTTGAATTAGTGACACGCGATCGAATTGTTCATGAATTTTTTTTAAAAAAATTAAGTTGGGTAAAAAGTTGTTACACCACATGCACATTAGTACTTATATTAAAAAAAATAAAATACTAATATGATAAATTAGATACTGAAACATGCGACTACACATGTTTAATCTCATAAGTATTAGTTTTTTAATCTTTTAAAATTAAATAAATCCTAACCGTATGAGGTGTGTCGACAATGGCATGTGTGAGATTAAACAATTAAACAAATAAACTCGGTTCTGGAAGCTGTCGTGTAATCACATAAGCTTCCAAAAATATGGCTTCACAACTTGCAGATACTGTTAAAGGTCAAAGGAATTCTGTTTTTAGAAGACAATGAGATTAAACAAATGCTCATAAATATTCTTGTTTCTCTTAGTTCTTCATTAATTTATTAAGTTGAAACATTACAATCGAACCTTGAAAATCAATAATTATATGCAATCCCTTTGAGTTATTTAATTTAATTTGTGTTCACATTTGCAAACCGGCGGATCTGATGAGAATATTTTCATTGCATCAGCGATCGGTCGGCGGACTTTTTCAACTCTACACAGAATTCATCTTAAGTATATTTAAATAAATATTCGTACATAAATCCAATAGTACTCTAGCCAGTTTATCTAGAACATAACTTATGTTCAAGTGATTAAAATAAACTACAATAGAACCCCTTTATCAGCTTTGTAAATTAATACCAAGCTAGAGAGAAAAGAAAAATGAAAAAGCCAGATCATGTGTTTCTTCCAGTTCTGTTGATTAATACTGGTGCTAAAATTATTTCACAAGCCTTTAGGAAAAAGAAAAATAAATGAAGGGAAAAGATAGTGACACGTAACGCACAAGTACCACCGTGTAATGCCGGAGAGAGGTAATTGAAAGAAAGGGAAAAAAAAAAGGCAGTGGGCATTAGTGTACCGCTATGCGATCCTTTTTAAACCATTTTGTGCAATGTGTATAGTAAGTCACCAATTGCTTTTGTGCGATATATACCAATATATAAGCCTACACCTGTTGACTATCGCAACTATATAAAAATATATATCCTTCGGTTTCTTATATAAATCTGTGTGTCCAATTAATAAACACACATGCAGATGTTCAAACTGTCAAATAATATTATTTGAGATATAGCATCGTGCTAGAAGAAACGAGAGAGATGGCAAGTTTGCAGCAGCCACAGCAACCGTGGGGTGGAGGGAGCAACCGCATAGTTGCTGGAGGAAGCAACCGCATAGTTGCTATTAATGTGGAAGGAAGCACCCCAGAATCCTTTCCTTGTAATAACAGCAGACGCTTTGATGATTTTCATGATGACCCAAATGATGTTCAGGTCTGCATCTGATCTCTTTCTAAATTTCTGATACTTTGATGTTGCTTTTGCACCTTTTTTAATAGTGATATGTATTCATTCCTGGTTTGCTTTTGATGTTCAGAAACCTGGGTGGAGAAAGTTTTTTTCATTTGTAGGCCCCGGTTTCCTTGTTGCAATAGCTTATCTTGATCCTAACAACTGTAAGACTTCTCTGATCTGATCTCTCTCTCTCTCTCTCTCTCTCTCTCTCTCTCTCTCTCTTCTCCAGATTTTTTTCTCTGCAATTTCATTACTTATATCTCTATACGGTTTCATGTTACAGTGGAAACTGATTTGCAAGCAGGAGCCAACCATGGTTATGAGGTAAATTTTAATAATTAGTACTTCTACATAATGAGACGATGCATGAATATTGAATATCATATGCTCCAACTTATGGTCGTATATCTTTGAAATTTCAGCTATTGTGGGTGGTGTTTATTGGATTAGTCTTTACTCTCTTAATCCAGTCTCTTGCTGCTAATCTTGGAGTCAGCACTGGTAATTCATTAATTAATCAATTCTCTCATACTAATAACTAATGATATATACTGAGTAACTAATTTTAATGATCACTTTGTTCTGATTTACTTATTTTTCTAATTTCAGGCAAGCACTTATCAGAATTGTGCAAGGCTGAGTACCCAAAATTGATGAAGTATTGCTTATGGTTATGTGCAGAGATTGCCGTCATAGCTGCTGATATTCCCGAAGGTATCTTGTTATTTTAGTTACCAAATTGCTGACCGATTTAACTTTTGCAACACAAGTACAATAAATTTACATCATACAAATACAATTTACTTATTTATAACTTCATTATATAAAATTAGATTGAAGGAAAATTATATATGTAATAATTTCTTTCTATTTATATTTTATATATTGGAGAAAGGGGATTCGAGCAAGACATTATATGTGTGTACCAATGGCTAAGCTAAAGATTGTTGGGTGCCTCATAATATGGTAAGAATATATACATTTTTGAAAAATAAAGTAAAACCAAAAATCGTCCCCACATGCATCCGTCCTTACCAAAAATTTTTGCTGCACAAATTGAATGAAATTAATCGAAAATATAAATGCCAAAAGAAAAAAGAAATTGCATGATGTTTAACACTTGTTTTGATGCATTTATATTGATAAACTTGTGGCAGTGATTGGGACAGCCGCTGCATTAAACATACTGTTTCATATCCCACTGTGGGTTGGAGTTCTCTGCACTGGTTTAAGCACTCTCGTCATCCTTAGCCTGCAAAAATATGGGGTAATAACTAAACTCTCTAGTTGATATGATATGATTAACTTGTTCACAACAACAAGTAATTTTCTTTGAAAAATTTAAATTAAGATGACAGATCATATATATCAACTAAAGATTAACTAATTTTTAATTTTGATGATAATCGTCTATATATGTAAATGAGGCCTTTGTTTTTTCTTGAATTTCTGGTAATAATTAATCAGGTAAGGAAGCTGGAAATACTACTATCAATGCTGGTTTTTGTGATTGCTGGATGTTTCTTTGCGGAAATGAGTTATGTAAAACCTCCAGTAACTGATGTTATTGAGGGCATTGTTGTGCCTAAGATTAAGGGCAATGGAGCCGTTGTCGACATCATTGCCCTCTTGGGAGCCACTATTACACCGTAAGCTTTTCCACTAGTATTCACTCTTTTCTATACTTTCATAATTCATATGCACTTCTTATTATTAATTTAGGACTCTATAATTCATGTGTAACTACTAACTGCAGGCACAATCTATTTCTCCACTCGGCTCTTGTGCTCTCCAGACAAGTTCCCAACACTGTTCGTGGCGTCAATGTAAGCCCAAAATAATTAAAGAAATTCTTTGGGATATTTCAAAATAAAATAATGCTTCGTATTCAATCACAGCTGTCGATTTAGTTCAAATTAAGCAACAATAAAAATGAAAATTCTACAACTTTTGTAATGATTTGTTTCTGGTTTGTTTCTCTTGTCCTTAATTTGGTCAGGAAGCCAGTAGATTTTTCCTAATAGAAGCCGGCTTCGCCATGTTTGTGGCATTTTTGTTCAATATGGCAGTAGTCTCAGTGTCCGCCACCATCTGCACTGAAGACAACCCCTCTGGTGATATCCAGAATCGTTGCAGCAGTCTTACTCTTAACTCTGCTTCTTTCCTGCTCCAGGTCCATACTACTACTAGTACAGTACTAGGATCACTCCAAATATAGTAAAATAATGAAGAGGCTAATCGCCTAATTAGTCCTTAATTAAAATTAACAACAACAAAATCTATAATTTTGGCATTGCAGGATGTGTTGGGAAAGTCTAGCTCAATCATTTATGGTGTTGCACTTCTTGCCTCGGGGCAAAGCTCTACAATTACAGGAACTTATGCAGGACAATTCATCATGCAGGTCCTGCAGATTCAACCTCAACACATATAGTGGAAGCTTAATTCTTAATTTAATGACGCTTAAAATCTACATCATTGGTGTTTGTTTCAGGGTTTCTTGGATCTTAGAATGAAGAACTGGTTGAGTAATTTAATGACTAGGTTCATTGCCATTGCACCTAGTCTTATTGTCTCCATCGTTGGTGGATCTCAGGGGGCCGGAGCCCTAATTATCATTGCGTCGGTCAGATATAATAACCATGATTAATTCTATCAATATATATATATATGCCATAATCCGTGTTTAATTAAGTTAAAGTAATGGTATTTTGCAGATGATTTTATCGTTTGAGCTGCCATTTGCTCTCATCCCACTTCTAAAATTCAGTAGCAGTAAAAGCAAGATGGGACCACACAAGAATTCTATATATGTGAGAATAGCAATTAATATCTCGCCTTCTGTTGTCTTTCTAATTTCCTTTTTCTGTTCTGCTAACCCTTCTTAATTTCTTTGCAGATAATTGTGATTTCATGGATTCTAGGCTTTGGAATCATTGGCATCAACGTCTATTACTTAAGCACAGCCTTCGTAGGCTGGTTGATTCACAATCACTTACCAATGGTTGGAAATATCTTCATTGGAATCATTATATTTCCTTTCATGGCAGCCTACATCCTAGCAATCATCTATCTAACCTTCCGAAAAGACACAGTTGTAACATATAGCGAGCCTGAAAAGAATGACCCAGCAATAGCAGCAGTGGAGGCTCAGATCGAAAGTGGACTAGGCAACCCTGACGGCTCCAGCTTCCAGGTTGACAATGTTCCTTACAGACAGGATTTAGCTGACATCCGACAACCAGAGTAGGTGTTTTCTTAGTGTGGGTGTGTGGGTTGTAAAATACATTCTTCATTTTCCATTTTTCTGTTTCTGTTGGAATTGTAATCTGTTAGTTCACTCTTGGCTGGCAATATTGTTCCTTACAGTCACACACAGGATTTAGCCGACAATGTTCCTTACAGACAGGATTAGGCTGACATTGCCAGAATCGGCGGTTTACTAGCGAACCCAATGCAAGCTAACCTGTTTCAAGTACGACGAAGGACGTTTTCTTCTTGGAAAAAGTCTTATGACGTACGTAAATGTTTGAAGTTAATTATGAATCTTCGGCGGGACTCCTTTTCCTTTCTGTTTCTGGTTTTAATACAACCTGCCTTTATAATTAAGTCTCAAACATTCTGTACTAAAGCTAAGTTTCTGTAACTTCTGTTGTAGTAGCCAAGTCTAGTAAACCGCCTTATATATTTAGTAACAAAGATGATATGATCTGGTTTAAATTGTCGTTTCAAATTTTAATTCTCTTTTTTGAGGGAATTTCCTTCTTGACCTCAATTTCTTCTGAAGTATATATGTACGTTAATGCATATCTCACTACTTGTTTGCTAGCAAGTGGCGACTGAGTTCGTATAGAATCAACCCAACTCAATCGCACAATTAGAAAATAATAGAAATAAAATAAAATAAATCATATAACTAAGACTGACGCCGCCGCCTGTCTTACTTACATGCCCTATGTGTACTTGATCACTCAAATGTCAATCTACCAGAAACTGAGAGAAATAAACATACAGGAAAAAGAACTTCATCAATTAATAATTAAACTCAAATGCTACCTTAATTGTAAGTGTTACAAGCCCTAAGAATTGCTCCAGGTAACGTCTATACATCGAAGCTACAGCATGCTTCCTAAGTTCGTCCAGGCTACCCCTTCACTTCGAAGTGCAGAAAGTGAGCAATAATGCTAAGGGAATTCGACCATAAAAACCCAAATTTTCATTATCTTCGATTTCGACCTAGACCAGCTGGCCCCAGAAACCGACCTCATTGGCTGATGATTAAGAGTGGTGTTGTGCATTACCCAGGGAGTTGAACATGGCGTTAGGGGGACCTGAGGATGCTTGCATTGAAGACCAGGATTTATTTATCAAATATTCATGCCTTGATCCATGTTTGATTAAGTTAAATTAAATAATTTGTTATAATGGAATCTTGCAGATGATTTTATCGATTGAGCTGCCATGCCATTTGCTCTCATCCCACTTCCAAAATTCATTAGCAGCTCAACGCCTCAACCTAGATGACACCATACTAGAATTCTATATGCGTGCACATATATATAGATGTTAACTTCTGTTTTCTTTACAATTATTCTTTTTCCTGTTCTGCTATAATCATCTCAATCTGATTGCAGGTTATTGTGATTTCATGAATATTAGGCCTTGGACTGATCGGTATCAACTTCTATTACTTAAAAACACACCGCCTTCGTCGACTGGTTTATTCACAATCATTTACCAAAAGTAGGAAATCTTTTCATAGGACTCATTGTTTTTCATCTCATGGCAACCTACATCCTTGCAGTCATCTATCTAACCTTCTGACCGAAAGACTCTGTTGTAACATATGTCGAACCCGAAAAGAAAGACTCAGCAGCAGTCCAAGCTGGGATCTGGACTAGGCAACCGTGACAGGTGCACGCTCCAAAGGCCCAACGACAAGCTAAGCTGTGTCAAGTATGACTGGGGAGCTTTTCTACTTGGAAACTTCGTATGACGAAGACGTTCTCATGCCTGTTTGAAGTTTATTACAATTCTTCGGCAGGATTCCTTCGTAAGATCCGTACTATAATTTTGTTGTTTTTACACCCAAAAAGAACCTGTAAGGCTCTATAACTTCTGTTGTTTTAGCTAATGGTGTGTTTGGTACGAAGGAAATAGGGAGGAAAGAAAGAGTGTGGAAAAAAAGTGAGTGAGGAAATACAACTTTCCTTTGTTTGGTAGGATAGAAATACACCTAAGGAAAGAAATAGGAAGGAAATGAGAGAATCAATTTCCTTAGAAATCATTTCCTTCCAAATTGAGAGGAAATAGGAGGGAAAGAAAGTGGTTGTTGAGTCTAACAAATAGAAATGACTATTACACCCTTAAAATTTATTTCTAATTACAAAATTTACAATTATAAGTAAAAGATATTGAAAGTGAATTTTTAACTAAAGAGTAAACAATGATAAAATGGTCATATTAATTAAAATAAATTTTCTTTCTTTCCTATTTCTTAGTTATACCAAACAAAGGAAATAATAAATTTTTTTCTTTCCTTCTTATTTCTTTACTTACTATCAAACATGATGAAGGAAATATAAATTTATTTCCTTTCCCTACCTATTTCCTTTCTTCACCTATTTTTTTTCTTTACTATTTCCCTACCTATTTTACTTCCTTTTGGCTATAGAATTTATAGTTGCATTAGTCAAATTCTATAAATTGTGGTCAGTTTAATTTCCTCTTTTTTTCTTCTTACTTATACCTTATATGTTCTAGATTAGTAATAAAGATGATATCTGGTTTACAGTGTCATTTCAAGGTCGATATAGCCAAAAGGAAGTAAAATAATTCTTTTAGCATTTTAATGATGCGTCATTACATGTCAACTGAGTTGGTAGCTAGAATCAAACCAACTCAATTGCTCGGTTATAAAATACTAAAATTAAATTAAGAAAAAAAAAAAGAAGAATGACAAGTGATGACACTCCGAGCGTTACAAACTGCCCTATGTCTATGTGCACTTCATCATCATCCACGTCAATCCACCGGAAACACCAATAGATAAACATACAGGAAGAGAACCAAAGAAACACAAACTAGGTGCCATTCTACAAATTGTAAGTAATTTATTATACAAATGTAATTTAATATTGGTTATGGATGTCATCAATTTCTAATTAAATCCTAAAGCTACTTTTTTTCCGTTTTTTGAAAGCAACGAAAAGTGTTATTTTTTATAGGAAATTAAAAGCTGGAAGCAACTTCAGGTAAGCGATGAGGGATTTTCTAGATAGATAGCTCTGACAGAGGCAGGCCGAACCTGCAACAGTTGAATAGCGGCTTTGATACCATAATACCATATTGGAAAGGTCCACCTTTTCGTAAATAATGAATGTCTCCCGTATATATTTTCTCTATTCACCATAGTCGTGTTGTTTGTCCCTTAATTTTGTGATTCAACCCGAAGTATGATTCGACCCAAATTACATATTTGGGAATTCGACCCAAATTGGATTTTTCATTGAGGTTTGTGGTGGAAGCGGATCAAAGATATGGTATAATTGTAAATTTTGTTTTTGTTAGGTTTCAAAACCCGATCAATCAATCATTCAATCAATCACGCAAGCAGAAATATTCTCAAATAATAAATCATTCACACAAGACATAAAAAATTACGTAATTCGGCACTCAATTTATCTACACCCACGGATAAGAGAAAAGATCTATTAGTTATAGGAGTTACAACCAAACATCAATTAACAATCAAACACTCATATTCAATCTAATCTTCCAAACAAGCCACAAACACATCCAAACAGTCTTGACAACACTCGGTCGGTTTTTAAAAATCAAACAATCATACACACCCATAGGACCATAACTCTACTTGCATCTTTCTCTCATACCAAATCCTAATGAGACCCTTATTATTTATATTTATCCAAACTTAGTTAACAAAAAACCCTTCCCAATTAGATTTCTTGGTCCACAAGTTGTCTTACCTATCAAGCAATATCTCTAAAAATCTCTCAATCAAATCTTTTAGAGATTTGAGTCACTAACCCTAACAGTTTTGATAATTAAATATGGCACATCTTTTATTATTCTCTCTCAAAAAAGAAATAAAAAAAACTCTCTTTTATCATAGATATAGGTCGATTTGATCGAACAACATAAATTTTGTATGCTCTTATTTTATTTTCTCGCTTATTTTTCTTGTTTATGCTCAACAATTCAAAACTGGAATCTTTTTTTAAGGGTATAATACAAGTTAAAATTTTGTAAATATCGTTAAAAACTTAAGAATCCAATGACTTAATTTTGTTCCTTCTTATTCACTTTTCAAATACCCGTAGTTACCTACCCTAAATTGCCAACTTAAGCGCAGCTGGCTTCGGGCTAGCTCTACAACAATATGTTAAACTTGGATCAACGATCGATGTAGTCCCAAAAAACTTTCAATAATATCATATGGTATTTTAACTTAATTTTTAAAATTAAATACCAAGGTGCATGCACCTTTTGACCCATCAGTAGCATTAGAGATATTTTTTTTTTTTAACTAATCAATACCCAACTTAATTTAAAAAATTCATGAACAATTAATGTATCATATGTATAATAATATAACTTTTATTGAAATAATTTATAATACATATAAATATAAACTGGAGTGTTTTTTTTTTTTTTGTCTTTTCTAACATGTAAAAATTTTTGGATTTAATGCATAAATTTCTTTAATGGTATAATAAAAAAATACGTGTTCGTATAATGTGAATTAACATATGACCTATTGAAAGAGTTTTGTTATTTTTTTGACTACATCATCGATTCAAGTTTAATTAATATGTTGCAGAGCAATGGAACTACACATGTTTATCTCATAAAGTATTGGTTACTTAATCTTTAAAAAAAATCCTATGCGTACGTTGACATTATCATGTGAGATTTATTTAAACAATTGAACAATTCAATTTGGTTCTCGAAGCTGTCATGCAGTCACATAATCCAAAACATGGCTTCTCATTGCAGTACCATGTTAAAGGTCAAAAGGAATTTTGTTCTAGAATTCAGTGAGATTAAACAACTGGTCGTTACTTTCTTTAATATTCTTCTTTATAGTTCTTCATTAATTAAGTTGATTACAATCGAACCTTGAAAATCAATTTATATTTTAATTTCAGTACCAGATTGTGTTTATTAAGTTATTTAATTTGTGTTCACATTTGCAATCCCTTTTAAGTGTATTATTATTGCATCACATCATATCGGTGGACTTTTTCAACTTCTGTTGGTGAAGTTTAGAGATTTCATATTTTAAGTGTTTATAATATGGGGTTTTCCATAGCCACCCCATAAGAAGCAAAAAAGCTTATAAAAAGTAAGCAATGATGAGGTTTTAAGATTTCTTAAAAAAAGTAAATGTAATTAATTGTTTGTTAGTATTTTATTGGGCAGATGAAACTACCCTCTTGAGTATAAGATGTTTAATTTTTTTCTTAAAAATAAATTTTAATAAATTGTTGGAATTCTTTTTAAAACCCTAAAACAATTAAATATTTTAAAATTTGAAATTTACCCTCAAAATCTTTTTTTTTTATTTGTTAACTAAACTTTGTCAAAAGAATATTTATTTTTTTTTCTAAAACCAAACTACAATAAATATTTAAAATTTTATCCTCAAAATCAATTTTTAAAATTTGGGGTTAAATTTTGTCAAAAGAATATTTATTTTTTTCTAAACCTTATCACTAAATATCTTAAATTTTAAAATCTATCCTTAAAATCAATTATTTTTAATTTATGGCTAAACTTTGTCAAAAGAATATTTATTTTGTCCACTCACATATCAAATAAAAGTGATAACTTTTTATTGATTTATTTTTAATTCATCTTGAAATATTTTTAATTGACTTTTTGAAATAAAAAATTAATTGAGGACATTGTAATCTATAAACTATATGTACATGTACAACTTGATTAATTACTTTAACTTTTATGACCTTTTATCACAAAACAAAAAAAACTGATATAAATACGTCATGATCAGAGCTTAACGGATGCCTCATGGCAGTCGTTAGCAAAACACATAATATATATAGTATGAGACATTGATATTCTATGTGTAATTAAGTATATTCTCCATTGTGTTGCTGGCCTAACTTTTCTGTTGATTTTATCTAATTGTATATATGTTGATTTATTTTTGTATACGCAAGACATAAGTAAACATGATGAGAATTTCTACCAGTCCTAAAATCTTACATACTTTTAAAATATTTGTAAAATCTAACTCCAAATAACTCCAAAAAGTATTTACAACTAATCAACCAATTAAGATACTTGTAAAATCTAACTCCAAAAACTATTTACAATTAATCAACCAATTAAGAATTCTCAGATGTATTAGTACTAACAAATGCCTCAAAGATGTGGGCTTTATGACTATATTCATATTCATGCGAGCAACTTAGCCCTGTGATCTTTGAAGTCATGCAAGCGTGTTCTGATCCAATCAATCCCTATTGCTCAATCCAGTGGCATAGCGGCATCGAAAGTCTTCTTCTTTTTTAGTTCCTTGGGCTGTTGGAGGCATTCAAAAGGCGTCTTTAACGATGAAAGTGACCTTATCTTAAAAAAGTCATATTTGGTGTGGAAAGCTCTCTCCCCGTTTGTAATAAGGAAAATGGCCATACGGACGAAATAAGTGGCCGGATTAATTCCAATCAAACTAGCTCTCTTGCTATCGAGCTAGAGAAAAAGAAAGACCATCCAACGCAATTTTGATGAATTTTTTAGTATTTTGTTGGATTAATTTTTTATTTGATAAGTACTAACGTCGTAATAAATAAAAAGATTATGATAACATCTTAAAATACTTTTATCTTTTCCAAAAAGATTTTAATAGAGTATCATAATTCATAAATGTTAAGTGTTTGAATTAAGCATTATATAATATTGAGGTATTTTAATTCAATTTGAAGTTATAGAAGTATAGCCAAACGTACGGCATTTCAAATTTTAATTTTCCTTTTTGAGGGAATTTCCTTTCCTCAATTTCTTCTGATCTGAACAATGATGTGTCAATACATGCCACTCCTTGTTTGCTAGCAAGCAGTAACTGAGTTCGTACAATCGATCCAACTCAATTGCACAGTTACAAAATATAATAGAAATTAATTGAAATCATTTTATATTATAATAACTAAGATAAGAATGACGACACTCCGTGCCTTGCTTACAAGCCCTACCATTTGTAGTTGATCGGCCAAATGTCAATCTACCAAAAGCTGAAAAACCAAGAAACAAACATACAGTTACCGCAAATATCACATTCACAGAGTAGATGCCATTCTCTTGGGATATTCTAAAATTGTAGTAAATAATTTATTATACAAAATTAATTTTTGGTTATGAATCTCATCAATTCATAATTAAATCCGAATGCTACCTTAATTGTAAGTGTTACATGCCCTAAGAATTGCTCCAGGTAACTTCTATACATCAAAGCTGCAACATGCTACCATAGTTCGTCCATGCTACCCGTTCACTTCCAAGTGCCGAAAGGGAGCAATACTGCTAAGGGAATTCAACCATAAAAATCCAAATTTTCATTATCTGCGATTTCAACCTAGACCAGAGCTGGCCCCAGAAACCGACCTCATCAGCTGATGATTAAGAGTGGATTGTGCATTCCCCGGGGAGTTAAACATGACATTAGGGGGAGCTGAAGTGGAAGCTTGCATGGCTGTAAGGGGCATCCTTGGGCCCATTGGAAACATTGGTTGACGTGGCATGAATGGCATATGAGGATGCACCGGTTGGTTACTGCCATATCCAGAAATGCTTGGCTGCGAAGGCGAAGCAGACATTACCTGTGGTCTGTTGCCGCCAATGTTATTGTTAACCACAGAAGAAGTGACACCAGGCAGACTCATTTGTGAAGTGACTCCGGCAGGTCCAAATCGAGTTGAAACAATGCGGGCCCTCTCAGCAGCAAATCTTTGCCTAGCTTTCTCCACTTGTTCACATTCTTTCATGAGTAAGGTTTCCACTTCTGCAAACTGCTTCAGCTTCAGCTCCAATCTTTTCAACTAAGATACAGATTGAAACAGGGTTATCCACCATACAATTGTAAGGTAAGACAAAATGGAACATTTAGGATGTCCCAGAAGTATGAAGTTTTCAATGAAAAATCCATAGATCTAATCTTAGATTTCAATGAAAGATCCAAAGATCTAATCTTAGTTGCATCATTGATCATACTACATCTACTAAGATTGCAGGAAGGGTGTATAAGAAGCCTTAATAAAACTATAACAGGTGACTTATTGGGAAGCTAAAGGGTGGTCGCATCTCGATACAGGGCCTTCATACTCTCTGGTAGACTCTTGTTTCTGGAACCATGCATGAATAGAGAACACACACTTCACAAAATATTTCAACCTCCCAGCCATGGGTTCCAACTTTATCCATGAGTGTGATAGATAGTGAACCAAGTGTTAAAGAACAAGTGAACTTCAACTTAAAAGCTGCATCCATGTAAGATTTCCAGGTGAAGCATCAGACAGCATACACAACCTAGCTATGACGCAGATCACAAGTTAGAATTTCTAAATAAATCTTTCCAAATAAGACATCTAAGTTTACAATTGCAAAAAGGGCTTTTCTTCTGTTTTGTTATTATTTTTAGGCTTTATATTCCTTTTGGGCTAGATAACAATAATATGCAGTTAACACAACAGATAATTTCTCTTTGCTCCTGGTTTCAAGTCTTCAAAGTATCAACTCTCTTTTCAGCAAACTGCACACCATATTGCTGAAAAGCAAATGCATGGTGAAAACTAAAAAGCAGAAGAAAATACCTGGTGGTTTATGATATTAGCTGATAGCCTTTGAATTTCTCGTTCCTCATGATCAGCAAACAGTTTAGCCTTCATAGCTGCAGCTGCAAGGCCAGCTTTCGCAGCAGCTTTAACTTTTTCTGCAGATAGTGGATGAATATCTGCCTCATTTTGACCAAATGAACCGTGCATGGCTGAATTCTCCTCTAAAGTTTTTACAAATAAATAGTTCAAGATACATAAAAATAATGATGGAGACAGAAGGACTGAATACATAGTGGAAGTTAAACTGGCCTACCTTTTTGATGAATGGAACCATGAAAACCACCTTCTCTACTGTGTACACTCTCTGTATTCATCCTTCACAGTTGAAAATAGATCTTAATCAGTAAACTAATACGTGATTCTCTAGAAGGTCCTCCGATCCCATCAAACAAATGAATTGATTAAAATTTAGTAAATATAATGTTCACGAGTAGGATGAAAGCCATGATACGCCAATACAGTGGTATTGAAGAACTGAAATCATAATTTCATTCAAGGTTTGGAGATCATGAGGACATGCACCTGTTAGTATGCCCCGAACCTTCCTTATGTACATCTTCAGCCAATGCTGCCAAGGATGCATGGGCACAGGCTGCAGCAACTCTTGGTCCAACGGCAGAGGCCAGAAAAGCAACCTAAAATATTTTCCGTTGGTTAAATCCATGCATGAAAAAGCTAGCAATAAAATTAAATTCCTTTGGTTAAATCCATGCACGAAAAAGCTAGCAATAAAATTAGATCCATCTTTATTTAAAGTTTCAAGGTTATCTCTAAGGTTAAAAGTTCTCCTCTTGCACGGAAATTAATGATGAAATGCAAATCTCAAAAACAAAATAATTGGGGAAATCATTAAGACTTAATATAACAATGCACCACACACCATAGCCATAACTGGATTCCCAGAATTTACGAAAGGAAGCCTGCTTTCAGAATCCTCATCTTGAAGGCTAGGTCCTGAAAATGCCAAGATTAGACACGAAAATTACAGACATAACATCTTCAATTCCATGGAAGGTAGAGATACTAAATAAATAAGAAACCTGGTAAACTCCCATTCATATTTGAATGCAGTCTTCCACGACCATCTCCATTTGAAACAATCGTTGATTTCGGCATGCTTGGAACTTCCATGTTTTCCAATAGGCCATCCTCCATGGGTAGACGTAGAAAATGAAGTATGCATTGAGCTTTAGACTTAGTGCCAACATGCTCAGCTATTTCATTCCAGTTCTCATTGTAAATTTCCATTGCCTCCAGCAGCAGCAGAGTTTCCTGATCACTCCAACTTTCTCCATCTAGGTCATCATAGTCTTTTGCTGAATCCACCCTAACAAAATCTATGCTTGAATGACCAGAAACAAATCTCCCATCATTGAAGCAACCAGAGCACATTAGTGCATCAACCTGTCAAATCAGCCAATAATGAAAACTTATGAGCATAACTAGCATCAAGATTTCAGCAAATTGAAATATTGGAAAGCAGTTTACAAGTACCCCCAGCATTCCATATTCGCATACAGCCCTAATTTTTCAGAGTCCAGCAATAGCACTTTAGACTTCAGAACCTCAAAACAAGCTTATCAAAGTTTAATCCTTTTACACACAAAATCATAACTGCTCACCTCATGGTTCAATTTTCTTCATACTTTCAAGCAAGTAATCGTGTTCAGATCTTTTGTAACAGGTTTAATTGATTTGTGTTTCTTACACATATATGCCTTATTGCCATCATCAGTTATTACATATGACATGCACCCAAAAGTAACCTAAGATACTCTGCAAGTGTTAATAGATGCTAAGATCCTAAATCAAGTCAACCAAAGCACTCTCTAACAGCACCCTAAACTAAACTAAATTAGTTTAAGCAAAGAGCTGCAAGCTTTAGCAAGAAACATTTTAGTCTACATATAAATGTAGAAATCTATTGCCGTTCCTTTCTTGACGGCCAAAACCAATAGAAAACTAGCTAGCATACTCGCAGCACATAGGAAATGTAGAATTCCAGAAATCTTCATTGGTATTTATTAAAGCAATAATGGTCATAATATGTTTCTGTTAATAATATACTAAGAGAGAATAACATTGTGGAAAAAGTAAGTACAAAAGGTCCTACCATTGCTACCAAGATATTGATTGCACTAATAATGGAAAGAGGAACAATTATTGAGACATAGCATGAAAGAAATAGAGATTGGCTGGGCATAAAATTCACATACCTCCTTATGTGACTGATAATATGAAGTGGCTATAGGCTCAGAACAAGAACTGCAACTATTTTCAGATAAGCGCTCTCTTATTCTGTTGTCCAAGTCAGAGAAATCATTATCATGACATGAAAATGATGAATAGGCATCAGCTGCCTTCAGCCTACATTTTGGCTTGTCAAATTTGATCAAACTATCAATAGACTTTAAAGCAGCTGATGGCACATGAACCTCACCATTGGGATCCTCCTTTAAGTAGGACCCCCCATTCCATGGTTCATGACTTGGTGCAGCAGCACAATAATTAATAATTCCCCATTGATCAAGAAACCGAACAATTCGAGTTAAATCCTCAATACTGATACCATCTACCAATCCCCGGCAATCAGAAACAGTGATTCTCTTCTCTGGATTATCCATGTATTTGGCAACAATGTGGTTTCTACATTCCATATATTTTTCTGGCGTATGTTCTGGTGATTTTCCAGAGAAAAAATGTGGCACAACTTGTCTTTCTAATCGATGGACAGTGGCTGGTGAAAACCACTCTGCTCACAAGGAAATCCCCCAAATACAATTAATACACAACTAAGAAGACAAATAAATGCAGAAACAGAGTATGTGTGCAAAATAAGCTCAGAGCTTTAATATCCTTCTCTTAACATTTGAAAACAAAAGAAATTTACGAGAAATAAATTAGTGGTAATATCTTGTTTCTACTGTTTAAGCAACAAACTAAACATGAAACTCATTGCGATTCACATTTTTATGGAGATTCCATTTCTGATCCAAACTAGAGCAAGACCTTGCTTAGAATCCATTAAAACCAAGGTTTACCCTAGGTACTAGTTCAGTCACATAAATATCTTCGTAACATGCCCCAGTCCAATCTCTGGCCAAAAATAAAAGGAAGGAAACTTAAGTGCATACTTTGCCAAAAGACTTCTGGACCAGTGCATCTACTAATACACAAGCTAGATAAGAAACAACATCCAGTATCAAGAAAATTTACATGGGTAAGTTCAAAAAGAGATTTTGAAGAAAGTCAATGAAAAACTTTCAAAACTCTAAAATCCTACTAATAGTATCCGTAGTTGAAGAGACCATTTCAACATAACACTAAGCATTATGGAAATAAGTTGGAAAAAACAAAAACAACATAGAAAATAGCTAAATGCAACTTTTTCAATTAACATAAATAACCCCAAGCTATCCCTCAATTAGAAACTGGGGATTAAACCTTGTGGTCCTTTACATTTAGAGTTATTTCCAGAATATTCAGTCCCTTTGCCCTAGTAAAATGCGAACTAACCCGAGGCAAAAATTAAAGCATAGAGATATTAGAAAGAGAGCAAAATCAAACCTGAATGCATTGGGAGGACATGAACCCTACTCCCAAACCTCTTAACAACGCCGCGCCCCTCCATTATAGGAGGAGGGGCAATGACAAACTTCTCCGGCTCAACAACGGGAGCTTCCGTAGAAACCGCCTGTAACTGCCCGTGCGAAACATTCTCCAAAACAGGCACAGCCAACTGCTGATGGCCCTTGGTATCCCCAACTAAACCCGCCCGTTCAGCCGCCACAATCGCCATTACGGAACTGTGAGGACGGTTAACCGTTCGCTTCACCACGGCTGGGAAATCGGAGATGCGGAGTCCACCGTCTGCTAGAACCTCACTCTCACTGGGCCCCGGTAAAGACGGATCCGCAACGGCTCCAACGGCATCGTCCCCGGAGTTCTCACGGTGGTTGTCGAGGTCCTCGTTATTGTTGTTGTTATCTTCGTCTTCGTCTTCCTCCGGAACGACGTCGTTGTCCTCTTGGTGGTGTTTCGCTCTTCGCTCCCGCTTCCGCCGCTTCCATCGACCCCGGCCATCTATTAGGAAATAAACAAATAAATTAAATTAAGTTTGAATCAGAGGAAAAATGAAAAAAGAGAAAAAGGTATTTTGGTAAATTTATGGGAGAGAGGAGAGGAGAGGAAAGGAGATTACCAGAAGGAGAAGCTGGCATTTGGGGTTTTTCGATTTATTCCGAAAGGGGGAATTTAGAGAGAGAGTGAAATGCGGAGAAATTGTGGGGTCGAATTGTCGTAAAGGCAGAAGAGGAGAAGGGAGAGGGAAGAGGGAGAGAAGAGAATAGGGCTTTTGTTTTCTTTTCCCTTTTTTCTGTTTCTTTCTCTGCTGCCTCCGTGCCCTTCGACTTCAGAGCAGTTGAGCTTGGGGTTTTGTGCTTTGGTGAAACAGCTGTTGCTTGGGCAGTTGATTCTATTTCTACGCTTCCAAACAGAACCTAAGAAAGGAAGACCTTTTCCTTTTTCTTCGTTTTCTTATTTCGTCATTATTTTATATAAGTATTTTTATTTTCTTATATTTTGCAATTTCCATCTTTAGAAGAAAAAAATATTATATTGAATATCATATATACCTTAAAAATAGAGATTGGTTGTTCTAATTTAGGTCTGATTTATATCTTAAATCACTTTTTTTCACCCAATCTTTAACTTAAGTGGTAAATGTTGTACTCTTTAAATTTGAGGTCTCAATCTCATGTGCAAGATGTATGGGTTTTGTTCAATTAATATATTGATTCCATTTGTTAGTTCTTTACTTATTTGTTAATATTATTGGATAGTTTGTTTATTAATTTTTTAAAATATGTATGTATTTATATGGGATTTATATGATGTAATGAGTAATTGTATTCTAAAAAGTCACCTTTTTTTTGCCAACTCTTAAACTACTTATTAGATAATTATTGAATGGTGGACTTATCATCATTTTCGTATGTACATTTTAATAAAAGCATATGATATGTTCAAATTATTACTATTACTATTTGTTAATAACAATTGAGAAATGTAATAAATTTGGTTTAAGTCTTTGGCTATTTCATCATAATAATCAAAATCAAAGTGTGCACCAAATTTACTTTTTCAACTTGGCAGATTGAAACAATACTTTTTCATGAGTTTAGGTTACATAATGCACCAATTGTTTCGATTTGAAGTTTATCAAATCGAATCTTAGACTATATTTAGCATGAGAAAACATTTTTTATTTTCATTCTCTAAAAAATACAAAGAAATCATCATCTAAAATATATGTTATGAGAGGAAATATATACATATTTTAGAAAATAAAAATGAAAATGGACCTAAAAATGAGATTAAAAAATTATTCTTATGAAAACATATCACACCGAGTCTAAAAAATTGTTTAATAATATGTTGTAGGAAATTAGATTCATTTGTTCATTTTCTATTTTTGTTTTTAAGTAACATGAAAACATATCACACCGATTATATAATTTTTCGCTTATATAATGCACCAATTATATAATTTTTTTTAAGTAACATGAAAACATATCACACCGAATCTAAAAAATTGTTCAGTAATATGTAGGAGGAAATTAAATTCATTTGTTCATTTTCTACTTTTCTAGCAGCTTACGTATTATATATATAGTAGCCTTTAAAAGTTAGATAAAAAAAAATGAAAAACCTGTTTTCTCTCATTTCCTATTATTTTTCATAAAAAAAATTAAAACATTTATAAGACATAGAAAGAGATGTGCCCAATTTATAAAAGGCTTAATACCCAATTTGATCCCTGAATAATATCAAAAAAGACAAATTGGTTCTAAACTTTTATTAGAGACAGATTGATCATTGAACTTTTATTTTGGACAAATTAGTCTTTGAATGGTCAAAAACTTAACAGATTGGAACAGATGGGTCCCTGAATTTTTATTTTAACACAGATTGATCTCTAAATTTTCTTTAATTTTTTTTTCATTCAGACCTATCTATCTCAAAATAAAAGTTTAAGGACCAATCTCTCTCAAATAAAAATTCATGGACCAATTTATCTTTTTTTTGTATAATTTAGGGTACCCTTAGATACCCGACCCGATTATATAGGCTTCGAGTACCCTACAAACGAGTTCATGACAGATATGGGTAATCCCTTCACTACGCGACTCAAGTTCGGGTAAGGTTCGGGTAGTATCCTTAGGGTACCCCGTACCCAAACCCGATTAGGTATATACACTCAAAATAGGAATAGATGGCATAGTGCTACTATTGACAACCCTTTACCGTTTCACCTCCACCCAATTTTTGAAATATATCAAGCTTAAATTTTATTTATTCCCTTTTTTATTTACAATGTCATAAACCTAACAAAACTTTGTTTCACTTTAACTCAGTCGCATAACTTCACTCCATCTTTCTCTTTCTCTCGACGACTCCAAATGCTCTAATTCAAATTCTCATTCCCAAATTTGTTAACTCTAACTCAAAACTTCTCCTATATTCATAATATCCAGTCAGCCCATGCCTTGTCTTCTTGGCTTTCAGCTCAAATCTGTTCAGCTTACTCTTCAACTTTGAGTTTTAGTGACAATTGAAGAAGAAGCTGTTGTGTTAGTAAGTTCTTAGTTTTACATTTTTGTAGAATTGACATGTAATCTTCAAATTGTAACTCAAAGCAAGAAAGCCTCACCTTAACTATTTTGAATTAACTGAATCTGTCATTTTGCTCTTCAAATTGTAACTCAAAGCAAGAAAGCCTCACCATAGCTATTTTGAAGTAACTAAATCTGTCATCCTGCTTAGTCTGTTAGGCAGTTTCTTTTCTTCGGCAATCAATTTCTTTTCTTAGGCAATTAGGCTTAATTTATAAAATCTAATCTTTCTGCTTCTGCTTCAAGAACCGATTTATGAAAATAATATTATAGGCTGCTAGCTATAACATGGAGGTTTATTACTTTCTAGTAAGATTTAAAATGCTCTTGTGATACATGCCGCTGCTCTTCTTATTAATTTAATCAAGGTACCCTTTAGCATCATCCGCATCTTATCTCTGGATTTTCTTTTTTACTTAATAAACGGATATTTATAAGGTTCGGGTAATTAGCAAATAGTTAGAATTTTAATAGGGTAGGGTTCGAGTAGAGAGTTTAGGGTATTAATCGGGTAATTAAAGGGTTCGGATATCTTAGAGTTTTATAGGGTTCGGGTTCGGGTAATGCAAATTTAGTGGATACCCTACTCGTTCCCATCACTAGTTTAGGGATCAGATTGCGTATTAAGTCATTTATAAAAGGTTTGATAATAGAGAAAAGCAAAAGCTTTATTATTGAGAAGTTCAAAGAGGATCATCCAAGAATCAAGAAGAATGAAAATTGATTTTCTTTTTTAATCCTTGACATCCACTTGAATGTTTTTGTTGTAAATATTTGAGGCAATACTGTTTATCTAAACTTCAGAATATTAAGCATCTAATCTAAAATCAATTGGTAATAGGTGGAAAGGTCAATTTGTATATAACAATGTTTTTGTTGTAAATATTTGAGGCAATAACTTATATATAAAAACAATCCAAACTTAACTGATATGGGATTTCCTACTCTAACACTTTCTCTCACATGTGGTGCAGGACGAACAACCGAAACCCCCTCACAATTACCCTGCAAGTAGCTCGGGAAAACAACTAGAATTAGACAAGCTCAAGCGTGTAGCGCGGGATAAACAACCAAAAACCCTCTTACAAGTAGCCCTCAAGTAGCTCGAGACAAACAACTAGAAATAAATGGGCTCTGCCTACACGTAGACAACTTGAAAGGGGAGACAGTAGAAACAGACTTGAACTCTGACACCGTATTAAGCATCCAACTTAAAATTAATTGACAATAGATGAAGAGATCTAATTTGTATATAAGTGCCACACAAGTAATCCAAACTTAACTTATGTGGACTTCCCACTCTAACAAGACATATGTATTACCTAAATTTGTGGACTAATTTGTTACAATATCTATGTATTTATTGATTTATCATAATATTTTATTGTTGAGTTTTGCTTTATATAGAATCATCATTGTTTAAGAAAAATCTTATCTGACATTATTTATATATAACTAGATAATCAAATGATATTTCATTTATTTAATAGTGTAATATTAATTATAAAATAACAATCAATAACCAACTCTTCCATTGTCTTGATGGTTAAGTACTACTCTGCATTTACTTTCATTGAACTTGGAAAGGGTTCAAGAGTTGGTACAGAAGAAAAGAAAACAGAAAATAACAATCAATAGACTATTTATGAATAAATTACATAAGTAAGCTTGAGCTTATCCAACCATCTTCAAGTTAAAAGCTTAACTTTAAGAGTGTTACCCGATTCTGTAACAACTTTAATTTCATCAAAGAAACTACAAATTCATGGATGTGAATTAGTTTTAATAAAAATTTAAATAAATTAATTGTATGGCATGTGCTTTGGGGACCACAAGTGTTTTGCATCACTAATTCAATAGTAAAAATCCATACAATGCTTTCAAAATTTTCTTTTATTATAAAACTATAGAAATTATATCATAATAATAATCATAAAATTAATAGATTAAGCATGCTATTAATAGATCATGTGATTATTAACAAGTTGATTGATGACATGTATTTCGTCATAATCAAAGTGCGCAAAATGAACATTTGATGTAAAGTAACAATTCGGTAGGTTGAGGCATTACTTCTTAATGATTTGGAGTTATGTAATGCATCAAATTTTTCAAAGTTTTTCATCCATTTGGTTTTTATCACATCCAAACAAGATTAGTATGCGTCTTTTTTGCCACATGAGGTTGGGAGAAAGAAACCTGGAGGAAAGAGTCTCAACAAATTCTTAGGTGATATATTGGAGGAAATTAAATTTATTTTCTTATTTTGATTTCCATCATTATCAGATGTTCATTGGGATATTCAAAATTATTATGCACTTAAAAAAGGTAAATTTCATAAGTACAAGCAAAAAAGGCTGACAAGTCTCATTGCTTAAGATTATAGAAGCTTTGATTGTAGGAGGCAAACAAGCTAAAGAATTTGCCACGTATAGGTATGACGTCAAAACCTGATTTGAAGTTCAACAATAAATCAAACCAAAAAATAAAAATAAAATAAATAATATAAAATTTGATTTTGAATTAAATTTCTTTGCCTCTTTATCTCTTACTATTATGTTTGTGTCAAATACAACTCAATTCATTTTTAATATTCTTTACATTTTTATTTACATATTATTGTATTCTTGTAACATTTATAAAATACTATTTGTTGTTATGTCCACACATCAATAATTTTATGTTTTATATTTACAAATATAACTATTCAAATCATAATTATATTCAAAAGTAAATACTTAATATGACTATAGTTTAGAAATTCATAAACAAATAATTTGAGTAAAGTAAATTATTTTCATTAAAAATATTTAATGAATTCATATATCAATCGTATAACAACTAACCTTGAAAATGAACAATAGCAATAAAGTTAAAGACGGGACATACATATGGCTAAGTAACTTGTAGACAACTTGTTATAATATAATTACTTTTTTTATTCTTAATTTTTATAATATTGTATTGTTAACAAAAAATATTATTGTTGAATTTTGAGGTATAAATTAAAATTTATTTAAAAAATTTATTTGACATTGTTTATAACCATATAACCAAATTATTAAATTTCATTTTTATATTTTAATGCATAATAAAGTAAGTTTATAAAACTTCAATGTATCAAACAGCACCTAAATCATAACCATTAATTAAAATTGAAAAACTTTAACGCGCTATCAATAAACCATGATATTATATATTGACCAGTTCTTGATTTGAGGCACATTCTTATGAATTATGACTATTTCATCATAATCAAATTAAAGTGTGCATGCAACCTATGTACCAAAAAAAAAAGTGTGCATGCAACCAAAAAAAAAAAGTGTGAGGGTGTATATCTATATGAAGTGGTATCAACTTGGTATGTTGAGGCATTACATTTTCATGATTTTGAGTTATATAAAAGATCAAATCTTTTGAAGTTTTTTGATTTAGTGTTTGTCAAATTAAATCAAGATTATAATTTCATTTTTGAGCGATAGGGGGTTGAAGAAAATAACTAAAAGAAACTTATTACCATCTCAAAATTTTGTTTATTGATATGTTGGAGGAAATTAAATTTATTTTCTCATTTTACTTGTCTTAACATCAAACTTCTATTGGGTTATTCAAGGTCATCGTGCAACCAAATGGTAGATTTCACAAACACAAATAAAAATAGAACAACCACAGTTCTCTTTCCTTCCGGTAGCATTCTATTATTTCATTTCCTCCCATCTCCTTGCCTAATGCTTGCTGTCAAAAAATTAAAAGGTTAGAAGTGAAGTTGGAATAGGAACTCGTAACATTCTTTGGACATGTCACAAACATTTTAACTGAAATTCGGATAATCATCTAAATCTCAAGAATATGGCAGGGCATCTCAACCATATCATAATTATTTTTATTACCACATCAGCAAGATATTTTAACTTCTTCTTTCAACAACTTCTTGATGGTCAAGAGAACTTTTTTCTGATGAATTCGATTATTTCAAAATCTAAAAGGATTAGAAGGTAATTGGTGAACAGTCACGTCAAAGCAAAATGGAATAGTAACTTTTGTTGTTAGTGAGGACAGTTAAAAGACGTTTGTTTTTCATATGCATCTCCAACTCCGACTTTTTAATCTTTTCTTTTAGTAAACCATTATTCTTTTCTTTTAGTAAACCATTATTCAACAATAACAAATATTGAACTTTTCTGAACTCTTAGTAAGGAGAAAAATGGATTATTGTAAGGGTGCAAAGTTACAACAGAGAATCCCACCAAAAAAAAAAGTTACAACAGAGAAATCAAATTCCGTTGGATTATAAATAGATTCTTTTATTTATTTCTTACATTTATGTTAATATTTATACATTTATAACAAACCAATTTCAATTCATAATCTTTTCAATACTACTACTATTTAGTGTTTTTGGAACATTTATGAATTATTATTTATTATCATCTCATGTTGACATAAAAATACTTATGAATTAGTATTATTATTTTTGTTATTTATTATTTATGAATTATTATTTAAATCATTTATGAGTCTTTTTTTTTGGCAAAAAAATGCTTATGACTCTAGTAAATTATTTTCACTAAAAATGATTTGATGAATTTACAAGATTTAACACAAACTAAATCTTACTATTTATAATAAATTAAGAAAAATAATAAAAATAATAAAATGGGTAATTTAGAAAAGATTTTTTTTAAATGTGAGCTGAAATCTAACTTTTACACTATGGTATAAATAAAATACTGAGAAAAGAAATGGTGTGAAAAGAAAGTGAGTGGGAAAATAAAATTTTTCTTTCTTTGATAGGATAAAAATGTATCTAAAGAAAGAAATAGAAAGGAAATGAGAGAATTTATTTTCTTAGAAATCATTTCCTCCGAATTTGAGTAGAAATAAAAGGAAAAGAAAGTGGTCATTAAATCTAACAAATAGAAATAATTATTACACTCTTAAAATTTATTTCTAATTATAAAATTTATTATTACAAATAAAAGATATTGAAAGTAAATTTTTAAATAAAGAGTAAATAATAATAAAATGATTATATTAATTAAAATAAAATTTTTTTTCTTTTTTATTTCTTAATTATGACAAATAAAAGTAATATTCAATTTTTTTCATTCCTTCTAATTTTTTTTTACTGTCAAATATAATAAAAAAATATAAATTTATTTTATTTTCCTACTTATTTTTTTTCCTTATTATTTCCTTTCTCCTCTTAGGGTCAATCTCCTTCCCTCATCCGATGGGAGGGAAGGGAAGCAAATTAACGGATAAATTATCTTGATGCACTCAGTCCAAGCTTTCTTAACAATGAAAAGATCAAGACCTTCACCGCCGCTCTCCCCCACCTCTGGCAAACCGAAGCCACTGCCACCGCCCCGAACGCCACCAATCTCCTCCAAAAAGCGCAAACTCCATCCAAAATGGGTCCCACTCAACCTTTCCCAATCCGAGCTCTCCCTTCCCCTCACTTTTCCTACTGGCCAAACCTTCCGCTGGAAACAAACAGGCCCGCTCCAATACACAGGCACCATCGGACCCCACTTGCTCTCCCTCAAACACCTCCAAAACGGCGACGTTAGTTACTTCATCCACTCCACCCCTTCCGAATCCGCCGCCAAGCTAGCCCTCCTTGACTTTCTCAACGTGGGCATTTCCTTGGCCAAGCTCTGGGAGGTTTTTTCGGAGAATGACCCGAGGTTTGGTGAGCTGGCCAAGTATTTGAAGGGTGCTCGGGTTTTGAGGCAGGACCCAGTTGACTGCTTGGTCCAGTTCCTTTGTTCTTCTAATAACAATATTGGGAGGATTACTAGAATGGTGGATTTCGTTTCCTCTTTGGGTAATTATTTGGGCAGTGTTGGTGGGTTTGAGTTTCATGAGTTCCCTTCATTGGAACGTTTATCAGTTGTCTCTGAGGAAGAGCTTAGACAGGCTGGTTTTGGCTACAGGTAATAATGTCATTCTGTTTTTAATTTATTTTCATTATTTCTATTAGTAGTATTTGTTAATTTGTACTGTGTATGTTTCTTCAATTGATTGCTTAACAACATTAATGCTGTTTATATTAGTTGTATTGGCTGCTTAAGTTCGTCATGGAGTCGTTCCTTTTAGCCTATACTTGTAAATCTTCTGCCATTATGGATTCTGTTGTTGCCTAAGGAAATATAAATGGAACGCTGAACTCTTATTCCAAAAGCTGAACATACTGCCCAACAATGTTGTTGGCCTTACGTAATGTGGCTATAATTTATTGGTTCATCCAATTTCTCAATGTGTATAGATTTTCGACTCGTCCAACCGGGTGCAGTGCCCTATTCTTAAATTTATCTGAATACTATATGCCATGTCAGAAAGTACAAAGAAATGAGAAAAGTGATGGAAGAAATAGCTTTATGTCTAACCGAAAGGATGTTGTTGTTCTGTCAAATTGTTACATTGCAACATGGCAGTTGATGTCCCGTATACATGAATAGGATTTTCAGTGTGTGTTTCGCATTGTAATCGTGCTTTGATACAGAGCTTTTTTTCATGATGTGGGTGAGCAGGGCCAAGTACGTAACTGGCACAGTTGATGTTTTGCGATCAAAACCAGATGGAGGTGCTCAATGGCTTCTTTCTCTTCGTAAGTTGGATCTTCAAGAGGCGATTGATGCTCTATGTACTTTACCTGGCGTTGGTCCCAAGGTAGCAGCATGCATTGCTCTCTTTTCTCTCGACCAGCACCATGCCATTCCTGTTGATACACATGTGTGGCAGGTATGCTTCTAGAATGTAGCTTAACAGTTGTTTGTGTGGATAGTGTTTTTGTGTTACATTTATGAGCACTGTACCAAAAACTTGAGTGAAGCTGAGCAGGCTTAAATTAAAGACCAACTTGCTTTCTTTTATTTGGCTGTGACTTACTGAAAGTAGAAATCCAAATTGAAGTGAACTGCTAAAATCGGAGTAGTTCTTCCTATCTGGATGTGGATGCTGGGGCTTCTGTTAAAATTCTTGTGTTAATTGAAGGAAGCCCTGTTTGCTTGTTTGATTTGAGGGGCATTCGATAATGGTCAACATTTATAATGCTACAATAGGAATAATACAACCTTTGTTAATTCATTCATTCGTTTGCATTTTAAGTCTATGGCATGTGTCTCTGCAATTTGCTTGTAAAGTATGGCATGGGTTGGTGTAACATTATGTTATATTCTGTTGATAATTATTGATGAAAACCTTAGGAAATTATAGCTTTTTTTTCTTCTTTTGTATTTTATGAATCCAATAATTTCTAACTTGGAAGTATTCTTCTTGTTTCATGGAGCAAGATTGCTACAAGATACCTCCTTCCTGAGCTTGCAGGTGCTCGTTTGACACCTAAGCTCTGCAACCGTGTGGCAGAGGCTTTTGTGAGCAAATATGGGGAATATGCTGGCTGGGCCCAAACTCTACTTTTTATTGCTGAATTACCTTCACAGAAGGCCCTCTTACCATCACATTTTCAGGGTATTGAAGAGAAACAATCTTCCAAAAGAAAAGACAGTGGTAAGTGCAGCAGCGATGACAGCTGTAGTTGAAATTTCTGAAATGGTATATTCCTTGGTGACCAGATATTTGTACTTTAGCCATGTAGTAGCCTTTTCTGTTGGAGCATTCTTTTTCTGTCAAGGGCAAAACCTACAATGATGTATCTCTGAAGATCAAATCCAAGAACCTCTTAGGAAATTACTCTTGTGTGATGCTAAGGATCCTAAAAGATAGATCATGGAGGTTGGTGGAATTTGAATATCATGTTGCCAGTAAAAATGTCTGGCTGGGATGAAGTTACTGTTAGAAGCATGCCAAGGCCTATCAGGTATGGTTCTGTACCTCTGGAACTATCCCCTCTTTGGCACCGAGAAGAAAATTTTTAATGTCAAGCATTACTGCAAAATGATTCAAACATCTGACAACTATGAATCAGTCTTAGTATAATTGTAATTGATTGATGATTGATGTTCCACTGTTGTATTTTCATCAAAACGCTATCTATTTGTATTCTCTATGCAGAATTTATACTTTATTGGCCTTAATTTAAGAAACGGAGGATTAGATTCTTTGAGCATTCTTTGGACTCTTCTAATGTAACATTTTCAATTAATTTTCTGATTTGATTCCTTGTAATCATTATATCAATGCAATATTGTCTTTATGTGGTTCAGCAAATGGCATCGTCAATGGTTATATGTTATTTTATTCCTTGTATGTTTGCCTTTTAATTCATATTGTGGATTAAACCTTATGAATTTTGATCATAAGCTTATGAAATAGGGGACAAATCTGCTCTATAAAAACAGCATTCAAGAAAGCAAGAAAAATAAATAAATTTGATAACTAAAGCTTTTCAATTTTCATTATTGAAAAATTGTAAATTTTACATTATTATTCATGATTTATCATGAATTTTCATGAAAATTTTTTATTAACACGGTTAACGTAGATGCTTCTAAGTTTTCACTCATCTATTCGGCATTCGACTGAAAATATAAGTATATATATTTAGAGCTAAAATGGCTACTAATTATTAGTATATTCTCTCCTATTATGTACATTGTGCATCAATTAACAAAGTTTTGGGGATGCCCGGACATGGGTCACTACCAATATCTTGATCCGAGAGGCTAATGGAACATTTCTTCTTCCCCAAGCAAGCCTGCAAAGGTGATTGCAGTCATGATGATATATCAGTATGAGAGACAGACGTGAAAACCATCAATTAACAAAAACTAAGGTCGCACTACAAAGAAGTAACCTCACCTTTTCAACAATGGCTCTCGAATTCAGTAGATGACAGTTTCCGGTAGCATAGTTCTCGCAATTACCAGACGGGGTTCCAAAGCTTGCAAACAGGATGCTGGAAATATTTCTATCTAGAGGACAATGGAGCTGAACCTTGGGCCTTACAGCATGTTCTTGGCTTTCTACAACTGGTGGCAAATGCGACTCAGACACTTGCCCGCATGCTTTCGAAATTGAAACACTGTCCAATGTAATCCTGACAGGGTTCCCATATTCTTCTTCTAAAATAACCAACAAGTTTTCTGTACGTTTCAAGAAGGCTCGAGGCATGTTGTACCTGGAAAAGAATTGTTTTTGAGCAATTAAGCAAAAAAGTTATTGACAGAACGGGAACTTATTGCGGAAACTATTACCATGTTTGTGAAGGCCTATTTTCCGGCGTCTTAAGTGAGACCCAATATCGGCCAATGCTGTGGCCATTAACCCAAACTTCACCCTTTCCCATTGAACCAAGGTTCAGTGCCAGGGGATCATTTCCTGCGGGTGCATCAAATAGAGTCTGCCAAAACGAAAATGGAAATGAAAATCAGGCCATTGATATCATTTTATGACATATTTACTGGCAAAACAATAAACTTTCTTACCTTATACCATGTCAGTCTCTGACGTTTGCCATCAAACCTACTCCATTGAACTTTACTCGATCCATCTTCAGTAAAAATTCTTAGATTTTCTCCTGACAACCCAACCTTCATGAAGAAATCTCAACACCATCAGCACAATTTAGGCAAATTTTGCTGTTGAATTCTACTTTAGTAACGTAAAATAATGGATGTAGCATCAAAGTGAGCACAAGGAAACTCCTCATGTCATTAAAGAGGTAACAAGCCCAAGTAAAAGTTATCACCTGATATCCCCATTGGTAATTATTGAGATCTTTGTCCTGAATTGTCACTCTTTGGATGCCTGCAGTCTTATGCTCAAGATATGCTCCCGAATCCTTTACATTTGAAATGATTCGTTAGCTTCGTATTTAGATGATAGATCACACGAAATCAAAACGATTTGTTGCTTTGAGAGAAGTGAAATGACAAGGAAACAATCACAAGAATCTTTTCTGCTATCTGTTTCAAATGTTCCTCTACTTTAATGCTCAAGTTTCACTCTTTACAAAGTAATAATGCATCAAAATCACCAGTAGAAATGAACATAAAAGGAGAATTGGGATTTAAAGTACCGGAAATCCAACCATAACGCTAAGTAGGGCGATATTGTTTGTTCCATTATTCAAGTGAACTGAATTCTCCAGTTTGAAGTTCTTTTTCCCAGCATACCCATATCCTAAAGAACATAAATTATTGAACCAACATGTCAAGTCATAAGCTGTTTACGGGAGATAAGTAGAAATAAATAGCATAATAAGTCCATAACAATCATATGATCAGATTGGCGATTTAGTTTATTAACCATAAAAAAGAGTTTAAAAGATGAACCAAGTTCACCTGTATATGCTCCATTGAAAAATGAATGCAAAACATGAGCATCAGATACTGCAGAAAGCACAGCTTGAGCATCAGAATCATGCTGATACCTGCATTTTCATAATAAAATGCACGCATTTGTAAGATCTAATATCTTAATAGGTTTCAAACGAATTTGTTGT
Organism: Microcos paniculata; assembly: GCA_030664755.1. Taxonomy (NCBI): domain Eukaryota; kingdom Viridiplantae; phylum Streptophyta; class Magnoliopsida; order Malvales; family Malvaceae; genus Microcos; species Microcos paniculata. Next base: position 24,856,280 of record CP131461.1, read on the forward strand.
TCAACAAGTTTACTCTCCAAACAGTTTGTTTTTGAATCTATGATTTTACCTCAGAGTGTACCAAAGGTAATCAGATCTATCTTTTGTTGTACTCATATGATCCAGCAACTTCTTGGCTCTTAAAGTGGTCTTCGAAAAGGTAGGGATAGGCTCTCTATACTCTTCCCAACTCCCAGTTGCATCAAACTTTTGTTTCACTGACATTGATCTTGTATTATACTGTGTACTTACCTGTTGAAAGGCAGTAAGCTGACATGATTTTGGCAAATGAAATGTCAATGAAGAAAACGGAAGACTTCAGATTTTAGTCTTACTTTTGCAGTATTAAAGGCTACATTCTTGCAGTCCGGAAGGATACTTATCGACATTGGAGGCAAATCAAATGAAGAATTCTGGAAACGGACTCTAGCATTTGTGGTATTGTCATTGTTTACGAGAAATGCAGCACATTCTCCTGATCTTCCTTTGAAGACATGAGCCTTGAACATAACAGACAAAACAAAATCTCAATTGAGGTCATGTTTTTATGTCGACAGAGATCAAACAGACATTGATTTTGTTGCTTATGTGCAAGAATTATTCTCACATCTTGAAGTTGTCCCAAAGAGAAATTTTCATATGGTCCAGAAAGCAGAGGCTTTGTGCATAACCTTATCGCAGCGTGCAGTTCCTTAAGGTGACCCCATAAAGGTTGCCTAATTAAACCTGCACATATTAACTAAGCAACATTAAACCTGCTTTAAAATTAGGCAATAAACACAAAAACTCATGTAGACTTAAGTATACCATATTCATCAAGAGGGGCTTGATCATAGTAACTAGTAATTATTTTTGCTGCAGCTGTTCTTCCAAAATTAGTTCCTCCATGATACTGTTAACCGACATTATCAGACAACAACATTTGAGATTTTAGTTGTAATTATGATATTGTAGTAAAATTTTTTCTGAGGATTTGGTGACATCTAGTTGGAAATATGTGTGTTCTTTTAAATATGATAAAAGTGAAGAAGAAAATTGTGTACCATATAGTAATTGACATAAGTTCCTTTCTTGGCAATGAACAATGCAACACTAAATGCAATCTCTTCTGCTGATCTCATGAAAACCTCTTCACCATACCTTTGCAAGCTTTCAAAACAAAAACAAAGAAATTGGTTGATTATAGTAAGTTTCTTCCAATTCATCCTTTTTCAGTTTTCAAGATTAAATGGGTTCAAAAATTTTGGCCTTGAAAAGAAAACTCACAAACTTGTCCAGTTTTCAGTCCACATGGGTGGCTTATTAGGTGAGTTGGGTCCTTCAAAACTTTCTCCACATCTAAACCCATTGCATGTATTGATCTACAAATCCCAAACAGTAACCAGTATCAGAAAAGAAAAATAAAGCAATCATCAACATATCAAGACAAAATTAATTAGAGTAATTACCACAGGGTCAGGGGCATCTCTCTGGCTACACATAATCCAGGGCACGCCTGTATGAAGTCCCACACCCAAGCCTGCTGCCCAGTGCACGTAACGTGACCCTTTTTTATCTTCGAAGGCTCCTTCTATCCTCTGGTACTCGTTCTCTATCTGAGAATTTCAACCCAAAAATGCAAAGATTTAGATGAATTTTGTTTAAATTTTTTTTCCATTAATTATTAAATCATATCAGACCTGTGATAGTATGATTGGGCCTCCTTGGGAAGCATACAATTTCTCTGATTTCATCATGTTTACCACTTTTGTCACCCACTTTCCCATGTGATACTGTCATTAATCAGCACAATATTTCTTTAATTTGTTAGTAGTTTCTCATTAAAATCTTCTTAAGTTCTTTGTATCAAATTTAACTACCTTGAACGGTCCATTGTCAGATCTGAAAATAATCCCAGGAACATCATGTAACCAAAAAGGCAGACCCCTGCACCACCAAAACCAGTTTCAATATGCTCGATTTTCTCATTACTTCAACCGGGTTGATAGGAAGGGAATGGGAAAATTGGGCAATAAAATTTTCTTTTACCCATAAGTCCATTCACTCTCAATGAAGGGGCCAATTCTGAGGCAAACATACAAGCCATGAGCTTGGACTTCCTTTATGAACCTTATTATGTCATTTCTCCCACTAAAATCATACTGCAAAGAAACATTTACCAAAGCTTGGGAATGAACAAATGAGAAAGAAGTATAAAAAGGCAAAGGAGATAGATTTTTTGAGGTGTGTGTGAGGGATCACCTGTCGTTGTTGGGGTTCATGGAGGTTCCAAAACACATAAGTTTGAATCACATCTATTCCTCCTTGCTTTGCTTTGTCTATAATGGAAGACCACATCTGCATTTACTAGCCCTCTTAGCTAATTTTGCTTTCAAAACATTCAATGTTAATTTCATTTTAAATTAAAATTTTCCGTTTGCAAAGAATATATAATTTTGTAATCAATTAAATTTTTATTTTTAAAGTTTCTAAATTACACATATCCCATTCACAGATCACCTTATTACTTATCTGTTCAGCGAGTTTGCTCCATCTCAAATCCAAAGCAATGAAAAATAGTAAAAAGTGTGTATAAACATTTTATTTCATCCAATGCAAAATTAAAATAATTTACAATATAATGTAACAAACTTCTTTTTGTTTATCAAGTCTTATTGACTCAAAACTATCTTCTTTTGGATTGGGAATGTTAAAGATATAACCCTTCCAACAGATACCCTTCGGGGAGATCAAAATTGTGTCCTTACCTTACCTAAATATTGCCTAAGTAGAGATCCGTACCACTTTTGACCAGCACTTGCTAGCAACAAACTAAAATTGTTAAACTTTGGATTATCAACTGGCTTCAATTGGGCAAATGCAAAGTCCAAGATTGAATCAAGTTATTCAAATTAATTGGCAGACCAAGAAAGCTGTAATTTGGGTCTCACACTCTGACTAGGCCCAAACCAAGTCCCATTCGGTTGGGATTGCAACGAACCGACAAGTAATTGACGTGAGACAGAGTAGAGTTATGCAGGCCCCAATCCATGGGTATTGGGTAGTCAAATTAAAAAAAAAGACATTTATGCATGAGATAGGATGGGTTTGTTAGGAGAATTTGTCTTTATTAGTATATTGCAAAAGTAGAAACCAAAAAACCAAGCCAACTGGTTCAATTTACAAGCAACCCCAACAATAAGAAGCATACATGTCGTGATAGATATTTTGGTTTTTATAAATAAAAAGGTATTTTATCAAACAAAATCTAAAGTAATATAAATATATAAAAACGAAGAAAACGTAATTTTGATTATAAAATTATAACCGTTCCGAGAAATCTTGAACTACATATGAGTTCTGAAATATTTTCAATTACTTAAGATGAACGTAACTTAAATTTCGCTTTTCGTATTAAGATAATTATAAATTTAGTATCATCATCATTCTTTAAAACCCAAATATCTAATTGGAGAACATCAATCATTTCAATTAATGCACCCAGTACCCAGTTAATTATGTTCCACATTTTAGGAGAAAGATGGATGATATTTTATAAAAGTTCTCTCAACATTATGAGTTGAGGGGGAGAATCTTGTTATCCTTTAAATGAAAAACCGAGTTCAAGTCTCATAAATTGAAAAAATATACTCAAAAGGATTTCCTTCTATTTGATGTTAGATACAAATCCACTTTACATTAGTTAGAACTAACCCAATATCCAATATGACTGTTAAATACCAGGGTTCATATCAAGAAAATAGAAGATGAATGAACTAATTATATTAAACGAATAAGAACTTGAAATCTTATATGAATCAGAGACCGGATATACCAATAAGTCCCATGATTTTCTCAACAAATTCACTAGAAATCTTAGCTTCATTCTAAAGATGATTTTTCATGAACAACCAAAGTGCTATAGCTACAAGGCAAGAGCCTTCTCTGTATATATATAATTTCACAATTTAAAAGAAAAAGGGGGGGGGGGGGGGGGGGGGGGGGGGAATGATGTGAAAGCAAGCTTTAATTTGCTTCAAAATCATTGATTTCTTCCTTCAAAGAAGGATAACCAAGGGAAAAAAGAGTTTAGAAAGTATATATGTATACCTCAGGGGGACTACGAGGGTAGTGGATTGAACCAGAAAAGAGAAGTTTATGTTGGCCATCGATGATCAAAGATCTTCCATCATAACTCACATTCCCTCCATGGCAGCAGTTGGCAAAGGCAGCTGCAGCCAAAACCATCCAAAACAACCCTAACAACATGGGAAGTTTTATGTAGAAATGATTCACTCTCTCAAGCAATATATCTGTTTATCCTTCGGTTTACAAACTTCTCCTTTCTGTCTTACATTATTTATACTTGGAGGATTTTATGAATATGCTCTTGCATTTTTTCCTTCGTAGAAAAGAAAATTGACAATATATTTAATTATATGAGGATAAGTTTTAATAAGAATGTAATCAATATATGAAACCCTTTTCTTTTTCTTAATAATTTAGTTATTATTTTCTAGTTTTTAATTTATGAAAACTCTATTTTGTTTTACATCCATTTGGCACTGGTTTTGTTATGACAAGTGGCACTATTATTATTATTATTATTATTAGGGGGAAGAGTAAATCCATGAAAACATGAAAACTGAAGGTAATATATATTCCATATCTTGTTAATTTTCTTTCTTTAAATGTGATGATGGAGAAAGCAGTCTCATTTTTTTTTTGAAGATATTTAAACAAATTTCATATGGCTTTTGTTTACCACATGATATCTTTTGTGTCCGATGAATCTTTTTTATTTTTTAATGTTTAATTTCATATTTTTTAATAAAGATTTTATAATCACGACCAAAAGATATTTCATATAATAAAAAAAATCACATCATAATTTTTTAATATTTTTTATAGGTCACATCATCTAATGCCACATCAGTTTTTTTAATTTTTTATAGATACATGCCATCAAAGTTAATGTCATGTAGTATAATCTACGGTAAAAATTTATCATCGTTAATGATTAGACTGAAATTGACAATAAATAATCGTAATAATAATAATAAATAGACTCAATCTGATTAAAATGAAGTATATGGATTAAATCTAAATCCACACTTTCTTTACAATAAATAGAGGGACTGATTACACAATTTGACCTTTTATTTATCATTTTTTGTGTTTATATAAGATTAATATATATTATTTATTTCATTTTTCAAGTAATTTTTTTCCCCAAAACTATTTGTCCCCATTGATTTTCCATTTTTTTTAAAAAATATTATTTGGATATTTAAAATAAAAAATTTGTGGGTCTCTAAAAAAAAAAATTTCCCAGGGCCAAGTCCCGATTGAAATTCTAGTGAAAATTGAAAAGTACAACTAGTATTGGCAGTGTTATGTTTTTGTATGTCTTATTACCACATTCATTTAAGGTGTGGACATGAATCACATGATTGCTAATTTGCTATAAGTGTAGGAAAATGATTATTATTGTTATCACTTTAATTCTGTCATCTTTCACTCTTAAAAATCTTATTTCGTAATGTAAGAATTCACTTTTTTTTCATTATTATTTTGGTTAAAACTAAAAAAAAGATAATCGTTGGCGAAACTTGAATATATATATTCTTTTAAATTATAATCTTGAGTATTTCATTCATTGAGTACATGGATCGAAAACATTTAGTTTCATGATGATCAAGATTCAATTTAACAGTTTTAAATATAAAATGAATAAATTTCAAAGTTTTTTATTAATTAGTTGAAATTTTTTTCATGGTTGAGAATTATTGTTATTATTATTGTGAAATACATAATAGAAAAAAGTTACATATGACTTAAATCATAAAATGTCTTTTTTTCTTGTGGGACATAAAATGTCATTATCATGTTAATTAGTAGCGACTACACATTTTCTTATAGTATGATTTGTATGGACAAATATATATATATATATATGCATGACTAATAGAAAATAAAAAAAAAATCTTATGGATTATATATTTATATTTGATTATTTGATATAAGTCTTCACCCCCAACCACAGAGAGAGAGAGAGAGAGAGAGAGAGAGGTCCCAATGTGTCATGATAAAGAAAAAGGAAAACATGTGCCTTATCTGTTGGCCTTTTTATATCAAAGTAATTAATTTTAATCCTTTTGTTTTTTCTACTTGAACCCAGGGTTTGTCTGCCCATTGGTGATGGGGTTCTTTTTTTTTTTTCCTAACAGAGACATTCTAATTAAAAAAAAAAACATATATCTCTCTTGACTTGAAATTTTGAGGAGTAGAATACGAAACAAGATTTTTTTTTTCCAGAAAAATACAAAATAAGATCTAGATCTAGAAGCCAAGGAGGAAGTTTTTTTTTTTTTTAATTTTCTATTATAGATATTCTTGTTATTAATCAATGTACGTACTTTGATTGTCATGAATGAAACTTCATTTTATCTAAATCTATCAACAAATGAGGAAGGTGCTTTTTTTTTTTTTAATTTGTTGTTGTCGATATTTTTGCTATTAATCAATGCACTTTCATTTTCATGAATGTAAGTTCATTTTCTTACATTTTTTTTCTGAGAAGTAAAATACCAATGATGTTTGAACTAAAAAAAATTAAAAAGATTAAATTGAATTAAACCAATTCTTTATATATAGTATATAAAAGAAATTAATAATCAAATTATATTATATAAAAATCGAGATTGAAAAAAACTAGTCTAATTTTGTTAGACAGTTCTACTCAACCTGACAAACAAACAAACTTGATATTTCAAAATCCCGAAAAAATCTTAACCTATTTTTCCCTCTGCTTCTGTCGTATGAATTAACTAGATATTGGGCCGCGCTCCGCGCGGGATATGTTTGACAAAATGGTGATAATTGGAATTATTGTTAGTAGGAGAAGTCTTGGGCAAAAACTAAGACGGGCTAAAAATATTCATTCAGCAACCCAGCCAGACATATGCTGACCAATAGGCAAATCTTCATTCAACAACCCAGAAAAATTATTCAACAATCAAAATCATAATTGAACTATTGAAAGCCAAATAAAAAACACTTAGAATAAAGTAATAGCAAATGAAATTTCTCCTCTGACATACTATAAATGAATAATAAATCTGATACTAAAGCCTTGACTCTAAGACCCTCTTGCCATGATGACGATCCCAAACAACCACTTATTTATCTTCTTCCCATCTCCATTGTAAACCCCCTGAGAAATCAAAGAAAACTCAAAAAATAAAATGACAGAATAAAAAAAAGTTAGATCAAGAGAAACAAAACTAAATCGAAAGAAAAATAAAATGAGAGGAAAAAAAGGGACAAACCTCTACTTCTTCGTCGTCCTATTCTTGATTTCTTCATCCCCTCTTGCCAATTTACTCTTTCTTCCCCATTTCCCTTTTTGTCATCATACTTGTAAGCAGAGATCCATTTAGGTTTTTCCCTTTTTGTTGCCTCATGACCAAAACGACGTAGTTTTAGCCATTGAAAAATAAAAAAAAAATAAAAATAAAAAGAAGAAAAAAGGAGGAACCAATGGACTTGCACCAAACGTGCCCTCCAATCCTTCAATCTCTTTAAGGCGTTTGTTTTAATATAGTTTAAAATGTGCATCAATGATTTGTGTTATTTATTTGTTTATGACATTTATCACTAGTTTATATATGTATATTATATATATATATATATATATATAAAAGTACAAATATTGTAAAACTTTTGAATGACTTAAAATATTCTTTTCTTTTTACATATTTCAGAAATGTCATTAATATTGTTGAGTCAAATTAAAACTCTTCATTTATTTTTTATATATTTATTAAATGATGATATATAGTAATTAATTAACAATTTTATTTTCATCATAATTTACTTATTACTATATTATATTGAAGAAAATGATTTACTTATCATCCAATTTTATGTAGTTTAATTTAAAGCTAACTTAATAGTTCAATTATCATCCACTTTAATATTATTTATTTTTATTTATTTTTTTATTTTTTATAACGCATTGTATCATGTACAACACACGTGACAGGAGTGACTAGTATATATATATATATATATATAATGGGAAAAAAACAGTATTAATTTTGTTTCTTACACCACAATTTATGCTTATATTTTCTACTATATATTATTAATGAACTTGATAAAGCTATTTAGATTCCCGACAAAGTTTAGGTTCAAACCTTAATTCCTGCGTAGGGATATTCCCGACAAATTTTCCTCAAGAAACTCTTAAAAAAATGTTTGGATCTAAAAAAGGGTATGACATGTATATGATCAATATCTTTTATTTTTCTTTCCTTTTCGTTTTTAATTAGATCATATATTAATATAAAATTAAATTTTGATGGCAAGTCCACTTTCAATTAAGATAACATTCATTCCAGGTAAAGATATGGACATAAGTTCATCTGTTTAAAGTGCACTTGTTAGGAGAGTTTTTATGTTTAATATTCCTTTTCCAAAAGTATTAATAAATCTTGAGATATCTTTAGTTAAATATATATATATATATATAAAAAGAAGAAGAAGAAGAAGAAAGAAGATAGCATTCATTGAAAGTGATAGTTGCACATGCTTTATGGCTTTAAATTTGATTAACAAGTAGTAAAGAAACAAAAGGGTGAAAAAGATTTTTTGTTTAATTAACCTTTCCAAGGTTGATTGAATCAATTATTCAATCTTTAAAGGCATTTTTAAAAAAAAAAATTAAGCTATACAAAATTGTTCACTGATCTCTTATGTGCACTGTGCATCAACCAACAGAGTTTTCGGTATGCCTGGACATGGATCATAACCAAATTTCTGGCTCCAAACAGGAATGGAACAAATCCTCTTCCCTAAACAAGCCTGTTAAGTTACATTGCAAGAGAGAAACTATAGTCAATAGATATAAAAAGCAAAGTAAAAGTGAAAAACAATTAAACAAACAGAATGATTATGTTTATGTTAAAGAAATTGATTAAGTGCAAAGCTGCTAACCTCCTGAACAGTGGCTAAAGAATTAGGCGAGTGACAGCTTCCAATGCCATAACTTCCACAGTCACCAGATGGGGTACCGTAGCTCGAAAACAAAATGCTGGAAATGTTCCTGCCTGGAGGACATCGAAGTTGAACTTTCGGCCTCCTTCCATGGTGCTTCTTGATCTTGTTGTACTTCTCTTCTGTTATGTTTTGTCCTCGCCAGGAAATAACTGGGGGAAGATGTGAATCAGACACATGACCACACACTTTTGTGATCGATATAGTGTCTATGGAGATACCAGGAGGGTATCCATTTTCTTCTTCTACGATAATGAGTAGGTTATTGGTCGGTTTGAGGAAGGATCGAGGCACATTGTACCTAAAAGAAATGAAATTGAAGATCATGATGAAATTTTTGAAGAAATACCAACAAGTAAATGAACATCTGACTGGTTTTACCATGTTTGTGATGGAACTCCTTTAGGGGTAAGAAATGAGACCCAATATCTACCAATGCTCTGGCCATTTACCCAGGCTTCACCCTTTCCCATGGATTCAAGGTTTAATGCTACAGGGTCTTTTCCAGCTGGTGCATCAAATAAAGTCTAGACAACGGCATTCGATCGAAATTAATGATGATTAGCCTTATAGGTCATCTTGTTGAATCAATGTTTACCAGGATAAACCAGATTCCTTACCTTGTACCATGTTAGAGGCTGATGAGTAGAGCTTCCATAGGTGTTCCATCGTATTTTACTTGATCCAAAATCTGTGTATACTTGTAACTTCTCACCTAATAGCCCAACCTTTCAAAGAATTTCAATTCTATCAATAAAATATTTCAGTCATCAATCAATTTTCAATAAGTTTTTCAAGCCTGACAGGTCATAGTGACAAATTTTAAATTCTTGAAAGTTGCTTTTACATCACTTTAAATTCTGAGATTGTACAATTTTCTGGGTCTTTTCTTGGTGAAAGTTATCAAGATATCCCATTTATAGCTGGAAATTGGACATCAGATAATATCAAAACAAAATTACCTGATATCCCCATGAATAGCTGGTAAAATCTTTAACTTCCTTTTCACTCTTAACCATCACACTCCTTACTCCAGCAGCCCTTCTCTCAAGGTAAGCTCCTGAATCCTATATAGGCAAACATAGGTGAACCTATCAGAAATTTAGGATCGAAGTGGCATGATTAATACTATATATATTAGGAAAATTAGCAATAATAATGGAAAATTACCGGTAATCCAACCATTACACTGAGCAAGGAGATGTGGTTTGTTCCATGATTTAAACTAACTTCACTCTCGAGGTCGGGAGTTTTATTCTTATGAATTCCGTGGGTAGAACCTAAAGAAGAATGGTTCGATGAAAGAAAGCAATCTCTCATCAGTCATCACCATAGTGCAGGCCTCAGTATGAATTTGAGATCCATTTCAAATGCAATGGAAAGGCTTAAGGGGAATAAAAACTGACCTACAAATGCTCCATTTACAAAGGCATGTAATAAATGTGCAGAGGAGGTCACTTTAAGCACATGTTGAGCATCAGAAAGATCATTTTGAAACCTAAGATATTTAAAACATTACACAGTAAGTGTCTTAGGATATGAAGGCAGGCAGGTTATGGCTCAAATTTAATGAAATAAAATCTTTTTTACTTACCTGAAAGTGTACCAAAGATAATCAGAAGCATCCTTTGTTGTGTTCATGTGCTCTAGCAACATGTTTGCTCTTACAGAAGTATTTTCAAAAGTAGGGATAGTTTCCTTAAATTCTTCCCATTTTTCAATGGAAGCTAGTTTCTGGTTTGTCTCCATTGTTCTGGTGCTGTATTGTGTGCTTACCTGTTGAACGTGAGAAGAAGAATTGGAATCACTCTCAAAATTTGTGTTTCCTTCTCTCACAAGATATTCATTGATACCTATATATAGGATGAATATTCATCTATGGTTCAACTTTTAATTAGTGAAAAATCGGGCAGTTTGAATTTTAATCATACCTTAGCAGTGTTAAAAGCTTCAGTCTTGCAGTCTGGCAGGATGCTGATAGACTTTGGAGGCAATTCATAAAATGAATCGAAAAATGTTACTACAACATTCTTCCTTGTGTCATTATTTACCAGAAAAGCAGCACAGTCAACTGAGTTTCCACTGTAAACAAAGGCCTGTGCCAAAATATCCGAAATATGTGCTCAATTAATTACAGCCAAAAGGAATAAATCAGAATTAAGAGGGGAAAATGATTAAGTTCAACCCAATGTTCTTACTACTTGTGATGGACCCAGACCCATGGTGGTATATATTCCAGAGAGTAGAGGCTTTAAGCATAACTTGATTGCAGCATGTAACTCTTTAAGGTGACCCCATTTTGGCTGCCTAAACAAACCTGAAAGACAACTTGGCAAGTTAAAGGTTTAGCCCTTAGCTTTAAATAAGATGAAAAGTAATTTCTCTACTTACCATACTCATCAAGAGGAGCTTGATCATAGTAACCTGTCAGCATATATGCAGCGGCTGTTCTTCCGAAATTTGTTCCTCCATGGTACTACAAGTTGTTAAAGCTTCCAAAATTAACTGGATTCATATTTCATTTCCATATAAGTATAACCTTAAATCACGTGTCATACCATATAATAGTTCACATAGCTGCCTTTCTTTGCAATGAACAGTGCAACATGGAATGCTATGTCTTCAGCTGATCTAATAACTGCTTCATCTCCATATACTTGATAACTTCAAAAAGTTAAAAAGGGCATTAATTAAGCAGATGTAGCCTCTTTTCAAGATCATATGATTATGTGATTCAGCAAAAAGAATATATAAATGTAAATTCAGGTAACTTTACTTCATAACTTGATACTAAACAGAAATGCAAAATGGAAAAACCAGGAAGATTCAAAGTGTCTGACAAAAACATACAAGCTTGTCCAGTTCTCTGTCCATATTGCGGGCTTATTTGGTGAGTTTGGTCCGGGGAATGTTTCTCCACATCGCCTCCCATTGCATGCATTAATCTACCAATTTGCCAATTTTCACCGCAAAAGGCAAAACAATAAAGAAGTGTTTGATCAAGAAAATTCAACTGAAAGAAAGAGTTCAAAATATTTTGAAAGTCCTTGAAGAATGATTACTGCAATAACATTGTAGAAGTGCAACGGATGTGATTGTTTCTATAAGTCGTTTACAGGAATCTGAAAGTATTTTCCTTGCTTAACAATTTGACTTTGAATGTCCATAAATTAATCATGAAATCTGAAGGATATAATTTGAATGTCCAATTAGTTATAAAATCTATCCAAATTAAAGTAAGTGGAGACTAACCACTGGGTCAGGAGCATCATTCTGCTTGCACATCACCCAGGGTACACCAGTTTGAAGCCCCACGGCCATTGCTGCAGCCCAGCGAAGATAAGGAGGCCCTTTCTCTTTAAATGCTGCTTGTACCATTCCATACTCATTTTCAATCTATATTCAAACAACTTTTAGAATCACAACAAACAATACTGGTAGAAAAACAAAATGCTAAAGTTATGTTTTTGAACTCAAACCTGTGACAGAATAATCGGCCCTCCCTGCGAAGCATACAATTTTTCTGCTTTCATCATGCTCACTATCTTTGACACAAACTTCTGCATTTGATACTGCCATTTACCGAGAAGATAAAAAAGTAGTCATCTTAGTGGTAACACTGCAATTTGCATAACAAGTGAGAAAAATGAAGCACTCACCTTGAAGGGTTCATTATCTGATCTATAAACTATGCCTGGAATATCATGCAACCAAAATGGCAAACCACTGCAAAACCAATGTTAAGGCCATTGAGAATTAAAAAGGACACCGATTTAAGTATTACAGAAAGCAATCTAATGATTACCCGTACGACCATTCGCCTTGAATGAAGGGTCCAATTCTAATGCATGCATATAGACCTTGTGCTTGAATTTCCTTAATGAATCTTACTATATCCCGTCTTCCACTAAAATCAAACTGCAGAAAAATGATTACATGACAGCTTTAGCATCTACATCCTTTTCCCTCTTTTTTTGTCCCTAAGGGGAAATGAGCGTTATGATTATGAAGGTAACCTGTCCCGGTTGGGGCTCATGCAGGTTCCAAAACACCAAGGTTTCAATGACATCCAATCCTCCAGCTTTGGCCTTGGCTATCAGAGATGGCCACAACTGCACATTGGATTACATGGTACTATTGTCATAAAACAATTAATGCAAGCAACCTAAAATATGAAATTGCTGTAGATGATTTTGTTTAGCCTGAGCTTTTCAGCAGAAGAGACCAGTTACTTGTGAGCTACCCAAACTCATGCAAACGAGCTATTTACATTATTTATATATATTAGTGGTACAAAATCTGTTGTTTCGAGTGGAATTTTGAGTATTTTATTTGAATAACTCCATTATGTTTTCAAAAGGAACTATACTAAAGTATAAAAAAAAAAAATTAATGGAGCTAAACTTCATATTGATACCGATTTGACTAGTGACATGTGACACAAAGGCAAAAGATCAAGAAGAGAAAATACTAAAATGAAAAATCCCCTGAACTTCGTGAGCGTTGCTTCCGGGCAGAGGCATAGTAAACAGTTAGTCATGGTAAGCAGTCTTGGTAAGGTGAACTAACAGTTACCCATGGCAGTCAAAGTTGTCACCAAAAAAAACCGCCGTAAAAGATTACTATGAAAAAGAATGGAAGAAAAGTCGCCAACTAGAACAAGATCAAAATGAGTTTAAAAGCAAAGAAAACAGAGGATGCCGACGCCATTGTTGCACTTTCTTTTTCAATGGATTTTACAAGTCCAAATGGCTAATAAGTTTCGATACCACCAAATGCATTTGACGCATGTAAAGTGGACAACAAGTGTCAATTTTTATTTAGAGAAACAGACAAAACTCAGTCTAACAAGTCATCAATCAATTTGGTATGGAAGATGAAGATCAAACATCCCAAAATCGGCAAGAACTTGGAAAACCTGGAAAACTTTCATACAAAACCATTAACCCATTGCTCGGCTTTCTCTTTCTTCTAGTAAGAACTTGACTATTCCACCAAACAAGTTTTTCCAGGATTGAAAAATCTAACAGGCTAACAACTACTATATAACTTGGCAAGAAAAGCAAAGAAAGTAAACATAAAAAAAGATTAAAGATATTTGAAACCTGAGGAGTGCTACGAGGGTAATGAATTGAGCCAGAAAACAGAATCTTGTGTTCGCCGTCGATGATCAAAGATCTTCGGTCGTACGTTACGTTGCCACCGCTAACACCGTCGGCAGTTACAGCCAAAAACAATACCAACAGAAACAAGGACCACCCCATTTCTCTCACCCCGTTCTCTTTATGCTCTTCTTCTCATGCTATGTATGAAGAGATTTTTAGTTGTTTAACCTCCAGAGAAAATGCCCTGCTCTTCTTTCCCATGAAAGCTAAAATCTCTGGAAATCCTTTATAACCGCTGCTAATATTTCTTGGGGTTATGGGGAACCAGAAATGGAAAGCGAACTATCTCTTTCACTTTCTCAAGGCTCCAATCACAAAACAGGATCTCATTGCGATTGCATTTGCCATATTTAATGGGTATTTTTGCAATAATCCTCTCTTTCCTTTTGTGTATTTTGAAGCGTGATTGAAGTCTTCTGCTGATTCCATGCAAAGTTCACTCGGTTTTTATAGCTGGTTTTCTTTCCTTGTTTTCGTTCTATCCACTTTCCACTAGTTTCTTTCTATTTCTTTTCCCCTTTTTTTTTTAAAAAAAATTTCAAATGAAATGAACTAATAATGGGTCCATTTATTTCACCACGTTGCCCATATGATTTGTGAATAATTGTGAATCTTTTCTAACTTGGGAAATAAATAAATTAGGCATTACTGCAGACTTAATATAGTTTGTAAGCACTAATTTTGTGTGGACTTTTGACTAATGGCAAAGTATTCTTGCTTTTATTTTTTTGGGTTTACAAAATGTTTAGGAGGAATAAAGATTACCTAACTTTAAAGTCATGACAAACCGTCAATTCATTGAATTCACTAGATTTTCATCTGCAGATTTTTCAAACTTACATATCTTCCACCAACTGAGGCTTGTGGGGTTCAAATTTGGGTGCCTTCCACTGCAAATCCAAACTCTTATCACTTTCATCAACCTATATTGACAATATTTTTACTTTAATACAAAATATAAACAAAGGTGAAGAAGTTCATTTGATTACCAAATATTAGAATTTTACACTTATATAAATGCAGTATTTTTCCCATTTCAAAATTTGAAGTCCGCACCTCTAAAGAAAAACTCAAAATTTTATCATTAGGTGATGTTAATAACATGTACCAACTAAGGTTATGTTTGACACATGCGACAATGTGTGATTAGAAGTCCCAATGTAATGCCATCGCTATTTATTAAACACATATTTTTTTATATATTCACTAAGTACTTTAACAATTTTTTTTTATTTGTACAATAATTTTATAATCTCTACATAACTTTCTCTCAAATTCAATCTCACCAAACCAATACCATCACTCTCCAAAACATTGTCTAAAAGAAGTAGAAATGATTTTTATATTATAATGTGGGAGGCTTGAACGGTGTACTTTAATTTCAATAATAAATATATATGCTTAATCATTGACAATAATCTAATTCTAAACACTGAGAATTTTGGTTTTGTCACCCTTTTCACATTTGTAAACACCATGGTGTTGGAGACCTAAGTTTACCTAACTAGTTTACCGAATTTGATTTAATCTTTTATTTAATCCTATTTTGAAATTTACCTAAAGTCTCACCCAATTTTCCTTTTTAGCCCTTTTACTTTTCAAATCGCTTGACTCAAGCCCACCATTATTCAGGATACAGCTTTGTCACTTTATTGAGCCAGCCCAAACAAACAGAAAAAACATACTAACAATTTTTACAACACGCATTAGCCCACTAAACTCAGCCCAAAATAAAACATTTTTTTTAATAAATTCTCTGAAAAAAAAAAAAAGAAAAGAAGAAGAAGCTTGAACCTTTGGAAACTAGAGTGACCTCCAAGCCATCGTACAGTCTTCTTCTTCATTTAAACTCTCTTTCTGTCTCTGTTAAAACGAATTTATTTTTTCCTAGCGGAATCATATTTTTAATAGAAGCCCAAAACTCTAAATTCTGCGATGTCGGTACGTGATTTTTTTTTACTTAATTTGATTTTTTTTCTTTGTTGGAACCCTAATTCTTCGAAGCTCAATGCAAAAAATTAAATCTTTTGGATGGTGCAGATCTTCGAGTACAATGGGAGTGCCCTAGTAGCTATGGTAGGCAAGAACTGCTTTGCCATCGCTAGCGATCGGAGACTCGGAGTTCAACTCCAAACAATCGCCACCGATTTCCAGAGGATTTCTAAAATCCACGATCGCCTCTTTCTCGGCGTCTCTGGCCTCGCCACCGACGCTCAAACATTGTAACTTTTTATTTTTCCCCTCTTTCTGCTTTCTTTTCTTTTTTTAATTTGATGTTTGTGTTAATATGAATTTTTTTTTTAATTTGAAGGTATCAAAGGCTTGTCTTTAGGCACAAGTTGTATCAGCTAAGAGAAGAGAGGGATATGAAGCCTGAGACTTTTGCTAACCTAGTCTCTGCTATCCTTTACGAGAAAAGGTTCGTTGAAAAACCCCACTTAAATCTTTTTGGGTTTACTTCAATTTAATTACTTAAGATTATAGATATAGTATTTAACATTTGAGCTTAGCTCTTACATTAATCGAAGAAATTGAAAGCTTTAATTAGGAACAATCTGCATTTTTATGGGATAGAAGGTGAATGAGATGGTAGAAATAGTTGAGAACTGGTGAAATGAAATTTGTTTTTGCTATATAGTACTTGCTTCTGAATTATGCTAGTTACTGTGGCTAAAAGTAAAAGTATTTCGATGTTTAAGCAATGAAGTTTAGGGAGGAAAACCTTTTGATGTGCATGTGAAGGAAAAACCTTAGTTATGTCCTTTCTTTACTAAGCATTGGCTCAGCATATTCTATTCTCTTTAGGGAAATAAGTTATGATAAATACTTAGTAAATGATATTCTTGGCCTGCTCTTCTCGTGTTTAGGCTCTAAAGTTGAAACCTAGCTGATGGACTTTTCTTTCCCTATTAAAATCAAGCCCTAATCAGGCTTGAAAGGAACCGTAGGAAGCATTTCATTGTGAATTGGGAGTTAGACTTAATAAAGTTGAACTTCTTTTAGATTTTAGTGACAGAGGCAAGTTTTATGGCATTTTCTTTTTCTTTTTTCACATAGGTTTGGTCCATACTTCTGTCAACCAGTAATTGCTGGACTGGGAGATGATGATAAGCCCTTCATTTGCACCATGGATTCCATTGGAGCCAAGTAAGTTAATTGTGTTGTCTCATCTAACTTTGGAAACAAAAGCATGGAGCTGTCTTAGTTGCTTGGAATAGTTTAAATTATATTGACATATTTACCTAAGGAATTTGTTCCTGTAAAAAAAGTGCATGTGATTTTCCCTTGGTAAGTATAGTTCTGATGTTTAAGGAAAAATGAAACATTTTTTGTTCAAGATCTTACTTAATAGATGAAAAATGCTGCAAGGAAGAAAATTTTGAAATTTGAGCACTATTTAGCATAAGAATCATTCTATTGTTACAAAACCAGAAGTTTGACAGTTCGACTTGGTTTTGGAATTCTGGTAGCATTTATTTGACAGTGTTTGCAATTTCCTTTTGACGCCATTAAAGTTTTAAAAGGATAATCTCAGGCGTGATTTATCAACATACAAGGATTTGTAAACTATTTCATAGCTTTACATCTGTCATTTCTTTGTCATCTCTCTCTTCATGAGATTTGTCTAATACATGTCTCTTGGTGGAGCCATAGAATCTTCATTACATGATAACTTCTGATATTTGACTATTTGGTTGTTATGTTTTGCTTTCTTTGAAATCAGGGAGCTTGCGAAAGATTTTGTCGTAGCTGGTACTGCCTCAGAGTCTCTGTATGGTGCCTGCGAGTCAATGTTTAAGGAGAACATGGTTTGTCATTTTAGTTATTTTCCTTAGAATGAGCATGTCGACATTAGTTATGAATCCTTTTAAGAAGTGTAAATATATATCTTCGTTGACTATGTGCTGGTAACCTCCAAACGAAGACATGTTACTCACTTTCAGGGTAGATAAGGTTAACAGTTTACTGGGTCATGGTTTCAAGAATGTTGTGGTCGTTAGTAACACAATTCATACTCTATTGACTTGCTGTTTTCTTCATATTCAGGAGCCTGAGGAATTATTTGAAACTATTTCCCAAGCACTTCTTGCATCAGTAGATCGTGACTGTCTGAGTGGCTGGGGGGCACATGTTTATGTTGTGTAAGTGTTTCCAAATCTCTCTTTATTCTTTTATATAAATATCTAGGTAGCATTCTTTTCCTAGGGCCATATTTGTCAAAAGTTTGTGTAAGAGAATCTGGTTGTTTTGCTAACCACCCAAACTTTTGGCCTTCCCTCTGATAGCGATTAGCAAAAAGCAGTGTCTAGTTTTCTGGACTGCAAAACTTAAGGCTATGTTTGGCATGAGAAAACATTTTCTGTTTTTATTCTCTAAAAAATATAAAGCAACTACCATCTAAGATATATGTTATGAGAGGATATGTATACATGTTTTAGAAAATGAAAATGAAAATGGATCTAGAAATGAGATTAAAAAAATTTTTGTTCCTAATTTTAGGTCCATTTTCATTTTCATTTTCTAAAATATGCATATATTTTTATAACTACACATCTTATACTGTGATTTCTTTGTACTTTTTAGAGAATGAAAACAGAAAATGTTTTTATGTACCAAACATAGCCTTTCTTGCAGAATAGCTAATTGGCGCCCATTTAATGTATTTGCCATTTATACATCTTGCAGGACGCCTACAGAAGTAAAAGAAAGAATTTTGAAGGGAAGGATGGATTGAGTGCAGCCCACAACGATTGTCTCCATCTTGGCCCTTAGCCATCAGCCTTCACTTGCCAACTATAGAACTTTCAGTTTGTTTGATTATCAAGCTGTCATTTGTTAGTGCTCGAATCTGATGTACTCTGATACATTCTGAAAAATTGATTTAACTAAAATTCTATATGATTGCAGCATGATGGATTTTCTTTTGCGCCTTGCGCCTGATACATTCCTGAGTTTATTTGTTTTCCTGTTGATTTTTCCTTGCCTGCAAATCCATGCATTATGTTAAATGCATAGTTATCGGTTCAGAATTGAATCGAACTTTTATCTGGTCGAGGTAATTGTCGTGTCAATACCCAATACGTGAAATTTTTTCACGTGATTAAATAAAATAACTATATGGTAAGTTACAAAAATTTGTTTGTTTTCGACTTTTTAAGTTGCTAGGTTCCTAATTAACGATCTTTTCTAGTTTTTTACCAAAAAAAAAGTCTTATAGGTTTAATGAGAAAAAATATATATTGTTCATGGTTTCGTGATCATTTTGTCATTGCATATAAAATCCACCGGTTTGCTTAAACTGGATTGGATGATCGGTTTTATCACGAGGAAAGACAAGGCAGTTAATTCAAATGGCCTTTTATGGTCCAAGTCTGATTATGATAGCCATGATCAGAAGTCATTTAAAAGACCAATTGGACCAAAATTGTTTTCATTAACATGTAAAATTGATACATTCTTTCATTGAATACAAATAAGAAACTGGATATAAGTATCAGTATTAGCAGTTATATATGGGAGTCCCTCCAAATTTTCTAGGTTTTCCCACCAACAACCCCATTGGAAATTCAGATCACCATTCTAGTTCCCGACTTGTTTGTTTATTTGGGGCAGTAACAAGATTGCAGCAGACTAACGAGAGAAAGTAGCAGCAGACCAAACATATGATCTCTGCTTTCTGCAGGAGCCAACTTTCCACAAAGTAGGCAATTATATTTCCGGAAATTGAAAGAATTGGTATTCCCAGAACTGGCAGTCTATCCAAAATTATCACCGTCCACACGGGCACACACACAATCATTTGTTCGGTAAGTTGAAACCATTTTACAAGTTCATGCCATGAAAGAAACAGCTATTGGTTGAACTCCGTAGACTTTGTCAAACCAAACAGAGACTTGGATGATGCCATCTTTGCCTCCTCGGAGGCGCAAGAAGTGGCAGAGGAAGAAGAAGGCTTCAAATACAAAAAGAAATTCCTCGACCCCAAACTTATCAGCTTCTCATCTGGCTTTAAACCTGTAATCAAGGATCACACAAATTGATTAGTACATAAATATACCGTACACAATTTTTGCCACTTTCTCAGTAAACTGCTGTCTTATTCAATGAATTCTTAATCGTGTAATTGCTGCGAAAGAAACCAAATCAAACGAATCGATTCTAGTAATTCTTTGCACGTAAAATAAAGAAGGAAACTTACTTTCAAGGGTGAAGGGTGAATAGTGAAGCTGATAAAACTTAGGATCAGTTTCCT
This sequence comes from Microcos paniculata, assembly GCA_030664755.1. Taxonomy (NCBI): domain Eukaryota; kingdom Viridiplantae; phylum Streptophyta; class Magnoliopsida; order Malvales; family Malvaceae; genus Microcos; species Microcos paniculata. Next base: position 24,876,716 of record CP131461.1, read on the forward strand.
TCAACAATGGCCTTCTCTTCTCCTTCACGTAAATCCTAATAGTAGCTCTGATCAAATCATTCACCGTATTCTCTGATGGCATAACCACATGCAATGGCCCCAAGCTTTTCTCCATACTCACACTCAACAGCAACTTTGTCAGCCTTTGCTGCGATCCATCGTTCGACGTTGTTAGCCTTTTGGGGACAGCATTAAGGCCTCCTCGCCAGCCATCGAGGTCTGGATCGTGCTGCTGTGCGGCTGCATTTGATCTCTCGGAGCCCAGAAGAACCCTGATGGAGTTAAGCCTCCCACTAATTGGCGAAGGAGGAACCATGGTGATCATGAATGAGAGAACTTGCTATTGTTGTTTTCTCTGTTTTGATGATTAAAGTGACAACCAAATCTAATTGGAACGCAAGAAATGTTGCGGTTACAGTAAAACTCTTAAGAGGAAAAAAATTCTTCAAATAAAAGTAGACGGAAATTAGAGATACGATAGAAATATGAGAACTAGTTTCGGTAGGTTTTGGATTCTGTAGCATAGAGCAAGGAAATTGTCAGGTCCGGGGCTTCCGTAAGGTTTAAGCTAATTTTTATAATAGGTGCATTAACTACAAGCGTTGAATAGGATAAAAGCATAAAATTCTTTGATTTCAGCCCCAAATGCACTATAATTCCACATTGGTCCTGACTAATCTGGAATATGATTATTGATTAATAGGTGCATTAACTACAAGCGTTGAATAAGACAAAAGAATAAAATTCTTTGATTTCAGCCCCAAATGCACCATAATTCCACATTGGTTCTGACTAATCCGGAATATGATTATTGATTAATAGGTGCATTAACTACATGCGTTGAACATAGTGTAAGATATATAATCATAAAATTCCCTGATTTCAGTCCAAAATGCACTGTGATTCTATGCATAAGCCAAAGTTCGTGCATTAATATAAATTTAGATGGATGAACAGTTTTCATCGGCCCATCTCATTGGGCCAGATGGCCTGTAAAGGCTAATTTCTTTGCCCTTTACAGTGAATCTGCTGAATCACAGGGCCGAGACCCTTGGTGGGGTTTGTTGGCCCAAAAAGAAGGGAAAGAAAATTTTGGTTTGGGAAACAGTTATTATGTCCGTTACTGGAAGAAAAATACATGCGGCACCCTTTGCCAAATTGCAGGACAGAGATTCTTGTTTCTAGCATAGTGAAATGTGGGATTGATTTTCCATTCCTGAGTGACGTTCTCTAAAGCAATCTTGGTAGGAAAAAGAAAGCTCATGTTTCATGCAAAAATTGTTCAATTTCAGAACCAAAACTAGGATTCTTTGCTATCGTTCAAGTTTCATCTTCAAAATCAATCCTTCTCACGAACAGAATATTAATTTCAGTCCCAGTTTGGTTTCTATACATTCTTGTGAAACTTTGACTTAAAAGCAGAAAAGTTATGATCTTTACTTTGGATCTGTACGGTCCTGCAGGAGTAAAATTAGAGGCAGAAGATATTTGTTTTTGGCCTTCCAAACTCACTCTCGAATGTTTGCCACTTTTGCCGTAACAACTAAACAGATTTGATGGGAACTGTTATTAGTTCATTTTTCTCAGCCTTCACAGACGCTATTGGCAAACTTTTTGGCTCTCCACTTGATTTTCTTGCCGGCAAATCCTGCAGGTACCCGTTTATATCTTATCTATATAAACCACTTCTACTATCTTGTCACAATTTTATCTTGTATGTGATGATAGGTTTTTTATTTTATATTTTGAATTTAGATAAATTAAATGAATCTTGGGTTTCATTAATTTCTCATAGAAGTATAGAAAGTTGGGTGTGCTTTTATATTTCTTATTTTCTGTTTGTATGACCATCCAGCACAGCTTGTGGATCAACATGGGATGTTATCTGTTACGTAGAGAACTTTTGTGTTGCCAATCTGCTGAAGTTGATCATGGCGTTGGTTCTGTCCTACATTGGTAAGTTCGGATAGGATTTAAGCCTAGGCCAAATCAAGCATTTAAAATTCTCTCTTGATAGAAACAAAGGGTCTAGAATTCAAAGATTCAAAATTTTATTCAACTTTGTTCCTTTGATGATTTGCAGTTCTCCTATTCTTTTATCTGTTATATAAAGTGGGCATCTGCCAGTGCATCAGTCATAGTCTCTGCAGAATGGTATGGGCCTGCATAGTATGCTGGTTCTCCTTTTGGGAGTTCTGCTTCAGTTTCTTGTGCCTTAAGCTTCCAAACATTAAGAGGATCAATCGACGGCGTAGAAGAATAGGGGAATACAATCAATTTCATACTAGTGAAGACTACGATGATGAAAGTTTCTCATATCACATTTCCAGGCCCATGGAGGTGAGCAGTAGATCACTATCTAGCAGATGGAGAGACTACAAAGGAGTTCACTTAAGAAAGTCTTTGAGGCCTAGAGCTCATAGGATAAAAGTGGGAATTAGTAGAAATGCTCTCAGAAGAAAGCATAGTAAGATGCATGGACATCATGTAAACACATCAGTTCATGACATTAGGGTGACACATACATCAAAATTTGCACAGAAAGGTGCAAATTATAAGGGAAGGATTCATCATAGCAGATGATCAATCTAGAAAACTGACAATGTTCATTTTGTCATAATATCATTGTTACATTGGTAGATTATTCTTCGCTTTATTTCTCACCAAATTTACTATCATTTTATGCATGATAAAGTCATTCTTTTCTACTATTGCTTGTTATCAGATAACATGGTTGGCAATTCTTGAAATTCGAAAAGTACTGGCTTTCCCCTGTATGTGATTAGAATTCTGAACTTCTATCCTGGAATTCACTAGCTATGTTGATTCCAAATTCTTGATAGAGGCAAGTCTTAACATATCTTTCTATCAGCCTCTCCCTACAGTGGAATTTGGAACACAGCAACCGATTAAATCATTCTCTTCACATTAGTCTTTAACCTATCCTAAATTCCTCTCTGAATACATTCAAGCGACCGCAATGCTTGACTGACTCCAGAATATGGGTTATTTATTTATTCCCTTTTGATAATCTTCTGCTAGTGCATTGATAACTCTTCCCTGGAATGCATTATGTTGAGAATTTGAGATAGTCCTTATCTTGAATGATATTGCTCTTACCAAGCAAGAATCAAGTTCTCCAGCATATTACCTTTAGCAAATAAGGACTTAACAAAAGTACTTTTCTTTTTGTACTGTCAAAAGTTCTTGACATGATGTACTAGCTCTGGCTATTCCATTTCAACAACTATGGGGATCCTCTTTTTATTCTTCTTCTTCGTTTTTTCTTTTTCCTACTTTAAGCTTTTCCATTAGTTGCCTTAATAAGAAGCATAATACCTAAGCACCTAATCACCTTGCAAGGAAAACTGAATATTTTTTTCTTTTGCCAATTGCAAGGGAAATTTAGGTTATGTTTGGTATGAGAAAACATTTTCTGTTTTCATTTTTTTAAAAATACAAAGAAACTATCATATAAGATATATGAAGTGAGAGGAAATATATGCATGTTTTAGAAAATGAAAATGAAAATGGATCTAGAAATGAGATTAAAAAAAATTGTTTTGAATTTTAGGTCCATTTTCATTTTCTAAAACATGTATATATTCTTATAAACTATACATATCTTTGATGGTGATTTCTTTATATTTTTAGAGAATGAAAACAGAAAATGTTTTCATATATCAAACATAGCCTTAATTTCTTTTTCTTTTGCCAAATTGCAAGGGAAATTGTTAAGAAATAGTAATATTGCTTGTTAATATGCTGATACAATTACAAAAAAATACAACCATATATTTTGCTTGAAGAGAAATTATACCACAGACTTGATTTTATGAGAGTTATCACAGAATCGAGAGGTGATATAAGGTTTAATCACAAATTTACAATTTTATTAATTATAAAAACATTTTCAAAATATAGGGTAAGACTTATAATTTAGGATAGTTATCTATTTAGGATTTTAATAATTTTCATATTAGAACTATAATTATACCATCTTATGATTCTATAAGGTAACTATCACAAAATCGAGTCCATCGAATTGTTTGTTTTCTCTTCTATATACAATTGTATATGTATACATGCGGTGGAAGTATAGGACGACCCGAGAAGAGATTGCCCCAAAGACAAGGCATATATATGTTATACTATTACTTTGCATAAAAATAAAGCTACCCTCTCTGGAAAGAAAGCTAAATTTCTGGCTACATTTGAGGCAAAGGGTGGTATCAAATGTTGTTAACAGTCAAAGTAGAAAGAATATTTTCAAGTACAACATAGAATGGACTTCCATTTCTTCGCATGAAAGTTGCCCTTGTCTAAAGAAATTAGCCTTACCATTATCCCATATATATCCATGACATTATAATTAATTAATTATCATATCGTCATATATATATATATATATATTTATATATATCCCATACGGATGTGATTTCTTTTTCTCCTACTTGAAAAAGATCGATCGTTTCATTCTTTTCGATGGAAAACGAAGACGCGAAACAATCAGGCAAGAGGGTGCCCTTCACGCAACTTGATCAAGTAGGCTCTGACTTTGCCATGGCAATGGCGTTGCAAGAACAAGAAAGGGCTTTTTCAATGCTCGAAACCATTGAAAGTGATGATAGCGAGGAAGAATGTGATAGCGAGGCATCCCATGAAAGCAACAACAATGATTATGAATATTTCGAAGGCCTTGAAGCCGGAGGTGACCTGGGGTTCCTTGAGGAACAAGATAGCAATGATGATGATGAAGATATGGAGGATGAAGATGATGAGATCGATCTGGATGATTTATCTTACGAAGAGTTGATTGCTCTAGGAGAGATTATAGGAGTAGAGAAAAGAGGGCTCTCTCAGAATGAAATTTCTTCATGCTTGATACCATGTAAGTTCAAAGCTGTTGAATGCAAAAATGGAATTGATCGTTGTGTAATTTGTCAAGTGGAATTTGAAGAAGAGGAAGGCCTCGTTGCTCTTCCTGATTGTGAGCACCCTTATCATTCAGAATGCATAAGCAAGTGGCTTCAAATTAAGAAGATTTGCCCCATTTGTAACACTGAAATTTCATTATCCAAGAATTCTAGCAATGTTTAGGCCATTTTAATTATATGCTTGGCTATGTAAATATTCCTTATTTCAGTTTAATTGCATAATTGTATTTGATTGAAAAATAAAAATAAAAACCAATAAGAGTTGACTTGGTGGTTACGCAGGCTGCTGCAAGCCAGTTGTATTCATGCCCCAGAATAGCTCTTGTTACTTGTTAGTAGGGGCCATGAGTCTTAACCTACAGGCTACAGCCTCAACCGGAAGTGCTTGACCCAGTTTAGCCACCATTTTGGATTCCCTCTTTAGTCGAGATAGTTAGAAATTAGAATTCATCTATGAAAATTCTAGAATTCAAGACCGCCTGTGTACTCTATCAAGATAGGCCCTTTCCCTACCTTCATTAATGTAACCATAAAGAATAAACATAAAAGATAAAATGTATAGAAGAATTATAAATGATAAAAGAAATTGGTAGAGGTTGGAAATTGGAATTAACATAACTTCAAGACCAATTGATATGATTTAGATCATTTCTCCCTCATTGTCTAAACTATATATCATTTTCTTTTCATTTCCTGGTACACCTAATCTAACCAAGTTTCAATATTCTCCAAATAGTTGGTAGGCATCTACTTAATTATCATAGTTTTTTTCACTTAATAATAATAATAATCATTTTTATCATGTTCTAATTAGTATTCATGCATTAGGACACCCAATCGGTCGATATTTATCAAAAAGGAAAAACGAAAAAAGGTCTACCACACAAACTTTTTTATATTCAAGACCACTAAGGATTGAACTAAAATATATAGAATTAAAAGTTCAATATTCTATCGATTGCTGACATTTATATTAATATAAAATTAATAAGAACATAAAATAAGTCATTATTATCAATAAAAATTCCTTTGACAATAAACCTAATTGATGGGAATGTGTTGATGATTAATACTCACAATTGGCAAAAATATATGCTTTCTAGTTGAGGCATGCAGGTAAAATCTATCGCTATTGTAATTACTCTTTGTTGTTGTAAGTTAAAGACAAAGGTAAGGGTACTGCTATTATTGCAAGACAAGATGAGATGGTTTGTGGTCATATCTATTGCTCCGCCTGTATTCAAAATGGAAATGCTATTATTTTCCCTTTCTGGCATTTAACTTTCTTACGAAAAGGGAAAGCAAGTTAATAAGGTTGTTGCGCATTAAATCTTTCGCAACCCCCTCACTTATGATCAAAACAAACAAACAAATCTTGTCAACAGTCGCATGGCTCGTATTGATAAAATATTATACTTTTGTCACGAGTTGCATGACTTTTATATATATATAATTATAAGTTTTTTATTGTTTAACGATATATATACTTAATCTTGTGAGCTAGTTAGCCTGGTGTAAGAGTAAAGTTTTTTCAATGATAATTTTTTTTATCTATAAAATTCAAATTTGAAATTTAATTTAAAGAAAATAAATGTTTTATCACTTAAATCAATTAATAATTTATATGAGTCAGTTGGTTGATAGCATGATGCACTCTTAATTTTATTGACCAAGATTCCAATTCTAGAACCTAAAGTTAAACAAAAAACAGAGTCATGAAAAAAGCACAATAACGAAGACACGATTATGTTGTTCTTACTTGGCTTCAATCCCAAGAAACATAACGAATTAACAGAAGAAAACAAAACAGTGACAAAAAGAAGAAAACTTACCTCTTTAACAACGTTTGAAAATCACAATCATGGTTTTCAACAAAATATATTTTCTTTCTGCGCCGCCATTAGATCCCAAAACTTGTCTGTAGCTTTATTAAGTATAAACATCTTTTTAAGCTAATCCTACGGCATAAAATAATGCTATGCCTAAATCGTGCATGTGGGGTAAGACTTTGGGACAAAACGACAAAGTTTTATTTATAAAATATATAATCTTTCTTGTCCACATTTTTCTATAATATTTACAATTAAGATTATCAATGGACTTGTATTAAAATTCACAATCTAATTAGCTGTCAATTATATATAGTAATGCTTTATACAATATTTTAATTAATTTTAAAAATTATCTTCAAAGCAAATTATTAATAAAATTTTCTTTATTAACTATTTGAGACCGGTTAATTAGAGATTGAATTTGAAAAATTAGAATATTCAATAATTTTTTAATAAAATACTTGAGTATTAGGAAAATCTCTTTTTTTTTAAATCTAAAAAATTACCTTTTCAGTTATCCATTTAAAAAAATAATCATAAATAAATACACCGGAAAATACCCTTAATTAAACAAACAAATTGATGAAAAAGAATGTAAAAGGATTTCCGGCCGACGGCCAAAAATATGATGGTACGTACTTGGTAGCAACAATTTGCGATGGCTTTGGAAGGGAGTGGAGATACATTGAACTTTGTCTTAGCATGAAAAATTCATTACTATGTGCCGACAAATATGTTTTTTCATTGTTGCGGCGGCCATCAAAATTAAAGGACAATTTGCACAGCTTAAAAGCCTGTCTATATGCCACTATCATCAGTGTCTGGATTCTTACTAGTGAAGGTTTTTGTGCATGTTGCATGACACCCAATTGTTTGAAATTTTGAAATCCTCACAATTCTTATCCAATTTCCCAAATATCAATTCATTATTAGTTTGCTTGACATGTGACATTTAAAACAAAATCGGTACAACGTGTGTTTAGCATGACATACAATCAGGGATGGAACCAAGAATTTTTCTTGGAGGGGGTCAAATTACAAACGTATAACGTAAAAACCCAAAGGTCTAAATCGAAATTATATAGGTAAGAAATTGTATGAAATAAATGGAAATAAATGTAAAAGTAAAATCTCAAGGGGCTTAGGTTTAAATTAATTAAGTAAGAACTGTAAAAGGGGCCATATATTAAATTTATGTAAATATTTTCCTTGAAACATTAAAATTTTTAAGTCATATACACAAAGTTGTAAAAAGCCAGGGGAGCCATAGTCCCCTTTCGCCCACCCTTAACTCCGTCCATATATACAATATGTATGGAAAAAATTATGATATTCAAGATTAATTAATGTCAACAAGAGAAAAAATTGTTTGATAATCATAATAGTTAAAGTGGGATAATTTCACACAGGTTAAGTTTAGATTGTTTGTGACTTTTATATGAAAGTTGGACCTCTTCATTTATCACAAATTAGTTTTATGTTAGTGTTAACATCATATGAGTGCTTAGGTTGCATTGCTCAGAGGTTAACTGCATTGTTTTTATCAATTACTTCCTCTATCCTTATTTATCTATTTCCTTCTAAATGTTTTGTTTGTCCCTTTTTATCTGTCTCTATCCAAACATTAATTATTAATTTTTTAAAATTATCTTTTCAAACTATTTTCTCTCTCTCCCCTAAATAAATTTTTTTTAAATAGAAAATAGAACAAAAGTGGGAGATAGATAAGGATAAAATGGAAAAATAAAGGTAAATATATATAGAATTTTATATCATAACTACTTTTCTTACCCTATGTGAAACGGTTAATTGGATTAGATAAATAGGGATAGAGGAAGTAATTTGTATCTTTGTTCCAATTAACTAGGTTTTTTTCATCTAAACTTAAAAATTAAAAAAAAAAACAAAAATTAGAAAAGCGGCAAAGAATAGTTAATTAGAAACTATTTGTCTTGTCTAGCTCCTTGTTTAACAAACCCCATCTTCTCACCAAAAAAAAAAAACCCCACCTAACCACAATGTAAGTAGTGGTGTAGTTGAAATATTGGAGTTTCGAGCTTGTGGAGTTGAAATCATAACATCTTTAACACATTATAATTAATTAATGTGAATAATCATAACTTAAAACAATTAATTAAGTTAAAAATTAAGGATGAAAAAGGGTTAAAATAATCAAAAGTTCAATTTTCTTTTACAATCACAAATATCTATATCCGTTTTACAATCGACAACTAATTTTGTTCATATAGCATCGGACCTTAAATGAGAGGAAGCTCTCCCAAGCCTTATTTTTTCCATTCACAAGACTCAAATTTGAAATTCTTTCCATTCAACGCAACAGGCGTAGGGACAGATCTAGAATTTTTAGTTAGTGGGGGTATATTTGTATGTATTATTTGTACAATTTTAATAAAAAAAATCTTAAATTTAATCTCTATTTTTTTTTGAAATCCAAGTATATATGCAAGTACTAAACTAAAAAACCATGCTCAAAACCAAAATGTCCATCAAATAATTAAAGATGCTTTGAGATCTGTAAGAAAATGTCAAAATAAAATGATCAAAATAGAAGATAAAGATGAGAAACTCATGCAAAGAAAACTAGAAAAGTCATAAAATTAAAACATAAAAATGATAACTTAACCAATATAAAATTACTAGAAGAACTATATATCTCTTGATAGTTTACATATTTAAGACTTTCACGGGAGGCAAACTAAATAAATTCATTAAAGCTAAAGGTTAATTAATATAATATGCCTTATATATTAGACAAACTAAGGATTTCACGGGGGGCAGTTGCGCCCACTGCCCCCAGTCTAAATCCGTCCATAATCGAAAGTTCCTAACCCACCGTGAAGAACGAAATGATGAATTGGATAAAACTTTAGCATATTCGCAAGCTATGGGACTTGACATTGGACTAATGTTGAAACCATATTTTGAAAAATTGACAATTTGTGTAAAGAAATTAAAAGCATATATCAGACAAATTGGCGGCTTATAAATTCACTGAAATTTCTAGTCAAAACAATTGACAAAAGGGTCAAAGAAAGATTAAATGTAAAAACGTGTTCATTTAATCTAGGCAAAATGACAAAACGCGCTTTCACCTTTCTTTTTTCAAAGCGAAAAAAATAAGGAGAAAATGAGATCACATACAAAAATAATAGTATAAAAAAGAAAAAGATGAATAAAAGTCAAGCCAACCCACTTGTCTTATTGTGCCCAAAAAAGTTGATTAGGATTGGATGGTCGACAAGAAAATTTTCTTTTGCTTTCAGACCTGATTAATTATTCTTTAACCTTTTTGATTAACTCTCTAATCAACTAGCTAGTTTATAAAGTAGGGTCTTGCCTTATTCTGATTAGATTATTTTGAAAGTTAATCGAGGTATATGTCTTCAACTCCAACAAAGTTGAAAAATCCCAAAACCAAATCAATGGGTTTTGAGTGTAAACAAAAGAAACGGGTTTTGGGTTTTGAGTCTATCTAGCTTGTTGCGCATGCGGTCCCATTCAGGTTGCTAGCTAGCGGCATCTCATGCCTTCAAGAAATTAACTTTTAGTTTGTTTTCTTAGTACAATGTGTGGAAACTGGAAAGCGATATAACAAGTCTAAAACCTTTATGTAGCATCTCCACCTAACCCTATTTCTCTTTCACTTTTGAGTTTATAAAGTCATTAATCCAAAGAAAAATAAATGAAAGAAGATCTTGATTTTGGTGTGAGAGGAAAAGAAAAGAAAAGAAAATTAAACAACGTGCAACAAGAATTTAGATATGTGTTATTTTCTAATAAATGATATATTGTATAATAATTAACAATTTTATGGATAGATTTATACGTCTTGACGAATAATCAAAGCGTCAAATTATTAAATATCTTGAATTTTATTTAAGATATACGAAGAATCTAAGATCGGTTTTACAGATCATGATAGAATTTATCGTATGTTATGAAAATTATTCATTCGATGCCATTGTCTCAAAGAGGGTTTTAATTTATGAAGAAAAAAAAATTTCTTTCTTGCGGGGAGGAAATACTCAAAAAAGGGCCTAAGATGATTAAGGGCACCTTTCTATGAACAAATTTCTGGAAGGGAACACAAAAGCCTGCCGTACAAGAAGGGATATAGGATCTGCACCGACTCGACCGTAAAACATAAGTTAGATGTCCTTTCATGGGGACACATTTCTCGATTCAACTATGTCCTCTTTATCTTTTGCCAGGAAAAAGAAAAAGATTTTCTTAAGAGAGAGAGAGAGAGAGGTTTCAACCTAATAAAAGCAAGGAGAGCTTCGTACTGAGCATGTTCAATGGATCTATCTCAGTAAAAACTAAGTACTAGACCTACCTGTGGTAATTAACTCCTTTTGGATTGTAGATGGTTTGTTCTTTGAAGGTACAATATTACATATTTTTAGTGATTAGTTGGTTCAATTTTTGGTAGTCCCAAATGTGTATAATAAAATAATCAAATTTTGAGTAAAATAATTTAAAGCATTACTCCGAAAATTTTCTTCCATTTCCTTTCAATAGTATTTATTGTGCTTAATTGTATGAATTGTTTCGAGATGGTCTTGTATTATAAAGTTCTTTGGGGCTTACAAATTTATTTTTTGTAAATTTTATCAGGCTTATAGAATGTCTATCAATAACAAACTATAAAAATTCGAATGCAAATTATTTTTTATCACTGATCCAAGCCTCTATCAAATAATCATCCCATAGCAAATATTTTACACCTTAAAAATTGCAATGTATATTTGTACACTGCAAAAATGGTGAAAGATATCTATAGTCTCTCACCAATGACCAATGCCAACAAAATGATTTTAAGGGAAGAAAAAAGAATTGGGGTGTTTGGATTGTGGGAATTAGAAATTCCCTTGGTAATTGATCGTTGGTAATAGTTTTTTTTTTTTACTCTGGAACCAAATTACCTTGACAATTTCATAGTAGCATATGAATAGTCTTTCAAATTACCTTGGGAATTGGCTACTGGTAATATTAAATGCCTATGTTTGATTGTCTTTATTCTAGGAATTTCATATTACTTTGATAATTCTATATTATCATGTGATGAAGAAAATTGATTATTGAAATGAGAATCCAATTACTAACTATTTCTTAGATATTTTAAAATTACCAAGGTCATTTAACTTTGATACCTTTATGTCCTTATGAAACTAAGGTTTTGGACAATAATACCCCATTTGTCTTTATATTGTTTATCTAATTATATCTAATAAATAAAAGTTTATACATATTTTCATCTCTTCATACTTACATTATTTTAAAAAAGTTATTAGTTGTATCACAAAAATATATTATTTTGGAATAATTAACTATTTTTTGATTTATTTCATTTCAATTAAAATTGTTTTGTATTAATATTGGTAAATGTGTTAAATTACAATAAAATATTATCATATAATCAAAACAAAAAAAATGTAATTTAGTAAAGAAATTTATTTTAAAATGTCATATTTCTTCAAACTAAATAAAGTCATTTAAATTTCACATTATGACAATCACCAAATAAAGTTATTTAAAATTCTCATTACAGCAATCACCTGATAAAGTTATTTAAAATTTCCGTTATAACCAACTAAATAGAAAATATATTAATTCACAATCATTTAAATTACCGATTATTAAAATGTTAATAGAATTTCCAATATAATTTTCAATTCCCACAATCCATATGTCCACTTAATGAAATTTGAGTCTTCTAGAGAGCACTTGCACTGAGATTTTCATTCTCCCCAAAAAAATTATGCAATCATTTGTCGGACAATTTATTTAATTATTTAATTAAAGAAAACCGCTTGGTGTGTGTAGGTGGTCCGATTTGTCTTTTTCTTTTTTGTAACTTGGTAAATTTTGACCGCTACTTCAATTACCCACCAATACTATCCTGCCACATCACACGACAAAGGACACTCCCCGCATTTGACGAATATATCTCTTTCTCCAAAAATCCACGTGTCTAACTACAAAGTCAAGGTAACTTTATGTCATGGGTGACGTGGAACCGATAATCAGGCCATCAGGAAGTTAGCCACCAGGTCCGCAACGACAGTGACGCGATGGTGCGTGACAAGCATTGCCTGTCAGTGATCTATTGGTCGGTTTGCAATGGTTAAGCATCTAATTTGGACTGTGACAGTCACTGAGCTTTTTTTTAGCTAAATGCTCAATTTGGGACCCAATCATTTTGAATTTGTTTGATTTGAGGTTTAATTTTTCAATTTGGTCAATTTGGAGCCCAACGTTTCAAAATCGGCTCAATTAAGGGCCCATCGTCAATTTAAACGGTGAGTGTGTTACACGCTCCAGTTTAGGTGCGTTAAAGTCACTTTTTTTTTAAACTTGAAAAGGTTGGACCCTTTTTTAGAAAACTCGAAAAGGTTGGACCCTTTTTTGTAATTTTTGAAAAAAACTCTACCATTTTCCTTTTGATTCTTGGTTTTGAAGCTCCAGTAGGATTTATGTCGATCCCAACGGTGAAAAGAGAGATCTTGGTTCGTAAAATAACATATATGAAAATCAACTTCATCCAACGGTGGAAATGACCCTATAGAAATTTGGAAACTATGATTTTTATAAAGATTTTTGAAAAATTTCAAGCTAATTTTGAGAAATCTAAGGTTCAATTCACATTCGGGAAGTCCAAAAGAAATTATTTACAAAGTTTGGGCTTGATCAAAATCGTTATTGGCGGTCAACGATAGTCAACGACGGTCAACAACTCCGGTCAAAGGCGGTCAAAGGTAGAGACTTTGCCGGATTCTGGGTTTTCTTTCATTTGCTGGATTTTTAAAATTTAGAGAGAGAAAACATATGTGGTATTTTAGAGATAATGTCAAAATTTTTGTCATTTTCGAAAAATGGCCTAACCTTTTCGAGTTTGTCAAAAAATGGTTTAACCTTTACTGATGCTGTTAACTTTAACGGCGATTGCACTTCACACAGTTTCAAAATTGACAGGGGGCCCTTAATTGAGCCGATTTTGAAACGTTGGGCCCCAAATTGACCAAATTAAAAAATTGGGCCCCAAATCAAGCAAAATCTAAAAGGTTGGGCTCCAAATTGAACATTTAGCCTTTTTTTTTTTCACGCAACGGCCACCAAAAGCAAATGTGATAGAGCCACGTGGGAAAACTGTTAACTCCACAATTGTAAATTGAAGGGCCTTTTTGGTGATTTATGATGAAAACAAATTAAGGAGAATGATTGATGAGAAATTGATTTTTAGAGTTAAAATTCTAAAAAGGTATGATTTTAATGTTTGGTATGTATATTTAAAGGAAAATATTAAGTGTTGTTCGATAATTTGAATTATTTAAGTACTAAAAATAAATATTAAAATTTTTAATACTAAGCTTGATAAGCATTGAATTTGTATTACAAAATCTATTTAACATTATATTGAAAATTAAATGTTTAATATAAATATATGGTTTATATTAAATGTTTAATATAAACAGATCTAATGAAAAAAAAGAAAGGTCAAAAGAATGATTTTTGCTTTTTAACAATTTTGGGGATGGAAACGGAACTTCGGTTCTCCTCGAAAAAGACGTTCGTTTTTTTAGCCTATTTTTAAAGAATTCAAAAAAAAATTAAAAATTTTCAAACTAAATCTTTAACAATTTTAAAAGAAAGAACAAAATTGTTTCAAAAAGTCACAAAAGAAACAAGAACATGGATCACAAGAAACATTCTATTTGTAAAGGGAATAATAAAAGAACTTTCAAAAAGAAATCCAATTCTATTTTTTGGGTTGGCCCAAAACTAATTCCTTTTGAACCAGGTTGGTCTACTATGGGAGTAAAGCTCTTCTAACAATAGTTTTTTTCATTCACAAGACTCGAACTCGAGACCTTACTTAAGGGGAACAAGTACCAAACCATTTGAACCAACCTATTGTTGGTAAATATTAAATTTTTTAATACTAAACTTGATAAGCATTGAATTTGTATTACAAAATCTGTTTAGCATTATATTGAAAATTAAATGTTTAATATAAATATATGGTTTAATAATCATAAATGTGAATTTTTTTTAAAACGTCATAATTCTTAAAACAAAGGGAGTTTAAATATAAAGGGCAACTTTTTAAAACAAAATCACTTAATTTTTCTCCATGAAATGATAAGTAACTCCCCATCTATTTTTTAAATTCAATGATTTTTTGTTAAAAAAATCTTTTTAAATGATAGTTAAAAAAAGTTATCAAACGTGTAGAAGGTCATAAAGTGCTGAAAATATTGATTTTCAGTACACTGAAAAAATTCAATGCTGCATACTATAACACCTTAGTTAAATTTCATATGAAAAGTCACATTCAGATTTTTAGTGTGGTATCACTTTTCTATGAATGTTTAATTAATTTTTCAATTTATCTTATGCCTTTCAACTATTTAACCAGTTAAGTTGTTAATTAATTAGTTATTTATATTTTTTTATTAATATTAATCATGTATTGATATTTCTTATTAACTTAACAATTAAAATGCGAGAACATTTTAGGTTTTTATATGTAGAAATTGAGGATATTTTAGGTAAAATATATTTCTTACAACTTTCCCTCTCACTCGTAAAATGATTCCTAGCTAAACTCATTGGGAATTGAAGACCAAGAAAAATAATTTCATTTGGTAGATTAACTTATTTTGTAAAAAGATTTAACCAAATTCTTAAAAACAGTTCCACTTAATTAAATTTCATAAAAAATACTTACTTTCCATCATACCCAAACGTTCGCCTGAAAGAGCTTTTTTTATCTTGGTGTGTGGAGGAAGTAAAAGAGTTGCGGAGTGGAAGAAGTGAAAGGGTGGCGGTTTCGGCGGTTGCCTAGCAACTTCGTTGATCCTTATCCAGCTGGACCGTTGACACGTCAAAGTTTGAAATGATGTCGTAAAGTGATGATGAAAATTCGGGTCGCCTCCTTGTCTCCGTTTCCTCTGGGGGAGGTCAGCCACTTCCCCGTCTACGTGCTCACTGCCCACGCACATAATTTTTCCCAGTAGTTTTATTATTTTTTAATTATTTTTCCGACCTTATTATGGTGTGATTGGAAATTTTGCCAATTAGCACATGCATAAATATTCATTTTTATGATTTAAATCTAGTATAAATTGTAAATTACTACCACAACGATTAATTTTTTTTTATTTTTTGTCTTCTAACTTTTAATAACCATATACAGATATACTAATCTATGGAAATTTTGATGAACTCTTGTAAGAAGACTTTCGACAAAATTTTAGTACAAGAAACCACAATGGGACAATCAACAAACTTAATACAACTAAACTCAGGGTGTCAATGGAACCAAATATTTAAAAGTAATTGTGATCTTCTCTTAACTAATAATTCAAAGATAATCTCATAGTTGTTGGTAGATTTTGGTTATTTGTCAACACATTGAACCAAAGACCCTCTACAAATTACTGGGGAAAAAACTCTATGAAGTATGGCTTTTCTGTTGCGAAAGAAGGAATTTAAATGTTTAAATCTTGCTATGCATGTAAAAGTAAATCAAAATCTTAGTTTTGGTGAGGAAGTAAGACAAAGTAAGGTAGGGGAAAAAAAAAGAAAAATCAATAAGTTTTGGTCGGACGGGTAATGGCTTGTAGGAGTATATCATGGTAAGACAGAAACAAGTTTGATTTTTTTAAAAAAAAAATGTTGATAGAAATATATCATTTACACTTATCCTGAAAAATTATTAATTTTGGATTAATACACACACACACATATATATCATTGCTTTTTTTTTTTTTGCATGAAATAGATATCCTTAGTTTTTTGTTTTTGTTTTGTTTTTTTGTACATAGGAAGTATAGAAATGGTTTGTTTGAAGAAATAAATGTTTCAAACCTGAAAACTCTTATATGAATTTCTCAACTTTTAACCAATTCAGCTGGAAAAAAAAATTCAAATACCCTTAATTAAAACAAAAGAACATAGTAAAAAAAGTGATGGACAAGCTACTTTCTATCCAAACCCCTTGATGAAATAGGGAATCGAATACCCTACCTGAGAGAAGTTAGCATAAGTTACTAGAGTTATGTACTTATATTCACTCAGTTTCTCAAGGTTTTTAATATTTATATTTTCAAACTTCTTGAAAATCAAATTATTTTATTGCTATAATAGAATTGATGAATATATGAATTTACAACCATCTAACTTTTTTTTTGTTTTGCAATTAATACACCAAATAATTTACTATTAATTCCAAATATTAAACTCAAGTCCAGTGACGTCAAAAAAAAAAGGCTCAAGTCCGATGCTACATTTAACCATCTAAAAGATCAAGCTGATGACTTGGCTTTCAAGCTTAAAAATTTTAATTAAGTTATTTTTTTCATCTTAATGGATTTAATTGTTGTCATCCAAACGTCAATTAATTAAGATTTCCACGTCAACATTAATAAATTTCGGAAAGTTTTTATGCAGAAAAAAAATGCAAAGTTTCACGCGTCGTAAGGATAAACATGAACCATGCAGGGTATTGTTGTTGACATGTCACAACTCACAAGTCATCATATAATTTTACACACATAGACTTCGTACATGTATATACATTGTTTTGTCAGACTATAAATTAGTAAAAATTAATTAAAGTCAAACATTTGACTAAAATTGAAAGTGGCATTTATCTCACTTTTATTCTTCTTCCAAATTATAAATTTTTAAAGTTTTAATTAATTATCCCTTTAGTTTTTAAATAAACAATTCCAATTTTATATATAAATAAATGTTTCAACTACTACAAAATCTAAGCGGAGACCGGAGATGATATTAAACTGTTAAATACTATAATAATTAGATTCAATATTTTATATACATAGTATAACCAACGGGAAGGAATTTTTCGTTGCAAGTTTGGAAAATAAATTGCTCTACTCTTTATATATTACAGTATTGTTGTTGTTATTATTATTATGATGCCAATAATTTAACAATTATTTTCTATCGATCTTAAACACTGTAAGGAAAGTGGAAGTCTCTGCTGCGGCCGAGTACCAGGAACTGCTGGTGAAGACAGAAGACTGAAGAGTGGTGTGTGGTGACCGCACGGGGAGCTGACGTGTAACCGTCATCCACCGTTAAGCTGTTAGCTCAGATTTCAATAAAACCAAACCAGAAAAAAATAGAATATAATGGTAAAAAAATGGGAGTATTTTATTGATTGAATATAAAATTGTGGGGGGGTGTATTATGCAACGAAGAAAAATGGAGAAAAAACCACGCCGACCCCACACGAATTCCGAGGACCGTTTGGGATTGTTGCTGTGTGGGGGGGCACCTCAGTCCAAAACTAATGGCGTAAGCAGTGACAAAATCACCCGCATGTGGGCTGTCGACACGCACGCACTTCACTTCCATGTCCTCCACGTGTCCCCCTTGCCCTCCTCATCTCCCATTCACTTTCACCCCCTTTACCTCCCCCCATTAATTATTAAAAAAAAAAAGCCCACGAAAACCTTATCAACCACGTGGATTCTAGAAGCGCCCCACCGTCTCTCCCCGCCACGTGTCCCCTTCGCCTCTCTATAAATTCCCTGCTCGCCCTTGCGGTCTAAGTTTCAAGCGCCGTCACCACCTACAAAGATCAAAGCCAAAGAAAGAGAAAGAGAAGAGGTGAGGGTGAAAACTTTTTGTGTCTAAAGATTATTGAAAAGATCAAAAAATGACGGCATCGGAGTTACAGTTACTACCTGGCTTTCGCTTCCATCCGACCGACGAGGAGCTCGTCATGCACTACCTCTGCCGTAAATGTGCGTCGCAGCCCATCGCCGTCCCTATCATCACCGAGATCGACCTTTACAAATTCGATCCATGGGACCTTCCAGGTACACTTTCTTTATTCGTTTCTTTCTTTAATCTGTCTAAAGCCTTTCTCCTTTTTGTTCATTTCTCTAATGTTGCACTTTGAATTTACAGATTTGGCCTTGTACGGAGAAAAAGAGTGGTACTTCTTTTCTCCGAGGGATAGGAAATATCCCAACGGTTCAAGGCCGAACCGAGCAGCTGGGTCTGGGTACTGGAAGGCAACCGGAGCTGATAAGCCGATTGGGCAGCCGAAGCCGGTTGGTATTAAGAAGGCTCTGGTGTTTTACGCCGGAAAAGCACCTAAAGGAGAGAAAACCAATTGGATTATGCACGAGTATCGGTTAGCCGACGTGGACCGATCGGCTCGCAAGAAGAACAGCTTAAGGGTACAAAACAGCGATCCTTTTTTTTTTTTTTTTCGGTCACTGACTTAGAATTTTTAGGGGTAAATCGGAGATTTACTTGCATGATCAAGAACCGAAAGTTCTAAGTGCGACGTCATTATGGAAATGACCGTTTTGACCTTGGTGTACGTGGTAACTTGCCAGCTGTGAGTCCCGACTCCCGCCTGTCAATTTTTTTTGTCATAAATGGCGGCCACAAAAAATCAGGCGTGATTCGTGAATAGTGTGGGTGTGGCTAAGCTAAGGACGGTGCTACCCATAACCATTTGACCAACGTTACGATTAAAAAAGAGATTTTTGTGAATCATGTGGTGCGGATGCATCATCGGTTCGGATTCATTGGATCGTAATGATTTGGGACCCACCTCAAAAGGACATTGATTCTAGACATCGGGGTCCGTCAAATGGTTTTGCACCTCTCACACATTCAATAAATCCCTCCCCACGACATTCAAAACATATTTTATTTTTAGTTTTAATTTACCTCGTGACACTGACAGAACATTTTGTCCTGCTTAGACCAAATAATTACTTACTTTCCCATCTAGGAAAATATTCCTTCTTATCTCGACAAAAATGACAACATCATTAATTCAACGAAATTAAGTATTTGGAATATTTTACTTAATTAAATTCTAAATGATTCGCTTTCTGTGGATGCAGTTGGATGATTGGGTACTCTGCCGGATTTACAACAAGAAAGGTTCCATCGAGAAACAGTCGCGGCAAGGGGGCGTTACCAAAAAAGCCAGCGCGGCGGAGATGGAGGATAAGAAGCCGGATATTGGGGCACTTGGCATGGACACGTGTGGGCTCCCTCCGGCACCGACGGGAACCGTTAATGATTACGTGTACTTCGACACGTCGGAGTCGGTCCCCAGGCTTCACACGGACTCCAGCTGTTCCGAGCACGTGGTGTCTCCCGAATTCACATGCGAGGTCCAGAGTGAGCCCAAATGGAAGGATTGGGGAAGTAACAACAACAATGCCCTCGATTTCCCTTATAATTACATGGACGCCACGGTGGATGCCGGCTTCTCTACCCAGTTCCAGAGTAACAATCAGCTGTCGCCGCTCCAGGATATGTTCCTGTACTTGCAGAAGCCGTTTTAGAGCGGAAGTGGAAGAAAGAGAAAAAAGAAGGGTGGAAGATGAAGTTGAAAGTTGGAAGGGGTGAACTGCGTCGTTTTGGCGTATAGCTCGGTATCACGAGACTGTAAGTCCATGAGTGTGCCGGTGCACGTGCGCGTAGATAATAACAAAGTGAAAGAAAAAAGTAGTGAAATTGGTAGATGAGAAGAGGTGGCCGAGTTGGACTGTGGGAGGCCGTTGGATTTTTGGAACGGGGACGATGGATTGAGATCGGACGATGGAAGTTGGATTCTATGCAATGTAGAAAATAGTAGTTTAGAATTAGACGTGTACAGATCATCTGTAATCACGTGTTTGGGGGGGCGTACGTGTGTACATGCTAAAAAGGGGAGGAAAAAAAAAAAATTGGAATAGGCCTTTTGCGTTAGGGCTTTCCAGAAAATTCTTAGATATATTGTAGTAGTAAGGAAGAGAAAAAATGAGAAGATTTCTCTATTTTTCTTTTAATTTTAAAGGCTTAGTTTGTTACTAGTAATTGTTAATTAATGAACCATCTAAAGCCAAATTGGCATCCCTACTCATTTAATACAATGGTTTTTTCATTCAATTTTGTTATTTGAAATTTTTTTATTTCGTTAACCAATTATTATTAATAATGTTGAAATTTATCTTTTAATGGAGTGTTCAGATCGGGTAATTTTTCAATATCATGACTGGGATCATACAATTGAAACTGCTTTAATAAGCCTACCTTTTCGATGGTTCATCTACCCAAAAAGGTAAGTACTGAACTCGGGGCAATGGATGAATTCTTCACAAGTTATTTCAAGTAGAATCTTTTTCCCTGCACAGATAATGACTCATCTATTTTTCTATCTAACTATAAGATTAGAATAGTTCATTGATGGGTGATTCACTGATTCTTATGTTTTTTTGCCCTTCTATCGAAAACAATAAATGTTATTAGACATTAAGTCTTGTACTATCGTTGCGAGTTATGTGAAATTTTATCATATATTTTTTAATATGTAATTATCAATATCACGAATATTAATATTGACTTTTTTTCTTTGGTCAAAACATTAACTTATTTAATAAATTGAATAAAAAAAACCTTAAACCAAAAGAGAAAAGGAACTAACTCTACAAATAATTATTAAATAAAATTAAAAAAATAACATATATATATATATAGAAGAAAATAAAAAGGAAAGTATGAAGGTTAACAAAAGAAAGGATAATTATCTCAAAAAGGAGAAGAAAGGAATGTTAGTATAACTTTTAAGATATTGAATTAATTACTCACATTCGATTATTTTTTTTTAAAAAAATTTATTATATGAAGGAATTTTTTAAACAAAAATTACAAAATAATCCACCTTCAAAACCACACATTCCCAACTAAAAAGACAAAAAGGATTTTTTTACACAACATTAATTTACTTAACGTAAAATGACCACACAGTTTAGTAAGGGAACTATCAAATGTCAAATTAGAGGGTTCTAAAGAAATTTGTTATAGGGTAGAATTATATTAGAACTATATAGTTCCTTTTTTTATTTTTAAGCTGAGCAATAAACAATCAAAGTTATTTCTTAATCTTCTAAGAAATAAAAAATTTCTCATTACTTCAATAAAATAAATTATACTAATTATTTAATTATAAGCCAAATAAGTTTGAAAGTTCTAACAGATATGATCAGTTTCAATCATTTTGTTAGGCAAGTTATTTTCAACATAAATAAATAGATAAATACAAGTCCAAATTTTCAAATTACAAAAATTTATTTAAAGTAAATAAATAGATAAATACAAGTCCAAGGCCTTTCATCTCTCCTATTAGCTCCTATTAGTTTTATGCTATGGGAATATTTTGACCTAGAGTCTTACAATTTGTTCTAGTTCTTTTTTCACTATATATATATAAAATTTAGTTTGTTAGTGAAAATAATCATTGAGTACCGACCTTTTTGTCTCAAAATATCTTTTTTTTTTTCAAAAAAAAAATTAGCAATGGAATTTTGAATTTTTAAAATCTAGTCATGTTGAAAAATTCTATCATTTAGTTACGTATAAATATAGTACTCATATAGTAGATCCCATTCAATAGTAAGAACATGACATAACTAAAACACACTGGTCCTTTTCATTAAAAAACAAAAGAAAAAAATAAAACACAGACGGTAATGTCCGATTTGAAATAATTAGTATATTTGAAAATGATAGAGAATTTTTCGTACAACCTGCGCCAAATAATTAATGAAATGAAACTGTGAAAGTTCGATGCATCAATGTTGTGCTATACCAAGTTGAATTATATGTTCCATATTTCCTTTCTCATAATATATTAGCAATAAAAAAATATCCATGAATTGAGTTCCATAACTTTATTGGGCCTACTTTGGTCTGATCTCTGCAAGCCTAAACTACTTTTGGGCTTGTGGCCCCAAAATTTCAACATGTTTAATATGGGTCGATAGTGAATTCCGGCCTCGTTTGGCCCTTCAATCCTACATGTTCAAGGAATCTTGATCTCGAGATTTTACATCCGAACATTTGATTCAATGATTAATGTATATATTTTTGATCCAAAAAGTTAGACCGGCGTTCCCCTTTTTGAGAGGGAAATAAAAAGTGGCGAAGTTCCAAACTCATGGCTCCCCAAGTTTGTCATTACCTAAAAATCTTTTCCCCACAAATCAAACACAGAAGAAACTTGTCTGAAGACATCACAATGGCCAAAGTGAATTATTTACAAGAAGATGCGAAACATTCATTCCCTTCCGGCTCACAAACAAGTTGGTCCTTGGCAGGTACAATAAGGCAAGAGATGAAAGAGAGATCATGGTCATAGTAGCGAGCCAGTAAGGCCGCCAATCTTATCATCAAATTTTCAATCATCTCAACTTTGTCTACACAGTAGCTAACGAATTCTTTTGGTACAATAATCTACCTCTCAAGATCTAAGAGTCCCCCAATTATGTTTTTACTTTTTACAAGGTTAGGTTAGCCTCCAAACAGACAATATTAAAGTATCCTAAACCGGATCAAATTTGAATTGTTAATATATCTCTAATTAAATACGCTAACAACTATAGGACGATCAATATCAAAATTTGGTGACGAAGATGCGGTTTGGGTTGACCTATAGTGTGCCTCGTCAAATATATTTGGCTTACATGGGAATCCCATTGAATTATTTAAAATTTGAGGCTTGAAGTGTAATAAAGTGCAATAAGAGATCCATTGCATTATAGGAACTCCTACAAGTAGAGGTAAAAACCTAAATTAAGAACAATAACGACTACTAGATCAAATCTGAATAGTTAGGTTTAAGAATCTTGAATTAAGGACAGTAAGAATTAATAGGTCAAGTCTAAATTGTTACGATCGGAAGTCTTACAAGTAGAGGTAAGAATCCGAGTGAAATTAATTTCCCATGTACTCGTACATGAATATGAAAGGGATGTAGCTTGTCTTGTTCATGATCATATTCATATACAAGAGTTCTCATATTTCTCTTTCACTCAACAGTATGCGTAGGCTCCACATCTTTTGTTACACTCTATATATATATATATATATATATATATATAATTCTCTCTATACATGTGTGTATATACGTCCTTTTTATGGTGGTTAAAGATGCGTTAGGTTGGTAGTTGTTACACTCACACTTCATTCAATTATGCCGTTCTTTGTGGAAGGAGGGTTTTATTATTAATTGGTACTTTCTTTTTGGCCCTTTCTCTCAAAATCCTTTTCATTATCTCGTAATACATACATAACATGTAAAATTAATTAAGAGAAGTTTAATTAAGCGGGTTTATCGTCTAATTCTCTCTTTTAAGTGTCAATAATCTCATAGCTTTGACAATCTTAAATATAAAATAACGTTACGCCTACTCAAGATAATGAAATGTATTTTGAATATTTTTTTTTCTTATTGAGGATGCAATTGGGGCATTGATTTTGATTAACCTAGGACAAAGAGGAGATTCAAGGTAAATCGTAGTTGAAAGTATATATAAATATCTCCTTATGCGTAAAAGGTTTGAAAAGGAGAATATAACTTTTAAGGCCTAACTTGTGAAATGAAATGGCCATGATAACGATTTACATTTATGAAAAAAGTGAGATAACCTAACAAAGAAAGTATATTCATTTCTTCAAAAGGAAAAAAAAAAAAAGAAAAGAAAGTATATCCATGTTTCAAAAATCAAAATCTAGAGATTTTGGTCATACTGATTTTCCACCAACTTGTCACTTGTGCTGAGTCACCAACTGATTTCAAGTAAATGAAAGCAAATGAGTGGAGTCATTTAAAAATTTGATTCAAGTAGTTGAGATGGAAAATGAAAGTTTTTACCTAAAGAAACAAATTGCTTTTTTATCGTAAAACTATATCAAAATTTCACCAATTCATCAAGGTAAAGTAGTTAATAGTGTTTCATTATCAAAACGTAAGTCTTCATTCTTGAACATGTTTTCATATTACACAAAGGACAGTAGTGGTACTGGTACCCCCAATTTCCAAAGTACAAGCTTTGATCAAACTTCAACTCATTGTTTTCCCTTCCTTCCAGCCTAGAGATGCCAAGCTTTTCCTAGTGTGAGAAGAAAAGTTTGGGATTCTTGCCATCCTTACAAAAATTCTTGTTTGAGAGGAAATGTATCATTCATCTTTACAGAAAAGTACAGTTTACAAAGACTTTTATTTAAACATAAAAGATGCCCTGCCACTCTCTCCTTGCACATGCTCTGCTCCATACAAAAATGCAGATCCAAGGAACATTTCTCTGCCTTCACAGACAATGTCAGAGAGTTAAAAATAGGAAAGGGTTATTTTCCCATCTTTGCTTTTAGCGTTTTTCTCTCAAGTTTTACATGTAAGTCTAGACCAAAATGCTATAAAGGCCATCCTAACATGTTTGATACATGAGATTGTCAGGATTTGAATTTTAATTAATTCGATCAGTATAATTAATTATCCAGCGCTCTACTATTAGGCCACAAAGTGCATGAATACAAGTTACATCGACTTCGAATTGAAGATAAGTTCGAAGTTTTTTGCGTGATAACGATATTGAACCGTCATTGAATTATTATCTATCGAATTATTCACCTGAGATCCAGAAAATGACCTTTGCAAATTGTGAGACAACTGAAATCCAGTATATCTACATGATGTATTTGATGTCCTGGTGATCCTACCCAAAGCCTTGGTGGAATAAGTTAAAGACATATTAATTGTAGTAGTCAAAATAAGAGTGAGGACATAATTTGAAATGGTGAAGGCTGCCAACCGGCCACTGTGGTCCGACCTTATGTACGGACCACATTGGCTGGACCCTTATGCCCCTTGTGTTTTAAAACTTATTTCTTTTTTTTTTCAGTTTTAATTTTTTTTTTAGATTTCACCCAGCCCGATCGTCTTCTTTATTTCATTTTAAGAGGCTTTTCGGCAACCGCCCGTTCATCGCAATTGCTTAGAAGTTTGTCACTGTGCCGATCAAAATTCGTCGGGTATTTGATTTTCGTCTCTTACTTCATCTCTTAATATTGAATCACGATTGTTCTGGGGAAGAGTAGTTGTTGATATCGTCCCTGTTGCTTCGGACCTGCTTCTAGAGGTTACATTCTTTTACTCTCTTTCCTTTCCATTTACATGTTAACTAATATTGAATTCGATCCAGAGTTAATTGAAGTAGAAAACGTAAAAGAATTGAACTGGTTTGGTCAGAATCATAATTGAGAGAAAATTCCTTATTTTAAACTAAATGAGCTGAACTCTTGTTAAAAGTCGATTTCAAGTAGTGGAATTTATTTGATTCGATTTGCATGGAACTTCGATTTTTTAGAGTGCTCCTAATGCAATGAAATAGTTGTAAATTATGCACTGAAATTCTTTTAGAAAAATTGCTTTTACTACTTTTGCAGGTTGTGCAAGTGTACAGCGACTTGTAGCAGATTTTATTCCTCGGTATGCCTCATACTGTCCAACTGCTCTTCAAGCTGCTACACAAGTTGTTATTGATGTACATAACTCTAGCTTGGAAGTGATTAGTAGGGGAGAAGATATTGATAATGTTGCATTTCAAACTGCTAAAGCTTGCATTTTTTGTCTTGCTAATATTTGTTGCACAGTTTCTGCAGAGGCCTCGTCATCATCTGTCATCAGAGGCTTCTGCTCAGCAATTTTCCAGAGCGTGCTCTCCTTTTTTTATCCTCCTTTGAGGGAAAGGATTTGTTTCAGATTGTTGATAATGATATTAGGAGGATGCAAGATTCTCTTGAAATATTTGTTTCAGATTGTTGATAATTTATTTTTTCCAAATTTTAATATTTTGGGGATGAAGACTATAATGTTTCGGGGATGATTAAGACTATTTTGGAGATAATGAATAAAAGATTGGGGATGGATCCCTGATTTTTATAACCTGGAAGAAAAGGTAATTAGGTACACTTAAACGCAATTCATAATTCAATCATGGAATTGGGTTATATTCTTTTTATTTTTTCAAATTTAAAAGTTTTGGGGATGAAGACTATAATGTTTTGGGGATGATTAAGACTATTTTTGGGATAATGGAGACAAGATTGGGATTGAATCATTGGTTTTTATAAAAGGGAAATAATTAAAAAAATTGAACAATGGAATGAGTCAATTAATTAAATATAAGCATAACTCATAATTAAATTGAGGGATTTGGCTAAATTTATTTTTTCCAAATTTTAATGTTTTGGGGATGAAGACTATAATGTTTCGGGGATGATTAAGACTATTTTGGGGATAATAAATAAAAGACTGGGGATGGATCCCTGATTTTTATAACCTGGAAGAAATGGTAATTAGGTACACTTAAACGCAATTCATAATTCAATCATGGAGTTGGGTTATATTCTTTTTATTTTTTCAAATTTAAAAGTTTTGGGGATGAAGACTATAATGTTTCGGGGATGATTAAGACTATTTTGGGGATAATGGAGACAAGATTGGGGATGGATCATTGGTTTTTATAAAAGGGAAATAATTGAAAAAATTGAACAATGGAATGAGTCAATTAATTAAATATAAGCATAACTCATAATTAAATTGGGGGATTCGGCTAAATTTATTTTTTCCAAATTTTAATGTTTTGGGGATGAAGACTATAATGTTTCGGGGATGATTAAGACTATTTTGAGGATAATGAATAAAAAACTGGGGATGGATCCCTGATTTTTATAACCTGGAAGAAATGGTAATTAGGTACACTTAAACGCAATTCATAATTCAATCATGGAATTGGGTTATATTCTTTTGATTTTTTCAAATTTAAAAGTTTTGGGGATGAAGACTATAATGTTTCTGGGATGATTAAGATTATTTTGGAGATAATGGAGACAAGATTGGGGATGGATACTTGGTTTTTATAAAAAGGAAATAATTTAAAAAATTGAACAATGGAATGAGTCAATTAATTAAATATAAGCATAACTCATAATTAAATTGGGGGATTCGGCTAAATTTATTTTTTCCAAATTTTAATGTTTTCGGGATGAAGACTATAATGTTTCGGGGATGATTAAGACTATTTTGGGGATAATAAATAAAAGACTGGGGATGGATCCCTGATTTTTATAACCTGGAAGAAATGGTAATTAGGTACACTTAAACGCAATTCATAATTCAATCATGGAATTGGGTTATATTCTTTTTATTTTTTCAAATTTAAAAGTTTTGGGGATGAAGACTATAATGTTTCGGGGATGATTAAGACTATTTTGGGGATAATAAATAAAAGACTAGGGATGGATCCCTGATTTTTATAACGTGGAAGAAATGGTAATTAGGTACACTTAAACGCAATTCATAATTCAATCATGGAATTGGGTTATATTCTTTTTATTTTTTCAAATTTAAAAGTTTTGGGGATGAAGACTATAATGTTTCGGGGATGATTAAGACTATTTTGGGGATAATGGAGACAAGATTGGGGATGGATCATTGGTTTTTATAAAAGGGAAAAAATTGAAAAAATTGAACAATGGAATGAGTCAATTAATTAAATATAAGCATAACTCATAATTAAATTGGGGGATTAGGCTAAATTTATTTTTTCCAAATTTTAATGTTTTGGGGATGAAGACTATAATGTTTCGGGGATGATTAATACTATTTTGGGGATAATGAATAAAAGACTGAGGATTGGTAATTCATAATTAAATCATGGAATTGGGTCTTCTTGTTTTGGGATGATAAAGAGTATTCTGGGGATGAAGACTATAATGTTTCGGGGATGATTAATACTATTTTGGGGATAATGAATAAAAGACTGGGGATGGATCCCTGATTTTTATAACCTGAAAAAAAAGGTAATTAGGTACACTTAAACGCAATTCATAATTCAATCATGGAATTAGGTTATATTCTTTTGATTTTTTCAAATTTAAAAGTTTTGGGGATGAAGACTATAATGTTTTGGGGATGATTAAGATTATTTTGGGGATAATGAAGAAATCATTGGGGATGCTTCCTTGATTTTTATTAAAACAAGAAAAAAATTTCAAATATATGCGTGTGCCAAATTTAAATTTTGGAATAATATTCATAGGGTTAAATTCATTATTTAAAAAAAAATCTTATTTCGGGATGGAGGGTACAAAGTTTTGGGAATAATTAAGAAATTTCTTTTTTCGAAAAATCAAAGCTTCATCCCAGAAGAACCTCACATATTAGAT
This sequence comes from Microcos paniculata, assembly GCA_030664755.1. Taxonomy (NCBI): domain Eukaryota; kingdom Viridiplantae; phylum Streptophyta; class Magnoliopsida; order Malvales; family Malvaceae; genus Microcos; species Microcos paniculata. The sequence goes on from CP131461.1 coordinate 24,905,562, forward strand.
GACTTGAAAGATTTTCTGAAGGTAGGTACTGATAACATGGAGGACTATGCAGTGGAAGCTTAAGACATCCACTTCGACAGTGCATCAGATTCTGATGAAAAGGCTTCTGATTACAGTAATGATGATAATTGATAAGCCTTATACAAGTTAGTGATGCCATTCTTTTGATTAGAATTTGGTTCAACACATTCATCTGAAGTCGAAATGCTAATTTTTTATTAATACCGAGGATAATCAAAGTGAATATCAAGCTCTCTGGTTGTGGAAGCTGGGATGCTGCACCTCTCAGCCCCAGTGAACCAGAGGTATAGTGCAGCCGCATTTGTAATTTTGTGTATATTTGTTAACTAATCAAACTAGTGGAATATATAGTATTCTTTTGCTACGTTACTAGTCTTAGCGCATAAATTGTATATGTTTGTTCATTTCATGGTAGACATATATTCCAATATCCCCAATTGCCAATGTCGCCATCATAATTTGTGTTTTCCTTTGGACAAAAAAATTAAATTTTGGCAATATAAGGAAGCAACAATGATAGCACAATTGAACACAACATACTACAATCAACTTATACCACAATGTACATGCATTCAAGAAACAAAACACAATTTCCAGAAATCCCAGCATATCAATCAACAAAGACAAAGAATTGGCAAGTATCCCTTGCCCTGTATGCCCAAGCTAATTCAAGTACCAAGCCATGAAACAAAGTAAAACTTCAAACATCTTTACACATTCAAAACTTCAAGAAACCAAAGCCCAGTTTCAATCTTAATCTACTTAATCTAAAAATTCACATAAAAAGACAGAAAGAGAAAGAGAACGTGAGATACTCACATGAAGCCGTGGAAAAGCAAAGAATTTTGTTTTTTGCTGTTGCAAGGGTCCAAAAAGAGCTTTGAAGAATGTGACAATCACCGAGGAAAGAGTTTGAAAGAGAGAGCAAGGAGAGTTCGTCTGGGCGAATGCTGTTGCTATTGGGACAAAATGCGGTTGCCGGAAAGACTCTTGAAACAGAGAAAATAAGGTGACGGGACGGTGAAAAAAAAGTAACTGACAAAAGTAAAAAACGAATAAAATTTATTAAAACTGAAAAAAAAAACTACAAATTAAAAAAGGTATAAGGGTCCAGTCACTGTGGTCCGTACATAAGGTCGGACCACAGTGACCGGTTGACAGCCCTCACCTTTGAAATTTGACCAAATGGTGGTTTGGATCCACCAATACCCATATTTTAAGAATGGGACATTGATAAGATATCTGATAATAAATGAGTATTACTCTAACATACAATGGTCTGCAAACATGTCATTGGCACAGTTCTCTAAAATAAAAAAAAAATCAAGATTTTGATTGCAGCATGCTCACTGCTCAGACTTATGATATACTTATTTTTTTAATTTATTAAATAATAAACCAATAATAGAAAATAGAAATGTAGATGACAGACATGCAAAACCCCTTTTGTTTTGTTAACTTCATTTTCTCACTGATCTCTAGACTAATAAAACAGATTGCACATAAGGGTTGTTTCTTTCTTCTGCTGCAAAGGCTTCTTTCTATCTGGATCTGCTCAGTCCAGAAAAGATCATTGTAAATGGACATATCCTTCCACAGTTTTATTTATTTACATATGAAACAAATTATTTTTGTTGGCACTTATATGGATCTGATCATCTCCCTGATTAAATCTATATAACAGCTTTCTTTTAACTTTTTCTTTTTTGGTATAAGTCTTCGTATTCGATAGTTTGATTGGATCTTTGAGTTACTTAGGGGCAAATCGCATCGAATCCCAAATAAAAAAAAAACTCTTCCTAAACTATTTTTCTTCATTAGCAAAACTTGAGTTCGAGATTCTACTTAATTAGATCTAGCGTCGAACGTGTGTCTCTTAGGGCTTACCCTTAAAGTACATCAAGAGTGTGCCACTCGGCAAAGATAAAACTAGTAGCATTAGGGGGTTAATGATTTTATGATTTTAATATCCCAAGTAGTGATCCAAATCTAAAAATAATGATGGCTACCAGTTTTAATCCTTAAGCTTTATAATTATCAATGTGACTTTCTCTTCTTTTTTGGCCAACAAAAGTGACTTCCTTTTGACAAATTGTTATTTAATAAATCTATAGTAAATCTCTCAAGTCTCTTCCACTTCCAATAGTAGGTTCAATGGTCGGCACCATCTACCTATCTACCTATCCAATTAAAGCTCAATAAATTTCATGATTATGGAATTTTTAGATTATGAAGCTTAAGGTTGCATTAAAGAAGAAAATTTTAAAATCTAATAAAAATTTTGCTCAAAGTAACTGCTACTACTATTTAATTATTTAATTATTATCTTTTTTTGTTAATAAATTCTAAACTATATAAGAAAGAGAATAGTTATTGTGAGGATTTTATTTTTCATGCCTCCATATTGAAAGGGATTAATTTCGAGTATATGTACGAGATTCCAAAATCACAATGCTTGCATTTTCTTTTTGCTAGAACATATCGTTCTGATGGACCAATGGTGGAAGAAAAAAATTAAGCATCAGAATACAGAACTGTTTCATCAGAAATCAAAGTTTGAAACCAATTGGTCTCTTCGCTAAATAAAAAGAAAAATCCATCAAAAAGAAAAGGAAAAACATCACTACTAACATTTACATTTTACAGTGCTGGTAAATTTCAAAAAACATGAAACATGTTCCTTTTACCGGCGGAAGATGTTAGGGCGATGTGAAGCTGAGTTGATCCTTTTGATAGTACAAAAGAGGCGGTTATTTTGTCACTGTTTCTGACTTTAATCTACCAGACAGAATGACAGTCAAAGCAGGGTAAGAGCCTGCAAATCTCCCCTGTGCAGAGGTAACTTCAATTTTGCCTTCTTTTTTTTTCCCCTTCATTTTTATTGGCTTTCTTTCATTCACAATTTTTTTTTTTTTTGGGTTGAAGCTTTCATTCACAATTTACACAAAACTATCCAATAATAAAAATGCAGAACTGTAAGTAGTAAAGAAAAAAAAAAGAAAGAAAAAGAAAGGAAAAGACCAGATTTTCTCTCTCCTGGTCTCTGCTTTGTGACTTTGTGTCTATTTTTTCACTATCTCTTTCTCTGAACTCTTTCTGATACCTCTGCTTCTGTGTGTGTTTCCATGTGGGTAGCTTTCATTTGGGTTTTTTTCTCACACACTGAAAGTGAATTTTAAGGTATTATTATTATTATTATTATTATTGTTATTATTTTTGCTACTTTTCTTTTCTTTCTTGGATTTTTCATTTTTCCCCTTTTATAAAAAGAGTTCCTTTTTTTTTTGAAAAATTTTTGTGACAGTTAAGAAAAGGACACTCGTTTTTCTTTGCCCTAGATTCTGTTAAATCCTAAGTGTGATCTGATCTCCGTACTCTTCTTCAATTTTCTTTCTTCTCATTACATTTCCTTTGAATTATAGTACTAATACTAATAATAACTCTTCTTCATCTTCTTTAATTCTACATTTATTTGTGTTCAAGATCTGATTTTGTTTCTCACTCAGTTCTTATTTTTGGGATTTGGGTTTTTGATTTTGATACTTGGTAAATGAGCAAAAAAAGGCAAAAGCTCTTTAGTCGCTTTTCTTTATCTGAAGTGTGAGTTAGCCTTGTAGCATTGCTACATTTTCTGGGTCTTATCTATTTTTGGGCAAAATTGGGTTGACTGGTGAAGAGTTATTGAGGTGATGCTGGTTCTTGGCCTGAGAAGGAGGTTGGTTTGGAGTAGATAACAAGGAGAGGGAGTTCTTCGGCATTTGCATTTTCAGCGAAGGTTACTTCTTTTTCTTTGTCAAGCTATCATTTTGACAGCTAAATTTTGCTTTTTCTTACTTGTTTTGGAAGATATGGGAATTGGCTTTTATATTTGGTTTATGTCTCAGCTGCAAAGTTTTCGTATCCGGGAATTGCTAAAATTGTCCCCTTTTTTATATTAAAATCAAGTCTTTTGTTCTCCTTCATATTGATACTGTAATCATAGGGCTTTTGGAATGGAGAAATTGAACTTTTGGTTCACCGCAATAGAATGTGCAAAATTGGAGAAATAAGCTGGAATGAACATCTTGTGTTCTATATATGCGATCTTTTGCCGGCTTTCATTGACTGATCCTGTGTTCATTCAGTTGAATATTTCTTTACCTGATTTTGCAGGAGGCCAAGGAGCAAGCTAAAGTGGCTTTTGTTGGTAATGTCAAAGTCTCCCTCCCCTGAACCACGAGATTGTGGACCTGCGTCTTCTTCTAAACCTAGGTGAGTTAATATGGGTAGTGAATTTGCTAAGATGTTCGAATAATAACTAAGAAATGAATATAACAAGTAAATTGCAGAAATCATCTCTTTAGTCTTAATTAAGTGAAAGATCGGAGAGTCAGTTTCTCAATTATTCTACAATTCAAAACTGGTCGGATCAGTTGTTCTGATTCTTTTAATGCTAACTGTTGACAAATGAATCTGCTGTTTACATCTAGGGAATCCAATGGAACCCCTGGAGTGGGTGATTCCGTTGATACAGTGGCTACAGTTGCTCGTTTTATTGAGCAACTGCATGCTAACATGTCTTCACCAGGTGAGAAAGAACTCATCACGGCCCGTCTGTTGGGAATTGCCAGAGCAAGAAAGGAGGCAAGAACACTTCTTGGATCTCATGGCCAAGCAATGCCATTGTTTATATCCATTCTCAGGAGTGGCACTCCTGTAGCAAAACTCAACGTTGCTGCAACTCTGACTACATTATGCAAAGATGATGAGTTGCGGCTGAAGGTGCTTCTAGGTGGATGCATTCCACCTTTACTCTCACTTTTGAAGTCTGAATCAACTGAGGCCAGGAAGGCAGCAGCAGAGGCAATATTTGAAGTTTCTTCTGGTGGTCTTTCTGATGATCATGTGGGCATGAAAATATTTGTTACGGAAGGTGTAGTGCCAACTTTATGGGAACAACTTAGTCCAAATAGCAACCAGGATAAAGTGGTAGAAGGGTTTGTTACAGGAGCTTTGAGGAACCTTTGTGGTGAGAAGGATGGCTATTGGAGAGCAACACTGAAGGCTGGAGGAGTAGATATCATTGTGGGTCTTCTCTCTTCTGATAATGCTGCTGCTCAATCCAATGCAGCTTCCCTTTTGGCCCGACTGATGTTGGCATTTAGTGATAGTATCCCAAAAGTTATTGATTCTGGAGCTGTCAAAGCCTTGCTTCGCCTTGTAGGTCAGAATAACGATACTTCTGTCCGTTCAAGTGCTGCAGATGCTTTGGAAGCTCTTTCTTCAAAGTCAACTGCAGCAAAGAAGGCAGTTGTAGATGCAAATGGTATTCCGATTCTCATTGGGGCTGTTGTTGCTCCTTCTAAAGAATGCATGCAAGGAGAGCATGCTCAGGCTCTGCAGAGCCATGCAACACATGCTTTAGCAAATATATGTGGAGGGACATCTTATTTGATACTATATCTTGGAGAACTATCTCAGTCTTCTCGCTTAGTTGCACCGGTTGCGGACATAGTAGGAGCACTTGCTTTTGCTCTAATGGTGTTTGAGCAGATTTCTGGTCTTGATGAGGAACCCTTTGATGTTGCAAAGATAGAGGATGTATTAGTTACGTTACTCAAGCCTCGTGATAGTAAGCTAGTTCAAGATCGTGTCCTTGAGGCCATGGCAAGCTTGTATGGTAACACCTACCTTTCAGTATGGCTTAATCGTGCAGAAGCAAAAAGGGTGCTTATTGGACTCATAACAATGGCTGCTGCTGATGTCCAGGAGCATCTCATACTTACTTTAACCAGATTATGCTGTGATGAAGTAGGCTTGTGGGAAGCTATTGGCAATCGAGAAGGTATTCAGTTGCTCATCTCATTGTTGGGCTTATCCAGTGAACAACACCAAGAATATGCGGTACACTTGCTGGCCATCTTGACTGATCAGGTTGATGACAGCAAGTGGGCAATTACTGCCGCTGGTGGGATTCCTCCGTTGGTGCAGTTGCTAGAGATGGGATCTCAGAAGGCGAGGGAGGATTCAGCACATATTCTATGGAATTTATGCTGTCACAGTGAAGACATTCGTGCCTGTGTAGAAAGTGCAGGTGCGGTACCAGCATTCTTATGGCTCTTAAGAAGTGGTGGACCAAAAGGGCAAGAAGCATCATGTAAGGCTCTTACAAAGCTTGTCCGAACTGCTGATTCTGCCACTATTAATCAGTTATTAGCATTGCTCCTGGGAGATACTCCAAACTCAAAGGCCCATATAATTAGAGTGTTGGGCCATGTGCTCACAATGGCACCACATGAGGATCTTCTGCATAAGGGATCTGCAGCTAACAAAGGGCTGAAATCTCTTGTCCAGGTCCTCAACTCCACAAATGAAGAAACCCAAGAGTATGCGGCTTCCGTCCTAGCCGATCTCTTTAGCACAAGGCAAGATATATGTGATAGCCTTGCAACAGATGAAATTGTGCATCCCTGCATGAAGCTTTTGACTAGTAAGACCCAGGTTGTTGCAACACAATCAGCTCGAGCTTTGGGTGCTCTGTCTCGCCCAACCAAGTTCAAAACTGCTAGTAAGATGGCTTACATTGCAGCAGCAGATGTCAAGCCTCTAATTAAATTAGCAAAAACTTCTCTCATTGGTGCTGCTGAATCCGCTGTTGCTGCCTTGGCCAATCTTCTCTCTGATTCCCATATTGCTGCAGAAGCACTGGCTGAAGATGTTGTATCGGCTTTGACAAGAGTGCTGGGAGATGGAACTTCAGAAGGAAAGAAGAATGCATCAAGGGCTCTTCATCAATTACTCAAGCATTTTCCCGTTGGTGATGTGCTCATAGGAAATTCTCAGTGTCGTTTTACAGTTCTTGCACTTGTTGATTCATTAAATGCAATGGATATGGACACCACTGATGCTGCAGATGCTTTAGAAGTTGTTGCACTTCTGTCTAGAACAAAAAAGGGTATGAATCTTACTTATCCACTGTCTGCACTTGCTGAGACCCCATCAAGTTTAGAGCCCCTAGTGCGATGCCTTGCTGAGGGGCCTCCTCCATTGCAAGATAAGTCCATAGAAATTTTATCTAGGCTTTGTGGAGAACAACCAGTTGTTCTTAGTGATCTATTGATTGCAAGATCAAGCTCTATTGCTTCGCTAGCCAATAGAACAATAAATTCTTCCAGTTTGGAAGTCAGAGTTGGAGGAGCTGCACTTCTTATGTGTACTGCAAAAGAACACAAACAGCAATCCTTGGGTGTGCTTGATCAATCTGGGTATTTGAAACTTCTAATAGAAGCTTTAGTTGACATGGCAAAGAGGAATACAAGATGTACCTCTTTAGAAATTGAGGTCAGAGCCCCAAGAGATTTTATTGAAAGAACTGCATTCCAAGAAGGCGAGGAGTTTGATATTCCTGATCCTGCTACCGTACTGGGTGGAACTGTTGCTTTATGGTTATTGTCGATACTGTCTTCCTGTCTTTCAGAAAACCGAATTACTATAATGGAAGCTGGTGGACTTGAGGTTCTTTCTGACAAGCTTGGAAGTTATGCTTCCTATCCTCAGGTATCCCATGTGTTTTGTGTGTGTGTTTCTATCCATGGCAAAAGCAAAATTTATTTCTTTGCAGTAGAGCTGAACAGCCTCTTCTTTTGCTCTCTTGCATTCTTTGCCATATGCTGAACACTTTTACACCTTTTGTAGCTATATTCATGATTGATCTCAGAGGACTTCCAGAATAAATTCATAGGCTCTCTAACATAACTCGAGTTATGGGTGTTTGATAATTTTGACATTATTTGGTCAATAATCAGAGGGCAAGTTGCGATATGGTTATCCTTTTCAATTTTCAGGTTATCCTCAACACTAGTGGCTTACAGTTACTCTTAGAGTGCATGAAGCATCCGCAAGCTTGAATACTTGCACCAAGGTTTAAAATAGGTTTTTGGTTGTACTCTACTGTTGTTTTATGTGGTACAGATTTCTTTTAGAGAAGCTTATCCAATTGTTTCCTTATATGTCGTATTTTCAAGGATGAGATATATTTGTGCTCTTGAAATGTTACAAAGACACAAACTGTAGATACATAGAATTAAACTGACAAGGTATCTTTCTTGACATTAATTGCAGAGAATGAGATAGAGTAAAAAGAATATGACATGACTTTTGAGTGGAAAGGAAAAATGTGTTTCGAATAGATAAAATATTATATAAATTTCCATATTCTTGGATAAATAACTGCTTAGTTTTGTTTTGTTGCATGTTGATTCATAAGATTGCTTGCTGAAGGTTTTGGACTTGTGCTAGCTGATCCGAAAATGTGTTTATTTACAGGCGGAATTCGAGGATACGGAAGGTATATGGATAAGTGCACTCCTTCTGGCAATTTTGTTCCAAGATGCAAATGTTGTTCTATCTCCTGCAACCATGCGCATCATACCTTCACTTGCTCTTCTGCTGAGATCTGATGAAGTCATTGACAGATATTTTGCTGCTCAGGCAATGGCTAGTCTAGTCTGTAATGGAAGCAAGGGAATAAACCTTGTCATTGCAAATTCAGGTGCTGTTGCTGGACTGATAACATTGATTGGCTACACGGAATCAGAAATGCCCAATTTAGTTGCTTTATCCAAAGAATTTTCTCTGGTACAAAATCCCAGTCAAGTTGTTCTAGAAAATCTTTTTGAAATTGAAGATGTGAGAGTTGGCTCTACTTCGCGGAAATCTATTCCTCTTTTAGTGGATCTCCTGAGACCAATACCAGATAGGCCTGGAGCCCCTCCAATGGCTGTTCAACTCTTAACCTGCATTGCAGATGGTAGTGATACCAATAAATTAATTATTGGTGAAGCTGGAGCTCTTGATGCCTTAACAAAGTATCTGTCTTTGAGCCCTCAAGACTCAACAGAGGCTGACATATGTGAATTACTCAGAATATTATTTGGCAATCAGTATATTATTCGATATGAAGCGTCACTTAGCTCCTTAAATCAACTTATAGCTGTTCTGCGTCTGGGTTCGAAAAATGCTAGATTCAGCGCTGCAAGGGCACTCCATCAACTGTTTGATGCTGAAAATGTTAGAGATTCTGAATTAGCCAGGCAGGCTGTTCAACCATTGGTTGACATGCTTTGTGCTGCATCAGAGAGTGAGCAGGAGGCTGCTCTTGTTGCCTTGATCAAACTAACTTCAGGAGATACTTCAAAGGCAGCCATAGCAACTGATGTGGAAGGAAACCCGCTTGAGAGTCTGTACAAGATCCTATCTTCTGCTTCATCTCTGGAATTGAAAACAAATGCTGCACGACTTTGTTTTGTTCTCTTCGGAAATACTAAGTTTAGAGCAAATCCAATAGCCTCCGAATGCATGCAGCCCCTTATTTCTCTCATGCAGTCTGATACTAGTACAGCTGTGGAGTCTGGTGTTTGTGCGTTTGAGAGATTGTTAGATGATGAGCAGCAGGTGGAACTTGCAGCAGCATATGACATTGTGGATCTCCTGGTTGGCTTGGTTTCTGGCAGAAACCATCAGCTTGTTGAGGCCAGCATATGCGCACTCATAAAATTGGGAAAAGACAGGACACCATGTAAATTAGACATGGTCAATGCTGGTGTAATTGATAATTGTCTTGAGGTACTCCCTGTTGCGTCCAGTTCATTATGCTCCTCAATTGCAGAATTATTCCGCATTTTAACAAATAGTAATGCTATTGCTCGAAGTTCAGACGCTGCAAAAATAGTAGAGCCTCTTTTCATGGTTTTACTCCGTCCAGATTTCAGTTTGTGGGGACAGCACAGTGCCTTGCAAGCACTTGTAAATATCTTGGAGAAGCCCCAAAGCCTTGCAACTCTGAAACTGACTCCCAGTCAAGTCATTGAGCCTCTGATTTCATTTCTGGAATCACCATCTCAAGCTATCCAGCAGCTTGGAACAGAATTATTGACTCATCTTCTTGCACAAGAACATTTTCAGCAAGACATCACAACAAAAAGTGCAGTTGTGCCACTGGTGCAGCTTGCAGGAATTGGAATATTGAATCTGCAGCAAACAGCTGTTAAAGCTTTGGAAAAGATCTCTGCAAGTTGGCCAAAGGCAGTTGCTGATGCTGGAGGTATTTTTGAGCTTGCAAAGGTCATCATTCAAGATGATCCTCAACCTCCTCATGCTCTTTGGGAATCAGCCGCTTTGGTTCTCTCCAATGTTCTGCGTTTCAATGCTGGGTACTATTTTAAAGTTCCTATAATAGTTCTGGTCAAAATGTTGCACTCCACGCTAGAGGGCACTATTACTCTGGCTCTTACTGCCTTAATTGTCCATGAGAGGAGTGATGCTTCAAGTGTCGAACAGATGACTGAAGCTGGAGCTATAGATGCACTGTTGGGTCTGCTAAGATCTCATCAGTGTGAAGAAGCTGCAGGAAGATTGCTCGAAGCTTTATTTAACAATGTAAGGGTACGAGAGATGAAGGTTTCTAAGTATGCCATTGCACCCTTAGCACAGTATCTGTTAGACCCACAGACAAGATCAGAGTCTGGCAGGCTCCTTGCAACTTTAGCTCTTGGGGACCTCTCCCAGCATGAAGGACATGCTAGAGCCAGCGACTCAGTTTCTGCTTGTCGTGCACTCGTAAGCTTGCTTGAGGATCAGCCAACAGAAGACATGAAAATGGTTGCAATATGTGCATTGCAGAACTTTGTCATGCGGAGTAGAACTAATAGACGAGCTGTTGCTGAAGCAGGTGGCATATTAGTAATTCAGGAACTTCTACTTTCTCCTAATGCAGATGTTGCTGCCCAGGCTGCCCTGCTGATCAAATTCTTATTTTCTAATCACACGCTTCAAGAATATGTATCAAATGAGCTCATTAGATCATTGACAGGTAATATAAAATTGCAATAGTTTGATTATCGCTCTTATAACATTTTAGTTTCAAGTCAGTGTCTAGATGGACCTTGAGTCGTTTCTTTTGTTATAATTAATGGAAGTTAAGAGAAAGAAAATTGAGGAACATAATACATATTTGCTTGAAACTCCTATATTTATTTCTGTCTGAAGTTCATGTCGCCATGGCATATAACTACCGTCTTTACAAGATCTTCTGGCCAAATAGTAGTCGGTAGCTTAGCTTTACTTTCCTCTTAATAGTTTCCTGTCTCTTCCTCTCTTTCAATTCTCAACATTGCATTTTAACATCGGAATGCATGATAACTTTGTTATGCAGCTGCCCTAGAGAGAGAATTGTGGTCCACTGCAACTATTAATGAAGAAGTCTTGAGAACATTAAATGTGATCTTCGCCAACTTTCCTAAGCTCCATATTTCTGAAGCGGCTACGCTGTGTATTCCCCATCTCATAGGAGCACTAAAGTCTGGGAGTGAGGGTGCCCAGGAATCCGTACTGGACACCTTGTGCTTGTTAAAACATTCTTGGTCAACCATGCCGATAGATATTGCAAAATCTCAGTCCATGATTGCAGCTGAAGCAATTCCTATTTTGCAAATGCTGATGAAAACCTGTCCTCCCAGTTTCCATGAGAGAGCAGACGGCCTATTGCACTGCTTACCTGGATGTTTGACTGTTACGATAAAGCGTGGTAACAACTTAAAGCAAGCCATGGGAGCCACAAATGCATTTTGCAGATTGACAATAGGCAATGGTCCTCCCCGGCAAACCAAGGTATCAGTAAGGCCACATGATATCTTTCATATTCTCCATATCTAAGTTCTTTTCTAATTTGGTAATGGTGATGCATAATTGGCCATTTGCCAGCATATATAGAAAAAAGTAATGGTTTAATATCATCATTCCTGTCTTTCTTCTTATTCTTCTTTCCTTTTCTTTCTTTTTATTTTTTTTCTTTTTTCTTATGTCTCCTGAATTTACTATTTTAAAAGACTTATGGCATGCATGACTCCATCGGAGTGATGGATCTTCTGGTTTATTTTTGTTTTTTTTCCCTTTTAATAAAAGATGTAACCTGGACCGAAAAGGTACAGATTTACCAAGAAACTCGGTGCTTAGCATTTCATCTAATTGTTAAAATATTTAGTAGATGAAGATTTTATTAGCAAGTTGAGAATTTTATTGTTTTGCAAAAATTTTCCAATCTGAACCAATTCTAGTTGAGACTTCTTGTGGAGAAATATTAAAGGTTTTTCTGTGAGTGTACTTATTGATAATTATACATTAATTTATTTCTATTAGTATCCATTCTTTAACGTGAGTGTTTTGGTATCATGATCAGGTTGTGAGCCACAGTACTTCTCCAGAGTGGAAAGAAGGCTTTACATGGGCTTTTGATGTGCCCCCAAAGGGACAAAAACTCCATATCATTTGCAAAAGCAAAAATACCTTCGGGAAGGTAATAATATTTTCCTATTTTTTGTTGAACCTATATAGTCCAGTTATTGCAACATGCTTTGACCAAAAAAAAAAAAGGGTTATCGCAACATGCAATGCAGTGCTACTCAGTGCTAAAGGAACAGTTTTCTTCTTGTAGTGGGAGAAGTTCTAATAATCTTTAGTCATCTGTCGTATAAATGGTATCACTTTCTGATTTATGATGAAATGTTGGCTTTTTCAGACTACTCTTGGAAGAGTGACAATTCAAATTGACAAAGTCGTGACCGAGGGAGTATACAGTGGTTTGTTCAGCCTAAATCATGATAGCAACAAAGATGGGTCATCAAGAACACTTGAAATTGAGATTATCTGGTCCAACAGGATATCAAACGATGATAGCATATAAAGGGTAAAAGATTATATATATCTCTACAAGCAACCCCAACCAAAAAAAAAAAAAAAAAAAACCCTACAAAACCAGGTGCAGAAATTCCTCGGGAAACAGAGGATAATTAACATTATCAGGGACAGGGAGGAGTTTGGGTTTGCTTGTGTAAGTATTTTATATGTCTACCGTCGGTCCAGTTTTGTAGTAAATGCTTATGTAAAGTAAAAAAATGTTTATTAATTTAAGGAGATGAAAAGGAGAATCAGAGAGGTTTCCCCTGGGTGTAGGCAGTATAAAAGCTGTTTAGAAGTTTTTTCTTGTACAGATCAGTCTTTAGGGACTAGCGAGTAAATCATGTTTAGTGGAAATTGGCATTTGCCCAAGAAGAAAAAATGATGAAATAGGGGTTTTTTGCACGAAGTGCTGCCTTGTTAAGATGTTGGAAATGGCCTGTATTTCTTTGTCTCATCACTTGTCATCTGTTACCAACATGTACTCTTTGGGCACCTATTCATAGACCCAAAGATGTTATTTCTTGCTTTTTTCAAAACGTTTGTTGCCTTTATTTGCTTCATATCTGCAATAGTATTTGAATATACAAATATCGATCAATGTATTTGTTTATACCACAATTTACACTTTTTTAAATTGTAGGCTGATGGATTCCTTTTGATGCAGTTTTGTTTACGATTTATAGTTAGCAGCTTTAATCCAAATTAAAGCCGCATCAATCTTGGAAGATTAAAAATATCGGATCAAAATTAATCCAAATCAAAGGGATTCAATATTTAAGACAAAAATTTGAATTTAAATCTAGCAAATTAAATTTAGCTGATTCAGAGGAACTGATTAGGATCTGTGATGGTTATATAAAGTCTCATTCTAGAACGACTAAAGGCACTAACATTCATCCACAAAAACCTCCCAATATATGGAAACTAGTCCGATGACTCTCAATTTCTAACATTTCTTCTAAGTTTTTCTAAGCTCTTTTCCTTGGTGTAAACTTTTCCTGGTTCTTATTTTATATTTTCCTTTCACTCAAGTTTACTTGTCTTTCGTTTACTGTTTTTGTTGATTAAGCCACCATCGGCCTCTTTTTCTTCATTGCGATATAAAGTTCTCTCTAATCAATCTTGTTCTTGACCTTTCGCAAGCAAAATACTTAATAGGTTTAATATATTAAATAATCCGTCTGTGACTTTAAACCAGAATTCGTGTTTTTTCTTCTTAACTTTTGTTGCTTTTGAGCAAAAGCAATTGGCACGCCCATTTAATCGGCCAAGGGATTTTTTGTGAGAACATCTCTTTTTGGCACGCCTGGTTGGACAAAGTCAGGGTATTTTGCTTTATTTTTGTCATTTTGATTTTTTTTAATATTAACGTGTTTTAATGAAAATGGTTGAAAAGTACAGAAAAGCAGTCTGATGGATCCCAACATCACATGATGTTACAGTCCAATAATCGAAGCTCATCAAGTAGCCCGGTCAAGAGTCCTGCTTCCAGAGATTTGCAGAATTCCATTGAAACAATTGCTAGATCCATGGATGAGAATTTTGGAAGATTGCATCAAGGGATCGGCCAGATAAACCAACAATTTGGTCAGATACAAACAACATTGGTGGCAATATTAGAAAAGCTCAAGGGGTAGAATCCTCCAGTATTACACAATGCTAGCCACCAGTAGCACCAGCAGTTGACTCGCCAATAGGCCACAACGGCCAGGACCTTCTTGAAGAGGTGGCTGACAACCAAGATCAACCACGTCCCTCTGTCAGAGCAAGAAAATCAAGCTAGGCAAAAGAAGGAAGTACCTCTTCCAGTCCTTGATGGCGATGGCAATGGCCACCAAACTAATCGGCCTGTTGTTGGTCTTGAACTAGCCCGTGCCGGGTCATTTTCTGGTCATTGGCCTATTGCTCACATTTCTGTGCAACCTACTCATGTTTTGGGCAATTTGGTCTTGTTTCTGCACAATCTGCTCATATTTTTTTGCAATCTGCTCATGTACCTGCGCGCTTTGCTTCTGTTTCTGCACGGCCGATAGATAATTCTACCTGGCCAACAGCATACTCTGCTCATTATGGTACTGGTCATCAATTTATAGTTGGCCTATACTTTATTCTGCTTGGCCGACAGAAAATTCTACTTGGCTGATTGTAAATTATGCCTAGTCAACTGTTAATTCTGCTTGGCTGAAAGAAAATTTTATTTGGCCTATAGCATATTTTACTTGGCCGACAGTTTATTCTGCATGGCTTGCAGCATTTTCCACATGGACTTTCGGCACTATCAGCAGTTTGCACTGCTGGCACCTTGATTTACCAACAATATGCTAGCACCATGTTCCGATAGCAATTTTCTATGCTTTAGTTGATCTGGTGGTAGTTTTATCTCCTTAATTTTTAGTTTCGACCAATGGCAATGTTTTAGTCATAGCCGACAAAATAAAGCGTAAACAAGTGCTTCAATTTCAACCGAAATTTCGCACTTTGGGGAGGTGGGTGGAGGGGCAATGTTTATACCACAATTTACACTTTTTGAAATTGTAGGCCGATGGATTCCTTTTGGCTTGCAGTTTTGTTTATGATTTATGGTCAGCGGCTTTAATCCAAATTAAGGCCGCACCAATCTTGGAAGATTAAAAAGGTCGGTTCAAAATCAACCAAAATCAAAAGGATTTAGTCTTTAAGATAGAAATTTGAATTAACATCTAGCAAATTAAATTCAGCTGATTCAGAGGAGTTGATTAGGATCTGTGATGGCTATATAAAGCCTCATCCTAGAATGACTAAAGGAACCAACATTCATCCGCAAAAACCTCCCAACACATGGAAACTAGCTCAATGGCTCTCAATTTCTAGCATTTCTTCTAAGCTTTTCTAAATTATTTTCCTTGGTGTAAACTTTTCCTAGTTCTTGTTTTATATTTTCTTTTCACTCGAGTTTACTTGTCTTTCGTTTACTGTTTTGTTGATTAAGCCATCATCGGCCTTTTTTTCTTCATTGTGATATAAAGTTCTCTTTCATCAATATTGTTCTTTACCTTTCGCAAGAAAAATACTCAATAGGTTTAATGTATTAAACAGTCCGTTTATGACTTTAGACCAAAACCCGCGCTTTTTTCTTCTTAACTTTTGTTGTTTTTAAGCAAAAGTAACTGTCACGCTCGTTTAATCGACCAAGGGATTTTTTATGAGAATAGTAGGGAATCTACAAGCAAACCTCAACCCTATAAAAATCCTAGAAATGAGACAGTAAAATGTTTACATACTCAATATATCTTCATTTTACCTTCCAACATTACAGCAGAACTCAAATGTATTCTTTTGATGACCTTCTTGCGATCAAACACAATTTTGTGACCAGAGTTTTTAACCTATATATATCTAAACTTGATTGTGGATAATGACAGACAGACAGTGAAACTGACATCGTATCCTACCCGATGAATGCTGAAGAAGACAACACTTCAGAACTCTTATCCGTAAATACAGTAGCCTCTACTGCTATTAATCAATAAACATCAATCATTCTTTCAGAAACTCGGCATTTAAGTAGCCTTTCTCTGTTTCTCCTTCTACATCAAAAAGAAAAGAGACCAAAGATGCAAAAAACAGGTGCTACTGAAATCCTGGTGGTTATAGGACCTGGGCAGGGTCATGTTTACCATTGCATAGAGCTCTACAACCACCTTTCCTCCCCAAACTTCCATACTACCCTTATCATTCCCTTTTTTCTCTCTTCTTTCATCCCTGCCTCTTTCTCCCATAACACCGTCACTATTGCTGCCGCCACTAGTGGATTTGATCCATTGCAGCAACAAGCGGCCCAGGACCTTGAGGACCACCTGGAAACCGCTGCCAGGTCCTCGACTTACCCCATCCTACATGCACTATCGTTGATTTCCAAATGGGCTGGACAAAGGCCCATTTCTGGAAATTCAACATCCCAGCAATTGGGCTCTTCACCTTCAGCGCATGTGCAGTTGCAACGGAATGGGGTGCTTGCGAAGCCCAAGCTAGTGATATCAAGCCTGGTAAGACCCCTTTAATCCTCAGGTTACCCGAAGAAATCGGTTTTACATACTCAGATCTAAAAGGGAAACCATTTGGGTCGCCACTGTCGCATGGCCATTCGTCAACCGCCAGTCAAAGTAGGTCCTCCAAAATCAGGCGACGAGCCTCCGTGGGTCCTTGCTATCGATGAATCAATAGCTTTGATGTTCAACGCTTGCAATGATCCAGAACAATCGTTTCTCAATTACATGGCCGATCACATTGGCATGCCAATTTTAGGTGTGGGCCCTCTTTCACCCAACAAGTACTGGAACTGTGCTACCGCCATTGGCGTCCAAAGTCGCCAATCCAATGTTAGCAGAGATGAAGTTATCAAATGGTTAGACAGCAAGCCACATGGATCAATTTTATTCGTTGCATTCGGTTGTGAAGTGAGTCCCACATTAGATGAATCCACCCAACTAGAAATTGACCCGGGCTGCGCCCGGTAATTCTTTTAATTTTAAGTACTTAAATCTTATTTTTTTTTAAAATGTGTAGATTAATAAGGACAATAATACTTTAAGATAAAAAATTAGAACATATGATTATTGATATTACATATAAATCAAAATATAATACAAAAATATATAAAAATTTATTTTAATATACACACCAAAGATAATGTTAATTAACTAATAAATAAATAAATATTATATTATATTATATATAAGTTGAAATTAACCATTAAATAAAAATATATATATCAAATATCAAATTCTTCAATAATAAATTAATTTTAATAACATATATAATATAAAAAATGTGAAAATTTTCCTCAAAACCCAAAAAATCATCAAACTAAACATTTTGCTTAGACTTATCAAGGATAAAAAAATCCAACAAAAAATATGTTGAAAATTCCAATAATATAAATAAATATCAAAGTTAAAAAAAAAGGGGAACAAATGGGCCCTTAGCCCAAAATACAACAGAAAAAAAAAAAAAAAAAAAGAGAGAGCCAATAGGGAGATGACAATTATACCTCCTTTTCTCTAATGTCCTTTCACTTTTCATATAGGATTAGAAAGCGACTCGGGCTACGCCCAAGAAATTTTTTTTTTAATTTTAAGTATTTGAATTTTATATTTTAAAGCTATAAGAGAATAGAGATGAATAACACTTTAAGATCAATTCATATAATCATATATTAATATTATATGTAAATCAAAATGTAATACAAATATATATAATCATTTTAATATACATAGATAATATTAATTAATTAATAAAAAATACATATCTAAAATATTATACATAAGTTGAAAATGTTGATTAATAATTAAATAAAGATATTTTCTAAAGAAATTAAATAAAAATATATAAATCAAATAATAATTCTTTGGTAATAAATAAATTTTAAAAACATATATAATATACCAAAATGTGAAAAAATTTTCTTAAACCCATCAAAAATCACCAAGCTAAAACTTTTTTTAGACTTATTATGTGTGAAAAAATTCCTACAAAAAATATATTAAAAATTTTCAAAAATAAAAGAAAGTACCAAGATTTAAAACAAAAAAAAAAGAAAAGAAGGAAAGAACTATGGGCTTTGGCCCAAAAGATCAAAAAAGAGAAAAGAAAAAAATAATGAGCCAATAAGGGGTGACAATTGTACCCCTCCTTCTCTAATATGCTTGAATTTTACTATAAGAGAACATAGATATAAGGGAGTATAGATAGTATAGAAATATTGATTAGCCAAAGCATTAGATGAATCAACCCGGTCGTTCATTTGGGCCATACAATCTGGGTCGAGTTATAACCCAGACGGATTAAATAAGAAAGTGGGTGACAGAGGTTTGATCATTTGCGGATGGGCACCACAAATACCGATACTGAGCCATGAATCAACGGGTGGATTTTTATCACAGTGTGGGTGGAACTCGTAAGCAATAGGATGCGCGTCCAGATTTTGGCCCATTGAAGGGTACCCATACTATAACGCCAAGTTGGTGGTGAGTCAACTGAAGGTGGGATATAAAGTTACAGATGATTTCTCACTTCCCAGAGATGGTTAATGTTACGAGTCCAATGTTGCAGGTTGATGTAGCAGGTCCAAGGGTTGGAGGTCAAGTTCAGAACTCAGCATGGGTCAAAGATTTCGGTATGGGGAAAGGTGTAATGGGCTGATGGTTAGTTAGTGTAGAGATCCACGCCAGTCATTGGCTTGTGATCCTAGGCAACAACTAGTGATGCTACTATATATTGTAATAGCTCGATGAGCAATGATAAGCAGAATGATTTTCTCTCTTAACTCTCTAGCTCTCTCTCCCCTCTTACTCTTGGCTCTTCTCTCTGTTTTCTGCGTCTATTCTCTGTTTCTCTTTCCCTTCTCTACCCTGTTCGGTTCTATTTCTACCTCTCTCTAATATTTCTATCTGATAGAATTAAGTTTCTAACAGTTAAGAAGAATGATGTAATCAAGGGAATTGAGAGGCTGATGGAAGATGACGAAATGGGACATCGAGTGTTTGCTTTGAGAGAGAATTTTAGTCATGGATTCCCGAAGTCTGCAGAAGTTGCTTTGGATGCTTTCAAGAATCTTATCATTAACCAGAAAGCAACTGCTAGCATATGTGATCCGTGTAGAAATTAATTGAGGCTGAAAATCTTGCATGATGCATTTTGAGCTAACTAGTTAGCACTTTGACTCGCAATGTGTTAAACATCCAACTTAAAACTAATTGGCTATAGGTGGAGAGGCCCAATTTAAATATAAGGATCTTAAGCCTATCAAACATAACCGATATGAGATTTTTCCACTTTAATACTCCTCCTCACGTATAGCCCGAAAAAAACAACGGAAACAGACGGACTTATACGTAGATAACCGAAAAGGGGACAGCAGAAAAAGACCTGAACTTTGATACCATATTAAACATTCAACCTAAAACTAATTAGCTATAGATGGAGAAGCCCAACTTGAATATAAGAGTCTCAGGCCTCTCAAACATAACCGATGTGAAATTTTCCTACTTTAATAATATAATGCAAGCAACTGAGGCTAGGAAGAACTTGTAAACGAGTTGTAAACATCACTATTACGTAGAGAGAAGGTTTTGCTTTCAAGTGTTAACGACTATCTTTTGGGCCTCAAGAGTCAAGACTACATTCTTTAGGTATTCACACGACTCATAGACTACAATACATGCAACTCCTTAATACCTGTCAGGCAAAAATCATACAAAAAGAACATCTGGAGGTCCCATGGGGAGAAGAATCGAGCCCAAAGCTTGAGAAACAGCTACTTTGCGGCAGCAACTAGTGCAGATCTAGCTCGTGTGAAAGTGGCAATGAGTGATCCAAGCTGTAATTTATCGTTGCACCCATAACTCAAACGATACCTGCAAACGGTAAACAAGTCCACTGATATAATTTATGTATACGTGTAACTTCAACCATTTTTGCTCATTATTCTGCAAATTTATTAATATCGAAAAGCTGAAACAACAGTCTCTTTTTATTAGTTTCTCTGATTTTATCAATGGAGAATATAAATGCATCTTTTCACTTTCTTTCCAAACCATTAGTTGTTACAATATTTACTACGATAAGGATTTATCAAATGCCATTAGCTACTACTATCTGATACCTCACATCCCATATCTACTCTTCTCACATGCTGAACCATATGGGCATTTGCCTTCTACTTGGGGGAAAGAGCTACATATAATCTTAAAGCTATGATATCGACCACAATGGAGTAAACAAGAATATTCTGTAAGCAAATAAGAATTCACATATAGACATATAACGGCCATTTCTTTCATGATTTCAAAAGAAAGTCAACAGGCATTCTTTCTTTTATAGGGGTTGCATATCATCTGGCTAGCCATTTCTTTCATGATTTCAAAAGAAAGCCAACAGGCATTCTTTTATAGGGGTTGCATGTCATCTGGCTGTGTGTGTGCCTCTGTGTGTGTCTGCGAGTGCATTCGTGTGTGTGTGTGAGCATAGCCTGAGTAGAACAAAGGGGAGATCTCAAATGTGGTAGCCAACAATAATAACAAGATGACCTCATGGCCTTAAAAGAAAATTCTTATTTACCTAAGCATATGGTAATTTAAATCCAATTCTTGAAATTCATAGTTCTCAGTGTAAAATACTTTTAAGCTATTTATTAATAAATGCTGAAAAGTGAAAACATGTTGCTGGTAGTAGCCAAATAGTCGCTATACCTTTCCTCCTTATTCTTTTTCTTCTTCTTTTATAAGTTTGACATATTCATATATTTACATCTCAATACCTCAATTTTATTTTATCACTAGCATCAACTAAAATGAAATAACAGTTTCTTTTCCACCCATTATTCACGTCTCAATGTGTGTGTAGGTAAGAGAGAGACAGCAGCAGATATAAGTACTTACTCTATGTCAGCCAGGTCATTGATTAATTGAACTCGAACATCTGAGGGCATCTTAATCTTAAAAACAAACCTGTTAAAATATAGTTAATGCCAATCAACCCACAAAATTCCAAGACTTGCTATTTAAATATTGAAACGGAAATGGCACTTACATTGTCACTTCCCTTACAATATCAACTAATGCCAATCCTTTCCCGGTCTTGATTTCAGATATCCCTACAGAGAGTTAATCACAGAATAAATAGATGGCTTTCAAAAGAACAAAATGTAAATCCACAGACAATATTGCAGTAATTGTATAACAAACTGAAAAGAACTGGGACTAATACTTTTGAAACTCTCTGCAAATGATTCATTCAGAAGCCAACAAGATATTTGCTCAATGTCTTTAGGCAACGGATTTCCAGTGCAGAGATACACAGCTTCTTCTGTAATCTGCTCAGAAGCCATGTGTGTTGACTGCATATGGCAAAAAAATTATTAAAACTCTTGCACATTCATAATTAACACCAAAAGTCAACAACTCCATAAGTAACAGCCATCTTAAAGCACCATCTGTCAAAGCCCATTTCTAATTCTAGTCAAAAACCCACATTGCCGAATCATGATATGCACAAACTACAAAGTCAAATATCATCTAATATTTTCCTTTTAATAAATTAATTCCAACTAAATGTCTTTTCTATTTTCTTTGCCAAAAAAGTTAAGCATCTTCATACCCAACCCCCCTTTTCCAGAGACAATCCTGACAACCGCAAAATGGCTTGCAGAATTAGTTATAAATTAAACAGTATTAGGAATGAATAGTATTTTCAAAGATTTAGAACATTGATACCAACCTTTTTTTTTTCTGACTTACATTTCTAAAATATTACTAATATAAATCAATAAACAAAAGCAATATAAGACTAGGGGATCTAAAAACCTGCAAAATGTTTAAAGCCTTCCTCATGTCACCATTGCTAAGATGTACAAGTGCTGCCAAGCCACCATCTGAAACATCAAGCCTGGTCCAACACGGCAAATAGGTTAATGCCATTGCGGTACAATTCAAAGACATAGCCCAAAATGGAAAAGGTAAAGCCCAATGAAAAATACCCGGGCAATGATTTTTCCCACAATTTTAATACAAGGATGCATGTAATTTGAGCAAAGCTAGCCTTTAAAACTTTCAACCTAAGCTAGTTATATATGCAAGCCTCCCAAGCCAGCGAATTCCAAGCTCCGGGTCAATGAGTAACAAATTTAAAAAACTGAAGATTGATTCATGTAGGCTTCTTTTATTCATTGGCACATTCGAATTTTTAACACTTTGGAACAAAAATGAATCGGGAATCTTTAGAATGAACAGTTTAAAACCCAAAAAAAGAGGGAACAGAAAAAGAATTACATACACAAGTTGACAAGTAAAAAGTGAGAGCACAAAAGAATGAGAAAAGGAACTTAATACTTGCCGTTCAGCCTCTGTAACATGTTTAAGTCGCTCAGTGACATGAATAGAATCAAGAGGTGCAAACCGGAACCGAGTGCATCTGGACTGTAGTGCTGGAATGATCTTGTTGACATGATTACATATCAGTGCAAACCTAGTATTCTTTGTGTATTTCTCGATAACTGCAGAGTGCAGACAATCATTGAAAATATAGACATAAAATATAATAATAGCATATCAACAAGATAATGTTGGTCAGGACTAATTTATACCTCTACGCAAGGCAAACTGTGCATCCTTTGTCATAGCATCTGCCTCATCAAGTAAAATCAACTTTACTGATGCCTTTGCCCTGTCAAAACCTCCATATTAATCATCAATAAGTAACTTAGCGAAGCATTATTCAATCCTAAGATGATGATGACTGATAACATACACATACAAGTCATAAGCATATAAATGACTGTAAAATGGCATAATAAAATCCAAAATACAGAAAGAATAGTTAACAATAACAGCTGGATAGAAACAACAAGTACAAGCAATTCATGCCATGCCAAATTCTGAAAAACTACTGTGCCGGCGGTTGTCATATTAATGCATTATATAAGTAATAATGAAGAAACTAATCATGCACAACAGAAGGAATTTACCCAAAAGAGAAGCTTTGAGTACTAGCAAAGTCTTGAATCTGCTGCCTGACAACATCAATTCCCCTATCATCTGAGGCATTCAGCTCGAGAATCATATTATGATACTGTGCCCCATAAAGCTTTCGTGCCACAGCCAGAATGGTGGAGGTTTTGCCTGTACCGGGAGGACCATACAACAGAAGATGCGGCAATCTGTTCTCGCTTGTAAGTCTGTCAACTTATTGCACCAAAATACACCCAAAAATTAATAAGTACACGAGTAAATCGTTTTTATCAGTATATAGTAATATGAAGGAAAATAACATAAGAAACATCCAATTTCCTTAAGTTTAACAGCCAAACAGACTGGTTTTCCAAAGAACTTCAATTACTAGTTTACATATAAGTTAACAATGAAAATGAGGAAGCAAAACCAAAAGTTGAAATCTCGAATTAATTTTGTGCCTCCATTTCAAAGAATTCCTTTCTCTTTTACCTCTATAATTTCAGTAAAACCAAAGGGAAGAAAAAAAAATACAAGCAAAGAAAGGGGAAATGTAGTTTAAAAAACCCTAGGACGCGGAAGAGGAAAGAATTACTGGTGTCGACGATGTCGCGGTGAGCGGCGACGTCGGCCAGGGACTGAGGGCGGTACTTCTCGACCCAGGGAGTGGCTTTAGTATCGATGGCTGCGACGACGTTTTTGCCCTTGTTTAGCTTCTGAGAATGGTTTTGCTTCTGGTGATTGTCGTCTTCGTCGATATCCATCGGCGAAATTACTTCCGCCATCGTCGTCGAGTTTTCACTTGATGATTGTGGTCGTTCGATCTCCCCCGCTCCCTACGGCCAATTAGGGTGAAGAAGACTGTAAGGAGGGGTTTTGTGTGGTTTATGATTTGTGCGTGATGGCGCCAACCCCGTTTTCGAAGCGCGCTTCTTTTTCGCTCTACGGTTCGTCCGGTTCAATTTTCTATTTTTCTTTTCTTTGTCAAATAAATTTATTTTTACTATTAAATAAAAATACCCTTGGAAGAATATTTTTAATAGAATTTTCATGATTTCACTTTGTGCTGTTTGATAAATTAAAAAAATTAAATGTTAAAAAATAAATACTGAAAAATTAAATACTAAATTTGAGAAGAATTGATTTTGTACATAAAAATCATTTGATAAATAAATGTTGAATATAAATATATTGTTTGATAATCATAAATGTTGAAGATTTTTAAAATTGATTAATATTTAAAATAAAGAAAATATTTTCAAATTAAAATTATTTAATTCAACATTTTTTTATTAAAAAAATATTTTAAGTAATGACTAACAAAAGTTATCAAATATGTTGAAAATTGTCATTTTCAACAGTTTATCAAATTTGTATATTCATCTTAAAAATGTCTTAAAGTCAAATATGTACTTCTATACTTATATCTTATTTTCCTTTCAATCCCTCTAATCTTACATAAAATAGCTTGTTTACTTGGCTAAATTATAATTTTGTGCTAAAGAAATTAATACTGTGTGAAAATCTTCTTTCTAGCCTTTAAGTTAGCCATCGATAGTTTTAGAGGTGAATTATTTTGTAATTTTGTTTAAAAGTTCTTTTTAATACTTTTTACATTTATTGAAAATATTTAAATGTGAGAATTTAACTTTTTTTAATTCAATGTCTTAAAAATTATGCTAACATTTATTCTTTCTATTTTTACTTTCTAATTTTCTCTTATTTTCTCTCATATATGAATTTATTAATTTTTTTAATTTTATTTAATTATTTGTAAAGTTATAGATGAATGTCATGTCAGTACTTTTTTGTTTCTCTCTCAACAAATTGATTAAATTAAATTTTATATATATTTGCAGTGTTAGTGCAAGACAAATTGCTAGTATATCTTATTTTTGTCCTATAACAAATCCTAGTTCAACTGCTCTAATTTTGCATAAGGTAACTTCCTTACTTGATTGAATTATAATATTGTGTTAAAGAAATTAATGCTGCGTGAAAATCATTTTTTTTACTTCTAAATTGGTAATTTGTAGTTTTAGAGATGAATTATTTCGTAATTTTGTAAAAAAAAACTTCTTTTTTTTAACAGTTTTTACATTTATTGAAAATACTTAAATATGAAAATTTAACCTTTTCTTTTTAATTCAATGTCTTAACAATTGTGCTAACATGTATTCTTTATTTTTTTTACTTTCTAATTTTCTTCTATTTTCTCTCATATATAAGTTTACTAGTTTTTTAAATTTTATTTACTATTGTTATTTGTGGAGTTATAGATTAACATTATATCAGTATTTTTCTTTTGTTTCTCTTTTAACAAATTGATCAAATCAAATTTCGTTTATATCTGCAACGTTAGCACGAGATAAATTACTAATATTACTAATTTTCCTTTTCATAATAAATACTATTCTTTTTTTTTTTTGCTTAATTAAAGGTGTCACGTGATCTATCATAGTAAAACTAATTACTTTTGCACCATAAATACATACATGGCAAGTAAGGTAAAATCTTCCCAATAAATATGTTTTTTAAGAGATCGAATTTACATTTTACATTCTCAACGTGGTACAAGTAGAGCCATTAACAAGAAACACTTTGAGTATCAATAACAAAAAAAAATCTTTTGACTTAACATCCAAATTAATCCTCAAATTATATCAAAAAAGATAAATCGGTCCCTAAACTTTTATTTGAGATAGTTTTTCGCTCAAACTATTATTTTGAGATAATTAATCGTTTAAACTTTATTTTTTGATAATGTAACCATTAATTCAATTGACCACCCCCCCCCCCCAAACCACCACCCAAATCCACATTTTCAAATGGAGATTCCTTAAATTGGGAGGAGGGGGGGTGGGAAGGGGGTTTCCATTGAATTAATAGTTACATTGACCCAACGTAATCATTTTTGGGTGTTAATTATCCTAAAATAATAGTTTGAGGATTAATTATTCCAAAATACTCTATCCATCCCAAATTATCTATCAATTTATGGTCAAAATACTATAAACTTTGACCATTAATTATAAAAAATAGATATAATTAAATTTTTAAAAAAAGTTTTGAAAAGGTTAAGATTTAAAATTTTTTAACTTTATCTTTAAAAAATTTTCAATATATTATAATTTTTTTCATAATTAATGGTCAAAGTTTAGAGTATTTTGACCACAAGCTAACAGATAATTTGGGACGAAGGTAGTATTAATTTGAGGGATTAATTGTTACAAATAGAAGTTTATTAGTCAATATATCAAGAGAAATATAATTTAGAAAGCAACTTGGGTATTCAACCTCTTTTCAACATTATTCGTACTTTTTTTTTAACTCCACCTTATATAGCCCCATTTCAAATGATAAATATCAATGTAATTAACAAAATACCTATGACATCTATAAAACCTCATACCAAATGGGTAATAAAATACAAAAAGCCATAGTATTTGAAAGAGAGTCTTAGATATAGCAACTTAAGTTAGAGAACCAAGACATTTCCTCATCCTCAATGATATTCTTTGCTGACAAAAAGTTTTGCTTGATCTTGCCATAGAAACAATGATGTAAGTGACAATTCAAAAAACTAATAATGTAAATGTCAAATGGATAGGCGAATATGATGATATAAGTCTTACAAAATGGCAATTTGTCTTGACATACTTATGTATCATTCTACACGTGATCTATGCTAACTTATTGCATCAAAGTTGCATTGTTGGGGACACCGATGCAAGTTAGTACCAATGCCAATAAGGCCCATATATAATTTTTGATAAATAATGTCAATAACGAATCATGGCGGATTCTATTTCAATAATGCTATAGTTGTATTATTCTTTTACACATAACTTCGTTCTTGTGGAAAAAGAGGCAGTGATTGCCGATTAAGGTTGGCAAAAGTGGCAGAACCTTGAAATTTTCCCTCTAAACGATATGATAGTTAGAGTTGAACTTCATTCGGGAGATGTATCGAGAATAATAGATCATTCCCCTAGGTAGATCATTTTCCTTATTTTATATTCTCCTATTTTTTATGTACACAAAGAAAAATTACAGAGACTCCAATTACTTGTGAAAGATACCCGAATTTGAGTTATGTTGTCTTATTAATTAGTCTTAGTAGTAGGCAATCTATAGATAAAAAAATAAATAAGTTTCATAAAGAATTGACAACTTACTTTAACCTTAGAAATGAATCAAGATATTATACTCATTTTTTTTAACCAAAAATAAAAAGAGATGGTAATTCTCTCAAAAAAAACATCCATAATAAAATTTGAGTAAAAGGCCGTTGAATTAGAATCTTAAATATAGTAATTATTATGATCTTGAGTGAGACATGTAGTCTTTTTCCATATACAAAATAAGCATGTACTGCACCCAAGAGCAAAGTTCAAAGTAGAAAAACAATGCCTTTTGCCTCCTCTAAAGAAATTGACATTACTCTATCGTTTGACCTTTATTTATGTAAAGAAAATACATAATTTCTTTGCACGAAACCAAATGACATATTTATATAGCGATTAAAAGACATGTTTATTACACATGATTGGATTAGATAGGATAAGAAAAAAAATTACATGTAATTTATAATGTGATTTTATAGTATTGAGATCGATTTGTATTGTGTGAAAGATTATTCATAAGATGATTTAATCATCTAGGAATTGAAATGCTTGACTCGTCTTACGAATAATCATCCCCATAATTTAAATATATATCATTACTATAAAATCATACTATAAATTATATGTAATTTTTCTCATAATTCTGTCAAATCCAATCCGATATAACACGTTAACAGACATGTTTGATAAAATCACTAGGGGAATAAGAATCGACTCAACACAAATTATAATCACAATAATTGAATGATAACAAGCAACCATTATATGTAATTAACATTCTAATTAAGTCTTATATTCGAAACATTCTAGTCTGTATAGGAAGAGATTTTGACCTTTGATGATGACGATGACGACCATGCTAATTACATCAACAAAGTATTATGGAAATTACTAACGGGTGCCTATAGGTGCTTAACAAAGTATTAAGTAAGCAATTATTGACAATAATTGCCTTGTTTTAGGTGCTTAACATTTATTTTATACTTTTATTATTGTTTAAAAACAAGAATACCCTTAATTAAATTTAGCCCCAAATTTATAAAGTTTAACCCTAAATTTATAAAATTTAGTCCGAAATAAAAAATTTTAATTTTAAAGGTTAGTTTCAAAATTTCAAATATATTATTGTAGGGTTTTAGAAAAAAAAATTGTCAAAGTTTAGCCCCCAAATAAATCTAAGGATATTTTTGTTATTCAAATACTTTCTGACAATAATTATTACTTTTTACAAAATACAATGCTGCCTTTTATCATCATTAATTAGACTTAACAAAAGCTATAGGCATTGGTTAAGCAAACCCAAGTATTATTAACCATTTAAATATAAAAAAGACTTACTTTAATCAAAATTTTTTTATACCATAGAAAGTAATCCTTTTTCGTCTCGTTTACCATTAAATTTGAGTTTTTTTGACACAGAGTCTTAAATTCTATTAATAATTTAAACAATTATTTTAAGGATATGAAAACAATTTTTTCTATGGATCCCTTATAAATCTCTAATATTTGATAAAGGAGTTAAGTCGCATTATATCCAAACGAGAAAGTTCCTAAAAGTTTTTTTTCTTCATTTATAACTCAAATTTGAGATATTTTATAAAGAGGATAGAGTTCATTTCATTTAACAACAGATTGATAGGACTCCTCATCAATTAATCCTACAATATATATATATATATAAATAATTAAAATATTGAAGACATTACTTGTTGAATGTTGAGATAATCATGTAATTCACATGATACCAAAAAAAAAAAAAAATCCAACTAGTCAAATAGTAGCATATTTCTCAGCTTTACTTTTCCAAAGCTTCAAAAGGTGGGGCGAAAAATAAATTTGGTTACAAGAACGTACCTTTTCACCAAATTTGCCTTTTGTCTGTGCACAAAATTTTCAATTTCAAAACCCAACAAAACAAATGCCTGACACAAGGGGCATATCTGACTGTTCACATAGTTAAAATAATAATTGAAAAAAATAAGGCAGCCCACAAACAACCGGACAAATTTTTGGTTTCAGAGAAAAACCAGAAAGAAAAAGTTTAATAAATTAATAAATTGAAGCCTCGTTTTGGAGGGAGAGAAGAGAGAGAAATCAAAGCACCTAAAGGGCGGCACGGCACGGTCTTCATCACTTCTCAGCCTCCCCTGACGGCATGTGAAATCTTCCCTCACCTCTCCTTTTCTTTCCCTTCTCTATCTCTCTTAAACTTTGACTACCCCTTGACTTTTTCGTTTTCGTTCCTTGTCTCCTTCCTTCTGAAGATGTCTGGTAGATCACATCGGTCCTCCATCTCGCCGTTCCGCTCACGCAAATCTCCCGTTCCGTCACCTTCCACCAAGACGACCGGTCGTCCGGTGACTCCTTCGTCAACAAGCTCGTCTCGACCTCCTTCTAGACTTTCTCCTTCTCCAGTTACTTCCTCTAGTCCTAGCCCAGGCCCGAGCCCGCCCATTGTCGTCCTCGAACGCCCTGAGACTGCCAAGCCTAAAGAAAATGTCACCGTCACCGTCCGTTTTCGTCCTCTCAGGTACTCCTTTTCTGTTTCTCTTATATTCTCTCTTCTATCGGCCCGTCTTTTAGCTGCCCCTGACAGTACAGGAGCTTCGTTGTTTTGAGCCTCTAATATTTAGTAATTTAATTTCCTTGAACAGTCCGAGAGAAATTAATAAAGGAGATGAGATTGCCTGGTATGCAGACGGGGATTATACAGTAAGGAACGAGTTCAATCCTTCTATTGCTTATGGCTTTGGTTAGTAACTCCTATTTTTCTTTGTTTTCCCTTCTTGTTTTACCTTTATGAGTTTTAAGAGTGCAATAAATGTTCATTCAAGCGGCAATATAATTTCTTGCGAATTACGATGAAATTTTATTCAACGTTTCTGATTCTACTTTCTTACTGGAATTACTATTTTATTTTCCATTTCGACACTGTTTATTTTATTTATTTTGACATGAATTTTGGAGTGCGAGAGTGAAAATAAAATGTACTGATTAATATAAATTATTGGTTGCAAAGTTATTTATTATTTGTGTTTTTTTTTGGGTAATGTAATGAAATTTAGCTTTTTTGAATTTTGACATGTATCACCTTTATTTTTGAAATTTATTATGGTTATTGATTGATTTTATAAGTTGATTTTCATGCATATGTTACAGACAGGGTGTTTGGTCCGGCAACAACTACACGCCATGTCTATGATATTGCTGCTCAGCATGTTGTAAGTGGTGCCATGCAAGGGATAAATGGTAACTTTCTTTACTGTTGAGGTGCTATGATGTACATTGAGCTGCTGTGACTCATTATGGCTGTCACTTTTGGTTCCAGTGTATGGATAGGATATCTTAAATGTCCACTGACCAATTAAAATGCATGAATAATCAATTCACGTCTATGAATTTTTATTCAAAATTTAGTGAAACAAAATAGAAGACAGCCTTCGTTAATGCAGAACCAAATCTACCCTAACATAACACATGTCATGCCAAATTCATAGGGAAAAGAAGAGATATTCCTATATTCAAGCAAAGAGCTGAGATACTTTAATAGGAAAAAGAGGAAGAAACTTGGCCCATGTTCTTTGAGGTTCTATAAAACTATAGAAAGATAAATCGGTGAACGATAAGTGTCATACTTGATTATCGGAAATATTGACTAGAACTTGACTATGAACTTATTTAGGAGAAATGCTAGTTCTGTTGATTAACCTACCATACCTTTTTGGTGCCACATTAACCTAACATATTATGCATTTAATTAGAAAGTAAAATAATGCTTATTAATTTTTCAATTAATAATGTTCAACTTTAATGCAAAGCTAAATTGGTTTAACTTTAACCATTTCAAAATTGTAGTTATTGAAATTAGACAAGAAAGAGTAATCTCACAATGAAGTGGTTAAAACAGATAACACATACCCTAGCACCAATTTGGAAGGTTTTGGTTATAATGTATGGCTCAGCTGTTTCTTAGCATGCCTTTTGTAGTAACTCAAATGGAATGGTGATAAAGTTTACATGTGAAGAGACTATATTTATACAGTAATTGTCATTTCATGACAATTTTAGATTTTAGATGTTCATGATTGCCGTAATCTCATGCAGGCACAGTATTTGCATATGGTGTTACGAGTAGTGGGAAGACTCATACGATGCATGTAAGAGTTGAGAAGAAGATTTTGCTTTTTCTTAATATAAGTTGTATATATACCATGAGCTGTTTTTCTATTTGGTACTACAGCTGCTTGTTAGTGATTGATCTATATGGTATATATTAGATGCTTGAGGGACTGATTTGGATGAAATATATAATTTTTTTCTTGGAAAGTAGACACTACAAACGTTACAATCAATATCTTCTCACCAAAGATAGCTTTGATCAAATGGGAATTGGTGTGTGGGTTTTTCTCATAGCTCTTCTTAACACTTTTATCAGAGAATGAGTAGAAGTTTAGCCAAACTTACAGTCCCGTAGTGTTGGCATTCTCTGTCATCATAGAAAGAATAACAAGGAGCGCCCTTCCATGGAATGAATCATCTTTATCCTATCTCTTTATGCCATGTAAATATTATTATGCACCCTTTACATTGTTTCTTGATGTAGGGGGAGCAAAAGTCACCTGGAATTATTCCATTAGCTGTTAAGGATGTATTTGCCTCCATTCAAGAGGTTATTGCTTGATCTTACATTTGGTTGATTGTGTTTTTGCTTTCTAGACAATATATTTGCTTTGAGTAACCTTGCTTTTGTATTTTAGACACCTGGGCGGGAGTTTCTTCTTCGTGTTTCCTATCTTGAGATTTACAATGAGGTTGGTCCTCCTTGCCTTATCTTTGTTGTGTGAATTTTATTTTATTTTTAATTTTCCCCCTTTAGTATGCCACTATGCCAGCTCATGAATTTTGGATGAAATTATTGTTGTCTGATGGTTTCGAGTTAGTGGGAGTTTTAGGAGGCCAAAGAAACACAGAGACATAGCCAGATGGCAATAATTGGTTTTAATCTGGATGTAGAGGATTTTCTTATTGTCTTCTTGTGATTTTATTACAGTTTGTGCTCATTGTCTGGAATCTGAATAATAGGAAAATTTATGTAAGCTTTAAGTTATGATGTAGGTATTTTACACTGCCAAGGAAGTCAGTTAGTTCTTTTGGATGCAAGGATCTAGAGAAGAGAAGTTTTGGAAGTATTTTCTTAGTTTGGAATGCTTAGTTATATCTAGTCAGTTTAGGAGCCTCATTTGATGCAGCTTCAAAAACTTGTTTCAAGTTAGGTTTTTGTTGAATATAAAATATAGCAAATGCAGGTGTACGCACCAAAGGATCATTACATATAGGATTTATGTTTTAAATTGTCTTTTTTTCTTGGCATAATTAGTTTGGAAGGAAAGATGCAAATAGGTAAGGCATTGGATAATTAGATCTACCATGCTGTGTTTACTCTGTATCATTGGCTGTGTAATGCATGTGCTAAGCACAAAATAGTTTTCTTTGACTGGGGACTGCATTATTCTTCAGAAGTGATTGAAGAAATGAATTATTTTTCTGAATATCTTTACTATAGCTCCGCTGTAAGTAAATCAACCAATCAATCTTAATGATGTCAACTCTGCTTTGTTGTTCAGTTTTTTGAATTCAATAATCTCTAGAAGCATCATTTCATTTCGAGAATCCATGCTTATTTTGAAGTAAATGCTCTTTGTGTATTCTTGCAATTGTTCTTGATGGTCGCTGTTAATTAAACCTTCTTCTTCTGCCTTATTTGTTCATCAGGTGATCAATGATTTGCTTGATCCAACTGGGCAGAACCTAAGGATAAGAGAGGATGCTCAGGTGACTAACCCTTTCTTCCTACTTTTCACCCTCTTAAGGGCTTATCTTTTCTACCCTTCATTTATTTGGAAGTTGTTCTTTTATTGTCTTTTGTCTATCCCTTTTATTCAAGTATATATGTGTACTGCCTGCTTTATGGTAGGTTTATATTCCATCCTGTACACTTATGCCTACCAGATGGATGGCAATCTCCGTGGTGTATTATTTAGAAGCTAAAAGTCTTATTATTTAATTTGTGGTATATAATTTGAGCAGGGTACGTATGTCGAGGGAATCAAAGAAGAAGTTGTTCTATCTCCTGCTCATGCTCTTTCCTTGATAGCATCTGGAGAAGGTATATTGACATTCACTTTCTGTATTCTTATAGGCTTTTATAAAGAAACATTTCTCCTTTGGTATGCTTAGTATTTTTTTTCCTTGAGACATTAATCTTCTTTTCGCTTACATATCTATATCCTTGTATATGTTTGTTGTAGCTTTGTTTTAACTCCTTAATTGTAGCTTTTCTCAAATTCTAGTATTTCCTAATTACTTTTTCTCTCTATGTCTCTCCCTCCCTCTCCATCTTATTCATTTCTACTCTCTTATCTTTTTAACATTTTTGTTTTTCTGATGTTACAGAACATAGGCATGTTGGTTCTAATAATTTCAACCTTCTTAGCAGTCGAAGTCACACTATATTTACACTGGTACTTATTTTTTGTTTAATTCAAACATATTACACATATTAATACTTTCTTATGTCTTCTGAAGGTTAAACCTTTGCTTGAACAAAACCTCTAAAATTGTATGATTTCTTTGTACTAAATAGAAGCAAAGGTAGCAAATATTTTCGTTACCATCTTTGATAGAAATGAAGAGATTTAGTTGGGGTGGGCATTCTGGGTTTGAATGCTACCGGATGGAAGGGAAATTGAAGTGCTTTGCTAGCTCTTTCAAAAAGGGAAAATGCTGTATGTTTTGCAGAAAGTTTCCTTAATTGTTCTGGGTGAATGATTCTATCTCGGTCTTCTTTTTTCATTTTTTTGGACAACCTAGAAGTTGATACTCATTATTCTTCGTAACCATCATGAAGGATCACTTTGATGAGCTGACCACAAGTATTAAGAGTTTTATTGGCACAAATTTTAGGACAATATTAAACATTGCCCGATCAAGGTCTTTGTCTATTTGTTCATTAATTTCATTTTCATTATTCTTGTCTCACTTTACTTAATGTTGTATTAACTGTCAGACAATTGAAAGCAGTCCACGAGTGGAGAAGAATGGGGAAGAAGATGTGACTTTATCTCAACTGGTAAATGCCTTGATGAATTTAAATGATTAGAAATTAGGATATCTATGGGTTTTACCTGGTCTTCCTTGAAAGTGATGCTTTTTTCTGACACAACCATCATGTTAATATCATCCAGGTTTTGGTTTCTGTCTGACGGGATTATTTATTTATTTGCAGAACTTAATTGATCTTGCTGGATCGGAAAGCTCTAAAACTGAAACAACTGGGTTGCGGAGAAAAGAGGGTTCATATATAAATAAAAGCTTACTGACTCTAGGAACTGTATGACATCTTACTCGTTTTGATCTTCTCTTTTCTGCTTGATATCTTTGATGATTAGGTTATAATTGCTCGTACTTAGTTGCTTGATTGTTCCCTCTCCCTTTCTTTGATCTTTCCCATGAGCTTTTGTTCTTACATATGTTAGTGCAATAGATGAATCTCTTTTTTTTTTTTTTTTGATAATTTATAATTATGAATCTTGTGAAGAATTACTTGGGCAAATTTCCAGTTAGATTCTCTTTTACTTTTGTATTGGTGCTAGTTATTGTGGTGCATTAAAATTGACAAACTTCTAAACTTGTTATGACATAATCTTGAAGACTTTGTTAACCATACTTATTCTTTCCATGCCTGTGTCGCTAACAAGCTGCAAATATTCTCAGTGAAAATTCTGTCAGCAGATGGAACCGTTTTGCGTATTAACTGTCTCTCATGTAGGTGATTTCTAAACTGACGGATGGAAAGGCAACTCATATTCCTTACCGGGATTCCAAGCTCACCCGTTTATTGCAGTCATCCCTTAGTGGCCATGGACGGATTTCTGTAAGTTCAGTTACCATCTTAGGGGGTTAGTGTTGCTACTGTCAGCATTCTGTGTGATATCTATGTTTATTTCTTTCCCTTTTGAAGATATTGTTTCTGTTCGAGCAATTGTTTGCTATTTTCATTATCATTACAATTTTCTGCCATAGCATGTTGTCAATGTTCTTTCCATTCTCAATTTCATTGCAGCTCATTTGCACAGTGACACCTGCCTCTAGCAACAGCGAAGAAACACACAACACATTAAAGTTTGCCCATAGAAGCAAACGTGTAGAAATTAAGGCTTCTCAGAACAAGGTCAATTCTAATTGTTTACTTTAGTGTTAAATGAAAACTTTCTTGACTTATCCAAAATAAAAAACAAGAAAACTTTCTTGGCTACTGTGTCATAGTTTTCTTAACCTGTTCAGATAATGGATGAGAAGTCACTTATCAAGAAGTATCAGAAGGAAATTTCCTCGTTAAAGCATGAACTTGAGCAACTAAAACGGGGTATGATGGAAAATCCACACATGGGTGCATCTACACAAGAGGATCTGGTTAACCTAAAGCTTCAGGTTTGTTGATTTTCCTTAAAAGACTTTTTCATAATCATGCTAGACATTTCTACTCAAGGTTCCGTCTAAAGGAAAAATTACTTATTTTGAGCTAAATCCTTGTCAGTGCCCAATTTCCATTTATCGAGTGTACTCATGGTATTGGTATTCTAAAATTCCAATTTACAGCATAAGTTCTGATTAAAATAAAAATTGTTCAATGTTGCCCTGTGAACACCTAATTTTACTAAGATGTCTGTCATTTCTTGTTGTTTGTTTCTAATATGCATTTGTTTATGGTTTCAAAGCTGGAAGCTGGTCAGGTCAAACTACAGTCACGATTGGAGGAAGAAGAACAAGCAAAGGCAGCATTGATGGGAAGAATTCAGCGGTTAACCAAACTAATCTTGGTTTCTACAAAGAATTCCATGCCACCAAGCATTCCTGAAAGGTCTGGACACAGACGGAGGCATTCTTTTGGAGAAGATGAGGTGCGTGATCTATCATTTGAAGCATGAATGGCATGAATCATGGTTTCCTGATATCATGACAATTTGTAGAATTAGGCCTTTGGCGGTAAATCATGTCTGATATCATTGGCTAGACAACTTGAGTTCATGGTCTTATGTCCTCAAATTTAAAGTAGATGCATTTGATGATGCAGTTAGCATATCTGCCAGATAGAAAAAGAGAATACATGGTTGATGATGATGCCGGAAGTTGTGCTTCCGAGCTCTCACTGGAGGCAAGGGATGATGTCACTAATCTGGATGATTTGGTTAAAGATTATAAAAGGAACAAAAGGCGTGGAATGCTTGGCTGGTTTAAACTAAGAGTGAGTTCGAAATATATCTCCCTATTCATTTTCTGTTAGCGTGTATGAGTGGAGATCTGTTGTGTTTCAATGTTCCTCCACTTTTTATACGTGAGCTTCTTTTAAGTTTTATCTTCATAAACCTTTTGTTTTTGTTTGATTATGCAGAGTCATAGAAAATGCTAAAAATCGATCTAGTTTATATTATTTTCTAAAAACTTAATAAAAGTTGCTGTCAATTGGCAATCATATCTCTTTCAGTGGTTGACTGTTTTAACATTAACTTAGCCCTTCACCTACTTCTTTTGTGGCTTAGCATGAATAAGCTACTCTGCTTGATTTATTGTATTTTAGATGGATATCTCTGCGATGCTGACTTGAAAACTTGGATGACTATGAAAGGAGATTAGTATGATGAAGAATGGAAATATGTTATCCATTAATAAATTCATTTGTTTCTCACAGTTTTTCTAAGTTATAATAATTGCTCATGAGAGTAGTGGTGCCCCCGGTTTGGTTCTGGTTCCAAACCGGTGGTTCCGGTTTTGGTTCTAGAGCAACTGGAAGCAAAACCTTAAGGGGATAGTTTGGTTCCGGTTCCAAAAAGGTTTGGTTCTGGTTTTGTTGTTGTTATATATATATTGGTAGACCTGACCATGGTTCGGTTTGAACCATAAAACCGAAGCCATGGTAAAAAAAAAAAACTTAATCAAAACCAAATTTCAGGTTCCAAAATTGGAACCGGACCTAGTCTTTTTTTATTTTTTATTAAATTAATTACATATATAAATATACACCTATATCATATATGAAAAACAGCAATATTTAAATGTTTTATATATATTTGTAATCTTAAGAATCCTTTTTTTAAAAAATTTTCTGACTATTCAAATTTGAAATGAAAGGTGTCAAGTCATCTTTCTCGGAAA
The DNA here is from genome assembly GCA_030664755.1 of Microcos paniculata. Lineage (NCBI taxonomy): Eukaryota > Viridiplantae > Streptophyta > Magnoliopsida > Malvales > Malvaceae > Microcos > Microcos paniculata. The sequence continues at coordinate 24,943,120 of CP131461.1, forward strand.
AGAAAAGATGACCATTTGGTCATCTGATGACCAAAGGTCATCACATCAATTTTCAACTACTCAAAATCCGTTGGAATTCCTTTTTTTTTTTTGGAAAAAACCTTTGGAATTCTACCTCTCTCTCTCTCTCTCTCTATATATATATATATATATATATAAAACAAAAAAAATTAAAAAAAAAACTGAAACAGAACCTTTTTGGAACCGGAACCAAAACCAAAACCGGAGGCGAACCATCCCCATAAGGTTCCGGTTCCTCTAGAACCAAAGCCGGAACTGAATCAGGGGCACCACTATATTTAGGTAGAATTCCAACGGTTCTTTCAAAAAGAATAAGAGAATTCCAATGGCTTTTGAGTCGTTGAAAACTGATGGCTTTTCTTTTCCAAGAAATATGGCTTGTCACGTCATCTTTTCACTTTTCGTTTCAAATTTGAATAATCAATTTTTTTTTAAAGGATTCTTTTAAGATTATAAATATACAAAAAACGTTTAAATATTTCTGTTTTTCATATATGATATATGTGTATATTTATATATATAATTAATTTAATAAAAATTCTAAAAATGTGGAACCCTGGAACCCGAAATTCAGTTTTGGTTAAGGCTTTTTGACCATGGTTTCGGTTCGGTTTTACAGTTCGAACCGGACTTTGTTCAGGTCTACATGAGAGGAGCTATCATTATTTTTTTTTTTTAAAATGCAAAAGTGAATCGGGAAGAAATTGAAATTATTCCTCATAACAAGTATCAAAGCATTCAAAAAAGAAAATAAAAGTTCAGTTAATCTATCTCTCAGCTTCGTATTTGAATATGGAAATAGAAGGAAAACTCTCTTTCAGTTTTTCTACGATTTTTTGTGTTCTTAGAACCACTGATTTTGTTCTTATCAATCCAACTAACTGAACTAAACTAAATAATATATTGAGAATTTTCCTTTGCAGAAACCTGAGAATCTGGCTGGACTTTCCCCGAGTGCTGATAGTGGGAGCTCTGCAAGTGGGTCTCCTGCATCTTGTTCAAAATCTTCAGAAGTCAAAGTTACATTTAATGATACAAAAGATGGGCGGAGAAAATCAGTTAGCAGGAGAGGAGATGATCCTGCAATTATCGAGTCGTTTCCAGAAAGGACTCAAGCTGGTGATTTGTTCAGTGTAACTGTTGGAGGTCGTTGTTTGCATCCGGTAAGAACACACAACTCTTATGCGTTCATATATGTGTTCCAAGCTAGCAAGTGATGTGGTATGGAAAGAAGCTGCTGGAATTTAAGATTTAGTTTTGTAATTTTGTCTTTTTTATTGACCTTAGTTGTAGGTTTTATTTGGATTTAGGACTTCTAGATTACATACTTTGGATTTCTTAGGATTTTTTTTTCTTATTTTTCAAGTATTAGAGCATCAAGATCAAATTTAGTTTTTTGCATTTCAACTAGGATTTAGGATTTAGCTAGAATACCTTCATCGAATTCCCTCCGACGTATAAGCTTTATAAGAACTGCGATGCCAAGGTCATTTTTTCAAAACTGATAAAGTTGATAGATGGATAACACATAAATGAGGGAGCTAAAACTGAATATATAATTCGAGGTATACTTGGAAGAGACAATTGGCAGGACAACATGGTTGTTTATACTTTATGATTATCTGGCCTAGAAATTTAGAACTTTGGCATGAGCTGAGAAAGCTGCTATAGGAAAAATTGGAGATGCATTAAATGTGTTGGCTTAACGAGAAACCAGGATTTCTTGGTGGATGATTAAGTTTTGCCTATTGGAATCTTATTTTCCTGATTTGTTTTTCTTTTGGGTTTTCTACAGTTGTGCACTGAGGCTGTTGGTTTTAAGATCTGCTTTCGTCAAGTTTACTGCATTTTCTTCTACTATTTTGCGTTAGGATCACACATATGTGTCAAAGCTATGTGCATCTAACGTGAATTCAGATTTTCTTTTGAAAGTTGAGATATCATTAGTTAATCAGCTTATTTAGTCGCTTGCCATTATTGTATGTGGGTGCATTAATTATATCTTTTTGGCACAGTTTTTTGTTTCTGGTCCTTTAAGGGTTTTAAGTATACCTTTGCTTACTTAAGTTGTAATAAGTTTTCTTGCTCGTATGATCCATGAAAACGAACACTTTGTTTGCTCATGATGTGGGATTAATCAGCAAACATGTAAACAAATGTTATAGCCTGTAACTTATTGCTCAAAACATTATATTAACTGGGATTTCTGAATGCTCTTTCTAGAGTGGGACCACTATTACAGATCAAATGGATCTTCTTCAAGAGCAAATGAAAATGCTAGCAGGAGAAGTGGCATTGTCTATTAGTTCCCTGAAAAGGCTGTCAGAGAAAGTAGCTAGTAGCCCCGAAGATTCACAGCTTAAGGTGAACTACTTCTATTATACTCTGTGCCAATTTATAATTTCTAAATATGATTGGTAATAGTCAATGGCTTATAATGTCATATATGGTTAATACAGGAGCAAATACGGAAGTTGAAGGATGAAATTAGTGAAAAGAGGCATCAAATTCGTGTTTTAGAACAACGAATGATTGGATCAGTTGAGAAGACTCCACAGACATCAAATAGTGCTGAAATGTCACAGGTAAGCATGCTCAAAATGGATTGGTTGGGACAGCTATGAGAGAATCCGATTGTTACATGAATGAAATCAAGAAATAGAATTCAGCTTTAAAAGTTTGTATGGATGGTTATCCTCAAAAGTCAAAACCTTTGGTGGATGCTACTTATTGAAAAGACAAATTGGCCTAGTATCAATCTTGGTTATTTCCAATTTAATCCACAATCATGTCAGTTGGCAGAAGAAATGTTTAGTAATTATAATAGTGGTGTGTTGGTATGAATAACTTCTACTGCGAAAGTGCTTTTCTACTGTTCTATCTCACTCTTCTTTTTTTAAATAATGCTCAAGTTTTCCAGTCTTACTATATTAAGTTTCAATAAAAAATTCTATCTGTCTAATAGCAATTTCATGTTATAATGAGGATCAGAATGGAAAATAATTCGAACAGTGCTTGGACTTTTGATGACCAAAAAATAGGGAATGAAATCCTCTTTTTTTTTCCCTTAAAATTTTTTGGGGGTTTGTGCAGGCACTAGTAGGTAGAATTATCTCATTTCATTGTTGCTCATTCTTTCTGAAGGCTCGTTTTTGGCCCCTAATTTTTTCTGATTCAGTTCATTGCTCTCTAATTTAGGCTCTGTCAAAGCTCACAACACAGCTAAATGAGAAAACTTTTGAACTTGAGGTTTGTTATCATATATACTTCTGTTATTGGGGGAATGGTATTTCCATGTCAAAATGCCAAGAATATTTTACTAATTTAATTGCCTTGTTGTTGAATGTGTATTTTAAGATTAAGTCAGCGGACAATAGGATACTTCAGGAGCAACTTCAAATGAAGGTAGAATTTCTAAAGTTTCATTTTTTCCACATGCTATATTGTTTGTCTTTCTATGTTTTAATAATCTTTTACTCTCTTAATAGATATCAGAGAATGCTGAGATGCAAGAAACTATTCTTCTACTAAGGCAACAGCTGAATTCATTATCGGATAAACGCTCCAGACATCTGCAAGATGGTGAAGCTAACGAGGCTACCCCAGAAAAAACTTGTTCTAAGGATTTATTAAAGAACAACTTTGGGAAGAATGGAATTGGTTCATGTGATGAAACTTATGGTGATGATAATACACCAACTAGTGTCATGAGCATGAATCGAGTGTTTACCCAGGAAGATGCCAAAGAGTCTGACAAAGTTAACTCTTTGAATTCCCAAGTTCTTATTCAGGTTCTCCCTTCTTTCTTTGTTTATTATGGCATCTTAAGCAATACAAACTCTCTATGCTGTTTCTGTCGAGTGCTTATTGAAGGGAGGCATCATACTTCTCTGACTTCCATGAAGGGTTTTACTAATTTGTTCAACCTGCGTCATTTTAGGCTGCTGAGATAGAGAACCTGAAGCAAGAGAAGGTGAAACTAACGGAAGAGAAGGATGGGTTTGAAATTCACAGTAATAAACTGGCAGAGGAAGCTTCATATGCAAAAGAGTTGGCTGCAGCGGCTGCTGTTGAACTTCGAAACTTAGCTGAAGAAGTAACCAGACTTTCTTATGAAAATGCTAAGCTAACTGGTGAACTGGCTGCTGCAAAAGAGGCCCGCTGCAGATCCAGTTGTTGTCAGAGGATTGGACATGATTTGAGACAAAACAACGTGAGTGGTGCTTGGCCTGAGGGACGTTCCAGAAAACAAGAGGACGGGGTTCTCATTGAGGAGTTGCAGAGAGAACTTATAATGAGAAACCAAAGGGAAGCTACCCTTGAAGCAGCACTATCTGAGAGAGAGCAAATAGAGGGTGATTTGCGAAGAAGAATTAATGAAGCAAAGAGACATGAGGAAGATCTAGAGAATGAGCTTGCAAACATGTGGATGCTAGTGGCAAAGGTGAGAAAACCTGGTGTTGATGGTGAGGACATATCGGCAAATATTTCACAAACAGGAGCAAGAAATGGGCCTTTGCCATCCAATGGTCACTCATTTAAATTATTCAAAGAGGAACAAACCTGTGAAAACTTACGTGGGATGAAAACATATGAAGAGTTAAGAGCTTGCTATCAGGAAGAAAGGAGAAGATGTGAAGAACTAGAAAGGCTTGTTTCCAGAATGAAGGTATGCTAGTTCTGGATTATGTTTTGAAAAGAATGAGAACTCTAGCGTTTCTTTTCTCATACCAGTTTTGTTTTTGATGTTTCTTCAATTGTGGATTTATCTTTTCTGCCGGCTGATCCTTTAGAAAGGTTTCAGCCCCAAATGGTAGTATAAAATTGGTGTTCATATTACCTCGGGATGTGAGACTTATTCAAACCTGTGAGGAAGCTATACGGTATGTGGGTACAGTTTTATAAAAATGACCCTGGCCAAGATTAATTTGTCAAACACCAAGTTGCCTAACGAAGTGGCAATGGGTGGAGAGATCAAACTTCAATATAAGGCCACAACAAAACCCCCAAACTTAACTGTGGTAGAGACTTAATCATAAACTGAAGTGAATGGGGGGAAGCAAACAAGTTAGATATTATGTTAAGCATTCAGGCTACCTCAAACTGAATTGATATAGCATAGCATAGATAAAATAGGAAGAATGCTGGTTGCGTCTTTTAAGCTTCTTTTTTTTTCCCTTCTTTTTGATAAAGTTTTTCCTCAATTCTTCAGATGGGTTTATGAATTAAGAGTTACATTAAATTGTTGCTGCTGTAGTTCATCTGCATGAATCTGATTTTGGTCTAGAAATTAATCGTCAGCAAATGTGTGCTTCTAGATTTCATGCTATCTTCTGCTTCTTAGGACCACTTATTCATTTTCCTGAAGTTTAATATAGGTCTACCTATAAAAGCCTGTTTGTCAAGCTGAATGTTGAGCTTCAGCTTTATTTGTGTATTATATTTCATTACTAAATGTGTAGGACACTTGATGTCTATATATACACATTGTGATTGTTTGCTGTTTAGTTGCATTTAATTACAAAGTAAGTGTCTGGAGTTGGTTGTGATATAATATATTTGGTAGTTTTTAACTCCCATGCAGATCTATGAAACAAAGATTGTGTTAGAAAAGGTTAAAAAGGTAAACTGATCAACTATCTTTTCCAGGGTGAAGATATCAGTGGTTTGGAGGTTACAACTCTTGAAGAACTACAGAATTTTCATGTTGAGGCTATAACTAAGATTTGTCATGCAAAGGTTATCTCTTTACCCACCTTCTCAAGATCTCACTGTATTACAATAATATACCATCCTTCGTATGTTCCTTGGTTTACCTTCTTTTGCATAACACCTATCTGAGCTACTTCTGATAAGCAACTATACAAAGCTTAGTTGTGTGATTATTTGAGTACTGTCATTTATTTGCAATATTTAGCTGAATAATAATATTCATGAATATTTGACCCAATGAAATTTTAAATGCTTAATATTGTTGTTGCCATAAGCAATTTCCACTTGTGGAGTTGAGGATGTGGACTTTTAGCAGTATCTGTGTTGTATAGTTTGCCATTCTATGGTACTTTTTATTTTCCTAATTTTGGTTCTTTTTCTTTCGCAGTGCGCAAATTATAGTTTGTAGTGTGCAGAGTTTAACCATTCATAGAGGATCTTGCTTATGGTATTTCTGACCATTGAGGTTAGTATTGATCCATTTCTTTCCTTCATTATTTGGGCAAATGCAAATCAAGTTTGTCGACCATATAAATACTTACTGGGTGCTAACGAATGACTTCTAAGCAACAAAATACTTGAAAGCTACCACTGAAGGTAGTTGATAAAAGGATATTACTGTAACTCAGTGTGATCGAGTTTGTTATTAGTCGTCCTTCAAGACCCAGAAACTACTCAATAATTGGGTTACTCATACTGTATTAGGATTCCATAAAGTTCATCCACAAGTGCATTACAATGTTTAACCTCCTAACTTTTTACAGCAAATGTGATGGATTAACCGTTTGCTCATCTGGGCGATGTTATGCAGGTGTTAACTTATTCTGTAAATACTGGAAATATTAACCAAATCGATTCATTTTCCAAGATGGCTTCTTCCATCATCATGATTCTTTGGGTAAGTAACAACCATGGAGATGCAACTTTTCCACGTCGGAAACTCATGTAGCTAACTTGCAGCAGAAATGCCAGAAAAGATGCCAATGTTTCTCGGTATGCATGTGAAAGTTTCTACTCAACAAAATATTAGTAGTACATTTGTATTTGGGATAATACCCATTTACATTTTATATACCTCTCAGTAAGTTTCAAAAACAGAATAATTGGTAATGTACCCCTACAACCATCAATGTATGTATACTATTTGCCACATCTGATAGTATGAAGTTGTTTTGCCTTTTCCTTTTGCTGCTGCTTCTTTAATCCCTTGTATCAGAACTCCCTTTTGCGAGCCCGCTTGTTACTCTTGCCAGGAGCTTGTGTTTCAGGAAAATTTTCTTCTAAAATGCCAAAACTGGCTGCATATGGTTGTCGAAAATCTTCATTATAATCACCATCCAAACTGTTAGAGAAAATGAGGAACAGAAAGCAAAAAGAAAAGAACTCGGGTGAGAAAATGCTGCAAGTAATTATAAAGAAAAGCAAATGCTGAAGAAAGGTTCAGGACTTGGGGAGCCTATCGCAATTTGCAGGCGCCCATCCAATCTGCCGCTTCTCGTTGTCATAAATTAGCATTTTGTTCTGCAACGAGATGTCTGAGGAACAACAGGATGAATCATGAATGTGGATGACTTAGCTAAAGACGTACAGAAGAGAAGTAAAATCCTGGAATCGGGTTTCTTGTCTGTTTTTTCTCACCTCCAATTATGTTGAACTCTTCCAATCCCACTTCTGTGCCATTCAAGATTCCTAAGCATGCATTTCCTTGATCCTAGAAGGGCAGAACATGTTAGGTGTGTTACTCTACATGTGCTTATACATTAACATAGCTGGAAAATCCTGGGTTCAGATGTCACCGTGACAATAAGATAAGCTTCAGGCGGCAATTCTAGCTGAACATTCCAGGTGTTTATAAAGCTTAGGGTCAAGGTGCTGAAATATTTCTTGACATCATTAACAGATTTGTAAGGTTTTGTGCCTTTCCAGCAGACTGGGAGAGCTTGATCATGCACTGCTTTCAATGGCTTCCCATTTAACCCTCTCATGACCTGAAACATGAAATTTGGGATTAGCTCCTTAAAAAAAGCTTCGAGATTGCTCTAAACATGGGATACGCTCCGACTTTCTTACCAGATCATGTACAGCATTATAAATTCGGTAGCAGAAGTAAGTGTAGGAACTCCCACTGTCAAAAACTATTTTAAGGTCCTTTACACCGGTAGGCTTTCCATCAAGAAGGAGATCAGCTGTAGTGGACAAGAAATGTTTGCTGCAAATAAAACATTCAAGGAAGCAGAGGACAGATGTTAATAGGAAGACACAGTTTCCATAGATAGAAGCAAAGCCATAGGACTTAATAGTGCTTACGAATTGCTTGACATCGGCATCCAAACAATTCCTGAGGAAGGGACAAGATCATCTCCTAGGAACAAATAACCTCCACCTTTCCCACTTAGACAGTGGCCTATCACATTTCTTATAAGGCCAAAGCTTTGCAGCTGTGACAAGATGCTTGCTTTGCCATTGCCAAGCCCAATGACTCCAGCTGTTGTAGGGAGAGGGTAGGGACCGGGGTTTCTCAGATCATAAGCACATCTGTAGACAAAGCACAAGAAAAATATGACATTGGTACTTTGGAGGTTCACATTTCACCGAAGCTGAAGCGATTTCAATAGTCCAGGAAACTATAGTCATCAATGGACTAAAATACCCACCCAAAGGTCAAACGGGGTTGGATAAGAGAGCCATTAGTAAGCTGAAGGGAAAACATGTCACTGACCACAACACCAAGAACTGAACCATGATCCAAATACTCGACCTCAAAGTCACATTGGTCATCCGGTCTCTCACATTGAGGACTTTCAGGGAAGTGAACCGCACCACAGGAAGGATCCTCACAAAGCACAAGAATGTGTTTTTGGGGCTTGTAAAGATCATCGACAGGCTATAAGAAGACAAAGGCATAAGAAGATACAAGTAGTGACATGGCAGGAATAAACATATAGAGACAATTTTACCTTGGTGCAACCGGTGCATGGTGCATTACACTGTACCCAAGTAAGGTCACTGCCCGTATCGATATCGAACTCAAAAACCTTGGGTGGATGGCCAATGGCAAGGGACAAAGAGTAGTACCTGCAGATTGTGTCAAGGAAAGTATGGAATTCCATGATTTGCAATCATTGCATAGAAGGCCAAAAGAATAGTGCTGATGATTTAGGACAGAAACAGAATTTAAGATACTTCAGTGCAACCATACTCCCACAGGCATTGAGTTCTAATTTTACCAATAGCATTATAAAAACAATCAACAAAGAGAATCCAAACAAAGGAAGTCAAAATTCCCAGTAGAAACAAGACTCAGAAGAAAATCAAGAATCCCATTACACAAACAAAGCTACAGATGCAAGAAAAACATACTAACATACTTGAAGAAAGCTAAAGATTGAAAAGGGTAAATATAAACAAACTTAACACCTACCCGAGAGGATAAACATTCCCAGTAAGAGGGAAAAGAACAGAAGAACCAAACCCTTTAGCGGCCTTAGGATGGACTGACTTTCTGTTGTCGTGTTGCTGACTGGCAGCTGAAAAACACCCTGGAAAAGTTGCAGAAAACACTAGAAAAAACACCATCATCATCAACATCCATGGCACTGTTACTTTCTTTTTCTTCACATCCATCTCTTTTAGCTGAGCAAATCTTTTGTAATAATAGACACAAAATTGAATTCTTGGGAATCTAAGAAGCTAAAAAGGGACTTTTGTTTCGATCGAAAAGAGAAAGAGAGAGGCTTTAGAAAGAAAAGATTTACAGGAAACAGAAAAGGGGGGGAGAGAGACAGATACTTGGCCGAGTTCTCTGGGCTTTTAGTGCCTTTATATAGATACAGGTCATAGACGTGAGTTTGCAACTTCGGACAGCGTCCACGTGTTCCTTTTAATTAAAAGTAGAATATTCTCGTTTAGGACAAACAATAGTCGTGAAATAAATTCGAATCCGAAAATTTGATCGAGTTCATTGGAATCCAAACCCCGATCATATCTAATTTGATAAAAGAAAAATCAATTATTTGAACCCATCCAAATCCAAACCAGAAAATATACCTTAATCGATAAGACTTGATCCTAAGTTGAATGTGAATCCGAGATTAAGCCTGATTAAACCGAAATCAAATTTAATATAAAAAGATGATCTTATAATATTTTTTATAAAATATAAATTTTAAATTTAGTGACCATATATTTATTTAAAATAATATTTCTCATTCTTAATATAATAAATCCAAAATGAAATTATTAAAATTTATATTTAAAATTTTAAGATATCAAAATTAATTAACTTTAATTTATTAATATTACATATTTCCTTTTAAATCTAGTAAAAAGGCAACATAAATTAAATGATTTATTCATCATTTAATGATTAAAATTGATTAATTAATTATTCACAAAAGATATATAAATTGGTATATGTATTTCATAATTTTTTGATAGAATAGAATGAAATAATAAGTTAATTTTTGTTTTTTTAAAAAATCTTATATAGAGTAACAATTTTATAAACATACGAATAAATAAGGTGTAATTAATTTAATTACATGAATCATTTGTATTTAAGTATCCTCTATTTCTATATTTTAAGTTATTTAGTCATTATATTTATTGATAATTATATTAATTATTATAATATTTAGTATTAATTTGTATATATCTCAATCTCACAATCTCTTATAGTTGAAAACAAGATTTAACGAATAAAATGAAAAATAATAAATTCAATTGTGACTTGTTTTAGACCCGAACTCAAAACAATACAAACTTGAATTCAACCTAAAACAAATCCAAACTCAATCAGATTTAAACTCGAACATGACCCTATCCCAAGTTTAAGACCAAGTCCAACTTGACTCGAACCTGAATTTAACCTAAATCTGAATCCGAAAGAGTCCAAACTTAAAATAACTCGAACTTATCCATTTGTCATCTCTACAAACAAATAGATTTTTGGGATCATAAATATATTATTCATAATTTCTTATTTTATTTAAACTATTTATTTTTAAATCATTCATTCTGGATTATATTTCAAAATCGAATAAAACTCTAAACAAGTTTAATATGTCTGTTGAGAATGTTATAATTAATTAATGATATAACATTAGAGTTGGGAAAGCTTTTTTTGTTTAAGGTTCCATGCGATTTGCTTCGAATTAATCGGAGTTTAATATAACAATAAGAAATCGGAAAGTTTATATAAAATAATACTATAAACACTAAAGTTATATATAAATACTACAGCAACTAAAATCAAAGGAAATTATAATCTTTATTTTACTCTAGAATCCCTATGTTAATATATTCAGTTAGGTTCAAATAAAGGAAAAAAGAATGAAAAGATTGTAGGGACAAGATAGAATTAGAACCAGACAGCTACTTTGGTGAAAGCTTCTGATTTTGGTTTTAACCTTTTAGGTTTGGGAAGTTATAGTCGAAATTGTCTCTTAATATTTAATACGGTTTTTGAATTGGCAAGGGCAAAGTTGTAATTTTGAGAAGAATGGTTCTTCGAATCTGTTCGACTTTTGGGTAACAAAAGGAAGAAGAGCACTTGTCAGTTATGTGGGGTAAGATTCATGACAAAAGAAATCAAATGTCGGGTCCATACTCCATAGATTTGATCTCTTTTTCACGTAAATAATTTCGAATCTAATCCACTTTCACTTGTTTTCACATGATAGAAAGCGACTGAATACGTACAAAGTCATGGAGAATAAGATTAAAAAAAAAGTCTCAAAAGGAAAGTTCATAGGAAACTCTTTGTTTCCAATAACAATTACAGTGGAAATGTTAACTTCTGAAGCTAACTTTGCAGCATTACACACATCACCGAGAATTGTAAATGTCTTCTGTTAAAAATGAGAAATTGAATTTCCTCCATCTTGTTTCCAGTAATAGTTACAGGCTTACATTTACAACCTTTGTATTTGTATTTGTATATCATAAAAACTGAAGCATCACGGCAATCCTGAGCTTTTTTTTTTTACAAGAATTACTTAACAAGAAGCATGTACACTTGTGAGAGAATGAAGCTATTTCTTACTTGTTTAGTCATTTATTTAAGTTCTGCAGACAGCACAAGTTTCCCATTGCTTAATGCAAGGGATTACCACCAAATATCTTTCTCCACTTCGCATTCTGTAGAAGCCCATCCAATCCTTTTCTTCTCATTATCAAATGCCATCATTTTTTCTTTTTTGTATTGAAATGGCTGGATAGTATAGAGGATTCTTTTATCGGAAAGTGAGGTGACATCACAGATGATCAAATAGAGTGTGCAAGGGGCGACAGAATAAAAGATCGGAGCAGATCTTGAGTGATGAGTGATAATGGCAAGTGGAAGAGTTGATTGAGAAATTGGGTATATTTTATGTGTGTGAGTGTGTGTGTGAGAGAGAGAGAGAGTAGGGCTTCGAATGATTTCAAGATAGTTTGTAATTGCTTCTTCTGTCTTTGGAAATCCTTTTTTGTACTTGTGAAGGTGTTCATCAGGTAATTTCGTCAAGTTCTGTAAGTTATGCGTAATTATAGAGGAGTGATTTATTTAGTAATTAGGGTAATGTGGAGTCAATCAAGAATTGTTGACTCCTTGATGAAGGGAGTCTTTAATGCGTTTGAGAAAAGACGTAGGGAATATCATTCTCTCCTAAGAAAAGGTCAAAAAGAGCCCTCATAACTACCTCTTGGTTTGAGCCACTAAGCCAATTATCTTGCATATTCCAAGAGTGAGGCTGACTCGAGATTCTGTCATACATCTTGGGTCAACTTCGCTTACAATTATATTGATAGCCAAAAATCAGTGTCTATAGACAGCAACCAAAAAGGCCAAGTCAAATATAAGATTTCAGGCAAAGGAAACAAGTTAGAGACATAGAAGCAAAATAATTGGCCAAGCTATATGTTCTATTAAAAAAATTTACCTCCTGGGGGGCGTTTGGATCGGGGTTATCTTACATAACCCCGATAATGTGCACATTGGAATGTAATATTACTTCGTTTGATTTGTGGTAATCACATTACCGAGGTAATGTAAGATTACTGACATGTCAGCTTTTGGTGTATATTATCAGGAATCTCATAACCTCCAAATTCTTAGATAATGTGAGATTATCAGGTTATATTAAAAATTCTTCCTACTTTACCCTTAGTATTTTACCCTTTTAGACCCTAATAACCTTATGTAATTGATAAATTACAATGTTTTTTTAAGCATAATTTATTTTGATTAAGAAACATAATTAAACTTAGCTTATATAATTATTAAATTAATAATTATATGTTAGTTCAATTAAACTAAAAGCATAATTTCTTTTTTGTTAAAAGCATAATTAAACTTAACTTATATAATCATTAAATTAATTATGTAATATTTTACTAAGTTTATTACTTAAATAATTTTTATGTTAGTCATGTTTAATTATCAAACTTAACAAAATTACAATAATTGTACAAAATATTAAACAAATAAGAAATAAACTTAAGTGTTGTAAACATGGGCATTACAGTAAATTACCCATTTTAACAGAAAATATCCCTCTAACCAAACAAGTTAATCTTATACTCCGGGAATCTCAACCAAACAGAAATTATACATATTCAGGGAATATGTTATGTTATAACCTGATAATCACATAACTCTGATAATTTAAGATGTCTTGAACCAAACGCCTCCTTATAATATTTCGACTGCTATTCGACAATTGCCCTTGAAAATTCTTTAGCAAATGTTTCCTTTTACTTGGAGAAGGATGAGCCTGTTATATTAATGCATATTCTATAATTGCTTGTACTTAATTCAATCTTGCTTCCTACTGTTTTATTACCTCCACAAAATTATACATTGTTTTACTTCTTTTGCAAAAAATAGTTAACGGTTTCCAGAGGTACTTACAGTGGCATGCAATGAGATAGGCTTCAGCTGGCAATTGTAGCTGAACGTTACTTTTGCCAGTAAAGCTCAACGATAATGTCTTGAAACAACTCCTAACATCTTCACAGCTTTACTAGGTTCTGTGTCTTTCCAGCAAACTCTGAAACCATCCTTTTCCACATCTTGTAGTTGAGTTCTTAGATCCTTCTTTATCTGAAAAATGATGTGAACAATCGGTAACATGTTTTCATCCATGAGATCTTGTTCACTGATGTAGATTTCTATCTTACCCGATTAAGTACAGTCTTGTAAACTTCAAAACTAAAGTAAGTGTAGGTGCTTCTAGAGTTGATTGTCACAAGATCCTTACTAGTAGCGTACTCACCATAAAAAAAAGTCTGCTAGACTAGCACAATAATGTGTACAGAAATAAAATCAACAAGAAAGAAAAAACATCTTAAGAGGTAACATGTAATTCATAAAGAATAAAAGGAAAAAAAAAAAGACATCAAGATAGCGCTTACTTAAAGAAATTGTGCAACATTGGTGTCTAAGTCAATTCTTTTTACTAAAAAGACCACCCCCAATGAACATATACCCTCCCTTTGTCCTTTGAAACAATGACCTAGCATATTTCGAGTTGTACGGCTACCACTCAATATCCATCTAAAACCCAAACATGGTTTAAAATGGACACGATCGGCCATAGCAATGATGTCTGAAGCCATAAAAAAAGGGACTGAAGATTTATCAACACAACTGAATCGAGAGTAACATTGGTCACTGGGCTTCACACATTCATCTGGTGCTACAAATTTAGGGCCAATTGTAGCACATATAAGATCCATGGAAAACAGAAAATGGCTATATATCTTTAACAGGCTTGTAAAGCCTGTCACTGGTATGCTAAATGAGGATAAAAACATCATAAAAACATATTAAAGTGCTTCTTTTTCATTTTTACAAAACTATCTATAATGCTAATGATAAGATTGGAACAAAAAATTTACCATAGCGCAAACAATAGAAAAATTTCTATTTTAACATTGAACATAAGTGAAGCTACTGCCAGCGTCAATTTTAAGCTTATAAAGCTTAGCCTTATCTCTTTCGCTTATTAGAAACTCCCCATAATAGTACCTTACAGTTCGCAGGAGTAGGAACTTCACAAGTTTCAATAATTATACTCCAAAAATATAGATCTAAAGAGAGGAGAAAATAAGAGTTAATGCAAAGCCAAATTATGATGATCAACAATAAAATTGCAAAAGAAGTAGAAACTGAAGAAATTTATTGTAACTAAATCAAGGGCCCAGAAAGGAGTAATTTGGGAAGAAGGAAAAGAAAATCCTCAAGAAATGTTACTATCAACTTATAATGGGGAATGACACCAAGAACTAAAATCTTGGAAGGACACAACGGTTTAAGGCTTTGCTTGGTAGAAAGATAGAAAATATGAAAGAAAGAAAATAGGAGGAGAAAAGTAGGAAGATAGAAAATAATATTTATTTTTCTCTAGTATGTTTGGTAGAAAAAATGAAAAAAAAGAATAACAAAATTATTTTTCTTTCCTCTCATTGGTTGATAGAAGAGAAAAATGAGAAGAAAGAAAATCAATCTAATACACTTTTACCATTATACCCCTTATTTAGTATGCAAGTGAGTAATAGTGTTATATGTTAAAATAGTTTTGATAATAAATGATATATAACTACTTTTACCTTAATTAATTAGACTCACCTTATTTTTTCTCCACTTTTCTTTCCAATTTAGAGAGATTTTGACATTGAAGCATGAAAGAAAACATCAATCTTTTCAATTTTCTTTCTTCTCAAATTTCTCTCCAACCAACTACTTCAAAATTTATTCTCTTCACTTTTCTCTCATAACTTTTCCATCTCTTCACTTTTCTTTTCTACCAAGCAAGGCCTTAGAGGAAATCATCTAAAGCATTAAAATCTTCCCAGAGAAAGAAAACAACCCCTTAAATTTACCAAAAAAAGAACATCAACTCAAATTTGTAGAATTTAAATGATATATATTTAGATAATTCTACAACAAAGTTCAAGGAAGTTCCATAACAACAAAAAGAGAACAAATTTGAAATAATTGGCAAAACGTTAAACTAATTACCAAATGATCAAATTCATAAAAAGGTAACATATATAGAAACTAATTAACTATCAAACAAAAGAAATAATTAAACTCAAAGAAAAGCCATGAAACTTAGATAAAACAAGAAGCTATGCATTATAGAAATCAACAGTTGGAAAAAGGAATAAGAAAAGAAACTAACGAAAAAATAAGAAAGGCCATACCCACTTATGGACTACAGTAACGAACATCATCAACATCCGTTGCAGAGAAAACATGAAAGTTGAACACAAGATCATCAATGTAGTCTTCTTCCTTTCTTTTTCTAGTCTGCCATCTCTACCTTTGATGCTTAAGAAGAAATCTATTCCAAAAATTCAAAAGAATAGATTTTTTGGAATCAGAAGCCAAAAGGGTACTTCTTTTTTCGGTGAAAAAGGAAAGAGAAGAAATAAGAAAAAGCTTCTGAGAACTTCGTTGGTCAGTTTAGTTGTGAAGGTGACTTCTTGGCTGAGATTGACTTCTATTACTATATTAATAGGCGTCCAAGCTTTTCAACTTCCAAGTTATTTTTCTTTTTTTCCCCTTTTTTCCTTTAAAACAAATTTTGATGGTTTTTTTTTAGTTTAGAAACAAAATGACTTAGTGAGAGGTTTCCTTTTCAATTTATCAAGTCATTTTGCATTTATCTTCCTTTAGCTCTCTCAAGGGGTGTTTTTTCTTTAAATATTCTCATTTTTAGTTATTAAAACAGAAGAATCATGGTGAAATATCAATATTCTTTTGTATGAATATCAGAGAATCATGGTAATGGGCTACTCTCTACTTTATAATTAAACAAAAAACCATGCTCCTATTGTTACAAGAATGAAGCCATTTTCTGCTTTATTAGAGACTTGGAATCGCTCTTTTTTTTTTGATTACTTTCTTTAGAAACTGAGAGGTTATTCTTTTTTTGTCTCAATACAAATGCGTTGCAAAGAAGTACTGCCCTACTTCAAAATTTCTAGAATTCTTCCAAAACTAGATGCACTCAATCAGACATCAATGCAATTTTCTAATACTTTGTTGGAGAACCTGTTCCACCCCGACCGTCTTGAACCTGCATCTCCAGTTTTGATATGAGAGGTTAACCTTGTATCACTTTCAGTCAGACTAGATACAAAATTAGGATCTTCTATGTATAAGACCTTGATTTTAGTTTGGTGTAATCAATTTAGTGTTCATTTTATTAATGAATGCCACACGGCAAAACTTAGCTATGTATCATTGTCCATGTGGCCAAATTTTGTTACATATGTAATATATATATATATATATATATATACACACACACACACACACATGAGTAAAAATTTGATAAGGACTACCTGTAAAAGAGGAGTTTTACATCCAATAATAACATGCCACATTAGATTTTTTTAATTTTTACAAAACCTTACAGTATACTACAGCACATACAATTATTTAAATAAAACATTTTTTATTTTTTTTACAAACTCAAAAAATTTCTACAATTACTAAAACCCTACACCAATAATATATACCATAAATTTTAGGACTTACCCTACAAATCTTTTTTTTAACTTAAGGCTAAACTTTGACCAAATTTAAGCTTATTTGTGAAATTATTGTATGCATCAAGATCTATTTTAAAATTTTGTGAAAACTTTAAAAAATCTGAGGTAGTGCGTTATTATTGGAGGGTGTAAAACCTCTTTTTTATAGGCAATCCTTATCAAACATTATATATATATATATATGTATATATATATATTTGTACTTCTCTTCCTTGTGTTTCTTCATTACTCTTTTTCTTCCCCTTCTTATCTAAAAATTTATAGCTTAAATCAGGCTTTCATGTGTCAGCCATGAATCCTATATCAAAGGCATCAGTGTGCCTGATCCTGTAGACCTTGGCTTTGCTCTTTTACCTCATTCAAAATGTTGATGGCGACCTTCTTCAACGACACCCTCGTAATAGATTAAAGTGGTACGAACGATAAACTGAACATAATAATAATAATAATAATAATAATAATAATAATAATAATAATAATAATAATAATAATTGCAAAATACAAGTGTTTGAATAATGTCTAAGTAGATTACAGACCATAAACATAAGTCACATTACAAAATCAAGATAATATTAATTATCTATATGATCTATTAATAGATTCTAGATGATATTTAATCTTCCAAACTACCCAAAAATTAGGAAGGGCATCAATATGCAACATGCAGAATACATAAGAATATTGGGAGTAGTGAAGCTAGTTGGAACTTCTTGAAAATCTATGTGTTCTTCGATCACAGGCGACAGTAGCCATGTAATTATTAGCACAACCGCTGGGAAAACAAGTGCCACCATAATGACTGCAGCAACACCATAGAAGCAGCCTAGACGAAGTTGGTCGAGCTCATCATTACGCAGCCTATGCTTGACAACATCAATTTTTAAAAGGGCAGAGTGAAATGTGTATAAACCAACGCAAAATACTGTAAGCAACAAGTAATAATGAATCCAGGTTTTACTGCTTCCATGTTCAGATTTCAAGCCTTGTTTGGTTTCAGAGTTTGATGAATGTCGTCGTTGACCCTTGTACGTGTCAGAAACTCGCTTAAATATAGGCAATAGCCACCGAGTTATTGTTAGAACAATCACTCCCAAAGTAGATGCAAAAATGCTGACGATGATAAAACTAGCCAAGGTGCTATATTCTACTTCATAATAATTAAGGTAATCTTTGTTTATAATTATAGGCGTAATTGACAGGATCAAAATTGCAGACAAACCAAGGAAAAGTGCAAAGACAAAAATCTCTGAAGCTAACTTTAATAATGTAGAGAGGGGGATCAAAATTTGATGAAGAATCTCTTCTCAGTACTCTGCTTTCTTCAGAATCATGATCAACCTGAAACCCCAAAAGAAAAAAAATTCAGTTTATTGAGCTGCATAAACAAGTTCAAGCCTTTGAATTTGATTTCATTAGACAATAGAAAAGCCAAGGGCTACATAAATAAGCTAACTCTCTAATCTAAGCCAAATTTACGTTGTGTTTTTCTCGACCGATTTATAAAGAGCTCACTAGATTAATATTTTATCTAGAAAATTACTTATAATGGGCAAAAACAGTAAGCTAAATATCAAATAAGTTAAGTTATTATAATCTCTAAAACCCTATCACAATAAAATCTTAAAATTTAGGGTAATTTTAGGATTTACTGTTGAAGCCTGCTGGAACCATGGTTGAGCAGTAGCAAGGTTTCTTATTTCTGTCAAGTTTATTCTGCTGTAATTTAATGAACTTTTTGGAAGACTTGAAGATGCTGTGCATGAACCATGAAGACATGAAGATTTTGGAGGGAATTGGTCAACTTGCTAAATGTTTTTGGAGCCAATTCTTATAGTTTAAAAGCTTATTTTAGTTATGTGATTGTGTTCAGTACTTTGGACATGCTTAGAGTAAGGTTAGCTTGCCAACTGTTACCTAACTCCACTTTGTAATGTTTTGATGATAAGATTGATGTTCCTTTAATCTTTTAAACAAGCAATGACTGTACATATTCTGAAATGCAATACAATGAAACTGATTTTTAGCCTTTCACAACTTCAATTTATAATCTCTCAATTTGCTTAGTTTTTTTTGCAATTTGTTTATGGTTTTTGCAGAAACTAAGTTCTATTCTATACTTTTGCTTGTTACCAAGCCAATAAATGGTATTAAGAGCTTTCATTGGTCTTTAAAAGGCCTATCACCGAGAAAGAAAACCAAAGAGTTTGTGAGGCACAAAATCCTTTCATAAACGCTAAACCTTACCTGTTAAAGCACAAAAATGTCGTCTTTTAGTGGTGTAGTTCCTTTACCACCAACTTTCACCAGTGAGAACTACCATATATGGTCTGTGAAGATGAAGGCACATTTACAAGCTCATGACCTTTGAGAGGTTGTTGAGACACGAAGAGAACCTGCGCCTCTCAGAGCTAATCCAACGTTAGCTCAGATAAAACAACATGCTGATGAAGTGGCAAAAAGGTTCAAAGCCATGACCATTCTTCAAAATGGTGTCTCATATGTCATCTTCACAAGAATTATGACTTTTTGTGAAACCCCAAAAGTAGCCTGGGAATTACTCAAGGAAGAGTTCCAAGGTTTAGAAAAAATAATAAAACAACAGCTTATCAATCTTAAAAGGGAGTTTGAGAATCTAAGGATGAAAGATGATGAATCAGTGAAGTAATACTCAGATAGGGTCAATGAGGTTGTAAACAAAATCAAGCTTCTTGGTGATACAGCTTATTCTAAAAAAAGAGTTGTTGAGAAAATTGTGAACAATCTTCCAGAAAAACATGATCTAACAATCTCATCGATTGAGAACTCAAAAGATATAATTGAGATCTCACTACTTGAACTCACTAATGCCTTGTATACCGTTGAATAGAGAAGAGCAAGTAAACAACAACAAGCTATTGAAGGTGCTTTACTGGCCAAAAGCAATCAAAAGAATTAGTTTAGGGGCTGAAACAGGAAAGTTCAAGGTGAAAAAAAGGACAAAAAAAAAAAAGAAAAGTGGTGAGACAAGTAAGGTTGGAGACAGAAGGAAGTATCTTCCCACTACAAAAAGACAACACATACCGAAGAGTTTTGCTGGTGAAGACTTGATGCTCATTGCAGTGCTTGCAATTAGAATGGACATGTTGAAAGGGTTTGCAAGAACAGAAATCAATCATAGCAATAGCAAAATACCTAAAATACACAAGCATAGGTAGCTGAGAACAACTAGCATTAAGATGAATAGCTCTTTGTAGCTACATACTATGCAATTTCCAGTGTCAACAAGCATGACTGGCTCATTGACAGTGGCTTAACACACCTCATGACTCCAGATGAAGGTGTGATCAAGTTCTTTGACAAGTTACACTATTCCGAAGTCAAGATTGGTAATGGTTGGTTTCTTGATGCACTTGGCAAAAGTGATGTAGCTATCCAAACTACTTCAGATACCAAATTTATCTCTCATGTGCTGCTAATACCTGATGTTACTTAGAATCTTCTTAGTGTTGGACAACTACTTGAAATAGATTATACTTTGGTTTTCAAAGATAAGAAATGCACCATTTATGATCCTACTTATATATTACTTTTAATGTTGCCTATGGTGGATAGAGGGTTCTATTTAAGTCCTAAAACTGAATTTGCATATGTTCATGATGATGATGGTTCAGTTGTATGGCATAAAAGGCTTGGTCATGTAAATTTTCAGTCTTTGGATCACTTATAGAAAAATGATATGGTTAGAACGTTACTTGTTATTGACACAAAGCAGAAAGCTTGTGAAATGTGTTAGCTTGGCAAGCAAAGGAGATTGCCTTTTCCCTCTGGCAAGCCTGGAGAGCTTCTAAAATACTCTAGCTTGTGCACTCTGATGTATGTGGTCCTTAAAGAACTCCTATCACTTAATGGTAATAGATAGTTTATTTTGTTTATTGATGACTTGTCTAGAATGACACTGGGTTTATTTTATGAAGCAAAAATTAGAAGTAGCAGCAATCTTTTGGAAGTTTAAGGCTTTGGTTGAGACTAAAGCAAAATGAAGGCTATCAAAACAGACAATGGGACTAAGTATATTTCAAGCCAGTTTGAAAAGTTTTGCATTAATGTAGGCATCGAGCAGTAGTTAATTGTTGCTTATACTCTTTAACAGAATGGAGTCTGTAAGAGGAAAAATAAGACTGTGATAAAGATGGCTAGATGCTTATTGTTTGAAAAGAACATGCCAAAAAAGTTCTGGCCCGAGGTTGTTAACACAGCAGTTTACTTGTTGAATAGGATGGTCAAGAAGGCTGTCAAAAGTAAAACACCATATAAAGTCTGGTTTGATGCAAAAACCAGCTATGAATCACATCAAACTATTTGGTTGTATTTGCTACTTATTGATCCCAAGTGTTAAGGGAGACAAGTTGGATAGAAAAAGTGAACCATGAGTGCTAATTAGCTACAACACTATTTCTAAGGGATATTGTCATGCCCTGGACCCACTCGGCTCGGCCACGTGACACCTCAACGTACGTGCTGGCCATTCACATAACCTGAAGCATCACCAGGCATAAATTGAATATCTTCGCCGTAAAACATTTAACTAAAACTTAAATTAGAAAACATTTATAATAATTGAAAATCATTTAGTAAAATAATTTAATTAAATTTGAGTACCAGTGGATTAGCTTGAAGGGTTAACTAAGTAGCAGAAACTACTAACTCTTAATCCACCGACTTTTCCTAATGAGCCTCCAAACATCTAACCTGCAAAAACATTAAAGGGATGTGGGGTGAGTACACCTCGGTGTACTCAGTGAGTAGCCTTGGTTCAATGCAAAGTCAAATAGGGTTTGAAGAACCAGGTAATTCCAAAACAATTAGAAAACAGTTAGATTTATCTTTTGAAAACCTTTATAAAGCCTTTCCCCAAAACCTTTTTATTTAAAACAACAACAACAACAACAACAACAACAACAACAACAACAACAATAATAACAACAACATACTATGGGTTGGCTACGAAAATACAACGAGGCTCGACCTGTGCATTGGTCATGGATCTAGTATCTTCGAGGGCTATCCTTTTCATTTCTTTTCTTTTCTTTTAAAACCTTTCTTATAAAAATATATATATATATATATATAGACACACATATCTAGCCCGTTTTCTCGATGGTGCCATTCACTGTGTATGGATCACAACTACAACAACCCTATGTAGTGTCTTTACACACATCTCGCTACTCCATTGTTTCCACTCATCGTGCCCTTCTGAAGATGGTCCATGGCTACTTAGTTGGATGCATGCTCCGCTCGGTCCATACACTCTTATTGGAGCAACGAGAACCACATAATAACTTATCTCATCATACTGCCCCTTTGGGTATTTATCATAAATATAAATATATATAACATACATACATTTTTATAAATCAAATTTATTTTAAAATAACCCGCCCAAGTGGCATGCAATAATGTGTGTGCTGGTGTGAATGAATACTCAAATCCTAAAACATATAATTAAAACATTTTATAAAACAATAAAAGCTTTTAGCCCTAAATTGCTAAACACTGAAACAAAGCTACTCATAGTGTTGGGAGGTTTGTATACTCCTAGATATCCCATGAAGATCAAACTCTGAAGTGTCGCTACACTAGATCGTCCAGAACACTACTTACACAGAAGTACGCATTAACATTCATAACTAAATCATGAATGCACCTATGAGGCTCTACTATGCTAAAAACTAAGGTTTGGAAGTGGTCTAGGGGTTAGAAAAATGTACGGGGAGGTTTCACATTAAAATCAGACACTTAGGAGAAATTATAAAAATGCCCCTAAAGGGGCCGACTGACTCCCATGCAGGACTAACCAAGTCCCATACGGGACTCGATTGGGATGGCCAGATTGGCCATCTGCGCTCACTTCTGTGTGGGAGACGAAACAACAAGCTTGTTTCAGTTTTTTCCTCGATTTTCGAGTTTGTCTCTCCTTGGATTGTTTTGCAAATTTAGACATACAATCCCCACAATGTCTACAACAACTTCACTGAAAGAAAAATGGAAATCATCTACTCAAATTTCCTTAAATTCAAATCTAAGATTAAATTTAACTAAAAAACTAAACCTAACTTTGAGCCGTGATTTCTCCTAAACCAATGCATGGATTTACATGCTACACTAGGCAAAATGAAGAGTGAAGTGAGTAGTACAACATACTAGAAACACACCTTGATCCGTAGGTTGGATTGTCCGAATCAACCAAAAATCCAAAATGCCTCATTGAAAGAAAAAGAAAGAAGAGAGGAAGATGGGAAGAAGAGAATGAGGGGGAGAGCTTGGCCTCCCCTTTATATAGGCACCAGGCTTACTCGGGTCCTGCACCGAACTTTCTCCCTATTACTCCTCCAACGCTTCGATTTTCAAGCCTTAGCTTTATTCTCTGACCTTTTACACCAGTGGGCTCCATAACTATTAATTATGAACTTAGAGAAGTCTAATTGGTGTTTTGTTGTTTTCCATGCATTTGGGTTACCTCATCTTCTAACTCCGTCTTATCCTAACTTTAACATCTCTTCTCAATCTGACATATCCGAACGGACGTATTGTTCGTACTAATACGTTGTCTTCCACTATTTCGATTGGTACAGAAAAGTTCAATTAGGTCCGAGTGTGTCAATTATAGGGTCTATAATCCTATCTCTAATAAGATTTTTATCAGCAGAGATGTGGTGTTTGAAGAATGTGTAGAATGAAACTAGGAAAAACATGAAGTTTAGTTCCAAAAGTCAGCTCAATTTGAGCTAAAACAGTCTGGTAATGACTTTGAAGTTGACAATGTTGATGATATGCCTATTAGAGGCACCAGATCACTCATTGATATTTATCAATCCTACCATGTTGCTTTGTTGGAACCTACAAACTTCAATGAGGCAGTAAAGGTTTCAGGTTAGAGAGAAGCAATGGAGGAGGAGATACACATGATCGAAAGAATGAAACTTGGCAGTTAGTGGACAAGCCAAGTGATGGTAAAGTGATTGGTGTGAAATGGGTGTTTAGAACCAAATTGAATCCTAACCGTTCTATAAATAAACTTAAAGCCAGACTTGTAGTGAAAGGCTATGCTCAACAACAAGGAGTGAAATTTTCTGATACATTTGCTCCTATGGCCAGACATGACACGATTAGGTTAATTGTTGCTTTAGCTACTAAACTTGGTTGGAAAATTTTCATCTTGATGTCAAATCTACTTTTCTGAATGACTTGCTTGAAGAGGACATCTATGTCGAGCAGTCTGAAGGTTTTGAAAGTGCAACTAGCAAAGACAAGGTGTTTAAGCTTCACAAAGCACTTTATAGCTTGAAACAGGCACCAAGGGCCGGGTGCAACAGAATTGGTACTTATTTGCAGCAACAAGGTTTCAAAAAGAGAGAAAGTGAAACTACCTTATATGTAAAAAAACGTTGATGATGAGGTTAAGCTCATTGTGTCTTTACATGTTGATGATTTGCTTGTAACTGGTGGCAATGAGCACACTGTGAAGCAGTTTAAGGTCTGTATGCAGAAGGAGTTTGAAATGTCTGATCTAGGTGAGATGAAGTATTTTCTTGGGATGCAAATTACTCAATTTGACTCTGGTATCTTCAATTCACAAAGAAAGTATGCTTTGGAAATGTTGAAGAAGTTCAACATGGAGAGATGCAAACCAGTTTCCACTCCACTGGTTGTTAATGAAAAGTTACGCAAAAATGATAATGATGCTTCTGTTGATGCATCTCTATACAGAAACTTGATTGGGAGTCTGCTATACTTATTTGCTACTAGGCCTACTCTCATGTATTCAACTAGCTTGCTCTCTAGATTTATGCAAAACCCCTATCAGAAACTCGCTTGTAAGCATCAGAAACTCGCTTGAATACAGGCAACAGCAACGAAGTTATTATTAGAACAATCACTCCCAAGGTAGATGCAAAAATGTTGACGATCATAAAACTAGCCAAGGCGCTAGCTTCTACTTTATAATAATTAAGGTTATCTTTGTTTATAGGCGCAGTTGAGATAATCCCAAGCGCAAACAAACCAAGGAAAAGTGCAGGGACCAAAAATAATCCCAAGTTATTTTTTTCTTTTTTTTCCCTCTTTTTCCCTTTTAAGCAAATTTTGATGCTTAATAGAGACAAGATACTTTGTGAGTGGTTTCCTTTTCAAATTATCAAGTCATTGTGTATTTATCTTCCTTTTGCTCTCTCAACGCTATTTATTCTTCAAATATTCTCATTTTTAGTTATTAAAACGGAAGAACCATTGGGAAATAACGATATTGTTTTGTATGAATATCAGAGAATCATGGTAATGGACTACTCTCTGCTTTATAATAATTAAATAAAAAAACCATGCTCCCATTGTTACAAGAATGAAGCCATTTTCTGCTTTATTAAACTCGATGACTTTTTTTTTTTTTGCAATTTAGTTTTGCATAGAAGCAAGTTTCTTATTGCATAATACAAAGAGAGAAAGTTTGCAATCAAGTAGGCTTGCGAGCGCAATTAGCAGAAGCCCATCCAATCCTCTGGTTCTCATTATCATATATCACCAGTTTGTCTTGCAATGAAATGTCTGGCCACCAACCAAGAAGTCAAAAGTTAGATTCCAAAATTAGAAACAAGATAATTGATCCACCTATATATTCCAAAATACAACTCTTACCTCCAATTACATTGCTGTTTCCTAGTCCTGCTTCCGTGCCACTCAAAATTCCAAGGCAAACGTTCCCTCGTTCCTGAGAAGGATCAGCTTGTTATATTGGTTTAATTCTTTGAAGAACATTGATTGATTATAAATGGTTTCCGGAGATTCTTACAGTGACAATGAGATAGGCTTGAGGTGGCAATTGTAGCTGAATGTTACTTGTGCCTCCAAAGCTCAGTGCAACGGTGTTGAAGTAGTTCTTTACATCTTGCACAGATTTGAAGGGTTTTGCGCCTTTCCAGCAGATTGGTAGAGCAGTATCTTTCACATCTTGTAGTGGCTTTCCAGTTAGATCTTTCTTTATCTGATAAAATTATGTGAGCAATCAGATCCGGTAATGTGTTTGGATTCACAGGGTCTTAAGCCTTGATGTTTGTTTACATCTTACCAGATTAAGTAAAGTCTGGTAAACTTGAGAACTGAGGTAAGTGTAGGTGGCACCAGAGTCAAATATAACATTGAGGCCCTTTACACCAGTAGGATTTCCACCAAAAGCAAGTTCCGCTGGACCAGTAGCATAATGCTTACTGAAACGAAATCAACAGGAAAGATAAACATCTTTCTGGAATAAACTTGCAACATAGAGCGGTAAATAGAAAATATTGATTGTGCTTACTCAAAGGAATTTGGCAACATTGGAGTCCAAGTCATTCCTGATTTAGGGATAAAATCAGCTCCAAGGACTAAAAACCCCCCGCCCCGTCCACTGAAACAATGACCTACCACATCTCTTGTTACACCCAAGCTACTCAATTGTGATGTTATGCTTGCTTTACTTTTGCCAAGTCCAAGGACTCCGGCAGTGGTGGGAGGAGGGATTGGACCGCGATTTTGCAGACGATGTCCACACCTGCAGATGAGGAAAAACATAATACTACTAGTTATGATGGAAGTGAATGTATTGTATGAACATAATATAAAAAATATACAGACTATAACGTTTTACTTTCAAAACTATACATTTCAATTCACTCAAAAATCTGACAAATTGAGATGGAGAGATGGAAATACCCACCCAAAGGCCGAAAGGGGAGAAGGAAGGGAGCCATTGACAAGGCGCAGGGGAATGTTGTCGGTGACCATGACACCAAGAACTGAACCGTGGTCAGCATATTCGACTTGAAAGCCACATTTGTCATTTGGGTTCTTGCATTGATTTCCTTTTGGAGCGTTAAGTGCGGTACATATCGGATCCTTGCAAGCCAGAAAATTGTTCTTCGCAGGCTTGTAAAGCCGGTCACGAGCCTGCAAAGATGAAGGTAAAGGCATAATAAGAACATTGCAGTCCATTTTTTTTCTTACAAATTAGTTATATAATGCTAATGATAAGATTAGTGTAAGAAATTCACCAAAGTGCAACCATTACAAGGAGCATCGCATTGGACCCAAGTGAGGTCACTGCCAGTGTCAATATCAAGCTGAAAAGGCTTAGGTGGGTTGCCTACCCCAAGTGTCACGGAATAATATCTGCAATTCACAATCACAGAAATTGGAATTCCATGGACAATTTCAGCAATTATACTCTAATATATATAGAGAGAGATATAAAATAGTGCAGAACGATATTGACGAATTATCAAATTTTAATGCCACAAGTTGCAGAGGAAGAGTAATTAAGACCCAAGAACTTGTTTCAGAATTAAACTTCTGACAGATATAAACCCAATGAACCATGAGCAGAAGATAAAATCAAAATTTGAGAATGTAACAAGTTCAAGAAAATTACGTAACTAGAAAAGGGGAAAAAATCAATTCAAAAGGCAAAGCCAGAATTGAATATTTGTATCAGATGATCCCTAAAGAAAAAAAACAAACAAACAGAGCTCAGGAAAAGCCATGATGAAACTTAGAAAAGACAAGAAATCAAACTAAATGAACGTTTCAAAACTGAAAAGAACAAAAAACACTTGACATTAAATAATAGAAAAACAAGAGAAAAAGCAGTACCCAACAGGATAGACATTGCCAGAAACAGTGAGAAAAACAGAGGAGCCAACACCCTTAGCAGCCATCTGATATATAGTAGTTCGGTTCCAAGGTGGCTGAACTTGGCCGACTGCCGCAAAACAGCCATGGAACCGCATAGAGAGAACCTGAAAGAAGAACATCGTGATCATCAATGACACCCTTCTTCCACTCATTTTTTGGTCAGCCATCTCTACTTTGGATCAAAAACCCAAAAACATAAAAATCTAATATAAAAGAAAATTCAAAAGGAAGGAATTTTGAGAATTAGAGGCCAAAAGGGTACTCAAAAACCATTTCTTTTTCAATGAAAAAGAAGAATAAAAGCCTCTGACTCTTTCTCTCTCAGAACTGCGTGAGGAAGGTGTGAAGGTGACTTCTTGGCTAAAACCAGGCTCCCTCTTGCTATATTTATAGGCGCGCGCCTTTTTCAACCTTTTTCTTTATTTTTCCCTTTAAATTAAATAAAATTTGAAGTTTATTTTAGTTTAAGACATTGGAGAAGAAAATAAGACAGGTTTTTTTTTTTTTGAGGTAAAAATGAGACAAGTTTTGGATAGTTGGGTTTTGGAATATTTTTGTGGGAGTTGGTAGTTTCAGTTTAACTGGTGATTGGTGCGCGTTGTTGGACGCGTAAAATTTATCAGATTCCCAAAATAATTACGTCCCAAAAGATTGTCCATTTACTGTTTACACAAATTTTAAGGATGTTAGTATTTTATTATATTTCGACCAAATCAAACGTGTGATTCTTGTTTGTGACATTCTCTTTTTTAAGTTTTTGAGAGCTATCAAATATTTGCAGTACATTTTGGCGCCGAATGATTTTAGTTCCAATTTGCGAAGTTAAAATATTTTTTTATGTTTAGCCGTCCTTTTATCGTCTAAAAAATTGCTTTCTTATTATTCTTTTACTTTTTTTAGAACTTTGTGCAATGATAATAAATTATAGTACAAGAAAAAAAAGTAAGGGTAAACTTGGAAATCTAAATTCGTTAAATATTCTGTTTTAAATAAGGGATAAATAAATTAATTTTTTTTTAAAAAAAGATAGACAAATAAAAATGGAGAGAGAGAGTAATAATAATCGAAGGTCAAATTTGTCATTGGGATGTTTATGGAATTGGGTTTAGGTAGGGGTTAAATTGGTATTTTGATAATATTTGGTTTTCATTGTAAGAAAATGAAGAAGAAAGATGATAGGAGAAATTATTACTTCTTCCGTCCCCTTTTGTTTGTTTCTTATCCAAAACAAACAATAAAACTTTTGAATTTTCAAACTTATTCTTAATTTTTTTCTTATCATATCTTATATAAAATTCAAGAACTCACAACGTTAAGGATAAAAATGAAAGTCTATTATTTTTTCACTCATTTTCTTAAAGTTTATGCAAAAGTGAAGTGGACAAATAATTAGAGACGAAAGATGTACATAGTTTCGATCAGTCACAATAATGATTTCAACCAATAAGATTGTATTAAGTCAAAGATTCTCCTAAACTTATTAAAATCCTATTCTAATAACGTTTAAATTTTAAGACTTAATAATTCATGTTGGATTGCGTTAGGTTGAGTGTAAAAAGTTTAATGTCCTTTAAATAAGGTTTTGGATTCGAATCTTGTAAATGGAGAAAATAAGATTGAGAGCGTTTCCCCCTTTTAGGGTCTGCAGTGTCTCGAACATGAGTTTGTAAACGGTTAAATAGATACGAGGATATCTATGATTATTCCAAAAAACTTTAAGACTTATCTATATAAAAAAATTTTTAAGACTATCTATATTTTTAAAAATTTGGGGCTAAGCATTTTTTTACTAAAATTTAGGAGATATTTTTGAGTTACACAATTTTTGTGGTTGCGATCATTCCTAGATAGTAGGTTAGTCCTATCTAATAATTTCTCTGATAATAGAATTATGTACATAAGATTTTTTTTTTGAATCCATATCACTTAAAATTATTCTTCTTATAGTATTACTATTATCCAATCATAATAAAGAATTTTATGGAGTCGTCATGAACCCCACACTTACAATTATTGAATCTCTATATAATTCTTTATTATAATTAGATAATTTTAATATTACTGTTGTATTTAGGGAATATATAATTGTAAGTGACATACTCATTATTTTATGCGGTTCGACAAAGAGGTTAAAAAGGAAAATTTCTCCTACGGTTTAGGTCATTAGTCTTTACCTTAGCGATTAAGGAGCTTGGGTTAGAGTTCGATAGTTTACTTGGTAGTAGACTGCATCTCATCGGATTTTGAGGTATCACTACTAGAAAAACGGTCCATAGAAACGGAAATAGGGACGAAATTTAATGAGAAATCCGTCCCTAAAAGCATTTCCAACGGTTTTAGGGACGGATTTTTTTCGGTCCCTATACATGCGTCCCTAACATTTAGGGACGGATAATAAA
Source organism: Microcos paniculata (assembly GCA_030664755.1). Lineage (NCBI taxonomy): Eukaryota > Viridiplantae > Streptophyta > Magnoliopsida > Malvales > Malvaceae > Microcos > Microcos paniculata. The sequence goes on from CP131461.1 coordinate 24,973,497, forward strand.
ATCCGTCCCTAAATCCGGTGAAAGTCACGAAATAAGGTAATGACATTTGAAACGGGTTTTGCGACGGATAGACAACTATTGCAGCGGAATTAGGGACGGATATAGAAACGGAATTTGAAACGGTTTTTTCCGTACCAAAGTGTAATCCCTGAAAGGTTTTATAAACTGTTTTTGGGAGGGATTTAGGGACGGATTTCTTTTGGGGAGGGATTTAGGGATGGTTTTAGGGACAGATATTATATTTATTTAGTGCTTAGGGACGGATTTTAGGGTTTAGGGTTTGCTTTAGGGACGGATAAAAAAATAATTAATTTTTTTAAAATAATATTTTATATATTTAGTGATGGTTTATTATTAATTTTTTATGAAGTAGTAGTAATAATAATAATAAATAATAATAATATTATAATAACCCAATTTTAATAGTATTATTATTATTATTAGTAATTAATAATAATAATAATGATATTATTATTATTATTATTTAGTAATATTATTATTATTATTACTATATAAAATAATATTAAAATAGACCAAAATGAATATTAAATTCTAATTTTATATATTTACTGTAAGTGTTGTATACATGAAATTTACAAAAATAAATCTAAAAATCACCTAAATGGGAAGCAATCTCATTGAAGTCATCCTCAGCCTCGCCATCGCCATCGCCCTCGCCCTCGCCCTCGCCCTCGGCCTCACCCTGATGGGCCGCATGATGGACGTCCTGGGGCTGATGCTGTACCTGCGAGATGGAGATGGAGATGCACCAGAACTCTGTGCTGGATGAGCATGGCTAGATGTAGGAATGGAGGAGTGTAGACCAATATTTGGAAGCAACGGAAGTGATGGGAAATGAGATCGAACCGCTGATCCAGACATCGGCTAAGTACGGAATATTATAACAAAATTGTTAGTTTAATTAATTATATATAAGAACATTCATGAAAAAAAATAAATTTTGGTTAATAAATATTGAAAAGCACCTGTGTATGCTACGAAGCCAGAATAGGTGGGAATAGGAATGTCTCCTGAGGTAGAACGGGGGGTGGAGGTGGTGGTAATCGTGAAGCAGAATGATCGACTGAGGGAGATCTTGATCCTGAATGGTGTGACTAAGTCCCGGAGCCCCCTCGACCAGAATTGGCCGATCAACCTTGGCCTCTGCCTCGATCTCGACCTCGACCTCATCCTCGACCGGAACTTGAGGGATGATCATCGTGCTGTGAACTCTACAAAATTGTGGCTTATCATTAATAATAAACTAATTTATTACAATTATGTAATAATTATAAAATTAAGAAATTTTATAATTAAAACTAAGTAACTAATTTAATTAAATAAATTATTTAATTAAAATGATTATTGAATAGTATAATTAATTAAATATAATTATATTTAGTTTATTCATTGATTTAATTAATTAATTATTATTATGATTTAAATATTTGTAATCTAATTCACCTAATATCCTTTTAAACTTATTCAACTTATTAAACTAATTAAAAACTAACAAACTTATTAGACTTGAATATTTAATATTTAAACCGATTAAACTAATTAGTAATGATTTAATATTGAAACTAATTAAAGATATTACTATTTTATGTTTGACATTATTTAAGTAATTATACTTACTAAACTAATTAACAAAGTTATTAGATTTTAATTAATATTTAATATTTAAACTTATTAAATTAACTACTAATGAGTTAATATTTAAACTAATTTGACTAGTTAGACTAATTAGTATAATTACTAAGTATTATATATAAATTAATTTAACTAATTAGAGTAATTATTAATATTACAAATTATTAATTAGTTAAACTAATTTGACTAATTAGAGTAATTAGTATTTTTACTAATTAATATTTAAAGTTATTAAACATGTTAACAAACACATTAAACTAATTATATAACCCTAAACTTATCAAACAAATTAACAAACACCAAAACAAACTTAAAAAATAAAAAAAGAGAAAACTAAATTAAGGAAAATCTATGAATTTATACCGACATTGTATGGAATTTGCTCGGAATTGAACCGGGATAGTGTCGCCGGCAATCGGAGGAAGAGAACAGCCGCTGATGACGGAGCAGAAGGCGGCCGACGGTGAGGAGGACGGCGCTACGCACGGTTGGGTCGCGGGATAAATCACGCGCTATATTCCGTCCCTAAAACCGTTCCTATTTGAATATTAATAATAGGATAAATTATCGAGTAGGGACGGAAAGAGAAACGGATGATTCATATAAGGACGGATATAGTGACGGATTTTTTCGTCCCTAATATTAAAAATCGATTTTTTTCCGATTTCGAATTTAATGAAGAATGTAGACAATTACTTTCAATTATATATGCAATTTGGTCAAAATAACCCATTACCTATGTGTAAACTTTAAACCACATCGGTTTTATATGAATTCTACAAACGTATTTGTCAAATACTATAGTTATGTTACTAACACATCGAATACTCTTCGTTCCAAACAAATTTAAAGCTTGTAGAGGCTTCCGATAAGTGATCCAACTTTCTGATACTCTCATCTACATAAGTATGATAGCTTATAGTTGGTGAATGGTAAATTGAAAGACGAATGAGTCGGTTTAGGCCTTCTATCGATAATATACGAGATTGATGAGTTGCAACGGTTATAGCAACGAAAATTGCTTTTGCAACGGTTTTAGGGATGGTATACCATTAAACCGTAGGGTTTGAGGAACCAAAAAGTCCTTAAACCCTAAGATCAATAAATAGGGACGGAATTAGGGACGAAATTCCAGTTTAGGGTTTCGGATTTAGGATTTAAACCCTTTATTTAGGGACGGATTTAGGGAGGGATGAGACCACTTCTGTCCCTAAATCCGTTGCTAATTTTCAAAGGACAAACCTGCATTACCAACGGATTTAGGGACGGTTTTTTGTTTTTCCGTTGCTAAATCCGTTGCTAAGTCTAATATGAAATGACTTATTTTAGGGACGGTTTTAGGGAGGGATTTTGAAAATCCGTCCCTAAAACAAGACAGATATTCATCCATTTATCTCACTTTATCCGTCGCTAAATACGTCCCTAAAACCGTCCCTAAACCATCCTAAAAATATTCTATTTTTTTACCTTAATTTCCGTCCCTAATTTATGCCCTCCCTAAATCCGTCCCTAATTTTGCAACGGATTTTGGTACGGATAATTTTACCGTCCCTATTTTCCCGTTCTACTCTTTAGCGACGGATTTAGCGACTGATTTTTTTGTCCGTTGCAAAATTTGTCCCTAAATTAGGGACGAATTTTTCCGTCCCTATTTTCCGTGGCTATTTAGCCTTTTTCTTGTAATAGTGTATGGTTTATTAATTATTCTTACATGTGTAATTAATTAACGAATTCTGTCACACTTTCAGCATAGATTTTCACTTGTACTACTAGAATCACATGTTAAAAATCTTTTTCTTTGTTTTTTTAAAAAATCTAAGATTTGTTTATTGGCAACAAAATAATCGGAATTCGTGGAAGTCAAGAATCGAGAGATTAAATCCGACAAACGTGGGTTTTTGTCCATCTTTATGTTGGTTAATTTTGTTTGATTTATTTGGTTATTTAATAAGTTTATTAATAAGTTCATAGTTTTTTTTTTTTTGAATAAACACCTTCATAGTTGCATAATGTATCATAAGTTATTTGATCATGTTTAAGAAAAAAAAATTATTTGATCATGAATATAATTTCTTCATGTAATGTATTATTGTGTGGCCTTGTAAAAAAATTGAAAATTTGAATTCTCATTTTAATCAAGATGATTAAAAGTCGGAATTCATTTAAGAGAGGTCTTAAATTTGAGATTCTTCACTTCCTTAGGTATTATACTCTTTTGTTTGCCTCCGATATATGTACCAAAAAGTGAAAAAAAAAAATTGAAGACTGAATTGAATTAGCCTTAAAGAAACCTAAGAAGATTAGGTCAATGAAAGGGCATGGCATATCATTGATGAATATACTGACACCAATAATTCATCCATCTACACATTTTTCAACATTTTGGGTTTTTCGTACGTTCCTAATTAATTTAAATTATATACTATACTGTAATTAAACCTTTATATCACATTACTATAAACTATTTTGTCAATATCCATTCATCATTACTAGAAACTGACAAAAATGAATTCTTGAAATGTTCATATGGAGTTGGTGAATTTTGTGTTTCGAGATCAATTGACTGAAGCCATATGATGTACTACAAGCTTCTTTGATATTCTGAAAATTTTTCAGTACCTAACATTTTAGTATATAGGATCGGAATGGCACTACAATTTGCTGTCCCCCCATTTGTGTGGTTTTTTTTTTCAGTTAATAACTATATAAATTAATAATAACATATAGAAATGAGCAAACTTATAGATGTAATTAATTAATTAATTATAAGTGTTTAAATGATTAATTGATTATATATCGAAAATTATCTCATACAAGCGGTTAAATGATCGATAATTTTATATATAGGTTTTTTTAATATTAATAATGAATTAATTCAATAATGAGATATGTGTTATTCTTTTTTGCTTCTAATCTTTTTGCTTTGAAGGAAAAGGTTAAGAATAATTCTGCTATTATACATTGGGAGAAACCATCCCTCGGTTATTTAGAAGTTTAACGTCGACGGTGCGGCAAATGGCCGACCAAGTATGGATGGCATTGGTCCGGTTTTGAGAGGTGAGAATGGAGATGTCAAGATTGGATTCTCAAAATCCATTGGTGAGGCCGAAGCAAACAATGGCTGAGTTGTTGGCTGTCAAGGAGGCTTTCTTTCTCTTTAGTGCCTCTAAATGGTGTAACACTCATAAGTCATAAGCTTCTCATTGAAAGTGATTCTAGTAAAGTTGTTGGATGGATTCAGAATCCTTCATCTTTCCCATGTAGCTTACGTAGAATTTTGATGCAGATCAAAGTAGTGAAGAGAAACGTTGGTGAATGGCAGATTTATCATGTTCCAAGGGTGACAAATCAAACGGTTGATGATCTTGCAAAATCTTGGGTGGGAGGAGTGCATGATTTCTTCCAAGTTTTTTACTAGCTCTTTGTGATGTTTTGCCTTTGATGTGTGAGTTCTGCACCTTGCATTTTAGAGCAATTGTTTGGTTCTTTTGATTAAATAAAAAAAAGTTCCTTTTGGCCTGCCAAAAAGAAAAAATTCTTTCTTGGATATGAAACTTCTAAAGCTTTCCTCAAACGAAAAGAAAAAATCAAACAAACAGAAACAACCTCAAGGCTAACTTTGCAGCATATCAGAAATATCAAACAGTATTGTGAATATCATCTGTTGAAGAAAAAGAAGAATTATGTCCATCACTCCATCGATCTTGCCTTCAGTTACAGAATTACTTTTACCACCTTTGTATTCATACAAGCATCAAGGTACTCAACAGAAATAGTATGTATCCTCTCTCTCTCAAAGAATGAACCCAATTTTTACTTATATTAAGTTATTGTACTGAACTGATACAAGCTTTCACTACAACAAAAATGATATTCAGCAACGGCCCTAATTCGTTGCATAAACATATCATTTCGTTGCATTAAGAAATGGGCAACGCTTTTTGTGCCGCTGCATCTGCCACCGTTGCCTTTGGTCAAATGCAACGTTTATTTGTTTTTGGACAACGGTAATTTATGTTGTTGCCTTTTCTCATCAATCGCAACGTTTCTATATGATTTAATGCAACAATTTTGTAAAACCAAAGGCTACGCTTTTAGGAGAAATTTGTGACAAACTTTTTACATATGCAACAAATTTTTTGTCAATTCATGCAACAGTGTTTTGCTTTAGGTAACGCCTAAATAGGAGTTTTAGCAACATTTGAAAAAATTTAGGCAACAAAATTTGTAAACCTTAGGCAACATTTTATACGTTTAGGCAACTATATTATTGAAAATATGCAACGATGATGTAAGGGCTTTTGCAACATCTTTTTTTTTAGGCAACAAAATATGAACAAAAATAGGCAACAAATTTTATAATTAAGCAACACAATTTGGTAAGTATAAGCAACAATATTATAGGGGTTATAGCAACACTTGAAAAAGTTTAAGCAACAAATTTCGTAAAACTAAGGCAACGATATTTCTAGAATATGCAACGGTGATTTAAGATTTTATATGCAACAATTTAATTTTTTCTGTTGGCATTTTTGAAATAAATAGACAACTTTTTTTTATATATTTAGGCAACACTTTTTTAAAAAGTGAAAATAGCATTATTTTCTATATTATAATCTAATACAATAATTGATAATTATTTTCACTTGAAAAAACAAATAATAAAAACAAAATCTCGTTAATTTGAGAAACTCTTTAATAATAACATTAATATCTCAATATATTCTGAACATTTTGAAAGAACCTGTCAATAACTGTAAAAGTAATGTTTCCTATAACATTAAATAAAACATCCATAAGGCAATTACAACTTAAAAATAAACAACCAAACAGCCTTTATGAATCCAAATTCTCTCCATTTCTTCTACCACGTCCACCACCCTAAAAGCACAATTTTAAAACAAAAAGTAAAGATTTCTAAAGATTTCTAAATATTTTATTAAATAAAATTAAATAAATAACTAAAATAATGTCTTTTACCTCTTCAAAATCAAATAAATGATGTTCTTCATCCATTTCTTGCTCCTGGAAGATTAATAATTAAAAAATAAATGTTAAATGACTAAACAAAGTAGAATATATATTTTAACTTATTTTATAAATTCCTAAAAAGATAAATGATAACAATACCTGAGAAACATTGTTCATAGCTGAAGAAGATGGAATATGTTCACGTGACACTCTATCCCTATCTAGAGCACTACTAGTATCACTGGGAGTATGAGTAGTCAATAAAAAATCAAATAGACCCGGTGGGATGACCAAACTTGGATTAGATTGTTGCAACGCTGTCACAGCTGATTGGAATCCAAGAGCTAACTCTGACCTGTGTTGCTCAAATTTCTTTTGTATGTCTTCTTACACCTTCTCTTGTTGAACCGTTTGAGCACTATCATCAATATTTCTTTTTGCTAAACTTTTTTAAGTTACCCCTCTCCCATATAATCGCAAACGTTCTCCCCGTTCATTTCCGTCACCTCATTGAACTTTTCATTGGCTAAGCTACTTTGTCCTTATGTATGAGATTGTATTTCCTCAAGCTGCGTCTATCGTCGAGCCTTAAAATAGAACAAAGAAATGCAAAATTTGCAATATCTCACATGGATCATCCATGAGCTTGGGGTTTAAAAATGAATTCATGAAACATAATTAATTCTGGATTTTAATTAACTAGTGATATCTACATGTGAGAACAAGAAATATTGTAGGAGATTCCTACCTGGCCATCAAAGTTTTGCCTTTCAAACAAATGCATGCAAGTGATATTTCCTTTGGTTAAAATGTTAAAGAAAACTTATCACTCCTGACACTCACCAAGTTTAAACCAGAATTTGCTCATAATAACTGATTGTTTAGGATCAGAGAGGATGATTAATAGCATAAATTGTGTTATGGCCTCAATAGAATAAGAAAATACAAAAATAAAAAAGTCAGATCACTTTGTTGCATATCTATGCTTCCTCTCCTCCATTGGTTTTGAATTGTATATGTAAAATAATGCAGGAAGCATGATCTCAGTAAACTTTTTCTGATCCTGAAGCATAATCTAGAACTCAAATTGACCATAAGAAATGCAAAATAGTATTTTTCATTATCCTGAAGAATAATATTTCAATTAGGAAGCTGCCAGAACTCAAATTGACCACACCAGATAGAAGCAAAAGGAGTACAATTACAAAAAATATGAGATATTGTTTCAGCATTATTCTAACATAAAAAACATATGTCAAAAGGAATAATCCTTGTCTTAGCAAGCAAAGATACTGTTGGTCACCAATTATTATGAGCCAACAGCCATAAAAACACTTTTATTCAAGGCAAACAGGGGATTCTCCAAATTTCCATCCAGCAAGCAGATTACAAGCAGATTATAAACAAAAAAGATTGTAACTTACCAGCTGCTCCCTTATTCTCGCAAAACTTTTAGGCCCACTCCTATGCATATGTTTTTGTTTGAGACGATTTTCTTTGTTTTTTGTACTTATTTCCTAAAATCAATATATGGACACAATTAAATTAAAATAAAAATTAACTATATAATGATTACATATTAACTATAGTATATGGCAAAGTGTCTCATATACTAAGAATCAATCATGATTACAAATTATAGAGGATAGATGCAGTCACAGAGAAAGACAAAAATTACATATCATGGTGGCCAACTTATTAGCTGCATGTAGAGCCATGTGTCTAAATTTTGATGCCTTGTTGGCACCCTTAAAAATTGTGAACCGACCAAACACCAATTTCAGAACAATTATCAACTCAGTACTTCACAGTTCACACTACTCTCAAGTAAGTAAGTAACTGAAACAAGCTCATATAAAGAAATAAAGATAAATATTGGAAGCAGAATCTTAGAAGCAGAATAGAAGAAGAAGCCCCCTTCACATTGATTTTTCTGACCACATTGCTTCTTAAGTGCCACTGTCCCTGAACTTGTTTTTTATATTTTCTGCTTTTTCGCAGATAATAAAAACATAAAAAGAAGTTTACAAAACTCAGAAAGAAGTAAAGTACTAAAGTTGCACTAAAATTCATATTAATAGTTATGGATTTGGGTTTATAGGAACACATAACGTCAGATTAGCAAAACCCCAAAGTTTCTATACAAACAAGCATATATGTCTTCCACAATCAAGACATATGGGATCACAACTGCACAACCAGAATAATGATTATTAACAAAAATCCATTTTCTATACCACAATCAATATATGAGGGTCACAACTTCACTATCTAAGGGAAATTTTGTTTAGAATTAAGTTTAATCATAACTAAAAATTGAAGGAATCAAAACCCCCAAATTTAAAAACCCCAGATTAATATACCAAAACTGAAAAACTTACCACTTGGAGATATGAGTAGAAATAAAGAAGACCCAAAGCTCGATTGCGAAGAAAACGATTTAGAAAAGAATCGTAGAATCTGCTATTCGCTACTCATGGCGGAAGACTTTCTTTTTCTTTTTTTTTTTTGGCAAAATCGTCGAGCAGAGGAGTACCCAAAACTGCCGCTCTTTTGCACTTATGAATACTAAAACCGTGTGATCTTTTCTTTTAAATTTTTATAAGTATAAACACATAAATTACTATTATTATTACTACTGGTAGTAGTAAAAGTATAAATTAAAATTAAAATTAATTATTTTAAAGATCAAATTATAAGTATATCTCTATTTTATAATAATAATAATAATAATAATAATAATAATAATAAAACGTACTTTTCCCAAAAAAAATAATAAAACGTAACAATTCAATTACCTTTTATTTTTTTTATTAATTAGTGCCAATAATAATAGAGTTAACCATATCTTCGAATAACAAATCGGTAAAATTTATAATAATAATAATAATAATAATAATAATAATAATAATAATATAATGTCAATCTCCCATTATAAGCACATTGGAGTATATATAATAATAATAATAATTATAAACACATTAGGGTATATATCTAAGTTCAAACATTGCATATTGGCCTTCATAAAACCATTAATCCCTAAGACTTAATTGTTAATTACTTAATGTAATCTTTTACAATATATAAAAGATTGGAAAAGTCTATTTTAAATATTATATGAAGGAAAAATTTTATGAAAAAAAATAAAAGTCTTTATATATTATATATTAGATTAAGTAATTAACATGATTAAGTCTTATTTTTCTATGGGCAACACTTTTTTCACGTTGCCTAAGCATTAAAATATAGTCAACGTTGTGTATACTGTTGCTTTAGATTTCTATAATTAAGCAATGGAACTTTATTCGTTGCCTAATATTTAAGTTTTAGGCAACACCATGCAACGAGATTTTTATGTGCAGCATAATGTTAAGGTTTTAGGCAACATCACACAACGGTTTCCATACTCGTTGAATTCGTTTAGAATTTTAGACAATAGTGGCAATCAAACGTTGCTAAAGTGTTGCCTAATCTCCAAAATGGCAACAATTATGCACCGTTGCCTAAAAGTTGTTGCATATTGTCCAATTAAAGGCATCGTTTCAGGTTTTTGTTGCCTAAAGTTTGTTTACGCAACGATTCTAAATAACCGTTGCTAACAAGGTGTTGCATAAAGCCATTTTTGTTGTAGTGTTTCTACATGATGCATCATGCGAGAGAATAGGTTTATGATCATGGATCCTTGAGCAATCTGTAGAAGCCCATCCAATTATTTGGTTCTAATTATCATATACTATCAGTTTGACGCAACGAAATAGGAAAATATCAAGAACAAATCTATATTTCTAAGATTTGAGACTAAATCCCAATTTAGAGAATAAACTCTAAATTTTTTTAATATTTCCAAGAAGAATAATAATCAAAGTTACAGACAAATCGAAAATAAAGAACTTAAGTAGTCTAGGGTTTACACTTAACCAAATAAAACAAATTATAAAACAACCCTTAATAGCTAACTAACAAAAGTGCTTATGTTGGCTTTGAAGGTGGGACGGTCCAAGTCCACAATGTAGGAGGAGTGCAAGATGGGTTGAAATTTCAAATGGGCAATTTCATCCAAAATGCCCTAAGGCATTTTAGATGTTTTGAGCCACTCTATTTAAACAAGTCATCCTTGGTTTTCTTTTCCAACGTGGGATTGCATCTGTTTCCATCTTTCAACATTCCCCCTCAAGTCCAACTGGCCTGGCCCAGTTGTGAGTTGGGCTCATTTTTCATTTTTTTTCATTTTTCCAACTGGGTTTGACTTCAAACTCCTAACCTCAGAGGCCACAAGTCTTGGGCTTTCTTCTTGCTTGGACTTTTGTTAGGCTTGAGTCTCCACAAATCTGGATTTTTGCATTGCTAGAGCCTTGGTCTTCCTCACTGAGCTTTTCCCTCTTTTTGGACTTGAGCTTCAGATCTTGGGCCAAAGGATTGGACTTCCAAATTTTTATCTCTCAAATCGGCTTGCTTACTAGCCTAGTTTGCCAGGGTATTTTTGTCATCACTTGGACCTTGGATCGTCATTTCAGTCGCGAGGCCATGCAGGCTCATGATACCACTTGTTGGCTTTGAAGGTGGGCCGGTCCAAGTCCACAATGTTGAAAGAGTACAAGATGGGTTGAAACTTCAAATGGGCCCCTTTCATCCAAAACACCCTAAGGCATTTTAGATGTTTTGAGCCACTATCAAGCCATCCTTGGCTTTCTTTTCCAATAAAGGATTGCATCCCACTACCATCTTTCAACAACTTAAATCAATAAGGTTGTCCTACATCAGTCTAAATAACTAACAAAATTGCTTAAATCAACAAGGTTGTCCTACGTCAATCCCCACCACTTGAATAGAACTCGTCCTCGAGTTGATATCAAACAAAGCAATGAGCATTACCAACCACTCGTACAAACCATCAACGTAGTTTTCCATTACCACCTAGTCTAATATGAATATGATGGTAACCACTGTAAAGGTCACTGTGATACTAAATATCATGCATGGTTGGCAATACATCTAGCATGACATCTGGAAATGGCTTCATCTCCCTACAAGTAGCCTCAAAGTCTTCCTCCCTACCAAAAGGTAGAACTTGCCCCCCTAATTTAGAAGTTTTGGGTTGAGTTTTCTTTATTGTAGGAAGTAGGGTGTAAGTAGTACCCTCTTTCTTCACCTTATACACATTAGCTCTACCCTTATGGATTGCTCCACATCATATTGCCATGGCCTCCCTAAAAGTACATGACATGCATCCATCTCAACAATATCACAGTAAGTCTCATCTCTATACAAGCTGATGGAAAAAGCATGTTACATATCTTATCAACATTTATTTCACCAACTACTTTAATCCAACTTATCTAGTAAGGTTCATAATGTGTCTCAACAATTAAGTTCAACAAATCAACTAGTCTCTTACTCACAATATTTTCACAACTACCATTATCAATATCAATGAAAATTGATTATCTCCAATGGTGCCTTTAGTGCGAAACTGCTTGTGTCGTTGGTTATTGTCTTCCAACTTTGGTGCAAGCATCATCTTCATAACCACATACATACCGCTATCATGTTTAGATTTAGTGTCTCTTTCTTTTCTGTCAGGACCACAGTAAACTACCTCACTTGTATCATCTCGTCCCACTATGTTCACATTCTTGCGAAGTGGACAATCATTAGTCCGATGGCCCTACTAATTACACTTGTAGCACTTGCCTGGAATTGGCTTAGCATAGGGATTGGTTGGCTTACTTACATCCTTTCCTACTACCTCTTTTTGTATAGAATTCTCACCCTTTTAACTCGACTCTCCAAAGTTTTTTGTTAGATTCACCACGGCCTTTTTCTTGATTTAACAACTTGACTTTCAAGGACATGTTCCAAGCTATAACTACTGTATACAGTGGATGAACCCTAATTCTATCTCAGATTGTAGGCTTCAAACCGTCTAAATACCTGACCGCTTGTTGTGCCTCTGATTATTGCAAATGATTACCTCCGTTAGTCGTAAAAATTCTATAGTATAGTCATGCACACTCCTATTAGCCTGTGAGCACTTATGATACTACAAATATAAAATTTTCTCATAATCTAAAGGTAAAAACCTAGCCAACAGTTTCTATTTCATCTTTCATCATATGCTAATTACGCATTTTCCTTGCTATCACCTTTCAATCTGCAACCTATCCCACCAAGAAAAAGCACCTCATTTCAATTGATAAGCAACCAACTACACTCGCCTATCCTCAGGAATCTCCAAATATTTAAAGAATTGTTCAACCTCAGAAACCCAATCAATAGTGTCTTCAATGCTTATCTTCCCATCAAAATTAGGAACATCCACTCTCAAATTGATGAATTCCCTCAATGGTTGTCATCCCCTCCAACCACATAGCCAACATACCCACTATCCTCATCATCATCTTATGAGTCATCGATGCTAAACCACCTCCGCATAGGTTGTTGTTTAGGCCTGACCACAGTCGCAGGTTGTACAGAGGCAATTCCTTCCATACAAGCCATAGCGTTATTGTCAATCCTATTGGCACCCAACAACTAAGCAATCTATTCTAGAAGACATTCTATGCTCTACTTAATTCAATCTATACGAGTCTTTATTGTTTGTTGTGTCACCCTAATGCCTATATCCGTTGATCTCTGTCAATAGGTTGGTTGTGTCTCGCTTCATTATTCGCCATCAAGAATGGGTAAATCCTAGCTGGGATGCCAATTGACATAGCGAAATAGCAAAAATAAATCAAGAACAAATTTAGATTTCTAGGATTTGAGACTAAATCCCAGTTTAGAGAATAAACTGTAAGATTTTATGATATTTTCAAGAAGAATAATAATCAAAGTCACCAACAAATCCCAAAAAAGAGTTTAAATAGTCTGGGGTTTACGCCAAACCAAATAAACCAAATTACAAAACAACCCTTAATAAAATCAAGTCTAAATAAGTAACAAAGGTGCTTAAATCAATAAGGTTGTCCTACATCATAGTTTGTCTTACAATGAAATGGCTGGACATTCAGCAACCACTGGGCCAAAGTCATATTGTAAGGCAAAGGGAACAAAACATGTTCAAGTAAAAACTTTTACCTCCAATAATATTCACATTTTTTAATCCTGAGAATTCGGTGGCAGTGAGAACTCCTAGGCAAAATGTTCCTTATTACTAAAAAAGATGAGCTTGTTACGTTCATGCATTTTCCAATTGCTTTAGAATTTTTTGAGAAAAATAACTAATGGTTTCAGAGTATTTATCGTGAGAGCAAATACCAATCGACTTCAAACTTGGTGACCAATTGTGGAAAAGTTTCATTCTAGGTTGAGTTGTTGGAGCAACCGTTTTCTTTCTACTGGGGGGCAGATTGATGCTTATTAAGTCAGTTCTCTCTAGCCTCCCCATCTACTGCATGTTTATTTTCCAGATCCCATAGGGGTAAGGGATGAGCTGAAAAAATTACAAAGGCAATTTTTCTGAAGTGGGTTTGTGGATTAAAATAAAATAAACTTTGTGGATTGGGATTCTATTACTACTTCGAAAGATTTAAGGGGGTTGGTGTTTGGAGCTTAGAACTTCAAAATATAGCTATGCTTAATAAATGGCTATGGCGATTTGGAAATGAGACTAATACTTTGTGGCAATCTGTTCTTGTGGACAAACTAGGTCTTGATCCAAGCTATTTGGTGCCCCCACTGAGTTCCTCAAAAGTGTCTTCACATATTTGGCATAATATCACTAAACTCCTTTCCCTTCTAACAAGTTCTTTAATTCTGTTTCTGCAGGCTTCGGTTTTATTCTTAAAGATGGTTCTAAAATCTTATTCTGGTTCGATGAGTGGATTGAGGGTTGCATTCTTAAAGCTCAATTTCCAAGGATTTATGCGTTAGTTGTTAATAAAAGTGGTGTTGTTAGAGATTTCGGCCAGTGGAACAATTCAAAGTGGGAATGGCAGGTGATTTTAAGGTGAAACATTTTGTCTTGGAAGATTGATTAGTGGCATGAATTCTTAGCAACCATCAATGATGCTTACTTGGCACATGATTGTTATGACAAAGCTATTTGGAAATTCTCTTCTTCTAGAATTTATAGCTGTAACTCTTTCTGCCAACTTATTCAAAGCAACTCTAGTTAACCAGCCTTTAATTGGTCTCAGGTTTAGAAGGGACTTGCTAGCCAAAAGTGGAAATATTTTGTTGGCAAGTTCTTCGTGGCAGAGTTGTTGTGAAAGGTGAGCTTGTCAAAAGAAAACTTATCGTGCTTTCTGTTGTTTTTGCTGCAAAGAAGTGGAAACTATGGATAATTTGTTCTTTAATTGCTCCCTTGCATGGCAAATTTGGTTTTCGTGTTTAAGAAGTTGGAATATGAGTTGGATTGTACCTAAAAATGCACAAAGTTTCTTTCTTGCACGGCTAGACTCTTCTCCATCTTTAAGATGCAAAAATTTGTAGAATATGCTATTTGCTATTTTATGTGGTGATATGGTCTATTTGGCTTGTCAGGAATGATATGATCTTTAACCAGAAATTTTTTCCTCTTAGCCAAGTCTTTGACATTATTAGAATTCATCTTGCATGGTGTTTCATGGCTAAATGGCCTTCTTCAATCACTTTTGAAAATTTTCTCATGGATTTTGAAAAGGTGTCAGACTACACTTCTTCTACTCCTGCCTCTTCCTCAAATATCGTCTCTTAGCAATGTCCTCCTGCGGGCTTCATGAAATTTAGTGTTGATGGATTAACTATTGGGAAACTGGGACCAGCAGGTATTGGGGGTGTTTTACAAGATTATGATGGTGTCATCCGAGGCATTTTTTCCAAAGCTATTGGAGTTGTTGATTCAAACTACGCCGAATTTGCAACCATCGTTGAAGCATTTGTTATCTATTTTACTTCTAAGTTCTTTAGTTCTCATTGTTTGATCATTGAAAGTGACTCTATGAATGTTGTGCAGTGGGTCAAGGATCCCTCAAAGGTTCCATGGCATCTATCTTCCTTGTTTAATCATTTGAAGATTCTTAAAGATCAAGTGAAGTTTGATTCTATTCTTATATCCCTAGAACCATTAAAGTTATTGCTGACAGTTTGATGAAGTCAGGTGTTGCTAGAGGCCAGCCTTTGGTGGAATTTTTTGATCCTTGAGTTTTGGTGATTGGAATTTGTTCTTTTTTCTCAGCTGCTACCCCTTGTTGTGCTATTGCCTTTGCTTCGATCATGTTGATCGTTTTCTTTGAGAGTGACGTGTTTTGATTTTGTTGTTTTCTTTTTAGAATTGTTACTCCTTGTTGTTATTAGGAGAACCAGATGTGGTATTTTTATTTTCTTAATGATATAGTTCTTTTGATTGCCTTTAAAAAAAAGTACTTATCGTGGCAATGAGATAATCTTTTAGTGGTAATCATAGCTAAATAGTATAATCCGCGTCTCTAAAAGTCAACATAAAGGTGTCAAAATAGTTCCTAACATCTTGCACAGCTTTAATAGGTTTGGTGTCTTTCCAATAAACTTTGAACCCATCATTTTCCACTTCCTCTAGTTCATTGGTTACACTTACATCGACACTTATCTGAAAAATGATGTAAGCATTTAGTACCGGTTACATGTTGTCACTCGTAAGATACTATCCAATAATGATTTTCGTTTCTCTTACCATATTGAATACCATCTTATAAACTTCAAAGCTCAAGTAAATGTAGCTAACTCTAGTGTCGAATACCACATATTTAAGATCTTTTAATTCATTAGAGCACCCACCATAAAGTAGTTCCGCTGGACCAAAACAGTAATAATTATTGAAATGAAATTAACAACAAAAGATACACAATTTAGAGGTAACATGACATCTGATAATTAGTATAAAAGTAAAGCAAAAGATAGATCAAGATTATGCTTACAGAAAGCAATGCAATATGGGTATCTGAGTCATTCCATTTTCAGGGACAAGATCACCTCCAAGGCTCCTTTTCATTCCAAACCATGACCTACCACGTTTTGTTTTAAACGCATGCCACTCAATTGTGATGCAATCCTTTCTTTTGTTTTGCCAAATCCAAGTATTCCAGGAGGTGGACTAGGAGTGTATGGTCTGTCAGTGGATATATGATGTATACACCTGTAATGTGGGGAAAAACATAGTATTAATGGTACTTTAAGTATGAAAGTTAATATGTTGTCTAAACATGAAAAAAAAAAGTAGAAATTTCAACATTTTCAATTTGATCAAAATTGACAAAATTCTAAGATATTCATATGCAAAGACATAAATTGAGATGGAGAGTTGAAAATTACCATCCAATGGCCAAACAAGTTTTATGAAAGAAGAAATCGACAAGGAGCATAGGCATGTAGTCTGAGACCAGGGCAAGATTGAGTGAAGTTCCTTCAACATAATTGATTTCATATGAACATTTTACATCTAGATTGTCCAATTTTGTAAATTGAGGAGCAATTGCAACAATCTTGTAAAAACGGTCAGGATGCTGCAAAAATGATGATAAAGGCATTATAACAACATATCAATGTGCTTTCTTTCTTCTTTTCTTTTTCAATTTTTTACAAAATTATCTATATTGTTATTGACAAGATTGGATTAAGAAATTTACCAAATTGTGACCAGTACAACCATTATCAAGTTCTAATTGCACCCAAGTGAGGCTACTTCCAATGTCAATTTAAAGCTCATAAGGCTTAGGTGGGGACCTTATGTAAAGTACCGCATAATAGTACCTAACAATTCATAGAAATTTTCGTAAAATTTTCAGTAATTATACCCTAATAATAAAGATCTAAAAAGAGGAGAAAACAAGAGTTAATGCAAAGTCAACTTACAATGAAGATATAGAATTACATAGGTAGGGATCCTATGTAAAGTATCACATAATAACTAGAAACCCAAGAAGTTGTTTTTGTTTTGAATCAAGAGACCAGAAAGGAGTAACTGGGAAACAAGTAACAAAACAGATCCATAAGAAATGTTACTATCAGCTTACAATGGAGGAATTGGCACTAAGAATTTGTCTTGGATGAAGGATTCAACTTGGAAGGACGTACAAAGGGTTAATAAAAATAATCTTAAACCTTAAAATCATTCAAGAGAAAGATTTTAACTAATGACATATAAACACCCAAACGAAGCCTTAAATTTATCTAGAAAAAAAGTATAGAACGTGAGATCAAATACACTTAGAAAATGCTACAACAACGTAAATTAAGTTAGTGTATTTATCAGATGATTAATTTTTTTGAGAAACCAACAAACCATCGAACAAAAGAAACAAACTCAAGAAAAAGCCATGAAACTTAGACGAAACAAGAAGCTACACATAAAACTGATGTTTGGAAAGAACAAGAAAGTGACAACAAAATAATAAAGGCCATACCCAAGTGGATAGGCATTGCCAAAAATCCTTAGGCAACGGAGGAATCATAACCATCGACATCCATTACGAAAAGAACTTGAAAGATAAACACTAGGATTACAGATGGCAAACGAGCAAGTTCAGTTAGGCTCGGGTTTGGGCTCTGTTGGTTTGAGCTACTTTGGATTCGGGCTCTTTCGGGTTTGGGAATTTTTAGGTTCGGGGCTTTTCGAGTTTGGGTATTTTGGTATTCAAGTTCAAGTTGGGCTCGAGCTCGAACTCGGGTTCAGGTTCGATCATAATCGGACTTAGGTCTGGTTGAATTCGGGTTTAAGTCGGATTAATTTCGGGTTTTGACTTTTTTAATTAAAAGTTATTATCGTTGTTTTATAAGTCAAATTTTGTTTTACTACTTTTTTTTATTTGTTTAAGAAGTACTTCCTTCTTTCCTAAAGGTTGAAATCTAAATTAAGGACCAAACCTTTCAAGAAAATCTCGACTTGGGACCAAACATTTTAATTTTGTCAATTTAAAACTGAACATTTTCAATTTGGGTCAAATAAGAGTCTGATAGGAAAACTTCTAAAATTTAGTTCTTAAATGATAAATTAAACAAAAATAAGTCAAAAAGAAGAAAAAGAATTTTAATTTAGAAAAGAAAACTTCATTTTCATTCAAGAATTTTGGATAATTAATATTAATTATGGAAACATAACATGCCTAGTAGATCCTTATTTGACCAATTTAGAAACGTTGAATCCTTAATTAACCGAATTAAAAGGTTAGGAACTAAATCGAGGCAATTTGCAAATGTTGAGTCCTAAATTGTCAAAATTAAAAGATTCGATCCAAAATCGAGATTTTCTTTAAATATTTGGTCCTTAATTGAGACTTTAACCATTCCTAAGTATTAGTCATCTTAACAAATTATTTTTATTTCAAATTAGTTGTTATTTTACAAAATCAAGAAAGTATTTATTACATTTTTATCAATTTTCTCCTTCCTTCTCTATACGACTTTCAAGTTATTTTAATGAGTTTTTAAGTAAGGATTTTGCTAATAGGTGCATCCATACATCGTTTAAGAATAGTTAACTTTTCACTTAAGGGAAGTACTTTTTATTTAATGCGATAACTTTTTCTAAATTAAAGAAAAAGTAAAGTATTACTCTCTCCGTTCCTATATATGTGACCCAAATAACCGAATCTTTTAGATTAAGAAAGTTAGTTGGGTAACAAAATTTTATATAAATTTTACTTAACTTTTCAAATTTACCCTAAATGTATTTCATTCTCTCTCCTATTTATAAGTTAGTTGGTTCAATATTACAACTACTGCATTTAGGTGTTCTTATAATTCCAAAAAATGGTAAATTTGAAAATAAATAATTAATACTTTCTTGACACTATAAAAAGACAAATAAAAAAGAACATTAAGTATGGGTTACATAATAATGAACGGATTGAGTAATTATATAAAACTTTCTATATTGAGTACTTTGAATGATGCATGGAGTTCACCATTTAGACTTTTCCTTTAAGTAATTTAAAATATCAAGAAAATGATAGTTTAGTCACATAACTAATTTTTTATCTAGGTTTTAGGATATTTATTAATTTTCTGAATCCCTGTACAACAATATTAAACAATTATTATTCAGGAATGAAGGGAGTATTATTTCTTAGATAATTTTAAAAAATATTTATTATCCAATAATTAATATGTATTTAGGTAAAAGAGAATTATAAAATTATTCTCCCTTCATTCCTAAATAATAATTGTTTTGGAAAATTTTGTTATTTGAAATTACTTATCTTTTTATAAAATCAAGAAAGTATTTTTTTTACTAATTTTACCCTTCTCTCTTTATACTATTTTCAAATTACTTTAATAAATTTTTAAATAATTTACTATCTCAATATTTATTTTTTTAGAAATATCCATATTTGTTAAATGATATTAATTAACTAATTTCACTTTCAGCATAATTAAAACTTGTAATACCTCAATCCCATATCGTCAGGATATGGGATTTCAATGTGATATATATATATATAGTGAAACCCAAACCCAATACTGTGAAGTGCCTTTTGAGTGGGACAAAATCGTGAGGCTTCGAGTCAAAACGAACAATACCTTGCAAGTTGGGCCGGGTCTCCATAATTGGTATTAGAGCAGGCACTAGGCGGGCTAGGAGCTAAGTGTTACATCGCGTGAGCACGGTGGAAGTCACCTCTAGAATCCCAACGCTTGGTGTGGTCTTGGATTTGTGTGTGTTAGGCTTGCCGGGGACGTCAAGCCTTTAAGGGGGTGTAATTGTAATATCCCAATTCTACATCGTCCGAATATGGGATTTCAATGTGAGATATATATATATATATATATATAGTGAAACCCAAACCCAATACTGTGAGACACCTTTTGAGTGGGATAAAATCGTGAGGCTTCGGGCCAAAGCGGATAATACCTTGCAGGTTGGGCTGGGTCTCCACAAAACTTACTTTTTTTTTCTTTTATAATGGTATATTGATTTAAGGATTAGTTTAAAATTAGATAAATATTAATATTATTTATATGTTTTATGGAATATGTTATTAACTAATTCAATTATCATTTATGTATTGAACTAAAATTAATTAAATAACTAGTATTTTAATATTAACAAATCTAATCATATGTAATAGATACAATACATTTACTAATAATAACATTAAGAAAGAAAAAAAGAGAACACATTATCTTAAACAGTTATAGTCATTAAAATTAAAATTTTGATTGATCTTATAGAAAATTTTATAAGATTACCTTTTTTTTAATATTAAATTCAAGTTAGGGTTTAGGTTGGGTTCGGGCTCAGCCTTGTCGGGTCGGGCTATTTTGGGTTCGAGTAATTTCGGGTTCGGGTTTCTTTGGGTTCGGGTTTTTGATTTTTTCGGTCAAATTAGGTTTGGTCCGATTCACACTATGGCACATTTTCGAGTTCGGGTTCATTTTACCACCTCTAATTGCGGGAAAATCGAAAAAACTGATAAACTGAACCAAACCAGTAATTCGGTTAGGGTTTGAATTGTTCATATAAAAATCGAATTGTCCAAAACCGAATTTAAAAAATAAATCTTAATTTTATTGGTCCAAAATTGAATAACCTAAAGTTTTTATAATCTTATTTGGGTTTCTGTAAAAAAATAAAAATTCAAAATTGAATGAACTTTAACTACCCAAAAACTTACAAAAATAGCTAATCCAAATCAAACTGAAGCATTCGGATATTAAAGTCTTAATATCCGAACCAAACCGAACTATTTGCATCCTTACCTCTAACTATAATCATCAATGGCAGTCTTCCTTTCATTTTCTAGTCAGCAATATCTACTTTTGATCAAGACCCAAAATCCTAAAGAAGAAATCTGTTCCAAAAAATCAAAGAATGGAATTTTTGGAATCAGAGACCAAAAAGGGTACTTCTTTTTTCGATGAAAAAAGGAAAAGAAGAAACAAGAAAAGCTTCGGAGAAAGTTATTTTGGTTGTGAAGATGACTTCTTGGCTGAGATTGGCTTCTATTGCTATATTGATAGGCGCGCGAGCTTTTCAACTTACAAGTTATAGTTCTTTCTTTATTTTCCCCCCTTTTTTTCCTTTTGAACATCCTTTGATGTTTATTTTAATTTAGAGACAAAATGACTATAGTGGAGAGGTTTCCTATTCGATTTATTCGATTTATCAAGTCATCCTGCATTTATCTTCCTTTAGCTCTCTCAAGGCTGTTTATTCTTCAAATATTCTCATTTTAGTTATAAAAACTGAAGAATCATCGTAAAATATGAATGTTTCTCTTGTATGAAAATATGAAATAGAAGAATCACGGTACTGGGCTACTCTCTGCTTTATAACCCAAAAAAAAAGCAGGCTCCCATTGTTACAAGAATGAAGCCATCACATAAATTCTTTATTTATTTAGTTTTGCATAGAAGCAAGTTTCGCATTGCACATCACAAAGAGAGAAGGTTTACAATCAATCAGGTAGGCTTGCGAGCGCAATTAGCAGAAGCCCATCCAATCCTCTGGTTCTCATTATCATATATCACCAGTTTGTCTTGAAATGAAATGTCTGGCCAGTAACCAAAGAAGACAAAGTTGCAAAATTAGCAACTATAGAGGCAAAATAATCAAGCTATATGCTCCACTAAGGGGTTGTTTGATTAACCATTGAAAATTTTCAAACCATTGAAAATGAAAATTTTCAATGCTTTCAGTTTTTCAATGTGTTTGATAATAAAAGCTAAAGAACCACTTAATTGAAAATTTTCAATGAAAAAGCATTGAAAATAATAAGTAGCTCTTAGGTTACTTATTTCATTCAACAATTCCATTTAAGGAAAAAATCATACATTAATTACATTTAATGTTGTATTATTTCCTTTTAACCACTATTCTTTCCTTTTTATTAATTATCAATGCATTTAGTTTTCATAAAATTTCATTTCTCTTATAATAGTTCAAAAATAAATTTGTTCAAACATAATAACTTATCAAACAATTTTTACACAATAAATTCAATACTTAAAATTTTCAGAAAAAATTTTCAGTACTTAATTTTCAGTGCTTAATTACTTCAGTTTTATCAAACAGCACCTAAGTTAAAAAAAAGTCTTACCTCCAATTACATTGCTATTTCCGAGTCCTGCTTCGGTGCCACTCAAAATTCCTAGGCAAACATTTCCTCGTTCCTGAGAAGGATCAGCTTGTTACATTGATATTCTTCATAACTCACAAAATATACATTGGTTTTCAGAGGTTCTTACAGTGACAATGAGATAGGCTTGAGGTGGTAATTGTAGCTGAATGTTACTTGAGCCTCCAAAGCTCAGTGCAAGTGTATTGAAGTAGTTCTTTACGTCTTGCAAAGATTTGAAATGTTTTGAGCCTTTCCAGCAGACCGGTAGAGCACTATCTTTCACATCTAGTAGTGGCTTTCCAGTTAGATCTTTCTTTATCTGAGAAAATGCTGTGAGCAATTAGGTCAAGTACAGTTCAATGTGTCTGGATTTACAAGTTTTAATGCATTGATGTTTGCTTCTGCCTTACCAGATTAAGTACAGTCTGGTAAACAGAAGAACTCAAATAAGTGTAGGTGGCACCAGAGTCAAATATAACATTGAGGCCCTTTACACCGGTAGGTTTCCCACCAAAAAGAAGTTCCACCGGACCAGCAGCATAATGCTTACTGAAACGAAAACAACAAGAAAGATAAACATCTTATAGAATAACTCGCAACATAGAGCGTTAAATGGAAAACATTCACTGTGCTTACTCAAAATTTTGCAACATTGGAGTCCAAGTCATTCCTGATTTTGGGATAAAATCAGCTCCAAGGACCAAAAACCCCCCGCCCCGTCCGCTAAAACAATGGCCAACCACATCTCTTGTTACACCTAAGCCACTCAATTGTGACGTTATGCTTGCTTTACTTCTGCCGAGTCCAAGGACTCCGGCAGTGGTGGGAAGAGGATGATGACCGCCATTTTGTAGACGATATCCACACCTGCAGATGAGGAAAAACATAATACCATTAGTTCACTTTCAAAATGCAACGGTTGTAAAAATTGGGATGGGAGAGTTCGAAATACCCACCCAAACGCCAAAACGGGAGAAGAAAGGGAGCCATTGACAAGGCGCAGGGGAAACTTGTCTGTGACCATGACACCAAGAACTGAACCGTGGTCAGCGTATTCGACTTGAAAGCCACATTTGTCATTTGGGTTCTTGCATTGAGTTCCTTTTGGAGCGTTAAGTGCAGTACATATTGGATCCTTGCAAGCCAGAAAATTGTTCTTACCTGGCTTGTAAAGACGGTGATGATGCTGCAAAGATGAAAATGAAGGCATATAAGAACATTGCAGTCTGTTTTTCTCTTACAAGTTAATATTTTTAGAGTAAGAAATTCACCAGAGTGCAACCACTACAAGGAGCATCGCACTGGACCCAAGTGAGGTCACTTCCAGTATCAATATCAAGCTCAAAATGCTTAGGTGGGCTGCCTATCCCCAGTGTCACAGAATAGTGGCTGACAATTCACAGTAGTAGGATTCCATTAACAATCTCAGCAATTATACTCTAATAAATATAGAGATATTGAAAAATAGTGAAAAATTAGAGTGAACACAGAAGTCAAATCATGATGAAGAAACCAAGCGAGTTAATTCATGGGTCAACTCAGCCACGTACAAGCCAAAGGCTAACTGAGTCAACTCAGCCATCAACCATGCCTTGCAAAAGCCAAGCCACGTTAATTTCTTGTTTTTATCTTAGTTTTTCACTCCTTGATTTCAACGTGTGGAAATCTTTGTCTTTGGCTTGGCTTTCGCAAGGCATGGTTAATACCTGAGTTGACTCAGTTAGTCTTTGGCCTATATGTAGCTGAGTTGATCCATGAGTCGACTTGTGTGGCTTCTTAACAGAAGAATCAAATTTCACAGCCATCACATTGCAAAAAGCAATTAAGACCGAAGAACTTGTTTCACAATTAAAACATTTGAGAGAAATAAACCCAGTGAACCATGAACAGAAGTTAAAATCAAATTTTGAGAATGCAACAAGTTCAGGAAAATTACATAACTAGAAAAAAGGGGAAAAAAATCAATTCAATAGGCAAAAACAAAAAAATTGAATATTTTACGAGATGATCAAATACAGAACTAAACAAAAAAAACAAACCCAGAAAAAGCCATGATCAAACTTAGATAAAATCAAGAAATTAAAAGGCAAAAGTTCAAAACTGAGAAAAAGAAAACACAAAAACGTGACAGTAAATAATAAAAAGAGTGAGAAGGCAATACCCAAGAGGATAGACATTGCCAGAAACAGGAACAAAAACAGAGGAGCCAAGACCATTAATAGCCGTCGGATGGATAGTTGTTCGCTTCCAAGGCAGCTGAACTACGCCGGCTGCCGCAAAACAGCCATGGAACGGAGCAGAGAGAACCTGAAAGATGAACACCATGATCATCAATGACACTCCCCTCCCACTCATTTTCTGGTCAGCCATCTCAACTTTCGATCAAAAACCCAAAAACACAAAAATCAAATATGGAAGAAAATTCAAAAGAAAGGAATTGTGAGAATCAGAGGCCAAAAGGGTACTTAAAAGACCATTTATTTTTCGATGAAAAATGAAAAATAAAAGCCTCTGACTCTCCCTCAGAACTTCGTGAGGAAGGTGTGAAGGTGACTTCTTGGCTCGAACCAGGCTCCTTCTCGGTTCCTGCTATATAGGCGCGCGCTTTTTTCAACTTTCTTCTTTTCTTTTTTCCCTTTAAATTAAATAAAATTTGAAGTTTATTTTAGTTTTAAGACTTCGGAGAGGAAAACAACAGGGGTTTTAGTCTTTAGGAAGTTGGTAGTTTCGGTTTAACTGGTGACGAGCTGTTGGACGCGGAAAATTTGTCAGATCCCCCCATCCCCAAAATACTACTACTAGAACTTAATAATAATAATAACAATAAAGGGTCAAATTTGCCATTGGAAAGTTTATAGTAATTGGGTTTAGGAGGGGTAAAATTGGTATTTTGGAAAAGATTTCGTTGAGATAAATAGAAATTTGTGGGATGGTAGGATCATCTAGATCAGATATTTTGTGGGGGCAAGGAGTTGGTTTTTGTTTTTTCTTCTTTTTTTTTTTTATAATAATTAAATATTCTTTTACACTGGCCTTTGGTCTTTAACTTGAGGATTAAGGAGCTTGGGGAGGGCTTGGATAGTTGACTTGGCAGTGCATAGCCTCTCATCTGATTTTTAGGTATAATGCTTCATTAATTACTCATATTACATGTATAATGTACTAATTAATTAATGAATGAATTCTGTTACACTTCTAGCATAGGGTTTTACTTGTACTATAATATAAATGTTTTTTTCAAGTCTAATAGATGCTGGTTAGCAACTAAATAATTAGAATCCGAGCAAGGAGAAGATCCAGAACGGTGAGGTTCTAGGGTTTTAAGTCCGACTCCGACAAGGCATGGGTTTAGGTTCTGCTCTTCTGCTCTTATGTTAGTTTTGTTTAATTTGTTTTCTAATTTTGATATGTGTATTAAAACTAATCAATTGATCGTGAATATAATGTCTCCGTGTAATGTATTATGTGACCCTTTCAAAAAAATGCTCAAAATCTGAAAGTTGAAAGATGATATAATGATAATTTATGTAGATGGTACTCTTACTCTTACGGTGTATTTCAAGAAGAAAAATTTTTTAACATTATCTTCACTTAGAAATGGTCAAGACTAATAATTTGGCTTAAAGAACTCTAGAAAATTGAAGGGCATATCGTTGATGATTATGAGACACCAATAATTCATCCATTCACACGTATTTCAATATTTCTCATGTATAATTCTTTGAGTAAAAAGTCAATTTATAATCTTAAGGGTGGTATCGATGCATTCGTTGATAAAATCTTTTTTTAAATAATATTATAATTAAACCCTAATCTCACATATTATTATAAAATAAAATACTAATAATACTAATAAATTGACAATAATAAGAGATGAAAGTTGGTAGTTTTGAGCGTGGAAGAATGGAGGATGTTACTAT
The DNA here is from genome assembly GCA_030664755.1 of Microcos paniculata. Lineage (NCBI taxonomy): Eukaryota > Viridiplantae > Streptophyta > Magnoliopsida > Malvales > Malvaceae > Microcos > Microcos paniculata. The sequence goes on from CP131461.1 coordinate 25,000,057, forward strand.
TAGAAAATGAGGAGGGATCATTTGATACCGGATGTAAGATTAAGAGTTTTACACCCTTTCGTAACTTAATGTACAATTAATATTTAATTAATCTGACCGTCAAATTTCATGCTCTATTCGCATACATCGTGCATGCAAAATTTCGAGTTAATTTAAAATGTCGAGTATATGTTTTGAAGCGATAGAATTTCTCACCGTTAAATATATATTAAAAATATCTAAAAATGTTAGAGCCTAGATCGATATCATAAAAGTATCGGATCGACTTGAAATTTTACGTGCATGATAGATTCGAATATATCTTTAAATTCAACGGTCGGATCGTTAAAATATTAATTATGCGACAAGTTATAAAAAGGATGTAAAACTAAAAGTTTTACACCGGGTGTAAATGGATCCCTCCTCATTAGAAAATAGTCTAATCGAAGCGTTCATACGACAGAGCAAATGTAGTGTGAAACAGAGAATGGTAGGCATTGAAAACCAAGTAATTAATGAAGAATAATAAAAGGATGCATGTATCTAACAAATTAACAATCTTACTCAATCACCACTCTCTCACCCAAATAAAAAAGAGTTTTACGCAATACTTGTGTTAATTTTGGTTTATCATTAATAGAAACTGACAAAATTTTTAATAAAACAAACGTATTTCTTTAAAATTTTATTACAATAAGATAAATCACACATATAAGCACATAAATCCAACAAGAATTCATTAAACAAATTAATAAAACAACAAATTAGCAAACATATTACCAAACTAGTAATATTGGACTAAACCACGTGATGGGTTTTGAAATTGGCACCTCAAGTTTCAGTAAGATACACTCAATTGAGCTAAATGTTCTTGTGCTTAATTGTTTTCATTTTTGTCCTTTTGGAGTTCGTGTCAAAGTCAATTAATTGAAGTGATTAAATTATAACAACTACAACTAGCGCTAATTAGTGAGTATTAATTAAAGGGTTTTTCTAAACTGTGATAACTTGTCCATGCAGATAATTTCAAGGTTAATTAAGGAGTTAATTAATCAATAATATATATAGCTGAATATTACTCCAATGAAAACTTTAAAATGTGTACACCCACATCCATGAATTCCTTTGCTCTGCTTGCTCTCATATTTGACATGTACAACTATCATTTGTTCGATGAGTTGAAAATCCCAACCCCAATTAAATTGTAATTAGCTCCTAGGTAGTGGCACTTGAAAAGAATTTGGGGGAAATTGAAAATTTTTCTAATTGTAACTGAGACTAAATTGAATGAATGAAAAATGTTGAAGGACGAGCTCAATTAGCTTTGAAATGTGGGAGTGTAAATTGATATGGTTGGAAAGGTTGAAGGGCAAAGTGAGGATTTCACTTGGAAGCATAAAAGATGGAAGAAATGGATGAGGAAGCCGTTGTCTTCCTCCATTCTTCATTTTCTTCAATTTTCAGCCCTTTTCTCTCTTGAAGCCATTAAAAGACTTTAAGGTTATGTTTGGTATATGAAAACATTTTTTGTTTTCATTTTCTAAAAATACAAAGAAATCACCATATAAGATATGTATAGTTTACAAGAATTATGCATATTTTAGAAAATGAAAATGAAAATGGACCTAAAATTCAAAACAAATTTTTTTTAATCTCATTTCTAGGTTCATTTTCATTTTTATTTTCTAAAACATGCATACATTTCCTCTCACAACATATATCTTATATGATAGTTTCTTTGTATTTTTTAGAAAATGAAAACAGAAAACGTTTTCTCATACCAAACATAGCCTAAATTTCTCTCTAAGTTTTCTCCTCTAAAGTTTAATGGATTCTTACATGCAAATAGCCTATCCAACATAACTTTTCAAGCTCTACACATTAGTGGAGTCTATTGTCGGTAAAAGTGGCTGAGTGAACTCGGGTGAGAAGCAAGGGATTTCGGGTGATTTTGAAATTAGGGGAACTCAGCCATTCTTGAGCTAAACTGTTGAGATATGTGGTTAAGCTCTTAATGAGCTTTCATATGACTCAATTGTATGTCAAATTCATGGTGTATGGACTAAGATTTGAAGCTTTGAAGTAAATTAGTCATTTTTTTGTTTCAGGATAGATTTGTGTTTGAATTGTTATTACGGGGTGTTGTGGAAAAGTATATGGTGTATTGAGGTCTTAATTGGCTATTAGAAGTAGAAATTTTGGCTTTGGCAGGATAGAGAATGGCCAAAGGACCGTCGTGTATGGTGTTCACAGCAGAACTGGTGCCAGCGTAGGCTAGAAACGGCGTCTATGTTCAACTAAGGGCAAATTGGCAAGTGTTGATGTCGAAGACATCCAGTGCTGGATAGGTATAGTATCGGCGCCGATATTAAAACAAGGAGTTCAAAATTAATTATGAGTCGTGCCATTCCATGCCTGGACCTATAGGGAACCGACGCCAAAAGTCCTTTAAGCCTTAGCCGAATTTGTCATCCGGCATCGGACTTGGCCATTGACCCATTTTGATCGATAGTTGACCTGAGGGTTGACTTTTTCTAAATTACCTTAATTTGATTTCGATTTAGCCTTGAACCCTTAGTAGGCCCGGTAGAAGTTTGTTTAGACTGATTGAGTCCGCATATGCATGATTTTGGTTTTGAAAATGATTTCTAAGGAAAATTTAGTCGAAATAAAAGCATCCACGTAAGATTGTGGTAAGGCTCCACTTGTACAGTTGGATTAGTGCGGGAGTATACTACTCTCCTAATCAATAAGTGGTTTGACCTTAATGTTTAGCGACAGTGAAAGCAAACTTGTTTTTATTCTTATTTTCTAAATAAATGTTTTAATTATTTTGGGATACAGTTAACCATTGCCTAAGCATATACAATTGTTTTATTGGGGGGGGGGGGGGGGGGGGGCGGGGATATATATAAATATATATACACATATACCTAAAATATTCAAATGTTTTGATGATTTTGATTGTGAACCTGATTGTGGTGTGATTATTTTGGAATACAGTTAACCACTGCCTAAGCATATACAATTGTTTTATTGGGGGGGATATATATAAATATATATACACATATACCTAAAATATTCAAATGTTTTGATGATTTTGATTGTGAACCTGATCGTGGTGTGATGAAAGTTCATGCGTTGCCTACCCGATCAAAGTATATATGGGTGAAATTACCTATTTATTCCCGTAATATAGGGCTTTGTTCATTTTAGTCCCTGTACTCCAATTTTGTGCAATTTAATCCCTATACTCTTGTAAAAATGCAAATTAGGGACAATCAATATCTATTCTGTTAAATCTGATGACATAGCACTTAGATGACAATATTTTGAAGGCGTGGCCAATGAAAACTTGACACATGACATCTACGTGTGCAGTACCGATAGAAATCTCCAACCTTTTTTGTGTAGTACTTGTCCTCATATACTGTCTTTATTCTTCTAAAAAAATCTTAGATTAATATTTTTAAAAAAATTAATTCATTTTTTAAATCCTCATTGATTTTACAGTCAACTTTTCATTAAAGCATGTTATTTTATGCTGCTATCTCAATGTCATGTCATCCAATTTAACAAAATAGATTGATACAGTTAGTGATTGTCCTTAATTTGTCACTTCTAGAATACCATAGGACTAAATTAAATAAAATTAAAGTACAGGGACTAAAATGAATAAAATCCTATAGTACATGAACTATTTGAGTACTATAACCGTATGTATGATATTGGTCCATCAGGGACAAGCCCTTTAAGGGGCAAGCCCATGAGGGGTATTTGCTAGAAGACTTAGTAGTTTGTGGATCATTTATAAGACTGTAAACAAACTGAGCTCAAACGAGCTTGAACACAAATAAGGCATGGTTTTTTATTTTTGGCCTACTCGAACTCGGTTCGTGTCCGTTAAGAATTTTCAGAATTTATTCGGACTTGTATTCATTTATTAATGGGATGTTCAGGTTCGTTTATATTTGGCTCAATTAAACAAGCTTGTTCATGAATAACAAACGAACGTGTTCGTAAATACTAAATAAACATGTTTATAAACAAACATTAATTTATTCATAATAAAAAAGCCTTTTATATAATTATATTTATCATTTTGTAATTATATATTTTCTTTTAAAGATTTATATTTGATTATTTATTTGTTTATATAAGTTAAAAATTAAAATATAAATGATAAATAAAAAAGGAAATAAAAATAATTAAAAAAAATATAGTTACTTGTTACCTTAATTTTAACAAACATAAACGAACTTAAATAATCTTTTAAATGAACAATAATTGAACTCGTAAATGAACACTAAACTAGTTTGTTTGTGAACAAAAATGAATGAACATAGTTCGAACTTAAACACATCTTATTCAAGCTTGGTTTGTTTATTAAATGAACATTAAAATCTTGTTCAAACTTGTTCATTTACCTTAATAAATGAGCCCTAACCAAGATCGAACATGAGTTGTTCGCCGAACGTTCGGCTCGTTTACAATCCTAACCGTCTATTGAGAGAGGCATAGGTGAGTGTGCTTTTAGGGTAGAGAAGCGCGTAGGGCAACTCGCCAGGAGGTTTATGGTTGCTTATCCAACGAATGGCAATGTTGAGAGAGCAAGTGTTTATGATTATATATTTATTTATTTGATGATAAATTGATGATTCTCCTAACGGTGCGAGTTCATCGATGGATGGGACTTGGTCACTTTATTGCCGCCATATATGTATTATGATTTTAAATGAAATGATTTTATTGGTAGGAAAGGTTTATGAAATAAATTTATATTTTATAAGCATGATTTTGGTTTAGTTGTATCATCCTCCATCTTTATCTTTTACATTATTTTCAAATCATATATCACAAAATCTGTTGACTCACCCAGTGGTTGTTTAATTTTTTCAGGGATTAAGGCTCAAAGAGGAGCTGCCTTACTTTGGCACGTGCGGGCTATCTTTCAGCAATCCTAGGTGAATATTCTCATAGTGTAGTGATCCATTGGTGTATTTTATTTCCGCTACCCTTTGTTTTTCTTTCCACATCACACATTATGAAAATTTATGTATTTTCATGATATTTCATAGTTAGTGGATTTTACCATATATTATGGTTTTATGATATTTTCAGTATGACATTCATTATTATTTTTTTGAGTTTGAATTTAATTTATTGGCATTTGATATTTGTTTTGACTATAAATATGATAAATGTATGGCCTTGTCTCGGAGGCGTAGCTGGTCAGTATGTATTTCGACACAGTGCAGTGGCCATCTCGCACTCGAATCTGCGGGTCGAGACATGACGTAAGTGATTTTTCCCTCTCTACTTAAGCACTACTAGCACTTTCGAAGTAGAAGCGTGAAAGGTAAAATTATTGTATCTTTATATACATGATTAGAATATCAATAAAAAATGAAGGTTGGTTGAATTATAGGAAGTTGGAAGCTTCCATACGATAAATTTGGTTGTGTTGTATATAGACAAGGCGTCCATATGCCACAAAATTTAGGATATTTTAGCTTCATCAATCCTGTCTATTTGACTGGATGGCTAGCATTATTGACCAGATTTATAAAAGCATATTGGTCAGCAAATTTTTAGGCTTCGACTATCAACTCATTGTTGAAACTTGGTAAATTAATTTTCAATAATTCATGATGTCACTTTTAAAAAAAACATATAGTTGCAAAATTCAGCAGTTATTATAATAGAAAGCAATACACAACTTGGAATTAAAGTATCACCTGACTAACTAATAAAAATAAAAGAAACTCAAAACAAAATATATAGGCATATTGCATGTGAAATAGTTTGAGGAAAATAAAAGGGAAAGTGGATAAACATGTAAATCCCCTTTTTTTCCACATTTAAACAAAAGCATTAATATTTTTTCTTTCATATTTTGTTTTATTTGGAAGTGTATAATTTCCAATAATTAGTAAAACCTAGTGCGTGGTAATTGAAATGATCAAGTTGGTGACCCTTAAAAAGGGATAAAAATAACAGAGAAATTTAAAATAGACTAGGCTGCCCTGGCCCTTTATGCCATCTCCTGGTAACTAGTTCTGCCAATTAAAGGCCTTTGCTTAATTAATAGTATTGGGATTATTATTATTATTATTATTTTGGCATCAGTATTTGGATGATTATGCATGCAAAATTCTTTTTCTTTCTTTTCTTTTTAATTTTATTTTTGCTGGTGGATATGGTAAGTCTATGTCCTTCTCTTCCTCCTCTTCCCTTTTCTTAAGTTCCTCTTTGAAATTCCGCCATTTCTATACTTTCTCATGGTAAATCATCATCTCCACGAATGTGCCTCCATTTCTAACCAAAAGAAGAAAGGTTCCAGCCTTCGGGACCTTACCAAACTTTACAGATCTTTATTTGCATTACGATCATGGCGTCGCCATAAGAAATCTTCCTCCCACGAATCTCATTTCCATCCCCATACGGTCGAGGAACCTGATTTCCAGGTATTTATTTCCCACCCTACATTAATTTCCATGCATGCAAAATTAATAACCTCGAAAGGAGATTACAGGAAGGATTATGCATTAATAGTAATCGAGTCAAATGTTGGACTGCATAAATTATTTATCGACGGACTTCCTTAAACGTGAGAGAAATTCTCATTTTCAGGGCCCTGAAAACGAGAATCATCAAGAACAAACAAAGATGTATGGAGCAGGCAGTTATGGATTCAAAGGAGACCATGGATTGCAAGGGGGTTGTCCTAGGACTACGAGTTCTAACAATTTCAAGCATCGAAGCATGGATACATTCTTTTCTTCTGTCCCTTCCGCTTTCTCAAGAACCGCAAGCAAGAGGAGCCCCAGCCCCAGCCCCAGCCCCCGACCTTCCTTTGCCTATAGGAATGGCAGCATGCGACGAAGCGTAGACTCGAATGGATTTCCGGAGACCCTTCGGAGAAGTTCAAGCCGTTGGAATGGTGCTAATCCGATCATGTTTTCGAACTCCACCGGAATGGTGAAACCTCCACCAATTGAGAGGAAGCTCGAGTGCACCCTTGAAGAGTTGTGCTATGGATGTGTGAAGAAGATCAAGATCACAAGAGATGTCCTCACGGTATCCGGGTTTGTAATCCTAAGCATTCTCTCCATATTGTCTCTGCTTACAAGAGATGTAGGCAGCAATTGATGTTGAAGTAGATATTAAATATTCTTATATTGGCAGGCAAATGGTTCAAGAGGAAGAGATTCTATCAATAAAAGTGAAGCCCGGATGGAAGAACGGAACGAAGATTACATTCGAAGGGATGGGAAATGAGAGACCAGGATCTTATGCATCTGATATAACTTTTGTGGTTGCTGAGAAACGACATAACTTGTTTAGAAGAGAGGGCGATGATTTGGAGCTGGCCATCGAAATTCCTCTGGTGAAAGCTCTGACCGGTTGCACCATTCCCATCCCTTTACTCGGCGGTGAGAAGATGGATTTGAAGATAAATGAGATCATTCACCCTGGCTACCAAAGGATAATAGTAGACCAAGGTATGGCAAACTCAAAGGAACAGGGAAGCAGGGGAAACTTGAAAGTTCTGTTCCTGATTAAGTTTCCAGCAGAGCTTACAGCTGAACAACGAGCAGAGGCAGTTAGTATTCTAGGGGATTCTTGTTGATGAAAAATGTTTAGATCCTTTTAGGAGTCCAGAATTTGTATTTTCTTGTGGGTACTTTGAGTTTGCAAAAGAATTTTTTTCATCTCTTCATCTTTGTACAATGTATTAGTTTAGAAGCTCTGCATATAATTCAGCAAGGAATATACGTATATCTGTTCTTGTATTCGCCTGGGGATAACAATCTACCAAAGTTGAACGAGATTAGCACTTTCCCCCAGAAAGCTGTCAGATAAACCAAGAAAGTTGCTCTATATTCAAATTGAAATAGAACTCTCAACAGTCCAAATTAAACGCCACGACAAGAATTGTCGACGCAATGGTAGCTTTCAAACAGAGACAGAGCATAGTAGTTCTGCAAGTTTACCTAACAGGATATTGCCAAATGAAGACATTTTACAATTTTGAAATGCATCAAAGTCAATCCCTTCATGGTAAAATAATTCTTGATAAAGCTAGGTTTCTATAACTCAATGCTCGTCATAAACACTATACAAGGAACATTTCATTGATATATAAAGGGGAAAAAACTGAGTCATTTACATATTTTACATAAGTCTTGTATACAATCAACCTTGGTCAAGCTGAATGAATGCTTTAAAATATACTGAAATGTGTGCCTTCACTTACATTATTAAACTGACAGGCTTGGGTAAAAGCCAGAGTGAAAACTTACGACGAGGACAGCGACGCTCATTGTTTGATTAAGACTTGGACCACCCCAGCAAAGCACGGATTATCCCTAAAAGGCTACCACCGAGAAGAGCCCGCAACATTCTTAGCTTTCCATCTGTATATGGTGGGTATCTCAGAGGTACATCACCAGCAAAACTTCTATAAAGAACAGCCTTCTTGTGGCTAAAAGCATCAAAGGAGAATTTCCCATGGTATGAACCAGTTCCACTGTCTCCAACTCCCCCAAATGGTAAAGTGTGTTCAGCAAGCTGTAATAGCCGGCGCATATCATATAAACAACTTCTAAGTTCTAATATTCAATAAGAATGTGAAAATAAATTTGTTACAGTGCATGTTCTAACTAATAGGGACACCATATGTTTTAAATTATTTTAAGTCTTTAGCAAACAAAATAGAAGTAACTGGTGGTAGCTTTTGCTATCTAAAACTTCACTATTTCACTGCTAAGTTAAAAAGGAGCATTTTTAATTCTAGACTCCCACGTCAAATTCTGAGGGAAGTAAAGATGAATGAAATCTCAATCAGGACACTCAACATGCTCTCACTAGAGAAATCAAGGGATCATTTATTAGCTAGCCATGGAGATTATGAGCTATTTTTGAAGGTAAATATATGTGGACATAAGTGGTAATAATGCATGCAATTTTTAATTTGACTCCATAAGTTAACAGTATAATTACATGGACAGTAGTGTCATTGATGACCAAACCCCCGGCAGAGACTGTTGCAACAAACTTCTCTTTTAGCTTCTTGTCATTGGTAAATAGATAAGCTGCTAGTGGCTTTGTTCCTGAAGAATTGATCACATCAAAGCTATCTTCCACTTTATCGACCTGTTATGAACCAATCACAAGAAAATCATGGTAAATGTCTCATATTCAATCTCTACAAAGGAGGTATAAGAATGATGATCTAGTTTCTCATTTTAATTTCCGAGATAGCAGTCATTAGTCTTTGTTTCTGCTAGGCCATTTTTTATGCAGAAAACTCATAAAGCAAGCTGCTAGATCCTCAAGTAGATATCTTGTGTTTGCACATATATCCTCAACTTGGAACTCTTTAACTTTTCCCTTGCAAGCTTTGCAGAAAAATGTTGCTTAGTTATTCTTCATAAAATGCATTGCAGCAAATATAAGTGAAGCAGGTTTGGTTGATGTTCCTTTTGGAGAAAAGCATATGCATTATTTTAGCTCGAGCAATAAAAAAAGACTTGGACTCTATAGATTTTTCAAAGACAATTCTACACACACACACACAACAAAAAATTAAAAGAAAACTAAAAACAAATAGAGCAAGTAATTCAATGTAATTAACCCCTTTAGCTCTTACCGTGATAATTGGAAGTAACGGACCAAATATCTCTTCATTCATGATCAGAGAATCTTGTGGGACATCAAGTAAGAGAGTTGGAGCAATCTTCCTGCCATTGGAAGAAAGAAAAGCATATTAACAGTGTAAATTGCCCATTGCACTTAAAGGAGAAGAAGTAAACCCCGTTGGAACTCACAAGTTTGTTTTGTCTCTTTCACCCCCATGAATGATCTTACTAGAAACCTTGTCTTCATCCAAGAGCTTTGTCAGGCGTGCAAAGTGGTTAGAATTCACTATGCGAGACAAGTCTTTTGACTCCACTGGATTCTTTCCATAAAATCGCTCCAATTCACTTTTGAAAGAATCTACCTGCAGGATGAAAAGCACTTGAGATGAATGATTGAAAAGAAATAACTTACAAAAGTTAAAATATATAGGCAACCTTACCAACTTTGGAGCATAATCCTTTGTTGTGACAATGTAATCAGGAGAAATACATGCTTGGCCATTATTACATGCCCACTTGCCTGCAATTATCCGCCTTGTTGCAACCTGAAATACAGAAAAATATCACATGCAAGTCACAAAGAAGACAGACATAGTAGAAACTTAAACACAATTATTACCTGCAAATTGATGCCTGAATCAACAATTACTGGAGACTTTCCTCCAAGCTCCAAAACGACAGGTGTTAGGTGCTTTGCAGCTGCTCCCATCACAATGCGTGCAATTTTTCCATTGCCTAAAAATTAAAGGATGTTTTGGTTCATATTCAGCATCAGAGTGGAGATCACAATGAAAATACCACATCAATCAATGACCATCACTGAAAATCAGTATTCCAAGGAGATAACCAATTTGCCACATGTTTTCCTCTTTTAGAAAAATCAATTTAAGTGGAGATATTACATGTCTGAAGGAGCAGCTTAAAACAGCATATCACCAGACCAGACCAGTATCTTTGCAAAGCATCAAATAAATCTAATAAGTAAACCCCAGGATGAAATCTGTCAAACCCTGTTCAGTACTTTCTAGGCCCCAGAGTGTGAGGAACATTTGAGCACCATTAGGCCAGCTGTACTTCCATGTTCCAATTTGTCTTGTCCAGTTCATGTGTTGCAATTACACATAGCCACCGCACACACACCCCACCCAAACCACACCCCCCCCCCCCCCCCCTCCCCAAAACACAAAACCAAAAAAAAAAAAACGGAGCACATTAGCTGCCGTGTACCAAGTGTCCATACAACTGTCTTCTATTTTAATTCTCTATCTAATTAACTCATAAAAAAAAAAACTTGATTTTGCATCCAACACTTCCTAGTGCATTCATTCAGAGAGTGATGAAAACCAGACAGAAGCTACTCAAAGTAACCTCTAAACTAAATGCTGTAAGGGAAATCCTGTTAAGTCATCAACTGTCACCATCTGGCTCTATCCCATCATGGGTTTAGTCTCCAAACAGCACAGCAAACATATACAACTTCAAATGCAATCCTTCACCCCAGCTGTTTATTACCAAGTAATAAAAAGCTATATCATCCAAGACCCACTTCGATGACAAGCTTCTTGCAACATATACAAATATGAACCTAAAATGAAGTTGCCTAAGTGTACATTAATCAAGCCATAAAAGATCAAGCTAGAGGAGAAGGTAAATGGATAAAAATGAGTGTGGACCTGTATAAAATATTTTGTCCCACTTTTGATCCAGTAGTGCTGATGTTTCAGGAACAGCCCCTTCAACAACCCTTATGCAAGAGCTATCCATATAATTGGCTAGCAGCTTTGCAAGCAATGATGCTGTGGCTGGAGCAATTTCTGATGGCTTTAACACAATAGCATTACCGGCTGCAATAGCTCCAATAACTGGATCAAGAGATAACACTGAAAGAAGAAATACAATTATAGTCATCATCCCGACAAATTTCCAGGAATTTTAAAAAAAATGACCGGACCACAAAATTTTGAGCATGTCCTTTCCGGATGTTACATACAAAAAGGATAATTCCATGCTGAGATTACTAACACAACACCCAATGGCTCAGATACAATTTCACCAGATGAAGGAAATGTAGTCAATGAAGTTTTTGCCTGCAAAAAGGGGCAACTTAATCATGTTCAAACACATTAATGTCAAGAAAAAGCCTTAACAAAAGTGTCTACACAATCCAGAGTATTAAAAATTTACCTTTTCTGGCAACATCCAATGCTTCATTTCCTTGAGTGCCAATCTGCATGAGTTCTTTAACATCCCTATCTGCAGAGTAAACCATATCAACGTCAGAGGACAAAAAAAAAACATATTTCATGCAGGTATCTGATACAAAAGAACAAATTCCAGGGACTAAATATAAATAACTCCAATATAGTTCCCTTATTCATAGTTCCAGTTCTCTAATACCGTGACATTTCCAGAGATTAACTATGAGATGCAATATGAAAATAAATTATAATGATGATATCAACTATTAAGAATTACAGATATTGGAACAAAAGAAAGACATCTCCAAATAAAACTGCCAGTGCGACAAAAATTAATCACTCTTGGAACAGTAGTCATCTCAATCCATTATTTTTCCTGAGTTAAAAAGCCTAAAAAAGACTCACTGAAAGTTCCTTAAAACTTTAAGAAAAATTGATAAGTCACCAAGGACAACATTTAGGAAACCAGAAAAGAAGAATATGCTTACAGTTCACCCTTAACTTCATTAGCTACTATAACTAATCAAACATTAGGTCGACTTGAAAGATGCAACCAACTAGTTAAACTGAACCAATCATTAGCCTCCACAATTACAACCACAGACTGAATTATATTATTCAAGTATTAGGCTCGGATACTGTTGCAATCAAACATGTAGAGAATATTATGATTTATATACCTGACAATAATTGTTGAAACAACTCCTAAAGTATTCCTGAGATAATAGATGTTTATCTAACTTCTTAATTCCCTATCAGTTAGTGATTCCCACATTAATAATCACAATCAAATTTATCCTCACGGCTGATTATCAGTAATACCAGAAACTCCAATCATCAAATTACAACGATTCAGAAATAACTGTAGATGACGAGACATCTCTCTTATTCCAAGTTCTGTCCACTTACATTCAAATTTAATCACTACTTATTCTTCTTACCCTTAATCTCTACTACTAATTAAGGTTAAGGATAAACTCAGGAACCATACACCGCAAAGCCCAAACTTATCCCCAAATTCCAAATAATGAATACTAGTTCTGACTACTGAAGAATTTATCTTCACGGATAGAAGGAACTATCAACAGTCAAAACATAGTCAAGCTCAAGCAAGAGACCGAAACTGGAAAGGTTCTTAAAACAATTACACCCTGTCGGTACAAATTTTAACAATGTCTGCTTGTTGGATTAGCGATAAATATTCAACGTACTCAAGTTATTGCATAGCTAGCAATTCTTTACTCGAGTTCTAGCAGTTTTGAAGATTGCATAGCTAGCAATTCTTTACTAACGCCTGAAAGTTGACCAACCATTTTCATTAGAAAAACAAACTATTAACTTGCCATAAATGCTACTTGTGTCCACCAAGATATCAAGTCTGTCACGTTTTTCAACAATTCCAAAACCTTGCACACATGAAAAATTTAAAATGGACCACTCTAATTCTAATTCCCAAAACTTCCTAACTACTTTCTTCATGAATTTCATGATTCATGCTTGAAGCTAACAACTGTCTCACATAAAATTTATAAATTGAAAATGAAATAAAAACCAAAAAGGAAAAATTAATGAAAAGAGACAGCACCAAATAGCTTCAAACAACAATTTCTTTGAAACAAAAAATTAAAATAAAATAAAATTAGATTTAGAGACAAAGTAGTTTCAATTCCTTATCAGCAACCGAATCGTATGAACCATCAAATGTTACTATGAATATTATGATTTGGAAAATAGAAGGGTCAACTGTTAATAACAATAATGTTCAATCCAATTTTTTTTTTATTGTAATAATTCACTGCAAATTGAGAACCATTACCAACTAAGTTCCAGCCGCCTATTCGACCCTGCGCTAATACTACGATTCAGCTTATGAAATAAATTCACTAAGTCAAAATTTTACTCAAATAAAACAAAAACAAAAAAGCATCATCCGAAATAAATCAAAATTTCCAAAATTAAAAAAAAAAAGGTTCATCGGAAAACTAAAAACAATAAAAATGTAATGAATACGAGTAAAAGCTTTGACCTCGAAGACGGAGGATTCAAGTTCCGGCTTGGAGAGGTCTTCGCGAAGAGCGGCGACGATTTGCGGCTCGTTCTCATCCATCATCTTCAACATGGCTTTCAACTGACTCACTCTCCATTCATAACTTTTAGTCTTTCCGGCCACAAAGCTCTCTCTCAACTCCTTCACCAACTGCTTCGCTGACTCCTTATCGAAAACCGCCTTCTTCTCCACTTCGCTCGCCATTACTCTTAGCCAATCGGAATTATTGGATTCAAAAACAAAACCAAAAGAAAACTTTGAAACTTATCAGTATTATTATCCGAAGCGAGAGAGAGAAAAATGACGATTGAATTGATTGGGTTTTTTTTTTATTAATTTGTGTTTGGATTTTCTTCGAAAACACGCCGGCGTCGTTAATGATAATGTCGTACGTCACTTTCTCTATGAATAATTGAAATTGAAAATTATGAGGAAACTTGCGTGTTTATATATAGAGAGAGAGAGAGACTAGTGTGTTGGGGTTTTTGGTTTTGGTGAAGGGAGACTCGCGCCGTATCTCTGGCGATTTTCGTCAGCCAGTTGTCGATCTGGTGTTTCTCACGCGAGGTTAATGGACGCGTTTGGGACGAGTGTTTTCCATCTCGTTCTTTCCTGGTGAATTGGAAAAAGTTTTCCTCAACTATTCGGGTTTCGGCCTAATTTAGTAGTAATATACAGTCGAAGAGAAATAAAGAAATGATCGCAGTCAAATGGTCTACGAATTCAAGATGTGAGACAATTTCACAGTCAATATTGTACAAAATGTATGACCAAAATTCTTTAACTCATATTAGAAAGAGAGATGCATATATCAAATTGTCCTCAAAAATCAACTTTCCGTGGATATAACACGTGACACTTCCACAATCACAAACCTTTGATTCTTAATTTCTATGGATGAATTATTACATTTTCTAGGCTTCTTCACACCCATAATTACTTAATCAATTCCTACACATCCGTTTATACATATAGTTTGAATTTTATACTTAAGTATATTAATTTTCGTCCATTAGAGTTTTAAATTTTCAATATATATTGATATTATCATGTTAAACCAATGTTTAAACTAAATGGTTCACCAATCCCTTTAAATAATTAAATTTTCCGTAATACTGAAACTCAAAACTTTTTTGTGTTCCCTCTCGAAGGTATAAATATTCAATTATCAAGATGCAAATCATCGCACGACACATTAAGAATTAAAAACTTTACCAAAAAATATAGATTGATGATACAAATAACCATAATTATTGATACAACATTTTAGTTGAATATTAATCATGAAAAACAATTGGCGAGCAAAATGTGTTTTAATTTTTTTCGCGATTGATCTTATTCTATTGGAAGACATGGTTCAAGCTATGGGTGACTGCCGTTTGGTTCTGATTCGATTTTGGTTTTGAACCGTCGGATCCAATTCTAGATTCTTTGGAACCGAAACTTTAGGTGACAGTTCCAGTTTTGGTTCCAAACGAGAACCTTAGCTTTTTTTTGGTAATTTTTTTTACTTTTCCAAATTAAATTAAATTTTAGTTATATAATATAAATTAAAGTGATTAAAGCAAGTAATATATATTAATGAAATATAAAAATTTAAAATTTTTTAAAATTTATTAAATACAAAATATATATATCAGTGAAGTAATTTTTTGTAGTTATAATTATAGTATATAAATAATAATTAATAATATAATGTATTTATAATGTATTATGTATATGATATTATGATATAAATATAAATATAAAATGTATATGCTAATACATATATATATATTATATTATTATTATTATTAAGAAATTATTATTATAAATAATTTGTAAAGATAATAAAAAAAACCAAAACCAAAATCGGAACCATCGATTTCAATTCCACTTTAAGAGGAACCAAATCGAAATCGGAACCTTGTCCAGGTCCGGTTCGGTTCCCATTCCAAAACTGAATTTAAGGTTCGATTTCAATTTTAATGGACACAATTTCGGTTCAGTTCCACATTCGAACTGAACCGTGACCACCTCTAGTTCAAGCCTTCTACATATAGAATGCCTATACCGGTCCTAAATAAATATATGTACTTTACCTATACATAGTAGTACATTACGTAATGGGTAGTGCCCATAGCCTCCTTTAATGCTCACTTTTAGTAAACAATCATTATAAATGTTGTAATTACTTTAAAAATAATAATAATTGCATTATTATATAAAATTTGTTGACAAAACTATCCTTATAGTATTACTATAAATATATGGTGAGGGAAATTTTAGTGGTTAACTAATTTCTTATTTTTTTTCCTGAGAAAGTATTTTTTATATCAATCTTAAAGTTTTTTTTTTAAACCCTATCACAATATATATTAAAAAAATTTTAAACCTACCCTTAAAATTATATTTTTTTATTATTTCGGACTAAACTTTATAAAGCTTGTGGCTAAACTTTATCCAAAATATATTATATCAAACTTGGGTTTTTCTTTTCTAAAATCCTACTACAATATATGTTAAAGAATTTGAAACTTACCCTAAAATATATTTTCTTTTATTTAAGGCTAAACTTTATAAAATTTGTGGCTAAACTTTATCAAAAAGCTATTATTATTTTAAAAATTATGAAAAATATTTTTGGTAAAATAATTTTTATTTTTTCTTATATTCATTCAACTTTTAAAATTATGAACATATTTTTTTTATTAAGGGGTAGTCTTGTCTTAAAGAAATATCTTATTAAATGATTGTGTAAAGGAATGAATTAATATTAACTTTTTTACTTTAGTACAATTTTCAAAACACTTTATGACCTTTGTTAACTGTTGCCCATAGGCACCCTTTAGCAATTCCTTATGTAATTTATAAGGTTTTGTTTTTTCAAAAACAAAAATTTAGTTGCTTTTTGTAATTAATGGACGAAAAGAGCTCTTTAATTTCTTTGAGACAGACTTGATATATAACTGAAAACTGAGATTTAATCTAAAGATCAAGTCCGAAACGTAGACCATCTACTATATTAAAATTGCTGAGTTGGTTAGATATTGAAAAATTCATGTAAATGTCTCGGGTTCAAAACATTTCATTCTCCAAGTATATATTTTTTTTCCTATTTCCTATGTATAAAAAAATAAAATAAAAATAATTAAAGTTGGGGCTTTAATATTAATAATACAAGACTAACGTATATATATTATGTAAATCGTCGGAGATATTTTTGGAATAAAAAAAATGATATCATAGTACAGTTGAATTTATAACACATGATTGGTTTTTTTTTTTTCTTTTTGGTTTGGTTTTGAAGTTAGATATTATTATTTGTAATAAATGAAAATGAAATAATGAATAGAGGGCAAACAAGTATGGAATGAATATGTGTTTTTTATTTTATTTTATTGGGTGAAATTTAGCAATAAATTATGTTGTACCTTCAACCTTGTGATTGGATGTTACTTTTATTTTTTTTTAGTTTCGGTTACATTAATTCTTGGATGTTACAAAGCGTATATATAGTATTTTTTTTTCAAAGTAAAAAAAGGGAAACATATATGTATATTATGAATTTGTAAAAACTAAAGAAATTCTTTCATTTTTCAAAAATAAAACTCAAAATACATTTTTTATTAAATAAAATGAAACATATATGTAATAAACCAAAAATATGCACGGAAAAATCAAGATATTTATCGCAATTTTTTCCAAAAGAAATGCATCATATATATATATATATAGAGAGAGAGAGAGAGAGAGTGCATTATTCTTTATGTTGCATTATCGTATATTTATTTCAATTAGGTTGGATATAAAACCAACCTGTGTCCTTCCCCTGTGACGTCCACAAATATATTATTATTTGAGACATGGTATTAAAATTGTTATAATGACTTGAGAGACGTCAAATGTTTCATTTATAGATTATCTGCATGAATGTTCCAATTGTCCGATATGTTGCCTGCCCCCGTTGCCTTCATTTTTTCTTTTCCTTTGTACCTGCTCTCTTGAACGGTTGAACCATATCCAATCTAAAGAAGTAAACGTTGCCGAGAGCAACTTAACCATCAAGACAGTACAACTAGGGATGGCAACGGGGCGGGGCGGTTTTTTGGCCGCCCCGACCCCGACCCGACCATACTTAAATTTTCTCCGAACCCGCCCCGCCCCGACCCCGGGTTATCAATTTTAATTCCCGAACCCGACCCCGATATAAAATATAAAACCCGTATCCGATCCGCTCCGCCCCCGAATAATATTTTTAATTTTATAATTTTACTTTATTTGTTATGAAAATTTTTATTTTTAATATAAATTATATTTTATTAATGTAAATTAAATAATTATTACTTATAAATATATAATATTATTAAGTTAATTTACTTAATTAATGTTAATAACATAATTATTAATTTAATATATACATTTATTAATATAAAATATGATAAAAAATAAAAAATATTAATTATATATATCCCGGGGCGAGTCGGGACGGGAATAGGTTAAACCCGACCCCGACTTTTGATTTTTAAAACCCGCCTCGCCCCGCACCGAAAACCTGATTCCAAAAGAATAATCCCCCCCTATCGGGGGCGGGGCGGGTCTGAACCCGTCGAGGGCGAGTCATTTTGCCTTCCCTAAGTACAACACCTGCCGCTTCCGTTGCTTTCAACTTTCTTTCTTTCTTTGTCTGTGGGCTTTTGGTGGTTGCAACAAACACTTCAGAAGGGCAAAAAGAGGAAAAAAAAGAAAGCCTAAACCAACAATTGTCCATGTAAATGATCGGTACATTCTTAGCATAATTTGTAACTAATTACTATTTATAGCAACAATAAATTGACCCTAGATTCGAATTTTACCTATAATCCTTTCATTAGCATATAGTATTTTAAATGACATACTAATTTTGTAAACTGAATTGTATATAAAAAGTAACACCATGATTTCTCGATAAAATATCAGTCTTAATTTTCATTATTAAGGTTCAAGATAATTTTTAAATATAAAAAATTAATTAAAAAAGTTTAATAAATTAAAGAAGCACAAGCTGCACAACAAGGCAGACAAAATCAGATTCATGATCCCCACTGCCAATAAAGATGAAAGGGAATCGGACATGATTGGCCAAGATCACAAGAATAAGGAGATAAATGGTAAAATTTGCAATTAGTCCGTCCACTATATAGAAAGTATGGATTTAATCCCTCTACTTAAATTTAATCAAATTAAATCCTCTACTATACATAAAGTGTGGATTTAGTCCCTATACTTCAATTTGATCAAATTAAATCCCTCTACTTTTATTTATTATCAATTTCAGTTAAATCACTAACCGTACTAAATTTTTATAATTAACTATGCTGATGTGACATTGATTATAATGACAAATGCTTTTTAAAAATATTAAAAAAATTTCATGTGACTTTTTTTTAGCATAATATATCTTTTGTCTCAGATAGATTATTTTTTATTTTTTTTTAATATTTAATTTTATATTTTTTTTATGAGAGATTTCATAATCATATCTAATAGGTATTCAATGTGACAAAAAAAAGTTACATAACAATTTTTAATATTTTTTATAGGTACATATCATTAAAGTTAATGTCACGTCAATATAATCAATGTCATATAATTAACAGTGAAATTTAACACTGTTAATAATTAGACTAAAATTAATAATAAATAAAAATAAAGGGATTTAATATGATCAATTGAAATAAGGGGATTAAATCAACACTTTTGATAAAATAGAGAGATTCAATTTGATCAAATTGAAGTTGATAGACTAAATCAATACTTTTGAATAAAATAGAGGGATTAAATGTAGAATTTGTCAGAGGATAAATATATATACTATATTTAGTACCATTAAGAACCATTCTACACCTAATATAATAATAATAATAATTTAATTAAAGTTTCCTGGTAAAGCTTGAGTAGTACATTGAAAAATACGAAGAAAAGAAACTGGCAGCAGGCGATTGCGTGGTGGTGAAACAGTCACGACCGAGACGCTGGCGGGGTTTGTGGTTTGACGGTTTCATTTTTGGCTGAGAAAAGACCGCGGTGGAAGTTGCAACCACCGTTGCCCTTGCGCTTGGGCGTCTCAACGAAATGCATATGAAGAATATGTTACGTACATGCACATTTTTTGGGCAACATTAATGATGATACTAGTAAGTAATAAGTCCGTGCTTCGTCCGGATTTATTTTTCTCTTACATCAAAGAATAGTAATGATAAGATATATGTGAAATTTATTTTATCTGTACCTGTATCTTAATTTTAAATATCTTATGCCATTTGAGGTTGGTTGAATTGGTAAGATATTGGACCTCTACTTAAAAGATTTGATATTCGAGTTGTGTCAATGGTCCTCATTAGTGGATGATCTGTAAGTACCACTGTCAACCCTCTATGAGGCTTATGACATGCTCTGACCCTGAACTGAGACAGTCTTCCCTCACCTAAACTTTTTATCACAAAAAAAAATTATATATCTTATATTTTATTATTTTTAAAGTTTATATCTAAATCCCACCCTAATAAATTTTTTATTCTTTATTACATTAATTAAATAAATCATAAACTTAAACAATTATTAACTCGAAATTTCAGCTCAATCATAATAGAAATAGACAGTCTAAAATGGTAAATTCAATAAATGTGTAAAATTCTATTCTTTACCATCCTACTTACATTATGCCATATTTTTTCCTTTACTATAAACATTTAAGTTTAATAAATAATAAAAATATAATATAAAAAACCCAATTTTCTCCATTAAATGTATTACTTTATTTAATTAATTTTTGTCAAACTAATTAAAACATGATAAATACTCCAAAACCCCTTTTAGCGTACCCCCTTACTTAAATAGATAGTAAATATTATATATATATATATAATATTTAACCTAAAGTAAATATTTATATAACTTCCAAATTATATAAAAAATCAAACTAAAAAAAATTGGACCAATGAGGGGTGGACAAATTTCCCCACCTATATTAGTTCTCTTACTTTTCCTCAACCTTAAATTTAAAAAATATTATTTTTATTATTATTATTATTTCATACATCATCGATGATTCAATGGAGTTTTTATACTCCACAGGTAGTGTTAAAAGATTGACATATAACTCATAACTTTTTTAATTAATTAATTAATATTAAAAAATATATTCTACGAGACACATGTCAATCTTTTAATCCTGTTTGTGGAGTCTAAAAACTCCATTGTCAGTGGATAAGATAATTTTTCTAATAATAATAATAATAACAACAACTAAAAAACCAAAAGTAAAAAAAGAAAAGAAAAAAAAAAGAGACCAAAAGGGGGCTAACAAATGCCCCTCAACCTTGACCTCGCCCAACTTTTTAATTTAATTAGCAATGGACCTGTGCTTCGTTACGGGCGCGAGAATTAGTATGTTAATATTATATACATAAATATATATATTATATAATTTTGTGTATTTATATTATAAGTAAATTTTTGAAAGTTGATACATATTGCAAAAAAAAAATATGAGTATACATATAGAGCCGAAGAATAACTAATATTTATAATCAATATTACAAAATCACATAATAATATTACAATATCAATTTTATATGTATTATTATATTAGTATTTAATATGTAATAATTAATATTAATTAAATAAATTATAATTAAAATATTAAAAAGGATAGTGAAAAATATATGATATATAAATATGTATAAAATATAATATTTAAAGATATTAATATGTAAAAATATATAATATATAAAGATATTATATAATAAAATATATTATATAAAAAATATTAGTGAGATATTAATATTTTTTGTTAGCGGAATGTGGGGTCCATACTTTGAAAAGAAATAAAAATAAAAATAAAAAGTGAAATGACAAAACTACCATCAACCTTCTGAATGAAATTGATGAGAGTTGAGAGAATGATAGGTATTTATGTCATTTCACACCAAACTTTATATAGAAGTATATATATAGAAGTATAGATATAAGTATAGAAGTATAGATATAGAAATATAGAAGTATAGAAATATAGATAGATAGTATAGATTACTTTAATACTATAATTTAATTACTTTAATAATAACTAAAAAAAAGGGGACCAATTAGGGGTTGGCAAATTTCCCCACCCACATGAGTTCTATTACTTTTCCTCAATCTTAAATTTGTAATAATAAAAATAATAAAACCAAAAATGAAAAAAAAAAAAAAAAAAAGAGAGAGACCAATGGGGGCTAACAAATGCCCCCACAACCTTTGCTTCCCCCAACTTTTTAGTTTACTTTAACTTTAAGATTGTATAGATATTATTACATGTGTGAATACAAATTTTGAAATCTTTTACCATTCCAGATTGTTAAATTTTGAACCTTAAATAAGAATTTAGTATTCTTTTGTTTTTTTCCCTTAATACATAAGAGGTAGGAAAATTAATTTAACTATTTAGAAGAATATTTTGAATTCGAAACCTTTTACATAAATTATAGCCTTTAATAATTTTTTTTGTTACAAAAGGTTTTTAAAAGACGGATATCAACTCAGGACACTTTGAAGCCACGGGGAAAAGGGCACCCCTAATAATTAAGAATAGAGGAGAAACTTTAAGAATTTGGTACTGTAATAGTAACATGTATCTTGTGAGTATCAAAATCAATGTTTGCTTCGAATTTTATTAAAACGATAAACAAGATCTTAACCGAAACGTCAAGAAACATTGAGACTCTAGCAAATTCATGGATTAAAGCATCAAGGAACACTGGGATTGCATATTCCGTGTGGTAGAACTCCCTTCCACACAAAAGATAGTACTGTTGTGGAACCTGAAGTTCCCACATCGCTCGCACACGAGATTATAAGCAGGGCCTGAAGCCTTTACTTGTAAGACGCGTTTTGAAAGCCGTGAGGTACCTGAAGTACCAAAGCGGACAGTATCTTGCAAGCTGTTTATAACAAGTACTAGTATTTTAAAGTGCAATAATTGTTAATTAGAAAACAGTATCTAAATTGTCAATCAACATTTGGGCCACCTAGAAAATTAAATATTAACTACTATAGTACTATTTCATTAATAAAAAATGAATGATTATTACGCAATACTAAACACGAGTGGTGTTGAGGCCAACCTTGGTTGGGTTACGGTATTATCTTAATTTCCTGAATAAAATACGATGGTTTTATCTCCTTCTTAATTTTGGTTTATTTAGTAAGTTAACTTTTTGCTATAGGATATAGAATTTCATGAAGAGTTTCTTGCCATTATTAGGGAGGTCTTTGTTATTTTTATAGCATCTAATATTCTAAGTGGTGTAATTTTTTTTTGGGTATTATTTACACAGATTTGATTAAA
Source organism: Microcos paniculata (assembly GCA_030664755.1). Classification (NCBI taxonomy): domain Eukaryota; kingdom Viridiplantae; phylum Streptophyta; class Magnoliopsida; order Malvales; family Malvaceae; genus Microcos; species Microcos paniculata. The sequence goes on from CP131461.1 coordinate 25,023,271, forward strand.
TACTGAAGAAGATTAATAATCATATACAGAGCATCAAATGAAAAATTCTAATCAACAAAATTGCTTGCTTTATTAGGAAAGTTTATCAAATTCCATAAGTGCATGGAACCTTGCTAATTGCTATGTACGTATAGCCCTCAGCCCCTTGACCCTTCCTTCGTCGGCCTTTCCACCTTCCAATTTTTCCTTTTAATCAAGCAAGAAAACCTTAAACCTTCAACGAGGAAAATGGGAATCGAAAGAGTGGCGGAGAGAGTGACATAAAAGAAAGGAGAACCTTTAATTACCCTAAATGCCATGAAGACAAGACATATAAATTTAGATAAAAATGTAAAACCATCCAAAAAGCAACAGAAGGAAAATACTATAAAATACTTCTCTTTTTGCCCTTTTTTTTCCTTTTCCAAAAGAAAGTGGAAAGGAGGAGATCGTTATGATTTGGGAATCCCAAATCCAGAAAAAACCCTAGGTGGAAGTAGACAATTGCCGACAAGATCAACATTTTATTTCCTTTTCTTTAATTTAGTTTGATTTTTATCCCTCTCTCTCGCCACACTTCGCTTCAGCCTTCCATAATTTCTATTGCTTTTGATGTGACTTTGCTCCCCAGTTAACCTATTGAGTGAAATTAGTGTTCTTTCAGATTAAGGAAAATTTACCCTTTTTATCTTTTCAAGTGAATTGAAGAACATAATTTGATGAAAATAATTTCTGATTAACAGAGAGTGACTTTAGTTTCTGAAAATAGCAACGGACGTTGCAACAACCGTTGGCTTTGATGTCCCATCAAGAGATATAGCAAATAATTTTCGTCACCAAAGATTGAAGTATGAACCCAAAGCACCGTTGAATTTGAGTGTAGGCCGAGAAAGTCAGAGCGTAGTTTTCTAGTTAACAAAGTCACCACCAGCCTTTTAACGAGTTGTTAGAAACTTAGGAAAGAAAGAATTTCCATGTTACATATTCAACGGCGAAAAATTAGGAGAGAAGAAAATCCCACTAAGCAAAAAAAGAAAAAAAGTTTCGAGTTTGGGGGGAAAGGTAGCCAGGTAAGCAATCCGCAACGACATTGACCTGTCGCTTTAGTCTTTATATCTTATCTACCTTAGACTCTAGTCCTAGTACCCTCTTACGACCCGCTAACTTGATCTGGACTAAACAAGAAAATGATTTTCTGCGAATTTATCATATTAGTTCATTTATCTAAAGTTAGGAGATGTTGCTACTCCTAATTCAGTATTCACATTGAATCTTCTAACCTATTCTATTTACCTATCCGTTTTAATTATAATATATTTATTTGTACCTTTTGAAACATACATTCAAAATAGTACCATTAAGGAATTTCTTTTCTAGTAGTGATGGACAGAGGTTGAAATTCATCGAGAGAGAATCAAGTATAAAATTAATCCTTTTTTAAAACATGAAAGAAAAATTGTTTTCAACTAATGCGTTTCCTAAGAATGAAACTTGTATCATTACTCTTAGGGGGCGTTTGGTTCAAGGTATCTCAGATTATCAGAGTTATGTGATTACCAAGTTATAACATAACATAATGTATATTCCCGGAATGTGCGTAATTTCTATTTGGTTGAGATTCCGGGAATATAAGATTAACCTGTTTGGTTGGAGGGTATATTTTCTGTTAAGATGAATAGTTTACTATAATGCCCTCGTACAACACTTAAGCTTATTTCTTATTTGTTCAATGTTTTGTACAATTGTTGTAATTTTGTTAAGTTTGATAATTAAACATGACTAACATAAAAATTATTTAAGTAATAAACTTAGTAAAATATTATATAATTAATTTAATGATTATATAAGTTAAGTTTAATTATATTTTAACAAAAAAGAAATTATGCTTTTAGTTTAATTGAATTGACATATAATTATTAATTTAATAATTATATAAGCTAAGTTTAATTATGTTTCTTAATCAAAATAAATTATGCTTGAAAAAACCATGTAATTTATCAATTACATAAGGTTATTAGGATCCAAAAGGGCAAAATACTAAGGGCAAAGTAGGAAAAAATTTTAACATAACCTGATAATCTCACATTACCTAAGAATCTGAAGGTTATGAGATTCCTGCTAATGTGCACCAAAAACTGACGTATCAGTAATCTTACATTATCTCGGTAATGTGATTACCACAAACCAAACGAAGTAATATTACATTCAAATGTGTACATTACTGAGATTATGTAAGATAACCTCGAACAAAACACCCCCTTATTGGATTAGAGTCATATCCCAACACTCGTTGATAATTAATTCTCTCTTTATTTCCTCTTTTGCCAATGTTTTGGGCAAAATAGAAATGGGCCTTCCTGTTTTCGAGGAAAGCAAAGGTTTCTCAACTGAAACGTGGCTTCATTTGATTCTCTAATCATATAAAGCCCAATTCCTCTTTCCAAAAGAGAAACTCCTACTCCTTTTTTTGTTTGTTTGAAGGAAATCATTACCATTATATTAACTCAAAGAAAAGTACAATCAGTAATTAAGGCTTCAGAGAGCCATAGTGGTCCCTCCTCTACCCTTACCGAGACGCTAGTTATGGGCATGCCATATTGAGCTAATAAATGAGCAGCAACATTGCAAGTTCTGTAACAATGAGAAACTTTCCAGGATCTAAACGATGATAACAGACCTCTAGCCTCATCCGTAAAAAACCCCCCATAGCAGAAAGGTCGACCACAGAGCATGTGAGAAACTCCTACTCTTTGTTTCATATTAAATGTTCATATTATTATTTTAGAATGTTTCAAAATAATATTTACTTTTTTAAAAAGAAAAACAGTTTTATAACCTTATCAGTCACATGTTACGTACGCTGGACATGATATAACGCGCTATAAATAATAACAATAAATAAAAAAATAAATTTTAAAAAATAAATTATATTAAAGTGGATAATAATTAAACTATTTTAGGTTTTAAATTGGCTTAATGCCTAAATTGGTCCTTAAACTATATAAAAAAAACAGATTGGTCCTTGAACTTTTATTTGAGACAGATAGGTCCTGAATGAAAAAAAATCAAAGAAAATTCGGGACCAATCTGTCCCAAAATAAAAGTTAAGGGACCGATCTGTTATTTTTTGTATAGTTCATAGACTAATCTGTCCCAAAATAAAGGTTGAGAGACTAATCTGTCTCAAATAAAAGTTAAGGGACCAATATGTCATTTTTTGTATAGTTCAGAGACCAATTTGGATATTAAGCCATTTTAAATTAAACTACATGAAATTAGATGATAATTAAACTATTTTCTTCAATATATAATATAGTAATAAGTTAATTATGGTGAAAATAAAATGGTTAATTATTATCATCATTTAATAAATATATAAAAATAAGTTTTAAATTAAACTACATGAAATTGGATGATAATTAAACTATTTTCTTCAATATATAATATAATAATAAGTTAATTATGGTGAAAATATAATGGTTAATTATTATCATCATTTAATAAATATATAAAAATAAGTTTTAAATTAAACTACATGAAATTGGATAATAATTAAACTATTTTCTTCAATATAATATAGTAATAAGTTAATTATGATGAAAATAAAATTGTTAATTATTATCATCATTTAATAAATATATAAAAAATATTTAGTAAAAGATAAATAAAGAGTTTTAAATTGACTCAAGAATATCAATGGCAATTCTGAAATATATAGAAAAAAGGGATATTTTAAGCCATTCAAAAATTTTACAATATTCTCATTTATATATATACTAATCATTCACTGGCACGTGCAATGCACGTGATACAATACGTTATTAATAATAACAAAAAATAAAAAATAATAATAAATTTAGAAAAATAAACTACATTAAAGTTAATAATAATTGAACTATAGATTAGTAAACCTCAAATTAAATTACATAAAATTGAATAATAATTAAACTATTTTCTTCAATTTAATATAGTAGTAATTTAATTATGATGAAAATAAAATTAGTAAATTACTAACATCATTTAATAAATATATAAAAAAACATTTAGTAAAAGATAGATAAAGAGTTTCAATTTAAATCAACAATATCAATGGCAATTATGAAATATTAAAAAAAAAGGGTATTTTAACCGATTCAAAAGTTTTACACCATTCGTATTTTTATATATAATAGTCACTCGCTGTTATGTCCATTGCACATGATATAATATGTTATTAACAATAACAAAAAATGAAAAAATAATAATAAGTTTAGAAAAATAAACTACATTAAAATGAATAATAATTAAATTATAAATTAGTAAACTTCAAATAATTATCTCATACACCGTTAACAAAATTTTTAAACTTCACAAACAAACAAGATTAAAAAATTAATATATATTCCTATAGAATATATTTTTAATACAATTAGTCAGTTAATTAAATAGTGACTATATACTATTCTTTTAACACTATTTATATTTATTTATAAAGTGTAATAACTCAATTAATAGCGTATGAAAAGCATCAAACAATAAGTCGCGACAATGCATAAAAAAGGACAAATTGTTTGGCAAATGCCATTTTGCTACTATCAATTGCAGCTTGCTTACAAGTGTGAAATGTCTCAGTTTAGTCCAGATCCCACTCCCATAGTCCAAATTAAAAGAAAAAGAAAGTCTAATCTTTGAAGGACAAAGCCAAATCCCACTTCCATAGCCCAAATTAAGAAAAAAAATTTAAAAAAAGTCTAATCTTTGAAAGACAGAGCCAAATCCCAAGTATATATGTGGGTGTTAGTCATATGGCAGAGCCAGGAATCAAAACCCAACCAAAACTTGGCTAGGCGTGTGTTTGCCATTGGGCCAGAAAAGGGAAAACCAACAACGCCTTAATCCAAAACAATTGGAGAGAGAGAGCCAAATGGCGTGTGTTTCGACGACTCCTTCTGCTCCTTCACAATCGTCGCAGCAGCCAATGGCTTCTTCTTTAGGCAACGCCGCCTCTTCCCGAATCTTCGCTGCGTCTCGGGCTCGGCTCTCTCTCCGCTCTTCCGGATCCTCTGTTTCTTCTCCTTCGCTCCTTTCTTTGTCGTCATCCTCTGCTTCCTCTTCTACTCTCAAAGCCTTCGGTTTCTCTCGCCGCCAGGTTCCTTTCATTTCGCGTCTCGTTTTTTTTCTTTTATCTTTTTATAGTGTTTTTTTTAATAGTGTTTTATGTTTATTGAACTAAATTTTTTTTTACTGTTGATAAATTGTAGAGGAGATCGGCAGTTAATGTGTCGAGTAGCAGAGGATTCAGCACTGTAGCAAGTCCGAAATGCGCTGCTTCGGATCCTGATCAGTTGAAGAGTGCTAGGGAAGATATTAAGGAGCTTCTCAAATCTACTTTTTGCCATCCTATTCTGGTACTATACTTTTTTTTCCACTCTCTTGATTTTTTTTTTGGCTCTATTGCTTACTTTATTAATTGTTGAATAATAAATGTAGGTATACTGTTTCAATCTTTAGTAGAAAATTGATATCGTGGTTTATTCTAAAGAAGTATTTGATTGTAATAATATTTATTTAACTATTTCAAGAAATGAAGTATCAGTGTGTCACTGTAACGGTTTATGCAGCATTAAAAAAGTGTAGATTGAACTTAGTTCTAATTGAGGATAAATTTGTACTTCAATTAAATTCTTAATTTTAGATGAATGACTGTTTTCCTTTTTAGTGTTCATCTCTTAGAATTTTGATCACATGGAGAAGTGGCATAACCATAATCACAAAATTTCAACTGAAAAAAGTTAAAAAAATAACTGTTTAGGGTTTAGTTATGGATTATAGGGTTGTTTAAGGTATTAGGTTGAGAAATTTGTGGTTGTAATATTTATACATCAATATTTCGTGGTACTTCCACGGGACAAAGCGTCGTGGATCAGAACTCTCTTCTCTTATGGAAGGATTATAGTTTGAGGGAAAGAAATGGTGCATTTCCTCTTATTTTCCCTCCTACCAAAGTACGAGAGAAAGCCTTTGTCAAGACTTGAGAAATATAACAAGTTTTGATCTATGCACAACAGGTTCGTCTAGGATGGCATGATGCTGGTACCTACAACAAGAACATTGAAGAATGGCCACAAAGGGGTGGAGCGAATGGAAGTCTTAGGTTTGAAGTTGAGCTGAAACATGCAGCCAATGCTGGTAATGCTTTCTTTTATACTTATACATGTAATTAGCTTAGTTGGTACTTGTTAGCACTATTGTCTCATAGGGTTGAATTTCAGGTCTTGTCAATGCATTGAAACTTATTCAGTCTATCAAGGACAAGTACGCAGGTGTAACATATGCAGATTTGTTCCAGTTGGCTAGTGCTACTGCTATTGAGGTCATTCTTGCTATTACTCTTTAATGATTATTTTGTGCATTGATTGTGTAATTATTGTACTGAGAATCAAATTAATAAACTTTCAGGAGGCTGGGGGACCCCAAATTCCAATGAGATATGGAAGGGTGGATGTCTCTGGTCCTAATGAGTGTCCTGAAGAGGGCAGGCTACCTGGTAAGTGAACCTTATTCTGGCACATGATGTGTCCATATGGACGTGAATTGTGGGAAGATCACGGTGCTTCTGATCACTCGAGGCACCTAATCCATTGGCTGGACTTGGCCACTAAGTTTATTGAATGCTTAGACCATCAATTGAACACGGCATGTTTTATTTCATCTAATTCTGGATTTCTGGTTGGTTGTAGCATCGTTGTGAATTGGATGGCGTTTAACAGATAATTTATCTTTAGCTAACAAAAAGAATAGGTGCCACTAGGTGTTCTATTAATCAAGAATATGGAGCAAATACCTCAAGTGGCATCATCATTATAGACTAAATTAAAATTTTATGATAGTTAGGATTTTCAATAGAGTAATTGTAGGTTCTTAAATAAGTTGACCCATGTTTTAGCCACCATTATGAGGCAGTTGGTCACTTATGGACCTAAAATGGTATTAAAACAATTATACATTGCAGGTTTTTGAAAGTATGAGCCTTAAGTTTCTATGTTTGTCAATATTTTAAAGTTCTGAAGTTTGTAGCTAATAATCAGCTCTATTATTAGATGCCTTAGGTAGGCAGACTACATAGGTTTAGGCTGTTTAGACAAGTAGCCCAACTAGAAGTAATTTGGGTTTGTTTTGCCTCTTCTTTTACTCATAGTTATCAGTATTTTGGCTCCTATTTATGGTTAGAGACCACTAACCGTTATAGCATTTCTCTGTTGCTTAGATGCTGGACCTCCTTCTCCCGCTGATCATCTACGAGAAGTTTTCTACCGAATGGGATTGAATGACAAGGTAAACTTAATTGTAAAACATCCTTCATAATTATCTTTATCACGCATAGAATGATACTAATCATCTGCCTTTTTAATATGCAGGAAATAGTTGCATTATCTGGTGCACACACACTGGGGAGGTCCAGACCAGAACGTAGTGGTTGGGGCAAACCAGAAACCAAGTATACGGTAATTAAGTAGCCTATTTTGATTACTTATAGGGAAAATCTGTTTATATGAGAAAGTTAACTTGGTTATCTGTCATATCCAATTCTTGATTGAGGCTAAAGATTGTGGTGCAAGTGCTTAGCTTTGTAGTCTGTTATACTTATCATAGAGGATGTAAAAGTGCCATTTATTTAGCATTACTGCTGATAAGAGGAGCACCTATCTGTCCTGGATGCTGTTGGCATCAATGGGATGAATACCAGTGGATTAGCTCCATATACTTTGTCAAATCTTAAACTTGACAAAGAACTACTTAGTCTGTCAACCTCTTGAAGTTCTTAATTTGAAGACGTACCAATACTTCTTCTTATTGGTCCTACAGGCTTGTTGGTATCTAGGCGCTGAGAAACAATTAACTGACATGGAATTGGTAACTAATACATGAGGATAATATTTCATCACAAAAGCAAGTATGAGAAAGGAACAGCAACTTTTTCCATTTAGGTTTAAGCTTTCCTGTTTCTAATGGACCAATATTAGGTTAGTGGGATCAATACCAATAACTTATGCTTATGCTATCTTTGTTGTTTTTCATGCCAAACTATATGGTTCTAGCATGATTTTTCTTTCCTCTTAAGATTACCCTTAAAATTTTAACATGAAGTTTTTGCTTATATCCACAAACTGACTTTGGAGAAACGGAATTTGAACTTGCTTTCATAGCTGATAACTAGAATGGACTCTCAGAAGAATAAAAAGTTCAGTGGGTTAAAGTGCTTCAAACAAATGAATTTGGGGATGTCTTCATACTGTTATCCATTTTTCAAGGGATTCTCTAAAGATGTGATCATGAGTTACACTGTCAGAACTAGCAAATTTTACCTCTTTTATGTTTTTAGATATTTTCCATAAAGTAAATTGGTTCTCGTCCTGAATACAATACATCGTCAAGTGTTTCTTATTTTGTTTTGTTACATTCTAATAAGGAACTTGTTCATTGTTGCTGACTTCGCCAGTGGTATAATACATTAATGTCTTCATAAATTACTAGAAAGATCTGTTTCCTTAAAAAGTGAAACATGAACGTGGTGGTTCTACCGGCTATGGTTGTGCCAATAATAGTGATTAACAATTTAAATTGGATTTTCCTTCTTGAATAACAGAAAGATGGCCCTGGAGCACCAGGAGGACAGTCCTGGACGGTGCAATGGTTGAAGTTTGACAATTCATACTTCAAGGTTTGTGATTGAAATCACTTTCTCGTGCAAAGTGGGAAAATATGCATAAATGCCTGATTTTGTTTTATCTATACAGGACATCAAAGCAAAAAAAGATGAAGACCTGCTTGTGTTGCCAACTGATGCTGTTCTTTTTGAAGATCCCTCTTTCAAGGTATAAATAAAAGGAGTTCAGTTGAGTCTCATAGGAAGATATAATTACAGTTTAGTCTAAATTTTATACAATTTGCAGGTATATGCTGAGAAATACGCTGAGGATCACGAGACATTCTTCAAGGATTATGCGGAAGCTCATGCCAAGCTTAGCAACCTTGGGGCCAAATTTGATCCTCCAGAGGTTAGTTTGTGATGGATGGCCATATCTGTTTCATTTTCATGATTAAAAAAATTTAATTAATAGAAATGCTAGGTAGTTTCCTTATCATTGACCTTCACTTTTATCTTTAATGAGAAGGGTGTTTCTTCAATTTGGGGAAGATCTAGGGTATACAGAATCGTTTGTTAGACATACCTAACAATCATATAGATGGATAGACATTGTCATGGAACCTTTATGTTTCTTTAATATAAACTTAAAAGAAAAATACTGTTACTAAGTTAGAGTGTAAGAATAATGTGATGGAGTTATTTTAAGGACGTGAAAATTGATTGCTAAATTTGATTATCAGGGTATTGTGCTGGATGATGCTCCTGTAGCCACACCGGAGAAGTTTGTGGCTGCCAAGTACTCCACAGGAAAGGTTGTAACCAGTAACATTCTATTTCATTTTCTTTGATAGTTCAAAATTCATTGCATCTTTTGCATGGACTCTTGTGAAGAAAATTATACGTGTTCAAGTTGTTCATCTTGTCTGTTTTCCATGATTTCTTGCAGGATTAAAAAAACAAGTTTCTTGTTTTGTTGTGCCGTTTCTTATAATAAATCACAAGCTGACATCTTAAACTTGGAAGTCTAAATGAAGAGGAAAGAATAAAATTCAATGAGTGTTTGCATTGCAGAGAGAGCTGTCAGATGCTATGAAGCAGAAGATTCGAGCAGAATATGAGGCAATTGGTGGAAGCGCGGATAAGCCTCTACCAACGAACTACTTTCTGAATATCATAATTTTTATTGGTGTTTTGGCCGTTTTGACATCTCTTTTTGGTAATTAATTTTAGTTTTTGAGTGCTGTTGTAACCTTCCTTTTCACAGTTATGGTTAATAACTGTGAGTTGAATGAGTGTGTCATAGCATATATGTTTGATAATGCTGCTGCATCAATGCATAATCAGGAAGTAAATCAACATATAGTTTTTGAGGTGGATGGACTTAGGCTCTGTTTAGGTTTTTACTTGTTACAGATTGAAATTTGGTTCACGAGCCATCTGAGATCTTTTCCCCTAGTCACTCTCCTTTTTTCACCCAAAACCCTTTGGAAAATTTTCCCCCTTTTTCGTTACAAAAGGTTGAGTGGCATTTCTCAAATTAATTTCATGTTTTGGATTCTGAGTAAGAGCTCACAAGGCCCAGTTTCATTCTTTAACCCAATCTCAAGTTTAGCCGGCCGAAAAACTCTACTCACTTTCTGGAGGAGTTGTAGTCCGTGTTGAGAACCAAGTGTTGATTCAGGTGGCTTCACCCCTTCCACCCCCGATAAGGGTGAGAGTATAAGATTGATATATCCTGGAATTGTATTTGGTGGGAAGACTTTATCTTTCCCGATCCTAATCCAAAAGAAATTAGTCTTGGGTCAATAAATTTAGGATCCTTAATTAAACTAAAAAAAGTTAATGTTAGGAAAATTTTGTTAGCCAAAAAAAAATATTGGTGAGAAAAAATTGGCATGTTTATTTCATGTTTTGGAATTTGAGATTTTAATTCAAAAGTTTCAAACTTTGAATCTAAATAAATAAGAATAGGATTTATAAAGTCGGAGAATTTTCCTTTATTTATGGATTTACTCGATGTCTAAATCTATCTAAATTCTCTATTCTCTTTAATTTCAAATCGATCATACAGTCATACTAAAAAATACTACCTATGAAAGATGCGAAGTCTTGAAAAATATTGAAGTGCTTAGGAAGCCCCCGTAGTCAACCAAAAAAGAGGAAAAGCAAACTATTATTTTGTGGAATGGTCAAGTTTTAAATTCACTTCAAAACCTTGAAGAAGTGTATAAAAAAATTTCTAGAATTTGTGATGCTTCCGTATTAAGAAAGTATGATTTAACTCGACTTCCGTATTAAGAAAGTACGATTAAAAATTTTTTAGAAAACAAACCAAGTTTGAGGTCCATGAAAAAGTGAGATCAACTTGCCTTTAGTAACCAAGTTTCGATTAAAGTGGGACCAAAAAATATTTGGTGAATTCACCTCAATAATTGTTGTACAAAAACATGTTAATGAATAGAAGATGGAAACTAGGACCCAACAAAGATGAACAGAGACAGAGAGAGAGAGAAGATGAAACTATTTCAAGTCCAAGGACAAAAATGCAGCCAAAAAAAAAAAAGAAAGATTCCAAATTCCAAATAAAGGTCAGATTTCTGAACTTGAAGCCAGCTTGCAAATAAAGACCACCCAGCCCAGTTTCCATTATCAGAATCCTGAAAAAGTGTCTTTTTTGCAAGCAAAAGCATCTTATCTTTTGAGTTTTGACCATGGATCACACTAATGTCTCCTTTCTAACCTTTCTCTTCTCTCCCTTAGATTGAACAGTCTAAAGAAAAGAATAAAAAGAAAGGGAAAGTAAGAGATCATTGCTCTGCCCCCATTTTAAGCAGCACATGGGGTGTTCAGTTAATAATTAACTCTCATGTTAAAAATCATCATTTCCAGAACCCTTTCTGCTTCTTTAGAGCTATAGATCATTGGGGGAGACTGGAGAGTTCTTTATCTTTTTTCAGCTTTACTATGGTAAAAGCTTGCACTACTCTCTATATAGTAATTGGGGAGCTAGCTTATCTTCACTGCTTTTTATGACATTTTATTTGGGCCTCCTGCTCAGTTTTTGCCTCTCCCATTGCTAGTTTCAATTTCGGTTTTGGGGGGGGGGGGGGGGGGGGGGGGGGGGGGGGGGGGTTCGTGTTAGGTGTGGAGTAAAAAAAATTTGGCTTTGGAGGGTTGTTGCCTCAACCTGTTGGCTCATTGCATGTTTTACAATTTACACTATGGGGTTGAAGAACTTTGTTCTAGAAGTAGAATGGGAGAAATGGTGAGTTAAAATATGGATTTTAATGACCATTTTGAGGATGAGAATCACTTGTCTCATTTTAGTATCTCAGTTTATGCTTATTCATCAATACACGTCATGTATCTCATTTATTTAATTCTAATTATTCTTTGTTTGATTTTAGAATTTTTTTTTAAACAAAAAAAGACCATCTATAATGAAAGTTTAGCTCTAAATTAAAAATTTTCAATTTGAAGTTTTTACGTTTATGATATTATTGGGATATGGTTTTAATTTAAATCAAGAAAACAATAATGATTTTTTTTTGTTTATTTTGTTAAAACCAAATAAGAAATAAAAGGAGTTAAGTGAATATGGAACACGTGACAGGTAATGGTGTATGGGGCATAAAGTGTGGCACTGAGATGTGACAGGGGATTTTATTTCCATTTGGATGCTTTGTAACTTCATACATGAAGAATTGCTGAAGGAGTGGGTAAATTGCTGAAGAAAAGAATCAAAAAGGGGATATAGAAGAAAATAACACAGGAGAATTAGGTTATTAATACTTTTTCTAGTGTAACAAGAAATGATAGCTCCTTTTATGATCCTTAATGGCAGTTCTTAATTTCAATTCTCATGATTGCTCATGTTAATAATTTCAAGTGCCAGGCTTAATTAAGGCCAACATTGATAAGACTTCAGCAATCAAAAACCTAATCTTTTGTTTGCATGGACCGCAGAGTAATGGAACAGCCCAACAATCAACTTGAAACAGCGGCAACATGATTCAAATTGGATGCAAACAAAATTAAGGGATATTCAAGAGAAGAATAATAAGAGATTTGCTGATGATGTTTTCGCTAGTTAGGACAAAATTTACATACATAAAGGTTGTCGTGTCATGAAAAGAATAGATCATTATATTCGGCAACATACAAGTGGCAATTAGATTTATGACCATTTTTTTCGATAAAAATGTTATTTGACCCACTGTTTTTGTCGTATATGATATGATATAAGCTTGAAGGATAAGTCTTAAATTTTAGAACATTTATTGTTTCAAGTAAGTAAAAAATTTAATTCTGTGCTAAGGCCACAAATCTATATAAAGTTGTACCATGCTAGGTTCAAAAAGAACCATAAAATTAATTGACCTTGCAACAAATATCTATAGGCACGATAAAATTATAGCAATATTTGAAACGTACGCTGCAAAACTTTCCATAGCTAAATTCCGAATTAGAATAAATGAAATTCTTGCAACAAATTGTCGTGGTTACACATAGCAAACAAAAAGTATCAAAGAAATTGAAGCAATATGAATTAAAAAAAAAATATGACATGAAAAATCCTGGTCTTGGACAACAATGATTTCCCTATCGACTGTTAGCTCTTCGTTTGTCGTTTGGAAAAGATTGCAGCGCGGGTCCGGTATGTGCAAGGCTACAGCTTCTCGTTCCATCGGAAGGGCATGGGATTAAGGTGGAGGAGGGAGTCGAGGGACCTCCAGAAAACAGAATGGTTGGTATTTTGGAAGGCGGAAGGTACCGTTGCGGGTTACGAGTAGAGACGATAGCAACAATAGAGGCGATTGAATGGAAGTGTAAAACTTGTCAACAGGGAAGGGTTATAGAGACGTTGTTCGGTCTTTTTCTTTTTTTTTTCTCTCTCTCTAAAAAATAAAGGTAAATAAATGTGAAATAGATTAAATAAATATTCAAATGAAAAAATCAAATGCTAATGTGGATATATCGAGAAGCTCCTTTTAGGATAATTTTAAAAGTATGGTATAAATTATTATAACTACGTCACGTCAAATGAGAAAAATTGATGAGATAAGAACAGTGAATCAAATAGCATAACTTTTTTTTTATATAAGGTAAAGTCTTATGTTTTCGTTTTAAATCATAATAAAATTACTGGTTTATAACACTTAAAACGATTTTTAAGTTACACCGGATATTTAGATTTTGAATATAATTGAAGTGATCAGAATGGAGGTCTTATCAATGAAGTGCATGACGAAAGAAGTGAACTGCATTTCTTTTCTTTTCTTTTCTTTTTCAGAATTCCATTAAGAAAAACAAATCGTACCCGACGTTGAAAACTCGTATAATTAATCTATCTTATGGCAACAATTTGAATAAATAATTAGTCACGATCGCCGACAATTTTCTTTAATGATCCTTTGATTATTAATTAGAGTCTAGATTAGAGAACCAAAGTTAGTCAAAGACAAAGGACCTTTGTAATTTAAAAGCATCCTTGAGCACAAAACAATGGCTAGCTAGGCGTCCTAGGCAAATTTTAAAACTCAGACTCTCATCAAAATGTCCCAAAAGGGAGTTGCAAGAAAGTTGAAATTAAGAAAAAGAAATGTCTTGATCTTATCTTCAAAGTTTAAAGTCCTGAAAGATGAACAAACATAGATAATTTTGAGGGATGGGAATCTTCTACCGCTTTTCAATGCCTCATTTCGTGTTTCAACCACCGCATGCTACCATGTGTAATTTCTTTAATATTTACTTTAGTTCTTTTTATTTTTAACAAAATAAATAAAATTAAAGAAGAAAATAATTATAATTTTTTTCTTTATTTAAACTACAATCTATCAAAATAAATGTCATAAATATTTAAATTTATTCTAAAAGTTTAAAATTCTTTAATTTGGGATTAAACTTTTATTATTGATAGGTTTTTTTCTCTCTTGAAAAGTTTCAAAAAACTATTTATTTTAAAAACCTTAAAATCAAATAAAGATTAAGAAAGAACAAGTGACCAATTTTCATTTCATCCGAGAAAAGCCATCATTTTCTCAACAATGTCTTTGTCATTTGATCCAATAGCCTTCGGTTAGATAGGAATAGATTTGATAAATACTGATGAAATCGTATGTGATGACAGGAAATGGGGCATCAAAAAACAAAAATACTTCTTGACCATTTATATTTAATCCGTCTCTAATTCTCTTGGTGACTTCTCTTAATTTGTCTAACTTTAAAAGTTTCATAAAAATTCAATCCTATATTTAAAAAATTATCTTATTTATAGGGTAAATTTTATCTTTTTAAAAATTATAATAGAAGAATTTTAAAAAGAAAAAGAGAAAGTCAACCACGTCAAAAGAATTATTGATAAATGAACTATAAGTTGATTATTATGTATTAAAACTTTAAAAAAATTAAGAGAATAAGCACTGTACATTCAATATTTTGAGTTGGCAAGGTGGTGGAAAAAGGACCCAATGTCAGACCAAAAAAAAAAAAAAGGAAAAAGGACCCAATGTCTTTTGTTCCCTTCATTAGCAAGGAATCCAAAATCTTGTAGTCTTATTATTCTTAGATTCTCCAAAGCATCCCATTCATTCACAAGAAAACATCCAAAATTTTACGCGTATTTGTGTTGAAAATAGTGGCCACAGATTCATTACAAGACAAAAATTTTGTGATTCTTATGTATGAATTTGTATTTTTTTTATTTGAACAAACTATAATTAATGTCGTTCTAGAATTTCTTTGTGTGTGGACCCATTTCCGTTCAGATTAGCTTAACAGGATTTGAATGTCCTAGGTTTTCAAAATGGGTTGTTTGGGCTCCTAGAAAATTTCAAATCACGTGTTTTTGCATGGGAAAATTTGGGCATTTCTAGGTATAGCTAGGTGACTTGCCCTCGCTGCAAAAGAGAAATGTTAAATATGGTTGCATCTTTTGTATAAATTAAGTCTAACAAAACAAAATCCAATTTCCAATGGAATTCCTTTATTTTTATAAAGAGAAGTAGTTTATAAACTACTAGTATCTACTTGAATTAAATGTTCGAGTATGAAATTTTAAATTTTAGGGTAAATTATAAATTCAGTCACTTAATTTTTAGAGTTTTTCTATTTTGGTCATTCAACTATAAAAAGTTATGATTTAATCACTTATCTTTGTAAACTTAACTATTTTGATTACCCACCTCTTAAAAAATAATAGCTTGATGATGTGGCATGACCATGTCATCTAACATGCCACGTGGCATGGTGACGTGGCATGCCATATCATCCAAAAGGCCACATGACATGATGACATGACAAATGCCATGTCATCAAATATGCCACGTGACATAGCCACATCATCATGTCATGTGACATATTGGGTAATATGGCAATGCCACTAGCCACATCATCATGCCATGTGACATATTGGATAATATGGCAATGCCACATCAGGGATCAATTTTTTTTAAGAGTTTGGTGACCAAAATATTAAATTTTACAAATACAAGTGACCAAATTGTAAGTTTTTATAGTTAAGTGATTAAAATAGAAAACCTCTAAAAATTAAGTGACCATTTATGTAATTTATCTTAAATTTTATAACTAAGATGATGATTAATTAGATTCATAGATAACTTTAAGTATTCATGAATATGCTAACATCGAGTAATATTGTATTATGGAAGTTGTTGGTCTATTATCGAAATATGAAATTAATTATAAATTAATATTGTCATCATCGATTTATGATCATGAAAAATAAATAGACTAGTGATTATTTTGTTTATATTGGCTAATGACATAGACGTACTAATAATTAATAGTAATTTTATACATATCAATGTCAAGGTTATGAGTAATTGGATGGAACATTTCTCGAATCGAAAGAGTAACACTTAGAAGAAATTTGTACTACTATACCAAATATAGCACCAAGTTATAGTATTAATTGAAATTTCCAAATAATATCTCTTGATCGAAGGGGATTAGTTTCGTGTTAATAAGGTTTGAGATACTTTTTTTTTTTTAAAAAAAGTTCCAACTAATATTATTAGATTTCATGTATACACAAACATATTGTACAAGGTATATATGTCTCATGCCGGCTTTGCATACGTAATTGAAAAAGTATGCAATTGTTCTTTATACAATAAGATATTGTTAGGCATTGTCCATCTCTTAGCAGTCATGACCACGGTTCGGTTTCGATTTCGAACCGTCAGTTTCGATTCTTGGTTCCTTAAAATCCGAACAGTAATCTTTACAAGCGGTTCCAGTTCGGTTACGATTCCAGACCTGAACCTTAGGCTTTTTTTTAAAAAAATTTTAAATACTTTTCTAAATTTTATTAAATTTTGTTTAAATAATATATATATATATTAAAGTAAATAAATTTAATTCCAAATATATAAAAATTAAGTGTTTAAGCATCTAATTTTTTAAAAAATTATTAAATGTAAGTAAATCTTTATAGTTAAACTAACATTATATAAAAAATAAATGATAAATAATAATATAATAAATTTATAATGTATTACTTACATGATATTATTATATAAACATACTATAAAATTTATCTTAAGACATATTTGTTATCCCTCATTATTATTAAATAAAACTATATTACAAATAAGAAATAACATTATTTGTAAAATAAAAAAAATAACAGTTCCGGTTCCACCAAAAGAGGAATCGAACCGGAACAACCTTTTCGGTTCTGGTTCTAAAACTGCAAAAAATGTTTGGTTATGATTTTTTAGGTTACAATTCGGTTTTATGGTTCGAACCGAACTGTGATCACCTCTATCTCTTAGGCTTCATTTGTTAACTTTGAACGATTGCTTGCGATGAGAAAAAAGCAACCCCTAACTGCACGATCGGCCACTGCAACTTAAGCAGTCGGCCACTACCCCCTCCCTAACTAGTGAAAAAAATATGCGATTCATTGTCCAGGTAGGACAACCTCACAACAGCTCTAACACCTCTTTATTAACTCTTATCTGGTGAAAAGCTAAAAAAGGTGGTTTTTGCATCGCACCGATTTAGGAAATGGAACCTTAAAAATTGAGATAATTTAATGATAGGAATTAGAATGAAATAAATCAAACAATTATAAATAAAAGTATTAAAAATATGAAACAATCTAAGTAAAAAAAAAAAAAAAACTTTCAAAGTATAGACCAAAATGAAATAAAAATGCTAAACACTATTTGACTTGTTAGTAAAGTGTTGAATTCTTAATTTTGGTTCTCGAAAATTCAAGAAACCTTAAGTAAAATAAATAAAAATGTAAAAATTATAGAACAAAACGACTTATTAAGTGGAAAAGAGGATTTACCATATACTAGAAAAACTGTATGCGCTTCACTGTAGGACAAGTTGAATTTGTTTGTTTCCATGAGATAAAATATGTGATGATTAAAAATAAAATTTTCATTTTAAATTTCTAAAGAACCCTTATTGTAAGGTTTTAAAAAGAAAAAGTATGAAGAAATTGAGTAAAAGAAAGGAATAAAAAAAGTAAAAACTAAAAAGCTTAAATGAATAAAGTAATAAATTGAAATTGAAAACCCTATCATCATTATCATTGCTCTTCTTCTTTTCTTTCTATTTTTTATTTTTGGGTTTCTATAATTTTTTTATTCCCTTTTTTTTGTTCTCCCTCTTTCTTTTTTTTTTCCCTCGTAACACTTATCAATTCATTATCCTTAATTAAATCTTTTTAGAAAAATAAAAGTCTATGAAAAAAATATCAAAAAGAATTTCTATCTCCTAGATATTATAAAACTAAAACTAAAACTAAAACATCACTTAATTTGGATGGAAAAAAATCCATAAAAAGAAATTTCATTTTTCTAAAAAGAAACTAAATTGCTAATGTAAATGGCTAAAAAAAGGGATTTCCAGATAACATTAATTTTCTTAGCATGAAATTACCAAAATCTAACAAGAGAACCATCAAATGTCATATTAGAGGACTAAAAAGGAAATTTAATCAGTGATAGAATTAATATATAGATATAGATAGATAGGTAATATATAAATAGAAAAATGTAAAAATTTAAGGAAAATCCTACGGGTGGCTGAGGCTCCGAAAAGCTAGGAAAAGGCGAATGGTGGTCCGGTGGACCATTGGGTAAGTTGGGTTTGGCCAATGGTGGACCCCTAAGCCCAAGCTATTGGCCAAAATCAGCCCACCTATTAATTTCCCAAAAACAAAAACAAAATTCCAAATATAAAAAAGAAATCAAAGGGTTTGGGTTTTCTTACCAATAAATACATAAACAAATAAAAGGGTTTGAACTTTGAAGAGAAAACAACAAAAATATATGAAAATTTCGTATCTTTTCCGTAAGTTTAAAAATAATGATTAGTGATTGGGATGGAAGAATCAAGAATGTAACGTATGCTTCTGTAGGGGGTTGCCAAATTGCTTAACTTGTTTCCATCAAATCCCTACTTAACAACAACTACTTTAATATTTTTTTCTTTCCGATTCACATCCCTTTCACCGAAACAACCACTATGTTTACTTGATTAAGTATATTTTCCTTTTTAATTTGGGTTAAAAATTCCCCCCTCCAAATTGCTTTTTCCTTTTCCTCTCATTTCACCTTTTTACTTAGCTTGTTAATTAGTTTTTTGTTTTTCTTTTTATCTCTTTTGATCAAAATGTTCGTAAAAGCTATTACCAACCATCGTGGCTCCTTTGGTAATCACCTTTTTTTTTTTTCCAATAATAAAAGTTTAAATGGATATGGGTATTACATCTTTCTGATTAGTATTCATGAGTCGGAATTAATAAAGAATCCAAAGAGATACCTCAACAGTTGGAATTTGAGATTTCAATTAGAAAATTTTAAGTTAAAATCATAAACTAAGAAGTGGAATTTATAAAATAAAGATAAAGCTGATCAATGGAACGTATCAATAAGCACTAGAGAATAAGGCTAGATCTACATTAGAGTAACACAATTTTTAATCTACAATATGATTATGAGTAAAATGATGTTGCCAGGGGTATTTTAATTAGACCTTTGCTTTTGAATCTTTGATGATTAACTACTTTGCACATGCAAATGTGATATTGTAGTTTAATATAGAGCCATGATTGCCTAAAACCATACAAAATTTTTTTAATGCCACATAAATAATCCATTAATTCAGAGGGTTTTTTTTTTCTTTTTTAAAATGTAGTAATTTTTAAGGGCGCTGACGTGTGTCTGACTCTTTGCTATTTATATTTGTTTCAATTGCATGATGTTTTGTTGTTTTAAATTTTCTGGCTTTGCTGCGTACCAAAAAAAAAAAAGAAATTTCTGGCTTTGCCAACAACTCTCATTGCAACATGCTCCTACCAAATCCACATCTTTTTCACCTCACAACAGACACGGCATTAAAATCATATATACCCAAAATAGCAAAGCTTGCTCTTGAGCTATTCGCCTTTTTCTTTTTCTCTTTTGAATTTAGTGTGGGAAAAAGGAGGTGGAAAAGATAAAAGAGGGCTCAAGAGTGAAGACCCAAGAATCTAACTACTTTTGGTACTATTAGGTTAAGATGAGGATGAATTAAAGTGGGCAGATTAATTAGTAACTTTTAATTAATTTTTAAAATTTAGTTTCTTTTTAAAGTTTTTATAAGAGTTCAAATAACTACTATTTTTAATTCTTAGCTTTCCCTTTTTTTTCTTTTATTAATGTACTCTTATATTACTCTATTAGGTTGAATGAAAGGAGTTTAATATATCTTTTAAATAAAGTTTCGAACTTGAACCTTTCAAATGAAGAAAATAAATTTGAGAAATCTTCCCTTATTTGAGGTCTGGTATGATACAACTCGACTTCGAATTAATCGAAGTGTAATGTGGATATTAGATACTTAGGGATTATAACTTTTAATAAAAAAAGAGGAGAGATATCCACTTATTATATTCGGTGTAAAACTTTTAATTTTACATCATTTATATAACTTAACGTACGATTAATATTTTAATAATCTGATCATTGGATTTAACGATCTTTTCGAATTATCATGCATGTAAAATTTCAAATTGATTCGATATTTTTATGATATAGATCTAGATTCTAATATTTTTAATACATGTTCGATGATAAGAAATTTCATCGCTTTAAAACATATGCTAGATATTTTAAATTAATTTGAAATTTTGTATGCACGATGTGTGTAAATAGAGCATTAAATTTAACAATTAGATTAACCAAATTTTTATCGTACATCAAATTATGAAATGATGAAAAAGTATTATCTTGGATACCATATGTAAATTGATTCCTTTTCATAAAAACAGGGTACAATAATCAAAAAGAAAAATTAAAGCTTGTTAATGAGTGATGTTGATGCCTTCTTTTCCTATTTCTTTTTTTCCCTCTCTCTTTTGTATATTCCCCTTGAGAAAAAAATTCCCTTAGAAACTTACCAAAAAATATTGTGTAATTTAATCTAATATGTCACTTTTCAGTAATTGCAACTTTAATGTGTTTTTCATAACAAAGGTTAATTTGGTGGGACCAATAGCATTTTTCCTTCAAAATAGAATATAACTATTCTAAACATGATCGAACCATTTCCTAAAGATTTATTCATAATTTTCTAATTTTTCATGAATTAAAAAATCAATTTTAAGATGCATGAGACCATATAAATTAAATCAACAATTTCAAAAGATTTAAGTCTAAAATCAAAGTGCATTGTATCTAAGCATTTGTTTTAAATATCGATACATGAATACCTCCCCCAATTGAAAACTTCTATAAATAATTTTAATAGATTTTAGAACAAGCCTAAAATTAAAATGTTGCATTTAAATATTAGACTAATGGAAAATACATGAATATCTGGCACAATTCTAGTCCCCTTTCTATGAATTCTTCTTCCAGTGAGTTGGTTAGAGGTTGAGGAAATCATGCATGAGATATTAAATTTGAAACCTCTTACTATTCTTCAAGTAATCCATTTCCCTATTTCTTATATAAAAAAAAAATTCTAATCCCGTCTCTAAATAAAAAGGAAAAATAAAAATGCATTAAATGTGTGGTAGAAGGCAAACACCCCATAGATATGCACCATACTAAATGCATGTCATTAATAAACACCTACAAAGCATTTACTCTCAAATCAATAGCTTCATTGTCCAAAGTAGCATCATAAATGACTATACAATATTGATCACCTAAAATTCATCATTCTATCCCTAGGAATATGATACATTTTTGTATTATGTCAAACTCTCATGCTACTAGTATTTTCCATTGGGAGAGATTATATATGTATCGAGTTCAGGTATTATAAATAAAAAAAATAGACTTAGTACTTAAGAGGATTTTTTTTTTTAATTTGTGATTCTACATGACTCAACTTTAAATTAATTAAAAAATATAATTTAACTATAAAATATTGACGATTTATATTCTCTTTATTATTATCATTATTATTATTGTTATTATTTGAAGAGCATAGTCTCTTCACTTTTCTCTAAACATTTAGCTCTCGCTGACCCAAAATATAACTCTAAGCCAATTTTGCATACTCGATATCAAATCTCAAACGATACAATTCCTAAATAATTTTCGTTCCTTGTTGTCAAAATTATACGCAGTCATCGTCAATTGAAATGAAAGTCATGAAAATCTACCACGTACAACAAAAGTCATGAAAACGCAGTGGTAGACCAAGTATTAGGAAAGGAAATTTCGATTGTTCCTACTGACATTTTTTCATTGTCAACAATCTGCAAACAATGTAGGGAAGAATCAACGAAGACAGGTATGGCACGTGAGGTAAGAATTTGACAGCCAAACTTATTACAGTCAATTTAAATATTTACTGCTATCCCCGAAATCTGAAAAGAAAAAGAAAGCAGAGAAAATGGTAAATGGGGGTAATAATGACAACGTCCGTTACCAATGGCGGGTTCCACGAGCCTTCTTCTTCTCTTCTGCAAAAACTCTGAAGCACCTCTCTTTCTCTGTACAAAACCAAACAAAGAGAAACAAAGCTCTCTCTCTCTCTCTCTCTCTCTCTCTCTCTCTATCTGAACCATTCATTCAATTTTTCACATCCCCGCACTCTTCACGCATCTCTATGAGATCATTTTTTTAATGTTATTACTGCAATTTTTACTCTGAATTCAATAACTAAACTACAAAACAAAGAACCCATATCTCAGTTTCATCAATCTCATCAAACTATTCTGTTTCCTTCCTCTGTCTCTCTCTCTCTCTGCATGGACGGTCATTTCTTCTTCTTTCCATTTTCAACGGTTAGATTTCTCCCTTTGCATGCCTCAAATTAAGTCAAGTTCTTCTCTTTCTCCTTGTGTGTCCTTGCGATTTTTTTTATATATTTTTATTTCATTTATCAAAGTTATCTCTTTTTCTTGGATCCTTTCCTTTTTTTTTTTTGCTAACAAAAAATGGTTTCTTTTTTGGGATTGTGTTATGGGCAGGCACCATGAGTGGAATTACTGGATCAAGTTTCCTTCTTGAGTTTTTTTCTTATTCTTCTACTTCTTCTTCTTCTTCAGTTTTGGCTACACTTTTCGTCGCTAATTGTATTATGGGCTGTGGACCGTCCAAAGCCGACGACTTACCTTTAGTAACCCTTTGTAAAGAGCGTAAAGAACTAATCAAGGCGGCGTCGATTCACCGTTCTGCTCTTGCCGCTGCTCACGTCACTTACTTCCATTCTCTCCGTGACGTTGGTGAGGCGATCCGTAGATTCGTCGACGAAGAGCTCGTCGTGGGATCTTCCTCTTCAGTTGATTCCCCGGTTCTCACATTGCCTTCTGACGAATTCAAATCCGCGAAAAAGAACAAGAATAAGGACGACAGCTTGCATTCCTCTTCTTCAACTTCACTTTCCCATTCCCATTCCATTGAAGAAAACAGCAAAAATACGAAAAAGAACAAAGAAGATAGTGATGGAGAGGGGTCTCATTTGAATTTATCGTCTGGTTCACCTTCAATTTCGGGTTCAAGGTCCGGTTCAGGTCCCGGCTCACCCGCGGGTTATGTTCACGGGGATCATAGTCATAACCATAGCCCAGAACAAGAAGGAACAGGGCCTTATGGTTACAACTACGGCAATAGCTCTGGCTATGGCTATGGCTATAGCTACGGCAACGAATACCCTTACCCTCCCCCTCAAGAAAACTGGGCTTATAATGGTAATTCTACTTCTTATACGTATTACATGAAGAAATCTGCAACACCTTCTCAATCTTTTGTTTATCAGGAGCCTGAAGGAAATTCAAGTTATGGCTACTCGACTTACCAGAGTGGGCCCTTTTATGGGTACCCTTTGGGGTCTCCAAGAGGGGATTATGGATATGGGCAGAGAAGTTCTCCTTCTGGTCCGCCACAACCACCGCCAGCGCCGCCATCTCCGCCGAGTGTTTCGACATGGGATTTTCTCAATGTGTTTGATAGTTTTGATACTAGTGGCTATCCGGGTTATTATCCGGCAGCTCGATACGGGTACGCGTCGACTACGAGTAGTCCGGACTCAAAGGAGGTGAGGGAAAGAGAAGGGATCCCCGATTTGGAAGATGAAACTGAGCCTGAGATGTTAAGAGCGGCTCACAAAGAGAAGAGGAAAATAATGAATGAGGAAATGAATCAAAATTATAATAACAATAGTAACAAAAATAAGAACTTTGGTGAAGGTACTTCGAAGGCAGTCCCAGTTCAAAAGATTAATAGTGCAAATGTTGAATCAACTTCAACTTCAAAGGCAATTCCATCTAGCAAAAGTGACAGCTTGGAGTCTGGTGGTCATATTAATATCAATACAAGCAGTGGAAGTGCTGATACTATTGTTACAAAGAGTTCTGAGGAAGAGTATGCAAAGACTAAAAGAGTGAGTTTTGAGGTAGAAGAGGTATCTAATTTGGATGCTGAGTCGTCCAAGCCGAGCAGTTTAACTACATTGTCGGTTCATGGTACGAGGGATCTCCAGGAGGTTGTGAAGGAGATCAGGGATGAGTTTGAGACTGCCTCTAGTTATGGGAAGGAGGTTGCTGTATTGCTTGAGGTTGGCAAGTTGCCTTATCAGCAGCGTAAAAGAACTGGGTTTAGAGGTAGGTTTTCAGTTATTTTGCTTTTGTTTTTTTATTTTGTCTTGGTTTCTTTCTGTCCTGTTTTCATTTTTGTTTCCGTTGTTGGATACTTGTAAAGTTATCATGTTCAATGTGCTGGGCTAGACTTTGTTAGAGAGAGGTCTAATAATTTTACCGTATTGGTGTCATGTGAACTAATATTTTGTATCTTGGAACTAGTTGGACATGCATTTTTTTGGATTTCTTTCTGGTTAGTATTGCTTGCTTTCAAAGAAATTCAGGTCTCAGGTAGTAATCCATAGTTGAAACAGGAAAAAGTTGGCTTACGGCCAAGAAGCTAAGAAGAAAATGATTTTGATACAATTAGGGCGGTAGCTAGTGACATGATTTTATATCCCAATGAAAGTTGAAACGCTGAGCATGACATGAAACTCAATGTAAAGGGCTTCTTTCAACATACCCGCTTTATTCTTTCATAATTTTTTTACTGTTTAATCCTCGTGTGCGTAGATGGTTTAACTAAATAGGTTGATGGATTTTAAGTTTTATTCCTTTTCAAAACCATTTACTATGCTCCTTTATTGAATCTTACATCTTTTTTTTGCAGTTGTATTTTCCAGGATCCTATATCTGGTGGCACCTAACATGGTATCATCAGAACCCCCACCCAGATTATCCGTACAAATAACTTCAAGGACAAAGAAAATGGCAAAAGAATACTGTCACGTAGCAGAGCAGGATGAAAAGCCTAGAAATCTCTCATCAACTTTGGAGGAACTTTATGCATGGGAAAAGAAATTATATAAGGAAGTCAAGGTATGCATGCTATAGAAATAAGCAGAAACTTTTGTTTCTGGACTTAGTAATGTGATGGTAATTTAGCCTTTGATCCCAATCAATTTTTATTTATGGTCTGAGAGTTTTATGACATGATAATTATTACTAAAAAAAGCTATAGTACTTTCAGTTGGTCGTTCCCTGGTATAGTTAAATGTGATGCTTATTGAACTGTATTTTAAGGCTCTCGGTAATATCTTATTACTATTATTTAATATTTTCTCATTTTTTCTATCTAAGGCTAAGATTTATTCTGTATATTCTTTTGGTAGTACTTTTTTTTTCTTGTTTTGAACTCCTACTCAGTAAGTGAAAGAAAGCTTTTGATAGTTGCTGGATTTCAAAACTTAAGGTGTCATAGCAGTCATTAAGTGATCCTATGTAATCTGAAGCCTCACTTTTCCTAGGCCCTCACTTTTGCTGTTACCTTGCATGAACATTAGATACTGATACCTTGCAAGTTTTGCAGTAGTTTGTTCCAAAATGGAAGAAAACTTCCTGGTAGCGGGACTTCATTTGTTTGTGTTTGGTAACCGGAAATGGCCCTTTTATTGTTGCCATTCATGTTAAAATAAATCTTCATGTTCCTGTTTTACTGTTTGTCTGACTGTGGTTAAACTCTAGCCATGCACTAGTACTTGCACATTAAAAATTAATCATCTGTCAGTCAAGTAATAGGATATTCAAGTTTGAATTCAAATTTGGCCTGATGTATTAACTAGTTGTAATTCAAACATTCTGAACATACTTGTCTTTGTTTCTGCTTATATTTGATTTGCCCTGATTTTAGGATGAAGAAAGGCTACGGGTAATTTATGAGAAGAAGTGTAAGAGGCTGAGAATGTTAGATGGCCGAGGGGCAGAGTCCAGCAAGATTGATGCAACACAAGCTTCGATAAGAAAGTTGCTGACAAAAATTAATGTTTGTATAAAGGCTGTTGAAGCTATATCAACAAGGATACATAAGCTAAGGGATGAAGAATTGCAGCCCCAGCTAACTGAACTGGTTCATGGGTATTAACTTACTTCTGTTCTTTTCCTAGTTATGATTGATCATCATGTGCGTACTAATCAGTTATCTTAACGAAACATAGTTCTTGGTGATTTATTACATTATTGGCTTATGGCTCTGTGGGTGTTTTCTTGGTGATGCTTTTTGTTCAATCCATGTGTCGCTAATGTCTTCATCTTGGTTGGGGATGAAGGAAAGTTTAAGTGGGGTTGGATTGAGTATATTATGATTACTCATGCAAAAAATTTTTAATGTTTACTTTTCAATGAGTACAATTATATTTTGTTTTGAGGGTGAATCATGCCTCCTGTGCATAATACTTGCACTTACAATATTGGTGGTATGACTGTAAGCTTGTTATTTATAACTACATAACTCCATTATTTCATCTTGAAACAGTTCTCTTATTCTTGTTTACCATCCTCACAAAATTTTCATGTAACTTTGGAAGGATCTCTGAAATGATTTGCGTGTTTTGAAGAACTTGACGAAATGTTCGTTATTTTCTGATGCAAACTAAATATCTTGTGGAGATAGTTGGATTGCTCATCACTCATTTGTGATTCCTTATTTGACTTTTGAGGGATGACAGTGAAAAGCACTGAATATCTGTTGGCAATGGTGTGAGGGTATATTTGAAGCTGTGATAGTCAAGACATTTTCTTTTTTGTGTTTTTATCTTTCTCTCTCTTTCTCCTTTGGGCTAATGGAGGAAGACATTTATGTCTTATGTGGGAATGAGAACTGATCTTGATGTTTCAATTTTACTTCTTGAGGTTCTTATTGAAGATGTATAGCCTTCTTAATTTGCAGATTGATAAGAATGTGGAAGTCCATGCTTAGATGCCATCAGAAACAGTTCCAAGCCATAATGGAGAGCAAGGTTCGCAATCTTAGAGCAAATACTGGTTTTCAAAGAGAGTCAGGTTTGAAAGCTACTATTGAGCTTGAGATGGAGCTTTTGGACTGGTGCACTCGCTTCAATAATTGGATTTACACCCAAAAGGCATATGTTGGCTCCTTATATGAATGGCTTATGAGATGCATTGAACGTGAGCGGGAACTTACTGATGATGGAGTTGCTCCTTTCTCTCCAGGCCGGGTTGGAGCACCCCCAATTTTTGTAATTTGCAATGATTGGTTCCAAGCAATGGAAAGGGTTTCAGAAAAGAGTGTAGCAAATGCCATGCACAATTTCGCTTCCAGCCTACACCAGCTATGGGAAAGGCAAGATGAGGAGCAACGTCAGAGGACCAAAGCACAATATCTCTCTAAGGATTTTGAGAAACGGCTTAGAGAGTTACGCTTAGAGAGGCAGAGGATAGAGCAGGAGCAAGAAGCATTATCAGGTAAAACTGCTGTTTCCAAGGTTCCTTCCGAAAGTGGAGTCTCGCCACTGGATGACCTAAAGGTGGATTTGGATTCGATGAGGAAGAAATTAGAGGAAGAGAGAAACAGGCATAAGGATGCCATCAAACTAGTTCACAATGCTGCTTCAACTAGTTTACAAGCAGGTTTGGTCCCAATATTTGAAGCCTTGGGCAACTTTACCTCTGAGGTTTTGAATGCTCACCAGCAGGTCAGACTTGAAAATGTTAGAAACTCGTAGCTTGATATCTCCTAAGGAGGAAAGCCTGCCTTTTGTATGTACAGTAGTTGCAATGTGAGATTAGATTTGCTTATAAAGAATGCTAGGCATAATAGAAAGCGACTTCAAGAAGACCTTGTGCAGGGGTAGGGGTTTTAGAATCAATGATGCAAAAAATGCAAGCTGCAAGAAAGAAGTTTTGAGGAAGTCTTGGCTTGGAACCTTAACTCCCCTCTGTCAGAAGTAAACCCTTGATATATAGGTTAGGTAGCAATTTTGTACAGAAAATATTCATTAATTGGTTAATTGGTTGTTGTTAGATGTATTGGTTGTAAGTTGACTGTATGGGAGGAGGATTGTAGTTTAGAAGTAGACATGTATTGTATGTAGTTTAGTAACTTGCTAAGAAAATTTTGACTGATCAGATATATGGAAAGCTCCTTTTTGGCCACTATATGTTTTGTTAAAATCGTTCTGGTGTGTGCTTTAGAGATCTAGAGATGGAGAAATCTTCAGTGTTGAAAGTTTCCTTCTTGTTCCTTCGAATACAAAAGGCAAAAGCATCCACGGTGGCCACAAGAAAAATGATGTTCCAGTGTTTCTAGAGAACAGAAGAGGGTGTGCTACCTAACATGGAGTTCTATATATAGCTGTGGAATTAAGGACATGCCCTGAAACATCATACACAAATCACAAAAGGCGTACCCTACAAAAAGGGGAGGGGGAGGAGGGGCTTGAGCCTCGACAGCGGGCTTTTTCTTTTTTTTTCTGAAGTAAATTGAACCTCTACAGCTTGGAATATTAGGAAGATCTAGTCTGCTGTTAATATTAACTTTAACTACTAATTATTATATGTGGCCAACTTGGCAATCTCACGGGCTGCCTAAAGCTTGGTAAAAGAGAAAAGTGGAGAGAGAAACAAAATATGAGAGAAAAGTAAAGAGAAAATAAATTTTAAAGTTGTTGATTGAAGAGAAATTTGAAGAAAAGAAAATTAAAAAGATAGATATTTTTCTTCATGTTTTATATTTAAAATTTCTTCAAATTTGAAAAGAAAAGTTGAGAGAAACTAAAATGAGTCTAATTAATTAAGATAAAAGTACTTATATATCCTTTATTATCAAAAATATTCTAACATATAACACTACTACTCACTAGCATATTAAATAACTTATATATCCTTCATTACCAAAAATATTCTAACATATAACACTACTACTCACTAACATATTAAATAACTGGTACACTGGTAAAAGTTTATTAAATTGATTTTTTTCCTTCTTATTTTTCTCTTCTACCAACCAAAGTAAATAAAATTAATTTTTTCACTCATTTTTTCATCTTTCTTACCAAACATAATAAAGGAAAATTAATTTTATTTTTCTTTTTCTCATATTTTCTTTCTTTCTAATTTTTTATCTTTTTTACTAAGTAAAGCCTAAGAGCCCGTTTGGTATGGAGATTTTAATCTACTTTCCCTGGAAAGTAAAGTGATGGAATCACTTTCTATGGTTTGGTTTGTTTTAAACTATGGATTTTAAAAGGGTGGAAACACTTTCTTTAGTTTGGTATATTTTAAAACTAGAGAATGTGGTGCTTATATTGGAATCACTTTCCCTCATATGAGGGAAAGTGATTCTAAGGGAGGGGAGTGAGAAAGTGATTCCCTAGAGAGTGATTCTCTAGAATTACTTTCTATGGAATCACTCTCCCTAAAATAACTTTCTAGGGAAAGTACCAAACGGACTCTAAGAGTCCGTTTGATACTTTCCTTAGAAAGTTATTCTAGAAGAGTGATTTCACAGGAAGTAATTCTAAGGAATCACTCTCTCACCCCCTCCCCTAGAATCACTCATATGAGGGAGAGTGATTTCAAAAATAGCACAATTTCCTCCGGTTTTAAAATATACCAAACCAACGAAAATGTTTCCATTCTTTTAAAATCAATAGTTTAAAATATATCAAATCACATAAAATGTTTCTATCATTTTAAAATCCATGAAAAGTTTAAACTTTTCATTGAAATAAATGTACTCTAAGCAGTAACACCTTGTTTGGCAAGGTTTTAGTGGTTTTCTCTCCAGTCTCCACCACTGAAAAACAATGGAGAGGTCCACTAATCTCCCACTGCCTAATCTAGGGCCAACTTCTCTAACCTATAAGTTTCTATGGATAATAATAAAATAAAGCCTAAAGCATTTATGTTCCTTTTTATCAATTTTAATCGTGTATTTATATATATATATATATATATATTTCAAATCTACAATATTGATGATAGTTAGGCATGGATAGAAGTGTAATTTTAAAATGTTGAATTCAAAAACCTTTTGTTCTTTACCCGGTGACATCTCTTCTTGTTATTCCACTAGTTGGAGAAAGGAAGATAAAGCTTTATATTTGTATTGCTCGCCTAGCGGTCGGGAGAAACTTGTATCAAAGAATGATTATCTGTTTTGATGAGAAAAAAGGGAAAAAAACATAATATGAAATCTGCAGATCTTTGTGGGAAATTGAAGGGGCTGTTGATGGCAGCAGTATGATTATCCCTTCTTTCTCCCATTATGAGTCAATTGATGGCAGCAGTATGATTGTCCCTTCTTTCTCCTATTATGGGTCAATTGAGTAAATTAATGAACAAATGCCAAATGTTAAAAAGGATTTGCCTCACAATCATATATATCTTACATACTTTTAAAGTAGTTATAAAATCTGGTTTTAGAGAGTTACAAATGATAATTTTGATGTTTTTTTAATATTTTATTGAATTAAATAATTTTTAAAAATATTATTTTTTTACAATTAATATTTTTAGATAAATACCAAAGGAATAATAAAAAAAAATTTATGATAATATCTTTAAAAACTTTTATTTTTCCCAAAAAGATTTTAATAACAATTTTTTTTTCTCAATGTCATGTTTGATTCTTATGTTATCTAAATTTTGAATAGGGATTATAAAATTTGAAAATAATTATTTCGTTATTTCTTTTATTGATTTGTTTAAAATTTTACAGTTAAATTATAAAGATCCCGGCGCGGAAGGAGAGCTTAAAGCTAGTATAAATAGTAATAACTGAACATCTACTCACCTTCAAAAAAATCTTATCGGGGCTACTGCAAATGGGAATGTGTGGTCTGTATGGAAGCACAAGGAGCAGGCCGGAGGAATTTAAATTGGTGCGTGAGGGAAGCAACGATTTACTTTGTCTAGATGGAAAAAAATAGAAGGCTATTTGGCAGCTTCCAAGTTCCCTTCTCAAATTCTTAATGCAGGTGAGGTTGTCGCTATTAATTTATAAAAGGCAAATTGCAGGGCTTAAATAATTTTCCAAGAGATCCGGTAAATGAATCACTTTGTTATAACTGGGGACTTGGAGATAATTTGTTCACTTACTTTCTTTTTGTATACTTCTATAATCTATACTGTTCTCTATCATAGTACTTTGTTCTATAATCTATAATAATTAATTATTATAATTAAGAATTTTAAAATGTTAATGTCATGTCTTGCCAAAATAGACAATTTATATATATCTTTATATTTAACTTTTTTAAAAAAAAGAATCTAAAAAGAAAGATTGAATAATCTAGTTTGAAATGTAAAAAGAAAAAAAGAAAAGAACAAAGTGTTGCAGTCAAGGGTGGAAATAGAACAGATATCCCAAAAGGAAAGATGGGCAATCAATATTAGTACTACCAAACATTTATGACCTTATTTAGTTATGGCAATTAAGGAGTAGTAACTTATAGTACTAAAGAAAAAGAAAGAAACTTATGGCATTAGTAGCAATTTCTAACAGTAAATATTAGCATAAATTTTAATTTAATTTTTAACAAATTTGTGTCTTCGGACAGGTCACAATTGTAATTTTCAAAGAGTTTTATTACATGATTTACATATAATTCATCTTTTTTTTTCTTTCAAAAAGCCTACCATTATTATTTGTAAAAAAATAAAATTTATCCTATAAATAAAGTAATTATTTTAACATAGAGTTAAATTTTTGTGAGATGCATTAAAATTTGATAAATTAAAGAAAGACACATCAAAAGAGTTATTGACGAGATAAATTTAAGTAAGTCAAGAAATATTTTCATTCTTAAAACCCTATCATAGTAATGTCCTAAAATTTAAGATTTACCTTAAATCAATTATTTTTAAATTTATGTTAATTTGTGTCACGTCATGTAGAATAAAAATACGCGTCAAATAGCATTTTTGTTAATTTAATTAATGTATACAAAAATAGGGGAAAAAAAGATTATAAACACAGTCACGGGGAAGACAAGTGGTAATTGAATAAAAGAAAAATTCTTGATTTAAAATTGGAAACAAAGTACCATGATAAAATTCTTGATTTAAGATTTGATAATTTGTTCACTTATTTACATCTGTAATCTATACTGTTCTCTGTCTCTATCAACAAACAATTACAAACGTATTGCCTTGCAAAACTTATGCTTTTTATAGAATAAAATTTAACATCTTATTCCAAAAAAAAAAAAACTTCACCAGAATGAGAAACATCGCAGCCGACTAGATTATCACTACTGCAAGTTGAAAAAAAAATTACAAAGGAAAAATATTAGAAAAGGAAAAAATAAAAGGCAAAATTACAATTGAGCAGACACAAGAATATTGGACTTTGAGAATTAAGATTAAGAATTGATAAGAGAACCGCGTGAGAAGGCATCCAAAAAAAATAAAAATTGCCGAAAAATAATGAAAAAGCTGTAGACTAGAGGTGTCCATGGGCCGGGTTCGGGCCGGGCTTGAGTAAAAATTTGTAAAAAGTTTACTTGTCCAAAGCCGGCTCGGCACGACAATTCGGACCTAATTTTTTGTTCAAGTCCGACCCTAAAATATTTATGAAAGCCCAAAACCCGTCCAAAAACCCGTTTTTAATTTTTTTTCGTACACTAATTTTAAAAATTAAATGATATTAATTTATATTATAAATAAAAGTAAATCAATACATTTAAAAAATTATTATCTAAGACAATTTTTACAAAATTAACAAAGTCTAAATACTAATAATATTTGAAAATATCAATATCATATACGAAAAAAAAAAACAACACATTAACAAATGAAATAAATATATAAAAATATATTTATATTAAATCAATAGTAAAACGGGCCGGGCAGGGCTCGGGCTTTTACGCCTATGACCAAGCCCGGCCCGTTTTCTAAACGGGCCTAAGAATTTTGTCTAAGCCCGATCCTTAAATTTAAAATTATTGTTCAAACTCTCTCAAATATCGGGCGGGTAGCCCGGCCCTTAGACAACTCTACTGTAGACAATTTCTAGAGAAAAAAAAAAAAAAAAAGGAAAAAACGGAAAAAAAGAAGAAGAAGAAAGAACTGTAGACGGACGTGAGAAAACGGCGTCGTTAGAGTGTTCAATTTATGATGAAAGAGTGGGAGGTGACATGGCCTTTTATTGGTCCTAGATCAGGTTGTTAGAGTGTCCCATTTATTAGAAAAGAGAGGGAGGTGGCGTGGGCTTTTTTGCCCTAGATTAGGTTGTTATTAGGCTTCTAAGTCCATCAATAAATGGGATGGGATTTTTTTGGCCATTTAGCGGACGCAATATGTAGAAAGTCAATAAATGGGGTCAACAGCTGTGATTAAAATCTCCACTTCTGTAATCTGTAATGCCCAAAATTGTAAACAAATCTCCCACTAACAAAACTCCCTTCTTAGTGCTTTTTCACTAATCACTAATCTAATCACCCTTTTAAGCGGTAAAAAAAAAATCAAATAATCAAAACCAAGAAAAAGAGTTCAACAATTTCACCAAAATAAAAGTCAACATTCAATTTCTCATATATCAACGGTCCATATTAAAGCCATGAATCCTTGATAAAAAATTAATCAAGATCCAATCGTGTCAGATTGTGAAATAAAATGCTAATTCTACTAAACTCTCATTCTCTCATGGTATTAAAGTTGTAATTAATCCATTACTGTATTAATATATTATATTATTGTACGTTCGCAGCCGTTTATTCCGGATTAATTAAAAGGTGGAAAAACAAAAGATTTTGTATCCAATACGGCTAAACCACGGAATCTAAAACTGGTTGGGCCAATGAATATGCCACGGGATTACGTGGCAATATTTGGTTGGTTCGGATACCGAGCTCACACGCATGACGTTTCTAACTGATAAACATCCAAACAAAGAAAATCTCGAGAAATTTAAAACCAAGATATACTTTCCCTCTGTGACTTTGCTGGACCAACGCCTTCCAAATTAGCCTCCAGTGACAAACTTCATCCAATAAGAATCGCCCGCGTGGAAATGAACCACAGATGAAGCGAGTAGCTTGTCATACTGTACTCGAGAGCGTCACCACCGTTTTTGTCCCAATTCAACTTTACTGGAATTCTTTGCCTAATTACTCCTTATAAACTCTCTCAAAAAGGGTTCTTATACTAAAAATCTCAGTGTGAAAAAAAGAAAAAAGGTAAAACGAAAGAAAAAGAGAGAGATGGCGAGAAGAGGGTCGATATGGTTCGTTTTGGCCGCAATTGTGTGCTCTCTGACGGCGATATCAGCTGAAGAGAGTGAATCGAAGGAGTTCGTCTTGACTTTGGATCACTCTAACTTTACTGACACTGTTAGTAAGCACAACTTCATCGTCGTCGAGTTTTACGCTCCTTGGTAAACCTCTCATTTCTATTTTGAATTTTTCTTTTTTTATTTGTTTGGATCTTAATTTCGCTTCTCGTTCTTGTTAATTTCAGATTTTTTAAATCTTATTTTAAGTGCATGCAATGAGCTTTGTAGCTGATTTAAAATTTGAGAAGTCTGGTTTAATAAATTAAAAAAGAAAAAGAGAGTCACTGTTAAATTAGTGAATTTGTTTGAGGATTTTGAAGTGCATTATAAGGTTTAGTTTTCGATCTTATAAGATTAAGATTAGCGATTCATCTTAGTATTTCGTGATTGGAATTAGCGATTTATAATGGAAAACTGCACTTGTATTTTGCAATCTGGTATTTCGTTATGAGGAAATCATTGGAGAATAGATTGCCTATTGAGAGCCGTAAAGGAGCCATATACCTTCGGTAGCGGCCAAAAATCCTCATAAGTTCTAAGAAAAGAGTAAAACTTTCTTTATACTTAGAATTGGATTTGTCATTCTGTGTTTTGATGTGACATTTTAGATATTATAGATTCTTCTTTCTTGAATTCCTCTCTTTTGTAATCACATTTTGATTTTGATCTGGTAGGTAGTTGATGTTTGACCCTTTTTATTTTATTAATGTGCAACATGTTGTCCTTTTATGTCTCGTTTTGTTATCATGAAATTTTTCAATAAGCAATTTCTGGCTGTGTTTCTGGGTTTCCTTATCTAAACAAATGACACAATATTCTGTGATCGATGATAACCAACAGATGTCTTTTTACACAACCATTCTTTAATTTGTTAGTGGAACCTTTGATATGCTTTGTTTACCTTCTCAACACTAACTAGTCTCCATTTGCCTTTAATCTTAGGTGTGGTCACTGTAAGAATCTTGCTCCGGAGGTAAACAACATTAGATTTTCCACAAAGAGTTGAATTTTGTTGATAATTCACTCATTGAGTGGCTAATAACAGTAAAAACTTTTGTTTGTTGTGTAGTATGAGAAAGCAGCATCTATATTGAGTAAACATGATCCTCCAATCGTTTTAGCTAAAGTTGATGCTAATGACGAAGGAAACAAAGATTTAGCAACTGAGTATGATGTCAGGGGTTTTCCCACGCTTAAAATTTTGAGAAATGGTGGAAAGAATGTTCAGGAATATAAAGGTCCACGTGAAGCTGATGGTATTGTGGAGTATTTGAAGAAACAAAGTGGTCCTGCTTCTGCTGAAATTAAGTCTGCAGAAGATGCCACTAATCTTATTGGTGACAAGAAGATAGCAGTGGTAAGCTCTCTGAGAATTCTTTGTTTTCTGTTTTCTTTTTTTCTTTTTGGGTATTGAAAGTTAGCTAATATGTATGTGTCTGTTCTTTTTCTAGGTTGGAGTGTTTCCAAAGTTCTCTGGTGAAGAGTTTGAAATCTATATAGAACTTGCTGAGAAATTGCGTTCTGACTATGAATTTGGCCATACTTTGGATGCTAAACACCTTCCCCGTGGTGAAACATCTGTGACCGGTCCTGTGGTCAGACTTTTCAAGCCCTTTGATGAACTCTTTGTTGACTTCAAGGTAATCTGGCATGTTGACTGTATTCTGTATCATCATTGAAGTAGAAGTTTCTTTATGTCTATGTTTGATGCTTATTTACCATTTATGATTAGCTATTCTTACAAAATATATTTTCTTTCAGGATTTTAATTTGGAAGCTCTAGAGAAGTCTGTTGAAGAATCTAGCAATCCTGTCGTGACTCTCTATAACAATGACCCAAGCAATCACCCCTTTGTTATTAAATTCTATAACAATGCTAATGCAAAGGTAACTTGCACCATCAGAATTTTCATTCTCTTTACCACCTAGTTCTTATACACAGTGAAGAAAATCAAAGTGTAGCTGATATATTAATGGTAGCAAGCTTTATGTTGGATTACTGTAGCTTTTGGACCGTGTTATTGAGTTCATTAGCTTTCTCTTCTTTCTAAATCATATTGGTTTGATTGTTATATAGTTATAATAAATTGTTCCATACGTCCCTTAAGTTCATCTTCTGATAGGACTTTTGAATCTGGTAGGCTATGTTGTTCGCTAACTTGAGTGATGAAGGTATTGATTCCTTAAAATCAAAATATCGTGAAGTTGCTGAGCAATATAAAGGACAGGGTATTAGTTTCCTTTTGGGAGATGTTGAAGTTAGTCAAGGTGCCTTCCAGGTTAGTGTCAGACTCAAATATGGCAGTATGTGTTTTGTATTTTTTGTACTTCTAATTTTTCCGATGCTTAACTTTTCTGTTGGTCGGAAAACAGTACTTTGGTGTTCAAGAAAGCCAAGCACCTCTCATTATCATTCAGAATACTGATGGGAAGAAGTATGTTAAGCCAAATGTCAAGGCTGATGACATTGCACCATGGGTGAAGGATTACAAGGTAAGTTCTGCAGTTCATTTAAAGGTCATGGTTTAAGTGATAAGGTATCTAGCAGTAAGTTATGAGATCTTAGTGGTCGTTTTCTGTTTTTGTTTGACGAAAGTACTCTTATGCAGGAAGGAAAAGTTCCACCATATGTAAAATCTGAACCTATCCCTGAGGAGAATAATGAACCTGTGAAAGTGGTGGTTGCTGACACTCTTGAACATATGGTCTTCAAATCAGGAAAAAATGGTGTGTAATTGGTAGTTGGCATGATGGTTTTTTCCCTCTCTCTCTCTCTCTCTACATATTGGTAGTCATGATTCACTATCTGCAATTTTTCCTTCTTGTTGCACTTGGCGTTAGAAGTGTTATAATCTTGTGGGATATGGCAATTTAAGTTATGATGCTGTGTTTTTATCTAACAGTATATGGCTATTTAAGTCATGATGATGTACTTACTTGATGTCAGCGTATGGCTTGTTCACACTCCGTAATCTGTGTAACCTTCTATTGAATTTTGTTGATACCCTTAGAATTTGTAAATTGTAATCAGCTATATGGATTAATATTTTTCATGGGTCGTGCTTTTCAAATATTATTGTTTTTTTGTTTAAAACATGACAAGTCGGTGGCTTACTTATTTTCATTGTTAAAAATAAGAATTAGTTAGCTCTTTCGTTTTCATTTTGGGACTTAAATAATATTGTGACTGAGTTTGGTGGAGTTTTCTAGTTCTTTACAACTCTTGGAGACTTCAGCTTTCAATTCATGAATAATGATTTAATGAACTTTGATAGTTTTGTTCTTTTGGTATAAAATTATAGTATTAAGCCTTTTTTTTGGGGTGCAGTGCTGCTTGAGTTTTATGCCCCCTGGTGTGGACATTGCAAGAAATTGGCACCAATCTTGGATGAAGTTGCCGTCCATTATGAAAAGGATGCTAATGTTGTGATCGCAAAGCTTGTAAGTTTCATTGCTCTGATTGTCTTTAATAGGACTGTGTTGCATTGTATAATTGTATTTAATTTTCCAACTTGTATGGGTTTCAGTTTTGCTTTAGATATATATATATATATATATATATATTTGTTTTGGTTAGATCAAGTTTTGAGCGATACTATGATTAGCAGAGTAAGGTAGAAATGATAGTAAATTATTTATAACAAATGGTCTCGTTGAAGTCCATTCTTATTTGTTATTTTTTATTCATTATCTGAAATATTTTCATGAATCAAAAAAATTCCTTCTGCAGCATTAGCAGCATAGTAAGGTTTAGTTAGTGGATTTTCTGATGATCTGTTCTTAACTGGTTTTTAGACCAATTATTAGGAAGAGTACTTTAAATAAAAAGAATGGGAACTTAGAGGTAGAGGCTGGGACAAATAATGAGTTACAGAACATAATTTCTTGTTGGGACCACATGTTTCTCTGGTCTGTATACCAGTTGTGAAGATTTTACTTATCCATGGGCTTTTCCATTTTCCTTTGTAGGATGCAACTGCAAATGATATTTCGGATGAGAAGTTTGATGTTAAAGGTTACCCAACTGTTTACTTCAGATCAGCAAATGGAAACATAACAGCCTATGAGGGCGATAGGACCAAGGAAGACATCATCGACTTCATTGAAAAGAACAGGGACAAACCTGTCCAGGAAGAGTCATTAAAAGATGAGCTCTGAAGAGGGTAAGTTTTGTTATGGTCCTCTATCATCAAATCAAATTCTGGGTCTTAATGCACTGCTGATGTTTGTGTTTAGACTCACCAACCTCTTGAACAGCAAATAGTAAAATGTAAAAACTCAGAGCGCATCTCTAGAGCAATGCTTAAATTCTTTTATCCTTTTTCTTGCAGGAAATTAAAACACAAACATACCGCATAGTAAATGGTATGAGCAGCATTGCTGTTAAAAATACAAGAACTGCTATTGACAGAATGATGCTGGATCTTCGTCCCTCCTGCCCTTTTTAGTTTACTGTAGCCTTTTACTTTCAAAGAATCTTGTACCTATGAAATAATGCGGGGACGCGTTCTTGGCAGTTTTAGGCATTCTAGTTCCATAGTAGTTTTTGGTACTATATCTTTAGCTGTCACACTTACTTGGCCTGTAGAAACATCCGAGCAAGTTAAATCTTAGAGAGGGATATTTTGAATTCTATTCTCCTCCGACCGTGTTCTTTAATGTTTTTCTATTTATTCCCGCTTTGATGCGCAAAACAAAATTTCGCTACCGTAGCAAAATTAAGCCCTAGTTTTGAACCGCTTCCATCCTTAAGAATGAAATCCCATCATCAATGCCTAACTTTGCCTCGAAGCTAGAGATGGCGCCAAGTCCATGTTCCCTTTGGATCCAAGTCCAACCAAAACGACAAAGGCTAATGAATGGAGTTTGGAACTGCGACGTATCTTAGACCAGACCCACCAATCCTGATCATTCTCAATTCATCCCTCATCCCCGCTCCCAATTCAACTGCAAAAAAGAAAGAGGACCGCTTGACCAGAATTTGTTACTAGATTGAACTTTCCCTCCGCACTCTGGGGCAGGCAGGCTAGTTCATGGATCATGTAAAATATATGGCTAGTTAAGGAACACAGACTTGATTCAAATATATATATATATATAATAAACCCAAAATTAAATCCTCTTGATTTTGGAAATTAGCATTAACCAACCAAATACAAGCCCCCCTCTCTCGTATGAGAAGATATCGCACTAGCCAGGTCTAATAACATTGTATACAGTTTCTCATACAACTAGTGCTACTCCTTTCAGCTTTGGTCTTCTCTCTGTTGCCTCAGAAATTATTGCCTTCCTCTTGCTAAAGTTATTGTTGCTACTGTTACTATTACTATTCTCGTTATTGTTATCGTCGCTGTAGTTGTTATTGTTGTCAGCATCGTCGTCGTTAATGTTATCATCATCATCATCATTATAGTCGACGATCGAGTGATCTTTAATCTTATCGATATTTGTACAAGAATGATCGAGCGATTTCAAAAGGTAAGCTTGAATTTTGTGTACGTCCGATGGCTGAAGAGGCTTCAGCAGGAATTCTTCAGCTCCTTCTTCTAAGCACCTGTCACCCCCAAAAACTCAAAAGGATTTTTCCGATGCCGTGTAATGAAGCTTAAGTGATTATGTAAACTTTGGGAGCCAAAGACGTGAAAAAGAGAAAGAAAAAGGAATGAATTGGAGAAAAAAAAAAAGGAGTTAATTGGTAACTTACATGCTAATTCTTGAAGGAACATTCTCTGATGACATGACAACCACTGGTACATCTTTCCAAGAAGATCC
Organism: Microcos paniculata; assembly: GCA_030664755.1. NCBI lineage: Eukaryota > Viridiplantae > Streptophyta > Magnoliopsida > Malvales > Malvaceae > Microcos > Microcos paniculata. The sequence goes on from CP131461.1 coordinate 25,063,723, forward strand.
CTGCGGGTGTAAGCAAAAAGCCGAATAAGTTACTACCATTAATAACCAAAAAAAAAAAGTAATAATGAACCTAAAAATATTGTTCGGTTTATCCAAAAAAAAAATATATTGTTTGTTTATTAATCTACTAGATTTTGTGTCCAAACAAAACTTAAGAAAGGTGTTTGTACGAGAATGAGATGCGATGTAATTTATTTTTAGATTTAATCAGGATCTACTGTAATTTTTGGATATTGAAGGTTTTACGTTTTGACCTAACAAGTATTAACATTATCCATAACCCCTAACAAAGTGCTTAATAGTAAAATAAATAGCAATAATAGCAATGGTATTGGTACCAACTACTACTATCGTGAAGCAGTTTTAATGGCATAGATCCCAATGCATGTGAGGCAATAGTTAGTGAATCTTTTCTTTCCCCCTTAAATGAGATGTACCGGTTTAGTCATGCAAGCGTGCAGTCCAGGAAAGATGGGAACTTCCTACTATAATATTTACTTTGGAGTATTTTATTATTTTTTGCATTTAAATAAACAAATATAAAGAATCCAAAGTAAAATAATTATCATTGGAAACTTGGTTAGTATAAGTGTGATTTGGTTGACCTTGACACGTTTGAGTAAATCATAGCCGCTCATTCCGGGCATACAGAAGTCTGTCATGATTAAGTTGACTTTAAGTCCCTACAAAATACAAGAAAAAATAATTATCACCTATTAAACCATAGTACACACATTGACATTACTTTCATGTGACCCAGAACAACAAATTAATTGAAACTAGCAACTTTCCAAGAGAACATTAAGTTGAACAGTAGTAATATTTTCTTCTCTCTCTCTCCAAAAAAGATACTGTTGAGATAATTTAAGAGTGGTGAATAAGCATTCTCAATAATTAATGAAATGATTAGTAAATTTGAGATTAATTAGGATGAAAAAGTTAGAATGGGAATTTGATTAGCGTTGAGTTTTTGGAGCAAAATGCATGTGAAAAGTTAAAAGCATAATCTCTTTAGGGGATTTTGATGTGAATGCACATTATCAATAAATGCAATAATGTAGTAATTTTGAATGTTTTGAATCTGGGGGCCATGTGAATATCTGTAAAAAAATTTTCAGTATTTGGGGGGGGGTTGATTTTTTCCATCATCATGCAATAAAAAGGCAACATCAAATATTGTGTACCCATTAAAGGCAAAACAATGGAATCATGATTAACTATTTAAAAATGTGCCTTTCTTTTTTCTCCTTGGCCCTTACTCTATACTGTACTCATATTTCCTAATATGGAACCTTCAATAATCTTAGCTAGGGGCCCTTTTTCTTTTTCTTTTTCTTTTTCCTTTTCTTTTTCTTTGTCCTTTGTTTTTTCCCCCCCTTATTTCAATCATGCATTTATGGTAGCTATACCATAGAAAACAATATTGTATAACAAAATTTATCCGATGCCAAGCAATAAATTTAAGAGTGGAAAAACTGCAAACCTAATTACAAAAATTAAAGGATATTAATAATGGGAGTTTCGCTATAAAAGTTTTTTATTTTAATCGAGGATATCCTTAGACTTTATTGGCTCGAGATTAATTCTTTTTGAACTGTTTCACCATACAAGTTTATTAATTTCTACCAAATCCAAGTCCGGGATAATTTTATATATTCAATACAAAAAAATGTACTTTATGAGTATATATGTATAGAAGCTTCGGCCAGAAGCTAAGCCCTAGGAGAATAGAATTATATCAAATACTTGATAAAAAGAGATATAAAATTTGTTCACTTCAAGAACGTTTATGCAAATGAATCACTTTCGAGTAATAAAACCGAAAAAGTGCAGCAACTATATATATGATACCATCTCAAAAGATGACTCACCCGTAAAACATAAAACTTAGAAGTCTTTCTGACAGAGAATAGAAGCACTACCTCTTGTTGCGAAGTGTGGAAACAAGAAGAAGAAGAAGAAGATGATGATGATGAAGGTGAAGAAGCACAATCCAAGTTATTAAGCAGACCAAGATATTCCAAAGCTTTATTCCCAGAGTCCACACAAGTCACTGCAAAATTATATATAATACATGAAGACAACGATCGAGAATGAATCAGCAACAAAACCCCATTAGACCTTTCGATGATTTTTCTTGCGAAAAAAAGAAAAAAAAAAGGGTTATCTTAAAATATGATCATGGTTGTGTTGGGTCACCTTGGTATGAAGAAACTTTAAGGAGTTTCTCCAATAACTTCCTGTCAATAACACTATCATCAACTGCCAAGACATGAAAGTGCTGTTGTTCTTGTTGCTGCTGTTCCTCCTGTTGCTGTTGCTGTTGCTGCATTTGTTGTTGGTCTTGTTGTTGCTGCTGCTGCTGCTGTTCAGGTCTGTCTTGAATAATCATATTGTCGTCTGATGATGATTTCAACTGATCCATATATATCACTGTCAAAACAAAAAACTTGTAATAACTACTTACTTACCCAATATTATTCCAAGATCCTCTTCAAACTTGTGATGAAAAACGAACCTGCTTTTCTTCTTGTTGAATATTTTAATTAATTGTCTGTATAGTATCTTCCTGAACACCTGTAGGCCTTTCTATACAGCCTAGCTGTGAGGAGAAAAAAAAAAGAAAAAAAGAAGAGAGGAAAGACCGAAAGAGAGAATTAAATTGCTTTTCGTGGGATTTATGAATGGAGAGTGCCTCAGAAAGAAAGAGAGGGATGGGTTGTTTCCGTAGGTTTTTATGAAGTAGGTGAGAAGGGCAACTGTATATATTTGCAGCAGAGAGAGAGGGAAAAAGAAAAAGAAGAAAGGAAAAGAGAGGAAAGGGGAGAGGAGTGATGTTATTGCTATGTAAATGTAATCTCAGCAATGGAAATGGAAAATATTGTGATCTTCTCACTAGATTCTCTATAACGTGTGTTGGTACAACCACTTATCTCTTTCTCTTTCTCTGTCCTTTTCTCATCTTTCTTTTTTGATCTTTTCCTTTATATAATTTTGCTTTGGATTTTGTTTGATTGCTAAGGAAAATCCCCGGAGAGATCTTTGTTGCCATTTGGTCATGGATCATGATAATAATGTTAAGGGGGGGGGGGGGGGGGGGGGGGGGGGGAGAGAGAGAGAGAGAGAGCCAGAGAGGTTTGATTTTTGGACTTGGATTGGAGAGAATTGAAGACTTTGAAAAAAAAAAAAAGGAGAGATTATAGAAAGTGGTTAACTAATTAAACTGCTATTATTAGTATTATTTATGATATTTTAATTTGTTATCATGTCTTTTTTGGTTGGGTTTTCTTTCCTTTTTCCTAATTATAAAATTTCACATTATACAAGTCTTGCTTTGCATGCTTAAAAGCTTGGTAGGATCCATTTGTTCCAACTAACAGATTTTGGGATGTGACCCATGATTTCTTCCTTCCCTCTTACTATATTCTCGAGGAATAACAGTAAATAATTAAATTAATACTCCTATGACAGTATATCAACTACAAATTGATCTATTCATGTTTATAAATATTACTCCCTTTGTTCCTATTTAATTGTCTATTTTTGGTCAACTTATTATAATTTTGACCATTATTTGTGATAAAATTATAAAGTTATAAATTTTTTGAAGATAAAATTTAAAAAGTACAAATCTTAAACTTTTCAAAATATATTTTTTGAAAATTTAATTATATATATATTTTTTATAATTAATAGTCAAAGTTATGATAAATTGACCGATAAGGGATAGTTAAATAGGGACAGAAGAAGTTGATTATTAGTAAGTAAAAAAAATAACCCATGGATAAAAAGGTTGTCGGTCCCAAATTAAATAAGATTAAGTTACAAGTTTATCGACAGATTATATAGATATTGATATGCATTTGAAAATCTCAAGTTCAAATTCTGAAATGAACAGGTGGAATTTATGGAGAGGGGAAGACTGGCTTCCATAATAGCTAGCCTAAACCATATACTTTAGAAGCCAAAGTGTAGGATAAGATTTCATTTCCATTAAAAGAAGTAAGATATAATATGATCTTTAGGTATTAGTTCATTATCAAAAGCATTAAACCTGGTTTAAGCATCCATGGGGGGACCAGCAGATTATTGGCCTCAAATGACAATCTAAACCAAATTTTGGCAAACAATTTTGATTCTTAAAGGTCCTTTTTTCCCCCAAATCTAATTCAATAATCAAGTTCAAAAATGCAAGAAAGCAAAGTCTAGCCTAATCACCACATAAAAGATTACTCTTTATAGTTAATGATAAAGACATTAACTTTAGCCAATAAGAAGAAAATAAAAATATTTTCCATTTCGAACCACCTAGCCAATTAAAGATAAACAACAAATTAGAAAATCCCATTAAGATCTTACTCATTAGGATACTATAATTATAAGTCAAATTAATGGTTAAATGAAAAAAGAAGTTAACCCAAATAATACCTAAATTGTAAAGTATATTCAAAATTAAAAAAAGTATCCCATATATCGTCAATGAAATTTTTATATTTCATAAGCGAGGTTAAAAAGTAAAAATGTGTTCTTATAGGATATATTTTTAATATTAATTAATTAATTAAGTAGTGATGCATTTGTCATTCTTCTAACATAGGTTATGAAATTTAAAAATTTCACTTACAATATATATAATAATAATATCTTTCTATATTTCGAGTATTGTAAGTGGAGAAAACAGATTTAAAAAAACTTCTCTTCATTTAGAACCCAACAAGACTCAATCAGAATTAATCATACACTGTAAAATAGTTACAAACTCAATTTAATAAAAAGGGGAAAGAAAAAGAGGTTCCTACTTTTGATATCAAAAAAAGAGGAGACGCAAAGGAAGAGTCATTGAAAGGCCCCGTTATTTTTGCATAAATTAATAAATAAATAAGGCAAACATAATACTTTAGAAAATTTGAGCACTGTAAATGGCAGAAAAAAAAAAAAATAAAAAGAGCATGATTTCAAAAGCCATGCAAGAGTGCAAAAAAAGAATGTCCATAGGCTAAAAGAGAACATGAAAATGACAGTGGGGCCCAAATAAATACTACCTCATATTAGTACGAAATCTTTGGTGTGGGGTCTACTCAAAAATATGATCTTTCTAATGGACCCACCATTTTTAAATTTTTTTTAGGCCCCAAAATCTCCCCCATTTTCCGAATCTGTCCCCATTCAAGGTGTCCACCGTAAGCAAAGAAAGTTTTTTTTTCTTGGAAAGAAAAATATATATTTATGATTATGAGAAAATTTTGTTCATATACTTGAGTGTGGATCCCAGTGGTTGTCCGCCACGTGTTGGTTAAGCATGTGGGGCAAATGGGTGTGGGAGCACATGAACCGTCTGATCACATCACCATCATTCACAATGATTTCTTTCTCTCTTTTTTTTTTGCCCCTTTTCTCTCTTTGAATTTCGCTTCTCTTCTTTCCAATTTAAGGTGAGAAAAAATGAAGAAGATTTTGTTTTGCACTGCGGTGGTTAATAGTAAAGATACTAACAGTGGTAGCAGAAGGAGCAGTGTCAATTTGCAAACAAGTCTTGAATAATAATGCCCGCTGCTATTACAACACTCCAAAATTCAATTCTTGAGTCATTCTGATGAAGAAATGATGTATGAAATTTTAACATTATAAAAGGAAAAAAAATTGTACTTCTGCCCTGCAAACAAGCCAAATTTACTGGCTATGTTACTTCATTTTCAATCCCTCTTATATACTATCTGTATTCTTTATTATCATCCTCCCTCCAGCTAGCTAGGTCACAAATCTATCTCGAATCTTTGGTTAAATTTTATTTTTTATACAAAGAATTTAAATTTATTATGACTCAGTGTTTGGGATCTGATTCAAATTACAAAACGGTATAATACCCAATTTGATTTTTGAACTTGTCAGATTTTTGCTATCTTCATCCTGAACTTTTAGTTTTGTCAACTTAACCTCGAACTTGACAAATTGAGGGCAATGTAATCCCTGGTACTGACGTGACATACTCAGAATATTGACACGTGGACTTTTCATGTTAAGTCACGTTGACACCAAGGATTACATTGTCCTCAATTGATCAAGTTCAAGGTTAAATTAATAAAAATAAAAGTTTAGGGTGAAGATTGTCAAAAATTGACAAGTTCAATAATCAAATTGGGTATTTAGCCCTTACCAAACCTACTTTATCTCCCTATAAATTCCCAAATTTTGAATATAAAAATGAGTTATTACTTTGATTTGAATTTTCCATGTGATTAAAATGATCAGAGGTTGAAATTCATTAAGAAAAATTCTTGAGTTTGAGGTAACTCATTTCCTAAATAGGTCATCTTCCCTTACTTTGATTTATATTAAAAAGGAAAAAGAAAAAACACTTGAATATCTGGTTTACTGACAAGTGCATGTATACTCTCATTTTATAGAAAAATTGAAGCTCCCCGATCTCGTATGAAAAAAGAAATGCTTGCCTTTGATAAGATTTCTAATTTTTCTAAACAGAAAAAGAAAAGACAAGGGAAAGAAAGATAATTAATTATCCTACTCCTTTCTTCAAAAACAAAAAATCCTATTCCTACACTAATTAGTTTCAACCATAAACAAAGTGTGGCGCACAATTTTGACATTTCTAAGTTTAGGAGAAACGTGTAAACAAGCTCTTGTAAGTACAAAGCATTCCAAGGAAAAAAAAAAGGGGGGAAAGAATCGGCTCAAAATCGTGGAAATCTTTTTCTTTTATCCAAAAGCAAATCCCAAATCTTGTTCGTTGGGAATCTTTCTTTGTAATTATAATTAGATTAAGTAACTATGCGCCACACGTACCTACCATTCAAAGCTATACACATATTAGCATTTCAGTTTTTCGGTTACTTGAAATTGGCAAACAAACATGGTCCCATTTTCACTAAAAATTAGGATTCTCTTAGCAACAGAGAGAGATTATCGTACCTTAATTATAAATTTAATTACTAAGCAAATCCACCAAGAGTCAGAGAAATTTCACTAAATCTAGGTGTTTGGGTCCCATCGCCAAAAAAAAAAAAAATAAACAACAACAAGCACTGTTGCTTTTGCAAAAGCATGGGGGAAGAAATTTCCAACAAGGTTGGCCAATGGCCATAGAGATCTTATATTTTTTTCCCCCTTTTTAAACAATTTGGTCCAAAACCTATTCATGACTCATGACTTTACTTTAATTGGTCAATTACAGGACTTGATTGAGGATTCTCATGGTCAAGGATAGATTACAATAAATGTATCAAACTCTTTTCATTGTCTAATAAATAATATAATTTACTTGTTGAAAAAGCTTTAATTAATCTCATATATAACAACTTTTTGTTTTTTTGTTTTTGAATAAAATAACAACTTTTTGTTTGACAAACTTTCTCACTACTTTTCATATAGTATGATCATCAGGATCTTTGTGTAGTTATTTAATATATATTTGAACTTAAGAAAATCTTCGATTGATTAATCATATAAAATTTTGGTTAGAGATCTTAGGTTTAAATTCCAGCATTAGTCTTTCACTAAGAAATATATAAAAAAATAATCTCGGAAAAGGAAGTAGTTATCGAGGCAATCCGTGACATAATTAATTTGTTTTTATGTATTTATCAGTAATTAAGTTTTCGAAACTCTATTCATTAGCAACGTATAGTCCAAAGACTCTGATTGTTGGGTATTTTGTTCCAAGTGAAAAGTAATTTTTTTCTCTCACTCAATTCAGCTTTTTGACACTTGAATGTAATGCCAAATGGATCCTAAATAGTATCCTTAATTTCGGTCGATTTCAAACAAAATTTATCGTTAAGTCAAAAGTCACTGTTTTTTTTTTAAAGTACATATATATGAAGGAGGAAAATAAATCTATTTAGAGGAAGTTTTCAAATTCGAAACTTTGTATAATTTCAACCTCTAATCATTTCGGTTAGAGAAGAAATTATGTCAAAAGTCACTTCATGAATTAAGGTTTTGAATCCAAATCCTATAGTCTTTGAATTTAATATTTATTTATTTATTTATCATGAAAAATGAAATGGGTATATATTCAATAATTCTTTTTTTTAACTAAAAGAAACAAGATTATTTCACATGTCTTCTGTATTTTAAGCATTTACATGATGTTTTATAGTGATATATTCTAAAGATTTGAACTTTAGAGGCTGTTTTACCTTAAAAGTTTAATGTATGATGGGATTTGACAGTAGTTTTAATTAAATATCTTTTTACCTGTTGTGATCCTTTGATATATATAGATGATATCTTTTGTATCAGATTTGGTCTGTGGTTTGTTGTTTCTTTTTAGATCAATGAGTTAACCCTCATTTCACCCAAAGAAAAAGAAAGATAAAAAGAAAATTGCAAAGAAACATGGCATTATTGCTGCTCCTTTGCTAGGTAACAACACAGCCTTTTGAGAATCATGCCTAACATGGAATGTTGATCTGATCTACTCTGAAATATCAATAAAAATAGTTGATTTATTTTTTTTAATTAACCCAGGTTAAGGTAGGTTAAGAAACTGATTTGGTGAGAGTGGATGCATTTTAAAACATAGGCATCTCTTAAAATAGGTGATGTGTCACTATATCAATGGAATCCTAAAAAATGAACTTTTAAGATCATCCTAATATAATTTAAACTCATAGTATAAATAGGAGTTTGAATGATGTAAAAAAAAAGTCCTTGCCCAATTGCTCAATCAAAATTAATTTTCTCTACTTTTTATCTTAACCTTTACTTTTCTTGCACCTTTATTTAAATATTTCGTTAGTTTCTAGCAATTTAGGTTTACGGTAATTCTTGCTTTCTTCATCGAAAGATTTTTCTAAGACTTTTCTTTTTCATGCCTACACTTGTAGTCGTACAATACATATATCCTACCTTTCAATCACCATCACCACAACCTGCCTTCCTATCCACAACCGAGAATCGGTGGCCTTTGAGCCACATCTCCGGTTTACCTTTCTATTATTTTCTTTGGTTTTTGATAGCAAAGAATTCCCCACTTCTGCAGGAAGAAATAGGGATGAGGACTCAATGGTCGTCTAATACCTCATACAATTTATAACCAGATATCAACGCCTAGGTACAAATTTTTTTTCTTTTGCAAGGAGAGAATAATAATTGAGATCAAGATAATTTAAAACCTTGTTAGAAAGCTACTTCCCAAATATCACATCGATGAGAAGCAAAATTGAAGTTTATTCGACAAATCCCAAAAGAAATCTCAAAATCAACATCCTTATGACAATCCGACGACTTTGCCAATGCAATTACATAAAAATTTCCGTCCCGCAAGTTATAGTGTGAATAAGAAGTAGAAATACAAGTCCAATTTTGGTTTTGAGTACGGTATATATAGTATTTGATGTGAAAATATTATTAGAAATAATCTCTTAAATCTTAGTCTAAGTAAACAAGTTTGAATCCGAAGAAGGGTTACGAGATCTCCTTGCCGCCAAGATAAGACCTCGTCGGCAACAAAAGAGGAGTCTTTGACAATTGTTTCTAGTCATTAATCAAAATTGTTATATATATGACAATTTGCATGGATTAGCGTCGCAAAAAAGCTCCTAGGAATGCTTTAGGATGTGAGCCCCCCCCCCCCCCCCCACTTGATATGAAATCAGAACCCTGTTAATGCCTTAATTGATCAGTATTTAGTTACGCCATGATCGTCGAAGATTTTATGGTTGACAAGCCATAAGTTTAGGGCATGGTCCCCCTGAAAGATATAAAGTCCCATTGCCATGGGGTCCTCGATCTATCAACTTAGTCCTCTCAAATAGGCTATTGGCCAACAGTTAAACTGCCCAGTACTTCTATAGTAGGACTGTAGGAGTCTGTCTTTTTGTTGGTTTCCATAATTTTGTTTTTTGAGAAGAGTTATAGTCTATGAGATTTTACATTAAACCAACCCACCAGATGATCTAATTTATGTGATTTAAGTGGGATGGAGCAACAATTATAAATAAATAAAAAATTAGTTAAATAGTCATTCAAATTAATTAATTCGTTAAGGGAGTTCGGGTTCCAGTTCCCAGCACCTTGGGATTGGAACAGAAACCTTGAAGTGGAGGTTTGTTTCAAGTTTCGGTTCCAATACGGGTCATGTTCGATTTCAATTCTGAGCCATTCTTTTCATACACTAATTATATATAAAATATGATATCATATTTAGAAAAAGAAAAAAAAAACCAAAACCTAGTTTTAATTTAGGAGGAACCGAAATGGAACCTTAAATGGATATGGTTCTGATTCAATTTTGGAAGCATAAACTTTCTTAGGTTTCGGTTCAATTTTTTTGACCGTGGTTCCATGGTTCAAACTGAACCATGGTCATATCTATGTGAGAGGTCTTTAGATCGAAAGGAGCCTAGAATCTTAGACCACAAATGAAAATGTACTTAGGATTTAGGTAGCACATGCAGCTATACATGTTAAATTAGAATATTTTCAGATCAGATCAAAGTTAGGGGCAATAGAGAAATTTAACCGAGGTAGAACAGAGAGACCTCAGAGGGGGGCCATATAGCTCATTATCTAAACAAAAAAAAGCCCTGATTTTCGGTTAAAATTGAATCTAGAACAGGTCAATGCCAAATGATTGAGTGACAATAAGGTTCAGATAAGACGTGGTGAAGAAGAATTAAAGAACTAACGTAAAGTTTGGGATGAGTTGAGCTGAACTTTAAGCTAATCAATTATCAAAACAACAATAATTAAATCGATCCCTAACTTAGTCCATAAAAGTTTGTCTCTACCATGCCAAATGGGCAAAGTCAAGCATACATGATTTGTTCCCTTTTCAATTCAAGCGGTCGAACGTCGGGGCGTTTGTTTAATATGTAAATGCTATCCGAGGTAAACTCAGTCGGCATGATCATTCTTCTTTGATCTTCGGGACATTTTTGACATATTATATTCTAATTTATTTTACCTTTTTGATTACCAATTTATCTTAAATTTTTTATCTAAAAGAAGCAAAAGAGAATGGTTGATTAGATCATATCATAGAGATTTGGTGAATCATAATGTAATCATATCAAAAAAAAAATGTTGAAAGCGAACACACAGAATAACTTTGGTCTCACGTGATGATGAAAATTGGGCAAAATCCAAAAATTAAAATAAATAACATGTGAAGCATAAAAAGGTGAACAAACTAACAAAAGCAAAAGAAAAACACCCTTGTAGACCCCAAAGAAAAACACCCTTTACTTAAAATTTGGGAATTTCTTGCAAAAAACACAAATTGCTTTCACCAAAGAGACCCATTGATTGTCATGATTATCAAAAATTTCATGCGTGAAAATCCACAAGAATAAGAATTCTTGAAGAAAATCTCACTCTTTTGCTTTGAGAATGGACCCACTAAAGGACCAAATCCGATCAACACATGGGGTTGAGGTCCTCTCTTTTCATTTCATGCTTATGGAATTGGTAAAGACTAAAGAGCCTTGACTACTTCTCACAAGCCACTAGAATTTAGACGACAAAGTCCAAAATTTTGGCAGAATTTCATACTCGTTTTCCTGTTCTTTCTTCCTCTTTTTCATTGTCAAATCAGATTTCTTGGATGAGAAACTGTTTAAGATACACCAAACACTTTATGAAGGGACATGTGATCAAGTTTGCCTTTTGTGTTTTAATGTGAAAAGATGAGGAAAGATCACAAATTAATCATTCCTGCCATAAAAAGGAAACATGAAATGAAATGAAATTTTAGAATAAAGGGCAAAAGGACATTGTTGTGCAGAATCCCACAGGAGATATGCAATTGGGTTTGAGATGGTAAAAAGGGCAGTTCTTCTAGAATCCTAGGAAACTAGGAAACTTGTATTGGGCTTGGACTCGTAATGGACCCATCAAAGTTTTCAACGTAGAATGGCATTGGGCTTGGAAAGTTACTTAAAAGATTTCGTAGAATTTCTTTCAAAGGTTTCTAAAACAACCCCAATACTTTGAGGTCCGACACTATTAAGTTGGAAAGTGTTTTTTGAAATAATTAAGTTGGAAAGTGTTAATTAAACTAATTTCACTCGATATTCAAATGAACCCATACTCGATTATTCAAATTGGTGGCTAGTAAATGTTTTCTCTCGTTTCACCTTATTATTTGTCTATTGGATGAACCCGTTCTGCCTCTAAGTTGAGGAATGAGACTCCACAATACCTTTTTATAACTTCTAGATGACCATATAAAAGGGAAAAGTGCCATATTAATTATTTAAAAGACAACTTGAAAAATTTATGAAAAATGGACATGAATATTTGTCTTCCCTTGAATGGGGCTTTACCCCCACATTCTTAGCCCAACAAATTTGGGCAAATCCCAACAAGAAGGAGGACGAATAAGGAAAAAACCCCAAGCCTTGTAAGAAAAATGTGGAGGCCGAGAAAGCGGGTTGAGAGAAAAATTTAAAAGTCCTTTTTATTTGATGTAATTTAATTTAGTTATTTAGTATGCAAAGTTATGGGCATCAAACACTTTGTAAAATTTCCTAAAAAAAAAAAACACTTTGTAAAATTTGATATCAATTTCAACAATACAAAAGTGGGTGGTTTCTTGCAATCACTATCCTTTACACTAGGAAAAGTGGAACCATGGGAAATGTGTGAAAGTGAATCGCATTTCAACAGTAAAAGTTTAAAAAATTTTAAATTATCTTATTATTCATTGTTTGAAAAAAAGGACATAAAATAAGAGGTCAAATTTAAAATTTAAATAAACTTTATAAGTAAAATATGTCTTAATCAAACATTGTAGAAAATTTTACATGTAATTTAATTATAACTTTCATATGTTAAATTAAATATTATAAACTCACTTTATATATAAAATGATTACAGGTCTAAATTTTATTAAAAATTAATTTACATGCGAAGTAATTTTTTACAAACATGTTATCATGATCTTAGGTTTTAGTTTTATGAATGAGAAAAATATATTTGAAAAAACTTTTTCTATTTGGAAAAACGAATTTCGAATATTATAAACGAAAAAAATAAATTTAATAAAATTTTTCCTTTTTTAAAACCCAATGCGATTGTAGTTTGATTAAATGGATATGATAGTTATTAAAAAAAAAAATGGCTATAACGGTCAAGAGAGTGGTAGGTGTGGTGGTGCACTTTGTCTTTGTCTTATTGTTAATTTTTTGGTTGCATTTCTTTGACATGTCAAGAGAGAGATAGGCAGAGGGGGCGGGATCCTGGGATCTGCTGGCTGATTCATAAGTATAAACTCTTTCCCTTTCAATTTTTCTTCTTGTTTCTCATTGGCTCTCTCTCTATTCCCATCGGATAAGGTAAGATTTTCATACCCAATTCCCTTCTGTTTCTTCTTCTGTCTTTTTCCCGGTAAAAACTTTAGAGTTCATTTCTGTTTATCTAGTAGTAATTTTTGAGAAAGAAAAAGAATAGAAAAAGGGTAACTTAAATTTCAGCTTTTTTCTTTCAGCCTCCTTCTTTTTCTTGGCAACCAAACAAGGTCTGATTGAAACGTTATATCTTAGTTGATTAGGTTATGCCTTTTCTGTGTATCCATTTCTTGGTTTGATTATTTCTGTGGCAAAAATATGCAACTTTTATATGCTGCTGATTACAGTTGGCATAATTAGAACAAAAGCAATATAAAAGAGAATGCGTTCAGCTCTTTTAGAAATTAACAATCTTTTTGCTTGATTTGGGCTGTTGTTTTGATTAGAATTTCATCTGTATGATTGCAGAGATTGTGTTGGTTTAGTGTTATGGCTTCCACTATTTTAAATGCTCCCTGTTCGGTTCCTTCTGTTAAAGGTTTTGATACTCAAAACTATGCTGGTCTTAGACCAACCTCTAGTTTAAGGTTCAATTCTGGTAGAAGTTCAATCTGTGGACGTTCTCAGCGCCTTTTTGTGGTGAAGGCAAGTGAAAGGCATGATGGACATGTCAAAAAGATTGAGATGAGTATTGAAGAATGCGAGGCTGCTGTTGTAGCTGGGAGTGCTCCCGAAGCTCCTCCAGTGCCCCCTAAGCCTGCTGCTCCTGTTGGAACTCCCATGATTCAACCTCTTGTGAGTGTTTATAAATGAAACAGAATGCCTTTTATCCTTTGCCTTTATTTGATATTGCTTAGGTTAGTTATATGAATATGCAAAAGGGGACAATGCGGGATGAAGTTTTAATGAATATGATTGTGTCTGCGGTGGTCTGGGATGCCATCCGCAAGTGTCTTGGTCTTCTGAATACGATGTTATGTTGATCATTATTTTAGTTTTGCTTTGGAACTTCACAAGTTTGACTGTTTTAAATTGTCATATGGATGAGATTTAATCGTTTCTTCTCCATGTCTTCAATTAATGACAAGGAAGTGACATAATGCAAGTTATAATGGGGGTTTTAATGCCAATTGGTGCGTTCTCCTTCTGCTGATCATTTTGTGTTTGTTTTAGCAACTTAGCAGGCGCCCTCGTCGTAACCGCAAGTCGCCTGCATTAAGGGCATCATTCCAGGAAACAAGTATATCTCCTGCAAATTTTGTATATCCACTTTTCATTCATGAAGGTTGGTTTTTCTTTGGATATTAGTTTTTGACCTTTTAGTGAAAATTTGAGGCTCATATGTTAAATATTCAAAGAGGGGCAATAATATAAAGACTGTGATAAGAACCCTGAGATCATATCATGAATATTAGCTCTTGCAGTTTCTTTTCTGCTGAACTGCTTATACTTTTCTCTCTTTCTTACCTTTCTCTATATCCTTACATCTAATTTGCTACAGTTGCTTAACTTGCAGGTCAGGAGGACACACCTATTGGAGCTATGCCAGGATGTTATAGGCTTGGGTGGAGACATGGGCTTGTTGAACAGGTTGTTTAGCTCTCTCTGATTCTGTGTCCTGTTTCACAATAACATTTTGCATTTGTCCCTCGAAGTGGGGCTTTAATACCATATTGTGTTGTTATAATGGCATATATTTCATGTTTTGTATGATAATGACTTCTGTAGTCATTTGCTGGAGTATAAACATATCCCTTACTAGCATTAACATACTTATGAGTCAATTGTGAAGTTGTTTTGAAATAAGCATTTTCTGATGCAGGTGGCAAAAGCCCGAGATGTTGGTGTTAATAGTATTGTGCTCTTCCCCAAAGTTCCAGATGCTCTGAAGGTTTTGATTCTTTCATTAGAACCACTATTTGGTTTCATATGGTGGTGTGATCTAATTGGTTTTTTGCACATTAGTCTCCCACAGGTGATGAAGCCTATAATGACAATGGTTTAGTGCCTCGAGCAATACGGCTGCTTAAAGACAAATACCCTGACCTTGTAAGTCAATGTAGTTCATCCTCCTTTCTGTATATCATTCAGTGTAATGGGCATCCAGAACATGTTCCTTCATCTGCTGAAATGTGGTGGTATCTGAGTTGTTTATTAGGTTATCTACACGGATGTTGCTTTAGATCCATATTCCTCAGATGGGCATGATGGTATCGTCAGAGAAGATGGTAAGATATATATATATATATATATATGTTTCATACGCTTGTGGTTGCTAGAAAGGATTATAGAATCTTATTTAAAACATGGTAGACAAATGAAGAAAGCCTATTAATTAGTCCAGGACTCAATTGAAGATGTAAACGTAGCAAAGAAGAGTTGCCTTCATTTGCTATGTTGCAACACTAGTTAACTTAGAATGATAATAATTATTTTACGGAAAATTCTGTGTAAGCATCATATTTCAGTTGTTGAGAACTTTCTTTCTTGATCAAGTAAATCGCGTGATGAATATGTGCATAGAGGAATAATTGCTTTGTCTATCTCATTTACCCTGCAGGAGTCATAATGAATGATGAGACAGTGCATCAGTTATGTAAGCAAGCTGTTTCACAGGTAATTTTTGTAGGTTTTTGCTGTTAGAACTTTTAAGCATAGGCAGAAACTGATGTCTTTATCACATTTTTGAATCTAATAATGGCACGCAATGACTTACTGTCCTTGTGGTGCCTTCGTTGTGGTCATTGACATCTTGTGCAACAGTTTTCCATGATCTTATTCTGCCTTTGTGATGTTCCGCTATCCTCCTCCGCCCATGGATCTTAACACATATCAACGGCTTAATGTTTTGTTAATATGTTATTTTTAAGTAAATAGTGTTTCAAGTACATAAAACTAGCAAAAATTTGTTATTTCTGGGTTAAGTGGCTAGTCAATAATATGCTTGGAGTTTGGTGATAATTTGCATAAACATTGAAGGTCTATAATGCTTATTCAACGTTCTTTCACTTATGTGCTAGCTTTGACTTGGTTGACTATGTTTTGATCCTTTTGGTGGTGTATTTTTGAAAGGCCCGAGCTGGAGCTGATGTTGTTAGTCCCAGTGATATGATGGATGGACGTGTAGGAGCTATTCGTGCTGCCCTTGATGTTGAAGGCTTTCACCACGTTTCTATTATGTCCTATACTGCAAAGTAATTGGACTTTCTATTTTTGCATTCTTATATAAGTTTGTTTGGAGTCTGTCCAGTAGTAGGTTACATTAAAGCATGGTAATGGACGTATGATTGTGTTAAACCATAACAGAGGTTTTACTATCTTTTTACTTCCCCCACCCCCCAGCTACACACACATAAACACAAGAAGCCGTGAAGAGCAAACCGATCCTGGATGAAACCCATTGTCATTGTTTCTAACTCTTTTTTTCTCCTGGTAAAACAGATATGCTAGCTCATTTTATGGTCCATTTCGCGAAGCACTGGACTCCAATCCTCGTTTTGGAGACAAAAAAACGTATGAATTCACTTAACTTATGGTATATTATGTGTTATGTGATATTCTTGGTGCTCAAATTTGATTGTTGATCTGGCTTGGTAAACAAAGGTATCAGATGAACCCAGCAAATTACAGAGAGGCTTTAGTTGAGGCTCATGAAGATGAGTCTGAAGGAGCTGATATTCTTTTGGTTAGTATGGTGCTTTTAAGGAATTTCAAGGTCTTCTTGTTAATGAAAAATGTCCCTTCATGGTAAGCCCTTATATTGGATCACAGGTTAAGCCTGGTCTTCCTTATTTGGATATCATAAGGCTTCTCAGGGATCAATCTCCTTTGCCTATTGCTGCATACCAGGTATTCTCTTTTATTCAGAGGGTCCTGCATTAACTAATATTATTGTTATTGTTTTCTTTCTTGACTGAGAACTTTTCTTCATATGGATTCTCCATTGATCCCTAAAAGTGAAAACATGAGAAAACATTTAATGGCCAATAAGGCTTTCATCAGTTCCTCGACTAGGTCTTTTGCTTGCTCAATGGTGGGAGCTGAATCCCTTATCGAACATTTTCCTAATAATGAAATTATTTTCCATAAACTTCTTTTCTTTTCCTTTAACAACATTCAAAGCATGGGTTTTTAACTACAGGGCCTGACATATGAAATTTGTATAGTTCATGGGATGAAGGAACAAGAGAGGATAGCTTGAGAATACTAGAACGGGGGAATGTCATATGAAATTTATATAGTTCATAGGATGAAGGATCAGGAGAGGATAGCTTGAGAATACTGGAACTGGGGAATGACAACCAAAAAGGGTTTTTCTTTTTTCCTTTCCATATTTCATGAACCTAATCATTTTTATGTAAGATGCTCAAGATTATATCTTAATCAACAATTAAAATTTTTCCACACTTTTCTCAGAACTAGGTGAGACTTTAAGATTGTTTCCGGATTCTAGTCATACACGCACAAATACAGGAACATATGTGCCAGTATAGCGTTTCAGGGAAGGGGAAACGTGATTTTGAATTTCAAAATTTACTATGGGAAAAAAAGGTGGCAAGCCCTTATCACTTACTTTTTATGACATTCTTATCCTCCTTTCTATATGGTATATTTGAATAATGGATCACGGTAGGCTTTTGTTCCTGACTTAGGCGAAAACAACTTTTTCTCTGAAATGTAGTTTCTTTGTCCTTTTTCCCTATAAAGATGCATAGTTTTACTTTCCTGCCTCTTATCAGATTTTTTTATTTATTTATATTTTGTCCAGGTTTCTGGTGAATACTCAATGATCAAAGCTGGTGGAGTTCTCAAAATGATTGATGAAGAAAGAGTTATGCTGGAATCTTTGATGTGCTTACGCCGGGCTGGTGCCGACATCATCCTTACATATTTTGCTCTACAAGCTGCAAAGTGTTTATGCGGTGAGAAAAGGTGAGCTTGATCTGATATTTTTTATGGGGCTTTGGTTGATTGCAGAAAACGCTTGAGATATTCAATCTTCTTGAGAGTGCTAGATGTTAGAATAAGCGGGACTTGATATAGAATGCCTGACTTAGCAGTGTAAGCCTCAAGTAAATTTGTATGCTAATAAAATGTCATCAATTTTTTTAAGATCTAAATGCAAGTGAGATTTGGAATGATACGAGTCCATGTATGTTCCCGTGTATCGTGTATGTAATTCTAGAAGCAAACTTGATGAAGTGTACTGGTGTCGTAATGTCTAGGTACCGAGAATGTTAATCCAAAATTGGCACATAATTTGTAATGCAATATAAATTATGCACATGCAGTTAATTCATGGATCATAGCAATTAGTGGTTTCGAAATGATTGATAAAAGGATTGAAATGAACAAATTACAAGGATCTGGTGCGACGGGAGAGAGATGGATATGATCGAAACAATTCAGTTGCACCTTTTAAGAACAAATATAATGTTTAATGGGATAATATATACAGCTCTTTGCTTTAAGGATGAACTTGTTCAGTTTCTGGAACTGTATTGAGAATATTGAGATCTTCATATGTGGAATGCTGTGCAGCTGTTGTCCTTTTCAACATTTGGTAATTGTTAAAAGTCTCGTTAGTGCAAACTCCTCTCGGCAGAAAAGTTGAATGCAGAGTACTACTATTACTTGAAACATTCAATGTTGTTACAACTTACAACTACATTCTAAAGAGCAAAGCGATCTCTCTGCCCAATTCTTTACATTGCCAAAGTGGAAAATCTTGCCCTTCCCACGAACCCAAAAGTAGACCAAAATTACGAGCACGTCACACTGCAATTTCTCCGAATAATCTGTGCTTGGGTTTGATTGCAATATCCCACTTCACGGTGGGAATAAACCAGAGACAGCTCCTTATTTCAGCCACGCTCGTTGAGGTATCTTTCTGCAATGGTGGCATGAACCGCAGCACCGATGGGAAGAACGTCTTCATCGATCATGAAGTAGGGCGAGTGACCCGTGTGTATCGACCCCAGGGTCTCGTTCCTTACACCGATGTAATAAAAAGCTGCCGGAACTACCTGTGAGTAAAAGGAGAAGTCCTCGGCACCCATCATTGGAGGGACAACCCTGAAATTTTGTGGACCTAGCAAATCTGTAGCCACCTTCTTCACATGCTCATACATACTGTCATCATTCACGGTTGGGGGATAGATTGTGGACTCCTTTTCGAAGAAGTCAACTGTTGCCGAGCATCTGAAAACACTAGCCTGTTCCACGATCACCTGGAGCATGTTGAATATGTTAAGTGAGCTGTAAATTTGAACACCATTGAGCAAAAAGCAGGCTTGGATTAGGAATCGAACCTCTTGGATTCGTTGAAGAAGGTTGTAGAAATTGGCATTGGAGAAAGCCCTGAAGGTACCTCCAATGACTACCGTATCAGGGATCATATCAAGATTATGACCTCCATTGAATGAGGTGACAGACACAACCTGCATTACAAGATCAAGACTATCAGAGTTAGAAGAGAACGCACTGTTAAAAGAAAAAGCTAGAGACGTTGCAAAAACATGGACAAACCTGGGAGTCCAGAGGGTTTGATTCGCGAGATACAATTCCCTGTAAGCTAATAACAGCAGCTGAAGCTGCCAAGACAGGGTCAACTGAGTGGTGGGGTTTCCCCGCGAGGCCCTTTCTTCCACTGATCACAGCTCTAAAGAAGCCGCACCCGGCAAGCAGAGGACCCGGCCTCGAGCCGATGATACCCGTGGGGCGTTCATGAGATACATGGACTGCAAAGATAGCCTCTACATTTTCCAGGGCACCATCTTCAATCATTTTCTTTGCACCATTTCCTGCTTCCTCAGCTGGCTGAAAGAGCAGTATAACAGTTCCCTGAGACAGCCAAACATTTAATTGTCAGGGTAAAATGCTAATTACTGAATAATTTCATACGCAACGTTATCTTATGGGTACTTGAGACCGGAAGAGATTGAACCTCGATCACTGAAATTAAAATTTCATCATCCAACTAATAGATCAGGCGACTCCCGGCCTTAGATGTTTTAATGAATTTAAATTGAATCAACCGATCCCCAAAATTAGAGCCTAGAGTTAGTTTCTCCATGGATGTTTCTAAAAAAAATTAGAAATTGGGTGTTGGAAAGAACCAGCCAATAGCAAGCAAGCATTGGCTCACGTCCAAAAAAACCCAAAAGACAAAATAAATTAATAGCAAGCATGCCTAAGTACAAAGGGTAGCTGCACCTATTAAGACAATAGTTAAATTTAAAGCCCCGCAGACAGCAGATACTTCAAACGGCTACATTAAATCAAAATTTGTCCCCCGTCTCCTTCCCTATACCAAACAAAATAGTCCTTGCGAATTACACATTTAATAGTTTCTGCTATATAGTAGTGTGATGCTTAAGCCTTGAAATTTTACCCCAAAAAAAAATTGCTTAAACCTTGAAATAAGATTATATCTTCAATCTTATTACAACTTAAATTTTATAATTAGGAAGAATTTTTTTGATTGACCAAAGACAAATCTCACCACACATGCTTGGGTTGAAGCAAGAGAAAGGAATAATTTCAAGAAAATATAAATGAGGACAAAGTTTCAACATTAGGATTATTAAACAATCAAATTAGGTTTATTTCCCTGTCTGGTGACTCTTAAAATATTTAAATTTCCAACCAATATCTGTTTTGTTTTGGACTATCTACCATAACATAACCATGGGTTTCTTTTGTAATATTATTATCCTTTCCAGGAAATAGATTCCCAAGAATTCTATTCCTCATCTTTTTTTTTGGGTTAAAATTCTATTCCTCTCCAGTCTTCACAGTTCACCCATACTTTCTTTCTCCTGAAGATTCTTTCCAATAAATAAAGCTGGGATGAATAATAGTTAGTAACCTAATAAGCCCTCTAATGAAAACACTAAGAATTTTTAGCTTTTCATTTCTTTAATCAAAAGATTCTTGTTAATCTATGGTTTTTCACACAAGACAAACTGATGCAATTTTTTTTTCTTTAACAATCCAGGGGTCATAGCCCTAACAAAATTATAGATTAGTAGACTTAATGTTATTTAAACTTTAAAATTATGAGAATATTTATATTCTTCAGCACGTTCTGAAACATAATTAATTAAATTAATAACTAGTATTAATTAGTATTTATATTCTTAAGCACGTTCTGAAACATAATTAATTAAATTAATAACCAGTATTAACTAATTAAGCAACAAATGGTGTCATTATTTTTGGCTCTTGGGCAAGCCATTTTGCCTTTTCTTAACCTCTATGTAGGTGTTTGGCCCAGCTTTTCAAACAGCTTCTCTCTCTATAAGGAGAAGTTGAGTGCTTGGCTATCAGCTTTTTTAAAATTTTAATTTATGCGGGAAGCAATTTTAAACTTACAAGAGAAGTTATAATTTGAAGCTCCCCTCAAAATAACTTTCTATAACTTATGCGGGAAATGATTTCATTTTAATAAATTTTTTGTTATTCCTTAAATATCCTTACTTATTCTTCTATTTAACAACCCAATATTATTTTCACTTTTCACTTTTTCATTTTTTGTATTTGATAGTCGAATTACAAGATTTCAATATAGTATAGTAAAAATCTATAAATCTATAAATTATATATAATTTATACATATTACATCAATCAATTGGTTGAAACTTTATACATAAATTTAATAAAAATGAATTTATAAATAATTTGTAGATTATAAAATAATAATACAATTTTTTTTACAAAACAATCAATTAAATTATATTAATTAATAATATATATCCACATATATAATAATATATATTAACATATCTATAATAGTTAATAATTAACACCTATTTAATTTTTTGTAATTTTAACATTTTACAGCAGTTTTATAGTATTAGTACCAAACAACTTTTTACATCTTACAGCAATTTTGTGTTAAATTTACTAAACACTATTTTAACTTTTTTAAACAACACTTATAAAACAGCTCTACTGCAATAGCACTTTTGCTAAAAGTTCTAGCTGGGCCAAAAAAGGTAAGGCTCAAAGTAGTGGCCTTAGTGTTCCCAAAAAGATGAAACTAAAGGGTCACTAGTTTCCCTACATAAAAGATTAATGCACTGGGTCTACAACAGTTTCAGCCGGTGATGAGATCTAAGATCTATTTTCTCTGGTTATCATTATGGTGATGAACTCAGTAGGAAAAAAGAGGGATAGAATGCCAACTCAATTATTAAACCATAGAAAAAGAAATTTTGATTGAAAAGTATCAAACAAATTGTTGCCCACATTTATACATTAATTGACAACCCATGATGTGCTAATTAATATATACACACTTATATACATATATATATATATATATATATAAAATGATATAACTAAATGAAAAAGTATTGGGGTCACATCTAGAACTCAAACAATCAAACAAGGACTCTGAAAGCCCATTCCCCCTTCTAACTTTTTCCAAAAAATTAGGTAAATTAAGAGGTTTGTAAATGAAGCTTTATTTGTGTATGAATTGAATAGAGAAAATGAAAGTGTTAAAAGAGAAAAATCTTGTAAAAGCATTTCCACAGTTCAACATGTACAGGAAAACAAGTGAGATTCAGGGTTTCTCGTGGTTGCTTTATGTTTTTGGACAAAAGAAATAGTGGGAAAATATCAAAATTTAATGCATTTTAAGTACATTTATGCGTCCAACTAAGTACCGTTTTCTCATTCAGGTGGTTTGTTAATGGCTATATTGGCCACGGATTCAAATCTTTTACAGTGTATTTGGTCAAGGCTACTTAATGAAACTTAGTTGTTCTGATTTTCTATTTGTTCTACTTTTCCTCTTATAATTTTCCAGGAAAAGATAAAAGAAGAAACAAAGAAATAAAAAACAAAGAAATGCAGTAATTTTCAATTTCTTGGTACAAATAAAATATGTAGAAGGAAAGAAGACAATTATGAATCAGTGATGGATACAGGTTGGACCTAAAAGAAACAAATACAGGCTTAAGAAGCAGCAGCACCACACGACTGAATCTAAAGCAAAAGACAGAAAGTTTGTCTGAAAATTGAATTCCTTCTAAATACAGCAAAACAGAAAGCCCTGAATGCCCATTTTTAGAATTTATAGCTATAGAGAGAAAGAGAGCTTGTTTTTTAGGGAGGTCAACCTCTTCACTTTCTTATGAAGCAATGCCGTCCACACAAAAGGAATCCAACGTCCCCCTATAGAAAGGCAACATTTTTTTTTTTTTAGATGAAAAGCAACATTTTTCCCCACCAAACAAACGCTAAATTTTCTTTCCTAAAATAGTTGTCTCTGTCTTCGAATATCTAGACTTATACTGGGAGTCAACAAGATCTAAATCACCAACATTACTGTCTGGTGAATGCCTAAGAATGCATCCATTGCTCGAGGGAGAAGATTAATTGATAAAAATGAGGGCAAATAGTAGATGAAATGAAATGATTTACTATTATGACTTTGGGTCATAAAGTATTAGTATAAGCTAGAATACGAGAGTAGGGGTAATTTCACTGAAGATTTTTAGAGGAAAAGAAAAGCCAAACCTTCAAAAGGTGTTCTCGATTCTTCAGTATTTTAGCTGCACCAACGAGCATGGCCACATGTGCATCGTGCCCACAAGCATGCATTTTTCCGGGGACTTTGCTTTTATGCTCCCATTCTACCGCTTCCTAAAATAAATTACCCCACCATAAGTGAAAGAAAAAAAAAAGGGGAAATCAACGATACCCTAATATTCTATAACTTCAAAAAGTAAAGTAACTTTCAAGATGTGGCAGAAAATTAATTTAATCATGGTCCCGAATGACGAATGTCGAAAATTCCAAAAATATAGGTTCAAATATATATTTTATATCTTTAGAATTAAGTTAGGACAATTTGATCTCGGGAACTGAACATTCTAAGATTTGTCACACCTAACCATAAGTACACCTTTTAGTTATATTCTTTATCGTCAGTTTATCCATAATGTAAACAAAATCAAATATACTGATGAATCCTTGGACAATAAATTCATTTGGCCATATCAGCAATAAAAAAGGATATCTCAAAATCTCATTTCTCAATAACAAAACCCTAATATTCTCATCTCTTGATTCCAACGCATTCATGGTTCATTTCAACTCCATTAAAATTCCCTTGGCCAAAGTAGTTGATTCCTAAATTTGTAACAAAACCAAACCCTCAACATTTCCGAACTTCCATAGCCCAAAACATTGTCAACAAAATCAAAACCAATGTTCATGAGCCACCAACCCCATTTCCTTCTCACCTACAACAGTACCAACTACCTAGTATCATAACATATATACTTAAAAAGCATGTGCATATACTTACAAAAGTACATGTACATATACATACGTACATATATATATATATACTGATAAATATACTTCTATGTACACTTATGTTTTCAAAAATTTAATATAAAAAAAAAAAAAAACAGCTAGAGTCATAGAAATTAAGAAAAGAACCTATCTTTACCTGTATAGGAAGAGCATCCATGTCAGCTCGGATGGCAACAAAGGGCGGGCCACCGGTTCCAATCCAAGCCCGAATACCCGTTTTGGCCAAAGGGTGCCTATATTCAATATCCATCCGGTCCAACTCGGACCGGACAAGCTTACTAGTTTCGTACTCTTGAAAGGCAAGCTCCGGATTCTCATGTATCTTCCTCCTCAACGTTTTAATCCACTCAACGTTCTCGGGCTTCCGGGTCAGGTCCAGCACCTGCTCGGAGCAGGCGACATCCCATACCTCGCAGCTGGAAACACCACGTTGAGCAGACGACGACGAAGTTCGGTTCTTACCGGAGCTTAAAGAAGCCTTTGAGTTGATTGACGTTATGGCCTTGAAGATAGTTGTGTATTCATTATCCGACGAAGACGAAGAGGAAGAAGAAGAAGAAGAAGTTATAGAGTTAACAAAAACAAGGAAATCATTAGCAAAAAAGGGTGTTAAGATTAAGATTAAAAATAAAACATATCGTTTTAGAGAATTCATGTTTGGAGAGAAGAGAAAAGAATTGAGAGAGAGAGAGAGAGAGAGACGGAGGGGAAGAGGTTTTTTCTGAAGGGAAAAAAGGATGAGAAGTGAGAGGGGGAAGAAAAAGAGAGAGGAGAGAGAGAAAGAATTAAAGCACGTGGTGATAAGGACAGGGAATTAGTCACGTGGGGGAATATGAATGCAAGGAAAAAATGAAAAGAAGAGTGATTGAAGAGTTTGGTTGATTAAGGCGTCGAAACGCAGCAGTTGTTGGGCCCACCATTTGGGGTAAGCGTTTTTCGATGAGACATTTTGACACTCCGCCTTTGATGCTGATTTCTATTTTTAAATCATTTTCATTTCACTAATTTATAAACATTAAAAAATCAGATTATTTAATTTTCAATTTTACTGTTTTAATTAATAATTTGGCCACTTAAGCTTAAAGCATGATTATCGTTTTGAAAAGTATGTTTAATAAGGATTATAAAGCGGGAAGCTCATGGCATGGGTATAGTCTTTTCTTAATTGTATGATCAATTTGCATAAATAGTTGCTTTTTTCTTTCGTTAATTTTTAGCGTGACACGATCAAGCATTAGGTATTTCAATTTATTTATTTATTTGGAAGTCGTCTTTTTTTATTTAATTTAATAATATAAGATAAGATAAAGGTTTCGTGTTTTAAATTATTATTATGCATTTGGAAAATATTGCCATTAAAAAAATGTGATTTAGACTCTTTGATCGGCCTCCTATCTGTCAATAATCCGGTCATCATGATGACGTTAATAAGCATTAAAGCATGAGGGTATCTACATTTTCTTATCTTAATTAAAATTACTTTAATTATGTGGACCAGTATTAATTCTTTAGTTTTAGGAAAGTTTATCTCTTTAATTTTAAGTGGAAAACATATCACTTAACTCAAATCTCATCTTTCCTAAAGAAAAGGAATTTATAAGGTGCATACTAACACAGCTAAAACCGTCTAAAAAAATAATTTAGGTCCATTTCAAACAACCTATTTTATTTGAGAATTAAGAATTTTCTTATTTTCAACCGTTGATTTTACTCTTTAATCCAAAAAAAAAGAATATCTTGAAAATCATTCTTTATCCCCAAAAATAGTAGGGATGGAAAGATAATTTTACAGAATCTATCGTTATTTACTTTTAGAATGATTTTTGGAGTTTTAGGATGGTTTATCTCTTCAGTCAATTAGTGGTACTCATGTGTATGTAACTAAAAGGGGAATCGAGATTCAAGTATCTGGGTTTCAACTTTACTTAGGAGAAAGTAATTATAATTAGCAAAAACTAAAATTGTTAGTACTCATAGAGGATTAATTGAGTATAAATTTTTGTATCAATAGGACACTCCTCATCTTTTATGCCTGCTATCATGCAATAAACGTGAGCTAGACGTTAATAATTATAGTACTTTTTTTTACCCGAAATCATAGTGCTTTAATATGAAAAGAAATATACATAATTATATTTTACTCGAGATTATCGAAATTCGAATCCTTTATCGAGATGAAATTAAAAATGATACGTTCTACTAATTAAAAATAAAAAAGAAAAAAAACTCAACCAGGTATAATTGTTGGTCGTTGAGGTTGAAAAACTATTAATTAAATAATTAAAACTAGAAGATGATCTCGGAGTTTCGTTTCAAATTTTTAAAATTTTAGAAATATTATTATTAATTTTTTAATAAATTTTAATTTTTTATTGTATTTTAAATTTTAAAAATGAACTTCTTTTCTTTTTTATTATATTCGCACATGAATAAGTATAAATTCTTTTGAGATTATTTTTAATACATGATATAAATATATAAATTTTAGTCTTTTAAAATTAGAAAGAGAATAATTTTGGAATAAGGGAAAAAAGATTAAAAAAATAAAAGTAATTTTACTCAATCTTCAAAATAACAGATAAATATATAAGTAAATTGATGTTATGGAAAATACTTTTAAAAATTATAATCTATATTTAACAAATACAGTTAATATAATTAATAAATTTTATTTTAAATTGAAAAAAGTTAAGGATTGATAAGAAACGATAAATAGTACTCCAAAATTCTTTTTAAGTGACTTTTAAGAAGTACAAATATAAATATTAATTGATATTAACTTTTAGAATTTTTAAAATTTTAAGCATTTAACTCTTATTTTAAAAAAAGTTTACAAAAAAAATGGAATAAAATGAGAATGACAAATGATACAATATTCTTGAAGTAAATGATTATTAATGATATTTTAAAATAAATTTTGTAGGAATTTTAGAAAAAAATTAGGACAAAATTTAAAGAAGAAAAATGATAGAATTCTTATAATTTTGTTTTAAGTAAAATTAAAAGAATTTGAAAGACACTTCCTTTAAAAATATAGCTGATTATGGGATTTTTTTGTCAATATTTTTCTTAAAAGGAAAACTATTGTTGGAATTCTAAATATTGAAAAAAATCAATTCTTTTTTTAAAAGGAATATTGTTAAAATTCTAATAATTATTATATTAGAAAAAATAAATAAAGACACTTCCTTTTAAAATGTAAGAATAACTAAAGGATAGTCTTAACAATTTATGTATAAGCATTTAAACCATTTAAAAAAGTTCAAAAAGGACATTAAACTTGTAACTAAAACAATTAACATATGATTCTTTATATAATTACGTTAGATGTTAAAATTAATATATATATATATATATATATATACATACATACACACATATAGATATATAGATGAGAGCCCCTTTTTTATGGTAAATAAATAAGAGTCCTTTTCTAGATCCCATTAATTAATTTTAAAAACCAACAAAAGAGTTAAAACTCTTTAATAACATATTAGTATATACTCTCTCTGTCCCTATATATCTATCATACTTAATCGAATCACATATATTAAAAAAAGTAATAAAAATTAGTTGTTAATATTAATTTTACCAAAATTTATCATAACTTTTCGATGTTACCCTTTACTTACTTTACCTAATGTCTCTATTTAGCTTTAACACTTGATCTCTCTCTATTAATTCCTCTTTTCAATTTATTAGGGGTAAAGTAGCAAAAGGTTAATTAATATTCCATTAGCTTTTCAAAGTGACACATAAATAAAATATGACAAATATATAAAGACATAATGAGTATTGTTTAAAAAGTCATATGATTCATTACTTTACAATTTAGCTCACTCATGAAAGCATAATTTAACTTTTCTTAGTAAGTGATCACTCATAAAAAATTAATTAAATTGCTAATACAAAGAATTTGGTGTTAATTGGATTCAGACTCATATGAGGCTCGTGGATGAAAGTTATGTTTCTGTCATATTCATATTCATGACTCAACTTCCAAGATATGGGTGAGATTCACATTCACACCATCCAAAAAAGTTAGCCTCGAAGATGATTTTAAGAAGAAGAAAAATTTATGATTTATATGCAAGAGAGATGGACAGAAACCTAATCCAATTAGAAGCATTGAAAAAATCTCATTTATGGTTAATTTTTTGGAATTACGTGTTATTAAGGATTCTGATCAACGGACTTACGTATTATTAAGCATATTGTAGACGTGTAGTCAATTTACCCACATTTTTTTGAGGGTTTAATTGATAGATATTGCTATTTTTTCCTACCACTATATATAAAGAAATATTGCTACTTTTGGTATAAGAAGTACCCACGTTTTCTATTATTTTTCCTCAAAAAAAATTGTGAAAATACTGTTTTTATTTAAAAAATTTTGCCGATGCAAGAAAATTTTAATGCTATTTGTTTTAGAAAATATCAATTACCAATCCCATCACATGGTGATTGATCAGTAGGAATTCAAGAAAAATATTTTTCTATTTTTTCAAAGAAAAATGAAATTGTCACCGACATTTTTTTTTTGGTGTCTGAGAAACATCTCACTAAAACTTCCTTCTTCTCTTATAGTAGCAAAAGAATTGTCTCTCTTACACACACCAAAAAAAAGTAACCTTTCTTTTGACTAACATCTAGAGAGATCATTTAATTTCAAAATAAATATTTTAAAAATCGAATTTTTATTATTTTTTCCTCAAAATAATTGGAGTGATACCGTTGCCCGACGTATTTTTTTTTTTGTTTCTCATCCGGTATCTAAAGTTTCGCTCTGATTAATCTGGGTTTGACCCGCGTCGTGCACCTGGATATGATGGGTGAGTCTTCCAACAAGGGTAGCTGCGTACGCAAGGTCTTAAACTTGAGACCTATTTAAGTTGGAACAAACTGCTTACCACTCGATCCAACCCCACGTTGGTTGCCTGACATATTTAAAACATTTGAAATTTGGTTTTCATGTGTTTAATTTCCTTTAAAAAAATTAAAATTAAAATGTTTTGACTTGATAAATATACTGTGCTATATACAGTCTTTCGTAAATCTTTGGTACAAAGTCTTTAGTAAATTTTGGACCAAAGAAAGATATTTTATTTGATATGAGTCTCCCTTAAGGTGGACTAAAGTCTGAGCCATCAGCCGTCCGATTTATTTTTATGACTCAATCATTGGTTTCGATTGTTGCTTGAGACTTTGAAACAGTCTTTCGGTAGTAATTCTTGGCAGCTGCCTGCTTGGTTCTAGGTTCGGCTTCAGCCTCAAACTCGAAAACCCACTTTTTTTTTTAAATTCCTGAAAACCCACTATTAAAAATAATTAGTACTGGGAACTAGAATCATACTTATCATAATAGGACCAGTAAGTGAATCGATGAAGGTATTGTGTTATCGGATCAATGGTTCAATCATTGGGTCAATGAGTTAATTGTTAATTTAATTTATATTTATATATTATTATATATATAATAAATAATTATCTAGTTAAAAATATAAATATTTAATACATTAACATTAATCAACCATCTGGTTGAGTGATTTTTTTTTGCCAGGGAAAGAACATACTTCTTAATAAAACCATAACAATTTGTTAATACGTGAAATCATATATAACCTAAAACACACACAAACTAACTATCGATGTGGGATCCGAAGACAACCTACTATCGAGATGGCCCATGGACACTCACTACGCACACCACACACCAGTTTTACAAACACCACTATCGAGATGGCCCACGAACACGCACTATGAACACCAAACACCAGTTTTACAAACGCCAATGTTACAAGTTTTTTTTGTCAAGGAAAGAACATACTCCTTTACAAAACTATGACAATTTTGTTAAGGCGTGAAATTCCATATAACCTAAAACACATACACAAACTATTGCTATGGGATTCGAAGACAACCCACTATCGGGGATTTGGTTTAATGGTTAGAGAGTATTAATCTTCCTTAGGTCTAAGGTTCAAATCTCAACAATTACATTAATTTTGTAAATTTAGTTAAATTGGTTCAACATCAGGTTTAATACCGGTTTAATAAAAAAACTGTTGATTTAACTAGGTAGATTACTCGATTGTAATTATGGTCTGATTACAAAACCGAAACGATTTTATAATCGATTCATCGATTCAACCGACAAGATTGGCGGTCCGATCCAATTCTAATAACTAGGATTAAAATTACCAACAAGGAGATTTTATTCTTATTTTAAGCAGTTAATTATTTAGAATAAAAAGGAATTTTACTTTGATTTATTGTTTTTTCTTTTTTTTTTGAGATTATTATTATTACTATTATTATTGTATGTTGGCCGTAGGACGACGGTGGGAACTGAGCGGTAGTCCATCCAAGATTGAACACTTCTCTTCTACAATCTTTCCGCTGCTCGTACTTTGCCACATTTTCAAATAAAAAATAAAAAAAAAGCCAGATACGCCAAGTTGTCTTTTTCCGCAATTTTGTTTCTATTTCCAAATTTAAAATTAAATTACTACCACATCTCCTCAGGATTTTTGTATTTCTGTGTTTCTACTTTTTTTTTTCTCAATTATTTTAGCTACATATATACAATATACAATTTCATTAACCTCTCAAATCTAGTGTGTATTGTTTATCGAAATTGAGAGTTTTCCTATTGGCACTAATTTTATGAGTCACGAGTTTTATTATAATGTGAAATTGAGGGTAATAAGAATATAAGATTTCGAATTCTATCAATTAAATTAAAAATGAAGAAAATTAGATAATGCTTTGACGACATTCGAGTGACAATGCTTAGAGATTGCTTTCTCTGTCATATTTAATTGTCATTTTTAATCAAATAAACTCTAACTTTTATCATTATTTGTAATAAAATTATAAAGTTATAAATTTTTTAAAAATAAAATTTAGAAAATATAAATCTTAAACTTTTTAAAATATATTTTTAAAATTTTAATTATATATTTTTTAATAATTAATAATCAAAATTGTGATAGTTTGATTAAAAAAGACAACTAAATAGGACCAAAAGAAGTGTTAAAGTTAATTATTATAATTACACATAATAAAGAATAAATTTATGAATAAAAAATAAATATATTACATGAGTTATGCTGCATGACCTATTGGTAAAATATATTACTTTTGGTTCCAGTTGTGACAAGATTCAATCATAACTAATTAACTACCTGGGGTCACAGTTCGATTTCGATTTAAAACTTAACATTCTAGTTCTTGGAACTTTAGAATTAGATTAAAATCATTATTTGATTGTCTGATTCCGATTTTAAAATAATTTCGGATCAATTTCAACATTTTTAAAAGATATATAATTTTATGTATAAAAATTAAAAAATATATAACAAAACTAGAACCGGAAGCACCAATTTTGATTCCGATTTATTGAAATTGAATTAAAACCTTAAATAGATAGGATTCCAAAATCAGATCCTAAAATAGTTACGGTTCCAAAAGAATCAAACCTTGACCACGTATTCATAAGTACATATTACAAAATATCTAAAATACTATTGTACCGTACACAAGTTAGAAGAAGTCAAAAGAGAAAAGCAAAAATCTCAAACTGTTATTTGTTGTAACTTGTAACGTTGAAAGTAGGAGTTTTCGTCCAACTTTTTCCCACCAAAGTCAGTAACAAAAGAAAACATTCCTGGATAGCTTTTGCCAAACAAAATGTGTTCCTAACAGTATTCCCAAACAGTGACTACACATATTCCACTATTTCAGTGCTACTCCTACTGGTGGTGTATATATATATATATATATATATATTATTATTATTATCATCATCATCATTGCAACAAGTTTGACCTCAAAAGCTCACAAAACCCACAAAGAGTGTAGTTGTTTTGGATTTTTTTGTTTTGGTTAAATAAAGTTTAGGTGATGGGAAGTTGTTACAGTTTAGGGTTAGAGTATGTTACAAGTCTCAGAGAGAACTGATAATGATACTTATAGATCACCCACTAATGAGGACTATTGGTACAATTCGAACCTCAAACCTTTTAAATAGAAGTTCAAAGCCTTACCAACTCAACCAACTTCAATTAGTTAGTTGTTTTGGGTTTGGAAGAAATATATAATTTCTTTTTGTTCCTTTTCAAATCAAACCAAACCCATGAAATATTCAATTCCAAGGACCACTTTTGAAAATCACATGGAATCATCATAAGCAAAAAAGGCCAATTTTTTGAGGTATAGGAGTTGGAGTTGGAGATCCCTATTTCCAATTATAAAAGTAGTTTTATTTTACATCTGTTTAATTTGATATGTCTTGGATTTTTATATTCAAGTTAAGTCTTTTTACTTTGATTTTAGGATTTTATGTTGAATACTTAACATAATATTAGAGGTCAGACCCGTTTCTATTGCTTTCGTTCCTATTATCCATGTATAGGCTAGTTTATTTTCGTTGTTTCTCCTCAACTACACGTGAAAGGGAGTGTTAAAGTAGTTTTATCCTATATCTGTTAAATCTAACCTGCTTGAAACCCTTATATTTCCACCTATCACCAAATGATTTTAGACTGGATACTTAGCACCTCTCATGTTGTAGTCATTGTTTGGGCTTATAATTTCTCCTTTGGGTTTTTCTTTCCCTTTTTTTGTAATGTTTTTCCTTTTTGGTTGAAGAAAAGCACACAATTTATTCACATGCTGATTATGATTTGATGTCTTAGTTGTTCTTTTTCCTTTTGGACCACTTTAAAATCTTCTATATATGGTAACGAAAAGTTTTGTATGGTAGGTGAAGGGAGTATCACGAGTGGTTGTTGGGACATATATAAATAATTTTAATATTATTATAAAATAATACAAATAAATAAAGTCTACGAAAAATATTCATATATCATAAGTAGAAACTTCTATGAGATACAGGCATAGAATTAAATTTATATGGTTTCCACATTCTTCGAATAATTCCATCATCGGAAACATATAGAGGAACAGCTGGCATTTGTCAATTAATGTTTTTATATCTTTTCACTTTTCTCCCCCTTCTTATTTTCTTTCTTTTTATTTTTCTTTCCTTGCTACCACCAAGCAAGGCCTTAATGTTTAGTGCAAATTATTTAAGATTTAGAGTTTAGCTTGTTAAAAACCACATTATATCTCCAAATGATATAAGCGAATTGAGCATATAGCCTTGATTCTGTAGCCAAACTAGCTAGGAGTTGGCAGAAATGTTGACTTGGTGGCGTGGTTGCACGTCAGGCTTGGTTTTACCCCTTTCCTTACCAAGCATCTCTTGCTTGGTTGCTCCTTAATAAATATCTTTAATTTTCAAAAAAAAAAAAGGGGTTTAGTGCATGTGTGAAACATTTTCTTGTTTCTCATATTACAAGAAAAGGACATGCCATAAATATCTTTAATTTTAAAAAAAATGTTTAGTGCATGTTAAACATTTTCTTGTTTCTCATATGACAAGAAAAGGACATGCCAGGTTTCATTGATATTAAAAAAAAAAAAACTGTATCATATCCCCTCTTATAGGTAACTTATGTTTGGTGACAAATTTCTGTAAATTCAGATTAAAAACTATTTATTATTAATAAATAATTATCTCCCCGTTCTCAAAAGTGAAACTTAAGCTTATCCTAACAAATAGAGTAAAAAAAAATATTGCAGATTAATCAAGTTTTCTTTGACTGCTCATTTATTGAGAATGGGGTGGGGGTGCCTTGTAAAGCGCTGTTAGGAAAGTAGTGAGATTAGTTCGATGAAATTAAAATTTTGAAAAAAGTATTATACAGATAAAAAAATTATGAGAATAATTATTATATAAATAAAAAAATATGTGTTTAATAAACAACAATGACGATGCGTTTAGACTTTTCAATCGCACCATACCACTCCGATACTAGTCACTCTACCAAACGACACCTAAAGTTATCAGCATATCCAAAGTTCAATTACACAAAGCTAGCTTCTCAATTTGAAAAAAAAAAACATATATCTACCAAATCCCACCTATGAATAAATAAAACCACATATAAAGTTTCTTTCTCTCTTTTTTTTCCCCTAATGAATCTTTCTGTTCCTCGTTTGATAAGAGGGCAAGGAAATGAATGTATTACTAATATTGTTGTCGTAAATTATAATCATTAATTATCAAGTTTTCTTTGACTGCTCATTTATTGAGAATGGGGTGGGGGTGCCTTGTAAAGCGCTGTTAGGAAAGTAGTGAGATTAGTTCGATAAAATTAAAATTTTGAAAAAAGTATTATACAGATAAAAAATTATGAGAATAATTATTATATAAATAAAAAAATATGTATTTAATAAACAACAATGACGATGCGTTTAGACTTTCAATCGCACCATACCACTCCGATACTAGTCACTCTACCAAACGGCACCTAAAGTTATCAGCATATCCAAAGTTCAATTACACAAAGCTAGCTTCTCAATTTGAAAAAAAAAAAAAACATATATCTACCAAATCCCACCTATGAATAAATAAAACCACATATAAAGTTTCTTTCTCTCTTTTTTTTCCCCTAATGAATCTTTCTGTTCCTCGTTTGATAAGAGGGCAAGGAAATGAATGTATTACTAATATTGTTGTCGTAAATTATAAACATTAATTATCATAATGCAAATCACGGTTCCCCACCGCACCGCCAAACTTACTTTGTACGAGAAATATATTTGAAGTGAAATAGTCACGGGGTAAAGGAACAGAAGAAGAAAAAGATCAGGTTAAAGGTAGAGCAAAATCAATCATGACCTCAAAGTATAGCACAGGATTCTTGAGCCAAAAAGAAAATAAAAAGGGTACGGCGTGGAATTTGACACTGACTTGCTTGCTGCCTTATGGATATAGTATCATTAAGGACACCCCAAAAAAGAAAAAAGTAACAAATGGTAAAAAATTATTAATATTTGACATGATGCAATTTTGGAAATGTTAATTACAACGTAATGGCCGCCGGGCCAATGGTATTAGAAAATATTAAAAACAAAGTTTACCATTAAAAAAAGAAATGCCCTATGAACTATATAGGAAGTGTCATATGGAATAAGAAGAGAGAGAAAAAAATGATTATAGGTAATTGAAAAATATTTTTTTATTTTTAAATGTATTAAATATTTTATATGGGTTATTTGTTGTATTAAATAAATTTAACATATAATTTTTAATTTTTCATAATTTTTTTTAAAAATCTTTTGGTTTTATTATTATATTTAAATTTTTTATCTCAAATATTATTTAATTTATCATATTTTAAATTTTTTATATAATATAATCTAATTTCTTATATTATATTATGATTAGTTTTTAACTTGAAAAAGGTGCTCATCTATTATAAATGATAACGAGGGCCTATGCTGCTTAACTTAATAAAGTAATTCTTTTGGTAAACAAGTTAATAAAATATTTTGAGTCATGATGTTTTTCTTTTATGTGTCCAAACAGTTTGAATCTAATATTTATAAATGTATTTGACTTTTGGGTAATTATTCCAATTGGTCTTTCTATTTGGTTTAAAAAATTATGATTTTAGTATCCTTCTTTTTTTTTTTCAAATGTTAAGAACTTTTTGGCTTGAAAAAAAGAATGAAGAATTGTTTTACTTAAATATAAAAAAGCACCTGAATTTAATTAAAAAGATCAATTAAGTATATAAATTTTTATTACAATCAAATAATCCCCTAGACTTCGATTATTACCCAACTAGACCTTGATACAATTAAAATTGGTAAGACTCCATGCTAAACTTCAATTTATATTTAATTAGACTTTGTATGAGTAAAATTTATTAGATTTATTACTTGACTACTATGACCTAATCAATTTTAATCACATTAATGACCTAATTAGATATAGGTAAAAGTTTTTCTTCCAATAAAAAATTGTAGGGTTTTTTATTAAAAAAACTTCAAAGGTTTATTTGGTTAAAACAAATTCAAATGATCCTAAAAAAATTGCCTATTTATGCATCCAATAATATAGTGACATTTTATAAATTTTAAAAGACGTAAGATTTTAAATATACATTTATCATCATTAAATAAATTTTTAAAAAGAGAAAAAGACTTTCTATAATAAAAGTTTAGCCCCATATTAAATTTTTTTTATCTCTTTAATAGGATGCTTAATTTGTTAGCCATTGTTAGTCCAATCTCTTTCGTCCACATTTATAGGGAAGCAAACTATCTTGTTGACTCTCTAGTTAAACTTGGGGTCTCTAAAAAGCAAGTCTTCTATGCTTAGTTGTAACTTCTTTCCCTTTTTAATAAAATTTCACACTTAATTTTTTTTATATAGTAAGTTCCAATATGTATGACATTTATTATGGTAGGTTTTATTTTAAATAAAGAAAAAAAATAATTTTTGAATTAAGATGAATTAATGAGAATTGATTTGATATAAAAGGAAATAAGATATTTATTGTATGTCATTTAAAATATATAAAATGTCACCATATTATTAGATGCTTAAAAAATTATTTTTTAAGAATTATCTTAATATAGTAATTAATTTACATAAAAAATTCAGGGGCTTAATTATTTTTAAAAAGTTTAAATTTTATACTTATGCCCCTTTTATATTTTTTTAACACATTGAGAGTATTAGTAATAGAATCCTAATTACCAAACCTAAGAGCTCAACACTCTATCAACTATTGATTTTTTTATCGGTTTATGAAGCAATACTAAAACTTATTAATGAACTACACGTATGTATATAGAAAATTTAGAATTAGAGGTAAACCAAGCAACTTTGATACGATGATAATTAAGAAGGAAGGGAATTATGTTCAAGTCCGCTGACTTTCTATTTTTAGCCTCAAAGATAAATGAAAATATGAAATGACATACATGAATAATTGCTTTTATAGTTTGCACATGGAATGCTTGTTTGTGGTTGTTAGGTTTTTTTAATTCAAATTAAATTAAATTAGTTTGATAATTATTAATTTTCTTGGTGAGTAATTTTAGTAAGATTATTTGGTGGGTATGTTTGATGGCTAAATTTAGGCTAGTATAAATATGATGTTTAGGTTTAATGTTTTAGTATATGTGATTATGTTGAAGAATCAGCTACACCTTTTGTGAGAGAACCCTTAGGTGTAAAGAGATTTTGGAATGTGAGATTATTTGATTGAGAATTAGTTTGGTTAAGATTAGTGATTATAATTGATTGATTTGATAGTGGAGAGTTGTGAAATTTTTTCACAAGAAAATTCTTTGTGTTTTTGCTTTAGTTATGTCGTTTGTTTGATTGATTTTGGGTATTGAGACCTAATAATTGGTATCAAAGCTAGGCAAAATAGAAGTCAAGATGGTAGATATCAGCGGATTGAAGTTTGAGATTGAACGTTTCAACGGCATAAATAATTTCCAAATGTGGCAAAATAATGTGACTAACTTGTTAGTACAACAAGGATTGGGAGATGCTTTTGAAATCGAGAACCCTGCAGGGATGACTGATAATAGATGGAGAGATATTCAAGAAACAGTGAGTATGATTAGTTTGAGTCTTTCTAATGAAATTAAGTATGATTGATGTTTTGAATGAGAAATTCCCAAAAAAGGTTATGGATAAATTAGAATCGATTTATATGCCGAAATTCATCATAAAATATATTGTGTTTGAAGGAGTGATGATCCCATGGATTCGGTTCCATGGGTGTAACCATGAAATCAAGATGTAGTATAATTATGACCATATATTTAAAATAAACCCCACCCTAATAAATATCATTAATTATGAAACTTACCTTGAAAATTTTAAAAAATTTTATTTAGGGCTAAACTTTTTTATACTAGTGGCTAAACTTTACACCACATCTTGGTTCCGTGATAGCTCCTATGGAACCAAGTTCGTACAATCATTTCTCGTGTTTGAAGAAGGATGTTTAACTTGAAGATGAAGACTAAAACAAGTTTAAGAACTCATCCAAATGAGTTCAATAGATTGGTGACAAAACTGGCAAGTATTGATGAAATCATGAAAGAAACTAATAAAAACAATTCTGTTGATTTGTTCTTTGGATTAAAAATATTCAATGGTGACTAGACCTTTGATGATTGATAGAGATTCTTTGAGTGTGAGTGAAGTTATTGCTATTTTAACTGAGTATGATAGACTGAAAAAAGTTAAACAGCCTGATGATGATAGAACTTCTACTTTGACAATGGAGCAAAGAAGATCTAATGTTAGAGAAAAGAGTGATGGAAGATGGAGAGGTAGATCCAACAATGGAAGATGGAAAGGAAGATCGAGTTCGAGGCCTAGAGCAGATTGGAGCGATAAAACATGTTACTATTGTCATGAGATGGGGCATATAAAAGTCTACTGCAAGAAGCAAATGGAAGGTTTGGGAAATTTCATGAAGTCGAAAGAAAAAGAGAATGAGAAGAATGGAGATGGTGAAAAATCTATCAATGTTGTTACTGTTGAAAGTGATAAAGATAAAAATTATGTTTTTGTCACTCCCTGACCCGAAAAAAAATGTGACAATCGCCACATGTCACGAATTGAACGACATGTTTCGCTCGCAACTCGAAACTCGTAAGACTTATAGTATCTCAAACTTATTTTGTAAAACAATTGTAGTTTTTTGTTCGTAATTAGAAAATATATTTTAAAATATAAATACAACTCAGATTTTAAATACCGATGGTCATTTTACAAAGTTCACTCACATGCATATATTTAATATATGTATTAATAGTAGTAAAACATGAAAAATATTTATAGACTACTTTTACAAATAAAAGATATGAACAATTTATACGAGTTATAAAATAGTTATCAAAGTTGGAAAATATAGACATATAAAAGGTTAAGAAGTAAACGAAAACTTTATCAGTGGATCCAGTGTAACGATACATAAGTAACAATGACCTACATGAGAGGGTCTGACATTAGGTCATGGTCTCTACTGAGCTGTCCTCTAGTCAATAACTACTGGCCTGAAAAAAATAAATAGCAAAGGAGGGAATGAGTATATGAAAATATACTCAATGAGTGAGACAAACTAAATCTAAACAATTAAGGGTGAGAGCATGTGAAATTCTAAAGTTAAACACATAAAATTCATCATATCAATAATTAGTTCATTTAGGGTCTTGTTCGTAAGTTTATATTTTATTTATTCTAAAAGAGAGAGAAAATTTACGTCAAAAGTTCAAAAATCCATAACTCAGTGATGAATGAAAATAAATAATAATTTCGTGAAAAAAAAACTTTTTCTTTTGGGCTTGCCGAAAAGAGTACTCAAATCTACACCCGGCCAAGGTGGTTCTCAAGTCTGTCAAGGGGTTTTTCCAAGTTCTTTAGATTATCAACATGCCCATCATTAACGTTGGCGTGAGCCTCCACTATGGGTGGTATGTAGCTATGCTCACTGTACTCTCACTGGGACCAAATAATCACATCAACAGTGCACACAATAAGTCTCATGTACTATACATCCCAAATGGGAGTCAACAAAGCTTACTCATGCTGCATCTATCAGGTCGGCATCACTACAGTGACTCGCAACTCATCCACCAAATCATGATAACAAATATATATAAACGGTATCACAATTCATCTGTATCATTTGGCCAACTGGCCCAATATAAAAATCATGATAACTATATCGAGGTAAATTCATTAAAACACATATGTATACAGTTAGTCATCAAAATTATAGATTTAAGTTTAATCACATTACAACGATAAAATCTCAACGTTTATTTGAAGAATTTCGCATGCTCTAAATCAAGTTTGGTTACATTATGAGGTATATTCACATTGAAATCAAAGGTTCTTTCAATTGTAAAATATTCTAAATATCTAAACATCTCAAAATCATTTTCCTTAATCATTTAATTTAATTAAGTTCTACTCACAAGTTTTGGGAGGGTAAATACTCCCAGTAATTCATTTACTCCTTATCCTTAGAGGAAGGCTCACCACCTATATATGTTCAAATAACTCATTAGTAGATGCAAAAAGGGAAAATTATTGAATTATGATGCAAATATATTTTTGCTAATTAGTTAACCTAGGATTCAAAAAGGTGAATTTGTATTCTAGAGCTTAAATGAATTAAACTAATGCAAACAAGTTTGTTTCACCTAACAAAACTTGTATACAACCTTGTTTTAGTGTACGTACGTATAACAAAAAATTTACACAACTTTGCCTCTGAGTATGTTAAATTCGGCTAAAAG
The DNA here is from genome assembly GCA_030664755.1 of Microcos paniculata. NCBI lineage: Eukaryota > Viridiplantae > Streptophyta > Magnoliopsida > Malvales > Malvaceae > Microcos > Microcos paniculata. The sequence continues at coordinate 25,104,501 of CP131461.1, forward strand.
TGTATCAAGGTGGAGAATTCGATAATTTTGGTTTCCCAAGCTAAAACTTGCTACAAGATGGCAATAAAGTTAGGAGAAACCAATTTCACATGTTTGTAGTAGGTATTTGAACCAAAGAAGCTTAAATTCCAAGGGTTTAGTGTAGTCACATTTTACTATAGATTCCCATGACAACACCAACTATCCACATCAATTTCCTACTCCATTTATAACTTGTGTAAACCTTGAAAGGCATCCAATTAGGCCTCCACACTATACTTGCTCAAGATGATCACATTATGCCATAATATGAGTTTACTCTACAGCTACAATACCAAGTCAACTAACACCCCATTTATGATTCACTTCACTGCCTATTTCATGTTAATGCCATTTCCAACATGAAATCATAATCTTATTTGAAGGAAAACTATATTTCTTCAAAGTGGTACTGATGTATATATTATCACTTTTCTCTACAACTACCAAACTAGGCTTCTTTCCATCAATTTCTTAGTTCATATCTCTTTCTAATTTCACCAAACTACTATCTATGAAATGAAATGAAATGCCATAGTCATTAGGCAAAGTACTATACTTCTCCTAGGAGCACAAAATGCCTCCTAAGGTCACTTAACAAAGCAAGTGTCTCAACCAAGCCTTTTTACATCAAACTAAGCATTCTCTCTTCAAATCATCAGCCAAGAACACAAAAATATCAAATTATATCCTAACGAGAACTTGCAAATTAAAAAAGCTTTTAGGGGTGAGTTTATGTACCAAAATAGTCTTGAAATGAGATGAAAGGAGGGAGGAAACATCCCTTAAAATGTCTAGTTGAAACTGCCCTATTTTGAGTCAAGAAATTTCAACCAAGCACCAAACTATTGGGGAAATGTGTAACTGCTGTCTAGGCTGTTTTTGATGTGTTTTGGTAGCTCTAAAATCTTGGTTTTCAAAGGTAATATGAAGTATGATATATTGGTTTTAGGTAGGAAAAAGATGGAGTTCAAACTAGCTTGAAAACATGAAGATATGGGTTGTTTTCTCATGCAAAAACTGCAGCTATGTTCAAACTAGTGCAAAGACTGTTTTGGTGTATTTTGATGGTGAATTTGGCTAGCAAAAATGAGTAGAAATTTATGGAGAAAAAGAAGATAAAGTGTGTTGAATTCTGAAAAAGAACTTGGAAACTTTGATGGAAGAAAAACGGAGAAGATAGGAGAGCTAGGGAGGTTTAGCCAAGGAGAAAAGATGAAAGAAAAAAAAAAGCTTTCTACAAAATCTTGGCTCTTCTAGACAAATTCAAAAATTTAGGATGACAAAAATGTTCTTATAAAATCCATTAATGACCATTAGGTCCCATAAGAATAAAATTTAATTTTTTGCTAAATGAAAAATATTTTAAAGGTCAAATCTTCTTGCTACATGCTCATGCAAAAAATTATTAGCCAATTGAACAACTTAAGAAAAGCATGCCTTCTTTCAAAATGAGAAAAATTTTGCTAAGTGAAAATCATTCGTAATATTACTAAGAATACATTAGCATGCATGCTATATATAAAAGCTTTCATCTCATGAAACTATGGCTCCAATTTTACTAAAGCTATAGGCTAAGCATTATAGTTTTGATCGTGGAAGAAGAAAAGAAAGATACAAAAGATATGTGAGTGTTTGATTCTGCTTGTTCCGAGCATGTTTGTATAAGGAAAGAATGGTTTTAAAACTTAAGAAGTGTGATAAGTCTGTTTACATGGCTAATGGTGAGGTATTAATTCTATGAAGATTCGTATGCATGATGGTAATGTCAAGAAGCTTAGGAATGTGAGATATGTTCCTAAATTCACAAGGAATTTGATTTCGCTTTGGATAGTTTGGGTTATGGATATTCTTGTCCAGGTGGAAGCTTGAAGATAATGAAAAGTTTGATGATTGTGATGAAAGGAGTGAAGAATTCGAATAATTTGTTGATTGGAAGCACAATTAGAGGAGAAGGGTTGATATGTTTGCATGGAATTGAAAAGAATATGGATGCCTCATCAAAGAATAAAGTTAATTTTGTGGATTTGGTAAAGAGATGGAGCAATTAGATTGGTAAATGAAACTTAACGCGGAGATTGTTAGGTTTTTTAAGTCAAATTAAATTAAATTAGTTTGGTAATTATTGATTTGTTTGGTGAGTAAGTTTGGCAAGATTACTTTATGGGTAAGCAATTTGCTTGATGGCCAAATTTAAACTAGTATATTACTTGATGGCCAAATTTAAACTTGTATAAATATGTTGTTTAGGTTTAGGATTTTAGTATGTGTGACTGTGTTAAAGTATTAGCCACATTTTTTCTGAGAGAATCGTTGGGTGTAATAAGATTTTGGAATGTGAATTGTTTGATTGAGAATTAGTCTGGTTGAGATTAGTGATTATAATTGATTGATTTTTTTTTGTTAAAACATTGTAATAGATTGATTTGATAGTGGATAGTTGTAGAATCTTTTGTGTGTTTTTGTTTTGATTATTTTGTTTGGTTGATTGATCTTCAGTATTCGGATCTAATAGTGCCCACATTGAGAGCACTTTTCTCATTCTTTCTTTTGGACTCCATGAAAATCGATACACTAGTCTTCTTCCCTCAAGTTCATTTTTATTAGGTCTGTTTGATTAATTGGTTTCAGCTTTCTATATTAGTCGATCTAGGAAATATTTTTCATGATTAAAAATAATACTAACTAATTTATGTCTTCATTGAAACTATACTAGATATTCTTATTCTTTATTTATTAGTTTAGGATATGTTGTTAATTAGGGGTAAAAATAACATAGAAAGCTTGATGGCAATCCTCATGAACTTGCAGTAGAAAATAGAAATTATGATCATAGCCTGAGCATTAACAAAAGTAATCGATGTATACTTCCCTTGAGGCTTAGATATCAAGTTCAAGTCCAACTCGGGAATCAAAATCGCACAAATTCAATAACATTGAACCGAATTCAAATGTAACAACAGATTTTAAAGTATTATAATCTTCTCCGTAGCATTAAAACAAAGCTTTAATATTTTCTTGGTCGAAAACAAAGCTTTAATATTGGTCTCTTTCTCTTCATCTTTTTTTTTGGGTTAAATTATATATTTCATAGAGAATATTTTGTCATACATGAGGAAAAGTAGTGGCATATAAAATATCTTAGCCGAAACAATTAGTAGTGGGTCATTATTTGTTTAAATTCAAGAAGAAAAATTAATTGAAGTTAGAATTTACAAAGAAAAAAAGAAATCCGTTGAAAGCAACAATTCATCCCCATCACTCATCGAAATCACAAAGAACAGTGGCTACACCAAATTTGAGTTTTCATGCTTCAATATATATGTGTGTGTATATATATATATATATAAACATTTTTTTTTGAAAGAAAACAAGAAGAAATATTTATTTATATTACAACACTTTCTTTTTTCCTTTAGAAAGAAAACAAGAAGAAATTTTCACAAGATAAGTTCCCAATTATACCTGCTTAAGTGCTGAGCTACCCTTCTAATTAAGCCCGAAGGTCCGTCTGAAGTTTAAGAGAGTTTGAACAAAAATATTAGGACTGAATATCGGGCCTTAAACAAGGAAAGAGGCCTATTTAGAAAACAGGTCGGGCCTTAGTCTTAGGTTTTGAAGCCGGAGCCAAGCCCGGCCCGTATTTACATATAATATAATTTTACATCTTTAGTTTCCAAAATATTATTTGTGTATATAACATTAGTATTTTAAATATTATATATTAGAAATATTTCTAAAGAAAAATATAATTTTAAATAATTATAAAGATCATTCTATAATAATTTTTGGTTTTTTTAAATAATGTTATAATTATTATTTTTTTAATTTTTATTTGAGGTAAAAAATTTGACCGAACTTTTGTACGGGCCTTGAACAACTATATTCAAATTTGTGTAGGCCTTAGACAAATGGTCAAGTCCGAATTGTCGAACCAGGTTGAACTGAGCCCGGACAAGTTAAATTCATATTTTTCTCAAACGAAAGCCCAACTCGAATCTAACCCAGCCTATGATCACCTCTATTTCCAATCATTAACCCAAGATATTTGTTTTCATCAATTTCTCTCTTCGAATTTATCTTTACATATCGCTATCCAAAATATAGGATTCCTATTCCTTGCCTTTATTTTCAATCAATAAATTGTTAAATCACCGGATTTAACCTATAATAATCAATAATTGAAGTGCTTTATGAGCTCCATGGTTGTGGTGGACGTGGGTTGAGGTCATCAACTCAATTTTTGAGATCACAACAAGTTGTCAAATTATTTAATTTTAACTTTGTTTGGTTCTCTATTTTGGCACATACTATATAATTAAGCTTATATAAATTATGAAAGACTTAATTCATCTTCTTTTTTTTTTTTTTAGTTCTCTTTACGCATGGAGTGACTTGAACTCTAAGACCTCATGCAGTTACCACTTGAACTAAAGTTCCGATACCAATTCATCTTGACCACTTTCCTGTTTAAATTAAATTTGTCTATTTACATTACTTGAGCAAATTTGGTAGGTTGCAATGCCAATCAAGGTTTAAGACATTGTTTGATTGATATGTAAAAACATCAATGTCCAAAAACCAGCAGACATCGATTAATTATCACCCAAAGGAAAGAAATGATAGATCATTGTTAATTGTTAATCACCAATTAGTTGATGTTTTATCTTCTGCTATAGTAGAAGTACAAAAAAGTTCTATGATTAAAGCAAATTAAGTACTAGTCGATATTTGTCAACCCCTTAATGGATTGTGTTTGGTCCCTTAACCTTCGATTGATTATTATGATTTAATGACTAATGATCATGAAAATTGTTTTTATTTTCGAGGATGTAATGAGATCTCATTATAATCAGATAAATTTTATATAAGCAAATATATATATATATATATATTGAGAAATTATTAAATAAACTAACATATGAACAAACAAAGGAATAAACCAATATATTTTTGGATTAGATCTACATATGATAGAACTTGAATTTAAAACCTAAATTTAGGTCTAAAGGAATATTTACCAACTACTTGATTTAAATGAATACTCAGGTGCTTGCTTTTATTTTTGGGTATGAAAATTTTCATGGGAAAAGGGGAAAATTTTATTCATCAATCAACCCTATATAGTTAGGAAAAGGTTAAAATATGACCATTTTCCATCTCATATCCAACTTGCACCACAAACAACATAAGGTGGGTGCTTGAAGCTTTGAGAGACAACATGAAATCCTAATTGAAAATTTCAGCCATATTATTTGGCTGTAAAATCTGTCTTGGATTGGAGAATCACTGGCTTCCTTTTCTTCATATAAAAATATATTAGGGATTTGGATAATTGAGAGAAAAAGAGTAGTTTGAAGGGTTTAATATGAAAGAGAAATATTCTATCAATGCCTTAGTTACATGACTTAAGATAATTATAAAGCTAAACTAAACAGACAATTACAAATTGGATCAATTAGAATGTAACCATGGTGCCTTACTTATTATTAGGCCTTGTTTGGTTTTGTAATTAATAGCTAGCTTATATCATTTGTTTCTTAAATTGTAGAAATGATACGGCAAGAGAGAACCGTTTATAAGTAAAAGCTAAGATATTTTTTATGAAAAATCACGATCCAAACCTAACAATTACTTATATACTTTCGTATTTATCCTTAATTTCCAAATCAAACCTATGCAAAGAGAAATCTGTTTTCATATTGGATCATAAAAAATGATCTTATATGCATCATTCTACAAAACAAAATATAGAAAATTCAAGAATTCTCAGAAAAACCCGAAGTCATCCCTATTCGAATGCATGTAGGTTGGTCTTGTTTAAAAGTTTATGAGGTCTACTTGAACAAGGAAGTGAATAGAGAAAAGTGGGGTCTTTTGATTTAAGGCATTGGAAAAAGACGTACACTTGCTCTCATTTGTGCAATATATAATAGGGCCAACAAGCCAAGGAGGAATTATGCATTTAATTCTGTGGGTGAGACATCGATATCTCCCTTTCTTTCATTGTCAACTCTCAAACAGCAAGGACTCAAATGGGGCCAAACCCACCTCCTCAAGTGAATGAAGGGCTCTTGCTGACTCATTAATTTTCTAATTCAATAATTATTATTGCTTGAAAGTTGAAAGGTCCCAAAAATAGAAAATACTAAGTATATCTTATCACCAACCGTTGCTATTTGTTAAAAACTAAGCATAACCATCAAGAACGGTTAATTGAGGTGGTAGCGGTATCTAATTTCACAAAAATAAAGATATAAATTTGAATTTTGAAAGTGTAGTTATTAAGAGAATTTATTTTTTATACTTCCGATTTAAATGAAATTAGTTATGTATTGATAAAGTCTAAGAAACCTTTAATTAAAAAAAATTAAGACAAAGCTTAGCCCTTTATTAAATGAAAATGGACCATTTTGGGTGCTCTTCATTGCTGAATGCTGATTGCCCGCATATTAATACAATATCAATTGCTAATTTGGTTTAAGATAATGGACATTGACTTCCCGAAAAAGGGTTAAGCTTTTGGTCATAGGTTCAAAGCTAAAGAGGGTTTTGTTTTGTTTTGTTTTTCTTTTTTCTTGTTGCCTCCGTGATCACGTTCCCTTTGCATTTATCACGGTCCCTCAACATAACATTCACATGTCGAGATTAGTTTGGGCCTTTGAGGAACTTTGTTTCAATACGTTAAGATTGATTGATTGATCCAATGATATTTTCTTTCATTTAATACTACTATTAAATTATTATATGGTTTTCGGTAATACTTGTGTCCACTACATATTGGTCATAGAGAGTTTTAAAGAAAAGTCAAAGATCCTAAGAAGGCAAAAGGCCAAAAGGGAAGAAGGAAAAGTTAGGAATCCCCTCAAGATAGTTGAAAAGAGCACACAGATTAACTTTTAATGGGCATGGCGGGCAGGTTATCCACTTAACAGTACGGTACATTTCTAGTAGTAATTTTTAGCGACGATATACTTATTTACCTGTAAAACTTTTTGGTGACGATGACTGAACAGTTGACGGGGGCATAAGGATTAAGGCATGTGTGATGTACTGATGTGTTAGATCGTCCAATTAAATTAATATATCTCTGCGCCGCTTGCTGTTTGAATTTAATGTGAAAAAGATTCTAAAAGTATGCAGCTTTTTGGGTGTAAAAGGTGACAGCAAATTTTCAGAAACGTGTTAAATTGGTCACCAATTGGATCACATCTGCCTTCTGTTTGTACCGTACAATTTTGAACAAAGGCATGGCCAGGAATTTAGTATTCACTTCAAAGTTGGATAAGATCAGATAATTTCCTTCTTTCATAAGATATGATTTTTTTTTTTTAAGACTAGTTGTATTATTTTGTTGGACCAAATAAACTCATGGTAAAAAGTGAATTAAATAACAGTTTTTTGCCCTTTTCTTTTTCCTGGGATATTGAAATTTAGTGATGATTAAACCATTTATGAATATTGGTTGAAGAAAGAAAGAAAGAAAAAATTCATTTCCGAATTTGTTTTGTGGGGGGTGCATCGGCAAGGGTTGGCTCAACTATCCAACCCTTCTAGCCAGATAGGCAGGCTCGAACCATTTTGTCTGGGTTAGACCAGGCAGTGTGCCAGTGTCTATTCGATTCATTGGGCCAAAGGCCTGCTGGCAAGCTCTAGCTCACATAGACTGATTGATGAGCACAGGGCCGATGGTTAAATTTGGCGTTGACACATGCTTCGTGTACCGTGTAGAAGAAGAAAGCCCAAGGTTTTGGAAATTTCCATAAATACTTTAGTAAATAATTGCTTAGGATAAACACACTTCATTTGGGTTGTTAAATTTGGATGATCCAACCTTCCAGCATGCTTAAGCTAACACCATTTCTTTCATTCGGGCATTTATCTTCCAATTTGGAACCATGCAATAATTTGTAAATCCTCTTACCTTCAATGACCTTTGCAATTGTAAAAGCTTAACTTCTAATCTCGGGTTACTCTTCAAAAGATCAGTACACCCCTTGAATGACCCTCCCAGCTGAGATGATTAAAGATTGGAATTCATACATGAATGTCTCAAGTTTGAAACCTCCCACTCCCTCTAGATAGGCCCGTTTCCCTACCTCAAATATATTAAAAAAAAATGGGAAAAGAAAAAAATGGGAAAAAAAAAGAAGAGAGAGAATTAAAGTTGAAGAATCATTCCCATATTTCTCTGCACTTTTTAACTTCCATGGATGAAGACCAATTTAAAGACACTTCCATTTTGATAGCGCAAAAAACAATTTTTCTTGGTTCCAACTTTCAGGGTGGAAATAGAAGGGGTTCATATGACTCCCTGGCCCTTGCCCCACTCTCAAGTCACATTCATTCATCTAATGCTCCGTATAGATGATCTAGGAACATGAAACACAACAATAGTTGGTAGAAACAGCTGAGTATTACTACCATTATTTATAAATATGACAATGCACAAAATGGCAACATACAAATACAATAAATAAATCAAATAATTGGTCTTGGAAAAAGGGTTAGCAAGTAGCAACCAGAGGCTTGAATTTAACCTTGATTATAATGTATTTTGACCTATATCTGTATAATCTGAGGCACTAGTAAGATGATGAGAAACTGCTTGGGTTAATAAAATGTTCATGATAGAAATATAAGCAACAGAATGCAAATTCTATCTCACCCTGGTTTGTTGGATGGGAAATAGAAGTCAAGTATCAATCCGAATACGCCATGTTCTGAGTTAAGGCAATGGAAGGCTGACCAGATTCAGTGCCAAATATACATTCGACCAAGCCTGAATCTTTGATGTAAGTATTCTATGCATATGGAGATTGTTGTCCGTATAGCAAATTCCCCTAAGAATTCATCAACCACGCTGAATCCAAGGATGGTTTTCATATGCAGACGGAAGAAGCCCAAGAAAGCTCCTATCTTGTTCTCTTTCACTTCTCTTCTATCTCAATGACTTCCTTTCCATTGTGGTCACTGTCTGTGATGCTTTTCATTTCAAGTAATTTCTGTTGTTCCTCCTCTGTCTCTTGTACTTTAGTTTCATTCACAGCTTTGGGCTTATTGCTTGTAGACTGCTGATACATAACTCCACCTAGCATACAAATCAAGAGCCCCACTGTCCCCACAAAAGTGGAATGCTTGTCCCAAATGACCAGATTAATCACAACTGTCAGTAGCTTGTTAACTATGCCAAGAACAGTGAACCCTGTTGCAGAAATTGCCCTTCGGCAAGAGAACCCAAAGAAAGAGATGGCCAGCCCAAATAAACACGATAAACCCACAGGCAAAACCACTTGAAAAGAGTACCAGTCAGACTCATCTGAGATTTCATGTTTAATTTTCTTCAACTCCCCCATAATAAGTAGCTCGAGAGGAAACAATAGGAGAGCCTCAAGATTATTGTACAGCACAAGACCCCATGTATTTAAACCGATAGTCATTACCACATGCTTTATGTAAACAAAATCTATGGACATGCTTATCAGGTATGCAATAGCCCAAGTATAGGCAGTTAACGTGAACTGGTAATCAGTAAGAACATAAAGAACACTGCCACCAAAGATGGTGGTTAATGAGATCCACGTCCTCATTGAAGGCCATGGTTGGTGCAAGAAAAGGGTCTCTCCTATTGCAACAAACATAGGAACTACGGAACGGAAGACAATGAAAGTGTCAACATTAGCATGTAGGAGGAGCTCACTGTTGGTAAAAAGAGAGAGATAAAATATAATGGCTGCAGGTAAGAAACGCCACATGGTCAGAAGGTCAAGTGGATCATGCTCTATGACCTTGAACCATCCACAGAGGAATACCCCAGCTGCACTTGTCAGGTACTGCAAAGCAGTTAGTGCCCCTGGATAAGGAAATTTCATGACAGCCCATTTGTTGATGATTGAGAGAAGAGAAGCTGAAATGCAATATCCTGCTGCTATTCCATAGACAGATACTTGCTTAAGCAAACTACCATACCATGTCACTTGGGCTTCACCAGAGACAGCAGGCACGTTAGGACCATCAGGTGCAGGATTCTCCACATCCTTAGACATCTAAAAGGGAAAAAGAAGTCAATTTCATTACTAGGTTTAGCCAGTAGCAACTGTAAACAGTGCGCGCATGCACACACACACACACACATAACAACCACCCCATCCTTTGGCAAACTGAACCAGCTGCAAAAGCAGGGAGAAAACTTTTCATTGAACATTAAAAAATTGACTATGAATATGTGAAAGCATAACTAGAATAATTGGGCAGGTACGTGCTATGGACATTACCATCCTGGCTGCAAAACTAAGACATATAAAATTTAATCATTTTTCTCCACTTGAAGTTTAAATCAACAGGTACTAAATAGTATTAGTTTTGTTTGAAGGAAACCAGTACAAGTGAAAGATATCAACATGTTCAACAACATTTTGCAGTGTAAGGATTCAATTAACTCATCCACAAACAAACTAAATTTGTGCAATTAATAAAATAGAAACATAATTCAAACAGAACTGTATCCAATGCATTATACAAGTCTTGAGCTGACAGTGGCAGCACAAGTTCAAGTTATGGGGCTGCCATTTAATGCCAAAATGCTACATAGTTGGAAGTAAACATGGTTTATTAAATTGTTATCCTCCTTGCAATTAATTTAATTACCACTGAGAGTATAAACAAATGAAAAATTAAGACACATCATGGAAATGTATCAAACATGGAAACAGACACTAAAAAAGGATAATAATAAAATATTAACTGATTTTTTAGAATTAAAAGTCAAGGTACATAGCTGGAACCTATGAAAATGCTAACACTGAGGCAACCAAGGCTCTCAAGTGAATTGATCAGAAAAGAGTTCCGAGCTGATTCATTACTTTATTCAGAAACAATCAAAATAAACACTAGATTTGGATGAGTTGTTGCAACACTGAATTCCAACCAACCCATTAGGCTAGACATCATATAATTTCAAAAATGTGTCCTCTCAGATATAAACCTAAAAAATTTTGCATGAATGTCATGGAGGTTCATTTCTAATGCTCAGAAGAAAAATGCTTCCCTTCAAACGAATATGCATCTCCTGCTTTCCAAAAGGACATAGAATGAGTAACAGGATATATAAAATCAGTACAATATAACAACATAAGATTTTTTCTTTTCTTTTTTTTAAGAAAATTATCGCCAACTTAGGATAAACAATAACTTTAACCTCCTGAAACTAGCATAAACCAGTAGCAACAACACTCCAAAAAATCATGTTGTTATATCAATGGTGAACAATGTTAACAAAAGATGTCTTGAAAACCACATTGTAAAAGAGCAAGTTTTAGATAGCGGCAACAGACCAAAGAGAGAAATAACTGCTAATTTGAGAGATTGCAACTCAATCCTTTAATAGCTGCAATAAAGAAAATAAAAAACGATGCAAACCTCTCAGCTAAAATAAAATCATCAAATACCATGACAGACCAAATATTCATAGCACAATTTGCCAAAGAGAATGACACACATGGTTGGTTTGGACAAATAAAGTTCAATTCATATGAGGAAAGATACACCATTGAAACTATTGGATCAAGCATTCATATGAGGAAAAATAGAACATTGAAATTATTGGATTAAGCAGCAAACTGTCCATTTCTATAGTGATAATTGTAGGTTGTGTGATATTATTAACTATAGGGAGAAATAAGTTCCAATTTCCCAGACTTGGGTCATTCAAAAATCATATAATGTCAAGAGTCAAGGCCCCACATTTCCTCTGGCGTTATCTTATGCAAACCTCTCCTCTAAAACTCAATGCTAACATACATGCTTCACTTCTACCTGCCTAACAGTCTCAGTCATAATTGTAACCATAACTACGAGCAAAGAAGGAGCAGACTTTCTACAACCATGAAAACTGAAACCAAAACCCAAACAATCAAAGCTATTCCATGAAAAATCCACCACTTCACTAAAATTTACGATGTACATATAATCCTAATGCAAATCTTGTTCCTTGTCTTTTTCCTGAAACGAAAGCAAGCAAATCTGAGAGTGGGAAAACAGCATACTGGATGGCCCCCTGGACAGTATATTCACAAGAAAATAACAACAACCCAATAAAGAAAGATAAAAAAACCCAGATGGAAAACTGCAAAACTTGAACAAGGTATGAGGTGAAAAAACAAAAGGGGAATAGCCTCCCATGCAATGCCCAAATGAGAAATGAAAGAAAGGCCATTTTGCAGATCAATGAAACAAACAATGGAGGAGTAAATAGAAATAATTAAGAAAGAAAAAGAAAAAGAAAATATTTACCAAGGGAGATTTCGGAATCTTGAATTGTCTGAGTAGATCTTGAAGTGGTCTTCTCGCAATGAGCTGCTGCCCGGTGCCCGCTACTTGCGCGACTGTTTGTTTCTTTTTGCTTGCTTTCGTTTTCCTGGCTTCACTCGTATTCCTCGCCGTTTTATTACTACTAGTTTAAAAACGGTGACAACCAACAGCGATTGGAATTAAGAAAACTGAGAAGGAAATATAATTCCAAACGTGCCCTGTCTAAATTTTGGGCCAACCCAATACCTAATGATTTGGTCCAATCCTTCTGGACTTTGTTTCAGCTGTTTTCTTTTTTTTTTCCCCCCCAAAAGCTCCATTAATAATAAATTATATAATAATAATAATCATAATCTTTAACACAGAAAACAAAATTAAAATTAGTAAGAAGCACAAAGAAATAATATTATCGTTTTTTTTTTCTTTTTGAGAACAAAGAAATAGGATTATCTATGTTAAAGAAATTAGACATAATATTCGACCAACCAAAAAGGAAAATGTAAACATTAAACTTGAAATTCAGTAAAGGAAAATACTAATAAAGCCAAAATACTAATCAATTGGTTGAAATCATCATTCAAGCAAAGCTTACTTAGTTTTGACATTTTCCTTTACGACTAAGATCTCCCCATATCCGACAGCTATATTGTACTCAAAAGTAATTTGGATTGGATCTCAAATGAAAAGGCTATTCCGACATATATTTTTCTAATTTATAAGACTCGAAATTAATGCCTATAAGATCCTTCCTCGCGTCTCAATAGCCATGATTTAGATTTGGCATCGTAGTGTGTTTAATTTAGCTGAAAACAACCAAATAAGTATATTACTACTAATATAGTATATTATAGGTATGTTTATTATATCGGATTAGATTGGATATGATAAGAAAGAAAATTATATGTAATTTTTAGTGTGATTTTATAATAATGACATAAATTTGTACTGTGGGAATGATTATTCATAAAATGAGTAATCCTCTAAATTTCTAGAAAATTAAATCATCCTATACATAATATTTCTCACAATACAAATATATACTTCTATACTTATATTTTATTTTTATCATATAGCAAATTCCTTTTTAACTTCTCTAATACTTGCTTGCCTGATTGAATTGCAATTTTGTGCTAAAGAAATCAATATTGTATGGAAATTTCCTTTTTGACTTCTAAGTTGGTAATTGATAGTTTTAGATGTGGATTATTTCGTAATTTTATTTAAAAAACCTTTTTTAATACTTTTTACATTTATTGAAAATACTTAAATGTGAAAATTTAATTTTGTTTCTAATTTAATGTCCTAAAACTTGTGTTACCATTTATTCTTTCTTTTTTAACTTTCTAATTTTCTTTTATTTTCTCTCATATATAAGTTTATTAATTTTTTAAATTTTATTTAATTATTATTTGTGGAGTTATACATGAACATTTTATCAATATTTTTTTATTTCTCTCTTAACAAATTTGATTGAATTTAATTTCATATATATCCGCAATGTTAACGCGGATAAATTACTAGTTTATATCAATATTATAAAATTATATTACACAATACATATAATTTTTCTATTTTTTATATCCAATCCAATCACCTATAATAAATATATAATAAATATGTCCTATTAGTGCCTTCTATAATTTAAACTCCACCCAAAAAATGTAGTAGTGTACAGTGAATAAAAAATCGGACCGGTAGTTGAACCTGTTGCTTGATTGGGTCATGGTTTAATCGGTCTAATCGGTTTAATCGATCGGTTTAATTACATAAATAATTTAATTTTATTAATTTTTGAAAATATTAAAAAAATTGATAAAAATAAGAAAAAATGCATAAAATTCATAAAAAATAAAAAATATTAGTGCATCACATAATCTAAATAAATATTAAAAATTATTTTACATCACAAATTATATTTTTATTATGGAAGTATATTAAAATAAAAAAAGTTAAAAATTTAAGCTCTAGATTTTAAAGTTCAAATATAATAAGAAAATTAAAATTTGGGCTTCCCATTAATTTAAGTTTCTTTTGAATTTAAGTTAATTAATTAAAAATAGTTTTAAAAATTAAAAAAAATTAAATTTCCGATTGAACAGGTCTAACAGGTTCAACAGTTTTCGGTTCAATACCGGTTTAAAGGGAATCCAATTTTAGACCTATTAATGAACCGGATTTGTGACCGATTTCAGTTGAATCGACCGGTCCGGTCCGATTTTTTATTCACTTGTTGTGTATAAAGTATTTTCACCGGTGCAGCCTGGTTGGTTCAATCTTGATGAAGCTAAGATCGTGTGAACTTGCGCTTCGTGGCGAAGTAAGCATCCATAAGAAAAGATGTCCAAGGAAGATGAAGACCAAGAACTTGGCAAGCTAGCCGTCCGGCTAGCCAACGCGGTGGTTCTTCCCATGGTGCTAAAATCAGCTCTAAAAACTGAACGTCATCGACACAATTTCCGCCGCTGGTGACGGCGTGTTTCTGTCACCTTCCCAGATCGCGAGCAGTCTTCCCACCAAGAACCCCGATGCATCGGTGCTACTAGATCGCATACTGCGCCTGTTGGCTAGCTATTCTATTCTTAATTGCTTTGTAAGAACCAAGGAAAACGGAGAAGTTGAGAGGCTGTACGGAGCAGGCCCCCTTTGCAAGTTCCTTGTTGAGAATTCAGATGGTGGCTCTGTTGCTCCTCTTTTCTTGTTGCACCATGACAAAGTCTTCATGGAAAGCTGGTATCTTTTGCCATAGAGCTTTTTCCACTTTTTATTTTAAACAAAAAGTTAGATGTAACTCTGTTTTGTTTGATTTCCAGGTACCATTTGAATGATGTTATACTCGAAGGAGGGATTCCTTTTAACAGGGCCTATGGGATGACAGCTTTTGAGTATCCAGGAACTGATCAAAGGTTCAACAGGGTATTTAACCAGGCAATGTCAAATCATACTACTCTCATCATGAGGAAGATTCTTGATGTTTACAGAGGGTTTGATGGGGTGGAAGTGTTGGTTGATGTTGGGGGTGGAATTGGGGTTGCTCTTCATATAATTACTTCCAAGCATCCTCATATCAAGGCAATTAATTTTGATCTGCCTCACGTTTTGGCTGATGCACCAACTTATCCGGGTGATTCAATCTAATCTGAATGTGATGCCCAGCTCATATCTCCTTATAGACTAATTTAAATCATTTGTCTTAGCTTGGCAACTGTTATTTTTACTGTATTTGTTATGTTTTCTCTGCACATTCCCGTGACAGTAAGCACTTGAAACTACTGAGCAATGTCTTTTTGAGTTCTTTCTTCTAATTAAAGTTTATTGTTAGTAGGAAGCGAGTTCATGTCTTGTACTACTTTATACAAATGCTCAGTGTTTTAGGTGTGGAGCATGCTGGAGGAGATATGTTCGAAAGTGTACCTAGAGGCAAAGCCATTTTCATGAAGGTAAGCCTGTTCCTTTGCAGCATAGTAAATGCAGCATCCTGTTCCTTAGCTTATTTTTCTGGCATAATAATTGCTAAATCTAGCAGGTTGGAAAAAGCAAAGCTAAATCTCCATAGATAGGCTTAATTGCTTTCCAGAGCAAACTTGTTTCCTTGTCTCCATTTTGTTTTCTGATCCCATGAATATAACTGGAGGAAACCAAAAGCTCCAAGTGAATATCTACCAGCATTTTTCTTCAAAAAGATTTGTTGGTAGATGTTGCTATATATTATGGTTATTTGTTGATGATAATCTGCAGTGGATACTCCATGATTGGAGTGATAAGCGTTGCTTAAAGCTTCTCAAGAACTGTTGGGAAGCTCTCCCAGACGGTGGCAAGGTAATCATTGTGGAATCAATTCTCCCTGAGGCTCCTGAGAGCGGTGTTTCTTCCAACATCGTCTGCGAGCAAGATCTATGTATGTTGGCTCAAAACCCTGGGGGCAAAGAGAGAACCCAAAAAGAATATGAAGCACTAGCTTTAAAAACCGGTTTCTCCAGCTGTGGAGTCATCTGTTGTGCTTATAACAGCTGGGTTATGGAATTACACAAAAGATCATGAAGCCTTAATTTGGTGTTTTGTTCAAAACTTCATTAATGTGGTTCTTCAAAATGTGCTGTTCTATTACTATATATGATGTGTCATGAACTAATTGTTGTGTTAATCTCTAAGATCTAGCTAATTCTTCTGAATGGAATAGTGTTTCAATAAATTTCTCAAAGAACAATAATATGTTGCCATTGTTTTTTAATTTATAATCTCACATCATCCATTAAACTGCTCCCAATAAGCACAAACGGTTAGTCATTTGTTGGTTGAGCTTGCAGTGGATGGTCCATGACTGGGAGGGATCAATGAGCATTGCTTGGAGCTTCTCAAGAACTAGTGTTGGGAGTTGGGGCTTGGGAAGCTCTCCCAAATGGTGGCAAAGTAACCCGCCAGTTTCTCTGACCGTGAAAGTCCATCTTGTGCTTAAAACAGCTGGGTTCAGACATTACACAAAAGATCGTAAAATCTTTGATGTTCTGTTCATCAAATCTTCATTGATCTGGTTCTTCAAAATGTGATTTTCTATCGCTACAATGTATAAATGTATGTTAATCTCCAAAAATAGCCGGTTCCTTCTGGAGGGAATCGTTTTCTTCATCCCTCCGAGAACAACAGTTAATATTATTTTCCTTTTATTTTTTGAAACAAAAAGGTCAAAAATTATAGATTTAGTTCCTCTATTATATGAAAAATGTGGATTTAGTTCTTCTACTTTGATTTGATTAAGTTAAATTCCTTTACTTTTATTTATTGTCAATTTTGATCCAATCACTAACGGTGTGAAATTTTTACAGTTAACTATACTGATTTATGCTGACACGATATTAATTATATTAACATAGCGTTAACTTTGATGACGCGTGTAATTAAAAATTTTTTATGTGATTTTTTTGTTACATTGAATACCTTTTGATTGTGATTATGAAATTTCTTATAAAAAAAATGAGCTATCGAAGTAAAAAAAATATGTTATATAGTAAAAAAAAAGTCACATAAAATTTTTTTAATTTTTTTAAAAGCATGTATCATCATAATCAGTGTCACGTTAACATAGTTAACAGTGAATATTTAACACTGTTAATGATTGGATTGAAATTAACAATAAAAAAAAGAAGGATTCAATTTGGCAATAAAAAAAAATAAAGAGATTTAATTTGATTAAATCAAAATAGAGATACTAAATTCATACTCAATATAGTAGAGGGACTAATGACATAATTTTACCAAACAAAAATAAATAAATTTAACAATGACTGAATTATTCCGAAAATTTAAAGAAAATAAATATTTTGAAAATTTAGAACATTTCTAGAATCATCTTCAGCCCCTCTTCAATTTCAGAGTGGGGGCCAGTAATTTAAAAAAAAAAAAGAAACTGAAACTATTCGTAGGACAGAGAAAATAAACCTAGGCAGCAGCTCCGCATTCACGCCATATTTTTCCATCGTCAACTCATCTACCGCCGTCCCCATTTTTCCACAAGCATCACCTGATTGTTACCCTGACCCCTCTGAGTTCTGGTTCTAGGGCATTGGGGACGTTGCAGGTGCATTTGATGCTGCCTGTTGCGAGGGTACATTTGATTGGGATATTCTTTTAAAACAAAGTCGTTGTATCCATGGAGACTCAAAGATGTTGAATGCTAACGTAAAACAATGACAAAGCTGTTAGAATACTTTATTTTTAATTTGGTGAATTGTCACCAATCAATTTTCATGTCAAATTATCAAGAAAATTTAGATCTAAATGTTTAGATCTGAGCGGAAGCGTACATGGATCCATGAAGAAAGCTTGATTTTCTGGTTATTGCCTTTCAAGTCAATATGCAGTCTTTGCTCTCTCTGAAGAGAGTTATCTCTTTTGATTGATAGGATTTCAGAAAAGAGAAAACCTTTTGTGCATATGGCTTGGGGACCATAACCCTTATTTATATCTTTAGTCTAACTTCTATTTTAGCCTATCATAAAAATAGAAATTAATCCTTTGGGTCTCTACACATTAAAGTCTATTCTCTATTAGATGTCTAGTCCAAAACTTTAAACTTTATTGATCACTTTAATTGGGCTTAATCTTATGATAGCCCATAATATATAATTAACATAAATATATGAGTCTACATGTTGAATTAAATCCAACAATCTCCCACTTGGGCCATATATGTATAACTCCTTTAATTATATATTATGTAATAACCTTATGAGCTCAAATTTTGCTATCATTACCATAGACATCTTAAATCAATCTGGTTCATCAATCATATCAACATAGGATTAAAGCGGTTTTCATTATACACATATCATAACGAAACCATCAATAGTCACATATGTCAATATAATTGAACAACATAGATCAAGCATGGATGCATAGCATGGGAAGTTACATGTAATGTGATCTTAACATGCCTACTTCCAACTGGTCCAACTTTATTCCTTAGTGAGATCAACCAAATAAAGAGTTCAAACAAACCACAAAATGTGTCTATAACTGAAAATCAACCAAAATAACAAACTCTCACTAAAATTGCATGTTATCAAAAGATACAACACCCATATGAGCGGTATGCTCATGAACGACCTTAGGTGATAATCCCTTAGTTAGCGGATCCGCAACCATAGAGTTTGTCCCAATATGTTCAATAGACACCTGACCATTTTGAACTCTTTCTTTAACAACCAGGACCTTAAGGTCTATATGTTTTGACTTCGTTGAGCTCCTGTTGTTATTGGAATATAGCACTGTTGACTTATTGTCACAAAATATCTTTAATGGTCTCTCAATACCATCCACAATTTGCAGCTTAGTGATAAAATTTCGCAGCCAAATCCCATGACTAGATGCCTCATGACATGCTATAAATTCCGCTGCCATGGTGGAAGAAGCTATGAGTGTCTGCTTATCACTCTTCCAGGAAATAGCTCCTCCAGCCAGCAGGTAAATATAGCCTGATGTGGATCACCTACTGTCTTGGCATCCAGCAAAATCAGAATCAGAATACCCAATGATCTCCAACTGATCCGATTTTCTGTATGTGAGCATGTAGTCCTTTGTTCTCTGTAAGTACCGCATAACCCGTTTAGCTGCTTTCCAATGATCCATTCCAGGATTGATTAAGTATCTACCCAGCATTCCAACTATGTACGCAATATCCGGACGCGTACACACTTGAGCATACATTAGACTCCCTACTGCTGACGCATAAGGAATCTTTTGCATTTCTTTAGTTTCAAACTCATTCTTGGGGCATTGGTTGAGACTAAACTTGTCTCCTTTAGCAACAGGGGTGTCACCTGGTTTACAATCTTGCATGCCAAATCTCTTTAGAACATTTTCGATATAGCTCTTTTGTGATAACCCAAGTATACCCCGAGAACGATCTCGGTGTATTTGTATGCCTAATACAAAAGAGGCGTCACCAAGATCTTTCATTTCAAATTTCTTTGTCAGAAAGCTCTTGGTTTCGTGTAATAAGCCTATATCGTTGCTGGCAAGCAGTATGTCATCGACATAAAAAACCAGAAAAATACACTTACTCCCACTGAACTTGTGGTATATACAATCATCAACTGCATTTATCTCAAAACCAAATGAGATAACAACTTGATGAAATTTATAATACCATTGACGAGAAGCTTGCTTGAGCCCATAGATGGATTTCTTTAATTTGCAAACCATTTGCTTTGCATCTCCGGACACAAAGTTTTCTGGCTGCACCATATAAATCGTTTCATCAATGTCACCATTGAGAAACGTTGTCTTAACATCCATTTGATGTAACTCAAGGTCAAAATGTGCCACTAATGCCATTATTGTCCTAAAAGAGTCTTTCGAAGAAACCGGAGAGAAAGTCTCTTTATAGTCAATACATTCTTTCTGTGTGAAGCCCTTTGCAACAAGACGAGCCTTGTACCTTTCTATATTACCTCTCTAATCCCTTTTGGTCTTAAACATCCATTTACAACCAATGGGTTTCGTACCTTCAGGTAATGATACAAGGTCCCAAACGTCATTGTCCTTCATGGACTTCATCTCTTCATTCATGGCATTAATCCACTGTTGAGAGTTAGAACTTTCAATGGCTTGATGGAAGTTGATTGGATCATCTTCTACCACACCAATGTCAACCTCATGTTCTTGAAGAAATACAATATAATCGTTCGAAATTGCATTTCTCCTCTCTCTAGTGGATCTCCTTAATAGCATAGGTTCTTGAGGCTGTAGAGTTTGTTCTTCTGGAACAAGTTGTTGAACTTGAGCAAGAGGTTCAATAACATTGTCTTGATCTGGAATTGCTTCTTAAACAATACCAGGAATTGAAGCTTGACCCTGATAATTTTCAAAAGCAATTAGAGGAATTTCGACACATTCCTCTTCAAAGACAAAGTCCTTAATTCCTTTTCCCATCGCAAACTCAACATCATCAAAGAACCGGGCATTTCCCGTCTCAAACATTGACTTAGTAGTGGGATCATAAAACTTGTAACCCCTTGACCTTTCGGAGTATCCAACAAAATAGCAACTGATCGTTCTGGAATCTAGTTTGTTTTCATTTGGCCTATTTGGCCTTGCCTCAGCTGGACAACCCCAAATGTGCAAGTGATTTAAACTGGGCTTCTTGCCCGTCCAAAGCTCATAAGGGGTTTTGGCAGTTGCTTTTGTTGGAACCCTATTGAGTATGTAAGCTGCAATCTTTAGTGCTTCTCCCCAAAGAGATTCTGGTAAAGTAGAATGACTAATCATACTCCTTACCATGTCCTTTAATGTCCTATTTCTCCTTTCAGCAACACCATTCATGCTAGGAGATTCTGGCATGGTGTACTATGGGACAATACCACACTCTTCGAGAAACTTAGCAAACGGTCCTGGATGTTGTTCACCTGATCCGTCATATCTGCCATAGTATTCACCACCACGGTCAGATCTGACGCTTTTAATTCTTTTGTTGAGTTGATTCTCAACTTCAGCTTTAAAATTTTTGAACACATTCAGAGACTGAGACTTTTCTTGAATGAGATATTGGTAGCCATAACGTGAAAAGTCGTCTGTGAACGTAATAAAATATTGTTGACCATTCCAAGAAGCTGTAGGGAATGGCCCACAAATGTCTGTATGTATTAGTTCTAAGATGTCCATAGCCCTGTTGGCACCTAATCTCCTTAGGTTTGTCTGTTTCCCCTTAATACAAGCAACACAATTTTCAAAGTTCGTAAAATCAAGAGGATCAAGAATCCTGTCAGACACAAGACGTTCAATTCTTTGTTTAGAGATATGCCCTAAACGTTTGTGCCATAATGAAGCAAAATTCTCATTGGTTAATTTTCTCTTTA
Source organism: Microcos paniculata (assembly GCA_030664755.1). Lineage (NCBI taxonomy): Eukaryota > Viridiplantae > Streptophyta > Magnoliopsida > Malvales > Malvaceae > Microcos > Microcos paniculata. Next base: position 25,126,178 of record CP131461.1, read on the forward strand.
TACCTCAATACACATGCAAGGTTTCATTATATGAGGCAATTGTATCAAGCAAATATAGGTTATCAACAAAAGATAAAGAACCGGCACCAACAACATTTGAATTTTGTAAAAGACTAAACTGACAATTTCCAAATGAACAAGAGTAACCAAATTTGTCCAATACGGAAATAGAAACCAAATTCCGTCTAAATGACGGTACAACATAAGTCTCATTTAAATCCAAATAATAACCAGTCTTTAACAATAACCTAAAAGTTCCAATAGCCTCAACTTCCACTGATTTACCATCGCCCACATAGATGTATCTTTCACCATCAATTGGCTTTCGGTAGTTCAGGCAACCCTGTATAGACACACTTATGTGAGTAGTAGCACCAGAATCTAGCCACCAAGTGTGTATAGGTACCGAAGTTAAATTAACCTCAGAACAAACCAGAGTTAGAAGTGTACCTTTTTTTACACACCATGCGCGATATTTGGTACAATCCTTTTTCCTGTGTCCAGCAGCTTTACAAAAATAACAGGTAAATGCCTCACCCTGTTGGTTCTGTTTCTTTTCTGGTGGAACATTTACAGCTTCCTTACCCTTCTTCCTTTTCAAGTTCTTGTCCTTAAAGGTACTAGCCAAATGAGCACTTTTTGTCTTCTCTTGCTTCAGCCTTTCTTCTTCTTGCACACAATGAGAGATGAGCTCATTAAGAGTCCAACTCTCCTTTTGACAGTTATAACTAACTTTAAACTGACTGAATTGTGCAGGAAGAGAGAGCAAAACTAAATGCACAAGCAAGTCCTCAGACAGCTCCAACTTTAGTGCCTTTAGCTTTGAAGCAAGATGAGACATTTCCATGATATACTCCATTATATTACCTTTTCCTTTATACCTCATTGAAATGAGATTTGCCAAAATCGTACTTGTTTCAGCCTTTTCACTTTTGGCAAACCTCTTTTCAATTTCCTCAAGGTAATCTTTAGCAGTAGTAACCTTTTCGGACATAGTGCCCCTGAAGGTTTCTGGAATTGCACGCTTTATGATCATAAGACTTATGCGATTAGAACGTTCCCACCTCTCTATGTCCATCTTATCATTAGATGAACTATCAACCGTAAGGTCTGTGGGTCGTTATGTCCTTAACGCAAGCTCTAGATCCATAACACCGAGAACAATCATAACTGATCCGGAATTTTCGCAAGAGTACGAAATCAAGTAATATAGCTTGGAGTATTCCAAGGTCGAACCCACGAGGACTTGTGAATTGCTAAATCCTAATTCTAATAGAGTTTATAAAAGAGAAAAACTAATTTATCAAGGGCAAAGAATAAAATCAAGAAATTATAATCTAATCTAATTAACCAAAAGAACAATGATAAAAAGATGAACAATATTAAAAGCGTTAGGGTTTAGGCTTCTCTTCTAGGTATTTAATTCAATTATGTATGAATTTGGTTAACAAGGTTAAAATAACAATCACTAATATACTTAGGAGCCCTCTCAGATCATCCTAAGCTTTCCTAACTAAGTGATTACCACCTCTCAGTGCATAAACTAATTAGCTAAGAACATTAAGATCCTAGGATTAATAATTAAATCAGGTTCACTCGAAACTAATTTAATTATGGTTATCACAATAAACTGAATTACTCTCGTATCCAATTAGATTGTGTCTATTTTCCTAAAGCACGAATTATATTTCACCTCTCAGTCCTTCATACAATTCCAAAAATCTATTATATGGTGATCAGGCATATAACGCATTAAGAACAAAGAAAACAGATTTAACCCCAAGAAAACCAATTCATACAATAATTAAATTAAAATCCCTAGAAGATCTACCCAAATCCCCAACAAGAGATTTAACTATTAAAGATAAAGAAAATAAATAATTGCATTAAAGAAGAAAATAAAGATAAGAAAATCTCCCAAAGAAGACAAAGTCTGCTCCCTTGAGCTCCTCTCAAAAGTATTAAAAAGGTCCGTCTAAAAGCCCTAACCTATGGTATTTATATTGAAGAGATTACATAAAATTAGGAGATTAAATCGAGTTGGACTAAAAAACATAGAACCGGCGCCGATTCAAGTCGACACTATCGGACTTTTCGGCTCAGAAACGGCCCCCGTTTCATATATGATACCCCAGCCATTTCAGGCAAGAAGTAGGGCCGTTTCATATATGATACGTCACCCCCTTCAGGTCTGCTTCAATGTTTCTTCATTCTATGCACTTCTCTTGAATCAAACTTCAATCTATTCATCCTTTTTGGTCTTTTCATCCCAAATCTCCTTTGTTTTCTTAAATTTTCACCATAAAGCTTTCCTACAAACAATAAGATAAAAGTGAGAATAATAAATATAGAATGAGCTATAATATTAATAAAATCATTCAATTATGCTCATAAAATAGCTCATAATATAGGTATAAAATACACCTATCAATAACGTTCTCTTTCCATGCTTTAAAGTTCGTGCCACTAAGCATGGGAATGGAATTCAAGCTGGTAGTAATAGTAGATGCAGAACTAGCAACTGTACAGAGAACGAAACAAGTAGAACATGCTCACATTAATTCCATATAATAACCATATATTCAAATAATGGTAAACCCCATCACAAGATACCTAGCACAACATTAATATCTAGTCTTTGGACAGAAATATTAACTGTAAGTGGTACTCTTGGTGTAGTAATCAAATATTGACAATAAGATCCTGTCAAACAATTAACCTTTCTTTGGACCGATTAATTGTTCACATGGCAAACCGAATAATTGTCACATATTTATTACCACAAGTGCAAATGTATTTCGGCCAAATATTGACCCTCCTTTGGGCTGGCCAATATCCGCATGAATTACATATACACAACCAACTTAATATTATAAAATAAATTAATTTAGACAAGAGAGACTACTTTGGTAGCATATTATTTCAATCAACTTATCTCATAATATTAATAAAATAATAATACCAAAATTTGAATAAGTCAGTGACAATTGACCAAAACAATAATTATGCGCCGAAAGTTTGTTTCAATCAACTTATCTCATAATATTAATAAAATAATAATACCAAAATGTGAACAAATTTCTTAAATAACCAAGTGGCCCCACGCCAACTTGCACCACTAACAAGCCCCATTATTGTCGTCATAATAGGAAAATTCTCCTATTCATCCTGCATGATTTTCACATCTTGGACAAAACCTATCACCTAATAAAATTGACCCAGAAAATAGAAACTTTTATCCTTTTTTTTTTAATCCTTAAAACTTGAATCTGTTTATCAATAAATTGGATCTTAGTTCTTGTTAACAAGATTCTAGCTGGATGCATAAAACGTAAAAATCAAATCTGAAACAAACTCCAAACTCCAAAGCCATATTTCCTAATAAACTAAATCCATGGAAAAACCAAATCCATGATTATGGAAGACAAAGAAACAAATTGATTCCCAATGATTTGACATGAAGAAGCTCTGAGACCATTTGTTAGAATACTTTATTTCTAATTTGGTGAATTGTCACCAACCAATTTTCATGTCAAATCATCAAGAAAATTTAGATCTAAATGTTTAGATCTGAGCGGAAGCGTACCTGGATCCATGAAGAAAGCTTGATTTTCTGGTTATTGTCTTCCAAGTCAATAAGCCGTCTTTGCTTTCTCTGAAGAGAGTTATCTCTTCTCTGATTGATAGGATTTCAGAAAATAGAAAACCTTTTGTTGTGCATATGGCTTGGGGACCATAACCCTTATTTATATCTTTAGTCTAACTTCTATTTTAGCCTATCATAAAAATAGAAATTAATCATTTGGGTCTCTACACATTAAAGTCCATTCTCTATTAGATGTCTAGCCCAAAACTTTAAACTTTATTGATCACTTTAATTGGGCTTAATCTTATGATAGCCCATAATATATAATTAACAAGATTCTAGCTGGATGCATAAAACGTAAAAATCAAATCTGAAACAAACTCCAAACTCCAAAGCCATATTTCTTAATAAACTAAATCCATGGAAAAACCAAATCCATGATTATGGAAGACAAAGAAACAAATTGATTCCCAATGATTTGACATGAAGAAGCTCTGAGACCAATTGTTAGAATACTTTATTTCTAATTTGGTGAATTGTCACCAACCAATTTTCATGTCAAATCATCAAGAAAATTTAGATCTAAATGTTTAGATCTGAGCGGAAGCGTACCTGGATCCATGAAGAAAGCTTGATTTTCTGGTTATTGTCTTCCAAGTCAATAAGCCGTCTTTGCTCTCTCTGAAGAGAGTTATCTCTTCTCTGATTGATAGGATTTCAGAAAAGAGAAAACCTTTTGTTGTGCATATGGCTTGGGGACCATAACCCTTATTTATATCTTTAGTCTAACTTCTATTTTAGCCTATCATAAAAATAGAAATTAATCATTTGGGTCTCTACACATTAAAGTCCATTCTCTATTAGATGTCTAGCCCAAAACTTTAAACTTTATTGATCACTTTAATTGGGCTTAATCTTATGATAGCCCATAATATATAATTAACAAGATTCTAGCTGGATGCATAAAACGTAAAAATCAAATCTGAAACAAACTCCAAACTCCAAAGCCATATTTCTTAATAAACTAAATCCATGGAAAAACCAAATCCATGATTATGGAAGACAAAGAAACAAATTGATTCCCAATGATTTGACATGAAGAAGCTCTGAGACCAATTGTTAGAATACTTTATTTCTAATTTGGTGAATTGTCACCAACCAATTTTCATGTCAAATCATCAAGAAAATTTAGATCTAAATGTTTAGATCTGAGCGGAAGCGTACCTGGATCCATGAAGAAAGCTTGATTTTCTGGTTATTGTCTTCCAAGTCAATAAGCCGTCTTTGCTCTCTCTGAAGAGAGTTATCTCTTCTATGATTGATAGGATTTCAGAAAAGAGAAAACCTTTTGTTGTGCATATGGCTTGGGGACCATAACCCTTATTTATATCTTTAGTCTAACTTCTATTTTAGCCTATCATAAAAATAGAAATTAATCATTTGGGTCTCTACACATTAAAGTCCATTCTCTATTAGATGTCTAGCCCAAAACTTTAAACTTTATTGATCACTTTAATTGGGCTTAATCTTATGATAGCCCATAATATATAATTAACAAGATTCTAGCTGGATGCATAAAACGTAAAAATCAAATCTGAAACAAACTCCAAACTCCAAAGCCATATTTCTTAATAAACTAAATCCATGGAAAAACCAAATCCATGATTATGGAAGACAAAGAAACAAATTGATTCCCAATGATTTGACATGAAGAAGCTCTGAGACCAATTGTTAGAATACTTTATTTCTAATTTGGTGAATTGTCACCAACCAATTTTCATGTCAAATCATCAAGAAAATTTAGATCTAAATGTTTAGATCTGAGCGGAAGCGTACCTGGATCCATGAAGAAAGCTTGATTTTCTGGTTATTGTCATCCAAGTCAATAAGCCGTCTTTGCTCTCTCTGAAGAGAGTTATCTCTTCTCTGATTGATAGGATTTCAGAAAAGAGAAAACCTTTTGTTGTGCATATGGCTTAGGGACCATAACCCTTATTTATATCTTTAGTCTAACTTCTATTTTAGCCTATCATAAAAATAGAAATTAATCATTTGGGTCTCTACACATTAAAGTCTATTCTCTATTAGATGTCTAGCCCAAAACTTTAAACTTTATTGATCACTTTAATTGGGCTTAATCTTATGATAGCCCATAATATATAATTAACAAGATTCTAGCTGGATGCATAAAACGTAAAAATCAAATCTGAAACAAACTCCAAACTCCAAAGCCATATTTCTTAATAAACTAAATCCATGGAAAAACCAAATCCATGATTATGGAAGACAAAGAAACAAATTGATTCCCAATGATTTGACATGAAGAAGCTCTGAGACCAATTGTTAGAATACTTTATTTCTAATTTGGTGAATTGTCACCAACCAATTTTCATGTCAAATCATCAAGAAAATTTAGATCTAAATGTTTAGATCTGAGCGGAAGCGTACCTGGATCCATGAAGAAAGCTTGATTTTCTGGTTATTGTCTTCCAAGTCAATAAGCCGTCTTTGCTCTCTCTGAAGAGAGTTATCTCTTCTCTGATTGATAGGATTTCAGAAAAGAGAAAACCTTTTGTTGTGCATATGGCTTGGGGACCATAACCCTTATTTATATCTTTAGTCTAACTTCTATTTTAGCCTATCATAAAAATAGAAATTAATCATTTGGGTCTCTACACATTAAAGTCCATTCTCTATTAGATGTCTAGCCCAAAACTTTAAACTTTATTGATCACTTTAATTGGGCTTAATCTTATGATAGCCCATAATATATAATTAACAAGATTCTAGCTGGATGCATAAAACGTAAAAATCAAATCTGAAACAAACTCCAAACTCCAAAGCCATATTTCTTAATAAACTAAATCCATGGAAAAACCGAATCCATGATTATGGAAGACAAAGAAACAAATTGATTCCCAATGATTTGACATGAAGAAGCTCTGAGACCAATTGTTAGAATACTTTATTTCTAATTTGGTGAATTGTCACCAACCAATTTTCATGTCAAATCATCAAGAAAATTTAGATCTAAATGTTTAGATCTGAGCGGAAGCGTACCTGGATCCATAAAGAAAGCTTGATTTTCTGGTTATTGTCTTCCAAGTCAATAAGCCGTCTTTGCTCTCTCTGAAGAGAGTTATCTCTTCTCTGATTGATAGGATTTCAGAAAAGAGAAAACCTTTTGTTGTGCATATGGCTTGGGGACCATAACCCTTATTTATATCTTTAGTCTAACTTCTATTTTAGCCTATCATAAAAATAAAAATTAATCATTTGGGTCTCTACACATTAAAGTCCATTCTCTATTAGATGTCTAGCCCAAAACTTTAAACTTTATTGATCACTTTAATTGGGCTTAATTTTATTATAACCCATAATATATAATTAATATAAATATATAAGTCCACATGTTGAATTAAATCCAACAAAAGCAACTCCCAAATCTGTTGGTAATATTTGAGAAATATAAACAGGAGGATGAGGGTGCATAAAGCCAAGAGAAAATAGCCCAAAGCAGGGGAGAGTATCAAGAGGAGAAACCCACAAGCAAAAGTACAGAAAACAAGGCTTAAATGGCTTGCAACCGGAAGGTATGTTTTAGAATAAGTTTGTAGGACTATGACAGCCACCGTAGCTAAAGTGTAGATGAAAGCAGCTACGATGAAGAGCTTCATTATTAAAGCATGAGTTTTAAACGGCGAGGTGCTGTTACTCTGAAACATCAATTGCAGGAGAGCGAGCTGCAAAAGAGTGAGAGAGTCGATGGCAGCTTGGATTTTGGTTGAGCAATAAACAAATTCTTGCTCCTCATCTCTTTGAATAAGTTCATGGCGAAGACCGCCTGATCCGTTGTTAGCCATCTCTGTTTCAGACTTCAGTGTACGATCTCCTTCGTTGTTTTTCTCATATGTAGGAAACTGAAGTAAACACACACACACATGTATATATATATATATATATATATATATATATATAGTATGTTATATGCACATCCCCATCCCCATTTGCAGAACCACTTGATGTATATTTGTGATGAGGTATATGTATCTACAGTGGCGGAGCCACATTATGTTGAGTGATGTCATTTGGTGTCATTTGACCTTCGATGTACCATGGGAACGCTATATTTTAGAATCGATGTACCCCACTCAACTTTGGGAAAGCTATATTTTAGATTTGCTACAGGTTTGTCATGGATGAAAATCTTAATGGTATTTTTTATATTGACATCACTAAAATTATTGAAATATATATTTGACCCCCGTTTAAAGTTTGAAATTTTTAATTTCTTTTACATATCTACCAATAATAAAATTAGTATTTTTTCTATTTTATCACCACTAAAATCAATTACTTTGACATCAATAAAACAAAAATACTATTCCCCCCTCCCTTTTTTTTGTCCCCTTTGATTTTTTATAAATTTTAAGAAAAAGTGATAGAATTATGTAAAATTACTTTGTTATCTTTAATGTGTGTAAGTATTTTTAGAATTTTGTATATTGATGTGATAGAAATAAAAGAAAATGAATGATATAATTAAAAATAAAAGTTTAATGGTTGTTTATTTATAATAAGGGACAAATAAATTAAAACATCTAAAAAAAATAAAAAAAAGGGACGTATATGTACAAGATGATGGATGTGATTGGTTTGCAAGTGGCGATGTGCATGGATACGCATATATATATATATATAAAACATTTTCGAACAACTTTCTTCGTTTTTTCCTTTTAACCTAATTTAATCGTTTGCACAGTGCGCGGATCCAAATCCTCTGCCCTCCTTCCATTAATTCCCCAACTGCGCACGACTCCTAAAATGTCCATGTGCTCTAATTCCTCATTTGCCTCCAACTCAATTATTCCCTTGTAAATTTCACCAAAAAATAATTTAAAACCTTGTAAAAGTTTTCTTTGATATATAGTTATATTCTTTTATTATCCAAATCAGCTGCAAAAACACTAATACCCTTTGTCTAGGAGGAAGGTGAGGCATCAGGGGGCTACTTCCACTATATAAAGACTGCATGCAATTCAGTTTTTTTAGCAGTATAAATTGCGTTTTTGTTATAGAGAAGGTAACCAGGTTGCTGATTTATTAGCGAGAAGAGTCAGCACATCACAGGAATTGACAATCTTTAGCTATCTCCTCCCGGAAGTTCTTGTTGGATATTTGGTATAGGGATTATAGTTCTTTTTCTATCCTAAACTAGTGTTAACTTAGGGTTAGTAGGTTACTGGGTGTTATAACCTTTTTAATATATGTATATAATGTAATTATGCAAACCATTTATTACCAATGTAAATAACTATATTATGAAAAAAAAAAAAAAAAAGCTCAAGGCTACACCATCAATTTTCTTACAAAGTTTTTTACAAGCTATGATCATAATCCACCGACATCTCTACCATTAAAGTAAAAGAATGTCTTAGGGAGGCCATAAGAGTATCATGTAGGACAAAAGGAGAGAGAAAAAATAATTATAGGTAATTTAAAAATAATTTTTATATTTTTAAGTATATTAAATACTTTGTATGGGTTATTTATTGTAATTATTGTATTAAATATATTTAACATATAATTTTTCATTCCCTCCAAAAAAAACTATGATTTTTTATTTTTCGTAAATTTTCTTTTCAAAATTTTTTTATTTGTTTATTATATTTAAATTTTTTACCTCAAATATTATTTAATTTATCATATATATTTATTTAAATTTCATCTATAATATAGTTTAATTTCATATCTATACTATTAAAGAAAATGAGTATCTTATATAGATCATAAAGAGTGTCAAATATGATAAAAGAGGAAGTGAAAAATAATTATATTTAATTAGAAAATATTTTTTAGGAAAAATTTTAATTATTTAAGTACGTTAAATGCTTTGTATGGTATGACCATTCATTTTTTAGTAACTAAAAAACTGATGGTTCTTTCATTTTCTTGGTAATTAAAGGCTGATGGCCCTTCTTCTTCGATCAATAATGTTCATATAAATTATTTTTTACCCTCACCCTTCACTAGTCCATTTTTTTTAGAGTTTTTCTCTCACAATTGCTATTATATTCAATGTATAGTGAAATAATTTCGTCTATTATATTACGCTTATTTTTGTAATTCGAACAAAAATGAGTTTACCTTTACAGTTGTTATAACTCTATGTACAGTTAAAAAAATGAATTAGTTCAATTTCATATATTACATTATAATTATTTTTATAATTCGAAGTAATACAAAAGAATTCTCTTCTAGTATTATAAAATTTCTAGGCCCCACTCCTCACATAAAAATCCTGAGAAAGTTCTTTCATTTTTTGGTGCTAGAGGGAGCCAACTCTATAACGAAAGTTAGCAAACCCTTGATAAATCAATGTTTAAGGGTATAGTTGTAATTCCAAAAGGTATGGAGGTGGATTGAGCACGCGTCTTTTTGCAACGAGTCAAGTCCCTTCTCCAATCCACAACTTCTTCCCTCGGTGCATTATTTATTCTAATTTAATTGCAGGTATTACCGAAAAAAGGGGGCGTTTTAACTTGTTACTAAAACTTAATAGAAGCACCTAAACTCTAATTGGAGTGGTAGGGTATCTTCTTTGAGACTTAAGGTCTCAACCTCTTAGGTTAAGTCTCATGTGTAAATTATATATGTATGGGTTTTGTTCAATTTAAATATTGGTTTAGTTAGTTTGTAGTGGTTTAATTTCTTTGTCTAATGATTTTTCAATAGATGTAAATAGATGTTTCTACATAAAAAGTTTATCTGTTGTAATGAGAATTAATTGTATTATCCTAAAAAAAAACCTTAAAGAGACAAACCGGTAATAAGACAATTATAAAGTAAAGGATTTGGATCCCTTCTCTTGCAGCTTCCTTGTCAAAATGTTTATCTAATGTTGACTTTCGTAGGGTTTAAGAAAAACTATTAAATTACCTTATTACTTTTAATGTTTGTATGTAAGTCTTTTTAGAATTTTGTGTAATAATAATGTGACAATAAAAAAAATAAAGGATAAAGTTGAAAATTCAATTATACTCCCTCCATTCCATAATATATGTCATTTTAAGATTTTACACAAAGATTAATTAAGGATGGTGTTAAAAATTAGTAAAATCTAGATAAAATATTATAAAGAGATAAATTTATATTTTTATTGGAATGGTTTATTCTCACAAGTACTTTCTTTTTTATGATAATAATATGTGTCTTTTAAGGTTTTATAAAAGGATTAAGGATAATATCAAAAACTCCTAAAATCTAGATAAAAGACTATAATGAAAGGGTAATTTTATCTTGTTATTGGAACGGCTTATTCTCATAAATACTATCTCTTTAATAATTAATGCTTTGTATAATTAATTTAGAAAGAGAATGATAAAATTGAAAAAATAATACTCCCTCTATCCCATTTACCAATCCACTTCTAGAAGGTTTCTATATCCTAAAATATTTATCCACTTTTAGCAATTTTACTCATCTATCCTTACTTTTTCTTATCAATGCATCTTAAAAATGAAGAATGTTAAATATATGGAGAAAGAGAAAAAGGTAAAAAAGAAAATAGAATGTAAAATATGTAAAAAAGTTCACAAAATAACCGTTTTTTTTTCTACGTGATTCATTTAAAAATGACAGATAAAATAAGACGAAGAGAATAGTTAATAGAACTTTATATAATATCTAAAGTGACAGATAATTTAAAATAAAAAATTTTTGAAAAGACAATAGTTATTATGAAATAGATGTAACATTATTATTTATTTATAATAAAAAATAAATAAATTGAGACTTTTCAAACAGAAAAAAAAGATAGACAAACATAATTAGGTAGATGGAGTAACATTTTCTAAGAAATTTATTCACTTATCTTTTAACTCAATTTATGCATATCCCTTGCCTGCACAACCGGCCGGTACATGATGATATATGTGTGTGAGATGATAATATTGTACGTATGTATGTGATGATAAATGTGAGTCATCATTTACTTTTCAAAGCTTTAACCAATCTGTTGTGGGTTCTACAAGTTGGTCTTGGCTCTTGGGCAGGAAAGTGGACCCGATGAAGTGGAAACTCTTTTTTTTGCATTTGTTTTTGTCTTTTCCAGTGACGTGTTGTGGGAGATAAGACTCAAGCTTCTCATTTTCTGGCATTCGGCTGGAGATTAAAAGGTCTCCTTTGGGGTTATATTGCCGTTCGAGTTTGACTCATGCTTCTGGAATCATGGTTCTTATGTGGGTATCGTTGGTGGCATTCTTCTTATTTAGGAGGCAAATGCAGTTAACTTGCAAGTTATTGGTTCGGGTAGTCAAATGTCAAATATAATACCTTCTCAGATAATCAAAAACAAAAAAACACAAAGATTTTCTTGTAAAAAAATTTCATAACTCTCCATTAACAAAAATAATCAATTATAATCACTAATCTTAACTAACTCACTCAAAATCACACAATCATTCAACCCAAAAACCTCTTACATTCAAGTGCTAATCTCACAAGATATATTTTAACTCTCAAGAAAACACCATACAAATCCCCAAACATAAAAACCATATATTTATATCACTCCTAAACTTAGCCGCCATCACCATGTAATTAAATGACCACTTATCAAATTCCCTTAATAAATCATAATTCTTATTTGAGTCAAAATCCCAACACTTATGTACCAACCCCCCCGCCCCCCCCCCCCCCCCCCCCAAAAAAAAAAAAAAAAGCGATGCGGTATTCGGGTTGCAAGATTAAAAAAATTTCCCTCTCAAACTTCATTTTGTTACAACTTATCATTTAACCATATAAAATTTTAATATGTAGTACCCCATACTTATTGAAAAAATAATAGATGACCTTAATTAATATATGTTATATATACTTTTTAATGTACATATATATATTGTGTTTTGTAATTAAATAAAAGATATTAAAGTTTAAAAGTAGTAACTTAGAAAGAGCTTAGTGAACTCTTTGACTAGTTTTTTATTGGTTTGATATTCATTATTGCCCTCGAACTTTCTTAAAATTAACAATTGTCATCGTAAACTTTCAATGAAAACATTTTCACCTTCAAACTTGTCAAATCGGGGACAATGTCACCCTTACCATTGATGGAGCCATAGTGTCTGTTGACGCGACATAGCACCTACAAGGGAGTGAAAATATCCATGTTAGTGAACTTAACGGCTTTGTTACGATGGAGGATGACATTATCCTCGATTTAATAAGTTCAAGGTGAAATTATCGTAATTGATTGTTCAATATGACAATTGTCAATTCTTAATAAATTCGAGGATAAAAATAGATATTAAGCAGTTTTTTATTGAACTTATTCACAAATAAATGTGTTCCTAAATATAAATGACCAAACCCCTAATGTTCAAACTCAAATTGTGTATTAGCGAATTGAACACTAAATCTTTATTCAACCTTATTCGTTTCCCTTACCAAATAAATAAACGTAAATCGACTTATTTACAAATTATTCGTCGAATGCTTTTTCCACTTACACCAGTAGGCACATGTTAATGTACCTCCAGGCCTATGAAGAGCACTTTGTGGGTCTAACAAGACTGAGCCAGCCCATTGAGACCGATAATGCTTATGAGTTTATATACCAACAATTATGCCTACGTCAGTTAAAACGCACCGTCTTTAAAGTGTTCTCTCGTTAACTTTGACTGGGCCTGGGCCTGGGCCCTTCTGTTCGGTTAATCCGTCCTTTTTTCGATCACTTGTTTGGAAAAATTCAGCGTTTGGTTAAAGCAGGAGAAAAAACAAAGATTTCTTTCCATTTCTTTTTATTTTCACTTGAGAATCATATAATATGCAGAGAAAGACAAAATAAAATAAAAAAAAGAAAAAAAGAAAAGAGATTGAGAGTAAAATCCGAGTTTATGGATTCCCATGAATTCAGGTATATACAATTAAATTAATTATTTCTTTTTTAAAAGAAAAATTCATTAATTCTAATTTTCCAATTTCTCCTATCTCTTCCGTCCCCTGAATTCATTACTTTTCAATTGCTTAGTTCCATAATTATTAGTTCAGAAAAATAAATAAATAATTAATTAAGTCAAAATTTTAAGTTGTGTGTTGCATGGTAGTTGAGTTTGACTGAGTTAGGCGAGTTGAGTTGGATTTAAGTGGCACTTTAGTTAGTGAGTTGCAGAGTTAGAATCAGGCTAGTCTTTCTTAAGCGAGGAAGGGGCTCAGCACGTGTCATATATAAACCCGGCGACAGCAGCTCTCCAGTCACCCCCGCCACACTTTTTTTTTTCAAAGGCTAGGTGCTTTTATTAGTCTAGAACTCCGCTCTCTGAATTCTGGTTCTGGGCGTGGGGTACAATGTTACCACTGCGTTTGTCACTGCTTGTCGCAACTTCCAATGGTAATTTAATTAACTGGATTTGGATATTCCGCCGGACTTGCATGTGTTAAGCATGCCGCCAACGTTCATCCTGAGCCAGATCGAATCCTCCATGAGATTCATAGTTGCATTGCTTATAGATAGTCGTTGTAACCACGGAGGCTCAAAGATGTTGAATGCTACAAAGCATGCAACTCCCAAAGTTGTTGGTAAGATTTTGATAAATATAATGTTACGAAGCAGGAGAAGTCTGCTAGCTTAAGTGCAAGGGCAAGGTATGAGAGCAAAGGCCTACTAGGCTCAATGACCACATCTTAAGAATTACTTTTGTAATTGAACAAACAATATGAATTGTGTCATTGGTGGCTTATGATCTGCTATGCATGGATATATGTAGACAACAAAGGAATTAAAAACAGTAAGAAGAAAATTGATCTCTCTTTCAATTCTCTAACTCTTTCCTTTCTTACTCTTTTCTCTTCTCTGTTCTCTGTCTCTTCTCTATCTTTCCTCCTTTAATATGCTCTCTTCTTCCTTTCTCTTTATTCTTACTATCCGATGGAATCAAGTCTCTAACATTGGTGCTCTCGTTCTCTTACTCAATACCTCCCATGGAACGCACATTCAATGACATAATTGCTAGTATGCAGTTGGCTTTACAGCAGTTTTTAGAGGCTTATCATGCCATGGAAGCAGATGAAGATGAACCAGCTGAGAGTGAAGGGTTACCTGTCGATGATGGGTTGCCAACCGCAGACACCGTCGTTGATGCCTCTGTTCTCACTCAACTCCAGCCAACTCTGAATTCTGCCAATTCTCAATTAATCACACCTCTTAACGAGCTCCAATTATAAGCCTTCAAACTCAAGCCCAAATTGACTGTGGAAAAATATTTTGTGATTGAAGACATCTTCCATAACTCTAAGGGTGGTTTGGCGTTCACCACCTGTAAGAATTCTGTTGTAGGTTTTGGCGAGATGAAGCAAACGATCTCATTGGAGCATGGTTGGACTTCGAACGGTGATGAGACTTCGGTGGAAAGGTTTCGCAAGCAAATACAGGTGGTCATAGTGGAACTCCCTCTTGAAGTCTTCAATGGATTTCGACCAGGGGGAATTATTTTTCACAAAGAAGTCTCTACCAGCATATACGCATTGCAACTATTTGGTAAAAATTCCTGAACTTGAGCTTCTTGCAAGAAGGCCTTTACAAATTGTTATACTTACTCTGCCTACATCCAAAGCATTTTCCCAACTAAAACCACAAAAGATTTCCACCAAGGAAAATAGTGATGAATGCCGAAGGACTGGGCTTAGTAGTTGGTATGGTATTAAGTTGGTTTCAAGGCATAGATGTCTTAGATTGGAATTGTCTTAGATGATGTTTAATGAGATGAAGAACTGCTGTTATTGTTTTGATCACATTGATGATAATATTGCAGTGCTAGTTGATACATGCAATCCATCCATTACTCCTTTGCATACCTTGCTTGATTTTAGGGTCTCTCAAACTTTGCAATTGAAAGGGAAAATTAAGAATCACTGGATTGTGATTTTGGTGAGTTCCAAAAGCATACACAATGTCGTAGCCCACATTTTATCTAAAACTTTGGCATGTGCTATTCTTAGAATTGGGGGTGTGCATATCACGGTGGCATATGGTGACAATTTGGTGCCTCAAAAAGCGTCCATAGCTTGGAAATGGGAGTCTCAAGGACTTATCCAGCTTACTGAAACATTTCTTCAAGTCTTCTTGCTCAAAGCCTATAAGAGTGATGTTTCATTGGGGACAAAACCACTAGTAAAACTAGCACTTGATGGCCAATCGGTGCTAGAACTAGGAGCGATATTGGACTATGTGGTGCAGCCTATGCTAGAACTTAAAAAAGGTTTTGAAGAAAAGACAGGTACGAAACCTAGGAGACAAGTTAAAATAAGCTCTAGTTAATCAGAAATATCTACCTACTGTTGCAGCGACTTTGGTAGACCTGAAGAGTAACTATCCTACCTTCAACCTTGAGGACAAGGTTGTTTCTGAAGGGGTGGGTAATGTTATGGAGCAGAAGGAGTCTGCTAGCTCAAGTGCAAGGGCAAAGGGTGAAAGCAAATGCCTACTTGGCTCAATGACCATATCTTAAGAATTACCTTTGTAATTGAACAAACAATATGAATTGTGTTAAGGTCCAGACCAGCATTGGTGGCTTGTGATCTGCTGTGCAGGAATACATGTAGTGAACAAAGGAATTAAAAATAGTAAGAAGAAAATTGATCTCTCTCTCAATTCTCTAACTCTTTCTTCTCTTACTCTTTCTCAGTTCTCTTTCTTTTTTTGTCTTTCCTCTTTTGATATGTTATCTTCTTCCTCTCTCTCTATTCTACTATCCGATAGAATCAAGTTTCTAACATATAAACAGGATAGAAGTATGAAGGAATGCTGCATAAAGGCAGAAGAAAATAGCCCAAAGGAAAACAAGCCTTAAATGGTTTACAACAATAAAGTACTTTTAGCAAAGTTTGTAGGACTATGAAAGCAACCGTAGCAGAAGCTTAGATAAAAGTAGCTACAACGAACAACTTCATTTATTAGAGTGTGATTTTTAAATGGAGAGCTATTTGCAGTACATCAATTACAGGAATGCGAGCTGCAAGAGATTTAGAGAGCCGATGGTAGCTTGGATTTTGGTTGAGCAACGAACAAATTCTCTTGTTCCTCATCTCTTTGAATAAAATCAGACCAAGAGTCCAAAACCATTAGATTGGTTGTTCGCATCCTTCTTTCAGACTTTAGCCATAAATTTTTTGTTCATATGTATGAAGCTGAAGTAACAATCAGACACATAAATATATGAAGTTTTTCCCACGAATTTATACTGCAGGGCCACTTCCCTTGCTTGCCGGCAGGCACATACCTATAGGTCCATCCAACTCTATAAACTCAAGCTTATGGAAAGAAGACGCAAACTGTATTGAATGGCTTAACAAAAAGGAACCCAATGAGATTCTTTATGTATTTGAATCCTCTTCACTTGAAAGGTTTTTTGTATGTTGATTTTGAGTTGGATTGTAAGATTGCCATTTGTTGACAAACTTGAACAAATGTCAAGGTACTATTCTGTTTCTAAGTGACAAAGGGTGCTCATTCCAAGTTTAGTGTGATCCAAGTCGGTGTCTCCAAACAATGCTTCATGCCAAGGCAATAGAGTATACATATTTGAGCTAACGAAGCAGCGTTGATTGTAAATGAATGGTTGGAAAACAACAAATCCTCCTTGGCGTCATGCCGATTATGGTCATCAATAGGCTGATGAGTTTATAGTTAATGGAGCCTCTTTTTACTTCACTAATTTTACTGAGATATGGAAAGCCTGGCACTTTTAGGATACTAGTCTCAGTTTTACATACATCGTACGTTATACAACACGTTATACTAATTCAAGAAATTCGTCTAATCAACCCGAACCCTAAATTAATCTAACCCGATTTAATTTTTGAAAGAAATAAACAATATAAACCCGACTGATCTGAAATCGGATTAATTCGAGAACCGAATTATTCGAAACCAATTGATCTAAAAAACTTGACATGCTAATTTAAATAACTGAAAAATAAAAACTTGAACCTAAATGACTCGAAAAACCAAGGACCAAACTCCAAAGACTTGAGAGTCAAATCAGAAAAATCCAAAACCGATTGACTTGAATGACACGAAATTTGAATGACCCAAAAATTTATGTGAGCCAATTTGACCCGAACCTGTAACCTACATAACCCGTCTATTTTACACCTCTAATTTTTAAGTGTGTATTATAAATTGATGCCATTCTTAAATTCTAATGAGTAAAAGCCCTCTAAAATCCTAATGTTTAAACCCAATTTAAATTAATGGCATTCTTAGATACTAATGAGTAAAAGTCCTTAAAATATTAATGTTTAATTATTTATTTTTTAAAAACCTAATGCAAAAGATAAAACCAAAATCCAATTGTAATATTGAAATATGTTAAAGAAAAATGGATATTTAAAGTGAAATAAATCTTTTAACCGACTCGCACTTTTATATATATATATATTATATATTAAGTATGTGTTATGTGTATTGTATGTAATAGAACGCGTATTAGTAATATATATTTTTGAAGAATCTCATTTAATTTATTTGTTATTATATTTATTTTTTGAATACATTTGACTAAAGATAATACAATAATTTATATAAGAGTAATATTTAAATTAAATTATTTTATTTTTAGCATTGTAAGACAATGTGTATAAGAATGATAATTAAATTAAATTACAATGACCCATGATATTTTGTATTTTTTAATTAAGTAAAACTCAATTTAAACCAATGAAAAACTTTAATATCTTAATGTTTAATTATTTACTTTTTAAAAGCACAACGTAAAAGGTAGAATAATTAAATTAAATTACAATGGTCCATGATATTTTATATTTTTTAATTATACAAAACTCAATTTAAACCAATGGAAAGCCTTAAAATCTCAATGTTTAATTATTTAGTTTTTAAAAGCCCAATGTAAAAGGTAGAGTTCAAATCTAATGGTATTTCTGAAATATGTTAAAAAATATAGGATATTTAATAGATATAAAGTACTTACTCAAGTCACACTTTTATATATATATTATAGATATATTCTATCCTTATGGTGAAATTGGTGATGTTTTTGTTCCTGTCTAAAAAAACACCAAAGGGCCAAAATTTGGATTCTTGAGGTTTGTGAATTGTGTTGATGTCAAAAGGATTTTATATTTTCTTAATCAAATTTGGATTGATAGTTACAAATTAGATGTTCCAAATTAGAACAAGGTCTAATTTTCATAATTCGAAGTTGCGCTTAA
This sequence comes from Microcos paniculata, assembly GCA_030664755.1. Classification (NCBI taxonomy): domain Eukaryota; kingdom Viridiplantae; phylum Streptophyta; class Magnoliopsida; order Malvales; family Malvaceae; genus Microcos; species Microcos paniculata. The sequence continues at coordinate 25,144,992 of CP131461.1, forward strand.
ATCATACTCATGAATGAGGGGGTAGGAATGATTACAGAGGTTCAAACAAGGATCAAGATTATGATAAGGTGCCGAAAGTACCATGTTCACAAGGAAGAAATTCTATAAGAACAAATCTCTAGGGGATTGATGGAGTTAAAGGTCTGAACGCTGTAAATTTTGGTGTGAACTAATTGGAGATCAATAATCAAAAGTAAGAAGCTTGGGCTGAAGAGAAAAATACCAAAACATCTGTTAGTCTCCAGATCAATGTGATTTTGATAGACTAATGAGAAGTGCTATTGGCATTGTCAGATTTTCTAACACTATTAAAGGTATTGATAGTCAACTTGTAAGAGCCATGCCTCAAGTACTTTTCAGGTAAGCCAGGACCTCGTCCATGGCCTTGCCAACCTGTGGGCCTCGCCCACCATGCTTACAAACGGTGGTGAGCCTAGCCCATCCACCAAATGTATTGTCTCTTGGCCCATGAAAATGTGAGTACCAACGTGCCTGTAACACTCATCGAACCCAGGCCACCAAGAATTTTGTTGCTTTCAGTAAATAGTTAAGGCACGCCTCTTACCTTAGAACGGTTTAAGGCAATAAAACCCTTAAGTCTAGGGTTCGAGTAGCTCTGTGGGGTACTTGAGGTGAATTTCCTGGACTAAGGGACAATACCTGGAGGTAGGGACAGAGGTCCCTCCTTGGTCACTGGCTAGGGTCGAGCGTGCCTGAGGTCTAGGTCTAAGGGTTAGGTGCGCTAAACTAGGGCCGAGAGCACTTGAGGGGCCGAAAGCACTTGAGGTTTAGGCTCTGACATTAAAAGGCACGTATATTGGTAAAACCCGTGCCCCCAGCACTCTCCAAGCAAGTCAGGACCTTGTCCACGGCCTTGCCAACCTGTGGACCTTGCTCACCAGGCTTACAAATGATGGTGGGCCTAGCCCACCCACCAAAGGTATTATCCATTGGCCCATAGAAATTTGAGTACCAACGTACCTACAACACTCCTCGAACTCAGGTCACTAAGGGTTTTGTTGCTTTAAATAAATATTTAAGGCACGCCTTTTAACCATTTAAGGCTAGGCCCACCACCGTTTGTAAGCTTGGTAAGCGAGACCCATAGGTTGATAAGGCCGTAGATGAGGTCCTGGCTTGCCCAAAGAGTGCTTAGGACACAGCTCTTACAAAAAAAGATTGGGAGTCTGTTAGACAACCTTTTGACCATCCCAACTAGATGAACATGGACTGAGAATGATCCTTTACTGCTTAGGCTAGCCACGAGGGACCAAGAAGCTGTTAATCACGCTCTGATCAGAAGGTCATGATTCATCAACCAGACTTGAGATCCTGTCTCCTTTGTGCTAAAGGATACAGAGGTACGAGCCTATAGAACAGACTGTCACGCCCTAACCCGAAGGCTTGACCTTGGGTCACAACTTCTCTTTAACGACCTTTCTTCCAAAGTTTCTATCACCATTATGGGAGGAAATATGGTTCTTATTACTTTTGATAGCAAGGAAGAGATGCTTATGGCCTTGATCTTGATCATGAATAGTTATTGAATTGGTTTGTCAAAGTTAATCCCCGGAAGCCATTCGACGTTTGTCATTCAAAATTACTATGGTTGAATTGAATAAGAATTCCACTGCATGCCTGGAACAATAATTTTTTCCATTATGTGGATAGCTTATGGGATGAGGTCATCACTCTTGATGAAGCCACTATGAATAAAAAGTGTTTCATTATAGGTAGAGTTCTTGTTCTTGTGAAAAAGAATGTGCACTTTCCGGATGAACTTAATGTCTCCATTACTAATGAATTATTCACCATTAAAGTCTGTGTTGTATCTTTCTCTTTTAGCTTTTGCCACAGTGATTTTTTAAGTTATTGTTGCTCATCCATCGACGGTGCATCTTTTCATCCAGGTTATTCAAATTGAAACTCTATTTCTAAAGAGGTGATTGAAGTTTTTGATGATGATAGGCAACAAGCTAAAGCTATTGTGGAATCCCCAATTGTTAATTCCTAATAAGTTGTTTTAATTCAAGAAAAATTTGAGGTTATCTAGGAAACTAACAGAAACGAGGAGACTTCATTTAATAACGTTATTGTTCAAGGCAATGAGTTAAGTGAAGATGAAAGTGTTGATTTTGAGCATAGTAATAAAGCTATTGATAGAATGGGCTTATTAAGAGCTAGTTGTAGAGATATGAAGCCTCAAGCCCACGAAAAAAATGTCTTCTATTTGGAATCTGGTCGGGTAGGCATTCTTGATAATAAGTCCATGAATGACAAAGATGGGCCAAATCTTGCTGGTAATGGCCTTAATGAGAATGTTGTTATAGAGTCCTATCTTGATCAGAAGATTTATAGAACCTGTTTGGTTTGATACAGTTTAATCACTTTACATGCAATGTTGAGGTCATGAAATACTTTATAACATTTGGTGTTAATTTTAATGATGCAAAGTAGGTGGTCTTTGCAACAATCACTTTCCCTTTACCAAGGAAAGTGGATGTATATTTGGAAAGGGGGGAGTGCGTGTGAAAGTGGATTGCATCACAACTGTGAAAGTTTAGAAAATTTTAAATTACCTTATTACCATTTGTTTTAAAAAAAAGGACATGACACAAAAAGGTAAATTTGATATTTAAATAAATTTTGTAAGGAAAGTATGTTTTAACCAAACGTTACAAAAAATTTTGTATGTAATTTAATTAAACTTTTATGTGCTAAACCAAATACTATAAACTCACTTTGCATGCAAAGTGATTGCAACCTTAAGCTTTGTAGGGAAAGTGAAAAGGAAAAGGCATGAGGAATAGAGCTGTCAAAAGCTTACCCGAACCCGATAATCCGACCCGACCGACCCGAACCCGACCGACCTGAAACCCGATTGACCCGAAACCTGATTGACCCGGAACCCGATTGACCCGAAACCCGACGAACCCAAAACCCGATTGACCCGAGAATCTAACCCGAAAGAACCCAACAAACTAATAAAATACTCCCTCTGTCCCTATTTATCTGCCTCCTACTAGAAGCTTTATTTGTTTCTAGAAGCTTTATTTATCCCTTTTTATCTGTTTATATCCCAGCATTAATTATTAATTTTTTAAAATTATCCTTTTAAACTACGTTTTTTCTCTCTTAAATAAATATTTTTCCTAAATATGAGAGAGAATTAAAGAAGAAGAGAGATAAGGATAAAATAAGAAAGTCAATGTAAATATGTATGAAATTTTGTACCATAACTACTTTTTTTACCCTGTATGAAATGATTAATTGTAACAGACAAATATGGATAGATGGAGTATTTTTATATACCTCATGAACTTCAAATTTAATAAATAAATTTGATAAAGAAAATAAAAATAAATATTTGATAAAATTTTGATCAAAGTGAACTTAAAAAAATATTTTTTTCATAATTATATTTTTAAAATTTTATTATTATGAATTTATGATTGAATTATATGAATTTATAGAATATTATTACTTAAATTTATTAATATTAATTATGAACATTATTAAGGAAAATTTGAGAATTTACAAAAGGCTATATTGATTTCATCATTACTGATCAAATCAATAAATAAATTTTTTCATGTAAATGACAATTTTCCATTCTAACTAAAAAAATTTATAAATTATAGTAGTATTAATAAATTATTAATATTCATATCAAATTAGTGAATTATCTATCCAACAAAAAACATCTAAACATTAAAAATTTGAAATTAAAATTTCAATATATTGTCATATATTTTCTCCTTATAATTTAGTTCTCGCCAAAACAAATAATTTGATGAGAATGTCGAATGTAGTGTGTGTGCAAGTTGTTCTATTATGCAGAAATAGGTGATGTTAATCACTAATCACTATAAAGTATAGTCTATATATATACAAGTCTTAGAAAGGAAAGAACAAAACAAAGTTATTAGCACTAAGATAATAAGATACTAAGATTAGTGGTTCATGGTGGCCATAGCTGTATGACAGTTCGGATAGCCTATTAGCTATTGGCTATTCCTTTTCGGCTATCTTATTCATCGACCAAATAAAAGCTTTTAAATTTTCAATTCAATAAGAGGAAACTGGTAAATTTTGTAGTTGTATGCCAAAATTTTGACTCCTTAATTTGTAATTATATATCAAAATTCTGGTTCCTTAGTTTGTAATTGTACTATAGACAATTCATGATTATATATTAATGATATTATGAATCATGAATTTATTATATATCAATTAGAATTTAGAAATGAATTAGTAAATAATAAAAATTTAAATATTTATTTTATTTAAAATTATAGATAATTTATAGGAAAATTTTTAAAAAAGTTATAAATATTACTAATGTAATTAATACATTTATAACATTACAAATTTAATTAATTTAATTACAATTTATAACAAATCTAATAAATAATATTTTTGATAAAATCTCTCTTAACTCTTAAGTATTAATTTGTAAAATCAAAACTTTAATTCAATTTAAAATAATCGACAACCCGAATGACTCGAGAGTTAAATTCAAAAAAATCGAATCCAAATGATATAAAATCTAAAAAATCTGTAACCTGAAAGACCCGATGGTTAAACCCGAACCCGAAACCCGAATGACCCGAAACCCGACAAACCCGAGGACAAAACTCGAAAAACCCGAGACCCAAATGACCCGAGACCCGAAATGACCCGAAAATCTCTGTTGATCCAAACTGACCCGACCTGATTGACCCGAACCCGAAACCTACCCGATCAACCCGATTTGACACCTCTAATGAGGAAGAAAAATAGAGAGTTAGAAGATATTAAGGAGGATATTGAGGAGTGGTTTAGCAATTTGTTAGAAAAAAAAAAAAGAAGCGGGTAAGAAAGAAGTAGAAAACTCAAGTCTTAGAAAGTGAAGCATCAAAGGGTGAAAGCTCAGGGAAAGTTGCAAATGAATCTTTTTTTTATTGTGACTTCCAAAACAGAGATTGTATTTTCATGGAGGAAGTTCTACAAACTTGGGAGATAGGGAAAATGCTTGGCATCTCTATCAAGTGTGACGAAAGTCTAATTTTGGATAAACTCAGAGATATGATAGGAAGGGAGAGTGACACTTAATAAGAATGTTGTGGCTTGTTTGGTTTGGATGATTTTCAAGCAAGGGTTTCTACCTTTTTTATTTTCATCCCCTTTCATCTGAGGATTCCGTTTCTTTGTTTTCTCTTGGTTTTCATGGGGGCTTCCATTTTGAGCTTGAATTTCGTTGGTATGATTATTGGTTTCGGGTTGGATAAGTGAAAGTAGCTTTGACTTATCTCAAGTTTCATGTTTCGAGTCCATGTCTTTTCTGTATGGCTGGTAGAGTTTTGATTACGGTTGAGCTGATCTCTGTGATGGAGGCCTTTGTTTGTAGTTTTCTTTGCTTTGTTCAAAATGTGACTCACTTACCTTTCTTCGAAAGCGTCTCATCCTTTGTTCTCAATGGCTTTCAAAGCAAGCCACCACCATGTGGAGCCGTCTCTAGTTTTATTTTACTATGCTGGGAATGTCTTTGGATTGTTTTTGAGAGTCAAGAATTGTCTCACTCGAAGAGAGATCATCTTATGGTTGGATCATCTAGCTAAAAAAGGAGTTGAAAGAGAGTCAGTCAGATTGCTTGTTTTTTCTTATGTTGTGTCTGGTTCTACTTTGTTTGGGTTTTTTTTTTTTTTATGTGTGGTGGAGGTCGTGTTTCTGGTTTATGGTTTTTGAGTTTGGGTGCTCTATTTCATTCTGTAATTCTCGTGCTCCTTTTTAGTAATAAGGCTTTCGAATATATATATATATATATATATATCTATACTCCCGTATATGAAAGTTCAAGCATGTTAGAGGAGGAGGGGGTGTAATTGTCACTCCCTCATTGGTTTCTCATTTTTTTCTTTGTTTTTTTGTTTTTTGGGCTAAAGGGTTCATTTGTTCTTTCTTTTTTTTTATTTTAATATTTACTTATATTATTAAAATTTTCAATATATTTTTTGTAAGATTTTTTTTTACCCTTGATAAGTCTAAACAAAAGGTTTAGTTTGATGATTTTTTTGGATTTGAGGAAATTTTTCATATTTTTATATATTATTAAAATTCATTTATTATTAAAGAATTCAATATTTGATTTTTATATGTTATTAAATTTCATTTATTATTGAAGAGTTCAATATTTGATTTATATATTTTTATTTAATGGTTAATCAACATGTTTAACTTATATATAATATTTTATATGTGTATTTTTATTTATTAGTTAATTAACATTATTTTTGGTGTGTATATCAAAATGAATTTTTATATATTTTTGTGTTATTTTGATTTACATGTAATAAAAATAATTATATGTTACTTTTTTTATCTTTAGATATTATTATCCCTATTAATCCTCATATATATTTTAAAAATAAAATTTAAATACTTAAAATTAAAAAAATCCCAGGGCATAGCCCGGGTCAATTTCTAGTATATATGAAATTTCCTAACCGCCATTGAAAATGTAGGCTCTTGGAATTAGTTGGCATATATTGCTAAAAAAGAAAAAGACCTGCCCTCTTGGCCTAGTGGTCAAGAAGTGGGCTGTTCACCTACTATGCAGGTTTTTGAAGCCTCACATTGTATGTGGAAAGTATTGAAAATAGCCATTAAGTCTAGGAAAAAAAAAAAAAAGAAGAAGAGGGAAAAATATATAGTGGATGTAGTAATCATACTACCCTCCTTGCTGCTGATGACTTTTCACTATATTTTTTAGCCACTGCCTTCAAGCGTACGAAGGCATAGATTCTCATTATTATGTCTTTCAAATCTCTAATTAGGCTCTGCCATTGCTTTACAATGCATGTGTATGCTACGCGAATTCAAACCCAACTTTTGGGTAGGGATTATAAGCTTCTTCCACGCACAATATACATATATATATATATATATATATGTATTAATATATATCGAATAATACAGATATTGTTGTGGAATGTATGTTCAATAAAATTTGAACAAGAAGCAAGTATGAACAAAGGAGAGAAAGAGAGAAAGAGAAAAATGAAGAAACGATTAGAAGAGATATATGAATATTCTCTTCATTCTCATTCTTCAATTTATAGACGAAATAATTACTATTCATCCTGTAGTACACTATTCATCTTGTAGTACACTATTCATTCTGTAGTACACTATTCATCCTGCAGTACACTATTCATTCTTGCAGTACATTTTAGACAGTTTACACAACTTGCATTTGTCCACTTTCATAACACTCCCCCTTGGACAAATACCACTATTAAAATTTGGACGTGTACTGCTTCGTTAAAAACCTTAAGTCGGAAAAACCCAGTGGGAAAAAACCGAACACAAGGGAAAAAGAGTACAATACAATTAAGTCCGTCTAATATGTCTTCAGGACAACATGTGTTTGTCTTCAGGACAATATAGGTGGGCCTACTTCAGTGGCCTGATTGGACGTGCTATTACTGCCTCATTAAAAACTTTAAGCCGGAAAAACCCAGTGGGACAAAAACCGAACATAAGGAAAAAAGAGTACAGTGCACTTATGTCCATAATCGCTCCCCCTGAGATAAAATAAACTGCTACTTCTGGAGCATCTAAACATTTCCACTTCTGGGGAATTCAATCTTGCATTTTACTGACTTGCCGCATACCAATGCCATAAACTAATTTCTCAAATGTTGATGTTGGCAAAGATTTGGTAAATAAATCTGCAAGATTATCGATGGAGCGAATCTGTTTAACATCAACTTGTCGACTTTCTTGGAGTTCATGAGTATAGAAAAATTTCGGCGAGATGTGCTTGGTCCTATCACCTTTAATATATCCTCCCCTGACTTGTGCAACACAAGCAGCATTATCCTCATAAATTATAGTGGGAGAATCTATCACCGGTTTGAATCCACTAGCATTATGAATATGTGATATCATAGATCTTAACCAAACACACTCTCTTCCGACCTCATAGAGGGAAATAATTTCAGAGTGGTTGGAAGATGTTGCAACTAGTGTTTGCTTAGTGGAACGCCAAGAAATGGCCGTATCATTATAGCAAAATAGATAACCGGTTTGGGAGCGAGCTATGTGCAGATCAGATTTATATCCTGCATCAGCATAACCTACTAAACCAGAGTTAGTAGTATTCTTAGAATAGAATAACCCCAAATCAATGGTTCCTCGGAGATAACGGAAGATATGTTTAATCCCATTCCAATGTCTCTGGGTTGGCTCAGAACTGAAACGTGCCAACAAATTTATCGCAAAAGCGATATCTGGTCTCGTGCACTGTGCCAAGTACATCAAAGCCCCGATTGCATTGAGGTATGGTACTTCAGGACCAAGTATATCCTCATCAGATTCTTTAGGACGAAACGGGTCCTTTTAGGGGTCAAGAGACCTTACAACCATAGGAGTGCTCAATGGGTGAGCCTTGTCCATGTTAAAACGTCTAAGCAATCTTTCAGTGTATGCTGACTGATGGACAAGTATTCCATTCTTTTTGTGCTCAAGCTCTAGACCAAGGCATAGTTTGGTTTTACCCAAATCTTTAACCTCAAACTCCTTTTTCAAATATTCAGCAGTTTTAGATAACTCTTCAAGAGTCCCAATTAAATTCATGTCGTCGACATAAACTGCTATAATAGCAAATCCGGTTTCAGATCTTTTAATAAACACGCATGGGCAGATGGGATCATTTATGTACCCTTCCTTAGTCAGGTATTCACTTAAACGTTGGTACCACATGCGGCCGGATTGCTTTAACCCATATAAAGATCTTTGCAACTTTATTGAGAATAAGTTGCGGGGAGTGCATGCCTCAGACATTTTGAAACCTTCGGGAATTTTCATATAGATATTGGAATCTAATGAACCATATAAGTATGCCATCACAACATCCATAAGACGCATTTCAAAATTTTCTTGGGCAACCCAACTTATAAGGAAACGAAAGGTAACTATATCCACTACTGGTGAATATGTTTCATCATAATCTATCCTAGGCCTCTGCGAGAAACCTTGGGCTACGAGTCTGGCTTTATACCTCACGATCTCGTTTTTCTCATTTCGTTTCCGGACAAAGACCCATTTGTATCCAACAGGTTTTACATTGTCGGGGGTTTTAGTAATAAGCCCAAAAACATTATGTTTGGCAAGGGCAGTCAATTCAGCTTGGATTGCTTCCTCCCATTTAGCCCAATTTTGCCTATGACGACATTCGGTTATAGACCGAGGTTCATAATCATCATTCATAATCTCATGAGCAACTGAGAGAGCAAATGCATCATCGATGATTATCTCATTTCGATCCCATATCTCATTACAATAACTAATGGAAATTTCAGTATTCCCAAGGTTGGTGATCTTTTCATGGGTTTGTACCACTTCAGGGGCAATATGCTCATGAACTTGTGCCACTTCAAGGGCAATATGCTCTCTTTGAATATTATGTTGTGCCACTTCAGGAGCAATTTGGTTTCCTTGAGAAATATTAATAAGCTCATCTGGAGCAGATTCTAAATTCCTCCCCCTTCTTTTTCGAGGAACGGTGTCTTTTGATCCCATCGGTCTACCACGCTTCAGGCGCGGGCCATTTAGATCCATTTCGGGTGGTTCTACAGGAACATCTATCCTAGCTGGAACATTCGCAGCTGGAATATGAGATTTTGTAACTTTAGCAGTCTCATTAAATGCATTAGGCATTTGATTTGCAATAGCTTGTAAATGGATCAATCGTTGCACCTCATTTTCACATTCAGGTGTTCTTGGGTCTAAATGAGACAAACTTTTCTCATTCCATGAGAAAATCTCGACATTTTTCTGCTTTCCATATGTGGAAGCATTTGGTATCCCAAGTGATGGGAATACTGTCTCATCAAAATGACAATCCGCAAATCTAGCGGTAAATAAATTACCCATCAATGGTTTAAGGAACCGAATAATAGACGGTGAATCAAATCCAACATAAATGCCCAAACGGCGTTGGGGACCCATTTTGGTCCTTTGCGGTGGTGCTATAGGTACTTGTACCGCGCAACCAAAGGTGCGAAGATATGAAATGTCTGGCTCCTGGCCCAAGACTAACTGAATGAAGGAATATAAATGAGAAGTAGTGGGGCGCAATCTAATTAAATATGCAGCATGTAAAACAGCATGACCCCACACTGAGGATGGGAGCTTTGTCCTCATCAATAAAGTTCGAGCAATAATTTGAATGCGCTTAATCATGGATTATGCTAATCCATTTTGAGTATGAACATGTGGGACAGGATGTTCAACTTCAATTCCTAATGAAGCGCAATAAGCATCAAAATTCTTTGATGTGAACTCACCAGCATTATCCATTCTTATGCTTTTAATTTGATAATTTGGGAAATGAGCTCGAAGCTTTATTATCTGTGCAAGCAAACGTGCAAAAGCGACGTTGCGCGTTGATAATAGGCAAACATGGGACCATCTGCAGGATACGTCCACTAGTATCATGAAATATCTAAATGGTCCACTTGCAGGCTGAATCGGCCCACAGATATCACCCTGGATTCTTTGCAAGAATGAAGGGGATTCATAATCAACCTTTGTCATGAAAGGTTTAGTAATGAGCTTTCCTTGTGAACAAGATTCACAAATGTAATCTTTGGACAACAACACCTTTGTATCTTTTAAAGGGTGTCCACGAGTATTTTTAAGGATTCTTCGCATCATTGTAGCTCCTGGATGACCAAGGCGATCATGCCAAAGTCCGAACACATTAGGGTTCACTAGTTTCCAGGGCATTGTAGCATATGATTCTATAGCTCGTATTGGGACATAATATAATCCCATACTAGAAGCTTCCAGCTTCTCATGGATGGTCTTCTGGCCCATCTTGTAGGAAGTGATGCAAAGAAATTCCTTATTTTGCTCATTAATTGTTTCTAGATGGTACCCATTACGGCGTACATCTTTGTAGCTAAGTAGATTTCTTTTTGATCTACCGCTCAACAATGCATCTTCAAGATACAATGTTGTGCCATTTGGCAAAATAACTGTGGCAGTCCCATAGCCATCTATAATATTAACAGGACCAGATATTGTCTGAACATTTGCCTTGCGCAATGTCACATTTGAGAAAAAGTGTTTGCCGCAAAGTATAGTATGCGTTGTAGCACTATCAAGCAAACATATATCTTCCTTTTTCTCAATGTGTCCCATTTGCATTTATCTTCACAACTTCAGGTGTCAAGTTTCATAAAATTTAACAAATTAATAATATGATGCAAAATATAAACCAACAAATATGGAATAAAAGATATAAACCAACAAATTTAACAAATATGGAATAAACCAACAAAATATAAACCAACAAATATGTTATAAACAACTTGTGGATATTTTCCGCTTTGGTACTTCAGGACCTCACGGATTTTGACGACCATATTTATTTAATATCTTCCTTGGTAACATAATTATCCAAGGGTATGGCAAAATATAGATGAAAACCCTCATGATCTATTTCTCGGGACTTATTATTTTCATCAACATTATAAAAAGAAATCAGAAACCTCAAAAGGTTTTTCATTGCCAAGAATATGACAATTTTCATTGACCAAAACCTTATTGACTTCAGCATCAGTCTCAGTTAGGTCAATGGCATGGGTCTCAACACGCTTACTTTTCTCCTTCTGGGATGCTTGGTATAGATCAACCAAATGTCTGACCGTGCGACAGGTACGTGACCAATGACCAGTCATTCCACAACGATGACAGGTACTATCATCATGCTTCTTCATGGGCTTTTTACCTTTAGGGTTGTGTGGGGGGTTATTTATATTATGGTTAAATCTCCCACTACCCTTACGGAAAAAATTCCCATGCCTGCGCTCACGGCCTCTAGGACTGCCAACATTCTTACTTGAGCCGGCATTTGCTTCAGGAAATGCCTTAGAGCCAGCAGGTCTTAAATCATAATTTTTAAGCAGCAACTCATTTGTTTGTTCTGCAGTCAACAGGACTGAGATCAATTCAAAATATGTTTTAAACTGGCGCTGCCGGTATTACTGTTGCAATACAATATTCGAAGCATGAAAGGTGGAGAATGTTTTCTCTAAAAGCTCAATCTTAGTAAGCTTAACACCACAAAGTTCAAGCCGTGATACAATATCATACAAAGCTGAATTATAATCGGACACGGACTTGAAATCCTGCAACCTCAGATGTTGCCAATCATATTGTGCTTAAGGGAGGATGACAGTTTTGGTATGATCATACCGCTCTTTCAATCTTGTCCATAAGATCAAGGGATCTCGGACAGATAGATATTGAACTTTTAGGCTATCACTTAGATGCCGACGGATAAAAATCAAAGCATTTGCCTTATCTTTATCATTAGCATTTCCATTCTCACCAAAGGTAGCTGCAAGACCTTGGCCTTGGAGATGCAGTTCAATATCGAGACACCATGACAAATAGTTATTGCCACTTACATCCAAAATTTAGAATTTGGGCTTTTCAATATTTGCCATAATTCTGAAAAAAAATGGTCTCAATTAGGTTGACAACTTCTGGTGTCAAAATTAGGTTGACAACTTCTTGTGTCAAAAATATTTAGAAGTAAATCTTTACACAATAAAAATTTAAATTATCTAGTGTAAAGAAAAAGGTTAAATAAAATAATGGAATCAAACCTTAAGAACTTACCAAGCTTTAAATTTGCTTCACTTTAGAATACTCGTGCAAATTTCAAAATTGCTTCTCTTTAGAACACTCGTGTTGATAACGTGTTGTGGAAAGTATGTTAATTAAAATTTGAACAAGAAGCAAGTATGAACAAAGGAGAGAAAGAGAGAAAGAGAAAAATGAAGAAACGATTAGAAGAGATATATGAATATTCTCTTCATTCTCATTCTTCAATTTATAGACGAAATAATTACTATTCATCCTGTAGTACACTATTCATCTTGTAGTACACTGTTAATTCTGTAGTACACTGTTCATCCTGTAGTACACTATTCATCCTGCAGTACACTATTCATTCTGTAGTACACTATTCATTCTGCAGTACACTATTCATCCTGCAGTACACTATTCATTCTTGCAGTACATTTTAGACAGTTTGCACAACTTGCATTTGTGCACAACTTGCATTTACAGTACACTATTTATTCTGTAGTACACTATTCATCTTGCAGTACACTATTCATTCTTGCAGTACATTTTAGACAGTTTGCACAACTTGCATTTGTCCACTTTCATAACAGATATGGTTTTTTCTGCAAACACTGTGGGGATATATATAGAAGTTTGAACACAAATACCACTCGACCACTAGGGGAACAAAGATTTTCCTTAATTGATTAGTACATGCATCTCATCACTTAATTTCCATTCACATAATTATAATAACATTTTTTTTTTCTTTTGGGTTACATAATATATCATAAGATATGAGGGGCATGTTTGTTATATCAGATTGGATTAGATAGAATAAGAAGAAAAATTATATGTAATTTATAATTTACATATTTTTTTTTGAAAGGCAGAAGTGATTTTATTAGGATTTCAGCAGAGCAAACGGGATATGGAACAATGTCACAGAGAAGCAAAATCCAAACGAAGCCAGACAGACAGACAGAACTCGCCCTTCAAGTAGCAAAACCATAAAGACAAGTTAGAACAAGAAGGCAAAACAAAAAGAAAAACAATCCAGATATCCTATCCACATATCAAATTCCGTATAATCTTCTAACTTATCTTATTCAATTCAATCCGGTGTAACACATATGTCCTAGATACATATTCAAAGACCTAGGCTTATATGGTCAACTTGGCAGTCGACTTGACAAGACCTTCTCTTTAATTGATTTCTTCGGAAGCATTAATTTGTTTGTTGATTCGATTCTAGGTCATGAATAGCAAAGTGCCCCCCCCCCCCCCCCCCCCCCCCCCCTGGCGGCAGGGAGCCACCTATATATGATGTTGCTTCGACGGGGGTTAAACTGAATCCTTATTGGAAATGTTATTTGCAATTGTATCCATGCATTATATGGCAAAACAAGTCCCTGAATCCGTCAAAAGATAGCTAAGCTCGATCACGGATCAACTTAACAATCTATTGATAAGATTTGAGTAGTAGAATCAGAAGCATGAGAGTGCCTAAAACCAACACAGAGTAGCCGAAGGGAGGGACAAGTATCAAGAGAAGGAAGCCGCGGACGAAAGCTCCTAGGAAGAGATCGAAATGGTTTAATACCGTGACGTAGCTGGTGCAATGAGTTGACGAAAAGATTTGCTTTACAAAGATGCCCTATGATGTCCCATTTTTTAGGACTTTCCTAGGCAGTTATGAGCTTAGTGTCACAGCATATCAAAACAATTAACTAATCACAATTTAGAATTTGGTAGGATCCTTTTAAAGACAATTAAAACAAGATGAAGAAATTCTCTATGCAGCAGACGAAGAAATTCTCTCTTCTCAAGGTGAGGAGAGGAAGAATCTCATTCTATTTATACTGATTGTTTTACATGATGAATAATACAATGAAGGAAAGTTAATCATATTAATTATTTACAAGGCAACAGAAATTTTGCAACAGCTATCATAAGTTTTGCAACGGCTATCAGAATATTACGTTGTGATTGGCATTCGGATTTGATCACGTTGTGATTTGGCATCATCAAAATTTGAGCTGCTATACTAACCTTATGGCTAGTTTGATGCCACTAGATTGGATTAGATAGGGTGGTAAAATTATATATATATATATATGTGATAAGAGAAATTATTAGGTAGGCTGTGACTACTACATCATTTGTAGGTCGTATCAAAAAATTTGTAACAACTCAGAAATTATGATATAATTATTAAAATCCTATTACAATTATAGTTTAAATTTAATGATTTACTCTTTAAATTCTTTTTTCTTATAATATGAGGCTAAACTTTTGTCAAATTAGTTCTTAATTTTAATAAATGTTTTGAGTTGGTACAAATTCTTCAATAGAGCTTATAGATGATGTGATAGTTCCAACTTACCTCATAATTTCTCAATTACTTGCGCAACTGTTTGTTTGTGTTTTTTTTGGCTTGTTTTCGTTTTCCTGGCTTCACTCGTTTTCCTTGAGTTTTTTTTACTATTAGTTTTAAAACGGCGACAACAATTGGAATTTGGAAAACTAAAAAGGACGGACACCGCCAAATGTGGCTTTACCCGGTCTAATATTTGGGCCAACCCAATGCCTAATTTTTTGGTCCAATAATTCTGGACTTTCGTTTAGCTGTTTTCATTTTTCTTCTTTAATTTTCAAAAGGTCCATTAAATAATTAATAAATTATAATCTTTAATACAAAAATAAAAAAATTAAATTAGTAACTAGTAACGACTAAGGAGTATTGATAGGTGTAAGTTATATCTATATTATGGACTATATTAGAGAGCTTTTGATCCATTTTATTTATATTTTATAGTCCATATTACATTATTTATTCTCACTTTAGTTTAATTGATGTTTTAAAGGAGCCATGATTTAATTCAAGAAAGCTAAAGGACTTAGAGCTAAAATGCAAGGTTTGAAGAAGCCATTACTTGCCGTGCATGCTAAAGTTCAAGAATTAGATATTGTGCATGGAAGGGAGCCACATAATCATGCATGAGAAAAGTCAAAGGCTAGACAAATAAAGTGTAGCAAAGCAGCCAAGATGTTGCCACATAAGTATTGATGAAGGAGTCACGTGAAGACTAATTGGGAGAAAAGCAAGTCACTTATAACCCGGCCCCAAATGTTGACCAATGTTGTAAAAACCGGAATGGTGTTTGAATCGGTTAGGGCACTGGGTCATCGGTTAGATCGAGTCAATCGGTTGAACCGGATAAAACCGGATTTAAAAAACCAGATTTTCAATTAAATATAGGAATATATATTTTGATAATTTTAGCTTAATATATATGACAAAAATAATTTCTAACAAGAAATAATACAATTTATCATTAATCTTTCATACAAATATAACAAGTTCATTCAAATAGTCAGACACAATAAATATTAAGTACTAATAGTCAAATACAATACTACAATGTTTCAATTCTCATACTCATACATAAATAAAATAACCAAGTTAGACAAGCTAAAAGTTCAATAACTCAATTATCAATCAATATCATCTTGACCACCAAATGATGAAAAATCAAGCCTTTCTTGCACCTCTATATCATCAATACCATTATCATCATCACCATGATCAATACCATCAAGTTCATCTCCATCATCATCTACCAAATTAACAAACATGAAAATATCACTAAATGAATTTAACTAAAGATTTAACCCCAAAAAAAAGAAAGTTAAAAGTGATTATTTATTAGATTTACTATTCTTCACAATGATTAGAACCTTGCTGCCCTTGCGGTTGTTGTTCATGCAACTCTTGATTACTAAGCATTTCTTCTAACTCATCATAGTCAAGCTGTCTTTGTTCTTCCGGCTCAATAATCCAAAATTCAACTTGATCAATGCATTCATAATCAATTGGATCAAATTGTCCTTTTTTATTGTAGATCCTACAAAATAAGTTATTACAAATTAGTCTCACAAAAAAAAAATTAAGAACTTTCAAGTTTCAAATTCAAGTTTCAACGTCACATACCTATTCTTTAAACGAAGATTATAATGAACATAAACAAGATCACTTAGCCTTTGATGCTCTAATCTATTTCCCTTCTTTGTATGAATCCTCTCAAAAACACTCCAATTCCTTTCACATCTGGAAGATGATGCCGTTTGACTAAGAAGGCGAATGGCTAGTTTTTGCAAATTAGGAGCATCATGGCCAAACAACTTCCACCATTCATCTAAATTTTAAACAAAATATAAGATAAATTAATTACATGATTAGAACTAAATAAGAAAATATAAATGATAATCATCAAAATGAGTTACCTGGTTGAGTAGATTTGCAACTCTTGATGGCAAGATCTCGTCCAAAGCTTCTTAGGCGATCTCGAAACAGCCTAGTCTCATCCAATGTCTTGGTCTTGCTGCCATTGACTTTTGCAATGACAACTAAAAGCCCACTCATCACCTCAGGCTTTTTACAAAAGCCTTCTTGATCATATTGGAAAGCCGGATTTAACCAATATGCAGCCACATGGATATCTTTGCGCAACTGTGTATCCCACCTCGTTTTAATAATATCAATGTACGACTTGTACAATCTTTTCTTATTTTGAAAAGTGTTCTTGATGCCCTTACGCGCCTTATACATGCCTTCATAAACATAACCCAAAGCAGGCCTCTCATCAGAATCAACAAGTCTCAATAGGCGTAGAAGTGGACCTACAATCTTGATAATCACCAAACAATCATTCCAAAACTTACTGTTGAGAATGATTTGTTTGGTGTCCTTGCCCTTTTGAGTTTTGGATCCAAGCCAATTTCCAAAATCTTTACTAGTAACCATCGCTTCTAAATCAGACTTGTGATCATAAATGCTCTTCAACGCAATAAAAGTGGTAGCAAATCGAGTCTCACCAGGGCGTAAGATCTCTGTCCAGCCACTTCTTTTCCTTAGCCATGCCAAAGTCCACTTATGATTGTAAACAAAAACGGTAACAGTGGAAGCAAGAATTGCCAAACTCTTCACATGAGGCATCTTGGCAATATCCTTTAACATCAGATTCAAGCAATGTGCAGCACATGGCGACCAACTGATATTAGAATACCTCTCACCAAGTAATCTCCCGGCAGCCTTGTAATTGCTTCCATTGTCCGTCACCATATGAACCACATTTTTGGGACCAACCAATTCAACAATCTCAGCAAACAGATTACAAAGAGTCTCAGCATTTGTCACAATATCTGAAGCATCAATAGACTTTATAAAAGAAATTCCCTTCGGACAATACACAAGAAAATTTATCAATGGCCTTTGTCTAACATCCTTCCATCCATCACCCATGATAGTGCACCCTGTTTCTGCTCAAGTACTTCTGTAAGAATCAACAAGTAGCTGAACTTCTTGTTTTGCATCTTTCAAAAGATTAACTCTTAAAGCCGAGTAGGAAGGACCTTTGTAACCCAAACCAATTGATGCTATGGCATCAATCATTGCTTGATAATAGACAGAGTTGGCAACATTCATAGGGATGCAATTATCATAAAAAGAGTGAGCTACTGCCATGTCCACTTGATGCCACCTCTCCTTGGTTTGAATTGATGCCTTAATAGTTGGTTGAGCTCCTAGACCAATGCCTTTAGGGAAAAAAGATTGTATCCCTCCGACACTTTTCCTCTTCTTCGACTCCCATCCCTTACTAGTAGTTTTACTGCAGTTGGCACTTATTTTGGAGGTAGGAGTGTTGGCACCATCTAATAAATCAACACCAAATGCCTCCTCATAATTCACTTGCTTCTCCATTTTCTGTTGAGAATGTTCATTCAAAATTTCAACCATTTTTTGTCGAATGTCGCTGGGAATTTTCTTACATGGACCTACATCACCCCTCTTTCCAGCGAGATGCATCTTTATTCTGTTAATACCCCCACCTTTCATTATCTTCTCACAAAAGCAGCATATAAGCATTTTTTTTCCCATCTAAAGATTTCGCTTCAGTGACATAAGCCCATGTCGGATCAGATTTTTGGCGAATTGATGGTCCAGACCATTCTTGATCTGTTGAATTTTCAGTTCCTGAAGGTGTGGAAGAATTTGGAGTGGCAGACATGATATTTTCCTGGACTATATCTACAAAAATAAAAAAAGAAAAATTAAAAGGGTTTTGAAAAATAAGAAACTAAAATTCAATCATACATTGATGACTATTTTGATATTTTCCCAAGTTAAACTTGCCAACCTCAACAGCGTATAGATTCTAAAAGCATGGCAGAATAATAATGAAAACTAACAAAAATAAAAATTGAACTTAATTTTTATTTCCTGGAAGATGCTAGAATCACCAGTTTTGATTTTGAATTTAATATACTCTAATAATTAATTTCCTAGAGATCATCACCATACTTGTTTTCCTGTCTATGGGTCAAGCAGCCATAACTAGAAAAGAAAAACTAGTAAAAGAAATAAGAATAAAAAGGTAAATGGTTAAGGAAACAAAAGATCAAAATGATTCTTGTTAAGGAAGAATAATACCAGGGAAGGCAAGCTGAAGTTCAAGCAGTTAGACGTCCGTGTGTCCAAACTCCAAAGAAGAATAAGAGATTTAGCTTCAGTTGCACTTAGCTGCAATGAAACTCAAGGTCAGCAGTAAACACAACAACTACTAATCATAATGGAATTCACATAAAGTTCCAAGAAAGCAGGAAATTGAAAATTCAGTTGGATAGTGAAAAGAAAAGTATCTTTTGCCTGTGGTGTTCTTAAGACAGAACTACTAATCTTGAAATTTAGTAAGGGCCAGCAGAGTTTTATTTTTCCAGTAAAGGTCATCAAAAGGCAATACTTTCTTTTTGGTTCTATTTCATGTATGATTTCTAACAAGATAGTCAGCGCAGCAATATAGTCACAGCAGCAGTATATGCACGCAAAACCCAATCTATCATTTGACTTGTTGGAATTGAAACTTGAGAAGAGAATATGGGATTAAAAAATTAGCAGAGGAAAAATAACACAACCGAAACACTTTTACAAGGTTAACTCTCAAAATTAAAACAATAATATTTTCCTAAGAAATAGATAAATGTAAGAGTAAGAGACTATTACATTTACATTAACCTTATCAATCAATATATTAAAAATTAAAAGGATTATTTTTAATGGTACTTATTATATATGTACGTATACCTAATGTCTACTACTCAGTTTTTAGGGTGGTACAAAAGTAAGAAATTGTGCTAAATGCACTTTCCGATGTAAGATTAATTTTCTGCCTTCTAATATATTTTAATACAATGGCCAAGGCTAACCTTAACACTCCAGCTAGTAATTGGAGTTTGTGCCTTTGTGGAAAGCTGGAAATAGCAGTTTCTGCCACCAAGCTTTGGTTTAATTTCTCCCAATAATTTCTAGTTTTTGTGGTATTTAATTTAATTCCAAAATTGTCGAACAAGTCACATTAAATGATTCAAAATTCAAATAAAGGAAAGTGAACAAGGTTGGAGGGTTTATACGGGTACACGTTATAATATCAGATTCAGAGCAGTCTTTATTAGTTACCTTTGGCATGTTTTTGAACAACAAAAAAGAAAATTTGTATCAGCAGAGAGAGAGAGAGAGACCTTTTGATTAGAATTCTGAGACTGCATAGTGATATATATCAGGACTTTTTTTCAAGAATAATTTTATTATCAGGTTTTGAATATTTGAAATCCCTTCACACCCCAGAGGAGTACAAGGGTTGATTATTCAGATAGCAAAAAATTCCAATCCTTCCAGAGCCAAAGCATGGGATCAGTAGATAGGCTAGGTGGCTCAACATGACCTACCTTAAACAAAAATAACTATATACTATACTTTATTTATAAATTTGGGAAGAAATTTGGTGTTGTTTGTAAGCAAGGACTTTCATTCTCAAGTGGGCTACCTAATTGCACTATGATAGAGACTTTGGCTCGCAGTTAGGAAAAGCCTCTAGAAACACAACTAAAGCAGAGGAAAAATAACACCCTAAACAATATGAGCACCGAGCTGCAATGGTGATCTAACCATTTACATATAAAAAAGAGTGAAATGCATATAAAAAAAGAGTGAAAGACCTTACAGAGTAAAAACAGGGTAATCTGCTTTTCAAAACCTTCCTCTTGTGAATCTGCTTCTTCAACCAATGTTATACTGCTAATTGCTAAACAGGGGCATCACCATCCTTTACGGCTTTACCATTTGAACTCTAACTTCCAGGGGTTCAATATTTCAATTTTCAATGAATTCTGCAGTTATAAACTAAATAAGAGATCCAACAAAATAATGCCCCTTGTAATCTCTTGTAATGCATTTTTGAGAGAAGTAGAAACCACCAGTTGCCACTTACCAGTTACCATATGGAAGAGATGAAGAAGGAAGAACTGAGATAGGCGGTTGCCAGCTAGGGGACCAGGGAGTTGAAGCTTTCAGGCTTGAGCCTCGAAGGTTGAAGCAATGACGGGCGGCTGAAAGAGTGAGAGGTGAGAGGCTGAGAGTCCGAGACTTGAGTCACTTGACATGAGAGCCTAAGACAGAAACTCTGAGAAGCCAGAGCCGACTGCCAAGAGGTGACTCGAGGAAGAGAGAGCAGCAAGACACGAGAGAGAGAGAGCAGAATAGTCTATAGAATAGACAAAATTGCGAAAAGTTAGGGTTTCAAACATTTTTATTTTTCATTCTTTTAATTTTTTAAACAAAATTGTATTAAATCCGAGTTTTCTGGGTTAATCGGTTTAATCGGGTCCGGGTTTTGACCGATTTTTGACCGGTTTTATAATAAACGGGTTAATGGTGTTCTCCGGACCGACCAGGGGTCCGGGTCCCGGTTGAACCGATCGGACCGGCCGGGCAGGTCTGGTTTTAACAACATTGATGTTGACAATTAGGTGACGGTGTGTAGCCGTAAAAAGTGCCAATGACATTTTAAGGGAAGCGTAAGAACTGAAGCAAATTGGAAGTTACGCTTCGGATTAGAAATGACCCTATAAAATATATGAAGTGGCGCCGGTTTTTATCTATTTGCCAAGCTTTTACACTTTACATATTGGACCAAGTAATTGGACTTTGGACTCATGTGTTTTATTTTAATTAAAAGTCCAAAGTCATGTAATATCCTAGTTAGCTAGTATAGATACCTAATTTTAGTTATAGGTTAAGAACTTTTGGAAAGGGAAGATCTTGGAGAGCAAGAGCTCAAGGGAGCAAACTTTGTTAACTTGGGAGATTTTCTTATCTTTATTTCTTCTTTAATCCAATTGTTTATTTTCTTTAATATGAGTAACTAAATTCCTTGTTGTGGATTTAGGTAGATCTTCTAGGGATTTTAATTTAATTATTGTATGAATTGAATATCTTGGGTTAAATCTATTTTCTTTGTACTTAATGCGTTTTATGTCTGGCTAACATAGAATAGGTCCTTGAAATTGTATGAAGGACCGAGAGGCAAAGTATAATTCGTGCCCTAGAAAAATAGACGTAATCTAATTGGATACGAGAGTAATTCAGTTTATTGTGATAACCAAAATTGAATTAGGGTTTGGAAAAACTGATTTGATTATAATCTAAGGTTCTTAATGTTATTAGCCAATTAGTTTATGCACCAAGAGGTGGTAATCACTTAGTTAAGAAAGTTTAGGATGATCTGAAAGGGCTCCTAAGTAGATTAGTGATTGTTATTTTAATCCTGATAATTAAATTCATACATAATTAGATTAAATATCTAGAAGAGAAGCATAAACCCTCACATCTTTAATATTGATTTCCTCTTATTTATTTGCTTGCTTAAATTGATCCTTACTTTAATTAATTTTTATTTTTCCTTGATTAGTTAGTTTTACTATTTCTTTTAATTGAATTTCCTCTTTTTATTGATTAAACTTTACTAGAATTAGGTTATTAGCTTTCTCAAGTCCTCATGGGATCGATACCTTAGAATACTCCAAGCTTTATTACTTGATTCTGTTCTCTTGCAGAAAATTCTGATCAAGTATAAAGAAATAGGATTATTTATAGCATTAAAGAAATTAAAAATGATCTTTGACCAACTAAAAAGGAAAATGTAAACATTAAACTTGAAAATCAGAAAAGGAAAATACTAAGGCTTTGTTTGGTATAAAAAAACAGACCTATTTTCTGTTTTCATTTGCATAGAAAATGAAAAATGTATGAAAACTTGTTTGGTTTATGTTGAGTTATCGAGAAACAAGACCTCGAATAGGAGCCTTAGTCAGCCAAAGGCGACCTGAAAACCTGGAAAATAGTAAGAGGGCAACTGGCAGTTGGCCGGTTGATCCCACTATGATGCTTAAGTCAGTGACGGCTTTAGTGGGTTTAGAGGAATGGAATAGTGGAGAGACTTTAGTACCTGGTTACATGGTAATGTGTATATAAAGTGCTTACGTATGGGCTTTGTATGAGCTTAGAGTTAGGCCGTCTCTTTTGGTGGGATCAGTGGTCTGCTCTGCCGGATCCTGGTGTTAGGCCGAGTGACTATGAGGCCTAGTTTGGCACTGTTGGGCTCTTACTCAACAAGTGCCCCCCAGCCGCAAAGACGAGTATAAAGTGGTTGGTTGTGCGGCTAAGGTGTGCCTCTTGCTTTGTTATCGAGTGGTAGAGCGTATGTTGTATTTTTGGCTTAGGAGTCGGCGGATGAGGTTGTATCGTCTAATGTTGTAAAGACTCGTCCAGATGTGGCTTTTATAACAGGCATATGGGTGGGATGCGGCTGGGGCCCTATTTTACTGGGTACGTGATGTCACTGCATTTTGATTTTTTAAAGCGTGCTTGGGGAGGGAAACTGAAGGGTTTTGCTTTCTTGGGAGAGGATTTTGGTCTACCACGTGTCTTTTCAGGGGGGTTGTGTCGAATATATAACGACTTTTCTCTCTTTTTGTCTTTTCATTTCTGAATTTATCAAATTTTCTTAATTCTTTTGTGTTTCCTTGTTCTCTTTCAAGCCTTCTGGTTTTTCTCAGTTTCCTTTGTGTTCTTTATTGCGCTTTCATTGCTATAGTTTGGATTAGGGTTCTGTTCACCATTTCGAAATATTTGGCTTCAGTTTGTGGTTCGTCGTTGCGCAGGTTGTTGGCTGTTTTCAGGCCATGGGTTCCTATCTCTGCGAGTTTCGGTTGCTTGCTGTGTTTAGTAAGTTTGCATTCTTTTACTATTTGTTTTGTTAAAACATGAGTAGTGATGACGAGAGCAGTGCATTGGGTATGAGCGGTGTCCAGTTGGGAGGTAGAGACACAGTTTTTAGTAGAAGCCATTTAGATTCTGGGCACAGCGTTGCAGGTAAAGTGGTGGTTATGAGGCTTATTATTCGAGGATGGTAGGCCTACAGCTTATGTTTCTGATCCTTTGGGCTTCATCCTAAGTTTTAGAAAGAATAAGAGGGTAACCTCTATAAAGGGTGGATAAAAGAAGAATGAGTCAACGGATGGCTCTGTGAATGAGGGAGCTGCTGCTTACGAGTCCTTGTATACCTTTGGCAACAATGGTATCGAGACCTTAGCTAGGTTACAGAATATTAGTTCTTTCTATGGCTTGGGGGACTATACGCTCGAAATGTGCCCGACTAGTCTTAGGCTAGGGTGGGTAGGAGATGACGGAAACTCTGCCGTTTTCTATGAAGATATGTTTCACGTTGGCTTTTGACTTCCGATTGCTACGTTATATGCCAAGGTGTTGCGATACCATCAGGTTGCAACTAGTCAGTTGATACTCAACTCCTAGCGTATAGTCAGCTCTTATCACGTTTTATGTGCCTACAAAGACTTAGAGCCATAATTGAATGTGCTGCGGGAGCTGTTTAGTGTCAAGCGGGCGGGGACCTTTCTTATGTTACATGCTAGACCTAGAGGATCTACGTCTCCTTTAGGTGTTCCAGATGCCAACCAAGATTGGAAAAAAAGTATTTGGTTGATAAGAAGCCGATTGATTTACAGTGGGGCTGTTCTGTCAACTGGGTTACCTATTCGACGAACTCAGTAAAAGCACTAGCTCAATACCTCATGGCCTTTTCAAGTTCAATACCTCATGGCCTTTTCAAGTGCCGAATTGGCCCAATATGATTATCTTACTGCATAAGGGTGGTCTATCAAATGCTCTGACTATGCTCATTGTAACCGTCTATACTTTGCTAGGTTGAGCAAATAGGGGAATCATTCCAAGTACAGAGAGTGTTGAATCCCTTTAGATGCGGGTTCAAAGACATTGAAGAAGATTATGCGGGGCTTTAATTTGGAGAGGGTAGCTGCCAGGGGTGTGTTTTCTTCTTTTTCTTTTTCAGAAGCGTATGGTGGGTCCCTACAGCCAGTCTTCGAGGTTGTATAGTCAGTTCCTGTTATTACTTGGTAATTGACTGTTGTTCTATCATCCTCTTCTACGAGGATGAAGTCTAAGTCCAGGAGGAAAAAATCTAAGGCTGGAAAGTCTGTTAACCTTAGAGTCAGTGTTGCTGTGGTGGCTCATGGTAATGTGTTTAGTGATCGGTGTCAAAGGTCCTCGTCGGTGATTCTATCGGCTTCCACTCCCCTTCTTACAACTGTTTCAACTCAGCGTTCATCATTACAAGGTACGACTAGTCAGGTTGTCACAGAGGAGAAGAGAAAGTCGAGTTCCAACAGTGCACAGGTTCTTGCTACGAAGAGGTTAGCTACCGCTGCTATCTTTGGGGTAGGTCAAGCTATGGCTAACATGACTTCCAAGGGGATTGGGGGTAGTTCTAGTGCTCAGGTGTATGCTTCTGGGCAACAGTCGGCTCCTCTTACTACCTTCGTGCCAGCTTCTACTATTATTAGGGGTAGTTCTAGTGTTCGTGTACATACTTATGGGCAGCAGTCGATGCCTCTTACTACCTCTGTGCCAGCTTCTATTGCTAATCCAATGTGGACTTTTACTGTTCTCGATGCTGCAGAGTATGCTGAAGATTGTTCATTGCTTTTTTACAATAGACGAGTATGTTCCTTTAACTATGATGAGTTTTTGGAAGGCCAGCGGAGTGTTTTTACTAATCCGTTATACGCCGCTCAACAGGCTATTATCTCCAAGAGCCCCACTGACAGGGAGTACATCCAAAGGTGTTTAAGTGTTACTGAGTACTTGTCCTCTGTGGCTGCTTTCTTTAAATAGGTTTGTCTACTTTCTCGAATGTTTGATTAGTGGTGTTGTGTAGTGTATCGTAATTATATTTCTTTTAAGGAAGAGTAATGCTCTCGACGGGTATTCAACATCATGATGTCATTTCTAGGAATGCTATGAAGAGGATCAGGAAGCTGGAGGTAAGGGTTCAAGAATTGGAGGAAAGGCATATACGCATGTATGAGCAACGTCACTATGATCGTTTGAAGGAGGCACAGACGGAGGTTGCTAAGTTGATGGATGAGAAGGAAAATTTGAGGTAGGAGCTCCAGTCGGGCAAAGGTGCTACTGTGATTGCTAAAGAGGATGCTACTTGTAGGAGCAGCGTATTAATAATTTATCTAAGGACTTGGAGCAGATTCGTAAGAAATGAGATTATTGAAAGGGCATGGTCAGCTCCTATCATAAAGAGAAAAAGGTGATCGAGCAATATCTTGCCTCTGTACAAGAATAACATTCTAACCATTAGAAGGAGTACTCGATGCTTGAACAGTAGTAGTCAGATCTTGTGGAGTAGCATTCCATTCTTGAGAATGATCATTCTACGCTGAAGAAAGAACATCTGGCTTTGCAAGTACGTGCTTTGCTCATGCTATAAGGGTTTATTGGAGTGCCCTGTTTTTATTTTGTTTTCTTTTTTATAAGCTGTGTACGACAAGTTATAGGCAAAGTATGGATCTATAGAGGGTAACATGTACGCTGAACTCAATGGTCATATGGATCGGATTAGGGGTGCTATGTTGAAACAAGTTATTAGTCATTCACCATCTTACATCTGGAGCTTGGCATCACTGAGGCAAGTTTACTTGAACCTCTACTGTTTCTGTGCCTAGTGGGGATGTTGGAGGGTCAGCCTTGGAGACTTTCCTAGAGGGGGATAAGATAGCTGCTGAGAATAAAAAAGTTTTGGATTCTGCTGCTGTGCCTGTGGATAATGCTGGCATCAATGGTGTTATTGAGGGTGAGCAGGTAATCTCTATAGATGGTGTGTTGCCTCAAGCTTTGAATGAAGTTTTTTCTGGTAGCAAGGCTTTGCCGACTATTATTGCGTCACCAGTGGGCATTAACCTACCAGTGGAAAGTGCTCTTGCTCCCCCGAATTTCTATCAACTAATAATATCCCTACTCAAGAGGCATCTGACGTAGTCAATGTTGAATGATTTTATAGCAAATTTTCTATATTCTATAGGTGATATAGACCCTTTCAAACAACAAATTTGTAATTAACTTTGGGAACAAAGGTGTCCCCTATGGATGCTTATATTTCTTTTCACCATCTATTTAAATGTTTTTGTTGCTTTAACTTGTGTTGAACTCTTGTTTGCTTTCTTTTCATGTTTTTTCCTCTTAATAACTCTTTGTGGCCAATTGTGTATTTGTTCATGCTTGCCTTTGTATTGTAGACAGATGATTTGTGTCAACCATGTCTCTTTTGTGAGAATATGCTTGTCTTTATTGCTAGCTTGTCGATTGGTTCAGCTTTTTATACTGGTCACTTAATGTTTACCTGTTGTCTACCTTTAATGTAGTGGATGGGTGAGTCATCGATCATGTCCCTTCTTTGAGATCATGCTCACTCGTGTTGTGGGATCATCGACTGGTTCGGTATTTTATGTTTGTCACTTAATGCATACCTGTCGACTGCCTTTAATGTAGTAGACACATGAGTCATCGATCATGTCTCTTCCCTGAGATCATGCTCATCCGTGTTGTGGGCTCGTTGACTAGTTTGGCATTTTGTGTTTGTCACTTAATGCCTACCTATTGACGACCATTGATGTAGTAGACGGATGTGTCATTGATCATGTCTCTTCCCTGAGATCATGCTTATCCTCATTGTGGGCTCATTGACTAGTTTGGCATTTTGTGTTTGTCACTTAATGCCTACTTGTTGACTGCCTTTAATGTAATAGACGAATAAGTTGTCGATCATGTTTTTCCCTGAGATCATGCTCATCCATATTGTGGGCTCGTCGACTAGTTCGGCATTTTGTGTTTGTCACTTAATGCTTACCTGTCGACTGCCTTCAATGTAATAGACGGATAAGTTGTCGATCATGTTCTTCCTTGAGATCATGCTCATCCATATTATGGGCTTGTCGACTAGTTCGACATTTTGTGTTTGTCACTTAATGCCTACATGTCGATTACCTTCCATATAGTGGACGGATGAGTCATTGATCATGCCTCTACTTTAAGATCATGCTCACCCGTGTTGTCGCTTTATTTGTTGTCTTACTGCATGTTTATTGTGATTATTTTGTACTCTTTAAATTGGTGGTGTGTGCTGTATTTTGCTGTATTGATTGGATACGTGTAGCTTGTGAATTTGAGAATTGAAATTACACATGTAGAAATGGCATCGCGGATATCTTTGTATTACTTCTCATTGAAATGTCAATTGTTTGTTATTCTATACATAAACAAGGTGGACAATTATGTTGTCTTAGTGTGCTGTACTTCATAAATACAAGGAAAAAATTGACATAAATGAGACATCATATCATATACTAATGGCTTAGAAATAGAATTTCTTTAAATGAACAACATTCTAAGTCCGGGGTATGGGCTTCCCTATAGGGTCGTGCAGTTTGTAAGCTCCTTTGCTGAGTACTTCAACTACTTAATAAAGTCTTTCCCAATTTAGTGACAACGTTTTCCTTTCTCCAACAGGCCAACTGGTCTCACAGCTGCATAATACAAAGTCACTTACTTGGAATTGGCGAGTTTATACTCTTATGTTGAAGTATCTGGCAACTTGTTAAGATATGGTTACTGCTTAAATTTGTGAGTCGAGTCTAACTTCTTCTAACAGATCTAGATTCAAGCGAAGCTGTTCATCATTTGCCGACTCATCCAAATTGGACACTCTGAAGGTTGAGAACCCTATTTTAACAGGAATGACTACTTCGGATCCATACATCAGATTGAAAGGAGTTTCCATGTGGTAGTGCTTGTAGTAGTCCTTATAGCCCACAGTATTTTCGGGAGCTGCTTAACCTATGCTCCTTTGGCATCATTTAACTTCTTCTCTAAGGATTTCATTATCTTTCCATTCATGGCCTTAACTTGTCTATTTGCCTGTGGATAAGCGACTGAGGCTGCCTTGAGGTTGACATGGAAATTGTTACATAGTTTTTTAACCTGCTTTCCTTGGAGTGGAGTTCCGTTGTCCATGATTATCGTGTGTGGGATTCCAAACCTATAGAAGATGTTCTGCTAGATGAATTTTTCTATTATCTTCTGGGTTATAGATGTCACTACTTCAACTTCCGCCCATTTGGTGAAGTAGTTGTAGGCTACTATTAAAAACTTCTTTCCTGTTGTGGCTACTGAAAATGGCCCAATGATATCTATTCCCCCATTGAGCAAAAGGCCACGCTGATCTTACTGGGTTTAACTCTTCTGCTGGCTGACTGGGGATTTTAGTGAATTTCTGGCATTTATCGCACCTTTTGACCAAGTTTGTAGTGTCTTTTCTCAATACAGGCCAGTAGAACCCTTGTCATAGAGCCTTCTGTGCCAATGTTTTACTGCTTTGATTGTTGCCACATACTCCATCGTGGATCTCTTTTTAACACATACTCTACATTTCTTGGGCCAACATATATAAGCAGGGACGTTGAAGGATTTTTTTTAGAGGATGCCATCTATCAAAGTGTATATTGCTGCTTTTTCTGTATGGTTATTGCTTTTGTCCTAGATGGTGGGATTTCTCCTTGTAAGAACTTAGTGATTGGCACCATCCAACAGTCATCTTCTTTATGCACCTCATGGACACCTGATGGGACTTGGTTGGTTGGGTGCTCTACGTATTCAAGAGTTGTCTTTCCCCTTATGCTTGAGCTGGCTGATGCTATTTCTGAGAGTGCGATAACCTGGTGTTCTCTTCTCTTGGGACCTGATGGAGGGATATTTTCTCAAATTTCAACATAATTCTTGGACAAGTTTACGATAGCAGGCCAGATTGGGTTCTCTGACTTCGTATTCTCTTAAGACTTGCTTTGTTACCAATTAGGAGTCAGTATTCATCATCACATTTTTAACTACCATTTGGGCGGCCAACTTTAGTCCCGTAATCAAGGCTTCATACTCGATAACGTTGTTGGAGAGTGGGAAGCCAAAAGTTAAGCCACATTGGTATTTTTCTCCTTCTAGGCTTGTCAACAATAGACTAGCGCCAACTCCTTCTTTCGTGGTCAAACCATCTACAAATAACGTCCTAGATTTGTCTGATATGGGTTTGGTATGGGGAATCTCCTATTGGCCATTTGTGTGGGTATTAGTTTGCTTTTTCAAGGGAAGTTTAGGGAGTTCAGCTAGTTCTTTAAAAGTACATTCAGCCATGAAGTCGGCGAGGGCCTGAGCTTTTATGGCTTTTATGTTTCTGACTCAATATGGAATTCACTTAATTCGACACTCCATTTTATGAGTCGGCCAATATATGTACTCTACTCAAAATCTCTTTGATCCACTGATCGGTCAACACTGTTATTCTGTGAAACTGGAAATATTGTCTGAGTTTTCTTACTGTTGTCACAAGAGCGTAAGCTAGTTTTTGGGTATGAGCGTAATTGGACTCACCATTTTGGAAGGCTCTGCTTAAGTAGCATATGGGGCAGTCTTCATTGTTCCTCCTTTTTACTAGGACAGCGGCTATCGTCTTGTCAGATATGGCAAGGTATAAGAATAACTAGTCGTCTGTTTCTGGTTGGCTCAGGAGAGGTAGAGAGCAGAGGTATTCTTTCAGCTGTTCGAATGCCTGCTGGCACTCATTCATCCATTCGAATGGTGTTCTGGGGCTTCTGGCGACTTTTGCTCTAATCACTTTGAAGAATGTGAGGCATTTTTCAGTAGATTTTGAGATAAATCTGTTGAGAGCTACCACTATATCAATTAGTACTTGGACTTTTTTTATTGTTTTTGGGGGAGGCATGTCAATGATGGCCTTTATCTTTCCTGAGTTAGCATCAATTCCCCTTTAAGATATCATGAACCCCAAAAATTTACCAGTTTCCATACCGAAAGTACATTTTGTTGGATTCAGTTTCATTTCGTACTTTCTTATGGTGCTAAATTCTTGGTCCAAGTTATCCAGGTATTGTTCGAAGTTGATGCTCTTAATCAATATGTCATCTACGCACACTTCGATAGATCTGCCAATCTGCTTTTTAAAAATCCTATTAATCAATCATTGATACGTCACTCTAGCATTCTTCAATCAAATGGCAATCATGTCATAAAAGTATAAGATGTCTTTTGTAATGAAAGCAATTTTTTCCCGGTCTTCTTTAACTATTAGGATCTAATGATATTCGAAAAAAGCATCCATGAAACTGAGATATCTATTTTCGGAGGATGAATCAACCAGTCTATCAATTAAAAGGAGCAAAAAGCTGTCTTTCGGGTAGGCCTTGTTCAGGTGAGTGAAGTCTATACACATTCTCCATTTGTTGTTTGATTTTTTCACCAATACCACATTGGCAATCACTCTGGGTATTGTACCTCCTTGATGAACCCGGCCTTCAGTAGTTTGTCGACTTCTTCCCTTATGGCCGTTATTCTTTCTAATGCGAACTTTTTCTTCTTTTGTTTAACTAGTTTGACTTTGTTACTGACATTGAGTTTGTGTGACATTATAGCCGGGTGGATTCTCAGCATGTTCGCTGGTGTCCATGCGAACATGTCAGCATTCTGTTGTTGAAATCACATCATGATCTCTTGCTCTTGTTCAGTTAATCTGGATCCGAGATTGGAGGGTTCTCCCTTGTAGAGGCACACGTCTAGGGTCTCTTCAACTAGTTGGGCTTTACTTACCGTCTCTCCATCCTTAGTATCTAGAATGTCGAGTGATGACCAAGCTTCTTCGTTGCTGCCCTTGGTATCACTTGACGAACCTGTCTCTCGAGTTATCATGTTGATCTCCATTGGCTGGTACCAATCTTGCCCTTCAGTGTTTGTTATGGTTTTTACTTGTCATGGATTTTGTTGATTGCATGTTATGAATTGTGTTACCATTGAGTTGATTTATGTTCTGCTGTTCTTCTTGTCATGGTCAGGGACAATAGGTGACAATGGCGGGCATAGAGTTGATTTGTTTACATGTAGCTAATTCCTCCGGAAGTTAGGAGCTTAACTTTCAGGTAATACATTGCCGACCATCAGGAGTTCTTTCATCATGGGTCGTCCTATAATAGCATTTTATGCTGATGGCTGGTCTAACATGACAAAGGTGTTCATGACATTCAGCACATGTTTGCCATCACCTATGCAGATTAGCAGTCTTATCATCCCTTTCATTGTTATTTGATTGTTTCCGAATCCATAAATTTGCCTAGTTGGAAAAAGTTGATCATTTGTGAGCCCCATGTTCTTGTAGGTTTTGTACATGATTACGTCGACTGCACTACCGTTGTCAACTAGTATTTTGTTCACCTCAAAGTTTCCCACTATAGCTTTTACCATAATGGGGTCATTTCCGGGATCTTGAAACAGTTCTGTCTCGTTTCTTGAAAAAGTGTTGGACCAGTCATCGTCTTTTTTTTTTCTAGAAGGTGGGGCCTGGAGGCCTACGTGACAGACGCTACGTAGGTAGGCTTTTCTTTTAGGTTGGAATGCTGCCCAGTCTTCTAAGACTCCTACAATGGTATTGATTACATCATGCACTGCTGGTCTGACATGCTCTCTTCTTTCTTAACGTTTAGGAGACTAGTTGATGTGTTGAATTTGCTGGGTTATTTCTCCTTAAATGAAATTTTGAAGATATCCTCATCGAATCATATTTTCGATTTCATACCTTAGATCCAAGCATTCTTCTATGGTGTGGCCTTCATCGTCATGGAACTTACAGTATTTATCAGAATTCTTTCCACCTTTTTTGGGGTTCCTTAATCTTTGATGCCATTTAATCTTGCTCGCCATCTCTCCATTGGAAATGTTATGGAGGATTCTGTGCAGGAAGTGTTGAGTTGTGTGTACTTGATTGCTGGGCATTGAGGTAGCTTTTCTCTTCTTTTGTGTTATTGACAAGGGGCATTAGACCTTAGACTTTTCCTTTCTTTCTGTCGATCATCTAGGTCTCCTCATCAAAAGCCCCTGTCACTTCTTTGTTGTCGTCGATCTCTTTGACGGTTGCTATCTCGTCGAGTGTCCTTCCAAGCTAGGTCTTGGTTCTTTTGATAGAGTTTATCGGTTTGGATTTGGTTTTCTTCAACATCGGCATATCTCTGTGCCTTGTTGAACAAATGATGTATGTGCCGAGGTTTGTCCTTTGAAAATGCATATTTGAGGTGATCCTTATGCACTCCTGCTTCGAATGCTGTTGTGGCAAAGTCGACTACCAATTCTTCAATTTCTATGGTGGTTTTTTGGAACCTTTCCATATATGATTTGAGCAGCTTCTCACGAGCTTGTCAAATCACCATAAGGGCTGCTGCCATCTTTTTCTTCTTTCTCATAGTTGAGAAGTTGCTCAAGAAAGATATGCTCAACTGCGTGAAATATGCAATCAATCTTGCCTTTTGCCTATAATACCAATCTTTTACTGCCTTTTCCAAAGTGCATATAAACACTTTGCACTTAAATGCATCGCTAGCTTTTTTGAGGTCTATGAGGTTGTTGTATGCGATGATGTGATCCTTTTGATCACTCGTCCCATCATATTTGAGTTTCAAAATCTTAAAGTTGTTTGGGACTTCTTCCTGTTGTACATCCAGTGAGAATGGGCTGTCGTCTGCATTCAACCATTCTAGGTGATCTTTTTTGCTTTTCTGTAGATTTATTTCTAAGCCTTCGGCACACTTGTTTTCGAGCTCTGCTTTTAAACCATCGAACTTCTCTTCTAGCTGTCTTTCGTGTAGAGGGAGTTGTCTTTAGACCTTATCGGTTGTTCTCTTCTTTCGTCCCTTCTCATTTCTTACCCAAGATTGTCACACTGTGTGTTGGCTCTTCCGGAGCCGGTGGGATAGGGCTAGTAGCACGTATTTTTTGTCTTTTTGGAAGTCTATCCTCTTGTGGAGAACGGCATGTCGCTGTGGGCCCACATCTCCGTGTCTTTCTCTCCTCAAAATGTCCTGCTCTAGTTTCTAGGTTTGCGACTGTCTTTGCTTAAAGTTTGCCACCACGGATCTTAACTCTGCTAGCTCTTTCTCTATCCGATCATTTTTCGTTGCAAGTGAGTTACATATAGCATAAAGTCATCATCTTGGGTGGTTTGGCAGTTTCTATGAGCTTCTGGGTTCATTCTTTGGAGGAAGGTAGCTGGAAGGAGGAGGGGTTATGTCGTTGTTTTTGGGCAAAAAAGAAGAGAAAAAAAGGTGGTGTCTTGCCGATGGATCTGACCCATAAATGTTGTTGTTTATTGGCTAAGGGGAGGACTCCTCAGCAAGGAGGTTTATTCTAGGGGAGTTCCATGTATCTTGGTTCGTATCTCTCCTAGAAGGTAAACCACTGATTTCTTCAAGCGTGGACATGGCTCATTTTTTGGTCCCATAGATGGTGCCAATGTTGAGGTATCGAGAAGCAAGACCTCGAACGAGAGCCTTAGTCAGCCGATGATGACCTAAAAACTTGGAAAACAGTAAAATGGGCGACCAGCAGTTGGCGGGCTGATCCTACTCCAATGCTTAAGTTAGTGAGGGTTTTAATGGGTTTAGAGGAATGGAATAGTGGAAAGAGTTCTGGTACCTGGTTGTATGGTATTGTGTCTATAAAATGCTTACGTATGGGTTTTGCATTAGCTTGGAGTTAGGCCGTCTCCTTTGGTGGGATCGTGGTGGTTCTGCCGAGTCCTGGTGTTGGGCTGAGTGGCTGTGAGGACTAGATTGGCACTGTTGGGCTCTTACTCAATAGTTTGTAAGTTGGAAAAAAAATTTTGCAGAACGAAAATGAAAATGACTTGAGAACAGAAAACAATAAAAATATGTTTTCAGCCTTTTGTTAAAACATTTTGAACATTTGGGGAAAATATGAGAACACGCATCTTAAAACCATTTTAAAAACCTTTCAGGATGCCTTGGTTTGAATCTCGTCAATGCCTTGGATGGGATTCGGATATGTTATTTCAATGTGTTCCACCAGAAATTGCTTTGGAGGTCATGGGCTACCCTTTACCAACAGATGGGGGTGTTCGGGATTGGAGAATTTGGCGATATACGTCTGACGGTGTCTTTTCATCTAGAACTGCCTACTTAGCGTTATTAGATCATATGGATGATGCCACAACTTTTCCATGGAAGAAGCTTTGGAATCCATAATTTGAATTGTGTTTTTGAGTCCTTATTTTTAAGTCCTTATTTGTTAGTAATTTGATAAGAACTCAAAAACACAATTCAAACAAATTACAACCCATACTTAGCAAATTGTGACAAATTACAACCCATACTTATCATTTCAATGTTAGTCCTTGTTTACGGATACAAAGGTATTAAAATACACTGATTATCAAAAAAAGGACTCAAAAACACAATTCAAACAAATTACAACCAATACTTAGCAAATTGTGACAAATTAGGTCCTCCCCATATGAAAATCAATGCTTGTCATATATACGCATTAATTTTGATAGAAAAAAGATATCATCATATTAATTAAAAATCAAACAATATTAATCAAAATAAATTCAATACACGTAGTATTATATAAAATCTTTATGTATTTTTCAATTTATATATATAAATATATATATATATATATCACATACTAGTATTAATTAATAATGAGTCTAATTTGTCGTAATTTACTAAGTATGGATTCTAATTTATTAGAATTATATTTTTGGATCCTTGTTTGAGTCAATTTTGAAAGTTTAGGCCTTTAATTGAGTAATTAACCTTTTATAAGACTCCAAAGTCAAAACTTAAGGTCTAGAAGATCCTTATTCCTTCCCATTGTCCTAATAGACATGGTTTAGATTTGATATTGTAGTAGGCTTAATTCAGCTCAAAACAACAGTTTTTAAATATAGTACTACTATATTATTACTAATATATTAGTTGTTTTTTTTTATAATCACAAGTGTTCATATCGTTTTAAGTCTATAACTAATCTTATTCGAGTTGTCTCAGACCTTAAATAGAAGAAGTTTTTCCAAATCTGTTTTCTCCATTTACAAGACTCAAATCCAAGACCTTACTTAAGGGACATTCAGATTCTTTCATTCAACTCAACAGGTGTTGGTAATATATTAGTAATTGAGTTCTGTTTACTCAACTCAATAGGTGTTGACAATATATTAATAGTATTCTTTACCATAATTATAAGTGCTTAATTGAGTTTATTATACCAAAAAAAAAAGTTGTAAAGTACTTCAACGGTGCAACTATTGGAGGGGAGTGATGATCCCATGGACTCGGTTCGGTGAGAGTTATCACGGAACCAAGACGTGGCATAATTATGACCACACATTTAAACTAAACCATAACCCAATAAATGTCATTAATGGGACATTTACCCTGAAAATTTTTAAAAAAAATTATTTGGGGTTAAATTTTTTCAAATTAGTGGTTAAACTTGGTGTCATGTCTTGATTTCATGATAACTAGCATGGAATCGAGTCTATAAGATCATTTCTCATGGAAAAAGAGAGTTTAGAAAACACAACTTTCAAAGAGCCTTATCTTTGAAAATGGTAAGATATATTTGAAACTTTCAAAGAGCCTTAGCTTAATTATATTTGAAAGTTTTGTTTTCTAAACTCTCTCTAGAAGCCTGGTCGGTTCAATCTTGATCGTGAGAAACTGCGCTTCGCGGCAAAGTAAACAGCCATAAGAAAACATGTCCAAGGCAGATGAAGACCAAGAACTTGTCAAGCTAGCCGTCCGGCTAGCCAACGCCGTGGTTCTTCCCATGGTGCTAAAATCAGCTCTGGAACTGAACGTCATCGACACAATTTACGCCGCTGGTGACGGTTTGTTTCTGTCACCTTCCCAGATCGCGAGCAGTCTTCCCACCAAGAACCCCGAAGCATCGGTGCTACTAGATCGCATGCTGCGCCTGTTGGCTAGCTATTCTATTCTTAATTGCTTTGTAAGAACTAAGCAAAACGGAGAAGTTGAGAGGCTGTACGGAGCAGGCCCCCTTTGCAAGTTCCTTATTAAGAATTCAGATGGTGGCTCTGTTGCTCCTCTTTTCTTGCTGCACCATGACAAAGTCTGCATGGAAAGCTGGTATCTTTTGCCATAGAACTTTTCCCACTTTTTTATTTGGATGGAACTTAGATGCTTTTTTTAAAGTCCTTTTCATGTTAGTATAGCCAATAAAATTTTACTATGTGTCCTTTATAAAATATTAAATGTTAAATATTCAAGTTGGTCCTTAAATTATATTTTTTTGAATATATTGGTCCCTAATCTTTTATTTGGGACAATTGATTCTTTAAACTATTATTTTGAGATAATTACGTCTTAAACTATTATTTTGAGACAATTAACCCCCAAAAATTATTATTTTAAGACAATTAAACCCTCAAAATTATTATTTGGAGACAAAGTAACCCTTAATTCAATAGAAATTTCCTTTGAAAATAAAGTTTGAGGGTTGATTGTCCCAAAATGAAAGTTTGAAGGGTTAATTGTCTCAAATAAAAGTTTAGAGGCCAATTTGTCCACTTTGGTATAGTTTGAGGGCCAATTTGGGTATTTAACCAAATATTAAATATCTAATTCTTCTTTTTTTACATGATTTAATATTTTTTTTAAAAAAAAGAATAATTAGATATTTAATGTTTTAAAGGGACAAATGATAAACTCTTATTAGCTACTAATATAAAAAGACCTAAGAAAAAGGATATAAGCCTTATCGTTTTTATTTTAAACAAAAAGTTAGATGTAACTCTGTTTTGTTTGATTTCCAGTACCATTTGAATGATGTTATACTCGAAGGAGGGATTCCTTTGAACAGGGCATATGGGATGACAGCTTTTGAGTATCCAGGAACTGATCAAAGGTTCAACAGGGTATTTAACCAGGCAATGTCAAATCATACTACTCTCATCATGAGGAAGATTCTTGATGTTTACAGAGGGTTTGATAGGGCGGAAGTGTTGGTTGATGGTGGTGGAATTGGGGTTGCTCTTCGTATAATTACTTCCAAGTATCCTCATATCAAGGCAATTAATTTCGATCTGCCTCATGTTTTGGCTGATGCACCAACTTATCCAGGTGATTCAATCTGATCTGAATGTGATGCCCTGTTCATATCTCCTTATAGACTAATTTAAATCATTTGTCTAGCTTGGCAACCGTAATTTTTATTGTATTGGTTATGTTTTCTCTGCCGCATTCCCCTGACCCTAAGCCCTTGAAACTACTGAACAATAATGTCCTTTTGAGCTCTTTCTTCAAATTCAAGGTTATTGTTAATAGGAAGCGAGTTCATGTCTTGTATTACTTTATACAAATGCTCATTGTTTTAGGTGTGGAGCATGTTGGAGGAGATATGTTCGAAAGTGTTCCTAGAGGGAATGCAATTTTCATGAAGGTAAGCCTTTAAACTTTGCAGCATAGTACATGCAGCATCTTGTTTGGTATATGAAAATATTTTCATAATAATTACTAAATCTAGCAGGTCGGAAAAAGCAAAGTTAAGGTTATATTTGGTACATTAAAATATTTTCTGTTTTCATTCTCTAAAAAATACAAAAAAATAACCATCTAAGATATGTATAGTTTATCTATAATCTGTATCTATAATCTATAATCTATAATCTATAATATATATATATATATATATATAAGTACGAATGGTGTAAAATTTTTGAATCACTTAAAATACCTTTTTTTTTAAATATTTCAAAATTGCCATTGATATTTTTTTATTTAAATTGAAACTCTTTATTTATCTTTTATTAAATATTTTTTATATATTTATTAAATGATGTTAGTAATTGACTAATTTTATTTTCATCATAATTAAATTACTACTATATTATATTGAAGATAAAATACCCTTTTGTTTAAATATTTCAGAATTGCCATTGATATTATTTATTTAAATTGAAATTTTTTATTTATCTTTTGCTAAATACTTTATATATATATATATATATTTATTAAATGATGTTAGCAATTAACTCATTTTTTTTCATCATAATTAAATAATTAAACTACTACTATATTATATTAAAGAAAATAGTTTAATTATTATTCAATTTTATGTAGTTTAATTCAAAGTTTACTAATCTATGATTTAATTATTATTCACTTTAATGTAGCTTATTTTTCTAAACCTATTATTATTTTTTCATTTTATGTTATTATTAATAACACATTATATCACGTGCAACGCACGTGACAGTGAGTGACTAGTATATATAAATGTATGCATATTTTAGAAAATAAAAATGAAAACGAAAACGAAAATAGACTAAAATTGAGAGCAAGTTTTTTTGTTCTCATTTCTAGGTTCATTGTTAGTTTCATTTTCATTTTCATTTTCTAAAATATATATACATTTTCTCTCGTAACACATATTTTAGATGATAATTTCTTTGTATTTTTTTAAAAATAATAATCCAAATTTCTTCTCATACCAAATATATCCTAAATCTTTATGGGTAGGCTTAATTGCTTTCCAGAACAAACTTGTTTCCTTGTAGTGATTTTGTTTTCTGATCCCATGAATATAACTAGAGGAAACCTAAAGCTCCAAGTGAATATCTACCAGCATTTTTCTTCAAAAAGATTTGTTGGTAGATGTTGCTATATATTATGGTTATTTGTTGATGATAATCTGCAGTGGATACTCCATGATTGGAATGAAGAGCATTGCTTAAATCTTCTCAAGAACTGTTGGGAAGCTCTCCCAGATGGTGGCAAGGTAATCATTGTTGAATCAATTCTTCCTGAGGCTCCTGAGAGCAGCGTTTCTTCCAACATTGTGTGCGAGCAAGATCTATTTATGTTGGCTCAAAGCCCTGGGGGCAAAGAGAGAACCCGAAAAGAATATGAAGCACTAGCTTTAAAAACCGGTTTCTCTGGCTGTGAAGTCATCTGTTGTGCTTATACCAGCTGGGTTATGGAATTACACAAAAGATCATAAAGCTTTAATTTGATGTTTTGTTCAAAACTTCATTAATCTGGTTCTTCAAAATGTGCTGTTCTATTACTATATATGATGTGTCATGAACTAATGGTTGTGTTAATCTCTAAGATCTAGCTAATTCTTCTGAATGGAATAGTGTTTCAATAAATTTCTCAAAGAACAATAATATGTTGCCATTGTTTTTTAATTTATAATCTCACATCATCCATTAAACGTCTCCCAATAAGCACAAACGGTTAGTCATTTGTTGATTGAGCTTGCAGTGGATAGTCCATGGCTGGGAGTGATCAATGAGCATTGCTTGGAGCTTCTCAAGAACTAGTGTTGGGAGTTGGGGCTTGGGAAGCTCTCCCAAATGGTGGCAAAGTAACCCGCCAGTTTCTCTGACTGTGAAAGTCCATATTGTGCTTAAAATAGCTGGGTTCAGACATTACAGAAAAGATCGTAAAATCTTTGATGTTCTGTTCATCAAATCTTCATTAATCTGGTTCTTCAAAATGTGTTGTTCTATCGCTACAATGTTTAAATGTATGTTAATCTCCAAGATCTAGCCGGTTCCTTCTCGAGGGAATCGTTTTCTTTATCCCTCCAAGAACAACAGTTAATATTATTTTCCTTTTTTTTTTTTAACAAAAAGGTCATATTATAGATTTAGTTCCTCTACTATATGAAAAATGTGGATTTAGTTACTCTATTTTTATTTATTATCAATTTTGGTCCAATAACTAACAGTGTTAAATCTTCATAATTAACTATACTGATGTGGCATTGATTATACTGACGCTATATTAACTATATTAATATGAAGTTAACTTTGATGACGCGTACCTTAAACAAATATTTAAAATTTTTTATGTGACTTTTTTCA
The DNA here is from genome assembly GCA_030664755.1 of Microcos paniculata. NCBI lineage: Eukaryota > Viridiplantae > Streptophyta > Magnoliopsida > Malvales > Malvaceae > Microcos > Microcos paniculata. Next base: position 25,185,641 of record CP131461.1, read on the forward strand.
TCGCATTGAATACATTTTGATTGTCTGATTGTAATTATGAAATTTCTCATTAAAAAATATGAAATCAAACATCCAAAATTAAAATAAAAAATGAGCTATTGAAATAAAAATATATATTATATAGTCAAAAAAAGTCGCATAAAATTTTTTAATTTTTTTAAAGCATATATCATCATAATCAATGTCACGTTAGTATAGTTAACAGTGAATATTTAATACAGTTAGTGATTGGATTGAAATTGATAATTAAAAAAAAGAAGAATTCATTTTGGTAATAAAGAAAAGTAAAGGGACTTAATTTGATTAAATCAAAGTAGAGAGACTAAATTTATACTTTCAGTATAGTAGGAGTAATTGCACAATTTTACCATATAAAAATAAGTAAATTTAGCAATGACTGAATTATTCCGAAGACTTAAAGAAAGTAAAATATTTTGAAAATTTAGAACATTTCTGAGAATCATCTTCAGAGTTCAGCCCCTCTTCAATTTTAGAGTGGGGCCCAATAGTTAAAAAGGCAAAAACCTGAAACTTTTTGTAGGACGGAGAAAATAAACCCAGGCAGCGGCTCCGCATTCACGCCATATTTTTCCACAGTCAACTCGTATACAGCCATCCCCATTGCTCCACAAGCACCACCTGATTGTTACCCTCACCCCTCTGAGTTCTGGTTCTAGGGCATTGGGGACGTTGCAGGTGCGTTTGATGCTGCCTGTTGCGAGGGTACATTGGATTGGGATATTCTTTTAAAACAAAGTCGTTGTATCCATGGAGACTCAAAGATGTTGAATGCTAACGTAGAACAATGACAAAGCAACTCCCAAATCTGTTGGTAATATTTGAGAAATATAAACAGGAGGATGAGGGTGCATAAAGCCAAGAGAAAATAGCCCAAAGCAGGGGAGAGTATCAAGAGGAGAAACCCACAAGCAAAAGTACAGAAAACAAGGCTTAAATGGCATGCAAGCGGAAGGTATGTTTTAGAATAAGTTTGTAGGACTATGACAGCCACCGTAGCTAAAGTGTAGATGAAAGCAGCTACGATGAAGAGCTTCATTATTAAAGCATGAGTTGTAAACGGAGAGGTGCTGTTATTCTGAAACATCAATTGCAGGAGAGCGAGCTGCAAAAGAGTGAGAGAGCCGATGGCAGCTTGGATTTTGGTTGAGCAATAAACAAAATCTTGCTCCTCATCTCTTTGAATAAGTTCAGGGCGAAGACCGCCTGATCTGTTTTTAGCCATCTCTGTTTCAGACTTCAGTCTTCAATTTTTGCCTTTCATATGTCGGAAGCTGAAGTAAACACACGCACACACAAATACATACATATATATATATATGTATATGCGTGTGTATATATATATATATATATATATATGAAAGGACGGAGCTGGAGAAAAAAGTTAGGGGCAATATATAATATATGAACTGAGATTTTCTTCAATGCAGAAAAGGAAAAAAATAATTAACTATGCAATAGTAACATTATTAATAATATTATTAGCTTTATATTTTAACATTTTAAAATAAATATAAAGAAATTTAGATTCATGTCATTATTTTTTAATTTTAATTGTAAGAGTAGTTACACTGAAATATGAGCAATAAAGAATCATACAAAAAGTAGTTCAAAAGTATTTTAAAAAAATAAAATTTTTTGAGGAATTTAAAAAAGTAAACATAAATACATGATAGAAGGTATTTTTTTAATGTAGTTATATTTACATATTACATTCATTAGTTGAAGAAGTAATATTCACTATCAATATTTAATTTCAATACATATCAAATAGTACAATAACTATGCAAGAAATATTTTCAAAAAAAAAACCTATGCTAGAAATTAATAAATAAATTAAATAACTAACACTAATCAAACAAGACCAATAGTATTAAATTAGATTAAACCAATACTTGGGTTTTGTTAAAATTTTTCAACAAAATAATATATATGTAGATAAGTATTTGATAATTTTGTGATATATAAATTATTCAAAAATAAAATAAAAAGTTTGAATATCTTAATTGCAAAACAAAAAATAAAGATTAAGAAAATTAAAGAGTAAAGTAAAGATAAAAAGAATTTAAATATGAGAAAATTCATAATTTTTCATGGTTATAAAAGACAACTAATTATTTTCCATGCAATTGTTTTATAGGAGTAACAAAAGGGCCCCTCACACCATTATTGCAATTGTTTTATATGAGTATGAAATGGGCCCCAATTTCACTCCCTCCCTGCGCCCCCTCTCTCCCGCCCGCGCCCTCTCTCTCCCGCCCGCGCCCCGCCCTGAGTGACTGCTTATATATATGTTTTATGTTGGTATAAAATGGGCCCCAATATCCCTCCCGCCCTGCGCCCTCTCTCTCCTGTCCAAACCCCCGGTGACTGCTTTTATATAGGTGGGGGCGGTCAACCTGTCATTGTGGTCCGGCCTTCTGTACGGATATAATGGTTGGTTTCTTATGTCCCTCTCTTTTTGAAAATTTTTTTTAATGTTAAATAATTTTAATCTTTTTAAATTATGCAATTTGATCAATTTTTTTTTTTCAAATTTTAAAGTTATGGGAATGAAAACTATAATATTTTGAGGATGATTAAGATATTTTGGGGATAATGAAGAAATAATTGGGGATGGATCTTTGATTTTATAAAAAAGAAAAATTTGAAATAATTGAACAGTATAATGAGGTAATTAAATAAATATATGCATAATTTATAATTAAATTATGAAATTGGATTAATTTTTTTTTTCAAATTTTAAAGTTTTGAGGATGAAGACTATAATGTTTTCGGGATGATTACAATTATTTTGGAAATAATGAAGAAATAATTGCGGATGGATCTTTGATTTTTTTAAAAGGAAAAATTTGAAATAATTGAACAATGTAATGAGGCAATTAAATAAATATATGCATAATTCATAATTAAATTATGGAATTGGATCAATTTTTTTTTTCAAATTCTAAAGTTTTGGGATAAAGACTATAATGTTTCAAGGATAATTAAGACTATTTTGGAGATAATGAAAAAAAAATTGGGGATGGATCTTTGATTTTTATAAAAAGAAAAAATTTGAAATAATTAAACAATGTAATGAGGCAATTAAATAAATATATACATAATTCATAATTAAATAATGGAATTGAATCAAAAATTTTTTTTCAAATTTTAATATTTTGGGGAGGAAAACTATAATGTTTTGGTGATGATTAAGAACTATTTTGAGGATAATGAATAAATAATCGGGATGGATCATTGACATTTATGAAAATAAAAAATTTGAAATAATTGAACAAATGTAATGAGGCAATTAAATAAGGTGGGGGCTGTCAACCGGCCATTGTGGTCGGGCCTTATGTACGGACCACAATGGCTTGACGTTTATGCCTCTTCCTTTTGAATTTTTTTTAGTTTTAAACAATTTTATTTTTTTTAACTTTTATGAATAACTTTTTTTAACCCATTCTTATCGTCTCTTACATTTCCTTCTAATAGTTTTATATTATTTGTGATATGAAATTAATGTCATCGTTATGGAGATAAGTTTTCATGATGGCTAATACTATATCGGATAGTTAGAATATTCTTTTGGGATGAAACTTCGATTTTTTGAAAGAAAAAAAAAGTCTTAATTATCTTCAAAACGTTATAGCCTCTATCCCTAAATTAGATTTTTTTTAATTTAAGAATTTAACCCCATGAATATAATTCCAACATTTAAATTTGGCATATTGATATATTTTTAATTAAAATTTCATCATTATATTTTTTGATTATTTCAAATTTTTTTAAAAAAGAAAAATCAAAGGTTCATACTCAATATTTTCTTTATAATCCCTAAAATAATCTTAATCATCCCCCCAAATGTTATATTCTCTATCCCGAAAATTAAATTTTCACAAGAACAATTTAACCCGATGAATACAATTAAAAAATGTAAATATGATGTATGCATATTTTTATGTAATTCCCTTGTTCCATTGTGAAATTATTTTGAAATTTTTTTCTTTTTTATATAAATCAGAGATCCATCCTCAATTATTTCTTCATTATTCTTTCAATAGTCTTAATCATCCCCAAAACGTTATAATCTCTATCCCAAAACATTAAATTTGAGGGGAAAAAAAGAATTTAACCCAATTCCAAATTTAATTATGAATTATGCATATATTTATTTAATTGCTTCGTTCCATTGTTCAATTATTTCGAATTTTGCTCATTTTTATACAAATAAAAGATCAATCCCCAATTATTTTTTCATTATCCCCAGAACAGTCTTAATCATCCCCAAAACGTTATAGTCTCCATCCCCAAAATATTAAATTAGAAAAAATAGAGTTCAACCCAATTCCATAATTTAATTCTGAATTATGCATATATTTATATAATTGCCTCGTTCTATTATTTAATTATTTCGAATATTTTTTCGTTTTTATACAAATAAAAGACCCATCCCCAATTAGTTCTTCATTATCCCCATAATAGTCTTAATCATCCCCTAAACGTTATAGTCTCCATATCCAAAACATTAAACTAGAGAAAAAAAAAAGAATTCAATCCAATTCCATAATTTAATTCTGAATTATGCATATATTTATTTAATTGCCTAGTTCTATTGTTTAATTATTTTTAAGTTTTTTCGTTTTTATAAAATCAAATATTCATCCTTGATTATTTCTTCATTATCCCCAGAATAATTTTAATTATCCCCAAAATATTATAGTCATCATCCCCAAAACATTAAATTAGAAAAAAAAAACATTTCAACCCAATTCCATAATTTAATTCTGAATTATGCATATATTTATTTAATTGCCTCGTTCCATTGTTCAATTATTTCGAATTTTGCTCGTTTTTATACAAATAAAAGATTAATCCCCAATCATTTTTTCATTATCCCCAGAACAGTCTTAATCATCCCCAAAACGTTATAGTCTCCATCCCCAAAATATTAAATTATAAAAAAAAAGAGTTCAACACAATTCCATAATTTAATTCTGAATTATGCATATATTTATATAATTGCCTCGTCCTATTATTTAATTATTTCGAATTTTTTTTTGTTTTTATACAAATAAAAGACCCATCTCCAAAATAACGAGAAAATATTCGAAATAATTGAACAATTGAATGATGAAATTAAATGAAAATATGCACATATCATATTTAAGTTTTGGAATTCTATTTTGGGATGGAGACTACAACTTTTTGGGGATGATTAAGACTAATTTGGGAATGATGAATAAAGTATTGGAGATGAACATTTAATTAAGCCTTTGGTGTATTACATGAAGATATAAATTTTCATCAAAAAAAATAAGTTAATTGCTGATGAATAATCAATTGGGGACAAGTCGAGCTAATGAGTATAAACAAGTGCTTGTTGGTAAGCAATCCAAGCATTTAACTTTCTTCTTTTATAGAATTATATTTTGGATATTAAAAACATATAATTCTGGGGATGATTAATACTATTTGGGGGATAATGAACATAATTTTGAGGATGAACCTTTATTGTTCTGTTTCACGAACTTTCTTGATGGCATTAAACTATGAATTAATGAAATTTAATGAATACATACATACATATATACATATATATATATATATATATATGGCAATATAACTTTCGAAAGTGTATTCTTGGGGTTCTTTTTTTTTTCAAAATTCTATTTTGAGGATGAAGAATATATGGTCTTAGGGATAATTAACACTAATTGAAGGATGATGAATATAATTTTACAACATGGCCATTTCTTGTTTTATTTCACAAAATTTTTTGATGATGTTGAACTATGATATGATGAAATTTGATGAAAATATATGTATATGGCATGATTAAGTTCGGAAAGTGTATTCTTTGGGTTGATTTTTTTTCCCAAAATTATATTCTGTGATAAAGAACATATGTTTTTAGGAACGATTAATACTATTTGAGGGATGATGAATATAATTTTGGGGATGAACCTTTCTTGTTTTGTTCACATTTTTTTAAAGATATTAAACTTGGATAAACCTTTCTTGTTTTGTTCACAGTTTTTTTAAAGATATTAAACTATGGATGGATGAAATTTAATGAAATTATATGCATATAACATATTTATATTTTGAAAGTGTATTATTGAGATTTTTTTTTCAAAATTCTTTTTTGGGGATAAGAACATAGGGGATGAACATTTCTTATTTTATTGAAAAATTTTTTTGATGATCAATAGTAACACTATTAATTTTGGGTATGATCAATATTATTTTGGGATTGACTAATAATTCTTTGGGAATAACTCATATTATTTTTTGGTTTAAATAAAAAAAATTGTGAGGATAACAAGTATGATTTTTGGGAACAATGAATAATATTTTGAGAATGATTCATTATTTTTTTGGTTAAATTTTTTTGCTTCCTTTTCGAATGGTAATACATCTCGGTTGATTTCATCTCATTTGGTGAAAAAAAATTAAAAAATTACCTTGAGAAAACCCAAAGAAAGAAATTAAATAAATAAAAGAATAACCTACTTAAAGTTTGAAAGAAAAAAAAAAGGTTAAACTTGTCAAACAAAAGGGGCCGCACTGTAGTCCGGACCACAACGTCCAGACTGCAGCCCCCACCTTTATATATACTAGATGCTCTGCCTGTGCTAACGTCACAGGTGAATATAATTTTGATGTTATTAAATTTATTTTTTTTTTATAAAATAAAAGGTTATCACAAAAAATCTCACAACTTTGAAATACATGGTTTTTTTTTTAAAACAAAAACCAAAAGAGAAAGTCTTTTTGAAATTTGATTTGCTTATTATACTCATTCCGTTCCATAATAACAGTCTATTTAGAAAAAAATTTTTATTTTCGATTAT